>JASDDO010000022.1:96435767-101980381 GCA_030015575.1 Agapanthus africanus | reverse complement strand
TTCATCGTGTACACCCATGTCTTCCGACTTGTATCATCGATGAACGTCACGAAATACCGATTTCCTCCATAAGACTCCACCGAGGCCGGACCCCACACGTCCGTATGCACCATCTCTAGTTTCTTGGTCTTTTTCGCTACGCCTCCAATTTGAAATCTGAGCACGCTTTGCTTCCCACAAACGCAGCTCTCGCAAAACCCCAACTCCACCTTTTTCATCCCCGAAAGAACTCCCTTAACTTGAAGAATTTTCATGTTCTTCTAACTAAGGTGTCCCAATCTTTTATGCCACAACGAAGTCTAGGAATCTTTCTCCGAACTTGCCGTTAATGCAACCGAGCCTTCACTGCTCCCATTGAATGAGTACAACGAATCGCTCAACTTGTCCCTTGCGACCACCAACGATCCTTTGGAAATCTTTCATTGAGAATTCCCAAACGTTTTAGTAAACCCTTCATTGGCTAGCTGACTTATGGAAATCAAGATTTTCTTCAAATCCGGAATGTGATGAGCATTCTTCAATTTGATTTGACCACCTCCTGATGGTTGCAAGATGATCATCCCCTTTCCAACGATCTTACACGATTGACCGTTTCCCACCGTCACATGTCCAAGATCGCCCTGAACATACTCGCTAAAGTGATGTCTGCCTGAAGTGCAATGAAAAGAAGCCCCTGAATCTAGGAACCAAGTATCCGCCTTTGTGTTCTCGCTCACCGATAGACAAAGACCTTGTTCCCCTTGTTCTTGTATAGACACTACATTCGCTTCCTTTTCATCCGTCTTCTCATCTGAGACTTTCTTCGGAAGCTTACATTCACTTTTTCTATGGCCCTTCTTTCCGCAATTCCAACAGGCTCCTTGGATTTTTCCTTGAGATTTACCCCGGCTTTTAGACTTGTCCTTTTTCCACTTTCCCCTTTCCATTGTTCTTCCACGATTCTCCACCGAAAGTGCAGAAGTTCCAGAACTCCCACTCACGGACTTTCTTCGCATCTCATCGTTTAATATGCAGCTTACCGCATCATTAAATGTGAGAATCCCCGAGATAGAGTTACTAACCGCCATCATTAGGTTCTCCCAACTCTCTGGCAACGAACATAGGAACAGTAGGGCTTGAATCTCGTCTTCAAAGATGATTGAAACGGACTCAAGTTGGCTTGTCACACTGTTGAATTCGTTCAGATGCTCTATCACCAAACCATTCTCTACCATCTTCATGTTGAAAAGCTTCTTCATCAAACATATTTTATTTGATGTCGATGGCTTCTCATACAACTTCGCTAACGTCGTCATTAGAGCCTTAGTTGTTTTCTCCTTTGAGATATTAAAGGCCACCTGCGGAGTCAATGACAATCTGATCGTCGCCAAAGCTTTCCTATCCAAAAGGTTCCGCTCATCATCGGTCATCTTCTTAGGCTTTTCCCCTAGCAACGGAAGATATAGATCCTTTTGGTATAGACAGTCTTCTAACTGCATGCGCCACCAACCAAAATTGTGACCAATGAATTTCTCGATTCTTATCTTATCATCTGCCATCTTTCGCCTGTATCGCAGCAAACCCGACTTCCTCCTAGATCTGAACCAACGCCTTCAAAACTACAATCTAAGAAAGTGGAGAAGAGGACACAAGCGTCGTTACCTAGATTATAGAATCGAAGAACCCTAGGTTCTCTTAACCTTGCTCTGATACCAGTTGATAGGAGGGAGAGTCGATCCACGGAACAGTGCTCGCGACAAAACCCAAATCACGCAAAAATACAATCATGCAATTAAACGACGAAAGACAATATAAATGAAAGTGCAGGAATAAGAAAAAAATCGATCACAAACAGGATAGATTTGTTAACGAGGTTCACCCACCGTATGGCTAGTCCCCGGCAGAGCGGAATCTGCAAACGTCTACTATACTTGAATCAAGTTTACACACAAGAACAACCCTATGAGATTTCTCTCAAATCTCTCTATACAAATCTCTCTTAGCCTTTGCCTCTTGTGATGATACTTGTGATTGATGCAAAATGCCTCTCATAAGATGTGCTTTTATAGCATCCAGGACAATGCCACTATCTAACAAAGTCACCACCTATCATTGTCATCACCTAACAATGTCATGGATGTCAAAAGTAGTACCTAACAAAGTCACCATCTATCATTGTCATCACCTAACAATTTCATGGATATCAAAAGTAGCACCTAACAAAGTCACCACCTATCATTGTCATCACCTAACAATGTCATGGATGTCAAAAGTAGCACCTAACAAAGTCACCACCTATCATTGTCATCATCTAACAATGTCATGCATGTCAAAAGGTGGCACCTAACCATAGACTTTAATTTGCATCAATTTTCAACATGAAATGTTAATTCCACTGCACCAAAACTACAAGGTTATGATGAGAAGTGAGAATATATTAATGAGAAATACCGCAGTGTGAACTGCCTTGGCCCAAAACTAAGTCGGAACAGAGGCCGAGATGTGGCATATCGACAAATGTCATTATTGTTACGCATTCCAACATGCCCCCACAGATAGAAAGCCTAAAGCCGTATTTAATACGCATCTGGTAGGATCGCTCTGATACTATGTGAAAAGTTCCTTCCACTGCATCAAAACTCCAAAATTATAACAAAAGTTGAGTGCTGGTATTTTATATTCTAACACGTCCCCGTAGAAGGCCGAGACCAGGGAATTTGCGCAGCGGCATTTTCTTTTTTAATTAATCTACTTTTAAATTCGCACCCGACAAGGTTCGAACCTGGTTTGCTTAGAACTTATCTTAATGTCCCTTCTCCTGCATCAAAATTTTAAAGTTTTGATGAGCTTTGAGAGAATATATTTTATATTCTAACACGCCCCCACAGGTTAAAGGCGTTTTAGGTCGAAACCTGCGCTTTTGCACAACAATATTTTTAATTTTAAATAAATCCATATTTAATACGTGCTCGGTGAGAGTTAAACCTGGGTTGCTCTGATACCATGTGAAATTTCCTTTCAACTGCATCAAAACTCTGAAAATATGATAAGAGTCGAGAGAATATATTTTATATTCTAGCACTCTGCTGTTCGCATCTAAAATTAATGGCCTTGATATCTCGGTTAGATAATATTCGGTTTAGACAAAGGAATTCTAGCCGAAAATATCGTCTTGAACTGGAAAAACGTGTTCAAGAATATGGGCTTAAGAAAACGGGATACACCGGCTACCCTTAGAGCTTATAATTATGATATAGTTTGAAGAATGAAGGATCATTCTTCGATTAAACACAAGCTTTATCATATTTATGTCACAACCTATCTTCGGAGCAACATAGAAGACTATGCTATTGGAGACCCTATTCGGAGTGTAGTGCGAATCCTTGGTCGTTAGGTAACTCCTGCCATTTCGATGACATAAGCCATCGGTGACATTTTCATTAGAATAGAGTATGAATCCCTCGCTGAAAAAGCTTCGTTTGCAACCAATATGGGTATCCAAAATTCTTTCTAAGATCAAGTTTTGGATGTACATTGTGAATCCTTGAATTCATGGTTTGGCCAAAGTTAGGATAAGGAAGCTAAAGGCATGAACGTTTATGTGTAGCTTGTATGGTGCAAAACCTTAAGAGGCTACCTTTGTATATTGCCAAACCCTGTAAGATGAAGTATGTTCTATGAATTTTCCTTTAATGTGAAATCGATTGTTCGGCCACACTACTATAAATGTGGGCAACAGTAACAAGGAATTGGTAGCGGTTCAAACCATTACCAATTTATCGTAACGGTTGACATGGATTTGGCAGTGGTTCAAACCACTACCAATTACAATATGTGGTGGACCCCACAACCCACTCGAGATAAAACTCTAATTTTTACCCATTTTTTCCCGAGCCTTATTTCTTACTTCCCCAAAAAAAAATTCCCTCCATCGTCCCCAATTCTCCCACCTAGCTCCTCACCCTCGCCTCCGTGGCTATCTCGTCGCCGCCGCATCGAGCTCCTCGGCCTCACCTCCTTGCCTATATGGTCACCTAGCTCGATCGCCTCGTCTCGCTTCTTCCACCGCTTCGATTCCGCGCGCTCGAGCTCATCTCGTCACCGCCGCCTTGCTTACGACGCCTCGTTCGATTTGCCGCCAGGTTAGTTTCATCAATTTTAATTTTAATTTTCGTAAATTTTTGTTGTTGATTTCTTCAATTTTAGGAATTTAATTGTTAATTTTGTTGTTGGTGGTGTTATTCTTGTTGCTGTTAGGGCTAGGGTTAGGGTCGGATTAGGGTTAGGGGTTAAGGCTGGGTTAGGGGTTAATTAGGGTTAGGGTTATGATTAGGATTAGGCTTAATAGTTAGGGGGTTATGATTAGGATTAGGCTTAATGGTTAGGGGGTTAATTAGGGTTAGGGTTAATGGTTAGGGTTACGTTTATGGTTAGTGTTATAGTTATAGTTAGGGTTAGGGTTAATGATTAGGGTCAGTGTTAGGGTTAGGTTTATGGTTAAACTTAGGGTTTGGGTAATGTAGCGAATTGTTGTAGGTATTTAGTGAAAAACCAACAGTAGTTAAAGGTGTTTTAGTATAATTTAGTAAAATTGAAAAAATAAGTTGGTTAGGAAATTTTTTTAAGATGGTTTAGATAAAAAACAACAATAATTAAGGGTCGTTTAGTGAAAATTTTTAAGGCATATTATAGTAATTTAGTAAATGTGTATTTGTGTATGCGCGCACGCATACACATACACACATAGACACAAACACAGACACACATACACATACACATACACACACGCACGCGCGCGCACATACAAACAAGGCCAAATCTTAATTCATCATTTTTCTCTACATTGAACTCTTGTCAAATCTGACCCTAATCCCAATTCTAAATCCAAAATCTAAAACTTGATTAAGAAAGCCCTTAATTTAAAAAAACTTTACCCTAAACTAAAAACTTCAAAACCATGAAATTGAAACGAAAATGTAAAACAAATTCAAATTAAATTTTAAACTAAGTGTATGATACTCGATGATAATATAAAATTTTCATATTCTCATCGATAATCATATGTGAAAATCAAAATGCGTCTTAGTCCCCATCTATCGGTTAACATACTTTCGATATTCGTCGTGACATAAAACTACATGAAAGTTGTTAAATATCGGACGATATCATTTGGTTCTAACAACTGTCATGTAGTCTATGTGATGAGAAGATTCATTCGTATGATAACCGATAGATTTTTCCAGTGTGGATAAGTTAGAAATATATAAAGCAAACAACTGCATTCACTTGTGTTTTCATTCGTCTCGAGATATTTCGTCGGTATCTTTTCGCTGGTTCTCCGTGTACAACGATAAATTAGATGTTAGTTTCAATATTGTTTGACTGCATTGAAATGATCAACTTTTCTATTACAGTGTACTCGGATAACAGCGGGAAGATGTTGCTGAAATTTTCTCGAAATGGATGAAAGCACAAGCGTATAGGTGTATGCTCTATACATTCTTAATGGGATAGAAACCTTACCCCTGAGAGCCGTTACCCTCAACATCTAATATAGAACCGTTAACACCATCATCATCTATCTTGAAAATAAAATCCAACTCCTGAGTAATGAGCATTTGCTCTCGGTCCCTAATAATTTTTATAGCTAAATCATCAATTGAAACTAAATTTAACCAAGTCGTCAATTAAACCTAACACTAATACTTCTTAGTATCCATTTATCATGTATTTGTCAAGAAATCATAATTTCACGACTCTTGTCTATTAGAACCTTGCTTCGTCCGAACTGTTCCAATACGGAACTTCCGTACCTCCACAATAAGAGTTAGATGTACGTCGATACTAGTTCGAGAGTCAATGAATTTTTCCTTAAGGGTGTTGATATTTTCACCGATTTTTCCTACATACATCTTGAGTTACCGAAAGAGTATGAAATCTATTGATCTTTCTCTAAGTTATGAATAAGCAATTTCTCAAGAAAATGGATGTTGAGTTACATATCGTGAGAGACGATTTCGTTAGAGATTATACTATGTGGGAACTTCACGGAGAAGAAAAAGTCATTGTAACGAAAGATGAGGCATGTGTGCCACTTTGGCAAACACCAAGTCTGAATAAGGTATGAAGATAGATGAATACGGTCGATCTTATATTTTGTACCCATGTACCACTAATAGTTTTTCCAATGTGAGACTATGTTATCTACATATCTTAATATCTTCGCTGAATCAATCTATCTACATGATATATATAAAATCATATAAGAGAATATTTCTTAGAATATTTGTTACGCCCCGCTTCCCAAAAGAAGGATAAGGATAACTGGCATGGTCCGCAACCTAACTGTATTGAAGGTGGTCTATTCAATACAGTTACGTTAAGCGTATGAATATTTAACATCCAGGATGTGTACCAAAACAAAAATAATAAAAGCGAAAGGCATTTATTTCCATTAACCAAACTTTATTACATCCTAAAAGAAAGAGTAAAATAAACTAAGTAATTTAATTACATAGAGAAGAAACAAAAGCCCTAAACATGTGGGCAACAACAAAAATTAAATCTAGCTAATCTTCCATCGTCCAGTCTGCATAATCTTCATAAGTTGGCTTCATACCTTGATCCTCGCCATAATACACATTCTTATCTGACGGACATTCCAAAGATAGAGGAAGAAAAGGAAGGTCCGTCAGTGAGTTATACTCGGGTAGGATTGCCTCATAAGAAAGTAAATGTATAGCAATGAACAGGTGTATATAATGATTATGATGTACATGTGTATAAAGGTATGAGATTATATACAAATTAGATATGTGAATATGAGTAGGTTGTGTGAGGTATATATTTGGTAAAGGTTCAAGTCAAGTCAAACGGATATTCAGTGTAAGAGTTAGATCAGGTTAAACAAGGTGTGTATGGATGGAACTGACTGGTGAACATACTCGTATCCTTGAGATATCCTATGACTAGCTGGAAGCAGTATGAGCCGGTGCTCGTGCCTGAGATGGCAATCAATATGGTAGCGTGAACATCCCCGAAAGGTGTCCCATGATTACGATGGAGTTTTGTCTAGCGTGAATATCACTCAAGTGCACAGGTATTACCATCCTTCAGTTCCATAATAAACAACAAGTTTAAACTGGTAAAATATCCACATCCAAGATACTGAATAACTCGTGTCTCTTGAAGAAAGGTAGATAAGATAACAGGTAGGTATATAACATGATGTGGGTTTAGTGTTGAGTATCAATAGGTATTGTAAACGTTTTAGTTTGTTAAACAAGGGTCCGGATACTCGTGATTATTCCGTTGTGGCCACGGAACAACAACTGGGGAAGTGAAATGTACCGTTTCACTTCCCGGGATCATGATCGAGTAGTAGGGGAATCCGAGTTCCGAATCTTCTTGCCTAATCAAACTACCCATCCCCGTGGTTCAGTATAAAGGTTTGGACGAATTAGAGTTAGTGCGTATATCTTTAGGCATGGAATTTCCACATTGTATAGTCGTCCACATTTTGGACTGTTCACCCAGAATATTGGGATCTTCATATTTGTATAGTCGTCCACATTTTGGACTGTTCACCCGGAATATCGGGATCTTCATATTTGTATAGTCGTCCACACTTTGGACTGTTCACTCTCAAACCAGGTCTTTTTTTGATTTCTCTAAATCCCGAAATATCGGGATCTTCATATTAAGTATTCCATACCTAGGTCCGCGTATTCTAATCCTAACCATATCATGTTTTGTATATGTCATGTTGTCATAAACTGGAAAAAGTTTTGATCTCGTTTAATATGGCCTTCCACAACCACTCGTTTTATTTTCTAAGATTCGTAAAGTACTTCGTGTCATCTTAGGGAAATACTTAGTAAAAAGAATAATAGTGTTTAATTATTTTTTATTACTTCTAAGAAAAACCATGAGATTTGGGATATTTATCATTTTGGAAAAACATAATAATTTACGGAAAAATATCCTTTCGATAAAAGATTGTGATGTTTATTTGAAAATCTTTTTCAAGAGATTTTTATAAGGACAAGTTGCAAGAGATTTTATTTGAAAAACTAGACTGCTCCTAACTGTTCCAAAAGGACAAGTTGTGAGGTCCTCAAATCGCCTCTTCACCGCCAATTGTGGCCAGGTAAGCACAAGCAAGGAAAGGAGAGATCCGCTCATGAATCACCGTGAGACGGGCATTTTAAAATTATCTTTCCCACTTGTCTAGTCTAGGCACCACAAAATCTGGTTTAGATAAACGACCGATGCCTACAACCTTTCCTTTGTTCTAAATTGGTGTTATTTTAAAATTACCTTTTAATAAGGTACTAAATATTCCTTTTGAAAAGATATCGTTACACGGATTATGGTCCTTGTAGAAAATGGCCCTTCAATAAAGGTCGAGATATTTAAATGAAATTAATAATTTTATGAAATTATAGTGTTTTAGGTTCGGAGTAACGTTTTAGAAAATACGTTCGTTTTGGAAAAACCATAAGCCGTTATTTAAATTTAGTATTTTCTTCTTTAAAAAGGTTGAAGGGGGTTTAACAACATTATAGTAGTTGATGAAAAAGTGTAAGTAAAATATACATATGTCGTATCTAAAATATTTATTTCACATATCTTATCTCTTATGGATTTTTTAAACAAATATAATATTTTAATTAAACGAGGGTATTTTGTGGAAGTAACCTATTTCGAGATCATTTTGATAGTGTGGGTAAGTGTGGGTATGTCAGAGGTGAATTGGCACTTCATGGGTTATGACATTAAGCATATCAGATTTCAGGTAGTATGCGAGTGCAATATATTTTTGTATACAGAGGAAATTAAATACCGTTTTAAAATATGGGTTAACATTATCATTATTAAGGGTATAAGGAAATAGGCATGCACGAATATTATAACATCATTTTAAATAGGGGGTTGATGATTAGAAGTTAGAACTAGGTTATTGAGAAAAGAAGAAGGCGACAGAAAAAGGGGGGAGAGGCGGATCCTACCTTTGATTAGAGTTAGACGTAGACGGTTGAAGACGTAGGCTTTTGCAAAACTTCTCAAAAGTTCCGCTCCCCGATTTTTCCTTGGCGATTGGGTGGAGCTGTAGAGTCGGCGTCGTCGATACGAAGGCACTGGTATTTTTTCAGAATTTTTGGAATTCTGAGGTGTGAGAAATCAGTGTTTGAAGTGCGTATTTATAACGTTTTTTCACCAACCATAAAATCCAAGAATTTAGTTAAAATACACGAAAATCCACGCCAGCCAATCATTGCGAATCATTAGCTCGTGATTGCGCCCGCCGCAAGAGGATCCTGGCCGTTGGATCTGCATCCAACGGCCCAGGGCGCACCGTCAGTCGCCGCCCTAGCGCCACGCGTCGCCTCATGCCTGCGCGTGTGGGGATCACGCGCTTTCGCGTGGTCCCCACCATGTGGGCGCCGACAGAGGGTTCTGGTATGTTGGAACTTGTGATCCAACGGTCCAGGTTAAAGGGATTAATTTAATATATTTTTTTAATTAAAAAAAATATTTTTTTTTTATTTTAAAAATTGAGTTTGGTTTTAAAAAAATTGTTAAAAATAGTTAAAAATATGGGAAAATTATGGAAAAATTTCAGAAAATATATTTTATTATTATATTTAGTATAAAAATAATTTTGGGCTAAAACTAAATAATATATTCATTCTTTTGGTTTTAGCTAGTTATTAAGATCTAGTTTATCCTTTAAAATATTTTTAATTATGAATTAATTATTTTAATTGATAATAAAAATATGTAGATTATTTTAAGGCATTATAAAATTTTATTAAAATATTTTAAGCCTATAAAATCAATAAATAGATTTTAGAAAAATTCCTTTAATCATATTCAATTCTTTGAAAATTATTAGCATTACTTTAAAAATTATTCTTCTATAAAAGAAACACGTAAATAATTATTTGATAGTACAAATATATTTTATTAGGAATTAGAAAACACGGTCGTTAGAATCTACCCTCCTTACAATAATTTCTTCCTCGAAATTTCAGAAGGTAGGTCAGGAAAAAAAGATCACCAAGAAGGGTTTATCGTGGTTGAAAATTTTGGGGCGCCGCTCTCTCGTCCTGTTTCCTCGCTTCCGTGTATGTCTGCCTAGTAGTTCTTTCTTCATATAGCTCTAGCCAGCTGGATTGTCTTGTCGCTCAAGATTTCATCCTTCTAGTATTCCGACCGGTTGCTGCTCATAGGTTATGCTAACCTTTTCGTGATCTCGGAATGATCAAAAGTACGACTAGGGTTGCCAGCTTGCCCTCTTAGATGTGAGATATAAAAGTATTATGCACACCCTCCATAGAAAATAGCAAAGCTAGTCTATACACAAACCCACCGTCTCCTTCCAAGTTGTTAAATGACCGATGAGTCACGGGCTATGCTTTCCTCGCTCCCCAAAATGTATCACTCCCCGGTTAGGAGAAATCTTCAGAAACACGTGTTCTCCTGGTTGGAACTCTAGTGGCCTTCTCTTCGTATCTGCCCAATGCTTCTGCCGATCTTGTGCTATGCGTAATTGTTCTCTGATGGTTCTTATCACCTCTACTGTCTCGACAATCATCTCGGGACCTAGAAGTTCTCGGTCCCCAACATCGTCCCAACTTAACGGTGACCTACACTTTCGTCCATACAAAGCGGAGAAAGGCGCCATGCAGATACTAGACTGGTAGCTATTGTTGTAAGCAAACTCTACCAAGTGCAGGTGATCTTCCCAAGATCCTTTAAAATCCAACATACAGGCCCGGAGCATGTCTTCGAGAATTTGAATAACCTTTCTGATTGGCCATCGGTCTGAGGATGGTAGGCGGTACTGAAACTCAGATTCGTGCCCAGACTCTCTTGTAGGCTTTGCCAAAACTGAGATCTGAAACGTGTATCTCGGTCGGACATGATGCAAATCGGTATGCCGTGCAATCTGACAATCTCCTCCATATACCTTTTTGCAAGGCTTTCGGTTGATTGACCCACTCGAAAAGGAATGAAATGGACCGACTTGGTGAGTCGGTCCACAATCACCCATACAGCATCGTTTCCCTTAAAGCTGCGAGGGAGAGCGATCACAATATCCATAGTAATGTTTTGCCATTTCCATTTGGGTATTGGTAACGGCTGTAATAGACCCGCCGCTCTGTGGTGTTCGGCTTTTACTTGTTGGCAAACAAGACATTTGGATACACTCTTGGCTATCTCCCGCTTCATCCCATGCCACCAATAGTTTTTTCATGAGGTCCTTGTACATCTTTGTTCCTCCCGGATGAACAAAGTATGGAGAACTATATGCCTCTTTTAATAATTCCTCTCTCATCTCCCCCTTAGGTACACAGACTCTACATCCATATCTCAAAGAACCATCTTCGTGGATGATGAAGTCCGTCCGCAGATTTGCGTCCACTTGTCCTCTGATCCTTCGCAACCTCGGGTCCTCCATTTGAGCTGTCTTGATCCGTTCGACTAATGTTGAGTGAATTTACAAATTCATGAAGGATGTAAGCATTCCGGGCATTATCAACTCGGTCTCTAGTTCATTAAGATCTTGGCGATTCCTCCAATGAGTAGCCAGACTCGAAATCATTAGTTGGAGACTTAAAACGTCCAGGACTACATTCACCTTTCCCGGATGATATTGTAAATTTATGTCGAAATCTGTCATTAATTCCAGCCATCTCCTCTGCCTCATATTGAGTTCCTTCTGGGTGAAGATATACTTCAAGCTCTTGTGATTAGTGTAAATATCTACCCTCTCACCCAATAAATAGTGCCTCTAAATCTTGAGTGTGAAAACAACTGCGGCAAGTTCTAAATCGTGCGTTGGGTAGTTTTGCTCATGCACTTTTAATTGTCTTGACGCATATGCGACTATATCGCCGCGCTGATACATCACATCACCAAGTCCCCTCTCCGAAAAATCGTTGTGGATGTTTAAAACTTCTGGGTTTGCTAAGAATTGCAAGAATGGTTGTGATAGTTACAATCTACCCTCCTTAGAATAATTTCATATTTGAAATTTTCAAAGGAATGGCCACTACTAGGCACGGAAATCAGTAATGCTGTCAGGAATCCTCTTTGCTGCATGTGTCGCTCCCGCGAGTTGGTGTATCACTTGATGCATGGAAAGTCTCTGAAGGGTTTAGGTACAAGGAATTTGGAAAATGCAAAATCTGTAGTTGCTTCCAGATAGAAAAGTTTGGAAGTTGAAGGGAGGTTGTGAATTGATAGAAAACTTGCGAGATATAACATAAAGGCAACTAGTCGAAATTACGAAAACTAGAGGAATTTTAGTGAGTTTAACTATGACTTGCATCGAAGGATAAATAAGCACGGTATCAAAAGAAAGGTTGAAAAATAAAAGAGTATCTCTGCTGTCTTGCCACGTGGTATCAGCCTTCTCGGCTTCCATGGTGGCGTTTTGGTCTATTCCTCTGCGCTTGCTGAAAAACGCGCTCCTGTGATGGCAAGGGTGGTCTCCTTGGTGATGCCCCTTGACCGGTTGGTTTAGTGGCGGAAAGGGCCGGTTTCCTTGTGTTGGTTCCACATAGTTAGCCGGCTTGTTTACGGGGCCTGATTGTCTCCCTCTCTGAGGACAGTCCCCAATAGCATGATCCGGAGACCCACAGACTATGCAAAGTTTGTTCAAAATGCGACAGTCTCTCCTGTAGTTCCGGTCCTACCACAATGGTTGCATATAACGGCTGGTTTTTCCGAAGATAGTTGGTCCTGCTGGTCTCTTAGGTTGTTGTCTCCCGCTTGAATCTGGAAGATGATCCCTCAAGAATTTGATTGGCCGGTTGCTTAATGCCAGTCAAACGGTCATCCTTCCTCATCCGTCTCTGAAGGTCTTCAAAGTTTCGTGTGGTCTCTAAAATTTCATCATAAGTCGAAAGGGTGGCAGAAGACATGGAGGACTGCGTCTTCAGGTCCAATCCTTGTCGGAATCTCTTAGCATAAAGTTCTGGGGTTGCCACCAGATGATGCGCGAACCAACTTAACCTTGCAAACTCCGAAGTGTACTCGTCCACCGACTTATCCCACATGCTCCCTTGTTGGAAATGTATAAACTCTCTTTCTATCTTTAAGTGTGCCACGACTGGAAAATACTTGGTATCAAAACGTTGTTTGAACGTTTCCCAATCGATGGGCTCCTTCAATCTACTTTCCTCTGCCTCCCACCATATCCTGGCATTATCCGTAAGTTGTAGCTTAGCGATGTTCACCCATGCGTCCTTCGGAATTTGGGCGGCACTGAGATCATTGACTGTTCCCTTGAGCCATTCCTCAGTTTCTAAGGGAGTTTCCTTTCCCGAAAAGTCTTAAAATGGAGTGATCTGAACTGCTTCACTCCCGCCGAACCTTGAGGAACTGGGGTTAGTGCCTTACTTAAAATCTCTGCTTGCTGCTGTCTACTTTCTCGTAGCTCCTAATGAAGGGCAGCTGTCTGCTGCTGCTGTTGCTCCAGTAGTCCTTGCATCATTTGTAGTATAGCTTCTTGCTGAGCAGCGGCTTCATTGACTTCATTTCCCCTTCGGTTGCGGTCATGGTGTCATCCAGCCATTGATGATCTGAATCAGAATAGGTTAGGTTACAACCAGGCTGAGGGATGAGACGGGATAATAACTTGCATGGAAGAACAACAATTAATGCAAGAGAGAGACTAAGAAGAGCAAGAGACACAAGAGAGATTTTTGCTCGAAACTAAGATTTTATTATCCAACTTCAATATGGAGAGTACAACAGAAAAGTAAGGATATGCCCCTACTATTCTTACACCGTTTTATTCGGCCAAGGAAAAGGAAAAAGACTTATTAGTCTCGATTGTGAGAGTTCAACAAGTGGTGATAGGTCCTCGCACTAAGAAAGGTATGGTCATTCCCACGGTGCCTTGTGGGGACAACTGCCGGAGTTTCTTCGGTCTCGAGTTCCTCCTCACTCGAAACTTTGTCCTTCAACCCATCCCTGGCAGGAGCTTCGCCTTCCGATTCCACCTCTATAGGGTCTTCTTCTTCTGCAGGAGCCTCCTCATCCGGATCATATTCCATAGGATTCTCTTCTGCCACATGAGCCTCTTTTTCTGGCCCATCCTTTATATGCTCCTCTTCTATGGGATCTTCTTCTTCGTCTTCGGAGTTATTGGCCATCACAGGCTCCAGAGTTGCAGTATCGACTTCTTCGTCTTCCGAGTCGCTGTTGAAAATAACCGCCTGAGAGTCTATGATTTCGTCGTCTGAATCTCCAGATGTACCTTCAAAAGTAATATTGGATATGTCATCCTCGTTGGAAAGATTTTCCATGACCAGAAGGAAAGGTCATGGTCATGGTACAGAATGTCAAGAAAGAGATAAGGGACATAGGAAAACTATGATATCGGTATAGATGGATGAGATTCAAAAATATAATAAGTCGATTAACGGTTTCATTTTAGTACACAAGAGGACCTGCATGGGCCACCACAAAAACCTGTCATGCCCCGCTTCCCCAAAAAAGGAGAAGGATGACATGGCATGGTCCGCAACCTAACTGTATTGAAGGTGGTCTATTCAATACAGTTACGTTAAGCGTATGAATATTTAACATCTAGGATGTGTACCGAAACAAAAATAATAAATGCGAAAGGCATTTATTTCCATTAACCAAACTTTATTATATTCCAAAAGAAAGAGTAAAATAAACTAAGTAATTTAATTACATCGAGAAGAAACAAAAGCCCTAAATATGTGGGCAGCAACAAAAATTAAATCTAGCTAATCTTCCATCGTCCAGTCTGCATAATCTTCATAAGTTGGCTTCATACCTTGATCCTCGCCATAATACTCATTCTTATCTGACGGACATTCCAAAGATAGAGGAAAAAAAGGAAGGTTCGTCAGCGAGTTATACTCGGGTAGGATTGCCTCATAAGAAAGTAAAGGTATAGCAACGGACATGTGTATATAATGAATATGATGTACATGTGTATAAAGGTATGAGGTTATATACAGATTAGATATGTGAATATGAGTAGGTTGTGTGAGGTATATATTTGGTAAAGGTTCAAGTCAAGTCAAACGGATATTCAGTCTAAGAGTTAGATCAGGTTAAACAAGGTGTGTATGGATGGAACTGACTGGTGAACATACTCGTATCCTTGAGGTATCACATGACTAGCTGGAAGCAGTATGAGCTGGTGCTCGTGCCTGGGATGGCAATCAATGTGGTAGCGTGAACATCCCCGAAAGGTGTCCCATGACTACGATGGAGCTCTGTCTAGCGTGAATATCACTCAAGTGCACAGGTATTACCACCCTTCAGTTCCATAATAAACAACAAGTTTAAACTGGTAAAATATCCACACTCAAGATACTGAATAACTCGTGTCTCGTGAAGAAAGGTAGATAAGATAACAGGTAGGTATATCACATGATGTGGATTTAGTATTGAGTATCAATAGGTATTGTAAACATTTTAGTTTGTTAAACAAGAGTCCAGATACTCGCAATTATTCCGTTGTGGCCACGGAACAACAACTGGGGAAGTGAAATGTACGGTTTCACTTCCCGGGATCATGATCGAATAGTAGGGGAATCCGAGTTCCGAATCTTCTTACCTAATCAAACTACCGATCCCCGTGGTTCAGTATAAAGGTTTGGACGAATTAGAGTTAGTGCGTATACCTCTAGACATGAAATTTCTACATTGTATAGTTGTCCACATTTTGGACTGTTCATCCGGAATATCGGGATCTTCATATTTGTATAGTCGTCCACACTTTGGAATGTTCACCCGGAATATCGTGATCTTCATATTTGTATAGTCGTCCACACTTTGGACTGTTCACCCGGAATATCGGGATCTTCATATTAAGTATTCCATACCTAGGTCCGCGCCTTCTAACCCTAACCGTATCATGTTTTGTATATGTCATGTTGTCATAAACTGGAAAAAGTATTGATCTCGTTTAATATGGCCTTCCACAATCACTCGTTTTATTTTCTAAGGTTCGTAAAGTATTTCGTGTCATCTTAGGGAAATGCTTAGTAAAAAGAATAATAGTGTTTAATTATTTTTTATTATTTCTAAGAAAAACCATGAGATTTGGGATATTTATCATTTTGGAAAAACATAATGTTTTACGGAAAAATATCCTTTCGATAAAAGGTTGTGATGTTTATTTGAAAATCTTTTTCAAAAGATTTTTATAAGGACAAGCTGCAAGAGGTTTTATTTGAAAAATTATACTGCTCTTAACTGTTCCAAAAGGACAAGTTGTGAGGTCCTCAAATCGCCTCTTCACCGCCAATTGTGGCTAGGTAAGCACAAGCAAGGAAAGGAGGGATCCGCTCATGAATCACCGTGAGACGGGCCTTTTAAAATTACCTTTCCCACTTGTCTAGCCTAGGCACCACAAAATCTGGTTTAGATAAACGACCGATGCCTACAACCTTTCTTTTGTCCTAAATTGGTGTTATTTTAAAATTACCTTTTAATAAGGTACTAAATATTCCTTTTGAAAAGATATCGTTATACGGATTATGGTCCTTGTGGAAAATGACCCTTCAATAAAGGTCGAGATATTTAAATGAAATTAATAATTTTATGAAATTATAGTGTTTTAGGTTCGGAGTAACGTTTTAGAAAATACGTTCGTTTTGGAAAAATCATAAGCCGTTATTTAAATTTAGTATTTTCTTTTTTAAAAAGGTTGAAGGGGGTTTAACAACATTATAGTAGTTGATAAAAAAGTGTAAGTAAAATATACGTATGTCGTATCTAAAATATTTATTTCACATATCTTATCTCTTATGGATATTTTAAACAGATATAATATTTTAATTAAACGAGGGTATTTTGTGGAAGTAATCTATTTCGAGATCATTTTGATAGTATGGGTAAGTGTGGGTATGTCAGAGGTGAATTGGCAATTCATGGGTTATGACATTAAGCATATCAGATTCCAGGTAGTATGCGAGTGCAATATATTTTGTATACAGAGGAAATTAAACACCGTTTTAAAATATGGGTTAACATTATCATTATTAAGGGTACAAGGAAATAGGCATGCACGAATATTATAACATCATTTTAAATAGGGGGTTGATGATTAGAAGTTAGAACTAGGTTATTGAGAAAAGAAGAAGGCGACAGAAAAAGGGGGAGAGGCGGATCCTACCTTTGATTAGAGTTAGACGTAGACGGTTGAAAACGTAGGCTTTTGCAAAACTCCTCAAAAGTTCCGCGTCCCGATTTTTCCTCGGCGATTGGATGGAGCCGTAGCGTCGGCGTCGTCGATACGAAGGCACTGGTATTTTTTTCCAGAATATTTAGAGTTCTGAGGTGTTTGAAGTGCCTATTTATAGCGTTTTTGCACCAACCATAAAATCCAAGAATTTAGTTAAAATACATGAAAATCCGCGCCACCCAATCATTGCGAATCATTAGCTCATGATTGCGCCCGCCCCCCAGAGGATCCTGGCCGTTGGATCTGCATCCAACGGCCCAGGGCACACCTTAGTCACCGCCCCAACGCCACGCGTCGCCTCGTGCCTGCACGTGTGGGGAACACATGCTTTCGCGTGGTCCCCACCACGTGGGCGCCGACAGAGGGTTCTGGGCCGTTGGATCTTGTGATCCAATGGTCCAGGTTAAAGGGATTAATTTAATATATTTTTTTAATAAAAAATAATAACTGTTTATTATTTTAAAAATTGAGTTTGGTATTAAAAAAATTTGTTAAAAATAGTTTAAAATAAAGAAAAATTATGGAAAAATTTCAGAAAATATATTTTATTATTATATTTAGTATAAAAATAATTTTGGGCTAAAACTAAATAATATATTCATTCCTATGATTTTATCTACTTATTAAGATCTAGTTTATCCTTTAAAATATTTTTAATTACGAATTAATTATTTTAATTGATAATAAAAATATATAGATTATTTTAAGGCATTATAAAATTTTATTAAAATATTTTAAGCCTATAAAAACAATAAATAGATTTTAGAAAAATTCCTTTAATCATATTCAATGCTTTGAAAATTATTAGCATTACTTTAAAAATTATTATTTTATAAAAGAAACACGTAAATAATTATTTGATAGTAGAAATATATTTTATTAGGTATTAGAAAACACGGTTGTTACAATATTCCCTTATCTAGTTTGCACTTTAGTGAAAAAATTGTTAATCCACTCCTTATTTAATTCTTTTACTACACATAGGTCAAGAAAAAGTTTTTATTGACTCCTTATTCAATATTTATCACTTTTTTCCCCCATACAATTAGTCTTATATGATAAAAATTCTAATCGGGCCATTTCTTTCAAATCTTTATTTATTTTCTCTCACTGCTTAGGTTTTACCTTTTTTCGAAATATTAAAACAATTTCATGATTTTTGTGTATAGTATCCAAAATATTGAAAATGGGAAAAAGGAAAAAATTTTAGAGTTAATTTTTTTCTGTGATTTTGCATTAAAAAATAGAAAAACAAAATAAAATTTTTACATTTCTGAAATATCTGTTATTTTTATATCTATATAGCATGTAAAATATTAAAATTTTGCGAATTTTGTTTGCTATAGCATGTAAAATATAAAAAACGGAATAAAACAAAAAATTAAAAATCTCACAATTTTCGTATGCTAACAAACATAAAAACAGAAATAACAGAAAATTCTTGTGACTTTTAAATATTTTGAGATTTTTTATACCAAAAGAAATAAAAAATTGAAAAACTCAAAGAAAACATAAAATTTTGAGATATTTTTTATTATAAATTTTAGGTTTTTCGGTGTTACGGCATGTAAACTATTGTGAATTTAAAGAAAACAAAAAAAATTGGGATTTTTAAAAAATTCTTGATTTTTGTATAACGCCAGTGATTCTCAGTCATTTGGACCAGATTTCTTTGTTCTGTCAAGTTCTTAGTAGTAACTTTTGTTCTTTACCTCACATAGTTTTTTGTCTACTTGATACTTGGAAGTTCTCTATAAGTATGAGCATGTGAAACATTGGAAAACAATGAAAATAGAAAATTATGAGATTTTTAAAGTTTCATGATTTTCGTATGCTACATAGAATGCAAAATCTCTATTATAGTACAAAAGACAAGGGTCCCTAATTTTGAAAAGGATTTGGAGATTTGGCTATCTAATTTGCAAAAGAAATTAAATAAAAAATATAAAGAACTAATACTCAAATTGTAACCTCAACTAATCTCATACATCTCTTTCAATAACCAACTTCACAAATTGTCACACACCGCTTCCCAAAAGACCATAGCGAGAACGTAAGTAAGTCCGCAACGTAACTATACCGAGAGAAAAACCTTAACTCGATACAATTAAGCGTAAATATGCAGACAATATATAAAAAGTACTTTATTACATCAATTTGCAATTATTACATAGCAGGATTTGACTCCCAAGAGTTTATTACAACGATTGAAAGTAATGCCCTAAATAGGTGCGTGACAAAGGTAAATAAAGGAAACATCTTAATAGAAGGTTACAAGATTAGTGTGGTTGTCACGTCCCGCTTCCCAGTATATGGAGAAGTAGACGTGATGGGCCGCGACATATTTTCTCAGAAGTAAATATGTAAAGCTTAAATAAATAATATAAAATGAATACACAAGAATAATAAGAGATGTAATAATAACAACTTTTATTAACATTCTTTCTTTACATTACAGCTAATTTGAAAAGAAAATGTACAATTTTGAAAGCAATGTCTAAACAGTGTCATACAATGAAAAGAAATAAGTACAAATAATTTAGAAGTCAATCTGGGGCTCAATCTGCTCCAAGTACACCTGGCTGGGCTCGGTCTCTTGAGAGTTGGGTCCTCCTGATGAACATTCTAAAAAAAAGAAAGAAATATAAATGTCGTCAGCGAACTAGCGCTCGGTAAATCCTAAAAATAAGGATGGAATAGAACAAGTAAAGAGAAGAGAACTGGTAATATAAACAGATATATGTTTGTTATACTAACGTAGTTGTTTGTAGCTTGGAACAGAATGTATCAGTTATACAATAGGAGTCCAACTATTCCGTGGACTATGGCAACATGTAAATACAAGGCCCCGTCAAAATTCATGGGACAACGACACATGATATTTATGTAGGTGTCTTTTAGTGTCCATCATCGTGCATCTTTTAACGCATTCCGTACCAGTCTACCATTTTAAACCCCGTAATGTATATTGTATAGATTGTAGTTATCAGACTTGCCGAGACCATGAATATAAGTTGTTCATGTAAACGGTTTCAGGATGTATCAAGTAGTCATGTAGTCAAGTCATAGCCATGGTTCGGTCAAGTAGTCATGTAGTCAAGTAGTCATGTAAACGGTTTCAGGATGTATCAAGTAGTCATGTAGTCAAGTCATAGCCATGGTTCGGTCAAATCAAGTCATGTTGCATGTTGATATTGTTCTGGTATTCTAGTTCAGGTTCAAGTATACATGTTGGATATATTGAATTCATGTTGAATTGAATTCATATTGATTTGGACTCAGACTTGAATCAGACACTTTAAACAGAATTTGGATCATGAATTAGGTTTAGGAGTTATCGGTAACTGCTGCACATGGACGGTAGGATTTGTGTCTTTTTCAGGACAATTACTATTGATAACTCTGTTTTAGTTTTCTACCTTAAATAGGCAAGCACTTACTTTCTCCGGCTCCCTGAGTCTCAAGAGAATTGATCCCGCTTAAACCTATATTTACTAAGGTCCTTAAATATAATTTTATATAACTCGAGGGGGTTTTATGAAAAATATTTTATATACTTTCAAAATAAATCTCGAGTATTTATTTATCCTATTTAGGGTTTCATGGATGTGAATTTTAAAGAGTGAGATATATTAGTGAATATTTACATAGCTTGAAAAATTCATGATATTTAAGTGTAAAACTTGTCTTGTATTGATACTTGATGGTATTTTGATGAAACTTGTCATTCTTTTATTTTTTAGAAAACATGGAATTTTTATTATAGCTTGAAAATATGTAGTTTGATAATATTTATATATTAAAAAAATTAATTTTTATTATTAATTAGAAAATTTCGTTTTTGTTAAAAAATCGTATTAAAATTCTTTTGAGACCGAATGCTCCGTGAGGATGTCTGCATCTCGCTCTACTAGTCCCGAGGATGTGCGATAATCTGCACCATCCAATACCGGGTTTCCTAAAATGGGTTGTAGAGGTATAATTGCAAAGAGTTTGATAATACAATTCAAAGAAAACGGGTTTTTATAGTTCAAGATATTTTAATGAAATTTTGTAATCGCCACGAAATATGTTTCCAAGAGAATCGTGCTATGTCAATATATGTGTATGTGAGGGGTAGGTCATTACCCCGTAAAGTTTTCTAAAGGTATGCTAAGCAAAATGTTTAAAAGATGACGTATATAAAATTCATGGTATTTAAACGTAAAAGCTAGGTTAAAGTTATATAACATGATGTTTTAAGGTGAAAATTTGTTTCTAATTATTAGTTTCATGATTAATAAGTATGGTGTAAGAATATTCATGAAGAACATATAAGAAAAAGTGGATTTTATAATCTTTTAAAGAAAGTGTCGGTATTAACTCCACTTCCGACATGTTTTATGAAAATATACTTTTTAAGATGAAAGAGTAGAATAAGGAACGAGACTTACTAGTTACTTGGGTTAAGAATAGAGAGAAGAAGAGGTTGAGGTTGTCGTGGTGTTGCGGGGTCGCCGAAATTGTCTCGAATCCTCGTCGGAAATCGTTCTTGGGCTAACTCCACTTCAACTCTACTTGTATTTAGAAAATTTTGATATTTTTGATTAGAATTTTCAGAATGAGGAGGGGCTAGGATATGGGGTTGTATTTATAGTGTGGAATTAGGGTTTTGGAATTGAAAGAATGAATTAAAATGCATTAAAAATTAGATATGGATGAAATTGAAGTCTCTGTTAATTTGCAGAGAAAACAAACAGTATGGGGGTAATGGGGGTAGGCCAAAGGGTTTTGTGTGCAAAACACGGGGACTTTTCCCCTACGGACGCCCACCGTCGCCGGCCAAACTCCCGATCTCGCCAGTCCAATTTAGAAGATGGGCCTTGGGATTTGTGCCATGTGTTCTCGGCTGTGTACACAACATTTTACACATGTTTGATTTTCTGTCTTTTCATTTCTTATGTGCAGAGCACGTGTAAGCTTTTGGGCTTCCAAAAAGTTTAAAAGAAAAATTCAGAAAAATAATATGTGGCTGATGAGATTCGAACACAGGGGCTACGTCACAGCAGTGCAAGGCTTTACCAATGAGCTACAAGTTGTTTCTTGTTGTTCTTAAAAAAATTAAATTTATAACTTGTACTCAGGCTTACAAACTCCATTCTGTACATTAACTTGAAAATTTTCGCACAGTAAAATCAGAATTGTTACATTCTACCCTCCTTACAAAAATTTTGTTCTCGAAATTTACATTTACATAAGGACTAGTTTACAAATAAGAAAGGGTATTTTGCACGCATGTCATCCTCTCGCTCTTAAGTTGATTCTCCTGGCGAATCTTTTCTCCACATCACTCTGACCAAGTTTACTTCTTTGTTCCTCAGTGACTTTACCTTTCGGTCCAGGATCTCAACGGATTGTTGCTCACAAGATAGATTTGTCTGTACAGTGAGCTCGGAGTAATCCAAGGATGTGGCTGGGGTCGCTCACATATTTTTGAAGCTGGGATATGTGGAACACGTTGTACACTCCTTCCAATGAGGGTGGTAGTGCCAAACGATATTCCACTTTTCCGACTCGTTCGAAAATGTCAAACAGTTCTATATATCTTGGACCGAGCTTACCCCTTTTGCCAAAACGGATTACTCCACGGTTTGGAGAGATCTTCAGAAAAACATGGTCTCCAGGTGTCGACGCTTTGCATCAGCCCAGTGCTTCTGTCTGTCTTGGGCTATGCGCATTCTTTCCCCGATCGTGCGAACTACGTCCACAGTTGCCACGATCATCTTTGGTCTAAGGAGTTCCCAATCTCCGATTTCGTCCCAACTTAGTGGTGAACGACACTTCCTTCCATAGAGCGCTACAAATGGTGCCATTCCAATACTCGCCTGGTAGCTGTTGTTGTATAAAAACTCCACAAGATGTAGATGATCTTCTCACGATCCTCCGAAGTCTAACATACAAGCTCTTAGCATGTCTTCTAGAATCTGAATTGTTCGCTCAGACTGCCCATCTGTTTGTGGATGGTAAGCTGTGCTGATGTTCAGATTCGTTTCCAAGCTAGCTTGCAGACTCTACCAAAACTGCGATCGGAATCTGGTGTCACGATCGGAAATGATGCAAACTGGTACTCCATGTAATCTCACGATCTCCTGCATGAGTTCATGGGTATCAGAAATAGTACATCTTGAGGTTAAATCTTATATTAGAATCATGCTTACCTCCATGTACTTCTTTGCAAGTATCTCAGTAGATTGGCCAACTTGAAATGGGATGAAGTGAGCCGACTTGGTGAGTCGATCCACAATAACCCATACTGCGTCGTTATCTTTCATGCTGCGAGGAAGGGCAGTCACGAAGTCCATGGTGATATATTGCCATTTCTATTCTGAGATAGGTAACGGATGAAGTAAACCAGCAGTTCTGTGATATTCAGCCTTCACTTGCTGACACACCAAGCACTTGGCTACGCTTCTGGCTACTTCACGCTTCATTCCATGCCACCAGTAATGTTGCCGTAGATCTTTGTATATCTTTGTACCACCAGGGTGTACTGAGTAAGGAGAACTGTGAGCTTCTTTCATCAACTCTTCCCGAACAGAACCTTGTGGTACACACAACCTGCTTCCATATCTCAAAGATCCGTCTTCGTGGATGATGAAGTCTGTTCGTAGTCCACTTTCTACTTATTTTTGAATCTGTTGCAGCTTGGCATCACTTGCTTGAGCTGCCTTGATCTGATTGACAATAGTAGACTGAACTTGTAAGTTCATCAAATACAAAGTGTTACCTGGCATGACCACTTCTATATCCATCCCGTGCAATTCTTTTTGAAGCTTCTACTGAGTGGTAGGATTCATTGATAGTGGCTTCCGACTAAGTGCATTAGGAACTACATTCACCTTCCATGGATGATATTATAGATTGATGTCGAAGTCCGCCATAAGTTCTAGCCAACTTCTCTGCCGCATATTCAATTCCTTCTGAGTAAACACATACTTCAGACTCTTATGGTCCATGTATATATCTACTCGCTCTCCCAGAAGATAATGGCGCCAAATCTTAAGTGCAAAGATAACGGCTGCCAACTCCAAGTCATGTGTTGGATAGTTGCACTCATGAATTTTCAGCTGTCTTGATGCAAAGGCTACAACTTTTCTATGCTGGTGTAGAACGCATCCTAATCCCTTAGCAGATGCATCGCAATGCACAAAGAAACCTCCAGATTGATCAGGTATTATGAGAATAGGAGCTGATGGCAATCTTGACTTGAGTTCTACAAAAACTTGTTCACATGCTTCTAACCACATGAATGCTTCATCTTTACGTGTGAGTTTGGTCAGGGGTGCTGCAATCTTCGAAAAGCCTTCTATGAATCTTCGGTAGTATCCTGCTAAATCCAAGAAATTTCAAATATCCTTCACCGTCTTTGGTATCGGCCATTCGCTGATGGCTGATACCTTAGCTGGATCTTCTGAGATTCCTTCGCCCGAAACAATGTGCCCGAGAAATCCGACTTGATCTAGTCAAAATTTGCACTTGCTGTACTTGGCATAGAGTTGATGCTGTTGCAATATCTCCATGACAATCCGCAAATGCTCAGCTTACTCTTTCCGATTCTTTGAATACAACAGGATGTCGCCGATGAAAATAACAACAAACCTATCTAGGCACTCTCGGAAAACCCGGTTCGTCAGATTCATAAATATAGCAGGTGCATTGGTCACTCCAAATGGCATCACGAGAAACTCATGATGACCATAGCGAGTCTTGAATGCCGTCTTCGAAATATCAGACTCTTTGACCTTCACCTGATGATAACCCGAACGAAGATCTTGCTTTGAGAAAACGCAAGACCCACTTAGCTGATCGAACAGATCGTCGATGTACGGTAGTGGATACTTGTTCTTTATCGTCACTTCGTTCAGAGTTCGGTAGTCTATACACATTATGTATGAACCTTCTTTCTTCTTCACGAGCAAAACTGGAGATCCCCAACTTGAAGTACTGGGACGAATCCATCCTTTCTTCAGAAGTTCATCCAATTGAGTACGGATCTCCTTCAATCCTTCTGGACTTGAGCGATATGGTGCTTTGATCACTGGTTGCGCACCAGGTACTAAGTCAATGCTGAATTCAAGTGCTCGATCGGGAGGCAAACCTGAGATGTCTTCAAGGAATACATCCTCAAACCCTCGAATTGCCTCTGGCTTATCTTTTTCCGCTTGTATTGTTGCAATCACTGCCTTCATTGGTTTAGCCTTGTAGGTGCTAGGTTCTAGGGTACGGTCTCCACTCTTGAAATAAAAGATCGGATGATCTGGTATCTCGAACACTATCCTCCTTTGCTGACAGTCGATGGTAGTGAAGAAAGTTCCTAGCCTGTCCATTCCCAAGACTACATCAAAGTTCGGTATGTCCAGCACCTTGAGGTCCGCATAAAATTCTCTGCTGCAGACAACCACTGGACACAGATCGTATTCTAGAGTTGCCTTTAGAACGCCGTTCGCTGAACTGACATTCCAGCTGAATACGAGTGGTTTAACTGGAATCGCATAAGTTCAGGCGAACCGTTGTGACATAAAGCAATGTGATGCTCCAGTGTCAAAGAGTGCTAAGGCAGGTAGGGAGGCTACTAAGATTGTACCTAAGTTGTGTGGGATATGTTTAGGTGTAGGAAAAGAAATATTGATGTATAAAGATTGAAAATATTTGAAGGATTGGGAGTTACCAGTGATGAATTGGCCGGTGGCTTCAGCTTCTTCCACAGCCATTGTGAAAGCTTGACGCCGGGGTACATTCCTCTTTGCCGGAGGCACATTCCTCTATCCGTTCCTCTGTCCTTGAGGCATGTTCCTCTGTGCCTGATGGAATTGACGAGGAGGCTGTGCAGGAGGTCCACGAGGAGGTAGAACAGGTAGGGCAAGACGAAGTGCAGAAGCCTGAATAGCTAGCCGCTGCGGAAAAGTAATCGCTGGTCGAGGTGCGGGAACTGGGGTGAAACGATGTGGGCAAGCTTCGATGGCGTGAGTGGATGTGCTACAAACTAAGCACAGGCCATTCGCACGCCTGCAGTGCTTCACCAGGTGTCCATTTCTTTTGCAATAGAAGCAAAAGTCTGGACTGGGCCGGTTAAAAGGTACTCCCGGTCTCCTGGGTACAAAAGTAGGATTGGAAGAGGCTCCTCCTACCATCTGAGTGGTAGGGCGCTTCACACCGGCAGTCTGAGCTCTGCCCTTCTTCTTCACCACTGCCTCATATCGTCAGGCAGCCTTCAGCACAAGATCATGGGTTGGGAAATCCTCTATAGCTAATACAGCTTGGATCTCCGGGTCTAACCCTTACTGAAATCTTCGAGCCCGGATCTCAGCAGTCGGGATTAGGTGTGCCGCGAACCTGTTACGGTCTTGTGTTAGCAGTATATTATGTGATATCAAGAAATTGAATATTGAGACATATCTTACCTGCTGAGTATGGTAAACTCAGCATCGTATTCATCTAAAGATTTGTTTCACATCGAACCTTACTGTAAGTGGATGAATTGTTGTTCCATGTCAAATCGGGCAGTCTCAGGGAAGTATTTCACGTCGAACATGTTGTGAAAAGATTTCCATTCAATCGGCTGGGCAAGACGGTTTTCTTCAGCCTTCTACCATACTCGGGCGTTATCTGTGAGTTGCAGCTTCGCAACTCTCATCCAAACAATCTCTGGCACTTGTGCTGCTGCCAAATCATCTTCAATGGACTGAGCCCATTCCTCTGCCTCTAGTGGGCTTTCTTTTCCAGAAAAATGCTTAGGGTGCAATGCTCGGAATTGTTTGACTCCGGGTGCCTCAGCTTCAGGATGGTTCAAGAGGATAGCATTCTGCCGTTGCTGACCCTCCAAGAGACTCTTTATCATCTCAAGCAGTATTGTCTGCTCGTTGATAGTGTTGGCTATAGTGCCCTCAAGGCAATTATCATAGTCGCAGGCATGTGATTATGATGATTGAGGGAGGACCTATACCGGTAGAACAGTCTTACTCGAGATGATAGTATGCTATCTGATTTGTCTTTATCATCATGTACATCATTAGGTGGCATTACAGATCACTATTACATGCTGATAGAGTCCATAGGATTCTTGCTTGACTGCTAGCAGTATGATGATGATCATATACGTGGGAGCCGGGTAGTTTATAGGCATATCCTTAAATGCCCCTAGTCGTGGGAGTTATGAGACCGGGCATCGATACTCCAGAGTAGACTAGTGTATACTGATCGAGACCCCGACGAGAGACGATGGCCAATCTCACAAGCCATTGGTATTAGTTTGTTCACTTAAGATGTATACAGGTGCTCATTGGGTTATGAGTACACCAGACGGACTCGCCGGGAACATGCTAGTTGGTATTATACATATTGTCAGATAGCAGTTCCCTGATGACATGTGTACAGGTTAGTCTATCGACCTGAGATCGTCATTTGTCTCATGTGAGTTCCCACTGTGCTTTGATTACTATCCTACCATGGCTCAAAGGAGTCGTGCAAACAGCTTTTAGTTGGGTATAGTCCCGAGCCACATGGAGGCAGTGAGCGGATCGTCGGGGGATTCGTCTCTCCCGATATTGAGGGTTGATGTCACGGTTGTGCACGGGTGGCCATCATCAGAAATCCTTGGCCAAGGTAGTCGAGAATTACTGATCTAGTATCGGTAGTTTCTCAGGTGGTGATGGGCTTCATACCGACACTAAATGTACCGGTGTTTGATAATTCGTTCGACCTGTTTAACGTCGCCAAAGTTACCAATACAATGCTATAAAAATACAAATACGAAATACTCCGCAAAGAGCCCATTTCCAAACTAACATCACATGCAAATTTGGACTTCAAAACAATACCAGAAACCCCAAATAATAAGTAAAAGATCACAGGTGCAATACGAGGAGGGGAGCAAAAGGGGTCGGCGTCGCCGGAAAATATGGCCTTGTCGCCGGCCAGGAACCGAGCACCACCCTCGTGTTTCACCTGTGTTCTTATATCATCTTAAATGTCACTCTGCAGTTACTAAAATAATTTTTAGATCACTTTTAAAAAAATTTACAGAGAGCATTTCATGGGTTTTCTAAAATCGTATTTTGCGGAGTTTTTCGGTTTCGGATTATCGTAACATCGTCTAGGTTTCAAGTTAGGCTCTGATACCATGTAGGGATTTCCTTAGCACCACTACTGAGGTTTGGTAGTATCACACACGCCATATTAAAAATTTATAGGGTGCGAATGAAACTAACCTAAGGATCACACTAGAAAAGCTAGAGTAACAAAACTTTATACACAATCCACAAGAGGTAAAGGCTAGGTTTAGAGAATACAACATTTGCAGCTCCCTTCGCTAGACTCCTTGGCTACTTGAGGGTTGACAGAAATTTGCTTGAGATCCTCCAAGTCCACGATGATCCACCCGGAGTCCTCTTTGTCCAAGTTCAAGGCTTCACTTGATCAAGAGAAGAAGTTGAAGCCAACACTCTAAACTAATGGGCAAGAGTGGTATAGAATGATGATGTGGTTTGATTTCTCACTTAAAAACCCTAACTTGACCACTATCTTTCTCACTAATAAAAGCTAGAGAGTAAGAGAGAGGAGGAAGAAGATGATGGCAAATGAGAGCCCAAGAGATAATGATAAGCTTATGGATAAAAATGAGAAAAGAAAATATATATATTTTCCTGTTCTCATTCTTAACCCTAGTTTATAAATATCTAGATATTTCTCTTTGGATAAAAAATGGCCATGGAAAATAACTCATGGTTAACACAAAGGTTAATGGAATAATAAAATAATCAACCATGATAAATTTTCCATTTCCATTTTCTTTTCCAAAAATAAATATCAACATATATATAACAAGGTGTGAGTCTTATATTGCCACCATCTCATGTATCAACAACCATGATAGAATTGTGTATGCATGTATGAGTGCATGCACATCCATATGTGCATCAATGTAAACATGTGCATACACCAAAAGCAAAAGGGTCCAAAGTGAAAAGCTAATGGTCAATGTTAAATCAACACTTGATTTAGCAAACCGGTCATATCTCATACGACCCGACCAATAGCAAACCGCCCGATTAATATACGGTATCACATACGCGTATTTAATCGGGTCCCCGCGCATATCTCATATGCACACCACATCGTTTCTCCTGGGCTAGGTAACTCCATTGTGAGACTCTAAGCCGACAGTGGGTGCTGATCATATCAAGCACCCCAAGCCGCAAGAGGTCAGCTAAACGTAACGGCCACCCGGGTATTGAGCGATCAGAAGAAAACAAGCGAACTTGTCACAACTCTCGTCGAGCCAACCGACAACACTACCGTACAGTCCGGTCTCTTTGTCAGATATGCTGCATACTGAGTCTAGGGATGGTAACGTCAACCCCAATAACTCAATAAGTCGTGCCGATGAATGGTCTATAACAGATCGAGAAATTACTGATAACACTTATCGGTAAATCCCAACGGTCCTGGCCAGGGACTTACTGATATAGCCAATCGTGCACAGCACAGCATCAACTCCCAATACCGGGAGAGACGAAACCCCCTATCGCTCACTGTATCCATGTGTCTCGAGACTGTACCCAAAAGCCACCTGTTTGCACGACTCAGTAGAGCCGTGGTAGGGTGGTAATCAAAGTACAGTGGGAGAACACACAAGACTCTATGACGATCTCGGGTCTACAGACTAACCTGTACCGGTGTCATCTGAGAACTGCTATTCGACAATAGATATAATACCATATAGGAGTTCTCGACGAGTACGTCCAGTGTACCCAGTCTCTACTGAGCACCCGCATGTGATCTCGATGTCAAACATCAATGGATGTGGGAACATCCATTGCCCATCGTATGGGTCTAGTATCATATACGCTAGTCTACTCTGGTATATCGATACCCCATCTCGATACACCTACGACTAGGGACATTTTAGGATATGCTTATAAATTACAGACGTCCCACTAGTATGATCTCCATCATAATCACAGGAGTCAAGCAAATATCCTCAGGGCTTTATCAATATGTGTAAATGAATAAAGTATGATCAAGTCAACATGTCAGATAAAGAAGAACTGGATAGCATACTATCATGTCGAGCAAGAATGTACACTGAATATATATACATGTATAAATACATCCACTATCATATATCGGCCTCTAGGGCATACATATATCCAACACGAAATACTTATCTAAAAACTAGAGAAGTCACAAGTAAACAGAATATAGTACGAGTACCAACCCCTTTGTCCTAATGGACACTGGAAAACATACAATACTTTGTATAAGTCCCCTGAATTCAATAACTCAAACCCTGTGCGTCGTTGGTTGAAAATTGTACTATGGCTAAGAAGAATTATACCGTTGTTGAATCCTCCTTACCAAACCATCAACTGATATAGGTAAATATCATAGACATAATTTCAAAAAGTTATATCTCATTTTATAGAATAAACGTACAGATATAACAGTTTGAAACTGGTGCATAACCATGGATATTCAAAACCAAATATTTGCCGTCCGGCGAAAACCCAGGTGATTTTCTCAAATATCACCAATTACAACGAATTCCGATATAATGAGGATATAATCACCTAATTCCCAATATCTTACTCCCACTCATCATCTGTAATATCATAAAGATATGAGAATCAAACATGGTAAATACATACCCTGGAGTAAGAATCTAATTGGGAAATCAGTTTTCAATTAACAACTCACAGTGAAACTGAAACATGAAAATGTTTCGAAGGGATATCCGGGTATTCCTAGTAATGCCTCTTCCACTATCCAGATTCATGACTGTAACTATATATTTCATTGTTATCTCTCCAATCCCTTTATTTGTCTGTACTTATTACCTTCTGTACACCATACTTAGGCTAAATGGTTTTCTTCCTTCCCTACCTTTTGGCACCAGCCTAAGGTTTGGAAGAAGATTATCCAATAAGCGTAATAGGTGTACCCTCCTAATCCTAGAGCCATCGCAACCTAAAAGAAAGTAAAAGGAAAAGACAACTGAACAATTCTTATTCTATTTCTCCTGAACCAGAATCCATTCTCGAACTGGAACAAGTTCCTTCGAGTTCGTATGTAACTATACGATGGATTATCCAATAAATGTGGATCTTCGTAGTGATACGGGGTGTTCTGGAGAAATGCAAAGGTGAAATAGGAGTGGCGATGATATACGCGGTTTGGTCGTGAATGATAGCGGTCGCAATTTACTTTGTTTTCTTTCTAATCCCTTTATTTGTCTTTACTTATTACCTTCTGTATATCTCACTTAGGCTAATTGGTTTCTTCCTTCCCTACTTTTCGGCACATGCCTATGGTTTGGAAGAAAACTATCCAATAAGCGCAATAGGTGTACCCTCTCCTAATCTTAGAAGCCCTCACAACCTGAGAGAAGATAAAAGGAAAAGACAACGGAATAGTCCTATTCAATTTCTCCGGAACCGGAAACTATTCTCGAATCTGAAACAAATTTCTTCGAGTTCGTATGTAACTATACGATGGTCATATCCAATAAATGTGGATCTTCGTAGTGATACAGAATGTTCCAGAGAAAAGCAAAGGGTAAAAGTAGGAGTGGCAATGAAGTATGCAACTCTGACAATCCAAAAACCAGTGTGTTTTAAGAATATTCGGTTAATTTGGTTCATGAGTTTTAGTCTAGGGTCGAACCAGGTCGCTGCCAAAGAGAGAGAGAAATGAAACACTCAGCATACACTCTAACCTAGATCAGAATGGTTAATCACTATATCTAATCAGGATGTCTCTCACTGTATCCTCAAATTCTTCTCCAAACCCAAAAGAAGAATTAGTCGAGATCATCTAAAATCACCCGAGGAGTAAACTAACTCGTCAGTGGGAATCAGGATCCAAGTATTATCGCATGATAACCTGATGGAATTCACTCAAGTTATCACACTCCAGAAGGTATGCGCATGCTTGGCAAGTTTCCTGTATGTTTGAAACTCCCGATGTGATTTCTGCCTCATGCTCTTATGACCTTGACGAAAGACAACATATCATAAGTCACATGTCAAGTTCTACCCGTTATTGTCCAGGTTAATTTGAACCCACCCGTACTCTCCCTTGACTAAGGCCAACAAGGCTGTACGACTATCCCAAACCAACGAATCTATCTATGCAACAGAAAAGTAACAAATAGCTATCATACATTATGCCTTGACTAAGGCCAATAAACATAGCATGAATACTAAGTGCTACTCGTCTGAAATGACGGAGGGCTATGAATGGTTTTTGGTGAAAAACCTTTAACGTAATGAACTTGATATCGTTGAAGGAGCCGGATAGCTTTACAAATATATAGTGGCGAAAACTTTTGCTAAAGAGGTCACTCCCGGTGAAGGGATCTCGGCTCTTTCCTCGTCGAATGAGGTGCAGGATATTCCTAACTGAATATCACGATGCAAAGCAAAAAGTAATCGACTATAATGAAGTTATTATCCTGACGCAAACTTCTGCCCAAGAGGTCACTCCCGGTGAAGGGATCTCGGCTCTTGCCTCGTCGAATGAGGTGCTGGATATTCATAACCGAATATCGATGTGCAAAACAAAAGAAAACGTCCTTGTAATAACAGTTTTTGAAATTTTTTTCCAACAACATCAAATAGGTTTGTTTTCCTTGCATTGATCAGAATCAACGCATTCCCATCAGTTAACATATCATACCACAGAAAAAGGAACGAAAAATAAAATGTACGTATATGCCATCCGCATTGGCCACCGGGTCCCGTCATCAACCGTCGGGTTACTTAACTAACGACAGAGCGGGGACTGGACTAGTGCGGGTGCAAAACATATACAACATCTACTAGTATATATATAAATATATATAACAATCGTCACAGGCATGATATAAGCAACATCTCAGAATCTCACCCAAGCAACACAGAGTGGTGGATAATCTTGGAGCCTCAGGTTTCATTTGAGCCGCAAATGAGACCCGACGTTCCATGTCGTGTGGATAGCATGTGCAATGAAAACCTAGACCCCTACGAGCGCGGCAAGTTAACCGCCAATCCCAGAAGTGAGGCAATCCCAATCAACAACGTGAATGGGCCAGTCGACACTTCACGGAATACGGTAACTTGAGCATCCCTCCTTGGGTCCAACTGTACCCCGCGGTGGAGTGCACGGTTAGCAGGGTTCTATAGGGCAATGGGCCCGCATCTCATAGCAGTGAGACAGAGGAGGCCTCACTCTAGAATTGACGGGCTATTCGCTGCACTCGTAGGGCAATGGTAGTACAATTTGGGTTTATTTGTATATTTGATATTGCGGAGTGAGCGTTCGACATATGGACTGCCGTCACTGCCAGTTTGTATATTATTTGTTTGGGGCACGACTGGGCTGAGATCAATATCACCGTTGTACATATTCTTTTCTTTTCTGTACTAGGATTGCACCCAAGCTATCCACACGACGATCCCGTCACAACCATAGCACAACACAGAACATCAACATGAATTTCACGTTCGCAAACCCGTCTAAAAGTCATATAGCAATTAGACGAGTTGTACCGATCTAATGACATTCATGGTCGCAGATAGTAATATATGTACTGAAAACTACGACATTAGAATTCCGCACGTAATTAGCAAACCAAACCAATTTCCAAAACCATGAAAAAACGGTGAGCTAAAATTCCAAAAACCTACCGTTTAAAGCCAATTCGGAAGTCCGAATCAAAATGAAACGCGCCCGAACCTTCGCGGAGAGTTAGAACACGAAATTAACTTCGAGTTGGGGGCCTAAAGGGGGTACCCGCCCCCGAGGCCACCACGAGGTGGCCAGAGGGTGAGACAGACCCGAAACTGCCCAATGTGGGGCAGTTTCGGGTCCCCACTGCCAAGACCACCTTGTGGTGGTCTTGGGGAGTGGGCCTAGACGTTCGGTCCCCCGGGGGTTTCCCGGGGTGCTCATGCACCACCCCGCGGCTTCTCAGTTCAAACCGTGATCCCGCGGGATGTGCAAACATCCCAAACTTTCAGTTTTTGGAACTGTTTTTGTCGGCAGTTTTTGCACGACAAAAACGGCGAATTTCTAATGTCGCAATGAGTTAACTAAAGCTTATGGAGTGGCTCTGATACCATATTGAGTTATGCAAGCGCCCCGGCCATCAATCTGTGGCCAAATGCGGAACAAAAATTTTCAAAAACCGGCGCTAACACAACCCTATAACCCGGATCGACCCATAAGCCCAAGATAACAAAATATGCAAAAGAGTTAGAATGGTTATACCGAATAGATCTGTGTCCTTCGGTCTTCAACCATCATCCCAAGCTCCTAGGGGCTTCCTTGATTAAGCTTGATCTCCGGTCTCCCTCCATCGAAGATGATCCACCCGATAGTCTATGAATCGAGCTCCAACCTCATATCCGAGGTAACTAGGGTACCTAGATCGCTATACTAGATACCGTAGAAGAAGTAGAGAGTGATGGAGGATTAATTTGTCTTAAGACACCCAAGGTTTCTCAACACATGAGAGGGTTTGGATGGAGGAAGAAGAAGATGCCATGAGGATGAGGTGTTGAGAGCAACTCAAGAGAGAGAAAAAGAAAATAAATAATGGCCTATGTTTTTGTTTGTTGTGTGAGTGTGATAAGAAATAATGGAGACACCACATAAATGTCCATGTCTCCAAATTATCTTAGTCAACAAAAAATATCTCAAGTCAACATAATCTCACAACAAACAAAAACGCTAAGCATGCTAGAATAGTAACCATGAGCAACTAATTAGCCATACCACAAAAATGCAATAAATACCTCATCCTACACCTCAATAACCTTTTAAACCAAAAAGCTCTAAACCATGATGAGGTGTAATCTTCTACAAGTAATCTTGTAATAAATTACAAGAATACCCCTCAACCGTATATACATACTCGCATCCGTATTCCGAACAATACGAATACAAAGAAACGAAAATAATCCAACAAATATAATACTAGAATCCGGCTTAAACCAAAGTCCACTAGTATTATCCGTCCGAACATCATCCGTGCACAAGTACACGCATGTAATCAAACCCTACTATAAAACCATACGGCCTCTACATCGATTCGCCCGAAGCAGGGAAACCCTCTGTGTGAGATTCTAAAAACTCGTCAATACGCTGGTAGTGGGTTTAACCACAAGCACGTCAGCGGCACTAACTGTACGTAACGGCTACCCAGGTATTGAGCGAAAGGGAGGCCGACGAGCAAACTCATCCTGAAACCCCTACTGAGCCTGACAGTGACAATATCCGTACAGTCCGGTCCGTTCGTCTATGAGTATCACATATCGAGTCTAGGGGGTAGATAAAATCAGACCCCTAATAACGCGACATTTAGTGTCGATATGAAGCCCATCACCATCTGAGAAACTATCGATTCTAGATCAGTAATTCTCGACTAGCTTGGCCAAGGATTTCTGCTGATGTCCACTCGTGCACAATCGCGACATCAACCCCCAATACCGGGAGAGACGAATCCCCTGACAATCCGCTCACTGCCTCCATGTGGCTCGTGACTGTACCCAACTAAAACTTGTTTGCATGACTCCTTTGAGCTGTGGTAAGGTAGTAATCAAAGCACAGTGGGAACTCACACGAGACAAATGACGATCTCAGGTCGATAGACTAACCTGTACGTATGTCACCAGCGAACTGTTATCTGACAATAGGTATAATACCAACTAGCATATTCCCAGCGAGTCCGTCCGGTGTACTCATAACCCAATGAGCACATGTATACATCTTAGGTGAACAAACTAACAACAATGGCTTGTGAGACCGGCCACCGCCCCTCATCGGGGTCTCGATCAGTATATACTAGTCTACTCTGGAATATCGATGCACAGTCTCGAAACTCCCACGACTAGGGACATTTAAGGATGTGCCTATAGACCACCCACCTCCCACGTATATGATCGTTATCATAATGCTGGTAATCAAGCAAGAATCATATGGGCTCTATCAACATATAATAGTGATCGGTAAAGCCACTTAAAGCAGATACATGATGATAAAGACAAACCAGATAGCATATTATCATCTCGAGTAAGACTGTTCTACCGGTATAGGTTCTCCTTTAATCATCGCAATCGCGTGCCTGTGATCCAATACTTGACTTGAGGGCATTATAACCAACAGTTTTTGGTGATGAGATTCATATAAATACCAGAATAGAGATAAAGCAAGGGGACTACTTTTATGCTACTTACTCCTGCATTTTATCAACTTTAGTTCAAGTCTTGTACATAATAGTTTGTTTCATAACTTATAGTAGTTTGAGTTCTTTACTTTTATCTGATCTTGCAACTTTTTAAGTGAGCTTGCAAGTTTAGATTTTAGTATTTGAACTCATTATCCTGTACTTTGTATTGAACTTCAATAAAACTTTCATTCCATGCACTTGGTTCCTAGTATTTTCTTGCCTTTTACTTTACTTGAATGTTTCTTATGATCTTTACTTAACTTGCAATGTTTCTTATGATGTCTTCTACTTTATGTTTTCTTTTTCTTTATGAAATGCTTTGTGAGTAGTTTTCATCACTTGTTAGGGAATGAGAAGGGGAGATTTAAGTTAGGACATTCTTTACTCTTTTTCTTTGCCTGACACCTTATAATTTGAACTATGACCAAAGCTTACACATTCTGCTCCATTAGGAATATTATCCTACAAGATAGCGGTGATTCCTAATCGTGGCCAGTTGTGTTTGGATTGGCCGGAGGCGAAAGATAAGAGACACGACCGGAAGGATAAGGGTCGATAAGAAAGGATTTCACACACGATCGCAAATACTCTAGTTAAGCGTCCTAATCCATATTGTTACCGATTAGCTTAGCGTCAATGATCAAGTGAGGCACAAATGAAAGAATATGGATTTTTCTAATTTAAACTAACCTAACTCTATCCCTAACAAGCCTTCTTTTGAACATATCACATAGGATAGATACGAACACATTCTCTTTTTGGACTTAACTCATTAAGAATAAAAAACGTACCTTCTCCCTGCAGACGACCCTTAGTCATCTCGGCTACCTACATGTGATACCGTCTTGATTGCGGTATTTAGAACTTCATAGAACACTTTTTTTTCTTAACAATTACCAGTACCATCTACAACTGGATTTTCCTAAAGAGGGTTGTAGAGCCAGAATATGCAAAAGGGGAAAAGAGTAATAGATAATTCTTTATACATTTACACAGATTAGTAATGTTTCAGTAAGTTGTTCATCGTTGTAAGTTTTCAACAAATTATAAAAACAACCCTATAAAACATTTCCCTTAATTCGTAAAATAAACATATAATTATTTACTACTATATCAACATTATTAGTTCCAATTCTAACAAAAATCAATCAATGAATGATCTGATCTCTGTCTTCCATAAATATGAATATGAATACATATAACTGCTATAAGATGACAAATCAAACTATGATCGTAAACATGAAACTACTAACATAAAGATATTAAATTGATATCATAATGCTTCTATGAATATTGTATAATCACTCTTAAACCAAGCTATATTAGTCACAACCAATCAATGAATGATAACTTATAATATGAAACTACCTTATGTATACCCATTCTAAATGATACACGCCTATAAAATATACTTTAATAAACAAAACCTCTGACAACATCTCCCGAGAGCGAATCTAGTACGGAAAAGATGAAGCGAGAGATAGAGTGAAGGGAAAAGACGGTGACTTACTCGCAGTTAGAAAGTGGGAAACGCCGAAATTCTCATTGGGGCATTTCATCAAACACGTTCGTGTGCAATATCAAAACTTTGTGGGAACGGACATCCGGAGGCGTGGAAATGATTGTGGCGCTCACGCAGACTCGGGCATAGCCTTGGATCCTCGATTTCCATCCCGGACAGCGGCACTTGGCTTGATCGGCTCGGTATAGAATCGATGGAGTTTGGCTAGGAGTTGCAAGGGGTGCTTAGATCTGCCTTGGGACTTGTTGCTGCGGCTGATGTTGTCGTGGGAAGGAAGAAGCATGCAGAGGGGATGGGTTTGTGCGCGGGGCCATGGATCTTTGATATGATGTTGATGGAGGCATGGGTTCGATTGTTAGCATAGAGCTCGGACTTGTATGGTGAAGCCAAGAGGGGAGGATGATGGAGTGGGGGTGTTGGTGGTGTGAGATGGAGAAAGTAGATGAGGGGGTTCTCGGCCAAGAGAGGGTGGCCGACCATGGAGATGGGTTAGGGTGGATTTGTGAGGGGGAGAAAGATATATATGGGAGTGTTGGGGGGATAGAGTGTGAGAGAGATATGTTAATAGGTCATCGATTATATGAGAGTGAGAGGATGAGATCATGGGGAGGTTTTGCATGGAGGTGAGGGAGAAGATGAACAGTGTTGCATGGAAATTGGGTGTTTGCAGTTTGCACCCAGGAAAAAGAAAAAAGAAGGAAAAAGGAAAAGAAGGAAGGGTATTGGGCTTGAGAATAATAATAGAAGGAAAAGAATAGAAATGATGGGTTTGGGTTTTTGTTTTGTTTTGGTTATAAAAATAAATGGGTCTGGGCTGTTGGGTTTGAATAAATAAAGAAAACAATATGGGTTTGGTTTATGGGTTTTTTGATTTGGGTATTCAATAAAAAAGAAAATGGGTTTAATATTTATTTGGTAATGGAAGGAAATATAAATAGGTGAATAAATAGCCAAGTGATTTAAATAATAGAAACGAGCTTTTGGGCTCAAGAAAAATAATAGGAAAAAAAGATGGAGGGATTAAATAGAAATAAATAAATAATATATTTAATAAAAAATAAAATATACGGAAAATATTACAAACAAATAAATACAGTATTTTATTAAAAAAAAGTTAATATGAAGGTATAAGAATTTTGGGGTCGTTATATTCTACCTCCTTAAAAATAATTCCGTTCTCGAAATTTCGCAAGAAGGATATTGCAACAAAGAGAAGAACAAGATCAGGATAATGTAGTGTAACATTTCAGAAAATAGAAAATATTATTTTGAAATTTAAATAATAAAATAATAAATTTCACGGATATCATACGAATATAGATTTGAGTTTTCGTAAAATGGTTTAATTATATACCTCTATTTTTGGAAAATAATTGAAATTTAAAATGAATTATCATTTATGAAAGTATTTATTTGATTTGGGCTTTTTATAAATTAATATATAATTATTTATATACAAGTTTAATATTAAACTTGATTAGTATTTTCCTAATTGTGCATTAAATCAAGCTTATTTTGTTAAACATGTTATAATGTGCCATCACACATTTCGTTGAAAAGATTAATGTTTCATTGTAATATATGATTTTGTGTTTTGTTTTTAAAAAGAAAAGATAAAAGATAAAAAATTAAAAAGAAGAATATGAAGGGGACAAAGGAGTATGGTCATGAGAGAGGGAGAGAGAGAGGAGAAACCATGGTTAAAACAATCATTTCCTTTCTTCACAAATTCATCTCCTTCATCTCCCCCTCCTTCATCCTTCCTTACCTCCTCCACCATTTCCTCTACCACCATGAAACCACCCCAAAACCACCTCAAAACCACATAAAACCTTCACAAAAATTGCTCCCAAGCTCTATATAAGCTTCTTGGTGGGATCAAGTTTGGGTTTTGAGCTCTTTTGGCAATCTTAGAATTTTCTTGAGTTGCTTCTATAAGTTAAACTCCCTCCTTAAACCATATTTTAGTTAAGTTTGCCTTAACAATTTAGTTAGACTTAGTTTAAATGCTTTAAGTGCATGATTTGTAAACTTGAAAATTCTAGGATGAGTGTTTGTGGATACAATGAGTAGCGAAGATTTAGTTGAAGCTTGTTTAGTGATTACCAGCCCATTAGTAATAGGAGAGAGTGATGTAGTGAAGAAATCCTTGAGTTAGATGAGTTTAGAAATTTCAAATGTCGGTTTTATGGAACTTGTGGCGATCAAATGAAATCTAGTACTACTCGGAGACTCTGAAAATTAAATAGATGATACAGTGAGATATATAGACAAGTAGAAGACCACCGTAGAAGCCCGAGCCCCCAATTCCTCTTTGTAGCCGCAAATAAACTCATTATGGCCGCAAATTTCGGTTGACTTGTTGACTTATGATTTTAGGTTTGTTCTGTAGCCCACTCATTAGATAACTAAGACTACCATATACGCTAAAAAGTCTAAAATCACCTTAAGAAAAATCTGGAGTTGTTTTACTAAGTTTCTGTCAATATTTTGTGATATTTGAAAACTTGAGTTTTGATATTTGAGTTTTGACTCGGTTGTTTGACGTTCGTAAGTCGACGTCGGGGGTTGTTTTGTTGTTTTAGCATGCGTTGGCCATACGTTCTAACCTATGTGTGCTTCGCTGATGATTTCAAACTCGATTTGGGTTTTCATGCGAACCTGGTTATGATTCGATTATAGGTACATTCGCGTGGACTTCCGAGACGACGAAGGAGGACAAGGCATCCGTCGGAATCGACTAGAGCGATGCGTTTGTAGGTGAGTAGATGTATATTTATGGAGGAAGTCGGGTGGATGGCGTATAGCACCCCCGCAACTGTAGTACTAGGATAATATATATATATATATATATATATATATATATATATATATATATATATATATATATATATATAGAGAGAGAGAGAGAGAGAGAGAGAGACACCTAGCCTATAGAGTTATTAGAATACTATATGGACTAGTAGTAGACTAAGTAGAAAGATATATCTCTAATTCTATTTTTCTTAGCCTATGAGCTATATCTACTTACGAAAGTATATAAATACATATATTTACGATATGATACGATAAGATGAGGATATGATCCGATATGATGACACGAGTCAATATGATTGGATATGATGATATGAGGCGATGTGATACGATATGATATATAAGGACATGAGATGATATATGATGATATGAGATGAGATAGTGTACGTGACTATAGATCCGTACTATTGATTGATGATATTGTACAATGGATATTTCGTACATGATATGATGATGATAGATCGCCGATATTATTATTTCGACTCGAGAAAATTTATTTAAAATCACGAAGTAGATATTATGATATGTTTAGAGCCATACTTACTTTCAAAACTAACGAATTGTTACGCAATTTTAAATGATAACTTCAAAGGACGCTACGACTTTTCAAATGGTATTTTTTTCAAAAATATCATAACCCCCTATTTTCTAAAACAACGATTCATACTATTTTAAACTATAACTGTATGGCTCATAAGTCGTAGGTGCGTTTTCTCCTTAGGAGTCGTGAGGATTCCTAAGTGCACGTTCTCCTATAAGTCGTAAGAATCTTACAGGAGTGTTTTCTCCTTATAAGTCGAGAGGACTTACAAGGGTTGTTCAACATGTAGACATATCCTTTGTCACGGATGGGACTTTGTTAGGGAAATGTTTATTCGCGCCCGTGAATTGTATACAAGGATCAGCACTGAGCCGCTTGTAGGGCAGTATTGGAGGTTGTGGGGCTGCTTAAGAACAGGTTCAGATCCCTGTAGCTTAGGACTTTCAAATCTTATGAGCCGTGAGGGTCCCATAAGAGAGTTCTCTTTACGAGTCGTGAGGATCTCGCAAGTGTAATTTCTCCCTAGGAATCGTGTGGATCCCTAAGCGTGTTGCTCCCTTGTGAGTCATAAGGATCTCACGCAGGTGGTTTCTCCTTACAAAGTCGAGAGGACCTTGCAAGTGTCTTTTAACGAGGTTGCGCCCTTTCAGGTTTTCACAAAACTCGCCGGTAGTCCTGCTGTTTTTACTCACGGAGCCCTTTCGGGTTTTCATCCGTGCCCTTTTCGCTTATGGACATACCGTTTTCTTTTTCTTTTTTCTTTTTTTTATTCTTTTAACGAGGCTGCGCCCTTTCGGGTTTTCACAAAACTCGCCGGTAGCCCTGCTGTTTTTACTCACGGAGTCCTTTCGGGTTTTCATCCGTGCCCATTTTGCTTATAGACATACCGTTTTCCTTTTTTTTCCTCTCTTTTTTATATTCTTTTTTTTTGTATCAGCTTTGGGATGCTGCAATCCACCGTAGTTTATCGACATCTCGGTCAGTTGCAAGTTTTTGGACATTGCGGTCCGTGGTTAGTTTAAGGACGTTTCGGTCCGTCGTTAGTTTAAGGACGTTTCGGTCCCATAAGCCGGCTACTACTTATAGAGTTTGGGCTTAAGAAGATAGCGAGCGGACATAGTCGTCGTCATGTAAGTCCATGTCACGCACCCCACGAACTTGCGGGGAGGCGGAATATATGAAAAACGATAATCAAAGCCTTATAACACGGACTTGAGCGCATGAATCGTTTCTAAACCGTTACTAGTAAACTACGAAAGGTTTAACTACTCGGATACGAAGTTATACCTCACGTTACTTGTCCTTCGGGTCTTCATCGCGGTCCTCCACTCCTCGTAGGCTCCTTGGAACATCGGCACCTCAACGGCCTCCTCGAATCAAAGATGATCCACCCGAGAGCTCCTACGCCAAGCTTTATCTCTAACTTGAGATAACTAGGTTGCTCAAAGTGCTAATCTAAGCTACCTAGGGGATATAGAGTGAGGTTATGGATGTATTAGTCAAGCTAACCCTTGATCTCAACACATGAGAGGTTAGGGTTAGGGTTTCAAGAACGAGAGAGCTTGAGGAGAGAGAAGGTGATGATAAGAATGATATTGAAAAATGCACTCATTAGAATATATCAACCATAACAATTTATCAAATAAATAATATATATATGATTAATCATCATGGTTAATGCATTCATCTTGTGTGATTCATCTCATGAGTCATTAGCTTCATAAATGAAGCATTAACTCCATGGATGAATCATACAAATGAGTCATTAAGCAATAAATGCTTATGCCACCTTACCCTCCAAGTCATCATGCTTCTAGAAGCTTCTCGGAAAATTACGAGAACGCCCCTCCAATCCGTGAAAACACGAAAAAACTTTAGACTGTATATATCCAATAACCTGATACTAGAAACTGGCTTAAACCAAAGCCGACTAGTAAAAACTGTCCGAACGTCGTACGTGCGTAAACACACGTATGCATCCGAACCCTTGTCGTAAAACCTTACGACCTCTATATCATTTCGCCTGGAGCAGGGAAACTCTCTGTGAGGGACTCTAAAGACTCGACACTACGCTGGCAGTGGGTTTAACCACAGACCGCAAGCGGCACTAGCTGTACGTAACGGTCCCCAGGTAGATGTCGATAAGAAGGCCGATGAGAAAAACCATCCGAACTCCTACTGAGCCTGATGTGACAATCTCCGTACAGTCCGGTCTGTTCGTCTAAGACTATCGCATATCGAGCCTAGGGGGCGGCAAGCGTCAGTCCCCTAATAGCTGTATAAGTTGCGTCGGAGCGTAGCCCATTACACCCTGAGAAACTACTGGAACCTACCAGTAAATCTCGCTTGCCCTGGCCAGGGACTTTGCGTAATGTCTCTCTGACACAGCGCGATATCAACTCCCAATACTGGGAGAGACGAATCCTATCTAACCGCCACTGTCTCCAAGTGCTCGAGACTGCACCCAACTGCTACCTGTTTGCATGACTCCTTTGAGCCGTGGTAGGGTAGTAATCTAAGAACAGTGGGACACACTCGAGACGAAGTAGCAGTGTCAAGTCTGCGGACTATGCTGTACTCATGTCACCTGGGAACTGTTAACTGACGATGGGTATAATACCAACCAATCAGTTCCCCTGCGAGTCCTGTCCGGTGTACCCGTAACCTAACGAGCACCTGTATACTATCTCCAGTACGACGTACTGATGGCTGTGGGACAGACCATCTCCCCAACTGGGATGAGAAGCGTACACACTTAGTCTACTCCGGAATATCGATGCCCTATCTCGATAATCCAACGACCAGGGACCTGTATAGGATGTTGCTTACAGACTACCCAGCCCCCACTAGTGTGACCGCCATCACAACGCTGGTAATCAAGCAAAGATCCTATGGGCTCTACTAATATGTATAAGTGATACGTAACAAGAAACATATGCACATATTAAAGTAGACTCAAACCAAGTTGCATACTACCATTTTTAGCAAGACTGTATATACAACTGTGAATATCCCAAGCTTCCATTAAGTAATTTACATACAAGTATGATACAATAATGACCCCTAGGGCATATACACTAACAATCTCCCACTTGCACTAGGGCCATGAGCTGGCATATCGTAGACCTATCATCTCGAATAGCCTCTCGAACTGCGTCTGAGGAATGGCCTTTGTGAATGGATCAGCAATGTTATTCTCCGTCTTTACACTCTTTACTTCGATCTCCCGGCGATCTACGATCTCTCTGATCAGGTGATACCGCCTTAAGATGTGTCTGGACTTCTGATGGGACCTGGGTTCCTTCGCTAAAGCTATAGCGCCGTTGTTATCACAATACAGAGGTATTGGATCAACACTGGTAGGAACCACCTGAAGTTCTGTGAGGAACTTCTTCATCCAGACAGCTTCTTTTGCGGCATCGCAAGCAGCTATGTACTCCGCTTCCATTGTTGAGTCAGCAACGGTCTCCTGCTTGGAACTCTTCCAACAGACCGCTCCTCCATTGAGGGTAAAGACATAACCCGACATGGACTTGGAGTCATCCTTGTCACTCTGGAAGCCGGAGTCGGCAAAGGCCTCGATCTGGAGGTCTTTTCCGCCATACACCAAGAACATCTCCTTAGTCCTCCTTAGGTACTTGAGAATGTTCTTTACCGCTATCCAGTGATTCTCCTCTGGGTTTGCCTGATACCGGCTTACAACGCTCAATGCGTATGCTACATCTGGTCTCGTACATAACATCGCATACATTATAGAGCCTACCGCAGAAGCGTAGGGTATAATCGACATGCGATCCCTTTCCAAATCAGTCTTGGGAGACATCTCTTTGGAGAGGGTGATTCCGTGACAAGCCGGTAGGTTACCGCGCTTAGAATCATCCATTTTGAATCTCTTCACTATGGTGTCTATGTACCTGGACTGCGAAAGTCCCAATATCCTTCTTGATCTATCACGATAGATCCGGAGCCCCAGAATGTAGGTGGCATCACCCAGGTCTTTCATGGAGAATTTCTGTGATAAGAATCTTTTGACTGACTGTAACATAGGAATATCATTTCCTATTAGGAGAATGTCATCCACGTACAAGACGAGGAATACTACAGCTCTCCCTACAATCTTACTATATATGCATGGTTCATCTGGATTTTTGATAAAGTCAAATTCTTTGACAGCATCATCAAAACAGATGTTCCAACTCCGCGATGCCCGCTTTAGTCCATAAATGGACTTAAGAAACTTGCATACTTTACCGCTGCTTCCACTCTGAATGAATCCCTCTGGCTGATCCATATAGACGCTCTCTTCCAAATTTCCATTTAGAAAGACCGTCTTTACGTCCATCTGCCAGATCTCATAATCGTGGAAGGCAGCAATAGCAAGAAGGACCCTAATGGATTTGAGCATAGCCACTGGAGAAAAGGTTTCGTCATAGTCCAAACCAGGTCTTTGACGGAAACCCTTTGCAACAAGTCTAGCCTTATAGGTTTCAACCTGTCTATCTACACCAATCTTCTTTTTGAAGGTCCATTTGCATCCTACGGGTTTCACCCCATCTGAAGCAATGTCCAAAGTCCATACTTTGTTAGTGTACATGGACTCCATTTCGGTCCACATTGCATCCAGCCATTTTACTGAGTCACCGCTCTGAATGGCTTGCTGGAAGCTAGTAGGCTAATCATAGTCTATAGTGCAATCTTCTCTATCCCCATCTATGAGAAAATCGTAGTATGTCTCGGGCGGATGAGACTGCCTACTACTCCTGCGGAGTGGCGTCGGGATGTCCCTTTCTTCTGAAACCTCTGGTTCTGCCATACTTTCAGTTACGGCTTGTGGTTCTGGAATTTCTTCCAGTTCTACTGCGCTCCCACTCTTCTGATTTTTTAAGAATTCAGCTTCTAAGAAGTGGGCATGACGAGAAACAAAAACCTTTTGTTCCTCTGTGTAATAGAAACAATATCCCATGGAGTTCTTTGGATATCCCACAAACTTGCATTGTACTGAGCGTGCCTCGAGCTTGTCCGCATGCTGCCTTTTTACAAAAGCTGGACATCCCTATGCCTTTAGGTATTGAAGTCAGGGTTTCTTCCCACTCCACATCTGATATGGTGTGGTAGGCACAGTTTTGGTTGGAACCTTGTTCAAAAGATATACAGTTGATTCTAGTGCATAACCCCAGAAAGATCGCGGTAACTCAACTTTACTCATCATGGAACGAACCGTATCCAATAGGGTTTGATTCCTCCTTTCTGATACACCGTTGTGTTGTGGTGTGTATGGAGGAGTAAGCTGAGAGAGAATTCCATTCTCTTTTAAGTAACCCAGGAACTCGGCACTTAAGTATTCACCACCTCGATCAGATCTCAGCGTCTTGATACTTTTGCCTTTTTGGTTTTCCACTTCATTCTTGTATTCTTGGAATTTTTCAAAGGCCTCGGATTTATGCTTCATCAAGAAGACATGTCCATACCTAGAGAAATCATCCGTAAAAGTAATGAAGTAGGAATAACCACCTCACGCATGTGTAGACATTGGACCGCACACGTCACTGTGTACGAGTCCTAAGAGCTCGCTTGCTCTTACTCCGTGTCCAGTAAACGGAGTTTTTGTCATCTTTCCTATGAGACAAGATTCACAAGTAGCATAAGATTGATATTCGAACGGATTCAAATATCCTTCTCTATGTAACTTAGTCAACCTTCTCTCATTGATGTGACCTAGTCTACAATGCCATAAGAAAGCCTGATTTAATTCCGGAGACTTTCTTTTAAGTGTGTTCTGAATATTGAAAACCTGAGCTTGACTCAATACGTATATGCCGTTATCTAATGTACCGGACCCAATCAAAACTTGATTTAGGTGGATGTGAACTACATCACCTACGAATGTAAAATTATATCCCTCTCTTGAAAGTGAGGATACTGATATGATATTACAAGTTATACTTGGTACATACAGACAGTTACGTAGAATCAATATTTGCCCACTTGTCAAACCTAGGCGATATTCTCCCACGGATTCAGCGTCCACGCTCATTCCGTTTGCAACTCTGAGAGACCAATCACCTACCTTTATAACTCTACTGTTTCTCAAAGCATGTAATGAATTACAGATATGAGATCCTGCTCCGGTATCGAGTACCCAGGAAGTAGAGTTAATTGATAAACAGTTCTCAATAACAAATACACTTGAGGCTGAAGCCACAACATGCTTCGTATCCTGGCTACTGGCTTCTAAAGCCCTGCAATCTTTCTGCCAATGCCCAATCCCATAACAATAGGAACGCCCCTCTTTTACCACATTCAGTCCCGATACTTTTGCCTTTCTATTTCCTTCTACTTCCCTGGTTTCCTTCAGGGTAGAAGGTAGAGACTGTAGAACCAAGTCAGTATCTGACCTGTTTCCCAACGTGGTTTCCAGGTCTTGGAGCTCATCAATATAGCTAGTCATTGTAAGGACGTTGTCCCCTACAGATGACCCGATAGCCAACCTCGCTTGAATTAATTCGGTCGAGGTCTCATATCTTGCGATATGAGATTGCTCTCCATATAAATCTTTGTTATGGAGAAAGATGGAATCTGAGTCCATCTTCTTGTGCTGCTTCTGGTATACACCATCAACTGAAGCTAACATGAGGCACTTGGTTTTCGCTTTATCCTTTTCCCTTGTCTTACGGATATTCATATCCACGACAGTGGAAACTGGACCTGGGACGGCGGGATCTTGAGTAGTAATAGGGTGGTCCAGCTTGTCATAGGCAATGGACATCTGGACAGACCTTTACCAGTCATATAAGTCAGATTCAGTCAAATTGTTATCTAGATGTAACCTATGTGTGGTCACAAGGTTGCTGCAATGAGAGAAAAAGAAGAAGAATACTTTAGCATGATGCTCTTGCAAGTTTAGATTGGTTTTTAATTTATCTAAACAGGATGGCTCCCACTGTTTCTCGAATCCCTCCTCAAACCATAAAAGAAGAATTAGCTAGGACTATTCTCACCGTATAATTCTTGCTTAGCCGTTCAGCCAGGTCAGTGTCGATACTTCGAGGGAGGTTTTCCAACGCTTTCGCGAAGTTCCTTAATTAAATAACCTCTTTTCTCTGGGGGCGTAGCCCCACTGACACCTTTCTAGGCACCTACTTGGTTTATAGCATTAATCGTTAAGTGACGAATCTCCTGATAAGTAGCTTGTACTCACAGTAGGATCGAGATCCAAAATATCATCGTATGATAATGTTGAAGGAATCCTACCAACATTCATCAAACTCCAAAATGGTATGCATCTCTCTGCAAATTTCAGTTTCTTTAGAAATTCCCGATGTGGATTTTTTGCCCCATGCTCTTATGACCTTGACGAAAGCCAACAAATCATAATTCACATGTCAAGTTCTGCCCATCATTGTCTTAGTTAATTTGAACCCACCCGCACATACCTTTGACGAAAGCCAACAAGGTAATACGACTGTCCCAAACCAACACATCTATCTATGCAACAAATGAATACCCCAGCAGCTACCAAACACTATGCCTTGACGAAAGCCAACAAACATAGCTTGAATACTACTGACCATCCATAAGAAATGACGGAGGGCTACGAATGGTTTTGGCAAAACCGTGAACGTAGTGAACTTGATATAATCGAAGGAACCTGATACTTTTTAAAAGGAGTGGTTAAAACTCCGCAATTAAAAATTATGATCTTTTAAAATAACCGAGTGGTTTTTAAATTTGTTCCTACGATTGATCTTTGGTTTATTTTCTTTGCATTATTATAATGCGTCCCATCATTTATCCTATCATTGCAGAAAACAACGAAAATACCACGTCCTCTTATGCCATCCGCATTCGCCACGGGGTCCCGTCATCACCCGTTAGGTTACTTAACTAACGACAGAGCGGGGGCTGGGCTAGTGTGGGTGTAAAACATAAGTGATGTCTAATAGCTATCATATATAGATATTGTACATTCGTCAGACGCAATAATAAGCATTCCAGATCACAGATGAACTTTATTGGATATACTAGCAATCCGCATTTTCTTTGAGCCTGCAATAAAAGATGGATTACACAGTTGTGATGAATAGCCATTACCCCACCCTAGACCCCTACGGGTACGGCAAACTACCCGCCAAGTACCCGAAGTGAAGCGGTCTCCCTCAACAAAGTGAGTAGGCCACTAAACACTTCAAAGTACCCGGTAGTTTGTGTACCCCGCCTTGGGTCTATCCTAGGAGCAAAAAACAGTAAAAAGAAATAATACAACGGTGGCTACAACCGCAACCTGGATGTGCCCCGCAAAAGAATATTATATCATATTACAATTACATTGAATGAATGAATATTAAACCCATCTCAAAACCCCGGCTAATCATCACAACATTCTAATCAAGTCCATATACACAAACAGTAAACATTACAGAAATGTGCAACCCTCTGCCAACCGACATACTAGCAGTTAGGGGAGGTTTACGAACACATTAAACATTACAGATAAAAACTCAATTAGCAAATAACTTAGAACATCGATCGAGAACCTTTATCCGTGTCTACCCCAAAAGCAAACCTGCACTGAAGTAACCTGGATAGAAACAGAACATACAGGGAACCAAAACACCAAAAATAATGAATTATAGAGAAAATCCGAGTCAACTCGGAGTTGACTCGGCGGCGGATCCGCGGCCAAAGGCACTATCTTGCCGCAGATCCGCGGCCATCTTACCGAGTTGAAATCTCGTATTTTCCCATAATTCTTATATTTCCCTGCTGTGAATTTTAAGGCATATCAAATAATTTTTTAGACATGTTTAAAATTAACAGAAACTTAGGGGTTCGGGGTGTTTCGTTTTCGTGTTTTCCGTCGATCGAATTTCTAATTAGTTGCTAACAAGCTAGTAATGGTTTAGTTGGCTCTGATACCACTGTAAGTCCATGTCACGCACCCCACGAACTTGCGGGGAGGCGGAATATATGAAAAACGATAATCAAAGTTTCGTAACACGGACTTGAGCGCATGAATCGTTTCTAAACCGTTACTAGTAAACTACGAAAGGTTTAACTACTCGGATAAGAAGTTATACCTCACGTTACTTGTCCTTCGGGTCTTCATCGCGGTCCTCCACTCCTCGTAGGCTCCTTGGAACATCGGCACCTCAACGGCCTCCTCGAATCAAAGATGATCCACCCGAGAGCTCCTACGCCAAGCTTTATCTCTAACTTGAGATAACTAGGTTGCTCAAAGTGCTAATCTAAACTGCCTAGGGGATATAGAGTGAGGTTATGGATATATTAGTCAAGCTAACTCTTGATCTCAACACATGAGAGGTTAGGGTTAGGGTTAGGGTTTCAAGAACGAGAGAGCTTGAGGAGAGAGAAGGTGATGATAAGAATGATATTGAAAAATGCACTCATTAGAATATATCAACCATAACAATTTATCAAATAAATAATATATATATGATTAATCATCATGGTTAATGCATTCATCTTGTGTGATTCATCTCATGAGTCATTAGCTTCATAAATGAAGCATTAACTCCATGGATGAATCATACAAATGAGTCATTAAGCAATAAATGCTTATGCCACCTTACCCTCCAAGTCACCATGCTTCTAGAAGCTTCTCGGAAAATTACGAGAACGCCCTTCCAATCCGTGAAAACACGAAAAAACTTTAGACTGTATATATCCAATAACCTGATACTAGAAACTGGCTTAAACCAAAGCCGACTAGTAAAAACTGTCCGAACGTCGTACGTGCGTAAACACACGTATGCATCCGAACCCTTGTCGTAAAACCTTACGACTTCTATATCATTTCGCCTGGAGCAGGGAAACTATCTGTGAGGGACTCTAAAGACTCGATACTACGCTGGCAGTGGGTTTAACCACAGATCGCAAGCGGCACTAGCTGTACGTAACGGTCCCCAGGTAGATGTCGATAAGAAGGCCGATGAGAAAAACCATCCGAACTCCTACTGAGCCTGATGTGACAATCTCCGTACAGTCCGGTCTGTTCGTCTAAGACTATCGCATATCGAGCCTAGGGGGAGGCAAGCGTCAGTCCCCTAATAGCTGTATAAGTCGTGTCGGAGCGTAGCCCATTACACCCTGAGAAACTACTGGAACCTACCGGTAAATCTCGCTTGCCCTGGCCAGGGACTTTGCGTAATGGCTCTCTGACACAACGCGATATCAACTCCCAATACCGGGAGAGACGAATCCTATCTAACCGCCACTGCCTCCAAGTGGTCGGGACTGCACCCAACTGCTACCTGTTTGCACGACTCCTTTGAGCCGTGGTAGGGTAGTAATCTAAGAACAGTGGGACACACTCGAGGCGAAGTAGCAGTGTCAAGTCTGCAGACTATGTTGTACTCATGTCACCTGGGAACTGTTAACTGACGATGGGTATAATACCAACCAATCAGTTCCCCTGCGAGTCCTGTCCGGTGTACCCGTAACCTAACGAGCACCTGTATACTATTTCCAGTACGACGTACTAATGGCTGTGGGATAAACCATCTCCCCAACTGGGATGAGAAGCGTACACACTTAGTCTACTCCGGAATATCAATGCCCTATCTCGATAATCCAACGACCAGGGACCTGTATAGGATGTTGCTTACAGACTACCCTGCCCCACAAGTGTGACTGCCATCACAACGCTGGTAATCATGCAAAGATCCTATGGGCTATATTAATATGTATAAGTGATATGTAACAAGAAACATATGCACATATTAAAGTAGACTCAAACCAAGTATCATACTACCATTTTTAGCAAGACTGTATATACAACTGTGAATATCCCAAGCTTCCATTAAGTAATATACATACAAGTATGATACAATAATGGCCCCTAGGGCATATACACTAACACGTCATCTATCATTGACCAAGGCCGTGACTCGTCATGCATAATATTTCTTCAGGAAGCGACCATTTATTGGCCTGAAGGGCCTTTCGCCATGCATGTCCATGAGTAGATAGGCTCCACCCTGGTAGACCTTATCTAGAATATACGGACCTTCATAGTTTGGCTCGAATTTCCCCCGCTTGGCGCGACTAGGGATCATAGGTCTTTTGACCACTAGCACGAATTCGCCTTGGCGGAATGTTCTCGGCCTAGTCAATCTTTCGTATGAGCGCGTCATCTTTGCTTTATAAGCTTCCAGATTTTGTTGCGCTATGAGCCGAGTTTCATCAAGGTCATCGAGCTCCTCAAGCCGAAGGTGAGCATTCTCTTCGTCCGTTAGCTCGTAATGAACTGCCACTCGTAGAGAGGGTAGCTCTATCTCGAGGGGGAGTACCGCTTCTGTACCGAATACTAATGCGTATGCCGTTGTGTTTGTGGCCGTCTTGAACGTAGTTCGGTACGCCTAGAGAGCTTTATGCAGTCTCTCGTGCCAGTCCTTCTTATTCCGGGACACCGTCTTTTTCACGATCTTCGTCAATGTCTTGTTAAAAGCCTCAGCTAGACCGTTAGCTCGGGGATTATAAACTGAGGAGTATCTCCAGTCTATGTTGTGTTGTTGTGCGAAGCGGCTGATCTTGTTGCTTCTGTAAGTTGGCCCGTTATTGGAGATGATCCGTCTCGGAGTTCCAAACCGATAAATGACGCATGACTTGAAGAAATGGAGGATATTCTCCGTCTTCACCTCGCTCAGCGGTACTGCTTCTGCCCATTTGGAGAAGTAATCAGTTGTCGCCAAAAGGAATCGATGTCCTCTGGATGATGCTGACTCGATGGGGCCGATTATGTCAGTTCCCTACATTTCGAACGGCCAGCTAGCCACTATCGGATGTAATGGATTCGGATGCTGGTCGATAAAATCCCCATGGATCTGGTACGAGTGGCATTGCTTCGCATATTAGAGGTAGTCTTGGATCATCGTGGGCCAATAATAACCCATCCGTTTGATCTTCAGCTTCATCTTTGGCCCGGCTTGGTGAGAACCACAGAGTCCGTCATGAGTTTCTTGGACGACTCTCTTTGCCTCTTCAGGTCCCAGGCATCTTAGCCATAAAGAGTCAAATGATCTCTTATACAGGGTATCATTGACGAAGGCGAAAGATAGGGCTCGCTTCATGAGCTGATGTTTTGAGGATGCATCTTCAGGCGTTCGACGGGATTTGAAGTAGTCTATAAAGACTTCTCTCCAATCCTCAACCGTTTCTTGGTCTTTTACCTGTAGAGCCATTTGCTCGGTCGCTCCCTTCTCCTCGGACGACTCCGGAGATATTTCTTCCGGTGCAAGAACCCGATGGCTTTGAACAACGATCCTCACGTCATCGAGGTTTTCGTCAGCCAGTTCTTTAGCGAGCTTGGCTAATGCATCCGCCTTGCTATTTTCCGCACGTGGTATGCTTTCCAAGGTGTAAGAAGGTATTTGGGTCAGCAGTTGCTGTACCCTCTCGCCGTACTTCACCAGCTCTGGTTTGCACGTTTGATAGTCGCCGTTTACCTGACTAACGACCAGTTGGGAATCTCCGTATATGAGAAGGTTTTCAATTTCCATGTCGATAGCGATCTCGAGCCCTGCTATCAAAGCTTCATTCTCGGCTTCATTGTTTGTCCTCGGCTCTGTTAAAGAGAAAGCGAAGCGCATTACCCCTCCTTGTGGAGTTATGAAGATGAGGCCTGCCCCTGATTTGATTATGGGGGTGTTTTGTTTGCGCTTCTTCATGGAGGACGCTCCATCAAAATAAAGTTCCCATTGGGTATCATTTCCGCCGATCGTGTCAAACACATGTTTGTCTGGTAGTTCGCAATTCAAGGGAGAGTCAACAGGTATCGGATACTCAGCGAGGAAGTCGGCGATGTCCTGGCCCTTCACTGCCTTGAGGGGACGATAGGTTATCGAGAATTCCATTAACAGCAGGGCCCATTTAGCGAGCCACCCCGTCAATATGGCCTTTGACATCAAATACTTGAGGGGATCCACCTTCGATATGAGACAGACTTCATGCGCCAACGCATAGTGCCCGAGCTTCGTTATTGCGAAGATCAACGCCAGGCAGTGTTTTTCGATGGGAGAGTAATTGCTTTCTGCCCCCAGTAGAACTCGACTCAGATAGTAGAGGGCTCTCTCCTTCCCTTGGTCATTCTCTTGTGCCCATAATGCGCCTAAAGAACCTTCAAGGAAGGTTGTATATAGAATGAGAGGCTTTCCCTTGACCGAGGCAGCCAGCACTGGCGGGTTCTGCAGGTATTGCTTGATTTCGTCCAGCGCGCTTTGGCATTTGCGGTCCCAGACGAAAAGGGTTCCTTTCTTCATCAGGTGGCTGTAAGGACGGCACTTGCCTGAGAGATTGGCTATAAATCGCCGAATATACGCGAGCTTCCCTTGGAGAGATCACAATTGCTTGAGATTCCTTGGTGGAGGCATTTCCATGATCACCTTGATCTTTGACGGATCTATCTCGATGCCACGGTGTCTGACGATGAATCCCAGGAATTTGCCCGAGGAAACTCCGAACGCGCACTTGAGAGGGTTCATCTTCAAGTTGTATTGCCGGAGGCGTTGAAACACGATCTTTAGATGCTCTAGATGTTCCTCGTATGATTTGCTTTTCACTACGAGATCGTTGATATAGCATTCGACGATTTCATGTATGAGGTCATCGAAGATCTTCGTCATGGCCCTCTGATAGGTGGCACCGGCGTTCTTTAGACCGAAGGGCATCACCATATAGCAGAATATGCCTAAAGGGGTCCGGAAAGAGGTATGTTTCTGGTCCTCGGGATGCATCTTTATCTGATTGTATCCTGATGATCCATCCATGAAGGAGAAAACCTCGTGAGTGGATGTATTGTCTATCATTAGCTCGGTGACCGGTACTGGGAAATCGCCCTTCGGGCAAGCTTTATTGAGATCCCGAAAGTCCACACATATGCGCACCGTTCCATTTTTCTTCATCACCGGTACGATGTTGGCAATCCAATCTGGGTATTGAACCTCTTGGATGAAGCCGGAGTCAATCAGCTTCTTGACCTCGGCGTTGATGCTCATCTCGATCTCGAGCCACATTCTTCTCGGTGCTTGTTTGATCGGCTTGACGTCTTGAGATATCGCCAATTTGTACACAACGATCTCTGGGTCTAGTCCTGGCATCTCGGAATAGTTCCACGCGAAGCAATCCTTATGCTGCATAAGCACGTCTTTTAGTGTAGCTACTCTTTCTTCAGACAGCAACTCACTGACGAACTGGACTGCCTTGCCGCGGGAGAGTCTTTCTCCAATGATAGACTGTTTTTGGGCAAGACAAAAGACGGGAACTTGCATCTGGCTGAGGCGAGCAGCAAGCGGGGGAATTTGTCCTTTTCTTTTTTGAGACCTCGAAAAATGCCGCGAATCACTCGTCATCCCCAAATCAATTTTCTTGAGATCATCTACAGTAGTATGTATTCCATCTTCCAGCTCTTTTGGTGCCGGTGGAAACTCTGAGATCACCTCGTCATTATTGTTTTCGAAGCACCAGGGGAGATCATCCATACCCTCAGGGCCTTCTTTTGGTAGCGTTATTATATGACAAGTACGAGCTCACTTCCAAGGCCGATGTTGATCTGGTTCTACTCTCGCTGTATGTGCGGCTTTTGGTTCGTGCTTCTGCGGCGGATTTATTCTCCAACCGCTGGATAGAGCGAACTTGCCGAGCTGATGTTGGTCTTCGACCCAATTCTTAAAGGTGAAGCAGTCTTCGAGAGGATATCCTATCGCTCGCTGATAAGAGCAATAGTCCGGGTGAGAGATCTCGTTAGCCTGCTCGGGGTGTTTGGACTCCGGAAGCGTAATCATTCGATGTTTTATGGCAAGATTAAGTATCTTCCGTGTTTTTTTTCTGAAGAAAAGAGTATGCTCGACCCATATTCTTTATAAGAGACGAATCTGGATTACTCGATTCCTGATCGCGTGGCTTTTTGGTCCCACTTTATCGCTCTCAAACACTTTTCCCGCTCTTTGATTTATTTTTGCCTCTGCGTCGGGCCTTTCGTACAACGGGTTGACAGGAAGGAGCATTTTCATCTTTCGCAGCCTGTTGAAGAAGGCGTTGCGTCCTGACTTTCTCGTAGATGGCCATTTCGCGATTGTGGTCGTCTCGAACCTTTTGACTCGCTTCCCTTATAAGCTTGTTCATTTGTTCTTCAAATGACGGACTGGGCATTTTTACGTCGGGAGCTCTTTCTGGTTCAGGGTTAGCATTCTCCCACCGAGCATCCCCTTCTTCACCAAAGTTATGTATGACGTAGCAGTCGCGGAGTAGCTCCCGTTTTTTGGATTGAACATACCCAAGTCCGGTCGTTTCCATTCTCCCGTTGGGCAATTTCCACTGAGTTCCAGGGACGTTCCAGATCCTGTCATAGAACTTATCTCTCCGAGCGGTCTGTTTGAAAGGTACGCCTTGGCGCCTTAACAGCCTTTTTAGTCCGTTCGTGTAATATCTGGGCAAACGGATGGGCTGGAGCCTGTCAAGTGTAGAATCCGCACCATGCCAGATTTCTTTAGAGACTTTGGTTTCCCCGGATCGGTAGAATAGGATCGCCTTTTCACCTTCTCGCCTGGGAGGGACATAGAACGTCTGCAGCTCTTCCACATTGTAGGTATCAAGCGCATCTAGTTCTTTATGATGTTTGGGCGGAACCATGGCAACTTGCAAACTTTGCTCTTCATTAACGAAGGTTTGTACTGAAGGCCGAGCAGAGAATACGGCATGGACTTCATCTTCCGAGTCGCTGCCGAAGATAAGCATAGGAGCAGATGGTCCCGGCTTGTTGTACTGGGGTGGACCTGAGTAAACTATCTCTTCTTCCTCCTGGGTATCACTCCTGAAGACCGGACTGGTAGGGATAGCTTTGTTCTCCGGTTTGTGACATTTCTTCGTGCCCTCGAAATTTGGCAAGAAGTATTTCGCATCTTCGTATTTCCGAACTTCGTTTATGGAGAATGGGTTCAGCTCTCCCGTCACAGTGTACTCGAGACCATCCTTGAAGTATTTCATACACCGATGTTGTGTCGAAGGGATGATGTTGTATTCGTGTAACCAGGGCCGGCCAAGCAAAGCATTGTAGCATGTCTTGGCGTCAATGACGTGAAATTTAATATCTGTGACGAGTAGTCAGTATCACAGACCCGAGGGTCCATGATGACTGGGAATCGAAGCCGGAGATGGTGATTTTATCACGAGCGAGGTGCTGAACGCTCATGCAGATTTCCTTTAACACCCTCACGTTAAGGAGGTTGATGGAGGACCCATTGTCGACCAGGATTTTGCCTATCTTGATATCGTGACAATATCCGGAGACATATAGGGGACGGTTGTGCTCGCACGTCCCAAGGAGGAGATCTTCATCGCCGAAGGTAATATCGGCTGTGTGTACTTCTTCCAGCTTGTCCTTCATCTTTTCTTCGGCGAGAAAAGCTTGGAATTGCTCTGGCTCTTGTAGCGCCTTGATCAATGAGTCCCTTGCTTCTTTTGATAGTAAAAGAGCGTCGAGAATGCTGAGCTGCGAGGGTAACTTTCTCAAGTGTGCCAGAATGTTGTAGTCCACCTTACTTTTCCTTGGCGGGTCCTTGGCGGTCAGCTCTTTCATGACCTGGTCATCTAGGGCGATATCTTCATAGACCTTCTCTTTTCCTTTATCTTTTCTGTTCACGGGTCCGAGATTGTTTTCTGGAAGTGTACGATTGCGGAGCTGGATATTTTCGCAAGCCTTCGGTTCTTCCTCTTTTGCCAAAGTGGACTCTTTAAAGAGAGGGCCAAGAGCCATTTCCTCGTCAGAGTCGCTCCCGAATGTGAGAACTTGTGATCCTCCGGCGTTAATCATGCGACAATTGCCGGTGGTTCTTTTATGCTCCTCGGTCGTATTTCTTTGCTCCCGGCGAGTTTTGCGTTTCATCCGCTTGAAATGCTGCCGGTGAGCAACATATCCCTGCCACCATCTTGTAAAAGCGTTTGTTCAGTTGATAAAACTGCACATTTAATATGACATTTTTCCTACTATTATTATATAATAAAAGGTGTTTATTATAATATATGATACATATGACGGTTTATCTGTAAAAATACCATTTTCATGTGTTTATATATTATAAATAACATTTTTTAAGGAAAAAGTAAGCATATAATATCCATGTAACATTTGGCCCATTTAAATATGCTTACCTTATTAATACTTTTGACCAATTCTTAATGGTTAAGTTAATATCTCAATAAAACAAACTCTACTAATATTGTTTGTTGAGTTATTGTGCAGAAATTTCAGGGCTGAAATCAAGGAAATCAAAGTTGGCAAATCAAATCTACCAAAGATATTCAAGAAACTAATTCTGGTAGAAATGTAGAAAAGATTTTCAAAGTCTAGATACTCAAAAGATTACCAAGTGTTATAGATATGAAGCTACAAAAATTAGAGGCCATGATCTCACCAAAAGGGGGCGGATCCGTGGCCAAACCTATCCAATGGCCGCGGTTCTGCCGCGGATTTGAAGAGTTGAGATATGGGATTGTGGTGGTTAGGATACTAACAACTAGTTTCCATATTAGGAAACTAAGGTTATGGCTCTGTGACGATAAATAAGGACCGAGAGCCTCTTGGAAAAATCATCAAGCCGACACGATCACGAAGTCCCAGACGGCTCACGCATCCAGGCTGATCATCAACGGTTCATCTACCTCCTTGGAAGAGATCGAGAAGCAACTAGTTTGTAATCATTTTCTACGGAATCAAAGTGTAGATTGTTCAAGTTGATTAATAAAGGTAGTTGTTTTATTTAATTCTTTTGCATTTTACATTATGTTTTCCCTTTCTTTCTTTTCATCTTCTTCTCCCAACATGCGCGAGTAATTCTCCGCTTGTTAGGGTTCGTAGGATTAGGGTAGGCTAATGAACGATGAAAATAATTAAACCCTTTTTATGTCCTATAAAGTTTAGGAACTTTATCAAAAGAATCATTAACATCCTAATCGGGTAGCAATTCTTTGCTAGTTCCGACCGCGATTAGAGATTAGATTAATGATTGTTTTGGTAAAGGCTAGATATGAACGGAGTTCCGTGTCGAGATAAGGGTTAAGAGTGGGATTCCTTTTCCCTCCAGAAACCCTAATCTACACGCATCACCGTCGTTCAGTTCTAAATCTATTAATGGATAAAATGGGTAACTTTTAATTAATCGTCCATAACTACTAAATCCTAACGAACCCTACAAGCCTTCTTATTATATTTACTACATCTTTAAAATAATCTAGATCTATATTTTACAATCTTGTTTAACGTAGATCTAGAAACCATTCTATAAAATTCTTTATCCCTCCTTTCTTTCTCAACACATCTAAAGTAAGAGTAAAAGGTTCAACGTTTCCCAGAGGACGACCCGTACTCATCTCGGTCTAGCTACACGCGACACCGTTCTGATTGCGGTTACACTACAAACAAAACACACTCTTTTCGTGTCAATCAGCGTTGCACTCTTTGGTGGGGTGCGAAATCTTTCGATGATATAGACAGTAGCTAGGATGTGTTTCTCCTTCACCAAGAGCGTTCGTTTCGGAGGATGGCAGCTTCATTCCCATTGATATGGCTTTAGCAAACCTTTTCTTCGTCTTGGACTTATTTTTGTTCGTGACGGATGTACTTTGATCTGGCGGGAGTGTTTCAACTCTTTCGTCCAGCCGCCAGCGTTTGGCTTTCTCAAATATAGCCATCTCACGCTCCCGATCAGCTTTACTTTTCAGAAGAGTTTTATTTAAGAATGCGTCGATCATTTCATCTGATGGCCCTGGAAGTTCCGGTTCAGGACCTGCCCCCAGCCTCTTGGTGCAAGGTGCCTCTTCATCTTCTATTAATGAGTGAGAGATCACATGACAACTTGCTACGTAATCCTCAGATCCATCTGATGAGTCTTCTCCATCATCTCCGTCTTCAAGGACGTGGCCGATGAATTCTTGCAGCGTGATCGGGGTCCGCACCTTCTGGTTATACTCTTCCAGCGCGTCGATCTGTTTCTACAGATCCGTGCGCTTATCGCCAAGCTTCACGGGCTTTCTGGATTTCTTCTTCTTTTTCGAAGATTTCGACGGCTGGGTATGGGAGCTTTGGCTATTGCCACTGATCTTTAGAGCTGGGCACGGCTTCAGCATCCTTTCGATGATCTGGGGTTCCAGCGGATTCTTCCACCTGATTGCCGGGCATGTCTGGAGATCATTCAACATCCTTTTGGTTTTGGCCGAAAGAGCCACCTCCCATGGAGCTTCCTCAACAAAAGAGCACGTTGCCCCCGGTGTGTCCGTCTTCTTCGGAGTGTGCGGTTGTGGTGGGTTTACTTTCCACTTCTCAGACAACGCAAACTTGCCTTGTAGGTACTGATCCTCGATCCATCCCTTAAAGATGAAGCAATCTTCGATTGGATGGCTTACCGTTTGGTGGTAAGGGCAATAATTGGGATTATTCACTTCGTCGGGTTGCAATGGTCGCTTTGGATTCGGCAAATTGATAACCTGTTGCGCATCGCTAATTCGAACAGCCTCTTCATTTTGTCCCGCGGGAATGAGTAAGGGCGCTTCATTTTCTCATTATAATAGCACCGTCTCTCTTCCAATTGATCCGTTAATCTTGGAGCACTAGGCTGTTGTTGGGTGTTTGCAACGAAGGTCGCCTTCCCTTTACCCTTTTCGTTCCGCGGCTCCGGCTTCGGAGGAGACCGTCTATGACCCATCTGATCCATCTGGGATAGCTTGTCGATTAAAACCTGGAATGTAGTCGGTTTGAAGAACATCATGAATTGTGAAATAGTTGCATGAGGGTCTAGGGTGCCTACGAACATGCCCACCGCTGGTGCTTCTTCGATGCGCCGTTCGCACTTCGACCACAGATTCCGCCATCGGATTGCGTACTGAACCCACGTCTCGCCCGGCTTCACCCTGGCATTGATTAATGCCGTTATTGGGGTGCGTTCACTAGCGCTTGCGAATCGCTGGGTGAACAACAACTCCATTTCCGCAAAAGTCTTGACGGAGTCATTCGGGAGTTCGGAGTACCATTCGAAGGCTGTCTCCGATAAGCTGCCGACGAATTGGCGGAGCAAAAGTTTATCATCGCCACCAGTATTGCCACAGAGGGCCCTGAACTGAGCAACATGTTGATGGGGATTGCCTGTCCCCTTGTACACATGGAATTTCGGGATCGTGTAGCCCGGCGGGTACTTTATCTGATCATACCAGCCTGGATACGGTCGCCCAGTTCTAACAACTTGGCCGGCCGCTTCATTTGCCTGGTGAACTCTTATTTGCTGAACAATATAGTCATCCAGTGCAGCTTTGGAGATTGTTTCTTCTTTGGCTGTCGACAGAGCCGGCAAAGGGTTTGATGTTTCTCCTCTATCATCTTCAATTATTACTGGAGGATCTTCGGCCGGGGGATCCAGCTGGATCATCATGCCCACCATATCTTAGAATAGAAGGGCCATTCGTTTTATATTAGCTGCTTGTTCCGCAGGCTCCTTGTCCTTCTTTTCGAGCATTCTCCAAAGGAAGTCAGTATCAGTTTCTTGTTCGCGACGCTGTTCTGATGATGCCTCCGGGCTTTCTTTTGGCCCAGTAAGTGCGGCCATTGCAGTCAGCATCTCTTGAAGCTTCTGCTGTTGTTGTTCCTGAGCCCTTGTTATTGATCGGGTGAGTGGTCGGTGGCCCGTAGAAGCGCGGCTATCCTCTTTCCCGGATGCCATGTAGACGGTTTGCACCACCATGCCCCCAGACTTAGGGAGTTTGGGCTCAGTGCCTTTGACATTTGTCGCAGGCATGGGGATTCTCTCCGGCCTTCTCCTCTTATGAGCGGTCGAAGTTGAGGGGGCCGTTATAGCGGGCACCCAAGTGGTTGTCGTCTTTTGCGGCTTACTGGGACGGTTCCCTTTCGGCTGAACCTTCAGCTTCTTCTGTCGGCGGGGGTAGTCTTGATCGATCACTGACTCTCGGACTTGTCGCCAGATTTTGTAAACTTTAGAAGACAGTCATTAAGGGGACTGCTCCGGCTTTATTTCTGTGACAGTCTCCACTGGTGGCGGAGATCTTTTCAGTACGGCGGTGGGCGAGTCCCTGCGCACCTTATTCAACAGCTCAAAGCTATTCCCGGTTGGAACAGCAGCATTAACTCCCACCGTTGGAGCTGGTCGAGTTAGCCCAGAGGGGGAGTTGCCCCCAGCCTTCCTTACTCGGCGCCAGTGGGGACGTCGAGCGTGTCGAGCTGTTGGGGCTGGTTTGGCGATGGGGATGGCTTTGTCTTCCCCCCTATCCAGATGAGGCGCCGCTGGTGCCAGCCTCTTGAAGACTGACGTCTTTTGAGTAGCGGTATCCAATCTGTCAAAGACAGACCTTCGAGCAGGAACGGGAGCCGGAATAGTCAATCTTGTAAAGACTGACTCTTTGGCAGGAGAAGCCGCCTTGACGACTTCAGGAGCAGAGATGGATATCTTCTTTGGGATGGCCACTTCAGGTGTCACGGGCTTCTTGGCAGGCCCATCGGAGTTCAGGCCCAGTCTGGCGAAGACCGAGGAGTTGGAGCTGGATGACCCGTTGAGAGGGTACGTGGTAGTAGCAAGTCGATCAAAGACCGACTTCTTGGGAGCTTCTGATGTTGGTACAGGAACAGTGAAGCTCGTTGGCGGGAGTATGGTCCCGAAAAACAATCCAGTAGTGGCCTGAGTGACCTGTTCCACTAGCATCGTGAATAAGGAAGCCGCTTGGGGCCCGTAAGCTATACCTCCAGGTGAGGCGGAGCGTAGGTTGCAGTTGCAGTTGGAACATCTTGCACAAGTGGACGCCATTGATTCTTTTCTTTCTGCAGCAAGCAAAATGCCAAATCTTAGTACCTCGAAACCCAAGGGCAACCATTAGCAAACCGCGATTGGTTCGCGAACACGACATACGAAGTGTGGAGTGGAAAGAGGAAAAGGTCCCGCCGGGCATGCCAGAATCTGTTCCCCTCCGAAAGACACGGCGGAGACGCGGCGGACGTCTCGCCTGAATTTCGGGGCAGATGCTAATTGGTGCTATTCGTTCACCTCTCCGAAGATGCCAAGTTGATTTATGGCACCATGTATCGAAGGTTTAAACGGATGCGGCCGATGTAGCAGACTTCGTCAGATTCCCCATCATTTGAGGGGTTTTTGATTGTGGGGACGCTCTTCCCTGCAGGCGCAAGCCCCTGCAGTTAATTACGCTACCGCATCGCGGTAACAACTTTCTCCTTCTCCAGATGGTTGCTTCGTGTCGTGGGTGTTTTGTTTTGTTTGTGGTTGCCCGTGGATTGTATACGGAGACTAACTAATGTTGTCGCCCGTAGGGCGTGGACTAGTCCAAATCCGTATCTTTCTTAGATTTGGGTTTGGGGGGGTTTGGGTTTAAGGATACGTTAGCCTCATTTGAGACTAAGATCAACTTAAACGTTTGTTAAGGATAAGTTAGCCTCTTTTTAGACTAAGATCAACTTAACGGGATCGTTTAGATCCAACAAGAGAGCAATTGGGCTCTATTGTTTAGTTTAGTGACATTGCGGTCGATTGTTAGTTTAAGGACATTACGGTCCGTTGGTAGTTTAAGGACATCTCGGTCCATAGTTAATTTAAAGACATCGCGGTCGAGGTTAAGGACATCATAGTCCATGAGTTTAAGGACCTCACAGTCCGATGTTAGTTTTAAGACATCACGGTCGAGATTAAGGACATCATAGTCCATGAGTTTAGGGACCCCACAGTCCGATGTTAGTTTTAAGATATCACGGTCGAGGTTAAGGACATCATAGTCCATGAGTTTAAGGACCTCACAGTCCGATGTTAGTTTTAAGACATCACGGTCGAGATTAATGACATCATAGTCCATGAGTTTAGAGACCCCACAGTCCGATGTTAGTTTTAAAACATCACGGTCGAGGTTAAGGACATCATAGTCCATGAGTTTAAGGACCTCACAGTCCGATGTTAGTTTTAAGACATCACGGTCGAGGTTAAGGACATCATAGTCCATGAGTTTAAGGACCTCACAGTCCGATGCTAGTTTTAAGACATCACGGTCGAGGTTAAGGACATCATAGTCCATGAGTTTAAGGACCTCACAGTCCGATGTTAGTTTTAAGACATCACGGTCGAGGTTAAGGACATCATAGTCCATGAGTTTAAGGACCCCACAGTCCATGAAATGTGTGGTTATCGGGACCCGTCACCTCTTTGAAGACGTTGAGGAATTACAACGACAAATATCAAAGGAGTGAAGAGATGTACCCTTGAACCAAGGTGAGTTGGTTGAAAGAGCAGATGTGCTCAGTTCAAGATAAGTTGAGGACTTATGGCCAAAATTGGGCTAAGTCCAATTAAAATGTTTTAACATTTTATTCTTGTTCTGGCTATTAAGCCTTTATTTGGGCTCGGCCCTTTTAATAATGCTAAGCATTGGGTTCTGACATCTTTTGTCTTCATCAGAACAAAGTGTGTTCTGATAGTGCGCCACGTGGCGCGTCTGGCGCTTTGCGCTAGTCAGAGAGCGCATTGCGCTTCTGTCAGGTAGCGCGCACGAAGAGGACACGTGTCGCGCTTAGCGCTAGTTTGTTAGCGCATTGCGCTTTTAATTTATGAGCGCTTTGCGCTAGTCTGTTGGCGCACCAGTGAGTGACACGTGGCGCGCTTGGCGCTGAGCGCCATCCCATGAGTGCAGTGCTCTGTTTTAGAAGCGCAAAGCGCAGATTGTGTCTCTGGTTGACACGTAGCAGGTTTTGGCGCTGAACGCCGGTCTAATGAGCGCATGGGCACAATTCTTGAGTGCAAGGCACTTTTCAATAGCGCAAAGCGTATCTGATCAATTTTAAGATCAAAAAACAAATTTATGTTCTTCAAAGGAGGCTTTTTCCTCAAGATCCAAGAACAAAAGTTCTTGTTTTTATAAAAGGCTCTGCCTTTATAGATCAAAAGATCTGTGAATGAAGTAAAATACTTCTTTTAGTCTTTTTATGATTAGATCTTTGATCTTTTCTTTTTTATCAAAGACCTTGGTCTTTTTCTTAGATCTCTGATCTTTTTCAGAAGATGGTTCTTCTTTTTATGAGATGGCTTCATCTCTATTATTCAAGAACATAATTCTTTTTTTTTTACCTTGAAGATGAAGAAAAATCTTCTTCTTTCCAAGAGCTTTCTCTTCTTTTTCAGAGGGTTTCTCTCTTTTTTTTTTTGTATTCTCTGTATCTCTCTTCTATTTAGACTTGAAGTCTAGGGTCCTTTATATAGGGCCAAATGATTTGTTAAATCAGTTTTAAGAGATCTTTCTCTACTTGATTTGGGAATATTTCCCACCGTTGGATCTTTGATCCTAAGGCTTCTGTTTTACAGAAGATGATCTTCTTGTTTTAATAAGATTGAAAAATCTTTCCATAACAGAATTTTAGTTCTGATTAATTAATAATTTATTATTAGTAAATCTTTTGATCTGACGGTAGGGGAATTTTTAATTCCAGCGCTGGCGCACCTTGCGCTAGCGCACCTACGTTCGACACGTGCGCGCAGCGCAGCACAACTGCGCTAGCGCGCCCGTATTTGACACATGGCGCGAGCGCAACTGCGCTAGCGTACCCGTGTTTGACACGTGGCACGCAGCGCAGAGCGCTGGATCTGAAGCGTTGCTTCAACTTTTAAATTTTGAATTTTAAAACAGAGCTTTGCTCTGATTGGGGGTGCGCTGCCTAGGGCGTAGCGCACCTGGCGCTAGCACGTCTGCGCTTGACACGTGGCACGCAGCGCGCAGCGTACGGGATCTGAAGCGTTGCTTCAATTTTTGAATTTTGAATTTTAAAACAGAGCTTTGCTCTGATTGGGGGAAACAATCATAGCCACCATGTGTATATATATTCTTTTGTAATCTAGTTAAAAACTCCATCAAGTATACTATGTATATTTGGTAGACTTAGAGACCAGTTGTATATTCTTTCAGACTTAAAATCGAGACTTATATATTATTTGGATGTGGTTGGTCTGATGATGTTTTGGTACTTCTTTACTTTCTTTTCTGTGATTGATCTTCGTTTTGGGTGTCATATTCTTTTTGCGTAGTTGTGTTTCCGCCGATCGACGAAAAGTTAGCTCCCGCTTAGGGATGCAAATATTATTATTGTTTTTGTACTATTTTGATCAAAATTTACAAAGGAGGTACTGCCCAAATTTCAAATGACGAAAACGTTTTCAAACTTTAGTATACTACATACTTGCATTTCTACGAACTTTATTTATACTTTAAAAGAAAGAATTTGATTTCATTTATACTCTTTTTCAAAATTTCACCTCCATTATTTTATTAAAAAGTTTTAGATTCTTTGTTTTCGGCTTACTTGGGTTACTGTGGAGTCCTGTAGATTTCAAGTTATTCAAGTGCCGGTCACGTGCCATTTCCGGGTTGTGACGAAGTTGGTATTAAAGGGTTATGTTTAACTTTTGTTCGAGTCTAGGTTTGACTATGCAGAGTCTAGGGCGTATATTTCGGAACCTAGGCTTGACCTTACGGAACTTAGACTTAACTGAGGGGGTATTAGACCCGAACTTTCGTTACATAGGTTGACCTTTATTGATAGAGTATGTAACTCAAGTAGAATAACGTACTGTGCATATGTTCTTCGGTATACTTACGATATGATGCTCCGCTTAAATAACCTTAAGATGTACATATCTTAAGATCCGTTATTCTATTTGTTCTTGTGATTTATCCTCATCGATGTCTGTTTGTGGTTCTCGACACCATGGCTATGTGAGCTAAGAGTGCTGCGGCTAGAGATGCGGTGAGAGCGAGCTCGTCAGGGACGAGGACTGACCAGAGTATTATCCCGGTGACTCAGGAACAGATTGTTATCCTTTTTATGATAAGATTTCTCATTTTAGATGAGTGTTATGGATCTGCATCAGATGATCGGGCCATTTCTTGAGGCCAGTCAGATTGAGAGGACTGTTTACGTACAGCCAACTCTAGAGATCGTTGTGTTGTCTACCATGCAGACCGATGTATCAGTCGTTGTTGAGATTGACGAGATGTCGCTTCCAGAGTTCACGAAGCTGAAGCCATATGAATTTATAGGCAGGGATGTGACAGAAGATCCCTAGTCATTCTTAGATAAAGTGACTAGGATATTTCGTTCATTTGGATGCCCCGATGCAAGATCAGTTGAGTTGACTAGCTTCAGTTTGAAGGATCTTGCACAGATTTGGAGTAAGTCGATCGAGAGAGGAAGAACAGTGTGTATTCCTCCGATGGAATGGACAAGCTCTCGAGGGCGAATTTCGCTAGATTTCATCCACTGAGTGTTGGAGATGCCTGAGTTCGTACCTTCGAGTCTTTACGAAAGTCTCCGGATATGACCGTAACGGATAATGAATTGTAGTCTATGCAGCTTTCAAGATATGACCCCGAATTGGTCGATGTTGAAGAGAAGTAGATTAAGAGGTTTGTGCGAGATCTCAAAAATCGTCGATCCTGTCCATTGATTCCAGAGATTTGATACGTACGCAGAGGTGTTGGATACAGCCACATTTTCATAGGAAAGTCACGATGAGATTGCAACTGTTCCGGAACAGAAACGGATTAATTTAAGTGTGCCAGTTTACGGGCAGTTTAGCAGAGATAATATCGGAAAAGTCCATGATAGGTTCTTTCCGAAATGCTGCGATGATAAAGATTTGGACCCAGGATCGATAGCATGACACATATTCAGAGGGCCGGAGGCCACCATCGATGACGAGCTACGTTGTGAGTGGCCAAGTTGGTTATCTAAGAGATGTTCAGAAAGGTATCAGATCGGGACTGTTTCTGTCGCTACTCCTAACCGGACTATCGAGCAGGGAGGTCGTAGAGTTGGTGATCCATAGAGAAACAAGGACCTAGATACAGAGGACACCAGACCGCGGGCAGAAGGCAAGTGGAAAATTCTTACTCTGCCAGTTCCGGGTGCACCAACACCTTTCGAATTGGAAGATATGTATCTCAATGTCATTTTTTTTATTTGTGACTTGGTGATTCTAGTATCACGCTTTGGTCATTTGGACTTTTGTGTTTTGACGATTGATATTTTTGTAACACCAGAGCCCAATACTACTAATTTCTGTTACTTTATGAATGGAGTGTGACCCTTATTTCATTTATCTTGCTTATTTGTTGCTTACTGTAAATTTTTACCCGGTAAATTCATTTCTGCATATAACAAATTTTGGCATCTAAAATAAAATTAAAAATATCCATCTTGGCCTACTTGACACCCCTAACCCCGTTGTAGCGTCCGTGCATCGTGTTCTCATCCCGTTCAGTGAAACGGACGAGTTTGGATGGCTACGTGCACGTATGTGTGTCTGTTTTGGGGGTATGTTTTTTGATCATAAAACATTTCATTTTAAATTTTGGACCCCGCCTAAAATTCTATTATTTCAATTTCAAATTTTTGGACCTGACCCGGGCGCGATTTGGAAATGTTTTATTTGGCACCAAAATCCCAAATTATAATATTTTATAACCTTCGAATATTTCCTTAACCTATATACATATTACTGTTCCCATTAATCTTTAAAATCTTTTATTATTTCTAAATCTTTCTCTATTTCATTCTCAGCCAATCACAATCTCCATCTCATCCCGTGGGCCTCACCTCTTTACCGTCTCTCTCTCTATCCCTCTCTATCTCTCTCTCCCTCCTCTTTCTCAATCTCGATCTCTCTCTCTCTAACTTTTCTCTCTCTCTCCTCTCTATATATTTTTCCCTCCTTCATTTCTTTTTTTCAAAACCCAGAACGTGAACCCATCTCCCTCCTCGAACCCTAGCCACCGCCGTCTCCTTCCTCGCCGCCGCAACCCCAACGCCGACGACACCAGCACCAGCACCCTCGCCTCCTCTTCCTCGTCTCAGCAACAGGTCCATTTCCTCCTCCCTTCTCCCGGTGCACCCCGACCAGACCCGCGACCACCTACACCCGTTCCTGCGTCTCGCCGCCGACGATCACCTCGTCGTCGCCTCCGCCATCATCCTCGTCATTCTCATCTCCATCACCTCTCCTTCATTGTTCCCGTGCACCCCTGCACCTTCACCGCGGCCTGCGCACACCCCGTGCACAGGTTCGACCACCGGATCTGTCGCCGCCGGCGATCTCGCTTCTGTACCCGGCCTTCGTACAACCCACTGTAAGCCTTCTACTCCTTTTCCTCCTTCCTTTCTTCTCTGGTTCCTTTCTATTCTTGATTGCACATCTTGATGGTTCACTGTTCACTTTTTCGCCGGAATCCGGCCGTGCCGACGATGTGATCCGATGTTCCAGCGAGGTACCCCGACCCGTGTGGTTCCATTGTTCGTTGTTTGGGTTCAATCCGTGAACCGTGCGCCCGTCGCGAGTTTCCCCGCCGACATTTATCGTTCCGTTTTTCCCGGTTCGCGACCCGTCGAGGCAAGTACCCCTTGCTACATGCTATACAATATTTACATATATATTATGACACCCTAAACCTGTAAGCTTAACTTGGTACGATCATTTCTCATTTTCGTGTACAATATTGCATTATATCATTTTACCGTTAAACTTGGAACCTACAGTTGCAAATTGAACCTAATAACCATATTTACCTGTTGAATCACATTTTTAATGTTAACATAGCTTATGGCGTTTGTCTTTATAGTTTTGTTCCATTCGGAAACTCGTGTGCATTTTAACCTGTAATAGCTGTACTGAACCGTTATACAAATCATTGCACCTCTAAGGGTTCTTAAACTTGTTAACATGACTAAACGGCTATACTTGTCTTACTGCACTCTTATAATCATCTCTGTGACAAATTTGATAACTGTATTGCTAATTGAATGAAACTGCCTATTACTTAATTCATTGCTTATCTTATGGTTGTTGTTACCCATGTTTGATTATATAACTGATTATGAGCACACCCACGATATTGTTTACATCTTAACCTGACTTGCTACACATATATATTGATATACCTGACATGGTACTGTATATTGTTGACTTGACCTGATGTACCATGACCTGACCCGTTATCTGATCTTGTGGCTAATGCCAACAAACCTGACATGTAGTCCTCATGGACCGTTCCTGTTGTCTATCCAGACAAACCTGCTTTTACCTGATCCTGTGTTGGCATTAGTTCTTGATTACTGAATACCTGACTTGACACATATAACTTGGGGGTATGGGGAAATCAAAGGTGAAACCTGACTTGTAACTCAACAGTTCACTACCTGTTCTGATCAGTCTTACGGGCTAGGCCAGCCCCGGAGTGATGATGCTGACATCACTCGCCTGTACCTGCTACCTGTTACTGCCTAGCGGCACATCTCGGATTCAGCCCGAGAGTCTTGACCGTGGTCCCGGGCACGCACGGGATACTATTGAGTTATATCGACGATTCATCAATTGATTTCAAAGACTTTAGAATAGAAACCCTGATAAGACAGTTAGTTTACCCACTACATACTACCCTGTACTGCTCTGATTCATATTATTGTTACTCTTGCTTTATTCATGTTTATATTGCATTGCCTGTTACCCTGTTCATATTATATTACTTGATGACATGACGCGCTGACGTCTGGGTTTTGCATGGCCTAGATTCCGTACCGCTGTTGCAGTCCGAGCAGGAGTACTTCAGCCAGCAGGCTGAGCTGTGAGTTCAGTAGTAGTTAGTTTTATTTCCTGCATTTATTTCCTGATGTGAGCCCGCATTATGGGACATACATTCCTGTTATTTTGTATTGGATCATTTGCTTCCGCATTTATTTATTATTGACTCATGTTATCTTGGATTATGGACATGTTTTAGATAGTTTTATTTTGTTCTTGATATCTCTACAGCCGTAATGTGACTGTGGATGGATGCTTCCTACCCACAGGTAGCATGGTTGGCTATGTCACGTGCCCATTTTAGCGTACTCTGGGAAGCGGGGCGTGACATGGTTCTTTTGGTATCAGAGACATAGGTTAGTCGGGTTGATTCTTTTGTAGTTGGGTATTGTACCCAATACACGAATCAGAATACCCGTGTTTAGGAAACGTGTCCTGCCATTTTGCCGTTTACCATTCTTGAATCACATTCTTCCTGATTATATCTTTTACGATGGGCAAACATCCTTTGCATATCGATTCGGAAACCTGATTCCTTGTTATCTCTAGGACTTAGGCGACTTGGGTGGAGTTAAGTAATTGTGGCTATGATACCGCGGCATAGTTACAATGCGGTACTCTATTTAAGTATCTTAGAGTTCTAGCCTTGATCTATATATTGAATCTATCATCATGCTAATGTTGGGTGTTTTGATTTCAGGAATATGGCAGATAAGAATTTGAAGACGTACCAGAGGCGTGTGGACGAAGCCGCCATGCTTGGAGTGATAAGGGGAATGCTGGAGAATCAAAAGAGACAGACCGAGATGATCCAGCAGCAAGCAGAATCGTTCCAGGAAGGTTTGCGGACCGTTCAGCAGTCCGTAGATAAGGTTGAAGCTAAACCAGTTGATCGAGTTGGGACCGTGGCAGATTTCAGGCGTTTGGGTCCGTCTACATTTACTGGTTTGGAGGAGCCGTTGCCAGCAGAGCAGTGGCTAGTTGACACGGAGAATTTGCTTATTGCGGCACAGATTCTAGTTGACAAAAGAGTTGATGTGGTACGCATTCAGTTAGTGGACTACGCCCGAGAATGGTGGCTTGTGGAGGAGACCCGCTTGCCCAATCCGATCAATTGGGCGGATTTTTCTAAGAGTTTCCTGGAGAAGTTCTTCCCGCGGACTGCACGGGAGGAAATGGAAGAGAAGTTTATTGGGCTAAGGCAGAATGGAGCACCCGTAGATGTGCATGCAGCAGAATGGACGAGACTCAGCAGATTCGCTGGACCTTTAGTTGCCGATGATGCAGACAGGGCACGGAGGTTCATGCGTAGTTTCGATGTGGACATCCAGAGGCAGATTGTCTCCCTGGGTTTGACCACTTTCTCACAGGTTCTTACGGCAGCTCGGGAACAGCAGAGTTTATCTGGGATGAAAGGGAGTTTGCAGCAGACAGCAGTTGCGGCAAGGAAGCCCGCATTTGTACCTAACCGAGCTCATGGTCGCAGAGGTATTCCAGTGGACCGTCGAGGTGTAGCACCCATGAAGAATTCTGTGATCGTTGATCGAAGAAGGAGCGTGATTTGTGACTACTGCCGTTTACCTGGGCACGTGCAGAAGGAGTGTCAAAGGAGGCTGGGACTTTGTTTGGTTTGTGGAGCGGCTGATCACGCCGTTGGTGCTTGTCCGTCGAAGTTTCGTACGAGGGATGATATTCAGAAGCCTCCGCAGAAACCGTTCCAAGGACAGAAACAGCTGACTCAAGGACCTAATCAGGCTCGAGCTTTTACCTTGACAGCTGAGGAAGCTAAGGCGTCAGGAGAAGTTGTTTCAGGTACTTTACCCGTTCATGGTTTTCCCGCATTGGCATTATTTGATTCTGGTGCATCCCACTGTTTTATGTCATTCAAGTTTGTGGCTACACATTCGATTACCTGCACAACCCTGTCTAGTTTCTGGGACATACACACTGGGAATGGGAAAATCATATCTAGTAGGGAATGTAAAGATTGTACAGTTGTTGTGTGCAGACGGGAGCTTTTTGCAGATTTCTTGGTGATTGATACGGGCAGCTATGAAGTCGTCTTGGGAATGGATTTTCTTGGCACTTTCCACGCTCACATTGACTGTAGGGCAAAGAAAGTAATTTTCCAGATTCCCGGACATCCCGAGTTTACCTTCACTGGAGGAAGCAGTTCTGTCGGGCCAGTCGAGTTTAGGGCTCGGCCGACAAACAATATTCTTGCAGCAATGGAAGTTGATAATGGTGAAGAGCAGGCGGTTGTTCGCGATTTTGCGGATGTGTTTGAAGATATATCGGGTTTACCGCCGAAGCGAGACGTGGAGTTCGCAATTGATCTTATTCCTGGTGCAGCGCAAGTATCCAAAGCGTATTATCCAATGGCACCAGTAGAATTGGAAAAAGTCAAGAAACAGGTTGCTGAATTGCTTGAAAAGGGTTGGATTCAAAGCAGTAACTCTCCTTGGGGAGCTCCAGTTCTTCTAGTAAAGAAGAAGGATGGCACAAGAAGAATGTGCATCGACTATCGAGAATTAAACCGGATGACTATTAAGAACAAGTACCCTATCCCTCGCATTGGAGAACTTTTTGAGCAGCTTAGTGGCGCGAGGGTATTCTCGAAGCTGGATTTGCGATCCGGATATCACCAGGTCCGAGTGAAAACAGAAGATATTTGCAAGACGGCATTCCGAACTCGGTATGGACATTACGAGTACTTAGTGATGCCGTTCGGAGTAACGAATGCGCCGGCAGTATTCATGGACTTGATGAACCGAATCTTTTCACCATTCTTGGATCAGTTTATTGTGGTATTCATTGACGATATTCTGGTTTACTCGAAGAGTTTTGAGGAGCATGCTGAGCATTTGAAGATCGCACTACAGACATTGAGATAAGAGAAGTTATACACGAAGATGAGTAAATGCGAGTTTTGGCTGGAAGAAGTAAAGTTTTTGGGCATGTGGTGTCTGGCGATGGAATTGCCGTCGATCCAGAAAAGATTGCAGCAGTTCGAGATTGGACGATTCCAAAGAATGTTGCGGAGATAAGAAGCTTTCTTGGACTCGCCGGATACTACAGAAGATTTGTGGAGAACTTTGCTCGTCTGGCGGAGCCGCTAACCAAGCTTACGCGCAAGGAGGTACCTTTTGTATGGACGGATAAATATGCGTTAGCTTTTGAGACGTTGAAGCAGAAGTTGATAACCGCCCCTATTCTGATCATGCCAGACAATTCCGGAGGATTGGTGATTCATAGCGACGCATCTGGGAAAGGATTGGGATGTGTTTTGATGCAGCATGGGAAGGCTGTAGCGTACGCATCGAGACAATTGAAGACCCATGAGAAGAATTATCCAACTCATGACTTAGAACTTGCGGCTGTGATTTTCGCTTTGAAGATTTGGAGACACTACCTTTTAGGCGAAAGGGTCAAAGTTTTTACAGATCATAAGAGCTTGAAGTATGTGTTCACGCAGAAGGAGCTTAACATGAGGCAGCGTAGATGGTTGGAGCTGATGGCTGACTACGATCTTGATCTGAAGTACCATCCGGGGAAGGTCAACGTCGTGCCGGATGCGCTTAGTCGGTTATCAGCAATTCAGGTGTTAACTACGCAGAAGGAGATCGTTGCAGATTTTCGAAGATTTGACTTGGAGGTTGTGCTACCGCGTTCTACGGGACAGTTGATGCAGCTGCAAGTACATTCGTCATTGATCGAGAATATTAAAGCAGCACAATCGCAGGATCCTAGACTGCAGAAGTTTCGAGGACAGGTTGAAGCCGGACTATGAACGGATTTTTTGATCCACGAAGATGGTTCGTTGAGGTATGGTAGCCGTTTGTGTGTGCCAAAGGGAGATGTTCGTGAAGAGCTTATGAAGGAGGCACACATTTCAGCTTATTCTGTACATCCAGGAGGCACAAAGATGTACAGAGATATTCGACAGCATTTCTGGTGGGAAGGCATGAAACGGGAGGTTGCTCGCTTTGTGGCAAAGTGCTTGGTGTGTCAGCAAGTTAAGGCTGAACATCAAAGGGTTGCTGGTTTATTGCAACCACTTCCGATTCCTCAGTGGAAGTGGGAACATATAACCATGGATTTCGTGACGGCTTTACCGCGGAGTCCAAAAGGCAACAATGCAGTATGGATGATTGTTGATTGGTTGACCAAGGCAGCTCACTTTATTCTTTTTCGGGTTGGTCAATCAACAGAGACTTTGGCTGAGCGGTACATGCAAGAGATTGTAAGATTGCATAGAGTACCGGTGAGCATCGTGTCCGATCGTGACACTCGGTTCTTATCACACTTCTGGAGGAGCTTACAGGAAAGTTTGGGGACTCGATTGAAGTTTAGCACAGCTTATCATCCTCAAACTGATGGTCAGTCGGAGAGAACGATCCAATCTCTTGAAGATATGTTGAGAGCATGCATGTTGGACTTCAAGGGTTCGTGGGAGTATCATCTACATTTGGTGGAGTTTTCTTACAACAATAGTTTTCAGGCAACTATCCAGATGGCTCCGTTTGAAGCTTTGTATGGTCGTAAGTGCCGTTCACCTGTTTGTTGGGACGATGTCGGTGAACGAAGATTGTTAGGACCAGATTTGGTTGTGCAGACAGTCGAGAAGGTTAACACTATCAGAAATCATATGAAGGCAGCTCAAGACCGACAGAAAAGTTGGGCAGACATGTCAAGAAGACCTCTAGAGTTCGCCGTGGGTGATTTGGTGTTCTTGAAGATATCACCGACTAGAGGGGTGATTCGTTTTGGAAGTCGAGGAAAGCTTAGTCCTCGATTTGTTGGACCCTTTGAGATCTTGGAGCGTGTTGGTGAGGTAGCGTATCGTTTGGCGCTACCGCAGTCCTTGGCAAATGTGCACGGTGTGTTTCACGTATCTCAACTCCATAAGTATGTTCGAGATGAAACGCATGTATTGGATCATTCGGAGCTAACAGTACGAGAAGACTTGACTTTTGAGGAGCGACCGATTGAAATCGTGGATCGAAGGGAAAAGGTTCTTAAGAACAAGATGATCCCTCTTGTGCTTGTTTCTTAGGGTAATCGCTCGCGTGGATAGTCCACTTGGGAACGAGAAGATGAAATCCGGCAGAAGTTTCCTCACCTTTTCTTGTAGTTATCTATCTTTGTATTCTTGGAATTTTGAGGACGAAATTCTTTTGTAGTTGGGTATAATGAACACCCGAGCTCAATGCTACTAATTTCTGTTACTTTATGAATGGAGTGTGACCCTTATTTCATTTATCTTGCTTGTTTGTTGCTTACTGTAAATTTTTACCCGGTAAATTCGTTTCTGCATATAACAAATTTTGGCATCTAAAATAAAATTAAAAATATCCATCTTGGCCTACTTGACACCCCTAACCCCGTTGTAGCGTCTGTGCATCGTGTTCTCGTCCCGTTCAGTGAAACGGGCGAGTTTGGATGGCTACGTGCACGTACGTATGTCTGTTTTGGGGGTATGCTTTTTGATCATAAAACATTTCATTTTAAATTTTAGATCCCGTCTAAAATTCTATTATTTCAATTTCAAATTTTTGGACCCGACCCGGGCGCGATTTGGAAATGTTTTATTTGGCGCCAAAATCCAAAATTTTAATATTTTATAACCTTCGAATATTTCCTTAACCTATATACATATTACTATTCCCATTAATCTTTAAAATCTTTTATTATTTCTAAATCTTTCTCTATTTCATCCTCAGCCAATCACAATCCCCATCTCATCCCGTGGGCCCCACCTCTTTACCGTCTCTCTCTCTCTATCCCTCTCTATCTCTCTCTCTCTCTCTCCCCTCTTTCTCAATCTCGATCTCTCTCTCTCTCTAAATTTTCTCTCTCTCTCCCCTCTCTATATATTTTTCCCTCCTTCATTTCTTTTTTTCAAAACCCAGAACGCGAACCCATCTCCCTCCTCGAACCCTAGCCACCGCCGTCTCCTTCCTCACCGCCGCAACCCCAACGCCGACGACACCAGCACCAGCACCCTCGCCTCCTCTTCCTCGTCTCAGCAACAGTTCCACTTCCTCCTCCCTTCTCCCGGTGCACCCCGACCAGACCCGCGACCACCTGCACCCGTTCCTGCGTCTCGCCGCCGACGATCACCTCGTCGTCGCCTCCGCCATCATCCTCGTCATTCTCATCTCCATCACCTCTCCTTCATCGTTCCCGTGCACCCCTGCACCTTCACCGCGGCCTGCGCACACTCCGTGCACAGGTTCGACCGCCGGATCTGTCGCTGCCGGCGATCTCGCCTCTGTACCCGGCCTTCGTACAACCCACTGTAAGCCTTCTACTCCTTTTCCTCCTTCCTTTCTTCTCTGGTTCCTTTCTATTCTTGATTGCACATCTTGATGGTTCACTGTTCACTTTTTCGCCGGAATCCGGCCGTGCCGACGACGTGATCCGACGTTCCAGTGAGGTACCCCGACCCGTGTGGTTCCATTGTTCGTTGTTTGGGTTCAATCCGTGAACCGTGCGCCCGTCGCGAGTTTCCCCGCCGACATTTATCGTTCCGTTTTTCCCGGTTCGCGACCCATTGAGGCAAGTACCCCTTGCTATATGCTATACAATATTTACATATATATTATGACACCCTAAACCTGTAAGCTTAACTTGGTACGATCATTTCTCATTTTCGTGTACAATATTGCATTATATCATTTTACCGTTAAACTTGGAACCTACAGTTGCAAATTGAACCTAATAACCATATTTACCTGTTGAATCATATTTTTATTGTTAACATAGCTTATGGCGTTTGTCTTTATAGTTTTGTTCCATTCGGAAACTCGTGTGCATTTTAACCTGTAATAGCTGTACTGAACCGTTATACAAATCATTGCACCTCTAAGGGTTCTTAAACTTGTTAACATGACTAAACAGATATACTTGTCTTACTGCACTCTTGTAATCATCTCTGTGACAAATTTGATAACTGTATTGCTAATTGAATGAAACTGCCTATTACTTAATTCATTGCTTATCTCATGATTGTTGTTACCCATGTTTGATTATTTAACTGATTGTGAGCACACCCACGATATTGTTTACATATTGACCTGACTTGCTACACATATATATTGATATACCTGACATGGTACTGTATATTGTTGACTTGACCTGATGTACCATGACCTGACCCGTTATCTGATCTTGTGGCTAATGCCAATAAACCTGACATGTAGTCCTCATGGACCGTTCCTGTTGTCTATCCAGACAAACCTGCTTTTACCTGATCCTGTGTTGGCATTAGTTCTTGATTACTGAATACCTGACTTGACACATATAACTTGGGGGTATGGGAAAATCAAAGGTGAAACCTGACTTGTAACTCAACAGTTCACTACCTGTTCTGATCAGTCTTACGGGCTAGGCCAGCCCCGGAGTGATGATGCTGACATCACTCACCTGTACCTGCTACCTGTTACTGCCTAGCGGCACGTCTCGGATTCAGCCCGAGAGTCTTGACCGTGGTCCCGGGCACGCACGGGATACTATTGAGTTACATCGACGATTCATCAATTGATTTCAAAGACTTTAGAATAGAAACCCTGATAAGACAGTTAGTTTACCCATTACACACTACCCTGTACTGCTCTGATTCATATTATTGTTACTCTTGCTTTATTCATGTTTATATTGCATTGCCTATTACCCTATTCATATTATATTACTTGATGACATGGCGCGCTGACGTCTGGGTTTTGCATGGCCCAGATTCCGTACCGCTGTTGCAGTCCGAGCAGGAGTACTTCAGCCAGCAGGCTGAGCTGTGAGTTCAGTAGTAGTTAGTTTTATTTCCTGCATTTATTTCCTGATGTGAGCCCGCATTATGGGACATACATTCCAGTTATTTTGTATTGGATCATTTGCTTCCGCATTTATTTATTATTGACTCATGTTATCTTGGATTATGGACATGTTTTAGATAGTTTTATTTTGTTCTTGATATCTCTACAGCCGTAATGTGACTGTGGATGGATGCTTCCTACCCACAGGTAGCATGGTTGGCTATGTCACGTGCCCATTTTAGCGTACTCTGGGAAGCGGGGCGTGACAATTTTTGTGTACCTTAGCTGCACTTGATAGATATTTTCCTTGCGCACAATGATTGCACTTGATTTATGTTTTTCTGCATATCCATTGTATATTTTTTTGTGTATGCCGTTGCCCATATTGATGATTTCCTGTGTCCCGATATACTAGATTTTGATTTCATGCATGTTGTATACGCCCGATTTTGACTTGTGCACTCGATTGTGCTTACATGCACTTTCGATACATTGATATTGATTTTCGTGCACGCCAGTTGTACCAGATTTATGTTTTCGTGCACCTAATTGCACTTGATATTTATTTTCGTGTACCCTATTGCAGCAGATATTTTTGTGCGGACCTGACGCACTTGATTTATATTTTCGCGTACACTCAGCACACATGATGTGGTTTTGTGCACATTTGATGCACTTGATTGAGATTTTCGTGCACTCTAGATGCACTCGATATTGTTGTTATGCACACCCGTTGCACTTGACAGATGCTTTCGTGCACACCTGTTGCACTTGACTGATACTTTGGTGCATACCCGTTGCACTCGGTTTTCATTTTCATGCACATTCATGACACTTGGATTTCACTTCGATTTTCGTACGCACCAGACGCACGTGGGTTAGTTTTTATATACACCTATTGAGGTTGATTTCTTTTTTCGAGCTTATGATATTTATGACGTATGCTGTATTATATAGTAGCAAAGCAGGACTGGTCTAAAGACAGTACCTGAGTGTTTTTGCATGCATCAATATTTACTGAAGAGGTTTTCAAAAAGAGCTATAGTCTCACAATTTTCCTGCGTGTCCATGAGCGACATGAAATCTTATAAAAAGAAAACCCTTCTAAGTAAATTTCTAAAAGGCTGGACGTATATCTTAAGCAAAACGTATGTGTGTATTTCTTCTCAAACGAATGTCCACTACTTGTACCGTGATATATGCATCACACGGTAATTTGAAAAGGATTTTTTACATATATTTTTCAGTTATTTAAATGATTTCACAAGGATGCGTACCATATACGTATTATAGTCTTGATTATATTATACTTAATTTAAACAGTAGATTTCAGACTTGCATATTCATCATAACTTTAATTATTTGCATGACAAGGTCGGAGTTTCGACGATTGGGTTTTACACTTGTTTTCATGTACACGCGTTGCGCTATGATATTTCTAGCTTATCCGTGATTACGGAGCCTCGTTGATTCAATTGGATTTACTGAAATGTTTTAATACTTGGAGGGTTTAAATTTAAATTCAGGGACCGAATTTATTTAGGGGGGGGGAACTATAACATTTCAGAAAATAGAAAATATTATTTTGGAATTTAAATAATAAAATAATAAATTTCACAAATATCATACGAATATAAATTTGAGTTTTCGTAGAATGGTATAATTATATACCTCTATTTTTGGAAAAAAATTTGAAATTTAAAATGAATTATCATTTATGAAAGCATTTATTTGATTTAGGCTTTTTATAAATTAATATATAATTATTTACATACAAGTTTAATGTTAAACTTGATTAGTATTTTTCTAATTGTGGATTAAACAATCTTATTTGTTTAAACATGTTATAATCTACCATGACACATTTTGTTGAAAAGATTAATGTTTCATTGTAATATATGGTTTTGTGTTGTGTTTTTAAAATGAAAAGAGAAAAGATAAAAAAAAAAAAGAACATGAAGGGGACAAGGCGACAAAGGGGTATGGTCATGAGAGAGGGAGAGAGGGAGAGGAAACCATGGTTAAAACAACCCTTTCCTTTGTTCACAAATTCATTTCTCATTCTTCATCTCCTCCTCCTTCAGCCTTCCTTACCTCCTCCACCACCTTCTCTACCACCATGAAACCGCCACCAAAACCACATCAAAACCACATAAAACCTTCACAAAAATTGCTCCCAAGCTCTTTATATGCTCCATGGTGGGATCTAGTTTGGGTTTTGAGCTCCTTTGGCCATCTTATAATTTTCTTGAGTTGCTTCAATGAGGTAAAACTCCCACCTTAGACCATGTTTTAGTTTAGTTTCATAATTTAGTTAGAGTTAGTTTAGATTCTTTAAGTGCATGTTTTGTAAACTTGAAAATTCTAGGGTGAGTGTTTGTGGATACAATGAGTAGTGAAGATGTAGTTGATGGTTGTTTAGTAATTACAAGCCCATTAGTGACAGAAGAGAGTAATGTAGTGGAGAAATCCTTGAGTTAGATGAGTTTAGAAACTTCCAATGTCGGTTTTGTAGAACTTGTGGTGATAAAATGAAGTTTGGTACTACTCGGGGACTCTGAAAATTAAATAGAGGATACAGTGAGGTGTATAGACTAGTAGAAGACCGCCATAGAAGGCCGAGCCCCCAATTCCTCTTTCTGGCCGCAAATAAACTCATTATGGCTGCAAATTTCGGTTGACTTATTGACTTAGAGTCTGGGGTTTGTTCTGTAGCTCACTCATTAGATAACTAAGACTACCATATACGCTAAAAAGTCTAAAATCACCATAAGAAAAATCTGGATTTGTTTTACTAAGTTTTTGTCAATATTTTGCGATATTTGAAAACTTATTTGAGTTTTGACTCGGTCGTTTGACGTTCGTACGTCGACGTCGGGGGTTGTTTTGTTGTTTTAGCATGCGTTGGCCATAGGTTCTAACCTATTTGTGCTTCGATTTAGATTTTCATGCGAACTTGGTTATGATTCAATTGTAGGTACATTCGCGTAGAGTTCCGAGATGACGAAGGAGGACAAGGCATCTGTCAGAATCGACTAAAGCGAGGCGTTTGTAGGTGACTAGATGTATATTTACAGGGGAAGTCGGGTGGATGGCGTATAGCACCCCCGCAACTGTAGTACTAGACTACTGAATACACACACACACACACACACACACACATATTAGATATGTATACCTAGCCTATAAGGTTATTAGAATACTATATGCAGTAGTAGTAGACTTAGTAGAAAGATATATTCCTGGTTCTATTTTTCTTAGCTTATGAGCTATATCTACTTATGAAATTATATAAATACATATATTTATGATATGATATGATAAGATGAGGATATGATCCGATATGATGACACGAGTCGATATGATTGGATATAATATGAGACGATGTGATACAATATGATATATGAGGACATAAGATGATATATGATGATATGAGATGAGATGATATACGCGACTATAGATCCGTACTATTGATTGATGATATCGTACGATGGATATTCTATACATGATATGATGAGGATGGATCGTCGATATTATTATTTCGACTCGAGAAAATCTATTTAAAACCATGAAGTAGATATTATGATATGTTTAGAGCCATACCTACATTCAAAACTAACGAATCGTTACACACTTTTAAATGATAACTTTAAGGGACGATACGACTTTTCAAATGGTAGTTTTTTCAAAAACATCATAGCCCATATTTTCTAAAACAACGATTCGTACTATTTTGAACTATAACTGTATGGCTCATACATAGTTGCGTTTTTTTATACTATTCGCGTTTCAATTTCTTTATTCTGTTTACGCTTGCGTTACGATTTCTTATTTCTGCATACGCTCGTATTTCTTTCATTTACGATATATATACTACGTTTCATACCCTTATCTTTACATGATTTTGTTTGCTAGGACACACGCACCGTTACTGATGATGCACATGTTGCACATACACTTACTCGCATGCTCACACACACATCATCGATAATTGCCATACCACGTACACAGATAGAACTCGTTATGTTACCGTATCATCTTATAACTTGTTAGCATTTTAGTTATTGTTTAGTACCCAGTACCACATACTAGTTCTGTTATTGCACTTTCATTACATTGCTATATGACACGCTCATATGAACATACTTGCTAAGCATTACAGCATTGTTTTGTGCCTGTACATATTCTTTCATTATTGTCATATTCTTATGAGATTCTGTTTTCATGAGATTTCTGGATTTGAGAATCCGCGGATATTATTTAAAAACTTATGAATGTTTTAAAAATATGGATTTTTCTTGATATGATATTTCGACGTCCACCATGAGATTTCTCGGTGCTGAGCTATGATGATTATCCGAAAGGCAAGGGGAGGAACCGATTGCGGATACATAGGGGACTCGGTACGGTACCCTGGGGCAAGAAAATCGTATAGAAAGTTGTTGTGCCTGGCAGGGGAACACTACCTACCGGTGACAATATTGGACTCGGTGGATATCAGGAGGATACCGACCGAAGTAATATAAGACAGATGGATATGAGGACCGATCTGATGAGACGGTGCCTGAGATATGAGGGCTGATCCGATGAGACGGCGCCTGAGATATGGGGATTTACATATCGATACTGGACACGCGATTTATGATGATTTCGAGTGTCGATGATGGGCGCTCAGGATTTTATGATGATTTTGATGTGTCGTTGATGGAACACATTGGATGATGTATATATACATGATATGGATGACATGGTATCATATATTGACATAGGCACGATAATATATATTTATATACATATGTAAACACGATCACCTTCATACCAAACGGTATGATATTATTATATTACAGTATGACCTAGGAGACCGTTATACATTCGATTTCTACCTGATGATATCTTCTACTCACGAGTTGGCAACTCACACCCGTTGTGCCATAGTTTTCTTGCAGGACCGACTGCTCGGATCAGTAGCGTTTTGCTGGCACATCTCTTCTTTTGGGTGATTTGCATTGGTAGGTGAGTTACACTACAGATCGTAGCCACCATTTGTATATATGTATTTTTTTAAAATCTAGTTAAAAACTCCATCAAGCAGACTATATATATTTGGTAGACTTAGAGACCAGTTGTATATTCTTTCAGATTTAGAGTCGAGACTTGTATATTATTTGGATGTGGTTGGTCTAATGATGTTTTGGTACTTCTTTGCTTTCTTTTCTATGATTGATATTCGCCTTAGACATCGTATACATTTTCGTGGTTGTGTTTCCACCGATTGGAGAAGAGCTAGCTCCCGCTTGGGGATGGAAATATTATTATCGTTTTTATACTGTTTTGATCAAAATTTACAAAGGAGGTGCTGCCCAAATTTCAAATGACGAAAACGTTTTCAAACTTTAGTATACTACATACTTGCATTTCTACGAACTTTATTTATACTTTAAAAGAAAGAACTTGATTTCATTTATACCCTTTTTTAAAACTTCACCTATATTATTTTCTTAAGAAGGTTTAGATTCCTGATTTTCGGCTTACTTGGGTTACAGTGGGATCCTATAGACTTCACTTGATTTAAGTACCGGTCACGTGCCATATCTGGATCGTGACATGCAATCATGTTATATCGCCGCGCTCCATCAGTCCATACTCTAGTCGATAAGAAGGTGTGCGACTGGGGCAATTCGCAATAAGACAAACAGAAGGACGAGGGGTTCAAAAATAAGTCCAGATGATATTAGAGTAAACAAGAATACTTTCAAGAACTTATTCAAAAGATACTTTAAAAGTGCAAGAAAGAAGAAACCAATAAGGATTTAAGGAATCGAAGAAGATATGTTGTAAAGATCATAAAGATATAATTTAAAGATCTGTTAGGATAATCAAGAATAGTATTCAAGAACGCGGCGAGCAAGCACTCGAATAGAAGAAACATAAATAAGGGATTGGATTATCAAGAATGGTACAAAGATAAAGAATGAAAATCGAATTTAAAATCAGAGAAGGATATAAATTAACAAAGAAGATATGATTTGATAATCAAGGATAAGGATATGCGGTAAAATATAGCTAAATCAAGAGAAATGAGAATTAAAGGCAGAACTCCAAGTCACTCAAGTAAAGTACCGCATTGTAACTATATTGCAGTTCATAATTACAATCACAGAACTCCATCTAATTCACTTAAATTCTACCATCCGAGTCAATGGGATAAGATTTAAGATAACAATAATGAATCAAAAGAAAATTACAAAATAAGATCAAACATAGATGAAGGGTTCGCAGTTTCGTTTTCTTTACGCCGAGACGCAATTATCGGGATAAAAAAAGGATTCAAAGAGATGAAATCATGGTGTAGATGTTGCAGTCTACCCTCCTTAAAAGAATTTCGTCTTCGAAATTTTCTTAAGAAGTACGTCGCAACATGGCATGGGAAAAGCTAAGGATGATGTCGTTTTCGAGCTCCGTAGATCGATACTCTAGCCAACTGAGCTAATATGCCTACGAGATACAGGTAGAAGGCGTGAACTTGAGTTAAGGATTCAAAAGTCGAGAGGTTATATTCAAGAAAGTCGAAAGTGAAATCAAAGATAGATTCAAGGAATATGATGAGATTCAAAGAAAATGTTAAATGTAATAGTTGGATTTCTAAATTCTTGTAATATATTGCTTACGATGTTCTTACAGAACTGACCTGCATAGGCCGCCAGTAAAACCTGTTACGCCCCGCTTCCCAAAAGAACGGTAACGGCATGTGATGAGGCCCGCGACGTATTTGTTTTAAGGTCATTTCTCTCAACAAATACGTTAAGCATATATAAGATACATAAAATAACAAGAATAAACAAGTGAAATAAAATTCAAAATTATATATTACATTCCAACATTCCACAGAGTTTTAAACGGGTACCGGATGTCTTAACACAAAAGTACAATAACAAAGATGCTTTAAACAAGAGGCGTACTGGAAAAGTAAAATGTTGGAAAAAATAGTAGTCTGCTTGCGATGAAATCTGAGAGCAATCTTCTTGACTTGACTCAATCTCCTCGGTCCTTAGGCTACATGACGAACATTCTAAGAAAATAAGAAACATGGTGGAATGCCCATCAGCGAACTTGCACTCGGTAAGTTCCCAAATGAATATGAATATAATGTGATAAAGAACATGCATGTAAGTAGAACATGAAATCTAATTTAGTATCGGACAGGTAAAGGTGTCAATTAAACATGAGCGTGTCAGTGTATACAAACATGGCAATGTATATAAGAATGGTTATTCTATTCTAATGTGTTTGTTGTAGTTTTACAGTGAAGGTATGCATGTATACAAAAGTAGTCCATCAAACCCCACGGACCAACGACACGTAGAAGTACAAGGCCCCGTCAAACCCCATAGGACAACGACACATGAGATTCAAGTTAGGTGATTTTTAGTGGACTCTCGTGCATAACATACATTCATTACCAAACTATCCCTCAACCCTACGTATTTTAATCTATAGTTAAAGTTACAAGTTTTTCCCGAATCCATGAATACACAAGATAGTACCAGTTCAATGTCAATGTTTCAAGATTGAGTTCAAGATCAAGTAGTCATGTCAAGTGCAGGTAATCATGTCAAGTGTATTCATTTCAAGTGATATTCATGGTTTGAGTCGAGTTGAGTCAAGCATGCAAGTTGGTTTAATCAAGTAAGTCATTTAGATGCAATAAACAAGCGATATATAGCATGTGATGGGATAAGTATAAAACAGAAACGATTCAAGTTACATGTCAACCATTAGGTCCATTTTCCTAATATTTTGAGACGGTACAAACTCACTTCGTTTAAATAGGAAGAAATGCAAGTGGTAGCACTCATTGTCACTGGCTCCCCAAGACTCAAGAGAGAATATGCCACTTAAACCCATCTGCTATCTAAATACTTTAAAAATTAGTTGTTTTATAGATCCTTGGTATTAATATGAAAATAGGTCATTAAAGTCTCGAGGTTTTTTTTATGAAACTACCTTATGTATACCCGTTCTAAATGATACACACTTATAAAATATACTTTAATAAACAAAAACATGATCAAAACCCTTGACAACATGTCCCGAGAGCGAGTCTAGCATGGAAAAGAAGAAGCAAGAAAGAGTGAAGGGAAAGGATGGAGACTTACTAGCGGTTAGAACGTGGGAAACGACTGAATTCTCATTGGGGTATTTCATCGAACACGTTCGTGCACAATATCGAAACTTCATCGGAACGGACATCCGGAGGCATGGAAATGATCGTGGCGCTCACGTGGACTTAAGCCTAGGCTTGGAGCCTCGGTTCCCGGTCCGGAATAGCGGCACTTGGCTTGATCGGCTCGGTATCAAATCGATGGAGTTTGACTAAAAGTTGCAAGGGGTGCTTGGATCGGCCTTGGGACTTGTTGCTGTGGCTGTTGTTGTAGCAAGGAGGAGGCATGAAGAAGTGATGGATCTCTGGATCTCCTTCAGATGTTATCTTCTGTTGATCTGCTGCGAGCGTTGATGAATGGTTGAGATTGGATTTGGAGGGTTGACCCCTGAAGCGTGTGGATTTTAATGGGTTTTATATAGTTGAGGCCAAGCTACCTGCAAAGAAGTCCCGGGGTGGTTGTGCCACCGAGGACCCTCCGATGATCAAGTTAGATGGGGTATTTTGGCAGAGTAACGGCCTATTGGGGGTCAAATTTTCTTACCTGAGTTGTCTGAGAGAGGAGTTTATATAGTGGCATCCGTGGGCAGGCGGGCATGGGATTCACGCCAGCCGTTACGCCCCTGGCGTCATATCCGCATGATAGGAGGGATTCCCCATTAATGATGAGATATGCTCATTAATGGGGGATCGTGATGGTGTGGAACGTGGGATCATGGGTGGCAGATATCTCGCGTCTGGCGAGATTCGCGGAGCTGTGGTGGAAGCGCCTGTGATTGGTGCTGTGGGTCGGTCGGTAAGACCGAGGAAGCGAAGCTCGGCGGGAGGCTCGGGAACGAGCGGGAGGCCGAGGCAACTTGGTTGTACGATAGCTCGAAGGCGAGCTAGGGATGTATTAACTAATCAAGTAGGTGTTTAGATAGGTGTTAATGGGGCTACGCCTCTGGGAAAACGGGGTTATTTAATTAGGTCCGTGCGAAAGTACGGGGGGCCTCCCTCCGAAGTACCAACTCCGGCTTGGCCGAAAGATAAGAAAATTTATAGGGTGCGATTAATCTTAACTAATTCTTCTTTTAGGCTTGAAGGAGAATTCGAGGAAACAGTGGGAGCCATCCTGTTTAAATAAACTAATAACCAATCTAAACTTACAAGAGCATATGCTGAATATTTCTTTTCTCTCACTCCTAATTGCAGCGACCATGACGGGACTTAAGCTTATACTAGATAAAAAAACTAACTGTGTCAAACTGTAAAGACTGGCTGAGAAACATCTAAATGGTCCTTACTTATGATAAGGTTGCAGACGTTCTCACGGCTAAAGCCCCCTGTTCCAGGTCCGACATCCTCGGTCGCGGACAATGAGGTTCGTAAGACTTGGGATATAGATTGTGCGAAAGCCAAGTGCCTCGTGCTGGCCTCCATGGATAATGAACATCAAAGGTAGCATGAGAAGATGGATCTTGCTTCCATCTTCCTCAATACCAAAGATTTATATGGAGAGAAATCTCGTATCGCAAGTTACGAGACCTCGAAGAAATTATTTTAAGCCAGATTGGCTGTCGGATCATCTGTTGGGGACCGCATCCTAAAGATGATTACTCTCATCGAAGAGCTCACGGACCTAGGAACTATGTTGGAGAATGAGTTGTATATCGACATAATTCTATAGTCCTTACCCTCCACCTATGCCCAATTCGTATTGAACTTCAATTTGCAGAAGCTGGAAGTTACACTTCCTGAGCTCCTCAATATGTTGAGGGTGGCAGAAAGCACCTTAAAGAAATCCAAGAAAATACCTGCTCTATTTGTCGGGGAGTCTTCTTCCGCTAAATCCAAGGATAAGACCAAGGGGAAGAAGAAAAAGGCCCCCACCAAACCGAAAAAAGGTGTGCAGAAGGTGCATGAAAAAGGAAAGGAAAAGATTTGGGGATCAGTCACGAAGGAAGAATGCTTCTACCATCACAAGAAGAGACACTGGAAGAAAGATTGCCGGGCTTTAAAAACCAAGAATCAGGACATGAAGCAAGTTGTGACTTCGGCTTCAGGTGTGTTCGTGATTGAAAATTGTTTCTCTATTAACTCTACTTCCTGGGTATTGGATACCGGATCAGGATCTCACATCTGTAATTCTTTGCAGGCGCTGAGAAGCTGTGGAATTTTGATAAAAGGTGATATAACCCTTAGGGTTGGCAACAGCACCAGTGTAGATGCTATTGGAGTAGGAGAATATCACCTTTGATTGACGAGAGGAGATATTTTGTTGTTACATAACTGCTTTTGTGTATCTAGTATGATGTGTAATATTATATCTGTATCTTTGTTATCTAATGAATGATATAATTTTGCACTTGAAAGCAATATCATAAACATTCATGTAAATCATGAAATGATTGGGTCGGGTACACTGAATAACGGAATATGCATTCTCAATCAACATATAGTTTTCAACGTCTAAAACGCGCTAAAAAGAAAAGACTCCAGAATCAAATCAAACTTTCTTATGGCATTGTAGACTTAGTCATATCAATGAAACACGATTAACTAAGTTATATAAAGATGGATATTTTGATCTGTTTGAATATTAATCATATGCAACCTGTCAATCGTGTGTTAGAGGAAAGATGACTAAAACTCCGTTCACTGGACACGGAGAAAAAGCCGCTGACCTCCTGGGACTCATACACAGCGACATGTGTAGGCCAATGTCTACGTATGCAAGAAGTGGCTATTCCTACTTCATTACTTTTACCGATGATTTCTTAAGGTATGAACATATATTCTTGATAAAGCATAAATCCGAAACTTTTGAGAATTCCAGGAGTATAAGAATGAAGCGGAAAAGTAAACCGACAAAAGTATCAAGATACTCCGATTTGATCGGGGTAGTGAATACTTAAGTGCCGAGTTCCTAGAATATCTAAAGGATAATGGAATTCTCTCTCAGCTTACTCTTCCATACACACCACATCACAATGGTGTATTGATCGCATGCTTTCGGCGTGTCGAGTTTTAAGCTCTAAAGTTTAACCGAGATCAAGACGGTGTCTCTTTGCAGCTAGCCGCGATGAGCACGGGTCGATCCACAGGAAGAAGGTGCGTTTTAGGTTCTTGTCGTAACGAGTTAATGCGCGTGGGCGGAAAGTTTGTATCTAACCTATGTGTATATATGCAAAGTAAACGCTTGTTAGGATAAGATAGGATAGTGTAAGTTAAGGAAATCCGTATTCAAGTCCTTTGAGCTGAACTCAACCAATGAAGCTAGAGCAATCGGCAACAATGTGGATTAGGGTACTTAAGCACGGTATTTAAGAAATCTGGCTTATTTACCCTTGTTCTTCCGTTCTTGTCTCTTGCTTTCGCCTCCGGTGAAACCGAACGCAACCGGTCGCTGTTAGAGATCACCGATACCTTGGTAGGGTAGGGTGCCTAACAGAGCGCTTTAAGATTTGGGCGGAGTTCAATGGAAAATAACGGGAAAAGGAAATGGGAAACGGAAAACGGAAACCTTAACTTACAATATCGGTTTTTTCTCCTAACAACATATATTTACAACCATTACAAAACAACAACAAAAAGAGCAAAGGAAAAGAGAAAAGAAAAGAAAGGAAAAAGCATTACAAGTAAGTAAAGGGCATGGTAATAAATTGCAAGGTAAGTAAAGCAAGAATTAAAGTGCAAGAAAGTAAATGCAAGTAATAAAAGAGCAAGAAAGAAAGAACTAGGAACCATGGAACAAGTTACAAGACATGGGTTCAATAACCTAATCTTAAACTTGTAAGCTCAATTAAGAGATTGCAAAATCAAGAAGAGCCAAAAAACTCATGGTGAATGAAGGAACAAAAAGAGAACTTTATTGATTCCAAAATGATACAACCCTTGAGATCAATAACCAACCCTTAAACATGCAAGCTCAATTAAGAGGTTGCAAGATCAAGAGGAGGCAAGGATCTCAAGGGGAAGCTAAGCTATTTACAAGAGAAAGAGAAAACAAAATGAAAAGAATGATACAATGTGAGACTCATGACCCCTTGCCTACTGCCTGCTATATCTAGGCTTAAAAACTAAATAAGCAAACAATAAAATAATGATGAAAAGGAAGCAACGGAGGGCCAGTAGAAGAATGGGACCCACAGGAGGTGGTGGGGCCGGCAAGCTCGTCCCATGGGGCAATGTGCTCGGCTCAATTCCGAGGACCGGGGCTCGTGCTTTTAGTGTGGTCTTGTGTTGTCCCCAATATGACTTTGGTGCAGTTTGTTTTCTTAGTAAAGACTTTGTATGCACCTAGGTTTTGGAGGGAAACAAGTAGATATGAATCACATCAACACTTCATGCATTGAATGAACCATTAATGCACATCACACCATGTCCACTTGTGCCATGATTCATGGCTACCCCACTAGGTCCTAGTGCACACTTGTGTACACACTTGTATTGTGTTGGTCCATTTAGATAAAAAGTGTGTACACATGCATGTTGCACAAAGAAACCCAAGAATTATCGGTCGGTTTGCGGTTCTGGTTGCAGTGTCAGCTCACAACTGTAATATCCGTGATTTTATGTGTATTTCTAATATTTTGTCACGGATACCTGTAATCTGTATTACTGAGCAAACACCAGTTAATAGTACCGCTAAATACAAAAAATAGATAATGAATGAACGGTATTAAAATGCAATATTCTGGTCTGAACAAATACCCCCAAACTTATCTTTTGCTCGTCCCGAGCAAAACAAAATCCTAGCCTCACTTTCGCAGGGAACGCGATTTCATTGAGTGCGTGCAACAAGCCGTTAAACCTCTAGGTGTCCCTAATAGGAGGAGTGTTGTCTCCTGAGGGTTTTCAGCGGATACTACCCACAAAATCCCGTCAAGCTAGCTTCATAAGTTAACATTGATTCTACTCCTACAGTTTAGTATCTATGTTAGAAACTCTATTATCCTAAGTTAGAAATATCCTACCCTTATGTTTTACACCTCCTATTTATTTAACCCCAGATCCTATACGTTCCAAAAAAGTTTAGAAAGATGTTGGTTCTCCTGAGTTTTCCTTCTAAAGTGCGGTCTCAAATCAGGGATTTTTATCAACTTTACAGAAAATATAAATCTTATTCTTCATTTCTATCTTTCCTTCAACATCGATTGTATACCCCCTACGTGTGTGTTTTATTTCACCCCTACACTTAAGAATTCAATTCAAGCTATAGTACTCTTTCCCTAATACCTAATACTACTTCTTTTCATTAAATGATGGACGGTGTTGCTCATACACCTTTCATGCTACTATTACTGCTTCTTGAGGCACTAACAACCGATTACTGAATGTGTGAGCTTAAAGCGTAAATAGCAGTTTCCAGGTCTTGACTTTATTTATTTATTTTTCTTTTCTTTATTTTTCTTTTTTCAAGACCGGATATATTTTTCACTGATGCTCTTTAGGTGGTTAGTTTTAAATACCGTTTTTTCTTTCATACTAGGTTTTCAGGCAAGAGTATTTCTAGGTATTCTCTACTATCCCAAGTTTCAAGGTGCGTGTATGTGCAGTTTGTAGGGTATATACTTTCTAAGTTTGGATTCAAGAATAGAAATTATTTTTCAGACTTATCCTTCAGTAAAGCTTCAATACTTTCCCTTCATTTTGACTTAACTCAAGAACTGAACTCAAGATTACTTACTTCTATAAAAAAAACTGTAAGTACGTATAATTGCCAAAGTTAAACAGAATGAGGGTTATTTTTAGGGTTTTCAATTCCTAAGCCTAGGATTTAGTTATTCCTAACATATCAACTAAACTTTCGGAATAAAAATCTAAGTTACCCTATTAGCTAACTTGACGACAAAGTTTTTATATTTTTGGAAATTTTTTCGATTTTTGTGGGGTTTTTAAATAAGAATGCAAATGTAGAATATACAAATAAATGCGAAGGAAGAAAGCTTACCAAGCACACCCCTAAATTGAAACTCGACAGTGCCCTCACTGTCAGGCTACACCAAGAGGGTCAAAATTGTCGGCGCTCCCCAAAAACAAATTATATACAAAACAAAAAAGAAAACAAAAAATATATACACAAAAAAGGGTCCCCCTCAAACTTAAGTAAAACAGTGTTTCTACTGTTAAGCGTTGAAGTTCAGGATTAGGGGGGAAAGAGAACAGTATCAATTTATACAAGGCCTTACACATGCCAAAAGTTAGCACCAACCATTCAAAAATTTTATCGCTATAATGGTGTTGTTGGTGAAAGAATACGGAGAGGAAAGAAGTGGAGAATATGCGAGACCGTATGCGGGTAGAAGTGGTATATGGTCCCGGTATATGAGAAGAAGAATGGCGGAAGAGAAAAAGAAACGGAGTACGAACTTGAGGGTGAAAATGGAGTGAATAGATTAGCACAATTTTTGATGACCGATGTGTGAAAAGCGATTGTGCTAATCTATCAACCCATTGAGAGATGGGGTCATATCCCTCAAGATTCGTGAGAAACCATTGGTAAGCCGAACTTGGTAAACCAGACACCAGAAATGAATACTTTGTGTGTTGTCTTGTGTTGTCTCCTTTAGTCAACTGGTGTTGTTTGCTTAGTCTAAAAAGTTTTGTGTTTCACTCAGGGCTTGGAGGGAAACTTGTAGCTATGAATCACATCAACACTTTATGCATTGAATGCACCATTAATGCACATCACACCATGCCCACTTGTGCCATGATTCATGGCTGTCCCATCATGGTCCATGTGCCAAAGAGCATGTGTGCAGACATGCTATGTGTTTGACCAAAACGTTGTGCACGCACTTTATTCCCAAAAACTCTTTGGATATCGGTCGGTTTGCGGTTCTGGTTGCAGTGTCGGCTCACAAATGATATATCCGTGATTTTAAGTGTATTTCCAGTATTTTGTTTACGGATACCTGTAATCTGTAATACTGAGAAGACACTGGTTAATAGTATCGATATATACAAAAAATAGATAATGAATGAGCAGTATAAAAATGCAATATTCTGGTATGAACATGTATCAGAAAGATGGAATCGCACCTTGCTTGATATGGTACATTCCATGATGAGTAATACTGAGTTGCCTCCATCCTTCTAGGGTTATGCATAAGAATCTGCTGCATACCTATTGAATAAGGTTCCAACTATGTTTGTGCCTAGTACTCCATATGAAATGTAGAGTGGTAAGAAACCCTGTCTTAAGTATCTTAAGATATGGGGTTGCCCTGTTTTTTTCAAAAAGGTTCATCCGGACAAACTCGAGACACGCTCGGTATTGTGTAAGTTTGTGGGATACCCCCAAGAATGTTGGATATAGTGCCCTCAAAGTCAATTATTGGATCGCAGGTACGTGATTGCAATGCTTGAGGGAGGACCTATACCGATAGGACAGTCTTGCTCAAGATGATAGTATGCTATCTGGTTTGTCTTTATCATCGTGTACATGCTTTAGTTCACTATTGCATGTTGATAGAGCCCATAGGATTCTTACTTGACTGCCAGCAGTATGATGGAGATCATATACGTGGGAGCTGGGGTCTATAAGCACATCCTTAAAGTGTCCCTAGTTGTGGGAGTTTCGAGACAGGGCATCGATACTCCAGAATAGACTAGTGTATACAGTCAAGACCCCGACGAGGGGCGGTGGCCGGTCTCACAAGCCATTGGTGTCAATTGGTTCACCTAAGATGTATACAGGTGCTCATTGGGTTATGAGTACACCAGACAGGACTCGTCAGAAACATGCTAGTTGGTATTATACATATCGTCAGATAGCAGTTCCCTGGTGACATGTGTATAGGTTAGTCTGTCGACCTGAGATCGTCATTTGTCTCGTGTGAGTTCCCACTGTGCTTTGATTACTACCCTACCACAGCTCAAAGGAGTCGTGCAAACATGTTTTAGTTGGGTACAGTCCCGAGCCACATGGAGGCAGTGAGCGGATCGTCAGGGATTCGTCTCTCCCGGTATTAGGTGTAAGATCGCGCTGTGTTTAGGAGAGCCATTACATGAAATCCCTGGACAGGCTAATCGAGATTTAACGGAAAGTATTCCAGTAGTATCTCAGGGTGTTCTGGGCTACTCTCCGACACGACATATACAGCTATTGGGGGTATGACGTTTAACAGCCCCCTAGGCCAGATATGCGATACTCATAGACGAACGGACCGGACTGTACGGATATTGTCACTGTCAGGCTCAGTAGGGTTTCTGGATGATTTCACTCGTCAGCTTCCCTTCCGATCAATACATGAGCAACCGTTACGTACAACTAGTACCTCTGACTTACTAGTGGTTATACCCAGTGCCAGTGTATTGATGAGTCATTAGAGTCCCCCACAGAAAGTTTCCCAAGTTCGGGCGAAACGTTGTAGAGGCCGTTGATTGAAAGAATTAAAGTTAACCGCAATCAAGACGGTGTCGCTATGCAGCTAGCCGGTTGAGCACGGGTCGATCCACAGGGAGATGGATGTATGTCCTTTCTTGTCTTAGACGAGTCAATAAAGAATTTGTGTATGTTTGTTCAATCTAACCTATATGTATTATTTGCAAGTATAAAGTTGTTAAGGAAATATACGAAAGTGTAAGCTAAAGATATCCGTACTCAAAACCTTTGAGCCGAGTCTTGATCAATTGAAGCTAGAGCAATCGGAAACAACATGGATTAGGGGATTTAAGCGCGGTATTCGTGGAATCCGGCTTATTTACCCTTGTCCTTCCGTTCTTGTCTCTTGCTTTCGCCTCCGGCCAAACCGAACGCAGCCGGTCGCGGTTAGGAATCACCGTTACCTTGTTAGGGTAGGGTGCCTAACGGAGCGCTTGCGTAACGTTTGGGCGGAGTTCAATGGAAAATAACGGGAAAAGGAAACGAGCAAAGAAACGTTAACTTACAATACCGTATTGATTCTTAACAATGATAATTACAACCATTCACAAAATGAACAAAAAAGAGAGAACAAAAAGAAAAGGGAAAAGAAAAGATTATAAGTAAGTAAGTGCATGAATTTAAATTGCAAGAAAGTAAAGCATGAATGTTAAGCAAGTAATAAAAAGCAAGAAAGAAATAAGCAAGAAAGTAATTACAAGAACCGTAGAACTCAAGACAAGCATGGGATCAATAGCCAACCCTTAAACTTGCAAGTTCAATCAAGAGGTTGCAAGATCAAGAGAAGGGTAAAGAACTCATGTGAAATGAAGCACTAAAGAGAGAACAAAATGATACAACCCCTTGAGACCAATGACCAAAGCTTAAACTTGCAAGCTCACTTAAGAGGTTGCAAGATCAAGTTAAGGTAGAGAGCTCAAGGGGGAAGCTAAGCAAAAAGAGAATGATACAAAAAACCCTCATCTTCATTGATCTTCCACTCAAAAAGCTCTCACTACAATTTTCATGGAGGAAAAAATGAAGAAGAAGAAGAAGAAGACTAAAACCTAACAAAAAGAGGCTAAAGAATTTAACACCTTGGTTTGGCTCAGTTCCGGGGTATTTATAGGCGGGGAAATGGAAACCTAGGGCAACAATCTGCCCCCAAATAAAATGACCAAAAAGCCCCTGAAAAAGAATCAGGAGAAGAGACCGTACGGCCGCGGTTCCGCGGCCTAAGCATGCTTAGGCCGCGGTTCCGCGGCCATAGTAGAGGATTAGGCTCTGGGTTTTTGTGGGGATCCCTGGTTTTATGTTGTTTGCTGTTTGGTATATGACTTTTCTCAGAATCCCTTCACATTTCTTCCAGAATTTTAGTAGAACAAAAAGGTGATGTGATGTGGATCTTTTGCCATGATTTCCTCGAGCTCCGCGTAGATTTCTTGGATCTTGTGTTGACATTGAGCTTTGTGCATGACATGACAATCGATTTGCCATCTTGTCCCTTAAACTGGTATGTGGCAACACACAGATAGAGAGCAGAGACCCGTGTTTTATCTGTTGTTGGCAGTAATCCAGAATTTGTCGTACTTTTCCATGATATTCACTGTTTAGAGCTGAGACCAGTATCCTGCAATTATGTAGCAAACACTGATAAAAAGCACCTGCCTATAAACAAACGAGCGTAAGAATGGGCGGTATAAAATGCAATATTCTGGTATGAACAAATACCCCCAAACTTAACTTTTGCTCGTCCCGAGCAAAACCAATTTATTCACAAAAATAAAATCCTAACCGCACTTTCGCAGGGAACGCGATTGCACTGAGCACGTGCAACAAGCCGTTAAACCTCTAGGTGTCCCTAGTAGGAGGAGTGTTGTCTCCTGAGGGTTTTCAGCGGATTACACCCACAAAATCCCGTCAAGCTAGTGTCATAAGTTAACATTGATTCTACTCCTACAGTTTAGTATTTACGTTAGAAATTCTATCATCCTAAGTTAGAAATATCCAACCCTTATTTTTCACACATCCTATCTATTTAACCTTGGAACTCCTGAGTTTTCCTTCTAAAGTGCGGCCTCAAATCAGGGATTTTTATCAACTTTACAGAAAACACAAGTCTTATTCTTTATTTCTATCTTTTATCCAAACATCGATTGTATACCCCTACGTGTGTGTGTATTTGCACCCCTACACTCAAGAATTCAATTCAAGCTATAATACCCTTGCCCTAATACCCAATACTACTTCTTTTCATTAAAGATGGACGGATTTGCTCACACACCTTTCATGCGACTATTAATGCTTCTTGAGGCACTAACGACCGATTACTGAATGTGTGAACTTTAAAGCGTAAATAGCAGTTTCCAGGTCTTGACTTTATTCTATTTTTTCTTTTTCTCTTTCTTTTTTCTTTTTCAAGACCGGATATATTTTTCAATATGCACTTTTGGTGTTTAGCTTTAAATACCGTTTTTTCTTTCATACTAGGCTTTCAGGCAAGAGTATTTCTAGGTTTCCTCTACTATCCCAAGTTTCAAGGTGCGTGTAAGTGCAGTTTGTAGGGTATGTACTTTCTAAATTTAAACTCAAGAAAAGAAACTATTTTTCAGACTTATCCTCCAGTAAAACTTCAATACTTTCCCTTCATCTTGACTTAACTCAAGAACTGAACTCAACGTATACTTACCAAAGTTAGACAGAATGAGGGTTATTTTTAGGGTTTTCAATTCCTAAGCCTAGAATTTAGTTATTTCTAATATATCGACTAAACTTTCGGAATAAAGATCTAAGTTACCCTATTAGCTAACTTGACGACAAAGTTTTTATATTTTTGGAAAAAATTTCGATTTTTGAGGGTTTTTAATAAGGTATGCAAATGCAAAATATACAAATGAATGCGAAGGAAGAAAGCTTACCGAGCACACCCCCAAACTTAAACTTGACAGTGCCCTCACTGTCAGGCTATACCATGAGGGTCAAAATTGCCGGCGCTCCATAAAAACAAATTATATACAACAAAGAAAACAAAACAAAAAATATATACACAAAAAGGGTTCCCCCCAAACTTAAGTGAAACAGTGTTTCCACTGTTAAGCGATGAAGTTCAGGATTAGGGGGAAAGAACAGTGTCAAGCTATACAAGGCCTTACACAGGCCAAAAGTTAATACCAACCATTCAAAAATTCTATCTCTGTAATATGCGGGTTGGTGAAAGAAGGTGAAGAGGAAAGAAATGGAGAATACGCGAGACCGTATGGATATAGAAGCGGGATACGGTCTCGGTATATCAGAAGAAGAAGAATGGCGGAAGGGAGAAAGAAGTGGAATACGAACTTGAGGGTGGAAATGGAGTGAATAGATTGGCACAATTTGTGATGAGCGATGTGTAAAAAGCGATTGTGCTAATCTATTAACCCGTCGAGAGATTGGGTCAAATCCCTCAAGATTCGTAAGAAACCATGGGTAAGCCGAATTTGGTAAACCAGACATATGAAATGAAAGTGATACGGTTTCTTGCATGGTCGGAACGATGGAAAGGGTGGGGGGAAGTGATTGAGAAAGGGTATCGGTTAAAGGTTCAGGAGGGTGTAGACAGTCAATGACAGGGATATGATGAATTGGAAAATCCGACTCATCAATTAAAACTGGTTCATCCTCAAAACTATCCTTAATATTCTCCTCAAAATTTATCTCATCCATGCAATTTTCAACAAAATCAAGACGCATATGGGGTTCGGGAAAAACAGTTAATGACTTGGGATGATGAATTGGAGAGAAAAACTCTGCCAAATCTACAGGTTCATCATCCAAAATATTCCCGGCGTCAATATCCTTAATCAAGTGAAAGTCAATTTTCTCAGACACCTCATCAAAAGCATGGATTTCAATCGATTTTGGTTCTAAGATGGAGGTGTAGAGGTCAAAAGGATTGGGTGTGGTTTCACTTGGCAAGGTCCCTTCACAATCTGGCAAATCAAACACTACAAAGTCGCACAACTCATTAAACATTCTATCTTCAACTGATAATTTATTTGGGACACTTGATAGACTTTCAACACAGGAGTTGTGGGATTCAATTTGAGACGGGTAGGTTTGATTTGGAAGGGTATACAGCTCACTTTCTCCACTCAAATTCTCAGCCTGTCCTACCGCCTCTTCATACATTGAGAAATTTGGAGCTAGTTGAAAACTAGCTACCGGGTCACTAGGTTGTATGAGGGCGGCCATGGACGCATTCAAATCCATTATCTGTTGGCTTGACGCTACCCTAAAGTCTTCCAACGACTGTTCCAGACTAGACATGGGTTGTGAAGGGGTTTCAGTAAAGGATTCAAAGTTGTTTGGATACTGAAAACTCCCAAATGGCGGTTCTGAAGCAATATCTAGGGAAGGTGCAAAAGTAGGGTAGGATTGGTAGGAATTGAATGGCTGGACAGGAGCAGGATCAACATTTGGATAGGAAGGTGAATGGAATTGTTGATCCCAAGAATTTGAAGTGGTGAAAGGAGTGAAAGATCGACGACGGGATTGTTCAATACGTTCAGCAAGAGACATAGGTCTGGTGGCTACAACTGGACTTTCAAAAGGGGCATCAACGCAAGAAGGGGTGAATGTTTGAAATGGTTGATACGAAGTGGATTGCGGGGTCCAGTTGTTCGTCCTAGACGCGTCTATCCAATCTTTCAAAGAAATTTTGGGCATGGAGGGGTCGTTCGAAGTTCGACCAAAACAAGAACCGTATGAGGTAATGTCTGGTTGTGGGTACCAAAGTTCGGCAAGAGTTTTGCGAGGTGGGGTACCCATGATATGAAGAGAGAGAGAGAAAGGTAGAGAAAAGGAGGGGAAAAAGAATGTGATTTTTTTTTAATTTTTTTTTATTGTTATATATTAACAAAAGAATGAAGTATACACAATAAGAATATGGACAAAAACAATCACGACACAAAAATACCACACACCTAATCGTTCTAGGGTTCACCTAGGTCAACTAGACCTGCTCGAGAACTTGATTGTCGAAGTAAAACTGTGTCGAGAAACGGGCTCAAGATACACTGATCACGAGGCCAGGTAAGTGCAGAGATAAGGGGAGGTTTTCCAACGCTTTTGCGAAGTTCCTTAATTAAATAACCCTTTCTCTTTTGGCGGTTTCGCCGTTAACACTTTCCTAGACACCCCGTAAACAATATACCGTTAAGAGAGGTTCTAAACACAGTTAACTTCTCCTAGTGAGCGCGAAGTCCTTAAGGCTTAAAGTCTAGTTTCTTTTAAATTTTGTGCGGGTAAACGTTATGCTCAAGTTCGTGATTTGTGGGCCACGGAAAAGGTGATGAAATCCTTTACCGTATATTGTGGGGTTCGCTAGCCCTTAAGTCCGTATTAATGTATGCAATGGGCAATTTAATAAAAATTCTATAAAGAATCAAACAATCGTTTTTTAGTTTAAGCGCGGCACTGCAACAAATACGGGTTAGTCAATTTTTAGCGTTTGCTAGCGAACTTGCAAAGAATCCTGCAAAGAATAGTATATTGGATGCGTCGGATTTGAGAAGAAGGTGTTAGTAAAGTACGTACCGTTAAGTTTTTGGGTTAGGAAACCCCTGTTGAATCAAATCCGGTAAGCTTGAAAAGTTCGCTTGCGCGGGTCAAACTACCCGGATCTTTGGCACCGTACTTAGTAATCACCTTAACCTTGAACGTACACTTTGCTCCCCACAATCGCAGTTTGCAAATACGCAAAAATCTGCACACTTGCCCACAAAAATTATCAAAAAAAAACAAAAAGATTTAATATATATATATATATTTTTAATATGTATAAATATAAACAAAAAGAATATTAACCCGAATAACAAGAAAGAAAATACGCTACCGTCTCCCCGGCAACGGCGCCATTTGATTGAAATAATTAAAGTTAACCGCAATCAAGACGGTGTCGCTATGCAGCTAGCCGGTTGAGCACGGGTCGATCCACAGGGAGATGGATGTATGTCCTTTCTTGTCTTAGACGAGTCAATAAAGAATTTGTGTATGTTTGTTCAATCTAACCTATGTGTATTATTTGCAAGTATAAAGTTGTTAAGGAAATATACGAAAGTGTAAGCTAAAGATATCCGTACTCAAAACCTTTGAGCCGAGTCTTGATCAATTGAAGCTAGAGCAATCGGAAACAACATGGATTAGGGGATTTAAGCGCGGTATTCGTGGAATCCGGCTTATTTACCCTTGTCCTTCCGTTCTTGTCTCTTGCTTTCGCCTCCGGCCAAACCGAACGCAACCGGTCGCGGTTAGGAATCACCGTTACCTTGTTAGGGTAGGGTGCCTAACGGAGCGCTTGCGTAACGTTTGGGCGGAGTTCAATGGAAAATAACGGGAAAAGGAAACGAGCAAAGAAACGTTAACTTACAATACCGTATTGATTCTTAACAATGATAATTACAACCATTCACAAAATGAACAAAAAAGAGAGAACAAAAAGAAAAGGAAAAAGAAAAGATTATAAGTAAGTAAGTGCATGAATTTAAATTGCAAGAAAGTAAAGCATGAATGTTAAGCAAGTAATAAAAAGCAAGAAAGAAATAAGCAAGAAAGTAATTACAAGAACCGTAGAACTCAAGACAAGCATGGGATCAATAGCCAACCCTTAAACTTGCAAGTTCAATCAAGAGGTTGCAAGATCAAGAGAAGGGTAAAGAACTCATGTGAAATGAAGCACTAAAGAGAGAACAAAATGATACAACCCCTTGAGACCAATGACCAAAGCTTAAACTTGCAAGCTCACTTAAGAGGTTGCAAGATCAAGTTAAGGTAGAGAGCTCAAGGGGGAAGCTAAGCAAAAAGAGAATGATACAAAAAACCCTCATCTTCATTGATCTTCCACTCAAAAAGCTCTCACTACAATTTTCATGGAGGAAAAAATGAAGAAGAAGAAGAAGAAGACTAAAACCTAACAAAAAGAGGCTAAAGAATTTAACACCTTGGTTTGGCTCAGTTCCGGGGTATTTATAGGCGGGGAAATGGAAACCTAGGGCAACAATCTGCCCCCAAATAAAATGACCAAAAAGCCCCTGAAAAAGAATCAGGAGAAGAGACCGTACGGCCGCGGTTCCGCGGCCTAAGCATGCTTAGGCCGCGGTTCCGCGGCCATAGTAGAGGATTAGGCTCTGGGTTTTTGTGGGGATCCCTGGTTTTATGTTGTTTGCTGTTTGGTATATGACTTTTCTCAGAATCCCTTCACATTTCTTCCAGAATTTTAGTAGAACAAAAAGGTGATGTGATGTGGATCTTTTGCCATGATTTCCTCGAGCTCCGCGTAGATTTCTTGGATCTTGTGTTGACATTGAGCTTTGTGCATGACATGACAATCGATTTGCCATCTTGTCCCTTAAACTGGTATGTGGCAACACACAGATAGAGAGCAGAGACCCGTGTTTTATCTGTTGTTGGCAGTAATCCAGAATTTGTCGTACTTTTCCATGATATTCACTGTTTAGAGCTGAGACCAGTATCCTGCAATTATGTAGCAAACACTGATAAAAAGCACCTGCCTATAAACAAACGAGCGTAAGAATGGGCGGTATAAAATGCAATATTCTGGTATGAACAAATACCCCCAAACTTAACTTTTGCTCGTCCCGAGCAAAACCAATTTATTCACAAAAATAAAATCCTAACCGCACTTTCGCAGGGAACGCGATTGCACTGAGCACGTGCAACAAGCCGTTAAACCTCTAGGTGTCCCTAGTAGGAGGAGTGTTGTCTCCTGAGGGTTTTCAGCGGATTACACCCACAAAATCCCGTCAAGCTAGTGTCATAAGTTAACATTGATTCTACTCCTACAGTTTAGTATTTACGTTAGAAATTCTATCATCCTAAGTTAGAAATATCCAACCCTTATTTTTCACACATCCTATCTATTTAACCTTGGAACTCCTGAGTTTTCCTTCTAAAGTGCGGCCTCAAATCAGGGATTTTTATCAACTTTACAGAAAACACAAGTCTTATTCTTTATTTCTATCTTTTATCCAAACATCGATTGTATACCCCTACGTGTGTGTGTATTTGCACCCCTACACTCAAGAATTCAATTCAAGCTATAATACCCTTGCCCTAATACCCAATACTACTTCTTTTCATTAAAGATGGACGGATTTGCTCACACACCTTTCATGCGACTATTAATGCTTCTTGAGGCACTAACGACCGATTACTGAATGTGTGAACTTTAAAGCGTAAATAGCAGTTTCCAGGTCTTGACTTTATTCTATTTTTTCTTTTTCTCTTTCTTTTTTCTTTTTCAAGACCGGATATATTTTTCAATATGCACTTTTGGTGTTTAGCTTTAAATACCGTTTTTTCTTTCATACTAGGCTTTCAGGCAAGAGTATTTCTAGGTTTCCTCTACTATCCCAAGTTTCAAGGTGCGTGTAAGTGCAGTTTGTAGGGTATGTACTTTCTAAATTTGAACTCAAGAAAAGAAACTATTTTTCAGACTTATCCTCCAGTAAAACTTCAATACTTTCCCTTCATCTTGACTTAACTCAAGAACTGAACTCAACGTATACTTACCAAAGTTAGACAGAATGAGGGTTATTTTTAGGGTTTTCAATTCCTAAGCCTAGAATTTAGTTATTTCTAATATATCGACTAAACTTTCGGAATAAAGATCTAAGTTACCCTATTAGCTAACTTGACGACAAAGTTTTTATATTTTTGGAAAAAATTTCGATTTTTGAGGGTTTTTAATAAGGTATGCAAATGCAAAATATACAAATGAATGCGAAGGAAGAAAGCTTACCGAGCACACCCCCAAACTTAAACTTGACAGTGCCCTCACTGTCAGGCTATACCATGAGGGTCAAAATTGCCGGCGCTCCATAAAAACAAATTATATACAACAAAGAAAACAAAACAAAAAATATATACACAAAAAGGGTTCCCCCCAAACTTAAGTGAAACAGTGTTTCCACTGTTAAGCGATGAAGTTCAGGATTAGGGGGGAAAGAACAGTGTCAAGCTATACAAGGCCTTACACAGGCCAAAAGTTAATACCAACCATTCAAAAATTCTATCTCTGTAATATGCGGGTTGGTGAAAGAAGGTGAAGAGGAAAGAAATGGAGAATACGCGAGACCGTATGGATATAGAAGCGGGATACGGTCTCGGTATATCAGAAGAAGAAGAATGGCGGAAGGGAGAAAGAAGTGGAATACGAACTTGAGGGTGGAAATGGAGTGAATAGATTGGCACAATTTGTGATGAGCGATGTGTAAAAAGCGATTGTGCTAAGCTATTAACCCGTCGAGAGATTGGGTCAAATCCCTCAAGATTCGTAAGAAACCATGGGTAAGCCGAATTTGGTAAACCAGACATATGAAATGAAAGTGATACGGTTTCTTGCATGGTCGGAACGATGGAAAGGGTGGGGGGAAGTGATTGAGAAAGGGTATCGGTTAAAGGTTCAGGAGGGTGTAGACAGTCAATGACAGGGACATGATGAATTGGAAAATCCGACTCATCAATTAAAACTGGTTCATCCTCAAAACTATCCTTAATATTCTCCTCAAAATTTATCTCATCCATGCAATTTTCAACAAAATCAAGACGCATATGGGGTTCGGGAAAAACAGTTAATGACTTGGGATGATGAATTGGAGAGAAAAACTCTGCCAAATCTACAGGTTCATCATCCAAAATATTCCCGGCGTCAATATCCTTAATCAAGTGAAAGTCAATTTTCTCAGACACCTCATCAAAAGCATGGATTTCAATCGATTTTGGTTCTAAGATGGAGGTGTAGAGGTCAAAAGGATTGGGTGTGGTTTCACTTGGCAAGGTCCCTTCACAATCTGGCAAATCAAACACTACAAAGTCGCACAACTCATTAAACATTCTATCTTCAACTGATAATTTATTTGGGACACTTGATAGACTTTCAACACAGGAGTTGTGGGATTCAATTTGAGACGGGTAGGTTTGATTTGGAAGGGTATACAGCTCAATTTCTCCACTCAAATTCTCAGCCTGTCCTACCGCCTCTTCATACATTGAGAAATTTGGAGCTAGTTGAAAACTAGCTACCGGGTCACTAGGTTGTATGAGTGCGGCCATGGACGCATTCAAATCCATTATCTGTTGGCTTGACGCTACCCTAAAGTCTTCCAACGACTGTTCCAGACTAGACATGGGTTGTGAAGGGGTTTCAGTAAAGGATTCAAAGTTGTTTGGATACTGAAAACTCCCAAATGGCGGTTCTGAAGCAATATCTAGGGAAGGTGCAAAAGTAGGGTAGGATTGGTAGGAATTGAATGGCTGGACAGGAGCAGGATCAACATTTGGATAGGAAGGTGAATGGAATTGTTGATCCCAAGAATTTGAAGTGGTGAAAGGAGTGAAAGATCGACGACGGGATTGTTCAATACGTTCAGCAAGAGACATAGGTCTGGTGGCTACAACTGGACTTTCAAAAGGGGCATCAACGCAAGAAGGGGTGAATGTTTGAAATGGTTGATACGAAGTGGATTGCGGGGTCCAGTTGTTCGTCCTAGACGCGTCTATCCGATCTTTCAAAGAAATTTTGGGCATGGAGGGGTCGTTCGAAGTTCGACCAAAACAAGAACCGTATGAGGTAATGTCTGGTTGTGGGTACCAAAGTTCGGCAAGAGTTTTGCGAGGTGGGGTACCCATGATATGAAGAGAGAGAGAGAAAGGTAGAGAAAAGGAGGGGAAAAAGAATGTGATTTTTTTTTGATTTTTTTTTATTGTTATATATTAACAAAAGAATGAAGTATACACAATAAGAATATGGACAAAAACAATCACGACACAAAAATACCACACACCTAATCGTTCTAGGGTTCACCTAGGTCAACTAGACCTGCTCGAGAACTTGATTGTCGAAGTAAAACTGTGTCGAGAAACGGGCTCAAGATACACTGATCACGAGGCCAGGTAAGTGCAGAGATAAGGGGAGGTTTTCCAACGCTTTTGCGAAGTTCCTTAATTAAATAACCCTTTCTCTTTTGGCGGTTTCGCCGTTAACACTTTCCTAGACACCCCGTAAACAATATACCGTTAAGCGAGGTTCTAAACACAGTTAACTTCTCCTAGTGAGCGCGAAGTCCTTAAGTCTTAAAGTCTAGTTTCTTTTAAATTTTGTGCGGGTAAACGTTATGCTCAAGTTCGTGATTTGTGGGCCACGGAAAAGGTGATGAAATCCTTTACCGTATATTGTGGGGTTCGCTAGCCCTTAAGTCCGTATTAATGTATGCAATGGGCAATTTAATAAAAATTCTATAAAGAATCAAACAATCATTTTTTAGTTTAAGCGCGGCACTGCAACAAATACGGGTTAGTCAATTTTTAGCGTTTGCTAGCGAACTTGCAAAGAATCCTGCAAAGAATAGTATATTGGATGCGTCGGATTTGAGAAGAAGGTGTTAGTAAAGTACGTACCGTTAAGTTTTTGGGTTAGGAAACCCCTGTTGAATCAAATCCGGTAAGCTTGAAAAGTTCGCTTGCGCGGGTCAAACTACCCGGATCTTTGGCACCGTACTTAGTAATCACCTTAACCTTGAACGTACACTTTGCTCCCCACAATCGCAGTTTGCAAATACGCAAAAATCTGCACACTTGCCCACAAAAATTATCAAAAAAAAAACAAAAAGATTTAATATATATATATATATTTTTAATATGTATAAATATAAACAAAAAGAATATTAACCCGAATAACAAGAAAGAAAATACGCTACCGTCTCCCCGGCAACGGCGCCATTTGATTGAAAGAATTAAAGTTAACCGCAATCAAGACGGTGTCGCTATGCAGCTAGCCGGTTGAGCACGGGTCGATCCACAGGGAGATGGATGTATGTCCTTTCTTGTCTTAGACGAGTCAATAAAGAATTTGTGTATGTTTGTTCAATCTAACCTATGTGTATTATTTGCAAGTATAAAGTTGTTAAGGAAATATACGAAAGTGTAAGCTAAAGATATCCGTACTCAAAACCTTTGAGCCGAGTCTTGATCAATTGAAGCTAGAGCAATCGGAAACAACATGGATTAGGGGATTTAAGCGCGGTATTCGTGGAATCCGGCTTATTTACCCTTGTCCTTCCGTTCTTGTCTCTTGCTTTCGCCTCCGGCCAAACCGAACGCAACCGGTCGCGGTTAGGAATCACCGTTACCTTGTTAGGGTAGGGTGCCTAACGGAGCTCTTGCGTAACGTTTGGGCGGAGTTCAATGGAAAATAACGGGAAAAGGAAACGAGCAAAGAAACGTTAACTTACAATACCGTATTGATTCTTAACAATGATAATTACAACCATTCACAAAATGAACAAAAAAGAGAGAACAAAAAGAAAAGGAAAAAGAAAAGATTATAAGTAAGTAAGTGCATGAATTTAAATTGCAAGAAAGTAAAGCATGAATGTTAAGCAAGTAATAAAAAGCAAGAAAGAAATAAGCAAGAAAGTAATTACAAGAACCGTAGAACTCAAGACAAGCATGGGATCAATAGCCAACCCTTAAACTTGCAAGTTCAATCAAGAGGTTGCAAGATCAAGAGAAGGGTAAAGAACTCATGTGAAATGAAGCACTAAAGAGAGAACAAAATGATACAACCCCTTGAGACCAATGACCAAAGCTTAAACTTGCAAGCTCACTTAAGAGGTTGCAAGATCAAGTTAAGGTAGAGAGCTCAAGGGGGAAGCTAAGCAAAAAGAGAATGATACAAAAAACCCTCATCTTCATTGATCTTCCACTCAAAAAGCTCTCACTACAATTTTCATGGAGGAAAAAATGAAGAAGAAGAAGAAGACTAAAACCTAACAAAAAGAGGCTAAAGAATTTAACACCTTGGTTTGGCTCAGTTCCGGGGTATTTATAGGCGGGGAAATGGAAACCTAGGGCAACAATCTGCCCCCAAATAAAATGACCAAAAAGCCCCTGAAAAAGAATCAGGAGAAGAGACCGTACGGCCGCGGTTCCGCGGCCTAAGCATGCTTAGGCCGCGGTTCCGCGGCCATAGTAGAGGATTAGGCTCTGGGTTTTTGTGGGGATCCCTGGTTTTATGTTGTTTGCTGTTTGGTATATGACTTTTCTCAGAATCCCTTCACATTTCTTCCAGAATTTTAGTAGAACAAAAATGTGATGTGATGTGGATCTTTTGCCATGATTTCCTCGAGCTCCGCGTAGATTTCTTGGATCTTGTGTTGACATTGAGCTTTGTGCATGACATGACAATCGATTTGCCATCTTGTCCCTTAAACTGGTATGTGGCAACACACAGATAGAGAGCAGAGACCCGTGTTTTATCTGTTGTTGGCAGTAATCCAGAATTTGTCGTACTTTTCCATGATATTCACTGTTTAGAGCTGAGACCAGTATCCTGCAATTATGTAGCAAACACTGATAAAAAGCACCTGCCTATAAACAAACGAGCGTAAGAATGGGCGGTATAAAATGCAATATTCTGGTATGAACAAATACCCCCAAACTTAACTTTTGCTCGTCCCGAGCAAAACCAATTTATTCACAAAAATAAAATCCTAACCGCACTTTCGCAGGGAACGCGATTGCACTGAGCACGTGCAACAAGCCGTTAAACCTCTAGGTGTCCCTAGTAGGAGGAGTGTTGTCTCCTGAGGGTTTTCAGCGGATTACACCCACAAAATCCCGTCAAGCTAGTGTCATAAGTTAACATTGATTCTACTCCTACAGTTTAGTATTTACGTTAGAAATTCTATCATCCTAAGTTAGAAATATCCAACCCTTATTTTTCACACATCCTATCTATTTAACCTTGGAACTCCTGAGTTTTCCTTCTAAAGTGCGGCCTCAAATCAGGGATTTTTATCAACTTTACAGAAAACACAAGTCTTATTCTTTATTTCTATCTTTTATCCAAACATCGATTGTATACCCCTACGTGTGTGTGTATTTGCACCCCTACACTCAAGAATTCAATTCAAGCTATAATACCCTTGCCCTAATACCCAATACTACTTCTTTTCATTAAAGATGGACGGATTTGCTCACACACCTTTCATGCGACTATTATTGCTTCTTGAGGCACTAACGACCGATTACTGAATGTGTGAACTTTAAAGCGTAAATAGCAGTTTCCAGGTCTTGACTTTATTCTATTTTTTCTTTTTCTCTTTCTTTTTTCTTTTTCAAGACCGGATATATTTTTCAATATGCACTTTTGGTGTTTAGCTTTAAATACCGTTTTTTCTTTCATACTAGGCTTTCAGGCAAGAGTATTTCTAGGTTTCCTCTACTATCCCAAGTTTCAAGGTGCGTGTAAGTGCAGTTTGTAGGGTATGTACTTTCTAAATTTGAACTCAAGAAAAGAAACTATTTTTCAGACTTATCCTCCAGTAAAACTTCAATACTTTCCCTTCATCTTGACTTAACTCAAGAACTGAACTCAACGTATACTTACCAAAGTTAGACAGAATGAGGGTTATTTTTAGGGTTTTCAATTCCTAAGCCTAGAATTTAGTTATTTCTAATATATCGACTAAACTTTCGGAATAAAGATCTAAGTTACCCTATTAGCTAACTTGACGACAAAGTTTTTATATTTTTGGAAAAAATTTCGATTTTTGAGGGTTTTTAATAAGGTATGCAAATGCAAAATATACAAATGAATGCGAAGGAAGAAAGCTTACCGAGCACACCCCCAAACTTAAACTTGACAGTGCCCTCACTGTCAGGCTATACCATGAGGGTCAAAATTGCCGGCGCTCCATAAAAACAAATTATATACAACAAAGAAAACAAAACAAAAAATATATACACAAAAAGGGTTCCCCCCAAACTTAAGTGAAACAGTGTTTCCACTGTTAAGCGATGAAGTTCAGGATTAGGGGGGAAAGAACAGTGTCAAGCTATACAAGGCCTTACACAGGCCAAAAGTTAATACCAACCATTCAAAAATTCTATCTCTGTAATATGCGGGTTGGTGAAAGAAGGTGAAGAGGAAAGAAATGGAGAATACGCGAGACCGTATGGATATAGAAGCGGGATACGGTCTCGGTATATCAGAAGAAGAAGAATGGCGGAAGGGAGAAAGAAGTGGAATACGAACTTGAGGGTGGAAATGGAGTGAATAGATTGGCACAATTTGTGATGAGCGATGTGTAAAAAGCGATTGTGCTAATCTATTAACCCGTCGAGAGATTGGGTCAAATCCCTCAAGATTCGTAAGAAGCCATGGGTAAGCCGAATTTGGTAAACCAGACATATGAAATGAAAGTGATACGGTTTCTTGCATGGTCGGAACGATGGAAAGGGTGGGGGGAAGTGATTGAGAAAGGGTATCGGTTAAAGGTTCAGGAGGGTGTAGACAGTCAATGACAGGGACATGATGAATTGGAAAATCCGACTCATCAATTAAAACTGGTTCATCCTCAAAACTATCCTTAATATTCTCCTCAAAATTTATCTCATCCATGCAATTTTCAACAAAATCAAGACGCATATGGGGTTCGGGAAAAACAGTTAATGACTTGGGATGATGAATTGGAGAGAAAAACTCTGCCAAATCTACAGGTTCATCATCCAAAATATTCCCGGCGTCAATATCCTTAATCAAGTGAAAGTCAATTTTCTCAGACACCTCATCAAAAGCATGGATTTCAATCGATTTTGGTTCTAAGATGGAGGTGTAGAGGTCAAAAGGATTGGGTGTGGTTTCACTTGGCAAGGTCCCTTCACAATCTGGCAAATCAAACACTACAAAGTCGCACAACTCATAAACATTCTATCTTCAACTGATAATTTATTTGGGACACTTGATAGACTTTCAAACACAGGAGTTGTGGGATTCAATTTGAGACGGGTAGGTTTGATTTGGAAGGGTATACAGCTCACTTTCTCCACTCAAATTCTCAGCCTGTCCTACCGCCTCTTCATACATTGAGAAATTTGGAGCTAGTTGAAAACTAGCTACCGGGTCACTAGGTTGTATGAGGGCGGCCATGGACGCATTCAAATCCATTATCTGTTGGCTTGACGCTACCCTAAAGTCTTCCAACGACTGTTCCAGACTAGACATGGGTTGTGAAGGGGTTTCAGTAAAGGATTCAAAGTTGTTTGGATACTGAAAACTCCCAAATGGCGGTTCTGAAGCAATATCTAGGGAAGGTGCAAAAGTAGGGTAGGATTGGTAGGAATTGAATGGCTGGACAGGAGCAGGATCAACATTTGGATAGGAAGGTGAATGGAATTGTTGATCCTAAGAATTTGAAGTGGTGAAAGGAGTGAAAGATCGACGACGGGATTGTTCAATACGTTCAGCAAGAGACATAGGTCTGGTGGCTACAACTGGACTTTCAAAAGGGGCATCAACGCAAGAAGGGGTGAATGTTTGAAATGGTTGATACGAAGTGGATTGCGGGGTCCAGTTGTTCGTCCTAGACGCGTCTATCCAATCTTTCAAAGAAATTTTGGGCATGGAGGGGTCGTTCGAAGTTCGACCAAAACAAGAACCGTATGAGGTAATGTCTGGTTGTGGGTACCAAAGTTCGGCAAGAGTTTTGCGAGGTGGGGTACCCATGATATGAAGAGAGAGAGAGAAAGGTAGAGAAAAGGAGGGGAAAAAGAATGTGATTTTTTTTTAATTTTTTTTTATTGTTATATATTAACAAAAGAATGAAGTATACACAATAAGAATATGGACAAAAACAATCACGACACAAAAATACCACACACCTAATCGTTCTAGGGTTCACCTAGGTCAACTAGACCTGCTCGAGAACTTGATTGTCGAAGTAAAACTGTGTCGAGAAACGGGCTCAAGATACACTGATCACGAGGCCAGGTAAGTGCAGAGATAAGGGGAGGTTTTCCAACGCTTTTGCGAAGTTCCTTAATTAAATAACCCTTTCTCTTTTGGCGGTTTCGCCGTTAACACTTTCCTAGACACCCCGTAAACAATATACCGTTAAGCGAGGTTCTAAACACAGTTAACTTCTCCTAGTGAGCGCGAAGTCCTTAAGGCTTAAAGTCTAGTTTCTTTTAAATTTTGTGCGGGTAAACGTTATGCTCAAGTTCGTGATTTGTGGGCCACGGAAAAGGTGATGAAATCCTTTACCGTATATTGTGGGGTTCGCTAGCCCTTAAGTCCGTATTAATGTATGCAATGGGCAATTTAATAAAAATTCTATAAAGAATCAAACAATCGTTTTTTAGTTTAAGCGCGGCACTGCAACAAATACGGGTTAGTCAATTTTTAGCGTTTGCTAGCGAACTTGCAAAGAATCCTGCAAAGAATAGTATATTGGATGCGTCGGATTTGAGAAGAAGGTGTTAGTAAAGTACGTACCGTTAAGTTTTTGGGTTAGGAAACCCCTGTTGAATCAAATCCGGTAAGCTTGAAAAGTTCGCTTGCGCGGGTCAAACTACCCGGATCTTTGGCACCGTACTTAGTAATCACCTTAACCTTGAACGTACACTTTGCTCCCCACAATCGCAGTTTGCAAATACGCAAAAATCTGCACACTTGCCCACAAAAATTATCAAAAAAAAACAAAAAGATTTAATATATATATATATATTTTTAATATGTATAAATATAAACAAAAAGAATATTAACCCGAATAACAAGAAAGAAAATACGCTACCGTCTCCCCGGCAACGGCGCCATTTGATTGAAAGAATTAAAGTTAACCGCAATCAAGACGGTGTCGCTATGCAGCTAGCCGGTTGAGCACGGGTCGATCCACAGGGAGATGGATGTATGTCCTTTCTTGTCTTAGACGAGTCAATAAAGAATTTGTGTATGTTTGTTCAATCTAACCTATGTGTATTATTTGCAAGTATAAAGTTGTTAAGGAAATATACGAAAGTGTAAGCTATAGATATCCGTACTCAAAACCTTTGAGCCGAGTCTTGATCAATTGAAGCTAGAGCAATCGGAAACAACATGGATTAGGGGATTTAAGCGCGGTATTCGTGGAATCCGGCTTATTTACCCTTGTCCTTCCGTTCTTGTCTCTTGCTTTCGCCTCCGGCCAAACCGAACGCAACCGGTCGCGGTTAGGAATCACCGTTACCTTGTTAGGGTAGGGTGCCTAACGGAGCGCTTGCGTAACGTTTGGGCGGAGTTCAATGGAAAATAACGGGAAAAGGAAACGAGCAAAGAAACGTTAACTTACAATACCGTATTGATTCTTAACAATGATAATTACAACCATTCACAAAATGAACAAAAAAGAGAGAACAAAAAGAAAAGGAAAAAGAAAAGATTATAAGTAAGTAAGTGCATGAATTTAAATTGCAAGAAAGTAAAGCATGAATGTTAAGCAAGTAATAAAAAGCAAGAAAGAAATAAGCAAGAAAGTAATTACAAGAACCGTAGAACTCAAGACAAGCATGGGATCAATAGCCAACCCTTAAACTTGCAAGTTCAATCAAGAGGTTGCAAGATCAAGAGAAGGGTAAAGAACTCATGTGAAATGAAGCACTAAAGAGAGAACAAAATGATACAACCCCTTGAGACCAATGACCAAAGCTTAAACTTGCAAGCTCACTTAAGAGGTTGCAAGATCAAGTTAAGGTAGAGAGCTCAAGGGGGAAGCTAAGCAAAAAGAGAATGATACAAAAAACCCTCATCTTCATTGATCTTCCACTCAAAAAGCTCTCACTACAATTTTCATGGAGGAAAAAATGAAGAAGAAGAAGAAGAAGACTAAAACCTAACAAAAAGAGGCTAAAGAATTTAACACCTTGGTTTGGCTCAGTTCCGGGGTATTTATAGGCGGGGAAATGGAAACCTAGGGCAACAATCTGCCCCCAAATAAAATGACCAAAAAGCCCCTGAAAAAGAATCAGGAGAAGAGACCGTACGGCCGCGGTTCCGCGGCCTAAGCATGCTTAGGCCGCGGTTCCGCGGCCATAGTAGAGGATTAGGCTCTGGGTTTTTGTGGGGATCCCTGGTTTTATGTTGTTTGCTGTTTGGTATATGACTTTTCTCAGAATCCCTTCACATTTCTTCCAGAATTTTAGTAGAACAAAAAGGTGATGTGATGTGGATCTTTTGCCATGATTTCCTCGAGCTCCGCGTAGATTTCTTGGATCTTGTGTTGACATTGAGCTTTGTGCATGACATGACAATCGATTTGCCATCTTGTCCCTTAAACTGGTATGTGGCAACACACAGATAGAGAGCAGAGACCCGTGTTTTATCTGTTGTTGGCAGTAATCCAGAATTTGTCGTACTTTTCCATGATATTCACTGTTTAGAGCTGAGACCAGTATCCTGCAATTATGTAGCAAACACTGATAAAAAGCACCTGCCTATAAACAAACGAGCGTAAGAATGGGCGGTATAAAATGCAATATTCTGGTATGAACAAATACCTCCAAACTTAACTTTTGCTCGTCCCGAGCAAAACCAATTTATTCACAAAAATAAAATCCTAACCGCACTTTCGCAGGGAACGCGATTGCACTGAGCACGTGCAACAAGCCGTTAAACCTCTAGGTGTCCCTAGTAGGAGGAGTGTTGTCTCCTGAGGGTTTTCAGCGGATTACACCCACAAAATCCCGTCAAGCTAGTGTCATAAGTTAACATTGATTCTACTCCTACAGTTTAGTATTTACGTTAGAAATTCTATCATCCTAAGTTAGAAATATCCAACCCTTATTTTTCACACATCCTATCTATTTAACCTTGGAACTCCTGAGTTTTCCTTCTAAAGTGCGGCCTCAAATCAGGGATTTTTATCAACTTTACAGAAAACACAAGTCTTATTCTTTATTTCTATCTTTTATCCAAACATCGATTGTATACCCCTACGTGTGTGTGTATTTGCACCCCTACACTCAAGAATTCAATTCAAGCTATAATACCCTTGCCCTAATACCCAATACTACTTCTTTTCATTAAAGATGGACGGATTTGCTCACACACCTTTCATGCGACTATTATTGCTTCTTGAGGCACTAACGACCGATTACTGAATGTGTGAACTTTAAAGCGTAAATAGCAGTTTCCAGGTCTTGACTTTATTCTATTTTTTCTTTTTCTCTTTCTTTTTTCTTTTTCAAGACCGGATATATTTTTCAATATGCACTTTTGGTGTTTAGCTTTAAATACCGTTTTTTCTTTCATACTAGGCTTTCAGGCAAGAGTATTTCTAGGTTTCCTCTACTATCCCAAGTTTCAAGGTGCGTGTAAGTGCAGTTTGTAGGGTATGTACTTTCTAAATTTGAACTCAAGAAAAGAAACTATTTTTCAGACTTATCCTCCAGTAAAACTTCAATACTTTCCCTTCATCTTGACTTAACTCAAGAACTGAACTCAACGTATACTTACCAAAGTTAGACAGAATGAGGGTTATTTTTAGGGTTTTCAATTCCTAAGCCTAGAATTTAGTTATTTCTAATATATCGACTAAACTTTCGGAATAAAGATCTAAGTTACCCTATTAGCTAACTTGACGACAAAGTTTTTATATTTTTGGAAAAAATTTCGATTTTTGAGGGTTTTTAATAAGGTATGCAAATGCAAAATATACAAATGAATGCGAAGGAAGAAAGCTTACCGAGCACACCCCCAAACTTAAACTTGACAGTGCCCTCACTGTCAGGCTATACCATGAGGGTCAAAATTGCCGGCGCTCCATAAAAACAAATTATATACAACAAAGAAAACAAAACAAAAAATATATACACAAAAAGGGTTCCCCCCAAACTTAAGTGAAACAGTGTTTCCACTGTTAAGCGATGAAGTTCAGGATTAGGGGGGAAAGAACAGTGTCAAGCTATACAAGGCCTTACACAGGCCAAAAGTTAATACCAACCATTCAAAAATTCTATCTCTGTAATATGCGGGTTGGTGAAAGAAGGTGAAGAGGAAAGAAATGGAGAATACGCGAGACCGTATGGATATAGAAGCGGGATACGGTCTCGGTATATCAGAAGAAGAAGAATGGCGGAAGGGAGAAAGAAGTGGAATACGAACTTGAGGGTGGAAATGGAGTGAATAGATTGGCACAATTTGTGATGAGCGATGTGTAAAAAGCGATTGTGCTAATCTATTAACCCGTCGAGAGATTGGGTCAAATCCCTCAAGATTCGTAAGAAGCCATGGGTAAGCCGAATTTGGTAAACCAGACATATGAAATGAAAGTGATACGGTTTCTTGCATGGTCGGAACGATGGAAAGGGTGGGGGGAAGTGATTGAGAAAGGGTATCGGTTAAAGGTTCAGGAGGGTGTAGACAGTCAATGACAGGGACATGATGAATTGGAAAATCCGACTCATCAATTAAAACTGGTTCATCCTCAAAACTATCCTTAATATTCTCCTCAAAATTTATCTCATCCATGCAATTTTCAACAAAATCAAGACGCATATGGGGTTCGGGAAAAACAGTTAATGACTTGGGATGATGAATTGGAGAGAAAAACTCTGCCAAATCTACAGGTTCATCATCCAAAATATTCCCGGCGTCAATATCCTTAATCAAGTGAAAGTCAATTTTCTCAGACACCTCATCAAAAGCATGGATTTCAATCGATTTTGGTTCTAAGATGGAGGTGTAGAGGTCAAAAGGATTGGGTGTGGTTTCACTTGGCAAGGTCCCTTCACAATCTGGCAAATCAAACACTACAAAGTCGCACAACTCATTAAACATTCTAGCTTCAACTGATAATTTATTTAGGACACTTGATAGACTTTCAACACAGGAGTTGTGGGATTCAATTTGAGACGGGTAGGTTTGATTTGGAAGGGTATACAGCTCACTTTCTCCACTCAAATTCTCAGCCTGTCCTACCGCCTCTTCATACATCGAGAAATTTGGAGCTAGTTGAAAACTAGCTACCGGGTCACTAGGTTGTATGAGGGCGGCCATGGACGCATTCAAATCCATTATCTGTTGGCTTGACGCTACCCTAAAGTCTTCCAACGACTGTTCCAGACTAGACATGGGTTGTGAAGGGGTTTCAGTAAAGGATTCAAAGTTGTTTGGATACTGAAAACTCCCAAATGGCGGTTCTGAAGCAATATCTAGGGAAGGTGCAAAAGTAGGGTAGGATTGGTAGGAATTGAATGGCTGGACAGGAGCAGGATCAACATTTGGATAGGAAGGTGAATGGAATTGTTGATCCCAAGAATTTGAAGTGGTGAAAGGAGTGAAAGATCGACGACGGGATTGTTCAATACGTTCAGCAAGAGACATAGGTCTGGTGGCTACAACTGGACTTTCAAAAGGGGCATCAACGCAAGAAGGGGTGAATGTTTGAAATGGTTGATACGAAGTGGATTGCGGGGTCCAGTTGTTCGTCCTAGACGCGTCTATCCGATCTTTCAAAGAAATTTTGGGCATGGAGGGGTCGTTCGAAGTTCGACCAAAACAAGAACCGTATGAGGTAATGTCTGGTTGTGGGTACCAAAGTTCGGCAAGAGTTTTGCGAGGTGGGGTACCCATGATATGAAGAGAGAGAGAGAGAAAGGTAGAGAAAAGGAGGGTAAAAAGAATATGATTTTTTTTTATTTTTTATTTATTGTTATATATTAACAAAAGAATGAAGTATACACAAAAAGAATATGGACAAAAACAATCACGACACAAAAATACCACACACCTAATCGTTCTAGGGTTCACCTAGGTCAACTAGACCTGCTCGAGAATTTGATTGTCGAAGTAAAACTGTGTCGAGAAACGGGCTCAAGATACACTGGTCACGAGGCCAGGTAAGTGCAGAGATAAGGGGAGGTTTTCCAACGCTTTTGCGAAGTTCCTTAATTAAATAACCCTTTCTCTTTTGGCGGTTTCGCCGTTAACACTTTCCTAGACACCCCGTAAACAATATACCGTTAAGCGAGGTTCTAAACAGAGTTAATTTCTCCTAGTGAGCGCGAAGTCCTTAAGGCTTAAAATCTAGTTTCTTTTAAATTTTGTGCGGGTAAACGTTATGCTCAAGTTCGTGATTTGTGGGCCACGGAAAAGGTGATGAAATCCTTTACCGTATATTGTGGTGTTCGCTTGCCCTTAAGTCCGTATTAATGTATGCAATGCGCAATTCAATAAAAATTCTATAAAGAATCAAACAATCGTTTTTTAGTTTAAGCGCGGCACTGCAACAAATACGGATTAGTCAATTTTTAGCGTTTGCTAGCGAACTTGCAAAGAATCCTGCAAAGAATAGTATATTCGATGTGTCGGATTTGAGAAGAAGGTGTTAGTAAAGTACGTACCGTTAAGTTTTTGGGTTAGGAAACCCCTGTTGAATCAAATCCGGTAAGCTTGAAAAGTTCGCTTACGCGGGTCAAACTACCCGTATCTTTGGCACTGTACTTAGTAATCACCTTAACCTTGAACGTACATTTTGCTTCCCACAATCGCAGTTTGCAAATACGCAAAAATCTGCACACTTGCCCACAAAAATTATCAAAAAAAAAAACAAAAAGATTTAATATATATATATATTTTTAATATGTATAAATATATACAAAAAGAATATTAACCCGAATAACAAGAAAGAAAATACGCTACCGTCTCCCCAGCAACGGCGCCATTTGATTGAAAGAATTAAAGTTAACCGCAATCAAGACGGTGTCGCTATGAAGCTAGACGGTTGAGAACGGGTCGATCCACAGGGAGATGGATGTGTGTCCTTTCTTGTCTTAGACGAGTCAATAAAGAATTTGTGTATGTTTGTTCAATCTAACCTATGTGTATTATTTGCAAGTATAAAGTTGTTAAGGAAATATACGAAAGTGTAAGCTAAAGATATCCGTACTCAAAACCTTTGAGCCGAGTCTTGATCAATTGATGCTAGAGCAATCGGCAACAACATGGATTAGGGGATTTAAGCGCGGTATTCGTGGAATCCGGCTTATTTACCCTTGTCCTTCCGTTCTTGTCTCTTGCTTTCGCCTCCTGCCAAACCGAACGCAACCGGTCGCGGTTAGGAATCACCGTTATTTATTGTGAGCAATTTGATTTTGACCATTCCTTTTTTGCACTGTGCATGGGACTGTCCATTCTTCATGGCAATTTCGAAATTGCTTGCTTTTTGTTTGGACTGTGAGGTGAGTTGACAGCATGGGGAATTAGCTTGGATTGGGTGAGCTTTTTTGGTTGGCATGGGTTTCATTTATCAGGCATGGTCTTTATTTAAATGTTTTTGGTTATGAGATGAGATATAGTTATGGTCACCACTTGAGTTGTTGTGCTCACCCTCCCTCTTCATATTTCCAGTGAGCTCATTTTTGAAATTGGCCGGCCACAGATTTTAGGTGAGTGTGCTTGTTTTTTCCTTTGCACAAAAATTCTTTAGCTCAATTTTTCCATGGAAAATCCTTTGCTCACAACATCCTTGGCAACTTCAATCTCTACCAAAATGCTTGGGTGTCTTGAGACAAACTATTCTACACTCTCTCTACAACATTCTTGGACATATCGGCTAGCAAACTTCATGTCCGAGTTGCTTCGGTTCGAAGAGAGAGCCCGTATAAAGATTCGATGACGTGGTGCCACTTTGACGAGCGAGATCGGGGAGCAGACTTCGTCGGCGCAGCAGCGGGGAGTTTGGTGCGGAGATTGAAGACCGAAGGACACGGATCGATCGGTATATTCTTTTAAACTCTTTTACAGTTTACTAGTTTACGGTTAATGGAACGATCCGGGCATTGGGTTGCGGTAGCGCCGGTTTTGTAAAAAGTTTTTGTTCCGCATTTGGCCTCGTTTAGATGGCCGGGGCGCCGCCGCATCCCAACATGGTATCAGAACCCAACTATTAACCGTATACTAGTTGTTTAGACAATGTTAAAATATCGAAACCGAAACAACCCGAAACAATACCAATGATATTTTTGGAGATGAGGGAATTTTTATGGCTACTGTTTGTGAGTGTGGGAATTTTGGGCTTGAACTTTGATTTCTTTGTGCTGGAAGTTTTTTTTTGCAGTGAACAAATTAGTGGCCAATTTATTTTAGGCTGGGGATTTCATGGGCCTTGTGTGCATGTGTTGATTTTGTGATGAGAGTTTATTTTTTTGTGGCTGTCTCTTAATTGACAAACACATATACCTACCATTTCTTTTACACAACAGGGCACCAAAATCCCCAGTGAAAAAAGTTTTGGCCGAGCCCAAAAAGCTCATTTTTCTCTAAGCAAAATTCCATGCTTCACATTTTCTTCATCCCAATATTATTAGTTTAGTGGTATTGTTTATTTAGCCCAGTTTGGATATGGTTTTATCAGGTTGCTTGGAGCAATTCGGGGGTTATTTCGAATTCGATATTTTCTAACATTGTTTAAAATTTTGCAGTGCATTACATTACTATTTGTGACCGTGAATGTCATTTGATCGGTAAATCTTGTCTAATCGCTATAGTCCCTTTAGACGGATTTGCGAACGTGACATTCACGTTGATATTCTGTGTTGTGCTGTGATATTGCGGATTTGTTATGGTGGATAGTTCCTGTGCAATGGTAGTGCTGTTTGGATTTATTTGTACATTTGATATTGTGGGGCGAGCGTCCGACATGTGGACTGCCGTCACTTCCTGTTTGTATATAGTTCTTTTGGGACACGACCGGGTTAAGGTCGATATACCCGTTGTATATATTTTCTTTTTTGTACTAGGATTACCCTGCGGTGGGGTGCACGGATAGCCGGGTTCTAGAGGGCAACGGGCCCGCATCTCATGGCTTTGAGACGGAGGGGGCTTTACTCTAGAATTGGCGGGCTATTCGCCGCACTCGTAGGGGGTATAGATTGACCCAAGGAGGGGTGCTCAAGTTACCATATTCCGTGAAGTGCTGGGTGGTCCATTCACGTTGTTGAAGGGGGCTGTCTCGCTTCAGGTTTTGGCGGGTAACTTGCCGCGCTCGTAGGCGTCTAGGTTTTCATTGCACAAGCTATCCACACGACCTGGGGAACGTCGGGTTTCACTTGCGGATCAATGAAACTCGGGGATCCCAGATTATCTGTATTGTTCTGTGATACTTATTACTTTTCTGTGATGTTGCATTTATCATGCCTGGAGCGATTATTATATATGGATATATATACTAGTAAATGTTGTATATATTTTACACCCGCGCTAGTCCAGTCTCCGCTCTGTCGTTAGTTAAGTAATCTAACGGGTGATGACGGGACCCAGTGGCGAATGCGGATGACATATACGTACATTATATTTTCGTTCTTTTCTGGTGTGATCAATTGATGGGACTGCGTTGATTCTTATCAATGCAAGGAAAACAAACCTTTATTTGATGTTGTTGGAACCAAATTTTTAAAAAGCTGTTATTATAAGGATGTTCTCTTTTGTTTTGCACAGTGGTATTCGGTTATGAATATCCAGCACCTCATTTGACGAGGCAAGGGCCGAGATCCCTTCATCGGGAGTGACCCCTTGGACAGAGGTTTGTGTCAGGGTAATAACTTCACTATAGTCGATTACTTTTTGCTTTGCATCGTGGCATTCAGTTTGGAATATCCTGCACCTCATTCCACGAGGAAAGAGCAGAGATCCCTTCACCGGGAGTGACCTCTTTAGCAAAGGTTTTCTCCACTATACGTTTTATAAAAAGCTATCCGGTTCCTTCAACGATATCAAGTTCATTACGTTAATGGTTTTTTGCCAAAAACCAGCCGTAGCCCTCCGTCATTTCAGATTAGTATTGCTTAGTATTCGTGCTACGTATGTTGACTGTGTCAAGACGTAGTGTGCGGTAGCTCTGTAATGATTTTCTGTCGCATGGATATGTGGATTGGTTAGGACAGTTGTACGGTCATGTTGACTGTGTCAAGGACTCATACGGGTGGGTTTAATGAAATCAAGATAATGACGGGTTGAACTTGATTAGGATCCTTTGATATGTTGACCGTGTCAAGGTCACTTGGGTCTTAGGAGTGAAAATAACATCGGGAGTTTCAAACATACAGGAAACTTGCCAGGCTTGCGCATACCTTCTGGAGTGTGATGACGTGAGTGGCTTCCATCACGTTATCATGCGATGATAGTTGGATCCTGATTCCTACTGATGAGTTGGTGTACTCCTCGGGTGATCCCGACTAATTCTTCTTTCAGGTTTGGAGGAGAATTTGAGAATACAGTGGGAGGTTTCCTGATTAGATAAAATGATTAACCATTCCGATCTAGGCTAGAGTGCATGCAGAGTGTTTCTTTTCTCTCTCTCTTTGACTGCGACCATGACCCGACCCTAGACAATAACTCGGTAACCAAGTTAACCGAACTTTCTTATAACACCGGCTTTTGGATTGTCTGAGTTGCATACATCATTGCCACTCCTTCTTTTACCCTTTGAGTTTCTCCAAAACACCTCGTATTATTACGAACATCCACTTCCATTGTATAAATCCATCGTATGGTTATATACGAACTTGGAGGAACTTCTTCGAGGATGGATTCTGGTTCTGGAGAGTTTGAATAAGACTATTCAATTGTCTTTTCCTTTTACTTTCTCTCAGGTTGTGAGGAGTCTTAGGATTATGAGAGGGTACACCTATTACGCTTATTGGATAGTCTTCTTCCAAACCATAGGCAGGTGCCGAAAGGTAGGGTATGAAGAAAACCAATTAGCCTAAGTTGGGTGTACAGAAGGTAATAAGTAAAGACAAATAAAGGGATCAGAAAGAGGGCAAAGTAAATTGCGACTGTTAACATTCACGACCAAACCGCGTATCTCATCGCCACTCCTAATTCACCTTTGTATTTCTCCAGAACACCTCGTATCACTACGAACATCCAATTCCATTGGATAAATCCATCGTATGGTTATATACGAACTCGAAGGAACTTTTTCGAGGATGGATTCTGGTTCAGGAGAAATAGGAATAAGGTTTATTTAGTTGTCTTTTATCCTTACCTTCTCTCGGGTTGCGAATGCTCCTAGAATTAGGACAGTACACCTATTATACTTATTGGATAGTTTTCTTCCAAACCATAGGCTGGTGCCGAACGGTAGGGAAGGAAGAAAACCATTAAGCCTAACGATGGTGTACAGAAGGTAACGACTAAAGACAAATAAAGGGAATTGGAGAGATGGCAAGGAAATATACGGTTATAGTCATGAATATGATAATGGAGGAGGCATTACTAGAAATACCCGGATACCCGTTCGAAACATATTCATGTTTCAGTTTCACTGTGTATTATTAATAGAAAACTGATTTCCCAATTAGACCCTTGCTCCAGGGTATATATTTACCAGGTATGATTCTCACATCTGTATGGTTTTACAGATGATGAGTGGGAGTAAGTTATTGGGAATTAGGTGATCATCCTCATTATATCGGAATTCGTTGTAATTGGTGATATTTGAGGAAATATCCTGGGTACAGTTTTCAACCGACGACGCACAGAGTTTTATTCAACTCAGGGGACTCATACAAAGTATTGTATATTGTCCAGTGTCCATTAGGACAAAGGGTTGGTACTCGGACTATATTCTGTTTACTTATGACTTCTCAAGTTTTAGACAAGTGTTTCGTAGAAATACAAGGTCCAAGTTTGAGAAGTTATAGGTAAAAGAATAAAGTAGAGAACCAGGTGTCGCAAGTATCGGGATTCTTCAAGGTGATCGAAGATGTAGATACTTGTGTATGGTATTCAGTTGATAGTAATGGTTTTGAGAAACTTGTTTCTCTTTCAGGTTACTCATAATTGGATGCACTCCTAAGTTGAGTAATACTGATCGGCCTCTCTCCATTTAGTTGACATGCACTGGAGACAACTGCATGATTTGAATCTAGTTCCAATTAAATCAGTGCCTCTATTTCTATATTGTATATAGAATGGTTCATATCTTAACGTTGTTAAGGTACGGGGAGTTGTCCGGTTTATGCTTAAAACCAGACTCTTGATGACTCAATGCACGTTTCTGTAATGGCAGTTTGTGGGTTGACCCGGGCATTGACGAGGGTTGATTTTCTACCATCTGGAAGATCAATAGTGATATTGTTCTTGACTCGCCACAGTTTTAGTAAAATGGATTTTTTCAGAAAACAATAGTGGGAGTATGGTAGAACTGGAAGAGATTCCAGAACCGTAAACGATTACGGAAAGTTTAATAGAACCTAAAGATTCAATCAGGTTTGACATTCCATTAGCCACTCCGCAGATATGGTGGGTAAACTCAGGCACCCGAGAGGTACTCTGGTAGCCTCAAGGACGGTGACAGGGAGGTTCTTGTTTACCCAGACTTGACACTACTGTTGTTCCAGACTATGAGACCCGGCAGGAGGATGAGTATAGCGTCGTTCTAAACCAGCTTTAGAAGTGCACGTGCATATGATTCTGCCAGAGGGTTGTCGTAGTCAGTGGGAGCAGCGGAAGTATAATGGACAAGTAGCTTATGTCTATTTATAGACTAAAACAGATATAGCGGAGATAGATCATCTATTTCTGGTGTGACAGTCATAGATTTTGACTTCATCAGAATAGGGGATGGATCTGTTAAGAAGGTAGTAGGGTATGATGTCCTGGTATTTGGATGACATACACAGAGTAGGAAGTGAAATTCCTATACTACAATCGGTTATACTGTGGTTGTCACACAGTGTTTTCTCCACATAGGATATGGATATAATATCAGGCATTCTGGTTACTAAATCTATAGTTTTAGATCTAGATTTGGGTAGTTTCCCAATCTGGGTACTTTGACAGCATTCTAAAGGTATTTTAGAATGAACGACTCCTGGCATGGTGGTGTACCTGCAGGTGATGGAGTCACTCTCTCTAAAGGTGTCTTACAGACTAAAGGGGAGAGGGATGTGCATGATTGGCATATTACTTGCTTAGGCAATTGAGTTGATCATGAGATGTCAAGTACCACACCAGATGTTATTTTTGCACTAGACGCAATAAGTTGATATTAATCCATTCCTGGAGAAATGTTCGAAAGCAGTTTTAGAACATAAGTGGTTGTTCTAGGGATTTGATAACGACAGCCTCCTTCGGGAGACAGTTATCATTCCAGGCTTCCAAGGTGACCCGGATGACAGAGTGACTGTCAGAGTTATAGTTTTCCCTCTCACGAGGGGCAGTAGTTTGGACAGGTAGTCCAGGAGGATACTGAGGAAGGCATGGTCCAGGATACTGATTAATTTCAGTTGACGATACAGTCTAAGAAGTTTGCTGGATTTGGAGTTCACTTGTGAGCTAAAGTCCCATCAGATATCCAGACATATTCTAAGACAGGTATTACTCAATTCGGGAGATGGCTTTCTCTGCGAACTTGAGAAAAAGAGAGACATGGAAAGAAACATCAGGGCGGATCCACTCACTGAGGCTATTTCTCGAACAAAATAGTTTTACAAACGAGCTTTGTGAAACTGATTAGTAGAGGAGTTGGATGTTCGGTATCGCACGAGCTGTGAGTACGCAACATCGCAATAATTAGCCTTAAGTGCAAGTGGGAGATTGTTGGATATAGTGCCCTCAAAGTCAATTATTGGATCGCAGGTATGTGATTGCAATGATTGAGGGGGGGCCTATACCGATAGGACAGTCTTGCTCGAGATTATAGTATGCTATCTGGTTTGTCTTTATCATCGTGTACATGGTTTAGTTCACTATTGCATGTTGATAGAGCCCATAGGATTCTTGCTTGACTGCCAGCAGTATGATGGCGATCATATACGTGGGAGCTGGGGTCTATAAGCACATCCTTAAAGTGTCCATAGTCGTGAGAGTTTCGAGACAGGGCATCGATACTCTAGAGTAGACTAGTGTATACAGTCGAGACGCCGACGAGGGGCGGTCGACGGTCTCACAAGCCATTCGTGTCAGTTGGTTCACCTAAGATGTATACAGGTGCTCATTCGGTTATGAGTACACCGGACAGGACTCGCCGGGAACATGCTAGTTGGTATTATACATATCGTCAGATAGCAGTTCCCTGGTGACATGTGTACAGGTTAGGTTGTCGACCTGAGATCGTCATTTGTCTCGTATGAGTTCCCACTGTGCTTTAATTACTACCCTACCACGGCTTAAAGGAGTCGTGCAAACAGGTTTTAGTTGGGTACAGTCCCGAGCCACATGGAGGCAGTGAGCGGATCGTCAGAGATTCATCTCTCCCGGTATTGGGGGTGAGATCGCGCTGTGTTTAGGAGAGCCATTACACGAAATCCCTGGCCAGGGTAATCGAGATTTACTGGTAGGTCTTCCAGTAGTATCTCAGGGTGTTCTGGGCTCCTCTCCGACACGACTTATACAGCTATTGGAAGTCTGACGTTTACCAACCCCCTAGGCCAGATATGCGACTCATAAACGAACGGACCGGACTGTACGGATATTGTCACTATCAGGCTCAGTAGGGTTTCTGGATGAGTTAACTCGTCAGCTTCCCTTCCGATCAATACATGGGCAACCGTTACGTACAGCTAGTACCTCTGACGTGCTAGTGGTTATACCCAGTGCCAGTGTATTGATGAGTCATTAGAGTCCCCCACAGAAAGTTTCCCAAGTTCGGGCGAAACGTTGTAGAGGCCGTATGGTTTTATGGCAGGGTTCGAACATGCACGTTCACTTGTGCATGGGTTATGGTTCGGACAGATAATACTAGTGGGCTTTGGTTTAAGCCGGATCCTAGTAATAAAAAGTGTAGGAATATTTTTGTCTCATTGCATTTGTATTCGGTCGGAATACAAATGCGGGAATGTATTTACAGTTGAGGGGCAATCTCATAATTCGTTACGGGACTACTTTCGGAGTTGCCAGTTTTCCCTTTCCGTCTTAAGCATCTTGGTCTATGTTTATTTATTGTGAGCAATTTGACTTTGACTATTCCTTTTTTGCATTGTGCATGGGGCTGTCCATTCTTCATGGCAATTTCGAAATTGCTTGCTTTTTGTTTGGTCTGTGGGGTGAGTTGGCAGCATGGGGAATTGGCTTGGAGTGGGTGAGCTTTTTTGATTGGCATGGGTTTCATTTATGAGGCATGGTCTTTATTTAAATGTTTTTGGTTGTGAGATGAGACATGGTTATGGTCACCACTTGAGTTGTTGTGCTCACCCCCCTCTTTATATTTCCAGTGAGCTCATTTTTGAAATTGTCCGGCCACAGATTTTGGGTGGGTGTGCTTGTTTTTTCCTTTGCACAAAAATTCTTTAGCTCAATTTTTCCATGTAAAATCCTTTGCTCACAACATCCTTGGCAACTTCAACCTCCACCCAAATGTTTGGGTGTCTTGAGACAAAGTATTCTACACTCTCTCTACAACATTCTTGGACATGTCGGCTAGCAAACTTCATGTCCGAATTACTTCGGTTCGAACCGGGAGCCCGTATAAAGATTCGATGACGTGGTGCCACTTTGACGAGCGAGATCGGGGAGCGGACTTCGTCGGTGCAGCAGCGGGGAGTTTGGTGCGGAGATTAAAGACCGAAGGACACTGATCGATCGGTATAATCTTTTAAACTCTTTTACAGTTTACTAGTTTACGGTTAATGGAACGATCCGGGTATTGGGTTGCGGTAGCGCCGGTTTTGTAAAAAGTTTTTGTTCCGCATTTGGCCTCGTTTAGACTGCCGGGGCGCCGCCGCATCCCAACAAAGAACTCTAGGGGTATTATTTCTATTACACTGAGGAACAAAAGGTTTTTATTTCTCATCATGCCCGCTTTATGGAAACTCAATTTCTTGAAAAAGAAATTAGTGGGAGCGCAATAGAGTTGGAAGAAATTCCAGAACCACAAACTTTTACTGAAGACTTAGTAGAACCTGAAGTTTCAATGGAACCGGACGTACCTATGCCACTCCACAGATCTGGAAGGCAGTCTCATCTGCCCGAGAGATACTATGGTTTTCTTGTAGACAGGGATCGAGAGGATTGCATCATCGATGATGATGAGCCAACTAGTTTTCAGCAAGCTATCACAAGTAGAAACTCGGTGAAGTGGCTGGATGCTATACGATCCGAGATGGAATCCATGTACACAAACAAAGTATGGACTTTGGTTGTTTCTCCTCCTGGGGTAAAACTCATTGGATGTAAATGGATCTTCAAAAAGAAGATTGGTGTAGATGGACTGGTAGAAACCTACAAAGCTAGACTCGTTACTAAATGTTTTCGTTAAAGACCAGGATTAGACTATGATGAACTTTTTCACCAGTGGCTATGCTTAATTCCATTCGGATCCTACTTGCCATCGCTGCCTTCCATGACTATGACATCTGGCAGATGGATGCTAAAACCGCTTTTCTGAATGAAAGTTTAGAAGAGTCTGTTTATATAGATCAACCAGAGGGTTTCATGGACAGTGGGAGCAGCGGAAAGGTGTGCAAGTTGCTTAAATCTATTTATGGATTAAAGCAGGCATCGCGGAGTTGGAACATATGCTTTGATAAGATGGTCAAGGAATTTAACTTTATCAAAAATGCAGATGAAGCTTGTATTTATAAGAAGATTATATAGAGAACTATGGTATTCCTCGTTTTATACGTAGATGACATTCTCCTGATAGGAAATGATATTCCTATACTACAATCGGCCAAACTGTTCTTATCACAGAAGTTTTCTATGAAAGACCTGGGTGATGCCTCGTACATTCTGGGAATTAAGATCTCTCGTGACATATCTAAAAGAATGTTGGGACTTTCACAATCAAGATACATAGACACCGTACTAAAGAGGTTTAGTATGGAAGATTCCAAGCGCGGTAATTTACCTGCTTGTCACGGAATCATCCTTTACAAAGAGATGTCTCCCAAGACTTATGAGGAGAGGGCTCGCATGAGTATTGTACCCTATGCTTCGGCGGTGGGGTTAATAATGTACGCGATATTGTGTACCAAATCATATGTAGTTCACGCACTTAGCATCGTAAGCAGGTATCAGTCCAACCCAGGTGAGAAGAATTGGATAAAGATAAAGAATATTCTTAAGTACCTGAGAAGGATTAAGGAAATGTTCTTGGTGTACGGTAATGGGGACCTCCAGATCAAGACTTTTATCGACTCTGGCTTCCAAAATTAAAAGGATGACTCTAAATCTATCTCGGGTTATGTGTTTACACTCAATGGAGGGGCTGTCTGTTGGAAGAGCTCCAAACATGACACCATAGCAGACTCGACGATGGATGCTGAGTACATCGTTGCTAACGATGCCGCAAAAGAGACAGTCTGGATGAGGAAGTTCATTTCTGAACTTCAGGTGGTTCCATCCATTATCGATCCAACACCTTTGTATTGCGACAACAATGGAGCCATGGGTTTGGCAAAGGAACCACGGTCCCATCAGAAATCCAGACATATCTTAAAGCGGTATCACCTGATCAGGGAGATCATAGATCGTCGGAAGATCGAGGTGCGGAGAGTAAATACAAAGGACAACACGGTAGATCCATTCACCAAGGCCATCCCTCAAGTCCAGTTCGAGAGACTGTTCGAGATGTCGGGTATGTGGTATGCCAACAAATGGCTCTAGTGCAGACGTTGGGTACTCAATACGCCAATAACAGGCCTTAGTGCAAGTGTGAGATTATTGGATATGTATGCCCTAGAGGCCTTCATTGTATAGGATGCTAGGGATATGTATGTACAGGACAATTTTTCTCAATATGATAGCATGCTATTTGGTTTATCTTTATCTTAACATGTGATATGTTTTACTTGTTATTTTATATCGCTTATACATGTTGATAAAGCCTTTAGGATCCTTACTTGACTACCAGCGTTATGATGGCAATCATACTTATGGGAGTTGGGTTGTCGGTAAGCACATCCTTAAATGTCCCTAGTCGTGGGAGTATCGAGATTGTGCATTAATACTCAAGAATATACTAGTGTATACATTTCGAGACCCTAACGAGGGGCGATGGTTGCTCCCACAACTATTGATGTGATGCACCTAAGATTGTACACAGGTGCTCACTGGGGTGAGTACACTGGATGGACTCGCCGAGAACTGGATAGATGGTATTATACCTATAGTCAGATAGCAGTTCTCTGGTGACATGAGTACAGATAGTCTGTCGACCTGAAGTTGTCATTTGTCTCGTGTGAGTTCCTACTGTGCTTTGATTACTACCCTACCATGGCTCTACTGAGTCGTGCAAACAGGTTTTAGTAGGGTACAGTCCCGAGCCACATGGACGCAATGAACGATTGTTGGGGATTCGTCTCTCCCAGTATAGGGAGTCGATGCCACGCTGTGTTCGGTTGGCCAATACCATAAGTCCCTGGCCATAGTGGATTGAGAATTACTGGTAGTTAGATCAATAGATTCTCGGATGGTCATGAGCCACATCGGCATAACTTGTCAGGTTATTAGGGGTCTGACATTTTCCACCCCCTAGACCCGGCATGCGATACTCTCAGACGAATAGACCGGACTGTATGGAGATTGTCACGGACATGCTCAATAGGAGTTCGGACGTGTTTGCTCGTTGGCCTTCTTTTCGACAGGTACCTGGGTAGCCGTTACGTACAGCTAGTGCTACTGACGTGCTTGTGTTTAAACCCACTGCCAGCGTACTATCAAATCTTTAGAGTCACATACAGAGGGTTTCCCTGATTCAGACGAAACGATGTAGAGGCCGTATGGTTTTACGTGCAGGGTTTCGATCATATACGTGTACTAGCTACACTTATTTTTGTTCGGACGGATAATACTAGCGGATTTAGGATTAAGCTGCATTCTAGTATTATATTATTGGATTATATTTTATCTTTTGGTATTCGTTGTACGAATACGGGTATGTATATACGGAGGGGGTATTCTAGTAATTTCACTAGAATGCTTCTAGAAGAAGACACCTTATTTTGTTTTAAATCCATTTGTTTAAATGGATAATGAGGTGGAGGAATGAAGTGTTATTAAGCATGGGTGAAGCATGGCTAGTTTGGATGACTCATTCATTTGCATAACTATTGAAGCATGACACATTTTTGATATGTTTGATATTATCAACACTTAGCCATTCTTCATACAATTCTACACTACACATTCTCTTTCTTCCTTTGCTCTCTCTTCTTCATCCTCAAACCCTAAACACTTTCATTAGTTAAGAAACCTAGAGTTATTGAGATAATATAATCTAATAAATATTCTCTACATCATCTAAGCTACCAAGATGAGCAAACTAGGTATTTTAGTTACCTCACTTTTGAGGTTAGAGCTTGAACCATAGACTCTCGGGTGGATCGTTTTCGACACGAGGAGGCCGACGACCAAGCTTGATCCATACTAACGAGGAGCTCAAGAAGAGGATAAGAAGACCCGAATAATCATCTACAAAGTTTGTAATCCCAACCTAATAGATAAATCTCTAGTTAAGATTTATTTAGTTTAGTGTTTGGGCTTGTATCCTGGGATTTTAGTGTATTGTGCTCAAGTTTTTTAAAGTTTTTGATTCTTCATAGCCGTAGTTGTCATGGCAAGGAGCACACTTACTACTACAAGTTTTACTCATGATTACGTGTCGTTAATACATAATGATAAAACCTGTAGGATCTTTGCTTAACTACCAGGATTATGATAGGGATCATACTAGTGTGGCCTGTGTAGTTCATAAGCACATCCTTAATTGTCTCTAGTGTTGGTTAGTTGTGCTCACTCTACAATGGAATTAGAGAGGCGGAATGCACAAAAATCAAATTTTGAGCAAGCACAACCAACTAAACCCCAAGTAATCAAACCATAACCATAAACTAGTAACTACTAGAAGTTAATCTACTATGAAGAGGGGTTATACTGAAATGATTCATGTCCTTCGGGTCATCAAATCTCCTTCCTATTGTACTTCTAGGGATCCTTGATCAACCTTGCTTGATGATCTTCTTGATCCTAGATGATCCATCCGAGAGAATATGGTTCAAGCTTGCACCTCAAAAAGAAGCAACTAAACAAACTAGTTTGCTAATCTAGTTTTCTTAGGTGATATAGAGATGGTTAGTAGTGTTTTTCTATCTCTAAAACTTTATGTTTCTCAACTCATGAGATGATTAGAGTTTTATGAAGAAGATGAACTCATGAAATGAGAGAGAATGGCAAAACTAGAATGATGGAAGAAAAATGGCTAATGAGAATATCAAGCATTTCATTTTTCAATAAAAAATATCAACCATGCTTGAATAGTTTTCCTAAATGAATAAATAAAAGCAATAGCCATGCTTCTCACCAGGCTTGAAGCCACCTCACCCCTCCACCTCATTTTCTATTTCTAATAAATAGAAAAAATACATAATGAGGTGTCATCTTCTAGAAGGTATTTTGTATAAATACAAAATACTTTCTACCATATATACATACCCGTATTTGTACCAAAAGACGAATACCCTAGAGATAAAATAATACTTCTAATATAATACTAGTATTAAATCAATATCTGATTTAACAAACCAGCTTAATCCAAAGCCCGCTGGTATTTTAATCCGTCCGATTAAATTTCGCGCAACTAGTACATGTAATTAATTGGAAACCTGCACGTATAAACATACAGGCTCTACATAATTTCGCTTGAACTAAAGAAACCCTTTGTGTGTGACTCTGAAAACTCAACAGTACGCTAGCAGTGGGTTTAGCCACAAGCACGTCAGCGACACTAGCTGTTCATAATGGCTACTCATGTACCTGTCGAAAAGAAGGCCGACGAGAAAACTCATCCGAACCTCTACTGAGCCTATCCATGACAATCTCTGTACAGTCCGGTCTCTTCGTCTAAGAGTATCGCATACCGGGTCTAGGGGATGGTAAACGTCAGACCCCTACTGACCCGATAAATCGTGTCAATGTGTCTCAGGACCGATCCGAGAAACTACTGATCTAACCATCAGTAAATCTCAACTGTCTTGGCCAAGATATTATGGTTCTGTCCAACCGGACACGGTGCGATATCGACTCCCAATACGGGGAGAGACGAATCCCTGACAATCACTCACTGCCTCCATGTGGCTCGAGACTGTACCTTACCAAAACCTATTTACACGACTCAGTAGAGCCGTTGTAGGGTAGTGATCTAAGTACAGTGGGAACTCACACGAGACAAATGACGATCTTAGATCTAAAGACTAACCTGTACTCATGTCACCTGAGAACCGCTATCTGACGATAAATATAATACCATCCTGAGGTTCTCGGTGAGTCCGTCCAATGTACTCACCCCTAGTAAGCACCTATATACAATCTTAGGTGATCACACCAATGGCTGTGGGAGTAACCACCGTCCTTCGTCAGGTTCTACAAATGTATAAACAAGTCTACTCTGGAATATCGATGCCTGGTCTTGATACTCCTACGAATTCAGACATTTAAGGATGTGCTTATATACTACCCAGCCCTGATAAATATGATCACCATCATAATGCTGGTAGTCAAGCAAAATCCTGCGAGCATTATCAACATATATCAGCCATATGTGTTATCGAGTAAAACATATGCACATGTTAAGATAGAGACAAACCAAAATAGTATGCTACTGTAACGAGTCTTTATCAATGTGTATAAGCAATATAAAACAGTAAGAAAAATAATACACATGTTTAGATAAAAAAAAAACAGTATACTATACAACTGAGCGAGATTGTCCTATACATATTGTCACGCCCCGCTTCCCGGTGTACGGGGAGAGGACGCGACAAGGCCGCTATGTATTTACTCAGAAGTAAACACGCTAAGCGTATCTAAGCAATATAAAGTAAAGTACACAAGAGACAAAAATGTAAATGAACATCAACTTTTTTTATTAAACATTCTTTTACAAGTACAACTGAAATGTAAATACAATGAGTAGAAAGCGATGCCTAAACAATGGCATAACTGAAAAGAAATAAATATGTATAAGTTTCTAAAGCTCCGGGTCAAACGCAAACTGCTCCAAATTCTCAGGGCTGCGATCAGTCTCTAAAATGTCCGAAACACCTGACAACATTCCAAAAAAGAAGAAAAGGAATGTCGTCAGCGAACAATCGCTCGGTAAGTCCCAAATGTGAGTAGAGATAGAATAGACAGAAAAATGATATATCTTATAATGTTTGATTATATTTTTAACGCTGTTGTTTGTAGCTTGGTATAGAAAATGCCAGTGTATACGAGAGGAGTCACACTATTCCGGAGACTAAGGTATACGGAGCAAAAGAAACCGTTCAGCTACGGTACAACGGCAATGGATATTCAGGTTAGGTGTATTATGGTTACAGTCTCGTGCCACTTTTAACATCTTCCGTACCAGTCTACCCCTTATAAACCCCGCGATGTCTTTTGTATCGATTGTATTGTTTTGTTATATAATGGATAACTTACTGAAACCATGATATCAGTAAATGGAATGGATATAAATGGAGAGTCATGTAGACGGAGTATATCCATGGTTTGGTTCAGTCAATATAGATTTATATAGATTGAATAGACGGATTCATGTTGAATTGTTGTTTATACTTGAATCACATTTAATTCAGATTGATTAGATTGAGACTCAGTCTGAGTCAGACACTTTAAAAAGAACTTAAAATCCTTAATTAATTTTGATGTTATCGGTAATTGCTGCACATGGACGGCAGAATTTGTGTCTTTTTCCTAAACAATTACCGTGTTGATAACACCGTTAGTTAGATTTTCTACCTTAAATAGGCAAGCACCCACATTCTCCGGCTCCCTGAGGCTCAAGAGATTTAGTCCCGCTTAAACCTATGTTTACTAGGGTCCTTATTGTAATTTAGCATAACTTGAGGGGTTTTATGTAAAAATAGTTTTGATATGTTTTCAAAATACACCTCAAGTATTTAATTAACATTTTTAGGGTTTTCATAGATGTATATTTTATAATTATGAAATTTCTAGTGAGTAGAACCTAGTTTTCATAGTATATGGTATTTTCTTGAAATATTGGAATTTGTTTTGTATTTGGATGGTATTTTCATGTAATGGTGATTCCTTTGATTTGGAAAACTTGGAATATTTACATAATATAATTAAAATAGATATTTTGAGAATATATATATATATATATATATTTAAAAATAAATTTTATTTATTTTCTTGTAGAAATCTCATTTTCTATAGAAAAATGCATTAAAATTCCATCGAAATCGAATGCTCATTTCGGAGGTCTACATCTCGCTCTACTATGCCCGAGGATGTGCGATAATCCGCACCATCCCGAATGGGGTCCCCAAAAGTGGGTTGTAGAGGCGCAATTGCAAGGAATTGTTTAATACATCTTTTTAAAGAAATGGTTTTATAAGTTGATGGTATTTATTTGTAAAGTCGTGTTAACCCATGAAAATATTCCCAAAACTTTATCGTGCTATGTCAAAGATGTGTGTTGTGAAGAGCTAGGTCATTACCTCGTGAGTTATCTAAAGCTAATACAAGTTTTGTGTTGTTTTATGTCGGAAATGAAGTATGTGGTATTTTACCGTAAAAATACAATAAAAATTTCATAAAAGAATATTTTGAGATGAAACTTGTTTTAATAGGTTGGTTTATTTTTGTTAAACATTATATGAAAGCATGTAATTTTATTGATTAAGAAAACTAGAGTTTTAAAGAAAAACCGAATCGAAAGTCGGATTAACTCCGCTTCCATCGAGTTTTAGAATTGTAAGTTTTTAAAGAAGAAGAGGAGAGGGGGACAGGGGACATACTGGCTTTTGGACTAGGGGAGAGAGATATGAAGCTATCAAAGGTCTCGGGGCATCGTTTCGTCGCCGGAAACTCCTTGGAACGTCGCCAGAACTTTGCCCTTCGCTAACTCCACTTGCACCCTAAAGGGACTTGAGAATTTTGGAGAGTTTTGACCGGGAATTTCTAAGTGAGGAAGGATGAAATATGGTGTGGTATTTATAGGGGAAATTAGGGTTTAGGGGGTGAAAGAATGTATTAAAAATTGCATTAAAATTTGGATTAAATGGGGTTTTATTGTTCTCTGGAAATGTGCAAGGAAAATAAACAGTGTGAGAGGAGTGGGGTAGCTGAAGAGGCGCATGGGTGAAAATATAGGGAGCATTGCCAACAGGGGGCCCGACAGTGCCGGTTTTTCCAACGGTTTCGCCGGTCGGAAATCGGTGGAGGAGCTCCAGAATTTCGCCACATGTCCCTCACGATTCATATACCCTCGTGCACATGTTTAATTAATCTCTAACTTAACATTCTACGTGTAGCGCATGTGCAAACCCTTGGGCTTCTAAAAGATTAAAAGAAAATTAAATAAGAAGACAATGTGGCTGGGGGGATTCGATCACAAGGGCTACGTCACAGCAAGGCAAGGCTTTACCAGTGTGCTACAAGTACTTTCTTGCTGTTCTAATTAAAATCAAATACTTATAGTATACACAGGATTGCAAATACCCCAACTGTACATTAACTTTTAACCAATTTTCTGTACATTGAAATTGGAGTTGTTACAGTCTACCCACCTTACACAAATTTGGTCCTCGAAATTTACAATTTATTTTTAAGGACCAGTTTATAAATAAATGAGGGTATCTTACACGCATCTCATCTTCCCTTTCCCATTTTGATTCTCCTGGTGTGTTCTTTCTCCACATCACTCAAACCAAGTTGACTTCCTTGTTCCGAAGTGACTTCACCCTTCTATCCAGTATCTCAACAGGTTGCTGCTCACAAGATAAATCAGGCCGTATAGTGAGCTCGGAGTGACCAAGAATATGGCTGGGGTTACTCACATACCTTCTGAGTTAGGATATGTGGAATACGTTGTGCACTCCTTCCAATGAAGGTGGAAGTGCCAAGCGATAAGCCACTTCACCGACTCGTTCGAGTATGTCGAATGGTCCAATATACCTCGGACTAAGCTTATACCGTCTTCCAAAATGGATCACTCCACGGTTCGGAGATATATTCAGAAATACATGTTCTCCCGGTTGAAACTCCAAGTGATGGCGAGATATCTTTAAGGGGGGAGATTGTAACACCTTAGAATGCGATTAGTGTTAATTAAGTGATAATGCGGGTTTTCTGTAAAAAGTTTACCAAATTGGTTTCCTCACATTTTATAACAATTAATTAATATTTTATTATTATTTGTTATGGCTTGCACACACTTGTGCACGTTAATGTGAGGGTTAATTAGTGTTAATCTTGCTTAGTGACCATAACAACCTTAAACTAATCCATGCCATGTTTAACCTTAACCTTAAACCTTATATATTTGTGAGAAGATTTTTGTCGTGTTTTGGATTGAGGGGAGGTGGCAATGGTGAGTCATGGTGAGCTTTAATGCTTGCATTAATGAAGGTGAGGGAGAGAGTAAGTGTAAGATACACTCACCCCTCATCCTTATCACCTCACACTCTCTTATTCTATCTCACTCTCTCTCTTTCTCAATTATTTCTCTTTCCCTCTTAACTCAAACTAAACCCTTATCCCATTAATCACTAAACCTTCACAAAACATGATCAAATCTCACCCAAATCACTTCTCAAGTCTTGTTTTGCCTCTAAGATTCATTGGAGCTTGGAAAGCTAGGATCATTGAGCTTTTGTGGTTAGGTAATGATCTCAAACTGTTAAATAGGATGTTATAGTGTTGTGTAGCATGTTAGTTGTCGTTTAGAACACTTAAAGTTTAGTTTCGTGCACATATCGTATTTTTAGTGTCATATTATGATATCTGTGATCTGCTGTGACCCCGAGTGTGTACTGGAAAATCTACCAGTGTAGTAGTGTTGTACCAGTGACCCTAAGCTTTCACCTGAAGCACGAGACCTATCTGCTCGGATTTGGCCGGTGACACATAGGCAAATTCCGGCGACCTCGGCCAATTGGTGGAGTTTGGACTTGGTTTATTTAGGGTAGCTGTCTGTAGCTATTTTAGAGTGTTTGGTACTGTTTGATTTTTATGTTTTGACAGTATACAAAATCTGGGATCACTTTGCTTATTTCTAGTGTTACGACTACGCGCGTTACGTTATCTGACACGGTACACGTACCTTGTATAGCTTCGGCTCTTGGGTTGGTTTCGTAGTGTCACTACACACATTAGCCACTAGACGAACACTTTAGAGTATGTTTGGAGTTGGTGCGTCGGTCAAACGTAGTTTGTACGTGTTATTGGTCGATTGCTAATGTGAACTTGTTATGTTGTTATATGATTTTATGATCGCAAGTGAGGACTTCGGACGCTGCGAAGAAGGGAAAGCGAGTGGTTGGCTTTACTTAGCCTAAGATCATCTGTGAGTAGATTTAACATCTACAGAGAAATCGCCCGCATGGCGTTATGCGTCTAGGCTAGATTAAATGACATGATTATTAGTTACAATTATATGGACATTGATTGTGCATGTGTACCATTGTTGCATATCTCATTTCCTATTGTATATGGACATAGTATTAATGAGACACAACACCATTATTAACGGTTCATATTACACGAGCACTAATTGTATGCTACACACACTCCGTCGATAATTGCCATGACACGCACAACATCTACAAATACGTGATATTGTATTAGTTAGGGACATTGAGACATGATCTTTATTTCCAATTTGCATATGAAATATAGCATACCTTTATACCTACATGCTTACACATATACCATGTTATACTTACATGCTTACGCATATACCATAATATACTTACATGCTTTCACATATGCCATGCTATGCCTACATGCTTACACATATACCTATAGGGTATTGTATCATTATTGACAGGTATAGACACATATCTTGTTATAGCTACATGTTCCTCTTTATATGATGTTGCGTTTGATTTTGGAGAAATTAGGAACTGCATGATATATTTAATAACTTGTTGCATTTAAATAGCGGTTTTTCTTTATATGCTCATATTACTGTTTTATGTTGCATATATTATATTTCATAAATTTACGCATTGAGATATGGATTTCATATGATGTTTTCTGGATGTTTTACTCCTGATGATATATATCAGTGGTATGAGACGCTGTTATATATGTATATATATCAGTGGTATGGGACACAGTTATATATGTACATATATATAATATATATCATCATAACGATCTATGCAAGCATTCTTATTCATGACTTGATGTTTTCTGGATTTGAGGACCGTGGTAGTTCATGAAACTATGTATTATTTGAAAAACCCAGTTTCTCTTGATATGATATTTCGATGCGTCCACCATATGATTTCTCGGTTCTGAGATTGGCATGTGATACCTGATTCGAGGAGCGGGAGGCACCGTCTGCGGGTACATGGTGGACCCGGTATGGTACCCAGGGCGAGAGGTGATTTCGTGGTGTAGACGATGAGTCTGGCAGAGGGACCACTACCTACCGGTGATATTATTTAGACTCGGCGGATATCTGGAGGATACCGACCGGAGTTATGAGACATATGGATACGTGAATTTTGAGTGTCGGAGCTGGACACTTAGATTCCGTAAGACATATGATATGGACATGAAGGCCGGTCCTGGTGACGGCGCCTGACAGATGAGTATTTACGTGTCGATACTAGACACTAGTTTTCATGATGTTTTCGGATGTCGATGTTGGACACTCAGGTTCCATGAGACTTACATGATATGTTTTATCCCATACTCAGCATTTATTTGATATGCATTGCTTCATGTATTAATATCACCTGATAGAGTACCTTTCATGACTGTTGCATATACATATTGCCATTTATTGCTATCAGCTTGCATGCGATTGATTATCGCAATACGTGCATACCTGCGATTACCTGCATATGTTATTTACTATTCATGAGTTGGCAACTCACCTCCGTTGTGCCACAGTGTTTTGCAGGTAGTCCCTCAGAGCAGTCGTGACAGGGCTTCTTCTTATCGTATCATCTTTTGCAGCGGATACCACTATGGCTGACTGTGAGCGGTTTTGCTATAGGTGGGTTTTGCGGTTATCCGATGATGCTCATTGTATATCTTGTTGTATCCTGTACTCTCCATCTACCACTTTCATGTATTGACTTAGAGACGAGTTGTGAGGACGATATTGTATATTATTTTATGACTTTGGATATCTTTTATGCTGTTGTCACTTTATATCTTCTTTCTCTTTGCTACAGCGTCGTATATCTATTATGGTGGTTGTTTTTCTCCTTTGGACGTGGATTTGCTCCCGTTAGGGGATGCTTTACTTATATCTTTTGTTTGTACCCTTTTTGGGGCTAGTTTTTACAGAGGAGGTGCTGCCAAATTTTTAATGAAAATAAATTTGGACTTTAAAGATTTTTACTTGAGATTTCAAAAGTTTTAACAGTGTTCTTATCACTTACTACTTTTGATGGTTTAGATTGCTGGGTTTTCGGCTTACTTAAATTGCGTTACGCCTGTAGACGTTATGTGGTTTAAGGGCCGTCACGTGCCAAATTTCGGATCGTGACAAAGTTGATTTCAAAGCGCTAGGTTTTACCTTTCGGAGTGTTGGATGACCTTGGTATGATGGAGTAGGTAGCTTAAGCAGAGTAACATAGTGTGTGTATGTCCGCGGCATACTTACGACACAGTACTCCGCCTAAGTGACCTTAGTACTTATTGCTTGAAATTCCTTCCATGATTATATATATCCTTGTGATTCGATTTCCGTGTTCTTATCGAATCCTATTTCCATTTCTAGCCATTTTGCCGCCGAAGACTATGCGGGCTCAAAGAGAGACAGCGAGAGCCAAGGTCAGAGTTGACTCGTTTGGGACGAGGACTGACCAGGACGGTACACTCGCTGTACAGGGACAGATTGATCCGCCTTCGATAGATCGTATCGCTAGGTTAGAGAAAGATATGCAGGATTTGCGCCAGATGATGGGATCATTGGTTAAGGCTAGTCGAGCGCAGCGACAGGAGGTTGCCACCCCGGTTACCCAGTTATTCCTTACTATCAGCACATAGCATTTTGTCACGCATACAGCAGCAGTGGGCGCAGCCCTACTAGATGAGGAGCGTCTTCCTGAGACTTTGGAAGTTCCGGAACCGAGGAGGGCTCGTACAGGTGTATCAGCCTAGAGATAGATGCTTAGTCACCGCGACAGATTTCGTTTACGTCGCGGGAGTAGCAGAGGCTTGGGACGAGGACAGTTGTTTAGCTCTTATCCCCAGGAGGGTCAGCGGCCATGGTATGGATGTTTCCGGTGCGGGAGTTTCCATCACCTCGTCAGAGATTGTTCTGTGGTACGCCAGAGGAGGGCAGCAGTACCATATTTTACCTTACCACCTTCACCTCAGAGAGCGTTTCCCCTTGCTCCTGTTGTCACACCGCGTCAGACTTATGTTCAGAGAGGTCGTGGTCGTGGAGAGTTTGTTCAGAGAGAACAGGATGGTAGAGGAGGAGGACAGCCAGTTGCGGGTAGAGGGCAGGCACGAGCGTTTACTTCTACTCATCGGGACACACGGGCATCCAATGCAGAGTTTGCAGGTATTCTTATTCGTATGTTCTTTTGATGCGCGTTTGTTTAATTCGGGATCTATGCACTCGTTTGTTTCTACACACTTTGTGCCATGGTTGGGCCGAGAGTCGTGTATGCTAGATCAGCCGTTTGTTGTGTTTACTCCAGTTAGCGATTCTTTTGTTGCGCGACACGTGTTTCGGTCATGTGTCAATTGGATAGGAGATAGAGATTCGTCCGTCGATTTGATCCTTCTAGAGATGTTGGACATTGACGTTCTCCTTGGCATAGACTGTTAGCTATGTGCTATGCGTCTGTGGACTGCCGCGAAGAAACAGTCAGGTTTTGTTTTCCCGACGAGTCAGTTCTTGTTGTGCAGGGGGACAGTGGTGCCGCCCTTCACAGCTTGATTTCATCCTTTTACGCTAGTCGGTTTTTGAGGAGAAGATATCGAGGATTCTTGGATTTCATTCGTGATACCGGAGCCACAGTAGATTCATTGGACCGGGTTCCTATTGTGCAAGAGTTTCCAACGTCGTTCCAGATGAGCCGGCGGAGCTTAGGGAGCTTAAGGATCAGCTGCAGAGTTGCTAGATAGGGGGACTTGTACATCCAAGTGTTTCACTTTGGGGAGTTCCTATTCTGTTCGTCAAGAAGAAGGACGGCAGTTTGAGGTTGTGTATTGATTGATCGTCAATTGAACCGAGTTACGATGCGGTATAGGTATTCTTTACCTTGCATTAATGATTTCTTGATCAGCTCCAGGGTGCGGGACATTTTTCTAAGTTTGATTTGGGATCAGGTCATCATTAGTTGCGGGTTCGGAGTGATGACATTCCGAAGACTGCTTTTGTGCGCGCTACGGGCTTTATGAGTTTTTGGTGGTGTCATTAGACTCACCAATGCCCTAGCAACATTCATGGAGGTGATGAACCAGATTTCTTCAGGCCGTTCCTCGACCAGTGTATTGTTGTGTTATTTATGACATTCTGGTCTATTACACGAGTCGAGAGGAACATGAGCAGCACTTGAGGATTTCCTTGCTGACATTGAGAGAGTACCAACTATTAGCTAAATTCTTGAAGTGTTCCTTCAGGCTTGATAGTGTTAAATTCCTAGGTCATGTGATTACGAGAGACGGTATTCATATGAACCCGGGGAAGATCGAGACCGTACAGCTTTGGCCCAGACCTGTTCAGTGACAGAGGTCCGCAGCTTTTGGGCTTAGCCGGTTTTTACCATCGTTTCGTGCAGGATTTCTTGAGTATCGCTGCACCGTTGACCGTACTGATAAGGAAGGGAGTCCCTTTTTCTTGGACTGAGGCATAAGAACTGAGTTTTCAGGTTGAAGACTCGGTTGACGACTACACCAGTTCTATCTTTGCTTTCTGGATCGGGCGACTTTGTCGTTTATTGTGATATTTCGCGAGTGGGGCTCGATTGTGTACTGATGTAGCATGATAGAGTTATCGCTTATGCTTCCCGACAGTTGTAGAAGCACGAGCAGGATTATCCTACTCATGATCTGGAGATGGCCGCGGTGGTCGTGCGTTGAAGATTTGGAGACACTACTTATACGGAGAGCCGTGTCTGATTTTCACGGACCACTAGAGCTTAATGTACATCTTCCTGAGCGGGATCTGAGTTTGAGACAGCGCCATTGGATGGAGCTTGTGAAGGATTGTGATTGTGAGATCCTTTATTGCCCGGGGCAAGCCGATTGTGGTAGCTGATGCTTTGAGTCGTAGGCCTGGGGGTAGCTTGTTCCAGTTAAGCGCAGTTCAGAGACAGTCTTCTGCAGATTAACAGTTCTTGTGCGACCATTGATTACAGCTTAAGTCCGCCTCTACCGGGGGACAGCTTGCTCATGTCCGTGCCCGTCCACTTTTACTTAATCGTTTTCGTGAGGTACAGCCCGCCGATGCCCATTTGTCTGAAATTCTTGAGCATGTTCGGCTGGGTAGAGATTCGGAGTTCATGATTAATGACCAGGGTGTGCTACGTTTAGGTACTCATTGGTGTGTACTTGATATCGATGGGTAGAGACGCGAGGTCTTAGAGCAGGCACATCAGTCAGCTTTCAGTGTTCACCCAAGTGCCACCAAGATGTCACGTGACTTGAGAGTTAGTTACGGGTGGGCAGGGATGAAGAGTGAAGTTTCAGATTTCATTTTGAAGTGCTTGACTTGTCAGCGAACTAAGGTTGAGCATTTGAGACTGGTATGAGAGTTGCAACTTTTAACCGTTCCGGAGTGGGAATGGGAGCAGATCTCCATGAATTTCGTTATGGGTCTACCCAAGTCTTGTCAAGGGTATGACTCCATTCGGGTGATTGTTGTCCGGTTATGCTCAGTATGCTCAGTTTTCTCAGTTGTTCTTCGATAAGTTTGTGTGTTTGCATGGAGTTCCTTCATGTGTTGTATCCAATAGAGGCACCCAGTTCGCTAGCCATCTTTGGCAGAAGCTTCAGGAAGCCTTGGGTACTGGTTGAGCTTTAGCTCCGCTTTCTATCCGTAGGCCGATGGTCAAACATAGCGGACTATACAGACTCTGGAGGATATGCTTGTGCGTACGTACTAAGTGTTTGTTGGTTGTGGGATCGTCACTTGCCATTGATGGAGTTCTCCTACGATAACAGTTATCAGGAGACATTTCAAATGGCAACTTTCAGGCCTTGTGTGGTAGGTTGTGTCGATCGCCAGTCTATTTTACCGACTCCGCGAGAGCAGGATTTTAGACCCTAGCTAGTCCAGAGACTTCGGAGAAGATCCAGTTGTTTTGGGTCAGGATGGGAGCAACCCAGTGCAGACAGAAGTCTTATGCCGACTGTCGTTATCGCAGACTTGAGTTCGCAGTAGGAGATCATGTATTCCTACGGATTTTTCCGATGAATGGCGTGTTGAGATTTGGGAAGCTTAGTCCCAGATTGTAGGTCCTTTTGAGATTCTCGAGCGAGTTAGTACCGTTGCCTATCGTTAGCACTTCCGTCCAGATTTTTGAGTATTCACCTCGTATTCCTTGTGTCGATACTTCGCAAATACATTCATGACCTTTCTCACATGATTCAACAACAAACCATTCGATTGGGATGAGATTTTTCATTCACCAGCAGCCGATAGTGATAGTGGATCGGCAGGTGAAGAAACTTCGGTCAAAGGTCTTGCCATCTGTGGAGGTTTTCTTTGGCGTAGCCATCAAGTGAGGAGATCACTTGGGAGATTGCGAGCGAGATATGGAAGTTTTGTACTCATCTCTTTGAAGGTACGCATAGTAAGAATTTTAAATTCGGGGACGAATTTCTTTAAAGGGGGGAGATTGTAACACCTTAGAATGCGATTAGTGTTAATTAAGCGATAATGCGGGTTTTCTGTAAAAAGTTTACCAAATTGGTTTCCTCACATTTTATAACAATTAATTAATATTTTATTATTATTTGTTATGGCTTGCACACACTTGTGCATGTTAATGTGAGGGTTAGTTAGTGTTAATCTTGCTTAGTGACCATGACAACCTTAAACTAATCCATACCATGTTTAACCTTAACCTTAAACCTTAGATATTTGTGAGAAGATTTTTGTTGTGTTTTGGATTGAGGGGAGGTAGCAATGGGGAGTCATGGTTAGCTTTAATGCTTGCATTAATGAAGGTGAGGGAGAGAGTAAGGTAAGATACACTCACCCCTCATCCTTATCACCTCACACTCTCTCATTCTATCTCACTCTCTCTCTTTCTCAATTATTTCTCTTTCCCTCTTAACTCAAACAGAACCTTTATCCCATTCATAACTAAACCTTCACAAAACTTGATCAAATCTCACCCAAATCACTTCTCAAGTCTTGTTTTGCCTCTAGGATCCATTGGATCTTAGAAAGCTAGGATCTTTGAGCTTTTGTGGTTAGGTAATGATCTCAAACTGTTAAATAGGATGTTATAGTGTTGTGTAACATGTTAGTTTTCGTTTAGAACACTTAAAGTTTAGTTTCGTGCACATATCGTATTTTTAGTGTCATATTATGATATCTGTGATTTGATGTGACCCCGAGTGTGTACTAGAAAATCTAGCAGTGTAGTACTGTTGTACCAGTGACCTAAGCTTTCACCTGAAGCACGAGACCCATCTGCTCGGATTTAGCCGGCGACACATAGGCAAATTCTGGCGACCTCGGCCAATTGGTGGAGTTTCGACTTGGTTTTTGTAGGGTAGCTGTCTGCAGCTATTTTAGAGTGTTTGGTACTGTTTGATTTTTATGTTTTGACAGTATACAAAATCTGGGATCACTTTACTTGTTTCTAGTGTTACGACTACGCGCATTACGTTATCGGACACGGTACGTGTATCTTGTGTAGCTTTGGCTATTTGGTTGGTTTCGTAGAGTCGCTACGCACGTTAGCCACTAGACGAACACTTGAGAGTATATTTGGAGTTGGTGCATCGGTCAAACCTAATTTATGCGTGTTATTGGTCGATTTCTAATATGAACTTGTTATGTTGTTATATGATTTTAGGATCGCAGGCGAGGACTTCGGACACTGCGAAGAAGGGAAAGCGAGTGGTTGGCTTTACTTTGCCTAAGATCATCTGTGAGTAGATTTAACATCTACAGAGGAATTGCCCGCATGGCGTTATGCGTTTGGGCTAGATTAAATAACATGATTATTAGTTACAAGTATATGGACATTGATTGTGCATGTGTACCAATGTTGCATATCTCATTTCCTATTGTATACGGACATAGTATTAATGAGACACAATCCCATTATTGACGGTTCATGTTACACGAGCACTAATTGTATGCTACACACACTCCGTCGATAATTGCCATGAAATGCACAACACCTATACATACGTGATATTGTATTGATTAGGGACATTAAGACATGATCCTTATTTCCATTTTGCATATAAAATATAGCATACCTGTATACCTTCATGCTTACACATATACCATGCTATACCTACATGCTTACACATATACCATGCTATACCTGCATGCTTACACATATGCCATGCTATGCCTACATGCTTACATATATACCTATAGGGTATTGTATCATTATTGACAGGTATAGACACATATCTTGTTATAGCTACATGTTCCCCCTTATATGATGTTGCGTTAGATTTTGGAGAAATTAGGAACCGCATGATATATTTAATAACTTGTTGCATTTAAATAGCGGTTTTTCCTTTATATGCTCATATTACTGTTTTATGTTGCATATATTATATTTCATGGATTTACGCATTGAGATATGGATTTCATATGATGTTTTTTGGATGTTTTACTCCTGATGATATATATCAGTGGTATGGGACGCTATTATATATATATATATATATCAGTGGTATGGGACGCTGTTATATATGTACATATATATAATATATATCATCATAACGATCTATGCAAGTATTCTTGTAAGTCTACGCTAGCGCCCCGGCAGTCTACAGACGCCAAATGCGGAACAAAATCTTTTAACTTGGCGCTATCGTATACTTTAACCCGGATCTGCCATTATTGCTAAACTAACGAACTGTAAAGAGTGTAGAAAGGTTATACCGAACGATCCGAGTCCTTCGTTCTTTAACCATCATCCCACGCTCCGTTGCGGCTGCTCCGATCTGATCGCCGATCTCCTCGTCGAGGTGGCACCACATGATTGGTTCTTTAAACGGGCTCCCGCCTCTGACTCGAGGCAACTCGATCGTCAAGTTTGCTAAAAGAGACGACCAAGAATGATGTAGAGAATGAGCAGATGACTTTGTCTCACTTCGTCCAAATCCGTGGACGATCGGTTAATGAAGTTGCCGTGGAAATCGGGTGATGGAATGAACTGTAAAATTCCATGCACCCCAAATACTATCATATCTTTTCTAACCGAAATGAAAACTCAAGTCCAAGTGAGAGAGAGAAAGAGGGGCCGGCCATCTTATAAGGAAGAGGGAGGTGACCGTAGGAGGAGGGAGGGTAACCATATCACAATCATAGTTATCTAAACAATTATGAAAGAATGAATCACAAATTTGAACCAATTAGAACAAACCTAGTCATGCTTTAACATTAAAGAACCATTAATGCAAAGATGAGTCACTAAGCCACTTCATCACTTCTAGAACCTTCTAGAATGATGACTCACTCCATCTGAAGAAAAGATAAATCCGTCTTTAACCGAATGTTAAAAGACGGCTGATAGAAAACTGGAAACTGGCAACTTCCAAAAGTGATCCTGAAACGAATTTCAGGACAACCCCGAAACTGTATAAATATACCCGCATTTATATTACGACCGAATATAAATGCAACTGAGACAAAGATATTATACCTACTTAATATAATACTCGGATCCGGCTTAAACCAAAGCCGACCAGTATCATCTGTCCGAAAATCGACACGTGCGTAAACGCACGTGCAATTTCCGAACCCTGCCATAAAACCATACGGCCTCTACAACGTTTCGCCCGAACTTGGGAAACTGCCTGTGGGGGACTCTAATGACTCGTCAGCACCCTGGCAGTGGGTTTAACCACAAACCGTCAGCGGCACTAGCTATGCATAACGGCTGCCCATGGACTGACCTCAAGGGTGGCCGAGGAGCGAACTCAAGGGAGACCGATGAGCGAACTCCTCCGAAAACCCTACTGAGCCTAACAGTGACAATGTATATACAGTCCGGTCCGTTCGTCAATGAGTATCGCATATCCGCCTAGAGGGCTAGTAACGTCAGACCCCCAATAGCAGTATAAGTCGTGTCGGAGTGAAGCCCAATAACACCCTGAGATACTACTGGAGTACCTACCAGTAAATCTCCTGCCACGGCCGTGGGCTTTGTGTAATGGCTCTCCTAGACACAGCACGATCTCGCCCCCAATACCGGGAGAGACGAATCCCCTGCCGATCCGCTCACGTGCCTCCATATGGCTCGGGACTGTACCCAAAAGCTACCTGTTTGCACGACTCCTTTGAGCCGTGGTAGGGTAGAAATCAAAGCACAGTGGGAACTCACACGAGACAAATGACGACCTCAGGTCGATGAACTAACCTGTACACATGTCACCAGGGAACTGCTATCTGACGGTAGATATAATACTAACTAGCAGATTCCCGGCGAGTCCTGTCCGGTGTACTCATAACCCAATGAGCACCTGTATACATCTTAGGTGATCCAACTGTCACCAGTGGCTTGTGAGACCAGCCACCGCCCCTCGTCGGGGTCTCGACTGTATACACTAGTCTACTCCGGAGTATCGATGCCCTGTCTCGAAACTCCCACGACTAGGGACCACAATTAAGGATATGCATATAAACTACCCAACTCTCACGTATATGATCGCCATCATACTGTTGGTAGTAAAGCAAGATCCTAAGGGCTCTATCAAAGTGTAACATGCAATCAGTCACCTGAACATGTACACGACTGATAAAGGCAAACCAGATAGCATACTATCATTTCGAGTAAGACTGTCCTACCGGGATAGGTCCTCCGCAATCATTGCAATCACGTACCTGCGATCCAATAATTGACTATGAGGGCACTATCTCCAACAATCTCCCACTTGCACTCAAGGCTAATATTGCGATGTCGACTACTCACAGCCCGTGTGAAACCGAACATCCAACTCCTCTACTAATCAGTTTCACGAAGCCCGTTTGTAAAACTATTGTGTTCGAGAAATAGCCTCAGTGAGTGGATCCGCCTAGAAGTTTCTTTCTGTATCTCTCATAATCTCAAGTTCGCGGAGAAAGCCATCTCCCGAATTGAGTAGTACCTGTCTTAGAATATGTCTGGATATCTGATGGGACCTTAGTTCATAAATGAACTCCATATCCAAACTTCTTAGACTGTAAGGATCACTGAACCTAATCAGTATCCTGCACCATGCCACCCACAGTATCCTCTGGAACCACCTGTCCATAATACTGTCCCTCGACAGAGGGAAAACTAAAACTCTGACAATCACTCTGTCATCCATGTCACCTTTGAAGCCTGGAATGATAACCGTCTCCCGAAAGAGGCTGCCGTTATCAAATCCGTAGAACATGTACTAATGTTCTAAGACTGCTTCCTTATGTTTCTCCAGGATTGGATTAATACAAACTTATTGCATCTAGTGCAAAAACAACATTTGGTGCGGTACTTGACATCTCATGATTGACTCAATTGCCTAAGCAAGTGATTTGCCAATCATGCACATCCCTCTCCCCTTTAGTCTATACGACACCTTTAGAGAGGGTGACTCCATCACCTGCAGGTACACTACCATGCTAGGAGTCAACTATTCTAAAAACCATTAGAATATCTGTCAAAGTACCCACATTGGGAAACCACCCAAATCTAGATCTAAAACCATAGATCCAGAAACCAGAATGTCAAATATTATATCCATATCCTGTCTGGAGAAACAACTGTGTGACGACCACAGTACAACAGATCGTAGTATAGGAATTTTACTTCCTACTCTGTGTATGTCATCCAGATACCATGACATCACACCCTACTACCTTCTTAACTGATCCATCCCCTATTCTGATTGAAGTCAAATCCATGACTGTCACATCAAAATTAGATGATCTATCTCCGCTATAACTGCCTAAGTCTATAAATAGACATAAGCATCTTGCCCACCATGCTTCCGTTGCTCCCACTGACTATGACAACCCTCCTACCGGGTCTCATAACCTGGAACAACAGTAGTGTCAAGTCTGGGTAGATAAGAACCTCCCTGTCACCGTCTCTGAGGCTACCGAAGTACCTCTCGGGCGTCTGAGGTTACCTACCATACCTGCGGAGTGGCTATTGGAATGTCAAACCTGATTGAATGTATAGGTCCTATTAAATTTTCCGTAATCGTTCGCGGTTCTGGAATCACTTCCAGTTCTACCATACTCCCACTACTGTTTTCTGAAAAATATCCATTTTACTAAAACTGTGGCGAGTCAAGAACAATATCACTATTGATCTTCCAAATGGTAGAGTATCAACCCTCGTCATAGCCAGGGTCAACCCACAAACAGCCATTACAGAAACGTGCCCTGAGTTATCCAGAGTCTGGTTTTAAGCATAAGCTGGACAACTCCCCATACCTTAATTTCTTTTAAGGTACGATCCATTCTATATCCAATACAGAAACTTTGGCACTTATTTAATTGGAACCATATTCAAATCATGCAGCTGTCTCCAGTGCATATCAACTTAATGGAAAGAGGCTAATCAACATTACTCAACTTAGGAATCCATCCAATTATGAGTAACCTGAAAGAGAAAACTCGTTTCTCAAAACCATCACTATCATTTGAATACCAATCACAAGAATCTACATCTTCGATCTCTTTGAAGAATCCCGATACTTGTGATACCTGGTTCTCTACTTTATTCTTATACCCACAACTTCTCAAAACTTAGACCTTGTATTTCTACGAAACACTCGTCTAAATACTAGAGAAGTTATAAGTAAACAGAACATAGTACGAGGACCTACCCCTTTGTCCTGATGGACACTGGACAACATACAATACTCTGTATAAGTCCGCTGAGTTAAACAACTCAAAACCTGTGCGTCGTAGGTAGAAAACTGTACCCTGGCGATTTCCTCAAATATCACCAATTACAACGAATTCCGATATAATGAGGATGATTACCTAATTCCCAATATCTTACTCCCACTCATCATCTGTAAAACTATACAGATATGAGAATGAAACCCGGTAAATACATACCCTTGGAGTAAGTGTCTAATCGGGAAAACAGTTTTTCTTTAACGATGTACTGAAACATGAAAATGTTTCGTAGGGGTATCCTGGTATTCATAGTAATGCCTCTTCCATAATCCAATTCATGACTTCAACCGTATATTTTATTGCCCTCTCTCCAAATCCCTTTATTTGTCTTTAGTCATTACCTTCTGTACACCATCGTTAGGCTAAATGGTTTTCTTCCTTCCCTACCGTTTGGCACCAGCCTATGGTTTGGAAGAAGACTATCCAGTAAGCATAATAGGTGTACCCTCCTTAACCAAGGAGTACTCGCATCTCGAGAGAAGGTGACGATAAAAGACAACTGAATAATACCTTATTCTTTTAAAGGTGAAATAGGAGCGGCGATGAAGTACGCGGTTTTGGTCGTGAATGATATCAGTCGCAATTTACTTTGCCCTCTTTCTAATCCCTTTATTTTGTCTTTACATATTACCTTCTGCACACCCTACTTAGGCTAATTGGTTTTCTTCATTCCCTACCTTTCGGCACCAGCCTATGGTTTGGAATAAGACTATCCAATAAGCGTAATAGGTGTGCTCTCCTAAACCAAGGAGCTCTCGCAACCTGAGAGAAGGTGATAATAAAAGACAACTGAATAAACCAATTCTATTTCTCCTGAACCTGGATCCATCCCCGAAGAAGTCCCTTCGAGTTCGTATATAACCATACGATGGATCTATCCAATGGAAGTGGATATCCGTAGTAATACGGGTGTTCTGAGAAATTCAAAGGGTAAAAGAAGGAGTGGCAATGACTTATGCAACTCAGACAATCCAAAAGTCAGTATTTTAAGAAGGTTCGGTCAACCTGGTCACTGAGTCATAGTCTAGGGTTGGTCAAAGGTCGCTGCCAAAGAGAGAGAGAGAAAAGAAACACTCTGCGTGCACTCTAACCTAGATCAGAATGGTCATTATTTTATCTAATCCGGAAAACTCCCACTGTCCTGTCAAATTCTCCTCCAAACCTAAAGAAGAATCAATCGGGATCACCCGAAGAGTAAACCAACTCATCAGTGGGAATCAGGATCCAACTCTCATCGCATGATAACGTGATGGAATGCATCCACGTTACTCATACTCCAGAAGGTATGCGCATACTCGGCAAGTTTCAGTTTCTTTAGAAACTCCTGATATCAATTTTGCCCCATGCTCTTATAACCTTGGCGTTGGTCAAAATGTCATAAGTCACATGCCAAGTTCTACCCATCACTATCTTGTCAATTTGAACCCACCCGCACATGCCCCTGACGTTGGCCAATCGGCAGAACGACTGTCCCAAACTAACTCATCTATCTATGCAACAATTGAATACCCAGCAGCTACCAAACACTATGCCTTGGCGTTGGTCAAAATGCGTAGCTTGAATACTACTGAATACCCAAAAGAAGTGACGGAGGGCTACGGCTGGTTTTTTGGCGAAAAACCTTTAGCGTAGTGAACTTGATATCGCTGAAGGAACCTGATAGCTTTTTAAAATATAGTGGCGAAAACCTTTTGCTAAAGAGGTCACTCCCGGCAAAGGGATCTCGGCTCTTTCCTCGTGGAATGAGGTGCAGGATATTCCACTGAATACCGCTATGCAAAGCAACTTGTAATCGACTATAGTAAAGTTATTACCCTGACGCAAACTTCTGTCCAAGGGGTCTTTCCCGGTGAAGGGATATCAGCCCTTGCCTCGTCGAATGAGGTGCTGGATATTCACACCGAATACCGCTATGCATAACAAAAGGAAACGTCTTTGCAATAACACTTTTTAAATTGTTCCAACAACTATAAACAGGTTTGTTTTACTTTGCGTTGATCAGAATCAACGCAGTCCCATCAATCAATCACACCAGAAAAGAACGAAAAAAATAAAATGTACGTATATGCCATCCGCATTCGTCACTGGGTCCCGTCATCACCCGTTAGGTTACTTAACTAACGACAGAGCGGGGACTGGACTAGCGCGGGTGTAAAACATATACAACATCTAATAGTATATAAACCAATATACATAATCGCTCCAGGCGTGATAATATGCAACATTACAGAAAAGTAATAAGCATCACAGAACAATACAGATAATCTGGGATCCCCGAGTTTCACAGAGCCGCTGCTGAAACTCGACGTTCCCCTGTCGTGTGGATAGCCTGTGCAATGAAACCTAGACCCCTACGGGTGCGGCAAGTTACCCGCTAAGACCTGAAGCGAGGCAGCCCCCTACAGCATAGTGAATGGACCACCCAGCACTCCACGGAATCCGGTAAGCTTGGGCACCCCTCCTTGGGTCAACCTGTACCCCTACGAGTGCGGCGAATAGTCTGCCAATTCTGAAGTGGGACCCCTCTGCCTCTCAAAGCCATGAGCTGCGGACCCGTTGCCCCCAGAACCCGGCTATCCGTGCACTCCGTCTCGGGGCAAAACCTAGTACAGTAATGAAAAATAGTACAATAGGTACATCGACCGCATCCTGGCCGTGCCCCAAAAGAATATTATACAACAGGCAGTGACGGCTGTCCACAAGTTGGACGCTCGCCCCGCAATATCAAATGTACAAATAAACTCAATCTGTACTACCATTGCACACTGCTATCCACCACGACAAATCCGCAACATCACAGCACAACACAGAACATCAACGCGAATGTCACGTTCGCAAACCCGTCTAAAAGAACTATAGCAATTAAACGCGGTTTACCGATCAAATGACATTCCCGGTCGGAGATATAATGTAAGCACTGTAAACTAACGTGTTTAAATTACGATCGACCAAAGACCAAATATCAAAAAGTGGGCCCCACAGCTTACTGGTGAACAGTAACAAAATCTGGGCCAAAACTTTATATACCAAAAACCACAAAATCCCACCAAGAACCCACTGGAAAAATTTGGGGCCACGAGCTCAATGTTTGGCCGCGGAAGCGCGGTCAAACCAATGGTTTGACCGCCCTTCCGCGGCGGTATCATTGAGTCACGTGCCCAAATTTCTTCGTCGTTCTTAGAATTCCCTGCACGGATTTTTAAGACATCCAGAAATTAATTTCGACACCGTTTAAAAACAACAGAAACTGTCGTGCAAGGATTTTGTCGTTTTTGATTTTCGGTCGGATCGATATTTTGAACGCGTTAGCACAAGTTAGTATAGCAAAATGGTGAGGCTCTGATACCACTGTAAGTCTACGCTAGCGCCCCGGCAGTCTACAGACGCCAAATGCGGAACAAAATCTTTTAACTTGGCGCTATCGTATACTTTAACCCGGATCTGCCATTATTGCTAAACTAACGAACTGTAAAGAGTGTAGAAAGGTTATACCGAACGATCCGAGTCCTTCGTTCTTTAACCATCATCCCACGCTCCGTTGCGGCTGCTCCGATCTGATCGCCGATCTCCTCGTCGAGGTGGCACCACATGATTGGTTCTTTAAACGGGCTCCCGCCTCTGACTCGAGGCAACTCGATCGTCAAGTTTGCTAAAAGAGACGACCAAGAATGATGTAGAGAATGAGCAGATGACTTTGTCTCACTTCGTCCAAATCCGTGGACGATCGGTTAATGAAGTTGCCGTGGAAATCGGGTGATGGAATGAACTGTAAAATTCCATGCACCCCAAATACTATCATATCTTTTCTAACCGAAATGAAAACTCAAGTCCAAGTGAGAGAGAGAAAGAGGGGCCGGCCATCTTATAAGGAAGAGGGAGGTGACCGTAGGAGGAGGGAGGGTAACCATATCACAATCATAGTTATCTAAACAATTATGAAAGAATGAATCACAAATTTGAACCAATTAGAACAAACCTAGTCATGCTTTAACATTAAAGAACCATTAATGCAAAGATGAGTCACTAAGCCACTTCATCACTTCTAGAACCTTCTAGAATGATGACTCACTCCATCTGAAGAAAAGATAAATCCGTCTTTAACCGAATGTTAAAAGACGGCTGATAGAAAACTGGAAACTGGCAACTTCCAAAAGTGATCCTGAAACGAATTTCAGGACAACCCCGAAACTGTATAAATATACCCGCATTTATATTACGACCGAATATAAATGCAACTGAGACAAAGATATTATACCTACTTAATATAATACTCGGATCCGGCTTAAACCAAAGCCGACCAGTATCATCTGTCCGAAAATCGACACGTGCGTAAACGCACGTGCAATTTCCGAACCCTGCCATAAAACCATACGGCCTCTACAACGTTTCGCCCGAACTTGGGAAACTGCCTGTGGGGGACTCTAATGACTCGTCAGCACCCTGGCAGTGGGTTTAACCACAAACCGTCAGCGGCACTAGCTATGCATAACGGCTGCCCATGGACTGACCTCAAGGGTGGCCGAGGAGCGAACTCAAGGGAGACCGATGAGCGAACTCCTCCGAAAACCCTACTGAGCCTAACAGTGACAATGTATATACAGTCCGGTCCGTTCGTCAATGAGTATCGCATATCCGCCTAGAGGGCTAGTAACGTCAGACCCCCAATAGCAGTATAAGTCGTGTCGGAGTGAAGCCCAATAACACCCTGAGATACTACTGGAGTACCTACCAGTAAATCTCCTGCCACGGCCGTGGGCTTTGTGTAATGGCTCTCCTAGACACAGCACGATCTCGCCCCCAATACCGGGAGAGACGAATCCCCTGCCGATCCGCTCACGTGCCTCCATATGGCTCGGGACTGTACCCAAAAGCTACCTGTTTGCACGACTCCTTTGAGCCGTGGTAGGGTAGAAATCAAAGCACAGTGGGAACTCACACGAGACAAATGACGACCTCAGGTCGATGAACTAACCTGTACACATGTCACCAGGGAACTGCTATCTGACGGTAGATATAATACTAACTAGCAGATTCCCGGCGAGTCCTGTCCGGTGTACTCATAACCCAATGAGCACCTGTATACATCTTAGGTGATCCAACTGTCACCAGTGGCTTGTGAGACCAGCCACCGCCCCTCGTCGGGGTCTCGACTGTATACACTAGTCTACTCCGGAGTATCGATGCCCTGTCTCGAAACTTCCACGACTAGGGACCACAATTAAGGATATGCATATAAACTACCCAACTCTCACGTATATGATCGCCATCATACTGTTGGTAGTAAAGCAAGATCCTAAGGGCTCTATCAAAGTGTAACATGCAATCAGTCACCTGAACATGTACACGACTGATAAAGGCAAACCAGATAGCATACTATCATTTCGAGTAAGACTGTCCTACCGGGATAGGTCCTCCGCAATCATTGCAATCACGTACCTGCGATCCAATAATTGACTATGAGGGCACTATCTCCAACAATTCTTATTCATGACTTGATGTTTTCTGGATTTGAGGACCGTGGTAGTTTATGAAACTATGCATTGTTTGAAAAACCCGGTTTCTCTTGATATGATATTTAGATGAGTCCACCATGTGATTTCTCGGTTCTGAGATTGGTATGTATACCCAATTCGAGGAGCGGGAGGCACCATCTACGAGTACATTGTGGACCCGGTATGGTACCCCGGGGCGAGAGGTGATTTCATGTTGTTGACGATGAGTCTAGCAGAGGGACCACTACCTACCGGTGATATTATTTAGACTCGGCGGATATCTGGAGGATACCGACCGGAGTTATGAGACGTATGGATACGTGGATTTCGAGTGTCGAAGCTGCACACTTAGATTCTGTGAGACGTATGATACGGACATGAGGGCCGGTCCTGCTGACGGCGCTTGACAGATGAGTATTTACGTGTCGATACTAGACACTAGTTTTCACGATGTTTTCGGGTGTCGATATTGGACACTCAGGTTCCATGAAACTTACAGGATATTTTTTATCCCATACTCAGCATTTATTTGATATGCATTGCTTCATGTATTAGTAGTACCTGATAGAGTACCTTTCATGACTGTTGCATATACATATTGCCATTTATTACTATCAGCTTGCATGTGATAGATTATCGCAGTACGTGCATACCTGCTATTACCTGCATATGTTATTTACTATTCACGAGTTGGCAACTCACCCCCGTAGTGCCACAGTGTTTTGCAGGTAGTCCTTCAGAGCAGTCGCGGCAGGGCTTCTTCTTATCGTATCATCTTTTGCAACGGATACCGCTACGGCTGACTGTGAGCGGTTTTGCTATAGGTGGGTTTTGCGGTTATCCGATGATGCTCATTGTATATCTTGTTATATCCTGTACTCTCCATCTACCACTTTCATGTATTGATTTAGATATGAGTTGTGAGGGCTATATTGTATATTATTTTGTGACTTTGGATATCTTTTATGCTGTTGTCACTTTATATCGTCTTTTTCTTCGCTACGGCGTCGTATATCTGTTGTGGTGGTTGTTTTCCGCCTTTGGGCATGGATTTGCTCCCGTTTGGGGATGCTTTACTTATATCTTTTGTTTGTACCCTTTTTGGGGCTAGTTTTTACAAAGGAGGTGCTGCCAAATTTTTAATGAAAATAAATTTGGACTTTAAAGATTTTTACTTGAGATTTCAAAAGTTTTAACAATGTTCTTATCACTTACTACTTTTGATGGTTTAGATTGCTGGGTTTTCGGCTTACTTAAATTGCATTACGCCTGTAGACGTTACGTGGTTGAAGGGCCGTCACGTGCCAAATTTCGGGTCGTGACACCACAACCTTACCGTGCTGATGTAGAACACATCCTAACCCCTTACCGGATGCATCGCAATGCACTACAAAACCTCCAGATTGGTCCGGTATGACAAGGATAGGTGATGATGTCAATCTTGACTTGAGTTCTATGAAACCTTGTTAGCATGCTTCTGACCACATGAATTCTTCATCTTTACGTGTGAGCTTGGTCAGGGGTGTTGCAATCTTCGAAGATCTTTTAATGAACCTTCTGTAATATCCTGCTAGACCGAAGAAACTTCGAATGTCCTTCAATGACTTCGGTGTCGGCCATTCGCTTACTGCTGAAACTTTAGCTGGATCCATAGAGATTCCATCACCTGATACAATATATCCAAGAAAACCAACTTGATCTAGCCAAAACTCGCATTTGCTATACTTGGCATACCGTTGATGTTGTCGTAGGGTTTCCAGGACAATTCGTAGGTGCTCGGTATGTTCCTTCTGACTCTTAGAATACACCAGGATCGATGAAAATGACAACAAACCTGTCTAGGTACTCTCGGAAAACTTGATTCATTAGGTTCATGAATATAGCCGGTGCGTTGGTCACTCCAAATGGCATCACAAGAAATTCGTAATGTCCATATCGAGTTTTGAATGTCGTTTTATGGATATCAAATTCTTTGACCTTCACCTAATGATAACCCGAACAAAGATCTAACTTGGAGAAAACTCAAGATCCACTTAGCTGATTGAACAGGTCGTCGATACGCGGGAGTGGATACTTGTTCTTTAAAGTTACATCATTCAAGGCTTTATAATCAATGCACATTCGATATGAACCTTCCTTCTTCCTTACAAGCAGAATGGGTGATCCCCAACTTGAAGTGCTGGGACGAATCCATCATTTCGCCAATAATTCGTCCAACTGAGTTCGGACTTCCTTCAAACCTTCCGGACTTAATCGATATGGTGCTTTGATTACCGGTTGTGCTCCTGGTTCTAAATCAATGCTGAAGTCAAGAACTCGATCGGGAGGCAAACCTGATATGCCTTCATGAAACACATCGTCGAACTCTCGAACTATTTCCGGCTTTGATCCTTCCTCCTCTTGAATTGCTGCAATCACCGCCTTCTTTGGTTTCACTTTGTATGTACTTGGCTCCACGGTACGGTCTCCACTTTTGAAATATAAGACCAGATGATCTGGAATCTCGAATAGTACCCTCCTTTGACGACAGTCAATGGTAGCATAGAATGTTCCAAGCCAATCCATACCCAAGACGACATCGAAATTTGGTATGACTACCACCTTGAAGTCAGCATAGAATTCTCTGCTGCAGACGACCACTAGACACAGATCGTATCCCATTACTGCCTTTAGAACGCTGTTCCCTGAACTGACATTCCAGCTGGATACGAGAGGTTTGACTGGAATCACATGAATTCGGACGAACCATTGCGATATAAAGCAATGAGATGCTCCAGTATCGAAGAGTGCTAATGCTGGGAGTGAAGCTACTAAGATTGTACCTTAGTTATGTGGGATAGTTTTAGGTATAAGGAAAATATATATGGGTATGTACATATAGATGGGAAAGTAAAGCTTGAAGGAAAAGGTTACCAGTGATGACTTGGTCGGTGGCTTCAGCCTCTTCCACAGTCATTATGAAAGTGTGTCGCCTCGGCATATTCCTCCTTGCTGGAGGAGCATTCCTCTGTCCGTTACTTTTTTCTTGAGGTACGTTCCATCAAGCTTGATAGAACCAACGAGGAGGAAGTGCAGTCGGTCCACGAGGAGGTTGAGCAGGTAGTGCGAGTCGTAGAGCAGGTGCCTGGATGGCTGGGCACTACTGATAAGTGATTGCTGGCCTGGGTGCAGCATGTTGGTTGTGTCTACGAGAAAAAGACCCGATGTCATGAGTAGTTGAGCCGCAGATTAAGCAAAGGCAATTTGCATGCCATCAGTCTTTCGCCAAATGTCCATCTCTCTTGCAGTAGGTACAAAACGCTGGGTTGGGACGGTTGTTTGGTTCTCCCGGTCTCCTGGGCATAAATTGTGGCCTTGAAGAGGCTCCTCCTGCCATCTGAGTGGCAGGGCACTTCATCCCGGCAGATTGAGGTCTGCCCCTCATTTTCACCACTGCCTCATATCGGCGGGCAGCTTTCAGGGCCAACTCATGGGTTGGGAAATCCCCTGTAGCTAAGGCAGCTTGGATTTCCGAATCTAACCCTTGCTAGAATCGACGGGCTTTGATCTCATCCGTCGGTATCAAGTATGCCGTGAATCTGTTAAGCTATTGTGTTAGCTGTGTAGTATGTGATATTTGAAAATCGAATATTGAGACATATCTTAGTTACTAAGCATGGTGAACTCAACGTCATATTCATCTACTGACTTGGTTCACATCGAACCCTGTTGTAGATGAACAAACTGCTGCTCCAGGTCGAATCAGGCAGTCTCTGGGAAGTATTTCGCGTCGAAAATATCACGAAACGTCCTCCATTCGATAGGTTGGTCAAGACATCTTTCTTCCGCCTTTCACCAAACTTGTGCATTGTCTGTGAGCTGCAGCTTTGCAACTTGAACCCAAGCTATCTCTGGCACTTATGCCGCTGTCAGATCATCTTCAATGCTTTGAGCCTACTCCTCAGCTTCTAGAGGGTTCTCTTTTCCTGAGAATTGCTTAAGGTGCAAAGCCCGGAATTGCTTTACCCCCGGGGCTTCCGCTTCTGGGAGGTTCATCAACATAGCAGGTTGCTGCTGTCCCTCCACGAGACTGCGAATTGCCTCAAGCAGTACCGTTTGCTCATTGATCGGAGCGGCGACGGTAGGTGTAAGTGGTAGAGGTGGTGGAGTATAGTTGAAGTTGGTGCTGGTGTTGTTTGGGGAATCCATAACCTTGAAAGAAAATTTTTGGATTAGGACAAATTCAAAATATATGAAATTGGAAGGTTCAAAGAATATGTAAAGAATGTTTTTAGTTGCTGGTTCTTATGTTATATATTGCTTAGAACTTCATAGAGAATTAACCCACATATCCATGCAGAACTGACCTGCATGTTCATACAAAGCTGACCTGCATGGGCCGCCAACAAAACTTGTCACACCCCACTTTCCGGTGTACGGGGAGAGAACGCGACAAGGTCGCTACATATTTACTCAAAAGTAAACACGCTAAGCGTATCTAAGCAATATAAAGTAAAGTACACAAGAGACAGGAATGTAAATGAACAACAACTTTATTTATTAAACATTCTTTTACAAGTATAACTGAAATGTAAATACATGAGTTGAAAGAGATGCCTAAGCAATGACATAACTGAAAAGAAATAAATATGTTCAAGTGTCTAAAGCTTCGGGTCAAACGCAAACTGCTCCAAATTCTCAGGGCTGGGCTCGGTCTCTAAAACGTTCGAAACACCTGACAACATTCCAAAGAAGAAGAAAAGGAATGTCGTCAGCGAACAATCGCTCGGTAAGTCCCAAATGTGAATAGAGATAGAATAGACAGAAAAATGATATATCTTATAATGTTTGATTATATTGTTAACGCTGTTGTTTATAGCTTGGTATAGAAAATTCCAGTGTATACGAGAGGAGTCCCACTATTCCGGAGACTAAGGTATACGGAGCACAAGGAACCGTTCAGCTACGGTACAACGGCAATGGATATTCATGTTAGCTGTATTATGGTTACAGTCCCGTGCCACTTTTAACACCTTCCGTATCAGTCTACCCCTTATAAACCCCGCAATCTCTTTTGTATTGATTGTATTGTTTTGTTATATAGATGGATGACTTGCTGAAACTATGATATCAGTAAATGAAATGGATATAAATGGAGAGTCATGTAGACGGAGTATATCCATGGTTCGGTTCAGTCAATATAGATTGATATAGATTGAATAGACGGATTCATGTTGAATTCTAGTTTATACTTGAATCACATTCAAGTCAGATTGATTAGATTGAGACTCAGTCTGAGTCATACACTTTAAAATGAACTTGAAATCCTGAATTAGTTTTGATGTTATCGATAATTGCTGCACATGGACAGCATGATTTGTGTCTTTTTCCAAGACAATTACCGTGTTGATAACACCATTTGTTAGATTATCTACCTTAAATAGGCAAGCACCCATATTCTCCGCTCCCTGAGGCTCAAGAGAATTGGTCCCGCTTAAACCTATATTTACTAGGGTCCTTATTATAATTTAGCATAACTTGAGGGGTTTTTATGTAAAAATAGTTTTGATATGTTTTCAAAATACACCTCAAGTATTTAATTATCGTCTTTAGGGTTTTCATAGATGTATATTTTATAATTGTGAAATATTTAGGGAGTAGTACCTAGTTTTCATAGTATATGGTATTTTCTTGAAATATTGGAATTTGTTTTGTATTTGGATGGTATTTTCATGTAATGGTGATTCTTTTGATTTGGAAAACTTGGAATATTTATATAATATAATTAAAATAGATATTTTGATAATATATATATATATATATAAATAAATTTTATTTATTTTCTTGTAGAAATCTCATTTTCTAAAGAAAAATGCATTAAAATTCTCTTCAAGCGCAGTATTTTTTGAGGAATCGACCGTTTATTGGCCGGAAGTGTCTTTCGCCATACATATCCATGAGTAGGTAGGCTCCACCTTGGTAGACTTTGTCTATGATGCACGGGCCTTCATAGATCGGCTCGAATTTCCCCCGTTTTGCACGATTAGGGATCATTGGTCTTTTGACAACTAGTACGAGTTCACCATAGCGAAATGTTCTCGGCCTGGTCAGTCTTTCGTATGACCATGTCATCCTTGCGTTATAAGCCTCCAGATTTTGCTGTGCTATAAAGCGAGTTTCGTCGAGGGCATCGAGCTCCTCAAGTCGAAGATGAGCATTTTCTTCATTAGTCAGCTCGTATCGAACTGCTACTCGTAGAGAAGGGAGTTTTATTTCCAGGGGAAGCAATGCTTTCGTACCGAATACCAACATGTATGGTGTTGTATTCATAACCGATTTGAACGTTTTTCGGTATGCCCAGAGAGCTTCATGCAGCCTTTCGTACCAGTCTCTCTTATTTTTGGACACCGTTTTCTTTATAATCTTCGTCAAGGTCTTGTTGAAAGCTTCATCTAGACCGCTGGCCCGAGGATTATAGACTGAAGAGTATCTCCAATCTATTTTATGCTGTTATGCGAAGCGGCTGATTTATGGCTTCTATAAGCTGGCCCATTATCCGAGATAATTCGTCGCGGAGTGCCGAACCGATAGATGACATGTGTCTTGAAGAAATGGAGGATATTCTTCGTCTTCACCTCCCTTAGTGGTACTACTTCTGCCCACTTAGAGAAGTAGTCGGTCGTTGCCAATATAAGCCGATGTCCTTTGGACGATGCCGGTTTAATAGGGCAAATTATATCGGTTCCCCACATTTCGAACGGCCAGCTAGCCACTGTTGGGTGTAGCGGATTTGGATGTTGGTGGATGAAGTCCTCATGGATTTTGCACTAGTGACACTGCTTCGCATATTCGAGGTAGTCCTGAATCATTGTGGTCCAATAGTAACCCATTCTTTTGATCTTCAGCTTCATCTTTGGTCCAGCTTGGTGAAAACCGGAGAGTCCGTCGTGAATTTCTTGACCGACTCTCTTCGCTTCTTCTGGTCCCAGGCATCTTAGCCACAGACAGTAGAAAGATCTCTTATATAGAGTATCATTGACGAAGGCAAAGGACGGAGCTCGTTTCATGAGCTGATGTCGAGACGACGCATTTTTGGGCATTCATTAGGATTTGAAGTAGTCTATGAAGATTTCCCTCCAATCCTTGACCTTTTCTTCGTCCTCTATTTTAAGGGCTACTTGTTCGGCCATTTCTTTTCTTTCGGATGACTCTATCAGATCTTCCAAAAATATATCCGTTGGCGTGAGAACCCTGCGGCTTTGCATGATGATCTTTACATCATCGAGGTAGTCATCAGCCAGTTCCTTAGCCAATTTGGCCAATGCATCCGCCTTGATATTTTCTGCATGCGGTATACTCTTTAGGATGTAGGAAGGGATTTGTGGCAGCAGTTGCTGTACTCTTTCGCCATACTTTATCAGTTCTGGCTTGCACGTCTGATAGTCGCCATTTACTTGGCTAACGATCAGCTGGGAGTCTCCGTATATGAGTAGGTCTTTGATTCCCATGTCAACAGCGATCTCGAGACCTACTATCAAAGCTTCATATTCAGCTTCATTATTAGTCCTTGGCTCTGTTAAGGAGAGGGCGTAATGCAATATCCCTCCTTACGGAGTCATGAAGATAAGGCCCACCCCGGCTTTGATTATGGGGGTGTTTTTCTTTTGCCTCTTTTTGGAAGACACTCCATCGAAGTAGAGCTCCCATTGGGTCATTTTCTTCTTTATCTCCTTTGATTGTGTCGAACGCATGTTCATCCGGCAACTCACAATTTAAGACGGAGTCAGCTGGTATCGGATGCTCCGCTAGAAAGTGGTATCGGATGCTCCGCTAGAAAGTCGGCAATAGCCTGGCCTTTCATTGCTTTGAGGGGTCGATACGTTATCGAGAATTCTATCAGGAGGAGAGCCCATTTGGCAAGAATTCCTGTTAATATAGCCCTTGACATCAGATATTTGATAGGATCCACCTTCGATATGAGATGGACCTCATGTGCCAAGACATAATGTCTGAGCTTCGTTATTGCGAATATCAGTGCCAGGCAATGCTTTTCAATGGGGGAGTAGTTGATTTTTGCCCCGAGGAGAACTCGACTTAAATAGTATAGAGCTCTCTCCTTTCCTTAATCGTTCTCTTGTGCCCATAGCGCGCCTAGAGAACCCTCAAGGGCCGTTGTATATAGGATAAAGGGTTTTTCCTTAACCGGAGCAGCCAATACCGGCCGATTTTGCAGGCATTTCTTGATTTCGTCTAGTGCATTTTGGCACTTTCGATCTCAGACGAACGGGGTCCCCTTCTTCATCAGATGACTGTAGGGACGTCATTTTTCGTAGAGGTTGGCTATGAACCGCCGAATATAAGCGAGCTTTTCTTGAAGAGATCGTAATTGTCGGAGAGTTCTTGGCAGGGGCATTTCCATAATCGCCTTGATCTTTAAGGGATCGATTTCGATACCCCGGTGTCGTATGATGAAACCAAGGAGTTTTCCTGAGGAGACTCCAAATGCGCATTTTAGAGGATTTATCTTCAGATTATACTTCCGAAGACGTCGAAACACTATTTTAAGGTGTTCTCAATGCTCCTCATGAGATTTGCTCTTTACCACTAGGTCGTCAATATAGCATCGACGATCTCGTGTATGAAGTCATCGAAGATCTTCGTCATGGCCCTTTAGTAGGTAGCGCCAGCATTCTTTTGAAGGGTTGCCTAGCACGGCAACAAGGTTTCGGGTGGCATCTTTCATGCCATATTAAAATTTTAGCCGTTCTAGCCAACCCTAACATAGAATCGTTTACTGGAAATCCGACGGAATGAAATGCAAACAATTTTGCAAGTAAAGTGAACAAGGAATACAACCTTTGTATGTTAGTGTTTATTCCCTAGAGGTCATTACTGTATCATACTAGTTTGTATATTACTTAATGGAAGCTTGGGATATTCACAGTTGTATTAACAGTCTTGCTAAAAATGGTAGTATGCTACTTGGTTTGTTTCTACTTTAATATGTGCATGTGTTTCTTTTAACATATCGCTTATACATATTAGTAGAGCCCTTAGGATCTTTGCTTGATTACCAGCGTTGTGATGGCAGTTACACCAGTGGGGGCTGGGTAGTCTATAAGCAACATTCTATACAGGTCCTTGGTTGTAGGATTATCGAGATAGGGCATCGATACTCCGGAGTAGACTGGTGTGTACGCTTCTCATCCCAGCATAGGGAGATGGTCTGTCCCATAGCCATCAGTACGTCGTACTGGAGATAGTATGCAGGTGCTCGTTAGGTTACGAGTACACCGGACAGGACTCGCCGGGAACTGTAGGTTGGTTTTATACCCATCGTCAGATAGCAGTTCCAAGGTGACATGAGCACAGCTTAGTCCGTCGACTTGACACTGCTACTTCGCCTCGGGTGTGTTCCCACTGTCCTTAGATTACTACCCTATCAAGGCTTAAAGGAGTCGTGCAAAGAGGTAGTAGTTGGGTGCAGTCCCGAAGCACTTGGAGGCAGTGGCGGTTAGACATGATTCGTCTCTCCCAGTATTGGGGGTTGATATCGCGCTGTGTATAGAGAGCCATTACGCAAAGTCCCTAGCCAGGGCAAACGAGATTTACTGGTAGGTTCCAGTAGTTTCTCAAGGTGTAATGGACTTCACTCCGACACGACTTATACCGCTATTAGGGGTTTGACGTTTACCTCCCCCTTAGGCCTGATATGCGATAGTCCTAGACGAACAGACCGGACTGTACGGAGATTGTCACATCAGACTCAGTTGGAGTTCCGATGGGTTTCCTCATCGTCCTTCTTATCGACATCTACTTGGGGACCGTTACGTACAGCTAGTACCGCTTGCGGCCTGTGGTTAAACCCACTGCCAGCGTAGTGTCGAGTTTTTAGAGTCCCACACAGAGAGTTTCCCTGCACCGGGCAAAAGGTGTAGATGTCGTATGGTTTTACGGCAGGGTCGCGATCACTTTCGTACACTTATGCACGTATTATGATCGGGCAGATAATACTAGCGGGCTTTGGTTTAAGCTAGATTCTAGTATTATACAGATGGATTTATTCAGTCAAAGTTTATCCATGTTTTTCGGAAATACGGATGGGAGGGGCAGTCTCGTAATTTGTCGGGAAGCTTCTAGAAGAAGGTGACTCATTTGTATTTATTTCTTTTGGATTAAACACAAATGAGGTGGAGAGATGAGTTGTAAGTTTTCATTAAATGCTTAATGACTCATGAGGCGATTCAACCTTAGGATTAAATGAGGCTCACAAGATATTTCTAAATATTTATCAAGAGATATTTGTATGCTTCATGATATTCTATCATGAGACATTATTCATATTATTATCACAAAAGCTTTCTTTCTCCACAAGTCATCATCTTCTTCCTCAAACCCTAATAGCTCTCATGAGTTGAGAATCCTAGGGTTTAAGTGACTAAGTAATTCATCTAAATACTCTACACCCTCTAGGATTTCTAGATTAGAAAACTAGAAGCTGTAGTTATCTCAGATTCGAGATAGAAGCTCAGACTATAGACTCTCGGGTGGATCGTCTTTGACTCGAGGAGGCCGTTGAGGTGCCCATGTTCCATAGAGCCTACAAGGTGTGGAGGACAGCGATGAAGACCCGAAGGATAAGTAACGTGAGGTATAACTTCGAATCCGAGTAGTTAAACCTCTCGTAGTTTGCTAGTAATGGTTTAGACACGATCCGTGTGCTCAAGTCCGTGTTACGAAGCTTTGATAATTGTTTTTCATATATTCTGCCTCCCCGCGAGCACGTGGGGTGCGTGACATGGACTTACAGTGGTATTAGAGCCTACTAAACCTTTACTAGCTTGTTAGCAACTAATTAGAAGTTCGATCGTCGGAAAAACACGAAAACTTAACCCCGAACCCCCCAAGTTTCTGTCAATTTTAAACGTGTCGAAAAAATTATTTTAGTGGTATGAAAATTCACAGCAGGGAATTCTAAGAATATTGGAGAAATACGAGGTCCCAACTCGGTGAGACTGCCGCAGAAGCGCGGCGGATTAGTGCAATCCGCCGCGGATCCGCGGCCGGGTCAACTCCGAGTTGACTTGTATTTACACTGTAACTTTTAGTTTTGGTTGTTCTGTATTTTTGTATATTTTGTTTCGTCCCAGGTTATTTCAGTGCTGGCTTGCATTTGGGGTAGACACGGAAAAAGGTTGTCGATCGAAATTCTAAGTTATTTGCTAATCAGGTTTTATCTGTGATGTTTAATGTGTTCGTAAACCTCCCCTAATTGCTAGTATGTCGGTTAGCAGGGTGTTGCATATTTTTGTAATGGTTTTTACTGGTTTGTGTATATGAACTTCATTGGATCGTTGTGATGATTAGCCGGGGTTTGAGATGAGTTTTTATATTCTTTCATTCGATGTAAAATGTAATATGATGTATTATTCTTTTGCGGGGCACATGCGGGCTGAGGTTGTATCCACCGTTGTATTATTTCATTTACTGTTTTATGCTCCTAGGATAGACCCAAGGTGGGGTGCACAAACTACCGGGTACTTTGAAGTGTTTAGTGGCCTACTCACGTTGTTGAGGGAGACCGTTTCACTTCGGGTACTTGGCGGGTAGTTTGCCATACCCGTAGGGGTCTAGGGTAGGGTAATGGCTATTCATCACAACTGTGTAATCCGTCTTTCGTTGCAGTCTCAAAGGAAACGCGGATTGCTTGTATATCCAATAATGTTCATCTGTGATCTGGAATGCCTATTATTGCGTCTGACGAATGTACAATATCTATATATGATATCTATTAGGCGTTACTTATATTTTACATCCGCGCTAGCCCAGCCCCCGCTCTGTTGCTAGTTAAGTAACCTAACGGGTGAATGACGGGACCCAATGGCGAATGCGGATGGCTTAAGAGAACGTTGTATTTTCATTGTTTTCTGCAATGATAGGTTAATTGATGGGACGCATTATATTAATGCAAAGAAAATAAACCAAAGTTGAATCGTTGGAACAAATTTAAAAGAAACCACTCGGTTATTTTAAAAGAGCAGAATTTTTAATTGCGGAGCTTTAACCACTCCTTTTAAAAAAGCTATCAGGTTCCTTCGATTATATCAAGTTCACTACGTTCACGGTTTCGGCAAAACCAGTCGCAGCCCTCCGTCATTTCATATGGATGGTCAGTAGTATTCAAGCTATGTTTGTTGGCCTTCATCAAGGCATAGTGTTTGGTAGCTGCGGGGTATTCATTTGTTACATAGATAGATGAGTTGGTTTGGGACAGTCGTACTGCCATTTGGCCAACGTCAGGGGTATGTACGGGTGGGTTCAAATGAACAAGATAATGATGGGTAGAACTTGACATGTGACTTATGATTTGTTGGCCTTCGTCAAGATCATAAGAGCATGGGGCAAAAATCCACATCGGGAGTTTCTAAAGAAACTGAAACTTGCTAGAGTTGCATACCATTTGGAGTGTGATAATTTTGGTAGGATTCCTTCAGCTTTATCACACGATGATATTTGGATCCCGATCCTACTATGAGTATCCGCTACTCATCAGGAGATTCGTCACTTAACGATCAATGCTATAAACCAAGTAGGTGTCTAGAACAGTGTCAGCGGGGCTACGTCTCCAGAGAAAAGAGGTTGTTTAATTAAGGAACTTTGCGAAAGAGTCGTAAAACCTCCCTCGAAGTACCGACACTAGCCTGGCTGAACGGTTAAGCAAGTATTGTACGGTGAGATCAGTCCTGACTAATTCTCTTTTATGGTTTGAGGAAGGATTCGAGAAACAGTGGGAGCCATCCAGTTTAGATAAACTAAAAACCAATCTAAACTTGCTAGAGCATCATGCTAAAGTGTTCCCTCTCTCTCTCTCTGCAGCGACCATGACTAGGTTACATCTAGATAACAAGTTGACCGAATCTGACTTTTATGACTGGCAAAGGTCTGTCCAGATGTCTATTACCTATGACAAGCTGGACCACCCTATTACTACTCAAGCCCCCGCCGTCCCAGGTCCAGTTTCCACAGTCACGGATATGGATATCCGTCAGACTAAGGAAAAGGACAGTGCGAAAGCCAAGTGCCTCGTGTTGGCTTCAGTTAATGGTGTATACCAGAAGCATCACGAGAAGATGGACTTATTTTCCATCTTCCTCCATAACATAGATTTATATGGAGAGCAATCTCGTATCGCAAGATATGAGACCTTGAACGAATTGCTTTAAGCGAGGTTGGTTGACGGGTCATCTGTAGGGGACGGCGTCCTTACGATGACTAGCTATATTGATGAGCTCACGGACCTGGAGACCACGTTGGGAAACAGGTCATATGCTGACTTATTTCCACAGTCCCTACCCTCTACTTACACCCAAAGAAACCAGGGAGACATCTGCTCTTCTTAATGGGGGACCTTTTTCTTCTGCATCTAGGGCGAAAGCAAAGGGTGAAAAGAAGAAGACCTCCACAAAGACGATATACGGTGTCAATGAAGTAGAAGGAAAGGGAAGAGCAAAAGTTTCGGGACTTGGTGTAGGTAAGGAGGGATGTTCCTATTGTTATGGGAACGGGCATTAGCAGAAGGATTGCAGGGCTTTGGAAGCCAGTAGCCAGGATTCGAAGCATGTTATGGCTTCGGCCTCGAGTGTGTTTGTAATTGAGAACTGTTTGTCAATTAACTCTACTTCCTGGGTACTAGATACCGGAGCAGGATCTCATATCTGTAATTCATTACATGCTTTGAGAAACCGTAGAGTTATCAGGGTAGGCGATTTGTCTCTCAGAGTTGTGAACGGAATGAGCGTGGACGCTGAATCCGTGGGAGAATATCGTCTAGGTTTGACAAGTGGGCAGATATTGATTCTACGTAACTATTTGTATGTACCTAGTTTGACTTGTAATATCATATCAGTGTCCTCACTTTCGAGAGAGGGATATGATTTTACAATCGTAAGCGATGTGGTTCACATCCACCTAAATCAAGTTCTGATTGGGTCCGGTACATTAGATAACGGTTTATACGTATTGAATCAAGCTCAGGTTTTCAATGTCCAGAATACACTTAAAAGAAAGTCTCCGGAAATAAATCAGGCTTTCTTATGGCATTGTAGACTAGGTCACATCAATGAAACACGGTTGACTAAGTTACATAGAGAAGGATATTTGAATCCGTTCGAATATCAATCTTATGCTACTTGTGAATCTTATCTCATGGGAAAGATGACAAAGACTCCGTTTACTGGACACGGAGTAAGTGCAAGCGAGCTCTTGGGACTCATACACAGCGATGTGTGTGGTCCAATGTCTACACATGCGCGAGGTGGTTATTCCTACTTCATTACTTTTACGGATGATTTCTCTAGGTATGGACATATTTTCTTGATGAAGCATAAATTCGAGGCCTTTGAGAAATTCCGGGAATACAAGAATGAAGTGGAAAACCAAACAGGCAAAAGTATCAAGACACCGAGATCTGATCGAGGTGGTGAATACTTAAGTGTCGAGTTCCTGGGTTACTTAAAAGTGAATGGAATTCTCTCTCAGCTTACTCCTCCATACACACCACAATACAACGGTGTATCGGAAAGGCGGAATCGAACCCTATTGGATATGGTTCGTTCCATGCTGAGTAAGGCTGAGTTACTGCGATCTTTCTGGGGTTATGCACTAGAATCAGCTGCATATCTTTTGAACAAGGTTCCAACCAAAACTGTGCCTACTACACCATATCAGATGTGGAGTGGGAAGAAACCCTATCTTCAGTACCTGAAGACATGGGGATGTCCAACTTTTGTAAAAAAGCAGCATCCGGACAAGCTCAAGGCACACTCAGTACAGTGTAAGTTTGTGGGATATCCAAAGAACTCCAAGGGGTATTGTTTCTATTACGCAGAGGAACAAAAGGTTTTTGTTTCTCGTCATGCCCACTTCTTGGAAGCTGAATTTTTAGAAAATAAGAAGAGTGGGAGCGCAATAGAACTTGAAGAAATTCCAGAACCACAAGCTATTACTAAAAGTTTGGTAGAACAAGAAGGTTCAGAAGAAAGTGACATCCCAGCGCCTATCTGCAGAAGTAGTAGGCAGTCTCATCCGCCCGAGAGATACTACGGTTTTCTCATAGACGGGGATCGAGAAGATTGCATCATTGATAATGATGACCCTACTAGCTTCCAGCAAGCCATTCAGAGTCGTGACTCGGTAAAATGGCTGGATGCAATGCGGACCGAAATGGAGTCCATGTATACTAACAAAGTATGGACTTTGGACATTGCTCTAGATGGGGTAAAACCCGTAGGATGAAAATGGATCTTCAGAAAGAAGATTGGTGTAGATGGACAGGTTGAAACCTATAAGGCTAGACTTGTTGCAAAGGGTTTTCGTCAAAGACCTGGTTTGGACTATGACGAAACCTTTTCTCCAGTGGTAATGCTCAAATCCATTCGGGTCCTTTTTGCCATTGCTGCCTTCCACGATTATGAGATCTGGCAAATGGACGTAAAGACAGCCTTTCTAAATGATAATTTGGAAGAGTGCGTGTATATGGATCAGCCAGAGGGATTCATTCAGAGTGGGAGCAGCGGTAAAGTGTGCAAGTTGCTTAAGTCCATTTATGGACTAAAGCAGGCATCACGGAGTTGGAACATCTGTTTTGATGATACTGTTAAATAATTTGACTTTATCGAGAATCCAGATGAACCATGCATATACAGTAAGATTGTAGGGAGAGCTGTAGTATTACTCGTCTTGTACGTGGATGATATTCTCCTAATAGGAAATGATATTCCTATGCTACAGTCAGTCAAAGGATTCTTGTCACAGAAGTTCTCCATGAAGGACCTGGGTGATGCTACCTACATTCTGGGGATCCAGATCTATCGTGATAGATCAAAGAGGATGTTGGGACTTTCACAGTTCAGGTACATAGACACCATATTGAAAAGATTCGGTATGGAAGATTCTAAGCACGGTAACCTACCGGCTTGTCACGGAATCGCCCTCTCCAAAGAGATGTCTCCCAAGACTGATTTGGAAAGGGCTCGCATGTCGATTATACCCTATGCTTCTCGGTAGGCTCTATAATGTATGCGATATGTACCGGACCAGATGTAGCATACATATCGAGCGTTGTAAGCCGGTATCAGGCAAACCCAGGAGAGAAGCACTGGATAGCAGTAAAGAACATTCTCAGGTACCTGAGGAGGACTAAGGAGATGTTCTTGGTGTATGGCGGAAAAGAATTCCAGATCGAGGCCTTTGCTGACTCCAGCTTCCAGAGTGACAAGGATGACTTAAGTCCATGTTGGGTTACGTCTTTACCCTAAATGGAGGGGCGGTCTGTTGGAAGAGTTCCAAGCAGGACATCGTTGCTGACTCAACGATGGAAGCGGACTATATAGCTGCTTGCGATGCCGCATAAGAAGCTGTCTGGATGAAGAAGTTCCTAACAGAACTTCAGCTGGTTCCTACCAGTGTTGATCCAATACCTCTGTATTGCGACAACAACGGCGCTATAGCTTTAGTGAAGGAACTCAGGTCCCATCAGAAGTCCAGACACATCTTAAGGCGGTATCACCTGATTAGGGAGATCGTAGATCGCCGGGAGATCGAGGTGAAGAGAGTAGATATGGAGAATAACACTGCTGATCCATTCACTATGGCCATTCCTCAGACGCAGTTCGAGAGGATATTCGAGATGATAGGTCTGCGATATGCCAGTACATGGCCCTAGTGCAAGTGGGAGATTGTTAGTGTTTATGCCCTAGAGACCATTAGTGTATCATACTAGTTTGTATATTACTTAATGGAAGCTTGGGATATTCACAGTTGTATTAACAGTCTTGCTAAAAATGGTAGTATGCTATTTGGTTTGTTTCTACTTTAATATGTGCATGTGTTTCTTTTAACATATCGCTTATACATATTAGTAGAGCCCTTAGGATCTTTGCTTGATTACCAGCGTTGTGATGGCAGTTACACCAGTGGGGGCTGGGTAGTCTATAAGCAACATTCTATACAGGTCCTTGGTTGTAGGATTATCGAGATAGGGCATCGATACTCCGGAGTAGACTGGTGTGTACGCTTCTCATCCCAGCATAGGGAGATGGTCTGTCCCACAGCTATCAGTACGTCGTACTGGAGATAGTATGCAGGTGCTCGTTAGGTTACGAGTACACCGGACAGGACTCGCCGAGAACTTCAGCTTGGTTTTATACCCATCATCAGATAGCAGTTCCCAGGTGACATGAATACAGCTTAGTCCGTCGACTTGACACTGCTACTTCGCCTCGGGTGTGTTCCCACTGTCCTTAGATTACTACCCTACCACGGCTCAAAGGAGTCATACAAACAGGTAGTAGTTGGGTGCAGTCCCGAAGCACTTGGAGGCAGTGGCGGTTAGACAGGATTCGTCTCTCCCGGTATTGGGGGTTGATATCGCGCTGTGTATGGAGAGCCATTGCGCAAAGTCCCTGGCCATGGCAAACGAGATTTACTGGTAGGTTCCAGTAGTTTCTCAAGGTGTAATGGGCTTCACTCTGACACGACTTATACCGCTATTAGGGGTCTGACGTTTACCGCCCCCCTAGGCCTGATATGCGATAGTCCTAGACGAACAAACCGGACTGTACGGAGATTGTCACATCAGACTCAGTTAGAGTTCGGATAGGTTTCCTCATCGTCCTTCTTATCGACATCTACCCGGGGACCGTTACGTACAGCTAGTACCGCTTGCGGCCTATGGTTAAACCCACTGCCAACGTAGTGTCGAGTCTTTAGAGTCCCACACAGAGAGTTTTCCTGCACCGGGCAAAAGGTGTAAAGGCCGTATGGTTTTACGGCAGGGCCGCGATCACTTACGTACACTTGTGCACGTATTATGATCGGGCAGATAATACTAGCGGGCTTTGGTTTAAGCCAAATTATAGTATTATACAGATGGATTTATTCAGTCAAAGTTTATTCGTGTTTTTCAGAAATACGGATGTGAGGGGCAATCTCTTAATTTGTCGGGAAGCTTCTAGAAGAAGGTGACTCATTTGTATTTATTTCTTTTGGATTAAACACAAATGAGGTGGAGAGATGAGTTGTAAGTTTTCATTAAATGCTTATTGACTCATGAGGTGATTCACCCTTAGGATTAAATGAAGCTCACAAGATATTTCTAGATATTTATCAAGGGATATTTGTATGCTTCATGATATTCTATCATGAGACATTATTCATATTATTATCACAAAAGCTTTCTCTCTCCACAAGTCATCATCTTCTTCCTCAAACCTTAATAGCTCTCATGAGTTGAGAATCCTAGGGTTTAAGTGACTAAGTAATTCATCTAAATACTCTACACCCTCTAGGACTTCTAGATTAGCAAATTAGAAGCCGTAGTTATCTCAGATTCGAGATAGAAGCCCGGACTATAGACTCTCGGGTGGATCGTCTTTGACTCGAGGAGACCGTTGAGGTGCCCATGTTCCATAGAGCCTACGAGGTGTGGAGGATAGCGATGAAGACCCGAAGGACAAGTAACGTGAGGTATAATTTCGAATCCGAGTAGTTAAACCTCTCGTGGTTTGCTAGCAATGGTTTAAACATGATCCGTGTGCTTAAGTCCGTGTTATGAAGCTTTGATAATTGTTTTTCATATATTCCGCCTCCCCGCGAGCACGTGGGGTGCGTGATATGGACTTACATTGTAGACCGGTCCTTTACTTCGTTAGCTCCGTGTAGTAGTCCATTCGCTGCGATCATGAAGTCACGGACTCTAGAGAGGCTCCCATGAAGAAATGAACATGCTTGCATCGAAGTCTTCGAGGCCGAAGATGATCTACATCGAGGAGACACTAACCCAAGCTATCTCTTCACTAATTGTGGAATTAGTGAAGCAAACACCCTATACTAAATGGCAAGTAGTAGAGAATGACGAAGTAGGAAGTGGGTTCACTTTAGATTTATTTTTCTCACTATTTTTCATCACTTGCTCATGTCAAGAGAGCAAAAAAATCAATGAAGAAGAAGAAGCTCAAGTGAAGTGATGAAGAGAAATGTGATGAGGTTAGAAATGCAACCATGGGTTAAATGTGTCATGGCTAACTCATGCAGAGAATAAACTATAGGCTAGGGTTAAAGGTTAGGTTAATAAATATCTTAGAAATATCAAGAAGGGTGGACTAAGTCAACACAAGAAAATATCTCAAGATTAATCCACACAATTAGAATTAACTAAGATAATTAAAAACCTAACCATAAACCTAGCCATAGTATTAATCTTATAAACCCTAGTTGCATTTATAACCTAGCATGTTACAATTATACATATCACATATATATAATTTAGTAACAAAAGAAAAGAATACAATTAACATATACACATATATGTTAAAAGTATCCAAAGTGAGAAGAAATCTTAAGTGAACTAATATTAGTTAATGTAATATAATATATCAAATATATAATTATATATTAAATTATTAAATCAACTCTTGATTTAATAATCCGGCTATATTACATATAACCGACTAATATCAAATGAATCAACTTATCGAATCAACACTTGATTCGATAACCCGGCTATATCATATATAACCGACCGATATCACATATCGCGAGAATAGAATACGGTATCACATATCGTATTAATCTCGGTCTCACACATATCACATATGTGCTCCTACTCCGTTTCGCTTGAGCCAGGAAACCTCTGTCTAGGACTCTAAAGACTCGTCAATACGCCGGCAGTAGGTGATGATCATATCAAACATCACAAGCTGCAAGCGGTCTGCTAAACGTAACGGCCACTCGGGTATTGAGCGATCAGAAGATCAACAAGCAAGCCTGTCCATACTCATACAAATCCAATCAGTAACACTACCATACAGTCCGGTCTCTTCGTCTGATATGTCGCATATCTCGTCTACGGGTGGTAAACGTCAGACCACAGTAACTTGATATGTCGTGCCGATGTAAGGCTCATAACGGGTCGAGAAACTACTGATAACAATTACTAGTATATCTCTGAAGCAGCCGTGTCCAGGGACTTCCTGTTATAGCTGATTGTTACGAATTCCGTTGTGTATGTAAAGAAATGTGTAGAGAAATCACAACCAAAAATATTTGACCGCAATCAATAACGGTGTCGAATGTAGCGCGTTAGTAAGTGCGGATCGTCCACAGGGAAAGTGTAATTGTTCGTGTTTCGATTTATATGAGTTGAAACTTTAAAGAAAAAAAACAAACAATTTATGATTTGTAAATTGAAGTTCAAGAATTAGGAAAATCTAGTCTAAATCAAGAAACGATAAAATCAAGAATTGAGAATTTGTGATGATTTCCAAATCAAATATCAAGAATCGAAGTGAGGCTCGTAGGAATCGATCGGATCTACAGATGTGATGAAATCTAGTGATTACATATTCTTATCTATCGATGAATTGATACTAGATCGATGATGATCGACGAGAATTAGGAATTTCTTATGAAACTAGAGTTTCATCTTCTATCCCTTTTTCCTTCGTCGATATCATTCACATTCTAGCTTCTAGTAAATTCAAGAATCGATCGTGGATCCCTAATTTCGAGCGATCGCAATCAAGAAAGCATCGCAACGAAACTAGGTCGTCGATTCTTCAATTTGCTAGGGTTTACAAAACTCGTAGGACTTAAGAATCGTTTTATGATTTGTTACATCATCATTCTATTGATCGTCTCGACTCCTTTACGAGCTACTCAAACATCACAACAAGAACCACAATCACAAATTGAGATTGAATCATGATGCAAGAATTTAAAGAAAGCAAGATTACGACTGCGAGACCTGAACCTTAGACAGCGCCGATGGATGGAGTTAGTGAAGGATTACGACTGCGAGATCTTGTATCACCCGGGCAAGGCGAATGTAGTGGCAGATGCTTTGAGCAGGAGGCCCGGGGGTAGTCTATCTTGTTTGAGCGCAGTACATGGGCAGTCGTCGGCAGATTGGCAGATTTTATGCGACAGCCGGATACAGTTCGAGTTCACGCCGATCGGAGGACAGATTGCGCATGTTCGTGCATGCCCACAGTTGCTTGACCGTATACATGAGGCACAACACAGTGATGACCGATGTTCAGAGATCAGGACGCAGATTGGACAGGGCAGATTTTCCGAGTTCGTGATCGATGATCAGGGGATACTGAGATTTGGGACTAGACTGTGCATACCAGATGCTGAGGGACTGCGGCGTGGGATTCTTGAGGAGGCACATCGATCAGTGTACATCATCCATCCCGGTTCCACCAAGATGTATCATGATATGAGAGATGTTTACTGGTGGGACGGAATCTAGAGGGACATCACAGATTTCGTGTTGAGATGCCTGACTTGTCAGCAAATCAAGGCCGAGCACCAGAGGCCCGCGGGAGAGCTACAGCCGTTACCCATTCCGGAGTGGAAATGGGAGCAGATTTCGATGGATTTTGTTGTGGATCTACCCAGGACTAGGCAAGGGTATGACTCCATTTGGGTGATCGTGGATCGTTTGACGAAAGCGGCTCACTTCCTGCCAGTGAAGACGACTTTCGGATTTACTCAGTATGCCCAGATTTACATCGACGAGATAATACGACTGCATGGAGTCCCGACGTGTATCGTGTCCGACAGAGGCACCCAGTTTACCAACCGACTATGGCATAGACTTAAGGAGGCTTTGGGCACACGCTTGAGTTTCAGCACAGCATATCATCCGCAGACCGACGGCCAGTCAGAGCGGACGATTCAGACTTTCGAGGACTATGCTCCGAGCGTGCATTTTAGACTTTGGTGGTAGCTGGGATCATCATTTACCCTTGGTGGAGTTCTCCTACAACAATAGTTTCCAGGATATTATTCGGATGGAAACTTTTGAGGCTCTGTATGGGAGGAGATGTAGATCGCCCGTCTGCTGGACAGAGCTCAGTGAGAGCAGTATTTTGGGGCCCCAGATCGTACAGAAGACGACCGAGAAGATACAGCTGATTCGAGACAGGATGAGGACAGCTCAGAGCAGGCAGAGATCGTATGCTGACAGGCGCCGCCGCAGATTAGAGTTCGCAATTGGAGATCACGTTTTTCTGAGGGTCTCTCCGATGAAGGGAGTGATGAGATTTGGACGGAAGGGGAAGCTTAGCCCTAGATTCATAGGTCCCTTTGAGATCCTCGAGCGTGTGGGCGCAGTAGCTTATCGTTTGGCTCTTCCATCCGACTTCCCAGATGTTCACCCCGTGTTCCACGTGTCGATGCTTTGCAGATACCTACATGACCCTTTACACATGATTTAGTATCAGACCATTCAGCTCGAGCGCGACCTTTCGTTCACCGAGCAGCCAGTCGTGATATTGGACCGGCAGGTGAAGAAACTTAGGTCGAAGGTCTTTCCATCAGTGAAGGTGCTTTGGTGCAGCCCGAGTGGCGAAGAGATCACTTGGGAGGCCGAGGGCGAGATGCGGAACAAGTTCCCTCATCTCTTTGAAGGTATGCGTAGCTTTATATTTTCAAATTCGGGGACGAATTTCTTTTAAGGGACGAGATTGTAACACCTTAGGATGTGTTTAGTGGCTAATTATATTTAAATAAAGGGTTTTTAATAAAAAGTTTACCAAATTGGGTTTCAAATATTTTTCCAAATTTAATAAATATTTTTCTAGAATTTTCCTAGGCTTGCACACACATGTGCATGTAAACTAGGGTTTAAAATGAGGTTATACCATGATTAGCAACCATGGTGGGTTTAATAATGGGGATTAATTCTTTTGGGTTTTAATTAAGTCTATTTAGTTAATTGATGGTTGTTTTAATTTGAATTTTGTTTTGGGATGTTGACTTGAGAGAATGAGAGAGAGAGAGTGCATCATGGCAAAGCCCATGCTTGCATTTAATGATGAGAGAGAAAGGAGGGGTTGACATTGGGAGTTATCATTTTCCTCTCATTCTTGTGCTCATTTCTCTCAACCTCTCACTCTCACACTCTCACACCCACAAGCACAGCAGCAGCAGAAGCAAGCACAGCAGCAGCAGCAAGCAGGCACAGCAACAGCAGTGAGCAGCAGCAGCAGCAACAACTTCAGCTGCAGCTCCTTCCCTGTACTCCTTCTTCTTCCTCCAGCTCCCTAGGGTCGAGTGTGGGGTATACTTTTTGAACTTACCCCCTAGTTTGCTTAGTTAGTGTAGCTTAGCTTCGATTAGTGATTAATGGTGCGTTTTAGTGCGATATGTGGTAATTAGTGGGAACTTTGATCAAGTGAAGTATGTATTGGTTTAAGTAAGTTGATGGAGTGTTGTTAGGGCCATGTTAACCTAGATTAGACCCAATTGCACTAAAATACCACCAGATTGCTATTTGATGCAAATTCATCGTTTTTAAGCAAATTCTAGCTTTCGGCAAACTGCTATCGACCCAGTGAGTTCAGAATAAAATTGAGATGACTGCAGTATAGTTGTTAGGTGCTGGTCCCATGTGTAGAACACGACCCCCATTTTCCTTGTTTAGGCCGCCGAAATATTGTTTCTGGCCGCAATTTGCGGCCAGATGGAGGGGTATGGGGTTTGGGTTTTCCCATGTAGGTTCCTGCTGCTATTCTTAGACTCATGGCATGTGTAATTTTATTTAATTGTTGCTGTAGAAAAATCTGGAGCTAAATACCTGTTTATCGTATTTTTTAAACCTTCGCGACACGAGTGATACGTGTGTGGGTTTGGAATTTCTGTGTATCGCGACGCGTCGGGGTAGTTCAGGCGCATAATCACACATTTTAGCGTATCGCGCATACGCGCGCTTGGTTTGCGACGCGGGTTTCTAGTTTGACCTTAATATCGCGTTTTTGAAGATTTGAGCTTATGTGTGATATATTGTGTAATTCGAGGTTCGCAGGCGAGTGAGACGGACGCTGCGAAGAAAGTGAAGCAAGTCGTCGGCTACACTTAGCGCGAGACTTCGGTGAGTAGATTTAACATCTATGGGGATATCGCCCGCATGGCGTTATGCGTCAGGGCTGATAGGACCTTATAGCTATATGTTGCATTTACCCCATTGACTGTCATGGATATTGTTGTTGCATACTGCATTCCCTGCTATATGTATGTAAACATAGAATTGATAGAACACCGCAATATTACTAACGGTTCATGTTGCACGAGCACTAATCTGCATATTACACATACACCGTTAGTAATTGCCATGACACACTCACTGTAGAATTTCCATGATTATTATGTTGTAGTTCATTTCACATATGATTCGATATGATTTTCATAGAAATTGGGAGCCGCATGATGTCTTTGAAAACTGAAACTATTTCAAAAAGTGGTTTCTCCCTTGTACCTATATTATGGCTTGATGTACATAGCACATCGCATTTGATTTACTTATTGGTGTTGGATTTTCATGCGATTTCTGGTTTTGAGGACCGTGGGATTATTTAAGAAAAGATGCACTATTTGAAAAACCAGGTTCCTTGTGAATGATATTTTGGTGCGTCCGCTACGCGTTTTCTCGGTACTGAGACGTGTGCTTGAAACCCGATTCGAGGAGTGGATGATCTGTTTGCGGGTTCGTGGTAGACCCGGTATGGTTCCCCTCGGCAAGATGATCGATGGACTTTGCCGATTGAGCCTGGAGGTGGGCGAGTACCTATTGTGATTGTTTGGACCTGGCGGTTATCCGGAGGATACTGACCAGAGTCGAGAGATAGATGCGGGATGATCCGTACTGCAGGGGCCGAGGGCCGATACCGCAGATGGAGCCCGTGGGCTGATCCGGACTTACGGAGCCCAACATATGAGGATTTGCGTGTCGATGCTGGACAGGAGTATTTTATGATATTTTGAGTGCCGATGTTGGGCACTCGTGATTCTCAGAGATTTACAGGATTTGAGGGCCGAGGAGAGTGCCGGCGCCTGAGTTTATTTGGGATTTGGGTGCAGTTTTGGGCACCGATTATTTCCCACGTTGATATTCCGTGTAGATGTTGTTTATCCCATGCTCAGCATTTATTTTCATGTATCTCATCCTGTAGTTATTTTACCTGACAGAGCATTTGCATGATCATTGCACCTACTGCTTGTCGCATATATATCTTACATGCTGGCATATGATAGAGTAGCGCAGTACGTGCTAGCTCGCGATTACCTTTATATGTTATCTCTATTCACGAGTTGGCAACTCACCCCCGTTGTGCCACAGTATTTGTAGGTTGCCCATCAGAGTAGTCGCGGCAGGCTGCCTTTTTCATCTTTTGGCTACAGATACCACTACAGTTGGTGTGAGAGCTGTTTTGCTTTTAGGTGGGTTGTTGTATCTGATTACTTTTTTTGTACCCCCTTTCGTATCTAGTATCCTCCATCTACCATATATGTAATGGACTTAGAGACAGTATGAGGACGATGATGTATATTTTTGTATTCTGGTGTCGAGCTCGTGGGAGCCGACTGTTTATATATGCAGTTTATTATTCTGTGATGTTTACTTATTGCTCATTCTTCGCTACGGCGTCGTATATTACTCTTGTGGTGATGGTTTCCGCCGGTGGGCGTGATTGCTCCCGTTTGGGGATGCTTTATTTCATTAGATCTCATTTTCACCTATATCCTGTTTTATACCCGATTTCGGGGTTACTTTTACAAAGGAAATGCTGCTAGGATTATTTAAATGATAACGTGATTTTAAAAGAACTTATTGAACTATTTAAGGTTTTCTAAATGTCTTAATTAAATGTTTTCAACACTCGCTCCTTTTAAATGGTTTTGATTTCTGGGTTCGGCTTACTTAGTCGTGTTACGCCTGTAGACGTTGTGTGGTTAAGTGCCGGTCACGAGTCGAAACATTCGGGTAGTGACAAAGTTGGTATCAGAGCGTAGGTTTTACCTTTCGGAGTGTAGGATGACCTTGGTATGATGGAGTAGGTAGCTGAAGCAGAGTGGCGTAGTGTGTGTATGTTCCGCGGCATACTCACGACACGGTACTCCGCCAAGGCGACCTTAGGAGTTATTGATTTAAATTCCTTCTTGAGTATATATATTCTTGTGACTCAATTTTCGTATTCTTATCGAATCATAATTTCCTTTCAGCCATTATGCCGCCAAAGACTACGAGGGCGCAGAGAGTGGCCGCGAGGGCCGAGATTCGAGTTGATTTGTCTGAGACGAGGACTGATCCGGGCAGTACACCGGTTGTACCCGAGCAGGCTGTTCCTCCTGTGACAGATCAGATCACCACGCTAGGGGATGGTATGCAGGAGATGCGCCAGACGGTGGGATCCAGCATGCAGGAGATGCGCCAGATGATAGGATCGCTAGTTGAGATGCTTCGAGCGCAGCGACCAGAGGTAGCTCCACCCGTTACAGAGACCGCGATGGTACCTACCGTACAGCCAGTTGCCCCTGCAGCCACGGAGGTGATTACAGTATCTCTATCAGAGTTTATGAGGCTGAAGCCTCCGGTCTTCACAGGCACCGATGCAGCCGAGGACCCACAGTCTTTCATTGATAGGATGGCTCGGATATGCCATTCCCTCAGATGCGCAGATGCGAGATGGGTTGAGTTCGCGAGCTTTCGCCTGGAAGGTCTTGCGCAGAAGTGGTGTGAATCTATCGAGAAGGGTAGAGCGGCAGGTCTTCCTCCTATGACCTGGACAGAGTTCGTGGCACTATTCCTTGCCGGATTTCTCCCACTGAGTGTCAGAGATGCTAGGGCATGCAAGTTCGAGTCTTTACGCCAGACTCTGGAGATGTCAGTGGCAGAGTATGACGTGTTGTTTACAGAGCTATCAGTTTATGCCCCGTATTTAGTGGCTACCGAGGAGTTGCGAGTCAAGAGATTTGTTCGAGGCTTGCTTACACCACTGTTCCTTGCGATCAGCGCGCAGCATTACGAGACATATGCTGCAGCGGTAGACGCAGCCCTATTAGTCGAGGAGCGCCTTGCTGAGACTTCGGTAGTTCCAGAGCCGAAGAGAGTTCGTACTGGTATATCAGCACGGAGAGAAACATTCAGACGCCGCGGCAGGTATCGTTCAGGTACGAGGAGTGGCAGAGATTCGGGACGAGGCCAGATGTTTAGTTCGTATCCACGGGAGAGTCAGCTGTCGTCGCGAGGTTGCTATAGATGCGGCAGTCTACTTCACCTCGTCAGAGATTGTCCTGAGATACACCGGAGGATGACAATAGCACCGCATGTTACCTTACCACATTCACCACCCCAGAGGGCATTGCCTATTGTACCTATTGTCGCTCCGCGTCAGACTCATACACAAAGAGGTCGTGAGCAAAGAGGAGTTGCTCAGAGAGGACGGGATGACCGAGGCAGAGGGCAGTCAGTCACCAGTAGAGGACATGCGCGGGTTTTTGCTTTGACGCATCAGGACGCGCAGGCGTCTAATGCGGTGGTCTCAAGTATCCTTCCAGTATGTTCTGTTGATGCACACATGTTGTTCGATCCCGGATCCACGCACTCGTACGTATCCACACACTTTGTGCCGAGTTTGGGTAGAGAGTCCGGTTTGCTTGATCAGCCGCTTGTTGTGACCACTCCCGTGGGAGAGTCGTTTGTTGCTAGGCACGTGTTCCGATCCTGTACCGTCTGTATTGGCGAGAGAGAGTTGCCTGTCGACTTGATCCTTCTTGCGATGTTGGACTTCGACGTTCTTTTGGGCATGGATTGGTTAGCCACGTGCTATGCTTCTGTGGACTCCCGTGAGAAGACAGTTAGATTATGTTTTCCCGGCAAGTCGGTTTTTGTTGTGTTGGGGGACCGTGGTGCCGCCCCTCACAGTGTGATTTCTTCCTTTTGCGCTGGACAGCTTTTGAGGAAGGGATGTCAGGGATTTCTCGTTTATGTTTGCGATGCTAGCGCCACAGGGGTTCCGTTGGATCAGGTTCCGGTTGTTAGCGAGTTTCCTGATGTGTTCCCTGACGAGCTTCCTGGGCTACCGCCCGAGCACGATATTTCTTTCTGTATTGATTTGGTTCCTGGCACGGGGCCTATTTCCATACCGTCTTATCGGATGGCCCCGGCCGAACTTCGAGAATTGAAGGGTCAGTTGCAAGATTTGCTGGATAAGGGACTTATTCGACCAAGTGTTTCTCCTTGGGGTGCTCCTGTCCTGTTCGTCAAGAAGAAGGACGACAGTTTGCGTCTGTGTATCGACTACCGCCAGCTGAACAGGGTGACAGTGCGGAATAGATATCCGTTGCCACGTATCGACGATTTGTTCGACCAGCTTCAGGGGGCAGGATACTTTTCAAGGATCGATTTACGATCGGGCTATCATCAGCTGCGGGTTCGACAGGAGGACATTCCTAGGACAGCTTTCCGCACGCGCTACGGCCATTATGAGTTTTTGGTGATGTCGTTCGGACTCACCAATGCCCCAGCAGCATTCATGGACTTGATGAACCGTATTTTCTGGCCATATCTGGATCTGTTCATCATAGTATTCATTGACGATATCTTGGTGTATTCCCGGAGTAGTGAGGAGCATGAGCAGCACCTGCGGATTACACTGCAGACTTTGAGGGAGCACCAGCTTTACGCGAAATTCTCCAATTGTGCTTTCTGGCTGGACAGCGTAGACTTTTTGGGGCATGTGATTTCACGAGACGGTATATGTGTAGACCCGAAGAAGATCGAGGCCGTTCAGCGTTGGCCCAGACCCACATCAGTTACGGAGATTCGCAGCTTTTTGGGGTTGGCCGGTTACTACAGGCGATTTGTGCAGGACTTCTCCAGTATTGCTACACCTTTGACCGGGTTGATTTTCTGGTAGAGGAAGGCCCTTTGACGACTTCACACGTAGCAGGAGTTGGGAGGGCTATCTGTTTTAGGGAAGCCCCTTCAGTTATCACGATCTTCTTTGTGGGCCTGTTTGGGTTTTGGCTCAGCCAGTTGAAGACTGAGACACTGGATTTGGACGGCCCGTTGAGAGGGGGCATTGTGGTCGCCGTTCAATCGAAGACCGACCTCTTGGAGCTTCTTCCTGCGGCGCTGAGGCACCGACACCCACTGGTGGGAGCATGGTCAAGAAGAACAACCCAGTAGTGTCTTATGTTACTTTCCCCATCGGCATTGAAAAGATATAGGCCGCATTGGGCCCATAGGTCACTCCTCCAGTTGAGGTGGAGCGAGAGTTGTTGTTGCAAGAGATGCAGTGGGAAGCCATCGATTTTTTTCTTCTGCACAGGAGCAAGACACCAAATTTTAGTACCTCAAATCCAAGGGCAACCATTGCGAACCACGATTTTGCTCGCGAAACACGAAACACAAAGTGTGGAGTGGAAAGAGGAAAATGTCCTACCGGGGCTGCCAGAATCTATTTACCGCCGAAAACAGAGACGGACAGGGATAGATCGTCTTGTCTGAATTTGGGGGCAGATACTATTTGGATTTATCTGTCCACCTCTCCGAAAATATCAAGTTGATTTATGGCACCAAATATCGGAGGTTTGGATAGACGTGACCGTTGTAGCAGACTTTATCAGATTCCCCCTCATTTTATGAGGGGTTTATAATTGTATGGATGCTCTTCCCTACAGGACCAAGCCCCTGCAATTAATTACGTTACCGCATTGCGATAACCACTTTCTCTTTCTCCGGAAGTTCACTTCGTGTCGTGTGTATTTTTTTTGTTTTGGTTGCCCGTAAATTGTATACGGAGACTAGTTTATGTCATTATCCGTAGGGCGCGGATCAGTCCAAATCCGTATATTTTAGATTGGGCTTAGGTTTATTTAAGGACCGTTAATCTAGTTTGAGATTAAGATCAACTTAAATATGTGAGCATTTGGGCTCAATTTGTTCTTGCTAAAAATGCGTTGGTCTAATTTGAGACTAAGATCAACTTAGCAAAATTTCAAGAATTATTTTTATTTAAGATCCAGCAAAAGAGCATTTGGGCTCAGCTGCAAAAAATATCAGAGACTTAGCCAATTTGGGCTAAGTATACTTAGTCTCTTTTTTTAATCAAGAGTGCTAAGCACTCATTTGGGCTCTGTTTGATCAGCCCTTTTCTTTTCATGTAAAAGGGCTAAGCACTGATTTGAGCTCTGGCGCTCACATGTATGTCAAGTGAAGCATTAAGTCATGGGTGCTGCCCGATAAGTGTTGAACATTTTTGTCATTTTGACTAATCATGAAGTGCTAAGCAAATTTTATGGCGTCCACGTGAAGTGCACGTGTGGCGCTGAGCGCTGCCTAATCAAAACAAAGCACTCAGCCGTTTTGGCTGCATATGAAGTACTAAGCAATTTTTGTATGGCGCCCACGTGAGGAGTACGTGTGGCGCTGGGCGCTGCCCAATCAGTGCTAAGCACTTCTCTATTTTTGGCTGCATAGAGAGTGCTGAGCATTTTTATTCAGCGCCCACGTGTGTTTCACGTAAGGCGCTGGCCTTCTTCTTTGTGCACCCACGTGTTTTTACCGTGAGGCGCTAGGTGCTGTTAAAATGGGGCGCCCACGTGAGGAACACGTGAGGCGCTAGTCTTTTTTTCCTTTTTTAGAGATTAAATCTCTGTTAATGGAATTTTGACCATTAATGATCACCAAGATCTTCGTTTTTGAAGATCAGGGATCGGGTTTTTCTTTAAGAACTAAGTTCTTTTATAGGTTCTTTTTCCTTTTGTTTTTCTTATGGTCCTAATTCTTTTCTGAATCTTTGATTCTCAAGAACAGGATCCTCCCGATGAAAATTAAATTCTCAATTTGTGGGAGGCTTGTCTTGTGGATCTCTAATCCAGAGAAAGAACTAAGTTCTTTGAGAAGGGTTAAACCCTTAAATTAGGTAAAAAGAGATATTTTGATCTCTGAATTTCTTTTACCTAAGTTTCTTTTGAAAGGGAAGTCTTCCTCTCTGAGGGTTGAATTCGTTATTGTTTTTTGGAAGCATTCTATATTTTTTAGAAGATTATGGGGGGGGGGTTCTCTTTTTCTTCGTTTGACTTGAAGTCTCGGATTCTTTATATAGTGGGGGCAAGTTTGTTACTTAATTATGAGAAAATCTCTCATTGAGAGATTCCAATTGATTTAATTGGATTCAAAATTGAGTTGGGGAATTTTACCTATCATTGGATCTTTGATCTAAGGACTTCTGTTTTTACAGAATATGACTTTTGTTTTTAACGAGATTGGGGAAATATTTTTCCTTATACAGAATTTATTCTGTAAAAATGGTGATTTTTAATCACCATTGGAATTTTTAATCCAATAGTTCTCTGTTTTACGGAGAGCAATCTTTCTTATTTAGAAAGATTGAGAGAATATATTACAAAATAGAATTTTATTCTATAATTGGATCTTTGATCCAACCGAAAGTTTATTTCTTATTTTAGAAAAATTTGGGAAATGTTTTCTTCCAACAGAATTTAATTCTGTATTTTGATGATTTATCATCTCCGTTAGATTTTTGATCCAACGGCTCTATTTAACAAAGAGTATTGTAGAATTTAATTCTATCTGGGCACTGGCGCTCACGTGTCGTGCACGTGGGCGCCACTTAAGAATTTAATTCCTAAAATGGGTACTTATGTGCTTTGTACATTGGCATCCGCGTGAGGAGCACGTACGGCGCCATCTAAGAGTTTAACTCTTATGAACTCTTCTGTGTTTTGCACATTGGCGCCCGCATGAGGAACACATGCGGCTCCATCTAAAACTTTAAGTTTATGTCATGAACTCTTCTGTGCTTTACACATTGTCGCCCGCGTGAGGAGCAAATGAGGCGCCACCTTAGGATTTAATCCTATAAGATTGGCTCCGGCGCTGGCGCCCTCATGGAGAGCACATAAGGCGCTGCCTCATTAAATTCAACAGAGCTTTGCTCTTTTATTAGGTTAAATATATTGGGGAAACACATAGATTCATAGAACCGTTACAATAATTGATTACAACATTAAAAGTTACTAGAAAAGGGCGACCAAGAATCACCGGGATTTGGTTCCATGTGTTCGACACAGGCTGTGTATCTAAAACTATAAAGTCCAAAGAGAATATAAATTCTCTGACTTTGATTAACACGTTCTCTAGCTCATCCCTAGGGTAGATGATAGATCAATCGGCCATTTGGAGAGTGTAGTGTGCAGTTTCAACTCTCCTATGCCTAATTGCTCATAAACAGAATACGGGAGCAAGTTAACACTAGCACCCAGATTGAGTAGAGCGCGATTGATGTTTTTACCCCCAATAGTTATAGATATTGTAGGACAACCGGGGTCCTCATGTTTCTTGGGCAAATGTTGGGTAAAAGCAGTGATCGCATTGCTCGCTAAGAAAACCTTTTTAGGCACTTGAGTTTTTCTCTTTCTAGTGCACAAATCCTTAAGAATTTTCGCATAGAACGGAACTTGCTGGATATCATCTAAGAGAGGAATATTTATATTAACTTGCTTAAACATTTCCACAATCTTCTCCATCTGTGGACTTGGTTTGTTGAACCTTAACCGGTTTGGAAAAGAAGCTTTATCAATAGGGGTTGGGTCCAACATTTAAGAAGAAGGTTGTGGGGGTGGAATGAATCCCGAAATTGAATTTGGGATAGTCTGAGATGGTAGTTCATTCAAGGAAGTGGGCTGAAGGTTCGAGCCTAATGAAGAATGGAGAATATGCTCAGAAGAAGATAGGGAACTAGACGAAGTAGGAGTAGAAGTAGTAGCCGGGGTTTCATAAACTTGTTCACCAACATGATTGTTCAACACTCTTCCCGATCTCAACGTAGTTACGGCACTCACGTTATGATTCTTTTTGTTAAGGACTATGTTTGCGGTTTGTGAGTGGCCGGGATTTGGTAAAGGTTGAGATGGAAGTCTCCCTTTCTCCCTCTCACTCATCGCAATATTTAACTGTGCAATTTGTACTTCGATTGATTTTATGCTTTCACCGTAGTAGCGCAGGCACGTCATTCGGCTCCCCGATTTTGGATAGAAGACGTTAAATTAGCCGTCGTTTGTGTGGATTGTTTAATAAATGTTTCTAAGCTTCTTTCGAGTGCAGAGATTTTATCGGTACCGGCCGTTGGAATATTATTCTATGGTTGGAAAGAATTAGTATAAGGGACAAAGTTGTTGACCGGATTTTGGAAAGATTGATGTTGAAAGGGTTGCTGAATTTGTTGTGGTGGCTGTTGTTGCTGTGGGAGAAGCCTTTGATAGTTATTTTGGGTTGGGAACTGATTTTGAGTTTTTGTTTGGTTTTGGTTCCAAGAAAAATTAGGATGATTCCTCCATCCCTGATTATATGTGGAGGAATAAGGATTATTTCTAGGTCGTTGCTGAAAAGCAGCATTAGTTTGTTCTTGACCTTGAGACGGAGGATTCAAAGGGAATTCTTCTGTTAAATGTGATGGGTCAAAACAGAAACCACACACGGTTTTGGGGAGCGTAACTAGGTTTAGGTAAGTTGAAGAGAATTTGCTTTCCATAGCTTCGAATTTCTTTTGCATCGTAGCCATTTTGGTTTTCACTGCGATGGAAACGTCGAGCCGATAGATACATGCCTTAGATGAAGACGATGTTGGTCTAGTGCTCTCCCACTGTAACGTTTGTTCGGCGAGATCTTTTAGAAATTGTCATGCTTCTCCGTCGTCTTTTGACATGAAGTGACATTGACAAATGGTTTCAAGCATTTTTTTGGTGGCTGGATTGGTACACTCATACATAATGCAGCAAAGTTGCCATCCTATCGATTCCGTGATGAGGGCATTAGATAAGAAGATCTTTAAACCGCTCAAAGTATTTCCAAAAGGGTTCGTTGGGGAGTTAGACAAACTGGTTAATCTCGTTTCGAATACGGGCGGTCTTGTGATGAGGATAGAATTTCTTAAGAAATGCTTTAACGAATTCATCCCATTTAGCTATAGAATGTGCGATGGTGCTATAAGGCCACTTTTCTGCGAGATCGCCTAAGGTTAAAGGGAGAAGACGTAATCGCAGAGCATCCCCTGAAAGTTGAGTTGCGCTCATCATTACACATACATTTTCGAATTTGGTTATAAAAACGTATGCTTCTTCAGATTCAAGCCCATGAAATTTGGACAAAAAGTTGATGAAGTGAAATGATCCCCATTGGCTGGTAAAAGAGACAGACACGTAGTAAGGGGTCCGCATACGGGATAGCATCTGTCTTGTAGAGTGATGTGTGGTAGATTTTGCTGACCTACGGGTGGTGGCAAGGTGGTGTCGTTAAAGCTCGATGGAGATTCGTCCATCTCGGGAGATGTGGTAGGTGAAAAAGTATCGACTTCAGAGACGACAGCAAAAACGCGGACTAAACAGTCACTAAAATCCCGTGTCCAGCCGATCATAAACTAAGCTGGTTTAGTGCACGTGGCAACGCGTGATATGTGTGAGAACGATTTTTAGAAAGCTTTTTTTGAAAAAAAATTGTTGGACGTAAGGCTTGACTCAACAAATCACAAAATACACAATCTATCCCTAGAGCTAGGGTCACCTAGGTCAAGTCACTAGACCACTCCTGGACTTCCAAAGGACAAGTGGTAGGATCAATCATCTATTACCTCCTTATCAATCTTGCGGCCAGGTAAGTGGCAGGTATCCGCTATACGAATCACCGTAATAGCATGCCTAATTAAGTAACCACTTTTCTTAGTCACACTTGCCTTAGACACCACAAAGAGAAATGCAGATAAGCAATAGATTACCCATGACCTTCCTCTGTCCTAATTGAGTACGACAGTCTTTAGGGGCTTGGTCTAGATATTTTTTATTAATGTAGGGGTGATAGTATTGTGATTTGTGGGGCCTAGGAAGGGTGATGAAATCCCCACCTAATCTGAATTTGGGTTTATTGTCCCTTAAAGTCCGGTTTAAGTATGCAAAACAAACCGAAATCAAAACACGCAAAAAGATTTTTTTTCTTTAGCGGCGTTTTTTGCAAAGAATTTTGCAAATAAAATCAGTTTATTGGAGTTTTAGAGGAGAGAGAAAGGCTAAATGAAAATACCACAGAAGATTGGGGGACCAACTCTTCAAATGAGCCGCGGTTCCGTCGCCAAATGGACCAAAAAACCGCGGTTCCACCGCCGTTTCGCAAGAACTTCTGCTGAAATTTCTTCAGGGCACTCCTATGCTCCTTTGGTCCAAGTTTAAATCTCTGAATCTCTGTTATCTTGCTCCAGTTACTCGAGATTCCCTTGCAAAACTCGCATAATAATCGTTAGAAACACAAGATGCGGTTTTGATTCTCGTTTATTTTATGTTTGTTGGTTTTTATAAGAAATCAACCCGAATGACAAGAAAAAAAATTACGACCGCTTTTCCGGCAACGTTGCCGTTTAATTGATCGTGAAAAAGTGTTTTGTAAATAACCGCAATCAAGACAGTGTCGCAAGTAGCTAGCCGCGATGAGTACGGGTCGTCCACAGGGAAACGTGAACTTCTTTTCTTGCTTTAGACGAGTTGATAAAAGATAGGATGGTTTTTTGTCGTTCTATTTTAATACGGATATAAAATTTATAACAAAAAGTCTTGTAGGGTTCATAGGACTTGGTAGTTAATGGATGAATGTTTAGAAATGACTCTTTTTATGTTTTAATAGTTTAAAACTAAAGAGATAGCGATGAATGTGGATTAGGGTTCTTGGAGGGATTAGGGTTTCCCACTACTGACCCTTGTCCTTCCATTGATCTCTATTCATGTCAAGCCCTTAACAAAACAAGCATTAACCAATCTTAAATCGTGGTCGTGACTATCCATAAATTGATAGCTCGCCTGATTAGAAGGTTAAGATTTATTTTGCTAATGTTTATAAATTTTAAAATGTCAAAAGAAGTTAAAAGATTTTTCATCCATTATTCTACCCTATCCTACAAACCCTAGCAAGCAAGGAATTACTCGCTCATGGTTAGTTGTCATTTAGAAGAAAGGTTGGAGATGAATGAAACCATAATTAAGATGCAAAAAAGTAATGCAGAAAAATAATGAGGAAAAAGTAAATGCAAAAAGAATAAAAAAAACTATCTTTATTTATCATTTACTGCATTACAATTTTCTTCTTAGAAAGTATATTACAAAAACCCTAGTTTAGCTCCAAGATCTCTCTCTATATTGAGGTAGATGATGAGATGTGGAATGAATCTCATATTTACATCTTTCGATCCTTTATATAGTCTTGAAAACCAAAAACCCTAGATTCCATATGAGAGTAAATGTAGTTACAATCATATCCACAAAATCCCATATCCAACGGCTACCAAAGAGCCGCGGTTCCGCCGCCTAATGCCACGTATGACCGCGGATCCGCCGCCTCCAAGTGGAATTGGGTCTTGAGATTTTTTTTCAAGCCTTTTGTGTTGATATTTGGTGATCCTATTGATATATAGATTCTGAAAATATTGCTCTGAGTCTTTGCCGTTGCTAGATTCCTCGATTTGCTTCTAAAATTTGGCAGATTCAGTTTCGATATCCTGATTTGATTTGGATCTCTTACTTGGATTTTATACCTGAGCTAATACCTGCACAATATCTCAAATCAAAATATTAGTAACATTTGGTATTTTTGAGATATTATTCCAACCATGTATATGATATAATATCTTAAGAATATTGATTAGGAATATTTGGTATGATATGCATATTTTTATTACTAATATTTCATTTAAATATTATATGCATATATTTTCCTTAATTATATTAAGTAAAATGAAGAAACATATGGTAATAATCTTTTTACGAATAAACCCGCATATGTTCTTTATTTACAATTAACACCTTTTAGCAGTTAATAATAGTAGGAAAAATGTTCATACAAATGTGCAATATTTTTGACTAATCAGAAATCAAACAAGAAAATATAGTAGAGAGGAGCTGAAAGGGTGCAAAGGCAAAGAATGGAAGAGTTTGGGGCTAAGCGAGCCGCCGGTGGCGGTTTTTGAGTGAAAACAGGCGGTCAAAAATGAGGCAATTGCCTCGGGGTTCGTGCAGTGCATTCATTAGGGTATTTATGTCTCGTTTTTATTGTTTGATTTATTTGCAACTCTTCGTTTCTCCGTGTAATGCACGTGCAACTTTTTGGCTTCCGAAAAAATTAAAAAGAAAAATATTTAAAATAATTGGAACTGATGGGATTCGAACTTGCAGGCTATGGGACAGCAATGTAGATGCTTAACCGGTGAGCTAAAAGTTGTTTCTTGTACATAAGTTATCAAAAATAACTTATAAGTTGAAACCAGGACAGAAATACACCCTTTTATTAACATTGGATCAATAAAAGTGTATAGAACTTTTAGGGTCGTTACATCCTACCCACCTTAGAAAAATTTCATCCTCGAAATTTATACAAGGGGGATGTTATAACAGATTCAAGAAAAATGTAGATTAAAGTAGTGGTAGAGGAACTACTAATATCGTACCGAAAGTGTGTAAAAAAGTTTAGGTAGATAAAAGAACAAAAGGATGCAAGAATTTGAAAAGGCTGAAAAAGATGGGAGGAGATTTACCAGTGTTATCTTAACCTATGGCTTCGGCCTCTACGGCCGCCAAAGTGAAAGCCTGATGTCTCTGCACATTTCTTTGTACACGCTGGTACATCGACGACTGACGCTGTAAAGGTGGTCCACACGGAGGTGGTACAGGAAGAGCTAACTAAGTAAGTGAAGCTTGAATAGTTGGTCTAGCTGCGGGGGCTGGGCCAGCTCGGTTCTGTGGGCAAGTCCCTACGGTGTGTGAGGGAGATCCACATATCAAACAAAGACCATTTGTTCGACGGCAATTCTTAACCTGGTGTTCAGTCCTCTTGCAATAGATATTGAAGTTTGGTTCAGTTTTGGAAAATGATCCTCCTGGCCTTATAGGAGGCGCTGAGAGAGTTAGCCTAGAAGAGGCACCTCTAGTAATCGGGTTGCTGGGACGTTTCATACCGACCGACTGTGGCCTTCCTTTCTTAATAACAGATTCATAGCGACAGGCTGACTTCAAAGCTGCTTCATGTGTTAGGTATTCTCTCATTACTAGGGCAGCCTGGATCTCAGGGTCTAATCCTTGCTGGAAGCGCCAGGTTCTGATTTCTTCAGTAGAAATTAGATGGGCAGCGAATCTGCCGAGCATGGTGAATTCGGCATCATACTCATCTACCGACTTATCCCACGTGGATCCTTGTTGCAGGTGAATGAATTTCTGTTCCATCTCGAAGTGTGCGATTTCTGGAAAATACTTGGCATGAGATCATGGAAAATCTTCCGCTCGATTGGATGTTCAAGACGGCTCTCTTCGGCTTTCTACCAGACTCTAGTATTGTCAGTAAGTTGGAGTTTTTCTATTCTAACCCACGCCGCCTCTAGAACATGGGCTGCTGTTAGGCCATCTTCTATGCTTTGAGCCTATTCCTCGGTTTCAAGCGGTTTCTCTTTTCCTGAGAAGTTTTTCGGGTGTAATGCTCAAAATTTTCACTCCTGGTGCTTCTACTTCAGAGTGAGTGAAACTCTGTTGAAGGAGAGCAGTCTGCTCTTGCAAAATCATGCCTTGAGCTTGTTGACCCTCAAGTAATCTTTTGATACCCTCCAAAAGTATCGTCTGTTCTGTGAGTGGAGCGGCTATGGTAGGTGGAGGTGGTAGAACGACAATGATAGATGGTGGTGTACTTCCATTGATGTTGGTGCTAGTGTTGTTGAGGGATTCCATCACCTTAGATAGAGAAGAAAAATTAGGACAGATTCAACCGAAATTGAAATGCAAGGAATGTAAAATTATTGACTTTCATCTTTCTTGTGATATATCACTTACGACTTCATGCAGAATGATCTGCATGGGCCACCAATAAAACCTGTCACGCCCCACTTCCCAGTAGACGGTGACGGCGCGTGACAAGCCCGCGACGTATTTATTTCGAGAAGGTCACTTCCCGGAGTAAATACGCTAAGCGTAAATAAGCAATATAAAATGAAAAAAAATTAACATGAGGTTTAAATTTCAATAACTTTATTTAAATTCAAACTTGATACAATTACAATACATGAGTTCAACTGAAAAGGAAACTAAAAGAACAAAAATGCCTAAACAGGTGGCATACATAAACTGAAGGAAAAGGATAATTAGTCTAGGCCTGAGTCGCGATCTGATCGTGTTCCTCCTCTGTGGTGTCCACCTCCTCAGTCTCCACAATATTTGACGAACATTCTAAGAAACAAAAGTGAGTGGAATGCCCGTCAGCGAACTTTCGCTCGGTAAGTCCCCAAGAAAAAGGGTGTGAAGTATAAAAGTATAATGACAAAGAAAAAATGGATATAATTGTAAATTCGTATTTTCTTGATATCATGGCATGAAATTTATCATGAACATGTCAAATTACAATGAATATATTATTTTTTTATTAAACTTATTTATAATACCGTATCCTTTCGCGTCGATATATGAGGAGAAGCAAAAAGAGAGAAAAGTAGAGGGGGTTAGCGTAGTTACAGGTGATGCGGGAGTGGCGACATGTAAAAGTAGAAGCAAGTATACAATAAGGAAAGAAAAGAGGATAAAAGGACTTACAGTTGCACGTTCGTACTCGTACGTACGAGAAGGAAAATAGAGGCCTCGGTTTGTAGAACCGAGACCATGAATGCGACTAGGGGGCGGGCTCAATCTACAGACATCACTTGAGCGAGTTGTGGAGCAACAGAGAGTGATGAAAGATCTTGAGGGAATGACGACGCGAGAGAGAAGAAACGTTCTCGACTCCTTGAGGGAATTTGAGTGCTTGAGGATTTTGAGAGAGAAGATAGATTTGAGAGAGTGGTATACTTAAGAGAAAAGCTAAGAATGGTCTACGTATTTATAGGAGAAAAAATGAAGGTGTGTGAATTTAAAGAATTGAATTAAAAGAATTGAATAGTGTTAATGGTGGAATTTAAGAGTCTCTGGTTAAAATCAGAGATATCAAACAAGAAAATAGAGTAGAGGGGAGCTGAAAGGGTGCACGAGCAAAGAATGGAGGAGTTTGGGGATAAGCGGGCCGACGGTGGCGATTTTTGAGCGAAAACCGGCGGTCAAAAATGAGGCAATTGCCTCGAGGTTCGTGCAGTGCATTCATCAGGATATTTATGTCTTGTTTTTATTGTTTGATTTATTTGCAACTCTTCATTTCTCCGTGTAATGCACGTGCAACTCTTGGGCTTCTGAAAAAATTAAATAGAAAAATATTAAAAATAATTGGAACTGATAGGATTCGAACTTGCAGGCTATGGGACAGCAATGTAGAGGCTTAACCAGTGAGCTACAAATTATTTCTTGTACATAAGTTATCAAAAATAACTTATAATTCGAAACCAGAACAGAAATACACTCTTTTATTAACACTGGATCAATAAAAGTCTATAGGACTTTTAGGATCGTTACATTATGCCTCTATAGAAACAAGGTTTACTTTAATTAGGTCTATGCGAAATCATGGGGAACCTCCCTCGGATTACCAACATTGGCTTGGTTGACCGGTTAGCGAACTCGTACAGTGTAACTAATCCCGGCTAATTTTATTTTTTGGGTTTGAAGAAAAATTTGATAAAAACAGTGGGAGAATCAATTAGATAAGATAATAACCAATCTAATCATTCAAGAAGATACACTAAGTGTTTTCTTTTCTCTCTCCTAATAGCAGATACCAATGATAGGACATAAGTTTCTATTAGAGAAAATCAAACTGACGGGACCGAATTATAAAGACTGGCTAAGGAATGTGACGATTGCCCATACCTATGATAAGGTTGCATACGTCCTCACTACCAAAGCCCCCTCCATCTCAAGCCCTAATTCCTCTATTGCGAATAAGGAGATCCACAAAATATGGGATATCGACTGTGCCACAGCAAAATACCTTGCGTTGGCTTCGATGGATAATGTGAATCAGAAGCTACAGGAGAATAGGGATGTGCAATTCATCTTTTTCCATACAAAGGAGTTGTATGAGTAGCAATCTCACGCTCTTCGTTACGAGACCTCACGAAAATTGTTTTAAATGAGGATGGCTGTTGGTACATCTGTAGGAGATCATGTCCTAAATATGATAAGCCTAATTGAAGAACTTGAGGAACTGGGATGGACTATGGATAATTAACAATATATTGATATCATTCTACAGTCACCCCCGGCCTATGCTCAATTTGTAGTGAACTTCAACATGCACAACTTGGAGAGATCACTTTCTGAACTCTTTAATATATTGAGGAGTGCGGAGAGCACGCTCAAGAAGGAGAAAACTCCTGCTCTACTTGTTGGGCAATCTTACTCTTCCATCTCAAAAGCAAAAGCTAAGGGAAGGAAGAAGAAGAAACCCATCAAGCCGAGAGGTGGAGTTAAAAAGGCGAAGAGGAAAGACAAATATGGGGCTGCGGGATCAGGGAAAGGTGAATGCTTCTATTGTCACAAGAAGGGGCATTGGAAAAGGAATTGCACAGAGTACCTCGCTGATCTCAAGAAGAAGCATGATGATGCTTCCACTTCAGGTGTGTTTGTCACCAAAAATTGTTTTTCAATAAACTTTGCATCCTGGGTATTAGATACTGGTTCAGGTTCTCATATCTGTAATAGTGTGTGGGGATTGCAAAATAGCAAGGTTTTGAAGAAAGGTGATCATACATTTCGCGTTGGGAATGGTTCAAATGTTGATGCTGCATCAGTGAGAGAGTATCACCTATGGTTGCCTTCAGGGTGTATATTGATTTTGAATCCCTGTTATTTTGTACTAACAATTTTATGTAATATAATATCTGTATCTTTGTTAGATAATGAATGATACAATTTTGTATTGCAAACTAATATTATGAACATTAACCTAAATCAACAGTTGATTGGTTATGGTACACTAAATAACAGAATTTACGTTCTGAATCAACACACAGTTTTCAACATCCAACACATAAACAAAAGAAAGACTTCAGACATAAATCAAGCATTCATAAAGCACTGTAGACTTGGTCATATTAACGAAACAAGACTAACCAAGCTACATAAAGATGGATATTTAAATCCGTTTGAATATAAATCTTATGCGACTTGTCAATCTTGTATCAAGGGTAAAATGACCAAAACTCCATTTACTGGACACGGAGATAGAGCTGCCGAACTCTTAGGCCTCATATATAGTGATGTATATGGACCAATGTCTACACATGCAAAAAGCGGTTATTCATACTTCATAACTTTTACTGATGATTTCTCGAGGTTCAGATACGTATTCTTGCTGAAACATAAGTCTGAAACTTCCGAAAAATTGAAGGAGTATAAAATTGAAGTAGAAAAACAAACTAGTTTGAGCATCAAGAAACTACGATCGGATCGAGATGGAGAGTACTTAAGTACAGAGTTCCTTAATTTCATAAAAGAAAATAGGATTCTCTCTCAGCTCACTCTTCCATACACACCACAGCACAACGGTGTATTGGAGCAAAGAAATCGTACCTTATTAGATATGGTACACTCTATGATGAGTAATACTGAGTTACCACTTTCCTTCTGGGGGTATGCATTAGAGACTGCAGTATATCTATTAAACAGGGTTCTGACCAAAGTCATGCCTTCCACTCCATATGAGATATGGTGTGGAAAGAGACCATCTCTTAAACGAGTTAGAATATGGGGTTGTCCTGCTTTTGTTAAAAGCAGAATCCAGACAAACTCGAGACACAATCGGTTTTATGCAAGTTTTTGGGATATCCTAAACATTCATATAGATATCTATTCTACCACAAGGAGGTGTAGGGTTCCTTGAACGACAATAAGGTTTCGGAAAGTATCGTCCATGCCATTTTCAAAATTTTGCTGCTTTACAAAACCCTAAACTAGAATCTTTAACTAGAGAATCATACGAAACATATTGTAAACTACTTTACAACTAAGTGAACAAGGAATACAATCTTTGTAGACCGGTGATTGTAGAGATTTTGCATGCGTGCGCTTTTAAAATCAAAGTTAAGAATACCGCAATCAATAACGGTATCGCTTGGTAGCTAGCCGGTTGAGTACGGGTCGGTCCACAGGGAGATAGATTCCTTTTCTAATTGTTCTAACGAGTTAATTCCTATCTTTGGTAGGTTTTGAATTTTATAAAAACTAAGATTGAATTTGATTTTGATTAAAACCTTACTAGGGTTAGGATTATGTTAGTTTGGAAAGTTAATTCTACTCACTGCTTCCTTTGCCCTAATTAAGAACATAGGTGTCAGGGTAATAATTAACAAAGGGGATTAGCACGACTAGGAAGAAACATAGTTTTTTCCTTTTGGTCCTTGTCCGTCCTTTCTTAACTCTTTACCCTAACCTCTATGTAAATCAACCACTACCGGTCTAACTAGGGAATCACCGCTATCCCGTAGGATAGGGTACCATAGTGAGCGGTAGGTGTTTGATTTACATCGAGTCCTAATTTATAAAGTTATGAGGGCAAGAAAGGAGTGAGAGATTTCCATCTCTCAAACCTACCCAATCCTAACCCTAACAAGTGAGGGACTACTCACTCATTAGGGAAATTGCGACAAAATTCATTTTTATAAATTTTCTTTTTTTAATTAATTAATGAACTTGCAGATAAATAAAGACAGGTAAAAATTGCAGAGAAATAAAATTGCAATTAAGAACACGAGATAAAATAATAACTTACTTTTTTGATGCACTCTTGACGATTACAAAGGAATTTAAATTTAATCTAGAATTAAAAAGAAGCATCTCAAAAGAGGCACCCTAGAAGAGGCACCCAAAAGAGGCACACTTTATTTGGCTTTGAGCCCTCCTATTTATAGATAGGAAAAACCCTAGGTTTACATTCTGATCCATACATGAAATTACAAAACAACCCCAAAGACCGAGTCAAAGCACCGCCACTCCACCGACACGTGCATTGCACGGCTGCGGAACCACGGCAGAATAGCCTGTTTGGCCGCGAATCTGCGGCCATTTGGTGGGCTCATGGGCCCAATTCTTTAGGGTTTCTTCAAGTTGCTTTTATCTTCTACTTTCTTCACTTGGTCTCTTAGAATATCTTCAATTCTCTTCCAGATTTCCAACAGTGCAGAATTTATGGACTTTTACCGTAAGCTTCGCGTTGAAGTCTTGAATCTTGTGCTGCCCTTGTGCTTTGTGCAATTGAACTGTTTGCTGATCTTCATTTGTTCCTTGAACTGTTAGGCGGCATCATATGGATTCATCTATTGTTGGTTGTAGTCTCACTTTTGTAACATCTTTTCATGAATTTCACTGAATTGTTCTGAGAACCTGTAACCTGCAACTATTTAGCAGACATGGATCAAAAGCACCTATTTATTTGTAATATGATTAAGAATGGGGAATATAATAATGCAAAATTCTGATATGAACAACTGGTCCTTCACTGCAATAGCTTCATCTAGTAGTCCCTTCAATCCAAGTAGTGATCTTCCGGACTCTAGCATGGCTTCACAAGAAGAAAGGAACGAACTTGCTTAAAGTCTTTGAGGCCGAAGATGATCTACGTCGAGGAGACAGTAACTCAAGCTACTACTTCACTAATGAGAGATTAGTAAAGCTAACACCCTATACTAAAGTGCTAATCTAGTATAGGATGAAGAAGTAGGATTTTTGCTCACTTTAGAATTGTTTTTCTCACTAATATTTCTCACTTGCTCAAAAACTAGAGAGCTCTTGAGCTTGAAGAAGAAGATGAAGAGAGATAATGTTGTGAGAGAATGGAAACCATGGGTCAGAAAATATCTAATATTACTCATGCAGAGACTTAACCATTAGTTTAGATAATGGTTGGGTTAACAAATATCTAGTGTAAGACAAAACTAGTGGACTAAGTCAATGTTTCTCCAAGCTTCTCAAAGCTTTCTTCCATGTGACGAATTTCCAACTAATAATTGAATTACAATAAATAAATAAACCCTACATTATCTTTATCATGGTTTAAGTCTCATACACCCATGTTGCATGTATCATCAACCATGACACATAATAAAACACAATTAATATATATCACATATATATTAGGTGTGCACATGTGAGAAATATAAATGCTTAAGTGATTTAATATTAGTTAATATAAACTAGTATATCAAATATACATTTATACACTAAATTATCAATTCAACACTTGATTTAATAATCCGGCTATATCACATATAACCGACTAATATTATATGTACCAACTTATCGAATCAACACTTGATTCGATACCCCAGCTATATCACATATAACCGGCCATTACAAATATCGCGAGAATAAAATACGGTATCTCATACTCGTATTAATCTCGGTCCCGCACATATCACATATGTGCTCATACTACGTTTTGCCTGAGCCAGTAAAACCTCTGTGTAGGACTCTAAAGACTCATCAATACGCCGGCAGTAGGTGATGATCATATCAAGCACCCACAAGCCGTCACGGTACTAGCTGGACGTAACGGCTACCCGGGTATTGAGCGATCAGAAGATCAACAAGCAAGCCTGCTCTAGCTCTTGTAAAGCCTGTCAGTAACACTACCGTACAGTCCGGTCTTTTTGTTTGAGATGTCGCATATCCAGTCTATGGGTGGTAAACGTCAGACCCCAATAACTTGATAAGTCATGCTGATATGAGGCTCATAACGGGTCGAGAAACTACTGATAACACTTACCAGTAAATCTCTAAATCAGCCCTGGCTAGGGACTTCCAGTTATAGCCAATCGAGCACAGCACGACATCTACCCCTAATACTAGGAGAGACAAAATCCCCTCCTATCGCTCATTGTCTCCATGTGACTCGGGACTGTATCCAAAAACCACCGTTTTGCACGTCCTCTTGAACATGGTAAGGTGGAAATCAAAGCACATTGGGAATCACAAAAGACTCTATGACGATCTCGTGTCTACAGACTAACCTGTACCAGTGTCACCAGAGAACTGCTATCTGACGTCGGGTATAATACCATCTAGGAGTTCTCGGCAAGTCAGCCCAGTGTACCCAGTCTCCACTGAGCACCCGTATACCATCTCTGATTTCAAACACCAATGGATATAGGATCATTCATCGCCCATCTCATGGGTCGAGAAGCGTATACGCTAGTCTACTCTGGTATATCGATGCCCTGTCTCGATACACCCACGACTAGGAACATTAAAGGATGAACTTATGGACTACCATGTCCCCACTAGTATGATCTGCATCATAATCCTGGTAGTCAAGTACACATCCTAAGGGCTTTATCAACATGTAACCATGAGACAGTACCAAGAGACAAGTATACATGTTAAGATAAAGAGCAACCAGATAGCATACTATCATGTCGAACAAGAAAGTCCTCTCTATATATATCCAAGCATCTACTATAATATACATCATATGTACAATAATGGACTCTAAGGCATACATAAAACTAACAGGAGGAACAAAGAGTGTTTGTTTCTCAGTATGCCAAATATTTAGAAAATGAGTTTTCTACAAATAATACTATTGGAAATGCGATAGAACTGGAAGAAATTCCAGAGCCACAAACTGCTACTGACAATTTAGTTGAACCTGAAACTTCGATAGAACCCGACGAGCCTCGGCCACTCCGTAGATCTAGTAGGTCTTCTCACCCACCAGAGAGATACTATTATTTTCTCATTGATGGTGATAGAGAAGATTGCGTTATGGATGATGATGACCCTACTAGTTTTCAACAGGCTATCACGAGTTGTGACTCGGTAAAGTAGTAGGATGCTATGCGATCCGAAATGGAATCCATGCACACCAACAAAGTATGGACTTTAGAAGTTGCACCTCCTAGAGTAAAACCCATAGGGTGCAAATGGATCTTTAAGAAAAAGATTGGTGTGGATGGACAGATGAAGACTTATAAAGCTAGACTTGTAGAAAAAGGTTTTCGTCAAAGACCAGGATTGGACTATGATGATACTTTTTCTCCAGTAGCTATGCTTAAATGCATTTGAATCCTAGTTGCTATTGCTTCTTACTACGGCAATGAAATATGGCAGATGGACGTTAAAACTGCATTTCTAAATGGTGATTTAGAAGAATCTATTTTTATGGATCGGCCAGAGGGCTTCATTGACAGTAAGAGTAGCAAAAAGGTATGCAGGTTGCTTAAATCCATTTATGGAATAAAATAGGTATCTCAGAGTTGGAATATCTGCTTTGATGATACGATCAAAGAGTTTGATTTTATCAAAAATATATATGAACCTTGCATTTATAAGAAGATTGTAGGGAGTACGGTCACATTCCTCTTATTGTACGTGGATGACATTCTCTTGATTGGAAATGCCGTTCCCATGCTACAATCAGTCAAACTATTTCTATCACAAAGGTTCTCCATGAAGGACCTGGGCGATGCCTCATACATCCTACGCATTAAGATCTATAGAGATAGATCTAAGAGAATGTTAGGATTGTCCCAATGCAGGTACATAGACACCATACTAAAACGGTTTAGTATGGAAGATTTCAAGCGGGGTAATTTACCTGCTTTTCATGGAATCACCATCTCCAAAGACGAGTGTCCAAAGTCAGATGAAGAGAGGGTTTGCATGAGTTTTATATCCTACGCTTCAGCTATAGGGTTTATCATATATGCGATGTTATGTACTCGCCCGGATGTAGTTTATGCACTAAGTGTAGTAAGCAGGTATCAATCCAATCCAGAGGAGAAACATTGGACAACTATGAAGAACATTCTTAAGTACTTACGAAGGACTGAAGAAATGTTCTTGGTGTATGGTAACGGGGATCTCCAAATGGAGGCCTTTACCGATTCAAGCTTCCAAAGTGACAAGGATGACAGCAAATCTATCTCGAGTTTTATATTTACCCTCAATAGAGGGACCTTCTGTTGTAAAAGTTCCAATAGGATGCCGTTGCAGACTCAACGATAGAAGCTGAGTACATTGCTTCAAATAATGCTGCCAAGGAAGCAGGTTGGATGCGTAAGTTCATCTCAGAGCGTGGAGTGTTTCCAACCATTACTAATCTAATACCCTTATATTGTGATAATAATGGGGCTATGGCGTTTGCCAAGGAATGTTGGGTTACAATAGCGCCCTGACCATCTACCGTGGCCGGTGTGAAACAAAAACTGGCTTTTAAAAACTTGGCGCTAGCGAACCCGACCAAAAGATTGAACCATAAACCTATACTAGATAACAAAAAAGTGCTAATCTACTTATGATAGAGTTGTTATACCGAACGAACCAAGTCCTTCGGTCTTCCATCATCTTCCTTAGCTCTTTGAGACATGATCGATTGAACATGGCCGCCGGTCTTCCTTCGTCGAAGATGATCCACCGAGGGATGTAGCTCATGGCTCTAGCTCCACATCCGAAGCAAGTAAAGCAATTAGGGATTCTAGGTTGCTAATATAGAATGCCTAAGATGAAGTGAATGGATCTATGTATTTATCTATCTCACATCCTCTCTTAATTCTCAACTCATGAAATTGTAGAAAGGAGGTTAAGCTTGAAGGTGGAGGAGCTCAAGAAAATACTAGAGAGGAGAGTGAAGCATGATGGTGAGAAGAAAAACTCATCTCCTAAAATAATGAGCCATCCATGTGAGATAAAATGAGCATGCTTGGTTTCGTAAAACATTTCTTTCCAATTTAAAATCAAGCCTATGCTTGAATAGTTTGCAAAAATGAATTAATTATTCATTTGTTCACACTATGCAAGCATGGTTCTCACCATACTCCCCTCTCTCAATAATCCATCTCATTATCCATTTAAAATAAATGGTCAAATCCAAAATGGGGTGTCCACCTTCTAGAATGTTATCTGTAAAAACAATTACATTCTACTGTATATAAATATCTGTATTCGTACCGAAATACGAATACCCAAAGAGATAGAATAACACAAAGAACATAATACTAGAATATACATATCAAAATATATATACGTAAATTATTAAATCAATACATGATTTAATAATCCGACTTAAACCCGAGCCAGCTAGTATTATCAACCGTCCGATCGAAAGTCTGGATAATTAGTACACTCATTTGATCGGAACTCTACACGTATCCAATACAGCTACTACATTATTTTTCCAGAACCAGGAAAACCCTCTGTGTGGGACTCTAAATACTCGTCAATACGTTGGCAGTAGGTTTAACCACAAGCATGTCAGTGGCACTAGCTGTACATAACGGCTACCAAGGTATTGAGCGAAAGGAAGGCCGACGAGCAAACTCATTCGAATCCCTACTAAGCCTGTCAGTGAAAATATTCGTATAGTCCGGTCTGTTCGTCTGAGAGTATCGCTTATCGAGTTTAGGGGGATGGATAAAGTCAGACCCTTAATAACGCGATATTTCATGTCGGTATGAATCCCATCACCAACTATGAAACTACTGATCCAAATCAGTAATTCTCGTCTACCTTTGCCAAGGATTTCTGTTGATGGTCACCCATGCACCGCGCGACATCAACCCCCAATACCGGGAGAGACGAATCCACGACGATCCGCTCACTGCCTCCATGTGGCTCAAGACTGTACCCAACTAAAACCTATTTGCACGACTCCTTTGAGCCGTGTTTGGGTAGTAATCAAAGCACAGTAGGAACTCACACAAGAATAATGATGATCTCAGGTCGACAGACTAACCTATACACATATCACCAGGGAACTGCTATCTCACAATAGGTATAATACCAACTAGTATGTTCCCGGCGAGTCCGTCCAGTGTACTCGTAACCTAATGAGCACCTGTATACTATCTTAGGTGACTGACTGACACCAATGGCTTGTGAGACCGGCCACCGCCCCTCGTCGGGGTCTCGAAAAGTATACGCTAGTCTACTCGAAAGTATCGATGCCCAGTCTCGATACTCTCTCGACTAGGGACATTTAAGGATGTGCTTATAGACCACCCAGCTCCCACGTATATAATCGCCATCATAATGCTGGTAGTCAAGCAAGAATCATATGGGCTTTATCTACATGTAATAGTGATCTGTAATACCACACAATGCATGTACATGATGACAGAGACAAACTAGATAGCATACTATCATCTCGAGTAAGATTGTTCTATCCGTATAGGCCCTCCCTCAATTATCACAATCGCATGCCTGCGATTACAATAATTTACTTAAGGGCACTATAGCCAACAATCTCCCACTTGCACTTAAGGCTAATTATTGTGGTGTCGCATATTCACAGCTCATGTGATACAGAACACCAAACTTCTCTACTAATCAGTCTTGCAAAGCCCATTTGCGAAACTGTTGTGTTCGAGAAATAGCCTCAGTGAGTGGATCCGCTCCAATGTTCTATCTTTATCTCTCTATACCTCAATTTTGCGGAGAAAGACTATCTCCCTAAATAAGCAATACCTGTCTTAGAATTTTTCTGGATATCTGATGCGACCCAGTTCACAAATGAACTCCAAATCCAACAAACTTCATAGACTATATCATCCACTGAATTTAATCAGTATCCCGCGCCATGCCTTCCTCGGTATCCACTTGGACCACCTGTCCAACATACTTCCCCTTAAAAGAGGGAAAAACTATAATTCTGACAGTCACTCTATCATCCAGGTCAACTTGGAAGCCAGAACGCCGTTACCACATACCAAGAATATCCACTTATGTTCATAACTACTTCCTAACGTTTCTCAAGGATTGGATTAATATATGTTTATTGCAGCCAGTGCAAAAACAATATCTGGTACGGTACTTGACATCTCATGATTGACTCAATTGCCTAAGCAAGTGACGTGCCAATCATGCAAATCCCTCTCCTCATCAATCTAGAAGACATCTCTTTAGAGAGGATGAATCCATCACCTGCGGGTACACCACCTACGCCAGGAGTCGTCCATTCTAAAATACTTTAGAACAGTGTCAAGTACCCAAATTGGGACATTTCCCAAATCTAGATCTAAAACAATAGATCTAGTTATCAGAATCCCTGATATTTTATCCAGATCCTATATGGAGAAAACACCTTATGACAACCACAGTATAAATGATCGTAGTATAGGAATATCACTTCTTATAAAGAGCATGTCATCCAAAATCCAGGACATCACTCTCTACTACCTTCTTACCAGGTCCATCTGTTATTCTGATGAAGTCAAACTCTATGACTGTCTCCGCTATACCTACTTTAGTCTATAAATAGACATAAGCTATTTGTCTACTACTCTTCCGCTGCTCCTACTAACTACAACAACTCTGGCAGAGTCATATACACGTGCACTTCTAAAGATAATTTAGAACGACGTTATACTCATCCTCCTGCCAGATCTTGTAGTCTAGAACAGCAGTAGTGGCAAATTTGGGTAATCAAAAACCTCCATGTCACCGTCTTTGAGGAGACCGAAGTATCTCTCGAGTGCCTGAGGTTACCCACGAAATCTACGGAGTGGCTAATGTATTGTCGAATCCAATTGAATCTTTAGGTTCTACTAAATTTTCAGTAATCGTTTGTGGTTCTTGAATAACTTCTAGTTCTACCATAATCCCACTAATGTTTAGTGCAATGAATCCATTTTACTAAAACTGTGGCGAGTCAAGAACAATATAACTATTGATCTTCCAGACGGTAGAATGTTAACCCTCGTCAAAGCCCGGGATAACTCACAAACTGCCATTAATGAAACGTGCCTAGAGTTTATCCGGATTCTGGTTTTAAGTATAAGACGGACAACTCCATATATCTTAACATCATTAAGATATAAATCCATTCTATATATCCAATATAGAAACAAAGGCACTAATTTAATTTGAACTAGATTCAAAATACATACAGCCGTTTCTAGTGCATATCAACTAGATGGAAGGAGATCAAGCAACATTACTCATCAAGGAGCGCACCCACGCATGAGTAACCAGAGAGAGAAGCAAGTTCTCAAAATTATTACTTACAACCGAATACCAAACACAAGTATCTACATCTTCGATTATCTTGAAGAATCCTGGTACTTGCAATATATGGTTCTCTACTTTATTCTTATACCTATATCTTCTCAAAATCTGGACCTTGTATTTCAATGAAATACTTGTCTAAAACTAGAGAAATCATGAGTAAATAGAATATAGTACGAGTACCAACCCCTTTGTCCTAATGGACACCGGACAACACACAATACTCTGTATAAGTCCACCGAGTTTAATAACTCAAACCATGTGCGTTATAGGTTGAAAATTGTGCCATGGTTAAGAAGAATTACACCGCTGTTGAATACACCTTACCTAACCATCAACTGATATAGGTAAATGTCATAGACATAATTTCAAAAAGTTATATCTCACTTAATAAAATAAACGTACAGATCTATCAGTTTGAAATTGGTGCATAACAACGGATATTCAAAACCAAATATTTGCCGTCAGGCAAAATCCAGGTGATTTCCTCAAATATCACCAATTACAAAGAATTCCGATATATAGAGGATCTAATCACTCAATTCCCAATATCTTCCCTCTCAGCATCTGTAATGCCATACAGATGTGAGAATAAAATCTGGTAAATACATACCTTGGAGATAGAATATAATTTGGAAAATAGTTTTCACTTAACATTGCACAGAAAAACTGAAATATGAAAATGTTTCGAAGGGGTGACCGGGCATTCCTAGTAATGCCTCTTCCACTATCCAGATTCATGACAGTAACCATATACTTCCTTGCCCTCACTCCAATCCTTTTATATGTCTTTACTTATTACCTTCTGTATACCACATAAAGGTTAATTGTTTTTCTTCCTTCCCTACCTTTCGACACCTGTCTATGGTTTGGAAGAAGACTATCCAATAAGCGCAATAGGTGTACTCTCCTAATACTAGGAGCCCACGCAACCTGAGAGAAGGTAAAGGGAAAAGACAACCGAATAATCCTATTCATTTTCTCCAGAACAAGAATCCATCCTCGAACTGGAACAAGTTCCTTCGAGTTCGTATGTAACTATACGATGGAATATCCAATAAATATGGATCTTCATAATGATACGGAGTGTTCTGGAGAAATGCAAAGGGGATGTAAGAGTGGCAATGATATATGCGACTAAATGATAATCCAAAAGCCAAAGTGTTTTTGAGAAGGTTCGGTTAACTTGGTTCATGAGTTTTTTTAAGATCAAGCCATGGTCGCTGCTAAAGAGAGAAAGAGAAATGAAACACTCAGCATGCACTCTAATCTAGATTAGATTGGTTAATCATTTTATCTAATCAGGATGGCTCCCACTGTTTCCTTAAATTCTCCTTCAAACTCTAAAAGGAGAATTAGTCGGGATCATATAAAATCACCTGAGGAGTAACACCTACTCATTAGTAGGAATCGGGATCCAACTATCATCGCATGATAACTTGAAAGAAGCTACTAAAGTCACCACACTCCAGAAAGTATGCACATGCTTGACAAGTTTCCTGTATGTTTGAAACTCCTGATGTGGTTTTTGCCCCCAAGCGCTTTTGATCTTGACTTTGGCCAACAAATCATAACCGCAAGTCAAGTTCTACCCATCATTATCCAGATTGATTTAGACCCACCCGCATACACCCTTGACTTTGGCCAACTAAGTGGTATGACTGTCCTAAACTAATGCATTTATCTATGCAACGGATAAGCAACACACAGTTACCATTCACGATGCCTTGACTTTGGCCACAAACATCGCATGAATACTAGTGCTACTTATTCGAAACGACAGAGGGATACGGCTGGTTTTTGGCAAAAACTTTTAACGTAATGAACTTGATATCGTTGAAGGAACTCAAGTGGTTTTTACAAATATATAGTGACACAAACCTTTGCTAAAGAGGTCACTCCCTGTGAAGGGATCTCGGCTCTTTTCTCATCGAATGAGGTATAGGATATTCCTAACTGAATACCATGATGCAAAGCAAAAGAATCGACTATAATGAAGTTATTACAATGACGTAAACTTTTTCCCAAGGGGTCACTCCCGATAAAGGGATCTCGGCTCTTGCCTCGTCGAATGAGGTGCTGGATACCGAATACCGCTATGCAATGCAAAAGGAAACATCTTGTAATAACAGTTTTTCAAAATTTGGTTCCAACAACATCATTTGGGTTTATTTTTCCATGCATTAATCAAAATTAACGCAGTCCCATCAATTAATCCATATCACACCAGAAAAAGGAACGAAAATAAAATGTACGTATATGCCATCCGCATTCGCCACGGGGCCCCATCATGCACCGTTAGGTTACTTAACTAACGGCAGAGCAGGGGCTGAACTAGCATGGATGCAAAACATATACAACATCTACTGGTATTTATAAATATATATATATATATATATATAACATTCGTCCCAGGCATGATATAAGCAATATCACAGAACATCAACAAGCAACACAGAATGGTGGATAATCTTGGAGCCTCGGGTTTCATTTGAGCCGCAAATGGGACCCGACGTTCTCAGTCGTGTGGATAGCCCGTGTGATAAAAGCCTGGACCTCTATGAGCGTGGCAAGTTATCCGCCAATCCCAGAAGTGAGGCAACCCCAATCAATAAAGTGAATGGGCCACCCAGCACTTCACGGAATCCAGTAACTTGAGCACCCCTCCGCGGGTCATCTTATATCCTCTACGAGTGCGACGAATAGCCCGCCAATTCTAGAGTAAGGCCCCCTCCATCTCAACTCCATGAGATGCGGGCCCGTTGCCCTCTAGAACCTGGCTATTCGAGAACTCCACCACGGGGTAAACCTAGTATAGAAAAGAAAATTATATATACAATGACGATATCGACCTCAACCCGGTCGTGCCCCAATAAAAGAATATACAATCTCGTAGAGACGGCAGTCCACATGTTGGATGCTCGTCCCGCTATATTGAATATACAAATGAATCTGAACTGTACTACTACCATTGCACCACTGGCTATCCACCACGACAATCTAACCACAATATCAGCACAACTCAGAACATCAACGTGAATATCATGATTGCAAACCCGTTTAGTCGAACATATAGCAACTAGTCGGGTTGTACCGCTCAATGATAATCACGGTTGCAGATATATTCACATGCACTGATAATCACGTATTAAAATTTTGATCGACTATAACTTTCCCAAATTAGCCCCTAAATGCAAACCAACACTCAAACAAATCTGGGCCAAAAATATATATCACAAAAATCATATTTCCAATAAATAGAGTGCCGGATGAAATTTCGCACAAAACAACCATGAAACAGCCGCGCAACCGAGGCTAATGCACATGTTATGCCGCGGTTTCGTGGAAAGGCTATGAGTTCAAGTGCTCAAATTTCTTCTGGTGCCCTATAAATGCCTGCACGTATTTTTAAGACCCTCTGAAAGATTTTTTGAACAAGTTTGAAAAACGACAGCAAGCATGGCATATTGAAATTACGATTCAGAAAAATGGGTCGATCGAGACTTTAACCTTATGCAAACTAGCTAGTAATGGTTTATGGGGTGGCTCTGATACCATGTTGGGTTACGATAGCATCCTGGTCATCTACCATGGTCGGTGTGGAACAAAAACTGGTGTTTAAAAACTTGGCGCTTAAAAACCCGACCAAAAGATCGAACCATAAACCTATACTAGCTAACAAACAAGAGCTAATCTACTTATGATAGAGTTATTATACCGAACGAACCAAGTCCTTCGGTCTTCTATCATCTTCCTTAGCTCCTTGAGGCGTGCTCGATTGAACTTGGCCGCCGGTCTTCCTTCGTCGAAGATGATCCACCCGAGAGATGTAGCTCATGGCTTTAGCTCCACATCAAAAGCAAGTGAAGCAACTATGAATTCTAGGTTGCTAATCTAGAATACCTAGGATGTAGTGAATGGATCCATGTTTATCTATCTCACCTCCTCTCTTAATTCTCAACTCATGAGATTGTAGAGAGGAGGTTAAGCTTGAAGGTGGAGGAGCTCAAGAAAATACTAGAGAGGAGAGTGAAGTATGATGGTGAGAAGAAAAACTCATCACCGAAAATAATGAGCCATCCATGTGAGAGAAACTGAGCATGCTTGGTTTTGTAAAATATTTCTTTCCAATTTAACATCAAGCCCATGCTTGAATAGTTTGCACAAATGAATTAATAATTCATTTGTGCACACTATGCAAGCATGGTTCTCACCATACTCGCCTCTCTCAATAATCCACCTCATTATCCATTTAAAAAAAATGGTCAAATCCAAAATGAGGTGTCAACCTTCTAGAATTTTATCTGTAAAAAATATGGATTACATTCTACTGTATATATATATACCTGTATTCGTACCGAAATACGAATACCCGAAGAGATAGAATAACACAAAGAACATAATACTAGAATATACATATCGAAATATATTTACGTAAATTATTAAATCAATACCTGATTTAATAATCCAGCTCAAACCCGAACCGGCTAGTATTATCAACCGTCCGATCGAAAGTCCGGGTAAGTAGTACACTCATTCGATCGGAACTCTGCACGTATCCAATACGGATACTACATCATTTTGCTAGAACCAGGGAAACCCTCTGTGTAGGACTCTAAAGACTCATCAATACACTGGCAGTGGGTTTTGTTGGATATATAAGCCCTAGAGGCCTTCATTGTATAAGATGCTAGAGATATGTATGTACAGGACAAGCTTGCTCGATATGATAGTATGCTATTTGGTTTGTCTTTATCTTAACATGTGATATATTTTACTTTGTATTTCATATATTGTGTACATGTTGATAAAGCCCGTAGGATATTTGCCTGACTACCAGCGTTGTGATGGCAGTCATACTTGTGGGAGCTGGGTGGTCAATAGGCACATCCTTAAATATCCCTGGTCGTAGGAGTATTGAGACTGGGCATCGATACTTCAGAGTAGACTAGTGTATACATATCTAGACCCTGACGAGGGGCGATGGATTGGTCCCGCAGCCATTGGTGATGTGCACCTAAGATTGTATACAGGTGCTCACTGGGTGTGAGTACACCAGACAGGACTTGCCGAGGACTGACTAGATGGTATTATACCAAGCATCAGATAGCAGCTCTCTGGTGACATGTGTACAGATAGTTGGTCGAACAGAAGTCGTCATTTGTCTCGTGTGAGTTCCCACTGTGATTTGATTACTACCCTACCACGGCTCAAAGGAGTTGTGCAAACAGGTTTTAGTTGGGTACAGTCCCGAGTCACATGGAGGCAGTGAGCGACTGTTGGGGATTCGTCTATCCCAGGATAGGGAGTCGATATCGCACAGTGATCGGTTGGTCTTTATCATAAGTCCCTGGCCAGGGCTGATTGAGAATTACTGGTGGACGGACCTGTAGATTCTCGGATGGTCTTGGGCCACACTGACATGAATTGTACGGTTATTAGGGGTCTAACATTTTCCACCATTTAGACCTTACATGTGATACTCTCAGATAAATAGACCGGACTGCACGGATATTGTCACGGACAGGCTCAGTAAGGGTTTCGGACGAGTTCGCTCGTCGGCCACCTTTTAGACATGTACCTGGGTTGTCGTTACGTATAGCTAGTGCCACTGACGGACTTGTTGTTAAACCCACTGCCAGCGTACTGTCGAGTCTTTAGAGTCCCACACAGAGAGTTTTCCTGGATCAGGCGAGACGATGTAGAGGCTGTATGGTCTTACGACAGGGTTTCGATCGCATGCATGTACTGGCTACACGAATGATGTTCGGACAGATAATACTAGTGGTTTAAGCCGGATCCTAGTATTATACTATTGGATTATACTTGTCTCTGTGTATCCGTATTTTTCGGAATACGGATACGGGTATGTATATACGGTGAGGGCATTCTTGTAATTTCATAAGAATGGGCTTCTAGAAGGAGACACCTCATTATTGATTTATCCTTTTTTGATAAAGGATTAATGAGGTGGAAATTAGGAGATATTTGAGGAATGGGTTGCAAGCATGGCTTTGTAAATTGTTTATTCATTTGGGTTTCCTATTCAAACATGGTTGCATTTTTTGTGACTATTTTATTCCATGCTTGAATTATTAGAAAAAGACTTAGCCATTCTCACATCCTTTTCTCAAGTTCATTCTCATCATATCATTCTCTCTCCTAGGTTTTCTCTCCTCCTCCCTCAAGCTCATGCCATCACATGAGTTGTGAATCAATGAGCTTTGACACTAATTAATAAAATATATCTTCTCTACTTCTATTTAGTAGTTTTTACTTAGCAAGTTGGATCACTAAGTTACCTCATTTAAGGTTGGAGCTGTTGGATATATGTATGCCTTAGAAGCCATTATATGACAGTGTATGTACCGGTATGTGTGTGTGTGTTCAGGGGACATTCTTGCTCGATATAATAGTATGCTATCTGGTTGCACCTTTTATCTTGACATGTTCATTTTATCATGCTTTCATTCATTTGGTACATATTGATATAGCCCTTAGGATGATGCAGGACTACTGAGATTATGATGCGGATCATACTGGTGGGACATGTGTAATCTGTGAGCATATCCTTGAAATGTTTCTAGTCATGGGTGTATCGAGACGGGGCATCGATATCACCAGATTAAACTAGCGTATACGTTACCTATCCCATATGAGGGCGATGGATGATCCCATATCCATTGGTGTGGTGACACCAAAGATCGTATACGGGTGCTCAGTGGAGACTAGGTACACTGAACGGACTCGCTGAGAACTCCTATGTGGTATTATATCTATCGTCGGATAGCAGTTCTCAGGTGACACTGGTACAGGTTAGTCTGTAGACCCGAGATCGTCATAGAGTCTTGTGTGTCTCCCACTGTACTTTGATCTCCACCCTACCACGGCTCTACTGAGTCATGAAAATAGGTAGATTTTGGGTAAAGTCCCGAGGCACATGGAGGCAATGGGCGATAGGAGGGGTTTCGTCTCTCCCGGTATTGGGGGTTGATATTGCACCATGTACGATTGGCTATAACAGCAAGTCCCTGGCCAGGGCAGCTGAGATTTACTGATAAGTGTTATCAGTAGTTTCTCGATCTGTTATGAGCCATATACCGGCATGACTTATTGGGTTATTGGGGTCGACGATACCATCCCTAGACTCGCATATGTAGCATATTTGACGAAGAGACCGGACTGTACGGTAAGTGTTACCAGTTGGCTCGACGGGAGTTTTAGCAGGTTTGCTTGTATTTCTTCTGATCGCTTAATACCTGGGAGCCGTTACGTAAAGCTTGTGCCACTGACGGTTTGTGGGCATGTGATATGATCACTGCCTACTGCTAGCGTATTGACGAGTCTTAGAGTCCCACAAAGGAGTCTCCTAGCTCAAGAGAAATGATGTAGGGTGCATATGTGATATGCGCGGGAGCTCGATTAAATGCGTGTATTGGATACCGTATTTTAATCGAGCGTTTACTATTAGACGGGGCGTATGTGATATGACTAGGTTATTAAATCAAGTGTTGATTTAATATTAAATCCATTAGCTCATTTATTAAACCTATTTCTTTATGATGCATGCATGAGTGTATGTATATGATGATATGGATGCACACATGCAAGCATACATGTGTCATGGTTGATGATACATTGGTGGCGGCAATGCAAGACTCACATGGTTACATATTTAGATATTTTGATTATTTGAGAAAAGCAAAATGGGATTAAAATCATGGTTGATTATTCAACTCTCTTGCGTTGATAAAGTCAATGGTTTCATTTGCCCATGGTTTTGGCCCATGGTTTTGCTTAAAATCAAGTTACAAAATATCTAGATATTTTTTAATCATGGTTTAGCATGGATGACTACTCTTACTCTCTTGAGTTTAGAGAGAGCTATCACATTATTCTCATATTATTCTCTCTCTTGAGTTTAGCTTGAGCCATCTCCTTCTTCTCCTCTCTCCTCAAAGATTACTGGGGTTTTAAAAGAAAGAGAAAGGGTTAAAAAGAAAAGGTTTTTATTTGAGATCCAATCCCAAATCACCATTCTACTTTAGTCTAGTCCACTAGTGTGGAGTTTTAGCTTCTTCTTCATCCTTGATCAAGAGAAGCTTGGAGCTTGGTGCAAAGAGACTTCATGGTGGATCATCATGGACGCGGAAAGATACAAGCCAACCAACTCAAATCCTATTCGATCCAAGGAGTCTAGGAGGAGGTCTACAAAGGTTGTATCTCTCCCCACTTAGTGTTAGACACTTGTAGTATATGATACTAGCTAGTTGTTACTTTATTTTTCTAGTTCGATTTGGAATTGTTTAGCACCCTCTAATTTTTATTATAGCATATGTGATGCAACCCTAAACCAAGTGTGGTGCTATAGAATCCTTACAGGAGCTTGACCATAGGCCCTCGGGTGGATCCTTCTTCGACACAAAGGAGACCGGCAATCGAATCCATTTGAAGCCTTGGAGGAGCCAAATAAAGGAGATCAAGAAGAAGCTTGAACCAAGGAGCAAAGAACCACTTGAAGACCCGAAGGACTTGACACGGGGGTATAATACTTTAACCGAGTAGTTAACGCCCTCTTGTAGTTTAATTTTTGTTAGTTAAGGTTTAATCAAGATCCTAAAAGTGGAAAAAGTCTATGTTGCAAAGCCAAACATGATCTTTTGATGTGAAAAAAATCGTTTTTGATGTATTCCACCTCCCCACAATCATGGGGGGTATGCTACATAGTCTTACACTGGTATCAGAGCCTAGTAAACCTTAACTCATTTGTTAGCAAAGTGTTAGAAATTCGATCGCCGGAAAAATCCGAAAATTAAGTCCGAAATTGCATTTTTCTGTCGATTTTAAAATCTGGTCTAAAAATCTTTTCAGAGGGCTTAAAATTACATGCAGGGTTTTTTGAGAACACAGAAGAAATTTGGGCTCACGAATAGGTCAGACCGCCGCGGATCCGTGGCAGAACCAAGCGTTCTACCGCCGTTCCGCGGCCGAGTCGACTCTGAATCGGTCCAAATTTTTTCTATTGTTCTATTTTATGGAATTGTGATTTATAGGATATTTTGTTTCTGCCTAGATATTTTGTGTACTGTATTGTACTTAGGGTAGATTCAAATTTGCTTAATCGATCAAAATTCTAAGTTGTAACAACCCTAAACTTTATGTACAACTTTCTGTAGAATTTTTTCAAAATTACAGAAAGGGGTATTTTTGCCTGAGCACAAATTATAAATTTGTTTTGCTTTTTAATAGAAAGAAGGAGCTTGTAGCTCATTGGTAAGACCTTACACTGCAGAACTAAGCCACCAGAGTTCAAATCCCATCACCCACATTATTTTTTAATATTGTTTTCTTTCAATATTTTTAGAATTCCAAGAGTCTACAGTGCTAAACCCGTAAAACCCCATTACACATATAAAACAAACTCCAGGAGCAACCGACGAGAAACCCAAAGCACCCCGGAATCGACCGAGACTCGGCCAACTCGGGCCGCCTCCGCCGGCTGGACTCGGCCGGACCGCCGAGTCGTCAACAGAAGAGTTGGGCCTCTTCACCTCACCATCACTCCTGCACACTTTATTACCTTGGATCGTTTCCAGAGACCCTTTAAAACCCTAATTACTCTATTTGTAATACATTTTATTACAATTTAATATATTTTTTCATTTCACCCTTTCACCTACCCTAAACCCTAGCTTTACCCTATAAATACAACCCCTAAAGACACCCCCCTCACTCCAAAATTCTGATCAAAACTCTCAAGAAATCCATAGAAGGAGTTAGCGAAGGGCGAAACTCCGGCGATTTTCCGACGACGACCTTAGGAGCTCCCGGCGACGAAACGACGCACCCGAACCTACGTCCACTCCCTCTTCCTCTCTTCTAAACCAAAATCCAGTAAGTCCCACCTCCCTCTTTCCTTTGCTATTCTAAAATGTTCTTTTTCTAAAACCCGACGGAAGTGGAGTTAAATCCGACTTCCGATTCGGTTTTCTTTATAAAGTTCAACTTTGCTTAACACAACCATTCAAAACTCTTACATATTGACTATTAATCATTAACAAAACATATGGAACAAATTCCATTGCAAAACAATGTATATTTCAAGTTTTATCGCACTTTTTCAGTAAAATACCATGTAGTTTAGTTTCTACTTTAAAACATCATTAATCTTGCTATACCATTAATTAGATCACGAGATAATGACTTACCTCCTCACAACACTCATATGCAACATAGCACAATATCTTCCGGGAACATAGAATACGGGAAAACGAAACTTTACATATAAATATCACTAACTATTAAAACCGTTTTCTATAAGAATTCGTATTTTTTATAAATCTTTGTAAAGCGCCGCTACAACCCATTTTGGGGAACCCGACTGGGATGGTGCAGATTATCGCACATCCCTGGGCTTAGTAGTGCGAGATGCAGATCTCCGCAAGGAGCATTCGGTCTCGAGAGATTTAAAATACGAAAATCTTAAGAAAATGAGATTTCTAGAAATATAATATATATTAAAATTATTTTTAAATAAATATGTATATATGTATCATTAAAATATCTATTTTTTTATAATATGAATATTCCAATTTTTTCCTAAAATCACAAGAATCACTTTATATTAAAATACCATGAATTCCATACAAGTTCAATGTTACAATTAAATAGCATGTATAATGAAAAATTATGTTATTTTCACTAGAAATATCACAAATATAAAATCTATATCTATGACAACTCTAAAGAAGATAATTAAATACTTGGGGTATATTTTGAAAATTATACAAAAGTATTTTTACATAAAACCCCCTCAAGTTCTATAAATTACCCTAAGGACCCTAGTAAATATAGGTTTAAGCGGGACCAATCTCTTGAGCCTCAGAGAGCCGAAGAAGTGGGTGCTTGCCTATTTAAGGTAGACAACTTAACAACGGTGTTATCAACAAGGTAATCGTCTTTGAAAAAGACACAAATCCTGCTGCCTATGTGCAGCGGTTACCGATAACATCAAAATAATCAGGACTTTAATTTCTTTTCTAATTGTTCTGACTCAGACCGAGTCTCATTATAATAATCTGATTTGAATATGATTCAAGTATAATCTACAATCTACAAATTCAGCATGAATCCAGATATTCAAACTATTCAATCTATATTGACCGAACCGAACCATGGATATACTTCCATTTACATGATTCTCCAGTTACATCCATAATTCTCTAGTTACATACATTTACTGATATCATGGTTTCGGCAAGTCATGCAATTATACAATCTATATACAAGACAATACAAGTTGCAATACAACACAAACAATACAATTAAGATATCGCGGGGTTTAAGGGGTACATTAGTACGGAAGGTGTTAGAAATGGCACGAGACTGCAACCATAAGACATCTAACCTATATTTCGTTGCTGTTGTACCGTGGCATAACGGTTCCTTGAGTTCCTGATATCTTAGTCTCCGGGGCAAGTGAGACTCCTCTTGTATACACTGGCATCCTTCTGTACCAAGCTACAAACAACAACGTTAATACTAAATACAACAATATAACAATATAATACAACTGTAAAAGCTACTCTCTCTCTCTCTTACTCTCTGTCTATTCTATTTCTCCCTTATCTTTGGGAATTACCGAGCGATTGTTCGCTGACGACATTCCTTCCCTTTCTTCTTTGGAATGTTGTCAGGTGATCTGGACACTCAGGAGATCGAGCCTACTAGTGAGGACTTGGATCAGCTTGCCTACGACCTAGAGCTCTAGCTTCATTGTATACATTTTTATTCAGTACTTTTCATTTCTGTTATGCCACTGTTTAGGTATTGCTTTCATTTAGTTGTATTTACTTTTCCATGTATTGTAAAAAGAATGTGAATAAATAAAGTTGTTGTTTTATTATATCTTGTCTCTTGTGCATGTTTATTTATATTGCTTAGATACGCTTAGCGTATTTACTTCAGAGTAAATACGTAGCGGCCTCGTCGCGTCCCCTTCGCCGTATACCGGGAAGCGGGGCGTGACAGGTTTTGTTGGTGGCCCATGCAGGTCACAGCTGTATGGAACACTACCATGCAGTTCTGTTCTGCGTGAACAACCTAAACAATATAACACAAGGACCAGCAACTAAAACATTCTTTACAATACCTATTCCTTGAATCATATCATATATTTTGAATCTGTCCTAACCCAAAATTCCTTCACCTCTTTTACAATCTTACCAAAACCTTCGCATTCTTTCGTTCTTTCACATATTTTTCATACACTACCAATAGTTCTATCACCAAACTTTTCTTGAATCCGTTACACTTTCCTTTTACAAATTTTGAGGACGAAATTTTTATAAGGAGGGTAGAATGTAACAACCCTAAAATTTCTGTACAACTTTTTGTACAATTTTTTCAAAATTACAGAAAGGGGTAATTTTGCCTGAGTACAAGTTATAAGTTTGTTTTGCTTTTTAATAGCAAGAAGGAGCTTGTGGCTCATTGGTAAAACCTTGCACTGCTGAATCAAGCCACCAGAGTTCAAATCTCATCACCCATATTATTTTTTAATATTGTTTTCTTTTAATATTTTTAGAATTCCAAGAGTCTACACGTGCTAAACCCGTAAAACCCCACTACAGATATAAAACAAACTGTTCCAGGAGAATACCCAACCGACGAGGAACCCAAAGCGTCGGCCGATTCGGCCCCTAAACTTTCTGTACAATTTTTTCAAAATTACAGAAAGAGTTATTTTTGACTGAGCACAAGTTATAAATTTGTTTTGCATTTTAATAGCAAGAAGGAGCTTGTAGCTCATTGGTAAGACCTTGCACTGTTGAACCAAGCGACCAGAGTTCAAATCTCATCAGCCACATTATTTTTTAAAATTGTTTTATTTTAATATTTTTAGAATTCCAAGAGTCTACACGTGCTAAACCCGTAAAACCCCACTACACATATAAAACAAACTGTTAGGGTTCCTAGGCACTCTTGTGATGGTTTATAAAGCATCAAACATGCCCGAATAAAATTTTAGATGTGCCAAACAACCCAAAGCCGGGATCTTTGCTAGATTAATAGGGTTTAACATGCAAGATAACATCTTTAAAACTAAGTGTGAGGGATTACAACCTTTGTAGTCCGCTCCTTCGCTTCACAAGCTCCGAGTAGAAGTCCCTTCGCCGCGATCCACGATCTCCCGGACTCAAGAGAGGCTCCACGACTCGAACGATCCATGCTAGCTTGTAGTGTTCCGCTTCTCCGATGATCTACGTCGAAGTTGCTATAACCCAAGCTCTCTCACTCTAATGAGGTGAACACCCTAATCTAATGTGCTAGATTAGATGAGGATGATAGAGTAGTATTTATGCTTTATTTTTATATCATTTTCACACAAGAACTCATCACAAAAGAAATCACAAGTGAGCTCTCTCAAAAATTCAAGAGAGAAGAAGATGAAGAATAAAGAGAATAATCCTTTTGTCATGAATAGTAGATAAGAATATATGATTGATATGGAACCATGGTCAAGGATGATAGGCTTAACCTTTGTAGAGAATAAACTAGAGCTAGGGTTTGGTTAGGTTAAGAATGAGTCAAGGATAAGTATCAACCATAATATCTTAACCAAGACAAAAAGAAATCCTTCTAGAATAATCAAGAAGGAGCTAACCCTAATCAAACCCTGATCTCTTTTTATCATCCCTAAACATGTTTCATAATAAATCATATCATGTCACAATAATATATATCACATATATATTATATATTTGCAACAAAAGAAAATAATACAATTAACATATATCGCATATATATCAATGTATTAATCCGGTGAGAAAATGAAATAATAAAGCGAGCCAATATTAGATAATGTAATACAATATATCATATATATCATTATACATTAAATCATCGAATCAACACTTGATCCGACGATTCGGCTATATCGAATATAACCGACTAATATATCATGTACCGATTCATCGAATCAACACTTGATCCGATGTCCCGGTTCATATCTAAATATCGCGAGAATATAATACGGTATCTCATATCGCATTATCATCGGTCCTGCACATATCACATATGTGCCTCTACTCCGTTTTTCCTGAGCCAAGAAACCTCTGTGTAGGACTCTAAAGAATCGTCAATACGCCGGTAGCAGGTGATGATCATATCAAACACCCACAAGCTGCAAGCGGTCAGCTAAACGTAACAGCCACCCAGGTATTGAGCGATCAGAAGATCAACAAGATAGCCTGTCCGTTCTCCAGTGAATCCAATCAGTAACACTCCCGTACAGTCCGGTCTGTTCGTCTGATATGTCGCATATCAAGTCTAGGGGTGGTATACGTCAGACCCCAGTAACCGATAAGTCATGTCGATGTGAGGCTCATAACAGGTCGAGAAACTACTGGCAACACTTACCAGTAAATCTCTATATCAGCCCTGGCCAGGGACTTCCAGTTATAGCCAATCGAACACAGCACAACATCAACTCCCTATACCGGGAGAGACGAATCCCCTCCTATCGCTCATTGCCTCCATGTGATTCGGGACTGTACCCAAAAGCCACCGTTTTGCACGCCCTCTTGGACGTGGTAAGGTTGAAATCAAAGCACAGTGGGAATCACACAAGACTCTATGACGATCTTGGGTCTACAGACTACCCTGTACCAGTGTCACCGGAGAACTGCCATCTGACGTGTGGTATATCACCATCTGGGAGTTCTCAGCGAGTCCGTCCAGTGTACCCAGTCTCTACTGAGCACCCGTACACCATCCTTGATGTCAAACACCGATGGATATGGGATCATCCATCGCCCATCATATGGGTCAAGATGCGTATACGCTAGTCTACTCTGGTGTATCGATGCCCTGTCTCGATATACCCTCGACTAGGAACAGTTATAGGATGTACTCATCGACTACTATGGCCCCACTAGTATGATCTCATCATAGTCCCAGTAGTCGAGTACAGATCCTAAGGGCTTTATCAACATGTGAGAGTAAGACAGTAAACCAATAGAAGTCAACATGTTAAGATAAAGTGAAACCAAATAGCATAATATCATGACGAGAAAGAAAGTCCTCTCTGTATATATCCAAGCATCCATCATAATATACATCATATGTACAACAATGGCCTCTAGGGCATATACATAACTAACAATCTCCCACTTGCACTAAGGCCAGCTGCTGTAGTATCTCATACCTAGCATCCTGAATAATCTCTCAAACTGTATCTGGGGAATGGTCTTCGTGAGTGGATCCGCAGTGTTGTCCTTCGTATCTACTCTCCAGACCTTGATCTCCCGGCGATCAACTATCTCCCTGATCAGGTGATACAGCCTCAGAATATGTCTGGACTTCTGATGGGACCTGGGTTCCTTGGCCAAAGCCACAGCTCCATTGTTATCGCAATACAGAGGTATTGGATGCTCAATGGATGGAACCACACCAAGTTCACTAATGAACTTCTACATGCAGACAGCCTCTTTGGCAGCATCGTTGGCAGCGATGTATTCAGCCTCTATCGTCGAGTCTGCAACGGTATCCTGTTTGGAACTCTTCCAACATACCGCCCCTCCATTGAGGGTAAAGACAAATCCCGAGTGCGACTTAGAGTCGTCCTTATCACTTTGGAATCTGGAATCGGTAAAGGACTCCACCCGGATTTCTCCGTTACCATACACCAAGAACATGTCTCTAGTCCTTCGTAAGTATTTGAGAATGTTCTTCACAGCTGTCCAGTGACTCTCTCCAGGATCTGCTTGATACCGACTCACTACACTTAGTGAGTATGCTACATCGGGTCTGGTACATAGCATCGCATACATGATAGAGCCTACTGCCGAAGCATAGGGTATCCCTTGCATGCGAGCTCTCTCCAAATCAGTCTTGGGAGACATCTCTTTGGAGAGAGTGAGTCCAGAGATCGTGGGTTGGTTCCCATGCTTGGATTCTTCCATACTAAACCTCTTTAGTATGGTATCAATGTACCTGGATTGGGACAATTCCAGTATCCTTTTGGATCTATCTCTATAGATCCTAATCCCCAATATGTAGGAGGCATCACCTAGATCTTTCATTGAGAATCTTTGTGATAAGAAGAGCTTGACTGATTGCAGCATAGGAATATCATTCCCTATCAAGAGTATGTCATCCACGTACAATACGAGGAAGACAACCTTACTCTCTACTACCTTTTTATAGATACAAGGTTCATCTATATTTTTGATGAAGTCAAACTCTTTGACTATAACATCAAAACAGATGTTCCAACTCCACGATACTTGCTTTAACCCATAAATGGATTTAAGCAGATTGCACACCTTTCCGCTGCTCCCACTATCTACGAAGCCCTCTGGCTGAGTCATGCACACGCACTCTTCTAAATCACCATTTAGAAAGGCGGTCTTAACATCCATTTGCCAGATTTCGTAGTCATGGTATGCAGCAATGGCAAGTAAGATCCGGATGGACTTAAGCATATCCACTGGAGAAAAGGTTTCGTCATAATCCACACCTGGTCGTTGACGAAAACCCTTTGCTACAAGTCTAGCTTTGAAAGTCTCAACTTTTCCATCTACACCAAATTTCTTTTTAAAAATCCACTTGCTCCCAATGGGTTTTACCCCTTCAGGAGTATTTTCCAAAATCCATACTTTATTGGTGTACATGGATTCCATCTCAGATCGCATTGCATCCAGCCATTTCACAGAGTCACTACTCGTGATGGCCTGCTCGAAACTAGTCAGGTCATCATCTTCCATGATATAATCCTCGCTTCCACCATCAATGAGAAAACCGTAGTATCTCTCAGGCGGATAAGAAACCCTGCTAGATCGGCGGAGAGGCTGGGGTTCGTCGGGTACTACTGAATCCTCTGGTTCTACCAAGTCTTCTGTTATAGTTTGTGTTGCTGGAACCTCTTCCAGTTCTACCTCAATGCCACTATTCTGTTTCATAAGAAAACATTTTTCTAAGAAAGTGGCATGTCGAGAAACAAACACCTTTTGTTCCTCGGGGTTGTAGAAGATATACCCTTGTGAATTTTTGGGATATCCTACAAACTTACATAAGACAGATCTTGCCTCAAGTTTGTCCGGATTTTGCCTTTTGACATAGACCGGACAACCTCATATCTTAATATAATTAAGATGTGGTTTCTTCCCTTTTCATATCTCATATGGAGCGGTAGGCACAGATTTGGTGGGAACTCTATTCAATAGGTCTATGGCTGTCTCAAGCGCATACCCCCAGAAGGAAATAGGTAACTCAGCTGTACTCATCATCGAGCGCACCATATCTAATAGGGTGCGATTCCTTCGTTCCAATACACCGTTGTGCTGTGGTGTATATGGAGGAGTAAGCTGAGAGAGAATCCCATTCTCTTTTAGATAATCTAGGAACTCATTGCTTAAGTATTCTCTTCCTCGATCAGATCGAAGAATCTTAATACTTTTGCCCGTTTGATTCTCTACTTCGTGCTTATATTCTCTGAATTTCTCAAAAGCTTCAGACTTGTGTTTCATCAGGAACACATGTCCGAATCTAGAGAGATCGTCAGTGAATGTAATGAAGTAGGATGAACCGTTCCTGGCATGCGTAGACATGGGACCGCATACATCACTATGTACCAGTCCTAAGAGTTCCGTAACTCTTTCTCCGTGTCCACTAAACGGAGCTTTGGTCATTTTTTCTTTGAGACATGAATGGCAAGTATCATAAGATGATAATTCGAACGGATTCAAATATCCATCTTTATGTAACTTACCCAGTCATGTCGCATTGATATGACCAAGTCTACAACGCCATAAGAAGGATTCGTTCATTTCTGAACACTTCCTCTTGTGTGTGTTTAGTATATTGAGGACTGTATTTTGATTTAAAATGAATATTCTATTATGTAACGAACCTGATGCAATCAACTTTTGATCTAGGAATATGTTCATAACATTATTCTGTACTACAAAATTATATCCTTCTTTACTTAATAAAGAAACTGATATAATATGTTGCACATCAGGTTCGGTATATAATAGCACTCATTCAGAATCAGTGTATCACCACTTGGTAATACTAGTGTAGGGTTGCTATGCACGCGCACAAGGTTCTACGAGGCATCAACCATGCCCCATTTAAAAATTAGCCGTGCCGAACAACCCGAAGCCGGATCTTTAAACTAGGGTTTAGGTGAAAACAAGCATGTTAAACTCTTTAACACTAAGTGAGAGGGATTACAACCTTTGTAGATCCGGTCCTTCACTTCTTAAGCTCCGTGTTGACGTCTCTTCGCTGCGTTCATCGTGTTCCGGACTGTCGAGAGGCTTCACGAAGAGAAAGATGCAACCTTGCTTCCGATCTTCGATAACATAGATGATCTACCTTGAAGTTTCATTAACACAAGCTAACACTCACTAAATGAAGTGAACACCCTCATCTAAATGGCAAGGGTAGATGAGGATGATGAAGTAGGATTTTTACTCTCATTTATAATCTTTTTCTCACTCATTTTCATCACAAAAGCAAAACTAGAAAGCTTTTCAAGAAGGAACTTAAGCGAGAAGAAGAATGAATAATCTTTTTCCTTTTGTGATGAACAATGAATTATTGTAGTGGTTACAAATCTAACCAAGGGTTAAGCATAAAAGAGTTAACCCTTGTAGAGAGTTAACTAGAGTTAATGGTTTGGATTGGGTTAACATAATATCTTCACAAAATATCAAGCAACCACAAAGTCAAAGCTTCATGAAGCTTCATGGAAGCTTCATGCAAAAGCTAACCCTAATCCAAACCCTAACCAAGTTTTAACCCTAAACCATTGTTAAATTTGTAACCCTAACATGTTACAATATTATATATCACATATACAATATATTTTGTAACAATAGAAAATAATACAATTAACATATATCGCATATATATCAATGTATTATCCCGTGAGAAAATGAATCTTTTAGTGAGCTAATATTAGTTAATGTAATTTAATATATCATATATATTATTATACATTAAATTATCGAATCAACACTTGATCCGATAATTCGGCTATTTCACAAATAACCGACTAATACGATGACCCGGCTATATCACATATACCCGGCCGATATCTCATATCACAAGAATCCAATACGGTATCACATACCGCATTATCCTCGGTCTTGCACATATCACATATGTGCTCCTACTCCGTTTTGCCTGAGCCAAGAAACCTCTGTGTAGGACTCTAAAGAATCGTCAATACCCCGGCAGTAGGTGATGATCATATCAAACACCCACAAGCTGCAAGCGGTCAGCTAAACGTAACAGCCACCCAGGTATTGAAAGCTCAGAAGATCAACAAGCAAGCTTATACATTCTCCTGTGAATCCAATCAGTAACACTCCCGTACAATCCGGTCTCGTCGTCTGATATGTCGCATATCTCGCCTAGGGGTGGTAAACGGCAGACCCCAGTAGCTTGATAAGTCATGTCGATATGAGGTCTATAACAGTTCAAGAAACTACTGATAACACTTACCAGTAAATCTCAGCAACCCTGGCTAGGGATTTCCGGTTATAGCCAATCGAACACAGCACAACATCAACTCCCTATACCGGGAGAGACGAATCCCTTCCTATCGCTCATTGCCTCCATGTGATTCGGGACTGTACCCAAAAGCCACCTTTTTGCACGCCCTCTTGGACGTGGTATGATGGAAATAAAAGCACAGTGGGAATCACACAAGACTCTATGACGATCTCGGGTCAACAGACTACTCTGTACCAGTGTCACCGGAGAACTGCCATCTGACGTAAGGTATAATACCATCTGGGAGTTCTCGGCGAGTCCGTCCAGTGTACCCAGTCTCCACTGAGCACCCGTACACCATCCTTGATGTCAAACACCGATGGATATGGGATCATCCATCGCCCATCATATGGGTCAAGATGCGTATACGCTAGTCTACTCTGGTGTATCGATGCCCTGTCTCGATACACCCTCGACTAGGAACAGTTATAGGATGTACTCGTCGACTACCGTGGCCCCACTAGTATGATCTCATCATAGTCCCAGCAGTCGAGTACATATCCTAAGGGCTTTATCAACATGTAACATAGAGACAATCAGAGTACATGTTAAGATAAAGTACAACCAGATAGCATACTATCATGTCGAGCAAGAAAGTCCTCCCTATATATGTCCAAGCATCCATTACAATATACATCGTATGTACAGTAATGGCCTTTAGGGCATACATATAACTAACAATCTCCCACTTGCACTAGGGCCATCTGTTGTGGTATCACATACCCAATAATTAGATGCGGTTGAAGTATCTCATACTCAACCATCCCATAAAAGTCTCTACTGGGAAAAGGCCTTTGTGAGTGGATCTGCGCTGTTGTCCTCTGTGTCTACTCTCCTAACCTTGATCTCCCTGGAGATCAACCATCTCCATGATCAGATGATACTGCCTAAGAATTATATCTGGATTTCTGATGGGACGGTTGTTCCTTGGCTAAAGACACAACTCCATTGTTACACAATGGTAGGAACGAAGTTCATCTCATGAACTTATATATCCATACTTCCCCTTTGATAGCATCCTTGGTAACGATGTATCTTGCCTTTAATCGAATAGTATGTCACGGTATCTAGCTTGGAACTCTTCCAACATACCGTCCCTCCACTGAGGGTATAGACAATGCCTGCGACTGACATTCAGTCGTCCTTATCACCCTGGAACCTTTCCAGTGATTCTCCTCAGGATCGATTGATACCATCTCACTACAACTAGTGAGTATACTAACATCCAATTAGATCTATCTCATAGATCCAAATCCCAGGATTTAGGAGGTATCACTTTGATCCTATATGGAGAATCCTTGTGATAAGCGGAGATTGACCGAGCGTAGCATAGGAAATTCCTTCCCTATCATGAGTATGTCATCCACGTACTCTACGAGGATCACCACCATACTCCCTACTACCTTTTTTGTATATACAAGGCGCATCTACCATTTTGATGAAGTCAAACTCTTTGACTACCACATCAAAACAGACGTTCCAACTCCGCGATGCCTGCTTTATCACATAAAACATCTTGCACACGTTTCCGCTGCTCCCACTGTCTACGAAGCCCTCTGGCTGTGTACTTATAGACGCTCTCTTCCAAATCATCATTTAGAAAAGCAGTCATGACACCCAACCACCAGATATCGTAGTCATGGTATGTAGCCGTGGCAAGTAGGATCTGGATGGACTTAAGCATAGCTTTGAAAGTCTCAACTTTTCCATGTACACCAAGTAATCTTCTCAAGATATACTTGCTCCTGATGGGGATTTAACCCTTCAGATAAAGCAACCAAAGTCTATACTTTGTTGGTGTATAAGGATTCCATCTCAGATCACTAAGCATCCAGCCATTCTTACAGAGTCCCACTCCTGATGCCCAGCTCGAAACTAGTTGGGTCATCATCTCATGATGCAATCCTCGCTCCCACTGTCATAGAAAAACCAAAGTATCTCTCAGGTGGGTGAGGAACCCTACTAGATCGGCGGAGAGGCTGAGGTTCGTTGGAAGCTATTGAATCCTTTGGTTCTACCAAATCATCAGCTGCAGTTTGTATTGCTGGAACCCTTCCAGTTCTACCTCATGACCAATAATTTCTTCACAAGAAATTCCCTTTCACAAAGGTGGCATGCTGAGAAACAAAACATCTTTTGTTCCTCGGTTAGGAAGAAGATATTCCCTTGCGAATGCTTGGGATAGCCAACAAACTTCAACAGATCTGACTTTGCCTCGAGCTTGTCCGGATTTTGCTTTTTAGACATAGGCCGGACAACCCCAAATCTTAACAAACTTAAGATATGGGCTCTTCCCTTTCCATATCACATATGAAGTGGTAGGCAACTGATTTGATTTGAACCCTATTCAATAGGTATGCAGCTTCTCAAGTGCATAACACCCAAAAGAAAATAGGAAACTCAGTAGTACTCATCATAGAGCACACCATATCACATAGGGTGCTATTGCTCCGCCCCGATACACCGACGTGCTGTGGTGTATACGGAGGAGTAATGCTGAGAGAGAATCTCATTCACCTTTAGAATAGTCCAGGAATTCCGTGCTCAAGTATTCTCCTCCTTGATCTCATCAAAGGACATAATACTTATACCCGTATTTTGGTTCTCTACTTCTAACTTATATTCTGTGAATATCTCAAAAGGTTCGGACTTGTGTTTCAACAGGAACATATATCTGAATCTTGAGAGATCATCAGACAATGTAATGAAGTACAAAGAACCGGTCTTGGCATGTGTAGACAGGGGACTTTCATACATCAGCATGTATCAATCCCAAGAGTTCACTAACTCTTTCTCTGTTTCCAATAAACAGAGCTGTGGTCATCTTATCTTTGTGACATGACCGGCAAGTTTCATAAGATGTAAATTTAAACTAATTTAAATATACATCTATATGTAACTTCAGCTAGTCGGGTCGCATTGATATGACCTAGTCTACAATGCCTCAAGAAGGATTTGTTCATTTCTGAACTCTTCTTCTTGTGTGTGTTCTGTATACTAAGAACTGCGGTTTGATTTAGAACGTTTTATGCCTTTAGATAACGTTCCTGAATCGATCAACTCTTGATATAGGAAATGTTCAAAACATTATCCAACAATACAAAATTATATCCTTTCTTTACTAATAAAGAGACTGATATGATGTTGTATATCATGTTCGGTATCTAATAACATTTGTTCAGAATCAATGTATTCTGGTAATACAGGGTGATAGTGACCAACAGACTTGGCTGCAACACTTGCACCATTTTCTGTCTCATGAAACTTATCACCCGTTCTCAGTTCTCTACCTATCTGTAGCCCATGTAACAGATTACATATGTGGGATCCTGATCCGGTATCTCATACCGAGGACGTAAAGGATACTGAGAAACAGTTCTATGTAATGAACACACCCGAAGAAGATGCATCAGCATGCACTTTCCTCGTTTGGGCGGCACGAGAAATCTGGTATCCCCCAATTTCCTGCTCTGTCTTATAACAATTATAAGTTGGAGCGGGACCAACGTTCCCCAGCTCAGTATAACAAGTGGGTTCGGTCAATATATCCGTATTATTATCTTGATTAAGGCGTGATATGGTCGCTACCTAGAGAGAGAGAAGAAAATACTCAGCGTATGCTCTTGCATGATTATATTGGTTATCTAATATATCTAATCAGGATGTCTCCCACTGTTTTAATCAAACCTTCCTTCAAACCCTAAAAGGAAAGACTAGCCGGGATTAATTACACGCTACAAGTTCGCCAATCTTTCAGCCAGGACAGTGTCGGTACTTTGAGGGAGGTTCCCCGTGCTTTCGCACGAACCTAATTAATGTAAACCTCATTTTCCCAGAGGCGTAACCCCGTTAACACCTTTCTAGACACCTACTTGATCGGCTAATTGTAATGTGTAAAACTCTCCCAGGAGTAACTTTTATTCGCAGCGGGTATCGGGATCCAACTATCTCATAGAAGGTATGCAATCTCATTGCAAATTTCAACACTTGAAATTCCCAATAATATTTTACCCCTAGCGTCCTATGACCTTGACGAAAGCCAAACTACCCATAGTTCGCTAGTCAAGTTCAACCCGTCATTTCCTGATTGAATTAAACCCATCCGCACGACCCTTGACGGAGGCCAAACTACGTCGTACGAATACCCTAATCCAATCGCATCATATGCTAGCAGATAAACATTAGTTAGCTACCATACACTACGCCTTGACGGAGGCCAAACTACCGCAGCACGAATACTAACTAGTACTTATCTGAAATGACGGAGGGCTATAACAGGTTTTTAAGAAAACCCTTTGCGTAATGAACTTGATATCATTGTAGAATCGAGTGATTTTTAAATGGAGTGTTTTTAGGCTTTTCTAGTTTTGCTAAAGGGGTCACTCCCGGTGAAGGGATCGTCGGCCCTTTCCTCATCGAATAAGGTGCAGGATATTTCACAAATATCACTATGCAAAGCAAGAACTATAGAAGCAATCAAAAGAAAAACCGAGTTTGTAGCATCTGCTAGTTTCACTAAAGAGGTCACTCCCGGTGAAGGGATCTCGGCTCTTTCCTTATCGAATAAGGTGCTGGATGTTCTACAAGGAACACCGCTATGCAAAGCAAGAACTAGAGCTACCAGTTTTTAAACAAGTTTCTACAACATCTTTAGGTTTCTTTTATTTCATTAATCTCATTAATGAAGTCCCATTTTATTATGCTTCACAAGCATCACTTTTTGAAACGAAATCTGCAATATAACATATATCTTATATATATAATATAAACATTCGTCTCAGGCGGTAATATGATCTCATCACAGAACATTGCAGCAGATGAACATATATGAAAATTGGATATACTAGGACGTCCGTGTTTTCAATACGAGCCTGTATAAAACACGGATTCTACGGTCGTGATGAATAGCCAAACCCACATCCCTAGACCCCTACGAGAGCGGCAAGCAACACTGCCAATTCTAGGGTTAGGAGACCCGGTCTCGACTCCTCGAGATGGTCTCCCACTGGACCCTAGAACCCGGTTACTTGTGCTCCCCGCCTTGGGTCTACCTAATGCGGAAAAGTAAATAATATACAACGGCGACATCATCCTCAGCCCGGAAGTGCCCCAATAAAAGAATATTACATACAAATGAATTTTACATGAATGAAAAAGAAAAAAACTCTCATCTCACATAAAACCCCCGGCTATTCAAAACGCGATGATCCAATATAACATATCACAGCAACACATAATATCTCATATCATCAACGTAAGCAAGTATACGTATCCCGATTGTTGTTGATGTATAGCAACGAAGCCGGCGATACACCACATACTACGCTTACGGTCACAGAAAAGAAAGTGTAAAACTACAACAGTTGGAATCCGCAACCTCCTTAGACATCACATGCCTAACCAAATGAATTCCTTAGACATCGCATGCCTAACAATTATAAACCCCGCATTTTAGTCTCATTATCGAAAACTCTTTTCAATATCAAGTCGGGCAATTCAACAAGATTCCCGACATCCTGATCGAATGCTCGTCGCAAACTTTAGTAGACGGCCGCACCCCCGGATGCCGTCGACGAAGTGCACTAAGGCGGAACACCGCTGCCGCGAGCACCCGAACGGATGGTTTTGGCGACGGGGTTCTCCCACAGTCACTTGGTCGGGGCTATGGGGCGTGGCTGTCTGTTAAGTTTACCCGGCGAGTATCCGCGTACGCTACGTGATTGCGACGGACTTTTGATCACATCAAAATTCCGTGGCAACCGATCTTCTGAGACTAAACTGCTATGTTTATAATATTCAAATTAGTTATCTCATAACTTCTTGTGGATTCCAAATATTGTATCACAATCCAGATAAATAGACAATGTTAAACTTTCCGATCGAATAATCAAACACCCGAGATTTCCCCAATATATCGCAACACTTGAAATCAGTTTAAAAACATCCATCACATGCCACAGTACCAATGGTCCAGCCGTAGAAGGGTCAAGCCAACGCCTCACATGTGGCACGCCGTACTGCCCTAAATCCTAAGGTTTATAGGCAGTTCAAGACGGTCACATAATCAAGTTAAGGTTTGTTGTCTTCTAGAGGGTCCACCGCGTTACTTGCATGACTTTACGAAAGTTTCAAACACGAGAAAAAATCCAACTTTTGAAAATTTTCCGACAGGGGAAAAAGTGAGTTATTGATATCCGTTCGAACTTTTTAACAGTTTCTAAAAATTACCCGGACAAAACTAAACGAAGTTAAATTATCCGATCGAATCAACGAGTCCCCAATACAACCCTAGAAAACTCAACACTTGAGTGTAATTAAAAAATTCACAGAAAAAAGAACAATAAAGGACATAAGAATAAATATATGAAATATGAGGGACTAAGTCCAAATTTTGGCCGCGGAACCGCAGCCAAACACATGGTTTGGCCGCGGTTCCGCGGTCAAGTGAGCGACTTAGTGGACCGTACTTCACAGTAATTCTTAGTTTTTCCTGATTGTTTTCCTGAGCATTTTTAATTCATCAAAAACCACATTTTTGAAAAATGTACAGAGAAGGGTAAACATCGGGGTTTCCGGGTTCGATCGGACTTTAACCTTCGTCTAGACTTCGCCTAAAGCTCTAGCTTGCCTCTGATACCACTGTAGGGTTGCTATGCACGCGCACAAGGTTCTACGAGGCATCAACCATGCCCGATTTAAAAATTAGCCGTGCCGAACAACCTGAAGCCGGATCTTTAAACTAGGGTTTAGGCGAAAACAAGCATGTTAACTCTTTAAAACTAAGTGAGAGGGATTACAACCTTTGTAGATCCGGTCCTTCACTTCTTAAGCTCCGTGTTGAGGTCCCTTCGTTGCGATCATCGTGTTCCGGACTGTCGAGAGGCTTCACGAAGAGAAAGATGCAACCTTGCTTCCGATCTTCGATAACATAGATGATCTACCTTGAAGTTTCATTAACACAAGCTAACACTCACTAAATGAAGATAACACCCTCATCTAAATGGCAAGGGTAGATGAGGATGATGAAGTAGGATTTTTACTCTCATTTATAATCTTTATCTCACACATAATTCATCACAAAATCAAATCTAGAAAGCTTTTCATGAAGGAACTCAAGCAAAAAGAAGAATGAATAATCTTTTTCCTTTTGTGATGAACAATGAATTATTATAGTGGTTACAAATCTAACTAAGAGTTAAGCATAAAAGAGTTAACCCTTGTAGAGAGTTAACTAGAGTTAATGGTTTGGATTGGGTTAACATAATATCTTCACAAAATATCAAGCAAACACAAAGTCAAAGCTTCATGAAGCTTCATGGAAGCTTCATGCAAAAGCTAACCCTAATCCAAACCCTAACCAAGTTTGAACCCTAAACTATTGTTAAATTTGTAACCCTAACATGTTACAATATTATATATCACATATACAATATATTTTGTAACAATAGAAAATAATACAATTAACATATATCGCATATATATCAATGTATTATCCCGTGAGAAAATGAATCTTTTAGTGAGCTAATATTAGTTAATGTAATTTAATATATCATATATATTATTATACATTAAATTATCGAATCAACACTTGATCCGATAATCCGGCTATTTCACAAATAACCGACTAATACGATGACCCGGCTATATCACATATACCCGGCCGATATCTCATATCGCGAGAATCCAATACGGTATCACATACCGCATTATCCTCGGTCCTGCACATATCACATATGTGCTTCTACTCCGTTTTTCCTGAGCCAAGAAACCTCTGTGTAGGACTCTAAAGAATCGTCAATACGCCGGCAGTAGGTGATGATCATATCAAACACCCACAAGCTGCAAGCGGTCAGCTAAACGTAACAGCCACCCAGGTATTGAGCGCTCAGAAGATCAACAAGCAAGCCTGTACATTCTCCTGTGAATCCAATCAGTAACACTCCCGTACAGTCCGGTCTCGTCGTCTGATATGTCGCATATCTCGCCTAGGGGTGGTAAACGTCAGACCCCAGTAGCTTGATAAGTCGTGTCGATATGAGGTCTATAATAGTTCGAGAAACTACTGATAACACTTACCAGTAAATCTCAGCAACCCTGGCCAGGGATTTCCGGTTATAGCCAATCGAACACAGCACAACATCAACTCCCTATATCGGGAGAGACAAATCCCCTCCTATCGCTCATTGCCTCCATGTAATTCGGGACTGTACCCAAAAGCCACCTTTTTGCACGCCCTCTTGGACGTGGTATGATGGAAATCAAAGCACAGTGGGAATCACACAAGACTCTATGACGATCTCGGGTCAACAGACTACTCTGTACGAGTGTCACCGGAGAACTGCCATCTGACGTGAAGTATAATACCATCTGGGAGTTCTCGGCGAGTTCGTCCAGTGTACCCAGTCTCCACTGAGCACCCGTACTCCATCCTTGATGTCAAACACCGATGGATATGGGATCATCCATCGCCCATCATATGGGTCAAGATGCGTATACGCTAGTCTACTCTGGTGTATCGATGCCCTGTCTCGATACACCCTCGACTAGGAACAGTTATAGGATGTACTCGTCGACTACCGTGGCCCCACTAGTATGATCTCATCATAGTCCCAGTAGTCGAGTACATATCCTAAAGGCTTTATCAACATGTAACATAGAGACAATCAGAGTACATGTTAAGATAAAGTACAACCAGATAGCATACTATCATGTCGAGCAAGAAAGTCCTCCCTATATATGTCCAAGCATCCATTACAATATACATCGTATGTACAGTAATGGCCTCTAGGGCATACATATAACTAACAACTAGGTGATATTCGCCAACTGATTTGGCTGCAACATTTGCCCCATTCCCTACTTGAACGGAATGATCACCTTTTCCCAGTTCTCTATCTTTCTTTAGCCCATGTAACAATTTACATATGTGGGATCCTGATCCGGTATCTAATACCCAGGACGTAGGGTGAACTGAGAAACAGTTCTCAATAACTAACACACCTGAAGAAGATGCATCAACATGCATGTTCTTTTGGGTGGCTTGAGAATCCAGATATTCTCTTATTCCCTGTTCAGTCTTATAACTCTTATAAGAAAGAACGGGTCCAACGTTTCCCTGCTCAGTATAATAAGCGGGTTCAGTCAATACATCCATATTATTATCTTGATTATGGCCTGACATGGTCGCTACCTAGAGAGAGAGAGAGAGAAGAAAACACTTTAGCGTATGCTCTTGCAAGATTAGATTGGTTATTATCTTATCTAATCAGGATATCTCCCACTGTTTTTATCAGAACTACCTTCAAACCCTAAAAGGTAAGATTAGCCGGGATTAATTACACCCTACAATTTCGTAAATCTTTCAGCCAGATCAATGTCGGTACTTGAGGTAGGTTCCCCGTGCTTTCGCACGGACCTAATTAAAGTAAACCTCGTTTTCCCAGAGGCGTAACCCCGTTAACACTTTTCTAGACACCTACTTGATCGGCGAATTGTCCTGTGTAAAACTCTCCCATGAGTAACACTTACTCGCAGTGGGTATCGGGATCCAACTATCTCATAGGAGGTATGCAATCTCATTGAAAATTTCAACACTTGAAATTCCCGATAATATTTTTCCCCTAGCGTGCTATGACCTTTACGCATGCCAAACAACCCATAGTCCGCTAGTCAAGTTCAACCCGTACAATTCGTGATTGAATTAAACCCACCCGTACGATCCTTGACGCATGCCAAACAACGCCGTATGAATACCCTAATCCAATCGCATCTCATGCTACAGATAAGTAATAATCAGCTACCGTACACTACGCCTTGACGCATGCTGTAACACCTTAGAATGTGTTTTGTAGCTAATTATATTTTAATGTGTGGTTTTTAATAAAAAGTTTACCAAATTAAGTTTTAAATATTTTATCTTATTTAATGTATATTTTATTAGAATTTTGTTAGGCACACACACACTTGTGCATGTAAACTAGACTTGTTTTTGGGGTTAGACCATGTTTGGCAAGCATGATAAACTAACCCATTCTCTTTAGGTTAGTTTCATGATTTGTTGTTAAGTGCTTTGGGTTTATTAGTGTCATGGTTGTTTTTAATGAAAAGGAATTTTATTAAGGGTTTATTATTTTGTTTGGTTTGACTTTGAGAGAGAGGGGGGGCATGGTGCTACATGGCCAAGCCATGCTTCTCAATTGAGGAAAGAGAAAGAGAAGGGTGTGTGAGTGTTGGTTGCTCTCATTTTTCCTTTCTCACTCTCATTCTCTCATTCTCACACACACACACACACTCACCAGGGCAGCAGCAGCAATCATCCTCATTAACAACAACAACAATGGGAGCAGCAGCAGCAGCAGAGTGAGTGAGAGAGAGAGAGCAGCGGCCGCAGCAGCTGGGGGCAGCAGGGCAGCAGGGCAGCAGCAACATCATCATCATCATCATCATCAACATCATCACAACAGCAACAACAGAAGCAGCAGTAGCAGGCAGCAGCAACAGCAACAGGGACCCCAGCTCTCGCAGGAGCTCTTCTCCACACCTTCACCTGCCTTCTAGGGTCCAATTAGGGTATAATTTCTGAACCCTATTGCTTGTTTGGGTAGCTTGTGTGCAAATTGCTTCAATTAGTGCTTAATTAGCTAATTTGTGCTAAATTGTGGTGTTTAAGTGGAATTTTGGTAAATTGTTGATTTGGTTAGCTACCTTAGGTTGGTTTAGTGTTAGTTAGGCCACTTCAACTGAGAAATCCCCAGATTTCACTAAAATACCATAGGTTTTCCTTTATGTGCAATTGGTGTTTTTATGCGATATTTGTGATATCTGGAACCTGCTATGATCCTAGATGTATACTAGTAAATTCAACATAGTGGTAGTGTTGTGCTGGAGACCCTGGAGCACCACCTTCAATACGACCCCCATCCCACCGGCCAGGGCCGGCGAGTTCTGAAGGAGGGGCCGGCGACGCCGGCCAAGTAGAGGAGTTAGGGTTTGGGTTTTGGTCTGTAGGTGTCTGCTAGGGTTTGGGTCCCACTGGTCTTGTTGAATTGATTAGTTTTCACAGTAGGCAAAATCTGGGATCTTATATCGCTTTTGTGCTTCGTTGTGTTTGCGCGATACGCGCGATACGTGAGTGGGTTCTGTGATCCAGCGTATCGCGGCGTGTCGCGATGGTTTCTAGACGCGTACACACACGATTCAGCGTATCGTGCACACGCGCGCTTAGTTCGCGACGCGAGTTTCTCGTTTCGTTTCGATATCGCGTTTCGCAGGATATTTGGCTTATATGTGATTTCCATGTCTTATTTGCAGGTTTGCAGGCAGGGACCACGGACGCGGCTACAGGGGGAGCAGGTGATAGGATTCACCCAGCGTGGAGTTTAGGTGAGTAGATATAACATCTACAGGGGAATCGCCCGCATGGCGTTATGCGTCTGGGCTAGGATTCAATTTCCTGTCGCACATTCTACGTCATTGTAGAATTGCGCATTTACTGCATTTCCTAGATATAGCTATATACTGTGACTAGCAGCCGTAGGACACTGCACACATTATTGACGGTTCATGTTGCACGAGCACGGATTGCATGCTACACACACACCGTCAATAATTGCCATGTCACACACTACCCCTTATAGCTACCATTACTTGACCCACTTGACATCTAGTTTATCGGTATACCTATAGTGTATCATACCTTTAGTGATAGGTATATTTTCACTTTGCGATACAGCTACAGGTATACCTCTTACATATTTTACTTATACCGGGAGGGATTCCTACATATGTTACTTATACCCAGGGGGGGTATACGACATCAGTTCCTATTGGTAGATACGTATACTTTGCTACACCTGCATGTTAGATACATATTCAGTTGTTGTCGCATATTCACATTTACTGATGTTACTTAGCTGTACCTTATCATGATTTCGCATACATCTGGTTCAGCTATATACTTGTGTTTACCTACTCGCATTCAGATATATCGCATACTTCTATTCCTGTATTTATGCATTGTTTATCTGGATTTCATATGATGTTTTCGGGATTTGGGAACCGCGGGAGTTCATGAAATTATGCAAACATGTAACAACCCGGTTTCCTTGATATGATATTTCGAGCGTCCCCCATGAGTTTTATCGGTGCTGATTCTATACTCCATACGAGGTGTGGTTGCCGTATGAGAGTACATGGTGGGGCCCGGTATGGTTCCCCTCGGCAAGAAGATCGATGGGTTTGCCGATTGAGCCTGGAGGCGGGCGAGTACCTACCGGTGATTGTTTGGACCTGGCAGTTGTCTGGAGGCTACCGGCCAGAGTAGAGAGGTGGATGCGGGATGACCTGTACTGTCGAGGCCGAGGGCCGACACTGCAGACGGACCCCGTGGGCTGTCCGGACTGACGGAGCCCCATATACGAGGATTTCTGTGTCGATGCTTGGCACACGGTTTCATGATATTTCTTTAACCCCCTTTTTGTATATATAACAGGGGATTTAGCCGTTGTTATATATACCCTTACACCAATATTAGTGGAATGGGACGCTAATATATGTGTATTGCCCCCATCATATTTATTTCTGTACATATATTTACCTTTAGGATGCTAGAAACTTACTTGAGATTGGACTTGGGATACTAGGTGATTCATTGGGACTTGGACATTGGATATACCTATGTGATGGGTGACTTGTATATTCGGGATATAGGAGATTACTCGACATTGTACATTGAGGAGATGTGAGACTTATTCGATGTGAGTGCCCAATGTGGGGCCTGGTTTGAGGATTTGGGATTGGAGTATCTTAGTGGATTGTGATCCTGCCACGACGTCAGGTTTCCGTGGAAAGTGACATATTCCACCCTACACCTCACCATTTCCTATCTTATGCACAGATTCATACATTGGTAGTACTTGTAGTGTACCCTTATGATAGTTGCATAGTTACTTTCTCATATCTCTATTGCATAGACATTGCATACTACTATCATGCCATCATTGCTTTACATATTGATTGTACCTGCTAGTGTACTCTCCCTATTTCAGCATTTGCATGATATATTATTATTGTAATCGCATATCTTAGATTCATGCTGTACGTGCATTCCTGCGATTACCTGTATATGTTGTATACTATTCACGAGTTGGCAACTCACCCCCGTTGTGCCACAGGTGTTTCAGGTTTTTCCCCAGAGTAGTCGAGGCAGGCTATTCCTTTATTCAGCTATCCAGCTACCATCTTTTGCTACGGATACCGCATCAGCTCACAGTACCTTTTGCTTAGGTAGGTTAGACGGTTATCTGTATTTCATATTGTACCTTCGTTGTATATTATACTCTCTCTCCATCTACTATTGTATATTTGACATAGAGACTTGGTGAGGACGTTAGTGTGTATTATTGTGGATTTGATGTCTTTTGTATACATCTTTCTCTCTACTGTCTTTATTTCTTCGCTACGGCGTCGTATATTTGCATTGTATTCATCTTCGCTGGGTTTTACAAAATGGGGTGTTGCTAAAATTTTAAAGGAAGAAAGCAAGACTTTTAAAGAATTTGGGTTGCGATTTCAATGGTTTCAAAACTTATATTATCTTTTCCGTATTTCTCATGGTTTAGATTTCTGGGTTTGGCTTTCTTTTACTACGTTGCGTCTTTAGGCGTCGCGTAGTATTAGGGCCGTCACGGGCCAATTTTGGGTCGTGACAAAGTTGGTATCAGAGCGTTAGGTTTTACCTTTCGGAGTGTAGGATGACCTTGGTATGATGGAGTAGGTAGCTTAAGCAGAGTAACGTAGTGTGTGTATGTCTGCAGCATACCCACAGCGCGGTACCTTGCATTAAGTGACCTAAGTACAATTTGCATGACATCCCTTCCTTGATGATTCAAATCCTTGAGATCCGATTTCCTCATTCTTATCGAATCTCATTTTATATCTATTTATAGCCTTGCCGCCGATGACTATGGGGACTCAGAGCGATGCAGCGAGGGCCGAGGTCAGGGTTAGCTCGGGTGAGACGAGTACTAACCAGGATGGCACTCTAGTTGCACAGGTGCAGACGGAGCAGCCTACGACCTATACCATGGATAGACTTTTGGTAGAGATGCAGGACTTCCGCCAGACGTTGAGTTCTTTGGTTGATGTCGTTCGGGAGCTACGACAGGAGGTTGTCACCCCCGTTACTCAGCTATCCCTTACGATCGGTGTGCAGCAGTCCGTCACCTACATAGCACCAGTAGTTGCAGCTCCAGTTGACGAGGCACATATTCCAGGACAGTGGAGGACTCGTACCAGTGTACCAGCCCAGAGACAGAGGTTCGGTCGTCGAGACAGATTTCGTGGCCGTCGCGGGAGTAGCAGAGGCTTGGGACGAGGACAGTCGTTCAGCTCTCATCCCCAGGATGGTCAGCAGTCAGCACGTGGATGTTTTCGATGCGGAAGCCTTCAGCACTTCGTCAGGGATTGTTCCTTAGCACCTCGTCATGATCGCTTCCGGAGAGGCCGTGGACATGGAAGATTTGCTCAGAGGGCTCAGGCTACCAGAGGAGTTCATCCAGCTGCGAGTAGAGGGCAGACACAGGAGTTTGCTTCTACTCATCGGGACGCGCAGACGTCCAATGTGGAGTTTTCAGGTACTCTTGAGTTATATTTTCTCTTGGTGTATTTGTTGTTTCTTGTTTGTACCATGGTTGGGTAGATTAGTCGTAGTTGTGTTAACTTCTGTCAGCGATCCTTTTGTTGCGCGACACGTATTTCAGTTTTGTGCCAATCGGATAGGAGATAGAGATTTCGTCCGTCGTTTTGATCCTTCTAGAGATGTTGGATTTGACGTTCTCCTAGGCACGGACTGGTTAACTACGTGTTAGGCGTCTGTGGACTACCGTGTGGAAACAAGTTAGGTTTTGTTTTCCCCGGCAAGTCAGTTCTGGTTGTGCAGGTGGATAGTTGTGCCGCCTCTCACAGCTTGAATTCAGCCTTTTCCGCTAGTCGGCTACTGAGGAGATGTCGTGGATTCTTGACGTTCATTCGTGATACCGGAGCCACCGTGGGATTGCTGGACCGGGTTCCTTTCGTGCGAGAGTTTTCCGACGTTGTTCTAGATGAGCCGGCGAAGCTTGGGAGCTTAAGGATCAGCTGCAGAGTTTCGGTTTGGGGAGTTTTGTGCGTCTGAGTGTTTCGCTTTTGGAAACTCCTATTTCTGTTCGTTGAGGAGAAAGACGGCAGTTTAGGGTTGCGTGTAGACGGATCGTCAATTGAACCGGCTTACGGTGCGGATAGGTATCCTTCACCTTGCCGTGGCGATTTCTTCGATCAGCTCCAGAGTGCGAGACATTTTTCTAAGTGTGTTTGGGATCAGGTCATCATTATTGCGGATTCGGGATGGTGGCATTCCGAAGACTGCCTTATGCGTGCTATGGGCTTTGTGTGTATCGGTGAGTCGTTGGATTCCCTGATGCCCTAGCAGCATTCGTAGATATGATGAACCAGATTTCTTCAAGCCGTTCCTCGACCAGTTTCCGTTGTGTTATTTACGCCACTCTGGTCTACTTAATGTGTCTTGAGGAACAGGAGTAGCACTTGAGGACTTGTGATGCAGATGCTGGGAGAGCACCAGCAGTTGCTGATTCTCAGAGTGTTTCTTCAGGCTTGTTTGAGTTGACTCCTAGGTCTTGTAGTCGCGGGAGACGGTTTCGTATGGTTCCGAGGGAGATCGTGGCCGTACAGCTTAGGCCCAGACTTGTGTGCAGGACGGAGATCCGCAGATTCTTGGGCTTAGCAGGGTTTTTACCGCCGTTTCATGCAGGATTGCTAGAGTAGTGCTGCACCGTCGACTGAATTGACCACGAGGGAGGTTTCTTTTCTTTGAACTGAGGCACGTGTACGGAGTCTTCAGCGGTTGAAGATTCAGTTAACAGCTGCATCAGTCTTTCTTTGCTTTTGGTTCGGGCGACCTTGTTGTTTAACTGTAATGTTTCTTGAGTGGGCTCGAGGGTGTACTGAGGTGACACTATAGAGATATCGCTTTTGCTTTCCCTACATTTGGAGGAAGTACGAGGAGGATATTCCACTCATGATCTGGAGATGGCCTCAGTGGTTTTGCGTTGGAGATTTGGAGACACTACTTGCTTGAGAGTCGTGTCAGATTTCCCACGGACCACCAGAGCTTAATGTACATCTTCCTGCAGCAGATTTGGATTGTTGTGATGGTCTTCTGCAGATTTACAGTTCTTGTGTGATCGTCGAGTATAGCTTAGTTCGTCTCTACGGAGGTGACAGCTTGCTCATGTCCGCGCCCGGCTACTTTCCTTAAATCGTTTTCGCGAGACACTGCCCGCCGAAGCTCGTTCGTCAGCGATACTTGAGCATACTCGGCTGGGTAATGATTCGGAGACCCTGATTGTGACAATGATGTGCTAAGCTAGGGACGCGTTTGGGTACCTGGTTTTATCGGGTAGAGACGTGAAACCCTAAAGCATGCACATTTGTCAACTCCCTCTATGCATTCAAGTTCCACCCGCTGTGGCGTGACTTGTGAAATAGTTACGAATGGACAGGAATGTAAGGAGAAGTTTCAGGTTTCGTTTCAAGTGTCTGTCTTGTTGTGTGCTTGAGTCGAGCATCTGAGGCCGGCTGGAGAATTGCAGTCTTTTTACCGTTCCGAAGAAGAAGTGGGAGCAGATCTCCATGAATTCCGTTATGGTTTCTACCCAGTTAGTTAGGGTGTGACTCCATTCGGATTCTTGTCATCCGGTTTTAATCAGTGTGCTCAGTTGTTTGGTTAAGTTTGTGTGTTTGTTTGTTTGTTGTCAGCAGTTGGGGATCGTCACTCGCCATCGTTAGGGTTCTCTTTCGATAGCTGTTATCAGGAGACACTCCAATTGGCCACCCTTAGGCTTAGGGGTTAGGTCGTGTCGATCGCCAGCCTGTTGTTTTCTGACTCTGCATAAGTAGGACTTTGGACCCCAGCTAGTCTAGTGATTTCGGAGACGGTCCAGTTGTGTTAGGTCAGGATGTGGATTGTCCATTTCGAAACTGAGGTCTTATGACGACGGTGTTGGTCATAGACTCGAGTTCGTAGGACAGATCATGTATTCCTATGGACTTTCCGATGAATGACGTGTTGGATTTTGGGAAGCTTATCCCAGGACGTAGGTCCTTTTAAATCCTATAAGCGAGTTAGTTTCGTTGCCTTTAACTTGGCACTTCCGCCCAGATTATTGGATTTTCGCCCCGTATTCCTTGTGATGATACTTTGCAATTGCCTTCTTGACCTTTCTCGCATGTTTTGGCACCAGACCATTTAGCTGGACGCGATCTTTCGTTCACCCGCAACCATGTGTGTTAATGGCTCGACAGGTGGAGAACTGTCGGTCAAAGGTCGTGCCATCTGTGAAGGGTTTCTCGGGCGTAGCCGTGTAGTGAGATAGTCACTTGGGAGGCTGCGAGCGAGATTTGAGGATTTTAATCTTCTTTTTGAATGTGCAAGTAACAGTATAAGTTTTAAATTCGGGGACGAATTTCTTTTAAGGGGGGAGATTGTAACACCTTAGAATGTGTTTTGTAGCTAATTATATTTTAATGTGTGGTTTTTAATAAAAATTTTACCAAATTAAGTTTTAAATATTTTATCTTATTTAATGTATATTTTATTAGAATTTTGTTAGGCACACACACACTTGTGCATGTAAACTAGACTTGTTTTTGGGGTTAGACCATGTTTGGCAAGCATGATAAACTAACCCATTCTCTTTAGGTTAGTTTCATGATTTGTTGTTAAGTGCTTTGGGTTTATTAGTGTCATGGTTGTTTTTAATGAAAAGGAATTTTATTAAGGGTTTATTATTTTGTTTGGTTTGACTTTGAGAGAGAGGGGGGGCATGGTGCTACATGGCCAAGCCATGCTTCTCAATTGAGGAAAGAGAAAGAGAAGGGTGTGTGAGTGTTGGTTGCTCTCATTTTTCCTTTCTCACTCTCATTCTCTCATTCTCACACACACACACACACTCACCAGGGCAGCAGCAGCAATCATCCTCATTAACAACAACAACAATGGGAGCAGCAGCAGCAGCAGAGTGAGTGAGAGAGAGAGAGCAGCGGCCGCAGCAGCTGGGGGCAGCAGGGCAGCAGGGCAGCAGCAACATCATCATCATCATCATCATCAACATCATCACAACAGCAACAACAGAAGCAGCAGTAGCAGGCAGCAGCAACAGCAACAGGGACCCCAGCTCTCGCAGGAGCTCTTCTCCACACCTTCACCTGCCTTCTAGGGTCCAATTAGGGTATAATTTCTGAACCCTATTGCTTGTTTGGGTAGCTTGTGTGCAAATTGCTTCAATTAGTGCTTAATTAGCTAATTTGTGCTAAATTGTGGTGTTTAAGTGGAATTTTGGTAAATTGTTGATTTGGTTAGCTACCTTAGGTTGGTTTAGTGTTAGTTAGGCCACTTCAACTGAGAAATCCCCAGATTTCACTAAAATACCATAGGTTTTCCTTTATGTGCAATTGGTGTTTTTATGCGATATTTGTGATATCTGGAACCTGCTATGATCCTAGATGTATACTAGTAAATTCAACATAGTGGTAGTGTTGTGCTGGAGACCCTGGAGCACCACCTTCAATACGACCCCCATCCCACCGGCCAGGGCCGGCGAGTTCTGAAGGAGGGGCCGGCGACGCCGGCCAAGTAGAGGAGTTAGGGTTTGGGTTTTGGTCTGTAGGTGTCTGCTAGGGTTTGGGTCCCACTGGTCTTGTTGAATTGATTAGTTTTCACAGTAGGCAAAATCTGGGATCTTATATCGCTTTTGTGCTTCGTTGTGTTTGCGCGATACGCGCGATACGTGAGTGGGTTCTGTGATCCAGCGTATCGCGGCGTGTCGCGATGGTTTCTAGACGCGTACACACACGATTCAGCGTATCGTGCACACGCGCGCTTAGTTCGCGACGCGAGTTTCTCGTTTCGTTTCGATATCGCGTTTCGCAGGATATTTGGCTTATATGTGATTTCCATGTCTTATTTGCAGGTTTGCAGGCAGGGACCACGGACGCGGCTACAGGGGGAGCAGGTGATAGGATTCACCCAGCGTGGAGTTTAGGTGAGTAGATATAACATCTACAGGGGAATCGCCCGCATGGCGTTATGCGTCTGGGCTAGGATTCAATTTCCTGTCGCACATTCTACGTCATTGTAGAATTGCGCATTTACTGCATTTCCTAGATATAGCTATATACTGTGACTAGCAGCCGTAGGACACTGCACACATTATTGACGGTTCATGTTGCACGAGCACGGATTGCATGCTACACACACACCGTCAATAATTGCCATGTCACACACTACCCCTTATAGCTACCATTACTTGACCCACTTGACATCTAGTTTATCGGTATACCTATAGTGTATCATACCTTTAGTGATAGGTATATTTTCACTTTGCGATACAGCTACAGGTATACCTCTTACATATTTTACTTATACCGGGAGGGATTCCTACATATGTTACTTATACCCAGGGGGGGTATACGACATCAGTTCCTATTGGTAGATACGTATACTTTGCTACACCTGCATGTTAGATACATATTCAATTGTTGTCGCATATTCACATTTACTGATGTTACTTAGCTGTACCTTATCATGATTTCGCATACATCTGGTTCAGCTATATACTTGTGTTTACCTACTCGCATTCAGATATATCGCATACTTCTATTCCTGTATTTATGCATTGTTTATCTGGATTTCATATGATGTTTTCGGGATTTGGGAACCGCGGGAGTTCATGAAATTATGCAAACATGTAACAACCCGGTTTCCTTGATATGATATTTCGAGCGTCCCCCATGAGTTTTATCGGTGCTGATTCTATACTCCATACGAGGTGTGGTTGCCGTATGAGAGTACATGGTGGGGCCCGGTATGGTTCCCCTCGGCAAGAAGATCGATGGGTTTGCCGATTGAGCCTGGAGGCGGGCGAGTACCTACCGGTGATTGTTTGGACCTGGCAGTTGTCTGGAGGCTACCGGCCAGAGTAGAGAGGTGGATGCGGGATGACCTGTACTGTCGAGGCCGAGGGCCGACACTGCAGACGGACCCCGTGGGCTGTCCGGACTGACGGAGCCCCATATACGAGGATTTCTGTGTCGATGCTTGGCACACGGTTTCATGATATTTCTTTAACCCCCTTTTTGTATATATAACAGGGGATTTAGCCGTTGTTATATATACCCTTACACCAATATTAGTGGAATGGGACGCTAATATATGTGTATTGCCCCCATCATATTTATTTCTGTACATATATTTACCTTTAGGATGCTAGAAACTTACTTGAGATTGGACTTGGGATACTAGGTGATTCATTGGGACTTGGACATTGGATATACCTATGTGATGGGTGACTTGTATATTCGGGATATAGGAGATTACTCGACATTGTACATTGAGGAGATGTGAGACTTATTCGATGTGAGTGCCCAATGTGGGGCCTGGTTTGAGGATTTGGGATTGGAGTATCTTAGTGGATTGTGATCCTGCCACGACGTCAGGTTTCCGTGGAAAGTGACATATTCCACCCTACACCTCACCATTTCCTATCTTATGCACAGATTCATACATTGGTAGTACTTGTAGTGTACCCTTATGATAGTTGCATAGTTACTTTCTCATATCTCTATTGCATAGACATTGCATACTACTATCATGCCATCATTGCTTTACATATTGATTGTACCTGCTAGTGTACTCTCCCTATTTCAGCATTTGCATGATATATTATTATTGTAATCGCATATCTTAGATTCATGCTGTACGTGCATTCCTGCGATTACCTGTATATGTTGTATACTATTCACGAGTTGGCAACTCACCCCCGTTGTGCCACAGGTGTTTCAGGTTTTTCCCCAGAGTAGTCGAGGCAGGCTATTCCTTTATTCAGCTATCCAGCTACCATCTTTTGCTACGGATACCGCATCAGCTCACAGTACCTTTTGCTTAGGTAGGTTAGACGGTTATCTGTATTTCATATTGTACCTTCGTTGTATATTATACTCTCTCTCCATCTACTATTGTATATTTGACATAGAGACTTGGTGAGGACGTTAGTGTGTATTATTGTGGATTTGATGTCTTTTGTATACATCTTTCTCTCTACTGTCTTTATTTCTTCGCTACGGCGTCGTATATTTGCATTGTATTCATCTTCGCTGGGTTTTACAAAATGGGGTGTTGCTAAAATTTTAAAGGAAGAAAGCAAGACTTTTAAAGAATTTGGGTTGCGATTTCAATGGTTTCAAAACTTATATTATCTTTTCCGTATTTCTCATGGTTTAGATTTCTGGGTTTGGCTTTCTTTTACTACGTTGCGTCTTTAGGCGTCGCGTAGTATTAGGGCCGTCACGGGCCAATTTTGGGTCGTGACAAAGTTGGTATCAGAGCGTTAGGTTTTACCTTTCGGAGTGTAGGATGACCTTGGTATGATGGAGTAGGTAGCTTAAGCAGAGTAACGTAGTGTGTGTATGTCTGCAGCATACCCACAGCGCGGTACCTTGCATTAAGTGACCTAAGTACAATTTGCATGACATCCCTTCCTTGATGATTCAAATCCTTGAGATCCGATTTCCTCATTCTTATCGAATCTCATTTTATATCTATTTATAGCCTTGCCGCCGATGACTATGGGGACTCAGAGCGATGCAGCGAGGGCCGAGGTCAGGGTTAGCTCGGGTGAGACGAGTACTGACCAGGATGGCACTCTAGTTGCACAGGTGCAGACGGAGCAGCCTACGACCTATACCATGGATAGACTTTTGGTAGAGATGCAGGACTTCCGCCAGACGTTGAGTTCTTTGGTTGATGTCGTTCGGGAGCTACGACAGGAGGTTGTCACCCCCGTTACTCAGCTATCCCTTACGATCGGTGTGCAGCAGTCCGTCACCTACATAGCACCAGTAGTTGCAGCTCCAGTTGACGAGGCACATATTCCAGGACAGTGGAGGACTCGTACCAGTGTACCAGCCCAGAGACAGAGGTTCGGTCGTCGAGACAGATTTCGTGGCCGTCGCGGGAGTAGCAGAGGCTTGGGACGAGGACAGTCGTTCAGCTCTCATCCCCAGGATGGTCAGCAGTCAGCACGTGGATGTTTTCGATGCGGAAGCCTTCAGCACTTCGTCAGGGATTGTTCCTTAGCACCTCGTCATGATCGCTTCCGGAGAGGCCGTGGACATGGAAGATTTGCTCAGAGGGCTCAGGCTACCAGAGGAGTTCATCCAGCTGCGAGTAGAGGGCAGACACAGGAGTTTGCTTCTACTCATCGGGACGCGCAGACGTCCAATGTGGAGTTTTCAGGTACTCTTGAGTTATATTTTCTCTTGGTGTATTTGTTGTTTCTTGTTTGTACCGTGGTTGGGTAGATTAGTCGTAGTTGTGTTAACTTCTGTCAGCGATCCTTTTGTTGCGCGACACGTATTTCAGTTTTGTGCCAATCGGATAGGAGATAGAGATTTCGTCCGTCGTTTTGATCCTTCTAGAGATGTTGGATTTGACGTTCTCCTAGGCACGGACTGGTTAACTACGTGTTAGGCGTCTGTGGACTACCGTGTGGAAACAAGTTAGGTTTTGTTTTCCCCGGCAAGTCAGTTCTGGTTGTGCAGGTGGATAGTTGTGCCGCCTCTCACAGCTTGAATTCAGCCTTTTCCGCTAGTCGGCTACTGAGGAGATGTCGTGGATTCTTGACGTTCATTCGTGATACCGGAGCCACCGTGGGATTGCTGGACCGGGTTCCTTTCGTGCGAGAGTTTTCCGACGTTGTTCTAGATGAGCCGGCGAAGCTTGGGAGCTTAAGGATCAGCTGCAGAGTTTCGGTTTGGGGAGTTTTGTGCGTCTGAGTGTTTCGCTTTTGGAAACTCCTATTTCTGTTCGTTGAGGAGAAAGACGGCAGTTTAGGGTTGCGTGTAGACGGATCGTCAATTGAACCGGCTTACGGTGCGGATAGGTATCCTTCACCTTGCCGTGGCGATTTCTTCGATCAGCTCCAGAGTGCGAGACATTTTTCTAAGTGTGTTTGGGATCAGGTCATCATTATTGCGGATTCGGGATGGTGGCATTCCGAAGACTGCCTTATGCGTGCTATGGGCTTTGTGTGTATCGGTGAGTCGTTGGATTCCCTGATGCCCTAGCAGCATTCGTAGATATGATGAACCAGATTTCTTCAAGCCGTTCCTCGACCAGTTTCCGTTGTGTTATTTACGCCACTCTGGTCTACTTAATGTGTCTTGAGGAACAGGAGTAGCACTTGAGGACTTGTGATGCAGATGCTGGGAGAGCACCAGCAGTTGCTGATTCTCAGAGTGTTTCTTCAGGCTTGTTTGAGTTGACTCCTAGGTCTTGTAGTCGCGGGAGACGGTTTCGTATGGTTCCGAGGGAGATCGTGGCCGTACAGCTTAGGCCCAGACTTGTGTGCAGGACGGAGATCCGCAGATTCTTGGGCTTAGCAGGGTTTTTACCGCCGTTTCATGCAGGATTGCTAGAGTAGTGCTGCACCGTCGACTGAATTGACCACGAGGGAGGTTTCTTTTCTTTGAACTGAGGCACGTGTACGGAGTCTTCAGCAGTTGAAGATTCAGTTAACAGCTGCATCAGTCTTTCTTTGCTTTTGGTTCGGACGACCTTGTTGTTTAACTGTAATGTTTCTTGAGTGGGCTCGAGGGTGTACTGAGGTGACACTATAGAGATATCGCTTTTGCTTTCCCTACATTTGGAGGAAGTACGAGGAGGATATTCCACTCATGATCTGGAGATGGCCTCAGTGGTTTTGCGTTGGAGATTTGGAGACACTACTTGCTTGAGAGTCGTGTCAGATTTCCCACGGACCACCAGAGCTTAATGTACATCTTCCTGCAGCAGATTTGGATTGTTGTGATGGTCTTCTGCAGATTTACAGTTCTTGTGTGATCGTCGAGTATAGCTTAGTTCGTCTCTACGGAGGTGACAGCTTGCTCATGTCCGCGCCCGGCTACTTTCCTTAAATCGTTTTCGCGAGACACTGCCCGCCGAAGCTCGTTCGTCAGCGATACTTGAGCATACTCGGCTGGGTAATGATTCGGAGACCCTGATTGTGACAATGATGTGCTAAGCTAGGGACGTGTTTGGGTACCTGGTTTTATCGGGTAGAGACGTGAAACCCTAAAGCATGCACATCTGTCAACTCCCTCTATGCATTCAAGTTCCACCCGCTGTGGCGTGACTTGTGAAATAGTTACGAATGGACAGGAATGTAAGGAGAAGTTTCAGGTTTCGTTTCAAGTGTCTGTCTTGTTGTGTGCTTGAGTCGAGCATCTGAGGCCGGCTGGAGAATTGCAGTCTTTTTACCGTTCCGAAGAAGGAGTGGGAGCAGATCTCCATGAATTCCGTTATGGTTTCTACCCAGTTAGTTAGGGTGTGACTCCATTCGGATTCTTGTCATCCGGTTTTAATCAGTGTGCTCAATTGTTTGGTTAAGTTTGTGTGTTTGTTTGTTTGTTGTCAGCAGTTGGGGATCGTCACTCGCCATCGTTAGGGTTCTCTTTCGATAGCTGTTATCAGGAGACACTCCAATTGGCTACCCTTAGGCTTAGGGGTTAGGTCGTGTCGATCGCCAGCCTGTTGTTTTCTGACTCTGCATAAGTAGGACTTTGGACCCCAGCTAGTCTAGTGATTTCGGAGACGGTCCAGTTGTGTTAGGTCAGGATGTGGATTGTCCATTTCGAAACTGAGGTCTTATGACGACGGTGTTGGTCATAGACTCGAGTTCGTAGGACAGATCATGTATTCCTATGGACTTTCCGATGAATGACGTGTTGGATTTTGGGAAGCTTATCCCAGGACGTAGGTCCTTTTAAATCCTATAAGCGAGTTAGTTTCGTTGCCTTTAACTTGGCACTTCCGCCCAGATTATTGGATTTTCGCCCCGTATTCCTTGTGATGATACTTTGCAATTGCCTTCTTGACCTTTCTCGCATGTTTTGGCACCAGACCATTTAGCTGGACGCGATCTTTCGTTCACCCGCAACCATGTGTGTTAATGGCTCGACAGGTGGAGAACTGTCGGTCAAAGGTCGTGCCATCTGTGAAGGGTTTCTCGGGCGTAGCCGTGTAGTGAGATAGTCACTTGGGAGGCTGCGAGCGAGATTTGAGGATTTTAATCTTCTTTTTGAAGGTGCAAGTAACAGTATAAGTTTTAAATTCGGGGACGAATTTCTTTTAAGGGGGGAGATTGTAACACCTTAGAATGTGTTTTGTAGCTAATTATATTTTAATGTGTGGTTTTTAATAAAAAGTTTACCAAATTAAGTTTTAAATATTTTATCTTATTTAATGTATATTTTATTAGAATTTTGTTAGGCACACACACACTTGTGCATGTAAACTAGACTTGTTTTTGGGGTTAGACCATGTTTGGCAAGCATGATAAACTAACCCATTCTCTTTAGGTTAGTTTCATGATTTGTTGTTAAGTGCTTTGGGTTTATTAGTGTCATGGTTGTTTTTAATGAAAAGGAATTTTATTAAGGGTTTATTATTTTGTTTGGTTTGACTTTGAGAGAGAGGGGGGGCATGGTGCTACATGGCCAAGCCATGCTTCTCAATTGAGGAAAGAGAAAGAGAAGGGTGTGTGAGTGTTGGTTGCTCTCATTTTTCCTTTCTCACTCTCATTCTCTCATTCTCACACACACACACACACTCACCAGGGCAGCAGCAGCAATCATCCTCATTAACAACAACAACAATGGGAGCAGCAGCAGCAGCAGAGTGAGTGAGAGAGAGAGAGCAGCGGCCGCAGCAGCTGGGGGCAGCAGGGCAGCAGCAACATCATCATCATCATCATCATCATCAACATCATCACAACAGCAACAACAGAAGCAGCAGTAGCAGGCAGCAGCAACAGCAACAGGGACCCCAGCTCTCGCAGGAGCTCTTCTCCACACCTTCACCTGCCTTCTAGGGTCCAATTAGGGTATAATTTCTGAACCCTATTGCTTGTTTGGGTAGCTTGTGTGCAAATTGCTTCAATTAGTGCTTAATTAGCTAATTTGTGCTAAATTGTGGTGTTTAAGTGGAATTTTGGTAAATTGTTGATTTGGTTAGCTACCTTAGGTTGGTTTAGTGTTAGTTAGGCCACTTCAACTGAGAAATCCCCAGATTTCACTAAAATACCATAGGTTTTCCTTTATGTGCAATTGGTGTTTTTATGCGATATTTGTGATATCTGGAACCTGCTATGATCCTAGATGTATACTAGTAAATTCAACATAGTGGTAGTGTTGTGCTGGAGACCCTGGAGCACCACCTTCAATACGACCCCCATCCCACCGGCCAGGGCCGGCGAGTTCTGAAGGAGGGGCCGGCGACGCCGGCCAAGTAGAGGAGTTAGGGTTTGGGTTTTGGTCTGTAGGTGTCTGCTAGGGTTTGGGTCCCACTGGTCTTGTTGAATTGATTAGTTTTCACAGTAGGCAAAATCTGGGATCTTATATCGCTTTTGTGCTTCGTTGTGTTTGCGCGATACGCGCGACACGTGAGTGGGTTCTGTGATCCAGCGTATCGCGGCGTGTCGCGATGGTTTCTAGACGCGTACACACACGATTCAGCGTATCGTGCACACGCGCGCTTAGTTCGCGATGCGAGTTTCTCGTTTCGTTTCGATATCGCGTTTCGCAGGATATTTGGCTTATATGTGATTTCCATGTCTTATTTGCAGGTTTGCAGGCAGGGACCACGGACGCGGCTATAGGGGGAGCAGGTGATAGGATTCACCCAGCGTGGAGTTTAGGTGAGTAGATATAACATCTACAGGGGAATCGCCCGCATGGCGTTATGCGTCTGGGCTAGGATTCAATTTCCTGTCGCACATTCTACGTCATTGTAGAATTGCGCATTTACTGCATTTCCTAGATATAGCTATATACTGTGACTAGCAGCCGTAGGACACTGCACACATTATTGACGGTTCATGTTGCACGAGCACGGATTGCATGCTACACACACACCGTCAATAATTGCCATGTCACACACTACCCCTTATAGCTACCATTACTTGACCCACTTGACATCTAGTTTATCGGTATACCTATAGTGTATCATACCTTTAGTGATAGGTATATTTTCACTTTGCGATACAGCTACAGGTATACCTCTTACACATTTTACTTATACCGGGAGGGATTCCTACATATGTTACTTATACCCAGGGGGGGTATACGACATCAGTTCCTATTGGTAGATACGTATACTTTGCTACACCTGCATGTTAGATACATATTCAGTTGTTGTCGCATATTCACATTTACTGATGTTACTTAGCTGTACCTTATCATGATTTCGCATACATCTGGTTCAGCTATATACTTGTGTTTACCTACTCGCATTCAGATATATCGCATACTTCTATTCCTGTATTTATGCATTGTTTATCTGGATTTCATATGATGTTTTCGGGATTTGGGAACCGCGGGAGTTCATGAAATTATGCATACATGTAACAACCCGGTTTCTTTGATATGATATTTCGAGCGTCCCCCATGAGTTTTATCGGTGCTGATTCTATACTCCATACGAGGTGTGGTTGCCGTATGAGAGTACATGGTGGGGCCTGGTATGGTTCCCCTCGGCAAGAAGATCGATGGGTTTGCCGATTGAGCCTGGAGGCGGGCGAGTACCTACCGGTGATTGTTTGGACCTGGCAGTTGTCTGGAGGCTACTGGCCAGAGTAGAGAGGTGGATGCGGGATGACCTGTACTGTCGAGGCCGAGGGCCGACACTGCAGACGGACCCCGTGGGCTGTCCGGACTGACGGAGCCCCATATACGAGGATTTCTGTGTCGATGCTTGGCACACGGTTTCATGATATTTCTTTAACCCCCTTTTTGTATATATAACAGGGGATTTAGCCGTTGTTATATATACCCTTACACCAATATTAGTGGAATGGGACGCTAATATATGTGTATTGCCCCCATCATATTTATTTCTGTACATATATTTACCTTTAGGATGCTAGAAACTTACTTGAGATTGGACTTGGGATACTAGGTGATTCATTGGGACTTGGACATTGGATATACCTATGTGATGGGTGACTTGTACATTCGGGATATAGGAGATTACTCGACATTGTACATTGAGGAGATGTGAGACTTATTCGATGTGAGTGCCCAATGTGGGGCCTGGTTTGAGGATTTGGGATTGGAGTATCTTAGTGGATTGTGATCCTGCCACGACGTCAGGTTTCCGTGGAAAGTGACATATTCCACCCTACACCTCACCATTTCCTATCTTATGCACAGATTCATACATTGGTAGTACTTGTAGTGTACCCTTATGATAGTTGCATAGTTACTTTCTCATATCTCTATTGCATAGACATTGCATACTACTATCATGCCATCATTGCTTTACATATTGATTGTTCCTGCTAGTGTACTCTCCCTATTTCAGCATTTGCATGATATATTATTATTGTAATCGCATATCTTAGATTCATGCTGTACGTGCATTCCTGCGATTACCTGTATATGTTGTATACTATTCACGAGTTGGCAACTCACCCCCGTTGTGCCACAGGTGTTTCAGGTTTTTCCCCAGAGTAGTCGAGGCAGGCTATTCCTTTATTCAGCTATCCAGCTACCATCTTTTGCTACGGATACCGCATCAGCTCACAGTACCTTTTGCTTAGGTAGGTTAGACGGTTATCTGTATTTCATATTGTACCTTCGTTGTATATTGTACTCTCTCTCCATCTACTATTGTATATTTGACATAGAGACTTGGTGAGGACGTTAGTGTGTATTATTGTGGATTTGATGTCTTTTGTATACATCTTTCTCTCTACTGTCTTTATTTCTTCGCTACGGCGTCGTATATTTGCATTGTATTCATCTTCGCTGGGTTTTACAAAATGGGGTGTTGCTAAAATTTTAAAGAAAGAAAGCAGGACTTTTAAAGAATTTGGGTTGCGATTTCAATGGTTTCAAAACTTATATTATCTTTTCCGTATTTCTCATGGTTTAGATTTCTGGGTTTGGCTTTCTTTTACTACGTTGCGTCTTTAGGCGTCGCGTAGTATTAGGGCCGTCACGGGCCAATTTTGGGTCGTGACACATGCGAAACTACCGCAGCACGAATACTAAATATTACTTATCTGAATTGACGGAGGGCTACGCAGGTTTTTCAGAAAACCATGAGCGTAATGAACTTGATATCGTCGTAGAATCATGTGAAATTTTGAAATGGAGTGTTTTTGAGGCTTTCATTAGTTTTGCTAAAGAGGTCACTCCCGGTGAAGGGATCTCGGCTCTTTCCTCATCGAATAAGGTGCAGGACATATCATATATATCACTGTGCAAAGCAAAACTCTAAAAGCAATCAAAAGACAAATCGAGTTTTGTAGCATCTGCCAGTTTCGCTAAAGAGGTCACTCCCGGTGAAGGGATCTCGGCTCTTTCATCATTGAATAAGGTGCAGGGTATATCATATATACCGCTATGCAAAGCAAGACTGTAGCTACCCTTTTTATAAAGTTTTGATTCTACAACATCTTTTAGGTTTCTTTTCTTTTTATTAATCTCATTAATAAAAAATCCCATCAGCTTATGCTTCCTAAGCATCACAGAAGAAACGAAAGCAGTAATATTTATATATCAGCATATATATATATATATATATATATAAGCATTCGTCTCAGGCAGTAATATGATCTTATCACAGAACATTGCAGCAGAAGAACATATATAAAATATTGGATATACTAGGACGTCCGTGTTTTCAATACGAGCCTGTATAAAACACGGATTCCACGGTCGCGATGAATAGCCAAACCCACATCCCAAGTCCCCTACGAGAGCGGCAAGTAACACTGCCAATTCTAGGGTTAGGAGACCCGGTCTCGACTCCTCGAGATGGCCTCCCACTGGACCCTAGAACCCGGTTACTTGTGCTCCCCTCCTTGGGTCTACCTAATGCGGAAAAGTAAATAATATACGAGGGTGACATCAACCTCATCCCGGAAGTGCCCTAATAAAAGAATATTACATACAAATGAATTTTATATGAATGAAAATAAAAACCCTCATCTCACATAAAACCCCCGGCTATTCAGAACACGACGATCCAATATAACATATCACAGCAACACATAATATCACATATCATCAACATAAGTAAGTATGTATACACCGATCGTCGTTGTCGTATAGCAACGAAAACCGGCAATACAACTACATACTACACTTACGGTCACAGAAAAGAAATTGTAAAACTACAATATTTGGAATCCACAATCACTTTAGACATCGTAAATCCAAAATATCACATACTTTGCATTTCATGCCTAACTATATGAATTCCACATATTGTATCACATTCCAGATAAATAGACAGTATTAAACTTTCCGATCGAATAATCAAATACCCAAGATTTCCTAAATAGCTCAACACTTGAGCGGAGTTCAAAAGTTCCAGAATACGTCACAGTAGCAACGGTCCAGCCGTAAAAGGGTCAAGCCAACGCCTCACATGTTGCACGCCGTACTGCCCCAAACCCGAAGGTTCAAAAGGCAGTTCAAGACGGTCACATAATCGAGTTAAGGTTTGTTGTCTTCTAGAGGGTCCATCGCGTCACATGCATGTTTTTCCGAAAGGTTTAAACCCGAAAAAAAAAATTCAACACTTGTATGTTTTTCTTGCCGGGAAAAATTGAGTTAATGATATCCGTTCGAACATTTTAACAGTTTCTAAATATCCGGAAATAATAACGAATTTAAATATTCCGATCGAATCTACGATTACAAAATAAACCCCAGAATACTCAACACTTGAGTCAGATTAAAAATACCCATAAAATATAACATACAGAAATAGATATTATAGTTCAAACACCAGTGCATGTCTCATCTATACGGCCGCGGAAACGCAGCCCAAGCGTGGTACGGCCGCGGTTCAGCGGTGGACTGTACGGATCATGCACTCGTATTTCACTGTAATTCTTCTATTTCCCTGCTGAATTTTTTAGGAATTTTTAATTCAGAAAAATCCCAGTTTTGAAAAATTTTCCAGAGAGGGGGTTAACTTTGATATATCGGGGTTCGTTCGAAGTTTTAACTTCGTAAACACGTCGCCTAATGCTCTAGCTAGGCTCTGATACCACTGTAGGGTTCCTAGGCACTCTTGTGAAGGTTTATAAAGCATCAAACATGCCCGAATAAAATTTTAGATGTGCCGAACAACCCAAAGCCGGGATCTTTGCTAGATTATTAGGGTTTAACATGCAAGATAACATCTTTAAAACTAAGTGTGAGGGATTACAACCATTGTAGTCCGCTCCTTCGCTTTACAAGCTCTGAGTAGAAGTCCCTTTGCCGCGATCCACGATCTCCCGGACTCAAGAGAGGCTCCACGACTCGAACGATCCATGCTAGCTTGTAGTGTTCCGCTTCTCCGATGATCTACGTCGAAGTTGCTATAACCCAAGCTCTCTCACTCTAATGAGGTGAACACCCTAATTTAATGGGCTAGATTAGATGAGGATGATGGAGTAGTATTTATGCTTTCTTTTTATATCATTTTCTCACAAGAACTCATCACAAAAGAAATCATAAGTGAGCTCTCTCAAAAACTCAAGAGAGAAGAAGATGAAGAATAAAGAGAATAATCCTTTTGTGATGAATAGTAGATAAGAATATATGATTGATATGGAACCATGGTCAAGGATGATAGGCTTAACCTTTGTAGAGAATAAACTAGAGCTAGGGTTTGGTTAGGTAAAGAATGAGTCAAGGATAAGTATCAACCATAATATCTTAACCAAGACAAAAGGAAATCCTTTTAGAATAATCAAGAAGGAGCTAACCCTAATCAAACCCTAATCTCTTTTTATCATCCCTAAACATGTTTCATAATAAATCATATCATGTCACAATAATATATATCACATATATATTTTATATTTGCAACAAAAGAAAATAATACAATTAACATATATCGCACATATATCAATGTATTAATCCTGTGAGAAAATGAAATAATAAAGCGAGCCAATATTAGATAATGTAATACAATAAATCATATATATCATTATACATTAAATCATCGAATCAACACTTGATCCGACGATCCGGCTATATCGAATATAACCGACTAATATATCATGTACCGATTCATCGAATCAACACTTGATCCGATGTCCCGGTTCATATCTAAATATCGCGAGAATATAATACGGTATCTCATATCGCATTATCCTCGGTCCTGCACATATCACATATGTGCCTCTACTCCGTTTTTCCTGAGCCAAGAAACCTCTGTGTAGGACTCTAAAGAATCGTCAATACGTCGGTAGCAGGTGATGATCATATCAAACACCCACAAGCTGCAAGCGGTCAGCTAAACGTAACAGCCACCCAGGTATTGAGCAATCAGAAGATCAACAAGCTAGCCTGTCCTTTCTCCAGTGAATCCAATCAGTAACACTCCCGTACAGTCCGGTCTGTTCGTCTGATATGTCGCATATCAAGTCTAGGGGTGGTATACGTCAGACCCCAGTAACCGATAAGTCGTGTCGATGTGAGGCTCATAACAGGTCGAGAAACTACTGGCAACACTTACCAGTAAATCTCTATATCAGCCCTGGCCAGGGACTTCCGGTTATAGCCAATCGAACACAGCACAACATCAACTCCCTATACCGGGAGAGACGAATCCCCTCCTATCGCTCATTTCCTCCATGTGATTCGGGACTGTACCCAAAAGCCACCGTTTTGCACGCCCTCTTGGACGTGGTAAGGTGGAAATCAAAGCACAGTGGGAATCACACAAGACTCTATGACTATCTCGGGTCTACAGACTACCCTGTACCAGTGTCACCGGAGAACTGCCATCTGACGTGTGGTATATCACCATCTGGGTAATCTCGGCGAGTCCGTCCAGTGTACCCAGTCTCCACTGAGCACCCGTACACCATCCTTGATGTCAAACACCGATGGATATGGGATCATCCATCGTCCATCATATGGGTCAAGATGCGTATACGCTAGTCTACTCTGGTGTATCGATGCTCTGTCTCGATATACCCTTGACTAGGAACAGTTATAGGATGTACTCATCGACTACTATGGCCCCACTAGTATGATCTCATCATAGTCCCAGTAGTCGAGTACAGATCCTAAGGGCTTTATCAACATGTGAGAGTAAGACAGTAAACCAATACAAGTCAACATGTTAAGATAAAGTGAAACCAAATAGCATACTATCATGACGAGCAAGAAAGTCCTCTCTGTATATATCCAAGCATCCATCATAATATACATCATATGTACAACAATGGCCTCTAGGGCATATACATAACTAACAATCTCCCACTTGCACTAAGGCCAGCTGCTGTAGTATCTCATACCCAGCATCCCGAATAATCTCTCAAACTGTATCTGGGGAATGGCCTTCATGAGTGGATCCACAGTGTTGTCCTTTGTATCTACTCTCCTGACCTCGATCTCCCAGCGATCAACTATCTCCCTGATCAGGTGATACCGCCTCAGAATATGTCTGGACTTCTGATGGGACCTGGGTTCCTTGGCCAAAGCCACAGTTCCATTGTTATCGCAATACAGAGGTATTGGATGCTCAATGGATGGAACCACACTAAGTTCACTAATGAACTTCTTCATCCAGACAGCCTCTTTGGCAGCGATGTATTCAGCCTCCATCGTCGAGTCTGCAACGGTATCCTGTTTGGAACTCTTCCAACATACCGCCCCTCCATTGAGGGTAAAGACAAATCCCGAGTGCGACTTAGAGTCGTCCTTATCACTTTGGAAGCTGGAATCGGTAAAGGACTCCACCCGGATTTCTCCGTTACCATACACCAAGAACATGTCTCTAGTCCTTCGTATGTATTTGAGAATGTTCTTCACAGCTGTCCAGTGACTCTCTCCAGGATCTGCTTGATACCGACTCACTACACAAAGTGAGTATGCTACATCGGGTCTGGTACATAGCATTGCATACGTGATAGAGCCTACTACCGAAGCATAGGGTATCCCTTGCATGCGAGCTCTCTCCAAATCAGGCTTGGGAGACATCTCTTTGGAGAGAGTGAGTCCAGATATCGTGGGTTGGTTCCCACGCTTGGATTCTTCCATACTAAACCTCTTTAGTATGGTGTCAATGTACCTGGATTGGGTCAAGATGCGTATACGCTAGTCTACTCTGGTGTATCGATGCCCTGTCTCGATATACCCTCGACTAGGAACAGTTATAGGATGTACTCATCGACTATTATGTCCCCACTAGTATGATCTCATCATAGTCCCAGTAGTCGAGTACAGATCCTAAGGGCTTTATCAACATGTGAGAGTAAGACAGTAAACCAATACATGTCAACATGTTAAGATAAAGTGAAACCAAATAGCATACTATCATGACGAGCAAGAAAGTCCTCTCTGTATATATCCAAGCATCCATCATAATATACATCATATGTACAACAATGGCCTCTAGGGCATATACATAACTAACATACCTAATCGACGAGGAACCCAAAGCACCACCGACTCGGCTGGAATCGGGCGAATCGGCCGGTGACTCGGCCGACTCGGGCCGCCGTCGCCGGCCGGACTCGGCCAGACTGCCGAGTCGTCAACAGAAGAGTTGGGCCTCTTCACCTCCCCATCACTCCTGCACACTTTATTACCTTGGATCGTTTCCAGAGACCCTTTAAAACCCTAATTACTCCATTTTTAATACATTTTATTACAATTTAATATATTTTTTCATTTTACCCTTTCACCTACCCTAAACCCTAGCCTTACCCTATAAGTACAAACCCTAAACACACACCCCTCACTCCAAAATTTTGATAAAACTCTCAAGAAATCCGTAGAAGTTTAGTGTACTTTTGGAGTTAGCGAAGGGCGAAGCTTCGGCGATTTTCCGACGACGACCCTAAGAGCTCCCGGCGATGAAACGACGCACTGGAACCTACGTCCACTCCCTCTTCCTCTGCTCTAAACCAAAAGACAGTAAGTCCCACCTCCCTCTTTCCTTTGCTATTCTAAAAAGTTCTTTTTCTAAAACCCGACGGAAGTGGAGTTAAATCCGACTTCCAATTCGGTTTTCTTTATAAATTTCAATTTTCCTAACATAACTATACAAAACTCTTACATATTGACTATTAATCATTAACAAAACATATGAAACAAATTCCATTTCAAAATAATGTATATTTCAAGTTTTATCGCACTTTTTCAGTAAAATACCATGTTGTTTAGTTTCTACTTTAAAATATCATTAATCTTGCTATATATTTAATTAGACCACGAGGTAATGACCTACCTCCTCACAACACTCATATACAACATAGCACAATACCTTTCGAGAACATAGAATACAGAAAAACGAAACTTTACATATAAATACCACTAACTATTAAAACCGTTTTCTATAAGAATTTGTATTTTTAATAAATCTTTGCAAAGCGCCGCTACAACCCATTTTGGGGAACCCGACTGGGATGGTGCGGATTATCACATATCCCTGGGCTTAGTAGTGCGAGATGCAGACCTCCGCAAGGAGTATTCAGTCTCGAGAGATTTAAAATACGAAAATCTTAAGAAAATTAGATATCTAGAAATATAATACAACAACAACAACAACTGAGCCATTTATTCCAAGCATATAGGGTAAGCTATTTCTAGAAATATAATATATATTAAAATTATTTTTATATCAATATGTATATATATATCATTAAAATATCTATTTTGTGATAATATGAATATTCCAATTTTTTCCTAAAATCACAAGAATCACATTACATTAAAATACCATGAATTCCATACAAGTTCAATGTTACAATTAAATACCATGTATTATAAAAAATTAGGTTATTTTCACTAGAAATATCACAAAAATAAAATCTACATCTATGACAACTCTAAAGACGATAATTAAATACTTGGGGTGTATTTTGAAAATTATACAAAAGTATTTTTACATAAAACCCCCTCAAGTTCTATAAATTACCCTAAGGACCCTGGTAAATATAGGTTTAAGCGGGACCGATCTCTTGAGCAGCAGGGAGCCGGAGAAGTGGGTGCTTGCCTATTTAAGGTAGACAACTTAACAACGGTGTTATCAACACGGTAATCGTCTTTGAAAAAGACACAAATCCTGCCGCCCATGTGCTGCGGTTATCGATAACATCAAAACAATCAGGACTTCAATTTTTTTTCTAATTGTTCTGACTCAGACTGAGTATCATTAAAATAATCTGACTTGAATATGATTCAAGTATAATCTACAATCTACAAATTCAGTATGAATCCATGAATCCAGATATTCAAACTATTCAATCTATATTGACCGAACCGAACCATGGATATAATTCCATTTACATGATTCTCCAGTTACATCCATTTACTGATATAATAGTTTTGGCAAGTCATCCAATTATACAATCTATATACAAGACAATACAAGTTGCAATACAATACAAACAATACAATCAAGACATCGTGGGGTTTAAGGGGTAGATTGGTACGTAAGGTGTTAGACTCCTGATACCGTAGTCTCCGGGGCAAGTGAGACTCCTTTCGTATACACTGGCATCCTTCTGTACCAAACTACAAACAACAGCGTTAACACTAAATAGAACAATATAATAATATAATACAACTGTAAAACCTACTCTCTCTCTCTCTTACTCTCTTTCTATTATATTTCTCCATTATCTTCGGGACTTACCGAGCGATTGTTCGCTAACGACATTCTTTCTCTTTCTTCTTTGGAATGTTGTCAGGTGATCTGGACACTCAGGAGATCGAGCCTACAAGTGAGTACTTGGATCAGCTTGCCTACGACCCAGAGCTCTAGCTTCATTGTACACATTTTTATTCAGTACTTTTCATTTCTGTTATGCCCATATTTTGGCATTGCTTTCATTCATTTGTTTTTACTTTTCCATGTATTGTAAAAAGAATATGAATAAATAAAGTTGCTGTTTTATTATATCTTATCTCTTGTGCATGTTTTTTTATATTGTTTAGATACGCTTAGCGTATTTACTTCAGAGTAAATACGTAGCGGTCTTGTCGCGTCCCCTTCGCCGTATACCGGGAAGCGGGGCGTGACATAAGTACTTTAGCTAATCGGATCTTCTGTAATGATATATGTGTTTCGAAACGTCCGCTAATCGCTATACGTCGATTAGTGGGGGTTGCACATATCTGTGATGTTGGTTTTTGTATATGAACTTTATTGGATCGTCGATGATGAATAGCCGGGGGATATGAAATGAGTGTTTTCTTTTCTTTCATACAATGTAATTTGTAAAAGTGATGTAATATTATTTTGCGGGGCACATCCGGGGTTGAGATTGGAGACATCGTTGTACTGTTTTCTTTTACTGGTTTTTCTCATAGGACAGACTCAAGGAGGGGTGCACAAACTACGGGGTTCTTTGAAGTGCTGAGTGGCCTACTCACATTGTTGAGGGAGGTTGCCGCACCCATAGAGGTTTAGGGTGGGATTTGGTGTTATTTATATGTATGCCCTGGAGGGCATTATTGTATATATGATGTATATTATAGTGGATACATAGACATACATAGGGAGGACTTTCTTGCTCGACATGATATTATGCTATCTGGTTACTCTTTTTCTTAACATGTACATTGATTGTGTCTCTGTTACATGTTGATAAAGCCCTTAGGATGTTTACTTGACTACCTGGATTATGATGCGGATCATACTAGCGGGACAAAGAGAGTCCGTGAGTACATCCTTTAATGTCCCTAGTCGTGGGTGTATCGAGACAATGCATCGATATACCAGAGTAGACTAGCTTATACCTTCTCGACCCATTTAGATGGGTGATGGATGATCCCATATCCATTGGTGTTTGAAATTAGAGATGATATACGGGTGCTCAGTGGAGACTGAGTACACTGGACAAACTCACCGAGAACTTCTAGATAGTATTATACCTCATGTCAGATGCCAGTTCTCTGGTGACACTGGTACAGGTTAGTCTGTCGACCCGAGATCGTCATAGAGTCTTGTGTGATTCCCACTGTGCTTTGATTTCCACCTTACCACGTTCAAGAGAACGTGCAAAATGGTGGTTTTTGGGTACAGTCCTGAGTCACATGGAGGCAATGAGCGATAGGATGGCATTTTGTCTCTCCCGGTATTGGGGGTTGATGTTGCGCTGTGCTCGATTGGCCGTAATAGTAAGTCCCTGACCAGGGCTGTTTCTGAGATTTACTGGTAAGTGTTATCAATAGTTTCTCGATCCGTTATGAGCCTCACATCGGAATGACTTATCAAGCTATTTGGGTCTGACGTTTACCACCCCCAGGAGAGATAAGCGACATATCAGACGAAGAGACCGGACTGTACGGTAGTGTTACTGATTAGATTCACAGGAGTATGAGCATGCTTGCTTGCTGATTTTTTGATCGCTCAATGTTAGTGTATATGCCCTAGAGGCCATTATTGTATCATACTGGCTTGTATATTACTAATGGAAGCTTGAGATATTCACAGTTGTATTAACAGTCTTTCTAAAAATGGTAGTATGCTACTTGGTTTGTTTCTACTCAGATATGTGCGTATGTTTCTTTTAGCATATCGATTATACATATTAGTAGATCCCTTAGGATCTATGCTTGATTACCATCGTTGTTATGGCAGTCACACTAGTGGGGGCTGGGTATTCTATAAGCACATCCTTATACAGGTCCCTGGTCGTTGGATTATCGAGACGGGGCATCGATACTCCGGAGTAGACTGGTGTATACGTTTCTCATCCTAGGTCAGGAGATGGTCTGTCCCACAGCCATCAGTACGTCGTACTGGAGATAGTATGCAGGTGCTCGTTAGGTTACGAGTACACTGGACAGGACTCGCCGGGAACTGCTGATGGTTATTATACCTGTCGTCAGGTAGCAGTTCCCAGGTGACATAAGTACAGCTTAGTCCGTCGACTTGACACTGCTACTTCGCCTCGAGTGTGTTCCCACTGTACTTTGATCACTACCCTACCACGGCTCAAAGGAGTCATGCAAACAGGTAGTAGTTGGGTACAGTCCCGAAGCACTTGGAGGCAGTGGCGGTTAGACAGGATTCGTCTCTCCCGGTATTGGGGGTTGATATCGAGCTGTGTTGGAGAGCCATTACATAAAGGTCCGTGGCCGCGGCAAGTGAGATTTACTGGTAGGTGTTCCAGTAGTTTCTCAGGGTGTTTTGGGCTACACTCCGACTCGACTTATACCACTATTAGGGATCTGACGTTCACCATCCCCCTAGGCCCGATATGCGAAACTCTTAGACGAACAGAATGGACTGTATAGAGATTGTCACATACAGGCTCAGTAGGAGTTCAGATGAGTTACCTCATCGGCCTTCTTATCGACATCTACGTGGGGACCGTTACGTACAGCTAGTACCGCTTGCGGCCTGTGGTTAAACCCACTGCCAGCGTAGTGTCGAGTCATTAGAGTCCCACACAGAGAGTTTTCTTATACCGGGCAAAAGGTGTAGAGGACGTATGGTTTTACGGCAGGTCCGCGATCACTTACGTACACTTGTGCACGTAATGTGATCGGGCAGATAATACTAGTGGGCTTTGGTTTAAGCCAGATTCTAGTATTATACTGATGGATTTATTTAGTCTCAGATTATCCGTGTTTTTTGTAAATACGGATGGGAGGGGCAGTCTCGTAATTTGTCGGGAAGCTTCTAGAAGAAGGTGACTTGTTAAGGTTTTTATCTTTTGATTAAAGCTTAAATGAGGTGGAGGAAATGAGGTGTATGTTTGCATTAAATGAACCATGACTCATGAGGTGATTCACTACTTGAATTAAATGAAGCATGCTAAGATATTTACTAGATATTATTTGATAGATATTTGTATGCTTCATATTATTCAATCATGGGTAATGCTTCATCATTATTCATCACAAACACTTTCATTCTCTCAAGTCTTCATCTTCTTCTTCCTCAAACCCTAATAGCTCTCATGTGTTGAGGATCTTAGGGTTTGAAGTGACAAAGTAATCCATCTAAATACTCTACACCATCTAGAACTTCTAGATTAGCAAACTAGAAGCCATCGTTATCTCAGATTCGAGATAGAAGCTCGGATTATAGACTCTCGGGTGGATCGTCTTTGACTCGAGGAGGCCGTCGAGGTAGCCGTAATACGTTACGATCCTTGTAGCTGATGATGAGTAGAGGATAGCGATGAAGGCCCGAAGGACTTGTATCATGAGGTATAACTTCGAATCCGAGTAGTTAAACCTCTCGTAGTTTGCTAGCTATGGTTTGTGTTCGATCCTTGGTTTGAGTCGGTGTTGCGAAGCTCGTAAAAATTATTTTTTGCTATTTTCGCCTCTCCGCGGATACGTGGGGTGCGTGACATTGACTTACAGTGGTATCAGAGCCTTTCACAAACCTTAGATAGCTTGTAACGATGTTAGAATTCTGCCATTTTTGTCGCCGGAAAACTGACGACAAAAACAGTTTCAAAAGTGAGGTTTTGAGTTGTTTGAACACCCCACGGGCTCACGGTTTGAACCGAGAAGCCGCGGGGTGAAGCGTTCGTACCCCTGGGACACCTCGAGGGGGACTAACGGCCGAGAACACCCCCAAGACCACCAATTGGTGGCCTTGGGGGCTGCTGACCTGAGAGACCAGCAACTGGTGCTCTCAGGTCTGTCCTCCTTTGGGGGCCACCTCATGGTGGCCCCCAGAGGTAGGCACCCCTCCCCCCGAGGCCCCCCACTCGACGTATTATCATGTATCTTCGCCTCCGTGAAGATTCGGGCGGTTTTCGAGTTCGTTTCGATTCCTGGATTGGCTCAAAACTTTCAGCTTTTGAAATTTAGCTCATTGAATTTTCAAGCCTTGGAAAATTGGATGTGTTTGCTAATTGCGTGCGGGATTCTAATGTTGTTGTTACTTTACAAGCTTGGTGATGTTTATATGTGTTCATAAACTTCCGCTAATTGCTATATGTCGGTTAGTTGGGGTTTGCACATTTCTGTGATGTTGGATTGTGTATATGAACTTGTTGGATTGTCGTGGATGAATAGCCGGGGATATGAGATGAGGGTTTTTATCTTTCATTCAATGTAAATTGTAATTTGTTGTAATATTATTTCGTGGGGCACATCCGGGATGAGGTTGTAGGCATCGTTGTATTATTTCATTTAATGTTTATTGCTCCTAGGATAGACCCAAGGTGGGGTGCACAAACTACCGGATACTTTGAAGTGTCGAGTGACCTACTCACTTTGTTGAGGGAGGTTGTTCCACTTCGGGTATTTGACGGATAGTTTGCCACACCCGTAAGGGTCTAGGGTGGGGTTTTGCTTTTCATCACGACCGTGGAAATCTTCTTTTGTTGCAGGCTCAAACGAAACGCGGACTTCCTAATATATCCAATGTGTTCATATGTGATCTGGAATGCCTATTATTGCGTCAGACGAATGTACATATCTATATATGATATCTAGTAGTCGTTGCTTATGTTTTGCATCCGCACTAGTCCAGCCCCCGCTCCGTCATTAGTTGAGTAACCTAACGGGTGATGACGAGACCCAGTGTCAAATACGGATGGCATAAGTGTACGTTGTATTTTCGTTGTTTTCTGTAATGATAGGTTTAAATGATGGGACTGCATTAGATTAATGCAAAGTAAATAAACCAAAGTTGAATCATTGGAACAAAGTTTAAAAACCACTTGGTTATTTTAAAACAACAGTTTTTTAATCGCGGAGCTTAAACCACTCCTTTTAAAATGCTATCAGGTTCCTTCGATTCTATCAAGTTCACTACGTTCATGGTTTCTCCAAAACCAGACGTAGCCCTCCGTCGTTTCATATGAATATTCAGTAGTATTCAAGCTATGTATTTTGACCAACGCCAAGGCATAGTGATTGGTAGCTGCTGAATATTCATCTGTTGCATAGATAGATGCGTTGGTTTGGGACAGTCGTGCTACCATTTTGGCCAACGTCGAGGGTATGTACGGGTGGGTTCAAATTAACCTGGATAATGATGGGTAGAACTTGACATGTGACTTATGATATTTTGGCCAACGTCAAGGTCATAAGAGTATGAGGCAAAAATCCACATCGGGGGTTTCTAAAGAAACTGAAACTTGCTAGTGCTGCATACCATTTGGAGTTTGATAATGTTGGTAGGATTCCTTCAGCATTATCATACGATGATATTTGGGTCCCGATCCTACTGTGAGTATATGCTACTCTTCGGGAGATTTTCACTTAACGATCAACGCTATAAACCAAGTAGGTGTCTAGAACAGTGTTAACGGGGCTACGCCTTCATGGAAAAGAGGTTATTTAATTAAGGAACTTTGCGAAAGCGTCGTAAAACCTCCCTCGAAGTACCAACACTAACCTTGCTGAACGGTTAAGCAAGTATTGTACGGTGAGATAAGTCCCGACTAGTTCTTCTTTTATGGTTTGTGGAAGGATTCGAGAAACAGTGGGAGCCATCCTGTTTAGATAAATTAAAAACCAATCCAAACTTGTAAGAGCATCATGCTTAGTGTTTTCTTCTCTCTCTCTCTTAATTGCAGCGACCATGTGACCGAGACTAGGTTACATCTAGATAATAAATTGACTGAATCTGACTATAATGACTGGTAAAGGTTTGTCCATATGTCCATTGACTATGACAAGCTGGACCACATCATTACTACTCAAAACCCCGCCGTCCCAGGTCCAGTTTCCACCGCCGTGGATATGGTTATCCGTAAGTCAAGGGAAAAAGAATGTGTGAATGCCAAGTGCCTCGTGATAGCCTCGGTTGATGGTGTATACCAGAGGCAGCACGAGAAAATGGACTTAGTTTCTATCTTTCTCCATAACAAAGTTTTATATGGAGAGCAATCTCATATCGCAAGATATAAGACCTCAAACGAATTGCTTCAAGCGAGGTTGGCTGTCGGGTCATCTGTAGGGGACAACGTCCTTATTATGACTAGCTATATTGATGAGCTCACGGATCTGGAGACCACGTTGAGAAACGGGTCATATGCTGACTTGATTCTACAGTCCCTACCTCCTACTTACGCCCAGGGGAAGAAAGTTATACTTCCATATGAGAGCACCGTGAAGGAAACCAGGGTGACACCCAGTCTACTTATAGGAGAATCTTCCTCTTCTGGATCCAAGGCAGAAGCCAAGGGTGAGAAGAAGAAGACCTCCACAAAACTGATATGCGGTGTCAGTAAGGTAGAAGGACAGGGAAGGCCAAAAGTTTCAGGATTAACAGTAGGAAAGGAGGGTTGTTCCTATTGTTATGGGAAGGGGCATTGGAAGAAGGATTGTAGGGCTTGGAAAACCAGAATCCAGGATTCGAAGGATGTTGTGGCTTCGACTTCGGGTGTGTTTATGATTGAAAACTGTATGTCAATTAACTCTACTTCCTGGATACTAGATACCGGATCAGGATCTCATATCTGTAATTCGTTACAGGCTTTGAGAAACTATAGAGTTATCATAGTAGGTGATATATCTCTCAGAGTTGCGAACGGAATGAGCGTGGATGCTGAATCCGTGGGGGAATATCATCTAGGACTGACAAGTAGGCAGAAATTGATTCTACGTAACTGTTTGGATTACCTAGTTTAACTTGTAATATCATATCAGTATCCCTGCTTTCAAAAGAGGGATATGATTTTACATTTGTAAGCGATGTCGCGCACATCCACCTAAATCAAGTTTTGATTGGGTCCAGTACATTAGAGAACGGTATATACGTATTGAATCAAGCTCAGGTTTTCAGTATCCAGAACACACTTAAAAGAAAGTCTCCAGAAATAAATTAGGCTTTCTTATGGTATTGTAGACTGGGTCACATCAATAAAACACGGTTGACGAAGTTACATAGAGAAGGATATTTGAATCCGTTCGAAAATCAGTCTTATGCCACTTGTCAATCTTGTATCATGAGAAAGATGACAAAGACTCCATTCACTGGATACGGAGTAAGAGCGAGCGAGCTCTTAGGACTTATATACAGTGATGTATGCGGTCCAATGTCTACAAATGCACAAAGTGGTTATTCCTATTTCATTACTTTTACGGATGATTTCTATAGGTATGGACATGTCTTCTTGATGAAGCATAAATCCGAGGCCTTTGAGAAATTCCGAGAATACAAGAATGAAGTGGAAAAACAAACAGGCAAAAGTATCATGACACTAAGATCTGATTGAGGTGGTGAATACTTAAGTGCCGAGTTCCTGGGTTACCTAAAAGAGAATGGAATTCTCTCTCAGCTTACTCCTCCATACACGCCACAACACAATGGTGTATCGGAAAGGCGGAATTGAACCCTATTGGATATGGTTCGTTCCATGATGAGTAAGGCTGAGTTACCACGATCCTTCTAGGGTTATGCACTGGAATCAGCGCATATCTTTTGAACCAGGTTCCAACCAAGAATGTGCCTACCACACCATATCAGATGTGGAGTGGGAATGTTCTCTGCCGAAAGACGCGACCGGGACGTTGGGACGTGTCACGACCCGAAAGTACGGAACATGACCGGCACTTAAACTACGAACGTCTCGAGGCGTACGTAATCTAAGTAAACCGAAAACCCAGAAATCCAAACCAAGAAAAGTAGTAGAGTGCAGGAAAAACCAACTTAAAGCAAGTAGTTTCAATAGCATAAGCCGAATTATGCGGTTTTTAAAACATCAAAAATTTACTGAAAATTTCGGCAGAGTCTCCTTTGTAAATACTGGCCTCCAAACGGGATACAACATGAATAGTATACGAAATCAAGAAAAAGGCATCCCCAAGCGGGAGCTAGCTCTTCGTCAATCGACGGTCACAACCACACAAGCAATAATATACAACGCCAACGGCGAGGATCAAAACTCAAAAGGAAACTCAAAACCACCAGAAATAAAACGAGCGACTCTAAGGTCGAAAGAATAAACAACACTGGTCTCTATCTCAATAAATACATGTTTGGTTGATGGAATTTACTAGATACAACGGAATAATATTATACAAGGTAATATGATGGATACGATACAAGAAAAACCCACCTACTAGCAAGTCACCCGAATGAAACTGAGCCCGCAAAGCCGTAATGAAACCTGTACGGCAAACCTGCAAGAAACTGGGGCACAACGGGGGGGAGTTGCCAACTCGTGAATAGAAAAATATCTACGCACAGAAATCGCATAAATAACGCAACCTAGGTCAATGATCATAATATATCCTCAAATATATGAATAACACGTAGCCTATAACAAGGCTAGGGTAAATATCTAACCCGGGTGAAATCTCATGTGCCCGTGTCAGTGCCTCAGGTAGCAATATATCATATGGATGATGTATGAATGCATAAAACAGAATGCATGTACTGAATAAAACTGGTTTCATAAATCAGTGAGATTTCTGTATTTTAAAAGAAATGAGGTACCATATATGAAATCAGCATAAAACAGTGCCCAGCATCGACACAAAACAAGTGTCCAAATACCTCGATATCTCTGTGTCACCATCTATGTACCTCAAGTCTCAATCTCAATATCTAGGGCGCCGTCAGTCCAGACCGGCGCCTACCATCCATCTCAAGACCACGATGATATCCTCCAGATATCCGACGCGTCGGGTAATATCACCGGTAGGTAGTACTCCCCTGCCAGGCTCACATCGTCATCATCACGCGCTTCTTGCCCCGGGGTACCTTACCGGGTCCAACATGTACCCGAAACGGTTCATCCGCCTCCTCGAATCGGGTCTCGAAATCCATCAGCAAACTCATGGTGGACGACTCATACATCATGGGAAAACCGCACTTTTTATTTTAAAGAGAGAAGGAAGCTTATATAAGTTTTGCGGTTTTCCCCCAAAACCAGAAAATCTCATAGAAATCCGAATCCAATCCTCAATAGCATGTAAACAGTGCATATCGGCATAAAAATCCATGAATGCGGCATAACAATGAATATTAACATGCATGAAGTAACAAGTAATATCTACAATGTCTAATCTAGCATATAAGGCGAGTACACTAATATCATGTCTAAATTTTTAGCTAACAACCTATGTCAATGCAATAGTATTTCTAAAGTGTACGTGGCATGACAATTACCGATGAAGATGTGTGTGAGCCGGCAAGTAAGTGTACGTGGTACATACGCATCATCGGTAATGGTGCTGGTGTCCTAACAGCATGATATCAATAACGGAGTATGAAACATAATATAAGCATGCGATGCGTAGCGAACCACAATAAAGAGCGGGAGCTGAATACTAGACGCAACTATAACTAATCTGCATTAACCTAATATAAGTCCTACAAATGTTGCCTTTTGAAATAACATGAATCATGGGGTTTTGAAAATAGGGGCTACGGTGATTTTATGAAAAGATACGTCTTTTGAAATATCCGTAGGATCCCTTGGGCTGTCTTTTAAAATACCCACGATTCGTTAGTTTTTGAAATAGGTAAGAATCGAATCTAATCTAACAACTAAACTAAACTAAAGGGCTAAGCTAACCAGCTGGACTACAGGTAAGGAAACCGCCTAACATCTGAGTCGATGTATATACATACCTGTATATATATTAGTCGGTGATCCCGCCTCAATAATATCATATCCGATACCATATCTATAATCAGACATCCCAAGTCAAGAGTGCGGATCAATCATCAATATATAGCTCGTACGTAAATCCGTCGTACGCATCCCCAAATCTGGGTACGGGTCAAAGTCACATCAATCACACTATTCATTTGGTATCTTCTTTATCAAATATCATGATCCGGAATAATGTCCTACGTCTAGTACAATATTGATGCCATCTATGTATGCATGCGGGTGTAAGAATTACTACGTCAGAAGACCCGCTAAAACATCATGTCGTATCTCAATACGAACCAAATCACGTCACCGATCTCCTGGCCTCAAGCCCAATCTCATCGACTCATCTCAAATTCCAAATACTATCCTCAAATCCAGTATATGAACACATAGTCCCATACCCATGTGAACACATAAATAGGAATGTATGCAAGTATGTATGTGTGTATGTGTAGTGCAACACTACCCTAGGGTTCGCAACAATAAGGTAATCCAACACACCAATATCCATCCTAAACATCGTTATTAATCCCAAATAACATATAACGATTGTTGGTGTGTATACGCATCCGTATACATCACCACGGACTGCGGGGGTGCTATACGCCATCCACCCGACTTCTCCCCGTAGATATAAATCTACTCACCTGGTCCTCGTTCGCCGGTGCCGACGTCGCCACGCGCTTGCTTGTCGTCTTGAAGTCCACACGGGGTACCTACATATCATAACGCACCATACCGCATTAAAAACCAAATTCGAAATCGAAACGGCATATGAAAATCAAATCGGCACGCGTATCACGCATAGGTCAAAACCTATCGCCTACGCATGCACGAACACTAATTATAATATAAAATAGGTTAAAATTCACAAAAACCCTAAATTCACTTTAAAAGCCATTTTTCCGAAAATCTAGCAAGCAAAAATTACCCGTTTTAGTACAAAACTCGACGTTTAAGCAAATCTAGCGGATATAACACTTATTAAACATCTCAAATAAGTCATACAACCCATTTCAAGAATTTAATATCATCAAGTCTTATGAAAATAAAAATTCTAGTTTTGCAATTTATCTAATTTTAACAATTTCAACTAAAAATGCACAAAACAATAACTACGCTTGATTTTGCATATACTAAAGTATTAAACCACAAATTATAATGTTAATAATGTGATAAAAATCCTAACCATATTTTTAATCTCACATTCTAATTCAATTTTTTAAAAAAACTAGTAAGCATGAAAACTAGAAAATTGACGCAACCATCGCGGATTTGCGACAAAAAGACTACAATCTAGCATGAACAACCAATCCACACTACAAGCGATCTACCACACTCAAATAATCTACATGAAATGCTTCAATTCCCATTTCCAAAATCAACCCCTTCTCTTGATTTTTTTTATAAACTAGCAACAACAACAATTTCACACTTTAAATAACTAATTTAGCATATACAAGCTACAATTTAACCATTAGATAGAAATTATACCTCCAAGTTTGAAACCCTAGGTTGCTCTAGCCACCAAAGATACCTCCTTTCCCCTTTTTCCAAACAAATTTGGGTGTGAGAAGAGGTAGAATAGGGATTTGGGTTGAATTTGTGAAGGATTTGCGGATTTTTCTTGGATTTTTGAGATGAAATTGGAGTAAAAGGAGATGGAGAAATGGGGGAAAGTTTGGGGCTGATGCAGGAAGTTTCGTCCAGGTGAGGGATGGGGGGAGAGTGAGGGAGAATGGTGTAAAGAAAAACCAAGTCAAAGCCCTCCCAAATTACCATAATACCCCCACCCAACTAACATATATAAAAACCTATATTTTAAATCATTTAAATGAGTTAAAGAAGCAAAATGATGGAGGGGGAAATGTGGGCTGCAGGTGGTAGTGGGGCCGGCCAAGTGAAGGTGAGGGTGTGTGAGAGAGTGTACAAGAAAATTTCACGCAAAAATAACCCCTCAAGTTAAAAAAATGCAAGTTTTAGTTTAATTATTTAAATTTTAACTTCCTTTGATTAAAACTAAATAGAACTTGGAAATAACATACTAAAAATTATATTACAAACTAGATTTTTGTTGTCATGGTTCTAAAGCAAGTAATTAGCCTATTCAAATTTGTATTTATCGCTAATTTAATGTATTTTCTTACCGGCTTAAAATAATATTTTTTTCAGAAAATTTGAAATTTCACCAGTGGCTCAATAAACACCAAATACTAGTAATTACATAGCTAGAATATGTATATTTAATTTTATAATAAAGATATTTGTATTTTGACTTTTTACAGAAAACCCCCTTATTTTACCATTTTTTCGAAATTTCACCGAAACGATTTTCAAAACGTTACAATCTTCCTCCCTTAAAGAAATTCGGTCCCCGAATTTAAATTAAAACTTCCCCCAATTACTAAAATATTTCCGCCAAAACCATCAAATCGCCGGGGCTCCGAAATCATAAATACTTAAAACAAATCGTAGCGCAACGCATGCGCATGAAACATGAGCATAAAACTCAAATCAAAACTCCGTCAAGCATCCGCAATCATCGGAGTCATAGTAATGACACAATGTCAATTCCAATACCAAAACCAATATGATATAACTCGAAACTATACACGTAAATATCAGGAGGAAATGCATGCCAAATCCTTTAAGTTACTGTGCAATGCCCATAACACTGCACAGTGGCGGACGTCTATCATAAGAAAATAACTATATACATATATACCTTTGTTTGAAATGTACGTTCCGCCGTTTTGGAAACAATTTAGAAGGGTCTTCTTGTTTTAAACATTTCGTGTCGTATCAGACACGTAGGTAAATACTGAGACTATAGCTCTCTTTTTGGAAATCCCTTCAATAACTATCAATGCATGCAAAATATATTCAAGTACTGTCCTCTGACTAGTCCTGCTCGGTACAAAAACTCATAGCAATCATCATAAAAAAAACGTACTGCTCCATAAGAAATCAATCCCAAAATACGCGTATGAATACTACGTGCGTCTGGTGCGCACGGAAATAAAAATCCATATATGTGCCATACATATGCACAGAAACAAGCTCTAAGTGCATCGGGTGTGCACAAAGCATCTGTCGTAGGCAACGTGTGTGCCTGACAGCAAAATCAGGTGCATCTGACATGCACGAAAAATTCTCAATTTAGTGCCTCTGGTGTGCACCAAAATCACCCTTCAAAACATGCGCCCAACATGCGCGAAAATCTAAATCAGGTGCATCCATCGTGCACGAAATCATGAAATCCAATATCAAGCGCCGAACGTGCGCAAAATCAATCAGGTGCACAAGGTGCACAAAACAAATATCGAGTATCACAATCGAAATCGAAGTCCAGTGCATCTAAGTGCACAAAAGGCGTATCAATGCACTACAAGCATATAATAACTATACAGAGTGCAGGAACCAATTCGTGTGCATGCATACGCACAAAACCAACTCAACTGTTTAAAACCGTAAAATCACAAACATGTGAAACTAAAGCACGAAAACGATATCAAGTGCAACACTGTGCAAAGATCGTAAATCCTCAATCATCAAAATCAAATCATACGAATAAATCACCCAAAGCATCGTAATCAACAATGGCGGAATAGTACTGCTCAAGCGCATCCTCTAAGAATCTCGGCCAACTGTCGCGGTCACTAGTGGGACGTCTCGTCGATGATCATGAACTCTATCCTGCTGGCGTGCGTAACTATAACCACTCCTGGGTCAAGGTCTTCACTGTGAATTACCAATCTTTCGGTCCATCGGCTCATCGGCCCTGTCAGGTGTGCTAACGGGGACGATTCCGTTCTGGCACTTCTCTGGTCATCTCTTGGTCAATCATCGCGACCACTCGTAAGACAGCATATCACTGGCGTCGGCCTCTGGCTCTCTGAATGTACGCGACACATCTGATCCTGGGTGCAAGTATCATGCAGCAGTGTCCTGGAAGGAATCCTGCTCACGGTTTCTTCCATGTCTCGTCTCTGCCAACTGTCCGGAAGTCATCATCCTTTACTATTTCTGTTTCTTATTCCGGAACGGCTGTATACTCATCGCGACTCCTTCTGGAAGGTATATCCAAGTAAAATGCCTCGGCATGCGTATCGCACCTCTGATGTCGGAGGAGTGGAAAGTCATCTTATCTAGATCTGGTACGAACCTCTTACTCCACTTTCTCTAATGTTGACTGCTTCGGACTCGTCTCATCGTGGCTGCATGGACTGAGCTCCAACGACTATCCTCGTATCTGGAGTCTCCCAAGAATGCATCTCACCACCTAGCATCCGAATTAAGTCGAGCCATCCGATCGAGTCGTCAAAACCTCATAATCCCCCAAGAGCTCAACCTCTTGGGCACAGTTTAATAGTATCGAGTACATACCACAGCATCGGTGGTCCAGCCATAGAAGGGCAAACCCAAGCCTCACTAATGGCGCCGTAGAACTGCCGCAAACCCGAAGGTTCAAAGGCTTTCACACGGTCATTAAGTCGAGTTAGTGTTTCATTCTTCTAGAGGGACCATAGAATTGCTTGCATGTCTTTCCGACTACCTTAAACTTGGAATAATAGGTTTCTGACATTCGATCGTCTCTGTCGACTCCCAACGTCTCCGCGTGAAGTCATCTCTAGCTGGAATCAATCTATCTGATGATCTCGAATCAGGGTAGGCGAACGATCCACATGTCCTAGTCATTCATCCTCGATGACTAGCGACCTTCTATCATCTCTTAGTACAACTTATACTGCAATAGCTCCAACATCTGGGATGATATCTCGTCGTAAGCAGCAATAACTGGCTCGCTCGTCTGCACGCTGAACAGTGCCTCAACCATCAAGAATAAGCAACACACCAACGGTCATCAGAATCTGGCTGGCCTCTGCCAGTAGCCCAATCCTCTGATACTGATCGGCAAGTCCGAGAAATCTCATAAAGGCGATCCGCTAAACGCTCGTGGCGCGGAAACACAGTAAAAAGACACATCTCCGCAATCGAGTGTCGCCGGAATTTCGCCCTGGTCAGTCCTCGTCCGTGACGAGCTCGTGCTGACCGCAACTCTAGCTGTAGCTCTCCCTGCCCGTAATCGTGGCAGCAAAACCAAACTGGTACCGACGAGGCTAGATCAGGAAGGAATATAATACTGAACAAGGAAATGTACATCCTAAGGCTTCATAAGTGGAGTGGTGTGTCGTAAATATGCCGCGGAACATACCAACGGTACGTCACTCTACTTTAGTCACCTATTCCATCAACCAAGGGTCATCCTACGCTCCGAAGGTAAAACCTAACGCTCTGATACCAACTTTGTCACGACCCGAAAGTACGGAACATGACCGGCACTTAAACTACGAACGTCTCGAGGCGTACGTAATCTAAGTAAACCGAAAACCCAGAAATCCAAACCAAGAAAAGTAGTAGAGTGCAGGAAAAACCAACTTAAAGCAAGTAGTTTCAATAGCATAAGCCGAATTATGCGGTTTTTAAAACATCAAAAATTTACTGAAAATTTCGGCAGAGTCTCCTTTGTAAATACTGGCCTCCAAACGGGATACAACATGAATAGTATACGAAATCAAGAAAAAGGCATCCCCAAGCGGGAGCTAGCTCTTCGTCAATCGACGGTCACAACCACACAAGCAATAATATACAACGCCAACGGCGAGGATCAAAACTCAAAAGAAAACTCAAAACCACCAGAAATAAAACGAGCGACTCTAAGGTCGAAAGAATAAACAACACTGGTCTCTATCTCAATAAATACATGTTTGGTTGATGGAATTTACTAGATACAACGGAATAATATTATACAAGGTAATATGATGGATACGATACAAGAAAAACCCACCTACTAGCAAGTCACCCGAATGAAACTGAGCCCGCAAAGCCGTAATGAAACCTGTACGGCAAACCTGCAAGAAACTGGGGCACAACGGGGGTGAGTTGCCAACTCGTGAATAGAAAAATATCTACGCACAGAAATCGCATAAATAACGCAACCTAGGTCAATGATCATAATATATCCTCAAATATATGAATAACACGTAGCCTATAACAAGGCTAGGGTAAATATCTAACCCGGGTGAAATCTCATGTGCCCGTGTCAGTGCCTCAGGTAGCAATATATCATATGGATGATGTATGAATGCATAAAACAGAATGCCTGTACTGAATAAAACTGGTTTCATAAATCAGTGAGATTTCTGTATTTTAAAAGAAATGAGGTACCATATATGAAATCAGCATAAAACAGTGCCCAGCATCGACACAAAACAAGTGTCCAAATACCTCGATATCTCTGTGTCACCATCTATGTACCTCAAGTCTCAATCTCAATATTTAGGGCGCCGTCAGTCCAGACCGGCCCCTACCATCCATCTCAAGACCACGACGGTATCCTCCGGATATCCGATGCGTCGGGTAATATCACCGGTAGGTAGTACTCCCCTGCCAGGCTCACATCGTCATCATCACGCGCTTCTTGCCCCGGGGTACCTTACCGGGTCCACCATGTACCCGAAACGGTTCATCCGCCTCCTCGAAATCCATCAGCAAACTCATGGTGGACGACTCATACATCATGGGAAAACCGCACTTTTTATTTTAAAGAGAGAAGGAAGCTTATATAAGTTTTGCGGTTTTCCCCCAAAACCAGAAAATCTCATAGAAATCCGAATCCAATCCTCAATAGCATGTAAACAGTGCATATCGGCATAAAAATCCATGAATGCGGCATAACAATGAATATTAACATGCATGAAGTAACAAGTAATATCTACAATGTCTAATCTAGCATATAAGGCGAGTACACTAATATCATGTCTAAATTTTTAGCTAAAAACCTATGTCAATGCAATAGTATTTCTAAAGTGTACGTGGCATGACAATTACCGATGAAGATGTGTGTGAGCCGGCAAGTAAGTGTACGTGGTACATACGCATCATCGGTAATGGTGCTGGTGTCCTAACAGCATGATATCAATAACGGAGTATGAAACATAATATAAGCATGCGATGCGAAGCGAACCACAATAAAGAGCGGGAGCTGAATACTAGACGCAACTATAACTAATCTGCATTAACCTAATATAAGTCCTACAAATGTTGCCTTTTGAAATAACATGAATCATGGGGTTTTGAAAATAAGGGCTACGGTGATTTTATGAAAAGATACGTCTTTTGAAATATCCGTAGGATCCCTTGGGCTGTCTTTTAAAATACCCACGATTCGTTAGTTTTTGAAATAGGTAAGAATCGAATCTAATCTAACAACTAAACTAAACTAAAGGGCTAAGCTAACCAGCTGGACTACAGGTAAGGAAACCGCCTAACATCTGAGTCGATGTATATACATACCTGTATATATATTAGTCGGTGATCCCGCCTCAATAATATCATATCCGATACCATATCTATAATCAGACATCCCAAGTCAAGAGTGCGGATCAATCATCAATATATAGCTCGTACGTAAATCCGTCGTACGGCATCCCCAAATCTGGGTACGGGTCAAAGTCACATCAATCACACTATTCATTTGGTATCTTCTTTATCAAATATCATGATCCGGAATAATGTCCTACGTCTAGTACAATATTGATGCCATCTATGTATGCATGCGGGTGTAAGAATTACTACGTCAGAAGACCCGCTAAAACATCATGTCGTATCTCAATACGAACCAAATCACGTCACCGATCTCCTGGCCTCAAGCCCAATCTCATCGACTCATCTCAAATTCCAAATACTATCCTCAAATCCAGTATATGAACACATAGTCCCATACCCATGTGAACACATAAATAGGAATGTATGCAAGTATGTATGTGTGTATGTGTAGTGCAACACTACCCTAGGGTTCGCAACAATAAGGTAATCCAACACACCAATATCCATCCTAAACATCGTTATTAATCCCAAATAACATATAACGATTGTTGGTGTGTATACGCATCCGTATACATCACCACGGACTGCGGGGGTGCTATACGCCATCCACCCGACTTCTCCCCGTAGATATAAATCTACTCACCTGGTCCTCGTTCGCCGGTGCCGACGTCGCCACGCGCTTGCTTGTCGTCTTGAAGTCCACACGGGGTACCTACATATCATAACGCACCATACCGCATTAAAAACCAAATTCGAAATCGAAACGGCATATGAAAATCAAATCGGCACGCGTATCACGCATAGGTCAAAACCTATCGCCTACGCATGCACGAACACTAATTATAATATAAAATAGGTTAAAATTCACAAAAACCCTAAATTCACTTTAAAAGCCATTTTTCCGAAAATCTAGCAAGCAAAAATTACCCGTTTTAGTACAAAACTCGACGTTTAAGCAAATCTAGCGGCTATAACACTTATTAAACATCTCAAATAAGTCATACAACCCATTTCAAGAATTTAATATCATCAAGTCTTATGAAAATAAAAATTCTAGTTTTGCAATTTATCTAATTTTAACAATTTCAACTAAAAATGCACAAAACAATAACTACGCTTGATTTTGCATATACTAAAGTATTAAACCACAAATTATAATGTTAATAATGTGATAAAAATCCTAACCATATTTTTAATCTCACATTCTAATTCAATTTTTTAAAAAAACTAGTAAGCATGAAAACTAGAAAATTGACGCAACCATCGCGGATTTGCGACAAAAAGACTACAATCTAGCATGAACAACCAATCCACACTACAAGCGATCTACCACACTCAAATAATCTACATGAAATGCTTCAATTCCCATTTCCAAAAGCAACCCCTTCTCTTGATTTTTTTTATAAACTAGCAACAACAACAATTTCACACTTTAAATAACTAATTTAGCATATACAAGCTACAATTTAACCATTAGATAGAAATTATACCTCCAAGTTTGAAACCCTAGGTTGCTCTAGCCACCAAAGATACCTCCTTTCCCCTTTTTCCAAACAAATTTGGGTGTGAGAAGAGGTAGAATAGGGATTTGGGTTGAATTTGTGAAGGATTTGCGGATTTTTCTTGGATTTTTGAGATGAAATTGGAGCAAAAGGAGATGGAGAAATGGGGGAAAGTTTGGGGCTGATGCAGGAAGTTTCGTCCAGGTGAGGGATGGGGGGAGAGTGAGGGAGAATGGTGTAAAGAAAAAAACCAAGTCAAAGCCCTCCCAAATTACCATAATACCCCCACCCAACTAACATATATAAAAACCTATATTTTAAATCATTTAAATGAGTTAAAGAAGCAAAATGATGGAGGGGGAAATGTGGGCTGCAGGTGGTAGTGGGGCCGGCCAAGTGAAGGTGAGGGTGTGTGAGAGAGTGTACAAGAAAATTTCATGCAAAAAGAACCCCTCAAGTTACAAAAATGCAAGTTTTAGTTTAATTATTTAAATTTTAACTTCCTTTGATTAAAACTAAATAGAACTTGGAAATAACATACTAAAAATTATATTACAAACTAGATTTTTGTTGTCATGGTTCTAAAGCAAGTAATTAGCCTATTCAAATTTGTATTTATCGCTAATTTAATGTATTTTCTTACCGGCTTAAAATAATATTAAAATAATATTTTTTTCAGAAAATTTGAAATTTCACCAGTGGCTCAATAAACACCAAATACTAGTAATTACATAGCTAGAATATGTATATTTAATTTTATAATAAAGATATTTGTATTTTGACTTTTTACAGAAAACCCCCTTATTTTACCGTTTTTTCAAAATTTCACCGAAACGATTTTCAAAACGTTACAGGACGTCAAGGCCTGAAATTTGAGGGCAGATGCTAATTGGTGCTATCCATCCACCTCTCTGAAGATGCCAAGTTGATTTATGACACCGTGTATCGGGGGTTTAGACGGATGCGGACGATGTAGCAGACTTCGTCAGATTCCCCCTCTTTGAGGTATTTTTGATTGTGGGAACGCTCTTCCCTGTAGGCGCAAGCCCCTGCAGTTAATTATGCTACCGCATCGCGGTAACCACTTTCTCCTTCTCCAGAAGGTCACTTCGTGTCGTAGGTGTTTATTTTGTTTTTGGTTGCCCGTGGATTGTATACGGAGACTAATTTATGTTGTCGCCCATAAGGCGTGGATTAGTCCAAGTCCGTATCTTCTTAGATTTGGGTTTGGGGTTGGGTTTAAGGATACATTAGTCTCATTTGTGACTAAGATCAACTTAAACGTTAGTTAAGGATACGTTAGTCTAATTTTAGACTAAGATCAACTTAACGGGATCGTTTAGATCCAACAAGAGAGCATTTGGGATCTATTATTTAGTTTAGGGACATTGCGGTCGATAACCAGTTTAAGGACATGGTGGTCCAAGGTTAAGGACATCATAGTCCATGGGTTTAAGGACCCCACAGTCCGAGGTTAAGGACATCATAGTCCATGGGTTTAAGGACCCCACAGTCCGAGGTTAAGGACATCATAGTCCATGGGTTTAAGGACCCCACAGTCTGAGGTTAAGGACATCATAGTCCATATGTTTAAGGACCCCACAGTCCGAGATTAAGGACATCATAGTCCATGGGTTTAAGGACCCCACAGTCTGGTTTAAAGACGTCATAGTTTATGGAATGTACAGATGTCGGGACCCGTCACCTCTCTGAAGACGTTGAAGGATTACAACGAAAAATATCAGAGGAGTGAAGAGATGTACCCTTGAACCAATTTTGGTTGAGAGATCTGTAGTCCAATTGGGACTAAGATCTGAGATTTATGAGCATGTGGGCTCAATTAATCTGAACGAGGGGTTTATGGCCACTTTGGACTCGGCCCATTCAGTTAGAATGTTAAACATTTGACAATGCTGAGCATTGATTTGAATTCTGACAATGTTTTTCTCTTTTATTGAATGCTAAGCATTCATCATAGCTCTAGGGCTTTATTTAAAGAACAATTTATGTTCTATCAGCGCACACGTGAGGAGCACGTGGTGCGCTTGGCGCCAGTCAAAAAGCGCAGTGCGCTTCTGCTGGGTAGCGCACACGTGAGGAGCACGTGGTGTGCTTGGCGCTGAGCACCAGTCTATGAGCACATTGCGCTGATTTATGAGCGTAAAACGCTATTAGTTTTGTAGCGCACACGTGAGGAGCACGTGGTGCGCTTGGCGCTGAGCGTCATTCCATGACTGCAAAGCGCTAGTCTAAGAGCGCAAAGCGCTAACTTTTAAGTGGCGCACACATGAGGAGCACGTGTTGCGCTTGGCGCTGAGCGCCATCCCATGAGCGCACAACGCTAGTGCAAAAGCGCAGAGTACTAATTTATGAGCGCAAAGCGCTATCTGATCAACTTTATGATCTGAGAAATAATTTCTCGTTTATGAGAGACTTTGTCTCAAGATTCTAAGAACAAAAGTTCTTACTTTATAGGAGATGCCTCAATCTCTTGTATTGATGAAAGGTTTTGCCTTTATGTATCTATGATCCTTAAGAGAATTGAATTATTCTCCCCCTTTTTATAATGAGATGTTCATGATCTCTTTGTATAAAAGATCTTCGTCTTGTAGATCTATGATCTGTGAGAAGAATTATGTTCTTCTTGTTATTTTATGATGAGATCCTTTGATCTCTTTGTGAAAGAGCTTAGTCTTGTAGATCTATGATCTTTAAAGAAGTGAATTCTTCTTTTTAATTTTGAGATGATTTCATCTTTCTGTTCCTTTTTTACCTTGAAGACACTCTTCTTTTTCTGAGAGCTTGGCTCTTCTTTCTGAGATCTCTCAAAGCTTATGGGAGGGTTCCTCTATTTGTTTCTATCTATCTTTCTGTATATATGAGACTTGAAGTCTTGGGGCCTTTTTATAGGGCAAGCTGATCAGTTAAATCAGTTAAGGAGATCTTTTCTCCAATTGATTTGGGGAATTTCCCATCGTTGGATCTTTGATCCAAGGGTTTCTGATTTACAGAAGGTAATCTTCTTGTTATTAACAAGATTGGGAAATCGTTTCCATACAGAATTTATTCTGCTCTTTTGGTGATTTTTTAATCACCATTGGATCATTGATCCAACGGTGCTCTGATTTACAGAGCACAATCTTGTTGTTTGGAAAGATTTTGAGGAATCTTTCCTTAACAGAATTTAATTCTGATTAATTAATGATTCATCATTATTATTGGATCTTTGATCTGACGGTGGGGGCTTTTAGTTCCAGCGCTAGCGCACCCGTGCTTTGCATATGGTGCGCTGCTTAGAGTGCAGCGCACTTAGCGCTGTTTGGGTAAAAATTTACACCCCGGTTGGCCGAGTCAAAGTCATGGTCAACCCCCAAGCTAGGTGGGCCCAAGCCCAGGTCAAGCGGGCCCATGCCCAAGTCGAGCCCGCGGCCAGCCTCCTCCATGCCAAAATATAGATCATGTAATAAATAATTTTTATGTAATTTTTTATACATGAATGCATGCAAAATGGGCATAAAGCCAATATTTTGTAAGCCCATGGCTTATGTGCAAAAAGAAATGACACATGAGCCATGGGATGGCTAAAATGCCATTTTGTGAAGCCCAAGGGGCTATATGTAAATAAGTAAGCCTATAAAAGACAACATGATGATGAATAAAAAAACACTTTCATTCTCTCAAAAAAAACCCCCAGGGTTTGTATTTCTTTCCCTTTTCTGAAGGTCTCAAACTTTCTTCTTTCTTTTGAATTAAATCAAGAGTTTTACTCTTCCTTTTCAAAAACAAGATAGTTTTTCACCACAAAACCCACAAAGGGGAACTTGGATCTGTCTTTAGATCCCCAAAAGGAGAGATTTTGAGACCTCACATCTCTTGATCTTCAAGATCCAGCTAACAGAGGAGGAAGAAGAAGAACCCCTTCCATTAACCCCAAAAACACACTTAGGAGTCCAACTCCACTCTGATTTCTCTTCCGAGAATCTTTTTAGGCTAAAAGCCTCCTTTCCTCGCCGGCGCTCAAGCGCAGAGCGCCCACGTGCCGACACGTGGCGTGCTTGCGCTCGAGCGCTCAGCGCTCGAGCGCAAAGCACCCACGTGCCGACACGTGGCGCGCTTGCGCTCAAGCGCAAGCGCTCGAGCGCAAGTCGCCCCAGTTCCGACACGTGGCGCGCTTGCGCTCTAGCGCAAGCGCTCGAGCACAAGCGCTCGAGCACAAGTTGCCCCAGTGCCGACACATGGTGCGCTTACGTTCAAGCGCACAGCGCTCTGGCGCAAGTCGCCCCCGTTCCGACACGTGGCGCACTTGCGCTCAAGCGCCCAGCTCTCAAGCGCAAGTCGCCCCCGTGCCGACACGTGGCGCACTTGCGCTCGAGCGTCAGGCGCTGAAGCGCAAAGCGCCCACGTGCCGACACATGGCGCGCAAGTCGTCCTGCGCTCAAGCGCAGAGCGCCCACGTGCCGACACGTGGCACGCTAGCGCCTGGGCGCACAGCGCCCAAGGCGCTGGCCCCACGCATCCTTTGGATGCCTTTTCCCTCTCTTTCTTTTATATATATATATATACATATATACATATATATATATACACACATATGCATACATATGTGCACACACACATACACCACGACATTGTCCCTGTTAGAAAAAAATTTCTAACGGGGCGCTGCCCCGCACCCCACAAGGGGGCTGCTAGTCCCCTTGACCCCCAGCCCGCTATCCGGGTAGCGGGACCCCCGTAAAAACTCTGCGGGGCCCCCGATATATCCAAAGCCCCTTCAAAATACAACAGTGCACATTGAGTTCGCATGACCAGTATAACCCGTCAATCGGAGGTTCCCTCGCTCCAAAGGCGAGGGGTAATTAACGGCAGCTTAGTCCGCGGCTACCGGAGAACTTTCCCTCTTACAAGTCGAGAGGACTCGTAAATGGTTGTTTCCCTCCTTGTCGAGATTCGACTTTGGAGAGTGTGGCCCGTGAATAGTATGCAAGAGTCCATTTTGGACCGACTTGTAGGCCCCAAATGCTTAGGAAACATGTCCTTATCCCCATTGCCTAAGGTTTTTCCTTATGAGTCGAGACGAATCGAGAAGTTCTCCCAAAGACACTAATTTCCTCACGAGTCGAGACGAGTTGAGAAGTTCTCGCAAGAATGTCCCAACGTCACAGTTAACCTCTGCTCTTTATGACAGAGGTCCGTTAGGGTCTGTGCTGCTAGGGTTTTGCCTGTCGTACCGTCGCGTTGGCTGATGTATCCCTCGATAGGCAATCTTGCTGTTCGAGTAGCCTTGTGACTGTCGTGTCTCTGATCCCTTCGGGGCTGGACAAGACGTCTTCAAGCAATCTTCCTAGGCAGTTTGGCCGTCGGAAGAGCAAGCGTTAGCAATTTTGCCATGCCGCTTTTTACTTGAGGTTAGGCCCATTTTGGGGAGCCCCGATGAGTCATAACCATTCCGCGCTGGTGTGGGATGATCTCCGATAGTTTTTCTGGTTTTATATGAGTTGCCGTTAAGACCCTGAAGCTAGGAATTTGTCATTTGCTTCGTTTGCCGGCATTGCGTCTGCTTTATCGAGACGAATGTCGTGGCTGTCTCTAGGTTGTTGGTGAACCGTCGAGGTTTGGAACTAGGGATTTTGCCATGGCTCCGTTGTTTGATTGTCGCGTCTGAATCCTGCTAGAGGAAGAACGCTGTGTTGACATCTCGTTTGCTGTATCGAGACGAACGTCGAGTTGGTGACCACTCTGCGCTGGTGTGGGATGATCTCCGATAGTCTTTCAGGTTTTATTTGAGTTGTCGTCAAGACCCTGAAGCTAGGAATTTGGTCTTTGCTTCGTTTGCTGGCATTGCGTCTGCTGTATCGAGACGAATGTCACGGTTGTCTCTAGGTTGTTGGTGAACCGTCGAGGTTTGGAACTAGGGATTTTGCCGTGGCTCCATTGTTTGATTGTCGCATCTGAATGCTGCTGGAGGAAGAATGTTGTTGTGACATCTCGTCTGCTGTATCAAGACGAGTGTCGAGGTGGTGACCACTCCGCGCTGGTGTGGGATGATCTCTGATAGTCTTTCAGGTTTTATATAAATTTCCGTCAAGACCCTGAAACTAGGAATTTGGCCTTCGCTTCGTTTGCTTTGGCGTGTCCGAATCCTGTTGGAGGAAGGACGCTGTAGCGACATCTCGTCTGCTGTACCGAGACGAACGTTGAAGTGGTGACACTCCGTGCTGGTGTGGGATGATCTCTGATAGTCTTTCAGGTTTTATATGAGTTGCCGTCAAGACCCTGAAGGCCTTCACTTTGTTTGCATGGCGTGTCCGAATCCTGTTGGAGGAAGGACACTGTAATGACATCTCGTCTGCTGTATCGAGACGAACGTCGAGGTGGTGACCACTCCGCGCTGGTGTGGGATGATCTCCGATAGTCTTTTAGGTTTTATATGAGTTGCCGTCAAGACCCTGAAGCTAGGAATTTGTCCTTTGCTTCGTTTGCTGGCATTGCGTCTACTGTATCGAGACGAATGTCGCGGTTGTCTCTAGGTTGTTGGTGAACCGTCGAGATTTAGAACTAGGGACTTTGCCATGGCTCTATTGTTTTGACCCTAGGGTGACATTGCGTCTGCTGTAACGAGACGAATGCTGAGGTGGAGCTGGGATTTTTCCATCACTCCGCTTTGTTTCGATCGTGAGGTCTTTCATTGACGTTGCATCTGCATCCTGCTGGACTGCAAAGGAACGCCGTTGTTGACATTGCGTCTGGTGTAACAAGACGAATGATGAGGTGGAGTTGGGATTTTGCCGCCACTCCGCTTTGTTTTGACTATGAGGTCTTTCGTTAGCGTTGCATCTGCATCCTGCTGGACTACGAAGGAACACCGTTGTTGACATTGTGTCTGGTGTAACGAGACGAATGCTGAGGTGGAGTTAGGATTTTGCCATCACTCCACTTTGTTTCGACCATGAGGTCTTTCATTGACGTTGCATCTGCATCCTGCCGGACTGCGAAGGAACGCCGTTGTTGACATTGCGTCTGGTGTAACGAGACGAATGCTGGGATGGAGTTGGGATTTTTCCGTCACTCCGCTTTGTTTCGACCATGAGGTCTTTCGTTGACGTTGCATCTGCATCCTGCTGGACTACGAAGGAATGCCGTTGTTGACATTGCGTCTGGTGTAACGAGACGAATGCTGAGGTGGAGCTAGGATTTTGCCATCACTCCGCTTTGTTTCGACCATGAGGTTTTTCGTTGACGTTGCATCTGCATCCTGCTGGACTGCGAAGGAACGCCGTTGTTGACATTACGTCTTGTGTAATGAGACAAATGCTGGGATGGAGTTGTGATTTTGCCGTCACTCCGCTTTGTTTCGACCATGAGGTCTTTCGTTGACGTTGCATCTGCATCCTGCTGGACTGCGAAGGAACGCCGTTATTGACATTGCGTCTGGTGTAACGAGATGAATGCTGAGGTGGAGCTGGGATTTTATCATCACTCCGCTATGCTGATGTCGCGTCTGCTGTAACAAGACGAATGTCGAGATGATCTCCAGGCTGTCTGTGATCCGTCGAGATTTGGCTTCTTTTTCTGATGGAGCCTGGTGGGAAGGTATGGTTCCCTTTTTTTTGTGCCCCTGGATTGTATACAGGGCTCAATGTGATCTTACCTGTAGGATAAAAAGTTTCATTTTATATATTTTTCTTTCCGCGATGCTTTATCATTTCAGCTTTTATATCGCGAAAGTCGCGATTGCCCAATCATTTCGGCTATTTTTCGCGGTGCCCAATCATTTTGGCTATTTGTTTTATTTACTCGCTGCTTTTTATTGCGAGTTGCACAACCATTTCGGTTATTTTGTATGCATATATTTTTATTTGCTGATTTCATTGCAAGTTGCCTCATCATTTCGGCTATTTCGTATGCATTTATGGCTCGCTGGCTTTTCACCGCGAGTTTGGGATTGGACACCGATTTAGGCATCAACATCGCTACAACTGGGATATTGCCAGGAGCGAATCATCATTTGCCTCTGTCGATGTCGAACAAAGGTGTCTTAGTAAACAGGGTTAGGATCCTGTTGACTAAGGATTTTGACTTTATGAGCCATAAGGGTCTCATAAAAGTATTTCTCCCTACAAGTCGTGAGGATCTCGTAGGTGCGTTTTCTCCTTAGGGATCGTGAGGATTCCTAATTGTATGGTCTCTTATAAGTCTAAAGGATCTTACAAGAGTGTTTTCTCCTTATAAGTCGAGAGGACTTACAAGGGTTGTTCGCCATATGAGCATATCCCCAGTCGCGAGTGGGACTTTGTCAGGGAGATGTTTATTCGCGCCCGTGGATTGTGTACAAGGGTCAATATTGAACCGCTTGAAGGGCAGAATTGGAGATTGTGATGGCTTAAGAACAGGTTCAGATCCCTGTAACTTAAGGCTTTTGAGCCCTATGAGCCGTGAGGGTCTCAAAAGGGAATTCTCCTTACGAGTCGTGAGGATCTCGTAAGCGTAAGTTCTCCTTAGGAATCGTGAGGTTTCCTAAGTGTGTTGCTCCCTTGTGAGTCGTAAGGATCTCACACGGATGGTTTCTCCTTACAGGGTAGAGAGGACATTGCAAGTGTCTTTTAACGAGATTGCGCCCTTTCGGGTTTTCACAAAACTCACCGGTAGTCCTGCTGTTTTTACTCACGGAGCCCTTTCGGGTTTTCATCCGTGCCCATCTCGCTTGTGGACGTACCCCTTTTTTTTACCACGTCAGCCCGGCGATGCCGCGGGTTTGTAGTAGTTTAAAGACGTTTCAATAAACAGCCAGTTTTAAGACATAGTGGTCCATTGTAAGTTTAACGACGTTCCGGTCTGTCGTTGCCGTATTCGAGGCAAATTTCTAGTTTACGGACTTTTCAGTCCAAGGGGCTTTCTTTATGAATGAGCACGATGCCCCCGGCATGTCCACTTTTTTAGGGGCGTGAGGTTGTGGCGGGCTCACCTTCCAGTTTTCGGATAATGCGAACTTGCCTTTTTGGTATTGGTCCTCAATCCATCCTTTGAAAATGAAGTAATCTTCTATTGGATTGGTTACTGCTTGGTGGTAAGGGCATTAATTAGGATTGTTGACATCGCCTGGCTGCAACGGACGTTTTGGGTCCGGCATATTGATGAGTCTGTTGCGCACTGCCAGCTCGAACAGTCTCCTCGTTTTATCCCGGGGAAACGAGTAAGGATGTCCCAGTCTCTCCTCGAGGGATGGGCATGGACGCACGTTGTTTTGGTGAACAACCGGATTTAAGTTGCTCGGCTGTTGTTGAGTATTGGCGATGAAGGTTGCTTTCCCTTTCCCTTTTTCATTTCGAGATTCCAGCTTCAAAGGAGATGGTCTGTGACCCATCTGATCCATTTGGGCCAATTTGTCAATCAAGGCTTGGAAAGTGGTTGGCTTGAAAAACATCATAAATTAGGAAATAGTCGCTTGAGGTTCAATAGTACCCACGAACATGCCTACCGCAGGTGCCTCTTCGATGCGTTGCTCGTACTTCGACCACAAATTCCACCATCGTATCACATACTCCACCCATGTCTCTCCAGGCTTTACCTTGGCATTGATCAGTGCTGTGATTAGGGTACGTTCACTAGCGCTCGCAAAACGTTGGGTGAACAGTAATTCCATCTCTGTAAAAGTTTTGACGGAGTCGTTGGGTAGCTCCGAATACCATTCAAAGGCCGTTTCCGCCAAGCTGCCGACGAACTGACGAAGTAACAATTTGTCGTCACCTCCGGTATTGCCGCAAAGAGCCCTGAACTGAGCGACATGTTGATGGGGATTGCCTGTCCCTTTGTATACGTGAAACTTAGGAATCGTGTATCCTGGCGGATACTTGATCTGATCGTACCATCCTGGATATGGTCACCCAGTTCTGATGACTTGGCCAGTTGCTTCATTTGCTTGATGAGCCCGTATTTGCTGAGCTATATAATCATCCAGGGCATCTTTTGAGATGGTTTCCTCCTTGGCTGCTGACAGAGCCGGCAGAGGATTTGACGTCTCCGCTCGGTCATCTTCGAGGATAATCGGAGGATCTTCAGCTGGAGGGTCCGGCTGGATCATCATGCCTACCATGTCTTGGAATAGAAGGGCCATTTGTTTTATGTTGGCCACTTGTTCCGTGGCCTCTTTGTCCTTCTTCTCAAGCATTCCCCGAAGGAATTTAGCATCAGTTTCCTGCTCACGGCGCTGCTCCGAGGATGTCTCCGGGCTTGCTTTCGGTCCCGTAAGTGCGGCCATAGCTGTTAGCATCTCTTGGAGCTTTTGTTGTTGTTGCTCCTGAGCCTTAGTCACTGATCGTGTAAGCGGTCGATGACCTGTGGAGATACGGATGTCCTCTTTTCCAGATGCCATATAGACGGTATGCACCACCATGCCCCTAGCCTTGGGGCGTTTAGGCTCAGTGGTCTTGCGATTCATCGCAGACGCAGGGATTTTCTCCGACCTTCTCCTCTTGTGGGCGGTCAAAGTTGAGGGGGTCGTTGCAGTGGGCACCCAAGTAGCTGTCGCCTTCTGTGGCTTGACAGGATGGTCGTCTTCTCGCTGAACTTTCACCTTTTTCTGTCGGCGAGAGTAATCTTGATCAATCACCAAGTCTTGGACTTGACGCCAGACCTTGTAAATTTTAGAGGATAGCCGTTGAGGGGGTTGCTCCAGCTTCACCTTAGTAGCGTTCTCCATGGGTGGAGGAGATCTCTTCAGCACGGTAGTTGGAGAGTTCTTGCGAACCCTCCTAAACGGTTCGAAGCTTTTCGCAGTCGGAATAGCAGCATCGATTTCCATCATGGGAGCTGGCAGAGTTAGTCCAGAAGGGGAGCTGCCCCCAACCTTCCTTACTCGGCGCCAGTGACGACGGCGAGCATGTCGTGCGGATGGAGTTGGTTCATCTATGGGGGTGGCTTCATCATGCCCCCTGTTTTGGCGAAGGGTTGTCGCCGGCGTCAGCCTCTTGAAGACCGATGTCCGTTGAGAAGCAATGTCCAATCTGTCGAAGACATACCTCTGGACAAGGGAAGCAGCTTTGAGGACTTCGCCTGGAGCAGGAGCCGGAACGGCCAGCCTTGTGAAGACTGACTTCTTGGTAGAAGAAGTCTCTCTGATAATTTCGTTCGCTTGATCCGGGATGGCTATCCGCTTTGGGATGGCTACTTCAGGCATTGCGGGCTTGTTGGCGTCCTGGCCCAGTCTGTTGAAAACTGAGGCGATGGATTTGGGTGACGAGTTGAAAGGGGCCACGGCAGTGGTAAGTCGATCAAAGACCGATTTCTTTGAAGCCTCTTATGACAGCAGCAGCGGGGTATTGAAGTTCGTCGGTGAGATCATGGTGCCAAAGAACAACCCAGTGGTGGCCTGAGTTACTTGCTCCACTGGCATCTTGAACATGGAGGCCACTTGGGGCCCGTAGGTTACACTTCCAGATGAGGTGGAACGGGAGTTACAGTTGCAGTTGGAGCAGTTAGAGGCCATTGATGTTCTTTTTTCTGCACGGGAACAAAACCAAATCTTAGTACCTCGAACCTAAGGACAACCATATTAAACCGCGATTCGTTCGCGAACACGACACACGAAGTGTGGAGTAGAAAGAGGAAAAGGTCCCACCGGGCGTGCCAGAATCTGTTCTCCGCCGAAAGACGCGACCGGGACATTGGGACGTCAAGGCCTGAAATTCAAGGGCAGATGCTAATTGGTGCTATCCATCCACCTCTCCGAAGATGCCAAGTTGATTTATGACACCATGTATCGGAGGTTTAGACGGATGCGGCCGATGTAGCAGACTTCGTCAGATTCCCCCTCATTGAGGGGTTTTGATTGTGGGGACGCTCTTCCCTGCAGGCACAAGCCCCTGCAGTTAATTATGCTACCACATCGCGGTAACCACTTTCTCCTTCTATAGATGGTCACTTCGTGTCGTGGATGTTTGTTTTGTTTTTGGTTGCCCGTGGATTATATACGGAGACTAATTTAGGTTGTCGCCCGCAGGGCGTGGATTAGTCCAAGTCCGTATCTTCTTAGATTTGGGTTTGGGGTTGGGTTTAAGGATACATTAGTCTCATTTGAGACTAAGATCAACTTAAACGTTAGTTAAGGATACGTTAGTCTAATTTTAGACTAAGATCAACTTAACGGGATCGTTTAGATCCAACAAGAGAGCATTTAGGCTCTATTGTTTAGTTTAGGGACATTGCGGTCGATGACCAGTTTAAGGACATGGTAGTCCAAGGTTAAGGACATCATAGTCCATGGGTTTAAGGACCCCACAGTTCGAGATTAAGGACATCATAGTTCATTGGTTTAAGGACCCCACAGTCCGGTTTAAAGACGTCATAGTCTATGGAATGTACGGTTGTCGGGACCCATCACCTCTCTGAAGACGTTGAAGGATTACAACGACAAATATCAGAGAAGTGAAGAGATGTACCCTTGAACCAATTTTGGTTGAGAGATCTGTAGTCCAATTAGGACTAAGATCTGAGATTTATGAGCATGTGGGCTCAATTAATCTCAACGAGGGGTTTATGGCCACTTTGGGCTCGACCCATTCAGTTAGAATGTTAAACATTTGATAATGTTGAGCATTGATTTGAATTCTGACAATATTTTTGTCTTTTATTGAATGTTGAGCATTCATCATAGCTCTAGGGCTTTATTTTAAAGAACAATTTATGTTCTATCAGCGCACACATGAGGAGCACGTGGTGCGCTTGGCGCTTTGCGCCAGTCAAAGAGCGCAGTGCGCTTCTGTTGGGTAGCGCACATGTGAGGAGCACGTGGTGCGCTTGGCGCCGAGCGCCAGTCTATGAGCGCATTGCGCTGATTTATGAGCGCAAAGCGCTATTAGTTTCGTGGCTCACACGTGAGGAGCACGTGGTGCGCTTGGCACTGAGTGCCATTCCATGAGCGCAAAGCACTAGTCCAAGAGCGCAAAGCGCTAACTGTTAAGTGGCGCACACGTGAGGAGCACGTGGTGCGCTTGGCCCTGAGAGCCATCCCATGAGCGCATAGCGCTAGTCCAAAAGCGCAGAGTGCTAATTTATGAGCGCAAAGCGCTATCTGATTAACTTTATGATCTGAGAAATAATTTCTCGTTTATGAGAGACTTTGTCTCAAGATTCTAAGAACAAAAGTTCTTACTTTATAGGAGATGCTTCAATCTCTTGTATTGATGAAAGGCTTTGCTTTTATGGATCTATGATCCTTAAGAGAATTGAATTATTCTCCCCTCTTTTTATAATGAGATGTTCATGATCTCTTTGTATAAAAGACCTTCGTCTTGTAGATCTATGATCTGTGAGAAGAATTATGTTCTTCTTGTTATTTTATGATGAGATCCTTTGATCTCTTTGTGAAAGACCTTGGTCTTGTAGATCTATGATCTTTAAAGAAGTGAATTCTTCTTTTTAATTATGAGATGATTTCATCTCTCTGTTCCTTTTTTACCTTGAAAAAACTCTTCTTTTTCTGAGAGCTTGGCTCTTCTTTCTGAGATCTCTCAAAGCTTATGGAAGAGTTCCTCTATTTGTTTCTGTCTATCTTTCTGTATATATGAGACTTGAAGTCTTGGGGTCTTTTTATAGGGCAAGCTGATCAGTTCAATCAGTTAAGGAGATCTTTTCTCCAATTGATTTGGGGAATTTCCCATCATTGGATCTTTGATCCAAGGGCTTCTGATTTATAGAAGGTAATCTTCCTGTTATTAATAAGATTGGAAAATCTTTTCCATACAGAATTTATTCTGCACTTTTGGTGATTTTTTAATCACCATTAGATAATTGATCCAACGGTGCTCTGATTTACAGAGCACAATCTTGTTGTTTGGAAAGATTTTGAGGAATCTTTCCTTAACAGAATTTAATTCTGATTAATTAATGATTCATCATTATTATTGGATTTTCAATCTGACGGTGGGGAGCTTTTAGTTCCAGCACTAGCACACCCGTGCTTTGCACGTGGTGCGCTGCTTAGAGTGCAGCGCACTTAGCGCTAGCGCACCCATGCTTTGCACGTGGTGTGCAGCGCACCTAGCGCTAGCAGACCCGTGCTTTGCACGTGGTGCGTTGCTTGTAGCGCACCTAGCGCTAGCGCACACATGCTTTGCACGTGGTGCGCTGCTTAGGGCGCAGCGCACTTGGCGCTGCTTCTGAAGCGTTGCTTCATTTCAAAATTTGAATTTTGAACAGAGCTTTGCTCTGATTGGGGGAAACAGGGAAGAAACCATGTCTTAAGTACTTCAAGACATGGGGGTGTCCAGCTTTTGTCAAAAAGCAGTATGCGGACAAGCTCGAGGCACGCTCAGTATTGTGTAAGTTTGTGGGATACCCAAAGAACTCCAAGCGGTATTTTTTCTATTACGCAAAGGAATAAAAGGTTTTTGCTTCTCGTCATGCCCACTTCTTGGAAGATGAATTTTTAGAAAATCAGAAGAGTGTGAGCGCAGTAGAACTGGAAGAAATTCCAGAACCACAATCTATTACTGAAAGTTTGGTAGAACCAGAAGTTTTAGAAGAAAGGGACATCCCAGCGCCAATCCGCAGAAGTAGTAGGCGGTCTCATCCGCCCGAGAGATACTATGGTTTTCTCATAGACGGGGATCGAGAGGATTGCATCATTGATAATGATGACCCTACTAGCTTCCAACAAGCCATTCAGAGCGGCGACTCGGTAAAATGGCTGGATGCAATGCGGACCGAAATGGAGTCCATGTACACCAACAAAGTATGGACTTTGGACATTGCTCAAGAAGGGGTAAAACCCATAGAATGCAAATGGATCTTCAGAAAGAAGATTGGTGTAGATGGAAAGGTTGAAACCTATAAGGCTAGACTTGTTGCAAAGGGTTTTCGTCAAAGACCTGGTTTGGACTATGACGAAACCTTTTCTCCAGTGGCTATGCTCAAATCTATTCGGATCCTTCTTGCCATTGTTTCCTTCCATGATTATGAGATCTGGCAGATGGACATAAAGACGGCTTTTCTAAATGGTAATTTGGAAGAGTGCGTCTATATGTATCAGCCAGAGGGTTTCATTCAGAGTGGGAGCAGCGGGAAAGTGTGCAAGTTGCTTAAGTCTATTTATGGACTAAAGAAGGCATCGCGGAGTTGGAACATCTGTTTTGATGATACTGTTAAAGAATTCAACTTTATCAAAAATCCAGATGAACCATGCATTTATAGTAAGATTGTAGGAAGAATTGTAGTATTCCTCGTCTTGTACGTGGATGACATTCTCTTAATAGGAAATGATATTCCTATGCTACAATCAGTCAAAGGATTCTTGTCACAGAAGTTCTCCATGAAGGACCTGGGTGATGCCTCCTATATTCTGGGGATCCATATCTATCGTGATAGATCTAAACGGATAGTTAAACTTTCACAGTCAAGGTACATAGACACCATACTGAAAAGATTCAGTATGGAAGATTCTAAGCATGGTAATCTGCTGGCTTGTCACGGAATCACCCTCTCCAAAGAGATGTCTTCTAAAGACTGATTTAGAAAGGGCTTGCATATCATATATACCCTACGCATCTGTGGTAGGCTCTATAATGTATGTGATGTTATGTACCGGACCAGATGCAGCCTACGCATTAAGCGTTGTAAGCCGGTATCAGTCGAACCCAGGGGAGAAGCACTGGATAGCAGTAAAGAACATTCTCAAGTACATGAGAAGGACTAAAGAGATGTTCTTGGTGTATGGCGGAAAAGACCTCCAGGTCGAGGCTTTTGCTGACTCCAGCTTCCAAAGTGACAAGGATGACTCCAAGTCCATGTCGGGTTATGTCTTTACTCTCAATGGAGGGGCGGTCTGTTGGAAGAGCTCCAAGCAGGACACCGTTGCTAACTTGACGTTGGAAACGGAGTAGTTAGCTGCATAAAGACACCGCAAAAGAGGAAGTCTGGATAAAGAAGTTCTTAATTGAACTTCAGGTGGTTCCTACCATTGTTGATCCAATACCGCTGTATTGCGACAACAACGGAGCTATAGCTTTAGCGAATGAACCCAGGTCCCATCAGAAGTCCAGACACATCTTAAGGCGGTATCACCTGATCAAGGAGATCGTTGATCGCCAGGAGATCAGGGAGATCGTTGATCGCCAGGAGATCGAAGTGACGAGAGTAGATACATAGGATAACACTGCTGATCCACTCACGAAGGCCATCCCTCAGACATAGTTCAAGCAGCTAATCGAGATGATAGGTCTGCGATACGCCAGTACATGGCCCTAGTGCAAGTGGGAGATTGTTAGTGTATATGCCCTAGAGGCCATTATTGTTTCATACTGGCTTGTATATTTCTAATGGAAGCTTGGGATATTCACAGTTGTATTAACAGTCTTGCTAAAAATGGTAGTATGCTACTTGGTTTGTTTCTACTCAGATATGTGCATATGTTTCTTTTAGCATATCGCTTATACATATTAGTAGAGCCCTTAGGATCTTTGCTTGATTACCAGCGTTGTGATAGCAGTCACACTAGTGGGGGCTGGGTAGTCTATAAGCACATCCTTATACAGGTCCCTAGTCATAGGATTATCGAGACAGGGTATCGATACTCCAGAGTAGACTGGTGTATACATTTCTCATCCCAGGTCGGGAAATGGTCTGTCCCACAGCCATCAGTACGTCGTACTGGAGATAGTATACAGGTGCTCGTTAGGTTACGAGTACACTGGACAGGACTCGCTGGGAACTGCTGATGGTTATTATACCTGTCGTCAGGTAGCGGTTCCCAGGTGACATGAGTACAGCTTAGTCCGTCGACTTGACACTGCTACTTCGCCTCGAGTGTGTTCCCACTGTACTTTGATCATTACCCTACCACGGCTCAAAGGAGTCGTGCAAACAGGTAGTAGTTGGGTACAGTCCTGAAGCACTTGGAGGCAGTGGCGGTTAGACAGGATTCGTCTCTCCCGGTATTGGGGGTTGATATCGCGCTGTGTTGGAGAGCCATTACACAAAGGTCCGTGGCCGCGGCAAGTGAGATTTACTGGTAGGTGTTCCAGTAGTTTCTCAAGGTATTCTGGGCTACACTCCGACACTACTTATACCTCTATTAGGGGTCTGACATTCACCATCCCCTAGGCCCGATATGCGATACTCTTAGATGAACAGATCGAACTGTACGGAGATTGTCACATACAGGCTCAGTAGGTGTTCGGATGAGTTACCTCATCGGCCTTCTTATTGACATCTACCTGGGACCGTTACGTACAGCTAGTACCGCTTGCGGCCTGTAGTTAAACCCACTGCCTATGCGATACTCTTAGAGGAACAGATCGAATTGTACGGAGATTTTCACATACAGGCTCAGTAGGAGTTCGGATGAGTTACCTCATCGTCCTTCTTATCGACATCTACCTGGGGACCGTTACGTACAGCTAGTACCGCTTGCGGCCTGTAGTTAAACCCACTGCCAGCGTAGTGTCGAGTCTTTATAGTCCCACATAGAGAGTTTCCCTGCACTGGGTAAAAGGTCTAGAGGCCGTATGGTTTTACGGCAGGGCCGCGATCACTTAAGTACACTTGTGCACGTAATATGATCGGGCAGATATTACTAGTGGGCTTTGGTTTAAGCTAGATTCTAGTATTATACTGATGGATTTATTTAGTCTCAGATTATCCGTGTTTTTCGTAAATACGGATGGGAGGGGCAGTCTCGTAATTTGTCGGGAAGCATCTAGAAGAAGGTGACTCATTAAGCTTTTTATCTTTTGATTAAAGCTTAAATGAGGTGGAGGAAATGAGGTGTATGTTTGCATTAAATGAACCATGACTCATGAGGTGATTCACTACTTGAATTAAATAAAGCATGCTAAGATATTTACGAGATATTATTTGATAGATATTTGTATGCTTCATATTATTCAATCATGAGTAATGCTTCATCATTATTCATCACAAACACTTTCATTCTCCCAAGTCTTCATCGTCTTCTTCCTCAAACCCTAATAGCTCTCATGTGTTGAGGATCCTAGGGTTTGAAGTGACAAAGTAATCCATCTAATACTCTACACCATCTAGGACTTCTAGATTAGCAAACTAGAAGCCGTAGTTATCTCAGATTCGAGATAGGAGCTCGGACTATAGACTCTCAGGTGGATCGTCTTTGACTCGAGGAGGCCATCGAGGTAGCCATGATCCATTACGATCTATGGAGCCGACGATGAGTAGAGGATAGCGATGAAGACCCGAAGGACTTGTATCATGAGGTATAACTTCGAATTCGAGTAGTTAAACCTCTTGTAGTTTGCTAGCTATGGTTTGTGTTTGATCCTTGGTTTGAGTAGGTGTTGCGAAGCTCGTAAAAATCATTTTTTGCTATTTCCGCCTCCCCGCGGACACGTGGGGTGCGTAACATCGACTTACACTCAATACCCGGGTGGCCGTTACGTTTAGCAGACCGCTTGTGGCTTGTGGGTGTTTGATATGATCATCACCTACTGTCGGCGTATTGACGAGTCTTTAGAGTCCTACACAGAGATTTCCTGGTTCATGCGAAACGAAGTAGGAGCACATATGTGATATGTGTGGGACCGAGATTAATGCGCGTATGTGATACCGCATTTTATTCTCGCGATATGTGATATCGGTCGGTTATATGTGATATAGCCGGGTTATCGGATCAAGTGTTGATTCGATAGATTGTTACATTTGATATTAGTCGGTTGTATGTGATATAGCCGGATTATTAAATCAAGTGTTGATTTAATAATTTAATATATAATTATATATTTGATATATTAATTTACGTTAACTAATATTAGCTCACTTAAACATTTCTTTTTCTCACTTATGTACACTTAGTATATATGTGATATATATTAATGTACATCTTTTGTGTCATGCTAGATGCCATATACTATATGGGTGTATGAGACTAACACTATGCTTATAATAATGTGAGGGTTTTATTTATTTAAAGTTAATCAAAATTAATGGTAATTAGTCACATGGTTGAAGCTTGTAGAAGCTTGTGGAACTATTGACCAAGTCCACGAATTTTGTTTTACTTGTAGATATTTATTAACCTAACCATCATTGTTTAGCCATGGTTTATTCTCTGCATGAGTTAGTGTATGAAACTAACTCACCCATGGTTGCTATTCTCACCTTATGAGTTCATTCTCTCATCTTCATTCTTCATCTTCTTCTTCATTAAGAAAGCTTTCTAGCTTTTCTCAAGGTGACAAAATATTGTGAGAAAAACAAACCTAAAGTGAGCCCATTTCATACTTCATCATCCTCACTATTAGCCCTTTAGTTTAGGGTGTTTGCTTCACTAAACCCTAATTTAGTGAAGAGCTAGTATGAGCTTGAGTCTTCTCGACGTAGATCATTTTCGGCCTCGAAGACTTCGAGCAAGCTTGTTCATTTCTTCAAGTGAACCCTTTCTAGAGTTCGGATGTTCATTACTTGTAGCCAAGGGACTACTACACGGAGCACTAGAAATGAAGGACCAGTCTACAAAGGTTGTATTCCTCATTCACTTATATGTAAAGTTGTTTACATGTTATTTCGTCGGATTTTCTAGTTAAGATTCTAGGGTTAGGGTTAGCTAGTACGGCAAATTTTTGAAAATGGCATGGACGATGCCTCCCGAAACCTTGCTGCCGCCCTAGAAAACTCAACAGTGGTATCAGAGTTATGATAGAAAATTAGACGATGTTTGTTAGATTACGAAACCGAAACGACTCCGAAACTTGAAACCCTTTAACCTAGTTTCTGTCGAATTTGAAAAGTGCTCTAAAATTTTTTTAAACAACTGCAGAATGTTATATGTGATATAACATGTACACCATGAAAATTCGAGGCAATTTGAGCTCAAAGCGGCCAGCCACAATGGTGGAAAAATTGGTGTGCTCGGGTCTTCTATGGAGTCCTGGCTTCAAATTTTCAGGGTGTTCCAGTCTCTAGGTTTTAGTATTTTAGGTGTTGCAAGTTTTTGCTAAAAATTGCATGTGATGTTAATTTTCTGCATAGGTAACACAGACTATTTCGTATTCATAAATCTAACTTTGTTTCAGGTATTTTAGATGGTGATAAAAAGTTCGAACGGATATCAATAACCCATTGTTTCCTTTCCTGAAAATTTTCCAAGTGTTACATTTTTCCAAGTTTAAAATATTCAGAAAATCATGCAAGTGATTCTGTGGACCCTCTAGAAGAACCAAACCCTAACTCGATTCTGTGACATCAGGACCGCCATCAAATCCTAGGGTTTGTGGTAGTTCAGCGGTGTTACAGGTGAGGTATTGGTTGACCCTTCTACGGCTGGTTCATAGGTGTTGTGGCCTGTTTTGGGTATCTTTTTTAAACTCCGCTCAAGTGTTGAGCTCTTTGGGAAATTTTGGGTGTTTTTTTATGTTTCCCTCAATCATAGCAAAGCTCTATTTGAATTTCAAAAATTCAAAAATTGAAGCAACGCTTCAGATCCCTTGCGCTGCACGCAGAGCGCCAAGTGTCAAAAACAGACACGCCAGCGCAAGGGGCGCTGAGCCCGAGACAGCGCACCCAATCAGAGCAAGGCTCTGTTTTAAATAAAAATAAAGGAAGCAACGCTTCATATGACTTGCGCTCTGCGCTGCGCGACACGTGTCAGCGCAGTTGCGCGATATGTGTCAAGCGCAGGTGCGCTTGCGCCAACTGTGCCAGAATTTAAACAATAAAATTTTGGAAAGATCTTTCTAATCTTGTTAAAACAAGAAGATTATCTTCTGTAAAACAGAAGCCCTAGGATCAAAGATCCAGCGGTGGGGAAACATCCCTAAATCAATTAGAGAAAGATCTCTTTAACTGATTTAACAAATCAATTGGCACTATATAAAGGCCCCTAGACTCCAAGTCTAAAAAAACATATACAGAGATAGAGATACAGAACTCCTCTAAAAACTTTGAGAAGAACTCGAAGAGAAAAAGGTAAACCTTTGGAAAAAAGAAGTTCTTCTAAAAAGATCAAAGATCTAAGAATAAGATCAAGATCTTGAATAAAAAAAAATAGAACAGAAGTAATTTACTTCTTTATTAGATCTTTTGATCTATATAAAGACATTGCCTTTTGATGAACCATTGGTTCTTAAAAACTTGAGATAAAACCTCTTTAGAACTAAAAAAGTTCTTTTATTTGATCTAAAGTAGATCAAGATGCGCTTTGTGCTACTGTACAGTGCCTGGCACTTTTGATTTTTGCGCTGTTGCACTCCTTGGATTGGCGCAAGTCACCAGAGAGCCCCACATGTCAATCACAGAACAGATCCGCCCCTTGCGCTTCTAAAACAGAGCATTGCGCTCTTGGATTGGCGCAAGTCATCAGAGCGCGCCACGTGTCAGCAGCGCACTAGCGCAGCGCACTGCGCTAGCAGACTTGCGCTCACCAGAGTGTGACACGTGTCACCTCCACATCAGTTTGCGCCTTGCGCTCCTCATTCGGCGTAAAGCGCCTGACAAGCCACGTGGCGCGCAGTTAGACCATTGAATGCTCTGCATTATTAAAGAAAAGGGACAGAGCCCAATTAAAAAGGCCTAACAGGCCAAAATAAATGCTATGCATTTAATTAAAAAGCCCAATGCTGTGCATTATTTTAAAAAAGGGCAGAGCCCAAACAAAGGCTTAGACAGGCCAATCATGAACAAAATGTTAGACATTTTCTAACTGGACTTAGCCCAATTCTGGCCGTAAGTCCTCAAATTAAATTGAACTGAGCACAATTGCTCTCTCAAATCAATTTACATCCGGTTCAAGAGTACATCTCTGAACTCCTCTGATATTTGTCATTGTAATCCTTCAACGTCGTCAGAGAGGTGACGGGTCCCGACAACCACACATTAATACGGACTGTGGGGTCCTTAAACTCATGGACTAATGCGTCCTTAAACCAATATTCGTCCCCAAAATGGGAATGTTGGACCACCATGTCCCTAAACTGGTAATACGGACTGTGGGGTCCTTAAACTCATGGACTTATGCGTCCTTAAACCAATATTCGTCCCCAAAATGGGAATGTTGGACCACCATGTCCCTAAACTGGTAATACGGACTGTGGGGTCCTTAAACTCATGGACTAATGCGTCCTTAAGCCAATATTCATCCCCAAAATGGGAATGTTGGACCACCATGTCCCTAAACTGGAGATGGACCACCATGTCCCTAAACTGGCAATGGACCACTATGTCCCTAAACTAGAACAATAGAGCCTAAATGCTCTTTTGTCGGATCTAAACGATCCCGTTCAGTTGATCTTAGTCTCAAATTAGACTAACGTATCCTTAACAAATGTTTGAGTTGATCTTAGCCTCAAATATGGCTAACGTATCCTCAAACCAAAACCCCAAACCCAAATCTAAGAAAATACGGATTTGGACTAATCCACGTCCTACAGGAGACGACATAAATTAGTCTCCGTATACAATCCACGGGCAACCACAAACAAAACAAACACCCACGACACGAAGTGAACATCTGGAGAAGGAGAAAGTTGTTACCACAATGCGGTAGCGTAATTAATTGCAGGGGCTTGCGCCTGCAGGGAAGAGCGTCCCCACAATCAAAAACCCCTCAAGCGAGGGGGAATCTGACGAAGTCTGCTACATCGGCCGCATCCGTCTAAACCTTCGATACACGGTGCCATAAATCAACTTGGCATCTTCGGACAGGTGGACGAATAAAACCAAATAGCATCTGCCCCAAATCTCAAGCAAGACGTCTCTGCATCGCGTCGTGATTCGGAGGGGAACAGATTCTGGCACGTCCGGTGGGACCTTTTTCCTCTTTCCACTCCACACTTCATGCGTCGTATTCGCGAACGAATCGCGATTTGTTAATGGTTGCCCTCGGGTTTCAAGTTACTAAGATTTGGTCTCTTGCTTGGTGCAGAAATCAAACAGCAATGGCGTTCAACTGCTCGAACTGCTCCAACTGCAAGTGCAACCGACGCTCCGCCTCACCTGGAGGTGTAGCCTATGGACCGCAGGCGACATCACTATTCACGATGCCGGTGGAACAAATTACCCAAGCTACTACCGGTCTGTTTTTCGGGACCATGCTCCCGCCAGCGAGCTTCACCATCCCTGTACCTGTATCGGAAGCTTCAAAGAAGTCGGTCTTCGATCGACTTGCTACTCCCACGTCCCCTCTCAACGGGTCGTCAAATTCCTCAGTCTTCACCAGGCTGAACTCGGGCTCCAAAGGTCTTAACAAGAAGCCCATAAGACCTGAAGTGGCCATCCCAAAGAAGATAGCTGCTCCTGAAGTCGTCAAGGCGGCTTCTCCTCCCAGAGAGTCGGTCTTTGCGAGACTGATTGCTCCCGTTCCCGCTCAGAAATCTGTGTTTGACCGGTTGGATACGGCTTCTCAACGGACGTCAGTCTTCAAGAGGCTGACATCGGCAACAGCCCCTCACCTGAACAGGGGGCAAGATAAAGCCGTCGCTGAACCAATCCCAACAACCCGTCACGCCCGACGTCGCCACTGGCGCCGAATAAGGAAGGCTGGGGGCAACCCCCCTCTGGGCTAACTCCGCCAGCTCTAACGGTGGAAATTGATGCTGCTGTTCCAACCGGGAACAGCTTTGAGCTACTGAACATGGTACGCAGGAATTCACCAACTGCTGTGCTCAAAAAGTCTCCTCCACCGTAGAGACCGTCGTAAAAACAAAGCCGGAGCAGTCTCCTCAACGACTGTCTTCCAAAGTCTATAAGACTTGGCGATGAGTATGAGAATCGGTGATTGATCCGAACTTCTCCCATCAGCATAAGAAGTCGAAAACCCGACAGGAAGACAACCGCCCTGTTAAGCAACGGAAGACGACGGCCACCTGGGTGCCCACAGCAACGGCCCCCTCAACTTCGATGGCCCATAAGAGAAGAAGGCCAGAGAAAATCCCCACGCCTGCGGCAAATGTCAAAGGCAGTGAACCCAAACGCCCTAAGTCTGGGGGCATGGTGGTACACACCGTCTACATGGCGTCCAGGAAAGAGGACAGCCGTATATCCACAGGTCATAGACCGTTTACGCGATCGGTAACTAAAGCTCAAGAGCAGCAGCAGAAGCTCCAAGAAATGATGACTGCGATGGCCGCGCTCACCGGGCCAAAAGAAAGCCCAGAAGCATCCTCGGATCAACGCCAGGAGCAAGAAACCGATGCTGAATTCCTTCGGAGAATACTGGAAAAGAATGAAAAAGAGGCTGCGGAACAAGCAGCCAATATAAAACGAATGGCCCTTCTGTTCCAGGACATGGTGGGTATGATGATCCAGCAGGATCCTCCTGCTGAAGATCCTCCGATTGTCCTTGAAGATGACAGAGGAGAAACGTCAAATCCACCGCCGGCTCTTTCAACATCCAAGGAGGAGACAATTTCCAAAGCTGCCCTGGATGAATATATAGCTCAGCAGATACGAGTTTACCAGGCAACTGAGGCAGCCGGTCAAGTTGTCAAAACGGGGCGACCATATCCGAGCTGGTATGATCAGATCAAATACCCGCCGGGCTACACGATCCCGAAGTTCCATGTCTACAAGGGGACAGGCAATCCCCATCAACATGTTGCTCAGTTCAGGGCTCTTTGTGGCAACACCGGCGGCGATGATAACCTCCTGCTTCGCCAATTCGTCGACAGCTTGTCGAAAACTGCGTTTGAATGGTACTCCGAGCTTCCGAACGACTCCGTCAAAACATTCGCTGAAATGGAGTTGTTGTTTACCCAGCGTTTCGCAAGCGCCAGCGAGCGTACTCCAATAACAGCTTTGATCAATGCAAGAGTAAAGCCGGGCGAAACTTGGGTTCAATATGCAATCCGATGGCGGAACTTGTGGTCAAAATGCGAACAACGCATTGAAGAAGCGCCAGCGGTGGGCATGTTCGTGGGCACCCTAGACCCTCATGAAACTATTTCACAGTTCATGATGTTCTTTAAACCGACCACGTTCCAGGCCTTGATTGACAAATTAGCCCAAATGGACCAGATAGGTCATAGACCGTCTCCTCCAAAGCCGGACTCTCGAAATGAGAAGGGGAAAGGAAAAGGGATCGTCGTCGCCAATGCTCAACAACAGCCGATCAACTTGAAGCCGGCTGTCCGTCAAAACAATGTGCGTCCGTGTCTATCCCTCGAGGAGAGGCTAGGACGTCCTTACTCGTTTCCTCAAGATAAAACGAGAAGACTGTTCGAGCTGGCAGTGCGCAATGGACTCATCAATTTGCCGGATTCAAAACGTCCGTTGCAGCCAAGCGATGTCAATAACCCCAATTACTACCCCTACCATCGAGTATTGGGTCATCCGATCGAAGATTGCTACATCTTCAAAAACTGGATTGAAGACCAATACCAACAAGGCAAGTTCGCGTTGTCCGAAAAATGGAAGGTGAACCCGCCGCAACCTCATACCCCTAAAAAGGTGAATATGCCCGGGGCAACGTGCTCCCTTGTTGAAGAAGCTCCGTGGAAGGTTGTGCTATCAGCCAAAACCAAAAGGATGCTGAATGATCTCAAGACATGCCCGGCGATCAGGTGGAAGAACCCGCTAGAACCCCAGATCATCGAAGAGATGCTGAAGCCGTGCCCAACACCAAAGATCGGTGGTGATGGCCCAAGCACTTGTACCCAGCCGTCGAAATCTTCAAAGAAGAAGAAGAAAAGATCCAAAAAGCCCGTGAAACCTGGCGACAAGCGCACGGACTTACAGTAACAGATTGACGCGCTGGAGGAATATAATCAGAAGGCACGGACTCCCATTACGCTCTAAGAGTTCCTCAGCCGCGTCTTTCAGGAGGAAGATGATGGAGAAAGCTCGTCAGATGAATCTGAAGGTTACTTGGCTAGTTGTCATATGATCTCCCACTCGTTTATAGACGATGAGAAAACTCCTTGCACTGAGAAGCTGGGGGCAGATCCTAAACCGGAACTTCTTGGGCCATCTGATGAAACAATTGATGCATTCCTCAACGAAGCTCTTTTGAAAAGTAAAGCTGATCGGGAACGCGAGACGGTCATATTTGAAAGGGCAAAGCGCCGACGACTAGACGAAAGAGTCGAGACACCCCCGTCAAATCAAAAGACATCCATTGCGGATAAAAACAAATTCAAGACGAGGAAAAGGTTGGCTAAAGCCATATCAATGGGGATGAAGCTACCACCCTCTGAAGGAAACACTGCCGACAAAGCAGAAATGCACCCTTCCTATTGCTTGTATCATCGGAAGGTTTCGCACCCCACCGAAGAGTGAAAAGCTTTCAATAAATGGTGGCAGGGGTATGTTGTTCACCGGCAACATTTTAAGCGGGAGAAGCGCAAAACTCGTAGCGAGCGGAAAAGTACGACCGAGGAGCTTATAAGAACTACCAGCGATTGTCGAATGGTTAACGCCGGGAAAGCGCAAATTCTCACATTCAGGAGCGACTCTGACGAGGAAATGGCTCTTAACCCTCTCTTTAAAGAGTCCACCTCGGGAAAAGAGGAAGAGCCGAAGGCCTGCGAAAATATCCGGCTGCGTAATCGTACGCTACCCGAAAAGAATCTTGGACCCTCAAATAAAAAAGATAAGGGAAAAGAAAAGGTCTCTGAGGATATCGCCTTAGATGACCAAGTCATGGAAGAGCTAACCGCCAAGGACCCGCCAAAGAAAAATAAGGTAGACTACAACGTTCTGGCACACTTGAGGAAGTTACCCTCACAGCTCAGTATTCTCGATGCCCTCTTACTATCAAAAGATGCAAGAGATTCATTGATCAAAGCGCTACAGGAGCCGGAACAATTCCAAGCCTTCCTGGCCGAAGAAAAGATGAAGGACGAGCTGGAGGAAGTACACACAGCCGATATTACCTTCGGCGATGAAGACCTCCTCCTTGGGACGTGCGAGCACAACCGTCCCCTCTATGTCTTAGGATACAGCCACGATATAAAGATAGGCAAAATCCTGATCGACAATGAGTCTTCCGTCAATCTTCTCAACGTACGAGTGTTGAAAGAAATTTGCATGAGCGTCCAGCATCTCGCTCGTGATAAGATCACCATCTCTAGTTTTGACTCCCAGTCATCGCGGACTCTCGGATCTGTGATACTAACACTACGCTTCGGGCTGCTTGTCACAGACATTAAATTTCATATCATTGAAGCCAAGACATGCTATAACGCTCTGCTCGGACAGCCTTGGTTACACGAGTACAACATCATCCCTTCTACACAACATCAGTGTATGAAATATTTTAAGGATGGTCTCGAATGGATACCCTTCAAGCAGACCGCTCGAAAAGCTAAGTTCTACGACAAGATCTGGAATGTTCCCGGAACTCAGCGCAAGTTGCCCAACGGAAGAATGGAAGCGATCGGGCTTGGATATATTCGGTCTAAGAAATGGGAGCTGCTCCGCGACTGTTATGTCGTACATGACTTTGATGAAGAAGGAGATGCGAGAGTGCTAATCCTGAACCAGAAAAAGTCCCCGACGTAAAAATGCCCAGTCCGTCGTTCGAAGAACAAATGGACAAGCTTATAAGGGAAGCTGGTCAAAAAGTTCGAGACGACCACAACCGCGAAATGGCCATCTACGAGAAAGCCAGGACGCAACGCCTCCTTCAACAGGCTGTGAAAGACGAAAATGCTGCTCCCTGTCAACCTGTTGTAAAAAAGGCGTGACACAGAGGCAGAAACAAGTCAAAAAGAGGAAAAGACATTCAGCAACGACAAAGCGGGACTAAGAAACCACGCAGTCGGGAATCGAGCGGTCCGGATTTGTCCCTTATGAAGAAGATGAGTCGAGCATACTCTTTTCCTCAAGACAAGACAAAGAAGATACTTGACCTAGATATAAAGCACCAAATGCTTACACTTCCGGAGTCCAAGCACCCCGAACAAGCAGGCGAAGTCTCACACCCAGACTATTGCTCTTATCACCGAGTAATAGGACATCCTCTTGAAGATTGCTTCACCTTCAAGAACTGGGTCGAAGATCAGTATCAGCTCGGCAAATTCGCTTTATCTGACAGCTGGAGGGTAACGCCGCCACAGAAGCATGAACCCAAAGCCATGAGAACAGAACCAGATCCACATCGGTCTAGGAAGCATGTTCGTGCTTGTCATATGATAACGATATCAAAAGAAGAGCCCGAGAATATGGATGACCTTCCTTGGTGCTTCGAAAATAGCAATGACGAGGTGATCTCAGAATTCCCACTAGCGCCAAAAGAGCTGGAAGATGGGATACACACCACGGCGGATAACCTCAAGAAAATTGAGTTGGGGACGGCGAACGACCCGCGACCGACATTCGTTAGTAAGCTGTTGTCTGAAGGAAGGGTGGATTCATTTAAAGACGTGCTTATGCAGCATAGAGATTGCTTCGCATGGAACTATTCCAAAATGCCAGGACTAGATCCAGAGATTGCTGTCCACAGGTTGGCGATTTCCCCGGACGTTAAGCCAATCAAACAAGCACCGAGAAGAATGCGGCTCGAGCTTGAGATGAGCATCAACGCCGAGGTCAAGAAGCTGATTGACTCTGGCTTCATCCAAGAAATTTAGTATCCTGATTGGATCGCCAACATCGTTCAAGTGATGAAGAAGAATGGGACGGTATGCATATGTGTAGACTTTCGGGATCTCAATAAAGCCTACCCGAAGGACGATTTCCCAGTGCCAGTCACCGAGCTGATGATAGATAACACGTCCACTCACGAGGTTTTCTCCTTCATGGACGGCTCATCAGGATATAATCAGATAAAGATGCATCCCGAAGACCAGAAGAACACCGCTTTCCGGACCCCTTTGGGTATATTCTGCTACAAGGTGATGCTCTTCGGTCTAAAGAACGCCGGTGCCACCTATCAAAGGGCCATGACAAAGATCTTCGATGACCTTATACATGAAATCGTCGAATTCTATATCGACGACCTCGTGGTTAAAATCAAATCGTACGAGGAACATCTCGAGCATCTGAAGATCGTGTTTCAACTTCTTCGGCAATACAACTTGAAGATGAACCCTCTCAAGTGCGCATTCGGAGTTTCCTCGGGCAAATTCTTAGGATTCATCGTCCGACACCGAGGTATCGAGATAGATCCGTCAAAGATCAAGGCGATCATGGAAATGCCTCCGCCAAAGACTCTTAAGCAATTGCGGTCTCTCCAAGGGAAGCTCGCGTATATTCGGCGATTTATAGCCAATCTCTCAGGCAAATATCGTCCTTACAGCCACCTGATGAAGAAGGGAACCCCGTTCGTCTGGGATCACAAATGCCAGAGCGCGCTGGACGAAATCAAGAAATATCTGCAGAATCCGCCAGTGTTGGCTGCCCCGGTCAAGGGAAAGCCTCTCATTCTTTATACAACTGCCCTCGAAGGTTCCTTAGACGCATTATGGGCATAAGAGAACGACCAAGGGAAAGAACGAGCCCTCTACTATTTGAGCCGAGTTCTACTGGGGGCAGAAAGCAACTACTCCCCCATCGAAAAACACTGCCTGGCGTTGGCGCATGAAGTCCGTCTCATTTCGAAGGTGGACCCCCTTAAATATTTAATGTCGAAAGCCATATTGACAGGGAGACTCGCTAAATGGGCCTTGCTCTTAATGGAGTTTTCGATAACCTATCAGCCTCTTAAGGCAGTGCAAGGCCAGGCCATCGCCGACTTCCTCGCTGAGCATCCGATACCGGCCGATTTCCCTATGAATTGCGAGCTGCCAGACGAACACGTGTTTGATGCGATCGACGGTAGTGATACCCGATGGGAACTTTATTTTGATGGAGCGCCTTCCACGAATAAGCGCAAACAAAGCACCCCTATAATCAAATCGGGGGTAGGCCTCATCTTCGTAACTCCATAAGGAGAGATAATGCGCTTCGCTTTCTCTTTAATAGAGCCGAGGACGAACAATGAAGCCGAATACGAAGTTTTGATAGCAGGCCTCGGATCGCCATCGATATGGGAATTGAAAACCTCCTTATATATGGAGATTCTCAACTGGTCGTCAGTCAAGTAAATGGCGACTACCAAACGTGCAAAGCCGAACTGGTAAAGTATGGTGAAAGAGTACAGCAATTGCTGACTCAAATCCCCTCCTACACGCTGAAAAGCATACCGCGTGTGGAAAATAGCAAAGCAGACGCACTAGCTAAGCTCGCTAAAGAACTGGCCGATGAGAACCTCGATGATGTAAGAATCGTGGTACAAAGCCGTCGGGTGTTGCCCCAGCAGAAATATCTCCAGAATCATCCGAAGGAAAGGGAGTGACTGAGCAAATGGCTATGCAAATAAAAGACCAGGAAAAGGCTGAGGATTGGAGAGAAGTCTTTATAGACTACTTCAAATCCCGTCGAACGCCTGAAGATGCGTCCTCAAGACATCAGCTTATGAAACGAGCTCTGTCTTTCGCCTTCGTCAATGATACTCTGTACAAGAGGTCGTTTGATTCTCTGTGGTTGAGATGCCTGGGACCTGAAGAAGCAAAAAGAGTCATCCAAGAAGTTCACGACGGACTCTGTGGTTCTCACCAAGCAGGCCCAAAGATGAAGTTGAAGATTAAACGGATGGGCTACTATTGGCCCACGATGATTCAGGACTGCCTCGAATATGCGAAGCAATGCCACTCATGCCAGATTCATGGGGACTTTATCCATCAGCACCCAAATCCTCTACATCCAACAGTGGCCAGCTGGCCGTTCGAAATGTGCGGGACTGACGTAATCGGCCCCATCGAACCAGCATCGTCCAGGGTACATCGATTCATCTTGGCGACGACTGACTACTTCTCCAAATGGGAAGAAGCAGTACCGCCGAGGGAAGTGAAGACGGAGAATATCCTCCATTTCTTCAAGACGCACGTCATTTATCGGTTTGGAACTCCGCGACGGATCATCTCCGATAACGGGCCAGCCTACAGAAGCCACAAAATCAGCCGCTTCGCGCAACAACACAACATAGACTGGAGATACTCCTCAATTTATAATCCCAGAGCTAACGGTCTAGCTGAGGCTTTCAACAAGACCTTGATGAAGATCGTGAAGAAGACGGTGTCCCGAAACAAGAAGGACTGGCATGAGAGACTGCAAGAAGCTCTCTGGGCGTATCGAATTACGTTCAAGACGGCCACGAACACGACGCCGTACGCGTTGGTATTCGGTACAGAAGCAGTACTCCCCCTCGAAATAGAATTACCCTCTCTACGAGTGGCAGTCCACTACGAGCTGACGGACGAAGAAAATGCTCACCTTCGGCTTGAGGAGCCTGATGCCCTTGATGAAACCCGGCTCATAGCGCAACAAAATCTGGAGGCTTATAAATCAAAGATGACGTGCTCATATGAAAGATTGACCAGGCCGAGGACATTCCGCCAAGGCGAACTCGTGCTAGTAGTCAAAAGACCTATGATCCCCAATCGCGCCAAGAGGGGAAAATTCGAGCCGAACTATGAAGGCCCGTACATCATAGACAAGGTCTACCAGGGTGGAGCCTATCTACTCATGGATATGCACGGTGAAAGACCTTTCAGGCCAATAAACGGTCGCTTCCTGAAGAAATACTACGCTTGACGAGTCACGGCCTAGGTCAATGATAGATGACGACGACTATGTCCGCTCGCTATTTTCCTAAGCCCAAACTCTATAAGTAGTAGCTGGCCTTCTTCAACAACGGACCGGAACGTTCTTAAACTAATGACGGACCACTACGTCCTAAAACTAGCTGTTGACCGAGATGTCGATAAACTACGGTGGATTGCAACATCCCAAAGGAGATATAGAAAAAAAAGGAATAAAAAATAATAAATAAAAACGTTATGCCCATAAGCAAAAAGGGCGCGGATGAAAACCCGAAAGGGCTCCGTGAGTAAAAACAGCAGGGCTACCGGCGAGTGTTTGTGAAAATTCGAAAGGGCGCAACCTCGTTATATAAAAAAAAGAGAAGAAGAAAAGAAGAATAAAAAGAAAGAAAACGGTATGTCCATAAAAAAAATGGGCACGGATGAAAACCCGAAAGGGCTCCGTGAGTTAAAACAGCAGGGCTACCGGCGAGTGTTTGTGAAAACCCGAAAGGGCGCAACATCGTTAAAAGACACTTACAGGGTCCTCTCGACCTTGTAAGGAGAACCCACCTGCGTGAGATCCTTACGACTCACAAGGGAGCAACACACTTAGGAATCCTCACGATTCCTAAGAAGAAATTACACTTGCGAGATCCTCACGACTCGTAAGGAGAACTCTCTTATGGGACCCTCACGGCTCATAAGATTTGAAAGTCTTAAGTTACAGAGACCTGAACCTGTTCTTAAGCAACTCCAACAACCTTCGATATTGCCCTACAAGCGGCTCATACTGACCCTTGTATGCAATCCATGGGCGCGAATAAACATTTCCCTAACAAAGTCCCATCCGTGACTAGGGATATACTCGTACAGCAAACAACACTTATAAGTCCTCTCGACTTATAAGGAGAAAATTCGTTTGTAAGATGCTTACGACTTACAGAGGAACATGCACTTAGGAATTCCTACGATTCCTAAGGAGAAAACACACCTACGAGATCCTCACGACTTGTAGGGAGAAATACCTTTATGAGACCCTTATGCTTATGAAGTCAAAAGCCTTAGTCGACAGGATCTTAACCATGTTCGCTAAGCCACCTTTGTTCGACATCGACAGAGGCAAATGATGATTCTCTCCTGGAAATATCCCAGTTGTAGCGATGTTGATGCCAAAATCGGTGTCTAATTCCTAGATTGCAGCGAAAAGCCAACGAGCCACACATGCATACGAAATAGCCGAAATGATGGGGCAACTTGCAACGAAATCAGCAAGTAAAAATGTATGCATACAAAAACAGCCGAAATGATTAGGCAACTCGCAATAAAAAGCAACGAGTAAAAATAAAATAAAAAGCCGAAATGATTTGGCAACTCGCAATAAAAAGCAGCGAGTAAAAATAAAATAAAGAGCCGAAATGATTGGGCAATCGCGATTTTCGTGATATAAAAAGCTAAAATGATAGAGCATCGCGGAAAGGAATAAAATAAAAAAAATATATGTAATGAAATTTATGCCCTACAGGTGAGATCACATCGATCCCTGTATATAATCCAGGGGCACAAATAAAGAGGGAACCATACCTTCCCAGCAGGCTCCACCAGAAAGCGAAGCCAAATCTCGACGGTTCATGGACAACCTAGAGACAACCTCGACATTTGTTGTAATATTGCAGACACAATGTCAGCAAACGAAGCAAAAGAAGATCCCTAGCATCAGGGTATCGCGTCGATATCGACAACTTAGAGATCACCAACGGCGTTTCTCCTCACTCCAACCAGATGCAGACATGACGTCAACAACCGACCTTAGAGTCGCAACGAAGCGGAGCCATGACAAAGTCCCTACTTCCAAATCTCAATGGCCATATCTACGGCCAGAAGACCAACAACGGTGCGCCTCCTCATTCCAGCAGGACACAGATGCTATACCATCAACTGGAGCCACGGCAAAAGTCTCCAGTTCCAAGACTCTACGGTTCACAGACAACCTGGAGTCAACCAATGACCTCCCTTCCGGATCAACGCTCCATCTCGGAAACAAGTCAACCAACTCCAAGGAAATCAGTGTCCTTGGCAACAACCTCGATTTAGGGAAATCAGCGTACTTGACGAGAGCATCTTGATTCGCGTCGACCCGCAGAGAAATCAGTGTCTTTGCAGGAATACATCGATTCGTCTCAACTCCAAGGAAATCAGTGTCCTTGGCAACAACCTCGATTCAGGAAAATCAGCGTCCTTGACGAGAGCATTTTGATTCGCGTCGACCCGCAGAGAAATCAGTGTCTTTGCAGGAATACCACGATTCGTTTTAACTCCGAGGAAATCAGTGTCCTTGGCAAATACCTCGATTCAGGGAAATCAGCGTCCTTGACGAGAGCATCTTGATTCGCGTCGACCCATAGAGAAATCAGTGTCTTTGCAGGAATACCTCGATTCGTTTCAACTTCGAGGAAATCAGTGTCCTTGGCAAATACCTCGATTCAGGGAAATCGGCGTCCTTGACGAGAGCATCTTGATTCGCGTCGACCCGCAGAGAAATCAGTGTCATTGCAGGAATACCTCGATTCGTTTCAACTCCGAGGAAATCAGTGTCCTTGGCAATACCTCGATTCAGGGAAATCAGTGTCCTTGACTAGAGCATCTTGATTCGCGTCGACCCGCAGAGAAATCAGTGTCTTTGCAGGAATACCTCGATTCGTTTTAACTCCGAGGAAATCAGTGTCCTTGGCAAATACCTCGATTCAGGGAAATCAGCGTCCTTGACGAGAGCATCTTGATTCGCGTCGACCCGCAGAGAAATCAGTGTCTTTACAGGAATATCTCGATTCGTTTCAACTCCGAGGAAATCAGTGTCCTTGGCAAATACCTCGATTCAGGGAAATCAGCATCCTTGACGAGAGCATCTTGATTCGCGTCGACCCGTAGAGAAATCAGTGTCTTTGCAGGAATACCTCGATTCGTTTCAACTCCGAGGAAATCAGTGTCCTTGGCAAATACCTCGATTCAGGGAAATCAGCGTCCTTGACGAGAGCATCTTGATTCGCGTCGACCCGCAGAGAAATCAGTTTCTTTGCAGGAATACATCGATTCATTTCAACTCTGAGGAAATCAGTTTCCTTGGCAAATACCTCAATTCAGGGAAATCAGCGTCCTTGAAGAGAGCATCTTGATTCGCGTCGACCCGCAGAGAAATCGGTGTCTTTGCAGGAATACCTCGATTCATTTCAACTCTGAGGAAATCAGTGCCCTTGGCAAATACCTCGATTCAGGAAAATCAGCGTCCTTGACGAGATCATCTTGATTCGCATCAACCCGCAGAGAAATCAGTGTCTTTATAGGAATACCTGGATTCATTTCAACTCTGAGGAAATCCGTGTCCTTGGCAAATACCTCGATTCAGGGAAATCAGCGTCCTTGACGAGAGCATCTTGATTCGCGTCGACCCGCAGAGAAATCAGTATCTTTGCAGGAATACCTCGATTCGTTTCAACTCCGAGGAAATCAGTGTCCTTGGCAATACCTCGATTCAGGGAAATCAGCGTCCTTGACGAGAGCATCTTAATTCGCGTCGACCCGCAGAGAAATCAATGTCTTTGCAGGAATACCTCGATTCGTTTCAACTCCGAGAAAATCAGTGTCCTTAGCAAATACCTTGATTCAGGGAAATCAGCGTCCTTGATGAGAATATCTCGATTCGCGCCGACCCATAGAAGAATCAATGTCTCTGCACGGATACACAACGTCAGCAAAGTGGTGCCGCGGCAAAGTTCCCAGTTCTATGACTCGGTGGTGCACAGACAACCCAAAGTCAACCCTCGACTCCCTGTTGAAGCAATGCATTAAATCGGGAGTAGATCAACTCATCAATCACTTATGAGTCCTCTCGACTTGTAAGGAAGAAAATTCTCTTATGGGATCCTTACGACTCTCAAGAGAAAACACACTTAGGAGTCCTCATGACCCCTAAGGAGAAAATACACCCACGAGATCCTCTCGATCCATAGGGAGAAAAGTCTTTATGAGCTCCTCACGGCTCATAGAGTTGAAAAGTCTTTGGCAACAGATCTGAACCTGCGGCCTAAGCCATGACTACCTCCTGAAGAAGCCAATACAAGATGTTCGCTCTATCATCTGTCAACCATGTTTACTAAGGTAACATGCTGATAATAAAAGAAGGGAGAAAGCACAGAGATGACATGAGACATTGCAAAAGAAAATGTGTGTATCTTTATTCATGAATTCAATTAAGTACAAGGCGAATCGTATACAAGAATAAAGAATGTATACATATTATTCAAAGATTACAAGTGTATAATTGATACAAAGGCAGCTACTGAGAAGGAAGCGTCTTAAATAGCCCCATCAATTTTCGCGCACTTCCTTCAATGCCTTCTCCTGATCGGCTGCCACCGCCAATTCGGCTTCCACCTGAGCCCGCTGCTGCAGGAAGGATGAAAGCCGCTTCTCAACTTCCTGCTGGGCTGCCTCCTGATTTGGTGCATCCCGCTCGACAACGTCAAGCTGCTGCCTCAGTGTTAACCCGTCAAAGATGCATCGTAGAAGGCCTTCAAAGATAACCTTCAACTGTGCAGCGTTTGCATCCACCTGAGCATGCAATCGGGTAGATTTGCTCGAAGTTTCTTCGCTCTCCTTACGCCTTAAAGAAACTTCTTGTTCAAGATGGCGGAAGTAAGACGCGCTCTGCTCAATCCATGCCGCCCGTTGAGTGCTCGCGGCAAAGATCTCGGGGGCAGGACGCATAAGCTCCAGCTGATGCAGGCGGGTCTCGATCTCCCTGCAGTGATTAACCCAAGACTCGATGACGCCTTCATTATGAAAATTTGCAAGCGTCGCCAGCATCGGATTAACCTCCGCAACGAAATCTTCGGCAAATGGGGGAGCTTTTGCGTCAAGCTCTTCGATGCATCCGCTCAGCATACTTAAACTCATCGCAGCACCCTTTGAGGATGGACGCCTGGATAATGGGCCTGCCGGCATTATGATGCGAGACTCGAAGGGGGCCGGAATCGGAACGACAGCTGAAAAACAAAACACAATCAGATGACGATTCAAAGAAATATGAGAAAGTCATCAGTGATGGAGTCTACTATACCAGCTGCAGGAGGTGGCAAAGCCGGGAGGACCGGTGGCGCGATCAATCCCTTATCTCCTCCTTCGATCTGTAGCACTGCAATCAGGGCACGGAAGAATCAGAGACAATTGCATTATCGGGAAAAGAAAAGGCATCAATCGAAAACTATACTCACCAGCGCTACTGGAGGAAGCAAGCTCTGACGGGAAGGAGAAGTGCGGGTGGAACACCTGGTAAAGGTAATCAAAAAGTACTCCTGCAAAGATGCAATAATACGACATCAGTACATAAATTATGTAGCCAAGATAAGACTGATAAGTCGCAAATCTATACCTTCCCAAATTTGCGACGGTGCGAGAGAAGGTGGAGAGGTGGCCACCGTCAAGGCAGTAACTGACGGTGCTCCCTCGAGCAAAGGGGCATCAGCACTGGCCGCGCCTGCGTTGGAAACAAGATAAGCCTTGTCAGGAAAGGTTGCAGAATAAAGAAAAGGACGGTAACCCAAAATTTACATGATGAGTCACTAGCCGAAACGGAGGCGTCTCCCTCCTCTATTGACACGGTTCCACCCCCCGTTGCTTCATCGCCAGACTCTACAGGAGCCGTCGTTGTGCTCGCGAGGCCAGGAGACGGCGGAGGACCGTAGGCGGGGAGAGCAATGATCGAAGCATTGCCATACTCTTGAGAAAAAGCGGTCGGCTCGTCCTCGGGAATCATGCCCATCTCACCCGCTACTCCTTCGGGCTCAGCGGTCGCGGCCGTCTCGTCCACCGTTGCCAGAGGGTCGTCGGTCTCAGCTGCTCCATCCGCTGCTACCTCAGGCTCGGTTATAGCAGCCGTCTCATTGGTCGCTACCTCGGGCTCGGCATCAGCAACCTTCTCGGGCATAGTAGGCGTGACTGTCTCGTCAGCCACTAGCTCAGACCCGGCGACTATAATTGCACCACCTACCGTCGCCTCAGGGTCAGCTGCTACCTTTTCCACCGTCCCCTCAGGCTCGACGGTTTCCGTTGCTCCTTCAGTTGGACTTGGCCATGCAGGACAAGATGTATAAGAACCGATAGTTGTACAACTTTTGCAACAAAGTCTTGAAAGATACATTACCTGAGATGGATTGATCATTGGCCTCCCGAGCTACGCGTGCCGCCTGTCTATGAGCAGTAGACAAGGCGACCGGAGACTCTTTCGAAGGACTAGCAGCACGAGGAATAACGGCGCTTGGGCCCGCTCCCACGGCCAAAGCAGCGTTTCGCTCCTTCGTTGCGCGCCTCAAGCGCTTCCTTTCCTCCCGGGCCGTTACGACGGACCTCTTGGAAGCCTCCTTCAGCAAGGCGTCGTCGTCCGCGTTCAGAGTTGCCTCCAGAGCCTTCAAGGCATCCATCATAGTCTTTTTGAGTTGAGTCTCTTTCGGCAATTCCGAAGAGGCCGGAACATCGATAGCCGACCCGGAGAGAAGTCCCGCATCAGTTTGCGAGATAGGTCTTGTGGTCCCTGCGATAAGACAAAAAGGGGGTCAGATTACTCATATGGAATGGAAGGAGAGACATAATGAACCGAAATGTACCAAGGCCTAAGGATTCTCTAAGTCGTTCCTCCTCCTGGAAAGTTTTGAGGGAAGCAGCGATAGCTTCTTCGGTAGAAATGCATGTTAAAAGAAAGGGGAAAAAAGCGTTAGTCAAAGACGATGATAAAAGTACGATGCAATGAAGGAAAAATACAACTAGTAATTACCCGATTGTGCAAGTTTAGCCAACCACTTATCGCGCCTTGCCAATCGCTCAGAAGCTGCGATGGCAGCCGCCATATCAGTGTCGTCTGGCGGCGTAAATAGGCCCTCGTTGTTCCCATACTCTCCCAAGCCCTCGCTATAAGGGGCATGAGGTTCTTGACCAAATGCAACGTCAGCAGAGAAGAGTGACTTCTTCTTCCTCTTCTGCACGCGAGCCCCGGGTGCACCCAAAATCAACTTGCGCTTCGTGGGCACCTTGGGACGGTGGGTCCCGATGTCTGAGCCCACGCCGAATTCAGGAGAAACCACATTCACCGTCTCCACCGGAGCACAGGGCGCTGGGGGCACGTCCACAGTATCACGGAGCAATCCGCGCGGGGGGCTCAGCACACACGGAGGCTCATCTCCAGCATCTCCTCTCAGCGGAGGAACAACATGGGTCCTTGGCCTTAGGGGGGCTTTGCGATCGCTGGCGGGGGCGCACCCTTGCGGTCAACCAACAACCGCTTTTCTTCCCGGATAACAGCACCCATCGCGTGCGCGTACCAAGCCATGTACACGTTAAGGGCCCGTGGGATGCAGCTCGGCTCGCTGATAAAGAAGTGGGAGCCTGTGTTCAGTCGCATAAAATGGTGCAGCGCGCTCCGCATCCTCTCCCTGGTGGCCGCGGGCTCTTCCAAAAACGCCTCCAGCGGGACCCCCTGGTTATAGCTTTATTGTTGGGCAAACTGATGGGGGTTGTACCTCATGAAGAGCGCCATGTCGTTTTTCCTGAACACCAGGAAGCCCGGCCGGATGGAGTATAAGTGAAGAATCTCCCGGGCTTTCAATACGGAGGCCCCGTCCTTGAAACTATCACGCAGCGCCAACACCGCCTTGGAGGTCTCCTGGCCGATGGTCACGACTTTTTCCATGAAAGAAATCCTCGCCCCGACCGTGTGCAGACGAAGAAGCAACCCCCTAGCCTCCCGCGGAGGCGGATTCACAATCGAGGCACCGATCAGCCGCATAACTCTGGGGAGTCTGCACTTCTCGAAAAACGAGGGGCTCTTATGAACGCCGAATACCCCGAGCACATGCATTTCCATCAACGAAGTGAAGTAGTGCATCGGGAAATTGGCAGGTTGCACCCCAGGTTCATTTGCGTCCGCCGCCACGCTGAATCCATAGTATAGGTGGGCCAACCCGGCGATTCTGATCGACAACTGTATGCCAGCCACCATCCGATGCGCTAGGTAGAAAACGGACGGCCTCATGTAGCGCGGGTGCATGGGGAGCGCGAACCAGCACAACCATAACCCCAGAAACCCTAGAAAAAAGGTCTCCTCATCAACGCCCGGGGCGGCGATTTCTGTAAGGGTATGATGGCGGCATCGGGGAGATAGAAATCCTTTTGATCGTCTTCCAATACTGGTCGACGATCTAAGCCGAAGCCGAAGGGGTCGTCGAGCTTGGTGAACTTTTCACTCCGCTGCGATAGAATCTCCGGTCGAAGAAAGCGGGCGATGAAATCTGCAAAACTGACTCCCCGGACTCCCGATTCCAAATAGAGACCTTCATACATATTCAGTACCTTCACCAGGCTCGGAAACTGGTGCTGAATAGCATTCTCCGGCGTTAGGCCCATTACCAGCGGCTTGGTGGCAAAGACATACTCGTCAGGAGGAAGCAGCTCCTCATAATGCTCCCCCCTCACCGGCAAACCCGAGATCTCAACAAACTCTTCCAGGGGGATGGAGACTTCCCTGTCCAATAGAAGGAAGGTATGGGTGGGGATGTTCCATTGTTCTATGAATGCCTTAACCCACCACGTCGGAGGAACAGGGTACTCGAACAATGAGACGTAGACTGCGGAGTACAGACCAATCTTCATTAGATGCGTCCTCTTTGCTGATAGGATGTACCTAGCCCACTGCAGATATCCGGCTGGTTGTCGGGGGGTCAATCCAATATTATAAGGTTGTCCCCAAGGGCGTGCCTCATCCTGGCATATGCCCCGCCCCAGAATGTCCACGGCTGCCGGCGGATGTACGGGGATGGCAGCAATCGAAGGCTGAAGGAGATCCTCCGAGTTCCAATTTACAACCTCCACGGCATAATTCACCGGGGGTGCATCTGCATAGGGGATCGAAGAAATAGGCTCTGACGGCGTTGCGCAACCGAAGCTTCGGCGACCCTTGATGATTTCACTGTACCACCTACCCCACAGGTAAAGGTTCTTATACTCGGGGTCGTGATCCTTAATGAGAGCGAGAACCTCCCGGTCCACTGGCGCCTCAGGGAATCCTCCCTCTGAGCGAGCAAATGGGAAAGACAGATCAACAGACATGATTGCCTGCAAAGAAAAAACGAAATTCAGCCGTCAGTATCATAATTTTATTTTAAAAGCCCAATGCTTGATACTTTAAAAATTTGTACCACACTGCAATGCAGTGGAGAGGGGACCAAAAGTGGACCCACAAAATCTTGATGACAATGCATCAGTTAATAAGACAGCTCCATCATTGGATGAGACTGTCAATTAATGAGGAGATCCCCAAAAGAATATTCTCATTAAATGAGAAATCCCTTGAGACAAGGAGAAAATCTCCCTTTTCAAAGCAAAGCTCTGTCACAGAGTGACACTTGTCAAACTCTGGTCACAAGGGAATAATATTCCTTAAAGAGCCTAGCTCTATAATAAGGATGGAAAAATCCATCAAAGGAAAATTAATTCCTAAAAATTAAAAAATTTGGGATCTTGAAGATCCATGAAAACTCTTAAGAGATCAAGAGATCTATACTTTTGTCCATGAGCAAAGCTCTGTTCATGGGTTAAAAACCCTGAAACAAGATCTCTTTAGATCTATGGATTCTTGAGAGCAAGGCTCTGTTGGTGAAACCCAAAAGGGGTTTTCTTTAGATCAAAGATCTATGAGAGCAAGGCTCTGTCAATTAAAATTAATTTAATTTAATTTAAGTTAATTTTACCTAAAAGTTTCTAGAGTTTAACTCTTAAGATTCTTGAAAGCAAGAGCAAGGCTCTGAAGTTCTGAGAATAAGAATTCTTGAAGATGATAATCATCTGAGGAGGACCAAGGGTCCTATTTATAGGCGCTTGAGCGCCCCTTCAACTCCTGAGTTGATCCAACGGATCAGATCTTGCCACCACCGCACTCATGTGTGCCCCACGTGAGCGCAACGGTGGGGGGCATTTGTTTCCCCCAATCAGAGCAAAGCTCTGTTTGAATTTCAAAAATACAAAAATTGAAGCAACGCTTCAGATCCCTTGCGCTGCGCGCAGAACGCCACGTGTCAAAAACAGACACGCCAGCACAAGGGGCGCTGCGCCCGAGACAGCGCACTCAATCAGAGCAAGGCTCTGTTTTAAATAAAAATAAAGGAAACAACGCTTCAGATTACTTGCGCTCTGCACTGCGCGACACGTGTCAGCGCAGTTGCGCTGCGCGACACATGTCAGCGCAGGTGCGCTTGCGCCAACTGTGCCAGAATTTAAACAATAAAATTTTGAAAAGATCTTTCTACTCTTGTTAAAATAAGAAGATTATCTTCTGTAAAAAAGAAGACCTAGGATCAAAGATCCAGCGGTGGGGAAACATCCCTAAATCAATTAGAGAAAGATCTCTTTAACTGATTTAACAAATCAATTGGCACTATATAAAGGCCCCTAGACTCCAAGTCTAAAAAAACATATACAGAGATAGAGATACAGAACTCCTCTATAAACTTTGAGAAGAACTCGAAGAGAAAAAGGTAAACCTTTGGAAAGAAGAAGAAGAAGTTCTTCTAAAAAGATCTACGAACAAGATCAAGATCTTGAATAAAAAATAAAATAAAATAATAGAACAGAAGTAATTTACTTCTTTATTAGATCTTTTGATCTATATAAAGGCATTGCCTTTTGATGAACCATTAGCTCTTAAAAACTTGAGGTAAAACCTCTTTAGAACTAAAAAGGTTCTTTTATTTGATCTAAATTAGATCAAGATGCGCTCTGGGCTACTGTACAGTGCCTTGCACTTTTGATTTTTGCGCTGTTGCGCTTCTTGGATTGGCGCAAGTCACCAGAGAGCGCCACGTGTCAATCACAGAACAGATCTGCACCTTGCACTTCTAAAACAGAGCATTGCGCTCTTGGATTCGCGCAAGTCATCAGAGCGCGCCACGTGTCAGCAGCGCACTGGCGCAGCGCACTACGCTAGCAGACTTGCGCTCACCAGAGTGTGACACGTGTCACCTCCACATCAGTTTGCGCCTTACGCTCCTCATTCGGCGCAAAGCACCTGATAAGCCACGTGGCGCGCTGTCAGATCATTGAATGCTCTGCATTATTAAAGAAAAGGGACAGAGCCCAATTAAAAAGGCCTAACAGGCCAAAATAAATGCTTTGCATTTAATTAAAAAGCCCAATGCTGTGCATTATTTTAAAAAAGGGCAGAGCCCAAACAATGGCTTAGACAGGACAATCATGAATAAAATGTTAGACATTTTCTAACTGGACTTAGCCCAATTCTGGCCGTAAGTCCTCAAATTAAATTGAACTGAGCACAACTTCTCTCTCAAATCAATTTACATCCGGTTCAAGGGTACATCTCTGAACTCCTCTGATATTTGTCGTTGTAATTGTAAGTGCACGGCGGCGCCCCGGCCGACAATCCGACGCCGGAATGCGGAAACGAAAAACCTTTCAAACTAGAAAACCGGCACCACCTCGCACATAAATCCCGGATCGGGCCATTAAACTAGTCTTAGCTAAATAAAGAACGGGGTAGAGAGATATACCGAGCGATCCGTGTCCTTCGTTCTTCTCGTCGTCGTCTCGATCTCCCGCGGAATGTCCGGTCTCCACCTCCTCGCCGGAAGGGCACCACGTCGCCGACTTTTTTTACGGGCTCCCACCTCTGGACCGAGGTAACTCGGGCATGAAGTTGGCGAGTCGACGTGCCCAAGATTTGCTGTAGATGAAGTGAAGATCTATATGTCTCATTTGGGGTTGTAGGGAGTTGCCTTTTGGTGGAGGAAATGAAGTATATGGAGATGAATGATTTTGTAGCAAGCAAAGGAAAAATGTGATGAACAATTTTTCCCATTTCAAATGAAAATCCCCCCATCCCCACAAAGTGTGGCCGGCCTCTTTTGATGAAGAGGAGAGGGTCAAAAGTCCAAGGGGGGTGTATCTCAATAATGCAAGAGAAAGTGTGGAGTTATCATGAAGCATGATCACAAGACAAGGTCCAACACTCCACCAACTAATCATCACAAACAAAAGTCAAGCAATCATAAGGTTATGAAGTCAATGGTGGAGCAACAATCATGACACTACAAAATGCAAAGACAACCCTCCAAAATGCTTATTTGCACAAATGCAAATAAGCCCTCCTCCACCAATCTTCAGCCAATGAAAGATACAAAAGAAAATGGCCGAAACGGAAAGCAAACTGGCAACTCCAAAATCTGATCCCGTAATAAATTACAGGAAAACCCCGCTACTGTATATACATACCCGCATTTATATTCCGACCGAAATACAAATGCAATGAGACAAAATCTACACTGTACTATACTAGGATCCGGCTTTAACCAAATCCCGCTAGTATAATCCGTCCGATCACGATCCGTACAATACCGCACGCATCTGATCGAACCCTGCCATATCTCCATACGGCCTCTACAGCGTTTCGCCCGAAACTTGAGCAACTGTCTGTGGGGGACTCTAAAGACTCGTCAATACTCTGGCTGTGGAATTAACCACTAGCACGTCAAAGGTATTAGCCATACGTAACGGGCTACCAGCTATTGACCAAAAGGGACGTCGATGAGCGAACTCATCCTGACACCCTACTGAGCCTATCAGTGACAATATCCGTACATTCCGGTCCGTTCGTCTATGAGCATCGCATGGCGGGCCTAGGGGGTTGGTAAAAGTCAGACCCCCAAAAGCGGTACAAGTCGTGTCGGAGTGTAGCCCAGAACACCATGAGATACTACTGGAATACCTACCAGTAAATCTCCTGCCTCGGCCGAGGGCTTTGTGTAATGGCTCTCCTAGACACAGCGCGACCTTACTCCCAATACCGGGAGAGATGAACCCCTGAAGATCCGCTCACTGCCTCCATGTGGCTCGGGACTGTACCCAACTAAAACCTGTTTGCACGTCTCCTTTGAGCGTAGTAGGGTAGTAATCAAAGTACAGTGGGAACTCACACGAGACAAATGACGATCCTCCGATCGATGAACTAACCTGTACACATGTCACCAGGGAACTGCCATCTGACGTCTGGTATAAGACCAACTAGCATGTTCCCGGCGAGTCCTGTCCGGTGTACTCATAACCCAATGAGCACATGTATACATCTTAGGTGAACCAACAGACACCAGTGGCTTGTGAGACCGGCCACCATCCCTCGTCGGGGTCTCGACTGTATACACTAATCTACTCCGGAGTATCGATGCCCTGTCTCGAAACTCCCACGACTAGGGACCTTTTACGGATGTGCTTATAGACTACTAGCTCCCACGTATATGATCGCCCTCATACTGCCGGCAGTCAAGCAAGAATCCTAGGGGCTATATCAACGTGTAATAGCGACCTGTCTGGTCACCTAAAGCAGTACACGATGATAAAGATAAACCAGATAGCATACTATCATCTTGAGTAAGACTGTCCAACCGGAATAGGTCCTCCCTCAATCATTGCAATCACGTGCCTATGATCCAATAATTGACTCTGAGGGCACTATATCCAAAAATCTCCCACTTATACTCAAGGCTAATTATTGCGATGTCGCATACTCACAGCCTGTGTGATACCGAACACCCAACTCCTCTACTAGTCAGTCTCACAAAACCCGTTTGCGAAACTATTGCGTTCGAGGAATAGCCTCAGTGAGTGGATCCGCTCTAATGTTTCTTTCTATGTCTCTCTTATTCTCAAGTTCGTGGAGAAAGCTATCTCCCAAAATGAGCAATACCTGTCTTAGAATGTGTTCGGATATCTGATGAGACCTAGCTCATAAATGAACTCCAAATCCAAACTTCATAGACTGTATCGTTAACTGAACTTAATCAGCATCCTGCGTCATGCCTCCCTCAGTATCCCCTTGGACCACCTGTCCAAAATACTGCCCCTCGTCAGAGGGAAAGCTATAACTCTGACAACCTCTCTGTCATCCAGGTCACCTTGGAAGCCTAGAATGATAACTGTCTCCTGAATGAGGCTGTCGTTATCATATCCCTAGAACATCCACTTATGTTCTCAAACTGCTTCCGATTGTTTCTCCAGGATTGAATTAATATCAACTTATTGCATCTCGTGTAAAAACAACATCTGGTGTGGTACTTGACATATCATGATTGACTCAATTGCCTAAGCAAGTGATCTGCCAATCATGCACATCCCTCTCCCCTTTAGTCTGTAAGACACCTTTAGAGAGGGCGACTCCATCACCTGCAGGTATACTACCTTGCCAGGAGTCGTCCATTCTAAAAACTTTTAGAATGTTGTCTAAGTACCCTGATTGGGAAACTACCCAAATCTAGATCAAAAACCATAGAACCAGTAACCAGAATGTCTTGATATTGTACCCATTTCCTATGTAGAGAAACCATTGTGTGACAACAAAAGTATAACCGATCGTAGTATAGGAATATCACTTCCTACTCTGTGTATGTCATCCAAATACCAGGACATCACACCCTACTACCTTCTTAAAAGATCCATCCCCTTTTCTGATGGAGTCAAAACTATGACTGTCAATCAGAAATAGATGATCTATCTCCGCTACATCTGCTTTAGTCTATAAATAGACATAAGCCACCTGTCCACCAATGCTTCCGCTGCTCCCACTGACTACGACAACCCTCTGGCAGAGTCATATAGATGTACACTTCTAAAGCTAGTTTAGAACGACGCTATACTCATCTTCCTGCCAGGTCTCACGGTCTGGAACAACAACAATGGCAAGTCTGGGTAAACAAGAACCTCCCTGTCACCGTCCTTGAGGCTACCGGAGTACCTCTCGGGTGCCTGAGGTTACCCATCTTATCTGCGGAGTGGCCAATGGAATGTCAAACAAGATTGAATCTTTAGGTTCTTATCAAATCTTCAGTAATCGTTTGCGGTTATAGAATCACTTCCAGTTCTACCATACTCCCACTACTGTTTTCTGAAAAAATCCATTTTTGTTAAAACTGTGGCGAGTCAAGAACAATATCACTATTGATCTTCCAGATGGTAGAAAGTCAACCCTCGTCATAGCCTGGGTCAACCCACAAACAACCATTACAGAAACGTGCCTTGAGCTATCCAGAGTCTGGTTTTAAGCATAAGCCGGACAACTCCCCGTACCTTAACATCGTCAAGATACGAACTATTCTATATCCAATATAGGACCAGAGGCACTGATTTAATTGAACCAGATTCAAATCATACAGCTGTCTCCAGTGCATGTCAACTAAATGGAAGGAAGCCGATCAGCGTTACTCAATTTAGGAATGCTTCCAATTATGTGTAACCTGAAAGAGAAGCAGGTTCTCTTAATCATTACTATTAACTGAATACCATACAAAAGTATCTACATCTTCGATCACCTTGAAGAATCCCGATACTTGCAATACCTGGTTCTCTACTTTATTCATATACCTATAACTTCTCAAAATTCGGACCTTGTGTTTCTACGAGACACCTGTCTAAAAACTAGAGAAGTCATAAGTAAACCTGAATATAGTACGAGGACCAACCCCTATGTCCTAATGGACACTGGACAACATACAATACTCTGTATAAGTCCCTTGGGTCTGATAACTCAATCCCTGTGTATCGTAGGTTGAAAACTGTACTTATGGTTAAAAAGAATTACACCGCTGTTTAATGCTCCTTACCTAACCATCCACTTATATAGGTAAATGTCATCGACATAATTTCAAAAAAGTATATCTCACTCTATAAAAACAGACGTACAGATATATCAATTTGAAATTGGTGCATGACAGCGGATATTCAAAACCGAATATTTGCCGTCCGGCAAACAACCCAGGTGACTTCCTCAAATATCACCGATTACAACGAATCCCGAAATAATGAGGATGATCACCTAATTCCCAATAACTTACTCCCACTCATCATCTGTAAAACCATACAGATGTGAGAATCAAACCTGGTAAATACATACCCTAGAGCAAGTGTCTAATTGGGAAATCAGTTTTCTTTTAACAGTACACAGTGAAACTGAAACATGAAATGTTTCGATGGGGTATCCTGGTATTCCTAGTAATGCCTCTTTCATTATCCAGTTTCACAACTGTAACCGTATAATTCTTTGCCATCTTTCCAAATCCCTTTATACGTCTTTAGTCATTACCTTCTGTACACCCCTTTAGGCCAAATTGTTTTCTTTCTTCCCTACCGTTCGGCACCAGCCTATGGTTTGGAAGAAGACTATCCAATAAGCATAATGGGTGTACTATCCTAATACTAGGAGCACTCGCAATGCGAGAGAAGGTGAAGATAAAAGACAACCGAATAAACTTTATTCCTATTTCTCCTGAACCAGAATCCATCCCCGAACTGGAACAAGTTCCTTTCGAGTTCGTATATAACCATACGATGGAGTATCCAATAAACTGTGGATCTTCGTAGTGATACGGAGTGTCCTAGAGAAATACAAAGATGATTTAAGATTGGCGAAGAAATACTTGGTTTGGTCGTGAATAGCAGTTGCAATTTACTTTGCCCTCTTACTAATCCCTTGATATGTCTTTACTTAATACCTTCTGTACACCATTGTTAGGCTAATTGGTTTTCTTCATTCACTACCGGTCGGCACCTGCCTATGGTTTGGAAGAAGACTATCCAATTTGCGTAATAGGTGTACTATCTCCTAAACCAAGGAGTACTCTCAACCTGAGAGAAGGTAAAACGAAAAGACAACTGAATAGTCCTATTCGTTTTCTCCAGAATCGGAAACCATCCTCGAATAAATTCCTTCGAGTTCGTATATAACCATACGATGGTTTTGTCTAATGGAAGTGGACGTTCGTAGTAATACGGGGTGTCCTGGAGAAAAAGGTAAAAGTAGGAGTGGCAATGAGGTATGCAACTCTGACAATCCAAAAGCCAGTGTTAAGAAGGTTCGGTTAATTTTGGTCACTGAGTCATAGTCTAGGGTCGGGTCAATGGTCGCTGCCAAAGAGAGAGAGAGAGAAAAGAAACACTCAGCGTGCACTCTAACCTAGATCAGAATGGTTACCAATTTATCTAATCTGGAAACCTCCCACTGTACCGTCAAATTCTCCTCCAAACCTGAAAGAAGAATTAGTCGGGATCACCCGAGGAGTAAACCAACTCATCAGTGGGAATCGAGATCCAACTATCATCGCATGATAACGTGACGGAATCCGCTCACATCATCACACTCCAGAAGGTATGCGCATATCTGGCAAGTTTCAGTTTCTTTAGAAACTCTCGATGTGATTTTTGCCCCATGCTCTTATGACCTTGACTTTGGCCAACATATCATAAGTCACATGTCAAGTTCTACCCGTCATTCTCAGGTAAATTTGAGCCCACCCGTACATACCCTTGACTTTGGCCAAAATAGTAGTACGACTGCCCCAAACCAACGTATCTATCTATGCTGCATATGAATACCCAACAGCTACCAATCACTGTGCCTTGACTTTGGCCAACATACACAGCTTGAATACTATTGACTATCCATATGAAACGAAGGAGGGCTACGAATGGTTTCTGGCAAAAACCTTTAACGTAATGAACTTGATATCGTTGAAGGAACCGGATAGCTTTTAAAAATATAGTGACGAAAACCTTTGCTAAAGAGGTCACTCCCGGTGAAGGGATCTCGGCTCTTTCCCCGTAGAATGAGGTGCAGGATATTCCAACTGAATACCACGATACAAAGCATAAGTAATCGGCTATAGTGAAGGTATTGCCCTGACGCAAACTTTTTGTCCAAGGGGTCACTCCCGGTGAAGGGATCTCGGCCCTTGCCTCGTCGACTGAGGTGCAGAATATTCCAACTGAATACCACTGTGCAAAACAAAAGTGAACGTCCTTGCAATAACAGCTTTTTGAAAAGTGTTCCAACAACATCATAAAAGGTTTGTTTAGCTTGCATTGATCCGAATCAATGCAGTCCCATCAATTGATCACACCAATAAAGAACGAAAATAATGACGTATGTATATGCCATCCGCATTCGCCACTAGGTCTCGTCATTACCCGTTAGGTTAGTTAACTAACGACAGAGCGGGGACTGGACTAGCGCGGATGCAAAACATATACAACATCTACTAGTATATATATAATATATAATTTTCGCTCAAGGCGTGATAAAATGCAACATCACAGAAATGTAATAAGCATCACAGAATAATACAGATATTTGGGATCCCCGGGTTTCACAGAGCCGCTACTGAAACCTGACGTTCCCCTGGTCGTGTGGATAGCCTGTGCAATGAAATCCTAGACCCCTACGGGCGCGGCATGTTACCCGCCAAAACCTGAAGCGAGGCAGCCCCCTTCAGTAACATGAATGGACCATCCAGCACTTCATGGAATCCGGTAACTTGGGCACCCCTCCTGGGTCAACCTGTACCCCTTACAAATGCGGCGAATAGCCCGCCAATTCTAGAGTGAGGCCCCCTCCGTCTCAATGCCATGAGATGCGGGCCCGTTGCCCTCTAGAATCCGGCTATCCGTGCACCCCACCTTGGGGTAATCCTAGTACAGAAAGTAAAATATACATACAACGGGTACATCGACCTCATCCCGGTCGTGCCCCAAAAGAATAATCTACAAACAGGCAGTGACGGCAGTCCACATATCGGACGCTCGCCCCGCAATATCAAATGTACATAATACAACCAAAACTGTACTAGTATTGCATCCAGGCTATCCCCCACGACCAATACGCAACATCACAGCACAATCACAGAACATCAACGTGAATGTCACATTCGCAAATTCGTCTAACCGGGCTATAGCAGTTAGACAGGATTTACCGATCAAGTGACATTCACGGTCGCAGATATAATGTAAATACTGTGAACTAATGTGTTTAAAATTTTCGATCGATAAAATTTTCCTAAGTGGGCCCTCAAGCACTACTATAGCACTTAAAGAAGTTCTGGGCCGAAAAAGAACATTCCAAAAACCCTATATTCAAGTCAGGAGGACTCTGTAAAAAATTGGTGCAGTGAACAGTAAATACGGCGGCGGAACCGCGGCCCAAGCATGGGTTTGGCCGCGGTTCCGCGGTGGGATGATGAGTTCATGCAACCAAATATTTACAGAGTGCTTATATTTCCCTGCACATGCTTCTGCAACAACCTGAAAAAATTTTAGAGCCCAAAAAAATTTCGATAGAAACCTGATGCTTTTGAAAATGCGGTTTTGGAATTTTGTTCGATCGGAAATGTAAAAACATTAGACCAAGCTAGACTAGGTTAATGGCGTGGCTCTGATACCATGTAAGTGCACGGCGGCGCCCCGGCCGTCAATCCGACGCCGGAATGCGGAAATGAAAAACCTTTCAAACTAGAAAACCGGCACCACCGCGCACATAAATCCCGGATCAGGCCATTAAACTAGTCCTAGCTAACTAAAGAACGGGGTAGAGAGATATACCGAGCGATCCGTGTCCTTCGGTCTTCTCGTCGTCGTCCCGATCTCCCGCGGAATGTCCGGTCTCCACCACCTCGCCGGAAGGGCACCACGTCGCCGACTTCTTTTACGGGCTCCCACCTCTGGACCGAGGCAACTCGGGCATGAAGTTGGCGAGTCGACGTACCCAAGATTTGCTGTAGATGAAGTGAAGATCTATATGTCTCATTTGGGGTTGTAGGGAGTTGCCTTTTGGTGGAGGAAATGAAGTATATGGAGATGAATGATTTTGTAGCAAGCAAAGGAAAAATGTGATGAACATTTTTTCCCATTCCAAATGAAAATCCCCCCATCCCCACAAAGTGTGGCCGGCCTCTTTTGATGAAGAGGAGAGGGTCAAAAGTCCAAGGGGGGTGTATCTCAATAATGCAAGAGAGCGTGTGGAGTTATCATGAAGCATGATCACAAGACAAGGTTCAACACTTCACCAACTAATCATCACAAACAAAAGTCAAGCAATCATGAGGTTATGAAGTCAATGGTGGAGCAACAATCATGACACTACAAAATGCAAAGACAACCCTCCAAAATGCTTATTTGCACAAATGCAAATAAGCCCTCATCCACCAATTTTCAGTCAATGAAAGATACAAAAGAAAATGGCCGAAACGGAAAGCAAACTGGCAACTCCAAAAACTGATCCCGTAATAAATTACAGGAAAACCCCGCTACTGTGTATACATACCCGCATTTGTATTCTGACCGAAATACAAATGCAATGAGACAAAATCTACACAGTACTATACTAGGATCCGGCTTAAACCAAAGCCCGCTAGTATAATCCGTCCGATCACGATCCGTGCAATACCGCACGCATCTGATCGAACCCTGCCATATCTCCATACGGCCTCTACAGCGTTTCGCCCGAAACTTGAGCAACTGTCTGTGGGGGACTCTAAAGACTCGTCAATACTATGGCTGTGGATTTAACCACTAGCACGTCTGAGGTATTAGCCATACGTAACGGGCTACCAGCTATTGACCAAAAGGGACGTCGATGAGCGAACTCATCCTGACACCCTACTGAGCCTATCAGTGACAATATCCGTACAGTCCGGTCCGTTCGTCTATGAGCATCGCATGGCGGGCCTAGGGGGTTGGTAAAAGTCAGACCCCCAAAAGCGGTACAAGTCGTGTAGAGTGTAACCCAGAACACCCTAAGATACTACTGGAATACCTACCAGTAAATCTCCTGCCTCGGCCGAGGGCTTTGTGTAATGGCTCTCCTAGACACAGCGCGACCTCACCCCCAATACCGGGAGAGACGAACCCCTGAAGATCCGCTCACTGCCTCCATGTGGCTCGGGAATGTACCCAACTAAAACCTGTTTGCACGTCTCCTTTGAGCGTGGTAGGGTAGTAATCAAAGTACAGTGGGAACTCACTCGAGACAAATGACGATCCTCAGGTCGATGAACTAACCTGTACACATATCACCAGGGAACTGCCATCTGACGTCTGGTATAAGACCAACTAGCATGTTTCCGGCGAGTCATGTCCGGTGTACTCATAACCCAATGAGCACCTGTATACATCTTAGGTGAACCAACAGACACCAGTGGCTTGTGAGACCGGCCACCGCCCCTCGTCGGGGTCTCGACTGTATACACTAGTCTACTCCGGAGTATCGATGCCCTGTCTCGAAACTCCCACGACTAGGGACCTTTTAAGGATGTGCTTATACACTACCAGCTCCCACGTATATGATCGCCCTCATACTGCCGGTAGTCAAGCAATAATCCTAGGGGCTCTATCAACGTGTAATAGCGACCTGTCAGGTCACCTAAAGCAGTACACGATGATAAAGATAAACCAGATAGCATACTATCATCTTGAGTAAGACTGTCCTACCGGAATAGGTCCTCCCTCAATCATTGCAATCACGTACCTGTGATCCAATAATTGACTCTGAGGGCACTATCTCCAACAGTAATCCTTCAACGTCGTCAGAGAGGTGACGAGTCCCGACAACCACACATTAATACGGACTGTGGGGTCCTTAAACTCATGGACTAATGCGTCCTTAAACCAATATTCGTCCCCAAAATGGGAATGTTGGACCACCATGTCCCTAAACTGGTAATACGGACTGTGGGGTCCTTAAACTCATGGACTTATGCGTCCTTAAACCAATATTCGTCCCCAAAATGGGAATGTTGGACCACCATGTCCCTAAACTGGTAATACGGACTGTAGGGTCCTTAAACTCATGGACTAATGCGTTCTTAAACCAATATTCGTCCCCAAAATAGGAATGTTGGACCACCATGTCCCTAAACTGGAGATGGACCACCATGTCCCTAAACTGGCAATGGACCACTATGTCCCTAAACTAGAACAATAGAGCTCAAATGCTGTTTTGTCAGATCTAAACGATCCCGTTAAGTTGATCTTAGTCTCAAATTAGACTAACGTATCCTTAACAAACGTTTGAGTTGATCTTAGCCTCAAATATGGCTAACGTATCCTCAAACCAAAACCCCAAACCCAAATCTAAGAAAATACGGATTTGGACTAATCCACGTCCTACGGGCGACGACATAAATTAGTCTCCGTATACAATCCACGGGCAACCATAAACAAAACAAACACCCACCACACGAAGTGAACATCTGGAGAAGGAGAAAGTTGTTACCGCGATGCGGTAGCATAATTAACTGCAGGGGCTTGCGCCTGCAGGGAAGAGCGTCCCCACAATCAAAAACCCCTCAAGCGTGGGGGAATCTGACTAAATCTGCTATATCGGCCGCATCCGTCTAAACCTTCGATACACGGTGCCATAAATCAACTTGGCATCTTCGGAGAGGTGGACGGATAAAACCAAATAGCATCTGCCCCGAATCTCAGGCAAGAGGTCTCTGCGTCGCGCCGCCATTCGGAGGGGAACACTGTATTCGATCGGAAAGTTTAACATCATTTAATTATCTGATATTGTGATACAATAATTGGAATCTATTTAGTTGCATGCAAGTTTAACATTTCGATCTCGGGTGAAATCGGGAATCTTGTAGAATTACCCGACTTCTTTTGAAAAATGTTTTCATAGTTGAGACCTAAATGTAAGATTTGCCTTATTAGGCATGAAATCCAGAATATGTGATATTCCGGGTTTATGATGTTTAAGGGCAGCGACGATTCCAAATGTTGTAGTTTTTCACTTTCGTTTCTACAACCGTAAGTGTAATATGTAGTGTATCGCCGGTTTCGTTGCTATATGTCAACGACAATTGGGATACGCATATTTACTTACGTTGATGACTTGTGATGTTATGTGTTGCTGGGATATGTTATATTGGATCGTCGTGTTTGAATAGCCGGGGTTTTTTTTTATGTGAGATGAGAGTTTTTTATTTTCATTCATATAAAAACTTGTATGTAATATTCTTTTATTGGGGCACTTCCGGGTTGAGTAAGATGTCACCGTTGATGTATATTATTTACTTTTCCGCATTAGAATAGACCCAAAGAGGCGGGCATAAGTAACCGGGTTCTAGAGTCCAGTGGGAGGCTATCTCGAGGAGTCGAGTCCGGGTCTCCTGACTCTAGAATTGGTAAGGTTGCTTGCCGCTCTCGTAGGGGTCTAGGGATGTGGAATTGGCTATTCATCATGACCGTGGAATCCGTGTTTTATATAGGCTTAATTTAAAACCCGAAAATCCTAGTATATCCAATATTTCATATGTGTTCTTCTGCTGCTAATATTCTGTGATGTGATCACTTGATATGTTCTGAGACGAATGCCTATATTATATATATGATATATAATAACTATTGTTGCTTTCGTTTCTTCTATGATGCTTAGGAAGCATAATTGACGAGACATCATTAATGAGATTAAGAAAATAAAAGAAACCTAAAGATGTTGTGGAATCGAATTTTCAAAAACAGATAGCTCTAGTTCTTGCTTTCCATAGCGGTATTCCTTATAGAATATCCAGCACCTTATTCGATAAGGAAAGAGCCGAAATCCCTTCACCGGGAGTGACCTCTTTAGCAATAATTGTCAGATGCTACAACCCTCGGTTTTGTCTTTTGATTGCTTTTCTAGTTCTTGTTTTGCATAGTGGTATTATGAATATTCTGCACCTCATTCGATGAGGAAAGAGCCGAGATCCCTTCACCGGGAGTGACCTCTTTAGCGAAACTAGCAAAAGCCTAAAAACACTCCATTTTAAATCATTTGATTCTACAACGATATCAAGTTCATTACGCAAAAGGTTTTCTTAAAAACCCGTCGTAGCCCTCCGTCATTTCAGATAATTAGTATTTAGTATTCGTGATGCGTTTGTTGACCTTGTCAAGGCGCAGTGTGCGGTAGCTATTTAATGCTTATCTGCTAAAGCATATGATATGATTGAGTTAGGATAGTCGTGCGACCTTGTTGACTTTGTCAAGGGTCATGCGGGTGGGTTTAATTCAATTATGAAATGTACGGGTTGAACTTGACTTGTGATCTATGGTTTATTGACCTTGTCAAGGTCATAGATCGCTTGGGGAAAAATTATCAAGAATTTCAAGTGTTGAAATTTGCAATGAGATTACATACCTTCTATGAGATAGTTGGATCCTGATACCCACTACGAGTAATTGTTACTCCTGGGAGAGTTTTGCACTTTACAATTAGCCGATCAAGTAGGTGTCTAGAAAGGTGTCAACGGGGTTACGCCCCTGGGAAAACAAGATTTATTTTAATTAGGTCCGTGCGAAAGCACGGGGAACCTCCCTCAAAGTACCGACACTGGCCTAGCCGAAATCTTGACGAACTTGTAGGGTGTAATTAATCCCGGCTAGTGTTACCTTTTAGGGTTTGAAGGAAGATTTGATAAAAATAGTGAGAGCCATCCTGATTAGATAAAATAATAACCAATATAATCTTGCAAGAGCATATGCTGAGTGTTTTCTTCTCTCTCTATCTCTCTCTAGGTAGCGACCATGTCACGCCTTAATCAAGATAATAATATGGATGTATTGACCGAACCCTCTTATTATACTGTGCTGTAGAACGTTGGTCCTGCTCCAACTTATAATTGTTATAAGACCGAGCAGGAAATAGGGAATACTAGGATTACCGTGTAGCCCAAACGAAGAAAGTGCATGTTGATGCATCTTCTTCGGGCATGTTCATTACCAAGAACTATTTCTTAGTATCCTCTACGTCCTGGGTATGAGATACAAGATCAGGATCCCACATATGTAATCTGTTACATGGGCTAGATAGGTAGAGAACTGAGAATGGGTGATAAGTTTCAAGAGTTGGAAACGGTGCAATTGTTGCAGCCAAAGTCATTGGCAGTTATCACCCTGTATTACCAAATACATTGATTCTGAACGAATGTTATTAGATACAGAACCTGATATACAACATCATATCAGTCTCTTTATTTAGTAAAGAATGATATAATTTTGTATTGATGGATAATGTTTTAAACATTTCCTATATCAAAAGTTGATCTGATCAGGCATGTTATCTAATGGCATATACGTTCTAAATCAAACTGCAGTTCTTAACGTACAAAACACACAAGTGGAAGAGTTCAGAAATGAACGAATCCTTCTTGAGGCATTATAGACTAGGTCATATCAATGCAACCCGACTAGCTAAGTTACATTAAATGCATATTTAAATCAGTTTGAGTTTACAAATTATGAAACTTGCCAGTCATGTCACAAAGATAAAATGACCATAGCTCCATTTACTGGAAACAGAGAAAGAGTTAGTGAACTCTTGGGATTGATACATGATGATATATGTTGGTCCTCTGTGTACATATGCCAGGACTGGTTCTTTGTACATCATTACATTCACCGATGATCTCTTAAGATTCGAACATATGTTCCTCTTGAAACACAAGTCTGAATCTTTTGAGAAATTCAAAGAATATATGTCTGAAGTAGAGAACCAAAACGGGTATAAGTATTTGTCCTTTGATGTGATCAGGGAGGAGAATACTTGAGCACGGAATTCCTGGACAATTCAAAAGGAGAATGAGATTCTATCTCGGCATTACTCCCACGCATACACCACAGCACAACGGTGTATCGGGGCGGAGCAATCGCACCTTATTAGATATGGTGCGCTCTATGATGAGTATTACTGAGTTGCCTATTTCCCTTTTTGGGAATTATGCACTTGAGAATTTGCATACCTATTGAATAGGGTTCCAACCAAATCAGGTGCCTACCACTCCATATGAGATATGGTATGGGAAGAGCCCATGTCTTAAGTAAGTTAAGATTTGGGGTTGTTCGGCCTATATCTAAAAGCAAAATCTGGACAAGCTCGAGGCAAGGTCAGTTCTGTGGAAGTTTGTTGGATATCCCAAGCATTCGCAAGTGAATATCTTCTACCGCACCGAGGAACAAAAGGTGTTTTATTTCTAAGCATGCCACCTTTTTAGAAAAGGAATTTATTTTGGAAAGAAATTTGTGGACATGAAGTAGAACTGGAAGGAGTTCCAGCTATACAAACCACAGCTGATGATTTGGTAGAACCGGAGGATTCAATAGCTCCCGACGAACCTCAGCCTCTCCACCAATCTGGTAGGGTTCCTCATCTGCGTGATGTTGGATATATGTATGCCCTAGAGGCCATTATGAGATAGTGTATGTACTGATGTGTGTGTATATATATATATAGAGGACAGTCTTGCTCAACATGATAGTATGCTATATGGTTTCACTTTATCATATGTTCACTTGATCATGTTTATATTCATTTGGTACATGTTGATAAAGCCCTAAGGATATTGGCTTGACTACTAGGATTATGATGCAGATCATACTAGTGGGACATCTGTAGTTTATAAGCATATCCTTGAAATGTTCCTAGTCGTAGGTATATCGAGATAGGGAATCGATATTCCAGTGTAGACTAGCGTATACCATTCTTGTTCCATATAATGGCGATGGATGATCCCATATCCGTCTGGTGTGTTAACACCAAAGATAGTATACGGGTGCTCCGTGAGACTGGGTACACTGAACGGACTCACCGAGAACTCCTATGTGGTATTATATCATACGTCGGATAGCAGTTCTCAGGTGACACTGGTACAGGTTAGTCTGTAGACCCGAGATCATCATAGAGTCTTGTGTGTCCTCCCACTGTACTTTGATCTCTACCCTACTATGGCTCTACTTAGTCGTACAAACAGGTAGATTTTGGGTATAGTCCCGAGGAATATAGAGGCAGTGAGCGATAAGAGGGGTTTCGTCTCTCCCGGTATTGGGGGTTGATGCTGTGCTGTGCACGATTGGCTATAACGGGAAGTCCCTGGCCAGGGCTGCTGAGATATTACTGATAAGTGTTATCAGTAAGCTTCTCGATCTGTTATAGACCATATACCGGCATGACTTATTGAGTTATTGGGGTCGACGATTCCATCCCTAGACTCGATATGCAGCATATCTAACGAAGAGACCGGACTGTACGGTATGTGTTGCCAGTTGGATTGACAGGAGTTTTGACATGTTCGCCTGTTCTTCTTCTGATCGCTCAATACCCGGGTGGCCGTTACGTTTAGCTGACCGCTTGCGGCTTGTGGGTGTTTGATATGATCATCACCTACTGCTGGCGTATTGACGAGTCTTAGAGTCCCACATAGAAGTTTCTCGGCTCAGGCGAAACGAAGTGGTGCGCATATGAGATATGTGCGGAAGCCCGATTAAATACGAGTATGTGATACTGTATTTTAATCGGGCATTTTATACTAGTCGGGTCATATGAGATATGACCGGTTTATTAAATCAAGTGTTGATTTAATATTGACTTTTATATCATTTATTTAAACCCTTTTCTTTTAATGGATGCATGTATATGTACATGATGATGTGCATACACACATACATACATGCAAATGTATCATGGTTGATAATACAAGTTAGATGGCAATATAAGAATCACATGGTAGATAAATATATATATGGATATTTTTGAATAAAGTTAAAGATAAAGGAAAAATAGAAAATGACTCATTTCTTTTTCCATGACTCATTTCTTCTACACTTTTCCATGGTTGACTTTGACTCAACCATGATTTATTTTTCCTTTGCCTTTAACTCAAGAAGAAAATATCTAGATATTTTTTATTAACTATGGTTATTCTTTTAATATTTATCTCTCTCTCTCTCTCATTTTCTTTTGCATTATTCATTCCAAAAGAAAATATCAAGCCATCTTCTTCTTTCTCTCTCTAGCTCTCTCTCTTAAGTGTTAAATTGAGTTAGATAAATAAAAAAGAAAGGGTATTAAGTGAGATTAGCAACCACGTCATCATCCTACACAACCCTTGCTACTTTGTGTAGGGTGTTTTGCTTCAAGGTTTTCAAAGATCAAGTGAAGCAACATGCTTAGGGTAAAGGACTTCGAGTGGATCGTCGTGGACTTGGAGGTGATCAAGCGAACCTTTCCAAACCAAAAGAGTCATCCTAGGAGGTCTACAAAGGTTGTAGTCTCTCCACTCAGTATAAATTAATATTATAGATGTGATAATTTTAATTGTTACTTCATAATTCTAGTTCGATTCCAAGTTTAGTTTACTTAGCACCTCATAAATCAAAGTTATGGCATGTGTGTTGCTTCCAAACCCTAAACGAGGTGTTAAGGAAACGCTACAGTGGTATCAGAGCCAAGCTAGAGCTTTGGAGTAACTTAGACGACGTTAAAAACCTCGAACGAACGAAACACGACGCACGTGGGGTGCTCTCTGGAAATTTTTCAAAAACCTGGATTTTTTCAAATTAAAAATACTTAAAAAAATTCAGCAGGGTATTTTATGGGACCACAAGAAGTACGATGCCCTGAATCGACCGTACGACCGCGGAACCGCGGCCATAGTGGCCTTTCTGCGGCGGTTCCGCGGCTCTGTAGGTGATTCATGGGCCGTAATTTCTTGTGCAGGCCCATATGTATTTTGTGCAGTTACTGATATTTTCTAAAACTGCTCAGGTGTTAAGATTTTTGAGAAGTCTGTGGGTGTTTAATCGTTCAATCGAATTTTTTAACTGCGCCTATTTTATTAGTATGTGATACAATAATTGGAATCTACAAATTTGTTTGTTGCGTGTAAATCTAGCAGTTCGGTCTCGGAAATAAAAGGAAATCTTGTTGAATTATCCGGTTTGTTTTGAAAAGGTGTTTTCTTGGATGAGACCCAAATGCGAGCTTTGCATTGTTAGACATGAAATCTTGTATATGTGATATTCCGGGTTTGTGTTGTCTAAAGGCAGTTACGATTCCAATTGTTGTAGTTTTTCATTTTATTTCTTTGCGATCCTAAGTGTAGTATGTAGTTGTATTGCCGGTTTTCGTTGCAATACATCAATAATGATTGGTGTATGCATAATTACTTACATTGATGATATTTGATATTATGTGTCGATAAGATTTGATGTGCAGGATTGTCGTGAATGAATAGCCGGGGTTTTTATGTGAGATGAGAGTTATCTTTTCATTCATGTAAAATTAAATTGTATGTAATATTCTTTTATTTGGGGCACTTCCGGGCTGAGGTTGATGTCACCATTGTTGTATATTATTTACTTTTCCGCATTAGGATAGATTCAAGGAGGAGGGTACAAGTGACCGGGTTCTAGGGTTCAGTGGGAGGCCATCTCGAGGAGTCGATATCGGGTCTCCTAAACTCCAGAATTGGTAGGGTCGCTTGCCGCTCTCGTAGGGGTCTTAGGGTGTGGGCTTGGCTATTCATCGCGACCGTGGAATCCGTATTTTTATTGCTGGCTAAATATAAAATACGGACCTCCTAGATATCCTATGTTAAATGTGCTTCTGCTGCTTTTATTATCTGATGTGATCTTTTAATAAATATCTGAGATGAATGCGTTATTATATATATGATATATAATAGACGTTACTTATGTTTTGCACCCGCACTAGCCCCGTCCCGGTATGCCGTTAGTTAAGTAACCTAACGGTGCATATCAGGACACTGTGGCGAATGCGAGTGGCATAAGTGTACGTTATATTTTCGTTTCTTTCTATAATGGCTTAGGATTTAAATGATGGGACTACATTAATGAGATTGATGTAAAAGATAAATGAACCTAAAAAGATGTTGTAGAATCAGATTTGAAACACACTCGGCCTTTTATGAAAAAGCAAGTTTCAAAATACGGAGCTTAAGCCACCCCTTTTTAAACCCATTAGATTCTACAACGATATCAAGTTCAAAACGTTAAAAGTTTTCTTAAAAACTATCCGCAGCCCTCCGTCATTTTTAGGAAGTAGAGTACTTAGTATTCGTGCTGCGCATTTTGACTTTAGTTAAGGCGCAGTGAACGGTAGCTAAGTGATGTCTTCCTACACTGCATATGATGCAGATTAGTTAGGAAATTCATATGATTATGTTGATTTTAGTTAAGGGTCATATAGGTGGGTCTAGTTAATCACGAAATGACGGGAAAAACTTGACTGGTACTTATGATATGTTGACTTTAGTTAAGGTCATGAGTACTAGGGGTAAAAATAATATCGGGAATTTCAAGAGTTGAAAATTACAATGAGATTATATACCTTCTATATAGTAAGATCCTGATCCCACTGCGAGCAAATGTTGCTCCTGGGAGAATTTTGCACTTTACAATTAGCTGACTCGGTAGGTGTCTAGAAAAGTGTCAAATGGGGCTACGCCTCTGGGAAGATGAGGTTTATTTTAATTAGGTCCGTGCGAAAGCACGGGAAACCTCCCTCAAGTACCGGCACTGGCCTGGCTGAACGGTTAGTGAAGTTGTAGAATGTAATTAATCCCAGCTAGTTTTCTTTTTAAAAGGTTTTAAAGAAAATTTGATAAAAACAGTGGGAGACATCGATTAGACAAGATAATAACCAATCTGATCTTTGCAAGAGCTTCCGCTAAGTGTATTCTTTTTTCTCTCTTAATGGCAGATACCTATGACAGGACTTAAACTTCTATTAGATAAAAACAAGCTGAATGGGACCAACTATAAAGACTGGCTGAGGAATCTAAACATTGCCTTGACTTATGATAAAGTATCATATGTCCTCACGGCTCCAACACTGCCCACCCTAGGTCATAAACCTTCAGTTGCGGATAAGGAAATCCGTAAGACATGGGACACTAACTGTGCCACAGCTGAATGGCTCGCGCTAGCATCGATGGATAACACACATCAAAAGCAGCACGAGAATATGGACGTACAAGCCATATTCCTCTATACAAAAGAGTTGTATGGAGAGCAATGTCGCATATTACGATACGAAGCATCTAAGAAACTGTTTCAGATGCGAATGACCGCTGGCACAGCAGTAGGAGACCATGTTCTGAAAATGATAGCTCTTATAGAAGAGCTTGAGGACCTTGGGTGGACAATGGACAATGAATAATATACAGATATTATTCTGCAGTCTCTCCACTCCACCTTTGCTCAGTTCATTGTTAACTTCAACATGCACAACATGGAGAAGGAACTGCCTAAACTCCTTAATATGTTAAGGAGTGCAGAGAGCACACTAAAGTCAGTGAAGACTCTCGTTATGAGTGTTGGGCCATCCTCCTCCTATTACCCGAAAGCTAAGGCCAAGGGAAAGATGAAGAAGAAACCCACCAAAGCTAAGGGTGGAGTCAAAAAGGTTAAGGGGAAAGGCAAGTCCAAGGTTGGGGAATCGCGGAAAGGAGAATGTTTCCACTGCAAAAAGACGGGACACTGGAAGCAGAACTGTATTGAGTACCTAGAACTCAAGAAGAAGCATGGTGATGCTTCAGCTTCAGGTGTGCTCGTAATTGAAAACTGTTTTTCTATTAACTCTGCTTCCTGGGTATTGGATACCGGTTTGGGTTCTCATATTTGCAATTCTGTGCAGGCGTTGAGAAATAGCAGAGTTCTGAAGACAGGTGATCATACTCTCCAAGTTGGAAATGGTTCCAATGTAAATGCAGTTTCAGTGGGAGAGTATCACCTAGGGTTGCCTTCGGGTTGTATATTGGTTTTGAACCCGTGTTATTTTGTGCCAAGTATGCTTTGTAATATTATATCCGTTTCCTTATTAGACAATGAAGGGTATCATTTTGTTGTGCAACACAATGTTATGAACATTAGACTTAATCAAGAGTTGATTGGTTGTGGTACACTAAATAACGGGATATACGTCCTTAATCAACATACAGTTTTCAACGTACAACACACAAATAAAAGAAAATTTTCAGATATAAATGAAGCTTTTCTTTGGCATTGTAGACTTGGTCATATTAATGAAACAAGACTAAACAAGCTTCATAAAGATGGATATTTAAATTCATTTGAGTATAAATCTTATGCAACTTGCCAGTCTTGTATCAAAGGTAAAATGACCAAAACTCCGTTTACAGGACACGGAGAAAGAGCTACTGAGCTCCTAGGCCTCATACATAGTGATGTATGTAGACCAATGTCTACACATGCAAGAGGCGGTTTTTCTTACTTCATAACTTTTACTGATGCTTTCTCAAGATTCGGTCATGTGTATTTGATAAAGCATAAGTCTGAAGCTTTTGAGAAATTCAAGGAGTATAAACATGAAGTAGAAAACCAAACAGGAAAGAGTATCAAGATACTTCGATCAGATCGAGGTGGAGAGTACTTAAGTACTGAGTTCTTGGACTTCCTAAAAGAGAATGGGATTCTCTCTCAGCACACTCCACCTTACACACCACAGCACAACGGTGTGTCAGAACGAAGGAATCGTACCCTATTGGATATGGTACGATCCATGATGAGTGATTCTGAGTTACCTCTCTCGTTTTGGGGGCATGCATTGGAAACAACAGCTTTTCTGTTAAACAAAGTTCCAACCAAGACCGTGTCTACCACTCCATATGAGATATGGCATGGGAAGAAACCATCTCTTAAAAGAGTTAAGATTTGGGGTTGTCCGGCTTTTGTCAAAAAGCAGAATCCAGACAAACTCGAGACACGATCAGTCAAATGTATATTTGTAGGATATCCTAAACTTTCGTTTGGGTATCTTTTCTACCACAAGGAGGAACAAAAGGTGTTTGTTTCTCAGTATGCCACCTTTTTAGAAAATGAGATTTTTTCAAATGATGCTGATGGCAATGTGGTAGATCTAGAAGAGGTTCTAGAGACACAAGTTACAAATGACGACTTGGCTAAACCTGAAGTAATAACAGAATCTAATGAACCTCAGCCACTCCGTAGATCTGGTAGGACTTCTCGCCCACCGGAGAGATACTACGGTTTTCTCATTGATGGTGATAGAGAAGATTGCATTATGGATGATGATGATCCTGCCAGTTTTCATCAAACTATCACGAGTGGTGACTCTGTGAAATGGCTGGATGCCATGAGATCCGAAATGGAGTCCATGTACACCAACAAAGTATGGACTTTGGAAGATGTACCCTCCGGGATAAAACCTGTGGGTTGCAAATGGATCTTTAAAAGAAAGATCGGTGTAGATGGACAGGTAGAGACCTATAAGGCAAGGTTGGTAGCGAAAGGTTTTCGTCAAAGACCAGGTTTGGACTATGACGAGACTTTCTCTCCGGTAGCCATGCTTAAATCCATTCGGATCCTACTTGCTATTGCTGCTCATTACGATTATGAAATCTGGCAGATGGACGTTAGAAATGCATTCCTAAATGGTGATTTAGATGAATGCGTTTATATGGATCAGCCATAGGGCTTCATCGACAGTGGGAGCAGCGGAAAAGCATGTAAGTTGCTTAAATTCATTTATGGATTGAAGCAGGCATCACGGAGTTGAAACATCTGTTTTGATGATGTTATCAAAGACTTTGATTTCATCAAAAATCCAGATGAACCTTGTGTTTATAAGAAGACTGTAGGGAGAAATGTCGCATTCCTCGTATTGTACGTGGATGACATACTTCTGATAGGAAATGGCATTCCTATGCTACAGTCAGTCAAATCATTCTTATCATAGAGGTTCTCCATGAAGGACCTGGGTGATGCCACATACATACTAGGCATACAGATCTATAGGGATAGATCCAAACGGTTATTAGGATTGTCCCAAACCAAGTACATTAACGCCATCCTAAAGAAGTTTAGTATGGAAGACTTCAAGCGGGGTGCCTTACCCGCTTGCCACGGAGTCACTCTCTCAAAGGACGATTGCCCAAAGTCTGATATAGAGAGAGCTCGCATGAGCATTATTCCCTATGCTTCGGCAGTAGAATCGATAATGTATGCGATGTTATGTATACGCACTGATGTTGCTTATGCACTTAGTGTAGTAAGAAGGTATCAGTCAAACCCAGGGGGAGAATCACTGGATTGTTGTGAAGAACATTCTTAAGTACTTACGAAGGACTAAAGAATTGTTCTTGGTGTATGCTAACGGGGATCTCCAAATGAAGGTCTTTACCGATTCGAGCTTCCAGAGTGACAAGGATGACAGTAAGTCTATCTCAGGGTTTGCATTTACCCTCAATGGAGGGACGGTGAGTTGGAAGAGTTCCAAACAGGATACCGTTGCAGACTCAACGATGGAAGCTGAATATATTGCTGCAAATGATGCTGCCAAGGAAGCCGTCTGGATGAGGAAGTTCATCGCGGAGCTAGGAGTAGTTCCAACCATTATTGATCCAATACTTTTGTATTGTGACAATAATGGGGCTATGGCGTTGGCCAAAGAGCCCAGATCCCATCAGAAGTCCAGACACATCCTGAGGCGATATCATGTGATCCGGGAGATAGTTGATCGCCGCGAGATCGAGATTAAGAGAGTAGACACAAAGAACAACGCTACGGATCCATTCAACAAGGCCCGCCCTCAGCCGCAGCATGAGCGACTTTTTGAGATGTTGGGTATGAGATACGCCAATAACTGGCCATAGTGCAAGTGGGAGATTGTTGGATATATATATGCCCTAGAGGCCATTATGAGATAGTGTATGTACTGATGTGTGTGTGTGTGTGTGTGTGTGTGTGTGTGTGTATATATATATATATATATATATATATATATACAGAGGACAGTCTTGCTCGACATGATAATATGCTATCTGGTTTCACTTTATTATATGTTCACTTGTTCATGTTTATATTCATTTGGTACATGTTGATAAAGCCCTAAGAATATTGGCTTGACCACTGGGATTATGATGCGGATCATCCTAGTGGGACATCTGTAGTTTATAAGCATATCCTTGAAATGTTCCTAGTCGTAGGTATATCGAGACAGGGCATCGATATTCCAGTGTAGATTAGCGTATACTATTCTTGTTCCGTATGATGGGCGATGGATGATCCTATATCCGTCTGGTGTGTTGACACCAAAGATAGTATACGAGTGCTCAGTGAGACTGGGTACACTGAACGGACTCACCGAGAACTCCTATGTGGTATTATATCATATGTCGGATAGCAGTTCTCAGGTGACACTGGTACAGGTTGGTCTGTACACCCGAGATCGTCATAGAGCCTTGTGTGTCCTCCCACTGTACTTTGATCTCCACCCTACTACGGCTCTACTGAGTAATACAAACAGGTGAATTTTGGGTATAGTCCCGAGGCATATGAAGGCAGTGAGCGATAGGAGGGGTTTCGTCTCTCCCGGTATTGGGGGTTGATGCTGTGCTGTGCACGATTGGCTATAACGGGAAGTCCCTGGCCAGGGCTGCTGAGATATTACTGATAAGTGTTATCAGTAAGTTTCTCGATCTGTTAATGACCATATATCGGCATGACTTATTGAGTTATTGGGGTCGACGATTCCATCCCTAGACTCGATATGTAGCATATCTGACGAAGAGACCGGACTGTACGGTAAGTGTTGCCAGTTGGATTGACATGAGTTTTGACAGGTTCGCTTGTTCTTCTTCTGATCGCTCAATACCCGGGTAGCCGTTACGTTTAGCTGACCGCTTGCGGCTTGTGGGTGTTTGATATGATCATCACCTACTGCTGGCGTATTGACGAGTCTTAGAGTCCCACATAGAAGTTTCTCGGCTCAGGCGAAACGAAGTGGTGCGCATATGAGATATGTGCAGAAGCCCGATTAAATACGAGTATGTGATACTGTATTTTAATCGGGCATTTTATACTAGTCGGGTCGTATGAGATATGACCGGTTTATTAAATCAAGTGTTGATTTAATATTGACTTTTATATCATTTATTTAAACCCTTTTCTTTTAATGGATGCATGCATGTATATGTACATGATGATGTGCATACACACATACATACATGCAAATGTATCATGGTTGATGATACAAGTTAGATGGAAATATAAGAATCACATGGTAGATAAATATATATATGGATATTTTTGAATAAAGCTAAAGATAAAGGAGGAAAAATAGAAAATGACTCATTTCTTTTTCCACGACTCATTTCTTCTACACTTTTCCATGGTTGACTTTGACTCAACCATGGTTTACTTTTCCTTTGCCTTTAACTCAAGAAGAAAATATCTAGATATTTTTTATTAACTATGGTTATTCTTTTGATATTTATCTCTCTCTCTTATTTTCTTTTGCATTATTCATTCCAAAAGAAAATATCAAGCCATCTTCTTCTTCCTCTCTTTAGCTCTCTCTCTTGAGTGTTAAATTGAGTTAGATAAATAAAAAGAAATGGTATTAAGTGAGATTAGCAACCACTTCATCATCCTACACAACCCTTGCTACTTTGTGTAGGGTGTTTTGCTTCAAGGTTTTCAAAGATCAAGTGAAGCAACAAGCTTAGGGCAAAGGACTTCGGGTAGATCGTCGTGGACTTGGAGGTGATCAAGCGAACCTTTCCACACTAAAGGAGTCATCCTAGGAGGTCTACAAAGGTTGTAGTCTCTCCACTTAGTATAAATTAATCTTATAGATGTGATAATTTTAATTGTTACTTCATAATTCTAGTTCGATTCCAAGTTTAGTTTACTTAGCACCTCATAAATCAAAGTTATGGCATGTGTGATGCTTCCAAACCCTAAACGAGGTGTTAAGGAAACCCTACACCTGAAAGATACTTCAGTTTTCTCAATGAAAGTGCGTATGGGGATTGCATCATGAGATGATGACCTAACTAAGTTTCGAGCAGGCCATCAAGAGTGGGGACTCTGTAAGAATGGCTGGATGCTAAGCGATCTGAGATGGAATCTATATACCCCAACAAAGTATGGACATTGGTTGCTATATCTGAAGGGTTAAAACCCCATCAGAAGCAAGTATATCTTGAGAAGATTACTTGGTGTAGATGGAAAAGTTAAGACTTTCAAAACTAAACTTGTTGTAAAAGGTTTTTGTCATCGACCTGGTGTGGATTATGATGAAACCTTTTCTCCAGTGGCTATGCTTAAGTCTATCCGGATCCTACTTGCCATTGCTACATACCGTGACTACGATATCTGGCGGTTGGGTGTCATGACTGCTTTTCTAAATAGTGATTTAGAAGAGAGCGTCTATAAGTACACAGCCAGAGGGCTTCGTAGACGGTGCAAGCAGCAGAAACGTGTGCAATTTTCTTTACGGGTTAAAGCAGGCATCGCGGAGTTGGGACATCTGTTTTGATGTGGTAATGAAAGTATTTGACTTCATCAAAATGGTAGATGAACCTTGTATATACAAAAAGGTAGTAGAGAGTAAGGTGGCCTTCATCATATAGTACGTAGATGGCATACTCTTAATTGGGAAGGTGTTCCTATGCTACACTCGATCGATCTCCTCTTATCACAAGGATTCTCCATAAAGGATCAAGATGATACATCCGAAATCCTGGGTTTTAGATCTATGAGATAGATCTAAGTGGATGTTAGGATTCTCACTAGGTGTAGTGAGATGGTATCAATAGATCTTGGGAAGAATCATTGGATAGCTTCCAGGGTGGTAAGGTCGACAGAATGTCAGTCACAGGCATTGTCTTTACCCTCAGTGGAGGGACGGTATGTTGGAAGAGTTCCAAGCTAGATACCGCGGCAAACTAGACGATAAAGGCTGGATACATCGCTACCAACGATGCTACCAAAGAGGCAGTCTGGGTGTATATTAGTTCATAAGATGAACTTCGTTCCTACCATTGTGTGACAATGGAGTTGTGTCTTATGTCTAGGAACCCCCGTCCCATCAGTGACCCAGACATATTCTAAGGCAATATCACCTGATCATGGAGATGGTTGATCTCCAGAGAAATCGAGGTTAGGAGAGTAGACTCAGAGGACAACATGGCGGATCCACTCGCAAAGGCCTTTCCTAAGAGAGACTTTTATGAGATGGTTGAGTATGAGATACTACAACCACTGCCAATTGTTGGGTATTGGATACTACGACATATGGCCCTAGTGCAAGTGGGAGATTGTTAGTATATGTATGCCCTAGAGGCCATTATTGTACATATGATGTATATTATAGTGGCTGATTGGACATACATAGGGAGGACTTTCTTGCTCGACATGGTAGTATCCTATCTGGTTACACTTTATCTTAACATGTACACTGATTGTCTCTCTGTTACATATTGATAAATCCCTTAGGATGTTTACTTAACTACCTGGATTATGACGCGGATCATACTAGTGGGACAAAGGTAGTCCATGAGTACATCCTTTAATGTCCCTAGTCATACGTGTATCGAGATAAGGCATCGATATACCAGAGTAGACTAGCTTATACCTTCTCGAGCCATGTAGATGGGCGATGGATGTTCCCATATCCATTGGTGTTTAACATCAGAGATGATATACGGGTGCTCAGTGGAGACGGGTATACTGGACGGACTCGCCGAGAACTCCTAGATGGTATTATACCTCACGTCAGATGGCAGTTCTCTGGTGACACTGGTACAGGTTAGTTTGTCGACTGAGATCGTCATAGATTCTTGTGTGATTCCCACTGTTCTTTGATTTCCACCTTATCACGTTCAAGAGAACGTGCAAAACGGTGGTTTTTGGGTACAGTCCCGAGTCTCATGGAGGCAATGAGCGATAGGTGGGGATTTTGTCTCTCCCGGTATTGGGGGTTGATGTTGCGTTGTGCTCGATTGGCCATAACAGTAAGTCCCTGGCCTGAGATTTACTGGTAAGTGTTATCATTAGTTTCTCGACCCGTTACGAGCCTCATATCGGCATGACTTATCAAGCTACCGGGGTCTGACGTTTACCACCCCCAGGTAAGATATGCGACATATCATACGAAGAGACTGGACTGTACGGTAGTGTTACCGATTGGATTCGCAGGAGTATGAGCAGGCTTGCTTGTTGATCTTCTGATCGCTCAATATCCGGGTGGCCTTTATGTTTAGCAGACCGCTTGCGGTTTGTGGGTGTTTGATATGATCATCACCTACTGCCGGCGTATTGACGAGTCTTTAGAGTCCTACATAGAGGTTTTCTAGTTCATGCGAAACGAAGTAGGAGTACATATGTGATATGTGCGGGACCGAGATTAATGCGCGTATGTGATACCGCATTCTATTCTCGCGATATGTGATATCGGTCGGTTATATGTGATATAGCCGGGTTATCGGATCAAGTGTTGATTCGATAGATTGTTACATTTGACATCAGTCGGTAGTATGTGATATAGCCGGATTATTAAATCATGTGTTGATTTAATAATTTAATGTATAATTATATATTTGATATATTAATTTACATTAACTAATATTAACTCACTTAAACATTTCTTTTTCTCACTTATGTACACTTAGTATATATGTGATATATATTAATGTACATCTTTTGTGTCATGCTAGATGCCACATGCTACATAGGTGTATGAGACTAACACCATGCTTATAATAATGTGAGGGTTTTATATATTTAAAGTTAATCAAAATTAATAGTAATTAGTCACATGGTTGAAGCTTGTAGAAGCTTGTGGAACCATTGACTAAGTCCACTAATTTTGTTTTACTTGTAAATATTTATTAACCTAACTATTATTGTTTAGCCATGGTTTATTCTCTACATGAGTTAGTGTGTGACGCTAACTCACCCATGGTTGCTATTCCCACCTTATGATTTCATTCTCTCATCTTCATTCTTCATCTTCTTCTTCATTGAGAAAGCTTGCTAGCTTTTCTCAAGGTGAGAAAATATTGTGAGAAAATATTGTGAGAAAAACAAATCTAAAGTGAGCTCATTTTCTACTTCATCATCCTCTACTATTAGCCATTTAGTTTATGGTGTTTGCTTCACTAAACCATAATTTAGTGAAGAGGTAGCAAGAGCTTGAGTCTTCTCGACGTAGATCATCTTCGGTCTCGAAGACTTCGAGCAAGCTTGTTCATTTCTTCAAGTGAACCCTTTCTAGAGTTCGAATGTTCATTACTTGCAGCGAAGGACCTACTACACGGAGCACTAGAAGTGAAGGACCAGTCTACAAAGGTTGTATTCCTCATTCACTTAGATGTAATGTTGTTTACATGTTGTTTTGTCGGATTTTCTAGTTAAGATTCTAAGGTTAGGGTTAGCTAGTACGGAAATTTTTTGAAAATGGCATGGACGATACCTCCCGAAACCTTGCTGCCGCTCTAGGGAACCCAATATCTGGCTATTCATCATGACTGTGGAATCCGTCTTTCTTTATGGGCTTAAACGAAGTGCGGATTCCTAGTATATCCAATATATTCATCTATGATCTGGAATGCCTATTATTGTGTGAGACGAATGTATATATCTATATATTATATTTAATAGGCATTGCTTATATTTTGCACCCGCACTAGTCCATCCCCCGCTCTGTCGTTAGTTATGTAACTTAACGGGTGATTACGGGGCCTCATGGCTAATGCGGATGGCATAAGCGTACGTTGTATTTTCGTTTCTTTCTGCAATGGTAGGATTAATTGATGGGACAGCATTAACTCATTAATGCAAAGAAAACAAACCTAAGCTAAATCGTTAGAGCAATTTCAAAACCACTCGGTTTTCTTCAAAAAGAAAATTTTAAATGCGGAGCATAAACCACTCCTTTTAAAAAGCTATCATGGTTCCTTCGGTTATATCATGTTCATTACGTTAACGGTTTCGCCAAAATCCAGCCGTAGCCCTCCGTCGTTTGAAATAAACAACACATCGTATTCATGCTATGTTTGTTGGCCTACGTCAAGGCATAGTGAATGGTAGCAATGCGTTGCTTGTTTGCGGCATAGATAGATGCATTAGTTTAGGACAGTCGTACAGCCTTGTTGGCCTACGTCAAGGGCGAGTATGGATGGTTCTGAATTAATCAGGACAACGAAGGGTAGAACTTCACTTGCATCTTATGATTTGTTGGCCTACGTCAAGGTCATAAGAGCTTGGGGTAAAAATCACATCGGGAGTTTCAAACATTAAGGAAACTTGTATTTTTAGCATACCTTCTGCAGTGTGGTGACTAGAGTGGCTTCCATCTAGGTCATCATACAATGATAGTTGGATCCCGATCCCACTAATGAGTAGGATTACTCTCGGGAAAATTTCTCACTTAACAATCAATGCTATAAACCAAGTAGGTGTCTAGAACGGTGTTAGTGGGGCTACGCCTCCAGGAAAAAGAGGTTATATAATTAAGGAACTTCGCGAAAGCGTTGGAAAACCTCTCTCGAAGTACCGACACTAGCCTGGCTGAAAGATTAAGCAAGTATTGTGACGTGCGATTAATCCTGACAAATTCTTCTTTTTGGGGTTTGAAGAAGAATTTGAGGAAACAGTGAGAGCCATCCTGTTTAGATAAACTAATAACCAATCTAAACTTGCAAGAGCATATGCCGAGTGTTTCTTTTCTCTCTCTTTCTGGCAGCTACCATGACGGGACTAAAACTGTTACTTGAAAAAAAATACATTGACTGGGCCAAACTATAAAGATTGGCTGAAGAACGTCAACATTGCACTGACTAATGACGAAGTTGCATATGTCACCACCGCTATTGCTCCCCCTTTCCCAGAACCAGATTCCTCAGTTACGGACAAAGAGGACCGCAAAATATGGGATCTGGACTGCAAGAAAGCTAAGTGTATCGTGCTGGCGTCCATGAATAATGAACTCCAGAAACAGCATGAAAGTATGGATATTAAATCCATTTTTCTCCATTGCAAGGAATTGTATGGAGAGCACTCTAGTATCGCGAGGTACGAGACCTCAAGGAAACTATTCTAGATGAGGTTAGCTACAGGATCACCTATAGGAGAGCATGTCCTAAAAATGATCAGCCTCATTTAGGAACTCACAAACCTGAGATGCGTGCTAGAAAATGAGTTGTACATTGACTTGATTTTGCAGTCCCTTCCACACACCTTCTCTCAGTTCATGCTGAACTTCAACAAGCACGAAATGGAAGCTGGTCTTCCAAAGATCCTCAACATGTTGAGGGTAGCAGAGAACTCCTTGAAAAATGAGAAGACACCCGTTCTGTATATTGCCCAATCATCCTCTTCTAAATCCAAAGCAAAAACTAAGGGGAAGAAGAAGATGAACGCCACCAAACCGAAAGGTGGGATCAATAAGGTGCAGGGAACGAACAAGGCGGGGAGAGCAAAAGTGGACAAGAGTGAGTGTTATTATTATCACGAGAAGGGGCACTGGAAAAAGGATTGGATGGCTTTTAAAGCCAAGGACATGAAGCAAGCTGCTGCTTCTGCTTCAGGTGTGTTTGTAATTGAAAACCGTTTTTCAGTAAACTCTACATCATGGGTACTTGATACCGGTTCTGGTTCTCACATATGTAATTCTTTGCAGGCTCTGAGAAACCGTAGAGCACTGAAGGCAGGTGATATGACCCTCCGGGTTGGCAATGGAACAAACGTAGATGCTATTGCAGTGGGCGATTATCACCTGGGGTTGACTAGTGGGCACATTTTGGTGTTGTACAGTTGTTTTTGTATTCCCAGTATGCTATTTAATATTATATCAGTATCTTTATTTTCTAATGAAGGATATAATTTTGCACTTGAAAGAAATGTCATGAACATTCTCCTAAATCAAGAAATGATTGGGTTTGGCACACTGGAAAGCGACATATACATAAAGTTTTCAATATTCAAAATATACTCAAAAGAAAAGCTCCAGATTTAAACCAAGCCTTCCTATGGCATTGTAGACTTGGTCATATAAATGAAATAAGGTTGACTAAGTTGCTTAAAGATGGATATTTAGATCCGTTTGAATATTCATCATATGTAACTTGTCAATCATGTATCAAAGGGAAGATGACCAAATCTCCGTTCACAAGACACGGAGAAAGAGCCACGAAGCTCTTGGGACTTGTACGGCGATGTATGTGGTCCGATATCTACACATGCACGAAGCGGTCACTCCTACTTCATCACTTTTACTGATGATTTCTCAAGGTATGGACATGTGTTCTTAATGAAGCATAAATCCGAGGCCTTTGAGAAATTTAAGGAGTATAAAAATGAAGTAGAGAAACAGACAGATAAAATCATCAAGACGCTTCGATCTGATCGAGGTGGAGAATACTTAAATACCAGTTTCCTTGAATGCTTAAAAGAGAATGGAATTCTCTCTCAGCTTACTCCTCCGTATACACCTCAACAAAATGGTGTACCAGAAAGGAGGAATCGCACGCTACAGGACATGGTGCGTTCAATGATGAACAGTGCTGAGTTGCCACTTTCCTTCTGGGGTTTTTTCACGCCCTGCTTCCCTGTATACGGCGAAGGGGATACGACTGGTCCGCTACGTATTTACTCAGAAGCAAATACGCTAAGCGTAGCTAAGCAATATAAAAGAAAAAATATACACAAGAGACAAGGTATAAAAAACAGCAACTTTATTTATTAACATTCTTTTGTACAATGTATGAAAAGGAAATACAACTGAAATAAAAGCAATGCCTAAACAATGGCATGACAGGAAATTAAAGGTACTGAAAAGAAAATATACAATGTCTAGAGTTTGGAGTCTTCGCTGTACTGATCCAAGTCTTCTGCAGTTGGCTCGATCTCTGACGGTTCCAAATCACCTGACGACATTCAAAGAAGAAAGAAATAGAATGTCGTCAGCGAACAGATCGCTCGGTAAGTCCCAAAGATAAGAGGAGAAATAGAATGGACAGAGAGTAAGAGAGATATAGAGAGAGTAGCTTTTACAGTTGTATTATATTGTTATATTGTTGTATTTAGTGTTAACGCTGTTTTTTGTAGCTTGGTACAGAAGGATGCCAGTGTATACGAGAGGAGTCTCACTTGCCCCGGAGACTAAGGTATCAGGAACTCAAGGAACCGTTGGACCACGGTACAACAACAACGGAATACAAGTTAGGTGTCTTAATCTTACCGTCTCGTGCCACTTTTAACACCTTCCGTACCAATCTACCCCTTAAACCCCATAATGTTTTGATTATATTGTTTGTCTTGTAAATTGTATTGATTTTATAATTGGTTGACTGACCGAAACCATGATATCAGTAAACGGATGTAACCGTAGAATCATGTAAATGGAATAACTGGAGAACCATGTAAATGGAATGTATAACCATGGTTCGGTTCAGTCAAGTTGTATAGATTGATAATTGGATTCATGGATTCAGGTTGAATTGTAATATTGAAGATTGTAGATTGTAGATTGTACTTGAATTATATTCAAGTCAGATTATACTGAGACTCAAACTGAGTCAGACAATTTGCAAAGTAACTTGAAGTCCTGATTGTTTTTATTAATTTGTCTACCTTAGATAGGCAAGCACTCACTTCTCCGGCTCCCTGAGGCTCAAGAGATTGGTTCCGCTTAAACATATGTTTACTAGGGTCCTTAGGGTAATTTATAGAACTTGAGGGGTTTTTTGTAAAGTTACTTTTATATACTTTTTCAAAATATACCCCAAGCATTTATTATTCATATTTAGGATTGTAATGAATGTGGATTTTATATTGTGATATTTCTAAAGAAAATATCCTAAATTCAGAATAAAGGTATTTATTTGTAATATTGATTTATATGGAATTCATGGTATTTTAGTGTAAAATTAATTCTTGTGATTTGTAGAAAAAGGTGGAATATTTATATCATATCAAAATAGGTATTTTAATGATAAATATACATATATTTATACAAAAATAATTTTAATATATTTTTTATATTCTAAAAATCTCATTTTCTTAAGATATCGTATTTTAAATCTTTCGAGACCGAATCCTCCTTGCGGAGGTCTGAATCTCGCACTACTAAGCCCGAGGATGTGCGATAATCTGCACCATCCCGAACGGGTTCCCCAAAATGGGTTGTAGCGGCGCTTTGCAAATATTGTATAAATACTAATCCTTTAGAAAACGGTTCTATGAAGTAAGTGGTATTTATTTGTAAAGATGTCAATTTTCCGTATTCTATGTTCTAGGGTCTCCTAAGTCAACTAGACTATTCCTAACTGGTCCAAAACGATAAGTTGTGAGATGCCTCAAATCGCCTCTTCACCGCCAATTGTGGCCAGGTAAATACAAGTGAAGAAAGGAGGGATCCGCTCACGAATCACCGTGAGACGGGCCTTTTAAAGTTACCTTTCCCACTTGCCTAGCATAGACACCACAAAGTCGGGTTTAGATAAACTACTGATGTCCATAACTTATCCTATTTTCATAATAAGTGGTATTTATTTAAAAAGTGTATCAATACTAAATCTTTTAGAAATGGCTTTATTTAGTAAAGGGTATTTAAATAAAAATGTTTGTTTTTCCCGTATTCTAAGTTTTCGATGGTATCGTGTTAGGTTGTATATGAGTGTGTGAGGAGGTAGGTCGTTACCTCGTGCTCTACTTTAAAGGTATAGCAAGTTTAATGGAGTTAAATGTAGAATTGAAACAATGTGGTATTTAAGTGAAAAATACGATAAATTGAAATAGCCATCATTTCATATGATGAAACTTGATCAATTTGGTTGATTAGTGTTTAATAGTCAACATGAGGAAGTTTAAATATGATTGTATTAGTGAGAAGTGGAATTTTATAAGAAACCGAATCGGAAATCGGATTTGTTCCGGTTCCGTCGGGTTTTGTAAAACCGTATTTTTTGATAGAAGAGATAGGTAGGAATTGGGACTTACGGGTTTTAGATCACACAAGAGAGTGAGAGGGAAGTAGAGGAATCGCCGATGTGTTGCGTCGTCGCTGGTAGTTCCTAAAACGATCGCCGGAAGTTTGCCGGAGATTTCGCCGGAGATTCACCTCGAGCTTGTTTTCAAAGTACAAAAGTATTCTTGGAATTTTGAGAGAGTGGGCTCAGAATTTTGGGGTGAAAGGGTAGAGGGTAGGGGTGCTATTTATAGGGCTAGGGTAGGTGAAAGGTTAAAATGAAAAATGTGATAAATGTATTAAAAATATGATAAAATGTATTTAAAATGTATTAAAAGTGGAGTAATTGGGGTTTTAAAAGAGCTCTGGAAATGGTCTGAGGCTGAATTTTTGCAGGTGTATAGGGAATATGAAAAGACACAACTTTCATGTTGGGGTCGTCTCCGGAATCGGCCGTGACTCGGTCGGAGGACGGAGTCGGCCGAGTCAGGGCCGATTAGGCCGATTCCCGGCCGAGTCTGGCCGCCGGGACCCCCCGACGGTTCATCCACCCTCTGGCAATGTTACATCTTTGGGTGTAGTGGGGTTTTTGTGAGATATGCACGTGTAAACTCTTGGTATTCTAAAGGTTCAAAATAAAAATAATATTAAAAATAATGTGGGGTATGGGATTTGAACTCTAGTGGATTGGTTCAGCAATGCAACGTATTACCATTGAGCTACAAGCTCTTTCTTGTAATTATGAAGCTAATTAATTACTTAAAATAATAACAGTAAATGTAAATACCCCAAGTATACATTAATTTTAAAGCAAATTTTTGTACACTAAAAATGGAGTTGTTACATTCTTTTAACTTGTAATTAAAAAGTAAAATAATTACTTATATCTTGTGCTCAGGCTAAAATACCCCTTTATGGATTTTGAAAAATATTTTGAAAAAAATTGTATAGGAAAATTAGGGTTGTTACATTCTATCCTCCTTATAAAAATTTCATCCTCGAAATTTGTAAAACGAAAGTGTAACAGATTCAAGAAAGTTTAGTGACTGAAGTACTGACAGTGTGTGAAAAAAATAACAAGGTGGTGCAAAGGTTTTTAAAAATGTGAAAAATGTGTGAAGGAATGAAAGAATGCGAAGGTTTTGGTAAAATTGTAAAAGAGGTGAGTGAATTTTGGATTATGATGGATTCAAAATATATAGAATGATAGGATTCAAGGAAAATAAATTGTAAAGAATGTTTTAGCTGCTGGTTCTTGTGTTATATTGCTTAGGTTGTTCACGCAGAACAGAACTGCATGATAGAGTTTCATACAACTCAGGCCTGCATGGGCCACCAAAAAAACCGGTCACGCCCCGTTTCTCGGTATACGACGAAGGGGACACAACTGGTCCGCTACGTATTTACTCAAAAGCAAATACGCTAAGCGTAGCTAAGCAATATAAAAGAAAATATACACAAGAGACAAGGTATAATAAAAACAGCAACTTTATTTATTAACATTCTTTTGTACAATGCATAAAAAGGAAATACAACTGAAATAAAAGCAATGCCTAAACAACGGCATGACAGGAAATTAAAGGTACTGAAAAGAAAATGTACAATGTCTAGAGCTCAGGGTCTTCGCTGTACTGATCCAAGTCTTCTGCAGTTGGCTCGATCTCTGACGGTTCCAAATCACCTGACGACATTCAAAGAAGAAAGAAATAAAATGTCGTCAGCAAACAGATCGCTCGGTAAGTCCCAAAGATAAGAGGAGAAATAGAATGGACAGAGAGTAAGAGAGAGAGAGAGAGCGAGAGTAGCTTTTACAGTTGTATTATATTGTTATATTGTTGTATTTAGTATTAACGCTGTTGTTTGTAGCTTGATACAGAAGGATGCCAGTGTATACGAGAGGAGACTCACTTGCCCCGGAGACTAAGGTATCAGGAACTCAAGGAACCGTTGGGCCACGGTACAACAGCAACGGAATACAGGTTAGGTGTCTTAATCTTACCGTCTCGTGCCACTTTTAACACCTTCCGTACCAATCTACCCCTTAACCCCCGTAGTATTTTGATTGTATTGTTTGTCTTGTAAATTGTATTGATTGTATAATTGGTTGACTCACCGAAACCATGATATCAGTAAACGGATGTAACCGTAGAATCATGTAAATGGAATAACTGGAGAACCATGTAAATGGAATGTATATCCATGGTTCGGTTCAGTCAAGTTGTATAGATTGATAATTAGATTCATGGATTCAGGTTGAATTATAATATTGAAGATTGTAGATTATAGATTGTACTTGAATCATATTCAAGTCAGATTATACTGAGACTCAAACTGAGTCAGACAATCAGCAAAGTAACTTGAAGTTCTGATTGTTTTTATTAATTTGTCTACCTTAGATAGACAAGCACTCACTTCTCCGACTCCTTGAGGCTCAAGAGATTGGTTCCGCTTAAACATATGTTTATTAGGGTCCTTAGGGTAATTTATAGAACTTGATGGGGATTTTGTAAAAATACTTTTATATACTTTTTCAAAATATACCCCAAGCATTTATTATTCATATTTAGGGTTGTAATGAATGTGGATTTTATATTGTGATATTTCTAATGAAAATATCCTAAATTCAGAAATAAAGGTATTTATTTGTAATATTGATTTATATGGAATTCATGGTATTTTAGTGTAAAATTGATTCTTGTGATTTGTAGAAAAATGTGGAATATTTATATCATAACAAAATAGGTATTTTAATGATAAATATACATATATTTATACAAAAATAATTTTAATATATTTTTTATATTCTAAAAATCTCATTTTCTTATGATGTCGTATTTTAAATCTTTCGAGACCGAATGCTCCTTGCGGAGGTCTGAATCTCGCACTACTAAGCCCGAGGATGTGCGATAATCCGCACCATCCCGAACGGATTCCCCAAAATGGGTTGTAGCGGCGCTTTGCAAAGATTGTATAAATACTAATCTTTTAGAAAACGGTTTTATGAAGTAAGTGGTATTTATTTGTAAAGATGTCAATTTTCCGTATTCTATGTTCTAGGGTCTCCTGAGTCAACTAGACTATTCCTAACTGGTCTAAAACGATAAGTTGTGAGATACCTCAAATCGCCTCTCCACCGCCAATTGTGGCCAAGTAAGTACAAGTGAAGAAAGGAGGGATCCGCTCACGCATCACCGTGAGACTGGTCTTTTAAAGATACCTTTCTCACTTGCCTAGCCTAGACACCACAAAATCAGGTTTAGATAAACGACTGATGTCCACAACTTATCATATTTTCATAATAAGTGGTATTTATTTAAAAAGTGTATCAATAATGAATCTTTTAGAAATGGCTTTATTTAGTAAAGGGTATTTAAATGAAAATATTTGTTTTTCCCGTATTCTAAGTTTTCGATAGTATCGTGTTAGGTTGTATATGAGTGTGTGAGGAGGTAGGTCGTTACCTCGTGCTCTATTTTAAAGGTATAGCAAGTTTAATGGAGTTAAATGTAGAATTGAAACAGTGTGGTATTTAAGTGAAAAATACGATAAATTGAAATATCCATCATTTCATGTGATGAAACTTGATCAATTTGGTTGATTAGTGTTTAATAGTAACATGAGGAAGTTTAAGTATGATTGTATTAGTGAGAAGTGGAATTTTATAAGAAACCGAATCGGAAATCGGATTTGTTCAGATTCCGTCTTGTTTTGTAAAACCGTATTTTTTGATAGAAGAGATAGGTAGGAATTGGGACTTACGGGTTTTAGATCACGCAAGAGAGTGAGAGGGAAGTAGAGGAATCTCCGATGTGTTGCGTCGTCGCCGGTAGTTCCTAAAACGATCGCCGGAAGTTTGCCGTAGATTTCGCCGGAGCTTCGCCTCGAGCTTGTTTTCAAAGTACACAAGTTTTTTTGGAATTTTGAGAGAGTGGGCTAAGAATTTTGGGGTGAGAGGGTAGAGGGTAGGGGTGGTATTTATAGGGTTAGGTTAGGGTTAGGGTAGGTGAAAGGTTAAAATGAAAAATGTGATAAAATGTGATAAAAATGTATTAAAAGTGGAGTAATTGGGGTTTTAAAAGAGCTCTGGAAATGGTCTGAGGCTGAAATTTTGCAGATGGATAGGGAATATGAAAAGACATAATTTTCATGTTAGGATCGTCGCCGGAATCGGCCGTGACTCGGCCGTGACTCGGTCGGAGGGCCGAGTCGGCCGAGTCAGGGCCGATTTGGCCGATTCCCGGCCGAGTCAGGCCGCCGGGATCCCCCCCGACGGTTCATCTACCCTCTGGTAATGTTACATCTTTGGGTGTAGTGGAGTTTTTGTGAGATATGCACGTGTAAACTCTTGGTATTCTAAAGGTTCAAAATAAAAACAATATTAAAAATAATGTGGGGTATGGGATTTGAACTCTGGTGGCTTGGTTCAGCAGTGCAACGTATTACCAATGAGGTACAAGCTCCTTCTTGTAATTATGGAGCTAATTAATTACTTAAAGCAATAACAGTAAATGTAAATACCCCAAGTATACATTAATTTTAAAGCAAATTTTTGTACACTAAAAATGGAGTTGTTACATTCATTTAACTTGTAATTAAAAAGCAAAATAGTTACTTATATCTTGTGCTCAGGCTAAAATACCCCTTTATAGATTTTGAAAAAAATTGTATGGGAAAATTAGGGTTGTTACAGGTTTTGCGCTGGAATCAGCTACATACCTATTGAATTGAATTCCGACTAATTCTGTGCCTACCACTCCATATGAAATGTGGAGTGGGAAGAGACCATATCTCAAGTATCTTAAGATATGGGGGTGTCCAGCATTTGTTAAAAAGTAGAATCCGGACAAGCTCGAGACACGATCGGTTTTATGCAAGTTTTTAGATACCCCAAGCATTCAAGGGGATATCTTGTCTACCACACTGAAAAACAAAAGGTGTTTGTCGCTCGCCACATTGTCTTCTTAGAGAGCGAATTTCTTGCAAAAGAAATTAGTGCGAGCGCGGTAGAACTGGAAGAAATTCCAGAACCTCAAACTACTGCCGAGGACTTAGTAAAACCTCTGGTTTCAATAGATCCCGACGAACCAGCACCGCTCCGCAAATCTACTAGGCTTTCTCTTCCGCCTGAGAGATACTATGGGTTTCTTGTAGATGGGGATAGATAGGATTGCATTATCGATGATAATGAGCCTACTAATTTTCAGCAGGCTATCACGAGTAAAGACTCGGTGAAGTGGCTGGATGCTATGAGATCCGAAATGGAATCCATGTACAACAATAAAGTATGGACTTTGGATGTTGCTCCTCCTGAGGTGAAACCAATTAGATGCAAATGGATCTTCAAAAAGAAGATTGGTGTATTTGGACAAGTGGAAACCTACAAAGCTAGACTCGTTGCAGAAGGTTTTCGTCAAAGACCAGGATTGGACTATGATGAAACCTTTTCTCCAGTAGCTATGCTTAAATCCATTCAGATCCTGCTTGCCATTGCTTCCTTCCATGACTATGAAATCTGGCAGATGGACGTAAAAACAGCTTTTCTAAATGGACATTTAGAAGAAAGTGTTTACATGGATCAACCAGAAGGTTTCTTAGACAGTGGGAGCAGCGGAAAAGTGTGCAAGTTGCTTAAATCCATTTGTGGATTAAAGCAAGCATCACGGAGTTAGAACATCTGCTTTGATGAGACGGTCCAAGAATTTGATTTTATCAAAAATGTAGATGAACCATACATTTATAGGAAGACTGTAGAAGGAGCAGTAGTCTTCCTCGTTCTGTACGTTGACGACATACTCCTGATAGGGAATGATATCCCTATACTACAATCAGTAAAACTCTTCTTGTCACAGAAATTCTCCATGAAAGACTTGGGAGATGCCTCCTACATTCTGGGGATTAAGATCTATCGTGATGGATCCAAAAGAATGTTGGGACTTTCACAGTCTGGGTACATTGACACTATACTAAAGAGATTTAGTATGGAAGATCTCTCTTTGAATAGAAGGGGCTTGCGGTACAATTTCTTCTGTGCCTTAGAAATTTCAGAGGGCATTGGAAGAAGAAGCTGACGCCAACAAAAAATGCGCAACTCGCTCCGGGTTCCGATCTATATGACCTCCGGGTTCCAAACGCGGTAATTTACCCGCTTGTCACGGGTTCACCCTCTCCAAAGAGATGTCTCCAAAGACTGATGAAGAGAGGGCTCGCATGGGCATTATATCCAACGCTTCGGCTGTAGGATCTATAATGTATGCAATGTTATGTACCGGATTAGATGTAGCTTACACACTTAGTGTCGTAAGTAGGTATCAGTCTGACCCGGGTGAGAAGCATTGGATAGCGGTAAAGAACATTCTCAAGTACCTGAGAAGGACTAAGGAAATGTTCTTGGTTTACGGTAGTGGGGATCTCCAGGTCAAGGCTTTTACCGACTCCAGCTTCCAAAGTGACAAAGATGACTCTAAATCCATTTCGGCTTTTGTGTTTACCCTCAATGGAGGGGCGGTATGTTGGAAGAGTTCCAAACAGGATACCGTCGTAGACTCAACGATGGAAGCTAAGTATATAGCTGCTAATGATGCCGCAAAAGAGGCTGTCTGGATGAAAAAGTTCATCTCTCAACTTCAGGTGGTTCCGTCCATTACCAATCCAATACCTTTGTATTCTGATAACAATGGAGCTGTAGCATTAGCGCAGGAACCAAGGTCCCATCAGAAATCCAGGCATATCTTGAGGCGGTATCACCTGATCAGGAAGATCGAGGTACGGAGAGTGGGCACAAAAGACAACACGGCAGATCCATTCACCAAGGCCATCCCTCAATTTCAGTTCGAGAGGCTGTTTGAGATGTTGGGCATGCAGTACGCCAGCAACTGGATCTAGTACAGACAGTGGGTACTCATTGCACCAATTACAGGCCTCGGTGCAAGTGAGAGATTGTTGGATATATATGCCCTAGAGGCCTTCATTGTATAGGATACTAGGGATATGTATGTACAGGACAATCTTGCTCGATATGATAGTACGCTATTTTATTTTTATTTATCTTAACATATAATATATTTTACTTTGTATTTCATATATTGTGTACATGTTGATAAAGCCCGTAGGATATTTGCCTGACTACCAGCATTGTGATGGCAGTCATACTTGTGGGAGCTGGGTGGTCAATAGGCACATCCTTAAATGTCCTTAGTCATAGGAGTATTGAAACGGGGCATCGATACTCCAGAATAGACTAGTGTATACATATCTAGACCCTGACGATGGGCGATGGATTGGTCCCGCAGCCATTGGTGATGTGCACCTAAGATTGTACAAAGGTGCTCACTGGGTGTGAGTACACCGGACAGGACTCGCCGAGGACTGACTAGATGGTATTATACCAAGCGTTAGATAGCAGTTCTCTGGTGACATGTGTGCAGATAGTCTATCGACCTAAAGTCGTCATTTTTCTTGTGTGAGTTCTCACTGTGCTTTGATTAGTACCCTACCGCGGCTCAAAGGATTCATGCAAACAGGTTTTAGTTGGGTACAGTCCCGAGCCACATGGAGGCAGTGAGACTCTATTGGGGATTCATCTCTCCCGGTATAGGGAGTCGATATCGCACAATGATCGGTTGGTCATTACCATAAGTCCCTGGCCAGGGCTGATTGAGAATTACTGGTGGACGGACCAGTAGATTCTCGGATGGTCTTGAGTCATACTGACACGACTTGTATGATTATTAGGGGTCTAATATTTTCCATCCCCTAGACCTTACATGCGATACTCTCAGACGAACAGACCGGACTGCACGGATATTGTCTCGGACAGGCTCAGTAGGGGTTTCGGACGAGTTCGCTCGTCGGCCTCTTTTTCGACATGTACATGGGTTGCCGTTATGTACAGCTAGTGCCACTGACGGACTTATAGTTAAACCCAATGTCAGCGTACTATCGAGTCTTTAGAGTCCCACACAGAGGGTTTCCCTGGATCAGGCGAGACGATGTAGAGGCCGTATGGTCTTACGGCAGGGTTTCGATCGCATGCGTGTACTGGCTACACGAATGATGTTCGGACAGATAATACTAGTGGGCTTTGGTTTAAGCCGGATCCTAGTATTATACTATTGGATTATACTTGTCTCTGTGTATCCGTATTTTTCGGAATACGGATATGGGTATGTATATACGGTGAGGGCATTCTTGTAATTTCATAAGAATGGGCTTCTAGAAGGAGACACCTCATCATTGATTTATCCTTTTTTGATAAAGGATTAATGAGGTGGAAATTAGGAGATATTTGAGGAATGGGTTGCAAGCATGGATTTGTAAATTGTTTTTTCATTTGGGTTTCCTATTCAAGCATGGTTGCATTTTTTGTGACTATTTTATTCCATGCTTGAAGTTCATTCTCACATCCTTTTCTCAAGTTCATTCTCATCATATCATTCTCTCTTCTGGGATTCCTCTCCTCCTCCCTCAAACTCATGCCATCACATGAGTTGTGAATCAATGAGCTTTGAGACTAATTAATCCAATATACCTTCTCTACTTCTACTTAGTAGTCTTTACTTAGCAAGTTGGATCACTAAGTTACCTCATTTGAGGTTGGAGCTTGACCATAGGCCCTCGGGTAGATCCTTCTTCGACACAAAGGAGACCGGCAACCGAATCCATTTGAAGCCTTGGAGGAGCCAAAGAAAGGAGATCAAGAAGAAGCTTGAACAAAGGAGCAAAGAACTACTTGAAGACCCGAAGGACTTGACACGAGGGTATAATACTTTAACCGAGTAGTTAACGCCCTCTTGTAGTTTAATTTTTGTTAGTTAAGGTTTAATCAAGATCCTAAAAGTGGAAAAAGTCTATGTTGCAAAGCCAAACATGATCTTTTGATGTGAGAAAAATCGTTTTTGATGTATTCCGCCTCCCCACAATCACGTGGGGTGTGCTACATAGACTTACAGGTTTAACCACAAAAACGTCGGCGGCACTAGCTGTACGTAACAGCACCCATGTATTGAGTGAAAAGAAGGCCAACGAGCAAACTCATCCGAACCCCTACTGAGCATGTCAGTGACAATATCCGTACAGTCCGGTCTGTTCATCTAAGAGTATCGCATATCGAGTCTAGGGAGTGGATAAAGTCAGACCCCTAATAACGCGATATTTTGTGTCGGTATGAACCCTGTCACCGACTGAGAAACTACCGATCCAAATCAGTAATTCTCATCTACCTTGGCCAAGGATTTCTGGTGATGGTCACCCGTGCTCCGCGCGACATCAACCCCCAATACCGGGAAAGGCGAATCCCCGACAATCCGCTCACTGCCTCCATATGGCTCGGGACTGTACCCAACTAAAACCTGTTTGCACGACTCTTTAGAGCCATGGTAGGGTAGTAATCAAAGAACAGTGGGAACTCACACGAGACAAATGACGATCTCAAGTCGACAAACTAACCTATACATATGTCACCTAGGAAATGCTATCTGACAATAGGTATAATACCAACTAGCATGTTCCCGGCGAGTCCGTCCAGTGTACTCATAACCCAATGAATATCTGTATACTATCTTAGTTGACTGGCTGACACCAATGGCTTGGGAGACCGGCCACCGTCCCTCATCGGGGTCTCGAAAAGTATACACTGGTCTACTCTAAAGTATTGATTCCCAGCCTCGATACTCCCTCGACTAGGGACATTTAAGGATGTGCTTATAGACCATCCAGTTCCCACATATATGATCGACATCATAATGCTGGTAGTCAAGTAAGAATCCTATGGGCTCTATCAACATGTAATAGTGATTTGTAATACCACACAATGCATGTACATGATGACAGAGACAAACCAGATAGTATACTATCATCTCGAGTAAAACTGTTCTATTCATATAGGTCCTCTCTCAATCATCACAATCACGTGCCTGCGATTACAATAATTGACTTGAAGGCACTATAGCCAACAAGGAACCCAGGTCCTATCAGCGTTCCAGACACATCCAGATGCATATCACCTGATCCGGGAGATAGTTGATCGCCACGTGATCAAAGTTATGAGAGTAGACATGAAGAACAACATTGCGGATCCACTCACCAAGGCCCTTCCACTGGCGCAATTTTAGCGAATTTTTGAGATGTTGGGTATGAGATACGCCAATAGTTGGCCTTAGTGCAAGTGGGAGATTGTTAGATATATATGCCCTAAAGACAAATATTGTAATTATAGGATATATATATGTACAGGATAATCTTTCTCGATATGATAGAATACTATTTGGTTTGACTTTATCATTCATATGTATGGTTCTACTTATTATTACTGTCGCTAATACATGTTGATAAAGCCCTTAGGATCTTTTCTTGACTGCCAGGATTGTGATGAAAATCATACTAGTGGGTCCTAGATAGTCTATAAGCATATCCTTAAATGTTCCTAGTCGAGTGGATATCGAGACAGGGCATCGTTGTCCCAGAGTAGACTAGTGTATATGTTTTTTTTGACCCTATATGGGGGCGATGGATGATCCCATATCCATTGGTGTTTGACACCAAAGATTGTATACAGGTGCTCATTAGAGAATGAGTATACTAAACAGACTTGTCGAGAACTCCTATACGGTATTATATATACTGTCAGATAGCAGTTCTCTGGTGATATGAGTACAGAGTAGTCTGTAGACCTGAGATCATTAGAGTGTCTTGTGTGTTTCCCACTGTACTTTGATTATTACCCTACCGGGGATTTAAAGAGCCGTGCAAACAAGTTTTAGTTGGGTACAGTCCCGAAACACATGGAGATAATTAGAAATCGGAAGGGCTTCGTCTCTCCCGATATAAAGAGTTGATGTCGTGTTGTGCCTGATTGACTGTTACCCTATGTCCCTGGCCAGGGCAGATGAGATAAACTGATAAATATTATCAGTTGTATCTATTGTGGTTATAGGTTACTGATTGGCATAACTTATCAGCTATTGGAGGTTTGACGAATACCACCCTACAGACTTGATATGCGACACTCTCAGACGAAGAGACCGAACTATACGGAGACTGCCACTTTTAGGCTCTGTTGGATTTCGGACAAGCTAGCTTTTTGATCTTCCTATTCGTTCAATACCTGGGTAGCCGTTACGTGCAGCTATACCGCTGACATGATTATAAGTGTTTGATATGATCATTACCCACTATCAACGTATTGAGGAGTTTTTAAAGTCACACACAGAGATTTCCTATCATGAGCGAAACGAAGTAGGGCATATATAGCGATATGTGCGGGAGCTAGATTAAATATGGGTATATGATACCGTATTTTAATCTAGCGTTATTTAATATTAGCTGGTTATATATGATATAACCGGATTATTCTAACAAATGTTGATTTAATAATTTTATATATATATATATATATATATATATATATATATATAAACTAATATTATGCTCACTTTATTTTTCCTTCTCATTATATATTGTTTATATATGATATAAATAATATATATATGATTTTTCATGGTTGTATATACACATAAGATGTGTGTATAAGAATCACATAGGATTCAAAGATAAGGATAAATCATATTTGCTTATTTGAATAAATAAAATAATGAGTCATTTTTAAGAATTGTATAGAATAAGATGACTCATTTTAATTTATTAATTCAAATAAGATATGATATATTTGTTCTTATCTTAAAAATCATAAGCCATTTTCATCTTCATCTTCTCTCTCTTGACATTATTTTTTATGAAAAAGTGGGAAAAAAAAAGTGAGCAAAAATTTCTACTCCATCAATCTAAACTAAACTAGCAAATTAGTTTAGATTGTTCTCTTTACTATAAAATTATTTTAGTGAAGTAAGAGCTTGTGCAAAAGTTATCTCAAGATGAATTATCTTGAATCCTAGAAGATCTACTTCAAGCTTGTTCCCTCTCTCTCAAAGAGCTCAAGGAGTCAAGAACAACAACTTATACCTAGCTTTCAAGGATGTAAGTAAATTTTAACCTTGAATGAAACTACTCTTTCTTGTTTAGTAGTGGTTACAAGTCTAATAATTTAGTCAAGATCCTAATTTGAAGTTATTAGCTCTCTGGGTTTTTGAAAACACTATATTTACATGCTTGCTAATTATAGTAGAGAGGCTAATCACTTCCAATATGAAGGCCATCTTTAGAATGTTAGATGCCTTGAACTTGACCTGTTGATAGCACGACTTGAGATCCAACTTCGAGAACAAGCTAGATCTACCCAGTTGATCAAACAAGTTGTCGATTCGTGGAAACGGGTACTTGTTCTTGATGGAGAGCCTACTAAGTTCCCGGTAGTCGACATACATATGACCGGTCCCATTCGTCTTAGATACCAAAAGAACATGAGCACCCCAGGGTGAGACGCTAGGCCCGATGAAGTATCTCTGCTGATGATCATCCAACCGAGTATAGAGTTCCTTCAGTTCGTGCGGTTCTATCCGATATAGTGCCTTCAGGATTGGTTGAGTACCGGGCATCAAGTCAATTACAAAATCAACCGATCAATCTTGTGGCAGACCTGATACGCCATCGAAAACATCCTTAAAATATCGAACTAGCATTGGCATCCCATCCCCCGTCTATAGTGTGTTTAGTACTTCTTCCCTTGGTTTGGCCCGGTAGATCGCTAGCTCTAAGGATTGCCCTTCACTCACGAAAATAAACATAGGATGATCGAGGATTTTGAATACTACTCTCCTTTGACGGCATTCGATGGTAGTATAGAAAATCCCCAACCAATCCATGCCCAAGACCACGTCGAAGCTTGGAATTTCTATAACCATAAAATTGTCGTAGAATTCCCGGTTGCAGATCGACACATATTGTATCATATAGTTGAATTTTGCACTTTTTTACCCTCTTTGGGACCTCCAGCGATTGAATGTTGAAACAAATGTGAGTTTAAATAAAAAAAAGTTATTTAGTGTTTTAAGAATTGACCAGAAAGTCCTGGTGTCACGCCCCGTTTCCCAAAATAAGGAATACAAGGGTGAGAAGGCCAGCCATGCTCCTACGATCAAGAAAAAATCCTGTCGTAGTCACATTTCGGCTTCTAGAATTATATGGTAATCAGTAAAATACAATACGGGTAAAGAGAATGCAGTCACAAAAACTATCGAATATAAAGAAATTTTAGCTCAATGAAAGTAATCAAAAGGGCAACTAACCAGGAATATCAATGGAGAAATGTAACTTGTTCACTGGTCTGGATCTTCACGGTCTTCTCGAGATCAGACAAATCCACCTCTATCACTGAGCATGCATACTCAGGTCGTCAGGGCGACACATTAGCAATATTATAATAATCATGAAAGATAAGAAAAATAAAAGTAATAACGGTGGAGATGATAAATGCAGGCAATCAATATGTCAATAACTGATGTAATGTATGATCTGTGTCCCTATCGGTCTCTAGTCACTTTAGAAATCGAGATGCGGAAAGGAGTGATCATGTTTAACGAGGGTCTCGTACGTACCCGAGACTACAGCCCACGATGCCCGGGACATAACCCTGTCAGCCAGACCGCTAGGTCCAACCTAATATATAAGAGTCGTTGTTCGAATGATCATCTTCTAAAAATCACTAACCTCGCTAAATAAAATTTCCTTTCCACTTCGATTTCCCCTTTTCCCCCAGGTTTCACTATTTATGAGTATGGTCTAGTTGTGTACAAGTACGCACCAATAACACGATTTTATTCACTGTTCACTGTATTGTCACCATCACGAACCATTCACTTTTCACTGGCGTACCTGACACTCCTAAACCTATACCATTCACGCTCGACAATGCATTGTACACTGAAACTTAATAATAAAGGGCACTATCACTAGAGGTATTACGGTCGGGTATAATATGTGCATTTATGCTGCTAAACAAATCATGTGCAATGCAAGTTATTATGTGTCTTATGATCTTATAAAAATCGTATTAAATCATACGTTCAGAATTAACTAAAATGATACAAAAGCGGTAACAAGTAAACTCAGTCGGAAGTTCAACGAAATTAGTTTCAAGTCAAACGGGTTTCGGTTTCGCAAATTACAGACGTTTCATTTGAAGTGTTCGCTGCTGGAAATTCAGTTCCTGAACTGAAAGTCTATTTCCTAACACAGTTTTCACCCTGTTGGGATCAAAATTAGGCAACACTATAGGTGAACAATATTTAGGGTTATCAGTGAGGTTTCCAAATCAATTGGTGGATCAGTAATATCCTATATCAACAGGGAGTTATGGTCAAGTTAAGTTCGATGTGTAAAATCTGCCACTACAGAATTCAGCTGGACACATCGACATTATAAAATGTGTTAAAAATATCATAGAGAAAATAAATCCAGTGAAACAGTGGGGTAAGAAAGATAACTCAATTTTCTACGTAAAGATATAGGGTTCCGCACATTTTCGCATTTGAGCAAGGATATGCAGTGATTTAAAAACAAGGGTTAACTGGGATTACTGTTCTGGACTGCAGTCCAGAATCGTAATTCTCCTCAGTTTTCTCTATCATAATTTGTTAAAATTCAGAGATCGGCTATAGAGTACTATAGGTTAATCTATTAGCTTTGATAAAAGCCATGGAATGATAAAATCTAATTTGTAAATGATTTAATATGAATTTAACGGTCTAGCATGTTCAGGAAAATTCTGATTTCGCAATAATTATCGGGGGTAATATTTTATAGGTGAAACGATATTTATTTGTAACCAAATTTCCACAGCACTACTGTGAATAGTAAACGGGTTTAACAATCATAAGTTCTACCATTTAAAGATGAGTTTTCAATTAAAATTTTGCATCGAATACTTGTAATAATATTGAATCGCAATCGAAATGATTGTATAATAGCAAGAAGCAAGTATGTAAAACTTGCCTGACGACGTATCGAGGATGATACGGCAGCGACGCGGCACGGTGGTGACCAATAGCTATGGCAACGGCACGACACGATCATGGCGCAAGCACGGCTAGGCACGACACGGCAACTCAACCCCGGCTCGAGCTTGGCGCGTTTTGACCTTGGTCTTTGGCTGGAGGGTGTTGTGCAAGGTGGTCGTCGATGGGGGCCCGACAGTACTAGCGGACGCGGCAGAGGCAGCGACAGCGAGAGAAGGCTCGGCTTGGCTTGATAAAAGAGGATGAAGGTAAGGCTCGGTGTTGGCGATGGTGCAGGTGGAGGTTGCAGGCGATGGAGGAGGAACTGGCGGCTCATCAACGGTGATGGTCGATGGTGCAATGAGGGTGCTTAGCTACGACAGGGGCGTCGGTGAGATGGGTTGCGGCGGCCGGAGCTCGGTTGAGAGGAAGAAGGGTCGGCTTGGGCTGTAGGCGATGAGGGGAGCTGGAGTTGGAGTGAGGTGGTTGCGTTGTCGTCAGAGGTGACAGTGGTGGCATCGAAAGGAAGTTGTTCAGACTGTGGCAACAGGGAGTCGGCGGCGATGGTAATAGGTTGGATGTCAAGAGAGGGGGAGGGAGATAGAGAGAAAGAGAGAGATTGGTGGGGCTCGTCTTGAAGGAGGAGGTAGGAGGTTCGTCGGCATGCAGGGCGAGGTCCGTCGACGGGGAAAGTGAGGATGCGCCGGCGATGGGTGAGGTTAAGGGGAAGCTCGAAGAGAAGGGACGAGATGGTGTTGGGTGTTTGGTGGAAGAGGATGATGATGACCGGTTGAAAAGGAGAGGGGAGGGTGGCTGGAGCTGGCAACGATGGAGGGGTGGTGAGGAAGAAAGAGGTGGCGACGGGGATGCGGTGAGGTCGAGGGTCGACGAGGTGAAGGTGGAGGTGTGCTCGGGGGAGGAAGGCTCGAGCTCGGGGAAGGAAGGAGAGGGATGGGCGACGATGGCGAGCGCGGGCACGGGCGAAAGCGAAGGCGTGGGTACGAGTTCGTGAAGGCAGGAAAGAAAAATTAAGAATGAGGAGGGAGGTGAGAATATGGGATCGAGTGGAGAGAGAGGGAGAGAGTGAACATGTGTGTGAGAGAGAGAGACGTGTGAGAGGGGGAGAGAGAGAGACGTGAGAGGGAGAGAGAGAGAGAGAACATGTGATTTTGGGTTAATGAAATTTTTAAAGAAGAGAGAGAGGTAACGGGAAAAATATTAATTAGAATTTATAGGATATTAAGATGGAATTCACTGTGATTAATGGGAATTTATGGTAGAGATTTGGGTTTGGATTTGTGGGAATTCAAAACGAAATGAGAAGGGATAATTGTTTGGGCTTGCAAAAAGATGTGGGCCGGGCCTTGGACATGGGAAAAATATAGAGGCAAAGAAAAATGAGTGGGCATGGGCTTTAGGCAGTTGTTAGGGTATTAAAATTTTCCTAGAGAGGAATATTGGGAAAATATTTGGATGGAATAAATTAAATAGAATAATATAGGAAAAATTATTATTAGATTATGGATAGTGGAGTACAAATGAACTGGGTATTATATGATATCCTCCTTACAAAAATTTCGTCCTCGAAATTAAAAGAACGAAAAGAGAGAGAAGAAAAAAAATGGAGATACAAATGGCTACCAGAAAAGATGTGGGAACCGAGAACGTATATCCTCCTCCCGTTTCCAAGTAGATTCCCTAGGTGAACGGCCGCCCAACTCTTCTGTCTGTCCTGGGCCATCTTAATGCATTGTCTGATCATCTGGAACTTGTCTACCGTCAACTTAAGGCGTGTACCCAGAATCTTCTGTAAACTCTTCCCAAAATTGCGAAATGAATTTAGTGTCCCAATCTGATACTATACTTACCGGACTCCGTGAATTCGCACTACCTCTTGCATGTATTTCTCCGTAAGCGACTCGGTCGATTGTCCCACCCGGAAGGGTATGAAGTGTGCTGCTTTAGTAAGACGGTCGACGATAACCCAAATAGCGTTGTTGCCTCTTGGGCTCCATGGTAAGGCAGTTTCAAGGTCCGTAGTGATGTGCCCCCATTTCCAATCGGTATCGAAAGAGGTTGCAACCGTCCAGTTGTTCTCCGGTGTTCAGCCTTTACTTGCTGACATACTAAGCACTTGGATACCAACCGTGCAATCTCTCTCTTCATTCTGTTGCACCAATAGTGTTGTCTCAGATCTCGATACATTTTTGTGCCTCCCGGATACACAGAATAAGCTGAATTATGAGCCTCATCTAGTACTTCTTCTCGAACATCCCCCTCGGGAATGTAGAGCCTGCTACCGAATCTCAAAAAACCGTCTCGATGTATAAGTAAGTTTGTCCTTAGTCTGGCTACGATCTGCTCTCTGAACTTTTGTAATCGGGGATCATTAGCTTGTACAACTTTAATGTGATCTACAAGTGAAGACCGCACCTGTAACTGCTAAAACCGCCTGATTGCACTCGGTGTAACAATCTCTAGTTCGAGCTTCCGAGAATCCTCAATGATGTTCCTTTTCCTGGTCAACATCATGACCGCTGGTTTGCGACTGAGGGCGTCGGGTACAACATTTACTTTTCTCCGGATGGTACTGTAAATTCCAATTCGTAATCTGCCCTTTGTTATAGCCATTGGCGTTGTCTTATATTCAATTCTCTATGAGTGAACATGTATTTCAGACTCTTGTGATCCGTATACACTTCCACCTTCTTGCCCAGCAAGTAATGTCTCCAGATTTTCAATGCGAAAACCACTGCGGATAACTCCAAGTCGCGTGTTGGGTAGTTCCCCTCGTGATTCTTCAGCTGCCGTGAGTCATAAGCAACTACCCGACCGTGTTGCATCAGAACGTAGCTTAAACCTTTCCCTGAATCATCGCTGTGTATCACCAGACCATCTGAATCGTCTGGCACTGTAAGAATAGGTGTCGTGGTCAATTTCTGTTTCAGTATCTCAAAAGCCTGAGTACATTCCTCTTTCCATACGTAAGGCTCTTCCTTCCATGTCAGCCAAATTGGGGGGTTAGGTGATTACAAGGTTCAAGGATGGGATAAAAGTAATGTCTTTGTAAGAAGGGAAAGGAATTTGTAAGAAGGATCAATTAATGAATCAAGCGGGCTTAAAGGTACAATACTTCAGGAAAAATTCGATTGAACTAAAACTTTATTATTCAGAAAATCTTGACAGAGTACAGTTGAGAGATAAATGTGGCCCTAAACTATACATCGTTTTTATTTGGCCCTAAGAAAACAAAATAAGTCGCGTCAGTCGCGATTGTGAAAGTTCAACAAGTTGCGATAAGTTCTCGTGCTAAGATGGAGGCGTCCATTCCCATAGTGCCTTGCCGGGATATCTGCTTGAGGTTCCTCAGCCTCAAATTCCTCTTCACTCGAGATTTCATCCTCCGATTCCTTCTCGGCTGGAGCTTCGTCTTTAGATTCCTCCCCTATAGGGATTTCTTCTCCTGTCTCTTCCTCTTCGGCGGGAGCTTCCTCATCGAAATCCTCTACCATATGTTCTGCTTCTTCCGGGTCCCTTTCTGGATCCTCTTCCATAGGGTCTTCCTTAGGATTCTCCTCTTCAGGATCCTCATCTGGTTCCTCCTCTACCGCATTTTCCTATGGATCCTCTTCTATTGGGTTTTCTTCGGGATCCTCTTCCAGTGCATTTTCCTGTGGATCCTCTTCTATTGGGTCTTCTTCGGGATCCTCTTCCACTGTATTTTCCTGTGGATCCTCTTCTTCAGGGTCCTCCTCTTCATCTTCAGAATCATTAATCATATTAATCTATGGAGCTGCGACACCGTCTCCCTCGTCCTCGGATTCGCTGTCGTCGAAAATGACCTGTGGGCCATCGGCCTCGTCATCGGAACTCACTAATATACAGTCGAAAGAAATGCAGGACCGAGTGTCCTCATCGAGAAGTGGTGCCGCCCCAGGATTGACCATGGTCTGAAAAGTAAGGGTCATGATAAGATAGTGGAACACAAAGGAAAATAACGATTAATGATGCGGAACATGAGGAAAAGATAAAGTAGATAAGGTTCAAAACATGAACTTGAGTGGTGATACATAAGTAGTATATGGAAGTGAAAGCAAGGAAACAAAGTATGATTCAAGGGGTCCCTAAATTGAACTGCAATCTTATTCTAAACCTGGCGCTCTGATACCATCAAAACCATGTCACGCTCCGCTTCCCAAAATACGGAATACAAGGGTGACAAGGTCAGCCATGCTCCTACGATCAAGAAAAAATCCTATCATGGTCACATTTCGGCTTCTAGCATTATATGGTAATCAGTAAAATACAATACGGGTAAAGAGAATGCAGTCACTAAAACTATCGGATATAAAGAAATATGAGCTCAATGGATGCAATCAAAAGGGCAACTAACCAGGAATATCAATGGAGAAATGTAACTTGTTCACTGGTCTGTATCTTCATGGTCTTCCCGAGATCAGACGAATCCACCTCTATCATTGAGCATGCATACTCAGGTCGTCAGGGCGACACAATAGCAATATTATAATAATCATGAAAGACAAGAAAAATAAAAGTAATAACGGTGGAGATGATAAATGCAGGCAATCAATATGTCAATAACTGATGCAATGTATGATCTGTGTCCCTATCGGTCTCTAGTCACTTTTGAAATCGAGATGCGGAAAGGAGTGATCATGTTTAATAAGGGTCTCGTAAGTACCCGAGATTACAGCCCACGATGCCCGGGACATAACCCTGTCAGCCGGACCGCTAGGTCCAACCTAATATATAAGAGTCGTTGTTCGAATGATCATCCTCTAAAAATCACTGACCTCGCTAAATAAAATTTCCTTTCCACTTCGATTTCCCCTTTTCCCCCAGGTTTCACTATTTATAAGTATGGTCTAGTTGTGTACAAGTACGCACCAATAACACGGTTTTATTCACTGTTCACCGTATTGTCACTATCACGAACCATTCACTTTTCACTAGCGTACTTGACACTCCTAAACCTATACCATTCACGCTCGACAATGCATTGTACACTGAAACTTAATAATAATGCGCACTATCACTAGAGGTATTACGGTCGGATATAATATGTGCATTTATGCCGCTAAACAAATCATGTGCAATGCAAGTTATTATGCGTCTTATGATCTTATAAAAATCGTATTAAATCATACGTTCAGAATTAAGTAAAATGATGCAAAAGCAGTAATAAGTAAACTCAGTCAGAAGTTCAACAAAATTAGTTTCAAGTCAAACGGGTTTCGTTTTCGCAAATTACAGTCGTTTCATCTTAAGTGTTCGCTGCTGGAAATTCAGTTCCTGAACTAAAAGTCTATTTCGTAACAGAGTTTTCACCCTGTTGGGATCAAAATTAGGCGACACTATAGGTGAACAATATTTAGGGTTATCATATAGGTTTCCAAATCAATTGGTGGATCAGTAATATCCTATATCAACAGGGAGTTATGGTTAGGTTAAGTTCGATGTGTAAAATCTGCCACTACAGAATTCAGCTGGACACATCGACATTATAAAATGTGTTAAAAATATCATACAGAAAATAAATCCTGTGAAACTAGTGGAGTAAGAAAGATAACTCAATTTTCTACGTAAAGATATAGGGTTCCGCACATTTTCGCATTTGAGCAAGGATTTGCAGTGATTTAAAAACAAGGGTTAACTGGGATTACTGTTCTGGATTGCAGTCCAGAATCGTAATTCTCCTCAGTTTTCTCTATCATAAGTTGTTAAAATTCAGAGATCAGCTATAGAGTACTATAGGTTAATCTGTTATCTTTGATAAAAGCCATGGAATGCTAAAATCCAATTTGTAAAAGATTTAATATGAATTTAACGGTCTAGCGTGTTCAGGAAAATTCTGACTTCGCAATAATTATCGGGGGTAATATTTTATAGATGAAAAGATATTTATTTGTATCCAAATTTCCGCAGCACCACCATGAATAGTAAACAGGTTAACAATCACATGTTCTACCATTTAAAGATGAGTTTTCATTTAAAATTTTGCATCGAATGCTTGTAATAATATTGAATCGCAATCGAAATGATTGTATAATAGCATGAAGCAAGTATGTAAAACTTACCTGACGACGTATCGATGATGATACGGCAGCAACGCGGCACGGTGGTGACCAATAGCTATGGCAACGGCACGACACGATCATGGCGCAGGCGTGGCTAGTCACGACACAGCAACTCAACCCCGGCTCAAGCTTGGCGCGTTTTGACCTTGGTCCTTGGCTGGAGGATGTTGTGCAGGGTGGTCGTCGACGGGGGACCGATGGTACTAGCGGACGCAACGAAGGCAGCGACAATGAGAGAAGGCTCGGCTCGGCTTGATAGGAGAGGATGAAGGTGAGGATCGATGTAGGCGATGGTGCAGGTGGAGGTTGCAGGCGATGGAAGAGGAACTGGCGGCTCGTCACCGGTGATGGTCGGTGGAGCGGTGATGGTCGGTGGTGCAGTGAGGGTGCTTAGCTACGACAGGGGCGTCGACGAGATGGGTTGCGGTGGCCGGAGCTCAGTTGAGAGGAATAAGGGTCGGCTTGTGCTGTAGGCGATGAGGGGAGCTGGAGTTGGAGTGAGGTGGCTGCGTTGTCGTCAGAGGTGACAGTGGTGGCATTGAAGGGAAGTTGTTCATGTTAGTTATATGTATGCCCTAGAGGCCATTACTGTACATTGGATGTATATTGTAGTGGATGCTGGGACATATATAGGTAGGACTTTCTTGCTCGACATGATAGTACGCTATCTGGTTGCTCTTTATCTTAACATGTATACTTTCCGTCTATCTGTTACATGTTGATAAAGCCCTTAGGATGTGTACTCAACTTCCAGGACTGTGATGCAGATCATACTAGTGGGGCCTGGATAGTCTATGAGTACATCCTTGAAATGTTCCTAGTCGAGGGAATATCGAGACGGGGCATCGATATTCCAGAGTAGACTAGCGTATATCTTCTCGACCCATGCGATGGGCGATGGATGATCCCATATCCATTGGTGTTTGACATCAGAAATGGTATACGGGTGCTCAGTGGAGACTGGGTACACTGAATGGACTCGCCGAGAACTCCCAGATGGTATTATACCTCACGTCAGATGGCAGTTCTCTGGTGACACTGGTACAGCTTAGTCTGTTGACCCGAGATCGTCATAGAGTCTTGTGTGTCTCCCACTGTGCTTTGATTTCCACCCTACCACGGCTCTACTGAGTCGTGCAAACATGTGGTTTTTGGGTACAGTCCCGATTCACATGGAGGCAATGAGCGATAGGAGGGGATTCGTCTCTCCCGGTATTGGGGGTTGATGTTGTGCTATGCTCGACTGGCCATAACAGGAAATCCCTGGCCAAGGTTGCAGTGATATACTGGTAAGAGTTATCAGTAGTTTCACGAATGTTATGGACCTTACGTCGGCATGACTTATCAAGCTATTGGGGTCTGACGTTTACCACCCCTAGGCGAGATATGCGACATATCAGACGAACAGACCGGACTGTACGGTAAGTGTTACTGGTTGGATTCACAGGAGTGTAAGCGGGCTTGCTCGTCGATCTTCTGATCGCTTAATACCCGGGTGGCCGTTACGTTTAGCAGACCGCTTGCGGCTTGTGGGTGCTTGATATGATCATCATCTGCTGCCGGCGTATTGACGAGTCTTTAGAGTCCTACACAGAGGTTTCCTGGCTCAAGCGAAACGAAATAGGAGCGCATATGAGATATGTGCGGGACCGAGAATAATTCGAGTATGCGATACCGTATTACATTCTCGCGATCTATGTATCGATTGGTTATATGCGATATAACCTAGTTATCGAATCAAGGATTGATTCGATAAGCCGATACATATGATACTAGTTGGTTATATCCGATATGACCGGATCGTTAAATCAAGTGTTGATTTAATGATTTAGTGCATATTTATATATTTGATATATTACTTTGCGTTAACTAGTATTGGTTCACTTTAAATGGATTTTCTCACTTGAATTGTGCAAATTGTATATGTGATATACTTTTGTGCACATGTTTGTATCATGTTTGATGATACATGCTTACTTGGTTAAGTGTAAAGAATCAAACCATGGTTTAAACTAATGATTAGGGTTTTGTTTAGTCATTTACTTATTTATCTATTTCTTTATTTATCTTTTTATTTTGGAAAAGATAAATGATGAAATGGTGGCATTTTTTGTTTGCTAGTTGAACATTCATGAAGTTTTGACTTAGTCTCCTTTTTTGTTCTTATCCTTAACCCTAACCATCCTTTTAACCATGGTCTTTTCTCTATACTTAACTATAGTTGAAAGTATGATAAGTATTGATTTATTTTATCTAATTATTAAGACTTATCTTATCTTTCTTCTTCTTCTTCAAGAACTAGAAAAAGAAAAGCTTTCTAGTTCAATGGCAACTTGAGAAAACAAGTGAGAAATCCAATTCTAAAGTGAACCCACTTCCTATTTCTTCATCCTCTACCTCTTGCCAAGTAGTATAGGGTGTTCTCTTCACAAGTTTCATGACTTGTTGAAGTGAGAGTTTGATCTTGTGGAGCTTCGACATAGATCATCTTCGACATCGAAGCCGACGATCAATTCCGCTCATTTTTCCGATGAAGCCGATGCTAGAGTCCGGGATTCAGTTTGGACAGCAAGGGGACTTCATCACGGAGCCTAGGAGGTGGTGGACCGGATCAACAAAGGTTGTAGCCCCTTCCCTATTTCTATATTTCCGTTTACTTGCTTGCTTTGCCTAAATATCTAGTTAACGATCCGTTCTAGGTTTTCTCGGCACCGTAATTTTTAGAAATTAGCTTGTTTGATCACTTGTGAGACTTCACTAGAGTGCCTAGGAACCCTACAGTGGTATCAGAGCCTAGCTAGAGCCTTAGGCGAAGTCCCGACGGAGTTAGAAGTCCGATCGACCCAAAACCCCGACTTGAAAAATGCTCTCTGGACAATTCTGTAAAATGTGGTTTTTCGAAATTAAAAATATGCAGAAATATAAGCAGGTAATCCTAAGAATCACTGTGAAATTCGGCAGCATGATTCCTCTACATTACGGCGGAACCGCGGCACAAGCATGGCTTGTGCGGCGGTTCCGCGGCTAATTTGTCCCATCATCTGTTTTAATTTTCACAGTAACTCCTAGTTTTTAGTGCTGGTCTTCCTGGGAATATTTTAATATTTATTCCAGAGTTTTATTTTCTGGGTTGTATTGGGGACTCGGTGTATTCGATCGGACTGTCTAATTTTTGTCGGTGTGCTTTTCCGGGTATTTTTAGAATATGTTAAAAGTTCGACCGGATATAAATATCCATTTTTCCCCTGTCGGGAAATTTCCAAGTGTTGGATTTTTCCGTAGTTTAACGACGTTCTAAGTAGTGCAAGTAACGCGATGGACCCTCTAGAAGACAACAAACCTTAACTCGATTATGTGACCGTCTTGAACTGCCCTTTGAACCTTCGGGTTTGGGGCAGTACGGCGTGCCACATGTGAGGCGTTGGCTTGACCCTTCTACGGCTGGACCGTTGGTACTGAGGCACGAACTGAATGTTGTTAGACTTATTTCATGTGTTGAGTAGTATCGGGAAAACTTGGGTGTTCGATTGTTCGATCGAAAAGTTTAGCATTTTCTGTTTATCCGAAATGTGATACAATAATTGGAATTCACAAAAGGTTATGAGATGACCTGATGAATGTTATAAACATAGCAGTTTAGTCTCACTTGATCGGTTGCCACGGAATTTTGATGCGATCAAAAGTCCGTTGCAATCACGTAGCGTACGCGGATACTCGCCGGGTAAACTTAATAGACAACCTCACTCCATAGCCCTGACCAAGTGACTGTAGGAGAACCCCGTCACCGAAAGCATCCGTTCGGGTGCTCGCGGTAGCGGTGTTCCGCCTTGGTGCACTTTGTCGACGGTGTCGGGAGTGCGGCCGTCTACTGAAGTTTGCGACGAGCATTCGATCAGAATGTCGGGAATCCTGTTGAATTGCCCGACTTGATATTGAAAAGAGTTTTCGATAATGAGACTAAAATGCGGGGTTTATAATTGTTAGGCATGCGATGTCTAAAGAATTCATTTGGTCAGGCATACGATGTCTGAGGTGGTTGCGGATTCCAACTGTTGTAGTTTTACACTTTATTTTCTGTGACCGTAAGTGTAATATGTGATGTCGCCGGTTTCGTTGCTATATGTCAACGACAATTGGGATGCGCATATTTACTTACGTTGATGACATGTGATGTTATGTGTTGCTGGATATGTTATATTGGATCGTCGTGTTTGAATAGCCGGGGGTTTTTTATGTGAGATGAGTGTTTTTTCATTTTCATTCATGTAAAAACTTGTATGTAATATTCTTTTATTGGGGCACTTCCAGGTTGCGGAAGTTGTCACCGTTGATGTATATTATTTACTTTTCTGCACTAGGATAGACCCAAGGAGGGGAGCACAAGTAACCGGGTTCTGGGGTCCAGTGGGAGACCAACTCGAGGAGTCGAGTCCGGGTCTCCTAACCCTAGAATTGGTAGGGTTGATTGCCGCTCTCGTAGGGGTCTTGGGGTGTGGGATTGCCTATTCATCACGACCGTGAAATCCGTGTTTTATACTGGCTCGTATTGAAAACACGGACGTCCTAGTATATCCAATATTTCATATGTTTCTTCTGCTGTGATTTATCTGTGATGTGATCATATGATGTTCTGTGACAGGTATTATATATAGTATATATGATATATTATATAGACGTTGCTTATGTTTTACACCCGCGCTAGCCCTGCCTCGCTCTGGCGTTAGTTACCTAACCTAACGGTGCAGACGGGACATCGAGGCGAATGCGGATGGCATAAGCGTACGTTATATTTATCTGTGATGGTTAGGTGGACTTAAATGATGGGATATTCATTAATGAGATTAATGAAAGAAAAATAAACCTAATTGATGTTCGAATTTCAAAGTAAAACAGGTAGCTACAGTTCTTGCTTTGCATCGTGGTGTTCCTTGTCGAACATCCTGCACCTTATTCGATAAGGAAAGGACCGAGATCCCTTCACCGGGAGTGACTCCTTTAGCAATAACTGGCAGATGCTACAACCCTCGGTTTGTCTTTTGATCGCTTCTATAGTTTCTGTTTTGCACAGTGATATATATGATACATGCCACACCTCATTCGACGAGGAAAGGGCCGACGATCCCTTCACCGGGAGTGACCCCTTTAGCAAAATTAGAAAAGCTTCGAAAAACATTCCATTTAAAAACCATTTGATTCCGCAACGAGATCAAGTTCAAAGCGTTAAAGGTTTTCACAAAAACCATTCACAACCCTCCGTCATTTTAGGAAGTAGAGTACTTAATATTCGTGTTGTGTTTGTTGACCATAGTCAAGGCACAGTGTACGGTAGCTAAGTGATGTCTTCCTACACCGCATATGATGCGATTAGTTAGAACAGTCATGTGGCTTTGTTGACCTTAGCCAAGAGTCATGTGGGTGGGTCTAATTAATCACGAAATGACGGGTAGAACTTGACTAGTACCTATGATTTGTTGACCTTAGCCAAGGTCATAGGTGCTAGGGGTAAAAACCATTATCGGGAGTTTCAAGTGTTGAAATTTGCAATGAGATTGCATACCTTCTATATGATAGTTGGATCCCGATACCCACTGCGAGTAATTGTTACTCCTAGGAGAGTTTTGCACTTTGCAATTAGCCGATCAAGTAGGTGTCTAGAAAGGTGTCAACGGGGTTACGCCTCTGGGAAAACGAGGTTTACTGTAATTAGGTCTGTGCGAAAGCACGGGGAACCTCCCTCAAAGTACCGACACTGGCCTGGCTGAAAGATTGGCGAACTTGTAGAGTGTAATTAATCCCGGCCAGTCTTTCCTTTTAAGGTCTGAAGGAAGATTTGATAAAAACAGTGGGAGCCATCCTGATTAGATAAAATATATAACCAATCTGATCTTGCAAGAGCGCACGCAGAATGTTTTCTTCTCTCTCTCTCCAGATAGCGACCATATCACGCCGTAATCAAGATAATAATATGGATGTATTGACTGAACCCGCTTGTTGTACTGAACTGTGGAACGTTGGTCCCGCTCCAACTTATAATTGTTATAAGACAGAGCAGGAAATAGGGAATACCAAGATTCCTATGCCGCCCAAACGAAGAGAGTGTATGCTGATGCATCATCTTCGGGTGTGTTCATTACAAAGAACTGTTTCTCAGTATCCTCTGAATCCTGGGTATTTGATACCGGATCGGGATCCCAGATATGTAATATGTTACATAGGGCTACATGAAGGTAGAAAAACTGAGAACGGGTGATAAGTTTCATGAGGCAGAAAACGAGGCAAGTGTTGCAGCCAAGTCTGTTGGTCACTGTCACCCTGTATTACCAATACATTGATTCTGAACAAATGCTATTAGATACCGAACCTGATATACAAAATCATATCAGTCTCTTTATTAGTAAAGAAATAATATAATTTTGTATTGTTGGATAATGTTTTGAACATTTCCTATATCAAAAGTTGATCGATTCAGGCACGTTATCTAAAAGCATTGACGTTCTAAATCAAACTACAGTTCCTTGTATACTGAACACACTCAAGAGGAAGAGTTCAGAAATGAACGGATCCTTCTTGTGGTATTGTAGACTAGGTCACATCAATGCGACCCGACTGGCTGAAGTTACATTTTAGATGCATATTTAAATCAGTTTGAATTTACATCTTATGAAACTTGCCAGTCATGTCACAAAGATTAGATGACCATAGCTCCGTTTACTGGAAACAGAGAAAGAGTTAGTAAACTCTTGGGACTGATACATTATGATGTATGTAAAGTATCCTCTCTACACATGCCAGGACTGGTTCTTTGTACTTCATTATATTCTCTGATAATCTCTCAAGATTCAGTCATATGTTCCTGTTGAAACATAAGTCCGAACCTTTTGAGGTATTCACAGAATATAAGTTAGAAGTAGAGAACCAATAACCGGGTATAAGTATTATGTCCTATGATGAGATCAGGGAGGAGAATACTTGTGCATGGCATTCCTGGACCATTCTAAAGGAGAATGAGATTCTCTCTCCGTACTACTCCTCTGAATACACCACAGCACAACGGTGTATCAGGGCGGAGCAATTGCACAATATTAGATATGGTGTGCTCTATGTTGAGTATTACCGAGTTACCTATTTCCTTTTGGGGTTATGCACTTGAGAAGCTGCATACCTATTGAATTAGGTTTGAATCAAATCAGTGCCTACCACTCCATATGAGATATGGTATGGGAAGAACCCATCTCTTAAGCTAGTTAAGATTTGGGGTTGTCCGGCCTATGTTTAAAGCAAAATCCAGACAAGATCGAGGCAGGATCAGTTCTGTAGAACTGGAAAGGTTCCAGCTATACAAAACTGCAGTTGATGATTTGACAGAACCAAAGGATTCTATAGTCCCCGATGAACCTCAGCCTCTCCGCCGATCTAGTAGGGTTCCTCATCCACTTGAGAGATACCTCGGTTTCTTGATGACAGTGGGAGCAAGGATTACATCATGAGATGATGACCCAACTAGTTTCGAGCAGGCCATCAAGAGTAGGGACTCTGTAAGAATGGCTGGATGCTTAGCGATCTGAGATGGAATCCTTATACACCAACAAAGTATGGACTTTGGTTGCTATATCTGAAGGGTTAAATCCCCATCAGGAGCAAGTATATCTTGAGAAGATTACTTGGTGTAGATGGAAAAGTTGAGACTTTCAAAGCTAGGCTTATTAAAGGTTTTAGTCATCAACCAGGCACGGATAATGATGAAACCTTTTCCAAGTGACTATGCTTAAGTCCATCCAGATCCTACTTGCCACGGCTACATACCATGACTGCGATATCTGGTGGTTGGGTGCCATGACTACTTTTCTAAATACTGATTTAGAAGAGAACGTCTATAAGAACACAGCCAGAGGTCTTCGTAAACAGTGGGAGCAGCGGAAACGTGTGCAAGTTGCTTTACATAATGAAGCAGGCATCGCGGAGTTGGAACGTCTGTTTTGATGTGATAGTCAAAGTGTTTGACTTCATCAAAATGGTAGACGAACCTTGTATATACAAAAGGGTAGTAGAGAGTAAGGTGGGCATCTTCGTATTGTACGTAGACAACATACTCTTGATAGGAAAAGAGTTTCCTATACTACGATCGGTCAATCTCTTATTATCACTAGGATTCTCCAAATAGGATCAAAATGATACCTCCTAAATCCTGAGTTTTCATCTATGAGATAGATGTAATTGGATGCAAGGATTCTCACTAGATGTAGTGAGATGGTATCAATCGATCCTGGGGAGAATCACTGGAAGAGTTCCAGGGTGATAAAGACGACTGAATGTCAGTCACAGGCACTGTCTTTACCCTCAGTAAAGGGACGGTATGTTGGAAGAGTTCCAAGCTCGATACCGTGGCAAACTAGACGATAAAGGCTGGTAACATCGCTATTAAAGATACTACCAAAGAGGCAGTTTGGGTGTATAATGGTTTATAAGATGAACTAGGTTCCTGCCATTGTATGACAATGGAAGTGTGGCTTCGGCCCTGGAACCCTGGTCCCATCAGTGACCCAGACATGTTCTGAGGAAGCATCACCTGATCATGGAGATAGTTGATCTCCGGGGTGATCGAGGTTAGGAGAGTAGACTCAGAGGACAACACGGCGGATCCACTCACGAAGGCCTTTTCCCAGAGAGAGACTCATATGGGATGGTTGAGTATTAGATACTGCGACCACTGCTACAGATGGCCCTAGTGCAAGTGGGAGATTGTTAGTTAGATGTATGCCCTAGAGGCCATTACTGTACATTGGATGTATATTGTAGTGGATGCTGGGACATATATAGGTAAGACTTTCTTGCTCGACATGATAGTACGCTATCTGGTTGCTCTTTATCTTAACATGTATACTTTCCGTCTCTCTGTTACATGTTGATAAAGCCCTTAGGATGTGTACTCGACTTCCAGGACTGTGATGCAGATCATACTAGTGGGGCCTGGATAGTCTATGAGTACATCCTTGAAATGTTCCTAGTCGAGGGAATATCGAGACGGGGCATCGATATTCCAGAGTAGACTAGCGTATATCTTCTCGACCCATGCGATGGGCGATGGATGATCCCATATACATTGGTGTTTGACATCAGAAATGGTATACGGGTGCTCAGTGGAGATTGGGTACACTGAACGGACTCGCCGAGAACTCCCAGATGGTATTATACCTCACGTCAGATGGCAGTTCTCTGGTGACACTGGTACAGCTTAGTCTGTTGACCCGAGATCGTCATAGAGTCTTGTGTGTCTCCCACTGTGCTTTGATTTCCACCCTACCACGGCTCTACTGAGTTGTGCAAATATGTGGTTTTTGGGTACAGTCCCGATTCACATGGAGGCAATGAGCGATAGGAGGGGATTCGTCTCTCCCGGTATTGGGGGTTGATGTTGTGCTATGCTCGACTGGCCATAACAGGAAATCCCTGGCCAGGATTGCAGTGATATACTGGTAAGAGTTATCAGTAGTTTCACGAATGTTATGGACCTTACGTCGGCATGACTTATCAAGCTATTGGGGTCTGACGTTTACCACCCCTAGGCGAGATATGCGATATATCAGACGAACAGACCGGACTGTACGGTAAGTGTTACTGGTTGGATTCACAGGAGTGTGAGCGGGCTTGCTCGTCGATCTTCTGATCGCTCAATACCCGGGTGGCCGTTACGTTTAGCAGACCGCTTGCGGCTTGTGGGTGCTTGATATGATCATCATCTGCTGCCGGCGTATTGACGAGTCTTTAGAGTCCTACACAAAGGTTTCCTGGCTCAAGCGAAACGAAATAGGAGCGCATATGAGATATGTGCGGGACCGAGAATAATTCAAGTATGCGATACCGTATTACATTCTCGCGATCTATGTATCGATTGGTTATATGCGATATAACCTAGTTATCGAATCAAGGATTGATTCGATAAGCCGATACATATGATACTAGTCGGTTATATTCGATATGACCGGATCGTTAAATCAAGTGTTGATTTAATGATTTAGTGCATATTTATATATTTGATATATTACTTTGCGTTAACTAGTATTGGTTCACTTTAAATGGATTTTCTCACTTGAATTGTGCAAGTTGTATATGTGATATACTTTTGTGCACATGTTTGTATCATGTTTGATGATACATGCTTACTTGGTTAAGTGTAAAGAATCAAACCATGGTTTAAACTAATGATTAGGGTTTTGTTTAGTCATTTACTTATTTATCTATTTCTTTATTTATCTTTTTATTTTGGAAAAGATAAATGATGAAATGGTGGCATTTTTTGTTTGCTAGTTGAACATTCATGAAGTTTTGACTTAGTCTCCTTTTTTGTTCTTATCCTTAACCCTAACCATCCTTTTAACCATGGTCTTTTCTCTACACTTAACTATAGTTGAAAGTATGATAAGTATTGATTTATTTTATCTAATTATTAAGACTTATCTTATCTTTCTTCTTCTTCTTCAAGAACTAGAAAAAGAAAAGCTTTCTAGTTCAATGGCAACTTGAGAAAACAAGTGAGAAATCCAATTCTAAAGTGAACCCACTTCCTATTTCTTCATCCTCTACCTCTTGCCAAGTAGTATAGGGTGTTCTCTTCACAAGTTTCATGACTTGTTGAAGTGAGAGTTTGATCTTGTGGAGCTTCGACGTAGATCATCTTCGACATCGAAGCCGACGATCAATTCCGCTCATTTTTCCGATGAAGCCGATGCTAGAGTCCGGGATTCAGTTTGGACAGCAAAGGGACTTCATCACGGAGCCTAGGAGGTGGTGGACCGGATCTACAAAGGTTGTAGCCCTTCCCTATTTCTATATTTCCGTTTACTTGCTTGCTTTGCCTAAATATCTAGTTAACGATCCGTTCTAGGTTTCCTCGGCACCGTAATTTTTAGAAATTAGCGTGTTTGATCACTTGTGAGACTTCACTAGAGTGCCTAGGAACCCTACAGTTCAGACAGTGGCAGCAGGGAGTCGGTGGCGATGGTAATGGGTTGGATGTCAAGAGAGGGGGAAGGAGATGGAGAAAAAGAGAGAGATTGGTAAGTCTTAGCTTGAAGGAGGAGGGAGGAGGTTCGTCGGCATGCAGGGTGAGTTCCGTCGACGGGGAAAGTGAGGATGCGCCGGCGATGGGTAAGGTTGAGGGGAGGCTCGGAGAGAAGGGACGAGTTGGTGTTGGGTGTTTGGTGGAAGAGGAGGATGATGGCCGGTTGCAAAGGAGAGGGGAAGGTGGCCGGAGCTGGCAACGATGGAGGGGTGGTGAGGAAGAAGGAGGTGGCGACGGGGATGCGGTGAGGTCGAGGGTCGGCGAGGTGAAGGTGGAGGTGCGCTCGGAGGAGGATGGCTCGAGCTCGGGGAAGGAAGGAAAGAGATGGGCGACGATGGCAAGCGTGGGCATGGGCGAAGGTGAGAGCGTGGGTACGAGCTCGTGAAGACGGGAAGGAAAATTTAAGAACGAGGAGGGAGGTGAGAATATGGAGGAGGGAGGTGAGAATATGGTATCGAGAAGAGAGAGGGTGATCGAGAGGAGAGAGAGAGGGAGAGTGAACATGTGTGAGAGAGAAAGAGACGTGTGAGTGGGAGAGAGAGAGAGACGTGAGAGAGAGAGAGAGAGAGAAAACGTGTGATTTTGGGTTAATGAAAAAAAGAGAGAGAGAAGTAACGGGAAAAATATTAATTAGAATTTTTAGGATATTAAGATGGGATTCACTGTGATTAATGGGAATTTATGGTGGAGATTTGGGTTTGGATTTGTAGGAATTCAAAAAGAAATTAGAAGGGATAATTGTTTGGGCTTGGGAAAAAATGTGGGCCGGGCCTTGGACTTAGGGAAAATATAGAGGGAAGGAAAAATGAGTGGGCATGCGCTTTAGGCAGTTGTTAGGGTATTAAAATTTTTCTAGAGAGGAATATTGGGAAAATATTTGGTTGGAATAAATTAAATAGAATAATATAGGAAAAATTATTATTAGAATACGGATAGTGGAGTACAAATGAACTGGGTATTACACCTGGGTTCGAGATTTCCTGCAGCGCAAGCATGTACCATTAATTACACCCTATTGTCACAGGATGCGCCTGAACGAGATACCATACTATCTCATTTCAAATTGCATCATTATAGTGTGGGGGTTATTGAATATATTAGTAAAGTAAATACCAAGCATAGGTCAAACAAAAGAATGTATACTTTATTCATTTTGTTTAAGTTTTTATACAATTTGAATGTAAACACATTGATATTTGGAAAAAGAATATAAAATATATAGAGCTCTCATTTGAGAATCTTCCTCTTCTTTTCTTCCGTCTTCCTCTTAAGTAGGAACTTTAGCAAAAGTTCAAAAGCTTTGAAGCAAAAAAGTTCGATCCTTTCATTAATTGCTCACAGGGGGTATTTATACCAGGGAAGTGGGGGTGGAATTCCCCCCACTCTCCTGAAGAATCGGTCAAGGCCTATTCTGGAGAAGGGGTCTTGACACTGCTTTATGTTTGGACACCCTCATTTTTGTGTCTCCAGGTATCGGGAGAGGGCATCTCGATGAGGGATGGCCAAAACAACTCATTTTTGGGTTGTTTCTAGGGGATTGCCCAAGATAGGATACCACTTTCTTCTGAACAAGTATTTGACTTGTTTATTTGTCATGAGCCTTATGTTTTGGGCTTCAAACTGATCAAATTTTGATTAGAATACTCATAAGTATTAACAAATATTAGGAGTTAAGATTTTAACTCTAACAGCACTCCGCTTCCGGTGTTTATTTCTCATCCAGTAGCAAGAGATGCCACTAGAACGAAGTATGTGTTGACGAAGTTGTGAAACATGAAGCAATGTGATGCTCCCAAATCAAAAAGTGCGAGGCTAGACATGGAAGGTACTAATAGGGTATCTACGTTGTTGTTGAAAGGTTTAAGTATGTGTACGTCATAATCTAAGGATGTAATAAGAAAACGAAAGGACGAAAGTAAAGAACTGAAAACCAAAATGAGACCGGAGAATGGATTCAAGGAAGTAATAAAGTCGGTTAATGACTTGCCTTTGTATACATGACCTGCATGGGCCACCAATAAAACTTGTCACGCCTCATTTCCTAAAAAACCATAATGAGAACGTAACTAAGTCTGCATCGTAAATATACCGAGAGAGAAAAACTCAACTCGATATAATTACGTTAAGCGTAAGTATGCACACAATATATAAAAACAAAATAAATAAAGAGTACTTTATTACATCAACTTGCAATTATTACATAACAGGATTCGACTACCAAGAAATTATTATAACGATTGAAATCAATGCCCTAAACAGGTGGGAGATAAATGTAAATAAAGGAAACATCTTAATAAAAGGTTAAAAGATCAGCATAGTCCTTTGCCGTTGGTTCTGCCCCCTCGATTGTATCTTGATCCTCTCTGTGTTCTAATGGACATTTTGGAGAAAGGAAAGAAAGAGAAATATCTATCAACGAATTAAACTCGAGTAGGATTCTAAAAGAAGATAGGTAATATATGAAGTAATAGTAAGTATAGTGATGTCATGATATGTTGGTGAAGGTATAGGTGCAACTATGTTATAAGGTGTATGTGCCAAGTATAAGTAAGTTATCGTCAACTAATTATAAACATAATGTTAGATTGTTCTAATTTAGTTACATAAAGGTACCAGCGCCCTTGAGATTATTCTGTTTGCACCATATAACAAAAGCAAAGTTGAGAGATAGCATTCTGTTTCACCGTCGGAAACACGGTTAACAGAAAAGGGAATCCCGAGACCCTTAATACAGCCTCACGTAATCTAAACTACCCAACGCCGTGTCTTGGTTTGTTGTATAAGGGTTCGATTAGGCGTTAGTACGTTGATCCACTAAGCATGAGAATAGGAGGATTTCACATTCCACATCAGGGTTTTCTGAATATCAGATCTTTTCATCATCTCATGCCTGCTCTTTGTGTCTAACCTAACCGTACAAGTATGCAATGTAAGGCAATATGGAGGGTTAAACCGAGTATAGATAATCTTGTTATGTATAATAGGGTTTATAAAAGTTCGGGGTGTTTTACCGTCAAAGGGGTTTTCTAAAAGTTCGCGGTATTTTAGGGTAAAAGGGGTTTTAGAAAAGTTAGGGTATTTAGATGAAGCACTACTTTGGAAAAAGTAAGGTATTTAAACGAAATACGACTTTGGAAAAAGGTAAGGTATTTAAACGAAATACGACTTGGGAAAAAGGTAAGGTATTTAAAAGAAATACGACATTGAAAAAGATAAAATATTTACACGAAAAAAGACTTCGAAAAAATGTAAGGTATTTAAACGAAATACGACTTTAGAAAAAGGTAAGGTATTTAAACGAAATACGACTTTAGAAAAGGTGAGGTATTTAAACGAAATACGGTAAGGTATTTAAACAAAATACGACTTTAGAAAAGGTAAAGTATTTAAACAAAATACGATTTTAGAAAAGTTTAGAGTATTTTGTTGAAATACAATTTCATAAAAGTTTTGCGATAGCTTGGTTTGCCAAAAAGGTTAATCGAGTCAAATTATCCCATTTTGATTAGGAAAAACGGTAAAAGACAACTGTCGGTCAAATATCATTTTGGCAGTATTTCAGTACAAGTTAGTAGCATATCGACATAGAAAGAACAAGGTTAAAGCATGAATTAAATTCAGAGTCATTAAGATGTCGTGATAGGTCATTACCATGAGTAGGAGGGTACAAAAGTTCTAAGGAAACATGCAATATACCTAGCCATCGAAAATAGGTTTATCGGGTTTTGATAAGATCACAGGATCATAGATTCAAGGAGAAGGAAATATCGGTGTTAATCATTATTCGAGGAAATTTATACAGAATATAGCCAAGAATGATTCAACGGGTGAAAGGAGTGAGGCGGAATCCTACCTTTAATTCGGTGTCGAAAACAAACGTCAAAGCTCTCTTTCCAAGCTTTTATCCCTCATATTTTTTCTGGATGTGGGAGTAACACCGTTGCATAGATCTTCGAATTTTGGTCGCACAAGAATTTTCGGGGAATTATTTGGAGTCTAGAAGATGAAGAAAACGACAAAATAGTGGATATAGTATATACAGAGCCCAAACAGAATCTTATCGTCCATAAAATCCGCAGAAAATCCTCGAAATCCCAGATTCATGCCACATGGCGGCAGCTCTAAATAAGTCTATTTTTAAATAGTTTTAATCATTAAAAATTCATTTCAAAACATAAAACTCTGAAATAAAATTCGAAAATCCTAAATAAAATCTCAATAAATATGTTTCTCATTTTGCTACAATTTTTCATAATAAATTATTACCCAAAAAATATTTTTTGAAAAATAATAATTTCCTTTTCCTTATAATTAAATTACGAAAAAAATATTTTAAAATCCAAATAAATTTCTAAAAAATAACAAAAAGTATATCTCTCTACAAGAATTATATTAAATACTTTTAAATATAAAACAACATTTTCCTAACATTTTACCATCAAAAGAACACTAAAGATAATTAACCACACTCCGAAAAATACTAAAAGACCTTTATTAAAGCATGCGAAAAGCACACAAAATTCTCTCAGTAACTAACTCCATATATATCCTTTTTAATTACACTTAATTTTATATAAAGTGCATTGCATTTGCAAAACACTACCATATAATAAAGACAAAATAATTTAGTTGAAATTTTTATAATTTTCATTTGTTATATCATGCAAACTATTGAAAAATTTATATAAAAAAATTGTGTGCTATCGTACAAAAAATTATAAAACCAAAAGAAAAAAAAAATTTAAATTTAGTAACTTTCATATGCTATAAGAAGCAAAATGCTGAAATACGGAGAAAAAAAATCAAAAAAAATTTGATAGTTTTAAGAAGTTCATGATGTTTGTATGCTGGAAATAAAATATTGAAAATCGAATAAAATAGAAAATATTGCAATTTTTTGAAATTCATAAGTTTTTGGTGCTATAGCATGCAAATCATTGAAAATTTGAAAAAACCAGAAAAATATTGAATTTTTAAAACATGAGCGTATTTTGTGTGCTATAACATGAAAAGTATTGAAAATTTAAAAGAAACGAAAATTTTTGGGATTTGTAAAATATTTTGATTTTTGTGTGTTACACCAAGAGAAATATTGAAAAACCGAAGAGCGCATAAAATTTTAAGATTTGAAAATTTCACAATTTACGTGTGTTATATCATATAAAATATTGAAAAATCAAAGAAAATTAAAATTATTTTGAGATCTTGAAAACTTTATGATTGTAACGACCTTAAAATTTCTTTACCTTCCTATTATTTTTCTATTGTATTTCTTTGTTTTGTGTATTTTACGTAATATATATATATATAATCCCTCCATCTATTTTTCCTATTCTATAATTTTACAAAAACCCAACACCTAAACTCTCACCCAAAACGGTTCCTTTTGATCTCTTCCTAAACTCGTTTTCTTTTCGGGCTACGGCATATGTTTAATATTTGCTAAATAAATGCAAGAAACTCTTTATAGCCTACTGGTTAAGACTCTCCATTGCTGTCCTATATCCTGCGTGTTCGATTTTATCATCCCTAAATATTTTATTATTTTTTTCGACGGTTTGGAAGCCCAAGAGTTTGTATGAGCATTACATGGAGATACGAAAGGTTGTAACAGAAAAGAAATATATAACTGCGACCTTTAAACCTAAATAAGCATATGGCATGAACCGCGAGGAAAATGCCCACACCCTGACCGAGACCAGCGGCCCCACTGGTCCCGATGGCCTTTATCTTTTGCATATGAGTCCTTTTGCCTCCCGCCTCTTCGTTTCCATACTCTAAAACTCCTGCATTCATCCAGAGAACTGCTCACTAAATTTTTACTCATTAGAACTAATTTTTATTACATAATTTACACCCTTTTAATCCACCACACCCTCTATCTCTCCTATAAATACGTAGACCAGTCCTAGGTTTTCCCCTAGGCATATACTCTCTTAAATCTATACTCTCTCTCTCAAAGTCTACAACTCAAGTTCTTTCAACCCTAATTCTCATTCGAAGCCAAGAAGCCCTCAAGCATTTTCCTCTTGTGACGTTCAATCTCAGTTTTACCAACCTTGCATCCGCCATTAGCACAAAAACAACCAGTACGTCCCTCACCACTGTTTCACAAGTCGTGATTAGGACGTCAAAAGATCAAGCTCGACCTCATTTTGAATATCGATCTTAGTTCTTCAAATCGAGCCTGCTTCTTCAATTCCTCGCTCGTACGAGTACGAGCAGAACTGGTAAGTCCCCCTCTCTCTTTCTTCACACCTTGAATCCAACTCTTGCCATGTCTCCAAATCAAACTATCTAAATAAATTCTATTTTTTCCTTTCTCTCATCGCCGATTGGAATCAAAATTTAACATTATCATTATAACTCCATACATAAATTATCATGCCATAGTTTTTGTACCCCATGACTTTCCATTCCATGACATTGCTAGATATTGTTAAATAGAATTTCATGACATATTAACAAAACCTATTTAATCGATATATAACAATTAACATTTTAGTAACATAATCTTCATGCTATTAGATACCATTTCTTGTGACATTACTGTAGTTAGCACACGGGGTTTGGACCTACCCCACATGCACACATATGAAAACATAGTACGGTTATACAAACGCTTTTGTAAAGAATTGTATTTCATTAAAATACCCACAAATTTCAAATTACCCTTTTATAACAAATAACTTTTAATTATAACTTTTTTCTTTGTAAATACGCCTTTACAATCCTCTCCAGAAGACCCGTTTATGGTTGGTGCGGATTATCGCACATCCTAGGCTTAGTGGAGTGAGATGCAGAACTCCTCATGGAGAATATGGTCTCAAAAGGAAAATTACGGTTTTAAAGAAAAATAAACAATTTCTATAAATTTCAAAATAAAAGAAAAGATAACAATGTTGGATATGTATGCTCTAGAGGCCTGTATTGTATAGGATGTTAGGAATATGTATATGACGATCTTACTCGGTTGTATAGTATACTATTTGAGTTGTTTTTATTTGAACATGTGTATTTGTTTTTCTTACTTCTTTATATTGCTTATACATATTGATAAAGACTCGTTACAGTAATAAACTATTTTGGTTTGTTTCTATCTTAACATGTGTATATGTGTTACTCGATATCACATATGGCTAATACATGTTGATAAAGTCTGTAGGATTTTGCTTGACTACCAGCGTTATGATGACGATCATACTTGTGGGGGCTGAGTAGTCCATAAGCACATCCTTAAATGTCCCAAGTCATAGGAGTATCGAGAACAAGCATCGATATTCCAGAGTAGATTTTTGTATACGTTTCTAAACCCCGAAGAGAGGTGGTGGTTGGTCCCGCAGCCATTGGTGTGATCACATAATATTGTAGCTCACACCCCCTTACACACCACAGCACAACGGTGTGTCAGAGCGGCGGAATCGTACCCTATTAGATATGGTGCAATCCATGATGAGTGATGCTGAGTTACCTCTCTCCTTTTTGGGGCATGCATTGGAGACTGCAGCATATCCGTTGAACAGGGTTCCGACAAAGACCGTATCTACCACTCCATATGAGATATGGTATGGGAAGAGACCATCTCTTAAACGAGTTAGGATTTGGGGTTGTCCGGCTTTTGTCAAAAAGCAGAATCCAGACAAACTCGAGACAGGATCGGTTCTGTGTATATTTGCGGGATATCCAAAACATTCGTTTATATATCTTTTCTACCACAAGGAGGAATAAAGAGTGTTTGTTTCTTAGTATGCCGCATTTTTAGAAAATGAAATTTTTCCAAATAACACTGATGGCAATGCGGTAGAACTAGAAGAAGTTCTAGAGACACAAGTTACAAATGACGACTTGGTTGAACTTGATGTTGCAACAGAAACTTATGAATCTCAACCACTCCATAGATCTAGTAGGTCTTCTCGCCCACCGGAGAGATACTGCGGTTTCCTCATTGATGGTGATAGAGAAGATTGCATCATGGATGATGATGACCCTACTAGTTTTCAGCAAGCTATCATGAGTGGTGACTCTGTGAAGTGGCTGGATACCATAAGATCCGAAATAGAGTCTATGTACACCAACAAAGTATGGACTTTGGAAGTTGTACCCTCTGGGGTAAAACCCGTAGGGTGAAAATGGATCTTTAAGAGAAAGATCGGTGTAGATGGGTAGGTGGAGACCTATAAGGCAAGGCTTGTAGCGAAAGGATTTCATCAAAGACCAGGATTGGACTATGATGAAACTTTCTCTCCTGTAGCCATGCTTAAATCCATTCGGATCCTACTTGCTATTGCTGCTTACTACGACTATGAAATCTGGCAGATGGAAGTTAAAACTGCATTTCTAAATGGTGATTTAAAAGAGTGCGTTTATATGGATCAGCCAGAGGGCTTTGTTGATAGTGGGAGCAGCAGGAAAGCATGTAGGTTGCTTAAATCCATTTATGAATTAAAGCAGGCATCACGGAGTTGGAACATCTGTTTTGATGATACGATCAAAGAGTTTGATTTCGACAAAAATCCAGATGAACCTTGTATTTATAAGAAGATTGTAGAGAGTACTGTCGCATTCCTCGTATTGTACATGGATGACATCCTCCTGATAGGAAACGATATTCCTATGGTACAATCGGTCAAATTGTTCTTATCACAAAGGTTCTCCATGAAGGACCTGGGTGATGCCTCATACATATTGGGTATTAAAATCTATAGAGATAGATCTAAAAGGTTGTTGGGATTGTCCCAATCTATGTACATTAACACCATCCTAAAGAGGTTTAGTATGGAAGATTCCAAGCGGGGTGCCTTACCCGGTTGTCATGGAATCACTCTCTCCAAGGACTTTTGCCCAAAGTCTGATGAAGAGAGAGCTCGTATGAGCACTATACCCTACGCTTCAGCCGTAGGATCTATAATGTATGTGATGTTATGTACTCGTCCTGATGTAGCTTATGCACTAGGTGTAGTAAGCAGGTATCAATCCAACACATGGAAGAAACACTGGACAGATGTGAAGAATATTCTTAAGTACTTACGAAGGACTAAAGAAATGTTCTTAGTGTATGGTAACGGGGATCTCCAAATAAAGGCCTTTACCGATTTGAGCTTCCAGAGTGATAAGGATGACAACAAATCTATCTCAGGGTTTGTATTTACCCTCAATGGAGGGGCGGTATGTTGGAAGAGTTCCAAACAGGATACCGTTGCAGGCTTGATTGTAGAGATTTTGCGTATGCGTTTTTTTTTTAAATCAAAGAATTAACCGCAATCAAGACGGTGTCACTTGGTAGCTAGCCGGTTGAGTACGGGTCGGTCCACAGGGAAAACATGTCTTTTCTTATTATTTTAATGAGTCAATTCCTATTTGTGGTAGGTTTTGATTTTCTATAAAAACTGAGGTTGAATTTGATTTGGATTAAAATCTTGCTAGGGTTAGGATTAGGTTAATTTGGAAAGCTAATTCTACTCACCGCTTTCTTTGCCCTAATTAAGATCTTAGGTGTTAAGGTAATAATTAACAAAGGGGATTAGCGCGATCAGGAAGAAACTCCGTTTCTTCCCTTTGGCCCTTGTCCGTCCTTTCTCAATTCTTAGCCATAACCTCTATCTAAATCAACCACGACCGGTCTAACTAGGGAATCACCGCTATCTCGTAGGATAGAGTGCCGTAGTGAGCTATGGGTGGTTGTTTTATATAGAGCCCTAATTTTATAAAGTTAAACGGGCAAGAAAGGAGTGAGAGATTTCATCTCTCAAACCGACCCAATCCTAACCCTAACAAGTGAGGAACTACTCACTCATTAGGGAATTAACAAAGGAATTCATTTTTTTATTTTTCTTTTAATAACTTAATTAACGTACGGAAAATAAACGACAGATAAAAATTGCAGAGAAATAAAATTGCAACTAAGAAAAATACACGATTAAAAGAAGCAACTTACTTTATTGATGCACTCCTTGACGATTACAAGGAATTGAAAATCTAAGATCTGGAATTAAAAAGAGGCATGCTCCAAAAAGAGCTGTAGGTTTCCTATTTATAGATAGGAGAAACCCTAGGGTTTACATCTGATCCACATCTAAAATTACAAAACTACCCTAAGAAAACCGGGTCAATGCACCGACTCCACCGACACGCACCGACACGCGCTGACACGTGCACAGCACGGCCGCGGATCCACCACCATAAGCCTTGTTTGGCCGCGGTTCCACGGCCGTTTGATAGGCTCTTGGGCTCTTTTTCTCTGCGTTGCTTCATGTTGCTATTTGCTTCTGTTTTCTTCACTTGATTCTTCAGAATATTTTCTAGTTTCTTCCAGATTTCCACAGTGCAGAATGTTGTGGACTTTTACTGTTCGCTTCGTGTTGAAATCTTGAATCTTGTGCTGCCTTCGTGCTTTGTGAAATCGAACTGTTCATTGATCTTCATTTGTTCCTTCAACTGTAGGCGGCATCATAAAGATTCTTCTATTTGTTGGTCGTAGTCTCACTTTTGTAGCGTTTTTTTACCATTTTCACTCTATTGTTCCGAGAACCTGTAACCTGCAACTATTTAGCAGACATGGATCAAAAGCACATATTTATTTGCAATATGATTAAGAATGGGGAAGATAATAATGCAAAATTCTGATATGAATAAGGCTCTACGATGGAAGCTGAGTATATTGCTGCAAATGATGCTGCCAAGGAAGCCGTCTGGATGAGGAAGTCCATCTCGGAGCTAGGAGTAGTTCCAACCATTATTGATCCAATACCAATGTATTGTGATAATAATGGGGCTATGGCATTGGCCAAAGAGCCCAGGTCCCATCAGCGATCCAGACATATCCTGAGGCGATATCATTTGATCCGGAAGATAGTTGAGCGCCGCGAGATCGATATTCAGAGAGTAGATACAAAGAATAACACCGCGGGTCCACTCACCAAGGCCCTCCCTCAACCGCAGCATGAGCGACTTTTTGAGATGTTGGATATGAAATACGCCAATAATTGGCCTTAGTACAAGTGAGAGATTGTTGGATACATGTATGCCCTAGAGGCCATTATTTGATAGTGGATGTATCAGAATGTGTGTATGTGTGTATTCAGAGGGCATTCTTGCTCGACATGATAGTACGCTATCTGGTTACTCTTTATCTTAACATGTTCACTTGATCATACATATTATTCATTTGATACATGTTGATAAAGCCCTTAGGGTATTTTCTTGACTACTGTAATTATGATGCAGATCATACTAGTGGGACATGTGTAGTTTATAAGCATATCCTTTAAATGTTCCTAGTCGTGGGTGTATCGAGACGGGGTATCGATATTCCAGAGTAGACTAGCGTATACATTTCTTGACCCATATGATGGAGGATAGATGATCCCATATCCATTGGTGTTGGACATCAAAGATTGTATACGGGTGCTCAGTGGAGATTGGCTACACTGAACGGACTCGCCGAGAATTCCTATATGGTATTATATCTATCGTAGGATAGCAGTTCTCAGGTGACATTGGTACAAGTTTGTCTGTAGACCCGAGATCGTCATAGAGTCTTGTGTGTTCTCCCACTGTACTTTGATTTCCACCCTACCACGGCTCTACTGAGTTGCATAAACAGGTGGCTTTTGGGTACAGTTCAGAGATACATGGAAGCAATGAGCGATAGGAGAGGTTTCATCTCTCCCGGTATTGGGGTTGATGTTGCGCTGTGCTCGATTGGTTATAACAGGAAGTCCCTTGCCAGGGCTGATGAGATTTACTGATAAGTGTTATCAGTAGTTTCTTGATCTGTTATAGTCCATACATTGGCATGACTTATTGAGTTATTGAGGTCGACGATACCATCGCTAGACTCGATAAGCAGCATATCTGACGAAGAGACCGGACTGTACGATACATGTTACCGGTTGGCTCTATGAGAGTTTTGACAGGTTCGCTTGTTGTTCTTTTGTTCGCTCAATACCTGGGAGCCATTACGTGCAGCTAGTACCGCTGACAGTTTGTGGGTATGTGATATGATCACTGCCTACTGCTAGCGTATTGACGAGTCTTAGAGTCCCACAAAGGGGTTTCCTAGCTCAGGCGAAACGATGTGGGGTGCATATGGGAATATGCGTGGGAGCTTGATTAAATGCGTGTATATGATACCGTATTATAATCTGGCGTTTTCTATTGGTTGGGTCGTATGTGATATGACCGGATTATTAAATCAAGTTTTGATTTAATATTAATTGACCATTAGTTCATTTATTAATCATTTCTTTATTTTGTATGCATGTATGTATGTATGTATGTTTATATTGATATGTATGCATACATGCATGCATACATGTGTCATAGTTGATGATACATTGGAGATGGCTATGCAAAACTCACATGGATACAATTATGATATTTTTAATTATTGAGTTAAAGAAAATGGGAAATAAATCATGGTTGATTTTTCTTTTCTACACACTTCTAAAAATATCTTATACTAACCATGGTTTCATTTCTAATTATCTATTAACTCTATTTCGAAAATATCTAGATATTTTCCTAAGCCTTAGTTAAGAGTGGGTGTGACTCTCTCTTATTCATTATTATCTTGAGTTTATTTTCTTTTGAGCTCAAACAAGACATTTCCATCTCTTTCTTCCTCCAAGCTCTCTACCTCTTTCAAAGTGAGTGAAGAGAAAGAAAAAGAAAGTTTTTAAGTGAGAATATTACCCACTTCACCAATCCATATTAGTCTAGCCCACTAGTGTAGATTATTTGCTTCACTTCCACTTAGGTCAAGTGAAGCTAGGAGCTTGAGCAAAGGGACTCCGTGGTGGATCGTCGTGGACATCGAAGGCTTCAAGCGAACCCGTTCAAACTCCAAGTTGAACAAAGGAGTCAAGGAGGAGAGGTCTACAAAGGTTGTATTTCTCCCTTCTTAGTGTTAGACACTAACTGGTATGTGATACTTGTTTAGTTTTACCCTAATCCTCTAGTTCGATTCAAGGTTAGGTTTCGTTAGTACCCTAGATTTCTAAAGTTGCATGTTTGATGGTTGTTAAAACCTAGTGAGGGTGCTAAGCAAACCCAGCAGCTATAACAACAAGTCCCTAGCCAGGGCTGATGAGATTTACTGGTAAGTGTTATTAGTACTTTCTCGAACGGTTATAGGCCACACATTGGCATGACTTATCAAGTTACTGGGGTCTGACGATTCCACCCCTAGACTTGATATGCGACATATCCGACGAAGAGACCAGACTGTACGATAAGAGTTTCTTATAGGCTTTGCAGGAGTTTGGACAAGCTTGCTTGTTGATCTTCTATTCGCTCAATACCTGGATTGCCGTTACATCCAGCTAATACCGCTGACGGCTTGTAGGTGACTGATGTGATCATTACCTACTGCTGGCGTATTGAAGAGTCTTTAGAGTCCCACACAGAGCTTTCCTAGCTTTAGCGAAACGAAGTAGGGCACATATGTGATATGTGCGGATGCTTGATTAAATACGTGTATGTGATTCCGTATTCTAATCTCGCAATATATGATATTGATAAGGTTATATATAATATAACCAGGTTATTGAATCAAGTGTTGATTCGATAAATTGATATACAAATAAGTGATATTAGTCGGTCATATATAATATAACCGGATTATTGAATCAAGTGTTGATTTAATAATTTGATATATATTTATATATATTTGATATATTAATATATATTAACTAATATTAGCTCACTAATGAATTTCTTCTCTTGTTATATATAATGTTATATATATATGATATATATATATATATATATATATATATATATATAACATTATTGTGTCATGGTAGATGATACATAGAACATGGGTTTATGAGACTAACACCATGACCTAAAGATAAATGGGTGATTATTTATTAAGAGAAAAATCAAAATTAGTTGGAAATGAGCATGGCCTGGATGCTTGTAGAAGTATGTAGAAGCCATGAATCATCCCACTAATTTTGTTTTTACTCTAGATAATTTCTCACCCAACTCTTATCTTTAAACCATGGTTCACTCCCCCCCTCTCTCTTGATCACTAGACATTTTCCTCACCCAAGTTCTTCTTCTTCTTCCTCTCTAGGTTTTCTAAAGTGAGAAAAAGAAAAAGAGAAATAAACTTCTAAAGTGAGCAAAATTCCTACTTCATCAACCTAGACTCATCTAGCCCATAAGTTTAGGTTGTTAGCTTCACTAATACTTGATTAGTGAAGCATTAGCTTTAGTTATAGAAACTTCAAGGTGGATCATCTTCGGCCTTGAAGATCCATGAGCAAGCCCGTTCCTTTCTTCAAGTGAAGCCAAGAAGAGTTCTAGAGACCACTACTTGGAGCGTAGGGACTACTACTTAGAGCTTTAGAAGTGAAGGACTTAGTCTACAAAGGTTGTAATCCTCTTCACTTAGTGTAAAACTTGTTTACTTACTTTATAAACCCTAATTTTCTAGTTCGATTCTAGGTTAGTATAACTTAGCCCATTAGATTTTTTAAAATTGCATACTTGATGTCTCTAGAAACCTAATAGTGGTCCTAAGACATACTTTCATGGTATCAGAGCCAACCTAGAGCATTAGGGGATGTCTAAATGACGTTAAAGTGTTCGATCGAACTTCAAGACCGGCTAATTACCTAGTTTCTGTCCATTTTTTAAAAGGTTGATATTTTTCAGATTAAAAATATTCAGAAAATCATGCAGGTCAAATGATGGAGCCCCATGAAATACGAGTCTCTAACTCCATCAAGGAGCTACGAAACCGCGGCTCAAACCCTTGTTTGGCCGCGGTTCCGCCGCACTCTTGACGAGTTGTGAGATCATGTTTCTTGTGCTGCTCCATTTTGTTATTCTGGGTTTTCTGGGAAGTTTTTCTGAGGCTCAAGTTGTTGAAGTCTATATGATTTGTGGGTGTTTGATGAATCGATCGAAATGTTTAACATAGTCTACATTATTATGTTTTGTGATACAATATTTAGAATCCATATTAATTAGTTTTGTGAAAACTAGTTAGTATTTTGTAAATCTAGCGGTTTGGTCTCGTTTGATCGATTGTTACGGAGTTTTGATTCGAATCAAAATTCCGTCGCAATCTAGTATTGTACGCGAACACTTGCCGGGAAACACTATTAGATAGCCGCGCCCCATAGCCCCGACCAAGTGACTGTAGGAGAACCCTGTTGCCAAAAGCATCCATTTGGGTGCTCGCTGCCACGGTGTTCCGCCTAAGTTCACTTTGTCGACGGTATCGGGGATGCGACCATCTACTAAAGTTCCCAACGATCATTCGATCTGGTAATCGGGAATCTTGTTGAATTACCCGACTAAGTTATTGAAAAGTGTTTTCAATCCGAGACTAAAATGAAAGGTTTATAGGTTAGGCATGAAATTTGAAATATGTGATATTCCGAGTTTATGATGTCTAAGTGATATGTGGATTCTAAATATTGTAGTTTTTCAATTTTTTTTTCTGCGACCGTAAGTGTAATATGTAGTGTATCCCCGATCTCGTTGCTATACGTCAACGAAATTCGGGATACGTATATTTACTTACGTTGATGACATGTGATGTTATGTGTTGCTGTGATATGTTATATTGGATCGCCGTGATTGAATAGCCAGGGTTTTTTTGCGTGAGATGAGGGTTTTTCTATTTTCAGTCATGTAATAAATTATATGTAATATTCTTTTATTGGGACACTTCCGGGTTGAGGATGATGTCACCATTGATATATATTATTTACTTTTCCGCATTAGGATAGACCCAAGGTAGGGAGCACAAGTAACCGGGTTCTAGATTCCAGTGGGAGGCCATCTCGAGGAGTCGAGATCGGGTCGCCTAACTCTAGAATTGGCATGGTTACTTGCCGCTCCCGTAAGGGTCTAGGGATGTGGGTTTGGCTATTCATCACGATCGTGGAATCCGTGTTTTTCATTACTGGCTTAATTTAAAACACAGACCTCCTAGTATATCCAATATTTCAAATGTTTATTTCTATTGCTTGAGTTCTGTGATGTGATCATATAACTGCGTGAGACGAATGCCATATATATATATATATATAATATATATAATAAACATTACTTATGTTTTGCACCCGCGTTAGTCCTGCCCCCGCTCCGTCGTTAGTTAAGTAATCTAACGGTGCATGGCAGGGCCCCATAGAGAATGCAAATGGCATAATCGTACGTTCTATTTTCGTTTCTTCTGTGCTGTTTAGGAAACATAAATGATGGGACGTCATTAATGAGATTAATGAAAAGAAAAAGAAACCTAATGATGTTGTAGAATCAAATTTTTCAAAAAGGTAGCTCTAGTTATTGCTTTGCATAGCGGTATTCCTTTTATGAATATCCAGCACCCCATTCGATGAGGAAAGAGCCTAGACCCCTTCACCGGGAGTGACCTCTTTAGCAAGAGCTAGCAAATTCTACAACCCACTCAGTTTATTTTGTTAACTACTCGATTTTAAAAGCGGAGCTTAAACCACTCCTTTTCAAACCATTCGATTCTACAACGATATCGAGTTCATTACGCTAAAGGTTTTCTTAAAAACATGTCGTAACCCTCCATCATTTCAGATAAGGACTATTTTAGTATTCGTGCTACGTTTGTTGGCATCCATCTAAGCGTAGTGTACGGTAGCTAATTAGTGCTTATCATCCGCATATGATGCGATTGGATTAGGGTAGTCGTACGACTTTGTTGGCCTCCGTCAAGGGTCGTGCAGGTGGGTTTAATTCAATCACGAAATGTACGGATTGAACTTGACTAGCGGCCTATGGTTTGTTGGCCTCCGTCAAGGTCATAGGACGTTAGGGGTAAAAACAGATATTGGGAATTTCAAGTGTTGAAAATTTGCAATGAGATTGCATACCTTCTATAAGATAGTTGGATCCCGATACCCACTGCGAGTAAAAGTTACTCTTGGGAGGGTTTTACACTTTAAAATTAGCTAATCCAGTAGGTGTCTAAGAAAGGGGTTAACAGGGTTATGCCCCTACGAAAACGAGATTATTTAATTAGTTCCATGCGAAAGCATGGGGAGACTCCCTCAGAGTACCAATACCTGCATGGCTGACCGATTAGCAAACTTGTAGGGTGTAATTAATTCTGGCCAGTCTTACCTTTTAGGGTTTGAAGGAAGATTTGATAAAAACATTGGGAGCCATCCTGATTAGATAAAATAATAACCAATCTAATCTTGCAAGAGCGCATGCTAAAGTGTTTTCTTCTCTCTCTCTCCAGGCAGCGACTGTTCATATCAGAATTTTGCATTATTATATTCCCCATTCTTAATCATATTATGAATAAATAGGTGCTTTTGATCCATGTCTGCTAAATAGTTGCAGGTTACAGGTTCTTAGAACAATACAGTGAAATTCATGAAAAGACGCTACAAACGTGACACTACGACCAACAAATAGATGAATACGTATGATGCCGCCTACCAGTTTAAGGAACAAACGAAGATCAGCGAACAGTTCAATGCACAAAGTACAAGGGTAGCACAAGATTTAGAACTTCACGGCAAAAAGTCCACAACATTCTGCACTGTAGAAATCTGGAAGAAAGTAGAAAGATTCTGAGAAACCAAGCGAATAAAACTGTAGGAAATAGCAACATGAAGCAACCCTGAGAAATTGAGCCAGAGATCCCCCAATATGGCTGCGGATCCGCGCCCAAATATGGCATTCTGCCGCGGTTCCGCGGCCGTGCAGTGCACGTGTCGGTGCACGTGTCGATGGGTGTCGGTGATTTGACCCGGCTTTCTTAGGGTAGTTCTGTAAATTCAAATATGGATCAGATGTAAAACCCAGGGTTTCTCCTATCTATAAATAGGAAAGCCTAAAGCCTAATTTGGCATGCCTCTTTTTATTTTTCTAAATTAAAATTTTCTTTCCTTGTAATCATTAAAGAGGTTATCAATAAAAGTAAGTGTTTTTCATTTTATCTTGCATTCTTCTTAATTGAAATTTATTTTTCTGCAATTTTTTATCTGTCTTTATTTATCTGCAAGTTAATTAGTTTATTAAAAAGAAAAAATTATAAAAATGAATTTCATCGTAACTTTCCTAATGAGTGAGTAATTCCTCACTTGTTAGGGTTAGGATAGGAAAGGCTTGAGAGATGGAAATCTCTCTCATTCCTTTCATTGCTCGTATAAATTAATTAATTAGGACTCTATTTAAATTAACCACACACCGCTCACTATTGCACCCTATCCTACTAGATAGCGGTGATTCCCTAGTTAGACCGGTTGTGGTTGATTTACATAGAGGTTAGAGCTAAGAGCCAAGAAAGGACGGACAAGGACCAAAAGGAAGAAACTACGTTTCTTCCTAGTCATGCTAATCCTCTTTGTTGACTATTACCCTAACACCTATGTTCTTAACTAGGGTAAAGAAAGCAGTGAGTAGAATTCTTTTTCCAAACTAACCTAATCCTAACCCTGGCAAGACTTTAAATCAAATTAATTTCAATCTTAGATTTTTAAATCAAAACCTACCAAAAATAGGACTTAACTCGTAAGAACGTAAAGAAAGAACACGTTTTCCCTGTGGACCGACCCGTACTCAACCAGCTAGGTACCAAGCGACACCGTTATTGATTGCGGTATATTCTTAATCTTGATTTTAAAAACGCACACGCAAAATTCCATACTAATCAAAAGGCGTCGTTGCTGGGGAAACGGTGGTTATTTTCTTTTTGTAATTTCGGGTTAATTGAAATTGAAAAAAATTTATAAAAATTGAAAAAATAAAAATTCATAAAAAAATTCATCTTGTTCTTTTTGATCGGTTTTTGTGCGAATTGTGCAGGAACGGAAGACGGACAGATTCAGATCTGGAAAAAGCCCAGTGAACAAATCAAGAAACAGGATCTGAAAAAACAGAGGAGAACCACAACAGAAAACAGAAAAATTTTGACGGCCTGATCCAACTGAACCACCGCGGAACCGCGGCTAAAGGAGGTGTTTGACCGCGGAACCGCGGTCAAATTGATGACGTCGGCATTCAAAATTCTCTATAAGTATTTTTTATCTTCTCTTCTACTCTCTGTACTCCACTGAAAAATTTCCCTGCAGGGTTCTTTACGCAAAACTTCTTCTCCCTCTCCAATAAATCATTTTTGTGCAGGATTATTTGCACCGCAAATAAAAATAAAATTTTTTGGCAAGTGTTTTAGATTTTGTGTGTTAATTGCTTTGCATATTTAAAACGGAATTTAAGAGGCTATAACACCAATCAAGATTGGGTGGGGATTTCATTACCCTTCCTAAGACCCCAGAAATCACAAAAAGCATATGCATCAACCCTCGAGTTAATTAAAAAATATCTAGACTCAGCCAATTAAGGACTGTCGCGCTCATTAGGACAGAGGAAGGTTGTGGGCATTCAGTCGTTTATCTAAACCTGACTTTGTGGTGCTTAGGCTAGACAAGTGGGAAAGGTAACTTTAAAAGGCCCGTCTCAATTGGCGGTGAAGAGGCGATTTAAGGGATATCTCACAACTTGTCTCTTTGGACCAGTTAGGAGCAGTCTAGTTGATTTAGGAGACTCTAGTTTTAGGCATGATTGTGTATGCTTAAATTGTGGCTCTTTGAAAGTGTGTCGTAATTCCGTACAAAATCTTTTGCAAAACTATTTATAAAAATATAAAAAAAAACACAAAACAAAATTTTTACAAAAACTTACCATTTGTCACTAGAAATCCATTGCACCCAACTTTCACCTACATTTTCTCCATTGACATTTTCTTACCCTCACATTGTACGTTTGACTACACTACAACTCTTTTAGTGTATGTCCGGTTGGACTAGGGACACTAGCGCCCGTTTAATCCGTGTCTCGTTAGTCGCTACTGACGACGAGTTCGACTCCGAAGTCGAAATTCCCTCCACTTCTTTACCTTCATCTTCGTATTCATCATTTTCTAAGGAGATGTCAGGATTCAATCCTAACAACCCCTTATCTACCTCGAGACTGATTCCACCTTAACTGGGTGCGAATAACCCACAACACCCTCCTGTTGAAGCGCCCCAGCGAATCGCGCTCCGGGATCTTTTCTATCTAACCCGTACCGCACTTCCTACTTGTCTTTCACTTCCGCCGGCAAATGGGGATAATTTCGAAATTAAGCCCCACTTCATCAATATGTTGCCCAAATTTCACGGACTGGAATCCAAAGATGCCTATATCTTCATTAACAAATTCCAGAATGTTTGTGCAATGATGAAGACCACCCAACTATCCGATGATGCTATAAGGCTACGAGTCATTCCCTTCACTTTATGTGACCTAGCTGAAAAGTGGCTATATAGTACAGCATCGCATTCCATAAAAAGTTGGGAAGAGTTGTTAAGGCTTTTCTTAAAAAGTTTTGTAATACCCGGTTCTGTTATATACACTTAAATCCGTATTTCTCTTTAAATTATAAATTTTGTTATTTTAAATATTTAATTATTTTAAAGAAACCCCATTAAACCCTAACGCACCTTTTTCTTTCACTCAGCACATTTCTATCAAACCAAACTAAAGAAACCATTTATTTTTCTATAACACTCAGCCCATAGAAAATTCACTTTCCCTAAATTATAACCCTCAGCCCAAACTCATTTTCAATAAATGAATTTTCACTCCTTGCCTCAGCCCAGCCCCAATCCTCACTATTTTTCTCCTTATTTTCTCGGCCCGCGCTTCCATATATTTCCCAATAAATTTTTCTTCAAAATCTCAGCCCATCAGCCCATGCCTTTTTCTCTTCAAATTCCTATTTTCATTTTCCAAACCCCGGCCTGCTCCATTCTTTCTCCCCCCAAATAAATTTCTTTGTTTTTCGGCCCATTCTCTTATTTTTCGCTTGCCAAGCCCACTCACCCAAATCCCATTACTGTACATCTCCTTCCTTCAAATAATTTCCCAACGGCTACCCCCTGAATTCGCGCGCGAGATCCAACTCCTCCGCCGTCGCCCACGCCCTCGTCGCGAGCCGTTACCCCACGTCGTGCGACGTTCCACTCGCGATCCCTTCAATGTTCTCCCCCGCCTCCGCGTTCCCTTCCTCTTTCCCTCACCTTTCTCACTTCCTTTCTCATCTTCCCCACTGCACCGAGCCTGTCCCCTTCGTACACGCCACATCGCTGGCCACCGCTAGCTTCACCAAGCACCACCGGATCTACCCTCCTCATCTCCTCTCCCACGCTGCTCCGCCTCCTCTTTCTTCAAACCCCATTCTCCACCTCCCAGCAACCACGAGCCCCGACTCCCTCTCACGGTGACCAACCACCTCACCGACATCCCCTTCACCACTGACAAACCCTCCTCCAACAGCAACCACCTTCGACCACTACCCGATTCTCCACCTCCCAACAACCCTGCACCCACGAGTTCCCTCCTTCACAGCATCCAAGCTCGCCTGCGCCATTTCCCGAGCTGCGCCCCTCGACGGCGGCCTACTGCTCCTCGTCGGCCCATCGTCGTCATCCACATCATCGTCGACGCCTTCTCTCTCACTCTGTCTTTCTCCTCTCTTTCCCCCTGCATCACTCTCTCTCTCTCTCGTTCTCTCTGTGTTATCCCCTCTCATCCACTGCCTTTTCTCTCTAACTTCTCTCTCTCTCATTACCCTCTCTCCCCTGTGCTTCTCTTCCTCTCTTTAGCTCAGCTCTCTCTCTCTGTCTCTTCTCTCTAACTTCTCTCTCTCTCATTACCCCCTCTGTCTTTTCTCTCAACACCTTCATCCTCATCAGCTCCAGCATCTTCTTCTTCAGTTAGCAACTCTTCATCAAGCACTTACAACCCAACTCCAAACACCAGCACATGTACCATGCCCGCACCGTGCACGCACCATTGGTCACCTAAGATCCTCCTCTCAAATCAAGCACCCTGCTGCCTTGCCGTCGCTGCCCCGTGATGTCGCTGTCGTAGACGTTTTCATCGCAATCATCGCCGTCACACCCACTGAACTGTCGAATCCAAAAGTCCGAGCACGAGCCAGACCGCGAACCTTGCACGCGTCACTCATCGCGCGTTCACGCCGTTACCACTGCCGTGCATCCCCGAGTCGCTCCCAGGCAAGTTTTTACTTGCTTACATGCTATGTTACTTAAGTTATAATCGTTAAATGCATAGATTATTAAAGTACAAGTTTGACTAATTATGTGCCTTAACCTGTTCGACGTGTGTTCCCAAAGGAAATCTTTTCCTAATTTGACGGAACTAAACGGTATTGGTTGGCCCGTATAGCTGTGAACCTAGAGTATGAATCTCGCTGCAAAATTTGATCGTTAAAGATTAAAACGGCTACCCCCAAGTTTAATTGCAAAACTGAAATTATATTGTACCTGAAAACCGTTAAATTCACCATAAATCATATACATGATAGAATGGTACGTTCGAGGGCTCAAATCGAAGCTAACTCGATGAAATTTAACCCTATAACAGTTTCCAGACAATTCCGTATTTAAACTGTGACGATATTCGGATCGGAGTGCGACTCTGGACTGCAGTCCAGAGCGACTTCAGTAGTGTTTGCTGTTCCATAATGTGTACCACAAGACTTGCTTAACACTTAGGTTGCGGAACTCCACTTTTTATTGTACATGAATCTGTTAGCTAGACAACACAATTAATTTCATACTGTTTCGTTACCATTTGTTATTTATTCTGTAATTTAGAAGATCGGGACGCATAACAGTCCCAACAAAATCAGAACTGACATGTTAGCGTTAAATAGATTGTAACTCCTAAAGTACAGACGCGATTGAAGATCCGTTTGTGGCGTTGAAAACTTTACTGAAAACCCTAGAATTCATCCAACTGTAGCGTCGCTTGAATCTGATCCCAACTGGGATTAAAATGCGTTGCGAAATGGATTCCTGATTCTGAAACCGGATTTCCAGCCGCGTGCGCTTAAAATGAAATGGTTATAACTATTGATCCTGGAACCCGATTGGCTCGAAACCAAATTAGATGGATAGATAACTGAACATATTAATTACTACCTGTTTGTCATTTCGCCAAATTATATACATATGTTTCATGATAAATCGTGCAAGTGAAAGAATGCGGTTTTATAACATCCTCACCATGTTTATATACTTGTTCACGCATCATATCATACCCATGTCATTGTATTGATAACCTAGTGACATCGTGCATTTACCCAGTGTTAGATTTTAGTGTTGATTGTGGCAAGTACGTCAGTGTTCGTGTATTCGTGATTAAGTGAAAGTGATACGTACTTGTGCACAATCAGTGTCCCTTTTATTCTATTGCATTGTCGACGTCTGTGGGATGCGTGTACGTGTGACTATAAGTGGTATGGGACACTTATGGAAGCGCTTGCACGGATGTCACAGATAAGGCATCCGACACTGCTATTTATCTTAGGTATTAGTCGGGACGTGCTTGATGGAGGTCCTGCCTCCAGTTCTCGCGCAGACTTGTCACGGATCGATTAGTATTTAGGGTTATGGTTAGCGTTTGATGTAGACTTCGGGGTGTGGGGTAGTTCAAGTGTGAATTCAACAGAATCTCGGGAGTCCCATGCCGGCTTATATATTTAGGGAGTTATATGGAGATTTACAGGGTATGTGCTATATCACCGTGATACACTCGTTACATGTTGGGCCCGTGGTCCCTTGCCCTTGGGTTCTACCCTTGGGTGGAGGACACTCGCGAGTGGTTGACTCTCACACTTGGACTGACGATAGGCTTATTGACCTGTGCAGTGAGACTTAGAGACTGATAGGGTTACTGTCATTTACATTCATTCTATACTGTCTTGACATTCGTGACATATCGTTATACTGCTTTACTGTTCCGCTGCATTGATCTCTGCTCATTTATATTCATGCTGTTATTGATTTACTGTTATTCATATCCTTTACCACTGTTAGAACTGTTACTTGATTATGTATATTATATTGCTATTGTGTCGCTCTGACGACCTGAGTATGCATGCTCAGTGTGAGGAGAAGTTTTAGCCTGGACCAGAACTAGACGTGCATCACAGACTTCCTGACTTACTACTCCGAGTTACTTTCGTCTGTTCCACTTCAGGTCAGTTTATATTATTGTATCTTTCAGTTACTGCATTTCTCATTACCTGTGCATCGTTTACTGTTTACCATGATAAACTAGAAGCCGAAGTGTGACTACGGCAGGACATTCCTTGACCGTAGGAGCATGGCTGGCCTTGTCTACCTCCCGTATTCCGTATTTTGGGAAGCGGGGCGTGACAAGTTTTACCCACATCACAAGACAGCGAGAATTCGTAATGAAATTAATCAATTTTCCCAGCTTCCTTCCGAACCTTTTTGGAAGTGTTTCGAACGATTTAAGGACCTTCTTGTTTAGTGCCCTCATCACGGTATCGAGAGATAGCAACTTTGCCAAACTTTATACGAAGGACTGAACCTAGCAACTAAGCAGCTGCTGGAAACCATTTGTCAAGGTCACTTCTTAACCAAATCTGACGAGGAAGCTTGGCAATTTCTCGACGATCTTGCTGAACAAACGCTTCAGTGGGAAAGCACTAGACAGACCGCTTCGTCCACTTCATCTACTTCATCCAGTCCGTCTAGGGCAGGTGTTCATCAACTTAACATGTCAATTGCAATGAAAGCCGAAATGGCCGCAATTACACGTAAACTAGAAGCAATTGAGAGCAAATTCTCATCGTCTTCTCCTGCCCCCGCTTTACCCCCATGCACTATATGCGCTTCTTGTTTGGATCCGTCCTATTTGACCGAAGAGTGTCCTTACAACCCACCTGCTCAAGGATAGGATCAAGTCAATGCTGCCTTTCAGCAGAGACAAAAAAATGATCCATACTCTTCAACTTATAATCCTGGTTGGAGGAGCCACCCCAATTTTGCTTGGAATCAAAATCAACAACAATTCTAAGGCAATAACAATTTCCAGAGGCCTCCTCCACAACAACAAGCTCCTCAACAAACTCAATATCAGCAACCTTTCCAACCCTAACCTTACCAAAATCAAATGAACAATTTTGCACCAAACAACTCTTTTCCTCAAAACAATTTTGTTCAGCCAAATAACGATAAGGTTTCTTCGCTAGAACGAAGTCTGAATGCGTTTTTAAAACAATCTACTCAATCCTCAGCCAACATCCAGTCTTCTATTCAGTCTTTGGTGCAACACACTGCATCACATGGGAAAAGTATGAAAACCATTGAAGCACAAATTGCACAACTGAATGCTGCTTTAAGCGAGCGAGAGAAGGGGAATCTTCCATCTCAACCACTGCCAAATCCTGGTCACACACAAAATGCACATGTTTCTCATGAACAACAAAACCATAATGTGAGTGTCGTGACTACATTGAGATCTGGAAAGATATTGCACAACAACGTTGGCACTAATGATGACACCCCGGCCGCCGCTTTTTCTTCTTCTTCTTCATCTTCTTCATTTTCAGAGCATGTTCTCCATTCTTCACAAGGCTCTAATTTTTCTACTACTCCGAACGGACCCACATCTCACTCCACGAAAACACCAACACTGGGATCCGTTCCAACTTCGCAATCTCCTCCACAAACATTGGACTCAACAAATTTTCAAAATGTTCCATTTCCAAACAGGTTGAGATCCAATAAACAAACTCCAGAAATGGAAAAGATTGTGGAGTTATTTAAACAGGTTAGCATTAACATTCCACTTTTGGATGCAATCCAACAAATCCCTTCTTACGCTAAAATCTTGAAGGACTTATGTACAAAGAAGAGGAAATCACAGGTACCTAAGAAAGTTTTCTTGGCTAGTGCAGTAAGTGACGCTCTTACCCAACCTTTACCTCAAAAACGGAAGGACCCTGGCTGTTCTACAATTTCAATAACTATTGGGGATAAGAACATCAACCGCGCACTATTAGATCTTGGTGCCAGTGTTAACCTTCTTCCTTATTCAGTGTATAAGCAATTAGGCGTTGGAGAGCTGAAACCCACACATTGTACTCTCCAAATGACCGACCGATCCATCACCCATCCTAGGGGTGAGTTAGAGGATGTGTTGATTAAAGTAGGGGACTTCATATTCCCCGTTGATTTCATTGTTATGGACACACAGCCTGTAGCTAACCCCCGGAGTCAAATTCCGGTGGTACTCGGTCGACCATTCGTAGCGACTTCTAATGCAGTGATCAATTGTCGAAATGGTTCGATGAACCTATCTTTTGGAAATATGACAATTGAACTCAACATTTTTAAGTTAGGGAATCAGCCTTCCGAACCTAATGCTAATATGCTTGATGTTTGCTCGATCCAAGAGATCACCCAGGAGGACTGTGAGTTCGAAAAACTTCTGTTCGATCACAACCATTTTGACGCCACTAGTGCGTTCCTCCTTGATTCCGATACTGCTTTCACGCCCGATAATGATTACGAGTGTTTCACTTTCTTGAATGATTTTGAAGAATCACCACTCGAGTTTGAATCCTTTGAATTTTTGGATGAGATAGCTGAACCATCCGACTCGGTTGCTTACACTCGTTTTGAACCTCTGTTGGAATCCTTCGAGTTTGAGACAATTTCACCGATTTTACCTTCAATTGTTTCGCCTCCAACACTCGAACTCAAGCTATTGCCGTCTCACCTTAAGTATGCTTACTTAGGTGAGAATGAGACCCTTCCTGTTATCATCTCGGCTTCTCTAGCCCCCGAGCAAGAGAACGCCCTTTTAACGGTCTTACAAAGTAATCGGTAAGATTTTGGCTGGACTATGGCAGACATCAAGAGGATTAGTCCCCTAATTGTTGAACATCATATTCATATGATGGATGATGCCAAGCCAGCAAGGGATCCACAGAGACGACTCAACCCAATAATGAAGGAGGCTGTTAAAAAGGAGATTGTAAAATGTCTTGATAGTGGTATCATTTACCCTATCTCTGATAGCCAGTGGGTTAGCCTCATTCACGTTGTCCCAAAGAAATCGGGCATAACGGTCATAACTAATGAGGTGGATGAATTAATACCTACTCGCACCCAAACTGGGTGGCGAGTATGCATCGATTATAGAAAACTCAACGCCGCGACACGGAAAGACCACTTTCCATTACCTTTTATTGACCAAATGCTAGAACGATTGGCTAGGCATGAATTTTACTACTTTTTGGATGGCTACTCCGGTTATAATCAAGTTCCCATCGCCGAAAAGGACCAAGACAAGACCACATTCACTTGTCCTTTCGGTACATTTGCTTACCGTCGCATGCCCTTTGGGTTATGCAATGCACCCGCTACCTTCCAGCGGTGTATGATGGGTGTTTTTTCAGAAATGGTGGAAAAATTCTTGGAGATCTTCATGGATGATTTCTCCATTTTCGGCGACTCATTTGATGAGTGTTTGCTACATTTAGACGCAGTTCTTACCCGGTGTAGGGATAACAACCTTACTTTAAATTGGGAGAAGTGCCACTTTATGGTACGAGAAGGTATTGTCTTAGGACATATCATCTCGCAAAATGGCATTGAGGTGGATAAAGCTAAGATTGAAGTCATTTCCAATCTCCTTCCTCCCAAATGCGTCCGAGACATTCGAGCCTTCCTTGGCCATTCCGGTTTCTATAGATGGTTTATCAAGGATTTTAGCAAGATTGCTAGACCCTTGACTCTTTTGTTGGCCAAGGACACCACATTTGATTTTGACTCAAGCTGTATGAAGGCGTTCGAGTCATTGAAAAACTCATTTACTTCCGCTACCATTCTTTCGTCTCCTGACTGGACGCATCCATTTGAAATTATGTGCGATGCATCTGATTTCGCCATTCGTACTGTCCTTGAACAGCACATCAATAAGATGCCGCATGTAATTTATTACGCTAGCCGAACCTTGAACGAGGCCCAATTAAATTACACAACAACTGAGAAAGAATTCCTAGCTGTTGTGTTTGCATTAGAAAAGTTCAGGCCCTATTTTATCGGTTCTCCAGTCATCGTTTACACTAACCACTCAGCTCTTCTCCATCTTTTTGCGAAGAAGAACACTAAATCTCGGCTGATACGTTGGATGCTCTTACTATAAGAGTTTGACCTTGTCATCAGAGACAAAAAAGGATGCGAAAATGTAGTCACCGACCATCTTTCACGCCTCCCTTCTTTACCTACGCTTCAAATTCCTATAAAAGACGTTTTTCCAGATGAGCAGCTCTTGACTGTGTCGTGCGAACCTTGGTTCGCAGATATTGTAAATTATTTGGCCACCGGACTTATACCAAACGAATGGTCGAATCAGGACAGATTCAGATTTCTATCCCAGGTAAAATTTTTTTACTGGAATGAACCATATTTATTCAAATACTGTCTCGACCAAATTATTCGTCGGTGTATCCCCGACAATGAGTTTAAGAGCGTGCTGTCATTTTGCCACAATCAAGCGTGTGGCGGGCATTTTGGCCCTAAAAAGACAGCAGAAAAGATCTTGCAGTGTGGCTTCTACTGGCCACAACTTTTTAAAGACGCACATGATTACTGCAAGACATGCTCCCGGTGCCAACACATGGGCCGGATATCTAGGAGAAACGAAATGCCACTTCAACCAATATTGGTTGTGGAAATTTTTTATGTTTGGGGGATAGATTTTATGGGACCGTTTCCCAATTCTTTTGGGAACGTGTATATTCTCCTCGCTGTTGACTATGTTTCTAAGTGGGTCGAGGCTGTGCCCAGTCGGACTAATGAAAACAAAGTAATCGTTAGATTCCTCAAAGAAAACATTTTCTCTCGTTTTGGGCACCCCCGTGCAATTATCAGCGATAATGGATCTCATTTTTGTAATAGGACTTTCGAGTCCTTAATGCGGAAATATTCCATTACTCACAAGCTATCAACGCCCTATCATCCCCAAACATGTGAGCAAGCCGAGATTTCAAATCGGCAAATTAAACAGATATTGGAGAAAACGGTTTCCAAAAACCGTAAAGATTGGTCGTCAAAACTTATTGATGCCCTTTGGGCATTTAGAACTGCCTATATGACCGATCTTAGCATGTCTCCTTATAGGCTTGTTTATGGAAAGGCTTGCCACCTTCCAGTTGAAATTGAGCATCGAGTATTTTGGGCAATAAAAGAGTTGGATTTATCTCTAAGAGATGCGGGCAGCCATAGAAAGCTGCAATTAAAAGAATTGAACGAGCTTCGGGATGAAGCTTACGAGAACGCAGTAATTGTTAAAAACCGAACGAAGGTGTTCCACGATAAACACCTTATGTGAAAAACTTTCAAACCTGGTCAATAGGTTTTACTTTACGACACCCGGTTACATTTCCATCCCGGCAAGCTCAGATCATGATGGAAAGGGCCATTTTTGGTACGCACCGTATATCCGCACGGTGCGGTCGATTTAGAAAATCTGGAGGACGGTACACTATTTAAAGTGAACGGACATAGACTTAAACCGTTCCTCACTGCGGACCCTTCAGAGGAGCTCCTGCTTTTGCAGGAGCCGATTTACATTGACTGATCTTCCTCCATCTACCCCTAAATTTCGATTATCCAGCCAAAACATTGTTTCAAATAAGTTTGGGGGTATGTATCACTTGTAATTATATAAAAACAAAATTAAAAAATAAAATAAAATAAAAATTTCCAATTTTGGGGGGTATTTTTTTAAATTTCCAGTTTTAATAAAAAAACAAAATAAAATAAAATTTTATTTACAAATAATTTCCTCTTTTTAAGAGGGGCTTTTTGCAAATAACCAAAACATTCCCCCTATAAATAGAACCCGACCTCTCCTCTGCAATTACCAAACCCTAATTTTCTTTTCCTCAAAACCCTAGCCGCCCAGCTGAAAGATCAGAGCGATCGCCTCACGAAGCCGCGCTTCCGCCGCACAAGAGGTCTTCTGACCGCGCAACCGCCGCCGATCTGCCTCCTTTCCCTCTGAAAACTTCAGAGGAGGTTTGCATTCTTTGAACTTCTCTGTTAAAATTTTATAAATATTCTGCACTTCTCTGTGATGGCACCCACTTTGCAATTTGAGAGGGACTTTTCCCAAATCTTTGCACACACAATCTACGGTAGTTACTTCGGTGAAGAGATCCGAAGGCGAGGGTGGAATTTCTTACTTTTTAATCATCCAAACTCCTTCGCTCTTCCAGATCTCGTCACACGATTTTACGAGTGCATAGAAGATGGATGCCTCGCTCAACACGGATATATTAGGCTGATTTGTGGGGATAGGGAAATCATAATCGATAGGGACTTCATTTATGAAGTCTCCTTAATACCTAGACTACCCACCCATGACCAACCCCTCCAATTCGAGGATTATCTACCCTTGATGGGTACTGACTGTTCGAGGGAGCCACGTAAGAGTATCCAAGCTAGAACTCTCTTTGCAAACATACTGACTGTTTGCCGTTGGGTACAAAATAACATTTTTGGTAGTTCGCACAATACTACCTTTTTCACACCATCCCTTCATATCGTGCACACCTTAATGACTAGGAACCCCAGATATGATATGTGCACGGTATTACTTAATTCGATTGGTGCGGACAAAAGGGCTGCCAATTACCCATGCCCTATGTCAGTGGCACAACTGTGTCACTATTTCCTCCCTGTGGAGGAATTTAAGTTTTACATGCATGGAGGTATCCCCATTAGACCTCTTATTGAGGGTGTATCCACGTCCTATACCATCTTAAATGATGTATGGTCGCGAACTGAACCGGACAAGAATATACCCGTCAGGACACCCAGCTCCAGCTCGACTGCGAGCGAGGAAGAGCTTACCCCCGCAGAACATGCACGTCTACTTAGGAAAGATACTAGGGGGATAGATAGATTGGTAGGGATGGTGACCAACTGTAACACCTTAGAATGTGTTTTGTAGCTAATTATATTTTAATGTGTGGTTTTTAATAAAAAGTTTACCAAATTAAGTTTTAAATATTTTATCTTATTTAATGTATATTTTATTAGAATTTTGTTAGGCACACACACACTTGTGCATGTAAACTAGACTTGTTTTTGGGGTTAGACCATGTTTGGCAAGCATGATAAACTAACCCATTCTCTTTAGGTTAGTTTCATGATTTGTTGTTAAGTGCTTTGGGTTTATTAGTGTCATGGTTGTTTTTAATGAAAAGGAATTTTATTAAGGGTTTATTATTTTGTTTGGTTTGACTTTGAGAGAGGGGGGGGGGCATGGTGCTACATGGCCAAGCCATGCTTCTCAATTGAGGAAAGAGAAAGAGAAGGGTGTGTGAGTGTTGGTTGCTCTCATTTTTCCTTTCTCACTCTCATTCTCTCATTCTCACACACACACACACACACTCACCAGGGCAGCAGCAGCAATCATCCTCATTAACAACAACAACAATGGGAGCAGCAGCAGCAGCAGCAGAGTGAGTGAGAGAGAGAGAGCAGCGGCCGCAGCAGCTGGGGGCAGCAGGGCAGCAGGGCAGCAGCAACATCATCATCATCATCATCATCATCAACATCATCACAACAGCAACAACAGAAGCAGCAGTAGCAGGCAGCAGCAACAGCAACAGGGACCCCAGCTCTCGCAGGAGCTCTTCTCCACACCTTCACCTGCCTTCTAGGGTCCAATTAGGGTATAATTTCTGAACCCTATTGCTTGTTTGGGTAGCTTGTGTGCAAATTGCTTCAATTAGTGCTTAATTAGCTAATTTGTGCTAAATTGTGGTGTTTAAGTGGAATTTTGGTAAATTGTTGATTTGGTTAGCTACCTTAGGTTGGTTTAGTGTTAGTTAGGCCACTTCAACTGAGAAATCCCCAGATTTCACTAAAATACCATAGGTTTTCCTTTATGTGCAATTGGTGTTTTTATGCGATATTTGTGATATCTGGAATCTGCTATGATCCTAGATGTATACTAGTAAATTCAACATAGTGGTAGTGTTGTGCTGGAGACCCTGGAGCACCACCTTCAATACGACCCCCATCCCACCGGCCAGGGCCGGCGAGTTCTGAAGGAGGGGCCGGCGACGCCGGCCAAGTAGAGGAGTTAGGGTTTGGGTTTTGGTCTGTAGGTGTCTGCTAGGGTTTGGGTCCCACTGGTCTTGTTGAATTGATTAGTTTTCACAGTAGGCAAAATCTGGGATCTTATATCGCTTTTGTGCTTCGTTGTGTTTGCGCGATACGCGCGATACGTGAGTGGGTTCTGTGATCCAGCGTATCGCGGCGTGTCGCGATGGTTTCTAGACGCGTACACACACGATTCAGCGTATCGTGCACACGCGCGCTTAGTTCGCGACGCGAGTTTCTCGTTTCGTTTCGATATCGCGTTTCGCAGGATATTTGGCTTATATGTGATTTCCATGTCTTATTTGCAGGTTTGCAGGCAGGGACCACGGACGCGGCTACAGGGGGAGCAGGTGATAGGATTCACCCAGCGTGGAGTTTAGGTGAGTAGATATAACATCTACAGGGGAATCGCCCGCATGGCGTTATGCGTCTGGGCTAGGATTCAATTTCCTGTCGCACATTCTACGTCATTGTAGAATTGCGCATTTACTGCATTTCCTAGATATAGCTATATACTGTGACTAGCAGCCGTAGGACACTGCACGCATTATTGACGGTTCATGTTGCACGAGCACGGATTGCATGCTACACACACACCGTCAATAATTGCCATGTCACACACTACCCCTTATAGCTACCATTACTTGACCCACTTGACATCTAGTTTATCGGTATACCTATAGTGTATCATACCTTTAGTGATAGGTATATTTTCACTTTGCGATACAGCTACAGGTATACCTCTTACATATTTTACTTATACCGGGAGGGATTCCTACATATGTTACTTATACCCAGGGGGGTATACGACATCAGTTCCTATTGGTAGATACGTATACTTTGCTACACCTGCATGTTAGATACATATTCAGTTGTTGTCGCATATTCACATTTACTGATGTTACTTAGCTGTACCTTATCATGATTTCGCATACATCTGGTTCAGCTATATACTTGTGTTTACCTACTCGCATTCAGATATATCGCATACTTCTATTCCTGTATTTATGCATTGTTTATCTGGATTTCATATGATGTTTTCGGGATTTGGGAACCGCGGGAGTTCATGAAATTATGCATACATGTAACAACCCGGTTTCCTTGATATGATATTTCGAGCGTCCCCCATGAGTTTTATCGGTGCTGATTCTATACTCCATACGAGGTGTGGTTGCCGTATGAGAGTACATGGTGGGGCCCGGTATGGTTCCCCTCGGCAAGAAGATCGATGGGTTTGTCGATTGAGCCTGGAGGCGGGCGAGTACCTACCGGTGATTGTTTGGACCTGGCAGTTGTCTGGAGGCTACTGGCCAGAGTAGAGAGGTGGATGCGGGATGACCTGTACTGTCGAGGCCGAGGGCCGACACTGCAGACGGACCCCGTGGGCTGTCCGGACTGACGGAGCCCCATATACGAGGATTTCTGTGTCGATGCTTGGCACACGGTTTCATGATATTTCTTTAACCCCCTTTTTGTATATATAACAGGGGATTTAGCCGTTGTTATATATATACCCTTACACCAATATTAGTGGAATGGGACGCTAATATATGTGTATTGCCCCCATCATATTTATTTCTGTACATATATTTACCTTTAGGATGCTAGAAACTTACTTGAGATTGGACTTGGGATACTAGGTGATTCATTGGGACTTGGACATTGGATATACCTATGTGATGGGTGACTTGTACATTCGGGATATAGGAGATTACTCGACATTGTACATTGAGGAGATGTGAGACTTATTCGATGTGAGTGCCCAATGTGGGGCCTGGTTTGAGGATTTGGGATTGGAGTATCTTAGTGGATTGTGATCCTGCCACGACGTCAGGTTTCCGTGGAAAGTGACATATTCCACCCTACACCTCACCATTTCCTATCTTATGCACAGATTCATACATTGGTAGTACTTGTAGTGTACCCTTATGATAGTTGCATAGTTACTTTCTCATATCTCTATTGCATAGACATTGCATACTACTATCATGCCATCATTGCTTTACATATTGATTGTACCTGCTAGTGTACTCTCCCTATTTCAGCATTTGCATGATATATTATTATTGTAATCGCATATCTTAGATTCATGCTGTACGTGCATTCCTGCGATTACCTGTATATGTTGTATACTATTCACGAGTTGGCAACTCACCCCTGTTGTGCCACAGGTGTTTCAGGTTTTTCCCCAGAGTAGTCGAGGCAGGCTATTCCTTTATTCAGCTATCCAGCTACCATCTTTTGCTACGGATACCGCATCAGCTCACAGTACCTTTTGCTTAGGTAGGTTAGACGGTTATCTGTATTTCATATTGTACCTTCGTTGTATATTGTACTCTCTCTCCATCTACTATTGTATATTTGACATAGAGACTTGGTGAGGACGTTAGTGTGTATTATTGTGGATTTGATGTCTTTTGTATACATCTTTCTCTCTACTGTCTTTATTTCTTCGCTACGGCGTCGTATATTTGCATTGTATTCATCTTCGCTGGGTTTTACAAAATGGGGTGTTGCTAAAATTTTAAAGAAAGAAAGCAAGACTTTTAAAGAATTTGGGTTGCGATTTCAATGGTTTCAAAACTTATATTATCTTTTCCGTATTTCTCATGGTTTAGATTTCTGGGTTTGGCTTTCTTTTACTACGTTGCGTCTTTAGGCGTCGCGTAGTATTAGGGCCGTCACGGGCCAATTTTGGGTCGTGACACCAACCTGGATCACCGTGTGACAGAAATAGAGCACGGAGTGTCCACCCTGCTAGCAAGAGAGGAACGTTCCCGTTCACGTTCGAGGAGATGGCGAGGTCATGAGCAGTGAGGGCACTGCTTTTGGTAAGTTTGGAGGTGGAGGTAGTTTGTAAATAGTTATCATTGCATTGCATATTTTAATTTTTGTACACATTTTTTTTCTTTTTTTTTCTTTCTTTGCATGTTTAATTCTGCATTGCATCTTTATAAAAAAATTATAAAAATTAAAAAATGAAAATAAAAAAATTATGAAAGTAAAATAAAAAAAATTGAAAAACTAAAAATAAAAAAAAATTCAATTTTGGTCATATTTGACTTAAGTTTGACAAGACGGTTAACTAGCTAGGAAAAACTAGATCCTAAACTTAGTAAGTTAAAAACCTTAAAAATAACCTTTCTTAAAGTTTAACTGTAGAAAAATATATGTCCTTGTAATTTATTTTGAAATAGGAAAATTTTGAGTTCAGTTCTTGGGCTAAGTCAAAATAAGGGAAGAGTATTGAAATTTTTATGTGAAGTGTGAGTCTGAAAAATAATTCCGAACCTTAAGTCTAAATTCTGAAAATGTATACCCTGCAACTCGCACATACACGCACCTTGAAACTTAGGATAGTAGAGGATACCTTGAAATGCTCTTGTCTAAAATTCTTAGTATGAGATAAAATTAAATAGAAGTATAAGTGTGAATAAAGAGATATAAAAAAATGAACACGGGTTTTGTAATTACTTAAGGCTGCATAAAATAAAAAATATATATATATCGAGGGTGCTTTATCACCTAGTGCCTTAGACCAACTGGTTTGGGAGTCACTGCTAAAGCCTTAGGTATTACAAGACGAGGAATTATGCCTAAATACGCGAACACATTTTGTAATCGGTCGTTTAGTACCTCAAGAAGTATTAACGGTCGTATGAAGATGTGCGAGCAATTTCATCTAAAATTCACCAACTAAAAGTACTTTGGATGAAGGACAAGAGTATGATAGCTTGAATTGAATTTCCAAGTGTAGGGGTGATACATACACACACGTAGGGGTATATGATTGGGGTTTGGATGAGAGATAGGAATGAAAGATCGGTACTATACCTTCAGTAGAGATGATAGAAATTCCTAAGTTGAGACGGAACTGTTTACCCCAATCAGAGCAATGCTCTGTTCAAATTCCAAGGCGGGAAACGAAGCAACGCTTCTGTTTCCTCCAATCAAAGCAAGGCTCTGTTTTGAAAATTAAAGTGAAAATTGAAATTAAAATAAAGAAGAAACGCTTCAGAATCCTTGCGCTGCGCGCAACGCGCCACCTGTCAAAATCAGACACGCCAGCGCAGGGAGCACTGCGCCCGGGGCAGCGCACCCAATCAGAGCAAGGCTCTATTTAAAATAAAAATTAAAGAAGCAACGTTTCAGCTGACTAGCGCTCTACGCTGCGCGATACGTGGCAGCGCAGTTGCGCTGCGCGACACGTGTCAGCGCAGTTGTGCTAGCGCAGTTGCGCTGCGCGACACGTGGCAGCACAGTTGCGCTAGCGCAGTTGCGCTAGCGCAGGTGCGCTGCGCTCTGCGCTGCGCGACACGTGTCAAGCGCAGCAACGTTTGCGCCAAACAGAATTAAAATTCTGAAAGATGTTTCTCAATCTTGTTAAAAACAAGAAGATTGCCTTATGCAGAACAGAAGCCCTTGGATCAAAGATACAACGGTAGGGAAAAATCCCCAAATCACTCAGAGAAGATCTCTCTAACCAATTCAACAAATCATTGGCACTATAAAAAGGCCCCCCGACCCCAACAAAAAAAAACACAAAAACACAGAGAGAACTCCTCAAAAGAAAATTTTGAGAAGAACTCAAAAAGAGAAAAAGGTAAACCCTTTGAATAAAAAAAGAAGAATTTCTTCTGAAAGGATCATTGATCTAAGAACAAGATCAAGGATCTTCAATAAAAAAAATAATAATAACAAAGGCATTGCCTTTTTTATGAACCATTGGTTCTGGAATCTTAAAGATCCTTTTCTTGAATCCAAAATTGGATCAAGATATTAAAACAGTACCTTGCACTTGTAAATCTGCACTGTTGTGCTCCTGAGTTGGCGCAAGCCACCAGAGAGCGCCGCGTGTCAGCTCCAGAACAGCTTGCGCTATGCGCTTTTAAAACAGAGCATTGCTCTCATGAATTGGCGCAACTCACCAGAGCGCGCCACGTGTCAGCAGCGCAACAGCGCAGTGCACTGCACTTGCGCTCACCAGAGCGTGACACATGTCACCTCCATATGGACTTGCGCCTTGCGCTCCTCAATTGGCGCAAAGCGCCTGACAAGCCACGTGGCGCTCTGTCAGACTAATTAATGCAGCGAATTATTAAAAGGCAGAGCCCAATTAAGAGGCCCAATGGACCAAAATAAATGCTCTGCATTATAAAAAGGGGACAGAGCCCAACTTAAAAGGCCTAACAGGCCAGAATAAAATGCAGTGCATTATTAACAGGGGCAGAGCCCTAATAAAGGCCTACTAGGCTAAATATAAAAAAAAATGTTGAACATTCTCAACTGGACTTAGCCCAATCATGGTCGTAAGTCCTCAAATTAAACTGACTGAGCACGGCTGCTCCCTTAAATCAATTTACATCCGGTTCAAGGGTACATCTCCGAACTCCTCTGACACCTATCGTTGTAATCCTTCAACGATGTCAGAGAGGTGACGGGACCCGACAACCACACATCCATACGGACTGTGGGGTCCTTAAACCCATGGACTTATGTGTCCTTAAACTAATGGACTAATGCGTCCTTAAACACACCCATACGAACTGTGGGGTCCTTAAACCCATGGACTTATGCGTTCTTAAACTAATAGACTAATGCGTCCTTAAACACATCTATATGGACCATGGGGTCCTTAAACTCATGGACTTATGCATCCTTAAACTAATATCCATCCCCAAAACTGGAAATGGACCGCAATGTCCCTAAACTACCTATGGACCACTACGTCCCTAAACTGGAACAATAGAGCCCCCAAACGCTCTTTTGTCGGATCTAAACGATCCCGTTTAAGTTGATCTTAGCCTCAAATATGGTTAACGTATCCTTAAACCTCCAAACAGATTTTAGTCCCAAATTGGACTATAAGACCCCCAATCAACTTTGGTTCAAGGGTACATCTCCGAACTCCTCTGATAGCTGTCGTTGTAATCCTTCAACGTCATCAGAGAGGTGACGGGTCCCGACGGCCATATATTAAATGGACCACTACGTCCCTAAACTGGAACAATAGAGCCCCTAAATGCTCTTTCCGTTAAGTTGATCTTAGTCTCAAATCAGACTAATGTATCCTTAACGAACGTTTAAGTTGATCTTAGCCTCAAATACAGCTAACGTATCTTTAAACTAAAACCCCAAACCCAAATCTAAGTAAATACGGATTTGGACTAATCCACGTCCTACGGGCGACGGCATCACTTAGTCTCCGTATACGATCCATGGGCAACCACAAACAAAACCAACACACACGACACGAAGTGAAATTCCGGAGAAGGAGAAAGTGGTTACCGCGATGCGGTAGCGTAATTAACTGCAGGGGCTTGCGCCTGCAGGGAAGAGCGTCCCCACAATCAAAAACCCCTCAAACGAGGGGGAATCTGACGAAGTCTGCTACATCGGCCGCATCCGTCTAAACCTCCGATACACGGTGCCATAAATCAACTTGGCATCTTCGGAGAGGTGGACGAATAAAACCAAATAGCATTTGCCCCGAATCTCAGGCAAGACGTCCTCACGTCGTCTTAGCCGCCGTTCGGAGGGGAACAGATTCTGGCACCCCCGGTGGGACCTTTTCCTCTTTCCACTCCGCACTCCGTGTGTCGTGTTCGCGAACAAATCGCGGTTTGCTGTGGTTTCCTGTGGATTCGAGGTACTAAGATTTGGTGTCTTGCTCCGTGCAGAAAACAAAAGATCAATGGCTTTAAACTGCACTGCCTGCAATTGCAACTTTCGCTCCGTCCTTGCGGGAGGAGTGACTTATGGGCCCCAAGCGGCCTCCCTTTTCAAGATGCCAGTGGAGAAAGTAACTCACGCCACCACTGGACTATTCTTCGGGACCATGCTCCCACCGATGAGCTTCAATGCCCCAATGACGTTGCAAGAATCCCCAAAGAAGTCGATCTTTGATCGACTTACCACTGCCGCGGCCCCTCTCAACGGGTCGCCCAACTCCAATACTTCAGTTTTCAACAGACTGGGCCAGAACGTCTGCAAACCCGCGATACCCGAAGCTGCCATCCCAAAGCGGATATCCATCCCGGCTCAAGCGGATGAAATCATTGGAAAGGCTACTCCTTCCAAGAAGTCAATTTTTACAAGGCTGGCCATTCCGGTTGCTGCTCCAGGCGAGGTCCTCAAAGCTGCTTCCCCTGCCCGGAGATCTGTCTTTGACAGATTAGACATTGCTTCTCAACGGGTGTTAGTCTTCGACAAGCTAGCACTAATAACGGTCTCTCCTCAAAGCAGGGGGCATGAGAAGGTCACCTCTACGGCTGAAACAACTCCATCCACACAACACGCTCGACGTCGCCACTGGCGCCGAGTAAGGAAGGCTGGGGGCAACTCCCCCTCTGGGATAACTCCGCCAGCTCCAATGGTGGGGATCAATCCTGCTGTTCCGACCGAGAATTGCTTTGAACTGCTCAACAGGGTGCGCAGAAACTCTCCTACTGCAGTGCTAAAGAGAGTTCCTTCACCTGTGAAGAATGCTACAGAGAAGAAGCCGGAGCAACCTCCTCAACAGCTGTCCGCTAAAATTTACAAGGTCTGGCGTCAAGTCCAAGACTCCGTGATGGATCAAGACTATCTCCGCCGACAGAAAAAGATGAAGGTTCGGCAGGAGAAGGACTACTCTGTCAAGCCACAAAAAGCAACAGCTACTTGGGTGCCCACTTCAACGGCCCCCTCAACTTCAACCACTCAAAAGAAAAGGATGCCGCAAAAAGCCTGTGAACATGGCGAACCGTAAACGCGCTGAGCACAAACACCCCAAGTCTGGGGGCATGGTGGTGCACACTGTCTATATGGCATCCGGGAAAGAGGACAGTCGCGCGACGGGTCACCGACCACTCACCCGATCCGTGACGAAAGCTCAAGAACAGCAACAGAAGCTTCAAGAGATGATGACTGCTATGACCGCACTTACCGGGCCAAAAGAAAGATCGGAGGCATCATCAGAACAGCGTCACGAACAAGAAACTGACGCTGACTACCTACGCAGAGTCCTCGAAAAGAAGGACAAAGAAGCCGTAGAGCAAGCGGCTAACATAAAACAAATGGCGCTCCTCTTCCAAGATATGATAGGGATGATGTTACAGCCGGATCCTCCAGCTAAAGACCCTCCGGTCATTGTTGGAGACGACGGAGGGGAGGTATCTAATCCTCCTCCGACTCTTTCAACAGCCAAGGAAGAAACCATTTCCAAGGCCGCCCTAGATGATTATATTGCTCAGCAGATACGAATTCATCAGGCGAATGAAGCGGCTGGGCAAATTGTTAGAACCGGACGACCCTACCTGGGCTGGTATGACCAAATCAGTTACCCGCCGGGATATACAATCCCTAAATTCCATGTGTACAAGGGGACAGGGAATCCACATCAGCATGTCGCTCAATTCAGGGCCTCATGCGGCAAGACTGGAGGCGATGACAAATTGTTGCTTCGACAATTCGTCGGCAGCTTAGCAGAAACAGCCTTTGAATGGTATTCGGAGCTACCTAACGACTCTGTCAAAACATTTGCGGAGATGGAGCTACTGTTTACACAAAGATTCGTGAGTGCTAGTGGACGCACCCCGATAATATCACTGATCAATGCCAGGATAAGGCCAGGCGAAACGTGGGTCCAATATGCAACACGATGGCGGAACCTATGGTCGAAATGCGAACAACGTATCGAAGAAGCGCCAGCGGTGGGCATGTTTGTGGGCACTCTCGATCCTCAAGCGACCATCTCCCAATTCATGATGTTCTTCAGGCCGACCACTTTCCAGGCCTTGATCGACAAATTAGCCCAAATGGACCAGATGGGCCATGGACCGTCTCCTCCAAAGCTGGACTCTCAAAATGAGAAGGGGAAAGGAAAAGCGATCGTCGTCGCCAATACTCAACAACAGCCAAGAAAATCAAAGCCGGTTGCTCGCCAAAACAACGTGTGTCCACGCCCATCCCTCGAGGAGAGACTGGGACGTCCTTACTCGTTTCCTCAGAATAAAACAAGGAAACTATTCGAGCTGGCCACGCGGAACGGACTCATCAATCTGCCGAGTCCAAAACGTCTGTTGCGGCCAGGCGATCTCAATAATCCCGATTATTGCCCTTACCACCACACGGTAAGTCACCCGATCGAGGACTGTTTCGTCTTTACGGGATGGATCGAGGATCAGCACCTACAAGGCAAGTTCACGCTGTCTGAAAAGTGGAAAGTAAACCCACCACAGCCGCACACTTCAAAGAAGACGGACACACCGGGGGCAGCTTGTTCTTTTGTTGAGGACGAAAACGATAGAGAAGACTCATCATACGAATCCGAAGACTACGTAGCGAGTTGTCATGTGATCTCTCACTCATTGATAGATGATGAAGAGGCTCCTTGCGTCGAGAAACCGAGGGCGGACCCTGAACCAGAAATTCTGCGGCCGTCAGACGAGATGATCGATGCCTTCCTGAATGAGATTCGTTTGAAAGTTAAAGCCAATCAAGAGCGTGAGATGGCCATACTGGAAGGAGCCAAACACCGCCGACTAGACGAAAGAGTCGAGGCACTCCCGTCAAATCAAAAGACATCCACTGCCGATAAAAACAAATTCAAGACGAGGAAAAGGTTTGCTAAGGCCATATCAATGGGAATGAAGCTACCACCCTCTGAAGGAAACACTCTCGACGGAGTAGAGATACATCCTAACTACTGCTTGTATCATCAGAAGATCATACATCCTACCGAAGACTGCGACTCCTTTAAGTGTTGGTGGCAAGGGTATGTCGCTTAAAAGCAACACTTCAACAGGACAAAGCGTGAAGCTCGTAGACATCAGAAAAATGCGATAGATGAGCGCAAAAGAGCCGCCGACGACTGTCACATAGCCGACTCCAAGGGATCGCAAATTATCACCTTTGGAAGCGACTCTGACGAAGAAGCTGCCCTCAACCCTCTCCTCAAGGAATCCATTTCAAAAATGAAAGAATTGGGGAGTTGCGAGAACGTTCAGCCGTGCAATCGCACGCTACTCGGAAAAAATCTCGGCCCCGCAAACAAAGGATCGAGCAGAAAGGATAAAGGGAAGGGAAAAACAGCCCTCGTAGCCAACACTCAACAGCAATCGAGTGGCCCTAGACCGGTTGTTTGCCGAAACAAAAAGCGGCAACCCCTCCATGAAAAGTTAAAACGTCCTTACTCGATTCCTCAAGATAAAACAAGGAGACTGTTCGAGCTGGCAGTGCGCGACAGACTCATCAATCTGCCGAGTCCAAAATGTCTTTTGCGGCCATGCGATGTTAACGATCTCAATTATTGCCCTTACCACCAAACGGTAAGTCACCTGATCGAGGATTGCTACGTCTTCAAAAACTGGATTGAAGACCAATACCAACAGGGCAAGTTCGTTATCTCCGAAAACTGGAAGGTAAGCCCGCCACAACCACATGCTCCGAGAAAGACGGATACGCCGGGGGCATCATGCTCATTCATAGGGAAAGCCCTATAGACCGAAAAGTCAGTAAACTAGAGATTCGCCTCAAATACGGCAACGACGGACCGAAACGTCCTTAAACTAATGACGGACCGAAACGTCCTTAAACTAACGACGGACCACTACGTCCTAAAACTAGCTAATGACCGAAACGTCTTTAGACTACTACCGCAGCATCCTCAGGCTGACGAGATAAAAAAAAAAGAGAATAAAAAAAATATAATAAAAAAAATAATAATAAAATCAGTATGTCCATAAGCAAAATGGGCACGGATGAAAACCCGAAAGGGCTCCGTGAGTAAAAACAGCAGGGCTACCGGCGAGTGTTCGTGAAAACCCAAAAGGGCGCGACCTCATTAAAAAAAAGGGATAAAAAGAATTTAAAAAAACGGTATGTCCATAAGCAAAATGGGCACGGATGAAAACCCGAAAGGGCTCCGTGAGTAAAAACAGCAGGGCTACCGGTGAGTGTTCATGAAAACCCGAAAGGGCGCGACCTCGTTAAAAAAAAAGGGATAAAAAGAAAAAAAAACGGTATGTCCATAAGCAAAATGGGCACGGATGAAAACCCGAAAGGGCTCCGTGAGTAAAAACAGCAGGACTACCGGCGAGTGTTTGTGAAAACCCGAAAGGACGCAACCTCGTTAAAGGACACTTACAGGGTCCTCTTGACCTTGTAAGGAGAAATCACCCGCGTGAGATCCTTACGACTCACAAGGGAACAACACACTTAGGGATCCTCACGATTCTTAAGGAGAAAATACACTTGCGAGATCCTTACGACTCGTAAGGAGAACTCTCTTATGGGATCCTCACGGCTCATAAGATTTGAAAGTCTTAAGTTACAGAAACCTTAACCTGTTCTTAAGCAACTCCCACAACCTTCGATATTGCCCTACAAGTGGCACAATACTGTCCCTTGTATACAATCCACGGGCGTGAATAAACATTTCCCTAACCAAGTCCCACCCGTGATTAGGGATATGTCCATATGGTGAACAACCCTTATAAGTCCTCTCGACTTATAAGGAGAAAACCCTTTTGTAAGATCCTTACGACTAACAGGGGAACATACACTTAGGAATCCTCACAATTCCTAAGGAGAAAACACACCTACGAGATCCTCACGACTCGTAGGGAGAAATACCTTTGTGAGACCCTTACGGCTCATGAAGTCAAAGCCTTAGTCGACAGGACCCTAACCCTGTTTACTAAGCCGCCTTTGTTCAACATCGATAGAGGCACATGATGATTCGCTCCTGGCAATATCCCGGTTGTAGAGATTCTAATGCCAAAATCGGTGTCTAATTCCTAGCTTGCAGCGAAAAGCCAACGAGCCACACATGCATACGAAATAGCCGAAATGATGGGGCAACTTGCAACGAAATCAGCAAGTAAAAATGTATGCATACAAAAACAGTCGAAATGATTGGGCAACTCGCAATAAAAAGCAGTGAGTAAAAATGGAACAAATAGCCGAAATGATTGGGCAACTCGCAATAAAAAGTAGCAAGTAAAAATGGAATAAATTGCCGAAAAGATTGGGCAATCGCGACCTTCGCGATATAAAAGCTGAAATGATAGAGCATCGTGGAAAGAAATAAAAAATATATATATAAATAAAATTTATGCCCTAAAGGTGAGATCACATCGATCCCTGTATACAATCCAGGGGCACAAACAAAAATGGAACCACACCTTCCACCCAGGCTTAATCTGAAAGAGAGCCAAGTCTCGACGGTTCACAGACAACCTAGAGACCACCTTAACATTCATCTCATTACACCAGATGCAATATCAACAACGACATTCTTTCGCAGTCCAACAGGATGCAGGTGCAATGTCAACGAAAGACCCCACGGTCAAAACAACGGAGCCATGGAAAAGTACCTAGTTCCAAGTCTTGACGGTTCACAGACAACCTAGAGACAACCGCGACATTCGTCTCGATACAGTAGACGCAATGATAGCGAACGAAGCGAAGGAAAAATTCCTAGATTCAGGGTCTTGACGGCAACTTACATAAAACCTGAAAAACTATCGGAGATCATCCCACACCAGTGCGGAGTGGTCACCACCTTGACATTCGTCTCGATACAGCAGACGAAATGTCACTACAGCGTTCTTTCTCCAGCAGGATTCAGACGCGCTAAAACAACGAAGCAAAGGCCAAATTCCTAGCTTCAGGGTCTTGATGGCAACTCATATAAAGCCTGAAAGACAATCGGAGATCATCCCACATGGAGTGGTCATCACCTCGACGTTCGTCTCGATACAATAGACGAGATGTCACCACAGCGTTCTTCCTCCAATAGGATCCGGACACGCCAAAGCAAACGAAGCAAAGGCCAAATTCCTAGCTTCAGGGTCTTGACGGTAACTCATATAAAACCTGAAAGACTATTGGAGATCATCCCACACCAGCGCGGAGTGGTCACCACCTCGACGTTCGTCTTGATACACCAGACGAGATGTCACCTCGGCGTTCTTCCTCCAACAGGATGCAGACGCAACATCATCAAACAGCGGAGCCACGGCACAGTCCCTAGTTCGAAACCTCGACGGTTCACCTGCAACCTAGAGACAACCGCTACATTCGTCTCGTTACAGCAGACGAGATGTCAATGACAGTGTTCCTCCGCAGTCCAGCAGGATGCAGACACAATGTCAACAAACGAAGCAAAGGCCAAATTCCTAGCTTCAGGGTCTTGATGGCAACTCACATAAAATCTGAAAGACTATCGGAGATCATCCCACACTAGCGCGGAGTGATTACCATCTCGACGTTCATCTCGATACAGCAGATGAAATGTCACCCCAGCGTTCTTCCCCCAGCAGGATTCGGACGCGCCAAAGCAAACGAAGCGAAGGCCAAATTCCTAGCTTCAAGGTCTTAGCGGCAAGTTATATAAATCCTGAAAGACAACCGGAGATCATTTCACACCAGTGCAGGATGGTTACCAACTCAGCATTCGTCTCGTTACAGCAGACGCAATGTTAACAACAGTGTCCTTCCTCCAACAGGATTCGGACATGACAAAGCAAACGAAGCGAAGGCCAAATTCCTAGCTTCAAGGTCTTAGCGACAAGTCATATAAAGCCTGAAAGACAACCGGAGATCATTTCACGCCAGTGCGGAATGGTTACCATCTCGACGTTCGTCTCGACACAGCAGACGCGACATCATCAAACAGCGGAGCCACGACACAGTCTCTAGTTCCAAACCTCGACGGTTCACCAGCAACCTAGAGACAACCGCTACATCCGTCTCGATACAGCAGACGCAATGCCAGCAAACGAAGCAAAGGCCAAATTCCTAGCTTCAGGGTCTTGACGACAACTCATACAAAACCTGAAAGACCATCGGAGATCATCTCACATCAGTGCGGAGTGGTTACCACCTCTACTTTCGTCTCGATACAGCAGACGAGATGTCACCCTAGCGTTCTTCCTCCAGCAGGGTTCAGACGCGACAATCAAACAAACGGAGCCACGGCAAAGTCCCTAGTTTCAAACCTCGACGGTTCACCAACAACCTAGAGACAACCGCGGCATTCGTCTCGATATAGAGGACGCAATGCCAGCAAACGAAGCGAAGGACAAATTCCTAGCTTCAGAGTCATGACGGCAACTCACATAAAACCTGAAAGACTATCGAAGTGTTGGATATAGTACCCTTAAAGTCAATTATTGGATCGCAGGTACGTGATTGCAATGATTGAGGGAGGACCTATACCGATATGTCTGTCTTACTCGAGATGATAGTATGCTATCTAGTTTGTCTTTATCATCGTATACATGCTTTAGTTCACTATTGCATGTTGATAGAGCCCATAGGATTCTTGCTTGACTGCCAGCAGTATGATGGTGATCATATACATGGGAGCTGGGGTCTGTAAGCACATCCTTAAAGTGTCCCTAGTTGTGGGAGTTTCGAGACAGGGCATCAATACTCCAAAGTAGACTAGTGTATATAGTCGAGACCCCGACGAGGGGCGGTGGCCGGTCTCACAAGCCATTGGTGTCAGTTAGTTCACCTAAGATGTATACAGGTGCTCATTGAGTACACTGGACAGGACTCGTCGGGAACATGCTAGTTGGTATTATATATATCGTCAGATAGCGGTTCCCTAGTGACATGTGTACAGGTTAGTTTGTCGACCTGAGATCGTCATTTGTCTCGTGTGAGTTCCCACTGTGCTTTGATTACTACCCTACCACGCTCAAAGGAGACGTGCAAACAGGTTTTAGTTGGGTACAGTCCCGAGCCACATGGAGGCAGTGAGCGGATCGTCGGGGATTCGTCTCTCCCGGTATTGGGGGGTGATGTCGCACAGTGCACGGGTGGCCATCACTAGAAATCCTCGGCCGAGGTAGTGGAGAATTACTGATTTGGATCAATAGTTTCTCAAGTGGTGATGGGCTTCATACCGACACGAATTATCGCGTTATTAGGGGTCTGATTTTATCCACCCCGTAGACTCGATATGCGATACTCTTAGACGAACTGACCGGACTGTACGGATATTGTCACTGTCAGGATCAGTAGGGTTTCTGGATGAGTTCGCTCGTTAGCTTCCCTTCCAATCAATACATAGGCAACCGTTATGTACAGCTTGTACCTCTGACGTGCTAGTGGTTATACCCAGTGCCAGTGTGTTGATGAGTCATTAGAGTCCCCCAAAGATAGTTTCCCAAGTTCGGGCGAAACGTTGTAGAGGCCGTATGGTTTTATGGCAGGGTTCGGAAAATGCACGTGCGTTTACGCACGTGTCATGTTTCGGGCAGGTAATACTGGTGGGCTTTGGTTTAAGCCGGATCCGAGTATTATACTGTGTAGATATAATATCTTTGTCTCCGTTGCATTTGTATTCGGTCGTAATACAAATACGGGTATGTTTATACTGTTACGGGGTTATCCTGAAATTCGTTTCAGGATCGCTTTTGGAAGTTGCCAGTTTCCTGTTTTCTATCACCTGTATTTAACATTCGGTTAAATGCGGATTTATCTTTTCGTCACTAAGGTGAGTCATGAGGGTGAGTCGTGGTTCTAGAAGATGCTAGATGGTGACTTGGCTAGTGACTCATTAGTGCATTAAATGAAGGATGATGACTAGGTTAATGATTCATTGTTTTCATTAACGTTTTGTGCAAGGTGTTTTATGACTCACTCATTCTCATTTAATGTTGTGGTCACCTCCTTTGTTCCTACACTCACCCCCCCTCATTAAAAGTGGCCGGCCCCTCATTGCAAGGAGAAGGTTGTTCATTTGGGAAAAAGATTAAGGTTTTGGTTCATTGAAATTAATATATTTTCATAGCTCATTTTCATTCGATCCAAAAGGCAACTTCATTAACCGTTCGTCCATGGCTTTGGACGAAGTGAGACAAAGTGTTCTACTCATTCTCTACATCAATCTTGGTCATCTCTTTTAGCAAACTTGATGATCGAGTTGCCTCGGTTCAGAGGCGGGATCCCGTTTAAAGATCAGTCGACGTGGTGCCACCTGGACGAGGAGACTGGAGATTCAAGAGATCGGAGCAGCCGCAACAAAGCGTGGGATGATGGTTGAAGACCGAAGGACTCGGATCGTTCGGTATAACATTTCTACCCACTTTGTAGTTTGTTAGTTTAGCTTTAATGGCAGATTCGGGTTATAGTATACGATAGCGCCAGTCAAAAAGGTTTTGTTCCGCATTTGGCGTCTGTTAGACGGCCGGGGCGCTACCGTGTACTTACAGTGGTATCAGAGCCTCACCATTAAGCTTTACTAATTTGTGCTAACGTGCGTTTAAAACATCGATCGAACGGATTTTCGAAAACTACAATTTTCAGTGCAAAAGTTTCTGTCGATTTTTAAAAGGGTCTAAAAATTATTTTGAGTATCACAGAAAATTAAGCAGGCTTTTTGAAGAAAACTCAAGAAAAACGATCAACTGAATCGACCGTATGGCCGCGGAAACGTGGTCAAAGCCTAGCTTTGACCGCGGAAACGCGGCCGTCTTGGTGATACAGTTGGCCATTTTTTTTTCTGGTGTTTCTACACAGTGAATTGTGGTTTTTGATATATTTCTTTTGGGCCCAGATTTTATTACTGTACAGCAGATGTACGTGGGGCCCACTTCGGGAAGTTTTGTCGATCAAAATTTTAAACTTGTTAGTATCCAGTACTTATTTTATATCTCCGACCGGGAATGTCATTCGAGCGAAAAATTGCGTCTAATTGCTATAGTCCTTTTAAACAGATTTGCGAACGTGACATTCGCGTTGATGTTCTGTGTTGTGCTGTAATGTTGCGGATTTGTCGTGGTGGATAGCAGTGTGCAATGATAGTGCTGTTTGGATTTATTTGTACATTTGATATTGCGGGGCGAAGGTCCAACATGTGGACTGCCGTCACTGCCTGTTTATATAATATTCTTTTGGGGCACGACCGGGCTGAGGTCGATGTACCCGTTGTACATATTTTTCATTTCTGTACTAGGTTTATCCCGCGAAGAAGTGCACGGATAGCCGGGTTCTAGAGGGAAACGGGTCCGTATCTCATGACTTTGAGAGGCAGAGGGGCCTCACTCTAGAATTGGCAGACTATTCACCGCACTCGTAGGGGTTACAGGTCGACCCAAGGAGGAGTGCTCAAGTTACCGGATTCCGTGAAGTGCCGGGTGGTCCATTCAATTTGCTGTAGGGGGCTGCCTCGCTTCAGGTTTTGGCGGGTAACTTGCCGCACCCGTAGGGGTCTAGGTTTCATTGCACAGGCTATCCACACGACCAGGGGAACGTCGGGTTTCAGTAGCGGCTCTGTGAAACCCGGGGATCCCAAATTATCTGTATTGTTCTGCGATGCTTATTACTTTTCTGTAATGTTGCATATTATCATGCCTGGAGCGATTATTGTATATTGGTAAATATACTATTAGATGTTGTATATATTTTACACCCGTGCTAGTCCAGTCCCCGCTCTGTCGTTAGTTAAGTAACCTAACGGGTGATGACGGGACCCTGTGGCAAATGCGGATGGCATATACGTACATTTTATTTTTTGTTCTTTTCTGGTGTGATTGATTGATGGAACTGCATTGATTCTTATCAATGCAAGGATAAAGCAAACCTATATTTGATGTTGTTGGAACAAATTTTAAAAGGTATTATTACAAAGATATTTCCTTTTGTTTTGCGTCGTGGTATTCAGTTAGAATATCCTGCACCTCATTCGACGAGGCAAGGGCCGAGATCCCTTCACCGGGAGTGACCCCTTGGGCAGAAGTTTACGTCAGGGTAATAACTTCATTATAGTCGATTACAAGTTGCTTTGCATCGCGGTATTCAGTTAGAATATCTTGCACCTCATTCCACGAGGAAAGAGCCGAGATCCCTTCACCGGGAGTGACCTCTTTAGCAAAAGGTTTTCGCCACTATATTTTTATAAAAAGCTATCAGGTTCCTTCAATGAGATCAAGTTCATTACGTTAAAGGTTTTTCGCCAAAAACCAGCCGTATCCCTCCGTCATTTCTTTTGGGTATTCAGTAGTATTCAAGCTATGTATTTTGACCAACGCCAAGGCATAGTGTTTGGCAGCTGCTGGGTATTCATTTGTTGCATAGATAGATGAGTTGGTTTGGGACAGTCGTTCTGCCATTTTGGCCAAAGTCAAGGGCATGTGCGGGTGGGTTCAAATTGACCTGGATAGTGACGGGTAGAACTTGGCATGTGACTTATAACATTTTGACCAAAGCCAAGGTTATAAGAGCATGGGGTAAAAATCATATCGGGAGTTTCTAAAACTGAAACTTGCCAAGTATGCGCATACCTTCTAGAGTGTGATAACTTGAGTGGCTTCCATCAAGTTATCATGCGATGATAGCTGGATCCTGATTCTCACTGATGAGTTGGTTTACTCTTCGGGTGATCCCTACTAATTCTTCTTTCAGGTTTGGAGGAGAATTTGAGATTACAGTGGGAGGTTTCCTGATTAGATAAAGTGATAACCATTCTGATCTAGGTTAGAGTGCACGCAGAGTGTTTCTTTTCTCTCTCTCTCTTTGGCAGCGACCTTTGACCAACCCTAGACTATGACTCAGTGACCAAGTTGACCGAACCTTCTTAAAATACTGGCCTTTGGATTGTCTTAGTTGCATAAGTCATTGCCACTCCTTCTTTTACCCTTTGAATTTCTCAGAACACCCCATATTACTACGGGCATCCACTTCCATTGGATAGATCAATCGTATGGTTATATACGAACTCAGAGGGACTTCTTCGAGGATGGATCCAGGTTCAGGAGAAATAGAATTGGTTTATTCAGTTGTCTTTTATTATCACCTTCTCTCAGGTTGCGAGGGCTCCTTAGTTTAGGAGAGTACACCTATTACGCTTATTGGATAGTCTTATTCCAAACCATAGGCTGGTGCCGAAAGGTAGGGAATGAAGAAAACCAATTAGCCTAAATAGGGTGTACATAAGGTAATAACTAAATACAAAATAAAGGGATTAGAAAGAGGGCAAAGTAAATTGCGACTGCTATCATTCACGACCAAACCATGTACTTCATCGCCACTCCTATTTCACCTTTGCTTTTTTCCCCAGTTCGGGAGAAATAGAATAAGGTATTATTCAGTTGCCTTTTATCATCACTTTCTCTCAAGTTGTGAGTACTCCTTGGTTTAGGAGAGTACACCTATTATGCTTACTGGATAGTCTTCTTCCAAACCATAGGCTGGTGCCGAACGGTAAGGAAGAGAGAAAACCATTTAGCCTAATGATAGTGTACAGAAGGTAATGAATAAAGACAGATAAAGGGATTTGGAGAGATGGCAAAGAGATATACGGTTAAAGTCATGAATTGGATTATGGAAGAGGCATTACTAAGAATACCAGGATACCCCTATGAAACATTTTCATGTTTCAGTGCATTGTTAAAGGAAAACTGATTTCCCAATAACATACTTACTCCAGGGTATGTATTTACCAGGTTTCATTCTCATATCTGTATGGTTTTACCGATGATGAGTGGGAGTAAGTTATTGGGAATTAGGTGATCATCCTCATTATATCGAAATTCGTAGTAACTGGTGATATTTGAGGAAATCGCCTGGGTACAGTTTTCAAACTACAATGCACAGGTATTGAGTTATTCAACTCAGCGGACTTATCCAGAGTATTGTATGTTGTCCAGTGTCCGTAAGAACAAAGGGGTAGGTCCTCATACTATGTTCTGTTTACTTATGACTTCTCTAGTTTTTAGACAAGTGTTTCGTAGAAATACAATGTCTAAGTTTTGAGAAGTTGTGGGTATAGGAATAAAGTAAAGAACCAGGTGTCACAAGTATCGGGATTCTTCAAAGAAATCGAAGATGTAGATTCTTGTGATTGATATTCAGTTGATAGTAACGGTTTTGAGAAACTTGTTTCTCTTTCAGGTTACTCATAATTGGATGGATTCCTAAGTTGAGTAATTCTGATTAGCCTCTCTCCATTAAGTTGATATGCACTGGAGATAGCTGCATGTTTTTTGAATCTGGTTCCAATTAAATAAGTGCCAAAGTTTCTATATTGAATATAGAATGGTTCATATCTTAACGTTGTTAAGGTACACTGAGTTGTCCAGCTTATGCTTAAAACCAGACTCTGGATAACTCAAGGCACATTTCTGTAATGGCAGTTTGTGGGTTGACCCTGGCTTTGATGAGGGTTGACATTTCTACCATCTGGAAGATCAATAGTGACATTGTTCTTGACTCGCCACAGTTTTATTAAAATGGGGTTTTTCAGAAAACAGTAGTGGGAGTATGGTAGAACTGGAAGTGATTCCAGAACCGCAAACGATTACGGAAAATTTAATAGGACCTATATATTCAATCAGGTTTGACATTCCAATAGCCACTCCGTAGACATGGTGGGTAACCCCAGACACCCAAGAGGTACTCCGGTAGCCTCAAGGACGGTGACAGGGAGGTTCTTGTTTACCCAGACTTGACACTACTGTTGTTCCAGACTATGACACCCGGCAGAAGAATATGTATAGCGTCATTCTAAACTAGTTTTAGAAGTACACGTATATATTATTCTGCCAGAGGGTTGTTGTGGTCAGTGGGAGCAGCAGAAGAATAGTGGGCAATTAGCTTTTGTCTATTTATAGACTAGAGCAGATATAGTAGAGATAGATCATCTATTTTTGATATAACAGTCATGGCTTTGACTTCATCAGAATAAGGGATGGATCTGTTAAAAAGGTAGTAGGGTGTGATGTCCTGGTATTTGGATGACATACACAGAGTAGGAAGTAAAATTTCTATACTATGATCGGATGTACTTTGGTCGTCACACAATTATTTCTCCACAAAGGACATGGATATAATATCAGACATTCTGGTTACTAGATCTATGGTTTTAGATCTAGAATTGGGTAGTTTCCCAATTTGGGTACTTTGACATATTCTAATGGTATTTTAGAATAGATGACTCCTGGCATGGTGGCGTACCTGCAGTTGATGGAGTCACCCTCTCTAAAGGTGTATTACAGATTAAAGGAGAGAGGGATGTGCATGATTGGCAGATCACTTGCTTAGGCAATTGAGTCAACCGTGAAATGTCAAGTACCACACCAGATGTTGTTTTTGCACTAGATGCGATAAGTTTATATTAATCCAATCCTGGAGAAACATTAGGAAGCAGTTATAGAACATAAATGAATGTTCTATGGATTTGATAATGGCAGCCTCCTTGTGGAGACGGTTATCATTCCAGGCTTCCATGGTGACCTGGATGACAAAGTGATTGTCAGAGTTATAGTTTTCCCTCTGACGAGGGACAGTATTATGGACAGGTGGTCCAAGAGGATACTGTGGGAGGCATGGTGCTGGATAGTGATTAGGTTCAGTGATCACTACAGTCTAAGAAGTTTGGATTTGAAGTTTATTTATGAACTAGGTCCAATCAGATATCCAGACATATTCTAAGACAGGTATTACTCGATTCGGGAGATGGCTTTCTCCGCGAACTTGAGATTGAGAGAGACATAGAAAGAAATATCAGGGCGGATCCACTCACTGAAGCTATGAGTATGCGACATCGCAATAATAGCCTTAAGTTCAAGTGGGAGATTGTTGGATATAGTGCCCTCTAAGTCAATTATTGGATCGCAGGTACGTGATTGCAATGATTGAGGGAGGACCAATACCGATATGACTGTCTTACTCGAGATGATAGTATGCTATCTGGTTTGTCTTTATCATCGTATACATGCTTTAGTTCACTATTGCATGTTGATAGAGCCCATAGGATTCTTGCTTGACTGCCAGCAGTATGATGGCGATCATATATGTGGGAGCTGGGGTCTGTAAGCACATTCTTAAAGTGTCCCTAGTTGTGGGAGTTTCGAGACAGGGCATCGATACTCCAAAGTAGACTAGTGTATACAGTCAAGACCCCGACGAGGGGCGGTGGCCGGTCTCACAAGCCATTGGTGTCAGTTAGTTCACCTAAGATGTATACAGGTGCTCATTGAGTACACCGGACAGGACTCGCCGGGAACATGCTAGTTGGTATTATATATATTGTCAGATAGCAGTTCCCTGGTGACATGTGTACAGGTTAGTTTTTCGACCTGAGATCGCCATTTGTCTCGTGTGAGTTCCCACTGTGCTTTGATTACTACCCTACCACGCTCAAAAGAGATGTGCAAACAGGTTTTAGTTGGGTACAGTCCCGAGCCACATGGAGGCAGTGAGCGGATCGTCGGGGATTCGTCTCTCCCGGTATTGGGGGGTGATGTCGCACAGTGCACGGGTGGCCATCACTAGAAATCCTCGGCCGAGGTAGTAGAGAATTACTGATTTGGATCAGTAGTTTCTCAAGTGGTGATGGGCTTCATACCGATACGAATTATCGCGTTATTAGGGGTCTGACTTTATCCACCCCCCTAGACTCGATATGCGATACTCTTAGACGAACGGACCGGACTGTACGGATATTGTCATTGTCAGGCTCAGTAGGGTTTCTGGATGAGTTCGCTCGTCAGCTTCCCTTCCAATCAATACATAGGCAACCGTTACGTACAGCTTGTACCTCTGACGTGCTAGTGGTTATACCCAGTGCCAGTATCTTGATGAGTCATTAGAGTCCCCCACAGACAGTTTCCCAAGTTCGGACGAAACGTTGTAGAGGCCGTATGGTTTTATAGCAGGGTTCGGAAAATGCATGTGCGTTTACGCACGTGTCATGTTTCGGGAAGATAATACTGGTGGGCTTTGGTTTAAGCCGGATCCGAGTATTATACTGTGTAGATATAATATCTTTGTCTCAGTTGCATTTGTATTCGGTCGTAATACAAATACGGGTATGTTTATACTGTTACGGGGTTATCCTGAAATTCGTTTCAGGATCGCTTTTGGAAGTTGCCAGTTTCCTGTTTTCTATCACCCGCATTTAACATTCGGTTAAATGCGGATTTATCTTTTCGTCACTAGGGTGAGTCGTGGTTCTAGAAGATTCTAGATGGTGACTTGACTGGTGACTCATTAGTGCATTAAATGAAGGATGATGACTAGGTTAATGATTCATTGTTTTCATTAATGTTTTGTGCAAGGTGTTTTATGACTCACTCATTCTCATTTAATGTTGTGGTCACCTCCTTTGTTCCTACACTCACCCCCTCATCAAAAGTGGTCGGCCCCTCATTGCAAGGAGAAGGTTGTTCATTTGGGAAAAAGATTAAGGTTTTGGTTCATGGAAATTAATATATTTTCATAGCTCATTTTCATTCGATCCAAAAGGCAACTTCATTAACCGTTCGTCCATGGCTTTGGACGAAGTAAGACAAAGTGTTCCACTCATTCTCTACATCAATCTTGGTCATCTCTTTTAGCAAACTTGATGATCGAGTTGCCTCGGTTCAGAGGCGGGAGCCCGTTTAAAGATCAGTCGACGTGGTGCCACCTGGACGAGGAGACTGGAGATTCAGGAGATTGGAGCAGCTGCAACAAAGCGTGGGATGATGGTTGAAGACCGAAGGACTCGGATCGTTCGGTATAACATTTCTACCCACTTTGTAGTTTGTTAGTTTAGCTTTAATGGCAGATCCGGGTTATAGTATACGATAGCGCCAGCCAAAAAGGTTTTGTTCCGCATTTGGCGTCTGTTAGACGGCCGGGGCGCTACCGTGTACTTACACGGAGATCATCCCACACCAGCACGGAGTGGTTATGACTCATCGGGGCTCTCCAAAATGAGCCTAACCTCAAGTAAAAAGTGGCATGGCAAAATTCCTAACGCTTGCTCTTCCGACGGTCAAACTGCCAAGGAGGATTTCTTAAAGACGTCTTGTCCAGCCCCCGAAGGGATCAGAGACACGGCATTCGCAGGGCTACTCGAACAGCACGATTGCCTATCGAGGAATATATCAGCTGATGCGACGGTGCGACGACCAAAACCCTAAGTACCACAGACCCTAACGGACCTTTGTCGTAAAGAGAAGAGGTTAACTGTGACGTTAGGATATTCTTGCGAGAAATGCTCAATTCATCTCGACTCGTGAGGAAATTGATGTCTTTGCGAGAACTGCTCAATTTGTCTCGACTCGTGAGATAAAGCCTTAGGCAGTAAGGATTAAAAAAAAACTTGTTTACTAAGCACTGGGATCCTGCAAGTCGTCCCTAAACGATCTTTTGCATACTATCCATGGGTCTCACTCTCCAAAGTCGAATCTCGACAAGGAGGGAAACAACCGCTTACGGATCCTCTCGACTCATAAGAAGGAAAATTCTTTTATAAGATCCTTACGACTTATAAGAGAAAACGCACTTAGGAATCCTCACGATTCCTAAGGAGAAAATACACCTACGAGATCCTCTCGACTCGTAGGGAGAAAAGTCTTTATGAGACCCTAACGGCTCATGAAGTTGAAAAGCCTTAGGTAGCAGACCTGAACCTGCTTCCTAAGCCATCACTACTCCCCAAGATGTTCAAGACAGAATGTTCTATATCGCTTACAGGCTATGCTTATTTAAAGAATGTGCCGGTAACAAAGCAGAAAATAAAAGGAAGGAGGCAAAAGATTTGTCATTCATACTTGGAAAGTTTTTACATCAATAAAGGCAATAAACAAAGATATTATCCAAATGATTACAATGGAAAAACCTCAAATCCAGGACATGGATTGAGTAACTCAAAAGTAACCTTGTCCAAGACTTTCCAAGCCTGGCGAACCATCCTAGTGTGCTTCCTTTCGCGAGCACGAGCGTCGGGATCCCTACTGATGTCCTCCTCCCTCCGATAGGCAACAAGTATTGCAGACTGTTGAAAAGCTTGGTGCAGAAGATCGATAAGGTTATCTCGCCTCCTATTTGAGATTAGGCTCATCAGATACACCGAGTGCACCTTATCCTCGGCGGCATCCAATGCCCCAAGTGGCACACCAGTACAGAATAGAGGAAGCGCTTCCCAAATTGCTCCCACAATAAGCTTCAGGAGAGGGGAGCGCCGAGGAAGCAGTTGGCCGTTGTATGCGTCGAAGCGACTCATGATCTTGGCACACTCGGCGTTAGTAAATTCTCGATTTTGAGAACGGCCGAGTCGGCGGATGTCCCCGTAAGAGATAATCTCGTCGAGATCGTACATGTGGGCGTCCATCACTCCTATAAAAAAAAATCGACAAAAATTAGCAACTCTTAAGAGTTCTGTTATATGATTTAAAAGGAGTAAAGCTCCATTAATGAATCAAGAAATTATAAATGAAATCTTTCAGAGAGCGGGACTCTATTGATGGAATCCTAACATGGTTCTCCTTAGTTCTCTTTGGACCCCTTTAGAGCAAAGCTCTGCTAAGTGAAACCCTAAATGGGTTTTCTTTAGATCAGGGATCTATTGAGAGAAAGGCTCTGTCAATGAAAATTAATTTAATTTAATTCAAATTAAAAATTTTACCTAAAAAGTGTTTTCTAAAGAAATTCTAACTCTTGGAGTTCTTGAAGGCAAGAGCAAGGCTTTGAAGTTTTGAAAGTAAAAATCTTAAAAGATGATGATCATCTGTTGACGACCAAAGGTCCTATTTATAGGCATCAAATGCCCTTTCAACTTCCAAGAGTTGCCGCGACGGTTGGAATTCTGCCACCGCTGCGCTCACGTTTGGGGGCCACGTAAGCGCAACGGTGGGGGGGCATTTGTTTACCCCAATCAGAGCAATGCTCTGTTCAAATTCCAAGGCGGGAAACGAAGCAACGCTTCTGTTTCCCCCAATTAGAGCAAGGCACTGTTTTGAAAATTAAAGTGAAAATTGAAATTAAAATAAAGAAGCAACGCTTCAGATTTCTTGCGCTGCGCGCAACGCGCCACGTGTCAAAATCAGACACGCCAGCGCAGGGAGCACTGCGCCCGGGGCAGCGTACCTAATCAGAGCAAGGCTCTATTTAAAATAAAAATTAAAGAAGCAACGCTTCAGCTGACTTGCGCTCTGCGCTGCGCGACACGTGGCAGCGCAGTTGTGTAAGTATACGGTAGCGCCCCGGCCGTCTAACAGACGCCAAATGCGGAACAAAAACTTTTTAACTGGTGCTATCGTATACTATAACCCGGATCTGCCATTAAAGCTAAACTAACTAACTACAAAGTGGGTAGAAACGTTATACCGAACGATCCGAGTCCTTCGGTCTTCAACCAACATCCCACGCTTTGTTGCGGCTGCTCCGATCTCCTGAATCTCCAGTCTTCTCGTCCAGGTGGCACCACGTCGACGGATCTTTAAACGGGCTCCCGCCTCTGAACCGAGGCAACTCGATCATCATGTTTTCTAAAAGAGATGACCAAGATTGATGTAGAGAATAAGTAGAACACTTTGTCTCCTTACGTCCAAAGCCATGGACGAACGGTTAATGAAGTTGCCTTTTGGATCGGATGAAAATGAAAGAATGAGTATACTTAATTTCCATGAACCAAATAACTATCATATTTTCCCAAATTAACAACCATCTCATTTTGCAAGAGGGGGCCGGCCACTTTAAAAGAGGGGGGAGGTGAGTGTAGGAGGATAAATGGTGACCATAAGAATAAATGAATGAGTGAGTCATATTAACACATCACCAAACCATTAAATGCAAACTATGGATCACTAACCTAGTCATTAACCTAGTCACCATTCAATTAATGCTATGAATGAGTCACATAACCAAGTCACCCTCGCCTGGCGCCATTCCCGGACCTAGCAGCAGACGGGCGGGCCGGGCCTGAATTCAGAGCGGACATGTCTAGAACCTTTTAGAACATTCCACACTCATGACTTACCTCAAGAAAAGATAAATCCGTATTAAACCGAATGTTTAATACGGCTGATAGAAAACTGGAAACTGGCAACTTCCAAAAGCGATCCCGAAACGAATTTCAAGATAACCCCGTAACAGTATAAACATACCCGCATTTGTATTACGACCAAATACAACTGCAACTGAGACAAAGATATTATATCTACACAGTATAATACTCGGATCGGGCTTAAACCAAAGCCTACCAGTATTATCTGCCCAAAATATGACACGTGCGTAAACGCACGTGCATTTTCCGAACCCTTCCATAAAACCATACGGCCTCTACAACGTTTCACCCGAACTTGGGAAACTGTCTGTGGGGGACTCTAATAACTCATCAACACACGGGCACTAGGTATAACCACTAGCACGTCAGAGGTACAAGCTGTACGTAACGGTTGCCTATGTATTGATTGGAAGGGTAGCTGACGAGCGAACTCATCCAGAAACCCTACTGAGCCTGACAGTAACAATATACATACAGTCCGGTCCGTTCCTCTATGAGTATCACATATCTGCCTAGGGGGCTGGTAACGTCAGACTCCCATTAGCGGTATAAGTCGTGTCAGAGAATAGCCTAGAACACCCTGAGATACTACTGGAGTACCTACCAGTAAATCTCCTGCCTCGGTCGAGGGCTTTGTGTAATGGCTCTCCTGGACACAGCGCGATCTCACCCCCAATACCGGGAGAGACGAATCCCTTGCCGATCCGCTTACTTGCATCCATGTGGCTCGGGACTGTACCCAAAAAAGACCTGTTTGCACGACTCCTTTGAGCCGTGGTAGGGTAGAAATCAAAGCACAGTGGGAACTCACACGAGACAAATGACGACCTCAGGTCGATGAACTAACCTGTACACATGTTACCAGGGAACTGCTATCTGACGCTAGGTATAATACCAACTAGCCGGTTCCCGGCGAGTCCTGTCCGGTGTACTCATAACCCAATGAGCACATGTATACATCTTAGGTGAACCAACTGACACCAATGGCTTGTGAGACCGGCCACCGCACCTCGTTAGGGTCTCGACTGTATATACTAGTCTACTCTAGAGTATCGATGCCCTGTCTCGAAACTCCCACGACTAGGGACACATTAAGGATGTGCATACAGACCCCAGTTCCCACGTATATGATCGTCATCATACTGCTGGCAGTCAAGCAAGAATCCTATGGGATCTATCAATCATGCAATAGCGAACTAAAGCATGTATAGGATGATAAAGACAAACCAGATAGCATACTATCATCTCGAGCAAGACTGTCATATCGGTATAGGTCCTGCCTCAATCATTGCAATCACGTATCTGCGATCCAATAATTGACTTTGAGGGCACTATATCCAACAATCTCCCACTTGCACTTAAGGCTAATTATTGTGATGTCGCATACTCACAGCCCGTGTGATACCGAACATCCAACTCCTCTACTAATCAGTTTCACAAATCTCGTTTGTAAAACTATTGTGTTCGAGAAATAGCCTTAATGAGTGGATCCGCCCTGATGTTTCTTTCTATGTCTCTCTTAATCTCAAGTTCGCGGAGAATGCCATCTCCCGAATTGAGTAATACCTGTCTTAGAATATGTCTGGATATCTGATGGGTCCTAGTTCATAAATGAACTTCAAATCCAAACTTCTTAGACTGTATTGATAACTGAACATAATCAGTATCCAGCACCATGCCTCCCACAGTATCCTCTTGGACCACCTGTCCATAATATTGTCCCTCTTCAGAGGAAAAACTATAACTCTGACAATCACTCTGTCATCCGTGTCACCTTTAAAGCCTGGAATGATAACCATCTCCCGAAGGAGGCTGCCGTCATCAAATCCGTAGAACATTCACTTATATTCTAAAACTGCTTCCTTATGTTTCTTCAAGATTGGATTAATATAAATTTATCGCATCAAGTGCAAAAACAACATCTGGTGTGGTATTTGACATCTCATGATTGACTCAATTGCCTAAGCAAGTGATCTGCCAATCATGCACTTCCCTCTCCCCTTTAGTCTGTAAGACACCTTTAGAGAGGGTGACTCCATCACCTGCAGGTACACCACCATGCCAGGAGTCATCTATTCTAAAATACTATTAGAATACTGTCAAAGTACCCTGATTGGGAAACTACCCAATACTAGATCTAAAACCATAGATCTAGTAACCAGAATGTCTGATATTATATCCATATCCTTTGTGGAGAAACAACCGTGTGACGACTACAATATAATCGATCGTAGTATATGAATTTTACTTCCTACTCTGTGTATGTCATCCAAATACCAGGACATTACACCCTACCACCTTCTTAACAGATCCATCCCCTATTCTGATGAAGTCAAAGCCATGACTGTTACATCAAAATTAGATGATCTATCTCCGCTATATCTGCTCAAGTCTATAAATAGACATAAGCTCCTTGTCTACTTTGCTTCCGGTGCTCCCACTGACTACGACAACCCTCTGGCAGAATAATAAATACGTACACTTCTAAAGCTAGTTTAGAACGACGCTTAACCTCCTGCCGGGTCTCATAGCCTGGAACAATAGTAGTGTCAAGTCTGGGTAAACAAGAACCTCCCTGTCACCGTCCTTTAGGCTATTGGAGTACCTCTCGGGTGTCTGAGGTTACCCACCATATTTGCGGAGTGGCTATTGGAATGTCAAACCTGATTGAATATATAGGTCCTATTAAATTTTCCGTAATCGTTTGCAGTTCTGGAATCACTTCCAGTTCTACCATACTCCCACTACTGTTTTCTGAAAAAATCCATTTTACTAAAACTGTGGTGAGTCAAGAACAATATCACTATTGATCTTCCAGATGGTAGAAAGTTAACCCTCGACTTAGCCCGGGTCAACCCACAAACTGCCATTACAGAAACGTGCCCTGAGTTATCCAGAGTCTGGTTTTAAGCATAAGCCGGACAACTCCCCGTATCTTAACATCGTTAAGATATGAACCATTCTATATACAATATAGAAATGGAGGCACTAATTTAATCGGAACCATATTCTAATCATGCAACTGTCTCCAATGCATATCAACTTAATGGAGAGGCTAATCAGCATTACTCAACTTAGGAATACATCCAATCATGAGTAACCTGAAAGAGAAACAAGTATCTCTAAATGATTACTATTAACTGAATACCAATCACAAGAATCTACATCTTCGATTTCATTGAAGAATCCCGATACTTGTGACATTTGGTTCTCTACTTTATTCTTATACCCATAACTTCTCAAAACTTAGACCTTGTATTTCTACGAAACACTTGTCTAAAATCTAGAGAAGTCATAAGTAAACAGAACATAGTACGAGGACCAACCCCTTTGTCCTGACGGACTCTAGACAACATACAATACTCTGTATAAGTCCGCTGAGTTGAATAACTCAAAACTTATGCATCGTAGGTTGAAAACTGTACGCAGGCGATTTCCTCAAATATCACCAATTGCAACGAATTCCGATATAATGAGGATGATCACCTTATTCCCAATAACCTACTCCCACTCATCATCTGTAAAACCATACAGATATGAGAATAAAACCTGGTAAATACATACCCTGGAGTAAGTATCTAATCGGGAAATCAGTTTTCCTTTAACAATGCACTGAAATATGAAAATGTTTCGTAGGGGTATCCTGGTATTCCTTGTAATGCCTCTTCCATAATCCAATTCATGACCATAACCGTATATTTCTTTGCCACCTCTCCAAATCCCTTTATTTATCTTTAGTCGTTACCTTCTGTACACCATCGTTAGGCTATATGGTTTTCTTCCTTCCCTACCGTTCGGCACCAGCCTATGGTTTGGAAGAAGACTATCCAGTAAGCATAATGGGTGTACTCTCCTAAACCAAGGAGTACTCGCAACTTGAGAGAAGGTGATGATAAAAGACAACTGAATAATACCTTATTCTATTTCTCCCGAACTGGGAAAAAAGCAAAGGTGAAATAGGAGTGGCGATGAAGTACGCGGTTTGGTCGTGAATGATAGCAGTCGCAATTTACTTTGCCCTCTTTCTAATCCCTTTATTTTGTCTTTAGTTATTACCTTCTGCACACCCTACTTATGCTAATTGGTTTTCTTCATTCCCTACCTTTCGGCACCTGCCTATAGTTTGGAATAAGACTATCCAATAAGCGTAATAGGTGTACTCTCCTAAACCAAGGAGCACTCGCAACCTGGAGAAGGTGATAATAAAAGACAACTGAATAAACCAATTCTATTTCTCCTGAACCTGGATCCATCCTCGAAGAAGTCCCTTCGAGTTCGTATATAACCATACGATGGATCTATCCAATGGAAGTGGATGTCCGTAGTAATACGGGGTGTTCTGAGAAATACAAAGGGTAAAAGAAGGAGCGGCAATGACTTATGCAACTTAGACAATCCAAAAGCCAGTATTTTAAAAAGGTTCGGTCAACTTGGTCACTGAGTCATAGTCTAGGGTCGGTCAATGGTCGCTGCCTTAGAGAGAGAGAAAAGAAACACTCTGCGTGCACTCTAACCTAGATCAGAATGGTTATCACTTTATCTAATCAGGAAACCTCGCACAGTAATCTCAAATTCTCCTCCAAACCTGAAAGAAGAATTAGTCGGGATCACCCGAAGAGTAAACCAACTCATCAGTGAGAATCGGGATCCAACTATCATCGCATGATAACTTGATGGAAGCCACTCAAGTTATCATACTCCAGAAGGTATGCGCATGCCTGGCAAGTTTCAGTTTATATTTGAAACGCCCGATGTGATTTTTGCCTCATGCTCTTATGACCTTGACTTTAGTCAACAAATCATAAGTCACATGTCAAGTTCTTCCCGTCATTATCCAGGTTGATTTGAACCCACCCGTACATACCCTTGACTTTATTCCACAAGGTAATATGACTGTCCCAAACCAACGCATCTATTTATGCAACAGATGAATATTCAGCAGCTACCAAACACTATGCCTTGATTTTAGTCAACAAACATAGCTTGAATACTACTGACTATCCATAAGAAATGACGGAGGGCTACGGCTGGTTTTTGGCGAAAAACCTTTAACGTAATGAACTTGATCTCGTTGAAGGAACTTGATAGCTTTTTATAAAGATACAGTGGCGAAAACCTTTTGCTAAAAAGGTCACTCCCGGTGAAGGGATCTCGGATCCTTCCTCGTAGAATGAGGTGCAGGACATTCTAACTGAATACCGCGATGCAAAGCAACTTGTAATCGACTATAGTGAAGTTATTATCCTGACGCAAACTTCTGCCCAAGGGGTCACTCCCGGTGAAGGGATATCGGCCCTTGCCTCGTCGAATGAGGTGCAGGATATTCTAACTGAATATCATTGTACAAAACAAAAGGAAATATCTTTGTAATAACACCTTTTAAAATTTGTTCCAACAACATCAAATATAGGTTTGTTTTTATCCTTGCATTGATAAGAATCAATGCAGTCCCATCAATCAATCACACCAGAAAAGAATGAAAATATAATGTACGTATATGCCATCCGCATTCGGCACTGGGTCCCGTCATCACCCGTTATGTTACTTAACTAACGACAGAGCGGGGACTGGACTAGCGCGGGTGTAAAACATATACAACATCTAATAGTATATATACTAATATACAATAATCGCTCCAGGCGTGATAATATGCAACATTACAGAAAAGTAATAAGCATCACAGAACAATACAGATAATCTGGGATACCCGGGTTTCACAGAGCCGCTACTGAAACCCGACATTCCCTGGTCGTGTGGATAGCCTGTGCAATGAAACCTAGACCCCTACGGGTGCGGCAAGTTTCCCGCCGAAACCTGAAGAGAGGCAGCCCTCTACAGCATAGTGAATGGACCATTCGGCACTTCACGGAATCCGGTAACTTGAGCTCCCCTCCTTGGGTCAACCTGTACCCCCTACGAGTGCGGCGAATAGTCTGCCGATTCTAGAGTGAGGCCCCTCTGCCTCTCAAAGCCATGAGATACGGACCCGTTTCCCTCCAGAACCCGGCTATCCGTGCACTCCGTCGCGGGGTAAACCTAGTACAGAAATAAAAATATGTACAACGGGTACATCGACCTCAGCCCGGTCGTGCCCCAAAAGAATATTATACAAACAGGCAGTGACGGCAGTCCACATATTGGACGCTTGCCCCGCAATATCAAATGTACAAATAAATCCAAATAGCACTACCATTGCACACTGCTATCCACCACGAAAAATCCTCAACATCACAGCACAACACAGAACATCAACGCGAATGTCACGTTCGCAAACCCGTCTAAAAGAACTATAGCAATTAGACGCAATTTACCGCTCAAATGACATTCCCAGTCAGAGATATAATATAAGTACTGCAAACTAACACGTTTAAATTTCGATCGACAAAATATCCCAAAGTGGGCCCCACAAACATCTGGTGTACAGTAATAAAATCTGGGCCCAAAAGAAATATACCAAAAACCACAATTTTACATGAAGAACTTACTGGAAAAATTTGGTCCATTGTTGCCACATACTGGCCGCGGTTCCACGGTCAAACCCTAGCTTTGACCGCGGCTCCGCGGCGGTACTGTGGTAACACGTGCCCAAATTTCACCATAATTCTTTAAAAACCCTGCTCAATTTTCTGTGATATGAAAACTAATTTTAAGACCAGATTTAAAATCGACAGAAACATTGAACAGAAAAACTGTAGTTTTTTGAAATTCGGTTCAATCGATATTTTAAACGCGTTAGCACAAGTTAGTATAGCTTAATGGTGAGGCTCTCATACCACTGTAAGTACACGGTAGCGCCCCGGCCATCTAACAGACGCCAAATGCGGAACAAAAACTTTTTAACTGGCGCTATCGTATACTATAACCTGGATCTGCCATTAAAGCTAAACTAACAAACTACAAAATGGGTAGAAACGTTATACCGAACGATCGGAGTCCTTCGGTCTTCAACCATCATCCCACGCTTTGTTGCGGCTGCTCCGATCTCCTGAATCTCCAGTCTTCTCGTCCAGGTGGCACCACGTCGACGGATCTTTAAACGGGCTCCCGCCTCTGAACCGAGGCAACTCGATCATCAAGTTTGCTAAAAGAGATGACCAAGATTGATGTAGAGAATAAGTAGAACACCTTGTCTCGTTACGTCCAAAGCAATGGACGAACGGTTAATGAAGTTGCCTTTTGGATCGGATGAAAATGAAAGAATGAGTATACTTAATTTCCATGAACCAAATAACTATCATATTTTCCCAAATTAACAACCATCTCATTTTGCAAGAGGGGGCCGGCCACTTTAAAAGAGGGGGGAGGTGAGTGTAGGAGGATAAATGGTGACCATAAGAATAAATGAATGAGTGAGTCATATTAACACATCACCAAACCATTAAATGCAAACTATGAATCACAAACCTAGTCATTAACCTAGTCACCATTCAATTAATGCTATGAATGAGTCACATAACCAAGTCACTATGTCTAGAAACTTCTAGAACATTCCACACTCGTGACTCACCTCAAGAAAAGATAAATCCGTATTAAACCGAATGTTTAATACGGCTGATAGAAAACTGGAAACTGGCAACTTCCAAAAGCGATCCCGAAGCGAATTTAAAGATAACCCCGTAACAGTATAAACATACCCGCATTTGTGTTACGACCGAATACAAATGCAACTGAGACAAAGATATTATATCTACACAGTATAATACTCGGATCCGGCTTAAACCAAAGCCTACCAGTATTATCTGCCCGAAATATGACACGTGCGTAAACGCACGTGCATTTTTCGAACCCTGCCATAAAACCATACGGCCTCTACAACGTTTCGCCCGAACTTTGGAAACTGTCTGTGGGGGACTCTAATGACTCATCAACACACTGGCACTGGGTATAACCACTAGCACGTCAGAGGTACAAGCTGTACGTAACGGTTGCCTATGTATTGATTGGAAGGGTAGCTGACGAGCGAACTCATCCAGAAACCCTACTGATCCTGACAGTGACAATATACATACAGTCCGGTCCGTTCATCTATGAATATCGCATATCTGCCTAGGGGCTGGTAACATCAGACCCCCATTAGCGGTATAAGTTGTGTCAGAGAGTAGACTAGAACACCCTGAGATACTACTGGAGTACCTACCAGTAAATCTCCTGCCTCGGCCGAGGGCTTTGTGTAATGACTCTCCTAGACACAGCGCGATCTCACCCCCAATACCGGGAGAGACGAATCCCCTGCCGATCCGCTCACTTGCATCCATGTGGCTCGGGACTGTACCCAAAAAATACCTGTTTGCATGACTCCTTTAAGCCGTGGTAGGGTAGAAATCAAAGCACAGTGGGAACTCACACAAGACAAATGATGACCTCAGGTCGATGAACTAACCTGTACACATGTCACCAGGGAACTGCTATCTGACGCTAGGTATAATACCAACTAGCAGGTTCCCGACGAGTCCTGTCCGGTGTACTCATAACCCAATGAGCACCTGTATACATCTTAGGTGAACCAACTGACACCAATGGCTTGTGAGACCGGCCACCGCCCCTCGTTGGGGTCTCGACTGTATACACTATTCTACTCTGGAGTATCGATGCCCTGTCTCGAAACTCCCACGACTAGGGACACATTAAGGATGTGCTTACAGACTACAGCTCCCACGTATATGATCGCCATCATACTGCTGGAAGTCAAGCAAGAATCCTATGGGCTCTATCAAACATGCAATAGCGAACGAAAGCATGTATAGGATGATAAAGACAAACCAGATAGCATACTATCATCTCGAGCAAGACTGTCATATCGGTATAGGTCATGCCTCAATCATTGCAATCACGTACCTGCGATCCAATAATTGACTTTGAGGGCACTATATCCAAAAAGTTGCGCTAGGGCAGTTGCGCTGTGCTCTGTGCTACGCGACACGTGTCAGCGCAGTTGCGCTGCGCTCTGCGCTGCGCGACACGTGTCAGCGCAGTTGCGTTGCTCTGCGCTGCGCGACACGTGGCAGCGCAGTTGCGTTGCGCTGCGCTCTGCGCTGCGCGACACGTGTGAAGCGCAGGAGCGTTTGCGCTAAACAGAATTAAAATTCTGAAAGATCTTTCTCAATCTTGTTAAAAACAAGAAGATTGCCTTCTGCAAAACAGAAGCCCTTGGATCAAAGATCCAACGGTGGGGAAAAATCGCCAAATCACTCAGAGAAAAATCTCTCTAACCAATTCAACAAATCATTGGCACTATAAAAAGGCCCCCAGACCCCAACACAAAAAAAAACACAGAGAGAACTCCTCAAAAGAAAATTTTGAGAAGAACTCAAAAAGAGAAAAAGGTAAACCCTTTGAATAAAAAAAGAAGAATTTCTTCTGAAAAGATCATTGATATAAGAAAAAGATCAATGATCTTCAATAAAAAATAATAATAATAACAAAGGCATTGCCTGTTTTATGAACCATTGGTTCTGGAATCTTAAAGATCCTTTTCTTGAATCCAAAATTGGATCAAGATATTAAAACAGTGCCTTGCACTTGTAAATCTGCACTGTTGCGCTCCTGAGTTGGCGCAAGCCACCAGAGAGCGCCACGTGTCAGCTCCAGAACAGCTTGCGCTATGCGCTTTTAAAACAGAGCATTGCTCTCATGAATTGGCGCACCTCACCAGAGCGCGCCACGTGTCAGCAGCGCAACAGCGCAGCGCACTGCGGTTGCGCTCACCGGAGCATGACACGTGCCACCTCCATATGGACTTGTTCCTTGCGCTCCTCAATTGGCGCAAAGCGCCTGACAAGCCATGTGGCGCTCTGTCAAACTAATTAATGCAGCGCATTATTAAAGGGCAGAGCCCAATTAAGAGGCCCAATGGACCAAAATAAATGCTCTGCATTATAAAAAGGGGACAGAGCCCAACTTAAAAGGCCTAACAGGCCAGAATAAAATGCAGTGCATTATTAACAGGGGCAGAGCCCTAATAAAGGCCTATTATGCTAAATATAAATAAAAATGTTGATCATTCTCAACTGGACTTAGCCCAATCATGGCCGTAAGTCCTCAAATTAAATTGACTAAGCATGGCTGCTCCCTTAAATCAATTTACATCCGGTTCAAGGGTACATCTCCGAACTCCTCTGACACCTATCGTTGTAATCCTTCAACGATGCCAGAGAGGTGACGGGTCCTGACAACCACACATCCATATAGACTGTGGGGTCCTTAAACCCATGGACTTATGCGTCCTTAAACTAATTGACTAATGCATCCTTAAACACACCCAAACGGACTGTGGGGTCCTTAAACCCATGGACTTATGCGTCCTTAAACTAATGGACTAATGCGTCCTTAAACACATCTATATGGACTATGGGGTCCTTAAACTCATGGACTTATGCGTCCTTAAACTAATATCCATCCCCAAAACTGGAAATGGACCGCAATGTCCCTAAACTACCTATGGACCACTACGTCCCTAAACTGGAACAATAGAGCCCCCAAACGCTCTTTTGTCGGATCTAAACGATCCCGTTTAAGTTGATCTTAGCCTCAAATATGGTTAACGTATCCTTAAACTTCCAAACAGATTTTAGTCCCAAATTAGACTATAAGACCCCCAATCAACTTTGGTTCAAGGGTACATCTCCGAACTCCTCTGATATCTGTCGTTGTAATCCTTCAACGTCGTCAGAGAGGTGACGGGTCCCGACGGCCATATATTAAATGGACCACTACGTCCCTAAACTGGAACAATAGAGCCCCTAAATGCTCTTTCCGTTAAGTTGAACTTAGTCTCAAATCAGACTAATGTATCTTTAACGAACGTTTAAGTTGATCTTAGCCTCAAATACGGCTAACGTATCCTTAAACTAAAACCCCAAACCCAAATCTAAGTAAATACGGATTTGGACTAATCCACGTCCTATGGGCTACGGCATCACTTAGTCTCCGTATACGATCCACGGGCAACCACAAATAAAACCAACACACACGACACGAAGTGAAATTCTGGAGAAGGAGAAAGTGGTTACCGCGATGCTGTAGCGTAATTAACTGCAGGGGCTTGCGCCTGCAGGGAAGAGTGTCCCCACAATCAAAAACCCCTCAAGCGAGGGGGAATCTGACGAAGTCTGCTACATCGGCCGCATCCGTCTAAACCTCCGATATACGGTGCCATAAATCAACTTGGCATCTTCGGAGAGGTGGATGGATAAAACCAAATAGCATCTGCCCCGAATCTCAGGCAAGACGTCTTCACGTCGTCGCCGACATTCGGAGGGGAACAGGAACCTTAGAAGGAATATTCAAAAGATGCTGAAAGCTTAATAAATTTGCAGAAAATATACGATCTTAAGTTAAATGATGAGTGAGTGTGAAAAATACGGGTTGATGATTTCTAAGTTAAAAATAATAGAATTTCTTGCTAGAACATCAAATTGAAGAATGAAAGTCAACGGGCCAAATTGATCGGATTTTGTGGGTAGTGTCCGCTGAAAACCCTCAGGAGACAACACTCCTCCTACTAGGGACACCTAGAGGTTTAACGGATTGTTGCACGAGCTCAGTGCAATAGCGATTCCCTGCGAAAGTGAGGTTAGGGTTTTTCGAGAATAAAAATAGCTTTGCTCGGGACGAGCAAAAGATAAGTTTGGAAGTATTTTTTCATATCAGAATTTTGTATTATTATATTCCCCATTCTTAATCATATTATGAATAAATAGGTGCTTTTGATTCATGTCTGCTAAATAGTTGCAGGTTACAGGTTCTCAGAACAATACAGTGAAATTCATGAAAAGACGCTACAAACGTGAGACTACGACCAACAAATAGATGAATCTGTATGATGCCGCCTACCAGTTTAAGGAACAAACGAAGATCAGCGAACAATTCAATGTACAAAGTACAAGGGTAGCACAAGATTCAGAACTTCACGGTAAAAAGTCCACAATATTCTGCACTGTGGAAATCTTGAAGAAAGTAGAAAAGATTCTGAGAAACCAAGTGAAGAAAACAGAAGGAAATAGCAACATGAAGCAACCCTGAGAAGTTGAGCCAGAGATCCCCCAATATGGCCGCGGATCCGCGACCAAACATGGCATTCTGCCGCGGTTCCGCAGCCGTGCAGTGCACGTGTCGGTGGGTGTCAGTGCTTTGACGCGGCTTTCTTAGGGTGGTTCTGTAAATTCAAATGTGGATTAGATGTAAAACCTAGGGTTTCTCCTATCTATAAATAGGAAAGCCTAAAGCCTAATTTGGCATGCCTCTTTTTATTTTTCTAGATTAAAATTTTCTTCCCTTGTAATCATTGAAGAGGTTATCAATAAAAGTAAGTGTTTTTCATTTTATCTTGCATTCTTCTTAATTGAAATTTATTTTTCTGCAATATTTTATCTATCTTTATTTATCTGCAAGTTAATTAGTTTATTAAAAAGAAAAAATTATAAAAATGAATTTCATCGTAACTTTCCTAATGAGTGAGTAATTCTTCACTTGTTAGGGTTAGGATAGGTAAGGCTTGAGAGATGGAAATCTCTCTCATTCCTTTCATTGCTGGTATAAATTAATTAATTGAGACTCTATTTAAATTAACCACACACCGCTCACTATGGCACCCTATCCTACTAGATAGCGGTGATTCCCTAGTTAGACTGGTTGTGGTTGATTTAGAGGTTAGGGCTAAGAGCCAAGAAAGGACGGACAAGGACCAAAAGGAAGAAACTACGTTTCTTTCTAGTCGTGCTAATCCCCTTTGTTGACTATTACCCTAACACCTATGTTCTTAACTAGGGCAAAGAAAGCAGTGAGTAGAATTCTTTTTCCAAACTAACCTAATCCTAACCCTAGCAACACTTTAAATCAAATTAATTTCAATCTTAGATTTTTAAATCAAAACCTACCAAAAATAGGACTTAACTAGTAAGAACTTAAAGAAAGAACACGTTTTCCCTGTGGACCGACCCGTACTCAACCGGCTAGCTACCAAGCGACACCGTTATTGATTGCGGTATATTCTTGATCTTGATTTTAAAAACGCACACGCAAAATTCCATACCAATCAGCGACCATGACACACCTAAATCAAGATAATAATATGGATGTATTGACTGAACCCGCTTATTATAATGAGCTGGGGAACGTTGGTTCCGCTTTTTATTATGATTGTTATAAGTCTGAGCAAGGAATAGGGGAATATCAGGATTCCCATGCAATCCGAATGAAGAAAGAGCATGATGATGAATTTTCTTCGGGTGTGTTCGTTACCGAGAACTGTTTATCAATATGCTCTACATCATGGGTATTGGATACTGGATCAGGATCCCATGTTTGTAATATGTTACATGGGTTAAGAAGAAGTAGAGAACTGGGAAAGGGTGATAAAACTCTCGTAGTAGGGAATGGTGCAATTGTTGTAGCCAAAGCAGTTGACGAATATCACCAAAAATGATGTGCAATATAATATCAATTTCTTTATTAGATAAAGAAAGATATAATTTCGTACTGGAGAATAATGTTATGAACATTTTCTTAAATCAAGTGTTGATTGGGTTTGATACGTTGTATAACAGTAAATACATTCTAAATCAAACCACAGTTCTAAATATACATAACACACACAAAAGGAAAAGTTCAGAAATGAACGAAGCCTTCTTGTGGCATTGTAGACTAGATCGTATCAATTCGACAAGACTAGCTAAGTTACATAAAGATGGATATTTGAATCCATTTGAATTTACATCTTATGAAACTTGTCATTCATGTCTCAAAGGCAATATGACCAAAACTCCGTTTACTGGACATGGAGAAAGAGCTACTGAACTCTTGTGACTGATACATAGTGATGTATATGGTCCTATGTATACTCATGCCAGGAATGGTTTCTCGTACTTTATTACATTCACCGATGATCTCTCAAGATTCGGATATGTGTCCCTGTTGAAACACAAATCTGAAGCTTTTGAGAAATTCAAGGAATACAAGTACGAAGTAGAGAACCAAATGGGTAAAAGTATTAAAATCCTTCGATCTGATCGGAAAGGAGAATACTTGAGCACGGAATTCCGTGACTATATAAAAGAGAATGAGATTCTCTCAACTTACTCCTCTGTATACACCACAGCACAATGGAGTATCGGAGTGGAGGAATCGCACCCTATTAGATATGGTGCGTTCTATGATGAGTATTGCTGAGTTACATATTTTCTTTTTGGGGTTATGCACCTGAGACAGCTGCATACCTATTGAATATGGCTCCGACCAAATCCGTGCCAACCACTCCATATGAGATATAGAAAATGAAGAGACCATGTATTAATTTTATTAAAATATGGGGTTGTCCGGCTTACGTTAAAACGCAAAATCCGGACAAGCTTGAGGCAAGGTCAATTCTGTGCAAATTTGTAGGATATCCCAAGCATTCGCGATGGTATATCTTCTACCACACTGAGGAACAAAAAGTGTTTGTTTCTCAGCTTGCCACCTTTTTAGAAAAGGAATTTCTTGTGAAAGAAATTAATGGCAATAGGGTAGATTAGGAAGAAGTTCCAGCTACACCAACCACAGCTGATGATTTGGTTGAACTGGAGGATTCGATGGTCCCCGACGAACCTCAGCCACTCACCAGATCTAATAGGGTTCCTTATCCACCTAAAAGATACTACGGTTTTCTCATAGACGGTGGGAGTGAAGATTGCATCATGGAAGATGATGGCCCAACTAGTTTCGAGCAGGCCATCACGAGTGGGGACTTTGTGAAATGCCTAGATGCTATGCGATCTGAGATGGAATCCATGTACACCAACAAAGTATGGACTTTGGAAGTTGCTCCTGATGGGGTAAACCCCATCGGGAGCAAGTGGATCTTTAAGAAGAAACTCGGTGTAGATGGAAAAGTTGAGACCTTTAAAATTAGACTTGTAGCAAAAGGTTTTCGTCGACGGCCAGGTGTCAACTATGATGAAACTTTTTCTCCAGTGGCTATGCTTAAGTCCATCGGGATCATACTTGCCATTGCTGCTTACCATGATTATGAAATCTGGCAGATGGACGTCGAGACCGCTTTTCTAAATGGTGATTTAGAAGAGAGCGTGTACATGACACAGCCAGAAGGCTTCGTAGATAGTGTGAGCAGAGGAAAGGTGTGCAAGCTGCTTAAATCAATTTACGGATTAAAATAGGCATCAAGGAGCTGGAACATCTGTTTTGATATAGCATTCAAAGAGTTTGACTTCATCAAAAACGTAGATGAACCTTATATATACAAGAAGGTTGTAGAGAGTAAGGTCGTTTTCCTCGTATTGTACGAGGATGACATACTCTTGATTGGAAATGATGTTCCTATGCTATACTCGTTCAAGCTCTTCTTATCATAAAAGTTCTCCATGAAAGATCTGGACGATGCCTCATACATCCTGGGAATAAAGATCTATAGAGATAGATCTAGGATTGTTCTAATCCAGGTACATTGACACCATACTAAAGAGATTTAGTATGGAAGATTCTAAGCATGGTAATTTATCCACTTGCTCAGGAATCACTCTCTCCAAAGAGATATCTCTCAAGACTAATTTGGAGAGGGCTCGCATGCAAGGGATACCCTATAATAAATCATGTACGCGATGTTATGTACCAGACCGGATGTAGCTTACGAACTTACTGTAGTAAGCAGGTATCAATCAGATCCTGAAGAGAAGCACTGGGCAGCAGTGAAGAACTTTCTTAAGTACTTGAGAAGGACTAAAGAGATGTTCTTGGTGTATGATAACGGAGAACTCCAGGTGGAGTCTTTTACCGATTCGAGCTTTCAGAGTGATAAGGACGACAGTAAGTCGGTCTCGGGTTTTTTCTTCACCCTCAATGGAGTTGGTATGTTGGAAGAGTTCCTAGCAAGATACCATAGCAGACTCGACGATGGACGCTGAATACATCGCTGCCAACAATGCTGCCAAAGAAGCTGTCTGGATGAAAAAGTTCATAGCTGAACTTGGTGTGGTTCCATCCATTGAGCATCCAATACCTTTGCATTGTGATAGCAATAGAGATGTGTCTTTGGCCAAGGAACCCCGGTCCCATCAGCGATCTAGACATATTCTTAGGAGGTATCACCTAATCCAGGAGATAGTTGATCACCGGGAGATCGAGATCAGAAGAGTTGACATGAAGGACAACACAGCTGATCCACTCACGAAGGACCTCCCCCAGACACAATTTGAGAGACTTTTTGGGATGTTGGGTATGCGATAGTACAACTGGCCTTAGTGCAATTGGGAGATTGTTAGTCATATCTATGCCCTAGAGGCCATTATTGTATATTATAGTGGATACTTGGACATATATATATGGAGGACTTTCTTGCTCGACATGATAGTATGCTATCTGGTTGCACTTTATCTTAACATGTACACTTATATTATTCTGTCTCTCTGATACATGTTGATAAAGCGCTTAGGATGTTAGCTTGACTACCAGGACAATGATGCAGATCATACTATTGGGGCTTGAGTAGTCCGCAAGCACATCCTTTAACCGTTCCTAGTCGAGGGAGTATCAAGATAGAGCATCGATATTCCAGAGTAGACTGGTGTGTACGTTTCTTGACCCTGTATGGGGGCGATGGTTGATCCCACAACCATTGGTGTTTGACAACAAAGATTGTACACAGATGCTCATTAGAGAATGGGTACACCGAACAGGACTCGCCAAGAACTCCTAGATGGTACCATACCTATCGTCAGATAGCAGTTCTCTGGTGACACTGGTACAGGTTAGTCTGTAGACCCGAGATCGTCATAGAGACTTGTGTGGTTCCCACGGTGTTTTGATTTCCTCCCTACCACGACTTAAAGGAGTCGTGCAAAACAGGTGGATTTTGGGTACAGTCCCGAGTCACATGGAGGTAATGAGCGATAGGAGGGGTTTCGTCTCTCTCGGTATAGGGAGTTGATGTTGTGCTATGCTCGATTGGCTATAATAGCAAGTCCCTGTCCAGGGCTGATGAGATTTACTGGTATGTGTTATCAGTAGTTTCTCAAACGGTTATAAGCCACACATTGGCATGATTTATCAAGTTACTGGGGTCTGACGATTCCATCCCTAGACTTGATATGCGACATTTCAGACGAAGAGACCGGACTGTACGGTAAGTGTTGCTTATAGGCTTTGCATAAGTTTGGAAAAGCTTGCTTGTTAATCATCTATTCGGTCAATACCTGGGTAGCCGTTACGTCCAGCTAGTACCGCTGACGGCTTATGAGTGAGTGATGTGATCATTACCTACTGTTGGCGTATTGACGAGTCCTTAGAGTCCCACACAGTGGTTTTCTAGCTCAAGCGAAACGAAGTAGGGCACATATGCGATATGTACAGATGCTTGATTAAATACATGTATATGATGTCGTATTCTAATCTCGCAATATATGATATCGATAAGGTTATATGTGATATAACCGGGTTATTGAATCAAGTGTTGATTCGATAAATTGATATACATATAAGTGATATTAGTCGATCATATATGATATAAACGGATTATTGAATCAAGTGTTGATTTAATAATTTGATATATATTTTTATATATTTGATATATTAATATATAACTAATATCAGCTCACTAATGAATTTCTTCTCTTGTTATATATAATGTTATATATATATATATATATATGATATATATATATATAACATTATTATGTCATGGTAGATGATACATAGAACATGGGTGTATGAGACTCACGCTATGACCTAAAAATAAATGGGTGATTATTTATTAAGAGAAAAATCAAAATTAGTTGGAAATGAGTATGGCTTAAATGCTTGTAGAAGCATGTAGAAGCCATAACTCATCCCACTAATTTTGGTTTTACTCTAGATATTTTCTCACCAAACTCTTATTTTTAAACCATGGTTCACTCTCTCTCTTGATCGCTAGACATTTTCCTCACCCAAGTTCTTCTTCTTCCTCTCTAGGTTTTCTAAAGTGAGAAAAGGAGAAATAAACTTCTAAAGTAAGCAAAATTCCTACTTCATCAACCTACACTCATCTAGCCCATAAGTTTAGGTTGTTAGCTTCACTAATACTTGATTAGTGAAGCATTAGCTTGAGTTATAGAAACTTCAAGGTGGATCATCTTCAGCCTCGAAGATTCTTGAGCAAGCTCGTTCCTTTCTTCAAATGGAGCCAAGAAGAGTTATAGGGACCACTACTTGGAGTGTAGGGACTACTACTTGGAGTTTTAGAAGTGAAAGACTTGGTCTACAAAGGTTGTAATTCTCTTTACTTAGTGTAAAACTTGTTTACTTGCTTTATAAACCATAATTCCCTATTTCGATTCTAGGTTAGTATAGCTTAGCCCACTAGATTTTTTAAAATTGCATGCTTGATGCCTCTAGAAGCCTAGTAGTGGTGCTAAGACAAACTTTCAGTTAGTGGTCTGACTTTTACCACCCCCCTAGATCTGGTATGCGATACTCTTAGATGAAGAGATCGGACTGTACGGAGATTGTCACGGATAAGCTCAGTAGGGGTTCAGATGAGCTTGCTCGTCGGCCTTCTTTTCGACAGGTATCTGGGTAGCCGTTACGTACAGCTAGTACCGCTGACGTGCTTGTGGTTAAACCCGCTAACATGCTTGTGGTTAAACCCGCTACCATCGTACTGTCGAGTCTTTAGAGTCCTACATAGAGAGTTTTCCTGGTTCAGACGAAACGATGCATAAGTCGTATGTTTATACGTGCAGGATTCCGATTAATTATGTATACTAGTTGCGCGGAATTTATTCGGACGGATTATAATACTAGCAGACTGAGTATTAAGTCAGTTTGTTAAATTAGATATTGATTTAATGCTAGTATTATATTAGTAGTATTATTCTATCTCTAGGGTATTCGTATTTTGGTACGAATACGGGTATGTATATACGGTAGAAAGTATTTTGTATTTATATAAAATACCTTCTAGAAGATGATACCTCATTATGTATTTTTCTATTTATTAGAAATAGAAAATGAGGTGGAGGGGTGAGGTAGCTTCTAGCATGGTGAGAAGCATGGCTATTAGTTTTATTTATTCATTTGGGAAAACTATTCAATCATGGTTTGTATATTTTATTGACAAATGATATGCTTGATATTTTTTCTTAGCCATTTTCTTCCATTCATTCTTGCTTGGCCATTCTCTCTCCTCTCTTGATTCATCTTCTTCCTCAAAACCTAACCCTCTCATGTGTTGAGAAATATAGGGTTTAAAGATAGAAAAACACTACTAAATATCTTTACATCACCTAAGAAAATTAGATTAGCAAACTAGTTTGTTTAGTTGCTTTTTTTAGGTGCAAACTTGGACTACAAACTCTCGGGTGGATCATCTAGGATCAAGAAGGCCATCAAGAAAGGTTAATCAAGGATCCATAGGAGCACAAGAGGAAGGAGTTTTGAAGACCCGAAAGACACGTATCTTTTAGGTATAACCCCTCTTCATAGTAGATAAACTCGTTGTAGTTGCTATTTTGGGGTTATGGTTTGATCACTTGGGGTTTAGTTGGTTGTGCTTGCTCAAAATTTGATTTTTGTGCATTCCGCCTCTCTACTTCCATTGTAGAGTGAGCACAACTAACCAATATCATACCGAATACCCAACGTCCGCTCTAGAGCCAGTTGTTGGCGTATCGCATACCCAACATATCAACATGTATCAGCTATATGTGATATCGAGTAACAAATATGCACATGTTAAGATAAAGACAAACCAAAATAACATACTATTGTAACGAGTCTTTATCAATATGTATAAGCAATATAAAGCAGCAAGAAAAATGAATACACATGTTCAGATAAAGATAACTCAAATAGTATACTATAGAACTGAACAAGATCGTCATGTACCTACATATCCCTAGTATCCTATACAATACAGGCCTCTGGGGCATACATATCCAACAATCTCCTACTTGCACTAAGGCCTGTAATTGGCGTATCGAATATCCAACGTCTACTCTCTGACTAGTTGTTGGCGTATCGCATACCCAACAAACAATATGTCAAATTGGGTGATCACTATTTTCTAAATAATTAAAGCAAATTTTTAAAAAATACCTCAAGTTTTCCAAAAAGATAAATTTTTCATGGAAATACCATAAACTTTTAAAAGCTGGGTTTTAACACTAAAATACCATAAAATCTAAAATATTTTTATTAAAACCCTTGACATTCAAATTAATATGTTTTTACCCAAAAAAACACCCTCGAGGTTATTTTCAACTAGACTATTTTACATTAAAAAAAAACCTCGAGAGTTTAAATGTTCATTTTGCATAAATACTTTAGAAAATCAAAGACTAGTCTATGTTACTTGTTCAGGTTACAGATTGGTTTGAGTGGTATTTTCTCATGTCGGTGCCTCGGGGTTACCGGAGACAATGATACACCAATTGCCTCTTCCTAAATGTAGATCGTAATCTTATGGTGGAATTATCGTGGGCGTCTTTGAAAAAGTCACAAAATACCGCCGTCCATATACAGTGGCTGCCTGATTGTTCCTAAACTCAACAAGTTTATTAGAATAAAATTCTTACTAAAATAAAATGTAATATCACTTGAATCAAACCCCAAGATTCTTGAACTCAAACTCAACTCAAATTGAATTTGAACTTGAACTTAAACACTTGAAGTTGATTTGACTTGACCTGAACCATGAATATAATTTGGCTTGAAATTGACATGAATACTTGAAACAACTCAAACCTGAACTTGTACTCTCTATATTCATGGATTCGATCAAGACCTGTAAACTTGAACTATATAATAAAATACGCGAGGATGAGAGGTAGGTTGGTAAAGAACGTATACCGTGGTACGAGAGGTCACTTTAAAAGACACCTAACCTGAATATTGAATGTCGTTGTCCCATGAGTTATGAAGGGGCCTTGTACTTCCTGTACCTTTGGTCCATAGGGTAAGCTGGACTACTCTTTTTTACATACATACTTTTCTTATCAAACTACAAACAATCACGTTAGAATAGAATAACCATATCCATATCCATATACCTATCATGCTTAAGATATTTTAATATACTCATATCTAATTAACACTCTTACATGTTCTCTTTTGCATTAGATTCATATTCTTCTTACATACATATATTTTATCACACTTCATATTCATATCCTTTTGAGGGACTTACCGAATGCAGGTTCACTGATGGACATTCCACCCTATTTTCTTTCCTTCCTTAGAATGTTCGTTAGACGATGTAGGGATAGAGGAGATAGAGCCGAATCAAGAGAATTTCAATCAGCCTACCATTCAGCCAGACTACTAGTTTTCCTTTCTGCAGTTATTTCTAGTATGCTAGTGTTTAGACACTTTTCAGTTTTTGTATCTTTTGTACAAACATCGTATTTGTACTTGAATTTAAAGTTGTTGAAATTTAATTTACTTGTCATTTGTTATAATATATTGCTTATAAACGCTTAGCGTATTTATTATGGAAAACGACCATCTCAAAATAAATACGTCGCGGATCTCGTCACGTGCTGATACCGTCTTTTGAGAAGCGGGGCGTAACAATGATTTTCGTGTGATATAACAAGCAGGCTATCAAAAAATCGAAAACAACAGAAAAGTTTGAGATTTTTGGAGTTACGAAATTTTCGTTTGGTAGTATTCAAAATATTGTAAATTTTAAGAAAACATAGAATTTTGCAATTTTTAAGCAGCATGTAAAATATTAAGAAACCGAAGAAAACAAAAAAATTGATATTATATATTGAAAATTTCATGATTTTCATATGCTATATAGTATGCATAATATTGTAAAAAAGAAAGAAAATAAAAGATTTTGAGATTTTTTAAAACGTTGCGATTTTCGTACACTATATCATGGAGAATATTGAAAACTGAAGAAAAAAAAAAGAAAAATTATTTTTGATAATTACATGATTTTCTTGTTTTATATAACAAGAAAAATTTTGGAAAACCGAAGAAAAAAGAGATTTTGAGATTTTTTTAAAAATTTCATTATATCCGTGTGGCATGCAAAACGTTGAAAATTTTATAATATTTTGGGGGTTTTATAAATTTCGTAATTCTTGTTTATTATAACAAGTAAAATATTGAACAACTGAAGAATGATTTTTAAAAAATTTGTGATTTTCATATGCTATAACAAAGAAAATATTGAACAGCTGAAGAAAAATACTGAAGTGTTTGCAAGTTAATTCTTAATATATTTTACATATAAAACTCAAAAATATAATATACAACTTACAAATAAAATAACAATAAACTTTTAAAATTCATATGATTTTTCTTTACTTTGTACTTCATAACCGTGCATTTTGGATTTTGTGCCCATGTGATGGATCTCTGGATCTCCTTCAGATGTTACCTTCCGTTGACCTGCTACGAGCATTGATGGATGGCTGAGATTTGATTTGCAGGGTTGCCTCCTGAAACGTATGAATCTCAATGGGTTTTATGTTGTTGAGGCCGAGCTACCTGCAAGGAAGTCCCGGGGTGGTTGTGCCACCGAGGACCCTCCGACGATCAAGTTAGACGGGGTATTTTGGCAGGTAACGGCCTATTAAGGTAGAATTTTCTTACCTGCTTCGTCTGGGAGAGGGGTTTATGTGGTGGCAGCAATGGGCAGGCGAGCAAGAGATTCACGCCGGCCGTTACACCCCTGGCGTTACGCCTCCGTGATAGGCGGGGTTCCCCATTAATGACGAGATATGCTCGTTAATGGGGGATCGTGATGGCGTGGAACGCGGGATCATGGGTGGAGGATATCTCACGCCTGGTGAGATTCGTGGAGCCGTGGTGGAGGCGCCTATGATCGGTGCTGTGGGTCGGTCGGTGAGACCGAGGAAGATAAGCTCGGCGGGAGGCTCAGGAGCGAGCGAGAGGCCGAGGCATCTTGGTTCTGTGATTGCTCGGAGGCGAGCTGGGGGTGGTTTGGAAGGCCACCGAAGGTCAGTAACATCCTCGGGTCGCAGGCCCGGGTATACTTCTAACGTACCATTCTTGATCCTTTCTTATAAGCTCTGGGACACGTAATCCGACACGTGTCATGATCTGGGGAGTCACCGATATCGAGCATCATCATTAGTCCTCCACTCTCGTCTCGACCCGTTCCTAGGTCGGGTCGAGAGTAGTCTGACTGGCCATCCGGGGTGAGCTCTTATTTGAAGATATAGTCGGTGCGTATTCCCGGCCAATTAGTTGTATTTTCTTGATGACGTCAGCAGATCAAGGGAGAGATCTCGCATTAAAGAGGAAGCGCCGGTTTGTGTGTACATTCGTCGAAGCGCTAGCCCACGTGTCTGGCACTGGTTGGCTGATGATACGGGCCGCAGGTGTTCCCACGCCCGATGGGACACGCCCAATATGAGTGCGACAGGTGGAATCTTGTCAGCCGTTGGTTGCGAAGCGCTGTCTTGGCAGGAGGCAATCAGAACCGTAGGATGTGTACGTCGGCAGCTACAAATAGAGGTGGGATCCCCATCAGGGTCCATACCTCATCATAATCTCCTCGTCCCTAGTCATGTTAGTTCGGCGCTCTTCTCCTCAGGTCGGATTCCTTGCATTCTCTCTCCTGAGGACCCATCCCTTTGATCAGGTTAGATGTCTTCTACCGAGGAGTCTGTAGAAATAGTCCGGGAAGAGTCTAGGGAGTCCTCTGTAGCTTCCTCTTCTTCTTCTTCTTCTTCCTCTTCCTCGTCTGAGTCGGAGTCCCCCTGGAAAGTTAGGGTTAGTCATGCTTCCCGGGGGCATGCGACGGGGGCGGTCCCCAGAGCGCAGGTCATGGGTGTTCTTGGCGCGTCATCCATGCTGAGGCATCCGGATGAGCTCGCCACGATCCGGACTCGTTTCCACATTCCACCTGGCTACTCGCTTCGTCTGGCCGAGGAGAGGGAGAGGGCAGATCAGGTACGGGGCAAGGAGATTGCCTTGTTCCTGGAAGCCTTTTGGGTCGGGATGCGCATCCCTTCTCCTCCGAGGTGAGTGCGGCATTGAATTGTTTTGAGTTAGCCCCGGGCCAGTTAGTGCCGAACTCTTGGACGATTCTCCTTGGGTTTCTGGTCCGGTTGAAATTACGTCTAATCCCTTTTAGCCGGAGCCTTCTAGTTTCTTCTCTCTGCTACAAAAACCATCCCGGCACTCGCAGGGGTGAGCCGAGATGGGTATACATATCTTTTAGAAAACATCGGAGAGGTGCTTCCGGGTCAGGGGTCATCGTATTACCTTCTTCCATTCATGAATGGAAGAAGAAATTTTTGTTTGTTGGGCCACCCGAGGGTGAGGATTGGCTTGTGCCCATCCAGTGACACAGGGCCAACTGTCCGCGGGTGAGGCGGTCGAATGATCCTGACGCGGTGGCGATGTCGGAGTGGGAGCCCCTCCTCCGGGCTGATGTGTTGCTGTCTGAGCGGGCTCTTAGTTGGGCCGGGCTCAGCCCCGCCCAGTTCGCGGGTAAGTTAGGAGTTTTCAGGCGACCTGTTTAGACTTGTGTATTCTTTCACTTTTTCTAGCATTGCTGACTCCTTTGTACTTTTGTCTTATGCAGAACCCATGGACCTAGGCAAATTTTGGGCAGCCCTGGTCGAACAGAAGAAGGGGAAGAAGGCCGGAGGTGCCGACCCTTCTTGCCCGTCGTCGGCTCCGGCTCCACAGGAGGCCGCTCCATCCAGGTGCACAAGCGCGCCCCGGGCCCCGGAGTCCAGCCATGCGCCGAGCCGAAAACGTGCTCGGGAGAAAGATCCCAAGGCTTCGGAGGTGGGAGGTGGGAGGTGAGACTGGTTCCCCTGCGTCTCTCCTCAAGAGGCTCCATAGGACACCGCCCCGCTCCCCGGCTTCCCTGATCATCGTGGACTATGGGGAGCTTCGTTTCGAGGTGCCCTCGGGGTTTTCCGTCGCCGACAGCCTGCTCTCGGAGATGGAAAGGTCAGCCGGGGGCAAAATCCCTCGGGGGACCCTACGGGCCCAAATGGCGGCCATACCTCAATAGGCCGTGCAGGTTAGTGTTTACACCCCCACTCAGTTCTTCATTTAGCATTTTTGTTCGTGAGATTGGGTGCCCCCTTTTCTTTTTAACCCTCCTTTATTTTCTTCAGGTCCTCCAGCACGTCGCCCTCGTCGTTAACATGGAGGATGAGGAAATTGCCCAGGCGATGCGGGCCGCGGGCGAGTTCTCCTCTCGGGAGGAGAGCTCAAGGCTGGAGCTAGAGACGGCGATGGAGAGGATCGCTGCACTCGAAGACTGGGTGACGGTCGAGGATCGGGAGATCGCCAAGTGCCGAGAGGCCGCCTGAGCCACCGAGGCCAAGTTGGAAGATTCTAAGGTGCTTGCCGCCATCCTGAAGATGACGGCGAATACCCTCCGGAGGGAGAACGAGGTGGCGAAGGAAGGAACGAGGTGTGCCGAGCTCCGAGCATCGAAGGCGGTGGAGAGCTACAAGAAGTCGGACCAGTACTACACCGACCTCGCTAGAGCTGCTGCCGTCGTTTGGTACGACGCCCTCGACGCCGTCAAGGCTCTGATGCCGGAGTTTCCTGACTGCGAGCTCTAGGGTGAGTACCCTCTCGAGGATGACGCGCAGGGGAATGCCCCCGGAAGCGCTGTAGGGGAAAGGCCACCGGTGAGAGCGTTAGGGAGAAGTCGGTCACCCCGGCTGTTTACCACCGAAAACAGAGACGAAACCGCGTAGGTCGTCTTGCCTAAATTTGGGGGCAGATTCTATTTGGTTTTATCTGTCTACCTCTTCAAAGATGCCAAGTTGATTTATGGCGCCGTGTATCGAAGGTTTAGACAGATGCGGCTGTTGTAGCAGACTTCGTCAGATTCCCCCTCGTTTGCAAGGGGTTTTTGATTGTGGGGATGCTCTTCCATGCAGGCGCAAGCCTCTACAGTTAATTACTTTACCGCATCGCGGTAACCACTTTCTCCGGCTCCAGAAGGTCACTTCGTGTCTTATGTGTTTGTTTTATTTTTGGTTGCCCGTGGATTGTATACAGAGACTAATTTGTGTTGTCGCCCGTAGGACGTGGATTAGTCCAAATCCGTATATTCTTAAATTTGGGTTTGGGTCGATTTAAGAATCGTTAACCTTATTTGAGATTAAGATCAACTTAAATACTTGTTAAGGAAACGTTAATCCGATATTGGACTAAGATCTACTTAACGGGGGTTCAAAATCATTTTTAATCCAACGAAAGAGCATTTGGGCTCTATCGTTTTAGTTTAAGAACGTTACGGTCCACAGCTAGTTTAAGGACATTACGGTCCATAACTAGTTTAAGGACATCACAGTCCATATTGGGATGTGCCCGTCCATTTGAGAGTATAATAAAGAGTTGTTGGTTATCGGGACCCACCATCTCTATGAAGACGCTGAAGAATTACAAAGACATTTTTCAGAGGTGTGAGGAGATGTACCCTTGAACCAATTGTCCGTTAGAAGATCAATAGTCGTATTTGGGACTAAGACCAATTTGGAAAAATTGTGAGCACATGGGCTCGGTTGATCTGAATTAGGGACTTTTGGTCAACTTGGACTCAGCCTACTCAGTCTTTGAATAAAGTGTTAAACACTTGCTTGGGCTCAGTCCCTTTTCTGTGCAAACAGTGCTGAGCATTGATATGGGCTCTGACGCTCACCCTTTACTTTATCCTCTCTCTCTTTCTTTTTTGTTTTTTTATATAGAGTGTTAAACACTCATTATGGCGCCCACGTACGGAACACGTGAGGCGGTTGACGCTGAGCGCCAACCACTGAGTGCTAAGCACTCTTTATTGAGCAGCGCCCATGTGAGGGACACGTGAAGTGCATGGCGCTGAGCGCCAACCATTGAGTGCTAAGCACTCTTTATTTGAGCAACGCCCATGTGAGGAGCACGTGAGGCGCTTGGCGCTTTTTCTTTCTTTGTGCATCTTTCTGAAAATATTCAATTCTCTGTTCTCCCCTGGATCTTCGATCCCCAAGAACAAATTCGTCCCTACGAGAATTAAATTCTCATTTGTCGGAGACTTGTCTCATGGATCTCGGATCCAGGGGAAAGAACTATGTTCTTTATGAGGGTTAAACCCTCGGATATGCAGATGAGATGCTGTGCTCTCTACTATTTTTATTTACCTTGAAGAAAGTTCTTCTTCTTTCTTCTCTCTTAAAGCTCTTTTTTTTGCTTGCTCTTCTTTTTGAACGTGAAGTTTATGGGGGGTTCCTCTGTATAAGACTTGAAGTCTTGGGTCCTTTATATAGTAGAAGCAAGTTTGTTTATTAGTTAAGGAAATCTCTCATTGAGAGATTTTTTAATTGATTTGGGGATTTTATCCACCTTTGGATCTTTGATCCAAGGACTTCTGTTTTACAGAAGATATTTTTCTTATTTTTAACAAGATTGGAAAAATATTTTTCATACAGAGCTTATTCTGTATCTTGGTGATTTTTAATCACCATTGGATCTTTAATCCAACGGTGCTCTATTTTACAGAGCGTAATCTTTCTTGTTTAGAAAGATTGGGAAAATATTTTCCCATACAGAGCTTATTCTGTAGCTTGGTGATTTTTAATCCAACAGTGCTCTGTTTTACAGAGAGTAATCTTTCTCGTTCAGAAAGATTTGAGGAATATTTCCTCAACAGAATTTAATTCTGTGTTTTGATGATCTATCATCTCCGTTGGATCTTTGATACAACGGCAGAGAACTTTTAGTTCTGGCGCCGGCGCCCTCGTGCGGGGCACGTGAAGCGCTGCCTCAGAGTTTTTAACTCGTGGCGCTGGCGCCCTCGTGCAAGGCACGTGAGGCGCTGCCTCAGAGTTTTTAACTCTCGGCGCTGGCGCCCTCGTGCAAGGCACATGAGGTGCTACCTCTTTTCAAATTTTGAATAGAGCCTTGCTCTTCTATTATTGAGGGGAAACAAATGCCAGAAACTGTTTACCGCCGAAAATAGATACGAAACCGCATAGGTCGTATTTGGGTTGTCTGTGAACCGTCGAGATTTGGAACTAGAGGACTTCGCCATGGCTCCGTTTGTTGATGTCGTGCATGTATCCTTCTGGAGGGAGGAAGAACACAGTTGGTTGATCTCTAGGTTGTGGATGCCGCCGTCAAGACTTGGAACTAGGGACTTTGCCATGGTTCCGAGGTAGTCTCTAGGTTGTTTGTGAACCATCGAGATTTGGAACTAGGGGACTTTATCGTGGCTCCGAGGTAGTCTCTAGGCTGTCTGTGAACCATCGAGATTTGGAACTAGGGGACTTCGCCGTGGCTCCGAGGTAGTCTCTAGGCTGTCTGTTAACCGTCGAGATTTGGAACTAGAGGACTTTGCCGTGGCTCCGTTTTGCTGACATCATATCTGCTTCTAGTTGGAACGAGAAGGAACGCCGTTATTGATTTCTAGGCTGTAGGTGTAGCCATCGAGATCTGGCTTCCCTTTGACGAAGCCTGATAGGACGATATAGTTCCCTTTCTATTTATGCCCATAGATTGTATACAGGGGTAAATGTGATCTCACCTGCAGGGCAGAAATTTCATTTCATTTTTTTATTTCTTTCTGTGATGCTCTACCATTTTATCTTTTTATATCGCGAAATTCGCGATTGCCCAATCATTTCGGCTATTTTTTGTGGTGCCCAATCATTTCGGTTGTTTTCTTTTTCTTTACTCGCCTCTTTTTATTGCGAGTTGCCTAATCATTTCGGCTATTTTTATATGCATGTATTTTACTTGCTGATTTTTTGTTGCAAGTTGCCCTATCATTTTAGCTATTTCATATGCATTTTGGCTCGCTGATTTTTTGCTGCGAGTATGGAACTCAAGACCTGATACCAATCTTAGCATCAGCATCGCTGTGACTGGAATATTGCTTGAAGCAAATCATCATTTGCCATGAAAGGACTTGGAATTTGATACCGATTTAGGCATCAGCATCGCTACCACTGGGACATTGCCAGGAGCGAATCATCATTTGCCTTTGTCGATTCGAACAAAGGTGGCTAAGCAAACAGGGTTAGGATCCTGTCGACTAAGGCTTTTGACTTCATGAGCTGTAAGGGTCTTATAAAGGTGTTCCTCCCTACGAGTCGTGAGGATCTCGTAGGTGTGTCTTCTCCTTAAGAATCGTGAGGATTCTTAAGTTTGTGTTCTCTTATAAGTCGTAAAGATCTTACAAGAGTGTTTTCTCCTTATAAGTCGAGAGGACTTACAAGTGTCGCTCGCCAAATAGGGAAATTTCGCGCCATTGGTGGAACATGGTGGGGGAGACGTTTATTTGTGCCCGTGGATTGTATACAAGGGCCGATATCGGACCGCCTGTAGGGAAAACTGGGGTATGTGATGGCTTAAGAACATGTTCAGATCCCTATAATTTAAGGTTTCGAATCCTATGAGCCGTTAGGGTCTCATAAGGGGAATTCTCCTTACGAGTCATGAGGATCTCGTAAGTGTAATTTCTCTTTAAGGATTGTAGGGATACCTAAGTGTGTTGCTCCCTTATGAGTCGTAAGGATCTCACGTAGGTGTTTTCTCCTTACAGGGTCGAGAGGACCTTGCGGGTGTTTTTATTTTAACGAGATTGCACCCTTTCGAGTTTTCACAAGCTCGCCGGTAGCCCTGACGTTTTTACTCATGGAGCCCTTTCGGGTTTTCATCCGTGCCCATTTCGCTTGTAGACGTACTGTTTTTTTTACGATGAAACTCTCGAGAATAGTTTCGCTGCATGTGGCCCATTTGTTCGCCGGTGGGATTTGAGTCGTAGTCCTCACCGCCGGGACTTGCGGAATTGTACTCCACTATCGCCATGTTTGAGGCAACGTTGTTAGTTTAGGGACATCTCGGTCCGTTGTTAGTTTAAAGACATCTCGGTCCAATGTTAGTTTAAGGACATCTTGGTCCATTGTTAATTTAAGGACATCTCGGTCTACAGCTAGTTTAAGGACGTTGCGGTCCGTGGTGCTTTTGAGACGAGGTTTCGTTGGATACTACTTATAGAGTTTGGACTCAGGAAGACAGCGAGCGGACACGAGCGTCGTCATCCATCATTAACCTGAGCCGTGACTTGTCAAGCGTAGTATTTCTTAAGGAACCGGCCATTTATTGGCCGGAAAGGTCTTTCACTATGCATAACCATGAGCAAGTAGGCCCCACCTTGGTAGACCTTGTCTATGATATACGGGCCTTCATAGTTTGGCTCGAATTTCCTCCGTTTGGCATGGTTGGGGATCATAGGTCTTTTTACGACTAACACAGGTTTGCCTTGGCGGAATATTCTCGTCCTAGTCAGTCTTTCGTATGAGCGCGTCATCCTCGCTTTGTAAGTTTCTTGGTTTTACTGCGCCATGAGACGAGTTTCATCGAGGGCATCAAGCTCCTCGAGCCAAAGATGGGCATTTTCTTCATCCGTCAGCTTGTATCGAACTGCTACTCGTAAAGAGAGTAGCTATATCTCCAAGGGAAGTACTGCTTCCATGCCAAATACCAACGCGAATGGCGTTGTATTCGTAGCCATCTTGAACGTGGTCCGATAAGCCCAGAGAGCTTCATGCAATCTCTCGTGCCAGTCCTTTTTAATCCTGGACACCGTTTTCTTTATGATCTTTGTCAAGGTCTTGTTGAAAGCCTCAGCTAGACCGTTAGCTCGGTGATTATGAACTGAAGAATATCTCCAATCTATTTTATACTGCTGTGCGAAGCGGCTGATCTTATGGCTTCTGTAGGCTGGCCCGTTATCCGAGACGATCCGTCGCGGAGTGCCGAACCGGTAGATGACATGTGTCCTGAAGAAATGGAGGATGGTCTCCGTCTTCACCTCCCTTAATGGTATTGCTTCTGCCCATTTAGAGAAGTAATCAGTTGTTGCTAGTATGAACCGATGTCTCTTGGATGATGCTGGCTCGATGGGCCCGATTATATCGGTTCTCCGCATTTTGAATGGCCAGCTAGCCAATGTTGTGTGTAGCGGATTCGGATGCTGGTGGATGAAGTCCCCGTGAATTTGGCATGAGTGACACTGCTTCGCATATTCAAGGCAGTCCTGAATCATCATGGGCCAATAGTAACCCATTCTTTTGATCTTCAGTTTCATCTTTGGCCCAGCTTGATAGGAATCGCAGAGTCCGTCATGAGTTTCCTGAACGACCCTTCTTGCTTCTTCTGGTCCCAGGCATCTCATCCATAGACAATCGAACGATCTTTTATAAAGAGTACCATTGACGAAGGTGAAAGAAAGGGCTCGCTTCATGAGCTGATGTCTTGATGACGTATCTTCGGGCGTTCGATGGCATTTGAAGTACTCTATAAAGACTTCTCTCCAATCCTTCGCCTATTCCTCATCCTCTAATTGGAAGGTCTCTTGTTCAGTTGCTTCCTCTCCTTTAGATGTCTTCGGAGATATTTCTGCCGGTGCGAGAATCCAGCGACTTTGCACAATGATCTTTACGTCATCGAGGTTTTCGTCGGCTAGTTCTTTAGCGAGCTTGGCTAACGCATCCGCCTTGCTATTTTCCACACGCGGTATGCTTTCCAGGGTGTAGGAGGAGATTTGCATCAGGAATTGCTACACTCTCTTGCCATATTTTACCAACTCGGGTTTACACGTCAGATAATCACCATTCACTTGGCTGACGACCAGTTGGGAGTCTCTATATATGAGGAGGTTTTCGATTCCCATGTCAATGGAGAACTCGAGACCTGCTATCAAAGCTTCATATTCCGCTTCATTGTTTGTTCTTGGCTTTGTTAAGGAAAGGGCGAAACGCATTATCCCTCCTTGCGGAGTTACGAGGATAAGGCCCACCCCGGCTTTGATTATGGGGGTATTTTGCTTTCGCTTCTTCATAGACGATGCTCCATCGAAGTAGAGTTCCCATAGGGTATCACTCCCATCTTTCTCCCCATCGATTGACGCGTGTTCGTCGGGCAACTCATAGTTTAAGGGAGAATTAGCTGGTATCGGATGCTCAGCGAGAAAGTCAGCGATGGCCTGGCCTTTTATTGCCTTAAGGAGTCGATATACTATCGAGAACTCCATCAAGAGGAGGGTCCATTTAGCAAGCCTTCCTGTTAATATAGCTCTCGACATCAAATATTTGAGAGGATCCACCTTTGATATGAGATGAACCTCATGTGCCAAGGCGTAATGTCGGAGCTTTGTTACCGCGAAGATCAATGCCAGGCAATGCTTTTCAATTAGGGAGTAGTTATTTTCTACCCCCAAGAGAAATCGACTCAAATAGTAGAGAGCTCTCTCCTTTCCCTGATCGTTCTCATGTGCCCATAGCGTGCACAACGAACCTTCAAGGGCTGTTGTGTACAGGATTAGGGGCTTTCCCTTGACAAGAGTGGTCAGTACCGGCGGGTTCTGCAGATATTTCTTGATTTTGTCCAGTGCGCTTTGGCATTTGTGATCCCAAACGAACGGGGTCCCTTTCTTCATTAGATGATTGTAGGGACGGCATTTGCCGGAGAGATTGGCTATGAACCATCGGATATACGCGAGCTTTTCTTGGAGAGACCGCGAGTGCTTGAGAGTTCTTGGCGAAAGCATTTCCATAATCGCCTTGATCTTTGACGGGTCTATTTCGATGCCCCGGTGTCGTACGATGAATCCTAGGAATTTTCCCGAGGAAACTCCAAACGCGTATTTCAGAGGGTTCATCTTCAGGTTGTATTTCCGAAGGCGCTGGAACACTATCTTCAGATGCTCCCAGTGCTCTTCATACGATTTGCTTTTCACTATGAGGTTTTCAATATAACATTCGACAATCTCATGTATCAGGTCATCAATGATCTTTGTCATGGCCCTCTGGTAGGTGGCGCCAGCGTTCTTTAGACCGAAGAGCATCACTTTGTAGCAAAATATGCCCAGCGGAGTCCGGAAAGCAGTGTGCTTTTAGTCTTATGGGTGCATCTTGATTTGGTTGTACCCTGAGGATCTGTCTATGAAGAAGAAGACTTCATGGGTGGATGTGTTATCGATCATCAACTCGGTAACAGGCATTGGGAAGTCATCCTTCGGACAAGTTTTGTTGAGATCCCGAAAATCTACGCAGATGCGTGTTGTCCCATTTTTCTTCATTACTGGAACGGTATTGGCGATCCAGTCAGGGTATTGAACTTCTTGGATGAAGCCGGAGTCGATTAGCTTCTTGAATTCGGCTTTGATACTCATCTCAAGCTCGAGCCGCATTCTTCTTGGCACCTGTTTGACTGGCTTGACGTCAGGCGATATCGCTAGTTTATGCAAAGGTATCTCTGGATCTAATCCCGGCATCTCGGAATAGTTCCATGCGAAACAGTCTTTATACTGCATAAGCACGTCCTTTAACGTGGCCACCTATTTCCCAGAAAGCAGCTCACTAACGAACGTTGGCCTTGGCTCGTTTGCCGTCCCCAAATCGATTTTTCTCAGGTTGTCTGTCGTGGTGTGTATTCTATCTTCCAGCTCTTTTGGCACCGGTGGAAATTCTGAGATCATCTCGTCCTCATCTTCATTTGCAAAGTACTGGGAGAGGTCATTCGTATTCTCGTTCTCTCCTTTCTTTGAGAATGTTATCATATGGCAGGTACGAGCTTGTTTCCAAGCTCGATGCTGATCTAGATTTTCCTTCGCAGTGTAGGTTGCTCTTTGCTCATGCTTTCATGGCGGGACTACCCTCCAACTGTCGGATAGAGCAAACCTGCTTTGTTGATACTGATCCTCAACCCAGTCTTTGAAGGTGAAGCAGTCTTCAAGAGGATATCCCATTATTCGGTGGTAGGAGCAATAATCCAGGTGATGGACCTCGTTCATTTTCTCAGGGTGCCGAGACTCTGGGAGCGTCATCATTTGGTGCTTCAAGACAAGGTTGAATATTTTCCTTGTCCTGTCTTGATGGAAAGAGTACTCCCGACCCATCTTCTTCATAAAAGACGGGTTCCAGCTGACTTTTTCTCGCTCGCGTGGCTTCTTGGATCCGCTTCGTTGTTTTTTAACGTTGTCCCTATTCTTCACCTTACTTTTACTTCTACATCGGGCTTTTTTCTTGCCACGAGAGTGCACAGCGAGCTGGGGGTGAAGGGCATCGTCATCCTCCGTAGTCTGCTGAATGTAACGTTGAGTTTTAGCTTTCTTGTAAATGGCCATTTCGCGGCTGTGGTCATTCCGAACCTTTTGACTTTCTTCCCTTATTAGCTTGTCGATCTGTTCTTCGAATGACGGACTTGGTATTCTTACGGCGGGATTTCGCTCTGGTTCAATACCAGCGCTATCTGGACGAGCATTCGTTTCTCCACCGGAATTATTTATGGCATGGCAGCCATGGAATCGCTCCCTTTTATTGGACCGAACGTATCCAAGGTCGGTCGTCTCCATTCTTCCGTTGGGCATCTTCCGCTGAGTCCCGGGAACGTCCTAAATCTTGTTATAGAATTGGGCCTGCCGAGCAGTCTGTTTGAAGGGTACGCCTTGGCATCTCAATAGCCTTTTCAGTCCCTCTGCGTAGTATCTGGGCAGACGGATTGGTTGAAGCCTGTCGAGCGCAGGTTCGACACTGTGCCATACTTCTTTCTCCACTTTAGTCTCCGTGGATTGGTAGAAAAGGATCGCCTTCTCACCTCTTTTCTTAAAAAGGACGTAGAAGAAGGGATTCACTGCAAATACTAGTTTGGCTTATTATTGCCGTGACAACGGTCTGTAGCTCTTGAACGCTGTGCGTATCAAGTGCATCAAGTTCTTTGTAATGCCGCCGCGGGACCAGGATAATCTTTATACTCTGGTCAGCTCCAGTAAAGATCTGCATTGGATGGCAGATGGAGAACACTGCGTTTGCCTCGTCCTCAGAGTCACTGCCAAAGACCAGAATAGGAGCAGATGGTCCTGGCTTATTACCTTGGGGTTGTCCCGAATAGACTATTTCTTCATCCTCTTCGGTATCACTCCCGAATATCGGGATAGTGGCGATGGCTTTTTGTTTATTCTCCGGTTTGCAACATCTTTCCATGTCTTCGAAGTCTGGTAAGAAGTACTTGGCGTCTTCATATTTGTGGACTTCATTTATGGAGAATGGGTTCAGCTCCCCTGTAACTGTGTACTCGAGGCCGTCCTTGAAGTACTTCATATATTGATGTTGTGTAGAAGGGATGATGTTGTACTCATGTAACCAAGGCCTGCCGAGCAAAGCATTGTAGCAAGTCTTGGTGTCAATAACATGGAACTTGATGTCAGCGATGAGCGGCCCGAAGCGTAATATTAGTATTACAGACCTGAGCGTTTGTGATGATTGGGAGTCAAACCGGAGAAGGTAATTTTATCCCTTGCAAGTGCTGAACGTTCATGCAAATCTCTTTCAACACTCTTACATTGAGAAGGTTGATGGAGCACCCGTTGTCGACCAGGATCTTCCTTATTTTGATATCGTGACAATACCCTGTTACATACAGTGGACGGTTGTACTCGCACGTTCCAAGGAGGTCTTCATCGCTGAAGGTGATATCAGCCATGTAGACTTCTTCCAGCTTGTCCTTCATCTTTTCTTTCGCCGGGAAGGCTTGAAACTGGTCGGGCTCTTGTAACGCCTTGATCAGGGAATCTCTTGCCTCTTTACGCAGGAGAAGGGCATCCAAGAGACTCAATTATGAAGGTATCTTTCTCAGATGTGCCAGGACATTGTAATCCACCTTGTTCTTCTTGGGCGGAACCTTGGCTGTGAGCTCTTCGACGATTCTATCATCGGTGGCAATCTCCTCGGGGACTTTTTCATTCCCTTTGTCCCTTTTGCCCGAACCTTTGTTTGAAGGTCCGAGATTCTATTCAGGAAACGTACGGTTTCGCAGCTGAATATTCTCATAGTTCTTCATCTCTTCTTCCTTTTCAGAAGTGGATTCCTTGAAGAGAGGGCCGAGGGCTATTTCTTCGTCAGAATCGCTCCCCAAGGTATGAACTTATGGTTTTGCTCTTGTCGGGGAGGCATCAACCATATGACAGTTACCAGCTGTTCTTTTATGCTCATCTGTCATGCTTCTCTACTCCCGACAGGCTTTGCGCTTTATTCGCTTGAAGTGTTGTCAGTGGGCAACGTATCCCTGCCACCACTTCTTGAAGGCATTGCACTCTTCGGTAGGGTGCGTGACCTTCCGATGGTATAAGCAGCAGTTCGGATGGACATCCGGTTCGTCCGGGCACGTACTCCCAGAAGTATTTTCTTTGGAAGGTGGCAGCTTCATTCCCATTGACAGAGCTTTGGCGAACTGCTTTCTTATCTTGATTCTGCTCCTGCTGGTGGCAAGGGCATTTTGATCCGATTGAGCTACTTTATGGCTTCTCATCACCGGAGCTTTTTTGGCTTGACACCGACGCTTGACCTTTTCGTAAATGTCCGCCTCACGTTCTCGATCAGCTTTGCTCTTTTGAAGAGTTTCGTTCAGCAGCTTGTCGATGAGGTCATCCGACGGTTCCATGGGTTTTGGTTCTGGATCTGCCCCCAGATTCTCTACGTCAGGAGATTCTTTGTCATTTATAAACGAGTGAGAGATCATGTGGCAGCTCGCCACATAATCCTCGGGTTCTTCTGAAGAATCGTCTCCTTCATCAATGTCACTGTTTCAATTCTCAAGAACATGCTTGATGAATTCTTGCAATGCGACTGGGGTCCATGCTTTTTGGTTGTATTCCTCTAGTGCGTCGATGTACTTTCGCAGACCCGTTCGATTTTCATCGAGCTGCATGGGCTTCTTGGCCTTCTTCTTTTTCTTTAAAGATTTCAGAGGCTTGGGTTTTGTCCATCGTTACCAACTTTTGGCGTTGGGCGCGGTTTCAGTATTCCGTCAATAATTTCAGGCTCTAGCAGGCTTTTCCACCTAATCGCCGGACATGCTTGAAGATCCTTCAGCATTCTTTTAGTTTTAGCTGAAAGAACCACTTCCCACGGAGCTTCTTCCACAAATGAGCATGATGCCCCCGGCGTATCCACCTTTTTAGGAGCGTGCTGCTGCGGCGGGTTTACCTTCCAGTCTTCGGACAGCGCGAACTTGCCCTGTTGATACTGGTCTTCGACCCAGTTTTTAAAGACGTAGCAATTTTCGATTGGGTGGCCCACTATTCGGTGGTAGGGGCAGTAATTGGGATTGTTGATGTCGCCTGATTGCAGTGGGCATCTCGGATCCGGTAGAGTGATGAGCCTGTTGCGCACCGCTAGTTCGAATAATCTCCTCGTTTTGTCCAGGGAGAACGAGTAAGGACGTCTCAACTTCTCTTCGAGGGCTCGCGGTCTGTATTTTTGGCGAGCCACCGGCTTCGGGTCACTTGATTGTTGTTGAGTGTTGGCGACGAAGGTCACTTTCCCATTCCCTTTTTCATTCCGGAGATCCGTTTTTGAAGAAGATGGCCTATGGCCCATCTGATCCATTTATGCCAGCTTGTCAATCAAGGCCAGGAAGGTGGTCGGCTTGAAGAACATCATAAATTGGGATATAGTTGCCTGAGGGTCGAGGGTCCCTACGAACATGCCCACAGCAGGAGCTTCTTCTATGCGCTGTTCACACTTCGACCATAGGTTCCGCCACCGAATTTCTTACTGAACCCAGGTTTCTCCCGGCATCACCCTGGCGTTGATTAATGTCGTGATTAGGATGCGCTCGCTTGCGCTTATGAACCGCTGTGTGAACAGTAGTGCCATCTCCGTAATTGTCTTGACAGAGTCATTCAGAAGCTCTGAATACCATTCGAATGATGTCTCCGCCAAGCTGCCGACAAATTGGCGAAGCAATAGTTTGTCATCGCCCCCGGTATTACCGCAAAAAGCTCTGAATTGAGCAACGTGTTGGTGCGGATTGCTCGTCCCCTTATACACATGGAATTTGGGCATCGTATATCCTGGCGGGTACTTAATTTGGTCGTACCAGCCTGGATAAGGTTCCCAGTTCTGACGACCTGGCCTGCCACTTTGTTCGCTTGATGAGCTCATATTTGTTGAGCTATGTAATCATTAAGGGTAGCTTTAGAGATCGTCTCCTCCCTGGCTGCTGATAAAGCCGGAGGAGGGTTTGATGTCTTCCCTCTGTTGTCTTCAATGATTATTGGAGAGTCTTCGGCCGGAGGATCCGGTTGGATCATCATCCCAATCATGTCTTGGAATAGAAGCGCCATCTGTTTTATATTACCCTATTGTTCCGCGGCCTCTTTATCTTTCTTTTCAAGCACCTTGTTTCCCCCAATCAGAGCAAGGCTCTGTTTGAATTTCAAAAATTCAAATTTTGAAGCAACGCTTCAGATCCTCTGCGCCGCGAGCAAAGCGCCACGTGTCAGAAGTTGATGCGTCAGCACAGCGCCCGAGGCAGTGCGTCCAATCAGAGCAAGGATCTTTAAAAATAAAAGTAAAGGAAGCAACGCTTCAGTTGCGCAAGCGCTGCGCTGCGCTGCGCGACACGTGTCTGCGCAGTCGCGCACGCACAGCTGCGCAAGCGCTGCGCTGCGCGACACGTGTCTGCGCAGTTGCGCAAGCGCAGCGCTGCACGACGCGTGTCTGCGCAGTTGCGTAAGCACAGCTGCGTGAGCGCTGCGCTGCGCGACACATGTCACGTGCTGGGGCGTTTGCGCAAAACAGAATTGAAATTTTAAAGAAATCTTTTCTGTTCTTGTTAAAACATGAAGATTTTCTTCTGTAAAACAGGGGCCCTTGGATCAAAGATCCAACGGTGGGGAAAATTCCCCAAAATCACTCAGAGAAAGATCTCTTCAACAAATTTAACTAATTTATGGGCACTATAAAAAGAACCCCAGACCTCAATTCAAAGGCATGAACATTTTGTGAAAAATTAAACAGAGAGAACTCTGAAGAATTGGAGAGGAATCCTCAAGAACAAAGAAAAAGGTAAAAACCTTTAGAAAAAGGGAAAATTCTCTCATGAATAGATCATTGATCTGAGAATAAGATCAAGGACCTCTAATGAAAAAGAAAATAAACAAATAAAAAACAGTGCCTTGCACTTCTTTTTATGAACCATTGGTTCTGAATCTAAAAGATTCTCAAGATAACAGTGCCTCGCACATTTTATGAACCACTGTTTCTTTAAAAAACAAGAAAAAACTTGTTTTCTTTGATCTGAAATTGATCCAAAAGAATAAGAACAGTGCCCAGCACTTGCCAAAACTGCACTATTGCGCAAGCCGCACGACGTGTCAGCAGTGCAACAGCGCAGCGCACTGCGCTGTTGCGCTTGCGCTCACCAGAACGTGACACGTGTCACCTCCACGGGCGCTTGCGCTCTTTAATTGTGCAAAACGCCTGACAAGCCATGTGGGGCACTGTCAGAGTATCTAATGCTCTGCATTATTAAGAGAAGGGCCAAGCCCAATTAAAGAAGGCCTAACAGGCCTAATAAAATGCAATGCATTATTTTAAAAAGGGCAGAGCCCAAACCAAAACAGATGCTCTGCATCATTTACAAAGGGACAGAGCCCAAATAAAAAAGGCCTAGCAGGGGCAAATCCCTAGCACAAGCCTAATAGGCCAAAGATAAATAAAAACGTTGAACATTTTTCAACTGGACTTAGCCCAATCATGACCGTAAGTCCTCAAATTAAATTGACTGAGCAAGACTGCTCTCCTAAATCAATTTACGACCGGTTCAAGGGTACATCCTGAACTCCTATGACACCTATCGTTGTAATCCTTCAACGACGTCAGAGAGGTGATGGGTCCCGACGACCACACATCAAGATGGATTGCGGGGTCCTTAAACTCGTGGACCGAAACGTCCTTAAACTAATATTGGACCGAAACGTCCTTAAACTAATGTTGTACCGCAACGTCCTTAAATTACCTACGGACCACCACGTCCCTAAACTGGAATACGGACCACCACGTCTCTAAACTGGAACATAGACCACCACGTCCTTAAACTTGAATTAATACGGACCACCACATCCCTAAACTGGAATACAGACCAACACGTCCCTAAACTGGAATGCGGACTACCACGTCTCTAAACTGGAACATAGACCCCCACGTCCCTAAACTGGCAATGGACCGTAACGTCCTTAAACTACCTATGGACCACTACGTCCCTAAACTGGAACAATAGAGCCTCCAAATGCTCTTTTGCCGGATCTAAATGATCCCGTTTAAGTTGATCTTAGCCCCAAATACGGCTAACGTATCCTTAAACATTCAAATGGACTATAAAAAAATCCAAATCAACTCTGGTTCAAGGGTACATCTCTGAACTCCTCTGACACCCGTCGTTGTAATCCTTCAACGACGTCAGAGAGGTGGCGAGTCCCGATGGCCATACATTAAATGGATCACCACGTTAAGTTGATCTTAGTCTCAAACAGGACTAACGTATCCTTAACGAACGTTTAAGTTGATCTTAGCCTCAACATGGCTAATGTATCCTTAAACTAAAAACACCAAACCCAAATCTAAGTAAATACGGATTTGGACTAATCCGCGTCCTACGGGCGACGGCATTACTCAGTCTCCGTATACAATCCACGGGCAACCACAAAACAAAACAAACACACACGACACGAAGTGAAATTCTGGAGAAGGAGAAAGTTGTTGCCGCGATGCGGTAGCGTAATTAACTGCAGGGGCTTGCGCCTGCAGGGAAGAGCGTCCCCACAATCAAAAACCCCTCAAGCGAGTGGAAATCTGACGAAGTCTGCTACATCGGCCGCATCCGTCTAAACCTCCGATACACGGTGCCATAAATCAACTTGGCATCTTCGGAGAGGTGGACGGATAAAACCAAATAGCATCTGCCCCGAATCTCAGGCAAGACGCCCTAACGCGTCGGCCGCCATTCGGAGGGGAACAGATTCTGGCACGCCCGGTGGGACCTTTTCCTCTTTCCACTCCACACTTCGTGTGTCGTCTTCGCGAACCAATCGCAGTTTGTTAAATGGTTGCCTTTGTATTTCAAGTTACTAAGATTTGGTCTTTTGCCTGGCGCAGAACTCAAGCATCAATGGTCTCTAACTGCACCAACTGCTCGAAGTGCCACTGCAACGGACGCTCCACCTCCCCTGGAGGTGTAGCATATGGACCCCAAGCGGCTTCCTTCCTCGCTCTACCGGTAGACCAGATGACCCAGGCCACCACCGGCCTGTTTTTCGGGACCATGATCCCACCTACAAGCTTCTCTATGCCAATACCTGCACTGGAAGTGAACAAGAAGTCAGTCTTCGATCGGCTCACTGCCACGACGGCCCCTGTCAACTGGTCGCCCACTACCAAACCAACAGCCTCTGTTTTCGCCAGGCTGGATCAGAACTCTGAATTAGCTGTCCCAAGGAAGGCAATAACTGCTGCTCCAGAAATCGTCAAGGCGGCTTCCCCTGTCAAAGAATCAATCTTTTCAAGACTGACGATTCCTGCTCTTGCCCTTGCTCGAGGATCCGTCTTCGACAGGTTGAATATCACCCCTCAAAAAACAACCTAAGTCTTTAAGAGGTTAACACTGGCGACGCCTCATTCAGACAGGGGGCAAAAAGAAGCTATCTTTATGTCCGAGCCAGTCCCAACGGCTCGTCATGTTCAACGTCGCCATTGGCGACGAGTGAGAAAGGCAGGGGGCAACTCCCCCTCAGGGTTAACTCCACCGGCTCCAGTGGTGGAAGTCAACGCTACTGTTCCAACTGGGAACAGCTTTGAACTGCTGAGGAGAGTACGTAAGAATTCTCCAACCGCTAGATTGAAAAGATCTCCTCCGCCCGCGAAGAGAGTTCTGGAAACAAAACAAGAACAGCCCCCTCAATGGCTGTCCTCAAAAATTTATAAAGTTTGGCGGAGAGTTCAAGACTCCGTAATTGACCCAGATCACTCTCGTCAGCAAAAGAAGACGAAGGTACAAAAAGAAAAAGACCGTCCCATTAAACAGCAAGGGACAACGATCGCTAGGGTGCCCACTGCAATGGCCCCTTCAACTTCAACGGCCCACAAAAGAAGGAGGCCGGAAAAAACCCCCGCGCCGGCGACAAATATCAGAGGTGGTGAACCCTAACGCCCTAAGTTAGGGGGCATTGTAGTTCATACCGTCTGTGCGGCGTCTGGTAAAGAGGACAGTCGCATATCTACGGGTCATCGACCACTTACGCGATGAGTGACCAAGGCGCAGGAGCAGCAGCAGAAGCTCCAAGAGATGATGAACGCTATGGCCGCACTTACAGGGCCAAAAGAAAATCCTGAAACATCCTCGGATGAACGCCATGAGGAAGAAACCGACGCCGAATTCCTTCGTCGAATATTGGAGAAGAAGGACAAAGAGGCCGCTGAACAAGCAGCCAACATACAGCGTATGGGGCCCCTCTTCCAAGACATGATAGGGATGATGATATAACAAGATCCTCCGGCCGAAGAGCCCCCGATCGTCCTTGGAGACGATAGGGGAGAGACATCAAATCCTCCACCAGCTCTGTCGATGACTAAAGAGGATACAATCACCAAAGCTGATTTAGACGAGTACATAGCCCAACAAATACGGGTTCATCATGCGACCGAAGCAGCCGGCCAGGTCGTGAAAACGGGGTGGCCATATCCGAGTTGGTACGATCAAATCAAGTACCCGCCGGGTTACACAATTCCTAAGTTCCATGTCTACAAGGGGACAGGCAATCCTCACCAGCACGTTGCCCAGTTCAGGACACTCTGCGGCAACACCGGCGGTGATGACAAGCTTTTGCTCCGTCAGTTTGTTGGAAGCTTATCAGATACAGCGTTCGAGTGGTACTCTGAGCTCCCGAACGACTCTATCAAAACCTTCGCGGAGATGGAGCTGTTGTTTACTCAGCGTTTTGCAAGCGCCAGTGAACGCACCCCGATGATGGCACTGATTAACGCCAGGGTAAAACCAGGCGAGACATGGGTTCAATATGCTATACGGTGGAGGAACTTATGGTCGAAGTGCGAGCAGCGCATTGAAGAACCTCCCGCAGTGGGTATGTTTGTGGGAACCCTTGATCCGCAAGCAACCATCTCGCAATTTATGATGTTTTTCAAGCCGACTACCTTCCAGGCCTTGATTGACAAGCTAGCGCAGATGGATCAGATGGGCCATAAACCTCCTCTTCCAAAGCCGGACTCTCGAAATGACAAAGGAAAGGGAAAAGCGATCGTTGTTGCTAATGCTCAACAACAACCGAGCGAATCGAAGCCGGTTATTCCTCAAAATAACATGCGCCCGTACGTGGCCCTTGAGGAAAGGATGGGACGTTCTTACTCGTTTCCCCGGGATAAAACGAAAAGGTTATTCGAGCTGGCGTTGCGCAATCGACTCATAAATCTACCGGATCCAAAACGTCCGTTGCAACCAAGTGATGTCAATGAGCCCAACTACTTTCCTTATCATCGAGTACTGGGCCATCCGATCGAAGATTGCTACGTTTTCAAAAATTGTCTTGAAAACCAGTACCGACAGGGCAAATTCGCGTTATCTGACAAATGGAAGGTGAATCCCCCGCAGCCCCACACATCTAAGGGGACGAATACGCCGGGGGAAACATGCTCCGTCGTTGAAGAAGCTCCTTGGGAGGTTGTATTATCAGCCAAGACGAAGAGGATGCTAAACGATCTTCAGACATGTCCAGCGATTAGGTGGAAGAACCCGTTGGAACAGCAGGTCATTGAAGGGATGTTGAAGCCACGTCCAACTCCAAAGACCGATGGAGGTGGCTCAAGCACTCACAACCGGCCGTCAAAATCTTCGAAGAAGAAGAAAAAGAAATAAAAGAAGCCCGTGAAGCCTGGCGACAAGCACTCGGACTTGCAAAAGCAAATTGACGCGCTGGAGGAATACAACCAGAAGGCACGGACTCCCATTACATTCCAAGAGTTCCTCAATCACGTCTTTCAAGAGGAAGATGAGGGAGAAAGTTCATCTGATGAATTTGAAGAATGCGTGGCGAGCTGTCATGTGATTTCCCATTCGTTCATGGACGATGAAGAAACTCCTTGTACTGAAACGCTGGGGGCAGATCCTGAACCAAAAATTCTGGGGCCGTCAGATGAAATGATTGACGCATTCCTTAATGAAGCTCGGTTGAAAAGTAAGGCTGATCGAGAACACGAGACGGCCATATTTGAAAGGGCCAAGCGCCAGCGACTTGATGAAAGAGCTGAGACGATCCCGCCGGAGCAAAATACTTCCACTATCGACAAAAGCCAATTCAAGATGAGGAAAAGGTTTGCTAAGGCCATATCAATGGGCATGAAGCTACCATCCTCCGAAGGAAAAATTACTGGTGAAATAGAAATGCACCCCTCCTATTGCTTATATCATCAGAAGGTTTCGCACCCCACTCAAGAGTGTAAAGCTTTCGATAGATCGTGGCAAGGATACGTTGCTCATCAACAACGCTTTAAGTGGGAAAAGCGCAAAACTCGTCTGGGGCGGAAAAATACGACCGAAGAGCTTAAAAGAACCACCGGCGATTGTCGCATGGTTAGCACCGGCGGGTCACAAGTGCCAACATTCAGGAGCGATTCTGATGAGGAGCTGGAACTTGCCCCTCTCTTTAAAGAGTCCACTTCGGGAAAAGAAGAAAAGCCGAAGGTTTGCGAAAATATTCGGCTGCGGAATCGGACGCTGCCTGAAAAGAATCTCGGACCCTCAAACAGAAAAGATAAAGGGAAAGAAAAGGTCTCTGAAGATATCGTCTTAGATGACCAAGTGGTGGAAGAGCTAGCCGCCAAGGACTCGCCAAAGAAAAATAAGGTGGATTACAACGTTCTAGCGCACCTGAGGAAACTACCCTCACAGCTCAGCATTCTCGACGCCCTTTTGCTATCAAAGGAGGCGAGAGATTCATTGATCAAGGCACTACAAGATCCGGAACAATTCCAAGCTTACCTGGCCGAGGAAAAGATGAAGGATGAATTGGAGGAAGTGCACACGGCCGATGTCACTTTCGGCGACAAGGACCTTCTCCTTGGGACGTGCGAACACAATCGCCCCCTCTATGTCTCAGGATACTGTCACGATATAAAGATAGGCAAAATCCTGATCGACAATGGATCCTCCGTTAATCTCCTCAATGTGCGGGTCTTAAAAGAAATCTGCATGAGCGTCCAGCACCTTGCTCGGGATAAGATTACCATTTCCGGGTTCGACTCCCAGTCATCAAGAACTCTTGGGTCTGTAATACTGACGCTACGCTTCGGGTTACTCGTCACGGACATTAAGTTCCACATCATAGATGCCAAGACATGCTGCAACGCTTTGCTCGGTCGACCATGGTTACACGAGTACAACATCATCCCTTCTACGCAACATCAGTGTATGAAGTATTTTAAGGATAGTTTCGAGTATACCGTGACGGGAGAACTGAACCCATTCTCTGTGAATGAGGTCCGCAAATACGAAGATGCCAAATACTTCTTACCGGATTTCGAAGATACAGAGAAGTGTCACAAGCCGGAAAATAAAGCTAATGCCACCATCCCTGTCTTCGGCAGTGATACCGAGGAGGAAGTGGAGATAGTTTATTCGGGTCCATCCCAACACTACAAGCCAGGACCGTCCACTCCTACGTTGATCTTTGGTAGCGACTCAGAAGATGAGATCCATGCTATATTCTCTGCTCGACCTTCAATACGAACGTCCGCTGACGAAGAACAAAGTCTACAAGTCGCCATGGTGCAGCTTAAACACCATAAAGAACTGGATGCACTTAATATTTACAATGTAGAAAAGCTGCAAACGTTCTATATCCCTCCCAGGCGAGAAAGAGAGAAAGCAATTCTATTCTACCGCTCTGAACAAACCAAGGTGGAAAAAGAAATCTGGCATGGCGCGGATCCTACGCTCGACAGGCTTCAGCCTATCCGTCTTCCCCGATATTATACGGAAGGTTTGAAAAAGCTGCTGAAACTCCAGGGGATATCCTTCAAGCAGACCGTTCGAAAAGCCAAGTTCTATGACAAAATCTGGAACGTTCCCGGGACTCAACGCAAACTGCCTAATGGTAAAATGGAGACAATCGGGTTTGGATACATCCGGTCAAAGGAACGAGAGCTACTAAATAGCTGCTATGTCATGTATGACTTCGATGAAGAAGCGGATGCTCAATGGGAGGACGCTAATCTTGAGCCAGTGAAAATTCCAGATGCAAAAGAGCCCAGTCCGTCGTTCGAAGAACAAATGGATAAGTTTATAAGGGAAGCGGGTCAAAATGTCCGAGACGACCATGACCGCGAAATGGTCATCTACGAGAAAGCCAAAATGCAACGCCTCCTCCAACAGGATATGAAAGATGAAAATGCCGCTCCTTGTCAACCTGTTATAAAGAAGGCTCGACGCAAAAGCAGAAATAAGTCGAAAGGCCAAAAAGGCGCTCAACAGCAACAAAGCAGGGCTAAGAAGCCAAGCAAACGGGAGTCGAGCATTATTGATCTATCCCTCATGAAGAAAATGGGTCGAGCATACTCTTTTCCTCAGGATAAGACGAAGTAGATACTTGATCTTGCTCTAAAACATCAAATGCTTACACTGCCGGAGTCTAAACACCCCGAACAAGCGGGCGAAGTCTCACACCCGGACTATTGCTCTTACCATCGAGTAATAGGGCATCCTCTTGAAGATTGCTTCACCTTCAAGAATTGGGTTGAAGATCAGTATCAGCTTGGCAAATTCACTCTGTCTGACAACTGGAGGGTAGCGCCGCCACAGAAACAAGAACCCAAGGCCACGGAAGAAGAACCAGTTCCGCATTGGGATTGGAAGCGAATTCGTACTTGTCACGTGATAACGATATCAAAAGAAGAGCCCGAGAACATGGATGACCTTCCCTGGTGCTTCGAAAACAGCAACGACGAGGTAATCTCAGAATTCCCACCAGCGCCAAAAGAGCTGGAAGATGGAATCCATACCACTGCAGATAACCTTAAGAAAATTGAGTTGGGAACGACAAATGACCCGCGAACGACATTCATCGGCGAGCTGCTATCTGAAGAAAGGGTGGCTGCGTTAAAGGACGTGCTTCTACAGCATAGAGATTGCTTCGCATGGAACTATTCCGATATGCCAGGACTAGATCCAGAAATTGTTGTGCATAGATTGGCGATATCTCCGGACGTCAAGCCAGTCAAACAGGCGCCGAGAAGAATGCGGCTCGAGCTTGAGATGAGTATCAATGCCGAGGTCAAGAAGCTGATCGATTCTGGCTTCATCCAGGAAGTTCAATATCCTGAATGGATCGCCAACATCGTCCCGGTGATGAAGAAAAATGGGACAGTGCGCATTTGCGTAGACTTCCGAGATCTCAATAAAGCCTGCCCGAAGGACGATTTCCCAGTGCCAGTCACTGAACTGATGATAGACAATACGTCCACTCATGAGGTTTTCTCCTTCATGGATGACTCATCGGGGTATAACCAGATAAAGATGCATCCCGAAGACCAGAAGCACACCGCCTTCAGGACTCCGTTGGGTATATTCTGTTATAAAGTGATGCCCTTCGGCCTAAAGAACGCTGGTGCCACCTACTAGAGGGCCATGACGAAGATCTTCGATGACCTCATACACGAAATCGTCGAATGCTATATCGACGATCTCGTGGTTAAAAGCAAATCGTACGAGAAACATCTCGAGCATCTGAAGACCGTATTTCAACGCCTTCGACAATACAACTTGAAGATGAACCCTCTCAAGTGTGCATTCGGAGTTTCCTCAGGCAAATTCCTGGGATTCATTATTCGGCACCGGGGGATTGAGATAGATCCGTCAAAGATCAAGGCGATCATGGAAATGCCTCCGCCAAGGACTCTCAAACAGCTGCGGTCTCTCCAAGGGAAGCTCGCGTATATACGGCGATTTATAGCCAACCTTTCAGGAAAGTGCCGTCCTTATAGCCACCCGATGAAGAAGGGAACCCCGTTCGTCTGGGACCAAAAGTGCCAAAGCGCGCTAGACGAGATCAAGCAGTACCTACAAAACTAGCCAGTGTTGGCTGCTCCGGTTAAGGGAAAGCCTCTCATTCTTTATACAACCGCCCTCGAAGGTTCCTTAGGCGCATTATGGGCACAAAAGAATGACCAAGGGACGGAAAGAGCACTCTACTACTTAAGTCGAGTTCTGCTGGGGGCAGAAAGCAACTACTCCCCTATTGAAAAACACTGCTTGGCGTTGATCTTCGCGATAACAAAGCTCAGGCACTATGCGTTGGCGCATGAAGTCTGTCTCATTTCAAAGGTGGACCCCCTTAAATATTTGATGTCGAAGGCCATATTGACGGGACGACTCGCTAAATGGGCCCTGCTCTTGATGAAGTTCTCAATAACGTATCAACCTCTCAAGGCAGTGAAAGGCCAGGCCATCGCCGACTTCCTTGCTGAGCACCCGATACCTGCCGATTCTCCTCTGAATTGCGATTTGCCAGACGAACATGCGTTTGACATGATCGACGGTGGTGATACCCAATGGGAACTTTATTTCGATGGAGCATCTTCCATGAAAAAGCGCAAACAAAGTACCCCTATAATCAAATCGGGGGTAGGCTTCATCTTCGTGACTCCACAAGGAGGGATAATGCGCTTCGCTTTCTCCTTAACAGAGCCGAGGACAAATAACGAAGCCGAATAAGAAGTTTTGATAGCATGCCTCGAGATCGCAATTGACATGAGGATTGAAAACCTCCTCATATATGGAGACTTCCAACTGGTCGTTAGTCAAGTAAACGGCGACTACCAAACGTGCAAACCGGAGTTGGTGAAGTACGGCGAAAAGGTGCAACAATTGTTGACCCAAATTCCCTCCTATACTTTGGAGAACATACCGCGCGCGGAAAACAGCAAAGCGGACGCGTTGGCCAAACTTGCTAAAGAACTGGCTGACGAGAACCTCGATGACGTTAGAATCGTGGTACAAAGCCGTCGGGTGCTTGCCCCAGCAGAAGTACCTCCGGAATCATCCGAGGAAAAGGGAGCGACTGAACAGACGACCTTACAAATAAAAGAACGAGAAAAGGCTGAGGATTGGAGAGAAGTCTTTATAGACTACTTTAAGTCCCACCGAATGCCTGAAGAAGCGTCCACAAGACATCAGCTCATAAAACGAGCTCTGTCTTTCGCCTTCGTCAATGATACTCTGTACAAGAGGTCATTTGATTCCCTGTGGTTGAGATGTCTGGGACCTGACGAAGCAAAAAGAGTCGTTCAGGAAGTTCATGACGGACTCTGCGGTTCTCACCAAGCGGGCCCAAAGATGAAGTTGAAGATCAAACGGATGGGCTACTACTGGCCCACGATGATTCAGGACTGCCTCGAATATGCGAAGCAATGCCACTCATGCCAAATCCATGGGGACTTCATCCACCAACATCCAAATCCATTACATCTAACGGTGGCTAGCTGGCCATTCGAAATGTGGGGGACTGACATAATCGGCCCCATCGAACCAGCATCGTCTAGAGGACATCGTTTCATCCTGGCAACGACTGACTACTTCTCCAAATGGGCAGAAGCGGTACCACTGAGGGAAGTGAAGACGGAGAATATCCTCCATTTCTTCAAGACGCACGTCCTATATCGGTTTGGAACTCCACGACGGATCATCTCCGATAACGGGCCGGCTTATAGAAGCCATAAGATCAGTCGCTTCGCGCAACAGCACAATATAGACTGGAGATATTCCTCGGTTTATAATCCGCGAGCTAACGGTCTAGCTGAGGCCTTCAATAAGACCTTAATAAAGATTATGAAGAAGACAGTGTCCCGAAATAAGAAGGACTGGCATGAAAGACTGCAAGAAGCTCTTTGGGCGTATCGAACTACGTTCAAGACAGCCACAAACACAACGCCATATGCGCTGGTATTCGGTACAGAAGCAGTACTCCCCCTCGAGATAAAGTTACCCTCTCTACGAGTGGCAGTCCACTACGAGCTAGCAGATGAAGAAAATGCTCACCTTCGGCTTGAGGAGCTCGATGCCCTCGATGAGACCCGGCTCATAGCGCAACAAAATCTGGAGTCCTACAAAGAAAAGATGACGCGCTCATATGAAAGATTGACCCGACTGAGGACATTCCGCCAAGGCGAACTTGTGCTAGTGGTAAAAAGGCCTATGATTCCCAATCGCGCCAAACGGGGAAAATTCGAGCCAAACTATGAAGGCCCGTACATCATAGATAAGGTCTACCAGGGTGGGGCCTATCTATTCATGGGCATGCACGGTGAAAGGCCTTTCAGGCCAATAAACGGTCGCTTCCTAAAGAAATACTATGCTTAATGAGCCACAGCCTAGGTCAATGGTAGATGACGACGACTATGTCCGCTCGTTATCTTCCTAAGCTCTAGCTTTAAAGGCAGTAGCCGGCTTTCTCAATAGCGGACCGAAATGTCCTTAAACTAATAGCGGACCGAGACATCTTTAAACTACTACCGCAGCATCCTTAGGCTGACGAGATAAATAAAAAAAAAGGGAAAGAAAATAATTTTAAAAAAATGATAATGATAAAAACGGTATGTTCATAAGCAAAAAGGGTACGGATGAAAACCCGAAAGGGCTCCGTGAGTAAAAACAGCAGGGCTACCGGCGAGTGTTCGTGAAAACCCGAAAGGGCGCGACCTCGTAAAAAAAAAAGAGAAGAAGAAAATAAATATAAAAAAATATAAAACAAAAACGGTATGTCCATAAGCAAAATGGGCACGGATGAAAACCCGAAAGGGCTCCGTGAGTAAAAACAGCAGGACTACCGGCGAGTGTTTGTGAAAACCCGAAAAGGCGCAACCTCGTTAAAGGACACTTACAAAGTCCTCTCGACCTTGTAAGGAGAAACCACCCGCGTGAGATCCTTACGACTCACAAGGGAGCAACATACTTAGGGATCCCCACGATTCCTAAGGAGAAAATACACTTGCGAGATCCTCACGACTCGTAAGGAGAAATCTCTTATAGGACCCTCACGGCTCATAAGAGTTGAAAGTCTTAAGTTACAGAGACCTAAACCTGTGCTTAATCAACCCCCACAACTTCCGATATTGCCCTACAAGTGGTTCAATACTGACCCTTGTATACAATCCACGGGCGCGAATAAACATTTCCATAACGAAATCCCATCCGTGACTAGGGATATGTTCATATGATGAACGACCATTGTAGGTCCTCTCGACTTACAAGGAGAAAACCCTCTTGTAGGATCCTTACGACTTATAAGAGAAAACGCGCTTAGGAACCCTCACGATTCCTGAGGAGAAAATACACCTGCAAGACCCTCACGACTTGTAGGGAGAAATACCTTTGTGAGACCCTTACGGCTCATGAAGTTAAAATCCTTAGTCGACAGGACCTTAACCCTGTTCGCTAAGCCACCTTTGTTCAACATCGACGGGGGCAAATGATGATTCGCTCCTGGCAATATCCCAGTTGTAGCGGTGCTGATGCCGAAATCGGTGTCTAATTTCAGGTTTACGGTGAAAAGCCGATAGGCCGCACATGCATACGAAATAGCAGAAATGATAGGGCAACTTGCAATAAAAAGCAGCAAGTAAAAATGTATGCATGCAAAATAGCCGAAATGATTGGGCAACTCGCAATAAAAAGCAGCGAGTAAAAATAAAATAAACAGCCGAAATGATTGGGCACCGCGAAAAATAGCCGAAATGATTGGGCAATCGCGACCTTCGCGATATAAAAGCTGAAATGATAGAGCATCGCGGAAATAAAACAAAAAAAAGATGATAAAACTTTGGCCCTACAGTTAAGATCACATCGATCCCTGTATACAATCTAAGGGCGTAAACAAAGAAGGAACCATACTTTCCCAACAGGCTCCGCCGGAAAACAAGGCCAAATCTCGACGATTCATCAACTCTGAAGAAACCAATGTCTTCGGCAAGTACCTCAACTCAGGAAAACAAACAATCCTTGACGAGAGCCTCCTGATCCACGTCGACTCACAGAGCAACCAGTGCCTCCGTGGGAAATTCTCGACTCGTTTCAACACCAAGGAAACAAATAATCCTTGGCGCTAGGGAAACAAATAATCCTTAGCAAATACCTCAACTCAAGGAAACAAACACTCCTTGACGAGAGCCTCCTGATTCGCGTCGACTCGCAGAGCAACCAGTGCCTCCTTGGGAAATTCTCGATCCATTTCAACACCAAGGAAACAAATAATCCTTGGCGCTAGGGAAACAAATAATCCCTAGCAAACACCTCAACTCACGGAAACAAACACTCCTTGACGAGAGCCTCCTGATTCGCGTTGACTCGCAGAGCAACCAGTGCCTCCGTGGGAAATTCTCGATCCGTTTCAACACCAAGGAAACAAATAATCCTTGGCGCTAGGGAGACAAATAATCCCTAGCAAATATCTCAACTCAAGGAAACAAATACTCCTTGACGAGAACCTCCTGATCCGCGTCGACTTGCAGAGCAACCAGTGCCTCCGTGGGAAATTCTCGACTCGTTTCAACACCAAGGAAACAAATAATCCTTGGCGCTAGGGAAACAAATAATCCTTAGCAAATACCTCAACTCAAGGAAACAAACACTCCTTGACGAGAGCCTCCTGATTCGCGTCGACTCGTAGAGCAGCCAGTGCCTCCGTGGGCTCGATCCATTTCAATACCAAGGAAACAAATAATCCTTGACACTAGGGAAACAAATAATCCTTAGCAAATTCCTCAACTCAGGGAAACAAACAATCCTTGACGAGAACCTCCTGATCCACGTCGACTTGCAGAGCAACCAGTGCCTCCGTGGGAAATTCTCGACTCATTTCAACACCAAGGAAACAAATAATCCTTGGCGCTAAGGAAACAAATAATCCCTAGCAAACACCTCAACTCAAGGAAATAAACAATCCTTGACGAGAGCCTCCCGATTCGTCTCAACTTACAAGATGAAGCCTCAGGCAGCAGGGACTAAAAAACTTGCTTCCTGAACAATGGGACCCTGCAAATCGATCTAAACGGTCTCTTGCATACTATCCAAGGGTCTCACTCCCCGAAGTCAAGTTTCGACAAGGAGGGAAACAACCGCTTACGAGTCCTCTCGATTCGTAAGAGGGAAAAATTCTCTTACAGGATCCTTACGACTTATAAGAGGAAACACACTTAGGAATCCTCACGATTCCTAAGGAGAAAAACCCACCTACGAGATCCTCTCGATCCGTAGGGAGAAAAGTCTCTATGAAACCCTCACGGCTCATAAAGTTGAAAAGTCTTAGGCAGCAGATCTGAACCTGCAGCCTAAGCCATCGCTATCCTATGAAGAAATCAAGATGCCTACTCTATTATATGCTAATTATGACAACATGCTGATAATAAGAGAAGGCAGAAAGCAAAAGAACATACAAGATATTGCAAAAGAAAATGTGTATCTTTATTCATGGACTTCAATCAAATACAAGATGAATCGCACAAATGAATAAAGAATGGATACATATTATTTAAAAGGAAAATCTTACAAATACATTGATACAAAGGCAGCTACTGGGAAGGAAGCGTCTTAAGTAGCTTTATCAGTTGTTCGCACACTTCCTTCCATGCCTTTTCCCGATCGGCTACCACCGCTAGTTCGTCCTCTACTTGAGCCCGCTGCTGCATGAAGGATGCAAGTTGTTCCCCAACGACCTGCTGAGCTGCTTCACGGCCTCGGGCATCACGCTTAGCGGCATCAAGCTTCCGCTTCAGTGCAAGCCCATTAGAGATACGCTCTAGGAGGCCTTCAAAGACAACTTTCACCTCGGCAGCATTCGTCCTAACTTCAGCGCGCAGGCGAGCAGTTGCGTTTGAGGACTCCTGACGTTCTTTCAACCGTAAAGCTGCTTCTTGCTCCAAATGGCGGAAATAAGAAGTGATTTTCTCAAGCCAGGCTGTCCGTTGGGTGCTTATGGCCAAAACTTCAGGGGAAGGACGCATCGACTCCAACCGATGCAGGCAGGCCTCGATCTCCCTGCAGTGGTTAACCCAAGATTCGACGACGCCTTCGTTGTGAAAGTTTACGAGCGCCGCCAATATTGGGTTAACCTCCACAGTGAAATCTGCGGCAGAGGGGAGAGCGTCCATATTAAGCTCTTCGATATACCCGCTCAGCATGCCCAAACTCATCACGGCACCCTTTGAAGATGGACGTTTCAAGAAGGGGCCTGCCGGTGAAAGGACGCGAGACTCAAGAAGGACCGGAGCCGGAACGACAGCTGAAAAGACAAATGCGATTAAATGATGATTCAATAGATATGGAAAAGTCATTCATAAGATAGTTTACTATACCGGTTGAAGCAGGTGGCAAGGCCGGAAGGGCCGGTGGCGCGACCGATCTTTCTTCTCCCCCTTCGATTTGTAACACTGCAGTCAGGACAAGAGAGAGTTAGAAATAATTCCATCACAAAAAAAAAAGAAAGGTATCATTCGGGGACTATACTCACCAGCACCGCCAGAGGGAGAAGCAAGTTCAGATGGGAAGGAGAAGTGTGGGACCAACACTTGATATAGATGATCAAAAAGCACTCCTGAAAAGATACAGTGGTACGACGTTAGTACAAGAATCATGCGGCTAAAAGATAAACTAATGAATCGCAGATCCATACCTTCCAACATCTGCGATGGCTTAAGGGAAGGCTGGGAGGTGACCACCGCCAAGGTAGTAGTTGATGGTGCTCCTTCGAGCAATGGGGCATCGGCGCTGGTCGCACCTGCGTTGAAAACAAAGACAAACTTGTTAGAAAAGATTGCAAGATATAAAAAAGAATGACAGTAACTCAAAATTTACCTGATGAGCTGCCGGCTGAAACAGAGACGACTCCCCCCTCCATCGACATAAGACCACCGCCCGTGGCCTCATCGCCCGACTCAATGGGGGCCGTCGTCGTGCTCGCGCGACCAGGAGACGGCAGGAGATCATAGGCGGGGAGGGCAATGATTGGAGCATTGCCGGATTCTTGGAAGGAAACGGCTGACTCTTCCCCAAGTGTCGTGCCCATTTCATCCGCTACTTCTTCGGGCTCCGCCGTCTCCATCGACTTATCCACCGCCACCACGAAGTCGCCAGCCTCAAGCACCTCGCCCACCACTACCCTCGGCTCGGTTATAATGATCATTTTATCTGCCGCCACTTCAGGCTCGGCATCAATGACCTTCTCGGCTGCAGATCCCTCAACCTCTGTTTCAGGCTTCATAGCCCCAACGACGTTGCCCACCGTCAGCTCGAGTTCGAAAGTTACCGCCTCCTCTGTTTTCCTGGGTTCAACGGTCTTCGCCTCCCCCTCGGTCGGACTTGGCCCTGCAGGATAGAATACATAAGAACCGATGGCTTTATAATCCTTACAACAAGATTCTGAAAGAAATGTTACCTGAAGAGGATTTATCATTTGCACTCCGAACCGCGCGCGCCACTTGCCTGCGAGTAGTAGATAAGGTGACAGGGGCCTCTTCGGAGGGAGTATCAGCACGAGGGGTGGTGCTACGGCCTGCTCCCGTGGCCAAAGCAGCCCTGCGCGCCTTTGCTTCACGTCTCAATCGCTTCCTCTCCTCCTGAGCGGTTGAGACGGATTCCAACAGAGCCTCTTTAATTGAGGCGTCTTCGTCCGTGAATAGGGATGCCTCCAAATTTTTCAAGGCATCCCTCGTCGTTTTGTCAAGACGAGGCACTTGCAGCAGCCCCGACGAGACCGGGACTTCAGTAACAGGCTTGGGGAGGATCCCCGCATCAACTGGTATAGCCCCTGCAAAGAAACAAAGGAAGAAGGTTAGGTTGACCATCAGAAGAGATAACAAATTTTTTCTTATAGAAGAAAAGGGGGTAGGACGTACCAACGCCAGCTAGAGCGCGTTTCTCCTCCTCCTCTTGGAAGGTTTTCAAAGAGGCAGCAATAGCTTCTTCGGTAGAGACACCTGTTGAAAATGGGGGAAAGTATTAATTAAAAATAGTGATAAAAAGTGCGATAGAGTGACGAAGAAAGCAGCTAATGGTTACCTGACTCGGCGAGTTTGCTTAACATCGCTTCGAGCCTTGCTAATCACTCAGAAGCTGCAATAGCGGCCGCCAAATTGGTGTCTGCGGGGTCTACCAAGAAGCCCTTATTGCTGCCATATTCACTTATTCCTTCGTTGAGAGGGGCCTCAGGCTCTAAATTGAGGATCACGTCGAGGGAAAGGATCGACTTCTTCTTCTTTTGCCCGCCAGCTCTAGATGCACCTGAAATTGATTTGCGCTTGGCAGTCACCTTGGGGCGGCGGGTCCCGATATCCGCTCCTACGCCGGACTCTGGTGATATTACATTAACCGTCTTCGTGCGAGCACGGGGAGCCGGTGGTGCATTCACCATAGCAGGCAGCGGCAATCCACGCGGGGGGCTCAACACGCACGGTCGATCGACTCCAGCATCTTTTAGCGGAGGAATGACCGGAATCCTTGGCTTCAAAGGGGCCTTGCGATCACTGCCAGGAGGCGCACCCCTACGGTCAACCAGCATGCGCTTCTCCATTAAGATAACCGGGCCCATCGCATGCGCATACCAAGCCACATACGTGTTGAGCATCTTAGGGACACAGCTGGGTTCGCTGATAAAGAAATAGGAACCCATGTTAAGCCGTGTGAAATGGTGTATTGCATTCTTTATCCCCTCTCGGCTGACCACGGGCTTTTCCAAGAAAGCTTCCATCGGGACCCCTTGGTTATAGCTCGATTGCTGAGCAAACCGGTGCGGGTTGTACCTCATAAAGAGTGCAGTCTCGCTCTGCCTGAACACCAAGTAGCCCGGCCGAATGGAATAGAGATGGAGGATTTCCCGAGCCTTCAATATGGAAGCCCCATCTTTAAAATCATCGCGTAGCGACACTACTGACTTGGTGGTCTCTGAGCCTATTGTTATGACCTTATCCACAAAGGAAACCTTCCCTCCTACCAGATGTGGACGAAGGAGCAGCCCCCTAGACTCCCGCGGGGGTGCAGCCACAATTGAAGCGCCAACCAACCGCATGACTCTCGGGAGTCTGCATTTCTCAAAGAACAGAGGAATCTTATGGGCGCCGAACACCCCTTGCACGTGCATCTCCATCCAGGAGGTGAAATAGTGCATCGGGAAGTTAGCGGGCTGCACCCCAGGCTCACTAGCGTCCGCCGCTACGCTAAGTCCATTATAAAGGTAAGCCAGCCCAGCGATTCCTACCGATAACTGCAAACCAGCCACCATCCGATGCGCTGGGTAAAAGACGGAGGGCCGCATGTGGCGCAGGTGCATAGGGAGCGCAAAGCTGCATAGCCACAAGCCCAAGAACCCTATAAAAAAGTCTCATCATCCAAGCCCAGGACGGCAATTTCTGAAAAAGGGACGACAGCGACACTGGGGAGGTAAAAGTCTTGGTGGTCATCCTCCGATATGGGTCGGCGATCCAAACCGAATCCAAAAGGGTCGTCGAGCCGAGCGAAATTCTCGCCTTGCTCCGATAAGAACTCCGGGCGAACGAAGCGAGCGATAAAATCTGCAAAACTGATGCCCCGGTCGCCCGATTCCAGATGGAGTCCTTCATAGATCTCCAACACCTTCACCAAGCCTGGATACTGATGCTGAACGGCGTTCTCCGGAGTCAGGTCGAACACCAGCGGCTTGGTAGCAAAGACGTATTCGTCAGGAGGGAGCAACTCCTCGTAATGCTCCCCCCTCATCGGCAGACCCGAGAGTTCGGCAAACTCCTCCAAAGAAATAGAGACCTCCCTATCCGTCGTCAAGAAAGTGTGGGTGGGGATATTCCATTGCTCGATAAAAGTTTTAATCCACCACGTTGGAGGGGAAGGATATTCGAAGAGCGAAACGTAGATGGTCGAATACAAACCGATCTTCATCAAATGAGTCATTTTAGCCGATAAGATGTATCGGGCCCACTGCAAGTATCCGGCAGGCGGTCGCGGCACCAATCCAATATTGTAGGCCTGTCCCCAAGGGCGTGCTTCACCCTGACAGATGCGCCTCCCTAAAATATCTATTGCCGGCGGCGGCTGCACGGGAATAGCACCAATTGCGGGTTGGAGGAGGTCATCCGAGTTCCAATTTTTAACCTCCACGGCATACTTCACCGGGGGTTCGTCCGCATAGGGGATTGAAGTTATGGGCTCAGACGGCGTGGCGAAACTGAAACTGCGACGACCCTGAATGATTTCATTGTACCACTTTCCCCACAAGTGAAGTTTTTTTTGCTCGGGGTCATGATCCTTAATAAGAGAGAGCGCCACCCGGTCCACTGGTGCATGGGGAAACCCTCCCTCCGAGCGAACAAATGGGAAAGACAAGTTGGCAGACATGTTTCCTGTAGAAAGACAAAAATAACCGTTAGTGTTCCCACGCTTGGCACTTTAAAATCTTACACCACACTGCAATGCAGTGGGTAGGGGACCCACAAAATCTGGATGATGATGCATCATTTAATAAGACAATCCCATCATTAGATGAGACTGTCAATTCATGAAAAAGATCCCAAGAGAATATCCTCATTGATGGGAAATCCCTGGAGACAAGGAGAAAATCTCCTCTTTTAGAGCAAACCTCTGTCACAGAATGACATTTGTCAAACTCTGGTCTCAGGGGAACAAGATTCCTCAAAAGAGCATAGCTCTGTGGTAATAATGGAAAGATCCATCAAATTTTTTAACACTTAAAAGAATTAAAATTTTGGAATCTTGAAAAATCCATGAAAACTTATAAAAAATTCTTCATTTTTCAGATCTAAAAAGATCTACATTTGATCCAAGAGCAAAGCTCTGTTCATGGGTTAAAACCCATGGACAAGATCTCTATGGATCTGTAAGTTTTTTAGAGCAAGGCTCTGTTGATGAAACCCTAAAAGGGTTTTTTCTTTAGATCAAAGATCTATAAGAGCAAGGCTCTGTTAATTAAATTTAATTTAATTTAAATTACCTAGAGTGATTCTAAGTTCTGAACTTTGAAGTTCTTGGGGAAAGAACAAGAGCAAGGCTCTGAAAGTTCTTAAGCAAGAGCAAGGCTCTGAGAATCAAAAATTCTTGAAAGTTGTAAAGAATTTTCTAAGGACCAAGGGTCCTATTTATAGGCGCCTGCGCCCCTTCAACTTATCAGTTGATCCAAAGGCTGGGATCTTGCCACCGCTGCACTCACGTGCGTGCCACGTGAGCGCAACGGTGGGGGGGCATTTGTTTCCCCCAATCAGAGCAAGGCTCTGTTTGAATTTCAAAAATTCAAATTTTGAAGCAACGCTTCAGATCCTCTGCGCTGCGCACAAAGCGCCACGTATCAGAAGTTGATGCGTCAGCACAGTGCCCGAGGCAGTGCGTCCAATCAGAGCAAGGCTCTTTAAAAATAAAAGTAAAGGAAGCAACGCTTCAGCTGCGCAAGCGCTGCGCTGCGCGACACGTGTCTGCGCAGTCGCGCAAGCACAGCTGCACAAGCACAGCTGCGCAAGCGCTGCGCTGCGCGCTGCGCGACGCGTGTCTGCGCGGTCGCGCAAGCACAGCTGCGCAAGCACAGCTGCGCAAGCACAGCGCTGTACGACACGTGTCTGCGCAGTTGCGTAAGCACAGCTGCGCGACACGTGTCACGTGCTGGGGCGTTTGCGCAAAACAGAATTGAAATTTTAAAGAAATCTTTTCTGTTCTTGTTAAAACAAGAAGATTTTCTTCTGTAAAACAAGGGCCCTTGGATCAAAGATCCAACGGTGGGGAAAATTCCCCAAATCACTCAGAGAAAGATCTCTTCAACAAATTTAACTAATTTATGGGCACTATAAAAAGAACCCCAGACCTCAATTCAAAGGCATGAACATTTTGTGAAAAATTAAACAGAGAGAACTCTGAAGAATTGGAGAGGAATCCTCAAGAATAAAGAAAAAGGTAAAAACCTTTAGAAAAAGGGAAAATTCTCTCATGAACAGATCAGTGATCTGAGAATAAGATCAAGGACCTCTAATGAAAAGGAAAATAAACAAATAAAAAACAGTGCCTTGCACTTCTTTTTATGAACCATTGGTTCTGAATCTAAAAGATTCTCAAGATAACAGTGCCTCGCACATTTTATGAACCACTGTTTCTTTAAAAAACAAGAAAAAACTTGTTTTCTTTGATCTGAAATTGATCCAAAAGAATAAGAACAGTGCCCAGCACTTGCCAAAATTGCACTATTGTGCAAGCCGCGCCACGTGTCAGCAGTGCAACAGAGCAGCGCACTGCGCTGTTGCGCTTGCGCTCACCGAACGTGACACGTGTCACCTCCACGAGCTCTTGCGCTCTTTAATTGCGCAAAACGCCTGACAAGCCATGTGGGGCACTGTCAGAGTATCTAATGCTCTGCATTATTAAGAGAAGGGCCAAGCCCAATTAAAGAAGGCCTAACAGGCCTAATAAAATGCAATGCATTATTTTAAAAAGGGCAGAGCCCAAACCAAAACAGATGCTCTGCATCATTTACAAAGGGACAGAGCCCAAATAAAAAAGGCCTAGCAGGGGCAAAGCCCTAGCACAAGCCTAATAGGCCAAAGATAAATAAAAATGTTGAACGTTTTTCAACTGGACTTAGCCCAATCATGGCCGTAAGTCCTCAAATTAAATTGACTGAGCAAGACTGCTCTCCTAAATCAATTTACGATCGGTTCAAGGGTACATCTCTGAACTCCTCTGACACCTATCGTTGTAATCCTTCAACGACGTCAGAGAGGTGATGGGTCCCGACGACCACACATCAAGATGGACTGCGGGGTCCTTAAACTTGTGGACCGAAACGTCCTTAAACTAATATTGGACCGAAACGTCCTTAAACTAATGTTGGACCGCAACGTCCTTAAACTACCTACGGACCACCACGTCCCTAAACTGGAATACGGACCACCACGTCTCTAAACTGGAACATAGACCACCACGTCCTTAAACTGGAATTAATACGGACCACCACATCCCTAAACTGGAATACAGACCACCACGTCCCTAAACTGGAATGCGAACTACCACGTCTCTAAACTGGAACATAGACCCCCACGTCCCTAAACTGGCAATGGACCGCAACGTCCTTAAACTACCTATGGACCACTACGTCCCTAAACTGGAACAATAGAGCCTCCAAATGCTCTTTTGCCGGATCTAAATGATCCTGTTTAAGTTGATCTTAACCCCAAATACGGCTTACGTATCCTTAAACATTCAAATGGACTATAAAAAAATCCAAATCAACACTGGTTCAAGGGTACATCTCTGAACTCCTCTGACACCCGTCGTTGTAATCCTTCAACGACGTCAGAGAGGTGACGAGTCCCGATGGCCATACATTAAATGGAACACCACGTTAAGTTGATCTTAATCTCAAACAGGACTAACGTATCCTTAACGAACGTTTAAGTTGATCTTAGCCTCAACATGGCTAATGTATCCTTAAACTAAAAACACCAAACCCAAATCTAAGTAAATACGGATTTGGACTAATCCACGTCCTACGGGCGACGGCATTACTCAGTCTCCGTATACAATCCACGGGCAACCACAAAACAAAACAAACACACACGACACGTAGTGAAATTCTGGAGAAGGAGAAAGTTGTTGCCGCGATGCGGTAGCGTAATTAACTGCAGGGGCTTGCGCCTGCAGGGAAGAGCGTCCCCACAATCAAAAACCCCTCAAGCGAGGGGGAATCTGACGAAGTCTGCTACATCGGCCGCATCCGTCTAAACCTCCGATACACGGTGCCATAAATCAACTTGGCATCTTCGGAGAGGTGGACGGATAAAACCAAATAGCATCTGCCCCGAATCTCAGGCAAGACGCCCTAACGCGTCGGCCGCCATTCGGAGGGGAACACACCTTCCATAAGAATTCGATGTCGGTCTCCTGCTCCTGGCGTTGTTCCGACGATGCTTCTGGGCTTTCTTTCTGCCCAGTAAGTGCGGCCATCCTCGTCAACATCTCCTGGAGCTTTTGTTGTTGCTCCTGAGCTTTTATTACAGACCGTGTGAGTGGTCGATGACTCACGGAAGCACGACTATCATCTTTTCCGGATGCCAAGCAGACGGTATGCACAATCATATCCCCAGACTTGGGGCGTTTTGGCCCACTGCCTTTGAAATTTGCCACGGGCAGGGGGATCTTCTCCGGACTTCTCCTCTTATAGGAGGTCAAAGTTGCGGGGGCCGTTGCAGCAAGCACCCATGCAGATGATACCTTTCGTGGTATGGCGAAGGGATGGTCCTCCTCTTGCCGAGCCTTCGTCTTCTTCAGTCGGCGAGAGTAATCTTTGTCAATTACAGAGTCGTGGACTTTCCGCCAAACTCTGTGGATCTTGGAGGACAACCGCTGAGGAGGCTGTTCTGGCTTCACCTGTGTTGTGTTTTCGACTGGCGGAGGAGACTTCTTCAAGATGGCGGTTGAAGAGTTCTTGCGCACCCTCCTGAGCAGCACAAAGCTGTTCCCAGTTGGAACAGCAGGATCAATTTCCACCATTGGAGCTGGTGGGGTAAGTCCAGAGGGGGGACTTCCCCCAGCCTTCCTTACTCGGCGCCAGTGGCGATGTCGATCATGTCGTGCAAATGGGAATGGTTCAGTTACGGGAGTGGCTTCGTCATGCCCCTTGCTTTGATGAGAGGCTGCTTTTGGTGCCAACCTATCGAAGACTGACGTCCGTTAAGAAGGAACGTCTAACCTGTCGAAGACTGACTTTCGAATAGGGGAAGCACTTGTAATGACCTCACCCGTAGCAGGAGTTGGAACGGCCAGTCTTGTGAGGACCGATCCCATAAAAGGAGAAGCCCCTTTGATGACTTCGTTTACCGGAGCTGGAATAGCTATCCGCTTCTGGATAACTCCTTCAGGTATTGCGAGTCCCTTTACGGGCCCAGTGGAGTTTTGGCTCGGCCTATCAAAGACTGAGGCGGAAGACTTGGATGACCCGTTGAGAGGGGCCATGGTGGTTGCAAACCGATCAAAGACCGACTTCTTTGGGGCTTCTTGTGATGGCATTGAAGCTCATTGGCGGGAGCATGGTTCCGAAGAACAGTCCAGTGGTGGCCTGAGTCACATGTTCCACTAACATTGCGAAGATGGAGGCCGCTTGGGTCCCATAAGTCACTCCTCCAGCAGGGATGGAGTGGGAGTTGTTCTTACAATTGGTGCAGTTAGAAGCCATCGATGTCATCTTCTCTGCTGCACGGAGCAAGACACCAAATCTTAGTACGGGCAACCATATTAAACCGCGATTCGTATCACACTCAGCCCTTACTTGGTCGGCTAAAAATTCGCGAACACGACACACGAAGTGTGGCATGGAAAGAAGAAAAGGTCCCATCGGGCATGCCAGAATCTGTTAACAGCCGAAAACAGAGACGAAACCGCATAGGTCGTCTTGCTTGAATTTGGGGGCAGATACTATTTGGTTTTATCTGTCTACCTCTCCGAAACTGCCAAGTTGATTTATGGCACCGTGTATTGAAGGTTTAGACAGATGCGACCGTTGTAGCAGACTTCGTCAGATTCCCCCTCGTTTGGGAAGGGTTTTTGATTGTGGGGATGCTCTTCCCTGCAGGAGCAAGCCCTTGCAGTTAATTACGTTACCGTATCGCGGTAACCATTTTCTCCGGCTCCAGAAGGTCACTTCGTGTCGTATGTGTTTGTTTTATTTTTAGTTGCTCGTGGATTGTATACGGAGACTAATTTGTGTTGTCGCCCGTAGGGCGTTTATTAGTCCAAATTCGTATATTCATAGATTTGGGTTTGGGTTGATTTAAGGATCGTTAACATTGTTTGAGATTAAGATCAACTTAAATACTTGTTAAGGATATGTTAATCCGATATTGGACTATGATCTACTTAACGGGGGTTCGGGGTCATTTTTAATCCAACGAAAGAGCATTTGGGCTCTATCGTTTTAATTTAAGGACGTTATGGTCCACAGCTAGTTTAAGGAAATTACGGTCCATAGCTAGTTTAAGGACATCACTGTCCATATTGGGATGTGCCCGTCCATTTGAGAATACACTAAAGAGTTGTTGGTTATCGGGACCCACCACCTCTCTGAAGACGCTGAAGAATTACAACGACATTTATCAGAGGTGTGAGGAGATGTACCCCTGAACTAATTGTCCGTTAGAAGATCAATAGTCGTGTTTGGGATTAAGACCAATTTGGAAAAATTGTGAGCACATGGGCTCGGTTGATCTGAATTAGGGACTTTTGGTCAACTTGGACTCAGCCCACTCAGTCTTTGAATAAAGTGTTAAACACTTGCTTGGGCTCAGTCCCTTTTCTGTGCAAACAGTGCTGAGCATTGATATGGGCTCTGGCGCTCACCCTTTACTTTATCCTCTCTCTCTCTCTCTCTCTCTCTCTCTGTTTTTTGTTTTTTTATATGGAGTGTTAAACACTCTTTATGGCGCCCACGTGCGGAACACGTGAGGCGCTTGGCGCTGAGCGCCAACCACTGAGTGCTAATCACTCTTTATTGAGCAGCACCCACTTGAGGGACACGTGAAGCGCTTGGCACTGAGCGTCAACCATTGAGTGCTAAGCACTCTTTATTTGAGCAGCCCCCACGTGATGATCATGTGAGGCGCTTGGCGCTTTTTCTTTCTTTGTGCATTTTTCTGAAAATGTTCAATTCTATGTTCTCCCCTGGATCTTCGATCCCCAAGAACAAATTCATCCCTACGAGAATTAAATTCTCATTTGTGGGTGGATCTTGGATCCAGGGGAAAGAACTATGTTCTTTATGAGGGTTAAACCCTCGGATAGCAGATGAGATGCTATGCTCTCTACTACTTTTATTTACCTTGAAAAAAGTTCTTCTTCTTTCTTTTCTCTTAAATCTCTATTTTTTATTGGTTTTCTTTTTGAACTTGAATTTTATGGGGGGGTTCTTCTGTACAAGACTTGAAGTCTTGGGTCCTTTATATAGTAGAGGCAAGTTTGTTGATTAGTTAAGGAAATCTCTCGTTGAGAGATTTTTTAATTGATTTGGGGATTTTATCCACCGTTGGATCTTTGATCCAAAGAATTCTGTTTTACAGAAGATATTTTTCTTATTTTTAACAAGATTGGGAAAATATTTTCCATACAGAGCTTATTCTGTATCTTGGTGATTTTTAATCACCATTGGATCTTTAATCCAACGGTGCTCTGTTTTACAGAGCGTAATCTTTCTTACTTAGAAAGATTGGGGAAATATTTTCCCATACAGAGCTTATTCTGTAACTTGGTGATTTTTAATCACCATTGGATTTTTAATCCAACGGCGCTCTGTTTTACAGAGAGTAATCTTTCTCGTTCAGAAAGATTTGAGGAATATTTTCTTAACAGAATTTAATTCTGTGTTTTGATGATCTATCATCTCCATTGGATCTTTAATCCAACGGCAGAGAAGTTTTAGTTCTAGCGCCGGTGCCCTCGTGCGGGGAACGTGAGGCGCTGCCTCAGAGTTTTTAACTCTTGGCGCTGGCGCCCTCGTGCAAGGCACATGAGGCGCTGCCTCAGAGTTTTTTAACTCTCGGCGCTGGCACCCTCGTGCAAGGAACGTAAGGCGCTGCCTCAGAGTTTTTAACTCTCGGCGCTGGCGCCCTCGTGCAAGGTACGTGAGGCGCTGCCACTTTTCAGATTTTGAACAGAGCCTTGCTCTTCTATTATTGGGAGGAAACACCGGCAACCGGCACCGAGGCTCCTGCGGTGGGAGTTGACCTTCAAGATGCCACCCCGGTTATCGCAGTGGAAGCGCAGCTCATCGAGGTCCTCCCCAGCCCCGAGGCCTGAACCTCCTCGCCTCCTTATTTTCTTTGCGCCAAAATTTTGTAAGCCTCCGGGCATTTTTGTATGGCTGGGGAGCCCATAATACCTCTGTAAAGACCTCCGATTTTGGTGAATGAAATCTTTTTGCAGTGTTGTTTGCGTGCACATTTTCCCTTTGTTTTGTGGTAAAAAATTTTATTTGCGCTTTCATGTTAGGTCGGTTTTTCATCTAGCGATTGCACGTCGAGTTGAATTCGACCATTTTCCAAGTGTGGAAAGACTGGTGAAAGATCGGCATCTCCATGGCCCCAAAGTCGAGGTGGCTGCTCGGTGGCCTCTTGATGAGGGCTTTGAAACTTGGTGTCGTGGGGTAAGAAATTACCAGCTAAGGATGGACCGAGCAGGGTAGCTTCTCGATGGCCTCTTGATGAGAGCTTTGATCCTTGGCGTCGGTGGGTAGTTGTTGGGTTCTCTAGGGCGGCTGCAAGGTTTCAGGAGGCATCGTCCATGCCAATTTCAAATTTTTGCCGTACTAAAGAACCCTAACCTAGAATCTTAACTAGAAATTTAGACGAACAAGCAATGCAAACAACTTTACATCTAAGTGAATAAGGAATACAACCTTTGTAGACCAGCCCTTCGCTTCTAAAGCTCCGTGTAGTAGTCCCTTTAGTCCAAGTAGTGAACACCCGAACTCTAGTAAGGATTCACTTGAAGAAATGAACAAGCTTGCTCGAAGTCTTCGAGGCCAAAGATGATCTATGACGAGGAGACTCAAGCTCATGCTACCTCTTCACTAATGGTAGATTAGTGAAGCAAACACCCTAAACTAAATGGCTAATATAGTAGAGGATGATGAAGTAAGAATTGGGCTCACTTTAGATTAATTTTTCTCACATTATTTCTTCACCATTTGAAAAGATAGTGAGCTTTCTCATGAGGAATAAGAAGATGAAGTGGAGATGAGAATGAAACTCATGAGGTTAGAAAAACAACCATGGTGAGTTTATGTCATACACTAACTCATGTAGAGAATAAATCATGGCTAATCTTAATGGTTAGGTTAATAAATATCTTAAGTAAAACAAAAAGAGTGGACTTAGTCAATGGTTCTACAAGTTTCCACTAAACTCAACCATGACAATTTTCCACTGATTTTGAATTACTTAATAATAAATATGAACCCACATTAAGCTGAGCATGGTGTGAGTCTCATACATCCATGTTGCATGTGTAACCTAGCATGACACACTAATATATATCACATATAAATTATTTGTGTAAAAAGAAGACAATACAATTAACATATATCACATATATGTTAAGTGTATCAAAAGTGAGAAAAAGAAATGCTTAAGTGAGCTAATATTAGTTAATGTAATTTAATATATCAAATATATAATTATACATTAAATTATTAAATCAACACTTAATTTAATAATCCGGCTATATTACATATAACCGACTAATATCATATGTATCAAATTATCGAATCAACACTTGATCCGATAACCCGACTATATCACATATAACCGACTGATATCACATATCGCGAGAATAGAATGCGGTATCACATACGCGCATTAATCTCGGTCCCGCACATATTACATATGTGCTCCTACTTCATTTCGCATGAACCAGGAAACCTCTATGTAGGACTCTAAAGTCTCGTCAATACACCGGCAGTAGGTGGTGATCATATCAGTCACCGACAAGCCGCAAGCGGTCTGCTAAACATAACGGCCACCCGGGTATTGAGCGATCAGAAGATCAACAAGCAAGCCTACTCATACTCCTGCGAATCCATTCGGTAACACTACCGTACAGTCCGGTCTCTTCTTCAGATATGTCGCATATCGCAGCCTGGGGTGGTAAAACGTCAGACCCCAATAGCCTGATAAGTTATGTCGATGCAAGGTCCATAATGGTTCGAGAAACTACTGATAACACTTACCAGTAAATCTCAGCAACCCTGGCCAAGGGATTTCCTGTTATGGCGAATCGAGCATAGCGCAACATCAACCCCCAAAACTGGGAGATATGAATCCCCTCCTATCGCTCATTACCTCCATATGACTCGGGACTGTACCCAAAAACCACCTTTTTGAATGATCTCTTGAACGTGGTATAGTGGAAATCAAAGCACAGTGGGAATCACACCAGACTCTATGACGATCTCGGGTCGACAGACTAACCTGTACCAGTGTCACCAGAGAACTGCTATCTGACGATAGGTATAATACCATCTAGGAGTTCTCGGCGAGTCCGTCCTGTGTACCCAGACTCCACTGAGCACCATGTTCCCTCATGGGAATTAAATAAAATACAGATACAGCAGCAAGGAAAACCCCCCAAATGGGGCATCACGTGCTCACACGTGACCGGGCATCACGTGCTCACACGTGACCGGGCATCACGTGCAGACACGTGACCTTTTACAGGCAAAGTCTGTATGAACTGAATGAAATAAACAATTAGAAATTCTGTATCAGTGGGGTCACGTGTCAACACGTGACGGGTCTCTGAGCCCTCTGAACCAATAGAATTAAATTCTAACTAATTGCTTAATCAGTGGGGTCACGTGCCAACACGTGATGAGCTCTTAAACCCTCTGAACAATAGAATTAAATTCTAATTAAAAGGGAAACAAAAACTCTAATTGGAAAAATATTTCTTTAGATCTTTCCAAACAAAAAGATTGCACTCTGTAAAGAGGAGAATCATTGGATTAAAAATCCAATGGTGATTAAAAAATCACCAGTTTATAGAAAGTATCTACATAAGGAAATATTTTCCTAAAATCTGTCAGGAACAACAAATAAAATATCTTTTGGATTAAAAATCCAATGGTGAATAAAATTCACCGAGTGATCTAAAAGATCACGTTGGTTACAAAATCAATCAAAATCTCTCAATGAGAGATTGGCTGAACAAACTGATTCTTTTCTTTCTCCTATAAATAAGAGCCAAGAAGAAAAGAAGAAGAGAGAGAACAATAGAGAGAGAATACAAAAAAAAGAGAATTTAATTCTCTAGAGAGAAAAGAAGATCTCTTCAGAAAAGAAAGAAACCCTAGATAAAAGAGGGAAAGAGATTATTCTATAAGCTCCCACAAAACAAAAGAGAATTTAATTCTCAAATTAAGAGTTTAACTCTTCTAAATAAGAACTTAGTTCTTCCTCTGGTTGAAGATCTGCAGAAGCAGATCTTCCCATAAGTTGAGAATTTAATTCTCATCGGGGAGATTCTGCCATGCAGATTTAAAGCTTGGAAGGAGAATTGGGTTTAAAGAATTTAATTCTGTTAAACACATAGGAATTGAATTCCTCTAAATAAAATTAGGGTTTAACCCTATAAGAGAATTTAATTCTTATACAAGGGGTTTATCTTTCCATGCACGAAAAAGGATGAAGTACTCAACATGATCATGTGGCAACACATGACCCTCCCCTCCAATGACCACAAGAGAATGAATAAGATTAGGTCACGTGCTCCTACGTGACCCTTGAACAGACTCCTCAAAATAAAAAAAAGGGTAGAATCGATTTTGGGTGCCTCACGTGTCCCCACGTGACCCCTGACAAACGCCTCTTTAAAAAAGAGAAGATGGAAAAAAACTGAAGGATTAATATCCAACGCATGAGCGCCCTCACTTGTCTCCACGTAACCCCTAACAAATCCTTTTAATATCTAATGCATGGGTACCCATCACGTGCTCACACGTGATAGCCATAAAGATTAAGTGTTTAACACATACCTGCATATTCTGAGAATAAAATAAAGGAAGTTTAGCCCAACACTCAAGCGCCTCACGTGACCCCACGTGAGAGCTTCTTTTTTAGTGTTTAACTCTATTTTTTGCATTTCATCCTTGGTGTTTAAAACTATTTTAAGCGCATCATGTGGGAGCATGTGATAGACGAGTGTACTCTAGTGTTTAACACTATATTCAAGCCAATCTTAGCCCAAATTAGCTAAGTCTTCCAGAGGCAGGACCCTCCCTTTTGACTGAACCTCAAATACACTCTTATCTTCCAAAATTGATCATCTCATATGACATTCAAAGCAAAACCCAGAGCCTTTCAATCAACTTTGGTTCGAGGGTACATCTCTTCACACCTCTGATACATGTCGTTGTAATTCTTCAACGTCTTCAGAGAGGTGGTGGGTCCCAATGACCAATAACTATCTGGTACATTTCCAAACCCATTTTGCATCTGAACTTGGACCGCAATGTCCCTAAACTAAACAATAGAGCCCAAATGCTCTTTTGTTGGATATAAATGATCCTGTTAAGTAGATCTTAGTCTAAAATTAGACTAACGTATCCTTAACAAATATTTAAGTTGATCTTAATCTCAAACGAGATTAACGATCCTTAAATCAATCCAACTACAGATCTCCCAACCAATATTTGTTCAAGGGTACATCTGTTCACTCCTCTGATATTTGTCTTTGTAATACTTCAACGTTTTCAGAGAGGTGACGGGTCCCGACAACCAGACATTCCACGGACTGTGCGGTCCTTAAACTCATGGACTATGATGTCCTTAAACTTTACAGACTATGACGTCTTTAAACTAAGGACTGTGGGGTCCTTAAACTCATGGACTATGATTTCCTTAAACTTTACAGACTATAACGTCTTTAAACTATGGACTGTGGGGTCCTTAAACTCATGGGCTATGATGTCCTTAAACCAATGGACCGCAAAATCCCTAAACTAAAACAATAGAGTCCAAATTCTCTTTTGTTGGATCTAAATGATCCTGTTAAGTTGATCTTAGTCTAAAATTAGACTAACGCGTCCTTAACAAACGTCAAGTTGATCTTAGTCTAAAAATTAGACTAAAGTATCCTTAACAAACGTTTAAGTTGATCTTAGTCTCAAATAAGACTAACGTATCCTTAAACCAAAACCAAAACCGAAATCTAAGAAAATACGGATTTGGACTAATCCACGCCCTACGGGCGACAACATAAATTAGTCTCCGTATACAATCCACGGGCAACCAAAAACAAAACAAACACACACGATACGAAGTGGCCATCAGGAGAAGGAGAAAGTGGTTACCGCGATGTGGTAGCGTAATTAACTGCAGGGGCTTGCGCCTGCAGGGAAGAGCGTCCCCACAATCAAAAACTCCTCAACGAGGGGGAATCTGATAAAGTCTGCTACATCGGCCGCATCCGTTTAAACCTTCGATACATGGTTTCATAAATCAACTTGGCATCTTCATAGAGGTGGACGGATAGCACCAAATAGTATCTGCCCTCGAAATTCAGGCCGAATGTCCCAACGTCCCGGTCGCGACTTTCGGCGGAGAACACACCAGTATACCTTCTCTAATGTCAAACACCAATGGATGTGGGATCATCCATCGCCCATCATATGGGTCAAGAAGTGCATATGCTAGTCTACTCTAGAATATCGATGCCCCGTCTCGATACTCCCACGACTAGGAACATTTGAAGGATGTACTTACCGACTACCTCTGCCCCACTAGTATGATCTGCATCATAATCCTGGTAGTCTGGTACTCATCCTAAGGGCTTTATCAACATGTAATAGAGAGACAATAAGTGCACATATTAAGATAAAAAGCAACCAGATAGCATACTATCATGTCGAGCAAGAAAGTCCTCCCTATTTATGTCCAAGCATCCACTACAATATACATCACATGTACAGTAATGGCCTCTAAGGCATACATATAACTAACAATCTCCCACTTGCACTAAGGCCATTTGTTGCAGTATCTCATACTCAACGTCCTATAAAAGTCTCTCAAGGGAAAGGCCTTTGTGAGTGGATCCGCCGTGTTATCATTCGCGTCAACTCTCCTAACCTCGATCCCTTGGGGATCAACCATCTCCCTGATCAGGTGATACTTGCCTCAGAATATGTCTAGATCGGTGATGGGACCGGTGTTCCTAGGCTAAAACCACAACTCCATTGTAGTCACAATAACATTTATTTGACGCTCAATGGTAGGAACCATGTTCATCTCATGAACAGGAAATGCCCAGACAGCCACTTTGGCAGTATCGTTGGTAGCAATGTATTCAGCCTTTATCGTCTAGTATGTTACGGTATCTAGCATGGAACTCTTCCAACATACCGTCCTCCACTGAGGGTAAAGACAATGCATGTGACTGACTTTCAATCGTCCTTATCACTCTGGAAGCTTGAACCAAGAGCACTTTTTAGTGCTTCTCAAGTACTTAAGAATGTCCTCTACCGCTGTCCGGTGATTCTCCCAAGATCCGATTGATTCTTGATCACTACCCCTAGTGATTTAGCTATATCTGATCTGATACATAACATCGCATACATGATAGAGCCTACTGCCGAAGCATAGGGTATCCCTTGCACGCGAGCTCTCTCCAAATCAGTCTTGGAAGACATCTTTTTGGAGAGAGTGATTCCTGAGTAAGTGGGCGAACCACCACGCTTAGAATCCTCCATACTAAACCCCTTTAGTATGGTGTTAATGTACCTGGATTTGGGATACTTCCAACATCCACTTAGATCTATCAGCATAGATCATAATCCACAAGATGTAGTAGGTATCATCCAGATCTTCCCTGGATAATCCTTGTGATGAGAGGAGCTTGACCGAATATAGCATAGGAAACCATTTCCTATCAAGAGTCTGTTATCTACATACAATACGTTTAAGACAACCTTATTCTCTACAACCTTCTTATATATACAAGGTTCATCTACCATTTTGATAAAGTCAAACTCTTTGACTGCTACATCAAAACAGATGTTCCAACTCCACGATGTGTGCTTTAATCCTGATGGATTTAAGTATAGCTTTGAAAGCCTCAACTTTTCCATCTACACCAAGAATCTTCTCAAGATCCATTTACTCCCAATGGGTTTTACCCCTTCAGGTGCAACATTCAAAGTCACACTTTGTTGGTGTACATGGATTCCATCTTTGATTGCATAGCATCCAGCCATTTCATAGAGTCCCCACTCGTGATGGCATGCCTGAACCTAGTTGGGCCATCATCTACCATGATGCTATCTTCGCTCCCACTGTCACCGAGAAGACCGTAGTATCTCTCAAGTGGATGAGGAACCCAACCAAATTCGCAGAGAGGCTGAGGTTTGTTGGAGACTATTGAATCATTTGGTTTCACCAAATCATCAGCTGTTGGTTTGTCTAGCTGGAACTACTTCCAATTCTACCTCATGACCACAAATTTCTTCATAAGAAATTCCTTTTCTAAAAAGGTGGCATGCTGAGAAACAAAACACATTTTGCTCCTCAGTTTGGTAGAAGATATTCCTTTGCAAATATTAGGGATATCCAATAAACTTATACAGAACTGACCTTACCTCGAGTTTGTCCGGATTTTGCTTTTCAACATAGGTTGTACAACCCCATATCTTAACTCGTTTAAGACATGGTCTCTTCCCATTCCATATATGGAGTGGCAGGCACTGATTTGGATGGAACCCCATTCAATAGGTATGCAACTTCTCAAGTGCATAACACCAAAAGGAAATAAGTAACTCTGCAATACTCATCATAGAGCGCGCCATATCTCATAGGGTGTGATACCTCCATCCCGATACACCGTTGTGCTATGGTGTACTCGAAGGAGTAAGCTGAGAGAGAATCTCATTCTCCTTTTAGAAACTCCAGGAACTCCATGCGCAAGTATTCCCTTCTCGATCACATCGTAGGACTTCAATACTTCAACCCTTTTGGTTCTCAACTTCAAGCTTATATTCCTTGAATTTCTCAAAAGTTTCAGACTCGTGTTTCAACACGAACACATGTCCGAATCTTGAGAGATCGTCGATGAATATAATGAAGTATGAAGAACCAACCCTGGCATGTGTAGACATAGGACTAAATACATCATCATGTATCCGTCCCAAGAGTTCAGTGACTCTTTCTCTGTTTCCAGTAAACGGGGTTTTGGTCATTTTACCTTTGTGATAAGACTGGCAGGTATCATAAGATGAAAATTTGAACAGATTCTCATATTCATCCTTATGTAACTTAGCTGGTCGTGTCGCATTGATATGACCTAGTCTACAATGCCACAAGAAGGATGTTTGTCCAATAAGAGCAAAGCTCTGTTCAAATTCCAAGGCAGGAAATGAAGCAACGCTTCTGTTTCCCCCAATCAGAGCGAAGCTCTACTTTGAAAATCAAATGTTAAAATAATTGAAGCAACGCTTCAGATTCCTTGCGCTGCGCGCAGCACGCCACGTGTCAAAAGCAGACACGCCAGCGCAAGGAGCTTTGCGCCCAAAACAGCGCACCCCCAATCAGAGCAAGGCTCTATTCTAAAAATTTAAATTTTGATAAAGGAAGCAACGCTTCAGCTGACTTGCGCTCTGCACTGGGCGACACGTGTCAGCGCACTTACGCTGCGCTCTGCGCTGCGTGACACGTGTCAGCGCACTTGCGCTGCGCGACACGTGTCAAGCGCAAGTGCGCTTGCGCCAGCTGTGCCAGCATTTAAACAATAAAATTTTGGAAAGATCTTTCTAATCTTGTTAAAACAAGAAGATTATCTTCTGTAAAACAGAAACCCTAGGATCAAAGATCCAGCGGTGGGGAAACATCCCTAAATCAATCAGAGAAAGATCTCTTTAACTGATTTAACAAATCAATTGGCACTATATAAAGGCCCCTAGACTCCAAGTCTAAAAAAAACATACAGAGAGATAGAGATACAGAACCTCTTCTAAAAACTTTGAGAAGAATTCAGAGAGAAAGAAAAAAGGTAAAACCTTTGAAAAAAAAGAAGAATTTCTACTAAAAAGATCAATAATCTAAGAACAAGATCAAGATCTTTAATAAAAAATAATAATAAAGAAGTAATCTACTTCATGACTAAATCTTTTGATCTATATAAAGGCATTGCCTTTTGATGAACCACTGGTTCTTGAAATATTGAGGTAGAACCTCTCTGGAACAAGAAAAACTTGTTTTCTTTGATCTAAATTTGATCAAGATATTAAACAGTACCTTGCACTTTTGAAATTTGCACTGTTGCGCTCCCTGGATTGGCGCAAGCCACCAAAGAGCGCCACGTGTCAATCACAGAACAACTGCGCCTTGCGCTTTTAAAAACATAGCACTGCTCTCTTGGTTTGGCGCAAGTCACCAGAGCGCGCCACGTGTCAGCAGCGCACTGGCGCAGCGCACTGCACTAACAGACTTGCGCTCCCCAGCGCGTGACACGTGTCACCTTCACATGAATTTGCGCCTTGCGCTCCTCAATTGGCGCAAAGCGCCTAACAAGCCACGTGGGGCATTATCAGAACATTTAATGCAGTGCATTATTAAAAAAGGGCAGAGCCCAATTAAAAGGTCTATCAGACCAAATAAAAAAAATGCAATGCATTATTAAAAAAGGGCAGAGCCCAATTAAAAGGTCTATCAGACCAAATAAAAAAATGCAGTGCATTATTAAAAAGGGCAGAGCCCAAATAAAGGCCTGACAGGCCAAACACAAATAAAATGTTAAATATTTTTAAATGGACTTAACCCAATTCTGGCCGTAAGTCCTCAAATTAAATTGACTGAGCACGACTGCTCTCTCAAATCAATTTACACCCGGTTCAAGGGTACATCTCTGAACTACTCTGATATTTGTCGTTGTAATTCTTCAACGTCGTCAGAGAGGTGACGGGTCCCGACAACCACACATTGCTACGGACTGTGGGGTCCTTAAACTCATGGACTTATGCGTCCTTAAACCAATATTCGTCCCCAAAATGGGAATGCTGGACCACCATGTCCCTAAACTGGCAATACGGACTGTGGGGTCCTTAAACTCATGGACTAATGCGTCCTTAAACCAATATTCGTCCCCAAAATGGGAATGTTGGACCACCATGTCCCTAAACTGGTTATACGGACTGTGGGGTCCTTAAACTCATAGACTAATGCGTCCTTAAACCAATATTCGTCTCCAAAATGGGAATGTTGGACCACCATGTCCCTAAACTGGTAATACGGACTGTGGGGTCCTTAAACTCATGGACTAATGCGTCCTTAAACCAATATTCATCCCCAAAATGGGAATGTTGGACCACCATGTCCCTAAACTGGTAATACGGACTGTGGGGTCCTTAAACTCATGGACTAATGCGTCCTTAAACCATATTCGTCCCCAAAATGGGAATGTTGGACCACCATGTCCCTAAACTGGTAATACGGACTGCGGGGTTCTTAAACTCTTGGACTAATGCGTCCTTAAACCAATATTCGTCCCCGAAATGGGAATGTTGGAACACCATGTCCCTAAACTGTCAATGGACCACCATGTCTCTAAACTGGCAATGGACCATTATGTTCCTAAACTAGAACAATAGAGCCCAAATGCTCTTTTGTCGGATCTAAACAATCCCGTTAAGTTTATCTTAGTCTCAAATTAGACTAACGTATCCTTAACAAACGTTTGAGTCGATCTTAGCCTCAAATATGGCTAACGTATCCTCAAACCAAAACCCCAAACCCAAATCTAAGAAAATACGGATTTGGACTAATCCACGTCCTACGGGCGACGACATAAATTAGTCTCCGTATACAATCCACAGGAAACCACAAACAAAACAAACACCCACGACACGAAGTGAACATCTGGACAAGGAGAAAGTTGTTACCGCGATGCGGTAGCGTAATTAACTGCAGGGGCTTGTGCCAGCAGGGAAGAGCGTCCCCACAATCAAAAACCCCTCAAGCGAGGGGGAATCTGACGAAGTCTACTACATTGGCCGCATCCGTCTAAACCTTCGATACACGGTGCCATAAATCAACTTGGCATCTTCGAAGAGGTGGACGGATAAAACCAAATAGCATCTGCCCCGAATCTCAGGCAAGACGTCTCTGCGTCGTGCCGCCATTCGTAGGGGAACAGATTATGGCACGCCCGGTGGGACCTTTTCCTCTTTCCACTCCACACTTCGTGTGTCGTGTTCGCGAACAAATCGTGGTTTGCTGTGGTTGCCTGTGGATTCGAGGTACTTAGATCTGGTGTCTTGCTCCGTGCAGAAAATAGAAGATCAATGGCTTCAAACTGCACTACCTGCAACTGCAACTCTCACTCCGTCCTTGCTGGAAGAGTGACTTATGGGCCCCAAGCGGCCTCTCTTTTCAAGATGCCAGTGGAGCAGGTAACTCAAGCCACCACTGGACTATTCTTCGGGACCATGCTCCCACCGATGAGCTTCAATGCCCCAATGACGTCGCAAGAAGCTCCAAAGAAGTCGGTCTTTGATCGACTTACCACTGCCGCGGCCCCTTTCAACGGGTCGCCCAACTTCAATACCTCAGTTTTCAACAGACTGGGCCAGAGCGTCTACAAGTCCGCGATACCCGAAGTTGCTATCCCAAAGCAGATAGCCATCCCGGCTCAAGCGGACGAAATCATTGGAAAGGTTTCTCCTTCCAAGAAGTCAGTTTTTACAAGGCTGGCTATTCTGGTTTCTGCTCCAGGCGAGGTCCCTGCTCCTGAAGTCATCAAAGCGGCTTCCCCTGCTAAAGGGTCAGTCTTTACGAGACTAACTGTTCCGGCTCCACCTCCAGCTCCTGCTCCTGCTCAAAAGTCTGTATTTGACAGGCTAGACACCGCTGCTGAACGGAACTCGGTCTTCAAGAGGCTGACACTGGCAACAACCCCTCACCTGAACAGGGGGCAAGATAAAGTCGTCGCTGAACCAATCCCAACAACCCGTCACGCTCGACATCGCCACTGGCACCGGATAAGGAAGGATGGGGGGCAACTCCCCTTCTGGGCTAACTCCGCCAGCTCTAACGGTGGAAATTGATGCTGTTGTTCTAACCGGGAACAGCTTTGAGCTGTTGAACAGGGTACGCAGGAATTCGCCAACTGCTGTGCTCAAAAGGTCTCTTCCACCGGTAGAGACCGTCGTAGAAACAAAACCGGAGCAGTCTCCTCAACGGCTGTCTTCCAAAGTATACAAGACTTGGCGACGAGTCCGAGAATCGGTGATTGATCCGAATTTCTCCCATCAACATAAGAAGTCGAAAGTCCGACAGGAAGAAAACCGCTCTGTTAAGCAACGGAAGACGACGGCCACCCGGGTGCCCACAGCAACGGCCCCCTCGACTTCAACGGTCCACAAGAGAAGAAGGCCGGAGAAAATCCCCATGCCTGCAGCAAATGTCAAAGGCAGTGAACCCAAATGCCCTAAGTCTGGGGGCATGGTGGTACACACCGTCTACATGGCGTCCGGGAAAGAGGACAGCCGTATATCCACAGGTCATAGACCGCTTACACGATCGGTGACTAAAGCTCAAGAGCAGCAGCAGAAGCTCCAAGAAATGATGACTGCGATGGCCGCGCTCACCGGACCAAAAGAAAGCCCAGAAGCATCCTCGGATCAGCGACAGGAGCAAGCAACCGACGCTGAATTCCTTCGCAGGATACTTGAAAAGAAGGACAAAGAGGCTGCGGAACAAGCAGCCAATATAAAACGAATGGCCCTTCTGTTCCAGGACATGGTGGGTATGATGATCCAGCAGGATCCTCCTGCTGAAGATCGTCCGATTGTCCTTGAAGATGACAGAGGAGAAACGTCAAATCCTCCACCGGCTCTGTCAACAGCCAAGGAGGAAACAATTTCTAAAGCTGCCCTAGATGAATATATAGCTCAGCAGATACGAGTTCATCAGGCGAATGAAGCGGCTGGGCAAATTGTTAGAACCGGACGACCCTATCCGAGCTGGTATGACCAAATCAGTTACCCGCCGGGATATACGATCCCTAAGTTTCATGTATATAAAGGGACGGGGAATCTACATCAGCATGTCACTCAATTCAGAGACTTATGTGGCAACACTGGAGGCGATGATAAATTGTTGCTTCGCCAATTCGTCGGCAGCTTAGCGGAAACGGCCTTCGAATGGTATTCGGAGCTACCTAACGACTCCGTCAAAACTTTCGCGGAAATGGAGTTGTTGTTCACTCAGCGATTCGCGAGCGCCAGTGAACGCACCCCAATAACAGTTTTGATCAATGCAAGAGTGAAGCCGGGCGAAACTTGGGTTCAATATGCAATCCGATGGCGGAACTTGTGGTCGAAGTGCAAACAGCGCATCGAAGAAGCACCAGCGGTGGGCATGTTCGTAGGCACCCTAGACCCTCATGCAACTATTTCACAGTTCATGATGTTCTTTAAACCAACCACGTTCCAGGCTTTAATTGATAGGCTAGCCCAGATGGATCAAATGGGTCACAGACCGTCTCCTCCGAAGCCGGAATCCCGAAACGACAAGGGTAAAGGGAAGGCGGCCTTCGTTGCGAACACCCAACAACAGCCCAGTGCCCCAAAGCTAGCGGATCAACTGGAAGAGAGACGGCGGTATTATAATGAGAAAATGAAGCGCCCTTACTCATTCCCGCGGGATAAAACGAAGAGGCTGTTCGAGCTGGCGATGCGCAATAGGCTTATCTATCTCCCGAATCCAAGGAGACCACCGCAACCCAGCGAGGTGAATAATCCCAATTATTGCCCTTACCACCAAACGGTAAGTCACCCGATCGAGGATTGCTTCGTCTTTAAGGTATGGATCGAGGATCAGTACCTACAAGGAAAGTTTGCACTGTCTGAAAAGTGGAAAGTAAACCCACCACAGCCGCACACTCCAAAGAAGACGGGCACGCCGGGGGTAACTTGTTCTTTTGTTGAAGAAGCACCATGGGAGGTCATGCTTTCCGCCAAAACCAAAACGATGCTGAATGATCTCCAGACATGCCCGGCGATCAGATAGAAGAACCCGTTGGAACCTGAGATCATCAAGGGGATGCTGAAGCCGCGCCCAACTCCAAAGATTGATGATAGTCAAAGCGCTCGCACCCAGCCATCAAAATCTTCGAAGAAGAAGGAGAAGACCCAAAAGCCCGCAAAGTTTGAATACAAGCGCACAGATCTGCAAAAACATATTGACGCGTTGGAAGAATATAATCAAAAGGCGCGGACCCCAGTCACACTCCAAGAATTTCTCAGCCACGTCCTTGAGGACGGAGATGATGACAATGGAGAAGACTCGTCGGATGAATCTGAAGATTATGTGGCAAGCTGCCATGTGATCTCTCACTCGTCAATAAATGACGAAGAAGCTCCTTACACAGAGAAGCTGAGGGCAAATCCTGAGCCAAAACTTCTAGGACCATCAAACGAAATGATTGATGCATTCCTGAACGAAGCCCGTCTTAAAAGCAAAGCTGATCGAGAGCGCGAGATGGCCATATTCGAGAAAGCCAAACGCCGGCGATTAGATGAAAGGGTCGAAACACTACCACCGGATCAAAATACATCCGACGCAAATGAAAGCAGGATCAAGACAAGGAAACGATTCGCCAAAGCCATATCGATGGGGATGAAGCTGCCCTCTTTCAGAGAAAATTCTCCTGGCGGTATACATCTTGATGAAGCGGATGTACATCCTAACTTCTGCTTATATCATCAGAAGATCGCACATCCTACTGAAGACTGCAACTCCTTTAAGTGTTGGTGGCAAGGGTATGTCGCTCACAGGCAACACTTCAACAGGACAAAGCGTGAAGCTCGTAGACAGCGGAAAAATGCGACATATGAGCGTAAAAGAATTGCCGGCGATTGTCATAGGGTTGATCCCGGAGGATCGCGAGTTCTCACCTTTGGGAGCAACTCCGACGAAAAAGCAGCCCACGGTCCTCTCTTCAAGGAATCCATCTCTGAAATGAAAGAATTGAGGAGTTGCGAGAACATTCAGCCGTGCAATCGCACGCTACCCGGAAAGAATCTTGGACCCACAAACAAGGGATCGAACAGAAAGGATAAAGGGAAGGGAAGAACAGCCTTCGTCGCCAACGCTCAACAACAATCGAGTGGCCCTAGACCGGTTGTTCGCCAAAGCAACAAGCGGCAACCCCTTTATGAGAAGTTGAAACGTCCTTACTCATTTCCCTGGGATGAAACAAGGAGGCTGTTCGAACTAGCAGTGCGCAACAGGCTTATCACTCTACCGGAGCCGAAACACCAGCTACAACTGAATGATGTCAACAATCCTAATTACTGCCCTTACCACCAAGTATTGGGCCATCCGATCGAAAACTGCTACGTCTTCAAAAACTGGGTTGAAAACCAATACCAACAGGACAAGTTCGTGCTGTCCGAAAACTGCAAGGTGAGCCCGCCACAAACACATGCCCCTAAAAAGATGGACATACCGGGGGCATCATGCTCATTCATAAGGAAAACCTCATCGACCGAAAAGTCGGTAAACTAGAGATTCACCTCAAATACGGCGACATTGGACCATTATGTCCTAAAACTGGCGAAAGACCGAAACGTCGTTAAACTAACGATGGACCACTATGTCCTAAAACTGGCTGATGAACGAAACGTCGTTAAACTACTACCAACTCGCGACATCTTCAGGCTGACATGGTAGTAAAAAAAGGTACGCCGATAAGCAAAATGGGCACGGATGAAAACCCGAAAAGGCGCCGTGAGTAAAAACAGCAGGGCTACCGGCGAGTGTTTGTGAAAAACCTGAAAAAGCGCAACCTCGTTATAAAAAAAAGAAAAGAAAAGAAGAATAAAAAGAAAGAAAACGGTATGTCCTTAAGCAAAATGGGCACGGATGAAAACCCGAAAGGGCTCCGTGAGTAAAAACAGCAGGACTACCGGCGAGTGTTTATGAAAACCCGAAAGGGCGCAACCTCGTTAAAGGACACTTGCAAGGTCCTCTCGACCTTGTGAGGAGAAACCACCGGCGTGAGATCCTTACGACTCACAAGGGAGCAACACACTTAGGAATACTCACGATTCCTAAGGAGAAATTACACTTGCGAGATCCTCATGACTCGTAAGGAGAATCCTCTTATGGGACCCTCACGGCTCATAAGATTTGAAAGTCTTAAGTTACAGAGACCTGAACCTGTTCTTAAGCAACCCCCACAACTTTCGATATTGCCCTACAAGCGGCTCAGTGCTGACCCTTGTATACAACCCACGGGCGCGAATAAACATTTCCCCAGCAAAGTCCCACCCGTGACTAGGGGTATGTCCATACGGTGAACGACCCTTGTAAGTCCTCTCGACTTATAAGGAGAAAACCCTTTTGTAAGATCCTTACGACTTACAGGGGAACATGCACTTAGGAATCCTCATGATTCCTAAGGAGAAAACACACCTACGAGATCCTCACGACTTGTAGGGAGAAATACCTTTGTGAGACCCTTACGGCTCATGAAGTCAAAAACCTTAGTCGACAGGATCCTAACCCTGTTTACTAAGCCACCTTTATTCAACATCGACAGAAGCAAATGATGATTCGCTCCTGGCAACATCCCAGTTGTAGCGATGCTGATGCCTAAATCGGTGTCCAATTCCAGGCTTGCAGCGAAAAGACAGCAAGCCATACATGCATATGGAATAGCCAAAATGATGGGGCGACTTGCAACAAAATCAGCAAGTAAAAATGTATGCATGCAAAATAGCCGAAATGATTGGGCAATTCGCAATAAAAAGCAGCGAGTAAAAATAAAATAATAGCCGAAATGATTGGGCAACTCGCAATAAAAAGCAGCGAGTAAAAATAAAATAAATAGCCGAAATGATTGGGCACCACGAAAAATAGCCGAAATGATTGGGCAATCGCGACCTTCGCGATATAAAAGATGAAATGATAGAGCATCGCGGAAAGAATAAAAAAATGATGAAAGAATGAAACTTTTTGCCCTACAGGTGAGATCACATCGATCCCTGTATACAATCCAGGGGCACAAACAACGAGGAAACCATACCTTCCCAACAGGCTCCACCAGAAGGCGAAGCCAAATCTTGACGGTTCACAGACAACCTGGAGACCATCTCAGCATTCGTCTCAATACAGCAGACGCAATGCCAGCAAATGAAGCAAAGGCCAAATTCTTAACTTCAGGATCTTGACGGCAACTCATATAAAGCCTGAAAGACAATCGAAGATCATCTCACACCAACATGAAGTGATCACCACCTCGACGTTCGTCTCTACACAACAGACGAAATGTCACGACAGCGTTCTTCCTCCAACAAGATTCGGACGTGACAAAGAAAATGAAGCAAAGGCCAAATTCCTAGCTTCAGGGTCTTGACGGCAAGTCATATAAAGCCTGAATGACAATCGGAGATCATCTCGCACCAGTGCGAAGTGGTCACCACCTCGACGATCGTCTCGATACAGCAGATGAGATGTCACCCCAGTGTTCTTCCCCCAGCAGGATTCGGACGCGCCAAAGCAAATGAAGCGAAGGCCAAATTCCTAGCTTCAGGGTCTTAACGGCAAGTCATATAAAGCCTGAAAGACAATCGGAGATCATCTCGCACTAGTGCGAAGTGGTCACCACCTCGACGTTCGTCTCGACACAGCAGAAGCAACATCACCAAAAGGAGCCACGGCAAAATCCCTAGTTCCAAACCTCGACGGTTCACCAGCAACCTAGAGACAACCGCGACATTCGTCTCAATACAGCAGACGCAATGCCAGCAAACGAAGCGAAGGCCAAATTCCTAGCTTCAGGATCTTAACGGTAAGTCATATAAAGCCTGAAAGACAATCAGAGATCATCTCGCACCAGTGCAGAGTGGTCACCACCTCAACATTCATCTCGATACAGTAGAAGAGATGTCAACAACGGAGTTCCTTCGCAGTCCAGCAGGATACGGATACAACGCCAACAAAAGATCTCACGGTCGAAACAAAGCGAAGCGACGGCAAAATCTCAGCTCCACCTCAGCATTCGTCTCGATACAACAGACGAGATGTCATGACAGCGTTCTTCCTCCAACAGGATTCGGACGTGACAAAGCAAACAAAGCGAAGGCTAAATTCCTAGCTTCAGGGTCTTAATGGCAAGTCATATAAAGCCTGAAAGACAATCGGAGATCATCTCGCACCAGTGCGGAGTAGTCACCATCTCGACGTTCGTCTCGACACAGCAGACGCAACATCACCAAAAGGAGCCACGGCAAAATCCCTAGTTCCAAACCTCGACGGTTCACCAGCAACCTAGACACAACCGCGACATTCGTCTCGATATAGAGGACGCAATGCCAGCAAATGAAGCAAAGGCCAAATTCCTAGCTTCAGGGTCTTAACGGCAAGTCATATAAAGCCTGAAAGACTATCGGAGATCATCCCACACCAGCGCAGAGTGGTTATGACTCATCGGGGCTCTCCAAAATGATCCTAACCTCAAGTAAAAAGTGGCATGGCAAAATTCCTAACGCTTGCTCTTCCGACGGTCAAACTGCCAAGGAAGATTGCTTGAAGACGTCTTGTCCAGCCCCCGAAGGGATCAGAGACACGACAGTCGCAAAGCTACTCGAACAGCAAGATTGCTTATCGAGGAATACATCAGCCAACGCGACGGTACGACGGACAAAACCCTAAGTACCACAGACCCTAACGGACCTCTGTCGTAAAGAGCAGAGGTTAACTGTGACGTTAGGATATTCTTGCGAGAACTGCTCGATTCGTCTCGACTCGTGAGGAAATTAGTGTCTTTGCGAGAACTTCTCGATTCGTCTCGACTCGTGAGGAAAAGCCTTAGGCAGCGGGGATTAAAAAACCTGTTTCCTAAGCACTGGGGTCCTACAAGTCGGTCCAAAACGGACTCTTGCATACTATTCACAGACTACACTCTCCAAGGTCGAATCTCGACAAGGAGGGAAACAACCGCTTACGAGTCCTCTCGACTTGTAAGAGGGAAAATTCTCTAGTGAGATCCTTGCGACTCTCAAGAGAAAACGCACTTAGGAGTCCTCACGACTCCTAAGGAGAAAACACACCTACGAGATCCTCTCGATCCGTAGGGAGAAAAGTCTTTGTGAGACCCTCACGGCTCATAAAGTTGAAAAGCCTTAAGCAGCAGATCTAAACCCGCTTCCTAAGCCATCACTACTCTCCAAAGTATTCAAGACAGAATGTGCTATATCACCTACAGGCTATGCTTACATGAGGAATATGCCAATAACAAAGCAGAAAATGAAAGGAAGGAGGCAAAAAAATTTGTCATTCATACTTGGAAAATTCTTACATCAAGACAATAAACAAGAACAGCATTATTGAAATGTTTACAAGGGTATAACCTCAAATCCAGGACATGGATTGAGGAACTCAAAAGTGACCTTGTTCAGAACTTTCCAAGCCTGGCAAACCATCCTAGTATACTTCCTTTCGCGAGCACGGGCGTCAGGATCCCCACTGATGTCCTCCACCCTTCGATAGGCAGCAAGAATGGCGGACTGTTGAAAGGCCTGGTGTAGGAGATCGAAAAGATCGTCTCGCCATCTCTTGGAGATTAGGTTCATCAGATACACCGAGTGCACCTTATCTTCAGCAGCATCCAATGCCCCAAGTGGCACACCAGTACAGAATAAGGGAAGCGCTTCCCAGATGGCTCCCACGATAAGCTTCAAGAGAGAGGAACGCCGGGGAAGCAGTTGACCGTTATATGCGTCGAAGCGACTCATAATTTCGGCGCACTCGGCGTTTGTAAATTCCCGGTTCTGAGAACGGCCGAATAGGCGGATGTCTCCATGAGAGATGATTTCATCGAGATCGTGCATGCGGGCGTCCATTACTCCTGTAAAAGAAAAGCAGCAACATTAGCAAACAGACTGATTAAGCAAGACGATATAATTCATCGAAGAATAAAATGCCATCTTTAAACTCCAAGATCCATGAAAAACTCCTAAGAGTTCTTCTGTATGATTTGGAAGGAGCAAAGCTCCATTGATGAATTAAGAAAATACAAGGAAAATCTTTTAAAGAGTACAGCTTTATAATGGAACCCTAATAGGGTTCTCTTTAGTTCTCTTTAGATCCCTTTAGACCTATAGAGCAAAGCTCTGCTAAGTGAAACCCTAAATGGGTTTTCTTTAGATCAGGGATCTTTTGAGAGCAAGGCTCTTAAAATTAATTTAATCTAATCTAATTTTTACCTAAAAATTCTCTAAAGTTTAAACTCTTAAAAGTCCTTAAACAAAAGAACAAGGCTCTGAATGAAAATTCTTATGAAGAGATGCAAAATCATCTAAGGGACCAAAGGTCCTATTTATAGGCATTGAGAGTAGTTTCAACTTTCAAAAGTTGGCGCAACGGTTGGAATTCTGCCACCGCTGCGCTCACGTTTGGGGCCACGTAAGCGCAACGGTGGGGGGGCATTTGTTTGCCCAATAAGAGGAAAGCTCTGTTCAAATTTCAAGACGGGAAATGAAGCAACGCTTCTATTTCCCCCAATCAGAGCGAAGCTCTACTTTGAAAATCAAATGTTAAAATAATTGAAGCAACGCTTCAGATTCCTTGCGCTGTGCGCAGCACGCCACGTGTCAAAAGCAGACACGCCTGCGCAAGGAGCTTTACGCCCAAGACAGCGCACCCCCAATCAGAGGAAGGCTCTATTCTAAAAATTTAAATTTTGATAAAGGAAGCAACGCTTCAGCTGACTTGCGCTCTGCGCTGCGCGACACGTGTCAGCGCAGCTGCACTGCGCGACACGTGTCAGCGCAGCTGAGCTGTGCTCTGCGCTGCGCGACACGTGTCAGCGCAGTTGCGCTGCGCGACACGTGTCAAGCGCAAGTGCGCTTGCGCCAGCTGTGCCAGCATTTAAACAATAAAATTTTGGAAAGATCTTTCTAATCTTGTTAAAACAATAAGATTATCTTCTGTAAAACAGAAGCCCTAGGATCAAAGATCCAGCGGTGGGGAAACATCCCTAAATCAATCAGAGAAAGATCTCTTTAACTGATTTAACAAATCAATTGGCACTATATAAAGGCCCCTAGACTCCAAGTCTAAAAAAACATACAGAGAGATAGAGATACAGAATCTCTTCTAAAAACTTTGAGAAGAATTCAGAGAGAAAGAAAAAAAGTAAAACCTTTGAAAAAAAAGAAGAACTTCTTCTAAAAAGATCAATGATCTAAGAACAAGATCAAGATCTTTAATAAAAAATAATAATAAAGAAGTAATCTACTTCATGACTAGATCTTTTGATCTATATAAAGGCATTGCCTTTTGATGAACCACTAGTTCTTGAAATATTGAGGTAGAACCTCTCTGGAACAAGAAAAACTTGTTTTCTTTGATCTAAATTTGATCAAGATATTAAACAGTGCCTTGCACTTTTGAAATTTTCACTGTTGTGCTCCCTGGATTGGCGCAAGCCACCAGAGAGCGCCACGTGTCAATCACAGAACAACTGCGCCTTGCGCTTCTAAAAACAGAGCACTGCTCTCTTGGTTTGGCGCAAGTCACCAGAGCGTGCCACATGTCAATAGCGCACTGGCGCAGCGCACTGCACTAACGACTTGCGCTCACCAGCGCGTGACACGTGTCACCTTCACATGAATTTGTGCCTTGCACTCCTCAATTGGCGCAAAGCGCCTGACAAACCACGTGGGGCATTATCAGAACATTTAATGCAGTGCATTATTAAAAAGGGGCAGAGCCCAATTAAAAGGTCTATCAGACCAAATAAAAAAAATGCAATGCATTATTAAAAAAGGGCAGAGCCCAATTAAAAGGTCTATCAGACCAAAAAAAAAATGCAGTGCATTATTAAAAAGGGCAGAGCCCAAATAAAGGCCTGACAGGCCAAACACAAATAAAATGTTAAACATTTTCAAATGGACTTAACCCAATTCTGGCCGTAAGTCCTCAAATTAAATTGACTGAGCACGACTGCTCTCTCAAATCAATTTACACCCGGTTCAAGGGTACATCTCTGAACTCCTCTGATATTTGTCGTTGTAATTCTTCAACGTCGTCAGAGAGGTGACGGGTACCGACAACCACACATTGCTACGGACTATGGGGTCCTTAAACTCATGGACTTATGCGTCCTTAAACCAATATTCGTCCCCAAAATGGGAATGCTGGACCACCTGTTGGGGTAAAAATTTACACCCCGTTGACCGAGTCAAAGTCAAGGTCAACCCCAGGTCAAGCGGGCCCAAGCCCAGGTCAAGCGGGCCCATGCCCAAGTCGAGCCTGCGGCCAGCCTCCCCATGCCAACAACAAAATCATGTAATAAATAATTTTTATGTAATTTTTTTATACATGAATGTATGCAAAATGGGCATAAAGCCAAATTTTTGTAAGCCCATGGCTTATGTGCAAAAATGAAATGGCACATGAGCCATGGGATAGGCAAAATGCCATTTTTGTGAAGCCCAAGGGGCTATATGCAAATATGTAAGCCTATAAAAGGCAACATGATGAATAAAAAAGAGATACTTTTCATTCTCTCCACAAAAAATTTTAGATCTGAGATCTTTTGTGCCTCCTGCTCCTTCTCCAAGGTTCTAAACCTTCTCATTTCTTTTGAATTAAATCAAGAGTTTTACTCTTTCTTTTCAAAAACTAAAAAGTCTTCCACCACAAAACCCACAAAGGGGAACTTGGATCTACCATTAGATCTCAGAAAGGAGAGATTTTTAGATCTCACATCTCTTGATCATCAAGATCCAGCCAATAGAGGAGGAAGAGGAAGAACCCCCTTCATCAACCAAAACATTTTAGGAGTTTAACTCCATATATTTACATAGATATATATATAATAAATATTTCCTTTCTGAAGCATAGCTTCTGGTTCTGGGACTAAAAGTCCCTTTGTCTCGCCAGCGCCTAGCGCTCGAGCGCAAAACGCCCACGTGCCGATACGTGGCGCGCTTGCGCTCAGGCGCACTGCGCTCGAGCGCAAAGCGCCCACGTGCCGACACGTGGCGCGCTTGCTCTCAGGCGCACTGCGCTCGAGCGCAAAGCGCCCACGTGCTGACACGTGGCGCGCTTGCGCTCAGGCGCACTGCGCTCGAGCGCAAAACGCCCACGTACCGACACGTGGCGCGCTTGTGCTCAGGCGCACTGCGCTCGAGCGCAAAGCGCCCACATGCCGACACGTGGCGTGCTGCGCTCAGGCGCACTGCGCTCAAGAGCAAAGCGCCCACGTGCCGACACGTGGCGCGCTTGCGCTCAAGCGCAAAACGCCCACGTGCTGACACGTGGCGCGCTTACGCCTGAGCGCACAGCACCTAAACGCACAGCGCTCAAGGCGCTGGCCCCACGCATCCTTTGGATGCCTTTTCCCCCTCTTTCATTTATATATATATATATATATATATATATATATATATATATATATATATATATATATACATATACACATATGTATACATATTTACACACACACATACTCCGCGACACTGCCCCTGTTAGAAAAAAAATTCTAACGGGGCGCTGCCCCGCACCCCGCAAGGGGGCTGCTACCCCCCTTGACCCCCAGCCCGCTATCCGGGTAGCGGGACCCCCGTAAAAACTCTGCGTGGCTCCCGATATATCCAAACCCCCCTTTCAAAACACAACACACGTACACTGCACATTGAGTTCGCATGACCATTTTAACCCGTTAATCGGAGGTTCCCTCGCCCCAAAGGCGAGGGGTAATTAACGGCAGCTTAGTCCGCGGCTGCCGGAGATTTGGATCCCCACAATCAATAAACCCCGGCCTACCCTAGGCAGGGAGAATCTGTAGTATACGCCTGACAAGCGCGCGCGTATTCCCATCTCAATGGGGTGACGAAAAACACCCTACAGATTCTGGCACGCCCGGTAGGACCAATCTCTCCTCCCATATTTCGGGTTAAGCGTTCATACGAACTTAATCAATATACATACCTGCATTTATATTAAAAATAATGCTTTTTCATGCAGATTTTCTAGCAATCACCTTCCGACGATGTTTTCGATGATGAACTCAGCTCCCGTCTCCTACACGATGAGGATAGACTCTAGGACGGTCCTTCCGGCCAGTCTCGGGCGACAATAGGAGGAGCCGCTGCTACCATTCGGCTCTATTATATTCATGCCTGTTGGCGCCATCCAGGCTCCTCAAGCCCCCGTGGCGGACAAAGCGGTCTCGAAAGGCAGGAGACCAAATGTGGTGGTCGCGAGGGCACTCAGCCCAAGCGCAAGTCCATTTCCGAACGACTCTCCTTGGCCCCAACTGGGGGCAAGGCCATCAACACCAACAAAGCTACAACACGTCCCGAGCAAGCTCCAGCGGCGCCCCTGAAAAATGCTCGATCGGGTGTCTTCTCTAAGCTCCCTGCTGATCAACTCACAATGGCTTCCCGGGTAGCGGATGCCCGCCAAGCCTTCAAAATCGAGAAGCTGAGGGACAAAAGGCTCAGATATAGAGCCAACAAAAGGGCTAGGGCTCCTGCCAGGCTGAAACTCATGAGGTTCGAAGAACAAGGTTACCCCGCCGAAGATGAGGAAATGGCTGGGTATATGGTCCACACTGTCTACACGGTGGGCACGCGCAGCAAGAGCAAGGACGGGGCTACCACATCTCAAACCCAATCTGGCTTGAATGTGGTGGCCGCTTCCCAAGAACAGCCGCCTCTGCTGGGTGATGAAAACCCTCTTGATGAGGATGATAGGCGGAAAGACCCTTCGGTCCATGAGGAGTTGGGCTCGGAAAGCGAAGAAGAGCCGACTTTCCGCCCCAGGACCGCGGAACAAGAGCTGTTTCAAGAGCTCCGAAAGCAGCTCAGAAACAAAGACAAGGAGATGGACAAACTCTACTCCAAAATCGATGACTTGACGAATGTCGTGATGCAGCTCACGGCCCGACTTGCCTCTCAGCCTCCCAATCAAGCGGAGGGCTCTGCTCGTGAACCTGGAAATGGTGTCCCAAAGCAGCCGACGCCTATTCCCTCAAATCCAAAAGTGGGCGAACTACATGAAAACCAGTCGCATCCTATCTCGGTAAATGTCTTGGCTACCGATGACAGTAGCCCGCTAACTCAAGATCAAATCACGGATTTGGTTGCCAGCAAAGTCAAAACATTGGTGGCCGAAGCCGAAGCGCAAAAAGATATCAGCAGTAGTGGGAGACCATATCCTGCTCAGTATGATCTGGTAGAATTTCCTAGCGGCTATGTCATCCCCAAATTCGGAAGATTCGATGGGACGAGAAATGCGAATCAGCATATCTCCCACTTCAAAGCCTCATGCGGGAATACTGGGGGCAATGATGCGCTTCTCCTCCGCCAGTTCGTTAATAGCTTGACCGATGTTGCTTTCGACTCGTACGCGAGCATACCGGATGGCTCCGTCACAACTTTTGTCCAAATGGAGTCTCTGTTTCGGCAGAGGTTCATGAGCGTCAGCGATAAGATTACCATTGCCGAGCTCGTAAGGACCAAGCCCAAGAACAACGAAAGCAGCACGGATTTTATAACCCAATGGCGCAATCTCTCCGTCAAATGTGAACCGCCGATAGAGCAGGACCAATCTGTCAGTCTCCTCGTCGGAAATCTCAACAATTGGATGGCCCCGTTTTTATGCACCGCGGGTCTCAAAACATTCCAAGAGCTGACCAGGAAAGTCCAGATGCTGGAGCGCTCAAAACAGGAGTCCTCCTCGGATTCTCAAAATAACAATAGGTCCTGGAGAAACCGGAAGGACGATAATCGCAAAGGCGGAAACTCCGATGATTCTGAATCTTTCAACACTTCGGCTAACCGAAATAAGCAAGGGATGAGCGGACCTAGCGCCAACCAGCCTCGGAAGCCAATGTTCGGAGAGGGAGGAGAATCTCCACTGAAAGAGAAGCTGGATAATGTCTATTCCTTCAGAAGGGACAAAATCCGTAAAATATTCAAAGACGCCCTGAAGAACGGTCTACAATTACCAGAGTCAAAAAGACCGGAGGAAGCGAATAGGACCGACGACCCCAAATACTGCCCCTATCACAGAGTGATAGGTCATGCCATTGAGGACTGCTTCGTCTTCAAAGATTGGGTCGAAAAGCAATACAAGGCAGAAGAGATAGAACTGTCCAAAGGCGTGTTAACAAACAGTCAAGCTGCAACCGCCAATTTCATACAAATGGAGACCGAAGTTCTTCGTGGAACCGATTCTCTCAGACATCTGCCTTTCTCTGAAAACAATCGACCACCACGTCATTAAACTGGGAACAGTCGACCACCACGTCATTAAACTGGGAACAATCGACCTCTAAGTCGTTAAACTGGGAATGTAAAAAAAATGTAAATAAAAACAAATGTGTAAATAAAAGAAAAATAAAGAAAAGCCGAAATGATGGGGCAACTCGCAATAAAAATCAGCGAGTGAAAATGAAAATGAAAATAAAGCCGAAATGATGGGGCAACCGCGAATAAATAGCCGAAATGATAGGGCAATCGCGACCTTCGCGATAAGAAAAGCTGAAATGATGGAGCAATCGCGATAAAACAAAACAAAAAAAAATGGCGAATGATGAGTCGCTCCTGGTACCATATTCTAGTGCAGCAATGCGGACGCCAACCAAATTCCAAATCCTATACCCCAGCGGCGAATGATGAGTCGCTCCTGGTACCAAATTCCAGTGCAGCGATGCAGACGCCAACCAAATTCCAAATCCTATACCCCAGCGGCGAATGATGAGTCGCTCCTGGTATCATATTCCAGTGCAGCGATGCAAACGCCAACAAAGCCCCAAAATTTTTCTGGCCCTACAGTCTGGATCATACATCCTGCAAAACCGTATACAATCCACGGGCGTAAAACAATCCCAATCCCTCCCAAGTCCTACCGGTGAGACCACATTCAAAGTCCCACCGGCGGTGAAGATTCAAAAAAATAAAAGGTATGTTCACAAGCAAAATGGGCACGGATGAAAACCCGAAAGGGCTCCGTGAGTAAAAACAGCAGGACTGCCGGCGAGTTTGTGAAAACCCGAAAGGGCGCAAACTCGTGAAAAAGAGATGAAATGCACTCGCAAAGTCCTCTCGACTTTGTGAGGAGAAAATTCCCACGTGAGATCCTTACGACTCACAAAGGAGCAACACACTTGGGAGTCCCCACGACTCCCAAGGAGAAAATACACTTACGGAATCCTTACGACCCGTAAGGAGAAAATGCTTTGTGAGACCCTTACGGCTCACAAAATTGAAAAGTCTTAAGTGATAGGGACCTAAAACCTGTCTCCTAAGCCATCGTTTCCTAATAAGCAAATGTAAATGATGATTCGCTCCTGGTACCATATTCCAGTGTAGCGATGCTGCTGCCAAACAAAAAAAAACAATTCCCAAATCCTCTCATGACAAATGATGATTCGATCTTGGTACCATATCCCAGTGTAGCAATGCTGATGTCAACCCAAATCAAATCAAACCAACAACCTCTACGGAGGAATCATGCTCCGTCCCAGAATTTACCCCGTGTCGAAATCATGCTTCGCCTCGGGATATCTACCTTCCCTGCCGGAATTATGCTCCGCCTCGGAATCAAATCAACCAACCAGCTCTGCGTCGGAATCAAGCTTCGTCTCAGAATGTGCACCCCATGTCGAAATGATGCTTCGCCTCGGTGTACCTTCCTTCCATGTCGAAATTATGCTTCGCCCCGGAATCAAGTCAACCAACAAGCTCTGCGCCGGAATCATGCTCCGTCTCAGAATGTACCCCGTGTCAAAATCATGCTTCGCCTTGGAGTATTTGCCTTCTCTGTCGGAATTATGCTTCGCCTGGGAATCAACCTCCGCATCGAAACTATGCTTCGGTTAGAATGTCTGCCGCCCTTCGGAATGATGCTCCGATCTTGGAATTATGCTCCGCGCTTCGGAATGATGCTCCGATCCTTGGAATCATGCTCCGTAAATTGGAATGATGCTCTGAACCCTGGAATTATGCTCTGTGCTTCGGAATGATGCTCTGATCCCCTGGAATTATGCTCCGCAAATCGGAATGATGCTCCGACCCTGGAATTATGCTCTGCGCTTCGGAATGATGCTCCGATCCTTGGAATTATGCTCCGCTCATCGGAATGATGCTCTGATTCCCTGGAATCATGCTCCGCTCTTCGGAATGATGCTCCGAACCCTGGAATCATGCTCCGCTCACCGGAATGATGCTCCGATCCCCTGGAATCATGCTCCGCTCTTCGGAATGATGCTCCGATCCCCTGGAATCATGCTCCGCTCTTCGGAATGATGCTCCAAATCCTAGAATGATGCTCCGCTCTTCGGAATGATGCTCCGAACCCTGGAATCATGCTCCGCTCATCGGAATGATGCTCCGATCCCCTGGAATCATGCTCCGCTCTTCGGAATGATGCTCTGAATCCTGGAATGATGCTCCGCTCTTCGGAATGATGCTCCGAAGACTGGAATTATGCTCTGCTCTTCGGAATGATGCTCCGAACCCTGGAATCATGCTCCGCTCATCGGAATGATGCTTCGATCCCCTGGAATCATGCTCCGCTCATCGGAATGATGCTCCGATCCCCGGGAATCATGCTCCCCGAGGGATACTCCGACCCCGGAATTATGCTCCGCGAATCAGAATGATGCTCCGATCCCCGGGAATCATGCTCCCCGGGATGATGCTTCGCCCACTGGAATGATGTTCCACCTCGAAGTTCAGCTTCAAGATCCATCAATTTCATGCACACAACTCAAATGTGCGGTGTACATTTATTGATGGGGGGGCACTTTGTTGGGGTAAAAATTTACACCCCGTTGACCGAGTCAAAGTCAAGGTCAACCCCAAGCCAGGTGGGCCCATGCATAGGTCAAGCGGGCCCATGCCCAAGTCGAGCCCGCGGCCAGCCTCCCCATGCCAACAACAAAATCATGTAATAAATAATTTTTATGTAATTTTTTTATACATGAATGTATGCAAAATGGGCATAAAACCAAATTTTTGTAAGCCCATGGCTTATGTGCAAAAATGAAATGGCACATGAGCCATGGGATAGGCAAAATGCCATTTTTGTGAAACCCAAGGAGCTATATGCAAATATGTAAGCCTATAAAAGGCAACATGATGAATAAAAAAGAGATACTTTTCATTCTCTCCACAAAAAATTTTAGATCTGAGATCTTTTGTGCCTCCTGCTCCTTCTCCAAGGTTCTAAACCTTCTCATTTCTTTTGAATTAAATTAAGAGTTTTACTCTTTCTTTTCAAAAACTAAGAAGTCTTCCACCACAAAACCCACAAAGGGGAACTTGGATTTACCATTAGATCTCAGAAAGGAGAGATTTTTAGATCTCACATATCTTGATCATCAAGATCCAGCCAACAGAGAAGGAAGAGGAAGAACCCCCTTCATCAACCAAAACATTTTAGGAGTTTAACTCCATATATTTACATAGATATATATATATATAATAAATATTTCCTTTCTGAAGCATAGCTTCTGGTTCTGGGACTAAAAGTCCCTTTGTCTCGCCAGCGCCTAGCGCTCGAGCGCAAAACGCCCACGTGCCGACACGTAGCGCGCTTGCGCTCAGGCGCACTGCGCTCGAGCGCAAAGCGCCCACGTGCCGACACGTGGCGCGCTTGCGCTCAGGCGCACTGTGCTCGAGCGCAAAGCGCCCACGTACCGACACGTGGCGCGCTTGCACTCAGGCGCACTGCGCTCGAGCGCAAAGCGCCCACATGCCAACACATGGCGTGCTGCGCTCAGGCGCACTGCGCTCGAGCGCAAAGCGCCCACGTGCCGACATGTGGCGCGCTTGCGCTCAAGCGCAAAATGCCCACGTGGCGCGCTTACGCCTGAGCGCACAGCACCTAAGCGCACAGCGCTCAAGGCGCTGGCCCCACGCATCCTTTGGATGCCTTTTCCCCCTCTTTCTTATATATATATATATACACATATGTATACATATTTACACACACACATACTCCGCGACACTGCCCCTGTTAGAAAAAAATTTCTAACGGGGAGCTGCCCCGCACCCCGCAAGGGGGCTGCTAGCCCCCTTGACCCCCAGCCCGCTATCCGGGTAGCGGGACCCCCGTAAAAACTCTGCGTGGCTCCCGATATATCCAAACCCCCCTTTCAAAACACAACACACGTACACTGCACATTGAGTTCGCATGACCATTTTAACCCGTTAATTGGAGGTTCCCTCGCGCCAAAGGCGAGGGGTAATTAACGGCAGCTTAGTCCGCGGCTGCCGGAGATTTGGATCCCCACAATCAATAAACCCCGGCCTACCCTAGGCAGGGGGAATCTGTAGTATACGCCTAACAAGCGCACGCGTATTTCCATCTCAATGGGGTGACGAAAAACACCCTACACCACCATGTCCCTAAACTAGTAATACGGACTCTGGGGTTCTTAAACTCATGGACTAATGCGTCCTTAAACCAATATTCGTCCCCAAAATGGGAATGTTGGACCACCATGTCCCTAAACTGGTAATATGGACTATACGGTCCTTAAACTCATGGACTAATGCGTCCTTAAACCAATATTCGTCCCCAAAATGGGAATGTTGGACCACCATGTCCCTAAACTGGTAATACGGACTGTGGGGTCCTTAAACTCATGGACTAATGCGTCCTTAAACCAATATTCGTCCCCAAAATGGGAATGTTTGATCACCATGTCCCTAAACTGGTAATACGGACTGTGGGGTCCTTAAACTCATGGACTAATGCGTCCTTAAACCAATATTCGTCCCCAAAATGGGAATGTTGGACTACCATGTCCCTAAACTGGTAATACGGACTGTGGGGTCCTTAAACTCATGGACTAATGCGTCCTTAAACCAATATTCGTCCCCGAAATGGGAATGTTGGACCACCTTGTCCCTAAACTGGCAATGGACCACCATGTCTCTAAACTGTCAATGGACCACCATGTCTCTAAACTGGCAATGGACCACTATGTCCCTAAACTAGAACAATAGAGCCCAAATGCTCTTTTGTCGGATCTAAACGATCCCGTTAAGTTGATCTTAGTCTCAAATTAGACTAACGTATCCTTAACAAACGTTTGAGTCAATCTTAGCCTCAAAAATGGCTAACGTAATCTTTAAACAGACTTTAGTCCCAAATTGGACTATAGTTCTCTCAACCAACTTTGGTTCAAGGGACATCTCTAAACTCCTCTGATATTCATCGTTGTAATCTTTCAACGTCTTCAAAGAGGTGACGGGTCCCGACGTCCATACATTCAATGGACCACTATGTCCCTAAACTAGAACAATAGTGCCCAAATGCTCTTTTGTCGGATCTAAACGATCCCGTTAAGTTGATCTTAGTCTCAAATTAGACTAACGCATCCTTAACAAACATTTGAGTCGATCTTAGCCTCAAATATGGCTAACGTATCCTCAAACCAAAACCCCAAACCCAAATCTAAGAAAATACGGATTTGGACTAATCCACGTCCTACGGGCGACGACATAAATTAGTCTCCGTATACAATCCACGGGAAACCACAAACAAAACAAACACCCACGACACGAAGTGAACATATGGAGAAGGAGAAAGTTGTTACCACGATGCGGCAGCGTAATTAACTGCAGGGGCTTGCGCCTGCAGGGAAGAACGTCCCCACAATCAAAAACCCCTCAAGCGAGGGGGAATCTGACGAAGTCTGCTACATCGGCCGCATCCGTCTAAACCTTCGATACACGGTGCCATAAATCAACTTGGCATCTTCGAAGAGGTGGATGGATAAAACCAAATAGCATCTACCCCGAATCTCAGGCAAGACGTCTCTGCGTCGCGCCGCCATTCGGAGGGGAACAAAGGATTCGTTCATTTCTGAACTACTCCTCTTGTGTGTGTTCTAGATACTTTGAACTGTGGTTTGATTTAGAACGTATATGTTATTATATAACGTGCCTGATCTAATCAACTCTTGATTCAGGAAAATGTTCACAACATTATCCATCAATACAAAATTATATCTTTCTTTAACTTATTAAAGAAACCGATGTAATGTTGTATATCAAGTTCGGTACGTAATAATATTCGTTCAGAATCAATGTATTTGGTAATACAAGGTGATATCTGCCAACTAATTTGGCTGCAACACTTGCACCATTCTCTACATTTAGAGACATATCACCCATTCCCAGTTCCCTACCTTTCTATAGCCCATGTAACAAATTACATATACGGGATTCTGATCCGATATCACATACCCAGAACGTAGAGGATACTGAGAAACAGTTTTCTGTAATGAACAGACCCAAAGAATATGCATCAACATGCTTATTTCTCGATTGGGTCGCGTGGAAATCCGGATATTCCCCTATTTCCTGCTCGGACTTATAACAATTATAAGATAGAGCGGAACCAACGTTCCCTAGCTCAGTATAATAAGCAGGTTCGGTCAATGCATCCATATTATTATCTTGATTAAGGGATGACATGGTCGCTGCCACGAAAGAGAGAGAAGAAAACACTCTGCATGCGCTCTTGAAAGATTAGATTGGTTATTATTTTATCTAATCAGGATGGCTCCCACTATTTTTATCAAATCTTCCTTCAAACTCTAAAAGGTAAGACTAGCCGGGATTAATTACACCCTACAAGTTCACCAATCTTTCAGTCAGGCCAGTGTCGGTACTTTGAGGGAGGTTCCCCGAGCTTTCGCACGGACCTAATTAAAATAAACATCATTTTCCCAGGGGTGTAATCCCGTTAACACCTTTCTAGACACCTACTTGATCGGCTAATTGTAATGTGTAAAACTCTCCCAGGAGTAACTCTTACTCGCAGTGGGTATCGGAATCCAACTATCTCATAGAAGGTATGCAATCTCATTGCAAATTTCAACACTTGAAATTCCAGATAATATTTTGCCCCTAGCAACTTATGACCTTGGCTAAGGTGAACAAATCATAAGCGCTAGCCAAGTTCAACCCGTCATTTCTTGATTGAATTAAACTCACCCGCACGACCCTTGGCTAAGGTCAACAAAGCTGTACGACTACCCTAACTCAATCGCATCATATGCTTGCAGATAAGCACTAATTAGCTACCGCACACTACGCCTTGGCTAAGGTCAACAAACGCAGCACGCATACTAAAAATTACTTAGCTGAAATGACGGAAGGCTACGACAGGTTTTTAAGAAAACCTTATGCGTAATGAACTTAATATCGTTATAGAATTGAGTGATTTTGAAAAGGAGTGTTTTTAAAGCTTTTACTAGTTTTGCTAAAGAGGTCACTCCCGGTGAAGGGATCTCGGCTTTTTCCTCATCGAATGAGGTGCAGAATATTTCATAAATACCACTATGCAAAACAAAAACTATAGAAGCAATCAAAAGACAAATCGAGTGGGTTGTAGCATCTGCCAGTTTTGCTAAAGAGATCACTCCCGGTGAAGGGATCTCGGCTCTTTCCTTATCGAATAAGGTGCTGGATATTCTATAAGGAATACCGCTATGCAAAGCAAGAACTAGAGCTACCAGTTTTTAAACAAGATTCTGCAATATCCTTATATTTCTTTTATTTCATTAATCTCATTAATGAAGTCCCAACAATTATGCTTCATAAGTGTCACGTAAGAAACGAAAGCAGCAATATTTATTATATATCATATATATAAAATATAAGCATTCGTCTCAGAACATTAAGTGATCACATCGCAGAATATCAGCAGCAGAAAAACATATATGAAATATTGGATATACTAGGAATTTTGTAACAACCCTAAACTTTCTGTACAACTTTCTGTACAATTTTTTCAAAAACACAGAAAGATGTATATTTGCCTGAGTACAAGTTATAAATTTGTTTTGCTTTTTACTACCAAGAAGGAGCTGGTAGCTCATTGGTAAGACCTTGCACTGCTGAACCAAAGCACCAGAGTTCAAATTCCATCACCCATATTATTTTTAATATTGATTTCTTTTTAAATTTTTACAAGCCCAAGAGCCTACACGTGCATAACTCGTGAAAACCAAAAGTCACAAATAAAACAAACTGACCCAGGTGAAAGACCATGAGACAATGGACACGTGGCAACGAGTTCGGCCCCGACTCGGCCTGACTCGACCGGCGGACCGGCCAACTCGGCCGCCACCGCCGGCCGATTCAGCACGGATCGGGTTGGTCCCTTTTGTGAACTTGTGTCTTTTTGTATCCCCATTACCCCTGTATACTTTAATTACCCTGCACATTTCCAGAGCCTTTAAAATTCAATTAAAACTCTTTTTAATACAAAATTAAATACATTTTTTTTCACACCCTTTCATCTACCCTAACCCTAATCTTTTCCTATAAATACCACACCTAAACACACCCTCCTCACTTGTAAATTCTGTCCAAAACTCTCAAGAAAACTCTCTAGAATTTTATGTACAAGTGAAGTTAGCGAAGGGCGAAATTCAGATGACAACTCTAGGAACTCCCGGCGACGACATGACGCACCGGAACCTACTTCCACTACCTCTCCCTCTCATCTAATCTGAAATCCCGTAAGTCCCACCTCCCTCTTCTCTATTCTATTCTAAAAATTTGTAAAACTAAAACCCGACGAAAGTGGAGTTAATCCGACTTCCGATTCAGTTTTTCTTAAAAACTCCATCTTTTCTTAAATACAACATATCAAACTCTTACATCTTGACTATTTATCATTAAAAAAATATGTTGAACAAGTTTCATAGCAAAATATTTTATATTGCAATTGTTATCATACTTTTTCAGTAAAATACCATACAGTTAGTTTTGACATTAAACATCATACTTCTTGCTATACCTTTAAATAGATCACGAGGTAATGACCTACCTCTTCACAACACTCATATGCAACATAGCACAATACCTTAAGGGAACATAGAATACGGGAATACGAATTTACAATTAAATACCTTTTACTATTAAAACCGTTTTCTACAAGATTACGTATGTTTACAAATCTTTGCAAAGCGCCGCTACAACCCATTTTGGGGAACCCGTCTGGGGTGGTGCGGATTATCGCACATCCCTGAGCTTAGCAGTGCGAGATGCAGACCTCCGCAAGGAGCATTCGGTCTCGAGAGATTTAAAAATACAAATATCTTAAGAAAATGAGATTTCTAGAAATATAATATATTAAAATTATTTTTATATAAATATGTATCATCAAAATATCTATTTTGTGATAATATAAATATTCCAGCTTTTCTAAATCAAAATAATCACTTTACATTAAAACACCATGCAATTCTATACAAGTTCAATACTTTACAATTAAATACCATATATTATGAAAGATAGGTTTTAATCACTAGAAATGTGACAATGATAAAATATACATCAATGAAAACTTTAAAGATGGTAATAAAATACTTGAGGTGTATTTTGAAAACTATACAAAATTACTTTTACATTAAAAAACCCCCTCAAATTTTATAAATTACAATAAGGACCCTAGTAAATATAGGTTTAAGCGGGACCAGTCACTTGAGCCTCAGGGAGCCGGAGATATGGGTGCTTGCCTATTTAAGGTAGATAACTTAATAAACGGTGTTATCAACATGGTAATCGTCTTTGAAAAATACACAAATCCTGCCGCCCATGTGCAATGGTTACCGATAACATCAAAACTTAATTCAAGATTTAAATTTCTTTTCTAATGGTTCTGACTCAGACTGAGTCTCATTATAATAAATCTGATTTGAATATGATTCAAGTACAAACTACAATTCAATATGAATCCATGAATCCATATATTCAATCTATTCAATCTGTATTGACCGAACCGAACCATAGATATACATCCATCTACATGATTCATATATCTACATGATTCTCCAGTTACATCCATTTACTGATATCATGGTTTCGGCAAGTCATCCATCTGTACAAGCTATAATATAAGACATTACAATTTACAATACAATTCAAACAATACAATCAAGACATCGCGGGGTTTAAGGGATAGATTGGTACGGAAGGTGTTAGAAGTGGCACGAGACTGCAAGATTTAAGACACCTAACCTGAATTCAATCGTCGTTGTTCCAGGCATTCTAACGGAGCCTTGTACTCTATATTCCATTGCCTTAATCTCTGGCATACTGAGCCTCCTCTCGTATACACCGGCATCCTTCTGTACCAACCTACAAACAACAGTGTTAACACTAAATACAACTGTAAAAGCTACACACACACTCTCTCTCTCTGTCTATTCTATTTCTTCCTTATCCTTGGGACTTATCGAGCGATTGTTCGCTGACAACATTCCTTCTCTTTCTTCTTTAAATGTCGTCAGGTGATTCGGACCTTCTAGAGATCGAGCCCAGTGTCGAAGACTTGGACCAGTTTATTGAAGATCCTGAGCTGTAGTTACACTTGTACATGTCCTTTACATTCTGTATTTTCCTTTTCTGTTATGCCACTGTTTAGGCATGGCTTCCATTCCATGTATTTACTTTTCAGATGCATTGTACAAAAGAATGTTAATAAATAAAGTTGTTGTTCATTGCATTTGTCTCTTGTGTATATTTCTTTTATATTGCTTAGTTACGCTCAGCGTATTTACTTCTGAGTAAATACGTAGCAGTCTCGTCGCGTCCTCTGCCCGTACACTAGGAAGCGGGACATGACAGGTTTTGTTGGTGGCCCATGCAGGTCAGAGTTATATGGAACCCTACCATGCAGTTCAGTTCTGCATGAACAACCTAAGCAATATAACATAAGAACCAGCAACTAAAACATTCTTTACAATTCATATTCCTTGAATTTTATCATTTACTTTGAATCTGTCCTAACCCAAATTCTTCTTCAAGGTTATGAATTCCCCGAACAACACCAGCACCAATTTCAACAACACACCTCCACCACTACCACTCACACCTGCCGTCCCTGCTCCGATCAACGAGAAAACGGTTCTGCTTGAGGCAATCCGTAGCCTCCTAGAAGGACAACAACAGCAGACTACTCTTTTAATGAACCGTCCCGAGGCAGAAGCACCTGGGGTGAAGCAATTCAGGGCTTTGCACCCCAAACAGTTTGCAGGAAAGGAGAGCCCTCTAGAAGATGAGGAATGGGCACAAAGCATCGAATATGATCTGGCAGTGGCACAAGTGCCAAAGATTGATTGGGTCCGAGTTGCGAAGCTGCAGCTCATGGAAAATGCACGGGTTTGGTAGAAGGCGGAAGAAAGCCGTCTTGATCAACCCATCGAATGGAAGACTTTCCATGACATATTCGATGCAAAGTACTTCCCTGAGACTGCCAGGTTCGACATGGAACGGTAGTTCATCTATTTGCAACAAGGTTCAATGTGGACCAAATCTGTAGATGAGTATGACGCTGAGTTCACAATGCTCAGTCGGTAAGATATGTCTCAATAAATTCGATATTCAAAATATCACATACTACACAGCAAACACAAGACCGTAACAGGTTTGCGGCCCATCTCATACCGACTGCTGAGATCAGGGCTAGAAGATTTCAGTAAGGGTTGAACCCGAAAATCCAAGAAGCTCTAACTACAGACGATTTCCCAATCCATGATTTGGCTTTGAAGGCTGCCCGAAGATACGAGGCAGTAGTAAAGAGGAAGGGCAGACCTCAATCTGCCGGTTTGAAACGCCTTGCCACTCAAATGGCAGGAGGAGCCTCTTCCAGGCCATCGTTCGAAGCCAGGAGAACTGAAGAAATCAATAACCAATCGAGTCCAGAATTCTGCTACTACTGCAGAAGAAAGGGACACTTGTGGAAGGACTGTAGGCGCGCAAAAGGCCTATAGGCACACAAAAAGCCTGTGTCTAATTTGTGGCGCATCCAATCATGGAATTGAAAACTGTCCTTATAGAAGCAACCCAGATCACACACATACCAACTACCTACAGCGGCCAGCTATCCAGGCTCCTGCACCTCGTCTTGCACTCACAACTCCACCACCTGCACCACATACTCGCATATTCCATCAGGCACTGAGGAACATACCTCGAGGGCAGAGAAACATGCCCCAAAGATAGAGGAATGTGCCCCCAGCTAGGAGAAACGTGCCCCAGCGACAGGCTTACACCTTAGCAGCCGTAGAAACCGAGACAGTTGACCAAGGTAACACAAGTAAGTCTCTTTCACATTTTTAAAACCCTTACATCAATTTGTTATTTTTCATACACTATCAATACTTCAGTCATCAAACTTTCCTTGAATCGGTTACACTTTCCTTTTAAAAATTTCGAGGACGAAATTTTTATAAGGAGGGTAGAATGTAACAACCATAAACATTCTGTACAACTTTCTGTACAAATTTTTCAAAAACACAGAAAGATGTATTTTTGTCTGAGTACAAGTTATAAATTTGTTTTTCTTTTTAATAGCAAGAAAGAGCTAGTAACTCATTGGTAAGACCTTGCACTGCTAAACCAAAACACCAGAGTTCAAATCCCATCACCCACATTATTTTTAATATTGATTTCTTTTTAAATTTTTAGAAGCCCAAGAGCCTACACGTGCATAACTCGTAAAAACCAAAAGTCACAAATAAAACAAACTGACCCAGGTGAAAGACCATGAGACACTGGACACATGGCAACGAGTTCGGCTCGACTCGGCCGCCACCGCCGGCCGAATCAGCACGGATCGGGTTGGTCCCTTCTGTGAACTTATGTCTTTTTGTATCCCCATTACCCCTGTATACTTTAATTACCCTGTACATTTCCAGAGCCTTTAAAATTCAATTAAAACTCTTTTTAATACAAAATTAAATAAATTTTTCTTTCACACCCTTTCATCTACCCTAACCCTAATCTTTTCCTATAAATACCACACCTAAACACACCCTCCTCACTTGCAAATTTTGTCTAAAACTCACAAGAAAACTCTCTAGAATTTTGTGTATAAGTGAAGTTAGCGAAGGGCGAAACTCCGGCGAAATTCCGACGACGACTCTAGGAACTCCCGGCGATGACACGACGCACTGGAACCTACTTCCACTCCCTCTCCCTCTCCTCTAATCTGAAATCCCGTAAGTCCCTCTTCTCTATTCTATTCTAAAAATTTGTAAAACTAAAACCCAACGAAAACGAAGTTAATCCAACTTCCGATTCAGTTTTCTTAAAAACTCCATCTTTTCTTAAATACAACATATCAAACTGTTACATATTGACTATTAATCATTAACAAAACATGTTGAACAAGTTTCATAGCAAAATATTTCATATTGCAATTGTTATCGTACTTTTTCAGTAAAATACCATATAGTTAGTTTTGACATTAAATATCATACTTCTTACTATACCTTTAAATAGATCACAAGATAATGACCTACCTCTTCACAACACTCATATGCAACATAGCACAATACCTTTCGGGAATATAGAATACGGGAATACGAATTTACAATTAAATACCTTTTACTATTAAAACCGTTTTCTACAAGATTACGTATTTTTACAAATCTTTGCAAAGCGCCGCTACAACCAATTTTGGGAAACCCGTCTGGGATGGTGCGGATTATCGCACATCCCTAGGCTTAGTACTACAAGATGCAGACCTCCGCAAGTAGCATTCGGTCTCGAGAGATTTAAAAATACAAATATCTTAAGAAAATGAGATTTCTAGAAATATAATATATTAAAATTATTTTTATATAAATATGTATTATCAAAATATCTATTTTTGTGATAATATAAATATTCCAACTTTTCTAAATCAAAATAATCACTTTACATGAAAACACCATGCAATTCTATACAAGTTCAATACTTTACAATTAAATACCATATATTATGAAAAATAGGTTTTAATCACTAGAAATGTTACAATGATAAAATATATATCAATGAAAACTTTAAAGACGATAATAAAATACTTGAGGTGTATTTTGAAAACTATACAAAATTACTTTTACATAAAAACCCCTCAAGTTTTATAAATTACAACTAGTAAATATAAGTTTACGCGGGAGCGGTCTCTTGAGCCTCAGGGAGCCGGAGATATAGGTGCTTGCCTATTTAAGGTAGATAACTTAACAAACGGTGTTATTAACACGGTAATCATCTTTGAAAAAGACACAAATTCTGCCGCCCATGTGCAGCGGTTACCGATAACATCAAAACTTAATTCAGGATTTCAATTTCTTTTCTAATGGTTCTGAGTCAGACTGAGTCTCATTATAATAAATCTGACTTGAATATGATTCAAGTACAAACTACAATTCAATATGAATCCATGAATCCATATATTCAATCTAATCAATCTGTATTGACTGAACCGAACCATGGATATACATGCATCTACATGATTCATACATCTACATGTTTCTCCAGTTACATCTATTTACTGATATCATGGTTTCGGCAAGTCATCCATCTGTACAAGCTATAATACAAGACATTACAATTTACAATACAATTCAAATAATACAATCAAGACATCACGGGGTTTAAGGGGTAGATTGGTACGGAAGGTGTTAGAAGTGGCACGAGACTGCAAGATTTAAGACACCTAACCTGAATTCAATCGTCGTTATGCCGGGCATTCTAACGGAGCCTTGAACTCTATATTCCGTTGCCTTAGTCTCTGGCATACTGAGACTCCTCTCGTATACACTGGCATCCTTCTGTACCAAGCTACAAATAACAGCGTTAACACTAAATACAACTATAAAAGCTACACTCTCTCTCTGTATATTCTATTGCTTCCTTATCTTTAGGACTTACCGAGCGATTGTTCGCTGACGACGTTTCTTCTCTTTCTTCTTTGAAAGTCGTCAGGTGATTCGGACCTTCCAGAGATCGGGACCGGTGCCGAAGACTTGGACCCATTTATTGAAGATCCCGAGCTATAGTTACACTTGTACATGTTCTTTACATTCTGTATTTTCCTTTTCTGTTATGCCACTGTTTAGGCATGGCTTCCATTCCATGTATTTACTTTTCAGATGCATTGTACAAAAGAATATTAATAAATAAAGTTGATGTTCATTACATTTGTCTCTTGTGTATATTTCTTTTATATTGCTTAGTTACGCTCAGCGTATTTACTTCTGAGTAAATACGTAGCGGTCTCGTCGCGTCCTCTGCCCGTACACTGGGAAGCGGGGCGTGACAAATTCCGTGTTTTAAATTAAGCCAGTATAAAACACGGATTCTACGGTCGTGATGAATAGCCAGACCCACATCCCTAGACCCCTATGAGAGCGAAAAGAAACCCTACCAATTCTAGAGTTAGGAGACCCGGTCTCGACTCCTCGAGATGGTCTCCTACTGGACCCTAGAACCCGGTTACTTATGCTCTCCTCCTTAGGTCTATCCTAATGCGGAAAAGTAAATAATATATATCAATGGTGACAACATCCTCAACCCGGAAGTGCCCTAATAAAAGAATATTACATACAAGCTTTTACATGAATGAAAATGAAAAACTCTCATCTCGCATAAAAAAACCGGCTATTCAAAACACGACAATCCAATATAACATATCACAGCAACACATAACATCACATGTCATCAATGTAAGTAAATATGCGTATCCCAATTGTCGTTGACATATAGTAACGAAACCGGCGACACACCACATATTACACTTACGGTCGCAGAAAAGAAAGTGAAAAACTACAAAAATTGGAATCCGCAACTACCTTAAACATCATAAACCCAATGTATCACATACTTTGGATTTCATGCCTAACCAAATGAATTCCTTAAATGTCACATGCCTAACAATTATAAACCCCGCATTTCAGTCTCGATATTGAAAACACTTTCCAATAACCAGTCGGGTAATTCAACAAGATTCCCGACAACCTGATCGAATGCTCGTCGGAAACTTTAGTAGACGACCGCACCCCCGATGCCGTCGATGAAGTGCACTAAGGCGGAACACCGCGGCCGCGAGCACCCGAACGAATGCTTTTGGCGACGGGGTTCTCCTACAGTCACTTGGTCGGGGCTATGGGGCGTGGCTATCTAGTAAGGTTACCCGGCGAGTATCCGCATACACTACGTAATTGCGACGGACTTTTGATCCTCATCAAAATTCCGTAGCAACCGATCAAAAGAGACTGAATTGCTAGATTTATAAAATTCAAACTAGTTATCACATAACTAATTATGTGGATTCCAAATATTGTATCACAATCACAGATAACTAGACAATGTTAAACTTTTCGATCGAATAAACAAACACCCAAAATTTCCCAAAGAGATCAACACTTAAGCGGAGTTCAAAAAGTACCCAGAAGATGCCACAGCACCTATGAACCATCCGTAGAAGGGCCAACCCATGCCTTACTCATGTCGTCGTGGAACTGCCACAAACCCTAGGGTATGACCGCGGTTCCACGATCCAAAAAGTTGAGTTTGGGTATCGTTCTTCTAGAGGGTCCACAGAATCGCTTGCATGATTTTCTGAAGATTTTAAACTTGGAAAAAATCCAACTCTTGGAAAATTTCCAGCGAGAGAAAATATGGGTTATTTATATCCGTTCGAACTTTTTAACGTCGTCTAAATAACCCGAATAGATGTTAGAATTACGGTTATGAAACACTCCGAATTGCCTAAACAGTAAGACCACATCACATGCAATCTTAGAAAAAACAAGCAAAACCTGAAACACCCAGACCCTGGAACATAGAAAAAAATTTGAAGCTAGAATTCTTAAACAGGGCCGGCTTGCTCGGATTTTGAGGTGATGTGGCCGGAAAAAAACCGGCCAAATTGCTTCAAATTTTCATAGTGTTCATGTTATATCACATACAACATTCTACAGTTGCTAAAAAAAATTTTAGAGGCCATTTAAAATTCGACAGAAACTGGATTTTGTTGTTTTAAGTTTCGGAGTAGTTTCGGTTTCATAATCTAACAAATATCGTTTAAATCTCTAGCTTGGCTCTGATACTACTATTGGGTTCCTTTGGGCGGCAGTAAGGTTTCAGGAGGCATCGTCCATTCCAATTTCAAATTTTTGCCATACTAAAAAACCTTAACCTAGAATCTTAACTAGAAATTTAGACGAACAAGCAATGCAAACAACTTTACATCTAAGTGAATGAGAAATATAACCTTTGTAGACCGGTCCTTCACTTTTAAAGCTCCGTGTAGTAGTCCATTCGCTCCAAGTAGTGAACACCCGAACTCTAGCAAGGATTCACTTGAAGAAATGAACAAGCTTGCTCGAAGTCTTCGACGCCGAAGATGATCTAAGTCGAGAAGACTCAAGCTCATGCTATCTCTTCACTAATGGTATATTAGTGAAGCAAACACCCTAAACTAAATGACTAATATAGTAGAGGATGATGAAGTAGGAATTGAGCTCACTCTAAATTAATTTTTCTCACATTATTTCTTCACCATTTGAAAAGCTAGTAAGATTTCTCATGAGGAAGAAGAAGATGAAGTGGAGATGAGAATGAAACTCGTGAGGTTAGAAAAATAACTATAGGTGAGTTTATGTCATACACTAACTCATGTAGATAATAAACAATGGCTAATCTTTATGGTTAGGTTAATAAATATCTTAAGTAAAACAAAAAGAGTGGACTTAGTCAATGGTTCAACAAGTTTCCACTAAACTCAACCATGACAATTTTCCACTAATTTTGAATTACTTAATAATAAATATGAACCCACATTAAGCTAAGCATGGTGTGAGTCTCATACATCCATGTTGCATGTGTAATCTAGCATGACACACTAATATATATCACATATATATTATTTATGTAAAAAGAAAACAATACAATTAATATATATCACATATATGTTAAGTGTATCAAAAAAGAAATGCTTAAGTGAGCTAATATTAGTTAATGTAATTTAATATATCAAATATATTAAATTATTAAATCAACACTTGATTTAATAATATGTCTATATCACATATAACTGACTAATATCATATATATCAACTTATCGAATCAATACTTGATCCGATAACCCGGCTATATCACATATAACCGACTGATATCATATATCGCGAGAATAGAATACGATATCACATACGTGCATTAATCTCGGTCCCGCACATATCACATATGTGCTCCTACTTCGTTTCGCATGAACCAGGAAACCTCTGTGTAGGACTCTAAAGACTCGTCAATACGCCAGCAGTAGGTGGTGATCATATCAGTCATCGACAAGCCGCAAGCGGTCTGCTAAACGTAACGGCCACCCGGGTATTGAACGATCAGAAGATCAACAAGCAAGCCTACTCATACTCCTGTGAATCCATTCAGTAAAACTACCGTACAGGCCGGTCTCTTCGTCAGATATGTCGCATATCGCAGCCTGGGGGTGGTAAAACGTCAAACCCCAATAGCCTGATAAGACATGCCAATGCAAAGTCCATAACGGTTCGAGAAACTACTGATAACACTTACCAGTAAATATCAACAACCCTGGCCAGGGATTTCCTGTTATGGCCAATCGAGCATAGCAACATCAACCCCCAATACCGGGAGAGATGAATCCCCTCCTATCGCTCATTGCCTCCATGTGACTCAGGACTGTACCCAAAAACCACCTTTTTGCACGATCTCTTGAACGTGGTATAGTGGAAATCAAAGCACAGTGGGAATCACACAAGACTCTATGACAATCTCGGGTCGACAGACTAACCTGTACCAGTGTCACCAGAGAACTGCAATCTGATGATAGGTATAATACCATCTAGAAGTTCTCGGCGAGTCCGTCCAGTATACCCAGTCTCTACTGAGCACCCGTATACCTTCTCTGATGTCAAACACCAATGGATGTGGGATCATCCATCGCCCATCATATGGGTCAAGAAGCGCATACGCTAGTCTACTCTAGAATATCGATGCCCCGTCTCAATACTCCCATGACTAAGAACATTTGAAGGATGTACTTACCGACTACCTCTGCCTATCTGCATCATAATCCTGGTAGTCTAGTACTCATCCTAAAGGCTTTATCAACATGTAATAGAGAGACAATAAGTGCACATATTAAGATAAAGAGCAACCAGATAGCATACTATCATGTCGAGCAAGAAAGTCCTCCCTATATATGTCCAACCATCCACTACAATATACATCACATGTACAGTAATGGCCTCTAAGGCATACATATAACTAACAGTAATGAACTACCAACCATGGATGGACTGAGCAGGGTTGCTGCCCGGTTGCCTCTTGGCGAGGGCTTTGATCCTTGGCGTCGGTGGGTAGTGAACTACGAGCCATGGATGGACCGAGCAGGATTGTTGTCCGGTGGCCTCTTGGTGAGGTCTTTGATCCTTGGTGTCGGTGGGTAGTGAACTACCAGCCATGGATGGACCGAGTAGGGTTGCTGCCCGGTGGCCTCTTGGTGAGGGCTTTGATCCTTGGCGTCGGTGGGTAGTGAACTACCAGCCATGGATGGACCGAGCAGGATTGCTGCCCGGTGGCCTCTTAGTGAGGGCTTTGATCCTTGGTTTTGGTGGGTAGTGAACTACCAGCCATGGATGGACCAAGCAGGGTTGATTCCCGGTTGCCTCTTGGCGAGGGCTTTGATCCTTGACGTCAGTGGGTAGTGAACTACCAGCCATGGATGGACCAAGTAGGGTTGCTGCCCGGTGGCCTCTTGGTGAGGACTTTGATCCTTGGCATCCGTGGATAGTGAAATACCATCCATCAATGGACCGAGCAGGGTTGCTTCCCGGTGGCCTCTTGGTGAGGGCTTTGATCCTTAGCGTGGGAGGGTATTAAGAGGCCTGCTAAGGATGGACCGAGCAGGGTAGAAGCTCAATGGCCTCTTGGTGAGGGCTTTGATCCTTGGCGTCGGTGGGTAGTGAACTACCAGCCATGGATGGACCGAGCAGGGTTGCTGCCCGGTAGCCTCTTGGTGAGGGCTTTGATCCTTGGCGTCGGTGGGTAGTGAACTACCAGCCATGGATGGACCGAGCAGGGTTGCTTCCCGGTGGCCTCTTGGTGAGGGCTTTGATCCTTGGCGTCGGTGGGTAGTGAACTACCAGCCATGGATGGACCGAGCAGGGTTGCTGCCCGGTGACCTCTTGGTGAGGGCTTTGATCCTTAGCGCGGGAGGGCATTGAGAGGCCTGCTAAGGATGGACCGAGCAGGGTAGAAGTTCGGTGGCCTCTTTGTGAGGGCTTTGATCCTTGGCGTCGGTGGGTAATGAACTACCAGCCATGGATGGACCGAGCAGGGTTGTTCCCGGTGGCCTCTTGGTGAGGGCTTTGATCCTTGGCGTCGGTGGGTAGTGAACTACCAGTCATGGATGGACTGAGCAGGGTTGTTACCCGGTGGCCTCTTGGTGAGGGCTTTGATCCTTAGCGCAGGAGGGCATTGAGATGCCTGCTAAGGATGGACCGAGCAGGGTAGCTGCTCGGTTTTGTGAGGTTCTGTCCGACCTTCCCTGGTGTGTGAACATCGGGAAGAGTGACCGTCGCTGATGATACGTGTCATGAATGCACGGGGGGAGGCAAAGCGTAAGAGCCGCGTCTCTCCGACTTCGGTTCGCCGAGAAAGACGGGATATCTGCCGCGTGGCGGTACGACATTGGAAGAAACAAGCGAATATTAGACTCTTGGGGGCGCTGTGGGGCTATAAAACAGAGAGGCGTGTTGATCATTCCTTTCTCCATCTTCAAAACGTCAGAATGGATCAATTCCCTTTCTCCATCCCCGAGATCATTTCTTTCGAGGACATATACTTATATGACCAGCTATGCTCCGAGGAGACGCGGCAGGCGGTGATCCGGCGTGTGGAGGACCATTTCGGCCGACTGCTTCCCCGGCGATCACCCCTACTTCAACTGCTGATGTACTCGATCTGGAGGGCGTCGTCGGGGCTGTACAACCCCTTATCCGAGCAACTGAAGGACGGGGCGGATAGTAAGCTGAGGTCGCTATGCCGCTTCGGCTTGATCTCGATGAGTCGGCGGGATCGATCGGTGGCACTCATCCTCGAGTGTTACCAATTGAGGCATCTCACCGATGGGTGCCCACCCATAGAGCTTTCTAGCCCGTCCGTGGCCACGAGGGTCCGCGAACAGCATCAAAGGCAGAGGTCCAAGATGGCAAGGGCTCGGCTAGCGGAAATATCCTCGGAGTACCATGAGCAATGTTTCCTGCACCTCCTTCCCCCGCTGCTGCAATATTTTTTTTAATGTAAGGCTGAGGAGCCCACAATACCTCTTGAATGAATAAAATTATTCTTTTTGCAATGCTCTATTGTGTCCTTCTTATTATTTAAGTAAAAAGAACTTAGAAGAATTTACATCGTTTTGTTAAAGAACCTATGTAGTGGCCTGCCAAGGATGGACCGAGCAAGGTAGCTGCTCTGTGGCCTCTTGATGAGGGCTTTGATCCTTGGCGTCACGGGATAAGAGATTACCAGCCAAGGATGGACCGAGCAAGGTAGTTGCTCGGCGGATTTGCTAGGTTCAGTCCGACCTTCTTTGGTGTGTGAACATCGGGAAGAGCGACCGTCGCGGGCGGCACGTGTCAAGAATGCTTGGGGGAGGTGTAACGTTTCGGGGAGTCGCGTCAGTTCTGCCATGTGGCGGCGCGGTATTGGAGTAATTTTGGTGGATCCCAGGATTCGCGCCCATGCTCACGCGAATCTGGATCCTTAAGGATTCTGTTTGAGGTTATAAATAGAGAAGGAGACGGCAACTTCTTCGGCATCGCTTTTTGAGATGACTGGGCGCATGTATTCGATCGAAGAGATCATCACCTTCGACGACGTCTTCGTGTATGACCAATCCCTAGTTGAGGATGGGTACCGGGGAGCAGTTCAGCGCCTCGAGGTTCACGTCGGCCGGCTTCTCCCTCGGCGGTCGTCCCTTATACAGTTGCTGATGTACGCAATTTGGAGGAGGTCTCCGGAGTTGTACAACCCCTTCTCTGAGGAGTTGCTGGACGATGTGCTCGACAAGGTGCGCTCGATCTTCTTGCTCGGCCTCATCTCGAAGGCCAGGCATGACCGATCCTTGGCCCTCATTTTGGAGTGATTCAAAAAGAGGTACATCGTGAGACAAGGCGCAGAGGGCGGAGCGCCGGGTGCTTCCGTGGCATCCCGGGTTCGCATGCAGCATCGGCGAGAGTGGCCTGTAGAGGCTTCGGCCCGTCTAGAGAAAATCTACTCTGAGTATCACCAGGAGTACTTCCTCGATCATGTTCCCCCTCTGTTGTAAATGTTTCCTTTTTATTTTTCTGTAAGGCTGAGGAGCCCATAATACCTTTTGAATGAATAAAATTCGCCTTTTTGTGATGCCCCATTGTTCCCTTCTTATTATTTAAATAGAAAGAACTTTAGAAAGGTTTACATCGTCTTTGTGAAAGAAGAAATATACATTCGTAGATATTATTTTCAGAGGAACAGCTTGAGTTTCTCAGCGTTGTAAGGTCGTGGAAATTTGCGACCATTCGCGTCTTGTAAACGATAGGCTCCGCCGGGCAGGACCTCGGAGACGAGGAAAGGACCATCCCATTTTAGGGAAAACTTATACAGCTTGCCTTGATCGACGAACTCATTCCGCCGTAGGACTAAATCTCCGGTCTTAAAGAAGCGATGCTTGACTCGCGCGTTGTAGTAACGGGCAGTTTGCTGTTGATAGGCGGCAGCTCTGATCTGAGCCCGGTCCCGTTTCTCTAACAAGATGTCTAGATTAGTTCGGAAGGCCGAGGTGTTCGCTTCGTCATCGAAGTGCTCGACCCGGTGACTGGGGAGCCCGATCTCCGCTGGGACCATTGCCTCGGTACCATAGCAGAGGCTGAAAAGGGTCTCCCCGGTGGGGGTTTTCTTCGACATGCGTAGGGCCCACAAGACCTGGGGTAATTCCTCGACGCAACTGCCTTGGCGTCCTTCTAGCCGTGTTCGAAGACCTCGAAGGACGTCCCGATTAGCGACCTCGGCTTTCCCGTTGCATTGGGGATGTGCGACCGCGGCAAACTTCATAAGGATACGATATTTGCTGCAGAATTCCTTAACTTTTTCGTTTTCGAAATTTGTCCCATGGTCGATGATGATACATTTCGGGATGCCGAACCGTAGTATCACGTTGTTCTGCAGGAACTTGATAGTCGTGGCGACGTCCGGTTTCCTGATGGGAATGGCATCGATCCACTTCGTGAAGTAGTCCACCGCGACAAGGACGTACTTATGCCCGCCCGTACCGGTAAGGAACTGGCCTATCATGTCCATTCCCCACAGGGAAAACGACTACGGGAAGGTTAAGGCGGTTAACTCGGTAGCCGGAAGGCGAGGTATGCTTCCATGGAGTTCGCAGCTTTTGCATCTCCTGACGAGATTTTGGGCGTCCTGATGAATCGTCGACCAGTAGTACCCCGGAGCAGTGCCTTCTGGATAAGGTGCGGGCCCCTTGGTGCGCGCCGCCGACCCATTCATGGATCTCACGGAGGAAGTAGTCAGCTTCGTGGGGGTCGACGCACCGGAGCAGGGGCTAAGTGAAGGACTTCTTGCAGAGGATCCCATTGCTCCAGACGAAATGGCGAGCTTTGGCTCGAAGACGGCGGGCCTCTCCCCGATCTTCTGGGAGCGTGCCTTCCCTCAGGAATTCCACAAGGGTCTTTCTCCAATCCCGGTCTTCTTCCCGGGCTGTGTATACTTGAAGTGGCGTTGCCCTGTCTTCCACGCTGGGCCGTGGCAAGACCTCGAAGAGAATGTTCCTCTTGTTTTTGGCCGTATAAGATGAAGCCAGCTTACTCAAGGCGTCGGCCTGGGTGTTTAGCTGTCTGAGGATCTGCTCCACCTAGACTTCATGGAAGTCCTTTCGCAATCGAATCGACCGGTCACTTGGCCAACGACTAGGGCGGAGTCGCTGCAGATCCGGATCGTTTTCAGCCCCAGTCCGAAGGCTATACGCAGTCCAGCCAGCAAGGTCTCGTATTCCGCCGTGTTATTTGAGGCTTTGAACCCAAGTTTCAGAGAATACTCTATTTCTGCCTCGTTCGGACCCCGAATGATGAGGCCGGCACCACAGCCTTCCTCGGTCGAGGACCCGTCGACGTAAAGGATCCAATCAGGGACGGAGTCGGGCTTCCCATCGACTGAGGGTTAAGCTTCGGGGGCCGGTGTGGACTCCGGCTCTTTGCTGGGGATGGTGCACTCGACGATAAAATCGACCAGAACTTGTGCGTTGATAGCCTGCCTCGGGAGTTATTTTATGTCGAACTGGGACAACTCCCACCTCCATTTCTCCAAGTGGCCAGAAGACTCGGGAGAGGCGAGGATAGCCCCAAAAGGCTACTCGGTAAGAACGAGGATGGTGTGCGCCTGAAAATAGTGCCGTAGTTTCCTTAAGGCCACGATGAGTGCCAAGACGTGAGTTCCCCTCCGAAAGGCGGCGCACAAGACTGCGATGTCCTGACGCTGGCGATTCGGGGCAGATGCTATTTGGTTTTATCCGTCCACCTCTCCGAAGATGCCAAGTTGATTTATGGCACCGTGTATCGGAGGTTTAGACGGATGCGGCCGATGTAGCAGACTTCGTCAGATTCCCCCTCGCTTGAGGGGTTTTTGATTGTGGGGACGCTCTTCCCTGCAGGCGCAAGCCCCTGCAGTTAATTACGCTACCGAATCGCGGTAACAACTTTCTCCTTCTCCAGAATTTCACTTCGTGTCGTGTGTGTTTGTTTTGTTGGTGGTTGCCCGTGGATTGTATACGGAGACTAATTTATGTCGTCGCCCGTAGGACGTGGATTAGTCCAAATCCGTATTTACTTAGATTTGGGCTTGGGGTTTTTTGTTTAAGGATACGTTAGCCGTATTTGAGGCTAAGATCAACTTAAACGTTCTTTAAGGATACGTTAGTCCAGTTTGAGACTAAGATCAACTTAATGGGATCGTTTAGATCCGACAAAAGAACGTTTGGGCTCTATTGTTCCAGTTTAGGGACATAGTGGTCCAACATTCCCATTTTGGGGGGGGATATTGGTTTAAGGACGCATAAGTCCATGAGTTTAAGGACCCCACAGTCCGTATTAATGTGTGGTTGTCAGGACCCGTCACCTCTCTGACGACGTTGAAGGATTACAACGACAAATATCAGAGGAGTTCAGAGATGTACCCTTGAACCAAAGTTGGTTGAGAGATCTATAGTCTAATTTGGGACTAAAGTTTGTTTGAAGGTTTGATTTAAGGACACATTAGCCATATTTGAGGCTAAGATCAACTTAATCGTTTGTTAAGGATACGTTAGTCCAATTTGAGACTAAGATCAACTTAACGGGATCGTTTAGATCCGACAAAAGAGCGTTTGGGCTCTATTGTTCCAGTTTAGGGACATGGTGGTCCAATGCTAGTTTAGGGACATGGTGGTCCACCGTTAGTTTAAGGACGTTTCGGTCCGATATTAGTTTAAGGACGTTTCGGTCCGATATCCGTTTAAGGACGTTTCGGTCCACGAGTTTAAGGACCCCGCAGTCCATATACGTGTGGCCGTTGGGACCCGTCACCTCTCTGACGTCGTTGAAGGATTATAACGACAGGTGTCAGAGGAGTTCGGAGATGTACCCTCGAACCGGTAGTAAATTGATTTAAGAGAGCAATCTTGCTCAGTCAATTTAATTTAAGGACTTACGGCCAAAATTGGGCTAAGTCCAGTTGAAAATGTTCAACATTTTATTTGCTTTTGCATTGCATTTCTTTTTTATTTTTATTTAGGCTTTGCCCAGAAAGGATGCAGAGCATCAATTTGTTTTGGGCTCTGTTCTTTATAAATGATGCAGAGCATCAACTTTATTTGGGCTCTGCCCTTTTATTACTTTGCAATTTATTTTGGCCTGCTTGGTTTTTTTGATTTGGGCCTGGCCCTTTTAGGAAATGCATTGCATTTGTGCAAAGCACTAAGAATCTTTTTAGATTCAAAAAAAAACAGAAGTGCAAAGCACTTTTTGATCCCTTGATCTAAACAAGTTTTTTCTTGTTTCAGAGAACCAAAGGTTCATAACAAGTGCAAGGCACTATTTTTATTTTTATTTTTTTATTTATTTATTTATTGAAGATCAATGATCTTGTTCTTAGATCAATAATCTGTTCATAAGAGAACTTTCTCTTCTTTTAAAGGTTTTTACCTTTTTTTTCTATGTTCTTCAGGAGTTCTTGAGAGTTCTCTTCTCTTTTTTTTTTTAGCAAGATGTTGATCCTTTTGAAATGAGGTCTGGGGTCCTTTTTATAGTGCTCACAAATTAGTTAAATTTGTTACAGAGATCTTTTTCTGAGTGATTTGGGGAATTTTCCCCACCGTTGGATCTTTGATCCAAAGGCCCCTGCTTTACAGAAGAAAATCTTCTTGTTTTAACAAGAACAGAAAAGATTTATTCTGTTTTGCGCAACTCCCCCAGCGCGTGACACGTGTCGCGCAGCGCAGCCCTTGCGCAGCTGTGCTTGCGCAACTGCGCAGACACGTGTCGCGCAGCGCAGCGCTTGCGCAGCTGTGCTTGCGCAGTTGTGTTTGCGCAACTGCGCAGACACGTGTCGCGCAGAGCAGTTGTGCTTGCGCAACTGCGCAGACACGTGTCGCGCAGCGCTTGCGTAACTGAACGTTGCTTCTTTTACTTGTTTTTTTTTTTTTAAAGAGCCTTGCTCTGATTGGGTGCGCTGCTTTGGGCGCTGCGCTGATGCGTCTACGCCTGACACGTGGCGCATTGCGCACAGCGCAAAGAATCTGAAGCGTTGCTTCATTTATTAAAGTTTAAATTTTCAAAGCAAAGCTTTGCTCTGATTGGGGGAAGATGAAGCGTTGCCTTAGAATTTGAACAGAGCTTTGCTCTGATTGGGGTAAACAAATGCCCCCCCACCGTTGCGCTTACGTGGCCTCCAAACGCAAGCGCAACGGTGGCAGAATCCCAACCGTCGCGGCAGCTTTTGGAAGTTGGAAGGGCACTTGGTGCCTATAAATAGGACCTTTGGTTCTTCACAAATGATCATCATCTCCAAAATTTTTATTTTCAGAACCTCAGAGCCCTGCTCTTGTTTTTAAGAACTCTTAGATTTTCTTTAAAAGGAACTATTTAGGTAAGAATTAGTCTTGAATTAAATCAATTTAAATTAATAGAGCCTTGCTCTTATAGATCTTTGATCTAAAGAAACCCTTCTGGGGTTTCACCAATAGAGCCTTACTCTCAAAAATCTGTTTCAAGGTTTCTTGACCCATGAACAGAACCTTGCATCTTTGTCAAAACATAGATCTCTTTGATCTAAAAATGATGAACTTTTAAGAGTTTGAATATGAATAATGAAAATTAAAAATGAAGTTTTGTATTTTAATGGACTATATCACCTTTTAATAATAGTGATCTCAGAATCTTGGGGGACTTCTTTAAATTTCCCTTATTAGGATTTTGATAGTCACTCCTGTTCGTAGAGCATTGCTCTCGAGGAGTTTAACTGTCTGTGCTCGTTTTTTAACAAGAATTCGCTTAATCATTCGGTCTGCTAATTCTGTTGATCTTCTTTCACAGGAACAATGGACGCCCATATGTATGCTCTTAACGAGATCATCTCTTACGTGGACATCCGCCGACTTGGCCGCTCTCAGAATCGAGAGTTCACAAACGCGGAGTGTGCTGAAATTATGAGCCGCTTCGACGCATACAATGGTCCACTGCTCCCCCGACGTTCCTCCCTCCTTAAGCTTATCATGGGAGCCATCTGGGAAGCGCTTCCCCTATTCTGTTCCGGCGTGCCGCTTAGGGCGTTGGATGCCGCTGAGGACAAGGTGCACTCGGTGTACCTATTGAACTTTATCTCGAAGAGACGGCGAGACAGTCTTATCTATCTCTTACACGAAGTCTTTCAACAGTCTGCCATACTCGCTGCTTATCGGAGGGTGGAAGACATCAGGGGGGACCCTGACGCTTGTGCTCGCGAAAGAAAGCACACTAGGATGGTCCGCGAGGCCTGGAAAGTCATAGATAGGGTCGCTTTTGAATTCCTCAATCCATGTCCTGGGTCCGAGGTTATTCCCTTGTAATAATGTTTTTCGTTTATTGCTTTTATGATTGTAAGAACTTCTGGCAATATTAATGAAGATTTTTGTTTTTCCTAGCCTGCCTTATCTTTTGTTCTGAGTCTTTTGCTTATGCATGAATGAATGTGTCTCGAACGCTTGATCAAATGTAAATCGGATACTCTTTCTGTTACTCTCTTCTTTCCCTTATTATCAGCATGCTATCTGGATAAACATAATCGGCAGATAACTTGACTTCTCCAAGAGATAGCGATGGCTTAGGCCGCAGGTTCAGATCTGCTGCCTAAGACTTTTCAACTCCATGAGCCGTGAGGGTCTCATAGAGACTTTTCTCCCTACGGATCGAGAGGATCTCGTAGGTGGTTTTTTCTCCTTAGGAATCGTGAGGATTCCTAAGTGTGGTTTTCTCTTATAAGTCGTAAGGATCCTATAAGAGAATTTTCCCGCTTACGAGTCGAGAGGACTCGCAAGCGGTTGTTTTCCTCCTTGTCGAAACTCGACCTTGGAGAGTGAGACCCGTGGATGGTATGCAAGAGACCGTTTTGGGTCAACTTGTAGGGTCCCAGTGCTTAGGAAACAGGCTTCTTTTATGCCTACTGCCTAAGGCTTTATCTCACGAGTCGAGCCGCCTCAACAATTTCTTCACAAGTCGAGACGAATCGAGCATTTCTCACAAGAACATCTTAACGTCGCATTTAACCTCTGTTCTTTACGACAGAAGCCCGTTAAGGTTGGTGGTACTTAGGGTTTTGTCCATCGTACTGTCGCATAAGCCGATATAGTCCTCGATAGGAAATCGTGCTGTTCGAGTAGCCCTGCGACTGCCGTGTCTCTGATCCCTTTGGGGGCTGGACAAGACGTCTTCAAGCAATCTTCCTAGGAAGTTTGACCGTCGGAAGAGCAAGCGTTAGGAATTTGCCATGCCGCTTTTTACTTGAGGTTAGGCTCATTTTGGCGAGCCCCGATGAGTCATAACCACTCCGCGCTGGTGTGGGGATGATCTCCGATAGTCTTTCGGGCTTTATGTGAGTTGCCGTCAAGACCCTGAAGCTAGGATTTGGCCTTTGCTTCGTTTGCTGGCATTGCGTCTGCTGTATCGAGACGAATGTTGCGGTGGGAACTAGGGATTTTGCCGTGGCTCCGTTTGTTTGATGACGTTGCGTCTGCTGTGTCGAGACGAACGTTGGGGTGACATCTCGTCTGCTGTATCGAGATGGACGTCGAGGTTGTCTCTAGGTTGCTGGTGAACCGCCGAGGTTTGGAACTAGGGATTTTGCCGTGGCTCCATTCGTTTGATGACGTTGCGTCTGATGTGTCGAGACGAACATTGGGGTGACATCTCGTCTACTGTATCGAGACGGACGTCGAGGTTGTCTCTAGGTTGCTGGTGAACTGTCGAGGTTTGGAACTAGAGATTTTGCCGTGGCTCTATTCGTTTAATGACGTTGCGTCTGCTGTGTCGAGACGAACATTGGGGTGACATCTCATCTACTGTATCGAGACGGACGTCGAGGTTGTCTCTAGGTTGATGGTGAACCGTCGAGGTTTGGAACTAGGGATTTTGCCGTGGCTTCATTCGTTTGATGACGTTGCGTCTGCTGTGTCGAGACGAACGTTGGGGTGACATCTCGTCTACTGTATCGAGACGGACGTCAAGGTTGTGACCACTCTGTGCTGGTGCGAGATGATCTCCGATTGTCTTTCCGGTTTTATATGAGTTACCGTCAAGACGTCGAAGCTAGGAATGTGGCCTTCGCTTCGTTTGCTTTGGTGTGTCCAAATCCTGTTGGAGGAAGAATGCTGGGGTTGACATTTCGTCTGCTGTATCAAGACGAACGTCAAGGTGGTGACCACTCTGTGCTGGTACGAGATGATCTCCGATTGTCTTTCCGGTTTTATGTGAGTTATCGTAAAGACGTTGAAGCTAGGAATGTGGCCTTCGCTTCGTTTGCTTTGTCACGTCCGAATCCCTGCTGGAGGAAGAACGCTGGGGTGACAACTCGTCTGCTGTATCGAAACGAACGTCGAGGAGGTGACCACTCCATGTGAGATGATCTCCGGTGGTCTTTCAGGCCTTATATGACTTGCCGTTAAGACCTTGAAGCTAGGAATTTGGCCTTCGCTTCATTTGCTCACACTGCGTCTGGTGTATTGAGACGAATGCTGAGGTGGAGCTGGGATTTTGCCGTCACTCCGCTTTGTTTCGACCATGGGGTCTTTTGTTAACTTGCATGTACACCCTGCTGGACTGCGAAGGAACACCGTTGTTGACATTGCGTCTGCTTTAACGAGACGAATGCTAAGGTGGAGTTGGGATTTTGCCGTTACTCCGCTTTGTTTCGACCGTGAGGTATTTTGTTGACGTTGCATCTGCCTCCAGCTGGACTGGGGAGGAACGTTGTTGTTGACATTGCGTCTACTGTATCGAGACGAATGCTGAGGTGAAGCTGGGATTTTGCCATCACTCCGCTTGTTTCGACCGTGGGGTCTTTTGTTAACTTTGCATGTACACCCTGCTGGACTGCGAAGGAACGCCGTTGTTAACATTGCGTCTGCTGTAACGAGACGAATGCTAAGGTGGAGTTGGGATTTTGCCATCGCTCCGCTTTGTTTCGACCGTGAGGTCTTTTGTTGACGTTGCATCTGCCTCCAGCTGGACTGCGGAGGAACGCTGTTGTTGACATTGCGTCTACTGTATCGAGACGAATGCTGAGGTGAAGCTGGGATTTTGCCATCGCTCCGCTTGTTTCGACCGTGAGGTCTTCTGTTAACCTTGCATGTACACCCTGCTGGACTGCGAAGGAACGCCGTTGTTGACATTGCGTATGCTGTAACGAGACGAATGCTAAGGTGGAGTTGGGATTTTGCCGTTACTCCACTTTGTTTCGACCGTGAGGTCTTTTGTTGACGTCATGTCTGCATCTAGTTGGAGTGAGGAGAAACGCCGTTGGTGATCTCTAAGTTGTCGATGTTGACGTCGAGACCCTGAAGCTCGGGATCTTCGTTTGCTTCATTTGTTGACATCGTGTCTGTAATATTGCGACAAATGTCGAGATGGTCTCTAGGTTGTTTATGAACCGTCGAGATTTGGCTTCGCTTTCTGATGGAGCCTGTTGGGAAGGTATGGTTCCCTCTTTATCTGTGCCCCTGAATTGTATACAGGGATCGATGTGATTTCACCTGTAGGGCAAAAAGTTTCATTCTTTCATTTTTTTTATTCTTTCCGCGATGCTCTATCATTTCAGCTTTTATATCGCGAAGGTCGCGATTGCCCAATCATTTCGGCTATTTTTCGCGGTGCCCAATCATTTCGGCTGTTTACTTTATTTTTACTCGCTGCTTTTTATTGCGAGTTGCCCAATCATTTCGGCTATTTCGCATGCATACATTTTACTTGCTGCTTTTTATTGCAAGTTGCCCCATCATTTCGGCTATTTCGTATGCATGTGCGGCTTACTGGCTTTTTGCCGTAAACCTGAAATTAGACACCGATTTCGGCATCAGCACTGCTACAACTGGGATATGGCCAGGAGCGAATCATCACCTGCCTTTGTCGATGTCAAACAAAGGTGGCTCAGCGACCAGGGTTAAGGTCTTGTCGGCTAAGGCTTTTGACTTCATGAGCCGTAAGGGTCTCACAAAGGTATTTCTCCCTACAAGTCGTGAGGATCTTGTAGGTGTATTTTCTCCTTAGGAATCGTGAGGGTTCTTAAGTATTTTGTTCCTCTGTAAGTCGTAAGGATCCTACATGAGGGTTTTCTCCTTGTAAGTCGAGAGGATTTACAAGGGTTGTTCACCATGCAAACATATCCCTAGTCTCGGATGGGACTTGGTTAGGGAAATGTTTATTCGCGCCCGTGGATTGTATACAAGGGCCAATATAAGACCACTTGTAGGGCAATGTCGAAAGTTGTGGAGGTTGCTTAAGCACAGGTTTAGGCCTCTATAACTTAAGACTTTCAAATCTTACGAGCCGTGAGGGTCCCATAAGAGCGTTCTCCTCACGAGTCGTGAGGATCTCGCAAGTGTATTTTCTCCTTAGGAATCGTGGGGATTCCTAAGTGTGTTGTTCCCTTGTGAGTCGTAAGGATCTCACGCGGGTGGTTTCTCCTTATAGGGTCGAGAGGGCCCTACAAGTGTTTCTTAACGAGGTTGCGCCCTTTCGGGTTTTCACAAACACTTGCCGGTAGTCCTGCTGTTTTTACTCACGGAACCCTCTCGGGTTTTCATCCGTGCCCGTTTTGCTTATGGACATACCGTTTTTTTTCCTTTTATTCTTTTTATTTTCTTTTTCTTCTTTTTTTTACGAGGTCGCGCCCTTTCGGGTTTTCACGAACACTCGCCGGTAGTCCTGCTGTTTTTACTCACGGAGCCCTTTCGGGTTTTCATCCGTGCCCTTTTTGCTTATGGACATACCGTTTTTTTTTGTTTTTTTATATATATATATTTTTTTTTCTTCTTTTTTTTTATCTCGTCAGCCTAAGGATGCTGCGGTATTAGTTTAAAGACGTTTCGGTCTGCTATTAGTTTAAGGACGTCTCGGTCCGCTATTAGTTTAAGGACATTTCGGTCCATTGTCGCCTTATTTGAGGCGAATATCTGGTTTATTGACTTTTCGGTCTATGAGTCCTTCTCCATGAATGAACATGATGCCCCCGGCATATCCATCTTCTTCGGAGCGTGCGGTTGTGGCGGACTCACCTTCCAGTTCTCAGACAGCGCAAACTTGCCCTGTTGTTATTGGTCTTCAACCCAGTTTTTGAAGACGTAGCAGTCCTCGATCAGGTGACCTACTGTTTGGTGGTAAGGGCAATAATTAGGATTATTAACATCGCCTGGCCGCAACGGACGTTTTGGACCCGGCAGATTGATGAGTCTGTCGCACACTGCCGGCTCGAACAGTCCCCTTGTTTTATCTTGCGGAAATGAGTAAGGACGTTTTAACTTTTCCTGGAGGGGTTGCCGCTTGTTGCTTTGGCCAGCTACCGGTCTAGGGTCACCTGATTGTTGTTGAGCGCTGGCGACGAGGGCCTTTTTTCCTTTTCTTTTATCCTTTTTGTTCGCTCCATTGTTTGCGGGGCCGGGATTTTTTCCGAGTAGCATGCGATTGCATGGCTGAACGTTCTCGCAGCTTCTCAATTCCTTTATTTTTGAAATAGATTCCCCGAGGGAAGAGTTGGGGATAGCTTCTTCGTCAGAGTTGCTTCCAAAGGTGATAATTTGCGATACCTTAGAGTCGGCTATATGGCAATCGTCGGCGACTCTTTTGCGCTCATATATCGCATTTTTCCGATGTCTACAAGCTTCACACTTTATCCCGTCGAAGTGTTGCTTTTGAGTGACATACCCTTGCCACCAACAGTTAAAGGATTCGCAGTCTTCGGTAGGATGTATGATCTTCTGATGATATAAACAGAAGTTAGGGTGCATCTCTGCCTCAGCGAGAGTATTTTCTTCAGAAGGTGGTAGCTTCATTCCTACTGACAGAGCTTTGGCGAACCTTTTCCTCGTCTTGAATTTGTTTTTACCCGCAGTGTATGGCTTTTGATTTGACGGGAATACCTTGGTTCTTTCTAGTATGGCCATTTCACGCTCTTGATTGGCTTTTGTTTTCAGACGAATTTTACTTAGGAAGACATCGATCAACTCGTCTGATGGCTGTAGAATCTCCGGGTCAGGATTCACCATTGGTTTCTCAGCGCAAGGAGCCTCTTTATCATCCGTCAGTGAATGAGAAATCATATGACAAGTCGCTACGTAGTCTTCGGATTCATCCGATGAGTTTTCTCCATTGTTTTCATCCTTGACTAAAGAACAAGCTGCCCCCGGCGTGTCCGTCTTCTTTGGAGAGTGCGGCTGTGGTGGGTTTACCTTCCAGCTTTCAGACAGCGCGAACTTGCCTTGCAGGTATTGATCCTCGATCCATCCCTTAAAGACGAAACAATCCTCAATCGGGTGACTTACCGTTTGGTAGTAAGGGCAATAATTGGGATTATTAAGATCGCCTGGCTGCGACAGACGCTTTGGACTCGGCAGATTGACGAGTCTGTTACGCACTGCCAGCTCAAACAGTCTTCTCGTTTTATTCTGAGGAAACGAGTAAAGACGTCCTAGCCTCTCCTCGAGGGATGGGCATGGACGCACGTTGTTTTGGCGAACGACCGGCTTTGAGTTGCTCGACTGTTGTTGAGCATTGGCGACGACGATCGCTTTCCCTTTTCCTTTCTCATCTCGGGAATCTGATTTTGGAGGAGATGGTCTATGGCCCATCTGGTCCATTTGGGCTAATTTGTCAATCAAGGCCTGGAAGGTGGTCGGCCTGAAGAACATCATGAATTGCGAGATGGTCGACTGCGGATCGAGAGTGCCCATAAACATGCCTACCGCAGGTGCCTCTTCTATGCGTTGTTCGCATTTCGACCATAGGTTTCGCCATCGTGTTGCGTATTGGACCCACGTTTCGCTTGGCTTATTCTGGCATTTATTAGTGCTGTTATCGGGGTGCGTTCACTGGCGCTTGCAAAATGCTGAGTAAACAGCAGCTCCATCTCTGCAAATGTTTTGACAGAGTCGTTAGGTAGCTCCGAATACCATTCAAAGGCTATTTCTGCTAAGCTGCCGACGAATTGGCGAAGCAACAGTTTGTCATCGCCTCCAGTGTTGCCGCATAAGGCCCTGAATTGAGCGACATGCTGATGCGGATTCCCTGTCCCTTTATATACGTGAAACTTAGGGATCGTATATCCCGGCGGGTAACTGATTTGGTCATACCAGCCCGGATAGGGTCGTCCAGTTCTAACAGTTTGCCCAGCCGCTTCACTCGCCTGATGAGCTCGTATTTGCTAAGCTATATAGTCGTCAAGCGCGGCCTTGGAAATGGTTTCTTCCTTGGCTGCGGAAAGACCCGGAGGAGGATCAAATGTTTCCCCTCCGTCATTTCCGACAATGACTGGAGGGTCTTCAGCTGGAGGGTCCGGCTATAACATCATCCCTACCATGTCTTGGAAGAGGAGTGCCATTTGTTTTATGTTAGCCGCTTGTTCTGTGGCTTCTGTGTCCTTCTTTTTGAGGATTCTACGTAAGAAGTCAGCATCAGTCTCTTGTTCGTGACGCTGCTCTGATGATTCTTCCGAACTTTCTTTCGGTTCGGTAAGTGCAGCCATCACAGTCATCATTTCCTGAAGCTTCTGTTGCTGCTCCTGGGCTTTCGTCACATATCGGGTGAGCGGTCGGTGACCCGTCGAAGCACGGCTTTCCTCCTTTCTGCAAGCCATATAAACGGTGTGCACCACCATGCCCCCAGACTTGGGGTGTTTGTGTTCAGTGTCTTTGCGATTTGCCAAAGACACAGGGGCTTTTTGCGGCCTCCTTTTTTGAGTGATTGGAGTTAAGGGAGCCGTTGTAGTGGGCATCCAAGTAGCTTTTGTTTTTTGTGGCTTGACAGAGTAATCCTTCTCCTGCCGCACCTTCATCTTTCTCTGTCGATGAAGATGGTTTTCATTAATCACTGACTCCTGGACCTGTCGCCAGACCTTGTAAATTTTAGAGGACAGCCGTTGAGGGGGCTGCTCTAGCTTCTTCTCTGAAATATTCTTCACAGATGAAGGAGTTCGCTTTAGCACCGCAGTAGGAGAGTTTCTGCGCACCGAGTTCAGCAACTCAAAGCTGTTCCTGGTTGGAACAGCAGTATCGATCCCCACCATTAGAGTTGGAGGAGTAAGTCCAGAGGGGGAGTTGCCCCCAGCCTTCCTCACTCGGCGCCAGTAGCGACGTCGGGAATGTCGTGCTGATGGAGTTGTTTCAGCTATAGGGGTGACCTCCTCATGCCCCCTGTGTTGGTCAGAATATACTGGTACCAGCTTTTTAAAGATCGACGTCCGTTGAACGGGGACGGCCAACTTGTCAGAAGCGGACTTCTGAACATAGGAAGCAACCTTGGTGATTTTGCCAGGAACGGGGGTTGGAATGGCTATCCGCTTCGGGATAACGCCTTCTGGTATGGCAGGCTTCTTCATGAGCCTGTTAGAGCTCCGGCCTAGTTCGTTAAAAACTGAAGCAGTAGAGTTGAACGACCCGTTGAGAGGGGTCGCGGCAGTGGTAAGTCGATCGAAGACCGACTTCTTTGGAGCTTCTTGCAATGTCATTGGGGCGTTGAAGCTCATTGGTGGGAGCATGGTCCCAAAAAATAGTCCAGTTGTGGCTTGAGCCACCTGCTCCACCGGCATTTTGAAAAGGGAGGCCGCTTGGGGCCCATAAGTCACTCCTCCAGCAATGACGGAGCGAGAGTTATCGCTGCGAGCGGTGCAGTTCGAAGCCATCGATTTTCTGTTTTCTGCATAAAGCATGACACCAAATCTTAGTACCTTGAATCCATGGGCAATCACAGCAAACCGCGATTTGTTCGCGAACACGACACACGAAGTGTGGAGTGGAAAGAGGAAGAGGTCCCACCGGGCGTGCCAGAATCTGTTCCCCTCCGAAAGGCGGCGCACAAGACTGCGATGTCCTGACGCTGGCGATTCGGGGCAAATGCTATTTGGTTTTATCCGTCCACCTCTTCGAAGATGCCAAGTTGATTTATGGCACCGTGTATCGGAGGTTTAGACGGATGCGGCCGATGTAGCAGACTTCGTCAGATTCCCCCTCGCTTGAGGGGTTTTTGATTGTGGGGATGCTCTTCCCGGCAAGCGCAAGCCCCTGCAGTTAATTACGCTACCGCATCGCGGTAACAACTTTCTCCTTCTCCGGAATTTCACTTCGTGTCGTGTGTGTTTGTTTTGTTGGTGGTTGCCCGTGGATTGTATACGGAGACTAATTTATGTCGTCGCCCGTAGGATGTGGATTAGTCCAAATCCGTATTTACTTAGATTTGGGTTTGGGGTTTTTTGTTTAAGGATACGTTAGCCGTATTTGAGGCTAAGATCAACTTAAACGTTCGTTAAGGATACGTTAGTCCAGTTTGAGACTAAGATCAACTTAACGGGATCGTTTAGATCCGACAAAAGAGTGTTTGGGCTCTATTGTTCCAGTTTAGGGATATAGTGGTCCAACATTCCCATTTTGCGGGGCGGATATTGGTTTAAGGACGCATAAGTCAATGAGTTTAAGGACCACACAGTCCGTATTAATGTGTGGTTGTCAGGACCCGTCACCTCTCTGACGACGTTGAAGGATTACAACGACAAATATCAAAGGAGTTCAGAGATGTACCCTTGAACCAAAGTTGGTTGAGAGATCTATAGTCCAATTTGGGACTAAAGTTTGTTTGAAGGTTTGATTTAAGGACACATTAGCCATATTTGAGGCTAAGATCAACTTAATCGTTTGTTAAGGATACGTTAGTCCAATTTGAGACTAAGATCAACTTAACGGGATCGTTTAGATCCGACAAAAGAGCGTTTGGGCTCTATTGTTCCAGTTTAGGGACATGGTGGTCCAATGCCAGTTTAGGGACATGGTGGTCCACCGTTAGTTTAAGGACGTTTCGGTCCGATATTAGTTTAAGGACGTTTCAGTCCGATATCAGTTTAAGGACGTTTCGGTCCACGAGTTTAAGGACCCTGCAGTCCATATACGTGTGGCCATTGGGACCCGTCACCTCTCTGACGTCGTTGAAGGATTACAACGACAGGTGTCAGAGGAGTTCGGAGATGTACCCTCGAATCGGTAGTAAATTGATTTAAGAGAGCAATCTTGCTCAGTCAATTTAATTTAAGGACTTACGGCCAAAATTGGGCTAAGTCCAGTTGAAAATGTTCAACATTTTATTTGCTTTTGCATTGCATTTCTTTTTTATTTTTATTTAGGCTTTGCCCAGAAAGGATGCAGATCATCAATTTGTTTTGGGCTCTGTTCTTTATAAATGATGCAGAGCATCAACTTTATTTGGGCTCTGCCCTTTTATTACTTTGCAATTTATTTTGGCCTGCTTGGTCTTTTTGATTTGGGCCTGGCCCTTTTAGGAAATGCATTGCATTTGTGCAAAGCACTAAGAATCTTTTTAGATTCAAAAAAAAAATAGAAGTGCAAAGCACTTTTTGATCCCTTGATCTAAACAAGTTTTTTCTTGTTTCAGAGAACCAAAGGTTCATAACAAGTGCAAGGCACTATTTTTATTTTTATTTATTTATTTATTTATTTATTGAAGATCAATGATCTTGTTCTTAGATCAATGATCTGTTCATAAGAGAATTTTCTCTTCTTTTAAAGGTTTTTACCCTTTTTTTTAATGTTCTTCAGGAGTTCTTGAGAGTTCTCTTCTCTTTTTTCTTTTAGCAAGATGTTGATCCTTTTGAAATGAGGTCTGGGGTCCTTTTTATAGTGCTCACAAATTAGTTAAATTTGTTACAGAAATCTTTTTCTGAGTGATTTGGGGAATTTTCCCCACCGTTGGATCTTTGATCCAAAGGCCCCTGCTTTACAGAAGAAAATCTTCTTGTTTTAACAAGAACAGAAAAGATTTATTCTGTTTTGCGCAACTCCCCCAGCGCGTGACACGTGTCGCGCAGCGCAGCCCTTGCGCAGCTGTGCTTGCGCAACTGCGCAGACACGTGTCGCGCAGCGCAGCGCTTGCGCAGCTGTGCTTGCGCAGACACGCAGCGCCGCAGACACGCAGCGCAGCGCTTGCGCAACTGCGCAGACACGTGTCGCGCAGCGCAGCGCTTGCGCAGTTGTGCTTGCGCAACTGCGCAGACACGTGTCGCGCAGCGCAGCGCTTGCGCAACTGAACGTTGCTTCTTTTACTTGTTGTTTTTTTTAAAAGAGCCTTGCTCTGATTGGGTGCGCTGCTTTGGGCGCTGCGCAGATGCGTCTGCGCCTGACACGTGGCGCATTGCGCACAGCGCAAAGAATCTGAAGCGTTGCTTCATTTATTAAAGTTTAAATTTTCAAAGCAAAGCTTTGCTCTGATTGGGGGAAGATGAAGCGTTGCTTCATCTCCCGCCTTGGAATTTGAACAGAGCTTTGCTCTGATTGGGGTAAACAACGTGTGGGGTGTTTTTCGTCACCCCATTGATATGGGAATACGCGCGCGCTTGTCAGGCGCAGTACAGATTCCCCCTGCCTAGGGTAGGCAGTGGTTTATTGATTGTGTGGATCCGAATCTCCAGCATCCACGGACTAAGATGCCGTAATTACCCCTCGCCCTTGGAGCGAGGGAACCTCCGATTAATGGGTTAAACTGGTCATGCGAACTCAATGTCCAGTGTGTATGTGTTGTGTCTTAAAAAGGGTGTTGGTCATGCAATTTTTTTCTAACGGGGGATGTGTTTTTAGTGTGGAGTATGTGTGTGTATGTTTATATACATACATACATATATATATAAAAGAAAGGGCATCCAAAGGATGCGTGGGGGCCAGCGCCTCGCGTGTCTAACACACGAGCGCTGGGCGCTTAGGCGCTGGCGCACCACGTGCCCAGCACGTGGGCGCAGGGCGCTTGAGCGCTATGCGCTCGAGCGCTGGCGCACCACGTGCCCGGCACGTGGGCCCTGGGCGCTTGGGCGCAAGGCGCTCGAGCGCTGGCGCACCACGTGCCCGGCACGTGGGTGCTGGGCGCTTGGATGCCAGGCGCTCGAGCGCTAGCGCACCACGTGTCCGGCACGTGGGCGCTGGGCGCTTTGAACGCAAGGCGCTCGAGCGCTAGCACTCCACGTGCCCGGCACGTGGGCGCTGGGCGCTTGGGCATAAGGCGCTCGAGCGCTAGCGCACCACGTGCCCAGCACGTGGGCGCTGGGCTCTTGAATGCTCAAGCGCTAGCACACCACGTGCCCGGTACGTGGGCGCTGGGCGCTTCAGCGCTCAGGCGCCGGCGAGAAAAGGGGGCTTTTAGTCCCAGAAATAGGGTTTAAAATCCCAAAAGAGGATTTTGAGTGGAGTTAAACTCCTAAGATGTTTTGGAGTTGTTGAAAGGGGTTCTTCTTTGGAGCCCTGGGTCTTCCCCAAAATGGGGTTTTCGGAGATGGGCCTCCTTCGTCCTCCTCTGTTTGCAGAATCTTGAATATCAAGAGATGTAAGATTTTAAAAAGTCTCTTCTTTTTGAGATCAAATGGGAGATCTAAGCTCCCCTTTGTGAGTTTTGTGGTGAAAAACTATTTAGTTTTGGAAAAGGAAGAGTAAAACTCTTGATTTAATTCAAAAGAAAGAAGAAGGTTTAGAACCTTCAGAAAGGGGAAAGAGGCACAAACCCTAGATTTTGAGGGGAATGAAAAAGTCTATATTTTATTCATCATCATGTTGCCTTATATAGGCTTATATATTTACATATAGCCCCTTGAGCTTTACAAAATGGAATTTTGCCCATCTCATGTCTCATGTGCTATTTCTTTTTGCACATAAGCCATGGGCTTACAAAAAATTGGCTTTATGCCCATTTTGTTTACATTCATGCAAAAAAAATTACATAAGAATTATTTATTACATGATTTCATTTTGGCATGGGGAAGGGCCGGCCGCTTCATGTTCGGACTCGACCTGGGCATGGGCCCACTTGGCTTGGGGTTGACTTTGATTTTGACTTGGTCAACCGGGGTACAATTTTCGACTTCAACAAAGTGCCCCCATCAATAATGCACACCACATAGGTGAGTCGTATGCATGAAAGTGATGGATCTTCTTTTGCGTGGAGGCGACTTTCTTTGGTTCCCACTTTTTGGGATGCACTGCCCTTTTTACGACATGGACGGTCGACGCTCTGATCCGGAGTGATTTGGTTCCTGATTTGTGGGAAGCCTGCACTGCCCTTTTTGCGACATGGATGGTCGACGCTCTGATCCGGAGTGATTTGGTTCTCGATTTGTGGGAAGCCTGCACTGCCCTTTTTGCGACATGGACGGTCGACGCTCTAATCCGGAACGATTTGGTTCCCGATTTTTGGGAAGCCTGCACTACCCTTTTTGCGACATGGACGATCGACACTTGATGCTTCTCCGAGGCGGAGTGTCCGTGGTAGAAGTTTCCCTGGCCCGGAATGATCTGGTCCTGCTTTGTAGAAAGTCAACACTGCCCCTTTTCCGACATGGACGGTCGACGCTCTGATCCGGAGCGATTTGGTTCCTGATTTGTGGGAAGCCTGCACTGCCCTTTTTGCGACATGGACGGTCGACGCTCTGATCCGGAATGATTCGGTTCCCGATTTGTGGGAAGCCTGCACTGCCCTTTTTGCGACATGGACGGTCGACACTTGACGCGTCTCCGAGACGGAATGTCCATGGTAGACTTTTCCCTGGCCCGGAGTGATCAGGTTCCTGCTTTGTTGGAAGCCTGCACAGCCATTTTTGCGACATGGACGGTCGACGCTTGACGCGTCTCCGAGACGGAGTGTTCATGGTAGACTTTTCCCTGGCCCGGAGTGATCTGGTTCCTGCTTTGTAGGAAGCCTGCACTACCCTTTTTGCGACATGGACGGTCGACGCTCTGATCCGAAGCGATTTGGTTCCCGATTTGTGGGAAGCCTGCACTGCCCTTTTCACGACATGGACGGTCGACGCATGACGCGTCTCCGAGACGGAGTGTCCGTGGTAGACTTTTCCCTGGCCCGGAGTGGTCTGGTTCCTGCTTTGTAGGAAGCCTGCACTACCCTTTTTGCGACATGGATGGTTAACGCTCTGATCCGAAGCGATTTGGTTCCCGATTTGTAGGAAGCCTGCACTGCCCTTTTTGCGACATGGACGGTCGACGCTCTGATCCGGAGCGATTTGGTTCCCGATTTGTGGGAAGCCTGCACTGCCCTTTTCACGACATGGACGGTCGACGCATGACGCGTCTCCGAGACGAAGTGTCCATGGTAGACTTTTCCCTGGCCCGGAGTGATCTGGTTCCTGCTTTGTAGGAAGCCTGCACTGCCCTTTTTGCGACATGGGCGGTCGACGCTCTGATCCGGAGCAATTTGGTTCCCGATTTGTGGGAAGCCCGCACTGCCCATTTTGCGACATGGACGGTCGACGCTCTGATCCGGAGCGATTTGGTTCCCGATTTGTGGGAAGCCTGCACTGCCCTTTTTACGACATGGACGGTCGACGCTTGACGCGTCTCCGAGACGGAGTGTCCGTGGTAAACTTTTCCCTGACCCGGAGTGATCTGGTTCCCGCTTTGTAGGAAGGCTGCACTGCCCTTTTCGCGACATGGACGGTCTACGCTCTGATCCGGAGTGATTTGGTTCCCGATTTGTGGGAAGTCTGCACTGCCCTTTTTGCGACATGGACGGTCGACGCTCTAATCCGGAGCGATTTGGTTCCCGATTAGTGGGAAGCCTGCACTACTCTTTTTGCGACATGGACGGTCAACGCTTGACGCGTCTCCGAGACGGAGTGTCCGTGGTAGACATTTCCCTGGCCCGGAGTGATCTGGTTCCTGCTTTGTAGGAAGCCTGCACTGCCCTTTTTGCGACATGGACGGTCGATGCTCTGATCCGGAGCGATTTGGTTACCGAATTTTGGGAAGCCTGCGCTACCCTTTTCACGACATGGACGGTCGACGCTTGACGCGTCTCCGAGACGGAGTGTCCGTGGTAGACGTTTCCCTGGCCCGGAGTGATCTGGTTCCTACTTTGTAGGAAGCCTGCACTGCCCTTTTTGCAACATGGACGGTCGACACTCTGATCCAGAGCGATTTGATTCTCTATTTGTAGGAAGACTGCACTGCCCTTTTGCGACATGGACGGTCGATGCTTGACGCGTCTCCAAGGTGGAGTGTCCGTGGTAGACGTTTCCCTGGCCCGGAGTGATCTGGTTCCTGCTTTGTAGGAAGCCTGCACTGCCCTTTTTGCGACATGGATGGTCGACGCTCTGATCCAGAGCGATTTGGTTCCTGATTTGTGGGAAGCCTGCACTGCCCTTTTGGCGACATGGACGGTCGACGCTCTGATCCGGAGCGATTTGGTTCCCGATTTGTGGGAAGCCTGCACTGCCCTTTTGCGACATGGACGGTCGACGCTCTGATCCGGAGCGATTTGGTTCCCGATTTGTGGGAAGCCTGCACTGCCCTTTTTGCGACATGGACGGTCAACGCTCTTACCTGGAGCGATTTGGTTCCCAATTTGTGGGAAGCCTGCACTGCCCTTTTTACGACATGGACGGTCGATGCTTGATTTGACTTGCTCTGCTTCTTGCAGTGTCAGGGGTGAACCTGACTTGCTCCACTTCTTGCGTTGTCGAGATTGGATTCTGACTTGCTCCGCTTTCTATGGTGTCGGAGTTGAGATTGACTTGTTGATTATGATTTGGGTTGACATCAGCATCGCTATACTGGAATAAGGTACCAGAAGCGAATCATAATTTGCCATGAGAGGATTTGGGGATTTGGTTTTTGTTTGGCATCAGTATCACTACACTGGAATATGGTACCAGGAGCGAATCATCATTTGCGCTTGCTTATCAGGAAGCGATGGCTTAGGTGACAGGTTTTAGGTCCCTATCACCTAAGACTTTTCAATTTTGTGAGCCGTAAGGGTCTCACAAAACATTTTCTCCCTACGGGACGTAAGGAACCCGTAGGTGTATTTTCTCCTTAGGAGTCGTGTGTTGCTCCTTTGTGAGTCGTAAGGATCTCACGCGGGAATTTTCTCCTCACAAAGTCGGGAGGACTTTGTGTTGCATTTCATATCTTTTTGACGAGTTTTCGCCCTTTCAGGTTTTTACAAACTCGCCGGCAGTCCTGCTGTTTTTACTCACAGAGTCCTTTCGGGTTTTCGTCCGTGCCCATTTTGCTTGTGGACATGCCTTTTTTTTTGAATCTTCACCGCCGGTGGGACTTTGAATGTGGTTTCACCGGTAGGACTTGGGAGGGATTGGAATCATTTTACGCCCGTGGATTGTATACGGATTTGCAGGATGAATGATCCAGACCGTAGGGCCGGAAAAATTTTGGGACTTTGTTGGCGTCTGCATCGTTGCACTAGAATATGGTACCATGAGCGACTCATCATTCGCCGTTGGGGTATGGGATTTGGAATTTGGTTAGCGTCTGCATCGCTGCACTGGAATATGGTACCAGGAGCGACTCATCATTCGCCGTTGGGGTATGGGATTTGGAATTTGGTTGGCGTCTGCATCGCTGCACTGGAATATGGTACCAGGAGCGACTCATCATTCGCCGTTGGGGTATGGGATTTGGAATTTGGTTGGCGTCTGCATCGTTGCGCTGGAATATGGTACCAGGAGCGACTCATCATTCGCCACTTGGGGATTTGAGTTTGGAATTTGGTTGGCGTCTGCATCGCTACACTGGAATATGGTACCAGGAGCGACTCATCATTCGCCATTGGGGTATGGGATTTTGAATTTGGTTGGCGTCTGCAACGCTGCACTGGAATATGGTACCAGGAGCGACTCATCATTCACCACTTGGGGATTGGGGAGCGATGGCTTAGGAGACAGGTTTAGATCCCTATCACCTAAGGCTTTTCACTTTTATGGGCCGTAAGGGTCCTATAAAAGCATTTTCTCCCTACGAGTCGTAAGGATCCCGTAGGTGCATTTTCTCCTTAGGAGTCGTGAGGGCCCCCAAGTGTGTTTTTCCTTTGTGAGTCGTAAAGATCCCACGAAGGTTTGTTCTCCTCATGTATCGTGAGGACACATAAGTGAGTCTTCCCAATGGAGCATAATTCCGAGGGCGGAGACCAGCCGCGTAAGGTGATTACGGTGGGGCATGGGTATGATGAGAATTATTTGAGCCCGTGGATTGTATACGGTAGTCAATTTAGGGACTGGCCGTAGGGCTAGAAGAATTTTGGAAAATTGGATTTTGATTGGCGTCTGCATCGCTACACTGGAATATGGTACCAGGAGCGACTCATCATTCGCCGTTTTTTTTTTTACCGCGATTGCTCTATCATTTCAACTTTTCTTATCGCGAAGGTCGTGATTGCCCTATCATTTCGGCTTTTATTCGCGGTTGCCCTATCATTTCGGCTTTATTTTTCATCTTTATTTTACTCACTGATTTTTATTGCGAGTTGCCCCATCATTTCGGCTTTTTGTTTTTTTCCGTTTTTTTTTGTATATACACATTTTTTTTTACATTCCCAGTTTAACGACTTAGAGGTCGATTGTTCCCAGTTTAACGACGTGGTGGTCATCTTTGCTTATCCCAGCTCCTTGAATTTTGATATTAGCAGAGCTGTATTGATGATCGTAGCTCTCTGGCTTGTCGATACATCCGAGGACTGTGAGGTTTTTCCAAGCTTGTATTAGTCCTCTGCCCAATATTTGAAAACACAGCAATCTTCAATGGTATGACTCACCACCCTATGGTATAGGCAGTATATGGGATTGCCGGTCATATTCATTTCATATGGCCTCTTCGGAATAGGCAATTGCAGACCGTTGTTCAAGGCTTCCTCGAATATATTGCGGACCTCATCCCTCCTTAAAGAGTACACCTTCTTCTTTCTCTCCATTAGAGTAGGTGCCCTTACTGATGCTGGTCCTTCAGGCCGATCAATTTTTGGTTCCTTTCCAGATAATGGCACATGTCTGGGAGGATTAGGTTCCCGAAAGGCTTCGGTCTCCATTTGTATGAAATTGGCGGTCGTAGCTTGACTGTTTGCTAACACGCCTTTAGATAGTTCTATCTCTCCTGCCTTGTATTGCTTTTCGACCCAATCTTTGAAGACGAAGCAGTCCTCAATGGCATGACCTATCACTCTGTGATAGGGGCAGTATTTGGGGTCGTTGGTAATGTTCTCTTCATGCGGTCTTTTTGACTCTGGCAGTTGTAGACCGTTCCTCAGGGCATCTTTGAATATTTTACGGATTTTTTCCCTTCTGAAGGAATAGACCTTATCCAGTTTCTCTTTCAGAGGCGATTCCCCTTCAGTGCATGTATCGGAGGGACCGGAGGCTGATCGCGGCCGTTTTTCGCGAAGCCGCTCCGCTCTTAGGTTGAAAGGGGTATCAGTTGGCTGCCTCCGGGTATCAATCCCTGGCTCATGAACCAAAATTTGATTCTGCTGTAATTGCAATCGGGCGACTTGGGTCGCGGGATCTGCCGCGACATTTGCCAATTCGTCGACCTTAGACTGTACCTTGGTTAACTTCTCATCTCTGTCCTGAAGCTGCCTCTGAAGCCATCGGAATAATGCTTGTTCTGTAGTTCCGGTTATGACAACCGGGTCATCCTTATTGCCTGAGCACAATTCCGCAGGAACCCTGGGCTCTTTTGGCTTATCGGCCTGAGCGAGCTCTTCATCATTTAGACTTAGTGGACGTTGGGCAGCGTCCGCCATATCATCACCATGGCTGTGAAGCATGGGAGGGTTTGTTTCTTCATGTCCGACTATGTAGATAATGTGGACCACATATCCAGCCGTCTCTTTATCTTTGGCGAGATAACCCCATTCTCGGAGCCTCATGAAGCTCAGCCTAGTATGAGCCCTAGCTCTTTTATTGGCTCTGTATCTGAGCCTTTTCTGCCTTAGCTTCTCGACTTTGAGGGCTTGGTGGGCCTCCGTTTTCTGGGAATCCACCGCGAGTTGATTGATGGGGAGCTTAGAGAAGATACCCGTTCGAGCAGTTGTCAAGGGCACCGCTGGAGCTTGCTCGAGATGCCCCATTGCTTTGTTGACGTTGATGGCCTTGCCCCCAACTGGAACGATGGGGGGTCGTTTAGAAACGGATTTGTGCTTGGGCAGAGGTGCCCTCGCAACCACGACATTCGGCCTTTTCCCTTTTGAGACCGGTTTGTCTGTTACCGGAGCTTGAGGAGCTGGGACGGCGCTAGCTGACACGAACATAATAGAGCCAAATGGTAGCGGCGGCTCCTCCCATTGTCGCCCGAGACCGGCCGGGAGGACCGTCCTGGCGTCCATCTTCATCGTGTAGGAGATGGGAGCTGTGTCGAGAGCTGAGCTGATCCTTGGAGATATCTTTGCTACGTCCGAAGATTGCAATTGGAGAACGTTAACCTGCACACAAAAACATGATTTTAGTACAGGCAATTGATATGCATATTAATTGAGTTCGCATGAAAGCTTAACCCGAGATATGGGAGGAAAGATAGGTCCCACCGGGCGTGCCAGAATCTGTAGGGTGTTTTTCGTCACCCCATTGAGATGGGAATACGCGCGCGCTTGTCAGGCACAGTATAGATTCCCCCTGCCTAGGGTAGGCATGGGTTTATTGATTGTGAGGATCCGAATCTCCGGCAGCCGCGGACTAAGATGTCGTTAATTACCCCTCGCCTTTGGAATGAGGGAACCTCCGATTAACGGGTTAAACTGGTCATGCGAACTCAATGTGCAATGTGCGTGTGTTGTGTTTTAAAAGGGGTTTTGGATATATCGGGGGCCCCGCAGAGTTTTTACGGGGGTCCCGCTACCCGGATAGTGGGCTGGGGGTCAAGAGGGATAGCAGCCCCTTTGCGGGGTGCGGGGCAGCGCCCCGTTAGAAATTTTTTCTAACGGGGGAGGTTTTTTTAGTGTGGAGTATGTGTTTGTATGTGTGTGTGTGTGTGTATAAAGGAAAGGGCATCCAAAGGATGCGTGGGGAGCCAGCGCCTCGCGTGTCTAACACGCGAGCGCTGGGCGCTTAGGCGCTGGCGCACCACGTGCCCGGCATGTGGGCGCAGGGCGCTTGGCGCTCGAGAGCTAGTGCACCACATGCCCGGCACGTGGGCACTGGGCGCAAGGCGCTCAAGCGCTAGCGCACCACATGCCCAGCACGTGGGCGCTGGGCGCTCGGGCACTGGGCGCTCGAGCGCTAGCGCACCACGTGCCCGGCACATGGGCGCGGGGCGCTTTGAGCGCAAGGCGCTCGAGCGCTAGCGCACCATGTGCCCGGCACTAGGGCGCTTGGGCGCTCGGGCGCTTGGGCGCCGGCGAGAAAAATGGGCTTTTAGTCCCAGAAATAGGGTTTAAAATCCTAAAAGAGGATTTAGAGTGGAGTTATACTCCTAAGATGTTTTGGAGTTGATGAAAGGGGTTCTTCTTTGGAGCCCTGGGTCTTCCCCAAAATGGGGTTTTCGGAGATGGGCCTCCTTCTTCCTCCTCTGTTGGCAGGATCTTGAAAATCAAGAGATGTGAGATTTTAAAAAGTCTCTTCTTTTTGAGATCTGATGGGAGATCTAAGCTCCCCTTTGTGGGTTTTATGGTGAAAAACTATTTAGTTTTGGAAAAGGAAAAGTAAAACTCTTGATTTAATTCAAAAGAAAGAAGAAGGTTTAGAACCTTCAGAAAAGGGAAAAGGCACAAACTCTAGATTTTGATGTAATGAAAAAGTCTATATTTTATTCATCATCATGTTGCCTTATATAGGCTTACATATTTACATATAGCCCCTTGGGTTTTACAAAATGGCATTTTGCCCATCCCATATCTCATGTGCTATTTCTTTTTGCACATAAGCCATGGGCTTACAAAAATTTGGCTTTATGCCCATTTTGTTTACATTCATGCATAAAAAATTACATAAAAATTATTTATTACATGATTTCATTTTGGCATGGGGGAGGGCCGGCCGCTTCATGTTCGGACTCGACCTGGGCATGGGCCTACTTGGCTTGGGGTTGACTTTGACTTTGACTTGGTCAACCGGGGTGCAATTTTCGACTTCAACAAGACGATCTTCTCTATGGCTGGGTACCTTGTTTCCGCATCCTTGAATACGTGGCTCACATAGTATACCGGCTTCTGGACTCCCTCGACCTCTCGGACGAGCACCGAGCCTGCAGCTTGGTCGGACACCGCTAGATATAGCGATAGCTCGTCCCCTTCAACTGGCCGGGTGAGCAGCAGGGGAGTCATAAGGTGCGTCTTTAATTGCTCAAAGGCGGTCTGGCACTCCTCCGACCACTCGAACCTTAGTATCTTCCTTAGAGATTTGAAGAATGGGAGGCACTTCTCCCCAGACCTCGACGTGAAACGACTCAGAGCGGCTACCCGCCCTGTCAGCTGCATGATTTTGACGTTAGTCTTGGGCGCGGCCATGTTAAGGATGGCGTTGATTTTCTCCGGGTTAGCTTCGATTCCACGATAGGTGACAATGAAACCGAGGAACTTTTCACCGGTGACTCCGAATGCGTACTTGGTGGGGTTCAGTTTCATCTTGTATTTGCGGAGGACGTCGAAGGCCTCGCCCAGATCCTTGGCGTGTTTGTCCGATGAGACCGATTTGACGAGCATGTCGTCGACGTAACATCCATGTTCCTGCCGATCTGCGGCTTGAACACGCGATTGACCAAGCGTTGGTACGTAGCTCCGGCGTTTTTGAGGCCGAAAGGCATCACCTTGTAGCAGTATACCACCCGGTCCGTTGTGAATGCGGTGAGATCCTCGTATGCCGGATACATACAGATCTAGTTGTAGCCGGAGAAAGCATCCATGAAGCTAAGTAGCTCATGGCCTGCCAAGTTGTCTACGAGCTGATCTATCCGAGAGAGGGGATAGTTGTCTTTCGGGCGGGCCTTGTTGAGGTCGGTGAAGTCGACGCACATGCGCCACTTCCCGCTTGATTTTTTTAACCATGACTACGTTTGCCAACCATTTTGGGTAAGGCATGTTTCGAATGAAGTTGGCGGCGAGAAGCCTGTCTACCTCGTCCTCGATCGCCTTTTACTTGATCGGGGCGAAGTTTCGTTTTTTCTGCCTGACGGGTCGGACCGTAGGGTCCACCCCGAGCTTGTGAGATATGTTTTTGGGGTCTATCCCAGTCATGTCCGCAGGTGCCCAGGCGAACACGTCAGAGTTGTTCCTGAGGAAGTGAACCAGGTCGTCTCGCTGAGTCCCCGTCAAAAGCAACCCGATCCGAACGGTTCGTTCATCGTCCCCTTCTACGAGGGGGACCTCTGTTAGAGGCTCCACCGGGGTCTCTCGGACCTCTTTTTGCTCGTCTCGAGTGTCCAGAGAACCTTTGATATCACCATCGCCCTCAACGTCATTGTTTGGGCGCTCAGACGTAGACGTTGCGGTGAAGCAAACCTTTGCGGTTCATTGGTCCCCGTAGGCCCGACCTATACCGCCTTGGTCGAGCGGAAATTTCATCACTAGGTGGTAAGTCGATATATATGCCCGGAGGGAGTTCAGCGTTGGGCGACCGAGGAAGACGTTATAGGCCGATGGGATTCTCGTGACGATAAACTCCACAGGCACTGTGCGCGTACGGCCCGCCTCCCCTATGTTAAATTGGAGGGTGATTACCCCTTCCGCCGGGATGGAGTGGTTAGTGAATCTTGACAGGACGTGGGCGGTCGGCCTTAGGTCCGACAGGGTAAGTCCCATGCGCAGAAAGCAGTCATAAAAGAGAATGTCCGCCGAGCTTCCCGAGTCTACCAGTATCCTCTGCACTTCGTAGCGATGGACCCGAGCTGTGATCACCAGCGGGTCGTTGTGAGGCAGGGATATACCGTGAAGTTCCTCGTCGGTAAAAATGATTGGCTCGACTGATTTGGCCTTCTTCCTCGGGTGGCCGCCAGTCCCCTCGATCGGTGAGGGACACTGAGTCACATCGGTCTTCGTCGTATCCCCCGCAGATATGTCCATGATTTGGCTGATTGTCAATACGCTGGGAGGGGGATGGTGCTCTTGCTCACGGTCGGCCTGCCGCTTGTCTCGCAAGTATGCTGCCAGGTGCCCCAAGCGGATTAACTCCTCAATGTATTCTCGGAGCTTCTTGCAGTTTTCAGTGGAGTGGCCCTGCGACCTGTGGAAACCACAGTAGGGGCCCCGGGTGCGCTTTGCCGCCCTAATCGAGACTGAGGGGAGTTTGAAGAACCTCTCGCCCTTAGCCTCCTCCAACTGTACCGTCTGGGAGACGTTGAGCAGGGTGTACTCCTAAAACTTCAGGGAATAGGCCTTTGGCCGCTCAATCTTCTTTTTCTCCTCCCTAGCCCTTTTTTCTGATCGGTTTGCTCTGTCCGGGGCAGATTGGCATTCACCTCGGACTCGAGCTGGATCTCACGTTCGGTCCAGGCCTTTACCTCAGCCATGGTCTTAGGTTGCGCTAATGCAAAGGAGCGTAGCCACTCTTTGTGCCTAAGACCCGACCTAAGGACCGTGATGACCGTCTCGTCCTGGTGTTTTGGGACCTCAAGGAGGGCGTTATAGAAGCGGGCGACGTATTCTTTGAAGGGTTCTTTATCCCTGCTCTTTATGTTGAAGAGATGGTCAACGGTCTGCTTCTGTCGTCTGTTCCCGACGAAGTGGCCGAGGAATTGGGTGGCCAGCTCATCGAAGGTAGAGATTGAGCGTGGCGTGAGTCCTCGCAACCAGTCTCGTCCGGAGCGGATGAGAGTGGCGGGGAAAAAGCGGCATTGTACGGTGTCAGAACAGTCCTGGAAACTCGTGCTGGCTGTGAACGCGTCCAAATGGTCCTTCAGGTCGGACTTCCCGTCAAAGAGTGAGACCTTCGAAGGCTTGTTCCGGGAGGAGACGTGGACGGCGAGTAGCTCTTTGGTGAAGGGCTTCGTGAGCAAGGCATATTTAGCCCCATCGCTTGAAGGACGAATTTCCCGATGCATGCCTTCGATCTTCTTTCGAGGGAGTCGAGTCGGCCATGGTATCCCGACAATTCGGCATACTCTGATTTTTGGCCTCTGCTGCCGGAGACCTGCGCCTGGCCACGGCCACGGTTCCGTTCGATGAGGTTCCTCAGGTCCCCTGGCGATGTCGTCTTCGAGCTACCGTGTTGAGTCCCGTCCGCGCGACTCCATCGAGGGAGGGAGTGCCGGTCATGCCTGGGTGCAGGCGAGCTGACCGACACCTCCTCGGGAGGGACAGGGGAGCGATAGGCCTCTGGGCGAGGTTCTATGGCGAGAGATCTCGGTGTTGGGTTGTGCGACGCCCAGCGGGTCATTGAATATGTTGGCCCGGGGGATCTGCGGCCCCAGAGACAGCGAGGCGGTGTTCGGTCATGCCAACGCGGGCAAAGTCTTCTCTCCCTCTGTAGGGGTCCCTGTCCCGAGGTGGGGGGCAGCGACCAGGGGAACTTGCCCGGCCGTTTGGACACGAATGAGTGCATCCACGACAGACGCGAGCCGATCTATCCGAGCGGATAAGACGTGAATGGCGTTCGGGGGAAGAGATTCATCCGTGCCTCCATTGTAGGGAAGGCGGCGGCTGGCGCTTGGATCGTCTCGATGATCGCTCGCCATGAGGTTGAGATCGAAAGGTGAACTTTCGTTGAGTGGAACTAATTTCCTACAGACGGCGCCAACTGATGGATCTCTGGATCTCCTTCAGATGTTACCTTTTGTTGATCTGCTACGAGCGGTGATGGATAGTTGAGATTGGATTTAGAGGGTTGCCTCCTAAAACGTGTGGATCTCGATGGGTTTTATGTGGTTGAGACCGAGCTACCTGCAAGGAAGTCCCGGAGTGGACCCTCCGACGATCAAGTTAGACGGGGTATTTTGGCAGAGTAACGACCTATTAGGGTAAAATTGGCTTACCTGAGTCGTCTGGGAGAGGGGTTTATGTAGTGGCAGCAATGGGCAGGCGGACGCGAGATTCATGCCGGCCGTTACGCCCCTGGTGTTACGCCCGCGTGATAAGCGGGATTCCCCATTAATGACGAGATATGCTCGTTAATGGAGGATCGTGATGGCGTGGAACGCGAGATCATGGGCGGCGAATATCTCGCGCCTGGCGAGATTCGCGGATCCGTGGCGGAGACGCCTGTGATCGGTGCTGTGGGTTGGTCGGTGAGACCGAGAAAGATAAGCTCGGCGGGAGGCTCGGGAACGAGCGGGAAGCCGAGGCATCTTGGTTCTGTGATAGCTCGGAGGCGAGCTGGGGGTGGTCTGGAAGGCCACCGAAGATCGGTAACATCCTCGAGTCGCAGGCCCGGGTACGTTTCCAACGTACCGTTCTTGATCCTTTCTTGTAAGCTCTGGGACATGTCATCCGACACGTGTCATGAACTGGGGAGTCACCGATATCGAGCATCATCACCGTGGATTGCGCAAATACCCGTGCCAGTAAAAACAAATCCCATAGGAATTTTGTCCATCCACAAAAACCACATGAATTTTGACATGATTAATATGAAATTCTCAATAGACAAGAACAAATATTCTCTGATATTATTTTATTACATAAAATTCAAATGAAAGCTTGACACTCTTCAAATTGGCTTTCCACGAGAACAGATGCAAGGCTTTTATTGAAAACGTTTTATATATGGGTTTTTTTCACGGAAACGTCACCAAAAAATAGCTATTTATAAAAAAAAAACTCCACTTTTCGTTAATTACAACAAAGCCTCCAAGAGTATTAAATTCGTTAAAAGATCCCCTTCTCACATTTCTCATCCATCAGTTTTTTTTCTTTCTATTTTTAAATCTTTAAAAAAAAATGATCAGTGAAAGTTTAGTTAACTAAATCCTAAACACAATAAACAAATTTTAACCCCTACCAAGCCCTAACCTTAATGGACTTCGACCTTTCTCTTCTCGATTTAGCCGCCGCCGCCAGGACCTCCCCCCTCTGTCTCCCCCTCCTCCATCCTCCATGCCCCCTCTTCTCCTCCTTGATCATTATCTTCATCATCACCACCACCATCGTCTTCCTCATCATCTTCTTCTCCTTCTTTCCCGACCTCCGCTCAACCTCCCCACTCCTTCATCGATCTTCTCCTTCTTTCCCGACCTCCGCTTGACCTCTTCCTCTATCCTAAACCAAATCTTAAGTTTAACCTAATCCTAACCTTATCCTCCACGCCGCCAATTCCACCTCACTGCCACCATCACCCTCTCACCGCCGCCTCCGCCTTCCCCCTCGACCTTGCTGCCCCCCCCCATCTTTTACCTCCCGTTTCATCTCCTCTCCTTCTTCATCGTCTCCTCCTCTTCCTCTCTCATGCCGATGCCTCGGTCTTTCCTCTCGACCATCGCCACTCCGCCATGCCCCACCATCTCCTCCGCCTCTGTCGCCGCTCCCCTTCCTTCGCCATCCGCTTCCACCTCTCTCATAAATCCTCTCCTCACCTCCTCTGTGACGGCCTCTTCAACGCCTTCATCTGTCCCCTCTCCTCCGATGCTCGTAAATCTCATTCTCGACTCCTACGAGCTCCCCAGCCCAACCCGTCTCGTCGCCGGCAACTCTACTCCCCAATATTTTATTTTTTTATTGATTTTAAATAATTTAATTATAAATTGAACTATTTTTAAATAAGAAATAAACAAATACCGTTAAAAGTTAACAGAGTTGGCAGAATATTCGGAGAATTTTCTCCTTTTGGATGGCTAGGAGGCTTTTTTGAAACTTAAAAGAATGTGGAGTTTTTTTTGTAATTAGCTAAAAGTCGATGACAGTTTTGTAAATAGATAACTTTGAGAGGCCAGTAAAAAAAACCTTTATTTATATATATATATATATATATATATATATATATATATATAAGAATGAGGATTTTTCCGAGTCAAGCAACACTAGATGTTTTGGACCTCAGAAGAGAAGGGTTGATAGGCCCCTTATGCTGGCTTGGTCCATGAATTTAGATGCTGCCCTATATCTTATAATAAGCGGATCATATATAGGCCTAAAACGGCCATAGACCTGTCTATGGGTTGGGTTTAGACCGGATTCCATCTAGGCCCATAGATAAATTAAAAATTGTGGGCCTATGGGTGCGTCTCAGACCCGATCTGGCACAGTCCGATTTAATGGCTTAATAATTGGGTTGGGTTTGGGTATCTTCGGTCTGAACTCTTAGACCCAATCCATTTATCTATTATACATATATAATTAATTTATGTAAATCATAACCCTGATCTAGCTAGGAGCAGCCTATCTTAGTAGCCATGAACCTCCTCCGGAGAAGCCTCTACTGATGGTTGGTCCCCAATCTCGACCTAGAATTTCGTTAAGCAGACAGGTAGAATCCGACTTTCAAGTCCTCTGGGCACAAAAGAACTATACACTCGACCTTCTTCTTCAACCAAAAAAGAAATAATGTGATATCAAGAAAATTAGATGCACGGAGCATCAAGAAGTCACTCACGTCTGAAGCCGGATATTCATGCTCAGTCTCAAAAGATTGTTCAGCATACTGGAACCAGGAACACTGAATCCGCTCTACATAAATAATGATGTATCGATCTTACCCCCGGTCTGACAAACCATGATTAGGTAGTGCTTCACTTGCTCAATCTCTGGGAGGCTCTGACCCTTGGTTTGAGTTTCCGAGTTATGTTTTTAGATGTCAGTTTTTAAGGCGGCTTAGTTATTGTGGTTTATAGCTTCATGTTATTTTAGATGTTGTAGATCATAGATTTAAAGCATAGTGGTTGCAAAATTGATCGATGGATATAGTTTATTTTTTATTATGTATGTATTAGCTTTTGAAATTTATTTGTAACCTTTTGAGTTATAGTGATGTGCTTATAAAATTGAAAAGTGGTTGAATAGGTCTCAGGTTTGATCAATTGTTAATGGAGGGTCTAGTTCATAAAAAATAAACGAGCTTGGATTTGGAAGAAGGTAGACTTGACCGAACCTCACCCATTTACAGACCTAGCTTGTCCCCAAACAAAATCATAACCCAACACTATAATAAGGTTGTATGACTTTTATTGTTCACCCTGGAACCTCAAGTATACCAAAAACGTGAATCCATATATATCCGCTAGTGCCCCTTCTACATAGTACTGTAATGCGGAGGGGCTTTATTCAATTTTTTTTATCAAAACGAAAATTATCATTTTTCAGAAAAAAGAGTTTCCATAGATTTAGCGATTAAAAAAGAAATTCAAAATGGCAAAAACATTGAGCTTAAAAGGGGAACGCAGCATATATATCCAATATACACACATCAAAAATGGTATTGCAACCATGATTAGAATGATGAGGGCCATTGGTTCACGATCATACTTAAACGATTTACTTTAGTTCATAGCCGACTTATTTCCAAATTTAAATCCATATCATCCATATTGGGATCTAAATAATGGTAAATTCATAGTTTAACCCCTTGTGTTTATTTTTAAATCACTACTGACTGATTTATCCCCATTTTAATATGCAGAATTTTTTAGCTTCTTTTTGTTCTTTGATATTTTTCTTAGACTCTTTTTTAGAAGAATTAGTATATTAATTCATATAAGACTATTTTATTAGTTTATTATAAGTAAAATTATGATGTAATAGATTGGAATTTGGATATAAAATAATAAAAAGAATTGTTGTATATCAACATAATTAGGCTGAATGATTGAACTATACTCTAAATAATGATATATACGTATATATTTATAAGTTGGCTGCTAATAATTTTCTTCGCCTGTGTTTAATAAAGTTCTCTCTCTTAGAGAACAAAGTTGACATGCTATTCAATAGATATATGAAACAAATAAGTTTTGTGAAAATGAAAGTTGTCAAAATACCGTCACTCACTTGTTATCCAACAACGTAGATAGAGAGAAATAACCATCTTTTCTTGCTCTTTTTGTCACATACTTATAATCAGTCAAATAATACATTATAATATACCGAAATGATCAAGTATTGTTAACCAACCGTAACAAAATGGTTAACTTTATTTTTGTGAAGCTCAACATCCAAACAAAACATAAAATGAAATCTACAAATATGATTAATAATAGATGATACACAAAACCCATTTGGAATAATGTTATTGCACTCCAAGATTGCATACAGATAGTTTACCAATTTTTTTTGTCAAAAGAAGCCATTCATCACCAATTTTTTTTGTCAAAAGAAGCCATTCATCACTTCTTTTTTATCCTATTTACATATATTAATCATTTTTATCTTTTAAGTGCTAGAAGTAAGCTACACAGATAAGTAGATTGTTCCATATAAGTAAATAAGTAATTGATACTTAGTTGCATTATGTTGAGATTTTTATTTTCTATTGAAAGAGTCAAGGTTTATTATGCACATATGAAACTATGTATATTAGATGGGTTATTATACGGGTGTGTATATAAAAGTTAAAGAGTTGTTGACTTTATACGCAAAAGAAATTTGTTTAGGGTTTAACACTGTCTTATATCTCTGGGTTTTTTCAATATTGAACCCCAAAACTTTCATATTTTTAAATAAGACCCCAAAACTTCATATTCCTAAATTATACCTCCATATCCTTTAAGTTGTATAAATTGGTCCCATGATTAGTTTTTCATCAAAATTTCATTTAAAATGACACCCTTATCTTCTTCTTCCCTATTCCAACAAAACCATTTTTCTACTTCTTTTCAAATTTCAACACCCAACTCTCCATTAGAATTGCATCCATATATAATTATGATTCTAGCGGTCCTTCTCTTAAACCATTTCAGAACCTGTCTTCATGAATTACAAATGACATTTTTTACAGAGTACGTACCAACTATACTACGCAAGGATGGGTAGATGGCTAAGGGTTGATTAGGTTGCTAAGGGTAGATTAGGCTAATTAATAACTATTTAATCGATAAGGGTACTACGATTTGAAGGATTTGGAGGTCTTAATTAGAAATATGAAGTTTTAGGGATCTTTAGAAATACGAAAGTTTTGAAGTTTGAATATAGAAAAACCCCTAAATATTTTATTGTAAAATTTAATATAATAATTAAAGTGTGGGCCCAGATGTGATGAGATTTAATGCTTAATGGTCGGTGCGATTTGTCCTAGCTTTGTTTACATGTGGAACCATATAGAAGAATAGAAGCTGCTTCAAAACCATTGCATCAAATGTGGGGTCCACAAAATTTTGCCTGGATACCTTTGGAAATTGTTTAAAAGAAGTGGAATTTTAAGCATTTTTTTCCCTTCAATTCAATTTAGTGTATAAAAGAGATGGGAATTTTGGGTTAGTTTTGGAAGACGTGGCGCCTTCTAAGAATAGGTTCAATAAGTAACTCTTTTGGGTTGTATCATATAAACAACCTTGAGATTTGGACTAATTCCCCAAAACTTGCCTAATCTTTTTCCCTCACTCATACCTCCTTGTGCTTTCATTTTGCTGCTTTTCATCCCTAAATATCCTTTCTCAAATAGAAAAAAAAAAAGAGAGCCCAAACCCTGTTTGAACAAGAGCATCCTAATTCCTCCTCCTTCTTTTCCATTTTTATTTTATTTTTTTGAATAATAACGGTGGAAAAGTCCTTCAAAACTATTAACGAAACAATAAAAAAAAGAAAATAATACAAATAGTGATTTGAGGAAGAAACATCACAAATAAAAGCTAACCGCAGTTTTCTAAGAAGACATCCTCTAAGCAAGAAATCCCTCAAATTTTGTTGACAATAAATGGATCTGAGGGTGCTTTTGGTAGGAGATAATCTATATGATAATCCTAAATTACTATGAAATATTATCATACTTATTTAGGTGTAAAAAAATATTTCAGAGAATATAGGATTACCATGGTAATCAAATGACCCAAATTCATGGTAATCATATTCCCCCGAAAACATGTGTCTGTCCTAAATTATCACGAAATATTCCTACTTGATATGAAATGAGCCGCTATGACCATCCGCCACTGGGCTCCCTCTCTATCAGTCGGTCGGCCGGTCCCGCTGCCCATCGTCGGTCGTCTGCCGACCGGCCCACCGCCGATCGGTCGTTCGCCGCCGGATGGCCGTAGATCATCGCCGATCGTTCACCGGCTGGATATCATACTCGAGATGATGGTATGCTATCTGATTTGTCTTTATCATTATATGTATACATTTTGATAAAACCCGTAAGATTATTGCTTGACTATCAATTTTATGATAGCGATCATATACGTGGGAGCTAGGAGGTCCATAACCACATCCTTAAATATCCCTAATTGAGAGAGTATCGAGTCTGGGTATCGATACTCCGGAGCAGACTAGTGTATAGTTTTCGAGACCCCGACGAGGAGCAGTAGCCGGTCTCACAAGCCATGGGTGTTGAGTTAGCTAAGATAGTATACAGGTGCTCACTGGAGGTGAGTACACTAGACGGACTTGCCGAAAACTTTTAGATGGAATTATACCTATCGTCAGATAGAAATGCTCTTGTGGCATGAGTACGGCTTAGTCTTTTGACCTAAGATTTTTATTTGTCTTGTATGAGTTCCCACTGTACTTAGATTACTACCCTACCACAGCTCAAAGGAGTCATGCAAACAAGTTTTAGTTGAGTACAGTCCCGAGCCACATGGAGGCAGTGAACAATCCTCAGGAATTCATCTCTCCCGGTATTGGGAGTCGATATCGCATTATTGTAAGTCTACGGTAGCTCCCCGGCCGTCATTTTGACGCTAAACGCGGAACAAAAACTTTTATAACTGGCGCTATCGCAAACTATAACCCAGATTTGCCATTAACGCTAAACTAACAAACTCTAAAGTGGTAGAAAGGATATACCGATCGATCCGAGTCCTTCGGTCTTTAGCCATCATCCCACACTCCTCGCGGCAACTCCGATCTCTTTACTCCTCGTCGAAGTGGCACTACATCTACGGATCTTTAAACGGGCTCCCGCCTCTATACCGAGGCAACTCGGTCATCAAGTCTGCTAAAAGAGATGACCAAGATGAAGTAGAGAACGAGTGGAATACTTTGTCTCAAACACCCTAGGGTTCTCATCGCATGAGAGGGTTAGGGTGGAGGTTAAAGAAGATACTATGTATTGAAAATGATGAACTCAAGAAACACTAGTGAGCCAAAAGAAAAACCAAGCTCATAAACTTGTGTTCTATTATTTTTTTCTTGTGAATAGATATGAGAGGATATATAATCAAAACCATAAACAAATATCTAATGAAAATATCTCCTCAAATATTCAAACCCAAAACAAAACACATTAAATTCTTCATGACTCACTTAGTGACTCATTAGCATGAGTCACTAATGAACATGCTAGAATAATGTGTCATCCATAATGAGTCACCATTTCCAAAAACCAAATAATCATTTAAACCAAAATGATTAATCCAAAAGAAATGCATCTTCTAAAATATTCTCGTAACGGATTACGAAAATACCCCTCGACTGTATATACATACATGTATCCGTATTCCGACCGAATACGAATACGAGAGACTAAAATATTCCGACTTAATATAATACATGGATCCGGCTTAAACCAAAGCCCACCAGTATTATCTGCCCGAAATATGACACGTGCAAAAATGCACGTGCATTTTCGAACCCCTGCTATAAAACCATACGGCCTCTACAACGTTTCGCCCGAACTTGGGAAACTATCTGTGGGGGACTCTAAAGACTCGTCAGTACCCTGGCAGTGGGTTTAACCACAAGCACGTCAGCGGCACTAGCTGTGCGTAACGGCTGCCCATGTACTGACCTCAAGGGAAGCCGATGAGCGAACTCATCTTGAAACCCTACTGAGCCTATCAGTGACAATATACATACAGTCTGGTTCGTTCGTCTATGAGTATCGCATATCGGGCCTAGCGGGCTGGCAACGTTAGACCCCCAATAGCGGTATAAGTCATGTCGGAGAGTAGCCCTGAACACCCTGAGAAACTACTGGAATACCTACCAGTAATTCTCACCTGCCTTGGCCAAGGACTTGGTGTAATGGCTTTCCTAGACACAGCGCGATCTCACCCCCAATACCGGGAGCGACGAATCCCCTGCCGATCCGCTCACTTGCCTCCATGTGGCTCGGGACTGTACCCAAAAAAGACATGTTTGCACGACTCCTTTGAGCCATGGTAGGGTAGAAATCAAAGCACAGTGGGAACTCACACGAGACAAATGACGACCTCAGGTCGATGAACTAACCTGTACACATGTCACCAGGGAACTGCTATCTGACGCTAGGTATAAATACCAACTAGCAGGTTCCCGGCGAGTCATGTCCGGTATACTCATAACCCAATGAGCACCTGTATACATCTTAGGTGATCCAACTGATACCAGTGGCTTGTGAGACCGGCCACCGCCCCTCGTCGGGGTCTCGACTGTATACACTAGTCTACTCCGGAGTATCGATGCCCTGTCTCGAAACTCCCACGACTAGGGACCACTTTTAAGGATGTGCTTATGGATTACCCAACTCTCACGTATATGATCGCCATCATACTGTTGGTAGTCAAGCAGGATCCTAAGGGCTCTATCAACGTGTAATAGTGATCATGTCACCTAAAGCTGTACACGACTGATAAAGGAAAACCAGATAGCATACTATCATCTCGAGTAAGACTGTCCTACCGGTATAGGTCCCCCCTCAATCATTGCAATCACGTACTTGCGATCCAATAATTGACTTTGAGGGCACTATATCCAACAATCTCCCACTTGCACTTAAGGCTAATTATTGCGATGTCGCATACTCACAGCCCGTGTGATACCGAACACCCAACTCCTCTACTAAACAGTTTCACAAAGCCTGTTTGTAAAACTCTTGTGTTCGAGAAATAGCCTCAATGAGTGGATCCGTCCTGATGTTTCTTTCTATGTCTCTCTTAATCTCAAGTTCGCGGAGAAAGCCATCTCCCGAATTGAGTAATACCTGTCTTAGAATATGTCTGGATATCTGATGGGACCTAGTTCATAAATGAACTCCAAATCTAAACTTCTTAGACTGTATCAACAACTGAACCTAATCAGTATCCTGCACCATGCCTCCCACAGTATCCTCTTGGACCACCTGTCCATAATACTGCCCCTCGTCAGAGGGAAAACTATAACTCTGACAATCACTCTGTCATCCATGTCACCTTTGGAACCTGGAATGATAACCGTCCCCCGAAGGAGGCTGCCGTCATCAAATCCGTAGAACATTCACTTATGTTTTAAAACTGCTTCCTTATGTTTCTCCAGGATTGGATTAATATAAACTTATCGCATCTAGTACAAAAACAACATCTGGTGTGGTACTTGACATCTCATGATCGACTCAATTGCCTAAGCATGTGATATGCCAATCATGCACATCCCTCTCCCCCTTTAGTCTGTAAGACACCTTTAGAGAGGGTGACTCCATCACCTGCAGGTACACCACCATGCCAGGAGTCATCAATTCTAAATACTTTTAGAATACTGTTAAAGTACCCAGATTGGGAAACTACCCAAATCTAGATCTAAAACCATAGATCTAGTAACCAGAATGTCTAATATTATATCCATGTCCTATGTGGAGAAACAACTGTGTGACAACCAAAAGTATAACCGATCGTAGTATAGGAATTTTACTTCCTACTCTGTGTATGTCATCCAAATACCAGGACATTACACTCTACTACCTTCTTAACAGATCCATCCCCTATTCTGATGAAGTCAAACCCATGACTGTCACATCAAAAATAGATGATCTATCTCCGCTATAACTGCTTAAGTCTATAAATAGACATAAGCTACTTGCCCACTATGCTTCCGCTGCTCCCACTGACCACAATAACCCTCTGGCAGAATAATATATACGTGCACTTCTAAAGCTAGTTTAGAACGACGCTATACTTAACCTCCTGCCGGGTCTCATAGCCTAGAACAACTATAGTGTCAAGTCTGGGTAAAGAAGAACCTCCCTATCACCGTCCTTGAGGCTACCAGAGTACCTCTCGGGTGTCTGAGGTTACCCACCATATCTGCGGAGTGGCTATTGGAATGTCAAACCTGATTGAATGTTTAGGTCCTATTAAATTTTCCGTAATCGTTTGCGGTTCTGGAATCACTTCCAGTTCTACCATACTCCCACTGCTGTTTTCTGGAAAAAAAAACCATTTTACTAAAACTGCGGCGAGTCAAGAACAATATCACCATTGATCTTCCAGATGGTAGAAAGTCAACCCTTGTCATAGCCTTGGCCAACCCACAAACTGCCATTACAGAAACGTGCCATGAGTTATCCAGAATCTGGTTTTAAGCATAAGCCGGACAACTCCCCGTACCTTAATATCGTTAAGATATGAACCATTCTATATCCAATATAGAAACTTTGGCACTTATTTAATTGGAACCGGATTTTAATCATGCAGCTATCTCCAGTGCATATCAACTTAATGGAGAGAGGCTAATCAGTATTACTCAAAATAGGAATGCATCCAATTATGAGTAACCTGAAAGATAAACAAATTTCTCAAAACCATTACTATCATCTAAATACCAATCACAAGTATCTACATCTTCGATCTCTTTGAAGAATCCCGACACTTGCGACATCTGGTACTCTACTTTATTCCTATACCCATAACTTCTCAAAACTTAGACCTTGTATTTCTACGAAACACTTGTCTAAAAACTAGAGAAGTCACAAGTAAACGGAACATCGTACGAAGACCAACCCCTTTGTCCTGATGGATACTGGACAATATACAATACTCTGTATAAGTCCGCTGAGTTGAATAACTCAGAACCTGTGCATCGTAGGTTGAAAACTGTACTTATGGTTAAGAACTAATCCGCTGTTCAATGCTCCTTACCCAATCGTCAACTGATATAGGTAAATGTCATGGACATAATTTCAAAAAGTTATATCTCACTTTATAAAAATAAACGTACAGATATATCAGTTTGAAACTGGTTCACAACAACGGATACTCAAAACCAAATACATGCCGTCCGGCAAAAACCCAGGTGACTTCCTCAAATATCACCAATTACAACGAATTCCGATATAATGAGGGTGATCACCTAATTCCCAATAACTTACTCCCACTCATCATCTGTAAAACCATACGGATGTGAGAATCATACCTGGTAAATACATACCCAGGAGTAAGTATCTAATCGGGAAAACAGTTTTCCTTTAACAATGCACAGTGAAACTGAAACATGAAAATGTTTCGTAGGGGTATCCCGGTATTCCTAGTAATACCTCTTCCATAATCCAATTCATGACTGTAACCGTATATTTCTTTGTCATCTCTTCAAATCCCTTTATTTGTCTTTATTCATTACCTTCTGTACACCCCTTTAGGCTAAGTGGTTTCTTCCTTCCCTACCGTTCGGCACCAGCCTATGGTTTGGAAGAAGACTATCCAATAAGCGTAATAGGTGTACCCTCCTAAACCAAGGAGTACTCGCAACTTGAGAGAAGGTGATGATAAAAGACAACTGAATAATACCTTATTCTATTTCTCCCGAACTGGGGAAAAAAGCAAAGGTGAAGTAGGAGTGGCGATGAAGTACGCGGTTTGGGCGAGAATGATAGCAGTCGCAATTTACTTTGCCATCTTTCTAATCTCTTTATTTTGTCTTTACTTATTACCTTCTGCACACCCTACTTAGGCTAATTGGTTTTCTTCATTCCCTACCTTTCGTCACCTGCCTATGGTTTGGAAGAAAACTATCCAATTAGCGTAATAGGTGTACTTTCCTAAACTAAGGAGCCCTCCAACCTGAGAGAAGGTGATGATAAAAGACAACTGAATAAACCAATTCAATTTCTCAAGAACCTGGATCCATCCTCGAAGAAGTCCCTACGAGTTCGTATATAACCATACGATGGATCTATCCAATGGAAGTGGATATTCATAGTGATATGAGGTGTTCTGAGAAATGCAAAGGGTAAAAGAAGGAGCGGCAATGACTTATGCAACTTAGAAAATCCAAAAGCCAGTATTTTAAGAAGGTTCGGTCAACTTGGTCACTGAGTCATAGTCTAGGGTCGGTCAAAGGTCGCTGCCAAAGAGAGAGAGAAAAGAAACACTCTGCGTGCACTCTAACCTAGATCAGAATAGTTATCACTTTATCTAATCAGGAAACCTCCCACTGTACTGTCAAATTCTCCTCCAAACCTGAAAGAAGAATCAATCGAGATCACCCGAAGAGTAAAACAACTCATCAGTGGGAATCGGGATCCAACTCTCATCGCATGATAACGTGACGGAATCCACTCATGTTATCACACTCCAGAAGGTATGCTCATGCCTGGCAAGTTTCAGTTTCTTTAGAAACTCCCGATATGATTTTTGCCCCATGCTCTTATGACCTTGACTTTGGCCAAAATGCCATAAGTCACATGCCAAGTTCTACCCATCATTATCTTGTCAATTTGAACCACTCGCACATGCCCTTGACTTTGGCCAAATGGCAGAACGGCTGTCCCAAACCAACTCATCTATCTATGCAACAAATGAATACCCAGTAGCTACCAAACACTATGCCTTGGCTTTGGTCAAAATACATAGCTTTAATACTACTGAATACCCAAAAGAAATGACGGAGGGCTACGGCTGGTTTTTGGCGAAAAACCTTTAACGTAATGAACTTGATATCGCTGAAGGAACCTGGTAGCTTTTTTATAAAAATATAGTGGCGAAAACCTTTGCTAAAGAGGTCACTCCCGGTGAAGGGGTCTCGGCTCTTTCCTCGTGGAATAAGGTGCAGGATATTCCAACTGAATACCGTGATGCAGAGCAACATGCAATCGACTATAGTGAAGTTATTACCCTGACGCAAACTTCTGCCCAAGGGGTCACTCCCGGTGAAGGGATATCGGCCCTTGCCTCGTCGAATGAGGTGCAGGATATTCCAACTGATTACCACTATGCAGAACAAACGAAAACGTCTTTGTAATAACACTTTTTAAAACTGTTCCAACAACGTCCAAACAGGTTTGTTTTCCTTTGCATTGATCAGAATCAACGCAGTCCCATCAATTAATCACACCAGAAAAGAACGAAAATAAAATGTACGTATATGCCATCCGCATTCGTCACTGGGTCCCGTCATTACCCGTTAGGTTACTTAACTAACGACAGAGCGGGGACTGGACTAGCGCGGATGCAAAACATATACAACATCTACTAGTATATATACCAATATATAATAATCGCTCCAGGCGTGATAATATGCGACATTACAGAAAAGTAATAAGCATCACAGAACAATACAGATAATCTGGGATCCCCGGGTCTCACAGAGCCGCTGCTGAAACCCGACGTTCCCCTGGTCGTGTGGATAGCCTGTGCAATGAAACCTAGACCCCTACGGGTGCATCAAGTTACCCGCCAAAACCTGAAGTGAGGCAGCCCCCTACAGCAGAATGAATGGACTACCCTGCACTTCACGAAATCCGGTAACTTGAGCACCCCTCCTTGGGTCAACCTGTACCCCCTACGAGTGCGGCGAATAGTCTGTCAATTCTAGAGTGAGGCCCCTCTGCCTCTCAAAGCCATGAGATGCGGACCCGTTGCCCTTCAGAACCCGGCTATCCGTGCACTCCGTCGCGGGGTAAAACCTAGTACAGAAATGAAAAATATGTACAACGGGTACATCGACCTCAGCCCGGTCGTGCCCCAAAAGAATATTATACAAACAGACAGTGACGGCAGTCCACATGTTGGACGCTCGCCACGCAATATCAAATGTACAAATAAATTCAAACTACACTACCATTGCACACTGCTATCCACCACGACAAATTCGCAACATCACAACACAACACAAAACATCAACACGAATGTCACGTTCGCAAATCAGTCTAAAAGGACTATAGCAATTAGACGCAATTTACCGCTCGAATGACATTCACAGTCGGAGATATAATATAAGTACTGTAAACTAACAAGTTTAAAATTCCGATCGACAAAACTTCCCGAAGTGGGCCTCACGTACATCTGCAGTACACTAACAAAATATGGGCCCAAAAGAAATATACCAGAAACCACAATTTTCTATGCAGGAGGTTACTGTTGAAAAATTGTACTCTGTGGATCCAAACCTGCGGCGGAACTGCGGCCAAACCATGGTTTGTGCGGCGGTTCCGCGGCAGTACTGTAGAGTCACTGAACCAAATTTCTACAGTATCTTTAAATGCCTGCTCGATTTTCTGAGATGCTCAAAATGATTTTTAGACTTATTTAAAAATTCGACAGAAACTTTAGCCTGAAAATCGCGGTTTCGGAAATTTCGTTCGATCGATATTTTAAACGCGTTAGAACAAGTTAGTAAAGGTTAATGGCGTGGCTCTGATACCATGTAAGTCTACGGTAGCGCCCCGGCCGTCATTCTGACGCCAAACGCGGAACAAAAACTTTTATAACTGGCGCTATCGCATACTATAACCCGGATCTGCCATTAACGCTAAACTAACAAACTGTAAAGAGGTAGAAAGGCTATACCGATCGATCCGAGTCCTTCGGTCTTTAGCCATCATCCCACACTCCTGGCGGCAACTCCGATCTCTTTTCTCCTCGTCAAAGTGACACCACATCTACGGATCTTTAAACGGGCTCCCGTCTCTATACCGAGGCAACTCGGTCATCAAGTCTGCTAAAAGAGATGACCAAGATGAAGTAGAGAATGAGTAGAATACATTGTCTCAAACACCCTAGGGTTCTCATCGCATGAGAGGGTTAGGGTGGAGGTTAAAGAAGATGCTATGGATTGAAAATGGTGAACTCAAGAAACACTAGTGAGCCAAAAGAAAAACCAAGCTCATAAACTTGTGTTCTATTATTCTTTTCTTGTGAATAGATATGAGAGGATATATAATCAAAACCATAAACAAATATCTAATGAAAACATCTCCTCAGATATCCAAACCCAAAACAAAACACATTAAATTCTTCATGACTCACTTAGTGACTCATTAGCATGAGTCACTAATGAACATGCTAGAATAATGTGTCATCCATAATGAGCCACCATTTCCAAAAACCAAATAATCATTTAAACCAAAATGATTAATCCAAAAGAAATGCATCTTCTAAAATATTCTCGTAACGGATTACGAAAATACCCCTCGCCTGTATATACATACATGTATCCGTATTCCGACCGAATACGAATACGAGAGACTAAAATATTCCGACTCAATATAATACATGGATTCGGCTTAAACCAAAGCCCACCAGTATTATCTGCCCGAAATATGACACGTGCAAAAATGCACGTGCATTTTCGAACCCCTGCCATAAAACCATACGGCCTCTACAACGTTTCGCCCGAACTTGGGAAACTATCTGTGGGGGACTCTAAAGACTCGTCAGTACCCTGGCAGTGGGTTTAACCACAAGCACGTCAGCGGCACTAGCTGTGCGTAACGGCTGCCCATGTACTGATCTCAAGGGAAGCCGATGAGCGAACTCATCCTGGAACCCTACTGAGCCTATCAGTGACAATATACATACAGTCTAGTCCGTTCGTCTATGAGTATCCCATATCGGGCCTAGCGGGCTGGTAACGTCAGACCCCCAATAGCGGTATAAGTCGTGTCGGAGAGTAGCCCTGAACACCCTGAGAAACTACTGAAATACCTACCAGTAATTCTCACCTTCCTTGGCCAAGGACCTGGTGTAATGGCTTTCCTAGACACAGCGTGATCTCACCCCTAATACCAGGAGAGACGAATCCCCTGCCGATCCGCTCACTTGCCTCCATGTGGCTCGGGACTGTACCCAAAAAGGACTTGTTTGCACGACTCCTTTGAGCCGTGGTTGGGTAGAAATCAAACCACGGTGGGAACTCACACGAGACAAATGACGACCTCAGGTCGATGAACTAACCTGTACACATGTCATCAGGGAACTGCTATCTGACGCTAGGTATAAATACCAACTAGCAGGTTCCCGGCGAGTCCTGTCCGGTGTACTCATAACCCAATGAACACCTGTATACATCTTAGGTGATCCAACTAACACCAGTGGCTTGTGAGACCGGCCACCGCCCCTCGTCGGGGTCTCGACTGTATACACTAGTCTACTCCGGAATATCGATGCCCTGTCTCGAAACTCCCACGACTAGGGACCACTTTTAAGGATGTGCTTATGGATTACCCAACTCTCACGTATATGATCGCCATCATACTGTTGGTAGTTAAGCAGGATCCTAAGGGCTCTATCAACGTGTAATAGTGATCATGTCACCTAAAACTGTACACGACTGATAAAGGCAAACCAGATAGCATACTATCATCTCGAGTAAGACTGTCCTACCGGTATAGGTCCTCCCACAATCATTGCAATCACGTACTTGCGATCCAATAATTGACTTTGAGGGCACTATATCCAACAACTATGTTGGATCGGCATTAACCATTGAGGATTATGGTAGATCATTGAGTCGATATGCGCGAGCAATTCTCTTCTCCATTAACCATTGTCCATTCATTGATCACCATTCACTATCTAGCCCTTAACAAAAGGATCGTCAATCTTATCTCGAATCGAGGTCAAGATTATCAATCAATTGATATCGAACCCGATGAGGATGTTGATGATTCTTTTTCTAAAGTTTATAAACTTCATAAGAATTAAAAGGAGTATGGAATTTTCTCACCCAATGATCTACCATAATCCTTTGAATCCAATCGAGCAGAGAATTACCCGCGCATCATGAAAATAATAGAAAGAATCAAGAAAGAATTCATAATGCGGAATATTAAAAGAAAGCGAAATTAAAACTAATTATCACCTTTATTATTCAACTTCAAATTACAACTTCTTCAATCTGAGATTATAAGAAGAATTGCTCTCGATCACTCTCTTGAAGAGGTAATTTTTTCGTCGATCTTCACGTCGCTCGATCACCGTGAGTCTTGGACCTGTCATGGATCGCTTGCTCGTTGATGATGATCGGCTTCGTGTAAAGGATCTTTTGTTGAATCTCTTGATGAACTTCTCGATGATTCTTGATCGGAGATCTTAAGATCGAAGATTCTTGATCTTAGATCTTAGATCCCCGTTTGAGATTTTGGATTTGATCTTGGATTTGATGTTGATTTATTGGCTCTTTTCTTGATTTGATTTGAATTTGATGAATGAAAATTGGGATCCTTGTAGATATAGCCCTCGGTCCTTTTTATAGCCTCGAAACTAGTAATTGATGCCTCTAACAAACTAAGTTTGTTAGGAAGAAGATTCCAGAGAAGTCTCGAACCATGACTCCATGAATCGGCCGCGGATCCGCGACGACTCGGCCTGACTCGGCCGTGGTTCTGCGATCGTTTGGTGGGGTTCTTGGGTTCAGATTTCTGGAGTCTTCTCATGTCGGTCTTTGGGTCTTTATGTGATGTCTGGAACCTTCTTATCTTTTCTAAATCTCTGTCAGTATTTGATTCTTCGACTTTCTTTACTTTATCGGCAGATTCTTGATTCCTGATATCTGACCTGAGCTAATCTTGCAGAATATCTCAATGAACAATGTTAGTAATATCTGAGATACAAAATATTATGCGTGAAATATTAAACATACAATTTCCTTCATAATATTGATTATAATATATAAACACATGGTAAATGGTATTTTCCAGACAAACTTCTAATATGTGTTATATTTATAACAAACACTTTTAGATAATTAGAAAAAGTAAGGAAATTGTTATGTTAAAAGTGCAATATTTTCGACTGAACAAATACCTCCAAACTTGACTTTGATCGTCCCGAGCAAACTATTTATTCAAGAGAAGGAGAAAATAGAAAGAGAATGAAAAACTAACTAGCACACTTTCGTAGGCAACACGATTGCACTGAGCACATGTAACAAGCCTTTAAACCTCTAGGTGTCCCTAGTAGGAGGAGTGTTGTCTCCTGAGGGTTTTCACCGGATTACACCCACAAAATCCCATAATGAAAAAAAGACGGTGAAAGTTACATGTAAAGATAAGAACTATAAAAGAAAGAACTTGAAAATAAGAGTTTCCAACTACACTAGCTTTTCGGTTGTTATGAGCTCTATCTTAATAGTCATGAAAAAATGTTAGAAATCGCATCATCTCTTAATAAACTATCACCTTTATTCTTCATCCCTACTTTTCTTCCAAACACCGATCATATATCCTTACGTGTGTGTAAAAGACATCCCTACACTCGGAGAATTCAATTCAAGCTATCGTACTCCTGTCTATATACCTCAATACTTTTTAGTCGGTGAATATTTTGGATGGAATTGCTCACACATTCTTCATGCGACCGTTAATACTTCTTGAGGTACTAACCGACCGATTACTAAATGTGCTTGCTTATTAGGCGTAATTAGCAATTTCCTCGTCTTGCAACACCAAAGACTTAGCAGTGGCTTCCAAACCAATTGGTCTAAGGCACTAGGTGATGAAACACCCTCGCTATATTTTTTTATGCTGTCTTGGTGATTACAAAACCAATATTCATTTTTCATCACAATTTTATACTTTTATTTTTCATTTTTTTTATTTTCTTCGTACTTTTGTCTTTTAGACAAGAGCATTTCAAGGTATCTTCTACTATCCCGAGTTTCAAGACGTGTGTAAGTGTGTATAGTAGGGTATCAACGTTTGAATGTTTGGCCTCCAGAATAGGAAATATTTTTCAGACAAATTTTTATCCTCATATTAGTGACTTCTTTCATCATACTAACTCTTGGGACAATGGCTCATAACTACTTATTACTAGTTTCGTTTCAGAAAACATCTAACTTTCTTGTTTTTCTTAAACTTTTCCAATCTTTTAAATGTAATTTTTCACTTTCTAATCTTTTATTATCGAAGAAAAAGAAAAAAAATTGTGCTTATGCAAAGTCTTGTAATGCGTAAATAAGCACAAACCTCCCCCAAACCTGTTTACAGCAGTGTCCTCACTGTTGTTATTTTTTAAATCTCAAAACCTGAAGACTTGGGGAGAAAAGTTATTAACGGGGATAAAAAAATAAATGATCGTGAAAATCTCTCCCAAACTTATTTTTGATCACCCACCTCCATTCTTAGAATGAGATAATATTATCGAGACATAGAGGTGAGGCGGAGGAAATTTAGTTATAATAAAGTGGCTCCTGTAAAAACAGGAGCTCCTCCGTGGGATCAGTGGAAAAATACGGTTTTAATCTATGTCCATTCACTTTAAAAAATATAACCGTTTTTAATATTTTCAACTTCAACTGCCCCGTGCGGGTATACATACCGCACCAAAAATGGTCCTTTCCAACGAGATCTTAGCTTACCCGCATGAAGATGGAGACGAGAATCGTAAAAAAGAACTTGTCCCGGGGTAAAGGTTTTTCTAAAAATATTTTTATCGTGGAACACTTTAGTCCGGTTCTTTACTATAATCGCATTATCGTAAGCTTCATCGCGGAGTTCGCTTAGCTCATTTAATTGCAGCTTCCGAAAGTTGCAGGCTTGGTTTAAATTGAAGTTAAGCTTTTTAATAGCCTACATTGCTTTATGTTCAATCTCGACAGAAAGGTGGCAAGCCTTTCCAAACACTAGGCGGTAAGAAGACATACCAAGATCAGTCTTATAAGCGGTATGGAATGCCCAAAGAGCATCCGTCAATTTGGTTGACCAATCATTACGATTTTTAGAAACCGTCTTTTCCAAAATTTGTTTTATCTGCCTATTGGAAATCTCAGCTTGCCCGCTTGTTTGGAAATAATAGGGCGTAGAAAGTTTAAGGTTGATTGAATATTTCCGCATCAAAATCTCGAAAGACTGATTACAGAAATGCGTCCCGTTGTCTCTAATTATAGCGTGAGGGTGTCCGAATCGCGAAAAGATGTTTTCTTTAAGGAACTTAATAACAACCTTGTTGTCATTAGTGTGACATGGTATCACTTCTACCCATTTTGAGACGTAATCAACCGCTAACAAGATATATAAATTCCCAAAAGAGTTGTGAAAAGGGCCCATAAAATCAATACTCCAAACATCAAAAATTTCTACAACCAAGATAGGTGGAGTGGCATCTCATTTTTTCAAGAAATTTGACCCGTGTGTTGACACCGTGGACAAGTTTTGCAATGATTATATGTATCTTTAAATAATGTAGGCCAGTAAAAACAACATTGCAAAACTTTTTACGCCGTTTTACGTTGACCAAAGTGACCACCACATGCCTGATCATGACAGAAAGAAAAAACGCTCTTGAATTCATCATTAGGGACACATCTGCGAATGATTTGGTCAGGATAAACAAATAAGGTTCATCCCAGTAAAAGTGCTTTACTCGGGATAGAAATCGATGATTGTCTTGTTTAGACCATTCGCTGGGATTAAGTCCCGTTGCTAGATAATTCACAATATCCACGAACCAAGGTTCACAGGATATGGTCAAGAGTTGTTCGTTAGGGAAAGAGTCGTTTATTGGCAAGGTCACAGTAGGTAAAGAAGAGATGCGTGAAAGATGGTCGGCTACTCCGTTTTCACATCCTCTCTTATCTCGTATGACAAGATCAAATTCTTGTAATAACAGGATCCAACGTATTAACCTGGCCTTAGCATCTTTCTTTGATAAAAGATATTTTAGGGCAGAGTGATCGGTGTAAACCACTATCGGTGAGTCAATCAATTAAGGCCTGAATTTTTCTAATGCAAATACAACTGCCAAGAGTTCTTTGTCGGTAGTTGTATAATTAATTTGAGCATCATTCAAGGTCATACTTGCATAATAAATTGCATGTAGCATCTTATCAATGTGTTGTCCTAGGACTGCACCAACAGCAAAATCTGATGCATCACACATAAGCTCAAACGGGTGGTTCCAATCAGGAGATGATAGAACGGGGGCTGTAGTGAGAGAGCTTTTAAGTGATTCAAAAGCAGCCTCACAGTCCGAATCAAGGTGAAATGTTGTATCCTTAGCCAAGAGATGAGTTAAGGGTCTAGCAATTTTGCTAAAATCCTTAATGAATCTCCTATAAAATCCTGCATGACCAAGGAAGGATCGTATATCTTTGACGCATTTTGGATGAGAAAGGTTATGGATGACATCTATTTTAGCTCTGTTTACCTCAATGCCTTTTCGTGAAATGACATGTCCAAGCACGATACCATCTTGGACCATGAAATGGCATTTTCCCCAATTTAATGTTAAGTTCTTATCCTTACAGCGGGTAAGAACCGCGTCAAGATGACGTAGGCAATCCTCAAATGAGTCCCCAAATATAGAGAAATCGTCCATAAAGATCTCCAAAAAATTATTGACCATGTCTGAGAATATCCCCATCATACACCGCTGAAATGTAGCGGGAGCGTTGCATAACCCAAAGGGCATGCGTCTATAAGCAAAGGTACCGAACGGACAAGTAAATGGTGTTTTATCTTGATCCTTTATGGCAATGGGGACCTGGTTATAGCCAGAGTATCCGTCCAAGAAACAATAATATTCGTGTCCAGCTAATCGTTCCAACATCTGGTCAATGAAAGGTAGAGGAAAATGATCTTTTCTCATTGCGGCATTGAGTTTCCTATAATCAATACATACAAGCCACCCAGTTTCGGTGCGTGTTTGGATCAACTCATTATCCTCATTAGTTATGACTATGATGCCAGACTTCTTAGGGACTACATGAATATGACTTACCCATTGGCTATCAGAGATTGGGTAAATTATACCACTATCTAAGCACTTGACGATTTCTTTCTTTACCGCTTCCTTCATGACGGGATTTAACCGTCTTTGTGGGTCTCGGGTTGGTTTGGCTTCATCCATTAAATATATATGATGTTCAACAATCAAGAGACTAATCCCTTTGATGTCCGTCATTATCCAACCAAATGCTTGCCGATTTGATCTCAAGATCGTTAAAAGAGCGTTCTCTTGATCTAAAGCTAGAGAAGCGGATATGATTACGGGCAAAGACTCATTCTCTCCTAAATATGCATATTTAAGATGAGAAGGTAGCATTTTGAGATCTAATGTCGGTGGAGAGATAATAGAATGTGGGGTAAGGGAATGATATTCAGATTCCCTAAGAAGTTCATAACCTGCATAAGATATTGACTCGGAAAGCGCTACTGATTTTTGTGATGAGTCAAAAGGTTCGAACTCAAGGGTGGACTTGTCAAAGGTATCTTCACCATAATAATTTGCCAGATCAAACAATGACGTACTAGTATCATTGAGATCATTATAGCAAAGTGCTTCAGCGTCGCAGCTGTCGGAAGCTATCTCGTTGATGGAAAAGATATCAAATATATGAGTAGAAGGTTCAGATGATTGACTTCCTAGCTTGTAAATATTAAGCTCAATTGTCATCTTCCCGAAGGATAAGTTCATAGAACTATTACGACAATTAATGACAACCTTGGAAGTTGCTAAGAAAGGTCGACCGAGAATCACCGAAATTTGGTTCCATGGGTTCGCTACAGGTTGTGTATCTAGAACAATAAAGTCCACAGGGAATATAAATTCCCCGACATTTATCAACACATCCTCAAGCTCACCCCTAGGTTTGGTGATAGATCGATCTGCTATCTGGAGAGTGAAGTGGGCAGGTTTCAACTCTCCAATACCTAACTGCTCGTAGACAGAGTAAGGAAGCAGGTTAACACTAGCGCCAAGATCGATTAGAGCACGATTGATATTTTTACCCCTAATAGAAATAGAGATTGTAGGACAGCCAGGGTCCTTACGTTTCTTTGGTAATTGCTGGATAAAATCTGTGCTTACATTACTCATCATGAACACTTTTTTCGGCACTTGAGTTTTCATCTTCCTAGTGCACAAGTCCTTAAGTATTTTCGCATAAGCCGAAACTTGTTGTATAGCATCTAGGAGAGGGATATTTATGTTAACCTGTTTAAACATTTCTACAATCTTCTCCATTTGTGGACTTGGTTTGTTTCCTCTTAACCTATTTGGATAAGGAGCTTTATCAATAAGAGCTGGGTCTAACATTGGAGAAAATCGTGGGGGTGGAACAGATCCCAGAATTGGAGTTGGAATCGTGTCCGGTTGACTTAATGAGGCGGGCGGAGGGTTCGAGCTAAGTGGAAAACGGAGAATAGGCTCGGAAGAAGATGGACTAGATGAAATAGGGTCAGAAGTGGAAGCCGGGGTATCAATGATTTCATTATTATCAATCTGTTCACCGACTTAGTTGTTTAGCACTCTTCCTGATCTCAACGTGGTGATGGCATTCACATTATGATATTGTGAGTGCACAGGATTCGGTAGGGGTTGAGATGGAAGTTTTCCTTTCTCTCTATCACTTATTGCGGCATTTAATTGTGCAATTTTTGCTTCCATCGATTTTATACTCTCACCGTGGGAGGCAGATTCTTTCCTTATGGTGTTGATGGAAGACCTTATATCAGTCGAAATTTACATGGTATGTTTCATAAACAAATCCAAGGTTCGTTCAAGTGCAGAGGGGTTTTCGGTACCGGCCGTTTAGAAAGAATTATTATAAGGTGCAGAATCGTTGGTCGGATTTTGAAAAGTTTGTGGTTGAAAGGGGTGCTGACTCTGTGATGGTTGCTGTTGCTCTGGAGGAGCCCTTTGATAGTTATTTTGGTTTGGAACCGTATTTTGAGTTTGGTGTTAGTTTCAAGCAAAATTAGGGTGATTCCTCCAACCCTGATTATATGTGGAAGAATAAGGATCGTTTCTAGGTTGCTGCTGAAAAGCAGCATTAGTGTGTTCTTGACCTTGAAACAAAGAATTCAAAAGACATTCTTCCGTCAAATGTGATGGATCAGAACAGCATCCACACTGGTTTTAGGGAGCGTCACCTAGTTTATAGAGGCAAATAAAAATTTGTTTTCCATAGCTTCGAGTTTCTTTTGCATCGCTGCCATTTCGGCTTTTACTGTGATCGAAACATCGAGCTGATGAATTCCACCCCTAGATGATGGACTAACGCTTTCCCATTGCAAAGTGTTTTTAGCAAAATCTTCCAAGCTTCATTATCGTCTTCAGACATGAAATTGCCTTGACACATGGTTTCAAGCCTCTGCTTTGTCACTGGATTAATACCCTCATATATAATTCGGCACAGATCCCATCTATGGATTCCGTGATGAGGACATTGGACAAGAAGATCCTTAAACCATTCAAAACATTTCCAAAATGTTTTATTTGGAAGCTGGGTAAATTGGTTGATTTCGCTCCGAACACGGGCGGTCTTATAATTGGGATAAAATTTCTTAAGGAATGCTATAAAGAATTCATCCCAATTGGAAATAGAGTGTGCGGTCGTGTTATAAAGCCATTTTTCATCTAAATCGCACAAAGTAAACGGTAGAAGACGTAAACGCATAGCATCCACAAAAAGTTGTGAAGTGCCCATCATAGAGCATACGTTTTCGAATTTGGTGATAAAAACGTATGCGTCTTCAGACTCAAGACCGTGAAATTTAGGCAAAAGATTGATAAAGTGTGGTTTAATCTCAAAATTATCCCCATTGGCTGGTGGAATAGAAAGACAAGTAGGAAGGGGACCACGTATAGGGTAGCATCTCTCTTGTAGAGATGTGCGCGGTGGATTCTGTGCACCTGCGGATGGTGGCAGAGTGGTGATATTAAAATTTGATGGATAACCGTCCATCTCGGTAGTTGTGGTGGGTGGTGAGGAAAAAGAAAATAAAGAAATACCGACTTCGGAGTCGATAGCAGAAACGCGGACAAGACAGGCACTAGAATCCCGTGTCCAGTCGAACATGCACTAAGCGGGTTTAGCGCAAGTGGCAGCGTATGTGTAAATTAAAAGAAAGGTTTTTTTTTGAAAAAGACGGATTTATACAAATCACAAAAATGCACAATCAACCCTAGATCTAAGGTCACCTAGGTCAAGTCACTAGACCGCTCCTAGACTTCCAGAAGATAAATCGCAGGATCAATACTCTACTATCTCTTTATCCCTCCTGTGGCCAGGTAAGTGCCAGGTAAGTGGGAGGTATCCGCTATGTAAATAGCGGGCCTAATTAAGTAACTACTTGCCTAGACACCACAAAAGAAATACGGATAAGCAGTAGATTACCCACGACCCTCCTCTGTCCTAATTGAGCGCGACGGTCCTTAGAGTCTTGGTTTAGATATTTTTTAATTAATGAAGGGTGATGCGGATGCTAGTTTTGTGATTTGCGGGGCTTAGGAAGGGTAATGAAATCCCCACCTAATCTGAATTTGGTCTTTGCCCCTTAATTTTTCGTATTACAATATGCAAAAACAACCAATATCAAAACACGCAACAAGAATTTTCAAGCGGCGAATTTTTGTAAAGAATCCTGCAGAGAAATTGTTATTGGATTTTTGCAGAGGAGAGAGAAGAAGATAGAAATTATACCATAGAGAGCTGAAACCCTAGATCATCCAAGATGCCGCGGTTCCACCGCCAGAACGTGCCTAATGCCGCGGTTGCGCGGTCAACTTGAGAGTTCTTTGAATTCTTTTTTCTACAGTTGCTTCCCTTGCTCTTATGATATTGATGAAATGCTCGGAATCTATATCTCCCTGCTACAATGATTCCAGATCCCCTTACAAAATTCACACACTAATCGTTAAGTACACGATGCGTTCTTGATTTATATTTCAATGTAATAATAATACATCAAACCAAATAGCAAGAAAGAATAAATTACACACGTATCCCCGGCAACGGCGCCGTTTGATTGGTCTCAATAAAAGTAGTAGTAGTAGTAGTAACCGCAATCAATAACGATGTCTCATGTAGCGAACGTTAGTGAGCACGGGCCGTCCTCTGGGATTCGAGGAATTCGTAAATTCTTTCTTTAGATGAGTCGAAAAAACTAGTAAAGAAATTCAAGAAATGGTTCAAGATTTAGTGAATTAATAGTTTCAATAAAATCAAGAATTTGTTTTTAAGAAAGAAAATCAAGAAAATGTTCAAGATTTAATTATTAAGAAAATATGAAGAAGGCTCGTCAGATTCGATTGGATTTAGTAGCCCTGGATGATGACTCAAAATGACTCCTCTTATCTATTGATAGATTTAATACTAGATTGATGGCAATGGGTGAGGATTAGGGTTCTTTTGGAAGAAACTAGGGTTTCTTTTCCATTAACCCTTGTCCTTTCATTGATCACCATTCACTATCTAGACCTTAACAAAAGGATTGTCAATCTTATCTCGAATCGAGGTCAAGATTATCAAGCAATTGATATCGAGCCCGATGAGACTGTTGATGATTCTTTTGCTAAGGTTTATAAAGTTCATAAGAATTAAAAGGAGTATGGAATTTTCTCACCCAATGATCTACCCTAATCCTGCGAATCCAATCGAGCAGAAAATTACTCGCGCATCATGAAAATAATAGAAAGAATCAAGAAAGAATTCATAATGCGGAATATTAAAAGAAAGCGAAATTAAAACCAATTATCACCTTTATTATCTGAGGTACAAAATATTATGCGTGAAATATTAAACATACAATTTCCTTCATAATATTGATTGTAATATATAAACACATGGTAAATGGTATTTTCCAGACAAACTTCTAATATGTGTTATATTTATAACGAACACATTTAGATGATTAGAAAAAGTAAGGAAATTGTTGTGTTAAAAGTGCAATAGTTTCGACTGAACAATCCCTAAGCTTTATTTTTTAGCAAGTTGTGAATCTTAATTGCTTCACTAGGTTATTTTGTGTGAAGCTAGAGCTTGGCTAGCTTCCCTCCGGTGGATCATTTTCAGCGAAGGAAGACCGGCTTGCAAGCGCGATCCGGAGCTCTTGAGAGCTTGCTTGAGTCCAACCACATTGGAGTTCTCGAAGATATCTTGAGAATGTGAGTATTGCTAAAATAGTAGATTAGTATAACTCACTAGGTTTTTGTTTACAAGTTCTAGCTCTTTAGTTCGATTCAAAGTTTTTAAATTTTAGCAAATTAGAAAAGAGTAGAGTCATAGAGCCTTGGGGTTATAAGCTTTGGTATACGGGTAGAGATAAAAATCGTAATGGGGTAGGTATAATCATAGATAGATGGTTGCTTGAGGATGTAGTTGAGATTAGGAGAAAAGGTGATAGAATTTTACTGGTTAAGCTTATTCTAGGTGGAGAGGTCTTTAATGTTATTAGTGCTTATGCACCACAGATAGGTCTTGATGACGCTAGTAAGCGTCTATTCTGGGAGGATTTAGACGAGGTGGTGCAAAGTATACCTAGTGGAGAGAAGTTATTTATTGGTGGTGATCTTAATGGACATGTAGGTACTAGTCGTAGTGGGTTTGATACTATCCATGGAGGTTTTGGTTTCGGACAAAGGAATGAAGTAGGTGACTCGATTCTAGATTTCGCTTTATCTTATGACTTGATCTTAGCAAACACCTGGTTTAGGAAAAGAGAGTCCCACCTTATCACTTTTAGGAGCGGATCAAATGCTAGTCAAATAGACTTTTTTCTGACGAGAAGAATAGATAGAGGTTGTTGTATCGACTGTAAGATAGTGCCAGGTGAGAGTGTAACTACCCAACATAGACTTTTAGTTCTAGATTTTCGATTTAGAAGAGAACCTAGGAAGATTAGACGTAAGGTAGAGCCTAAAATTAAATGGTGGCGATTGAAAGAAGGTAATCAAAAGGCTTTTATAGATCGTGTAGTACAAGAAGCGGATTGGCAGTCGGAAGATGATCCAGACAAAACATGGAACAAAATGGCTAGTTGTATCAAGAAAGTAGGTAGAGATCTACTTGGTGAGTCGAGAGGTGGTGCTCCACCATCTAAGGACATATCATGGTGGAATGAAGATGTAAAGGCTGCTATTAAAACTAAAAGGGATTCTTATAAAGATTTGAAGAAAAGTAGAGATGTGGAGAGATTTGGGAAGTGCAAAATGGCTAAAAAGGAAGTTAAGAAAGCTGTTCGGGAAGCTAAATCTAAGGTCTACAAGGAGGTGTACGAGAAATTAGACACTAAAGAGGCTGCAAATGATATATACCGGATTGCTCGAATGCGGGAAAGGAAGACCAGAGACTTATGTGCGGTGAAGTGTGTCAAAAATGAAAATCAGAAGTTTTTAGTTCGAGATGAGGATATCAAGGAAAGATGGAGAGATTATTTTGACAAATTGTTCAATGAGAGCTTTACTAAGAATTTGGATGGACTTGTCATTCAATCTCAAGATATAAATCGTGATTTCATGCGTAAAATAAGACTTACTGAGGTTAAAGAAGCTTTGAACAGAATGGGTTTAAGAAAAGCGGTTGGTCCTGACGGGATTCCTATCGAGATTTGGAGATGCTTAGGCGAAATAGGCGTTAAATGGCTGACAGATCTGTTTAATAAGATTTGGCAGACAAAAAAGATGCCAAATGAATGGAGGAAAAGTATCCTTGTACCTATCTACAAGAATAAGGGTGACATTCAAAGTTGCTCAAACTACCGTGGAATAAAACTAATGTGTCACACCATGAAACTTTGGGAGAGGGTGATTGAACACAGGCTAAGGAAGGATATTAAGATAACAGAGAACCAATTTGGGTTCATGCCTGGACGATCGACGACAGAGGCGATTCATTTGCTTCGTCAACTTGTCGAGCGCTTTCGAGAGAGGAGAAGAGATTTGCATATGATATTTATTGATTTAGAAAAAGCGTACGACAAGGTACCTAGAGAGGTATTATGGGGGACAATGATGAAAAAGGGGGTCCCCGTCAAGTATATTGACATAATCAAGGATATGTACGATGGAGTAGTGGCAAATGTCAGAACTTGCGGTGGCTTAACAAGTGATTTTCCGATTACTATTGGTTTACATCAAGGATCTGCATTAAGTCCTTTCCTGTTTACCATCGTGATGGATGAGCTTACTAGAACTATCCAAGATGAAGTCCCTTGGTGCATGCTATTCGCTGATGATATTGTTCTAGTAAATGAGACGAAAGCAGGGGTTAATGCCAAATTGGAATTATGGAGACAAACATTGGAATCTCGGGGATTCAGATTGAGCAGGTCCAAGACAGCATATATGCACTGCAAATTTAGTAGCCAGAGAAATCAAAACCATATTGGTATAACATTGGAAGGGCAAGAGATATCACCGAGCGACCAGTTTAGATATCTAGGTTCCATCATCCAAAGGAATGGGGAGATCGATAGTGATGTTAATCAAAGGATCCAAGCTGGTTCGTTGAAATGGAGGAGTGCAACAGGGATTTTGTGTGATCGTAACTTTCCGTTAAAATTGAAAGGGAAGTTTTATCGGAGCGCTATTCGGCCTGCCTTATTATATGGTACAGAATGCTGGGCTCCTAAGAAGCATCATACACAGAAGATGCACGTAGCGGAGATGCGCATGCTTCGTTGGATGTGCGGTAACACTAGAAAAGACAAGGTACGAAATGAGGATATCCGTGCAAAAGTTGGTGTAGCACCCGTGGAGGAGAAGATGCGGGAAAACCGGCTTAGATGGTTTGGTCATGTGCGACGCAGACCTATGGAAGCACCGGTTCGACGAATAGATACTCTCGATATGGGTAATGGCAAAAGGGCAAAAGGGAGACCGAAGAAAACATGGATGGAGGTGATACGAAATGATATGGTTGCCAAAGGACTCAATGAAAGTATATTGTTCGATAGAAGTGAGTGGAGACAGAGGATTCATGTGTTGGACCCGGCGTGATTCTCATGTTGGTTCATGTAGCCTACCCCTTATGCTTGGGATAAAAGGCTCAGTTGTTGTTGTTGTAGCAAATTAGAAGTTTTTGAAATTCATATTGTCCTCTTCTAAAATTAGCATGCTAATGTACCTAAGTTCCTAATAGTGGTATCAGAGCCGGACTAGAGGATAGACTTGTTTGCACTAATTTAGAGTTTCGATCGACGAAATTTTTCCGATTCACAATTCCAAAATGGTGCTTGCTGTTCGAATTTCAAAGTTATTCAAAAAAATTTCAGGTTGCATGAAAATTATGTGCAGGAAAAACTAGAGCCAAGAAAAAATTTGGACACCTAAGCCCAAAATTCGACCGCTGATCCAACGCCAAATGTGCCATTTGGCCGCTGATCCGCGGCATAATTTTGGCTATAGTGTCCCAAATTTTTTCTGGGGCTCTAGTTCATGAAAATGCAATTTTTGGAATATTTTGGTTTGGTCCAGATTTGTTTATGTACTGGTTTGTACTTGGGGCCAATGCATAATGTTTTAATCGATCGAAATTTTAAATTCGTGATTTTCTGTGCACTTGTTTCTGCGACCGTGAATATCATAGCGTGGTATAATTTGACCGGTTGCTATATGTACAATTAGATGGGTTTACAAACATGATATTCACGTTGATGTTCTGTGATGGATATTGCTTGTTGCTTATGATTATGTTGGATTTGTCACAATGGATAGCCCGTCGTACGTAATATTAGATGTAATTCTTTATGATATAATGTATATTCATATTGCGTAGCGAGCGTCCGACATGTGGACTGCCGTCACTGCGGCTTTTATATTATTCTTTAAGGCACGTCCAGGTTGCGGATATAGTCACCGTTGTATATTCAGGTTTTCATTATATGCACTAGGATTACCCCACGGCAGAGTGCTCGAGTAGCCAGTTTCTAGAAGGCAACGGGCCACCATCTCATGGTGTTGAGACCGGGGTGCCGGACTCTAGAATTAGCGGGCTATTCATCGCACTCGTAGGGCGTATAGGATTGACCCACGGAGGGGGGCCTGATTGTTATGATTATTTAGTTCTATTTACCGCATTCAAGTTAGTTTTGCTTGGTAGCTAGCCGGTTGAGTATGGATAGATCCACGGAGAGATGGTAATCTTTTTCTTAGTGTTTTAATGAGTTAACTCCAAATTGTTCAAGTTTTTTCAAACCTAACTATGTGTTTAGATATGTATGTTAAAGGAAGGTTGTTAGGATTATGTTAGTTTGAGTTAGGAATTCGCTCACTTCTTTCGTTTGCCACTCTTAATATCGATATTACGGTAATCAGCAACAAAGAGGATTAGCACGATTAGAAAGGAAACTTGCGAGTATAAGGTAGTCTTTCCAACGCTTAATTCCTTCCTTTTGGTCCTTTTCCATCTGTTCTTGGCTCTTAGCCATAACCTCCGGTCAATACAACCATAACCTATCTCGTTAGGTTATCACTGCTATCATAGAGGACAAGGTGCTATAGCGAGCGGATTGTGGTTGCTTTGATGGGAGTTTAATTCAAGTTGTTGGGCAAAAGAAAGAGTGAGGGAGATTTTCTTCTCTCAAACTTTTCTCATCCTACCCTAACAAGTGAGAAAACTACTCACTCATTATAAAAAAAAGAAAATAAAAACAAGCAAAGAAGATAGAAAGAAATGAGGTAGAAAATTACAACTAGCTACTTAGGACTTCACCTAGGCAAGGATCACACTGGAGCATCATGGTTGCAATGATAAAAGAAAAAGAACAAATAAAACCAACAATTACTTAACAAAGAAAAGAACAATTATATAGAAAAACTAGTTAATCAATTCAACAAGACATGCATATAAAAAAGCTCTCCTCTTCATTTATCTTCCACTCAAAAGTTCTCACTACAATTTTAATGGAGGAAAGATAAAGTAAAAGAAGTTTACACTAAATTCTAACAAAAACTAGTGAAAAATTACATTCTTCATATGACTCTGATCTGAAGTATAAAGTGTAACCCTAGAGTCTTTTTCTGAGCCCTTGTAAAATGACAAAACAACCCCTGAAAATTTGGCGCGAGAGGACACGTAGTGGCCGTGGATCCGCCGCCTATATGGGTTTAGACCGCGGAACCGCGGCCGATTTGGAGAGTTGAAACTCCAGTTTTCTTGGGCTGCCTTGTGTTGCTTTATTATTTTGTTTAGTAGACTTGTATTTGCATAATCATTCCAAAATACTCCCAGATTTACAACAGTCTCCAAACATGAAAATGAGTGGACTTTTGCCTTGATTTTTCTCGATCTCCGTGTTGCCTTCTTGATTCTTGTACTGCCTCTCTCGTGCTCTGTGCTTGTTTGAGACACGGACCACCCTCGCTTGATCTTGTCTCCTGAACTAGTAGGTGGCACCTGATGAATGGTGAGCGGAACCCGTATTTTTATTCGTTGTTGGCAGTTGTCCTGAATTTGTCGTGACTGTTCGTGATTTTCATTGCTTTGGACTGAGAACCTATAACCAGCAATTTATGTAGCAAACACGGATCAAAAGTACCTACATATATACAATGCGATCAAGAATAGGTGGTATAAAAGTGCAAAATTCTGATATGAACAAATACCCCCAAATTTATCTTTTTGCTCGACCCAAACAAAACCATTTTATTTTCAAAAATTCCTAAGCTCACTTTTGTAGGCGTCACGGTTACACTTAGCGTGTGCAACAAGCCGTTAAACCCCTAGATTGTCCTAGAGGAGGAGTTTTTTCTCCTGAGGGTTTTCAGCGGATACTACCTACAAAATCCTGTTAAGTTAGTTTCACGAAATCGCGGTCGATTCTAATCCTAGGGTTCAGTATCCAAGCTGGAAATTCTATCATCCTATGTTAGAAATATCGAACCCTTATTTTTCACATCTCACTTCTTCTTTAACATAAGATTTTATACGCCTTTACGTGCTATGCAAATAGCATCATTCTGTTTCTAAAACTTCGATTAGAGTCATCATGTCACAAAATACGGACCGGATAAATTTTTTAAAAGGATCAAGCGAGTTTGTAAAGAGTTAAACTTTTCTCAAGTTTCGTCCTTCAGTTAGGTTTCAAATTCAGAATTTCTATCACTCCTAACAGAAAACTAAGTCATATTCTTCTCTCCTCCTTTCATTTGTTTTCTTTTATACACACCTTCGTAAACGTGCAATAATCTTTATGAATGAATGAAACCTTCATATCTCTGTTATAATATTTGTATAAAAACTTGTCTTTTTTCCAAGATTATTCTCGCACAAAAAACCGTTAGGAATTTTAAGTCGGAGAGAACACTTCCTTGATTTTGTTTTAAAATGGGATTTCTAGGTTTCTTAGCGTGCTTTGGGCTAATGCACCTAAACCAGTTGGTTTTAGGGTATTAAAATGTAAAAACATCCCGGCGGACTTAATTGCTCAAGTTACCTGGGCCTTAAAATAAAAGACTCGTTTTAGCGTAACAATCATGACAATTTAATGCGAACGGAGATATAGCCAGCCGTTCAATTTTTTTTAAAGATAAAAGATGTGTTTGTGTGCATAAGTTACAATCAAGTTTGAGATGGGTTTATTTTTCAGACTTAGTGTTAGTTATAGGTATGCCCTAGAGGCCATTACTATACATGAGATGTATATTGTAGTGGATGCTTGGACATATATAGGGAGGACTTTCTTGCTCGACATGATAGTATGCTATCTGGTCACTCTTTACCTTAATGTGTACACCGATTGTCTCTCTGTTACATGTTGGTAAAGCCCTTAGGATGTGTACTTGACTACCTGGACTATGATGCGGATCATACTAGTGGGGACATGGTAGTCCATAAGTACATCCTTCAAGGTCCCTAGTCGTGGGTGTATCGAGACGGGGTATCGATATACCAGTGTAGACTAGCGTATAGCTTCTCGACCCATGTAGATGGGCGATGGATGATCCCATATCCATTGGTGTTTGACATCAGAGATGATATACGGGTGCTCAGTGGAGACTGGGTACACTGGACGGACTCGCCGAGAACTCCCAGATGGTATTATACCTTACGTCAGATGGCAGTTCTCTGGTGACACTGGTACAGGTTAGTCTGTAGACCCGAGATCGTCATAGAGTCTTGTGTGATTCCCACTGTGCTTTGATTTCCATCTTACCACGTCCAAGAGGGTGTGCAAAACGGTGGTTTTTGGGTACAGTCCCGAGTCACATGGAGGCAATGAGCGATAGGAGGGGTTTCGTCTCTCCCGGTATTGGGGGTTGATGTTGTGCTATGCTCGATTGGCCATAACAGGTAAGTCCCTGGCCAGGGCTGGTTTAGAGATTTACTGGTAAGTGTTACCAGTAGTTTCTCGACCCGTTATGAGCCTCATATCGGCATGACTTATCGGTTATTGGGGTCTGACGTTTACCACCCCTAGACATGATATGCGACATATCAGACGAGGAGACCGGACTGTACGGTAGTGTCACTGTCAAGCTTTTTGCAGGAGTTGGAGCGGGCTTGCTTGTTGATCTTCTGATCGCTCAATATCCGGGTAGCCGTTACGTCCAGCTAGTACCGTTGACGGCTTGTGGGTGCTTGATATGATCATCACCTACTGCCGGCGTATTGACGAGTCTTTAGAGTCCTACATAGAGGTTTTACTGGCTCAGGCAAAACGAAATAGGAGCGCATATGTGATATGTGCGGGACCGAGAATAATGCGTGTATGTGATACCGTATTCTATTCTCGCGACTTTTTGTATCGGTCGGTTATATGTGATATAGCCGGGTTATCGAATCAAGTGTTGATTCGATAAGTCGATACATTGGATGTTAGTCGGTTATATATGATATGACCGGATTATTAAGTCAAGTGTTGATTTAATAATTTAGTGTATAATTGTATATATGATATACTAATTTACATTAACTAACATTTGTTCACTTAAGGATTTTTCTCACATGTGCACAACTTTAATATATATGTGATATATGTTAAAATGTGTTTTCTTTTTGTATCATGGTTGATGATACATCATACATGGGTGTGCAAGACATACACCATTCTATTTTAAATGGTGGTTAATAATTATATAAGGTAATTACAAATTAGTGGAGCTTTTGTCACAAGCATGAAGCTTGTAGAAGCTTATAGATGCTTTGACAAAGTCCACTAACTTTGTTTTACTTTAGATTTTTATTAACCTAACCATTTAGGATTAGCCATGGTAATGTCTCTACATGAGTTAGTATATGATACTCACTCACTATGGTTAGCTCTCTTGACTTGATCATGATCCTCATCCTTTTCTTTTGTTCATCTTCTTCTTTGAGCAAAAAGAAAAAGCTTGCTAGGGTTTTAAAAAAAGAGTGATAGATTGTGAGAAATAAAATTCTAAAGAGAACCCACTTCCTATTTCTCCATTCTCTACTAGACTAGCACTTTAGTATAGGGTGTTTGCTTCACTAATTCTCTAGTTAGTGAAGTAGTAGCTTGAGTTGATATTCCCTCGACGTAGATCATTTTGGGCCTCGAAGACTTCAAGCAAGGACGCTTCTTTCGCCTCGCGAAGCCATGAAAGAGCTTGGGAGAACCATGATCGCAGCGAAGGGACTACAACAAGGAGCTTTAGAAGTGAAGGACCGATCTACAAAGGTTGTATTTCGTATTCACTTAGTGGTAAATGTCATTTACTTGCATGTGTAACCCTAATTATCTAGCAAAGATCTTGTTTAGGGTTGTTCGGCACGGCTAAAATTTTAACCGGGCATGGTAGAGTGCCTAGTAACCCTACAGTGGTATCAGAGCCTAGCTGGAGTATTAGGCGACGTGTATACGAAGTTAAAACTCCGAACGAACTCCGAATCGACGAAATATACCCTTCTCTGGACATTTTTTAAAAACTGTGATTTTCTGAATTAAAAATACCTAAAAAAAATCAGCAGAGAATTCTAAGAATTACCACAAAATTCGAGCCCAAAATTCCGTACATCCGCCGCGGAACCGCGGTCTCACCCCACTATTAGCGGCGGTTCCGCGGCAGTAACAGTGAACTATGGACAGAATTTTGTGCAGTAATATCCATAGCTATTCCTTATATTTTCTGGGTATTTTTTTATCTAACTCAAGTGTTGAGTGTTTTGGGGTTTATTTTGTATTCGTTGATTCGATCGGAATATTTAATTTCGTTATGTTTTCCGGATAATTTAGAAAGTATTAAAAAGTTCTAACGGATATCAATAACTCACTTTTTCCCCTGCCGGAAAATTTCCAAGTGTTGGATTTTTCCGTAGTTTAAGAACGTCTAAATGGTGCAAGTTACGCAATGGACCCTCTAGAAGACAACAAACCTTAACTCGATTATGTGACCGTCTTGAACCGCCTTTTGAAGCTTAGGGTTTGGGGCAGTACGGAGTTGCCACATGTGAGGCGTTGGCTTGACCCTTCTACGGCTGGACCATTGGTACTGTGGCATGTGATGGATATTTTTAAACTCCCCTCAAGTGTTGAGAACAATTGGGAAAACTTGGGTGTTTGATCACTCGATCGGAAAATTTAACATTGTCTATTTATCTGGAATGTGATACAATATTTGGAATCCACAAGTAGTTATGAGATAACTAATTTGAATGTTATAAACATAGCAGTTTAGTCTCAAATGATCGGTTGCCACGGAATTTTGATGCGATCAAAAGTCCGTCGCAATCACGTAGCGTACGCGGATACTCGCCGGGTAAACTTAATAGACAGCCATGCCCCAAAGCCCCGACCAAGTGACTGTAGGAGAACCCCGTCGCCAAAAGCATCTGTTTGGGTGCTCACGGCAGCGGTGTTCCGCCTTAGTGCACTTCGTCGACGGCATCCGGGGGTGCGGCCGTCTACTAAAGTTTGCGACGAGCATTCGATCACATATCGGGAATCTTGTTGAATTGCCCGACTAGATATTGAAAAGTGTTTTCGATATAGAGACTAAAATGTGGGATTTATAATTATTATGCATGCGATGTCTAAGGAGGTTGTGGATTCCAACTGTTGTAGTTTTACATTTTCTTTTCTGCGACCGTAAGTGTAATATGTGTTATCGCCGGTTTCGTTACTATATGCCAACGACAATTGGGATGTGCATATTTACTTACGTTGATGACATGTGTTGTTATGTGTTGCTGGATATGTTATATTGGATCATCGCGTTTTTGAATAGCCGGGGGTTTTATGTAAGATGAGGGTTTTTATTTTCATTCATGTAAAATTAAATGTATGTAATATTCTTTAATTGGGGCACTTCCGGGATGAGGTTGATGTCACCATTTGTATATTATTTACTTTTCCGTATTAGGTAGACCCAAGGAGGAGAGCACAAGTAACCGGGTTCTAGGGTCCAGTGGGAGACCAACTCGAGGAGTCGAGTCCGGGTCTCCTAACTCTAGAATTGGAAGGGTTGCATGCCGCTCTCGTAGGGGTCTAGGGATGTGGGTTTGGCTATTCATCGCGACCGTAGAATCCGTGTTTTATATAGGCTTGTATTAAGATACGGACGTCCTAGTATATCCATTGTTTCATATGTTTCTTCTGCTGCGATATCTGTGATGTGATCATTTGATATGTTGTGATAGATACTGTATATAGTATATATGATATATTATATAGACGTTACTTATGTTTTACACCCGCGCTAGCCCTGCCCCGCTCTGCCGTTAGTTACCTAACCTAACGGTGCACGAAGGGACATCGAGACGAATGCGGATGGCATAAGTGTACGTCGTATTTATCTGTGATGTTTAGGTGACTTAAATGACGGGACTTCATTAATGTGATTAATGAAAGAAAATAAACCTAAAAGATGTTGTTGAATCGAATTTTCAAAAACAGGTAGCTACAGTTCTTGCTTTGCATCGCGGTGTTCCTTGTAGAACATCCTGCACCTTATTCGATAAGGAAAGGGCCGAGATCCCTTCACTAGGAGTGACCCCTTTAGCAATGACTGGCAGATGCTACACCCTTCGGTTTTGTCTTTTGATTGCTTTTCTAGTTCTTGCTTTGAACAGTGATATATATGATATATCCTGCACCTCATTCGATGGGGAAAGAGCCGAGATCCCTTCACCGGGAGTGACCTCTTTAGCGAAACTAGCAAAAGCCTAAAAAACACTCCATTTTAAAATTATTTGATTATGCAACGATATCAAGTTCATTACGCAATAGGTTTTCTGAAAAACCTGTCGTAGCCCTCCGTCATTTCAGATAAGTTGTATATAGTATTCGTGCTACATTTGTTGGCTTTCGTCAAGGTGTAGTGTGCGGTAGCTATATGCTGCTTATCTGCTGCATATGATGCGATTAGATTAGGGTAGTCGTACGGCTTTGTTGGCTTTCGTCAAGGGTCGTGCGGGTGGGTTTAATTCAGTCAAGAAATGTACGGGTTGAACTTGACTAGCGGGCTATGGTTTGTTGGCTTTCATCAAGGTCATAGCACGTTAGGGGCAAAATATTATCGGGAATTTCAAGTGTTGGAATTTGCAATGAGATTGCATACCTTCTATGAGATAGTTGGATCCCGATACCCACTGCGAGTAAGAGTTACTCCTGGGAGAGTTGTACACATTACAATTAGCCGATCGAGTAGGTGTCTAGAAAGGTGTCAACGGGGTTACGCCTCTGGGAAAACGAGGTTTACTTTAATTAGGTCCGTGCGAAAGCACGGGGAACCTCCCTCAAAGTATCGACACTGGCCTGGCTGAAAGATTGGCGAACTTGTAGCGTGTAATTAATCCTTGATAAAAACAGTGGGAGCCATCCTGATTAGATAAAATAATAACCAATCTGATCTTGCAAGAGCGCACGCAGAGTGTTTTCTTCTCTCTCTCTTCAGGTAGCGACCATGTCATGCCTTAATCAAGATAATAATACGGATGTATTGACCGAACCCGCTTGTTATACTGTGCTAGGGAACGTTAGTCCCGCTCCAACTTATAATTGTTATAAGACAGAACAGGAAATAGGGGATTACCAGAATTCCCGTGCCGCCCAAACGAAGAAAGTGCATGCTGATGCATCATCTTCGGGTGTGTTCATTACAGAGAACTGTTTCTCAGTATCCTTTACATCCTGGGTATGTGATACCGGATCAGGACCCCACATATGTAATTTGTTACATGGGCTACAGATAGGTAGAGAACTGAGAACGGGTGATAAGTTTCATGAGATAGAAACGGTGCAAGTGTTGCAGCCAAGTCTGTTGGTAGTTATCACCCTGTATTACCAGAATACATTGATTCTGAACGAATGTTATTAGATACCGAACCTGATATACAACATCATCTCAGTCTCTTTATTAGTAAAGAAGGATATAATTTTGTATTGTTGGATAATGTTTTGAACATTTCCTATATCAAGAGTTGATCGGTTCAGGCACGTTATCTAAAAGCATTGACGTTCTAAATCAAACTACAGTTCTTAGTATACAAAACACACACAAGAGGAAGAGTTCAGAAATGAACGAATCCTTCTTGAGGTATTGTAGACTAGGTCATATCAATGTGACCCGACTAGCTGAAGTTACATATAGATGCATATTTAAATAAGTTTGAATTTACATCTTGTGAAACTTGCCGGTCATGTCACAGAGATAAGATGACCATAGCTCTGTTTATAGGAAACAGAGAAAGAGTTAGTGAACTCTTGGGATGATACATGTTGATGTATGAAGGTCCCATGTCTACACATGCCAAGACCGGTTCTTTGTACTTCATTACATTCTTTGATGATCTCTCAAGATTCAGACATATGTTCCTGTTGAAACACAAGTCCGAAGCTTTTGAGATATTCACAGAATATAAGTTAGAAAGTAGAGAACCAAAACGGGTATAAGTATTATGTCCTTTGATGTGATCAAGGAGGAGAATACTTGAGCACGGAATTCCTGGATTATTCTAAAGGAGAATGAGATTCTCTCTCAGCATTACTCCTCCATATACACCACAGCAATCGGGGTGGAGCAATCACACCCTATGCGATAAGGTGTGCTCTATAATGAGTACTACTGAGTTACCTATTTCCTTTTGGGAGTTATGCACTGGAGAAGTTGCATACCTATTGAATAGGGTTCCAATCAAATCAGTTGCCTACCACTTCATATATGATATGGAAAGGGAAGAGCCCATATCTTAAGTTTGTTAAGATTTGGGGTTGTCCGGCCTATGTCTGAAAAGCAAAATCCGGACAAGCTCGAGGCAAAGTCAGCTGTGTGAATGTTTGTTGGATATCCCAAGCATTCGCAAGGGAATATCTTCTACCAAATCAAGAAACAAAAGATGTTTTATTTCTCAGCATGCCACCTTTGTGAAAGGGAATTTCTTGTGAAGAAATTAGTGGACATGAGGTAGAACTGGAAGGAGTTCCAACTATACAAACTGCAGCTGATGATTTGGTAGAACCAAAGGATTCAATAGTTTCTAACGAACCTCAGTCTCTCCGCCGATCTAGTAGGGTTCTTCACCCATCTGAGAGATACTTCGGTTTCTCTATGACAGTGGGAGCGAGGAATGCGTCATGAGATGATGACCCAACTAGTTTCGAGCTGGCCATCAGGAGTGGGACTCTGTAAGAATGGCTGGATGCTTAACGATCTGAGATGGAATCCTTATACACCAACAAAGTATGGACTTTGGTTGCCTTATCTGAAGGGTTAAATCCCCATCAGGATCAAGTATATCTTGAGAAGATTACTTGGTGTACATGGAAAAGTTAAGACTTCCAAAGCTAGACTTGTTAAAGGTTTGCATCATTGACCAGGTATGGATTATGATGAAACCTTTTCTAAGTATCTATGCTTAAGTCCATCTAGATCCTACTTGCCACGGCTACATACCATGACTTCGATATCTGGCGGTTGGGTGTCATGACTGCTTTTCTAAATGATAATTTGGAAGAGAGCGTCTACAAGTACACAGCCAGAGGGCTTCGTAGATAATGGGAGCAGTGGAAACGTGTGCAAGATGTTTTATGTGATAAAGCAGGCATCGCGGAGTTGGAACATCTGTTTTGATCTGGTAGTCAAAGAGTTTGACTTCATCAAAATGGTAGATGAACCTTGTATATACAAAAAGGTAGTAGGGAGTATGGTGGTGATCCTCGTAAAGTACATGGATGACATACTCTTGATGAGGAAGGAGTTTCCTATGCTACGCTCGATCAATCTCCGCTTATCACAATGATTCTCCATATAGGATCAAAGTGATACCTACTAAATCCTGGGTTTTGGATCTATGAGATAGATCTAATTGGATGTTAGGATACTCACTAGTTGTAGTGAGATGGTATCAAACGATCCTGGGGAGAATCACTGGAAAAGTTCCAGGATGATAAGGACGACTGAAAGTCAGTCACAGGCATTGTCTTTACCCCCAGTAAAGGGACGGTATATTGGAAGAGTTCCAAGCTAGATACCGTGGCATACTAGACGATAAAGGCTGGATACATCGCTACCAAAGATGCTACCAAAGAGGCAGTCTGGGTGTATATTAGTTCATGAGATGAACTTCGTTCCTACCATTGTGTGACAATGGAGTTGTGGCTTATGCCTAGGAACGCCCGTCCCATCAGTGATCCAGACATATTCTAAGGCAGTGTCGCCTGATCATGGAGATGGTTAATCTCCAGGGGATCGAGGTTAGGAGAATAGACACAGAGGGAAACACAGCGGATCCACTCACAAAGGCCTTTTCCCAGAGAGAGACTATTATGGGATGGTTGAGTATGAGATACTACAACCACTGTTATCAGATGGCCCTAGTGCAAGTGGGAGATTGTTAGTTATATGTATGCCCTAGAGGCCATTACTATACATGAGATGTATATTGTAGTGGATGCTTGGACATATATAGGGAGGACTTTCTTGCTCGACATGATAGTATGCTATCTGGTCACTCTTTACCTTAACGTGTACACTGATTGTCTCTCTGTTACATGTTGGTAAAGCCCTTAGGATATGTACTTGACTACCTGGACTATGATGTGGATCATACTAGTAGGGACATGGTAGTCCATAAGTACATCCTTCAAGGTCCCTAGTCGTGGGTGTATCGAGATGGGACATCGATATACCAGTGTAGACTAGCGTATAGCTTCTCGACCCATGTAGATGGGCGATGGATGATCCTATATCCATTGGTGTTTGACATCAGAGATGATATACATGTGCTCAGTGGAGACTGGGTACACTGGACGGACTCGCCGAGAACTCCCAGATGGTATTATACCTTACGTCAGATGGCAGTTCTCTGGTGACACTGGTACAGGTTAGTCCGTAGACCCGAGATCGTCATAGAGTCTTGTGTGATTCACATTTATCACTAATACCTTACACTGGGTAATGCACATTATCACTAAGTTATCAATGCAGTGACATATGTATGATATGGTGCGTAAACAGTGTGTAAATCATGATTAGGATGTCATGAATCAGTAATCTACCACTTGCAATATTTATCATAAATCAAACGTGTACAGTTTAGCGAAACGCTAAATGGGGAATAAATAGTATGATTGGTTATCTAACCATCGAATTTGGTTTCACGGCAATCGGGTTTCAGGATCATTAGTTATGGCCATTTCATTTTAAGCGTTCACGGCTGGAAATCCGGTTTCAGAATCGGAAGTCCGTTTCGCAACGCATTTTAATCCAAGTTGGGATCAGATTTTAGCGACGCTACAGTTAAATGAAATCTAAAATTTTCAGTAAGGTTTTCAACGCAACAGACGGATCCTCAATCGCGTCTTTACGTCAGGAGATATACACTGTTTAACACTAATATGTCAATTCTGATTCTTTTGGGACTGTCATACGTCCCGATCTTTTAAATTATAGGTTAAATAGTAAAAGATGACGAAACAGGGTGAAACCACTTGTGTTATCTAGCTAATCGATTCACCTTTAATAAACAGCGGAGTTCCGTCGCATACGAGTTAAGGAAACAATGTGGTACCCTTTACGGGACAGCATAGTAAACAGAGTCGCTCTGGACTGCAGTCCAGAGTCACACTCCGATCCAAATAGTCACAGTTTAAGTACAGAAACAATTAGAAACTTGCATAGAAATATAGTTCGTCGAGTCGGATTCGATTTGAGCCCTCGATCACATCATTCCAGTATGTAAATAATTTATGGTGATTTTAACGGTTTTCAGGTACAAGAAAATTCCAGTTTTACAGGTAAACTTGGGGGTAGTAGTTTTAGTCGTTAATAGTCGTATTATCCAGTGAAATTTATACCCAATATTCATCATTACCTGGGCCAACAATAACGATCCAATTCCGTCAAAATAGATGAATAATCTCTTAGGGAGCATGCATCGAACTGGTTTATTACATAATCTATTGGATGATGTAAACTTGTAGTCTAGATAATATAAGTTCATAACTCAAATAAATTAGCATGTAGCAAGTAAAAGTACTTGCCTGGAGACGTTCTGGTGATGTACGGCAGCGGCAACGGCGATCTCTGTAGGTGCTCGACGAAATGTCGGGGCTCGACTAGGCTTGGGTTTGCGTCGCAGCCTTGCTGTTGATGCGTGGATGCTCGACTGTGTTGGGTTGTCGATGGGGGAGAGGTGATAAGGAGTTGATGGGGTGAAAGAGAGAGCTCGGAGAGAGAGAGAGAGATTTTAGAATTTAAGAGAGAGAGAGATAGAAATGTATAGGACAGAGAGAGTGAGAAAGAGAGGGAGGGAGAGAACAGAGAGATTGAGAGGGCAGAGAGAGATAGAGAGATTGAGAGAGGAGGTCGGGTGAGGGAGAGAAAGTTGTAGAGAGAGTGAGGGGGAAAAACAGAGAGAGAGAATAGAGAGAGAGAGAGAGAGAGAAACTGAGAAAAAGAGAGAGATAGAAACAGAGAGAGTGAGGGAGAGAAGGAGGGTAAGAGAGAGAGAGAATTAGAGCTTGGTGGTGGTGAGGAGGTGGTGCTCGGGTCGACGAGGCGGCTCGGGCAGTGGGGAGCTCGTCGGTAAGGCAAGTAGAGGCTCATCGGCGGTGAGAGGCAGTGGAGAGCTAGGTGGTTTTAGGGTATTGGGTGATGGTGGCAGGGAAGAGCGAGGGAGGGTGGTGAGGAGATGAGGGCGATGATGAGGGCCCGACGAGATGGCCGGTGGAGTGGGGTGATGGCGACGGAGGAGGCGTGGGCGTGGGCTCGAGAGAGGGAGAACAGGAGTGAGGGGGGACTCGGGGCGAGGAGGGTGGTGAAGGAGATGGGAGTTTTGAGAGAAGAGAGGAGAGTGGGTGTCGACGAGGAGAGGTCGAGGGCGCGCGTCGTGGGGGTAACGCGCCCGAGCGTGGGCGTCGGCAGAGGAAGCGGATCGGGGACAGCGGCGGGAATTTGGGAAAGAGTCATTGGGGAAGATGGGGGCTAAGCGGGTCGGGTTATGAAGGAACGGGCGCGGGTTAGGGGAGTGGGCCGAGTTGGGATGTGCTGGTATTTAAAAGAAAAAGAAAATTAAGTTATTAAAAGGGATGGGCTTGGGATTGGGTGACACGGGCTGGGCCAGGGAAAAGAATTCAAATGGGAAATAAAGAAGCGGGCTGGGGGATGTAAGAATAATAAGGAAAATTAAGTTTATTAAATAGGGAATGGGCTGGGTTTAATTTTAATAAAAGAAATGGGCTGAGTGAATTTATTAATAAAAGGGAAAAATGGTGTTGGGCTGAGAGATTGGATTGGCTGTGGAATTATGGAAAAAGGTAAAGATTTAGGGTTTTGTGTTTAATGGGTTTAAATAAACAATTGTAAATAATTTTATAGGTGAAACATACAAATATTGGTATAAAAGGGGCTGGGTATTATATCATACCACCCTTATAAAAATTTCGTCCTCGAAATTTATAATAAGCGATAAATTATACAAACATAATCGAAAGCTACTATATTGCAAACTAACACATAATGCTTTACTTGAAATAGGCAGATGAAGAAATTTGAAGGTTTATATATGTAAGCACAACATACAAAAGGATGGGTCTAAATAAGTATAAGGCAGGAACAACTATAAGAGCAAACTACATATATACGGGAATATAAATAACAAAATAACGAACAATAATATTCGAAGCGTACTCGATAAAATCGAAACTCAATTATGTGCACGTATATGTATATCCAAAGTAGCAAAGAAGAAATAATAAGTATAAGGCTAAACCGTTTATAATAGTAACCATAGGCACAATACCCGAAATAAAGTAGCGACAATAAAGTAGTGAAAGATTCGTCGGTAGGTTAAAACATTTTAGGATAACGTATCGATCAGATAACTTAGAAAACTCAAATAGTGAAAATAAGAAACATGGAACGAAAATATGCGCGATGTATGGTTGCGCTACCAAAAAAATATAGTGGGAAAGCTAGTAGTGAAGTACTTGAAATGCGTAAAGCGGGGATAGTCAATACAATGCACTCTTCGATAAATACAAAATAATGAAAACTAAATTTTCGAATAACACTGTCCCTAAACATAGTTAGGGTAATAGGAAAAACACAAAAAAAATATATAGGGCTAGCTAGGGTAGGGATTACAATGGAGTGTGGCTCATTCAAGGGTCGGAGTGTGACGGCTTTAGACTGAAAGTCGAAGAGATTGGGGTCGGGTCAGCACAGGAAGTAAGGATGAGCAGCAAGGGACTACAAGGGAAAAGTATGGGGAGAGCAACGGTCGATACATTTTATGAATCAAAAATTTTCGAAGGGTCAGTCAACTTGGAAATTTTATTATCAACATTCCCTGCCAGAAGGATTTCAAACGAGGCATATACGAAGGATAAAAGATGGCCCATTCCAAAGATCAGGGTGCAGTATTAGTTAATCTCAGTGAGGGTTAAAATAATGTAAGGAGTAGGGGTGAACAGATCTCAGTAGGAAAATCGTTGTATAGAAGAAATAATCAAGTATCAAGGGAACTAAGAAAATCGAAAGATTAGCGAACTCAGCAATTTATTTCATTCTAGAAAATTTTAAACAAAGCATTCTCAAAGACGAAAAGTGGCCCTAAACTATACACAGATTTTTTTTGGGCCAGATAAGACAACATCTAAAAGAAATCCCGTCAGTCGCGGTTGTGGAGGTTCAGTAGGTTGCGGTAGGCTCGCGCGATCAGGTAGGGGTGTCCATTTCCATAGAGCCTCGTAGGGATCGCCATTGGGAGTTCTTCCACAGCAGGGTCTTGATCTTCGGGTCCTTCTTCCTCGGCTGGAGCTTCTTCATCGAGGTCTGATTCCATGTGATTCTCTGCTTCTTGATTCTCTTCCATGGGATTTTCCTCCACTGGATTTTCTTCTATCGGGTCTTCCTCGGGATCTTCCTCGGGATCTTCCTCTATCGGGTTATTTTCAGGGCCTTCTTCCTCTTCGTCGGAATCTCCTATCATGTCAAACTCTGGGGCGGCTGCTCCTTCGTCCTCTGAATCGCTGTTTTCGAAAATGACCTGGGGATCGTTGATCTCATCGTCAGAACTCATCAACGTGCGGTCTAAGGAAACGCATGACTGTGCATCCTCATCTAGATGCGGCGCTGCTCCAGGGTGGGCCATAGCCTAAAAAGAAGGAGGCATGATTAGACAGTAGAACATCTCAAGAAAAATAGCTAAGGGTACGGAGTATAGGAAAATATGCGGTGGAAGGAACTGAAAAATCAGGATAAAATGCTGTGATAATGAATAGTATGAATAAGGGGAAAGACAAGAGAATGATACATATATTACGATTCAAAGTTTTTATTGCATTCGATTAAAAGTTCGACGGATACAAGACTTCAAATGAAAGGAAATTTTACAAAAGGGGTAACAGCATTATTATTGAAAGCAGAAAACATAATAACTCTTCTTCGATTACTAGGCCGCTGCATTCTCGTCACGCGAGTTGAATCCTGCGCTGGGTCCGCCTTATCCTCGAAGTTCGAATTACGCAATAATCATCACTTGGCAGAAGTGGAGAGTGTGGACGAGTCTCCTCCTTGTAGCTCTTTCCTTTTTGGGCAACCGTTGTTAAGATGTTTGCTGAATCCGCAAATCAGACATTTCCCTTGGGCGCGGCGACAATCCCTCTGAAAATGTCCTGGCCTCTTACAGTACCCACAACATTGGGTCCTCTGCTGCTTCTGTCGCGGGAAAACAAATTGGCACTTCATCTTCTTCTCTTTTCCTCGCCTAACAGGGATCCCTTTACAATTTGAGACTCCCGCTGGTGCCTGATTCTCCTGCCTTCTCAGTCCTTCAGCTAACAAGTCGTTCGTTCGCTCCTGGGCTTCCTTCAGACCTTGCAGTACACTCAGAATCTCAACGGTCTGATTCTGGGGAGTGGAGATAGATAAAGAGTCGTTGGACGACATGGTCCTGAAACAATAATTTTGAGGACGATATAAGGCACAAGCTATAAGAATCAAATATAAAATGGATTGGACAAAGATTCAAGAATAACAGATGTGATGAAATTCATTACAAGTGGAAATCAACTGTAGGGCTCTAAGTCACTTAAACCGAGTACAGTATTGTAACTATGAGGTAGTTCACAATTACAACCACGTCACTCTGCCAAGTCGCCCGAAACCTTAGCGGATGGATAACAGAATACACAATGTGAATACGGATTAAGAATAACAAGTCTACAATCTAGACCGAGGGATGTCTGAGATTGTCCAGCTCTACACGAAAAACTGCAATCCCAATCGAAGCAAAACCTGGGCTCTGATACCAACTAAACCATGTCACGCCCCGCTTCCCAATATACGGAATACGAGGGGTTAACAAGGCCAGCCATGCTCCTACGGTCAAGGAAATTTCATGCCGTAGTCACACTTCGGCTTCTAGCTTCAAATGGTAATCAGTAAATAATGCGCAGATAATGAGAAATGCAGTAACTGGGACAAAACAATATAAAGAACTGACCTGATGGGAAACAAAAGGGAACAACTCTGGATAGCTAGACAAGATGTCCGTGATGTACGTCTGGTCCCGGTCCCGGCTAAATCCACTCCTCACACTGAGCATGCATACTCAGGTCGTCAGAGCGACACAATAGCAATATAATATATAAATCCAAGTGACAACTCTAACAGTGATAATAACTATATATAACAGTAAATCAATGACGGTATAGGTATGAACATGCAGTAATCAATGCAGTGGAACAGTAAAAGCAGTAAAATAATATGCTAAGTATATCAACACAGTAAGTATGGATATCGATGCTATCATCCCTATCAGTCTCTAAGTCTCACTGTACAGGTCACTAAGCCTATCGTCAGTCCAAGTGTGAGAGTCAACCACTCGCGAGTGTCCTCCACCCAAGGGTAGGACCCAAGAGCAAGGGACCACGGGCCCAACATGTAACTCACGGTAATAATCATGTACCCTGTAAATCTCCATATATCTCCATATATATATAAGCCGGCATGGGACTCCCGAGATTCTGTTGGACTCACACTCAAACTACCCCACACCCCGTGGTCTACATCAAACGCTAACCATAACCTCAAATACCAATCGGTCTGTGACAAGTCTGCGCAAGAACTGGAGGCAGGACCTCCATCAAGCACGTCCCGACTAATACCTAAGATAAATGGCAGTGTCTGGTGCCTTATCTGTGACACCCATGCAAGAGCTTCCATAAGTGTCCCATACCACTTATAGTTACGCGTACACACGTCCCACAGACGTCGACAATGCAATAGAATAATAAGGTTCACTGATTGTGTACAAGTACGTGTCACTTTCACTTATTCACTTATACACAAACACTAACGTACTTGCCACAATCATCACTAATACCTAACACTGGGTAATGCACATTATCACTAAGTTATCAATGCAGTGACATATGTATGATATGGTGCGTAAACAGTGTGTAAATCATGATTAGGATGTCATGAATCAGTAATCTACCACTTGCAATATTTATCATAAATCAAACGTGTACAGTTTAGCGAAACGATAAACAGGTAATAAATAGTATGATTGGTTATCTAACCATCGAATTTGGTTTCACGGTAATCGGGTTTCAGGATCATTAGTTATGGCCATTTCATTTTAAGCGTTCACGGCTGGAAATCCGGTTTCAGAATCGAAAGTCCGTTTCGCAACGCATTTTAATCCAAGTTGGGTTCAGATTTTAGCGACGCTACAGTTAAATGAAATCTAGAATTTTCAGTAAGGTTTTCAACGCAATAGACAGATCCTCAATCGCGTCTGTACGTCAGGAGATATATACTGTTTAACACTAATATGACAATTCTGATTCTGTTGGGACTGTCATACGTCCCGATCTTTTAAATTACAGGTTAAATAGTAAAAGATGACGAAACAGGGTGAAACCACTTGTGTTATCTATATAATCGATTCACCTTTAATAAACAGTGGAGTTCCGTCGCATACGAGTTAAGGAAACAAGGTGGTACCCTTTACAGGACAGCACAGTAAACAGAGTCGCTCTGGACTGCAGTCCAGAGTCACACTCCGATCCAAATATTGTCACAGTTTAAGTACAGAAACAATTAGAAACTTGCATATAGTTATAGTTCGTCGAGTCGGCTTCGATTTAAGCCCTCGAACACATCATTCCAGTATGTAAATAATTTATGGTGATTTTAACGGTTTTCAGGTACAAGGAAATTCCAGTTTTACAGGTAAACTTGGGTGTAGTAGTTTTAGTCGTTAATAGTCGTATTATCCAGTGAAATTTATACCCAATATTCATCATTACCTGGGCCAACAATAACGATCCAATTCCGTCAAAACAGATGAATAATCTCTAAGGGATCATGCATCGAACTGGTTTATTACATAATCTATTGGATGATGTAAACTTGTAGTCTAGATAATATAAGTTCGTAACTCGAATAAATTAGCATGTAGCAAGTAAAAGTACTTGCCTGGAGACGTTCTGGTGATGTACGGCAGCGGCAACGGCGATCTCTGTAGGTGCTCGACGAAATGTCGGGGCTCGACTAGGCTTGGGTTTGCGTCACAGCCTTGCTGTTGATGCGTGGATGCTCGACTGTGTTGGGTTGTCGATGGGGGAGAGGTGATAAAGAGTTGATGGGGTGAGAGAGAGAGAGAGAGAGATTTTAGAATTTGAGAGAGAGAGAGAGAGAAATGTATAGGACAGAGAGAGTGAGAAAGAGAGAGAGGGAGAGAACAGAGAGATTGAGAGGGCAGAGAGAGATAGAGAGATTGAGAGAGGAGGTCGGGTGAGGGAGAGAGAGTTGTAGAGAGAGTGAGGGGGAAAAACAGAGAGAGAGAATAGAGAGAGAGAGAGAGAAACTGAGAAAAAGAGAGAGATAGAAACAGAGAGAGTGAGGGAGAGAGGGAGGGTAAGAGAGAGGGAGAGAATTAGAGCTTGGTGGTGGTGAGGAGGTGGTGCTCGGGTTGACGAGACGGCTCGAGCAGTGGGGAGCTTGTCGGTAAGGCAAGTAGAGGCTCGTCGGTGATGGATCGTCGGCGGTGAGAGGCAGTGGAGAGCTAGGTGGTTTTGGGTTATTGGGTGATGGTGGCAGGGAAGAGCGAGGGAGGGTGGTGAGGAGATGAGGGCGGTGATGAGGGCCCGACGAGATGGCCGGCGGAGTGGGGTGATAGCGACGGAGGAGGCGTGGGCGTGGGCTCGAGAGAGGGAGAACGGGAGTGAGGGGGACTCGGGGCGAGGAGGGTGGTGAAGGAGATGGGAGTTTTGAGAGAAGAGAGGAGAGTGGGTGTCGACGAGGAGAGGTCGAGTGCGCGCGTCGTGGGGGTAACGCGCGCGAGCGTGAGCGTCGGCGGAGGAAGCGGATCGGGGACAGCGGCGGGAATTTGGGAAAAAGCCGTTGGGGAAGATGGGGGCTAAGCGGGTCGGGTTGTGAAGGAACGGGCGCAGGTTAAGGGAGTTGGCCGAGTTGGGATGGGCTGGGATTTAAAAGAAAAAGAAAATTAAGTTATTAAAAGGGATGGGCTTGGGATTGGGTGACACGGGCTGGGCCAGGGAAAAGAATTCAAATGGGAAATAAAGAAGCGGGCTGGGGGATGTAAGAATAATAAGGAAAATTAAGTTTATTAAATAGGGAATGGGCTGGGTTTAATTTTAATAAAAGAAATGGGCTGAGTGAATTTATTAATAAATGGGAAAAATGGTGTTCGGCTGAGGGATTGGATTGGCTGTGGAATTATGGAAAAAGGTAAAGATTTAGGGTTTGGTGTTTAATGGGTTTAAATAAACAATTGTAAATAATTTTATAGGTGAAACATACAAATATTGGTATAAAAAGGGCTGGGTATTACAGTCGGCGTATTGACGAGTCTTTAGAGTCCTACATAGAGGTTTTACTAGCTAAGGCAAAACGAAATAGGAGCGCATATGTGATATGTGCGGGACCGAGAATAATGCGTGTATGTGATACTGTATTCTATTCTCTCAACTTTTTATATCGGTCGGTTATATGTGATATAGCCGGATTATCGAATCAAGTGTTGATTCGATAAGTCGATACATTAGATGTTAGTCTGTTATATATTATATGACCAGATTATTAAGTCAAGTGTTAATTTAATAATTTAGTGTATAATTGTATATATGATATACTAATTTACATTAACTAACATTTGTTCACTTAAGGATTTTTCTCATATGTGCACAACTTTAATATATATGTAATATATAGTTCCTGCTAAAACATCAATACTATCCTTTCATATCCACTTTACTTTATAAACTATTCTTGATATTATTTATTTCAAAACAAACCTGTTCGATTATGAAGTTTATCAATTTTTAAAAGTTTTACAGACACATCAGACTTGTCATCTAACTTTCAAAACTCACGATACGTATAGTGTGATGCAGAGACGTACATTAGCTACTGTTAAAATTAAAAGAGAGTTATCTTTCAGGTTTTAAATCTCTAAAAATTGAATTTAGTTATTCCCATCTTTTCAAACTAAACTGTCGGTATTTTGAATCTAAGTTTTCCCACTAGCTAACTCGACGACAAAGTTTTCTTTTAGGAATTTTTTTTGTTTTTATGAGTTTTTCAAATATGTATGCAAATATAAAATTTACAAATGAAAGCAATGATAGAAGATTTACCAAACATACCCCCAAACTTAATTCAGACAGCGTTCTCGCTATCAAGCTATACAAATCAAAATTGTCGAGGCAACAAAATCATGTCAGAGATTTTTTTTTAGAAAGGGAATTTTACCGAACAAGAAATTTCCCAAAGAAGAAAACAAATATTCACAAGCCAAGGATAACTATGTACAAAAAGATCTATATATACATACCCCCAAACTTATTTGAAACAGGGTTTCCACTGTTTTTGGCTGGATAACCGAAGTTTGGTGATAAATGGAGAAAGATCAGGCAATGTAAACCGGCTCCTGTAACATCAGGAGCTCCTCCGATGGTTCTGTGGTAAGAAACGGTTTTACTCTGTGTCCATTTACTTTGAATAGTGAACCATCCTTCAGATTTTCCAAATCCACAACGCCGTGCAGGTATACACACTGCACAAGAAAATGTCTCTTCCAGCGAGATCAAAGCTTATCGGGATGGAAATGGAGTTTGGTGTCGTAAAGAAGTACATGTTTTCCAGGCGTAAAAGTTTTGTGAATAAGATGTTTATCATGAAACACCTTCATTCAGTTCTTTATAACAAACGTGTTTTCGTAAGCCTCATCCCGAAACTCGTTTAATTCGTTAAGTTGCAGCTTCTGATAGCTGCCTGCATCTTCTAGGTTGAAGTTCGGCTCTTTGATCGCCCAAAATGCACGATGCTCGATTTCAACAGGGAGGTGGCAATCCTTTCCGTACACAAGCCGACAGGGAGACATGCCAAGATTAGTCTTGTACTCAGTTCGGAATGCCCAAAAGGCAACAGTTAATTTTAAAGACCGGTCTTTACAGTTCTTGGTGTAGGGTTCCTAGGCACACTAATGAAGTCTTGCAAGTGATCAAACACGGCCAAATTAAATTTTACGAGTGCCTACAAACCCTAATACGGATCGTTAACTAGATGTATAGGCTATGCGATGCAAGTAAAAGAATTTATCTAAGAGGAAAGGGGCTACAACCTTTGTAGATCCGTTCCACCACTTCCTAAGCTCCGCGACGATGTCCCTCCACTGTCCAAGTCGGATCCCGAACTCTAGCATCGGCTTCATCGAAGAAATGGGCGGGCTTGATCGTCGGTTCGATGCCGAAGATGATCTACGTCAAGGCATCACAAGAACAAGCTCCAACTTCACCAAGCCATGAAAACTTGTGAAGGAAACACCCTATACAACTTGGCAAGAGGTAGAGGATGAAGAAATAGGAAGTGGGTTCACTTTAGAATTGGATTTCTCACTCTTTACATCAAGTTGCCATTGATGCTATCAACATCTTTCTTCTTGAAGAAGAAGAAGAAGATGATATATGATAAGTTATTTTAAAAAGGAAAATAAAATGAATACTTATCATTTCTTCAACCATGGTTTAGTGTAGAGATTTAACTAAGGTTAGATGAGTGATTAGGGTTAGGCAAGAGACAAGAATGGTGACTAAGTCAATGCTTCATGAATCTTCAACTAAAAACAAACATAGCCACCATTCATTTATCTTTATCATTTTCTTTTGCCAAAATAAACAAAAAGAATAAATAAATGAATAAGTAAATAAAATGAAACCCTAACCATTCATATAACCATGGTCAATTCTTTACACAAACCCAAGCTAGAATGTATCATCAAACATGATACAATCATGTGCACAAAATATATCACATATACAATGTGCACAAACCAAGTGAGTAAATCCATTTAAAGTGAACCAATACTAGTTAATGCAAAGTAATATATCAAATATATAATTACACATTAAATCATTAAATCAACACTTGATTCAATAATCCGGTCATGTCACATATAACCGGCTAGTATCCAATGTATCGGCTTATCGAATCAATCCTTGATTCGATAACTAGGTTATATCGCATACAACCATTCGACACATTCATCGCGAGAATGAAATACGGTATCACATACACGCATTATTCTCGGTCCCGCACATATCTTATATGCGCTCCTATTTCGTTTCGCTTGAGCCAGGAAACCTCTGTGTAGGACTCTAAAGACTCGTCAATACGCCGACAGCAGATGATGATCATATCAAACACCCACAAGCCGCAAGCGGTCTGCTAAACGTAACGGCCATCCGGGTATTGAGCGATCAGAAGATCGACGAGCAAGCCCGCTCACACTCCTGTGAATCCAACCAGCAACACTTACCGTACAGTCCGGTCTGTTCGTCTGATATGCCGCATATCTCGCCTAGGGGTGGTAAACGTCAGACCCCAATAGCTCGATAAGTTATGTCGACGTAAGGCCCATAACATTCGTGAAACTACTGATAACTCTTACCAGTATATCACTGCAACTCTGGCCAGGGATTTCCTGTTATGGCCAGTCGAGCATAGCGCAACATCAACCCCCAATACCGGGAGAGACGAATCCCCTCCTATCGCTCATTGCCTCCATGTGAATTGGGACTGTGCCCAAAAACCACCTTTTTGCACGACTCAGTAGAGCTGTGGTAGGGTGGAAATCAAAGCACAGTGGGAGACACACAAGACTCTATGACGATCTCGGGTCAACAGACTAAGCTGTACCAGTGTCACCAGAGAACTGCCATCTGACGTGAGGTATAATACCATCTGGGAGTTCTCGGTGAGTCCGTTCAGTGTACCCAGTTTCCACTGAGCACCCGTATACCATCTCTGATGTCAAACACCAATGGATATGGGATCATCCATCGCCCATCGCATGGGTCGAGAAGATATACGCTAGTCTACTCTGGAATATCGATGCCCCGTCTCGATATTCCCTCGACTAGGAACATTGAAGGATGTACTCATGGACTATCCAGGCCCCACTAGTATGATCTGCATCACAGTCCTGGAAGTCGAGTACACATCCTAAGGGCTTTATCAACATGTAACAGAGAGACAGAAAGTATACACGTTAAGATAAAGATCAACCAGATAGCGTACTATCATGTCGAGCAAGAAAGTCCTACCTATATATGTCCCAGCATCCACTACAATATACATCTAATGTACAGTAATGGCCTCTAGGGCATACATATAACTAACGCTTGGAAACTGTTTTTTCCAATATTTGCTTAATTTGCCAATTTGAGATCTCGGCTTGCCCACTTGTTTGGAGGTGGTAGGGCATGGTTAGCTTGTGATTAATCGCGTATTTCTGCATCAAGGCCTCAAAAAACCTATTACAGAAATGTGTCCCATTGTCGCTAATAATAGTGTGAGGGTTCCCGAACTAGGAAAAGATGTTTTCTTTCAGCAATCTAACAACAACCTTGTTGTCATTCGTCCGGCTTGGCACTCCTTGACGCATTAGGAGACATAATCAACAGCTAAAATAATGTACAGGTTCCTAAAAAAGTTGGAAAACGGGCCCCTAAAATCTATCCCCCAAACATCGAATATCTCAACCACCAGAATTGGTTGGAGCGGTATCTCGTTTCTCCTGGAAATCCGGCCTAAATGTTAGCACCGGGAACAAGTCTTGCAGTAATCATGTGCATCTTTGAAAAATTTTGACTATTAAAAGCCACACTGCAAGACTTTCTCAGATGTCTTTTTTGGGCCAAAATTCTCGCCACACGCTTGAGCGTAGCAAAACGACAACACGCTCTTGAACTCATTATCAGGAACACATCAACGAATGATTTGGTCTGGACAATACTTGAAAAGGTAGGGTTCGTCCTAGTAAAAGTGTTTTACTTGGGATAGAAATCTAAGTTTGTCCTGACTCGACCATTTGCTAGGTATGAATCCTGTCACCAAATAGTTCACAATATCTGCTAACCACGGTTCGCAAGATATAGTCAAAAGTTGTTCATCAGGAAAAAGCATCGTTTATCGGGAGAAGAAGCGTCGGCGAAGAAAGAAGTCGTATTTTGTCCTTAATGACAAGGTCAAACTCTTGAAGTAAGAGGATCCAACGTATTAGCCGAGATTTGGCATCCATTTTCACAAAAAGATGTTGTTTATCGCCGAAAACAGAGACGAATCCACATAGGTCGTCTGGCCTGAATTTAGGGGCAGATGCTATTTGGTTTTATCCGTCCACCTCTCCGAAGATGCCAAATTGATTTATGGCACCGTGTATCGGAGGTTTGGATAGATGCGGCCGTTGTAGCAGACTTCGTCAGATTCCTCCTCGTTTGCGAGGATTTTTTTGATTGTGGGGATGCTCTTCCCTGCAGGCGCAAGCCTCTGCAGTTAATTATGCTACCGCATCGCGGTAACCACTTTCTACTTCTCTAGATGTTCACTTCGTGTTGTGTGTGTTTGTTTTGTTTTAGATTGCCCGTGGATTGTATACGAAGAATAATTTATGTTGTCGCCCGTAGGGCGGGGATTAGTCCAAATCCGTATTTTCTTAGATTTGGGTTTGGTCGATTTAAGGCTCGTTAACCTCATTTGAGATTAAGATCAACTTAAATGTTTGTTAAAGATACGTTAGTCTAATTTTAGACTAAGATCTACTTAATGGGGGTTCAGGATCATTTTTGATCCAACGAAAGAGCATTTGGGCTCTATCGTTTTAGTTTAGGGACGTTACGGTCCAAAAGACATCATAGTCCATATAATTTAGTTTAGGGACGTTGAGGTCCATTGGGTTTAAGGACATCATAGTCCATAGAGTTTAGTTTAGGGACATTGCGGTCTATTGGGTTTAAGGACATCATAGTCTATAGAATTTAGTTTAAGGACGTTGCAGTCCATTGGGTTTAAAGACATCATAGTCCATAGAATTTAGTTTAGGGACGTTGCGGTTTATTGGGTTTAAGGACATCATAGTCCGTGTTGTATTGGCTCATTAGTTTGGGGTTGCGCCAAGAGTTATAGGTTATTGGGACCCTCCACCGCTCTGAAGACGTTGAAGAATTACAACGACATGTATCAGAGGTGCGGAGAGATGTACCCTTGAACCAAATTCCAAATCGAGGAGTTATCGATTCCGAGCATAGAGGCTCGGTTTGCTTAGAGATTTAATCTCAGGAGGAGCTTAACCAATTTGAGGTTGAAGTCGGTTCCTCACAGTGAATACTAGTGTACCTTTAATGCTCACCTGCTCCCACGTGATGTTTTGAGGATGTGTTAAACACTGGAATTTGAGAGCGCTCACGTATCCCACGTGATGCCTTTAAAGATGGTGATGTTTGCTTGATTTTATTCCCCATCTTTATATAAGTGTTAAACAATTTATCTATGCGGCCATCACGTGTGAGCACGTGAGGGCGCCTCAGAATTAGTCATTGTTTCCTTGGGTTTATCCCCTTTTCTTTTAAAAGAGGCAAGCATTATCGGCGGGGGGGGGGGGGTGTCACGTGTGAACACATGATCTATTTCAATCTTTCTTTTGAGTTCATAACAGGTGGTCACGTGTGCATACGTGACCATCAATATGCATGGAATTCTTTCTCTGAGTGTTAAAAAATCTCAAATCCCTTATTATATATATATATATATATATATATTATAAGGATTTAATTCCTTAGACTTAGTTTTTTCCTTAGGTTTTGGATCTGCATGGCAGAGTCTCCCCGATGAGAATTAAATTCTCAACTTGCGGGGAGATCTGTTTCTGCAGATCTTTCACCAGAAGGGAGAACTAAGTTCTTATATGAAGGGTTAAACCTTAGTTTTATCAGAGGAATTAAATTCCTATATGCCTTTTGGGAGAATTAAATCCTCTGAACTTAGATCTTCCCGTAGGTTTTGGATCTACATAGCAGAATCTCCCCGATGAGAATTAAATTCTTAACTTGTGGGGAGATATGCTTCTGCAGATCTTTTACCAGAAGAAAGAACTAAGTTCTTTGGAAGAGTTAAACTCTTGTGGAGACGAAGAAGAAGTAAGATGTTCTCTGTATTTTGTTCCTTCTTACCTAGGGTTTCTTTTTTTCTTTTGAACTTGCAGTTTATGGGGGGGGGGGTCTTTTGTACAAGACTTGAAGTCTTGGGTCCTTTATATAGTGGAGGCTGATTTGTTGATTTAGTTGATGAAATCTCTCATTGAGAGATTTCTTAATTGATTTGGGAAATTTTATCTACTGTTGGATGTTTGATCCAAGGACTTCTGTTTTATAGAAGACATTTCTCTTGTTTTTAACAAGATTAGGAAAATATTTTCCCATACAGAACTTATTCTGTATCTTGGTGATTTTTAATCACCATTGGATTTTTGATCCAACGGTGCTCTGATTTACAGAGCACAATCTTTCTTATTTAGAAAGATTTGAGGAGTATTTCCTCGATCAGAATTTAATTCTGCACCTTGGTGATTTTTAATCACCATTGGATTTTTGTTCCAACGGTGCTCTGATTTACAGAGCACAATCTTTCTTGTTTAGAAAAATTGGGGAAAATATTTCAAAATAAGGTTCTGATCCCTTTTATATAGAATTTAATTCTATTGGGTCAGAAGATATTAGGAATCCTTACGTGTAGCACGTGACCCAGTGGCACTAGGCCGGTTTGCCTATATGCAGCAGTCGCAGAGAAGAGCATCACGTGTTGGCACATAATGCGCCTTTTGGTCTGCTATTTGTTTTATAAAGGCGCCTATATACTTCGTATATAGGTGCTCACGTGTGGTACGTGAGGCCCAACTTCAGTCCCATTTGTTAAGTGTAACGCTTGTAATTTTGGCTCCATGGCGCATCATGTGTAGGCACGTGATGCTCCCTTTGGAGAATTTTCCCATTGCTTTTTTATTTATTATTTATTTTTCCATAGGGAACAAATGCCCCCACAGCGTTATTCTCACGTGGCTTGCTCGTGAGTGCAACGCTGTCACCTTTACAGGCGTTGGATTGCCTAAGGGAACAGAGAAGTGAACCGCCCTTGTTATGTCTTATAAATGTAAGGGTTTGGTCTTTAGGCAGACACTGTTCTTTCATCTTCTTCCTTGGTTATTTTCTTGAGAATTTAATTCTCCTCTTCAGAGCTTAGTTCTCTGCTTACTGGAATCGCAGAGTTAAACTCTGTTAAAACTTTTTCCTTGGTAAGGATCATGAATGGAACTCCCCCATTTTTGTTCTCTTCATCGTGGATTTTAAATCCGGGGCAGAGCGTTGCTCTTCTCTTAGATTGGTTTCTTAAAGATCCAAATCACACATTTTTTTTGAAGATTCTAAGATCATGAATCAATGGGGATTGTTGATCCTCCTCTTAGGGTTTTACCCTGTCACCGATCTTTTAAGATCCTTAGAATTTAATTCCATTGTTTAAAAGGAATTTAATTCCTCATTACAGATCTTAGCTCTAAAAGATCTAGAGCCCCTTTGGGAAATTTATTTCCTGGCGTTCTTGAGAATCTTTTCAAGGGATTTTTCCTTTATTTTTTTTACCCATTTGACAGAGTTTGTAATGGGTGTTTTTTTTGTGAGGATGTCCCAAGTCGTTTGAACTCCAATGTGCATTTATTGAGGATCTTTTTTTTATTCTCACAATGATTACCCTACCTCGTGATTGGTGAGCCGTCAAACTGATTTTGTGGGGTCCATTATTTTTGCAATCAACGGTCCCATGGAATAAACTTCTTGTCGTTTTCTTCTACTGTTTATACATATATATATACACACACACAAACACACGTATAAGTTGCATTAATAGTTTTTCCTCCCTTTATTTCAGGAACAATGGCTTCTTTTCCCTACTTTCTTTTTACTCGCTCAGACGCTGCTTTTCCACAATCATCGTCGGATGAAGAAGCAATGGAGATAATCAGGGCCCATGACAGGGACTGTACCAGTTTGCTCTTGTGGGGAACTTGGTATGGACACATTATCCGGGGCCGCCGCAGCTTTATCTGTGAAGTGCCAACAGTGCCTCTTCGCCCAATTTCATCGATGGAGCGTCCGCAGACTGCTTTAGCGGTGGAGACGGCTGATTGGACTCCTATAGGCCGGCTGGAGCCGTCGACAATTGGGATACCCAACCAGCCTTTGTCGGCCATAGACATTTTGGGGCGTCGTATTTTTCAGGGTGAAGCCCAACCCTGAGGACAAATTTATAAGATATGGCTTACCTCTTGCCACCCAACGGGTTATCTTCCCTGGACTCGATATGTTCTGTTCGCCCTTCGTGTGCGATTGCCGAAGGTCGGGCTCTATCAGGCGGTGTATGCGTCCATTTTTCATTATCAGTCCCCTCATGTCTGGTGGGTTAAGGCTTTCGTGAACCAGTGGAATCTTCCTACCAACACCTTCTTGCTAGGGGATCGCGAGGTCTCTATTTCATTGGAAGAGTTTCGTGAGGTTTCGGGACTACCAATCAGGGGAGAGCATTATGAAGAGCTGCTGCCTCCCGATGAGTATGTGTTTGAGACGATGCCGGCTTCGCTTGACGGCTTGACGACTGAAAATGTCGTCCGCCATAAGCACCCTAGCTTAATCAAGGCTTTGGTTATTTTTTAGAAACTGTTCGCGGCGTCGGAAGGTCATGGCGTCACTTTTGAAAGCTTCATTGCCTGCTTTATCCGCGAAGATGCTTTATCCAAGACGGCTCCAAAGTTTGCGAACATTAACGACCCTTTTGGGTTTGGGCTAAATAAACTGCCGGCCAAAGAAGAAGATTTACCGCAGTTTTACATCCCGATCTTGTCGGCCGTGTCCTTCGATTCGATTGCGGCTCTCGGAATGGACGAAGAGACCTTCTTTGTCGGTTTTATTAGCTGGTTCGCCATTCCAACGCATCGTCGCTTCATGAGAGCTTCGGTCATCTATCCTGCTCATCGCGTGGCTGAAGGGACACGACTGGCCGTGGGTATTGCGGGGCTATCGCACTTATACCATGTGCTGAGCGCTGCGGCCAATACTTCGACCCCGGGTGTAGATGTTGTGAGTTTCTCCCTCCACAATCTTACGTTGTGGATCGAGATGCATGTATTGGGGGCGTTCGCAGCGCATCAGAGGCTAGATTTCTATGACGCTTACACCTTCCCGCGGTTCATGAGGTTGGTGGATGCTTCTGCTCCAGATCTAACTTAGTTAGGGGCCCTTCATGTGTTGCTTAACCCTGTTCCCTGATTAAAAATCATGAAAGGACTCAGAAGAGGCATCGCGTGCTCACACGTGACCAGTGGTCACGTGTTGGCACGTGACGTTTAAAGCAGCAGCACAAAGCTCATTCAAGAAAAAGCTCCAGAAAAGGCATCACGTGCTCACACGTGACCAGTGGTCACGTGTTGGCATATGAAGGCTGAGCAGCGGCTAGAGAATAGAGCGCAGAAGAAGAGAAGCCCATTCCAGGGGTCACGTGGCCACACGTGACCGGCTTTAAAAGCCTTATTCTTTAGCAGAATTAAATTCTGAGAAGAGATCATTCAAATCTTTCCAAAATAGAGAAGGATTATTTGGAACCGTTGGATTAAAAATCTAAAGGTGGTTAAATATCACCAATTTATGGAAAAATCTTGAACTTGGAAAGATTTCCCCCCCTAAATCTAACCGAGATAACAAGGGGATATCTTTGGATTTAAAATCCAATGGTGAATAATATTCACTTAAAAATCTAAAGGCCCAGATTAATGATGAAGATAAATCAAATCTCTCAATGAATAAATCAAATCTCTCAATGAAAGATTTACTAAGCAGATTGATTCTTTTCCTTCTCCTATAAATAGGAGCCAAGAAAAGAAGAGAAGGACCTTTTTTCGGAGACATTATTAGACCTTTGGATCTTTTCTTTTGATACACGGAGAGAGAGAGAGATAGAGCCTTTGATTCTCTGCAAAACGAAAACCTTAGGTAAGGAAGGAAAAAGGAGGCTTTAAAAGAGAATTTAATTCTCAAAAGAGTTTAACTCTTATATAAAGAAAAGAACTTAGTTCTTTCTCTGGTTGAGGATCTGCAAAGTGCACATCTCCCCATGAATTGGGAATTTAATTCTCATTGGGTTGAGATCCTGCCATGCAGATCTAAAACACAGAGGAGGAACTGAGTTTAGAGAATTTAATTCTCACAAAATGATAGGAATTCAATTCCTTTGAGATAAAGTTAGGGTTTAACCCTATGTTATAGGAATTTAATTCCTTCAAAATGAACAGAACTAGGGTTTAACCATAATTGAGAACATAATTCTCTCAAACTCACAGGAATTTAATTCCCTTAAAAAAAGAAATTAGGGTTTAACCCTATTTAAGAATATAATTCTTCAGAAGAAAACAGGAATTTAATTCCTCTAAAGTTTGTCGCTAGGGTTTAACCCTATGAAGAAATTAATTTTTAAAAGATGAACAGATCTTTAAAACATGCAGAGTCACGTGCTACCACGTGACCCATGCAAAGACCCACAGAAAAGAACTCTGAAGTAAACACCTCACGTGTTACCACGTGACTCCTGCGAAGATCTATAAAAGAGAACTTTGAGGCAATGCCTCACGTGCCCCCACGTGATCTCTAAAAGCACACAAAAGAAAAAGAAACAGAAAAGAGCTTTAGGGCGCCCTCACGTGTCGACACGTGACCCTTAATGAACATTCTAACAGATCAAAGCGCAAGCCCCCATCACGTGCCCACACGTGATGGCTTTCAGAACTAAAAGTGTTAAACACTTATCTGTAGAACAAAATAAAGGGAAGCAGGGCGCTCTCACGTGTTACCACGTGACCCCTCTTGCCTTAGTGTTTAACACTAAATTGGAACTTCTGTATCCAGTGTTGAACACTGATTTGCCTTAGTGTTAAACACTAATTTGGAATCTCTATTTCCAATGATTAACACTGATTTGCTTAGTGTTTAACACTAATTTGAAAACTCTGTTCCCAGTGTTCAACACTGATTATCTTTTAGTGTTTAACACTAACTTGTCAGTCTTATTCCCATTGTTCAACACTGCTGGTCTCTAGTGTTTAACACTAGTTTTAGCCCAATTGGCTTAGTTTCCAGAGGCAAAGCTTCTCCTTCAATGAACCAACAGAGGGCCAATATCCCAAACATGATTGGACTTAGCTCAAGCTGGCCATAAGTCCTCAATTCAAATTCAACTGGGCTAATGGGCTCATAATATAATAATTGATCTTAGTTTCCAAATTGGACTGCGGATCACTTAATCTACCTTGGTTTAAGGGTACATCTTTTCACTCCTTTGATACTTGTCGTTGTAATTCCTCAACGTCTTCAAAGAGGTGACGGGTCCCGATAGCCACATACATGGATACGAACTGTGGGGTCCTTAAACTCATGGACTATGAGGTCCTTAACCTTGACCGTAATGTCTTAAAACTAACATCGGACTGTGGAGTCCTTAAATCCACGGACTACGACATCCTTAACCTTGACCGGAATGTCTTAAAACTAACAACGGACTATGACGTCCTTAACCTTGACCGTGATGTCTTAAAACTAATGTCGGACTGTGGAGTCGTTATATCCACGGACTATGACGTCCTTAACCTTGACCGCAATGTCTTAAAACTAATATTGGACTGCAATGTCCTTAAACTACCTATTGACCGCAATGTCACTAAACTAAACAACAGGGCTCCCTTAATCGCTCTCTTGTCGGATCTAAACGATCCCGTTAAGTTGATCTTAGTCTAAAACTAGACTAACGTATCCTTAACAAACGTTTAAGTCGATCTTAGTCTCAAACGAGGCTAACGTATCCTTAAACCCAAACCCCCAAACCCAAATCTAAGATAATACGGATTTGGACTAGTCCACGCCCTACGGGCGACGACATAACTCAGTCTCCGTATACAATCCACGGGCAACCAAAAACAAATCAAACACACACGACACGAAGTGACCATCTGGAGAAGGAGAAAGTTGTTACCGCAATGCGGTAGCGTAATTAACTGCAGGGGCTTGCGCCTGCAGGGAAGAGCATCCCCATAATCAAAAAACCCTCAAGCGAGGGGGAATCTGACAAAGTCTGCTACATCGGACGCATCTGTTTAAACCTTCGATACATGGTGCCATAAATCAACTTGGCATCTTCGGGGAGGTAGACGGATAGCACCAATTAGCATCTGCCTCGAATTTCAGGCAAGACGTCCGTCTTGGCCGCCATTCGGAAGGGAACAGATTCTGGAACGCCCGGTAGGACCTTTTCCTCTTTCCACTCCACACTTCGTGTGTCGTGATTCGCGAACCAATCGCGGTTTGCTAATGGTTGCCCTTGGGTTTCGAAGTACTAAGACTTGGTGTTTCGTTTGCCTTAGAAAGCAAAAGGATCAATGGCTGGCAACTGCTCGAACTGCTCCAACTGCAAATGCAACCGATGCTCCGCCTCACCTGGAGGTGTAGCATATGGACCGCAGGCTGCTTCCCTATTCACTATGCATGTGGATCAAGTGACTCAAGCTACCACCGGTCTATTCTTTGGGACCATGCTCCCGCCGGTGAACATTAACATCCCAATGCCCGTACCAGAAGAATCAAAGACGTCGGTCTATGATCGACTCGCTACTCCCACGGCCCCTCTCAGCGGGTCGTCCAACTCCTCGGTCTTCACTAGACTGAGCCTGAACTCTAAAGGGCCCGCCAAAAAGCTCGTGATACTTGAGAAGGCCATCCCAAAGAGGACAGCTGCTCCCAAAGTCGTCAAGGCGGCTTCTCCTCCCAGAGGGTCGGTCTTCGCAAGACTGACTACCCCTGTTCCCGCTCTCGTTCAGAAATCTGTAGCTTCCCAACGAACGTCAGTCTTCAAGAGGCTGACACCGGCAGCAGCCCCTCCCCAGAACAGGGGCAAGACGAAGCCGTCGCTGAACCAATCCCAACAACCCGTCATGCCCAACGTCGCCACTGGCGCCGGATAAGGAAGACTGGGGGCAACCCCCCCTTCGGACTAACTCCACCAGCTCCAACGGTGGAAATTGAGGCTGTTGTTCCAACCGGGAACAGCTTCGAGCTGCTGAACAGGATACGTAGAAATTCGCCAACTGCGGTTCTCAAAAGATCCCCTCCACCTGCGGAGGACGTTACAGAAGCGAATCCGGAACAGACTCCTCAACGGCTGTCCTCCAAGATTTATAAGGTCTGGCGACGGGTCCAAGACTCAGTAATCGACTAAGATCACTTTCGTCAACAGAAAAGGGCGAAAGTGCAGGAAGAAAAGAACCGTCGTGTCAAACAACAAAGGACGACAGCCACTTGGGTGCCCGCTGCAACGGCTCCCTCCACGTTGACTGCTCAAAAGAGAAGAAGGCCGGATAGAGTCCCCACTCCTGCAGCAAATGTCAAGGACAATAAGCCTAAACGCCCTAAGTCTGGGGGCATGATGGTGCATACGGTATACATGGCGTCAGGAAAAGAAGACAGCCGTGCATCTACAGGTCATCGACCGCTCACGCGATCGGTGACTAAAGCTCAGGAGCAGTAGCAGAAGCTCCAAGAAATGATGAACGCGATGGCCGCACTCACTGGGCCGAAAGAAAGCCCCGAAGCGTCATCTGATCAACGCCAGGAGTAAGAAACTGACGCCGAATTCTTTCGTAGGATATTGGAGAAGAAGGATAAAGAGGCTGCCGAGCAAGCAGCCAATATACAACGAATGGCCCTCCTGTTCCAGGACATGGTGGGAATGATGATCCAACAAGATTCTCCTGCTGAAGATCCTCCAATCGTTCTTGAAGACGACAGGGGAGAAACGTCAAATCCTCCACCCGCTCTGTCAACAGCCAAGGAGGAGAAAATCTCCAAAGCTGACCTGGACGAATACATAGCTCAGCAGATACGGGTTCACCAGGCGACTGAAGCAGCTGGTCAAGTTGTCAGAACAGGGCGACCATATCCGAGCTGGTATGATCAGATCAAGTACCCGCCGGGCTACACAATACCGAAATTCCATGTCTGTAAGGGGACAGGCAATCCCCACCAGCATGTGGCCCAGTTCAGGGCGCTTTGCGGAAACACCGGTGGCGACGATAAGCTCTTGCTTCGCCAATTCGTCGGCAGCTTGTCAGAAACAGCGTTCGAATGGTATTCTGAGCTCCCGAACAATTCCATCAAGACGTTCGCTGAAATGGAGTTTCTATTCACTCAGCGATTCGCGAGCGCCAGCGAACGTACCCCGATAACGGCATTGATTAATGCCAGGGTGAAACCAGGTGAGACGTGGGTCCAGTACGCTATACGCTGGCGAAACTTGTGGTCGAAATGCGAACAACGCATCGAGGAGGCGCCTGCGGTGGGCATGTTCGTGGGTACCCTAGACCTCATGCAACTATCTCACAGTTCATGATGTTCTTTAAGCCAACCACGTTCCAGGCTTTGATTGATAAGTTGGCCCAGATGGACCAGATGGGTCATAGACCGTCTCCCCCGAAGCCAGAACCTCGGAATGATAAGGGTAAAGAGAAGGCAACCTTCGTTGCGAACGCTCAGCAGCAACCTAGTGCCCCAAAGCTGGCGGATCAGCTGGGAGAAAGACGGCGGTATTACAATGAAAAAATGAAGCGCCCCTACTCATTCCCGCGGGATAAGACGAAGAGGCTATTCGAGCTGGCAATACGCAACAGGCTTATCAACTTGCCAAACCCAAGGCGACCACCGCAACCCAGTGAGGTGAATAACCCCAACTACTGCCCTTACCATCAAACGGTAAGCCATCCGATTGAAGATTGCTTTGTCTTCAAAGGATGGATTGAAGATCAATACTTACAGGGCAAGTTTGCGATGTCCGAAAAGTGGAAGGTGAACCCGCCACAACCTCACACTGCTAAGAAGACGGACACACCGGGGGCAACTTGTTCTTTCATTGAAGAAGCTCCATGGGAAATCGTGCTTTCAGCAAAAACCAAGAGGATGCTGAACAATCTCAAAACATGCCCGACAATCAGGTAGAAGAGCCCGCTGGAACCCCAGATCATTGAAGGGATGCTGAAGCTGCGCCCAACTCCGAAGACCAGTGGTGAGGGCCCGAGCACTCACAACCAGCCGTCGAAATCTTCAAAGAAAAAGAAGAAGAAAGCTAAGAAGCCCGTGAAGCCTGGCGACAAGCGTACGGACTTGCAGAAACAGATTGACGCGCTGGAGGAGTACAATCAAAAGGCACGAACTCCCATCACACTCCAGGAGTTCCTCAACCACTTCTTTCAGGAGGAAAATAACGGAGAGAGCTCGTCGGATGAATCCGAGGGATATGTGGCGAGTTTTCATGTGATCTCCCACTCGTTTACGAACGATGAAAAAACTCCTGGCACTAAGAAACTGGGGGCACAGCCTGAACCAGAACTTGTGTGGCCAACAGACGATATGATCGACGCCTTTCTAGACGAAATTCATTTGAAAAGTAAAGTCGACCAGGAGCGTGAGATAGCCGCATCAGAAGGAGCCAAACGCAGGCGACTAAACGAAAGAGTCGAAGCGCTCCCGCCAGATAGAAAGACACCCGACGCGGATAAAAACATATTCAAGACGAGGAAAAGGTTTGCCAAAGCCATGTCAATGGGAATGAAACTACCACCCTCGGAAGAAAACACGCTCAATGGGGCGGAGAGGCACCCTAATTACTGCTCATATCATCAGAAAATTTCACACCCCAATGAGGAGTGCGACGCTTTTAAGACATGGTGGCAGGGATATGTTGTTCATCGGCAACATTTTAAGCGAATGATGCGCAAATTTCGTCAGGAGCAGAGAAGTACGACCGAAGGACACAAAAGAACTACAGGTAACTGTTACACGGTCAACGCCGGGGGATCGCAAGTGCTCACATTCGGGAGCGATTCTGACGAGGAAATGGCTCTTATCCCCCTCTTTAAAGAGTCCACCTCGGGAAAAGAGGAAGAATCAGAAGCCTGCGAAAACATTCAGCTGCGCAATCGCATGCTCCCGGAAAAGAATCTCGGACCCGCAACTAGAAAAGATAAGGGAAAGGAAAAGGTCGCTGAGCATATCACCTTAGATGACCAAGTTATGAAAGAGCTGACTGCCAAGGACCCGCCTAAGAAGAGTAGGGTGGACTACAACATCCTAGCGCACCTGAGGAAGCTACCCTCGCAGCTCAGCATTCTCGACGCCCTCCTGTTATCAAAGGAAGCGAGAGATTCATTAATCAAGGCGCTACAAGAGCCCGAACAATTCCAAGCCTTCCTCGCCGAAGAAATGAAGGATGAACTAGAAGAAGTACACACAGCCGATGTCACGTTCGGTGATGAGGACCTTCTCCTTGGGACGTGCGACCACAACCGTCCCCTATATGTCTCTGGATATTGCCACGATATAAAGATAGGCAAAATCTTGGTTGACAATGGGTCTTCCGTTAATTTCCTCAACGTTCGGGTGTTAAAGGAAATTTGCATGAGCGTCCAGCACCTTGCTCGGGACAAGATCACCATCTCCGGGTTCGACTCCCAATCATCAAGAACTCTTGGGTCTGTGATATTGACGCTACGCTTTGGGCTACTCGTCACAGACATTAAGTTTCACGTCATAGATGCCAAGACATGTTACAATGCTCTGCTCAGCCGGCCTTGGTTACACGAGTACAACATCATCCCTTCTACGCAACATCAGTGTATGAAGTATTTCAAGGATGGTCTCGAGTATACCGTAACAGATGAGCTAAACCCATTCTCCGTGAACGAAGTCCGCAAATACGAAGATGCAAAGTACTTTTTGCCAGATTTCGAGGATACAGAGAGATGTCGCAAACCGGAGAACAAAGCCGTTGCCACCATTCCTGTTTTCGGGAGTGATACCGAAGAAGAAGAAGAGATAGTTTACTCTGGGCCGTCTCGACGCAACAACTCGGGACCGTCCGCCCCCATATTGATCTTCGGAAGTGACTCGGAAGATGAGGTTAATGCTGTGTTCTCCAGTCGGTCGTCAATACAAGCATCCCCTGGTGATGATCAGAGTTTTCAAATCACCATGGTTCCGCGGGAGAACTACAAAGACCTTGACGCGCTTGAAGCACACAGCGTGCAAGAGCTGCGGACATTTTACGTCCCTTCCAGGCGAAAAGACGATCCTATTCTATCGATCCTCGGGAACAAGAGTGGAGAAAGAGATCTGGCATGGCGCGGATTCTAAACTTGACAAGCTTCAACCCATCCGTTTGCCCAGATATTACAAAAACGGATTGAAAAGGCTTTTGGAGCGCCAAGGGATACCCATAAAACAGACTACTCGACAAGCTCGATTCTATAATAGGATTTGGGATGTCCCTGAGACTTAGCGCAAATTGCCCAACGGGAGAATGGAAACGCTTGGGCTTGGATACGTGAGAGCCGGGAAATGGGAACGGGTCCATGGTAGCTACGCCATATATAACTTCGATGAAGAAGAGGATGCCCTGTCAGGAAATGCCAACCCCTCATCGGAACTAGATCCCGCGATCGAAGTGCCGAGTCCGTCGTTTGAAGAACGAATGGATAAGCTTATCAGGAAAGCGGGTCAAAAAGCCCGAGACGACCATAATCGCGAGATGGCCATCTACGAGAGAGCCAGGATGCAACGTCTTCTTTAACAGGCTGCAGAAGACAAAAATACTCCTCCTTGTCAACATGCTGTGCAAAAGGCCCGACGCAGAGGTAGAAGTAAGTCAAAAAGCAGAAAAGGAGGTCGACAACGACAACGCAGGATCAAAGAGCCATGTGATCGGGTATTGCGCGGTCCGGATTTGTCCCTCATAAAAAAGATGAGTCAGGCATACTCTTTTCCTCAGAATAAAACACGGAAGATACTTGACCTCGCTTTAAAACATCGAATGATTACACTTCCGGAGTCTAAACATCCCGAGCAAGCTAATGAGGTCTCTCATCCGGGCTATTGCTCTTATCACTGAGCCATATGACACCCTATCGAAGACTGCTTCACCTTCAAGAACTGGGTCGGAGACCAATACCAGCAAGTCAGATTTGCTCTATCCGACAGCTGGAGGGTAACGCCGCCACAAAAGCACGAACCCAAAGCCATAAGAGCAGAACCAGATCCATATTGGTCTTGGAAGCGAGCTCGTACCTGTCGTATGATAACGGTATCAAAAGAAGAGCCCGAGAATATGGATGACTTTCCTTGGTGCTTCGAAAACAGCGATGACAAGGTAATCTCGGAATTTCCGCCAGCGCCAAAAGAACTGGAGGATGGCATACATACTACTGCAGATAACCTCAAGAAGATTGAGTTGGGCACGGCGAACGACCCACTACCGACATTCGTCAGCGAGCTGTTATCTGAAGAAAGGGTGGCTGCGTTAAAAGACATGTTTATGCAGCATAGAGATTATTTCGCATGGAACTATTCTAAAATGCCAGGACTAGATCCAGAAATTGCTGTGCATAAACTGGCAATATCCCCGGACGTCAAACCAGTCAAACAGGCGCCGAGAAGAATGCGGCTCGAGCTTGAGATGAGCATCAACGCCGAAGTCAAGAAGCTGATCGATTCTGGGTTTATCCAAGAAGTTCAATATCCTGACTGGATCGCCAACATCGTCCCGGTAATGAAGAAAAATGGGATAGTGCGCATATGCGTGAACTTCCGGGATCTCAATAAAGCCTGCCCGAAGGATGATTTCCCAGTGCTAGTCACAGAGCTGATGATAGATAACACGTCCACTCACGAGGTTTTCTCCTTCATGGACGGCTCATCAGGGTACAATCAGATAAAGATGCATCCCGAAGACCATAAGCATACCGCTTTTCGGACCCCTCCGGGAATATTCTGCTACAAGGTGATGCCCTTCGATCTAAAGAACGCTGGTGCCACCTATCAAAGGGCCATGACGAAGATCTTCGATGACCTTATACATGAAATCGTCGAATGCTATATCGACGACCTCGTGGTGAAAAGCAAATCGTACGAGGAACATCTCGAGCATCTGAAGACCGTATTTCAACGCCTTCGGCAATACAACTTGAAGATGAACCCCCTCAAATGCGCGTTCGGGGTATCCTCAGGCAAGCTCCTAGGGTTCATTGTCCGGCACCGGGGTATCGAGATAGATCCGTTGAAGATCAAGGCGATCATGGAAATGCCACTGCCAAGGACTCTCAAATAATTGCGGTCTCTCCAAGGGAAGCTCGCGTATATCCGGCGATTTATAGCCAATCTTTCAGGTAAGTGCCGCCCTTACAATCACCTAATGAAGAAGGGAACCCCGTTTGTCTGGGACCAAAAATGCCAAAGCGCACTAGACGAGATGAAGCAATACCTGCAGAACCCGTCAGTGCTGGCTGCCCCGGTCAAGGGAAAGCCCGTCATTCTTTATACAACCGCCCTCGAAGGTTCCTTAGGCACATTATGGGCGCAAGAGAACGATCAAGGGAAAGAAAGAGCACTCTACTATTTAAGTCGAGTTCTACTGGGGGAAGAAGGCAACTACTCCCCCATTGAAAAACACTGCCTGGCGTTGATCTTTGCGATAACTAAGCTCAGGCACTATGCGTTGGCACACGAAGTCCGTCTCATATCAAAGGTGGACCCCCTTAAGTATTTAATGTCGAAGGCCATACTGACTGGTCGACTCGCTAAATGGGCCGTGCTCTTGATGGAGTTCTCGATAACATATCAGCCTCTCAAGGCAGTGAAAGGCCAGGCCATCGCTGACTTCCTCGCTGAGCATCCGATACCGGCCGATTCTCCTTTGAACTGTGAGCTGCCAGACGAACATGCGTTTGACGCGATCGACGGCGGTGAGACCCGATGGGAACTTTATTTCGATGGAGCATCTTCCATGAAGAAGCGCAAGCACAGTACGCCCATAATCAAATCGGGGGTAGGCCTTATCTTCGTAACTCCACAAGGAAGGATAATGCGCTTCGCTTTCTCCTTAACAGATCTGAGGACGAACAACGAAGCCGAATACGAAGCTTTGATAGCAGGCCTCGAGATCGCCATCGACATGGGAATTGAAAACCTCCTCATATACGGAGATTCCCAACTGGTCGTTAGTCAAGTAAACGGCGACCACCAGACATGCAAGCCAGAGCTGGTGAAATATGGAGAGAGAGTACAGCAACTGCTGACTCAAATCCCTTCCTACACTTTGGAAAACATACCGCGTGCCGAAAATAGCAAAGCGGATGCATTAGCCAAGCTTGCTAAAGAACTAGCTGACGAGAACCTCGATGACGTAAGAATCGTGGTACAAAGCCGTCGGGTTCTTGCTCCGGCAGAAATATCTCCGGAATCATCCGAGGAAAAGGGAGCGACCAAGCAGACGACCATGCAAATAAAAGACCAAGAAACAGTTGAGGATTGGAGAGAAGTCTTCATAGGCTACTTCAAATCCCGTCGAACGCCTGAAGATGCGTCCTCAAGACATCAGCTCATGAAATGAGCTCTGTCTTTCGCCTTCGTCAACAATATTTTGTACAAGAGGTCATTCGATTCTCTGTGGTTGAGATGCCTGGGACCTGACGAAGCAAAAAGAGTCGTTCAGGAAGTCCACGACGGACTCTGCGGTTCTCACCAAGCAGGCCCGAAGATGAAGTTGAAGATTAAACGGATGGGCTACTACTGGCCCACGATGATTCAGGACTGCCTCGAGTATGCGAAGCAATGCCACTCGTGCCAGATTCATGGAGACTTTATCCATCAACACCCAAATCCTCTACATCCAACAGTGGCCAGCTGGCCGTTCGAAATGTGGGGAACTGACGTAATCGGCCCCATCGAACCAGCATCATCCAGGGGACATCGTTTCATCCTGGCGACGACTGATTACTTCTCCAAATGGGCAGAAGCAGTACCGGTAAGGGAAGTGAAGACGGAAAATATTCTCCATTTCTTCAAGACGCACGTCATCTATTGGTTTGGAACTCCGCGACAGATCATTTCCGATAACGGGCCAGCCTACAGAAGCCACAAGATTAGTCGCTTCGCGCAACAACACAACATAGACTGGAGATATTCCTCAGTTTATAATCCCCGAGCTAACGGTCTAGCTGAGGCTTTCAACAAAACATTGACAAAGATCGTAAAGAAGACGGTGTCCCGAAACAAAAAGGACTGGCACGAGAGACTGCAAGAAGCTCTCTGGGCATATCGAACTACGTTCAAAACGGCCACGAACGCAACGCCATACGCGTTGGTATTCGGTACATAAGCAGTACTCCCCCTCGAGATAGAGTTACCCTCTCTACGAGTGGCGGTCCACTACGAGCTGACGGACGAAGAAAATGCTCACCTTCGGCTTGAGGAGCTTGATGCCCTTGATGAGACCCGGCTCATAGCGCAACAAAATCTGGAGGCTTACAAAGCAAAGATGACGCGCTCATACGAAAGATTGACCAGGCCGAGGACATTCCGCCAAGGCGAACTCGTGCTAGTGGTCAAAAGATTTATGATCCCCAATCGCGCCAAAGCGGGAAAAATTCGAGCCAAACTATGAAGTCACGTACATCATAGACAAGGTCTACCAGGATGGAGCGTACCTACTTATGGATATGCACGGTGAAAGGCCTTTCAGGCCAATAAACGGCCGCTTCCTGAAGAAATACTACGCCTGACGAGTCACGGCCTAGGTCAATGATAGATGACGACGACTATGTCCGCTCACTATCTTCCTAAGCCCGAACACTAAGTAGTAACCGGCCTTCTTCAACGACGGACCGAAACGTCCTTAAACTAACGGCGGACCGAGACGTCCCTAAACTAACAACGGACCGAAACGTCCCTAAACTAACAGCGGACCGAAACGTCCTTAAACTACCGACAGACCGAAATGTCCTTAAACTAGCAACGGACCGAAACGTCCTTAAACTAACAATGGACCACTATGTCCTAAAACTAGCTGCTGACCGAGATGTCGATAAACTACGGTGGATTGCAGTATCTCAAAGCCGATAACAAAAAAATAGAAAAAAAATATTAAAAAAATAATAAAAAATAAAAACGGTATGTCCGTAAGCGAAATGGGTACGGATGAAAACCCGAAAGGGCTCCGTGAGTAAAAACAGCAGGGCTACCGGCGAGTGTTTGTGAAAACACGAAAGGGCGCAACCTCGTTAAAGGACACTTGCAGGGTCCTCACGACCATGTAAGGAGAAACCACCCGCGTGAGATCCTTACGACTCACAAGGGAGCAACACACTTAGGAGTCCTCACGATTCCTAAGGAGAAATTACACTTGCGAGATCCTCACGACTCGTAAGGAGAACTCTCTTATGGGACCCTCATGGCTCATAAGATTTGAAAGTCTTAAGTTACAGAGACCTGAACCTGTGCTTAAGCAACCCCCACAACCTTCAATTTATGCCCTACAAGCGGCTCAATTCTGATCCTTGTATATAATCCACGGGCACGAATAAACGCTTTCCTAACCGAGTCCCATCCATGACTGGGGATATGTTCGCACGGTGAACAACCCTTGTGAGTCCTCTCGACTTATAAGAAGAAAACCCTTTTGTAAGATCCTTACGACTTACAGGGGAACACGCATTTAGGAATCCTCACGATTCCTAAGGAGAAAACACACCTACGAGATCCTCAAGACTCGTCGGAAGAAATACCTTTGTGAGACCCTTACGGCTCATGAAGTCAAAAGCCTTAGTCGACAGGACCCTTAACCCTGTTTACTAAGCCACCTTTGTTCAACATCGACCGAGGCAAATGATGATCCGCTCCTGGCAACATCCCAGTTGTAGCGGTGCTGATGCCGAAATCGGTGTCTAAAATCCAAGCTTGCGGCGAAAAGGCCAGCAAGCCACACATGCATACGAAATAGCCGAAATGATGGGGGCAACTTGCAATAAAAAGAAGCAAGTAAAAATGTATGCATGAAAAATAGCCGAAATGATTGGGCAACTCGCAATAAAAAACAGCGAGTAAAAATAAAATAAATAGCCGAAATGATTGGGCACCGCGAAAAATAGCCGAAATGATAGGGCAATCGCGACCTTCGCGATATAAAAGCTGAAATGATAGAGCATCGCGGAAAAAGAAATAAAATAAAAATGAAATCTACGCCCTACAGGTGATATTACATCAATCCCTGTATACAATCCAGGGGCGCAAATAAAGAAGGGATCATACTCCTCCCCCCAGGTTTCATCAGAGGAAGAAGCCAAATCTCGACGGGCCACAAATAACCTGGAGATCTTCTCAACATTCGTCTCATTGCGGCGAATACAACCTCGAGCAAAGTAGAACAGCGGCCACTCCCAGTTCCACGACTCGGCGGTGTACGGATCACTGAGAGTAAAATCCTAACTCCGTGAAATACGGATATAATCAGCAAAATTCCTGGTCACGTAGAACGCGGATAACGTCACTCTTTGACCCCGTGGAAAACGTCCAGAGCGGAGCCTAGTCCTCGCAGAACACGGCAGTGAACCCATAGGAAGCATCTAGCGCAAAATTCCTGGTCACGTGGAACGCGGATAACGTCACTCTTTAACCCCGTGGAAAACGTCCAGAGCGGAGCCTGGTCCTCGCAGAACACGGCAGTGAACCCGTGGGAAGCATCCAGAGCAAAATTCCTGGTCACGTAGAACGTGGATAACGTCACTCTTTGACCCCGTGGAAAACGTCCAGAGCGGATCCTGGTCCTCGCAGAGCACGGCAGTGAACCCGTGTGAAGCATCCAGAGCGGAGCCTAGTCCTCGCAGAACACGGCAGTGAACCCGTGGGAAGCATCTAGCGCAAAATTCCTGGTCACGTGGAACGCGGATAACGTCACTCTTTGACCCTGTGGAAAACGTCCAGAGCGGAGCCTGGTCCTCGCAGAACACGGCAGTGAACCCATGGAAGCATCCAGAGCAAAATTCTTGGTCGCGTAGAACGCAGATAACGTCACTCTTTGCCCCGTGGAGAACGTCCAGAGCGGATCTTGGTCCTCGCAGAGTACGGCAGTGAACCCGTGTGAAGCATCCAGAGCGGAGCCTAGTCCTCGCCGAACACGGCAGTGAACCCGTGGGAAGCATCTAGTGCAAAATTCCTGGTCACGTAGAACGCGGATAACGTCACTCTTTGACCCCGTGGAAAATGTCCAGAGCGGATCCTGGTCCTCGCAGAGCACGACAGTGAACCCGTGCAAAGCATCCAAAGCGGAGCCTAGTCTTCGCAGAACACGACAGTGAACCCGTGGGAAGCATCTAGCGCAAAATTCCTGGTCATGTGGAACGCGGATAACGTCACTCTTTTACCCCGTGGAAAATGTCCAGAGCGGATCCTGGTCCTCGCAGAGCACGGCAATGAACCCATGTGAAGCATCCAGAACGGAGCCTAGTCCTCGCCGAACACGGCAGTGAACCCGTGGGAAGCATCTAGTGCAAAATTCCTGGTCACGTGGAACGCGGATAACGTCACTCTTTGACCCCGCGGAAAACGTCCAGAGAGGAGCCTGGTCCTCCCCGAACACGGCAGTGAACCCGTGTGAAGCATCCAGGGCAAACACCGGACTGTGGAGTCCTTAAAATCCACGGACTATGATGTCCTTAACCTCGACCGCAATGTCTTAAAACTAACGATCAACCATGATGATTCTAGACTGATTTTACCTTGGTTAAAGGGTACATCTCTTCACTCCTTTGATATTTGGCGTTGTAATTCCTCAACGACTTCAAAGAGGTGACGGGTCCCAGTAACCACACATTTCGTGGACTGTGGAGTCCTTAAATCCACGGACTATAGGGTCCTTAACCTTGACCGTGATGTCTTAAAACTAACATTGGACTGTGGAGTCCTTAAATCCATGGACTATAAGGTCCTTAACCTTGACCGTGATGTCTTAAAACTAACATTGGACTGTGGAGTCCTTAAATCCACGGACTATGAGGTCCTTAACCTTGACCGTGATGTCTTAAAACTAACATCGGACTGTGGAGTCCTTAAATCCACGAACTATGAGGTCGTTAACCTTGACCGTGATGTCTTAAAACTAACATCGGACTGTGGAGTCCTTAAACCCACGGACTATGAGGTCCTTGACCGCGACGTCTTTAAACTACGGTACCCTGGAAAACATCCCAAAGCAACCCCTGATCCCGTGAAATACGGATAAGGGTGACCGCACCCAGCACTTGCGGGTCCTCACGACCTGCAAGGAAGAAAACTCTCTTGTGAGATCCTTACGACTCCCAAGGGAAAACCCGCTTAAGAATCCTCACGATTCTTAAGAAAAAACTTACACCTACGGGATCCTCTCGACCTGTAGGGAGAAAAACTCTTTATGAGACCCTCACGGCTAATAAAGCTCAAAAGTCCTAGGAGGCAGATTTTAACCCTGAATCCTAAGCTATCGTTGGCCTGCAAAGAGATCAAGATAGACTATCCGCAGAACACATTCGAGGAAAAGAAACACACCAGTGAAAAGAAAAATATGTCTTCATTCATAAACCTCCCTTCGACAACAATACTCGATCTAAAGCCGGCACAAACCACCCGATACGGGAGATAACAAGGAAAGTTTCTGATCTGTATCCTATCAGGTGCACATTTGCAACTGTACGAATGTTTAAAAGGAAATGTTACCCGAGGCACTGACGCGCATGCAATGTAACGATGGTGCACGCAATTAAAGAAAATTCCCATGAGAAAAACAGGCAGCTCATTTAAGCAAGCAAGACACACGTACGACTATCTGACAAACACGAAAATGCAACAGAAAGCATGCAAACCGCCAATGATTAAAGGAGTATATTGATTCAAACATACCACACTAGTGGGAAAAGATCACCAAACAAGGGATCAGAAATACAAGGGTTAACAAAGCAAAACACAAAATTCTCCAGCTCCCTCTCCGCCTTCTCCAGCACGTCAAAACGACGATTTTCGCGCGGAGTCGCTCCCCATCAGTTGGAGCCGTGCTCATCAGCGAAAGCAGACATGACGGCCCGACGGGCTCTTATCTGACTCAGTATATGAACTGAGTGATCCTTCAGATCTTGAGTGATTAGACAAGCCTCGTGAAAGCACTCAAGCTTGTCTTCCGCCGCGTCAAGGATCGCCGAAGTCATCTCCGTCGGATGAAGGGGTATATCGGCGAGCACAGACAGGAGGGTCATCCGGAGCCAAATGGAGCCCATGGGAAGAGGAGAGCCTCGACGAGTCAGGAGCTCGTACATCACCGTGTCACATTGAGCGTCGGTGAGAAGGGGATCTGCTAGTCGCGCAGCGAAGCGAGGGATTATCTCCTCAATGGGCACCTTCCATGGTTGCCGACGAGCATGGGGACGATTGCAAGCCATGGCGATTAATCGGTCTCTCAAAGATGATCACCTTAAGGTATAAATGGGTTTCTCTGTGAGGAAAGGAAGAAAAGCATGGTTTCAGGTTATAAAGGGGAGCATTTAATACTATGCACAAAAAATGTTGTGCATGGTGGGACTATTCTCAAAGCCCGGAAAGAAGGGGAGAGCGTTGGAAATGAAATCCAACGACGCATTGGAATCAGATCAGGGAAATGAAACATCCCCATCAAGCAGAGCCCTGCATGCGCAACACGTGAGCACTAGCTTTTGATTGGAAGATAAAGCGGCACTGCACAGACACAACAGAAAACTAATCTCTGAGAACGAGAATCAAATTCTTAAAATAAAGGTTTGAAAAGAAGAGGATGAAAAAGTGAAGACGCTTCTGAAAGGACAATTCATCTACCCTACTCCTAAAACAGATCCGACGGTCACAAAAGTTACAGCGTTGCACTCACGTGCATACACGTGAGAACAACGTTGTGGGGGCATTTGTTCCCTGATTAAAAATCAGGAAAGGACTCAAAAGAGGTATCACATGCTCACACGTGACCAGTGGTCACGTGTTGGCACGCGACGTTTAAAGCAGCAGCACAAAGCTCATTCAAGAAAAAGCTCCAGAAAAGGCATCACGTGCTCACACGTGATCAGTGGTCACGTGTTGGCACGTGACGGCTGAGAAGTGGGTAGAGAACAGAGCGCAGAAGAAGAGAAGCCCATTCTAGGGGTCACGTGCCTACACATGACCAGGGGTCGCGTGCCTACACGTGACCAGGGGTCACGTGGCCACACGTGACCGGCTTTAAAAGCCTTATTCTTTAGCAGAATTAAATTCTGAGAAGAGATCATTCAAATCTTTCCAAAATAGAGAAGGATTATTTGGAACCGTTGGATTAAAAATCTAAAGGTGATTAAATATCACCAATTTATGGAAAAATCTTGAACTTGGAAAGATTCCCCCCCCCCCTTAAATCTAACCGAGATAACAAGGGGATATCTTTGGATTTAAAATCCAATGGTGAATAAAATTCATTTAAAAATCTAAAGGCCCAGATTAATGATGAAGATAAATCAAATCTCTCAATGAATAAATCAAATCTCTCAATGAGAGATTTACTAAGCAGATTGATTCTCTTCCTTCTCCTATAAATAGGAGCCAAGAAAAGAAGAGAATGACCTTTTTTCGGAGACATTATTAGACCTTTGGATCTTTTCTTTTGATACACGGAGAGAGAGAGATAGAGCCTTTGATTCTCTACAAAAAGAAAACCTTAGGTAAGGAAGGAAAAAGGAGGCTTCAAAAGTGAATTTAATTCTCAAAAGAGTTTAACTCTTATATAAAGAAAAGAACTTAGTTCTTTCTCTAGTTGAGGATCTGCAAAGTGCACATCTCCCCATGAATTGAGAATTTAATTCTCATTGGGTTGAGATCCTGCCATGCAGATCTAAAACACAGAGGAGGAACTGAGTTTAGAGAATTTAATTCTCACAAAATGATAGGAATTCAATTCCTTTGAGATAAAGTTAGGGTTTACCCCTATGTTATAGGAATTTAATTCCTTCAAAATGAACAGAACTAGGGTTTAACCCTAATTGAGAACATAATTCTCTCAAACTCACAGGAATTTAATTCCCTTAAAAAAAGAAATTAGGGTTTAACCCTATTTAAGAATATAATTCTTCAGAAGAAAACAGGAATTTAATTCCTCTAAAGTTTGTCGCTAGGGTTTAACCCTATGAAGAAATTAATTCTTAAAAGATGAACAGATCTTTAAAACATGCAGAGTCGTGTGCTACCACGTGACCCATGCAAAGACCCACAGAAAAGAACTCTGAAGTAAACACCTCACGTGTTACCACGTGACTCCTGCGAAGATCTATAAAAGAGAACTTTGAGGCAATGCCTCACGTGCCCCACGTGATCTCTAAAAGCACACAAAAGAAAAAGAAACAGAAAAGAGCTTTAGGGCGCCCTCACGTGTCGACACGTGACCCATAATGAACATTCTAACAGATCAAAGCGAAAGCCCCCATCACGTGCCCACACGTGATGGCTTTCAGAACTAAAAGTGTTAAACACTTATCTGTAGAACAAAATAAAGGGAAGCAGGGCGCTCTCGCATGTTACCACGTGACCCCTCTTGCCTTAGTGTTTAACACTAAATTGGAACTTCTGTATCCAGTGTTTAACACTGATTTGCCTTAGTGTTAAACACTAATTTGGAATCTCTATTTCCAATGATTAAAACTGATTTGCTTAGTGTTTAACACTAATTTGAAAACTCTGTTCCCAGTGTTCAACACTGATTATCTTTTAGGGTTTAACACTAACTTGTCAGTCTTATTCCCATTGTTCAACACTGCTGGTCTCTAGTGTTTAACACTAGCTTTAGCCCAATTGGCTAGGTTTCCAGAGGCAAAGCCTCTCCTTCAATGAACCAACAGAGGGCCAATATCCCAAACATGATTGGACTTAGCCCAAGCTGGCCATAAGTCCTCAATTCAAATTCAACTGGGCCAATGGGCTCATAATATAATAATTGATCATAGTTTCCAAATTGGACTGCGGATCACTTAATCTACCTTGGTTTAAGGGTACATCTCTTCACTCCTTTGATACTTGTCGTTGTAATTCCTCAACGTCTTCAAAGAGGTGACGGGTCCCGATAACCACATACATGGATACAGACTGTAGGGTCCTTAAACTCATGGACTATGAGGCCCTTAATCTTGACCGTAATGTCTTAAAACTAACATCGGACTGTGGAGTCCTTAAATCCACGGACTACGACGTCCTTAACCTTGACCGGAATGTCTTAAAACTAACAACGGACTATGACGTCCTTAACCTTGACCGTGATGTCTTAAAACTAATGTCGGACTGTGGAGTCCTTAAATCCACGGACTATGACGTCCTTAACCTTGACCGCGATGTCTTAAAACTAACATTGGACCGCAATGTCCTTAAACTACCTATTGACCGCAATGTCACTAAACTAAACAACATGGCTCCCTTAATCGCTCTCTTGTCGGATCTAAACGATCCCGTTAAGTTGATCTTAGTCTAAAACTAGACTAACGTATCCTTAACAAACGTTTAAGTCGATCTTAGTCTCAAACGAGGCTAACGTCTCCTTAAACCCAAACTCCCAAACCCAAATCTAAGATAATACGGATTTGGACTAGTCCACGCCCTACGGGCGACGACATAACTCAGTCTTCGTATACAATCCACGGGCAACCAAACACAAATCAAACACACAAGAAACGAAGTGACCATCTAGAGAAGGAGAAAGTTATTACCGCAATGCGGTAGCGTAATTAACTGCAGGGGCTTGCGCCTGCAGGGAAGAGCGTCCCCACAATCAAAAACCCCTCAAGCGAGGGGGAATCTGACGAAGTCTGCTACATCGGACGCATCCGTTTAAACCTTCGATACATGGTGCCATAAATCAACTTGACATCTTCGGAGAGGTAGACGGATAGCACCAATTAGCATCTGCCCCGAATTTCAGGCAAGAAGTCCGTCTTGGCCGCCATTCGGAGGGGAACAAACCCGTATGCTAACGAAGGTGGGATGGTATTCAACGACCGAGTCCTCTCTGCTCCTTCGGGACCTATTCAACAGCTATTCGATTTATCGAAAAGGGGAGCACCATCCTTAAAGCCTAAGGAAATTATGCACTTGTATTCGATTAGGCCGGGTTATTTGGTGTTCCGTCGAAATGTTACGGCTCTTTTCATGCGGTATAATCCGCACCGCTTTGCTCGGAAATTGGGTTATAACCAGGGTGTTCCCTTCGAGGCATTTTTGGTGGAGCCCAGCTCGTCTCTGGGAGTTGTTCGTGACATCATCCATCGCTTCATGCGGCTGAACACCGGCTCTCGTTTCGTGATCCCTAAGGCTGACTATATTCCAAGGTGTGTGGGGTCTTTTACGGATTAGTACCGTCATCGAGTTGGTCCCATCATTGCCGAGGAGAAGCGGATACTCTTCAGATATAGAGCTCTTCTCCCGACCCAAGCTACGGGCGTTCCACCACGACCGCGGACAGTGGTTCGCCCTCCTTTGAGGGGTAATGGTACCTTACTTATCCCTGAGGCGACGAATGCGGAATCGACTCCTCCCACAGTTGGTATGCCAATGTGCACTAGAGCCTAGGCAAAGGCTTCCGATAAGGTGCCAGCAGTAGTTTCATCAGTTGCGGCGTCATCAATGGCAGTGTCATCGACGGTAGTACCGCCAAAAGAGGATACTGGAGGAGAAGTTAGCCAACGTCGTGCCAAAGCACCGAGGGGAAGGAAGCGATCCTCTTCTAGCGTTAGCTCCAGCTCGAAAAAGAGGAAGAAAACAGTTGCTGGTTTGCTAGACCTTCTGCTGGAATCCGAGCCTATTGTTCAAGATGAACCACTATCGATGCAAGAGCCAGATGATGGTCTTATTTACCCTGGCTCGTCTGCTGAGGAAGCCGTGCAATTGGCTGAAGTTTTAAGGCGTTCACAGGATGAGACCAAGAATGTGCACATCCCAAAAAGGCCCTATCCTCCGGTTATCATCTACGAAGATCCTCCATTGCTATGGAGAGTACATATGGGTCCTTTGCGACAGGAAGACGAGATATCCCTCAAGCAGCCTATCTCAGCAGCTTCCGAAGATGAGCTGGCATTGAAGACCGGTGGCCATGAATCTGCTTTCGAAGCCCGGTGAGCACATTTCCTCACGAAGGAACGACGGCTTGAAAAAGCCATACTAGAAGCATCTTGGCGCATTGGTACATGTGCTTTCCGTAATTTTTCTTTTGGCAAATAATTTGTATTGTTTTTGTATCTTCTCATCTTTGCGAAAACTTTGCAGGGACTTCAGCAACGACAGAGGATTTGAGCCCAAGTCGCGCCCTGACTGTGGATGCTATAAATGTCTCCGATGAGGCATTGGTAGATGCGGAGGAGATCATTATAGCTTCTATTCCTGCTATGAAGCTTCCACTGGTAGCCTCCGTTCCCCCGGTGCCTGTTCTTCCAGAAGAGGTGCCCTTATCGGCCGTAGATCTAATGGATCTTTCTGGTGACGGCTTGGAGATTGTGGAAAGGGTAGTTGAGACCGTCGTCCATTCATTAGAGCCTGAAGTGGCGGTTGTTGCCCCTCAATTAGAAGCTGTCAAACCAGCAAATGTCTCCGGTGATGTTCCTGAAGGCATGGAGGAGGCTGTCGAAGCTGCTATCCCTCCGGTTCAAGGCGGGAAGAGCATCGAAGGTAGTCTTCTTATACTTTGTTTTAATAGTCTTTCCATTGTCTGAACCTTGCCTTCCTTTCAGAACTACGGGAATCGGCGGCTTGTATTGTGGACCTATCTCCCAGGAAGTCCTTCCAGCGCTTACTTGACATAGCTGTCGTATGGGCAATATCACCGCAAAGCATCGTCCTTTCTTCCGGGCAAGGTCTGTGTTCTTTGACCCTTTTGCTTTATTATCGCTTTTTTTATGATGATGCTAACATGTCCTCTGCAGTTCTAGAAGCTGATGATGAAGTGGAGATCCTTGATGGGCCTGGGATCTTTCAAACCCCCTTGCATGGCTGTGGGTAAGTAAAACTCTACCCTTGGTATTGTTTTGTTTATTCCATGTTTGCTAGTCTTGCTGACTAGTCATAAACTTTGATAGCTTTGCCAGCTCCGGCTCCGTTGGAATCCCGAATCTCTATGCCACCGGGACCATATGCCCGACGTGCGTCTGAAAAGATGGTGAGATAAAGCATTCACTCCATGTCAGCCCTTATTGAAGATCTTCGTGCCGGAAATTCTGTTACGGCCGAAGAATTTGCTGCCGAAGCCAATACTTCTTTGCCCTTCCTTGCTACTTATCATGATGAGGCATTGGTGCATATTTGGGTTGAGTATTGTCGCAGGGTGGAGGCTTTCTTACATAATCTCGAGTGTATACGCCTTCCTTCCGAGCTCTTAACTTCCAAGGTAAGCCTGCGGGGGTGGATTTAGCGGTGCGCTGCCAATCTTCAGTCTTGTGAAAAGAGGCTCAACCGGAAATTTTCGAAAAGGGAGCTAGCTTCAAATGCTTTGGGGGAACTTCAAGCTCAACTCACTGCTAAGACCACTCGTGCGTATGAACTTTGGCGGGTGCTTCAAGAAGCTATCACGGAGGTGGTAGCTATTGATAAATCCGTTATCTTTACCCGCGAGATGGTTGAAGCTCATAAAGTTGCTGAAAAGGAGCTTGAGAGTCGGCTCGCCTCATATCAGGATCAACAGTCTCAGGCGGAGACCCGTCTCGTGGCAATAACCAAGCTTGAAGCCGAGGCCCAGCGGAAGAAGAATGAACTGACGATCTTATTGCACCGTCCGCCGGCTTAAAGATTTTTTTGTATATTCTCCTTTTTCTGTATTCACTCCTGAATGAGAGAATATTTTGTATCCATTTTGATTCTTTTGATGACATGTATCTTGTATTCATTTTGAATTCATGAATAAAAGACATATATATTTTTTTATATCCCATGTTTGCATGTAACTCTGGTGAATGTGTCCCATATGTAGTTTATCTTGATCTCCTTGTAGAGCAGTGATGGCTTAGGAAAAAGGTTTAGGTCCGCTGCCTAAGACTTTTCAACTTTATGAGCCATGAGGGTCTCATAAAAACTTTTCTCCCTACGAGTCGAGAGGATCTCGTAGGTGTAATTTCTCCTTATGGGTCGTGAGGACTCCTAAGTGTGTTTTCTCTCGAGAATCGTAAGGATCCTACAAGAGAATTTTCTTTATGCGCAGGGACACTAATTTCCCCACAGGTCGAGATGAATCGAGAGATTCTCGCAAAGACACTGATTTCCTTGCGGGCCGAAACGAATCGAGAGGTTCTCGCCAAGGACGCTGATTTCCCTGAATCGAGAGGTTCTCGCCAAGAACGCTGATTTCCTTGAATCGAGAGGTTTTTCCAAGGACACTAATTTCCTTGGGGTCGATACGAATCGAAAGATTCCTGCAAAGACACTGATTTCCTTGCGGGTTGAAACGAATCGAGAGGTTCTCGCCAAGGACGCTGATTTCCCTGAATCGAGAGGTTTTGCCAAGGACACTGATTTCCTTAGGGTTGAGACGAATCGAGAGGTTTCTGCAAAGACACTGATTTCCTTACGGGTCGAAACGAATCGAGAGGTTCTCGCCAAGGACGCTGATTTCCCTGAATCGAGAGATTTTGCCAATGACACTGATTTTCTTGGGGACGAGACGAATCGAGAGGTTCCTGCAAAGACACTGATTTCCTTGCGGGTCAAAACGAATCGATAGGTTCTCGCCAAGGATGCTGATTTTCCTGAATCGAGGGGTTTTGCCAAGGACAGTGATTTCCTTAGGGTCGAGACGAATTGAGAGATTCTTTTAAAGACACTGATTTCCTTACGGGTCGAAACGAATCGAGAGGTTCTCGCCAAGGACGGTGATTTCCCTGAATCGAGAGGTTTGTGAGTTGACTTGATTCCGAGACAGGGCATTGATCCGGCGGGGAGGTCATTGGCTGACTTGTTTCCGAGACGGAGCCTTGATCCGGCGGGGAGGTCATTGGCTTACCTGTTTCCGAGACGGAGCGTTGTTCTGGTGGGGAGGTCATTGGCTGACTTGTTTCCGAGACGGAGCGTTGTTCCGGCGAAGAGGTCATTGGCTAACTTGTTTTCGAGACGGAGCGTTGTTCCGATGAGAAGGTCATTGGCTGACTTGTTTTCGATACGGGGCGTTGTTTCGACGAGGAGGTCATTGGTTGACTTGTTTCCGGGTTGAAGCTTTGTTCCGACGAGGAGGTCATTGGCTGACTTGTTTCCGGGTCGACGCATTGTTCCGACGAGGAGGTCATTGGCTGACGTGTTTCCGAGATAGAGCATTGTTCCAACGAGGAGGTCATTGGCTGACTTGTTTCCGAGACGGAGCGTTGTTCCGACGAGGAGGTCATTGGCTGACTTGTTTTCAGGTCGAAGCATTGTTCCGACGAGGAGGTCATTGGCTGACTTGTTTCCGGATCAAAGCATTGTTCCGACGAGGTGGTCATTGGCTGACTTGTTTCCGCTTTCTGCGGTGTCGGGGTTGACTTGCTCCGCTTTATGAGGTGTCGGGGTTGACTTGCTCCGCTTTCTGCGGTGTCGGGGTTAACTCTAAGTTGTCTGTGAACCATAGAGTCTTGGAACCGGAGACTTTGTCGTGGATCCGATCGGTGATGTCGCGTCCATATCCTGCTGGAATGAATAGGAACGCCGTTGTTGATCTTCTAGGATGCAGATGTTGCCGTCGAGATCTGACCCTCTCTTTGACAGAGTCTGGTGGGGAAACGTGGTTCCCTTTTCGTTTATGCCCATGGATTGTATACAGGGGTCAGTATGGACTCACCTGTAGGGCAAAAGTTTCATTCTTTCATTTTTTTATTTCCTTCCGTGATGCTCTATCATTTCAGCTTTTTATATCGCGAAAGTCGCGATTGCCCAATCATTTCAGCTATTTTTATTACTCGCTGCTTTTTATTGCGAGTTGCCCAATCATTTCAGCTATATATATTTTTTTTGTATTTTTGGCTCGCTGATTTTGTCGCGAGTATGGTCCTGAGATCTGATACCAATCTTAAATTCAGCATCGCTGTGACTGGAATGTTGCCAGGAGAGAATCATCACTTGTCATGAAAGAACTTGGAATTTGTTACCAGTTTAGGCATCAGCATCGCTACAACTGGGAGATTGCCAGGAGCGAATCATCATTTTCCTTTGTTAACTTGAACAAAGGTGGCTTAGCAAACATGGTTAGGATCCTTTCGACTAAGGCTTTTGACTTCATGAGCCATAAGGGTCTCATAAAGGTGTTTCTCCCTACGAGTCGTGAGGACCACGTAGGTGTGTTTTCTCCTTAGGAATCATGAGGATTCTTAAGTGCGTATTCTCTTATAAGTCGTAAGGATCTTACAAAAGTGTTTTTTCCTTATAAGTCGAGAGGACTTACAAGTGTCACTCACCATATGAGGACATTTCACGCCATTAGTGGAACTTGGTGGGGGAGACGTTTATTTGTGTCCGTGGATTGTATACAAGGGTCAATATTGAACCGTTTGTAGGGCAGTCTGGGAATGTGATGGCTTAAGAACAGGTTCAGATCCCTGTAGTTTAAGTCTTTTGAATCTTATGAGCCGTGAGGATCTCATAAGGGGATTCTCCTTACGAGTCGTGAGGATCTCGTAAGTGTAATTTCTCCTTAGGAATCGTAGGGATCCCTAAGTGTGTTGCTCCCTTGTGAGTCGTAAGGATCTCACACAGGCATTTTCTCCTTACAAGGTCAAGAGGACTTTGCAAGTGTGCATGAATTTTTTACGAGTCTGCGCCCTTTCGGGTTTTCACAAACTCGCCGGTAGCCCTGCTGTTTTTACTCACGGAGCCCTTTTGGGTTTTCATCCGTGCCCGTTTTGCTTATGGACATACCATTTTTTAAACCGCGCTAGCCTAAGGATGCTGCAGTTCACAGTAGTTTAATGATGTTATGGTCCGTAGTTAGTTTAAGGACATTTCGGTCCGTAGTTAGTTTAAGGACATTTCGGTCCGTGGTTAGTTTAAGGACGTTTCGGTCCGCTATTTATTCTACATGCACGTGTATTTGTTACGTGACGGGATACACAGCGATGACATGGAATACACACAGTTAGGGTGCGATTTGACGGGCTTCGTTCAGCGGCGTGTCAATCCCTTCGTCTGACAGTTTCAAGGATTTTGGCACCAATCCTGCCCCTAGCTCCCCTATGAGAGATCATGCGACAACTTGCCATATAATCCTCAGGTTCTTCTGACGAGTCATCTCCCTCGTCATTGTCGTTTTCTCTGTTCTCAAGGATATAGTTGAGAAACTCATGGAGTGTGATTGAGGTCCGCGCCTTCTGGTTGTATTCCTCCAGCGCGTCAATATGCTTTTTCAGATCCGTGCGTTTGTCATCAAGCTGCACGGGCTTCTTGGTCTTCTTCTTTTTCTTCGAAGACTTTGGCGGCTGGGCCTGGGTGTCTTTCCCATTGCTACCAACTCTCAGTGTTGGGCGCGGTTTCAGCATTCCCTCAATAATCTCGGGTTCCAGCGGGCTTTCCATCTAATCGCCGGACATGCTTGAAGATCCTTCAGCATTCGCTTAGTCTTATCTGAAAGAACGACTTCCCATGGGGCTTCCTCTCTAAATGAGAATGATTCCCCCGGCGTGTCTACCTTTTTAGGAGTGTGCGGTTGTGGTGGGTTTACCCTCCAGTTTTCCGACAGCGCGAATTTGCCTTGTTGATACTGGTCCTCAATCCAGTTCTTGAAGACGAAGCAATCTTCGATTGGGTGGCCCACTATCCGGTGGTAGGGACAGTAATTGGTATTGTTGACGTCGCCTGGTTGTAGTGGGCATCTCGGATCTGGCAAAGTGATGAGCTTGTTGTGCACCTCCAGTTCGAACAGTCTTCTCGTTTTATCCCAAGGGAATGGGTAAGAACGTCTCAGCTTTTCTCCGAGTGATCGTTGTTTATCGTTTTGGCGAATAGCTGACTTCGGATCACTCAGTTGCTGTTGAGAATTGGCGACAAAGGTAGCTTTCCCTTTGCCCTTTTCATTTCGAAGCTCCGTTTTCGAGGAGGGCGGTCTATGGCCCATCTGGTCCATTTGGGCCAGCTTCTCGGTCAAGGCTTGGAAAGTGGTCGGCTTGAAGAACATCATGAATAGGGATATAATTGCCTACGGATCCAGGGTCCCCACGAACATGCCCATGGCAGGAGCTTCTTCTATGCATTGTTCGCATCTCGACCATAGGTTCCGCCACCGAATTGCATACTGAACCCACGTCTCTCCTGGCTTCACCCTGGCATTGATCAATGCCGTGATCGGGATGGTTTCACTGGCGCTTGCGAAATACTGGGTGAATAGCAGCTCCATTTCTATAAACGTTTTGATAGAGTCGTTCGGAAGCTCCGAGTACCATTCAAAAGCTGTCTCTGCTAAACTGCCGACGAACTGGCGAAGTAGCCATTTGTCGTCGCCTCCAGTATTGCCGCATAGAGCCCTGAACTGAGCGACGTGTTGATGGGGATTGCCCGTCCCCTTATACACATAAAATTTAGGGATCGTATATCCCGATGGGTACTTAATTTGATCATACCAGCCTGGATATGGTCGCCCAGTTCTGACGACTTAGCCAGTTGCTTCATTTGCCTGATGAGCTCGTATTTGTTGAGCTATGTAGTCATCAAGCGCAGCTTTTGAGATCATCTCCTCCCTGGCTACTGATAAAGCCGAAAGAGGGTTTGATGTCTCCCCTCTATTGTTTTCAATGATTATTGAAGGATCTTCGGCTGGTGGGTCCGGCTGGATCATCACCCTCACCATATCTTGGAACAGGAGCGCCATTTGTTTTATGTTAGCCGCTTGTTCCGCGGCTTCTTTATCTTTCTTTTCGAGCATTCTTCGGAGGAACTCGGTGTCGGTTTTCTGCTCCTGGCGTTGATCCGATATACTTCCGGGCTTTCCTTCTGCCCAGTGAGTGCGGCCATCTTCGTCAGCATCTTCCAGAGTTTCTGTTGTTGCTCCTGATCCTTTGTTACGGACCGCGTTAGTGATCGATGACCACCAGAAGCACGGCTTTCCTCTTTTCCGAAAGCCATGTAGACGGTGTGCACTACCATGCCCCAGACTTGGGGCGTTTAGGTTCAGTGCCCTTGAGATTTATCGCAGGCATAGGGATCTTCTCCGGTCTTCTCTTTTTATGAACGGTCAAAGTTGAGGGGGCTGCAACAGGCACCCTTGTAGACGACGCCTTCTATAGCATGGTGACGGGATGGTCTTCCTCTTTCCGAACCTTCATTTTCTTCGATCGGCGGAAGTAGTCTTTGTCGATTACAGAGTCTTCAGCGGTGTAGCATTTGGGCTCTATCGTTTTAGTTTAGGGACGTTACGGTCCAAAAGACATCATAATCCATAGAATTTAGTTTAGGGTCGTTGCAGTCCATTGGGTTTAAGGACATCATAGTCCATACAGTTTAGTTTAGGGACGTTGCGGTCCATTTGGTTTAAGGACATCATAGTCCATAGAATTTAGTTTAGGGACGTTGCGGTCCATTAGGTTTAAGGACATCATAGTCCGTGTTGTATTGGCTCATTGGTTCGGGGGTGCGCCAAGAGTTATTGGTTATTGGGACCCTCCGCCTCTCTGAAGACGTTGAAGATTACAACGACATGTATCAGAGGTGCGGAGAGATGTATCCTTGAACCAAATTCCAAATCGAGGAGTTATTGATTCCGAGCATAGAGGCTCGGTTTGCTTAGAGATTTAATCTCAGGAGGAACTTAACCAATTTGAGGTTGAAGTTGGTTCCTCACAGTGCTAAACACTAGTGTACCTTTAGTGCTCACGTGCTCCCACGTGATGTTCTGAGGCAGTGTTAAACACTGGAATTTGATAGCACTCACGTGTCCCACGTGATGCTTTTAAATATGGTGCTGGTCGCTTGATTTTATTCCCCATCTTTATATAAGTGTTAAACACTTTATCCATGCGGCCATCACGTGTGAGCACGTGAGGGCGCCTCAGAGTCAGTCATTTTTTCCTTAGGTTTATCCCCTTTTCTTTTAAAAGTGGCAAGCATTATCAGCAAGGGGGTCACGTATGAACACGTGATCTATTTCAATCTTTCTTTTGAGTTCATCACAGGTGGTCACGTGTAAATACGTGACCATCAATATGCATGGAATTCTTTCTCTGAGTGTTAAAAAAATCTCAAATCCCTTATTTTATATATATAAGGATTTAATTCCTTGGACTTAGTTCTTCCCTTAGGTTTTGGATCTGCATGGCAGAGTCTTCCCGATGAGAATTAAATTCTCAACTTGTGGGGAGATCTGCTTCTGCAGATCTTTCATCAGAAGGGAGAACTAAGTTCTTATATGAAAGGTTAAACCATAGTTTTATCAGAGTAATTAAATTTCTATATACCTTTTGGGAGAATTAAATTCTCTGAACTTAGATCTTCCCCTAGGTTTTGGATATGCATGGCAGAATCTCCCTGATGAGAATTAAATTCTCAACTTGTGGGGAGATCTGCTTCTGCAGATCTTTTACCAGAAAAAAGAACTAAGTTCTTTGGAAGAGTTAAACTCATGTGGAGACGAATAAGAAGTAAGATATTCTCTGTGTTTTGTTCCTTCTTACCTAGGGTTTCTTCTTTTCTTTTGAACTTGCAGTTTATGGGGGGTCTTTTGTACAAGACTTGAAGTCTTGGGTCCTTTATATAGTGGAGGCTGATTTGTAGATTTAGTTGAGGAAATCTCTCATTGAGAGATTTCTTAATTGATTTGGGAAATTTTATCCACCGTTGGATCTTTGGTCCAAGGACTTCTGTTTTACAGAAGACATTTCTCTTGTTTTAAACAAGATTGGGAAAATATTTTCCTATACAGAACTTATTCTGTATCTTGGTAATTTTTAATCACCATTGGATTTTTGATCCAACAGTGCTCTGATTTACAGAGCACAATCTTTCTTGTTTAGAAAGATTTGAGGAGTATTTCCTCAATCAGAATTTAATTCTGCACCTTGGTGATTTTTAATCACCATTGGATATTTGATCCAACGGTGCTCTGATTTACAGAGCACAATCTTTCTTGTTTAGAAAGATTGGGGAAAATATTTCAAAATAGGGTTCTAATCCCTTTTATATAGAATTTAATTCTATTGGGTCAGAAGATATTAGGAATCCTCACGTGTAGCATGTGACCCAGTTGCACTAGGCCGGTTTGCCTATATGCAGCAGTCCCAGAGAAGAGCATCACTTGTTGGCACGTGATGCGCCTTCTGGTCTGCTATTTGTTTTATAAAGGCGCCTATATACTTCATATATAGGTGCTCACGTGTGGCACGTGAGGCCCAACTTCAGTCTCATTTGTTAAGTGTAATACTTGTAATTTTGGCTCCAAGACGCATCACGTTTGGGCACGTGATGCTCCCTTTGGGGAATTTTCCCATTGCTTTTTTATTTATTATTTATTTTTCCATAGGGAACATATGTCTCAATGTAGAATGATCAGTGTAGACAACGACTGGGGAACCAATGAGATATGGCCTGAATTTCTCCAAAGCGAATACAACCGCCAAGAACTCTTTCTCAGTTGTCGTATAGTTCATTTGTGCATCATTCAAGATCCATCTCGCATAGTAGATTACGTGCAGCATCTTATCGATGTGTTGTCCTAAGACCGCACCGATAGCAAAGCCGGATGCGTCGCACATAATCTCGAAGGGATGCGTCCAGTTGGGAGAAGAAAGAACGGGAGCAGTAGTGAGTGAGCTTCGTAAGGTTTCGAAAGCAGTCAAACAGTTCGAGTCGAAGTTGAACATGGTATTCTTGGCCAGAAGAAGAGTCAAGGGTCTAGCTATCTTGCTAAAGTCCTTGTTGAACCGTCTATAGAAACCGGCATAGCCAAGGAAAGATCTGATATCTCTGACGCATTTGAGAGGAGGGATGTTGGAAATGACATCAATCTTTGCTTTGTCAACCTCAATGTCATTTCATGAAATGATATGTGCTAAGACAATACCTTTGCACATCATGAAATGGCATTTCTCTCAGTTTAAAGTGAGATTTTTATCCATATATCGGCTAAGGACATCGTCAAGATATTGTATACACTCGTCAAAGGAATCGCCAAAGATGAAGAAATTATCCATGAATATCTCTAGAAATTTCTCAACCATATCAAAGAATATTCCCATTATACGCCGCTGAAAAGTAGCGGGAGCATTGCATAACCCAGAGGGGATGTAGCGATATGCGAACGTGCCAAAAGGACAAGTGAAAGTGGTTTTGTCCTGATCTTTTTCGGTGATGGCTATTGATTTAAATGATTTTTAGATCAAAAATATATGTTAACCGCAATCAAGAACAGCGTCGCTTGGTAGCTAGCCGATGAGTACGGGTCGGTCCACAGGGATTTTATGAATTTCCTAATTGTTCTTACGAGTTAATTCCGATTGGTGTCGGATTGATTAAATCTAAAAACTAAGTTTATCTAGATCTAAATCTTGCTAGGGTTAGGTTTAAGTTAAGTTTAGAAATGTAAAGATTTCCTCACCGCTTTCTATACCCAAATTAAGATCTCTTTAGGAGTTATGGTAATTATTAATAAAGGGGATTGGTACCATCGGGAAGAAACGGTGTTTTTTCCTCTAGATTCTTGTCCTTCCTTTCTTAATCCTTACCCTAACCTCCATGGAAAACACGCTCAATCGGGCCTTTATACTACGGTATCACCGCTATCTCGTGGGATAGGGTGCCGTAGGGAGCAGTGTGTGCATGTATGCATGGAGTCCTATAAAAAAGTGTGATGGTCAAGAAAGGGGTGAGAGATCTTCATCTCTCAAGCCTTCCCTAAATCTAACCCTAACAAGCGAGGAGACTACTCGTTCATTAGGGAATTGAAGAACATATCTAACTAATTAACTAGGGCAATTAATGAAATTTAAACTAGGGCAAGAATAGAAATTATACTAGGGCAATGAAATAAAATTAACTAGGGCAAGGATTGAAAACTTACTCTAATTTGATGCACTCTTCATTCATTGCAGAAATTTACAGATCTGAATTTTAGATATAAAATGAGGCATAAGAAGAGGCATAACCTAAATCAGGTTTTTAGGGTTCTATTTATAGATTCATAGAAAACCCTAGGGTTACAATCAACGCACATCTGCTATTACAAAAATACCCTCTAAGAAAAAGACCTAGTCAATGCTCGCAGCCGCCTCGGAATTTTTCCATCAATACGGGCTCTTCATGGCCGCGGTTCCGCGGCCAAAACCCACGTTTGGCCACGGTTCCGCGGCTGTATATGGGCCTTGTGGGCTTATTTTCTTTGGGCTGATTCCTGTTGCATTTTTCTTGGTTTTTCTTCAGTTGTTTTCTCAGATTGGCTTCTGGTTCTCTTCCAGATCTCCACAGTGAATAAAGTCGTGGACTTTTACCGCTTGCTTCGTGTCGAAGTCTTGAACCTTGCTCTGCCTTTGTGCTTTGTGAAATTGTCCATTGATCTTCGTTTAGTCTTCAAACTGTAGGCAAGATAAAGATTCTCTGTTTGTTGGTCGAAGTCTCACATTTGCATCGTCTTTTCATTGTTTTCACTGTTTTTGTTCGAGAACCTATAACCTGCAACTATGTAGCAGACATGGGTCAAAAGCACCTGTTTATTTGTAAAATGAATAAGAATGGGGAATATAATAATGCAATATTATGGTATGAACAGCTATCTAATTGTAGCTTGAGTAACCATCGTGAAAATAGTAGAACTCATGTCCAGCTAATCTTTCGAGCATTTGGTCAATGAATGATAGCAGGAAGTGATCCTTCTACGCTGCGGCGTTAAGTTTTCGATAATCAATGCATAGTCGCCATCCGGTTTGGATGCGAATGGGGATTAACTCATTCGCTTTATTTGTAATGACCATAATGCCTGACTTCTTAGGAAAAACGTGTATCGGACTAACCCATTGGCTATCAGAAATAAGGTAAATGATACCACTATCCAGACATTTAACAATCTCCTTTTTCACTACCTCCTTCTTGACTGGATTCAATCGTCTATGTGGATCCCTAGCTTGTTTGGCATCATTCATCATAAGAATATGATGTTCAACGATTAGGGGACTAATCCCCTTGATGTCCGCCATCGTCCAGTTGAACGCTTGCCGATTTGATTGCAAGATCGCGAGAAGGGATTTCTCTTGCTCTAAAGCTAGAGAAGCCGAAATAATTACAGGGAGTGTCTCATTTTCACCTAAATAAGTATACTTGAGGTGAGACGACAAAGGCTTGAGTTCGAGTGTTGGAGGAGAAACTACTGAAGGCGGAATAGTAGAACGTGTCTCGAACTCAAAAGATTCTAAGAGGGGCTCAAAATAAGTGTACGCAACAGAGTTGGATGGTTCAACTAACGCATCCGAAAATTCAAAAGACTCCAACTCGGATGATGACATGTCAAGATCATTCAGAAATGTGAAGCACTCATATTCTTTATCGAAATTGGAAGCAGCGGGTTCAAAGAGGAACGCACTAGCGGCGTCAAAATCACCGTGATCAAACAGAAATTCTTCTAATTCACAGTCCTCAGGGGCGATCTCCTAAATGGAATAGATATCCAGTATATGAGCGTTCGGTTCGGATGGCTGATTTCCTAACCTAAAAATGTTGAGTTCAATTTTCATGTTACGAAAAGATAGGTTCATGGAACCATTTCGACAATTGATCACCGCATTTGAGGTTGAAAGGAATGGGCGATCGAGAATCACCGGAATTTGATTCCAGGGGTTGGTTACAGGTTGTGTATCTAAAACAATAAAATTCATGGGGAATATGAAGTCCCCAACCTTGATCAACACATCTTCTAGCTCACCCCTAGGATGGGTGATAGATCGGTCGGCCATTTGAAGAGTACAGTGTGTAGGTTTCAGTTCTCTTACACCGAGTTGCTCATACACTGAATAAGGAAGAATGTTAACGCTGGCACCAAGATCCAAAAGAGCGTGATTGATGTTCTTATCCTTAATAGTTATTGAAATCGTAGGACAATCAGAGTCCTTCCGTTTTTGTGGTAAATCTTGAGTAAGAGCATTACTCACGTTACCAGCCAAGAAAACTTTCTTTGATATCTGAGATTTTCTCTTCTTAGTGCACAAGTCTTTCAAGATTTTCGCGTAAGACGGGACTTGCTGAATTGCATCTAAGTAGGGAATGTTGATATTAACCTGTTGTAACAACTTCACAATCTTCTCCATTTGTGGACCTTGTTTATTGGATCTTAACCGGTTTAGAAATGAAGCATTATTGAAATTGGTTGAGTCCAATACTTGTGGAGGAGATTGTGGAGATGGAATGGAACTTAAAACTAAAGTTTGAGTGGAGTGAGATGTGAGTCCGTTCGAAGCAGCAATCGAAGAAGAAGAGCCTTGTAAAAAATGGAGAATAGGCTTAGAAGAAGAAGAAGGAGAAGCGGCCGGGGTGTCATCATCAATTCGTGCGCCAATATTGTTCTTCAGCATTCTTCCAGATCTCAACGTAGTCATGAAACTCACATTATGATTCTATTGTTCAAGAGCAACATGTGCATTATGTGGGTAATCAGTATTTGAGAGTGGTTGAGACGGAAGCTTTCCTTTCTCTCGCTCACTCAAGGCCACGTTCAGTTGTGCAATCTGGGTTTCGATTGTCTTGATGCTTTGTCCGTGTACAGTGGCATGTTGCACCAGAGACTGAATTGAAGACTGGATATTGATGGTGGATTGGGTCGATTGCTTTACAAAATCCTCAAGACTCCATTCTAGCGACAAAACCTTATTGTTATTTGATGGAAAAAAATTGTTGTTTTAAGGAAAAGAATTGTTGTAGTGTATAAAGTTATTCGTCGGATTCTGAAAAGGTTGGGGTTGGAAAGGTTGCTGAAATTGTTGCTGAGCTTGTTATTAAGGAGGAGGAGGCCTCTAAAAGTTTTTCTGGCCTTGGAATTGGTGCCGGTTCTGATTCCAGGAGAAATTAGGGTGATTCCTCCAACCTGAATTATATGTGGAAGAGTATAGATCGTTTCGTATCCTTTACTGAAATGCAACATTGACCTGATCCTATCCTTGAGATGGTGGATTGTAAGGACACTCTTCGGTCAAATGAGATGGATCCGAACAACAAGCGCAAATGATACAAGAGGGAGGAGTAGCGTCAGGAGAAGGAGATGAGAATTTGCTCTCAATTGCATCAAGTTTTCGCGTGATTACAGCCATCTCGGCTTTCATTGCAATTGAGGTATCGAGTTGGTGAACTCCTGTCCTAGAGAGACTTGAAGAAGAAGAAGTTGAAGCATTCGACCGGGTGCTCTCCTATTGCAGTGTTTGTTCCGTAAGATCATCAAAGAATTGCCAAGGCTTCTCATCATATTTGGATAGGAAGTTGCCTTGACAAATGGTCTCCATCAACTGTCTAGTTGCTGGATCAGGCCCTCATATAGAGTTTGGAAATTTTTCCATTTCTCGATACCGTGATGAGGACACTGAAAAAGAAGGTCATGTACCAGTCAATGCACTTCCAAAAAGGTTTAGTTGGAAGCTGGGTGAATTGGTTTGTCTCGTTTCAGATCCATGCGGTCTTATGATTTGGGTAGAATTTCTTCAGAAACGCTTTCACAAACTCGTCCCAACTGGTTATTGAATGAGATGCGGTGCAATACAGCCACTTTACAATAAGGTCACAAAGCGTGAAAGGTTAAACTCGTAGCCGTACGGCATTATAAGACAGTTGGATTGTCTTCAACATCACATAAACGCTTTGGAATTAATTGATGAAGATATAAGCATCTTCGGATTCAAGCCCATGAAATTTAAGCAACATGTTGATAAAGTGGGGCTTAATTTTGAAATTATCCCTATTGGCCGGTGGAAAAGAAAGACAAGTGAGGAGCGCAGCGCGGGTGGGATAAAAATGATCTTGAAGCGCGATTCGTTGCGGCGCTGCTGGAGGTGGTTGCGGGTTATTCGTACCAAGTGGATGTGGAATTATTTCCGGGCGAGGTAAAGTGATATTAGGAGCAAATCCCGACATCTCAGAAAAAGAAGTGGATGAAGGTGAAGGTGAAGAAGATGAACAAAATCACAATCAACGTCGGAGTTGACCGGCAAAGGTAAAAATGAAAGAGGTGCGGAAGGAGTTTCGACTTCAGAGTCGATCGTGTAGTCGGTAGCGACTAACGTAACGCGGACTAGGCGGGCACTCATGTCCCGAGTCCAAACAAACATACACTAAACGAGTCTAGTGTAGTCAAAGCGTAGAAGGTGAGGGTAAGAAAACGTCAATGTAGAAAAGTAGGTGAAAGGTAGATGGAATGGAAATTTGGCGACAAATGGCAAGTTTTTTTGAAAATTTTTGGGTTTTTTTAGAGAGTTTGCAAAATATATACGGATTTATAGACACAACTTCAAACAATCACAGTTACAATATACACAATCACACCTAGAGCTAAGGCCTTCAAAGTCCACTAGATTGCTCCTAACTGTTCCAAAGCGATAAGTTATGAGATGACCCTCAAATCGCCTCTTCACTACCAGTTATGGCCAGGTAAGCATAAGTGAGGTAAAGAGGGTTCCGCCCACGAATCACCGTAAGGCGGGCCTTTTAAAATTACCTCCTCACTTGTCTAGCCTAGGCACCACAAAGTCAATTTTAGATATACGACCAAATGCCCACAAACTTGCTCTGTCCTATTGAGCACGATAAGTCCGTAATTGGCTAAGTCTAAATATTTTTTAATTAAGCTCAAAAGTAATACGTATGCTTTTTGTGATTTTTTGGGTCTTAGGAAGGGTGATGAAATCCACACCCAATTTGAATTGGTGTTATAGCCCCTTAAAGTCTGTATTATTTATGCAAAATAATTAACAAAAAAAAAATCTAAAACACTTGCAAAAAATTTATTTAGCGGCGGCGCAAAAAGTCCTGCACAAAAACAGTTTATTGGAGAGGGGGAGAGAGTTTGCGTAATGAATACTGCAGAAAAAACAGTTCAGTAGAGTTCAGAGAGGGTTTTTAGAAGAAAGAAATATTTACCAAAAATTTTGGGCTCTGATTCCAATATTTGACTGCAGAACTGCGGTCAAATATATCTTTTGGCTACGGAAGCGCTGTCGATTTGATGACTTGGAGCTCCAAATTTCTTCAGGGAACTACAATTGATCTACTCTTCTGGGTTTTAATCTCTGGCAATTGATTTGGTCACTGAAATTTCTCCAGAATTTGTATGGTTAGTCGCGATTTCGTCTTGAACCGCCCAGTGTAGCCACGAGATGTGGTCAACTCCTCACGACTTTAGCACTGAACTTGCTCTTCTCCTTATCCTGCACACTCGTACAAAAAGAATCAAAAAATAACAAGATGATTTTTATAGTTTTTTTGGTTTTTTTATATATTTATTCACAAATTAACCCGAAACTACACAAAGAAATAAACTGCCGTCTCTCCGGAAATGGCGCCATTTGATTGTTATGATTATTTAGTTCTATTTACCGCAGTCAAATCGGTTTCCCTTGGTAGCTAGCCGATTGAGTACGGGTCAATTCACGGAGAGATGGTAATCTTTTTCTTAATGTTTTAACGAGTTAAGTCCAAATTGTTCGAGTTTGTTCAAAGCTAACTATATGTTTAGATATGTATGTTAAAAGAATCTTGTCAGGGTTAGGATTATGTTGGTTTGAATTAGGAGTTCGCTCACTTTTTTTGTTTTCCACTCTTGATATCGATGTTATGGTAATCGACAACAACGTAGATTAGCACGACTTGGAAGGAAACTTGCGAGTATAAGCTAGACTTTCCAACGCTTAATTCCTTCCTTTTAGTCCTTATCCGTCCGTTCTTGTCACTTAGCCATAACCACCGGTCAATTCAACCACAACCGGTCTCGTTGGGGTGTCACCGCTATCATATAGGATAGGGTGCCGTAGGTAGCGGATTGTGGTTGCTTTGACGGAAGTACAATTCAAGTTGTTGGGCAAAGAAAAGAGTGAGAGAGATTTTCTTCTCTCAAACTTTTCTTATCCTACCCTAACAAGTAAGAAAACTACTCACTCATTATAAAAAAAAAGAAAATAAAAACAAGTAAAGAAGATAGAAAGAAATTTGGTAGAAGGTTACAGCTGGCTATTTAGGATCTCACCTATGCAAGGATCACATTTGAGTATCATGGTTGCAATGATAAAAGAAAAGAGAAAAAGAAACAGAACAAATAAAACCAACAACTACTTAACAAAGAAAAGAACAAGCTATATATAAAAAATAGTTAATCAATTCAACAAGACATGCATAAAAAAAAAAGCTCTCATCTTCATTTATCATCCACTCAAAAGCTCTCACTACAATTTTAATGGAGGAAAAATAAAGAAGAAGGAGTTTACATTAAATTCTAACAAAAACTAGTGAAAAATTGCATCCTTCATATGGCTCTGATCTGGAGTATTTATAGGCAGTGAAGTGAAATCCTAGGGTTTTTTATGAGTCCTTGTAAAATGACAAAACTAATCTTGAAAATTTGGTGCAAGAGGACACGTAGTGGCTGCGGATCTGCCGCCTATATGGGATTTAGACCGCGGAACCGCGGCCGATTTAGGGAGTTGAAACTCCGGTTTTCTTGGGTTTCCTTGTGTTGCTTTATTACTCTATTTAGTACACTTGTATTTACAGAATCATTCCAAAAACACTCCCAGATTTACAACAGTCTCCAAACATGAAAATGAGTGGACTTTTGCCTTGATTTTTCTCGAGCTCCACGTTGTCTTCTTGATTCTTGTGATGTCTCTCTCATGATCTGTGCTTGTTTGAGACACGAATGACCCTCACTTAATCATATCTCCTGAACTGATAAGTGGCACCTGACGGATGGTGAGCGGAACCTGTATTTTTATCCGTTGTTGGCAGTTGTCCTGAATTTGCCGTGACTATTCGTGATTTTCATTGTTTTGGACTGAGAACCTATAACCTGCAATTTATGTAGCAAACACGGATCAAAAGTACCTACATATATGCAATGTAATCAAGAATGGATGGTATAAAAGTGCAAAATTCTGATATGAACAGTGCCCAAATCACCGGATTTTGGAAGTGCTGGGTGGCCCACTCACTTCGTTGATTGGGGTGCCACGCTTTTGGGATTGGCGGGTGGCTTGCCGCACTCATAAGGGCCTAAGATCCGATACTACGGGCTATCCACACGACCGGAAAATTGCATTTCATATTTGGCTCCATTGAAATATACTTTTCCTAGATTATCTACATTTCTTTATTGTGTTTTCTTCTGATGTGACGTTTCTGTGATATTACTTGATATCATGCGTGAGATAAATGTTTATATATATTAGTAGACGCTATATATGTTTTGAATCCGCGCTAGTCCTGTCCCCGCCCTGCTGTAAATTAAGTAACTTTACGGTGAAGATCCGGGATCCTGTGGCGAATGCGGATTGCATATTGTGCGTACCTATTTTTGTTTCTTTTCTGGCATGATATGATTAATTGATGGGACTGCCTTAATTATGATTAATGCAAGGAAAATAAACCTAAATGATGTTGCCAGAACCAATTTTTAAAACTATCCGGTTTTCTTCAAAACCATAGTCATATTCTTTTGCTTTGCATGGAGGTATTCGATTAAGAATATCCTGCACTTCATTCGATGAGGAAATAGCCTTGATACCTTCCTGAGGAGTACGCTCTGAAGCAAAAGTTTATGTTACTGGTTTTAAAAGCGGAGCCTAAACTGCTTCTTTTCAAAACTGCTCGAGTTCCTTCAACGATATCAAGTTCATTACGTTAAAGGTTTTTCGCCAAAAACCAGTCGTTGCCCTCCGTTATTTCAGATAGGCAGCGCCTAGTATTCGTGCTATATTTATTGGCATCCGTCAAGGTATAGTGTACGGTAACTACGTGTTACTTTTTTACAGCATAAAGATGTATTAAATTAGGACAGTCGTACAACCTTGTTAGCATCTGTCAAGGGCTAGTACGGGTGGGTTTAAATTAATCAGGAAATTGACGGGTAGAACCTAACTTGCGACTTATGATTTATTGGCATCTGTCAAGGTCATAAGACGCTTGGGGAAAAAAACCATATCGGAAGTTTCAAATATAAGGGAAACTTGCCAAGTTTGCGCATACCTTCTGGAGTGTGGTAATTTTGGTCGGCTTCCATCAGGATTATCACACAATGATAGTTGAGACCCGATTCCCACTAATGTCTAGGTATTACTCCTCGGGTTATTCTGACTAATTCTCCTTTTAGGTTTTGAAGGAGAATTCGAGGAAACAGTGGGAGCCATCCTGATTAGATAAAATTATTAACCAATCTAATTTTGATGGTGTGCACGCTGAGTATTTCTTTTCTCTCTCTCTCTCTCTCTCTCTCTCTGGTTTGCGACCATGACCCTCCTTAAACTATAACTTAACACCTAGCCGACCGACCTTTTTACCATCCGGTTTTGGATTGTCATGATTCACGACAAAGTCACATATATATCTACTACTCCTATTTTCCTTTGTTTTTCTCCAAAACACTCTGTATCACTACGGAGATCTATATTGTTTGGAAAAACCATCTCGTATAGTTACATACGAACTCGAAGAGACTTGTTTCAGTTAGAGGATGGCCACGGGTTCTGGAGAAATTCAATAGAATTATTTGGTTGTCTTTTATCATTACCTTCTCTTATGTTTTGAAGGCTCTTAGTATTAGGAGAGTACACCTATTACGCTTATTGGATGGTCTTCTTCCAAACCTTAGGCTACTGCTGAAAGGTAGGAAAAGAAGAAAAGCAATTAGCCTAAGTATGATGTACAGAAAGTAAGAAGTAAAGACATATAAAGGGATTGCAGTGAGGGAAAGGGAATTTGCGACTATTGTCATGAATCTGGATAATGGAAGAGGCATTACTAGGAAAATCCGTCCACCCCCTCGAAACATTTTCATATTTCAATTTTCTTGTGCGGGGTTAATTAAAAACTGTTTTTCCAATTAGATTCTGACTCCAGGGTATGTATTTACCAGACTTGATTCTCACATCTGTATGGCGTTACAGATGCTGAATGGGAGTCGAATATTGGGAATTTGGCGATTAGATTCACAATATCAGAATTCTTTGTAATTGGTGATATTTGAGGAAATCACCTGGGTTTTGCCTTACGCCAAATATTTGGTTTTGAATAACCGTTATGCACCCATTTTTAAAATTGAATATCTGTATCTTTATTTTATAAAGTGAGATATAAATTTTGAAAATTAGGTTTTAAACATTTACCTTTATCAGTTAAGGATAAGATAAGGTGCATTGAATAACGGTATAGATATTGCTAACCAAAATACAGTTTTCAACTTACAACACACAGAATTTGAGTTAGTATACTCTAGGGACTTATACATGGTATTGTATGTTATCCGATGTCCATTAGAACAAAGGATTGGTACTCATACTATATTCCATTTACTCATAACTTCTCTGGTTTTAGACACGCGTTTCGTTTGAAATACAAGGTCCAAATTTTGAGAAGTTATAAGTATAAGAATAAAGTAGAGAACCATGCGTTGGAAGTATCAGAATTTTTCAAGGTGATCGAAGATATAGATACTTATACTAGGTATTCCATCATAGTAATATTGAGAATATGATTCTCTCATAGGTTACTCATCCATAAGTGCGCTCCTTGATAAGTAATGTCGCATGGTCTTTTTCTATATGGGATATGCACTAAACATAGTTGCATGACAATTGAATATGATTCCATCTAAATTAGCGCCTTTCATTCTATGTGGACATAGAATGGTTGTACATCTTGAGGATGTTAATATATAGAGTTATCTTGTTTCTATTTAAAAGCTGAATCCAAACAAACTTAAGGCATGTTTCTATAACGGCAGTTTGTAGGTTATTCCAGGCTTTTAGCAAGGGTTTAACGTCTACCATTTTAAGATAAAAAGTTGATTTGTTCTTGACTCTCCACCTTTTTATAAAAAGAATTTTTTTTGCAAAAGAAACAAGTGGGAGTATGGTAGAACTGGAAGTGATTCCAGAACCACAAGCGGTTACTGAAAATTTAGTGGAACCTAGAGATTCAATTGGATTCGACAATCCATTAGCCACTCCACAGTTTTAGTGGGTAACCTCAGCCATCCGAGAGGTACTTCGGTTTCCTCAAAGACGATGACAAGGAAGTTTTGATTACCCAAACTTGCCACTACTGGTGTCCTAAACTATGAGATTTGGCAGGTGGATGACTAGAATGTCATTCTAAATTGAATTTAGAAGTGCACGTGTATATGACTCTTCCAGAGGGTTGTTGTAGTCAATGGGCACAACGGAAGCGTGGTGGACAAGTTGCTTATGTCTATTAGACTAAAGCAAATATAGCGGAGATGGATCATCTATTTTGATGTGTCAGTCATAGATGTAAAGACCGTGTTTTTTAATATCCAATAAAGGTCTTTTAATTAGTACCAAGTATTTATTTGCATATTTACTTAATGGAAAAATATTTTACCTTAATGATTTTATTTTTAAAAGTGATGTGAGTAAATTTTTTAAAACATTGAAAAATAATTAAAGGAATTTTCTAAAATCTATTTATATTTTTCTGGGCTTAAAATGTTCTAATAAAATTTGATAATACCTTAAAATAAATTACATATTTTTATAAGCAATTAAAATAATTATTTCGTAATTAAAATATTTTCAAGGATAAAATAAATTTTTAAATAATTATAATGACTAACAAATATCATATATATGGAAATATTATTTAGTTTTAGCCAAAATCGTTTTTATACTGAAGATAACAATAAAATATATTTTTCTGAAATTTTTCTATAATTTTTCCGTATTTTAAACTATTCTTAACAAATTTTAGAAAACAAATTCGGTTTTATAAAATAAACAGTTTAGATTTAATATATATATATATATATATATATATATATATATATATATATATATATAATTTAGAAAAATAATTAAACATCTCTTAACCTGGACCGTTGGATATCGAATCTAACGGTCCAGGATCGCATGCATCTGCCCACGAGGGTAGGGACCACGCGCTTGTGCCAGCAAGCGCGTGAGCCCAATCCTCGTGGCTACGTGGCCAGAGGCGGCGGCTCGTGGGCCGTTGGATTTAGATCCAACGGCCACGATTGGAGGCGGCAGCAGCTAATCATCAAATGAGGATTGGAAATTATCGGGGGCGCGGATTTTGGGGAATTTGACCGTATTTTTTTGGATTTTATTGTTGGGAGAAAGACCCTATAAATAGATACCTTCAAACTCTATTTTATCACACCACAGAACTCCGAAAATTCTGAAAAAAATACCCAGACCTTCGTATCGACGACGCCGACGCTGTGGTTTCACCCAATCATCGAGGAAAAATCCGAACGCGGAGTTGTTAAGGTTGTAGTACAAGGCTACGATTTCGATACATCGATCAGCATCTCAAAACAAAGGTAGGATCCACCTCTCACCACTTAATCTATCACCTGTTCTCCGCCGAAAGACGCGACCGGGACGTTATGACGTCCGGCCTGAATTTTGGGGGCAGATACTATTTGGTTTTATCCATCCACCTTTCCGAAGATACCAAGTAGATTTATGGCACCGTGTATCGGAGGTTTAGACGGATGCGGCCGTTGTAGCAGACTTCATCAGATTCCCCCTCGTTGTGAGGGGTTTTTGATTGTGGGGACGCTCTTCCCTGCAGGCGCAAGCCCCTGCAGTTAATTACGTTACCGCGTAGCGGTAACCACTTTCACCTGCTCCAGAAGGTCACTTCGTGTCGTGTGTGTTTGTTTTGTTGTTGGTTGCCCGTGGATTGTATACGGAGACTAATTTATGTTGTCGCCCGTAGGGCGTGGATTAGTCCAAATCCGTATTTTCTTAGATTTGGGTTTGGGTTGGTTTAAGGATCGTTAATCTTATTTTAGATTAAGATCAACTTAAACGTTTATTGAGGATACGTTAGTCTAATTTTAGACTAAGATCTACTCAATAGGATTTTCTTTAGTTTATAAAGACATTGCGGTCCGTTGGGTTTAAGGACATCATAGTCCATGAGTTTAAAGACCTCATAGTCCATAGTTTAAAGACGTCATAGTCTATAGAGCTTAGTTTAGGGACGTTACGGTCCATTGGGTTTAAGGACGTCATAATCCATGAGTTTAAGGATCCCATAGTCCATGTTTAAAGACATCATAGTCTGGTTTAAAAATATCATAGTCTGTACGGTTTAAAGACATCATAGTCTGTATGGTTTAAAGACATCATAGTCTGGTTTAAAGACACCATAGTCCATGAGTTTAAGGACCTTATAGTCCATAAGGTTTAGAGACATCATAGTCTGTACGGTTTAAATACATCATAGTCTGTAAGGTTTTGGTTTAACCGTTTGGGGATGCGCCAAAAGTTATTGGTTATTGGGACCCTCCATCTCTCTGAAGACGTTGAAGAATTACAATGACATGTATCAGAGGTATGAAGAGATGTACCCTTGAACCAATGTCCCGACTGAGGGGGAATGGGACGAATATCATTTTAGATGCCATCTGTTGGGAGCTCATTAGCTATCTATAGGACTGAGTTCAGATTTGGAGACCCTGAGCATGAGGAGCTCAATTGACGCTTCGCTTCTCGGGAAATTTGGTCTGAGTTTGGCTAACATTGGCCTTTCGTAGTGTTAAACACTAGTATATGCTTAGCGCTCACGTGCTCCCACGTGAGGTGCTTGAAATAGTGTTAAACACTAAAAATTGGAGGCACTCGCGTGGGGTCACGTGAGGCGCTTGAAGTAGTGTTAAACACTAAAAATTTGAGGTGATGCTTCCTTGGGTTTATTCCCTTGTTCTTTTCTGAGCTCTAAGCGCTATTGGGTCACGTAGGGTCACGTGAGGCGCCCCAAGTGGAAACTACCTTTTGATTTACTCCCTTTCTATAAGTGCTAAGCACTACTTGCTGGGTCACGCGGGGTCACGTGAGCCAGTCTCAGTTGTCCTCTTTTGTTCATCAAGGATGTTCACGTGAGAGCACATGATCGGTCGTTATCATGTTGGATGTCAATCCTTTTACGTGTATGGAGGTCCTTAATTAGTTTCGAGACTTTCAAACCCACTGTTTTGTAAGAATTAAATTCTTAGGACTTAGTTTTCTCTTAGGTTTGGGATCTGTATGGCAGAATCTCCTCGATGAGAATTAAATTCTCAACTTGTGAGGAGATCTGCTTCTGCAGATCTTTCACCATAAGGAAGAACTAAGTTCTTATATGAAGGGTTAAACCCTTGTTCTATCAGAGGAATTAAATTCCTATATACTTTTTTGGAGAATTAAATTCTCTGAACTTAGATCTTCCCCTAGGTTTTGGATCTGCATGGCAGGATCTCCCCGATGAGAATTAAATTCTCAACTTGTGGGGAGATCTGCTTCTGCAAATCTCAACCAAAGGAAGAACTAAGTTCTTTTTAGAAGAGTTAAACTCTTATGGAGGTGAAAAGGAGATGAGATATTCTCTGTGTTTCGTTCCTTCTCTTACCTAGAGTTTCTTTTTTCTCCTTTTCTCTCTGGAGAATTAAATTCTCTTTGTTTTAAGCTTACGAGGTTTTTTTCTCTCTATCTGGCTCCTATTTATAGGAGAAAGAAAAGAATCAATTTGTTCGGAAAATCTCTTATTAAGAGATTTTGATCGATTTTATAATCAACCAAAATGATCTTTTAGATCAATCGGTGAATTTTATTCACCGTTGGATTTTTAATCCAAGGACTTCTGTTTTACAAAAGATATTTCTCACAAGATTAGGAAAATATTTCCCTATACAAAATCTTCTTCTGTAAATTGGTGATTTTTAATCACCATTGGATTTTTAATCCAACGGTGCTCTGCTTTACAGAGCGCAATCTTTCTTGTTTTGAAAGATCTAAGGAAATGTTTTCCAAATAGGGCTTTGACCCCTTTTATTTTAGAATTTAATTCTATCGGTTCAGAAAGCATAGGAGCCCATCATGTGTAGCACGTAACCCCACAAAGTTAAGCCCATTAAAGAGCGTCACGTGCTATCACGTGAATTTTTCTGGCCAATTGTTTGTTTTTAGAAGGCGCTTATATAATTTGTATATACAGGTCACGTGTCTGCATGTGAGGCTCAGTTTCAGCCTTGTTTTATCAAGCGCAGTGCCTATCACGTGTAGGCACGTGATGCTCCATTTGGGAACTTTTCCCATTACTTTTTATATTTATTATTCAGTTTTCATAAGGGAACATCACCTTCTTCAATTAGGATTTCTTAGACATGATAATAATCTTGCAACCCATTTTAATACGTTGTTAAACCCTTCATGCATATTATGTTACGGTATTTTTTTAATGAAAGAACTTAGATTTAATATTGACTTCATGGGATAACGACCAATCCCTCATGCTCACACGCATACTTACAATCAAAAATTTATGATGTTGTTTATCAGTTAAGTTGGCACATCACATATATCTTCTAATACCATATTGGTTATTTTTTATAACATATCGCACATACTGTACGATCTCCAAATGGGTTACTTCCACAAAAACACCCTCATTTTTATTAATACATTATATTTAAATTAAAGCACCCATATGATATAGGGCTTTGTGAATCAAATACCTTGATCACATTAAAATGATATTTTATTTTTACCCTTATCCATTAATTATTTTAGTTTCATTAAAATCCTTTTACCTTTTGAACGGAGTAATATTAATTATATTATGGTTTCCAACTTAACCCCCTTTCACTCAGAGAGAATATTTTTATATTAATTTTTCTTAGCCTATTAACTAAGATTTAATAAGATACTCTAATAGGATAATATTTTACATGAACACCCCGTAGTTACTAGACAATCGTCCCTGAAAAGGACACAAATCCTGTCGTCCATATGCAGTGGTTGTCAACGCGGAGTTGTTCTTGTAGAATACCACCTTTAATAAAATACCCTAATTTTATAGGATAATGTTTTACGTAAATATCTTGTGGTTGATAGGCAACCGTCTCTGAAAAGGACACAAATCATACCGCCCATGTACAGCGGCTGCCAACACGGACGTATTTCTAAAATGTTACCCCCAAATAAAAACCATAACTTTATAAAATTATTATTTACAATAAAATAGCTTAATCCATCCTAAAAGGATATAATTTCATTTAAATACCTGGATCTTTACTAAAAGGCTATTTTCAGCAAAAACCATAACCTTTATAAATGATAGTTTCCAAAAAGAATAACTAAAACTTTATTAAAAGATAATTTTAAATAAATACCATAATATTTTATTAAAAATATATTTTCAATAAAATACCATGGGTTTTCCCAAAATTATAATTACTCTAAAATATCATGATTTCTTATAAACAATGACTACCATTAAATACCATGATCTTTATTAACTAAGCGTGTTATAAAACATTATGATGCACCTTACAAACTTTAAAAGATGACAAGATAAAATGGATGGTTGTGGAAGACCATATTAAATAAGATTAATTATTTAAATACAAGTTACAACATACATGACACATGATACGGTTAAGGTTAGAATGCGCGAACCTAGATATGGAATACTTAAATGAAGATCTCTGCAGGCAGAGTGAACAGTCCAATATGTGGACGACTACTAACCCTATATTCGGGCGAATACTAACCCGGTCTTTGGGCGAATACTAACCCGATATTCGGGCGAATACTAACCCGATATTCGGGCGAATAATCTAATATGTAGATGACATATAATGTGGAAATTTCATGACTAGATGATATACACACTAACTCTAATTCATCATAACCTGTACACTGAACAACGGAGATGGGTAGTTTGATTAAGCAAGAAGATGCGGAACTCGGATTCTTGTAACAACTCCAATTTTAATGTACAGAAAATTCATTTAAAATTAATGTACAATTAGGGTATTTGCAATCCAGTGTATGCTATAAGTATTTGTTTTATTTTAGAACAGCAAGAAAGTACTTGTAGCACATTGGTAAATTCTTGCACTACTGTGATGTAGCCCCTGTGATCGAATCCCCTCAGCCACATAATCTTTTCATTTTATTTTCTTTTAATCTTTTAGAAGCCCAAGAGTTTGCACGTGCACTACATGTAAAATGAAGAGTCACATAGAAAACAAATAGGTGCAAAATGGTATTCAGACCGACCAAGACACGTGGCGAGAATCCAAGCCCTCCTCACCGGGAACGGACCGGCGATATTCATTCTCGAGCCGGCACCGCCGGTCCAACATGGACCAAATACCATTTTTCTCCTCTACCCTAAACCCTTGGACTCCCCCATTAACTCCTATACTATTTGTTTACTCTGTATTTATCCAGAGAATTAAAATGCTCTTTAAATCCATTTTTAATACAAATTTTAATTCACCAATTCAATACACCAAACCCTAATTTTCTCTATAAATACCACACCTCATTTCACACATCCTCACTCAGAATTCTAGTACAAAAACTCTACAAAATTTCCAAGTCTCTTTTGTGTACAAGTGGAGTAAGCAAAAGGGTGAAGTTTCGACGACGGTCCAAGGAGATTTCGGTGATGAAACGATACCCCGAAGCATTCTGTAGGTTCCTCTCCCTATTCTCTTGATCCCAAACCAGTAATTCCCTTCTTCACCTCTCTTTCTCTATTTTAAAAACTTTAAATTATAAAACCCGACGGAAGCGGAGTAAATTCGACTTCCGATTCGGTTTTTCTTCAAAACTCAACTTTTCCTAATCAAGAAAATATCAAAATCTCATATAATGTTTAACAAATATTAAAAAACCCATTAAAACAAGTTTCATCTCAAAATATTCTTTATTGCAACTTTTATCGTATTTTTTACAGTAAAATACCATATGTTTAAGTTTCGACACAAATCAACATAATACCTATATTAACTTTAGATAGCTCATGGGGTAATGACCTACCTCATCACAACATACATTTTTGACATAGCACGATGAATTTTTAGGAATATTTTCTTGGGATAACACGATTTACAAATAAATACCGTCAACTTATAAAACCTTTTCTTTAAAAAGATGTATTAAACAATTCCTTACAATCGCGCCTCTACAACCCACTTTTGGGGACCACATTCGGGATAGTGCAGATTATCGCACATTCTCGGACCTAGTAGAGTGAGATGCAGACCTCCGAAAGGAGCATTCGATTTCGATGGAATTTTTATACATTTTTCTTTAGAAAATGAGATTTCTACAAGAAAATAAATAAATTATTTTCATTAAATATATAAATATCTACTATCAAAATATCTATTTTAATTATATAAATATTCAAAGCTTTCTAAATCAAAAGAATCACCATTACATGAAAATACCATCCAAATATAAAACAATTCCAATATTTCAATAAAATAGCATATATTATGAAATTAGGTTTTTACTCACTAGAAATTTCACTTTCATAAAATATACATCTATGAAAACTCTAAAGACGATAATTAAATACTTGAGGTGTATTTTGAAAATTATATCAAACTATTTTTACATAAACCCCTCAAGTTATGCTAAATTACAATAAGGACCCTAGTAAACATAGGTTTAAGCGGGACCAGTCTCTTGAGCCTTAGGGAGTCAGAGATATGGGCGCTTGCCTATCTAAGGTAGACAATATAACAAACGGTGTTATCAACACGGTAATTGTCTTGGAAAAAGACACAAATCCTGCCGTCCATGTGCAGCAGTTACCGATAACATCAAAACTAATTTAGGATTTCAAGTTCTTTTTAAAGTGTCTGATTCAAACTGAGTCCCAATCTAATCAATCTGACTTTAATGTGATTCAAGTATAAACTATAATTCAATATGAATCCGTCTATTCAATCTACATCAATCTATATTGACTGAACCGAACCATGGATATACTACATCTACATGTACATCCATTATATCCGTTCCATTTACTGATATCATGGTTTCGGCAAGTCATCCATATACGATTTACAAGACAAGACAATACAATACAATTAATACAAATAATACATTCAAAATATCGCGGGGTTTATAAGGGGTAGATTAGTACGGAAGGTGTTAAAAGTGGCACGTGACTGTAACCATAATACACCTAACCTGAATATCCATTGCCGTTGTACCGTAACTGAACGGTTTCTTGTGCTCCGTGTACCTTAGTATCTGGAATAGTGGGACTCATCTCGTATACACTGGCATTTTCTGTACCAAGCTATAAACAACAGCGTTAACAATATAATAAAACATTAAAACTTATATTCTCCTCCTGTCTATTTTGTCTATACTCACCTTTGGGACTTATCGAGCGATTGTTCGCTGACGACATTCCTTTTCTTCTTTCTTTGGAATGTTGTCAGGTGGATTGGACTCACTGGAGATCGAGCCCAGCACCGAGGATTTGGAGCAGTTAGCATTCGACCCGGAGCTTTAGATACTTGTACATACTATTTTCATTTCTGTTATGCCATTGTTTAGGCATTGCATTCATTCCATGTATTTACATTTCAGTTATACTTTAAAAGAATGTTAAATAAATAAAGTTGTTGTTCATTTACATCTTGTCTCTTGTGTACTTTTCATTTTATATTGCTTAGATAGGCTTAGCGTGTTTACTTCTGAGTAAATACGTAGCGGTCTCGTCGCGTCTCCTTGCCCGTACACTGGGAAGCGGGGCGTGACGGGTTTTGTTAGTGGCTAATGCAGGTCAGCTTTGTATAGACATGCATGTCAGTTCTGCATGGATATGCGGGTTAATTCTACATGAAGTCCTAAGCAATATAACACAAGAACCAGCAACTAAAAACATTCTTTACATATCCTTGAATCTTCCAATTTCATATATTTTGAATATGTCATAACCCAATTTTTCTTTCAAGATTATGGATTCCCCAAACAATACTACTACCAATGTCAACAACACACCACCACTTCTACCGCTCACACCTGCCGTAGCTGCTCCGATCAATGATGTAACACCCTAGTTCATTTATACCAATTCCAGTTCAAGTATTTACTTATTTATGGTAGTTTCTTGGTTTGCTGTGTTTTGGGTGCGAATAGTATTTTGACATTTGTATTTGCATTTTACCCGACCCGCTTGCTTGAAACCTGTCTTGATTCATATTTATGATTTATCCTGACCTGTTACATGGATTCGTGCATTTTCATTTTTTTACTGCATACTGGCATTTATCTGGCATCTGCATTTTTTTAATATAACATTTAAAGTCAAGTAAAATATTTTAAAAATATCTAGCATGGCCTGCATGATACCCTTGACCCTGTCGAAGCATCCGCGCATCTTATTCTCGTCCCGTTCAGTGAAATGGACTTGTTTGGATGGCTACGCGCACGCACGTGCATCCGTTCTTGGTGGTATGCATTTTCGTTACCCGGACATCCAATTTGAGTTTTGGTCGACATGTATATTTTTTTATATTTTTGAAACTGAATTTTAGACCCGACCCGGGCGTATTTTGGACTAAATTTGTATTTACCAGAAAATCCAATTTTATTTCATTTAATTTCTTTATTAAAATTTAACAGTTTAAAATATTTATTACTTACAAAATCTTTTTAAATTAAAATCTAAACCTTAATAACAACCCCTTTCTCTCTCTCTCTCTCTCTCTCTCCTCTGCATATATATATCTATTTATATATAAATTTATATATATTTTATTTATTTATTTTCTTTCCTTATTTAATACACAGCCTCTTCTTCTTCTTTCTTCTTTCCTTTTCTTGATCTTGTTTCTTAATTCCGGCGATCACCGCCGGAGCCGTGCTCGTCGCTGACGATCCGAGTGATCCAGTGAACGTACCTTGCCTGTGTGATCACCCTCTTTCCTTGCCTGGACCCGTCCCGCGTGTCGTGTGTGCGTTGCGACGATTTACCGACGTCGGACGTGCCGTGTGTATCCGTCGCGTGATTCGATCGAGGCAAGTTTACAACTTGCTACATGATATGCTTTATGTAATTTATTTATATGTTTCCGTCTTATCATCATCATCATCATCATACAGCTATGTCTATATAATTTATACACCGTGGTTATTAAACGTTAATCGGTTTTATAATATAAAATGTATGAAAGTTTACAACTTGCGACATGCTATAATTATATCTATAAAATTTATATCGTCGTAATATTTCTTATTATTATCTTTAATTAGTTTATAATCTGCATTTTATAATGTTATACAAAATATAGTTTGAAAATATTATAGTTTACACATGAAACGTCGTTGCAAAGCGGATACGACAAATCTGAATTTTACTGTACACCTCTTTCTCGTGGCGGGAACAGAACAACAGGGAAAGACCCGGCCGACCCGCCCAGGGACCAGGAGAGAAGTCGGGGAGTTCTGGTAAAAAAAAGAAGACGTTGTAAATGGTGGGTTTACATACTCGGCCTTACTTAAAACAAGGAAACGTCGTTTTTCCATTTTGTTTTACTTAATTGGTCGGAGCAATCTCTGTCACCTGGAAACCCGGAAAGACACTTTCATTCATGAATCGGGCTCAAATATGAAAATAAGATGCTTAAGGATGAATATGAAAAGAAAGATCAAAAAAGTGCGTCCCTGGTCCCGCGGACCCTTCTTTAGGGATCACTTTTTAGAGCATTTATTCCGTCACACGCGCGCGCGACGGGGGGCTTTGCCCCTCTGCTTCACCTCCCGATACCGTATGGAGTCTTGAGGAATCCAACCAGATGAGTTCAGGGTTCCGAAAGGAAAACCCTTAACGGAGCACCAGTTGAGGAGTGGAGCGTCCGTTCAGTTTTGGAGAACTCTCATTCGGCTTGTCGGTCGGAATAAAGCGGTAACCTTTTGACCTTACCTTATAAAATTCATTATAAATCATAAAAAAAATCATTAGTATACGTTCTTTAGTTCGTTACGAAGCTAACTCAGAATAATATAACTCTATGAAATATTTACTTGCAAAATAAATTGTTTAAATAACGTAAAATGCAAATGAAAATATCTCTAAACTGCTGTCCAGGGAAATTCCAGCAGCAAACTTTCAACTTCAAATGTTCATATCTTTTTGTAGGAACAACCTGAGATACTTCAACTTATAAAAATGAAAACCTTATTGAATTATATTTGTTTTGGTATAAGACACGTCCCTTTTGGAGAACGTTTGTTATTTTTAAGCTATTTTACAAATCAGGGTGACGCTGAATTTCTGAACGGAACTTTCTTGTGCATGGTTAATCAATACCACTTTTATAGTTATTAATCGGTTTGAATATGTTATCCATGTTAATATTATTATATCACTATTTACATATCTAGTCGCATGCTAATTCATCTTGCTACATGCTAGGTATATTATTATGCATCCATATGAGTAAAATGTTACCCGTTTATCACATTGTACATCCATACTAAAAGTTTACTGTTTTCGGATACCCGTTTGCATCCATATCATTTAAAATATATATAACTGCATTTATAGATCACATTAATTTATATTATTATTGTAGTAATACCACATACTTAATAATGTGCATCCCATTTAGTCCTGGAACTGTAAATATAACCCTAATAGTTAATTATGCATCCATGTTTTATTGTGCATCCATACCATTAATTATATACCAATTTGCATACCATGGCACATTGTTACATATTGTTGTTATATCGACACCACATGCTTGATATTGTACACCCACATAGTCATGATGTAACCCTAATCGATAATTGTGCATTCATACCATTTATTTTTATACCTATTCGCATACCATGTTACAGTATTTCATTTTATTGTCATATTAATACTCCATACTTGATTGTGTGCACCCATATTTACTACAGTTTGATTATGAGCACCCACTTGATACCTGTGCACTACTTTACATGACCTGATACACTGTTTGACATGACTTGATACATGTGCACTACCTGACACGACCTGATGTACCACTGCCTGACTTGATACCTGATCTTGTTACTAATGCCGACAATCTTGACCTGTTGTCCCTACGGACATATCCTGTTGTCTACACAGACAAACCTGTACCTGCTTGATCCTGTGTTGGCATTAGCTCCAGATTTATCAATACCTGACTTACACGCATAACCTTGGGGGTATGGGGAAATCAAGAATGTAGCTGAACGTAACTCAAAGGGCTATTATATCATGTTACAGTGGTCCCGTGGGGAATGAACGGGACATAGACTCACAGTCTATTATATCAGTTTACCGTGGTCCCGTGGGGAATGAAAGGGGCATAGACTGATGGGTTACGATGAGGATTACATTAATTGATTTCAAAGAACTTTAGAATAGATAACCCTATAGTACAGTTTAGACTATTCACTGCACTTCACCTGTATATATATACTGTTCATTGATCCATATTCATGTTACTGCTTATTTCCTGATAACTTGTTACTGTTTGGACTTCATGCCTGCATATTTCATTACATCCTCCTTGCTTAGAATTATTGATATTATGACGCACTGACGTCTGGGTTTTGCATGGCCCAGATCCTCTACCTTTGTCGCAGGCTGATCAGGAGTATTTCTGCCGTCAGGCCGAGCAGTGAGGATCCTGTTAGTATCCAGTTAGTTTAGTTATTTCCGTACTTTCCAGATGTTGCTGTTTCTTGGATTTATTGCTTATGCATATTATTTCTTGACTCGTTTATTCTGGCTTATGGACATGTATTTGATAGTTTATTTTATTTCTACTGTTCTTGATATCTTCTAGACAGCCATAATGTGACTGTGGAGGGATGTTTCTTAGCCATAGGTAGCATGGTTGGCTCTGTCACGTGCCGAGCTTAGCACACTCTGGGAAGCGGGGCGTGACAGGGTTTGTTTGGTATCAGAGCATAGGATTTAGGTTAATCGGGTTTGATTCTTTTTGTAGTTGGGTATTGGACCCAATACACGAATCAGAAAACCCGTAATTAGGAACATGTTCTGCCACATTGTTCTCATGATTCTTGAATCTTATCTTTCTCTTGACCCTCGTCTTGATGATATGCAAACAACTTTGCATCTCAAGTTGAAATTCTTTTGGTTCCCTATTGTTTCTTCCATCCTATTCTTTTGATTCTGATACTAGGATTTGGGCGACTTGAACGGAGTTATGTGATTGTAACTATGAACTGCAGCATGATTACAATGCGGTACTCTATTTAAGTAACTTGGAGTCCTAGTCTTGATTCATTTCCTTGATTTATGGTCACGATATTACCTTGGATCTCTCAGTTTCATTGCTTACCAGTTCATGTTTTGCAGATTTCTTGGTGATCGATACCGGCAGTTATGAAGTTGTCTTGGGAATGGATTTTCTTGGAACTTTCCACGCTCACATTGATTGTAGGGCAAATAAAGTGATTTTCCAGATTCCCGGACATCCGGAGTTTGTTTTTGCTGGAGGAAGCAGTTCTGTCAGGCCAGTCGAGTTTAGGGCTAGGCCGACAAACAATGTTCTTTCGTCGATGGAAGTTGATAAGGAGGAAGCGCCAACGGTAGTTCGAGAGTTCATGGACGTGTTCGATGACATCTCGGGTGTACCGCCAAAATGAGATATGGAGTTCACGGTCGATCTTGTTCCTGAGGCAGCGCCAATCTCAAAGGCGTACTATCCGATGGCATCAGTGGAGTTGGAAGAAGTCAAAAGGCAGGTTACTGAATTACTTGAGAAGGGTTGGATTCACAGCAGCAATTCACCTTGGGGAGCTCCAGTTCTTCTAGTCAAGATGAAAGATAGCACAAGGAGGATATGCATCGACTATCGAGAATTAAACCGGGTGACTATTAAGAACAAGTACCTGATCCCTCGCATTGGCGAATTATTCGAGCAACTCAGTGGCGCGAGGGTATTCTCGAAGCTGGATTTGCGATTCGGATATCATCAGGTCCGAGTTAAATCAGAAGATATTTGCAAGACTGCATTCCGAACTCGGTATGGACATTACGAGTATTTAGTGATGCCATTCGGAGTCACGAATGCACCGGCGATATTTATGGACTTGATGAACCGAATCTTTTCACCGTTCTTGGACCAGTTTATAGTGGTGTTCATCGATGTTATTCTGGTCTACTCGAGGAGCATTGAAGAGCATCCAGAACACTTGAAGATCGCACTGCAGACATTGATGCAAGAAAGATTGTATGCAAAAATGAGCAAGTGCGAGTTTTGGCTTGAAGAAGTAAAGTTTTTGGGGCATGTCGTATCAGGAGATGGAATCGCTGTTGATCCCGAGAAGATTGCAGCAGTTCGAAATTGGACGATTCCGAAGAACGTAGCAGAGATCAGAAGCTTTCTTGGACTTGCCGGGTATTACAGAAGATTCGTGGAGAATTTTGCTCGTTTGGCTGAGCCTCTAACCAAGCTTACGTGCAAGGAAGTACCATTTGTATGGACAGATAAGTGTGCGTCAGCTTTTGAGGTATTGAAGCAGAGATTGATAACCGCTCCTATTTTGACCGTACCAGACGGTTCCGGAGGATTGGTGATTCACAACGACGCATCTGGAAAAGAATTGGGATGTGTTTTGATGCAACATGGGAAGGTTATAGCTTACGCATCGAGACAGTTGAAGACCCATGAGAAGAATTACCCAAGTCATGATTTGGAGCTAGCAGCTGCGATTTTCGTTTTGAAGATTTGGAGACACTACTTATTGGGCGAAAGGGTCGAAGTATTCACCGATCACAAAAGCCTAAAGTATGTGTTCACACAGAAAGAGCTTAACATGAGGCAGCGTAGATGGTTAGAGCTGATGGCTGACTACGATCTTGATCTTAAGTACCATCCGGGGAAAGTTAATGTTGTGCCGAATGCGCTTAGTCGGTTGCCAGCAATTCAGATGTTGACTGCACAGAAGGAACTTATTGAAGACTTTCGGAGATTCGAATTGGAGATCGTGTTACCACATTCTTCGGGATAGTTGATGCAGCTGCAAGTACAGTCATCGTTGATCGAGAATATTAAAGCAGCGCAGTTACAGGACCCTAGATTGCAAAAGTTTCGAGAACAGGTTGAAGCTGGACTTCGAACGGACTTGTTGATTCATGAAGATGGTTCGTTGCGATATGGTAGCCGTTTGTGTGTGCCAAAGGGAGATATTTGCGAAGAAGTTATGAAGGAGGCGCACAGTTCCGCATATTCCGTACATCCAGGAAGCACGAAGATGTACCGAGATCTACGACAGTATTTCTGGTGGGAGGGCATGAAAAGGGAGATTGCCCGCTTTGTAGCGAAGTGCTTGGTGTGTCAGCAAGTTAAGGATGAACATCAAAGGGTTGCTGGTTTATTGCAACCACTTCCGATTCCTCAAAGGAAGTGGGAATATATAACCATGGATTTCATGACGGTTTTACCGCAAAGTCCAAAGGGCAACAATGCAGTTTGGGTGATTGTTGATCGATTGACCAAGGCAGCTCATTTCATACCATTTCGAGTTGGTCAGTCAACGGAGGCGTTGGCGGAACGGTATATGCAGTAGATTGTAAGATTGCACGGAGTACCTGTGAGCACCGTGTCCGACCGTGACACCCGTTTCTTATCACATTTCTGGAGGAGTTTACAGGAAAGTTTGGGGACTCGATTGAAGTTTAGCACAGCCTATCATCCTCAGACAGATGGCCAGTCAGAGAGAACGATCCAAACTCTTGAAGGCATGTTGAGAGCTTGCATGTTAGACTTCAAAGGTTCATGAGAGGATCATCTATACTTGGTGGAGTTTTCTTACAATAACAGCTTTCAGGCGACTATTCAGATGGCTCCATTCGAAGCGTTGTATGGTCGCAAGTGTCGCTCACCCGTTTGTTGGGATGATATTGGAGAACGAAGATTGTTGGGACTGGATTTGATCGTGCAGACAGTAGAGAAAATTAACACTATCCGGAATTATGAAGGCGGCACAAGATTGGCAGAAGAGTTGGGCCGATACATCGAGAAGACCTCTAGAGTTCGCTGTTGGTGATCCGGTATTCTTGAAGATATCACCGACTAGAGGAGTGATTCATTTTGGGAGTCGAGGCAAGCTTAGTCCTCGATTCGTAGGGCCTTTCGAGATTTTGGAGCGTGATGGAGAAGTGGCTTATCGATTAGCGTTACCACCATCTTTGGCGAATGTTCATGACGTGTTTCATGTATCTCAACTCCGTAAGTATGTTCGAGATGAAACACACGTGCTGGATCATTCGGAGCTGACTGTAAGTGAGGATTTGACCTTTGAGGAATGACCGATGTCGATTGTTGATCGAAGAGAAAAGGTCCTTAAGAACAAGGTTATCCCTCTCGTACTTGTTTCTTGGGGAATTGCTCACACGGAGAATCGACTTGGGAACGAGAAGACGAGATTCGACAGAAGTTTCCACACCTATTCTTGTAGATTCTTGTTTGTTTATCATTCCTTGTTTTGGGAATTTTGAGGATGAAATTCTTTTTGTAGTTGGGTATAATGTAACACCCTAGTTCATTTATACCAATTCTAGTTCAAGTATTTACTTATTTATGATAGTTTCTTGGTTTACTGTGTTTTGGGTGCGAATAATATTTTGACATTTGTATTTGCATTTTACCCGACCCGCTTACTTGAAACCTGTCTTGATTCATGTTTATGATTTATCCTGACCTGTTACATGGATTCGTGCATTTTCATTTTTTTACTGCATACTGGCATTTTAACTGGCATCTGCATTTTTTTAATATAACATTTAAAGTCAAGTAAAATATTTTAAAAATATCTAGCATAGCCTGCATGATACCCCTGACCCTGTCGTAGTATCCGCGCATCTTGTTCTCGTCCCGTTCAGTGAAACGGACTTATTTGGATGGCTACGCGCACGTACGTGCATCCGTTCTTGGGGGTATGCATTTTCGTTACCCGGACATCCAATTTGAGTTTTGATCGACATGTATATTTTTTTTTATATTTTTGAAACTGAATTTTAGACCCGAACCGGGCGTATTTTGGACTAAATTTGTATTTACCAGAAAATCCAATTTTATTTCATTTAATTTCTTTATTAAAATTTAACAGTTTAAAATATTTATAACTTACAAAATCTTTTTAAATTAAAATCTAAACCTTAATAACAACCCCTTTCTCTCTCTCTCTCTCTCCTCTGCATATATATATATTTATATATAAATTTATATATTTTTTATTTATTTATTTTCTTTCCTTATTTAATACACAGCCTCTTCTTTTTCTTCTTTCCTCTTTTCTTTTCTTGATCTTGTTTCTTAATTCCGGCGATCACCGCCGGAACCGTGCTCGTCGCTGACGATCCGAGTGATCCAATGAACGTACCTTGCCTGTGTGATCACCCTCTTGCCTTTCCTGGACCCGTCCCGCGTGCCGCGTGTGCATTGCGATGATTTACCGACGTCGGACGTGCCGTGCGTATCCGTCGCGTGATTCGATCGAGGCAAGTTTACAACTTGCTACAGCTATGCTTTATGTAATTTATTTATATGTTTCTGTATCATCATCATCATCATCATCATACAGCTATGTCTATATAATTTATACACCGTAGTTATTTAACGTTAATCGGTTTTATAATATAAAATGTATGAAAGTTTACAACTTGCGACATACTATAATTATATCTATAAAATTTATATCGTCGTAATATTTCTTATTATTATCTTTAATTAGTTTATAATCTGCATTTTATAATGTTATACAAAATATATTTTGAAAATATTATAGTTTACACATGAAACGTCGTTGCAAAGCGGATACGACAAATCTGAATTTTCTGTACACCTTACCTTATAAAATTCATTATAAATCATAAAAAAATCATTAGTATACGTTCTTTAGGTTGTTACGAAACTAACTCAGAATGCTATAACTCTATGAAATATTTACTTGCAAAATAAATTTTTTAAATAAGATAAAATGAAAATGAAAATATCTCTAAACTGCTGTCCAGAGAAATTCCAGCAGCAAACTTTCAACTTCAAATGTTCATATCTTTTTGTAGGAACAACCTGAGATACTTAAACTTATAAAAATGAAAACCTTATTGAATTATCTTTGTTTTGGTATAAGACACGTCCCTTTTGGAGAACGTTTGTTATTTTTAAACTATTTTACAAATCAGGATGACGCTGAATTTCTGAACGGAACTTTCTTATGCATGGTTAATCAATACCACTTTTATAGTTATTAATCGGTTTGAATATGTTATCTATATTAATATTATTATATCACTATTTACATATCTAGTCGCGTGCTAATTCATCTTGCTATATGCTAGGTATATTATTATGCATCCATATGAGTAAAATGTTACCCGTTTATCACATTGTACATCCATACTAAAAGTTTACTGTTTTCGGATACCCGTTTGCATCCATATCATTTAAAATATATATAACTGCATTTATAGATCAAATCAATTCATATTATTATTGTAGTAACACCCCATACTTAATAATGTGCATCCCATTTAGTCTTGGAACTGTAAATATAACCCTAATAGTTAATTATGCATCCATGTTTTATTGTGCATCCATACCATTAATTATATACCAATTTTTATACCATGGCACATTGTTACATATTATTGTTATATCGACACCCCATGCTTGATATTGTACACCCACATAGTCATGATGTAACCCTAATCGATAATTGTGCATTCATACCATTTATTTTTATACTTATTCGCATACCATGTTACAGTATTTCATTTTATTGTCATATTAATACTCCATACTTGATTGTGTGAACCCATATTTACTACAGTTTGGTTATGAGCACCCACTTGATACCTGTGCACTACTTGACATGACCTGATACACTATTTGACTTGACTTGATACATGTGCACTACCTGACATGACCTGATGTACCACAGCCTGACTTGATACCTGATCTTGTTACTAATGCCGACAATCTTGACCTGTTGTCCCTACGGACATATCCTGTTGTCTACACAGACAAACCTGTACATGCTTGATCCTGTGTTGGCATTAGCTCCAGATTTATCAATACCTGACTTTTTACACACATAACCTTAGGGGTATGGGGAAATCAAGAATGTAGCCGAACGTAACTCAAAGGGTTATTGCATCATGTTACCGTGGTCCCGTGGGGAATGAACGGAACATAGACTCACAGTCTATTATATCATTTTACCGTGGTCCCGTGGGGAATGAACGGAGCATAGACCGATGGGTTACGATGAGGATTACATTAATTGATTTCAAAGAACTTTAGAATAGATAACCCTACAATACAGTTTAGACTATTCACTGCACTTCACCTATATATATATATATATATATATATATATATATATATATATATATATATATATATATATATACTGTTTAATGACTCATATTCATGTTACTGCTTATTTCCTGATAACTTGTTACTGTTTGGACTTCATGCCTGCATATTTCATTACATCCTCCTTGCTTAGAATTATTGATATTATGACACACTGACGTCTGGGTTTTGCATGGCCCAGATCCTTTACCTTTGTCTCAGGCTGATCAGGAGTATTTCCGCCGTCAGGCCGGGTAGTGAGGATCCTGTTAGTATCCAGTTAGTTTAGTTATTTCCGTACTTTCCAGATGTTACTGTTTCTTGGATTTATTGCTTCCGCATATTATTTCTTGACTCGTTTATTCTGGCTTATGGACATGTATTAGATAGTTTATTTTATTTCTACTATTCTTGATATCTTCTAGACAGCCGTAATGTGACTGTGGAGGGATATTTCTTAGCCACAAGTAGCATGGTTGGCTCTGTCACGTGCCGATCTTAGCGCACTCTGGGAAGCAGAGCGTGACAAATGAGCAGACGGTACTGCTTGAGGCAATCCGCAGCCTCCTGGAAGGACAGCAGCAGCAGACTGCTATATTAATGAACCGACCAGAAGCGGAAGCCCTTGGGGTAAAACAATTTCGGGTTTTGCACCCCACGCAATTCTCAGGAAAAGAGAGCCCTCTAGAAGCTGAGGAATGGGCTCAGAGTATTGAAGATGACCTGGCAGCAGTACAAGTGCCAGAGGTCGCTTGGGTTCGAGTTGCGAAGCTGCAGCTCACTAACAATGCACGAGTCTGGTGGAAGGCAGAAGAAAGCCATCTCACCCAACCGATCGAATGGAAGATCTTTCGCGATATGTTCGACGCGAAGTACTTCCCTGAGACTGCCAGATTCGACATGGAACAGCAGTTTATCTACTTACAACAGGGTTCAATGTGGACCAAATCCGTGGATGAGTATGATGCTGAGTTTACTATACTCCGTCGGTAAGATATGTCTTAATATTTCGATTTTTCAAATATCACATACTACAAAGCTAACACAATACCTTAACAGGTTCACGGCACATTGATACCGACGGATGAGATCAGAGCCCGACGATTTCAACAAGGGTTAGATCCGGAGATCCAAGCTGCATTAACTACAGGGGATTTCCCGACCCACGAGTTGGCTCTGAAAGCTGCCCGTCGATATGAGGCAGTGGTAAAGAAGAGGGGTAGACCTCAATCTACCGGGATGAAGCCCCCTGCCACTCAGATGGCAGGAGGGGCCTCATCAAGGCCACCGTTTGTGCCCAGGAGACCGGGAGTACCGAACAACCGGCCCAACCCAGCCTTTTGTACCTACTGCAGGAGGGATGGACATCTGGCAAAGGATTATCGGCGTGCAAATCGCCTTTGCTTAGTCTGCGGCTCGGCTACTCATGATATTGGTGTTGGCTATAGTGCCCTCAAGTCAATTATTGAATCGCAGGCACGCGATTGTGATGATTGAGGGAGGACCTATACCGGTAGAACAGTCTTACTCAAGATGATAGTATGCTATCCGGTTTGTCTTTATCATCATGTACATACTTCAGGTGGTATTACATATCACTATTACATGTTGATAGAGCCCATAGGATTCTTACTTGACTACCAGCATTATGATGGTGATCATATACATAGGAGCTGGTTGGTCTATAAGCACATCCTTAAATATCTCTAGTCGTGGGAGTATCGAGACTGGGAATCGGTACTCCGGAGTAGACTAGTGTATACTGATCGAGACCCCGACGAGGGGCGGTGGCCCGGTCTCACAAGCCATTGGTGTTAGTTTGTTCACCTAAGATAGTATACATGTGCTCATTGGGTTATGAGTACACTAGACAGACTCGCCGGGAACCTGCTAGTTGGTATTATACCTATTGTCAGATGGCAGTTCCCTGGTGACATATGTACAGGTTAATCTGTCGACCTGAGATCGTCATTTGTCTCGTATGAGTTCCCATTGTGCTTTGATTACTACCCTACCACGGCTCAAAGGAGTCATGCAAACAGGTTTTAGATGGATACAGTCCCGAGCCATATGGAGGCAGTGAGCGGATCGTCTGGGATTCGTCTCTCTCGGTATTAGGGGTTGATGTCGCGTTGTGCATGGGTGGCCATCACCAGAAATCCTCGGTCGGGATGGACAAGAATTACCAATCTAGGATCGATAGTTTCTCAAGTGGTGATGGGTTTCATACCGACACTAAATGTCGCATTATTCGGGGTCTGACTTTATCCACCCCCTAGACGTGATATGCGATACTCTTAGACGAACAGACCGGACTGTACGAATATTGTCACTGTCAGGAGCAAGATGGGTTTGGATGAGTTTTCTCGTCGGCCTTCCTTTTGCTCAATACTTGGGTATCCGTTACGTACAGCTAGTGTCGCTGACGTGCTTGTGCTTAAACCCACTGCCAGCGTATTGACGAGTCTTTAGAGTCCCACACAGAGAGTTTTCACGGTTCAGACGATATGGTGTAGATGACGTATGTTGGTACATATAGGTGTCCGATTAAATATGTATACATGCTGCACAGACTTTAATCAGACGGTTGATAATACTAACGGCTTAGGATTAAGCCGGATTATTAAATCAGGTTTTGATTTAATAATTTATATATATATGTATTTATATATATGTATTCTAGTATTATTGTTCACTATTCATTTTCTCTCTTGGCTATTCGTATTTTTGATACGAATACGCGTATATGTATTTCGATACGTGTACCGGGTTGTATTCTGTATTTATATGGAATTGTTTTTAGAAGATTGGACACCTCATTTGTATGATTTCCTTTTTTAGAAAATCATTTGTTTTACAAATGAGGTGGAAGGGGTGACATAGCATGAACAATGCAAGGTATGTAGAGAGGTATGGTTTGCATTTGTTTATTAGTTATATGAAAAGAGATATTGCGTGCATGATTGAGAGAGAGAAAGGCGGCCACTTCTTCACATGGCTTGCTCATTTCATTTTCCTCACTTGCTTCATTACATGCTCATTCTCACTTGGAGAGTTTTAGCCATTTTCTTTAGTTGCTCATGCCACATGTTTCCTCACCTCCTCTTAATCTTCTTGAGTTGCTCTTTGAGCATTTGTGATGAGAGAAAAAAATATAGTGAGATAATCCTACACCTCCACTCTCCATTGCTAGCAACCTTGGAGCATTGGTTGCCTCGCTAGGCGAGGCTGGAGCTTGCGCCGTTTCCCTCGGGTGGATCATCGTAGATGGAGGAAGACCGGCAACCAAATTCGATCCGCGACCACTAGGAGCTTGGGATGATGGTTGAAGACCCGAAGGACTTGGTTCATTCGATATAACCATCTAACTCCTCTTTATATGCTTGCTAGTATAGGGTTTAGGGTAGATCCAGGCATCGGGTTGTGGTAGCGCCAGTTTTTGTAAATTTTTGTTCCGCATTTGGTCATGGTTTGATGGACGGGGCGCTGCTGTAACCCAACAATTGGGTCTTGTCCTCGTAGACATAACCCAAATGTTTCACCCAGACAAGCAATCACCTACCCGCAGCGCCCAGCCATCCAGGCACCTGCTCCATGACTCGCACTACCTGCTCCACCTCCTCGTGAACCGACTGCGCCTCCTCCCCGTCAGTTCCATCAAGCTTAAAGGAACCCACCTCAAGGACAGAGAAATGCTCCTCCAGTAAGGAGGAACGTACCGAGGCGACAGGTTTTCACAATGATTGTGGAAGAAGCTGAAGCCACCGGCCAAGTCATCACTGGTAACATTTTCCTTTCAAGATTTACTTTCACATCTATATATACATATCCATACATTTTTCTTATACCTAAAACATATCCCACATACCTTAGGTACAATCTTAGTAGCCTCACTTCCTGCACTCGCACTCTTCGATACTGGAGCATCTCATTGCTTTATGTCGCAACGGTTCGTCTGAACTCATGTAATTCCAGTCACACCGCTTTTATACAACTGGAATGTCAGTTTAGGGAATGACTTTCTAACGGCAACAATGGGATACAACCTGTGTCCAGTGGTCATCTGCAGCAGAGAATTCTATGCTGACTTCAAGGTGCTGGACATACCGACTTCGATGTGGTTCTGGGTATAGATTGGCTAGGAACCTTCTACGCTACCATCGACTGTCGCCAAAGGAGGGTAGTGTTTGAGATTCCAGACCATCCGGTCTTTTATTTCAAGAGTGGAGATGGTACCCTTGAGCCAGGCACATACAAGGAGAAACCAAAGAAGGAAGTGATGCATCAATTCAAGCGGAGGAAGGATCAAAGCCAGAGGTAGTTCGAGATTTCGACGATGTATTTCCTGAAGACATATCAGGTTTGCCTCATGATCGAGCTCTTGAATTCAGTATTGATTTAGTACCAGGAGCACAACTGGTAATCAAAGCACCTTATCGCCTAAGTCCAGAAGGTTTAAAAGAGATCCGAACTCAATTGGACGAATTATTGAAGAAAGGATGGATTCGTCCCAGCACTTCAAGTTGGGAATCTCCAGTTTTACTCGTGAAGAAGAAGGAAGGTTCATACCGAATGTGCATTAATTATAGAGCCTTGAACGATGTAACTATAAAGAATAAGTATTCACTCCCGCGCATCGACGACCTGTTCGATCAGCTAAGTGGATCTTGCGTTTTCTCCAAGTTAGATCTTCGTTCGGGTTATCATCAGGTGAAGGTCAAGGAATCTGATATCCATAAAACGGCATTCAGAACTCGCTATGGTCATTACGAATTTCTTGTGAAGCCATTTGGAGTGACCAGCGCACCAGCTATATTCATGAACCTAATGAATCAAGTTTTCCGAGAGTGCCTAGACAGGTTTGTTGTCATCTTTATCGACGACATACTGGTGTATTCGAAGAGTCGGAAAGAACACGCCGAACACCTACGAATTGTCCTGGAAACTTTGCGACGACATCAACTCTATGCCAAATACAGCAAATGTGAGTTTTGGTTAGATCAAGTCGGTTTACTTGGACACATTTTATCAGGCGAAGGAATCTCTGTAGATCCAGCGAAAATATCAGTGGTAAGCGAATGGCCGACACCAAAGTCAGTGAAAGACATTCGAAGTTTCCTGGGTCTAGCTGGATATTACAGAAGGTTCATTGAAGGATTTTCGAAGATAGCGACACCCTTGACTAAGCTCACATGTAAAGATGAAGAATTAGTGTGGTCAGAAGCATGCGAACAAGCTTTCGTAGAACTCAAGTCAAAATTGACATCAGCGCCTATTCTCATCATACCGGACCAATCTGGAGGTTTTGAAGTGCATTGCGATGCCTCCGGTAAAGAATTAGGATGTGTTCTATATCAGCACGGTAAGGTTGTGGCTTATGCTTCAAGACAGCTGAAGATTCATGAGCGCAATTATCCGATGCATGATTTGGAGTTGGCGGCTGCAATCTTTGCTCTTAAGATTTGGCACCATTATCTTCTTGGTGAACGAGTGAACATATACACAGATCACAAGTGTCTGAAATATGTGTTTACTCAGAAGGGGTTGAATATGCGGCAGAGAAGATGGTTAGAACTTATGGCGGACTCAGACATCAACCTACAATATCATCCAGGGAAGGTGAATGCAGTACCTGATGCCTATAGTCGCCAACCATTAGCAATGAATCCTACCGCTCAATGGAAGCTTCAACAAGACTTGCATCAGATGGAGATTGAAGTGGTCATGCCAGGTAACGCTTCAAGTTTGATGAACTTATAAGTTCAATCTACCATTGTCAATCAGATCAAAGTAGCTCAAGCAAGTGATGCTAAATTGCAAAATACCAGAGAACAAGTGGAAAGTGGACTTTGAACAGACTTCATCATCCATGAAGATGGATCTTTGAGATACGGCAGCAGATTGTGTGTACCTAAAGGTTCCGTGCGAGAAGAGTTAATGAAAGAATCTCATGGCTCTCCTTATTCAGTGCACCCTGGAGGTACAAAGATGTACAAGGATCTGCTTCAAAATTACTGGTGGCATGGAATAAAGCGTGAAGTAGTCAGAAGCGTCGCTAAATACTTGGTGTGTCAGCAAGTAAAGGCTGAACATCACAGGACTGCTGGTTTACTTCAACCGTTACCTATCCCAGAATGGAAGTGGCAACACATCACAATGGATTTCGTGACTGCTCTTCCTCGCAGCACGAAGGGTAACGATGTGGTTTGGGTTATTGTGGATCGACTCACAAAGTTGGCTCACTTTATTCTATTTCGAGTTGGCCAATCTACTGATACATTAGCAAAAAAGTACATGGAGGTAAGAATCTAAGTAAAGATTTAAACTCTTCAATAAGTACTATCTCTGATACCCATGAACTCATGCAAGAAATCATAAGATTACATGGAGTACCGGTTTGCATTAGCTCCGATCGTGACACCCGATTCCGATCACAATTTTGGCAGAGTCTGCAAGCGAGCTTGGGAACAAGTCTGAACTTCAGCACAGCTTATTATCCACAAACAGATGGTCAGTCTGAGCGAACTATTCAGATCTTAGAAGATATGCTAAGAGCGTGTATGCTAGATTTTGGAGGATCGTAGAAAGATCACCTACATCTTGTGGAGTTTTCATACAACAACAGCTACCAAGCAAGTATATGAATGACACCTTTTGTAGCGCTATATGGAAGGAAGTGTCGATCGCCATTAAGTTGGGACGATATCGGAGACAGAGAACTCCTTGGAGCTGAGATGATAGTAGCAACTGTTGACGTAGTTCGTACTATCAGGAAAAGAATGCGCATAGCCCAAGATCGACAAAAGAACTGGGCTGATGCAAAGCGCCACCACTTAAAGTTCCAACCGGGAGAACATGTATTCTTGAAGATATCTCCAAACCGTGGAGTGATTCGTTTTGGAAGACGGGGTAAGCTTAGTCCAAGGTACATTGGACCGTTCGACATACTCGAACGAGTCGGTGAAGTGACTTATCGCTTGGCACTTGAAGGAGTGCACAATGTGTTCTACATATCCCAACTCAGAAGGTATGTGAGTGATCCCAGCCATATTCTTGATCACTCCGAGCTCACTGTACAGCCAGATTTATCTTATGAGCAACAATCTGTTGAGATCCTGGACAGAAAAATAAAATCACTTCGGAATAAGAAATTCAATTTGGTTCGAGTGATGTGGAGAAAAGACACACCAGGAGAGTCGACATGGTAAAGGAAAGATGAGATGCGTGCAAGATATCCTCATTTATTTGTAAACTAGTTTTTAAAATAAATTGTAAATTTCGAGGACAAAATTTTTGTAAGGAGGGTAGACTGTAACAACTCCAATTTTAATGTATAGAAAATTCATTTAAAGTTAATGTACAATTGGGATATTTGCAATCCTGGGTATACTATAACTATTTGTTTTATTTTAGAACAGCAAGAAAGTACTTGTAGCACATTGGTAAATCCTTGCACCGGTGTGACGTAGCCCCTGTGATCGAATCCCCCAGCCACATTATCTTTTTATTTTATTTTCTTTTAATCTTTTAGAAGCCAAGAGTTTGCACGTGCACTGCACGTAAAATGAAGAGTCATAGAAAACAAACAAGTGAAAAATGGTATTCAGACCGACCAAGACACTGATTGTTAGGATACGTGCGTGTTCAAGTTCTAGTTTAAATACCGCAATCAAGACGGTTTCGCTTGTAGCTAGCCGGTTGAGTACGGGTCGTCCGCAGGGAGATGGGAGTCTTTTTCAATGTGTTTTAACGAGTTAAGTCCGAGAGTTCAGATTTTTGTTTTGATTATCTAAGTGTTAAGTTGATATTTAAAGAGAGCTTGTTAGGGTTAGGATTAGGTTAGTTTGAGTTAGGAGTCTCCTCATCTTTCGTTGCCCCCTTAATATCGGTGTTACGGTAATCGGCAACAACGGGGATTAGCACGACTAGGAAGGAACTTTCGAGTATAAGCTAGGCTTTCCAACGCATAAGTCCTTCCTTTTGGTGCTTGTCCGTCCGTTCTTGGCTCTTAGTCATAACCTCCGGTTAATTCAACCACAACCGGTCTCACTACGGAATCACCGCTATCATGTAGGATAGGGTGCCGTAAGGAGCGGATTGTGGTTCAATTAACTGGAGTCGATTTAAGCTGTTGGGCAAGGAAAAAGTGAGAGAGATTTCCTTCTCTCAAACTTCCCTTTTCCTACCCCTGACAAGTATGAACTACTCACACATCATAATACGGAAAAATAAAACAAAACACAAGAGGAAGATAGAAAGAAGGAGATTAGAAGAATACGACTAACTATTTGCGACCTCACCTTGGCGAGGATCGAGCGTAAGTATCATTGTCGTATGAATGATAAAGAAAAAGAAAGAAGAAAGAAACAATACGAAAATAACAACAACTACTTAACGAATTTAAAGTTACAACAATTATAACAAAAGTAAGACAAGCATGATAATAAAATGATCTTCTTTATTCACCATTCCTCACTCACAAAGCTCACTACAAGTTTAATGGAGAAGAGATGAGAAGAAGAAGAACATGTAAACTAAATCCTAGCAAAAAGAAAATACAAGATTATCGGCCCCCTCCTTCACAGAATTCTGGGGTATTTATAGGCTGGAAAATGAGAATCTAGGGCAACAATACAGGCCCACATGAAAAGACCAAAGTGCCCCCAAAAGTGCTGCGCAATTGGCGCCAAGATGGCCGCGGAACCGCGGCCAAGACCCCCCCTTGGCCGCGGTTCCGCGGCCGTTCTGTGGAGTTGGGATTGGGGATTTTTGGTGGTGGCCTGATCTGCAGTGCTCTTCATTCTGGTATATGTATTTTCTCATAATTACTTCACGAATTTTCAGAATTCTGCTGATCAAAAAGGTGATTGAAAGTGGATCTTTTGCCCATGCTTTACTCGGGAACCGCGTAGATTTGTTGGATTTGGTGTTGCCTTGTGCTTTGTGCATGAAGGTGACATTGATTTGCCATTTTGTCTTCCTAAACTGGTATCTGGCAACATACGGATGAAGAGCGGAGACCGTGTTTTCTTCAGTGGTTGGCAGGAACCCGGGTTTTGTCGTGTTTTTCCATGAGTTCCATCGATTAGAGCCGAGAACCTGTAGCCTGCAATTTACTAGCACACACGGCTCAAGAGTATCTACCGGTATGCAAAGTGATAGAAATTGGGCGGTATGAAAATGCAAAAATCTGTTATGAACAGACACGTGGCGAGAATTCGAGCCCTCCTCACCGGGAACGGACCGGCAAGATTCATTCTCGAGCCGGCGCCGCCAGTTCAACATGGACCAAATACCATTTTTCTCCTCTACCCTTGACCCTTGGACTCCCACATTAACTGCTATACTATTTGTTTACTCTGTATTTATCCAGAAAATTAAAATGCTCTTTAAATCCATTTTTAATACAAATTTTAATTCATCAATTCAATACACCAAACCCTAATTTTCCCTATAAATACCACACCTCATTTCACACATCCTCACTCAGAATTCTAGTACAAAAACTCTATAAAATTTCCAAGTCTCTTTTGTGTACAAGTGAAGTTAGCAAAAGGGAGAAGTTCCGGCGACAGTCCAAGGAGATTCCGGCGACGAAACGACGCCCTGAAACATTCTGTAGCTTCCTCTCCCTCTTCTCTTGATCCCAAGCCTGTAAGTCCCCTCTTCCCCTCTCTTTCTCTATTTCAAAAACTTTAAATTATAAAACATGACGGAAGCGGAGTTAATCCGACTTTCGATTCGGTTTTTCTTCAAAACTCAACTTTTCCTAATCAAGAAAATACCAAAATCTCATATAATGTTTAACAAACATTAACAAACCCATTAAAACAAGTTTCATCTCAAAATATTCTTTATTGCGACTTTTAACGTATTTTTTATAGTAAAATATCATATGTTTTAGTGTCGACACAAATCAACATAATACCTATATTACCTTTAGATAGCCTCATCACAACACACATCTTTGACATAACACGATAAAGTTTTGGGAATATTTTCTTAGGATAACACGACTTACAAATAAATACCGTCAACTTATAAAACATTTTCTTTAAAAGGATGTATTAAACAACTCCTTATAATTGCGCCTCTACAACCCACTTTTGGGGACTCCGTTCGAGATGATGCGGATTATCGCACATCCTCGGGCCTAGTAGAGCGAGATGCAGACCTCCGAAATGAGCATTCGATCTTGATAGAATTTTTATACATTTTTCTTTAGAAAATGAGATTTCTACAAGAAAATAAATAAATTATTTTCATTAAATATATATATATATATATATACTATCAAAATATCTATTTTAATTATATAAATATTCCAAGCTTTCTAAATCAAAGGAATCACCATTACATGAAAATACCATCCAAATATAAAACAATTCCAATATTTCAATAAAATACCATATATTATGAAATTAGGTTTTTACTCACTAGAAATTTCACTTTCATAAAATATACATCTATGAAAACTCTAAAGACGATAATTAAATGCTTGAGGTGTATTTTGAAAATTATATCAAACTATTTTTACATAAAACCCCCTCAAGTTATGCTAAATTATAATAAGGATCTTGGTAAATATAGGTTTAAGCGGGACCAGTCTCTTGAGCCTCAGGAAGCCGAAGATATGGGTGCTTGCCTATCTAAGGTAGACAATCTGACAAACTGTGTTATCAACACGGTAATTATCTTGGAAAAAGACACAAATGTTGTCGTCCATATGTAGCAGTTACCGATAATATCAAAACTAATTCAGGATTTCAAGTTCTTTTTAAAGTGTTTGACTCGGACTGAGTCGCAATCTAATCAATCTGACTTGAATGTGATTCAAGTATAAACTACAATTCAATATGAATCCGTCTATTCAATCTACATCAATCTATATTGACTGAACCGAACCATGGATATACTCCATCTACATGTATATCCATTATATCTGTTCCATTTACTGATATAATGGTTTTGGCAAGTCATCCATTTACGATTTACAATACACGACAATATAATACAATCAATACAAACAATACAATCAAGACATCGTAGGGTTTATAAGGGGTAGATTGGTATGGAAGGTGTTAAAAGTGGCATGAGACTGTAACCATAATACACCTAACCTGAATATCCATTGCCGTTGTACCGTGGCTGAACGGTTCCTTGTGCTCTGTATATCTTAGTCTCCGGAATAGTGGGACTCCTCTCGTATACAATGGCATTTTCTGTACCAAGTTACAAACAACAGCGTTAACAATATAACAAAATATTAAAACTTATATTCTGCTCCTGTCTATTCTATCTCTACTCATCTTTGGGACTTACCGAGCGATTGTTCGCTGACGACATTCATTTTCTTCTTTCTTTGGAATGTTGTCAGGTGATCGGACTCACTGGAGATCGATCCCAGCACTGAGGATTTGGAGCAGTTAGCATTCGACCCGGAGCTTTAGATACTTGTATATACTATTTTCATTTCTGTTATGCCATTGTTTAGGCATTGCTTTCATTCCATGTATTTACATTTCAGTTGTACTGTAAAAGAATGTTAAATAAATAAAGTTGTTGTTCATTTATATCTTATCTCTTGTGTACTTTTCATTTTATATTGCTTAGATACGCTTAGCGTGTTTACTGCTGAGTAAATACGTAGCGGCCTCGTCGCGTCTCCTTGCCCGTACACTGGGAAGCGGAGCGTGACAATTCTCCTACTACTCGATCATGATCCCGGGAAGTGAAACGGTACATTTCACTTCCCTAGTTATTGTTCCGTGGCCACAACGGAATAATCGCGAGTATTCGGGCCCTTATTTAATAAACTAATGCGATCTTTTGCCTAACATATACCTCATACAACATACTCTTATTCACATATACCCCATACAACATACTCTTATTCACATATACCTCATACAACATACTCTTATTCACATATATCTCATTCAACATGTCCTTATTTCCATACACCTCATATCCTCATACCCATATACATCATATCTGTACACACACATCATACCTATATACATTTGCTCACTTTTGTATCTTTACTTCCTTATGAGACAATCCTACTCGAGTGTAACTCGCGACGGACTTTCTTTTTCTCTTTTCTCTATCTCTGAAATGTTCGTTGGATGGGGATAAATATTATGATGAGGATCAAGGTGTGGAGCCAACTAATGGAGATTATGCAGACTTGACGGTGGAAGATTAGCTAGTTATATTTTTGTTCGTTGCCCACATTTTAGGGCTTTTGCTTCTTTCTTCGATATAATTAAACTATTTAGTTTATTTTACTCATTCTTTTAGGATGTAATAAAGTTTGGTTAATGGAAATAAATGCCTTCCGCTTTTATTATTTTGTTTTGGTATATATCCTGCATGTTATAGATATTCATACGCTTAACGTAACTGTATTGAATAGACCACTTTCAATACAGTTAGATTGCGGACCATGCCACGTTACCTCTTCACCTTCTTTTGGGAAGCGCGGCGTGACAATAGAGTTTGACTTCATCAGAACAACAGATGGACCTGGTAAAAAGGTAGTAGTGAGTGCTGTAATGGTATTTGGATGACGTGCTCCTGATAGAAAGTGATGTTCCTAAATACGATCGGTTATACCGTGGTTGTCACAAGGTGTTTCTCCATATAGGATATGGACGATATATCAAGGATTATGGTAACTAGATCTATGGTTTTAGATCTAGATTTGGGAAGTGTCTCAATCGGGGTACTTGAACACCATTCTAAAGCAGTATAGAATGGATGACTCGTAACGTGATAGTCCACCCACAAGTGATGGAGTCTCTCTTTCCAAAAGTGATGTCTTCTAGACTAGTTAGGAGAGAGATTTGCATGATTGATATATCACTTACTTAGGCAATTGAGTCAATCACGAGATGTCAAGTACCATACCGGATATTGCTTTTGCACTAGCTGCAATAAGCATATATTAATTCAATCCTGGAGAAACACTGGGAAGCGGTTGTGAACATAATAGGATGTTCTTAGTATATGGTAACTGTAGCCTTCTTAAGGAGGTGGTTATCATTTCCGGCTTCCAAGATGACCTGGATGACAAAATAGCTGTCAGAGTTATAATTTTACCCTCTTCTGAGATGCAGTATGTTGGATAAGTTTCCAAGCAGGATACTGAGGTGGTCATGGCACTAGATGCCTATTACATCAGCAATGGATACTGTCTAAGAAGTTTGTTGGATTTGGTTTTCATGTTACGAATAAGGTCCCATCAGATATCCAGACAAGTTCTAAGACAAGTATCGCTCATTTCGGGAGATAGTCGTTCTCTGCGAAGTTAAGAAATAAAGAGATAAAAATAGAAACATTGGAGAGAATCCACTCACCGAGGCTATTTCTCAAACACGTACTGACTGGTTGTAACAACCTAGTTCATTTATACCATTTCCAGTTCCCGTATTTACCTATCTGTGGTATTTTCTTGATTTATCGTGTTTTGGGTGTGAATGGTATTTTACATTTTACTTTGCATTCGACCCGACCCACTTGCTTGAACCAGTTTGATTCATATTTATAAATTATCCTGACTTGTTGCATAGACACGTGCATCTCATGCATACGGCATACTGGCATTTTACCCGGCATTGCATTTTTTACCATATAACATTTTTAGGTCATGTAAAATAATTTAAAATTGCATTTCATAGCCTGCATGATACCCCTAACCCCGTGGTAGCATCCGCGCATCTTGTTCTCGTCCCGTTCAGTGAAACGGATGTGGTTGGATGACTACTCGCACGTACGTGCATCCGTTCTTGGGGGTATGCATTTTCGTTACTTCATTTTGAATTTTGGAAGTCCCATATATTTTTCATATTTAAAATCTGAATTTTTAGACCCGACCCGGGCGCGTTTTAAAATATTTTTGTATCCCGCCAAAATTCAATTTATTTGAATTTTAAAATTTAGTTCAATATTTTTTAACAGTTCATAAGTTTGGTTAATAAACTAAAATCCTTTTTAAAAATTTTAAAAATCTTTTTCTAAACCAATTACATTTTCCAGCCTAAACCCAGCTCTCCCGTGGCCCCCACACACTCTCTCTCTTTTTAGCTCTCTCCCTCTCTCTTTCTCTCCTTCTTCTTTTCTTTCTTTCTCTCTTTCTTCTTTTCTTTCTTTCTCTCCTTCTCTCTCTTCCACAAGATGCCAATTTTATTTCTCATTACTGTTCCTTTCTCCCTCCCTCTCCCTCTCTCTCTCTCTTCTCTTTATCTCTCTCCTCTCGGTTTTTCTCTCTCTCATCTCGCCTGCTCTCTCTCTCTTTCTCTCTCTCTCTCACAATTCTCTCTCTCTCTCTTTCTTTATTTATACATATAATTCTTTATATATATATATTTTTTTAAACCGTATAATTTCACATCTCTCTCTCTTCTTCTTTCTCCTTTCTTTGCTCCCGCTTTCGTCTTCCTTCCTCGTGGCCACGCTCGAACCCACGCCCCTGACCCTGCCGACGTCCGTTCTCGTCGCCATCGACCTCCATGTCGCCGCCAACACCGCCTACACCGCCTACACCTCCTTCTCTTCTTCCTTCTTCCCCACTCTCCTTTCCCGACATGGAACCTTTGCCTGCGACCCACGCCGCGCGTCGTGCTCGTCCCTCGCCGCCTCACGCCGTCGCCGCCTAACCCACGTCGTCGACCTCCTCCTCTCACCTCCTCGACCTCCTCAACATCATCTCCTCCTCCTTTCCTAACACTACGACGATCCAAGAGAACCCAACACCTTTCACCGCGTCGTCACCTCTCTCCTCGCCGGCGATTCGTCGTCGTAGCCACCGGCCCTCTCCTCTAACACTCCCTCTTCTTCCTATGCCAAACTCCCTGCACATCCCGACAGCCCATGAACCCGAGCACCACCCTGCACATCCACGACCTCTCCTGCACCCCATCGCCGGAGCTCCGACCTCGTCGTCGTATCCCCGTCGCCACCACCTCCATCTTCATCGCCTTCTCCTTCTCCTCATCTCCCTCACCTCACTCCTCGTCTCCTCGCCTTCTTCACCCGAGCAAACCCCCTGCACCCTAAGTTTCCGGCCACTGCACCCATCTCCGCCCTACCTCGCCTTGCCTTTGCCGACCTCCTTGTCACCTCCTCGGCCCAGAACCCCAGACCCCGGTGCAACCTTCATCTCTCCTTTCTTCTTCTTCTTCTTCTTCTTTCTCTTTTTCTTTCTCTTTCTTGGTTCCATTTTCCGGTCACCCGCCGGAGCCGTGCCACTGCCGACGATCCGAGCAACCCTGTGGACGTTCCTAACCAGCATGGTCACTCTCTTGCATTGCCTGGTCCTGTTCCGTACGCGCGAGCGTGCATCGAGACTTTTACCGACATTGGACGCTGCGTACGCATTCCGTTTTGTGATCCGTTCAGGCAAGTTAATCTTGCTACATGCTACATTACATTTTATGCATCTATTTGAATAAATATAATAATTGAATTTCAAACCGTGCATCCAAAGTACTTGTTTCACAGTATTACAATGACCGTATGCATCCATTCTTATCATTTCATATCTAGCATATGCAAACCTATCTTGTCACATATCATACTATAGTATACCGCATCAAATTGAATATAACCATTCACATTGTTTAATTGAACATCGTGCATTAACTAGTTTATCATTTAAAGGTTATATGATATCCATTCGCATCCATATAGAATAGAACACATATAGCTGCATTTACCGATCTCATTTATAACTTAATACTGTTGTTGTAACACCCCATGTTTAATAAAGTGCATCCTAATTAGTATTGGAACTATAAATGTAACCCTAATCGATAACTGTGCATCCATATGTTTGAATCTATACCTATTTGCATACCACATCACATTATTCCATTTTATTGTTACATTGATACCCCATACTTGTTTTTGTGTACCCATGCTTATTATAGTTTGATTATGAACACCCACGTGATACTTGTGCACCCCTGTCATGACTTGATACAATACTACTTGACACGACTTGATACCTGTGCACTTCTTGACATGATTGATACTTGTTCACTACCTGACATGACCTGATGTACCACAGCTTGACCTGTTACCTGATCTTGTTACTAATGCCAACAATCTTGACCTGTTGTCCCTACGGACATTTCCGGTTGTCTATTCAGACAAACCTATACCTTCTTGATCCTGTGTTGGCATTAGCTCCAGATTTATCAATTCCTGACTTGAACACATAACTTGGGGGTATGGGGAAATCAATGATGAAACCTGACTTGTAACTCGACAGTTCGATGCCTTTACTGATCAGTCTTATGGGCTAGGCCAGCCCGGGGATAATGATGCTGACATCATTCGTCTTTACATACTATCTTTTACTGCCTTGCGGCACGTCTCGGATTCATCCCGAGAGTCTTAGACCGTGGTCCCGGGCACGCACGGGATACTATTGAGTTACATCGATGATTCATCAAATTGATTTCAAAGACTTGAGAGTAGTTAGCCCAGTAGACCAGTTTAGATTACTCACTGCACATCACATGTGTCTTACCCTTCACTGTCCTTGTTTTTTGTTACTGTTATACCTTTATTACTATTCATACTCATGCCTGCATATATTGCTACTCCTTGATGTATTGTTGCTTGATATTATGACGCACTTGGATTCTTTCATGCTATCTGGTTTGTCTTTATCATTATGTGTATACGTTTTGATAAAGCCTGTAGGATTATTGCTTGACTACCAGCATTATGATGGCAATCATATACGTGGGAGCTGCGAGGTCCATAAGCACATCCTTAAATGTCCCTAATCGAGAGAGTATCGAGACTGGGTAACGATACTCCGGAGTAGACTGGTGTATACTTTTCGAGACCCCGACGAAGGGCGGCGGCCGGTCTCACAAGCCATTGGTGTTGGGTCGCCTAAGATAGTATACAGGTGCTCACTGGAGGTGAGTACACCGGACGGACTCACCGAGAACTTCTAAATGGTATGATACCTATCGTTAAATGGAAGTTCTCTTGTGGCATGAGTACAGGTCAGTTTTTTGACCTGAGATTTTCATTTGTCTCGTGTGAGTTCCCACTGTACTTAGATTACTACCCTATCACGGCTCAAAGGAGTCGTGCAAACAGGTTTTAGTTGGGTACAGTCCCGAGCCACATGGAGGCAGTGAACAATTGTCAGGAATTCATCTTTCCCAGTATTGGGAGTCGATGTCGCACCGTGTTGCGTCAGCCATCACCAGAAATTCTTGGCCAAGGTGGATGAGATTTACTGATGTGATATCAGTAGTTTCTCAGTAAGTAATGAGCTTCAGACCGACACGACTTATCGAGTTAGTAGAGGTATGACGTTATCCACCCCCTAGGTATGCGATTATCTTAGACGAAGAGACCGGACTGTACAGAGATTGTCACAGAAAGGATCAGTAGAGGTACGGATGAGTTTGCTCGTTGGCCTTCCTTTTACTCAATACCTGGATAGCCGTTACGTACAGCTAGTGCCGCTTACGTGCTTGTGGTTAAACTCACTGCCAGCGTATTGACGAGTCTTTAGAATCCCAGACATAGGGTTTTCCCGGTTCAGGCAAAATAATTTAGTGGTCGTATATTGATACGTGCAGGATTCCAATTAGGTATGTGTGTTAGCCACACAGATTTTAATCGGGCAGATAATAATACTAGCCGGTTTAGGATTAAACCGGATTATAAAATCAAGTTTTGATTTAATAATTTACATATATATATTTCGATATGTATATTCTAGTATTATTTTCATTATATTTTTCTATCTCTTGGATATCATATTTTGATACGAAAATGGGCATGTATTTACGGAGACGTATTCTTGTATTCATACAAGAATATTTCTAAAATGAGGACACCCCATTTCCAGGATTTCTTTTTTAAGAAATTGTGAAATGAGATGGAGGAGAGAAATGGTGGTGGGTATGGGCAAATGAATTGTTAATTCATTTACTCATATCATTCAAGCATGATTGCATTTTAAATTGTAAAATTGTTTTAACAAAAGAAATGAAAGTATGCTTGAGTTCTTCATTTCTACCATTAGGTTTCTCTCTTCTCTAATGGCTCCTCGTTCATTTTCTTCCTCTTACCCTCTCATGAGATGAGAAACAAAGAGGAAAAAAGAAGGGAAAATACTAGAACACTCAAACTACATCCCTAAAATTCACTTCTTAGGAAGTTGTGAATTCTAGTTGCTTCACAAGATTATTTTGTGTGAAGGTAGAGTTTGGACTAGGTTCCCTAGAATGAATCATTTTCGGCAAAGAAAGACCGGCTTGCAAACGCGATCCGGAGCTCTTGAGAGTTTGCTCGAGTCTAATCACATTGGAGCTCTTGAAGATAGCTTGAGAATGTGAGTATTACTAACATAGTAGATTAGCATAGCTCACTAGGTTTTTGTTTACAAGTTCCAGCTCTTTAGTTCGATTCATGGTTTTGGAAGTTTAGCAAACTGAAAATTTTTGAAATTCATGTTACCATCTTCTAAAATTAGATTGCTAGTGTGGCTAAGTTCGTAACAAACCCGAGAGAGGAAGGATCAAGAACAATATTAAAAACAAAAACTTAGCAAGTTTTTGTTTTTTGATTTTGTTCTTGTTTCTTTCTCTCTCGAGTTTGCTATCAATTGAACCTTATCATGGAAAAGAGAACCCTAGACAGCAGCAAAGAAGAAGAAGAAGAAGTGTAAGCAACTGTATTAATTGAAGAAGAAGGGATTGGGATTGCTTTAAACAGCGGGATAAAGGTGAAATGAAAATTAAAACAAGATTGGTTGGATCACACATGTTTCATTGTTTTCTCAACATGTAACAATCTTTATCCCACTTTTTATTTTAAGAAATTCTTAACCATATATAGTTCTTGTAGAAACAAATCAATAAGGGTATAATAATCACTATACACAAGGTCATGCAAGAGAAATACCAAACCTACCGGGTTGGTGGGTTTTTGACTTCCTACAGGATGCATATCACTTTCAATAACGTCATCTTTTTTATGATTTATGATGACATCATTAAAAATGACATGTAGCCAATAGAAACGCTGACGAGGAATCAAAACCCCACGACGGTAAAAGTAGAGCTCCACATGCAAAATGTACTCAAATTCTTATAACCAATGTAAACTTGAATAAAGCACAAATAAATCATTAACTCCATCAGTTAGCACATACATCATAAAAGAAATATTCAAGGATACAAGTATAACAAACCAAATAAAATCTACTCTTTGTATCATTATTCCCCCTCTATATTCTGTTTCTTTGTGACTTCAAATCACATAATTTCCACAAGGAATTATCAACGAAGACCGATGGCTTTTCCGCAGAGCAATTCATTAGATGGCATTGCATACTCATTCGAAAAGCTTTGTTGCGGTGTCCAAACACGAACGTAAAACTGCTGCCCGAGATACTGCCTCGCCCACATTGCAGATCTTATGTTCCACATCCCTTGATTGTCTAAGGACACCAAGATTGCAGACCATCCATATGGATATACCTGATGAACACACACATTTAATAAAAATTAAGTAATTGTTCTGTTTTTAGATAACAAAAGAAAAGATGATCGTGTCAGATATCGGTTCTTACTTGAACTGTGTGTCTAGTGACGGCATCGACCAAATTGTATCTTCTTCTCATACTTTCTGTCCATTTCCCCGCTCCGTAACTGTATAGATCATGATGCATGATAATGTTGAGTTTAAGATGTATAATTAACTTACTAATAGGAAAGATAATTAAGCAAAAAAATACTTACCCAACAACCCAAAAATCATATCCATCAAGATGCCAAGACTGCATTGTGTTTTCGGTATTCTGAAAGACGATCTCAATGAAATCATGCAGTCCAAATCGAAGAACAGGGGTCGCAAGAACATTACCACCACTACTGCTTGAATCAGTAGGAATGCTATCCCAAGTGAAAACACCACCAATATTGAAGTTATCGGCAAGCTTCAATGGGGTATCAGGCACAACATAGGATATGCCGTTTACCGCATACCGCGGCTTCCCGTCGATGACTGGAGCAGAATTCGCAAACACTAGCGATCTTGTTCTTGGAATGGTACCATAATGGTATGATCCTTGGGGATTAGGCCTCGCCGCACTTGCAGTCAAATTCCATCTTCATATCCAAAAATAAATAAATAAATTAGCTAGCTTGTTATACTTTCACAATAACACTATTTGGATGATTTTCCTGCAATGGCATGGCACATTATGTTTCCTCTTTAAAGAAAATACATGAAGAAAAAAGTAGACGCAATACCTAATGGTTCTCGCTTGGCGCATCGACCAATGTAGTCCAGTGGCACGAGGAAGTCGGGGGACCGGACCCGAAACACGCGAATTGGAGTTGCTATAGTGCAAGACAGCTGTCACAGTCAAGGTTTTCCTAGCGAATCTAGTCGAGGCGACGATGTAGTAATCTTTGGGGGATTGATCTAGTGTAATGAGGACGGTCATCGATTGACCGACATGAATGTCGAGCGAACTGTACATGTTTTGAAGAGTGTGCGATCCTTCCACTTCGACGAGCTTTATTTGATGGTTTTGGATCCTGAAGTTAATTGACTGGGAGAGTCCTACATTTGATATCCTAAAGAGGTAGGTTTTTCCTGAAGAATAAAACATAGAATTTTGAGCGAGGTTGATTGGTATATGAAACAAGGGGAAAATTCCTATAAATGATCCCAAAAAAAATATTTTGAAAAAATAATTAGCATGGATCTTGAATCAACAAAAAGGGTTTCATTTAAACGGTGCAAATAGATATTTAAGCAGGAAAAATTAAGAAAATTGATGAAACTTTTATTTCTTGCAGAACAAAACAGAGGAAATAATTACCTTGATCTCCAGTGAAAGAAGTAGATTGGGTAACTCCATTAATAAGAAGCCCATCAGGGAAACCAAGAGATTTCCCTGAATCCAAAGACTGCTGCAATGCCTGCAAAATTTCAATAAAAAAAATTAAAATTTTATTTTGTCATAAACAAAATGCCTAAACAAGTAATTTTCAATAATAATAATAATAATATACCTTGTGCCCAATCTTAAACCAATCCCCAACAAGCAGAGTAAAATCCCCAGCAGGGGTATCATAAGGTATCGGAATCCGCGGCCTCTGGTAAACATTCAGCGCACCAAATCCACCGGCAACTCTATGCATCGCCGTCGAGGGGAAATAGGTAAAAGTCCCGATCTGGTCCTTAGTCTGAAACTTGTATGTAAAGTTTGAACCGGTGGGTATCGGGCAATTTGTGCCAAGGACCCCATCTTGCCATGAGTTCTTCCTCTGTTTGATCCCATTCCAAGTTATAAGAAACGGCTCGTCGAGCTTGTTGATCACATTGATGATAATGTTGTCGTTGGTGACGCAGTCGAGCCTTGGTCCTGGGAATTGGTTGTTAATGAGAATGCCCTGTAAATTTTTTTAGAAAGACCCGTTAGCTCAAATTTGATGAATAATTTAAAGACTGTGATCGAGTGAATATTCAACAAAATTTTTGAAAAGAGGTTAATACCTGTTGAGGGATTCCGAGAGGGTAAATGGTGCCATAGGTGACGGTCCAGGTGAAGAATTTGTAAGGGTCCTCTGCATTCACTAGTGCAATAGCTGGAAAAAAGAAGAGGAGAAAGATTGAAGCAAGCTTCATATTTTTTTATATTTTTAAATTTTTTTTTTAGAGAGAGAGAGAGAGAGAGAGAGATTGATATTTTGAGGTGAAGAATGAGGAAGTGGTGAAGTTGTTTATATATACAAAGAGAGCAGAAGAATTAATGAAATTATGGGTTTTGGGTTGTAGGGGATGTATCTAAGCAGCTTCCCTTTATTTTCAGCGCCAGCTAACAAATTTGCATGTTTTTTCTGGCTTCTAAATTTGCAGCACCGAGTTTGCGCGTTTTATTTATTTATTTATTTGCTCGCTGCATGGCAAATTGGTAATGCATTCTCTCTAATTTTATATTAGTAGATCCTTAGAAAATATTGGTGAATTTTGAGGGGCTTAATTTCAGGGCTATTTCCAAGTACAAATCTCATATCTTTCGTATTTATAAAGAAGACCTCTGGATTTTCTCGGTTATAGACGCTCTATTAGATAAATAGTGGTTAATTAACCTAATTAGGAAGGTAAATACCTAATTTGCCCTCCACTCTTCCCTAATTCATGTTTTCAGTTCTCTGATAGAAATATAAACGTTTATTATCCATAAAAACGGCTCAAGTGCTTCAAGAGAAGGATCACGAGACTAATGACTCTAGTTTGAGAGTTGTATATGTATAGAAACTACCTAAATGCATGCTCATATATATAATGAATCACATGAAATTAGGTGTACCCACATCTTAGATGATAACGATGAAGATGATGGATTCCGATCGTCGGAAAACATGAAGGTGTATTTTTTCGACGCCATAAGAGAAAATTCCCTTCTATGTTCTCTTTTATATATAGAGAGAGAGCGCAACTTAGTAAGTTGTTTATCTTAAATAAAATTGATTTATTTATAAATCGTTTGAGTTGAGTTATTTAGACATCTATTTGATAACTAGTTTTAAAAAAGGACAAAATAAATGAAAGTCGACGGGTTTGAGTTATATCTCTTTGCCTGAAAACTCAAACATCATCCAATAGGCTAGTTGGAACTCAAGTTTGATGAGGCAAAATTTCATTTTTATATTGAATTATAACTTCTTATTTGCATATCTATATACTGAATTATTGATCTATATGAATCACCCGTCTAAGCTTGACCCATACTGGATGGAAAAATCTTCTCTACAAACCCTTTTCAAACTCTTGGAAGGACTTTGATATTCGTGCAAATCTTTTTTGCAGTACAAAAAAGATTTGCACGAATCTCAAACTCCATTCAAGGACTTGTAGAGAAATTTTCTCTATATATAAACCCTTGTAAAGAAGTTTTTTCTCCGAGCCCTTCAATGGATTTAGAGATTCTTGAAGGGATGATAAAAGTGCAAAAAAGAAGTTATCTTGACTAGGGCCATGTGCATAGTATCCATGTCTTGGGATGGAGACATGTATTGTATACCCTCACGCATATATTAAATTTCTTGTTTGTGTTTGTATAATTTATTTGAGATTTTTTGTTCCTTCAAAAGGGGTGTGCAGCTGTAATCCAGCAAATGAACCTTAATGTGGACATTTTTGTTTGCGTGAATTCAACGGCGTGATCATCGGAGATGATGGTCAACGTCTCGGGAAGAAGAAGGGGGCCCCAGTTTACGTGTTTAATGCATGCACAGCTAAGATCCTTGCTACAAGGTAATATGGTGGGGGCCAGCGGCTTTGAGTGTTGTCACAAGAAGAAGGAAGAAGGGAATGAAAGGAAGTGGTGGTTTGTTGTTGAGTCCATGGATTTGTTGATGGCGATCATGCATGGCTTGTTATCTCGTGATGAAGGTCATGAGCAGTAAATGAACACATCTTCTTTACAACTATTTATTTATTTTTTTGACAAGTGAGGAAACGGGTAATCAACTAGCTAGCTAACGATAGGTATAGTCAGATAGCTGACGATAGATATACCTATTTATTTATTTTCTTGACACTGGTACCCTTAAGCAAAACTCTCCTATGATTCGAAACTCCGCACTTCCCCTGCAAAAAAAAAATGTGCCATTACCAATGGAGCTATTGCTCATTGGATTCCTTACAACTATTCGTTTATTTCTTGTGGCAAGTGAGGAAACGGGTAATCAACTAGCTACCTGATATTAAACCGTCGGTTATCATATTAGATAGCCCAATCCGAATGTCAAATCGACAATCCGCTCCGACCATCTTGTTCCAAACATGGAGTGATCTATGTATGAATTTTTTGATCGATGTGATGCATTACAAGTGATGGATCAAGTATTTGAAAAATGGATGGCTGTTAAACATAATAAAAATGTTATATATTGAAAACACTTTATCGAAAACGTGGATGGTGTCAAAATAATTAAAATTTTATACACATAGACCACTCCATGCATTGAATCTTTCAATCCCCGTGATTCTAAAACAATATTACCCAAAATATTTCATGATTCATATTACCCAAAATAAATGAATAGAGATATGTATGAATCTAATAGGTAAGAATATATTTACTTTGTTATTTAATAGATTTATTAATTTGTTTTAATCGGAACGGTTGAAAACAAAGGGTATATCTAACGGCTGTTATTCAGGTTCGTGGATTTAAAAACGCAAACCCGTCATAACGGATCCGTAATATATATATATATATATATATATATATATATATATATATATATATATATATATATATATATATATATATAGGAGACCAGAAGGGATTTTCTCCTATGGCGTCGAAAAAATACAGCATCAACCATTTTTTTCGATGATCGACATCCATCATCATCATCGTTATCATGTAAGATGTGAATACACCAAATTTTATGTGATTCCACCACTTTTGCACCGTTGAATTAGCAATGTAAAAAGTTCTACTGTCGGGAAACCATTAATTTTGCACCAACTAAATCAACGGTTAAAAAATGGTATAATCACATGAAATTTGGTGTATCCATATCTTAGATGATAAAAATGAAGGTGATATATGCCGATCGTCGAAAAAAATCTTGGAGGGTGCATTTTTCCGACGCCATAGAAGGAAATTCCCTCGGCAGCTTTCCTCCATTAACCTCGTGTATATATATGGCAGTTATGGGTCCATGGCTTCATGGTCATTTAACTTGAGTAATTACCATTGATCGACTATTATTATGTCCATGGTCATTGAAATTATAGCATGCTTATAACCTATTGCCTTCATGATTGTTTGATGCATGTGGCCGTTTGGGCTCTTCATCATACATATAAAATTCATGATTAATTTGTTTTAATTGATATTGATTCTCTATTATTTTTGTATCTTATGTTACAACTAAAAACCTGCGTATCTTTTTTCTTAAGATACTTTTCTTGTATTCTTGTACCATTGTAAATCTATAATATTATGGGCAGAGAAAAGGTGTGCGCAGAGGTCTTGCTCTTTGTTCTATGCAGGAATGAAGGGAGAAACGATGACATTCGTTGGCTGTTGTATCTTGTGGGAAACGTGTCGAGACCCGCTGCATCGGTGGTGCGGGACACGAATTGTCTTAAAGAAAGCGAGATATCCGTGCCTCAGCCGAAGACTTCACCATCTATTTTTATGTATCATTTTATTATGTAAACTTCATTGTAATTTATATGATTTCATTTTACTTTGGTTTCATTGTATACCACTTAGGAACAACAATTTTAAGGCATTTGGTGGATAATGGAACCACTTCCTGAAAAATTCGTTCGCTGACGCGGTTGATGCTTGAACAAGATATCATTGTACATCTAAGAAAATCAAACTTTTCTTCTCCTTTTGTGACCAAGTTAATTTAAATATTATTACAATTTCCATATTATTTGAGGTGTCTATCTAATATTTAGTTTGATCTTTTAATGAACCTTGCCCTATCTGCTGTCCTTCCGTCAAAACTTCTTGGGTTTGCTCCTGCATATACACATATATATTTGAGAGCATCATATATCTTACTTATCTCTATCTCTACTGTTATAATGCAAACTCTAAATGTATAGCTTAGATCATCAATTGATGGTTTAATTTTTTTAATAACATAATTAAAAAATTAAAAAATTAAAAAAATCTGCTAATCTTTTCTCTTATTCAAGATATCAACATCATCATCATCTTTAAATTACTCGGTGCCTATTTTGTCTTTATTATTATAACTAGAAATCATTGGATGATATCATTAATCAACAAAATAATACTGCATAGAAAAAAATAACATAATTCCATTAACCAACCTAGAGAATTGGAGATATACACATATTCACCACAAAAGACAAAAATTAGAAAATGAAAAGCCAACCCTTCTTCTCTCTCATTTATTACATATTCTCCCTCATTCTCAAAAGCCGCAAAAAGAGATACGCCTTACAAATTTATAATAAGCCTTATATTTTTGTTATTTAGTATAACTCATAAATATCTCAATTCTAATATTATTACTAACCACATTCATTTAATCTAAATTTAGAAAAACTATAGACATCTTTAGAACTTTTCATGGAATGTTTAGGATAAAAAAAAAATTTAACATGCCTTTAGTATATACTGTCCAAAACCGTACACACATACATCACACATGCAAAATGCTAGTATTTAAAATTCAAACTCCTCTCTCTCTCTGTGCATTAAGATCCAAGTCATCCTTTTTCGTCTTTAAACATACTCTAGAACCTTATCTTAAAATCTCAATATTAAATATTTTGATTTTAAGAAGTATATCCATATATTCATCTAAAACCTTGATACTTAAATTACATAATATTTATTTAAAACATACAGGATCTAACATTTATACCTCTCCCACATGCATGGCACATTCAAAAACATGTAACGCAAATTTTTTTGGGGTCCAAATTTTTGTCTTTATTTTTTTTCCCTTGCCACAATATGATACTGGGCGGATCCACGTGTAGTTGAGGGTAGACGGTTGTCTTGCATGGATTTCAGGAGATATAGTGTATATATCTCAACTGTTAATGATTAATATATAATCACTTCTCATCTTTATTACTTAATGCAAGTAGCATAGTGGTAAGTATATTCATGTTTGGTGGCTAAGTCCTAGATTTGAATCTCATTGTTTTCATTTTCTCTTCTTCTTCCTTTTTTGTGGAGATTTTATTTTTTATTTTTTATTTAAATACATTATAGCAACATCAGGATCAAGAAGTAGTCATAGTCCATATATCCAAAGTTACATGAATTAGCAATCTAGGTAAGTCTTTACATATATTCCATCTATCATATTATTTATATACAAATAACAATGGTAGGAGTAATAATTTAAATGATAATATTTAGGCAGGTTTTTTCTGCATTTTCTTGTTTTTTTCCTTAAATTGTTTGTAAAAGTTTATATATAATAAAACTATTTTTATGCTAATAATATAATAATTAAAGAACAACAAATTCATACAGTAATTTGATGTTTAAAATACGATGTGTAATATTAAATCTTTCAAGTTACAGGTTTTTTTGAATAACAAATTATAACCATTTAAAATTTTCGCCGTGCCTGATTTTACGTCATGGATCCGCCACTGGGTACTTAGTTGCTTCCAAAACGTTTCAAGGTTCTGCAGATAAGCTACTCGAATTTTTGTCTTCATTAGTGTTGATGTAGTTGGGGTAATGAGCTCTAGTATTCTTTTCACATATATTTATATACCTGAGGGGATCATGTGGCGTGTATTAATTGATGCATTATTTTATCCTTCCTTTTGCGTAAACATATAATCATGGCGTCAGTTTCGTTATTCGGCGGAGGTCCACGCGTTCTTATATCTGACATCAGCAAATTTCATTCATCACCAAATCCCAATCAAAGATACATATTAATGTCATTATTATTTATTTATTATCAAGAAAAATATACATTTCCAACCAAGGTATCAATGGTAATTAAGGTTTTAAAAGTTAATGAAATATTAACTTTGTTTACAAATATGGTTTAAATCTTTCCACTAAGATTTTTTTACAGTTTAAAATTTGCTGAAAAAATTCATGCATTGGTTTTTTGAAAGAAAACTTTTTTTCTTTACACCTTAATTATTAAAACAACTGACGTAAAACATTAAATTGAAAAACGCATGAACTGCAAATTATATATATAGCACACTCTCTTTCAGGGTATTATTTGTTGCAGAATAGGTCAAGAGTATTTATATGAAAAATACTGGACTTACAAATCCTCATATAACAAAACACACCCTTAAGTTGGACGTGCCCCCACATCCAAACTTAAATATGTAAGAGAGGCAAATAGATTGAAATGATTGTTGGTTCATGCACTAGGTGACGGTGGAGAGGTAAATTTCATGTTTGGAATAATGAGAAATGAGTGAGCTTCTGATGGTGTTCTTATGACTCATGGGATTCAAATCTTCAGAGCCCCATAAATATGTCGTGGGATGTTTATTATGTGTAATTCATACTTGATACTTTTGTTTGTGCGGTATTGTTATCTAACTTGAAGACATTATTGTTTTGAGGCATACATGCAAGTTTCTAAGGGTCTATCATGCTAAAAGCATTTTCTTTAATACAAAATTTAAAAACAACTGAAAGAAAAGGGAGACCGGAATTGTTTTTGGCGCTCCGGTGATGAGGATGCGATTGTAATCTATCGATACTGAGAAGGGATGGATCCCTTTGCAATATATAGGCCACCTTCTATTCCCTCCTCCTCCTCCTCCCCCCGCGAACTGCCCAGATATTCCTCCGCGAGATCGCTACCCACGATCTCCATTCTCTCGTGCTTGACGCAGTCGCGAGCGAGGAATCTTCATTCTCTCGTGCTTAGTCATTAGGCCACAACACTTACATCTCCCACTTTACCGAAACGGCCAAATGTTTTCCGAGCATACTCCCACTATTCGTGAGATGTGACTCAAGATGTAATTACACATACTCCCACTATCCGTGAGATATGTACACTTTTCACTCTTCGTGAAAACCGAGACCACCATTATCCATGATTTGTCTCCTTTTCATTATTCATGAAAATTCTTTGACTCGGACATTTCTAAGTCCTATCAAACCAACATGTTTGATGAATATTTCTGCGAGGATGCCCTTTGTCAAGAGATCAGCTATCATGTCACTAGCAGGAATATAAGTCAGCTTGACGTGTTCCTTCTCCGCTATATCACAAAATAATGATATTGAACTTCAATATGTCTTCCTTTCGAACTGTTTGCACCACTGCGAATCAAGCTTATGGTTGCTTGATTATCATAGTAAATCTCAATTGGTCCATTCACCAAATTGAGATCAAAATCCTTTAGGAACCATCTAATCCAGACTGCATGAGTAATGGCTATACTACAGGCTATGTATTCAGCTTCTTGTGTGTACCTTGCTATACATCCCTATTTTTGCTACCCAAGAAACAGCTGCACCTCCAAAGATGAACAAATGTCTCGAAGTGGACTCCCCGTCATTTTTGTCTCCTCCAAAGTCAGCATCGGAGTAACCAAGAAGCTCAAGTGAGTTTACTTGATAAACCAACTTATGGTGCACAGTATCTTTTAGATAGTTTAAAATCCTCTTAACAGTTTCCCAATGTGCTGGACCAATATTACTTTGGTATTTACTAACTAGACTTACCGCGTACGCCAAGTCTGGCCTAGTACATAGTATTGCATACATCAAGCTTCCCACAGCTTGAACGTATGGGGCATTAAGCGATTTTTGTCCTTCTCCAGGACATTGTTCTTTATACAACCGCTTTTCCATAACCGATGATGTAAGTGCCGGATTGCAATTTTGCATCTCAAATCTTCTAAATATTGTGTGCAAATACCTTTCTTGGTTCAAACTTAACGTTCTAGACTTTCAATCCGGATCTGTATACTAAGAACAAGGATGCATCTGCCATGTCCTTCATCTCAAATTCACTACAAAGTGCTGATTTAATCTTGTTCAACACTTCTATGTCATTTCCAGCGAGCAAAATCTCTACGTATAAGGAAAATATTGAAAAACTGCTCCCACTCTTCAAAATATTCATACAGTTATCCAATTTGCTTGCAACAAAACCAAGTTGGATAACGATATTATGAAATTTGAGGCACCATTGTCTAGATGACTGTTTTAAACCATATTGAGATTTTTTCAATTTATATACCTTATTTTTCTGTCCTTCGACCTGAAATCTCTCATGTTGTCTCATATATATTACTTTCTTCAACTCTCCGTTGAGAAATGCAGTTTTGACATTCATTTAAAAAAGTTCCAATTCAAAATATGCAACAATCGCTAAGATTATTCTAATAAATGCAAACTTGGCTACCGGAGAGTAAGCCATCTGATAATCTATACCGGCCTTTTGAGTAAAGCCTTTGGCAACTAATCAGTCCTTAAATGTATCAACAGATTCATCAGCTCGATATTTCTTCTTCAACACCCATTTGCATCTATGAACTTCCTATCTTCCGGTAGGTCACATGACTCCTATACATTATTTCTTTTTATTGAGTCAAACTCCTTTTCCATGGCTTCCAGCCATTGATCTGATTCGTGTGTGTTCATCACATCCTTATAAGTCAGAGGATTAGCTTGCTCATCCACATCAATATCTATCCAGAAACAAAATGGCTCATATGAATATAGATGGTGGTCATCCATCCATGCAGGTGTTGTTCTTGGTCTTTTGTTGCTACCAATGTTTGCGGGTTGGACAGGTTCAGCTGGTTGATTTTCCATAGGTATATTCTTATTTAAAAGCTCATCTTCCATAATTGGATAATTAACCTCATTCACTATATTCAGGTCATCTCTGGGAATATCATCTAAGTCTAGTAGATATGGTACATCCTCTTGAACTTGTTCCCTTTCCTCTAGATTTTCTAGAAAGGTAGCATCTCTACTTTCAATAACCCTTTTTTCTTCATGAAAATATCTATATCCCTTAAATTTTTCAGAATAACTTATGAATCTACACTTTAAAGTTTTGAGATCCAGCTTATCTCTAACCTGATATGGAATGAGAACATGTGCTACAGAACCCCATTTTCTTAAATGACTCAAATTGGGTTTGTGTCCATTCCAAATCTCATACGGTGTTGATTCGACTGATTTTGTGGGAATTCTATTCAAAATATAATTTGTAGTCAATATTGCTTCTCCCCAGAAATCCTTGGAGAGACCAGAATTAAACAACATACATCTGCATTTATCAATATTTTATTTTTTCTTTCTGCCACACCATTTTGTTGTGACATATAGGGCATAGTGGTTTGTTTCTTAATACTATACCGAATGTAGTAGTCATTGAATTCTGTTGAGTTGAATTCCCCACCTCTATCAGTTCTTAGCACCTTAACGTACCTTCCAAATTTCCTTTCTATTTATGTCTTATATCTTTTAAAACATTCAAAAATTTCTGATATTCTGAAAGATATACAAAAGTATACTTGGAATAATCATCTATGAAACTTATAAAATACTCCTTGTTACTACGTGTCTTTACACTTAAGGGTCCACTAATGTCAAACTGAACTAATTATAAAAGTTCATTTGCCCTTTGACCTTCCGAGAATGACTTTCTAGTTATTTTCCCAGTCAAGCAATATTCACTGGGTAATATCCTTATTCCTATCAGATTTGGTAACAAGTTCATTTTAATTATCTAATCTATCTTATTATTATCAGGATGTCCTAATCTCATATGTCAGAGATCAAAATCAGATAAAAAACACACAATAATTCAAATCAGGATTTTTATTGCAGGCATCAAGTTTTACAACAGAAAGGCAGAATAAATCATGTTCGGATACAAACTTACCGATAGCAAAAACTTTCTCATCCTTCCCAATAGAAACCTTATTGTTGTAAAACCTAATTTCAAGACCTTTCTTTAGCAAATCGGAAACAGAGATCAAATTCCGTCTTATACCAGGTGCATAAAACACGTCCTTGAGAACCATAATGTTGTCGCCAAGGTCCAATCTGTATGAACCAATACCCTCTACGTCTAGATAGGTATTTTTCCCCATGTAGATCATTTGTTTTCCTTTCTTCAGCTCCTAGAAGTCAGCAATCTCTTCCTTCGTCTTTGCAATATGTCGGGTTGCTCTTTAGTCTATCCACCATCCATCAACATCGGTGGTTGCAGTATTACACTCGATTACACCGATAAACTCTTGCTTGCCGGATCCTCCTTATTTTGGGCATTTGGGATAGCCCTTGGTCTTGGCTTGTGGACAGTTGGTTTTGAAGTGGCCAAACTTCCTACAGATATAGCAGGATCCTGAAGGTCCTTTCTTGCTGCGAGAGTGCTGCTGGCTAGGTCCTTTGAAGGACAGCTTAGAGGGTCCAATATGATGACTCCTTTGTGTTCCTTGAGCCTTTCGGTATTGCACAGTATTGACTTCTTCTTGCACAAAGTTCACATTTGAACCTCTTCTCCTTGTTAGTGGGTCTTGCTCATTGCTAATTAGGCTGGCAAGTCGATAACGAGCTTAATGGTTCCATTCAATCTAATGGCTGTAACAGCCATTCTAGTGAAGATGGCAAACTATTTAAAATAGTCGCCACTTGCAGTTTTTCAGGAATTTCTAATCCTGCAGAAGTTAGGTTCTTAGTCATGACAATCATTTTGTTCACGTGTTCAGTGACATTGTCACCGTCTTGCATGTGGCCTGAATTAAATTTATGCATCAACAGTTGTATATTCACCTCAGAAGTGGTGTCATATTTTTTCTTAATTGCATGCCACAATTCTTTTGCAGTATTATACTTTTCAAAAACTTTAATAAGACTATCTTCCATAAACATAAGTATCAAGTTTTTAGCCTTCTTGTCATTGAGTTGCCATTAATCAAACTCTTTTTTCTGAACGTGAAAGAGATGCTCATTGAGAGTTGGAGCAGCGACTTCAAGGACACTATCTAGATTGTCATAAATAAGTCCATATCTAATCTTCTTATGTCACATATTATAATTGGTACCATTAAGACGTTCTACTATCTTTGCCAGTTCGGAAGCAATAAGTTTGCTAGCCATGTTGGTTAAGTACTGTATGATAATTCAAAAGGGAATAAATATGGGTTGGTAAAACAATTAAACGATCTCTAACTAATTGATGCTAAATGACTACAGATGTTAAAGGAATATTTAAAAAATGATACTTAGACTATTGAACAATTTTAAGCATGGAATTAAAAAAAAAAACAGGAAAACAAAACTTTGTATAAGACGGTAAAATTTAATTTAATTATATATATATATATATATATATATATATATATATTTTAATATGCAGGCAATGATTATAGATGAGACAGAAAAAATTGCGACTGCTTTAAATTAACATGAGCATAAGATAATGGCTCTAAAGAATGATTATAATATGAAGCATGAACATGAATTGAACCGGCAAAAAATATTAAACAAGTATAACAATCCCAATTATAGGCTGCAAGAAAAACAATTCAAGTTCTCTAGATAAACATGATCACACGTAAAGTTTCTGTTGAAAAAAAAATATAAGTAGATAATTAAAGACTATCTGTAACTATTTGTAAAAACCACAAGATAGCAAAAAAAATATGTTTGAAATATGATCTTTTAAACTTGAGGCTATTTGTTTAAACAGTTCAAGATCAGAAGTTACGAGACCTAACGACACAAAACAGACTCCTTATTTATTCTATTATAACAGTTCAAGTCTCAAGACTTAGATGGAGAAAAAAAATTAACAGTGAAGGAATTTGCAAACTGATCTTGTAGGTAGCATAACAGATCAAGTTTCAAGACTTCGATGGAAAAGGAATTAAACAGTGAAAGAAGTTGGGTATACCAAGCCTAAAATAGATCGTACCCGAGAAGAGAAACTGGGGCACAACGATGGGATCGAAGTACTTTCGAAGTGGTGTCTCCAGACGATGGTAGCAACGGAGAAGAGACGCAGAAAACCGGTAGCCAAGGAGGTCGGCGGTGAAGGGAGTGGCTCTGGTCAAGGGTCGAGGAATTGCCGAAGTCGACGGTCGCGGTGAGCGGAGCGGCGGCTGAGCTCTGATACCGGTGAAAGAGAAAGAGAGATGGGATTTGTTTTTGGGGCTCCGGTGAAGAGGATGCGATTGCAATCTATCGATGCTCAAAAGGGATGGGTCCCTTTGCAATATATAGTCCACCTCATATTCCCTTCGCCTCCCGAACTGCCCAGATATTCCTTAGTGAGATCGCTACCCACGATCTCCATTCTCTGGCGTTTGACGTGGTTGCGAGCGAGAAATCAAAACCAACGCGATTAATTGGGCCGGATCGGATACTTGACCATTAGGCCACAACATTTGAGATAATATTAAGCAATGGGATACTGGAAGAAACCATTGGATAGTTGTAGAACTACACAATACTCGTATTTATCATGTGCGATAAGTAGATTTTTGATACAATATTCACGAGGCCAAGGGTGAGGACAGGGTCCAGATGACTAGGCCCAAGAATCGTGCTGACAAGGCACGAATGGGCCCAGGCGGAAGCGGGCCAGGCACGGGTGCTAGCCCAAGCTCGCAGGCCCAAATCTAGGAAGCACCTGAAGCGCACTTGCGTTGGAGCATGTGCAGCACGTGACATAACTAATTGATTAATTTTGTAGCTTCTCATAATGTAAGTTGATAGCTTGAAAAATATATTATTACAATTCAAGTAGTTCAAACTTTCTTGAATTATTTATGACCGAAATGATATAAGATACTTAACCCAAAAGTTATTTATTTAGCTTAATTACCAATTATTTTTTACAGCTTGTTATGTGTTTTTTGTTCAATAGAATGAACACTTAGAAACTATTTGGGTCCTTAGATCATTGACAATTATTAATAGAATCTTATGTCGATATTACCTAAAATCTTAACAAAATCTCAATCAAAGCTAAGTTTTGTGGATGAATCTATCATATGTTGATGTGGCTAATGTTGTAAGGCTGCCCTTGAAATGAACTAACCATTGTCAATATTGTGGAATAATCAGCACATGAGAGGTTTTTTCTGCTTCCAAGCAGCTTCCTTGACAATAAAAGAATTTTGATACAAACAGTAGATTGCCTGAAGAATCTCTCAAAACTGCACCCCCAACAGAAATATGATTATAATCCTTAGCACAATCAATATTTAGTTTCAATTTACCTGAAGCTGGCTTCTTCCAATTAACAACCAAAAATTGCCTGCCGAAATAATATCAGAGATATTCAAATTTGTGAGAAAATTTAATTGAGAGGGAGGAACATCAAGTTTTTTTTAAAAAAAGTGCTTGCTAAGCTTCTAAAATCAACCAACACTGTGTTCCATATTGTTTCAGATGAAACAGATAGGTCCTGGAACTTCATTTCACCATGGCCTTCCAAATATTCCACAAAATAAAATGAAGCAGCAACTTTGACAAACTTGGAAAGGAAATATTATTATACGAGAAATCTAGACAGCTAAAGATATCATCCCAAACACCCTGAGTTAAACAGAAGGCCAAACATGCCATTCTCCAAAGCTCAACAACCTAGTCACTATGAAGAAAAAGATGATTAAGATCTTCTTGTTTGTTGTTTATAACATAGCACAAGCACTTGCTAGACAGCAAGAAGCCCAACTTTTGAATTGTGGAGTTAAGGGGTTGAGAATTTGTAAGAAACCTCCAAGTAAACGACATTATTTTACTAGGAACTTGAGCATTTTTCAAGAATTTAGAATGATATACCCTAGCTCCAGTAGGTCTAAGGAAGTTCTAAGCAGAATGCAAAATGAACTGACCCTGCTGGGTGAGTTTCGAAATTGATTAATCAGGAAAATCACTAACAGTATAGTTTTTAGCTCTGATATCATCAAGTAAGCTGGTTGGCAAATTCTGTTGAATCATTGAAAAGTTCCAACCATCTTTGTCCAGCAAACAATTAATAGGCAGAGGCTGCACAGGGCCTGAAGCAAAATTTTCAAGAATAGAATCATCATGCCACTTATCCCTCCAGTAAATAATTTCTTCATTCCCAATATGAAACTTTGAATTACTTCGAATGATTGGAAGTACATAAAAGACTTTCATCTAGCTGGTTGAAGAGGAATTAGAAACAGATAAAACCCCATTCTTAGTATACTTTTTCCTTGAGAACTTAACCCACGTTGATTCACCATTCTCAAACTTCCAGCTTTTTTCAAATTATATGCCAAGGAAACTTAAGATAAACTTCTAACACCTAAACCCCCTTCCTCAACAGGCTTGCAGATACTACTCCAAGCAATCCAATGATGATGACTATCATCATAACAATCTCTTCAAAAAAAATTTGCAAGCAGGGAATTAATCTTCTGAAGGACACAAGCTAGAGGATGACTGGCTGCAATAATATACAGGGACATTGAGAGAAGCACATGCTTAGTTAAGGTGAGTCTAACAGCATTTGAGAGAAACTTGTTCTGCCAACCATTGAGTTTGTTGCTAATTTTATCAAGCAATTCTTCATAGTGGATAGCTTTATTCCTCCCCCAAAAGATTGGAGCACCCAAATAAATGAGAGGCCAATGACCTTTTGCAATTCCAGTTTGAAAGTGTATTCTATTACCAATACTTCTAAGCTAACTAGGAGATCGTTGAGTTTACCTCGTATTCTTGATCCCTATAAGTTTCCCAAATGAATTCGGCGTTTTACAAAGGATATTAAGTTGAGCCGGCATAATGCCTCTATGAGCCGTCTCACAAGTCGTCCAGTATTGTCATTAGTTCTCTGATTGCAAGAGACGGCTCAAGATAATCTTAAGCCAGCTCACAAGACGTTCAGGATCTCTATTTGCAAGAGACGGATCAATGCCTCTCTTGAGACGTCTCACAAGACGTCTGGAATCGACGATTGTTCTCTGTTTGTATGATCGGGCCCATCATTAGCTTGAGCCGGCTCTCAAGCGAATTGGGCCGAATATTTGCAGTTTCGAGAAATTTGGGAAATTAGTTATTTAGTCATATCTCTAGCATAGTATATATTGTAGTATTTTGTAACCCTAAGGAATGATAGCTTTTGAGATAATTTGAACCCTTTTGTAATCAGAATTAAGAGAGGGGATGTTAGGGTTCTTTGTTATGGATTTTGTGAGAATTGATCCACTGTTGTAATCCTCTATATTTGTTCAATTAGTAAAACTTCTTCTTCGCCCGTGGGTTTTCCACGTAAATCTTTTTTTTTTTAAGTTTTTGCTTTATTTCTGTTGCTTTTGATTATTTGATTGCTTCTTTATATCGTTAGTTATTACTTTGTGATCGTATTTTCTAGAATAAACTGATATCAGATCTACGTTGTGTTTGGGAGATTTGGTATTTTGTTTGAACCGTTAAGTCTTCGATCTCACGATCTAAGTTTACGGTGGGTAACGACGCTTGTGTCATCTTCCCCAACTTCTTAGATTGTGATCTTAAAGTTTAAGGATTTGTAAGCACTCAAGTTGTCTTCTTTTGATCCTCATCATGTCTTCAATGGTTATGAAGTTCGATATTGAGAAGTTTGATAGAAATATGAGCTTTTGTCTACGGCAAGTTTGTATGATTGTCGTATTGACACAAAATAATTTGAAGAAGGCGATTCTTGAAAAGGATTCTAGGCCTTCCACTATAACGGAGAAAGCATGGAAGGGGTTGGATGAAAAGGCTCTCACGACTATCCAATTGTGTTTGAAAAATGAAGTTTTGCAAAAAAAATTGGTGGAGAAAACGGTGGCTAGTTTATGGTTGAAGTTAGAAGATTTATATTTGAAGAAGTCTCTCACAAATCGACTCCTTTTGAATCAGCGTCTTTACATACTATGTATGTCAGAAGGCTTTCTTATCAAATCTCACATCGGTGAGTTTAATTCGATCGTTACGGATCTGGGTAACATCGATATTTAGATTGATGATGAAGATGAAGCACTTTTATTGTTATGTTTTTTGTCACTCTCTTATAAGCACTTTCGTGACACCGTAGTCTATGGACGGGATACTATCTTGATCAAGTATGTCAAAGAAAATTGATCAACAAGGAGAAGATCGGTAAGGAGTTAAATTCTAACGAAGGCGATAGTCAATTTTCAAGCTTATTTGTTTGAGAGCGAGCGAAGAAGAGAAATCCGGAAGGTAGCAAGAAGAAATTAAGGTCGAAGTCCAAGCATAAAAACTTTACTGCAACTATGGTAAGAAGAAAGGGCACTTCAAAGTCGATTGTTTCAAATTGTAGAAAAAGCAAAAGCATGAAGATAATCAGAAGAAGGAGTTTTCAGCTGAACCTAGAATTGCGGAAGGAGAATGAGATCTATTTATGGTTCTTGACAACATACATCGATTCAAAGACGAATGGATTATGGATTTGGGTTGTTCCTACCATATGTGTCCCAATAAGGATTTGTTCACCACATATGAGTCTATCAATGATGGAGTGGTTTTGATAGGCAACAACAGTTCGTGTCGAGTTATTGGCAAGGAGATGATCCAAATCAAGATTTTTGATGGCGTTGTGAGAATATTAGTGGAAGTTAGGCATGTACTTGACTTGAAGAAAAATCTCATCTCATTGGGTATACTTGACGTTAAAGGTTATAAGTTCTCTGCTGAAGGTGGAATTTGGAAAGTAACCAAAGATGCTTTCATCGTTATGAAGGGCTTGAAAATTGGGTTTTTATATGTGTTGCATGGTTCGACAACTACCGAGTCGGCGGCAGTTTCATCATCTAAATCTATGTCAGATTCAGATATTACTAGATTATGGCATATGAATGAAAGAGATATGGCCGAGTTATCGAAGCAGGGTCTACTTTGTGGTCAAAGTATATCGAAGATGGAGTTTTGTGAGCATTGCATTTTGGGAAGTATAAACGAGTTAGCTTCAGTTCGGCGGTACACAACACAAAAGGTATTCTTGACTATATCCATTTGGATCTTTGGGAACCCTCTCAAATTGCTTCCAAAGAAAGCGGTGCAAAATATCTGCTTATTTTCATCGACGATTTTTCGAGAAAGACTTAGGTCTACTTCTTGAAGTATGAGAGTGATGTGTTTCTTACATCCAAGCAATGGAAGATATTGATTGAGAAGCAAACAAGAAATCAGATTAAAAGGTTAAGAACGGACACCGAATTAGAATTTTGTACTGGAGATTTCAATGAATTCTGCAAAAATGAAGATATTGTTCGGCAAACATTGGAATCTCGGGGGTTCAGACTAAGCAGGTCCAAGACAGTATATATACATTGCAAATTTAGCAAACGGAGAAGTTGAGACCACGGTGGTATAACACTGAATGGGCAAGAGATATCACCGAGCGATCAGTTTAGATATCTAGATTCCATCATTTAAAAAGATGGAGAGATCAATAGCGATGCCAATCAAAGGATCCAAGCTGATTGTTTGAAATGGAGAAGTGCAACAGAGATTTTGTGCGGTCGTAACTTTCCGTTAAACTTGAAAAGGAAGTTTTATCGGAGCACTATTCGGCCTGTCTTATTTTATGGTACAGAATGCTGGGCTCCTAAGAAGTATCATACACAAAAGATGCACGTAGTGGAGATACGCATGATTCGTTAGATGTGTGGTAACGCTAGAAAAGATAAGGTGCAAAATAAGGATATTCGTGCAAAAGTTGGTGTAACACCTGTAAAGGAGGAAATGCAGGATAACCGGCTATGATGGTTTGGTCATGTGCGACGCAGACCTATGAAAGCACCGGTTTTATGAATGAATACTCTCGATATAGACAATGTCAAAAGGGCGAAAGAGAGACCGAAAAAAATATGGATGGAGGTGATACGAAAAGATATGGTTACCAAAGGCCTCAATGAAAGTATATTATTCGATAGGAGTGAGTGGAAGTGGAGGATTCACGTGTTGGACCCGGCATGATTCTCATGTTAGTTCATGTGGCCTACCCCATATGCTTAGGATAAAAGACTCGGTTGTTGTTTTTATTATTCGGCATCTCACCGTTGTCCACACACCATAGCAAAATGGAGTCGTGGAGCGTATGAATCGGAATCTTTTGGAGAAAACTCGGCGCATGTATTGAATGCGGGGCTCAGAAAGAAGTTTTGGATAGAAGTGGTGAATATGGCATGCTACATGGTGAATCGATCACCTTATATATCGCTTGGTAGTAAAACATGGAGCAGGTAGGGTCTGGGAATCACGCCGATTATTCTACACTTAAAGTGTTTAGTTGTCCCGTAAATGCGCATTGTCGTGAAGGCAAGCTAAATTCTCGAGTGAAGAAATGCATTTTTCTTGGTTATGCCACTAGGATCAAAAGTTATAGGTTGTGGTGTCCAGATCCTAAGTCACCAAAGTTTATGATTAGTAAAGATGTCACTTTTGATGAGTCTGGTAAGTTGAAGACGAAGAATACAGAATCTCCAATTCCAAACGATACAAAGAAGGACGAGCTGAGCGTTGAATTTGAGATCGGTGAAAGCTTAGGTTCGCAAGAGATCTCTCCTTCACCATCGTCTGATGAAGAACGGTCCCAAAATGAGCAGTATCTACTCGCTCGAGACCGATAAAGAAGGGACATTGGACCACCACAGAGATATGGCTGTGATGATCTAGTGGCGTATGCATTGTTCCTTGCAGAAACAGTTGATAGTAGCGAACCTACGAGTTATCAAGAAGCTATCTTATCCGATGAGTCGGCTCTTTGGCTAGTCGTTATGAATGAAGAGATTAGGTCTCTTCACAAGAACCAAACATGGAAGCTCGTTAAGCCCGAAGGAGGAAAGAAAGTAGTTGGCTACAAGTGAGTGTTCAAAAGAAAGGAAGGAGACCAAGTGGTTGCAAATACTCGATATAAGGCACAGTTGGTAGCTAAAGGCTATTCGCAGATTCGAAGAGTGGGCTTCAATGAATTATTTTCTTCGGTTGTAAAACACACCTCTATTTGTGTCTTACTCGGTTTGGTAGCTATGAAAAATTTGGAGGTCGAGTAGTGTTCATATCAGATTTTTGCATTTTTATACCGCCCAATTTTTATCACATTGCATATCGGTAGGTACTCTTGAGCCGTGTTTGCTAGTCAATTGCAGGATACAGGTTCTCGGCTCTAAACGATGAAATTCATGGAAAAACACGACAAAATCAGGGTTCCTGCCAACCACAGATAAAACACGGATCTCCGCTCTTTATCCGTCTGTTACCACACACCAGTTTAGGAGACAAAATGGCAAATCGATTGTCACCTTCATGCACAAAGCACAATGGCAACACCAAGTCCAAGAAATCTACGCGGAGCTCAAGAAAATCATGACAAAAAATCCATGTCCAATCACCTTTTGATCCACTAGAATTCTGGAAGAAATGTGGAAAGATTATCAGAAAAAACATGTACCATACAAAAGGGGACAGCAGACCAGGGAAGCACAGAAAATACCATGCCCCAACTCCATCAAACGGCCGCGGAACCGCGGCCAATAGGGGGTCTAGGCCGCGGTTCCGCGGCCGTTTAGGCGCCGCATTTGAAGATTTTTTAGGGGTATTTTGATCTTTCTATGTACAGGCAGAATTTTTCCCTAGATTTCCATTTCCCTGCCTATAAATAGCCCAGATCCTTATGAAGCCAAGGATGCATAATCTTGTATTTTTCTAGGTTTAGAATACTTGTTCTTCTTCCTCTTCTCATCTCTTCTCCATTGAAAAACTTGTAGTGAGCTTTTGTGAGTGAAGAATGATGAATAAAGAAGTTCATTTTATTATTATACTTGTCTTGCTCTTATGTTAATTGCTTGTAATTTTAATTTGTTAACTTAGTTGTTGTTATTTCTTGTTGTTTCTTTCTTTTCTCTTTTCCTTTATCCTTAAACAACCATGACGCTTACGCTTGATCCTTGCCAAGGTGAGGTCGCAAATAGCTAGTTGTTATCTTCTAATCTCCTTCTTTCTATCTTTCTCTTTTGTTTTGTTTTCTTTTCATTATGATGTGTGAGTAGTTTCATACTTGTTAGGGTAGGATAAGGGAAGTTTGAGAGAAGGAAATCTCTCTCACTCTTTCCTTGCCCAACATCTTAAAATCGACTCCCGTTAATTGAACCACAATCCGCTCCTTACGGCACCCTATCCTACATGATAGCGGTGATTCCGTAGTGAGACCGGTTGTGGTTGAATTAACCGGAGGTTATGGCTAAAAGCCAAGAACGGACGGACAAGCACCAAAAGGAAGAACTTATGCGTTGGAAAGCCTAACTTATACTCGCAAGTTCCTTCCTAGTCGTGTTAATCCCCGTTGTTGCCGATTACCGTAACATCGATATTAAGAGTGGCAACGAAAGAGGTGAGCGACTCCTAACTCAAACTAACCTAATCCTAACCCTAACAAGCTCTCTTTACATATCATTTTAACACTTAATTAGTCACAACAAAATCTGGAAAACTGGACTTAACTCGTTAAAGCACTTAGAAAAAGATTCCCATCTCCCTGCGGACGACCCGTACTCAACCGGCTAGCTACAAGCGAAACCGTCTTGATTGCGGTAATTAACTAAACTTGAACACGCAGAACCTCTAACAATCAAATGGCGCCGTTGCCGGGAAGACGGTAGTTTATTTCTTTGTGTAATTTCGGGTTAACTTGTGAATATAAATATAACCGAAAAACAAAACAAAAAAAAATATACTTTGTAAAAAATCATCTTGTTATTTTTGATTAGTTTTTGTGCAAGTGTGCAGGATAATACGGAGTTCGAGTTCAGTGCCAAAGACGTGGGGAGATAGACCCACATTTCGCGGCTACACCGCGACGGATCAAAACGAAGCAAACGGTCTACTGTAAAAATCTGGAGCAGATACAGTAAGCAAGTCAAAATTCAGCACATCCAGACAAGCAGAGGACACCCAACAGAGCACCTACACAAAAATTGAAGGCCCAGCTCCCTGTTCCAGCCGCGGAACCGCGGCATAAGTAAGCTTAGGCCGCGGAACCGCGGCCACTTGGTGCCCTCTGCATCTCAAAATCACTGTAAGTGTTCCCTGCTCCTTCCCCACTCCTCTGGACTCCAATAAACTGTGTTTTCTGCAGCATTCTTTGCGCAAATTCTCTTCCCCCTTCCAATAAACTGTTCTTGTGCAGGATTCTTTGCGCCGCGCTCAAAATAAAAATTGTTTGCAGTTGATTTGTTATCGCTTTGCATTCATTAATACGGACTTAAGGGGCTTGAAACCAATTCAGATTGGGTGGAGATTTCATCACCCTTTCCAGGACCCCAAAAATCACAAAAAGCATATGCATTGACCATTGTTAAAATTAAAAAATACTAGACTCAGCCCTAAGGACATCGCGCTCAATAGGACAGAGGACTAGTTACAGGCATCGGCCGTTTATCCTATCTGACTTTTGCGGTGCCTAGGCAAGTGTGACGAAGGCAAGTGGTTATTTAATTAAGGAACTTCACGAAAGCGTTGGACAACCTCCCACTTACCTGGCACTTATCTGGCCGCATTAGACGGAGAAGAGACAGTTTGAGGTCCTATTTCTAGCCCTCTGGAACAGTTAGGAGCTGTCTAGCAGACCTAGGTGACCATAGATCTAGGTGAGATTGTGCATATCTTATTTGTGATTGCTTAAAGCCGTAAGTCCGTACATATTTCTGTAAAGATCTTTCTAAAAAAAAAGGAAAAAATCAAAAACTTTTATAAAAACTTGCCCTTTGTCGCCAAATCCATTTTTCACCCACCACCCATCGTTTTCTCCATTGACGTTTTCTTACCCTCACCTTCTCCGCTTTGACTATACTAAACTCGTTTAGTGTATGTCCGCTTGGACTCGGGACACTAGCGCCCGCCTAGTCCGCGTTACGTTAGTCGCTATCGACTGCGCGATCGACTCAGACGTCGAAACTCCGTCCACTCCTCTTTCACCCCTTCCTTTGCCGGCCAACTCCGACGTTGACCGGAATTCTGTTCATACATCTTCACCTTCACCTTCACCAACCTCTTCTTCCGCGATGTCGGGATTTAATCCGAACATCTCTTTGACTACCCCTGGATTGGCTCCACCTCCTACGGAGACCAATAACCCACCACCACCGCCTGTTGTAGCGCCGCAGCGAATCGCGCTCCAGGATCGTTTCTATCCCATCCGTTCTGCACTTCCCACCTGCCTTTCTCTTCCACCGGCCAATGGGGACAACTTTGAAATTAAGCCCCACTTCATCAACATGCTTCCGCGATTTCATGGGCTTGAATCTGAAGATGCCTATATCTTCATCAATAAATTTCAAAACGTTTGTACCATGATCAAAACTACCCAACTGTCGGACGATGCTATACGTCTACGGGTCATTCCGTTCACTTTATGCGATCTTGCTGAAAAATGGCTGTATAGCACCGCTTCCCACTCCATAACCAGCTGGGACGAGTTTGTTAAAGCGTTTCTAAAAAAATTCTATCCGAATAATAAAACCGCAAGGATTCGAAATGAAATCAACCAATTCTCTCAGATTCCTTCTGAACCCTTCTGGAAGTGCTTTGACCGGTACAAAGACCTTCTTGTTCAGTGTCCTCACCACGGTATAGAGAAATGGCAACTTTCCCAAACCTTATACGAGGGCCTGAACCCAGCAACGAAGCAGTTGTTGGAAACCATCTGTCAGGGCCACTTCCTATTGAAATCTGACGAGAAAGCGTGGCAATTCTTTGACGACCTTGCGGAGCAAACGCTACAATGGGAGAGCACCAGACCGACTTCTTCTTCTTCTACCTCCACTTCTACCGGTCAGTCTAGGGTAGGAATTCACCAACTTGATGTCTCTATTGCGATGAAAGCTGAAATGGCTGCAATAACGAGAAAGCTTGAAGCAATAGAGAGCAAATTCTCTTCTCCTGCTCCTGCCCCTATTCTTCCCCTTCGTACCATCTGCGCTTGTTGTTCCGATCCTTCTCACTTGACCGAAGAGTGTCCTTACAATCCACCCTCGCAAGGACATGATTAGGTTAATGCTGCATTTCAGCAAAGACCGAGGAATGATCCATACTCTTCCACCTACAATCCCGGTTGGAGGAACCACCCCAATTTCGCCTGGAATCAGAATCAGAATCAATTCCAAGGCAACAATTTCCAAAGGGCCCCTCCGCCGCAACAACAAGCGCAACAACAAACTCAACAGCAGTTTCAGCAGCCCTTCCAACCCCAACCTTTCCAAAATCAGACGAACAACTTTGCACCCAACAATTCTTTTCCACCAAACAACTTTGTTCCGTCAAACAACGATAAGGTTTCCTCGCTCGAACGAAGTCTGGAGGCGTTCGTTAAACAATCGACTCAATCCACCGCCAACATCCAGTCTTCCATTCAGTCCTTAGTGCAACACACTGCCGCTCACGGGCAAAGCATCAAGACCATCGAGGCCCAGATTGCACAGCTGAACGCGGCCTTAAGCGAGCGAGAGAAGGGGAAGCTCCCGTCCCAGCCACTCCCAAATCCCGGTCACCCATATAATGTACATGTTGCACTTGAACAACAGAATCATAATGTGAGTGCCGTGACCACATTGAGATCGGGAAGGATGCTGCAAAACAACATTGGCACACGGATCAACGATGACACCCCGGCCGCTTCTTCTTCTTCTACTTCTTCTTCTTCTCCTGCTTCTTCGTCTTCTGAGTCTATTCTCCGTTCTTCACAAGGCTCTCCTTCCTCTTCTTCTGCTCTGAACGGACCCAGTTCGCACTCCACGAAAACACCTGTTCTGGGATCCGTTCCAACTCCACAATCTCCTCCTCCAACATTAGACTCAACCAATTTTAAAAATGTTCCATTTCCAAATCGGTTGAGGTCTAATAAACAAAATCCTCAGATGGAGAAGATTCTGGAGTTATTTAAGCAGGTTAACATTAACATTCCTCTTTTAGATACTGTCCAACAAGTCCCGTCCTACGCAAAAATCTTAAAGGACTTGTGCACGAAAAAGAGGAAGTCTCAGGTACCCAAGAAAGTTTTCTTGGCTAGTGCTGTGAGTGATGCCCTTACCCAATCTTTACCACAAAAACGGAAGGACCCTGGCTGTCCTACGATTTCAATTACCATTGGGGATAAGAACATCAACCGCGCACTATTAGATCTTGGTGCCAGTGTTAACCTGCTTCTGTACTCAGTATACGAGCAATTAGGCGTAGGAGAGCTAAAACCCACACACTGCACTCTCCAAATGGCCGACCGATCGATCACCCATCCTAGGGGTGAGCTAGAGGATGTGTTAATAAAAGTCGGGGACTTCATATTCCCCGTTGAGTTCATTGTATTAGACACACAGCCTGTAGCTAACCCCCGGAATCAAATTCCGGTGATACTCGGTCGCCCATTCCTTGCAACCTCAAATGCTGTGGTCAATTGTCGCAATGGTTCGATGAACCTCTCTTTTGGAAACATGACGATTGAACTCAACATTTTTAGGTTGGGGAATCAGCCCGCCGAACCTAATGCTCATATACTGGACGTCTGCTCGATCCAGGAGATCACCCCAGAAGAATATGAATTCGAGGAGTTTCTGTTTGATCACGATAATCTTAACGCCACTAGTGCGTTCCTCCTCGAACCTGCTGCTGTTTCTGCGCCCGACAACGACTACGAGTGTTTCACGTTCTCGAACGATCTTAGCCGCGCACAACCCGAGTTTGAATCTTTCGAATTTCCGGATGAGTTACCTGAACCATCCAACTCGGTCGCCTACACTCGTTTTGAACCTTTGCTGGAGTCCTTTGAGTTCGAGACCTCTGCACCAATCTTGCCTTCAATCGTTTCACCTCCAGCGTTCGAACTCAAGTCTTTGCCGTCTCACCTTAAGTACGCTTACTTAGGTGAGAACGAGACCCTCCCTGTCATCATTTCGGCTTCTCTAGCTTCAGAGCAAGAGAAAGCCCTTCTTGCGGTCTTGCACAGCAACAGGCAAGTTTTTGGCTGGTCCATGGCGGACATTAAGGGGATTAGTCCCCTGATCGTTGAGCATCACATTCATCTGATGGATGATGCCAAACCAGCCCGGGATCCACAAAGACGTCTCAATCCAATCATGAAAGAGGCTGTAAAGAAGGAGATCGTAAAATGTCTAGATAGTGGTATCATTTACCCTATCTCTGATAGCCAGTGGGTTAGCTCCATCCACGTTGTCCCCAAGAAATCAGGTATAACGGTCCTCACTAACGAGGCGAACGAGTTAATCCCTACTCGCACCCAAACTGGGTGGCGAGTGTGCATTGATTACAGAAAACTCAACGCCGCAACGCGGAAAGACCACTTTCCGCTACCTTTCATTGACCAAATGTTGGAACGATTGGCCGGACACGAGTACTACTGCTTTCTTGATGGCTACTCCGGCTATAATCAGATTCCCATCGCCGAAAAAGACCAGGACAAGACCACTTTCACTTGTCCTTTCGGCACATTCGCATATCGTCGCATGCCCTTTGGGTTATGCAATGCGCCCGCTACCTTCCAGCGGTGTATGATGGGAATCTTCTCAGACATGGTGGAAAATTTTTTGGAGATTTTCATGGATGATTTCTCCATCTTCGGCGATTCCTTCAACGAGTGTTTGCTGCATCTTGACGCTGTCCTTACCCGATGTAAGGACAAGAATCTCACTTTGAATTGGGAGAAGTGCCACTTCATGGTGCGTGAAGGTATTGTCTTAGGACATATCATCTCGCAAAATGGCATAGAGGTTGACAAAGCGAAGATTGAGGTCATTTCCAATCTCCCTCCTCCCAGATGCGTCAGAGATATCCGAGCCTTCCTTGGCCATGCCGGTTTCTATAGACGGTTCATCAAGGACTTTAGCAAGATTGCTAGGCCCTTAACTCTTTTGCTGGACAAGGACACGCCATTCGACTTCAACTCGAGCTGTGTGACTGCATTCGAGTCACTAAAACGCTCACTCACTTCTGCTCCCGTTCTTTCTTCACCTGACTGGACGCACCCATTTGAGATTATGTGCGATGCATCCGACTTTGCCATTGGTGCTGTCCTTGGACAACACATCAACAAGATGCCGCACGTAATCTATTATGCGAGCCGAACCCTGAATGACGCACAACTCAATTATACAACAACTGAGAAGGAATTCTTAGCTGTTGTATTTGCTTTAGAAAAGTTCAGGCCCTACCTCATCGGCTCTCCAGTCATTGTCTACACAGACCATTCTGCTCTGCGCCATCTTTTTGCGAAGAAAGATGCAAAATCTCGGTTAATCCGTTGGATCCTCTTGCTTCAAGAGTTTGACCTTGTCATTAAGAACAAACGAGGATGTGAAAACGTAGTTGCCGACCATCTCTCACGACTTTCTTCTTCGCCTTCGCTTCCAATTCCGATCAACGACGTTTTCCCGGATAAACAGCTCTTGACAGTATCTTGCGAACCCTGGTTCGCAGATATTGTGAACTATTTGGCCACGGGATTACTACCGATTGAATGGTCAAGTCAGGACAGACTTCACTTCTTATCCCAAGTAAAACACTTTTACTGGGACGAACCCTATTTGTTCAAGTACTGTCCCGACCAGATTATTCGTCGGTGTGTCCCTGACGAGGAATTCAAGAGTGTGCTGTCATTTTGCCACGATCAAGCATGTGGCGGGCATTTTGGCCCCAGAAAGACAGCTGAGAAGATCTTGCAATGTGGTTTCTACTGGCCACAACTCTTCAAAGACGCTCATGACTATTGCAAGACTTGCTCCCGGTGCCAACACTTGGGCCGGATATCCCGGAGGAACGAGATGCCGCTCCAACCGATCTTGGTTGTGGAGATTTTCGATGTTTGGGGGATAGATTTCATGGGGCCGTTTCCCAGCTCTTTTGGGAACTTGTACATTCTTCTCGCTGTTGATTACGTCTCTAAATGGGTCGAGGCTGTGCCCAGCCGGACTAACGACAACAAGGTTGTCGTTAGGTTTCTTAAAGAAAACATTTTCTCCCGTTTTGGGCACCCCCGAGCAATCATTAGCGACAATGGAAGTCATTTCTGCAACAAAACTTTCGAGGCCTTGATGTAGAAATACTCCATTAATCATAAGCTATCCACGCCCTACCACCCCGAAACTTGCGGGCAGGCCGAAGTTTCAAATCGGCAAATCAAGCGGATACTGGAGAAGACGGTTTCCAAGAACCGTAAGGATTGGTCGCTGAAACTCACTGATGCCCTTTGGGCATTTCGAACCGCTTATAAGACCAACCTTAGCATGTCTCCTATCGGCTTGTGTACAGAAAAGCCTGCTACCTACCTGTTGAAATAGAGTATCGCGCATTTAGGGCGATAAAGGAGCTGAATCTGTCTCTCGAAGATACGGGCAGCCATCGGAAGCTGCAGTTGAACGAATTAAGCGAGCTTAGGGATGAGGCTTACGATAACGCGGTTGTCGTTAAGAACCGAACGAAGGTGTTTCACGATAAACACCTTTTGCGCAAAACTTTCGTACCTGGTCAGCAGGTACTGCTTTACGACACCAGACTTCACTTCCATCCAGGAAAGCTCAGATCTCGCTGGAAAGGGCCGTATTTTGTGCGGAATGTGTATCCGCAGGGCGCTGTGGATTTGGAAAATCCGAAGGACGGTTCATTTTTCAAAGTGAACGGACACCGACTAAAACCGTACCTTAGCGCCGAACCAACAGAGGAGCTCCTGTTCTTACAGGAGCCGGTTTACCCTGCATGATCTTCCTCTGCCTACCACCAAACTTCAGTTATCCAGCCAAGAACAGTGGACACTGTTCCAAATAAGTTTGGGGGTATGTACCATTTTGTATATATTTGTGGATATTCTTTTTCTTTTCTTTAAAAACAAAAACAAAAAAAATTGTGTATCGCTAACCGACAAGTTTGACCCTTCCAATGATCTCTTCATGCAATGACAGTGAGGACACTGTCCAGTTTAAGTTTGGGGGTACGCTCGGTACGCATTTCTTACCTTCGCGTTCATATGTATATTTTGCATCTGCATATTAAAATCCATAAAATCCATAAAAATCTGAAAATTTTCTAAAAACATAAAAACTTTTCTGTCAAGTTAGCTGGTGGGAGGACTCTGATTCAACATTTCGACGGTTTTGTTTGATAAAATAAGAATAACTAAATCTTATGTTTAGATTTTGAAAACCTGAAAGATAACTCTCCTTTGAAGTTAACTATAGCTGATATACGTCTTTACATCACACTCCACGTGTCGTGAGTTTTTGGAAATTAGATGACAAGTCTTTTATGCCGAAAAACTTTTAAATGGATCAATGATTTTCTGAGGATCAAATAGGTTTGTTCTGAAATAAGTAATATCAAGAATAGTTTATGAAGTGAGTGAATCTGAAGGAATGTTATTGATGCCTTAATTGGAACTAAGTCTGAAAAATAACCCATCTGAAACTTGATTGGAATGATTACACACCGAACCCACTAAACACGTCTTTTATCCAAAAAAATAATTGAACTGCCGGTTATATCTCCGTTCGTATTAAATCATCATGATTTTCACGCCAAACTGTCTTTTGTTTTTGGACCTAGGTAACTTGAGTAATTAAGTCCGCTGGGGTGTTTCTACACCTAATGCCCTAAAACCAACTGGTTTGGGTGCATTGGCCCAAAGCTCGCTAAGAAGCCTAGAAAGTCCAGATTAAAACAAAGTCAAGCAAGTGTTCTCTCCGAGTTAAAATTCCTAACGGTTCTTTGTGTGAGAATAATCTTGATAAAAAACAGGCTTTTATAAAAAAAATTAGCGGAGATATGAAGGTTTTACTCTATGATAAAGACTATTGCACGTCCACAGAGGTGTGTATGAAATGAAAACAAGAAAAAGGTAGAGTGAAGAATAAGACCTAGTTTCCTGTTAGGGAAGATAGAAATTCTAAAGTTGAAACTTTACTGGAAAACGAAACTTGAAAAATGCTTAACTCTTTATAAAACTTATGTGATCCTTTCAAAACTTTTATCTGGGCTTTATTGTGTGACATGATGACGTAAATCAATCCTTCTGGAAACTTAACGACACTATTTGCACTGCACGTAAAGACATATAAAATCTGTAGTTAAATAAGAAGCGAGGTGTGAAAAATAAAGGTTCGATAGTCTAGACTTAGGATAATAGAATTGTTATTTTCTGAAACAAAACTTTAGGGTTTGAATCTTAGTTGTTTTACAAAACTAGCTTGACCGGATTTTGTGGGTATTATCCACTGAAAACCCTTAGGAGACAACACTCCTCCTACTAGGGACACCTAGAGGTTTAACGGCTTGTTGCACATGCTCAGTGCAATCGCGTTCCCTGCGAAAGTGAGGTTAGGAAATTTTTTGTGAATAAATTGGCTTTGCTCGGGACGAGCAAATGATAAGTTTGGGGGTATTTGTTCATATCAGATTTTTGCATTTTTATACCGCCCAATTTTTATCACATTGCATATCGGTAGGTACTCTTGAGCCGTGTTTGCTAGTCAATTGCAGAATACAGGTTCTCGGCTCTAAACGATGAAATTCATGGAAAAAACACGACAAAATCAGGGTTCCTGCCAACCACAGATAAAACACGGATCTCCGCTCTTTATCCGTCTGTTGCCACACACCAGTTTAGGAGACAAAATGGCAAATCGATTGTCACCTTCATGCACAAAGCACAATGGCAACACCAAGTCCAAGAAATCTACGCGGAGCTCAAGAAAATCATGACAAAAGATCCATGTCCAATCACCTTTTGATCCACTAGAATTCTGGAAGAAATGTGGAAAGATTATCAGAAAAAACATGTACCATACAAAAGGGGACAGCAGACCAGGGAAGCACAGAAAATACCATGCCCCAACTCCATCAAACGGCCGCGGAACCGCGGCCAATAGGGGGTCTAGGCCGCGGTTCCGCGGCCGTTTAGGCGCCGCATTTGAAGATTTTTTAGGGGTATTTTGATCTTTCTATGTACAGGCAGAATTTTTCCCTAGATTTCCATTTCCCTACCTATAAATAGCCCAGATCCTTATGAAGCCAAGGATGCATAATCTTGTATTTTTCTAGGTTTAGAATACTTGTTCTTCTTCCTCTTCTCATCTCTTCTCCATTGAAAAACTTGTAGTGAGCTTTTGTGAGTGAAGAATGATGAATAAAGAAGTTCATTTTATTATTATACTTGTCTTGCTCTTATGTTAATTGCTTGTAATTTTAATTTGTTAACTTAGTTGTTGTTATTTCTTGTTGTTTCTTTCTTTTCTCTTTTCCTTTATCCTTAAACAACCATGACGCTTACGCTTGATCCTTGCCAAGGTGAGGTCGCAAATAGCTAGTTGTTATCTTCTAATCTCCTTCTTTCTATCTTTCTCTTTTGTTTTGTTTTCTTTTCATTATGATGTGTGAGTAGTTTCATACTTGTTAGGGTAGGATAAGGGAAGTTTGAGAGAAGGAAATCTCTCTCACTCTTTCCTTGCCCAACATCTTAAAATCGACTCCCGTTAATTGAACCACAATCCGCTCCTTACGGCACCCTATCCTACATGATAGCGGTGATTCCGTAGTGAGACCGGTTGTGGTTGAATTAACCGGAGGTTATGGCTAAGAGCCAAGAACGGACGGACAAGCACCAAAAGGAAGAACTTATGCGTTGGAAAGCCTAACTTATACTCGCAAGTTCCTTCCTAGTCGTGCTAATCCCCGTTGTTGCCGATTACCGTAACACCGATATTAAGAGTGGCAACGAAAGAGGTGAGCGACTCCTAACTCAAACTAACCTAATCCTAACCCTAACAAGCTCTCTTTACATATCATTTTAACACTTAATTAATCACAACAAAATCTGGAAAACTGGACTTAACTCGTTAAAGCACTTAGAAAAAGATTCCCATCTCCCTGCGGACGGCCCGTACTCAACCGGCTAGCTACAAGCGAAACCGTCTTGATTGCGGTAATTAACTAAACTTGAACACGCAGAACCTCTAACAATCAAGTAGCTCGATGTTAAGACCGTTTTCTTGCACGGTGATTTGGTAGAGAAGATCTACATACAATAACCCGATGGTTTCAAAATTGAAGGTAAGGAAGACCGCATTTGTTTGATAGAAAAGTTTCTCTGTGGTTTGAAGCAGTCGCCTAGATATTGGTACAAGAAATTTGACTCCTTCATGAAGGATATTGGCTTTACGAGAAGTAAGGGTGATAATTGTGTTTATTGCAAGAAACTCGCCGATGGTTCTTTCATATGCTTGTTTCTTTATGTTGATGATATATTGATAGCAACAAGATATATGGTTAATATTGAAAAACTTAAGGAAAGGCAAGTTCGAGACCAGAAATTTAGGAGCAGCCAAGAAAATTCTCGGTATGGAAATTAGGCGCGATCGCAAGGAGGTAAACTTTGTTTGTCTTAACAGCGATACATTGAGAAAGTTTTGGAGTATTTTGGTATGGCATACGCTAAATCTGTAAATACTCTGTTGGCATCTCATTTCAAACTTTCAACTCGTTTATCACCGCAAACTGAGGAAGAAATTCAGTATATGTCGCATGCTCCTTATTCGAGTGCGGTGGGTAGTATTATATATGTCATGGTTTGTATCCGACCCGACATTTCACATGCAGTTAGTGTTGTTAGTCGCTATATGGCATTTTCTGGTAAAGGTCATTGGCAAGCAGTGAAATGGATTTTACGATACCTACGAGGTATGTCTGATGTGGGGTTGAAGTTTGGAAGGAACAGTGACAGTTTGGTTAGTTTCAGCGATTCTAATTATGCAGGTGATCTCGACAGGCGAAGGTCGATCACCGGCTATGTATTCTCTTTAAGAGTATATACCATTAGTTAGCGTGCTTCGTTACAGCCCACGGTAGCATTTTCTATGACGGGGTCTGAGTATATGGCAGTTGTTGAGTCCGTTAAGGTAGCAATCTGGTTGAAAGACTATTTTCGGAACTTGGAATCCAGAAAGATAACATAATTGTTTACCGCCGAAGACTGTACTGAGATATTGAGACGTATAGCCAGAATTTGGGGGCAGATACTATTTAGACATATCCATCCACCTCTCCGAAAATACCAAATTGATTTATGGCACCATATATCGGAGGTTTGGATAGATACGACCGATATAGCAGACTTTATCAGATTCCCCTTCATTTGTGAGGGGTTTTTGATTGTGGGGACTTTCTTCCCTGCAGGCGCAAGCCCCTGCAGTTAATTATGTTATCACATTGCGATAACCACTTTCTCCTTCTCCGGTATTTCACTTCGTGTTGTGTTATATTTGTTTTATTTATTTTGGTTGTCCGTGGATTGTATATGGAGACTCATTTATGTCGTCGCCTATAGGACGCAGATTAGTCCAAATCTGTACATATATTTTCATGATTTGGATCAAGTATTTGCTTGACGGGGTCCACGTTGGTAGATTGGTTTTCCAGTGGGAATGAATTTAGGATGCATTTATCATATTTATGAGGTCCATCCGTTCATATGAAACTTGGGCTTTATCTAAGAGTCGTTAGTCTTATTTGAGACTAAGATCAACTTAGATGTTTTGGGTCAAGCATTTACCTGACAAGGTCCATATTGATAGCTTGGTTTTCCAGTGGAAATGAACTTAGGATGCATTTATTATATTTGTGAGGTCCATCTGTTCACGGGAAACTTGGGTTTGATTTAAGGATCGTTAGTCATATATGAAACTAAGATCGACTTAGGAACAAATGAGCATATGGGCACAACTGATCATTAGATCATATATGAATAGCCCATGAATAATATACGGTAATCAGTATGGAGACAGTCTGTAGGGCAAAATATATTAGTTTAAGGACATTTCGATCCATTATTAGTTTAGGGACGTTTCGGTTTATCATTCCCGTATTTTGGACGAATATTAGTTTAAGAATATTTCGGTCCAACATTTATCTTGCGCACTCATGTATATTTTACATGGCGAAGTGAATGATGATAACATGGGATGCGTAAGACATTCCCTGACTTGATGAAATTTCATATCTTTCATCATGTAGGGACGTAGAATGAGTTGTTGGTTGTTGGGACCCGCCACCTCTCTGAAGACGTTGAGCAATTACAACGATATATATCAGAGGTGTGAAAAGATATACCCTTGAACCAAATCTTATATTTAAGCGAAAAGATCATGGTGGATCTAAAAATCGTTAGTCTTATATGAGATTAAGATTAATTTAGAAGATATAGGATGAAAATCATTATCCGTATATGGGACTAAGATCGACTTGGATATCATTGATGAAAAATCATTAGTCATATGTGGGACTAACATCAAATTGGATATCACGAATATATGGGCTCAGTTGATTTAAGAAGAAATTTAAGCTTCACGGACTTAGCTAATTTGGGCTAAGAATGAGTTTCTATACCACCCAGCAGTGCTAAGAATTAAGTCACGTAGCGCTCATGTGAATATCACATGAGGCGCTATGTTTCTTGGCGCTCACGTGTGTTTTATATGAGGCGTTGAGTTTTTGAGCACTCACGTGTGTTTTATGTGAGGCGCTATCTTCCACTCTTTTTAGGCGCTCATGCATGTATCGCGTGAGGCGCTGAGCTTTCATTTATGGATGCTCATGTGTGTTTCACGTGAGGCGCCGAGTTCTTAGAGATTTAATCTATGTTGATATTTTTAGAGAAATTAAACCTCTGTCAATGGTACTTTACCATTAATGATCACCAAACACCACTGTTTTAAGGATCTGGGATTATGTTCTTTAAGAACTAAGTTCTTGATTATGAAGGAACTAAGTTCCTGTAGTATTATGGACTCCATCTTCTTCATGTTCTTCTCTCATGTCCTTTTTAACCTTGTTCTTCCCTAAATCCTTGATTCTCAAGAACAAAATTTTCCCGATGAGAATTAAATTCTCAACTTATGAGAGACTTGTCTTGTGGATCTCAGATCCAGAGAAAAAACTAAGTTCTTTTAAAGGGTTAAACCCTTAGATATGATATGATAGGTAGAGGGGATGTTTTGATCTCTGCTTTTTTCTTTATCTAGGATTTAAGAGGATGCAGATCTTCTTTTTCGAAGAGAATGAAATTCTCTATTACCGAAACTTTTGGAGAGCCTTCTGTATTCTTTTATAGAAGCTTATGGGGGGTCTCCTCTCTCATTTATTTGAGATTTAATCTCTTTACTCCGATTTATAGGAGAAGAGAAAAATCAATCAGTTAGAGAAAATCTCTCATTGAGAGATCGTGATTGATTTCATAATCAATCAAATTGATCTTAAAGATCAACCGATAAATTTTATTCATCGTTGGATTTTTAATCCAAAGGCTCTCTGTTTAACAGAGAAGATTTTTTGTTTGTTTTAACAAGATCAGAAAATATTTCACACATAGAATTTAATTCTATCATATGAATATCTTATCAGTTTAACAAGATTAGGGAACTATATTCCTAACATAGAATTTTATTCTATCATATGATTATCTTGTAAGTTTAACAAGATTAGGAAAATATTTTCCTAACTTAGAATTTTATTCTATCATATGATTATCTTGTTAGTTTAACAAGATTAAGAAATATTTCTCACATGGAATTTAATTCTATCATATGAATATCTTTTTAGGAAGATATTTTCCTAACAATAGAATTTAATTATGTTTAACAGAAAAGATCTTTCTTATTTTAGAAAGATCAGGGAAATATTTTCCACATAGAATTTAATTCAATCAGATAGTTTAATTGGTAATATTTTATCACCATTGGATTTTAAATCCAAATATTCTCTGCTAAAGAAAGATCTTTTCATATTAGAAAGACCAGGGAAAATATTTTCCAAATAGAATTTTATTCTATCACATAGAATTTAATTTTATCATATTAGAGCGTTTTAAATTTGGACACTCACGTGTTATCACGTGAACGCTGCCATATATATATATGGCAGCGGTGCTCACTGTTGGGGTCAAAAATTACATCCCGGTTGACCAAGTCAAAATCAAAGTCAACTTCAAGCCAAACGGGCCCAAGTTCAGGTCAAGTGGGCCCATGCTTAAGTCGAGCCCTGTGGCCGGCCCTCTATGCCAAAATTATGTAATAAACAATTTTGATGTAATTGTTATAAATGTAAGGAAAATGGGCATAAAACCAAAATTTTGTAAAGCCCATGGCTTATATGCAAAAGAAATGAGCACATGAGATATAGGATGGGCAAAATGTCATTTTGTAAAACCCAAGGGGCTAAGTGTAAATTTGTAAGCATATAAAAGGCAACTTGATGATGAAATGAAAACAATAATTCATTCTCCCCCAAAAAATTAGGTCTTCTATGCCTCCTTCTCTTTGCTCAAGGTTCTAAACCTTCTTCATTTTTTTGAATTAAATCAAGAGTTTCACTCTTTCTTTTCCAAAAATAAAAAATAGTTTTTCACCACAAAACCCGTTAAGGGGAACGCGGATCTTCCATCAAATCTCCAAAAGGGGAGATTTTTAAAATCTCACTCTCTTTTCTCCAAGATCCAGAAAATAGAGAAGAGGAAAAAGGAGACCCACCTCCGAAACCCCAACTTTAGGGAAGATCCAGGGCTCATGGGAGAAGAAAGGGGTCCGTTTTCATCAGCTCCAAAAATATCTTAGGAGTTTAACTCCTATATATATATATATATATATATATATATATATATATATATATATATATATATATATATCTTTCTTTTGGGGAGTACAACTCCCAGTGTAGGGGATAAACCCTTTTGTCTTCTTTGTCAGGAGTTCAAATCCAAAAGTCAATCGGGGGTACAACTCCCAGTGTAGGGGATAAACCCTTTTGTCTTCTTTGTCAGGAGTTCAAATCCAAAAGTCAATCGGGGGTACAACTCCCAGTGTAGGGGCTAAGCCCCTTTTTTTGTTGACGCCCAGCGCTCGCATGCCAAGCACGTGGGGCGCCCAGCGCCCGCGTGCTAGGCATGTGAAGCGGGCGTTGGCGCTCACGCGTCCTTTGGACGCTATTTTCCCTTTTTTTTATACATACACACTTTCCCCGTTAGAAAAAAATTTCTAACGGGGCGCTGCCCCGCACCCCACAAGGGGGCTGCTAGCCCCCTTGACCCCTAACCCACTATCCGGGTAGAGGGACCCCCGTAAACTCTGTGAGACCCCCGATATATCGAAAACCCCTCAAGACACAACACACGTACACGGCACATTGAGTTTGCATGACCAGTTTGACCCGTCAATCGGAGGTTTCCTTGCTCTAAAGGCGAGGGGTAATTAACGGCAGCTTAGTCCGCGGCTGTCGAAGATTCGGATCCCCACAATCAATAAACCCCAACTAACTCTAGGCAGGGGGAATCTGTACATGCCTGACAAGCGCGCGCATTCCCATCTCAATGGGGTGACGAAAAAAACCCGACAGATTCTGGCACACCCGGTAGGACTTTTCTTTCCTCCCATATTTCTGGTCAAGTGTTCATGCGAACTCATTTCGCAAATATACCGATGTTTGTACTGAAGTAGTTTCTTTTCGTGCAGTAATCAACTTTCAACGACGATGTCTCCTAAGATGAATTCAGCTTCCGACGCGACCCCGATCTCGTACGTGGTCAAGATCAATGCCCGCGTGGTTCTCATTGCCAGTCTTAGCCGGCAATGGGAGGAGCCACCCCGTCAATTTGCTTCTGTCATCATCTACCATCTGGAAGCACACATCTGGTGGAAGTCCCGATAAACCAAGCAGCCAAACCGACCTCAAGGGGAAGGAAGCCGAACGTTGTGATCGCCAAAGCATCCCACCCCAAATGCAAATCTGTGTTCGAACGGCCTCCGCTGTTCCGACTGGGGGCAAGACCGTCAACACCAATGGAGCCACAAAGCATCTTCAGCAAGCTCAGATGACTCCAACAAATGCACAATCGGGCGTATCTCCAAAGCCTTCCATCACCCGGTCTACGGCGGCTTCCCGAAGAGCCATAACCAGCCAAGTGCTCAAAACAGAAAGGCTGAGACAGAAGCGGCTCAGGTATCGAGCCAACAAGAGGGCCAGGACTCCGGCCAAGTGAAATCTTGTGAGATTCCAAGAGCAGAGTCATCCTGCGATGACGGTTGAGTCGATCGTAAAAGTCAGCAATTCTTTCGAACCTCTGAAGTGAGTTCAGAAAAAATCCATGATCGCCAGAATTAAGAAGACGACAGTCCGAACGATGTTGCAAAGAGATATGTCCCAGACCCGTCAGAGAAAGCATGACACCATCTCTTCAAGTGTCTATCAGGCGCTCAGTGCCGCGTGAAAACAGCGGGGCAAACCCGAGAAAGAAGCGCCAGCACTATTTAAGAACCCGGTCAGGCCAACCGCTTTTAGTCGATTGCCCGTTACCGAAACAGGAGGGCCACGACAGCGATCCATGAAATCAGCTGCCGGTAATAAAAAGACAGCGGGATATGTTATCCATACGGTCTATATGGCAGGCGCGCGTCCCAGCGACAACTTGCGTAGCAAAGTAAGGATGGGACCACCACATCCCAAGCCCAATCTGGCTTGAATATGGTTGCCGCTTCCCAAGATCAGCCGCTTCCATTGGATGAGGAAAACCCTCTCGATGAGGCCGATAGGCAGATAGACCTCTCAGTCCATGTAGAGTCAAGCTCGGACAGCAAGGAAGAGCCGACTTTCCGCTCCAGGACCGCAGAGAAAGAGCTGCTTCAAGAACTCCGAAAACAGCTCAAGAGAAAAGATAAAGAGATGGCTAAGCTTTACTCCAAAATCGACGACTTGACGAATGTCGTGATGCATCTCACAGCTCAAATTGCCCGGACACCTCCCAATAAAGTACAAGTCTCTACTCATGAGCCAGGTGAGGACAACCCGAAGCAACCGATGCATGTTCCCTTGGGTCTAAGATTGGGCGAGCCAAACGAAAGTCGGCTACATTCTGCTTCTGGGGACGCCTTGGCCCCAGATAGCACCATCCTGCTAACACAAGATCGGATAATGGATTTGGTCACCAGTAAGGTTAAAACATTGGTGGTCGAAGCCAAAGCTCATAAAGAAATTGGCAGTAGTGGACGGTCATATCCTGCACAGTACGATCTGATTGAATTCCCTAGCGGCTACGTCATTCCTAAGTTCGGAAGATTTGAAGGGACGGGAAACGCGAATCAGCATGTCGCTCACTTTAAAGCGTCGTACGAAAATACAGGGGAAACGATGCACTTCTTGTTCGTAAATTCGTCAAAAGACTGACCGGTGTCGCCTTCGACTCGTACGCGAGCATACCTGACGGGTCCATCACTACTTTTGCCCAAATGGAGTCTCTGTTTCGGCAAAGACTCATGAGTGTTAGTGACAAAATCTCCATTGCTGACCTTGTGAGGACCAAGCCGAGGAAGAATGAAAGCAACACGGACTTTATTGCCCGGTGGCGCAACCTCACTGTCAAGTGCAAACCGCCGCTAGAGCAGGACCAGTCTATCAGCCTCCTCATTGGGAACCTCAGCAATTGGATGGTCCCATTCTTGTGTACAGCAGGCCTTAAGACGTTTCAGGAGATGACCAAGAAAGTCCAAATGCTGGAACGCTCAAAGCAAGAGTCTACTCCGGACTCTCAGAGAGACAAGACTTGGAAGAGCAAGAGGGACGACAACCGTAGAAGTGGAAATTCCAGCAATACCAATGTCTTCAATGCGTCCGACAATGAAGACAAGCGAAAGGCGAGCGAATCCAAAACTAATCGGTCTCGAAAGCCAATGCTAGGAGGAGAAGGGTCTTCCTTATAGGAGAAAAAACAGGTTTACTCTTTCAGAAGGGACAAGATCCACAAGATATTCAAAGATGCCTTGAACAATGGTCTACAACTGCTGGAGTCGAAAAGACCCTACGAAGCAAAAATGACCGCCAATACTCTGTATTTCCCGTACCATAGATTAGTGAGCTGAGGATTGCTATATTTTCAAAGATTGGGTCGAGAAGCAGTACAAGATTGGAGAGATCGAGCTGTCCAAGAGTGTGTTGGTGAACAATCAAGTTGCAACCACCAACTTCATACAGACAGAAGCTGAAGCCTTCTGGGAGCAGACAGCTGAACCCGCTGCCTCGAGAAATGAATCCGACTCGCCGCAGCCTCCATGGAGTAAGCACGTATCTAATAAGATGAAGAATATGCTAAAGCTACTTCAGAAAGAGCCCAGGACGGAATGGGAAGGGCAGCAGAAGCCCACCATTCTAACTGCTAATTCGGCTCGATCAGGCCCAAAGTCCAAGAAGCTTAAGAAGAAGAAAAGTGCGTCTCGACACGAAAAAGAGTCTGCGGGGAGATCGACCATACAAAAGTACATCGATTCTCTCGAAGACTACGAACAAAAGGAAAGAACTCTGATTCAATTGAAAGAGTTCTTCCCCGTAGAAGCGACAGAGATTATGGAAGAGCTAGAAGAAGTCTCCAATGACGTGATCCCTATGGCAACCTGCTACGTCGTCCTCCTTGGTAGCAACTCTGAGGAAGAGTTATGTTTTCCAGAAGATGACGAGGAGCTTGCCACAAAGGCTAACCAAATCCGGCTCAGAAGCGGCAGGGCTTTACCGCCAAATCAGAGCAACACCCCTGTTCCCCGCCGAAAACAGAGATGAACCAGGATGGATCGTCTTGCCTGAATTTGGGGGCAGATACTATTTGGGTTTATCCATCCACCTTTTCGAAGATGCCAAGTTGATTTATGGTACCGTATATTGGAGGTTTGGACGGATGATGCCGTTGTAGCAGATTTCGTCGGATTCTCCCTCGTTTGCGAAGGGTTTTTAATTGTGGGGACGCTCTTCCCTACAGGCGCAAGCCCCTGAAGTTAATTATATTACCGCATCGCGATAACCACTTTCTCCTGCTCCAGAAGTTCACTTCGTGTCGTGTGTGTTTGTTTTATTTATTTATTTTGGTTGACCGTGGATTGTATACGAAGACTAATTTATGTTGTCGCCCGTAGGGTGTGGATTAGTCCAAATCCGTATATTTTTAGATTTAGGTTTGGGTTGATTTAGGGATCGTTGATCCGTTTTGAGATCAAGATCAACTTAAATTTATACTAGCAGTTGGGAGCTCGGTTGGTTTTTTGTTAAGGACACGTTAGTTCAATTTGAGACTAAGATCTACTTTACAAGGTGTTAGGATCATTTTTTGTTTCAGATCTAAAAAGAAAGTACTTGGGCTCTGTTGTTTTAGTTTAAGAACGTTTCGGTCCCTTATCACCATTTTGGAGGCGAAGTTGTAGTTTAAGAACATTTCAATCTGTAGATCACCATTTTTTTAAGGTGAGGTTTTAGTTTAAGAATGTTATGGTCCGTTGTCGCCATTTTGGAGGCAACGTTGTAATTTGAGGACATTTCGGTCTGAAGATCACCATTTTTGAGGTGAGGTTTTAGTTTTAGGACATTACGGTCCGTTGTCGCCATTTTGGAGGCAACGTTTAGTTTGAGAATATTTTGGTCCGTTGTACTTTAAGGACGTTTCGGTTCGTTGTTAATCTTGCGTGTACATGTATTTGTTACATGTCGGGATGAGCAATGATGATATGGGATACATCCAGTTTGGGATGTGATTTGATATGGGATGTGCATGTTAGTTTGGGAAGTGTACCAAAAAGCAGTTGGCTGTCGGGACCTGCCACCTCTCTGAAGATGTTGAGAAATTACAACGACACGTATTAGAGGTGTAGAGAGATGTACCCTTGAACCAGTTCCCGTATTTGAGGTAAAATGGATTAATGGTTAACCCGGAAATCGTCAGTCGTATTTTGAGACTAAGATTTCCTCGTGGGAATGTGGAACGAATATCGTTTTAGGATATCATCAGTTGGGTGATCGATAGTCGTATTTGGAACTGGGATCAATTTGGGAAATAATAAACTCATGGGCTCGGTTGATCTGGGTTAGGGACCTAGCCAAATTGGGCTTGATCCGCTCAGTTTTCTTTTTATTTGAAAAGAAGTGCTAAGTACTTGTTTGGCCCCAGTCTCTTTTTTTGTGCAAAAATTGCTGAGCACTTATGTAAGTTCTGACGCTCACACTTTACTCTTTTTTATCTCAGATCCAGATAAAGAACTAAATTCTTCTTTTAAAAGGGTTGAACCTTTCACTAGGTAAACGAGATGTTTTGATCTCTTTTCTTTTTTATTTACCTAGAGCTTCTTTCTGAGAAGGGAGATCTTCCTCTTTCTTCCTTTTTTAAGCTTTCTGTTTTGTTTTTTCGAAACTTATGGGGGGTTCCTCTATATTAGACTTGAAGTATTGGGTTCTTTATATAGCAGAGATGAGTCTGTTGATTAGTTGAAGAAATCTCTCATTAAAGATCATAATTGATTTGGGGATTTTACCCACCGTTGGATTTTTGATCCAAAAACTTCTGTTTTTCAGATGGTATTTTCTTGTTTTTAACGAGATTAGGGAAATATTTTCCCATACATAATTTATTCTGTAGATTGGTGATTCTTTAATCACCGTTGGATTTTTAATCCGACTGTACTCTGTTTTACAGAGAGCAATTTTTCTTGTTTAGAAAGATTTGAGAAATGTCTCTTCTCAACAGAATTTAATTATGTATCCTGATAATTTATCATCTTCGTTGGATTTTTGATCCAACGGTTCTGTTTAACAGAGAGTAGAATTTAATTCTACAAGGTGTCGGCGCTCATATGCTGTGCACGTGCAGCGCTAATGACTCTGGCGTTGGCGCCCTCGTGGAAGGCACGTGAGGCGCTGCCTCTTGAGTTTGCGTGCTTTGCATACGGGGGCATTTCTCATATATGAGTTTTCTTAACTCTGGCGCTGGCGCACTCGTGGAAGGCACGTGAGGCGCCGTCTCTTGAGTTATGAACTATTCATCAAAAAAGGTTTTCTAGAATTAGGATTGTATTTATCATATAAAATTTAAGAATTTTAATCTAATTAAAAATATGAAATCTATTCAACTATGAACACTTCATAATTAGAGTTTTTATTATATATTAAAATTAAAGAACCATAATCTAATTTAAATCATATTTAATTAATTATGATCTAATCTATTTATGAACAATTCATAAAATTATGCTATCACAAAAATCAGGTTTAATCAATTAACAATAGAAAACCTCAATTTAAAGAGCATCGTAACTCTGATACCAATTGAAGGAAACGTACTCATGCCTATGGTGAAAATGCATGCATCCGATCATATCGATGAAGAATTTTAAGGTAACCTCCACAAACACAAAAACCTCCAAATGAAATCTATCAAACCTTGTAGAAGATGAACACGCCTATGGATTGATAAGAGAAAATTTTCATAATTAAAATTCTTAATTTCATGACAAACTATTGTCTCTTTTATATATGGTTGTGGTACAACACCTCAAACCCAAATATCTGATGTGGGACCAAAACCTCAATATTAACAACATAAAAATTATATTATTAATAATACTCCTCTTTAATTTGATCATGTCTAAGTCTTTTACCGAAATGCTTATAGGCGGGACCAATTGGGTTCCACGTCAAGAGCCAACTATCAATTAAATTATTCATAATTAATTAATTAATAGTTTTAATTTAACAGTCAAACACCTATTTTGCCAACCATTCATTTAAGCTCTATCATAATGTGAGATAAAAATAAATATCAACTTATATGTAATCATTTCTGACATGTAGTTACTTGTTCTTTAAGCCATTAAAATGAGCATGACATATTCGCCTAATTGCTCAAGCCTAAAGTTTCATTCTCCATAAACACAAATTCATTTATAAAAATAAATATTATATAATATAATTTTGAAAAACATCTGTCAACATGATTTTTACGCTTTCGTGGGAATGAACTGTAAACTTATTCTCATCAATATGAGAGTGTCGGATTCTATCTAGACATCCATTGTCTTTCTAAATGTATTTAAACATCCAAATATTTCAGCTTTGTTATTCCTATCAGACGATAAGAAATACTATCATATCAAAACTTATTTAAATGACAGATCGAAGACAACAATGTCATCAAGTCAAAAGAATTATGTAACTGTTTAAATTCTCTATCTCATAGGTGACATATCCCAGAGAATTCAAATGTGGTCATGTACTACATGTATCACAATACATGCTCATGACACACACCTGGAGAATCTCCATTCTCGGCGACTGAGATACATCACCACATCTAATATATCAGTGTCATGCATGATAGCCTGTTATAAAGTTAGTCATCCCATAAAAGTTATAGGCGTACTCATTTAATAAATAGCTAAATTAGACCATATCTTCATGCAAGTGATAAATCATAGTGCATGATCTAACAAAATGATTTTTAGGGATATTATAACAATTATAAATATATATAACCCAGTTAACCAATTACTATTATTTCTCCGATGGTAGGCAACAAACATTAATTGCAAGTATTTAATTAGATGTGAAAAAACCGCATGGATGGTTCAAAACCCTATAAGAAAACAGTTCCTAAAATCGGAAGGACATAAATTAAGAGTTAGTAATAACCATCATAAGTTATTAGAGAAATACTTATATACCCCACTACATGTCTATCATGTTTCTGTGCATTTTTATACCCTACATGGCAAAGAAAAATAGTGACACTCAGAGAGCGCATGTTGGTACGCTGGTAGATAAATGAGGTAATAGTTGTTCAGTTATGGTTTTATAAGAAGGAAAATTATATATTACATGATTTGATGATTTAATTAGCTTATATCGAACTAAGTTATTTCCTTTCTGAAAGATCGGTTAGGTAGTTGATCATATAAATCGAATAAAGAATTTGCACTAATATTTTGTTTGTTGGTAGTTTTATATAGGAATGATCGATACTCCCACCCTAGATGGAGAGGACATATTATGACTTGAACAAAATGAGTTAGGTGTGAAACTCAAAGTTAATTAGCATCCTTAAGCATGCTGTCGCTTTGCATGTGTGCAATTATTTCAATTTTCAAGCCATAATCAGCTATTATGCTATCATGCTGCTAACAATTATGCAGTACGTGGTGGTGGAGCCAGGGCGTTAAATTAGGTAAAGCAAGAAAAAATAACTTAAAAATAAGAGATGAAACCTAAAATCTATAACTTATTTTGGAGTTCCATTTTGAGGTTCAAACCACCTAATCAATTTCAGCTATTTTTGTAAATGTAAAGGTTATTTTAAGGTTTTCTTAAAAAAAATTATTTGATTCGTATAAAATTGGCTTTTGGAATATATGGAAGTGTAAAAATGACATTTTTTGTCAACTAATAAATAGTGATTATAAGTTCGAATATAAATTCAGATTTGTAATTAAAAATATGAATTTAAATGATTCAAACAAATAAAAGTAAAAAAATATAAATTTATAAGTAGTTCATATAAGAATTTTTTACAAACTATTTACTAGCAAAAGACTTATTATGTATATAAAAAATTTATAAAAAATGATAGATACACGACGAAATAAGCATTAAGTTTTATGATATTTTCGAAAAAAAATTAATTATCGCTAGCTTAAATAGTTGGATTCTCAATTAAATTTTTATGGCTTAGTAGATTGTTCTGTCCGAGGGAAACAATTTTAATATAAATTGATTTGTCAATTTGTGAAAGGGGATATGGTAAAACACTCTTCATTTTGCAAGGCATGATGCAATGTTAGTTGCAAAATAAAACTTTAAAAGGGATATCTGGTATAATATTTTATGGTACCAGCGTTTTGGATGTGGGCCGTATCAACAGAATGTAAACTCAAAAAAAGATCGCTACCTAGGGTTAGGGTTTAGGGTTAGGGTTAGGCTCGAACGTAGCTTGGTTAACGAGTTATCTCAACCACCCCTGGCTCCGCCTCTGCAATTATAGGCTCGATGCAAAGGACTAGGTGTCAATGCACCTTTAAATACAATATACCAAAATCTGGAATTCTCAAAATAAATACAATAAACCAATTTTTTTTTAAAAATCATTTTGGATAAATTTTTTGGCTATGATGTAATAACTAATAATGAGCCTTATCAGACATGCTTCAAACACTATTAGGATCAACTCCAATTAAATCTTCTCAAATCTTCTTTTATAATGTTTGATATATGTATCCATGTATTACACTTGCAAAAACCTTGTCATGCCTAAGTTTAAATAAATCAAAAATGGATTATTGAAATCTAACCAATTCTCTACTCAATTACTTTTAAGTCTCGATCTCAACTTTGACAGAAACGATAAAAACTTGATTCAATGCACACAGTTTACAATAAACAACATTACAACATACAACAACAATAACGACAAGAATTTATCCTAAAATTTTGGGATCATTTAATTCATTTTATAGAGATTGACTATGTTATACGCTGTCAGCTACACAACACAATCCTCCTCTTTTATCCTGACTTTTGAGACAGATAGTTAAAAATAAGAAATTCAAGCATATAGCACCGACGAAATTTACATGAAACTGTTAGTGATATATGTCCTAGAGACCATTATTGTATAGTACTGATTTGTATATTACATTTTGGAAGTTTGGGACATACACAAATATAATAACTGTCTTACTCAAAATGGTAGTATGTTACTTGGTTTGATTCTATCTCAATATATGTATATATTTCTTTCAGCATATCGCTAATACATATTGGTAGAGCCTTTAGGATTTTTGCTTGACTACCAGCGTTGTGATGACAGTCACACTAGTGGGGGTTGGGTAGTCTATAAACACATCCTTATGCAGGTCCATAACCGTAGGATTATCGAGATGGAGCATCGATACTCTAGAGTAGACTAGTGTATACGCTTCTCATCCCAGCAGGAGAGATGGTCTGTTCCACAGCCATTGGTACGTCGTACCGGAGATAGTATATAGATGCTCATTGGGTTATGAGTTACACTCGACGGACTCAATGGGAACTGCTGGTTGGTATTATACCTATCGTCATGTAGCAGTTCCCGGGCGACATGAGTACAGGTTAGTCCGTTGCCTTGACATCACTATTCGTCTCAAGTGTGTTCCCACTATACTTAGATTACTATCCTGCCATAGCTCAAAGGATTCGTGCAAACAGGTAGAAGTTGGGTACAGTTCCGAAGCACTGAAAGGCAGTAGTGGTTAGATAGGATTCGTCTCTCCAGGTATTGGGGGTTGATATCGCGCTGTGTTCGGAAAGCCATTACACAAAGTCCCTGATCAGGGCAAGCGAGATTTACTGGTAGGTACTCCATTGGTTTCTCAGGATGTATTGGGCTCTACCAGGCACGGCTTATTGCGCTATTAAGGGTCTGACGGTCACCACCCCTAGGCCCGATATGCGAGTATTTTAGACGAACAGACCGGACTGTACGGAGATTGTCACGGATAGGCTCAGTAGGAGTTCAGATGAGTTTGCTCATCGGCCTTCTTATTGACAGATACCTGGATAAACGTTACATGCAGCTAGTACCGCTGACGGACTTGTAGTTAAACCCACTGTCAGCGTTCTGTCGAGTCTTTAGAGTCCCACACAGAGAATTTCCCTGTTTCGGGCGAAACGATGTAGAGGCCGTATGGTTTTACGGCAGGGTTCCGATCATATAAATTACTGGCTACACGGAAGTTGTTCGGACGGATAATACTAGTGGGCTTTGGTTTAAGCCAGATCCTAATATTATATTATTGGATTGTTATCATCTCATTGTATTCGTATTTTTCGAAATAAGAATACGGGTATGTATATACGGTGAGGGTATTCTTGTAATTTCACAAGAGATACTTCTAGAAGGGGACACCTCATTATTTGGTTTATCTATTTTTGGATATAGATTAATGTGGTGGAAAATGAAGGCATGGGAGTGAAGCCTGGCTTATGCATTTGTTTATTAGTTTGGATACACTATTGAAATATGGTTGTTATTTTCTATGTGAAAATAATCTATGCTTCATAAGTGAAAATAGATTATCCATTATTCACTTGAAAAAGACTTGATCATTTGCAAATTTTCTTTCGCTGTCCATTTTCTCCTCCTCCTTCCTCAAAAACCTTAACCTTCACATGTATTGTGAGCCACAAGCTTATATGAGATAAAACACTCCATTAGACACTCTATATCTTCTAGGCTACCTAGCTTAGCAAACTAGATACTTTAGTTATCTCGGTTTAGAGGTTGGAGCTTGAAATATATACTCTCGGGTGGATCGTCTTTGACACGAAGAGGCCGACGTTTCAAGCACGATCCGATCTTCGAGAAGCTCAAGAAGAGGAGGAGAAGAAGACCTGAAGGACTTGTGAACAAGAAGGTATAAAACTCTTACCGAGTAGTTAAACCTCCAAGTAGTATAACTAGTTAAGGTTTCTGTAAAGATTCTGGAGTTAAAGTCGGGGTTGCATAATATGAAAAATCGTTTTTGTAAATTCCGCATCTCCACAAGTGCGTGGCGTGTGCGACATCGACTTACAGAAACCATGTCACGCCCCGCTTCCCAAAATACAGAATACGATGGGTGATAAGGCCAGCCATGCTCCTACGGTTGAGAAAATATCCTGCCGTAGTTACACTTCGGCTTCTTGCACCATGTGGTAATCAGTAATCATAGCACAGGTAATGAGAAATGCAGTCACTAAATACTACCAAAATAGATACAAAACTAACCAGATGGAAATCAAGGAAAAGACAGCGCTGACGTGGCTGATCTAGATGTCCATCATATCCTCGAGGTACGACCGATCCTGATCCGAGCTAAGTCCACTTCTCACTTTGAGCATGCACACTCAGGTCGTCAGGGCGACACATATAGCAATATATATATATATATATATATATATATATATATATATATATAATGGGTATGCAATATTATTGAACATGAGAAGCACAACAAAATGCAGACCATGCGTATAATAAACATCAACTAAATATTAAAAGTGCAATATGGGTATCATGTCAGTAAACTGGCAATGTGTATGTCACTACTTATCGGTCACTAAGTCAATGAAATCAATTGGTGGAAAGGATACTCGTATTTAACAAGGGTCTCGTGCATGCCCGAGACTACGGTCCACTATGCCCGCGACATAACCCTGTCAGCCGTGCCGCTAGGCCCACGACCTAAAGTATGTATGTATGTGTGTGTGTGTATCACCGATAGCGAATGATCATCCTCTAAATCACTGTACCTCGCTAAATACGAGTTCCATTCCATATTGATTTCCCTATTCCCCAGGTTATAGTATACATTCATGTATTAAATAGGTTGTGAACAAATACGTATCGCTATCACTTTCAATCACTTTTCCACTTATCAATATCACTGTCGTATTTGCCACAACCCGATCACTAACCCTAATATATCGATAATGCAAATCAATCGCTAGATTTCAATGTGAATGATCACTATGCGGCAGGTATAAAGCAAACACGAAAATAAGCAGAAATGCACTGAACATGTATTCACTATTTCAATGACGACCAATACCATATAACTTGTAAAATTTACGATAAATCACACGTATGGAATCGACCAAAATAATATAAAAAGCGTACAAAGTAAAATTTATTATCTAACCAGTAAAATTAGTTTCATGTCAATCAGAATTCATGTTAGGGAATTATCAACATTTTAAGGTAGCAATTGATTGCTGGAATTCCAGTTTCAGAACTGGAAGCCCAACTTCGCGCGCGTTTTACCAGTAATTGTGTTCAGATTCAGATGTTGCTCCAGTTAAATGAAATATAGTTCTATCAGCTAAGTTTCCAACGCATCAAACGGATTATCAATAGCACCTCTATATTAGAAGTTATGTTCAGATTAATGTGACGGTGTAAGAAATATTACTGCAGAAACTGCAGAACACATCAAACGACGGTGAAAATGCACGGGACCAGATTCATGTGTTAGATAATTAAGTTATCTATGAGACCCCATGAGGCTCCGCGCATTTCCAGTTTTATGCAGATATGTACAGGTGCTTGAATTCAGGTTTCCCCCATGGAATGCTGCCCCGGACTGTAGTCCAGAGTTGCATTCCCAGTCAATTCTTGTTGCCGTAATCTATCAATATCGAAAAATAAACCATAAATGGTTATAGATTATCGAGTCGGATTCGATATGAGCTTTAGAACATCACATTCCAATCTGTATTTAATTTACAATGATTTTAATAAGCAACATGTGCGGTAAAATTTCAGATTTGACATAGCTAGACGGAAGTATCATTTCATAGCGATGAAGTCAATATTTTCATCTCAATTTCCTATAGGTCATTTATTATCATTAAATGGCTTTATGCGCCATAAATTCCGCCACTTTGAAACGAGGTTTTCATTAGGGTGGTGTATCGAACACTCTTGCATTATATACATGTCACGATTGAAATATCAGTTTTACCCAATTAATTAATGTGTGATTCAATCACTATAAGTTCTACGATACTAGAAAAGGAATATTAAACCCGAACATATCCTACTCAATGTGATTAAATAACGATGGTCACACATTAGAATGTAACGATAGTGTAAATATAATATCAGTATAACTACAATTTGACAACTAATACTTTATAGCATGTAAAGCAAGTGAGGGGTTCACTTGCCTTGGTCGCTTGATATAGGAGCAACATCCCGTGCGGGGTCCGTCTCGTCACACGAGACGATGCGATGCGTGACATGTGCACAAGGTGGGCGTGATGCGCGGTGACTCGGTACTGGATGCAGTGATGACGCGGGCGCGACACGGTACCGGACGTGGTGATGACGCGGGCGCGACACGGTACCGGGCACGGTCTTGACTCGGGGCGTGGTGCGGGAACGGCACGGCGCGTGCACTGTATTGGGCACGGTGTGGCACGGGAGCTGGCACGACGTGGCACGGGGACTGATACGGCGTGGCACGACTACGTATGGCGCGATCACGACCTGATTGGCTACGGCTAAACTTCGACTTGTCCTCGGCTTTGCTGTAGGTGTGTTGGGGCAATGAAGAGGAGTTTTGTCGATGGAAATTTAGGGGAAATGTCAAGACAATGACGACGGTGGCTGGGCTCGGAGCTCAAGCAGTGGCTCCGCGATGGATAGGAGATGAGGTCTCGCCAGCGATGGAGGTAGCCGCGGTTTTAATGAATAAATAGTTACGAAAAATTTCGGCAGCATCTCCTCTGTATTTTCTAAACTCCCAAATTGGGATACAATAAAAATACTGAAAACGAGCATATAATATAGTGTGGACACCCACAGACGATAAAATACTAATAGCCGCACAGTCGGGCACTAAAATATCATAAAGCCACACAGTCGGGCAAATACAATAAATCAAACCCACACTCGATATATAATTTAAGGCTGTAAAAGACGACTACAACGATTTCAAGCGATATGAATGAATTAATATTAAAACGAGTAGCAATAGTTCATGATGTGTACAATATATTCTGTGGTAGTTAATTATAATTAAATATTAATTATAGAATGATGATAAAAGATAATGAAGCATAACCGTTTGTAGAATTTAAGCATACTTTTTTTTGTTATGTGAGAAACCATTATTTTATAGTAGTACTTATGCACAATGTTAGTGTTCTGTGAATGCACAGTAGTTTCAATTTTCATTGGATAATTCTTTATATATAATGTAGATATAATCAAGAAGAAATCAAATTGAGCCAAGCCCACGGACTTAGGCAAGCAAGTGGTAGACATTTGCCTCGGGGTTCCACAGGTGCAAGGCTCGCAACGAGAACGCGAGAAAACGATGGAAAGCTCGTTGAGCCAATTCACCAAACACTTGGTGCGCATCGTTGATACATTGTTGGATCGGAGCGGCGTGGTGGAGAAACGTTTGTGGAGCTCGTACGAACTCCCTCTCGGTCTTAGAGCCACGGTTCTCTGCTCGGAACAACATCAAATGGCTGTCGAAGTAGAGGATTTGGTTGAGGCAAAACGTCGAACATGTGGCGGATTCGGTTCCAAGGGATGAAGCGGTGCAGCGAGAGGTGTTGTCGGCGAATGTGCATGGCCAAGGGGTGGAGCCAGACATGGAAAAGAAGGGAGCTCTGCACCGGTAAGGTGACGACGGCACGTGCTCGAGTGTGCAGAGATGGGGAGCTCGGCTAAGATGTGAGTGGAGTTTGGGTGAGAAGGTAGAGGTGATGGCGGTGGTGGAAAGGAAAGTGGTGGTGGGGTCGACGACGGTTCGGGATGTCGCCGGCGAAGGGCTTCGGTGGTGCTGCAGCAAGGTTGTAGATGATGGCGGCAGTGGGTGTTGGTGGCATCCTCGAAGTGGTGGTGTGTTCTGGAGTTGGGTGAGAAGAAGGGGAGCTCAGTTAGGTGTCGCAATGAAGATGGTGAGTGTGCGTGGTGAAGACGAGGGCGACGAGGGGAGGGGAGGTATAGGGGAGCTCGGGGCAAACGAGGGCGAAAGGAGGGAAAACGTGCGGGGGAGAAAGAGGACAAGAAGAAGAAGAAGAAAGACTGGGGGTTGGGGGAGCTCGTCGTGGGTGATGGGCGCAATTGTCGCGGAGCAGCGCGAGGGCGTTGAGACGAGAACGAGGTCGTGGGGGTCGTGGGGGCGACGCGAAGGAGAAGCGGGAAAAGAGGAGGGGAGAAGAAGAGGTGGGGGTCTCGGTCGGGTCGGATCGGGTCGGGTCGGGTTGGGTAGAGTGGGTTGAGCTGGGGTAGTGGGTTGGGAAAAAGGATTTAGGAAATATTTAATTAGGTAAAAGTTTAGTAAATTAATATTAGGAAAATGTAGAAAATTATTTATAGGAATTGTATTTAGAAAAATATAGAAAGTTTTGTATGAAAATTTGGGGAAGAATATATGGAAATTACTTACAAAAATACGGTCACGACATAATCGAAACTAGGTATTACAAACAACATGCATCTCAAATCTCTTTCTTGAGCATTACGTGTGCAGAATTCAATTTTTGAATCGAAACTTATAAACATAAACATTAGCCGAGTTGGCTTGGCCAGCTACATGGTTGCAACAATTTGTTCTTCATTATATTTCATGGACCAAAAATAAAACAAAACACTTAACAAATTTAATTCTTAAGCGAGATTTTATATGAAATTACCGAAAGCCATGAATCTAGTTTGGGACAAATGGTGTTGAAGGTATACATAAATAATTTCGAGAATTCAATATCAACCGACCTTAGCTCAGTTGGTAGAGCGGAGGACTGTAGTGTTTGCAGATCGATCCTTAGGTCGCTGGTTCGAATCCGGCAGGTCGGATATTTTGTAATTTTTTCACTTTTCCGTGATAATTAACCTTAATATCAAATATCAGAAGGTTAGCATTCTTAGAATTTAGTTTTTCGCCGTTTAAAAGATTTGATCATGGAAATCCATAGAGGTATATTATTTATTTTTCAATATGTACTTTATCGGCAATTCGGTGTATTCCAAGTAGGCTGACAGGTTATTTTTAAACGGAATTTTTGCGATAAGTTGACCAAACTTTCAACTTGAGCCGTGATTCAACCAAACATACAGGCTCATAATTATATCAGGTGCATCATGTTGTTCATATCGACCCGTTTTTAGAATAAGACCTGTTCAATTTAAATTGACCCACTACGTCACGTATTCACGCCGCGGTTTCAAAACAACAATTATATATCTTTCTTTACTATTATAACTATAACTCATAAGGCCATCATAAAAATTATCTCCTTTTTCTCATAAGATAATGCAGAGAGAGAGAGAGAGAGAGAGAGATAATTTTGTTATGAAACTAGCATGCCAAATCATATTCTTGAAACTCACATTCAAATTTAAATATATCAAAAAAAACATTCAAATTTAAAAGCAATTGGTCTCCATTTTTTTCAAAAAAAGAAACAAACAAATAATTAGCATATTTATGAAAAATAGATTTTTAACAAGATGATAGACACACATCATAGCTTTTTGTAACATAAATTACACATTAACCATAAAGTAATTTTTAATAGGACTATAAACATATTACATTCAACAAAAATAGAGTTGATCATTACAATGAAATAGCTTGTCATGAAAACACATCTTTAAAAAATGAAAATCAGACATCTTGTATTTTAAGGATTATATATATGTATTTTATGCTTAAATTTATATAGGCATACACAAATGCATCAGGCATGCAACAATTCTAGTTCACCCTTACACCCAAAGCATAATCACAAACCAAATTTCTTAGACCATTCCTAAATTAAGTCAACAACAGAGGCCCTTTTCCGTTCTTGATACTCGCCAAGAAATGGTAAATTTCAAACACTTTGGACGGTTATATGTTCATATGCTTATATTGTCTCTTGTGACCGGATGGTCGGCACATTGTACATTTTGGATAGGTCATATGTTCATATACTAATCTCGACCGTTGATTTCAATTTTAGATGAATCAAGCCTTGTTGGACCTAATAACATGGTGTTATTATGCTTATAACAGCCGTCACTCCGGATCTGTGCCTGTTCACCTTCACCATCACTCTTAAACAAACAGTCCACACTCTCCCGAAACTTTCTCACTCCTCTCGCAAAATTTACTTTAAAAATGAACCTGCGAGAATCGATCCTCAACCAAACGAGCTTCGTCCTCAGCCTCACGAAGCACGTGTGCACCACCCTCTCCTGGGATTGCAACCTCGCCTTCTCTCCGACCTCCCTCCACGCGATCCTCGCCCTCATGGCCGCCGGATCGAAGGGCCCCGCCCTCGATCAGATCCTCGCCGTCGTCGGATCGAAGGCCGCCGGCGATCTCAGCGCGCTGCTATCTCAGATCTTCGGCGTCGTGCTCGCCGATGGATCGGCGAGTGGTGGGCCCAGGATCAGCTTCGCTAATGGAGTTTGGGTCGTTTAGGGCTGAGGCTACGGCTGCTGATTTTCAAAGCAAGGCGACTTTTTTGCCCCCTCTTTGTATTTTGTGAATTAGGGTTAACAACTAATTATCCTAATATTTGCTTCATCTAAAGTCCAAGGCCCTGTTTGGGGATGGAGTTTAGTTTAGATAACAATAACCAGAGTTTCATAAATTATCTAAGGCTCTGTGAGAAAAACAAGAAACAAATTATTCGGACAAGATGTGTTACTCGCTGTTTTTAAGATAATGATTTTCCCATCGTGGTGCATATGATCTTAGCGAAAATTCTATCCTAGGATACAATACCGAACTCTCTTTTTGAAGTCTATAAGATCCGCCGCACTCGCTTATGACTTCGGGAGCCAAGTATTTGAATCCAATAAAACTAAAGACGGCAAAAAGGAAGAATCCATATAAATTTTTTAATAGTTGTAGTTGTGGTCGAATTCATATAATCTGTGACTTCTCCTCGAGCAATCACTTTCTTTAACAATCATATTAATATTATAGATAAAATTAAACAAAAAAATAATATAAAAATAAAAATAAATTAAAACAAGTTCTTGGATACTTATATAGCTACTATATAGAGGTGGGTTTCGCTTTCAACTATATGCTTCCACATGAAGTTCATACATTAGACAAATCTTGAAATTAATCTCATGTGTCAAAACATAAATAAATGAATGTTTATACTTGTAATGGATATTTGATCTTCCAAGGTGGTGTCGTCGATATATGCCTCGTTTAGCAGGTACTTCAAAGTCCTGTAGGTAACCTCTTTTGAAGCGGCCCATATCTCTTTACTTGCAAAGGCAAATTCATAAATATACATAAGCTCCTTTCACTCCTCAAGATTTGTTAGGGGCTTGCGCCAAGCATTAGTTTTGATTTTAAGTACATTTAATTTTATGGGATAATGGGTATGTTTTACTATTCAAATAAAGGCGCATAGCGGGGTAGTGCAAATTAGGAAGCTGTGTGTGATTATCACCAAAGGAATTGTCCGAGTTTTTCACATAGTAATATAAATAAATATTAATATAATTGATCCTTAGCCTACCCTCATGAGCCATAAGTTACGACATCAGAAGCATCATTTTTGATGCTATGCCTATTAGCAATCTACCTTTGCCAGAATAGTCAAGATGATTTGGTGTTATTGTTATGTGTTTGCTGGTTCTTCATGCTCAACCAGTATTGATGTCAGCCTGCGCTCGTGGTGTGCCAATCATTAGATGTTTAGCCATTTTCAGCTCTTTTATCACGCCCCTCATGATTTAACAATGTCGTGTCATCAGCTGACAAGCCTTTCCTTATGGCCATCAAACCTTTTGTTAAGAACTTCAGCTTGGTCGCAGGTGTTGAGGCCATGCCTATAATGCAGCTTTCAGAGTTAACGGAAACCACGCATGCCGAACTTTTAGCTCTGATATCATTACTCATTATACTTGGTATAATAACGAGGGTTATGGCCTTGTGCCAACTCATGTAAACGTGTTACCTACTAGCCTCGGATTGCGGTTCTTCCATTTCGTTCTATGCACTATGGACCTTCTACCGGGACTCGCCTCCGTCCCCAACCACATTCACATCCGTAGACAGGCTTCACTTCTAGGAAATTGCTTTTCTAGTTATTTATACTCATATAATTTGAAATTCTTGAACATTAGAGCAAGAAACTATTTTTCTGATCATAGAAAACTGTGTCTTATTTCCTTTAAATAGGTATTGGGCTAAGCTTTCAAAATTACAGAGATCGCAATATTGCGGACTATGGTAATGAATATCCAATAGTATGTGTAATTTTCAACCTAAAACCCGATAAGATAATATAATAACTCGACATTCAACTAAAAGGCTAAACAAAATTCAAATTATTCTAAGCATCATCTCAAAATCATATGAAGATGTGTCTTGGTTAAAGAAACTCAAATTACCGTCTTTTTCTCTCCTTTGCCGTTCCATTACACCGAATAACTTTTTCCTGCATTTACCCCTTAATCAAATCAGGACTTCCATAAGATTGACAACTCAGAATTCAACTAACAGAACTCAAATTGCTCTAGTCTGGATCTCAATAAGATTTGCCACCCAAAACTCTGTTAAAGAAGCTCAAATTATTCAAATCAGGAGCTCAGTAATATTGACAACCCAAAAATTCAACTAACAAGCTCAAATTACTCAAATCTGGATCTCAAAATCATTCGAAGATGGGTCCTGCATTTACCCCTTTCTCATATCAGATCCAAACGAGACCGTTTTTTCATTATGGTTTGCTGTTCAAACCTCAATTGCTGAAATGTTCATATAACTTATGTGCTGATGATGCGTAGGCCGTTGAAGTGGTGAATCGAAAAGGTGAGTTCTGGTCTTATTAAAGAACTACTCCCTTCTGGATCTGTGATAGCAGCACTAGGCTTGTACCTGCCAACGCACTCTACTTCAAAGGAGCCTGGGAACGCATGCATCCGAAACCAAAGAATCAGACTTCTTCCTGCTCAATGGGATCTCTATCCAAGTTTCGTTCATGACTACCTAAGAAAAACAGTTCATCTCCTCCTCCGACGATTTCTCAGCCCTTTCCCCTACAAGAAAGGCCAAGACCAGAGACAATTCTCAATGCACATTTTTCTCCCACGTGCAAAAGACGGCTTATGGAATCTATCAGGAAAATTAACTTCTGAACCTGGGTTCTTGATGATGCTCAATATTGGCGATCTCGCTCGGATCATGACACGTGGCAGATGACGTGTCCCAAGACGCAGAAGAAAGGGCCCACTGTGGCCGACCATGCCGTCCTGTGCCCGACCTGCAAGCACAAGCTGACCCTCCTCGGGCCCCCCTGCAAATTAGCCTCCTCGGCCCTTCAACTCGTCCCGAGCTGCTACAGGACCAAGACTTCTCGGCCTCCTCGCTCGTCCCCGAGCTCCCGGCCGAGGCCGTCTTCCTCGGCCCTCCGACCAACTCCATCACTCACAGGCGTAACCGCCGCTCCGCGAATCTCGTCATGCGCAGATCCTACGCCAACAGCATCCCACGTTCCACGCCATCACGATCCACATTAATACGCGATCCGCTCTCTACGCGGGCGTGACGTCGGGAGCGTAACTGCCGGCGAGATTCTCGCGCCTGCTGCTGCCTGCCACCACTGCTATATAAACCCTCATCACAGAGGGGTCAAGTAAGCCATTTTTTTTTACACTTTTATGTCGTTACTCTGCTCATATCTCATCACTAACTTGAGCGTCGGAGGGTCCTTGGTGGTACTAAACCATCCCGGAACTTCTTTGCAGGTACTCGGTAACAGCTTTCTCATCTCTTCCTCCAAAAACCCATTAAGACCCACATGCAACATGAGATCATCTTTAAAATCCACCGGGAGATCGACGGAAGACAACATCTGACGGAAACCCAAAAAGGACCTCCATCAATTGGCGCCGTCTGTAGGAAACGAAACTCCACAAAAAACAAAGTTGGCCTTCCGATCTCCATCCCCATGGCAAGCGGTCACCCTGAAGATCCAGATACCAGTCGCCGCCTCCCCCTCACTGGAGGCGCGGGTGAACCTCCTCCGGCGAACGCCATCAACGTTCTCGCCGGCCGAATAGACCAACACCCTCTCCCTTGACGGGGTCGCACAGAGGGGGCTCGCCAAGGCGGCTCGAGGGCCACCTCGCCCAAGGATCTAAGCCCTCACTAAGAGGCGGCCTAGCAGCTACCTTGCTCGGCTATCCCTGGCGGGTAGCTTCCCTACCGCAACGCCAGGGATCAGAAAGTCCTCCCAGAAGCAGTCGAGCCCGATGATCCTGTACGGTGTTTTTCGTCACCCCATTGAGATGGGAATACGCGCGCGCTTGTCAGGCATATACTACAGATTCCCTCTGCCTAAGATAGGCCGGGGTTTATTGATTATGGGGATCCGAATCTTCGGCAGCCGCAGACTAAGCTGCCGTTAATTACCCTTCTCCTTTGGGGCGAGGGAACCTCCGATCAACGGGTTAAACTGGTCATGCGAACTCAATGTGCAGTGTACGTGTGTTTTGTTTTGGATGGGGGTTTAAATATATCGGGAGCCACGCAGAGTTTTTACGGGGGTCCCGCTACCCGGATAGCGGGGTGGGGGTCAAGGGGGCTAGCAGCCCCCTTGCGGGGTGCGGGGCAGCGTCCCGTTAGAAATTTTTTCTAACAGGGACAGCGTCGTGGAGTATGTGTGTATGCACATATGTATACATATGTGTGTGTATATATATATATATGTATATATATATATATATATGTATATGTATATATATATATATATATGTATATGTATATATATATATATATATATATGTATATGTATATATATATATATATATGTATATGTATATATATATATATATGTATATGTATATATATATATATATAAAAGAAAGAGGGGGAAAGGCATCCAAAGGATGCGTGGGGGCAGCACTTTGGGCGCTGTACGCCTAGGTGCTGTGCGCTCAGGCGCTAGAGTGCCACGTGTCGGCACATGGGCGTTCTGTGCTTGAGCGCTGGGCGCTTGAGCGCAAGCGCTCCACGTGTCGGCACGAGGACGACTTGCGCCTGAGCGCTTGCGCTTGAGCGCAAGTGCGCCACGTGTCGGCACGGGGGCTCTTTGCACTTGAGCACAGGGCGCTGTAGTGCAAACGCGCCACGTGTCGACACGTGGGCGTTTTGCGCTCAAGCGCTGAGCGATGGAGCGCAAGCGCGCCACGTGTCGTCACGCAGGTGCTCTGCGCTTGAGCGCCGGCGAGAAAAGGAGGTTTTTAGCCTAAGAAACAGAAGCTATGCTTCAGAAAGAAAATATTTGTTGTTTTATATATATGTGTGTGTGTGTGTGTGTGTGTGTGTGTGGAGTTAAAACTTCTAGGATGTTTTGAGGCTGATGAAGGGGGTTCTTCTTCCTCCTCCTGTTGCTTGGCCGGATCTTGAAGATCAAGAAGTGGGAGATTTTAAAAATCACTCCTTTTTGGGATCTGATGGGAGATCTGAGTTCCCCTTTGTGGGTTTTGTGGTGGAAAACTACTTAGTTTTGGAAAAAAAAGAGTAAAACTCTTGATTTAATTCAAAAGAAATGAGAAGGTTTAGAACCTTGGAGAAGGAGCAAGAGGCACAAAGAACCCTAGTTTTTGGGGGAATGAAAAATGTGTATACATATTTATCATCATGTTGCCTTGTATAGGCTTACATATTTACATATAGCCCCTTGGGCTTTACAAAAAAAATGGTATTTTAGCCATCTCATTGCTCATGTGCCATTTCATTTTTTGCACATAAGCCATGGGCTTACAAAATATTGGCTTTATGCCCATTTTGTTTACATTCATGCATAAACAATTACATAAAAATTATTTATTACATGATTTTGTTGTTGGCATGGGGAGGCTGGCTGCGGGTTCGACTTGGGCATGGGCCCGCTTGACCTAGGCTTGGGCCCACCTGGCTTGGGGTTGATTTTGATTTTGATTTGGTCAACCGGGGTGTAAATTTTTACCCCAACAAATTGCCCCCCATCAATAAATGCACATAGCATATGTGGGTCGTGTACATGAAATTGATGGATCTTCTTTTGCGTGGAGGCGACTTGCTTTGGTTCCCACTTTTTGGGATGCACTGCCCTTTTTACGACATGGACGGTCGGTGCTTGACGCGTCTCCGAGATAGAGTGTCCATGGTAGACGTTTCCCTAGCCCGGAGTGATTTCGTTGACGTGCCATCGACGCGGAGTGTCGCTGGTCGACGTTTCCCCGAGGCGGAGTATCGGCAAGTTGACGTGTTCCCGAGACGGAGTGTCTGCTTAACATTTTCCCGAGACGGAGTGTCGCTGGTTGACGTGTCCCCGGCGCGGAGTGTCTGCTGGTTGACGTATCCCCGAGACGGAGTGTCGCTGGTCGACGTGTCCCCGGCGCGGAGTGTCTGCTGGTTGACGTATCCCCGAGACGGAGTGTCGCTGGTCGACGTGTCCCCGGCGCGGAGTGTCTGCTGGTTGACGTATCCCCGATGCAGAGTGTCGCTGGTTGACGTTTCCCTGATGCGGAGTGTCTGTGTTCGACATTTCCCCGATGCAGAGTGTCGCTGGTTGACGTTTCCCTGATGCGGAGTGTCTGTGTTCGACATTTCCCCGATGCAGAGTGTCGCTGGTTGACGTGTCCCCGGCACGGAGTGTCTGCTTGACGTTTCCCCGGCACGGAGTGTCGCTGATCGACTTTTCCCCAGTGCGGAGTGTCGCTGGTTGACATGTCCCCGACACGGAGTGTTTGCTTGATGTTTCCCCGGCACGGAGTGTCACTGTTGGACGTTTCCCTGATGCGGAGTGTCTGTGTTGGACGTTTCCCCGATGCAGAGTGTCGCTTGTTGGACGTTTCCCTGACGCAGAGTGTCTGTGTTGGACGTTTCCCCGATGCAGAGTGTCGCTGGTTGACGTTTTCCCGAGATGGAGTGTCTGCTGTTGGACGTTTCCCTAATGCGGAGTGTCTGTGTTCGACGTTTCCCCGATGCTGAGTATCGCAGGGTTGACGTTTCCCCGAGACGGAGTGTCTGCTGTTGGACGTTTCCCCGGTACGGAGTGTCTGCTGTTGGACGTTCCCCCGGTACGAAGTGTCTGCTGTTGGACGTTTCCCTGACGCGGAGTGTCTGTGTTGGACGTTTCCCCGATGCGGAGTGTCGCTGGTTGACGTTTCCCCAAGACGGAGTGTCTGCTGTTGGACGTTTCCCCGGTACGGAGTGCCTGCTGTTGGACGTTTCCCCGGTACGGAGTGTCTGCTGTTGGACGTTTCCCCGAGACGGAGTGTCTGTTGTAGGACGTTTTCCCGAGACGGAGTGTCGCTGGTAGACGTTTCCCCGAGATGGAGTGTCTGTTGTCGATGTGCCCCCGGCACGGAGTGTCTGCTTGACGTTTCCCCGAGATGGAGTATCGGCTGGTTGGCGTGTCTCCGGCACGGAGTGTCTGCTTGACGTTTCTCCGAGACGGAGTATCGGCTGTTGTTCGACTTGTCCCCGGCACGGAGTGTCACTGGTCGACTTTTCCCCAAGGCGGAGTGTCTGTTGTCGATGTGCCCCCGGCACGGAGTGTCTGCTTAACGTTTCCCCGAGGCGGAGTATCGGCTGGTTGGCGTGTCCCCGGCACGGAGTGTCTGCTTGACGTTTCCCCGGTACAGAGTGTCTGCTGTTGGACGTTTCCCCGGTACGGAGTGTCTGTGTCGGACGTTTCCCCGATGCGGAGTGTCTGTGTCGGACGTTTCCCCGATGCGGAGTGTCACTTGTTGACGCAGAGGTCGATGTTGGAATTGGTTGGTTTGATTTGTTTGACATCAGCATCACTATACTGGAATATGGTACCAGGAGCGAATCATCATCTGTCATGAGAGAATTTTGGGATTGGTATTTTTTTCGGCATCTGCATTGCTGCACTGGAATAATGCCAGGAGCAACTCATCATTTGCCTGGGTGGATTTGGATTTGGTTTTTTTTGTTTGGCATCTGCATTGCTGCACTGGAATAATGCCAGGAGCAACTCATCATGTGCCCCGAGAGGATTTGGATTTGGTTTGTTTGGCATCTGCATTGCTGCACTGGAATAATGCCAGGAACAACTCATCATGTGCCCCGAGAGGATTTGGGAATTGGTGGCTTAGGAGACAGGTTTAGATCCCTGTCACCTAAGGCTTTCCATTTTGTGAGCCGTAAGGGTCTCACAAATCATTTTCTCCCTACGGGTCATAAGGATCCCGTAGGTGTATTTTCTCCTTAAGAGTTGTGGGGACTCTTGAGTGTGTTGCTCCTTTGTGAGTCGTAGGGATCTCATGCGGGAATTTTCTCCTCACAAAGTCGAGAGGACTTTGCGAGTGCATTTCATTTCTTTTTTTTTATGAGTTTGCGCCCTTTCGGGTTTTCACAAACTCGCCGGCAGTCCTGCTGTTTTTACTCACGGAGCCCTTTCGGGTTTTCATCCGTGCCCATTTTGCTTGTGGACATACCGTTCTTCTTTTTTTTCTTCCTTTTTTTGGGAGAGATCGGGATTGTTTTACGCCCGTGGATTGTATACGGTTTTGCAGGATGTATGATCCAGACCGTAGGGCCGGAAAAATTTCAGGACTTTGTTGGCGTCTGCATCGCTGCACTGGAATGTGGTACCAGGAGCGACTCATCATTCGCCGTTGCGGTATGGGAGTTGGAATTTGGTTGGCGTCTGCATCGCTGCACTGGAATGTAGTACCAGGAGCGACTCATCATTCACCGTTGAGGTATGGGAGTTGGAATTTGGTTGGCGTCTGCATCGCTGCACTGGAATGTAGTACCAGCAGCGACTCATCATTCACCGTTTAGGGATTGGGGAGCGATGGCTTAGGAGACAGGTTTAGATCCCTATCACCTAAGGTTTTTCAATTTTATGGGCCGTAAGGGTCCCATAAAAGCATTTTCTCCCTGCGAGTCGTAAGGATCTCGCAGGTGTATTTTCTCCTTAGGAGTAGTGGGGACTCCTAGGTGTGTTTTTCCTTCGTGAGTCGTAAGGATCCCACAAAGGTTTGTTCTCCTCATGTATCGTGAGGACACATGAGTGGGTCTTCTCAATGGAGCATAATTCCAAAGGCGGAGACCAGCCGCGTAGCTGGTGGTTGCGGTGGGGCATGGATATGCTGAGAATTATTTGAGCCCGTGGATTGTATACGGTAGTCAATTTGGGGACTAACCGTAGGGCCGGAAGAATTTTGAAAAAATGGATTTTTGTTGGCGTCTGCATCGCTGCACTGGAATATGGTACCAGGAGCAACTCATCATTCGCCAGTTGTTTTTTTTTGTTGTTTTTTGTTTTACCGCGATTGCTCTATCATTTCAACTTTTCTTATCGTGAAGATCGCGATTGCCCCATCATTTTGGCTTTTATTCGCGGTTGCCCCATCATTTCGGCTTTATTTTCATTTTTATTTTACTCGCTGATTTTTATTGCGAGTTGCCCCATCATTTTGGCTTTTATCTTTCTTTTATTTACACATTTTTTTTATTTACATTTTTTTTACATTTCCAGTTTAATGACTTAGAGGTCGATCGTTCCCAGTTTAATGACGTGGTGGTCGTCTGTTTTCAGAGAAAGGCAGATGTCCGAGAGAATCAGTTTCACAAAGAATTTCGGTCTCCGTTTGTATGAAATTGGCGGTCGCAGCTTGGTCGTTGGTTAACACGCCAGGGGACAATGATATTTCTCCCGCCTTATATTGTTTCTCGACCCAATCCTTGAAGATGCAACAGTCTTCAATAGTGTGCCCCAGCACTCGGTGATATGGGCAAAAGTTAGGATGATCAGTCCTGTTCGCTTCACTTAGCCTTTTTGGTTCTGGTAGCCGCAGGTCATTCTTCAGAGCATCTTTAAAAATTTATGGACCTTGTCCCTTCGGAATGAGTAGACCTTATTTCTTCTCTCCTCCAAAGTTGGCTCTCGAGACTGGTCAGTTTTTGCTCCGCCCGCTCTCAGCTTATTTAGAGAATCGGTGCTGTTAGAACATCCGCCTTTTCGGTTGTCGTCCCTCCAAGGTTTCGGTCTGTTTGTGAACTGAAGGTCCTGAGCAGACTCGGGCTTTGAGCGTTCCAACGTTTGGACCTTTTTGGTCAGCTCTTGGAATGTTTTAAGGCCCGCGGTGCATAGAAATGGGGCCATCCAGTTGTTGAGATTTCCGACAAGGAGACTGACAGATTGGTCCTGCTCTATCGGCGGTTCGCATTTGACGGAGAGATTACGCCATCGGGTTATAAAATCCGTGCTGCTTTCGTCGCTCTTGGGCTTGGTCCTTACGAGCTCGGCAATGGTAATCTTATCGCTGGCGCTCATGAACCTCTGCTGAAACAGAGATTCCATTTGGACAAAAGTTGTGATGGAGCCATCCGGTATGCTCGCGTACCAGTCGAAAGCAACATCGGTCAAGCTATTAACGAACTGGCGGAGGAGAAGCGCATCATTGCCCCCAGTATTCCCGCATGAGGCTTTGAAGTGGGCGATGTGTTGATTCGCATTTCCCGTCCCATCGAATCTTCCAAATTTGGGGATGACATAGCCGCTAGGAAATTCTACCAGATCATACTGAGCAGGATATGGTCTCCCACTACTGCTGATATCTTTTTGCGCTTCGGCTTCGGCCACCAATGTTTTGACCTTGCTGGCAACCAAATCCATGATTTGATCTTGAGTTAGCGGGCTACTGTCATCAGTAGCCAAGACATCTCCTGAGATAGGATGCGATTGACTTTCATGCGGTCCGCCCACCTTTGGATTTGAGGGAATAGGTGTCGGCTGCGTTGGGACACCGTTTCCCGGTTCACGAGCAGAGCCCTGCGCTTGATTGGGCGGCTGAGAGGTAAGTTGGGCCGTGAGCTGTAGGACAACATTTGTCAACTCGTCAATTTTTGAGTAGAGCTTGGCCATCTCCTTGTCTTTGTTTCTGAGCTGCTTTCGGAGCTCTTGAAGCAGCTCTTGCTCCGCGGTTCTGGGGCGGAAAGTCGGCTCTTCTTCGCTTTCCGAGCCCGACTCCTCATGAATTGAGGGCTCTCTCTGCCTATCAGCCTCATCGAGATGGTCTTCATCACCCAGCAGAGGCGGCTGTTCTTGGGAAGCGGCCACCACATTTAAGCCAGATTGGATTTGGGATGTAGTGGCCCCGTCCTTGCTCTTGCTGCGCGTGCCCACCATGTAGACAGTGTGGACCTCATATCCAGTCGTCTCTTTCTCACTGGCGGGGAGCTTAGAGAAGACACCCAATCGAGCAGTGGTCAATGGCACCGCTGGAGCTTGCTCGGGACGCGTTGTAGCTTTGTTGGTGTTGATGGCCTTGCCCCCAGCTAGGGCCAAGGAAAGTCGTTCAGACACCGACTTGCATTTGGGTTGGGGCGTCCTTGAGATCACCACATTTGGCCTCTTGCCTTTCGAGACCGGTTTGTCTGCCACCGGGGCTTGATGAGCTGGGATGGCGCCAACTGGCATGAACATGATAGAGCCGAATGGTAGCAGCGGCTCCTCCCATTGTCGCCCGAGACTGGTCGGAAGGACCGTCCTAGAGTCTATCCTCATCGTGTAGGAGACGGGAGCTGAGTTCATCATCGAAGACATCGTCGGAAGGTGATTGCTTGAAAATCTGCATGAAAAAGCATTATTTTTAGCATAAATACAGGTATGTATATTGATAGGGTTCGCATGAATGCTTAACCCGAAATATGGGAGGAGAGATTGGTCCCACCGGGCATGCCAGAATCTGTAGGGTGTTTTTCGTCACCCCATTGAGATGGGAATATGCGCGCGCTTGTCAGGCGTATACTACAGATTCCCCCTGCCTAGGGTAGGCCGGGGTTTATTAATTGTGGGGATCCGAATCTCTGTGTAATAACCGGTTCTTTTATACGCCTAAATCCATTTCTCTGTAAACTATAATTTGTTATTTTTATAACTCAATTATTTAAAGAAACTTTATTAAATCCAAAACCTTGTGCTCCCAAAGTATCTAAATCTCCCCTCCGGCCCAAGCACAATTTTCCCAGCCTAGAATCAAATTGTAAACTCTTAGGCCGAGCCCATAATTTCATTTTCATTATCAATGAATTCCTTTAAACGTCTCCTCAGCTTACCCTCAGCCGGCCCACTCCATTCATATTTTCTCAAACTCACTTCCTATTAAATTATCAAGCCGGCACCCTTTCCTAAGCCCTTTCTGATTTTCTTCCATTCAAATCTCCTTCAGCTCCAAGCCCAGCCCTTTTTTATACCAGTATCTGTATAGTTGTTATTTTAATTTTTTATTTGATTTATCTAAATTCTATTTCTTCTAAACCCTAAATTTCTTCATTATAACCAAATTCCATTTCTTTTAAACCCTGGCCCGTTTCCCTTTAGAGCTGATTTTCTGAGCAGGCCCAGCCCAATCCTTCACGAAATTCCCTTTTATAATAACTCGGCCCGGCCCTCCTCCTCTTCAATTCTTTATTTAAAATTTCCTCTGGCCCATTCCCACCGGCCCGCTCCCGCGTTCCCCTCCAAGCCCACGTCCTCACTCACGCACCCGACCCGCACCAACAGTGCCTCCGTCCCCAACGGCTCTTTCCTTTTTCCCGCGCACGCGATCCGCGATCCCCGCAGCTTCCGTCGCCAACGTTCGCGACCGCGGCGCCCACGCTCGCGCGCCGTTTTCCCCACGACGCGCCCCTACGTCGTCCACTCAACGCGCCCCCTCGTCTCTTCGATCTCATTCACATCCCCTCTTTCTCTCGCCCACAGTCCCGAGAATTCATCGAACCGCCGATCTCCATCACCACCACCACGAACTTCTTCAACCACCGTCACTCACCTCCTCTCCCCCCTCTCGCGCGCGCTGCAAACCCCACAATCGCCGGCTCTCCTCCACCACCGTGAGCGACCCCCGTCGCTCTCGTCGACGCAGCTCATCATCATCATCGTCTTCGTCGTCGCCACCTTCTTCTCCCCCTCTCTCTCTCAGTCCTCGACTCTCTCTCTATACTCTCTAACTCTCAGCTCCCTCTCTTTCTCAGGCTCTTCTCCCTCTCTCTGCTCTTCTCTTCTCTTTCTCTCTGCTGCTCTCTCTCTCTCTCTCTCCCCTGTTCCTCTCTCTGCTCATCTCTCATCTCTCTCTCCTCCTCACTCTCTCTCTCTCTCTCTCTCTCTCTCTTTGCCTACCTCTCTATCTCTGGCTCCCTCTTCCCCTCACTCTCTTTCTCTCACCCTCTCTCTCCCAGCTTTCCCTCTCTCTTTACATCCCTCTCTCTCTGATTCCCTCTCACTGCATACCCTCCTCTCTCTCTCTCTCTTTAGCACTCTCTCTCTCCATCTCTAAACCTCACCCCTTTCCATTCTCTATCAACCAACACCACCACACGACATTGCCGAGCCCGCAGACACCCCGACGACGCCCGAGCCCCCACTGGACGTGAACAGACCCGAGCTCACCCGGAGCCGTAGCCGTCGCGGTGCTAGCTCGTCGCGCGTCCGTACTGTACCTCACTGCTGTGCACTTCCAGGCAAGTTTTTACTTGCTTACATGCTATTTACCTAAACTGTGATCTTTAATTACGTATATCATAAAGTTGCAAGTTTAGATTAATTATTGTGCCATACCTGTTCGACGCGTGTTCCCAATGAAATTACTTGTCTAATTTGACGGAACCAGATTATTCTTGTTGGCCCTTGGTGTGATGGATAACATGTGCAAATTTCATTAGAAAATACTACTGTTAAAGATTAAAACGACTACCCCCAAGTTTAACCATAAAACTGTAATTCTGTTGTACCTGAAAACCGTTAAATTCACCATAAATCATATACTTACTAGAATAGTGCGTTCGAGGGCTCAAATCGAAGCCAACTCGACGAACTTTAACCCTATACCAGTTTCCAGATATTCCTGTACTCAAACCATGATGATATTTGGATCGGAGTGCAACCCTGGACTGCAGTCCAGAGCGACTCCAGATATTGCTTGCTGTTCCGTATTGGATACCACAGGATTTCCTTAACTCGTAGGTTGTGGAACTCCACTGTTTACTATAGATAAATCTGTTAGCTAGACAACACAATTGGTTTCATTCTGTTTCGTTACCGTTTGATATTTAATCTGTAATTTAATAGATCGGGATACATAACAGTCCCAGCAGAATCAGAATTGACATGTTAATATTAAACAGATTATAACACCTAACGTACAGACGCGATTGAAGATCCGTTTGTTGCGTTGAAAACTTTACTGAAAACCCTAGAATTCATCCAACTGTAGCGTCGCTAAAATCCAATCCCAACTGGGATTAAAATGCGTTGCGAAACGGATTTCTGATTCTGAAACCGGATTTCCAGCCGCGAGCGCTTAAAATGAAATGGTTATAATTAGCAATCCTGGAACCCGATTGGCTTGAAACCAAATTTGATGGATAGATAACTGAACATACTAATTACTATATGTTTATCGTTTCGCTAAATTATATATGTACGTTTCATGATAAATCGTGCAAGTGATAAAATACCGTTTCATAACATCCTAATCATGCTTATATACTGTTCATGCATCATATCATACCATATCATTGTAGTGATAACCTAGTGATTATCGTGCATTTACCCAGTGTTAAATTCTAGTGATGATTGTGGCAAGTACGTCAGTGTTCGTGTATCCGTGATTAAGTGAAAGTGATACGTACTTGTACACAATCAGTGGCCCTATTATTTATTGCATTGTCGACGTCTGTGGGGTGCGTGTACGTGTGACTATAAGTGGAATGGGACATTTATGGAAGCGTTGCACGGATGTCACAGATAAGACACCAAACACTGCCGTTTATCTTAGGTATTAGTCGGGACGTGCTTGATGGAGGTCCTGCCTCCAGTTCTCGCGCAGACTTGTCACGTATCGATTAGTATTTAGGTTGATGGTTAGCGTTTGATGTAGACCACGGGGTGTGGGGTAGTTTAAGTGTGAGTTCAACAGAATCTCGGGAGTCCCATGCCGGCTTATATATTTAGGGAGTTATATGGAGATTTACAGGGTACGTGATATATACACCGTGATATTCTTGTTACATGTTGGGCCCGTGGTCCCTTGCCCTTGGGTTATACCCTTGGGTGGAGGACACTCGCGAGTGGTTGACTCTCACACTTGGACTGACGATAGGCTTAGTGACCTGTACAGTGAGACTTAGAGACTGATAGGGATACTGGCATTTATATTCCTTATATACTGTGTTGGCATACGTGACATATCGTTATACTGCTTTACTGTTCCGCTGCATTGATTACTGCACATTCATATTCCTGCTGTCATTGATTTACTGTTATTCATATCCATTACCACTGTTAGAACTGTCACATGATTATATATATATTATATTGCTATTGTGTCGCTCTGACGACCTGAGTATGCATGCTCAGTGTGAAGAGGAGATTTAGCCTGGACCAGAACTAGACGTGCATCACAGACTTCTTGACTTGCCATTCCGAGGTACTTTCATTTGTTCCACTTCAGGTCAGTCTTTACATTGTTCCTTTCAGTTACTGCATTTCTCATTACCTGCGCGTCATTTACTGTTTACCATGAAAAACTAGAAGCCGAAGTGTGACTACGGCAGGACATTCCTTACCCGTAGGAGCATGGCTGGCCTTGTCTACCCCTCGTATTCTGTATTTTGGGAAGCGGGGCGTGACACTCTGGCAGCCGCGGACTAAGCTGCCGTTAATTACCCCTCTCCTTTGGGGCGAGGAAACCTCCGATCAACGGGTTAAACTGGTCATGCGAACTCAATGTGCAGTGTACGTGTGTTTTGTTTTGGAGGGGGTTTAAATATATTGGGAGCCACGCAGAGTTTTTACGGGGGTCCCGCTACCCGGATAGCGGGCTAGGGGTCAAAGGGGCTAGCAGCCCCCTTGCGGGGTGCGGGGCAGCGCCCCGTTAGAAAGTTTTTCTAACAGGGACAGTATCGTGGAGTATGTGTGTATGCACATATGTATACATATGTGTGTGTGTGTGTGTGTGTATATATATATATATATATATATATATAAAAGAAAGAGGGGGGAAAGGCATCCAAAGGATGCGTGGGGGCAGTATTTTGGGTGCTGTGCGCTCAGGCGCTAGAGTGCCACGTGTCGGCACATGGGCGCTCTGCGCTTGAGCGCAAGTGCGCCACGTGTCGGCACGGGGGCGACTTGCGCCTGAGCGCTTGCGCTTGAGCGCAAGCGCGCCACGTGTCAGCACGGGGGCTCTTTGCTCTTGAGCGCAGGGCGCTGTAGCGCAAGCGCGCCACGTGTCGGCATGCGGGTGCTCTGCGCTTGAGCGCCAGCGAGAAAAGGAGGCTTTTATCCTAAGAAACAGAAGCTATGCTTCAGAAAGGAAATATTTGTTGTTATATATATATGGAGTTAAAACTCCTAGGATGTTTTGAGGCTGATGAAGGGGGTTCTTCTTCCTCCTCCTGTTGCTTGGCCGGATCTTGAAGATCAAGAAGTAGGAGATTTTAAAAATCACTCCTTTTTGGGATCTGATGGGAGATCTGAGTTTCCCTTTGTGGGTTTTGTGGTGGAAAACTACTTAGTTTTAGAAAAGAAAGAGTAAAACTCTTGATTTAATTCAAAAGAAATGAGAAGGTTTAGAACCTTGGAGAAGGAGCAGGAGGCATAAAGAACCCTAGTTTTGGGGGGAATGAAAAATGTGTATACATATTCATCATCATGTTGCTTTATATAGGCTTACATATTTACATATAGCCCCTTGGGCTTTACAAAAAAAATGGTATTTTAGCCATCTCATGGCTCATGTGCCATTTCATTTTTTGTACATAAGCCATGGGCTTACAAAATATTGGGTTTATGCCCATTTTGTTTACATTCATGCATAAACAATCGCATAAAAATTATTTATTACATGATTTTGTTGTTGGCATGGGGAGGCTGGCTGCGGGCTCGACTTGGGCATGGGCCCGCTTGACCTGGGCTTGGGCCCACCTGGCTTGGGGTTGATTTTGATTTTGACTTGGTCAACCGGGGTGTAAATTTTTACCCCAACAGATCTCTCGCTCGGCTATCCCTGGCGGGTAGCTTCCCTACCACAACGCCAGGGATCAGAAAGTCCTCCCAGAGGCAGTCGAGCCCGAGGATCCCTCGCTCGGCTATCTCTGGCCGGTAGTTTCCCTACCGCAACGCCAAGGATCAGAAAGTCCTCCCAGAGGAAGTCGAGCCCGAGGATCCGTCGCTCGGCTATCCCTGGCGGGTAGCTTCCCTACCGCAACGCCAGGGATCAGAATGTCCTCCTAGAGGCAGTCGAGCCCGAGGATCCCTCGCTCGGCTATCCCTGGCGGGTAGCTTCCCTACCGCAACGTCAAGGATCAGAAAGTCCTCCCAGAGGCAGTCGAGTCCGAGGATCCCTCGTTCGGCTATCCCTGGCCGGTAGCTTCCCTACCGCAATGCCAGGGATCAGAAAGTCCTCCCAGAGGCAGTCGATCCCGAGGATCCCTCGCTCGGCTATCCCTGGCCGGTAGCTTCCCTACCGCAACGCCAGGGATCAGAAAGTCCTCCCAGAGGCAGTCGAGCCCAAGGATCCCTCGTTCGGCTATCCCTGGCGGGTAGCTTCCCTACCGCAACGCCTGGGATCAGAAAGTCCTCCTAGAGGCAGTCGAGTCCGAGGATCCCTCGCTAGGCTATCCCTGGCGGGTAGCTTCCCTACCGCAACGCCAGGGATCAGAAAGTCCTCCCAGAGGCAGTTGAGCCCGAGGATCCCTCGCTCGGCTATCTTTCAGGACAAAAGCCCTCGCCAAGAGGCACCGGGCAGTAACCCTGCCCGGCCAAGGGTCCTTGGTAGGCTTCTTACAGCCCTATAGCTCTTCCCACGCCAAGAACCAAAGTCCTTCCAGAGGCAGTCGGGTCCTTGCTCGGCTATCTGTTCAGACCATAATATTGCATTTATCATTCCCCTATTTCTTACTCTTTTATAAATAAACAGGTACTCTTGACGCACGTTTGTTGCATATTACAGGTTACAGGTTTCTGGAGCAAGTACAGTGAAAAAGACACAAAACAACAGAGAAAGGGACTTTTGACCAACTATTAGACGGATCCTATTCAAGCCTAAACGAAGAACAGTACAAGGTCCAAAATGTCATGTGAACGGTTAAAAGATCGCTACAAGTATTCACTGAAATATCTGGAAAAGAATCAGAAGCCAAAAATAGAAAATATGCATAAAAGTAAAAGGCCCAAGATTCCCTGAACAAAGCCCAGAAAGCTCATAGCCCAATTCTTCTGTTTGGCCGCGGAACCGCGGCCAAACCCATGCTGGCGCCGCGGTTCCGCGGCCATCAAGAACACGTGTCGGTTGAAATTTGGTGAGGCGGCGCGACGGTTCTGGTGTTAGGATTTTACGTGGGCAAATCTGTAATTTTGCATGTGCGAGAGTCTGTAACCCTAGATTTCCTATTTTCCTATAAATTGTAGTTTTAGATCCGAAAATTGTATGCCTCTTTTCAATAAATAAAATTCAGAAATTCTGAAAGTGACATTCAGATCTGTTCTTTATCGCTTGGAGGGAGCCATCACCATTAGTAAGTATTTTATTTCTGTTCTTTTAATTTAATGTTATTTCATATCCTAATGAGCGAGTAGTCTCCTCGCTTGTTAGGGTTAGCCTTAGGGAAAGGGTTGAGAGATGAAATCTCTCACCCCTTTCAATGCCATATTAAACTAAACCATTAAGAACTCCATGCATGCGCGCACAACCGCTCCCTGCGGCACCCTACCCCTCGAGGTAACGGTGAACCGCAGTATAAAGGCCCGGTTGCGCGCGTTTTCCATGGGGGTTAGGGTAATTAACGACAAAGGAAGGATACGAATCTAGAGGAAGAAAACATCTTCCCAAAAGAGTCGTATCCACTTTATCGATAATTACTATAACACCTAATGGATCTAGAATACAGCATTGAAAGCGGTGTGGAAACATCAATCTCCAAAACTTCCTCTAAGCCTAACCGTAGCAAGAATTTAAATTAGATTAATTAAGTTTTAGATCTAGATTTTTATAAAAAAAAACCACAAATAGAATCAACTCGTTAAGACACACTAAAGGAATTTACCCGTCTCTGTGGATCGACCCGCACTCACCGGCTAGCTGCGAAGCGACGCCGTTCTTGATTGCGGTAATTACAGTTTTTGACACTAATCAAATGGCGCCGTTGCCGGGGACGGCGTAATCTTTCTTTTTTGTGAATTTTCGGGTTGATATAAATTTTAAAAATTATAAAAATCTGAAAATATAAAAAAAAAATATAAAAAAATAATCAAATTTGATCTGTTTGAAGGGTGTATCTTTTGGATCTTGCAGGAACAGCGAAGAATCAAGATCTGGAATTTTACAGAGAGGGAATCAGAAAGTTACATATCAGAACAGAGAAGAAAGTGCCCAACAGAGCAGTAGAAATTTTTTCAGGATCTGATCTCTTCACCTGACCGCGCTTCCGCCGCAAATATGGGCCTCCCGCCGCGCTTCCGCGCTCTGAAGGACACGTCAGCGCACCAACTTTTGTGGGTTTGTCTCTCTTTCTTCCCTCTGCAACCTAAAGTATATCTCTCTGTAAAAAGTTTTCTGCAGGAATTCTTTGCGTAAAGAGTCTTTCTCCCCCTTCTAAATAACAGATCTCTGCAGGTTTCTTTGCGCCGCGCTAAAAATTGAAATTGCAAGTGAAATTTTATTTGTTTTGCATAATTTAACCGGACTCTAAGGGGCTATTTGACCAAATTCAGATTGGGTGGGGATTTCATCACCCTTCCCAGGACCCCAGAAAACACCTAAGCATTTTGCATCGACCACCTTAATTAAAAAAGATTAGACTCAGACCTAAGGACAGCGAGCTCAATAGGAAAAGGACTAGGGTAGGCATCGGCCGTTTATCCTAACCGACATTGCGGTGTCTAGGCTAGTGGTTATTAATTAGGCCCACTGTAGTGGTGGTTCCTTTCCACTTACCTGGCCGTATTTGTCCGTGAAGAGGCGGTTTGATGTCTATTTCTAGCCCTAGTTAGGAGCTGTCTAGTAGACCTAGGCGACCCTAGATCTAAGCCTGATTGTGCATGTGTGGTTGATACTTTTGTGTGACGAGTCCATTTTCTAAAACATATTTGCAAAACTCTCACATAAATAAAAAAAATTAAAGAAAAATCTTTTAAAAACTTGCAAAAATTTTGTCGCTAAGAAATCCTTGCAATCTTCTATCATGGGTACCCCATATCGTAAATCTCTTGCCGAATCTTGGTATCCCGAACCTAACTTTGCGTCGTTTGTCAATATGTTCGGTCAATTTAAAAACGATCCCTCCATGCCTAAGAAATCTTTGAAAGATCACATAGAGGAGTCTAGGAGAAACAGTTTGACTTTTCAACCCACTTTGTGTCAACCGAGTCAACCTTTACAACCTACATATGTTGACACTACTTCTTCAAGTCCTTCTGTCACTCCTAGGCCGATGTCCATTGCTGAGCATATTGCTCAATCTTGCAGTCGATCTTTCACCCCTCTCCACTCATCTAGTTTTAGGGATCCACACGATTATTCACCTTCTTATCCATATGTTGACCCTACTCCTGTCCTACCACCCACTTCCTATCAGTCCTACCCGACTTTTCCATCTTCACTAGACACTGTTTCTTCACAGCCATTAGGGAGTTTCACATACCCAACCAATTGTGAATCTTTTACTGAAACCCCCTCACCACCTAAGTCTAGTTTGGAAGAGTCGTTGGAAGCATATATTGCTGCAACAAATAAAATAATGAGGACAATGGAAGCATCCATGGCCGCCCTTACGCAACCTAGTGAACCGGTAGCTAGTGTCCCGCTAGCTCCGAATTTTTCAATGTGTAAGGCGGCAGTTGGACAGAGTGAGAATGAGAGAGGATTTTCAAATCAAACCAACCCTTACCCAATTGAAACCCACAACTCCGATTTTCCATCGATTGTTCCAAATGATTCACCAGTTGAAAATAAAAATGAGTTGTGCGATTTTGTAGTGTTTGATTTGCCAAATTGTGAGGAACCCCTTTCAAGTGAAACCGTACCTAATCCTTTCGATCTTTACACCTCCACTCTAGAACCTACATTGATAAATATCCATGCTGTGGACAAAGTGTCTAAAGAAATTGATTTTCACTTGATTGAGGATATAGACGCCGGGAATATTTCGGATGATGAACCTGTCGATTTAATAGAAATTTTATGTTCAAATCATCATCCTGAGTTATTAAATGTTTCCCCCGAATCTCATATGCGTCTAGATTTTAATGATAATGGCATGGATGAATTACATATTGAGGATAGTACTGAGGAGAGTCTTGAGGATAATATCGAGGTTGAACCATTTTTATTTGATGTGTCGGATTTTCCAATTCAGCCTCCTGAACCTTTGACTGTTATATCCCCTCCCTCCTTCCTATTGTTCCGACCGAACAAATGACTGTTACGCTTTCATCTCCTATACCAAGTTCGGCGTACCCATGTTTTCTTGCGAATCTTGAGGGATTTGACCCCATTGCACGACGAGTTGATAGGTTAGCGCAATCGCTTTTAACACATCGGTCATCACATATTGCGCTAATTTATTCACTCAATTTACACCCTCAAGATCGCACTTCACTTCTTTCTTCTTTCCATCTTTCTTCTCCCCCACCGAGACCGTATTCTACCCCTCTTCCCACACGGTCTCGCGTGTTTCTCATTTCTTTCCTCCGCACCCTATTCTTACACCAACTATACCATTACCACGATAAGATCTTTGAATGGTTGGTGCTAACCTTTGGCTTGTGTAAGGCCAAGCTTAAGTTTGGGGGGGACCTTTGTATATATGTATATATTCTTTTGTTTCTTTTTCTAAATAAAAAATAAAAAAAAAAATTTCAAAACATAAAAAAAAATTATAAATAAATAAACAGGGGAGTATCGATATTTTTACCCTCTTGGTTTAGCATGACAGTGAGGACACTGTCAAGTCCAAGTTTGGGGGTATGCTCGGTACGTCTTCTTCCTTCGCATTCATTTGTACATATTTTTGCATTTGCATGCTTATTTGAAAACCCATAAAAATTTGAAAAATTTCAAAAATTATAAAAATTAATGTATTCAATTTTGGCTAATTGACTTGAGTTTGACAGATAGGGTAACTGGCTAGGAACAACTAGATCTTAGACTTAGTAAATTAAAATCCCTAAAAATAACCTTTCTTAAAGTTTAACGGTAGAAAGTATATGCCTTGTAATTTATTTAGAAATAGGCAAATTTTGGGTTCACTTCTTGGGCTAAGTCGAAACAAGGGAAGAGTATTGATGTTCTTATTAGAGTATAAGTTTGAAAAATAGTTCCTAACTTAAGTCTAGATTCTGAAAACGTATACCCTACAATTTGCACAATCACGCACCTTGAAACTTGGAATAGTAGAAGAGACCTTGAAATGCTCTTGTCTAAAGTCCTTAGTATGAAAAAGTGTGAATAAAGAAAAAAAATGGACACTGGTTTTTGTGATTATTTAAGGCTGCAAAAATAGAAAAATATTTAGCGAGGGTGCTTCATCACCTAGTGCCTTAGACCAACTGGTTTGGGAGTCACTGCTAAAGCCTTGGGTGTTGCAAAGACTAGGAAGTACGCTTTAAAGTGCAAACGCATTTTGTAATCGGTCGTTGGTACCTCAAGAAGTATTAACGGTCGCATGAAGGATGTGTAAGCAAATTTCATTCACCAACTAATTAGTACTTTGGACAATGGACGGGAGTACGATTGCTTGATTTGAATTTTCAAGTGTAGGGGTGATATATACACACACGTAGGGATATGTGATTGAAATTGTAGATGAGAAAAAGGGATGAAGAATAGAACTTGTATTTTTAGTAGAGTTGATAAAAATTCCTAAGTGGAGATGTAACCCTAGAAGGAAAACTTAAGAAATGCCGAAAGCTAAGTAAGTCTATAAGATATATATAATCTTAAGTTAAATAATGAGGAAGTGTGAAGAATATGGGTGGACAATTTGCGAGTCAAAAGATAATAGAATTCCTTATTAGAAAACCTGATTGGAGAACAAAAGTCAATGAGCCAAATTGATAGGATTTTGTGGGTGTAATCCGCTGAAAACCTTCAGGAGACAACACTCCTCCTACTAGGGACACCTAGAGGTTTAACGGCTTGTTGCACGTGCTCAGTGCAATCGCGTTTCCCTGCGAAAGTGCGGTTAGGTTTTTTGTAGTGAATAAATAATAAGTTTGCTCGAGGACGAGCAAAAGGTAAGTTTGGGGGTATTTGTTCAGACCATAATATTGCATTTATCATTCCCCTATTTCTTACTCTTTTATAAATAAACAGGTACTCTTGACGCACGTTTGTTGCATATTACAGGTTACAGGTTTCTGGAGCAAGTACAGTGAAAAAGACACAAAACAACAGAGAAAGGGACTTTTGACCAACTATTAGACGGATCCTATTCAAGCCTAAACGAAGAACAGTACAAGGTCCAAAATGTCATGTGAACGGTTAAAAGATCGCTACAAGTATTCACTGAAATATCTGGAAAAGAATCAGAAGCCAAAAATAGAAAATATGCATAAAAGTAAAAGGCCCAAGATTCCCTGAACAAAGCCCAGAAAGCTCATAGCCCAATTCTTCTGTTTGGCCGCGGAACCGCGGCCAAACCCATGCTGGCGCCGCGGTTCCGCGGCCATCAAGAACACGTGTCGGTTGAAATTTGGTGAGGCGGCGCGACGGTTCTGGTGTTAGGATTTTACGTGGGCAAATCTGTAATTTTGCATGTGCGAGAGTCTGTAACCCTAGATTTCCTATTTTCCTATAAATTGTAGTTTTAGATCCGAAAATTGTATGCCTCTTTTCAATAAATAAAATTCAGAAATTCTGGAAGTGACATTCAGATCTGTTCTTTATCGCTTGGAGGGAGCCATCACCATTAGTAAGTATTTTATTTCTGTTCTTTTAATTTAATGTTATTTCATATCCTAATGAGCGAGTAGTCTCCTCGCTTGTTAGGGTTAGCCTTAGGGAAAGGGTTGAGAGATGAAATCTCTCACCCCTTTCAATGCCATATTAAACTAAACCATTAAGAACTCCATGCATGCGCGCACAACCGCTCCCTGCGGCACCCTACCCCTCGAGGTAACGGTGAACCGCAGTATAAAGGCCCGGTTGCGCGCGTTTTCCATGGGGGTTAGGGTAATTAACGACAAAGGAAGGATACGAATCTAGAGGAAGAAAACATCTTCCCAAAAGAGTCGTATCCACTTTATCGATAATTACTATAACACCTAATGGATCTAGAATACAGCATTGAAAGCGGTGTGGAAACATCAATCTCCAAAACTTCCTCTAAGCCTAACCGTAGTAAGAATTTAAATTAGATTAATTAAGTTTTAGATCTAGATTTTTATAAAAAAAAACCACAAATAGAATCTACTCGTTAAGACACACTAAAGGAATTTACCCGTCTCTGTGGATCGACCCGCACTCACCGGCTAGCTGCGAAGCGACGCCGTTCTTGATTGCGGTAATTACAGTTTTTGACACTAATCACTATCCCCGGCTGGTAGCTTCCTACCACAACCGACAGGGATCAAAGTCCTCGCTAAGAGGCACTGGGCAGTAACCCCGCTCGGTCCCCGTCCTGAAGGATCAGAAAGCCCTCCCAGAGGCAGTCGAGCCCGAGGATCCCTCGCTCGGCCATCCCTGGCAGGTAGCTTCCCTACCGCAACGCTAGGGATCAGAAAGCCCTCCCAGAGGCAGTCGAGCCCGAGAATCCCTCGCTCGGCTATCCATAGCGGGTAGCTTCCCTACCGCAACGCCAGGGATCAGAAAGCTCTTGCCAAGAGGCACCGAGCAGCTACCCTGCTCGGCCATCCTTCGCAGGCCTCAAACGGCCCCTCCAATGCTGCTCGGCCATCCTTCGCAGGCCTCTCACGGCCCCTCCAGCGTCAAGGATCAAGGCCCTCGCCAAGAAGCACCGAGCAGCTATCCTGCTCGACTATCCCTGGCTGGTAGCTTCCCTACCCCACAATGCCAGGGATCAAGCCCTCATCGCGAGGCCGCTGAGTTCCTTCCTGCTCGGCGCATCCCCAGCGGGCATCCTCCTGCCCATCAGACGCTGATGGTCTGAAGCCCTCATCGCGAGGCCGCCGAGTTCCTTCCTGCTCGGCGCATCCCAGCGGGCATCTTCCTGCCCATCAGATGCTGAGGATCTCAAGACCTCACCGCGAGGCCGCCGAGTTCCTCCCTGCTCGGCGCATCCCTAGCGGGCATTCTCCTGTCCATCAGACGCTGATGGTCTGAAGCCCTCATCGCGAGGTCACCGAGTTCCTTCCTGCTCAGCGCATTCTCAGCAGGCATCCTCCTTCCCATCAGATGCTGAGGATCTCAAGCCCTCATCGTGAGAACGCCGAGTTCCTTCCTGCCCGGCCATCCTTAGCAGGCCTCCCACGTCCCCTTCGACGCTGATGGTCTGAAGCCCTCATCGCGAGGCCACCGAGTTCCTTCATGCTCGGCGCATCTTCAGCGGGCATCCACCTGCCCATCAGATGCTGAGGATCTTAAGCCCTCATCGTGAGGCCGCCGACTTCCTTCTTGCTCGGCGCATCCCTAGCGGACATCCTTCTGCCCATCAGACGCTGATGGTCTGAAGCCCTCATCGCGAGGCCGTCGAGTTCCTTCCTGCTCGGGGCATCCCCAGCGGGCATCCTCCTGCCCATCAGATGCGGAGGATATCAAGCCCTCACCGCGAGGCCGCCGAGTTCCTCCCTGCTCGGCGTATCACCAGCGGGCATCCTCCTGCCCATCAGACGCTGATGGTCTGAAGCCCTCATCGCGAGACCACCGAGTCCCTTCCCGCTCGGCGCATCCCCAGCGGGCGTCCTCATGCCCATCAGACGCTGAAGGTCTGAAGCCCTCATCGCGAGGCCTTCGAGATCCTTCTTGCTCGGCGCATTTCAGCGGGCATCCTCCTGCCCATCAGACGCTGAGGATCTAAAGCCCTCTTCACGAGGCCGTCGAGCCCCTTTCTGCTCGGCGCATCCCAGCGGGTAGCTTCCTACCCAACAGAGACAAGGATCAAAGTCCTCTTTAGAGGCAGCCGAGTGGCTTCCCTGCTCGGCTATCCCCGGCCGGTAGCTTCCCTGCTCGCAACGCCAGGGATCAAAGCCTTTGCCAAGAGGCAACCGCGCAGCTTCACTACCCGGTTATTCCTAGCAGGCCTCCTACAACCCCTCCAACGCTAAGGATCAAAGTCCTCCCAGAGGCAACCGAGCCGCTTCCCTGCTCGGCTATCCCTGGCCGGTAGCTTCCCTACCCGCAACGCCAGGGATCAAGGCCATCGCCAAGATCAACCGAGCAGCTTCCCTGCTCGGTCATCCCCCGCAGCAGACCCGAAGCCCCAACAAAAGACATCAGATGATCGAAATCAACTCGACGACCGATTGCTCCACTTGTCGTTTCCATACTGGACCGCGCCCCATTAGACGCCACAGGTCTGCACACGTCGCGTCGGCCAACCGACACTTGACACGTGGACCGTCGCTTCAGTGGCATGATGCACGAACCGACGCACATTCCTTAAATGCAAAGATCTCGTTCTAATTCGCTGGCAGAAAAGACAGATGACAGCCCGGGGACGCGTCCCGACGAAACCTTAGGAGGGAGCTTACCCCGGGCGGCCCGGCAGTCCACTTCTGACCCGACCCGCTAGCTGGTCGGGACAAGAGTGGGGGGCTAATGATGATGCTCAATATTGGCGATCTCGCTCAGATCATGACACGTGGCAGATGACGTGTTCAAAGACTCAGAAGAAAGGGCCCACAGGGACCGACCAGGCCGCCTTGTGCCTGACCTGCAAGCACAAGCTGACCCTCCTCGGGACCCCTGCAAATTAGCCTCCTCGGCCCCTCAGCTCGCCCCGAGCTGCTACAGGACCAAGACTCCCCGGCCTCCTCGCTTTTCCCCGAGTTCCCGGCCGAGGCCGTCTTCCTCGGCCCTCCGACCAACTCCACCACTCACAGGCGTAACCGCCGCTCCGCGAATCTCGTCATGCGTAGATCCTGCGCTAACAGCATTTCACGTTCCACGCCATCACGATCTCCATTAATGGGCGATCTGCTCTCTACGCGGGCGTGACGTCGGGAGCGTAACTGCCGGCGAGATTCTCGCGCCTGTTGCTGCCTACCGCCACTGCTATATAAACCCCCATCACAGAGGGGTCAAGTGCGCCATTTTTTTTTACATTTTTATGCCGTTACTCTGCTCAGATCCCATCACTAACTTGAACGTCGGAGGGTCCTTGGTGGTACCAAACCACCCCGGAACTTCTTTGCAGGTACTCGGCAACAGCTTTCTCACCTCACCTCTTCCTCTAAAAACCTATTGAGAGCCACACGCAACAGTAGATCACTTTCAAAATCCACCGGGAGATCGACGGAAGACAACATCTGACGGTGACCCGAAAAGGACCTCCATCAGTTCTTAAACCACCATCTTCCACGACAAAAAGCGCTAGTGGACAAATTTAAAATCCCAAAATCCAAAATCTCGTTTGGGTTTGAGGCATCCGAGGTGTTAAAGGGTTTGGGATTGGTGTTGCCATTTATTGGGGATGGAGATTTTACGGGAATGGTGGATTCTTCCATAAGGCTTGGCTTTTGTCCAAGTGAATGAGGAAGGAGCAGAAGCAGCGGGTGCTTCCGGTGTGGTGATCTTGTTGAAGCCATTTCGACGATGGGTGCGGTTGATTTTGTGGCGGACCATCCATTTCTTTTCGTGATCAGGGAAGACACGACGGGAGTCGTGGTGTTCACTGTACTCAATCCTTTGTTATCAGGGTGAAAGCTACATCATAGGGTGGCTGTTTTGAGGATGAGCATTACTTGCTATAGAAAACTAAGATATATTATTGAGCCTAAATTTTACTAAATCCCGTCCATCTTTCTTTTTGATGTTTTTGACATAACCCTGCTGAACTTTAAAAACGCTATAAAACCCCTTTGAGGGGTATTTTTGTAAAAAAACCGAGGTATTTTTTGTCATGAACTATGATATTCCGTTATTTTGAGTCTATTCAATCCATCCGTAATGCATTTTGGAGTTATTCGGTCCAATTGCGGATTGTACGAGTTAACCAAACTAACGATTTCATACAATACTGGTAGTTCAATGGGGCTATTATAGCATTTTAAAAGTTTAATGGGGTTATCGTGGTTTTATGAAATTTATCTGATTTTATAGAAAACTACGATATATTATTAATTTTATTATTTTGAGATTTAGGAACAAACCGACCTTAGCTCAGTTGGTAGAGCGGAGGACTGTAGTAGCTGCGCAGGTGATCCCTTAGGTCGCTGGTTCGAATCCGGCAGGTCGGATATTTTATTTTAACATTTTTGTGATAAACTTTTAATATCACAAAGGTCAGTACCTTAGAAATTCAATTTTTTTGTGCTCTTTCGCTGAAAGAAAGGTCATGCGAAAATAGAATGTTATCCCAATTTGGATCTAGGAACTGCAACTAATGAGCCTATTTTTGTTAATCTCATTGCTTAATGTGCGAACATAAAGACCATGAAGAATTAACTTTTCATGAAGCTAGATGGAAAAGGCCAATTAAGTCAACTTATGGCAAAATTTCCCTTACTAAAATTTCTCTTAATAATCTATATTATAGTATATGCTAAAATTAATTTAAATCGACCCACTACGCAATGTATTCGCATTGTTTATTGGCAGATCGAAATTACATATTCACCCTTAACTGAAATCACAATCACGCATCAATCAGTTCAAACCATCCGTAAATAAGTAAACACCAGAGGTCCTCTTTCGTCCAACAAATCTTCATCTCCTTCGACCTCACTCTCTTAAAAAATAATACAGTTCACATCCTCTCCCAAAGCTTTCCCAAAAATTACTTTAAAAATGGACCTGCGAGAAGCCATCCTCAACCAAACAAGCTTCGCACTCAGCCTCACGAAGCACGTGAGCTCCACCCTCGCCAGAGATTCCAACCTCGCCTTCTCTCCGACTTCCCTCCACGCGATCCTCGCCCTCATCGCCGCCGGATCGAAGGGCCCCACCCTCGATCAGATCCTCTCGGTCGTCGGATCAAAGGCCGCCGGCGATCTCAGCTCGCTGTCGTCTCAGATCGTCGGCGTCGTGCTCGCCGACGGATCGGCGAGCGGTGGGCCCAGGATCAGCTTTGCTAATGGAGTTTGGGTCGACTCGTCGCTCTCGCTGAAGGGCGAGTTTAAGGAGGCTGTGAGCTCGGGGTTTAGGGCTGAGGCTAGGGCTGCTGATTTTCAAACCAAGGTGAATTCTATTTTTCTTATTTTCCCCTCTTTGTTATACATAATATAGAATCTTGTGGAATAATTTTAGCATTTTCCTCAAACTTGTTCATGCCTTTCATTGGTTGAAAACAAAAGAATTAGAGACTGAATTGAGATATCGAGGATTGCAATTTTACGGATTTAATGTTATAATGGAAGAAAAGTACTCCTTGAATATACAGAGTAGGAGGAAACACGCAAGCTTTGCTAAGAGTGTTCAACATGCTAGAATTGGGGTTTTATCTCCTTTGCTTGGAAGAGGCTGGACACTGACGTTTAAACCCAAAGAATAGTCTCTTTCTTCTTAGGTTTCAGTATTCGACCACAAAATCAACGTTTGGCTTCAAGCACACTTGACTTGGATTGAATCTGAGAAATTTGAAGCATGAACAAGGCTATTGATGCTCTGATGTTCATCATTCCTACCTTGATGCTTTCAAGGTCAAAGTTAAACATCGGTAACCTCTAGACAATATTCTAGTATGCCTGAATGAATTTTTTCCCGTTTCCTTTGTGCTTAGGGCCTGTTGTAAGAAGTTTTGAAATGTTATACGTCAAGAATTAGAATTTTATGTTTGGTTGTCAAAAGTTATTGAGTGTTGACTACTAAATTTGCAATATGATTGTTTGGTAGAACTAAATAGGGATTAGAATGGAGAATAGGAATTGGAGATTATTATAAAGTTGGTGAGTATAATAATTGTCATTCTACATAAGTCAAAAATAAACGAGAGAAAAATGGAAAAGAAGCGAAAAATGGTGATCCTATACTTTTTTTTTGTTTTTGTGGTGAGATGGCAGTGAGGCGGTGAATTCTGCCAATTTCGGTCATTTTGAGCGGACTCAAAATCCTCCCAATCTACCGCCCTCTTGTTATGGTATCATCAAATCTTATCCATTCTAAATCTCTCAACCAAACAACAACTTGGACATTCTTGTCCTAAAGTTTTGAGAAGCCAGGACAATTCATGGCAGGCTCTTAAAGAATTGAGAAAGTTCTATTCTTACCTACAGTATGACTATTTTCTTGTAAGAATTATAGCATGGATAGCTTGTCCTTTATCGGTCCATTGGCCACATTTGAGTTTCCAAAACAGTTGCCGCATTGCCATCCTAGCAAGGCAATAGTCACAAAGCGGTTAATGACTTCACATGTGAAGCCAATAGATTGTTCCTTACCAAGCCAGTCACTATTTTTTGCCTAATGTACCTTGTGATGCATGCCATTTCAGAAAGCATCAGCCATAAATGGATCATAAATGGAAGAGGGACAAAAAAATACATTAGCATCAAAGCCATCAATATCCAAAACTATTTGATCGATTTTCAAATATACGAAGCCATAACATGTTTGCCTATCAAAATTCTTCGAGTGCTCATCCAAACAAAAACAAGCGTCACATTTAATTTACCGTTTTTATCCAGGATTGATGATCCTTATTTGTTGGTCTTAAGCAATATTGAAAATAACGTGCCTCATAGCACAGACAATACCTCATAGCATAGCAAAAGCCAGTATAGCTATATAGCACTTTAAATAGCGCAAATAGCTATTTTGATTAATAGCGTACGCCGCATAGTTTAAGCTACGTAGCTTAAGCTATAAGCGCTATGTTGCATACTTGCATAATAGATTTAGTCGGTATTTTACAAAAATATCCAACCTGGACACTTAAACCTGTTAACATATCAACAAAACCTACCCTATGCGCTCTCATCATGATAGATTAGGGTTTTTACCTCTTCCCTCTCGCCCCAACCTATTTCGATCTGGCCACCTGATGCTATTTTCAGCCACCAGAGGTCATGTCCAGCCCAATATTGAAAATAACGATAACGTAAAGCACATCGCTCTCCTCCATCAAATAGAAAAAGGCGCAAATAGCGTAACGTATGTCGTAAGCTATGAAGTTTATTAACATTTTAATTTAAAAATATAAAAATAGTCATACTAATGTAAAAAATTGCTCGAAAAATTAAGGAATTATTTTTTAAACACAATCTAAGGAACTACTAAGCATTAGCATATCTACAATTTTCTTAATATTTAATCAATGTGTTCATACTTCAATCCATTTTTAAAAGTTTACAAGAACGTGATATATCCAACCACGATATATAAATCGATAATCAACTTAAATATTTATAAATCAAAATAATATAAACAAATAATTCAAGTATTTAGAACGTCACATATCCATTGATGGCCTCAACTAGCCTCGAAAGTGGTAAGCAACGACAATACAACAAGGCCTTGGATGGTCGGGATGACCTTGATTGAAACGATCGATTTAGGAAAAGAAGTGGAAAGAGGTGAAAGAGCGGCGTTGATGACCTAAATGGTCGATTTGGGTTTCTGAATGCTTTTGTTTGTGTTCAGGTATAAAAAAAATCTCTTTAAAAGCCCGCCGTATACTCTATAGCTTAAATAGCGTAAGCTATATAACATAAGTTATGTAGTGTAAGCTATTTATAAAAATAGTGTAAGCTATGGTGTATTTGAGCTATGTGCAATGCTATGTAGCGAAATAGTCCTTGCTAGGCTATGTAGCGCGCTATTTATGCTATGTAGCTCGCTATTTTCAACTATGACTGGCCACCTGAGGCCATTCTAACAATATATACTTATGTTTTCCTTTTTTTCTTGGATGTTATTGTATTTTTAGTATTTTTAAGTATTTTTGGATGATGATGTTATGAATGTGAGAGATGATACGTACATCGATCCGGAGGATGCTAGACGCTTTTGAGATGGAAAGAATATTAAATAAAGATAACTCCGGTTTCTAGATTTCTATCATCTTTTGGATACTTTACTATGCATTTTGTATGTCTTAGTTTATTTAACTATTCTTTTTAGGACTTGTGCTGTGCTAATAGTTATTTGCTTGAGATGCTAGATGAGAAGTGAGAACTCATGATTAAACATTATGAACATGTTGCTATGTTTAGTTTTAAGTCTATTTTTCCAATATTTATATTTTGTATAGCTATAGTTTTATATTTTAAAATTAAAATATTGATAAACCGCGTTACACTATTTGCACTTTTTGCTATTTGGTGGCGGAGCGCTACGTTTTATCCTATCGCTATTTTCAACATTGGTTTTAAGGGCCCTCCTTGGGTTAAGATAGCTTTCTTGCACTAGAGTTTTGATCCTTGGCCTACCCTCATTCGTCATGACATCAAAAGCAACGTTATTGATCATATTGGCGATCTAGTTCTGCATGTTGCTTCTTGCTCAACCAATCTTAAGGGGCCGATGACAACTTGCACCCATAGTGTATCAATCATCACATGTCTAACCATTTTCAGTTCTTTTATCATGCCCCTTGTGATGGGTCTTGTTTCTTACCTTTCACCAATTTGTTGTACTTATTTTCTAACTATATATGATCATTAGATTAAACATTTTAAGCCATCATCTCCTTACAGGGTTTTTCCTTCATCTCTAGCGATGTAATCAGATTGCTATATAAATAATAAAGTTTTTTTGATATACAACCCTCAAAGATGAGGTATTTTGAAAAAAACACCCCCAAAAATAAATTTTTTTAAAAACAATCCTCAAACATTGGTCGTTAACTAAATACAACTCTCTGTTACACATACCCATGTTTGACCTTGGTTTACGATCAATCATGGTTATTCAGGATATTTTCAGATATATTGAATACCCAATTTGTCCTCAATCCTTAAGATCCTATTCATCCCCAAAAATCATGCTTCTCATCCCATCATGCAAACCTTAGCTCCATCTCTCTCTTCTTTATCCTAAAAACAAGTCATCGCCTAAGTCCTCCTTCAACTCAAATCCTCAATCTAAAACAAAATTCACATAACCTCATCCATCTTCTCCTCTCTTTTGAAATCCCTCTTCATCCTCAACTTTCCTATCCACCACGTTTCTCTCCTCCTCTCCCTCGTCCCCGCATCTCCTTCCCAAGATCTTCTCCATCTCCTCTAAACTCCGTCTATACTCAATCCACCACAACATAAAAAAAAACCTACATATATTCGATTTAATGCCATAAAGAAGAATTCTCTCATCTCGGGATATGTTGAAGAGAATGGTGAAAGAGCAGAATGGAGAGATTAAGGTTGCAGGTTATTCTAAAGCTGTATCAAATAGAGAGTCATTGTTTTCGTTATAGATGTTTTTTTTGCCAAAAGATGTTGCTATTTTGTTGGTGATGAGAAGTGTAATTTGGGGCTGGAAATGTGAAGACAAAGGAGGGATAAAAGTGACTTTTTATAAACCCAACAGCTAGTTCTAACACCATTAATAACAGGAGTTAACTCCAGAGTTCTTTTTAGTTAACTTAAAATCTTTGGAGGTGTTTTTAAAAAAAATTATCTTTGGAGGGTGTTTTTTCAAAATCCCTCATCTTTGAGGGTTGTATATTATAGCAAGACTATTAGCTTCGCAACCTACTAGATGGAAACAATCGTTGCGACACAATGATAAGTTTAAAAATACTTTCATCATCTAAAGAAATCTTTAAATTCCTTTGTTTCAAACTTAGTTGGGTACTCACCACTTAAAGTTCTAATGTAATGATATGTGCATATAAGTACCTGATGAATATCATGAAACTAACCCTGATTTGGATGAAACTTGCCACCCTAGAAATTAAATCCTATCATTAATATGAAATGCAACACCATAACATTGCAACAAATAAAGACTATATGCATTCCTAAATCTATATTCTATAAGCTAATCAAGTGTACTATGAGATTTAACTTAAATAGATATTTGTGAATAAGATGTACAAAACTCTCAGTCAATTAGCAATTGCTAAAAGAGAAATAGATGATTAATTCGATTATTTGTTGGATTAAAGTTTGTCTGAAACCAAGTTCTAATGTAATGACTGCAATTAGCTAAAGCAAGGGCTATTAGTTCAAACCTTGGTTTATATCTCGCGAAAGTAAGAGTAGGCGCAAATTCTCCGAGTTTGAAGAAGGGGAAGGTCCCCTCGTTTCTATAGAGATTTGAAATCTATTAAAGATCAATTTAGATTCAAGCACTATGATCTGCAAAAAAAATTAAAATATTCTTACTATTTCGAACTTGAAATTCCAAAATTTACAATCTTTGGGCGGTTGGCCAGCAAGTAATCTAGATTAGTTAATTGTTCCGTATGGCCTGTTTTGTTGCGTGTAATTGGTCTAACTTCTCAAATCCTCAAAGAAAATGCTCAAGTTGTTGTTTGGTCGAGGGATTTGGAATGGGTAGGATATAATGATATCTCAGCATGAGGTCACCATGTTGGGAGGAGCTAGAGTGCGGCCAAAATGAGCGGAATCGTGAGAACTCCTCGCCACCTCACCGCAAAGGATTACCTTTTTTGTTAGTTATTTTTCTTCTCTCTCTCTCTCTTTTAACTTATATGGAAGCAACAATTATCATACTCCCCAACTTATAAATAATCATCAATTCTTGTCCATTCCAATCCTTACTTCTACTGAACAATGGGATTGTAAATTCATTAGTCAACTCATGAGCTTTTGACAAACAACTAAACAATTTGCAATTGTTGACATGTAACATTTCAAAACCTCTCGCACACGATTCCTTGATATTAAAAATCCACAAGGATTCATCATTCAGTAGTTTGGGTTTTGAAGCAAAAGTTGAATTCTCAACTTCTTAGGGTTGTCAGCTAAAAGGGACCAGGGAGTAGGGAGTTTCTAAGCTGTGAAATTTGATAGGTAGAACCTGGCTCCACCATGCGATGACCGGAGATGATCGAGGGTGCACTGGATGGCAAAGGGGAGGTTGTCTCAAATAATTGTTATAAAGGAAAAGAGGCCATTGATTTAGGGTTGTAAAAAGTGTAGATATAGGAATTGACTTTCATATGAAGAGCTTCCAAGATATAAGAGAGCCATCAATGGATAGGTTTCTCTTCTAGGAATTGCTTTTCTAGCAATTTACAGATTGACAATTTGAAATTCTTGAGCTTTAGAGCAATCATCTGACATATGACTTTTTATTTCCTTTAAATAGGAGATCGCACTTGGCTTTCAAAATTACGAAAATCACAATATTGCCACTATGATAATGAATATCCCATAATATGTGTAATTTCAACCTGAACCCCAATAATATAATATAACTATTCAAACATTCAACTAAAAAGCTAACACAAAAACTTTATTTACTTCAATCATGATCTCAAAACCATCTGAAAATGGGTAGCCCAATCATAAAATCTTTTGTGCGCTACGTGCCTGGTCCATGTAGACTGGTCTATAGAGATAGTTTTATGGTCCTAGAGTTTTCAACGAGTATAATAAATTTGTGATTATTGAATTAGTTGTTTGCACTGTTCCCCTCCGAACGGCGGCCGAGACGTGGACGTCCCGTCTGAGGTTCGGGGCAGATGCTAATAGGTGCTATCCGTCCACCTCTCCGAAGATGCCAAGTTGATTTATGGCACCGTGTATCGAAGGTTTAAACGGATGCGGCCGATGTAGCAGACTTCATCAGATTCCCCCTCGTTTGAGGGGGTTTTGATTGTGGGGACGCTCTTCCCTGCAGGCGCAAGCCCCTGCAGTTAATTACGCTACCGCATCGCGGTAACAACTTTTTCCTTCTCCAGATGGTCACTTCGTGTCGTGTGTTTATTTTATGTTTTGTTGCCCGTGGATTGTTTACGGAGACCGAGTTATGTCGTCGCCCGTAGGGCGTGGACTAGTCCAAATCCGTATTATCTTAGATTTGGGTTTGGGGTTTGGTTTGAGGATACGTTAGCCATACTTGAGGCTAAGATCAACTCAAACGTTTGTTAAGGATACATTAGTCTAACTTGAGACTAAGATCAACTTAACGGGATCGTTTAGATCCGACAAAAGAACGTTTGGGTTCTATTGTTCCAGTTTAGGGACATAGTGGTCCATGAATGTATGGCCGTCGGGACCCATCACCTCTCTGACGACGTTGAAGGATTACAACGACAGGTGTCACAGGAGTTCAGAGATGTACCCTTGAACCAGAGTTAATTGGGGGGATTCATAGCCCATTCTATTTGAAGGTTTAAGGATACGTTAGCCATATTTGAGGCTAAGATCAACTTAAACGGTTGTTAAGGATACATTAGTCCAGTTTGGAACTAAGATCGACTTAACGGGATCGTTTAGATCCGACAAAAGAGCATTTGGGCTTTATTGTTCCAGTTTAGGGACATGGTGGTCCATGGGTAGTTTAAGGACATTGCGGTCCATGGGTAGTTTAAGGACATTGCGGTCCATTGTTAGTTTTAAGACATCTCGGTCAAGGTTAAGGACGTCATAGTCCATGGGTTTAAGGACTCCACAGTCCGGTATTTGCTCTGGATGCTTCACACGGGTTCACTGCCGTGCTTGGCGAGGACCAGGCTCCGCTCTGGGCGTTTTCCGCGGGGTCAAAGAGTGACGTTATCCGCGTTCCACGTAACCAGGAATTTTGCACTAGATGCTTCACACGGGTTCACTGCCGTGCTCGGCGAGGACTAGGCTCCGCTCTGGATGCTTCGCACGGGTTCATTGCCGTGCTCTGCGAGGACCAGGATCCGCTCTGGACGTTTTCCACGGGGTCAAAGAGTGACGTTATCCGCGTTCCACGTAACCAGGAATTTTGCATTAGATACTTTCCACGGGTTTAAGGACCCCACAGTCCATATCAATGTGTGGTCGTCGGGACCCGTCACCTCTTTGAAGACATTGAGGGATTACAATGCCAAGTATCAAAGGAGTGAAGAGATGTACCCTAGAACCGGAGTGGATTAAATAGTCCTTGGCCCAATTTGAGATCAAGACCAATTAATTATGTTATGAGCCCATTAGCCCAGTTAATTACGAATTGAGGACTCGTGGCCTAGCTTGGGCTAAATCCAATCATGTCTGGAATATTGGCTTCCTGTTGGTCCATTGAAGGAGAGGCTTTGCCTCTATCCATTTAGCCAATTCGGCCAAAGCCTAGTGTTAAACACTACAGAGCAATCAACGTTGAACACTGCGAACGAGATTGACAAGTTAGTGTCAACACTAAAAGATAATTGGTGTTAAACACCAGCAACAAGGCTTTCAAATTATCATAAACACTAAAACAGATCAGTGTTAAACACCGGCAACGGAGATCTCAGATTAGTGTTAAACACTAAGGTCATCAGTGTTGAACACTGCAAATAAAGTTCTTTAATTAGTGTTGAACACTAAGGCCCAACAGTGTCTTAACGCTGGATTCGGGAGTTCCAATTTAGTGTTAAACACTAAGGCAAGAGGGGTCACGTGGCAACACGTGAGAGCGCCCTCCCTTCATTTGTTCTTCTGAGACTATTGCATCTTTCAGAGCATCACGTGCCATCACGTGACGGGCATTCAAATGCTTATGTGTTAAAGCCTCTGTCAAGGGTCACGTGGGTCACGTGGGGCACTGCCTCAAAGGGGCTTTCTGTAGGTCTTTTGGGGGGGTCACGTGGTGACACGTGACCCTGCCTCTATGTATGTTGTTTAGAGGATCTGCTAATCTTTCCCAGGAATTAAATTCCTCGTAGGGTTGAACCCTGACAATGATTTCAGAGGAATTAAATTCCTACTTCCTTTTGAAGATTTATATTCTGGAATAGAGTTGGACTCTGAATTTTCTGTAGGAATTAAATTCCTCATATATGTGAAGAACTGAATAGGGTTAAACCCTAATAAAAGCTTTTAAGGAGTTAAACTCCCATTCTCTGTTAAATTATGATTAAAGGAATTAAATTCCCGCTGTTTCAACAGAACTAGGTTCTTAATTAGGGTTAAACCCTGTTTCTTTTGTTCTGAAGGAATTAAATTCCCATGACACAGGGTCAAGCCCTAATTTTATTTTAAAGAAATTAAATTCCTATAGTTCCGTGAGAATTAAATTCTCGTGCTTCCGTTCCCTCTCTATGTTTTGGATCTGCATGGCAGGATCTCGACCCATTGAGAATTAAATTCTCAACTCCAAGGGGAGATGTGCACTTTGCAGGTCCTCTATCAAAGAGGGAAGAAATATGTTCTTCTGTTTTATATATCAGAGTTGAACTCTGTTGAGAATTAAATTCTCTTTTCTTTCAAGGAGCCTTCCCTTTCTTACCTAGGGTTGTCTTTTGCAGAAGATCCAAATTCCTCAAAGTATCAAGGCTCTCTCCCTTTTCTTCCCTCTGCGTATATGTCTTCTTTTTGTATCTCTTGGCTCCTATTTATAGGAGAAGCAGCCGAGTCAATTAGTTTTTGACGAATCTTCATTGAGAGATTTGATTTGCATCCATCATTCGTTCTGGACCTTTGGATTATTAGGTGAATTTTATTCACCATTGGATTTTAAATCCAGGGATTCTCCTTTGTTATTTCGGTTAGATTTAAAGGGGAAATCTTTCCAAACTTGAGATTTTCACATAGATAGATGATATTTAATCATCTTTAAATCTTTAATTCAATCGGTTGCTTTTGGAAAGATTTGAGAGGTCTTTTCTCAGAGTTTAATTCTGTTTAGCAAATGGGCTTTGAAAGCTGGTCACGTGCGGCCACGTGACCCTTGGTCACGTGCGGCCACGTGACCCCTTGTAATGAGCCCTTTTCTTCTTTTGCACTCTGCCTTCTTCTGCTGCTTAGCCGTCACGTGCCACCACGTGACCCCTGGTCACGTGTGAGCACGTGACCCTCGTCTGGAGTCTTTTTCTTGATTTAATCAGGGAACCAATGTGCCTTTGCCGCTTGCTTTTAAATGTCACGTGCCGACACGTGACCCTGGTCACGTGGGAGCCCGTGACTCTTTCTGAAGCCCTCCTCTTCGATGTAGTTGGGAAACTGAACTTGCCTTGCCGATACTTTTTAGGTGTCACGTGCCAACACGTGACCGCTGGTCACGTGTAAGCACGTGACCCTCTTCTGAAGCTTTTTCCATAAGCTTTCCTGATTTTAAATCAGGAAACAAATGCCCCCACAGCGTTGTTCTCACGTGTCCGCACGTGAGTGCAACGCTGTCACCTTTTGTGACCGTTGGATTTCTCTAGAGATTTGGGGAGATGAAACGTTCTTTCAGAAGCGCCTTCACTTTTTCATGTCCTTCCTTTCAAACCTTTCTTTTAAGAATTTGATTCTCGTTCTCAGAGCTTAGTTCTCTGTTGTGTCTGTGCAGCGCCGCCTCATTTTCCAATCAAAGGCTAGTGCTCACGTGTTGCGTATGCTAGGATCTGCTTGATGGGGACGTTTCATTTCCCTAACCTAATTCCAATGCGTCGTTGGATTTCATTTCCAACGCTCTCCCTTCTTTCCGGGCTTTGAGAATAGTCCCACCATGCACAACATTTTTCGTGCATAGCATTAAATGCTCCCCTTTATAACCTGAACCCTATGCCTTACTTCTTTTCTTCACAGAGAAACCTATTCATACCTTAAGGTGGTCATCTTTGAGAACCCGATCAATCGCCATGGCTTGCAATCGTCCCCATGCTCGTCGGCAACCATGGGAGGTGCCCCTTGAGGAGATAATTCCTCGCTTCGCTGCGCGGCTGGCGGATCCCCTTCTCACCGACGCTCAATGTGACACGGTGATGTACGAGCTACTGACCCGTCGGGGCTCTCCTCTTCTCATGGGCTCCATTTGGCTCCGGATGATCCTCCTGTCTGTGCTTGCCGACATACCCCCTCATCCGGCGGAGATGACTTCGGCGATCCTTGACGCGGCGGAGGACAAGCTTGAGTGCTTTCATGAGGCTTGTCTAATCATTCAGGCTCTGAAGGATTACTCAGTTCATATACTGAGTCAGATAAGAGCCCGTCGGGCCGTCATGTCTGCTTTCGCTGATGAGCACGGTTCCAACCGATGGGAAGCGACTCCTCGTGAAAGCCGTCGTTTTGACGTGCTGGAGAAAGCAGAGAGGGAGCTGGAGAATTTTCTGTTTTGCTTTGTTAACCCTTGCATTTCTGATCCCTTGTTTGGTGATCTTTTCCCAGCAGTGTAGTATGTTTGAATCAATGTACTCCTTTTATCATTGGCGGTTTGCATGCTTTCTGTTGAATTTCCATGTTTGTCAGATAGCCGTACGTATGTCTTGCTTGCGTAAACGAGCTGCATGTTTTTCTCATGGGAATTTTCCTTAATTGCGAGCACCATCGTTACGTTGCATGCGCGTCAGTGCCTCGGGTAACATTTCCTTTTAAACATTCGCACAGCTGCAAATGCGCGCTTGATGGGATACAGATCAAAAACTTTCCTTGTTATCTCCCGTATCGGGTGGCTTGCGCTGGCCTTAGATTGAGTATTGTTGTCGAAGGGAGGTTTATAAATGAAGACATATTTTTCTCTTTAATGGTGTGTCCCCTTTCTATTGAATGTGTTCTGCGGACAATTTATCTTGATCTCTTGGCAGGACAACGATGGTTCAGGATTCAGGGTTAAGATCTGCTTCCTAAGACTTTTGCATTTTATGAGCCACGAGGGTCTCATAAAGAGTTTTTCTCCCCACAGGTCGAGAGGATCCCATAGGTGTAAGTTCTTCTTAAGAATCGTGAGGATTCTTAAGCGGGTTTTCCCTTGAGAGTCGTAAGGATCTCACAAGAGAGTTTTTTCTTCCTTACAGGTCGTGAGGACTTGTAAGTGCTGGATGTGGTCACCCTTGTCCGCGTTTCATGGAGTCAGGGGTTTCTCAAGGCATCATAGTTTAAAGACGTCGCGGTCAAGGTTAAGGACCTCATAGTCCGTGGATTTAAGGACTCCACCGTCCGCTGTTAGTTTTAAGACATCACGGTCAAAGTTAAGGAACTCATAGTCCGTGGATTTAGGGACTCCACAGTCCAATGTTAGTTTTAAGACATCACGGTCAAGGTTAAGGACCTCATAGTCCGTGGATTTAGGGACTCCACAGTCCGATGTTTGGTTGCAGGGACCCGTCACCTCTTTGAAGACGTTGAGGAATTACAACGCCAGGTATCAAAGGAGTAAAGAGATGTACCCTTAAACCAAGGCAGAATCCGTAGGGAATCGGGGTGGTTGATCGTTAGTTTTAAGACATCACGGTCGAGGTTAAGGACGTCATAGTCCGTGGATTTTAAGGACTCCACAGTCCGGTATTTGCTCTGGATGCTTCACACGGGCTCACTGCCGTGCTTGGCGAGGACCAGGCTCCGCTCTGGGCGTTTTCCGCGGGGTCAAAGAGTGACGTTATCCGCGTTCCACGTAACCAGGAATTTTGCACTAGTTGCTTCACACGGGTTCACTGCCGTGCTTGGCGAGGACTAGGCTCCGCTCTGGATGCTTCACACGGGTTCACTGCCGTGCTCTGCGAGGACCAGGATCCGCTCTGGACGTTTTCCACGGGGTCAAAGAGTGACATTATCCGCGTTCCACGTAATCAGGAATTTTGCACTAGATGCTTCACACGGGTTCACTGCCGTGCTCGGCGAGGACTAGGCTCTGCTCTGGATGCTTCACACGGGTTCACTGCCGTGCTCTGCGAGGACCAGGATCCGCTCTGGACGTTTTCCACGGGGTCAAAGAGTGACATTATCCGCGTTCCACGTAACCAGGAATTTTGCACTAGATGCTTCACACGGGTTTACTGCCGTGCTCGGCGAGGACTAGGCTCCGCTCTGGATGCTTCACACGGGTTCACTGCCGTGCTCTGCGAGGACCAGGATCCGCTCTGGACGTTTTCCACGGGGTCAAAGAGTGACATTATCCGCGTTCCACGTAACCAGGAATTTTGCACTAGATGCTTCACACGGGTTCACTGCCGTGCTCGGCGAGGACTAGGCTCCGCTCTGGATGCTTCACACGGGTTCACTGCCGTGCTCTGCGAGGACCAGGATCCGCTCTGGACGTTTTCCACGGGGTCAAAGAGTGACATTATCCGCGTTCCACGTAACCAGGAATTTTGCACTATATGCTTCACACGGGTTCGCTGCCGTGCTCGGCGAGGACTAGGCTCCGCTCTGGACGCTTCACACGGGTTCACTGCCGTGCTCTGCGAAGACCAGGATCCGCTCTGGACGTTTTTTCATGGGGTCAAAGAGTGACGTTATCCGCGTTCCACGTGACCAGGAATTTTGTTGATTATATCCGCATTTCACGGAGTTGGGATTTGACTCTCTGTGGGAGTACATCGTCGAGTCATGGAACTGGGAGTTGCCGCTGTTCCGCTTTGCTTGATGGTGTGTCCGCTGTGACGAGACGAGTGCTGAGGTGGAGCTGGGATTTTGCCATCACTCCGCTTTGCTGACCATGTGGCCTTTTATTAGCTTTGCATGTACATCCTGCTGGACTGCGAAGGAACGCCGTTGTTAACATTGTGTCTGCTGTAACGAGACGAATGCTAAGGCGGAGTTGGGATTTTGCCATCGCTCCGCTTGATGGTGTAACATCTGTGTCCCGCTGGAATGAGGAGGCACACCGTTGTTGGTCTCCAGGCTACAGATGTGGCCGTTAAGATTTGGGACTAGGGCCTTTGCCATGGTTCCGTTTCGTTGCGACTTTGAGGTCGATTGTTGACGTCATGTCTGGAATAATGCGACAAATGTCGACATTGTCTCTAGGTTGTCTATGAACCGTCGAGATTTGGCTTCGCTTTCCGTTGGAGCCTGTCGGGAAGATATGGTTCCCTCCTTGTTCGTGCCCATGGATTGTATACAGGGGTCAATGTGACCTTACCTGTAGGGCAAAAAGTTTCATTCTTTCATTTTTTTTATTCTTTCCGCGATGCTCTATCATTTCAGCTTTTTATATCGCGAAAATCGCGATTGCCCAATCATTTCGGCTATTTTTCGCGGTGCCCAATCATTTCGGCTATTTTTCTTTTTACTCGCTGCTTTTTATTGCGAGTTGCCCAATCATTTCGGCTATTTTTCATGCATACATTTTTACTTGCTGATTTTGTTTGCAAGTTGCCCCATCATTTCGGCTATTTTGTAGGCATGTGTGGCTTGCTAGCCTTTTCGCCGCAAGCTTGGGTTTTAGATACCAATTTCGGCATCAGCACCGCTACAACTGGGATGTTGCCAGGGACGAATCATCATTTGCCTCTGTCGATGTTGAACAAAGGTGGCTTAGTAAACAGGGTTAAGGGACTTCATGAGCCGTAAGGGTCTCACAAAGGTATTTCTCCCTACAAGTCGTGAGGATCTTGCAGGTGTATTTTCTCCTTAGGGATCGTGAGGATTCCTAAGTGTATGTTCCTCTGCAAGTCGTAAGGATCCTACAAGAGGGCTTTCTCCTTATGGGTCGAGAGGACCTACAAGGGTTGGACTTTGCTGGGGAAATGTTTATTCGCGCCCGTGGATTGTATACAAGGGTCAGTATTGAGTCCCTTGTAGGGCAATATCGAAGGTTGTGGAGGATTTGCTCAAGAACAGGTTTAGGTTTCTGTAACTTAAGACTTTCAAATCTTAAGAGTCGTGAGGGTCTCATAAGAGAGTTCTCCTTACGAGTCGTGAGGATCTCGTAAGTGTATTTTCTCTTTAGGAATCGTGAGGATCCCTAAGTGTGTTGCTCCTTTGTGAGTCGTAAGGATCTCACGCAGGTGGTTTCTCCTTACAAGGTCGAGAGGACCCTACAAGTGTCTTTTAACGAGGTTGCGCCCTTTCGGGTTTTCACAAACACTCGCCGGTAGTCCTGCTGTTTTTACTCACGGAGCCTTTTCGGGTTTTCATCCGTGCCCATTTTGCTTGTGGACACACCGTTTTTTATTCTTTTTCTCTTTTTTTTTTATCTCGTCAGCCTAAGGATGCTGCGGTAGTAGTTTAGGGACGTTTCGGTCCGTCGTTAGTTTAAAGACATTTCGGTCTATCGATAGCTTAAGGACGTTTGTTGCTTGCAAAGCCTGAGCTTAGGAAGATAGCGAGCGGACATAGTCGTCGTCATCTATCATTGACCCAGGCGGTGGCTCATTAAGCATAGTATTTCTTTAAGAAACGGCCGTTTATTGGCCTGAAAGGCTTTTCACCGTGCATGTCCGTGAGTAGATAAGCTCCACCCTGGTAGACCTTGTCTATGATGTACGGGCCTTCATAGTTTGGCTCAAATTTTCCCCGCTTGGCACGATTGGGGATCATAGGTCTTTTGACCACTAGTACGAGATCGCCTTGGCGGAATGTCCTCGGCCTGGTCAATCTTTCGTACGAGCGCGTCATCTTTGCTTTGTAGGCTTCCAGATGTTGTTGCGCTATGAGCCGGGTTTCATCGAGGGCATCAAGCTCCTCAAGCCGAAGGTGAGCATTTTCTTCGTCCGTCAGCTCGTAGTGGACTGCCACTCGCAGGGAGGGTATCTCTATCTCGAGGGGAGCACTGCTTCCGTTCCAAATACCAACGCGTACGGCGTTGTGTTCGTGGCCGTCTTGAATGTAGTTCGATAAGCCCAAAGGGCTTCTTGCAGCCTCTCGTGCCAGTCTCTCTTATTCCGGGAAACGGTCTTTTTTATGATCTTCGTTAAGGTCTTATTAAAGGCCTCGGCCAGACCGTTGGCTCGTGGGTTGTAAACTGAAGAATATCTCCAGTCTATATTGTGTTGCTGCGCGAAGCGGCTAATCTTATGGCTTCGGTAGGCTGGCCCATTATCGGAGATAATCCGCCGTGGAGTTCCAAACCGATAGATGACGTGCGTCTTGAAGAAATGGAGGATATTCTCCGTCTTCACTTCCCTCAGTGGTACTGCTTTTGCCCATTTGGAGAAGTAATCAGTTGTTGCCAGGATAAAACGATGTCCCCGGGATGATGCTGGCTCGATGGGGCCGACTATGTCAGTCCCCCACATTTCGAATGGCCAGCTAGCCACCGTTGGGTGTAGTGGATTCGGATGTTGGTGGATAAAGTCTCCATGAATCTGGCACGAGTGGCATTGCTTCGCATACTCGAGGCAGTCCTGGATCATCGTGGGCCAGTAGTAACCCATCCGTTTAATTTTTAACTTCATCTTTGGGCCTACTTGGTGAGAACCGCAAAGTCCGTCGTGAACTTCCTGAATGACTCTTTCTGCTTCGTCAGGCCCTAAGCATCTCAGCCATAGAGAATCAAACGATCTCTTGTATAGAGTATCGTTGACGAAAGCGAAAGATAGAGCTCGTTTCATGAGCTGATGTCTTGAGGACGCTTCTTTGGGCATTCGGTGGGACTTAAAGTAGTCTATGAAGACTTCCCTTCAGTCCTCGGCCTTCTCATGGTCTTTTATTTGTAGGGTCGTCTGCTCAGTCGCTCCCTTTTCTTTATATAATTCCGGAGGTATTTCTGCCGGGGCGAGCACTCGACGGCTTTGTACCACGATTCTGACGTCATCGGGGTTCTCGTCAGCCAGTTCTTTAGCAAGTTTGGCCAACGCGTTTGCTTTGCTGTTTTCCGCGCGCGGTATGTTCTCCAAAGTATAGGAGGGAATTTGGGTCAATAGTTGTTGCACTTTTTCGCCGTACTTCACCAACTCCGGTTTGCACGTTTGGTAGTCGCCATTTACTTGACTAACGACCAGTTGAGCATCCCCGTATATAAGGAGGTCTTCAATTCCCAGGTCGATGGCGATTTCGAGGCCTGCTATCAGAGCTTCGTATTCAGCTTCATTGTTCGTCCTCGGCTCTGTTAAGGAGAAGGCGAAGCGCATTCCCTCCTTGTGGAGTTGCAAAGATGAGGCCTACCCCAGATTTGATCATTGGGACACCTTGTTTCTGTTTCTTTACGGAGGACGCTCTATCGAAATAGAGTTCCCATCGGGTGCTTCCGCCGCTAATCGCATCAAATGCATGCTCGTCCGGCAAATCACAGTTCAGAGGAGAATCGGCCGGTATCGGATGCTCAGCGAGGAAATCGGCAATGGCCTGGCCTTTCACTGCCTTGAGAGGTTGATACGTTATCGAGAACTCCATTAAGAGCAGGGCCCACTTAGCGAGTCTCCCCGTCAATATAGCCTTCGACATTAGATATTTTAGGGGGTCCACCTTTGATATAAAACGGACTTCATGTGCCAATGGCATAGTGCCGGAGTTTTGTTACTGCAAAGATTAGCGCCAGGCAATGTTTTTCAATGGGAGAGTGTTGCTTTCTGCCCCCAGTAGAACTCGACTTAAGTAGTAGAGTGCCCTCTCTTTCCCCTGATCGTTCTCTTGTGCCCATAATGCGCCCAAGGAACCTTCGAGGGCGGTCGTATAAAGAATGAGGGGTTTTCCCTTGACCGGCGCAGCTAACACCGGAGGGTTCTGCAGGTACTGCTTGATCTCGTCCAGTGCACCTTAACATTTGTGATCCCAAACGAATGGAGTTCCCTTTTTCATCAGGTGGCTGTAAGGACGACATTTGCCTGAGAGATTGGCAATAAATCGCCAGATGTATGCGAGCTTCCCTTGGAGAGACCGCAACTGTTTGAGGGTTCTTGGCGGAGGCATTTCCATGATCGCTTTAAACTTTGACGGATCTATTTCAATACCTCGGTGTTGAACGATGAATCCCAGAAATTTGCCCGAGGAGACTCCAAACGCGCATTTGAGGGGATTCATTTTCAAATTATATTGCCGAAAGCGTCGAAATACAGTCTCCAGATGCTTTAAATGATCATCGTATGACATGCTCTTTACTACGAGGTCATCGATATAGCACTCGACGATGTCATGTATGAGGTCGTCGAAGATCTTTGTCATGGCCCTTTGATAGGTAGCGCCAGCGTTCTTTAGACCAAAGGGCATAACCCTGTAACAGAATATACCCAAAGGGGTCCGGAAAGCGGTGTGCTTCTGGTCTTCGGGATGCATCTTTATCTGATTGTATCCTGACGAACCGTCCATAAAGGAGAAGACCTCGTGAGTGGACGTGTTATCTATCATTAGCTCGGTTACTGGTACTGGGAAATCATCCTTTGGACAGGCTTTATTGAGGTCCCTGAAATCCACGCATATGCGTACCGTCCCATTCTTCTTCATTACCGGGACGATATTGGCGATCCAATCGGGGTATTGGACTTCTTGGATAAATCCTGAATCGATCAGCTTCTTGACTTCGGCGTTGATGCTCATCTCAAGCTCGAGTCGCATCCTTCTTGGCGCCTGCTTGACCGGCTTGATATCTGGGGATATTGCTAATTTATGCACAGCAATCTCCGGATCTAATCCTGGCATCTCGGAGTAGTTCCATGCGAAGCAGTCTTTATGCCGTAGGAGCACGTTCTTTAACGCAGCCATCCTTTCTTCAGATAGCAGCTCGCTGACAAATGTCGGTCGCGGGTCGTCTGCCGATCCCAACTCAATCTTCTTGAGGTTATCTGCAGTAGTATGTATACCGTCTTCCAGTTCTTTCGGGGCTGGCGGAAATTCTGAGATCACCTCATCACCGCTGTTCTCAAGGCACCGGGGAAGGTCATCCATGTTCCCGGACTCTTCTTTTAATATCGTAATCGTATAACATGTGCGAATCCGCTCCCAGGACTGAGGTGGATCCGGTTCTGCTCTTGCGACTTTGGATTCATGCTTTTGTGGCGGCGTTACCCTCCAGCCGTCGGATAAAGCGAATCTGCCCTGTTGGTACTGGTCCTCGACCCAGTTCTTGAAGGTGAAGCAGTCTTCGGTAGGATGTCCTATGGCTCGGTGATAAGAGCAATAGCTCAGACGAGAAGCTTTGTTAGCTTGTTCAGGGTGTCTGGACTCTGGAAGCGCGATCATTTGATGTTTTAAAGCTAGTTTGAGTAACCTCTCCGTCTTGTCTCGGGGGAAGGAATACGCTCGATTCATCTTCTTTATGAGGGACGAATCCGAGCCGTGCAATACCCGATCACGCAACCCTCTAATCCTGCGTCGTTGTTGTCGGCTCCTCTTTCCGCTTCTTGATTTATTTCCGTCTCTGCGTCGGGCCTTTCGCACAACGGATTGACAAGGATGAGCATCTTTGTCTTTTGCAGCCTGTTGAAATAGACGTTGCGTCCTGGCCTTCTCGTAGATGGCCATTTCGCGGTTGTGGTCTTCCCGAGCTTTCTGACCCACTTTCCTGATAGGCTTGCCCATTCGTTCTTCAAACGACGGACTCGGCGCTTCAATTGCGGGGTCTAGTTTTGATGAGGGGTTGGCATCTCCCGACAGGGCGTCCTCTTCTTCATCAAAGGTATATATGGCGTAGCTACTGTGGGCCCGTTCCCGTTTTCCGGCTCTCGCGTATCCAAGCCCGAGTGTTTCCATTTTTCCGTTGGGCAATTTGCGTTGAGTCCCTGGGGCATCCCAAATCCTGTTGTAGAACCGAGCCTGCCGAACAGTCTGTTTTAAGGGTACTCCTTGGCGCTTCAATAGCTTCTTTAATCCATTTGTATAGTATCTAGGCAGACGGATGGGTTGGAGCCTGTCAAGTGTAGCATCCGCGCCACGCCAGATCTCTTTCTCTATTTTCGACTCTGAGGATCGGTAGAATAGGATCACCTTCTCACCCCTTTGCCTGGGAGGGACGTAAAATGTTTGCAGGTCCTGCACATTGTGAGCTTGAAGCGTGTCGGGATCCTTGTAGTGTTCTCGCGGTATCATGGTGATTTGCAAACTATGGTCATCGCCAGGGGGTGCCTGTATAGACAGCCGATTGGAGAACACGACATTAACTTCATCTTCTGAATCACTTCCGAAGACCAACATGGGGACGGGCGTCCCCAGGTTGCTGCGTTGAGATGGCCCTGCATAAACTATCTCTTCCTCTTCTTCGGTATCGCTCCCGAAAACAGAGATGGTGGCGGCGGTTTTGTTTTCAGGATTGCGACACCTCTCTGCATCCTCGAAATCTGGCAAAAAGTACTTCGCATCTTCGTATTTGCGGACTTCGTTCACGGAGAATGGGTTCAACTCACCTGTTACAGTATACTCGAAACCATCCTTAAAGTACTTCATACACTGATGTTGCGTAGAAGGGATGATGTTGTACTCGTGTAGCCAAGGACGACCGAGCAAGGCGTTGTAGCAGGTCTTGGCGTCAATGACATGGAATTTGACGTCCGTGACGAGAAGTCCAAAGCGTAATGTTAGTATCACAGATCCGAGAGTCCGTGACGATTGTGAATCGAAACCGGAGATAGTAATCTTGTCACGAGCGAGGTGTTGCACACTCATGCAGATTTCCTTCAACACCCGAACATTAAGGAGATTGACGGAGGATCCATTATCCACCAGGATCTTGCCTATCTTGATATCGTGGCAGTATCCGGAGACATATAGGGGACGGTTGTGGTCGCACGTCCCGAGAAGGAGGTCTTCATCACCGAAAGTGATGTCGGCCGTATGCACTTCCTCTAGTTCATCCTTCATCTTTTTAGTGGCGAGGAAGGCTTGGAATTGCTCAGGTTCTTGTAACGCCTTAATTAGTGAGTCTCGCGCTTCTTTTGATAATAGGAGGGCATCGAGAATGCTAAGCTGAGAAGGTAGCTTCCTTAGGTGCGCGAGGATGTTATAGTCCACCTTATCCTTCCTAGGAGGGTCTTTGGCAGCCAGCTCTCTCATGATTTGGTCATCTAAAGTGATATCTTCAGTGACCTTTTCCTTTCCCTTATCTTTTCTACTCACGGGCCCGAGATTCTTTTCTGGGAGCGTGCGATTGCGCAGCTGAATGTTCTCGCAGGCCCCCGGTTTCTCCTCTTTCCCCAGAACGGATTCTTTAAAGAGAGGGCCCAGAGCCATTTCTTCATCAGAGTCGCTCCCAAAGGTGAAAACTTGTGACCTCCCGGCGTGAGCCATACAACAGTTGCCAGTAGTTCTGTTGTGCCCATCGATAGTACTTCTTCGCTCCCGACGGATCTTGCGTTTCATGCGCTTAACATGTTGCCGACGAGCAACATATCCTTGCCACCATATCTTAAAGGCGTCGCACTCCTCCGTGGGGTGTGAGATTTTCCGATGATATGCGCAATAATCAGGGTGCCTCTCCACCCCATCATGTGTGTTTCCTTCCGAGGGCGGTAGCTTCATCCCCATTGACATGGCTTTGGCAAACCTTTTCTTCGTCTTGAATATCTTCTTGTCTACTTCGGATGCCTTTCGCTCTGGCAGAGGTGGTTCAACTCTTCCGTCCAGTCGCTTGCATTTGGTTCCTTCTGACGCCGCCATCTCACGCTCCTGATCCGCTTTACTTTTTAGACGAATCTCGTCTAGAAAGGCATTGATCATTTCATTTGTCGGCCACGCATGCTCTGGTTCAGGGTCTGCCTCCAGCTTCTTAGTGCCTGGAGTTTTTTCATCATCGGTAAACGAGTGGGATATTACGTTACAACTCGCCACACACCCTTCGGATTCATACGACGAGCTCTCTCCCTCATCTCTCTCTTGAAAGATGTGGTTGAGGAACTCTTGCAGTGTGACAGGAGTTCGCGCCTTTTGATTGTATTCTTCCAGCGCGTCGATTTGCTTCTGTAAGTTCGTGTGCTCGTTTCCAAGCTTCACGGGCTTCTTGGATTTCTTCTTTTTCTTCGAAGATTTTGACGGTCGGGCGTGAGTATTTGGGCCCTCATCGTGAGTCTTCGTAGTTGGGCGGTGCTTCAGCATCCCTTCGATAATTTGAGGTTCAAGAGGGTCCTTCCATTCGATAGCAGGGCACGCATGAAGGTCTTTCAGCATTCTTTTGGTTTTAGTTGATAGCATGACCTCCCATGGAGCTTCTTCAATAAAGGAGCAGGTTGCCCCCGGTGTATCTGCTTTCTTAGGAGTATGTGGTTGTGGTGGGTTCACCTTCCACTTTTCGGATAGTATAAACTTCCCCTGGAGGTATTGATCTTCAATCCACCCTTTGAAGACGAAGCAATCTTCAATCGGATGGCTTACCGTTTGATGGTAAGGGCAATAGTTAGGGTTATTCACCTCGGTGGGTTGTGGCGGTCGCCTTGGATTTGGTAGGTTTATAAGTCTGTTGCGTACTGCCAGCTCGAATAACCGTTTCGTCTTGTCTCGTGGGAACGAGTAGGGACGTTTCATCTTCTCATTATAATACCGGCGTCTTTCTTCCAGTTGATCTGCCGGTTTCGGGGCGTTAGGTTGCTGTTGGGTATTCGCAACAAAGGTTGCCCTTCCTTTACCCTTGTCATTCCGGGGTTCCGACTTCGGGGGAGGTGGTCTATGACCCATCTGGTCCACCTGAGCCAACTTGTCGATTAAAGCCTGGAATGTGGTTGGCTTAAAGAACATCATAAACTGGGAGATAGTTGCGTGGGGGTCTAGGGTTCCCACGAACATGCCCACTGCGGGTGCCTCCTTAATGCGTTGTTCACATCTCGACCATAAATTCCGCCAGCGTATAGCATACTGGACCCAGGTTTCGCCTGGTTTCACCCTGGCGTTAATCAATGCAGTTATTGGAGTGCGTTTGCTGGCACTTGCGAATCGCTGAGTGAATAACAACTCCATTTCAGCGAACGTTTTGATAGAATCGTTCGGGAGTTCCGAATACCATTCGAATGCTGTTTCTGATAAACTGCCCACGAATTGGCGAAGCAACAGTTTATCATCACCGCCGGTGTTACCGCAAAGGGCCCTGAACTGGGCGACATGTTGGTGGGGGTTGCCGGTCCTCTTATACACGTGGAATTTTGGTATTGTATAGCCCGGCGGGTATTTGATTTGGTCGTACAAGCTTGGATACGGTCGCCCCGTTTTTACGACTTGACCAGCTGCCTCAGTCGCATGATGAATCCGGATTTGCTGGGCTATATAGTCGACCAAATCAGCCTTAGAGATTGTCTCCTCCTTGGCCGTTGAGAGGGCTGGTGGTGAATTTGACGTTTCTCCTCGGTCGTCTTTAAGAACGATTGGGGGATCCTCGGCGGGTAAGTCCTGCTGGATCATCATTCCTATCATATCTTGGAAGAGAAGGCCCATACGTTGTATGTTGGCCGCTTGTTCAGCAGCCTCTTTATCCTTTTTCTCCAGTATCCGGCGAAGGAATTCAGCGTCGGTTTCTTCCTCCTGTCGTGCGTCTGAAGACGTTTCTGGGCTTTCTTTTGGCCCGGTAAGTGCGGCCATAGCATTCATCATTTCCTGAAGCCTTTGTTGCTGCTCCTGGGCTTTCGTCAAGGATCGGGTTAGCGGTCGGTGGTCCGTAGAAGTGCGGCTTTCCTCCTTTCCAGAAGTCATGTAAACAGTGTGCACCACCATGCCCCCAGACTTCGGGCGTCTGGGCTCAGTGCTTTTAATCGTCGTTGCAGGCTGGGGGATCTTCTCTGGCCTCCTCCTTTTATGAGCCATGGAGGTTGAGGGGGCCGTTGAGGTGGGCGTCCAGACAGCCTTTTGGGGTTTAGCCTGGTGACCAGCTTCCGGTTGGATTTTCAGCTTCTTGTGCTGGCGGGAGAAGTTTGGATCGATGATCGAGTCTCGGGCCTGTCGCCAAACCTTATAGATTTTGGAAGACAGCCGTTGAGGGGATCGGGGCTGTTCTGATTTTATTTCCACAACCTTTTTTAATGGGGGAGGAGACCTTTTTAGCACTGCAGTAGGAGAATTCCTTCGCACCTTATTTAGCATCTCGAAGCTGTTCCCGGTTGGAACAGCAGCATTAACTTCTGCCATCGGGGTTAGTGGAGTTAGCCCCGAGGGGGAGTTGCCCCCAGCCTTCCTTACTCGGCGCCAATGGCGACGTCGAGCGTGTCGAGCGGAGGGCGTTGGGTCAGCGGTAAGAATGGTTTCGTCTTTCCCCCTGTGCAGGTGGGGGGTCGTTGCTGGTGTTAGCCTGTCAAAGACCGACGTCTTTTGGGCAGCAGGAGCGGGAGCTGAAGCCGTTAATCTTGTAAAGACCGACCTTTTGGCCGGAGAAGCGGCCTTGGCGATTTCGGGAGCAGGAGCGGCCACTTTCTTAGAAGCAGCCTTCTCTGGGATTGTAGGCCCCATGATGGGTTCGCAGGATTTCTGGCCCAATCTAGAGAAGACCGAGGCGTTGACGTTGGGCGACTCGTTGAGAGGAGCCGCGGCAGGGGTAAGACGATCAAAGACTGACTTCTTGAGAGCTGCCTTTGTCAGCACCGGCGCCGCGAAGCTTGTTGGTGGGAGTATAGTCCCAAAGAACAATCCGGTAGTGGCCTGAGTCACCTAGTCCACTGGCATTGTGAATAACGAAGCAGCTTGGGGTCCGTAGGCTATACCTCCTGGCGAGGCAAAGCGTTGGTCGCAATTGCAGTCTGAGCAGTTGGAGGATTTCGCAGAAGTAGAAGCCATCGATCCTTTGCTTTCTGCAATAAGCAAGATGCCAATTCTTAGTATCTTGAAACCCAAGGGCAACTATTAGCGAACCGCGATTGGTTCGCGAATCACGACACACGAAGTGTGGAGTGGAAAGAGAAAAAGGTCCCACCGGGCGTGCCAGAATCTGCTCCCCTCCGAACGGCGGCCGAGACGTGGGCGTCCCGCCTGAGGTTCGGGACAGATGCTAATAGGTGCTATCCGTCCACCTTTCCGAAGATGCCAAGTTGATTTATGGTACCGTGTATCGAAGGTTTAAACGGATGCGGCCGATGTAGCAGACTTCATCAGATTCCCCCTCGTTTGAGGGGGTTTTGATTGTGGGGACGCTCTTCCCTGCAGGCGCAAGCCCCTGCAGTTAATTACGCTACCGCATCGCGGTAACAACTTTCTCCTTCTCCAGATGGTCACTTCGTGTCGTGTGTGTTTATTTTATGTTTTGTTGCCCGTGGATTGTTTACGGAGACCGAGTTATGTCGTCGCCCGTAGGGCGTGGACTAGTCCAAATCCGTATTATCTTAGATTTGGGTTTGGGGTTTGGTTTGAGGATACGTTAGCCATACTTGAGGCTAAGATCAACTCAAACGTTTGTTAAGGATACGTTAGTCTAACTTGAGACTAAGATCAACTTAACGGGATCGTTTAGATCCGACAAAAGAACGTTTGGGTTCTATTGTTCCTGTTTAGGGACATAGTGGTCCATGAATGTATGGCCGTCGGGACCCATCACCTCTCTGACGACGTTGAAGGATTACAACGACAGGTGTCACAGGAGTTCAGAGATGTACCCTTGAACCAGAGTTAATTGGGGGGGGGATTCATAGCCCATTCTATTTGAAGGTTTAAGGATACGTTAGCCATATTTGAGGCTAAGATCAACTTAAACGGTTGTTAAGGATACGTTAGTCCAGTTTGGGACTAAGATCGACTTAACGGGATCGTTTAGATCCGACAAAAGAGCATTTGGGCTCTATTGTTCCAGTTTAGGGACATGGCGGTCCATGGGTAGTTTAAGGACATTGCGGTCCATTGTTAGTTTTAAGACATCTCGGTCAAGGTTAAGGACGTCATAGTCCATGGGTTTAAGGACTCCACAGTCCGGTATTTGCTCTGGATGCTTCACACGGGTTCACTGCCGTGCTTGGCGAGGACCAGGCTCCGCTCTTGGCGTTTTCCGCGGGGTCAAAGAGTGACGTTATCCGCGTTCCACGTAACCAGGAATTTTGCACTAGATGCTTCACACGGGTTCACTGCCGTGCTCGGCGAGGACTAGGCTCCGCTCTGGATGCTTCACACGGGTTCATTGCCGTGCTCTGCGAGGACCAGGATCCGCTCTGGACGTTTTCCACGGGGTCAAAGAGTGACGTTATCCGCGTTCCACGTAACCAGGAATTTTGCATTAGATGCTTCCCACGGGTTTAAGGACCCCACAGTCCATATCAATGTGTGGTCGTCGGGACCCGTCACCTCTTTGAAGACATTGAGGGATTACAATGCCAAGTATCAAAGGAGTGAAGAAATGTACCCTAGAACCGGAGTGGATTAAATAGTCCTTGGCCCAATTTGGGATCAAGACCAATTAATTATGTTATGAGCTCATTAGCCCAGTTAATTACGAATTGAGGACTCGTGGCCTAGCTTGGGCTAAGTCCAATCATGTCTGGAATATTGGCTTCTTGTTGGTCCATTGAAGGAGAGGCTTTGCCTCTATCCATTTAGCCAATTGGGCCAAAGCCTAGTGTTAAACACTACAGAGCAATCAGCGTTGAACACTGCGAACGAGATTGACAAGTTAGTGTTTAACACTAAAAGATAATTGGTGTTAAACACCAGCAACAAGGCTTTCAAATTATCATAAACACTAAAACAGATCAGTGTTAAACACCGGCAACGGAGATCTCAGATTAGTGTTAAACACTAAGGTCATCAGTGTTGAACACTGCAAATAAAGTTCTTTGATTAGTGTTGAACACTAAGGCCCAACAGTGTCTTAACACTGGATTCGGGAGTTCCAATTTAGTGTTAAACACTAAGGCAAGAGGGGTCACGTGGCAACACGTGAGAGCGCCCTCCCTTCATTTGTTCTTCTGAGACTATTGCATCTTTCAGAGCATCACGTGCCATCACGTGACGGGCATTCAAATGCTTATGTGTTAAAGCCTCTGTCAAGGGTCACGTGGGTCACGTGGGGCACTGCCTCAAAGGGGCTTTCTGTAGGTCTTTTGGGGGGGTCACGTGGTGACACGTGACCCTGCCTCTATGTATGTTGTTTAGAGGATCTGTTAATCTTTCCCAGGAATTAAATTCCTCGTAGGGTTGAACCCTGACAATGATTTCAGAGGAATTAAATTCCTACTTCCTTTTGAAGATTTATATTCTGGAATAGAGTTGGACTCTGAATTTTCTGTAGGAATTAAATTCCTCATATATGTGAAGAACTGAATAGGGTTAAACCCTAATAAAAGCTTTTAAGGAGTTAAACTCCCATTCTCTGTTAAATTATGATTAAAGGAATTAAATTCCCGCTGTTTCAACATAACTAGGTTCTTAATTAGGGTTAAACCCTGTTTCTTTTGTTCTGAAGGAATTAAATTCCCATGACACAGGGTCAAGCCCTAATTTTATTTTAAAGAAATTAAATTCCTATAGTTCCGTGAGAATTAAATTCTCGTGCTTCCGTTCCCTCTCTATGTTTTGGATCTGCATCGCAGGATCTCGACCCATTGAGAATTAAATTCTCAACTCCAAGGGGAGATGTGCACTTTGCAGGTCCTCTATCAAAGAGAGAAGAAATATGTTCTTCTGTTTTATATATCAGAGTTGAACTCTGTTGAGAATTAAATTCTCTTTTCTTTCAAGGAGCCTTTCCTTTCTTACCTAGGGTTGTCTTTTGCAGAAGATCCAAATTCCTCAAAGTATCAAGGCTCTCTCCCTTTTCTTCCCTCTGCGTATATGTCTTCTTTTTGTATCTCTTAGCTCCTATTTATAGGAGAAGCAGCCGAGTCAATTAGTTTTTGACGAATCTTCATTGAGAGATTTGATTTGCATCCATCATTCGTTCTGGACCTTTGGATTATTAGGTGAATTTTATTCACCATTGGATTTTAAATCCAGGGATTCTCCTTTGTTATTTCGGTTAGATTTAAAGGGGTAATCTTTCCAAACTTGAGATTTTCCCATAGATAGATGATATTTAATCATCTTTAAATCTTTAATTCAATCGGTTGCTTTTGGAAAGATTTGAGAGGTCTTTTCTCAGAATTTAATTCTGTTTAGCAAATGGGCTTTGAAAGCTGGTCACGTGCGGCCACGTGACCCTTGGTCACGTGCGGCCACGTGACCCTTGGTCACGTGCGGGCACGTGACCCCCTTGTAATGAGCCTTTTTCTTCTTTTGCACTCTGCCTTCTTCTGCTGCTTAGCCGTCACGTGCCACCACGTGACCCCTGGTCACGTGTGGTCACGTGTGAGCACGTGACCCTCGTCTGGAGTCTTTTTCTTGATTTAATCAGGGAACCAATGTGCCTTTGCCGCTTGCTTTTAAATGTCACGTGCCGACACATGACCCTGGTCACGTGGGAGCCCGTGACTCTTTCTGAAGCTCTCCTCTTCGTTGTAGTTGGGAAACTGAACTTGCCTTGCCGATACTTTTTAGGTGTCACGTGCCAACACGTGACCCTCTTCTGAAGCTTTTTCCATAAGCTTTCCTGATTTTAAATCAGGAAACATGCACGTTGGTCAATAGGCCCGGGGACTGGGAATCGATACCGGAGACCAGAAACGGACACACAACGATTAGAAGGAAGAGAAGATCATTAGAAGCTTGGAGAGAGAAGATGGGTCCTCGATAACAGGCCGAGATGCTATAGCCGGCGAGTTAATGGATTTTTTTCGATCCAAATGGTTTAATTTATGTTATTGCTTTGGATTTAATTGTTTTATTATATTTACATATTGTTCTTACATTTCTTATGGAATTTTAAGAAACTTTCATTCTTGTTATGTTTACCCGACTCCCTCCTAACCAGCTTGCTACCCACCCATTTTTGAAAACCCGGCCCATACTCATAGCCTGCCTGAACCCATTGGGTGCCGGTATGGGTATAAATTTCTATCATAGCGTGCGGGTATAAAAAAGTTAAAAAGCCACCCGGTGCAGCGGGTTCGAGTACAGAATTTCCTCAAAACCTGCCCGACCTGATCCGTGCATAGCCCTACTTGCTCAAAGGATACCTGAAAATTGCCATCTTTTTCTCTCCCTCTCGTTCCATTACACTGGTACCACCGAATAATTTCTCCCTGCATTTACCCATTTATCAAATCGGAATCTCAATAAGATTGACAACTCGAATTCAATTAACAAAGCTCAAATTGCTCAAATCTAGATCTTTAATAAGATTGACAACTAAAAATTTAATTAACGAAGCTCAAATTATTCAAATCAGGAGCTCAAGAATATCAACTCAAAAAATTCAAATTCAAAATTTCATTAAATAAAAATAATGTTTTGATTGCTAAAAAATTCCAACCAACGAGCTCAAAATACTAAAATCTGGATTTCAACATCATTGGAAGATGGGTCCTGCATTTTATCCTTTACTCAAATCAGGATCTCAGCAAGACTTTTTTTTCATTATGGTGTGGTGTTCAACCTCAATTGCTGAACTGTTTGTCTAACATATGTGCTGATGATGTGTAGGCCGTTGAAGTGGCGAATGAGGTCAATTCGTGGGTTGAAAAGGTGAGTTTTGGTCTTATTAAAGAACTACTTCCTTCTGGATCTGTTGATAGCAACACTAGGCTTGTACTAGCCAACGCACTCTACTTCAAAGGAGCCTGGGAAAGCAAATTCAGCGCATCCGAAACCAAAGAATCAGAATTCTTCCTACTCGATGGAACCTCTATCCAAGTCCCGTTCATGACTACAAAAGAAAAGCAGTTCGTCTCCTCCTATGACGATTTCTCAGTCCTCAAACTCCCTTACAAGAAAGGCCAAGACCATAGACAATTCTCAATGTACATTTTTCTCCCACATGCAAAGGACGGCTTATGGAATCTATCAGAAAAATTAACTTCTCAACCTGGGTTCTTAAACCACGATCTTCCCCGACAAAAAGTGCTAGTGAACAAATTTAAAATCCCAAAATTCAAAATCTCATTTGGGTTTGAGGCATCGGAGGTGTTAAAGGGTTTGGGGTTGGTGTTACCATTTAATGGGGATGGAGATTTGACAGAAATGGTGGATTCAGTTGTGGGCCGTAATTTATATGCATCTTCGATCTTCCATAAGTCTTTTGTTGAGGTGAACGAGGAAGGAACCGAGGCAGCTGGTGCCTCGGGTGCGGTGATTATGTTGAGGTCATTGCCGATGGGTCCGGTTGATTTTGTAGCAGACCATCCGTTTCTTTTCGTGATTAGGGAAGATATGACAGGGATCGTTGTGTTCACTGGGCATGTACTCAATCCTTTGTTATCAGGGTGAAGTCTATATTATAGAGACTGTAGTTTTTGGAACGAGTTTTATTTGCTGTGTGCTTTTTGAACATGTTTGTATTTCATATGTATTGAAAAATATGTGATTTATATGTTTGTTCCACAGCTGAAGTCTTGAGTTTGAACTATTATGCTGTACACCATAATCATGGTTTAATATAATGACTGAACATAATGCTTATTATAACTAATTATCTATTCCTTGCCGTATTAAAATATTAAATGCACATAAAGGTGGGGATGCAAGAATTCTGATTGACAGGGGTGGAATAAGAACAATGGTGTTCTATCGATAAGTTCAGCTAAATAATATATGAACAAAACATCATACAATTTTAAATGTAGAGAACAGATTAAAAAATAATTACATATTGGCATTGGGCTTCTAGTTATAAAAGTACTTTGGAACATAATTAAGACGACTTTCTTGTTTATTCTATAAAATTTAGAAAAATTATATCTTTTTTTCCTCTTTTTTTTTTGGGGATGAGACAAGGATAAGGTTAATTTTACAGGTACATTTAATAAGTTGCATCTATTAGTTCACATAAATGCGCAGAGAAAAAATATTGGATAAAATTAGGGTCCGGTGCTTGGAACTTGTCGGTGCCGACCAGAATCGAATTAAGCATCTTGAAGGTCAAATAATTGGTAGGGAATATATTATGGGAGGGGGCGTGCGGTCACGTGTCCTGGCGGGAAAACTGGATCTGATGACAGTTACTGTGCTCCCCATTCTTTTCCTATACGACTCACTGTTCATTTCTTCAATCTAGGCTATGTTGCCCTTTGAACATTTGATGGAACTGCCCACCGGATTAATTGCCACTCTTAGCCCCCCTCTCCCTCTCTCTGTGTGTATATATATATAGATATATAACGAGCCGTAAATCCAGTGCTATGCGACGACTTTTGGAATAATCTGTGAAAATGGTATTTATTTATGAAAAACAAAATCTATGATATTTGTCCGAAAAATGTTGAAATTTATATTTAAAACAGTGTTTGTTGTCGAGCTGTGCATTAGACAATATACACCGTGCTTTCTCCAAAAGAGTCCGGTTCATCCGCGCCGCGACTCTATTCTGCCGTGGTGTGTAAACAACGGTATGACATCGAACTATTTCTTCGTTTTTGCAGTTATCATGAAATCTCCACCGCAAAACTTTAACCCGTTGTCCGTTTTCAGTTTCTTAATCTGCTTCTCTGTCTGCTTCTCAAGCAATATCTTCCATTGATTGAACGTAGTAAATACATCGCTTTTATGCTTCAAGAAGTAGATCCAAACATTCCTTGAAAAGTAATCAATGAAGATAATCGGATATTTGGCACCGCTTCCTTTAGAGAGAGGGTCTCCAAAGATCCGAATGTATATAATTTAGAGCACCTTTCGTATTGTGCACCGCCGAACTAAAGCTAACGCACTTTTTGTCACGCCCCGCTTCCCAAAATATGGAATACGAGGGGTTGACAAGGCCAGCCATGCTCCAACGGTGAAGGAAATGTCCTGCCGTAGTCACACTTCGGCTTCTAGTTTTACATGGTAAACAGTAAATAATGCGCATGTAATGAGAAATGCAGTAACTGAACAAACAATATAAAGAACTGACTTGACGGGAAACAAAAGGGTATAACCCTGGATAGCTAATCAAGATGTCCGTGATGTACGTCTAGTCCTGGTCCAGGCTAAATCCTCTCCTCACACTGAGCATGCATACTCAGGTCGTCAGAGCAATATAAAGAACTGACCTGACGGGAAACAAAATGGTATAACCCTGGATAGCTAATCAAGATGTCCGTGATGTACGTCTAGTCCTGGTCCAGGCTAAATCCTCTCCTCACACTGAGCATGCATACTCAGGTCGTCAGAGCAACACAATAGCAATATAATATATAAATCCAAGTGACAACTCTAACAGTGATAACAGATATATATAACAATAAATCAGAATGGTATAGATATGATCATGCAGTAATCAAAGAAGTGTATAATGGATCAGATGAACAGTAAAACAGTAATATAGTATGCCAGGTATGTCAACAACGGTAAGTAATATGTATCAATGCCATTATCCCTATCAGTCTCTAAGTCTCACTGTACAGGTCATTAAGCCTATCGTCAGTCCAAGTGTGAGAGTCGACCACTCGCGAGTGTCCTCCACCCAAGGGTAGAACCCAAGGGCAAGGGACCACGGGCCCAACATGTAACTCACGGTAATAATCATGTACCCTGTAAATCTCCATATATCTCCATATATATAAGCCGGCAAGGGACTCCCGAGATTCTGTTGAACTCACACTCAAACTACCCCGCATCTCGTGGTCTACATCAAACGCTAACCATAACCTCAAATACCAATCGGTCTGTGATAAGTTTGCGCGAGAACTGGAGGCAGGACCTCCATCAAGCATGTCCCGACTAATACCTAAGATAAATGGCAGTGTCTGGTGCCTTATCTGTGACACCCATATAAGAGCTTCCATAAGTGTCTCATACCACTTATAGTCACTCGTACACGCGTCCTACAGACGTCGACAATGCAATATAATAATAAAGTTCACTGATTGTGTATAAGTACGTATCACTTTCACTTATTCACTGATACACGAACACTAACGTACTTATCACAATCATCACTAATACCTTAACACTGGGTAATGCAGATTATCACTAAGTTATCATTGCAGTGACATATGTATGATATGATGCGTAAACAGTATGTAAAGCACGAATAGGATGTCATGAATCGGTAATGTACCACTTGCAATATTTATCATAAATCAAACATGTACAGTTTAGCGAAACGATAACGGGGAATAAATAGTATGATTGGTTATCTAACCAGCGAATTTGGTTTCACGGCAATCGGGTTTCAGGATCATTAGTTATGGCCATTTCCTTTTAAGCGTTCACGGCTGGAAATCCGGTTTCAGAATCAGAAGTCCGTTTCGCAACGCATTTTAATCCCAGTTGGGATCAGATTTTAGCGACACTACAGTTGGATGAAATCTAGGGTTTTCAGTAAGGTTTTCAACGCAATAGACGGATTCTCAATCGCGTCTGTACGTCAGGAGATATACACTGTTCAATACTAGTATGTCAATTCTGATTCTGTTGGGACTGTTATACATCCCGATCTCTTAAATTACAGATTAAATAACAAACGATAACGAAACAGAATGAAACTACTTGTGTTGTCTAGCTAACAGATTCACCTTTCATAAGCAGCAGAGTTCCGCAACCTACGAGTTAAGGAAACAGGGTGGTACCCATTACGGGACAGTAAACAACAACTAGAGTCGCTCTGGACTGCAGTCCAGAGTTGCACTCCGATCTAAATATTGTCATAATTTAAGTACATAAACAATTAGAAACTTGCATAGGGTTATAGTTCGTCGAGTCGGCTTCGATTTAAGACCTCGAACGCATCGTTCCAGTATGTATATAATTTATGGTGATTTTAACGGTTTTCAGGTACAAGAAAATTCCAGCTTTACGAGTAAACTTGGGGGTAGTCGTTTTAGTCGTTAACGGTCATATTTTCCAGCGAAATTTGTACAAGGTATTCATCACTATACGGGCCAATATAAATAATCCAGTTCCGTCAAATTAGATGAGTATTTTCATTGGGATCATGCATCGAACAGGTATGTTGTTTAATTTTATCGGGAATTGCAAATTCATAACTTGTACCTTTGAATTTGTAACACGAGTAGATTAGCATGTAAGCAAGTAAAATACTTGCCTGGAGACGCACGGCAGTGGCATGGAACACAGCAAGGTTTGGCCTCGGCTCGATCTTGGCTCGGCCTCGGAGCTTGGACTAGGCTAGGAGCTTGAGTATGGGCAGCGAAGGTTGGCTGGAGGTGAAGCATGTGGTTGCTACTGGGTTGTGAGAAGCTGGTAGGGTGTCATTGGAGGTGGCGGTCGTGGTGGTTGGCGGTACTCCGACGGTCGAAGGAGGGAGCGAGGATGCTCTGGTTGTTAGTAATATGTATGCCCTAAAGGCCATTATATGGATAGTGGAAGCTTGGACATATTATCTATGGAGATAGATGAATTTCTTGCTCAACATGATAGTACGCTATCTGGTTTACTTTATCTGGACTTGTAGATTTAATCATTTACACATGTTGATAAAGCCCAAAGGATATTTGCTTGACTACTGTGATTATGATGCGGATCATACTGGTGGGGCACATGTAGTCTATAAGCATATCCTTGAACTGTTCCTAGTCGAGGGTGTATCGAGACAGGGCATCGATATTCCAGAGTAGACTAGCGTATACTATTCTTGTCCCATATGATGGGCGATGGATGATCCCATATCTATCTGGTGAGGAGACACCAAAGATTGTATGCGGGTGCTCAGTGGAGACTGGGTACACTGAACGGACTCGCCGAGAACTCCTATGTGGTATTATATCTATCGTCGGATAGCAGTTCTCAGGGAACACTGGTACAGATTAGTCTGTAGACCCGAGATCGTCATAGAGTCTTGTGTGTCCTCCCACTATACTTTGATCTCCACCCTACCACGGCTCTACTGAGTCGTGCAAACAGGTGGTCTTTGGGTACAGTCTCGAGGCGCATGGAGGCAATGAGCGATAGGAGGGGTTTCGTCTCTCCCGGTATTGGGGGTTGATGTTGTGCTATGCTCGATTGGCTATAACATGAAGTCCCTGGCCAGGGCTGCTGAGATTTACTGATAAGAGTTATCAGTAGTTTCTCAATCTGTTATGAGCCATACATCAGCATGACTTATTGAGTTACTGGGGTCGACGATACCATCCCTAGACTCGATATGCAGCATATCTGACGAAGAGACCGGACTGTACGGTAAGTGTTGCCAGTTGGCTCGACGGGAGTTTTTACAGTTTCGCTGGTTTTCTTCTGATCGTTTCAATACCCGGGTGGCCGTTATATTTAGCTGACCTCTTGCGGCTTGTAGATGTTTGATATGATCATCATCTACTGCCGGCGTATTGACGAGTCTTAGAGTCCCACAATGAAGTTTCCTGGCTCAGGCAAAAAGGTGTGGTGTGCATATGAGATATGCGCGGGACCCGATTAAATACGGTTATGTGATAACGTATATTAATCGGGCATTTTCTATTTGTCGGATCGTATGAGATATGACCGGTTTGCTAAATCAAGTGTTGATTTAACAAATTACATTTAGATTAATTCTTTAAGTAAATCCTTTTGTATGCATGCATGTATGCACATGATGGTGTGCATGGACACATACATGCATACATAGTATCATGGTTGTTGATACAAGAATGGTGGCAATATAAGACTTATATTGAAGCTTTTAATTTGTATTTATCATTTTAAGTTAATGTAAAGAATATCCACTCATGCTCCTTTATTCTTTAGTGGGTAAGCTTTATTTAACTTAATGAAAAGAATTTCCACCCATGCTTAATTGTTTATGAAAAGAATTTCCACTCATAATTATAGTGGTAATGGAATAATGGTGATTATTCCTTCTCATCACTATAAATAGCTTCATATGTGATATGAAACATACAATAAAACAACAAGGGAAAAATTGTGAACAAGGGTGTGAAAACATGTTATCATATGTGATATGATAGAAAGCTCAAGCCACCATTATCTTCTTCTTCCTCTCTTGATTTCTCTCTTGAGTGAAGTTGACAAAAGAAAGGATTTCAATTGAAGAACATAAACCACATTATCATACTACACACATCTAGCCGATTTGCGTAGGGTGTTTGCTCTACTTCGTTTGCGAAACAAGTAAGGCAAGGAGCTTTGGGCAAAGGGACTTCGGGTGGATCATCGTGGACAAGGAAGGCTTCCATCGATCCGTTCCAAACTCTCATAGTGCCAAGGAGTCACCGAGGGAGATCTACAAAGGTTGTAATCTCTACTCTTAGTGATAGTTTTACATTTGCATGTGATGCTTATTTGTATGAATCCCTAAAACTTCTAGTTTCGATTCTTGTCGAGTTAACTTAGCACCTCTAAAATTTTGATTATGGCATATGTGATGCTACCGAACCTTTGACGAGGTGCTAGGCTAGCCCTACAGTGGTATCAGAGCCAAGCTAGAGCTTTAGGCGATGCGTAGGCGATGTTAAAAGTCCGATCGAACCACGAAACACCAATTTGGACCGCTCTCTGGAAATTTTTTGAAAATTGGATTTTTCCAAATTAAAAGTTCTTAAAAATTTCAGCAGGCTTTTCTATGAATTACCATATAAAATTTTTTCAGCGATCTCACTAAAGAGCCGCGGATCAGCGGCCAAAGCATGGCTTTGGCGGCGGATCCGCGGCGGTTCTAAGGAATTAGAAAATAATTTTTATACAGTAATACCTGATTTAATTAGTACATGCCTCTGAAATATTTTAAAATTACTCAAGTGTTGAGTTTTCTGGAGAACTATTGTATTTGGTGATTCGATTGGAAAGGTTTAACTTCGTTCAGATTTTCAGATTTTTTGGACGTGTTAAAATGTTTGAACGAATATTAGAAACGCAATTTTTCCCTAGTTCGAAATCTTCGAAAAACATGCAAGCGTATCTGTGGACACTCTAGAAGAACATAACCTTAACTCGATTATGTGACCGTCAAAACTATCACTGAACCTTAGGGTTTGTGGTAGTTTAGCGTTGCCACATGTGAGGCGTTGGTTTGGCCCTTCTACGGTTGGTCCATAAGGGGCTGTGGCATGTTCTAGAAATTTTTGAACTCGGCTCAAGTGTTGTGCAGTTTGGGAAATCTTGGGTGTTTGTTTATTCGATCGAAAAGTTTAACATTGTCTATGTATCTGAAATGTGATACAATATGTGGAATTTATATAGTTAGGCATGAAATACGAAGTATGTGATATTTCGAATTTATGATGTCTAAGGTGATTGTGGATTCCAAATGTTGTAGTTTTTCATTTTATTTTCTGTGACCGTAAGTGTAGTATGTGGTGTATCGCCGTTTTCGTTGCTATACGTCAACGACAATCGGGATACGCATATTTACTTACGTTGATGATATGAGATATTATGTGTTGCTGAGATATGATGAGTAGGATTGTCGCGAATGAATAGCCAGGGGTTTTTATTTGAGATGAGAGTTTTTATTTTCATTCATGTATAAATCAATTGTATATTATTTACTTTTCCGCATTAGGATAGACCCAAGGAGGGGAGCACAAGTGACCGGGTTCTAGGGTTCAGTGGGAGGCCATCTCGAGGAGTCGAGACCGGGTCTCCTAAACTCTAGAATTGGCGGGATCACTTGCCGCTCTCGTAGGGGTCTAGGGGTGTGGGCTTGGCTATTCATCACGACCGTGGAATCCGTATTTTCTATTGTTGGCTCGATACAAAATACGGACATCCTAGATATCCTTTTATTTGCTTCTGCTGTTGATATTCTGTAATATGATTACTTAGTATCTGAGACGAATGGATTATTATTATATATATGATATATAATAAACGTTGCTTATATTTTACACCCGCGCTAGTCCCGCCCCGCTATGCCGTTAGTTAAGTAACCTAACGGTGCATAACGGGACACTATGGTGAATGCGGATGGTATAAGTATACGTTCTATTCTGTGATGGCTTAGGAACTTAAATGATGGGATCACATTAATGAGATTAATGTAAAGAAAAGAAACCTAATAATGTTGCAGAATCAGATTTGAAACAAACTCGGCTTTTTATGAAAATGCAAGTTTCAAGAAGATGCGGAGCTTAAGCCACTCCTTTTCTTAACCGTTTTGATTCTACAACGAGATCAAGTTCAAAGCGTTAAAGGTTTTCTTAAAAAACCATCCGCAACCCTCCGTCATTTTAGGAAGCAGAGTACTTAGTATTCGTGCTGCGTATGTTGATTATAGTCAAGGCGTAGTGTACGGTAGCTAAGTGATGTCTTCCTACAAAGCATATGATGCGATTACTTAGGACATTCATGTGATTATGTTGATCATAGTCAAGGGTCATATGGGTGGGTCTAGTTAATCATGAAATGACGGATAGAATTTGACTAGTACTTATGATATGTTGACCATAGCCAAGGTCATAAGTGACTAGGGGTAAAAACCATATCGGGAATTTCAAGAGTTGAAATTTGCAATGAGATTGCATACCATCTATGTGATAGTTGGATCTCGATCTCACTGTGAGTAAGTGTTACTTCCAGGAGTGTTTTACGCTTTACAATTAGCTAATCCAGTGGGTGTCTAGAAAGACTGACCGGTTGGCAAAACTGTAGAATGTAATTATTCCTGGCTAGTTTTCTTTTCAGGTTTTGAAAGAAAATTTGATTAAAAGCAGTGGGAGACATCGATTAGATAAAATAATAACCAATCTAATTCTTTGCAAAGAGCATTTCGCTAAGTGTATCCTTTTCTCTCTCCGAATGGCAGTTACAAATGTCGGACTTAAGCTTCTACTTGAGAAAAATAAACTTACAGGACCAAATTATAAAGAATGGTTGAGGAACTTAAACATTGCACTTTCTTATGATAAGGTATCATATGTCCTCAATACTGAAGCCCCATCCTTCCCAGGACCTGAATCATCTGTCTCGGATAGGGAGATCCGAAAAACTTGGGAAAATGACTGCAACACGGCCAAGTGCCTCGCGCTCGCTTCTATGGACAATGTCCATCAAAAGCAACACGAGAATATGGATGTGCAATCCATCTTTCTTCACACAAAGGAGTTGTATGAAGAGCAATCTCGTACTTTGAGATACGAGGCATCTAGAAATCTGTTTCAGATGCGAATGGCCCCTGGTGCATCAGTTGGAGACCATGTTTTGAAAATGATTGGTCTTATTGAAGAACTTGAGGGACTGGGATGGACTATGGATAATGAGCAATATACAGATATTGTTCTACAGTCTCTCCCCCCTGCCTTTGCTCCGTTCATAGTAAATTTCAATATGAATGGTTTGGAAAAATCATTGCCTGAACTTCTCAATATGTTGAGAAGTGCAGAGAACACATTGAAAACGGCAAGGACTCCTGCTCTGCTTGCTGGGCCATCTTCCTCTTCATTCCCAAAAGCTAAGGCCAAAGGAAAGAAAAAGAAGAAGTCCATCAAACAGAAAGGTGGGGTTAGAAAGGCGAAGGGGAAAGACAAAGCCGGGGCTGTGGGAAACAGGAAAGGAGAATGTTTTTACTGTAAAAAGTCAGGACATTGGAAACGCAACTGTGCTGAATATCTTGCTGATCTCAAGAAGAAGAAGCATGCTGATGCTTCCACTTCAGGTGTGTTTGTAACTGAAAACTGTTTTTCTTTAAACTCTGCATCCTAGGTATTGGATACTGGTTCTGGTTCTCACATCTGCAATTGTATGCAGGGATTGAGAAATAGTAGAGTTTTAAAGATAGGAGATCATACTCTGCGGGTTGGAAATGGTTCCAATATACATGCTGTTGTTAGGGTAAAAATTTACACCCCGGTTGACCAAGTCAAAATCAAAGTCAACCCCAAGCTAAGTGGGCCCAAGCCCAGATCCAGTGGGCCCATGCCCGGGTCGAGCCCGAACATGAAGCGGCCGGCCTCCCCCCATGCCAAGATAAAAATTTTGTAATAAATAATTTTATTGTATTTTTTTTATTTTATTTTCAGATAAATGTAAGAAAAATAGGCATAAAGCCAAATTTTTGTAAAGCCCATGGCTTATGTGCAAAAAGAAATGGCACATGAACCATGGGATAGGCAAAATGCCATTTTGTGAAGCCCAAGGGGCTATGTGTAAAATGTATGGCCTATAAAGGCAAAGGTAATGAAAATATCTAACAACTTTTTCTCTCTCCAAAAAAAAAAAGTTTCAGAGCTGAGCTCTTTCTTTCTTCTTCAAGGTTCCAAAAGCTTCTTCTTTCTTTTGAATTAAATCAAGAGTTTTACTCTTCCTTTTTCAAAACTAAATAGTTTTCCACCACAAAACCAACAAAGGGGAACTTGGATCTGTCATCAGATCTTAAAAAGGAGAGATTTTGAGATTTCACATCTCTTGATCTTCAAGATCCAGCAAGCAACAGGAGGAAGAAGAAGAATCCCTTCCATTAACCCCAAAAACACATTCAGGAGTCCAACTCCTCTCTGATTTCTCTTCTGAGAAATTTTTTTTAGGCTAAAAGTCTCTTGTGCCTCTCCGGCGCGCAGCGCAAGTGCGCAAGGCGCCAGCGTGCCGACACGTGGCGCGCGCGCTTGCGCACCTGCGCGCTTGCGCAAGTGCGCAAGGCGCCCGCGTGCCGACACGTGGCGTGCGCACCTGTGCGCTTGCGCAAGTGCGCAAGGCGCCCGCGCGCCGACACGTGGCGCGCGCCTGCGCGCCTGCGCAAGTGCGCAAGGCGCCCGCGCGCCGACACGTGGCGCGCGCGCCTGCGCGCCTGCGCAAGTGCGCAAGGCGCCCGCGTGCCGACACGTGGCGCGCGCGCGTTGTAAGTCGATGTAGTACACCCCAGTACTTGTGGGGAGGCGGATTTTACAAAAACAATCAAGTTTAAACAACGAACATCGACTAACCGCTTGAATCGAAGCTAAACTATAAATAACCGTATCCTATGAGTTTCTTTTCACAAGAGATTAGGGATTATACCTAATGAAACCGGTCCTTCTTCTTTACGTCCTCCTTTGTTCTCCTCGACCTTCTCTAGGTAGTAGACGATCCACCCGAGAGCAAAACTCCAAGCTAAACCTCTAACTTGAGGTAACTAATCAACTTTGATTGCTAATCAAAGATGATAGGATGATATAGAGTAAAGGTTATGGATTGTTTAGTCTAACTAAACCTTTGATCTCAACACATGAGGATTAAGGATTAGTATCTTGAAGATGAGAGCTTGAGGAGAGAGAATGTGTGATAACATTATGAGAGAAGAGAGAGAGTGTATCATAATATTATGAAGCATTCTTCTTTTCAAATAATCAATAAAGGAAAATGAATAAGCATGCTTCATAAAATATCTTGTGATGATTCATTAGCATGAGTCATTAAGCAATAAATGTGCATTAATGAAGTGAATGAATCACCACTATGACTCACTCTCTTATCCAAAAGAAACCTCCTTAGTCACATCTTCTAGAAGCTTCTCGAGTAATTACGAGAACGCCCCTCCGATCCGTAAAAATACGGAAAAACTTTAGACTGTAAAAATCCAATAACCGGATACCAGTAACTGGCTTAAACCAAAGCCGACTGGTAAAAACTGTCCGAAAGTCGTACGCGCGTAAACGCACGTATGCGTCCGAACCCTCTGTCGCAAAACCATGCAAGCTCTATATCGTTTCGCCTGGAGTAGGAAACTCTCTGTGTGGGACTCTAGAGACTCGACTACTACGCTGGCAGTGGGTTTAACCACAGACCGCAAGCGGCACTAGCTGTACGTAACGGTCCCCAGGTAGTTGTCGATAAGAAGGCCGATGAGTAAACCCATCCGAACTCCTACTGAGTCTGATGTGACAATCTCCATACAGTCCGGTCCGTTCGCCCATGACTATCGCATATCGGGCCTAGGGGGGCGGCAAGCGTCAGTCCCCTAATAGCGGTATAAGTCGTGTCGGAGTAAAGCCCATTACACCCTGAGAAACTGCTGGAACCTACCAGCAAATCTCGCTTGCCCTGGCCAGGGACTTTGCGTAATGGCTCTCTGACACAGCACGATATCTACTCCCAATACCGGGAGGGACGAATCCTGTCTAACCGCCACTGCCTCCAAGTGCTCGGGACTGCACCCAACTGCTACCTGTTTGCACGACTCCTTTGAGCCGTGGTAGGGTAGCAATCTAAGAACAGTGGGACACACTCGAGGCGAAGTAGCAGTGTCAAGTCTGCGGACTACGCTGTACTCATGTCACCTGGGAACTGTTTACTGACGACTGGTATCAAACCAACCAACAGTTCCCTGTGAGTCCTGTCCGGTGTACCCGTAACCTAACGAGCACCTGTATACTATCTCCAGTACGAAGTACTGATGGCTGTGGGACAGACCATCTCCCCAACTGGGATGAGAAGCGTACACACTAGTCTACTCCGGAGTATCGATGCTCTGTCTCGATAATCCAACGACCAGGGACCTGAATAAGGATGTGCTTGTAGACTACCCAGCCCCCACTAGTGTGACTGCCATCACAACGCTGGTAGACAAGCAAGATCCTAAGAGCTCTATCAATACGTATACTTACATATTAAGATAGAAAAACCAAGTAGCATACTACCATGTTTAGCAAGACTGTTATATACATGTGAATATCCCAAGCTTCCATTAAGTAATATACAAGCTAGTATGATACAGTAATGGCCTTCTAGGGCATAAACACTAACAATCTCCCACTTGCACTAGGGCCATGTACTGGCATATCGTAGACCAATGATCTCGAGTAGCCTCTCGAACTGAATCTGAGGAAGGGCCTTCGTGAATGGATCAGCAATGTTCTCTTCTGAAGCTACTCTCCGAACCTCGATCTCCTGACGATCAATGATCTCCCTGATCAGGTGATACCGCCTCAAGATGTGTCTGGACTTCTGATGGGACCTTGGTTCCTTCGCTAAAGCTATAGCTCCGTTGTTGTCGCAATACAGAGGTATTGGATCAACTATGGTAGGAACCACCTGAAGTTCTGTTAGGAACTTCTTCATCCAGACTGCTTCTTTTGCGGCATCGCAAGCAGCTATATACTCCGCTTCCATCGTCGAGTCAGCAACGGTGTCCTGCTTGGAGCTCTTCCAGCACACCGCCCCTCCATTGAGGGTAAAGACATAACCCGACATGGACTTGGAATCGTCCTTATCACTCTGGAAGCCGGAATCAGCAAAGGCCTCCAACCTGAGGTCTTTTCCGCCGTAAACCAAGAACATCTCCTTAGTCCTCCTCAGGTACTTGAGAATGTTCTTTACTGCTATCCAGTGTTTCTCCCCTGGGTCTGACTGATACCGGCTTACCACGCTTAGTGCGTAAGCTACATCTGGTCTGGTACACAACATCGCATACATTATAGAGCCTACCGCAGAAGCGTAGGGTATAATAGACATGCGTTCCCTTTCCAAATCAGTCTTGGGAGACATCTCTTTGGAGAGGGTGATTCCGTGACAAGCCGGTAGATTACCGCGCTTAGAATCTTCCATACTGAATCTTTTCAGTACAGTGTCGATATACCTGGACTGCGAAAGTCCCAACATCCTCTTGGATCTATCACGATAGATCCGGATCCCCAGAATGTAAGAGGCATCACCCAGGTCTTTCATGGAGAACCTGTGTGACAAGAATCCTTTGACAGATTGTAGTATAGGAATGTCATTTCCTATCAATAGAATGTCATCCACGTACAAGACGAGGAATACGACACTTCTGGCCACAACTTTACTATATATGCACGGTTCATCTGGATTTTTGATAAAGTCATATTCTTTGACTGTCTCATCAAAACAGATGTTCCAACTCCGCGATGCCTGCTTTAGTCCATAAATAGACTTAAGCAGCTTGCATACTTTCCCGCTGCTCCCACTCTGATTGAAACCCTCTGGCTGATCCATATAGACGCTCTCTTCTAAATTTCCATTCAGAAAAGCCGTCTTTACGTCCATCTGCCAGATTTCATAATCATGGAAGGCAGCAATTGCAAGAAGGACCCGAATGGATTTGAGCATAGCCACTGGAGAAAAGGTTTCGTCATAGTCCAAACCAGGTCTTTGACGAAAACCCTTTGCAACAAGTCTAGCCTTATAGGTTTCCACCTGTCCATCTACACCAATCTTTTTCTTGAAGATCCATTTGCATCCTATGGGTTTTACCCCATCTGGAGCAAAGTCCAAAGTCCATACTTTGTTGGTGTACATGGACTCCATTTCGGTCCGCATTGCATCTAGCCATCGTACCGAGTCGCCGCTCTGGATGGCCTGCTGGAAGTCAGTAGGTTCATCATCATCTATGATGCAATCCTCTCTATCCCCATCTATGAGAAAACCGTAGTATCTCTCAGGCGGACGAGACGGCCTACTACTCCTGCGGAGGGGTGCGGGAATGTTCTGTTCTTCTTGAACCTCTGGTTCTACCAAAATTTCAGTAGCAGCTTGTAGTTCTGGAATTTCTTCCAGTTCTATTTCGCTCCCATTTGTATCCTTTTCTAAAACTTGTTGTTCTAAAAAATGGGCATTACGAGAAACAAAAACCTTTTGTTCCTCTGCGTAATAGAAGCAATATCCCTTGGAGTTCTTTGGATATCCTACAAGCTTACACAGTACTGATCGTGCCTCGAGCTTGTCCACATGCTGCTTTTTTACAAAAGCTGGACATCCCCAAATCCTTACATACTGAAGATAGGGTTTCTTCCCCTTCCACATCTGATATGGTGTGGTAGGCACAGTTTTGGTTGGAACTCTGTTCAAAATATATGCCGCTGATTCTAGCGCATATCCCCAGAAAGATCGCGGTAACTCAGTATTACTCATCATGGATCGTACCATATCCAATAGGGTTCGATTCCGTCTCTCCGATACACCGTTGTGCTGTGGAGTGTATGGAGGAGTAAGCTGAGAGAGAATTCCTTTCTCTTTTAGGTAACCTAGGAACTCGGCACTTAAGTATTCTCCACCTCGATCAGATCTTAGTGTCTTAATACTTTTGCCTGTTTGGTTTTCCGCTTCACTCTTGAATTCCAGGAATTTCTCAAAGGCCTCTGATTTATGCTTCATTAAGAAAACATACCCATACCTAGAGAAATCATCTGTAAAAGTAATGAAGTAGGAATAACCACCTCTCGCATGTGTAGACATTGGACCACATACATCACTGTGTATGAGTCCTAAGAGCTCGCTCGCTCTTACTCCTTGTCCAGTGAATGGAGTCTTTGTCATCTTTCCTTTGAGACAAGATTGACAAGTGTCATAAGTTTGATATTCGAACGTGTCCAAATATCCTTCTCTATGCAACTTAGTCAACCTTCTCTCATTGATGTGACCCAGTCTACAATGCCATAAGAAAGCTTTATTTAAATCTGGAGACTTTCTTTTTAGTGTGTTCTGGACATTGAAAATTTGGAGTTGGTTTAACACATATATGCCGTTATTTAGAGTACCGGACCCAATCAAACCATGATTAAGGTGGATGTTGACAACATCTCTTACAAACGTGAAATCATAACCTTTATTTGATAACAAGGAAACTGATATGATATTACACGTTAAGCTGGGTACAAAATAACAGTTATGTAAAACCAAAATGTGTCCACTCGTCAATCCTAGATGATAATCCCCGACGGACGCAGCTCCCACGCTAGCTCCGTTAGCAACCCTGAGGATCATATCACCTTCCTTCAGCACTCTACGGTTTCTCAGTGCCTGCAATGAATTGCAAATATGAGATCCTGATCCGGTATCCAATACCCAGGAAGTAGAGTTGATTGACAGACAATTCTCAATTACAAACACACCTGAAGTCGAAGCCACAGCTTGCTTCGGTTCCTGGTTCTTGGCGTTCCACGCCTTGCAATCCTTCTTCCAGTGCCCTTTCCTGTGACAATGGAAGCACTCATCCTGGCCAACTATCGGTACTGCTTTCTTTTGCTTTCCCTTCCCTCCCACCTTACTAACACCTCCTCTAGGTCTGGGTGCGGCCTTCTTCTTCCTTCCTTTGGCCCTAGCCTTGGACCCGGAAGAAGATGAACCGCCAACAAACATAGCGGGTGTTTCCCTTGCCTTCTGCAAGGTGCCATCCGCACTCCTTAACATGTTCAGGAGTTCCGCAAGTTCAACTTCTTTTCCTTGAAGATTGAAGTTGAGGATAAACTGGGCGTAGGTGGGAGGAAGGGACTGGAGAACAAGGTCTGTATAGAGCTCATTATCCAAAGTCGTCCCAAGGTCCGCGAGCTCTTCAATATAGCCGATCATCTGTAGGACATGTTCACCTACTGATGACCCGACAGCCAACCTCGCTCGAAACAGTTTCTTAGAGGTCTCGTATCTTGCTATACGAGATTGCTCTCCATAAAGTTCCTTTGTATGGAGAAATATGCCATCTAGGGACATATCCTCGTGCCTCCTCTGATGTTCATTGTTCATCGAGGCAAGCACGATGCACTTGGCTCTCGCGCAATCTAAATCCCAGGTTTTGCGGATTTCCTTATCCGCATTGCTGGATTTGGGACCAAGGACAGCAGGTGCTGTAGCGGTGAGGACGTACCCCAGTTTATCATAGGTCAAAGCCATCTTGACATTCCGCAGCCAATCTTTATAGTTTGGCCCCGTCAGTATATTTTTCTCTAAAAGTAACTTAAGTCCAGTCATTTTCAGGGTCGCTGCAATTAGGAGAGAGAGAAGAAAACTCTTTAGCATGATGCTCTTGCAAGTTTAGAATGGTTTTTAGTTTATCTAAACTGGATGGCTCCCACTGTTTCTCGAATCCTTCCTCAAACCATAAAAGAAGAATTAGCCAAGACTATTCTCACCGTACAATACTTGCTTAACCGTTCAGCCAGGCCGGTGTCGATACTTCGAGGGAGGTTTTCCAACGCTTTCGCGAAGTTCCTTAATTAAATAACCTCTTTTCTCTGGGGGCGTAACCCCGCTGACACTTTTCTGGACACCTACTAGGTTTATAGCATTGATCGTTAAGCGACGAATATCCTGATAAGTAGCATATACTCACAGTAGGATCGGGATCCAAATATCATCGTCTGATAATGCTGTAGGAATGCTACCAACATTCATCAAACTCAAAATGGTATGCATCTCTTTGCAAATTTCAGTTTCTTTAGAAATTCCCGATATTAGTTTTTACCCCATGTTCTTATGACCTTGGCGTTGGTCAAAATGTCATAAGTCACATGTCAAGTTCTACCCATCATTATCTTGTTAATTTGAACCCATCCGTATATATCCCTGACGTTGGCCAAATGATAATACGACTGTCCCAAACCAACTCATCTATCTATGCAACAAATGAATATCCAGCAGCTACCAAACACTATGCCATGACGTTGGCCAAAACTGCATAGCTTGAATACTACTGAATACCCAAATGAAATGACGGAGGGCTACGACTGATTTTGGCGAAACCGTGAACGTAGTGAACTTGATATAACCGAAGGAACCTGATAGCTTTTAAAAGGAGTGGTTAAATCTCCGCATTTAAAAATATCTGTTTTAAAAATAACCGAGTGGTTTCTTTTAAATTGTTCCAACGATTTAAACTTTGGTTTGTTTTACTTTGCATTATAGATAATGCGTCCCATCATTAACCTATCATTGCAGAAAACAACGAAAATATAACGTCCTCTTATGCCATCCGCATTCGCCACGGGGTCCCGTCATCACCCGTTAGGTTACTTAACTAACGACAGAGCGGGGGCTGGGCTAGCGCGGGTGTAAAACATAAGTGACGTCTAAATAGCTATAATAAATATAGATATTTTACATTCGTCTGACGCAATGATATTCATTCCAGAACACAGATAAACAATATTGGATTTGCAAGCAATCTGTATTTCTTTTGAGCCTGCAAGAAAAGACAGATTACACAGTTGTGATGAATAGCCGTTTACCCCACCCTCGACCCCTACGGGTACGGCAAACTACCCACCCGGCAGTCTGTGTACCCCACCTTGGGTCAGTCCTAGGAGCAAAAACAGTAAAATGAAATAATACAACGGTGGCTACAACCGCAACCTGGAAGTGCCCCGCGAAAATAATATTACAACAAATTACATTTACAACAAATGAATTACTAGCAATAACCCATTGCGAACCCCGGCTATACACCACAACAGTCCAATACAGTTTATATGCACAAACAGATATAACCATTTCAGAAATGTGCAACCCCCTGCCAACCGACATACTAGCAGTTGGGGGAGGTTTACGAACACATTAAACAATCACAGATATAATCCAATACGCAAATACTGTACAATTCGATCGAATAAACAACTTCAATATTGCTCCAAAATCTGCTCTGTTAAACAGTAACCTGAGCAATAATTAAATATTCCAGAAAACACTAAATATCACAGGGGACCCACACAAAAAATTTGGGATCATGACTCGGCAACTCGGCGGCGGAACCGCGGCGGATCGGTGGGATCCGCCGCGCTTCCGCGGCGCTTTAGCCGAGTCATGGGTCCAATTTTCTTGGGTGTTCTCCTGGACCCATGTCAAGCTTTCTGAACATCCCTGAAAAATTTTAGGACATCATTTTGGATTCGACAGAAACTGATTTTTATTAGGGTTTTCCGGCTTCGTTTTTCCGTTCGAAATTCGTACAAATTTGCAACTAGGTTATTTATTGTTTAACCTGGCTCTGATACCACTGTAAGTCGATGTAGTACACCCCAGTACTTGTGGGGAGGCGGATTTTACAAAAACAATCAAGTTTAAACAACGAACATCGACTAACCGCTTGAATCGAAGCTAAACTATAAATAACCGTATCCTATGAGTTTCTTTTCACAAGAGATTAGGGATTATACCTAATGAAACCGGTCCTTCTTCTTTACGTCCTCCTTTGTTCTCCTCGACCTTCTCTAGGTAGTAGACGATCCACCCGAGAGCAAAACTCCAAGCTAAACCTCTAACTTGAGGTAACTAATCAACTTTGATTGCTAATCAAAGATGATAGGATGATATAGAGTAAAGGTTATGGATTGTTTAGTCTAACTAAACCTTTGATCTCAACACATGAGGATTAAGGATTAGTATCTTGAAGATGAGAGCTTGAGGAGAGAGAATGTGTGATAACATTATGAGAGAAGAGAGAGAGTGTATCATAATATTATGAAGCATTCTTCTTTTCAAATAATCAATAAAGGAAAATGAATAAGCATGCTTCATAAAATATCTTGTGATGATTCATTAGCATGAGTCATTAAGCAATAAATGTGCATTAATGAAGTGAATGAATCACCACTATGACTCACTCTCTTATCCAAAAGAAACCTCCTTAGTCACATCTTCTAGAAGCTTCTCGAGTAATTACGAGAACGCCCCTCCGATCCGTAAAAATACGGAAAAACTTTAGACTGTAAAAATCCAATAACCGGATACCAGTAACTGGCTTAAACCAAAGCCGACTGGTAAAAACTGTCCGAAAGTCGTACGCGCGTAAACGCACGTATGCGTCCGAACCCTCTGTCGCAAAACCATGCAAGCTCTATATCGTTTCGCCTGGAGTAGGAAACTCTCTGTGTGGGACTCTAGAGACTCGACTACTACGCTGGCAGTGGGTTTAACCACAGACCGCAAGCGGCACTAGCTGTACGTAACGGTCCCCAGGTAGTTGTCGATAAGAAGGCCGATGAGTAAACCCATCCGAACTCCTACTGAGTCTGATGTGACAATCTCCATACAGTCCGGTCCGTTCGCCCATGACTATCGCATATCGGGCCTAGGGGGGCGGCAAGCGTCAGTCCCCTAATAGCGGTATAAGTCGTGTCGGAGTAAAGCCCATTACACCCTGAGAAACTGCTGGAACCTACCAGCAAATCTCGCTTGCCCTGGCCAGGGACTTTGCGTAATGGCTCTCTGACACAGCACGATATCTACTCCCAATACCGGGAGGGACGAATCCTGTCTAACCGCCACTGCCTCCAAGTGCTCGGGACTGCACCCAACTGCTACCTGTTTGCACGACTCCTTTGAGCCGTGGTAGGGTAGCAATCTAAGAACAGTGGGACACACTCGAGGCGAAGTAGCAGTGTCAAGTCTGCGGACTACGCTGTACTCATGTCACCTGGGAACTGTTTACTGACGACTGGTATCAAACCAACCAACAGTTCCCTGTGAGTCCTGTCCGGTGTACCCGTAACCTAACGAGCACCTGTATACTATCTCCAGTACGAAGTACTGATGGCTGTGGGACAGACCATCTCCCCAACTGGGATGAGAAGCGTACACACTAGTCTACTCCGGAGTATCGATGCTCTGTCTCGATAATCCAACGACCAGGGACCTGAATAAGGATGTGCTTGTAGACTACCCAGCCCCCACTAGTGTGACTGCCATCACAACGCTGGTAGACAAGCAAGATCCTAAGAGCTCTATCAATACGTATACTTACATATTAAGATAGAAAAACCAAGTAGCATACTACCATGTTTAGCAAGACTGTTATATACATGTGAATATCCCAAGCTTCCATTAAGTAATATACAAGCTAGTATGATACAGTAATGGCCTTCTAGGGCATAAACACTAACACGCGTGCGCGCCTGCGCAAGTGCGCAAGGCGCCCGCGTGCCGACACGTGGCCCCCACGCATCCTTTGGATGCCTTTTCCCCTTTATTTATATATATATGTATATACATACATTTGTATACAAATGTACACATACACATACTCCGCAACATTCTCCCCCTCCAAAAAATTTTCGGGCCGGGGCGCTGCCCCGAACCCCGCAAGGGGGCTGCTAGCCCCCTTGACCCCCAGCCCGGATAGCGGGTAGCGGGACCCCCGTAAAAACTCTGCGTGGCTCCCGATATATCCAAACCCCCCCTTTTCAAGACACAACACACGTACACTGCACATTGAGTTCGCATGACCATTTTAACCCGTTAATCGGAGGTTCTCTCGCCCCAAAGGCGAGGGGTAATTAACGGCAGCTTAGTCCGCGGCTGCCGGAGATTCGGATCCCCACAATTATTAAACCCCGCCCTACTCCAGGCAGGGGAAATCTGTAGTACGCCTGACAAGCGCGCGCGTATTCCCATCTCAATGGGGTGACGAAAAACACCCTACAGATTCTGGCACGCCCGGTGGGACCCTATCTCTCCTCCCATATTTCGGGTTAAACGTTCATGCGAACTCAGTCAATATACATATCGATTGCCTATACTGAAATGATGTTTTCTTTTCATGCAGCAATCAACTTTCAACGACAATGTCTCCCAAGACGATTTCAACTTCCAAAGCGACCCCGATTCCGTACGTGGTCAAGATCAACGCTCGTGTGGTTCTCCCCGCAAGCCTCAGTCGACAATGGGAGGAACCGTCCCGCCAGTTTGGCTCTGTCATCATCTACCCTGCCGGAAGCGCTCATCTGGCAGAGATCCCAGCGGAACAGGTGGCCAAGCCGGTCTCAAGGGGTAAGAGGCCGAATGTCGTGATCGCCAAGGCACCACAACCGAAACTTAAGATGGTGTCTGAACGAGTCCCTGGTGCTCTGGCTGGGGGCAAGACTTCCGATGTGAAGGGCAACATTAAAAGTTGCGGACGAGCTCAGGCGATGACTCTAACAAATGCACAATCGGGCGTATCTCCAAGGCCCTCCATCAACCGGTCTGCGGCATCTTCCCAAAAAGCCGAAGTCTGCCAGGTGCTTAGAACAGAAAAGTTAAGGCAGAAGCGGCTCAGGTATCGAGCCAACAAGAGGGCCAAGGCTTCGGCCAAATGGAATCGTGTGAAGTTCCAAGTGCAGGGTTGCCCGGCGACGACGGCCGAGTCGGACGTAAGAATCAGCAATTCCTTCGAGCCTCTGAAGTGGGTTCAGAAAAACGCCATGACCGCCAGAATCAAGAAGACAGCGGTCCGAACAGTGCCACAAAGAGACGTGTCCCGGCCCCAACAGAAAAAGTATGACACTGTCTCTTCAAGAGTCTATCAAGCACTCTGTGCCGCGCGAAAGCAGCGGGGCAAACCCAGAAAAGAAGCGCCAGCACCATTCAAGAACCTGGTTAGGCCGGCCGCCTTCAATCGACTACCATCTACCATAACAAGGGGGTCAAGACAGCGAGCCGTGAAATCAGCTGCCAATGATAGAGAGACGGCCGGATATATCATCCATACGGTCTATATGGCGGGCGGGCGCCCCAGCGACAACCTTCGCAGCAAAAGCAAGGACGGGGCCACCACATCCCAAGCCCAATCTAGCCTGAATGTGGTTGCCGCTGCCCAAGAACAGCCGCCCCTGCTGGATGAAGAAAACCCTCTCGATGAGGATGATAGGCAGATAGACCCCTCGGTCCATGTAGAGTCAAGCTCGGACAGCGAGAAAGAGCCGACTTTCCGCCCTAGGACTGCGGAGCAAGAGCTGCTTCAAGAACTTCGAAAACAGCTCAGGAGCAAAGATAAAGAGATGGCCAAGCTCTATTCGAAGATTGACGACTTAACGAACGTGGTGATGCAGCTTACGGCTCAAATTGCTCGAGCGCCTCCTAATCAAGCACAAGCCGCTACTAATCAGCCGGATGATGACAATCCGAAGCAGCCAATGCCTGTTCCTTTGGGACCAAGACTGGTCGAGCCGAATGAAAGCCGGCTACATTCCGCTTCTGGGGACGCCTTGGCCCCAGATAGCACTATCCCGCTAACACAGGATCGGATAATGGATTTGGTCACCAGCAAGGTTAAAACATTGGTGGCCGAAGCTGAAGCTCAGAAAGAAATCGGCAGTAGTGGGCGGCCATATCCCGCGCAGTACGATCTGATTGAGTTCCCAAGCGGCTACGTTATTCCTAAGTTTGGAAGATTTGATGGAACGGGGAATGCAAATCAGCACGTTGCCCACTTCAAAGCATCGTGCGGAAATACAGGGGGCAATGACGCGCTCCTTCTTCGTCAATTTGTCAACAGCCTGACCGGTGTCGCTTTTGACTGGTACGCGAGCATACCAGACGGGTCCGTCATTACCTTTGCCCAAATGGAGTCTCTGTTCCGGCAAAGATTCATGAGCGTCAGTGATAAAATCTCCATTGCCGACCTTGTGAGGACCAAGCCGGGGAAGAATGAAAGCAACACTGACTTTATCGCCCGATGGCGTAATCTCACGGTCAAGTGCGAACCGCCGCTGGAGCAGGACCAGTCCGTCAGCCTTCTTATTGGGAACCTCAGCAATTGGATGGTCCCATTCTTGTGTACAGCGGGCCTCAAGACATTTCAGGAGCTAACCAAGAAAGTTCAAATGCTGGAACGCTCGAAGCAAGAGTCCCCGCCGGACTCTCAGAGAGACAAAACCTGGAAAAGCAAGCGGGACGACAACCGCAGAAGCGGGAGTTCCAGCAGTACCAATGTCTTCAATGCCTCCGACAATGAAGAAAAGCGAAGGGCGGGCGAATCCAAAACCAACCGGTCTCGAAAGCCATTGCTGGGAGGAGATGGGCCTTCCCTAGAGGAGAAAAAGAACAAGGTTTACTCTTTCAGAAGGGACAAGGTCCGCAAGATATTTAAAGATGCCTTGAACAATGGCCTACAACTGCCGGAGTCGAAAAGACCCCAAGAAGCAAAAATGACCGACAATCCCCTATATTGCCCGTACCACCGAGTAGTGAGCCATGCGATCGAGGATTGCTATATCTTCAAGGATTGGGTCGAGAAGCAGTACAAGGCTGGAGAGATCGAGCTGTCCAAAAGCGTGTTGGTGAACAATCAAGTTGCAACCGCCAACTTTATACAGACGGAAGCTGAAGCCTTCTGGGAGCAGACAGCCGAACCCGCTGCCCTGACAAACGAAACTGACTCATCGCGGCCTCCGTGGAGTACGCACATATCTAATAAGACGAAGAAGATGATAAAGCTACTTCGGAAAGAACCCAGGACGGAATGGGAAGGGCAGAAGAAGCCTACCAGTCCAGCTGCCAATGTGGCTCCATCAGGCTCAAAATCCAAGAAGCTCAAGAGGAAGGAAAGTGCAGCTCGGCGCGAAAAAGAGTCTGCAGGGAGATCGACCATTCAAAAATATATCGATTCCCTCGAAGAATATGAACAAAAGGAAAGAACATTGATTCAATTGAAGGAGTTCTTCCCTGTACAAGCGGCTGAAATTCTGGAGGAGTTAGAAGAAGACTCCAATGAAGAAATTCCAGTAGTGACCTGCTACACCATCCATCTTGGCAGCGACTCCGAGGATGATCTTTGTTTTCCCGAAGAGGATGAGGAGCTCGCCACAACGACCAATCAAATCCAGCTCAGAAGCGGCAGGGCTCTACCGCCAAATCAGGGCAACGCCCCAAAAGGGAAGGAAAAACAAGTCGCTAATGAAGAAGATGGCAGAGAACTGGCCGATGAAAACATAAATCCTTCCTCGGTGGACTATAATGTCTTGGCACATCTCCGGAAGCTTCCATCTCTCCTGAGCATCTACGACGCCTTGGTCCTATCTAAGGAGCTTAGAGATGTTCTCATTCACGCTCTACAAAACCCCGAGCGGTATCAGGCTCACTTTGCGGAAATTAATATGAAAGAAGCCCAGCACGCTCTGCATGCCGCCGCAGTCACATTTAAGGATGAAGACTTGCTACTGGGAACGGCTGAGCATAATCGGCCACTTTACGTGACCGGGTACAGCGACGGAGATCGAATTAATCGTATATTGATTGATCCGGGGTCCTCAGTGAACATCATGAACTTACGAACTCTGAAGAGTCTGTCAATGGACGTCCGACACCTGTCAAGGGAAAGGATTGTCATTCAAGGCTTCAACCAAAATTGCCAGCAAGTTCTGGGGTCTATAGCTTTGCCAATCAAATTTGGGGATCTGCAAACTGAAGCTAAGATATACGTGATCGACGCCGACACATCTTATAAGATTCTCTTGGGGCGGCCGTGGATCCATGATTACGGCATCATTCCGTCGACTCTCCATCAATGCATGAAGTATACTAAAAATGGCGAAGAAAGACGTATTGACGGAGACATCCAGCCGTTCGGTGTGCATGAAGTCCGATATGAAGATTCTCGGTACTTTACGAACCACCAAAATGCCAAGCCACAACCGACCGAGGATAGAACGGCCCCAAGACTCAAAAGCAAATCTGCGCCGGCTATCACTTTCAAAAGCAAAAATGCCCAAGTGCGCCCGCATTTCGGCAGCGACTCTGATGAGTCCGACGCTGGAAGCCCGTCCTTCCGCAAAACTCGCCTTCATTTCGGCAGCGATACGGACGAATCTGTTACTGAAGGCCCATCTAGCAGCAAAGTCCGCCCTCATCCTGGCAGTGACACTGAAGAGTCAGAGGAGGAGGACCTGTCGTGCAACAGCGGTGCAGATTGGACCCCCACGCAACAAGCGAAACTACGAGAGACCTTCGAAGTTGCAGAAGGGTCCCTAGCCGTTACAAGGGTACCAGAGCAAATGTGCAAAGAGCTCGATGCATTATCAATCTCCACCGTGGACCAGCTGAAAACTTTCTACATTCCCGGGAGGAAAAGTGGACAGAAGGGCATCTTGTTTTATGGGTCAAACCCCGTTGTGCACCCGGACGACCTTTCTGTCGCGTGCCTTCCCTATGAGAGAGGCATAAGAGCCGTCCTCAATCCCAGATACTATGCGCCCGAGATGCGGGAATACTTTAAGAAGTGCGGATGCCGGTTATATCAAACGGAGTCCGAAGCAAAGTTTTACGAAGGGCTATGGTATCCGCCCCAGGTCCGAGCACTCATCGATGGACGGATTCCAGATAGACGGGGCATAGGCTACATTCAACCTGATTCCAAAGCGTGCTACATGATCCATGTTGGTGAGACCAGTGCGCAAGGCGCCCGCGTGCCGACACGTGGCACGCGTGCCGACACGTGGCGCGCGCCTGCGCAAGTGCGCAAGGCGCCCGCGTGCCTGCGCAAGTGCGCAAGGCGCCCGCGCGCCGACACGTGGCGCGCGCGCCTGCGCGCCTGCGCAAGTGCGCAAGGCGCCCGCGTGCCGACACGTGGCGCGCGCGCCTGCGCGCCTGCGCAAGTGCGCAAGGCGCCCGCGCGCCGACACGTGGCGCGCGCTCTTGCGCACCTGCGCAAGTGCGCAAGGCGCTCGCGTGCCGACACGTGGCCCCCACGCATCCTTTGGATGCCTTTTCCCCTTTATTTATATATATATGTATATACATACATTTGTATACAAATGTACACATACACATACTCCGCAACATTCTCCCCCTCCAAAAAATTTTCGGGCCGGGGCGCTGCCCCGAACCCCGCAAGGGGGCTGCTAGCCCCCTTGACCCCCAGCCCGGATAGCGGGTAGCGGGACCCCCGTAAAAACTCTGCGTGGCTCCCGATATATCCAAACCCCCCCTTTTCAAGACACAACACACGTACACTGCACATTGAGTTCGCATGACCATTTTAACCCGTTAATCGGAGGTTCTCTCGCCCCAAAGGCGAGGGGTAATTAACTGCAGCTTAGTCCGCGGCTGCCGGAGATTCGGATCCCCACAATCATTAAACCCCGGCCTACTCCAGGCAGGGGAAATCTGTAGTGCGCCTGACAAGCGCGCGCGTATTCCCATCTCAATGGGATGGCGAAAAACACCCTACAGCTGTATCCGTGGGAGAGTATCATCTAGGGTTGCCTTCAGGAAGTATTTTGGTTTTGAACCCGTGTTATTTTGTACCAAGTATGCTGTGTAATATAATATCCGTTTCTTTGTTGGACAATGAAGGATATCATTTTATATTGCAAAATAATGTTATGAACATTAACCTGAATCAAGAGTTGATTGCGTATGGTACACTAAATAACGGTATTTACATCCTGAACCAACACACAGTTTTCAATATACAACATACTAGTAAAAGAAAGATTTCAGATATAAATGAAGCTTTTCTTTGGCATTGTAGACTTGGTCATATTAATGAAACAAGACTAAACAAGCTACATAAAGATGGATATTTAAATCCGTTTGAATATAAATCTTATGCGACTTGCCAGTCTTGTATCAAAGGTAAAATGACCAAAACTCCGTTTAGTGGACACGGAGAGAAAGCTGGTGAACTCTTAAGCCTCATACATAGTGATGTATGTGGACCAATGTCTACACTTGCAAGAGGTGGTTTTTCATACTTCATCACTTTTACTGATGATTTCTCAAGATTCGGACACGTGTTTTTGATAAAGCACAAATCTGAAGCCTTTGAGAAATTCAAGGAGTATAAACTTGAAGTAGAGAAGCAAACATGCTTGAGCATCAAGAAACTTCGATCGGATCGAGGTGGAGAATATTTAAGTACAGAGTTTCTAGACTTCTTAAAAGAGAATGGGATTCTCTCTCAGCTCACTCCTCCTTACACACCACAGCACAATGGTGTATCAGAACGAAGGAATCGTACCCTATTGGATATGGTACGATCCATGATGTGTGATGCTGAGTTACCGCTTTCCTTTTGGGGACATGCATTGGAGACATCAATGTATCTATTGAACAGGGTGCCAACCAAGACCGTGTCTACCACTCCATATGAGATGTGGAATGGAAAGAGACCATCTCTTAAAAGGTTTAGGATTTGGGGTTGTCCGGCTTTTGTTAAAAAGCAGAATCCAGACAAACTCGAGACATGATCGGTCATGTGTAAATTTGTGGGGTATCCAAAACATTCGTATGGATATCTATTCTACCACAAAGAGGAACAAAAGGTGTTTGTTGCTCAGCATGCCACATTTTTGGAAAATGAGTTCTTTACGGAAAGTACTAATGGCAATATGGTAGAACTAGAAGAGGTTCTAGAGACACAAATTACTCAGGAGGAATTGGTTGAAACTGATGTTGCAGTAGAACTTCATGAACCTCAGCCGCTCAGGAGGTCTAGTAGAACTTCTCGCCCACCAGAGAGATACTATGGGTTTCTCATAGATGGTGATAGAGAAGATTGCATCATGGATGATGATGACCCTACTAGTTTTCAGCAAGCTATCACGAGTGGTGACTCAGTGAAATGGCTGGAAGCAATGAGATCCGAAATGGAGTCAATGTACACCAACAAAGTATGGACTTTGGACATTGCGCCTCCTGGGATAAAACCCGTTGGGTGCAAATGGATCTTTAAGAGAAAGATTGGTGTAGATGGACAGGTGGAGACCTATAAAGCAAGGCTTGTAGCGAAAGGTTTTCGTCAAAGACCAGGCTTGGACTATGATGAAACTTTCTCTCCAGTAGCAATGCTTAAATCCATTAGGATCCTACTTGCTATTGCTGCTCACTATGATTATGAAATATGGCAGATGGACGTGAAAACTGCATTTCTAAATGGTGATTTAGAAGAATGCATTTTTATGGATCAGCCAGAGGGCTTCATTGATAGTGGGAGCAGCGGGAAAGCATGTAGATTGCTTAAATCCATTTATGGATTAAAGCAGGCCTCAAGGAGCTGGAACATCTGCTTTGATGATACAATCAAAGAGTTTGATTTTATCAGAAATGAAGATGAACCATGTATTTATAAGAAGATTGTAGGGAGTACTGTCACATTCCTCGTATTGTACGTAGATGACATTCTCCTGATAGGAAATGATGTCCCTATGCTACAATCGGTCAAACTATTCTTATCACAAAGGTTCTCCATGAAGGACCTGGGTGATGCCTCGCGCATTTTGGGCATTAGGATCTATAGAGATAGATCCAAGAGGTTATTGGGACTGTCCCAATCAAAGTACATAGACACCATTCTAAAGAGGTTTAGTATGGAAGATTCCAAGCGTGGTGCCTTGCCTGCTAGTCATGGAATCACTCTCTCTAAGGACTTCTGTCCGAAGACTGATGAAGAGAGAGCTCGCATGAGCGTTATACCCTACGCTTCAGCCGTGGGATCTATAATGTATGCGATGTTGTGTACTCGCCCTGATGTGGCTTATGCACTGGCTGTAGTAAGCAGGTATCAATCCAACCCAGGGGAGAAACATTGGATAGCAGTGAAGAACATTCTTAAGTACTTGCGAAAGACTAAAGAATTGTTCTTGGTGTATGGTAATGGGGATCTCTAGATGGATGCCTTTACCGATTCCAGCTTCCAAAGTGACAAGGATGACAGTAAATCAATCTCAGGGTTTGTATTTACCCTAAATGGAGGAGCGGTTAGTTGGAAGAGTTCCAAACAGGACACCGTTGCAGACTCCACGTTGGAAGCTGAGTACATTGCTGCAAGTGATGCTGCTAAGGAAGCCGTCTGGATGAAGAAGTTCATTGCGGAACTAGGAGTAGTTCCAACCATTGTTGATCCAATACCATTGTATTGCGATAATAATGGAGCTATAGCATTAGCCAAAGAACCAAGGTCCCATCAAAAGTCCAGACACATCCTAAGGCGATATCATTTGATCCGGGAGATAGTAGATCGCCATGAGATCGAGATTCGGAGAGTAGATACAAAGGATAACACAGCGGATCCATTCACCAAGGCACTTCCACAGCCTCAGCATGAGCGACTGTTTGAAATGTTGGGTATGAGATACGCCAATAACTGGCCTTAGTGCAAGTGGGAGATTGTTAGTAATATGTATACCCTAAAGGCCATTATATGGATAGTGGAAACTTGGACATATTATCTACGGAGATAGATGAATTTCTTGCTCAACATGATAGTACGCTATCTGGTTTACTTTATCTGGACATGTAGATTTAATCATTTACACATGTTGATAAAGCCCAAAGGATATTTGCTTGACTACTGTGATTATGATGCGGATCATACTAGTGGGGCACATGTAGTCTATAAGCATATCCTTGAACTGTTCCTAGTCGAGGGTGTATCGAGACAGGGCATTGATATTCCAGAGTAGACTAGCGTATACTATTCTTGTCCCATATGATGGGCGATGGATGATCCCATATCCATCTGGTGAGGAGACACCAAAGATTGTATGCGGGTGCTCAGTGGAGACTGGGTACACTGAACGGACTCGCCGAGAACTCCTATGTGGTATTATATCTATCGTCGGATAGCAGCTCTCAGGGAACACTGGTACAGATTAGTCTGTAGACCCGAGATCGTCATAGAGTCTTGTGTGTCCTCCCACTATACTTTGATTTCCACCCTACCACGGCTCTACTGAGTCGTGCAAACAGGTGGTCTTTGGGTACAGTCTCGAGGCGCATGGAGGCAATGAGCGATAGGAGGGGTTTCGTCTCTCCCGGTATTGGGGGTTGATGTTGTGCTATGCTCGATTGGCTATAACATGAAGTTCCTGGCCAGGGCTGCTGAGATTTACTGATAAGAGTTATCAGTAGTTTCTCAATCTGTTATGAGCCATACATCAGCATGACTTATTGAGTTACTGGGGTCGACGATACCATCCCTAGACTCGATATGCAGCATATCTGACAAAGAGACCGGACTGTACGGTAAGTGTTGCCAGTTGGCTCGACGGGAGTTTTTACAGCTTCGCTGGTTTTCTTCTGATCGTTTCAATACCCGGGTGGCCGTTATGTTTAGCTGACCTCTTGCGGCTTGTAGATGTTTAATATGATCATCATCTACTGCCGGCGTATTGACGAGTCTTAGAGTCCCACAATGAAGTTTCCTGGCTCAGGCAAAAAGGTGTGGTGTGCATATGAGATATGCGCGGGACCCGATTAAATACGGTTATGTGATAACGTATATTAATCGGGCATTTTCTATTTGTCGGATCGTATGAGATATGACCGGTTTGCTAAATCAAGTGTTGATTTAACAAATTACATTTAAATTAATTCTTTAAGTAAATCCTTTTGTATGCATGCATGTATGCACATGATGATGTGCATGGACACATACATGCATACATAGTATCATGGTTGTTGATACAAGAATGGTGGCAATATAAGACTTATATTGAAGCTTTTAATTTGTATTTATCATTTTAAGTTAATGTAAAGAATATCCACTCATGCTCCTTTATTCTTTAGTGGGTAAGCTTTATTTAACTTAATGAAAAGAATTTCCACCCATGCTTAATTGTTTATGAAAAGAATTTCCACTCATAATTATAGTGGTAATGGAATAATGGTGATTATTCCTTCTCATCACTATAAATAGCTTCATATGTGATATGAAACATACAATGAAACAACAAGGGAAAAATTGTGAACAAGGGTGTGAAAACATGTTATCATATGTGATATGATAGAAAGCTTAAGCCACCATTATCTTCTTCTTCCTCTCTTGATTTCTCTCTTGAGTGAAGTTGACAAAAGAAAGGATTTCAATTGAAGAACATAAACCACATTATCATACTACACACATCTAGCCGATTTGCGTAGGGTGTTTGCTCTACTTCGTTTGCAAAACAAGTAAGGCAAGGAGCTTTGGGCAAAGGGACTTCGGGTGGATCATCGTGGACAAGGAAGGCTTCCATCGATCCGTTCCAAACTCTCATAGTGCCAAGGAGTCACCGAGGGAGATCTACAAAGGTTGTAATCTCTACTCTTAGTGATAGTTTTACATTTGCATGTGATGCTTATTTGTATGAATCCCTAAAACTTCTAGTTTCGATTCTTGTCGAGTTAACTTAGCACCTCTAAAATTTTGATTATGGCATATGTGATGCTACCGAACCCTTGACGAGGTGCTAGGCTAGCCCTACACTGGTGATGGAGGAGGGGCCGGGCGAGGACGATGGGTTCGAAGATGGAGGTTGAGGGAGTCATGATCGGTAGAGGGTGGTCGGCGGTGATGTCGTTAAGGAGGTCGTAGGTGATGCAAAGGTGGTGTCTCGACTAAGGAGGAGCTGCCATGGGCCTCGAGTTCGGCCATGGAGTCGTGGGTCGCATGAGGAGGAGCTCGGTGGATGGTGGTCGAGGGGAGGGTAGGTGAGGTGGCGACTGTGATGCCGGCGATGGTCGCGACGGCGACGGGGCGATCGCGGGCGTGGGCGCGGGTTCGAAAGGAGCGGGAAATGAAAATGGGAGAGAGAGGGAGAGTTAGTGATATATATAGAGAGAGATTTCAGAGAGTGAGGGAGAGAGGACAGAGGGAAAGAGAGAGTAGAGGGAGATAGAGACGGAGAGTGAGAGAGTGAGATGAGAGGGAAGAGAGAGAGAGATTGAGAAAGAGAGCGAGAGAGAGAGAGTGAGAGGGAGATAGAGAACAGAGGAAAGGGAGAGAGGGAAAGATCAGAGAGATGATGGCGATGGTGATGATGATGATGATGATGATGATGATGCGAGGTGGTGAAGGCGGAGGCGAAGCGACATGAGCACGAGGTGGCTGCAGTCGTCGACGTCGTCGTCGGGGAGTGGGGTGCAGAAGAGTTCGAGGTTGGTGAGGTTGCAAGGGCGAGGTGCTCGGGCAGGCGGTGGAAGGGGATGAGGTGCGGAGACGACTAAGTGTGGTCGTGGTCGGAGCTTGGTGGATGGAGGCGAGTAGATGAAGTGGAGAGAATGGAGGCGATGGGGAGCTCAGCCACGGCTGTAGGGTGGAGCTTTGAGGTTGGGCTCTTGGGTGATCGGGGGAAAGTTTTGTGAAAAGGGGGAGTGAGGGTGTCGACAAGGAGAGGTCGAGGGTGCGCGTCGTGGGGTAACGCGCGCGAGCGGGGACGTCGGCGGAGGGAGCGGATCGGGGGACAACGGGCGGGAATCTTGGGAGAGAGCCGTTGGAGAAGAAGGCGGGGCACTGTAGGTGGCGGGTCGGGTCGGTGAAGCGGGCCGGGTTGGGTTGAAGGAAGTGGGCCAGCTTAAAGATAAAAGAATGGTGAGGAAAAGGAATTAAGGGCTGGGCCGGGTTTAAAAAAAAACGAATTCCTTTTATAAAAAGGCTGAGGTGATTGGGCTCGGGAAAAATAGGTTTTGGTTTAATTTTTAAATAAAAGAAATGGGCTGAGGTATGGGCCGATCGAAAATTAAAGAAATTATAAGGGAAAGGAAAACGGGCCTGGTTTGGAAACAAAATTAAAATAAAAGAATCTGTAGAATATATACTCGATAGATAATGGGCTGGGGGTTTTAGGGTTTAATGGAGTTCCTTTAAAATAATTAAATAATTAAAAATAACAAAATTTATAGTTTAAAGAGAAATACGTATTTTGGGCGTATATAAAAAAATTGATAAGATGAATATTTTGGCATTTAACTATATACATTTGGTATTTAACTGCCTTATGACATTATAATCAGTTACATTTTTTGGGCCGCGATACTTGTATTAATTTTATTTTAAGGTGTTATGAGGCGGTTAGGACGATTGAGATCGTTGCCGCCCTTGCAATTGATTGAAACCGTAACAACCACAACAACAACATGGAGGAGAGCAGGCTGCCGCGCTGAGGGTCTTGCTGGATTTTGATTTGTTGAGATGTGTTGAGAACATATGGTTGAAGAAAGAAAATGAGAAGAGAGTTATTAAAGAAACAGTGTTGAACATTTGCAGATGTCACAAAACGCTAGGGTGTTTGTTTGTAATCAATTTGTTAGTTCAATAGATTTTTCTCTAATTAAATTAGTTCTAGTGATTTTTTCCTTGATTTAATTAACTCAAGAGAGTTATCCCAAAAAATTGAATAGTTGAGAGTTTTTTAGTCAGGGATGTAAACCATAGGCATAATCCTAGCTAACTCTGCATCGGGCCAGTAAATCTGTTCGTAGTCCAGCTTCAGCCTGCTCTCGAAACTTTTGCAGTCTAGGATCCTGCGATTGTGCTGTTTTAATTTTCTCAATTAAAGACGACTGTACTTGCAACTGCATCAACTGTCCCGTAGAACGCGGTAGCACAACCTCCAAGTCAAATCTTCGAAAATCTGCAACGATCTCCTTCTGCGTAGTTAATACCTGAATTGCTGGTAACCGACTAAGCGCATCCGGCACAACATTCATCTTCCCCGGATCAGGCTCGAGCTTTTGCCTTGACAGCCGAGGAAGCCAAGGCATCAGGAGAAGTCGTTTCTGGTACTTTACTCGTTCATGGTACATTGTTTGGGTTCAATCCGTGAACCGTGCGTCCGTCGCGAGTTTCTCCGCCGACGTTACGTTCCGTTTTTCCCGGTTCGCGACCCGTCGAGGCAAGTACCCCTTGCTACATGCTATACAATATATTTATATATGTATTGACACCCTAAACCTGTAAAATTTAACTTAGTACAATCGTTTCCTATTTTCGGTTACAATACTGCATTATATCATTTTACGGTTAAACATCCAATGACTATCCGTATCCGTATGAGCATCCATCGATACACGTCTGATATGGATATAGCAACACCTAAATCTGTTTTGTATCCGTGTCCGATATAAAAAATGGTGAATTTTGACTTTATCGGATAAATATATTCCAACACTCATTTCATAGCCGTATCCATTACCGATTTTTATCATACACAAATAATAATTCAAATAAACAGTGAATAATTCACAAAAATAGCGAATAATTCGCAATATCAAAACTCAGCGCCTCATATATTAATTTCTCGCTCGAAATCCTTCCCGAACATTTCCCGAATACTTACCGAATCTTTCCTGAATACCTGCTGATTTTTTCCGAATAGTTCCCCGAATCCGAATTTTCGACCTCGCCGAATAATTCCCGAACGGCGAATTTGTGACTATGTCCGTTACCACTTAAAAATAAGATGGGATTCCTAGCTTATTTCATACTAAGGGATTATAGAATAGTAAAGTTGACCAAGTAATATAACATAATATCTTTTATATTTTCATCCAAATTTTAAAATGGCATTAATGATATGTCTTTTTTGTCATTTTACACTCAATAATCACTTATCTATCATTTTTCATATAAAATCATCCAAAACACAAAACAACTTATTTGTCATAATCAATAATAAGTGATTATTTCACTTTTTTCAGAAAATAATCACATATAAGTGATTATGACAAATAATCACTTAAGAATAAGCTCGTCCAAACACCCCGGTAGTCATGAGCCCAAATTCCAGGAAAAAAAAATATTGAGACCTGTTTGTTCTGGGCCTCATTTTTACAGTTCCTGAAACCTGGTTTTCATGAGGTTTCAATTCTGAACTCCTAAAATTTGAAAGCTTTAGTAACCAAAATAATGTTTCCTAAATCACGGTTTCATGAAGTATCAAAGAATCCAAACCCTATATTCCTAGACTTCAAAAAATTTGGGAGTTGATTTTCATTTTCAATGATTGATAAAAAAAAAGAATAAAAAATAGATGAAATAGTTGTTGGAGGTAATTTAAATGATCAGTGTCATCGATCACATGTATATATCATATTCAAATGAAACATGAACATCAAGCTGTTTTAACAACAAACCTATCATGAAATAACCAAGCTAATAGCAATATTAAACTGAAATTAAAAAAATAGTTGTAAAAATTAATATCAAATACAGGATAAATTATTCCATGTGTCGGGCAGGCGAGCGAGAGAGGGAGATATGGCCGGCACATGGAATAATTGCACAGAAAATGTATGTCCCCCTTGGCTGAACCTATGGATATGCATCGGTTTCATAGTATGTAGATTTCTGCATTTTTTAGAATCAAATTGATTGTCCCTTAGGAGTCCAAAGGGGGAAAAAATTGTTTTTAATTCACTCTTCTAAAATCAATGCATTGTAAATATGGACTGCTAGTACTATTGTGCTAACCTAAAGATTTTAAAAAAAAAACAGCATACAGTAGGAGAGTTGGGACCTGTTTGGTTGCAAGAATAGCATATGAATAAAGGGACGAGATTTCGAAATGGATGTAAATCCTAATGAAATTGCAAGTTTTGATGGAAAAAAAAAAGCAGGAGACAAGAATTGGGGATGAAATGCCTTGCAATATAAGGAAAATTTGGAATCCAAAGTCTATTATTTTTTCCGGACTTGGGATGGAGCTGAGAAGAAAAAATATTAAACTAACAACTTTGTTTATGTTTTGACTACTCAAAAATTGAAAGAGTGCTATATCATCATTTTTTTGTTTTCCGACTTCATCAAAATATAAACTTGCAACTCTGATAAAAAGATACTCGAGATGACAATATAATTTAGATGGGGGTATTGCCAAATTCTTATTGATAAATCCATACCAAAACTTGGTATACACAAAACTAACCCCAACTACAAGAGCCTTAAATTCCCTCCCCCAAATCGCCCTCCAGCTCCCCTCCTCCACCTGCGACCCCACCTGTTGCACCGTTGCCCTCGACCTCACCTCCTCCAACCTAACTAGCCTCATCCCCTCCCTCTCCCACCTCTGCCTCCTTAACCTTTCGAACAACCTCTGCTCTCACCTCCGATCCGATCCTCTTGCTTTGACATTTTTCGGCCCTAACGGATCTGTTGGTCAAGATCGGCGACATGTTCGGAGACGAGATCACACCATCAAGTATCAACTCCCTGACAAGGACCTCGTCGTCCTCATCTCGATCTCGTCGCAGGAGGATACCGACAACATGATGGAATAGCCCGATCACGCAGCTGATGAGCCCGCGAGACTGCGGATCTTCATGATCTCGCTGATGATGACCGTCCTGCCATCGACAGGAACAGTGTTACATCGACGCCGTGAACGAGATCCAGATCGGGATCAAGAAGAGTGACGACATAAAAGGACAAAAATTAAAGGTTTATATAGCTGGGGTTAATTTTATACGTACACAATTTTCTTGGTGTAGATTTATCAAATAAAGATTTGATAATATGCCGTCATATAATTTATATATTCCTTGCAACCAAACAAGAAAATATAGACTCTTTGGAGACCACCATTAGGATTGTTTGTTTAGATGGAATGAAAATGGAAATGGAATTTAGACTTCATTTTTTGAAGTTAGACAACCAAATTAAGGATTTGACAGCACTGGCCTATAAACCCTAACCAACACACACAACACATATAGATACCCACCAAGGGTCTCGAAGATTTGTCCTGAAACGGTTAATTTATGTGCACTTCCCCTCCCGATGTTCAAACCCAAACATCCAAAAAAAGTGTCATACCAATTGAGCTAAATGACTATTGTAACATCGTAAGGACACACAACTTGTACTTTCACCTTGGCTTGAAGACATAATAATACAAGGAGGCGCATCGCTTCTCGTTGCAGGCTATGAACGGCACTTTTTCACCCAGCCTAATTTTAAAAAAAAATTTAGTTCCTTCAAATTCTTTAGGAAATCTTATTTTGAAATTTAAAAATAAACGAGATTTTAGAAAAACGAGATCGGATTTTTTCTTGAAAAATTATCATTAAAAAATCTTATATTTTCTCAACAAAGTTGAAAATCTTCAGATACACATTTCAGAACAGTTTTGCAAGTATAGACCTTCATGCAAAAAGCATGAAAACTAGTACAGATCTGAGCATGATTTCACAGTAAATAAAATAAATAAATAAAAACCTACTAGTTAAAAATCACATATATAAGAATAAAAGACAGATTTATAAACCTAGGGAAAGAAGCAGGGTGTGCCTTTCATGACCAGCAAAGAGAAGAGGCTCCTCCCTCTCTGCAAAGTGCAAACTGAAACTGCTTCAGATCTAAAGATTTGAGATGAGATTGCAAACTCATGCGGCTGCTGCTGATGGCATCATCTTATGCTACTATTTATAGGCTCTGTTTCGGATCTAGGGTTTCCTCTTTTCACGTGGGGCTCATTGACTAAGTGCAGTTCATAATATCTGGGCTGGAAATGGATCAGAGTGATTTTACTGAGATTAGATCCGGCCCATGTCAAAATTGACCTGATTTATTTCAAAAATTAGACTTTCGTTTTCTTTTAATAAAAAATCTTACAGTCTTGTTTCTTGAAAACACTTTCACGTCATTTGGCCAAATTCCTAAAAACATATTTGACCTTTTTTCATTATCCAATACATCCTGTATTTTAATTCCGTTACCTAATTGACCCCCTCTACTTTAGTTCTATTAAGTTTTTGTGATAAATCGATAGAAATGTGTCATGTGTAATGCATCTCCCAATTTTTGTTTTTTCTTCCAATATCGCCCTCTATATCCCGTAAATGGATGTCTGTCTTTTTTCTCAGATTAAAATCACAATCATCCCTAATTCTTTTTCTTTGTGGATTTTAAGATTTTTAGGATGGGCTTAAGTGATGGTGAATTTTAGATGGGTAACGGAGTTAAAGTACAAAAATAGGATCACTTGCATCACACGTGACCCATTTTTGATCTATTTATCACAAAAGTTGATGGGGTCAAGTAGGTAAGGAGTTAAAGTACAAGATAGTATTGTGTAAGGAAAAAAACTCAATAGGTTTTAAGGAATTAGACCAAACAATAAACAAGCTTATCTTCTTCTTTTACTAATTTGGGCTTTATTCTGTATTGCTCCTCAAACTCTCTCTTAATTTTACGAAAACCCCCTTTAATCTGGATAGTTTCAAATTTATCCCTTGGAGTCCTAAATGTTATTACAACTTCCTATCTTTAGTTAGCTTTGAACTGATGATCTCTGTTTGTTAAAACCTTTAGTTGGTCTATAATTTCTTATAATGCATCACAAAAATTGTCTTTTTTTTTGGAAGAATAATAAAAGGTAAAAAAATGAATATGGATTCATAAACAAGGGGAAGCAAATATTCGTCTAAGAGACTAAAAATAACCTCCAACTTTACCGAAATGACATTGCAGCAAACTAATGAGAAAGAATAAAGTAGAATATATAATTAGGTGAATCTCGGTTAGAATATATAATTAGGTGTAACCTAACTTAACCATAAGGTGATTACTTGATAGAAATGCTAAAAGGGTTAACATGGAGTAACTTAGAAGAACTGAGGGATAAACATAAAAATAAATTCAATATAAAACTTCAAAAATCTCTATTGAAAGTCTGTGGGTTTTCATTACATCTTTTTAAATCTCGTCTATAAGAAACAAGCACTTCAAAAATCTCTATTAAAAGTCTGTCAGTTTTCATTACATCTTTTTAAATCTCTTCTACAAGAAACAAGCACTTGTGTATATAGTTGGAAAATAAATCACAGGGGTCTATATATATATATATGTATACATATATATATATATATATATATATATATATATATGAGATTAATGGAGGAAAGAGGCTATAGGAGGGGATTTCCTCCTATGGCGTCGAAAAAACATCCCCTCCCTAGTTTTTTTCGACGATCGGCACCCACCATCTTCATCGTCATCATCTAAGATGTGGGTACACCAAATTTCATGTGATTCTACAGCTTTTTCACCGTTGATTTAGTGGGTTCAAAATTAACGGTTTACCGACAATAGAACTTTTTACATTGTTAAATCAACGGTGAAAAAGTTGTAGAATCACATGAAATTTGGTGTATCCACATCTTAGATGATGACGATGAAGATGGTGGGTGCCGATCGTCGGAAAAAACTAAGGAGGGGGTATTTTTTCGACGCTGATGGATCTCTGGATCTCCTTCAGATATTGTCTTCCGTTGATCTGCAGCGAGCGCTGATGGATGGCTGAGATTGAGTTGGAGGGTTGCCTCCTGAAACGTGTGGATCTTAATGGGTTTTATGTGGTTGAGGCCAAGCTACCTGCAAGGAAGTCCCGAGATGGTTGTGCCACCGAGGACCCTCCGACGGTCAAGTTAGACGGGGTATTTTGGCAGAGTAACGGCCTATTGGGGTAAAATTGGCCTACCTGAGTCGTTTGGGAGAGGGGTTTATATAGTGGTAGCAATGGGCAGGCGGGCGCGAGATTCACGCCGGCCGTTACGCCCGCGTGATAAGCGGGATTCCCCATTAATGACGAGATATGCTCGTTAATGGGAGATCGTGATGGCGTGGAACGTGGGATCATGGGCGGCGGATATCTTGTGCCTGGCGAGATTTGCGGAGCCGTGGCGGAGGCGCCTGTGATCGGTGCTGTGGGTCGGTCGGTAAGACCGAGGAAGATAAGCTCGGCGGGAGGCTCGAGAACGAGCGGGAGGCCGAGGCATCTTGGTTCTGTGATAGCTCGGAGGCGAGTTGGGGTGGCCTGGAAGGCCACCGAATGTCGGTAACATCCCCGGGTCGCAGGCCCGGGGTACGCTTCCAACGTACCGTTCTTGATCCTTTCTTGTAAGCTCTCGGACACGTCATCTGCCACATGTCATGATCTGTGGAGTCACCGATATCGAGCATCATCATTAGCCCCCCACTCTCGTCTCGACCCGTTCCTGGGTCGGGTCAAGAGTGGTCTGACCGGTCACCCGGGGTGAGTTCTTATTTGAAGATATCGTCGGTGCGTATTCCCGGGAAATTAGTCGTGCTTTCTTAATGACGTCAGCGAATCAGGGGAGAGATCTCGCATTAAAGAGGAAGCGCCGGTTTGTGCGTATGATCGTCGAAGCGCCAGCCCACGTGTCTGGCGCTGGTTTGTGCGCCCGTTTTCTTTTAACCCTCCTTTGTTTTCTTCAGGTCCTCCAGCACGCCGCCCTCGTCGTCAACATGGAGGACGAGGAAATTGCCCCGGCGATGCGGGCCGCGGACGAGTTCTCCTCGCGGGAGGAGAGCTCAAGGCTGGAGCTGGAGGCGGCGGTGGAGAGGGTCGCTGCTCTCGAAGACCGGGTGGCGGCCGGGGATCGGCAGATCGCCAAGTACCGAGAGGCCGCCCGAGCCACCGAGGCCAAGTTAGAAGATCTCAGGGTGCTTGTCGCCACCCTGAAGAAGACGGAGAACACCCTCCGGAGGGAGAACGAGGCGGCGAAGGAGGTGTTTACCGCCGGAAACCGGGAAAGACTGACGTCTTGCCTGAATCTGGGGGCAGATCCTAATAGGTGCTATCCGTCCACCTCTCCGAAGATGCCAAGTTGATTTATGACACCATGTATCGAAGGTTTAGACTGATGCGGCCGTTGTAGCAGACTTCGTCAGATTCCCCCTCGTCGAGGGGGTTTTTGATTGTGGGGATGCTCTTCCCTGCAGGCGCAAGCCCCTGCAGTTAATTACGCAACCGCGTCGCGGTAACAACTTTCTCCTTCTCCAGATGGTCACTTCGTGTCGTGGGTGTTTGTTTTGTTTTTGGTTGCCCGTGGATCGTACACGGAGACTAATTTATGTTGTCGCCCGTAGGGCGTGGATTAGTCCAAATCCGTATATTCTTAGATTTGGGTTTGGGGGTTGGTTTAAGGATACGTTAGTCTTATTTGAGACTAAGATCAACTTAAATGTTTGTTAAGGATACGTTAGTCTCATTTCAGAGTAAGATCAACTTAACAGGATCGTTTAGATCCAACAAGAAAGCATTTGGACTCAATTGTTTAGTTTAGGGACATTGCGGTCGATGACCAATTTAAGGACATGGTGGTCCATTACCAGTTTAAGGACATAGTGGTCCATTACCAGTTTAAGGACATAGTGGTCCAATACCAGTTTAAGGACATAGTGGTCCATGTTAAGGACATCATAGTCCGTGAAATGTATGGCTGTCGGGACCCATCACCTCTCTGAAGACGTTGAAGGATTACAACGACAAATATCAGAGGAGTTCAGAGATGTACCCTTGAACCAAAGTTGATTGGGTGATCTATAGTCCAATTTGGAACTAAGATCAATTAATTAGATTATGAGCATATTGGCTCAGTTAAATCTGAGTTGATGACTTATGGCCAATTTGGGCTAAGTCCAATTAAGTTTGAAATGTTGGCCTCTTGTTGGACCATTAGACATTTGTCTGGGTTCAAGCCCACATTATTTAGCAAAGCTAAACATTTTCATCTTTGATTTCCTCAATTTTGAGATTCATTTTGGGGGAAGGACTTTTGCCTCTGGAAAATTAGCCAATTTGGCTAAAGGCAAACACTGAAGAACAACAGTGTTAAATACTGGAAATAAGATTATCAAATTAGTGTTAAACACTAGAAATGTGATTCTCAAATTAGTGTTAAACACTAAAAGATAACAGTGTTAAACACTGGGAACAAAATTGTCAGATTAGTGTTAAACACTAGAAGAGGAAGGGGTCACGTGGGGGTACGTGATGGCATCAAAAAGTAGGGCCAGATTACCTTTATTTTGTTCTGCAAACAAGTGTTAAACACTTTTTATTTTTATTTTGAGCATCACGTGTTGGCGCGTGATGGACATTTATGCACCGATTGTTAACGCATCTGCTAAGGGGTCACGTAGGGACACGTGAGAGCGCCCAAAGCTTATATTTCATTTGCTTTTCTTTCTGTGCTTTGGAGGTCACGTGGGAGCATGTGAGGCTTTGCCTCAGAGCTTTTTTCTTTTCATTTTGGAGGATTTGTTCAGGGCTCACGTGGGGACACGTGAGGGCGCCCAGAAATGGTTCTGCCTTTGCTTTTGTTTTCTTTATTTTAGAAGTCACGTGGGAGCACGTGAGGCATTGCCTCCAAACTAATTCTTTCTCATTTTTGGGGATCTTTTCAGGGGTCACGTGGGGACACGTGACCTTAGTTCTTTGCATGCATGGAGATCTTTCAAGTCCCTTTATTTTATTTTAAGAATTAAATTCTCTATAGGGTTAAACCCTAATCATGATTTTGGAGGAATTAAATTCCTATATATGTAAAAGAATTAAATTCTTAAGTAGGGTTAAACCCTAATTCTGTCCATCTTGAAGGAATTAAATTCCTATATTTTCAGGAGAATTAAATTCTCATATAGGGTTAAACATAGTTTTGTTTTGGGAGAATTAAATTCTCTAAATTCAATTCCCCCTCTAAGTTTTGGATCTGCATGGCAGGATCTCAACCCGATGAGAATTAAATTCTCAACTTATGGGGAGATGTGCTCTTTGCAGATCTTCAACCAGAGGAAGAACTAAGTTCTTTTTTTGTAGAAGAGTTAAACTCTTAGATTTGAGAATTAAATTCTCTTTTTTGAAGTTTTGATCCCCTTTCCTTTTCTCACCTAGGGTTTTCTTTCTTGAGAATTAAATTCTCCTCTCTTTTTTCTCTGTTGAGAATTAAATTCTCCTCTCTTTTTTTTCTCTCTGTTCTTCTCTCCAAAAAAGTAGATCCTTCTCTTTTTTTCTTGGCTCCTATTTATAGGAGAAAGAAAAGAATCAATTTGTTTTGTGAATTTTTCATTGAAAGATTTTAATTGATTTTGTAACCAACATGATCTTTTAGATCACTCAGTGAATTTTATTCACCATTGGATTTTTAATCCAAAAGATCTTTTATCTGTTATTCAAATTTTAGGCAAATCTTTCCTTGTATAAAATCTTTCCATAAATTGGTGATTTTTAATCACCATTGGATTTTTAATCTAACGGTGCTCCATTTTACAGAACACCATCCTTTTTGTTTGGAAAGATTTAGAAGCTTTTAGAATTTAATTCTATTAAACCGTAAGGCTTTCGAAGCCAGTCACGTGCGAACACGTGACCCTTGGTCACGCGTGAGCACGTGACCCCCAATTGAGTCCTTTTCTCAGCGTTTATTTACGCTTCAGTTTTAACCATCACGTGTCAACACGTGACCATTGGTCACGTGTGAGCACGTGATACCTCATTGAGGTATTTCCTTCAGCCGTTTGTTTTTATTTCTGTTTTAACTATCACGTGTCAACACGTGACCATTGGTCACGTGTGAGCACGTGACCATTGATCACGTGTGAGCACGTGATACCTCATTGAGGTAATTCCTGATTTTTAATCAGGGAACAGTGCATAACATATTTGCTCATAACTTTTGATCCCGGATGAATTATGAAGCCCATAATATATTAAATCGAAGGGTTTTTTGAGATGCTTCCAATATCATCAGAATTTAGCTGTTTCTCCTTCGGGAGTTTATCAAAATACAGGCCGGAAGATACTGGTTCGCATTTTCTTAAGCGTATCGCTGCCATTTGATACCTTGGGCTCTTTTGCGCAGAAATTTTTGACGGGAACAAATGCCCCCCACTACTTTGCCCACGTAAGTATATACGTGGGTGAAGTAGTGCAGAGTTATGCATGGCGTATGACCAGTTTCGGGTTGGTATATAATTTTCAAAATCTTGATCTGAGAAGATAACGAGCGGACACAAACGTCGTCATTTATCATTGACTCAAATCTCAACTCTTAAAGGATATAGTTCCAAACCCTCAGCCCCATGAGCCGCACCCTTCTATTTCTTTATGTCTTACTCTGGTGTGAAGGAGTTTATATGCCCATGAGTAACTTCTCCATTTCAGTGACATGTAGCTTTAGCAAGTGTGGCCCATAGATGGTAGATAACAGTTCCTCTTGAACTCTTTATAGGGCAGCGATGGCTTAGAAGACAGGGTTAGGATCTGTCTCATAAGACTTTTCAACTTTATGAGCCGTGAGGGTCTCATAAAGAATTTTCTCCCTACATGTCGAGAGGATCCCGTAGGTGTATTTTCTCCTTAGGAGTCGTGAGGACTCCTAAGTGCGGTTTCTCTTGAGAGTCGTAAGGATCTTACAAGAGAATTTCCCCCCTTATAAGTCGAGAGGACTCGTAAGTGGTTGTTTCCCTCTTTGTCGAGATTCGACTTTGGAGAGTGTGGTCCGTGAATAGTATGCAAGAGTCCATTTTGGACCGACTTGCAGGGCCCCAGTGCTTAGGAAACAGGTTTTTTTATCCCTGCTGCCTAAGGCTTTTCCCTACGAGTCGAGACAAATCGAGAAGTTCTCGCAAGGATGTCCTAACGTTACAGTTAATCTTTGCTCTTTACGAAAGAGGTCCTTTAGGGTCTGTGGTACTAGGGTTTTGCCCGTCGTACCGTCGCGTTGGCTGATGTATTCCTCGATAGGCAATCTTCCTGTTTGAGTAGCCTTGCGACTGTCGTGTCTCTGATCCCTTCGGGGGCTGGACAAGACGTCTTCAAGCAATCTTCCTAGGCAGTTTGACCGTCGGAAGAGCAAGCGTTAGGAATTTTTCCATGCCGCTTTTTACTTGAGGTTAGGCTCATTTTGGAGAGCCCCGATGAGTCATAACCACTCCGCGCTGGTGTGGGATGATCTCCGATAGTCTTTCAAGTTTTATATGAGTTGCCTTCAAGACCCTGAAGCTAGGAATTTGGCATTTGCTTCATTTTCCGGCATTGCGTCTACTGTATCGAGATGAATATCGCGGTTGTCTCTAGGTTGTTGATGAACCATCGAGGTTTGGAACTAAGGATTTTGCCGTGGCTCCATTGTTTGATTGTCGCGTCTGAATCCTGCTGGAGGGAGAACGCTGTGGTGACATCTCATCTGCTGTATCGAGACGAACGTCGAGGTGGTGACCACTCCATGTGGGATGATCTCTGGTAGTCTTTCAGGTTTTATATGAGTTACTGTCAAGACCCTGGAGCTAGGAATTTGGCCTTCGCTTCGTTTTCTTTGGCGTGTCCGAATCCTGTTGGAGGAAGGACGCTGTAGTGACATCTCGTCTGCTGTGTCGAGACGAACGTCGAGGTGGTGACCACTCCGCGCTGGTGTGGGATGATCTCCAATTGTCTTTCAGGTTTTATATGAGTTACCATCAAGACCCTGAAGCTAGGAATTTGGCCTTCGCTTCGTTTGCTTTGGCGTGTCCGGATCCTGTTGGAGGAAGGACGCTGTAGTGACATCTCGTCTGCTGTATCGAGACGAACGTCGAGGTGGTGACCACTCCGCGTTGATGTGGGATGATCTTCGATAGTCTTTCAGGTTTTATATGAGTTACCGTCAAGACCCTGAAGCTAGGAATTTGGCCTTCGCTTCATTTGCTCGCACTGCGTCTGCTGTATCGAGACGAATGTCGTGGTGGAGCTGGGATTTTGCCGTCACTCCGCTTTGTTTCGACCATGGGGTCTTTCGCTGACGTTGCATCTGCATCGTGCTGGATTGCGAGGGAACGCCGTTGTTGTAACGAGACGAATGCTCAGGTGGAGCTGGGATTTTGCCATCACTCCGCTTTGTTTCGACCATGAGGTCTTTTTTTGACGTTGCATCTGCATCCTGCTGGACTGCGAAGGAACGCCGTTGTTGACATTTCGTCTGCTGTATCGAGACGAATGCTGAGGTGGAGCTAGGATTTTGCCGTCGCTCAGCTTTGTTTCGACCGTGAGGTCTTTTGTTGACGTTGCATCTGCATCCTGCTGGACTGCGGAGGAACACCGTCGTTGACATCTCGTCTGCTGTATCGAGACGAATGCTGAGGTGGAGCTAGGATTTTGCCGTCGCTCCGCTTTATTTCAACCGTGAGGTCTTTTGTTGACGTTGCATCTGCATCCTGCTGGACTGCGAAGGAACGCCGTTGTTGACATCTCGTCTGCTGTATCGAGACGAATGCTGAGGTGGAGCTGGGATTTCGCCGTCACTCCGCTTTGTTTCGACCATGAGGTCTTTTATTAACGTTGCATCTGCATCCTGCTGGACTGCGAAGGAACGCCGTTGTTGACATCTCGTCTGCTGTATCGAGACGAATGCTGAGGTGGAGCTGGGATTTTGCCGTCGCTCTGCTTTGTTTCGACCGTGAGGTCTTTTGTTGACGTTGCATCTGCATCCTGCTGGACTGCGGAGGAACGCCGTCGTTGACATCTCGTCTGCTGTATCGAGACGAATGCTGAGGTGGAGCTGGGATTTCGCCGTCACTCCGTTTTGTTTTGACCGTGAGGTCTTTTGTTGATATTGCATCCACATCCTGCTGTACTGCCGAGGAACGCCGTCGTTGACATCTCGTCTGCTGTATCGAGACGAACGCTGAGGTGGAGCTGGGATTTTGCCATCGCTCCGCTTTGTTTCAACCGTGAGGTCTTTTGTTGACGTTGCATCTGCATCCTGCTGGATTGCGGAGGAACGCCGTCGTTGACATCTCGTCTGCTGTATCGAGACGAATGCTGAGGTGGAGCTGGGATTTCGCCGTCGCTTCGCTTTGTTTCAACCGTGAGGTCTTTTGTTGACGTTGCATCTGCATCCTGCTGGACTGCGAAGGAACGTCGTTGTTGACATCTCGTCTGCTGTATCGAGACGAATGCTGAGGTGGAGCTGGGATTTTGCCATCGCTCCGCTTTGTTTCAACCATGAGGTCTTTTGTTGACGTTGCATCTGCATCCTGCTGGACTGCGGAGGAACGCCGTCGTTGACATCTCGTCTGCTGTATCGAGACGAATACTGAGGTGGAGCTGGGATTTCGCCGTCACTCCGCTTTGTTTCGACCGTGAGGTCTTTTGTTGATGTTGCGTCCACATCCTGCTGTACTGCTGAGGAACGCCGTTGTTGACATTGCGTTTGGTGGAACGAGACGAATGATGAGATGGTCTCTAGGTTGTCTGTGAACCGTCGAGATTTGGAACTAGGGACTATGCCGTGGCTCCGTTTGATGGTGTAACATCCCCGTCCTGCTGGAATGAGGAGGTACACCGTTGTTGACATCTAGGCTGTAGGTGTGGCCATTGAGATTTGGAACTAGGGACTTTTCCATGGCTCCGTTTCGTTGCGACTCTGAGGTCGGTTATTGACGTTACGTCTGCATCTGGTTGGAGTGAGGAGAAACGCCGTTGGTGATCTCTAAGTTGTCGATATTGACGCCGAGACCCTGAAGCTAGGGATCTTCCTTTACTTCATTTGTTGACATTGTGTCTGCAATATTGCGACAAATGTCAAGGTTGTCTCTAGATTGTCTATGAACCGTCGAGATTTGGCTTCGCTTTCTGATGGAGCCTGTTGGGAAGGTATGGTTCCCTCTTTGTTTGTGCCCCTGGATTGTATACAGGGATCGATGTGATCTCACCTGTAGGGCAAAAAGTTTCATTCTTTCATCATTTTTTTATTCTTTCCGTGATGCTCTATCATTTCAGCTTTTTATATCGCGAAAATCGCGATTGCCCAATCATTTCGGCTATTTCTCGCGGTGCCCAATCATTTCGGCTATTTTTTTTACTCGCTGCTTTTTATTGCGAGTTGCCCAATCATTTCGGCTGTTTTTGTATGCATACATTTTTGCTTGCTGATTTTGTTGCAAGTTGCCCCATCATTTCGGCTATTTCATATGCATTTTTTTTGGCTCGCTGATTTTTTTTCTTCTCGCGAGTAGGGGATTTGGGAGCTGATACCAATCTCAGCATCAGCATCGCTGCGACTGGAATATATCCAGGAGCGAATCATCATTTGCCATGAAAGGACTTAGAATTTGATACCGATTTAGGCATCAGCATCGCTACAACTGGGATATTGCCAGGAGCGAATCATCATTTGCCTCTGTCGATGTCGAACAAAGGTGGCTTAGTAAACGGGGTTAAGATCCTGTCGACTAAGGCTTTTGACTTCATAAGTCGTAAGGGTCTCATAAAGGTATTTCTCCCTACGAGTCGTGAGGATCTCGTAGGTGCATTTTATCCTTAGGAGTCGTGAGGATTCCTAAGTGTGTATTCTCTTATAAGTCGTAAGGATCTTACAAGAGTATTTTCTCCTTCTAAGTCGAGAGGACTTATAAGGGTTGTTCACCGTGTGAACATATCCCTAGTCACGGATGGGACTTTGTTAGGGAAATGTTTATTCGCGCCCGTAGATTGTATACAAGGGTCGATATTGAGCCGCTTGTAGGGCAGTATCGGAGGTTGGGGGGGCGCTTAAGAACAGGTTCAGGTTTCTGTAACTTAAGACTTTTGAATCTTATGAGCCGTGAGGGTCTCATAAGAGGGTTCTCCTTACGAGTCGTGAGGATCTCGCAAGTGTAATTTCTCCTTAGGAGTTGTGGGGATTCCTAAGTGTGTTGCTTTCTTTGTGAGTCGTAAGGATCTCACGCGAGTGGTTTCTTCTCACAAGGTCGAGAGGACCTTGCAAGTGTTCTTTAACGAGGTTGCGCCCTTTCGGGTTTTCACAAACACTCGCCGGTAGCCCTGCTGTTTTTACTCACGGAGCCCTTTCGGGTTTTCATCCGTGCCCATCTTGCTTATGGACATACCGTTTTTTTTGTCGAGATTGCGCCCTTCCGGGTTTTCACAAGCTCGTCGGCAGTCCTGCTGTTTTTACTCACGGAGCCCTCTCGGGTTTTCATCCGTGCCCATTTTGCTTATGGACATACCGTTTTTTTTTGTTTTTTTAACCACGTCAGCCTGAAGGTGCCGCGGGTTGGTATTAGTTTAACGATATTTCGGTCAACAGCCAGTTTTAGGATATAGTGGTCCATGGGGCTTTCTCTATGAACGAGCATGATGCCCCGGCATGTCCATCTTTTTCGGATCATGTGGTCGTGGCGGGCTCACCTTCCAGTTGTCAGACAACGCGAATTTGCCCTGTTGGTATTCATCCTCAATCCAGCCTTTGAAGACATAGCAATTTTCGAGTGGGTGACCCATTACTCTGTGGTAGGGACAATAGTTAGGATTGTTAACGTCACCTGGCTGCAACGGACGTTTTGGATCTGGCAGAGTGATGAGCCCGTTGCGCACCGCTAGCTCGAACAATCTCTTTGTTTTATCTTTGGGAAACGAGTAAGGACGTTTCAACTTTTCATTGAGGTATCGCGGCTTGTTGTTTTGACGACCAAACGGTCTCGGGTTACTCGGCTGTTGTTGAGCGTTGGCGACGAAGGTCGCTTTTCCATTCCCCTTATCCCTTTTGATCGATCCCTTGTTTGCAGGTCCGAGATTCTTTTCGGATAGCGTGCGATTGCGCAGCTGAACGTTCTCGCAGCTTTTCTTTTCTTCCTCTTTTCCTGAGGTGGATTCTTTGAAGAGAGGGCTGAGAGTCATTTCTTCTTCAGAATTGCTCCCGAAGGTGAGAGCTTGCGATCTACCGCCGTCAACCATATGACCGTTGCCGGCAGTTTTCATATGCTCATTTGTCGTGCTTCTCTGTTTCCGACGAGCTTTGCGCTTCAATCGCTGACCGCGCTGCCGGTGAGCAACGTATCCCTGCCACCAGTTTTTAAAGGCATTACACTCTTCGGTTGGGTGCGCAATCTTTCGATAATATAAGCAGTAGCTAGGATGTACATCCGCTTCATCAGGAGTGTTTCCTTCAGAGGGTGGCGGCTTCATTCCCATCGATATGGCTTTGGCGAATCTTTTCCTCATCATGAACCTGCTTTTATTTGCAGCGGGTGTACTTTGATCCGGTAGGAGTGTTTCGACCCTTTCATCTAGTCGCCGGCATTTGGCTTTCTCGAATATGGCCATCTCGCGCTCTCGATCAGCTTTGCTTTTAAGACGGGCTTCGTTCAGGAATGCATCAATTATTTCGTCTGATGGTCCTAGAAGTTCTGGCTCAGGATCTGCCCCCAGCTTCTCTGTGTAAGGAGCTTCTTCGTCATTTATTGACGAGTGAGAGATCACATGGCAGCTTGCCACATAATCTTCAGATTCATCCGATGAGTCTTCTCCATTGTCATCATCTCCGTTCTCAAGGACGTGGCTGAGAAACTCTTAGAGTATGATTGGAGTCCGCGCTTTTTGATTGTATTCTTCCAACGCGTCAATCTGCCTTTGCTGGTCCGTGCGTTCATCACCAGGCTTCACGGGCTTCTTGGATTTCTTCTTCTTTATCTTCGAAGACTTTGACGGCTGGGCGTGGGCATTTTGACTATCGCCGCCAATCTTTGGGATTGGGCGCGGCCTTAGCATTCCTCCGATGATTTCGGGTTCCAATGGATGTTTCCATCTGATCGCCAGGCATGTTTGGGGATCCTTCAGCATTCTTTTCGTCTTGGCTAAAAGAACGTCCTCCCATGGGGGCTTCCCTTATGAATGAGCACGATGCCCCCGGCATGTCCACCTTTTTAGGGGCGTGAGGTTGTGGTGGGTTCACCTTCCAATTTTCGGATAATGCGAACTTGCCTTGTTGGTATTGGTCCTCTATCCAGCCTTTGAAGACGAAACAATCTTCGATTGGATGGCTTACTGCTTGGTGGTAAGGGCAGTAATTAGGATTGTTGACATCGCCTGGCTGCAACGGACGTTTTGGATCCGGCAGATTGATGAGTTTCTTGCGCACTGCCAGCTCGAACAGTTTCCTCATTTTATCCTGGGGAAACGAGTAAGGACGTCCCAGTCTCTCCTCGAGGGATGAGCGTGGACGCACGTTGTTTTGGCGAACAACCGGCTTTAAGTTGCTCGGCCGTTGTTGAGTATTGGCAACAAAAGTTGCTTTCCCTTTGCCCTTTTCATTCCAAGGCTCTGTCTTTGAAGAGGAAGGCATATGGCCCATCTGGTCCATTTGGGCCAGCTTGTCAATCAAGGCCTGGAAGGTGGTCGGCTTGAAGAACATCATGAATTGGGAGATGGTTGCTTGAGGGTCGAGAATACCCACGAATATGCCCACGGCAGGAGCTTCTTCGATGCGCTGCTCGCACTTTGACCATAGATTACGCCACCGTATCGCATACTGGACCCAAGTTTCTCCAGGCTTCACCCTGGCATTGATCAATGCCATGATTGGGGTGCGTTCGCTAACGCTTGCGAAACGCTGTGTGAATAGCAACTCCATCTCTGCGAATGTCTTGACAGAGTCATTTGGGAGTTCGGAATACCACTCGAATGTTGTCTCCGACAAACTGCCAACAAACTGGCAGAGCAGTAGCTTATCGTCACCTCCAGTGTTGCCGCATAAGGCTCTGAATTGAGCGACGTGCTGATGCGGATTTCCCGTCCCCTTATATACGTGGAATTTGGGGATCGTATATCCCGGCGGGTAACTTATTTGGTCATACCAGCCCGGATATGGTCGTCCAGTTTTAACAACTTGGCCGGCCGTTTCGTTCGCTCGGTGAGCTCGTATTTGCTGAGCGATGTAATCATCCAGGGCAGCTTTTGAGATGTTCTCCTCTTTGGCTGCTGAACAAGCTGGAGGAGGGTTTGATGTCTCCCCTCGGTCGTCTTCGAGGATAATCGGAGGATCTTCAGCTGGAGGATCCAGCTGTAACATCATCCCGACCATGTCTTGAAATAAGAACGCCATTCGTTTTATATTGGCAGCTTGTTCCGCTGCCTCTTTGTCCTTCTTTTCGAGGATTCTGCGAAGGAACTCAGCATCAGTTTCTTCTTCTTGACGTTGCTCCGAGGTTTCTGAATTTTCTTTTGGCCCAGTGAGTGCGGCCATGGCTGTTAGCATTTCTTGGGGATTTTGTTGCTGTTGCTCCTGGGCCCTTGTTACAGATCGCGTAAGCGGTCGATGACCTATGGAGATACAGATGTCCTCTTTTCCGGACGCCATATAGACGGTGTGCACCACCATGCCCCCAGACTTGGGGCGTTTAGGTTCAGTGGTCTTGCGATTCGTCGCAGACTCAAGGATTTTCTTTGGCCTTCTTTTCTTGTGAGCGGTCGAAGTTGAGTGGGCCGTTGCATTGGGCACCCAAATAGCTGTCGCCTTTTGTGGCTTGACAGGACAGTCCTCTTCCCGCTGAACTTTCACATTTTTCTGTCGGCGGGGATAATCTTGATCAATTACCGAGTCTTGGACTTGACGCCAGACCTTGTAGATTTTAGAGGACAGCCGTTGAGGGGGCTGTTCCGGCTTCACCTTTGTAGTGCTCTCTATAGGTGGAGGAGATCTTTTTAGCATGGCCATCGAAGAGTTCTTGCGTACCCTCCTAAGTGGTTCAAAACTGTTCCCAGTTGGAACAGCAGCATCAATTTCCACCGTTGGAGCCGACGGAGTCAATCCAGAAGGAGAGTTGCCCCCAGCCTTCCTTACTCGGCGCCAGTGGCATATCCCTAGTAGGAGAAGTGTTGTCTCCTGAGGGTTTTCAACGGATTACACCCACAAAATCCTATAATAAAAGAGAGATGGTGAAATTTATATGAAGATAAGAACTATAAAAGAAAGAACTTGAAAATAAGAGTTTTCAACTATACCAGCTTTTCAGTTTCTATGAGCCCTATCTTAATGGTCATGAAAAAATGTTAGAAATCACATTATCCCTTGATAAAACATCGCCTTTAGTTTTCATTCCTACCTTTCTTCCAAACATTGATCATATACCCCTACGTGTGTGAACTGGACATCCCTACACTCAGAAAATTCAATTCAAGCAACCATACTCTTGTCCATCTACCTTAGTACTTTTTAATAGATATTTAGATGTAATTTGCCCACACATTCTTCATGCGACCATTAATACTTCTTGAGGTACTAACCGACCGATTACTCATGTGCTTGCTAATTAGGTGTTTTTCCTCGTCTTGCAACACCTAAGGCTTAGCAGTAGCTCCCAAACCAGTTGGTCTAAGGCACTAGGTGATAAAGCACCCTCGCTATATTTATTTTATTGCTGCCTCGGTGATAACAAAACCAGTGTTCATTTTTTTTTTACCATTTTATCTTTTATTCTCCACTTTTATTTTCTTCATACTTTGGCTTTTAGACAAGAGCATTTCAAGGTATCATCTACTATCCCGAGTTTCAAGATGTGTGTAAGTGCGTATAGTAGGGTATCAACGTTCAAATGTTTGGCTTCAAGAATAGAAACTATTTTTCAGGCTTATTTTTATCCTCGGATTAGTAATTTCCTTCATCTTACTAACCCTTGGGACAACAGTTCATAACTACTTATTACTAGTTTCATTTAAGAAAATATCTAATTTTCTTGTTTTTCTTAAACTATTCCTATCTTTTAAATATAATTTTTTCACTTTCCACTCTTTTATTATCACAATTTTTTTTGTGCTTATATATAGTATAATGCAAAGTAAGGCGTAAATAAGCACAGGAGCGCTGAAAAACGACTTCTTGGGAGCTTCTTGCGATGGTATAGGAGCGCTGAAGCTCGTTGGCGGGAGCATGGTCCCGAAGAATAGCCCAGTGGTGGCTTGAGTTACCTGATCCACTGGCATAGTGAAAAGGGAGGCCGCTTGGGGCCCGTAAGTTACTCCTCCAGATGGGACAGAGCGAGAGTTGCTGTTGCAGTTAGTGCAGTTTGAAGTCGTTGATTTCTTGAAGAGCTTGAATATTCTGCCCCCTGCGTCGACCTTGGTCTTTGGCATGTGCCAGTTGTTTGAGGACCGATTCCGTCGGCAAAGCTGCTGCTTGGGGAGCCCGCCTGTGGACAACAGACATCCTCTGGGCTTCCTCCATCAGCGTTGAGGCACCGAGGGTGGGAGGTGGGAGCATCGACCCAAAGAGAAGCCCGTTGATTTCTTGAAGAGCCGAATTGCAGAGATTTGAGCCTGCAAGTGGCCCGTACTTGACTTCACCAGATATGACAGAGCCTGTATTGCTAAGGTCGGAACAAACGCCATTCTTCATAAAGACTAAGCGCCGACTTCAGTATCCACTCCCCTAAGGGCAACCACAAACATACACACCGCGATTATCTGATCACGGGAAAAACACGACACACGAAGTGTGGAGTGGAAAGAGGAAAAGGTCCCACCGGGCGTGCCAGAATCTGTTTACCGCCGGAAACCGGGAAAGACTGACGTCTTGCCTGAATCTGGGGGCAGATGCTAATTGGTGCTATCCGTCCACCTCTCCGAAGATGCCAAGTTGATTTATGACACAATGTATCAAAGGTTTAGACTGATGCGGCCATTGTAGCAGACTTCGTCAGATTCCCCCTCGTCGAGGGGTTTTTTGATTATGGGGACGCTCTTCCCTGCAGGCGCAAGCCCCTACAGTTAATTACGCTACCGCGTCGCGGTAACAACTTTCTCCTTCTCCAGATGGTCACTTCGTATCGTGGGTGTTTGTTTTGTTTTTGGTTGCCCGTGGATCGTATACGGAGACTAATTTATGTTGTCGCCCGTAGGGCGTGGATTAGTCCAAATCCGTATATTCTTAGATTTGGGTTTGGGGGTTGGTTTAAGGATACATTAGTCTTATTTGAGACTAAGATCAACTTAAACATTTGTTAAGGATACGTTAGTCTCATTTCACACTAAGATCAACTTAACAGGATCGTTTAGATCCAACAAGAAAGCATTTGGACTCAATTGTTTAGTTTAGGGACATTGCGGTCGATGACCAATTTAAGGACATGGTGGTCCATTCTCAGTTTAAGGACATAGTGGTCCGATACCAGTTTAAGGACATAGTGGTCCATTACCAGTTTAAGGACATAGTGGTCCAATACCAGTTTAAGGACATAGTGGTCCATGTTAAGAACATCATAGTCCGTGAAATGTATGGCTGTCGGGACCCATCACCTCTCTGAAGACGTTGAAGGATTACAACGACAAATATCAGAGGAGTTCAGAGATGTACCCTTGAACCAAAGTTGATTGGGTGATCTATAGTCCAATTTGGAACTAAGATCAATTAATTAGATTATGAGCATATTGGCTCAGTTAAATCTGAATTGAGGACTTATGGCCAATTTGGGCTAAGTCCAATTAAGTTTGAAATGTTGGCCCCTTGTTGGACCATTAGACATTTGTCTGGGTTCAAGCCCACATTATTTTGCAAAGCTAAACATTTTCATCTTTGATTTCCTCAATTTTGAGATTCATTTTGGGGGAAGGACTTTTGCCTCTGGAAAATTAGCCAATTTGGCTAAAGGCAGTGTTAAACACTGAAGAACAACAGTGTTAAACACTGGAAATAAGATTATCAAATTAGTGTTAAACACTAGAAATGTGATTCTCAAATTAGTGTTAAACACTAAAAGATAACAGTGTTAAACACTGTGAACAAAATTGTTAGATTAGTGTTAAACACTAGAAGAGGAAGGGGGCACGTGATGGCATCAAAAAGTAGGGCCAGATTCCCTTTATTTTGTTCTACAAACAAGTGTTAAACACTTTTTATTTTTATTTTGAGCATCACGTGTTGGCACGTGATGGACATTTATGCACCGATTGTTAACGCATCTGCTAAGGGGTCACGTGTGGACACGTGAGAGCGCCCAAAGCTTATATTTCCTTTGCTTTTCTTTCTGTGCTTTGGAGGTCACGTGGGAGCACGTGAGGCGTTGCCTCAGAGCTTTTTTCTTTTCATTTTGGAGGATTTGTTCAGGGGTCACGTGGGGACACGTGAGGGCGCCCAGAAATGGTTCTGCCTTTGCTTTTGTTTTCTTTATTTTAGAAGTCACGTGGGAGCACGTGAGGCATTGCCTCCAAACTAATTCTTTCTCATTTTTGGGGATCTTTTCAGGGGTCACGTGGGGACACGCGACCTTAGTTCTTTGCATGCATGGAGATCTTTCAAGTCCCTTTATTTTATTTTAGGAATTAAATTCTCTGTAGAGTTAAACCCTAATCATGATTTTGGAGGAATTAAATTCCTATATATGTAAAAGAATTAAATTCTTAAGTAGGGTTAAACCCAAATTCTGTCCATCTTGAAGGAATTAAATTCCTATATTTTCAGGAGAATTAAATTCTCATATAGGGTTAAACCCTAGTTTTGTTTTGGGAGAATTAAATTCTCTAAATTCAATTCCCCCTCTAAGTTTTGGATCTGCATGGCATGATCTCAACCCGTTGAGAATTAAATTCTCAACTTATGGGAAGATGTGCTCTTTGCAGATCTTCAACCAGAGGAAGAACTAAGTTCTTTTTTTGCAGAAGAGTTAAACTCTTAGATTTGAGAATTAAATTCTCCTTTTTGAAGTTTTGATCCCCTTTCCTTTTCTCACCTAGGGTTTTCTTTCTTGAGAATTAAATTCTCCTCTCTTTTTTCTCTGTTGAGAATTAAATTCTCCTCTCTTTTTTCGCTCTGTTCTTCTCTCCAAAAAAGTAGATACTTCTCTTCTTTTCTTGGCTCCTATTTATAGGAGAAAGAAAAGAATCAATTTGTTTTGTGAATCTTTCATTGAAAGATTTTAATTGATTTTGTAACCAACATGATCTTTTAGATCACTCGGTGAATTTTATTCACCATTGGATTTTTAATCCAAAAGATCTTTTATCTGTTATTCAAATTTTAGGTAAATCTTTCCTTGTATAAAATCTTTCCATAAATTGGTGATTTTTAATCACCATTGGATTTTTAATCCAACGGTACTCCATTTTACAGAACACCATCCTTTTTGTTTGGAAAGATTTAGAAGCTTTTAGAATTTAATTCTATTAAACCGTAAGGCTTTCGAAGCCAGTCACGTGCGAACACGTGACCCTTGGTCACGTGTGAGCACGTGACCCTTGGTCACGTGTGAGCACGTGACCCCAATTGAGTCCTTTTCTCAGCGTTTATTTATGCTTCAGTTTTAACCATCACGTGTCAACACGTGATCATTGGTCACGTGTGAGCACGTGATACCTCATTGAGGTATTTCCTTCAGCCGTTTATTTTTATTTCTGTTTTAACTATCACGTGTCAGCACGTGACCATTGGTCACGTGTGAGCACGTGATACCTTATTGAGGTAATTCCTGATTTTTAATCAGGGAACAATGCATAGCATATTTGCTCATAACTTTTGATCCCGGATGAATTATGAAGCCCATAATATATTAAATCGAAGGGTTTTTTGAGATGCTTCCAATATCATCAGAATTTAGCTGTTTCTCCTTCGGGAGTTTATCAAAATACAGGCCGGAAGATACTGGTTCGCATTTTCTTAAGCGTATCGCTGCCATTTGATACCTTGGGCTCTTTTGCGCAGAAATTTTTGACGGGAACAGGGGGGAAGGAGGCAAGTCGAGCTCCGAGCGTCGAAGGCGGTTGAGAGCTATAAGAAGTCGGACCAGTACTACACCGACCTCGCTGGAGCCGCTGCCATCGTTTGGCACGACGCCCTCGACGCTGTCAAGGCCTTGATGCCGGAGTTTCCTGACGGCGAGCTCCGAGGTGAGTACCCCCTCGCGGATGAGGCGCAGGGGAATGTCCCCGGAAGCGCTGCAGGGGGAAAGGCCCCCGGTGGGAGCGTTGGGGATAAGTCGGTCGCCTCGGCGACCGGCCACCGGCGCCGAGGCTCCCGCGGTGGGCGCCGACCTTCAAGATGCCACCCCGGTTGTCGCAGTTGAAGCGCAGCTCATCAAGGTTCTCTCCGGCCCCGAGGCATGAACTTCCTCACCTCCTTATTTTCTTTGCGCTATAATTTTGTAAGCCTCCGGGCGTTTTTGTAAGGTTGGGGAGCCTATAATTCCTCTGTAAAGACTTCCGATTTTATGAATAAAAATCTTTTTGCAGTGTTCTTTGCGTGCGCATTTTCCCTTTGTTTGTGGTAAACATTTTTATTTGCGCGGTACTGCTTTCATGTTAGGTCGGTTTTTCATCTAGCGATCGCACGTTGAGTTGAATTCGACCATTTGCCAAGTGTGCAAAGACCGGTGAAAGGTCGATATCTCCATGGCCCCGAAGTCGAGGTAGAGATCGCTTAGTAAAGACGTGCAGGGAGGGCATTGAGAGGCCTCTTGATGAGGGCTATGATCCTTGGCGTCGTTGGGCAAGGATTTGCCTGCTAAGGATGGACCGAGCAGGGTAGCTGCTCAATGGCCTCTTGATGAGGGTTTTGATCCTTGGCGTCCTGGGGTAAGAAATTACCAGCCAAGGATGGGCCGAGCAGGGTAGCTGCTCGGTGGCCTCTTGATGAGGGCTTTGATCCTTGGCGTCGTGGGGTAAGAAATTACCAGCCAAGGATGGGCCGAGCAGGATAGCTGCTCGGTGGCCTCTTGATGAGGGCTTTGATCCTTGGCGTCGTGGGGTAAGAGATTACCAGCCAGGGATGGGCCGAGTAGGGTTGCTGCCCAATTGCCTCTTGGCGAGGGCTTTGATCCTTGGCGTCGGTGGATAGTGAACTACCGGCCATGGATGGACCGAGCAAGGTTGCCGCCCGGTGGCCTCTTGGTGAGGGCTTTGATCCTTGGCGTCGGTGGGTAGTGAACTACCAGCCATGGATGGACCGAGCAGGGTTGCCGCCCGGTGGCCTCTTGGTGAGGGCTTGGATCCTTGGTGTTGGTGGGTAGTGAACTACCAGCCATGGATGGACTGAGCAGGGTTGTTGCCCGGTGGCCTCTTGGTGAGGGCTTTGATCCTTAGCGCGGGAGGGCATTGAGAAGCCTGCTATGGATGGACCGAGCAGGGTAGCTGCTCGGTGGCCTCTTGGTGAGGGCTTTGATCCTTGGCGTCGTTGGGTAAGAGATTACCAGCCAAGGATGGACCGAGCAGGGTAGCTGTCCGGTAGCCTCATGGTGAGGGCTTTGATCCTTAACGTGGGAGGGCATGGAGTGGCCTGCTAAGGATGGACCGAGCAGGGCTGCTGCTCAGTTTTGCGAGGTACTGTCCGACCTTCCCTGGTGTGTGAACATCAGGAAGAGTGACCGTCGCGGATGACACGTGTCATGAACGCATGGAGGGAGGCGAAGCGTTTAGAAGAGCCGCGTCGCTCCGACTTCGGTTCGCCGAGAAAGGCGGGATATCTTCCCCGTGGCGGTACAGTATTGGAAGAAACGAGCGAATATTGGACTCTTGGGGACGCCGTGGGGCTATAAAATAGAGAGGGCGTGTTGATCATTCCTTCCTCTATCCCCAAAACGTAAGAATGGATGAGTTCCCTTTCTCCATCCCCGAGATCATTTCTTTCGAGGACCTATACTTGTACAACCAGCTGTGCTCCGAGGAGACGCGGCAGGCGGTGATCCGGCGCGTTGAGGATCATTTTGGCCGACTTCTTCCCCGGCGATCACCCCTGCTTCAGCTGTTGATGTACTCGATCTGGAGGGCGTCGCCGGGGCTGCACAACCCCTTGTCCGAGCAACTGAAGGACGAGGCAGTTGGTAAGCTGAGATCGCTATGTCGCTTCGGCCTGATCTCGATGAGTCGGCGGGATCGATCAGTGGCACTCGTCCTCGAGTGTTACCAATTGAGGTATCTCTCTAATGGGTGTCCGCCCGTGGAGCTTTATGGCCCGTCCGTGTCCACGAGGGTTCGCAGACAGCATCAGAGGCAGAGGTCCGAGGCGGCAAGGGCTCGGCTGGCGGAAATATCCTCGGAGTACCATGAGCAATGTTTCTTGCACCCCCTTCCTCCGCTGTTGTAATTTTTTTTGTTTAAGCAATGTAAGGCTGAGGAGCCCACAATACCTTTTGAATAAATAAAATTTTCCCTTTTGCAATGCACTATCGTGTCCTTCTTATTATTTAAGTAAAAAGAACTTAGAAGAATTTACATCGCTTTGTTAAAGAACCCAAGTAGTGGCCTGCTAAGGATGGACCGAGCAGGGTAGCTGCTCGGTGGCCTCTTGATGAGGGCTTTGATCCTTGGCGTCGTTGGGCAAGAGATTACCAGCCAAGGATGGACCGAGCAGGGTAGCTGCTCGGTGGATTTGCGAGGTTCAGTCTAACCTTCCTTGGTTCGTGAACATTGGGAAGAGCGACCGTCGCAGGTGGCACGTGTCAGGAATGCTTAGGGGAGGCGTAACGTTTCGGGGAGCCACGTCAGTTCTTCCACGTAGCGGCGCAGTATTGGAGTAATTTTGGTGGATCCCAGGATTCACGCCCATGCGCGCGCGAATCTGGGTCCTTAAGGATTCTGTTTGAGGTTATAAATAGAGAAGGAGACGGCAACTTCTTCGGCATCGCTTTTTGGGATGACTGGGCGTATGTATTCGATCGAAGAGATCATCACCTTCAACGACGTCTTCGTGTATGACCAATCCCTGGCTGAGGATGGGTACCGGGGAGTGGTTCAGCGCCTCGAGGGTCACGTCGGCCGGCTTTTCCCTCGGCGGTCGTCTCTCCTACAGTTGCTGATGTACGCAATTTGGAGGAGGTCACCGGGGTTGTAGAACCCCTTCTTCGAGGAGTTACTGGACGAGGAGCTCGACAAGGTGCGCTCGATCTTCCTGCTCGGCTTCATCTCGAAGGCCAGGCACGACCGATCCTTGGCCCTCATTTTGGAGTGCTTCAAAGAGAGGTACATCGTGAGCCAAGGCGCGGAGGGCGGAGCGTCGGGTGCTTTCGTGGCATCCCGGGTTCGCGTGCAGCATCGGCGGGAGCGGGCTGCAGAGGCTTGGGCCCGGCTAGCGAAAATTTACTCTGAGTATCACTAGGAGTACTTCCTCGATCCCGTTCCCCCTCTGTTGTAAATTTTTCCTTTTTATTTTTCTGTAAGGCTGAGGAGCCCATAATACCTTTTGAATAAATAAAATTCTCCTTTTTGCGATGTCCTATTGTTCCCTTCTTATTATTTAAATAGAAAGAACTTTAGAAAGGTTTATATCGCCTTTGTGAAAGAAGAAATATATATTCGTAGATATTCTTTTTAGAGGTACAGCTTGAGCTTCTCAGCATTGTAAGGCCATGGAAATTTGCGACCATTCGCGTCTTGTAAACGATAGGCTCCGCCGGGCAGGACCTCGGAGACGAGGAAAGGACCATCCCATTTTGGGGAAAACTTATGCAGCTTTCCTTAATCGACGAACTCGTTCCGCCTTAGGACTAAATCTCCGGTCTTGAAGAAGCGATGCTTGACTCACGCGTTGTAGTAACGGGCGGTTTGTTGTTGATAGTCGGCAGCTCTGATCTGAGCCCGGTCCCATTTCTCCAACAAGATGTCCAGGTTAGTCCGGAGGGCCGAGGTGTTCACTTCGTCGTCGAAGTGCTCGACCCGGTGACTGGGGAGCCCGATCTTCGCTGGGACCGTTGCCTCGGTACCGTAGCAGAGGCTGAAAAAGGTCTCCCCGGTGGAGGGTTTTCTTCGACGTGCGCAGGGCCCATAAGGCCCGGGGTAATTCCTCGACCCAACTGCCCTGGCGTCCTTCTAGGCGCGTCCGAAGACCCCAGAGGACGTCCCGGTTAGCGGCCTCGGCTTGCCCGTTGCATTGGGGATGTGCGACCGCGGCAAACTTCGTGAGGATACGATATTCGCTACAGAATTCCTTAACATTTTCGTTTTCAAAATTTGTCCCATGGTCGGTGATGATACACCTCGGGATGCCGAACTGGAGTATCACGTTGTTCTGCAGGAACTTGATAGTCGTGGTGGCGTCCAGTTTCCTGATGGGAATGGCCGCGATCCACTTCGCGAAGTAGTCCACTGCGACGAGGACGTACTTGTGCCCGCCCGTACCGATAGGGAACTGGCCTATCATGTCCATTCCCCACTGGGAAAACGGCCACGGGGAGGTTAGGGCGGTTAGCTCGGTAGCCGGAAGGCGAGGTATGCTTCCATGGAGTTGGCAGCTTTTGCATCTCCTTACGAGCTTCTGGGCGTCCTGATGAATCGTCGGCCAGTAGTACCCCTGGAGCAGTGCCTTCTGGATTAAGGTGCGGGCCCCTTGGTGCGTGCCGCCAACCCCTTCGTGGATCCCACGGAGGACATAATCGGCTTTGTGGGGATCAACGCACTGGAGCAGGGGCTGAGTGAAGGACTTCTTGTAGAGGTTCGCATTGCTCCAGACGAAATGGCGAGCTTTGGCTCGGAGACGGCGGGCTTCTCGCCAATCTTCTGGGAGCGTACCTTCTCTCAGGAATTCCACGAGGGGCTTTCTCCAATCCCGGACTTCTTCCCGGGTTATGTACACTTGAAGTGGCGTTGCCCCGTCTTCTACGCTGGGCCGTGGTAAGACCTCGAAGAGGATGTTCCTCTTGTTGTTGGCCGTATAAGATGAAGCCATCTTACTCAAGGCGTCGGCCTTTTAGGGTGTTTTTCGTCACCCCATTGAGATGGGAATACACGCGCGCTTGTCAAGCGTACTACAGATTCCCCCTGCCTAGGGTAGGCTGGGGTTTATTGATTGCAGGGATCCGAATCTTCGGCAGCCGCGGACTAAGCTGCCGTTAATTATCCCTCGTCTTTGGAGCGAGAGAAACTCCGATTGATGGGTCAAACAGGTCATGCGAACTCAATGTGCAGTGTTGTGTTTTGGAGGGGAATTAGATATATTGGGGGCCCCGCAGAGTTTTTACGGGGCTTCCGCTACCCGGATAGCGGGCTGGGGGTCAAGGGGGCTAGCAGCCCCCTTACGGGGTGCAGGGCAGTGCCCCGTTAGAAATTTTTTCTAACGGGGGAGGTATTTTTAGTGTGGAGTGTATATATATATAAAAAGGGGGAAAGGGCATCCAAAAGACGCGTGGGAGAAGGCACCGGCGCCTCACGTGCATGGCATGCATGGCATGCGGGCGCTGGGCGCAAGGCGCCTGCGCCTCACGTGCATGGCACGCGGGCGCTGGGCGCAAGGCGCCGGCGCCTCACATGCCTGGCACGCGGGCGCTGGGGACAAGGCGCCAGCGGAAAATAAGGGGGGCTCAGCCCCCATACTGGGAGTTGTACTCCTATTGACTTTTGGAGTTAAACTCCTTAAAAAAAGATGTATTATTATTGTTTGTTTATTTTTATGGAGTTAAACTCCTTAAAAATTTGATTTGTGGAGTTAAACTCCAGGTAATATTTGTGAATGCTCAAGGGGACCCCCTTTCTTCTCCCTTGAGCCTTGGATCTTTCCCAAAATGGGATCTTTGGAGATGAGTCTCCTTCCTCCTCTTTTGTTGGCCGGATCTTGGAGAACAAGAGGGGTGAGATTTTAAAAATCTCTCCTTTTTAAGATCTGATGGAAGATCCGAGCTCCCTTTTGTGGGTTTTGTGCTGGAAAACTATTTATTTTTGGAAGAGGATGGGTTAAACTCTTGATTTAATTTTTAAAAAAAGGAGAAGGTTTAGAACCTTGAGGAAGGAGAAGGAGGCACAAAAATCCTAGATTTTTAGAGAATGAAAAAATTTGTCATAGATATTCTCATCACGTTTGCCTTTATAGGCTACAAACTTTACATATAGCCCCTTGGGCTTTACAAAATGGCATTTTGCCGATCTCATGCCTCACGTGCTCATTTCTTTTGCACATGAGCCATGTGTTTTACAAAATTTGGCTTTATGCCCATTTTTCTTACATTTATTCATAAAATAAAATAAAAGAAATACACCAAAATTATTTATTACAAAATTTTAATTTTGGCATGGGGGAGGCCGGCCGCTTCATGTTCGGGATCGACCCGGGCATTGGCCCACTTGACCTGGGCTTGGGCCCACTTGGCTTGGGTTTGACTTCGATTTTGACTTGGTCAACCGGGATGTAAATTTTTACCCCAACAAATTGCCCCCCATCAATAAATGCACACCACATATGTGGGTTGTGTGCATGAAATTGATGGATCTTCTTTCGTGGGTAGGTCGACTTGATCTGGTTCCCGTTTTAATGACGTGGAGGTCGATGCTGCCATTTTTGCGATGTGGACGGTCGGTGCTGACCTTTTTGCGACTTGGACGGTCGGTGCTGACCTTTTTGCGACTTGGACGGTCGGTGCTGCCCTTTTTGCGACGTGGACGGTCGGTGCTGCCCTTTTAGCGATTGGACGGTCGGTGCTGCCCTTTTAGCGACTTGGACGGTCGGTGCTGCCATTTTAGTGACTTGGATGGTCGGTGCTGCCCTTTTTGCGACGTGGACGGTCGGTGCTTCCCTTTTTACGACTTGGACGGTCGGTGCTGCCATTTTAGCGATGTGGACGGTCGGTGCTGCCATTTTAGCGACGTGGACGGTCGGTGCTGCCATTTTAGCGACTTGGACGGTTGGTGCTGCCCTTTTAGCGACTTGGACGGTCGGTTCTGCCCTTTTTGCGACTTAGACGGTCGGTGCTGGCCTTTTTGCGACTTGGACGGTCGGTGCTCAGTGCTGCCCTTTTAGCGACGTGGACGGTCGATGCTTGATTTGGCTTGCTCCGCTTCTTGCGGTGTCAGAATTCGATTTGACTTGCTCCGCTTTCCGCGGTGTCGGGATTTGGCTTATTTCCGAGGTGGAGCTTGATTTCGCCAGGGATATCGTTGGTTATCTTGCTGACTTGATATGATTTGGGTTTACATCAGCATCGCTATACTAGAATATAGTACCAGGAGCGAATCATCATCTGCCATGACAGGATTTGAGGATTTTGGTTTTGGTTTGGCATCAGCATCGCTGCACTGGAATATGGTACCAGGAGCGAATCATCATTTGCCATGAGGAGATTTCCCTCGTTCCCAGTTTAACGACTTAGGGGTCATCTGTTCCCATTTTAACGACTTAGAGGTCATCTATTCCCAGTTTAAAGACTTAGGGGTCTATTGGATTGGAGTTTGGAATTTTGGGGTTACGGTAGGCATCAGCGTTGCTAACACTGAAGCACATGTGCCAGGAGCAATCCATCATTTGCCTTTTCCTGTTGGGGAGCGATGGCTTAGGAGACAGGTTTAGATCCCTATCACCTAAGGCTTTTCAATTTTATGAGCCGTAAGGGTCCCATAAAAGCATTTTCCCCCTACGAGTCGAAAGGATCTCGTAGGTGTACTTTCTCCTTAGGAGTCGTGGGGACTCCCAAGTGTGTTTGTCCTTTGTGAGTCGTAAGGATCCCACGAAGGTGTTTTCTTACGAGTCGTGAGGATCCCGTAAGTTTGTTCTCCTCATGTATCGTGAAGACACATGAGTGGGTCTTCCCAAATGGAGCATAATTCCAAGGGTGGAGATCAGCCGCGTAACTGGTGATTGCGGTGGGGCATGGGTATGATGAGAATTATTTGAGCCTGTGGATTGTATACGGTAGTCAACTTGGGGACCAACCGTAGGGCTGGGAGAATTTTGGGAGATTGGATTTTGGTTGGCGTCTGCATCGCTGCACTGGAATATGATATCAGGAGCGACTCATCATTCTCCGTTTGGGGACTTGGAATTTGGATCTTGTTTGGCATCAGCATTGCTGCACTAGAATAATGCCAGGAGCAACTCATCATTTGCCCCGGGAGGACTTGGGATTTGGTTTTTGGGTCGGCATCAGCGCACCGCTAACACTGAAGCAATGCCAGGAGCGACTCATCATTTGTCGTTGGGAAAACTTGGGATTTGGGTTTTTGGTCGGCATCAGCACCGCTAACACTGAAGCGAAATGCCAGGAGCGACTCATCATTTGCCGTTGCCCGTTGGGGAGCGATGGCTTAAGAGACAGGTTTAGATCCCTATCACCTAAGGCTTTTCAATTTTATGAGCCGTAAGGGTCCCATAAAAGCATTTTCTCCCTACGAGTCGAAAGGATCTCGTAGGTGTACTTTCTCCTTAGGAGTCGTGGGGACTCCCAAGTGTGTTTTTCCTTTGCGAGTCGTAAGGATCTCACGTGGGGATTTTCTCCTCACAAGGTCGAGAGGACTTTGCGAGTGTATTTCATCTCTTCTAACGAGTTTGCGCCCTTTCGGGTTTTCACAAACTCGCCGGCCGTCCTGCTTTTTTTTTTACTCACGGAGCCCTTTCGGGTTTTCATCCGTGCCCGTTTTGCTTGTGGACATACCTTTTCTTCTTTTTTTTTGTCGCTGGTGGGACTTTAAAAGTAGTCTCGCCGACAGGACTTGGGAGAGATAGGGGTCGTTTATGCCCGTGGATTGTATACGGTTTTACAGGATGTATGATCCAAACCGTAGGGCCTGCGTGCTCAATTCGCCTGCGACTTGGAGCATTCACGCGTAGTATTTCTTGAGATATCGGCCATTGATGGGTGGCATAGGCCTTTCTCCCTCGGCATTTATCAGCCCGTAGGATCCTCCATCAAACACTTTCTCAATGACGTATGGTCCTTCCCAGTTTGGCTCGAATTTTCCATACGAATGTCGATTGGGGATGATCGGTCTTTTTAGGACCAACACCAATTCGTCTTTCTTGAAAGCGCGGAGATGGGTTATCTTGTTATAGGCCCGTGACATTTGGGCTCGGTATAGCTCCAAATTTTGCTGTATTGTGAGCCTCTTTTTTTCGAGGGCGTCGAGCTCTTCGAGCCGAAGGAGCACGTTTTCCTCCTCCGTCAACTCATGCTGAACGGCCATCCGTAGGCTCGGAACTTCGACTTCGAGTGGGAGGATTGCTTCCACTCCGAAGAGTAGTGAGTATGGAGTGGATTGAGTTGGAGTGCGGTGTGTGGTACGATATGCCCACAACGCCTCGTGAAGTTTGAGATTCCAATCTCTCTTGTTGGCTGAAGCATTTTTCCTTAGGAGCTTGCATAGAGTTTTATTGAAGGCTTCGGCTAGCCCATTAGCCCTCAGATTATAGATGGTGGAATATCTCCAGTCTATCTTGTGCTGAGTAGCGAATCTTGAGACTTTGAAGCTCTTGAAAGAAGGCCCGTTGTCAGAAATGATTCTTCTTGGTGTACCGAAGCGGTATAGAATATTATGCTGGAAGAACGTCAGAATATTTTCTGTCTTGACTTCTTTTAGCGGAACAGCTTCAGCCCTGTTCTCCGCCGAATGACGCGATCGGGACGTTGGGACGTCCGGCCTGAATTTCGAGGGCAGATGCTATTTGGTGCTATCCGTCCACTTCTCCGAAGATGCCAAGTTGATTTATGACACCATGTATCGCAGGTTTAAACGGATGCGACCGATGTAGCAGACTTCTTCAGATTCCCCCTCGTTGAGGGGTTTTTTTTATTGTGGGGACGCTCTTCCCTGCAGGCGCAAGCCCTTGCAGTTAATTACGCTACCGCATCGCGGTAACCACTTTCTACTTCTCCAGATGGTCACTTCGTGTCGTGTGTGTTTGTTTTGTTTTTGGTTGCCCGTGGATTGTATACGGAGACTAATTTATGTTGTCGCCCGTAGGGCGTGGATTAGTCCAAATCCGTATTTTCTTAGATTTAGGTTTGGGTTGGTTTTAAGGATCGTTAATCTCATTTGAGATTAAGATCAACTTAAACGTTTGTTAAGGATACGTTAGTCTAATTTTAGACTAAGATCTACTTAACAGGATCATTTAGGTCCAACAAGAAAGCATTTGGGCTCTATTGTTTTAGTTTAGGGACTTTGCGGTCCAAGGTTAAGGACATCATAGTCCATGGGCTTAAGGACTCCACAGTCTAAGGTTAAGGACATCATAGTCCATGGGTTTAAGGATGACCCCACAGTCCGAGGTTAAGGACATCATAGTCCATGGGTTTAAGGACTCCACAATCCACGGAATGTCTGGTTGTCGGGACCCGTCACCTCTCTGAAGACGTTGAAGGATTACAACGACATGTATCAGAGGAGTGAAGAGATGTACCCTTGAACCAGTATTGGTTGGGATCTGTAGTCCAATTTGGGACTAAGATCAATTAATTAGATTATGAGCACATGGGCTCAGTTGAATCTGAATTGAGGACTTATAGCCAACTTGGACTAAGTCCAATTAGGTTTAAAATGTTGGACATTTGTTTGGGCTGCTGAACATTTGTCTAGGCTCAGCCTCCCTTTATTTAGCAATGTTAAGCATGGGTCTGGGTTTTGACCATATTTTTTGTCTTGTATTGAGTGCTAAGCACTCGTATGCCATATGAGATGATCAATTTGGAAGACAAAAGTGTGTTTGAGGTTCAGTCAAAAGGAGGGTACTGCCTCTGGAAGACTTAGCCAATTTAGGCGAAAACTGGTTTGAATGAAGTGTTAAACACTAGAGTACACTCAGTTATCACGCGCTCTTACGTGATGCGCTCAGAATAGTGTTAAACACTAAGGATGCAGCGCACAAAATAGTGTTAAACACTGAAAAAGAAGCGCTCACGTGGGGTCACGTGAGACGCTTGAGTGTTGGGCCCAAACTTCCTTTATTTTATTCTCAGAATATTCAAATAAGTGTTAAACACTTTTCGTCTTCATGGCCATCACGTGTGGGCACATGATGGGTACCCATGCACTGGATATTAACAGGATTTGTTAGGGGTCATGTGGAGACACGTGAGGGCGCCCATGCATTGGATATTTAATCCTTCAGTTTTACCCCAACTTTAAAATAGTGCTTGTCAGGGGTCACGTGGGAGCACGTGAGGCATCCAAAATCTGTTCTTCCCTTCTTATTTTGAGGAGTTTTTCAAGGGTCACGTGGGAGCACGTGACCCAATTTCATTCGTTCTCTTTTGATCACTGAGGAAGGGAGTCACGTGGGCACACGTGATCAGGCCAGGTACTGATTTCTTTTACGTGCATGGAGAGTTAGATCCCTTGTTTAAGAATTAAATTCTTTTGTAGGGTTAAACCCTAATTTTATTTAGAGAAATTAAATTCCTATATGTTCGAAAGAATTAAATTCTTTAAACTCAATTTTCCCTCTAAGTTTTGGATCTGCATGGCAGAATCTCCCCGATGAGAATTAAATTCTCAACTTATGGGGAGATCTGCTTCTGCAGATCTTCAACCAAAGGAAGAATTAAGTTCTTATTCAGAAGAGTTAAACTCTTAGTTTGAGAATTAAATTCTCTTATAGGGTTATGGGAGCTTATAGAATGATCTCTTTCTCTCTCTTACCTAGAGTTTCTTTCTTTTCTGAAGAAATCTTCTTTTTTCTCTGGAGAATTAAATTCTCTTCTTTTTTCTCTCTGTTGTTGTATCTTCCAAAAAAAAATCTCCTTCTCTTCTCTTCTTGGCTCCTATTTATAGGAGAAAGAAAAGAATCAGTTTGTTTAGTCAAATTTTCATTGAAAGATTTTGATTGTTTTTTGTAACCAACATGATCTTTTAGATCACTCAGTGAATTTTATTCACCATTGGATTTTTAATCCAAAAGATATTTTATCTGTTATTCCTGGCAAATTTCAAGGAAATCTTTCCTTGTATATAATCTTTCTATGAATTGGTGATTTTTAATCACCATTGGATTTTTAATCCAACGGTGCTTCACTTTACAGAGCGCAATCTTTTTGTTTGGAAAGATCTAAGAAAATATTAGGGTTTTTGATTTCCCTTAATTTAGAATTTAATTCTATTAGTTCAGAAGGTTTAAATGCCTATCACGTGTGGGCACGTGACCCACAGTTTAAGCTTTTAACCAGAATTTAATTCTGTTGTTTTAAAGAACTTCAGGAATTATCACGTGTCAGCACGTGACCCTTGGTCACGTATGGGCACGTGATGCCCCATTAGGGTTTTTCCTTGCTGTTTTATTATACTTTTAATTCTTTTCAGTGGGTTTAAAGGCCCATCACGTGTGGACACGTGACTCCACTGATTGATTGTTTGATTAGAATTTAATTCTATTAATTAAAGAGCTTAGGAACCCATCACGTGTCTGCACGTAACCTCTGGTCACGTGATGCCCCATTGGGGTATTCCTTTCTGTTTTATTATTTCTTTTAATCCCTTTTAGTGGGTTTAAAGGCCCATCACGTGTGGGCACGTGACTCCTGTTTGATTAGAATTTAATTCTTACTTCAACAGAATCCCCAGGAAACCCTCACGTGCCAGCACATGACCCCTGGTCACGTGATGCCCCATTGGGTTTTTTCCTGATATTTTATGTGGGAACAAATACCCCCACAGCGTTGTTCTCACGTGTTTGCTCGTGCGTGCAACGCTGTCACCTTTTATGGCCGTTGGATCTGCCTAGGGAAGGGGGTAGATGAATCGTTTCCCATCACATTCTATAAATGCAGGGGTCTCTTCAGAAGCGCCTCCACTTTTTCCATCTTCTTCCTTCCTTGTTCTTGCCTTGAGAATTTAATTCTCTCTCTCAGAGCTCAGTTCTCTGTTCCAAATTTTTTTCCAGAGTTTAACTCTGTCCAAGAAAGAATCCTTTCTTCAGATAATGGTTTTGAACAACCGAAGAACTTTCATATATAAAAAGAACTCTTTTTGGATTTTAAATCCACACCAATGGTTTTTCCCTTCAAAGAACCCATTTTTCTGATCTTTAGGAGTGCACAATCTCTGGGTAGCAAACCCCATTGTTAGGCATTTTTCTGATCTTAGGGGTTTGATGACGGACTGTGTTTCTCTCTGGAATTTAATTCCATTTCCAAGAGCTTAGCTCTGCCAATTTTCTGGGAATTTAATTCCTCTAAAGAACTTAGTTCTTCACAGATAACTTCTTGGGATTTTCTTGCCCTGAGTTGTTCTTTGCAAAAATGTTTCCAGAGAGATCCTTCATGATTTGCATAGGGTTTTGCAGTAGGTTTTCTCCTTGGGGAATGTGTAGAGTTGTTTGAAATCCACTGTTCATTTATTGAGAATCTTCCTTTTGTTCTAATAATGATTACCCTGCCTCATCATTAGTGAGCCGCCATCTTGATTTTGTGGGCCCCCTCTGTTTTGTAACCAATGGTCCTATAAAATAAGTTGTTTGTCGTTTTCTTCCACTGTCCTTTTATATATATATATATTTATAAATATATATACACGTGTGGGCTTCATTAACAGTTTCCTTTCCTTTGTTTCAGGAACAATGGCTTCTCTTCCATACTTCCCTTTCACCCGCTCAGAGGCTGCCTTTCCTCAGTCACCGTCTGACGAAGAGGTGATGGCAATGATTAGGTCTCATGACCCAGATTGTTCCAACTTGCTTTTATGGGGGACCTGGTACGGGCATATCTTTCGGGGCCGCCGCGGCTTTCTTTGCGAGATACCAACAGAGCCTACCCACCCATTTTTGCCGATGGAGCGTCCACGGACCGCCTTTGCTGTGGAGATGTTGAATTGGACCCCTACGGAACGGCTTGAGCCGCCGACAACTGGGATTCCAAACCACCCTGTGCCAGCTATAGACATCTTAGGGCGTCGTATCTGCCAAGGTGAAGCCCAGCCCTAGGGACAGGTTTACAAAATAGGGCTTACTCCTCGACATCCCATGGGCTACCTTCTCTGGGCTCGTTATATCCTGTCTGCCCATCGTGCGAGACTGCAGAGGGTCGGGCTATATCAGGCGGTGTACGCGTCTCTCTTCCACTATCAGTCCCCCCATATCTGGTGGGTTAAGGCTTTCCTAAATCAATGGAATGTTCCCACCAACACCTTCTTGCTAGGGGACCGCGAAGTTTCAATTTCTCTGGAAGAGTTTCGCGAGATCTCGGGGTTGCCGATCAAGGGGACGCTCTATGAAGAACTGCTGCCTTCTGATGAGTATATTTTCAAGGCTGAGCCTGCTATGCTTGACGGCTTGTCGACTGAAAATGTCGTCCGCCACAAGCACCCAAGTCTAATCAAGGCTCTGGGCATTTTTGAGAAGCCGTTCATAGAGTCAGAGGAACAGGGCGTCACTTTCAAAAGCTTTATCACCTGCTTCCTTCGCGAAGACGTTCTATCAAAGACGGCTCCGAAGTTCGCGAATATCAACGACCCCTTCGGGTTCGGTCTAAATAAGCTACCGGCTAGAGAAGAGGATTTGCCACAGTTCTACATTCCAATCCTGTTGGCTGTACCTTTTAAGTCGATCGCAGCTCCTGGTATAGATGAAGAAACTTTCTTCATAGGTTTTATCAGCGTCTGGCTCAGTTGGTTCATTATTCCAACGCACCGTCGATTCATGAGAGCTTCGGTCATTTACCCTGCTCATCGCATCGCCGGAGGGACGCGACTAGCCGTGGGCATTGCGGGGCTAGCGCATCTGTATCATGGGCTAAGCACTGGAGCCAATACCTCAACCCCGGGCATGAACGTAGTGAGTTTCTCTTTTCATTACTTTACGTCATGGATTGAGATGCACGTGCTAGGGGCATTTGCCGCGCATCAGAGACCCAGCTTTTATGATGCCTACACTTTTCCGCGGCTCATGAGGTTGGTAGACGCTTCTGCTCCTGATCCGACTCAGTACGTAGCTATTCGTGTGCTGCTTAATCCATATGCCAATGTGGGCGGGATGGTATTTAACGATCGAGTCCTCTCTGCTCCTTCAGGACCGATTCAACAGCTTTTTGACTCGTCGAAAGAGGGAGCACCCTCCCTGAAGCCCAGGGAAGCCATGCACTTATATTCGATCAGACCGGGTTATCTGGTGTTTCGTCGAAACGGTGCGGGCCTTTTTATGCGGTACAACCCACACCGCTTTGCTCGGCAACTGGGATATGACCAGGGTGTCCCCTTTGAGGCGTTTACAGTGGAGCCCAGCCCGTCGTCGGAAGTTGTTCGTGACGCTGCTCATCACTTCATGCGGCTGAACACCAGCTCTCGCTTTGTGATTCCTGAGGATGACTACATTCCTCGATGTGTGGAGGCTTTCACGGGCTGGTACCTCCACCGAGTCAGTCCCATTATTGCTGAGGAGAGGAGGATGCTCCTTGGATATAGGGCTCCCATTCCGATCCAGGCTACGGGAGTCCCGCCGCGACCGCGGACAATGGTTCGCCCTCCCTTGAGGGATACTGGTACCATACTTATTCCTGAGGCGGCGAATGTGCACTTGACCCCGACGGTTGGGATGCCGATGCGCACTAGAGCTCAGGCAAGGGATTCTGATAGGGCGCCAGTAGCAGTATCATCAGCTGCGGCGTCAGCAATGGCAGTGTCGTCATCGGTAGCACCGCCGAGAGAGGATATTGAAGGCGAAGTGGGTCAACGTCGCACCAAAGCACCAAGGGGAAAGAAACGATCGTCTTCTGGTGTTAGTTCTGGGTCCAAGAGGCGAAAGAAGACGGTCACCGATCTGCTCGACTTTTTAGTGGAATCTGAGCCTATCTTTCAAGATGAACCACTAGCTATGCAAGAGTCAGATGGTGGTCTTCTTTTTCCGGGTTCATCTGCCGAGGAAGCTGCGCAATTGGCTGAGGCTATAACACGCTCCCAGGATGAGACTGAAAATGTAAGGGTCCCGAAGAGGCCTTATCCTGCCGTCATCTTCTACGAAGATCCTCCATCGATACGGCGGATATTTATAGGTCCTTTGGAAAAGGGAGGCGAGATATCCCTTAAGCAGCCTATCTCGGCCGATACCGAAGATGCGCTGTCGTTGTGGACCGGTGGCCACGAGTCCACCCTCGCACCCCGGCGAGCACGAATTCTTAAGAAGGAACGCCGGCTTGAAAATGCCATACTAGAAGCTCCTTTGCGCATTGGTATACTTATATATCTTTTTGTAGTATTTTTCATTGCTTATATATATATATATATCCTTATCCTCGTGAAAACTTTGCAGGGAGTTCGGCAATGGCGGAGGATCTGAGTTCGAGTCGCGTCTTGACTATGGGCTCTGTAAATATCCCTGATGAGACGCTAGTAAGTGTGGAGGGGGTCGATACAGCTGTTCTTCCTGCCACGGAGCTCCCACTGGTGATTTTCGTTCCCCCGGTGCTTGCTCTCCCGGAAGAGGCACCTTCATTGGCCGCGGATTTAATGGATCTTTCTGGGGACGGCCCGGAGACTATGGGACAGGTAGTCGAGGCCATCGTCCTTTCATTGGAGCCTGCAGCGGTGGCCACTGCTCCTCAATTGGAAATTGTTATACTGGCCCATGTCCCCGATGATGTGCCTGGGGGCATGGAGGAGGCCGTTGAAGCTGCTATCCCTCCAGTTCAGAGCGGGAGGAGCATCGAAGGTAGCCTTCTATATTTTATTTTAATAATCTCTCCATTATCTGAACCTTTCTGTCTTTTCAGAATTATGCAAGTTGGCGGCGTCTATCGCTGATCTGTCCCCCAGGAAGTCTTTTCAGCGTCTGATAGAGATGGCCGCTCCGCAGGCAATATCCCCTCAACGCATCGTCCTATCTTCCGGGAAAGGTTAGTGTTGTTCGCCTTCTTCACGGAATTATTATTATTTTGTATAACGATACTGATGTCTTCTGCAGTTCTGGAAGCCGATGACGAAGTTGAGATTCTTGACGGGTCTGGGGATCTTTTGGACCCTTCTTGCATGACTGTGGGTAAGTAAAGTTTCGACGTTGTTCCATCTGTACTTTGCTTGCAAGCCTCACTGATTGTTTATAAATTTTAACAGCTTTGTCAGTTCTTACCACGCTGGAATCTCGCATCGTCATGCTACCCGGCCCCTATGCTCTACGTTCCTCGGAACGGATGGCAAAGCTAAGCTTTCACTCTTTGTTAGCTCTGATCGAAGACCTTCGTGCTGGTAGTTTGATCACGGCCGAAGAATTTTCCGCCGAAGCCAATAGTTCTCTCCCCTTTCTTGCTGCTTACCACAGCGAAACATTGGTGCAAGTCTGGGTTGAGTTTTGTCTTCGGGTGGAGGCTTGCTTACATAGCCTTGAGTGCTCGCGTCTTCTTTCAGAGGTTGTGGCTGCAAAGGCGAGCTTGCAAGGGCTAATCGAACGGTGCGCCGCAAATATGCTGTCATGCGAGAAGAGGCTCAGCCGAAAATTTTCAGAGAGGAAGCTGGCTTCAACTGCGCTGGGGGAACTTCAAGCTAATCTTACGGCCAAGACCACTCAGGCGTATGAACTTTGGCGGGTGCTTCAAGAAGCTATCAGGGAGGTGGTAGCCATTGATAAAGCCGTCATTTTCACTCGCGAAATGGTCGAAGCTCATAAAGTTACCGAAAAGGAGCTTGAAAGTCGGCTTGCCTCGTACCAGGCCCAACAGTCTCAAGCGGAGGTCCGTCTTTTAGCGATAATGAATCATGAAGCCGAGGCCCAGCGGAAAAATGATGAACTGGCAAATCTATTAAATCGTCCGCCGGCTTGAAGAATTGTATATTTTCCTTTTTATTCTTCTTTTGTACATACTCCTGAATGAGAGTATTTTTTGATTCTTTCATAAATTCTACTTTGTATTCATTTTGATTCATGAATAAAAGACATATTTTGCTCCATGATGGTGTGTCTTTTTTAGTAAATGCATTTTGTGGATAATCTATTTTGATCTCTTTGTAGGACAGCGATGGCTTAGGAGTCAGGGTTAGGATCTGCCACCTAAGACTTTTCAACTTTATGAGCCGTGAGGGTCTCATAAAGGTATTTCTCCTTACGAGTCGTGAGGATCTCGTAAGTGTAATTTCTCCTTAAGAATCGTGAGGATTCCTAAGTGCGTTTTCTCTTGAAAGTCGTAAGGATCTCACAAGAGAATTTTCTCCTTACAAGTCGAGAGGACCCGTAAATGATTGATGAGTTGACTTGCTCCCGAATCAAAGAATTGCTTTGACGGGGAAATCGAGGGTTGACTTTATCCGCATTTCACGGGGTCGAGGGTTGATTATCCGCATTTCAGGGACTCAGGAATTGCTCTGGCCACTTCCCACGGGGTCAAGATTGACTTTAGCCATGTTCTACGGGACCAGGATTTACTCTGGCTGTTTCCCACGGGGTCAGGATTGACTTTAGCCGTGTTCCACAGGACCAGGATTTGCTCTGGACGCTTCCCACGGGGTCAGGATTGACATTAGCCGTGTTCCACGAGACCAGGATTTGCTCTGGACGCTTCCCACGGGGTCAGGATTGACATTAGCCGTGTTCCACGGGACCAGGATCCGCTCTGGATGCTTCCCATGGGGTCATGATTGACATAAGCCGTGTTCCACAGGACGAGGATTTGCTCTGGACGCTTCCCACGGGGTCAGGATTGACATTAGTCGTGATCCACAAGACCAGGATCCGCTTTGGACGCTTCCCACGGGGTCAGGATTGACATAAGCCGTGTTCCACGGGACCAGGATTTGCTCTGGGTGCTTCCCACGGGGTCAGGATTAACATGAGCCGTGTTCCACGAGACCAGGATTTGCTCTGGACGCTTCCCACGGGGTTAGGATTGACATAAGCTGTGTTCCACAGGACCAGGATCCGCTCTGGACGCTTCCCACGGGGTCAGGATTGACATTAGTCATGTTCCACGAGACCAGGATTTGCTCTGGGCGCTTCCCACGGGGTCAGGATTGACATTAGCCGTGTTCCACGAGACCAGGATTTTCTCTGGGCGCTTTCCACGGGGTCAGGATTGATTTTAGCCGTGTTCCACGAGACCAGGATGGGTTGACTCTCGGTTGTCTGTGGATCGCCGAGTCATGGAACCGGGAACTTTGCCGCGGCTCCGATTTGCTGATGTTACGTCTGTTCTAATGAGACTAATGTTGAGATGATCTCTAGGCTGTCTGTGAACCGTCGAGACTTGGCTCTCTTTCAGATGGAGCCTGGGGGGAAGGTATGGTTCCCTCTCTGTTTGTGCCCCTGGATTGTATACAGGGATCGATGTGATATCACCTGTAGGGCAAAAAGTTTCATTTCTTTCCGCGATACTCTATCATTTCATCTTTTATATCGCGAAAGTCGTGATTGCTCAATTATTTCGGCTATTTTTCGCGGTGCCCAATCATTTCGACTATTTGTTTTATTTACTCGCTGCTTTTTATTGCGAGTTGCCCAATCATTTCGGCTATTTTGCATGCATACACTTTTACTTACTGATTTTTTTGCAAGTTGTCTAATCATTTCGGCTATTTCATATGCATTTTCTTTGCTGCGAGCTTGGGATTTGATACCGATTTAGGCATCAGTATCGCTACAACTGGGATATTGCCAGGAGCGAATCATCATTTGCCTTTGTCGATGTCGAACAAAGGTGACTTAGTAAACAGGGTTAGGATCCTGTCGACTAAGGCTTTTGACTTCATGAGCCGTAAGGGTCTCACAAAGGTATTTCTTCCCACGAGTCGTGAGGATCTCGTAGGTGCGTTTTCTCCTTAGGAATCGTGAGGATTCCTAAGTGTGTGTTCTCTTATAAGTCGTAAGGATCTTACAAGAGTATTTTCTCATTATAAGTCGAGAGGACCTTGCAAGTGTCTTTTAACGAGATTGCGCCCTTTCGGGTTTTCACAAAACTCGCCGGTAGCCCTGCTGTTTTTACTCACGGAGCCCTTTCGGGTTTTCATCCGTGCCCATTTCGCTTATGGACATACCGTTTTCTTTCTTCTTCTTTTTTTCTTAAATTTTTTTTTGTGTCAGCCTTGGGATGCTGCGATCCGTAGTAGTTTATCGACGTCTCGGTCAATAGCTAGTTTTAGGACATAGTGGTCCATCGTTAGTTTAGGGTCGTTTCGGTCCGAAAGCCGGCTACTACTTATAGAGTTTGGGCTTAGAAAGATAGCGAGCGGAAATAGGCGTCGTCATCTATCGTTGACCTAGGCCGTGACTCGTCAGGCATAGTATTTTTTCAGGAAGCAGCCGTTTATTAGCCTGAAAGGTCTTTCACCATGCATGTCCATGAGTAGATAGGCTCCACCCTGGTAGACTTTGTCTATGATATACATGCCTTCATAGTTCGGCTCGAATTTCCCCCGCTTGGCACGATTGGGGATCATAGGTCTCTTGACCACTAGCATGAGTTCGCCTTGGCGGAATGATCTCGGCCTAGTCAATCTTTCGTATGAGCGCGTCATCTTTGTTTTATAAGCCTCCAGGTTTTGTTGCGCCATGAGCCGGGTTTCATCAAGGGCGTCGAGCTCCTCAAGCCGAAGGTGAACATTTTCTTCGTCTGTTAGCTCGTAGTGAACCGCCACTCGTAGAGAGGGTAACTCTATCTCGAGGGGGAGTATCGCTTCTGTGCCGAATACCAATGCATACGGCGTTGTATTTGTGGCCGTTTTGAACGTAGTTCGATATGCCCAGAGAGCTTCATGCAGTCTCTCGTACCAGTTCTTCTTAATTTTGGACATCGTATTTTTCACGATCTTCGTCAAGGTCTTGTTGAAAGCCTCAGCTAGACCGTTAGCTCGGGGATTATAGACCGAAGAGTATCTCCAGTCTATGTTATGCTGTTGTGCAAAGCGGCTGATTTTGTGGCTTCTGTAGGCTGGCCCGTTATCGGAGATAATCCGTCGCGGGGTGCCGAACCGATAAATGACGTGTGTCTTGAAGAAATGGAGGATATTCTCCGTCTTCACTTCTCTTAGTGGTACTGCTTCTGCCCACTTGGAGAAGTAATCGGTGGTTGCCAAAATGAATCGATGTCCTCTGGACGATGTTGGTTCAGTGGGCCCGATTATGTCAGTTCCCCACATTTCGAATGGCCAGGTAGCCACTGTTAGGTGTAGCGGATTTGGATGCTGGTGGATAAAATCCCCGTGAATTTGGCACGAGTGGCACTGCTTCGCGTATTCTAAGCAGTCTTGGATCATCATAGGCCAATAGTAGCCCATCCTTTTGATCTTTAGTTTCATCTTCGGCCCGGCTTGGTGAGAACCACAGAGTCCGTCGTGGGTTTCTTGGACGACTCTCCTTGCGTCTTCAGGTCCCAGGCATCTTAGCCATAGAGAATCAAATGATCTCTTATATAAAGTGTCATTGACGAAGGCGAAGGATAGAGCTCGTTTCATGAGCTGATGTCTTAAGGACGCATCTTCAGGCGTTCGACGGGATTTGGAGTATTCTATAAAGACTTCTCTCCAATCCATAGCCTTTTCCTAGTCTTTTATTTGTTGGGTCGTTTGCTCGGTAGCTCCCTTTTCTTTGGACGACTCCGGAGATATTTCTGCCGGCACAAGAACCACAACGATCCTCACGTCATCGAGGTTCTCATTGGCCAGTTCTTTAGCGAGTTTGGCCAATGCATCCTCTTTGCTATTTTCCGCACGCGGTATGTTTTCCAGGGCATAGGCAGGGATTTGAGTCAGCAGTTGCTGCACTCTCTCGCCGTACTTCACCAAATCAGGCTTGCACGTTTGATAGTCGCCGTTTACTTAACTAACGACCAGTTGGGAGTCTCCGTATATGAGGAGGTTTTCGATTCCCATGTCGACAGCGATCTCAAGACCTGCTATCAAAGCTTCATATTCGATTTCATTGTTCGTCCTCGGTTCTGTTAAGGAGAAGGCAAAGCGCATTATCCCTCCTTGTGGAGTCACGAAGATGAGGCCCACCCCTGATTTGATTATGGGGGTGCTTTGTTTGCGCTTCTTCATGGAAGATGCTCCATCGAAGTAGAGTTCCCACTGGGTATCATTCTCTCTTCTCTCCCTGTCGATCGTGTCAAACGCGTGCTCGTCGGGCAATTCGTAGTTCAAAGGAGAATCAGCAGGTATCCGATGCTCAGCGAGGAAATCGGCGATAGCCTGGCCTTTTACCGCCTTGAGGGGACGATAAGTTATCGAGAACTCCATCAAGAGCAAGACCCATTTAGCGAGCCGTCCCGTTAATATAGCCTTTGACATCAAATATTTGAGAGGATTCAACTTCGATATGAGATGGACCTCATGTGCCAACGCGTAGTGTCTGAGCTTCGTTATCGCGAAGATCAACGCCAGGCAGTGTTTTTCGATGGGGGAGTAATTGCTTTCTGCCCCCAGGAGAACTCGACTCAAATAGTAGAGGGCTCTCTCCTTCCCTTGGTCGTTCTCTTGTGCTCATAGCGCGCCTAAAGAACTTTCGAGGGCTGTTATGTACAGGACGAGAGGTTTTCCTTTAACGGGAGCGGCCAATACTGGAGGATTCTGCAGGAATTGCTTGATTTCGTCCAGTGTGCTTTGGCATTTGCGATCCCAGTCGAACGGGGTTCCCTTCTTCATTAGGTGACTGTAAGGACGACACTTGCCGGAGAGATTGGCTATGAATCGCCGGATATACGCGAGCTTTCCTTGGAGAGACCGCAGTTTCTTAAGAGTCCTTGGCGGAGGTATTTCCATGATCGCCTTGATCTTCGACGGGTCTATCTCGATGCCTCGGTGTCGAACGACGAATCCTAGGAACTTTCCTGAGGAAACTCCGAACGCGCATTTGAGAGGGTTCATCTTCAAGTTGTATTTCCGAAGGCGCTGAAACACGATCTTCAGATGCTCTAAATGTTCTTCGTATGATTTGCTTTTAACTACGAGGTTGTCGATATAGCATTCGACGATTTCATGTATGAGGTCATCGAAAATCTTCGTCATGGCCCTCTGATAGGTGGCACCGGCGTTCTTTAGACCGAAAGGCATCACCTTATAGCAGAATATGCCCAAAGGGGTCCGGAAAGCGGTATGCTTCTGGTCCCCGGGATGCATCTTTATCTGATTGTATCCTGATGAGCCATCCATGAAGGAGAAAACTTCATGAGTGGACGTGTTATCTATCATCAGCTCGGTGACCGGTACTGGAAAGTCGTCCTTCGGGCAAGCTTTGTTGAGATCCCGGAAGTCTACGCAGATGCGCACCGTCCAATTTTTCTTCATTACTGGGACAATGTTGGCAATCCAATCAGGGTACTGAACCTCTTGGATAAAGCCGGAGTCGATTAGCTTCTTGACCTCGGTGTTGATGCTCATCTCAAGCTCGAGCCGCATTCTTCTCGGCGCCTGTTTGATCGGCTTGACGTCCGGAGATATGGCCAATTTGTGCACAGCAATCTCTGGATCTAGTCCCGGCATCTCGGAATAGTTCCATGCGAAGCAGTCTTTATACTGCATGAGCACGTCTTTAAGCGTAGCCTCTTTTTCTTCAGACAACAGTTCACTGACTAATGTTAGCCGTGGGTCGTTTGCCGTTCCCAAGTCGATTTTTCTGAGGTCATCTGCAGTAGTATGTATCCCATCTTCCAGCTCTTTTGGCGCCGGTGGAAATTCTGATATCAACTCATCTTCATCGTTTTCGAAGCACCAAGAAAGGTCATCCATATTCTTGGGTTCTTCTTCTGACAGCGTGACAGGTACGGGATCGTTTCCAAGACCGATGTTGATCTGGTTCTACTCTCATCGCATAAGTGGCTTTTGATTCATGCTTCCGTGGCGGAGTTACCCTCCAACTGTTGGATAGAGCGAATCTGCCGAGTTGATACTGGTCTTCAACCCAGTTCTTGAAGGTGAAGCAGTCTTCGAGAGGATGTCCTATTGCTCGGTGATAGGAGCAATAGTCTGGGTGAGAAACCTTGTCTGCTTGCTCGGGATGCTTGGACTCCGGGAGTGTCATCATCTGATGTTTTATGACAAGATCGAATATCTTCTTTGTCTTGTCTTGGGGAAAAGAATATGCTCGACCCATCTTCTTTATAAGAGACGGATCCTGGTTGCTCGATTCTCGATCGCGTGACTTCTTGGACCCGCTTTGCCGCTGTCGAACGTTTTTTCCGTTCTTTGATTTATTTTTGCCTCTGCGCCGGGTCTTTTGTATGACGGGTTGGTGACGAGGAGCATTGTCATTCTCCGCGGCCCGTTGAAGGAGGCGTTGCGTCCTGGCTTTCTCGTAAATGGCCATTTCGCGGCTATGGTCGTCCCGGACCTTCTGACCCGCTTCCCTTATTAGCTTGTCCATCTGTTCTTCAAACGACGGACTTGGCATTTTCATGGCGGGACCTCATTTTGATTCAGGGTTAGCGTCTTTTAACTTAACATCTCCTTCTTCATCGAAGTCATGTATGACGTAGCTGCCATGGACTCGCTCCCGTTTCTTGGATCGAATATATCCAAGTCCGATCGTTTCCATTCTCCCGGTGGGCAATTTCCGCTGAGTTCCAGGGACGTTCCAGATCCTGTTGTAGAACTGAGCTTGTCGAGCAGTTGTTTGAAGGGAATGCCTTGACGCTTCAACAGCCTTTTTAATCATTCTCTGTAGTATCTGGGCAGATGGATGGGCCGGAGCCTGTCAAGTGCAGAATCGGCACCATGCCAAACTTCTTTCTCCACTTTGGTTTCCGTGGATTGATAAAAGAGGATCGCCTTTTTATCTCTTCGCCTGGGAGGGACGTAGAATGTCTGCAGTTCCTGCACACCATAGGTATCAAGTGCGTCGAGCTTTTTGTAATGCTCTCACGGAACCAGGGCAATTTGTAAACTCCGATCATCGCTAGCAAAGGCTTGTATCGATGGTCGTACAGAAAATATGACATTGACCTCATCCTCTGGTCGCTGCCAAAGACCAGAATAGGGGTGGACGGCCCCGGCTTGTTGTATTGGGGCAGCCCTGAATAAACTATTTCTTCTTCCTCTTCGGTATCACTCCCGAAGATCGGAATAGTGGTGATAGTTTTGTTCTCCGGTTTATGGCATCTTTCCGTGTCTTCAAAGTCCGGTAGGAAATACTTTGCATCCTCGTACTTTCGGACTTCATTCACGGAGAATGGGTTCAACTCCCCTGTCACGGTATACTCGAGCCCATCTCTGAAATACTTCATACACTGATGTTGTGTAGAAGGGATGATGTTATACTCGTGTAACCAAGGCCTGCCGAGCAAAGCGTTGTAGCAAGTCTTGGCTTCAATGACATGAAACTTGATGTCCGTGACGAGCAGCCCAAAGCGTAATGTCAATATTACAGACCCGAGCGTCCGTGATGACTGGGAGTCAAACCCGGAGATAGTGATTTTATCACGAGCGAGGTCTGAACACTCATGCAGATTTCCTTCAACACTCTTACATTGAGAAGGTTGACGGAGGACCCATTGTCGACCAGGATTTTGCCTATCTTGATATCATGACAGTATCCGGAGACATAAAGGGGACGGTTATGCTCGCACGTCCCGAGGAGGAGATCTTCATTGCCGAAGGTGATATCGGCTGTGTGCACTTCTTCCAGCTCGTCCTTCATCTTTTCTTCGGCGAGGAAAGCTTGGAACTGCTTGGGCTCTTGTAGTGCCTTGATCAAAGAATCTCTCGCCTCTTTAGATAGCAGAAGGGCGTTGAGAATGCTTAGCTGTGAGGGTATCTTCCTCAGGTGTGTCAGAACGTTGTAATCCACCTTGTTTTTCTTGGGCGGATCCTTAGCTGTCAGCTCTTCGACGGCTTGGTCATCGAGGGTGATATCCTCAGGGACCTTTTCTTTTCCCTTATTCTTTTTGTTCGACCCTTTGTTTACGGGTCCGAGATTCTTTTCAGGTAATGTACGATTGCGCAGCTGAATGTTCTCACAGGTCTTCATTTCTTCCGTTTCGGAGGTGGGTTCTTTGAAGAGAGGGCCGAGGGCTATTTCTTCATCAGAATCGCTCCCAAAGGTGAGAACTTGCGATCCCCCAGCGTCAACCATATGACAATTGCCAGTAGTTCTTTTGTGCTCCTCTGTCGTGTTTCTCCGTTCCCTACGAGCTTTGCATTTCAATCGCTGAACGTGCTGCAGGTGAGCAACATATCCCCGCCACCAGTTTTTTAAAGGTATTGCACTCTTCGGTAGGGTGCGCAATCCTTCGATGATACAAGCAGTAGTTAGGATGCACATCTTCTTCATTAAGGTGTATCTCATCAGAAGTGTTTCGCTTGGAGGGTGGCAGCTTCATTCCCATCGATATGGCTTTAGCGAACTTTTTCTTTGTTTTAAGCATGCTCTTGTCTATCGCGGGCATGCCTCGGTCTAGTTGGGGTGATTCAACCCTTTCATCCAGTCGCCGGCGTTTGGCTTTTTCAAATATGGCCATTTCGCGCTCTCGATCAGCTTTGCTTTTCAGAAGTGCTTCGTTCAGGAATGCATCAATCATTTCGTCTGATGGTCCTAGAAGTTCCGGCTTAGGATCTGCCCTCGGTTTCTCTGCATCAGGAACTTCTTTACCGTCTATCGACGAGTGAGAGATCACATGGCAGCTTGCCACATAATCCGCAGGTTCATCCGACGAGTCTTCTCCATTATCATCCTCTTCGTCCTCAAGGACACGGCTGAGAAACTCTTGAAGTGTGACCGGGGTTCGCGCCTTCTTGTTATATTCTTCCAGCGTGTCGATATATTTTTGCAGGTCCGTGCGCTTGTCACCAGGCTTCACGGGCTTTTTGGTCTTCTTCTTTTTCTTCGAAGACTTTGACGGCTGGGCCTGAGCGTTTAGATTATCACTACCAATTTTTGGCATAGGGCGGGGATTCAGCATTCCCTCGATGACCTCGGGTTCCAGCGGACCTTTCCATTTGAACGCCGGGCATGTTTGGAGATCCTTCAGCATTCTTTTCGTTTTGGCTGAAAGAGCGACCTCCCATGGAGCTTCTTCGATAAAAGAGCACAATGCCCCCGGTGTGTCCGCCTTTTTGAGAACGTGCGGCTGGGGCGGGTTTACTTTCCAATTCTCGGACAGTGCGAATTTGCCTTGTTGGTATTGGTTCTCAATCCACCCTTTGAAGATGAAGCAATCTTCGATTGGATGGCCTATCGCTTGGTGATAGGGGCAATAATTGGGATTCTCACCGGGTTGCAATGGGCGTTTTGGATCCAGCAAGTTGATGAGCCTGTTGCGCATCGTCAGCTCGAACAATCTCCTCGTTTTGTACCGGGGAAACGAATAAGGACGCTTCATTTTCTCATTAAAGAATCGTCGTCTCTCGTCTAGGCGGTCAGTTAGTTTTGGGCCACTGGGCTGCTGTTGAGCATTGGCGACGAAGGTCGCTTTCCCTTTCCCTTTTTCATTCCGTGGCTCCGGCTTCGAAGAGGAAGGCCTGTGGCCCATCTGGTCCATTTAGGCCAACTTGTCAATCAAGTCCTGGAAAGTAGTTGGCTTAAAGAACATCATGAATTTGGAAATGGTCGCCTGAGGGTCGAGAGTACCCACGAACATGCCTACCGCAGGCGCCTCCTCGATGCGCTGCTCGCATTTCGACCATAAATTCCGCCACCGTATCGCGTACTGAACCCATGTCTCTCCAGGCTTCACCCTGGCATTGATCAATGCCGTGATTGGGGTGCGTTCGCTAGCGCTTGCGAATCTCTGTGTAAACAGCAGCTCCATCTCTGCAAATGTCTTGACAGAGTCATTTGGGAGTTCCGAATACCACTCAAATGCCGTCTCCGACAAGCTACCAACGAATTGGCGAAGCAGTAGATTATTGTCACCTCCGGTGTTGCCGCACAAGGCTCTGAATTGAGCGACGTGCTGATGCGGATTTCCTGTCCCCTTATATACGTGGAATTTGGGGATCGTGTATCCCGGCGGGTACTTTATTTGGTCGTACCAACCCGGATAGGGTCGTCCAGTTTTAACAATTTTCCCAGCCGCTTCATTCGCCTGATGAACTCGTATCTGCTGAGCGATGTAATCATCCAGGGCGGCTTTTCAGATGGTCTCCTTCTTGGCTGCTGACAGAGCCGGCAGAGGATTTGATGTCTCTCCTCTATCATCTTCAATTATTACTGGAGGATCTTCGGCTGGAGGGTCCGGCTGGATCATCATGCCCACCATATCTTGGAATAGAAGAGCCATTTGTTTTATATTGGCCGCTTGTTCTGCGGCCTCTTTGTCCTTCTTCTCAAGAATTCTCCGAAGGAATTCAGCATCAGTTTCCTGCTCACAGCGCTGCTCCGAGGATGTCTCCGGGCTTGCTTTAGGTCCCGTAAGTGCGACCATAGCTGTTAGCATCTCTTGGAGCTTTTGTTGTTGTTGCTCCTGAGCCTTAGTCACTGATCGCGTAAGCGGTCGATGACCTGTGAAGATACGGCTATCCTCTTTTCCGGATGCCATATAGATGGTGTGCACCACCATTCCCCCAGACTTGGGGCGTTTAGGTTCAGTGGTCTTACGATTCGTCGCAGACTCAGGGATTTTCTCCGGCCTTCTCCTCTTATGAGCGGTCGAAATTGAGGGGGCCGTTGCAGTGGGCACCCAAGTAGCTGTCGCCTTTTGTGGCTTGACAGGATGGTCCTCTTCTCGCTGAACTTTCACCTTTTTCTGCCGGCGAGAGTAATCTTGATCAATCACCGAGTCCTGAACCTGTCGCCAAACTTTGTAAATTTTAGAGGACAGCTGCTGAGGGGGTTGCTCTAGCTTCGCCTTTGGGGCATTCTCTACAAGTGGAGGAGATCACTTCAGCACGGCAGTCGGAGAGTTTTTGCGCACCCTCCTTAGCGGTTCAAAGCTGTTCCCAGTTGGAACAGCAGCATCAACTTCCACCGTTGGAGCCGGCGAAGTCAGTCCGGAAGGGGAATTGCCCCTAACCTTCCTCACTCGGCGCCAGTGGCGACGTCGAGCGTGTCTTGCAGTTGGAATTATCTCAGCTATGGGGGTGGTTTCCTCATGCCCCCTGTCTTGATCAGAAGTTGTCGTTGTCAACCTGTTAAAGACTGACGTCCGTTGAGTGGGGATGGCCAACCCATCGAAAGCAGACTTCCGAGCAGGTGAAGCAGCCTTGACGATTTCGCCTGAAACAGGAGCTGAAACAGTCAGTCTTGTGAAGACCGACCCTTTGGCAGGAGAAGCCGCTTTGACGACTTCGAGAGCAGGAATGGCTATCCTTTTTGGGATAACCCTTTCTGGTATCGCGGGCTTCTTCACGGGCCCACATGAGCTTTGGCCCAATCTGTCAAAGACTGAAGCGTTGGATTTGGGCGACCCGTTGAGAGGGGCCACAGTAGTTGTGAGCCGATCAAAGACCGACTTCTTCGGAGCTTCTGACGATGGTATAGGAGCGCTGAAGCTTGTTGGCGGGATCATGGTCCCGAAGAATAGCCCTGTGGTGGCTTGGTCACTTGCTCCACCGGCATTGTGAAAAGGGAGGCCGCTTGAGGCCCGTAGGTCACTCCTCCCGATGAGGCGGAACGAGAGTTGCAGTTGGAGCAGTTAGAGGCCATTGATGTTCTTTTTTCTGCACGGGAGAAAAACCAAATCTTAGTATCTCGAACCCAAGGGCAACCATATTAAACCGCGATTCGTTCACGAACACGACACACGAAGTGTGGATTGGAAAGAGGAAAAGGTCCCATCGGGCGTGCAAGAATCTATTCTCCGCCGAAAGACGCGACCGGGACGTTGGGACGTCCGGCCTGAATTTCGAGGCAAGATGCTATTTGATGCTATCCGTCCACCTCTCCGAAGATGCCAAGTTGATTTATGACACCATGTATCGAAGGTTTAAACGGATGCGGCCGATGTAGCAGACTTCGTCAGATTCCCCCTCGTTGAGGGGTTTTTGATTGTGGGGACGCTCTTCCCTGCAGGCGCAAGCCCCTACAGTTAATTACGCTACCGCATCGTAGTAACCACTTTCTCCTTCTCCAGATGGTCACTTCGTGTCGTGTGTATTTGTTTTGTTTTTGGTTGCCCGTGGATTGTATACAGAGACTAATTTATGTTGTCGCCCGTAGGGCGTGGATTAGTCAAAATCCGTATTTTCTTAGATTTGGGTTTGGGTTGGTTTTAAGGATCATTAATCTCATTTGAGATTAAGATCAACTTAAACGTTTGTTAAGGATACGTTAGTCTAATTTTAGACTAAGATCTACTTAACAGGATCATTTAGATCCAACAAGAGAGCATTTAGGCTCTATTGTTTTAGTTTAGGGACTTTGCGGTCCAAAGTTAAGGACATCATAGTCTATGGGCTTAAGGACCCCACAGTCCAAGGTTAAGGACATCATAGTCCATGGGTTTAAGGACCCCACAGTCCGAGGTTAAGGACATCATAGTCCATGGGTTTAAGGACCCCACAGTCCATGGAATGTCTGGTTGTCGGGACCCGTCACCTCTCTGAAGACGTTGAAGGATTACAATGACATGTATCAGATGAGTGAAGAGATGTACCCTTGAACCAGTATTGGTTGGGGTCTGTAGTCCAATTTGGGACTAAAATCAATTAATTAGATTATGAGCACATGGGCTCAGTTGAATCTGAATTGAGGACTTATGGCCAACTTGGACTAAGTCCAATTAGGTTTAAAATGTTGGACATTTGTTTGGGCTGCTGAACATTTGTCTAGGCTCAGCCTCCCTTTATTTAGTAATGCTAAGCATGGGTCTGGGTTCTGACCATATTTTTTGTCTTGTATTGAGTGCTAAGCACTCGTATGCCATATGAGATGATCAATTTGGAAGACAAAAGTGTGTTTGAGGTTCAGTCAAAAGGGGGGTACTGCCTCTGGAAGACTTAGCCAATTTGGGCTAAGACTGGTTTGAATGTAGTGTTAAACACTCGAGTACACTCAATTATCACGTGCTCTCACGTGATGCACTCAGAATAGTGTTAAACACTAAGGATGCAGCGCACAAAATAGTGTAAAACACTAAAAAAGAAGCGCTCACGTGGGGCCACGTGAGACGCTTGAGTGTTGGGCCCAAACTTCCTTTATTTTATTCTTAGAATATTCAAATAAGTGTTAAACACTTTTAGTCTTCATGGCCATCACGTGTGGGCACGTGATGGGTACCCATGCACTAGACATTAACAGGATTTGTTAGGGGTCACGTGGGGACACGTGAGGGCGCCTATGCATTGGATATTTAATCCTTCAGTTTTACCCAATCTTTAAAATAGTGCTTGTCAGGGGTCACGTGGGAGCACGTGAGGCATCCAAAATCTGTTCTTCCCTTCTTATTTTGAGGAGTTTTTCAAGGGTCACGTGGGAGCACGTGATCCAATTTCATTCGTTCTCTTTTGATCACTGAGGAGGGGAGTCACGTGGGCACACGTGATCAGGTCGAGTACTGATTTCTTTTACGTGCATGGAGAGTTAGATTCCTTGTTTAAGAATTAAATTCTTTTGTAGGGTTAAACCCTAATTTTATTTAGAGGAATTAAATTCCTATATGTTCGAAAGAATTAAATTCTTTAAACTCAATTTTCCCTCTAAGTTTTGGATCTGCATGGCAGAATCTCCCCAATGAGAATTAAATTCTGAACTTATGGGGAGATCTGCTTCTGCAGATTTTCAACCAAAGGAAGAACTAAGTTCTTATTCAGAAGAGTTAAACTCTTAGTTTGAGAATTAAATTCTCTTATAGGGTTATGGGAGCTTATAGAATGATCTCTTTCTCTCTCTTACCTAGAGTTTCTTTCTTTTCTGAAGAAATCTTTTTTTTTCTCTAGAAAATTAAATACTCTTCTTTTTTCTCTCTGTTGTTGTATCTTCCAAAAAAAATCTCCTTCTCTTCTCTTCTTGGCTCTTATTTATAGGAGAAAGAAAAGAATCAGTTTATTTAGTCAATCTTTCATTGAAAGATTTTGATTGTTTTTTGTAACCAACATGATCTTTTAGATCACTCAGTGAATTTTATTCACCATTAGATTTTTAATCCAAAAGATATTTTATCTGTTATTCCTGGAAAATTTCAGGGAAATCTTTCCTTGTATAGAATCTTTCTATGAATTGGTGATTTTTAATCACCATTGGATTTTTAATCCAACGGTGCTCCACTTTACAGAGCGCAATCTTTTTGTTTGGAAAGATCTAAGGAAATATTAGGGTTTTTGATTTCCCTTAATTTAGAATTTAATTCTATTAGTTCAGAAGGTTTAAATGCCTATCACGTGTGGGCACGTGACCCCACAGTTTAAGCTTTTAGTCAGAATTTAATTCTGTTGTTTTAAAGAACTTCAGGAATTATCACGTGTCAGCACGTGACCCTTGGTCACGTGTGGGCACGTGATGCCCCATTGGGGGTTTTTCCTTGCTGTTTTATTATACTTTTAATTTTTTTCAGTAGGTTTAAAGTCCCATCACGTGTGGACACGTGACTCCACTGATTGATTGTTTGATTAGAAAATAATTCTATTAATTAAAGAGCTTAGGAACCCATCACGTGTCTGCACGTAAGCTCTGGTCACCTGTGGACACGTGATGCTCCATTGGGGTATTCCTTGCTGTTTTATTATATCTTTTAATCCCTTTTAATGGGTTTAAAGGCCCATCACATGTGGGCACGTGACTCCTGTTTGATTAGAATTTAATTCTTACTTCAACAGAATCCCTAGGAAACCCTCACGTGCCAGCACGTGACCCCTGGTCACGTGTGGGCACGTGATGCCCCATTGGGGTTTTTCCTGATATTTTATGAGGGAACAAGCCCATCTGGAGAAATAGTCAGTTGCGGCCAATATGAACCGGTGGCCTCTGGATGACGGAGGATCAATTGGACCAACTATGTCGGTTCCCTAGACTTCGAAGGGCCACGACGCCACCGTAGGATGCAACGGATTGGGATGCTTGTGAATGAAATCACCGTGAATTTGGCACATTTCTTTGCATGCTCTCCGCAATCCCGTATCATGGTGGGCCAGTAATCCCCAAGCCGTTTAATTTGAAGTCGCATCTTGGGGCCAGATTGGTGAGCACCGCAAACGCCCGAGTGAACTTCTTTCATGACCTTTTGGGCTTCGGTCAATGACAGACACCTGAGCCTGCGTTGGTCATATGACCTGCGGTATAGCGTGTCATTTACAAACACGTATCGGAGAGCTCTCTTCTTCAGCTGAATCCTCGCAGATTTTCCTTCGGGCAGCTTGTCGTATCGGAGGTACTCTATGAAGGGTTCTCTCCAATCGGGCTCGTCTTGGATGATCGAAGCTTCTTCGGCAGTATTGTTCTCTTGTTCTACGCTTTCTTCTTCACGCAAAGAAGCTGGATGCAGAATTTGCCGGCTTTTGACTGTGATTAGAATTTCGTCCATGTCAGGATCAGCTAGCTCTTTAGCTAGGTGAGCGAGTATATCAGCTTTTCCGTTCAACGCCCTAGGGACTCTCATTAGTTCAATGTGAGTGAACCGTTTCATGAGTTCCACCACTCGGCTTCTATATCGAGCTAACTCGGGTTTGTATATCTTATAGTCGCCGCTTACCTGGTTGACGACAAGCTGGGAGTCACCGTAGACCCGTAGCCGAAGGATTTCCATTTCTATGGAGAGCTCCAAACCAGCTACCAGAGCTTCGTACTCAGCCTCGTTGTTTGTGCGAGGCTCGGTGAGAGCAAAAGAACGTCGTATGGTTCCCATCGATGGCGTGATGAACACTAATCCTATCCCTGCTTTTATCTGCGGGACGCTTGATTTGCCGGAGCTCCTCATTGATGAGGCTCCATCGAAGTAGAGCTCCCAACATGGCTCATCATTCTCGAGGTACAGCACTTGTTCGTCGGGTAACTCGCAATTGAGCGGTGACCCTTCTGGTATGGGATCTTTAGAGATGAGTCTCCTTCCTCCTCTTTTGTTGGCCGGATCTTGGAGAACAAGAGGGGTGAGATTTTAAAAATTTCTCCTTTTTAAGATCTGATGGAAGATCCGAGCTCCTTTTTGTGGGTTTTGTGGTGGAAAACTATTTATTTTTGGAAGAGGATGAGTTAAACTCTTGATTTAATTTTTAAAAAAAAGGAGAAGGTTTAGAACCTTGAGGAAGGAGAAGGAGGCACAAAAACCCTAGAGTTTTAGAGAATGAAAAAAGTTGTCATAGATATTTTCATCATGTTTGCCTTTGTAGGCTACAAACTTTACATATAGCCCCTTGGGCTTTACAAAATGGCATTTTGCCCATCCCATGCCTCATGTGCTCATTTCTTTTGCACATGAGCCATGGGTTTTACAAAAATTTGGTTTTATGCCCATTTTTCTTACATTTATTCATAAAATAAAATAAAATAAATACACCAAAATTATTTATTACAAATTTTTTATTTTGGCATAGGGGAGGCCGGCCGCTTCATGTTCAGGCTCGACCCGGGCATTGGCCCACTTGACCTGGGCTTGGGCCCACTTGGCTTGGGGTTGACTTCGATTTTGACTTGGTCAACCGGGGTGTAAATTTTTACCCCAACAGGCCTGGGCGTTTAGCTGTCTGGGGATCTGCTCCACTTGGACTTCGTGGAAGTCCTTTCTCAGTCTTCTTACCTCGGCCAGATACTTCACCATCAGAGGCCCTCGTGCCTCGAATCGGCCGGTCACTTGGCCAACGACTAGGGCGGAGTCGCTGCAGATCCGGATCGTTTTCAGCCCCAGTCCGAAGGCTATGCGCAGTCCGGCCAGCAAGGCCTCGTATTCCGCCGCGTTATTTGAGGCTTTGAACCCGATCTTCAGAGAATACTCCATTTCTGCCTCGTTTAGGCCCCGAATGATGAGGCCGGCACCACATCCTTCCTCGGTCGAGGACCCGTCGACGTAGAGGATCCAATCAGGGACGGAGTCGGGCTTCCCATCGACTGAGGGTTGAGCTGTGGGGGCCGGCGTGGACTCCGGCTCTTTGCTGGGGATGGTGCACTCGACGATAAAATCGACCAGGGCTTGTTCCTTGATAGCCTGCCTCGGGCGGTATTTTATGTCGAACCGGGACAACTCCCACCTCCATTTCTCCAAGCGGCCAGAGGACTCGGGGGAGGCGAGGATAGCCCCCAAAGGCCGCTCAATAAGAACGAGGATGGTGTGCGCCTGGAAATAGTGTCGTAGTTTCCTTGAGGCCACGACGAGTGCCAAGACGGTCTTCTCTATGACTGGGTACCTCGTTTCTGTGTCCTTGAATACGTGGCTCACATAGTTTACCGGCTTCTGGACTCCCTCGACCTCTCGGACGAGCACCGAGCCTGCAGCTTGGTCGGATACCGCTAGATATAGCGATACCTCGTCCCCTTCAACTGGACGGGTGAGCAGCGGGGGAGTCGCAAGGTGCCTCTTTAATTGCTCAAAGGCGGTCTGGCACTCCTCCGACCGCTCGAACCTTGGTATCTTCCTTAGAGCTTTGAAGAACGGGAGGCACTTATCCCCAGACCTCGACATGAAACGACTCAGAGCGGCTACCCGCCCTGTCAGCCGCATGATTTCGACGTTAGTCTTGGGCGCGGCCATGTTAAGGATGGCGCTGATTTTCTCCGGGTTAGCTTCGATTCCATGGTGGGTGACCATGAAACGAGGAACTTTCCACCGGTGACCCCGAATGCGCACTTGGCGGGGTTCAGTTTCATCTTGTATTTGCGGAGGACGTCGAAGGCCTCGCCCAGATCCTTGGCGTGTTCGTCCAATGAGACCGATCTGACGAGCATGTCGTCAACGTAAACTTCCATGTTCCTGCCGATCTGCGGCTTGAACATGCGATTGACCAAGCGTTGGTACGTAGCTCCGGCGTTTTTGAGGCCGAAAGGCATCACCTTGTAGCAGTATACCCCCCGGTCCGTTGTGAATGCGGTGAGATCCTCGTCTACCGGATTCATACGGATCTGGTTATAGCCGGAGAAAGCATCCATGAAGCTAAGTAGCTCGTGGCCTGCCGAGCTGTCGACGAGCTGATCTATCCGGGGGAAGGGATAGTTGTCTTTCGGGCAGGCCTTGTTGAGGTCGGTGAAGTCGATGCACATGCGCCACTTTCCGCTTGACTTTTTAACCATGACTACGTTCGCCAACCATTCCGAGTAAGGCACGTTCCGAATGAAGTTGGCGGTGAGAAGCTTGTCTACCTCGTCCTCGATCGCCTTTTGCTTGATCGGGGCGAAGCTTCGTTTTTTCTGCCGGACGGGTCGTACTGTAGGGTCCACCCCGAGCTTGTGAGATATGATTTTGGGGTCGATCCTGTAGGACTACGGTAGCGCCCCGGCCGTCTATCCGAGGCCAAAATACGGAAACGAAAATTTTCTTAACTTTAAACCGGCACTACCGCATCCTAAAAACCCGGATCGAACCATTAATCTATACCTAGCAATCAAGAGAAATGGTAGAATGCTATACCGAGCGATCCGTGTCCTTCGGTCTTCGGCCTCCACTCCGATCTCCTCGCGGAATCTCCGGTCTTCATCTCCTCGTCGGAACGGACACCACAACGCCGGGTTCTTTTATGGGCTCCCACCTCTGGACCGAGGCAACTCGGGCACGAAGTTGGCGAGCCGACGTGCCCAAGGGTTGCTGTAGAAGAAGTGTAGAAGACTTGTCTCATGCGGGCAGTGAAGTTTCCTTTTTGTGATGGAGGAGAAGAATGGGAATGAGCTTTTTGGATTTTGATACAAGCATAGAATGAGATGAATGATTTTCTCCCCACCAAAAATAATGAACCTCTCTCTCCCCCTCAAGTGGCCGGCCTCCCCTTCATATGGTCAAGGGAAAAATCCAAGCCTAAAGCAAGTGGAGAAAATGGAGTGATAATGAGGAAAAATAATCACACCAAGGTCAAATCAATTCTCATCACAAAACCTTTCTCATTAATGCAAAAGAAATGATGCATAAAGAATCTAATGATGCTAGATCTATAATGAAGCCTCATATACATATAACCCCCTCCACAAATGCTAATTTGCACAACTGCAAATTAGCCCCTCCATCAGAAGAATTCGGCCGTGAAGGAACAAAGGAAAACTGGCCCGAACGGAATGCAAACTGGGAACTTCAGAAAACTGATCCCGTAATAAATTACAGGAAAACCCCGCGACTGTATATACATACCCACATTTGTATTGCGACCGAATACAAATGCAAAGAGACAAAATCTAGACTGTACAATACTAGGATCCGGCTTAAACCAAAGCCCGCTAGTATTATCCGTCCGATCATAATCCGTGCAATACCGCACGTATCTGATCGAACCCTGCCATATCTCCATACGGCCTCTACAGCGTTTCGTCCGAAACTTGAGAAAACGGTCTGTGGGGGACTCTAAAGACTCGTCAATACTTTGGCTGTGGATTTAACCACTAGCACGTCAGAGGTATTAGCCATACGTGACGGGCTACCAGGTATTGACCAAAAGGGACGTCGATGAGCAAACTCATCTTGACACCCTACTGAGCCTGTCAGTGACAATATCCGTACAGTCCGGTCCGTTCGTCTATGAGCATCGCATGGCGGGCCTAGGGGGTTGGTAAAAGTCAGACCCCCAAAAGCGGTACAAGTCGTGTCGGAGTATAGCCCAGAACACCCTGAGATACTACTGGAATACCTACCAGTAAATCTCCTGCCTCGGCCGAGGGCTTTGTGTAATGGCTCTCCTAGACACAGCGCGATCTCACCCCCAATACCGGGAGAGACGAAACCCCTGCCGATCCGCTCACTGCCTCCATGTGGCTCGGGACTGTACCCAACTAAAACCTGTTCGCACGATTCCTTTGAGCCGTGGTAGGGTAGTAATCAAAGCACAGTGGGAACTCACACGAGACAAATGACGATCTCAGGTCGATGAACTAACCTGTACATATGTCACCAGGGAACTGCTATCTGACGTCAGGTATAATACCAACTAGCATGTTCCCGGCGAGTCCTGTCCGGTGTACTCATAACCCAATGAGCACCTGTATACATCTTAGGTGAACCAACTGACACCAGTGGCTTGTGAGACCGACCACCGCCCCTCGTCGGGGTCTCGACTGTATACACCAGTCTACTCTGGAGTATCGATGCCCTGTCTCGAAATTCCCACGACTAGGGACCTTTTAAGGATGTGCTTATAGACCCCAGCACCCACGTATATGATCGCCCTCATACTGCTGGCAGTTAAGCAAGAATCCTAGGGGCTCTATCAACGTGCAATAGTGACCAGTAAGGTCACCTAAAGCAGTACACGATGATAAAGATAAACCAGATAGCATACTATCATCTTGAGTAAGACTGTCCTACCGGTATAGGTCCTCCCTCAATCATTGCAATCACGTGCCTGTGATCCAATAATTGACTCTGAGGGCACTATATCCAACAATATCCCACTTGCACTCAAGGCTAATTATTGCGATGTCGCATACTCACAGCCCGTGTGATACCGAACACCCAACTCCTTTACTAATCAGTTTCACAAAGCTCGTTTGCGAAACTATTGCGTTCGAGGAATAGCCTCAGTGAGTGGATCCGCTGTGATGTTTCTTTCTATGTCTCTCTTTATCTCAAGTTCGCGGAGAAACCCATCTCCCGAAATGAGCAAAACCTGTCTTAGAATATGTTTGGATGTCTGATGAGACCTAGTTCATAAGTGAACTCCAAATCCAAACTTCTTAGACTGTATCGTCAACTGAACTTAATCAGTATCCTGCGCCAAGCATCCCTCAGTATCCGCCTGGACCACATGTCCAAATTACTGCCCCTCTTCAGAGGGAGAACTATAACTCTGACAGTCACTCTGTCATCCAGGTCATTTTGGAAGCCTGGAATGATAGCTGTCTCCCAAAGGAGGCTGCCGTTATCATTTCCCTAGAACATCAACTTATGTTCTAAAACTGCTTCTGATCGTTTCTCTAGGATTGGATTAATATCAACTTATTGCGTCTACTGCAAAAACAACATCTGGTGTGGTACTTGACATCTCATGATTGACTCAATTGCCTAAGCAAGTGATCTGCCAATCATGCACATCCCTCTCCTCTTTAGTCTGTAAGACTCCTTTAGAGAGGGTGACTCCATCACCTACAGGTATACTACCGTGCCAGGAGTCGTCCATTCTAAAAACTCTTAGAATGCTGTCTAAGTACCCTGATTGGGAAACCACCCAAATCTAGATCTATAGATCTAGTAACCAGAATGTCTTGATATTATATCCAAGTCCCATGTGGAGAAACCACTGTGTGACAACCAAAGTATAACCGATCGTAGTATAGGAATTTCACTTCCTACTCTGTGTATGTCATCCTAATACCAGGATATCACACCCTACTACCTTCTTAACAGATCCATCCCCTATTCCGATGAAGTCAAACCTATGACTGTGACATCAGAAATAGATGATCTATCTCCGCTATATCTGCTTTAGTCCATAAATAGACATAAGCTACTTGTCTACCAATGCTTCCGCTGCTCCCACTGACTACGACAACCCTCTGGCAGAGTCATATACACGTACACTTCTAAAGCCAGTTCAGAACGACGCTATATTCATCCTCCTGCCGGGTCTCACAGTCTGGAACAACAGCAATGGCAAGTCTGGGTAAACAAGAACCTCCCTGTCACCGTCCTTGAGGCTACCGAAGTACCTCTCGGGTGCCTGAGGTTACCTACCATATCTGCGGAGTGGCTAATGGAATGTCAAATCAGATTGAATCTTCAGGTTCTTATCAAATTTTCAGTAATCGTTTACGGTTCTGGAATCACTTTCAGTTCTACCATACCCCCACTACTATTTTCTGAAAAAAAATCCATTTTTATTAAAACTGTGGCGAGTTAAGAACAATATCACTATTGATCTTCCAGATGGTAGAAAGTCAACCCTCGTCATAGCCCGGGTCAACCCACAAACAGCCATTACGGAAACGTGCCTTGAGTTATCCGGAGTCTGGTTTTAAGCATAAGCCGGAAAACTCCCCGTACCTTAACAATGTCAAGATATGAACTGTTCTATATCCAATACAGAAACATAGGCACTAATTTAATTGAACCAGATTCAAATCATGTAGCTGTCTCCAGTGCATGTCAACTAAATGGAAGGAGGCCGATCGACGTTACTCAACTTAGGAATCCTATCCAGATATGAGTAATCTGAAAGAGAAACAAGTTTCTCAAAATCATTACCATCAACTGAATACCATACACAAGTATCTACATCTTCGATTATCTTGAAGAATCCGGTACTTGCAACTTCTGGTTCTCTACTTTATTCATATACCTATAACTTCTCAAAACTTGGACCTTGTGTTTCTACGAAACACATATCTAAGAACTGGAGAAGTCATAAGTAAACCGAATATAGTACGAGGACCAATCCCTCTGTCCTAATGGACACTGGACAACATACAATACTCTGTATAAGTCCCCTGATTCTAATAACTCAAACCCTGTGTGTCGTAGGTTGAAAACTGTACTTATGGTTAAGAAGAATTACACCGCTGTTTAATGCTCCTTACCTAATCATCCACTGATATAAGTAAATGTCACATACATAATTTCAAAAAGGTATATCTCACTCTATAAAAATAGACGTACAGATATATCAATTTGAAATTGGTGCATAACAACGGATATTCAAAATCAAATATTTGCCATCCGGCAAACAACCCAGGTGACTTCCTCAAATATCACCAATTACAACGAATTCCGATATAATGAGGATGATCACCTAATTCCCAATAACTTACTCCCACTCATCATCTGTAAAACCATACAGATGTGAGAATCATACCTGGTAAATACATATCCTAGAGCAAGGGCTAATTGGGAAATCAGTTTTCTTTTAACAGTACACAGTGAAACTGAAACATTGAAATGTTTCGTAGGGGTATCTGGGTATTCCTAGTAATGCCTCTTCCATTATCCAGATTCACAACTGTAACCGTATATTTCTTTGCCATCTCTCCAAATCCCTTCATATGTCTTTAGTCATTACCTTCTGTACACCCTCTTAGGCTAAATGGTTTTCTTCCTTCCCTACCTTTCGGCACCAGCCTATGGTTTGGAAGAACACTATCCAATAAGCATAATAGTGTACTGTCCTAATCCTAGGAGCACTCGCAACACGAGATAAGGTAAAGATAAAAGACACCTGAATAAAGCTTATTCCTATTTCTCCTGAACCAGAATCCATCCCCGAACTGGAACAAGTTCCTTTCGAGTTCGTATATAACTATACGATGGAGTATCCAAATAACTGTGGATCTTCGTAGTGATACGGAGTGTTCTGGAGAAATACAAAGGTGAAGTGGGAGTGGTAATGAAATACTTGGTTCGGTCGTGAATAGCAGTCGCAGTTTACTTTGCCCTCTTACTAATCCCTTGATATGTCTTTACTTAATACCTTCTGTACACCTTTTAGGCTTAATGGTTTTCTTCATTCCCTACCGGTCGGCACCTGCCTATGGTTTGGACGAAGACTATCCAATAAGCGTAATAGGTGTACTGTCCTAATCCAAGGAGCACTCGCAACATGAGAGAAGGTAAAAGGAAAAGACAACTGAATAGTCCTATTCGTTTTCTCCAGAACCGGAAACCATCCTCGAATAAATTCCTTCGAGTTCGTATATAACCATACGATAGTTTTATCCAATGGAAGTGGACGTTTGTAGTAATACGGGGTGTTCTGGAGAAAAGGTTAAAAGTAGGAGTGGCAATGAGGTTTGCAACTCAGACAATCCAAAAGCCAGTGTTTAAAGAAGGTTCGGTCAACTTGGTCACAGAGTCATAGTCAAGGGTCGGGCCATGGTCGCTGCCAAAGAGAGAGAGAAAAGAAATACTCAGCGTGCACTCTAACCTAGATCATAATGGTTATCACTTTATCTAATCAGGAAACCTCCCACTGTAACGTCAAATTCTCCTCCAAACCTGAAAGAAGAATTAGTCGGGATCACCCGAGGAGTAAACCAACTCATCAGTGGGAATCGGGATCCAACTATCATTGCATGATAACGTGACGGAATCCACTCACGTCACCACACTCCAGAAAGTATGCGCATGCCTGGCAAGTTTCAGTTTCTTTAGAAACTCCCGATGTGTGTTTTTACCCCTAGGACCTAAGTGACCTTGACGGAGTCAACAAATCAAAGAGTCCTAGTCAAGTTCAACCCGTCATTATCTGGATTGCATTAAACCCACCCGTACGTGCCCTTGACGGAGTCAACAAGGCCGCACGACTGTCCTAACCAATCCCATTTATGCAACAAACAAGCATCAATGAGCTACCGTACACTACGCCTTGACGGAGTCAACAAACGCAGCACGAATACTAAATAATACCCGTAAGAAATGACGGAGGGCTATGGCTGGTTTTTGGCGAAAAACCTTTAACGTAATGAACTTGATATCGTTGAAGGAACTGCATAGCTTTTTATAGAATATAGTGGCGAAAACCTTTGCTAAAGAGGTCACTCCCGGTGAAGGGATCTCGGCTCTTTCCCCGTAGAATGAGGTGCAGGATATTCCAACTGAATACCACGATGCAAAGCAAAAAGTAATCGGCTATAGTGAAGTTATTACCCTGACGCAAACTTCTGTCCAAGGGGTCACTCCCGGTGAAGGGATCTCGGCCTTTGCCTCGTCGACTGAGGTGCTGGATATTCATAACCGAATACCACTGTGCAAAACAAAAAAGAACGTCCTTGCAATAACAGCTTTTTGAAAATTGTTCCAACAACATCAGAATAGGTTTGTTTAGCTTGCATTGATCCGAATCAACGCAGTCCCATCAATTGATCACACCACGAAGAACGAAAATAATGATGTACGTATATGCCATCCGCATTCGCCACTGGGTCCCGTCATCACCCGTTAGGTTACTTAACTAACGACAGAGCGGGGACTGGACTAGCGCGGATGCAAAACATATACAACATCTACTAGTATATATATCAATATATAATATTCGCTCAAGGCGTGATAAAATGCAACATCACAGAAATGTAATAAGCATCACAGAACAATACAGATATCTGGGATCCCCGGGTTTCATAGAGCCGCTACTGAAACCCGACGTTCCCCTGGTCGTGTGGATAGCCTGTGCAATGAAATCCTAGACCCCTACGGGCGCGGCAAGTTACCCGCCAAGACCTGAAGCGAGGCAGCCCCCTTCAGCAACGTGAATGGACCACCCAGCTCTTCATGGAATCCGGTAATTTGGGCACCCCTCCTTGGGTCAACCTGTACCCCCTACGAGTGCGGCGAATAGCCCGCCAATTCTAGAGTGAAGCCCCCTCCGTCTCAATGCCATGAGATGCGGGCTCGTTGCCCTCTAGAACCCGGCTATCCGTGCACCCCACCGCGGGGTAATCCTAGTACAGAAAGTAAAATATACATACAACGGGTACATCGACCTCAGCCCGGTCGTGCTCCAAAAGAATAATATACAAACAGGCAGTGACGGCAGTCCACATGTCGGATGCTCGCCCCACAATATCAAATGTACATATAAAACAAAACTGTACTAACATTGCATCCAGGCTATCCACCACGACAATCCGCAACATCACAGCACAACACAGAACATCAACGTGAATGTCACGTTCGCAAATCCGTCTAAAAGGGCTATAGCAGTTAGACAGGATTTACCGATCAAATGACATTCATGGTCGTAGATATAATGTAAATACTGTGAACTAACATGTTTAAAATTTTCGATCGATCAAATTTACCGAAGTGGGCCCCAAGCACTACTGTAGCACTCAAAGAAAATCTGGGCCCAGAAAAAAGAATATTCCAAAAACCCCATTTCGCAGTCTAAGACCCACTGGAAAAAATTGGTGCAACAAGGACTCATTATGGCCGCGGAACCGCGGCCAATGCATGGGTTTGGCCGCCGTTCCGCGGTGGAACAGTGAAGTCATGCCACCAAATTTTTGCAGAAGTCTTAGAAAACCCTGCACGTATTTCTGCAATGTACCAAATATTTTTTCGAGCCAAAAACAAATCGACAAAAAGTGCACATTTGAAATCGGGTTTTCGGAAAATCCGTTCGATCGAACTTGTAAACACGTTAGAGCAAGCTAGACTAGGTTAATGGCGTGGCTCTTATACCATGTAGGACTACGGTAGCGCCCCGGCCGTCTATCCGAGGCCAAAATGCGGAAACGAAAATTTTCTTAACTTTAAACCGGCACTACCGCATCCTAAAAACCCGGATCGAACCATTAACCTATACCTAGCAATCAAGAGAAAGGGTAGAATGCTATACCGAGCGATCCGTGTCCTTCGGTCTTCGGCCTCCACTCCGATCTCCTCGCGGAATCTCCGGTCTTCATCTCCTCGTCGGATCGGGCACCACAACGCCGGGTTCTTTTACGGGCTCCCACCTCTGGACCGAGGCAACTCGGGCACGAAGTTGGCGAGCCGACGTGCCCAAGGGTTGCTGTAGATGAAGTGTAGAAGGCTTGTCTCATGCGGGTAGTGAAGTTGCCTTTTTGTGATGGAGGAGAAGAATGATGAGCAAGAGGGAATGAACTTTTTGGATTTTGATACAAGCATAGAATGAGATGAATGATTTTCTCCCCACCAAAAATAATGAACCTCTCTCTCCCCCTCAAGTGGCCGGCCTCCCCTTCATATGGTCAAGGGAAAAATCCAAGCCTAAAGCAAGTGGAGAAAATGGAGTGATAATGAGGAAAAATATTCACACCAAGGTCAAATCAATTCTCATCACAAAACCTTTCTCATTAATGCAAAAGAAATGATGCATAAAGAATCTAATGATGCTAGATCTATCATGAAGACTCATATACATATAACCCCCTCCACAAATGCTAATTTGCACAACTGCAAATTAGCCCCTCCATCAGAAGAATCCGGCCGTGAAGGAACAAAGGAAAACTGGCCGGAACGGAATGCAAACTGGCAACTTCAGAAAACTGATCCCGTAATAAATTACAGGAAAACCCCGCGACTGTATATACATACCCGCATTTGTATTGCGACCGAATACAAATGCAAAGAGACAAAATCTACACTGTACAATACTAGGATCCGGCTTAAACCAAAGCCCACTAGTATTATCCGTCCGATCATGATCCATGCAATACCGCACGTATCTGATCAAACCCTGCATATCTCCATACGGCCTCTACAGCGTTTCGCCCGAAACTTGAGAAAATGGTCTGTGGGGGACTCTAAAGACTCGTCAATACTTTGGCTGTGGATTTAACCACTAGCACGTCAGAGATATTAGTCATACGTGACGGGCTACCAGGTATTGACCAAAAGGGACGTCGATGAGCGAACTCATCGTGACACCTTACTGAGCCTGTCAGTGACAATATCCGTACAGTCCGGTCCGTTCGTCTATGAGCATCGCATGGAGGGCCTAGGGGGTTGGTAAAAGTCAGACCCCCAAAAGCGGTATAAGTCGTGTCGGAGTGTAGCCCAGAACACCCTGAGATACTACTGGAATACCTACCAGTAAATCTCCTGCCTCGGCCGAGGGCTTTGTGTAATGGCTCTCCTAGACACAGCGCGATCTCACCCCTAATACCGTGAGAGACGAAACCCTTGCCGATCCGCTCACTGTCTCCATGTGGCTCGGGACTGTACCCAACTAAAACCTGTTTGCACGACTCCTTTGAGCCGTGGTAGGGTAGTAATCAAAGCACAGTGGGAACTCACACGAGACAAATGACGATCTCAGGTCGATGAACTAACCTGTACACATGTCACCAGGGAACTGCTATCTGACGTCAGGTATAATACCAACTAGCATGTTCCCGGCGAGTCTTGTCCGGTGTACTCATAACCCAATGAGCACCTGTATACATCTTAGGTGAACCAACTGACACCAGTGGCTTGTGAGACCGGCCACCGCCCCTCGTCGGGGTCTCGACTGTATACACTAGTCTACTCTGGAGTATCGATGCCCTGTCTCGAAACTCCCACGACTAGGGACCTTTTAAGGATGTGCTTATAGACCCCAGCTCCCACGTATATGATCGCCCTCATACTGCTGGCAGTCAAGCAAGAATCCTAGGGGCTCTATCAACGTGCAATAGTGACCTGTAAAGTCACCTAAAGCAGTACACGATGATAAAGATAAACCAGATAGCATACTATCATCTTGAGTAAGACTGTCCTACCGGTATAGGTCCTCCCTCAATCATTGCAATCACATGCCTGTGATCCAATAATTGACTCTGAGGGCACTATATCCAACAGATCCCAGGCATGTCGGCAGGCGCCCAGGCGAACACGTCAGAGTTGTTTCTAAGGAAGTGAACCAGGTTTTCTCGCTGAGTCCCCCATCAAAAGCGGCCCGATTTGAACGGTTCGTTCGTCGTCCCCTTCTACGAGGGGGACCTCTGTTAGTGGCTCCACCGAGGTCCCTCGGACCTCTTTTTGCTCGTCTCGAGTGTCCAGAGAACCCTTGATATCACCCTCGCCCTCAACGTCATTGTTTGGCCGCTCAGACGTAGATGTTGCGGTGAAGCAAACCTTTGCGGTTCGTTGGTCCCCGTAGGCCCGACCTATCCCGCCTTGGTCGAGCGGGAATTTCATCGCTGGTGGTAGGTCGATATCTGGGCCCGGAGGGAGTTCAGTGTCGGACGACCGAGGAGGACGTTGTAGGCCGATGAGATTCTCGCGACGATAAACTCCACAGGCACGGTGCGCGTACGGCCCGCCTTCCCGATGTTAAATTGGAGAGTGATACCTCTTCCACCGAGATGGAGTGGTTAGTGAATCCTGACAGGACGTGGGCGGTCGGCCTTAGGTCTGACGGGGTGAGTCCCATACGCAGAAAGCAGTCATAAAAGAGAATGTCCGCCGAGCTTCCCGAGTCGACTAATATCCTCTGCACTTTGTAGCGGTGGACCCGATTTGTGATCACCAGCGGGTCGTTGTAAGGAAGGGATATACCGTGGAGGTCCTCGTCGGTAAAAACGATCGGCTCGGCTGCTTTGGCCTTCTTCCTCGGGTGGTCGCCAGTCCCCTCGATCGGTGAGGGACACTGAGTCTCGTCGGTCTTCGTCGTACCCCCCGCTGATATAGCCATGAATTGACTGATTGTCAATTCACCGGGAGGGGGACGGTGCTCTTGCTCACGGCCGGCTTGCCGCTTGTCTCGCAAGTATGTTGCCAGGTGCCCCGAGCGGATTAGCTCCTCGATGTAGTCTCGGAGCTGCTTGCAGTTCTCAGTGGAGTGGCCCTGCGACCTGTGGAAACCGCAGTAGGGGCCTCTGGTGCGCTTTGCCGCCCTATTCGAGACCGGGGGGAGTTTGAAGAACCTCTCGCCCTTAGCCTCCTCCAACAGCACCGTCTGGGAGACGTTGAGCGGGATGTACTCCTGAAACTTCGAGGAGTAGGGCTTTGGCCGCTCAATCTTCTTTTCTCCTCCCGGGCCATTTTCTTCTGATCAGCTTGTTCTGTCCGGGGAAGGTTGGCGTTCACCTCGGACTCAAGCTGGATCTCACGTTCGGTCCAGGCCTTTATCTCGGCTATGGTCTTAGGTTGCGCTAATGCAAAGGAGCGTTACCACTCCTTGTGCCTAAGACCCGACGTAAGGGCCGTAATGACCGTTTCGTCCCGGTGTTCTGGGACCTCAAGGAGGGCGTTGTAGAAGCGGGTGACGTATCCTTTGAAGGATTCTTTGTCCCCGCTCTTTATGGTGAAGAGATGATCAACGGTCCGCTTCTGCCGTCTGTTCTCGACGAAGTGGCCGAGGAATTGGGTGGCCAGCTCATCGAAGGTAGAGATTGAGCGTGGCGTGAGTCCTCGGAACCAGTCTCGTCTGGAGCGGATGAGAGTGGCGGAGAAAGCGCGGCATTGAGCGGCGTCGGAACAGTCCTGGAAACTCATCCCGGCTGTGAACGCGTCCAAATGGTCCTTCGGGTCGGACTTCCCGTCGAAGAGTGAGACTTTCGCGGGCTTGTTCCGGGAGGAGACGTGGACGGCGAGTAGCTCTTTGGTGAAGGGCTTCGTGAGCGAGTCGGCGACATATTTAGCCCCGTCGCTTGAAGGACGATTTCCCGATGCATGCCTTCGATCTTCTTTCCGAGGGCGTCGAGTCGGCCGTGGTATCCCGATGATTCGGCACATTCTGATTTTTGGCCTCTGCTGCCAGAGACCTACGCCTGACCACGGCCCCGGTTTCGTTCGATGAGGTTCCTTAGGTCCCCTGGCGAGGTCGTCTTCGAGCTGTCGTGGCGAGTCCTGTCCGCGCGACCCCGTCGAGAGAGGGGGTGCCGGTCATGCCTGGGCGCAGGCGAGCTGACCGACACCTCCTTAGGAGGGACATGGGCGTGATGGGCCTCGGGGAGAGGCGCGATGGCGAAATATCTCGGTGTTGAGCTGTGCGGCATCCAGCGGGTCATTGAATATGTTGGCCCGGGGGATCTGCAGTCGTCGGAGACAGCGAGGTGGTGTCCGGTCGTGCCGACGCGGGCAGAGTCTTCTCTCCCTCTGTAGGGGTCTCGGTCCCGAGATGGGGGAGCGGCGACCTGGGGAGCTTGCCCGACCGTTTGGACACGGACGAGTGCATCCACAACGGACGCGAGCCGATCTATCCGAGCGGATAGGGCGTGATTGGCGTTCGGGGGAGGAGGGGATTCTCCCTCGTCCCCACCGTGGGGAAGACGACGACTGGTGCTTGGATCGTCGCGGTGACCACTCGCCATGAAGTCGAGATCGGAAGATGAAATTTCGTTGAGTGGAACTAGTGTTCCCACAGACGGCGCCAACTGATGGATCTCTGGATCTCCTTCAGATGTCACCTTCCGTTGATCTGCAGCGAGCGCTGATGGATGGCTGAGATTGAGTTGGAGGGTTGCCTCCTGAAGCGTGTGGATCTCAATGAGTTTTATGTGGTTGAGGCCGAGCTACCCGCAAGGAAGTCCCGGGGTGGTTGTGCCACCGAGGACCCTCCGACGATCAAGTTAGACGGGGTATTTTGGTAGAGTAACGGCCTATTAGGGTAAAATTGGCCTACCTGAGTCGTCTGCGAGAGGGGTTTATATAGTGGCAGCAATGGGCAGGCGGGTGCGAGATTCACGCCGGCCGTTACGCCCGCGTGATAGGCGGGATTCCCCATTAATGACGAGATATGCTCGTTAACGGGGGATCGTGATGGCGTGGAATGCGGGATCATGGGCGGCGGATATCTCGCGTCTGACGAGATTCGCGGAGCCATGGTGGAGGCGCTTGTGGTCGGTGCTGTGGGTCGGTCGGTAAGACCGAGGAAGATAAGCTCGGCGGGCGAGCGGGAGGCCTGGAAGGCCACCGAAGGTCGGTAACATCCCGGGTCGCAGGCCCGAGATACGCTTCCAACGTACCGTTCTTGATCCTTTCTTGTAAGCTCTGGGACACGTCATCTGCCATGTGTCATGATCTGTGGAGTCACCAATATCGAGCATCATCAGACGCCATAGGAGGAAATTCCCTCCTACGGCATCTTTCCTCCATTATATTTATATATATATTATATTTATATATATATAATTGCTATGATTCAGTCACGTTCAGGTTGAATCTACCTATCTACCTGATAAAACCAAATGACACGTGAAAAAATAGCCGCTAACAAATTTATATTCATGCATCCGTCAATGATATACATTCCTCTTGAACCTGAGGCGATGCCATGAAGGAATTCGGAAATGCAGGTGATTGGATTTTTCACCCAAAAATGCTGTAACAACAGACAACAATTTAAAAGCTAACTATACACGAAACAAAATCTCGATACTACAAAAAGGTATTTGATGATAATATAGAAACATAAACACGAAAATGTTCCCTAACTTGCAGATACACATACACATCCAAGTCACTCCAGCAACAAGTTCCATAATCTTCAATAAAATACACGCTGGGTTCGTTTATATCATACCCTCTTGATTTCTCCTGCACATCAAAAGAAAGACCGATATTTAATCACATGGCATAGACTATCTCGCCACTGCTGTCAACATCAAGATCAGAATCGGAGTCAGGATCCTCCGTGTCATCGTCCATGTCAAGCCCATACTGGCCGATCCCGCGGGTCCCTGCTGCAGGAATTGTGGCTTCAGCGATGATCTGCATAATCTCATCGATGCTCTGCATGGGCTGATCAGGCTCCACGTATTGGTTGCTCAGCATGTCGTCGTCCATTAGGTCTGCGGGGAGATTCTTCAAGAACCATGAGTGGTTGCGTATCTCTGGGATTGATATCCTCTGCAAAGAATATACAAAGCGGATAACAAACCAGCTATATATAGAACTATAACTTTGTAGATTACAAGAAACTAACAAAAAGTGTACAAGAACACTGCCTTTCTTTAATGAATGTGAATTATCCTCGTATTTCACTAATCTAACATCTATAATGTTGCTATGGTAGCTCAGTGAATGACAGGTAGTTTTTGGTAGTTGTAATTTATAAAGTTACAAAGTTTACTTAGTTTAGTGAAAAACAATTATAGCTTTTGGTATAGTGATATAAAGCTTATAAAATATTAATATATATTTTATCTATGTTTCATTATTTCTTTTTGGTTTTCACTTGCAATTTTCTCGCTGATTTTTTCAGTTCAGTTTCTCTCGGTTATTTTTCCTTCCGCTTGAATTGCGTTCATCCTTGCCGTAACTTAGATGATAAACATACCGTTGCAGGATTAGCAACAAAGATTCTCGAGATTAAGTGACGGCACTCCTCAGATATGTGGACGTAATCTGGAATTGAGTACTGAACGTTTAATATACGCTGCAATAAAAACCGTTATTTAGTCAAGCAGATAAAGCCGTTATTTAGTCAAGCTGATACGAAGATGGCCCATCTAATGAAATGAGGAACTAAACAGACCTGAATTGTTTTTCGGAAATTTTTGGGCTCTTCAGGATCCTCAAAGGGATATGCGCCCACTAGCATTACATATAGAGTAACTCCACATGACCACACATCAGCAATCTGTGATGTTCAAAAAACCAAATAAAATTATAAGTAAACCTAGAACTAACCTACTCAGAAATCAGAATCAGAATCTGGCTGGACAAGCATTTTAAGTGAATTAATTAAATAAGAATCTACAATAATGCAAAATCCAGATTTCTGCCTACAGAAGTGACAGAGGATGTAGAATGGAGTGTTAAAGAGATAGATAAAGTTCACTCAACCATCATAACTTTGGAGTTTTGGTGTATCGGGCAAGAGATTAAGATGAAGATTCTACACACTCACGGTTTGTGGATCATACACCCATTAGCATTTATTTCTAAGAGATACCCACGTACGAAATTTTTTCTATCCAATTAAACCAATAAGGCTATCATTACTGCACGTGATGCATGGTATCAAGGATGTTGTTGGTCCATGGATCCACTATCAAAGAGGCGAAAACTAAAGCCTCTCATTTCTACTGCAGCAATTTTGTAAAAAGAATATTCAATGATAAACCCGGACTAACCTCAAAGAGCTTAATAGTTCATTTCGCAGGAGGGCTCATCCAGCAAGGTTCTTGTCAACCTTTTGGAAATTGAAAAGGTTGAAAACCATACATCAAGGGGTGCGAGCTATTAGCCTCAAGCCATGAATTAAACCAGAAGTTTCGTGGAGACATACAAAGTATACTTCCATTCAAAGTGGAGACATCTACACTTACTGAATTGTTGTGTAACCCACCAAGGGATTATTCCAATTCTTAACTTTATATGAGACTAATTGAAGGTTTGTTTATTATGGAGAGTCAAGTCTGAGCCTCTCCATCGGAATGCGTCAAAACACAGAATCAACTTACTGAACAGTCTGGGTCAGGTTGGAAACTGAAGGTAGAAGTACAGATGCAGTGAAGAAGCGTACTGAGCATAAAAAGGCTACTGATAAGTATGACATGACCACCATGGATTATGAGCCAAAGCAGAAGATATCTTATGTTAAAAACTGAAAATTGCTTATATGCTGCATAATACCCACTAGCGATGCAAGCAAACAAAACATTACTATTCTTGCTAGCAGCCTGTATGTCCGTAAACTACAAGTCATATCGGGTGGCTCTTGGCTGGTTTACAGCCAAGAAGAAATGGTTTCGTTACTGTTGAGGGGAGAAAAGATTTGCATATGATATTTATTTGCTTCGTCAACTTGCCGAGCGTTTTCGAGAGAGGAGAAGAGATTTGCCTATGATATTTATTGACTTAGAGAATGCGTACGACAAGATACCTAAAGAGGTATTATGGAGGCCAATGATGAAGAAGGGGTAATCAAGAATATATACGATGGAGTAGTGGCAAATGTCAGAACTTGCGGCAGCCTAACTAGTGATTTTCCGATTACAATTGGGTTACATCAAGGATCTGCATTAAGTCCATTCATGTTTACCATCGTGATGGATGAGCTTATTAGAACTATCCAAGATGAGGTACCTTGATGTATGCTATTCGCTGGAGTTGATTTCAAATTGGAGTTATGGAGGCAAACGTTGGAATCTCGGGGGTTCAGATTGAACATGTCTAAAACAGCATATATGCTTGCAAATTTAGCAAAAAGAGATGTCGAGACCATAGTGGTATAATACTGGATGGGCAAGAGATATCACCGAGCGATCAGTTTAGATATCTAGATTCTATCATCCAAAAGGATAGGGAGATCGATAGCGACGTCAATCAAAAGATCCAAGCCGGTTGGTTAAAATGGAGGAATGCAACAGAGATTTTGTGCGAGTAACTTTCCGTTAAGATTGAAAGGAAAGTTTTATCGGAGCGCAATTCGGTCTGCCTTATTATATGGTACAGAATGTTGGGCTCCTAAGAAACATCGTACACAAAAGAAATACATAACGGAGATGCGCATGCTTCGTTGGATGTGTGGTAACATAAGAAAAGATAAGGTGCGAAATGAGGATATTCGTGCAAAAGTTGGTGTAGCGCCCGTGGGGGAGAAAATGCGGAAAAACCAGCTAAGATAGTTTGGCCATGTGCAACGCAGACCTATAGAAGCACCGGTTCGATGAATAAATACTCTCGATATAGGCAATAACAAAAGGACGAAAGGGAGACCGAAGAAAATATGAATGGAGGTGATACGAAAAGATATGGTTGCTAAAGGCCTCAATGAAAGTATATTATTCGATAGGAGTGAGTGGAGACGGAGGATTCATGTGCCGGACTCGGCATGATACTCATGTTGGTTCATGCAGTCTACCCTATATACTTGGTAGAAAAGGCTCAGCTGTTGTTGTACTGGTGAGGGGAGAAAACCATGTGGGCTCACAAGCTAAAGAAATGAGGGGCTCAAAAGAAGAAGAAATGAATCTCCCCTTGAGTGGGTTTTCCACTTGCCTTCGGATCAGACGGCTTTCTGGACTGACTTGGATTTCAGTCAGTATTGTATCATTATGAAATAGAGCATTCCCTTGATGGCTTGTATGACTATATGGGATAACATCATTTTAATATACTAGAAGGTCTCTCTTTTGTTCAAAGGATTATATTTATTCTTTAACACGGTGCCACAAGCTAGTCATATCGTTGAAGTTGATAATGCCGATTTAAGTAAAAGTTGATTATGTTAGTTTCAGTGCCTCATATTAGAACATCATAACTGTCTTATCTTCTCGAAACACATATTGTTGGATATTTTATTATGGAAAAAGAATAAATTTATTTTACTATTAAATAATTATGTTGACTTATGGTCAATTATATCACTGATCCAATTAATTTGATTACCATATCCATTTTGATACCTATTACTACAAATTAATGAACCTTTATATGGAATGCTACAATTGTTTTGGAAATATGTTTTATTTGATGATTTAATTCCATATAATGTTGGATAACCATATTCTCTGGCACATCTATATATGTATGTGATTAGAGAGTGCAAAATACATAACAAAGAAAATAAAAACTATTTATTTGTCTCCCTATTAAATATTGTCCCCATTTTCTGGTTATTAAAAACTACAAAATCATTATTTTCATATTACACTATTTTGAACATTAGCTAGTAACTCGTGACCCCTCAATCGACGGTCGCGACACGTTGATATCACCGATAGACAAGGGTTTATACCGCAGGAGGCACATCTGTCTAGACTGACCATCCTAGGCAAACGATATGTCCTTTAGGACAGTGCGTCTGCACGCCTCCCCCAGACCGGTAATATTTTTCTATTTATTTTTTATTTATCTTTTCATGTTTAATAAATAATTTAAAGTATAGCAAGAAGATATTTAACAATCTAAAGGATATATATATATATATATATATATATATATATATTTGTCGCTAAATAAATAAAATCATTAGAAGTTGTATTACTTGGTTCTGCATAATCTTATTGTTATGTAAATGATTGCTTCTATAGATACTATAGTAAAGCCTACTCAATACTATTGTTTGCATCTTTCTTTTATTATTATGAGGTGTAATTAGTAATGTTCGAATATTAGAACATGCTATAATTAATTGCGGAAAATTTATTCCAAGGTCCATGGTTATATTAAATATCATATTAAAATTTAGCTTAACCTCCATTACTCATTGTTTGTGATGGTGACTCAGAGTTGATCTAAAATCCCATAGGCTATGGGGTTTCTACATAATAAATCACATAAAGTTTTCATCCATCTAATCTACCTTTTCTTTATGGGCATTATATAAGCAGTGACCTTTACTATATATGCAGTGCTTTTCAGAAAACAATAATTTGAGCACTTGATCTAGCATTTATTCATATGGCTAAATATGGTCTTTGGTATAGTTTTAATGTGTTAACATAATTGTTACTGTCTAGAATTTCCTTCAATCTCCTATACAATATTTATAAAGGTATAATCACAAAATATATTTGTAGAGAATAACTTAAGTGAGAGTTGTTAATTTTATAATATACCAAAGGTCGACTTATTAATTTATTGTCTATCTTACAATTGACTATGCATTGATGATAAGTTCTAAATGCGATCAACGTGTATATTACTTATCAGTTGCCAAATATTTAACATTACTATATGTTATAAATGTCAAACTAATACACGCGCATGACACCTAAATTTTGTTGATAAATACTAAGGAGAGATCAATTGCTGCTTTAGGCGACAGTTATCATTAATTTGATGAGTTTCCATATTAAAAAGATTATGTAACTGCCTTTTATTTGGCTGGTCATTATTTTATTATATATGACCCGTTAAGTTTTCATTTTAAATACGAAATAAAGTAGAGTTTTTTTTATATCTCACCCCCAAAATTTCAATATTTTCAAATTTCACCCCCAAATCCAGTATTTCCAAATTTCACCCCCAAAACTATTAATTTGTCCAAATTTTATCTCGAAAATCTAGTATTTTCAAATTTCACCCTCAAAACTATTACGTTGTCCAAATTTCACCTCCAAAATCTATTATTTCTAAATTTCGTCCCCAAAACTATTAAGTTATCCAAATTTTACCCCAAACTGTCATCTTCTTTTTTATGTTAAATAGGGACTAGGGTTTTAGATTTCTCACAATTTCAAAATTCGGAATTCTCTTATGAGCGAAATTTAGAACATTTCGTCTTCATCCAATACTTGTCATTTTAATAGATAAAATCAAGCTCTTTTGTGGCTTTACCATAACAATTACGACAACTTGAAGCAACAATATGATATATATGAGAATAATGGAGGAAAGAGGCCATAGGAGGGAATATCCTCCTATGGCGTCGAAAAAGTACGTCATCCGTCGTATTTTCCGACGATCGGAATCCATCATCTTCATGGTTATCATCTAAGATGTGGTTATGCCAAATTTCATGTGATTCTACAACTTTTTCACCGTTGATTTAGTAATGTAAAAAGTTCTATTGTCGGTCAACTGTTAATTTTGAACCCACTAATTCAACGGTGAAAAAGCTGTAGAATCACGTGAAATTTGGTGTACCCATATCTTAGATGATAACGATGAAGATGATGGGTACCGATCATCGGAAAACACGATGGACGACGTACGTTCCAACGGCATAGGAGCAAATTCCCTTCTATGGCATCTTTTCTTCATTATTCCGTATACAGATGGTGGTTTAATTCAAGTACTTTATGGCTAGGGTATCATAAGCTGAGCTCAATGATCTTGAAAAAAGAGTTACCAGCAAAATGGAGAAAAGTAAAAAACTTTTTGCAAAAATGAAATTTTAATTATTGATAACTTAATGATTTTGGGATGAAATTTGGACAACTCAATACTTTTGGGGGTGAAATTTGGAAATACTAAATTTTAGGGGTGAAATTTGAAAATATTGAAATTTTGGGGGTGAGATAAAAAAAACCAATGAAGTATTGCTTTCATGACTTTTTAGATTTTTTATTATGATTATATACTTAATTAAATAGTATATATCAATTAATCAAGAAATATAATATTTGATCGAATATTTTGACATATTGTTGAATTGTAGCAAGTGACTACTTTCTCAAATGAATCGAAATTGATATACTTTTTTTAACGAAAAAATAATTCCCTTTTCTAGATGTGCCATGATTTTTCAATATCTTAAGCACTTCATTCGGAACTAGGACGATTGATTGTGCTTTATCACATAAAATTTTTGGGTCATTTCCTCTAGTTACATTTACGTAAAACTTGACATATAAAGAAACTGTCATATTGACCTAGCTAGTTTTGGTCTTTAGTGAGGATAGAGACATGATTAAAATAAAACAAACAAAGAAAAAAGGAAATACAACATTCTATAGATATGCATATAAATTGCTAGGAAAATATGAGATAGCCTATCGATTCTTCATCATCTTCCTCTTCTAAATTGGGTGGGAATGAAATGGAAAAGAAAAAGTAAAAATAGAGCGAATCCATTCACTTTATCCTATCTTGCTAATTCCCGGTGTCTCGGAGCTTAGCATTGGGTCTTCCACAAATGGACGGATACGCTACAAAGGTTATAGCCCACTCATTCCCTTTCTTGTTTTGTTGTATTTGTTCAATTACTTGTTTTTTGATTGATCTTGATTTGTGCTTGGTTCTATGTTTAAATTTTTTTGTTTTTTTTATATTCCGCCGAGGTTCGCAATCATTGCGACCCTAGAACCATCCAGTTACATGGTATCAGAGCTACTAGGCAATTGTTGCAGACCCATGGGAGTTCTCATTGTGTGTCAATGTGGCCAAGCGCATGCTTTTACCCCAGGGTATCCCGAGACCCGAGTGTCCGGCGGGTTGTAGTCCTCGCGAGGGGGCATGCGTAGAAAGTAGTTGCTGAGGGACCTTTAGACGCCATGGCCAGCTTCCGCTGCGCTGACTGACCTTACAGGTCCAATCGTTGGCGCCGGCGCACATGCATTGCACGTGGCACTCATGTGAAATTTGCAGAAAGCTCTCTTGGCGCGAGTGCATGAGCATTGCAAATGGCGCACATGTGCAAATTTTGTAGAAAGCGCCCTTGGCGCTGGCGCACGTGCATTGCACATAGTGCGCCTAGCAAATTTTGCTAAGTTTAGGTTCTGTTCAGTGCTGATGTGTACTTACACCCGTGCATTGCACGTGGCGCGCTTGGTCTAATTATTGGCGCTGGTGCACGTGTATTGCACGTGGCGCACTTGATACTGGCTCTGGCGCACTTGGTAATGCCTGGCGCTATCGTATATGCACTGCACGTAGCGCACTTGCACAGTTTTGCAGAAAGCGTCCTTGGCGCTTGTGCATCTACATAAGGCACACCCTATGGATGAAAGTTTGTACTTTCAAAAAGCGTATGCTTTCGATTTGTGAAGCGTATGCTTCTCTAATTTTATTAAAAAATATTTTTTTAATCTCCAAGACTTTGCATGTTCAGATCTTGAATAACAAAAATTCTCGGCTCCTTCTAGGATCTAGATCTTGTTGCAATGAAAAGTCTTTTTTTTTTGGAGATGAGCCCCCTCCTCCTTGCTTCCTCTTTCTTTATTAGATATTAATGAATGAAGAAGAGACAGGCCAATGAACCTTCTCTGCTTTTAAAAAAATATTTTTTCTTAAAAAAAAGAAAAGAAAAAGACCTGCTTGAGAGGAGGCAGAGAGAGGAAAAAGATGGCTCCAAAACCCTAGGTTGATTAAGAATAATCAAGAGTTGTTGTTGATCTCATATCATGGGAGCCTTATATAGGCTTTTTACTTTACATATGGGCCCGTAGGGCTTTACAATATTGGCTTTTTACCCCTCTCATGCTCATATGCTTATTTATTTTTTTGCACATAAATCATGGGTTTTACAATTATTTAGCTTTTTGCCCATATTCTTTACATTCTATAAAAATTACATTTATTTGTAACATAATTCTTTTCTTTTCTTCTTCGGTTACCGGCTAGCTTCACTTGGGCTTGAGGTGGTTTGGGCGTGGAGCCAGTTGCTTGGGGTCGGACCCGGATCCATTTAGGCGTTGACTTTGACTTTTTGAATTTTGATTTTTAATTCTGGCAACGGGGGTAAATTTTAACCCCAACAACCTGGTACTAATATATAACATCTAAAGAATGAATTGAGAAACCTCAAGCCTATGAATAATATGCTAACATCAAGGGGCAATTACACCAAGCCCAAGTTCTAGGTTCTCCAGTGGTTATTGTGAAGAAAGTAAATGAAGTGAGAAAACGAGCATGGATTGTACAAGCCTTAATCAACAAACAAACAAACATAAAAGATAATTCCCCCATATCTGTTATTGATGAGCTGCCAATGTATGGTAACAAGATGGATTTACATGTTTGTGCTAATGGCATTAATAAAAATGCCTTCAGAAACACATGAGGGGCATTATGATTTATTAATTAAGCCTTCTTCTTCTTTTGGCAATGATATTTATGCCATTTGGAGTTGCTAATACACCTTCAACTTTTCAATGACTATTGGTATTCAAACATTACCTTAGGAATTTCAGCTTGGCATATATTGCAGATATCTTCTTAGCTATAGAGGAAGCTGGAAGGATAGTTTGAAGCATTTGCAAAGATCACTTTGGAGATATAATCAACTTTGAGCTAAGCTTTAAAGTCAGATTTGCTGGAGCAAGTGGTGAGTTAGTTCATATTGTATCTGGTGAAGGCATCTCAATGGACCTTAAAAGATTGCAGCTATCATGGCTCCCCTATAGGTCCCCGTTGGTTGTGTGTAGTTGGAAGCGCGTGGTTGTTTGGTTACATGTTTTCGCAACCCCTCAGGTAGTTACAAAAGCAAATGGAAGTGAAAAAGGTGTAGTTGCTTCCGCACTCAAAATGGATGCAATGCAACACCAACTACATGATAGAATTTGTGATAACCAAGTACTTTCATGTCACCAATTGCTCATTATAACATGTTTTCATTAAATTCATCCTACAAAGTTAATAACAAGTAACATAAATAATTAATTAGTGTAGTTAAATAAGTAACTTATCAAACAGTGATATGATATTCCAACAACGTGTAGTTGTGAAGTAGCACGCGGTTGAATATGCAATGCAACTCTAACTACACACAATCAAAGACACACATGGGGTATTCATGTGTATGAGAAGTTATTATAGGAAGTCTATGAAAGGATATGGAGGGTCGGCTGATCTATCATTGAAATGCTCAAATGTTCAAAAAAAAAACAAACATTTGCGACATGCATGGTCAGAAAGCTTAATCCAGCTGGATTACTAAAGATTTTGCTAGTACCATGTAGAATGTAGAATGTCAGTTCAAGTGTATTGTCTATGATGTACTTGACATAAATATTCAAGTATGCTAACTTCTTTCCTCTAATCCATCTAATTAAAGAGGTTTTCCTTAGTAATTAGGTAATTTTTTCTCTAGATATTGTATGAAAGAATGGATATGCTTTAGATGCTGTGATTCTGGAACAAGAAGACTCCAATGAGTCTCTGGTTATAAATTTATTATTCTCTTTGAAAATTGAAATTCCTCTGTCGCTTATTGCTTATTGGCTGATAATGGGGGAATAGAAGGGTAAGTGAGGATCTCTATCCATTAGATTATAATACCTTCTTGTTTTCATTGATAAAATTTCAAAATACAGAGCGCAAATAGAGAAAATAGAATTAGGGTTTAATTGTTTAAATGATTTGATGAAAATCTTTATATGAACTACAATGCGCTAAATGATTTTGCTCCAAGATAATATCAAAGCAAAACCGATAAAACTAAATCCATTTTCATGTTGTAGTTATGGTTTACACGATTCTTTTTCACGAGGTTTTCATTGTAAAAACCTTAACGGCTTCTTATCTATATTGAATCAAAATCAAAATAACTGAGTTTGCAAGGAGTTTGTTCCATCGCAAATTGGTTTGCAAAACAGAAAAACGAGAACTTCTGATCCACAAAAGATTTGGGCAACCACACATTCACCATTTTCTCCATAATCGGAAACCTCCATGAATGGAAAAATCAAAATATTTAGAGCCCACTAAAACATTCGTTACATGGACTTTGTGTTCTTTTTATTTGAAAGACGTTCATTTTGCAACAACTTGATGCATGGATTAAAGACCACCAAATAGTTTGATTTTTCATACATAATGGATTTAAGATATGGAGAAGATGAATGATGTGGATCTTTCAAATATCGTGTTGCGTAAAAAAAATTGTTTTTTCTTATTGTGCAAATCGGTTAGAATAGGAACACTCCTCTTTGCATATGAATGATGGAGCTAATTCTATTTACTAAAAGTAAAAGTAGAAGATGAGAGATTCATATACGGATATGAAACACAATGGGCCGGATTTGCGTATAAGCAATTCCTCAAAAATGGGATATAATTTGATGGGATAAGTTAATAATTTGTTGTCTAAATATATATAAGTTAATACAAAAAATCATCATATCTTAGCAAATCTAAACTAAGAACACAACCAATTTGGCGGTTGTGTAGATTGAAGGTGTTTTAGACTTGGCCTTTGATACATGCCGATACATCTAGAATACAAAATAAAATTTTAGAATGTGCTAAAAAGAGTCCCACATATGTTCTAGAGGAATCCAAACGAACCTGATATGGATACGAATCCAATGTGTATCTGATACGGATATGAATCCGAAACTTATCCGATATGAATCCGAATCCAATACTTGTTCGATACAGATACGAATCCGATATGGTTGTCTCCCAATTGATGAGTCCGTGCAGCATAGTAATATGATTTCGGATGAAACATAAATCCTCACGAAATTGGAAACATATGCAAAAAAAAGAGATATGGACATAACGAAGAGACTGCAACTAATACAGCCAAAATGAACAGAGCATACCATATAATAAGACAAATACAATAACAAACATTCATGGGTAGAAATGCACGTGCAGGGAAAACTAGAGGCCCAAGAGCCAAGAGGAGACATGGGTAACTCAAAGAAGAGTTGTTCCTAGAAAGGAAAAAAAGGAAAACACGATACATAGCGAAGAGATTGCAGCTAATAGAGCCAAAGCAAACATACCATATGAAATGACAAATTCAGCAAACAAATTTTCACATGTAAAAATTCATCATTTATCAGCACGAAACACAATGGCAATGCAAGTTAAAGGTAATGATCGTATTCAGCCCTTTTTAGATGGAATCTACAAGTGAATCTACTTGAAGCATAAGGATGAATAAACAGACTCAAAATAGTAAAGAAACCTCGCTACATTATAACAGAGGGAAGAACGATATGCAACAATAAAAAATTATCTTATCAGAAATTTTCATCTCTTTCACTGCTATACTTTGTATATAATTTGAAATATAAACTAAAAATAGAGATAGGAAATTTGCATGACAAAAAATATATTTACCTTGCCATCATACTCCTTGAGCAGAACTTCAGGAGCAATATATGCAGGAGTTCCTACGGTGGATTTTGGTTGTGAATGCAGAACTGATGACTGCAAGTGCATAGAAATAGGGTCAGATAAAAGTTCGGCTATGTATATAAATAGAGAGCACAAGATAATAATTCGCACGCACGCAAGCACATACGTACGCAAGTATGTGTGTATGTAAATATATGTGTATGAATCATGTACGTATACATACATGTATGTATGTATATGTACCTATATGTATAGGGGGAGAGAGTGTGCGTGTGCCTGCGCACACATTTATCTATTTGTGTGTACTACTTTTTTTGAAATATTCCCGGTAGTTTTGGTAGATGGAGACATAATTGTGAGCGCATAAGTTCGTTTTCGAAGGACGGAATCAAAGTATAGTGTTGAACAAGTAGGTGTAACTGTTGAGTTGTATGGCGGCGAACTCAACACATCCGGCAAGGATCAAGGGAGATCACGTTGTTGCATAGCTCAGATCGGAGAAATGTGCCATTGGACATTCAAGTGGCGGTCTCACGATCAGGCAGCGAACATAGACAACCAACTATAGGTGAACAATTGAGATCCGTGGGAGAAGGCAAATAAGGGCATATCTTCCTCTCGAAATCTTCGAGAACCCAATTAGAGAAAAGTTTCTTATTTTCATCCCTAGGGTAACGGACTCCATGTGGCCATAGTATACCCAAAGACCATTGCTGGCCATGGGCATGTACCCACTGTATGAGTGTGTAGACACACAACACACAAAACACACACACAAGAGAAAAGAGACCATAAAGTGGCATGACATCATGAGATTCATTGATCCATGTGCATGTGTATTTTGCAAATCGAACAATAATAATATTAGAGTGAGAAAGGGTAAAGCGATATGGATCAACAAATAGTGTACCGCCATGTCCCACTACTGTAGGAAATTCGTACAGTGGCCAATGTATACCTAGCATCTCTCTCTCTCTCACACATGCACGCACACACGAACATATATAGAGTATGACTATGCTCCTATCGGTAGGATTTGGACCATTTCTTAACCATCGGATTAGACTTATGATATGTACTAGCAATTATTACGAGAATCTCTTATGTTTCTCATTAATACACATCCCAAAGCACATCTAATGGTTAAGAAATGAGTATGATTTGTTTCTAAATCCTACCGATTGGAGTATAGTCGTACTATATATATAGGCGCACGTGTGTGTACATACATATATAGCTATAGAGGGAGGGGGAGACTATAATCCTATAGATAGGATTTGGAAACAAATCCTACATATGTTTTAACCATTAAATTTGTTTTTAGGATGTGTGCTAGCAATGTAATCAATTAAAAAAATGAAAACTTCTCTTCATAATTGCATGCGCACATCCCAAAGATAATCCAAGGGTTTTAAGATAGGTAGGATTTGCTTCTAAATCTTACCAACAGGAATATAGTCTATCTATCCATCCATGTATGTGTGTGTAGGTTTATATGAGTGTCTGTGTGTAGGTATATGCAGTGTTTTAAATGTCGGCCGAAATCCAATATGTATCTTCGAAATTTCGGTTTTAGTGAGTAATCGACATAAAGTTACAAAATTATTTCTTTTCTGAAATTGAGAATATACCGGCCGAAATTTATGCGCAACGGCCAATATTTCCGTGTCGGTGAAATTTTCGGATATCGAGCGAAATTTCAGTTTGCTTGCCAAAACCATTTATTATGGGGGGTTTTGGCCTCAAGTTATAAACCATTACAACTTACCCGACCCATTTTATAATTAGCCATATTTCCCCAATCAGATCCACTCATAAGCACGAATCAATTCTTCAAAAGGAAGCAGCTCAACTCCTCAATGAAGATGATCCTCGTCAACTCATGCTCGAATTTTTCCTCGTTCTATTCCTCTCAACTCAAGACGATCCTTGTAGACAAAGGCTTCAAGTTCGACTTCAGATCTTAAAGGCCTTCGAATTGAAGTTCGACTTCAATATCAACTACAGGCTGGTGACAAGGGCTTTCGAGTTCGTCCTCGACAAGGGCTTTCGAGTTCGAACCTACAACCATTCGCTTAATAGACGACCGCTCTGTTAATGAGCTATTGAGGAATAAATTCATTTACTAAAACTAATAATTTATATTAAGTTATAATGATGACATATTTGTCTAATACATAAGCTATATTGATGGCATTTATAATACAAAACTGTAGAACCGATATTTAGCAAATATCACCGAAATTTCTTTGATATCCGATATCAAAATTTTTGGGCCGTCACGACACCGATATCTGACATTTAAAACATTGGGTATATGTATGTATGTATATAGGTATATACATATGAGTAAACGGGCTCTAGAGTGTCCATGTGCGGTGCACCCTACAGTGGAGCATATGTGGCATTCATGCATTGGACTTTACATGGTGCTTTTGCACTTAATTCCTATCACCTTTTTATTAGGTCTTGCACTTAAATGCAAAAGCACCTTGCAAAGTTTAATAATGCATGCCACATATGCTCCACTGTAAGGTGCACCCTACAGATACATTGTAGGCCCCTTTTACCCAATAAATATTCACAAATATATGTATATATCTATATACATATACACATAGATATGTGCGTGCGTATTTCGCGTATTTCCAAACCACGCCCTTATTGCCACAGCGGGAGATACAGGTCTTTTAAGAATGAACATCAATGACCAATGGTTAACGATAGCCCTAATGGGTGGTTTCGCTAGAATAAGTAATAATGACATCGTCATTTTAGGAAATGATGCGGAGATGAGTACATATATCGACCCACAAGAAGCTCAACAAGCTCTTGAAATAGCTGAACCTAACTTTGAGTAGAGCTCAGGATAAGAGACAAGCAACAAAGACGAATTTAGCTCTCAGACGAGCTAAGACACACAGAGAGAGATCTATTATGTGTATGTGTGCGAACACATAGATATGAGTATAAAAGTGGGGGGGGCTTAGGGGGCCTGCGCAATTCCCCTACACCCTCCCTATTCAATGGGAGAAAACAGGGGATTAAGTCCCATGTAGGTGGGTGGGGCATGCTTTCTTTCTCCCTATGGCATAGGATATTGTTGCGTAGGAACCTTTTCGCCACACACATGTATGTACGTAGGTATATGTATATGTGTATATATGTATATGTCTGTGTATGTGTGTGTGTGTGTGTGTGTTTATACGTATGTATTTATGTGTGTGCGTGTTTGTGTGTGTGTGTGTAGAAAGAGAGGATACGGGGTATCAAGTGGCAAGGTAGGAAATTTCATACATTAACGGCTTGAATGACCATATTAATCTATATGTCCTAAACTATGGGTATGCCAATTTTTTTGTCATTTGCATTCTCTTTGCTCATTCATATAGGTTAGTTAAATGTTTAATTGTTGAGAAACCATAAACTTAGTAAGCAGACGATGCAAGGGTGAACCGTACCCAATTCACATGAAAATTGATGCACACATATTCAAGAACATGATGATCAAGATGGCCGGTGGCGATAGCCGAAAAAATTACCAGATCGTTGACTATTAGAGCCGTGCCTCTCTCTCTCTCTCTCAGAAGGGGGGAGAGAGAGAGTACATCTTATGAATCTCTTTGTTGTCCAACATAATGATTAAGCATAAACCATTTATACCAAAACAAGAATTCAGATGAAATGTTTTTTGATAAACAAGTCCATTTCAGCAGTATTTTTTTTCAAATGGCATTAGGATATCCATTCAGTAATTGCATGTTTAGACTGAAGAGAAAGAGATGCAAAAATCCCAATTTCTTTTCAAACTTCAACCACAATGGCAGGACATCCACATATGAAGCAAATAGTTGGCAATAGTTTGATACCATGTACCTTAGAATACCCAAAATCACAAATCTTCAAACGAGGAGCAGTACTTCCATCCAATAATGTGTTCTCCAGCTTTAAGTCACGGTGACATACTTGCTTCACCACAAAACAAACAAAATATGGAAGAAACTTAGCACCTGAATGAAACTACATTAGATAAAGGGGAAAAAATAGAAATCTGCATCCAACATACCATTGAATGACAATAGCTAACGCCAGAAATAAGTTGCTGGAAAAAGAAGCGGGCCTGAAAGGAAAAGGCCAAAAGGCAAATTCATAAGATTAGCAAAAGAACAATTAGCCTGTTCAAAACGATAAGAAATAAAGATAGATGATCGAGCAAACTAACCTCATCCTCACTAAACCGACCAGCGTTGCATATGCGCTCAAAAAGTTCACCCCCAGAAGCATATTCCATAACGATTGCTAGATGTGTTGGAGTTAAAATAACCTAAAGCATATTTGCAGCAACCTAATATCAGTTGAACAATCGTGTATCTTATCTTCCTAAAGGGACGCAAATAAAACATTCAGAACAAGCCAGACCTCTTTAAATCTAATAATATTTGGGTGCCTCAATGACCTGTGATTAATAATCTCACGCTGAACATTTTCATCGATCTGCATAACAAGAATTGACAAAACTAATAAAATGAAGGAAATAATAGGACAATAGAAACCGACGAATAACTACACATGTTTGGATATCCCACTAATTCTAGAACAAAACTTGATCGAACTTGTATTGTTGCAACTTTGTCTAATAAGAAAGGAATGAATTATCCAAAGAGAAATTTTCTTGCGTCCAGCAATGCCAAGAAGGTCACTTTCCCTTCAGAAGTCTAAACCAATTTAATTCGTTTGTCTACAAGTCATCAAACACAGAAAATTTCTAGCTATCTTAATTGCTAAATTCAAACTGCCACCAATTACAGTAACGACCATTAACCAACCAATCAGTAAATTTCTAATCAATAGCGTAAACAAAAAAATTTATCACCATTAGTAATATTACAATTATTGGTGTCGGATAAAGAATAAACAAAGTATATAAAACGAAAATGAAATCGGCACCAATTACCCCTCATGTCCTAAAAGATAGTAATAAATCCAAAACAAATAAAATCCCCCCAAAAATAGGAATAGAACCAAAATTAGCAAGCTCGAACTAAATCACTCCACTTTATCCTAATGAATCAAAAATATCAAACAAATCAAATTCCAAAAGTAATTAACCAACCTTTTCGCCTCGCTCGATATACTTAACAGCGACGAGCTCCTTGCTCTGTTTGTCCCTCATCAACCTCGCGATCCCAAAGTTACCAGCGCCTATATCTCGCACCAATTCGTACCGGTCGTTGTCGTGCATTATCGGCAGATCCATCGCTGGCCCCACCGTCACAGCTTGGCGATCCATCGAGCAAACGATGAAGCTTCCTCTTTTCTCTTCTTCACATCACCAATTGAGCTTCGATCGAATCCCCAATCGATCCGATCTTGGGTTCAGCTCCCTTCAACGTGGCGCCTCTCCTCGCCTCAGTATCGAGAAATTGACAGCAATCGTTCGTGACCGAACCGCTTCTAGAACTCAGATCTCTCCATTTAGGGCTAAGGTTAGGGTTTTTGTTGAAGTAAAAGCGATGAAAGCTCGTGACTTACTTCCTTTCTTCTTCTTCTTCTTTTTTTTTTTTAAGCAGAGGGAGCAGAGCAAGGAGAAGATATTATCCAAGAAAATATCTCCGGAAATTACGATTTTACCAAACTGCCCCTTCACGCAAGACGATCTCCGCCGTAGGATTAGCTGACTGGGAGAGAATCGGACAGTGGATATTTGATGAGGTGCCGACGTGGGAGCAGGGGACGCGTGTCCAGCAGCGATGTTGTTGAGGGTAAAGGGCCGGTGATGGTTGCTTGCTGTGACCTCGCAAACGGTCAGTTTGTTCCTCCGTTTGGGTGCTGAGGGGCATTATTGTCATGTCATGCGATATCTTCTTCTATCATATGGGACCAGCGGGCGAACCGCGGCTTTGGAGAGGAAAAGAAATGATGAAACTGTCCTACAACGGGAAACTGTCGGCGGAAAAGGAGCGGCCGTTTTCCTCTGAATAGTTCTGAGAGAGACGCGTAAGTTTGGTGAAGGCCCACGTGAATTTTCTATACGGGTGGCGTCATTGTGGGGGGTTTGCTTTTGGGCGTGCGGCTGCTAGAATGGCAACTTTTCCTACGCCAATATACGTGAAGGAAATAACTTATGCGGTTAGGTATACATAAGCACATATGCGTATGCATATTAAATACCGTTTTTTTTTCTGAAAAAGATATGAAATGTAATTTTTTGGGGTAAAAATTACAAATATATAAATTAAAGCTGATTCGGTTTTTGCATAATTAATGAATTATATGTTGAAATTACGGAGAAGCATCAAACACAAGTCATATCATATTTTACCAAAACCAAGTTTTCTAATTAAGGGATGTCTTATGTCAGTTTTTTAATTATGACAGTTTCTTAATTAAGGAGATGGCAAAGTCTTAGATGGTAATGATGCTCAATACTGAGAACTCACCAGATCACGACACGTGGCAGATGACGTATCCCAAGGCTTACGTGAAAGGAGTAAGAACGGTACGTCGAAGGCATGCCCCGGGCCTTCCTCCCGAGGATGTTCCCGACCCTCGGTGGCCTTCCAGACCACTCCTATGCTCGTCTTTCAAATAACCATTGGCTCTCCCCCGAGCTATCACAGAACCAAGCTTGTTCGGCCTCCCGCTCGCCTCCGAGCCTCCCGCCGAGCTCAGCTTCCTCGGTCTCATCGACTGACCCAGAGCGCAGATCATCAGCGTCCCTGACATGGCCCCGCGAATCTCGCCATACGCGAGATATCCGCCGCCCCACGATCCCGTGTCCCACGCCATAGCGTTCCCCCGTTAACGGGCGTATCTCGCCATTAATGGAGGATCCCGCCATTCGCGCAGGCGCGGCTCCAAGGGCGTAACGGCCAGCGTAAATCTCGCGCCCGTCAGCCCATGGCTGCCACTATATAAACCCCCTCTCAGACGACTCAGGTAAGGCAACTATTATCCAATAGGCCGCTACTCTGCCCAAATACTTCGACTAACTTGATCGTCGGAGGGTCCACGGTGGTACAACCACCCTGGGACTTCCTTGCAGGTAGCTCGGCTTCATTCCAAATCAAGCCCACTGAGATCCACACGCTTCAAGAAGTAACCCTCAAACCCAATCTCAGCCATCCATCAACTCTCGCTACAGATCAACGGAAGACAACATCTGAAGGAGATCCAGACCTCCAGCAGTTGGCGCCGTCTGTGGGAAGAGAAAATTATGCTCAACGAAAGTTGATCTTCCGATCTCGAACTCATGCCGAGTGATCGCCGCGACAATCCAAGCACTAGCCGTCGTCCTCCCCACAACGGAGGCGCGAATGGATCTCATCCTCCACCGAACGCCATCCACACACTGTCTGCGCGAATAGATCGGCTCGCGTCGTCGTGGATGCGCTTGTCCGTGTCCAAACGGCTGGACAAGCTCCCCAAGTCGCCGCTCCTCCACCTCGGGAGTGACACATAGGGAGAGAAGACACTGCCCGCGCCGGCACATCCTAGCATCGCCTTGCTATCTCCGGCGGCCACAGATCCCCCGTGGCGACCAATTCGATGACCCGGTGGGCACCTCACAGCTCGACGCCGAGATCTTATGAAAAAGCGCCCCGCCCTGAGGTCCATCGCGCTCCTTTCCCTCCCGAGGAGGTGTCGGTCAGCTCGCCTGCTCCAAGGCATGGCCGGCACCCTCTCCCTCGACAGGTTCGCGCGGACGGGACTCACCACGGTAGCTCGAGGACGACCTCGCCAGGGGACCTGAGGAACCTCATTGAATGGAACCGGAACCGCGGCCAGGCGCAGGTCTCCAGCAGCAGGGGCCATAAATCCGAGTATGCCGGATCCTCGGGATACCACGACCGACTCGATGCCCTCGAAAAGAAGATCGATGGTATAAATCGGGAGAGTCGTCCTTCAAGCGACGGGGCTAGATATGCCGCCGACTCGCTTACGAGGCCCTTCACTGAAGAGCTGCCCGTTGTCCATGTCTCTTCCAGGAACAAGCCTCCAAATGTATCACTCTTCGACGGAAAGTCCGACCCGAAAGACCATTTGGATGCGTTCACGGCAGGGATGAGCTTCTAGGACAACTCCGACGCCGGATAATGTCGTGCATTTGTCACGCCCCGCTTTCCAGTATACGGACAGAGGGCGCGACGAGGCCGCTACGTATTTACTCTGAAATAAACACGCTAAGCGTATCTAAGCAATATAAGTAAAATGCACAAGAGATAATGTCAATTGATATAATTGAACAACAGCTTTATTTATTAAACATTCTTTTTACAATACAACTGAAAAGTAAATATATGGAATGGAAAGCAATGCCTAAACAGTGGCATAACAGAAATGGAAAATACAGAATGTAAATATGTACAAGGAATCTAAAGCTCTGGGTCGAAAGCTAGCTGGTCTAAATCCTCGCTGGTGGGCTCGATCTCCAGTGAGTCCGAATCACGTGACGACATTCTAAAGAAGAAGAAAGAGAATGTCGTCAGCGAACAAATCGCTCGGTAAGTCCCGTAAATAGACAAGAATGGAATAGACAGAATAGAGAGTATATTGTTATAATGTTGTATTTAGTGTTAACGCTGTTGTTTGTAGCTTGGTACAGAAGATGACAGTGTATACAAGAGGAGTCCCACTATTCCGGAGACTAAGGTATCAGGAGTACAAGGAACCGTTCAGCCACGATACAACGACAATTGAATTCAGGTTAGGTGTATTATGGTTACAATCTCGTGCCACTTCTAACACCTTCCGTATCAGTCTACCCCTTATAAACACCGCGATGTCTTGATTATATTGATGTATTGTTTGAAGTGTATATTGTATATAGATGGATGACTTGCCGAAACCATGATATCAGTAAATGGATGTAACTGGAGAATCGTGTAGATGGATGTTCCGAAATTTTAGCTCGTGACCAGCTGTAATACCCAGTTTTCGACGTACTATTTTACATATTTGAATGAAATAATTTTCCTATATTTTTATTCTATTTATGTTCCATTCCTTTATGGTAATCCCCTAAAATTTTACTGGATATTTCCAATTCCTATTTACTGTTTTAATCTAAATCCAATCTCCCCCTCTCTTGGCCAGGCCCATCTCCTTTTCCCAATTTCTTTTCCCTATTCCCAATTCCTCGGCCCAGAACATAATATAAATTAAAACCAATTAAATCCCCTTCAGCCCAAAACCACAAACTAAATATATATTAAAATCCCAGCCCAGCTTTTCCTCAGCCCAACAGAAAATATACAAATTAAAACTAAAAATATATTTATCCCGGCCCACTCCCTCTCTATCTCTATTTATTCCCCCTTTTACACCGGCCCAAACCCTAGCGCGGCTCACGCTCCCAACAACCCGACCCGACCCGCTATCATCTCCCTTCTCCTTCCCTACTCCGCTCATTTTTCCCGCTCGATTCCCCTACTGCCCCACGTCGCCGCTCACCTCGCCAATGCCCCCGCTCCTCAAGGCCACGTCCGCGCGCCCCTCAACCCTTCCTCGTCTCGCGAGTTCTCTCCCCCTCATCACTCTCTCTCAAAACTCCCTTCTCTCCGAAAACTCCAAGCTTTTCCAGCCGCCGAGCTCCCTCGACGACGACGATCACCAGCCACCTCATTCCACGAAAACTCCTCCTCCTCCCATCGCCACTCCCCACACCACCGACCACCTCCCCTGCACATCCCTCGCCGAGCCTAACTCCACCAAGCTCCATCACCGACCCTCGACTCCCCTCACCACCTCACTCCCCCACCGACCTCGACGCCCACGAGCCCTGACCCCTCCACGACACCATCACCCTCGCCCCCTTCAAGCTACAGGCCCGAGCGCGTACCCCTTCATCCTGCACACCGGAACCCATCACCTTTCCCAAGCACCCTCGCTAACCCATCGCCGGAGCTGCCTCCACCGACCACTGCCAAGCCCCCTATCTCACAGGCAACATCTTTTCCCTCCCTCTCTCACAGCACCTCTCTCCCCATCTCAGCACCCCGACACCATCTTCATCGTTACCAGGCTCACCCTGAGCTTGCTGCCGTCACTACTACTGGTGTCGTGCCGGAAATCTCATCGTCGCGGCCTTGACCATCACCTCCTGTTACCGTCGCCTCCAAGCTCCACCTCCAGCCGAGACCGAGCCTCGAGGCTAGCCCAAGCTTCAAACCAAGCTTTAGCCATTTCATCGAGTACTTGCCTCTATCGTCGATCACCGCTATTCCAGCTGTCATCGTCGCCGAATAAGCCGTGGCTTCAGTCTCTGTGTCCGTCACCATCAGTAAGGTTGTAACCGTCGCAACGCCAGCGCACGTCCATCGCACCCACCGAGACATCGAGTCCAAGAGCCCAAACTCGAGCCGAGACCGCGAACCCTAGCTGCGCCGTTCGCTGCGCGTTCGTGCCACTGCCGCTGCCGTGCGTCGCCAAAGCATCTCCAGGCAAGTACCCTACTTGCTACATGCTAGATTACTGTTATAATTCAAACTACTACTAATTCCATGTTTTACAATTTGTGGGAACCTATATGACATAAGTGCTTGATGCAAAACCCGAACGAAAACCTTACTTTAAACCGACGGAACTTGATTGTATACGCTGGCCCGTGCGGCAATGAACATTGTGGTGAAATCGTACTGGAAAATATAATCGTTACTGGCTTGAACGATCACCCACAATTACACCCGTTAAAACTGAATATTTTCCGCGTCTGAAACTTGTTTAAATCATAATTAATTGTGTACATATTAAAATAATGCGTGCGATGGCTCATATCGAAGCTAACTGTTTAACCCATTGCATCATATTGTTGATCACTGAATTTTGGTAGACTATGACAGAGAAAATTGCGGAGGAGTTCGATTCTGGACTGCAGTCTAGAATGGAAATCCCGATTAACCCCTGTTTCTAAACCCCTGTATATTACTGTTCAAATATGAGAATGCGCGGAAACCTCTATCGTTACATAGGAAATTGAATTATCTTTCTTACTCGACTGGTCTCACTGGTTTCCTCAACCGTTGACATTTTTAATCCATTTTACAATGTCATTGCGTCGTGCTGAATTCTGCAGAGGCATATTTTACACGCCGATCATAATCTGTCCATAACTCCCTGTCGCCATAACGTATTACCGATACGCCAGTTGCGATGGAGACCTGACTGATAATCCTAATTATAGTTCAACTATAGCGTCACCTAATTACGATCCCAACTGGAATTAAAATGCGTTTCGAAACGGACTTCCGATTCTGAAACCGGATTTCCTGCAGTGAACGCTTAAAATGAAATGGCCATATCTAGTGATCCTGAAACCCAATTAATGTGAAACTAATTTTGATGGTTAGATAATTAAACATACTGTTTACCTCTTTTTTATTGTTTCGCTATATTGTGCATGTATGGTTTATGATAAATTATGCAAGTGGTAGGACATCGATTGATGACATCTTAATCATGCCTTAAATACTGTTTTCTCATCACATTATATATACGTTATTGCATTGGTAACCTAGCGATCATATGCATTACCCAGTGTTAGGTTTTAGTGTTTGATTGTGGCAAGTACGTTAGTGATTAAGCATGAGTGGATAAGGGAAAGTGACACGTACTTGTACACAATCAGTGGACCCTATTGATTTATTGCATTGTCGACGTCTGTGGGACGTGTATAAGTGGGACTATAATTGGTATGGGACAATTATGGAAGCACTTGTATGGGTGTCACAGGTAAGGCACCAAACACTGTCCATTTATCTTGGGTATCAGTCGGGATATGCTTGATGGAGATCCTGTCTCCAATTCTCGCGCAGACTTGTCATGGACCGACTGGTATTTGAGTTTATGGTTGGCGTTTGATGTAGACCACAGGGTGTGGGGTAGTTTGAGTGTGAGTTCAACAAAATCTCGGGAGTCCCATGCCGGCACATATGGAGATATATGGAGATATGTGGGGACATCACTGATTATTAGCGAGCGACTCGGGCCCGTGCTCCCTTGTCCTTGGGTCCTACCCTTGGATGGGGGATACTCACGAGTGGTTGACCCTCACACTTGGACTGACGATAGGCTTAGTGACCTGTACTGTGAGACTTAGAGACTTATAGGGATGGTGACATTGTTATGCATTGCTTACTGATTCAACACACCCGACATACTACTTACTGCTTTACTGTTCACCTGCTCCTTTAGACACCCGCATTTGGCTACTTCATGTTCACGTCTTTACTCCCTTGATTTACTGTTACATATTCATTATTATTGTACGGGTTACCATTTGTATATATATATATATATATATATATATATATTGCCATCGTGTCGCTCTGACGACCTGAGTATGCATGCTCAGAGTGAGAAGTGGATCTAGCTTGGACCAGGACCAGACGTACATCGCGGACATCTTGATCAGCTACCCAGAGCTATACTCTCTTGATCTCTATCTGGTTAGTTCTTTTGTATTTGTTTTGATTTAGTTACTGCATTTCTCTTACCTGTGTATTGATTACTGATTACCACGTAAAGCTAGAAGCCGAAGTATGACTACAGAGAGATATTTCCTCGACCGTAGGAGCATGGCTGGCCTTGTCCACCCCTCGTATTCCGTATTTTGGGAAGCGGGGCGTGACATGGTTTTGTTGGTATCAGAGCCTGGTTTTGCTTCAATTGGGATTGCAGTTTTCCGTGTAGTGCTTGGCAACCTAAGACATCCTTCGGTCTAGATTGTAAATTTGTTATTCTTAATATCAATTCACATATTGTATGCTGCTATACGTTTTGATCTATCCGCTAGAGTTTTGGGTGACTTAGTAGAGTTACGTTGTTGTAATTATGAACTGCAGCATAGTTACAATACTATACTCTATTGGGTAACTTGGAGTTCTACATTTGTTTTCCGCTCGATTGAGTTTCATCTCACCCGATATTCTTGTTTCATTGTCTATTCTATATCTTGTTCTGATTCTCCCATGTATCTTATGCCGTCCTAAAAATGTTGTTTCAGGATCATGTCTTCCAATGACTCTTCCTCTATCTCCACTCCCCAGAATCAGACCGTAGAGATTCTGAATGCACTGCAAAGTCTGAAGGAAGTCCAGGAGCGAACAAACGGCCTGTTAGCTGAAGGATTAAGAAGGCAGGTGACTTAGGCACCAGCGGAAGTCTCCTATCGTAAAGGGATCCCTGTTAGACGAGGAAAAGAGGTAAAGATGAAGCGCCCACTTGTTCCCCAGCAACGGAAGCAGCGGAAGACCCGATGTTGTGGGTACTGTAAGGAGCCAGGACACCTTCAGAGAGATTGTCGGCGCGCCAAAGGGCAATGCCTGATTTGCGGATCCAGCGAACACCTTATCAATGGTTGCTCAAAAAGGAAGGAGCTACAAGGAGGAGGTTTGTCACGCCCCGCTTCCCAGAGTACGCTAAAATGGGCACGTGACATAGCCAACCATGCTACCTGTGGGTAGGAAATATCCATCCACAGTCACATTACGGTTGTGGAGATATCAAGAACAGGAAAGTAAACTAACTATCTAGTACATGTCCATAAGCCAGAGTAAAAGAGTCAAGAGATAACAATATGCGGAAGCCAAAAGATACAATAAATAAACCACCTGGAGTGAAACTACGTACCGACAGGAACCTCACCGCTCGTCTAACAGCGGCAAAACTCCTAATCAGTCTGCAACAAGGTAGAAGAATCTGGGCCATGCAAAACCCAGACGTCAGCGCGTCAAGTCATCAAGTAATAACATAATAAACATGCAATGCGAATAAAAACATGAATAAAGCAAGGGTAACAATAATATGAATCAGAGCAGTGCAGGGTAGTGTGCAGTGAGTAAACTAAACTGTTCTATCAGGTTCTCTATTCTAAAGTCCTTGAAACCAAATTGATGAATCATCGATGTAACTCAATAGTATCCCGTGCATGCCCGGGACCACGGTCTAAGACTCTCGGGCTGAAACCGAGACGTGCCGCTAGGCACTAACAGGGAAAGGATAAATACCAACGATGTCAGCAGCATCGTCACGAGGCGGGCCTGGCCTCTAAAACTGATCAGTACAAGTAGTGAACTGTTGAGTTACAAGTCAGGTTTCACCTTTGATTTCCCCATACCCCCAAGTTATATGTGTAAGTCAAGTCAGGTATCCCGAAATCAAGAAACTAATGCCAACACAGGATCAGGTAAACAGGTTTGTCTGGATAGACAACAGGAACGGTCCATGAGGACTACATGTCAGGTTTGTTGGCATTAGACACAAGATCAGGTAACGAGTCAGGTCATGGTACATCAGGTCAAGTCAAGCAGTATACGGTACCATGTCGGGTAGATCAATATATATGTAGCAAGTCAGGTCAAGATGTAAACAATATCATCGGTGTGCTCACAATCAGTTATACAATCAAGCATGGTTATCATCAACATGATATAAGCAATGAATTAAGCAATAGGCAGATTTATTCAATTAGCAGTACCGTTATCAGTTGTGTCACAGAGATGATTTCAACCATATAAGGATGCAGTAAGACAATTATAGCCATTTAATCATGTTAACAAGTTTAAGATTTCATAGATGCAATTTTGTACGTGTATATAGGTTACACGAATGAAATCACAGTTTAAGCAGATTAAATGTATACGAGTGTCCGAATGAACTAAAATGGTAGAAAAGGTGCCATAGGCTACATCATTAGTGAAAGTGTAATCAAAACATGTAAATGTGATTATTAGGTTCAAAATTAGTAATTACAACAGGTGGGTTCCAAGTTTTGAAAGATAAATGATATTTAACAATATTGAACATGAAAAAGTGGGAAATTATAATACCAAAGTTAAATTGCGGGTTTTAGGGTGTCATTAATTATAAGTAAATATTGTTTAGCATGTAGCAAGGGGTACTTGCCTAGACGGGTCGCGGATCGGGAAAACGGAACGTAAAACGTCGGCGGGGAAAACTCGCGATGGGCGCACGGTTCACGGAATGAACCCAAACGACGAACAGTGGAATCACACGGGTCGTGGTACCACGCTGGAACGTCGGGACGCGTCGTCGGCATCGTCGGATTCCGGCCAAGAAATGAACAGTAAATGATCAAGACATGCAAACAAGAAGAGAAGAGAAAAATAGAGAAGAAAGGGAGGAGGATCTGAGAAGGGGTGCTCACGATGATCCGTGGGACGGGTGGTGATGGTCGAACTCGTCGACGGAGCTCCGGCGGTCGGCCAATAGTGACCGCGAAAACTACAGATTACCAAAAAATGAGTATAGAAAAGAAGGAAGGAGGAAGAAGATGGGTAGGTAATGCTTACAGGGGGTTGAACGAAGGCCAGGGCACGGAGGCGAGACCGCCGACGGTGACAGATCCGGCGGCGCAGATGCGTGCAGGGTGCAGGTGGCCATGGTAGCAGGTGCAGGGTGCACGGGGTTGATGAAGGAGGAAGGAGGGTGAAGAGGGCGAGGATGATGGCGGGAGGCGACGACGAGGTGATCGTCAGTAGCAGGTGCAGGAGCGGGGTGAAGCGGCTAGGGCTCGCGAAAGAAGAAGGAGGAGGTGGCGAGGAGAGGGAGGCTCTGTTGAGGGCGAGGAGACGACGAGCCCGGTGGTGGTGGTGTCGGCGTTGGGGCTGCGGCGGCGAGGGCAAGGCGGCTGGGGGTTTGCGCGATGGTGGGTTCTGCGATCGTTCAAAAAGAAAAGGAGGGAGAAGGTTGGAATATATATATATAGAAGAGAGAGAGAGAGAGATGAGAGAGAGACGGGAAGAGAGAGAGACGGGGGAGGGAGAGAGAGATATGAGGAGAGAGGGAGAGAGAGAGACGGGGAGAGAGAGAGGAAAGAGATAGAGAGAGGAGGAATGAGGTGGGGCCACGGGAATCCATGAGGGTTTGTGATTGTCTGAAGAACGATTTAGATGTTAGGAAAATATTTAAAAAGATTTAAAGATTTAAGGGAACAGTGAAATTTATATGGTTTAGAAAAATATACGATGGTTTAAAATATATTAAAATTTGGGATTTTGGCGCAAAGTAAAACATTTCCAAATCGCGTCCGGGTCGGGTCCAAAAATTTGAAATTGAAATAATAGAATTTTAAGCGGGATCCAAAAGTGAAAATGAAGTGTTTTACAATCAAAAAGCATACCCCTAAAACGGACACACGTACGTGCGTGTAGCCGTCTAAACTCGCCCGTTTCACTGAACGGGACGAGAACACGACGCACGGACGCTACAACGGGGTTAGGGGTGTCAAGCAGGCCAAGATGAATATTTTTAATTTTATTTTAGATGCCATAAATTGTTATATGCAGAAATGAATTTGCCGGGTAAAATTTACAGTAAATAACAATCAAGCAAAATAAGTGAAATGAGTACCACACTACGCTCAAACAGTAACTGAAATTAGTAGCACTAGGCTCGGGTGTTACATTATACCCAACTACAAAAAGAATTTCGTCATCGAAATTCCTAGAATACAAAGATAGAAAACTACAAGAAAAGGTGAGGAAACTTCTGCCGGATTTTATCTTCTCGTTCCCAAGTGGACTCTCCATGTGAGCGATTGATTGTCTCGAAAGAGTGTATGTTTTTGTTTGTAGTTTAACCGCAATCAGAACGGTGTCACGCGTAGCTAGACCGAGGTGAGTACGGGTCGTCCTCTTGGAAACGTGGAACCTTTTATTTTTACTTTAGATGTGTTGAGAAAGAGAGGAGGAATAAAGAATTTTGTGAAAAGTTTCTAGATCTACTTTAATGTAAAATATAGATCTAGATTATTTTAGAGATTTAAATAATATAATAATAGGGCTTGTAGGGTTCGTTAGGATTTAGTAGTTATGGAAGATTAATTAAAAGTTACCCTTTTTATCCATTAATAGATTTAGAACTAGAACGACGGTGATGCGTGTAGATTAGGGTTTCTGGAGGGAAAAGGAATCCCACTCGTAACCCTTATCTCGACACGGAACTCCGTTCATATCTAGCCTTTACCAAAACAATCATTAATCTAATCTCTAATCGCGGTCGGAACTAGCAAGGAATTGCTAGCGCGCCCGATTAGGATGTTAATGATTATTTTGATAAAGTTCCTAAACTTTATAGGACTTAAAAAGGGTTTAATTATTTTCATCGTCCATTAACCTACCCTAATCCTACGAACCCTAACAAGCGGAGAATTACTCGCGCATGTTGGGAGAAGAAAATGAAAAGAAAGAGATGGAAAACATAATGTAAAAGAAAACAAACAATTAAAAAAAACTACCTTTATTAATCAACTCCTTCAACTACACTTTTAATCCATAGAAAATGATTACAAAACTTGATTTGCTTCTCGATCTTTCCTAGGGAGGTAGTCGAACAGTCGATGATCAGCCTGGATGCGTGAGCGTCGGGAGCTTCGTGATCTCTTCGGCTTGATAGTTTTTCCAAGAGGCTCTCGGTGCCTTTTTATAGTGCAGATCAAAATCTTATTGTTGAGAAGTTGGTAAAATTCAGCAGTTGTCAATCTCCCAAAATATTGCCTTCCAACCTCCTCAAACTGCGGCGGATCCGCGGCCCAAGGGTGTGTTTGGCCGCGGATCCGCGCTCATGGGTCGAGATCAATTGATGATTTTTCTTAGTCTTTCATCTGGTGACATTTGGCAATCGTAGGAATCTTCAGAATCTGAAAATATTTTCTCGGTGGCTTCCAGACTTGGTCTCCAAGTTTGCTTCTTAATTTGGCAAGTTTTCTTCAACAAATTGATTTGTTTGTTAAATCCTTCATAACAACTTGGAAATATTCTGCACAACAACTCAAATAAGATTTTAGTAGACTTTGTTCTACTAGGATTAGATCAATAATATTATTTGCATACATTTTCCTACCAAATGATAATTAAATATATTAACACATGGAAAATAATGTTTTTACACATAAACCCTCATATGTATAATATATTATAATAAAGTCCTTTTTTAATATAAAAATGGTAGGAAAAATGTACTACAAATGTGCAGTTTTATCGACTGAACAAATACCCCCAAACTTATCTTTGATCGTCCCGAGCAAACTAGTTTATTTAAGAGGAGAAAAAAGAAAGGAGAAAACTAAGCACACTTTCGTAGGCAGACACGATTGCACTGAGCACGTGCAACAAGCCGTTAAACTTCTAGGTGTCCCTAGTAGGAGTAGTGTTGTCTCCTGAGAGTTTTCAGCGGATTACACCCACAAAATCCTATAACAAAAGAAAGATGGTGAAATTTACATATAAAGATAAGAACCATAAAAGAAATACTTTGAAAAGAAGAGTTTCCAACTATACTAGCTTTTCAGTTGTCATGAGCCCTATCTTAATAGTCATGAAAAAATGTTAGAAATCACATCATCCCTCAATAAAACATCGTCATTATTCTTCATTCCTACCTTTCATCCAAACATTGATCATATAACCCCACGTGTGTGTAAATAACATCCCTACACTCGGAGAATTCAATTCAAGCTATCATACTCTTGTCCATCTACCTTAGTACTTTTTAATTTGATGAATATTTAGGGTTGCTCACACACTTTCATGCGACCGTTAATACTTCTTGAGGTACTAACCGACCGATTACTCATGTGCTTGCAGATTCGGTGATAATATTTTCCTCGTCTTGCACCACCTAAGGCTTAGCAGTGACTCCCAGACCAGTTGGCCTTAGGGCATTAGGTGAAGAGGCACCCTCGCTATATTTTTTTTTATTGCTGCCTTGGCGATAACAAAACCAGTGTTCATTTTTTTTCACCATTTTTATATTTTCTTCATCATTTTTTTTATTTCCTTCATATTTTGGCTCTTAGACAAGAGCATTTCAAGGTATCCTCTACTATCCCGAGTTTCAAGACGTGTGTAGGTGCATATTGTAGGGTATCAACATTCAAATGTTTGGCTTCCAGAATAGAAACTATTTTTCAGACTTATTTTTATCCTCAGATTAGTGACTTCCTTCATTTTACTAACCCTTGGAACAACAGCTCATAACTACTTATTACCAGTTCGTGTAAGAAAACTTCTAATTTTCTTGGTTTTCTTAAATTATTCCTATCTTTTGGATGTAATGTTTCACTTTCTATTCTTTTGTTATATATAAAAAAATTTTAATGCCCGGTGTCAAAGATAATTCAGTGAATACAAACCTCCCCCCAAACCTGTTTTCAGCAGTGTCCTCACTGATGTAGCCTTTTGAGAATATGGACCTGTATACTAAGGGAGAGATACAAGGGGTAAAATAATAGTTAAATGAAAAATTCCCCCAAACTTATTCTTTGACATGCACAGATATTCAATCAAATCATTTTTTTTACTCACCTCCATTCTTAAAATGTGAAAAAGTTACCAAAACATGGAGGTGAGGCGGAGGAAATTTAGTTTTGATAAAGCGGCTCCTGTAAAAACAGGAGCTCCTCCGCGGGGTCAGCAGAAAAATACGGTTTTAATCTATGCCCATTTACTTTAAAAATCGAACCGTTTTTCAAATTTTCGACTTCAACCGCCCCGTGCGGGTGTACATACCGCACCACAAAAGGTCCTTTCCAACGAGATTTAAGCTTACCCGGATGAAGATGGAGACGGGAATCATAAAGAAGGACTTGTTGCCCCGATGTGAAGGTTTTTCTAGAAAGATTTTTATCGTGGAACACTTTAGTCCTATGCTTTACTATTACCGCATTATCGTAAGCTTCATCGCGGAGTTCGCTTAGCTCATTCAATTGCAGCTTCCGATAGCTGCCCGCATGATCAAGATCAAAATTAAGCTCTTTAATAGCCCACATTGCCTTATGTTCAATCTCGACAGGGAGGTGACATGCCTTCCCAAACACAAGGCGGTATGGAGACATACCAAGATCGGTCTTATAAGCGGTGCGGAATGCCCAAAGAGCATCCGTCAATTTGGTTGACCAATCTTTACGGTTCTTAGAAACCGTCTTCTCCAATATCTGTTTGATCTGCCTATTTGAGATCTCAGCCTGCCCGCTTGTTTGGGGATGATAGGGCGTAGAAAGTTTGTGAGTGATTGAATATTTCCGCATCAAGGCCTCGAAAGACCTATTGCAGAAATGTGTCCCGTTGTCGCTAATGATAGCGCGAGGGTGTCCGAATCGCGAGAAGATGTTTTCTTTAAGGAACTTAATGACAACTTTGTTGTCATTAGTGCGACACGGTATAGCTTCCACCCACTTCGAGACATAATCAACCGCTAACAAGATATATAGATTCCCAAAGGAGTTGGGAAAAGGGCTCATAAAATCAATACCCCAAACATCAAATATTTCCACAACCAATATAGGTTGGAGCGGCATCTCGTTCCTTCGTGAAATCCGACCCAAATCCTAACATCGCGGACAAGTTTTGCAATGTTCAAATGCATCTTTAAATAATGTTGGCCAATAAAAGCCACATTGCAAAACTTTCTCCGCCGTTTTTCGAGGTCCAAAGTGACCGCCGCATGTCTGATCATGACAAAATGATAACACGCTCTTGAATTCATCTTTAGGGACACACCTGCGAATGATTTGATCGGAACAATACTTGAATAGATATGGTTCATCCCAGTAAAAATATTTTACTTGGGATAAAAACCGAAGTTTGTCTTGTTTCGACCAATCGCTAGGTATAAGTCCTGTCGCAAGATAGTTCACGATATCCACGAACCAAGGTTCGTAGGATACATTCAAGAGCTGTTCGTCGGGAAATGAGTCATTTATCGGCACGGTCACAGTTGGCGAAGAAGTGATGCGTGAAAGATGGTCGGCTACTACGTTTTCACATCCACTCTTGTCTTTGATAACAAGATCAAATTCTTGTAACAATAGGATCCAACGTATTAGCCTGGCCTTTGCATCCTTCTTCGTTAAAAGATGTCGTAGGGCGGAGTGATCTGTGTAAACCACAATAGGCGAGCAAATCAAGTAGGGTCTGAATTTCTCTAATGCAAATACAACTGCCAAGAGTTCTTTCTCGGTAGTTGTGTAATTTATTTGTGCATCATTCAAGGTCCTACTTGCATAGTAAATTACATGTGGCATCTTATCAATATGCTGTCCTAAGACAGCACCAATAGCAAAATCTGATGCGTCACACATAAGCTCGAACGGGTGGTTCCAATCAGGAGATGATAGAACGGGGGCTGTAGTGAGTGATTCTTTAAGCAATTCAAAAGCAGCCTCACAATCCGAATCGAAGTGAAAAGTAGTGTCCTTGGCCAATAGAAGGGTTAAGGGTCTAGCAATTTTGCTAAAGTCCTTAATAAATCTCCTATAAAATCCTGCATGACCAAGGAAGGATCATATATCTTTGACGCAATTGGGACGAGGGAGGTTTTGAATGACATCTATTTTAGCTCTATCAACCTCAATGCCTTTATGTGAAATTATATGTCCAAGTACAATACTTTCTTGGACCATAAAGTGGCATTTTTCCCAATTCAAAGTCAAGTTCTTATCCTTACAGCGGGTAAGAACAGCGTCAAGATTACGAAGGCAGTCCTCAAAGGAGTTCCTAAAAATGGAGAAATCGTCCATAAAAATTTCTAGAAAATTTTCCAACATATCTGAAAATATCCCCATCATGCACCGCTGAAATGTAGCGGGAGCGTTGCATAACCCAAAGGGCATGCGTCTATAAGCAAAAGTTCCGAAAGGACAAGTAAAAGTGGTTTTATCTTGATCCTTTTCGGCGATGGGGACCTGGTTGTAACCAGAGTATCCGTCCAAGAAACAATAGTATTCGTGTCCCGCTAATCGTTCTAACATCTGGTCAATGAAAGGTAGAGGGAAGTGATCTTTCCTCGTCGCGGCATTGAGTTTCCTATAATCGATACATACGCGCCACCCAGTTTGGGTGCGTGTTTGGATTAACTCATTAGCCTCGTTAGTGATGACCGTGATGCCAGACTGTTTAGGGACCACATGAATTGGACTTACCCATTGACTATCAGATATGGGGTAAATTATTCCACTATCAAGACACTTGACGATTTCTGTCTTTACTGCCTCCTTCATAACGGGATTTAACCGTCTTTATGGGTCTCGGGTTGGTTTGGCTTCATCCATCAGATGTATGTGATGTTCAACAATTAAGGGACTAATCCCTTTGATGTCGGCCATTGTCCAACCAAATGCTTCCCGATTCGATCTCAACACTGCCAAAAGTGCATTCTCTTGCTCTAAGGCTAGAGAAGCGGAAATAATCACTGGAAAAGTCTCATTCTCTCCTAAATATGCATATTTAAGATGAGAAGGTAGCGGTTTGAGATCAAGAATTGGCGGAGAGACAATAGAAGGAAGGGTAACGGAATGATATTCGGACTCCTTAAGAGGTTCAAAACTTGCATAAGATATTGACTCGGAAAGTGCTGCTGACTTTTGTAATGAGTCAACGGGTTCAATCTCAAGGTCGGACTCATTGAACATATCCTCACTGTGAAGTGGTGCAAGATCAAACGATGTCTCATTAGTGTTGTCGAGAACATCAAAGCAAAGTTCCTCATCCATGCAGCTTTCGGGAGCTATCTCGTGGATGGAACAAACATCCAGCAAATAAGCAGAAGGTTCTGATGGCTGACTTCCTAGCTTGTAAATATTAAGCTCAATTGTCATTTTCCCGAAGGATAAGTTCATAGAACCGTTACGACAATTAATCACAGCGTTAGAAGTTGCTAGGAAGGGTCGACCAAGTATCACCGGGATTTGATTGCGTGGGTTTGCCACAGGTTGTGTATCTAAAACAATAAAGTCCACGGGAAATATGAATTCCCCGACTTTAATTAACACATCCTCTAGTTCGCCCCGAGGTTTGGTGATAGATCGATCAGCCATTTGGAGAGTACAATGGGCGGGTTTTAACTCTCCAATTCCTAACTGCTCGTATACTGAATAAGGAAGCAAGTTGACGCTAGCGCCTAGATCGAGTAAAGCACGGTTTATATTTTCCCCCCCAATAGAAATAGAGATTGTAGGACAGCCGGGGTCCTTACGTTTCTTTGGTATTTGTTGGGTAAAAGCTGTGCTAACATTACTCGTCATGAAAACCTTTTTAGGCACTTGAGTTTTTCTCTTCCTAGTGCACAAGTCTTTAAGGATTCTTGCATAAGATGGGACTTGTTGAATAGCATCTAGGAGAGGAATATTCACGTTAACTTGCTTAAACATTTCCACAATCTTCTCCATTTGTGGGTTAGGTCTGTTGGCCCTTAATCGGTTTGGAAATGGAGCTCGATCAATAAGTTTTGGGTCCAACGTTTGTGGAGAAGACTGTGACGACGGATTCAATCCCAAAATTGGAGTGGGCATCGACTTAGATAGATTTGGCGAAATGTTCGAGCCTTGGGGAAAACGGAGAATAGGCTCGGATGAAGGTGGGAGACTAGACGAATTAGGGGAAGAAGAAGAAGAAGGGGTATCAAATGTGTCACTATCATCAACTTGCTCACCCACTTGGTTATTCAGCACTCTCCCCGATCTCAACGTAGTAACGGCATTCACATTATGACTTTGTGAATGGCCAGGATTCGGTAGGGGTTGAGATGGGAGTTTCCCTTTCTCTCTTGCACTCATTGCGGCGTTTAACTGTACGATTTGGTTTTCTATTGATTTAATACTCTCATCATGGGAGGAGGAGTTTTTCGTTAGGGTATCAATAGAAGACCTTATTTCAGCCGAATTTTGCATGGATTGTTTCATGAACATCTCCAAAGTTTGTGCAAGTGAGTTGTCAATACCGGCCACTTGTGGTGTAGAAATGTTGGCCGGATTTTGGAAATTCTGTGACTGAAAGGGGGGCTGATTCTGTGGTTGTGGTTGCTGTGGAGGAGGTCTTTGATAATTGCTTTGTTGGTTTTGATTCCAAGCAAAGTTAGGATGATTCCTCCATCCTTGATTGTATGTGGAAGAATAAGGATCGTTTCTAGGTCGCTGCTGAAAAGCAGCATTAGCTTGAAACGATGCATTCATAGAACATTCTTCCGTTAAGTGTGAAGGATCCGAACAGCAACCACAGACAGTCTTAGGAAGTGTAACCTGATTTAGGGAGACTGATGAGAATCTGCTCTCAATAGCATCGAGTTTCTTCTGCATCGCTGCCATTTCGGCTTTTACTGCGATGGAAACATCGAGCTGGTGAATACCTCCCTTAGCTGAAGGTGGTCTTAGCTTTCCCACTGCAACGTGTGTTCAGCGAGATCTTCCATATATTTCCATGCTTCACCGTCATCTTTAGACATGAAATTGCATTGACACATTGTTTCAAGCATCTGCTTTGTCGCTGGATTAATGCCCTCATATATAATCCGACATAAATCCCATCTTTGTATCCCGTGATGGGGGCATTGGACAAGAAGATCTTTGAAACGTTCAAAGCACTTCCAAAATGGTTCATTGGGAAGCTGGGTGAACTGGTTAATCTCGCTCCTAACATGTGCAGTCTTATGATTTGGGTAAAACTTCTTAAGAAATGCTACGACGAATTCATCCCAATTAGCGATAGAGTGTGCGGTAGTATTATAAAGCCATTTTTCTGCCAAGTCGCACAGTGTGAATGGGAGAAGACGTAAGCGCATAGCATCTAAAGTCAATTGTGAAGTACCCATCATTGCGCATACGTTTTCGAATTTGGTGATGAAAACGTACGCGTCTTCTGACTCAAGCCCGTGAAATTTGGGTAGCAGATTGATGTAGTGGGGTTTGATTTCGAAATTATCCCCATTAGGTGGTGGAAGAGATAGACAAGTAGGAAGAGGACCACGAATAGGATAGCATCTCTCTTGGAGAGAGATGCGCGGTGGATTCTGCGCACCTTCGGGCGGTGGCAGCGTGGTGTTATAATTAGATGGAGTACCGTCCATCACGGTCGATGTGGTGTGTGGTGGGGGAAAAGAAGATGAAGAAGTACCGACTTCGGTGTCGATAGCAGGAACGCGGACAAGACGGGCACTAGGATCCCGTGTCCAGCCGAGCATGCACTAAGCGGGTTTAGTGCAAGTGGCAGCGTGTGTGTGATTTAAAAATTGGTTTGTTTTGAAAAAGTGGGACTCAAGACAAATCTCCCTAAGATGCACAAGCAACCCTAGAACTAAGGTTACCTAGGTCAGTCTCTAGACCGCTCCTAGACTTCCAAAGGACAAGCCGCAGGATAAATCCTCTACCGCCTCCGTACTACCCTTGTAGCCAGATAAGTGCCAGGTAAGTGGGAAGGAACCACGTCGTGGGCCTAATTAAAAACCACTAGCCTTTGTCACACTTGCCTAGGCACTACAAAAGTAATGCGGATAAACGATAGATTACCCACGACCTTCCTCTGTCCTTATTGAGCGCGACAGTCCTTAGAGTCTGGTCTAGATATTTTTTAAATTAATGAAGGGTTGTTCTATATGCTTGGTTTGTGATTTGTGGGGCTTAGGAAGAGTGATGAAATCCCCACCTAATCTTGATTTGGTCTTTGCCCCTTAAAATCCGTATTAAAATATGCAAAACAAAACCAATCACAAAACTTTTGCAAAAAGAATTTTAGCGGCGCAATTTTCGCAAAGAATCCTGCAGAAGATAGATTTTATTGGATTTGAGAGGAGAGAGAAGGAGTTGAGAATCTTACCAGAGAGTTCTGTAGCCCTAATCCCTCCAAGAAGCCGCGTTTCCGCCGCAGGAAACACCTTAGTGCCGCGGTTCCGCCGCGAGGTGGAGAGATCAGTTGATGAAATTTTTTCTGTGATCTCCTTTGCTCCTCTGGATCTCTAAAAATCTCTCTGTTTCCTGTTTTCCTTAATTCTGTGACTCCAGATCTCCTTGCAAAAATCCACGCACAAATCGTTAAATATGCAGTTTGCAGTTTTGTTTTAATAATGATATGGATCGTCTAAGAATTCAACACAAATAGTAAAAATAAAAAATTACGCACGTATCCCCGGCAACGGCGCCATTTGATTGTCTCGAAAGAGTGTATGTTTTTGTTTGTAGTTTAACCGCAATCAGAACGGTGTCGCGCGTAGCTAGACCGAGGTGAGTACGGGTCGTCCTCTGGGAAACGTGGAACCTTTTATTTTTACTTTAGATGTGTTGAGAAAGAGAGGAGGAATAAAGAATTTTGTGAAAAGTTTTTAGAACTACTTTAATGTAAAATATAGATCTAGATTATTTTAGAGATTTAAATAATATAATAATAGGGCTTGTAGGGTTCGTTAGGATTTAGTAGTTATGGAAGATTAATTAAAAGTTACCCTTTTTATCCATTAATAGATTTAGAACTAGAACGACGGTGATGCGTGTAGATTAGGGTTTCTGGAGGGAAAAAGAATCCCACTCGTAACCCTTATCTCGACACGGAACTCCGTTCATATCTAGCCTTTACCAAAACAATCATTAATCTAATCTCTAATCGCGGTCGGAACCAGCAAGGAATTGCTAGCGCGCCCGATTAGGATGTTAATGATTATTTTGATAAAGTTCCTAAACTTTATAGGACTTAAAAAGGGTTTAATTATTTTCATCGTCTATTAACCTACCCTAATCCTACGAACCCTAACAAGCGGAGAATTACTCGCGCATGTTGGGAGAAGAAAATGAAAAGAAAGAGATGGAAAACATAATGTAAAAGAAAACAAACAATTAAAAAAAACTACCTTTATTAATCAACTCCTTCAACTGCACTTTTAATCCATAGAAAATGATTACAAAACTTGATTTGCTTCTCGATCTTTCCTAGGGAGGTAGTCGAACAGTCGATGATCAGCCTGGATGCGTGAGCGTCGGGAGCTTCGTGATCTCTTCGGCTTGATAGCTTTTCCAAGAGGCTCTCGGTGCCTTTTTATAGTGCAGACCAGAATCTTATTGTTGAGAAGTTGGAAAATTCAGCAGTTGTCAATCTCCCAAAATATTGCCTTCCAAACTCCTCAAACTGCGGCGGATCCGTGGCCCAAGGGTGTGTTTGGCCGCGGATCCGCGCTCATGGGTCGAGATCAATTGATGATTTTTCTTGGTTTTTCATCTGGTGACATTTGGCAATCGTAGGAATCTTCAGAATCTGAAAATATTTTCTCGGTGGCTTCCAGACTTGGTCTCCAAGTTTGCTTCTTAATTTGGCAAGTTTTCTTCAACAAATTGATTTGTTTGTTAAATCCTTCATAACAACTTGGAAATATTCTGCACAACAACTCAAATAAGATTTTAGTAGACTTTGTTCTACTAGGATTAGATCAATAATATTATTTGCATACATTTTCCTACCAAATGATAATTAAATATATTAACACATGGAAAATAATGTTTTTACACATAAACCCTCATATGTATAATATATTATAATAAAGTCCCTTTTTAATATAAAAATGGTAGGAAAAATGTACTACAAATGTGCAGTTTTATCGACTGAACAGCGATTCCGCAAGAAACGAGCACAAGAGGGATCACCTTGTCCTTAAGAACCTTTTCCCTTCGATCCACGATTTCAATCGGTCGCTCCTCAAAAGTCAAGTCTTCTCGTACTGTTAGCTCCGAATGATCCAATACGTGTGTTTCATCTCGAACATACCTACGGAGTTAAGATACGTGAAACATATCGTGCACATTCACCAAGGACTGCGGTAACGCCAAACGATACGCTACCTCACCAACACGCTCCAAGATCTCAAAGGGTCTAACGAATCGAGGACTAAGCTTTCCTCGACTTCCAAAACGAATCACCCCTCTAGTCGGTGATATCTTCAGGAATACCAAATCACCCACGGCGAACTTTAGAGGTCTTCTTGACGTATATGCCCAACTCTTCTGTTGGTCTTGTGCTGCCTTCATATGATTTCTGATAGTGTTAACCTTCTCGACTGTCTGCACAACCAAATCTGGTCCTAATAATCTTGGTTCACCGACATCGTCCCAACAAACAGGTGAACGGCATTTACGACCATACAAAGCTTCAAATGGAGCCATCTGGATAGTTGCCTGAAAACTGTTATTGTAAGAAAACTCCACCAAATGTAGATGATCCTCCCAAGAACCCTTGAAGTCCAACATGCATGCTCTCAATATATCCTCAAGAGTTTGGATCGTTCTCTCCGACTGACCATCAGTTTGAGGATGATAAGCTGTGCTAAACTTCAATTGAGTCCCCAAACTTTCCTGTAAACTCCGCCAAAAGTGTGATAAGAATCGAGTGTCCCGATCGGACACGATGCTCACCGGTACTCCATGCAATCTTACAATCTCTTGTATGTACCGCTCTGCCAAAGTCTCTGTTGATTGACCAACCCGAAAAGGAATGAAGTGAGCTGCCTTGGTCAACCGATCAACAATCACCCATACAGCATTGTTGCCTTTTGGACTCCTCGGTAAAGCCGTCACGAAATCCATGGTTATATGTTCCCACTTCCACTGAGGAATCGGAAGTGGTTGCAATAAACTAGTAACCCTTTGATGTTCAGCCTTAACTTGCTGACACACCAAGCACTTCGTCACAAAGCGAGCAATCTCCCGTTTCATTCCTTCCCACCAGAAATGCTGTCGAATATCTCGGTACATCTTTGTGCCTCCTGGATGTACAGAATAAGCTGAATTGTGTGCCTCCTTCATAAGCTCTTCACGAATATCTCCCTTTGGCACACACAAACGGCTACCATACCTCAGCGAACCATCTTCGTGGATCAATAAATCTGTTAGTAGTCCGGCTTCAACCTGTTCTCGAAACTTTTGCAGTCTAGGATCCTGTGATTGTGCTGCTTTAATATTCTCGATCAACGACGAATGTACTTGCAGCTGCATCAATTGTCCCGTAGAATGCGGTAGCACAACCTCCAAGTCAAATCTTCGAAAATCTTCAACGAGCTCCTTCTGCGTAGTTAACACCTGAATTGCTGGTAACCGACTAAGCGCATTCGGCATGACGTTAACCTTCCCCGGATGGTACTTAAGATCAAGATCGTAGTCAGCCATCAGCTCCAACCATCTACGCTGCCTTATATTAAGCTCCTTCTGTGTGAACACATACTTCAAACTCTTATGATCAGTAAAAACTTCGACCCTTTCGCCCAAAAGGTAGTGTCTCCAAATCTTCAAAGCGAAAATCACAGCCGCAAGCTCTAAGTCATGAGTTGGGTAATTCTTCTCATGGGTCTTCAACTGTCTCGATGCGTACGCTACAACCTTCCCATGCTGCATCAAAACACATCCCAATCCTTTCCCAGATGCGTCGCTGTGAATCACTGTTTCCCCCAATCAGAGCAAGGCTCTGTTTGAATTTCAAAAATTCAAATTTTGAAGCAACGCTTCAGATCCTCTGCGCTGCGCGCAACGTGCCACTTGTCAGAAGTTGATGCGTCAGCACAGCGTCCAAGGCAGTGCGTCAAATCAGAGCAAGACTCTTTAAAAAAATAATAATAAAAGTAAAAGAAGCAACGCTTCAGCTGCGCAAGCGCTGCGCTGCGCGACACATGTCTGCGCAGTCGCGCAAGCACAGTTTCGCAAGCACAGCTGTGCAAGTGCTGCGCTGCACGACGCGTGTCTGCGCAGTTGTGCAAGCACAACTGCGCAAGCACAGCTGCGCAAGCGATGCGCTGCACAACACGTGTCTACGTAGTTGCGCAAGCACGGCTGCGCAAGCGCTGCGCTGCGCGACACGTGTCATGCGCTGGGGCGTTTGCGCAAAACAGAATTGAAATTTTAAAGAAATCTTTTCTGTTCTTGTTAAAACAAGAAGATTTTCTTCTGTAAAACAGAGGCCTTTAGATCAAAGATCCAACGGTGGGGAAAATTCCCCAAATCACTCAGAGAAAAATCTCTTTAACAAATTTAACTAATTTATGAGCACTATAAAAAGGACCCCAGACCTCAATTCAGGAGGAGGAACATTTTTTTTGGGAAAAATCAAACAGAGAAGACTCTGAAGAACTGGAGAGAAATCCTCAAGAACAAAGAAAAAGGTAAAAACCTTTAGAAAAAGAGAAAGTTCTCTTATGAACAGATCATTAATCTGAGAACAAGATCAAGGATCTCTAATGAAAAGAAAAATAATAAATAAAAACGGTGCCTTGCACTTCTTTTTATGAACCATTGGTTCTGAATCTAAAAGATTCTCAAGATAACAGTGCCCAACACTTGCCAAAACTGCACCATTGCGCAAGCCGCTAAGAAGCGCCACGTGTCAGCAGTGCAACAGCGCAGCGCACGGACGCAGCGCACTGAGCTGTTGCGCTTGCGCTCATCAGAACGTGACACATGTCACCTCCACGAGCGCTTGCGCTCTTTAATTGCGCAAAGCACCTGACAAGCCATGTGGGGGCACTGTTAGAGTATTAAATGCAATGCATTATTAAGGGGTAGAGCCCAATCAAAGCTCAAATGGACCAAATAGAAATACTGCACATTATTTTAAAAAGGCAGAGCCTAATTAAAAAGTCTAAACAGACCAAAAATAATGCTATGCATTGTTTAAAGGGCAAAGCCCAATTGAGAGGTCTAATGGACCAAAAACAAATGCTCTGCATTATAATAAAAAGGGCAGAGCCCAGTCAATAGCCTGAAGTAATGCTATGCATTATTCTAAAAAGGGGAAAGCCCAAACAAAGGCCTAACAGGCTAAATGCAAACAAAACGTGAACATTTTCAACTGGACTTAGCCCAATTTTGGCCGTAAGTCCTTAAATTAAATTGACTGAGCACAACTGCTCTCTTAAATCAATTTATATCCGGTTCGAGGGTATATCTCCGAGCTCCTCTGACACTTATCATTGTAATCCTTCAACGACGTCAGAGAGGTGACGGGTCCCAACGACCATATATCGATATGGACTGCGGGGTCCTTAAACTCGTGGACCGAGACGTCCTTAAACTAATATCAGACCACCACGTCCCTAAAATGGAACGTGGACCACCACGTCCCTAAACTGGAAAACGGACCATCACGTCCTTAAACTGGAACATAGACCACTACGTCCCTAAACTGGCAATGGACCGCTATGTCCCTAAATTGGAACAATAGAGCCAATTGCTCTTTTGCCGGGTCTAAACGATCCCGTTTAAGTTGATCTTAGCTCCAAATACGGCTAACGTATCCTTAAACATTTAAAAAGACTATAAAACCCCCAATCGACTTTGGTTCAAGGGTACATCTCGGAACTCCTCTGACACCTATCGTTGTAATCCTTCAACGATGTCAGAGAGGTGATGAGTCCTGACGGCCATATATATTAAATGGATCACCACGTTAAGTCGATCTTAGTCTCAAACGAGACTAACGCATCCTTAACAAACGTTTAAGTTGATCTTAGCCCCAAACACGGCTAATGTATCCTTAAACTAAAAACACCAAATCCAAATCTAAGTAAATACGGATTTGGACTAATCCACGTCCTACGGGCGACAGCATTACTCAGTCTCCGTATACAATCTACGGGCAACCACAAACAAAACAGACACACGCGACACGAAGTGAAATTCTGGAGAAGGAGAAAGTTGTTACCGCGATGCGGTAGCGTAATTAACTGCAGGGGCTTGCGCCTGCAGGGAAGAGCGTCCCCACAATCAAAAACCCCTCAAGCGAGGGGGAATCTGACGAAGTCTGCTACATCGGCCGCATCCATCTAAACCTCCGATACACGGTGCCATAAATCAACTTGGCATCTTCGGAGAGATGGACGGATAAAACCATATAGCATCTGCCCCAAATCTCAGGCAAGACGTCCTCGCGTCGTCGGCCGCCATTCGGAGGGGAACGGATTCTGGCATGCCCGGTGGGACCTTTTCCTCTTTCCACTCCACACTTCGTGTGTCGTCCTCGCGAACCAATCGCGGTTTGTTAAATGGTTGCCTTTGGATTTCAAGTTACTAAGATTTGGTCTTTTGCCTGGCGCAGAACTCAAGCATCAATGGCCTCTAACTGCACCAACTGCTCAAAGTGCCACTGCGACGGACGCTCCACCTCACCGGGAGGTGTAGCATATGGGCCCCAAGCGGCCTCCTTCCTCGCTCTACCAGTAGATCAGGTGACCCAGGCTACCACCGGCCTGTTTTTCGGGACCATGATCCCACCTACAAGCTTTTCTATGCCAATACCTGCACCGGAAGTGAACAAGAAGTCGGTCTTCGACCGGCTCACCGCTACGACGGCCCCTATCAACGGGTCGCCAACTACCAAACCAACAGCCTCTGTTTTCGCCAGGATGGATCAGGACTCTAAATTGGCTGTCCCGAGGAAGGCAATAACTGTTGCTCCAGAAGTCGTCAAGGCGGCTTCCCCTGTCAAATTAGTCTTTTCAAGACTGACGATTCCTGCTCCTGCCCTTGCTCTAGGATCCGTCTTCGACAGGCTGAATATCACCCCTCAAAAGACAAACTCATTCTTTAAGAGGTTAACACCCGTGGCGCCTCATTCAGACAGGGGGCAAAAAGAAGCTATCTCTATCTCCGAGCCAGTCCCAACGGCTCGTCATGCTCGACGTCGCCATTGGCGACGAGTAAGGAAGGCAGAGGGCAACTCCCCCTCAGGGCTAACTCTACCAGCTCCAGTGGTGGAAGTCAACGCTGCTGTTCCAACTGGGAACAGCTTTGAACTGCTGAGGAGGGTACGTAAGAATTCTCCAACTGCTACACTGAAAAGATCTCCTCCACCTGTGGAGAGAGTTCCAGAAACGAAACAAGAACAGCCCCTTCAACGGCTGTCCTCAAAAGTTTATAAAGTTTGGCGGAGAGTTCAAAACTCCGTAATTGACCCAGATCGCTCTCGTCAACAGAAAAGAGCGAAGGTACAAGAAGAAAAAGACCGTCTGATCAAACAGAAAAGGACGACAGTCACCAGGGTGCCCATTGCAACGGCCCCTTCAACTTCAACGGCTCATAAAAGAAGGAGGCCGGAGAAAACCCCCGCGCCGGCAACAAATATCAAAAGTGGTGAATCCAAACGCCCTAAGTCAGGGAGCATTGTAGTTCGTACCGTCTACGCGGCATCTGGTAAAGAAGACAGCCGCATATCTACGGGTCATCGACCGCTTACCCGATCAGTGACCAAGGCGCAGGAGCAACAGCAAAAGCTCCAAGAAATGATGAATGCTATGGCCGCATTTACAGGGCCAAAAGAAAACCCTGAAACGTCCTCGGATGAACGCCAAGGGGAAGAAACCGACGCCGAATTCCTTCGTCGGATATTGGAGAAGAAGGACAAAGAGGCTGCTGAACAAGCAGCCAACATACAGCGTATGTGCCTCCTCTTCCAAGACATGGTAGGGATGATGATACAACAAGATCCTCCGGGCGAAGAGCCCCCGATCATCCTTGGAGACGATAGGGGAGAGACATCAAATCCTCCGCCAGCTCTGTCGACGGCTAAAGAGGATACAATCTCCAAAGCTGATTTGGACGAGTACATCGCCCAACAAATACGGGTTCATCATGCGACCGAAGCAGCCGGTCAGGTCGTAAAAACAGGGCGGCCATATCCAAGTTGGTACGATCAAATCAAGTATCCACCCGGTTACACAATTCCTAAGTTCCATGTCTACAAGGGGACGGGCAATCCTCACCAGCATGTTGCCCAGTTCAGGGCACTCTGCGGCAACACCGGCGGTGATGACAAGCTTTTGCTTCGCCAGTTTGTTGGAAGTTTATCAGATACGTCGTTCGAGTGGTACTCTGAGCTCCCGAACGACTCTATCAAAACCTTCGCGGAGATGGAGCTGTTGTTTACTCAGCGTTTTGCAAGCGCCAGTGAACGCACCCCGATGACGGCACTGATTAACGCCAGGGTAAAACCAGGCGAGACATGGGTTCAATATGCTATACGGTGGCGGAACTTATGGTCGAAGTGCGAGCAGCGCATTGAAGAAGCTCCCGCGGTGGGTATGTTTGTGGGAACCCTTGATCCACAAGCAACCATCTCGCAATTTATGATGTTTTTCAAGCCGACTACCTTCCAGGCCTTGATTGACAAGCTAGCGCAGATGGATCAGATGGGCCATAAACCTCCTTTTCCAAAGCCGGACTCCCGAAATGACAAAGGGAAGGGAAAAGCGATCGTCGTCGCTAATGCTCAACAACAACCGAGCAACTCGAAGCCGGTCGTTCGTCAAAATAATATGCGCCCGTACGTAGACCTTGAGGAGAGGCTAGGACGTCCTTACTCGTTTCCCCGCGATAAAACGAGAAGGTTATTTGAGCTGGCGTTGCGCAACCGACTCATAAATCTGCCGGATCCGAAACGTCCATTGCAACCAAGTGATGTCAACGAGCCCAACTACTGTCCTTATCATCGAGTACTGGGCCATCCGATTGAAGATTGCTACGTTTTAAAAAATTGGCTTGAAAACCAGTACCGACAGGGCAAATTCGCGTTATCTGACAAATGGAAGGTGAATCCCCCGCAGCCCCACACCTCTAAGGGGACGAATACGCCGGGGGCAACATGCTCCGTCGTTGAAGAAGCTCCTTGGGAGGTTGTATTATCAGCCAAGACAAAAAGGATGCTAAACGATCTTCAGACATGTCCGACGATTAGGTGGAAGAACCCGTTGGAACCGCAGATCATTGAGGGGATGTTGAAGCCACGTCCAACTTCAAAGACCGCTAGTGGTGGCCCAAGCACTCGCAACCAGCCGTCAAAATCTTCGAAAAAGAAGAAGAAGAAATCTAAGAAGCCCGTGAAGCCTGGCGACAAGCGCACGGACTTGCAAAAACAAATTGACGCGCTGGAGGAATACAACCAGAAGGCACGGACTCCCATTACATTCCAAGAGTTCCTCAATCACGTCTTTCAAGAGGAATATGAGGGAGAAAGTTCATCTGATGAATCTGAAGAATACGTGGCGAGCTGTCATGTGATTTCCCATTCGTCCATGGACGATGAGGAAACCCCTTGTACTGAAACGCTGGGGGCAGATACCGAATCAAAAATTCTAGGGCCATCAGATGAAATGATTGACGCGTTCCTTAACGAAGCTCGATTGAAAAGTAAAGCTGATCGAGAACGCGAGACGGCTATATTTGAAAGGGCCAAGCGCCAGCGACTTGATGAAAGAGCTGAGACGATTCCGCTAGAGCAAAATGCCTCCACCGTCGACAAAAGCCAATTCAAGATGAGGAAAAGGTTTGCTAAAGCCATATCAATGGGCATGAAGCTACCATCCTCTGAAGGAAGCATCACCGGTGAAATAGAAATGCACCCCTCCTATTGCTTATATCATCAGAAGGTTTCGCACCCCACTAAAGAGTGCAAAGCTTTCGATAGATGGTGGCAAGGATATGTTGCTCATCGACAACGCTTTAAGAGGGAAAAGCGTAAAACTCGTCGGGAGCAAAGAAATACGATCGAAGAGCTTAAAAGAACCACCGGCGATTGTCGCATGGTTAACACCGGCGGGTCGCAAGTGCCTACATTCGGGAGCGATTCTGATGAAGAGCTAGAACTTGCCCCTCTCTTTAAAGAGTCCACTTCGGGAAAAGAAGAAGAGCCTGAAAATATTCGGCTGCGGAATCGGACGCTGCCCGAAAAGAATCTCGGACCCTCAAACAGAAAAGATAAAGGGAAAGAAAAGGTCTCTGAAGATATCGTCTTAGATGACCAGGTGGTGGAGGAGCTAAGTGCCAAGGACCCGCCGAAGAAGAATAAGGTGGATTACAACGTCTTAGCACATCTGAGGAAGCTGCCCCCACAGCTCAGCATTCTTGACGCCCTTTTGCTATCAAAAGAGGCGAGGGATTCGTTGATCAAGGCACTACAAGATCCGGAACAATTCCAAGCTTGCCTGGCCGAGGAAAAGATGAAGGATGAATTGGAGGAAGTGCACACGGCCGATGTCACTTTCGGCGACGAGGACCTTCTCCTTGGGACGTGCGAACACAATCGCCCCCTCTATGTCTCAGGATACTGTCACGATATAAAGATAGGCAAAATCCTGATCGACAATGGATCCTCCGTTAATCTCCTCAATGTGCGGGTCTTAAAAGAAATCTGCATGAGCGTCCAGCACCTTGCTCGGGACAAGATTACCATTTCCGGGTTCGACTCCCAGTCATCAAGAACTCTTGGGTCTGTAATACTAACGCTACACTTCGGGCTACTCGTCACGGATATTAAGTTCCACGTCATAGACGCCAAGACATGCTACAACGCTTTGCTCGGCCGACCATGGTTACATGAGTACAACATCATCCATTCTACGCAACATCAGTGTATGAAGTATTTTAAAGATGGTTTCGAGTATACCGTGACGGGAGAACTGAACCCGTTCTCTGTGAACGAGGTCCGAAAATATGAAGATGCCAAATACTTTTTACCGGATTTCGAAGATACGGAGAAGTGTCACAAGCCGGAGAACAAAGCTAACGCCACCATCCCTGTCTTCGGCAGTGATACCAAGGAGGAAGAGGAGATAGTTTATTCGGGTCCGCCCTAACCCAACAAGCCAGGACTGTCCACTCCTACGTTGATCTTTGGTAGCGACTCGGAAGATGAGATCCGTGTTGTATTCTCTGCTTGACCTTCAATACGGACGTCCGCTGACGAAGAGCAAAGTCTATAAGTCACCATAGTGCCGCTTAAACACCATAAAGAACTGGATGCGCTTGATATCTACAATGTAGAAGAGCTGCGAACGTTCTATATCCCTCCCAGGCGAGAAAGCGATAAAGCGATCCTGTTTTACCGCTCTGAAGAAACCAAAGTGGAGAAAGAAATCTGGCATGACGCGGATCCTACGCTCGACAGGCTTCAGCCTATCCGTCTGCCTAGATACTATACGGAAGGTTTGAAAAAGCTACTGAAACGCTAGGGGATATCCTTCAAGCAGACCGTTCGAAAAGCCAAGTTCTATGTCAAAGTCTGGAACATTCCCGGAACTCAACGCAAACTGCCTAATGGGAGAATGGAGACAAAAGGGCTTGGATACATCCGGTCAAAGAAACGAGAGCTACTAAACAGCTGCTACGTCGTGTATGACTTCGATGAAGAAGCGGATGCTCAGTAGGAGAACACTGATCCTGAGATGGTGAAAGTTCCAGATGCAAAAGAGCCCAGTCCGTCGTTTGAAGAACAAATGGACAAGCTTATAAGGGAAGCGGGTCAAAAAGTCCGGGACGATCATAACCGCGAAATGGTCATCTACAAGAAAGCCAAAACGCAACGCCTTCTCCAACAGGCCGTGAAGGATGAAAATGCCGCTCCTTGTCAACCTGTTATAAAGAAGGCTCGACGCAAAAGCAGAAATAAGTCGAAAGGCCAAAAAGGCGCTCAACAGCAACAAAGCAGGGCTAAGAAGCCACGCAAACGGGAGTCGAGCGTTATTGATCTATCCCTCATGCGAAAAATGGGTCGAGCGTACTCGTTTTCTCGGGATAAGACGAAGAAGATACTTGACCTCGCTCTAAAACATCAGATGCTTACACTGCCGGAGTCTAAACACCCCGAACAAGCGGGCAAAGTCTCACACCCGGACTATTGCTTTTATCACCGAGTGATAGGGCACCCTCTTGAAGATTGCTTCACCTTCAAGAATTGGGTTGAAGATCAGTATCAGCTTGGCAAGTTCGCTCTGTCCGACAACTGGAGGGTAGCGCCGCCACAGAAGCATGAACCCAAGGCCACGAAAGAAGAACCAGTTCCACATCGGGATTGGAAGCGAATTCGTACTTGTCGCGTGATCACGATATCAAAAGAAGGGCCCGAGAACATGGATGACCTTCCCTGGTGCTTCGAAAACAGCAACGAAGAGGTAATCTCAGAATTCACACCAGCACCAAAAGAGCTGGAAGATGGAATCCATACCATTGCAGATAACCTTAGGAAAATTGAGTTGGGAACGGCGAATGACCCGCGACCGACATTCATCAGCGAGCTACTATCTGAAGAAAGGGTGTCTGCGTTAAAGGACGTGCTCATACAACATAAAGACTGCTTCGCATGGAACTATTCCGAAATGCCGGGACTAGATCCAGAAATTGCTGTGCACAGATTGGCGATATCCCCGGACATCAAGCCAGTCAAACAGGCACCGAGGAGAATGCGGCTCGAGCTTGAGATGAGCATCAATGCCGAGGTCAAGAAGCTGATCGACTCTGGCTTCATCCAGGAAGTTCAATACCCTGAATGGATCGCCAACATCGTCCCGGTGATGAAGAAAAATGGGACAGTGCGCATATGCGTAGACTTCCAGGATCTTAATAAAGCTTGCCCGAAGGATGATTTCCCAGTGCCAGTCACCGAACTGATGATAGACAATACGTCCACTCACGAGGTTTTCTCCTTCATGGACGGCTCGTCAGGATATAATCAGATAAGAATGCATCCCGAAGACCAGAAGCACACCGCCTTCAGGACTCCTTTGGGTATATTCTGCTACAGGGTGATGCCCTTCGATTTAAAGAATGCCGGCGCCACCTACCAAAGGGCTATGACGAAGATCTTCGATGACCTTATACACGAAATCGTCGAATGTTATATCGACGACCTCGTGGTCAAGAGCAAATCATACGAGGAACATCTCGAGTATCTAAAGACTGTATTTCGACGCCTTCGACAATACAACCTGAAGATGAACCCTCTTAAGTGTGCGTTCGGGGTTTCCTCGGGTAAATTCCTGGGATTCATCGTCCGACACCGAGGTATTGAAATAGATCCATCAAAGATCAAGGCGATCATGGAAATGCCTCCGCCAAGGACTCTCAAACAGCTGCGGTCTCTCCAAGGGAAGCTCGCGTATATACGGCGATTTATAGCCAACCTTTCAGGAAAGTGCCGTGCCTATAGCCACCTGATGAAGAAGGGAACCCCGTTTGTCTGGGACCAAAAATGCCAGAGCGCGCTGGACGAGATCAAACAATACCTGCAAAACCCGCCGGTGTTGGCTGCTCCGGTCAAGGGAAAGCCCCTCATTCTTTATACCACAGCCCTCGAAGGTTCCTTAGGCGCATTATGGGCACAAGAGAATGATCAAGGGAAAGAAAGAGCACTCTACTATTTAAGTCGAGTTCTACTGGGAGCAGAAAGCAACTACTCCCCCATTGAAAAACACTGCCTGGCGTTGATTTTTAGGATAACAAAGCTCAGGCACTATGCGTTGGCGCATGAGGTTCGTCTCATTTCAAAGGTGGACCCCCTTAAATATTTGATGTCGAAGGCCATATTGACGGGACGACTCGCTAAATGGGCCCTGCTCTTGATGGAGTTCTCGATAACGTATCAACCTCTCAAGGCGGTGAAAGGCCAAGCCATCGCCGACTTCCTCGCTGAGCATCCGATACCCGCCGATTCTCCTTTGAATTGTGATCTTCCAGACGAACATGCGTTTGATGCGATCGACGGTGGTGATACCCGATGGGAGCTTTATTTCGATGGAGCATCTTCCGTGAAGAAGCGCAAACAAAGTACCCCTATAATCAAATCGGGGGTAGGACTCATCTTTGTAACTCCATAAGGAGGGATAATGCATTTTGCCTTCTCCCTAACAGAGCTGAGGACAAACAATGAAGCCGAATACAAAGCTTTGATAGCAGGCCTCGAGATCGCCATCGACATGGGAATTGAAGACCTCCTCATATATGGAGATTCCCAGCTAGTCGTTAGTCAAGTAAACGGCGACTATCAAACGTGCAAACCGGAGTTGGTGAAGTATGGTGAAAAGGTGCAACAACTGTTGACCCAAATTCCCTCCTATACTTTGGAAAGCATACCGCGCGCGGAAAACAGCAAAGCAGACGCGTTGGCCAAACTTGCTAAAGAACTGGCTGACGAGAACCTCGATGACGTTAGAATCATGGTACAAAGCCGTCGGGTGCTTGCCCCAGCAGAAATACCTCCGGAATCATCCGAAGAGAAGGGAGCGACTGAACAGACGACCTTGCAAATAGAAGACCGGGAAAAGGCTGAGGATTGGAGGGAAGTCTTCATAGACTACTTTAAGTCCCACTGAATGCCTGAAGAAGCATCCACAAGACATCAGCTCATGAAACGAGCTCTGTCTTTCGCCTTCGTCAATGATACTTTGTACAAGAGGTCATTTGATTCTCTGTGGCTGAAATGCTTAGGACGTGACGAAGCGAAAATGGTCGTCCAGGAAGTTCATGACGGACTCTGCGGTTCTCACCAAGCAGGCCCAAAGATGAAGTTGAAGATCAAACGGATGGGCTACTACTGGCCCACGATGATCCAGGACTGCCTCGAATATGCGAAGCAATGCCACTCATGCCAAATTCATGGGGACTTCATCCACCAGCATCCAAATCCACTACATCCAACGGTGGCTAGCCGGCCGTTCGAAATGTGGGGGACTGACATAGTCGGCCCCATCGAACCAGCATCGTCCAGAGGACATCGTTTCATCCTGGCAACGACTGACTATTTCTCCAAATGGGCAGAAGTAGTACCGTTGAGGGAAGTGAAGACGGAGAATATCCTTCATTTCTTCAAGACGCATGCCCTATATCGGTTTGGAACTCCATGACGGATCATCTCCGATAACGGGCCAGCTTACAGAAGCCACAAGATCAGTCGCTTCGCGCAGCAACACAATATAGACTGGAGGTATTCCTCGGTTTATAATCCACGAGCTAATGGTCTAGCTGAAGCCTTCAACAAAACCTTGACAAAGATTGTGAAGAAAACGGTGTCCCGAAATAAGAAGGACTGGCACGAGAAGCTGCAAGAAGCTCTTTGGGCGTGTCGGACTACGTTCAAGACAGCCACAAACACAACGCCATATGCGCTGGTATTCGGTACAGAAGCAGTACTCCCCCTCGAGATAGAGTTCCCCTCTCTACGAGTGGCAGTCCACTGCGAGCTAACAGATGAAGAAAATGCTAACCTTCGGCTTGAGGAGCTTGATGCCCTCGATGAGACCCGGCTCATAGCGCAGCAGAATCTGGAGGCCTATAGAGCAAAGATGACGCGCTCATATGAAAGATTGACCCGACCGAGGACATTCCGCCAAGGCGAACTTGTGCTGGTGGTCAAAAGGCCTATGATCCCCAATCGCGCCAAGCGGGGAAAATTCGAGCCAAACTATGAAGGTCCGTACATCTTAGATAAAGTTTACCAGGGTGGGGCCTATCTACTCATGGACATGCACGGTGAAAGGCCTTTTAGGCTAATAAACGGTCGCTTCCTAAAGAAATACTACGCTTAATGAGCCACAGCTTAGGTCAATGATAGATGACGACGACTATGTCCGCTCGCTATCTTCCTAATCTCAAGCTTTATAAGCAGTAGCCGGCCTTCTCCATGACGGACCGAAACGTCCTTAAACTAATAGCGGACCGAAACGTCCTTAAACTAATACCGCAGCATCCGTAGGCTGACAAAAAAAAATAATAATAAAAAAAATATAAATAAAGACGGTATGTCCATAAGCAAAAAAGGGCACGGATGAAATCCCGAAAGGGCTCCGTGAGTAAAAACAGCAGGGCTACCGGCGAGTGTTCGTGAAAACCCGAAATGGCGCAACCTCGTAAAAAAAAAGAGAAGAAGAAAATAAATAAATAAAAAATAAAATAAAAACAGTATGTCCATAAACAAAATGGGCACGGATGAAAACCCGAAAGGGCTCCGTGAGTAAAAACAGCAGGACTACCGGCGAGTGTTTGTGAAAACCCGAGAGGGTGCAACCTCGTTAAAAAACACTTATAAGGTCCTCTCGACCTTGTAAGGAGAAACTACCCACGTGAGATCCTTACGACTCACAAAGGAGAAACACACTTAGGGATCCCCACGATTCCTAAGGAGAAAATACACTTGCGAGATCCTCACGACTCGTAAGGAGAAATCTCTTATGGGACCCTCACGGCTCATAAGAGTTGAAAGTCTTAAGTTACAGAGACCTAAACCTGTGCTTAAGCAACCTCCACAACTTTCGATATTGCCCTACAAGTGGTTCAACACTGACTCTTGTATACAATCCACGGGCGCGAATAAACATTTCCCTAACCAAGTTTCATCCCTGATTAGGGATATGTTTCCATGGTAAACAGCCCTTGTAGGTCCTCTCGACTTGCAAGGAGAAAACCCTCTTGTAAGATCCTTATGACTTATAAGAGAAAACGCGCTTAGGAACCCTCACGATTCCTAAGGAGAAAATACACCTACAAGATCCTCACGACTTGTAGGGAGAAATACCTTTGTGAGACCCTTACGGCTCATGAAGTTAAAAGCCTTAGTCGACAGGACCTTAACCCTATTCGCTAAGCCACCTTTGTTCAACATCGACGGAGGCAAATGATGATTCACTCCTGGCAATATCCTAGTTGTAGCGGTGCTGATGCCGAAATCAGTGTCTAATTTCAGGTTTACGGTGAAAAGCCGATAGGCCGCACATGCATGCAAAATAGCCGAAATGATAGGGCGACTTGCAATAAAAAGCAGCAAGTAAAAATGTATGCATGCAAAATAGCCGAAATGATTGGGCAACTCGCAATAAAAAGCAGCGAGTGAAAACAAAATAAACAACCGAAATGATTGGGCACCGCGAAAAATAGCCGAAATGATTGGGCAATCGCGACCTTCGCGATATAAAAGCTGAAATGATAGAGCATCGCGGAAATAAAACAAAAAAAAGATGATAAAACTTCGGCCCTACAGCTGAGATCACATCGATCACTGTATACAATCCAAGGGCACAAACAAAGAGGGAACCATACTTTCCCAACAGGCTCCGCCAGAAAACGAAGCCAAATCTCGACGGTTCATCCCAACTCCGAAGAAACCAGTGTCTTCGGCAAATACCTCAACTCAAGAAAACAAACACTCCTTGACGAGAGCCTCCTGATTCGCGTCGACTCGCAGAGCAACCAGTGCCTCCGTGGGAAATTCTCGATCCATTTCAACACCAAGGAAACAAATAATCCTTGGCGCTAGGGAAACAAATAATCCCTAGCAAACTCCTCAACTCAAGGAAACAAACACTCCTTGACGAGAGCCTCCTGATTCGCGTCGACTCGCAGAGCAACCAGTGCCTCCGTGGGAAATTCTCGATCCGTTTCAACACCAAGGAAACAAATAATCCTTGGCGCTAGGGAAACAAATAATTCCTAGCAAACTCCTCAACTCAAGGAAACAAACACTCCTTGACGAGAGCCTCCTGATTCGCGTCGACTCGCAGAGCAACCAGTGCCTCCGTGGGAAATTCTCGATCCGTTTCAACACCAAGGAAACAAATAATCCTTGGCGCTAGGGAAACAAATAATCCCTAGCAAACTCCTCAACTCAAGGAAACAAACACTCCTTGACGAGAGCCTCCTGATTCGCGTCGACTCGCAGAGCAACCAGTGCCTCCGTGGGAAATTCTCGATCCGTTTCAACGCTAAGGAAACAAATAATCCTTAGCAAATACCTCAACTCAAGAAAACAAACAATCTTTGATGAGAGCCTCCTGATTCGCGTCGATTCGCAGAGCAACCAGTGCCTCCGTGGGAAATTCTCGATCCGTTTCAACACCAAGGAAACAAATAATCCTTGGCGCTAAGGAAACAAATAATCCTTAGCAAATACCTCAACTCAAGGAAACAAACACTCCTTGACGAGAGCCTCCTGATTCGCGTCGACTCGCAGAGCAACCAATGCCTCCGTGGGAAATTCTCGATCCGTTTCAACACCAAGAAAACAAATAATCCATGGCGCTAGGGAAACAAATGATCCTTAGCAAATACCTCAACTCAAGTAAACAAACACTCCTTGACGAGAGCCTCCTGATCCGCGTCGACTTGCAGAGCAACCAGTGCCTCCGTGGGAAATTCTCGACCCGTTTCAACACCAAGGAAGCAAATAATCCTTGGCGCTAAGGAAACAAATAATCCTTAGCAAATACGTCAACTCAAGGAAACAAACACTTCTTGACGGGAGCCTCCTGATTCGCGTCGACTCGCAGAGCAACCAGTGCCTCCGTAGGAAATTCTCGATCCGTTTCAACACCAAGGAAACAAATAATCCTTGGCGCTAGGGAAACACATAATCCTTAGCAAATACCTTAACTCAAGGAAACAAACACTCCTTGACGTGAGCCTCCTGTTCCTCGTCGACTTGCAGAGCAACCAGTGCCTCCGTAGGAAATTCTCGACCCGTTTCAACACCAAGGAAACAAATAATCCTTGGCGCTAAGGAAACAAATAATCCTTAGCAAATACCTCAACTCAGGGAAACAAACAATCCTTGACGAGAGCCTCCTGATCCGCGTCGACTTGCAGAGCAACCAGTGCCTCCGTGGGAAATTCTCGACCCGTTTCAACACCAAGGAAACAAATAATCCTTGGCGCTAAGGAAACAAATAATCCTTAGCAAATACCTCAACTCAGGGAAACAAACAATCCTTGACGAGAGCCTCCTGATTCGTGTCGGCTCGCAGAGAAACCAGCGTCTCCGCGGAAGAATTCCCGATTCGTCTCAACTTACAAGATGAAGCCTCAGGCAGCAGGGACTAAAAAACTTGCTTCCTGAACAATGGGACCCTGCATGTCGATCAAAACGGTCTCTTGCATACTATCCACGGGTCTCACTCTCCGAAGTTGAGTTTCGACAAGGAGGGAAACAACCACTTACGAGTCCTCTCGACTCGTAAGAGGGAAAAATTCTCTTACAGGATCCTTACGACCTATAAGAGGAAACACACTTAGGAATCCTCACGATTCCTAAGGAGAAAAACCCACCTACGAGATCCTCTCGATCCGTAGGGAGAAAAATCTCTACGAGACCCTCACGGCTCATAGAGTTGAAAAGTCTTAGGCGGCAGATCTGAACCTGCAGCCTAAGCCATCGCTATCCTTTGAAGAAATCAAGATGCCTACTCTATTATATGCTAATTGTGATGACATGCTGAGAAAGAAGAAAAGCAACAGAAAGAGCATCCGATTTACATTTGGTCAAGCATTCAAGACATATTCATTCATGCCTGGGCAAAAGACTCAGAACAAAAAAATATAATAAAGACAAGCTGGGATAAATTTTTTTCCATTAATATTGCCAGAAGTTCTTACAATCATAAAAGCAATAAACGAAAAACATTATTACAAGGGAATAACCTCGAACCCAGGACATGGATTGAGGAATTCAAAAGCGACCCTATCTATGACTTTCCAAGCCTCGCGGACCATCCTAGTGTGCTTTCTTTCGCGAGCACAAGCGTCAGGGTCCCCCCTGATGTCTTCCACCCTCCGATAAGCAGCGAGTAGGCAGACTGTTGAAAGACCTCGTGCAAGAGATCGATAAGACTGTCTCGCCGTCTCTTCGAGATAAAGTTCAACAGGTACACCGAGTGCACCTTGTCCTTAGCAGCATCCAACGCCCTAAGCGGCGTGTCGGAACAGAATAGGGGAGCGCTTCCCAGATGGCTCCCACGATAAGCTTAAGGAGGGAGGAACGTCGGGGAAGCAGTGGACCATTGTATGCGTCGAAGCGGCTCATTATTTCAGCACACTCCGCGTTTGTGAACTCTCGATTTTTAGAGCGGCCAAGTCGGCGGATGTCCCCATAAGAGATGATCTCGTTAAGAGCATACATATGGGCGTCTATTGTTCCTGTGAAAGAAGATCAACAGAATTAGCAGACGACTGATTAAGCGAATTCTTGTTAAAAAACGAGCACAGAGAGTTAAACTCCTCGAGAGCAATGCTCTACGAACAGGAGTGACTATCAAAATCCTAATAAGGGAGATTTAAAAAAGTCCCCTAAGACTCTGAGATCATTATTATTAAAAAATGATATAATCCATTAAAACACAAAATTCCATTTTTAATTTTCATTATCCATACTCAAACTCTTAAGAGTTCATCCTTTTTTTAGATCAAAGGGATCTATGTTTTGCCATAGTTGCAAGGTTCTGTTCATGGGTCAAGAAACCCTGAAACAGATTCTTGAGAGCAAGGCTCTATTGGTGAGACCACAAAAGGGTTTTTCTTTAGATCAAAAGATCTATGAGAGCAAGGCTCTGTTAATTAAGCTTAACTTAACTTAATTTAAAATTTTACCTAAGAGGGTGCTGAGTTCTGAACTTTGAAAGTTCTTAAAAAGAAACAAGACCAAGGCTCTAAAAGTTATTAAACAAGAGCAAGGCTCTGAGATTCTGAAAATAAATTTTTTTGGAGATGATGATCATCTGTGAAGGACCAAAGGTCCTATTTATAGGCGCTTGCGCCCTTTCAACTCCTCAGTTGATCTGAAGGCTGGGATCTTGTCACCGCTGCACTCACGTGCGCGCTACGTGAGCGCAACGGTGGGGGGGCATTTGTTTCCCCCAATCAGAGCAAGGCTCTGTTTGAATTTCAAAAATTCAAATTTTGAAGCAACGCTTTAGATCCTCTGCGCTGTGCGCAACGCGCCACTTGTCAGAAGTTGATGCGACAGCACAGGGTCCAAGGCAGTGCATCCAATCAGAGCAAGGCTCTTTAAAAAAATAATAATAAAAGTAAAGGAAGCAACGCTTCAGCTGCGCAAGCGCTGCGCTGCGCTGCGCGTGTCTGCGCAAGCACAGCTGCGCAAGCGATGCGCTGCACAACACGTGTCTACGCAGTTGCGTAAGCACAGCTGCGCAAGCGCTGCGCTACGCGACACGTGTCATGCGCTGGGGCGTTTGCGCAAAACAGAATTGAAATTTGAAAGAAATCTTTTCTGTTCTTTATTAAAACAAGAAGATTTTCTTCTGTAAAACAGAGGCCTTTGGATCAAAAGTCCAACGGTGGGGAAAATTCCCCAAATCACTCAGAGAAAAATCTCTTTAACAAATTTAACTAATTTATGAGCACTATAAAAAGGACCCCAGACCTCAATTCAGGAGGAGGAACATTTTTTTTGTGAAAAATCAAACAGAGAAGACTCTGAAGAACTGGAGAGAAATTCTCAAGAACAAAGAAAAAGGTAAAAACCTTTAGAAAAAGAGAAAGTTCTCTTATGAACAGATCATTAATCTGAGAACAAGATCAAGGATCTCTAATGAAAAGAAAAATAATAAATAAAAACAGTGCCTTGCACTTCTTTTTATGGACCATTGGTTCTGAATCTAAAAGATTCTCAAGATAACAGTGCCCAGCACTTGCCAAAACTGCACCATTGCGCAAGCCGCCAAGAAGCGCCACGTGTCAGCAGTGCAACAGCGCAGCACTCAGACGCAGCGCACTGCGCTCATCAGAACGTGATACGTGTCACCTCCACGAGCGCTTGCGCTCTTTAATTGCGCAAAGCACCTGACAAGCCATGTGGGGCACTGTCAGAGTATTAAATGCAATGCATTATTAAGGGGCAGAGCCCAATCAAAGCTCAAATGGACCAAATAGAAATACTGCACATTATTTTAAAAAGGCAGAGTCTAATTAAAAAGTCTAAACAGACCAAAAATAATGCTATGCATTGTTTAAAGGGCAAAGCCCAATTGAGAGGTCCAATGGACCAAAAACAAATGCTCTGCATTATAATAAAAAGGGTAGAGCCCAGTAAATGGCCTGAAGTAATGCTATGCATTATTTTAAAAAGGGGAAAGCCCAAACAAAGGCCTAACAGGCCAAATGCAAACAAAATGTGAACATTTTCAACTGGACTTAGCCCAATTTTGGCCGTAAGTTCTTAAATTAAATTGACTGAGCACAACTGCTCTCTTAAATCAATTTATATCCGGTTCGAGGGTACATCTCCGAGCTCCTCTGACATTTATCGTTGTAATCCTTCAATGACGTCAGAGAGGTGACGGGTCCCGACGACCACATATCGATATGGACTGCGGGGTCCTTAAACTCGTGGACCGAGACGTCCTTAAACTAATACTGGACCGAGACGTCCTTAAACTAATACTGGACCGAGACGTCCTTAAACTAATATCAGACCACCACGTCCCTAAACTGGAAACTAATATCAGACCACCACGTCCCTAAACTGGAACGTGGACCACCACGTCCCTAAACTGGAAAACGGAACATCACGTCCTTAAACTGGAATATAGACCACTACGTCCCTAAACTGGCAATGAACCGCTATGTCCCTAAACTGGAACAATAGAGCCAATTGCTCTTTTGCCGGGTCTAAACGATCCCGTTTAAGTTGATCTTAGCCCCAAATACGGCTAACGTATCCTTAAACATTTAAAAAGACTATAAAACCCCCAATCGACTTTGGTTCAAGGGTACATCTCGGAACTCCTCTGACACCTATCGTTGTAATCCTTCAACGACGTCAGAGAGGTGATGAGTCCTGACGGCCATATATATTAAATGGATCACCACGTTAAGTCGATCTTAGTCTCAAACGAGACTAACGCATCCTTAACAAACGTTTAAGTTGATCTTAACCCCAAACACGGCTAATGTATCCTTAAACTAAAAACACCAAATCCAAATCTAAGTAAATACGGATTTGGACTAATCCATGTCCTATGGGCGACGGCATTACTCAGTCTCCGTATACAATCCACGGGCAACCACAAACAAAACAGACATACGCGACACGAAGTGAAATTCTGGAGAAGGAGAAAGTTGTTACCGCGATGCGGTAGCGTAATTAACTGCAGGGGCTTGCGCCTGCAGGGAAGAGCGTCCCCATAATCAAAAACCCCTCAAGCGAGGGGGAATCTGACGAAGTCTGCTACATCGGCCGCATCCGTCTAAACCCCCGATACACGGTACCATAAATCAACTTGGCATCTTCGGAGAGATGGACGGATAAAACCATATAGCATCCGAATCTCAGGCAAGACGTCCTCGCGTCGTCGGCCGCCATTCGGAGGGGAACAATCACCAATCCCCCGGAATTGTCTGGTACGGTCAGACTAGGGGCGGTTATCAACTTCTGCTTCAACGTCTCAAAAGCTAACGCACATTTATCCGTCCATACAAAAGGTACCTCCTTGCGCGTAAGCTTGGTTAACGGCTCTGCCAGACGAGCAAAGTTCTCCACAAATCTTCTGTAGTACCCGGCGAGTCCAAGAAAGCTTCTTATCTCCGCAACATTCTTTGGAATCGGCCAATCTCGAACTGCTGCAATCTTTTCTGGATCGACGACAATTCCATCGCCAGACACAACATGCCCCAAAAACTTTATTTCTTCCAGCCAAAACTCGCACTTGCTCATCTTCGCATATAACTTCTCCTGTCTCAACGTCTGCAGTGCGATCTTCAAATGTTCAGCATGCTCTTCAAAACTCTTCGAGTAAACCAGAATATCGTCAATGAAAATCACGATAAACTGGTCCAAGAACGCTGAAAAGATTCGGTTCATCAAGTCCATGAATACTGCTGGCGCATTCGTTACTCCGAAGGGCATCACTAAGTACTCGTAATGTCCATACCGAGTTCGGAACGCCGTCTTGCAAATATCTTCTGCTTTCACTCGGACCTGATGATATCCGGATCGCAAATCCAGCTTCGAGAATACCCTCGCGCCACTAAGCTGGTCGAAAAGTTCGCCAATGCGAGGGATCAGGTACTTGTTCTTAATAGTTACCCGGTTTAATTCTCGATAGTCGATGCACATCCTTCTTCTTTACTCGAAGAACTGGAGCTCCCCAAGGCGAGTTACTGCTTCGAATCCAACCCTTCTCGAGCAATTCAGCAACCTGTTTCTTGACTTCTTCCAACTCTATTGGTGCCATTGGATAATACGCTTGGGATACTGGCGCTGCCCCAGGAATAAGATCAATTGCGAACTCCACGTCTCGCTTCGGCAGTAAATCCGATATATCTTCAAACACGTCCATCAAATCGCGAACAACAGCCGGTCCTTCACTTTTATTAACTTCCATAGATGCAAGAATGTTGTTTGTCAGCCTAGCCCTAAACTCGACTGGCCCGACAGAACTGCTTCCTTACCGCAACTGCTGTCTGCTGCAAACTTCCCTTCATCACAGATAAACTCTGCCGCTCTCGGCTGCCGCAAGTACTTGTGAGAAAGTGGTCAAACCCAGGGAGACAATCTGCTTCTGGATGTCCACGTCCAAGCTGCGCATGAACCTCCGTGCCCTGTTTGCATCGTTGGCAACTAAAGGTCCAGCGAATCTGCTGAGTCTTGTCCATTCTGCTGCATGCACATCTACGGGTGTTCCCTTCTGCTTTAGCCCGATGAACTTCTCTTCCATTTCCTCCCGTGCGGTATGCGAGAAGAACTTCTCCAGGAAACTCTTTGAAAAATCTGCCCACTTGATCGGCTTGGGCAAACGGTTCTCCTCCACAAGCCACCATTCTCGGGCGTAATCTATTAACTGAATGCGTACCATATCAACTCTTTTCTCATCTGGAATCTGTGCCGCAATAAGCAAGTTCTCTGTGTCAATTAGCCACTGCTCCGCTGGCAATGGCTCCTCCAAACCAGTAAATGTAGACGGACCCAAACACCTGAAATCTGCCACGGTCCCCGCTCGGTCAACTGGTTTAGCTCCAACATTGTTCACAGACTGCTGAACGATCTGCAAACCTTCCTGAAACGATTCCGCTTGCTGCTGGATCAGCTCGGTCTGTTTATTTTGATTCTCCAGCATTCCTCTTATCACTCCAAGCATGGTGGCTTCGTCCACACGCCTCTGGTATGTCTTCAAATTCTTACCGGCCATATCAAACACCCAACATTTGCATGATGATAGATTCGAAATATAGATCAAGGCTAGAACTCCAAGATACTTAAATAGAGTGCCGCATTGTAACTATGCAGCGGTATCATAGCCATAATTACATAACTCCACCCAAGTCGCCTAAGTCCTAGAGATAACAAGGAATCAGGTTTTCGAGTTGATATGCAAAGGAAGTTTGCACATCGTAAAGGATATAATCAGGAAGAATGTGATTCAAGAATGGTAAACGGCAAGGTGGCATGACATGTTTCCTAAACACGGGTATTCTGATTCGCGTATTGGGTACAATACCCAACTACAAAAGAATCAACCCGACTAACCTATGGCTCTGATACCAAAAAAACCATGTCACGCCCCGCTTCCCAGAGTACGCTAAAATGGGCACGTAACATAGCCAACCATGCTACCTGTGGGTAGGAAATATCCATCCACAGTCACATTACGGTTGTGGAGATATCAAGAACAGGAAAGTAAACTAACTATCTAGTACATGTCCATAAGCCAGAGTAAAAGAGTCAAGAGATAACAATATGCGGAAGTCAAAAGATACAATAAATGAACCACCTGGAGTGAAACTACGTACCGACAGGAACCTCACCGCTCGTCTAACAGCGACAAAACTCCTAATCAGTCAGCAACAAGGTAGAAGAATCTGGGCCATGCAAAACCCAGACGTCAGCGCGTCAAGTCATCAAGTAATAACATAATAAACAGGCAATGCGAATAAAAACATGAATAAAGCAAGGGTAACAATAATATGAATCAGAGCAGTGCAGGGTAGTGTGCAGTGAGTAAACTAAACTGTTCTATCAGGTTCTCTATTCTAAAGTCTTTGAAACCAAATTGATGAATCATCGATGTAACTCAATAGTATCCCGTGCATGCCCGGGACTACGGTCTAAGACTCTCGGGCTGAAACCGAGACGTGCCGCTAGGCACTAACAGGGAAAGGATAAACACCAACAATGTCAGCAGCATCATCACGAGGCGGGCCTGGCCTCTAAAACTGATTAGTACAAGTAGTGAACTGTTGAGTTACAAGTCAGGTTTCACCTTTGATTTCCCCATACCCCCAAGTTATATGTGTAAGTCAAGTCAGGTATCCCGAAATCAAGAAACTAATGCCAACACAGGATCAGGTAAACAGGTTTGTCTGGATAGACAACAGGAATGGTCCATGAGGACTACATGTCAGGTTTGTTGGCATTAGATACAAGATCAGGTAACGAGTCAGGTCATGGTACATCAGGTCAAGTCAAGCAGTATACGGTACCATGTCGGGTAGATCAATATATATGTAGCAAGTCAGGTCAAGATGTAAACAATATCATGGGTGTGCTCACAATCAGTTATACAATCAAGCATGGTTATCATCAACATGATATAAGCAATGAATTAAGCAATAGGCAGATTCATTCAATTAGCAGTACCGTTATCAGTTGTGTCACAGAGATGATTTCAACCATATAAGGATGCAGTAAGACAATTATAGCCATTTAATCATGTTAACAAGTTTAAGACTTCATAGATGCAATGTTGTACGTGTATATAGGTTACACGAATGAAATCACAGTTTAAGCAGGTTAAATGTATACGAGTGTCCGAATGAACTAAAACGGTAGAAAAGGTGCCATAGGCTACATCATCAGTGAAAGTGTAATCAAAACATGTAAATGTGATTATTAGGTTCCAAATTAGTAATTACAACAGGTAGGTTCCAAGTTTTGAAAGATAAATGATATTTAACAATATTGAACATGAAAAAGTGGGAAATTATAATACCAAAGTTAAATTGCGGGTTTTAGGGTGTCATTAATTATAAGTAAATATTGTTTAGCATGTAGCAAGGGGTACTTGCCTCGACGGGTCGCGGATCGGGAAAACGGAACGTAAAACGTCGGCGGGGAAAACTCGCGACGGGCGCACGGTTCATGAAATGAACCCAAACGATGAACAATGGAATCACACGGGTCATGGTACCACGCTGGAATGTCGGGACGCGTCGTCGGCATCGTCGGATTCCGGCCAAGAAATGAACAGTAAATGATCAAGACATGCAAACAAGAAGAGAAGAGAAAAATAGAGAAGAAAGGGAGGAGGGTCTGAGAAGGGGCGCTCACGATGATCCGTGGGACGGGTGGTGACGGTCGACCTCGTCGACGGAGCTCCGGCGGTCGGCCAACAGTGACCGCGAAAACTGCAGATTACCAAAAAATGAGTATAGAAAAGAAGGAAGGAGGAAGGAGGAAGAAGACGGGTAGGTAATGCTTACAGGGGGTTGAACGAATGCCGGGGCACGGAGGCGAGACCGCCGATGGTGACAGATCCGGCGGCGCAGATGCGTGCAGGGTGCAGGTGGCCGTGGTAGCAGGTGCAGGGTGCACGGGGTTGATGAAGGAGGAAGGAGGGTGAAGAGGGCGAGGAGGCGAGGATGATGGCGGGAGGCGACGACGAGGTGATCGTCGGTAGCAGGTGCAGGAGCGGGGTGAAGAGGCTAGGGCTCGCGAAAGAAGAAGGAGGAGGTGGAGAGGAGAGGGAGGCTCGGTTGAGGGCAAGGAGACGACGAGCCCGGTGGTGGTGGTGTCGGCGTTGGGGCTGCGGCGGCGAGGGCAAGGCGGCTGGGGGTTTGCGCGATGGTGGGTTCTGCGATCGTTCTAAAAGAAAAGGAGGGAGAAGGTAGGAATATATATATAGAAGAGAGAGAGAGAGAGATGAGAGAGAGACGGGAAGAGAGAGAGACGAGGGAGAGAGAGAGAGATATGAGGAGAGAGGGAGAGAGAGAGACGGGGAGAGAGAGAGGAGAGAGATAGAGAGAGGAGGAATAAGGTGGGGCCACGGGAATCCATGAGGGTTCGTGATTGGCTGAAGAACGATTTAGATGTTAGGAAAATATTTAAAAAGATTTAAAGATTTAAGGGAACAGTGAAATTTATATGGTTTAGAAAAATATACGATGGTTTAAAATTTGGGATTTTGGCGCAAAGTAAAACATTTCTAAATCGCGCCCGGGTCGGGTCCAAAAATTTGAAATTGAAATAATAGAATTTTAAGCGGGATCCAAAAGTGAAAATGAAGTGTTTTACAATCAAAAAGCATACCCCCAAAACGGACACACGTACGTGCGCGTAGCCGTCCAAACTCGCCCGTTTCACTGAACGGGACGAGAACACGACGCACGGACGCTACAACGGGGTTAGGGGTGTCAAGCAGGCCAAGATGAATATTTTTAATTTTATTTTAGATGCCATAAATTGTTATATGCAGAAATGAATTTGCCGGGTAAAATTTACAGTAAATAACAATCAAGCAAGATAAGTGAAATGAGTACCACACTACGCTCAAACAGTAACTGAAATTAGTAGCACTGGGCTCGGGTGTTACATGGTTCGTCCACACTCTCCACTCATGCTAAGTGATGGTTACTACGCAGTTCGAGCCTCGAGAAATAGTACGGACCCAGCGCAGGGTTCAACTCGCGTGACGAAAATGCAGCGGTCTAGAAATCAACGAAAAATAATCACGTTTTCTGCTTTCAAAAAAAAAAGGGTTGCCACTCTTTTGTAAATATTTCCTTTCGTTTAAAATCTTGTATCTGTTGAACTTTTAGTTGAATGTAATAAAAATTCTGAGTTGTGATGTATGTATCGTCCCCTTCCCACTCACTCTACTTATACTAATCATTGCATCAGTATTCGAAATTTTGATTCTTCCGGTCCTTGCCTACAGCGTATCCTCCGTGTGCTACCGTATCCTTGGTTATCTTCTCAATGTGCCCTACTGTCTAATCATGACTCTTTCTTTTCAGGCCATGGCATACCCTGGAGCAGCGCCTCCCCTAGATGAGGACACACGGTCGTGTGTTTCCTTGGACGGCATGCTGGTGAGTTCAGATGACAAGATCAACGGTTTACAGGTGATTTTCGGAAATAGCGATTCCGAAGGCGAGGGATTCGCAGCCCCAGAAGTCGACATGGTCAGGGACTCGGACGACGAAGAAGAAGACCCAATAGAGGAGAACCCCATAGAGGGAGATTTCGAGGAGGGCCAGATAGAAGAAAGTCCAGGAGAGGAAAATCTTGAGGAGAATCCAGCGGCAGGAAATCACGTGGAAGAAGAGCCAGAAGAGGCGAATCACGAGGACGCATACCATGATGAAGAATCTCCAGTCGAGGAAGAAGGACCAGAAGAACAAGACCCCGCGGCCGGAGAACCTCCAGTGGCGATCCCTGCGAGGCGCTATGGAAATGGACGCCCCTATCTGAGCACGTGAGCCTACCGTAAGCTGCTGAACTTCCATAACCGCGCCTGACGTGATTTATCTTTTATCTGCTCTGGCTAAATAAATCTATGTATAGTTTAGGGTCACCTTTTATCTTTCGAGAATGCCTTGTTTTGAATTTTCTGGAATGATAATAAAATTTCTGAGTTCGCTAACCTTTTGATTTTGGGTTCGCATGATGCATTGATTGTCCTCCCTCCCCCATACATTCTTTCCCTCCTGAGGTTCATTACTGTTCACCCTTACGCCCTGTGCTGACCCGACCCCTGTCTCTTCGACTTTCAGTTGGAAGCACCACTTTCTGACTTTCTGAATGGAACATACTCCATTGTAATCCCTCCCCTGGCTAGCCCTATACACTTGGGTGCTATCTTCTGCTACCATATTTACATTCAGTGACATTGTGCTCGAAATCTAGCTCCCACTACCTTGTGTTTACAAAAATTTCGTATTATTGACTACTTCCGTTTTATGCATTTTAAGTACACGACTAATCTACCCATTTTTCGATAGCGCAACCATATATTGCACATATTATTTTGTGTTATGTTTCTTATTTTTACCATGTGGATTTTTCTAAGTTATTTTTAAAATTTATTTTTCTTTTTGATCGATACATTATACTAGAATGTTTTAACCTATCGACAAATCCTTCACTATTTTATTTTGTTACTTCATTTCCCCGGGTATTGTGATTATAGTTGCTATTATAAATGGTTATGCCTGATGCTATTATCCTAGCTGCACTATTTCGATATACGTATGTATGCATATATTTAGGGTTTCAATTTTATCTAGCATGTCTCGAATATTATTGTTTGTTATTTCTATTTTTATTCTCTTGTATATATAATTTGCCCTTATAGTTGAGTCTGCCTTGTACTTGCTTAGACCTGCCCTTTAGTTACGTTAGTTTTTATACATTTATAGACCTTCAATTTTTATCTACCTGTTATAAGTAAATCACTATGTGTTAGTGTTCGATGTGGTAGCTCTTCGCTTATTAGTTTTTTGTAACTTATCGTTTATTTTAAATTTCGAGGATGAAATTTTTGTAAGGGTGGTATGATGTAATACCCAGTTTTCGATGTACTATTTTACATATTTGAATGAAATAATTTTCCTATATTTTTATTCTATTTATGTTCTATTCCTTTATGGTAATCCCCTAAAATTTTACTGGATATTTCCAATTCCTATTTACTGTTTTAATCTAAATCCAATCTCCCCCCCTCTTGGCCAGGCCCATCTCCTTTTCCCAATTTCTTTTCCCCATTCCCAATTCCTCGGCCCATAACATAATATAAATTAAAACCAATTAAATCCCCTTCAGCCCAAAACCACAAACTAAATATATAATAAAATCCCAGCCCAGCTTTTCCTCAGCCCAACAGAAAATATACAAATTAAAACTAAAAATATATTTATCCCGGCCCACTCCCTCTCTATCTCTATTTATTCCCCCTTTTACACCGGCCCAAACCCTAGCCCAGCCCATGCTCCCAACAACCCGACCCGACCCGCTATCATCTCCCTTCTCCTTCCCCACTCCGCTCATTTTTCCCGCTCGATTCCCCTACTTCCCCCACGTCGCCCCCACGTCGCCGCTCACCTCGCCAACGCCCCCGCTCCTCAAGGCCACGACCGTGCGCCCCTCAACCCCTCCTCGTCTCGCGAGTTCTCTCCCCCTCATCACTCTCTCTCAAAACTCTCCTCTCTCCGAAAACTCCAAGCTTTCCCAGCCGCCGAGCTCCCTCGACGACGACGATCACCAACCACCTTATTCCACGAAAACTCCTCCTCCTCCCATCGCCACTCCCGACACCACCGACCACCTCCCTCGCCGAGCCTAACTCCACCAAGCTCCATCACTGACCCTCGACTCCTCTCACCACCTCACTCCCCCACCGACCTCGACGCCAACGAGCCCTGACCCCTCCACGACACCATCACCCTCGCCCCCTTCAAGCTACAGGCCCGAGCGCGTACCCCCTCATCCTGCACACCGAAACCCATCACCCTTCCCAAGCACCCTCGCTAACCCCTCGCCGGAGCTACCTCCGCCGACCACCGCCAAGCCCCCTCTCTCACAGGAAACATCTTTTCCCTCCCTCTCTCACAGCACCTCTCTCCCCATCTCAGCACCCCGACACCATCTTCATCGTTACCAGGCTCACCCTGAGCTCGCTGTCGTCGCTACTACTGGTGTCGTGCCGGAAATCTCATCGTCGCGGCCTTGACCATCACCTCCTGTTACCGTTGCCTCCAAGCTCCACTTCCAGCCGAGACCGAGCCTCGAGGCTAGCCCAAGCTTCAAACCAAGCTTTATACATTTCATCGAGTACTTACCTCTATCGTCGATCGCCGCTATTCCAGCCGTCATCGTCGCCGAATAATCCATGGCTTCAGTCTCTGTGTCCGTCACCATCAGCAAGGCTGTAACCGTCGCAACGCCAGCGCACGTCCGTCGCACCCACCGAGACATCGAGTCCAAGAGCCTAAGCTCGAGCCGAGACCGCGAACCCTAGCCACACCGTTCGCTGCGCGTTCATGCCATTTCCACTGCCGTGCGTCGCCAGAGCATCTCCAGGCAAGTACCCTACTTGCTACATGCTAGATTACTGTTATAATTCAAACTACTACTAATTCCATGTTTTACGATTCGTGAGAACCTATATGACACAAGTGCTTGATGCAAAACCCGAATGAAAACCTTACTTTAAACTGACGGAACTTCATTGTATACACTGGCCCGTGTGGCAATGAACATTGTGGTGAAATCGTACTGGAAAATATAATCGTTACTGGCTTGAACGATCACCCCCAATTACACCCGTTAAAACTGAATATTTCCCGCGTCTGAAACTTGTTTAAATCATAATTAATTGTGTACATATTAAAATAATGCGTGCGATGGCTCATATCGAAGCTAACTATTTAACCCACTGCATCATATTGTTGATCACTGAATTTTGTTAGACTATGAGAGAGAAAATTACGGAGGAGTTCGAATCTGGACTGCAGTCCAGAATGGAAATCCCGATTAACCCATGTTTCTAAACCCCTGTATATTACTGTTCAACTATGAGAATGCGCGGAACCCTCTATCGTTACATAGGAAATTGAATTATCTTTCTTACTCGACTGGTCTGACTGGTTTCCTCAACCGTTTGACATTTTTAATCCATTTTACAATGTCGTTGCGTCGTGCTGAATTCTGCGGAGGCAGATTTTACACGCCGATCATAATCTGTCCATAACTCCCTGTCGCCATAACGTATTACCAATCCGCCAGTTGCGATGGAGACCTGACTGATAATCCTAATTATAGTTCAACTATAGCGTCACCTAATTACGATCCCAACTGGGATTAAAATGCGTTTCGAAATGGACTTCCGATTCTGAAACCGGATTTCCAGCAGTGAACGCTTAAAATGAAATGGCCATATCTAGTTATCCTGAAACCCGATTAACGTGAAACTAATTTTTATGGTTAGATAATTAAACATAATGTTTACCCCTTTTTCATTGTTTCGCTAAATTGTGCATGAATGATTTATGATAAATTATGCAAGTGGTAGGACATCGATTGATGCCATCTTAATCATGCCTTAAATACTGTTTTCTCATCACATTATATATACGTTATTGCATTGGTAACCTAGTGATCATATGCATTACCCAGTGTTAGGTTTTAGTGTTTGATTGTGGCAAGTACGTTAGTGATTAAGCATGAGTGGATAAGGGAAAGTGACACATACTTGTACACAATCAGTGGACCCTATTGATTTATTGTATTGTCGACGTCTGTGGGACGTGTATAAGTGAGACTATAATTGGTATGGGACAATTATGGAAGCATTTGTATGGGTGTCACAGGTAAGGCACCAAACACTGTCCATTTATCTTGGGTATCAGTCGGGACATGCTTGATGGAGATCCTGTCTCCAGTTCTCGCGCAGACTTGTCATGGACTGACTGGTATTTGAGTTTATGGTTGATGTTTGATGTAGACCACGGGGTGTGGGGTAGTTTGAGTGTGAGTTTAACAGAATCTCGGGAGTCCCGTGCCGGCACATATGGAGATATATGGGGACATCACTGATTATTAGCGAGCGACTCGGGCCCGTGTTCCCTTGTCCTTGGGTCCTACCCTTGGATGGGGGATACTCACAAGTGGTTGACTCTCACACTTAGACTGACGATAGGCTTAGTGACCTGTACTGTGAGACTTAAAGACTGATAGGGATAGTGGCATTGTTATGCATTGCTTACTGATTCAACACACCCGACATACTACTTACTGCTTTACTGTTCACCTGCTCCTTTAGACACCCGCATTTGGCTACTTCATGTTCACGTCTTTACTCCCTTGATTTACTGTTACATATTCATTATTATTGTACGGGTTACCATTTGTATCTATATATATATTGCCATCGTGTCGCTCTGACGACCTAAGTATGCATGCTCAGAGTGAGAAGTGGATCTAGCTTGGACCAGGACCAGATGTACATCGCGGACATCTTGATCAGCTACCCAGAGCTATACTCTCTTGATCTCCATCTGGTTAGTTTTTTTGTATTTGTTTTGATTTAGTTACTGCATTTCTCTTACCTGTGCATTGATTACTGATTACCACGTAAAGCTAGAAGCCGAAGTGTGACTACGGAGAGATATTTCCTCGACCGTAGGAGCATGGCTGGCCTTGTCCATCCCTTGTATTCCGTATTTTGGGAAGCGGGGCGTGACACCAGCACTTAAATCACGCAACGTCTAAAGGCGTAACGTAATTCAAGTAAGCTGAAACCCAGAAATCTAAACCTTTTTAAGAAATAAGAGAGGTGAAGTTTGGAAATAAAGGTATGGTGAAATCAATGTTTTCTTAATGCATAATAAGGGAACATGATAAATACAAGTGGAATTTCTAGTTTGAAAACATTGTTTCGTCTTTTAAACATTTGGGCAGCACCTCCCTTGTATATTTTGATCCAAAACCACAAATACATGATAATATAAAAAGGCATCCCCAAGCGGGAGTTAGCTCTTCGCCAACCGGTGGATTCACAACCACGCAAGTGATAAAGTAAGTATACGACGCCCAACGGCGAAGATCAACACAAAAGATAAAGAATAAAGTAAGACATCAACCCAAAAGCGAACATATACCCCATCGCTCAAGTCTCGCAACTACAAGTCTTTCTAAGTCTTACTACATATACAATTACTAGATTCTAATTTGATGGAGTCAACTAGATACAACAGGAACAATAAATACAAGAGGGGTACGATCCAACATGTACCACCTACCAAAGCAAAACACCTGAAAGTAGCTGTGTTCCAGCAATGCCGCTACTGATCCATGCGGTCAACCTGCAAGAACCGTGGCACAACGGGGGTGAGTTGCCAACTCGTGAGTATAAAACATCAACAGGTAGAAATCGAATAAAATAACGATTTCCTAGGTCAACTATATCATAAAGGTAATACTATGATATCTAGGGTGACCGTATCTGCATATGTACCAACAATAATATAATCAATGTCCGTATGCATGTGGATAGCATCCAACAATGTAATCAAAGCCTGTATGCATGTGGATTTTGTCCATGTGTCAACCAATGACACAACAACATCATGCATGTAAATATCATAAAAGCATGTGCATGTAAATATATGAGGATATCAAAGACTGTGTGTCCATCAATGACACAATAATCATGGAACCTGAGTATCCAACACCGACATCGAAACATCATGAAACCTGTGTCCAGCATCGACACGTAAATCCTCATATCTCAGGCTCCGTAGCATCTGCGGGATCGGCCCGTGGGCTCCGGCAGAACGGATTCATGGCTCCGGCAGAACGGATTCATGGCTCCGGTCGGTATCCTCCAGACATCCGCCGAGTCCAAACACTATCACCGGTAGGTAGTGGTCCCTCTTCCAGGCTCATCGTCTACACCACGAATCACCTCTCGCCCCGGGGTACCATACCGGGTCCACCATGTACCCGCAGATGGTGCCTCCCGCTCCTTGAATCGGGTATCGCATGCCAATCTCAGAACCGAGAATCACATGGTGGACGCACTGAAATATCATATCAAGAGAAACCAGGTTTTTTAAACAATACATACTTTCTTTTGAGATAACCACGGTTCTCAAATCCAGAAATCTCATAGAAACAACATATCTCAATGCGTATAATCATAAAGCATGATGTATACATCATATAACAGAATGTAAGCATATCCGTATATCATGCAGCATGGAACAGTGATGTGAGCATGTGCATATCATAATAATGTGAGCATAGCAATGTAATAACATGATGCAGCAATTCTACTGTGTGAGTGACATAGCAATTATCGATGATGAAGTGTGTGAGCCGGTAATCTGTGTAAGTGTAACATACACATCATCAATAATGGTATAGGTGTACTAGCATAGGTATATATAATGCAATGAGAATAACACGAATGTAGCATAAAGTGAATCGTCAGCTAAATGCTATAAGGTATACGTATCTAACATGACCGAGTCGGTGAATCTATCAATCGGCATCCTCTAGTCAAGGGTATGGATCAATCATCATAAAACTCATCGCATACGGTAAATCATCATATGCCGGCATTAAACAATTAGGGATCCTATCAACCTGTATGAAAATGAGGGTACAGACCTAACGTCTCGTACGACATATCACTCATAATTCACAACATTATCCATATATATATACCTATCTCTCAGGTCTCATCCGTATTTATCTCAGATCGTGGGACCGGTAAAGGTATCAACTATCACATATCGACTCGCATCCATATAACGACATATCACACCAAGTCATCATATCATATCGTATACTCTTTTCATCATATTAAGATCTCATGTCAAGTCATCTTACTTAAACATTCTATCCTATACATCTAATATCATGCTACTGTAGAACTCATACTTATTCTAATGTAACTACATATCTATAAGTCGTGGTTCACATTCACTTTTCATATCCCTAAAGCTTTCATCTCTAACCATCTCTTAACAATATCCCTAGTATCTTAATTTAGGTTTCTACGACTGCATCCTATAGATCAGTTTCCATTATAATTTGCGGGGGTGCTATACGCCATCCACCCGACTTTCCCAGTAGATATAAATCTACTCACCTAGATCCTTGCTTGCCGAAGTCGATGACGCCATGCTCCGTCGTCTCGAAATCTACGCGAAAGTACCTACAATATCAACACATATCGCAATACCATTAAAATCAAGTCCGGAAAACCATACGGCACACGGTGCTCTCATAGGTTAGAACCTATAGTCTACGCATGCAAAACAACCAAACAAATCCTTATTGTTGACGTACAAATGCCCAACAACCAAATACAATACCAAATACAAAAACCAAGCATTCCAAAATACGGAAAACATAACCAAAACCACTCACAATAGCTCCCAGATTCTCTCTCAGGTAAAATGGTGATAAACAAACAGTACTATGGGGTAGTATATGGAATGTGTGTGCTACTAGACCAATTTCCAGAACCAAACACCTACATTTGGCTGGCGACACTGCTCCCAAATCCGGCGAGCTCGGCTAAAGGGTGAGGGAATGGGCTCGTACTTGCAGGGTGGCTTTCTATTGGTCCAACTAGGTCTCTGGTATTGTTTGTTTTTCTTAGAAACTTCCCAGGTCATCCCAGATTTCTTGTAGGCCTTAAGGTTTCACAAAACCGATACGGAACGATTCTAGCTTCGTGTGTCAAGTTCTAAACTCAATTCCAGGTCAATAGAACACCCTCTAAGGTCTTGTAAACACTCACTACACCTCAACTTATCATTTAACAAAAACTTATAATTTTCCAAGATCACAAACCTATTTAACTCAATTTCTAAACTAAAAATATGATTTTTAACACTAAAACTAAACTAGAGTGTATGGATTACCTTATTTGCAACCAAAGAACTTTCTTGAGTTGTCCAAGTCTCCAAAATCCAAACTTGATTGGTTCAAGGGGTTTAGAATGATTGTGTGCATGTTTTATGTGAAGGGTGCATAGGGTTTTGGCTAGGAATTGGAGATGATGCATGGAGGTAGTGGAGGTTGAAGAAGAAGCAAATAGATGAAGAAATAATGGGGGATGAAAGGATTGGGGCAGCCAAGAACCCTCTATCTCTCTCTCAGCCCCACTCTCCCTTTTTCTCACCCTCACAACATATATCTCTTTTGTTTCATTCACAAATATCTCATGGCATCAATCTTTATTCCATTCACACTCAAACTCTTTATTTCCTTTTCTTTTCTTTTCTCTTTTCATTTCTTTTCTCACAAAACTCACAAACATACACATGCACACATGCACATAACATGGTGCAAAATCATGAAAAAGGTAAAAACACGGATTTTATCTAAAATCCGATAAATATCATTAAAATAAATAAATCATTTTATTCTCCGATAAATTTCCAAATATCACTTATACCACTTTACGAAAAATCCCTATTCGCAAATCGAATAGTTTTCGCGAAATATATTATTTTAATATTAAATTCCAAAAAATAATATTTTATATTTTCTGAAATGTTACAGATGTATATCCATGGTTCGGTTCGGTCAATATAGATTGATTAGATTGAATAGACGGATTCATACATCCATGTTGTATTGAAGTTTGATACTTGAATCATATTCAAGTCAGATTGATTATATTGAGACTCGGTCTGAGTCAGAATATTAGAAAAGAAATTGGATCCTGAATTATGTTTTGGTGCTATCGGTAACTGCTGTATATGGACGGCAGGATTTGTGTCTTTTTCAAAGACAATTACCGTGTTAATAACACCGTTTGTTAAGTTGTCTACCTTAAATAGGCAAGCACCCATATCTCCGGCTCCCTGAGGCTCAAGAGACTAGTCCCGCTTAAACCTATATTTAATTTAGTATAACTTGAGGGGGTTTTATGTAAAAATATTTTTGTATAATTTTCAAAATACACCTCAAGTATTTTATTATCGTCTTTAGAGTTTTTATTGTTGTATATTTTATCAATGTGACATTTCTAGTGAAATAAACCTAATTTCATAATATATGGTATTTATTTGTAATATTGGAATTGTATGGTATTTTCTTGTAAATGAGATGTTTTTCTTGAATTTTGGAAATGTGGAATATTATAAATATTAAAAATAGATATTTTGATATTAATTACATATATATATATTTATTAAAAATATAAGTTTTATTTATAATAGAAATCACATTTTCTAAAGAAAATTGTATTTTAAATCTTTCGAGATCGTATGCTCCTTGCGGAGGTCTGCATCTCACTCTACTAGGTCCGTGGATGTGCGATAATCCATACCATCCCGAACGGGTTCTCCAAATGGGTTGTAGAGGCGCAATTGCAAAGATTTGTTAAAATACACTTCTTGCAGAAAAATATTTTATAAGTTGAAGGTAGTTATATATAAAGTCGTATTTTCCCCAAATCTATATTCCCAAATTCCATCGTGCTATGTTAGATATGTGTGTTGTAAGGAGGTAGGTCATTACCTCATGATTTTTCTAAAGGTATAAAGGTATTATAGAGTTTATGTCGGAAACTAAAGCTTGTGGTATTTTAATATAAAATTGCGATAAAAGATGCATATAACAATCTTTTGTGATGAAACTTGTTAAAAATATTTATTAATGTTTAATGAACAATATGTGATGATATGAAGGTATCTTGATTAAGAAAAATTATAGTTTTTAAAGAAAACCGAATCGGAAGTCGGACTAACTCCGCTTCCGTCGGGTTTTAGTTTTGAATGTTATTAGAATAGAGAAAAGAAGGAGAAGTAGGGACTTACAGGTTATTAGACTAGAAGAGAGAAGGAGGAAGAGGTAGGAGGTGCCGGTGCATCGTTTCGTCGTCGGAATCTCCTCGGATCGTCGTCGGAAGTTCGTCGGAGCTTCGCCCTTTGCTAACTCCACTTGCACACAAAAGACTTGGGAATTTTCTTGAGAGTCTGGGCAGGAATTTGTGAGTGAGGGGGGGGGGTGATTTGAGGGTGGTATTTATAGCAAAAATTAGGGTTTTAGGGTAGTGAAAGGGTGTGATAAAAATTGAATTTAAATTTGCATTAAAAAGGATTAAAAGGGGGTATTTTAATTCTCTGGTTAATTGCAGAGAATTTAAACAGTGCAGGGGGAGTGAGGTAGGACAAAGGGTGCAAGGGGTTCAAGAAAAAATGGGATCGGACCGAGTTGACCCGGCGGCGCCGGCCGAGTCAGCCGATTCGCCTGCCCGAGTTGGGCTAGTCGGGGCGCGTCTTGATGCCATGTGTCTCTGACGCTTTGTCTACTGCAGTGGACTCGTTTGTTTATTCTGTAACTTATCCTATTACGTGTAGTACATATGTAGACTCTTGGGCTTCTAAAAGATTAAAAGAATTTAATTAAAAAAAATGTGTGGCTGATGGGATTTGAACTCTGGTGTTTTGGTTCAACAGTGCAAGGTCTTACCAATGAACTAAAAGCTCCTTCTTGCTGTTCAAAAGAAAATCAAACTTATAACTTGTGCTCAGGCTCAAGTACCCCTTTCTGTATTTTTGAAAAATTTATACAGAAAGTTTAGGGTTGTTACAGCATTCCCCGCCATTCTCATCCGCTCTGGACGAGACTGATTCCGAGGACTCACGCCACGCTCCATCTCTACCTTTGATGAGCTGGCTGCCCAATTCTTCGGTCATTTCGTCGGGAACAGGCGGCAAAAGCGGACAGTCGACCACCTCTTCACCATAAAGAACGGGGACATGGAGTCTTTCAAAGGATACGTCACCCGCTTCTACAATGCTCTTCTTGAGGTCCCAGAGCACCGGGACGAGACGGTCATCGCGACCCTTAGGTCGGGTCTTAGGCACAAGGAGTGGCTCCGCTCTTTTGCATTAGCGCAACCTAAGACCATGGCCGAGGTAAAAGCCTGGACTGAATGAGAGATCCAGCTCGAGTCCGAGGTGAACGCGAACCTACCCCGTACCTACCAGGACGATCAAAAGAAGAGAGCCAGAGAAGAGAAAAAGATGATTGACCGGCCAAAGCCGTACTCCCCGAAGTTCCAGGAGTATACCCCACTCAACATCTCCCAGACAGAGCTGTTGGAGGAAGCGAAGGGTGAGAGATTCTTCCAACCCCCCCGGTCAACAATAAGGCGGCCAAACGGACACGAGGCCCCTATTGCGCTTTCCACGGGTCGCAGGGACACCCCTCCGAAAACTGCAAACAGCTCCGAGACTACATTGAGGAGTTAATTCGCTCAGGGCACCTGGCAAAATGCTTGCGGGAAAAGCGACAAGCAGACCGAGAGCAAGAGCAGCGTCCCCCTCCCGGTGAGTTGACGATTGGCCAAATCATGGTCGTATCAGCGGGGGGTGCGCCTGGAGCCGGCGAGATCCGACGCCTCTTGCCGGTCGAAGGGACAAGCAGCCAGCCCATGAAGAGGACCAAAGCAGCCGAGCCCATCACCTTTACCGATGAGGATCTCCACGGGATATCCTTGACTCACAACGACCCCCTGGTGATTACAGCACGGGTCCACCGCTACGAGGTTCAAAGGATACTGGTCGACTCGGGAAGCTCGGCAGACATCCTCTTCTACGATTACTTCCTACGTATGGGGCTTAGCCCGTCGGACCTTAGGCCGACCGCCCACATCTTGTCGGGGTTTACTAACCACTCCATCCCGGCGGAAGGAGTGGTCACCCTCCTACTTAACATCGGGGAGGCAGGCTGTACACGTACCGTTCCTGTGGAGTTCATCGTAGCCAGAATTCCATCGGCCTACAATATCCTCCTGGGACGCCTGACGCTAAACTCCCTTCGGGCCTAGATATCGACCTACCACCTCGCGATCAAGTTTCCACTCGACCAAGGCGGAATAGGCAGGGCCTACGGGAACCAGCAAACCGCAAAAAATTGCTTCACAGTGATATCTATGCCCGAGGAGCGAGGCGATGACCTTGAAGGCACGGAGGATTTCAGGGGGTCCTTGGATACTCGGGATGAGCAAAAAGAGATCTGAGGAGCCCCGGTGGAGCCGTTAACGGAGGTTCCCGTCGTCGAAGGAGACAATGAACGAACCGTCCAAATCGGGTCGCTCTTAACAGGGGCCCGACGCGACGACCTTGTCCGCTTCCTCAGGGGGAACTTGGATGTGTTCGCTTGGGCGTCCACCGACATGCCTGGGATTGACCCCAAAGTAATCTCACATAAGCTCGTGGTCGATCCGACGGTCTGACCCGTCAGACAAAAGAAACGAAGTTTTGCCCCGATCAAACAAAAGGCGATCGAGGACGAGGTTGACAGATTGCTTGCAGCCAACTTCATTCGAAACTTGGCCTACTCAGAATGGCTGGCGAATATGGTAATGGTTAAAAAGGTGAGTGGGAAGTGGCGCATGTGCGTCGACTTCACAGATCTCAACAAGGCCTGCCCGAAAGACAACTACCCCCTCCCTCGGATAGATCATTTTGTCGACAGCTCGGCAGGCCACGAGTTACTCAGCTTCATGGATGCTTTCTCCGGCAGACGAAGAACTCACCGCATTCACAAAGGACCGGGGGGTATATTGCTATAAAGTGATTCCCTTCGGCCTCAAAAATGCCGGGGCTACATACCAACGCTTAGTCAACATGATGTTCAAACCACAGATCAGGAGGAACATGGAGGTTTACGTCGACGACATGCTCATTAAATCGAACTCGTCAGAGGAACACGCCAAAGATCTTGGCGAGACTTTCGACGTCCTCCGCAAATACAAAATGAAGCTGAATCCCGCCAAGTGCGCGTTCGGGATCACTAGAAGAAAGTTCCTCGGATTCATAGTTACCCACCGAGGAATCGAGGCTAACCCGGTGAAAATTAGCGCCATCCTCAATATAGCCGCGCCAAAGACCAACGTCGAAATCATGCGGCTCACAGGGAGGGTAGCCGCCCTGAGTCGTTTCATGTCAAGATCCGGGGAAAAGTGCCTCCCATTCTTCAAAGCCCTGAGGAAGATCCCAAGATTCAAATGGTCAGAGGAGTGTCAGATCGCTTTCGAACAATTGAAAACGCACCCGGCGACTCCCCCACTGCTCACCCAGCCAGTTGAAGGAGACAAGCTATCGCTGTATCTAGCAGTGTCCGATTAAGCTGCAGGCTCGGTGCTCGTCCGAGAGGTCGAAGGAGTCCAAAGGCCGGTCTACTATGTAAGCCACGTCTTTAAGGAGGCGGAAACAAGGTACCCAGCCATAGAAAAGATCGTCCTGGCGCTTATAGTAGCCTCAAGAAAACTACGACGCTACTTCCAGGTACACACCATCCTCGTTCTCACCGAGCGCCCTTTAGGGGCTATTCTCGCCTCCCCCGAATCTTCTGGTCGTTTGGAGAGGTGGAGGTGGGAGTTGTCCCAATTCGACATTAAGTACCACCCGAGGCAGGCTATCAAGGCACATGTATTGGCCGATTTTATCGTCGAATGCACTATCCCCAATAAAGATGCGGTGTCCATGCCGGCCCCTGGATCTCAACCTTCGATCAAAGAGGGGCCCGACTCCATTCCCGACTGGGTCCTTTACGTCGACGGGTCATCAACCGAGGAAGGATGTGGTGCTGGCCTCATCATTCGGGGCCCGAACGAGGCAGAGATGGAGTATTCCTTAAAGCTCGGGTTCAAAGCCTCAAACAACGCCGCGGAGTACGAGGCTTTGCTCGCTGGACTGCGGATCGCCTCCGGAGTGGGGCTGAAGACGATCTGAATCCACAGTGACTCCACCCTAGTCGTAGGCCAGGTGACCGGCCATTTTGAGGCACGGGAACCTCTGATGGTAAAATATTTGGCCGAGGTAACAAGACTATGGAAGGACTTCGACGAAGTTCAAGTGGAGCAGATCCCTCGGCACCTAAATGCCCAGGCCAAGCTAGCTTCCTCCTACACGGCCAACAATAAGAGAAACATCCTCTTCGAGGTCTTGCCACGGCCAAGCGTAGAGGATAGAGCGACATCACTCCAAGTTTACACGGCCCGGGAAGAAGGCCGGGATTGGAGGCAGCCCCTCGTGCAATTCCTGAAAGAGGGTACGCTCCCCGGAGATCGAGGGGAGGCCCGACGCCTCCGATCCAAAGCCCGCCATTTCGTCTGGAGCAGAGGGAACCTCTATAAGAAATCCTTCACTCAACCCCTGCTTCAGTGCGTCGATCCCCACAAAACCGACTATGTCCTTCGTGAAATCCACGAAGGGGTCGGCGGAGCACATCAAAGGGCCCACACCATACTCCAGAAGACACTCCTCCAAGGATACTATTGGCCGACCATCTATCAGGACGCTCAGAAGCTCGTCAGAAAGTGCAAGAGCTGCCAACTCCATGGCAGCATACCCCGCCTTCCGGCTACCGAGCTAACGACCCTAACATCCCCCTGGCCATTTGCCCAGTGGGGAATGGACATGATAGGCCAATTCCTTACTGGTACGGGTGGGTACAAGTACATCCTCATCGCGGTGGACTACTTTATGAAGTGGATCGAGGCCGTCCTCATCAGAAAACTGGACGCCACCATGACCATCAAGTTCCTGCAGAACAACATAATATTCCGGTTCGGGATCCCGAGGTGTATCATCACCGACCATAGGACCAATTTCGATAACGAAAAAGTCAAAGGATTCTGCAGCGAATACCATATACTGATGAAGTTCGTCACGGTCACGCATCCCCAGTGCAATGGGCAGGCCGAGGTCGCTAACCGAGACGTCATCCAAGGTCTTCGAGCTCGCCTGGAAGGACGACAGGGCAGTTGGGTCGACGAATTACCCCGGGTCTTATGGGCCTTGCACACGTCGAAGAAGACCCCCAATGGGGAGACCCCCTTCAGCCTCTGCTACGGCACCGAGGTGATGGTCCCAGCAGAGATCGGGCTGCCAGTTACAGGGTCGAGCACTTCGACGACGAAGCAAACACCTCGACCATCCGGACTAATTTGGACATCTTGTTGGAGAAGTGGGACCGGGCACAGATCAGGGCTGCCGCCTACCAACAACAGACTGCCCGCTACTACAACGCACGAGTCAAGCATCGCGCCTTCAAAACCGGAGATTTGTCCTAAGGCGGAACGAGTTCGTTGATCAGGGCAAGTTGCACAAGTTTTCTCCAAAGTGGGACGGCCCCTTCCTCGTCGTCGAAGTCTTGCCCGGTGGGGCCTATCGCTTACAAGACGCTGCGGGCCGCAAATTTCTACTGCCTTACAATGCCAAAAAGCTCAAGTTGTACCTTTGAAAGTATATCTGTAGATACATGTTTCTTCTTTGACAAAGCGATGTAAATTTTTCTAAGTTTCTTAATAATAAGAAGGAACTTCCCCTATGTGTTTCCCTCTTCCTCGGTTCAAAGCTCACGGATTTCGTTTCGCAAAAATATTCAAATGCACCAAGAAGACAAAAGGAAACAATAGAACATCGCAAAAAGGAGAACTTTATTTATCAATAGGTATTGTGGGCTCCTCAGCCTTACATAAAAATTGAAATTACAAAAGAGGAGGAACGGGGTCAAGGAAGCACTGCTGGTGACACTCTCTGAAGATCTCCGCCAGACGAGCCCTTGCGTCTTCAGCCCGCTCCAGCTGATGCTGCCCACGAACTCGGGATGCCACGGAAACGCCGTGCCCTCCATCTGCCGAGCCCTGGCTCACGAGATGTCTCTTTTGGAAGAACTCCAAAATAAGGGCTAAAGATCGGTCGTGCCTGCTCTTCGAGATGAGGCCAAGCACGTAGATCGTACGTGTCTTGTCAAGCGCCTCGTCTAGAAACTCTTCAGAGAGGGGGTTGTACAACCTCGGGGACCTCCTCCAGATTGCGTACATCAGCAATTGGAGGAGGGACGACCAACGAGGAAGGAGACGGCCGATGTGGTTCTCGATGCGCTGGACCACTCCTCGGCACCTCTCCTCAGAAACGGACTGGTCGTAAAGATAGATGTCATCGGGAGTAATGATCTCTTCGATCACATAGATACACCCGACCATCTCGAAAAAGCAATGCTGAAAAGTTGACATCTCCTTTTCTATTTATAACCTCCACAGAATCCCCAAGAGCCCAAATTTACGCGTGCATGGGGGCGAATCCTGGGATTCGCTCAATTCTTCCTATACTGTACTGCCACGTGGCGGGTATCCCGTACTTCTCGACGAATCGAAGTCGGAACGACGCGGATCTTGGAATGCTTCGCCTCACCTACACGTTTCTGCCGCGTGCCGCCCGCGACGGTCACTCTTCTAGGTATTCACACATCTAGGAAGTCCGGGCAAAACCGAGCAGTTTCCCTGCTCGGTCCATCCTTGGCTGGTAGTTCACTATCCACCGACGCCAAGGATTGAAGCCCTCGTCAAGAGGCTACCGAGCAGCTTCCCTGCTCGTTCCATCCTTTGCTGGTAGTTCACTACCCACCGACGCCAAGGATCAAAGCCCTCGTCAAGAGGCTACCGTGCAGCTTCCCTGCTCGGTCCATCCTTAGCGGGTTACTTCTTACCCATCTATGCTAAGGATCGAAGCCCTCGTCAAGAGGCCACCGAGCAGCTTCCCTGCTCGGTCCATCCTTAGCGGATAACTTCTTACCCATCTACGCTAAGGATCGAAGCCCTCGTCAAGAGGCAACCGATCAGCTTCCCTGCTCAGTCCATCCTTGGCCGGTAGTTCACTACCTACCGACGCCAAGGATCGAAGCCCTCGTCAAGAGGCCACCGAGCAGCTTTCCTGCTCGGTCCATCCTTGGCTAGTAGTTCACTGCCCACCGACGCCAAGGATTTAAGCCCTCATCAAGAGGCCACTGAGCAGCTTCCCTGCTCGGTCTATCCTTGGCTGGTAGTTCACTGCCCACCGACGCCAAGGATCTAAGCCCTCATCAAGAGGCCACCAAGCAGCTTCCCTGCTCGGTCCATCCTTAGCGGGTAACTTCTTACCCATCTACGCTAAGGATCGAAGCCCTCATCAAGAGGACACCGAGCAGCTTCCCTGGTCGGTCCATCCTTGGCTGGTAGTTTACTACCCACCGACGCCAAGGATCGAAGCCCTCGTCGAGAGGCCACCGAGCAGCTTCCCTGCTCGGTCCATCCTTCGTGGGTAACTTCTTACCCATATGTGCTAAGGATTTAAACCCTCCCAAGAGGTCACCGAGCAGCTTCCCTGCTCGGTCTATCCTCAGTGGGTAACTCCCTAACTATCTGCTCGGTCTACGCCGACCTATCTTCAGAGAGATGGTCGCCAGTCCAACTCGAGGAAATGGGCGAGTCTACGCCTTTCTACTCGGAGGTACAACCGGCATACCTTCAACGTGCGACCTCCACCTCGACTTCGGGGCCATAACGATGCCGACTTTACACCGGCCATTGTACACTTTGACAAATAATTGGGTTTAACTCGACGCGCGATCGCCAACTAAAGGATCGGTCCCTAACCTAGCGCTCATCAGGCTAGCAAAATGAAGAAGTTATCGCGAAATGGAAACATTGCCACAAAAATTCTGCAAAAGGGCTTTATTTACAACTTGGGAACCTTTACAAAGGTATTGTGGGCTCCCCAACCTTACAAAATCGCCCGAAGGCTTACAAAATTCCAAGACGAAAACAAAAAATATACAAAAAGAGGGCAGGGAGACTCAGGCCTCAGGGCCGGGAAGGACCTCGACGTGCTCCGCGGCCACCTCGGGAGCCGGGGTGGCGGCTTGAGGGTCGGCGCCCACCGCAGGAGCTTCGGCACTGGGAGCCGGGGTGACCGCCTTCTCCCCAACGCCCCCACCAGGGGCCTTCCCCCCAGCGACGCTTCCGGTGGCATCCCCCTGCACCTCACCCTCGAGGGGGTACTCGATCCGGAGCTTATCGTCGGGAAACTCCGGTATCAGTGCCTTGACGGCGTCGATGGCATCATGCCAGACGAGGGTCGAGGCTAAAGCGAGGTTGGCGTAGAATTGATCTGACGTATTGTAGCTCTCCACTGCTTTCGCAGCCCAGAGGTCAGCGCGCCTCATCCCTTCCTTCAGCGCCTCGTTCTCCCTCTTGAGGGTGTCCCGCGTCTTCTTCAGAGTGGCGGCGAGCACCCTACCATCCTCCAACTTGGCCTCAATGACCTTGTTGGACTCCATCAAAACTCGGATGGACTCCTGGCTGTTGGCGTTTACCCCCTCCTTGGCAGCCACCCGGTCTTCGAGGGCGGCGATCTTCACCCTCGCCTGACGCAGCTCCCGGCTCAGGCTCTCCTCCCGCAAGGAAGACTCGCCCGCTAGCTGCCGCGCCGGGGCTACTTTCTTGTGCTCCATGTTGGTGACGAGGGTGCAGTGCTGGAGGACCTGAGGAAAAAAAAGGAGGGGTTAAAAAGGTATACGATCCTGCAAACAAAAAGGCTTAATGAAAACCCGAACTGGAGGCGGACACTAACCTGCACGGCCTCCTGAGCTATGGCCGCGATTTGGGCCTTGAGGGTCCCTCAGGGGATTCTGCCCCCAGCCGACCACTCCATCTCGGAGAGCAAGCTATCGGCGACAGAAAGCCCCTAGGGCACCTCATAGCGAAGATTCCCCTCCTGCACGATGATCGGGGAAGACGGGGCTCGGGACACCATCCTCTTGCACCGCTTGAGGGGGGCCATAGTAGGGTCGGCCTCATCCGCCACATCCACAACCCGGGGTTCCTTCTCCCGAGCATGTTTGCGGCTCTCCCTATGGCTGGTCTCCTGAGCCCGGGGAGTAGTGGAATGGCTTGTCGAAGCATTCGCCGACGGGGCCGGGCTCGCAGCGGGGCGTGATGGGACGGCGCTTCCGGCCTTCCTCCCTTTCTTCTCGGCCATGGCAGCCCAGAATTTAGATCGATCCATCGGTTCTGCAATGAAGCGAAAATACAAAGGGGTTTAGCAATGCTAGAAAGAATGGAAGAATACACAAATCTAAACAGGTTGCCTAAGCTCCTAACTTACCCACAAACTGAGCGGGGCTAAGCCCAGCCCAACTGAGGGCCTGCTCGGACAGCAACACATCGACCCGATGGACGGGCTCCCACGCCGACACCGCCATCGCATCGGGATTGGACGACCACTTCACCCGCGGGCAGTTGACCCTGTGCCACTGGACAGGCACATGCCAATCCTCACCCTCGAGTGGCCCGACAAACAAGAACTTCTCCTTCCATTCATGAATGGAAGAAGGTACTGCTACGACCCCCGACCCGGCCGCCCCTCCTCTGTGTTTTCTAAAAGAAACGTATACCCAGCTAGGCTCGTCCCTATAAGTACCGGGGTGATTTTTGTAGCAGAGGGAAGAAAGAAGAAGGTTCAGGTTGAAAGGGATCTCCTGCAGTCTCAATCAGACCAGGAACCCGAGGAGAATCCTCCATGAGTTCGGCACTAGCTGGTCTGGGGATAATTGAAAGCAACGCAGCGCCGCACTCACCTCGGGGGAGAAGGGCAGACGCATTCCGGCCCAAAAGGATTCCAAGTACAAGGCAATCTCCTTGATCCGTACCTGGTCTGCCCTCTCTCCCTCCCCGGCCAAGCGAAGCGAGTAGCCGGGGGGAATGTGGAAGCGGGCCCGGATTGTTGTGAGCTCGCCCACATGCCTCAGGAGGGAAGGCGCGTCATGGACACTCCTGACACGCACTTTGAGGACCGTCCCCGCCGCGCGACCCCGGGTGCCAGGACTAACCCTAGCTCCCTGGGGGGATTCCGACTCGGACGAGGATGAGGAAGAAGCAGAGGATGAAGCGGCAGAAGACTCCCTAGACTCTACCTCTACTACCTCAACAGACTCCCCATAGGATGACATCTAACCTGAGCAAAGGAAGGAGACGTCCGAGGGAAGAACGCAAGAAATCTGACCTAAAGGGAAGAGCGCCGAGCTAACACACACAACGATGAGGAAATTATAGCGAAGTGTGGACCTTGGGGGGGTCCCATCTCTATTTATAGCATTCCGCAAGCGCATCCAACGGCGACGATCGATTCCAGCCAAAACTGACGCTTCGCGTCCGATGGCCACCAACTTTCCACCTATCTCAAGAGCATTGGATGCGTCCCTTCAACTGCCAAGGACACCGGCGGCCCGTCATGTCAGCCAACCAGCGGCGGACGCATGGCCTGGCGCCTCAATGAATGTATGATCGAGTCGGCGCTTCCCCTTTAATGCACGATCACTTCTCTGATCCGCTGACATCATCAAAAAATACGACTAACTGCCCTGGAATCTGCGCCGACGATGTCTCTAAATAAGAATTTAGCCCGGGTGACCGATCAGACCACTCTCGACCTGACCCATAAATAGGTCGGGATGAGAGTGGGGGGCTAATGATGATGCTCAATACTGAGAACTCCCCAGATCATGTCACGTGGCAGATGACGTGTCCCAAGGCTTACGAGAAAGGAGTAAGAACGGTACGTTGAAGGCGTGCCCCGGGCCTTCCTCCCGAGGATGTTCCCGACCCTCGGTGGCCTTCCGGACCACTCTTATGCTCGTCTTCCAAATAACCATTGGCTCGCCTCCGAACCCTCCTGCATGCTGAGCTTCCTCAGCCCTCCCAGCTCGCCCCCGAGCTATCACAGAACCAAGCTTGCTTGGCCTCCCGCTCGCCTCCGAGCCTCCCGTCGAGCTCAGCTTCCTCGGTCTCATCGACCGACCCAGAGCGCAGATCATCAACGTCCCGGACATGGCCCCGCGAATCTCGCCATACGCGAGATATCCGCCGTCCCACGATCCCGCGTCCCACGCCATCGTGGTCCCCCGTTAACGGGCGTATCTCGCCATTAATGGAGGATCCCGCCATTCGCGGAGGCACGGCTCCAAGAGCATAACGGCCGGCGTAAATCTCGCGCCCGCCAGCCCATGGCTGCCACTATATAAACCCCCTCTCAGACGACTCAGGTAAGGCAATTATTATCCAATAGGCCGCTACTCAGCCCAAATATCTCGACTAACTTGATTGTCGGAGGGTCCACGGTGGTACAAACAACCCGGGACTTCCTTGCAGGTAGCTCGGCTTCATTCCAAATCAAGCCCACTAAGATCCACATGCTTCAAGAGGCAACCCTCAAACCCAATCTCAGCCACCCATCAACGTTTGCTACAGATCAACAGAAGACAACATCTGAAAGAGATCCAGACCTCCATCAGTTGGAATAGGAGGAGTGTCTTATGGCAGATTTTTAACTATGGTAGTTAGTTGATTAAGGAATTTGTTTGTGAATAAATAGGGATCTCTCATATGCATTTTATACACCAACACTACAGCCAGATAGAAGAAAGATCATTGTATAAGAAGGTAAAGGCTTGGATCTAGAGAGTTTTGAGAGAAAACTCCTTGGGTTGAGATCTAGAGAGTTTTGAAAGAAAACTCCTTGGGTTGCTCGTGGTATACTTGATTCAAGATTATAGTAGACGTTTGCAGGGATTAGTCATACGGTGGGTGAACATTGTTAACAAATCTCTTGCCTCTGCGTGTTTGATTTCCTATTTTTATTCTTGCATATTTATATTTTCCTTTCGTCGTTCAATTGCGTAATTGTGTTTGTGTGATTTGGGTGTTGTTGCGAGCATTGTTCCTTGCATCAGCTTTTTTCATCCCAACAACTAGTATCAGAGCTTGGTTAAGGAACCTAAGGTTCTTCAATTCTATGATCTATATTAATGGTGGGTAACAACAAGTACGTTCTCTTTCTCACTTTCTTAAATCGTTGTTTTGAAGGAGTTGGTTCAGTTTAAGGAAGAACTCAAGTTTGCTGCAACAGAGACGAAAGATGGCGGAGGATAAAGTAAGGATCGAAAAGTTCAATGGTCAGAATTTTGGTTGGTGGCGCATGCAGATGGAGAACTACTTATATAAAAAGGACACGTTTCTTCCGTTGCTTGGGGAAAATCCCGAGAAGATGGCTGATGAGGCGTAGAACCTTTTAGATAGGAATGCTCTGACAACAATTCAGTTGTCGTTGACTACGCAAGTGGCCTTTAATATCTCGAAAGAGAAAACAACCAAGGCGCTAATGAAGACATTGGCGAAGTTGTATGAGAAGCCTTCTATATCAAACAAAATCATCCCGATGAAGAATCTTTTCAACATGAAGATGGCTGAAAACGGCTCGGTGACAGAGCACCTGAATGAGTTCAACAGCGTGACGAGCCAACTCGAATCAGTGGAAATCGTCTTTGAAGACAAGATTCGAGCACTTATATTCCTTTATTCATTGCCGAAGAGTTGGGAGAATCCAGTGCTAGCTGTTAGCAACTCAATCTCGGGGACTCTCACGTTTAATAATGCGGTGAGTTGTATATTAAACAATGAGATACGGAGAAAGGCCGGGAGTGGGAGCTCAGGAACTTCCGCACTTTCGGTGGAGAATCGCGGTAGAAGATGGAGAGGGGGAAAGGGATGAAGGGAAAGTCTAAAAAACGATGAAAATCATAAGGAAAAATCCAAGGCGCGTATTGGAATTGTGGAAAGAAGGGTCACAAGAAAAGTGACTGCAAACTTCCAAAGAAAGGCTCAGATGAGAAGGCGAATGAAAAGAAAATGAAGTGGTGTCTACACATGAACAAGTGGAACATGGGCTTTATCTATCGGCGAACGACGACACACATGCGGATACCTGGTTCCTAAATTCGGGGGCATCTTTTCACTGTACTTCAGACTGGCATCACTTCAGCGAGTATGTGAAGGAACACCTAGGGCTCTCTACTGCTATTTTGCAACAAGCACAAACAAGAATTTAAAAAATCAAGAGAGCATTAAGTATTCATCCCCTGATGTAGCTAAAGAATCAAACATGTAAACAAGCAAAGAGGATGTTTATCTACTGTTTACCGCCGAAAACCGGGAAGACAGACGTCTTACCTGAATTTGGGGGCAGATGCTAGTTGGTTTTATCCGTCCACCTCTTCGAAGATGCCAAGTTGATTTATGGCACCATGTATCGGAGGTTTAGACGGATGCGGCCGTTGTAGCAGACTTCGTCAGATTCCCCCTCATTGTGAGGGGTTTTTGATTATGGGGTTGCTCTTCCCTGCAGGCGCAAGCCCCTGCAGTTAATTACGCTACCGCATCGCGGTAACCACTTTCTCCTTCTCCAGATGGTCACTTCGCGTCGTGTGTGTTTGTTTTATTTTTGGTTGCCCGTGGATTGTATACGGAGACTAATTTATCTTATCGCCCGTAGGGCGTGGATTAGTCCAAATCCGTATTTTCTTAGATTTGGGTTTTGGTTGGTTTAAGGCTCGTTAATCTCATTTGAGATTAAGATCAACTTAAACGTTTGTTAAGGATACGTTAGTCTATGTTCTAGACTAAGATCTACTTAACAGGGTTTTGAGATCATTTAGATCCAACAAAAGAGCATTTGGACTCTAATGTCTTAGTTTAGGAACGTTGTGGTGCATAAAGTTTAAGGACATCATAGTCCATGAGTTTAAGGACATCATAGTCCATGAGTTTAAGGACATCATAGTCTGTGGGGTTTAGTTTAGGGACGTTGCGGTCCATTGGGTTTAAGGACATCATAGTCCATGAGTTTAAGGACCTCATAGTCCGGTTTAAAGGCATCGTAGTCTGTGGTATTTTGGTTTCACAGTTTGGGGATGCGCCAAAAGTTATTGGTTATTGGGACCCTCTATCTCTCTGAAGACGTTGAAGAATTACGACGACATGTATCAGAGGTATGAAGAGATGTACCCTTGAACCAAGTGGAGCAATGGGATAAACATTACTTTGAATGCCATATGAGATGATCAATTTTGGAAGACCTCAGTATAATTGGGACTCGGTTAAAAAGGAATTTTGGCTTTAGGAGACTTAGCTGATTTGAGCTACGGTTAGCCTATCGTAGTGTTAAACACTAGCGTATGTTTGGCGCTCACGTGGGGTCACGTGAGGCCTTAAAATAGTGTTAAACACTAGGGACTTAAAGCGCTCACGTGGGGTCACGTGAGGCGCTTGAAAGTTGGCACAGCTCCTTTAGAGTTATTCCTTTCTCCTTTTCTGAGTGCTAAGCACTATTGGGTCACATGAGATCACGTGAGGCGCTCTAAAGAATGAAAATTGCCTCTGTTTTATTCTCCTTATCTGCTGAAAGTGCTAAGCGCTTATTAAGGGGTCACGTGCTCCCACGTGACCCCTGAACAAGCTTTTCAAAAAAAAGGGAGAATCTATTTACCGCCGAAAACCGGGAAGACAGACGTCTTGCCTGAATTTGGGGGCAGATGCTATTTGATTTTATCCATCCACCTCTCCGAAGATGCCAAGTTGATTTATGGCACCATGTATCGGAGGTTTAGACGGATGCGGCCGTTGTAGCAGACTTCGTCAGATTCCCCCTCATTGTAAGGGTTTTTTGATTGTGGGGACGCTCTTCCCTGCAGGCGCAAGCCCCTGCAGTTAATTACGCTACCGCATCGCGGTAATCATTTTCTCCTTCTCCATATGGTCACTTCGCGTCGTGTGTGTTTGTTTTATTTTTGGTTGCCCGTGGATTGTATACGGAGACTAATTTATGTTATGGCCCGTAGGGCGTGGATTAGTCCAAATCCGTATTTTCTTAGATTTGGGTTTAGGTTGGTTTAAGGCTCGTTAATCTCATTTGAGATTAAGATCAACTTAAACGTTTGTTAAGGATACGTTAGTCTAAGTTCTAGACTAAGATCTACTTAACAGGGTTTTGAGATCATTTAGATCCAACAAAAGAGCATTTGGACTCTAATGTCTTAGTTTAGGGACGTTGCGGTGCATAAAGTTTAAGGACATCATAGTCCATAAGTTTAAGGACCTCATAGTCCATAAAGTTTAAGGAGTCCATGAGTTTAAGGACCTCATAGTCCATAAAGTTTAATGACATCATAGTCCGTGGGGTTTAGTTTAGGGACATTGCGGTCCATTGGGTTTAAGGACATCATAGTCCATGAGTTTAAGGACCTCATAGTCCGGTTTAAAGGCATCGTAGTCTGTGGTATTTTGGTTCACAGTTTGGGGATGCGCCAAAAGTTATTGGTTATTAGGACCCTCCATCTCTCTGAAGACGTTGAAGAATTACAACGACATGTATCAGAGGTATGAAGAGATATACCCTTGAACCAAGTGGAGCAATGGGATAAACATTACTTTGAATGCCATATGAGATGATTAATTTTGGAAGACCTGAGTACAATTGGGACTCGGTTAAAAAGGAATTTTGGCTTTAGGAGACTTGGCTGATTTGAGCTACGGTTAGCCTATTGTAGTGTTAAACACTAGCGTATGTTTGGCGCTCACGTGGGGTCACGTGAGGCCTTAAAATAGTGTTAAACACTAGGGACTTAAAGCGCTCACGTGGGGTCACGTGAGGCGCTTGAAAGTTGGCACAGCTCCTTTAGAGTTATTCATTTCTCCTTTTCTGAGTGCTAAGCACTATTGGGTCACAAGAGATCATGTGAGGCGCTCTGAAGAATGAAAATTGCTTCTGTTTTATTTTGCTTATCTGCTGAAAGTGCTAAGCGCTTATTAAGGGGTCACGTGATATCACATGAGGCGCCCTAATTTGGGATTTGCTTTAGATTTCACTCCCTTTTTTTTGAAAAGCTTGTTCAGGGGTCACGTGGGAGCACGTGACCTGCTCTCATTTGTTTTCTCTTGTTCAACAAGGGTGGTCACGTGGGCACACGTGATCTGACATTTATCATGTTGAGGGGGCTAATCTCTTTTCTTTACGTGCATAGAGATCATGAGTTTTGAGACTTTCAAATCCCTTGTTTAATAAGAATAAAATTCTTAGGACTTAGTTTTATTCTCTTAGGTTTGGGATCTGCATGGCTAAATCTCCTCGATGGGAATTAAATTCTCAACTTGTGAGGAGATCTGCTTCTGCAGATCTTTCAGCATAAGGAGGAACTGAGTTCTTATATGAAGGGTTAAACCCTTGTTTTATCAGAGGAATTAAATTCCTATATATTTTTTGGGAGAATTAAATTCTCTGAACTTAGATCTCCCCGTAAGTTTTGGATCTGCATGGCAGAAGCTCCCCGATGAGAATTAAATTCTCAACTTGTAGGGAGATCTGCTTCTGCAGATCTCAACCAGAGAAAGAACTAAGTTCTTATATGAAGAGTTAAACTCTTATGGAGGTGAAAAAGAAGTGAGATATTCTCTGTCTTTTGTTCCTTCTCCTACCTCGGGTTTTTTTTTCTTTTAACTTGAAGTTTTTGAGGGGGTTTCTTCTCTCTCTTTCTGTCTTCTGAGAACTTAAAAAAAAACTCCTTCCTTTCCCTCCTTTTTTTCTTTTTCTTTGCTCTTATTTATAGGAGAAAGAAGGGAATCGATTTATTTAGAAAATATCTCATTGAGAGATTTTGATTGATTTTCTAATCAACCAACATGATCTTTTAGATCACTTGGTGAATTTTTATTCACCGTTGGATTTTTAATCCAAGGACTTCTGTTTTACAGAAGATATTTCTTTTGTTGTTCTTAGCAAGTTTAGGAAGATATTTTCTTGCACAGAATTTTTCTGTAGATTGGTGATTTTTAATCACTATTGGAACTTTAATCCAACGGTGCTCTGTTTTACAGAGCGTAATCTTTCTTGTTTAGAAATATCCAAGGAAATATTTCCCAAATAAGGCTTTTGGTCCCTTTAATTAGAATTTACTTCTATCGGTTCAGAAGGCATAGGAGTCTATCACGTGTAGCACGTGACCCCACCAAATTAAGCCCATCCAATTGTTTGCTTTATTCAGGCGCCTATATACTTTGTCTATAGAGGTCACGTGTCTGCACGTGAGGCCCAGTTTTAGCTTAGTTTTGCCAAGCGCAGAGCCTATCACGTATGGGCACGTGATGCTCCACTTGGGGACTTTTTCCCGTTGCTTTATTTATTTATTTATTTTCCGTAAGGGAACAAATGCCCCCACAGCGTTGTTCTCACGTGGTTTGCACATGGGTGCAACATTGTCACCTTTATAGCCGTTAGATTACCTAGGGGAACGGGGAGATGAACCGCCCTTGTCACGTCTTATAAATGCAAGGGTTTAGTTTCTTACGCAGCCACTGTTTCCTTCATCTTCTTCCTTCTTTGTTTTCTTTGAGAATTTAATTCTCTTCCCCAGTGCTTAGTTCTCTGCCATTGTAATCCCAAAGTTAAACTCTGTCAAAAGAAACCTTTTTTTAGGTAAAGCTTTTATGCATCAGAAGACTATACTTTTTTGAACAAAAAATTTCTGGATTTTAAATCCATCACGAGAGCTTTGCTCTCCTCAGAAACCCATCCTCTTAGGGATCCAAAGATGTGATCTTTGAGCAGTAAACCTCCATATCTTAAGCATTCCCCTCTGATTTTTGGGGATTCATGGGATTTTATTTCTCATATATGTTTTTTTTGGTGAGTTTCTGGAATTTAATTCCATCATATAAAAGGAATTTAATTCCTAAAGCGAAGAGCTTAGCTCTGAAAGTTCAGAAGGACCCTTTGGGAATTTTATTCCCTGGTGTTCTTGAAAATCTTTTCATAGGGTTTTACCTTTATTCGCATAAATTTGAATTTGTTGGTAACTTAACAGAACCTATTTTCCCAAGAATTGGTTTGAATCCCAATGTCTGTTTAATGAGGATCTTCTTTATTCTCGTAATGATTCCCCCGTCTCATCATTGGTGAGCCGCCATATTGATTTTGTGGGGTCCGTGTGTCTTGTAGGCAGTGGTCTTGTAAAACAGACATTTTGTCATTTTCTTTTGTTATTATATATATATATATATATATATATATATATATATACACATATACATGTGGGCTTCATTGATGGTTTTTCTTTCCTTTGTTTCAGGACCAATGGCTTCTCTTCCTTATTTCCCTTTTACCCGCTCAGACGCTGCTTTTCCACAATCGCCGTCGGACGAAGAAGCAATGGGGATGATTAGGGCCCGTGACACCAGTTTGCTCTTATAGGGAACTTGGTATGGGCATATCATCCGGGGCCGCCGCAGCTTTGTTTGCAAAGTGCCAGCAGAGCCTCTTCGCCCTATTTTGCCGATGGAGCATTCGCAGACTGCTTTTGCGGTGGAGGCAGTTGACTGGACTCCTATAGGCCGGCTTGAGCCGTCAACAACCGGGATACCTAACCAGCCTTTGCCGGCTATAGAAATCTTGGGGCGTCGCATTTGTCAAGGTGAAGCCCAACCCTGGGGACAAATATATAAGATAGGGCTTACCCCTCGTCATCCAATCGGCTATCTTCCTTGGGCTTGATATGTCCTCTCCGCCCATCGTACACGGTTGCAGAAGGTTGGGTTATAACAAGCGGTTTACTCGTCTCTTTTTCATTACCCGGCTCCTCACGTCTGGTGGGTTAAAGCTTTCCTGAATCAATGGAATCTTCCCACCAACATTTTCTTGCTGGGGGATCGCGAGGTCTCGATTTCTCTGGAAGAGTTCCGTGAGATCTCTGGATTGCCGATCAAGGGAGAGCACTATGAAGAGTTGCTACCTCCCGATGAGTATGTATTCGCGACCGTGCCTGCTACGCTTGACGGCTTAACGACAGAAAACACCGTCCGTCATAAGTACCCCAGTCTTATCAAGACTCTGGGTATTTTCGAGAAGCTGTTCGCGGAGTCAGAGGGACAGGGCGTCACTTTTAAGAGCTTCATCGCCTGCTTCCTTCGTGAAGATGTCTTATCAAAGGAGGCTCCGAAATTTGCGAATATTAATGACCCCTTTGGGTTTGGGCTGGATAAGCTGCCGGCCAAAGAAGAGGACTTACCGCAGTTTTACATTCCGGTTTCGTCGGCCGTGCCCTTTGATTCAATTGCGGTCCCTGGAATGGACGAAGAGACCTTCTTCGTCGGCTTCATCAGTCTTTGGCTCAGTTGGTTCGCCATGCCGACGCATCGACGCTTCATGAGAGCTTCTGTCTTCTACCCCGCTCATCGCATAGCCGAAGGGGCACGGCTGGCCGTTGGCATTGCAGGGCTATTGCAATTATACCATGGGCTGAGCACTGCGGCCAATACTTCGACCCCAGGTGTAGATGTGGTAAGTTTCTCCCTCCACTATTTTACGTCGTGGATTGAGATGCACATATTGGGGGCGTTCGCAGCGCATCAGAGGTCGGATTTCTATGAAACCTACACCTTCCCGCGGCTCATGAGGTTGGTGGACGCTTCTGCTCCTGATCCGACTCAGCTAGGGGCTCTTCGTGTGTTGCTTAACCCATATGCTAACGTAGGCGGGATGGTATTCAACGACCGAATCCTCTCTGCTCCTTCGGGACCTGTTCAACAGCTGTTCGATTTATCGAAAGGGGGAGCACCGTCCTTAAATCCTAAGGAAATTATACACTTGTATTCGATTAGGCCGGGTTATTTGGTGTTTCATCAAAATGATACGGTTCTTTTCATGCGGTATAATCCGCACCGCTTTGCTCGGCAGTTGGGTTATTACCAGGGTGTTCCCTTCGAGGCATTTTTGGTGGAGCCCAGCTCGTCTCTGGGAGTTGTTCGTGACATCACCCATCACTTCATGCAGCTGAACACCGGCTCTCACTTCGTGATCCCCGAGGCAGACTACATTCCAAGGTGTGTGGGGGCTTTTACGGGTTGGTACCACCACCGAGTTGGTCCCATCATTGCCGAGGAGAGGAGGATACTCTTCGGACATAGAGCTCCCGCCCCGACCCAGGTTATGGGAGTCCCGTCATGATCGTGGACAGTGGTTTGCCCTCCCTTGAGGGGTACTGGTACCTTACTTATCCCTGAGGCGGCGGATGCGGAATCGTCTCCTCCCATAGTTGGTATGCCGATGCGCACTAGAGCCCAGGCAAGGGTTTCCGATAAGGCGCCAGCAGTAGTTGCGGCGTCATCAATGGCAGTGTCATCATCGGTAGTACTGCCAAAAAAAGATACTGGAGGTGAGGTTGGGCAGCGCCGTATCAAAGCACCAAAGGGGAAGAAGCGATCCTCCTCCTCTAGTGTCAGCTCCGGCTCGAAAAGGAGGAAGAAGACGGTTACCGGTCTGCTCGACCTCATGCTCGAATCTGAAGTTGTTGCTCAAGACGAACCCATATCCATGCAAGAGCCGGATGATGGTCTTCTCTTTCCGGGTTCGTCTGCCGAGGAAGCCGCATAATTGGCTGAGGCTATAAGGCGCTCACAGGACGAAACTGAGAATGTGGGTGTCCCGAAGAAACCTTATCCTCCCGTCATATTCTATGAAGATTCCCCATCATTACGGCAGGTACCTGTGGGTCCCCTGCGACCGGAGGAGGTGTTAGCACTCAAGCAGCCTATCTCAGCCGCTTCCGAAGATGAGATGTCATTGAAGACCGGTAGTCACGAATCTACATTTGAACCCCGGCGAGCACACTTTCTCAGGATGGAACGTCGACTTGAAAAAGCCATACTAGAAGTATCCTGGCGCATCGGTATGTGTGCTTTACGTATTATTTTTTTATATCTCCTTGTCTTTTGCGAAAACTTTTGCAGGGACTTCGGTGATGACAGAAGATTTGAGCCCAAGTCGTGCCCCGACTGTGGGTTCCACAAATGTCTCCGATGAGACACCGGCAGGTGTGGAGGAGATCGTTATAGATGCTATCCCTGTTGCGGAGCTTCCGATGATAGCCTCTGTCCCTTCGGTGTCAATTCCTTCAGTGGAGGTAGCCTCATTGGCCACGGATCCTATGGATGTCTCTGATGACGCACCGAAAGGTGTAGGAGAGATTGTCGAAGCAGTTGGCTCTATCTTGGAGCTCCCGGTGATGGCCTCCACTTCTCCATCGTCTATACTTTCCGCAGAGGCGACCTTGCCAGTCATAGACCCGATGGATCTTTCTGGTGGCGTCTTGAAGGTTGTAGAAAGCACCGCCATGGCCACTGTTCCCTCTTTGGAGCCCGAAATGGCAGATGTCGTTTCGCGACTGGAAGCTGCTACGCCACCACATGTCGTCGGTGATGTGCCTGAGGGGACGGAGGAGGCTGCCGAAGCTGCTGTCCCTCCGGTTCAAAGCGGGAGGAGCATCGAAGGTAGTCTTCTATATTTTGCTTTAATGATCTTTCTATTATCTGACTCTTTCTGTTTTTCCAGAATTGCGAGGATTGGCGACATCCATTGTGGATTTATCTCCCAGAAAGTCCTTTCAGCGTCTGCTCGAGATGGCCGCCCCACAGGCAATATCCCCGCAAAGCATCGTCCTTTCTTCTGGGAAAGGTTGGTGTAATTTGAACCCTTCATTGTATTATCATTATTTCGTATAACGATGCTGATATGTCTTCTGCAGTTCTGGAAGCTGATGACGAAGTTGAGATCCTCGACGGGCCTGGGGATCTGTCCAATCCTCCTTGCATGACTGTGGGTAAGTAAGATTTTGACGTTGCTTTATATATTCTTTGGGTGTAAATCTCATAGATTGTTCATGAATTTTGACAGCCTTGCCCGCTCTTACCCCGCTGGAGTCTCGCATCATTACGCAACCAAGCCCTTATGCCCGGCATGCATCTGAACGGATGGCGAAGCAAAGCCTTCACTCCTTGTCGGCTCTTATCGAAGATCTTTGTGTTGGCAGTTTGATCACAGCCGAAGAATTTGCTGCCGAAGCCAACATTTCTCTGCCCTTTCTCGCCACTCACCATGATGAAACATTGGTGCATGTCTGGGTCGAGTTTTGTTGTCGAGTGGAAGCTTGCTTACATGGTCTCGAGTGCACACGCCTTCCCTCAGAGGTCGTGGCTGCAAAGACGAGCTTGCGGGGGCTGATTGAACGGTGTGCCGTAAATCTACAATCATGTGAGAATAGGCTTAACCGGAAATTCTCGGAGAAGGCATTGGCCTCGAGTGCTTTGGGGGAACTTCAAGCTCAGCTCACTACCAAGACCACTCATGCATACGAAATCTGGCGAGTACTTCAAGAAGCTATCACTGAAGTGATCGCTCTCGACAAAGCCGTCATCTTTACCCGTGAGATGGTTGAAGCTCATAAGGCAACTGAAAGGGAGCTCGAGAGCCGGTTCGTCTCGTATCAGACCCAATAGTCTCAAGTGGAGACCTGTCTTGGGGCAATAACCAAGCTTGAAGCCGAGGCCCAGCGGAAGAGCGATGAATTGAGGAGTTTATTATGCCACCCGCCGGTTTAAAGATTTTTTTTTGTTGTAGTTTATCCACTTATGAATAAAAATATTTTGTATTCATTTTGATTCTTTTATGAGATGTATCTTGTATTCATGAATAAAATACATATATATATATTTTATCGTATGTTTGCATGTAGCTCTGGTGGATGTGATCCATATGTAGTTTATCTTGGTTTTCTTGCAGGGTAGCGATGGCTTCGGAAACAGGTTCAGATCTGTCGCCTAAGTCTTTTCAACTTTATGAGCCGTGGGGGTCCCATAAAGACTTTTCTCACTACGAGTCGAGAGGATCTCATAGGTGCAATTTCTACTTAGGGGTCGTGAGGACTCCTAAGTGCATTTTCTTATAAGAGTCGTAAGGATCTGACAAGAGAACTTTCTTTTTATGGGTTGATAGGTTTGTATGTTGACTTATTTCTGAGTCGAAGCATTGCTTCACGACAAGGAGCTCATGGGTTGATGTATTTCCGAGACGGAGTATTGCTCCGGCGGGGGGGGGGGTAGGGGTTGACATGTTTTTGAGTCGAAGCGTTGCTTTACGACAAGGAGGTCAAGGGATTGACATATATCCGAGTCGAAGCATTTCTTAACGATAGGGAGGTCAGGGGTTGACATGTATCCGAGTCGAAGCGTTGCTTTACGACAGGGAGGTCAGGGTTTAACATATATCCGAGTCGAAGCGTTGCTTTACGACAGGGAGGTCAGGGGTTTGACATGTATCCGAGTCGAAGCATTGCTTTACGACAGGGAGGTCAGGGGTTGACATGTATCCGAGTCGAAGCGTTGCTTTACGATAGGGAGGTCAGGGTTTGACATGTATTCGAGTCGAAGCGTTGCTTTATGACAAGGAGGTCAAGGGTTGGCATGTATCCGAGTCGAAGCGTTGCTTTACGACAAGGAGATCAAGGGTTGACATGTATCCGAGTCGAAGCGTTGCTTGACGATAGGGAGGTCAAGGGTTGACCTGTATCCGAGTCGAAGCGTTGCTTTATGATCAGTCGAAAATAATGCATTCTCAACACGTTAATTTCCCTACTCTTATCATTCATATACAGGTGTTTATTGTAATTATAACACAGATTACGAATTCATCTGGAAAATACCAAATAATCTGTGTTATAGTTATAATCGACATTCTAAAGGGAAATTAAGTGTTTATTACTAATTGCATTGATCTGTATATATCAATCCTTGTCTCGAGATTGTGTGCAGGAAATTCTCCAGGTAAAAGAGCCGGAATTTCTAAAAAAGTGCTGATAAAATACATCAAGTCTTTGATCTGAGATCTGGCAGTTAACAAGAGAGGATAATGAGATTCCAGACATCAGGAAATAAGCAAAATGCCAACACCAAAGAGACCTGAACTTTACATGCAGAGAGCTCCCCACTAAGCCGCGGATCCGCGACCGAGTCAACCGATCCGCCGCGGTTCTGCAGCCTTGTTACCTCTTTAGTGGCTCAAATTCCTCCACGTGTCTCCCTGTAACGGCCTCACTTCCAGAAGACTCCTAAAATAGCACGTGGCTTTACCCAGAAGGCTCGGCCTAACAACCTTATCCTAGAATATACCTTATTCTAGAATATTCCCTCCAACAAACTTCTTCTAGAAGACTCTCTCTAACAACCTAGTTTTGGAGGGAAGATTCAAATGAATGGTTATAAAAAGGGATCTAGATTGAGGGTTTGAGGTTGTTGAATATTGAGCCAAATTTCCACAAGTTGAGTGACACAACTTGCATTTCAAAACCCTAGCCCCAAATCCATTTCAAAAAGCCAAATCAAGATTCATCGAGTTCCAAATCGAGCAAGCATCCAACGAGCCTTTTGAAGCAACGCCGATCTTCATCCGAGCAAGAGATCCAAGAAGATCCGCGACTCAAGAAGACGATGCGAAGCTAGTTCGATGATTTAGTTCCTCCTCAAATCTTGTATTCTTTGAGTGTAGTGTAACGAAACATCGAATAATAAAAGGTGAGACTACGATCAACTTAACGGGATCGTTTAGATGCAACAACAGAGCATTTGGGCTCTATTGTTCTAGTTTAGGGACATAGTGGTCCATTGCCAGTTTAGGGACATGGTGGTCCATTTCCAGTTTAGGGACATGGTGGTCTAACATTCCCATTTTGGGGACGAATATTGGTTTAAGGACGCATTAGTCCATGAGTTTAAGGACCCCACAGTCCGTATTACCAGTTTAGGGACATGGTGGTCTAACATTCCCATTTTGGGGACGAATATTGGTTTAAGGACACATTAGTCCATGAGTTTAAGGACCCCACAGTCCGTATTAATATGTGGTTGTCGGGACCCGTCACCTCTCTGACGACGTTGAAGGATTACAACGACAAATATCAGAGGAGTTCGGAGATGTACCCTTGAACCAGATGTAAATTGATTTAAGAGAGCAGTCGTGCTCAGTCAATTTAATTTGAGGACTTACGACCATGATTGAGCTAAGTCCAGTAGGGCTTTGCCCCTGCACTACATTTTATTTTGGTCTGTAAGGCCTATTTAATTTGGGCTCTGTCCCTTTTTAAATGATGCACAACATCTGTTTTGGTCTTGACAGACCTTTGTTTGGGCTCAGCCCCCTTTTTTAAAGATAATGCATTGCATTTTATTAGGCCTGTTAGGCCCTTTTTAATTGGGCTCAGCCCTTCTTTAAATAATGTAGCGCATTAATTATCTGACAGTGGCCATGTGGCCTGTCAGGCGCTTTGCGCCAATTAATGAGCGCAAGCGCTTGTGGAGGTGACACGTGTCACGCTCTGGTGAGCGCAAGTGCAGTTAGCACAGTGCGCTGTTGCGCTGCTGACACGTGGCGCGCTTTGGTGAGTTGCGCCAATTTCAGAGAGCAATGCTCTATTTTTAAAAAAAAAGCATAGCGCAAGTGGTTTTGGAGCTGGCACGTAGCGCTCTCTGGTGGCTTGCACCAACCCAAGAGCGCAACAGTGCAGATTTACAAGTGCAAGGTACTGTTTAATATTCAATTTTGGATTCAAGAAAAAGAATCTTTAAAGATTCCAGAACCAATGGTTCATAAAAAAAAGGCAGTGCCTTTGTTATTTATTATATTTTTTTATTGAAGATCCTTGATCTTGTTCTTAGATCAATGATCTTTTCAGAAGAAGTTCTTCTTTTTATAAAGGTTTTACCTTCTTTTTCTTTCTGAGTTCTTCAAACTTTTCTTTTTAAGAGTTCTCTGAATTCTCTCTCTGTTTCTGTGTTTCTGTCTCTGTTTCTCTATCTCTGTATGTTTTGGAATTGGGGTCTAGGGGCCTTTATATAGTGCCCATTAATTTGTTAAATTCGTTAAAGAGATCATTCTCTGAGTGATTTGGGGATTTTTCCTCACCGTTGGATCTTTGATCCAAGAGCTTCTGTTTTACAGAAGACAATCTTCTTGTTTTAACAAGAACAGAAAGATCTTACTGGAATTTTAATTCTGTTTGGCGCAAACGCACCTGCGCTTGACATGTGTCGCGCAGCGCAACTGAAGCGTTGCTTCCTTTAATTTTGTTTTAAATAGAGCCTTGCTCTGATTGGGTGCGCTGCCTTGGGCGCTGCGCTAACGTATCAGCTTTTGACACATGGCGCGTTGCGCGCAGCGCAAGAAATTTGAAGGGTTGCTTCAATTTTTGAATTTTTGAAATTCAAACAGAGCTTTGCTCTGATTGGGGGAAACAAATGACCCCCCACCGTTGCGCTCATGTGGCGCACACGTGAGTGCAGCGGTGGCAAGATCCTAGCCATTGGATCAACTGATGAGTTGAAGGGGCGCAAGCGCCTATAAATAGGACCCTTGGTCCTCAGTAAATAGTTACCATCTTCAGAACTTTTGCTTTCAGAGCCCTGCTCTTGTTTTTAAGAACTTTAGAGCCTTGCTCTCGTTTCTTTTCAAGAACTTCAGAGTTCAAATTTTAGAACATTTTAGGTAAAATTTAACTTAACTTAAATTAAATTAAATTAATTTTAATCAACAGAGCCTTGCTCTTATAGATCTTTGATCTAAAGAAAACCCCTTTAGGGTTTCACCAACAGAGCCTTGCTCTCAAGAATCCATAGATCTACAGAGATCTTGTTTCATGGGTTTTAACCCATGAACAGAGCTTTGCTCATGGATCAAATGTAGATCTTTTTGATCTGAAAAATGAAGAACTCCCAAGAGTTTTCTTGGATCTTTAAGATCCCAATTAATTTTTTTAAGAGTTAAATTTTTCTTTTGATGGATCTTTCCATCATTATTACAGAGCTAGGCTTTTTTAGGGAATTTTATTCTCTTGAGACCAGAGTTTGACAAATGTCACTCTTTGACAGAGCTTTGCTCTGAAAGATGAGATTTTCTCCTTGTCTCTAGGGATTTCCCATTAATGAGAATATTCTCTTGGGGATCTCTTCATTAATTGACAGTCTAATCCAATGATGGGGCTGTCTTATTATCTGATGCACTGTCATCCAGATTTTGTGGGTCCCCCTTTTGGTCCCCTACCCACTGCATTGCAGTGTGTTGTAAATCTTAAAATGCCAAGCGTTGGAATTACAACACTGACGGCTGATTTTTGTCCCTCCGCAGGAAACATGTCTGCTGATTTGTCTTTCCCGTTTGTTCGCTCGGAGGGAGGATTTCCCCAGGCACCAGTGGACCGAGAGGTGCTCGCTCTCATCAAGGATCATGACCCCGACCACAAGAACCTTAACCTGTGGGGTAGGTGGTATAATGAGATCATCCAGGGTCGCCGAAGCTTCGGTTCCGCTATGCCGTCTAAGTCCATATTTTCGATCCCCTATGCGGATGAACCCCCGGTGAAGTATGCCGTGGAGGTCAAAGACTGGAATTCGGATGATCTTCTCCAGCCTGCGATTGGTGCCATTCCCGTGCAGCCGCCGCCGGCAATAGACATTTTGGTGAGGCGAATATGTCAGGGTGAGGTACGCCCTTAGGGACAGGCTTACAACATTGGATTAACCCCGCGACCACCCGCTGGATATTTACAGTGGGCCAGGTACATCCTATCGGCGAAGAGGACTCATCTAATGAAGATTGGTTTGTACCCGGCAATCTACGTCTCGCTTTTTGAGTACCCCTCTCCTCCCACGTGGTGGATTAAGGCTTTCTTCGAACAATGGAATATCCCCACTCACACCTTCCTTATGACGGACAGGGAAGTCTCCATCTCCTTAGAAGAGTTTGCTGAAATCTCGGGTCTGCCGATGAGGGGGAGCATTACGAGGAGCTGCTTCCTCCTGACGAGTACGTCTTCACCACCAAGCCACTGGTATTTGATTTGACGCCGGAGAATGCTATTCAGCACCAGTTTCCGGGCTTGGTGAAGGTGCTGAACATATACGAAGGTCTCTATCTGGAATCAGGAGTCCGGGGAGTCAGTTTCGCAGATTTTATCCCCCGCTTCCTTCGACCGGAGATTCTATCGGAGCGGAGTGAAAATTTCGCCAAGCTCGATGACCCTTTCGGCTTCGGCTTAGATCGTCGACCAATATCGAAAGACGATCAAAAGGATTTCTATCTCCCCGACGCCGCCATCATGTCCTTATCAGAAATCGCCGCCCCGGGCATTGATGAGGAGACCTTCTTTTTAGGGTTCATGGGATTGTGGCTGTGCAGCTTCGCGCTCCCCATGCACCCGCGCTATATGCGGCCGTCCGTTTTCTACCCAGCGCATCGGATGGTGGCTGGCCTGCAGTTATCAATAGGAATCGCCGGGTTGGCTCACCTATATAATGGACTTAGCGTGGCGGCGGATGCTAATGAACCTGGGGTACAGCCTGCCAATTTTCCGATGCACTACTTCACCTCATGGATGGAAATGCATGTGCACGGGGTGTTCGGCGTCCATAAGAGCCCTTCGTTTTTTGAGAAGTGCAGACTCCCAAGAGTCATGCGGCTAGTCGGCGCCTCGATCGTGACTGCGCCTCCATGGGAGGCTAGGGGGTTGCTCCTTCGTCCACACCTGGTCGGAGCGAAGATTTCTTTTTTGGATAAAGTCATAACTATAGGCTCAGAGACCTCCAAGTCGGTGGCGGCGCTGCGTGACGACTTCAAGGACGGGGCCTCCGTACTAAAAGCCCGGGAGATCCTTCACCTCTACTCCATTCGGCCGGGCTACCTGGTGTTCAGGCAGAACGAGACGACGCTTTTCATGAGGTATAACCCCCACCGGTTTGCCCAACAATCAAGCTATCACCAGGGGATCCCGCTGGAGGCGTTTTTGGAAGAGCCCGCGGCCAGCAGGGAGGGGATACGGAGCGCAATGCACCATTTCATGCGACTGAATACGGGCTCCTACTTCTTCATCAGCGAGCCAAGCTGCGTTCCCAAGGTCCTCAACGCGTACGTGGCTTGATACGCGCACGCAATAGGTCCAGTTATCCATATGGAGAATCGCATGCTGGTTGACCGCAAGGGTGCGCCTCCCGGCGGCGACCGCAAGGCTCCCCTGAAGCCAAGGACCCCTATCGTGCCTCCGCTAAAAGATGCTGGAGCTGGACCACCGTGCGTGTTGAGCCCTCCGAGCGGATTACCTAATGCTACCGCAGACGTGCCACCAGCGCCCCGTGCTCCAGTGGGAACGATAAATGTGGTTTCGCCGGAGTCCGGCGTGGGCGCGGATATCGGAACCCGCCGCCCTAAAGTGCCTGCAAAGCACAAGTTGATCTTGGGTGCACCCGGGGCTCGCGTGCAGAAGAGGAAGAAGAAGTCGCTCCTCTCTCTCGATGCTATCCTCGGCTTAGAGCCTCAGGCCCCTCTCGTGGAAGGCATAAGTGAGTACGGCAGTAATAAGGGCTTCTCGGTAGATCCAGCAGACACCGATCTGGCGGCCGCCATTGCGGCTTCTGAGCGATCGGCAAGGCTCGAAGCATGGTTGGCAAAAATTGCTCAGTCAGGTAATCATTGCTTGCACTCTTCGTCATTTCATTGTACCTTTATTATTGTCTTTGACTAATACTTTCCCCCCTTTTTTAACAGGCGTCACCACTGAAGAAGCTATCGCTGCTTCCCTCAAAACTTTCCAGGAGGAGGAAAGGAAACGCGCTCTGTCGGGAGCTGGTATGTATCGGCTTGCTGAGTCTTTATTCTTTTTTTTATATAGCCAATCTAATCTTCTCTTTGTCTCTTTGCGGGGGCCGTGCAAGCCGATGTGGGGACTCTCCCCAGGCCAACTACTGAAGTCTCGGCCTCATCAGGGCTACCGCGAGAGACCCGACTTGAGTTGCCGATGAGAGATGCCTTGAAGGCTCTGGAGGCAACTTTAAACGAGGACGACGACACCTTGATGAAGGAAGCTTCGAAGAGGTCCATCGTGATAGCTCGGGAGGAGAGGAAGCGGTTGAGGCGCGAGGCGAAAGAGTGTAGAGCTGCTTTGGCTGTGGGAGCGGGCCCAAGCACCGTTCCTCGTGCTGCTACCCCTTCAGAAGAGTCTCCGGTCGCCTTGTCTACTACTCACAGACAGGCGGCACGTGCAGTTCGGGAGACCAACGATCGATCCTCCTCAGGTAATGTGTCTCTCAAGACTTTGTTGTAAGAATTGTACAACTATCGGTTCTCATACATCTTTTCCTGCAGGGCCAAGCCCAACCGAAGGGGAGGCGGAAACCGTCGAGCCTAAGGGAACAGAGGAAGAGGCACCGACTGAACCCGAGCCGACGGTGGGCGATGTCGCCGGGGTTGCTGGACCCGAGCTAAGGGCTGAGGAAACTGTGCCAGAGAAGGCCGTCGATGCCGAGCCCGAGGTAGCGGCAAATGAGATAGTTGTTATAACTGAGTCTGGGGCAGCAGCGGACGGAGCGCCAGAGACCGGCGACCTCATGGCGACGGCGGACGAGACAGCAGTGACCGCCGAGCCCGAAGAAGTAGTGGGTGAGACGGACATGACTCCTGAGGACAAGCCAGCCGCTCTTTCTCAAGAGTCTGGCAATGCTCCAATCATCGCTCTCCCCGTCTACGGTCCTCCGCCGTCTCCTGGCTGCGCGAGCACGACGACAGCCCCTATAGAGTCGGGTGATGAGGCCACGGAAGGTGGACTCATGTCGATGGAGGAGGGAGACGCCTCCGTTTCGGCTGGCGGCTCATCAGGTAAATTTCGAGTTACTGTCCTTTTTTCTTTATCTTGCAATCCTTCCTGACAGGTGTATCTTTGTTTTTAACGCAGGTGCGGCCAGTGCTGACGCTCCATTGCTCGAGGGGGCGCCGTCAGCTATTGCCTTGGCGGTGGCCACCTCTCAGCCTTCTCTCGTACCATCACAGATGCTGGAAGGTATGGATTCGTGACCAATCAATTTCATCTTTCGGCCGCATGATCTATGTACTGATGTTGTACTACTGCGTCTTTGCAGGAGTGCTTTTTGATCACCTCTACCAGGTGTTTCACCCGCACTTCTTCTTCCCATCTGAACTCGCTTCTTCCTCCAGTGGCGCTGGTGAGTATAGTTTCCTTTTGATGCCTTTCTTTTTTTCAGTAATGGAATTATTTCTGACTCTTCCTCGTCCTGATTGCAGTGCTACAAATCGAAGGAGGGGATGAAAGATCGGTCGCGCCACCGGCCCTCCCGGCTTTGCCGCCTGTTGCAGCTGGTATAGTAAACTATCCCATCGATGACTTTTTCATATTTCTTGAACCGTCATCTGATCGTATTTTGTTTTTTCAGCTGTAGTTCCGATTCCGGCGCCCTTTGAGTCTCACGTCATAATGCCGGCAGGCCCCTTCCTGAGACGTCCGTCTTCAAAGGGTGCCGTAATGAGTTTGGGCATGCTGAGCGGATACGTCGAAGAGCTTGACGCGGACGCTCCCCCATCTGCTGCGGATTTCGCTGCGGAGGTTAACCCGATGTTGGCGGCGCTTGTAAATTTTCATGATGAAGGCGTCGTCGAGTCTTGGGTTAATTACTGCAGGGAAATCGAAGTCCTCCTGCATCAATCGGAGTTTATGCGCCCTGCTCCCAAGACCTTAGCCGTAAGCAATCAACGAGCAACATGGATCGAGCAAAGCGCTTCTTACTTCCGCCACTTGGAACAAGAAGCGGCTTTAAGGCTGAGGGAGTACCAAGAAACCTCAAGCGAGATGGCTCGTCTGCGTGCTGAGGTTGAGGCGAACGCTGCCCAGGTGAAGGCTATCTTCGAGGGCCTTCTGGGACGTATCTCAAATGGGCTGAACCTGAAGCAGAAGCTCGATGCCGCCGAGCGTGATACCCAAGGCCGCGAAGCAGCTCAGCAGGCCGTTGGGGAGCAGATTGCATCCTTCTTGCAGCAGCGGGCTCAAGTGGAAGCAGAACTGGCGGGGGTGGCCGATCAGGAGAAAGCATGGAAGGAAGTGCGCGAACAATTGTTTGGGCTATTCAAGACGCTTCCTTCCCATAAGCTGCCCTTGTATTGATATACTTGTAAAAATTTTCTTTTCCGAATAAGATGTATCCATTCTTTATTCTTTTATACGATTCACCTTGTACTTGATTGAATTAATGAATAAAGATACACATTTTTTCTTTGCAATGTCTTGTATCATTTCTTTGCTTTCTCCCTTCTCTTATTATCAGCATGCTGTCTTAATAAACATGGTTGACAGATAATAGAGTAAGCATCTTGGTTTCTTCAAGCGATAGCGATGGCTTAGGCCGCAGGTTCAGATCTGCTGCCTAAGACTTTTCAACTCTATGAGTCGTGAGGGTCTCATAGAGACTTTTCTCCCCACGGATCGAGAGGATCTCGTAGGTGGATTTTCTCCTTAGGAATCGTGAGGATTCCTAAGTGCGTTTTCTCTTATAAGTCGTAAGGATCTTATAAAAGAATTTTTCCTTCTTACGAGTTGAGAGAACTCGAAAGCGGTTGTTTCCCTCTTTGTCGAGATCCGACTTTGGAGAGTGAGACCCGTGAATAGTATGCAAGAGATCGTTTTAGACCAACTTGCAGGGTCCCAGTGCTTAGGAAACAAGTTTTTTAATCCCTGCTGCCTAAGGCTTTATCTTGCAAGTCGAGACGAATCGGGAAGTCCTCGCGGAGACACTAATTTCCTCACGAGTCGAGACGAATCGAGCAGCTCTCGTCAAGGACACTAATTTCCCTGAGTTGAAGTATTTTGCCGAGGACGCTGGTTTCCTCGAGGTTGAAACGAATCGAAGTATTCCTGCAAAGACACTGGTTTCTCTGCGGGCCGACACGAATCAGGAAGCTCTCATCAAGGATGCTAGTTTCCCCGAATTGAGGTATTTGCCAAGGACACTGGTTTCCCTGGGGTTGAAACGAGTCGAGGTGTTCCTGCAAAGACGCTAGTTTCTCTGCGGGTCGACGCGAATCAAGATGTTCTCGTCAAGGACACTGGTTTCCCTGAGTCGAAGTATTTTGCCGAGGACACTGGTTTCCTCGAGGTTGAAACGAATCGGAGTATTCCTGCAAAGACACTGGTTTCCTCGAGATTTTCTCCTTAGGAATCGTGAGGATTCCTAAGTGCGTTTTCTTTTATAAGTCGTAAGGATCTTATAAAAGAATTTTTCCTTCTTACGAGTTGAAAGAACTCGAAAGCGGTTGTTTCCCTTTTTGTCGAGATCCGACTTTGGAGAGTGAGACCCGTGAATAGTATGCAAGAGACCGTTTTAGACCAACTTGCAGGGTCCCAGTGCTTAGGAAACAAGTTTTTTAATCCCTGCTGCCTAAGGCTTTATCTTGCAAGTCGAGACGAATCGGGAAGTCCTCGCGGAGACACTAATTTCCTCACGAGTCGAGACGAATCGAGCAGCTCTCGTCAAGGACACTAATTTCCCTGAGTTGAAGTATTTTGCCGAGGACGCTGGTTTCCTCGAGGTTGAAACGAATCGAAGTATTCCTGCAAAGACACTGGTTTCTCTGCGGGCCGACACGAATCAGGAAGCTCTCATCAAGGACGCTAGTTTCCCCGAATTGAGGTATTTGCCAAGGACACTGGTTTCCCTGGGGTTGAAACGAGTCGAGGTGTTCCTGCAAAGATGCTAGTTTCTCTGCGGGTTGACTCGAATCAAGATGTTCTCGTCAAGGACACTGGTTTCCCTGAGTCGAAGTATTTTGCCGAGGACACTAGTTTCCTCGAGGTTGAAACGAATCGGAGTATTCCTGCAAAGACACTGGTTTCTCTGTGGGCCGACGCGAATCAGGAAGCTCTCATCAAGGACGCTAGTTTCCCTGAATTGCGGTATTTGCTAAGGACACTGGTTTTCCTGGGGCTGAAACGAGTCGAGGTGTTCCTGCAAAGACGCTAGTTTCTCTGCGGGTCGACGCGAATCAAGATGTTCTCGTCAAGGACACTGGTTTCCCTGAGTCGAAGTATTTGCCAAGGACACTGGTTTCCTCGAGGTTGAAATGAATCGGAGTATTCCTGCAAAGACACTGGTTTCTATGTGGGCCGACGCGAATCAGGAAGCTCTTATCAAGGATGCTAGTTTCCCTGAATTGAGGTATTTGCCAAGGACACTGGTTTCCCTGGGGTTGAAACGAGTCGAGGTGTTCCTGCAAAGATGCTAGTTTCTCTACGGGTCGACGTGAATCAAGATGTTCTCGTCAAGGACACCGGTTTCCCTGAGTCAAAGTATTTTGCCGAGGACACTGGTTTCCTCGAGGTTGAGACGAATCAGAGTATTTCTGCAAAGACACTGGTTTTTCTGCGGGCCGACGCGAATCAGGAAGCTCTCATCAAGGACGCTAGTTTCCCTTAATTAAGGTATTTGCCAAGGACACTGGTGTCCCTGGGGCTGAAACGAGTCGAGGTGTTCCTGCAAAGACGCTAGTTTCTCTGCGGGTCGACGCGAATCAAGATGTTCTCGTCAAGGACACTGGTTTCCCTGAGTCGAAGTATTTGCCAAGGACACTGGTTTCCTCGAGGTTGAAACGAATCGGAGTATTCCTGCAAAGACACTGGTTTCTCTGCGGGCCGACACGAATTAGGAAGCTCTCATCAAGGACGCTAGTTTCCCTGAATTGAGGTATTTGCCAAGGACACTGGTTTCCCTGGGGTTGAAACGAGTCGAGGTGTTCCTGCAAAGACGCTAGTTTGTCTTCGGGTCGACGCGAATCAAGATGTTCTCGTCAAGGACACTGGTTTCCCTGAGTCGAAGTATTTTGCTGAGGACACTGGTTTCCTCGAGGTTGAAACGAATCGGAGTATTTCTGTAAAGACACTGGTTTCTCTGCGGGCCGACTCGAATCAGGAAGCTCTCATCAAGGACGCTAGTTTCCCTGAATTGAGGTATTTGCCAAGGACACTGGTTTCCCTGGGGTTGAAACGAGTCGAGATGTTCCTGCAAAGACGCTAGTTTCTCTGCGGGTCGATGCGAATCAAGATGTTCTCGTCAAGGACACTGGTTTCCCTGAATCGAGGAGGTTGCCAAGGACACTGATTTCCCTGGGGGTTGAAATGATCTCCGGTGGTCCTTCAGGTTTTATATAAGTTACCGTCAAAACCGTGAAGTTAGAAATTTGATCTTTGCTTCGTTTGCTGGCACTGCGTCTGCTGTATCGAGACGAATGTCACGGTTGTCTCTAAGTTGTTGGTGAACCGCCGAGATTTGGCTTCGCTTCCTGGCGGAGCCAGTTGGGAAGGTATGGTTCCCTCTTTGTTTGTGCCCTTGGATTGTATACAGGGATCGATGTGATCTCACCTGTAGGGCAAAAGTTTCATCATTTTTTTTATATTATTGCTTTATTTCCGCGATGCTCTATCATTTCAGCTTTTATATCGCGAAGGTCGCGATTGCCCAATCATTTCGGCTATTTTCTGTGGTGCCCAATCATTTCGGATATTTATTTTATTTTTACTCGCTGCTTTTTATTGCGAGTTGCCCAATCATTTCGGCTATTTATTTCATTTTTACTCGCTGTTTTTTATTGCGAGTTGCCCAATCATTTCGGCTATTTCGTATGCACGTATGGCTCGCTGATCTTTTTTTATCGCGAGTGTGGAACTTGGAATCTGACGCCAATCTCAGCATCAGTATCGCTACAACTGGAATATTGCCAGGAGCGAACCATCATTTGCCATGAAAGGGCTTGGAATTTGATACCGGTTTAGGCATCAGCATCGCTACAACTGGGATATTGCCAGGAGCGAATCATCATTTACCTCTGTCGATGTCGAACAAAGGTGGCTTAGCGAAGAGGGTTAGGATCCCGTCGACTAAGGCTTTTGACTTCATGAGCCGTAAGGGTCTCACAAAGGTATTTCTCCCTACAAGTCGTGAGGATCTCGTAGGCGTGTTTTCTCCTTAGGGATCGTGGGGATTCCTAAGTGTATGTTCCCCTGTAAGTCGTAAGGATCTTACAAAAGGATTTTCTCCTTATAAGTCGAGAGGACTTATAAGGGTTGTTCACCATATGGACATATCCCTAGCCACGGGTGAGACTAGGTCAGGGAAATGTTTATTCACGCCCGTGGATTGTATACAAGGGTCAGTATCGAGCCGCTTGTTGGGTAGTAGTGGATGTTGTGGGGGTTGCTTAAGAACAGGTTAAGGTTTCTGTAACTTAAGACTTTCAAATCTTATGAACCGCGAGGGTCCCATAAGAGAGTTCTCCTTAAGAGTCGTGAGGATCTCGCAAGTGTAATTTCTCCTTAGGAATCGTGAGGATCCCTAAGTGTGTTGCTCCCTTGTCAGTCGTAACGATCCCACGCGGGTAGTTTCTCCTTACACGGTCGAGAGGACCCTGTAAGTGTCTTTTAACGAGGTTGCACCCTTTCGGGGTTTCACAAACCCTCGCCGGTAGTCCTGCTGTTTTTACTCACGGAGCCCTTTCGGGTTTTCATCCGTGCCCTTTTTGCTTATGGACATACCGTTTTTTTCTCTCTTTTTTTATTCTTTTTTTTTTATATAACGAGGTTGCGCCCTTTCGGGTTTTCACAAACACTCGCCGGTAGCCCTGCTGTTTTTACTCACGGAGCCCTTTCGGGTTTTCATCCGCGCCCTTTTTGCTTATGGGCATACCGTTTTTTTTGTTTTTTTTATTCTCTTTTTTTTATATATCGGCTTTGGGATGTTGCAATCCACCGTAGTTTATCGACATCTCGGTCAACAGCTAGTTTTAGGACGTAGTGGTTCGTCCTTACTTTAAGGACGTTCCGGTCCGTTGCTGAAGAAGGCCGATTACTACTTATAGAGTTTGGGCTTAGGAAGATAGCGAGAGGACATAGTCTTTGTCATCTATCATTGACCTAGGCTGTGGCTCATTAAGCATAGTATTTCTTCAGGAAGCGACCGTTTATTGGCCTGAAAGGCCTTTCACCGTGCATATCCATGAGTAGATAGGCTCCACCCTGGTAGACCTTGTCTATGATGTACGGGCCTTCATAGTTCGGCTCGAATTTTTCCCGCTTAGCGCGACTGGGGATCATAGGTCTTTTGACTACTAGCACGAGTTCGCCTTGGCGGAATGTCCTCGGCCGGGTCAATCATTCATATGAGCGCGTCATCTTTGCTTTATAAACCTCCAGATTTTGTTGCGCTATGAGCCGGGTTTCATCAAGGGCATCAAGCTCCTCAAGCCGAAGGTGAGCATTTTCTTCGTCCGTCAGCTCGTAGTGGACTGCCACTCGTAGAGAGGGTAATTCTATTTCGAGGGGGAGTACTGCTTCTGTACCGAAGACCAACGCGTACGGCGTTGTGTTCATGGCTGTCTTGAACGTAGTTCGATACACCCAGAGAGCTTCTTGCAGTCTCTCGTGCCAGTCCTTCTTATTTCGGGACACAGTCTTCTTCACGATCTTCGTCAAGGTCTTGTTGAAAGCCTCAGCTAGACCGTTAGCTCGGGGATTATAAACTGAGGAATATCTCCAGTCTATGTTGTGTTGTTACGCGAAGCGGCTGATCTTGTGGCTTCTGTTGGCTGGCCCGTTATCGGAGATGATCCGTCGCGGAGTTCCAAACCGATAAATGACGTGCGTCTTGAAGAAATGGAGGATATTCTCCGTCTTCACTTCCCTCAGCGGTACTGCTTCTGCCCATTTGGAGAAGTAGTCAGTCGTCGCCAAAATGAATCGATGTCCCCTGGACGATGTTGGTTCGATGGGGCCGATTACGTCAGTCCCCCACATTTCGAACGGCCAGCTGGCCACTGTTGGATGTAGTGGATTTTGGATGCTGGTGGATGAAGTCCCCATGGATTTGGCATGAGTGGCATTGCTTCGCATATTTGAGGCAGTCCTGGATCATCGTGGGCCAGTAATAACCCATCCGTTTTATCTTCAACTTCATCTTCGGGCCTGCTTGGTGAGAACCGCAGAGCCCGTCGTGAACTTCCTGAATGACTCTTCTCGCCTCGTCAGGTCCCAGGCATCTCAGCCACAAAGAATGAAATGACATCTTGTACAGAGTATCAATGACGAAGGCGAAAGACAAAGCTCGTTTCATAAGCTGATGTCTTGAGGACGCATCTTCGGACGTTCGACGGTATTTGAAGTAGTCTATAAAGACTTCTCTCCAATCCTCAGCCTTTTCCCGGTCTTTTATTTGCAGGGTCGTCTTCTCAGTTGCTCCCTTTTCTTCGGATGATTCCGGAGATATTTCTGCTGGGGCAAGCACCTAACGGCTTTATACCACGATTCTGACGTCATCGAGGTTCTCGTCAGCCAGTTCTTTAGCGAGCTTGGCCAATGCATCCGCTTTGCTGTTTTCTGCACGCGGTATGTTTTCCAAAGTGTAGGAAGGAATTTGGGTCAACAGTTGATGCACCTTTTCGCCGTACTTCACCAACTCTAGTTTGCACGTCTGGTAGTCGCCATTTACTTGACTAATGACCAGTTGAGAATCTCCGTATATGAGGAGGTTTTCAATTCCCATATCAATAGCGATCTCGAGGCCTGCTATCAAAGCTTCATATTCGGCTTCATTGTTCGTCCTCGGCTCTGTTAAGGAGAAAGCAAAGCGCATTATCCCTCCTTGTGGAGTTACGAAGATGAGGCCTACCCCCGATTTGATTATAGGGGTGCTTTGTTTACGCTTCTTCATGGAGGATGCTCCATCGAAATAACGCTCCCATCGGGTATCACCACCGTCGATCGCGTCAAACGCATGTTCGTCTGGCAGATCGCAATTCAGAGGAGAATCGGCAGGTATCGGATGTTCAGCGAGGAAGTCGGCAATGGCCTGGCCTTTCACTGCCTTGAGAGGCTGATAGGTTATCGAGAACTCCATCAAGAGTAGGGCACATTTAGCGAGTCGCCCCGTCAATATGGCCTTCGACATCAAATATTTAAGGGGGTCCACCTTCGAAATGAGACGGACTTCATGCGCCAACGCATAGTGCCTGAGTTTCGTTATCGCAAAGATCAACGCCAGGCAGTGTTTTTCAATGGGGGAATAGTTGCTTTCTGCCCACAGTAGAACTCGACTTAAGTAGTAGAGTGCTCTTTCTTTCCCTTGATCGTTCTCTTGCACCCATAATGCGCCTAAGGAACCTTCGAGGGCTGTTGTATAAAGAATAAGGGGCTTTCCCTTGACCGGAGCAGCCAACACTGGCGGGTTCTGCAGGTATTGCTTGATCTCGTCTAGCGCGCTTTGGCATTTTTGGTCCCAGACGAACGGGGTTCCCTTCTTCATCAGGTGGCTGTAAGGACGGCACTTGCCTGAAAGGTTGGCTATAAATCGCCGTATATACGCGAGCTTCCCTTGGAGAGACCGCAGCTGTTTGAGAGTCCTTGGCGGAGGCATTTCCATGATCGCCTTGATCTTTGACGGATCTATTTCGATACCTCGGTGTCGGATGATGAATCCTAGGAATTTGCCTGAGGAAACTCCGAATGCGCACTTGAGAGGGTTCATCTTCAAGTTGTATTGTCAAAGGCGTTGAAATACGGTCTTCAGATGCTCGAGATGTTCCTCGTATGATCTGCTTTTCACCACGAGGTCATCGATATAGCACTCGACGATTTCATGTATGAGGTCATCGAAGATCTTCGTCATGGCCCTCTGATAGGTGGCACCGGCGTTCTTTAGACCGAACGGCATCACCTTGTAGCAGAATATACCTAGCGGAGTCCTGAAGGCGGTGTGCTTCTGGTCTTCGGGATGCATCTTTATCTGATTGTACCATGATGAGCCGTCCATGAAAGAGAAAACCTCGTGAGTGGACGTATTGTCTATCATCAGTTCGGTGACTGGCACTGGGAAATCGTCCTTCGGGCAAGCTTTACTGAGATCCCGGAAGTCCACGCATATGCGCACCGTCCCATTTTTCTTCATCACCGGGACGATGTTGGCGATCCAATCGGGATACTGAACTTCCTGGATAAACCCAGAGTCGATCAACTTCTTGACTTCGGCGTTAATGCTCATCTCAAGCTCGAGCCGCATTCTTCTCGGTGCTTGTTTGATTGGTTTAACGTCCGGGGATATCGCTAATTTATGGACAACCATTTCTGGATCTAGTCCTGGCATTTCGAAATAGTTCTACGCGAAGCAATCTCTATACTGCATAAGCACGTCTTTTAGTGAAGCCACCCTTTTTTCAGATAGCAGCTCACTAACGAACGTCGGTCGCGGATCGTTCGTCGTCCCCAACTCAATTTTCTTGAGGTTATCTGTGGTAGTATGTATTCCATCCTCCAGCTCTTTCGGTGCTGGTGGAAATTCTGAGATCACCTCATCGTTGCTGTTTTCGAAGCACCAGGGAAGGTCATCCATATTCTCGGGCTCTTCTTTTGATATTGTTATCATGTGACAAGTACGAGCTCGCTTCGAAGACCGATGTGGGTCTAGTTCTGCTTTCGTGGCTTTAGGTTCGTGCTTCTGTGGCGGCGTTACCCTCCAACTGTCAGATAGAGCGAACTTGCCGAGCTGATACTGATTTTCAACCCAGTTCTTGAAGGTGAAGCAGTCTTCGAGAGGGTGCCCTATTACTCGATGATAAGAGCAATAGTTTGGGTGTGAGACTTCGCCTTCTTGTTCGGGGTGTTTAGACTCCGGCAGTGTAAGCATCTGGTATTTTATAGCTCGGTCAAGTATCTTCTTCGTCTTGTCCCGAGGAAAAGAGTATGCTCGACTCATCTTCTTTACAAGGGACAGATCTGGACCGCTCGATTCCCGCTTGCGTGGCTTCTTAGTCCCGCTTTGTTGCTGTCGAGCGCCTTTTTCGCTTTTCGACCTGTTTCTGCCTCTGCGTCGAGCCTTTTTTATAACAGGTTGACAGGGAGCGGCACTTTCATCTTTCGCGGCCTGTTGGAGGAGGTGTTGCGTTTTGGCTTTCTCATAGATGGCCATTTCGCGGTTGTGGTCGTCTCGGACTTTTTGACCAGCTTCCCTTATAAGCCTGTTCATTTGTTCTTCGAACGACGGACTGGGCACTTTTGCATCAGGAACTTTTACTGGTTCAGGATTAGCGTCCTCCCATTGAGCATCTGCTTCTTCATTGAAGTCATGCACGACGTAACAGTCGCGGAGTAGCTCTCGTTTCTTGGACCGAATGTATCCAAGTCCGATTGTTTCCATCCCCCCATTAGGCAACTTGTGCTGAGTTCCGGGGATGTTCCAGACCCTGTCATAGAATTTGGCTTTTCGAGCGATCTGTTTGAAGGATATCCCCTGGCGCTTCAGCAACCTCTTCAAGCCTTCTGTATAATATCTGGGCAGACGGATGGGCTGAAGACTGTCAAGCGTAGGATCCGCGCCGTGCCAGATTTATTTCTCCACTTTGGTTTCTTCAGAGCGGTAGAATAGAATTGTCTTTTCACCTTCTCGCCTGGTAGGGACATAGAACGTCCGCAGCTCCTCTACACTGTAGGTATTGAGCGCATCCAGTTCTTTATGATGTTTAAGTGGAACCATGGTGACTTGTAGACTTTGCTCTTCGTCAGCGGATGTTTGTATTGAAGGTCGAGCGGAAAATATAGCATGAACTTCATCTTTCGAGTCACTGCCAAAGATCAACGTAGGAGCGGATGGTCCCGGCTTGTTGTATTGGGGCGGACCCGAATAAACCATCTCCTCTTCCTCCTCGGTATCACTCCCGAAGACAGGGATGGTGGCATTAGCCTTGTTCTCCGGCTTGTGACACCTCTCCGTGTCTTCGAAATCCGGTAAGAAGTATTTGGCATCTTCATATTTGCGGACCTCGTTCACGGAGAACGGGTTCAGTTCTCCCATCACGGAATACTCAAGACCATCCTTAAAATATTTCATACACTGACGCTGTGTAGAAGGGATGATGCTGTATTCGTGTAACCATGGTCGGCCGAGCAGAGCATTGTAGCATGTCTTGGCGTCTATGACGTGGAACTTAATGTCCGTGATGAGTAGCCCAAAGCGCAGCGTCAGTATCACAGACCCAAGAGTTATTGATGATTGGGAGTCGAACCCGGAGATGGTGATCTTGTCCCGAGCAAGGTGCTGGACGCTCATGTAGATTTCCTTTAACACCCGCACGTTGAGGAGATTAACGAAAGACCCATTGTCAACCAAGATTTTGCCTATCTTTATATCATGGCAATACCCTGAGACATAGAGGGGGCGATTGTGTTCGCACATCCCTAGGAGAAGGTCTTCATCACCGAAAGTGACATCAGCTGTGTGCACTTCTTCCAGCTCGTCCTTCATCTTTTCTTCAGCGAGAAAAGCTTGGAATTGCTCCGACTCCTGTAGCGCTTTGATCAACGAATCTCTTGCTTCTTTTGATAGTAGAAGGGCGTCAAGAATGCTGAGCTGCGAAGGTAGCTTCCTCAAGTGTGCCAGAACGTTGTAGTCCACCTTATTTCCCTTTGGCGGGTCCTTGGCGGTTAGCACTTCCAAAACTTGGTCATCCAGGGCGATATCTTCAGAGACCTTCTCTTTTCCCTTATCTTTTTTATTTGAGGGTCCAAGATTCTTTTCGGATAGCGTACGATTACGCATCCGGATATTTTCGCAGGCCTTCGGCTCTTCCTCTTTTCCCGAGGTGGACTCTTTAAAGAGAGGGCTAAGCTCCATTTCCTCGTCAGAGTCGCTCCCGAATGTGAGAACTTGCGCTTCCCCGGCGTTAACCATGCGACAGTCGCCGGTAGTTCTTCTAAGCTCTTCGGTCGTACTTTTCCGCTCCCGACGAGTTTTGCGCTTTTCCCGCTTAAAATGTTGCCGGTGAGCGACATATCCCTGCCACCATTTATTGAAAGCTTTGCACTCTTCGGTGGGGTGCAAAACCTTCCGATGATATAAGCAATAGGAAGGGTGCATTTCCGCTTTGCCGGCAATGTTTCCTTCAGAGGGTGGCAGCTTCATCCCCATCGACATGGCTTTAGCAAACCTCTTCCTCGTCTTGAATTTGATTTTGTCCGCAATGGATGTACTTTGATTTGACGGGAGTGTCTCGACCTTTTCGTCTAATCGCCAGCGCTTGGCCTTTTCAAATAGGAGCGTCTCGCGTTCCCGATCAGCCTTACTTTTCAACAGAGCTTCATTGAGGAATGCATCAATGGTTTCATCTGATGGCCCCAGAAGTTTCGGTTCAGGATCTGTCCCCAGCTTTTCAGTGCAAGGAGTTCTCTCATCGTCCGTAAACGAGTGAGAGATCACATGACAACTCGCCACGTATTCCTCAGATTCATCCGACGATCTTTCTCCATCATCTTCCTCCTGAAAGACGTGGCTGAGGAACTCCTGGAGTGTGACGGGAGTCCGTGCCTTTTGATTGTATTCCTCCAGTGCGTCAATTTGTTTCTGTAAGTCCGTGCGCTCGTCACCAAGCTTCACGGGCTTTTTGGATCTCTTCTTCTTCTTCTTTGAAGATTTCGACGGCTGGGTATGAATGCTTGGGCCATCACCACCGGTCCTTGGAGTTGAGCGCGGCTTCAACATCCCTTCAATGATCTGGGGTTCTAGCGGGTTCTTCCACCTGACCGCCGGGCATGTCTTGAGATCTTCAGCATCCTTTTGGTTTTGGCTGATAACACAACCTCCCATGGAGCTTCTTCAACAAGGGAGCACGTTGCCCCCGGCCTATTCACCTTTTTAGAAGTATGAGGTTGCGGTGGGTTCACCTTCCATCTTTCGGATAACGCGAACTTGCCTTGCTGATATTGATCTTCAATCCAGTTTTTGAAGATGTAGCAATCTTCAATCGGATGACCCAATACTCGGTGATAGGGATAGTAATTGGGATCATTGACGTCATTTGGCTGCGACGGACGTCTTGACTCCGGTAGATTAATGAGTCTGTTACGCAACGCCAGTTCAAACAGTCTTCTCGTTTTATTCTAAGGAAACGAGTAAGGACGTCCCAGCCTCTCCTCGAGGGACAGGTGTGGACGCATATTGTTTTGACGAACAACCGGCTTCAAGTTGCTCGGATGTTGTTGAGCATTGGCGACGATGATCGCTTTCCCTTTCCCCTTCTCATTTCGAGAGTCCGGCTTTGGAGGAGACGGTCTGTGACCCATCTGATCCATCTGGGCTAACTTATCGATCAAGGCTTGGAATGTGGTTGGTTTAAAGAACATCATGAACTGTGAGATAGTTGCATGAGGATCTAGGGTGCCCACGAACATGCCCACCGCCAGCGCTTCTTCAATGCGTTGTTCGCACTTTGACCACAAGTTCCGCCATCGGATTGCATATTGAACCCAAGTCTCGCCTGGCTTTACTCTCGCATTAATCAAAGCTGTTATTGGGGTACGCTCAATGGCACTTGCGAAGCGCTGGATAAATAGCAGCTCCATCTCCGCAAATGTCTTGATAGAGTCATTTGGGAGCTTGGAGTACCACTCGAATGCTGTATCCGATAAGCTACCGATGAACTGGCGAAGCAACAATTTATCATCACCGCCGGTGTTGCCGCAAAGCGCTCTGAACTGGGCAACATGCTGGTGAGGATTTCCCGTCCCCTTATAGACATGGAATTTCGGTATTGTATAGCCCGACAGGTACTTTATCTGATCGTACCAGCTCGGATATGGTCGTCCTGTTTTTACGACCTGACCGGCTGCCTACGTTGCCTGATGAACCCGTATCTGCTGAGCTATATATTCGTCCAGGTCAGCTTTGGAAATTGTCTCCTCCTTGGCTGCTGACAGAGCCGGCGGTGGATTCGATGTTTCTCCTCTGTCATCTTCAAGGATGATCGGAGGATCTTCGGCTGGAGGATCTTGCTGGATCATCATACCCACCATGTCCTGGAACAGGAGGGCCATTCTCTTTATGTTGGCTGCTTGTTCCGCAGCCTCTTTATCCTTCTTTTCCAGTATTCTCCGAAGGAATTCAGCGTCAGTTTCTTGCTCCTGGCGTTGATCAGAGGACGCTTCGGGGCTTTCTTTTGGCCCAGTGAGTGCGGCCATCGCGTTCATCGTTTCTTGGAGCTTCTGCTGTTGCTCCTGAGCTTTAGTCACTGACCGTGTAAGCGGTCTATGACCTGTAGATATACGGCTGTCCTCTTTACTAAACGCCATGTAGACGGTATAGACTACAATGCCCCGGACTTAGGGCGTTTGGGCTCACCGCCTTTGGCATTTTCCGCAGGCGCGGGGATTTTCTTTGGCCTTCTTCTCTTGTGGGCCGTTGAAGTTGAGGGGGCCGTTGCAGCGGGCACCCTGGCGGTTGTCTTCCTTTGCTGTTTGACAGAACGGTTCTTTTCTTCTTGAACCTTCACCCTCTTCTGCCGGCGAGAGTGATCTTGGTCTATTACTGAGTCTTGAACCCTCCGCCAGATCTTATAAATTTTGGAGAACAGCCGTTGAGGGGGCTTCTCCAGCTTTGTATCTGTAACACTCTCCGCAGGTGGAGGAGATCTTTTTAGTGTAGCAGTCGGAGAGTTCTTGCGTACCCTCCTTAGCGGTTCAAAGCTGTTCTCAGTTGGAACAGCAGCATTAACTTCCACCATTGGAGCCAGTGGAGTTAGCCCTGAGGGGGAGTTGCCCCCGGCCTTCCTTACTCGGCGCCAGTGGCGACGTCGAGCGTGTCGAGCTGTTGGGACTGGCTCGGCGATAGAGATAGTTTCGTCTTGCCCCCTGTCCGGATGAGGCGCTGCCGGTGCCAGCCTCTTAAAGACTGATGTTGTCCTTTGAGTGGCGATGTTCAATCTGTCAAAGACAGACCCTTGAGCAGGAGCAGGAGTCGGAATGGTCAGCCTTGAAAAGACCGACTCTTTAACAGGAGAAGCCGCATTGACGACTTCAGGAGCAGAGGTGGCTGTCTTCCTCGGGACGGCCACTTCAGGGTTCATGGGCTTCTTGGCGGGCCCATCAGAGTTCTGGTTCAGCCTGGTAAAGACAGAGGCTGCCGGCTTGATATTGGACGACCCGTTGAAAGGGGCCGTTGTAGCAGTGAGCCGATCGAAGACCGACTTCTTGTGCGCTTCCGGTGCGGGCATTGGAATAGTGAAGCTTGATGGCGGGAGCATGGTCCCGAAAAACAGACCGGTGGTGGCCTGAGTCACTTGTTCCACCGGCATGGCAAGGATGTAGGCCGCTTGAGGCCCATAGGCTACACCTCCAGGTGAGGCGGAGCGTCGGTTGCATTGGCATTTGGAGCAGCTAGAGCAGTTGGAGGCCATTGAAGCTTGATTTCTGCACCAGGCAAAATACCAAATCTTAGTAACTTGAAACCCAAAGGCAACCATTAACAAACCGCGATTCATTCGCGAAGACGACACACGAAGTGTGGAGTGGAAAGAGGAAAAGGTCCTACCGGGCATGCCAGAATCCGTTCCCCTCCGAATGACGGCCAAGACAGGGACGTCTTGCCTGAAATTCGGGGCAGATGCTATTTGGTGCTATCCGTCCACCTCTCCGAAGATGCCAAGTTGATTTATGGCACCGTGTATCGGAGGTTTGGACGGATGCGGCCGATATAGCAGACTTCGTCAGATTCCCCCTCGTCTGAGGGGTTTTTGATTGTGGGGACGCTCTTCCCTACAGGCGCAAGCCCTTGCAGTTAATTACGCTACCGCGTCGCGGTAACAACTTTCTCCTTCTCCAGAATTTCACTTCGTGTCGTGGGTGTTTGTTTTGTTTGTGGTTGCCCGTGGATTGTATACGGAGACTAATTTATGTCGTCGACCGTAGGACGCGGATTAGTCCAAATCCGTATTTTCTTAGATTTGGGTTTGGGGTTTTGGTTTAAGAATACGTTAGCCATATTTGAGGCTAAGATCAACTCAAACGTTTGTTAAGGATACATTAGTCCAATTTGAGACTAAGATCAACTTAACGGGATCGTTTAGATGCAACAAGAGAGCATTTGGGCTCTATTGTTCTAGTTTAGGGACATAGTGGTCCATTGCCAGTTTAGGGACATGGTGGTCCATTTCCAGTTTAGGGACATGGTGGTCCAACATTCCCATTTTGGAGACGAATATTGGTTTAAGGACGCATTAGTCCATGAGTTTAAGGACCCCACAGTCCGTATTACCAGTTTAGGGACATGGTGGTCTAACATTCCCATTTTGGGGACGAATATTGGTTTAAGGACGCATTAGTCCATGAGTTTAAGGACCCCACAGTCCGTATTAATATGTGGTTGTCGGGACCCGTCACCTCTCTGACGACGTTGAAGGATTACAACGACAAATATCAGAGGAGTTCGGAGATGTACCCTTGAACCGGATGTAAATTGATTTAAGAGAGCAGTCGTGCTTAGTCAATTTAATTTGAGGACTTACGGCCATGATTGAGCTAAGTCCAATTGAAAATGTTCAACGTTTTTATTTATCTTTGGCCTATTAGGCCTGTGCTAGGGCTTTGCCCCTGCACAACATTTTATTTTGGCCTGTAAGGCCTATTTGATTTGGGCTCTGTCCCTTTTTAAATGATGCACAGCATCTGTTTTGTTCTTGACAGACCTTTGTTTGGGCTCTGCCCCTATTTTTAAGATAATGCATTACATTTTATTAGGCCTGTTAGACCCTTTTTAATTGGGCTCAGCCCTTCTTTAAATAATGCAGCGCATTAATTATCTGACAGTGGCCATATGGCCTGTCAGGCGCTTTGCGCCAATTAATGAGCGCAAGCGCTTGTGGAGGTGACACGTGTCACCCTCTGGTGAGCGCAAGCGCAGTTAGCGCAGTGCGCTGCGCCAGAACGCTGCGCTGTTGCGCTACTGACACGTGGCGCGCTCTGGTGAGGTGCGCCAATTTCAGAGAGCAATGCTCTATTTTAAAAAAAAATGCATACGCAAGTGGTTTTGGATCTGACACGTGGCGCTCTCTGGTGGTTTGCGCCAACCCAAGAGCGCAACAGTGCAGATTTACAAGTGCAAGGTACTGTTTTAATATCCAATTTTGGATTCAAGTGCATAAATAAACATAAGAAGCACCAGTAAAACATCATGTCGACTCAAGTGAGCTCGACCCCAAAATACAGCATAAAAGCCCACAAATCACCGTCTCGTCTCTAGGTCAATATACAACAATACTGGTAGATACAGTAAATGGAGTACTCTAGATACAAAGAATATACAAGGTGGTACAAATAATAATACAACCCACCTACGAGCAAAAGCCTCGGGTCCAGGAAAAAGAGGCAAAAGAAGCAAGTGCGCCCGCCGCTACTATGCTGACGGAGCGGACCTGCAAAAGACTGTGGCACAACGGGGGTGAGTTGCCAACTCATGAGTAATAAATAACATCTATAGAGGCTATCGCAAGCATGCACACAAGCATCCTAGCATCTATAATGCAGGTATGGCAGGATATACTAGCAGGTATGTATGCAATATGAATCAACTCGTGATCTGAATGTATAAGTATAAGAAATCATGTTTTTCCTTTAGGAAACTCTTTTGAAATATCAGCACAATACCAATAGAATCAACAAGAATCTGTGTCCAGCATCGACACCTCAAAACTGTCTCAATCTCATGTATCCATGTCACAGTATCTCTGGCCTCAGCCGTCCGGCTGACCCATCTCAAATATCAATATCTCATCATCTCGCGGCCACGGTCGGTATCCTCTGGATATCCGCCGTGCCAAAAAGTCACCGGTAGGTAGTCCATCCCCTGCCAGGCTCAACGTCAGCAACACGACCTTCTTGCCCCGGGGTACCTTACCGGGCCCACCATGTACCCGAGACGGTTCATCCAACTCCTCGAAACGGGTCTCGAAAACCACAACAAACTTATGGTGGACGACACTCACATCACTAGAAAACCGCAATTTTGCATATTTTAAAAAAGGTAATAAGTTTTAGAAATTTTGCGGCTTTCCCCCGAAATACAGAAATATCATAATCTCAAGAAATCATCATGAATGCATACGTCAATGATAATGAATGCATATGGTATTAATGTTCAAGTTACAATGTATGATTAATAGACTAGGCATGAACAAATGATATAATAATATACATGCACATGAATAGCAATTCTACGATGTTATTTTAAGGATTTATTGCAATAGTACATGTTTAGATATCAAATATGGTGACAATATTCTAGATTATAAGTTATCTAGTGTCGTGGCATGGCAATTACCAGGGCGTGTGTGTACGCATGAATAGTGCTCGTGCTGCATATAAAAACCCTGGCAATGGTGCAGGTGTCCTATAGAATGGGTTCACATATGTATGTCAAGTAAAGCATGGATGTAGTTACTAATTTCACTAGAAATCTTTAACTACTTAAACTATCGGGCGACTTGTGCCATCCAAACGATAGTCCTCCGTAGATGTTACATCTACTCACCGGAATCCCTAGCTAGCTACGTCCAACCACCGCTTTCCCTTTCCGTGCCGCGTCCGAAGTTTCCGCGACCGAACCTGGAATTTGCATCAATACAAAACATAAGGTTACATATCATGAAACGACGCAAATCCCAAACGAAAATATCCATGTTCACAAGCTATGCACAAGGTGCGCGGAGCACACACGAAAATCGCAAAACTAACTAGAATCGTCGTTTTGGGCGCCCGGCAAAGCTAAAACCCGAACACACAAAACTCCGCACTCACACATCCTCAATGTCATAGGATATGCCAAAACAATCATCAAGATATCACAAATAATTCATCACATAATTTTATATAAAAAAAAACTAGTAAGCATTTGCATTCCAAAATCGGTGCAAACACCGTCGTTTTGCGACAAAATACTACTATCAAGCTTGAACAACCAACCACACTACAAGCAATCTACAACCCTCACATAACCCACATGTAATGCTTCAAATCCCCCTTTTTTTCCATAACAAAACCTTTCTTGATTTTTCATAACTAACAAAATCTAACCCAAACTATACATGAAACACTAAATTAACACTAATTTGAAGTCCAATAAGTAAGTTAACCTCTTAGATTTGTTTTGTATAAAACACTAGATAGCAAAATAACTTAATTAACCTATTAATGGTTTCTAAAAACCTAGTTTAAAACAACTACTCTCTTAAAAAAAACTAGACTAGAAATTAACACTAATTTAACATTTCAAAGTTCAAATTTAGCATAATACAACTACCAATTAACCATAGATTGGAAATTATACCTCACAAGACCAAGCCCTTGGTTGCTCTAGCCTCCCAAGATGCCATCTTTATCCAAGATTTAAACCAATTTGGGCTTGAGAAGAGATAGAATAGGGTTTTGTGTTGAATTTGTGAAGAAAATTAGGGATTTCGGTGGATTTTTGGATGAAATTGAAGCAAAAGGAGATGGAGAATTTGGGGAAAAAGAAAAGGGCTGCTGCTGGTTGCTCTCGGCCAAGTGGAAAGGGAGTGGGGGAGAATGGTGTGGGATTGTGGAATTTTTTCCAAGTCAAAGCCCATTCCATTCACAAGTACACCATACTCTAATTAATATATTTTATTCCTTTTCATACCAATTCTTTCACATGAGTCAAAGAAAATTTTGAGGGGATTTCTAGCAGTGAGGCTCGGCCAAGATGGAGGGGTGAGGATGTGAGTGATTGCACAAAAAAATTCTATGCAAAAAGACCCCCCACAATACCATATTTGCAAGTTTTAGTTCAAAATAATTATATTTTTGTTTTCCATAATAAAAACCCATTAAAACTTGAAATAAAATACTAAAAATTTATATTACAACTAGATTTTAATTAACATGATTTTAAAGATTAAAATTAGCCCATTTAAATTTGTATTTATCTCTAGTTTAATGTATTTTTACCGGCTTAAAATAATATTAAAAAATTGAAAAATTAGGGAAATTTTTTAAATGACCAGAAATTTATAACTAACTCATTAGCTACTAAAAACTAGCAATTACCTATCCAAATTAGGTATAATTAGGCCTAAACTGCAAAATAACAAAAATGACGATTTACGGAAAAATACCAAATTTTCACCGATTTTCGGAAAAACACCAAAACGACTTTTCAAGGCGTTACAATCTTCCCCCTTAAAGAAATTCGGTCCCCGAATTTAAAAATCTAGCTACGCGTACCTTCAAAGAGATGGGGATATTTCTTCCTCATCTCGTCCTCGGTCTCCCAGGTGACCTCCTCGCTGCTCGGGCCACGCTAAAGGACCTTGACGGTCGGTATAACTTTCGATCTCAACCTCTTCACCTGCCGATCCAGGATGACCACCGGCTGCTCTGGAAATGAAAGGTCGCGCTCTAGCTGGACTGTCGGGTGCTGAATCGCATGCGAAGGGTCGTGAAGGTACTTGCGGAGCATCGAAACATGGAAGAAGGGGTGAACATCGGGAATGCTGGGTGGAAGAGCCAAACGATACGCAACTGCGCCGACACGCTCGAGGATCTCGAAGGGACCCACAAATCTGGGACTAAGCTTTCCTTTTCGCCCAAATCGCCTCACGCCCTTCATCGGAGAGACCCTCAGAAAAACATGATCGCCAACTGCGAACTCTAGTCTGCGACGGCGTCTGTCCGCATACGATTTCTGCCTGCTCTGAGCCTCTCTCATCCGGTCTCGAATCAACTGTATCTTCGCGGTCATCTCCTCAACAAGCTGCAGCCCCAAAATACTGCTCTCGCTGAGCTCTGTCCAACAGACGGCGATCTGCATCTCCTCCCATACAATGCCTCGAAAGGTGCCATCTGAATAGTATCCTGGAAGCTGTTGTTGTAGGAGAACTCCACTAAGGGTAAATGATGATCCCATCTACCTCCGAAGTCTAAACCGCACGCTCGGAGCATGTCCTCAAGAGTCTGAATGGTCCGCTCTGACTGGCCGTCGGTCTGCGGATGAAATGCTGTACTGAAACTCAAACGGGTGCCCAATGCCTCCTGAAGTCTCTGCCATAGTCGGCTGGTAAACTGGATGCCTCTGTCGGACACGATACACGTCGGGACTCCATGCAGTCGTACAATCTCGTCGATGTATATTTGGGCATACTGAGCAAAACCGAAAGTCGTCTTCACTGGCAGGAAATGAGCCGCTTTCGTCAAACGATCCACGATCACCCAAATGGAATCATACCCTCGACTGGTCCTGGGTAGACCCACAATGAAGTCCATAGAAATTTGCTCCCATTTCCACTCCGGAATGTGCAAAGGCTGCAACTCTCCTGCTGGCCTCTGGTGCTCGGCCTTGACTTGCTGACAAGTCAGGCATCTCGATACGAAGCCTGTGATGTCTCTCTTCATCCCCTCCCACCAAAAGACATCTCTCAAATCGCGGTACATCTTGGTGGAACCCGGATGAACGCTGTATGTGGATCTATGTGCCTCTTCAAGAATCTCACGCCGCAGTCCCTCAGAATCTGGTATGCACAGTCGAGTCCCAAATCGCAGTACTCCCTGATCATCGATCACGAACTCGGAATCTCTGCCCTGCCTAATCTGCTCCATGATCTCTGAAAGACAGTCATCGCTGGGCTGTGCCTCTCGAATACGGTCAAGTAACTACGGACGTGCACGAACATGCGCAAGCTGTCCTCCTGTCGGAGTGAACTCGAACTCAACTCGGCTGTCGCATAAAATCTGCCAATCTGCTGACGACTGCCTCTGTACGGTGCGCAAACAAGATTGACTACCCTCCGGCCTCCTGCTCAGAGCATCCGCCACTACATTAGCCTTGCCTGGGTGATACAAAATCTCGCAATCGTAGTCCTTTACTAGTTCCATCCAACGACACTGTCTGAGATTCAGGTCTCGCTGCTGAAATATATACTTTAAGCTCTTGTGATCAGTGAATATCTGACACGACTCGCCGTATAGGTAATGTCGCCAGATCTTAAGCGCAAAGACCACTGCGGCCATCTCCAAATCGTGAGTGGGATAGTTCTGTTCATGTTTCATCAACTGCCGTGAAGCATACGCGATCACCCTGTCATGCTGCATCAATACGCACCCTAGCCCCACTCGTGAAGCGTCACAATAGACCACAAATCCGCCTGATCCTGACGGCAAAGATAATACCGGCGCCGTAGTCAAACAAGTTCGTAGCTGCTGAAAACTGTGCTCGCACTCCTCCGTCCAATCGAAAGGAACTCCCTTCCGGGTCAATCTGGTCAAAGGTGCAACAATACGGGAGAAATCCTGAACGAATCTCCTGTAGTAGCCAGCCAGGCCTAGAAAACTGTGGATCTCCATAACTGATGTCGGTCTGGGCCACTGCTGAACGGCCTCGATCTTCTTCGGGTCCACACATATGCCATCTCTCATAATCACGTGACCCAAGAAACCAACGCTGTCCAGCCAGAATGCACACTTGGAAAATTTTGCGAAAAGCTGGTACTCCCTCAAAGTCTGCAACGTAATCCGCAAGTGCTGCTCGTACTCCTCTCGGCTCCGGGAATACACCAAAATATCATCAATGAACACTATGATGAACAAGTCGAGATATGGCCTGAATATACGGTTCATCAAATTCATGAATGCTGCTGGGGCGTTGGTGAGTCCGAACGACATCACCAAAAATTCATAGTGGCCGTAGCGCGTGCGGAAAGCTGTCCTCGGTATATCCTCCTGTCGAACTCGCAGCTGATGGTATCCTGATCGCAAGTCGATCCTCGAAAAATATCCCGCACCCTGAAGCTGGTCGAACAAATCATCAATGTGTGGTAAGGGATACCTGTTCCGCACGGTAACCTTGTTCAGCTGGCGGTAGTCGATACACAAATGCAAACTGTCGTCCTTCTTCTTGACAAACAGGACCGGAGTACCCCACGGAGAAACGCTAGGTCGAATAAGCCCTTTATCTAATAAATCCTGCAACTGATCCTTCAGCTCTCTAAGCTCCGCCGGGGCCATCCGATAAGGTGGTATAGAAATAGGCCCCGAGCCAGGAATCAAATCGATGCAGAACTCAACATCGCGCTCAGGCGGTAGCCCAGGCAGCTCGTCAGGGAAAACATCAGGGAACTCACAAACAATCGGGACCCGGTCCAATGGAACCTCTGCAGCTCGAGCATCACAAATATACGCTAAGAATCCTTGACATCCCTTCCGCAAGAGCTGACCAGCGCGAAGAGACGAAATCAAGCTGGGAAGGGTGACGCTGCGGTCTCCCTGAATAACAAGGACTGGCTCTCCCGGAAAGCTAAATCTGACTGCCTTCTCACGGCAGTCCACCGAAGCATAACAAGTGGCTAGCCAGTCCATGCCCAGAAGCACATCAAAGTCCAACATATCGAGGAGAATCAAATCAACCGACGAATCCTTCTCCCCGATACGAACGGAACACAATCGAAACACAAAACGAGCGACAAATGACTCGCCTACCGGGGTAATAACAGCAAGCGGCTGATCTAACGACGACGACTCACGGCCCAACATCGGTGCAAAGTGTGTAGATACATACGAATGTGTGGAACCTGGGTCGAATAATACTCGCACGTCGAAAGAACATACTGGCAAGGTACCTGTCACAACGGCATTGGATGCCTGTGCATCCTGCGGCGTCAAAGCAAAAACTCAGGCCTGACCCCCACCAATAACTGGCTGGCCTCGGCCTCGGCCTCCTCGTCCTCTCTGGATCGGACCGCCACGTCCACGGCCTCTGGATACATCGAACTGTCATGGAGCATCGCCTGTGGTAGGAAGTAGGGCTCTCTGAGGAGGAGGTGGTGATGGTGGTAGGGTCACATGTGGAACTGTCGCCGCTCCCTGTCGTCTCACCGGACTGTCTCTGACATGGTGGTGCGGACTCCCGCACCCAAAACATCCTGGCGACGGCTGCTGTCCCTGTGGATATGAACCATATAACTGACCCCGTCCAATACCTCTGCCAGGCCCATCTCTCGGAAAGAATCTGGCGCGCTGCTTCTGCGATGGCACATCGGTGCGAATCCTCTTCGGCCCAGAAACGGCCGAAGTCTGTGATATGCGTGCCTCCATCCGTAATGCCGTATCCATAGGAGCTGAATAAGTGTCGAAGTGCTGGGCGCCAATAGCAAGAAATAGCTGGGTGTCAAGTCCCTGCACGAACCTCTTCACTATCTTTTCTTCAGTATCCACCAGATACGGAGCATATCTGGACAACTGCATAAACTGGACATCGTACTCAGACACCGTCATCCCTGGAGTCTTGATCAAGGCCTCAAAACAACGAGCTCTGGCGTCACGAACGCTCTCTGGGAAGAAACGAGCTAGAAAGACTGCTGTAAACTCGGCCCAAGTCATAGGCGGTAAACCTGCAGCTCGACCTCTCAAGACTGACTCCCACCATGTCTGCGCGAGGCCCTCTAGACGGAAACTCGCAAGCTCCACCCATCGATCGTCAGAACATCTGAGCGAACGACAGATCCTGGCTAAACTGTCAAGGAATGTCTGCGGATCCTCTGCTGCATAGGTGCCCGTAAAGATTGGAGGTCTCAGCCTCATGAAATCCTGTAGCGATACTGGGATAGCCACGGTAGTAGCAGTAGCAACTGTCTGGGCAGCAGGTACCATGGTAGTCTGTGATGTGGTAGGTACATCCTCCGATCTCGGTGCACGACTGGCCACTACTAAGGATCCCACCATCTGTCGTAGCTCCTGCATACTTTCCATCATCTGTCGTAGCTCCTCCATACCAGACTCAAACCTATCCATGCGGCCTGGGGAAGGCGGATCAGTCTGTCCCTGAGGCGTAGGTATACCACCTGCTCGGTCCTCGTCTCGGACGAGCCTGCTCAGATCTCATCTCGGGCGGCAGCCCTCTGCGCTCTCGTAGCCTTCGGTGGCATAGTGGCCGGTACAGGAAATAGGATAATAAGAACAGTGCAATAGAATCATAGGATACACGGAATTGAAGAAGGAATTTTCAAGCAAGTATATCCTAAAGTCACTTAGGCGGAGTACCGTATTGCAAGTATGCCGCGGACATACACACGCTACGTTACCCTGCTTAAGTCACTTACTCCATCTACCAAAGGTCATCCTACACTCAGAAAGGTAAAACCTATTGCTCAGATACCAACTTTGTCACGATCCGCAGGGTACGGAACGTGACTAGCACTTAAGTTACGAAACGTCTCAAGGCGACCGTAAAATAAGTAAGCCAAAGCCCAGAAATCAAAACCAAATAAGCAGAAGAGCTAAGGAAAACCAATCAATTGAAAGCGAGTTTATCAAATAAGTCATATCAAGCCCTTTTTAAAAACAATATCAATTTTTCCAAAAATTTCGGCAGAGTCTCCTTTGTAAATACTGGCCCCCAAAATGGGTACAACACGAATATATATGAATACAACAAATAAGGCATCCCCAAGCGGGAGCTAGCTCTTCGCCACAAGGCGGTCACAAATCCCACGCAATGTAAATCAGCAATGTGCATAAATAAACATAAGAAGCACCAGTAAAACATCATGTCGACTCAAGTGAGCTCGACCCCAAAATACAGCATAAAAGCCCACAAATCTCACCGTCTCGTCTCTAGGTCAATATACAACAATACTGGTAGATACAGTAAATGGAGTACTCTAGATACAAAAAATATACAAGGTGGTACAAAATAATATACAACCCACCTACGAGCAAAAGCCTCGAGTCCAGGCAAAAGAGGCAAAAGAAGCAAGTGCGCCCGCCGCTACTGTGCTGACGGAGCGGACCTGCAAAAGACTGTGGCACAACGGGGGTGAGTTGCCAACTCGTGAGTAATAAATAACATCTATAGAGGCTATCGCATGCATGCACACAAGCATCCTAGCATCTATAATACAGGTATGGCAGGATATACTAGCAGGTATGTATGCAATATGAATCAACTCGTGATCTGAATGTGTAAGTATAAGAAATCATGTTTTTCCTTTAGGAATCTCTTTTGAAATATCAGCACAATACCAATAGAATCAACAAGAATCTGTGTCCAGCATCGACACCTAAAAACTGTCTCAATCTCATGTATCCATGTCACAGTATCTCTGGCCTCAGCCGTCCGGCTGACCCATCTCAAATATCAATATCTCATCATCTCGCTGCCACGGTCGGTATCCTCTGGATATCCGCCGTGCCAAAAAGTCACCGGTAGGTAGTCCATCCCCTGCCAGGCTCAACGTCGGCAACAAGACCTTCTTGCCCTGGGGTACCTTACCGGGCCCACCATGTACCCGAGACGGTTCTTCCAACTCCTCGAAACGGGTCTCGAAAACCACAACAAACTCATGGTGGACGACACTCACATCACTAGAAAACCGCAATTTTGCATATTTTAAAAAAGGTAATAAGTTTTAGAAATTTTGCGGCTTTCCCCCGAAATACAGTGTAACACCCGAGCCCAATGCTACTGTTTTTCAGTTACTGTTTGAGCATTAATGTGGTACTCATTTCATTTAGCCTGCCTGTTTGTCACTTACTGTAAAAATTTTATTTGGCAAAGTCATTTCTGTATATAACAAATTTTGGCATCTAAAATAAAATTAAAAATATCCATCTTGGCCTACTCGACATCCCTAGCCTCGTGGTAGCGTCCGTGTATCGTGTTCTCGTCCCGTTCGGTAAAACGGGCGAGTTTGGACGGCTACGCGCGCGTACAGGTGTCCGTCTTGGGGGTATGCTTTTTAATCGTAAGACATTTAATTTTAAAATTTGGAACCCGCTTAAAATCATATTATTTCAATTTCGAATTTTTGGACCCAATCCGGGCGCGATTTCGAAATGTTTTGTTTGGCCCCAAAATCCCAAATTTTAATAATATTTAAAACCATAATCTACTTCGTTAACATATATATTTTTACTGTTACTCAATCTTTTAAAAAATTCTTTCTTTAACCTCTACTAATTCCTCAGCCAATCAACGAAGGTATAACTATCGTGGGCCCTATCCTCTCTCTCTCTCTCTCTCTCTCTCTATTTCTCAAATATCTCTCTCTCTCCCATAAACTTTCTCTCTCTCTTTAAATATTTCCCCCCCCACTTTTTATTCACCACGAGAACAGTAACCCCCACGAGCCCCGCGAGAAACCCATCGGCAGAACCCTAGCCACCTTCACCCCATCGCCGCCGCAGCCCCGACGCCGACGCCGATACCACCAGCACCCTCACCTCCTCCTCCTCGTCTCACCCATATTCCCATTGCTTCCACCCTCGCAGCCACCTGTGCTCACCGCCGCAGCCACCTGTGCTTCCCACCGCAGCCACCCGCGACCACCTGCGCCGCCCTGGTCATCGCCGACGATCACCAGACCCCCCAGTGATCGCCTCTGTAAGTCTTCCCCTCTCTCCTCCTCTCCTTCTTCCCTCCTTCTCCCTTTTCTGTCCAAGTTCGATTCTTGACGGCCGTAGTTTATCGCAGGCGAAGCACCGGAGCTCCGTCGACATGGTCGGCAGTCACCATCCCTCCACAGACCCTCGTGAACCCCCTTGTTTCTATCCTTCTTCTCTTCCCTCTTCTTGAGTCTCCATTCGGTTGTTCGTTGCAATTCTTGAATTTGTAGTTCGCTGTTCGCCGGAATCCGGCCGTGCCGGTGACGTGTCCCGACGATCCAGCATAGTACTCTGACCCGTGTGGTCCCTTGGTTCGTTGTTTGGGTTCAATCCGTGAACCGTGCGTCCGTCGCGAGTTTCCCCACCGACGTTACGTTCCGTTTTTCCCGGTCCGCGACCCGTCGAGGCAAGTACCCCTTGCTACATGCTATACAATATATTTATATATGTATTGACACCCTAAACCTGTAAAATTAGCTTGGTACAATCGTTTTCCCATTTCGGTTACAATGTTGCATTATATCATTTTACTATTAAAATGGAATTTACAGTTTGCCAATTTGAACCCATAATCAAATCTACCTGTTCAATCACATTTTACTGTTAAAATAGCTGGTAGCAATTATCCCGGTAGTTCTGTTACATTCGGACACTCGCATGCATTAACCTGAAATGACTGTATTGGACCGTTATATAAATTATTGCACCGCTAAGGGTGCTTAAACCTGTTAACATGACTAAACAGCTACATTGTATTACTGTACTCTTGTGATTGAATGAAACATGCTTATTATTTAATTCATTGCTTATTTCATGTTGTTAATAACCACGTGTGATTATATATCTGATTGGGAGCACACTCACGATATTGTTTACACCTTGACCTGACTTGCTTCATATATATTGATATACCTGACATGGTACCGTATACTGTTGACTTGACCTGATGTACCATGACCTGACCCGTTACCTGATCTCGTGCCTAATGCCAACAAACCTGACATGTAGTCCTCATGGACTGTTCCTGTTGTCTATCCAGACAAACCTGCTTGTACCTGATCCTGTGTTGGCATTAGTTCTTGATTACTGAATACCTGACTTGACATACATAACTTGGGGGTATGGGGAAATCAAAGGTGAAACCGACTTGTAACTCAACAGTTCGATACCTGTTCTGATCAGTCTTACGGGCTAGGCCAGCCCCGGAGTGATGATGCTGACATCACTCGCCCATCCTGCTACTTGTTACTGCCTAGCGGCACGTCTCGGATTCAGCCCCGAGGATCTTGACCGTGGTCCCGGGCATGCACGTGATACTATTGAGTTACATCGACGATTCATCAATTGATTTCAAAGACTTTAGAATAGAAAACCTGATAGAACAGTTTAGTTACCCACTGCACACTACCCTGCACTGCTTGTTTCACATTATTGCTTCATTCACGTTTATTTTGACATTGCCTGTTACATTGTTCATATTATTTTACTTCATGACATGACGCGCTGACGTCTGGGTTTTGCATGGCCCAGATTTTGTACCGCTGTCGCAGTCCGAGCAGGAGTACTTCAGCCTGCAGGCTGAGCTGTGAGTTCAGTAGTAGTTAGTTTTATTTCCTGCATTTATTTCCTAATGTGAGCCCGCATTATGGGACATACTTTTCAGTTATTTGTATTGGATCATTTGCTTCCGCATTATTTATTATTGACTCCTGTTATTCTGGATTATGGACATATTTTAGATAGTTTTATCTTATTCTTGATATCTCTACAGCCGTAATGTGACTGTGGATGGATACTTCCTACCCACAGGTAGCATGGTTGGCTATGTCACGTGCCCAATCTAGCGTACTCTGGGAAGCGGGGCGTGACATGGTTCTTTTGGTATCAGAGCCATAGGTTAGTTGGGTTGATTCTTTTGTAGTTGGGTATTGTACTCAATACACGAATCAGAATGCCCGTGTTTAGGAAACATGTCCTGCCACTTTGCCGTTTACCATTCTTGAATCACATTCTTCCTGATTATATCTTTTACGACGTGCAAACTTACTTTGCATGTCGACTCGAAAAACATGATTTCTTGTTATCCCTAAGACTTAGGCGACTTGGGTGGAGTTAAGTAATTGTGGCTATGATACCGCGGCATAGTTACAATGCAGTACTCTATTTAAGTATCTTGGAGTTCTAGCCTTGATCTATATATTGAATCTATCATCATGCTAATGTTGGGTGTTTGTGATTTCAGGAATATGGCAGATAAGAATTTCAAGACATACCAGAGGCGTGTGGACGAAGCCGCCATGCTTGGAGTGATAAGAGGAATGCTGGAGAATCAAAAGAGACAGACCGAGCTGATCCAGCAGCAAGCAGATTCGTTTAAGGAAGGTTTGCAGATCGTTCAGCAGTCTGTAAACAACGCTGGAGCTAAACCAGTTGACCGAGTAGGGACCGTGGCAGATTTCAGACGTTTGGGTCCGTCTACATTCACTGGTTTGGAGGAGCCGTTACCAGCCGAGCAGTGGCTAGTTGACACGAAGAATTTGCTGATTGCGGCACAGATTCCAGATGACAAAAGACTTGATGTGGTACGCATTCAGTTAGTGGACTACGCCCGAGAATGGTGGCTTGTAGAGGAGACCCGCTTGCCCAAGCCGATCAAGTGGGCGGATTTTTCTAAGAGTTTCCTGGAGAAGTTCTTCCCGTGGACTGCACGGGAGGAAATGGAAGAGAAGTTTATTGGGCTAAGGCAGAATGGAGCACCTGTGAACGTGCATGCAGCAGAGTGGACGAGACTCAGCAGATTTGCTGGACCTTTAGTCACCAACGATGCAGACAGGGCACGAAGGTTTTTACGCAGTTTGGATGTGGACATCCAGAGGTAGATTGTCTCCCTGGGTTTGACCACTTTCTCACAGGTTCTTACGGCAGCTCGGGAACAGCAGAGTTTATCTGGGATGAAAGGGAGCTTGCAGCAGACAGCAGTTGCAGCAAGGAAGCCCGCATTTGTACCTAACAAGGCTCATGGTCGCAGAGGTATTCCAGTGGACCGTCGAGGTGTAGCACCCATGATGAAGCCTGTGATCGTTGATCGAAGAAAGAGCATGATTTGTGACTACTGCCGTTTACCTGGGCACGTGCAGAAGGATTGTCGAAGAAGGCTGGGACTTTGTTTGGTTTGTGGAGCGGCTGATCACACAGTTGGTGCCTGTCCGTCGAAGCTTCGTACGAGGGATGATATTCAGAAGCCTCCGCAGAAACCGTTCCAAGGGCAGAAACAGCTGACTCAAGGACCTAATCAGGCTCGAGCTTTTACCTTGACAGCTGAGGAAGCTAAGGCATCACGAGAAGTGGTATCAGGTATTCTACTCGTTCATGGTTTTCCCGCAATGGCATTATTTGATTCTGGTGCATCCCATTGTTTTATGTCATCCAAGTTTATAACTACATACTCGATTGCCTACACGACCCTGTCTAGTTTCTGGGACATACACACTGGGAATGGGAAAATTATATCTAGTAGGGAATGTAAAGATTGTACAGTTGTTGTGTGCGGACGGGAGGTTTTTGTAGATTTCTTGGTGATTGATACGGGCAGCTATGAAGTCGTCTTAGGAATGGATTTTCTTGGCACTTTCCACGCTCACATTGACTGTAGGGCAAAGAAAGTAATTTTCCAGATTCCCGGACATCCTGAGTTTACCTTCACTGGAGGAAGCAGTTCTGTCGGGCCAGTCGAGTTTAGGGCTAGGCCGACAAATGTTATTCTTGCAGCAATGGAAGTTGATAGTGGTGAAGAGCCGGCGGTTGTTCGCGATTTTATGGACGTATTTGAAGATATATCGGGTTTACCTCCGAAGCGAGATGTGGAGTTCGCAATTGATCTTATTCCTGGTGCAGCACCGATATCTAAAGCGTATTATCCTATGGCACCAGTAGAGTTGGAAGAAGTTAAGAAACAGGTTGCTGAATTGCTTGATAAGGGTTGGATTCGAAGCAGTAACTCGCCTTGGGGAGCTCCAGTTCTTCTAGTAAAGAAGAAGGATGGCACAAGAAGAATGTGCATCGACTATCGAGAATTAAACCTGGTGACTATCAAGAACAAGTACCCGATCCCTCGCAATGGAGAACTTTTTGAGCAGCTTAGTGGCGCGAGGGTATTCTCGAAGCTGGATTTGCGATCCGGATATCATCAGGTTCGAGTGAAAGCAGAAGATATTTGCAAGACGGCGTTCCGAACTCGGTATGGACATTACGAGTACTTAGTGATGCCTTTCGGAGTAACGAATGCGCCGGCAGTATTCATGGACTTGATGAACCGAATCTTTTCACCGTTCTTGGACCAGTTTATTATGGTGTTCATTGACGATATTCTGGTTTACTCGAAGAGTTTTGAGGAGCATGCTGAGCATTTAAAGATCGCACTGCAGACGTTGAGACAGGAGAAGCTTTATGCAAAGATGAGTAAGTGCGAATTTTGGCTGGAGGAAGTGAAGTTTTTGGGGCATGTTGTGTCTGGCGATGGAATTGCCGTCGATCCAGAAAAGATTGCAGCAGTCCGAGATTGGCCGATTCCAAAGAATGTTGCTGAGATAAGAAGTTTCCTTGGATTAGCCGGATACTACAGGAGATTTGTGGAGAACTTCGCTCGTCTGGCAGAGCCGTTGACCAAGCTTACGCGCAAGGAGGTACCTTTTGTATGGACGGATAAATGTGCGTTAGCTTTTGAGACGTTGAAGCAGAAGTTGATAACCGCCCCTATTCTGACCGTGCCAGACAATTCCGAAGGATTGGTGATTCACAGCGACGCATCTGGGAAATGATTGGGATGTGTTTTGATGCAGCATGGAAAAGTTGTAGCGTACGCATCAAGACAATTGAAGACCCATGAGAAGAATTATCCGACTCATGACTTGGAGCTTGCAGCTGTGATTTTTGCTTTGAAGATTTGGAGACACTACCTTTTGTGCGAAAGAGTCAAAGTTTTTACAGATCATAAGAGCTTGAAGTATGTGTTCACACAGAAGGAGCTTAATATGAGGCGGCGTAGATGGTTGGAGCTGATGGCTGACTACGATCTTGATCTTAAGTACCATCCGGGGAAGGTTAACGTCGTGCCAGATGCGCTTAGTCGGTTACCAGCAATTCAGGTGTTAACCACGCAGAAGGAGATCGTTGCAGATTTTCGAAGATTTGACTTGGAGGTTGTGCTACCACGTTCTACGGGACAGTTGATGCAGTTGCAAGTACAGTCGTCCTTGATTGAGAAAATTAAAGCAGCACAATCGCAGGATCCTAGACTGCAAAAGTTTCGAGACCAGGTTGAAGCCGGACTACGAACAGATTTACTGGTCCACGAAGATGGTTCGTTGAGGTATGGTAGCCGTTTATGTGTGCCAAAGGGAGATGTTCGTGAAGAGCTTATGAAGGAGGCACACAGTTCAGCTTATTCTGTACATCCAGGAGGTACAAAGATGTACCGAGATATTCGACAACATTTCTGGTGGGAAGGCATGAAACGGGAGATTGCTCGCTTTGTTGCTAAGTGCTTGGCGTGTCAGCAAGTTAAGGCTGAACATCAAAGGGTTGCCGGTTTTTTGCAACCACTTCCGATTCCTCAGTGGAAGTGGGAACATATAACCATGGATTTCGTGACGGCTTTACCGCGGAGTCCAAAGGGCAACAATGCAGTATGGGTGATTGTTGATCGATTGACCAAGGCAGCTCACTTTATTCCTTTCCGGGTTGGTCAATCAACGGAGACTTTGGCAGAGCGGTACATGCAGGAGATTGTAAGATTGCATGGAGTACCGGTGAGAATCGTGTCCGATCGGAACACTCGGTTCTTATCACACTTCTGGAGGAGTTTACAGGAAAGTTTTGGGACTCGATTGAAGTTTAGCACAGCTTATCATCCTCAAACTGATGGTCAGTCGGAGAGAACGATCCAAACTCTTGAAGATATGTTGAGAGCATGCATGTCGGACTTCAAGGGTCGTAGGAGGATCATCTACACTTGGTGGAGTTTTCTTACAACAACAGTTTTCAAGCAACTATCCAGATAGCTCCGTTTGAAGCTTTGTATGGTCGTAAATGCCGTTCACCTGTTTGTTGGGATGATGTCGGTGAATGAAGATTGTTGGGACCAGATTTGGTGGTGCAGACGGTTGAGAAGGTTAACACTATCAGAAAGCATATGAAGGAAGCTCAAGACAGACAGAAGAGTTGGGCAGACACGTCAAGAAGACCTCTAGAGTTCGCCATGGGAGATTTGGTATTCTTGAAGATATCACCGACTAGAGGGGTGATTTGTTTTGGGAGTCGAGGAAAGCTTAATCCTTGATTTGTTAGACCCTTTGAGATATTGGAGCGTGTTGGAGAGGTAGCGTACCGTTTGGCGTTACTGCAGTCCTTGGCAGGTGTGCACGATGTGTTTCACGTATCTCAACTACGAAAGTATGTTCGAGATGAAACACACGTTTTGGATCATTCGGAGTTAGCCGTACGGGAAGACTTGACTTTTGAGGAGCGACCGGTTGAAATCGTGGATCGAAGGGAAAAGGTTCTTAAGAACAAGGTTATCCCCCTTGTGCTTGTTTCTTGGGGTAATCGATCGCATGGAGAGTCCACTTAGGAACGAGAAGATGAGATCCGACAGAAGTTTCCTCATCTTTTCCTGTAGTTTTCTATCTTTGTATTCTTGGAATTTCGAGGACGAAATTTTTTTTGTAGTTGGGTATAATGTAACACCCGAGCCCAATGCTACTGTTTGAGCATTAATGTAGTACTCATTTCATTTAGCCTTCCTGTTTGTCACTTACTGTAAAAATTTTATCTGGCAAAGTCATTTCTGCATATAACAAATTTTGGCATCTAAAATAAAATTAAAAATATCTATCTTGGCCTACTCGACACTCCTAGCCTCGTGGTAGCGTCCGTGTATCGTGTTCTCGTCCCGTTCGGTAAAACGGGCGAGTTTGGACGGCTACGCGCGCGTACATGTGTCCGTCTTGGGGGTATGCTTTTTAATCGTAAAACACTTAATTTTAAAATTTGGAACCCGCTTAAAATCCTATTATTTCAATTTCGAATTTTTGGACCCAATCCGGGCGTGATTTGGAAATGTTTTGTTTGGCGCCAAAATCCCAAATTTTAATAATATTTAAAACCATAATCTACTTCGTTAACATATATATTTTTACTGTTACTCAATCTTTTAAAAAATTCTTTCTTTAACCTCTACTAATTCCTCAGCCAATCAACGAAGGTATAACTCCTGTGGGCCCTATCCTTTATCTCCCCCCCCTCTCTCTATCTCTCTCTCTCCCCCATAATCTTTCTCTCTCTCTCTCTCCCATAATCTTTCTCTCTCTCTCTTTCTTTAAATATTTCCCCCCCACTTTTTATTTACCACGAGAACAGTACCCCCCACGAGCCCCGCGAGAAACCCATCGGCAGAACCCTAGCCACCTTCAACCCGTCGCCGCCGCAGCCCCGACGCCGACGCCGACGCCGATACCACCTGCACCCTCGCCTCCTCCTCCTCGTCTCATCCATATTCCCATCGCTTCCACCCTCGCAGCTACCTGTGCTCACCGCCGCAGCCACCTGTGCTCCCCACCGCAGCCACCCGCGACCACCTGCGCCGCCCTGATCGTCGCCGACGATCACCAGACCCCCCCAGTGATCGCCTCTGTAAGTCTTCCCCTCTCTCCTCCTCTCCTTCTTCCCTCCTTCTCCCTTTTCTGTCCAAGTTCGATTCTTGACGGCCGTAGTTTATCGCAGGCGAAGCACCGGAGCTCCGTCGATGTGGTCGGCAGTCATCATCCCTCCACAGACCCTCGTGAGCCCCCTTGTCTCTATCCTTCTTCTCTTCCCTCTTCTTGAGTCTCCATTCGGTTGTTCATTGCAATTCTTGAATTTGTAGTTCGCTGTTCGCCGGAATCCGGCCGTGCCGGTAACGTGTCCCGACGATCCAGCAGAGTACTCTGACCCGTGTGGTCCCTTGGTTCGTTGTTTGGGTTCAATCCGTGAACCGTACGTCCGTCGCGAGTTTCCCCGCCGACGTTACGTTCCGTTTTTCCCGGTCCGCGACCCGTCGAGGCAAGTACCCCTTGCTACACGCTATACAATATATTTATATTTGTATTGACACCCTAAACCTGTAAAATTAGCTTGGTACAATCGTTTTCCCATTTCGGTTACAATGTTGCATTATATCATTTTACTATTAAAATGGAATTTACAGTTTGCCAATTTGAACCCATAATCAAATCTACCTGTTCAATCACATTTTACTGTTAAAATAGCTGGTAGCAATTATCCCTGTAGTTCTGTTACATTCGGACACTCGCATGCATTAACCTGAAATGACTGTATTGGACCGTTATATAAATTATTGCACCGCTAAGGGTGCTTAAACCTGTTAACATGACTAAACGGCTACATTGTATTACTGCACTCTTGTGATTGAATGAAACATGCTTATTATTTAATTCATTGCTTATTTCATGTTGTTAATAACCACGTGTGATTATATATCTGATTGGGAGCACACTCACGATATTGTTTACACCTTGACCTGACTTGCTTCATATATATTGATATACCTGACATGGTACCGTATACTGTTGACTTGACCTGATGTACCATGACCTGACCCGTTACCTGATCTCGTGCCTAATGCCAACAAACCTGACATGTAGTCCTCATGGACCGTTCCTGTTGTCTATCCAGACAAACCTGCTTGTACCTGATCCTGTGTTGGCATTAGTTCTTGATTACTGAATACCTGACTTGACATACATAACTTGGGGGTATGGGGAAATCAAAGGTGAAACCGACTTGTAACTCAACAGTTCGATACCTGTTCTGATCAGTCTTACGGGCTAGGCCAGCCCCGGAGTGATGATGCTGATATCACTCGCCCATCCTGCTACCTGTTACTGCCTAGCGGCACGTCTCGGATTCAGCCCCGAGGATCTTGACCGTGGTCCCGGGCATGCACGGGATACTATTGAGTTACATCGACGATTCATCAATTGATTTCAAAGACTTTAGAATAGAAAACCTGATAGAACAATTTAGTTACCCACTGCACACTACCCTGCACTGCTTGTTTCACATTATTGCTTCATTCACGTTTATTTTGACATTGCCTGTTACATTGTTCATATTATTTTACTTGATGACATGACGCGCTGACGTCTGAGTTTTGCATGGCCCAGATTCTGTACCGCTGTCGCAGTCCGAACAGGAGTACTTCAGCCAGCAGGCTGAGCTGCGAGTTCAGTAGTAGTTAGTTTTATTTCCTGCATTTATTTCCTGATGTGAGCCCGCATTATGGGACATACTTTTCAGTTATTTGTATTGGATCATTTGCTTCCGCATTATTTATTATTGACTCCTGTTATTCTGGATTATGGACATATTTTAGATAGTTTTATCTTATTCTTGATATCTCTACAGCCGTAATGTGACTGTGGATGGATACTTCCTACCCACAGGTAGCATGGTTGGCTATGTCACGTGCCCAATCTAGCGTACTCTGGGAAGCGGGGCATGACATACAGAAATATCATAAATCTCAAGAAATCATCATGAATGCATACGTCAATGATAATGAATGCATATGGTATTAATGTTCAAGTTACAATGTATGATTAATAGACTAGGCAGGAATAAATGATATAATGATATACATGCACATGAATAGCAATTCTACGATGTTATTTTAAGGATTTATTGCAATAGTACATGTTTAGATATCAAATATGGTGACAATATTCTAGATTATAAGTTATCTAGTGTCGTGGCATGGCAATTACCAGGGCGTGTGTGTACGCATGAATAATGCTCGTGCTGCATATAAAAACCCTGGCAATGGTACAGGTGTCCTATAGAATGGGTTCGCATATGTATGTCAAGTAAAGCATGGATGTTGTCACGACCCGAAAGTACGGAACATGACCGGCACTTAGGCTACGAACGTCTCAAGGCGCACGTGCTCTAAGTAAGCCGAGCCCAGAAATCCAAACCAAGAAAAGTAGTGGAGTGAAGGAACAACCATAGGTAAAACAACCAGTCTGTAATATAATATACAACGCCTAAAGGCGAGGATCACAACAGAAAGGAAACTCAACAGCATGAATCCCAGAGAAATATAACGTGCGACTCTAAGGTCGAAAGAATAATCAACACTGGTCTCTATCTCAAATAATTACATGTTTGGTTGATGGAACTTCTAGATACAACTGAATATAATAAACAATGTATAATGATGGGTACAATACAAATAAACCCACCTACTAGCAAGTCACCCGAAAGGAGCAGTGCCGCAAGCCGTAATGAATCCCTGTACGGCAAATACCTGCAAGAACTGGGGCACAACGGGGGTGAGTTGCCAACTCGTGAATAGAAGAACATCTATGAACAGAAAATCGCATGTATGACGCAATCCTAGGTCATACGATCAACATATATAAACCTCAAATAAATAAGTCTGAAGCATGCTAAGGTGGCAATGTAACATCTATACATGTATGTAGTGCCAAGTACTCGCCAATGCCTCAGGTAATAACATGTCATAAATATGAGGTATGTCTGCATAGAGTAATATGAATCAATGCCAGCTATAACATGAATCTAGTAGTATGTGGATGTCCTCCAACTAGGTAATCAATAGCTGTAAATCGGTGGATCCCGTCCACGTGTCACCCAATGACAACAAGTATCATGCATGTAAATATCGTAAAGCATATGCATGGAAATATGAGGATATAATCAAATCATGGAACCTGAGTGCCTAGCATCGACACTCGAAAACATCATGAACGCCTGTGCCTAGCATCGGCACGTAAATCCTCATGTATCTCAGGCGCCGCACACCGTGGTCGACCCTCATATCCATCTCATGACTCCAGTCGGTATCCCCCTGATAACCGATGGGTCTCAAGTACTATCACCGGTAGGTAGTACTCCCCTGCCGGGCTCACCGTCTAGCATCTACGAGTCTTCTTGCCCCGGGGTACCTCACCGGGTCCACCATGTACCCGCAATCGGTGCCTACCGCTCCTCGAATCGGGTATACTCACACAAGCTCTCTGGAACCGAGAAAACTCATGGTGGACGCACTGAAATATCATATCAAGGGTGACCGGATTTTTAAAACAATTACATATTTTCTTTTGAAATATCCACGGTCCCCAAATCCAGAAATATCATGGAAACAACACATCTCAATGCGTATAATCAAACATGATGTATGCGACATGTAAGAAAGGTAAGCATATCAGTAAGTCATGCAACATGGAATAGTAATGTGCGCATGTCGCGGGAAACCGCTCTTTTAAAATGAATCAGTTTTAAAGAATATCTTGCGATTTCCAAATCTCTAATCAAGCCGGAATCATCTATGTATGTGTACAGGTATAAGTGTACAATATGCCATACAAGAATCATATCATGAATGCAACAGTACTACAGTGTAGTGGCATGGCAATTATCGATGATGAAGTGTGTGAGCCGGCAAACAGTGTACGTGGAACATATGCATCATCGATAATGGTGCTGGCGTCCTAACAACATGATGGTAATATCTCAATAAACACAAGTAATGCGATGCAAATAATATGAATATGCGGAATCAAATAATCAACGCAATAGTGAAGAGTCTACATCAATATATAAGTGTCATGCAGTTTTGCCTTTTTGAAATAAGACAAATCGGGGTTTTTGTAAAATAAGGGCTACGGTGTTTTTAAGAAAAGATGCCCCTTTTGAAATTATCCGTAGAGTCCCTTTTTGCCTGTCTTTAAAATACTTCCGATTCGTTAGTTTTGAAATAGGTATAACTCGGGTCAAGTCTAACATCTACTATACTAGCTACTGATCTAACTATCAAGTCAATCGGGAGGGGTAAGAAAACCACCTAAGTCTGAGTCGATATATATAAATAAAGATAGTAGTCGGTGATCCCGCATCAATAGTATCGCATACGATACTGTAAATCATCTGACACCCTCAAGTCATGAGTGCGGATCAATCATCAATATAAAGCTCGCACGGTAAATCGTCGTACGGCATCCCAATAGCTGGGTGCGGGTCAATATCACAGTCATCACATCAATTATCTGATATCCTTATCATCATATCACACAATCTGGGGTACTAATCCAAGTCTAGTACGAATCGATACCATCTACAGAAGTATGAATGCGTGTGCGGAAGAGACGCCCAAAGGCCCGCTAAAAATCATATACCGTATCCCAAATTCGAATCACATCACATCACTGATATCATGGCACCATGCCCAAACTCATCGACTCACATCCAAAGTCCTCCAATATCCTCGTCATCACAGTATGAACATAGCAAATAAGCACGCGTGTGCGTGTGGGTGCAAACTACTCTAGGGTTCGTGACTAGGAACTACACTAGTTACCTTTAACCCTAATCAATGTATAGTACACCTACCATATCTTAAACAATCAAGTCACACATAAGCTATCATATATAAGTACAGTATATATGGTATACTAGATATCGGACTGCGGGGGTGCTATACGCCATCCACCCGACTTCTCCCCGTAGATATAAATCTACTCACCTTCTTATGTGTGCCGGTGGCGATGTCTCCAATTGCATCTCCAACGCTTTGACGCCACGTGGGGTACCTACAAGGATATCACACGCTAAAATACATAAAAACCATGTTGGAAGCCAAAATGGTGCATGCTATGCCCTTAGGTAAAAACCTGTGGCCTCGCGTGCAAACACAGTCCATAACCCTCTGCCGTTGGCGTTCAAACGCCACCCGACAGTCACGAATCACCAAATACCAAAACCCATACGGAAACAAGTCGTAAATCATGCGCCAAGTCAAGAAAATCAACCCAGATTCTATCCTGGTTGGAACCAGTCAAAACTAGACATTCCAGGGGTCAAGTTTACAGGTAAAAGAGTCGTGCACGCAAAACGAGGCAGTTCCCTACTGCTCTGGCTGCAAATTGCGGCCAGAAGGGATAAATCTGCGGCCATAAAGTGGGTCCAGGGGCTGGGGCTTTGGGCGTTGGCTTCTATCTACCTGCACGTCTCACTGCCAAGTCAATTTTATTTTAGGAGGTCCCGGGTTGTAGCAGATTCCAGAAAGGCTTAAAAAGTCGACAAAACGCTAACCGACCATAAATCGAACAATCTGGTATTTGCTGGAATCTGGGGAAATTCTGGGGTGAACTGGTCTCAAACACACCTAATAAGGTTATACTAACCATCTTAACCAACACTTGACCAAATCTCACTCAAATTTTCCTAAAACTAGCACTAATCTATATATTATACTAAATGTCTGCTAAATAACCAGAACCTGACAGGAAATGAGTTGGGTTGCAAGATTATACCTCAAGAGTGTCCTAGGATGAAGGAGAAGAGAAGGAGGAAGTGGGGTGGTGCTGCTGAAGTGCTCCTGTAGCAGTAGCTGAAGCTGATCTCCTTGTGTTGCTGCTGTTGGTTTCTGGCTGCTGCTGTTGCTTGAAACTTTCTTTCTTTATTGCAGAGCAGCAGCTACTGCTGTGGCTTATGAGGTTGGGGTGTTGTGTTGGGCTGAAGTTGCTGTGTTGGGGGTTGATGTGGTGGTATATGATGGTGTAGGGCTGTTTCTGATGCTGTTGCAGCACAGATGGGGCTCCCCTCTTACTTGTGTTGCTTTGAGAGAAAGTTGTTGCTGTTGCTGTGTAGCAGCAGATATTGGCCAAGTGTGAGTGTGAGAGGGAGAGATGTAAGGTGAGAAAGGTTTGAAATGAGTGTTTGAGAGACAACAAAAAGTTTTGAAGTGAAATGGGGTGAAAAGGCTTGATATGAGATGAGTTAACCCCCATCACCCTCTCTCTCACTAGATGCTTGTCATGGCACATCCATCATGCCCCCCCTCTCTCTCTCCTACACAAGTCAACCCACCCTAATCAAACCCTATTTACCTAACCCAAAACACTAATTAACCCAATTAACTTAATCAAATGATTCAACCCACCATGGTCATCTACATGGTTCAACCCCAGGCTCAACCCTAGTTACCATGCACATATGTGTGCAGCCCAGATAAAATTTCGATAAAATATTCATAAAACCAGATAAATCATCAGAAACCAATTTTGGTAAACTTTTTACCAAAAACCCTACATTAACATATTTTAGAATTTCCATAACTTTTTTCTTTAGAATTTTCCCCATTTATCGGTATTTAATTATACCGAAATATTAAAATATTCAATAAAATAATATTAAATTATAAAAATTCCCAAAAATAATATTATATTTTTCTGAAATGTTACAGATGTAGTTACTAATATCACTAGAAATCTTTAACTACTTAAACTATCGGGCGACTTGCGCCATCCAAACGATAGTCCCCCGTAGATGTTACATCTACTCACCGGAATCCCCAGCTAGCTACGTCCAACCACCGCTTTCCCTTTCCGTGCCGCGTCCGAAGTTTCCGCGACCGAACCTGGAATTTGCATCAATACAAAACATAAGGTTACATATCATGAAACAACGCAAATCCCAAACGAAAATATCCATGTTCACAAGCTAGGCACAACGTGCACAAGGTGCGCGGAACACACACGAAAATCGCAAAACTAACTAGAATCGTCGTTTTGGGCGCTCGGCAAAGTTAAAACCCGAACACACAAAACTCCGCACTCACACATCCTAAATGTCATAGGATATGCCAAAACAATCATCAAGATATCACAAATAATTCATCACATAATTTTATAAAAAAAAACTAGTAAGCATTTGCATTCCAAAATCGGTGCAAACACCGTCGTTTTGCGACAAAATACTACTATCAAGCTTGAACAACCAACCACACTACAAGAAATCTACAACCCTCACATAACCCACATGTAATGCTTCAAATCCCCCTTTTTTTCCATAACAAAACCTTTCTTGATTTTTCATAACTAACAAAATCTAACCCAAACTATACATGAAACACTAAATTAACACTAATTTGAAGTCCAATAAGTAAGTTAACCTCTTAGATTTGTTTTGTATAAAACACTAGATAGCAAAATAACTTAATTAACCTATTAATGGTTTCTAAAAACCTAGTTTAAAACAACTACTCTCTTAAAAAAACTAGACTAGAAATTAACACTAATTTAACATTTCAAAGTTCAAATTTAGCATAATACAACTACCAATTAACCATAGATTAGAAATTATACCTCACAAGACCAAGCCCTTGGTTTCTCTAGCCTCCCAAGATGCCATCTTTATCCAAGATTTAAACCAATTTGGGCTTGAGAAGAGATAGAATAGGGTTTTGTGTTGAATTTGTGAAGAAAATTAGGGATTTCGGTGGATTTTTGGATGAAATTGAAGCAAAAGGAGATGGAGAATTTGGGGAAAAAGAAAAGGGCTGCTGCTGCTGGTTGCTCTCGGCCAAGTGGGAAGGGAGTGGGGGAGAATGGTGTGGGATTGTGGAATTTTCTCCAAGTCAAAGCCCATTCCATTCACAAGTACACCATACTCTAATTAATATATTTTATTCCTTTTCATACCAATTCTTTCACATGAGTCAAAGAAAATTTTGAGGGGATTTCCAGCAGTGAGGCTCGGCCAAGATGTAGGGGTGAGGATGTGAGTGATTGCACAAAAAAATTCTATGCAAAAAAAGACCCCACAATACCATATTTGCAAGTTTTAGTTCAAAATAATTATATTTTTGTTTTTCATAATAAAAACCCATTAAAACTTGAAATAAAATACTAAAAATTTATATTACAACTAGATTTTAATTAACATGATTTTAAAGATTAAAATTAGCCCATTTAAATTTGTATTTATCTCTAATTTAATGTATTTTTACCGGCTTAAAATAATATTAAAAAATTGAAAAATTAGGGAAATTTTTTAAATGACCAGAAATTTATAACTAACTCATTAGCTACTAAAAACTAGCAATTACCTATACAAATTAGGTATAATTAGGCCTAAACTGAAAAATAACAAAAATGACGATTTACGGAAAAATACCAAATTTTCACCGATTTTCGGAAAAACACCAAAACGACTTTTCAAGGCGTTACATGGGCGCAAGTGTTAACCTGCTTCCATACTCTGTTTACGAGCAGTTAGGGATTGGAGAGTTGAAACCAGCTCATTGCACTCTCCAAATGGCAGACCGATCAATCACCAAACCTAGGAGTGAACTGGAGGATGTGTTGATAAAAGTCGGGGAATTTATATTCCCTGTGAACTTTATTGTTCTAGATACACAGCCTGTAGCAAACCCACAGAACCAAATTCCGGTGATTTTGGGTCGACCATTCCTTTCCACTTCTAATGGTGTCATTAATTGTCGAAACGGTTCAATGAACCTATCTTTTGGAAAAATGACAATTGAACTGAACATCTATAAAATTGGAAGTCAGCCATTTGAACCCTCTGCTCATATACTTGATGTCTATTCTGTCCACGAGATTGCTACCGAAAGTTGCGAAATTGATGAACTTTGCTTTGAAGATCTCGACGACACTAGCACATCAATGTTTGATCTGTCACATCTTAGTGAGGACACATTTTCTACGCTTGAGTATGAAACTCTTGACTCTTCACCTTCCGAGTCTGTATCCTATGCAGGCTACGAGCTTCTCCTTGACTCCGAATATCATTCGATGACCCCACCTTCTATAGTTTCTCCGCCAGCATTAGATCTCAAACTTTTACCTTCTCACCTTAAATATGCATATTTAGGTGAGAATGGGTCTTTACCTGTTATCATATCAGCTTCTCTAGCCTCAGAGCAAGAGAACGTTCTTTTGACGGTATTGAGATCTAATAAGCAGGCGTTTGGTTGGACTATGGCTGACATCAAAGGGATTAGTCCCTTGATTGTTGAACATCATATACATCTGATGGATGAAGCCAAGCCAATCCGAGAACCACAGAGACGGTTGAACCCCGTCATGAAGGATGCGGTGAAGAAAGAAATCATCAAATGCCTTGACAATGGTATCATTTACCCAATCTCCGATAGCCAATGGGTAAGTCCAATTCATGTCGTCCCTAAGAAATCTGGCATTACGGTCATAAAAAATGAGGTAAATGAGTTAATCCAGACACGCACTCAAACTGGGTGGCGTGTATGTATTGATTATAGAAAACTTAATGCCGCAACGAGGAAAGACTACTTTCATCTACCTTTTATTGATCAAATGTTAGAACGCTTAGCTGGACGTGAATATTACTGCTTCATGGATGGATACTCTGGCTATAACCAGGTCTCTATTGCCAAAAAGGATCAAGACAAGACTACATTCACTTGTCCGTTTAGTACTTTTGCTTATAGACGCATGCCCTTTGGGTTGTGCAATGCTCCCGCTACATTTCAGCGGTATATGATGGGGATATTCTCGGACATGGTCGAGAATTTTCTGGAGATTTTCATGGACGATTTCTCGATATTTGGAGATTCTTTTGCTGACTGCCTAACACATCTTGACGCAGTTCTTACTCGTTGTAAAGAGAAGAACTTAACATTGAATTGGGAAAAATGCCATTTCATGGTCCAAGAGAGAATTGTGCTTGGACATGTTATTTCACGGAAAGGTATTGAGGTTGACAAAGCTAAAATAGATGTCATTCAAAACCTTCCTCATCCCAAATGCGTCAAGGATATACGATCCTTTCTTGGCCATGCAGGCTTTTACAGGAGATTCATTAAGGATTTTAGCAAAATTGCTAGACCCTTAACTCTTCTCTTGGCCAAGGACACAACTTTTCACTTTGACTCGGATTGTGAGGCAGCATTTGACTCACTCAAACACTCTCTCACTACAGCCCCCGTTTTATCATCTCTAGATTGGAACCACTCTTTTGAGTTTATGCGTGATGCATCGGATTTTGCAGTTGGTACAGCCTTAGGACAACACATTGAAAAGATGCCACACGTGATCTATTATGCAAGTAAGACCCTGAACGATGCTCAAATTAACTATACAACTACCGAAAAAGAACTTTTGGCAGTTGTATTTGCATTAGAAAAATTCAGGCCTTACTTGATTGGCTCACCAATTGTTGTGTACACTGACCACTCCGCCTTGAAACATCTTTTGGCGAAGAAGGATGCTAAAGGTAGGCTAATACGTTGGATCCTTCTATTACAAGAATTTGATCTTGTTATTAAAGATAAGAAAGGATGTGAAAATGTTGTAGCCGACCATCTATCGCGCATTTCTTCTTCACCTGTGACCCTATCGATCAATGATTCTTTTCCAGACGAACAACTCTTGAATATATCCACTGAACCTTGGTTTGGGGATATTGTGAATTATCTTGCTACGGGACTTATTCCTCGTGAATGGTCGAAACAGGACAAACATCGATTTCTATCCCAAGTAAAACATTTTTACTGGGATGAACCGTATCTATTTAAGTATTGTCCTGACCAGATCATTCGCAGATGTGTCCCTAATGATGAATTCAAGAGTGTTCTATCTTTTTGTCATGATCAGGCATGTGGGGGTCATTTCGGTTCTCGAAAGACGGCGAAGAAGGTTTTGCAATGCGGTTTTTATTGGCCGACTTTGTTCAAAGACTCATTTGATCATTGCAAAACCTGTGCACAGTGTCAACACACGGGTAGGATTTCCCGGAGAAATGAGACGCCACTTCAACCCATCTTGGTGGTTGAAATTTTTGATGTTTGGGGTATTGACTTTATGAGTCCTTTTCCCAACTCTTTCGGGAATCTGTACATACTGCTTGCGGTTGATTACGTTTCGAAGTGGGTTGAAGCTATTCCTTGTCGCACTAATGACAAAAAGGTTGTCATTAGGTTCTTAAAAGAAAACATCTTTTCGCGATTTGGACACCCACGTGCTATCATTAGCGATAACGGGACACATTTCTGCAATCGGTCTTTCGAGACATTGATGCGGAAATATGCAATCAACCACAAACTTTCCACTCCTTATCATACCCAAACGAGCGGGCAAGCTGAGATTTCAAACAGACAAATCAAACAAATTTTGGAGAAAACTGTTTCTGAAAATCGAAAAGATTGGTCAACCAAATTGACGGATGCTCTTTGGGCATTCCGAACTGCATATAAAACCGATCTAGGTATGTCTCCTTACAGACTAGTGTTTGGAAAGGCTTGTCACCTTCCGGTCGAGATTAAGCACAAAGCAATGTGGGCCATTAAAGAACTTAACTTTGACTTAAATCAAGTCTGCAACTTTCGGAAGCTGCAATTAAACGAGCTAAGCGAACTCCGCGATGAAGCTTATGATAATGCTGTAATTATAAAGAATCGGACTAAGGTATTTCACGATAAAAACATTTTGAGAAAAACTTTTACATCTGGTCAACAAGTCCTTCTTTATGATTCACGACTCCACCTTCATGCGGGTAAGCTACGATCTCGGTGGAAAGGACCTTTTATTGTGCGGTATGTATACCCGCACGGGGCAGTTGAGGTAGAAAATGTTGAAAACGGTACAATTTTCAAAGTGAATGGTCATAGACTAAAACCATATTTTTCCACTGATCCCACGGAGGAGCTTCTGTTTTTACAGGAGCCGTTTTATCTTGATTAAAATTCCTCCGTCTCACCTCCATGTCTTGTTAAATACTGTATCATCTTTAGAATGGAGGTGAGTGAAAAGAATAAGTTTGGGGGAGATTTTCACGATCATATTTATTGCCCCCGTTAATAAATTTCCTCCCAAGTTTACAGGTTTTTGTGATCCAGCAAATGGCAACAGTGAGGACACTGTTGAAAACAAGTTTGGGGGAGGTTTGTGCTTATTTACGCAACATTTGCATCATACTTTGCATAAGCACAAAACTTTTATAAAAAAAACATATAAATTTTTTAAAATTTTAAAAGATAAAAATATTTAATATTTAATTTTATAATAAAAAATTAGATAGTGAAAAATTACATCCAAAAGATTAGAATAGTTTAAGAAAACCAAGAAACTTAGAAGTTTTCTTAAACGAAACTAGTAATAAGTAGTTATGAGCCGTTGTCCCAAGGGTTAGTAAGATGAAAGAAGTCACTAATCTGAGGATAAAAATAAGTCTGAAAAATAGTTCATATTCTGGAAGCCAAACATTTGAATATTGATACCCTACTATACGCACTTACACACGTCTTGAAACTCGGGATAGTAGAGGATACCTTGAAATGCTCTTGTCTAAAAGCCAAAGTATTAAGGAAATAATAAATAAAGAAAATATAAAATGGTGAAAAGAAAAATGAACACTGGTTTTGTTATCACCAAGGCAGCAATAAAATAATATAGCGAGGGTGCTTCATCACCTAGTGCCTTAGACCAACTGGTTTGGGAGTCACTGCTAAGCCTTAGGTGTTACAAGACGAGGAAAATATTAAATACACCTATTTAGCAAGCACATGAGTAATCGGTCGGTTAGTACCTCAAGAAGTATTAACGGTCGCATGAAAAATGTGTGAGCAAATTCCATTTAAATATCGATTAAAAAGTACTAAGGCAGATGGACAAGAGTATGATAGCTTGAATTGAATTCTCCGGGTGTAGGGATGTATATTACACACACGTAGGGTTATATGATCGATGTTTGGAAGAAAGATAGAAATGAAGAATAAAGACGATGTTTTATTGAGGGATGATGTGATTTCTAACATCTTTTCATGACTATTAAGATAGGGCTCATGACAACCGAAAAGCTAGTATTAGTTGGAAACTCTAATTTTCAAAGTCTTTCTTTTACAGTTCTTATCTTTATATGTAACTTTCACAGTCTTCCTTTTATTATGGTATTTTGTGGGTGCAATCCGCTGAAAACCCTCAGGAGACAACACTCCTACAAGGGACACCTAGAGGTTTAAAGGCTTGTTGCACGTGCTCAGTGCAATCATGTTGCCTACGAAAGTATGCTAGTTAGTTTTTCTCTTTCTTTATTTTCTCCCTCTTTTTTAAAATAAAGATGTTTGCTCGAGATGACCAAAATTAAGTTTGGGGGAATTTGATCAGTCGAAAATAATGCATTCTCAACACGTTAATTTCCCTACTCTTATCATTCATATATAGGTGTTTATTGTAATTATAACACAGATTACGAATTCATCTGGAAAATACCAAATAACCGGTGTTATAGTTATAATCGACATTCTAAAGGGAAATTAAGTGTTTATTACTAATTGCATTGATCTGTATATATCAATCCTTGTCTCGAGATTGTGTGCAGGAAATTCTCCAGGTAAAAGAGCCGGAATTGCTAAAAAAGTGCTGATAAAATACATCAGGTCTTTGAACTGAGATCTGGCAGTTAACAAGAGAGGATAATGAGATTCCAGACATCAGGAAATAAGCAAAATGCCAACACCAAAGAGACCTGAACTTTACATGCAGAGAGCTCCCTACTAAGCCGCGATCCACGGCCGAGTCAACCGATCCGCCGTGGTTCCACGGCCTTGTTACCTCTTCAGTGGCTCAAATTCCTCCACGTGTCTCCTTGTAACGGCCTCACATCCAGAAGACTCCTAAAATAGCACGTGGCTTTATCCAGAAAGCTCGGCCTAACAATCTTATCCTAGAATATACCTTATTCTAGAATATTTCCTCCAACAAATTTCTTCTAGAAGACTCTTTCTAATAACCTAGCTTTGGAGGGAAGATTCAAATGAGTGGTTATAAAAAGGGATCTAGGTTGAGGGTTTGAGGTTGTTGAATATTCAGCCAAATTTTCACAAGTTGAGTGATACAACTTGCATTTCAAAACCCTAGCCCCAAATCCATTTCAAAAAGCCAAATCAAGATTCATCGATTTCCAAATCGAGCAAGCATCCAACGAGCCTTTTGAAGCAACGCCGATCTTCATCTGAGCAAGAGATCCAAGACGATCCGCGACTCAAGAAGACGATGCGAAGCTAGTTCGATGATTTAGTTCCTCCTCAAATCTTGTATTCTTTGAGTGTATTATAACGAAACATCGAATAATAAAAGGTGAAAATCTTGATTCTTGCTTTCTATTCATTCTCGCATTATGATATTCTTAGTTCTTGATTGCTTTATAATGATGCGTGAGTAAACTCCGCTTGTATCGGAATCTTAAGAATAGGTAGATGATGTTGATGAATTCTTGAACGATTCTTAAGTCTTATGAGTTTTGTAAACCCTAGGAAATTGAATCAAAGATGACCTAGTTTTGAGCGAGATACTTTCTTGAATGTTTTCGCTCTAAATTAGAGATCAACAATCGATGATTGAATTTCCTAGAGGCTAGAAATTGAATGCTAATCAACGAAAGGATAAGGGATGATGATGGAGAAATCCTAGTTTCTTCGATAGATCCCTAATTCTCGTTGATTGTCATCGATCTAGCAACAAATATTCAATAGATAAGAATTTGTAATTATAAGCATTAAGCATCACTATCGATTCAATTGATTCCGACAAGCCTCTCTACAAATCTTGATAACTCAAACAATTTGGATATTTTCTTGACTTTTACCATTTCTTGAATTTAGACCTAATTCGTGATTCTTGAAACTAAACTTCAAAATTTTCTTTTATATTTTAATTTCCAACGCAACTAAAACAAGATCGATCAAATCACACTTTCCCTGTGGACGATCCGCATTCACCGATGAACCTACAAACGACATCGTCAATTGATTGCGGTATAAATATTTTTGATTGTGATTACTTTTCATTCCATACAAATTCACGATACAAAAAAGAGATATCAATCACTTTACGACAGGGAGGTCCGGGTTTGACATGTATCCGAGTCGAAGCGTTGCTTGACGACAGGGAGGTCGAGGGTTGACATGTATCCGAGTCGAAGCGTTGCTTTACGACAGGGAGGTCAGGGTTTGACATGTATCCGAGTCGAAGCGTTGCTTGACGACAGAGAGGTCAAGGGTTGACATGTATCCGAGTCAAAGCGTTGCTTTACGACAAGGAGGTCAGGAGTTGACATGTATTCGAGTCGAAGCGTTGCTTTACGACAAGGAGGTCAAGGGTTGACATGTATCCGAGTCGAAGCGTTGCTTGACGACGGGGAGGTCAAGGGTTTACATGTATCCGAGTCGTAGCGTTTCTTTACGATAGGGAGGTCAGGGTTTGACATGTATCCGAGTCAAAGCGTTGCTTGACGACAGGTAGGTCAAGGGTTGACATGTATCCGAGTCGAAGCATTGCTTTACGACAAGGAGGTCAGGGTTTAACATGTATCCGAGTCGAAGCGTTGCTTGACGACAGGGAGGTCAAGGGTTGACATGTATCCGAGTCGAAGCGTTGCTTTACGACAAGGAGGTCAGGGGTTGACATGTATCCGAGTCGAAGAGTTGCTTTATGACAATGAGGTCAAGGGTTGACATGTATCCGAGTCGAAGCGTTTCTTGACGACGGGGAGGTCAAGGGTTGACATGTATCCGAGTTGAAGCGTTGCTTTACGACAGGGAGGTCAGGGTTTGACATGTATTGACGACAGGGAGGTCAGGGGTTGACATGTATCTGAGTCGAAGCGTTGCTTTACGACAGGGAGGTCAGGGTTTGACATGTATCGAAGTTGAAGTGTTGCTTTACGACAGGGTGGTCAGGGTTTGACATGTATCCGAGTCGAAGCGTTGCTTGACGACAAGGAGGTCAAGGGTTGACATGTATCCGAGTTGAAGCATTGCTTGACGACAGGGAGGTCAAGGGTTGACTCTAGGTTGTCTGTGAACCGTAGAGTCCTGGAACTGGGACTTTGTCGTGGCTCCGATTGGCGATGTCGCATCTGTATCCTGCTGGAATGAGGAGGAACGCCGTTGTTGGTCTTCTGGGATGCAGATGTTGCTGTCGAGATCTGATTTTCCCTTTGACAGAGTTTGGTGGGACAATATGATCCCCTTTTCGTTTATGCCCATGGATTGTATACAGAGGTCAGTATGGACTTACCTGCAGGGCAAAAGTTTAATTCTTTCAATTTTTATTCCTTTCCGCGATGCTCTATCATTTCAGCTTTTTATATCGCGAAAGTCATGATTGCCCAATCATTTCGGCTATTTTTCACGGTGCCCAATTATTTCGGCTATTTTTTCTTCTTATTCGCTGCTTTTTATTACGAGTTGCCCAATCATTTCGGCTATTTTTGTATGCATATCTTTTACTTGCTGATTTTGTTGCAAGTTACCCTATCATTTCGGCTATTTCATATGCATTTATAGCTCGCTGACTTTTTGCTGCGAGTATGGAACATGGAATCTGATGCCAATCTTAGCATCAGCATCGCTGCGACTGAAATGTTACTAGGAGCGAATCATCATTTGCCGTGAAAGGACTTGTGATTTGATACCGATTTAGGCATCAGCATCGCTACCACTGGGACATTGCCAGGAGCGAATCATCATTTGCCTTTGTCGGTTCGAACAAAGATGGCTTAGCAGACAGGGTTAAAATCCCGTCGACTAAGACTTTTGACTTCATGAGCCGTAAGGGTCTCATAAAGGTATTTCTCCCTACGAGTCGTGAGGATCTCGTAGGCGCGTTTTCTTCTTAAGAATCGTGAGGATTCTTGAGTGCGTGTTCTCTTATAAGTCGTAAGGATCTTATAAGAGTGTTTTCTCTTTGCAAGTCGAGAGGACTTACAAGTGTTGTTCACCAAATGAGGACATTTCGCGCCATTGGCGGAACTTGGTGGGAGAGACGTTTATTTGTGCCCTTGGATTGTATACAAGGGTCAATATTGAACCGCTTGTAGGGCAATTTGGGGGGGTATGACGGCTTAAGAACAGTTTCAGGTCCGTGTAGCTTAAGGCTTTTGAATCTTATGAGCTGTGAGGGTCTCGTAAGAGGGTTCTCCTTACGAGTCGTGAGGATCTCGTAACTGTAATTTCTCCTCAGGAATCGTGGGGATCCCTAAGTGTGTTGCTCCTTTGTGAGTCGTAAGGATCTCACGCTGGTATTTTCTCCTTACAAGGTCGAGGGGACCTTGCAAGTGTGTATGAATTTCTTTTACGAGTCTGCGCCCTTTCGGGTTTTCACAAACTCTCCGGTAGCCCTGCTGTTTTTACTCATGGAGCCCTTTCGGGTTTTCATCTGTGCTCATCTTGCTTATGGACGTACCTTTTTTTTTGCGTCAGCCCTAGGATGCTGCGGTTTGTAGTAGTTTAAAGACGTTTCGGTCAGTCGTTAGTTTTAGGACATTGCGGTGCCTTGTTAGTTTAAGGACGTTTCGGTCCATTGTTAGTTTAGGGACGTTTCGGTCCGTATACTACTTACAGGGCCTTGACCCAGGAAGATAGCAAGCGGACATGGGCGTCGTCATCTATTATTGACCTGAGTCGTGACTCGTCAGGCGTAGTACTTCTTCAGAAATCGACCGTTTATTGGCCGGAATGGTCTTTCGCCATGCATATCCATGAGTAGATAGGCCCCTCCTTGGTAGACCTTGTCTATGATGTATGGGCCCTCATAGTTTGGCTCGAATTTCCCCCGTTTGGCGCGGTTAGGGATCATAAGTCTCTTGACCACTAGTACGAGTTCACCTTGGCGAAATGTTCTCGGCCTAGTCAATCTCTCGTATGAGCGCGTCATTTTTGCTTTGTAAGCCTCCAAGCTTTGTTGCGCCATGAGACGAGTTTCATCGAGGGCATCAAGATCCTCGAGCCGAAGATGCGCATTCTCTTCGTCTGTTAGCTCGTAATGAACCGCCACTCGTAAAGAAGGGTAGCTCTATCTCCAAGGGGAGTACCGCTTCCGTGCCGAACATCAATGCATACAACGTTGTGTTTGTGGCCGTCTTGAACGTGGTCCGGTAAGCCCAGAGAGCTTTATGCAGTCTCTCGTGCCAGTCCTTTTTATTTTTGGACACCGTCTTTTTTATGATCTTCGTTAAGGTCTTGTTGAAAGCTTCAGCTAGACCGTTAGCTCGGCGATTATAGACCGAAGAGTATCTCCAGTCTATATTATGCTGCTGTGCGAAGCGGCTGATTTTGTGACTTCTGTAGGCCGGCCCGTTATCGGAGATAATCCGTCGTGGAGTGCCGAACCGATAGATGACGTGTGTCTTGAAGAAATAGAGAATGTTCTCCGTCTTCACTTCCCTTAGCGGTATGGCTTCTGCCCACTTAGAGAAGTAATCGGTTGTCGCCAATATAAACCGATGTCCTTTGGATGACGCTGGTTCGATGGGCCCGATTATGTCGGTTCCCCACATTTCGAATGACCAGCTAGCCACTATCGGATGTAACGGATTTGGGTGCTGGTGGATGAAGTCCCTGTGAATTTGGCACGAGTGGCACTGCTTCGCGTATTCGAGATAGTCCTGAATCACCGTGGGCCAATAATAGCCCATTCTTTTGATTTTCAGCTTCATCTTTGGCCCAGCTTGATGAGAACCGCAGAGTCCGTCGTGAGTTTCTTGGACGACTCTCCTTGCTTCTTCCGGTCCCAGGCATCTCAGCCATAGAGAGTCGAATGATCTCTTATATAGAGTATCATTGACGAAGGCGAAGGACAGAGCTTGTTTCGTAAGCTGATGTCTCGAGGATGCATCTTCGGGTGTTCGACGGGATTTGAAGTAGTCTATAAAGACTTCTCTCCAATCCTTAGCCTTTTCTTGGTCCTCTATTTGTAGGGCCGTTTGCTTGGTCGCTTCCCTTTCTTCAGACGACTCTGGGGATATTTCTGCTGGTGCAAGAACCCGACGGCTTTGTACAACGATCCTTACGTCATCAAGGTTTTCGTCGGCCAGTTCTTTAGCGAGTTTGGCTAATGCATCCGCTTTGCTATTTTCTGAGCGCGGTATGCCTTCTAGGGCGTAGGACGAGATTTGAATCGGCAATTGTTGCACTCTCTCGCCGTACTTCACCAACAATGGTTTGCACGTTTGATAATCTCCGTTTACTTGACTAACGACCAGCTGGGAGTCTCCGTATATAAGAAGGTTTTCGATTCCCATATCGACAGCGATCTCAAGACCTGCTATCAAAGCCTCATATTCTGCTTCATTGTTTGTCCTCGGCTCCGTTAAGGAAAAGGCAAAGCGCATTATCCCTCCTTGTGGAGTCACGAAGATGAGTCCTACCCCAGATTTGATTATGGGGGAGCTGTGCTTTCGCTTCTTCATGGAAGATGCCCCATCGAAGTAGAGTTCCCATCAGATATAATTCCCTTCTCTTTCCCTGTCGATCGTGTCAAATGCGTGCTCGTCTGGCAATTCGCAATTTAAGGGTGAATCGGCAGGTATCGGATGCTCAGCGAGGAAGTCGGTGATGGCCTGGTGATTGAATGAAATTCTCGGTGTGTATGTAGAAAATATATAGAAATCACAACCAAAAATATTTTGACCGCAATCAATAACGGTGTCGATTGTAGCGCGTTAGCGAGTGCGGATCGTCCACAGGGAAAGTGAGATCCGTTCGAATTTCGAATTAGATGAATTGAAAATTAAAGAAAAGAGAAAACAATTCAATTCAAAATTTAAAAGTGAATTTCAAGAATTATTAAAATCTAGATATAATAACAAAAAAACATTAAAATCAAGAATTAAGAATTGATGATATCCAATCCAATAATCAAGAATCGAAATGAGGCTCGTAGGAATAGATCGAATCTATAGATGTGATGAAATCTATTGATTACGTTTTCTTATCCATTAATGATTTGATACTAGATCGATGACGATTAATCGAGGTTTAAGGATCTTTTAAAGAAACTAGGGTTTCTTCATCTCATCCTTTATCCTTTCGATGAATCTCATTCAAATTCTAGCCTCGAGTAAATTCAAGAATCGATCATGAATCGCTAATTAAGAGCGAACACAATCAAGAAAGCATCGCTCGAAACTAGGTTTCCGATTCTTCAATTTACACGAATTTACAAAACTTATAGGAATTAAGAACCGTTTCAAGATTTGTAACATCATCATCTATTGATCGTCTCGATTCCTCCACAAGCGGAGTTTTACTCAAACATCATATCAAAGAACACAATCACAAATCGAGATCTAATCATGATGCAAGAATGTAAAGAAAGCAAGATATAGAAATTTCACCTTTATTTATCAACAATTTTGTTACAATCTCTCAAGATCTACAATGAGGAAAGAACTTGATCGTTGATTTCGGCTTCGCTCGTCTCCTTGAGTCGCGGATCTCCTTGGATCACTTGCTCCGATGAAGTCCGGCGTCGCGTCCTAAAGGATCAAAGGCTTCATGCTTGATTTGGTACTCGGAGTTCTTGATTTTTGGTTTTGGATTTTTAACTGGGGATTAGAGTTTACAAGTTGTGTCACTCAACTTGTGTTGGGAATTGGAGAACCAATTATTGAACAACCTTAGAAGTGAAGCCTTAGGGTTCCTTTTATAGCCTTCATTAGCTTTGGCTTCCTTTAGAAGCTAAGTTTAGTTTAGCTTCCCTTGTAAGCTAGGTAGTTAGGTAGAAACTTCTAGAGGTAGTTAGTTAGGCTTTAGCTTCCTTCATAAGCTTGGAGGTTAGGGAGAAGCTTCTAAGCTTAGGTTGTTAAGTAGCTTGCTTTGGAAGTTTGAGGGTGATTAGCTTGGAATGTAAGCCTTGCTGTTCTGGCAGAAACTTCTGGAGAATTCTGGACTTTGAAGTGGCTTGATGAAGTGTGGAGCTTGAAAGAAGAATACTGCAGAAGATTTCAGCTGACGTCACCCCCACGTGGCCGCGGATCCGCCGCGCATGCCATGCTCCGGCCGCGGATCCGCGGCCCAATAGGAGCCTTGGTGCATCAAGTTTCCAGTGTTGCTTTATATGGACCTCATGGTATTTCTCTGATATGTGTAATCTCATAAAGCTTTCTATATTGCTGCCAGATCTCAAGTCCTAAAGTTGGCGTATTTTTATCAGCACTTTTTCACAGATCTGGCTTTTCTCCTGGAATTTCCTGCACAGATTCTCGAAACAAGTGTTGCGCTATACAAAGATGATGCGATGCCATGATAAACACTCAATTTCCCCCAGAAATTTCAGTTTTAATATATAACACAAGTTATTTGGTATTTTACGGCTGTTTTGCTAATATGTGCTATATTAATATCGAACACATCTAGATGAGTGCAAATGGTCGGGAAATTGACGTGTTAAAAATGCAATATTTTCGACTGATCAAATTCCCCCAAAGTTATTTTCGGTCGTCTCGAGCGAACTGTTTTATTATAAAGAGAAGGAGAAAATAAAGAAAGAGAAAAACTAACTAGCACACTTTCGTAGGCAACACGATTGCACCGAGCACGTGCAACAAGCCTTTAAACCTCTAGGTGTCCCTTGTAGGAGTGTTGTCTCCTGAGGGTTTTCAGCGGATTGCACCCACAAAATCCAATAATAAAAGGAAGACCGTGAAAGTTACATTTAAAGATAAGAATTGTAAAAGAAAGACTTTGAAAATTAGAGTTTCCAACTATACTAGCTTTTCGGTTGTCATGAGCCCTATCTTAATAGTCATGAAAAGATATTAGAAATCACATCATCCCTCAATAAAACATCGTCTTTATTCTTCATTTCTATCTTTCTTCCAAACATCGATCATATAATCCTACGTGTGTGTAATATACATCCCTATACCCGGAGAATTCAATTCAAACTATCATACTCTTGTCCATTTGCCTCAGTACTTTTTAATTAATGAATATTTAGATGAATTTGCTCACACACTTTCATGCGACCGTTAATACTTCTTGAGGTACTAACCAACCGATTACTCATGTGCTTGCTTATTAGGTGTATTTCCTCGTCTTGCACCACCTAAGGCTTAGCAGTGACTCCCAGACCAGTTGTCTAAGGCACTAGGTGATGAAGCACCCTCGCTATATTTTTTTTATTGCTGCCTTGGCGATAACAAAACCAGTGTTCATTTTTCTTCACCATTTTATATTTTATTCATTTTTTTTATTTCCTTCATACTTTCGGCCTTTAGACGAGAGCATTTCAAGGTATCCTCTACTATCCCGAGTTTCAAGACATGTGTAAGTGCGAATAGAAGGGTATCAACGTTCAAAATGTTTGTCTTCCAGAATAGGAACTATTTTTCAGACTTATTTTTATCCTCAGATTAGTGACTTCCTTTATCTTACTAACCCTTGGGACAACGGCTCATAACTACTTATTACTAGTTCGTTTAAGAAAACTTCTAATTTTCTTGGTTTTCTTAATTTTTTCCAATCTTTTGGATATAATTTTTCACTATCTAATCTTTTATTATCTTATTTATGTACAAAATTAAATATTTTTATCTTTTGAAAATTTTTAAATTTTTTATAGGTTTTAAAATGTTTTGTGCTTATGCAAACTGATATGCAAATGATGTGAAAAATAAACACAAACCTCCCCCAAACTTGTTTTCAACAAAGTCCTCACTGTTGCCATCTGCTAAATCTCAAAACACCTATACGCCTGGGAGGAAATTTATTAATGGGGACAAAATATTTAAGTGAAGATCCTCCCCCAAACTTATTCTTTCCACTCACCTCCATTCAAAAGATGATACAGTAATTTACAGGACATGGAGGTGAGACGGAGGAATTTTAATCAAGATAAAATGGCTCCTGTAAGAACAGGAGCTCCTCCATGGGGTCAGTGGAAAAATACGGCTTTAATCTATATCCATTCACTTTGAAAAATGTACCGTTTTTAACATTTTCTACCTCAACCGTCCCGTGCGGGTATACAGACCGCACAATAAAAGGTCCTTTCCACCGAGATCGTAGCTTACCCGCGTGAAGGTGTAGTCGTGAATCGTAAAGAAGGACTTGTTGACCAGGTGTAAACGTTTTCCTCAAAATGTTTTTATTGTGAAATACCTTAGTCCGATTCTTTACGATTACAGCATTATCATAAGCTTCATCGCGGAGTTCGCTTAGCTCGTTTAATTGCAGCTTCCGAAAGTTGCAGGCTTGATTCAAGTCAAAGTTGATTTCTTTAATAGCCCACATTGCTTTGTGCTCAATCTCGACTGGCAAGTGACAAGCCTTCCCAAACACTAACCTATAAGGAGACATCCCTAGATCGGTTTTATATGCAGTTCGGAATACCCAAAGAGCATCCGTCAATTTGGTCGACCAATCTTTTCTATTCTTCGCAACAGTTTTCTCCAAGATTTGTTTGATCTGTCTATTCGAAATCTCAGCTTGCCCGCTTGTTTAGGGATGATAGGGTGTAGAAAGTTTGTGGTTGATTGCATATTTCTTCATCAAAGTCTCGAAAGACCTGTTGCAGAAATGCGTCCCGTTATCGCTAATGATAGCGCGTGGGTGTCCAAATCGCGAAAAGATGTTTTCTTTTAAGAACCTAATGACAACCTTCTTGTCATTAGTGCGACAAGGAATAGCTTCAACCCATTTTGAGACGTAATCAACCGCAAGCAGTATGTACAGATTCCCAAAGGAGTTGGGAAAGGGACCCATAAAGTCAATGCCCCAAACATCGAAAATTTCAACCACTAAAATGGGTTGTTGTGGCATCTCATTTCTCTGGGAAATCCTACCCGTGTGTTGACACTGTGTACAGGTTTTGCAATGATCAAATGCGTCTTTGAACAAGGTCGGCCAATAAAAACCGCATTGCAAAACCTTCTCCGCCGTCTTTTTAGGACCGAAGTGACCCCCACATGCCTGATCATGACTAAAAGATAGAACACTCTTGAATTCCTCATTCGGGACACACCGGCGAATGATCTGGTCAGGACAATACTTAAACAGATAGGGTTCATCCCAGTAAAAGTGTTTTACTTGGGATAGAAAACGGTGTTTGTCCTGTTTTGACCAATAGCTGGGTATAAGTCCCGTGACAAGATAGTTCACAATATCCCTGAACCAAGGTTCATCGGATACGTTCAAGAGTTGTTCGTCCGGAAAAGAATCATTGATCGGCTGGGTCACAGGTGAAGAAGAGATGCGTGAAAGATGGTCGGCTACAACATTTTCACATCCTTTCTTATCTTTAATAACAAGATCAAATTCTTGTTATAGAAGGATCCAACGTATTAGCCTACCCTTAGCATCCTTCTTCGCCAAAAGATGTTTCAAGGCAGAGTGGTCAGTGTACACAACTATTGGTGAGCCAATCAAGTAAGGCCTGAATTTTTCTAATGCAAATACAACCGCCAAAAGTTCTTTTTGGGTAGTTGTATAGTTAATTTGAGCATCATTCAGGGTCTTACTTGCATAATAGATCACGCGTGGCATCTTTTCAATGTGCTGTCCTAAGACTGCACCAACTGCAAAATCTGATGCATCATACATAAGCTCAAAAGGGTGGTCCCAATCTGGAGACGATAGAACGGGGGCTGTAGTGAGAAAGTGTTTGAGTGAGTCGAATGCTGCCTCACAATCCGAGTCAAAGTGGAAGGTCGTATCCTTGGCCAAGAGAAGAGTTAAAGGTCTAGCAATTTTGGTAAAATCCTTAATGAATCTCCTGTAAAAGCCCGCATGGCCAAAAAATGATCGGATATTTTTGACGCTTTTGGGATGAGGAAGGTTTTGAATTACATCTATCTTAGCTCTGTCAACCTCAATGCCTTTCCGTGAAATAACATGTCCAAGCACAATTCCCTCTTGGACCATGAAATGGCATTTTTCCCAATTCAAGGTTAAGTTCTTCTCTTTGCAACGAGTAAGAACTGCGTCAAGATTCTATAGGCAGTCAGAAAAAGAGTCTCCGAAAATCGAGAAATCGTCCATGAAAATCTCCAAAAAATTCTCGACCATGTCCAAGAATATCCCCATCATACACCGCTGAAATGTAGCGGGAGCATTGCATAACCCAAAGGGCATGCGACTATAAGCAAAGGTACCAAAAGAACAAGTAAATGTGGTTTTATCTTGATCCTTTTTGACAATGGGGACCTGATTATAGCCAGAGTATCCGTCCATAAAGCAATAATACTCGCGTCCAGCTAAGCGTTCCAGCATCTGATCAATGAAAGGTGGAGGAAAGTGGTCTTTCCTCGTAGCGGCATTGAGTTTTCTGTAATCAATACATACACGCCACCCAGTTTGGGCGCGTGTCTGAATTAACTCATTTGCCTCATTGGTAATAACAGTGATGCCAGATTTCTTAGGGACGACATGAATTGGGCTCACCCATTGGCTATCGGAGATTGGGTAAATAATACCATTGTCAAGGCATTTGACGATCTCTTTCTTCACCGTATCCTTCATGACGGGGTTCAACCGTCTCTGTGGTTCTCGGGTTGGTTTGGCATCATTTATCAAGTGTATATGATGTTCTACAATCAAGGGACTAATCACTTTGATGTCCGCCATGGTCCAACCAAACGCCTGCTTATTAGATCTCAATACCGTCAAAAGTGCATTCTCTTGCTCTGATGCTAGAGAAGCGGATATGATAACCGGTAAAGACTCATTCTCACCTAAATAAGCAAATTTAAGATGAGAAGGTAAAAGTTTGAGATCTAATGCCGGTGGAGAAATAATAGAAGGTGGGATCATCGAATGATTTTCGGAGTCATAAAGAAGCTCAAAGCCTGTGAAAGATACAGACTCGGATGGTGATGAGTCAGGATGGTCGGACTCAAGCATGGAAAATGTATCCTCACTAAGATGTGCAAGATCAAACATTGATGTGGTAGTGTCATCGAGATCTTCAAAGCAAAATTCATCAACTCCGCAACTTTCGGGAGCAATCTCGTGGACAGAGCACACATCAAGTATATGAGCAGAGAGTTCAGATGGCTGACTTCCAATTTTGTAGATGTTCAGTTCAATTGTCATATTTCCAAATGATAAGTTCATTGAATCGTTTCTACAGTTAATGACAGCATTGGAAGTGGCAAGGAATGGTCGACCCAAAATCACCGGAATTTGACTCCGTGGGTTTGCTACAGGTTGTGTATCGAGAACAATGAAGTCCACAGGGAATACAAATTCCCCGACTTTTATCAACACATCCTCTAGTTCACCCCTAGGTTTGGTGATTGAACGGTCTGCCATTTGGAGAGTGCAGTGAGCTGGTTTCAACTCTCCAATCCCTAGCTGCTCATAAACAGAGTATGGAAGTAGGTTAACACTTGCGCCTAGGTCAAGAAGAGCACGGTTGATGTTTTTACCCCCAATAGAAATCGATATCGTAGGATATCCTGGGTCCTTACGTTTCTTTGGTAGCTATAGGATAAAAGCAGTGCTAATATTATTAGACATGAAGACCTTCTTTGGCACTCGAGTCTTCCTCTTCCTAGTGCACAAGTCTTTAAGAATTTTCGCATAAGCGGGGACTTGTTGAATAGCATCTAGGAGAGGGATGTTGATGTTAACCTGTTTGAACATTTCCATAATCTTCTCCATATGTGGACTCGATTTATTACCCCTTAACCGATTCGGATAAGGAGCTTTAGCAATAAGCGCTGGGTCCATCATAGGAGAAGGTGGTGTGTGTAGACGTGATCCCAGAATAGGAGTGGGGATCGTCTGTGGACTAGAAGAGGATTGCTGAGGTAATGAGCCTTGTGGGAAACGGAGAATAGGCTCGTGAGAAGGCGGTGGGGTAGAAGAACAAGGATCAGAAGTAGAAGTATGTATGTGAGGAAAGGTCTCTGCCGGGGTGTTATTGATAGATTTCTCAGTATCATTAAACTCTTCCCCAACATGATTATTCAGCACTCTTCCTGATCTCAACGTTGTGATGGCATTTACATTGTAATGCCCAGGATTCGGTAGGGGTTGAGACTGAAGTTTCCCTTTTTCTCTCGCACTCATTTCGGCTTTTAGTCGTGCAATTTCTGCTTCCATCGATCTGATACTCTCAGCTTGGGACGCTGAGTTTTACTTTATCTCACTGACGGAAGACCTAACCTCGGCCGACACTTCCATGAAATTTGACAAGAGTGACTTCATGGTTTGTGTGAATGCAGAGAACTCGTCAGAACAGGTCAACTGCAAAGGATTAGAAGGTGCAGGAGTGTTGACCTAGTTTTGAAAATTTTGTGACTGGTAGGGGTGCTGAGTGAGTTGAAGTGGTTGCTGTTGTGGTGGAAGAGCCCTTTGGAAATTATTTTGGTTTGGAACCGTGTTTTGATTTTGTTGTTGGTTCCAAGCAAAATTAGGGTGATTCCTCCAACCCTGATTATATGTGGAAGAATATGGATCGTTTCTAGGTCTTTGAAATGCGGCATTGGTATGCTCTTGACCTTGAAACGGAGAATTTAATGGACATTCTTCCGTCAAATGAGAAGGATCAGAACAGCATCCACATACAGTTTTGGGGAGCGACATCGGATTTAGGGAGGCTGCTGAAAATTTATGTTCCATAGCCTCGAGCTTCTTTTGCATTGTTGTCATTTCAGCTCGAACACCTATGGAAACATCAATTTGGTGTACGCCACCCCTAGATGATGACTGGTTTACACTCTCCCACTGTAAGGATTTTTCAGCGAACTCTTCTAAAAATTTCCAAGCTTCCCCATCATCCTTGGTCATAAAGTTGCCTTGACAGATGGCTTCAAGGTTCTATTTAGTGGTAGGGTTAATGCCCTCATATATGATTCGGTACAGATCCTATCTCGGGATTCCGTGATGTGGACATTGAACCAACAGATCCTTGAAGCGTTCAAAACACTTCGAGAATGGTTCATTCAGAAGCTGGGTGAATTGATTTAGTTCGCAACGGACTCGAGCTGTCTTGTGATTATGGTAGAATTTCTTAAGGATTGCTGCAACGAATTCTTCCCAATTCGAAATGGAATGTGCGGTAGTCTTATACAGCCACTTCTCGGCTATATCGCACAAGGTAAATGGAAGAAGACGTAGACGCATAGCATCCACAGAAAGCTGTGAGGTACCCATCATTGCGCATACATTTTCAAATTTTGTGATAAAGACATATGCGTCTTCAGACTCGAGACCGTGGAATTTTGGTAGAAGGTTGATGTATTGGGGTTTAATCTCAAAATTGTCCCCGTTGGCTGGTGGAATGGATAAGCAGGTCGAAAGAGGACCTCACATAGGATAGCACCTCTCTTGGAGAGAGATACGGGGTGGATTCTGCGCACCAATGGACGGCGGAAGATTAGTGGTAAAGAAGTTCGATGGAGAAGGATCCATCGATGTGGGTGTGGTGGTGGGTAAAGAAGAAGTAAATGTAGAAATACCAACTTCGGAGTCGATCAGGGGAACGCGGACTAAACGGGCACTAGAATCCCGTGTCTAGCCTATCTTGCACTAAAAGGTTTAGTACAAGTGGCAGCGTTAATATAATTAGGGGAAATGAATGAAGTGGTGTTTGTTTTGAAAAATATACGGATTTTTGAAAAATATACGGATTTTTGAAAAAATAATGCAAATCACAACAAATGAGACAAGCAAAACCCTAAGTCTAGTAGTCACCTAGGTCAAGGCTCTAGACCGCTCCTAACTGCCAAAAGACAAGTCGCAGGATCAATCCTCCACTGCCTCTTTGTCTCTCCTGTGGCCAGGTAAGTGGGAGGTTCTCCACTACGTAAGTAGTGGGCCTAATTAAGTAACCACTTGCCTTAGACACACTTTCCTTAGACACCACAAAAGAAACGCGGATAAGCAATAGATTATCCACGACCTTCTCTTGTCCTAAGTGAGTGCGACGGTCCTTAGAGTCAAGTCTAGATTTCTTTTAGTTAATGAAGGTAATGCGGATGCAAGTTTGTGATTTTCGGGGCTTAGGAAGGATAATGAACTCCCCACCTAATCTGGATTTGGCCGTGCCCCTTAAATTCCGTATTAATATGCAAACAACCAAAAATCAAAACACGCACAATTTTTATTGCTTTTTGCGGCGCTGCGAATTTTTGCAAAGAAACCTGCAGCAAATTTGTTATTGGAGCAGATGAGAGAGGAGATAAGAAAGTCAAGAAGTCACCTGAGAAAAATGGTACAGTGATGCCCTCAACCCGCCGCGTAACCACCGCAATGGTCGCCCAATGTCATGGAAACGCCGCAATTCTACAAGATTACTGCACAAAATTTTTTACAGAATGCCTCTGTTCACCTCCTGAGTCCTCTGGAATATTCCAAATATTTTTCCAATTGCACAGAAGACTCTAGATTTCCTTGCAACAAATCACAACGAATCGTTTAGTATTTGCACGAATTTTGATCTAAAAAATTATGATGGAATAAACTTTTCAACTCAAATTTCAAAAACGAACAAATTAGCACACGTTCCCCGGCAACGACGCCATTTGATTGAATGAAATTCTCGGTGTGTATGTAGAAAATGTATAGAAATCACAACCAAAAATATTTTGACCGCAATCAATAACGGTGTCGATTGTAGCGCGTTAGCGAGTGCAGATCGTCCACAGGGAAAGTGAGATCCGTTCGAATTTCGAATTAGATGAATTGAAAATTAAAGAAAAGAGAAAACAATTCAATTCAAGATTTAAAAGTGAATTTCAAGAATTATTAAAATCTAGATCTAATAACAAGAAAACATTAAAATCAAGAATTAAGAATTGATGATATCCAATCCAATAATCAAGAATCGAAGTGAGGCTCGTAGGAATAGATCGAATCTATAGATGTGATGAAATCTATTGATTACGTTTTCTTATCCATTAACGACTTGATACTAGATCGATGACGATTAACCGAGGTTTAAGGATCTTTTAAAGAAATTAAGGTTTCTTCATCTCATCCTTTGTCCTTTCAATGAATCTCATTCAAATTCTAGCCTCGAGTAAATTCAAGAATCGATCATGAATCACTAATTAAGAGCGAACACAATCAAGAAAGTATCTCTCGAAACTAGGTTGCCGATTCTTCAATTAACACGAATTTACAAAACTTATAGGAATTAAGAACCGTTTCAAGATTTGTAACATCATCATCTATTGATCGTCTCGATTCCTCCACGAGCAGAGTTTTACTCAAACATCATATCAAAGAACACAATCACAAATCGAGATCTAATCATGATGCAAGAATGTAAAGAAAGCAAGATATAGAAATTTCACCTTTATTTATCAACAATTTTGTCATAATTCTCTCAAGATCTACAATGAGGAAAGAACTTGATCGTTGATTTCGGCTTCGCTCGTCTTCTTGAGTCGCGGATCTCCTTTGATCACATGCTCCGATGAAGTCCGGCGTTACGTCCTAAAGGATCAAAGGCTTCATGCTTGATTTGGTATTCGGAGTTCTTGATTTTTGGCTTTGGATTTTGAATTGGGGATTATGGTTTACAAGTTGTGTCACTCAACTTGTGTTGGGAATTGGAGAACCAATTATTGAACAACCTTAGAAGTGAAGCCTTAGGGTTCCTTTTATAGCCTTCATTAGCTTTGGCTTCCTTTAGAAGCTAGGTTTAGTTTAGCTTCCCTTGTAAGCTAAGTAGTTAGGTAGAAACTTCTAGAGGTAGTTAGTTAGGCTTTAGCTTCCTTCATAAGCTTGGAAGTTAGGGAGAAGCTTCTAGGCTTAGGTTGTTAAGTAGCTTGCTTTTGAAGCTTGAGGGTGATTAGCTTGGAATGTAAGCCTTACTGTTCTTGCAGAAACTTCTGGAGAATTCTGGACTTTGAAGTGGCTTGATGAAGTGTGGAGCTTGAAAGAAGAATACTGCAAAAGATTTCAGCTGACGTCACCCCCACGTGGCCGCGGATCCGCCGCGCTTGCCATGCTCCGGCCGCGAATCCGCGGCCCAATAGGAGCCTTGGTACATCAAGTTTCCAGTGTTGCTTTACATGGACCTCATGGTATTTCTCTGATATGTGTAATCTCATAAAGCTTTCTATATTGCTGCCAGATCTCAAGTCCTGGAGTTGGCGTATTTTTATTAGCACTTTTTCACAGATTTGGCTTTTCTCTTGGAATTTCCTGCACAGATTCTCGAAACAAGTGTTGTGCTATACAAAGATGATGCGATGCCATGATAAACACTCAATTTCCCTCAAAAATGTCGGTTTTAATATATAACACAAGTTATTTGGTATTTTACGGCTGTTTTGCTAATATGTGCTATATTAATACCGAACACCTCTAGATGAGTGCAAATGGTAGGAAAATTGACGTGTTAAAAATGCAATATTTTCGACTGATCACTTGGCCTTTCATTGCCTTGAGAGGTCGGTATGTTATCGAGAATTCCATTAAGAGGAGGGCTCATTTAGAGAGCCCTCCTGTTAGTATGGCTCTTAACATCAAGTATTTGAGAGGATCCACCTTTGATATGAGATGGACCTCATGCGCCAAAGCATAGTGTCTGAGCTTCATTATCACGAAGATTAACGCCAGGCAGTGTTTTTCGATGGGGGAGTAGTTATTTTCTGCCCCCAGGAGAACTCGACTCAAATAGTAGAGGGCTCTCTCTTTCCCTTGGTCGTTCTCCTGCGCCCATAGCGTGCCTAAAGAACCTTTAAGGGCTGTTGTGTAAAGGATGAGGGGCTTTCCCTTGACTGGAGCGGTCAGTACCGGCGGATTCTGCAGGTATTGCTTGATTTCGTCCAGTGCGCTTTGGCATTTGCGATCCCAGGCGAATAGGGTCCCCTTCTTCATCAGATGACTGTAGGGGCGGCATTTGCTGGAGAGGTTAGCTATGAACCACCGGATATACGCGAGCTTTCCCTGTAGAGACCGCAGTTGCTTGAGAGTTCTTGGCGGAGGCATTTCCATGATCACCTTGATTTTTGACGGGTCAATTTCGATGCCCCGGTATCGTACAATGAATCCTAGGAACTTGCCCGAGGAAACTCCGAACGCGCATTTGAGAGTGTTCATCTTCAGGTTGTATCTCCGAAGGCGCTGGAACACTATCTCCAGATGCTCCCAATGCTCCCCGTGCGATTTACTTTTCACCACGAGGTCCTCGATATAGCATTCGACGATTTCATGTATGAGGTCATTGAAGATCTTCGTCATGGCCCTCTGATAGGTAGCGCCGGCGTTCTTCAGACCGAAAGGCATCACTTTGTAGCAGAATATGCCCAGAGGAGTTCGGAAAGCGGTATGCTTCTGGTCTTCGGGATGCATCTTTATTTGATTGTACCCTGACGAGCCGTCCATGAAGGAGAAGACTTCGTGAGTGGACGTGTTGTCTATCATCAGCTCGGTGACTGGCACGGGAAAGTCATCCTTCGGGCAGGCTTTGTTGAGGTCCCGAAAATCTACGTAGATGCGCACCGTCCCATTTTTCTTCATCACTGGGAAGATGTTGGCAATCCAGTCAGGGTATTGAACTTCTTGGATGAAGCCGGAGTCGATTAGCTTCTTGACTTCGGCGTTGATACTCATTTCAAGTTCGAGCCGCATTCTTCTTGGTGCCTGTTTGACTGGATTGACGTCCGGAGATATCGCTAATTTATGCACCGCTATTTCTGGATCTAGCCCCGGCATCTCGGAATAGTTCCACGCGAAGAAGTCTTTATACTGCATGAGCACGTCTTTTAGCGTTGCCACCTGTTCTTTAGACAGCAGCTCACTGACGAACGTAGGTCGCGGGTCGTTTACCGTCCCCAAGTCGATTTTCCTTAGGTTATCCGCCGTGGTGTGTATTCCGTCCTCCAATTCTTTAGGCGCCGGTGGAAATTCCGCTCTTCATCCTCATTTTCGAAGCATCGGGATAGGTCATCCATGTTCTCGGGCACTCCTTCTTCTGACAGCGTTATTGCGTGGCAGGTATGAGATCGTTTCCAGGACCAATGTTGGTCTGGTTCTACTCTCGCCATATACGTTGCTCTTGGCACATGCCTTTGTGGTGGGGACACCCTCCAACTGTTGGATAGAGGGAACATGCCGAGTTGATATTGATCTTCGACCCATTTCTTGAAAGTAAAGCGGTCTTCAAGAGGATGACCTATCGCTCGGTGATAGGAGCAATAATCCGGCTGACAGACCTCGTTTGCTTGTTCGGGGCGCTTGGACTCCGGGAGCGTAATCATTTGATGTTTCATGACAAGGTCAAAGATTTTCCTTGTTTTGTCTCGAGGGAACGAATACGCCCGACCCATCTTTTTCGTTAAAGATGGATTCCGGCTGACCTTTTCCTGATCGCATGGCCTTTTGGATCCGTTTTGCTTCTGTCGAACGTTTTTTCCGTTCTTTGACTTGTTTTTACCTCTGCGTCGGGCCTTTTTCCTGTCTTGGGAATGCATGGAGGGCTGACGGGGAAGGGCATTGTCGTCCTTCGTAGCTTGCCGAAGGAGATGTTGCATTTTGGCCTTCTCGTAAATGGCCATTTCGCGGCTGTAGTCGTTCCGAACCTTTTGACTCGTTTCTCGTATTAGCTTGTCCATTTGTTCTTCAAATGATGGACTCAGTATTTTTATGGCAGGACCGCGTTCAGGCTCAGCGTCAACGTCTTTTAAAAGAGCATACGTTTCTTCATCAAGGTCCTTGATGACATGGCAGCCATGGAATTGCTCCCGTTTCTTGGACTGGACATATATCCAAGCCCGATCGTCTCCATTTTTCCGTTGGGCAATTTCCGCTGAGTTTCGGGGACGTTCCAAAACCTGTTGTAGAACTGAACTTATCGAGGAGTCTGTTTGAAAGGTACGCCTTGGCATCTTAATAACCTTTTCAATCCCTCGGTGTAGTACCCGGGTAGACGAATAGGTTGGAGCTTATCGAGCGCAGGATCGGCACCATGCCAGACTTCTTTCTCGACCTTGGTTTTCGTGGATTGATAGAATAGGATCTCCTTTTCATCTCTTCGCCTGGAAAGGACGTAGAACATCTACAGCTCTTGTACACCATACGTCTCAAGCATGTCAAGCTCTCTGTAGCGCTGTTGCGGAACCGTGGCGATTTGCAAACTTTGATCTTCTCCAGTGAGGGTCTGTATTGATGGCCGGACTGAGAACACTGCATTAACTTCGTCTTCGGAGTCACTGCCAAAGACCAGAATAGGGGTGGACAGTCCCGGCCTGTTGCATTGGGGCGGTCCTGAATAGACCATCTCTTCTTCCTCCTCGGTATCGCTCCCGAAGACCGGAATAGTGGTGATAGCTTTTTGCTTATTCTCCGATTTATGGCATCTTTCCGTGTCTTCGAAGTCTGGCAAGAAGTACTTGGCGTCCTCATATTTGTGGACTTCATTCATGGAAAACGGGTTTAGTTCTCCCTTCACGGTGTACTCGAGACCATCTTTGAAATACTTCATACACTGATGTTGTGTAGAAGGGATGATGTTGTACTCGTGTAACCAAGGCCTGCCGAGCAAAGCGTTGTAGCAAGTCTTGGCGTCAATGACATGAAATTTGATGTCAGTGACGAGCAGCCCGAAGCGTAATGTGAGAATTACAGACCCGAGCGTCCGCGATGATTGGGAGTCGAATCCGGAGATGGTGATTTTATCCCGAGCGAGGTGCTGAACGCTCATACAGATTTCTTTTAGCACCCTCACATTTAGGAGGTTGACAGAGGATCCGTTGTCAACTAAGATCTTCCATATTTTGATGCCAGGGCAATACCCGGCGATACACAGGGGACGGTTGTGCTCGCATGTTCCGAGGAGGAGACCTTCATCGCCGAAAGTGATGTCGGCCGTGTGCACTTCTTCCAGCTCGTCCTTCATCTTTTCTTCGGCAAGGAAAGCTTGAAACTGCTCGGGCTCTTGTAATGCCTTGATCAGGGAATCTCGCGCCTCTTTGGATAGGAGGAGGGCATCCAATATACTCAATTGTGAGGGTATCTTTCTCAAATGCGCTAGGACATTGTAATCCACGTTGCTTTTCTTAAGCGGGTCCTTGGCTGCAACCTCTTTGACGACTCGATCATCGAGGGCAATATCCTCAGGGACTTTTTCCTTCCCTTTATCTTTTTTGTTCGTCCCTTTGTTTGTGGGTCCGAGATTCTTTTCAGGCAACGCACGGCTGCGCAGCTGAATATTCTCGCAGGTCTTCATTTCTTCTGTCTCGGAGGTGGATTCTTTGAAGAGAGGGTCGAGGGCTATTTCTTCATCAGAGTCGCTTCCGAAGGTGAGAACTTGCGATCCCCCGGATTCAACCATGCAACAGTTGTCGGTAGTTCTTCCACGTTCGTCTGTCGCACTTTTTCGTTGTCGACGAGCTTCACGCTTCATCCTCTTAAAGTGTTGCCTGTGAGCGACATACCCTTGCCACCATTTTTTAAAGGCCATGTATTCTTCGGTAGGATGTGCAATCCTCTGATGGTATAAGCAATAGGTGGGATGTACATCCTCTTTTTCAGGGTGCATACTGCTAGGAGTATTCCCTTTGAAAAGTGGCAGCTTCATTCCCATGGACAAGGCTTTGGCGAACCGTTTCCTCGTTTTAAGTTTGCTTTTGTCTGCGGCGGATGTGCTTTGATCTGGCGGGAGTGTTTTGTGACCCATTCCTACTGCGACTTCTTCAAATTGACGCCGATTCCTGGCCCTTTCGAATATGGCCATTTCGCGTTCTTGATCATCCTTGCTCTTTTGACGGGCTTCGTTCAGCAGCATGTCGATCATTTCGTCAGACGGTTCTAATGGTTTTGGCTCCGATCCTGCCTCCGGCTCTTCCATGTTGTCTTCTAACGCCGAGTGAGCTTCTTCATTAGTTAGCGACGAATGAGAGATCGTGTGGCAACTTGCCACATCATCCTCAGATTCTTTTGACGAGTCATCTCCGCCGTCGTTGTCGTTATTTTCGCTCTCAAGGATATTGTTGAGAAATTCTTGGAGTGTGACCGGGGTTCACGCCTTTTGGTTGTATTCCTCCAGCGCGTCAATATGTTTTGCAGGTCCGTGCGCTTGTCATCAGGCTTCACGGGCTTTTTGGTCTTCTTCTTCTTCTTCGGAGACTTTGACGGCTGGGCCTGAGCGTTTTGACCATCGCTACCAATTCTTGGCGTCAGGCGCGGTTTCAGCATTCCCTTAATGATTTCAGGTTCTAGCGGGCTTCTCCACCTAATCGCTGGGCATGTTTGGAGATCTTTCAACATTCGTTTTGTTTTGGCTGAAAGTGTGACCTCCCATGGAGCTTCTTCTATAAAAGAGCACGATGCCCCTGGCGTGTCTATCTTTTTAGGAGCGTGTGGCTGGGACGAGCTTACCTTCCAATTCTCAGACAGTGCGAATTTTCCCTGTTGGTATTGGTCCTCAATCCAGCCTTTGAAGACGAAGCAATCTTCGATTGGATGGCCTACTGCTCGGTGGTAGGAGCAGTAATTAGGATTGTTGGCGTCGCCCGGCTGCAGTGGACGTCTTGGATCTGGCAGATTGATGAGCCTATTGCGCACCGCCAGCTCGAACAGTCTCCTCGTTTTATCCCAGGGAAACAAATAAGGGCATTTTAGCTTCTCGTTGAAGAATCGATGTCTATCGTTTTGGCGATCAGTTGGTTTTGGACCACTAGGCTGCTGCTGAGCATTGGCGACGAAGGTCACTTTCCCTTTCCCTTTCTCGTTTCGAGGCTCCATTTTCGAGGAAGACGGTCTATGGCCCATCTGATCCATTTGGGCCAGCTTGTCAATTAAGGCCTGGAAGGTAGTCGGTTTGAAAAACATCATGAACTGGGGTATGGTCGCCTGCGGATCGAGGGTTCCCACGAACATGCCTACTGCAGGAGCTTCTTCGATGCGTTGTTCACATTTCGACCATAGGTTCCACCGCCGGATTGCATACTGAACCCATGTTTATCCCGGCTTCACCCTGGCATTGATCAATGTTGTGATTGGGGTGCGTTCGCTAGTGCTTGTGAAACGCTGGGTGAATAGCAATTCCATCTCTGTAAAAGTTTTGACGGAGTCGTTGGGAAGCTCTGAATACCATTCGAACGCCGTCTCCGCCAAGCTGCCGACGAATTAGCGAAGCAGTAGCTTATCGTCACCCCCAGTGTTTCCGCACAGAGCCCTGAACTGAGCGACATGTTGATGGGGATTGCACGTCCCCTTGTATACGTGGAACTTAGGAATCGTTTATCCTGGCGGGTACTTAATCTGATCGTACCAGCTTGGATATGGTCACCCAGTTCTGACGACTTGGCCAGCGGCTTCGTTCGCTTGATGAGCTCGTATCTGTTGAGCTATATAATCATCGAGCGCAGCTTTCGAGATTGTTTCCTCCTTTACAGCTGAAAAGGCCGGAAGAGGGTTTGATGTCTCCCCTCTATCGTCTTCAATTATTACCGGAAGATCTTCAGCTAGAGGGTCTGGATGGATCATCATGCCCACCATATCTTGGAACAGAAGCGCCATTTGCTTTATGTTGGCCGCTTGTTCAGCGACCTCTTTGTCTTTCCTCTCGAGCTTTCTTCGGAGGAATTCGGCATCAGTTTCCTGCTCTTGGCGCTGCTATGACGATGTCTCCGGGTTTGCTTTTAGCACAGTGAGTGCGGTCGTAGTTGTCAGCATCTCCTGGAGCTTCTGCTGTTGTTACTCCTGAGCCTTTTTCACAGACCGTGTAAGTGGTCGATGAACTATGAAGATACGGCTGTCCTCTTTTCCGGAAGCCATGTAAATAGAGTACACCACCATGTCCCCAGACTTGGGGCGTTTAGGTTCAGTTCCTTTGAGCTTCGTCGCAGACACGGGGATTTTCTCCGGCCTTCTTCTTTTGTGGGCGGTCGAAGTTGAGGGGGCCTTTGCAGCGGGCACCCAAGTAGACGACACCTTCTGTGGTACGACGGGGTGGTCCTTCTCTTTCCGAACCTTCATCTTCTTTGGTCGGCGGGAATAGTCTTGGTCAATCACAGAGTCTTGGACCCTTTGCCAAACCCTGTGAATTTTGGATGACAGCCGCTGAGGGGGATGCTCTGGCTCCGCTTTTGTAACATCTTCAGCAGGTGGAGGAGTCCTTTTTAACAAAGCAGTTGGAGAGTTTTTGTGCACCCTCCTAAGCGGTTCAAAGCTGTTCCCAGTTGGAACAGCAACGTCAATTTCTACCGTTGGAGCTGGTGGAGTTAGTCCAGAAGGGGAACTGCTCCCAACTTTCCTCACTCGGCGCCAGTGGCGACGTCGAGCATGTCTTGCAGACGGTACTGGCTCAGTTGCGGGGGTGGCTTCATCATGCCCCCTGTTCTGGTGAAGGGCTGCCGTTGGTGCCAGTCTATTGAAAACTGACGTCCGCCGAGAGGAAACGTCCAACCTGTCGAAGACTGACCCTTAGGCAGGGGAAGCAGCTTTAGTGATTTTGCCCGAAGAGGGAGTTAGAGCGGACAGTCTTGTGAAAACCGACCCTTTAGCAGGAGAAGCCTCTCTGATGACTTCGTTTACTGGGACCGGAATGGCTATCCGTTTCGGGATAACCCCTCGGGTATTGCAGGCTTCTTCACGGGCTTACTTGAGCTCTGTCCTAGCCTGGTAAAGGCCGAGGCATTGGATTTGGATGACCCGTTGAGAGGGGCCGTGGAGGTTGCAAGCCGATCAAAGACCTACTTCTTCGGAGCTTCTTGGGATGGCATCGGGGCGTTGAAGCTCATTGGTGGGAGCATGGTCCCAAAGAACAACCCGTTGGTGGCTTGTGTCACCTGCTCCACCGGTATTGCGAGAACGGAGGCCGCTTGAGGCCCATAAGCTACTCCACCAGACGGGGCGGAGCGAGAACGGTTGTTGCAGCTGGAGCAGTTAAAAGCCATTGATCTTCTTTTTTTTGCACGGAGCAGGACACCAAATCTTAGTACCTCGAATCCAGGGGAAACCATAGCAAACCGCGATTCGTCCGCAAAAGACGACACACGAAGTGTGGAGTGGAAAAAGGAAAAGGTCCCTCTGGGCATGCCAGAATCTGTTTACCGCCGAAAACCGGGAAGACAGACGTCTTTCCTGAATTTGGGGGCAGATGCTATTTGGTTTTATCCGTCCACCTCTCCGAAGATGCCAAGTTGATTTATTGCACCATGCATCGGAGGTTTAGACGGATGCGGCCGTTGTAGCAGACTTCGTCAGATTCCCCCTCATTGTAAGGGGTTTTTGAATGTGGGGACGCTCTTCCCTGCAGGCGCAAGCCCCTACAGTTAATTATGCTACCGCATCACGGTAACCACTTTCTCCTTCTCCAGATGGTCACTTCGCGTCGTGTGTATTTGTTTTATTTTTGGTTTCCCGTGGATTGTATACGGAGACTAATTTATGTTGTCGTCCGTAGGGCGTGGATTAGTCCAAATCCGTATTTTCTTAAATTTGGGTTTGGATTGGTTTAAGGCTCGTTAATCTCATTTTAGATTAAGATCAACTTAAACGTTTGTTAAGGATACGTTAGTCTAAGTTCTAGACTAAGATCTACTTAACAGGGTTTTGAGATCATTTAGATCCAACAAAAGAGCATTTGGACTCTAATGTCTTAGTTTAGGGATGTTGCGGTCCATAAAGTTTAAGGACATCATAGTCCATGAGTTTAAGGACCTCATAGTCCATAAAGTTTAAGGACATCATAGTCCGTGGGGTTTAGTTTAGGGACGTTGCGGTCCATTGGGTTTAAGGACATCATAGTCCATGAGTTTAAGGACCTCATAGTCTGGTTTAAAGGCATCGTAGTCTGTGGTATTTTGGTTTCACAGTTTGGGGATGCGCCAAAAGTTATTGGTTATTTGGACCCTCCATCTCTCTGAAGACGTTGAAGAATTACAACGACATGTATTAGAGGTATGAAGGGATGTACCCTTGAACCAAGTGTCAGATTAAGGAGCAATGGGATAAACATTACTTTGAATGCCATCTGAGATGATCAATTTTGGAAGACCTGAGTACAATTGGGACTCGTTAAAAAGGAATTTTGGCTTTAGGAGACTTAGCTGATTTGAGCTACGGTTAGCCTATCGTAGTGTTAAACACTAGCGTATGTTTGGCGCTCACGTGGGGTCACGTGAGGCGCTTGAAAGTTAGCACAGCTCCTTTGGAGTTATTCCTTTCTCCTTTTCTGAGTGCTAAGCACTATTGGGACACGTGAGATTACGTGAGGCGCTCTGAAGAATGAAAATTGCTTCTGTTTTATTCTGCTTATCTGCTGAAAGTGCTAAGCGCTTATTAAGGGGTCACGTGATATCACGTGAGGCGCCCTAATTTGGGATTTGCTTTAGATTTCACTCCCCTTTTTTTTTGAAAAGCTTGTTCATGGGTCACGTGGGAGAACGTGACCTGCTCTCATTTGTTTTCTCTTGTTCAACAAGGGTGGTCACGTGGGCACACGTGATCTGACATTTATCATGTTGAGGGGGCTAATCTCTTTTCTTTACGTGCATAGAGATCATGAGTTTTGAGACTTTCAAATCCCTTGTTTAATAATAATAAAATTCTTAGGACTTAGTTTTATTCTCTTAGGTTTGGGATCTGCATGGCTAAATCTCCTCGATGAGAATTAAATTCTCAACTTGTGAGGAGATCTGCTTCTGCAGATCTTTCACCATAAGGAGGAACTGAGTTCTTATATGAAGGGTTAAACCCTTGTTTTATCAGAGGAATTAAATTCCTATATACTTTTTGGGAGAATTAAATTCTCTGAACTTAGATCTCCCCCTAAGTTTTGGATCTGCATGACAGAATCTCCCCGATGAGAATTAAATTCTCAACTTGTGGGGAGATCTGCTTCTGCAGATCTCAACCAGAGGAAGAACTAAGTTCTTATATGAAAAGTTAAACTTTTATGGAGGTGAAAAAGAAGTGAGATATTCTCTGTCTTTTGTTCCTTCTCCTACCTCGGGTTTTTCTTTCTTTTAACTTGAAGTTTTTGAGGGGGTTTCTTCTCTCTCTTTCTGTCTTCTGAGAACTTAAAAAAAAAACTCCTTCCTTCCCCTCATTTTTTTCTTTTTCTTTGCTCTTATTTATAGGAGAAAGAAGGGAATCGATTTGTTTAGAAAATCTCTCACTGAGAGATTTTGATTGATTTTCTAATCAACCAACATGATCTTTTAGATCACTCGGTGAATTTTTATTCACCGTTGGATTTTTAATCCAAGGACTTCTGTTTTACAAAAGATATTTCTTTTGTTGTTCTTAGCAAGTTTAGGAAGATATTTCCTTGCACAGAATTTTTTTGTAGATTGGTGATTTTTAATCACCATTGGATCTTTAATCCAACGGTGCTCTGTTTTACAGAGCGTAATCTTTCTTGTTTAGAAAGATCCAAGGAAATATTTTCCAAATAAGGCTTTTGGTCCCTTTAATTAGAATTTACTTCTATCGGTTCAGAAGGCATAGGAGTCTATCACGTGTAGCACGTAACCCCACCAAATTAAGCCCATCCAATTGTTTGCTTTATTCAGGCGCCTATATACTTTGTCTATAGAGGTCACGTGTCTGCACGTGAGGCCCAGTTTTAGCTTAGTTTTGCCAAGCGCAGCGCCTATCACGTGTGGGCACGTGATGCTCCACTTAGGGACTTTTTCCCGTTGCTTTATTTATTTATTTATTTTCCGTAAGGGAACATCTACTATGATTAGAAATACTCACATCCTATAGTTTTCTTTAAAATTCCAAGTGGTTGAAATGGTGGATGAATGGACTCCTAATAGGCTCCAAGTTGTTGAGACAAGTTTGGTGAAGACCCTTCCCATCAAAGATGATCTACTTTGAGAGCTCCATGGCTAGGGCTTCAAGCTTCAAACTAGAAGCTAACTAGTTCTCCTAAGTTGCCAATTTGGGAGGCCTAGAGATGCAGCAATCTTTCACTCTTTTATTTTCTCTCTTTTATTTTCTTTTTAGCGTTTTTGTGGAGGAGGATGAGAGTTTGGAAGCAAGGAGAAGGAAGCAAATTAATTCTAAAAGCTTTAACCATTTGGAAAATGGTTACAACCTCTTAATTAGAATTCTCAACTAAATCCTAACCATCCATTCTCGTCAATATAACAAGTGTCCATCCTCATACTCTCCTTCCACATGTCACCACTACAAGGATAGTGAATGTTGTGCTATACCTTAGTCACAACATTAGTTAAAAAGAACAAGTCACAACATTAGCTAAAAAGAACAAAGAGAAAGAAATAAACCAATTATATATATATATATATATGCAACATAATACATAAATAAATATATATACATGTAATTGATTTTAATGCATTAAAAATACATAAAAAAAGATAAATATCATCAGTAACAAAATACTAGTAAATACATACACACAAACACACATCAATATATTAAATCGGCACCCGACATAATATTTGTATTTCTAAAAAGAGCGGCTAATATTGCAATCGTCCGATTACCGTCAATGTATAAAATACACAAGTTTTAATCGAACCCAAGCATGTACTAATGTACCACAACTACATCGTATTGCCAAAGCGGTAAACCCTCTGTGTGGGACTCTAAAGACTCGACAATACGCCGGCAGTGGGTTTAACCACAAGCACGTCAGCTGCACTAGCCGTACGTAACGGCTATCCAGGTATTGAGCGAAAGGAAGATCGACAAGCAAGCCTGTCCGAATCCCTACAGAGCTTGTAAGTGACATTTACCATGCAGTCCGGTCCGTTCATATGAGAGTATCGCATATCGGGTCTAGAGGTGGTTAAAGTCAGACCCCTAATAACGCGATATATAATGCCGGTATCTAGCCCAATACCATCCGAGAAACTACTGACTTGCCTGTCAATAAATCTCATCTACCATGGCCATGGATTTTATGGTATTGGCCACCAAGCACTATGCGATATCGACTCCATATACCGAGAGAGATGAATCCCTTCTATCACTCACCGCTTCCAAGTACTTCGGGACTGCACCCAAAAACTACCTGTTTGCACGACTTATTTAAGCCGTGGTAGGGTAAAAGCAAAGTACAGTGGGAACACACTTGAGACAAATGATGATGTCATGTCAGCGGACTACCTACACTATGCCACCAGTGAACTACTATCTGACGTTAGATATAACACCAACCAGCATGTTCCCGGCGAGTCCGTCCACTGTAACTCATAACCTAATGATCACCTGTATACAATCTTTGGTAACTAACTAACACCAATGGCTATGAGACCGGCCATCACCACTCGTCGAGGTCAAGAAACGTATACACTAATCTACTCTGGAATATCGATGTCCAGTCTCGATATTCCCACGACTAGGGACATTTAAGGATGTGCTTATGGACTATCCAGAACTCACTAGTATGATCGTCATCATAATCCTGGTAGTCAAGCATAAATCTTATATGCTATATCACACAAGACATGTACATGATGATAAAGACAACCCAGATAGCATACTATCATCTCGAGTAAGACTGTTCTACCCGTATAAGTCCTCCCTTAATCATCATAATCACCTACCTGCGATTGCAATAATTTCTTTGAGGGCATTATATCCAACAATCTCCCACTTGCACTTAAGGCTAATTGTTGTGGTATCGCGTACCCACTGCCCGTGTGCTATCGAATACCCAACTTCTCTACTAATCAGTTTCACAAATCGTGTTTGTGAAACAATTGTGTTCGAGAAATAGTCTCGGTGAGTGGATCCACTCCAATGTTTCTATCTTTATCTCTCTATATCTCAGCTTCGCGGAGAACGACTGTCTCCCGAAATGAGTGATACCTGTCTTAGAATTTGTCTTGATGCCTGATGGGACCAAGTTCATAATATGAACATCAAATCCAACAAACTTCTTAGACTGTATTTTCCACTGAATTTAATCAGTATTCTGCACCATGCCTACCTTAGTATCCGCTTGGATCTCTGTCCAACATACTGCACCTCAAAAGAGGGCCAACTATTAACTCTAACAGACATTCTGTCATCCAGGTCACCTTGGAAGCCATAACCGGTAACCGTCTCCTGTAGTAGACTGCCATTACCATATACCAAGAAGATTCACTTATGTTCATAACTGCTTCCCATTGTTTCTCCAGGATTGGAATAATATTCCCATACAGTCCGGTCCGTTTGTCTGAGAGTATCGCATATCGGGTCTAGGGGTGGTTAAAGTCAGACCCCTAATAACGCGATGCATCATGCTGATATCTAGCCCAATACCATCCGAGAAACTACTGACCCGCCTGTCAGTAAATCTCATCTACCATGGCCATGGATTTTATGGTATTGGCCACCGAGCACTGTGCGATATCGACTCCGTATATCGGGAGAGACGAATCCCTTCTATCACTTACTGCCTCCAAGTGCTTCAGGACTGTACCTAAAAATTAACTGTTTGCACGACTCATTTGAGCCGTAGTAGGGTTGAAATCAAAGTACAGTGGGAATACACTTGAGACAAATGATAATTTCATGTCAGTGGACTACCTGCACTATGCCACCAGAGAACTGCTATCTGACGTTAGGTATAATACCAACTAGCATGTTCTCGGCGAGTCCGTCCAGTGTAACTCATAACCCAATGAGCACATGTATACAATCTTTGGAGGCTGACTAACACTAATGGCTGTGAGACCGGCTATCACCTATCGTCGAGATCAAGAAACGTATACACTAGTCTACTCTGGAATATCGATGCCCGGTCTGGATATTCCCATAACCAGGACTATTTAAGGATGTACTTATGGACTACCCAGAACTCACTAGTTTGATCGCCATCATAAACCTGGTAGTCAACAATAAATCTTATGGGCTCTATCAATATTTAATAATGATATGCTATGCCACACAAGACATGTACATGATGATAAAGACAAACCATATAGCATATTATCATCTCGAGTAAGATTGTTCTACCCGTATAGGTTCTCCCTCAATCATAATAATCGTCTATCTATGATTGCAATAATTGCCTTGAGGGCGCTATATCCACCAGTATGTTCAAGGCAATCTTGGATATGCGACGGTGGAAAACGATCAGCCGTATAAGATCGTTGGAAAGGGGACGATCATCTTGCAACCTTCTGGTGGTGGTCAACTAAAATTGAAAAATACTCGTCATATTCCAGATTTGAAAAAGAGACTGATTTATACTAGTCAGCTTGACAACGAACGTTTTCTTATGACGTTTAGAAATTCGCAGTGGAAGATTACCAAAGGGTCGTTGGTGGTTGCTAGGGGCAAGTTGAGCGGTTCGTTATATTCTTTCAGTGGAAGTAGCGGAGGATCGGTTGGATTGGTAACGGGTTCGGAGTTAAATTCGGAGACTTCGTTGTGGCATAGGCTATTGGGGAACCTTCACGAGAAGAACATGAAAATTCTTCAAGGAAGGGGCTTCTTTCGGGGATGAAAAATGTGGAGTTGGGGCTGTGCGAGAGTTATATTTGTGGGAAGCAAAACACGCTCAAATTTCAGATTGGGGGCATAAAAAAGAAGACCAAGAAGCTGGAGATGATGTTGTTCATATCATAATTTTGCATTATTATATTCCCCATTCTTAATCATATTGCAAATAAATAGGTGATTTTGATCCATGTCTGCTAAATAGTTGCAGGTTACAGGTTCTCGGAATAATACAGTGAAAACGGTGAAAAGATGCTACAAATGTGAGACTACGACCAACAAATAGATGAATCTGCAAGATGCCGCCTACAGTTTAAGGAACAAATGAAGATTAATGAACAGTTCGATTGCACAACGTATAAGGGCAGCACAAGATTCAAGATTTCAATACGAAGCTAATGGTGAAAGTCCACAACATTCTGCACTGTGGAAATCTGGAAGAACATAGAAGATATTCTGAGAAACCAAGTGAAGAAAATAGATGGAAAAAGCAACTTGAAGCTGCACAGAAGAATTCAGCCCAAGACCCCACCACATGGCCGCGGATCCGCGGCCAAACATGGCTTATGGCCGTGGTTCCGCGGCCGTGCTGAGCACGTGTCGGTGCAATTTGTCGGTGGGTGTCGATGCGTTGACCAGGCTTCTCAGGGTAGTCTTGTAATTTTAGATGTGGATCCGATGTAAACCCTAGGGTTTCTCCTATCTATAAATAGGAAAGCCTACAGCCTCTTTTGGGGTGTGCCTCTTTTGGGTGCCTCTTTTGAGATGCCTCTTTTTAATTCGAGATTAAATTTTTAATTCCCTTGTAATCGTCAAAGAGTGCATCAATAAAAGTAAGTTTTTTTATTTCTTTTATGTTATGTTCTTCTTATCTGCATCTTTATTTCTCTGTAATTTTTTACCTGCCTTATTTAATTGCAAGTTAATTAGATTCTTAAACTGAAAATTATAAAAAATGTATTTTGTCGCAATTTCCTTAATGAGTGAGTAGTTCCTCACTTGTTAGGGTTAGGATTGGGTAGGTTTGAGATATGAACATCTCTCACTCCTTTCTTTCCCTTATAATATTTTTAAATTAGGACTCTATGTAAATCAATCACCCACCGCTCGCTACGGCACCCTATCCTATGAGATAATGGTGATACCCTAGTCAGACCGGTCGTGGTTGATTTAGATAGAGGTTAGGGCTAAGAATTAAGAAAGGACGGAAAATGACCAAAAGGAAGAAACTTAGTTTCTTCCCAGTCGTGCTAATCCCCTTTGTTAATTATTACCCTAACACCTAAAGTTCACAATTGGCGGTGAAGAGACGATTCGAGGGATATATCTCACAACTTGTCCTTTGGATCAGTTAGGAGCGGTCTAGTTGACTTAGGAGACCTTAGCTCTAGGCTTGATTGTGCATATTCAAATTGTGATTGAAAGTGTGTCGTAGTTCCGTATAAAATCTTTTGCAAAAATCTTTATAAAAAAAAACCACAAACAAAATTTTTTACAAAAACTTGCCAGTTTGTCGCTAGAAATCCATTGCACCAAACTTTCACCCACATTCTCTCATTGACGTTTTCTTACCCTCACCTTATGCTTTTTGACTACACTTAAACCCGTTTAGTGTATGTCTGGTTGGACCAGGGACCCTAGCGCCCGTTTAGTCTGTGTCTCGTTGGTTCCTACTGACGACGCGTTCGACTCCGAAGTCGAAATTCCCTCCATTTCTTTACCTTCATCTTCACATTCACCATCTGCTAAAGAGATGTCAGGATTCGATCCTAACAACCCTTTACCGTCTGTTGAAGCGCCCCAACGAATCGCGCTCCAGGATCTTTTCTATCCCACCCGCACCGCACTTCCTACATGTCTTTCACTTCCACCGTCTAATGGGGACAAATTCGAAATTAAACCCCACTTCATCAATATGTTGCCCAAATTTCACGGGCTGGAATCTGAAGATGCCTATATCTTCATTAACAAGTTCCAGAATGTTTGCTCAATGATGAAGACCACCCAACTTTCCGATGATGCTATAAGGCTACGTGTGATTCCCTTCACTTTATGTGACCTAGCTGAAGAGTGGCTATATAGCACAGCATCGCATTCCATAAAAAATTAGGAAGAGTTTGTTGAGGCTTTTCTTAAAAAGTTTTATCCACACCATAAGACCGTGAGAATTCGCAATGAAATTAATCAATTTTCCCAACTTCCATCCGAACCTTTTTGGAAGTGTCTCGAACGATTTAAGGACCTTCTTGTTCAGTGCCCTCACCACGGTATTGAGAAATGGCAACTTTGCCAAACTTTATATGAGGGACTGAACCCATCAACTAAGCAGTTGCTGGAAACCATTTATCAAGGTCACTTTCTTACAAAATCGAGCGAGGATGCTTGGCAATTTCTCGACGATCTTGCTGAACAAACACTTCAGTGGGAAAGCACTAGACAGACCACTTCATCCACTTCATCAGGTCAGTCTAGGGCAGGCATACATCAACTTGATATGTCGATTGCAATAAAGGCCGAAATGGCTGCACTCACGAAAAAACTTGAAGCAATTGAGAGCAAATTCTCATCGCCTTCTCCTGCCCCTGCTTTACCCACTCGCACTATTTGCGCTTGTTGTTCGGATCCATCCCACTTGACTGAAGAGTGTCCTTACAATCCACCTGCTCAAGGACAGGATCAAGTCAATGCTGCCTTTCAGTAAAGACAAAGAAATGATCCATACTCTTCAACTTATAATCCTGGTTGGAGGAGCCACCCAAATTTTGCTTGGAACCAAAATCAACAACAATTCCAAGGCAATAACAATTTTCAAAGGCCTCCTCCACAATAACAAGCCCCTCAACAAACTCAATATCAGCAACCATTCCAACCCCAACCTTACCAAAACAACAATTCTATACCAAACAACTCTTATCCTCAAAACAATTTTGTTCAGCCAAATAACGATAAGGTTTCCTCGCTAGAACGAAGTCTGGATGCGTTTTTAAAACAATCTACGCAATCCTTAGCCAGCATCCAGTCTTCCATTCAATCTTTGTTGTAACACACTGCTTCACATGATCAGAGTATCAAAACAATTGAAACCCAAATTGCACAACTGAATGCTGCTCTAAGCGAGCGAGAGAAGGGGAAACTTCCATCTCAACCACTGCCAAATCCTTGTCACACACAGAATACATATGTTGCTCATGAACAACAAAATCATAATGTGAGTGCTGTGACCACGTTGAGATCTGGAAGAGTGTTGCAAAATAATATGGGCATTAATGATGACACCCCGGCCACCGCTTCTTCTTCTTCATCTTCTTCATCGTCAGAGCCTGTTCTCCATTCTTCACAAGGCTCTACTTCTTCTACTACTCCGAACGGACCCACATCTCACTCCACGAAAACACTAACACTGGGATCCGTTCCAACTCAGCAATCTACTCCACAAACATTGGACTCAACAAATTTTCAAAATATTCCATTTCCAAACAGGTCGAGATCCAATAAACCAACTCCACAAATGGAGAAAATTGTGGAGTTATTTAAACAGGTTAGCATAAATATACCTCTCTTAGATGCAATCCAACAAGTCCCTTCTTACGCCAAAATCTTGAAGGACTTATGCACCAAGAAGAGGAAATCACAGGTACCCAAGAAAGTTTTCTTGGCTAATGAAGTGAGTGATGCTCTTACCCAATCTTTACCTCAAAAGCAAAAGAACCCTGGTTGTCCTACAATTTCAATAGCTATTGGGGATAAGAACATAAATCGCGCACTTTTAGATCTTGGTGCCAGTGTTAACCTGTTTTCCTATTCAGTTTATGAGCAATTAGGCCTTGGAGAGTTAAAACCCACACATTGCACTCTTCAAATGGCCGATCGATCTATCACCCATCCTAGGGGTGAGTTAGAGGATGTGTTGATTAAAGTAGGGGACTTCATATTCCCCGTTGATTTCATCGTTATGGACACACAACCTGTAGCTAAACCCCGGAATCAAATTCTGGTGATACTCGGTCGACCATTCCTTGAAATTTCTAATGCGGTGATCAATTGTCGAAATGGTTCGATGAACCTATCTTTTAGAAATATGACAGTTGAGCTCAACATTTTTAAGTTGGGGAATCAGCCTTCCGAGCCTAATTCTAATATACTTGATGTTTGCTCAATCCAAGAGATCACTCAGGAGGACTGTGAGCTCGAAAAATTTCTGTTCGATCACAACAATTTTGACGCCAATAGTGCGTTCCTCCTTGATTCTGACACAGCTTTCACACCCGATAACGATTATGAGTGTTTCACTTTTTCGAACGATTTTGAAGAATCACTACCCGAGTTTGAAACCTTTGACTTTTCGGATGAGTTAACTGAACCATCCGACTCGATAGCTTACACTCACTATGAACCTTTGTTGGAATCCTTCGAGTTCGAGACAGTTTCACCAATTTTACCTTCAATTGTTTCACCTCCAAAACTCGAACTCAAGCTATTGCCGTCTCACCTTAAATATACTTACTTAGGTGAGAATGAGACCCTTCCTGTTATCATATCGGTATCTCTAGCCACCGAGCAAGAGAAAGCCCTTTTAATGGTCTTACAAAACAATCGGCAAGCTTTTGGTTGGTCTATGGCGGACATTAAGGGAATTAGTCCCCTCATTGTTGAACATCATATCCATATGATGGATGATGCCAAGCCAGCAAGGGATCCACAAAGACGCCTCAACCGAATCATGAAGGAGGCTGTTAAAAAGGAGATCGTAAAATGTCTTGATAGTGGTATCATTTACCCTATCTTCGATAGCCAGTGGGTTAGCCCCATTCACGTTGTCCCAAAGAAATCGGGCATAACGGTCATAACAAATGAGGCGAATGAGTTAATACCTACTCGCACCCAAACTGGGTGGTGAGTATGCATTGATTATAGAAAACTCAACGCCGCGACACGGAAAGACCACTTTCCATTACTGTTTATTGAACAAATGCTAGAACGATTGGCTAGGCATGAATTTTATTGCTTTTTGGATGGCTATTCCGGCTATAATCAAATTCCCATCGCCGAAAAGGACCAAGACAAGACTACTTTCACTTGTCCATTCGGTACATTTGCTTACCGTCGCATGCCCTTTGGGTTGTGTAATGCACCCGCTACTTTTCATCGGTGTATGATGGGAATCTTTTCAGACATGGTCGAAAAATTCTTGGAGATTTTTATGGATGATTTCTCCATTTTCGGCGACTCCTTTGACGAGTGTTTTCTACATTTAGACGCAGTCCTTACCCGATGTAGGGATAAGAACCTCACTTTAAATTGGGAGAAATGCCACTTTATGGTGCAAGAAGGTATTGTCTTAGGACATATCATCTCGCAAAATGGCATCGAGGTAGATAAGGCCAAAATTGAAGTTATTTCTAATCTTCCTCCTCCCAAGTGCGTCAAAGACATTCGAGCCTTTCTTGGCCATGCCGGTTTTTATAAACGGTTCATCAAGGATTTTAGAAAGATTGCTAGACCCTTGACCCTGTTGTTGGCCAAGGACACTACTTTTGATTTCGACTCGAACTGTATGAAGGCGTTCGAGTCTTTGAAAAACTCGCTTACTTCCGCGCCCATTCTTTCATCTCCTGACTGGACGCATCCTTTTGAAATTATGTGCGATGCATCAGATTTTGCCATTGGTGCTGTCCTTGGACAACACATTAACAAGATGCCGCATGTAATTTATTACGCTAGCTGGACATTGAACGAGGCCCAATTAAATTACACAACAACTGAAAAAGAATTCTTAGCTGTTGTGTTTGCACTTGAAAAATTCAGGCCCTATCTAATCGGCTCTCCAGTCATAGTTTATACTGATCACTCAGCTCTTCTCCATCTTTTTACGAAGAAGGATGCTAAATCTCGGCTTATACGTTGGATCCTCCTACTACAAGAGTTCGATCTTGTCATCAGAGATAAGAAAGGATGCCCTTTGGGCATTCCGTACTGCCTATAAGACCGATCTTGGCATGTCTCTATATTGGCTTGTTTATGGAAAGGCTTGCTATCTTCCTGTTGAAATAGAGCACAAGGCATTTTGGGCAATAAAAGAGTTGAATCTATCTTTGGGAGATGCGGGCAGCAATAGAAAGCTGCAGTTGAATGAATTGAACGAGCTGAGGGATGAAGCCTACGAGAACGCGGTAGTCGTTAAAAATAGAACGAAGGTGTTTCACGATAAACACCTTATGCGCAAGACTTTCAAACCTGATCAACAAGTTTTACTTTACGACACACGATTGCACTTCCATCCCGGAAAGCTCCGATCTCGATGGAAAGGGCCATTTTTGATACGCACCGTATATCCGCCACGTGCGGTCGATCTAGAAAACCCGGAGGACGGTTAACTGTTTAAAGTGAACAGACATCGACTTAAACCGTTCCTCACTGCGGACCCTTCGGAGGAGCTCCTGTTTTTGCAGGAGCCGATCTACATTGACTGATCTTCCTCCATCTACCCCTAAATTTTCGATTATCTAGCCAAAACACTGTTTCAAACAAGTTTGGGGGTATGTATCATTTGTAATTATATAAAAACAAAATAACATAAAAAATGAAAATAAAAAATTTTTGGGGGTATTTTTTGTAAATTTCCAGATTTTATAAAATAAAAATTAAAAATTTTATTTGCAAATAATTTCATCTTTTTAAGAGGGTTTTTTTTGCAAATAACCAACACATTCCCCAACTATAAATAAACGCCGACCCTTCTCTGTTTTCTTAACCCTAATTTTTCACCTCTCTGCAAAACCCTAGCCGCCGCTCAAAATTTTCCAGAACGATCTCGCTGCGCTGCCGCGCAACCGCCGCAAGAAGCCCGTTTCCGCCGCGCAACCGCTGCGCCCCTGCTGCGTCACCCTCTGATTTTCTCAGAGGAGGTTTCCATCTTCTTCTTCTTCTCTGTTAATTTTTTTTTAGATCTGTAAATTTTCTGTGATGGCTCCGAACATACAATTAGAGCGTGATTTTTCATAAATCTTTTCACACACGATATATGAAAGCTATTTTGCTGATGAAATCACACGGAGGGGGTGGAATTTTTTAATCTATAATCATCCCAATGCTTACGTCCTTCCAGATCCAGTCACTCGTTTTTACGAGTGCATGGAAGAAGGCTGCCTTGCACAATACGGTTTTATCAAACTACTTTGGGGCGATTGGGAGATAATTATTGACAGAGACTTCATCCATGAAGTCACTTTAATCCCTAGATTACCTGTTCACGACCAACCGTTTCAGTTTGAAGATTACATGCCCTTAATGAGTAATGACTGCTCGAGGGAACCGAGGAAGGGAATACAAGCTAGAACCCTTTTCGCTAATGTTTTAACCTTGTGCCGGTGGGCACAAAACAATATTTTTGGGAGTTCACATAATACCACATTTTTCACCTCGTCACTTCATATCGTGCACACCCTAACGACTAGGAACCCTAGATTTGATATGTGCACGGATTTGATAGCAACACTGGGATCCGTTCCAACTCAGCAATCTACTCCACAAACATTGGACTCAACAAATTTTCAAAATATTTCATTTCCAAACAGGTTGAGATCCAATAAACCAACTCCACAAATGGAGAAAATTGTGGAGTTATTTAAACAGGTTAGCATAAATATACCTCTCTTGGATGCAATCCAACAAGTCCCTTCTTATGCCAAAATCTTGAAGGACTTATGCACCAAGAAGAGGAAATCACAGGTACCCAAGAAAGTTTTCTTGGCTAATGAAGTGAGTGATGCTCTTACCCAATCTTTATCTCAAAAGCAAAAGGACCCTGGCTGTCCTACAATTTCAATAACTATTGGGGATAAGAACATAAATCGCGCACTTTTAGATCTTGGTGCCAGTGTTAACCTGCTTCCCTATTCAGTTTATGAGCAATTAGGCGTTGGAGAGTTAAAACCCACACACTGCACTCTTCAAATGGCCGACCGATCTATCACCCATCCTAGGGGTGAGTTAGAGGATGTGTTGATTAAAGTAGGGGACTTCATATTCCCCATTGATTTCATCGTTATGGACACACAGCCTGTAGCTAACCCCAGGAATCAAATTCCGGTGATACTCGGTCGACCATTCCTTGCAACTTCTAATGCGGTGATCAATTGTCGAAATGGTTCGATGAACCTATCTTTTGGAAACATGACAGTTGAGCTCAACATTTTTAAGTTGGGGAATCAGCCTTCCGAGCCTAATGCTAATATACTTGATGTTTGCTCGATCCAAGAGATCACTCAGGAGGACTGTGAGCTCGAAAAATTTCTGTTCGATCACAACAATTTTGACGCCAATAGTGCGTTCCTCCTTGATTCTGACACAGCTTTCACACCCGATAACGATTATGAGTGTTTCACTTTTTCGAACGATTTTGAAGAATCACCACCCGAGTTTGAAACCTTTGACTTTTCGGATGAGTTAACTGAACCATCCGACTCGATAGCTTACACTCACTATGAACCTTTGTTGGAATCCTTCGAGTTCGAGACAGTTTCACCAATTTTACCTTCAATTGTTTCACCTCCAAAACTCGAACTCAAGCTATTGCACATCTTGTCCAGGAACAAACCGCCAAAGATGGCTCTCTTCGACGGGAAATCCGACCCAAAGGACCATCTGGACGCATTTACGACGGGCATGAGCTTCTAGGATAACTCCGACGCTGCCCAATGCCGAGCATTTCCCGCCACCTTCATCCGGGCTGGAAGAGACTGGTTCCGAGGACTCATGCCACGCTTTATCTCTACCTTTGATGTGCTGGCCGCCCAGTTCCTCGGTCACTTCGTCGGAAACAGACGACAGAAGCGGACTGTCGATTATCTCTTCACCATAAAGAGCGGGGACAAGGAATCCTTTAAAGGATACGTTACTCGCTTCTACAACGCTCTCCTCGAGATCTCCGAGCACCGGGATGAAACTGTCATCACCGCACTAAGGTCGGGTCTTAGGCACAAAGAGTGGCTCCGCTCTTTTGCATTAGCGCAACCTAAGACCTTGGCCGAGGTAAAAGCTTTGACCGAACGAAAGATTCAACTCGAGTCGGAGGTGAACGCCAACCTGCCCCGGGGTGACCAAGCCGACCAAAAGAAGAGGGGCAGAGAAGAGAAGAAAAGGGTCGACCGACCAAAGCCATACTCCCTGAAGTTCCAGGAGTACACTCCTCTTAACATCTCCAAGACCGAGCTGTTGGAGGAGGCGAAGGGCGAGAGATTCTTCAAACTCCCGCCAGTCACCCTTAGAGTGGCTAAGCGCATCCGGGGCCTGTACTGCGCCTTCCATAGGTCGCAGGGTCATTCAACCGAAAACTGCAAACAACTCCGTGACTACATCGAGGAGTTGATCCATTTTGGCCACCTGGCGAAGTACCTGCAGGACAAGCGGATCGGGAACGGGAGAACTAGCCCTCTCCCGAGGAATTAACGTTCGGGCAAATTATGGTCGTTACCTAGGAATTTGCCTGGGGTGCCGGTGAAAATCACCGCCTACTACCCGTCGAGGGTACTAGCGACCCACCCCAAAAGAAGTACAGGATGGCCGAGCCCGTCATCTTCACTGATGAAGACCACCACGGTATATCCTTGCCTCACAACGATCCCCTTGTTAGAACTGCCCAGGTCCGCCGTTACGAGGTACAGAGGATATTGGTCGATTCCGGGAGCTCGGCTGACATCCTCTTCTACGACTGCTTCCAACGTATGGGGCTTGGACTGTCCGACCTAAGGCCCACCTCCCACGTCCTCTCGGGGTTTACCAACCACTCTATCCTGGCTGAGGGAGTGGTCATCCTCCTCCTCAACATTGGAGAAGCGGGCCGTATGAGGACCATACCTATAGAGTTCATCGTCGCTAGGGTCCCCTCATCCTACAACATCCTCCTGGGCCGCCCGACATTGAACGCCCTCCGGGCCCAAATCTCGACCTATCACCTCGGGATCAAATTTCCATTAGACCAAGGGGGATAGACCGGACCTACGGGAACCAACAGATCGCCAAGATTTGCTTCACCTCGACGTCCTCCGCCGGAGAGCAGAACGACGACTTTGAAGACACAGGCGATTTCCAGGAGTCCTTGGACACGCGCGACGACCATAAAGAAATTCGAGGAGCCCCGGTAGAAGCGCTGACTGAAGTTCCCCTCGTCGAGGGGGTCGATGGACGCACAGTTCAGATCGGATCTCTTTTGACGGAAGACCGTCGCGAGGACTTGATCCGCTTTCTCCGAGGGAACTCGAATGTGTTCGCTTGGGAACCGGTGGACATGCCCGAGATCGACCCTAAAGTAATCTCACACAAGCTCAGGGTCGACCCGAAGGCCCGACCCGTCCGACAAAAGAAGCGAAGTTTCGCGCCAATCAAGCAAAAAGCGATCGAGGACGAGGTCGATAAATTGCTTGTAGCCAACTTCATTAAAAATATTGATTACTCGGATTGGCTAGTGAAGGTGGTCATGGTCAAAAAGGCAAACGAGCAATGGCGAATGTGCAGTGACTTCACAAATCTGAACAAGGCCTACCCGAAAGATAACTATCCCCTCCCTCAGATAGACCAGCTAGTGGACATCTTGGTCGGCCATGAATTGCTGAGCTTCATGGATGCTTTCTCCGGCTACAATCAGATCCGGATGAACCCGGCAGATGAAGAACTTACCGTGTTCACCACGAACTGGGGGGTATATGTAACGTTTTGAAAATCGTTTAGGTGAAATTTCCGATAATCGGTAAAATAACTAGTGTTTTCCGTAAAAACCAAGATATAATTATTTTTTCAACATAGACTTAAATATACCTATTTTAGCTATGTAATTGCTAGTATTTGGTATTTAATGGGTCACTTATAAAATTGCTAGTTGACTAAAATATTTTCCGTAATTAATTATTTTAAATATTATTTTAAGCCTTCACTAATACATTTAATTAGTGATAATTACAAATTATAATGGGCTAATACAAGTTTTGTGCATCTTGACACATTAAACCAAAATGTAACATGTTATTTTTGAAATGAAAAGAAGTTGTCAAGATGGTTCTAGAATATTCAAAAGAAAAGGCTTAAATAAAATAAATAAGAAATAATTAAAAGATAAGATGTTGATGTGAGTATGGGGGTAAGGTTACCTCTCTTATTCTCACTCACCCACTCACAAAACCCCATTCCCTTGTTGTGGCCGAGCTTTGGGCTGCCCCCAATCCCCCAACTCCCCACTTCTTTCCTCACAAAAGAAAAGGAAAAGAGAATTTAAAAAGAAAATCAATAAAGAAAAAGGAAGTATGGTGTTAGATATTTGGAGGGGAGCACAAGTAACCGGGTTCTAGGGTCCAGTGGGAGACCATCTCGAGGAGTCGAGTCAGGGTCTCCTAACTCTAGAATTGGTAGGGTTGCTTGCCGCTCTCGTAGGGGTCTAGGGGTATGGGATTGGCTATTCATCACGACCGTGGAATCCGTGTTTTATACTGGCTCGTATTGAAAACACGGACGTCCTAGTATATCCAATATTTCATATGATATTTTCTGTTGCGTTATCTGTGATGTGATCATGTGATTTGTTCAGATGGATACTGTATATAGTATATATGATATATTATATAGACATTGCTTATGTTTTACACCCGCGCTAGCCCTGCCCCGCTCTGCCGTTAGTTACCTAACCTAACGGTGCAGACGGGACATCGAGGCGAATGCGGATGGCATAAGCGTACGTTGTATTTATCTGTGATGTTTAGGTGGAATTAAATGATGGGACATTCATTAATGAGATTAATGAAAGAAAATAAACCTAAAAGATGTTGTAGAATCGAATTTCAAAAATAAAACAAGTAGCTACAGTTCTTGCTTTGCATCGCGGTGTTCCTTGTAGAACATCCTGCACCTTGTTCGATAAGGAAAGGGCCGAGATCCCTTCACCGGGAGTGACCCCTTTAGCAATAACTGGCAGATGCTACAACCCTCGGTATGTCTTTTGATTGCTTCTATAGTTTATTCTTTGCACAGCGGTATATGTGATATATCCTGCACCTTATTCGATGAGGAAAGGGCCGACAATCCCTTCACCGGGAGTGACCCCTTTAGCAAAACTAGAAAAGCCTAAAAAACACTCCATTTAAAAACCATTTGATTCCACAACGAGATCAAGTTTAAAGCGTTAAAGGTTTTCATAAAAAATATTCGCAACCCTCCATCATTTTAGGAAGTAGAGTACTTAGTATTCGTGCTGTGTTTGTTGACCATAGTCAAGGCACAGTGTACGGTAGCTAAGTGATGTCTTCCTACACCGCATATGATGCGATTAGTTAGGACAGTCATGTGGCTTTGTTGACCTTAGCCAAGGGTCATGTGGGTGGGTCTAATTAATCACGAAATGACGGGTAGAACTTGACTAGTGCTTATGATTTGCTGACCTTAACCAAGGTCATAGGTGCTAGGGGTAAAAACCTTTATCGGGAGTTTCAAGTGTTGAAATTTGCAATGAGATTGCATACCTTCTATATGATAGTTGGATCCCGATACCCACTGCGAGTAATTGTTACTCCTGGGAGAGTTTTGGACTTTACAATTAGTCGATCAAGTAGGTGTCTAGAAAGGTGTCAACGGGGTTACGCCCCTGGGAAAATGAGGTTTTCTATAATTAGGTCCGTGCGAAAGCACGGGGAACCTCCCTCAAAGTACCGACACTGGCCTGGCTGAAAGATTGGCGAACTTGTAAAGTGTAATTAATCCCGGCTAGTCTTTCCTTTTAAGGTTTGAAGGAAGATTTGATAAAAACAGTGGGAGCCATCCTGATTAGATAAAATATATAACCAATCTAATCTTGCAAGAGCGCACGCAAAGTGTTTTCTTCTCTCTCTCTCCAGGTAGCGACCATATCACGCCTTAATCAAGATAATAATATGGATGTATTGACCGAACCCGCTTGTTATCCTGAGCTGGGAAACGTTGGACCCGCTTCAGCTTATAATTGTTATAAGACCGAGCAGGAAATTGGGGATTACCAGAATTCCCGTGCCGCCCAAACGAAAAAAGTGCATTATGATGCATCTTCTTCGGGTATGTTCATTACAAAGAACTATTTCTCTGTATTCTCTACGTCCTGGGTATTTGATGCCGGATCAGGATCCCAGATATGTAATCAGCTACATAGGGCTACAGATAGGTAGAGAACTGAGAACGGGTGATAAGTTTCATGAGACAGAAAACGGTGTAAGTGTTGCAGCCAAGTATGTTGGTCACTGTCACCCTGTATTATCAATACATTGATTCTGAACAAATGCTATTAGATACTGAACCTGATATACAAAATCATATCAATCTCTTTATTTATTAAAGAAGGATATAATTTTGTATTGTTGAATATTATTTTGAACATTTCAAAAGTTGATCGGTTCAGGCACGTTATCTAAAAGCATTGACGTTCTAAATTAAACTACAGTTCCTAATATACGGAACACACACAAGAGGAAGAGTTCAGAAATGAACGAATCCTTCTTGAGGCATTGTAGACTAGGTCATATCAATGCGACCCGACTGGCTGAAGTTACACTTAGATGCATATTTAAATTAGTTTGAATTTACATCTTATGAAACTTTCCAGTCATGTCACAAAGATTAGATGACCATAACTCTGTTTATTGGAAACAGAGAAAGAGTTAGTGAACTCTTGGGACTGATACATAGTGATGTATGCAAGGTCCCCTGTCTACACATGCCAGGACCGGTTCTTTGTACTTCATTACATTCTCTGATGATCTCTCAAGATTCAGCCATATGTTCCTGTTGAAACATAAGTCCGAAGTTTTTGAGATATTCACAGAATATAAGTTAGAAGTAGAGAACCAAAAACTGGGTATAAGTATTATGTCCTATGATAAGATCAGGGAGGAGAATACTTGTGCATGGAATTCTTGGACTATTCTAAAGGAGAATGAGATTCTCTCTCGGTGTTACTCCTCTGAATACACCACAGCACAACGGTGTGTCGGGACGGAGCAATCGCACCATATTAGATATGGTGTGCTCTATGATGAGTACTACTGAGTTACCTATTTCCTCTTGGGGTTGTGCACTTGAGAAGTTGCATACCTATTGAATTGGATTCGAATCAAATCAGTGCCTACCACTCCATATAAGATATGGTATGGGAAGAACCTATCTCTTAAGTAAGTTAAGATTTGGGATTGTCCGGCCTATGTCAAAAGCAAAAACCGGACAAGATCGAGGCAAGGTCAGTTCTGTAGAACTGGAAGGAGTTCTAGTTATACAAACTACACCTGATGATTTGATAGAACCAAAGGATTCAATAGTCTCCGACGAACCTCAGCCTCTCCGCCGATCTGGTAAGGGTTCCTCATCCGCCTGAGAGACACTTCGGTTTCTCGATGACAGTGGAAGCGAGGATTGCATTATGAGATGATGACCTAACTAGTTTCGAGCTGGCCATCGAGAGTAGGGACTCTGTAAGAATGGCTGGATGCTTAGAGATCTGAGATGGAATCCATGTACACCAACAAAGTATGGACTTTGGTTGCTATATCTGAAGGGTTAAATCCCCATCAGGAGCAAGTATATCTTGAGAAGATTACTTGGTGTAGAAGGAAAAGTTGAGAATTTCAAAGCTAGACTTGTTGAAGGTTTTCGTCATCGACCAGGCATGGATAATGATGAAACCTTTTTCAAGTGGCTATGCTTAAGTCTGTAGGGTTCCTAGGCACTCTAAGGAGGTCTCACAAGGCATCAACCATGCCAATTTCAAATTTTACGGTGCCGAGAAACCCTAGACTAGATCGTTAACTAGATGTATAGCGATGCAATGCAAATAAACGAATTTATAGCTAAAGGAAAGGGGCTACAACCTTTGTAGATCCGGTCCTCCACCTCCATGGCTCCGTGATGAAGTCCCCTCGCTTTCCATATCGGATCCCGGACTCTAGCATCGGCTTCATCGGAGAAATGGGCGGGCTAGGTCGTCGGGTTCAATGCCGAAGATGATCTTCGTCGAGGCAACACAAGATCAAGCTCCCACTTCACCAACTCATGAAACTTGTGAAGAAAACACCCTATACTACTTGGCAAGAGGTAGAGGATGAAGAAATAGGAAGTGGGTTCACTTTAGAATTGAATTTCTCACTCTTTTTCTCAAGATGCCATTGATGGTTGCAAGCTTCTTCTTTGTTGAAGAAGAAGAAGAAGAAAAAAAGAATATGATAAGTTATTTTCAAAATAGAAAATAAATGAATACTTATCATATAGTAACCATAGTTAGGTGTAGAGAATAAACCATGGTTAGTTTGAATGGTTAGGGTTAAGCATGAAGACAAAATGGTCACTTAGTCAAAGCTTCATGAAGCTTCAAAAACAAACAAAGAAAGCCACCATTTTCTCTTTATCATTTCAAAAAGAATAATAAATAGATAATAAAATGAAAACCCTAACCATTACACAACCATGGTTTAATCTTTACACAAACCATAGTGAGCATGTATCATCAAACATGATACAAACAAGTGCACAAAAATATATCACATATACAATGTGCATTTCAAGTGAGAAAATCCATTTAAAGTGAATAAATACTAGTTAATGCAAAGTAATATATCAAATATATAATTATGCATTAAATCATTAAATCAACACTTGATTTAACGATCTGGTCATATCGCATATGACCGACTAATATTCAATGTATCGGCTATCGAATCATTCCTTGATTCGATAACTAGGTTATATCGCATACAACCAATCGATACATTCATCGCGAGAATAGAATACGGTATCACATACACGCATTATTCTCGGTCCCGCACATATCTCATATGCGCTCCTATTTCGTTTCGCTTGAGCCAGGAAACCTCTGTGTAGGACTCTAAAGACTCGTCAATACGCCGGCAGCAGATGATGATCATATCAAACACCCACAAGCCGCAAGCGGTCTGCTAAACGTAACGGCCACCCGGGTATTGAGCGATCAGAAGATCGACGAGCAAGCCCGCTCACACTCCTGTGAATCCAACCAGTAACACTTACCGTACAGTCCGGTCTCGTCGTCTGATATGTCGCATATCTTGCCTAGGGGTGGTAAACGTCAGACCCCAATAGCTCGATAAGTCGTGTCGATATAAGGTCTATAACAGTTCGAGAAACTACTGGTAACACTTACCAGTAAATCTCAGCAACCCTGGCCAGGGATTTCCGGTTATAGCCAATCGAACACAGCGCAACATCAACTCCCTATACCGGGAGAGACGAATCCCCTCCTATCGCTCATTGCCTCCATGTGATTCGGGACTGTACCCAAAAACCACCATTTTGCACGCCCTCTTGGACGTGGTAAGGTGGAAATCAAAGCACAGTAGGTATCACATAAGACTCTATGACGATCTCGTGTCTACAGACTAACCTGTACCAGTGTCATCAGAGAACTGCCATCTGACGTAAGGTATAATACCATCTGGGAGTTCTCGGCGAGTCCGTCCAGTGTACCCAGTCTCCACTGAGCACCCGTATATCATCTCTGATGTCAAACACCAATGGATATGGGATCATCTATCGCCCATCTGTATGGGTCGAGAAGGTATACGCTAGTCTACTCTGGTATATCGATGCCCCGTCTCGATACACCTATGACTGGGGACCTTGAAGGAGGTACTTATGGACTACCATGTCCCCACTAGTATGATCCGCATCATAGTCCAGGTAGTCAAGTACACATCCTAAGGGCTTTACCAACATGTAACAGAGAGACAATCAGTATACACGTTAAGGTAAAGAGTAACCAGATAGCATACTATCATGTCGAGCAAGAAAGTCCTCCCTATATATGTCCCAGCATCTACTACAATATACATCCTATGTATAGCAATGGCCTCTAGGGCATACATATAACTAACAATCTCCCACTTGCACTAGGGCCATCTGTAGCAGTGGTTGTAGTATCTCATACTCAACCATCCCATAAAAGTCTCTCTCTGGGAATAGGCCTTCGTGAGTGGATCCGCCGTGTTGTCCTCTGAGTCTGCTCTCCTAACCTCGATCACCCTGGAGATCAACCATCTCCATGATCAGGTGATACTGCCTTAGAATATGTCTGGATCACTGATGGGACGGACGTTCCTTGGCATAAGCCACAACTCCATTGTCACACAATGGGAGGAACGAAGTTCATCTCATGAACAAATATACACCCAGACTTCCTCCTTGGTAGCGTCTTAAGTAGCGATGTATCCAGCCTTTATCGTCTAATTTGCCACGGTATCTAGCTTGGAACTCTTCCAACATACCATCCCTTTACTGAGGGTAAAGACAATGCCTGTGACTGACATTCAGTCGTCTTTATCACCCTGGAACCCTTCCAGTGATTCTCCCCAGGATCAATTGATACCATCTCACTACAGCTAGTGAGTATACTAACACCCAAATAACATCTATCTCATAGATGAAAGCTCAGGATGGAGGTGGTATCACTTTGATCCTATATGGAGAATCCTTGTGATAAGCGGAGATTGACCGAGCGTAGCATGGAAACTCCTTCCCTATCAAGAGTATGTCATCCACGTACTCTATGAGGATCACTACCATACTCCCTACTACCTTTTTGTATATACAAGGTTCATCTACCATTTTGATGATGTCAAACTGTTTGACTAACTCATCAAAACAGATGTTCCAACTCCGCGATGCCTGCTTTATCCTATAAAGCATCTTGTACACATTTCCGCTGCTCCCACTTTCTACGAAGCCCTCTGACTGTGTACTTATAGACTCTCTTTTCTAAAACATCATTTTAGAAGAGCAGTCATGGCACTCAACCGCCAGATATCATAGTCATGGTATGTAGCCGTGGCAAGTAGGATCTGGATGGACTTAAGCATAGCTACTTAAAAAAAGGTTTCATCATAATCCACGCCTGGTAAATGATGCAAACTTTTAACAAGTCTAGCTTTGAAAGTCTCAACTTTTCCATCTACACCAAGTAATCTTCTCAAGATATACTTGCTCCTGATGGGGATTTAACCCTTCAGATAAAGCAACCAAAGTCCATACTTTGTTGGTGTATAAGGATTCCATCTTAGATCGCTAAGCATCCAGCCATTCTTACAGAGTCTCACTCCTGATGGCCAGCTCGAAACTAGTTGGGTCATCATCTCATGATGCATTCCTCGCTCCCACTGTCATAGAGAAACCAAAGTATCTCTCAGGCGGGTGAGAAACCCTACTAGATCGGCAGAGAGGCTGAGGTTCGTTGGTATCTACTGAATCCTTTGGTTGTACCAAATCATCTGCTGTAGTTTGCATAGCTGGAACATTTCCAGTTCTACATAACAGACCTTGTCTCGAGCTTGTCCGGATTTTGCCTTTTAGACATAGGCCGGACAACCCCAAATCTTAACTAACTTAAGAGATGGGCTCTTCCCTTTCCATATCATATATGAAGTGGTAGGTAACTGATTTGATCGGAACCCTATTCAATAGGTATGCAACTTCTCAAGTGCATAACTCCCAAAAGGAAATAGGTAACTCAGTAGCACTCATCATAGAGCACACCTTATCATATAGGGTGTGATTGCTCCGCCCCGATACACCGTTGTGCTGTGGTGTATACGGAGGAGTAATTCTGAGAGAGAATCTCATTCTGCTTTAGAATAGTCCAGGATTTCCGTGCTCTAGTATTCTCCTCCTCGATCACATCAAAGGACATAATACTTATACCCGTATTTGGTTCTCTACTTCTAACTTATATTCTGTGAATATCTCAAAAGGTTCGGACTCATGTTTCAACAGGAACATATGACTGAATCTTGAGAGATCATCAGAGAATGTAATGAAGTATAAAGAACCGGTCTTGGCATGTGTAGACAGGGGACCTTCATACATCAACATGTATCATCCCAAGAGTTTACTAACTCTTTCTCTGTTTCCAGTAAACGGAGCTATGGTCATTTTATCTTTGTGACATGACTGGCAGGTTTCATAAGATGTAAATTCAAACTGATTTAAATATGCATCTAAATGTAACTTTAGCTAGTCGGGTCACATTGATCTGACCTAGTCTACAATGCCTCAAGAAGGATCCGTTCATATCTGAACTCTTCCTCTTGTGTGTGTTCCGTATACTAAGAACTGTAGTTTGATTTAGAACATCAATGCTTTTAGATAACGTGCCTGAACCGATCAACTTTTGATATAGGAAATGTTCAAAACATTATCCATCAATACAAAATTATATCCTTCTTTAATAAATAAAGAGACTGATATGATTTTGTATATCAGGTTCGGTATCTAATAGCATTTGTTCAGAATCAATGTATAGATAATACAGGGTGACAGTGACCAACAAACTTGGCTACAACACTTGCCCCGTTTTCTGCCTCATGAAACTTATCACCCGTTCTCAGTTCTCTACCTTTCTGTAGCCCATGTAACGGATTACATATGCGGGATCCTGATCCGGTATCACATACCCAGGACGTAAAGAATACCGAGAAACAGTTCCGCGTAATGAACGCACCCGAAGATGTTGCATCAGCATGCACTTTCTTCGTTTGGGCGGTAAAGGAATCCTGGTAATCCCCAATTCCCTGCTCTGTCTTATAACAATTATAAGTTGAAGCGGGACCAACGTTCCCCAGCTCAGTATAACAAGCGGGTTCGGTCAATATATCCGTTTTATTATCTTGATTAAGGCGTGACACGGTCGCTACCAGGAGAGAGAGAGAAGAAAACACTCAGCGTGCGCTCTTGCAAGATTAGATTGGTTATTATTTTATCTAATCAGGATGGCTCCCACTGTTTTTATCAAATCTTCCTTCAAACCCAAAAAGGAAAGACTAGCCGGGATTAATTACACACTACAAGTTCGCCAATCTTTCTGCCAGGCTAGTGTCGGTACTTTGAGGGAGGTCCCCCGTGCTTTCGCACGAACCTAATTAATGTAAACCTCATTTTCCCAGAGGCGTAACCTCGTTAACACCTTTCTAGACACCTACTTAATCGACTAATTGTAATGTGTAAAACTCTCCCAGAAGTAACTCTTACTCGCAGTGGGTATCGGGATCCAACTATCTCATAGAAGGTATGCAATCTCATTGCAAATTTCAACACTTGAAATTCCCGATAATATTTTTCCCCTAGCGTGCTATGACCTTGACGCATGCCAAACAACCCATAGCCCGTTAGTCAAGTTCAACCCGTACATTTCTTGATTGAATTAAACCCACCCGCACGACCCTTGACGCATGCCAAACAACGCCGTGCGAATACCCTAATCCAATCGCATCGTATGCAAGCAGATAAGCACTAGTTAGCTACCGTACACTACGCCTTGACGCATGCCAAACTACCGCAGCACGAATACTAACTAGTACTTATCTGAAATGATGGAGGGCTACGACAGGTTTTTCTGAAAACCTATTGCGTAATGAACTTGATATCGTTGTAGAATCAAATGATTTTAAAATGGAGTGTTTTTGAGGCTTTTCTAGTTTTGCTAAAGGAGTCATTCCCGGTGAAGGGATCGTCGGTCCTTTCCTCGTCGAATGAGGTGCGGGATATATCATATATATCACTGTGCAAAGCAGAAACTATAAAACCAATCAAAAGACAAACCGAGGGGTGTAGCATCTGCCAGTTATTGCTAAAGGAGTCACTCCCGGTGAAGGGATCTCGGTCCTTTCCTCGTCGAATGAGGTGCAGGATGTTCTACAAGGAACACCGCGATGCAAAGCAAGAACTGTAGCTACCTGTTTTATTTAGAAATTCGATTCCACAACATCTTAGGTTTCTTTTCTTTCATTAATCATATTAATGAAGTCCCATTATTTAAGTTACCTAAACATCACAGATATCGCAGCAGAAGAAACATATGAAATATTGGATATACTAGGACGTCTGTGTTTTCAATACGAGCCAGTATAAAACACGGATTCCACGGTCGCGATGAATAGCCAAACCCACACCCCTAGACCCCTACGAGAGCGGCAAGCAACCTTACCAATTCTAGAGTTAGGAGACCCGGACTCGACTCCTCGAGTTGGTCTCCCACTGGACTCCAGAACCCGGTTACTTGTGCCCTCCTCCTTGGGTCTATCCTAGTGCGGAAAAGTAAATAATATACAAACGGTGACATCTTCCGCAACCTGAAAGTGCCCCAATAAAAAGAATATAACATACAAGTTTTTACATGAATGAAAATGAAAAACACTCATCTCACATAAAAAAAAAACCCGGTTATTCAAACACGACGATCCAATATAACATATCCAGCAACACATAACATCACATGTCATCAACGTAAGTAAATATGCGCATCCCAATTGTCGTGACATATAGCAATGAAACCGGCGATATCACATATTACACTTACGGTCACAGAAAAGAAAGTGTAAAACTACAACAGTTGGAATCCACAACCTCCTCAGACATCGCATGCCTGACCAAATGAATTCCTTAGACATCACATGCCTAACAATTATAAACCCCGCATTTTAGTCTCAAAATCGAAAACACTTTTCAATATCAAGTCGGGAAATTCAACAGGATTCCCGACATTCTGATCGAATGCTCGTCGCAAACTTTAGTAGACGGCCGCACCCCCAATACCGTCGACGAAGTGCACCAAGGCGGAACACCGCTGCCGCGAGCACCCGGACGGATGCTTTCGGCGACGGGGTTTCCTACAGTCACTTGGTCGGGGCTATGGGGTGTGGCTGTCTATTAAGTTTATCCGGCGAGTATCCGCGTACGCTACGTGATTGCGACGGACTTTTGATCACATCAAAATTCCGTGGCAACCGATCAATTGAGACTAAAGTGCTATGTTTATAACATTCATATCAGTTATCTCATAACTACATGTGGATTCCAAATATTGTATCACATTCCAGATAAATAAAAAATGTTAAACTTTCCGATCGAACAGTCAAACACCCAAGTTTTTCCGAAACAGATTAACACATGACACAAGTTTAAAAACATCCAGTTCATGCCTCAGTACCAACGGTCCAGCCGTAGAAGGGTCAAGCCAACGCCTCATATGTGGCACGCCGTACTGCCCCAAACCCTAAAGTTCAAAGGGCAGTTCAAGACGGTCACATAATCGAGTTAAGGCTTGTTGTCTTCTAGAGGGTCCATCGCGTTACTTGCACTACTTAGAACGTCATTAAACTACGGAAAGATCCAACACTTGGAAATTTCCCGACAGGGGAAAAGTTGGGTATTTATATCCGGTCGAACTTTTTTTTAACATATTCTAAAATTATCCGGAAAAACACATACACGAAATTAAATAAACCGATCCAATAATCGAATCCCCAAAACAACCCCAGAAAAACTCAACTCTTGAGTGCAAATTAAAACTTCCCAGAAAACTCAGCACCTGAAGACACAAATTACTGTGCACAAATTGAAGGCGGATCTTAACATATGGCCGCGGAACCGCCGCTGAAGCCAAGCTTCCGCCGCGGTTCCGTCCCTCTTTAGACGTATCACTTGGTCATTTTTGCACCGTAATTCTTATAATTTCCTGCTGAATTTTTTAAAAATTTTTAATCTGGAAAAAACCCAGTTTTGTAAAAATGTCCGGAGAGGGGTCATGGATTGGCGTTTCGGGTTCGATCGGGTTTCTAACATCGTCTACACATCGCCTAAGGCTCTAGCTAGGCTCTGATACCACTGTAGGGTTCCTAGGCACTCTAAGAAGGTCTCACAAGGCATCAATCATGCCAATTTCAAATTTTACGGTGCCGAGAAACCCTAGACTAGATCGTTAACTAGATGTATAGGCGATGCAATGCAAATAAACGAATTTATAGCTAAAGGGAAGGGGCTACAACCTTTGTAGATCCGGTCCTCCACCTCCATGGCTCCGTGATGAAGTCCCCTCGCTGTCCATATCGGATCCCGGACTCTAGCATCGGCTTCATCGGAGAAATGGGCGGGCTAGGTCGTCGGGTTCGATGCCGAAGATGATCTACGTCGAGGCAACACAAGATCAAGCTCCCACTTCACCAAGTCATGAAACTTGTGAAGAAAACACCCTATACTACTTGGCAAGAGGTAGAGAATGAAGAAATAGGAAGTGGGTTCACTTTAGAATTGGATTTCTCACTCTTTTTGTCAAGATGCCATTAATGGTTACAAGCTTCTTCTTTGTTGAAGAAGAAGAAGAAGAAAAGAATATGATAAGTTATTTTCAAAATAGAAAATAAATGAACACTTATCATATAGCAACCATAGTTAGGTGTAGAGAATAAACCATGGTTAGTTTGAATGGTTAGGGTTAAGCATGAAGACAAAATGATCACTTAGTCAAAGCTTCATGAAGCTTCAACAACAAACAAAGAAAGCCACCATTTTCTCTTTATCATTTCAAAAAGAATAATAAATAGATAATAAAATGAAAACCCTAACCATTACACAACCGTGGTTTAATCTTTACACAAACCCTAGTGAGCATGTATCATCAAACATGATACAAACAAGTGCACAAAAATATATCACATATACAATGTGCATTTCAAGTGAGAAAATCCATTTAAAGTGAACAAATACTAGTTAATGCAAAGTAATATATCAAATATATAATTATGCATTAAATCATTAAATCAACACTTGATTTAACGATCTGGTCATATCGCATATGACCGACTAATATTCAATGTATCGGCTATCGAATCATTCCTTGATTCGATAATTAGGTTATATCGCATACAACCAATCGATACATTCATCGCGAGAATAGAATACGGTATCACATACACGCATTATTCTTGGTCCCGCACATATCTCATATGCGCTCCTATTTCGTTTCGCTTGAGCCAGGAAACCTTTGTGTAGGACTCTAAAGACTCGTCAATACGCCGGCAGCAGATGATGATCATATCAAACACCCACAAGCCGCAAGCGGTCTGCTAAACGTAACGGCCACCCGGGTATTGAGCGATCAGAAGATCGACAAGCAAGCTCGCTCACACTCCTGTGAATCCAACCAGTAACACTTACCGTACAGTCCGGTCTCGTCGTCTGATATGTCGCATATCTTGCCTAGGGGTGGTAAACGTCAGACCCCAATAGCTCGATAAGTCATGTCGATATGAGATCTATAACAGTTCGAGAAACTACTGGTAACACTTACCAGTAAATCTCAGCAACCCTGGCCAGGGATTTCCGGTTATAGCCAATCGAACACAGCGCAACATCAACTTCCTATACCGGGAGAGACGAATCCCCTCCTATCGCTCATTGCCTCCATGTGATTCGGGACTGTACCCAAAAACCACCGTTTTGCACGCCCTCTTGGACGTGGTAAGGTGGAAATCAAAGAACAGTGGGTATCACATAAGACTCTATGACGATTTCGGGTCTACAGACTAACCTGTACCAGTGTCACCAGAGAACTGCCATCTGACGTAAGGTATAATACCATCTGGGAGTTCTCGGCGAGTCCGTCCAGTGTACCCAGTCTCCACTGAGCACCCGTATATCATCTCTGATGTCAAACACCAATGGATATGGGATCATCCATCGCCCATCTGTATGGGTCGAGAAGGTATACGCTAGTCTACTCTGGTATATCGATGCCCCGTCTCGATACACCCACGACTAGGGACCTTGAAGGATGTACTTATGGACTACCATGTCCCCACTAATATGATCTGCATCATAGTCCAGGTAGTCAAGTACACATCCTAAGGGCTTTACCAACATGTAACAGAGAGACAATCAGTATACATGTTAAGGTAAAGAGTAACCAGATAGCATACTGTCATGTCGAGCAAGAAAGTCCTCCCTATATATGTCCCAGCATCCACTACAATATACATCCTATGTATAGCAATGGCCTCTAGGGCATACATATAACTAACAAAGTCCATCCGGATCCTACTTGCCACGGCTACATACCATGATTACGATATCTGGTGGTTGGGTGCCATGACTACTTTTCTAAATAATGATTTAGAAGAGAACGTCTATAAGTACACAGCCAGAGGGTTTCGTAAACAGTAGGAGCAGCGGAAACGTGTGCAAGTTGCTTTACGTAATAAAGCAGGCATCGCGGAGTTGGAACATCTGTTTTGATGTGGTAGTCAAAGAGTTTGACTTCATCAAAATGGTAGATGAACCTTGTATATACAAAAAGGTAGTAGAGAGTAAGGTGGTGATCCTCGTAGAGTATGTGGATAACATACTCTTGATAGAGAAGGAGTTTTCTATGCTACGCTCGGTCAATCTCCTCTTATCACAAAGATTCTCCAAATAGGATAAAGGTAATACCTCCTAAATCCTGGGATTTGGATCTATGAGATAGATCTAAATGGATGTTAGGCTTCTCACTAGGGTTTAGTGAGATGGTGTCAATCGATCCTGGGGAGAATCACAGGAAAAGTTCCAGGGTGATAAGGACGACTGAATGTCAGTCGCAGGTATTGTCTTTACCCTCAGTGGAGGGACGGTATGTTGGAAGAGTTCCAAGCTATATGCCGTGGCAGACTAGACGATAAAGGCTGATGACATCGCTATTAAAGATACTACCAAAGAGGCAGTTTGGGTGTATATTGATTCATAAGATGAACTAGGTTCCTACCATTGTGTGACAATGGAAGTGTGGCTTTGTCCCAGGAACCCCGATCCCATCAGTGACCCAGACATATTCTGAGGCAGTATCACCTGATCATGGAGATAGTTGATCTCCAGGGTGATCGAGATTAGGAGAGTAGACTCAGAGGACAACACGGCGGATCCACTCACAAAGGCCTTTTCCCAGAGAGAGACTTTTATGGGATGATTGAGTATGAGATACTGCAACCACTGCTATAGATGACCCTAGTGCAAGTGGGAGATTGCTAGTTATATGTATGCCCTAGAGGCCATTACTGTACATGAGATGTATATTGTAGTGGATGCTGGGACATGTATAGGTAGGACTTTCTTGCTCGACATGATAGTACGCTATCTGGTTGCTCTTTATCTTAACATGTATACTTGTTGTCTCTCTATTACATGCTGATAAAGCCCTTAGGATGTATACTCGACTTCCAGGACTGTGATGTAGATCATACTAGTGGGGCCTGGGTAGTCAATGAGTACATCCTTCAATGTTCCTAGTCGTGGGAATATCGAGACGGGGCATCGATATTCTAGAGTAGACTAGCGTATATCTTCTCGACCCATGTGATGGGCGATGGATGATCCCATATCCATTGGTGTTTGACATCAGAGATGGTATGCGGGTGCTCAGTGGTGACTGGGTACACTGAACGGACTCGCCGAGAACTCCCAGATGGTATTATACCTCACGTCAGATGGCAGTTCTCTGGTGACACTGGTACATCTTAGTCTGTTGACCCGAGATCGTCATAGAGTCTTGTGTGTCTCGCACTGTGCTTTGATTTCCACCCTACCACGGCTCTATTGAGTCGTGCAAAAGGTGGTTTTTGGGTACAGTCCCGATTCACATGGAGGCAATGAGCGATAGGAGGGTTTCGTCTCTCCCGGTATTGGGGGTTGATGTTACGCTATGCTCGACTGGCCATAACTGGAAATCCCTGGCCAGGGTTGCACTGATTTACTGGTAAGTGTTATCAGTAGTTTCATGCGTGTTATGGACCTTACATCGGCATGACTTATCAAGCTACTGGGGTCTGACGTTTACCTCCCCTAGGCGAGATATGCGACATATCAGACGAACAGACCGGACTGTACGGTAAGTGTTACTGGTTGGATTCACAGGAGTGTGAGCGGGCTTGCTCGTTGATCTTCTGATCGCTCAATACCCGGGTGGCCGTTACGTTTAGCACACCGCTTGCGGCTTGTGGGTGCTTGATATGATCATCACCTGCTGCCGGTGTATTGACGAGTCTTTAGAGTCCTACACAGAGGTTTCCTGGCTCAAGCGAAACGAAATAGGAGCGCATATGAGATATGTGCGGGACCGAGAATAATACCAGTATGTGATACTGAATTCTATTCTCGCGATTTGTATCATCGGACGGTTATATAAGATATATCCGTGTTACCGAATCAAATGTTGATTCGATATATTGATACACTTGATATTAGTCGGTTATATGCGTTATGACCGGACCATTAAATCAAGTGTTGATTTAATGATTTAATGTATAATTATATATATGATATATTACTTTACATTAACTAGTATTTGTTCACTTAAGATTGATTTTCTCACTTGATGTGCACAAGTAGTATACGTGATATATTTTTGTGCACTTGATTGTATCATGTTTGATGATACATGCAAACTTGGGTGTGTGTATGCTATACACCATGTTTAGTTAATGGTTAGGGTTTCATTTGTTTTATTTATTTTCTTTATTTATTTTTGGCAAGAAATAAAATGGTGGCTTGTTTTGTTTTACTCTTGAAGCTTCATGAAGCTTTGAAAGTCTTAACCATTTTGTTTCTTTCCTTAACCCAACCATTAGCCTAAACCCTAGTTTACTCTCTACATGAGTTTACTCACCCATGGTTGCTAAATGATAGACATCACTTGATTTTCTTTTGGAGATAATTCATTTTTATTCATTTTCTTTTCTTCTTCTTCTTCTTCTTCTTCTTCTTCATGAAGAGAAGAAAGCTCTCTTGAAAATTTCCAAGTGATGAATCCAAGTGAGAAATCCAATTCCAAAGTGAACCCACTTCCTATTTCTTCATCCTCTACCACTTTCCATGTAGTAGAGAGTGTTATCTTCATAAGTTTCATGACCAAGTGAAGATGGAGCTTGAGTTAGAGTTGCCTCGACGTAGATCATCTTCGGCATCGAAGTCATCGACCTAGCCCGTCCATTTCTCCGATGAAACCGACAATAGAGTCCGGGATTCCGATGATCGCAGCGGAGGGATGTCAACACGGAGCTAGAGAAGTGGAGGACCGGATCTACAAAGGTTGTAGTCACTTTCACTTTCTAGTAAAGTTGTTTACTTGTATTGTTTCGCCTTACCTCTAGTAACGATCTAGCATTAGGGTTCTTTGGCACATAGAAAATTTTAATTTTGGCATGGTTGATCAGTTGTAGAACCTCATGTGTGTGCCTAGGAACCCTTCAGACGAAGCCTTGGAATGAAAAGGGCAAAGGGAAAGCAACCTTCGTTGCCAATACTCAACAACGGCCGGGCAACTTAAAGCCGGTTGTTCGCCAAAACAACCTGCGTCTACGCCCATCCCTCGAGGAGAGACTGGAACGTCCTTACTCGTTTCCCCAGGATAAAACGAGGAGACTGTTCGAGCTGGCAATGCGCAACAGGCTCATAAATCTGCCGGATCCAAAACGTCCGTTGCAGCCAGGCGATGCCAACAATCCTAATTACTGCCCTTACCACCAAGCAGTAAGCCATCCAATCGAAGATTGCTTCATTTTCAAAGACTGGATTGAAGACCAATACCAGCAAGGCAAGTTCGCATTATCCGAAAACTGGAATGTGAGCCCACCACAACCTCACGCCCCTAAAAAAGTGGAGGTGCCGGGGGCATCGTGCTCATTCATAAGGGAAGCCCCATGGGAGGACGTTCTTTCAGCCAAGACGAAAAGAATACTGAAAGATCTCCAAACATGCCCGGCGATCAGGTGGAAAAATCCACTGGAACCCGAGATCAGCGAGGGAATGCTGAAACCACGCCCAACTCCAAAAACTGGTGGTGATGGTCAGAGCGCTCACACCCAGCCGTCAAAATCTTCGAAGAAGAAGAAGAAGACCAAAAAGCCCGTGAAGCCTGGTGACAAGCGCACGGACCTGCAAAAACAGATTGACGCATTGAAAGAATATAATCAGAAGGCGCGGACCCCAGTCACACTCCAAGAATTGCTCACCCACATCCTTGTGGACAAAGATGATGACAATGGAAAAGAATCGTCGGATGAGTCTGAGGATTATGTGGCAAGCTGTCATGTGATCTCTCACTCGTTAATAAACGGTGAAGAAGCTTTGGATGCAGAAAAACCAGGGGTAAATCCTGAGCCTGAACTTCTAGGACCATCAGACGAAATGATTGATGCATTCCTAAACGAAGCCCGTCAGAAAAGCAAAGCCAATCGAGAGCGTGAACTGGCTATATTTGAAAGTGCCAAACGCCGACGGCTGGAGGAAAAGGTCGAGACACCCCGACTGGAGCAAAGCATCCCTATCGCCAGCAAAAGCAAGATTAAAGTAAGGAATCAATTCGCTAAGGCCCTGGCAATAGGAATGAAGTTGCCCTCTCTCAAAGGAAATTCCCCTGGCAATATACGTCTTGATGAAGCGGACATACATCCTAACTTCTGCCTATACCATCAGAGGGTTGCACACCCCACCGAGGAGTGCATAGCCTTTAAAAACTGGTGGCAGGGATATGTTGCCCATCGACGACACGTTCAACGAGTGAAGCGCAAGGCTCGTCGGGAACAGAAAAGCACGACAGATGAGCGCGAAAGAGCTGCTGGCAACTGTCACATAGCCGACACCAAGGGATCGCAAGTTATCACCTTTGGAAGTGACTCTGACGAAGAAATCGCCCTCAGCCCTCTCTTCAAGGAATCCACCTCCGGCACAAAACATGCGAAGATTTGCGGCAAAATCTAGCCGCGTAATCGTACGTTGACCTATGACCGAAACGCGTTAAACTACTACCAACCCGCGGCATCCTCAGGCTGACGTGGTAAAAAAAAAGGTACGTCCATAAGCAAGATGGACATAGATGAAAACCCGAAAGGGCTCCGTGAGTAAAAACAGCAGGACTACCGACGATATTTGTGAAAACCCGAAAGGGCACAACCTCTTTAGAATAAAAAAAAAGAAAATGGTATGTCCATAAGCAAAATGGGCATGGATGAAAACCCGAGAGGGCTCCGTGAGTAAAAACAGCAGGACTACCGACGATGTTTGTGAAAACCCGAAAGGGCGCAGACTCATAAAAAAAAAGGTACATCCATAAGCAAGATGGGCACGGATGAAAACCCGAAAGGGCTCCGTGAGTAAAAACAACAGGGCTACCGGGGAGTTTTGTGAAAACCCGAAAGGGCGCAACCTCGTTGAAAGACACTTGCAAGGTCCTCTCGACCCTGTAAAGAGAAACCACCTGCGTGAGATCCTTACGACTCACAAGGGAGCAACACACTTAGGAATTCTCACGATCCCTAAGGAGAAAACACACTTACGAGATCCTCACGACTCGTAAGGAGAATTACCCTTTGAGACCCTCACGGCTCATAGGATTCAAAAGCCTTAAGCTACAGGGATCTGAACCTGTTCTTAAGCCATCACATTTCCCAGACTGCCCTACAAGCGGTTCAATATTGACCCTTGTATACAATCCACGGGCACGAATGAACATTTCCCTAACAGGGTCCCACCAGCGACTAGGGATATGCTCACACGGTGAACAAACACTTGTAGGTCCTCTCGACTTGCAAGGAGAAAACACTCTTGTAAGATCCTTACGACTTATAAGAGAACACACACTTAGGAATCCTCACGATTCCTAAGGAGAAAACGCACCTACGAGATCCTCACGACTCGTAGGGAGAAACACCTTTATGAGACCCTTACGGCTCATGAAGTCAAAAGCCTTAGTCGACGGGATCCTGACCCTGTTTGCTAAGCCACCTTTGTTCGACATCGACGGAGGCAAATGATGATTCGCTCCTTGTTCTTAAGAACCTTTTCTCTCCGATCCTTGATTTCAACTGGTCGCTCTTCAAAAGTTAGGCCCTCCCGTACAGTCAACTCCGAATGATCCAATACTTGGGTTTCATCTCGAACATACTTCCGTAGTTGAGATACATGAAACACATCGTGCACACCTGCCAAGGACTGTGGTAACGCCAAACGGTACGCTAGCTCTCCAACACGCTCCAATATCTCAAAGGGTCCAATGAATCGAGGACTAAGCTTTCCCCGACTCCCAAAACGAATCACTCCTCTAGTCGGTGATATCTTCAGGAATACCAAATCACCCACGGCGAACTCTAGAGGTCTTCTTGACGTGTCGGCCCAACTCTTCTGTCTGTCTTGAGCTGCCTTCATATGCTTCCTGATTGTATTCACCTTCTCGACTGTCTGTACCACCAAATCTGGTCCTAGTAACCTTCGTTCACCAACATCATCCCAACAAACGGGTGAACGGCACTTACGACCATACAATGCTTCAAACGGAGCCATCTGAATAGTCGCTTGGAAGCTATTGTTGTACGAAAACTCCACCAGGTGTAGATGATCCCCCCAAGAACCTTTGAAGTCCAACATGCAAGCCCTCAACATATCTTCAAGGGTCTAGATCGTTCTCTCCGATTGTCCATCAGTCTGAGGATGATAAGCTGTGCTAAACTTCAATCGAGTCCCCAAACTTTCTTGTAAACTCCTCCAAAAGCGCGACAAGAATCGAGTGTCCCGATCGGACACGATGCTTACCGGCACTCCATGCAATCTGACAATCTCCAGCATGTATCGCTCTGCCAAAGTCTCCGTCGATTGACCAACCCGAAAAGGAATAAAGTGAGCTTCCTTGGTCAAACGATCGACAATCACCCATACGACATTGTTGCCCTTTGGACTCCGCGGTAAAGCCGTCACGAAATCCATGGTTATATGTTCCCACTTCCACTGAGGAATCGGAAGTGGTTGCAACAAACCAGCAACCCTTTGGTGTTCAGCCTTGACTTGCTGACACACCAAGCACTTAGCCACGAAGCGAGCAATTTCCCGTTTCATACCTTCCCACCAGAAGTGCTGTCGAATATCTCGGTACATCTTTGTCCCTCCTGGATGTACAGAGTAAGCTGAACTGTGTGCCTCCTTCATAAGCTCTTCACGCACATCTCCTTTTGGCACACACACACGGCTACCATATCTCAACGAACCATCTTCATGGATCAGTAAATCGGTTCGTAGTCCAGCCTCAACCCGCTCTCGAAACTTCTGCAGTCTAGGATGCTGCGATTGTGCCGCTTTAATCTTCTCAACCAAGGACGACTGTACTTGCAACTGCATCAACTGTCCCGTAGAATGTGGTAGCACAACCTCCAAGTCGAATCTTCGAAAATCTGCAATGATCTCCTTCTGCGTAGTTAATACCTGAATTGCTAGTAACCGACTAAGAGCATCCGGTACAACATTAACCTTCCCCGGATAGTACTTAAGATCAAGATCGTAGTCAGCCATCAACTCCAACCATCTATGCTGCCTCATGATAGGCTCCTTCTGCGTGAACACGTACTTCAAGCTCTTATGATCTGTAAAAACTTCGACTCTTACGCCCAAAAGGTAGTGTCTCCAAATCTTCAAAGCGAAAATCACAGCCGCAAGCTCCAAGTCATGAGTTGGATAATTCTTCTCATGGGTCTTCAGTTGTCTTGATGCGTATGCTACGACCTTCCCATGCTGCATCAAAACACATCCCAATTCTCTCCCAGATGCGTCGCTATGAATCATCAGTCCTCCGGAATTGTCTGGTACGGTCAGGATAGGGGCGGTTATCAACTTCTGCTTCAACGTCTCAAAGCCAACGCACACTTATCCGTCCATACAAAAGGTACCTCCTTACGCATAAGCTTGGTCAGCGGTTCTGCCAAACGAGCAAAGTTCTCCACAAATCTCCTGTAGTATCCGGCTAATCCAAGGAAACTTCTTATCTCAGCTACATTCCTTGGAATAGGCCAATCTTGAACTGCTGCAATCTTTTCGGGATGGACGGCGATTCCATCACCCGACACGACATGTCCCAGAAATTTCACTTCTTCCAGCCAGAATTCGCACTACTCATCTTCGCAAATAACTTCTCTTGTCTCAGCGTCTGCAGTGCGATCCTTAAATGCTCAGCAGGCTCCTCCGGACTCTTCGAGTATACAAGAATATCGTCAATGAATACCACAATAAACTGGTCCAAGAATGGTGAAAAGATCATGTTCATCAAATCCATGAATATTGCCGACGCATTAGTCACTCCGAAGGGCATCACTAGATACTCGAAATGTCCATATCGAGTCCGAAACGCCGTCTTGCAAATGTCTTCTGCTCTCACTCGGACCTGATGATATCCTGATCGCAAATCCAGTTTCGAGAATACCCTCGCGCCACTAAGCTGCTCAAAAAGTTCTCCAATGCGAGGGATCTGGTACTTGTTCTTAATAGTCACCCGGTTCAACTCTCGATAATCAATGCACATCCTTCTTGTGCCATCCTTCTTCTTTACTAAAAGAACTGGGGCTCCCCAAGGTGAGTTGCTGCTTCGAATCCAACCCTTCTCGAGTAATTCACCAACTTGTTTATTAACTCCTTCCAATTCCACTGGTGCCATTGGATAGTAAGCTTTAGACACTGGCGCTGCACCAGGACTAAGGTCAATCGTGAACTCCACGTCTCGCTTCGGCGGTAAGCCCGATATATCTTCAAACACGTCCATAGAATCATGAACAACAGCCGGCTCTTTACTTTCATCACTTCCATTGATGCAAGAACATTGTTTGTCGGCCTAGCCCTAAACTCGACCGGCCCGACAGAACTGCTTCCTTACCGCAACTGCTGTCTGCTGTGAACTCCCAATTTTCCTGATATGCTCTGCTGTTCTCGAGCTGCCGTAAGAACCTGTGAGAAAGTGGTCAAACCCAGGGAGACGGTTTGCCTTTGGATGTCCACATCCAAGCTGCGCATGGACCTTCGTGCCCTGTCTGCATCGTTGGCGACTAAAGGTCCAGCGAAACTGCTGAGTCTCGTCCACTCTGCTGCATGCACGTCCACGGGTGCTCCATTCTGCCTCGGCCCAATAAATTTCTCTTCCATTTCCTCCCGTGCAGTCCGCGGAAAGAACTTCTCCAGGAAACTCTTAGAGAAATCTGCCCAACTGCTTGGCTTGGGCAAACGGTTCTCCTCCACAAGCCACCACTCTCGGCGTAATCCACTAGTTGAATGCGCACCACATCAACTCCTTTGTCCTCTGGAATCTGTGCCGCAATCAGCAAATTCTCCGTGCTGACTAGCCACTGCTCGGCTGGCACGGCTCCTCCAAACCAGTGAAAGTAGTAGGACCCACACGTCTGAACTCTGCCACGGTCCCTACTCGGTCAACTGGTCTAGTTCCAATCTTGTTCACAGACTGCTGAACGATCTGCAAACCTTCCTGAAACGAGTCCGCTTGCTGCTGGATCAGCTCGGGCTGTTTCTTTGATTTCCAGCATTCCTCTTATCACTCCAAGCATGGCGGCTTCGTTCACACGCCTCTGGTACGTCTTCAACTTCTTACCTGTCATAATCCTGAACTCAAAACACCCAATATTAGCATGATGATAGATTCTGAATATGGATCAAGGCTAGAACTCCAAGATACTTAAATAGAGTACCGCATTGTAGCTATGCCGCGGTATCATAGCCGCAATTACTTAACTCCACCCAAGTCGCCTAAGTCCTAGAGATAACAAGGAATTAGGTTTTCGAATTGACAATGCAAAGTAAGTTTGCATGTCGACATGATCCGGAAGAATGATTCAAAGATGGTAAAACGGTCAAGGTGGCTGGACATGTTTCCTAATCACGGGTGTTCTGATTCGTGTATTGGGTACAATACCCAACTACAAAAGAATCAACCCAACTAACCTATGGCTCTGATACCAAAAGAACCATGTCACGCCCCGCTTCCCAGAGTACGCAAGATTGGGCACGTGACATAGCCAACCATGCTACCTGTGGGTGGGAAATATCCATCCACAGTCACATTACGGTTGTAGAGATATCAAGAACAAAATAAACAAACTATCTAACACATGTCCAAATCCATAATAACCAGAGTCAATGATAAATAAGTGCGGAAGCAAATGATCCAATGCAATAATAGAAAGGTACGTCCCGTAATGCGGGATCACACCTGGAAATAAAATGCAATAAATGAACTAACCACTACAGAACTCACAAATCAGCCTGCTGGCTGAAGTACTCCTGCTCAGTCGTCGACAGTGGTAAAGAATCTGGGCCATGAAAAACCCAGACGTCAGCGCGTCATGTCAACCAATAATATAATATGAACATGGTAATAAGCAATGCAGGTATGAACATGAATAAAGCAGTACTAAGAAATAACAGTGCAGGGTAATGTGCAGTGGTAACTAACTGTCCTATCAGGTTTCTACTCTATAGTCTTTGAAATCAATTGATGAATCGTCGATGTAACCCAATAGTATCCCGTACATACCCGGGACCACGGCCACAATATTCTCGGCTGCAGCCGAGACATGCCGTTAGGCACAGAATAGGAAAGTGTACACTCGGTATTACCCCGTACATACCCGGGATCACGGCCACAATATTCTCGGCCGAAACCGAGACATGCCGCTGGGCACAGAATAGGAATGTGTACACTCGAACGGTAGTGAACTGTCGAGTTACAAGTCAGGTTCATCTTGATTTCCCCATACCCCCAAGTTATGTATGTCAGGTCAGGTATTCAGTAGTCAAGGACTAATGCCAACACAAAATCAGGTAAAGTAGGTCTGTCTGGATAGACAGCAGGAATGGTCAGGTTGGTCGGCATTAGGCATGAGATCAGGTAACAGGTCAGGTAATGTATAAAGGTGTCATGTCATGTCAAGAGTGCACGGTACCATGTCATGTCAAGTAGGAAGTGTAACAGGTCATGTCAGGAAGCACAAGATGTCATGTGGGTGCTCATAATCAAACTATCATAAGTATATGTATAAATAAACAAGCATGAGTACTATCAGAACAATAAACTGGAACATGTAATATGATATGTAAATAAATATAATTTCAAGGATATGGATGCACGGTTATCGATTAGGGTTACATTTATAGTTCCAATATTAATTAGGATGCAATTTATTAAACATGGAGTGTTAAAATCACATTATTATGTAGTAGTGTGATCTATGCTTGCAATTATATGTATCTTAAATGCGATAGATGCAAACGGGTATCCGAAAAGTTATAAAACTGTAAAATGGTAATGTGGGATGTACAACTAAACAATATGTGATATAAATATTGATATAATAATATTAATATGGATAGCATATTCGAAACGATTAGTAACTATAAAAGATGTATTGATTAACCATGCATAAGAAGGTTCCGTTCAGAAATTTAGCGTCACCCTAATTTGTAAAATAGCTTAAAAATAACAAATGTTCTCCAAAAGAGACGTATCTTATACCAAAACAAAGATAATTCAATAAGGTTTTCAGTTTTATAAGTATAAGTATCTCAGGTTATCCCTACAAAAAGTTATGAATATTCAAAGTTGAAAGTTTGCTGCTGGAATTTCCCTGGACAACAGTTTAGAGACGTGTTCATTTGCATTTTACGTTAATTAAACAGTTTATTTTGCAAGTAAATATTTCATAGAGTTATAGTATTCTGAATTAGCTTCGTAACGAACTAAAGAACGTATACTAATGATTTTTCTATGATTTATAATGAATTTTATAAGACAAGGTGTACAGTAAATTTCAGATTTGTCATATCCGATTTTTCAACGACATTTCATATGTAAACTATAAGATTTTCAAATGTATAACATTATAAAATGAAGATTATAAAAGTATATAGCATGTAGCAAGATTAACTTGCCTCGATGGGTCGCGAATCGGGAAAACGGAACGTTAACCGTCGGCGGGGAAAACTCGCGACGGCGCACGGTTCACGGAATGAACCCAAACGATGAACAAAGGAACCACACGGGTCGGGGTATCTCGCTGGAACGTCGAGAAACGTCATCGGCACGACGGAATTCCGGCAACAAAAGAACAGTTAAAAGAAATGAGAAACGAGACATGAAGCAAGAAGAGAAAAATGATAAAGAGAAGTACGAGAGAATATATAAGGGGTAGAGAGAGAGAAAGTGGAAAGAGAGAGAAGAAGGAGAGAGAGAAAGTGGGGCCCACGGGGTTAAAGGGGAGGTTCTGAATGGCTGAGAGAATAAATTGAGAAGGATATAAAAGATTGTAAAAAATATTATATGGTTAACTTAAAGATTTAAAAGATAGGTAATGAACAGTAAGATATCAGGTTAGTTAGAAAAATATATGTGATGGTTTTAATAATATTAAAATTTGGGATTTTGGCGCCAAATGAAACATTTCCAAATTGCGCCCGGGTTGGGTCCAAAAATTCGAAATTCAAATAATAGGATTTTAAGCGGGTTCCAAATTTTAAAATGAAATGTTTTATGATTAAAAAGCATACTCTCAAAACGGACACACGCACGTGCACGTAGCCATCCAAACTCGCCCGTTTCACTGAACGGGACGAGAACACAATGCACGGACGCTACCACGAGGCTAAGGATGTCAAGTAGGCCAAGATGAATATTTTTTAATTTTATTTTAGATGCTAAAATTTGTTATATGCAGAATGACTTAGCCAGATAAAATTTTACAGTAAGACCCAAATAAGCAAGATAAATGAAATGAGTAATATCTAATGCTCAACCAATAACAGAAAATAGTAGCATTGGGCTCGGGTGTTACAACATCCATCGCCCATCATATGGGTCTAGTGTCATATACGCTAGTCTACTCTGGTATATCGATGCCCCGTCTCGATACACCTACGACTAGGGACATTCTAGGATATGCTTATAAACTACTGATGTCCCACTAGTATGATCTCTATCATAATCACAGTAGTCAAGTCAATATCTTCAGGGCTTTATCAACATGTATGAATGAATAAAAGCATGGTCAAAACAACATGTCAGATAAAGAATAACTAGATAACATACTATCATGTCGAGCAAGAATGTACACTGTATATATATATATACATGTATAAATATATATATATATACATGTATAAATACATCCACTATCACATAATGGCCTCTAGGGCATACATATATCCAACAATCTCCAACTTGCACTAAGGCCAGTTATTGGCGTATCTCATACCCAACATCTCAAAAAGTCGCTCATGCTGCGGCTGAGGGAGGGCCTTGGTTTGTGGATTCGCGGCGTTATTCTTTGTGTCTACTCTCTTAATCTCGATCTCGCGGCGATCTACAATCTCCCGGATCAAATGAAAGCGCCTCAGGATGTGTCTGGATCGCTGATGGGACCTGGGCTCCTTGGCTAACGCCATAGCCCCATTGTTATCACAATACAATGGTATTGGATCAATAATGGTTGTAACTACTCCTAGCTCCGAGAAGAACTTCCTCATCCAGACGGCTTCCTTGGCGGCATCATTTGCAGCAATGTACTCAGCCTCCATCGTAGAGTCTGCAACGGTATCATGTTTGGAACTCTTCCAACTTACCGCCCCTCCATTGAGGGTAAATACAAACCCTGAGATATATTTATTGTCGTCCTTATCGCTCTGGAAGCTCGAATCGGTAAAGGCCTCCATTTGGAGATCTCCATTACCATACACCAAGAACAATTCTTTAATCCTTCGCAAGTACTTAAGAATGTTCTTCACAGCTATCCAGTGATTCTTCCCTGGGTTGGATTGATACCTGCTTACAACACTAAGTGCATAAGCTACATCTGGGCGTGTACATAACATCCCATACATTATAGATCCTACTGCCGAAGCATAGGGTATAATGCTCATGCGAGCTCTCTCTTCATCGGTCTTTGGGTAAGAATCCTTGGAGAGAGTGACCCCATGGCAAGCGGGTAAGGCACCCCGCTTGGAGTCTTCCATACTAAACCTTTTTAAGATGGTGTTAATGTACCTGGTTTGGGACAATCCCAATAACCTCTTGGATCTATCCCTATAGATCCTTATGCCCAGGATGTATGTGGCATCACCTAGGTCCTTCATGGAGAACCTTAGTGATAAGAAAGATTTGACCGACTGTAGCATATGAATATCATTTCCTATCAGAAGAATGTCATCCACGTACAATACGAGGAATGTGACAGCTCTTCCTACAGCCTTCTTATAAACATAAGGTTCATCTGGATTTTTGATGAAATCAAACTCTTTGATAACATCATCGAAACAGATGTTCCAACTCCGTGATGCCTACTTTAACCCATATATGGATTTAAGCAATCTACATGCTTTCCCGCTGCTCCCACTGTCAATGAAGCCCTCTGGCTGATCCATATAAATGCATTCTTCTAAATCCCCATTTAGAAATGCCGTTTTAACGTCCATCTGCCAGATTTCATAGTCGTAGTGAGCAGCAATAGCAAGTAGGATCCGAATGGATTTAAGCATGGCTACGGGCGAAAAAGTCTCGTCATAGTCCAAACCTGGTCTTTGACGAAAACCCTTCGCCACAAGGCTTGCCTTATAAGTCTCTACCTGCCCATCTACACCAATCTTTCTTTTAAAGATCCATTTGCATCCCACAGGTTTTACCCCAGGGGGTACAACGTCCAAAGTTCATACTTTGTTGATGTACATAGACTCCATTTCGGATCTCATGGCATCCAGCCACTTCACTGAGTCTCCACTCGTGATAGCTTGCTGAAAACTGGTTGGGTCATCATCCTCTATGATGCAGTCTTCTCTGTCACCATCAATGAGGAAACCATAGTACCTCTCCGGTGGGCGAGAAGTCCTACCAGACCTTCAGAGTGGCCGAGGTTCCTCAGTTTCTATTGCAACAGCCGGTTCAACCAAGTCGTCATTTGCAATTTGTGTCTCTAGAACCTCTTCTAGATCCACCACTTTGCCATCATCTTTATCTGTGAAAAACTCTTTTTCTAAGAATGTGGCATACTGAGAAACAAACACCTTTTGTTCCTCCTTGTGGTAGAATAGATTTCCATAAGAGTTCCTTGGATATCCTACAAAGTTACACATGACTGACCGTGTTTTGAGTTTGTCCGGATTCTGCTTTTTAACATAGGTCGGGCAACCCCAAATCTTAATTCTCTTAAGAGATGGTCTCTTCCCATGCCATATCTCATATGGCGTGGTAGATACGGTTTTGGTTGGAACCCTGTTCAAAAGAAACACTGCAGTCTCCAATGCATGCCCCCAAAATGAGATAGGTAACTCAGCATCACTCATCATGGATCGGACCATATCTAATAGGGTCCTATTCCGTTGTTCAGACACACCGTTGTGCTGTGGTGTGTAAGGAGGAGTGAGCTGAGAGAGAATCCCATTCTCTTTTAGGAAGTTTGCAAATTCTGTACTGAGGTACTCCCCACCTCGATCTGATCGAAGCATCTTGACACTCAAGCCGGTTTGTTTTTCTACTTCTTGTTTAAATTCAGTGAATTTCTCGAAAGCTTTGGATTTGTGCTTTAATAAAAATACATGACCGAATCTTGAGAAATCGTTAGTGAAAGTAATGAAGTAAGAAAAACTACCTCTAGCCTGTGTAGATATTGGCCCACACACATCACTATGTATGAGTCCTAGGTGCTCGGTAGCTCTTTCTTCGTGTCCGGTAAACGGAGTTTTGGTCATTTTACCCTTGATACAAGACTGGCAAGTTGCATAAGATTTATATTCAAAAGGGTTTAAATATCCATCTTTGTGTAACTTGTTTAGTCTTGTTTCGTTAATATGACCAAGTCTACAGTGCCAAAGAAAAGCTTCATTTATTTCTGAAAGTTTTCTTTTATTAGTGTGTTGTACGCTGAAAACTGTGTGTTGATTTAGGACGTATATCCCGTTATTAAGTGTACCATACCCAACCAACATTTGATTCAGGTGAATGTTCATAACATTGTTCTGCAATACAAAATTATATCCTTCATTCTCTAACAAAGAAACAGATATTATATTACAAAGCATACTTGGTAAAAAATAACATGGGTTCAAAACCAATATACACCCAGATGGAAACCCTAAGTGATACTCTCCCACTGCGACTGTATGTACATTGGAACCATTTCCAACGCAGAGAGTATGGTCACCTGTCTTCAAAACCTTACTATTTCTCAGCCCCTGCATAGAATTGCAAATGTGAGAACCTGAACCAGTATCTAATACCCACGAAGCAGAGTTTATTGAAAAACAGTTTTCTGTCACAAACACACCTGAAGCGGAAGCATCCCCATGCTTCTTTTGAGGTTCAAGTACTCTATACAGTTGTGCTTCCAATGTCATGTTTTGTGGCAATGAAAACATTCCCCTTTCCCCGAGTCTCCAGCTTTGGACTTTTCCTTTCCCTTCACCTTTTTAACTCCACCCTTAGGATTGGTGGGCTTCTTCTTTTTCTTTCCTTTGGCCTTAGCCTTTGGGCGAGAAGAGGAAGATTGTTCAACAGTCATAACGGGAGTTTTCACTGATTTCAGTGTGCTCTCTGCACTCCTTAACATATTAAGGAGTTCAGGTAGTTCCCTCTCCATGTTGTGCATGTTGAAGTTAACTATGAACTGAGCAAAGGTGGAGGGGAGGGACTGCAGAATAATATCTGTATATTGTTCATTGTCCATTGTCCATCCAAGGTCCTCAAGTTCTTCTATGAGAGCTATCATCTTCAGAACATGGTCTCCTACTGATGTGCCAGGGGCCATTCGCATCTGAAACAATTTCTTTGATACTTCGTATCGTAATACTCGGGATTGCTCTCCATACAACTCCTTTGTATGGAGAAATATGGCTTGAATGTCCATATTCTCGTGCTGCTTTTGATGTGTGTTGTCCATCGATGCGAGCGCGAGGCATTTGGCCGTGGCACAATCAGCTTCCCATGTCTTGCGGACTTCTTTGTCCGCAACTGAGGATTTTGGACCTGGGACGGGCGGGGCTGAAGCCGTGAGGACATATGATACTTTATCATAAGTCAAGGCTATTTTCAGATTCCTCAGCCAGTCTTTATAATTGGTCCCATTCAGTTTATTTTTATCTAGTAGAAGCTTGAGTCCAGTCATTGGTATCTGCCATTAAGAGAGAGAAAAGAATACACTCAGCGAAAGCTCTTGCAAAGATCAGATTTGGTTATTATCTTGTCTAATCGATGTCTCCCACTGCTTTAATCAAGTTTTTCTTTCAAACCTTAAAAAGAAAACTAGCCAGGATTAATTACAGTCTACAACTTCGCTAACCGTTCAACCAGGCCAGTGTCGGTACTTGAGGGAGGTTCCCCGTGCTTTCGTACGGACCTAATTAAAGTAAACCTCGTTTTCCTAGAAGCATAGCCCCGTTAACACCTTTCTAGACACCTAATGAGTTAGCTAATTGTAAACTGCAAAACTCTCCTGGGAGCAACTATTGCCCACAGTGGGATCGGGATCCAACCATCATATGGAAGGTATGCAATCTCATTGCAAATCTCAACACTTGAAATTCCCGATGTGATTTTTACCCATAGTACTTATGACCTTAACTATGGTCAACAAATCATAAGTACCAGTCAAGTTCTACCCGTCATTTCTTGATTAATTAGACCCACCCATATGACCCTTAACTATGGTCAACAAAGTCGCATGAATGTCCTAATCAATCTGCATCATATGCAGTGTAGGAAGACATCACTTAGCTACCGTACACTACGCCTTAACTAAAGTCAACAAACGTAGCACGAATACTAAGTACTCTACTTCCTAAAATGACGGAGGGTTGCGGATGATTTTTAAGAAAATCTTTAACGCTTTGAACTTGATATCGTCGTAGAATCAAATGATTTTCAAAAGGAGTGGCTTGTGCTCCACAGTTTTGAAATATAGCTTTTTCATAAAGAGCCGAGTGGTTTTCAAATCCGATTCTACAACATTTTTTTAGGTTTATTTTCTTTACATTAATCATATTAATGTAATCCCATCATTTAAGTCCTTAAGCCAATCACAGAAAAGAAACGAAAATACAACGTACGCTTATGCCATCCGCATTCGCCACAATGTTCCGTTATGCACCGTTAGGTTACTTAACTAACGGCATACCGGGACGGGACTAGCGCGGGTGTGAAACATAAGCAACGTCTACTATATATCTCATATATAATATATCATTAGTCTCAGATATCACAGAACACAGGCAGCAGAAACATATATATAATGTGGGATATACTAGGACGTCCGTATTTAGTATTTAGCCAACAATAGAAAATACGGATTCCACAGTCGTGATGAATAGCCAAGCCCACACCCTTAGACCCCTACGAGAGCGGAAAGCGACCCTACCAATCCTGGAGTTTAGGAGACCCGGTCTCGACTCCTCGAGATGGCCTCCCACTAAACCCCAGAACCCGGTCACTTGTGCTCCCCTCCTTGGGTCTATCCTAATGCGGAAAAGTAAATAATATACAACACTGGTGACATCAACCTCAACCCGGAAGTGCCCCAAATAAAATAATATTACATTACATTTGAATTTTACATGAATGAAAAATAAAACTCTCATCTCACATAAAAACCCCCGGCTATTCAATCGCGACAATCCTGCACATCATATCTCACCAACACATAATATCATATATCATCAACGTAAGTAAGTATGCGTACCCCGATTGTCGTTGATGTATAGCAACTAAACCGGCGATATCGACATACTACACTTACGGTCACATAAAAGAAAGTGTAAAAGTACAACATTTGGAATCCACATTCTCTTTAGACATCGCAAATCCGAAATATCATATACTTCGCATTTCATGCCTAACTATATGAATTCCACATATTGTATCACATTCCAGATAAATAGACAGTATTAAACTTTTCGATCGAATAATCAAATACCCAAAATTTCCTAGCTCAACACTTGAGCGGAGTTCAAAAAACCCGGAATGTGTCACAGTAGTAGCGGTCCAGCCGTAGAAGGGTCAAGCCAACGCCTCACATGTGACACGCCGTACTGCCTCAAACCCTAAGGTTCAAAAGGCAGTTCAAGACGGTCACATAATCGAGTTAAGGTTTGTTGTCTTCTAGAGGGTCCACCACAAAACTTGCACATATTTCCGAAAGATTTAAACCCCGTGAAAAAGTGAGTTAATGATACTCGTTCGAACTTTTTAATACTTTCTAAGTTACCCGGAAAAAAGCATTGAAATTCCGATCGAATCATAGAATCCAAAACAATCTCCAGAACATACAACACTAGATTTAGATTAAAAATACCCAAAAATATATACAAGCATGTAGGAAGAACAGTGTATAAATACGAGGCAATGAGTCATCAGTACGGCCGTGGAGCCGCGGCCTAAGCAAGCTCTGGCCGCGGTTCCGCGGTGGGATCTACTGTTTATGGCTTCGTTTTCTACAGTTGTTCTTAGAATTCCCTGCTGAATTTTTTACATATTTTTAATTCTGGAAAAACCACAGTTTGAAAAAATGTCCAGAGAGTGTTCTAAAAATCTGTATTTTGGTTCGATCGGAGTTTTAACTTCGTTAAAATGTCGCCTAAAGTTCTAGGTCGGCTCTGATACCAATGTTAGGTTTACCTAGCACCTCATGGAGGGTTTGCAAGCATCACATGTCTCAAAATTAAATTTTTTAAGGTGCTAAGTGAACATGCAAAGAATCATCACTAGAATTTTAGGGTTTCTTAAACTAGACAACATCACAAGTAGGAAAAACTAGGGTTTTGAGAGTACAACCTTTGTAGCTCCCTACGCTAGACTCCTTGGCCACTTGAGGGTTAGAAAATGGTTCGTTTAAGGTCTTCTAATGTCCACGACGATCCACCCGAAGCTCCTTTGCCCAAAGCTCCTTGCTTTACCCGATATGTGAAAGAAGTAAAGCAAACACCCTACATAAACCGGCTAAATGTGTGTAGTATGATGATGTGGTTGTTTTTCTATAATCAAAACTCTTTCTTTTATCAATCCTCACTGAAAGAAAATTATCAAGATAGGAAGAAGAAGATGGTGGCTTTTCTTCCTCACAAAAGGAAAAGAGATAAGAATATAATCACAAAAAATGAAATGAGAAAGAATAATATATATTTTTAATTCCTTCTCACTTCAACCATGGTTAGAATTATCTAGATCTTTTTCAAAATGAGTTAAAAGCAAAAGGATAATTAACTCAAGGTTAATAAGTGGTTGAAGCATGGTCAAAGATGATAAACTCTAACCTTTTGTGAATTATTCTTTCCTTTTTACAAAATGAAAAATAAATAGATAATTCTATCATGTAAGTCTTGCATTGCCACCAAACTTGTATCAACAACCATGATACTATGTATACATGTATGTATCCATGCACATCATCATGTGCATACATGTATGCATACAAAATAGAAAAAGAGTTTGATTAAAGAATTAATCTAAAAGTCATTTGTAAAATCAACACTTGATTTTGCGAACCGGTCATATCACATATGACCGGACCAATAGAAAATGCCCGATTAAAATACGGTATCACATATCCGTATTTAATCGGGTCCCCGCGCATATCTCATATGCACACCACATCTTTTCGCCTGAGCCAGGAAACTTCATTGTGGGACTCTAAGACTCGTCAATACGCCGGCAGTAGGTAATGATCATATCAAATACCTACAAGCCGCAAGCGGTCAGCTAAACGTAACGGCCACCCGGGTATTGAGCGATCAGAAGAAAACAAGCAAACCTGTTACAACTCCCGTCGAGCCAACCGGCAACACTACAGTACAGTCCGGTCTCTTCGTCAGATATGCTGCATATCGAGTCTAGGGATGGTGACGTCGACCCCAATAACTCAATAAGTCGTGCCGATGAAAGGTCTATAACAGATCGAGAAACTACTGATAACACTTATCAGCAAATCCCAACATCCCTGGCCACGGACTTACTGATATAGCCAGTCGAGCACAGCACAGCATCAACTCCCAATACCGGGAGAGACGAAACCCCTCCTATCGCTCATCGCCTTCGTGTGTCTCGGGACTGTACCGAACGGCCACCTGTTTGCACGACTCAGTAGAGCCGTGGTAGGGTGGTAATCAAAGTACAGTGGGAGAACACACAAGACTCTATGACGATCTCGGGTCTACAGACTAACCTGCACCAGTGTCACCTGAGAACTGCTATCCGACGATAGATATAATTCCATATAGGAGTTCTCGGTGAGTCCGTCCAGTGTACCCAGTCACCACTGAGCACCCGTATACGATCTCGATGTCAAACATCGATGAATGTGGGAACATACATCGCCCATCATATGGGTCTAGTGTCATATACGCTAGTCTACTCTGGTATATCGATGCCCCATCTCGATACACCTACGACTAGGGACATTCTAGGATATGCTTATAAACTACTGATGTCCCACCAGTATGATCTCTATCATAATCACAGTAGTCAAGTCAATATCCTCAGGGCTTTATCAACATGTATGAATGAATAAAAGCATGGTCAAAACAACATGTCAGATAAAGAATAACTAGATAGCATACTATCATGTCGAGCAAGAATGTACACTAAATATATATATATATATACATGTATAAATACATCCACTATCACTTAATGGCCTCTAGGGCATACATATATCCAACAGACCTCACGGTCGAAACAAAGCGGAGTGACGGCAAAATCCCAACTCCACCTCAGCATTTGTCTTGTTACACTAGACGCAATGTCAACAACGGCGTTCCTTCACAGTCCAGCAGGATGCAGATGCAACGTCAATGAAAGACCTCACGGTCGAAACAAAGCGGAGTGACGGCAAAATCCCAACTCCATCTCAGCATTCGTCTCGTTACACCAGACACAATGTCAACAACGGCGTTCCTTCGCAGTCCAGCAGGATGCAGATGCAACGTCAATGAAAGACCTCACGGTCGAAACAAAGCGGAGTGACGGCAAAATCCCAACTCCACCTCAGCATTCGTCTCATTACACTAGATGCAATGTCAAAAACGGCGTTCCTCCACAGTCCAACAGGATGCAGACGCAGCGTCAACAAAAGACCTCACGGTAAAAACAAAGCGGAGCGACGGCAAAATCCCAACTCCACCTCAGCTTTCGTCTCAATACAGCAGACGAGATGTTAACAACGGTGTTCCTCCGCAGTCCAACAGGATGCAGACGCGGCGTCAACAAAAGAACTCACGGTCAAAACAAAGCGGAGCGATGGCAAAATCCCAACTCCACCTCAGCTTTCGTCTCGATACAGCAGACGAGATGTCAACGACGGCGTTCCTCCGTAGTCCAGCAGGATGCAGACGCAACATCAACAAAAGACCTCACGGTCGAAACAAAGCGGAGCGACGACAAAATCCCGCTCCACCTCAGCATTCGTCTCGATACAGTAGACGAGATGTCAACGACGGAGTTCCTCCGCAGTCCAGCAGGATGCAGATGCAGCGTCAACAAAAGACCTCACGGTCGAAACGAAGCGGAGTGATGGCAAAATCCCACCACAACCTCGACGCTCGTCTCGATACAGCAGACAAGATGTCACTACAGCGTCCTTCCTCCAACAGGATTCGGACACGCCAAAGCAAATGAAGCGAAGGCCATACTCCTAGCTTCAGGATCTTGACGGTAACTCAAATAAAACCTGAAAGACTATCGGAGATCATCCCACACCAGCGCGGAATGGTCACCACCTCGGCATTCGTCTCAATACAGCAGACGAGATGTCACTACAGCGCCCTTCCTCCAACAGGATTCGGACGCGCCAAAGCAAACGAAGCGAAGGCCATACTCCTAGCTTCAGGGTCTTGACGGTAACTCAAATAAAACCTGAAAAACTATCGGAGATCATCCCACATCAGCGCGGAATGGTCACCACCTCGACGTTCGTCTCGATACAGCATACGAAATGTCACCCCAGCGTTCATCCTCCAGCAGGGTTCAGACGCGACAATCAAACAACGGAGCCACGACAAAATCCCCAGTTCCAAGCCTCGACGGTTCACCAACAACCTAGAGACAACCACGACATTCGTCTCGATACAGCAGATGCAATGCCAGCAAACGAAGCAAAGGACAAATTCCTAGCTTCAGGGTCTTGACGGCAACTCATATAAAACCTGAAAGACTATCGGAGATCATCCCACACCAGCGCGGAGTGGTTATGACTCATCGGGGCTCTCCAAAATGAGCCTAACCTCAAGTAAAAAGCGGCATGGCAAAATTCCTAACGCTTGCTCTTCCGACGGTCAAACTGCCTAGGAAGATTGCTTGAAGACGTCTTGTCCATCCACCGAAGGGATCAAAGACACGACAGTCGCAAGGCTGCTCGAACGGCAAGATTGCCTGTCGAGGAATACATCAGCCAATGTGACGGTACGACGGACAAAATCCTAGTACCACAGACCCTAACGGAACTTTGTCGTAAAGAGCAGAGGTTAACTGTGACGTTAGGACATCCTTGCGGGAACTTCTCGATTCGTCTCGACTCGTAGGGAAAAGCCTTAGGCAATGGGGATTAAAAAACCTGTTTCCTAAGCACTGGGGCCCTGCAAATCGGTCCAAAATGGACTCTTGCATACTATTCACGGGTCACACTCTCCGAAGTCGAATATCGACAAAGAGAGAAACAACCACTTACAAGTCCTCTTGACTTGTAAGCGAGAAAAATTCTCTTGTGAGATCCTTACGACTCTCAAAAGAAAATACACACTTAGGAGTCCTCACGACTCCTAGGGAGAAAATACACCTACGGGATCCTCTCGACTAGTAGGGAGAAAAGTCTTTATGAGACCCTCACGGCTCATAAAGTTTAAAAGTCTTAGGTGGCAGATCCTAACCCTGTCTCCTAAGCCATCACTACCCTACAGAGAGGTCAAGATGAACTATCTATAGGCCACATTCCCCGAAGTCAAATATCGACAAGGAGGGAAACAATCACTTATGAGTCCTCTCGACTTGTAAGGGAGAAAATTCTCTTGTGATCGGGCATGATGCCGTGAGATCGGTTATGTGATTTGGGTCGGGTTATGAGATATGACATGATATTATAGTGGATCGATGGGCGATGTGATTTTATTCACACGCGGATATATGTTTGATGGTATTGGTATGTACTAGACTATAGAACGGTACCCCTGATTCAGGATATTATGATAATGATACCATATGAATAATGAGGTATATGCGATAATTGACCCGTACCCCGATTTTAGGACGCCAAACGATGGATTTTACCGTACGAAGTATAATTATGATGATTGATCTGCACTCTTGACTCGAGGATGTCGTATTATATATTTTACCGTACGTGACGTTATTGAGGCGGGATCGTCGACTACTAGATATATCGACTCGGAATTTAGGTTGATTTCTTACCCTTTCGACTAGTTCTTTAGTTTAGTCTTTTAGTTGATTAAGAAGAGGTTGGACCAGGCTCGAGTCATACTTATTTTCAGAAACTAACGAATCGTGAGTATTTTCAAAAGACAACCCGAGGGATATTACGGATTTTTCAAAGAACGTACCTTTTCTTAAAAACACCATAGCCCCTATTTTCTAAAAACCACGATTCATGCTATTTCAAATGCCAAAACTGTATGACTCGTATATATATAACTGTATATATTTATATGTTGCGGTTACTACATCTTTTCCATATATTCATGTTGTTCTTATCGCATTGCATGCTTATACTGGTGATTTCTTTTGTTATTATGAACCCATGTTGTCAGGACACTAGCATCATTACCGATGATGCGTATGTCTACGAACACTTGCTTGCCGGCTCACACACATCATCATCGGTAACTGCCATGTCACGTACACTTTAGAGAATATTACTTCACTGATATAATTTGCTAGCTGATAGTTCTAATATATCATTACTATGCTAGTTTAGATATTGCATCCTCTACTTAGATATCCATGCACGTGTATATTCGTTTGTCATGCAATATTATGGGGCTTTATGCCGGTATTCACTGTTTATTGACTCTTGATTATGGGATTCGGATTTTCCATGAGATTTCTGGATTTGGAGAAACCGCAAGGATTTATAAACTCATTATCATTTCTAACAAATAGAAATTTGCGGTTTTCTCGTGATATGATATTTGTGATGTCCACCATATGTTTTCTCGGTTCTTGAACGGTATCATACACCCGATTCGAGGTAGGGGGAGGGACCGTCTGCGGGTGCATGGTGGACCCGGTGTGGTACCAAGGGGTAAGAGGATCGTATAGAAAGGCGTTGAGCCCGGCAGGGCAGCACTACCGACCGGTGATTGTGTGGAAACTCGATGGATATCCGGAGGATACCGTTCGGAGTTATAGGCCGATCCTGATTACGCGGAGCCCATGGGCCGATCCTGATTACGCGGAGCCCAAGATTTGAGTATTATGTGTCTCTGTTGGACACGGACTTCATGATGTTTTGAGTGTCGATGCTGAGCACTCGGGTTTTATCATGATTTGTGTGTCGTTGCTGGACACACGTTGGATGATGCATTAGTACATGTCATGCATCGATATATTATTACTCTTGACACGGACACGAGTACTTTGGTATCACACTTATGATATACAGTCACCCTTGTTGATATATATATGTATGTGTGTGTGTGTGTATTTATTGTATGACCTAGGAGAGAGTCATACATGCGATTTCTTCTCGGTGATGTTTTCTACTCACGAGTTGGCAACTCACCCCCATTGTGCCACAGTTTCTTGTAGGTTTGCCGTACATGTTTCATTGCGGCTTGCTGGCACAATGTTTCCTTCTGGGTGATTGCTTGGGTAGGTAGGTTCACTTGCATCGTGACCACCGTAGTACTTTTATTTATTTCAGTTGTATCTAGTAAACTCCATCAACCAGACTTGTATTATTTGATAGACTTAGAAGACCAGTTGTATATTCTTTCGACCTTAGAGTCACGTGCCTGTATTATTATGATTCTTCTCTGGTTTTCTTGAGGATGTTGGTTTTCTTCTGAGTTTTGATCCTCGCCCTTCGGCGTTGTGTATTATATTGCTTGCTTGGTGGTTTCCGCCAATTGGCGAAGAGCTAGCTCCCGCTTGGGGATGCCTTTATTCATTACTTATGTATATTCCTGTTTGTACCCGTTTGGGGCCAGTATTTACAAAGGAAACTCTGCCGAAATTTTCGGGAAATTCTAATGTTGCTTTTAAATGTTTAATGCGGCTTATTTGGTTAAAATCGCTTTCTTTAAATAAGTTTTCCTTCACTCTATTTTCTTTAAATGGTTTAGATTTCTGGGCTTTTGGCTTACTTGAATTAGGTGGGGTCCTATAGACTTCACATGATTCAAGTGCCAGTCACGTGCCAGTTTGGGTCGTAACAGTATACTGCTACAAAGTGATGCCCTTCGGTCTCAAGAATGCCGGGGCTACTTATCAGCGCCTAGTTAACAAACTGTTCAAACCGCAGATCGGGAGGAACATGGAGGTCTACGTCAACGACATGCTCGTAAAGTCAACCTCATCGGACGGGAACACCAAAGATCTTGGCGAGATATTCGACGTCCTCCGCAAGTACAAAATGAAGACGAACCCAGCTAAGTGCGCGATCGGAGTCACTAGCAGCAAATTTCTCGGGTTCATGGTTACCCATCGAGAAATCGAAGTGAACCCAGAAAAGATCAGAGCCATTCTCAACATGGCTACACCGAAGTGCAATGTTGAGATCATGCGGCTCATAGGGAGAGTGGCCGCTCTGAGTCGCTTCATGTCAAGATCCAGAGAAAAGTGTCTCCCATTCTTCAAAGCCTTGAGAAAGATCCCTAAGTTCGAATGGTCGGAGGAATGTCAAAACGCTTTCAATCAACTCAAGGCACACTCAACAACTCCCCCACTGCTTACCCGACCAGTCGAAGGAGACGAGCTATCATTGTACCTTGCGGTCTCCGACCAAGCTGCAGGCTCGGTGCTCGTCAGAGAAGTCAAAGGAGTGCAAAAGCCGATCTACTACGTAAGCCGTGTCTTCAAAGACGGGGAAACGAGATAACCGGCCATAGAAAAGATAGTCTTGGCGCTTTTCGTCGCCTCAAGGAAGCTACGACACTACTTCCAGGCGCACACCATCCTCATCCTCACCGAGCGACTTATAGGGACTTATTCCCGCCAAAAATTTCTGCGCAAATAGCCTAAGGTATCAAACGGCAGCGATACGCTTAAGAAAATGTGAACCAGTATTTCCGGGATGTATTTTGACAAACTTTAGAATGAGAAACAGCTAAATTCTGATTGTATTGAAAGAGTCTCGAAAAATCCTTCGATTTGATATATTATGGGCCTCATAATTCATCCGGGATCAAAAGTTCTGAGACATCACGTGCCCACACGTGACCGGGCATCACGTGCCCGCACGTAACCATTTACAGGCAAAGCCTGTAGGCACTAAATAAAATAAATAATTAAATGGGGTCACGTGCCAACACGTGATGGGCTCTTAAAATCCACTGAAAAGAATTAAAAGTATAATAAAATAACAAAGAAAAACCCCAATAGGGCATCACGTGCTCACACGTGACCAAGGGTCACGTGCTGACACGTGATAATTCCTGAGTGCTTTAAAAACAACAGAATTAAATTCTAGCTAAAAACTTAAACAGTGGGGTCACGTGCTCACACGTGATAGGCATCTAAACCTTCTGAAATAATAGAATTAAATTCTAATTAAGGGAAATCAAAAAACCCTAACTGGAAAAATATTTCTTTAAATCTTTCCAAACAAAAAGGATGGTGTTCTGTAAAATGGAGCACCGTTGGATTAAAAATCCAATGGTGATTAAAAATCACCAATTTATGGAAAGATTTTATACAAGGAAAGATTTCCCTAAAATTCACCAAGAATAACAAATAAAATATCTTTTGGATTAAAAATCCAATGGTGAATAAAATTCACTAAGTGATCTAAAAGATCATGTTGGTTACAAAAACAACCAAAAATTTTCAATGAAAGATTCACTAAACAATTTGATTCTTTTCTTTCTCCTATAAATAGGAGCCAAGAAGAAAAGAGAAGGGAGCTACTTTTTTTAAGAGAAGAACAGAGAGGGGAGAATTTAATTCTCAAGAGAGAAAAGAAAGGAGAATTTAATTCTCAAAAAAGAAAACCCTAGGTGAGAAAAGAAAGGAAATCAAAACTTCAAACAGAGAATTTAATTCTCAAAATCTAAAAGTTTAACTCTTCTACAAAAGAACTTAGTTCTTCCTCTAGTTGAAGATCTGCAGAAGCACATCTCCCCATAGGTTGAGAATTTAATTCTCATCGGGTTGAGATCCTGCCATGCAGATCCAAAACTTAGAGGGGGAATTGAGTTTAGAGAATTTAATTCTCCCAAAACAAATTAGGGTTTAACCCTATATCAGAATTTAATTCTCCTAAAAATATAGGAATTTAATTCCTTCAAGATGGACAGAATTAGGGTTTAACCCTACTTAAGAATTTAATTCTTTTACATATATAAGAATTTAATTCCTCCAAAATCATGATTAGGGTTTAACCCTACAGAGAATTTAATTCTCAAAATAAAATAAAGAGACTTGAAAGATCTCCATGCATGCAAAGAACTAAGGTCGCGTGTCCCCACGTGACCCCTGAAAAGATCCCCAAAAATGAGAAGGAATTAACTTGGAGGCAATGCCTCACGTGCTCCCACGTGACTTCTAAAATAAAGAAAACAAAAGAAAAGGCAGAACCATTTCTGGGCGCCCTCACGTGTCCCCACGTGACCCCTGAACAAATCCTCCAAAATGAAAAGAAAAAAGCTCTGAGGCAACGCCTCACGTGCTCCCATGTGACCTCCAAAGCACAGAAAGAAAAGAAAAGGAAATATAAGCTTTGGGTGCTCTCACGTGTCCCCACGTGACCCCTTAGCAGATGCGTTAACAATCAGTGCATAAATGTCCATCACATGCCAACACGTGATGCTCAAAATAAAAATAAAAAGTGTTTAACACTTATTTGCTGAACAAAGCGAGGAGATTTGGCCCCACCTTTGGGCGCCCTCACGTGTCCCCACGTGACCCCTTTTTCTTTAGTGTTTAACACTAATTCGAGAGCTTTATTTCCAGTGTTTAACACTGATTGTCTTCTAGTGTTTAACACTAATTTGAGAATCTTATTTCTAGTGTTTAACACTATTTTGAGAATCTTATTTCCAGTGTTTAACACTGTTATCTTCTAGTGTTTAACACTAATTTGAGAGCTTTATTTCCAGTATTTAACACTGCTGTTCTCCAGTGTTTAACACTACTTTTAGCCAAATTGGCTAATTTTCCAGAGGCAAAGCCTCCCATTCAAAATTGAGTAAAAATCAGAACTATAATGTCTAATGCTCAATCAAAGATAAAAATGTTATCAAAGCCCTTAAACTCTTGTTTAGCATTGCTAAATAATGTGTGCTGAAACCAGACAAATGTCTAATGGGCCAACAAAGGGCCAACATTTTTAATCTAATTGGACTTAGCCCAAGTTGGCCATAAGTCCTCAATTCAGACTTAACTGAGCTAATGTGCTCACAACATAATTAATTGATCTTAGTTCCAAATTAGACTACAGATCACTTAATCCATATTGGTTCAAGGGTACATCTCTTCACTCCTCTGATATATGTCATTGTAATTCTTCAACGTCTTCAGAGAGGTGACGGGTCCCGACAACCAGCAAATCTTACAGACTATGATGTCTCTAAACTTGGACTGTGGGGTCCTTAAACTCATGGACTATGATGTCCTTAACCTCGGACTGTGGGGTCCCTTTAAACCCACGGACTATGATGTCCTTAACCTCGGACTCTGGGGTCCCTTTAAACCCACGGACTATGATGTCCTTAACCTTGGACCACTATGTCCTTAAACTGGTATTGGACCACCATGTCCTTAAACTGGTAATCGACCGTAATGTCCCTAAACTAAACAATTGAGCCCATATGCTCTTTTGTTGGATCTAAACGATCCTGTTAAGTTGATCTTAGTCTCAAATAAGACTAACGTATCCTTAACAAACGTTTAAGTTGATCTTAGTCTCAAATGAGACTAACGTATCCTTAAACCAACCCCCAAACCCAAATCTAAGAAAATACGGATTTGAACTAATCCACGTCCTACGGGCGACAACATAAATTAGTCTCCGTATACAATCCATGGGCAACTAAAAACAAAACAAACACCCACGACACGAAGTGACCATCTGGAGAAGGAGAAAGTAGTTACCGCGATGCGGTACCGTAATTAACTGCAAAGGCTTGCGCCTGCAGGGAAGAGCGTCCCCACAATAAAAAAAAACCCCTCAAATGAGGGGGAATCTGACGAAGTCTGCTACACCGGCCGCATCCGTTTAAACCTTCGATACATGGTGCCATAAATCAACTTGGCATCTTCGGAGAGGTGGATGGATAGCACCAATTAACATTTTCCCCGAATTCAGGCAAAGACGTTCGTCGCGTCTTCGTCGCGTCTTTCGGCGTGGGAACAGGACTATTCTCGCCTCCCCCGAATCATCAGGTCGTCTGGAGAAATGGAGGTGGGAATTATCACAATTCGACATCAAGTACCACCCCAGGCAAGCTATCAAAGCATAAGTCCTAGCAAACTTCGTGGTTGAATGCACTATTCCCACAAAGGAAGGAGCGGCAGCACGGGACCCCGGGACCCCGGACCCCGACCCTCGGTCGAGGAAGTACCCGAATCCATTCCTGATTGGGTTCTATACGTGGATGCATCCTCTACCGAGGAGGGAAGCGGAGCTGGCCTGATCATCCAAGGCCCGGGCGAGGCAGAGATGGAATACTCTTTGAAGCTCGGATTCAAAGCGTCAAACAACGCCGTAGAATATGAGGCTTTGTTGGCAGGATTGTGAATCGCCTCGCGGGTGGGGCTGAAGACGATCTGAATTCGCAACGATTCCGCTCTGGTCGTTGGCCAAGTGACCAGGCGTTTTGAGGCCCGAGAACCGCTCATGGTGAAGTACCTTGCCGAGGTAAAAAGACTCCGCAAAAACTTCGATGATGTTTAAGTGGAACAGATTCCCCGGAATCTGAACACCCAAGACGACGCTTTGAGCAAACTAGCATTTTTTTTACGTATTTTTAATTCAGAAAAATCCCAGAATTTGAAAAATTTCCAGAGAGGGGGTTGTTTTCGTCGGTTCGGGTTCGATCGGAGTTTTAACTTCGTTAACACATCACCTAATGCTCTAGCTAGGCTCTGATACCACTGTAGGGTTCCTATGCACACTAGTGAAGGTTCATAGAGCATCAAACATGCCCGAATAAAATTCTACATGTGCCGAACAACCCAAAGACGGGATCTTTGCTAGATTATTAGGGTTTAGCAAACAAGATAACATCTTTTTATCTAAGTGTGAGGGATTACAACCTTTGTAGTCCGCTCCTTCGCTTCACAAGCTCTGAGTAGAAGTCCCTTCGCCGCGATCCATGATCTCCCGGACTCAAGAGAGGCTCCACGACTCAAACGATCCATGCTAGCTTGAAGTGTTCCGATTCTCCGATGATCTACGTCGAAGTTGCTTTAACCCAAGCTTTCTTACTCTAAAGAGATGAACACCCTAATCTCATGGGCTAGATGAGATGAGGATGAGGGAGTAGTATTTATGCTTTCTTTTTATTCAGTTTCTCACTTGAAATCATCACACAAGAATTAACTAGTAAGCATTTTCTTTTAGAACTCAAGAGAGAAGAAGATGATAATGGAAAAGATAATCCTTTTGTGATGAATAGAAAAGAAATCTATATGATTGATATATCAACCATGGTCAAGGATGAGTGGCTAAGAAGTTGTAGAGAATAAACTAGAGTTAGGGTTTGGTTAGGTTAAGGATAAGTATCAACCATAATATCTTAACCAAGACAAAAGGAAAAGCTTCTAGAATGTGCAAGAAGAAGCTAACCCTAATCAAACCCTAATCCCATTTAATCATCCTTAAACATGTTTAATAATAAATCATATCATGTCACAATAATATATATCACATATATATTATATATTTGCAACAAAAGAAAATAATACATTTAACATATATCGCATATATATCAATGTATTAATCCAGTGAGAAAATGAAATAATAAAGTGAGCCAATATTAGATAATGTAATACAATATATCATATATATTATTATACATTAAATCATCGAATCAACACTTGATCCAACGATCCGGCTATATCGAATATAACCGGCTAATATATCATGTACCGATTCATCGAATCAACACTTGATCCGATGTCCTGATTCATATCAAAATATCTCGAGAATATAATACGGTATCTCATATCGCATTATCCTCGGTCCTGCACATATCACATATGTGCCTCTACTCCGTTTCGCCTGAGCCAAGAAACCTCTGTGTAGGACTCTAAAGAATCGTCAATACGCCGGTAGCAGGTGATGATCATATCAAACACCCACAAGCTGCAAGCGGTCAGCTAAACGTAACAGCCACCCAGGTATTGAGCGATCAGAAGATCAACAAGCTAGCATGTCCGTTCTCCTGTGAATCCAATCAGTAACACTCCCGTACAGTCCGGTCTGTTCGTCTGATATGTCGCATATCAGGTCTAGGGGTGGTATACGTCAGACCCCAGTAACCGATAAGTCGTGTCGATGTGAGGCTCATAACAGGTCGAGAAACTACTAGTAACACTTACTAGTATATCTCTATATCAGCCCTGGCCAGGGACTTCCAGTTATAGCCAATCGAACACAGCACAACATCAACTCCCTATACCGGGAGAGACGAATCCCCTCCTATCGCTCATTGCCTCCATGTGATTCGGGACTGTACCCAAAAGCCACCGTTTTGCACGCCCTCTTGGACGTGGTAAGGTGGAAATCAAAGCACAGTGGGAATCACACAAGACTCTATGACGATCTCGGGTCTTCAGACTACCCTGTACCAGTGTCACCGGAGAACTGCCATCTGACGTGTGGTATATCACCAACTGGGAGTTCTCGGCAAGTCCGTCCAGTGTACCCAGTCTCCACTGAGCACCCATACATCATCCTTGATGTCAAACACCGATGGATATGGGATCATCCATCGCCCATCATATGGGTCAAGATGCGTATACGCTAGTCTACTTTGGTGTATCGATGCCCTGTCTCGATATACCCTCGACTAGGAACATTTATAGGATGTACTCATCGACTACCGTGGCCCCACTAGTATGATCTCATCATAATCCCAGTAGTCGAGTACAGATCCTAAGGGCTTTATCAACATGTGAGAGAAAAACAGTAAACCAATACAAGTCAACATGTTAAGATAAATTGAAACCAAATAGCATACTATCATGACGAGCAAGAAAGTCCTCTCTGTATATATCTAAGCATCCATCATAATATACATCAAATGTACAACAATGGCCTCTAGGGCATATACATAACTAACAATCTCCCACTTGCACTAAGGCTAGCTGCTGTAGTATCTCATACCTAGCATCCCGAATAATCTCTCAAACTGTATCTGGGGAATGGCCTTCGTGAGTGGATCCGCAGTGTTGTCCTTCGTATCTACTCTCCTGACCTCGATCTCCCGGCGATCAACTATCTCCCTGATCAGGTGATACCGCCTCAGAATATGTCTGGATTTCTGATGGGATCTGGGTTCCTTGGCCAAAGCCACAGCACCATTGTTATCGCAATACAGAGGTATTGGATGTTCAATGGATGGAACCACACCAAGTTCACTAATGAACTTCTTCATCCAGACAGCCTCTTTGGCAGCATCGTTGGCAGCGATGTATTCAGCCTCCATCGTCGAGTCTGCAACGGTATCCTCTTTGGAACTCTTCCAACATACCGCCCCTCCATTGAGGGTAAAGACAAAACCCAAATGCGACTTAGAGTCGTCCATATCACTTTGGAAGCTGGAATCGGTAAAGGACTCCACCCGGAGTTCTCCGTTACCATACACCAAGAACATGTCTCTAGTCCTTCGCAAGTACTTGAGAATGTTCTTCACAGCTGTCCAGTGACTCTCTCCAGGATCTGCTTGATACCGACTCACTACACTTAGTGAGTATGCTACGTCGGGTCTGGTACATAGCATCGCATACATGATAGAGCCTACTGCCGAAGCATAGGGTATCCCTTGCATGCGAGCTCTCTCCAAATCAGTCTTGGGAGACATCTCTTTGGAGAGAGTGAGTCCAGAGATCGTGGGTTGGTTCCCACGCTTGGATTCTTCCATACTAAACCTCTTTAGGATGGTGTCAATGTACCTGGATTGGGACAATCCCAGTATCCGTTTAGATCTATCTCTATAGATCATGATTCCCAATATGCAGGAGGCATCACCTAGATCTTTCATTGAGAATCTCTGTGATAAGAAGAGCTTGACTGATTGCAGCATAGGAATATCATTTCCTATCAAGAGTATGTCATCCACGTATAATACGAGGAAGACAACCTTACCCTCTGCTACCTTTGATCAGTCGAAAATAATGTATTTTTAACACGGCATTTTCCTTAACATTTGCACTCATTTAAGAGTGTTCGGTATTCATATTTCACATATTAGCAAATCAGTCGTTAAATATCAGATTTCATGTGTTAGACTTTTAAACCGACACTTTAAAGGAAATTAACCACATTTCATGGCATCGCATCATTTCTGTATTTGCGCAACACTTGTCTTGAGTCTGTGCAGGAAAATACGGAAGAAAAACCAAAGAGCTGATCAAAAATTACGCCAACTCCAAGTTTTGAGATCTGGTAGCAATCCAAAAGGAGAAATATAATTCAACATATCAAAGAAAGGCCCACAACTCAGGCCCAACAAGCACCAGAGAGCCAGAGCCCCAACTCCTCAAAAGAGCCGCGGAACCGCGGCGGGAGCCGGCTTGAGCCGCGGATCCACGGCGGTTCCAAGGCTTCAGCTCCCAAAATTTTGTGCAAAACTCCTATCTCTTGGCCCACATTCTTTTATGATATATCAAATTCCAGAATTCTCTCGAAGCTACTGCCAGATCAGCAAAGATCATTAAGCAAGGCTAATCCTAATTAAGCTCCCTCCTAACTAATCACATTTAGAAGCTTCTCCTCTAACTAACTTTTGGAGGGAAATTCAAATTTCCTCAACAAACTTTAGGAGGGAAACTTAGAATTTGAAATCCTAGATCTAGGGTTTAGATGTCTATAAATAGGAACCTAGACCTAGGGTTAAGGGTTGTTCATTCTACACCATTTTCTTCCACAAGTCTCGTGACAAGGCTTGTACGAAACCCTAACCCTAATTCCACTCCAAATCCAAGATCTTGAGTACCAATCAAGTGAGAAGCCTTCAACCTTTTAGGAGCCGAGCCGATCTTCAATCGGGCAAGTGATCCAAGCCGATCCGCGACTCACGGAGACGAGCGAAGCCAAATCGACGATCGAGTTCTTCCTCTTGTAGTTCTTGAGCGAATGTAATAAAATTGTCGATATAAATAAAAGGTGAAATTCTTTTATCTTGCTTTCTTTTAATTCTTGCATCATGATTAGATCTCAATTTGTAATTGTTGTTCTTGTTGTGATGTGTGAGTAAAACTCCGCTCGTAAAGGAGTCGAGACGATTGTAGAATGATGATGTAACAAATATTAATACGATTTTTAAGTCCTACGAGTTTTGTAAACCCTAGCAAGTTCAAGAATCGATGACCTAGTTTCGTTGCGATGCTTTCTTGATTGTGAACGCTCGAAATTAGGGATCTACGATCGTTTCTTGAATTTACTAGAGGCTAGAATATGAATGATATCGATGAATGAACAAGGGATAAGATGAAACCCTAGTTTCACAAGAAATCCCTAATTCTCGTCGATCATCATCGATCTAGTATCAATTCATCGAAGGATAAGAATACGTAATTGTAAGATTACATCACATCTATAGATCTGATCAATTCCTACGAGCCTCATTTCGATTCTTGAGATTTGGTTTGGAAAAATCATCAAACTATCAATTCTTGATTCTATCATTTTCTTGTTATTAGATCTATGTTTTTCTAATTCTTGAACTTCAACTTTAAATCATGAATTGTTTGTATTCTTTTCTTTAAAGTTTCAATTCATTTAATTCAAAAGACGAACGATTACACTTTCCCTGTGGACGATCCGCACTCACTAACAATCTACATCCGACACCGTAGTTGATTGCGGTCAAATAATTTTTGGATGTGATTTCTTTACAATTTCATACTACACAAACAAGAATCTTTTCAATCAACCTTCTTATAGATACAAGGTTCATCTATATTTTTGATGAAGTCAAACTCTTTGACTACAACATCAAAACAGATGTTCCAACTCCGCGATGCTTGCTTTAACCCATAAATGGATTTAAGCAGCTTGCACACATTTCCGCTGCTCCCACTATCTACGAAGCCCTCTGGCTGAGTCATGTACACGCTCTCTTCTAAATCACCGTTTAGAAAGGCGGTCTTAACATCCATTTGCCAGATTTCGTAGTCATGGTATGCAGCAATGGCAAGTAAGATCCGGATGGACTTAAGCATAGCCACTGGAGAAAAGGTTTCGTCATAATCCATACCTGGTCGTTGACGAAAACCCTTTGCTACAAGTCTAGCTTTGAAAGTCTCAACTTTTCCATCTACACCAAATTTCTTTTTAAAAATCCACTTGCTCCCAATGGGTTTTACCCCTTCAGGAGCATTTTCCAAAATCCATACTTTATTGGTGTACATGGATTCCATCTCAGATCGCATTGCATCCAGCCATTTCACAGATTCACCACTCGTGATGGCCTGCTCGAAACTAGTCGGGTCATCATCTTCCATGATGCAATCCTCGCTTCCACCATCAATGAGAAAACCGTAGTATCTCTCAGGCGGATGAGAAACCCTGCTAGATCGTCGGAGAGGCTGGGGTTCGTCGGGTACTACTGAATCCTCTGGTTCCACTAAATCTTCAGTTGTAGTTTGTGTTGCTGGAACCTCTTCCAGCTCTACCTCATTGCCACTAATTTCTTTTGTAAGAAATTCCTTTTCTAAAAAGGTGGCATGTTGAGCAACAAACACCTTTCGTTGTTCACTGTGGTAGAATAGATATCCATACGAATTGCTTGGATATCCTACAAACTTACAAAGAACTGATCGTGCCTCGAGTTTGTCCGGATTTTGCTTTTTAACATAAGCCGGACAACCCCATATCTTAACTCTTTTAAGAGATGGTCTCTTTCCATTCCATATCTCATATGGAGTGGTAGGCACAGATTTAGTTGGAACTCTATTCAATAGGTATATGGCTGTCTCCAGCGCATACCCCCAGAAGGAAATAGATAACTCAGCTGTACTCATCATAGAGCGCACCATATCTAATAGGGAGCGATTCCTCCGCTCCGATACACCGTTGTGCTGTGGTGTATAAGGAGGAGTAAGCTGAGAGAGAATCCCATTCTCTTTTAGATAATCTAGGAACTCATTGCTTAAGTATTCACCTCCTCGATCAGATCGAAGAATCTTAATACTTTGCCCGTTTGATTCTCTACTTCGTGCTTATATTCTCTGAATTTCTCAAAAGCTTCAGACTTGTGTTTCATCAGGAACACATATCTGAATCTTGAGAGATCGTCAGTGAATGTAATGAAGTAGGAAGAACCGTTCCTGGCATGCGTAGACATGAGACCGCATACATCACTATGTACCAGTCCTAAGAGTTCGGTAACTCTTTCTCCGTGTCCACTAAACGGAGATTTGGTCATTTTTCCTTTGAGACATGAATGGCAAGTATCATAAGATGATAATTCGAACGGATTCAAATAACCATCTTTATGTAACTTAGCCAGTCGTGTCACATTGATATGACCAAGTCTATAATGCCACAAGAAGGATTCGTTCATTTCTGAACTTTTCCTCTTGTGTGTGTTTTGTATATTAAGGACTGTATTCTGATTTAGAATGAATATGCCATTATGTAACGAGCCTGATGCAATCAACTTTTGATCTAGGAATATGTTCATAACATTATCCTTTACTACAAAATTATATCCTTCTTTACTTAATAAAGAAACTGATATAATGTTGCACATCATGTTCGTTATATAATAGCACTCATTTAGAATCAGTGTATTACGACTTGGCAATACAAGGTGATATTCGCCAACTGCTTTGGCTGCAATACTTGCACCGTTCCCTACTTGAACGGAATGATCACCTTTTCCCAGTTCTCTACCTTTACGTAGCCCATGTAACAATTTACATATGTGGGATCCTGATCCGGTATCTAATACCCAGGACGTAGGATGAACTGAAAAACAGTTCTCAATAACTAACACACCTGAAGAAGATGCATCAACATGCATGTTCTTTTGGGCGGCTTGAGAATCTAGATATTCTTCTATTCCATGTTCAGTCTTATAACTCTTATAAGAAAGAACGGGTCCAACGTTCCCCTGCTCAGTATAATAAGCGGGTTCAGTCAATACATCCATATTATTATCTTGATTATGGCTTGACATGGTCGCTACATGGAGAGAGAGAGAAGAAAACACTTTAGCTTATGCTCTTGCAAGATTAGATTGGTTATTATCTTATCTAATCAGGATGTCTCCCACTGTTTTTATCAAATCTACCTTCAAACCCTAAAAGGTAAGATTAGCCGGGATTAATTACACCCTACAATTTCATCAATCTTTCAGCCAGATCAGTGTCGGTACTTTGAGGGAGGTTCCCCGTGCTTTCACACGGACCTAATTAAAGTAAACCTCGTTTTCCCAGAGGCGTAACCCCGTTAACACTTTTCTAGACACCTACTTGATCGACTAATTGTCCTGTGTAAAACTCTCCCAGGAGTAACTCTTACTCGCAGTGGGTATCGGGATCCAACTATCTCATAGGAGGTATGCAATCTCATTGCAAATTTCAACACTTGAAATTCCCGATAATGCTTTTACCCCTAGAAACTTATGACCTTGGCTAAGGTCAACAAATCATAAGCGCTAGTCAAATTCAACCCGTCATTTCTTGATTGAATTAAACCAACCCGTACGACCCTTGGCTAAGGTCAACAAAGTCGCACGACTACCCTAACTCAATCACATCTCATGTTTTAGCAGATAAATACTAATTAGCTACCGTACACCACGCCTTGGCTAAGGTCAACAAACGCAGCACGAATACTAACTAGTCTCTATCTGAAATGACGGAGGGCTACGCAGGTTTTTCAGAAAACCCTGATCGTAATGAACTTGATATCGTCGTAGAATCAAGTGTTTTTGAAAAGGAGTGTTTTTGAGGCTTTTCTTAGTTTCGCTAAAGGGGTCACTCCCGGTGAAGGGATCGTCGGCCCTTTCCTCATCGAATAAGGTGCAGGATATATCATATATACCGCTGTGCAAAGCAAAACACTAAAAGCAATCAAAAGACAAACCGAGTTTTGTAGCATCTGCCAGTTTCGCTAAAGAGGTCACTCCTGGTGAAGGGATCTCGGCTCTTTCCCCATCGAATAAGGTGCAGGATATATCATATATATCACTGTGCAAAGCAAAACTGTAGCTACCCTTTTTATAAAGTTTTGATTCTAGAACATCTTTAGGTTTCTTTTCTTTTTATTAATCTCATTAATAAAATCCCATCAGCTTATGCTTCCTAAGCATCACAGATAAATACGACGTACACTTATGCCATCCGCATTCGCCTCGATGTTCCCTCGTGCACCGTTAGGTTAGATAACTAACGACAGAGTAGGGCAGGGCTAGTGCGGGTGTAAAACATAAGTAACGTCTATATAATATATCATATATACTGTATACTATATCCATCAGAACATATCAAATGATCACATCACAGATATCGCAGCAGAAACATAGATATAATGTGGGATATACTAGGACGTCCGTATTTTGTATTTAGCCAACAATAGAAAATACGAATTCCACAGTCGCGATGAATAGCCAAGCCCACACCCTGGACCCCTACGAGAGCGGCAAGCGACCCTACCAATTTTGGAGTTTAGGAGACCCGGTCTCGACTCCTCGAGATGGCCTCCCACTGAACCCCAGAACCCGGTCACCTGTGCTCCCCTCATTGGGTCCATCCTAATGCAGAAAAGTAAATAATATACAACACTGGTGGCATCAACCTCAACCTGGAAGTGCCCCAAATAAAAGAATATTACATTACATTTGAATTTACATGAATGAAAAAATAAAACTCTCATCTCACATAAAACCCCCGGCTATTCAATCGCGACAATCCTGCACATCATATCTCAGCAACACATAATATCACATATCATCAACGTAAGTAAGTATGCATACACCGATCGTCGCCGATGTATAGCAATGAAAACCGGCAATACAACTACATACTACACTTACGGTCACAGAAAAGAAAGTGTAAAACTAAAATATTTGGAATCCACAATCACTTTAGACATCATAAATCCGAAATATCACATACTTCGCATTTCATGCCTAACTCTATGAATTCCATATATTGTATCACATTCCAAATAAATAGACAGTATTAAACTTTTCGAACAGATAATCAAATACCCAAAATTTCCCAAACTGCTCAACACTTGAGCGGAGTTCAAATAATCCCAGAATATGTCATAGTACCAGTGATCCAGCCGTAGAAGGGTCAAGCCAACGCCTCACATGTGGCACGCCGTACTACCCCAAACCCGAAGGTTCAAAAGGCGGTTCAAGACGGTCACATAATCGAGTTAAGGTCTGTTGTCTTCTAGAGGGTCCACCGCTTAACTTGTACAATTTTTCCGAAAGATTTAAACCCAATAAAAATTCAACACTTGAAAGTTTGTCGTTCCGGGATAAAGTGGGTTAATGATATCCGTTCAAATAGTTTAACAGTTTCTAAATATCCGGAAATAAAAACGAATTTAAATATTCCGGTCGAATCTACTATTACAAAACAAACCCCAGAATATTCAACACTTGAGTTACTTTAAAAATACCCAGAAGCATCAACAAGCACCTACGGATATTGTCATGAAGCCACGTGTCACAATTCCAAAAATCGGCCGCGGAACCGCCGCGGGAAGCAGGTTCCCGCCGCGGTTCCGCCGCGGTTTAGTGGAGTTGTGGGCCCGTGTTTCATGGTAATTCTTAGAATTCCCTGCTGATTTTTTTACGTATTTTTAATTCAGAAAAATCCCAGAATTTGAAAAATTTCCAGAGAGGGGGTTGTTTTCGTCGGTTCGGGTTCGATCGGAGTTTTAACTTCGTTAACACATCGCCTAATGCTCTAGCTAGGCTCTGATACCACTGTAGGGTTCCTATGCACACTAGTGAAGGTTCATAGAGCATCAAACATGCCCGAATAAAATTCTACATGTGCCGAACAACCCAAAGACGGGATCTTTGCTAGATTATTAGGGTTTAGCATGCAAGATAACATCTTTTTATCTAAGTGTGAGGGATTACAACCTTTGTAGTCCGCTCATTCGCTTCACAAGCTCCGAGTAGAAGTCCCTTCACCGCGATCCATGATCTCCCGGACTCAAGAGAGGCTCCACGACTCAAACGATCCATGCTAGCTTGAAGTGTTCCGATTCTCCGATGATCTACGTCGAAGTTGCTTTAACCCAAGCTTTCTTACTCTAAAGAGATGAACACCCTAATCTCATGGGCTAGATGAGATGAGGATGAGGGAGTAGTATTTATGCTTTCTTTTTATTCAGTTTCTCACTTGAAATCATCACACAAGAATTAACTAGTAAGCATTTTCTTTTAGAACTCAAGAGAGAAGAAGATGATAATGGAAAAGATAATCCTTTTGTGATGAATAGAAAAGAAATCTATATGATTGATATATCAACCATGGTCAAGGATGAGTGGCTAAGAAGTTGTAGAGAATAAACTAGAGTTAGGGTTTGGTTAGGTTAAGGATAAGTATCAACCATAATATCTTAACCAAGACAAAAGGAAAAGCTTCTAGAATGTGCAAGAAGAAGCTAACCCTAATCAAACCCTAATCCCATTTAATCATCCTTAAACATGTTTAATAATAAATCATACCATGTCACAATAATATATATCACATATATATTATATATTTGCAACAAAAGAAAATAATACATTTAACATATACAACAACAACAACAACAACAACAACTGAGCCTTTTATCCCAAGCATATGGGGTAGGCTACATGAACCAACATGAGAATCACGCCGGGTCCAGCACATGAATCCTCTGTCTCCACTCACTTCTATCAAACAATATACTTTCATTGAGTCCTTTGGCAACCATATCGTTTCGTATCACCTCCATCCATGTTTTCTTCGGTCTCCCTTTTGCCCTTTTTCCATTACCCATATCGAGAGTATCTATTCGTCGAACCGGTGCTTCCATAGGTCTGCGTCGCACATGACCAAACCATCTAAGCCGGTTTTCCCGCATCTTCTCCTCCACGGGTGCCACACCAACTTTTGCACGAATATCCTGATTTCGCACCTTGTCTTTTCTAGTGTTACCACACATCCAACGAAGCATGCGCATCTCCGCTACGTGCATCTTCTGTGTATGATGCTTCTTAGGAGCCCAGCATTCCGTACCATATAATAAGGCAGGCCGAATAGCGCTCCGATAAAACTTCCCTTTCAATTTTAACGGAAAGTTACGATCACACAAAATCCCTGTTGCACTCCTCCATTTCAACCAACCAGCTTGGATCCTTTGATTAACATCACTATCGATCTCCCCATTCCTTTGGATGATGGAACCTAGATATCTAAACTGGTCGCTCGGTGATATCTCTTACCCTTCCAATGTTATACCAATATGGTTTTGACTTCTCTGGCTACTAAATTTTCAGTGCATATATGCTGTCTTGGACCTGCTCAATCTGAATCCCCGAGATTCCAATGTTTGTCTCCATAATTCCAATTTGGCATTAACCCCTGCTTTCGTCTCATTTACTAGAACAATATCATCAGCGAATAGCATACACCAAGGGACCTCATCTTGGATAGTTCTAGTAAGCTCATCCATCACGATGGTAAACAGGAAAGGACTTAATGCAGATCCTTGATGTAAACCAATAGTAATCGGAAAATCACTTGTTAAGCCACCGCAAGTTCTGACATTTGCCACTACTCCGTCATACATATCCTTGATTATGTCAATATACTTGACGGGGACCCCCTTTTTCATCATTGTCCCCCATAATACCTCTCTAGGTACCTTGTCGTACGCTTTTTCTAAATCAATAAATATCATATGCAAATCTCTTCTCCTCTCTCGAAAGCGCTCGACAAGTTGACGAAGCAAATGAATCGCCTCTGTCGTCGATCGTCCAGGCATGAACCCAAATTGGTTCTCTGTTATCTTAATATCCTTCCTTAGCCTGTGTTCAATCACTCTCTCCCAAAGTTTCATGGTGTGACACATTAGTTTTATTCCACGGTAGTTTGAGCAACTTTGAATGTCACCCTTATTCTTGTAGATAGGTACAAGGATAATTTTCCTCCATTCATTTGGCATCTTTTTTGTCTGCCAAATCTTATTAAACAGATCTGTCAGCTATTTAACGCCTATTTCTCCTAAGCATCTCCAAATCTCGATAGGAATCCCGTCAGGACCAACCGCTTTTCTTAAACCCATTCTGTTCAAAGCTTCTTTAACCTCAGTAAGTCTTATTTTACGCATGAAATGACGATTTATATCTTGAGATTGAATGACATGTCCATCCAAATTCTTAGTAAAGCTCTCATTGAACAATTTGTCAAAATAATCTCTCCATCTTTCCTTGATATCCTCATCTCGAACTAAAACCTTCTGATTTTCATTTTTGACACACTTCACCGCACATAAGTCTCTAGTCTTCCTTTCCCGCATTCGAGCAATCCGGTATATATCATTTGCAGCCTCTTTAGTGTCTAATTTCTCGTACACCTCCTTGTAGACCTTAGATTGAGCTTCCCGAACAGCTTTCTTAACTTCCTTTTTAGCCATTTTGTACTTCTCAAATCTCTCCACATCTCTACTTTTCTTCAAATCTTTATAAGAATCTCTTTTAATTTTAATAGCAGCCTTTACATCTTCATTCCACCATGATATGTCCTTAGATGGTGGAGCACCACCTCTCGACTCACCAAGTAGATCTCTAGCTACTTTCTTGATACAACTAGCCATTTTGTTCCATGTTTTGTCTGGATCATCTTCCGACTGCCAATCCGCTTCTTGTACTACACGATCTATAAAAGACTTTTGATTACCTTCTTTCAATCGCCACCATTTAATTTTAGGCTCTACCTTACGTCTAATCTTCCTAGGTTCTCTTCTAAATCGAAAATCTAGAACTAAAAGTCTATGTTGAGTAGTTACACTCTCACCTGGCACTACCTTACAGTCGATACAACAACCTCTATCTATTCTTCTCGTCAAGAAAAAGTCTATTTGACTAGCATTTGATCCGCTCCTAAAAGTGATAAGGTGGGACTCTCTTTTCCTAAACCAGGTGTTTGCTAAGATCAAGTCATAAGATAAAGCAAAATCTAGAATCGAATCACCTACTTCATTCCTTTGTCCGAAACCAAAACCTCCATGGATAGTATCAAACCCACTACGACTAGTACCTACATGTCCATTAAGATCACCACCAATAAATAACTTCTCTCCACTAGGTATACTTTGCACCATCTCGTCTAAATCCTCCCAGAATAGACGCTTACTAGCGTCATCAAGACCTATCTGTGGTGCATAAGCACTAATAACATTAAAGATCTCTCCACCTAGAATAAGCTTAACCAGTAAAATTCTATCACATTTTCTCCTAATCTCAACTACATCCTCAAGCAACCGTCTATCTATGATTATACCTACCCCATTACGATTTTTATCTCTACCCGTATACCAAAGCTTATAACCCCAAGGCTCTATGACTCTACTCTTTTCACCTACCCACTTAGTTTCTTGCAAACACATTATACCAACTCTCCTCCTAATCATCACCTCCACTAATTCTATTAGTCTACCCGTAAGGGAACCTATATTCCAGGAAGCTAGACGGATCCTATGAAACCCTTGCTTATTTGTCACTACACCCGGGGTCCGATGTAGCGCGCCGTCTCTGGACGACGACCCTTGCTTATTTGTCACTACACCCGGGGTCCGATGTAGCGCGCCGTCTGTAGACGACGACCCTTGCTTATTTGTCACTACACCCGGGGTCCGATGTAGCGCGCCGTCTCTGGACGACGACCCTTGCTTATTTGTCACTACACCCGGGGTCCGATGTAGCGCGCCGCATCTGGACGACGACCAAGCCCTTGCATATTTAACACTACACCCGGGATCCGATGTAGCGCGTCGCTGAGTAGGGGACGCCCCAACGATATTCTGATTCTGGTTCATGTCATAGAATGTGACAAAGTTTTACGTTGGCTGTCACAAGCCTACCACAACCCTCACCCTTTCTCATCCGAACTTGGGACCGGCAACGGTGGGTCACAAGCCTACCACAACCCTCACCATTTAACATATATCGCATATATATCAATGTATTAATCCAGTGAGAAAATGAAATAATAAAGTGAGCCAATATTAGATAATGTAATACAATATATCATATATATTATTATACATTAAATCATCGAATCAACACTTGATCCAACGATCCGGCTATATCGAATATAACCGGCTAATATATCATGTACCGATTCATCGAATCAACACTTGATCCGATGTCCCGATTCATATCAAAATATCTCGAGAATATAATACGGTATCTCATATCGCATTATCCTCGGTCCTGCACATATCACATATGTGCCTCTACTCCGTTTCGCCTGAGCCAAGAAACCTCTGTGTAGGACTCTAAAGAATCGTCAATACGCCGGTAGCAGGTGATGATCATATCAAACACCCACAAGCTGCAAGCGGTCAGCTAAACATAACAGCCACCCAGGTATTGAGCGATCAGAAGATCAACAAGCTAGCCTGTCTGTTCTCCTGTGAATCCAATCAGTAACACTCCCGTACAGTCCGGTCTGTTCGTCTGATATGTCGCATATCAAGTCTAGGGGTGGTATACGTCAGACCCCAGTAACCGATAAGTCGTGTCGATGTGAGGCTCATAACAGGTCGAGAAACTACTAGTAACACTTACTAGTATATCTCTATATCAGCCCTGGCCAGGGACTTCCAGTTATAGCCAATCGAACACAGCACAACATCAACTCCCTATACCGGGAGAGACGAATCCCCTCCTATCGCTCATTGCCTCCATGTGATTCGGGACTGTACCCAAAAGCCACCATTTTGCACGCCCTCTTGGACGTGGTAAGGTGGAAATCAAAGCACAGTGGGAATCACACAAGACTCTATGACGATCTCGGGTCTTCAGACTACCCTGTACCAGTGTCACCGGAGAACTGCCATCTGACGTGTGGTATATCACCAACTGGGAGTTCTCGGCGAGTCCGTCCAGTGTACCCAGTCTCCACTGAGCACCCGTACATCATCCTTGATGTCAAACACCGATGGATATGGGATCATCCATCGCCCATCATATGGGTCAAGATGCGTATACGCTAGTCTACTCTGGTGTATCGATGCCATGTCTCGATATACCCTCGACTAGGAACATTAATAGGATGTACTCATCGACTACCGTGGCCCCACTAGTATGATCTCATCATAATCCCAGTAGTCGAGTACAGATCCTAAGGGCTTTATCAACATGTGAGAGAAAAACAGTAAACCAATACAGGTCAACATGTTAAGATAAAGTGAAACCAAATAGCATACTATCATGACGAGAAAGAAAGTCCTCTCTGTATATATCTAAGCATCCATCATAATATACATCAAATGCACAACAATGGCCTCTAGGGCATATACATAACTAACACCTCGCCGCGGTAGACTACTTCACGAAGTGGGTCGAGGCCATGCCTATCAGAAAACCGGATGCCACCACCATTTTAAAGTTCCTGCAAAACAACATAATTACTCGATTCGGGATTCCGAGGTGTATAGTTACCGATCACAGAACCAACTTCGAAAATGATAAAGTCAAAGAGTTCTGCAGCGACTACCACATTTTAATGAAGTTCATCGCGGTCGCACATCCTCAATGTAACGGGCAGGACAAGATAGCTAACCGAGGCGTCATCCGAGGTCTCCGAGCTCATTTGGAAGGAGGACAGGGCAGCTGGGTCGAGGAACTACTGCGGGTACTATAGGCATTACGCACATCGAAAAAGATACCCACGGGAGAAACCCCCTTCAGCCTTTACTACGGTATCGAAGCAATGGTCCTGGCAGAGATCGGATTACCCAGTTACCGAGTCGAACATTTTGACGATGAAACTAACACCTCGGCGCTAAGGACCAACTTGGACGTCTTATTGGAAAAATTTGATCGGGCATAAATCCGAGCGGCCGCCTATCAACAGCAGACCGCTTGCTACTACAACGCACGAGTAAAGTATCGTGCCTTCAAGATAGGAGATTTGGTCTTACGAAGGAACGAGTTCGTAGATCAAGGCCGGCTACACAAGTTCTCCCCGAAGTGGGACGACACTTTCCTCGTCGCAGAGGTGTTGCCCGGCGGGGCATATCGCTTTCAAAACGCTGGGGGTCATAGGTTTCTTCGGCCCTACAACGCCGAGAAGCTCAAATTGTATAAATGAATATGTTTCTTCTTTTTGAAACAATGTAATTTTTTCCTATTATTATTAAGTCTCCTGAATTAGAAGAGACTTTTTCGATATATTTTATTCTTCCTCGGTTCCGAGATCCCTAGATTCGTTATGAGAAAATATGTAAAAAGTGCTAAGGGATAAAAGAAGACAAAACACATCAGAAAAGGAGAATTTTATTCATTAAGAGGTATTAGAGGCTCCTCAGGCTTAAAAAAAATTACAGCAAAGGGGGCCGGGGATTGAGGAAGCATTGTTGATGGTACTCCGACGAAATCTCCTCCAGCCGAGCTCAAGCTTCCTCGGCTACCTCGGAAGCGCCACCCGCCTGACAAAAATCAACGACCAGCCTCAGAAGAAGGCCCACTGATCGGTCTCGCCTGCTCTTCGAGATCAGGTCGAGATAGTAAAGCGAGTGCAACTTCTCGATTGCTTCATCCCTCAACTGCGAAGGCAAGGCATTGTGCAGACCCGAGGACCTCCTCCAGATCGCATAAATAAGCACTTGGAGGAATGGAGATCGCCAGGGAAGAAGGCGTCCGAAGTGGCCCTCCATGCGGTCTATCACCGCCTCATACATCTGTTCGGATCGGTCGAGGTTGTAAAGGTACACATCGTCCCGGGAAATTACCTCGCTGATGAGCACGCCCGGACGCCCGGCCATCTTCAGAAACACAAGGCTAGAAAGGAACCAACACGCCTTTCCTATTTATACCCTCAACAAAAATCTTCCAACGACCGAAATTTACGCGCACAGTGACGCGAATCGCGGGATATTTTCAAATTCCCAATATAGAGCCGCCACGTGGCGACCATGCCAATCCTCACGAACCCCTAATCGGTTAATGGAAGATTGAACGACGCGAATCTCTGAGTATCACATCCCACCGGCATGCTTCTGCCACGCGTCATCCGTGATGGTCACTCTTCCTGATTTTACGGGTCATGGAAAATTGAACGACGCCCCATGAAGGCGAATGGAAGTCTAAAAAGCCATCATCTCGAGCCCTCCTAAAGAGGCCACCGAGCAGCTTCCCTGCCTGGTCCTTCCCTGACGGGTAGATTCCTACCCATCTACGCCAAGGATCAAAGCCCTCATCACGAGGCCACCGAGCAACTTCCCTGCCCGGTCCATCCCTGGCGGGTAGATTCCTATCCATCTACTCCAAGTGTCTAAAACCCTCCTAACGAGGCCACCGAGCAGCTTCCCTGCCTGGTGCATCCCTGGAGGGTAGATTCCTACTCATCTACGCCAAAGATCGAAGCCCTCATGTCAAGGCCACCGAGCAGCTTCCCTGCCCGGTCCATCCCTGGCGGGTAGATTCCTACCCATCTACGCCAAGGATCTAAAGCCCTCCTAAAGAGGCCACCGAGAAGCTTCCCTGCTCGGTCCATCCCTGGCGGGTAGATTCCTATCCATCTACGCCAAGGATCAAAGCCCTCATCATGAGGCTACCGAGCAGCTTCCCTGCCCGGTCCATCCCTGGCGGGTATGTTCCTTTATAAAAAGGGGAAGATGGAAAATTCCTTACTGTTCAAGTCTAACGTGTTAAACACGTGAGCGCCTATATGCAATGCATATAGGCGCTGCAAATCAAACAACTGACATGCTCAATAAGCCTCACGTGTTAAACATGTGAGCACCTATATGCAAAGCATATAGGCGCTGCAATCAATCTATAAGCGAAATAAGCCTCACGTGTTAAACACGTGAGCGCCTATATGCAATGCATATAGGCGCTGCAAATCAAACAACTTATAGGCTAAATAAGCCTCACGTGTTAAACACGTGAGCGCCTATATCTAATGCATATATGCGCTGCAAATCAAACAACTATAGGCTAAATAAGCCTCACGTGTTAAACACGTGAGCGCCTATATGCAAAGCATATAGGCGTTGCAATCAAACAGCTGACAAACTAAATAAACCTCACGTTTTAAATACGTGAGGGCGCCCCCCTACGAAGAATTAAATTATACTCAACAAGGGATCGTTGGATCAAAAATCCAATGATGATTAAACATAGAGCTTTCTAATGAGGAGGGAAATTCTCTGTTAAACAGAAAGTTGGTGGATCAAATATCCTATGAGATGGAAAATATTTTCTATATCTTTTTAAACAAAGAAAGGTTGTGCTCTGTTAAACCGAGCACCCTTAGATTAAAATTCTAATGATGATTAAAATTCACTATTTTTACAGAATAAGATTCTGCATATGGGAAAATATTTCCCCAATCTTGTTAAAAAACAAGAAAAATATGTTCTGTAAAACAAAAACCCTTGGATCAAAGATCCAATGATGGGCAAAATTCCCCAAATCAATTCTAAAACCAATTAAATCAATTAGAATCTCTCAATGAGAGATTTTCTCAGAATTAAACAAACTTCTCTCCATTATATAAAGAACTAAAGACTTCAAGTCTCAGGACAGAGAGTGAACAAAAGGAACCCCCTCAGAAGGTTTTAAAAATAAGAGAGAAGAAGAAAGAAAAGCTTTAAAAAGAAACAGAGAATTTAATTCTCACAGAAGAAGACTTGTTTCATTGAAACCCTAAGTAAAAAGAAAACAAAACTCAGAGGGTTTAACCCTTCATGCAAGAACTTAGTTCTTCCTCTGGTTGAGATCTGCAGAAGCAGATTTTCCCACAAGTTGAAAATTTAATTCTCATCGGGGAGATTCTATCATGAAGATTCAAAATCTAGGGGAAAGAATTGAGTTCAAAGAATTTGATTCTTACAAAACACATAAAAACTAGGGTTTAACCCTATAAAAAGAATTAAATTCTTACAAAACAAGAGACATTAGATCCTCCAAATCCTAGGGTCATTAACATGAAATTGTTTCCCCCCAATAAAAGAGCAAAGCTCTGTTCAAAATTTGAAAGAGGAAGCACCTCACGTGCCTTGCACGAGAGCGCCAACGCCAAGAGTTAAAAACTCAAAGGCATCGCTTCACGTGCCTTGCACGAGGGCGCTAGCGCCTCACGTGCCTTGCACGAGGGCGACAGTGCCAAGAGATAAAAACTCTAAGGCCCCACGTACCTTGCACGAGGGCGCCGACGCCAAGAGTTAAAAACTATGAGGCAGCGCCTTACGCGCCTTGCACGAGGGCGCCGGTGCCAGAACTAAAAGTTCTCTGCCATTGGATCAAAGATCCAATGGAGATGATAAATCATCAAAATACAGAATTAAATTCTGTTGAGGAAATATTCCTCAAATCTTTCTAAATGAGAGATTTCTTTAACTAAATCAACAAACTTGCCTCCACTATATAAAGGCCCCAAGACTTCAAGTCTTGTACAGCGGAAACCCCCCCCCCCCTAAACTTCAAGTTCAAAAAGAAAAACAAGCAAAAAAGAAAGCTTTAAGAGAGAAGGAAGAATAAGAACTTTCTTCAAGGTAAATAAAAGTAATAGAGAGCAGAGTATCTCATCTGTATATCTAAGGGTTTAACCCTCATAAAAGAACATAGTTCTTTCCCTGGATCTGAGATCCATGAGACAAGTCTCCCACAAATGAGAATTTAATTCTCATGGGGATGAATTTGTTCTTGGGGATCGAAGATCCAGAGAAGAACAGAGAATTGAACTCTTCAGAACATAATACACGAAGAAAAATCAGCGCCAAGCGCCTCACGTGGGTGCTGCTCAATAAAGAGTGCTTAGCACTCAGTGGTTGGCGCTCAGCGCCAAGCGCCTCACGTGCTCCTCACGTGGGCACCGCTTAATAAAGAGTGCTTAGCACTCAGTGGTTGGCGCTTAGCGTCAAGCGCCCCACGTGCCCCTCATGTAGGCGCTATTCAGCATAAAGTGTTCTGCACTCATAAACCAGTGTCCAACGTCTGGTGCTTAGTGTTAGTGTATATGCCCTAGAGGCCATTACTGTATCATACTAGTTTGTATATTACTTAATGGATGCTTGGGATATTCACCTTGTATATACAATCTTGCTCAAAATAGTAGTATGCTACTTGGTTTGTCTCTACTTCAATGTGTACTTGTGTTTATTTTACTATATCACTTATACGCATTAGTGGAGCCCTTAGGATCTTTGCTTGATTACCAGCGTTGTGATGGCAGTCACACTAGTGGGGGCTGGGTAATCTATAAGCACATCCTTATACAGGTCCCTAGTCGCAGGACTATCGAGACAGGGCATCGATACTCCGGAGTAGACTAGCGTATGCGCTTCTCATCCCAGTGTGGGAGATGGTCTGTCCCACAGCCATCAGTACGTCGTACTGGAGATAGTATACGGGTGCTCGTTGGGTTACGAGTACACTGGACAGGACTCGTCGGGAACTGACAGGTTGGTATTATACCTATCGTCAGTCATCAGTTCCCAGGTGACATGAGTACAGCTTAGTCCGCTGACTTGACACTGGCACTTCGCCTCGAGTGTGTTCCCACTGCACTTTGATCACTACCCTACCACGGCTCAAAGGAGTCGTGCAAACAGGTGGTGGTTGGGTGCAGTCCCGAAGCACTTGGAGGCAGTGATGGTTAGACAGGATTCGTCTCTCCCGGTATTGGGGGTTGACATCGCGCTGTGTCTAGGAGAGCCATTACACAAGTAGTCCCTGGCCAGGGCAAACGAGATATACTGGTAGGTTTCCAGTGTTATCTCAGGGTGTTTTGGGCTTCGCTCCGGCACGACTTGTACCGCTATTGGGGGACTGACGTTTACCGCCCCCTAGGCCCGCCATGCGATGTATCAGACGAACAGACCGGACTGTACGGAGAATGTCACATTCAGACTCAGTAGGAGTTCAGATGGGGTTTCACCTCGTCAGCCTTCTTGTCGGCATCTACCTGGGGACCGTTACGCACAGCTAGTGCCGCTTGCGGTCTGTGGTTAAACCCACTGCCAGCGTAGTGTCGAGTCTTTAGAGTCCCACACAGAGGGTATTCGCCTCTGGGCAAAACAGAGTAGATGTCGCATGGTTTTGCGACAGGGTTCGTTCTCATCCGCGCACTTATGCACGTTTGGAGTCCGGACGGATTATACTGGCAGGCTCTGGTTTGAGCCAGATACTGGTATATGTTTTGGGGGTTGCTTTTATATCTTGGTATTCTTGTTCCTCGGAACGAGAATGCAGGTGTGTATGCACAGTTGCTTGAGGCGGAGAATGAGGTTTTTCATTAGGGTTTCGGATCGGGTGCGTATGCACAGTTGACAGTTATCATTTTCCAAACCCTAATGGATTTATATATATTATCTATTAATAATAATGATTAAATGAGAATTATGTTATGGTTGTTTTTGTTGACTTGTTGACCTTGGTTGACTTGTTGACCATTGACCACTTTCATGCCTTGAAAGTCTTCCTTGATTCATGCTTACTTTTTATTAAATGAAGCATGGTTGTGGTCATTCAAAAATTACCATCAACTATTCTTATTTCAATTATTATCATTTAGATAATTCATTTCTTTTGCAATATGGTTGCAAGAAAGAAATAATTGAGCTCATTCTATCATAACCTCTCTCTCTCCTCATTTTCATCTTCTTCTTCCTCTTGAAAAGAGAAACCTTCTCATGTGTTGAGAATCATTCTCTTTTGATAGAAAAGCAAACCCCAATCTCTCTCTACTCATTCTAGGATGAAGGTTTAGCAAACCGGAAACCCTAGTTCACTCAAAGATCGAGGAAGAGCCCAAAGTCGAACCTTCGAGGTGGATCCATCTTCGACGGGAGAAGGCGACGTAAAGAGAACCATCAACCTCTACAAGGTTTGAAGAAGAAGGAGTTCAAGTATAGGTATAACCATCTTCCATAGTAGCTAACTCTCTTTAGCTAGAATACTAGTTTTAGTTTAGACAACGATCCCGACCATATTTAGTCCATGTTGCCTCTTGCGATAAAAATTCGTTTTTTATACCGTTTCCGCCTCCCCGTAAGCACCGGGGGTCGCAATATGGACTTACAGTGGTATCAGAGCCTAACTAAACTTAAACTAGCGTGGTAGTAAGGTGTAACGAAGTTCGGAACCGAAAAAAATCACAAAACCGGAAAAACCAAAACCCTAAGTTTCTGTTGAATTTTTTTCTGCTCAAAATAAAAAACTTTATACTTGTAAAATCGTCTCAGGGTTTTGTTTAAACACACAAGAAAAACGATGCATCAATTCAACTAAACCGCCGCGCATCCGCGGCACGAGGTGGGCATGTGCAGCGGAAGCGCCGCAGTTTGGTTTCCTCTCTGCATCGTTTTTCGTGCAGTGTTCTTGTTGTGGGATTTTGGGATTTTTAAAATATATTATATGTACCCAGATTTTCCAGAAAAGAAATTTCCTTTTGGGGTCCTATAATTCCGTATTTTTCCGAACTTCACTGCACTTTGGCTATATTGGTTATATCTGTGTTGTTTGCATGTATTGAACGTCGGCTAATCGCTATAGGTCGATTAGTCGGGGTTATACATGATCTGTAATGTGCTGGAATGTGTATATGAATATGTTGGACTGTCGCGGGTGAATAGCCGGGGTTGGATGTGAGATGAGCTTTTGTTTTTCTTTCATTCATTGTAAATGTAAATTGATGTAATAATATTATTTGTTTGGCCGCACAACCGGGTCGGGGTTGTAGCCGTCATTGTATAATTCTTTTTACTGTTTTTGCTCCTAGGATAGACCCATGGAGGGGTGCACAAACTACCGGATACTTGGCGGGTAGTTTGCCGCACCCGTAGGGGTCTTGGGTGGGGTATTGGCTATTCACCGCGACCGTGTTATCCGCTTTTCGTTTCAGGCTCGAAAGGATTGCGGATTGCTAGTATATCCAATGTATTCATCTGTGATCTGTAATGTCTATCATTGCTTTCTATTTAGGCGTTGCTTATGTTTTACAGCCGCGCTAGCCCAGCCCCCGCTCTGTCGTTAGTTAAGTAACCTAACGAGTGATGACGGGGCCCAGTGGCGAATGCGAATGGCATAAGCGTACGTCATATTTTGGTTGTTTTCTGCAATGGTAGGATTAAATGATGGGACGCATTAAAAGTACTAATGCAAGAATATCACGCATTAAAAGAACTAATGCAAGATAATAAACCAAGTTAAAGTCGTTGGAACACTTTCGAAAAACCACTCGGTTCTTTTCAAAACTAACTTTTAAAATGCGGAGCTTGAGCCACTCCATTTAAAAGCTATCTCGTTCCATCGACCAAATCAAGTTCACTACGTTCACGGTTTTGCCAAAACCATCCGTAGCCCTCCGTCGTTTCGCATGAATAGTCAATAGTATTCAAGCTGTGTATGTTGGCCAAAGTCAAGGCACAGTGATTGGTAGCTGTTGGGTGTTCATGTGTAGCATAGATAGATGCGTTGGTTTGGGACAGTCGTACTGCCATTTTGGCCAAAGTCAAGGGTAGATACGGATGGATCCAAATCAACCTGGATAATGACGGGTAGAACTTGACATGTGACTTATGATATTTTGGCCAAAGTCAAGGTCATAAGAGCATGGGGCAAAAATCCACATCGGGAGTTTCATAAGTACTGAAACTTGCTAGATTTGCATACCATTTGGAGTGTGATGATTCTGGTAGGATACCTTCAGTTTCGTCACGCAATGATATTTGGATCCCGATCCTACTGTGAGTATATGCTACTCCTCGGGAAATTTCTCACTTAACGATCAATGCTATAAACCTAGTAGGTGCCTAGAAAGGTGTTAGCGGGGCTACGCCCCCAGGGAAAAGAGGTTCTTTAATTAAGGAACTTCGCGAAAGCGTTGAAAAACCTCCCTCGAAGTACCGACACCAGCCTGGCTGAACGGTTAAGCAAGTATTGTACGGTGGGATTGATCCTGACTAATTCTTCCTTTATGGTTTGAGGAGGGATTCGAGAAACAGTGGGAGCCATCCTGTTTAGACAAATTAAAAACCACTCTAAACTTGCAAGAGCATCATGCTGAGTGTTTCTTCTTCTCTCTCCTAATTGCAGCGACCAATCAACATGACTGGACTTAAGTTACTCCTAGATAAAAACAAGCTGACAGGGCCAAACTACAAAGATTGGCTCAGGAATGTCAAGATAGCAATCACTTATGACAAGATGGGGTATCTTCTTACCACCAAAGCTCCCCCTGTCCCTGGTCCAACTTCCAGCGTCGCGGATAAGGAAATCCGCAAGACTTGGGAGATTGATAGCGCGAAGGCCAAGTGCCTCCTGCTTGCCTCGATGGACAACGAACATCAGAGGAGGCATGAGAATATGGACATGGAGTCCATATTGCTTCATACAAAAGAACTGTATGGAGAGCAATCACGTATCGCAAGATACGAAGCGTCGAAAAAGTTGTTTTCGACAAGAATGGCCGTCGGATCATCAGTAGCCGAGCACGTGCTAAAGATGATCGGCTACATTGAGGAGCTCGCTGACCTAGGGATCACATTGGAGAGTGAGCTGTATACGGATATAGTTCTCCAGTCCCTTCCTTCCACTTACGCCCAGTTTATAATGAATTTCAACCTACAAGAAAAGGAGGTTGAACTTTCAGAGCTCCTCAACCTGCTGAGGAGCGCAGAGGGCACCCTACAGAAAGGTAGGGAAACATCCACTTTGTTTGTAGGAGGATCATCTTCTTCTAGGTCCAAGGCGAAAGCCAAGGGAAAGAAGAAGAAAGCCCCCGCCAAACCAAGGGGCGGTGTTAGTAAAGTGGATACGAAGGGAAAAGGTAAAGCAACAAAGATAGCGGGGAAGCTTGTGGATAAGGAAGAATGCTTCTTTTGTCATAAGAAAGGACACTGGAAGAATGATTGCAGGGCCTGGAAGGCCAGAACACAGGAATTGAAGCAGGTTGCAGCTTCAGCTTCAGGTGTGTATGTTATTGAAAACTGTCTTTCAATAAACTCTACTTCCTGGGTATTGGATACCGGATCAGGATCTCATATCTGTAATTCTTTGCAGGCGTTGAGAAACCGTAGGGTTTTGAAGGCAGGTGACATGACCCTCAGAGTTGCGAACGGAGCTGGCATGGATGCTAAAGCCGTGGGGGACTATCACCTGGGAATGTCAGATGGACATGTTTTGGTTTTGCGTAATTGCTTTTTTGTACCCAACGCAACTTGTAATATCATTTCTGTATCTTTAGTTTCTAAAGAAGGTTATGAATTTGCGTTTGTAAGTAATGTTGTAAACATTCGCCTTAATCAAGTTTTGATTGGGTCAGGTACTTTGAGTAATGGTATATACGTATTGAACCAACCACAGATTTTTAATGTCCAGAATACACACAAAAGAAAGTCTCCAGAAATAAACCAGACTTTCTTATGGCATTGTAGATTGGGTCACATCAATGAGAGAAGGTTGACGAAGTTACATACAGAAGGGTATTTGAATGCGTTCGAATATCAGTCGTATGCCACTTGTCAATCCTGTCTCAAGGGAAAGATGACAAAGACTCCTTTTACTGGACATGGAGTAAGAGCGAGCGAGCTCTTGGGACTCGTACACAGTGACGTGTGCGGTCCAATGTCTACACATGCCCGAAGCGGACATTCTTACTTCATTACTTTTACGGATGACTTCTCAAGGTACGGTTATGTTTTCTTAATGAAACATAAGTCCGAAGCTTTTGAAAAATTCCAGGAGTATAAGAATGAAGTAGAGAAACAGACCGGCAAAAGTATTAAGATTCTAAGATCGGATCGAGGTGGAGAATACTTAAGTGCCGAATTCCTGAATTACTTAAAAGAGAATGGTATTCTCTCTCAGCTTACTCCTCCATACACTCCGCAACATAACGGTGTATCGGAGAGACGGAACCGAACCCTATTGGATATGGTTCGGTCCATGATGAGTAACGCTGAGTTGCCGCGGTCATTCTGGGGATATGCGCTAGAATCAGCCGCATACCTTTTGAACCGAGTTCCCACTAAGACTGTGCCTACTACGCCATTTGAGATGTGGTGTGGGAAGAGACCCCATCTTAATCACATTAAGATATGGGGAAGTCCGGCTTTTGTCAAAAAGCAGCATGCGGACAAACTCGAGGCACGCTCAGTACTGTGCAAGTTTGTGGGATATCCAAAGAATTCCAAGGGATATTTCTTCTACTGCGAAGAGGAACAAAAAGTTCTTGTTTCTCGTCATGCCCACTTTCTAGAACACCAGTTCATAGAAAAGGAAATAAGTGGGAGCGCAGTAGAACTGGAAGAAATTCCAGAACCACGGACTATTACTGAAGGTTTAGTGGAACCAGAGGGTTCGGAAGAACAGGACATTCCTACGCCACTCCGCAGAAGTAGTAGGCAGTCTCATCCGCCCGAGAGATACTACGGTTTTCTCATAGACGGGGATAGAGAGGATTGCATCATAGATTATGATGAGCCTACTAGCTTCCAGCAGGCCGTTCAGAGCGTTGACTCAGTGAAGTGGCTGGATGCAATGCGGACCGAAATGGAGTCCATGTACACCAACAAGGTATGGACGTTGGACATTGCTCCAGACGGGATAAAACCCGTAGGATGCAAGTGGATCTTCAAAAGGAAGATTGGTGTAGATGGACAGGTTGAGACCTATAAAGCTAGGCTGGTAGCAAAGGGTTTCCGTCAAAGACCTGGCTTGGACTATGACGAAACCTTTTCTCCAGTAGCCATGCTGAAATCCATTCGGATCCTTCTTGCCATCGCTGCTTTCCACGATTATGAGATCTGGCAAATGGACGTAAAGACAGCTTTTCTAAATGGAAATTTAGAGGAGTGTGTCTATATGGACCAGCCAGAGGGCTTCATTCAGAGTGGGAGCAGCGGAAAGGTGTGCAAGTTGCTTAAGTCCATCTATGGACTAAAGCAGGCATCGCGGAGTTGGAACATCTGCTTTGATGAGACGGTCAAAGAATTTGGCTTTATCAAAAATCCAGATGAACCATGCATCTATAGTAGATTTTTAGCGAGAACTGTAGTATTCCTCGTTTTATACGTGGATGACATTCTCTTAATAGGAAATGACATTCCTATGCTACAATCTGTCAAGGGGTTCTTGTCACACAGGTTCTCCATGAAAGACCTGGGTGATGCCTCGTACATCCTGGGGATCCGGATCCATCGTGATAGATCCAAGAGGATATTGGGACTTTCTCAGTCCAGGTACATCGACACCATAGTGAAGAGATTCAGTATGGAAGATTCCAAGCGCGGTAACCTACCGGCTTGTCACGGGATCACCCTCTCTAAAGAGATGTCTCCCAAGACTGATTTGGAGAGGGATCGCATGTCTATTATACCCTACGCTTCTGCGGTAGGCTCTATAATGTATGCGATGTTGTGTACCAGACCGGATGTAGCTTATGCACTGAGTGTGGTAAGCCGGTATCAGTCAAACCTTGGGGAGAAACACTGGATAGCGGTAAAGAACATTCTCAAGTATCTGAGAAGGACTAAGGAGATGTTCTTGGTGTATGGCGGAAAAGACCTCCAGATCGAGGCCTTTGCTGACTCCAGCTTCCAGAGTGACAAGGATGATTCCAAGTCCATGTCGGGCTTTGTCTTTACCCTCAATGGAGGGGCGGTGTGTTGGAAGAGTTCCAAACAGGAAACCGTTGCAGACTCGACGATGGAAGCGGAATACATCGCTGCATCTGATGCCGCAAAAGAAGCTGTCTGGATGAGGAAGTTCTTGAAAGAACTTCAAGTGGTTCCGTGCATTGTTGACCCAATACCTCTGTATTGCGACAACAATGGGGCTATAGCTTTAGCGAAGGAACCCAGGTCCCATCAGAGATCCAGGCACATCTTGAGGCGGTATCACCTGATCAGGGAGATCGTGGATCGCAAGGAGATCGAGGTTCGGAGAGTAGCTTCAGAAGACAACACTGCAGATCCATTCACCAAGGCCCTGCCCCAGACTCAGTTCGAGCGGCTGATCGAGATGATAGGTCTTCGATACGCCAGTACATGGCCTTAGTGCAAGTGGGAGATTGTTAGTGTATATGCCCTAGAGGCCATTACTGTATCATACTAGTTTGTATATTACTTAATGGATGCTTGGGATATTCACCTTGTATATACAATCTTGCTCAAAATAGTAGTATGCTACTTGGTTTGTCTCTACTTCAATGTGTACTTGTGTTTATTTTACTATATCACTTATACGCATTAGTGGAGCCCTTAGGATCTTTGCTTGATTACCAGCGTTGTGATGGCAGTCACACTAGTGGGGGCTGGGTAATCTATAAGCACATCCTTATACAGGTCCCTAGTCGCAGGACTATCGAGACAGGGCATCGATACTCCGGAGTAGACTAGCGTATGCGCTTCTCATCCCAGTGTAGGAGATGGTCTGTCCCACAGCCATCAGTACGTCGTACTGGAGATAGTATACGGGTGCTCGTTGGGTTACGAGTACACTGGACAGGACTCGTCGGGAACTGACAGGTTGGTATTATACCTATCGTCAGTCATCAGTTCCCAGGTGACATGAGTACAGCTTAGTCCGCTGACTTGACACTGGCACTTCGCCTCGAGTGTGTTCCCACTGCACTTTGATCACTACCCTACCACGGCTCAAAGGAGTCGTGCAAACAGGTGGTGGTTGGGTGCAGTCCCGAAGCACTTGGAGGCAGTGATGGTTAGACAGGATTCGTCTCTCCCGGTATTGGGGGTTGACATCGCGCTGTGTCTAGGAGAGCCATTACACAAGTAGTCCCTGGCCAGGGCAAACGAGATATACTGGTAGGTTTCCAGTGTTATCTCAGGGTGTTTTGGGCTTCGCTCCGGCACGACTTGTACCGCTATTGGGGGACTGACGTTTACCGCCCCCTAGGCCCGCCATGCGATGTATCAGACGAACAGACCGGACTGTACGGAGAATGTCACATTCAGACTCAGTAGGAGTTCAGATGGGGTTTCACCTCGTCAGCCTTCTTGTCGGCATCTACCTGGGGACCGTTACGCACAGCTAGTGCCGCTTGCGGTCTGTGGTTAAACCCACTGCCAGCGTAGTGTCGAGTCTTTAGAGTCCCACACAGAGGGTATTCGCCTCTGGGCAAAACAGAGTAGATGTCGCATGGTTTTGCGACAGGGTTCGTTCTCATCCGCGCACTTATGCACGTTTGGAGTCCGGACGGATTATACTGGCAGGCTCTGGTTTGAGCCAGATACTGGTATATGTTTTGGGGGTTGCTTTTATATCTTGGTATTCTTGTTCCTCGGAACGAGAATGCAGGTGTGTATGCACAGTTGCTTGAGGCGGAGAATGAGGTTTTTCATTAGGGTTTCGGATCGGGTGCGTATGCACAGTTGACAGTTATCATTTTCCAAACCCTAATGGATTTATATATATTATCTATTAATAATAATGATTAAATGAGAATTATGTTATGGTTGTTTTTGTTGACTTGTTGACCTTGGTTGACTTGTTGACCATTGACCACTTTCATGCCTTGAAAGTCTTCCTTGATTCATGCTTACTTTTTATTAAATGAAGCATGGTTGTGGTCATTCAAAAATTACCATCAACTATTCTTATTTCAATTATTATCATTTAGATAATTCATTTCTTTTGCAATATGGTTGCAAGAAAGAAATAATTGAGCTCATTCTATCATAACCTCTCTCTCTCCTCATTTTCATCTTCTTCTTCCTCTTGAAAAGAGAAACCTTCTCATGTGTTGAGAATCATTCTCTTTTGATAGAAAAGCAAACCCCAATCTCTCTCTACTCATTCTAGGATGAAGGTTTAGCAAACCGGAAACCCTAGTTCACTCAAAGATCGAGGAAGAGCCCAAAGTCGAACCTTCGAGGTGGATCCATCTTCGACGGGAGAAGGCGACGTAAAGAGAACCATCAACCTCTACAAGGTTTGAAGAAGAAGGAGTTCAAGTATAGGTATAACCATCTTCCATAGTAGCTAACTCTCTTTAGCTAGAATACTAGTTTTAGTTTAGACAACGATCCCGACCATATTTAGTCCATGTTGCCTCTTGCGATAAAAATTCGTTTTTTATACCGTTTCCGCCTCCCCGTAAGCACCGGGGGTCGCAATATGGACTTACACTTAGCACCAAGCGCTTCACGTGCTCCACACGTGGGCGCTATAAAGAGTGTTTAACACTACCTAAAAGACAAAAAAGGGAAAAGCAAGATAAAGTGTGGGCGTCAGAACCCATATGGATGCTCAGCATCGTTGGCACAGAAAGGGGACCAAGCCCAAGCAAGTGTTTAATACTTTATTCAAAAAATGAAATGACTGGGCTGAGCCCAAGTTTGGCCAAACTCCTAATCAACCGAGCACATGGGCTCTTTATTTTCCAAAGTGGTCTTAGTCCCAAACAAGACTACCGAGCTTCTGACGAATATTCATTGGTTTCAGGGTACATCTCCCCACACCTCTAATATATGTCGTTGTAATTTTTCAACGTCTTCAGAGAGGTGGCGGGTCCCGACAACCAACAACTCCTTGGACCGCAACGTCCTTAAACTAGATATGGACTGCAACGTCCTTAAACTAAGACAATAGAGCCCAAATGCTCTTTTGTTGGGTCTGAATGATCCCAAAAATCCTGTTGGGTAGATCTTAGCCTAAAATTAGACTAACGTATCCTCAACAAATATTTAAATTGATATTAATCCTAAATGAGATTAACGATCCTTAAATCAAACCAAACCCAAATCTAAGAAGATACGGATTTGGACTAATCCACGCCCTACGGGCGACAACACAAATTAGTCTCCATATACAATCCATGGGCAACCAAAAATAAAACAAACACACACGAGAAGAAGTGAACTTCTGGAGCAGGAGAAAGTGGTTACCGCGTTGCGGTAACGTAATTAACTGCAGGGGCTTGCGCCTGCAGGGAAGAGCGTCCCCACAATCAAAAACCCCTCACAACGAGGGGGAATCTGATGAAGTCTGCTACAACGGTCGCATCCATCCAAACCTCCGATACCCAGTGCCATAAATCAACTTGGCATCTTCGGAGAGATGGAAGGATAAATCCAAATAGCATCTGCCCCCAAATTCAGGCAGGACGACCTACGCGGTTCCGTCTCCCGTTTTCAGCGGTAAACAGATTCTGGCACGCCCGGCGGGACATTTTTCTCTTTCCACTCCACACTTCGTGTATCGTGTTCACGAATGAATCGCGGTTTAATATGGTTGCCTCTGGATTCAAGATACTAAGATTTAGTGTCTTTCTCCTGTGCAGAGAAGAGAAATCGATAGCCTCCAACTGCATTAACTGCAACAGCAACTCTTACTCTGCCCTGACTGGAGGAGTGACTTATGGGCCCCAAGCGGCCTCCATCTTCGTAATGCCAGTGGAACAGGTGACTCAGGCCACCACTATATTATTCTTCGAGACCATGCTCCCGCCAATGAGCTTCAGTGCTGTTACAGGAAGCTCCGAAGAAGCCGGTCTTCGATCGACTTGCAACTACTACGGCCCCTCTCAAAAGGTTGTCCAATTCTAATGCCTCAGTCTTTAACAGGCTGAGCCACAGCTCGAGTGGGCCCGCCAAGAGGCTCGCGATACATGAGGGGGTTATACCGAAACAGATAGCCGTTCCAGCTCCAGCGAGAGAAGTCAGCAAAGGGGTGTCTCCTACTAAATGCTCGGTCTTCGCTAGATTGACCTTTCCAACTCCTGCTTCTGGTGAAGTTATCAAGATTGCTTCCCCTACTCGAAAGTCAGTCTTCGACAGGTTAGACGTTCCCTCACAACGGACGTCAGTCTTTGACAGACTGGCACCAACAGCAGCCTCTCATCAGAGAAGGGGGCTTGATGAAGCCACTCCCGTAACTGAACCAGTCCCATCTGCAAGGCATGCTCGACGTCGCCACTGGCGCCGAGTGAGGAAAGCCGGGGGCAACTCTCCCTCCGGACTTATCCCACCAACTCCAACGGTGGAAATTGACGCTGCTGTTCCAACTGGGAATAGCTTCGAGCTGCTCAGGAGGGTGCGTAAAAACTCTCCAACCGCCATATTGAATAAGTCTCCTCCGCCTGTTGAAAGCATGACACAGGTGAATCCAGAACAGCCTCCTCAGCGGTTGTCTTCCAAGATCCACAGAGTCTGGCGGAAAGTCCAAGACTCTGTAATTGACAAAGACTACTCTCGCCGATTGAAGAAAACAAAGGCTCGGCAAGAGGAGGACCATCCTGCCGTCATGCCACGGAAAGTATTGTCTACACGGGTGCTTGCTGCAACGGCTCCCTCAACTTCGGCCTCCCATAAAAAGAGAAGGCCAGAGAATCAACCACCACCGGCGACAAATTCTGAGCGTGATGGATCCAAACGCCCCAAGTCTGGGGGAATGGTAGTGCACACGGTGTACATGGCTTCCAGCAAAGAGGAAAGCCGTACTTCCGCGGGTCATCGACCACTTACACGGTCTGTGACAAAGGCTCAGGAGCAACAACAAAAGCTCCAGGAGATGCTGACAAAGATGGCCGCACTCACGGGGCAGAAAGAAAGCCTGGAAGTATCGTCCGAACAGTGCCAAGATCAGGAGACCGATACGGAATTCCTGCGGAGGGTACTAGAAAGAAAGGATAAAGTGGCCGCGGAACAAGCCACTAATATGAGGCAAATGGCGCTTCTGTTCCAAGATATGGTCGGGATGATGATTCAGCCGGAACCTCCAACCGAAAATCCGCCGATAATCATTGAAGACGACAGAGGAGAGACATCGAACCCTCCTCTGGTTTTATTAGCAGCCAGGGAGGAGACGATCTCCAAAGCTGCCCTTGATAACTACATTGCTCAACAAATACGAGATCATCAGACAAGTGAAGCGGCTGGTCAAGTCGTCAGAACTGGGCGACCTTATCCAGGATGGTACGATCAAATTAAGTACCCGCCGGGATATACGATCCCTAAGTTCCATATGTATAAAGGGACGGGCAATCCGCACCAGCATGTTGCTCAATTTAGGGCTTTGTGCTGTAATACCGGGGGCGATGACAAACTGTTGCTCCGCCAATTTGTTGGCAGCTTGTCGGAGACAGCATTTGAATGGTATTCCGAGCTCCCAAATGATTCTATCAAAACATTCACGGAGATGGAATTATTATTCATACAGCGGTTCACAAGCGCAAGCGAGCGTACCCCGATCACGGCATTAATCAATGCCAGAGTGAAGCCAAGAGAGACATGGGTTCAATAAGCAATTCGATGGCGTAACCTATGGTCAAAATGCGAACAACGCATAGAAGAAGCTCCTGCCGTGGGAATGTTCATGGGAACCCTTGATCCCCAGGAAACTATATCCCAGTTTATGTTGTTCTTCAAGCCAACCACCTTCCAGGTCTTGATTGACAAACTGGCCCAAATGGACCAGATGGGCCATAGGCCGTCCTCTTCAAAGACAGATCTTCGGAATGAAAAGGGAAAAGGGAAAGCGGCCTTCGTCACCAACGCTCAACAACAACCGAGTGACTCGAAACCGGTAGCTCGCCAAAACAGCAAACCAAGATCCCTCGAAGAAAAGTTGAGACGTCCTTACTCGTTCCCCCGGGATAAAATGAGGAGACTATTCGAACTGGCGGTGCGCAACAGGCTCATCACTCTGCCAGATCCGAGACACCCACTGCAACCTGGCGACGTCAACAATCCCAATTACTGCCCCTACCACCGAATAGTGGGCCACCCAATCGAAGATTTGAAGACCAGTACCAACAGGGCAAGTTCGCGCTGTCCGAAAACTGGAAGGTAAACCCGCCACAGCAGCACGCTCCTAAAAAGGTGGATACGCCGGGGGCATCATGCTCATTTGCAGAGGAAGCTCCGTGGGAAGTTGTCCTTTCAGCTAAAACTAAAAGAATGCTAAAGGATCTTCAAGCATGTCCGGTGCTAAGGTGGAAAAGCCCGTTGGAGCCTGAGATTATTGACGGGATGCTGAAACCGCGCCCAACGCCGAAAGTTGGTAACGATGGGCAAAACCCCCAGGTCAAGCCTTCAAAGTCTTCGAGGAAAAAGAAGAAGACCAAGAAGCCTGTGCAGCCTGACGACAATCGTACGGGTCTGCAAAAATACATCGACACACTAGAAGAATACAACCAAAAGGCACGGACCCCAGTCACACTGGAAGAATTCTTCAAGCATGTTCTTGAGAACGGAAACAGTGACATTGATGAAGGAGACGATTCGTCGGAAGAACCCGAGGATTATGTGGCAAGTTGCCACATGATCTCTCACTCGTCGATTGATGGCAAAGAAGCTCCTGATGTAGAGAAACCGGGGGCAGATCCAGAACTAAAATCCCTGGAACCGTCAGATGACCTGATCGACAAGCTGCAGAACGAAGCCCTCCAAAAGAGCAAAGATGACCGAGGACGTGAAACGACCATATACGAAAAGGCCAAGCGTCGGCGTCAATCTGAAGAAGCTCCAATAATGAGAAGTCATAAAGTACCCCAACCGGATCGAAGCGCACCTGCCACCAGCAAGAGCATGAACAAGGTAGGGAAGCAGTTCGCCAAAGCTCTGTAATGGGAATGAAGCTGCCACCTTTTAAAGAAAATACTTTCGGGAGTATGTGCTTCGACGAAGCGGATGTACATACGAACTACTGCTTATACCATCGAAGGGTCACACACCCTACCGAAGAGTGCGATGCCTTCAAGAAATGGTGGCAGGGATATGTTGCTCATCAACAACACTTCAAGCGGATGAAGCGCAAAGCCCGTCGGGAACAGAGAAGTACGACAGGTGAGCGTAAAGAAACAGCCGGTAACTGTCATATGGTTGATGCCATTTTGACAAAAGGAAAATCTCAAGTTCTGACCTTCGGGAGCGATTCTGACGAAGAAATAGCCATCGGCCCTTTCTTCAAGGAATCCACCTCCGGAAAAGAAGAAGAGATGAAGAACTGTGAGAACATTCAGCTGCGTAACCGTACGTTGCCTGAAAAGAATCTCGGACCCTCAAACGAAGGTTTGTGCAAGAAAGCCAAGGGGAAAGAAAAAGTCTCTGAGGAGATTGCCCTCGATGATAGAGTCGCCGAACAGCTCACAGCCAAGGACCCGCCCAAGAAGAACAAGGTGGATTACAATGTCCGGGCACATCTGAGAAAGATACCCTCACAATTGAGTATTTTGGAAGCCCTTCTCCTGTCTAAAGAGGCACGAGATTCCCTGATCAAGGCATTACGAGAGCCCGATCAGTTCCAAGCTTTCCTTGCGGAAGAAAAGATGAAGGACGAGCTGGAAGTGGTTCATACAACTGACATCACATTCGGTGATGAAGATCTCCTCCTCGGAACGTGTGAGCACAACCGACCGTTGTATGTAACCGGGTACTGCCACGACATCAAGATCGGGAAGATCCTGATTGACAATGGGTCCTCCGTCAACCTTCTCAATGTGAGAGTGTTGAAGGAGATTTGCATGAACGTTCAGCACCTGGCTCGGGATAAAATTACCATCTCCGGGTTTGACTCCCAGTCATCATGAATTCTCGAGTCTGTAATACTGACGCTACGCTTCGGGCTGCTCATCACTGATATTAAGTTCCATGTTATTGACGCCAAGACTTGCTACAACGCTTTGCTCGGCAGGCCTTGGTTACATGAGTACAACACCATCCCTTCTACACAACATCAGTGTATGAAGTACTTCAAGGACGGCCTCGAGTACACAGTTACAGGGGAGCTGAACCCATTCTCCGTAAATGAAGTCTGTAAATATGAAGACGCCAAGTACTTCTTACCAGACTTCGAAGACATGGAAAGATGTCGCAAACCGGAGAATAAACAAAAAGCCATCGCCACTATCCCGATCTTTGGGAGTGATGCCGAGGAGGATGAAGAGATGGTCTACTCGAGACAACCCCAAGGCAACAGGCCAGGACCATCTACTCCTATTCTGGTCTTTGGCAGTGCTCTGAGGACGAGGCCAACGCAATGTTCTTCGTCCGCCCGTAAATGCAGACCTTTGCTGGAGCTGACCAGAGTTTACAAATTACCATGGTTCCGCAGCGGCATTACAAAGAACTTGAAGCACTTGATACGTACAGCGTGCAAGAGCTGCAGACCTTCTACGTCCCTCCTAAGCAAAGAGGTGAAAAGGCGATCCTTTTCTACCAATCCACGGAGACTAAAGTGGAGAAAGAAGTCTGGCACGGTGCTGAACCTGCGCTCGATAGGCTTCAACCAATCCGTCTGCCCAGGTACTACGCAGAGGGACTGAAAAGGCTATTGAGATGCCAAGGCGTACCCTTCAAACAGACTGCTCGACAAGCCCAGTTCTATAACAAGATTTAGGATGTTCTCGGGACTCAGCAAAAGATGCCCAACGGGAGAATGGAGACGACTGGCCTTGGATACATTCATTTCAAGAAGCGGGAGCGATTCCATGGCTGCCATGTTATAAATGATTCCGGTGGAAAAGAGAATGCCCTTCCAGATGGCGCTGATATTGAAATAGAGCGAAATCCCACCGTACGAATATCGAGTTCGTCATTCGAAGAGCAGATTAACAAGCTAATAAGGGAAGCGGGTCAAAAGGTTCGGGATGACCACATCCGCGAAATGGCCATTTACGAGAAAGCCAAGACGCAGCGTCTCACTCAGCAGTCTACGGAGGATGACGATGCCCTTCGCCATCAGCCCGCTCTGCATTCTTATGGAAAGGAAAAAGCCCGACGTAGCAGCAACAACAAAGTGAAGAGCGGGAATGACGTTCAAAAATAGCGAAGCGAATTCAAGAAGCCACGCGATCGAGAAAAAGTCAACTGGAATCCATCTTTTATGAAAAATATGCGTCGAGAATACTCTTTCTATCAAGACAAGACAAGAAAAATATTCAACCTTGTCATGAAGCATCAAATGATGACACTCCCGGAGTCTCGGCACCCTGAGCAAATAAACGAGGTCTATCATCCGGCTTATTGCTCCTACCACCGAGAAATAGGACATCCTCTGGAAGATTGCTTCAGCTTCAAAGATTGGGTCGAAAACCAGTATCAGCAAGGCAGGTTTATTCTTTCCGACAATTGGAGGGTAGCCCCGCCACGGAAGCATGAGCCAAGAGCAACCTACACTGCGAAAGAAAGTCCGGATCAACATCGAGCTTGGAAACGAGCTCGCACCTGCCACATGATAACACTTTCAAAGGAGGGAGAGCATGAGAATGTGGACCACCTCTCCCAGTGCTTCGCAAATGAAGATGAGGACAAGGTGATCTCAGAATTTCCACCGACACCAAAAGAGCTGAAAGATGGGATACACACCACAGCAGACAATCTAAAGAAAATTGACTTGGGGACGACGAACGATCCGAGGCCAACATTCGTCAGTGAGCTGCTATCTAAAGAGCAGGTGGCTACACTAAAAGACGTGCTTATGCAGTATAAAGACTGCTTCGCATGGAACTATTCCGAGATGCCGGGACTAGATCCGGAAATAGCTGTGCATAAACTGGCGATATCGCCGGACGTTAAGCCAGTCAAGCAAGCACCAAGAAGAATGCGGCTCGAACACGAGATGAGCATCAACGCCGAGGTCAAGAAACTAATTGACTCCGGCTTCATCCAAGAAGTTCAATACCCTGATTGGATCGCCAATATTGTCCCAGTGATGAAGAAAAATGGGACAGTACGAATCTGCGTGGACTTCCGAGATCTCAAAAAGGCTTGCCCGAAGGATGACTTCCCAGTACCTGTTACCGAGCTGATGATCGATAACACGTACACTTACGAGGTCTTCTCCTTCATGGATGGATCTTCAGGCTACAATCAAATAAAAATGCATCCTGAAGACTGAAAGCATACTGCCTTCCGGACTTCGCTAGGTATATTCTGCTATAAGGTGATGCCCTTCGGTTTGAAGAATGCTGGCGCTACCTACCAGAGGGCCATGATGAAGATCTTTGATGACCTCATACATGAGATTATCGAATGTTATATCGACGACCTCGTGGTGAAAAGCAAATCGTACGAGGAGCACTGGGGGCATTTGAAAATAGTGTTCCAGCGTCTTCGGAAATATAATCTGAAGATGAACCCTCTGAAATGCGCGTTTGGATTCTCCTCAGGCAAATTCCTAGGATTCATCGTATGACACCGAGGCATCGAAGTAGACCCATCAAAGATCAAGGCAATTATGGAAATGCCCTCGCCAAGAACTCTTAAGCAACTGCGGTCTCTCCAAGGGAAGCTCGCATATATCCGGCGGTTTATAGCCAACCTCTCCGGAAAATGCCGCCCCTATGGTCATCTAATGAAGAAGGGGACCCCATTCGTTTGGGATCGTAAATGCCAAAGTGCAATGGATGAAATCAAGCAGTATCTGCAAAATCCCCCGGTACTGACCGCTCTGGTCAAGGGAAAACCCCTCATCCTGTACATGACAGCCCTTGAAGGTTCTTCAGGCGCGCTATGGGCACAGGAGAACGATCAGGGAGCCCTCTACTATTTGAGTCGAGTTCTCCTGGGGGAAGAAAACAACTACTCCCCATTGAAAAGCATTGCCTGGCATTAATCTTCGCGGTAACGAAGCTCCGACATTATGCCTTGGCACATGAGGTCCATCTCATATCAAAGGTGGATCCTCTCAAATATTTAATGTCAAGAGCCATACTAACAGGAAGGCTTGCCAAATGGACCTTCCTTCTGATGGAATTCTCGATAATCTATCAACCTCTCAAGACAGTGAAAGGCCAGGCCATCGCCGACTTTCTCGCAGAGCATCCGATACCCGCTGACTCTCCTTTAAATTGCGAGCTGCCGGATGAATATGTGTTCGACACAATTGACGGGGAGAAAGAAGGGAGAGATACCCGATGGGAACTTTATTTCGATGGAGCATCGTCTATGAAGAAGCGAAATCAAAATACCCCAATAATCAAAGCCGGGGTGGGCCTTATCCTCGTGACTCCGTAAGGAGGGATAATGCGTTTCGCCCTTTCCTTAACAGAGCCAAGGACAAACAATGAGGATGAATACGAGGCTCTAATAGCAGGTCTCTAGATCGCCATTGACATGGGAATTGAGAACCTCCTCATATATGGAGACTCCCAGCTGGTCGTTAGCCAAGTAAAAGGCGACTATCAGACATGCAAGCCAGAGTTGGTAAAATATGGTGAAAGAGTGGGGCAACTGCTGACTCAAATCCCTTCCTACGTCCTGGAAAGCATACCACGGATGAAAAATAGCAAGGCAGATGCGTTAGCTAAGCTCGCTAAAGAATTGGCCGACGAAAACCTCGATGACGTAAGGATCATTGTGCAAAGCCGCCGGATTCTCGCACCAGCAGAAATATCTCCTGAGTCGTCCGAAGAAGAGGAAGCGACCAAACAAACGACCTTCCAAGTAGAGGATGAAGAAAAGGCTAAGGATTGGAGAGAAGTCTTCATAGACTACTTCAAATCCCATCGAATGCCCGAAAATGCATCTTCAAGACATCAGCTCATGAAACGAGCTCTGTCTTTCGCCTTCGTCAATGATATTCTATATAAGAGATCATTCGACTGTCTGTGATTGAGATGCCTGGGACCAGAAGAGGCAAGGAGAGTCATCCAAGAAACTCACGACGGACTCTGTGGTTCCCATCAAGCTGGGCCAAAGATGAAGTTAAAGATCAAGAGAATGGGTTACTATTGGCCCACAATGATTTAGGACTGCCTTGAATATGCAAAGCAGTGTCACTCGTGCCAGATTCACGGGGACTTCATCCATCAGCATCCGAATCCGTTACACCCAGCACTGGCAAGCTGGTCGTTCGAGATGTGGGGAACCGATATAATCGGGCCTATCGAACCAACATCATCCAAGGGACATCGGTTCATATTGGCAAAAACCGATTACTTCTCTAAATGGGCCGAAGCAGTACCGCGAAGAGAGGTGAAGACGGAGAACATCCTCCATTTCTTTAGGACACATGTCATTTACCGGTTTGGCACTCCACGACGGATCATCTCGGATAATGGGCTGGCCTACAGAAGCCATAAGATCAGCCACTTCGCGCAGCAACATAATATAGATTGGAGATACTATTCAGTCTATAATCCCCGAGCAAATGGTCTGGCTTAGGCTTTCAACAAAACCTTGATGAAGATCATAAAGAAGACGGTGTCCAGAAACAAAAAGGACTGGCATGAGAAACTGCATGAAGCTCTGTGGGCGTATCGAACCACGTTCAAAACGACCATAAATACAACGCCATTCGCGTTGGTATTCGGCACGGAAGCGGTACTTCCCTTGGAAATAAAGCTACCCTATCTACGAGTAGCAGTTCGATACGAGCTGACGGATGAAGAAAATGCCTATCTTCGGCTTGAGGAGTTCGATGCCCTCGATGAAACTCATCTCATGGCGCAGCAAAACCTAGAAGCTTACAAAGCAAGGATGACGCGCTCATACGAAAGACTAACTAGGCCGAGAACATTCCGCCAAGGCGAACTCATGCTAGTCGTAAAAAGATCTATGATCCCCAACCGTGCCAAACGGGGGAAATTCGAGCCGAACTATGAGGGCCCATACGTCATAGACAAAGTTTATCAAGGTGGTGCCTATTTGCTCATGGATATGAATGGAGAAAGACCCTTCCGGCTAATAAACGGCCGCTTGCTTAAGAAATACTACCCCTGACAAGTCACAACTCAGGTTAACGATAGATGACGACGCTCGTGTCCGCTCGTTATCTTCCTGAGTCAGCACTCTGTAAGTAGTATCCGGCAAAACTTCGCCTCGAAGCAATGTACCGAAATGTCCCTAAACTAACAACGGACCGTAACGTCCTTAAACTAGCTTTGGACCGAAATGTCTCTAAACTAACAACGGACCGCAACGTCCTTAAACTAGCCATGGACCGAAATGTCCCTAAACTAACAACAGACCGCAACGTCCTTAAACTAACAATGTACCGAGAGGTCCCTAAACTAACAATGGACCGTAATGTCCTTAAACTAAATATGTCGCCTCAAAAAAGACGATAGTGGAATTCAAGTCCACAGGTCTCAGCGGCAAAGACTGCAACTCAAATCCCGCTGGCTACACAGCTACCCCGGTGGAGAAGTCCCACCGTGATCGCAAAAAAAGGGGTATGTCCACAAGCGAAATGGGCACGGATTAAAACCCGAAAGGGCGCCGTGAGTAAAAACAGCAGGGCTACCGGCGAGCTTGTGAAAACCTGAAAGGGCACAATCTCGTTGTCAAAAAAAATTTCATGCACACTTGCAAGGTCCTCTCGACCTTGTAATGAGAAAAAACCTGCGTGAGATCCTTACGAATCACAAGGGAGCAACACACTTAGGGATCCCCACAATTCCTAAGAAGAAAATTTACCTACAAGATCCTCACGACTCGTAAGGAGAATTCCCCCCTACGAGACCCTCACGGCTCATAGGATTCAAAAGCCTTAAGATACAAGGACCTGAACCTGTTCTTAAGCCATCACACTCCCAAAGCTGCCCTACAAAGCGGTCCAATATTAACCCTTGTATACAATCCACGGGCACGAATAAACGTTCCCTCACCCAGTTCCACCCATGGCGCGAAATTTCCCCATTCGGTGAACAACACTTATAGGTCCTCTCGACCTGTAAGGAGAAAACACTCTTGTGAGATCCTTACGACTCACAAGAGAAAATATCACTTAGGAGTCCTCACGACTCCTAAGAAGAAAATGTAACAACCCTAAACTTTCTGTACAATTTTTTTTTAAAAATACAGAAAGGGGTAATTGAGCCAGAGCATAAGTTATAAATTTGTTTTGCTTTTGAATAGCAAGAAGGAGCTTGTAGCTCATTGGTAAGACCTTGCACTGCTGAACCAAAGCACCAGAGTTCAAATCCCATCAGCCACACATTTTTTTAATTAAATTATTTTAATCTTTTAGAAGCCCAAAGGTCTACACGTGCAAAACACGTAAAACCAAGAGTCACACATAAAACAAACGAGTCCACTGCAGTAGACCAAGCGTCGGGGACACGTGGCGCCAAGACGAGCCCCGACTCGCCCTACTCGGGCCGGCGAAACGGTTGACTCGGCCGGCGCCGCCGGTCTAACTCGGTCTGATCCCAATTTTTCTTTAACCCCCTGCACCCTTTGGCCTACCCCACTCCCCCTGCACTGTTTAAATTCTCTGCAATTAACCAGAGAATTAAAATACCCCCATTTAATCCATTTTAATACAAATTTTAATACACCCTTTCACTACCCTAAACCCTAGATTTTTCCTATAAATACCACCCCTCAAATCACCCCCCTCACTCACAAATCCCTGCCCAAACTCTCAAGAAAATTCCCAAGTCTTTTGTTTGCAAGTGGAGTTAGTAAAAGGGCGAAGTTTCGACGAACTTCCGACGACAATCCGAGGAGATTCCGAGGACGAAACGACGCACCGGCAACTCCTACCTCTTCCTATTTCTCTCCTCTAGCCAATCATCTAGTAAGTCCCTACTTCTCCTTCTTTTTTATATTCTAAAAACATTCAAAACTAAAACCCGACGGAAGCGGAGTTAATCCGACTTCCGATTCGGTTTTCTTTAAAAACTACAATTTTTCTTAATCAAGATACCTTCATATCATCACATATTGTTCATTAAACATTAACAAACTTAATAAAACAAGTTGCACATCAAACTAATCATTTTTGTAACTTTTATTATACTTTTTCAGAAAAATACCCTATAGTTTAGTTTCGACATAAACCATCATAATTTCTTGTTATACCTATAGATAGTTCATGAGGTAATTACCTACCTCCTCACAACACTCATATCTAACATAGCATGATGGAATTCGAGAACATAGATTTGGGAAAACAAGACTTTACATATAACTACCTTCAACTTATAAAACATTTTTCTACAAGAAGTGCATTTTAACAAATCTTTGCAATTGCACCTCTACAACCCATTTCGGGGAACCCGTTCGGTATGGTGCGGATTATCGCATATCCTCGGACTTAGTAGAGTGAGATGCAGACCTCCGCAAGGAGCATACGATCTCGAAAGATTTTTAATACATTTTTCTTTAGAAAATGTGATTTCTATTATAAATAAAACTTATATTTTTAATAAATAAACATATGTGTAATTAATATCAAAATATCTATTTTTTTATATTTATAATATTCCACATTTTCAAAATTCAAGAAAAACATTCCATTTACAAGAAAATACCATACAATTCCAATATTTCAAATAAATACCTTATACTTTAAAAACTGGGTCATATTCACTAGAAATTTCATATTGAATAAAAGATACATCCATGAAAACTCTAAAGACGATAATAAAACACTTGAGGTGTATTTTGAAAATTATACAAAATTATTTTTTACATAAAACCCCTCAAGTTATACTAAAATACAATAAGGACCCTAGTAAACATAGGTTTAAGCGGGACCAGTCTCTTGAGCCTCAGGGAGCCGGAGATATAGGTGCTTACCTATTTAAGGTAGACAACTTAACAAATGGTGTTATCAACACGGTAATTGTCTTTGAAAAAGACACAAATCCTGCCGTCCATGTGCAGCAGTTATCGATAGCACCAAAACATAATTCAGGATTCAATTTCGTTTCTAATTGTACGACTCGGACTGAGTCTCGATATAATAAATCTGACTTGAATATGATTCAAGTATAAACTCCAACTCAATATGAATCCATGTATTCAATCTGTTCAATCTATTCAATCTATATTGACTGAACCGAACCATGGATATATTCCATTTACATGATCATCCATTATATCCATTCCATTACTGTTATCATGGTTTCGGTAAGTCATCCATATATATTCAATATACAATTCAAACAATACATCAATACAATCAAGACATCGCGGGGTTTATAAGGGGTAGACTGGTACGGAAGGTATTAGAAGTGGCACGAGACTGTAACCATAATACACCTAACCTGAATTCAATTGCCGTTGTACCGTGGCTGAACGGTTCCTTGTGCTCCGTATACCTTAGTCTTCGGAATAGTGGGACTCCTCTCGTATACACTGGCTTCTTCTGTACCAAGCTACAAACAACAACGTTAACATTAAATACAACATTATAATAATATACTCTCTATTCTATCTATTCCATTCTTGTCTATTTACGGGACTTACCGGGCGATTTGTTCGCTGACGACATTCTCTTTCTTCTTCTTTGAAATGTCTTCAGGTGATTCGGACTCACTGGAGATCGAGCCCACCAGTGAGGATTTGGACCAGCTAGCTTTCGACCCAGAGCTTTTGATTCCTTGTAAACATTTACATTCTGTACCTGTTATACAGTAAAATATGAAATTAAATAAACTTACCTATTCAAATTATTTATTTATATTTTTATCCATTTTTCTATCCCCAAATTATTTTTCCAAAATCCTAAATCAAAATTTCCTAACCCTAACTCGCACACTAGCCTTGGCCCAACACCTAAATCTCACTCACACCTAGGCCGACCCCTTCTCCTTATTCTTTCAACAACATTGTCCTCCTTTCAAACTCCAACCGATCTTCCATAAATTTTCCATTAACACCCTTTTAATCTCTCCTTTATTTCCCCATTAATCCCATTCAATCCAAATTAATTTCCTTAACTCTCTCCCCACTCCCTACTGTTATATTTTTACTAGAATTGGAATTCCTCAAAAATCAACCGAATCTCCATATTAATTCTTAATTAAATCCTCATAATTTCCAGTCTCTCTCACTCTCTCTCTCAATCAGCCACACTCTCTCTCCCCTCATTCTCACACACACACACTCTCCCCCTCATCACGCTCTCTCTCTCTCTCCCTGTTCACACCCTCTCTCTCCTCTCGATCACCCTCTCTCTCTCTCCTCTCGATCACCCTCTCTCTCTCCTCTCGATCCCCCTGTTCACTCCCTCTCTCCCCCCTGTTCGCGTTCTCTCTCTCTCCTTCCCTCATGTTCCCTCTCCTTCTCTTTTTCTTCTTCTCCCGCCTCGTCCATCCCTCTCCTTCCTTCTCCGAGCTCAAGCATTCCTCCCCCGAGCGCACCTCCACCTTCGCCTCGCCGACCCTCGACCTCGCCGCATCCCCGTCGCCACCTCCTTTCGTCCTCACCACCCTTCCTCACAACACCACAACCACCACCGCGACTCCAACCCGCATAACCGCAACCATCGCCCCCCTCCTCCTCGTCATCGATCATCCCCCGATCATCTCCATCGCCTCACCCCCTTCCTCCTCCACTTCCCTCCATCCCCGATACCCAACTGCAAACTTTACGACCCAAGAACCTACGCACCCACCTCCTCTGTCGTCGTCACCCCACGCCGCCGGCCACCTCGTCGGTCCCCCATCGTCACCGCCCTCATCTCCTCGACCTCACCTCTCCTCATCACCCTCGTCCCCGACGACCTAACCCCGACTGCACCACCCCGAACCCACAGCCCCGATTACCTCGCCCCTGCACTCACCATCCATGACCGCCGCCAATAAGCTCCTCACCGAAACCACCTCCGTCACCACCAATATCTCCTCTCTCTTTCTCTCTCTCTCTCCTTCCCTCATAACTCCACCAAGCTCATCTTCAAAACCTATAGTCGAGAACCCATCACTGGCACCATCATCACCTCGCCGCCGTTGCACCCGTTGTCTCCATCGCTACCGTCCAAGACTCACCGCCGTCATCAATGTATTCACCATTGCAGTATTCATCTCCATCATAAAGCCCAAGCTTCAAGCCAAGCCTTCCGGCATTTCATCGAACACCTATAACCATCGCCATCGCCGTTGTTCTAGTTGCTTTCGTCACCGTTAGAGCCACTGCCTCGGTCTCTGTAGCAGTCACCGTCGTCAACGCAGCGGCCGTCGCAACGCCAGCGCACGTCCGTCGTACCCACCGAGCCATCAAGTCCAAGAATCAAGCTCCGACAAGGCTAAACCTTTGTCATGTTTGCATCGTGATCGCGCCGTTGCCGCTGCCGCAGCCGTAGTTCACCACTGTGCTGCATCGCTGCCTTATCTTCATCGATACGTCGTCGGGCAAGTTTCAATACTTGCTTCATGCTATTATATTTTCATTTCGATTACGATTCATTATTATTATAGTGTTCGATGCAAACCATAATCTTAAAATCCCCTTAAAATGACGGAAATTAAACGTAACTGTCACGACCCGCAGGGTACGGAACGTGACTGGCACTTAAGTTTACGAAACGTCTAAAGGCGTCCGTAAAATAAGTAAGCCAAAAGCCCAGAAACAAAACCAATTAAGCAAAAGAGTGAAGAAAACCCAATCAATTGAAAGCGAGTTATCAAATAAGTCATATAAAACCCCTTTTTAAAAAAAATACTAATTTTTCCGAAAATTTCGGCAGAGTCTCCTTTGTAAATACTGGCCCCCAAAAATGGGTACAACAAGAATATATGTAAAACCAACAAATAAGGCATCCCCAAGCGGGAGCTAGCTCTTCGCCATAAGGCGGTCACAAATCCCACGCAATATAAATGACAACAAGCATAATAATCATAAGGAAGCATGAAAAAGTAGCATGTCGGCTCAAGTGAGCTCGACCCCAAAATACAGCATAAAATCCACAAACCTCACAGTCCCATCTCTAGGTCAATATACAATAATCTGGTAGAAACAGTAGATGGAGTACACTAGATACAAGAATATACAAGGTGGTACAAAATAAATAACATAACCCACCTATGAGCAAATCTCGAGCTCAGGCAAAAGAGGCAAAAGAACAAGTGCGCCCGCCGCTACTGAACTGACGGAGCGGACCTGCAAAAGACTGTGGCACAACGGGGGTGAGTTGCCAACTCGTGAGTAATAAATAATATCTACAAAGGCTATCATATGCATGCACACAAGCATCCTGGCATCTATAATACAGGTATGACTGGATGCACTAGCAGGTGTGTATATAACATCAGTGTACTAATATGTATGCAACATGAATCTCTGAGGTCTCAATAGGTATATATAAGAATTATTTTATCTCTTTTTGTTTTTGAAACTCTTTTAGAATGCCAGCATAATGTCAATGAATCGACGAAAATCGGTGTCCAGCAACGACACTCAAAAGCTGTCTCAAATCTCATAAATGTATCTCTGGCCTCAGCCGTCTGGCTGACCCATCTCAAATATCAATATCTCATCATCTAGCGGCCACGGTCGGTATCCTCTGGATAACCGCCGTCCCAAACAGTCACCGGTAGGTAATCCGTCCCCTGCCAGGCTCAACGTCATCACCACATTCCTCTTGCCCCGGGGTACCTTACCGGGCCCACCATGTACCCGTGCCGGTTCCTCCACTCCTCGACACGGATTTCCAAATCCACAGTAAACTCATGGTGGACGACACTTACATCACTAGAAAACCGCAATTTACATATTTTAAAAATATAATAAGTTTAGAAATTTTGCGGCTTTCTCCCGAAATCCAGCAATATCATAAAATCTCAAGAAATCCTCATAAGTGCATATATCAATGATAATGAATACGTATGATATCAATAATCAAGTTGCGATGTGTGATTAATGTATAAGCATGAACAATTAATATGATGAAGTACATGCACATGAATAGCAATACTACGGTTTCATTTTTAAGGAATTAAAGGCAATAGTACCAGTTTAAGTATCAATTAGTAAAAGGTTTCAATTTAACAGTTATCTAGTGTGGTGGCATGGCAATTACCAGGGTGTGTGTGTAAGCATGAATAGTGCTCGTGCTGCATATAAAAACCCTGGCAATGGTGCAGGTGTCCTATAAAGTGGTTTCGTATAGATATGTCAATATAATGCATGGATGCAGCAAATAGTCGAATAGGTATTTCACCCCTAATTACTAACATCACTAAGGGTCTGTAAGTTACTAAAACTATCGGGCGGCTTGCGCCATCCAACGATAGTCCCCCGTAGATGTTACATCTACTCACTGGGATCCCTGGCTAGCTGTGTCCAATCATCGCCTTTCCCTTTCGAGCCGCGTCTGACGTCTCCGCGACCGAACCTGGAATTTACATCAATACCAAATATAAGGTTACATATCAAGAACGACGCAAAACCCCAACGAAACTACTAAAGTTCACTAGCTAGGTACAACGTGCACAAAGTGCGCGGAACACACGCGAAAATCGCAAAAAACTGCCAAAAAAACGCCGATTTGGTCGCCCGGCAAAACTAAAACCCGAATACCCAAAAATCCGCACTCATGCATCCTAAAATTCGTAGGACAAGCCATTACAATCATCAAGATGTCGAAAATAATCCATCACATAATTTTTATACAAAACTAGTAAGCATTTGCATTCCAAAATCGGTGCAAAAATCGCCGATTTGCGACAAAACGACTACAATAAAGCATAATTACCCAAGCACACTACAAGCAATCTACAAACACTAATTACAACACAATAGCAATGATTCCAATCCTATTTTCCATAACAACCATTTCTTGAATTTATAACTTAGCAAATTCCAATTCAATTTCCACACTTGAAAACTTAATTTAACACAACAAAAGCCCACATAAGAAAATTAATTTCTTAGATTAGGTTAGCAAAATACAAGATAGCAATTTAGGTTTAATCAACTAAATAATGGTTTCTAAACCTTAATCAACTCACTAATCAAGCTTCAAATACCATTTTCCATACATAACCCTCTCTTGAAAATCCTAAAACAACAATTTCACACATCTAAGTTTAACTAAATTAGCATAATTAAAGACTACATCAACAAGGTAACTATATAGATTAGTTAATTAACCACTAGATTAACTATAAAACAATCTAATTAACTATTATGGCTTCAAAACCCTAGCTAAACAAACTACTCTTTTTTTTTAAACTAGATTAGAAATTATTTAACTTTTAACACTAAACCATGCATTTAAAGGAATTTAGCAACAAAAGAAAGTAACTTTGATGAGAATTATACCTCACTTGAGATCTAGAAAGAATGGATTTTGCTCCAAATGATGGCCTCAAACACCAAGATCCAAGCAAGAATGGCTAAGGATAATGATAGCATAAGGATTTTGTTTGGATTTTTGAATAAAGTGTGGATTTTGATATGTTTTCTTGAAGAAATTGAAGGAAAATGAAAAGAAAAGAGAGGAAGAAGAGGGTGTGCAGGTTTCGGCCAGTATTGAGGTGAGGGGGAGGGTGTGGGCAAGTGGGGAAAGTCAAGGGTCAAGTTCCAAAGTCAAATGCACCATACCTTATTAACAATATTTAAAATAAATCAAAAAAAAACCCTTAAATCAACTCAAGAAAGCAACTAAAGAAAAGAGGCCAGAAATTTCTGGACTTGGTCAGGGTTGGGCTGTCCAAGGGCTGAGGGAAAAGAGAGAGGGGTTTTACAAAAGAAATTTTATGCAAAAAGGCCCCCTACAACTCAAAAATTGCAAGTTTTAGCTCAAATTTCAATAAATTCGTTTCAAATCATAAAAATTTGTTAAAAATCAAAATAAATTACTAAAAATTTATGTTACCACTAGATTCTAATTATAATAATTTTAGAGATTAAAATTAGCCCGGAAAAATTTGTATTTATCGCTAATTTAATGTATTTTCTTACCGGCTTAAAATAATATTAAAAAATTGAAAAATTAGGAAAAAATTTTAAACGACCAGAATTTCATAATTAACTCATTAGCTACTAAAAACAAGCAATTACCTATCCATTTTAAGTATAATTAGCCCTAACTGCAAAATAACAAGAAAGACGGTTTTCGGAAAAATACCGAATTTTCACCGAATTTCAGGAAAACACCAAAACGACTTTTCAAGACGCTACAATCTTCCCCCCTTAAAGAAATTCGGTCCCCGAATTTAAAAATATAGCTACGCGTACCTTCGAAGAGATGGGGATATTTCTTCCTCATCTCGCCCTCAGTCTCCTAGGTAACCTCCTCGCTGCTCGGGCTACGCCAAAGGACCTTGACGGTTGGTATAATCTTCGACCTCAACTTCTTCACCTGCCGATCCAGGATGGCCACCGGCTACTCTGCAAAAGAAAGGTCGCGCTCTAGCTGGACTGTCGGGTGCTGAATCGCATGCGAAGGGTCGTGAAGGTACTTGCGGAGCATCGAAACATGGAAGACGGGGTGAACATCTGGAAAGCTGGGAGGAAGAGCCAAACGATATGCAACAGCGCCGACACGTTGAGGATCTCGAAAGGACCTACGAATCTAGGGCTAAGCTTTCCCTTTTGCCCAAAACGCATCATGCCCTTCATCGGAGAGACTTTCAGAAAAACATGGTCGCCAACTGCGAACTCTAACCTGCGACGGCGCCTGTCTGCATACGATTTCTGCCTGCTCTGAGCCGCTCTCATCCGGTCTCGGATCAACTGTACCTTCGCTGTCGTCTCCTCAACAAGCTGCGGCCCCAAAATGCTGCTCTCGCTGAGCTCTGTCCAACAAACGGGCGATCTGCATCTCCTCCCATACAATGCCTCGAAAGGTGCCATCTGAATAGTATCCTGGAAGCTGTTGTTGTAGGAGAACTCCACTAGAGGTAAATGACGATCCCAGCTACCACCAAAGTCTAAAACGCACGCTCTGAGCATGTCCTCGAGAGTCTGAATGGTCCGCTCTGACTGTCCGTCTGTCTGCGGATGAAACGCTGTGCTGAAGCTCAAACGAGTGCCCAAAGCCTCCTGAAGTCTCTGCCAAAGTCGGCTGGTGAACTGAGTGCCTCGATCTGACACGATACAAGTCGGTACGCCATGTAGTCGCATGATCTCGTCAATATAGAGCTGAGCATACTGAGCGAAGCTGAAAGTCGTCTTCACTGGAAGGAAGTGAGCCGCTTTCGTCAATCTATCCACGATCACCCAGATGGAGTCGTACCCTCGACTGGTCCTGGGTAGACCCACAACGAAGTCCATCGAAATCTGCTCCCATTTCCACTCTGGAATGGGTAACGGCTGTAGCTCTCCTGCGGGCCTCTGGTGCTCGGCCTTGACTTGCTGACAAGTCAGGCATCTCGAAACGAACTCCGCAATGTCCCTCTTCATCCCGTCCCACCAGTAGGTCTCTCTCATATCATGGTACATCTTGGTGGAACCTGGGTGGACACTATACACTGATCGGTGTGCCTCCTCAAGAATGTCGCGCCGCAATCCATCAGTATCTGGTACGCACAGTCTAGATCCATATCGTAAAATCCCCTGATCGTCAATCACGAACTCGGAAAACCTGCCCTGTCCCATCTGTGCCATGATCTCTGAGCAACGGTCGTCACTGCGCTGTGCCTCATATATACGGTCAAGCAACTGTGGGCGTGCACGAACATGCGCGAGCTGTCCCCCTGTCTGAGTGAACTCGAACTCAACTCGGCTGTCGCATAACATCTGCCAATCTGCTGACGACTGCCTCTGCACTGCGCGCAAAAAAGATAGACTACCCCCGAGCCTCCTACTCAACGCATCTGCCACCACATTCACCTTGCCGGGGTGATATAAGATCTCGCAGTCGTAGTCTTTCACCAACTCCATCCAACGACGCTGTCTGAGGTTCAGGTCTCGCTGCTGAAATATGTACTTTAAGCTCTTGTGATCGGTGAATATCTGACACGACTCGCCGTAAAGGTAATGTCGCCAAATCTTCAGTGCAAAGACCACTGCAGCCATCTCCAAATCATGAGTGGGGTAGTTCTGTTCATGCTTCTTCAACTGCCGAGAAGCATATGCGATCACCCGGCCATGCTGCATCAAAACGCATCCTAATCCCACTCGCGAAGCATCACAGTAGACAACAAATCCGCCTGATCCCGAAGGCAAAGATAATACCGGCGCCGTAGTCAAACATGTCCGCAGCTGCTGAAAACTGCGCTCGCACTCCTCTGTCCAAACGAAAGGAACTCCCTTCCGGGTCAAACTGGTCAACGGTGCAGCTATACGGGAGAAGTCCTGAACAAAACGCCTGTAGTAGCCCGCCAAGCCTAGAAAACTACGGATCTCAGTAACCGATGTAGGTCGGGGCCACTGCTGAACAGCCTCAATCTTCTTCGGGTCCACACAAATGCCGTCTCTCGTAACCACGTGACCCAAGAATCCGACGCTGTCCAGCCAGAATGCACACTTGGAGAACTTTGCGAACAGCTGGTGCTCCCTCAGGGTCTGTACGTAATCCGCAAGTGCTGCTCATGCTCCTCTCTGCTCCGGGAGTACACCAAGATATCGTCGATAAACACGATGATGAACAAGTCAAGATACGGCCTGAATGTACGGTTCATCAAATCCATAAATGCTGCTGGGGCGTTGGTGAGTCCGAACGACATCACCAAAAACTCGTAGTGGCCGTAGCGCGTGCGGAAAGCTGTCCTCGGTATATCCTCCTGTCGAACTCGCAGATGATGGTATCCTGATCGCAAGTCGATCCTCGAAAAATACCCCGCACCCTGAAGCTGGTCGAACAAATCATCAATGCGCGGCAACGGATATCTGTTCCGAACGGTTACTTTGTTCAGCTGGCGGTAGTCGATACATAAGCGCAAACTTCCATCCTTCTTCTTGACAAACAGGACTGGAGCACCCCACGGAGAAACACTCGGTCGAATAAGCCCCTTATCCAACAAATCCTGCAACTGATCCTTCAGCTCTCGAAGCTCTGCCGGGGCCATCCGATAAGGTGGTATAGAAATAGGCCCCGAACCGGGAATCAAATCAATGCAGAACTCAACATCGCGCTCAGGCGGTAGCCCAGGTAGCTCATCAGGGAAAACATCAGGGAACTCACAAACTACCGGGACCCGGTCCAACGGAACCTCTGCAGCTCGAGTATCACAAACAAACGCTAAGAATCCCTGACATCCCTTCCGCAAGAGCTGACCAGCGCGAAGAGACGAAATTAAGCTGGGAAGGGCGACACTGCGGTCTCCCTGAATAACAAGGACTGGCTCTCCCGGAAAGCTAAATCTGACTGCCTTCTCACGGCAGTCCACCGAAGCATAACAAGTGGCTAGCCAATCCATGCCCAGAAGCACATCAAAGTCCAACATATCGAGGAGTATCAAATCAACTGATGAATCCCTCTCCCCGATACGAACGGAACACAAACGAAATACAAAACGAGCGACAAACGATTCGCCTACCGGAGTAACAACAACAAGCGGCTGATCTAACGACGACGAATCACGGCCCAACATCGGTGCAAAGTGTATAGAGACGTACGAATGTGTGGAACCTGGGTCGAATAATACCCGTGCGTCGAAAGAACAAACTGGCAAAGTACCTGTCACAACGGCATTGGATGCCTACGCATCCTGCGGTGTCAAAGCAAAAACTCGGGCCTGTCCTCCACCGATAGCGGGCTGACCTCGACCTCGGCCTCTGCCTCCTCGTCCTCTCTGAACAGGACCGCCGCGTCCACGGCCTCTGGGTGCACCTAACTGGCGTGGAGCATCGCCTGGGGTAGGAAGTAGGGCTCTCTGAGGAGGGGGTGGTGATGGTGGTAGGGTCACATGCGGAACTGTCGCTGCTCCATGTCGTCTCACCGGACAGTCTCTGACAAGATGGTGCAGACTCCCGCACCCAAAACATCCTGGCGACGGCTGCTGCCCCTGGGGATAAGAACCATATAATTGTCCCCGCCCAAATCCTCTGCCAGGCCTATCTCTCGGAAAGAATCTGGCGCGCTGCCTCTGAGACGGTACATCGGTGCGCATCCTCTTCGGCCCAGAAACGGCCGAAGTCCGTGATATGCGTGCCTCCATCCGCAATGTCGTATCCATAGCAGCTGAATAAGTGTCGTAGTGCTGGGCGCCAATGGCAAGATATAGCTGGGCATCAAGTCCGTGTACAAACCTCTTCACCATCTTCTCCTCGGTATCCACCAAATACTGAGCATATCGGGATAACTGTGTAAACTGGATGTCATACTCAGACACCGTCATCCCAGGTGTCTTGACTAAGGCCTCGAAGCTACGAGCTCTGGCGTCACGAACGCTCTCTGGAAGGAAACGGGCTAGAAAGACCGCTGTAAACTCGGCCCAAGTCATAGGCGGTAGATCTGCAGCTCGACCTCTCAAGACTGACTCCCACCATGTCTGCGCGAGACCCTCTAGTCGGAAACTCGCAAGCTCTACCCATCGATCATCCGAACATCTCAGCGAACGGAAGATCCTGGCTAAACTGTCAAGGAATGTCTGTGGGTCCTCCGCTGTCTCGGTGCCGGTGAATACTGGAGGTCTCAGCCTCATGAAATCCTGTAGTGAAACCGGAATGGCCACGGTGGTAGTAGTAGGAGCAGGTATCATGGTCGTCTGTGATGTAGTAGGTACGTCATCCGGCCTCGGTGTACGACTGGCTGCAACTAGGGATCCTACCATCTGACGTAGCTCCTGCATGCCTCCCATCATCTGTCGCAACTCCTCCATACCAGTCTCGAGCCTATCCATACGGCCTGGGGAAGGTGGATTGGTCTGTCCCTGCGGCGTAGGCATACCACCCTGCTCAGTCCTAGTCTCGGACGAGCCAGCTCGAATCTCGTCTCTGGCGGGAGCCCTCTGTGCCCTCGTAGCCTTCGGCGGCATAGTGGCTGTTACAGGAAAACGGATAGTAAGGACAGTGCAATAGGATTATAGGATACACGGAATTGAAGAAGGAAATTTCCAAGCAAGTATCCTAAAGTCACTTAGGCGGAGTACCGTATCGTAAGTATGCCGCGGACATACGCACGCTACGTTACCCTGCTTAAGTCACTTACTCCATCTACCAAGGGTCATCCTACACTCACAAAGGTAAAACCTATCGCTCTGATACCAACTTTGTCACGACCCGCAGGGTACGGAACGTGACTGGCACTTAAGTTTACGAAACGTCTAAAGGCATCCGTAAAATAAGTAAGCCAAAAGCCCAGAAAAAAAAACCAATTAAGCAAAAGAGTGAAGAAAACCCAATCAATTGAAAGCGAGTTATCAAATAAGTCATATAAAACCCCTTTTTAAAAACAATACTAATTTTTCCGAAAATTTCGGCAGAGTCTCCTTTGTAAATACTGGCCCCCAAAAATGGGTACAACAAGAATATATGTAAAACCAACAAATAAGGCATCCCCAAGCGGGAGCTAGCTCTTCGCCATAAGGCGGTCACAAATCCCACGCAATATAAATGACAACAAGCATAATAATCATAAGGAAGCATGAAAAAGTAGCATGTCGGCTCAAGTGAGCTCGACCCCAAAATACAGCATAAAATCCACAAACCTCACAGTCTCATCTCTAGGTCAATATAAAATAATCTGGTAGAAACAGTAGATGGAGTACACTAGATACAAGAATATACAAGGTGGTACAAAATAAATAACATAACCCACCTATGAGCAAATCTCGAGCTCAGGCAAAAGAGGCAAAAGAACAAGTGCGCCCGCCGCTACTGAACTGACGGAGCGGACCAGCAAAAGACTGTGGCACAACGGGGGTGAGTTGCCAACTCGTGAGTAATAAATAACATCTACAAAGGCTATCGTATGCATGCACACAAGCATCCTGGCATCTATAATACAGGTATGACTGGATGCACTAGCAGGTGTGTATATAACATCAGTGTACTAATATGTATGCAACATGAATCTCTGAGGTCTCAATAGGTATATATAAGAATTATTTTATCTCTTTTTGTTTTTGAAACTCTTTTAGAATGCCAGCATAATGTCAATGAATCGACGAAAATCGGTGTCCAGCAACGACACTCAAAAGCTGTCTCAAATCTCATAAATGTATCTCTGGCCTCAGCCGTCCGGCTGACCCATCTCAAATATCAATATCTCATCATCTAGCGGCCACGGTCGGTATCCTCTGGATATCCGCCGTCCCAAACAGTCACCGGTAGGTAATCCGTCCCCTGCCAGGCTCAACGTCATCACCACATTCCTCTTGCCCCGGGGTACCTTACCGGGCCCACCATGTACCCGTGCCGGTTCCTCCACTCCTCGACACGGATTTCCAAATCCACAGCAAACTCATGGTGGACGACACTTACATCACTAGAAAACCGCAATTTACATATTTTAAAAATATAATAAGTTTAGAAATTTTGCGGCTTTCCCCCGAAATCCAGCAATATCATAAAATCTCAAGAAATCCTCATAAGTGCATATATCAATGATAATGAATGTGTATGATATCAATAATCAAGTTGCGATGTGTGATTAATGTATAAGCATGAACAATTAATATAATGAAGTACATGCATATGAATAGCAATACTACGGTTTCATTTTTAAGGAATTAAAGGCAATAGTACCAGTTTAAGTATCAATTAGTAAAAGGTTTCAATTTAACAGTTATCTAGTGTGGTGGCATGGCAATTACCAGGGTGTGTGTGTAAGCATGAATAGTGCTCGTGCTGCATATAAAAACCCTGGCAATGGTGCAGGTGTCCTATAAAGTGGTTTCATATAGATATGTCAATATAATGCATGGATGCAGCAAATAGTCGAATAGGTATTTCACCCCTAATTACTAACATCACTAAGGGTCTGTAAGTTACTAAAACTATCGGGCGGCTTGCGCCATCCAACGATAGTCCCCCGTAGATGTTACATCTACTCACTGGGATCCCTGGCTAGCTGTGTCCAATCATCGCCTTTCCCTTTCGCGCCGCGTCTGACGTCTCCGCGACCGAACCTGGAATTTACATCAATACCACATATAAGGTTACATATCAAGAACGACGCAAAACCCCAACGAAACTACTAAAGTTCGCTAGCTAGGTACAACGTGCACAAAGTGCGCGGAACACACGCGAAAATCACAAAAACTGCCAAAAAAACGCCGATTTGGTCGCCCGGCAAAACTAAAACCCGACTACCCAAAAATCCGCACTCATGCATCCTAAAAGTCGTAGGACAAGCCATTACAATCATCAAGATGTCGAAAATAATCCATCACATAATTTTTATACAAAACTAGTAAGCATTTGCATTCCAAAATCGGTGCAAAAATCGCCGATTTGCGACAAAACGACTACAATAAAGCATAATTACCCAAGCACACTACAAGCAATCTACAAACACTAATTACAACACAATAGCAATGATTCCAATCCTATTTTCCATAACAACCATTTCTTGAATTTATAACTTAGCAAATTCCAATTCAATTTCCACACTTGAAAACTTAATTTAACACAACAAAAGCCCACATAAGAAAATTAATTTCTTAGATTAGGTTAGCAAAATACAAGATAGCAATTTAGGTTTAATCAACTAAATAATGGTTTCTAAACCTTAATCAACTCACTAATCAAGCTTCAAATACCATTTTCCATACATAACCCTCTCTTGAAAATCCTAAAACAACAATTTCACACATCTAAGTTTAACTAAATTAGCATAATTAAAGACTACATCAACAAGGTAACTATATAGATTAGTTAATTAACCACTAGATTAACTATAAAACAATCTAATTAACTATTATGGCTTCAAAACCCTAGCTAAACAAACTACTCTTTTTTTTTAAACTAGATTAGAAATTATTTAACTTTTAACACTAAACCATGCATTTAAAGGAATTTAGCAACAAAAGAAAGTAACTTTGATGAGAATTATACCTCACTTGAGATCTAGAAAGAATGGATTTTGCTCCAAATGATGGCCTCAAACACCAAGATCCAAGCAAGAATGGCTAAGGATAATGATAGCATAAGGATTTTGTTTGGATTTTTGAATAAAGTGTGGATTTTGATATGTTTTCTTGAAGAAATTGAAGGAAAATGAAAAGAAAAGAGAGGAAGAAGAGGGTGTGCAGGTTTCGGCCAGTATTGAGGTGAGGGGGAGGGTGTGGGCAAGTGGGGAAAGTCAAGGGTCAAGTTCCAAAGTCAAATGCACCATACCTTATTAACAATATTTAAAATAAATTAAAAAAAACCCTTAAATCAACTCAAGAAAGCAACTAAAGAAAAGAGGCCAGAAATTTCTGGACTTGGTCAGGGTTGGGCTGTCCAAGGGCTGAGGGAAAAGAGAGAGGGGTTTTACAAAAGAAATTTTATGCAAAAAGGCCCCCTACAACTCAAAAATTGCAAGTTTTAGCTCAAATTTCAATAAATTCGTTTCAAATCATAAAAATTTGTTAAAAATCAAAATAAATTACTAAAAATTTATTTTACCACTAGATTCTAATTATAATAATTTTAGAGATTAAAATTAGCCCGGAAAAATTTGTATTTATCGCTAATTTAATGTATTTTCTTACCGGCTTAAAATAATATTAAAAAATTGAAAAATTAGGAAAAAATTTTAAACGACCAGAATTTCATAATTAACTCATTAGCTACTAAAAACAAGCAATTACCTATCCATTTTAAGTATAATTAGCCCTAACTGCAAAATAACAAGAAAGACGGTTTTCGGAAAAATACCGAATTTTCACCGAATTTCAGGAAAACACCAAAATGACTTTTCAAGACGCTACAGTAACAGTTGGCCCGTGTGATAACGAATACTTTGTTAACATTTGGCTTGAAAATACGGATTTTAATGATGTAAAATGACATCCCAACTGGTTACGTTAAATCTGAAAATCACCGTACCCATCATGTCGTAAAATTAGTAATTAATTAAATATAAATATAATCATGGTGTTCCAGGGCTCGTATTGAACCTAACTATATAACCTATAACCCTATGTAATTAGTTATTGAATATTGCAAATTCATGACACTGAAATTGAAGAGGAACGCAACTCTGGACTGCAGTCCGGGGCAGCGTTCGTTTTGAATACCTGGCCTTGGGAACACCTGTACACCCCTTCCTTAAACTGAAAATGTGCGGAGCCCCATATAGTCGTGTAGATAATTTAGTTATCTAACATATGAATCTGTTCCCGTGTCTTTTCACCTTTGTTTGATATTTAATTCGTATTTTAGAATACCGTTGTGTCCTGCAGTTTTCTGCAGTGACAGTTTGTACACATTGATATTAAACTGAACATATCTTCTCGTATACAGAAGATATCATTGATCCGTATGATACGTTAGAAACCTAACTGTTAAACCTAAATATTATCCAACAGTAGCATCACCTAATTATGATCCCAACTGGGAGTAAAACGTGTTACGAAACAGGCTTCCAATTCAGAAATTGGATTTCCAGCAGTGAACACTTAAAATGAAATGGCCATAACTAGCAAACCTGAAACCCGATGGACACGAAACCAATTTTTCTGTATATATGATTAAATATACTGCCTACTCCTTTTATATCGTTTTGCTAAATTATGCACATGTGGTTTTATATGATTTTCCTAATCCAACCGACACCGGTTGTTTATATGCTGTTAGCGGTACATTTACTATATCCCCACCATGTGCATGATTGTCATACTCGTGTAGATAGTGTTAGTTAGCATTGATAACCTAGTGATCGTGTACATTACTCAGTGATAGATATTAGTGATTGGATTGTGGCATGTACGTTGGTGTTAAAGCATGAATGAATAAAGTGAAGTGACACGTACTTGTACACAATCAGCGAACCCAGTTAATTTATTGCATTGTCGATGTCTATGGGACATATATAAGTGTAACTATAATTGGTATGGGACGATTATGGAAGAACTTATATTAGTGTCATAGGTAAGGCGTCAAACACTGTCCATTTATCTTAGGTACCAGTCGAGACATGCTTGATGGAGATCATGTCTCCAGTCCTCGCGTAGACTTGTCATGGACCGACTAGTATTTGGGTTTATGGTCGGTATTTGATGTGGACCATGGGGTGTGTGGTAGTTTGAGTGTGAGTTCAACGGAATCTCGGGAGTCCCATTGCCGGCATATACAGTGATTCTGGGAGTCATATGGGTGATATTACTGATTATTAGCGAGCGTGTTTCAAGCCCGTGTTCCCTTGCCCCTGGGGCCCTACCATTGGGTTTAGGATACTCCTGCGTGGTTGACTCTCACACTTGGACTGACGATAGGTTTAGCGACCTAGACAGTGAGACTTAGAGACTGATAGGGTTAGTGACATTGACATGCATTGCTTACTGGTTTGATATTCCTACTTTACTGTTTACCTGTACTAATTATTTCATAGGCGTCATCATTATATATTTACTGCTTCATGTTCATCATCATTGCACGTGTTTACTTTTGTATTTATATATTTTGTTGTTGTGTCGCTCTGACGACCTGAGTATGCATGCTCAGAGTGAGAAGTGGACTTAGCTCGGATCAGCACCTGTCGTACCTTGAGGATATTACGGACATCTAGATCAGCGACGTCAGCGCTAACTTTCCTTTGACTCCATCTGGTTAGTTGTATACCTATTTTGATTTAGTGACTGCATTTCTCATTACATGTGCATTGATTACTGATTACCACGTAAAGCTAGAAGCCGAAGTGTGACTACGGCAGGATGTTTCCTCGACCGTAGGAGCATGGCTGGCCTTGTCAACCCCTCGTATTCCGTATTTTGGGAAGCGGGGCGTGACACATTCTGTATTTTCCATTTCTGTTATGCCACTGTTTAGGTATTGCTTTCCATTCCATGTATTTACTTTTTAGATGTATTGTAAAAAGAATGTTAATAAATAAAGTTGATGTTCAATTATATCCATTGTCATTGTCTCTTGTGCATTTTACTTATATTGCTTAGATACGTTTAGCGTGTTTACTTCTGAGTAAATACGTAGCGGCCTCGTCGCGTCCATTGCCCGTATACTGGGAAGCGGGGCGTGACAGGTTTTGTTGGTGGCCCATGGAGGTCAGAGCTGTATGGAACCTACCATGCAGGCCAGAGCTGTATGGAACCCTACTATGCAGTTCAGTTCTGTGTGGACAACCTAAGTAATATAACACAAGAACCAGCAACTGAAAACATTCTTTACAATTCATACTCCTTGAATCTTCCAATTCCATAAATTTTGAATCTATCCTAACCCAAATTTTTCTTTCAAGGTTATGGATTCCCCACACAACACCAGCACGAATGTCAACAACACTCCCCCACCACTACCACTCACACCTGCCGTCCCTGCTCCGATCAATGAGCAGATGGTATTGCTTGAGCGATCCGCAGCCTCCTGGAAGGACAGCAGCAGCAGACTGCTATTCTCTTGAACCGTCCAGAAGCGGAAGCACCCGGAGTGAAGCAATTCCGAGCACTGCACCCTAAGAACTTTTCGGGAAAAGAGAGCCCTCTGGAAGCGGAGGAATGGGCTCAAAGCGTTGAAGATGACCTAGCAGCAACACAAGTGCCAGAGGTGCTTAAGTACGAGTTGCAAAGTTGCAGCTCACTGACAATGCACGGGTTTGGTGGAAGGCGGAAGAAAGCCGTCTTGACCAACCTATCGAATGGAAGACTTTCCGTGACATGTTCGATGCAAAGTACTTCACTGAGACTGCCCGCTTTGATATGGAACTGCAGTTCATCCATCTGCAACAAGGTTCAATGTGGACCAAATCTGTAGATGAGTATGATGCTGAGTTTACCATGCTCAGTAGGTAAGATATGTCTCAATGTTCGATTTTATATCACATACTACGCAGCTAACACGAGACCGTAACAGGTTTGCGGCCCATCTCATACCGACTGCTGAGATCAGAGCTAAAAGATTTCAGCAGGGGTTGGACCCGGAAATCCAAGCAGCATTATCTACAGGGGATTTTCCAACCCATGATTTGGCTTTGAAGGCTACCCGACGATATGGGGCAGTGGTAAAGAGGAAGGGCAGACCTCAATCTGCCGGAGTGAAGCGTCCTGCCACTCAGATGATAGGAGGAGCCTCTTCAAGGCCAACTGTTGAACTTAGAAGACTGGAAGAAGCCAATAATCAGCCAAGTCCCGACTTTTGCTTCTATTGCAAGTGAGAAGGACACTAGTGGAAGGACTGTAGGCGCGCAAAAGGCTTGTGCCTAGTTTGTGGCGCGTCCAATCACCGAATTGGAAACTGTCCTTATAGACGCAACCCAGCTCACACACCCACCAACTACCCGCAGCGGCCAGCTATCCAGGCTCCTGCACCTTGTCTTGCACTCCAAGATCCACCACCTGCACAACCTACTCGCCAATTCCATTAGGCACTGAGGAACATGCCTTGAGGGCAGAGAAACATGCCTCGAGGGCAGAGAAACATGCCTCAAGGACAGAGGAATGTGTCCCCAGCTAGGAGGAATGAACCACGGCGTCAGGCTTTCCTTTTAGCGGCCGAAAAGTAGATGCCGTAGACCAAGGTAACCCTGGTAATTTCCTCAATTCTTTTCAAACCTTTCGCATTCTTTCATTCCTTCACACATTTTTCATACACTACCAATAGCTATACCACCAAACTTTCCTTGAATCCGTTACACTTTCCTTTTACAAATTTCGAGGACGAATTTTTTTTAAGGAGGGTAGAATGTAACAACCCTAAACTTTATGTACATTTTTTTTCAAATATACAGAAAGGGGTAATTGAGCCTGAGCACAACTTATAAATTTGTTTTGCTTTTGAACAGCAAGAAGGAGCTTGTAGCTCATTGGTAAGACCTTGCACTGTTGAACCAAATCACCAGAGTTCAAATCCCATCAGCCACATATTTTATTAAATTAAATTCTTTTAATCTTTTAGAAGCCCAAAGGTCTACACGTGAACAACACGTAAAACCAAGAGTTACACATAAAATAAACGAGTCCACTGCAGTAGACCAAGCGTCAGGGACACGTGGCGCCAAGACGAGCCCTGACTCGTCCAACTCGGGACGGCGAAACGGTTGACTCGGCCGGCGCCGCCGGTCCAACTCAGTCCGATCCCAATTTTTCTTTAACCCCCTGCACCCTTTGGCCTACCCCACTCCCCCTGCACTGTTTAAATTCTCTGCAATTAACCAGAGAATTAAAATACCCCCATTTAATCCATTTTAATACAAATTTTAATACACCCTTTCACTACCCTAAACCCTAGATTTTTCCTATAAATACCACCCCTCAAATCACCCCCCTCACTCATAAATCCCTGCCCAAACTCTCAAGAAAATTCCCAAGTCTTTTGTGTGCAAGTGGAGTTAGTAAAATGGCGAAGCTCCGACGAACTTCCGACGGCAATCCGAGGACGAAACGACGCACCGGCAACTCACACCTCTTCCTATTTCTCTCCTCTAGCCAATCATCCAGTAAGTACCTACTTCTCCTTCTTTTCTCTATTCTAAAAACATTCAAAACTAAAAATCGACGGAAGCGGAGTTAGTCCGACTTCCGATTCGGTTTTCTTTATAAACTATATTTTTTTCTTAATCAAGATACCTTCATATCATCACACATTGTTCATTAAACATTAACAAACTTAATAAAAAAAGTTGCACATCAAACTAATCATTTTTGTAACTTTTATTATACTTTTTCAGAAAAATACCCTATAGTTTAGTTTCGACATAAACCATCATAATTCCTTGTTATACCTATAGATAGTTCATAAGGTAATGACCTACCTCCTCACAACACTCATATCTAACATAGCACGATAGAATTCGAGAACATAGATTTGGGAAAACAAGACTTTACATATAACTACCTTCAACTTATAAAACCTTTTTCTACAAGAAGTGCATTTTAACAAATCTTTGTAATTGCGCATCTACAACCCATTTCGGGGAACCCGTTCGGTATGGTGCAGATTATCGTATATCCTCGGGCTCAGTAGAGTGAGATGCAGACCTCCGCAAGGAGCATACGATCTCGAAAGATTTTTAATACATTTTTCTTTAGAAAATGTGATTTCTATTATAAATGAAACTTATATTTTTAATAAATAAACATATATGTAATTAATATCAAAATATCTATTTTTTATATTTATAATATTCCACATTTCCAAAATTCAAAAAAACCATTCCATTTACAAGAAAATACCATACAATTCCAATATTTCAAATAAATACCTTATACTTTAAAAACTAGGTCATATTCACTAGAAATTTCACATTGAATAAAAGATACATCCATGAAAACTCTAAAGACGATAATAAAACACTTGAGGTGTATTTTGAAAATTATACAAAATTATTTTTTACATAAAACCCCTCAAGTTATACTAAAATACAATAAAGACCCTAGTAAACATAGGTTTAAGCGGGACCAGTCTCTTGAGCCTCAGGGATCTGGAGATATGGGTGCTTGCCTATTTAAGATAGACAACTTAACAAACGGTGTTATCAACACGGTAATTGTCTTTGAAAAAGACACACATCCTGTCGTCCATGTGCAGCAGTTACCGATAGCACCAAAACATAATTCAGGATTCAATTTCTTTTCTAATTGTACGACTCAGACTGAGTCTCGATATAATAAATCTGACTTGAATATGATTCAAGTATAAACTCCAACTCAATATGAATCCATATATTCAATCTGTTCAATCTATTCAATCTATATTGACTGAACCGGACCATGGATATATTCCATTTACATGATCATCCATTATATCCGTTCCATTACTGATATCATGGTTTCGGTAAGTCATCCATATATATTCAATATACAATTCAAACAATACATCAATACAATCAAGACATCGCGGGGTTTATAAGGGGTAGACTGGTACGGAAGGTGTTAGAAGTGGCACGAGACTGTAACCATAATACACCTAACATGAATTCAATTGCCGTTGTACCGTGGCTGAACGGTTCCTTGTGCTCCGTATACCTTAGTCTCCGGAATAGTGGGACTCCTCTCGTATACACCGGCTTCTTCTGTACCAAGCTACAAACAATAGCATTAACATTAAATACAACATTATAATAATATACTCTCTATTCTATCTAATCCATTCTTGTCTATTTACGGGGCTTACCGGGCGATTTGTTCGCTGACGACATTCTCTTTCTTCTTCTTTGAAATGTCGTCAGGTGATTCGGACTCACTGGAGATTGAGCCCACCAGCGAGGATTTGGACCAGCTAGCTTTCGACCCAGAGCTTTAGATTCCTTGTACACATTTACATTCTGTATTTTCCATTTCTGTTATGCCACTGTTTAGGCATTGCTTTCCATTCCATGTATTTACTTTTCAGATGTATTGTAAAAAGAATGTTAATAAATAAAGTTGCTGTTCAATTATATCCATTGTCATTGTCTCTTGTGCATTTTACTTATATTGCTTAGATACGTTTAGCGTGTTTACTTCTGAGTAAATACGTAGCGGCCTCGTCGCGTCCTCTGCCCGTATACTGGGAAGAGGGGCGTGACAGAAAATACACCTACGAGATCCTCACGACTTGTAGGGAGAAATACCTTTATGAGACCCTTACGGCTCATGAAGTCAAAAGCCTTAGTCGGCAGGATCCTAACCCTGTTTTCTAAGCCATCTTTGTTCAAATAGGCAAAGGCAAATGATGATTCGCTCCTGGCATCATTCCAGTCGTAGCGATGCTGATGCCTAAATTGATAGCAAATTCCAAGTCCTCTCAAGGCAAATGATAATTCGCTCCTGGAAACATTCCAGTCGCAGCGGTGTTGATGCCAAAATTGGTGTCAGATCTCAAGTTCCATACTCGCAACAAAAAATCAGCGAGCCAAAAATGCATATGAAATAGCCGAAATGATAGGGCAACTCGCAACAAAAATCAGCGAGTAAAATATATGCATATAAAAATAGCCGAAATGATTGGGCAACTCACAATAAAAAGCAGCAAGTAAAGAAAAAGAAAAATAGCCGAAATGATTGGGCACCGCGATAAAACAGCCGAAATGATTGGGAAATCATGACTTTCGCGATATAAAAAGCTGAAATGATAGAGCATCGCGGAAACAAAGAAAAAAAATGAAATTTCTGCCCTGCATGTGAGTCCACATCGACCCCTGTATACAATCCATAGGCACAAACGAAAAGGGAACCACATTTTCCCATCAGGCTCTATCAGAAGGAGAGCCAGGTCTCGACGGCAGCATCTACAGCCTAGAAATCCACAACGGCGTTTTCCAACCGGATGCAGACGCAACGTCAACAAAGCGGAGCCATGGAAGAGTCCCTAGTTCCAAGTCTCGACGGTTCACAGACAGCCTAAAGATCAACAACGGCGTTTCATCTCACTCCAACAGGATGCAGACGCAACGTCAACAAAATGGAGCCATGGCAAAGTCCCCTAGTTCCAAATCTCGACGGTTCACGGACAGCCTACAGACTACCTCGGAGCCATGGCAGAGTCCCTAGTTCCAAGTCTCGACGGCAACATCTACAGCCTAGAGATCAACAGCAGCGTTCTTCCTTCCTCCAGCAGGATGCAGATGCGACATCAACAAACGGAGCCATGGAAAAGTCCCCTAGTTCCAAATCTCGACGGTTCACAGGCAACCCAGAGACAACCTCGACATTCTTCGCAATATTGCAGACACAATTTCAACAAACGAAGCCAAGGAAAATCCCTCGCTTCAGGGTCTTAACGGCAACTCAAATGAGACCCGAAAGACTATCGGAGATCATCCCACACCAGCGCGGAGTGGTCGTAACTCATCGGGCCTCCCCAAACTGAGCCTAACCTCAAGTAAAAAGCGGCATGGAATATCCCTAACGCTTGCTCTTCCGACGGTAATATCACCTGGAAGATTACTTGAAGACATCTTGTCCAACCCCCGAAGGGATCAGAGACACGACAGTCGCGGGGCTACTCGAACAGCAAGATTGCATATCGGGGAATACATCGGCCAACGCGACGGTACGACGGGTGAAAAACCCTAGTACCACAGACCCTAACGGACTTCTTTTAGCAGGAGTTAACTGTGACGTTAGCAGGAGAAAATACACCTACGAGATTCTCATGACTTGTAGGGAGAAAATTTTTTATGAGACCCTCACGGCTCATAAAGTTGAAAAGTCTTAGTTGGCAGATCTGAACATGTTTCCTAATCCATCGCTGCCATGCAAGGAGATCAAGATAGACTATCTACGGGCCTCATTTGCCAAAGGGACACGTCAATATGAAATAAAATATGTCTTTTATTCATGAATGCAAGTGAATGCAAGATACATTTCACAAAAGAATTGAAGTGAATGCATGTTATTCATAAATCGCAAGTTTACAGTCAATAGAAAAAAATGGGTACAAAGACGGTTATTGAGAAGGAGGCGTCTTCAACAAATCAGCAAGCCGCTCGCGCGCTCCTCTCAATCCTTTCTCGTGATCAGCCGCCGTGGACAACTCCGCTTCAACTTGAGCCCGTTGTCGCAAACAGAACGAAAGCTTTTCATCGGTTTTTAGCATGGCAGCTTCGCAGTCCTGCATAACCCGCTCGGTAAAGTCAAGTGTCCGCCTCAGCGTCAACCCATCCGAAATACATCTCCGGAGATTGTCAAAAATAACTTTTAGTTGTGCAGCATTCGCTTCAATCTGGGCGTGCAGTCGGACAGATTCGCTGGAAGCCACCTCATGTTCCTTTCGTCTCAGGGTCGCCTCTTGTTCAAAATGGCGAATGAAAGGAACATTATGCTCGACCCATATAGCCTGCTGGGAGTTCGAAGCCAATACTTCAGGAGTGGGACGCTGGAGCTCAATATCGTGCAGGAAAGCCTCGATCTTTCTGCAGTAATCAACCCAAGAGCCGACGAGAGCTTCATCATGGAAATTCACGAGTGTCGCCAGCATTGGATTGACTTCCATGGCAAAATCCGTAGAAGAAGTGAGGGCCTCGGCATTGAGATCCTCGATGAATTCGCTCAACGTTTGCCGGCTATTTACGGCGCCCCTGGAAGATATGCGTTTAGCAAAGGGCCCTGCAGGCATTGGAATGTGAGACTCGAAAGGAGCTGGAGCTGGCGCAATTGCTGCAAAATGAATTAGGGTCAAATGTCGACTCGGGGAATAAAGAAAACGCATCAGCAATGAAGTCTATTATACCGGTTGTGACAGGTGATGGAAACTCATGGTGTTGTGCCGTTGAAGGCTTTTTGTCAAATTAGGATATGCCGGTTTTGTTAATGAATATAGTGCATGACGTGAGTCTCGAGTTTTAAAAATACCGCAAGTGCACGGTGCGTTGATGCAAGCCGGCAAGTACGGGTCGAACCACAGGGAGTGGATATCACGACATCATTTTGAGTTATGAAACAATGGATTGGAAATGGATTTTTGTCACGTTTTTACAACAATTAAATGAAGAAAGGTTTAAGATTGTTTAGAGAAAACTTAGGCTAAGGTTTGGTATGGTTGAAATACGGCTTTTACCCCCAACTCTCCGTTTTGATTCAAGGTCCATTTTTAGAATGAAATGAATGTGGAATTAGTTAAATGAAGTTAGAAAGCATAGAACATATGCTTGTATGCTATATGTCCTATCTGGCTAGTTTGCAACACTTACTTAATTTCGTATTCCTTTCAACTTCAATTCATAATATAGCAACAATAAAATGCAAAGAAGGAATAAGATATATGTTAAAGGTTGATTTGCAACCATTCAAAACAATATATCTTATCAAGCAAAACATAATATAATTGCATAATTAAGAAAGAAAGTGTAAAATGCAAGAATCAAAAAAGGAGGGGTTGGACGAAAAGCCATTCCACAACCTACCTCACCATAGCCTAAGAGCAAACTACTCACACATCATAAATTGAAATAACAATAAAGAAGAAAATGCAAAATGAGAAGAGATACAAGAATCAACTTGATATAAATGAAGCCTTTATTGCAATGGTTCCAAGTACAAACAAGTGGATTCAAATACCAAAATCTAATCTTGCAAGCTCAAGAAAGAGGTTGCAAGACTAGAGGAAGGCAAGGAATTCACACTAAAGGTTACAAGATCACTAGCTACAATGTTTACAAATTTCTCTCTTGCAAAAAGTAGTAGCCTCTAACTTGCCCAAAGGCCTGGTATTTATAGGCTCAAAACAAAATTAAACAAATAATAAAAATGAGATGATGTGACTGCAAGGGGGGACAGAGAAAATATGGGGACAAACGGGGCAAGGGGGGCCGGCGAGCTCGGAATTTATGGGGGTGTGGCCGGCCAAAATCCAAGCTTAGAGGCTCGTTTTGGTGCTGTGGTCTTGTGCTCTCTCTACAAGTCCACTGGTGCTGCTTGATTTGCCTATATGAACTTGGTTTGCACTCAGGGATTTGGAGGGAAAACTTGGTGCTTCATATCACATCACACCTTTTAGCAATTAATGCACATCACCCTCATTTGTGCTCCTTTTGTGCCATGGCAGCCCCCCATCATGGTCTAGTGCACATGCATTGTGTAGGACCAAAAATTATGTATGCAATATTGTTTACATAAGATCTCATTGGATATCGATCGGTTTTCTGTTCCGTTTACAGTGTCATCTCCCAAACGTTATATCCATGATTTTGAGTGTGTTTCCAGTCTTTTATCACGAACACCTGTAATCTGTAATTACTAAGCAGACACTGGTTAATAGTATCGATATATACAAAAATAGATAACGAATGAGTGGTATTAAAATGCAGTTTTCTGTGATGAACAACAGGCGGCAGGATGGGGAGTACCGGAGGCACGGCTATTCGCTCGTCTCCTCCTCCGACCCGTGACACTATAATCAACATGAAGAAAATTTAGCAACAATATATCTATTCGTAAAAGAAAGGAAGAGACGTCAGTTGAAGAATATACTAACCAATACCAGAAGGCGGAACGACTTCCGACTGAAAGGAGAAATGCGGGTTCAACACCTGGTATAGATGGTCGAAAAGGACTCCTGCAAAGTTGCGACAATATACTGTCAATACAAGGAGGATGGTACCTACAGTAAAACAAATAAGTCACAAACCCATACCTTCCAATATTTGAGAGGGTACAGAAGAAGGCGAGGGGACAACGACTGTCAGAGCAGCGACCGGCGACATTTTTTCAGACGGCACAGCCTCAGGGTTCACCGCTCCTATACTCAAGACAAACAAAATATTATCAGAAGGGCTGAACAGGATTGAGAAACTCAAAAAACAGTGACCCAAAGACTACCTGATAGGTCATGGACAAAAACCGCGACGGAGGCGTCACCAGGTGTAACGGCTTCTTCACTCTCTCTCAGAGGAATAGATTCTGCGCCCATAGCCTCGTCCCCTGACTCGACAAGGGCCATCGTAACGCTTGCGACGCCCGCCGATACCAAAGAGCCACAAGGAAAAAGGGCAGCGATCTGGACAGTCCCAGATTCCCGAGAAAGGGTAGCCACTTCGGGCTCTGTAATCGCCAGCGTTTCAACTGCCATCCCATTGCCAGGACTCGGCTCTGCAGAGAGTGCGTATGTCAGAATTCAAGGATCGAGTTTTAATAAAAGGCTAGGCGTTACGTTACCTAGAAGCAGCTTTTCAGTTTCCTCCCGAGCTACGCGTGCAACCTATCTACGGGCGGTAGACAGAGCAGAGGGAACATCCACCGAAGGAGTCTCAGCAAGCAGAATGTTGCTTTAGCCTGCACCTACGGCCAAAACGGCATCGCGTTCCCTCGCCGCGTGCTTCCTGCGTTTCCTTTCGGTCTAGGTAGTGAGAGATGACCTCCTCAAGACCTCTGACAAGGGGACGTCGTCGTCCGAACCGAGCTCTGTCTCCGGAGCCGTTACGGCGTCCATCATCGGCTGCTTCAGCAAAGCCTTCTGCGGTGACTTTGGGAGAGCTGGGGCCACAGTAGCTGGCTCTAGAAGTTTTGCCGCATCGCTACCAGGGACCGGCACTGCACTTGGAATAACCTGAGTCGAGGTAGTCCCTGCAATAAAGTAAAAGAGAGGGTCAGAGCATGAATAAAAGGAATAAAGGTGTGATGAAGCAACCCATACCAAGACCCAAAGAAGCACGGAGCCTCTTTTCCTCCTCGAACGTCCTGAGGGAAGCCGTGAGAGCCTCTTCGGCAGAAATACCTGTTGAAGAAGAAAGCGTCAATAGAAGCATAATAAAGAGAAAAGAGATAGCCGCGGAAGAACAAAACTGAAGTATACCTGACTTCGCGATAGTAATCAGCGCCGCTTCCTCATGAGCCAGTCACTCGGAAGCTGCGAGAGCGGCTTGTAGATCAATATCGTCCGTAGGCGCATCGAATAAACCCTCATCGGTCCCGTATTCACACAAACCCTCGCTGTAGGGAGCGTGTGGCTCTTGGCCAAATATGACATCAGCAGAAAATAGTGACTTCTTCTTTTTCTGCGAGCAGACACCAGCGGCCGATGACAAAAGCTTGCGCTTGACAGGTATTTTTGGACGACGGGTCCCGATTTCCGCACCAGCTCCAGATTCTGGAGATGCCACGGCTACCACCTCTACAGGAACACGGGGTGGAGGCTTCTCAGGGAAGGCACGCGGGACCACAATCGTAGTGACTTCTCTTAAGGAAGGACGAACGGCAGTCCTTCGCTTCAAAGGGACTGCTGGGTTACCAGCTGGGACAGCGTCCTTATGATCAAGTAATAGCCGCCTCTCTTCCCTGATAACAGCATCCGTCGCATGCTGATACCACGCCACGTAGGCATTCGAAGCTTTCGGCACCTAGCTCGGCTCGCTGATGAGAAAGGTAGACCCCGTATTTAGCCGCATAAAGTGGTGCAGCGCGCTGCAGATACCCTCTTCCGTAGCAACCAGCTCGGCTAAGAAAGCCTCGAGCGGGACACCCTGATTGTAACCCGATTGTTGAGCAAAACGGTGCGGGTTATACCTCATGAACAATGCAGAGGCGCCTTGCCTGAACACTAGAAAGCCTGGCCTAATCGAATATAAGTTCATGATCTCCCGAGCCTTCAACGTAGGAGCCCCGTCTTTGAAAGTATCACGCAGCGGTTGCACTGCCTTGGTAGATTCATTGCCGATAGTTAAGGCTCTATCAACAAAAGTCATACTATCCCCAACCATACGCGGGCGAAGGACCAGACGTCGAGCTTCTCGCTACGACGAATCTAATGCGGAAGCGTCAACTAGAAACATGACCCGGGGAATGTTATAGTTGTCGTAGAAGCGGGGCCGCTTATGGACTCCGAAAGAACCAAGCACGTGCATCTCGACTCAGGACGTGAAGTAGTGCAACGGAAGATGTACAAGTTTTACCCCTGGCTGAGTAGTATCCGTTGCTAAGCTCAGGCCATGATATAGATGAGCTAGCCCTGCAATCCCAACGGCGACGCGCATCCCTGCAACCATGCGGTGGGCTGGATAAAAGACAGACGGCCTCATGTAGCGAGGGTGCATCGGAAGCACAAACCAGCTCAACCACAGGCCGATGAACCCCAGAAAAAATGTCTCTTCATCGACGTCTGGAGCGGAAAGTTCTGCAAAAAGGACGACGGGGGTGTCTGGAATAAAGAAATTTTTTAAATCTGCTTCCACCGTCGGCTGGTTATCCAAACCAAAACCGAATGGGTCATCAAGCTTGGCGAATTTCGCGGCTTGTTTTGACAAGACTGCTGGGCGGAGGAAGCAGGCGATGAAATCTGTGAAGCTGACTCCGTGCCCTCCACACTCCAGAAATAGGCTCTCATAAATGTTCAACACCTTGATCAGGCTCGGGAATCGGTGTTGAACAGCATTCTCCGGAGTAAGGCCCATCACCACTGATTTGGTGGCGAAGATGTACTCGTCAGGGGGAAGTATCTCCTCATAATGTTCCCCTCTGACGGGTAAGCCGGAGATTTCCGCGAACTCCTCCAAGGAGATTGAAACTTCTCGATCCGATAGAAGAAACGTGTGAGTCGGGATGTTCCATTGCTCCAGGAAAGCCTTGACCCACCATACATGGGGCGCGGAATACTGGAAAAGAGACGCATAAATTACGGGGTACAACCCGAGCTTCAGCAGCAGCGACTTCTTGGCCGACAGGATATATCGAGCCCACTGCAGGTACCCGGCTGAATGGCGAGGAGTCAAACCAATCATATATACTTGTGCCCAAGGGCGCGACTCGCATTGACATATGCGTCGCCCCAAAATATCCAAAGCCATCGGCGGCTGTACGGGTATTAAGGCCATGGAAGGCTGAAGGCGACCCTCCGAGGTCCAGTTGACCTCTTTTACATCGTAATTCACCTGAGGCGAGTCGGCGTAGTGAATTGATGAAATGGGCTCTGAGGGTACTGCACAAGAAAAACTGCGCCGACCCTGGATAATCTGATTGTACCACGACCCCCATAGATGAAGAGATTTCTGCTCCGGGTCGTGATCTTTAATGAGCGCGAAGACTTCCCGATCCACGGGCGCGTCAGCAAAGGTGCTCTCAGAACGTACAAAAGGGAAGGAAGAGTCGAGAGCCATAGTATCTGTACGAAAAGAGACGAGGGATTAGTTGTCAACGCTATATTACAAATTCTGACACTTGGTACTTAAAAACAATTAAATTATACTGCACTACAATGCAGAAGAAAAGGACAAAGGGGGACCCACAAAATCAAGGTGACGGCCCATCATTGATGGGCAGTCACTCATTAAGGATGGAATCCTAGAAGGATTCTCATTTAATGAGAAATCTCATTGGGCCAAGGAGTTAAACTCCCTCGAGAGATGTGCTCTACACACAGAGTTCACATCTGTCAATTTCAATTAAGAGAGGAATAAAATTCCCTAAATTTTTTTTAAAAGAGCTATGCTCTGTAAAAACAATGGTATAATCTACCAAAACCCTCAAAAGCAAAGCTTTTTACAGAGTAAAATCCCAAGATCTTTAAAGATCTGCAAAACAAACTCTTAAGAGTTCTTCATGAAAGATGAACAGTGTTCTAAGTAACGGGCTAAAGAAACACTAAAAATACATCTTAAAGATCTGTGATCTAAGAAGAGCAAAGCACTGATTAATGGGTTCGATTATGATCCTTACCAAAATTTTGGGCAGAGTTCTAACTCTAGAAAGGATTTCTTTGGGCAGAGATCTAAGCTCTGAAAGGAGAATTAAATTCTCAGAAAAAGGAAGAACAAAAGAAGATGAACAGCAGTCATCTCAAGGGCCAAAGACTCTACTTATAGGCATAGGAAAACGATTCAACTTTCAAGAAGATCCAATGGTGGAAAAGCTGCCACCGCTGCACTCACGTATAAGCTACGTGAGCGCAACGGTGGGGGGCATTTATTTCCCCCCAATAAAAGAGCAAAGCTCTGTTCAAAATTTGAAAGAGGCAGCGCCTCACGTGCCTTGCACGAGGGCGCCAGCGCCAAGAGTTAAAAACTCAGAGGCAGCGCCTCACGTGCCTTGCACGAGGGCGCCAGCGCCAAGAGTTAAAAACTCTGAGGCAACGCCTCACGTGCCTTGCATGAGGGCGCCAGCGCCAAAAGTTAAAAACTCTGAGGCAGCGCCTCACGTGCGTTGCACGAGGGCACCAATGCCAAGAGTTAAAAACTCTGAGGCAGCGCCTCACGTGCCTTACACGAGGGCACCGGCGCCAGAACTACAAGTTCTCTGCCATTGGATCAAAGATCCAACGGAGATGATAAATCATCAAAATACAGAATTAAATTCTGTTGAGAAAATATTCCTCAAATCTTTCTAAACGAGAAAGATTATTCTCTGTAAAACAGAGTACCGTTGGATTAAAAATCCTATGGTGATTAAAAATCACCAAGCTACAGAATAAGCTCTGTATGGGAAAATATTTCCCCAATCTTGTTAAAAACAAGAAAAATATCTTCTGTAAAATAGAAATCCTTGGATCAAAGATCCAACGGTGGATAAAATCCCCAAATCAATTAAGGATCTCTCAATAAGAGATTTCTTTAACTAAATCAACAAACTTGCCTCCACTATATAAAGGCCCCAAGAATTCAAGTCTTGTACAGAGGAACCTCCCATAAACTTCAAGTTCAAAAAGAAAAGCAAGCAAAAAAGAAAACTTTAAGAGAGAAGAAAGAAGAAGAACTTTCTTCAAGGTAAATAAAAGTAATAGAGATCAGAGTATCTCATCTGCATATCTAAGGGTTTAACCCTCATAAAAGAACATAGTTCTTTTCCTGGATCTGAGATCCATGAGACAAGTCTCCCACAAATGAGAATTTAATTCTCATGGGGATGAATTTGTTCTTGGGGATCGAAGATCCAGAGAAGAACAGAGAATTAAACTCTTCAGAACATAATACACGAAGAAAAATCAGCGCCAAGCGCCTCACGTGCCCCTCACGTGGGCGCTGCTCAATAAAGAGTGCTTAGCACTCAGTGGTTGGCGCTCAGCGCCAAACACCTCACGTGCCCCTCACGTGGGCGCCGCTTAATAAAGATTGCTTAGCACTCAGTGGTTGGCGCTCAGCGTCAAGCGCCCCACGTGCCCCTCACGTGGGCGCTATTCAGCATAAAGTGCTCTGAACTCATAAACCAGTGTCCAACGCCTGGCGCTTAGCACCAAGCGCCTCACGTGCTCCATATGTGGGCACCATAAAGAGTGTTTAACACTCCATAAAAGACAAAAAAAAAGGGAAAAGCAAGATAAAGTGTGGGCGTCAGAATCCATATGAATGCTCAGCATCGTTGGCACAGAAAGGGGACCAAACCCAAGCAAGTGTTTAACACTTTATTCAAAAAATGAAATGACTGGGCTGAGCCCAAGTTTGGTCAAACTCCTAATCAACCGAGCACATGGGCTCTTTATTTTCCAGAGTGGTCTTAGTCCCAAACAAGACTACCGAGCTTCTGACGAATATTCATTTGTTTCAGGGTACGTCTCCCCACACCTCTGATATATGTCGTTGTAATTCTTCAACGTCTTCAGAGAGGTGGCGGGTCCCGACAACCAACAACTTCTTAGACCGCAACGTCCTTAAACTAGATATGGACCGCAACGTCCTTAAACTAAGACAATAGAGCCCAAATGCTCTTTTGTTAGGTCTGAATGATCCCAAAAATTCTGTTGAGTAAATCTTAGCCTAAAATTAGACTAGCGTATCCTCAACAAACATTTAAGTTGATCTTAATCCCAAATGAGATTAACGATCCTTAAATCAAACCAAACCCAAATCTAAGAAGATACGGATTTGGACTAATCCACGCCCTATGGGCGACAACACAAATTAGTCTCCGTATACAATCCACGGGCAACCAAAAATAAAACAAACACACACGATACGAATTGACCTTCAGGAGCAGGAGAAAGTGGTTACCGTGATGCGGTAACGTAATTAACTGCAGGGGCTTGCGCCTGCATGGAAGAGCGTTCCCACAATAAAAAAAACCCTCGCAACGAGGAGGAATCTGACGAAATCTGCTACAACGGCCGCATCCGTCCAAACCTCCGATACCCGGTGCCATAAATCAACTTGGCATCTTCGGAGAGGTGGACAGATAAATCCAAATACCATCTGCCCCCAAATTCAGGCAGGACGACCTACGCGGTTCCGTCTCCCGTTTTCGGTGGTAAACAGAGATCAAAATCTCCAAACATCCAGAAGGAAAGACTGATGATTCATTAGTGTTTAAACACTATAACGAGGACCACACGTGTTTCCCACGCAAGCGCTTAAAAGAAGAACAAGAAGTGTCTCCTAGTGCAGTCACGTGTTTTGCACGTGATCTCCAATCAAGTGCTTAGCACTTATATAAAAAAGGAGGGGATAAAACCCAAAAGCAGTACCCAACTTTGCGGCGCCTCACGTGTTCACACGTGAGCGTCACAAGAACCAAGTGCTTAGCACTTATATGCAAAAAGGGAATAAAACCCAAAGAACAGCGCCCACTTTGGGACGTCTCATATGATTCATACGTGAGCGCATCCAATGTTCAGTGTTTAACACTGGTCTAATGCCTCACGCAGGATACACGTGAGTACTACATTTACCAGTACTTTGCACTACAGGGGTAAATATGAAGACCCAAACCTAGTCACAAATTGGTTAAGTCTTCCCGAGGTCAAAACTTCTTTGATCTCCAAATCGACCGAGCCTCTGTGCTCATGCTTTCCCAAATTGATCTTAGTCCCAAATATGACTATTGATCTTCTAACTGATGATATCCAAAATGATACTCATCCCACATCCTCCCGAGGAAATCTTAGTTTACCACTAACTCCTTTTCCCCTCAAATACGGGATTCGGTTTAAAGGGTACATCTCGTCACACCTCTGATCTATGTCGTTGTAATTCCTCAACGTCTTCAGAGAGGTGGCGGGACCCGACAACCAACAACCCTTTGGTGCACTTCCTGATTGACGTGCACACCTCAAATCAAAATCGTGCCTCAAATTAGGCACATTCCATATCAACATCATTGTTCATCCCATCACGTAACACATACACGTGCGCGCAATTTGATCAACGGACCGAGACGTCCTTAAACTAAAATCTCACCTCCAAAACGATGATCAACGGCCCAAGACGTTCTTAAACTAAAATCTCACCTCTAAAACGGTGATCAACGGACCGAGATGTCCTCAAACTAGAACTCCGCCTCCAAAATGGCGATAATGGACCGAAATGTCCCTAAACTAAGACAACAGAGCCCAAATGCTCTCTTGTTGGATCTGAAACAAAAATGATCCTGAAACCTCGTTAAGTGGATCTTAGTCTCAAATTGGACTAATGTATCCTTAACGAAAACAAATCGAGCCCCCAAATGCTTACATACGTTTAAGTCGATCTTAATCTCAAAATAGATTAACGATCCTTAAATATATAAAAACCCAAATCTAAGAAATACGGATTTGGACTAATCCACGCCCTATGGGCGACAACATAAATTAGTCTCCGTATACAATTCACGGGCAACCAAAATAAAAAAAAACACGACACAAAGTGAACTTCCGGAGCAGGAGAAAGTGGTTATCGCGATGTAATAACGTAATTAACTGCAGGGGCTTGCGCCTGCAGGGAAGAGCGTCCCCACAATCAAAAACCCCTCGAAAAACGAGGGGGAATCTGACGAAGTCACGCTACAACGGCCGCATTCGTCCAAACCTCTGATATATGGTGCCATAAATCAACTTGGCATCTTCGGAGAGGTGGACGGATAAATCCAAATAGCATCTGCCTCCAAATTCAGGCAAGACGATCCATCCCGGTTCGTCTCTGTTTTCGGAGGTAAACAGATTCTGGCACGCCCGGTAGGACCTTTTCCTCTTTCCACTCTACACTTCGTATGTCGTGTTTCGCGAACAAAATCGCGGTTCGCTATGGTTGCCCTTGGATTCAAGGTACTAAGATTTGGTGTCTTGTTCCTGTGCAGAAAGAAGAAGTGAACCTCAATGGCTTCCAGCTGCACCAACTGCAACAGCAACTCCCGCTCTGCCCCAACTGGAGGAGTGATATATGGGCCCAATGAGGCCTCCATCTTTTCAATGCCGGTGGGGCAGGTAACTCAAGCCACCACCGGATTGTTCTTCGGGACCATGCTCCCGCCAGCGAGTTTCAGTGCCCCAGTGCCACCACAGGAAGCTCCCAAAAAGTCAGTCTTCGATCGACTTGCAACCACCACGGCCCCTCTCAACGGGTCATCCAAGTCTGCCAACTCAGTCTTCAACAGGCTGAGCTAAAGCTCAAGTGGGCCCACAAAGAGGCCCGCGATACTCGAAAGGGCTATCCCAAAACGGATAGTCCTCCCAACTCCTCCGGCAAGTGAAGTCATCAAAAGTGCTTCCCCTACCAGAAAGTCAGCCTTCGAAAGATTGGCCATTCCCTCTCAAAGGACGTCAGTCTTCGATAGGCTAGCACCAGCAGTAGCCCCTCACCAAAGTAGGGGGTCGATGGAGCCGCTTCCACAACTGAGGTGGTCCCATCTGCAAGGCACGCTCAACGTCGCTACTGGCGCTGAGTGAGAAGAGCTGTGGGCAACTCCCCCTCCGAACTCACCCCACCAGCTCCAATGGTGGAAGTTGACGTTGTTGTTCCAACTGAGAACAGCTTTGAACCGCTTAGGAGGGTGCGAAAGAACTCCCCAACCGCGGTGTTGAAGAAATCTCCACTTCCTGCTGAAAACATGTCACAAGCAAAACCGGAGCAGTCCCCTCAACGGCTCTCCTCCCAAATCCACAAGGTCTGGCGGAAAGTTCAGGACTCTGTGATCAACTAAGACCACGCTCGTCTACCGGAGAAAATGAAGGTTCGACAAGAGGAAAATCATCCATCCTCCATACAGAGAGGGACTTCTTTCACACAGGCGCCTGTTACAATGGCTCATACAACTTCAACCTCCCACAAAAGGATGAGGCTGGAGAAAATACCACCACCGGTGGAAAATCCCAAAGGTGATGGATCCAAACGCCCCATGTCTGGGGGCATGATCGTGTACACGGTTTACATGGCTTCCGGGAAAGAGGAAAGTCGTGCTTCCGTGGGTCATCGACCGTAAACTCGGTCGTTAACAAAGGCTTAAGAGCAACAACAAAAGCTCTGAGAGATGCTGACAAAAATGGCAGCACTCACCGGACAGAAAGAAAGTCCGGAGTCAGCATCAGAACAGCGCCAGGAGCAGGAGACCAATACAGAGTTCCTGCGAAGGGTGCTGGAAAGAAAGGATAAGGAGGCCGCGGAACAGGCTGCTAATATAAAACATATGGCGCTCATGTTCCAAGACATGGTTGGAATGATGATCCAGCAAGAACCTCCAGCTGAAGACCCGCTGATAATTATCGAGAACGACAGAGGGGAAATATCAAACCCTCTTCCAGCTTTATTGACAGCCAGGGAGGCAATGATCTCCAAAGCTGCCCTTGATGATTACATAGCTCAATAAATACGAGCTCATCAAGCAAGTGAAGCGGCTGGCCAAATCGTCAGAACCGAGCGACCGTACCCAGGCTGGTACGATCAAATCAAATATCCGCCGGGATATACGATCCCTAAATTCCATGTGTACAAAGGAACAGGTAACCCGCATCAGCACGCCGCTCAGTTCAGAGCTTTATGCGGCAATACTGGAGGCGACGACAAATTGCTACTTCGCCAGTTCGTTGGCAGCCTGTCAGAGACGGCGTTTTAATGGTATTCGGAGCTCCCAAATGACTCCATCAAAACATTCACAGAGATGGAACTGCTATTCACGCAGCGGTTCGCCAGCGCAAGCGAGCGCACCCCGATCATAGCATTAATCAACGCCAGGGTGAAGCCAGGAGAGACCTGGGTTCAATACGTGATCCGGTGGAGGAACCTATGATCAAAATGCGAACAACGCATCGAAGAAGTTCCTGCTGTGGGCATGTTCATAGGAACTCTGGATCCTCAGGAGACTGTGTCCCAGTTTATAATGTTCTTTAAGCCGACCACCTTTCAGGCTCTGATCGACAAGTTGGCCCAAATGGACCAGATGGGCCATAGGCGTTCCTCTTCAAAAATGGACCATAGGAATGCAAAGGGTAAACGGAAAGCGGCCTTCATTGCCAATACTCAACAACAACCGAGTAACCCAAAACCAGTTGCTCGCTAAAACAACGTGCGCCCACGCCAATCCATGGAAGAGAAACTATGACGTGCTTACTCGTTTCCCCGTGATAAAACGAGGAGATTGTTCGAACTGGCAGTGCGCAACAAACCCATCACTCTGCCGGACCTAAAACGTCCACCGCAGCCCGGTGACGTCAACAACCCCAACTACTGCTCCTATCATAGAATGGTGAGCCACCCAATTGAAGATTGCTACGTCTTCAAAAATTGGTTCGAGGACCAGTATCAACGGGGGAAATTTGCACTTTCCGAGAACTGGAGGGTGAACCCTCCACAGAGGCACGCTCCTAAAAAGGTGGATACGCCGGGGGCATCATGCTCATTTGTGGAAGAAGCTCCGTGGGAAGTTGCCCTTTCAGCTAAAACCAAAAGAATGCTGAAGGATTTTCAAGCATGTCCGGCGATCAGGTGGAAAAGCCCGCTGGAGCCCGAGATCATTGAGGGGATGCTGAAACCGCGTCCCACACTGAAAAATGCTAACGATGGGCAAAACACCAAGGTCAAGCCTTCAAAGTCTTCGAAGGGAAAGAAAAAGACCAAGAAGACCGCACAACATGACGACCATCGCACGGACCTGCAAAAGTACATCGATGCGCTGGAGGAGTACAACCAAAAGGCGCGGACCCCAGTCACCTTCGAAGAGTTTCTCAAGCATATACTTGAGAACGGAGATAGTGACGACGATAAGGGAAATGTCTCGTCGGGAGGAACCAAAGATTATGTAGCAAGTTGCCACATGGTTTCTCATTCGTCATTAAAAAACGAAGAAACTCCATCGGCGTCGGAAAGCAACACAGAGGAACCGAGGGCAGGATCGGTGCCAAAATCCCCGGAGATGCCAGAATTCCCAATTGACACGCTGCTAAACGAAGTTTTTCAAAAGAGCAGAGCTGACCGAGAACGTGAAACGGCCATATACGAAAAGGCCAACCATCGGCATCATGATGAAGAAGACGCAGCGAGGAAGAGTCACAAAGCACTCCAACCAAGCCAAAGCACACCTGCTACAAACAATAGCAGGATCAAAGAAGAGAAGCGGTTCGCCAAAACCCTGTCAATGGGAATGAAGCTGCCCCCTCTCGTGGAAAACGCTCCTGGGATCATGTGCCTTGACGAAACGGATATACATCCGAACTACTGCTTATACCATCGGAGGGTCACACACCCCACCGAAGAGTGCAATGACTTCAAGAAGTGGTGGTAAGGATACGTTGCTCACCGACAACACTTCAAGCGGATGAAGCGCAAAGCTCGTCGACAACAAAGAAGCTCAACAGATGAGCGTGAAGGAACGGCTGGAAACTGTCATATGGTTGATACCAGTTCGACAAAAGGAAAATCTCAAGTTCTTACATTCAGGAGCGATTCTGAGGAAGAAATAACCCTCGGCCCTCTCTTCAAAGAATCCACCTCCGGAAAAGAAGAAGAGGAGAAGAACTGCGAGAATATTCAGCTGCGTAACCGCACGCTGCCTGAAAAGAACCTCGGGCCTACAAACAAAGGTTCGAGAAAAAGAGACAAGGGGAAGGAAAAAGTCCCTGAGGAATTTGGCCTCGATGATAGATTCGTCAAAGAGCTCGCAGCCAAGGACCCGTCTAAGAAAAATAAGGTGGATTACAATGTCCTGGCACATTTGAGGAAGATACCCTCACAACTGAGCATACTTGATGCTCTCCTCCTGTCTAAGAGATTCTCTAATCAGGACGTTACAGGAGCCCGATCAGTTTCAAGCTTTCCTTACAAAAGAAAGGATGAAGAACGAGCTGGCAGAGCTTCATACAGCTGACATTACATTCGGCGATGAAGATCTCCTCCTTGGAACGTGCGAGCACAACCGTCCTCTATATGTCACCGGGTACTGCCACGACATCAAGATAAGGAAGATCCTGGTCGACAACGGATCCTTTGTTAACCTTCTCAATGTGAAGGTGCTGAAGGAGATTTGCATGAACATTCAGCACCTGGCTCGGGATAAAATTACCATCTCCGGGTTCGACTCTCAGTCAACGCGGATGCTTGGGTCCGTAATATTGACATTATGCTTTTGGCTTCTCGTCACTGACATCAAATTTCATGTCATCGACGCCAAGACTTGCTATAACGCTCTGTTCGGCCGGCCTTGGTTACACGAGTACAACGTCATCCCTTTTACACAACACCAGTGTATGAAGTATTTCAAAGACGACCTCGAGTACACAGTTACAGGGGAGCTAAATCCATTCTCCATAAACGAAGTCCGAAAATATGAAGACGTAAAGTACTTCCTACCAGACTTCGAAGACACGGAAAAATGTCATAAGCCGGAGAATAAACAAAAGCCATCGCCACTATCCCGATCTTTGGGAGCGATACCGTGGAAGATGAAGAGATAGTCTACTCGGGGCAACCCCAATGCAACAGGCCCGGACCATCTACTCCTATTTTGGTCTTTGGCAGTGACTCTGAGGACGAAACTAACGCCGTTTTCTCCACTCGCCCGTCAGCACAAACCATTACTGGAGCTGATCAGAGCTTGCAAATCACCATAGTTCTGCCACGGCATTACAAAGAACTTGATGCACTCGATACATACAGTGTACAAGAGCTGCAAACTTTGTACGTCCCTCCCAGGCAAAGAGGTGAAAAGGCAATCCTCTTCTATCAATCTACGGAGACCAGAGTAGAGAAAGAAGTCTGGCATGGTACCGAGTTTGCACTGGACAGACTTCAACCAATCCGTCTACCCAGATATTACGCAGAGAGATTGAAAAGGCTATTAAGATGCCATGGCGTATCCTTCAAACAAACCGTTCGACAAGCCCAGTTCTACAATAAGATCTGGGACGTTCCCGGGACTCAACGAAAGATGCCCAATGGGAAGATAGAGATAACTGGGCTCGGATATGTTCAGTCTAAGAAATAGGAACGATTCCATGGCTGTTGCGTTATAAATAACTCTGGTAAAGAAGGGAATGCTTTTCCAAATAGCTGTGACATTGAAACGAAGCAAAATCCCGCTATAAGAACGTTAAGTATGTCGTTCGAAGAGCAAGTTGACAAGCTAATAAGGGAATCCGGTCAAAATGTTCGGGATGATCACAGCCGCGAAATGGCTATTTACGAAAAGGCCAGGACTCGGCGTCTCGTTCAGCAGTCTGCGGAAAAGGAAAATTACGATGCCCTTCACACTCAGCCCGCTGTACGTTCTCATGACAAGGAAAAAGCCCGACACAGAGGCAAAAACATGGTGGAGAACAAGAATGACGTTCTAAAACAACGAAGTGGATCCAAGAAGCCACGCATTCAAGGAAAAGTCGGCTGGAATCTTTTTTTCATCAAGAAGATGGGTCGGGAATACTCCTTCCCTCAAGACAAGACAAAAAAAATATTCAACCTTGTCATCAAGCCTCAAATGATGACGCTCCCGGAGCTTCGGTACCCCGAACAGGTAAATGAGGTCTATCACCCGGATTATTGCTCCTATCATCGAACAATAGGACATCCTCTTGAAGACTGCTTCACCTTTAAAGACCGGGTCGAAGACCAATATCAACAGGGCAGGTTCGCTTTATCCGACAGCTGGAGGGTGACCCCACCGCAAAAGCATGAGCCAAAGAGAACCTATATCGTGAAGGCGGGACCAGCTCAACACCAGAAATGGAAGAGAACTCGTACTTGCCATATGATAATACTTTCAAAGGAGGGAGAGCACGAGAATATGGGTGAATGCTTCAAGTGCTTCACAAATGAGGACGAGGAGGAGGTGATCTCAGAGTTTCCACCGACGCCAAAAGAGCTGAAAGATGGGATACACACCACGGCGGACAATCTAAGGAAAATTGACTTGAGAATGGTAAACGATCCGAGACCAACGTTCGTCGGTGAGCTGCTATCTAAGAAGCAGGTGGCTACTTTAAAAGATGTTGTAACGTTTCAGAAATATAAATATTATTTTTGGAAATTTAACATTAAAATAATATATTTCGCGAAAACTATTCGATTTGCGAATAGGGATTTTTCGTAAAATGGTATAAGTATATACCAATATTTGGAAAATAATCGGAGATTAAAATGATTTATTTATTTTAATGATATTTATCGGATTTTTTTCAAATCCGTATTTTTACATTTTTCCATGGATAGTGCACCATGCCATGTGCATGTTGGGTTTGTGTTTGTGAGTTTGTGTTTGTGACTTGTAAGATTTAAAAGAGAATGAGAAAGGAAAAGAAAAACAAAGAAAAGGAAAGAAAACAAGAGTTAAGAGAATGAAACAAGAAAGAGAAGAAACAAAAGAGATATTTGTGAGAGAGAGAGTGTAGGGGGATATTTGTGAGTGAGAGAGTGAGCTTAAGAGAGAGACTTGGCTGCCCCTTTCCTTCATTCTCCATTGTTTTTCTTCATCTCCTCCATGCTTCTTCAACCTCCACTACCTCCATGCATCATCTCCAATCATTTCTCAAAACCTCATGCCCCCTTCACAATAAACATGCACAAACCTATTCTAAACCCTTTGAACCATCCAAGTTTTGATTTTGAAGGCTTTGGGCAACTCAAGAATTTTCCTAAGTTGCCAATTGAGGTAATCTCTTCACTTTTAGTTTAGTAATCGTGTTTATATATTCTAGTTTAGTTTAGAATTTGAATTAATTAGGTTATGTGATCTTAGAAAATTCCAAGTTGCAGTTAAGTGGTTAATTGAGGTGTAGTGAGTGTTTTCAAGACCTTAGAGATTGCTTTGCTGGACCAAAACAGAGAATAGAACCTGAAACACGAAGTTAGAATTTTCCCGTGTCGGTTTAGTGAAACCTAGAGGCCTACAGGGTATCTGGAGCTATATGGGATATTTCTAAGAAAATCAAACAAGTCCATTAACCTAGATAGACTACTAGAAGACCACCACTAAAATACGAACCCATTCCACCATACTTAGACCGGCGAGGCCGGGTATTTTCCTCTTGTCGCCGGACCCCCTATCTCCTATGGTGATGTGGTTTTGCCTGTAGCTCACTTACCCTATAACCTATCCCCTGTACTTGTTTGTTTAGTTCCCATTTACCTGAGCCAAAATCTGGGAAGTACTTGAGAGTGTTTTGGCTATGTTTTCCGATATGTGTATTCTTGGTTTTTATATTTGAGATTTGATTCCGTCGTTGGACGTTTGTACGTCAATGGACGAGGGTTATTTGGTTGATCTTTCATGCGTAAGCTATAGGTTCTAACCTATAAGCAATCCGTGTGCCGTATCAGTTTTCGGATATTGGTTTTAATATAATTGCAATTGTGTATTGATTGTAGGTACCTTCGCGTGGACTTCCGAGACGACGAAGCACATCGACTTCGGCTAAGCGAGGAGTTTAGCAGGTGAGTACATTTATATCTACGGGGGAAGTCGGGTGGATGGCGTATAGCACCCCCGCAACCATTGATATGGAAGATCGTTTTATAAATTATATTTTGATAAAGGATATGCTACGAGCTTAAGATAACCTTATTATAGGATTTAGTAAGATTTAGGAAGAGATGATATGATAAAAGTTGACACTAATAAATATATATTGGCTTGAAAATATGATAAAGGTATATAAGATAACATGATGTGGGATATTGAGATGATAGATATAGATGACTCGGATTGATATATGAGAATATGAAATGAGAAGTGAATCATGATAAGTATGAATTGAAAGATGACAAGTATGGGTTGATAATGATAGGATATGAGATCGAGATCGATAAACACGACACGAGATTAAGATAGAGGTGTTGTGAAATTAATAAGATATGACGTTTATACAAATGTGATTTGAGATATATGTGTATATATATATTTATGAGTATAATGAGTAATATGCCATACGAGACTTTAGATCCGTACCCTCATTATTGTATAGGTCGATAGATTCCCTATTCTGTTTGATGACCCGGTACGATAGATTACCGTATGTGATGAGATGTACCGGATGATTGATCCGCACTAGTAATTTGAGGATGATGATCGAGAATTATTGTCATATCGGATGTTATGAGGCGGGATCGCCGATATAAAGATTGCCACCTGAACCATACCTATTTTCAAAATGATGATGTGTATCGTTTAAAAACTGACCGTATGATTCTTGTGTGGGTAGATATTCCTATTTATTGTTCATGTTGTGTAGGATATTATTTCTCGTGTGATACCTATCATGTTTCAAGTATTTAATGCTATATGATATCATTGCTAGTACACCTGCACAATTACCATTGATGCGCATGTTACACTTATACAGATTTGCCGGCTCACACACATTCATCATCGGTAATTGCCATGCTACTTACACAGTAGAACTGCCATATCATGATATTACTCTTAACTGTAAAACTACATTCATTGTTCAGTATTATCACTTGACATGCTTGCATGATATACTCGATATGCTCATATTATTACTCTATGTTTCATACATCGTACTTTATGGTTATATGCATTGAGATGCTGTTTTTATGAGATCTCTGGATTTGCGAACCGCGGTTTAATTTCAAAGGAAATTGTGTATCGTTTTAAAAATGCGGTTTCTATTGATATGATATTTCGAGGTGTCCACCATGAGTTTTCTCGGTTCTGAGCAATGAGAATACCCGATTAGAGGAGCGGTAGGCACCGTCTGCGGGTACATGGTGGACCCGGTGAGGTACCCCCGGGCAAGAAGACTTGTATTATTAGGCGGTGAGCCTGGCAGGGGAGCACTACCTACCGATGATTGTATAAAACTCGGCGGATATCCGGAGGATACCGTTTTGGAGTTATGATATGAGATGGATATGAGGATCGATCTGAGGATGCGGCGCCTGAGATATGAGGATTTACGTGTCGATGCTGGACACGAGTTTTCATGATGTTTCGAGTGTCGATGTTGGACACTCAGGTTCCATGATTTTGATGTGTCGTTGATGGACACACGTGGTTGATATCCTCATATATATATACATGCATATGTTTTCATGATGTTTCGAGTGTCGGTGTGGGACACTCAGGTTTCATGATATTGTTTGTGTCGTTGATGGACACGTGGATGATATCCACATGCATACAGGCATATGATGTCAGATGTTTATTTATATATGTCATTGCATTGACTCGATTGTTGACATATATGCATACTTGGTCACCCTAGATATCATAGTATTACCTTCAGGATATAGTGACCTAGGAAATCGTTGTTTTATTTAATTTCTACTTGATGATGTTTTCTACTCATGAGTTGGCAACTCATCCCCGTTGTGCCACAATTCTTGCAGGTTTGACCGCTTGGGATCAGTTGCGGTATTGCTGGCACACAGCTTCATCCAGGGTGTTTGAATTGGTAGGTGGGACACATGTTGGATCGTGCCCACTCTCGTATTGTTATATTCTATTGTATCTAGATAAACTCCATCTCATCAGATCAGATCAGGACTAGACATTGTATATTGGTAGACCTAGTCAGACTTGGGTATTGTGCGAGACTTAGAGCGATGGGTTTATGATCGCTTTCTTGAGTTTTTATGTCTTGCTTCTTTATTAGTTCTTTCTGGGTTGATTCTTCGCCGTTGGGTGCCGTATATATGTTATTGCGTGGTTGTGACTCCGTCAGTTGGCGAAGAGCTAGCTCCCGCTTGGGGATGCCTATATATTGTTGCGTATATGTTTTTGGATCAAAATATACAAGGGAGGTGCTGCCCAAAATTTTTTAAGACGAAACATGTTTTCACTATAGTATAATCCACTTGCATTTTCATGTTTCATTAGCTATGCATTTCAAGAAAAACATGATTCATTATACCTTTATTTCAAAACTGCACCCCCACTATTTTCCGCAAAAAGGTTTAGATTTTCTGGAATTCGGCTTACTTGATTTACGTCACGCCTTTAGATGTTGCGTAATTTAAGTATCGGTCACGCGCTAAATTACGGGTCGTGACAAAGTTGGTATCAGAGCGTTAGGTTTAACCTTGGTTTAAGTCTGGGTTTGACTATGCGGAGTCTAGGGCGTATATATTTCGGAACCTTGGCTTGACCTTACGGAACTTAGACTTAACGGGGGGTATTAGGCCCAAACTTTCATTTCATAGGTTGACCTTGATTGATGGAGTAGGTAGCTTGAGTAGAGTGGCGTACCGTACGTATGTTCCGCGATATATTTACGATACGATACTCCACTTAAGAAACCTTAGGATGTTCATATCTTGAGATCTGTGATACTATTCATTCCTATGATCATATATCCATTTGGGATCTGTTAATTTCTTTCATTCATTTGATCTATCTTCATCGATACCTGCTTGAGGTTCCTGTCACCATGGTTTGAGCGCAGATTGAGCTGCTGCTAGTGTTGCGGTCAGGGCGAGCTCGTCATGGACGAGGACTGACCATGTTGTTTCTGGTGACATGGGGACGTGTTGGTATAGTGTTGGTGTTGTGATCTCTCGTTTGAGGCAAGTGTTCGGTTTTGCACCGGATGATCGGGCCATTGATAGAGGCTGCCAGATTGAGAGGACTGTTGATATACAGCCTACCTCAGAGATCGTGATGTTGTCTACCGTGCAGACAGATGACCCAGCTGTTGCTGAGATTGATGGGATGTCGTTTCCAGAGTCTATGAGCTGAAACCGCTAGAGCTTTCAGGCAGAGATGTGATAGAAGATAGCTAGTCTATCTTGAGTTGAGCGACAGAGATGATTCGTCAGATTTGATGTGCCAATGCATGCTCAGCTGAGTCGAAGAATTCCAGTTGAAGGATCTTACTTAGATTTAGATTAAATCGAGCAAGAGATGACGTTGTTCGTTGGATGCTCCGATGTGAGATTGGTAGGTTGACCAGTTTCGAATAGAAGGACCTCACCCAGATGCGTTGTGAGTTGATCGAGAACGGACGAATAAAGTGTATTCCTCCGATGATTTGGACGAGTTCCCGAGGACGTGTTCGGCTTGATATCTTCTACAGAGTGGTGAAGATACCAAGTTCTTAATGTCTAGTTCTTGTGAGAGACTCCAGATTGACCGTAGCCGAGAACGAATTGCAATATGCAGACAGCAAGAGATGACGTCGAAGTGGACGATAATAAAGACGAGTGGAACAAGAGATTCGTGCGAGATGTTACCGAAATGTTAGCGAGCGGTTGTTACGCTCCATTGATGCCAGAGAATTGATATGTGTGCAGAGGCGTTAGATACAGCCAAATTCCAGAGGAAAGCCGTGCTGAGGACACAGTTGTCCGGTTATAAGAAAAGAGTTAAGCAAGAGTGTCAACCTTCGTATAGTTCGGCATAGGTGAGATTGGAAGAAGCCATGAGCAGGTTCTTTCCAGGACACCGCAGCGATAAAGGCTTGCACCCAGGATCAGTTATATCGTGCGTATTCAGAGGGCCAGATGCCGCCGTCAGTAATGTGCCGTTTGCGAGTGGTCATGTTGATTGGCCAAACGGTGATCAGAGGATTTCCAGAGCGGGACTGTTCTGTTAGTACACCTGACTAGGCCGTCGAACAGAAGGATCATGAGATTAGTAATCCATAGAGAAAATAGGGAACCCAGAGACCGAAGACGCCATATTGTGAGCAGGAGGCAAGTAGATGATCTTGCTCTGCCAGCTTGGGCGTACCGGCATTTTTCGACATTGTAGGAGGTGTACCTCAATGTCAGTTATTGCAATTTACGTTTTGTGATTCGAGTATCACACTTTTATCGCTTGGATTTGAGTTTCGATGATTAGGTTTCGTGATTTATGTTTTTGTGCACCACAGCTGCACCTACTAGAGATTTATATTTTGTGCACAGTTATTGCACTTGATTTATGTTTTATACACCGCTATATTGGTTTATGATTTGTGCATATCTATTGCATTTGGTATCGATTTGTGCCTTCGTTGCACGTATTTATGGTTTCGTGGATCCGATACTGTCGATTTGATTTCGTGCATGTTATATGCACTTGCCTTTGCTCGTGCACTCGGTATAGCTTATATGTGCTTGCAGTGCATTGGGACGGATTTTGTGCATGCAGTTGCACACGTTTATGATTCTATACACCTTGGTATACTCGGTGTTGTTTTGTGAGCATTTAAGATATTGATGAGTTTTTGTGCATTTGTTGCACCGGATTGGTATTTCGTGCATTTGTTGCACCAGATTTGTATTTCGTGCATTGGTTGCACCGGATTGGTATTTCGTGCATTTGTTGCACCAGATTTGTATTCCGTGCATTGGTTGCACCAGATTTATGTTTTCGTGAGCGTCTGCACTTGGCGTTCGTTATCGTGCACGCTACTGCATTAGATGTTTTGTGCGGACTTGACGCACTTGATTTAGATTTTCGCGCATGTTGGACGCAGGATATGAGATTTTGTGCACACCGGATGCACTCGATAGAGATTTTTATTCGTGCATGTTGGATGCACTTGATTGGGATTTTTATTCGTGCATGTTGGATGCACTTGATTGGGATTTTCGTCCGTACATGTTAGTTGCACTGGGTTGAGATTTTCGTGCACTCTAGATGCACTTGATATTGTTGTCGTTCACATCCATTGCACTGGACAGATGCTTTCGTGCACATCCATTGCACTTAGTTTTGCTTTTATGCATATTGTGGCACTTGTATTGGATTTGATTTCCATGCGCACCAGACGCATGTGATGTTGGATACGCCTTTTGAGGCTGATTTTATTTATGAGTATCGCGTTTTGATGATAGATACTATATTGTATAGTAGCCGAGCAGGGCTGGTTTGAGGACAGTGCCTGAGTACTTTTGCATGCATTAAAAGTTACCAAAGGTTTTCAAAAAGGAGCTATAGTCTCACTATTTCGTACGTGTCCGCGAGTGACACGAAATTTTATAAAGAGAACCTTCTGGGATATTTCAAAAAGCGGGACGTATAATTTGAGCAAAACATATAAGTATATATTTACTACTTTACAAATGATCGTCCGCCACTTGTGTCGTGAGCTACACATAGCACGGAGATTTGGGAAAGATTTTGCATGTGTTTTATTCAGTTTTTAAAACGGTTTTACAAAGATGTGTGCTATATATGTATTGTGATTTTGGCTATAGTGCATTTGGATTTCAGTAGTGGAATTCGATATTCGTATTTCCTTTATGACTCCGATGATTGCGTGATGCTTGACGGAGTTTGATTTTTAGTTTCGTACTCGTTTTCAGACGCACATGATGCGTTGTGGTATTTCAGTATCTTCCGTGATTTCGGAGCCCCGTTGATTTGAGCTGATTATTGAAATGTTTTAGCATATGGAGATTTAAATTTAAATTCGGGGACCGAATTTATTTAAGGGGGGAAGACTGTAACATTTCAGAAATATAAATATTATTTTTGGAAATTTAATATTAAAATAATATATTTCGCGAAAACTATTCGATTTGCGAATAGGGATTTTTCGTAAAATGGTATAAGTATATACCAATATTTGGAAAATAATCGGAGATTAAAATGATTTATTTATTTTAATGATATTTATCGGATTTTGTTCAAATCTGTATTTTTACATTTTTCCATGGCTAGTGCACCATTTCATGTGCATGTTGGGTTTGTGTTTGTGAGTTTGTGTTTGTGACTTGTGAGATTTAAAAGAGAATGAGAAAGGAAAAGAAAAACAAAGAAAAGAAAAGAAAACAAGAGTTAAGAGAATGAAACAAGAAAGAGAAGAAAAAAAAGAGATATTTGTGAGAGAGTCAGTGTAGGGGGATACTTGTGAGTGAGAGAGTGAGCTTAAGAGAGACTCGGCTGCCCCTTTCCTTCATTCTCCATTGTTTTTCTTCATCTCCTCCATGCTTCTTCAACCTCCACTACCTCCATGCATCATCTCCAATCCCTTCTCAAAACTCCATGCCCCCTTCACAATAAACATGCACAAACCTATTCTAAACCCTTTGAACCATCCAAGTTTGGATTTTGAAGGCTTTAGGCAACTCAAGTATTTTCCTAAGTTGCCAATTGAGGTAATCTCTTCACTTTTAGTTTAGTAATCGTGTTTATATATCATAGTTTAGTTTAGAATTTGAATTAATTAGGTTATGTGATCTTAGAAAATTCCAAGTTGCTGTTAAGTGGTTAATTGAGGTGTAGTGAGTGTTTTCAAGACCTTAGAGATTTCTTTGCTGGACCAGAACAGAGAATAGAACCCGAAACACGAAGTTAGAATTTTCCCGTGTCGGTTTTGTGAAACCTAGAGGCCTACAGGGTATCTGGAGCTATCTGGGATATTTCTAAGAAAATCAAACAAGTCCATTAACCTAGATAGACCACTAGAAGACCACCACCAAAATACGAACCCATTCCACCATACTTAGACCGGCGAGGCCGGGTATTTTCCTCTTGTCGCCTGACCCCCTATCTCCTATGGTGATGTGGTTCTGCCTGTAGCTCACTTCCCTATAACCTATCCCATGTACTTGTTTGTTTAGTTCCCATTTACCTGAGCCAAAATCTGGGAAGTACTTGAGAGTGTTTTGGCTAAATTTTCCGATATGTGTATTCTTGGTTTTTATATTTAAGATTTGATTCCGTCGTTGGACGTTTGCATGTCAACGGACGAGGGTTATTTGGTTGATCTTTCATGCATAAGCTATAGGTTCTAACCTATAAGCAATCTGTGTGCCGTATCGGTTTTCAGATATTGGTTTTAATAGAATTGCGATTGTGTATTGATTGTAGGTACCTTCGCGTGGACTTCTAAGACGACGAAGCACATCGACTTCGGCTAAGCGAGGAGTTTAACAGGTGAGTAGATTTATATCTACGGAGGAAGTCGGGTGGATGGCGTATAGCACCCCCGCAACCATTGATATGGAAGATCATTTTATAAATTATATTTTGATAAAGGATATGCTACGAGCTTAAGATAACCTTATTATAGGATTTAGTAAGATTTAGGAAGAAATGATATGATAAAAATTGACACTAATAAATATATATTGGCTTGAGAATATGATATAGGTATATAAGATAACATGATGTGGGATATTGAGATGATAGATATAGATGACTCGGATTGATATATGAGAATATGAAATGAGATGTGAATCATGATAAGTATGAATTGAAAGATGACAAGTATGGGTTGATAATGATAGGATATGAGATCGAGATCGATAAATACGACACAAGATTGAGATAGAGGTGTTGTGAAATTAATAAGATATGACGTTTATACAAATGTGATTTGAGATATATGTGTGTGTATATATTTATGAGTATAATGAGTAATATGCCGTACGAGACTTTAGATCCGTACCCTCATTATTGTATAGGTCGATAGATTCCCTATTCTGTTTGATGACCCCGTACGATAGAATACCGTACGTGATGAGATGTACCGGATGATTGATCCGCACTAGTAATTTGAGGATGATGATCGAGAATTATTGTCATATCGGATGTTATGAGGCGGGATCGCCGATATAAAGATTGCCACCTGAACCATACCTATTTTCAAAATGACGATGTGTATCGTTTAAAAAGTGACCGTATGATTCTTGTGTGGGTAGATATACCCATTTATTGTTCATGTTGTGTAGGATATTATTCCTCGTATGATACCTATCATGTTTCCGGTATTTAATGTTATATGATATCATTGCTAGTACACCTGCACAATTACCATTGATGCGCATGTTACACTTATACAGATTTGCCGGCTCACACACATTCATCATCGGTAATTGCCATGCTACTTACACAGTAGAACGGCCATATCATGATATTACTCTTAACCGTAAAACTACATTCATTGTTCAGTATTATCACTTTACATGCTTGCATGATATACTCGATATGCTCATATTACCACTCTATGTTGCATACATCGTACTTTATGGTTATATGCATTGAGATGTTGTTTTTATGAGATCTCTGGATTTGAGAACCGCAGTTTAATTTCAAAGGAAATTGTGTATTGTTTTAAAAATGCAGTTTCTATTGATATGATATTTCGAGGTGTCCACCATGAGTTTTCTCGGTTCTGAGCAGTGAGAATACCCGATTCGAGGAGCGGTAGGCACCGTCTGCGGGTACATGGTGACCCGGTGAGGTACCCCCAGGCAAGAAGACTCGTATTGTTAGGCGGTGAGCCTGGCAGGGGAGCACTACCTACCGATGATTGTATAGAACTCGGTGGATATCCGGAGGATACCGTTTTGGAGTTATGATATGAGATGGATATGAGGACCGATCTGAGGATGCGGCGCCTGAGATATGAGGATTTATGTGTCGATGCTGGACACGAGTTTTCATGATGTTTCGAGTATCGATGTTGGACACTCAGGTTCCATGATTTTGATGTGTCGTTGATGGACACACGTGGTTGATATCCTCATATATATATATATATATACATGCATATGTTTTCATGATGTTTCGAGTGTCGGTGTGGGACACTCAGGTTTTATGATATTGTTTGTGTCATTGATGGACACGTGGATGATATCCACATGCATACAGGCATATGATGTCAGATGTTTATTTATATATGTCATTGCATTGACTCGATTGTTGACATATATGCGTACTTGGTCACCCAAGATATCATAGTATTACCTTCAGAATATAGTGACCTAGGAAATCGTTGTTTTATTCAATTTCTACTTGCTGATGTTTTCTACTCACGAGTTGGCAACTCACCCCCGTTGTGCCACAGTTCTTGCAGGTTTGACCGCTTGGGATCAGTTGCGGTATTGCTGGCATACAGCTTCATCCAAGGTGTTTGATTTGGTAGGTGGGACACATGTTGGATCGTGCCCACTCTCGTACTGTTATATTCTATTGTATCTAGATAAACTCCATCTCATCAAATCATATCAGGACTAGACATTGTTTATTGGTAGACCTAGTCAGACTTGGGTATTGTGCGAGACTTAGAGCGATGGGTTTATGATCGCTTTCTTGAGTTTTGAAGTCTTGCTTCTTTATTAGTTCTTTCTGGGTTGATTCTTCGCCGTTGGGCATCGTATATATGTTTTTGCGTGGTTGTGATTCCTCCAGTTGGCGAAGAGCTAGCTCCCGCTTGGGGATGCCTATATATTGTTGTGTATATGTTTTTGGATCAAAATATATAAGGGAGGCGCTGCCCAAAAATTTTATAGACGAAACATGTTTTCACTGTAGTATAATCCACTTGCATATTCATGTTTCATTAGCTATGCATTTCAAGAAAAACATGATTCATTATACCTTTATTTCAAAACTGCACCCCCACTATTTTTCGCAAAAAGGTTTATATTTTCTGGGCTTCGGCTTACTTGATTTATGTCACGCCTTTAGACGTTGCATAATTTAAGTGCCGGTCACGCGCTAAATTACGGGTCGTGACAGATATACTCATGAAATATAAAGACTGCTTTGCATGGAACTATTCCGAGATGCCGGGACTAGATCCAGAAATAGCGGTACATAAACTGGCTATATCGCCTGATATCAAGCCAGTCAAACAGGCACCAAGAAGAATGTGGCTCGAACTTGAGATTAGTATCAACGCCGAAGTCAAGAAACTAATTGACTCCGGCTTCATCCAAGAAGTTCAATATCTCGACTGGATCGCCAAAATCGTTCTAGTGATGAAGAAAAATGGCACGGTGCGCATCGGCATAGACTTTCGGGACCTCAACAAAGCTTGTCCGAAGGATGACTTCCCAGTACCTGTTACTGAGCTGATGATCGATAACACGTCCACTCATGAGGTCTTCTCCTTCATGGATGGATCTTCAGGCTACAATCAAATAAAAATGCATCCTGAAGACCAAAAGCACACCGTCTTCCGAACTCCGCTAGGCATATTCTGCTATAAGGTGATGCCCTTCGGTTTGAAGAACGCAGGCGCTACCTACCAGAGGGCCATGACGAAGATCTTCGATGATCTCATACATGAAATTATCGAATGCTATATTGACGACCTTGTGGTGAAAAGCAAATCGTACGAGGAGCACTGGGAACATCTGAACATAGTGTTCCAGCGTCTTTGGAAATACAATCTAAAGATGAATCCTATGAAATGCACGTTTGGAGTCTCCTCAGGCAAATTCCTAGGATTCATCATACGACATCGAGGCATCGAGATAAACCCATCGAAGATCAAGGCGATTACGGAGATGTCCACGCCGAGAACTCTTAAACAACTGCGGTCTCTCCAAGGAAAGCTCGCGTATATCCGGCGGTTCATAGCCAACCTCTCCGGCAAATGCTGCCCCTACAACCATCTAATGAAGAAGGGGACCCCGTTCATTTGGGATCGTAAATGCCAAAGTGCACTGGACGAAATCAATCAATACCTGCAGAACCCGCCGGTACTGACCGCTCCGGTTAAGGGAAAACCCCTTATCCTGTACACAACAGCCCTGGAAGACTCTCTAGGCGCGTTATTGGCACAAGAGAACGACCAGGGGAAGGAGAGAGCTCTCTTTTATTTGAGTCGAGTTCTCCTGGGGGCAGAAAATAACTACTCCCCCATCGAAAAGCACTTCCTGGCACTGATCTTCGCTATAACGAAGCTCAGACACTATGCCTTGGCACATGAGGTCAATCTCATATCAAAGGTGGATTCTCTCAAATATTGGATGTCAAGATCCATACTAACAGGAAGGCTATCCAAATGGTCCCTCCTCTTGATGGAGTTCTCGATAACGTATCTACTCCTCAAGGCAGTGAAAGGTCAGCCCATCGCCGACTTTCTTGCTGAGCATCCGATACCAGCCGATTCTCCCTTAAATTGCGAATTGCCAGACGAACACGCGTTTGACACAATCGAAGGGGAGAAGGAGGAAATTAATGTCCAATAAGAACTCTACTTCGATGGAGCATCTTCCATGAAGAAGCGGAAGCATAACACCCCTATAATCAAAGCCGGGGTGGGCATCATCTTTGTGACTCCGCAAAGAGGGATACTGTGTTACGCCTTCTTCCTGACGGAACCAAGAACAAACAACGATGCTGAATATGAAGCTTTGATAGCGGGTCTTGAGATCGTTGTCGATATGGGAATCGAAAACCTCCTCATATATGGAGACTCCCTGCTGGTCGTTAGCCAAGTAAATGGCGACTATCAGACGTGCAAACCAGAGTTTATAAAATATGGTAGGAGAGTGCAGCAACTGTTGACACAAATCACCTCCTACATCCTGGAAAGCATACCACGTGCGGAAAATAGCAAGGTGGATGAATTAGCCAAGCTTGCTAAGGAGCTGGCTAACGAAAACCTCGATGACATAAGGATCGTTGTATAAAGCCGTCGGGTTCTCGCGCCAGCAGAAATATCTTCAGAGGATTCAATGGATCCATCTAAAGGAAAAGAAATGACAAAATAAGCGGTCCTCCGAATAGAAGACGAAGAAAAGGTCAAGGATTGGAGGGAAGTCTTCATAGACTACTTCAAATCCCATCGAACGCCCGAAAATGCGTCGTCAAGACATCAGCTCATGAAACGGGATCTGTCTTTCACCTTTGTCAATAATACTCTATACAAGAGGTCGCTTGACTGTCTGTGGCTAAGGTGCTTGGGGCCAGAAGAAGCAGAGAGGGTCGTCCAAGAAACTCACGACGAACTCTGCAGTTCTCATCAGGTCGGGCCAAAGATGAAGCTGAAGATCAAAAGGATAGACTATTATTGGCCCACAATGGTTCAAGACTGCCTCGAATATGCAAAGCAGTGTCACTCATGCCAGATTCACGGGGACTTTATCCACCAACATCCAAATCCGCTAAACCCAACGGTAGCCAGCTGGCCGTTCGAAATGTGGGGAACCGACATAATTGGCCCCATCGAACCAGCATCATCCAAGGGACACCGGTTCATACTGGCCATGACCGATTACTTTTCTAAGTAGGCGGAAGCAATACCACTAAGGGAAGTGAAGACGGAGAATATTCTCCATTTCTTCAAGACACATGTCATTTACCGGTTCGGCACTCCGCGACCGATAATCTCGGATAATGGACCAGCCTACAGGAACCATAAAATCAGCCGCTTCGCAGAACAACATAAAATAGACTGGAGATACTCCTCTGTCCATAATCCTCGAGCCAACGGTCTAGCTGAAGCTTTCAACAAGACCTTGACAAAGATTATAAAGAAAACGGTGTCCAGAAACAAAAAGGACTGGCACGAGAGACTGCACGAAGCTCTCTGGGCGTACAGGACGACATTCAAGACATCCATGTTTACAACCCCATACGCGTTGGTCTTCGGCACTGAAGCAGTCTTTCTTTTGGAAATAGAACTCCCTTCTCTCCGAGTAGCGGTTCGATATGAGCTAACAGATGAAGAAAATGCCCATCTTCGGCTTGAGGAGCTTGACTCCTTCGATGAAACTCGCCTCATGGCGCAACAAAACCTTGAAGCTTACAAGGCAAGGATGACGCACTCATATGAAAAATAGCTAGGCCGAGAACATTCCGCCAAGGCGAACTCGTGCTAGTCGTCAAAAGGCCTATGATCCCTAAGCGTGCAAAACGGGAGAAATTCGAACCGAACTATGAAGGCCTATACATCATAGACAAGGTCTACCAAGGTGGGGCCGATTTGCTCATGGATATGCATGGCGAAAGACCTTTCCGGCCAATAAACGGCCGATTCCTCAAGAAATACCATGCTTGACGAGTCACTACTTAGGTCAATGATAGATGACGACGCTCGTGTCCGCTCTCTATCTTCCTGAGTCAAAACTCTAAGTGGTATTCGAAAAAGCTTCACCTCAAAAAATGGTGATAATAGACCGAGATGTCCCTAAACTAACAACGGACCGTAATGTTCTTAAACTAAAGCTTCACCTCAAAAATGGTGATAATAGACCACTACGTCTTTAAACTGGCAATGGACCGAGATGTCCCTAAACTAACAATGGACCGAGATGTTCCTGAACTAACAATGGACCGAGATGTCCATAAACTAACAATGGACTGGAATGTCCTTAAACTAACACGTCGTCTCAAATACAGCGATAATGGACCGAAATGTCCCCGAACCAGTGCTCCTCCTCAAACATGGCGCATCGCCCCAAATATGGCGATATCCTCTATTGTGATCTATATTGCAATCAAAACTCCAACGGCGAAGACTGCAACTCAAGTCCCATTAGCAAATAGATGGGTAAAAAAACAGTACGTTCACAAGCAAAATGGGCACGGATGAAAACCCGAAAGGGCGCCGTGAGTAAAAACAGCAGGGCTACCGACGAGCTTGTGAAAACCTGAAAGGGCGCAATCTCGTTGTTAAAAAAAACGGTACGTCCATAAACAAAATGGGCACGGATGAAAACACGAAAGGGCGCCGTAAGTAAAAACAGCAGGGCTACCGGCAAGCTTGTGAAAATCCGAAAGGGCGCAATCTCGTAAAATTTTCACTTACGAGATCCTCTCGACTCGTAAGGAGAACTCCCCCTATAGACCCTCACGGCTCATAGGATTCAAAGTCTTAAGTTACAGGGATCCAAACCTGTTCTTAAGACGTCGTATTCCCCAAGTTGCCCTACAGGCGGTCCAATATTGGCCCTTGTATACAATCCACGGGTACAAATAAACGATTTCCCCTCACCAAGTTCCACCAATGACGAGGAATGTCCTTATATGGTGAACGACACTTATAAGTCCTATCGACTTGTAAGGTGAAAACACTCTTGTAAGATCCTTACGACTTGCAAGAGAAAATATCACTTAGGAGTCCTCACGACTTCTAGGGAGAACCTACACCTACGGGATCCTCTCGACTCGTAGGGAGAAAACCCTTTATGAGACCCTTACGGCTCATAAAGTCAAAAGCCTTAGTCGACAGGATCCTAACCCTGTCTTCTAAGCCACCTTTGTTCAAATCAGCAAAGGCAAATGATGATTCGCTCCTGGCACTATCCCAGTTGTAGCGATATTGATGCCTAAACCGGTATCAAATTCCAAGTCATCTCAAGGCAAATGATGATCCGCTCCTGGCAATATCCCAGTTGTAGCGATACTGATGCCTAAACCCGTATCAAATTCCAGGTCCTCTCAAGGCAAATGATGATTCTCTCCTGGCAATATCCCAGTCGCAGCGATGTTGATGCCGGAATTAGTTTCAGGATCCAAGTTCTCGACTCGCAACAAAAGTAGATGCATATGAAATAGCCGAAATGATGAGGCAACTCACACTAAAAATCAGCGAGCAAAAAATATATGCATATGAAATAGCCGAAATGTTTGGGCAACTCCCAATAAAAAGCAGCGAGTAAAAATATTTTTAAAAATAGCCAAAATGATTAGGCACCGCGATAAATAGCCGAAATGATTGGGCAATCGCGACTTTCGCGATATAAAAAGCTGAAATGATAGAGCATCGCGGAAAAAAAATTTTAAAAATGATGAAACTTTCACCCTACAGGTGAATCTACACCGACCCCTGTATACAATCCATAAGACAAATGAAAAAGGGAACCATGGTTCCCATCAGGCTCCATCAAAGGGAGAGCCAAGTCTTGACGGTTCACAAAACAACCTAAAGACTACCTCAACATTCGTCTCGTTACAGCAGACGCAATGTTAACAACGGCGTTCCCTTTCACTCCAGCAGGATGCAGACGCGACGTCAACAAAAGACCCCAGGGATGAAACAAAACGGAGTCATGACAAAATTCCTAACTCCAAGTCTTGACGGTTCACAAAACAACCTAAAGACTACGTCAACAACGGCGTTCTCTCTCACTCCAGCAGGATGCAGACGTGACGTCAACAATAGACCCCAGGGTCGAAACAGAACGGAGCCATGGCAAAATTCCTAGCTCCAAATCTTGGCGGTTCACAAAACAACCTAAAGACTACCTCAACATTCGTCTCATTACAGCAGACGCAATGTCAACAAAGGCTCTAAAATAGCCAAATCAAAAGGAAGCGAAGGCAAAATTCCTAGCTTCAGGGCCTCGACGGTAACTCGAATAAAACCCGAAAGATTATCGGAGATCATCCCACACCAGTGCGGAGTGGTTATGACTCATCGGGGCTCCCAAATTGAACCTAACCTTAAGTAAAAGGCGGCATGGCAAAATTCCTAACGCTTGCTCTTCCGACGGTCAAACTGCCTAAAAAGATTACTTGAAGACGTCTTGTCCAGCCCCCGAAGGGATCAGAGACACGACAGTCGTGGGGCTACTCGGACAGCAGCGTAAAGTCTGCATACCGGGGAATGCATTAGCCAACGCGATGGTACCACGAACTAAAACCCTAGTACCACAAAGCCCAACGGACCTCTGTCGCAAAGAGCAGGGGTTATCTATGACGTTAGGACAAGTTTGCCTATAAACCCAAGGGAGGTAAACTGAATAAACTCCTAATTGAGTCCATAAACTAGAGACTCCAAAATGAGTGAATAAATTACAAACTCCGAAATGAGTATATAAACTACTTTATGCCAAGTCAAGACATCAAAGGAAAGAAAAGTGCCAGTATGAAATGAAATATGTCTTTTATTCATGAATCGAAATGAATACAAGATACTTTTATTCATGAATCAAAATGAATACAAGATACTCTTATTTATGAATCAAAATGAATACAAGTAAAAAAAAGGGAGAGTATACAGCGACAAAATTGTCTAAGCCGGCGGACGGTTCAATAAGCCAGCAAGTTCGTCGTTTTTCCGCTGGACTTCTGCTTCGAGCTCTATTAGTGCCGCAAGACGAGTCCCTGCCTGTGCCTGTTGATTCTGGTATGAAGCGAACCAACTTTCAAGCTCTTTCATGGTGACTTTGTGGGCTTCAACTGTAAGTCTATGTCACTCACCCCGGTATTTACGGGGAGGAGGAATAGGTAAAAATCGAATTTTCATCACAAGGTAACATAGACTATGTTTGAGGATCTTTGCTAAACCGTTGTTAATAAACAAACTAGAGGTTTTATCTACTATGCTTGAAGATTATACCTCATGCTACAAGTCCTTCGGGTCTTCTCCGCTGTCCTCCTCATCTCCGTAGGCTCCATGGGTCGATCTGGATCGTGGCTTCTTCAACGGCCTCCTTGAGTCGAAGATGATCCACCCGAGAGTCTATAGTCCGAGCTCCACCTCAAGACCGAGGTAACTAGGGCAACAAGTTTGCCAAGCTTGATGTTCTAGGTGATGTAGAGTATGATGATGGATTTGTTTGTCTATTAGATCACTAATTTTCTCAACACATGAGAGCTTAAGGGATTTCTAGTGACGAAGAAAGAGGAGAGCAAGCATGGGAGCTCACAAGAAGAGAGAGAAAGTGAATGAGATAATGAACCATGGAAAAAAGAAAACAAATCTTTTATCATGATAATTGTGATGGCTAAATTTGATTTGACCATTATCATGTCACAATAAATGCTAAGCCAAAATATCTAGTGCTTAACAAAAGTCAACAAAAGTCAAAATCAAAATCAAAATCAAAGTCAACCCCAAGCCAAGTGGGCCCAAGCCCAGGTCCAGTGGGCCCATGCCCGGGTCGAGCCCGAACATGAAGCGGCCGGCCTCCTCCCATGCCAAGATAAAAATTTTGTAATAAATAATTTTGTTGTATTTCTTTTATTTTATTTTATGGATAAATGTAAGAAAATAGGCATAAACCCAAATTTTTGTAAAGCCCATGGCTTATGTGCAAAAAGAAATGGCACATGAGCCATGGGATAGGCAAAATGCCATTTTGTGAAGCCCAAGGGGCTATGTGTAAAGTGTATAGCCTATAAAGGCAAGGATAATGAAAATATCTCACAACTTTTTTCTCTCTCCAAAAAAATTTAGATCTGAGATCTTTTCTCCATCCTCAAGGTTCCAAAACCTTCTTCTTTCTTTTGAATTAAATCAAGAGTTTTACTCTTCATTTTATAAAACTAAATAGTTTTTCACCACAAAACCCATAAAGGGGAACTCAGATCTTCCATTAGATCTCAAAAAGAAGAGATTTTTAAAATCTCACATCTCTTGATCTTCAAGATCTAGCAACCAGAGGAGAAAGAAGAAGAACCCCTTTCATCAACCCCAAAACATCTTAGGAGTTTAACTCCACTCTGATTTCTATTTCAAGAATTTCTGGGGCTAAAAGCCTCTTTTTCTCGCCGGCGCCCAAGCACCCAACGCTCAAGCGCCAAGCGCCCACGTGCCGACACGTGGCGTGCTAGCGCTCAAGCGCCCAGCGCTCAAGCGCCAAGCGCCCACGTGCCGACACGTGGCGCGCTAGCGCTCGAGCGCTTAGCGCCCAAGCGCAAAGCGACCACGTGCCGACACGTGGCGCGCTAGCGCTCCAGCGCCCCCAGCACTCGAGCGCAAAGCGACCACGTGCCGACACGTCGCGCGATAGCGCTCCAGCGCCCTGCGCTCAAGCGCAAAGCGCCCACGTGCCGACACGTGGCGCGCCTGCACTCAAGCGCCCAGTGCTCAAGCGCAAAGCACCCCCATGCCGACACGTGGCACACTAGCGCCTAAGCGCACAACACTTAAGCGCACAGCGCTCAAGACGCTGACCCCACGCGTCCTTTGGGCGCTTTTTCCCTTTTTTTATGCATGTATACATGTATATATATGTACAGATACACACACACTCCACAACACTGTCCCCCTCAAAAAAAATTTGGGCCGGGCGCTGCGCCGCATCCCGCTAGGGGGCTGCTAGCCCCCTTGACCCCCAGCCTGCTATCCGGGTAGCGGGACCCCCGTAAAAACTCTGCGTGGCTCCCGATATATCCAAACCCCCCTCCAAAACAACACACACGTACACTGCACATTGAGTTCGCATGACCAGTTTAACCCGTCAATCGGAGGTTCCCTCGCTCCAAAGGCGAGGGGTAATTAACGGCAGCTTAGTCCGCGGCTGCCGGAGATTCGGATCCCCACAATCATTAAACCCCGGCCTACCCTAGGCAGGGGGAATCTGTAGTATGCCTGACAAGCGCGCACGTATTCCCATCTTAATTGGGTGATGAAAAACACCCTACAGATTCTGGCACGCCCGGTGAGACCTTTCTCTCCTCCCATATTTCGGGTTAAATGTTCATGCGAACTCAATCAATATACATATCGATTGCCTATACCGAAATGATTTTTTTTTTCCGTGCAGCAATCAACCTTCGGCGACAATGTCTCCCAAGACGAATTCAGCTTCCAACGCGACCCCGATCCCGTACGTGGTCAAGGTCAATGCTCGTGTGGTTCTCCCCTCAAGCCTCAGTCGACAGTGGGAGGAACTGCCCCGCTAGTTTGGCTCCGTCATCATCTACCCTACCGGAAGCGCTCATCTGGCAGAAATCCCGGCAAAACAGGTGGCTAAGCTGGTCTCAAGGGGAAAAAGGCCAAACGTTGTGATCGCTAAGGCACCACAACCGAAACTTAAGACGGTGTCTGAACGACTCTCTGGCGCTCCAACTGGGGGCAAGACTTTCGGTACAAAGGGCAACATCAAATGTTGCGGACGAGCTCAGGCGATGACTCCAACAAATGCACAATCGAGCGTATCTCCAAAGTCCTCCATCGTCCAGTCTACGGCGTCTTCCCAAAGAGCCGAAGTCTGCCAGGTGCTTAGAACAGAAAAGTTAAGGAAGAAGCGGCTCAGGTATCGAGCCAACAAGAGGGCCAGGGCTTCGGCCAAATAGAATCTTGTGAAGTTCAGGGTCGCCCCGCGACGACGGCTGAGTCGGACGTGAGAATCAACAATTCCTTCGAGCCTCTGAAGTGGTTTCAGAAAAATGCCATGACCGCCAGAATCAAGAAGACAGCGGTCCGAACAATGCTACAAAGAGACGTGTCCCGGCCCCAACAGAAAAAGTATGACACTGTCTCTTCAAGAGTCTATCAAGCGCTCTGTGCCGCACGAAAGCAGAGGGCAAATCCAGAAAAGAAGCGCCAGCACCATTCAAGAATCCGGCCAGGCCATCCGCCTTCAATCGACTGCCCACTACTGAAACAGGGGGGTCAAGACAGCGATCTGTGAAATCAACTGCCGACAATAAAAAGAGGGCTGGATATATTATCCATACGGTCTATATGGCGGGCGGACGCCCCAGCGACAACCTTCGCAGCAAAAGCAAGGATGGGGCCACCACATCTCAGATCCCATCTGGTTTGAATGTGGTTGCCGCTTCCCAAGAACAGCCGCCTCCGCCGGATGATGAAAACCCTCTCGAGGAGGAAGATAGGCAGAAAGACCTCTCGGTCCATGCAAAGTCAAGCTCGGACAGCGAGGAAGAGCCGACTTTCCGCCCCAGGACCGCGGAGCAAGAGCTGCTTCAAGAGCTTCGAAAACAACTCAGGAGCAAGGATAAAGAGATGTCCAAGCTCTATTCGAAAATTGACGACCTAACAAACGTTGTGATGCAGCTTACGGCTCAAATTGCTCGAGTGCCTCCCAATCAAGCACAAGTCGCTACTAATCACCCGGGTGATGACAATCCGAAGCAACCAATGCCTGTTCCTTTGGGTCCAAGACTGGTCGAGCCGCACGAAAGCAGGCCACATTCCGCTTCTGGGGACGCCTTGGCCCCAGATAGAACTATCCCGCTAACACAAGATCGGATAATGGATTTGGTCACCAGCAAAGTTAAAACATTGGTGGCTGAAGCTGAAGCTCAGAAAGAGATTGGCAGTAGTGGGCGGCCATACCCCACACAGTACGATCTAATCGAGTTTCCGAGCGGCTACGTCATTCCTAAGTTTGGAAGATTCGACGGAACTGGGAATGCAAATCAGCACGTCGCCCACTTCAAAGCATTGTGCGGAAATACGGGGGGGCAATGACGCGCTCCTTCTTCGTCAGTTTGTCAACAGCCTGACCGGTGTCGCCTTCGACTGGTACGCGAGCATACCAGACGGGTCCGTCATTACCTTTGCCCAAATGGAGTCTCTGTTTCGGCAAAGGTTCATGAGTGTCAGTGATAAAATCTCCATTGCCGACCTTGTGAGGACCAAGCCGGGGAAGAATGAAAGCAACACCGACTTTATCGCCCAATGGCGTAATCTCACGGTCAAGTGCGAACCGCCGCTGGAGCAGGACCAGTCCGTCAGCCTTCTCATTGGGAATCTCAGCAATTGGATGATCACATTCTTGTGTACAGCGGGCTTCAAGACATTTCAGGAGCTAACCAAGAAAGTCCAAATGCTGGAACGCTCGAAGCAAGAGTCCCCGCCGGACTCTCAGAGAGACAAGACTTGGAAAAGCAAGCGGGACGACAACCGTAGAAGCGGGAGTTCCAGCAGTACCAATGTCTTCAATGCGTCCGAAAATGAAGAAAAACGAAGGGCGGGCGAATCCAAAACCAACCGGTCTCGAAAGCCATTGCTGGGAGGAGATGGGCCTTCCCTAGAGGAGAAAAAGAACAAGGTTTACTCTTTCAGATGGGAAAAGGTCCACAAGATATTTAAAGATGCCTTGAACAACGGCCTACAATTGCCGGAGTCGAAAAGACCCCAAGAAGCAAAAATGACTGACAATCCCCTGTATTGCCCGTACCACCGAGTAGTGAGCCATGCGATCGTGGATTGCTATATCTTCAAGGACTGGGTCGAGAAGAAGTACAAGGCTGGAGAGATCGAGCTGTCCAAAAGTGTGTTGGTGAACAATCAAGTTGCAACCACCAACTTTATACAGACAAAAACTGAAGCCTTCTGGGAGCAGACAGCCGAACCCGCTACCCTGAGAGATGAAACGAACCCACCGCAGCCTCCGTGGAGTACGCACATATCTAATAAGACGAAGAAGATGATGAAGCTACTTCGGAAAGAGCCCAGGACGGAATGGGAAGGGCAGAAGAAGCCTACCATTCCAGCTGCCAATGCGGCTCCATCAGGCTCAAAATCCAAAAAGCTCAAGAAGAAGAAAAGTGCAGCCCGGCGTGAAAAGGAGTTTGCAGGGAGATCGACCATTCAAAAATATATCGATTCCCTCGAAGAATATGAACAGAAGGAAAGAACTCTGATTCAATTGAAGGAGTTCCTCCCTGTACGAGCGGCTGAAATTCTGGAGGAGTTAGAAGAAGACTCCAATGAAGAGATCCCGGTAGTGACCTGCTACGCCATCCATCTTGGCAGCGACTCTGAGGAGGAGCTCTGTTTTCCCAAAGAGGACGAGGAGCTCGCCACAAAAGCCAACCAAATCCAGCTCAGAAGCGGCAGGGCTCTACCGCCAAATCAAGGTAACACCCCAAAAGGGAAGGAAAAACAAGTCGCTAATGAAGAAGATGGCAGAGAACTTGCTCATAAAGATTCGAGTCCTTCCCCGGTAGACTTTAATGTCTTGGCTCACCTCCGAAAGCTTCCGTCTCTCCTTAGCATCTATGATGCCTTGGTTCTATCTCAGGAGCTTAGAGATGTTCTCATTCACGCTCTACAAAACCCCGAGCGGTATCAGGCTCGCTTTGCGGAAATTAATATGAAAGAACCTCAGTACACTTTGCAAGCCGTCGCAGTCACGTTTAAGGATGAAGACTTGCTACTGGGAACGGCTGAGCATAATCGGCCGCTTTACGTGACCGGGTACAGCGATGGGGATCGGATTAATCGCATATTGATTGATCCGGGGTCCTCAGTGAACATCATGAACTTGCAAACACTTAAGAGTTTGTCAATGGACGTCCGACACCTGTCAAGGGAAAGGATTGTCATTCAAGGCTTCAATCAAAACTGCCAGCAAGTTCTGGGGTCTATAGCTTTGCCAATCAAATTCGGGGATCTGCAAACTGAAGCTAAGATATACGTGATCGACGCTGACACGTCTTATAAGATTCTCTTAGGACGACCGTGGCTCCACGATTACGGCATCGTCCCATCAACTCTCCATCAATGCATGAAGTATACTAAAAATGGCGAAGAAAGACGCATTGACGGAGACATCCAGCCGTTCGGTGTGCATGAAGTCCGATATGAAGATTCTCGGTACTTTATGAACCACCAAAATGCTAAGCCACAACTGACTGAGGATAGAGCGGCCCCAAGACTCAAAAGCAAATCTGAGCCGGCTGTCACTTTCAAAAGCAAAAACGCCCAAGTGCGCCCGCGTTTTGGTAGCGACACTGATGAGTCCGCCCTTCCGTAAAACTCACCCTCATTTCGGTAGCGATATGGACGAATCTGTTACTGAAGCCCCATCTAGCAGCAAAGTCCGCCCTCATCTTGGCAGCGACACTGAAGAGTCGGAGGAAGAGGACCTGTCGTGCAACAGCGGTGCAGATTGGAACCCCAAGCAACAAGCGAAACTACGAGAGACCTTCGAAATTGCAGAAGGGTCCCTAACTGTCACAAGGGTACCGGAGCAGATGTGCAAAGAGCTCGATGCGTTGTCAGTCTCCACCGTGGACCAGCTGAAAACTTTCTACATCCCCGGAAGGAAAAGTGGGCAGAAAGGCATCCTGTTTTATGGGTCAAACCCCGTCATGCACCCGGACGATTTGTCTGTCGCGTGCCTTCCATATGAGAGAGGCATAAGAGCCGTCCTCAATCCCAGATACTATGCGCCCGAGATGCGGGAATACTTTAAAAAGTGCGGATGCCGGTTATATCAAACGGAGTCCGAAGCAAAGTTTTACGAAGGGCTATGGCATCCACCTCAGGTCCGAGCACTCATCGATAGACGAATTCCAGATAGGCGGGGCATAGGTTTCATCCAGCCTGATTCTAAGGCATGCTATATAACCCATATTGGGGAAGCCAGCGAAGAATCAAATGATGAAGACGAGCTAACCGAGCCAGAAGAAGCTCCTCAAGAGCTCGAAGATGGCGGACAAGCAACCTTTGACGAGCTAACCGAGATTGACTTAGGAACGCCCGATGATCCAAGGCCGACCTACATCAGCTCACTCTTGTCGGAGGAAATGAAAGAGCAGATAATTGCCCTGCTGCATGAGTTCGTCGACTGCTTCGCGTGGACATACAAAGAAATGCTTGGCCTTTCCCCTGAAGTGGCCGTGCATAAGCTGGCTATATCTCCTGATGCTAAGCCAGTCAAACAAGCTCCTCGACGAATGAGAAGGGAACTAGAAGAAAAGGTCATCGAGGAAACCAAGAAGCTCATCGATGCCAGCTTCATCAGGGAAGAGAAATATGCGGACTGGATCGCATGCATAGTCCCAGTGAAGAAGAAAAATGGGCAGATCCGAGTTTGTGTTGATTTCAGGGACCTCAACAAGGCATGTCCTAAAGACGACTTTCCGCTACCGGTCATGGAAATGATGGTCGATGACACCTCAAATTATGAGTTGTTCACCTTTATGGATGGCTCGTCTGGATATAATCAGATCAAGATGTCGCCTGACGATGAGAAGCACACAGCATTCCGAACCCCGATCGGAATATACTGCTACAAGGTGATGCCGTTCGGACTGAAGAACGCAAGTGCTACGTACCAAAGGGCAATGACCAATATCTTTGATGACCTAATTCATAAAGTCGTCGAATGTTATGTTGATGATCTGGTCGTCAAGACTAAAACCAAGGCCGATCATATCCAAGATCTTAGGACCGTTCTCACCAGACTGAGGGAATACGATCTGAAGATGAATCCTCTGAAATGCGCTTTTGGCGTGTCATCGGGAAAATTCCTGGTCTTCATAGTCCGACATCGAGGGATCGAAGTTGACCCATCAAAGATAAAGGCCATCATGGAGATTCCCCCTCCGAAGAGTCTGACGCAGCTAAGATCTTTTCAAGGCAAGCTTGCTTATATACGGAGGTTTATCTCAAATTTATCGGGGAGATGTAGGCCCTTCTCAAAGCTCATGAAGAAAGGAGCTCCTTTTATCTGGGATGCCGAATGTCAAGCAGCGTTCGAAAGCATCAAACAATACTTGTTGCACCCTCCAGTGCTGGCCGCTCCCATTCCAAATAAACCGCTGATTCTCTACACTGCTGCGCTAGATGAGTCACTCGGTGCGCTCCTTGCCCAGAACAACGAGGAGGGAAAAGAGAATGCCCTCTACTATCTTAGTCGAACTTTAGTCGGGGCGGAACACAACTATTCCACGATCGAAAAGCAATGCCTGGCTCTGATGTTCACTGTAAAGAAGCTGAGACACTATCTGCTCGCTCATCAGGTTATGCTGATCTCTAGGGTCGACCCGCTCAAACACTTAATGACCAAAGCAAGCCTAGCCGGTAGAATGTCAAGATGGGCTGTCATGCTACTTGAGTTTGACATAGTTTATACTCCTCGGAAAGCAGTAAAAGGGCAAGCTCTTGCAGACTTTCTCGCTGCTCATCCCATACCAGAAGGGTCACCACTCAATCGCGAGTTACCCGACGAACAAGTGCTACACCTAGAGAATGACGAGCCATGTTGGGAGCTCTACTTCGATGGGGCCTCATCGATAAGGACCTCCAGTAAATCAAGTGTCCCGGAGATAAAAGTAGGGATAGGATTGGTGTTCATCACACCATCAATGGGAACCCTACGACGTTCTTTTGCTCTTACCGAGCCTCGCACAAACAATGAGGCCGAGTATGAAGCTCTGATAGCTGGTTTGGAGCTCGCCATAGAAATGGAAATCCTTTGGCTACGGGTTTACGGTGACTCCCAACTTGTCGTCAACCAAGTAAGCGGCGATTATAAGATATACAAACCCGAATTAGCTCGGTACAGAGGCCGAGTGGTGGAACTCATGAAACGTTTCACTCATATTGAACTAACGAGAGTCTCTAGAGCGTTGAACGGAAAGGCTGACGTACTCGCCCCCTTAGCCAAGGAGCTGGCTGATCCTGACATGGACGAAATTATGATCACAGTCAGGAGCCGGTAAATTCTACCTCCAGTCTCTCTATGAGAAGAGGAAAGCGCGGAACAGAAGAGCAGTCCTGCCGAAGAAGCTTCGATCATCCAAGACGAGCCCGATTGGAGAGAACCCTTCATAGAGTACCTCCGATACGACAAGCTTCCCGAAGAAAAATCTGCAAGGATTCAGCTGAAGAAAAGAGCTCTCCGATACGTGTTTGTAAATGACACGTTATACCGCAGGTCATATGACCAACTCTGGCTCAGGTGTCTGTCATTGGCCGAAGCCTAAAAGGTCATGAAAGATATTCACTCGGGCGTTTGCGGTGCTCACCAATCTGTCCCCAAGATGCGACTTCAAATCAAACGGCTTGGGTATTACTGGCCCACCATGATACGGGATTGCGGAGAGCATACAAAGAAATGTCAGATCTGCCAAATCCATGGTGATTTCATTCACAAGCATCCCAATCCGTTGCATCCTACGGTGGCGTCGTGGCCCTTCGAAGTCTGGGGCACCGACATTGTTGGCCCAATTGATCCTCCGTCATCCAAAGGCCACCGGTTCATACTGGCCGCGACAGACTACTTCTCCAGATGGGCTGAAGCTGTCCCGCTAAAAGAAGTCAAGACAAAAGATATTCTGACATTCTTCCAGCATAATATTCTATACCGCTTCGGTACACCAAGAAGAATCATTTCTGACAACGGGCCTTCTTTCAAGAGCTTCAATGTCTCAAGGTTCGCTACTCAGCACAAGATAGACTGGAGATATTCTTCCATCTATAATCTAAGAGCCAATGGGATAGCCGAAGCCTTCAATAAAACTCTATGCAATCTCCTGAGGAAAAATGCTTCAGCCAACAAGAGAGACTGGAATCTCAAACTTCACGAGGCGTTGTGGGCATATCGTACCACGCACCGTACTCCAACTCAGTCCACTCCATACTCATTGCTCTTCGGAGTGGAGGCGGTCCTCCCCCTCGAAGTCGAAGTTCCAAGCTTAAGAATGGCCGTTCAGCACGAGTTGACGGAGGAGGAAAACGTGCTCCTTCGACTTGAAGAGCTTGATGGCCTCGAAGAAAAGAGGCTCGCGGTGTAGCAAAATCTGGAGCTATACCGAGCCCAAATGTCACGGGCTTATGACAAGATAACCCGTCTCCGCGCTTTCAAGAAAGGTGAATTGGTGTTGGTCCTCAAAAGACCGATCATCCCCAATCGACATGCCAAGGGAAAATTCGAGCCAAACTGGGAAGGACCATACGTCATCGAGAAAGTGTTCGACGGAGGATCCTACCAACTAATAAGTGCCGAAGGAGAAAGGCCCATGCCACCCATCAATGGCCGATATCTCAAGAAATACTACACGTGAATACTCCACGTCGCAGGCGAATTGAGCACATCAGCCCTACGGTCTGGATCATACATCCTGCAAAACCGTATACAATCCACGGGCGTAAATGACCCCTATCTCTCCCAAATCCTGCCGGTGAGACTACTTTTAAAGTCCCACCAGCGGCAAAAAAAAGAAAAAAAAATGAAAGAAAAAAAAATAAAAAATAAAAAAAAGGTATGTCCACAAGAAAAACGGGCACGGATGAAAACCCGAAAGGGCTCCGTGATTAAAAACAGCAGGACTACCGGCGAGTTTGTGAAAACCCGAAAGGGCGCAAACTCGTCAAAAGAGATGAAATACACTCGCAAAGTCCTCTCGACCTTGTGAGGAGAAAACCCCTGCGTGAGATCCTTACGACTCACAAAGGAGCAACACACTTAGGAATCCTCACGATTCCTAAGGAGAACATACACCTACGAGATCCTCTCGACTTGTAGGGAGAAAATGCTTTTATGAGACCCTCACGGCTCATAAAATTGAAAAGCCTTAGGTGATAGGGACCCAAACCTGTCTCCTAATCCATCGTTCCCCAACGGGCAACGGCAAATGATGAGTCACTCCTGGCATTTCGCTTCAGTGTTAGCGGTGCTGATGCCGACCAAAAACCCAAATCCCAAGTCCTCCCAAGGCAAATGATGAGTTGCTCCTGGCATTATTCCAGTGCAGCAATGCTGATGCCAAACAAGATCCAAATTCCAAGTCCCCAAACGGCGAATGATGAGTCGCTCCTGGTACCATATTCCAGTGTAGCGATGCAGACGCCAATCAAAATCCAATTTCTCAAAATTCTCCAGCCCTACGGCCAGTCCCCAAATTGACTGCCGTATACAATCCACGGGCTCAAATAATTCTTGTCATATCCATGCCCCACCACAATCACCAGTTACGCGGCTGGTCTCCGCCTTTGGAATTATGCTCCATTGAGAAGACCCACTCATGTGTCCTCACGATACATGAGGAGAACAAACCTTTGTGGGATCCTTACGACTCAGGAAAAACACACTTAGGAGTCCTCACGACTCCTAAGGAGAAAATACACCTGCGGGATCCTTACGACTCGTAGGGAGAAAATGCTTTTATGGGACCCTCACGGCCCATAAAATTGAAAAGCCTTAGGTGATAGGGACCTAAACCTGTCTCCTAAGCCATCGCTCCCCCAACAGGAATAGGCAAATGATGAATTGCTCCTGGCACGTGTGCTTCAGTGTTAGCAACGTTGATGCCTACCCTAACCCCAAAATCCCAAACTCCAATCCAATAGACCCCTAAGTCGTTAAACTGGGAACAGATGACCCCTAAGTCATTAAACTGAGAACGGGGGAAATCTCCTCATGGCAGATGATGATTCGCTCCTGGTACCATATTCCAATGCAGCGATGCTGATGCCAAACCAAAACCAAAATCCCCAAATCCTGTCATGACAAATGATGATTCGCTCCTGGTACTATATTCCAGCGTTGCGATGCTGATGTCAACCCAAATCATATTAACTCAAACAACCAATGACCTCCCTGGCAGAATCAAATTCCACCTCGGAAACAAGTCAACTTCATCCCTGATGCCGTAAGAAGCGGGGCAAGTCAAATATAGAACCGACCGTCCACGTCGCTAAAATGGCAGCACCGACCATCCACGTCGCTAAAAGGGTAGCAACGACCGTCCAAGTCGCAAAAAGGGCAGAACCAACTGTCCAAGTCGCAAAAAAGGCAGCACCGACCGTCCAAGTCGCAAAAAGGGCAGCACCGACCGTCCAAGTTGTTAAAATGGCAGCACCGACCGTCCACGTCGCTAAAAGGGCAGCATCGACCGTCCAAGTCGCAAAAAGGGCAGCACCGACCGTCCACGTCGCTAAAATGGCAGCACCGACCGTCCACGTCACTAAAAGGGCAGCAACGACCGTCCAAGTCGCAAAAAGGGCAGAACCGACCGTCCAAGTCGCAAAAAGGGCAGCACCGACCGTCCACGTCGCTAAAATGGCAGCACCGACCGTCCACGTCGCAAAAAGGGCAGAACCGACCGTCCAAGTCGCAAAAAGGGCAGCATCGACCGTCCAAGTCGCAAAAAGGGCAGCACCGACCGTCCAAGTCGCAAAAAGGGCAGCACCGACCGTCCACGTCGCTAAAAGGGCAGCACCGACCGTCCAAGTCGCAAAAAGGGTAGCATCGACCGTCCAAGTCGCTAAAAAGGCAGCATCGACCGTACAAGTCGCAAAAAAGGGCAGCATTGACCGTCCATGTTGTAAAAAGGGCAGCATTGACCGTCCATGTTGTCAAAAGGGCAGCGCAGGATTCCTACAAAGCGGGAACCAGATCACTCCGGGCCAGGGAAATGTCTATCACGGACACTCCGTCTCGGAGACATGTCAAGCAACGACCGTCCATGTCGTAAAAAGGGCGGTGCCAGCTTCCCAAAAAGCGGGAACCAAGTCAGGTCGCCTCCAAGTAAAAGAAGCTCCATCAATTTCATGCACACGACCCACATATGTGGTGTGCATTTATTGATGGGGGCAATTTGTTGGGGTAAAAATTTGCACCCCGGTTGACCAAGTCAAAATCAAAGTCAACCTCAAGCCAAGTGGGCCCAAGCCCGAGTCCAGTGGGCCCATGCCCGGGTGGAGCCCGAACATGAAGAGACCGGCCTCCTCCCATGCCAAGATAAAATTTTTGTAATAAATAATTTTGTTGTATTTCTTTTATTTTATTTTATGGATAAATGTAAGAAAATAGGCATAAAGCCAAATTTTTGTAAAGCCCGTGGCTTATGTGTAAAAAGAAATGGCACATGAGCCATGGGATAGGCAAAATGCCATTTTGTGAAGCCCAGGGGGCTATATGTAAAGTGTAAGCCTATAAAGGCAAGGATAATGAAAATATCTCACAACTTTTTTCTCTCTCCAAAAAAATTTAGATCTGAGATCTTTTCTCCTTCCTCAAGGTTCCAAAACCTTTTTCTTTCTTTTGAATTAAATCAAGAGTTTTACTCTTCATTTTATAAAACTAAATAGTTTTTCACCACAAAACCCATAAAGGGGAACTCAGATCTTCCATTAGATCTCAAAAAGAAGAGATTTTTAAAATCCCATATCTCTTGATCTTCAAGATCCAGCAACCAGAGGAGAAAGAAGAAGAACCCCTTTCATCAACCCCAAAACATCTTAGGAGTTTAACTCCACTCTGATTTCTCTTTCGAGAATTTCTGGGGCTAAAAGCCTCTTTTTCTCGCCGGCGCCCAAGCGCCCACGTGCCGACACGTGGCACGCTAGCGCTCCAGCGCCCTGCGCTCAGGCTCAAAGCGCCAACGTGCCGACACGTGGCGCGCCTGCGCTCAAGCACCCAGCGCTCAAGCGCAAAGCGCCCCCATGCCGACACGTGGCGCGCTAGCGCCTAAGCGCACAGCACCTAAGCGCACAGCGTTCAAGGCGCTGACCCCACGCGTCCTTTGGGCGCTTTTCCCCTTTTTTATGCATGTATACATGTATATATATGTACAGATACACACACACTCCACAACACTGTCCCCCTAAAAAAAAAATTGGGCCGGGGCGCTGCCCCGCACCCCGCAAGGAGGCTGCTAGCCCCCTTGACCCCCAGCCCTCTATCCGGGTAGCGGGACCCCCGTAAAAACTCTGCGTGGCTCCCGATATATCCAAACCCCCCTCCAAAATAACACACACGTACACTGCACATTGAGTTCGCATGACCAGTTTAACCCGTCAATCGGAGGTTCCCTCGCTCCAAAGGCGAGGGGTAATTAACGGCAGCTTAGTCCGCGGCTGCCGGAGATTCGGATCCCCACAATCATTAAACCCCGGCCTACCCTAGGCAGGAGGAATCTGTAGTACGCCTGACAAGCGCGCGCGTATTCCCATCTTAATGGGGTGACGAAAAACACCCTACAAAACCCAATTAGCCATGACATAATTATCACTAAAAAGATTAGTAAACATTTTCCACCACCTCATAATGGTTTTAATCAAGTCAATGGTCAAAACCCTAATGAGGTATCTCCTTCTTTGCTCCTCACATCAGTGCATACACACCCGCATCCGCATTCCGAAGAATACGAATACTAAGAGACAAAACTAGTCCATCAATATAATACTAGGATCCGGCTTAAACCAAAGCCCACTAGTATTATCCCCCCGAATATCATACGCGCACAAGTGCACGTAAGTGATCGTAGCCCTGCCGTAAAACCATACGGCCTCTACACCTTTTACCCAGTGCAGGGAAACTCTCTGTGTGGGACTCTAAAGACTCGACAGTACGCTGGCAGTGGGTTTAACCACAGGCCGCAAGCGGTACTAGCTGTATGTAACGGTCCCCAGGTAGATGTCGATAAGAAGGCCGATGAGGAAAACCCATCCGAACTCCTACTAAGCCTGAATGTGACAATCTCCGTACAGTCGGGTCTGTTCGTCTAAGAGTATAGCATATCGGGCCTAGGGGCGGTAAACATCAGACCCCTAATAGCGGTATAAGTCGTGTCGGAGTGTAGCCCAGAACACCCTAAGAAGCTACTGGAACACCTACCAGTAAATCTCGCTTGCCCTGGCCAGGGACTTTGTGTAATGGCTCTCCAGACACAGCGCGATATCAACCCCCAATACCGGGAGAGACGAATCCTGTCTAACCGCCACTGCCTCCGAGTGCTTCGGGACTGCACCCAACTGCTACCTGTTTGCACGACTCCTTTGAGCCGTGGTAGGGTAGTAATCAAAGTACAGTGGGAACACACTCGAGGCGAAGTGGCAGTGTCAAGTCGACGGACTAAGCTGTACTCATGTCACTTGGGAACTGCGATCTGACGATAGGTATAGTACCAACTAGCAGTTCCTAAGGAGTCATGTCCGGTGTACTCGTAACCTAACGAGAACCTGCATACTATCTCCAGTACGACGTACTAATGGCTGTGGGACAGACCATCTCCCCTGCTGGGATGAGAAGTATATACACCAGTCTACTCCGGAGTATCGATGCTCCGTCTCGATAATCCTACGACTAGGGACCTGTATAAGGATGTGCTTATAGATTACCCAGCCTCCACTAGTATGACTGCCATCACAACGCTGGTAATCAAGCAAAGATCCTAAGGGCTCTACTAATATGTATAAGCAATATGCTAAAAGAAACACATGCACATATTGAAGTAGAAACAAACCAAGTAGCATACTACCATTTTGAGCAAGACTGTTAATACAACTGTGAATATCCCAAGCTTCCATTAAGTAATATACAAGCTAGTATGATACAGTAATGGCCTCTAGGGCATATACACTAACAATCTCCCACTTGCACTAGGGCCATGTACTGGCGTATCGAAGACCTATCATCTCGATCAGCCTCTCGAACTGTGTTTGAGGAATGGCCTTTGTGAGTGGATCTGCAGTGTTATTCTCCGAATCTACTCTCCTCATCTCGATCTCCCGGCGATCTACGATCTCCCTGATCAGGTGGTACCGTCTCAAGATATGCCTGGACTACTGATGGGACCTCGGTTCCTTAAAGCTATAGCGCCGTTGTTGTCTCAATACAGCGGTATTGGATCAACAATGGTTGTAACCACCTGAAGTTCTGTGAGGAACTTCTTCATCTAGACAGCTTCTTTTGCGGCATCGCAAGCAGCTATGTACTCCGCTTCCATCGTCGAGTCAGCAACGGTGTCCTGCTTGGAGCTCTTCCAACAGACCGCCCCTCCATTGAGGGTAAAGACATAACCCGACATGGACTTGGAGTCATCCTTGTCACTCTGGAAGCCGGAGTCAGCAAAGGCCTCGATCTGGAGGTCTTTTCCGCCATACACCAAGAACATCTCCTTAGTCCTTCTCAGGTACTTGAGAATGTTCTTTACTGCTATCCAGTGCTTCTTCCCTGGGTTCGACTGATACCGGCTTACAACGCTCAATGCGTATGCTACATATGGTCTGGTACATAACATCGCATACATTATAGAGCCTACTGCAGATGCGTAGGGTATAGATGACATACGAGCCCTTTCCAAATCAGTCTTGGGATACATCTCTTTGGAGAGGGTGATTCCGTGACAAGCCGGTAGCTTACCGCTCTTAGAATCTTCCATACTGAATCTTTTCAGTATGGTGTCAATGTACCTGGACTATGAAAGTCCCAACATCCTCTTAGATCTATCACGATAGATCTGGATCCCCAGAATGTAGGAGGCATCACCCAGGTCCTTCATGGAGAACCTCTGTGACAAGAATCCTTTGACTGACTGTAGCATAGGAATGTCATTTCCTATTAAGAGAATTTCATCCACGTACAAGACGAGGAATACCACAATTCTCCCTACAATCTTACTGTAAATGCATGGTTCATCTGGATTTTTGATAAAGTCGAATTCTTTGACAGTATCATCAAAACAGATGTTCCAACTCCGCGATGCTTGCTTCAGTCCATAAATAGCCTTAAGCAACTTGCACACTTTACCGCTGCTCCAACTCTGAATGAAACCCTCCGGCTGATCCATATAGACACACTCTTCTAAATTACCATTTAGAAAAGCCGTCTTTATATCCATCTGCCAGATCTCATAATCGTGGAAGGCAGCAATGGCAAGAAGGACCCGAATGGATTTGAGCATAGCCACTGGAGAAAATGTTTCATCATAGTCCAAACCAGGTCTTTGACGAAAACCCTTTGCAACAAGTCTAGCCTTATAGGTTTCAACCTGTCCATCTACACCAATCTTCTTTCTGAAGATCCATTTGCAGCCTACGGGTTTTACCCCTTCTGGAGCAATGTCCAAAGTCCAAACTTTATTGGTGTACATGGACTCCATTTTGGTCCGCATTGCATCAAGCCATTTTACCGAGTCGCCGCTCTGAATGGCTTGCTGGAAGCTAGTAAGCTCATCATTGTCAATGATGCAATCCTCTCGATCCCCGTCTATGAGAAAACCGTAGTATCTCTCGGGCGGATGAGACTGCCTACTACTCCTGTGGAGTGGCATTGGGATGTCCGGTTCTTCTGAAACCTCTGGTTCTACCAAGCTTTCAGTAATAGCTTGTGGTTCTGGAATTTCTTCCAGTTCTATTGCGCTCCCACTTTTCTGATTTTTTAAAAATTCAGCTTCCAAGAAGTGGGGATGCTGAGAAACAAAAAGCTTTTGTTCCTCTGCGTAATAGAAAAGATACCCTCTGGAGTTCTTCGGGTATCCCACAAACTTACACAGTACTGAGCGTGCCTCGAGTTTGTCCGCATGCTGCTTTTTTACAAAAGCTGGACATCCCCATGTCTTAAGGTACTTAAGACAGGGTTTCTTCCCAATCCACATCTGATATGGTGTGGTAGGCACAGTCTTGGTTGGTACCTTATTCAAAATATATGCAGCTAATTCTAGTGCATTACCCCAGAAGGATCATGGTAACTCAGCCTTACTCATCATGGAATGAACCATATCCAATAGGGTTCGATTCCGCCTTTCTGATAAACCGTTGTGTTGTGGTGTGTATAGAGGAGTAAGCTGAGAGAGAATTCCATTCTCTTTTAAGTAGCCCAGGAATTCGGCACTTAAGTATTCACCACCTCGATCAGATCTCAGTTTCTTGATACTTTTGCCTATTTGCTTTTCCACTTCATTATTGTATTCCCGGAATTTCTCAAAGGCCTTGGATTTATGCTTCATCAAGAAGATATGTCCATACCTAGAGAAATCATCCGTAAAAGTAATGAAATAGGAATAGCCACCTCGTGCATGTGTAGACATTGGACCACATACATCGCTGTGTATGAGTCCTGAGAGCTCGCTCGCTCTTACTCCGTGTCCAGTGAACGGAGTCTTTGTCATCTTTCCCATGAAACAAGATTTACAAGTAGCATAAGACTGATATTCGAACGGATTCAAATATCCCTCTCTATGTAACTTTGTCAACCGTGTTTCATTGATGTGACCCTATCTACAATGCCATAAGAAAGCCTGATTTAATTCCGGAGACTTTCTTTTAAGTGTGTTCTGGACACCGAAAACCTGAGCTTGATTTAATACGTATATACCGTTATCTAATGTACCTGACCCAATCAAAGTCTGATTAAGATGGATGTGGACCACATCGCTTACAAAAGTAAAATCATATCCTTCCTTAGAAAGTAAGGATACAGATATGATATTACATGCTAGACTAGGCACATATAAACAGTTACGTAGAATCAATATCTGCCCACTTGTCAATCCTAGATGATATTCCCCTACGGATTCAGCGTCCACGCTCATTCCGTTCGCAACTCTGAGAGTCATATCACCTAACCTGATAACTCTACGGTTTCTCAAAGCCTGTAATGAATTACAGATATGAGATCCTGATCCGGTATCTAGTACCCAGGAAGTAGAGTTAATTGACATACAGTTTTCTATTACAAACACACCCGAAGCCGAAGCCACAACATGCTTCGAATCCTGGCTACTGGCTTCCAAAGCCCTGCAATCCTTCTATCAATGTCCTTTCCCGCTACAATAGGAACGTCCCTCCTTCCCTATTTTTAGTCCCGAAACTTTTGCCGTTCCCTTTCGTTCTACCTCCCTGACACCGCATATCGGCTTTGTCGAGGTCTTCTTATTCTCACCATTTGCTTTCGCCTTGGATGCAGAAGAGGAAGGTCCTCCCATTAAGCAGAGCGGGTGTCTCCCTGGTTTCTTTCAGGGTGTAAGTAGAGGGTAGAGACTGTAGAATTAAGTCAGTATGCGACTCGTTCTCCAACTTGGTCTTCAGGTCCGTGAGCTCATCAATATAGCTAGTCATTGTAAGGACGTTGTCCCCTACAGATGACCCGATAGCCAATCTCACTTGAAGCAATTCTTTCGAGGTCTCATATCTTGCGATACGAGATTGCTCTCTATATAAATCTTTATTATGGAGGAAGATGGAAGCTAAGTCCATCTTCTCGTGCTGCCCCTGGTTTGTTTTCTTTGCATTAATATAATGCGTCCCATCAATTAGCCTACCATTGCAGAAAACAACGAAAATACAGCGTCCGCTTATGCTATCCGCATTCGCCACGGGGCCCGTCATCACCCGTTAGGTTACTTAACTAACGACAGAGCGGGGGCTGGACTAGCGCGGATGCAAAACATAAGCAACGTCTATTATATATTATATACATAATAATATCCATTCGTCAGACGTAATAATAAGCATTCCAGATCACAGATGAACATATTAGATATACTAGGAATTCCGCGTTTCGTTTAAGCCTGTAACGAAAGACGGATTCCACGGTCGTGATGAATAGCCAAACCCCACCCTAGACCCCTACGGGTGCGGCAAACTACCCGCCAAATACCCGAAGTGAAGCAACCTCCCTCAACAAAGTGAGTAGGCCACTCGGCACTTCAAACTATCCGGTAGTTTGTGCCCCCCACCTTGGTTCTAACCTAGGAGCAGAAAATAGTAAAAAAAATAATATACAATGGTGGCTACAACCTCAACCCGGATGTGTGACCATAAAATAATATTACATCAATTTACAATTTACATCGAATGAAAGATAAATAAACACTCATCTCACATCCCCGTTTATTCATCCACGACGATCCAATAAGTTCATATACACAATCTAACATCACAGAACACAGATATGTACAACCCCCAATAATTGGCGTATAGCGATTAGTAGACGTTCAGTACATATATCACATCACAGAAGATCCGATTAGCTTAAGTACTTAGAATTTCGATCGATTACCGGATTTGAATCTACCCCAAGCACAACACAGTACTCAAAAAATCTGGGCAGAAACAAAATATCAGAGAAATCACAAAACACCAAGATAGACACACTGCAGGAAAAACGAGTTGACTCGGCGTCGACCCGGCCGCAGATCCGCGGCGGAACGCTTGGTTAGGCCGCGGTTCCGCGGTGGTCTGACCGATTCACTTCCTCATTTTTCTTGGGTGCCCATAAAAAAGCCTGCACGTATTTTTAAGGTCCCTGAAAAAAATTTGGACCAGATTTTAAAATCGACAGAAAACGTGCAATTTTTGATGTGTTTTGCGATTTTTCCGGCGATCGAATTTCTAATACTTTGCTAACATGTTAGTAATGGTTTAGCTAGGCTTTGATACCACTGTAAGTCTATGTCACTCACCCCGGTACTTATGGGGAGGCGAAATAGGTAAAAATCGAATTTTTATCACAAAGTAACATAGACTATGTTTGAGGATCTTTGCTAAACCGTTGCTAACAAACAAACTAGAGGTTTTATCTACTATACTTGAAGATTATACCTCATGCTACAAGTCCTTCGGGTCTTCTCCGCTGTCCTCCTCGTCTCCGTAGGCTCCATGGGTCGATCCGGATCGTGGCTTCTTCAACGGCCTCCTTGAGTCGAAGATGATCCACCCGAGAGTCTATAGTCCGAGCTCCACCTCAAGACCGAGGTAACTAAGGCAACAAGTTTGCCAAGCTTGATGTCCTAAGTGATGTAGAGTATGATGATGGATTTATTTGTCTATTAGATCCCTAATTTTCTCAACACATGAGAGCTTAAGGGATTTCTAGTGAGGAAGAAGGAGGAGAGTAAGCATGGGAGCTCACATGAAGAGAGAGAAGGTGAATGAGATAATGAACCATGGAAAAAAGAGAACAAATCTTTTATCATGATAATTGTGATGGCTAAATTTGATTTGACCATTATCATGTCATAATAAATGCTAAGCCAAAATATCTAGTGCGTAACAAAAATATCTAAGTCAACAAAAGTCAACAAGGTCAAATGGTCAAACCCAATTAGCCATGACATAATTATCACTAAAAAGATTAGTAAACATTTTCCACCACCTCATAATGGTTTTAATCAAGTCAATGGTCAAAACCCTAATGAGGTATCTCCTTCTTTGCTCTTCACATCCGTGCATACACACCCGCATCCGCATTCCGAAGAATACGAATACTAAGAGACAAAACTAGTCCATCAATATAATACTAGGATCCGGCTTAAACCAAAGCCCACTAGTATTATCCACCCGAATATCATACGCGCACAAGTGCACGTAAGTGATCGTAGCCCTGCCGTAAAACCATACGGCCTCTACACCTTTTGCCTAGTGCAGGGAAACTCTCTGTATGGGACTCTAAAGACTCGACACTACGCTGGCAGTGGGTTTAACCACAGGCCGCAAGCAGTACTAGTTGTATGTAACGGTCCCCAGGTAGATGTCGATAAGAAGGCCGATGAGGAAAACCCATCCGAACTCCTACTGAGCCTGAATGTGACAATCTCCGTACAGTCCGGTCTGTTCGTCTAAGAGTATCGCATATCGGGCTTAGGGGGCGGTAAACGTCAGACCCCTAATAGCGGTATAAGTCGTGTCGGAGTGTAGCCCAGAACACCCTGAGAAGCTACTGGAACACCTACCAGTAAATCTCGCTTGCCCTGGACAGGGACTTTGTGTAATGGCTTTCCAGACACAGCGCGATATCAACCCCCAATTCCGGGAGAGACGAATCCTGTCTAACCGCCACTGCCTCCAAGTGCTTCGGGACTGCACCCAACTGCTACCTATTTGCACGACTCCTTTGAGCCGTGGTAGGGTAGTAATCAAAGTACAGTGGGAACACACTCGAGGCGAAGTGGCAGTGTCAAGTCGACGGACTAAGCTGTACTCATGTCACCTGGGAACTGCTATCTGACGATAGGTATAGTACCAACCAGCAGTTTCCGACGAGTCCTGTCCGGTGTACTCGTAACCTAATGAGCACCTGCATACTATCTCCAGTACGACATACTAATGGCTGTGGGACAGACCATCTCCCCTGCTGGGATGAGAAGCGTATACACTAGTCTACTCCGGAGCATCGATGCCCCGTCTCGATAATCCTACGACTAGGGACCTGTATAAGGATGTGCTTATAGATTACCCAGCCTCCACTAGTGTGACTGCCATCACAACGCTGGTAATCAAGCAAAGATCCTATGGGCTCTATTAATATGTATAAGCGATATGCTAAAAGAAACACATGCACATATTGAAGTAGAAACAAACCAAATAGCATACTACCATTTTGAGCAAGACTGTTAATACAACTGTGAATATCCCAAGCTTCCATTAAGTAATATGCAAGCTAGTATGATACAGTAATGGCCTCTAGGGCATGTACACTAACATCAACCATCTCACAGGTAAAAATAACGGCTTTATCGAGAGCCACCACTTCTGTGATGGCCTCTTGAAGCACCCACCAAATTTCATATGCACGGGTGGTCTTGGCAGTGAGCTGAGCTTGAAGTTCCCCCAAAGCTTTTGAAGTCAACTCCCTCGCCGAAAACTTTCAGTTGAGCCTCTTCTCGCATGACTGGAGATTGGCTGCACATCGTTCAACCCATCCACGCAGGCTCGCTTTTACAGACAAGAGGTCGGAGAGAAGGCGTATGCATTCAATCCCATGTAGACAAGCCTCCACTCTGCGGCAATACTCAACCCAGGTGCGCACCAATGCCTCGTCATGATAAGTGGTAAGAACAGATAAGGAAGCATTGGCTTCAGCAGCGAATTCTTCGGCCGCGACAGAAGTATCAGCGCGAAGATCTTCGATGAGAGCCGCCAGGGAGTAAACGCTCTGTCTTGCCATCCTCTCAGATGCGCATCGGATGTAAGGACCTGATGGCGTGGGGATCCGAGACTCTAATAGGGTCAGGGCTGGTAAAGCCGTGAAGATATGTGTGCGGTCAGTTATATTTTCGAATATAGAGTAAGCAAAATGAAGCCAGAAATAAAATGTCACTTACCCACAGTCATGCACGGCGGTCTTGAGAGATCCCCAGGTCCATCAAGAATCTCAACTTCGTCGTCGGCTTCCAGAACTGTGGTTTAAAATGAAGGGCATATCAGCATCATGATAAAAATATAAAACAAAAAGGGCAAATGAATACCGATCTTGGCCGGAAGAGAGTACTATGCTTTGTGGAGGTATCGCTTGTGGGGCCGCCATATCAAGCAATCGCTGGAAGGTTTTCCTCGGGGAAAGATCCACGATGGAAGCCTCCATCTCCCGCAATTCTGAGGAAAGGAAAATTTCGGATAACGAAGGGATCGTTAAACAAAATGTGTATGTATAGAAGATTACCTTCAATGCTTCGCCCGTCCTGAACTGGAGGGATGGCGGCTTCGGCAGCCTCCTCTACACTCTCAGATGCATCACTGAGGATATGTGTGAAATTTATAGCCGGCATGGCAGCCTCCAATAAGGGGACGAAAGCTGACGCGGAAGGCCCCGAGACGGGGTTAACAGTTTCAGCAATCTCTTCTACACCCTCCGGTGCGTCACTAGAGATATCCATGGGATCTATGGCCGACAAGACCACCTCTGCCGGGGGAGTAGACGCTGAAGGGACAGAAGCCACCACCGGGAGCTCCACAGCAAGGGTAGCAGTTTCAGTAATCTCCTCTACACCCTCCGATGCATCACAGGAGATATTCGTAGAATCCGCAGCCATAGCTCGATCTGGGCTCAAATCCACTTCCGCTACAGAAGTCCCTGCAAAGTTTTTGCAAAAATAAGGAGATGTGAAAGCAATACAAATTAATCGCCAAAAGAAAGACATGAAAAATACGCATACCAATACGCCAAGAAGCCTGAAGTATGGCTTTTTCGAGCAGTTGTTCTTTTCTGATCAAATGTGCTCGCCAAGTTTCAATCCCAAGTGAATGGCTGCCCGTCTTCAGTGCAAGCTCATCTTCAGAAAAAACCGAGATGGGCTGTTTAAGAGCCCGTTCTTCTTCCATTAACAGATGACCCATGTGTACCCTACGTAATGATGGGTCAACGTCGTAGAATACAACGGGGGGAAGGATTTCTTCGGGACGCGCGCGTTTTCAATCTCATCTTGTGAGCGCCTTAAAGCCTCGGCCAACTGCACGGCCTCCTCGGCAGACAAACCAGGAAAGATAAGACCGTCGTCCGGCTCCTGCATAAATATCGGCTCGTCCTGAATAAAGGGCTCGGATTCAAGCAAAGTGTCAAGTAGGCCGGCGACCGATTTCTTTCTCTTTTTGGAGCCTGTGCTAATGCTAGCGGAGGAGCGCTTCCTCCCCCTTGGTGCTTTGGCATGGCGTTGGCCAACTTCGCTTTCAGTATCATCCTTTGGTGACACCACCGTGGGTGCTTTATCGAAAACTTCCGTCTGGGCTCTAGTATGCACCGGCATACCAGCAGTGCGAGGGGCTGATTCTATTTCTGCGACTTTAGGGATAAGCACCGAACCGCGATCCCTCAGAGGAGGGCGAACCACCGACCGTGGCCTCAATGAGGAGCTGGTGACCTGAGATGGAACGGAGCTCTACACTCGAAAAGCACCTGTCTCTCCTCTGCAATGACAGGGCCGACCCGATGGCGATACCAACCCTTGAAGGACCCCACAGGCCTCGGAAGATAGTCAGGCTCCGGGATCATAAAGAGGGAGCCAGTGTTTAACCGCATGAAATGGTTAATGACATCGCGAGTAACCTCCGGGGAGAGGACGGGCTCAACTAAAAATGCCTATAGAGGAACGTCCTGGTTGTAGCCTAACTGCTGGGCGAAGCGATGCGGATTATACCGCATGAAGAGAGCAGTGTCATTCTGGCGGAACATCAAATAACCCGGCCTGATCGAGTATAGATGCATAATCTCCTTAGGCTTTAAAGCTGGAACCCCACCCTTCGACAAATCAAACAATTGCTGAACAGGTCCCGCTGGAGCATAAAGGACTCGATCACTGAAAACCATTCCGCCTTCATTTGAGTATGGATTCAGCAGTACGCGGAGAGCCCCTAACTGGGTCGGATCGGGAGTGGAAGCATCAACCAACCTCATGATCCGCGGGAAAGTATATGATTCATAAAAATTGGGTCGCTGGTGCGCAGCAAACGCTCCTAACACGTGCATCTCGATCCACGACATGAAGTAGTGGAGGGAGAAATTCACGGTATTCACACCCGGGTTCGAAGTATTAGCGACAACGCTTAACCCGTGATATAGATGCGACAACCCCGCGATGCCAACAACTAATCGTGCTCCTCTAGCTATGCGATGAGCAGGATAAAAGACGAAGGCTCTCATAAAGCGGCGATGTATCGGCATGGCAAACCAGCTAAGCCAAAGACTGATAAAGACAACGAAGAAAGTTTCTTCGTCCATACCAGGGACCGCGATCGCATCAAAAGCCACGGCCGACGAGTTTAGAATATAAAACCGAGGCAGGTCTTCTTCTTTGGCCGGCAGTTTCTTCAACCCGAATCCAAAGGGATTTTCAATTTTCACGAATTTTGGAGCCTTCTTGGATAAGACATCCTCGCGGAGAAAGCAGGCAATGAAAGCGTCAAAAGTGACACCTTTCCCTTCCGATGTCACGAAAAGTTTTTCAAAGATACCCAGGGTCTTGATTAGACTTGGGTGCTTATGACGAACGGCATTCTCAGTCGTCAGGCCGTCAAGCATAGCGGGCACCATAGCAAACACGTACTCATCAGGAGGCAATAACTTTTCGTAATGCTCTCCCATGATCGGCAACCCTGAAATTTCGCGAAACTCCTCCAGTGAGATCGAAACTTCGTGATCCCCTAGCAAGAACGTGTTTGTGGAAAGATTCCATTGGTTCAAGAAAGCCTTAACCCACCAGACGTGAGGGGCGTGATAATAGAATAATGATGCGTACACTGCTTGGTACAACCCAACCTTCTGCAGCCGTGCGCGTTGGGCAGAGAGAATGTATCGAGCCTAAGAAAGGTAGCCCACTGGATGGCGCGGGGTAACGCCTACCTTATACACCTGCCCCAAGGGTCGAGCTTCACCCTGACATATGTAGCGCCCCAAAATATCAATAGACACCGGGGGCTGGTTGGGTATCCCGGTCGTTGACGGCTCGAGCCGGCCTGTGAGAGTCTAATTAGTCGCCTCCACCGCATAAGCAGTCCGTAGGCGTTCCATCAATGAGATTGGGCGGATGGGTTCTGTTGACACTTCACAGGTAAAGCTACGGCGGCCCCTGATGATATGACCGTACCATACACCCCATAAGAGAAGACTCGTACGGTCCTTGTCATGCGCCCTAATCATCGCCATAACTTCCTCGTCTGATGGCGACTGCAGAAAAGCAGCTTTTGAGCGAGTGTAAGGGAAGTCAAGAAGTGAGGCCATCTTTCCTGAAATAAGAGAGGAAAGGAAAAACCCATTTTTTAGAAAAAAAATATATAATAATAATAATAAAATAATATAAAATTAAATTAAAAAACGTGATGTTTGTTTCACGGGACCATTGGCAGCAAAACTAATGGACCCCACAAAATCAATATGGCGGCTCACCAATGATGAGACAAGATAATCATTGTGAGAATCAAAAAGGATTCTCATTAAATAGACACTGGAGTTTAAACAAACTCTGGGCATCCTCAAAGAAAAATGAGTTCGGTTAAAATACCCAACGAGTTCAAATTTGTAGAAATAAGGGTAAAACCCTATATTGGAAATATACTCAAGAACGCCAGGGAATACAATTCCCAAAAGGCCTTCTTGATCTTTCAGAGCTAAGCTCTGTAATGAGGAATCAAATTCCTTTTAAAATAGTGGAATTAAATTCCAAAAACCCTCATGATGGGGAAACGAAAAATAGAATTAAAATTCCATAGATCCTCAAAGATCAGAGGAGAAATGCCCGATCTTCGAAGACATTGGGGTTTACTGCTCAAAGATTATGTCTTTTTAGATCTCCAAGAGATCAGTTCCAGAAAAGAGCAAAGCTCTTACGGTGGATTTAAAATCCAGAAAAAAGAATTAAAAAAAGGGTTTCTTGTTCCTAAGAGAAAAATGTCGTTCAAGATCTTTACCTAAAAAAGTTCTTTCTGACCTTGTTTAACTCTGAAATTTCAATGGGCCGAGAACTAAGCTCTGAAAGGAGAATTAAATTCTCAAGAGAAGACTAAGGAAGAAGACGAAGAAACAGTGGCCCTTTCAAGAGCCAAGCCCTCTCATTTATAAGACGTGATGGGGAGCGGTTCATCTTCCCGTTCCCCTAGGCAATCCAACGGTTATAAGGGCAGACAGCGTTGCACTCACGTGCAAGCCACGTGAGAGCAACGCTGGGGGGCATTTGTTTCCTTATAAAAAAAGGAAGATGGAAAATTCCTTACTGTTCAAGTCTCACGTGTTAAACACGTGAGCGCCTATATGCAATGCATATAGGCGCTGCAAATCAAACAACTGACAGGCTTAATAAGCCTCACGTGTTAAACACGTGAGCGCCTATATGCAAAGCATCACTACTGTAATATGGGGTTGCCCCTATGGGTACAGGAATCCGTAGGTCCTCATGGTTGTCCCTACGGTGCCCTACGTTTTAATTTAAAAATATTAAATCGTAATTTGTTGTTTGGCCCTACGGAGCCGCAAACAAATGCCCTACGGTTTAATCCGTAGGGGCATATATATGAATATTTAATATAAAAAAAAGGCACAGAAAAGCCCTCGCCATTCCCAAAATTCTCTCTATCACCCTTTCCCGCGTCTCGATCGATCGTTCCCGCGCGTCGATTTTTCGCCTCGTCGCCACCGCCCTCGATCGTTCCCAAAACTTCCTCGTCGACTTCCTCATCGCCACCGCACGCGACTCGTCGCCGATTGCGTCGTCGACCACCGATCTCCTCCGTCGTCTCCTCCACCGCCCGCTACAGGTTAGTAAATCTCCAATTACTTATAATTTTGATGATGTTGGGGCTAGGGTTCTTGGTTCTGCAGGGTTCGGGTAGGGGTGAGGGTTAGGGTTAGGCATCGGGTTCAGTTTAGGTTAGGGTTAGGGTTCGGTTGGGGTTGGGGTTAGGGTTGGGGTTAGGGTTCGGTTGGGGTTGGGGTTGGGGTTCGGTTGGGGTTGGGGTTGGGGTTCGGTTGGGGTTATCCGGATTGGGGTTGGGGTTGGGGTTGGGGTTAGGGTTAGGGTTCGGTTGGGGTTAGGGTTAGGGTTAGGGTTCGGTTGGGGTTAGGGTTAGGGTTAGGGTTCGGTTGTGGTTGGGGTTGGGGTTAGGGTTAGGGTTCGGTTGGGGTTCGGGCTAGGGTTATGCTTAGGGTTAATTAGTTGGGCTTAGGGTTAGGATGTTGATTAGGGTTCGGCTGGGGTTGGGGCTAGGGTTAGGGTGTTGATTAGGGTTAATTAGGTTAATTTGGGTAAATTGGGTTAAGTTTGGGTTGATTAGGGTTAATTAGGTTAATTTGGGTAAACTGGGTTAAGTTTAGATTAATTAGGGATAATTTATGTTAGGGTAACGATTATGGTTAATTGTGGTTAATTAGGTTAATTTGGGTTATTTAGGGTTAGGGTTTAGGGTGCACTAGTTCATTGCAGTAGGATACTCGATGATAACGTAAACGTACAATTTTACCGTAAACGCAAGAAAATTTTATCCTAAACTTGAAATTTCGAACCCTTAATAACGAAACATAAACGTAAAACCTATTCATGTTAAATGTTCAAGTTAAAACCAATATATGATACTCGATGATAATATGAAACTTTCATATTATCATCGATACTCATATATGAAACTCAAAGCGCCACTTAGTCCCCGTCTATCGGTTAACATACGTTCGATGTTCGTCGTGACATAGAACTATACGAAGGTTGTTAAATATCGGACGGTATAGCTCGGTACTAACAACCGTCGTGTAGTCTATGTGACGAGAAGAATCATCGTATGATAACCGATAGATTTGTCCCGTGTGGACAAGTTAGGAATGTATAAAGCAAACACCTGCATTCACTTGTGTTTTCATCCGTTTCGAGATATTTCGTCGGTGCATTTCCGCTGGTTCTCCGTGTACAAAGATAGATTAGATGTTCATTTCAACGTTGTTTCACAGCTTTGAAATGATTATCTATTCTATTACAGTGTACTCGGAGAACAGCGGGGAGGTGCTGCCGAAATTTACTCGAAACGATTGAAAGCACAAGCGAATGGGTGTCTGCTCTATACATTCTTAATGGGATATAAGCCTTACCCCCGACAGCCGAAACACACACATACAACACGAATACACAACAAACGCATCATTAGAGAGTGATTCAAGATGTTCAAGTTAAAACCAATATATGATACTCGATGATAATATGAAACTTTCATATTCTCATCGATACTCATATATGAAACTCAAAGCGCCACTTAGTCCCCGTCCATCGGTTAAGATACGTTAGATGTTCGTCGTGACATAGAAATATACAAAGGTTGTTAAATATCGGACGGTATAACTCGGTACTAACAACCGTCGTGTAGTCTATGTGACGAGAAGATTCAATCGTATGATAGCCGATAGATTTGTCCCGTGTGGAAAAGCTAGGAATGTATAAAGCAAACACCTGCATTCACTTATGTTTTTATCCGTTTCGAGATATTTCGTCGGGAGTTGAAGGAGATGATGGTATGTATACTACTTAATAGTAAAATATTATGTCATATTATAGATAGCAGCATATCCAATATTAGTACGTAGCCTGAGCTTATTTGGGTATAGACTTAGCTTTGATTAATCATACATACATATAACTGTCTAATTAAAATAAACTACGGTTTTCCAAACTAGATATCCAAACGAGGCCCAAGTCCCTAAGTATACATAGATTGGGGTTTCGCAATAACCTGATAATGATATGAATTCGACTAATACATAGTTCTTACTCGTTTATTACACACAAAACTGAACAGAAGCGACATGGTACTTCGGCTGAGCCTCCACATGCATCTCCTTCGGCTGAGGCTCCGCAAGCTACTACCTCGGCTGCGGTTGCGCGGACCACTCCTATAGCTCCACAGTCCGCTCAGACTCCCGCAGCTGTGGCTTCGCAAGCCACTTCCTCGGCTGCGGTTGCGCAGACCACTCCTACAGCTCCACATCCCGCTCAGACTCCTGCACACTCCGCATTGCTCGAGATGTTGACTCAGGGTATATCCGAGGAGCAGGCGCGCCAGATTACGGCGTTTATCAGAGGTGGAGCTAGACCGAGCTAGGGTAGCTTTTTGATTCGTATATTTTAAACATGTATTTACTTATATGATACATATTGTATATATTTTGGACGATATTGATATTGGTGGTGTTTGCGTGTTCATATTGATTTAGATTGATATCGTATTCTGCTTGTTGATTTCTTTTATATATTATGCGTGAGATGTTGATTATGAATACTGCGGTATATATTCTGTGTGTTGATTACTTTTATATATGATGTATATATTATTGTGCATAGGGCGAGGAAAAAACAGGGAGCGCTTTTTTTTAAAAAAACCTTATAATATGTTCCTACGGATTAATCTGTAGGGCCAAAGTTTGCACCTACCGTTTAATCCGTAGGGTGAAACGTTGCCCCTACACATATATCCGTAGGGGTCAGGATTCTTGATATTTTGCCCCTAATATCAGTTAGCCTTGTACCTACGGTCCAATCCGTAGGGGCATAATATTAGGCCCTACACAGTTATCCGTAGGGACAAGCTATCAGGCTACCTGATATTTTGCCCCTACACATATGGACCTACGCATGGAGCCGTAGGGGCATATATTTGTCCTTATGGAGTTATCCGGAGGGGCACCTATTTTATTTTATAAACCGATAAATTTAATAAATTTTTTGTCCCTACGGTGTAATCCGTAGGGACAGATGGACCTACGCATTAAGCCGTAGGGGCAATTATTTAACCGTAGGGGCATGTTGAGGGCTAAGACTTGCACCTGCGGCGTGTGCACACCTATTTTATTTTATAAACCGATAAATTTAATAAATTTTTTGTCCCTACGGTGTAATCCGTAGGGACAGATGGACCTACGCATTAAGCCGTAGGGGCAATTATTTAACCGTAGGGGCATGTTGAGGGCTAAGACTTGCACCTGCGGCGTGTGCACCTACGGCGTATTTTCGTGCCCCTACGAATATAGCCGTGGGGGCAGTGGTTTGCTCCTACGGATATATCCGTAGGGGCAACCCCTATTTGTAGTAGTGCATATAGGTGCTGCAATCAAACTATAGGCTAAATAAGCCTCACGTATTAAACACGTGAGCGCCTATATGCAATGCATATAGGTGTTGCAAATCAACCAACTATAGGCTAAATAAGCCTCACGTGTTAAACACGTGAGCGCCTATATGCAATGCATATAGGCGCTGCAAATCAAACAACTGATAGGCTAAATAAGCCTCACATATTAAACACGTGAGTGTTGGATATATGTATGCCCTAGAGGCCATTATGTGATAGTGGATGTATCTATACATGTATATATATTCAGTTTGCATTCTTGCTCGACATGATAGTATGCTATCTGGTTCTTCTTTATCTGACATGTTTATTTTATCATGCTTCTATTCATTCAAACATGCTGATAAAGTCCTGAGGATATCGGCTTGACTACTCTGATTATGATGGAGATCATACTAGTGGGACATCTGTAGTCTATAAGCATATCCTGGAACGTCCCTAGTCGTAGGTATATCGAGACGGGGCATTGATATACCAGAGTAGACTAGCGTATATGATACTAGACCCATACGATGGGCGATGAATGTTCCCACATTCATCGATGTTTGACATCAAGATCATATACGGGTGCTCAGTGGTGACTGGGTACACTGGACGGACTCACCGAGAACTCCTATATGGAATTATATCTATCGTCGGATAGCAGTTCTCAGGTGATACTGGTACAGGTTAGTCTGTAGACCCGAGATCGTCATAGAGCCTTGTGTGTTCTCCCACCGTACTTTGATTACCACCCTACTACGGCTCTACTGAGTCGTGCAAGCAGGTGGCCGTTGGGTACAGTCCTGAGACACACGAAGGCAATGAGCGATAGGAGGGGTTTCGTCTCTCCCGATATTGGCAGTTGATGCTGTACTGTGCCCGACTGGTTATATCAGTAAGTCCCTGGCCAGGGCTGCTGAGATTTGCTGATAAGTGTTATCAGTAGTTTCTCGATCTGCTATAGACCATTCACCGGCATGACTTATTGAGTTATTGGGGTCGACGTGACCATCCCTAGGCTCGATATGTAGCATATCTGACGAAGAGACCGGACTGTACGGTAGTGTTGCCGGATGGCTCGACGGGAGTTGTAGCAGGTTCGCTTGTTGTCTTCTGATCACTCAATACCCGGGTGGCCGTTACGTTTAGCTGACCGCTTGCGGCTTGAGGGTACTTGATATGATCATCACCCTCTGCCGGCGTATTGACGAGTCTTAGAGTCCCACAGAGGAGTTACCCAGTCCAGGCGAAACGTTGTGGTGCGCGTATGCGATATGCGCTAGCACCCGATTGAAATGTGCGTATATGATACCGAACATTGATCGAGTGGCCTGCTTTTGGTGGGGTCATATGAGATATGACCGGATTGATAAATTAAGTGTTGATTTATCATCTAACCATTAGTTTTCTCACTTGAAACCTTTCTAGGGTTTTGATGGATGTATGCATGCATGCATGTGTTTCTTTCTTCCTTTTTAGTTTCATGCACATGTAGATGTGCATACATGCATACATACATACACCCATCCATCATGGTTGTTAGCATATGGAAATGGTGGCAATATAAGACTCACACCATGGATTATATTATGGATTATTATTTAATTTTGGATTTAAAAGAAAATGAAAAAGGGAAGGATAATCATTCATGCTTCTACAATCTTCCTTTGACCTAACCATGCTCAACTACCACTAACCTAAGGTTATCCTTCTCTTTATCATTCCAAACTAAAGTTAAATAATGTCTCCATCACATTAACCATAGTTCATAGCATGAAGGAATAAAATATATAGTGATATATTTCTTTTTCTTCACTAGAGTTATCTTTTATCTCTTGTTAAAATTGCCACCATCTTCTTCCTCTAGCTCCTTTGCTCTCTTGATTTTCCTAGTGAGCAAATACCACATAAAGATAGGTTTTTGAAGTGAGATCCCAAACCACAACATCATTCTACTCAAGTCTAGCCGACTTGATTAGAGTGTTTCCTTCGGTTTTCCAAAGAAGCGAGCTTGGACGGAGTACTCCGTGGTGGATCGTTGTGGACGCAAGGGAACTTCGAGAGGACCTCGACTCAACACCCAAGACACCAAGGAGTCTAGCAAAGGGGAGCTACAAAGGTTGTAGCCTTCAAACCCTAATCTTTTCTAGCTTAAAGTTTAATAACCCTAATTTTCTAGGATCGATCCACTTGCATGTTAGTTTAGCACCTTAAAAATTATAACTTTGGGTCATGTGATGCTTCAAAACTCTTCATAGGGTGCCATACTAACCTTACATTGGTATCAGAGCCGACCTAGAACATTAGGCGACGTTTTTACGAAGTGAAAACCCCGATCGGACAAAAATACGATTTTTTGGGATGCTCTCTGGAAATTTTCTAAATTTTGACATTTTGCAGAATTAAAAATATGTAAAAAATAAAGCAGGAAAAAATAAGAGTTACGGCAGAAAATTTATCCAATGAACAGTGTTTCTTGCCGCGGAAACGCGGCCTAAGCTTGCTTAGGCCGCTGTTCCGCGGCCTTATATATGAATTAGTGGATAATGTTTCTGCTGTATTTTTTGGATCTGCATGTATAAATTTTTGGGTATTTTTAATCTGTATTTAGTTTTGAAAAATTCTGGAGATATTTTTGGACTCGTCGATTCGATCGGGACTTTCACTTCGTAGCTTTTCCGGGTAAATTAGAAAGTATTGAAGTGTTTGAACGAGTATCATTTACTCACTATTCACGGGGTTTAAATAGTTTGGAAATACGTGCAAGTCTTTTTGCGGTGGTCCCTCTAGAAGACAACAAACCTTAACTCGATTATGTGACCGTCTCGAACTGCCCTTTGAACCCTAGGGTTTGGGGCAGTACGGCGTGCCACATGTGAGGCGTTGGCTTGACCCTTCTACGGCTGGACCGCCACTACTGTGTCACACTCCAGATTTTTTGAACCCTGCTCAAGTGTTGAGATTTAGTGAATCTTGGGTGCTTGATTGTTCGTTCGAAAACTTTAATACTGTCTGTTTGTCTGGAATGTGATACAATATGTGGAATTCATATAGTGTAGGCATGAAATACGAAATATGTGATATTTCGCATTTATGATGTCTAAAGAGAATCTGGATTCCAAATATTGTAGTTTTACACTTTCTTTTCTGTGACCGTAAGTGTAGTATGTTAGATATCGCCGGTTTCGTTGCTATACATCAACGACAATTGGGGTATGCATACTTACTTACGTTGATGATATGTGATATTATGTGTTGCTGAGATATGATGTGTAGGATTGTCGCGATCGAATAGCCGGGGGGTTTTTGTGAGATGAGAGTTTTATATTTTCATTCATGTAAATTCATATGTAATGTAATATTCTTTTATTTGGGGCACTTCCAGGTTGCGGTTGTGTCACCAGTGTTGTATATTATTTACTTTTCCGCATTAGGATGGACCCAAGGAGGGGAGCACAGGTGACCGGGTACTGGGGTTCAGTGGGAGGCCATCTCGAGGAGTCGAGACCGGGTCTCCTAAACTCCAGGATTGGTAGGGTCACTTGCCGCTCTCGTAGGGGTCCAGGGTGTGGGCTTGGCTATTCATCGCGACTGTGGAATCCGTATTTTCTATTCTGGCTAAATACTAAATACGGACGTCCTAGGATATCCCACGTTATATCTATGTTTCTACTGCCTGTGTTCTGTGATATCTGAGACGAATGATATATTATATATATGATATATAGTAGACGTTGCTTATGTTTTACACCCGCGCTAGTCCCGTCCCGGTATGCCGTTAGTTAAGTAACCTAACAGTGCATAACGGAACATTGCGGCGAATGCGGATGGCATAAGCGTACGTGTTATTTTCGTTTCTTTTTCTGTGATTGGCTTAAGGACTTAAATGATGGGATTACATTAATGTGATTAATGTAAAGAAAATAAACCTAAAAAGATATTGTAGAATCGGATTTAAAAACTACTCGGCTATTTATGAAAAAGCTACATTTCAAAACTGCGGAGCTTAAGCCACTCCTTTTTGAAAACTGTTTGATTCTACAATGATATCAAGTTCAAAGCGTTAAAGATTTTCTTAAAAATCATTCGCAACCCTCCGTCATTTTAGGAAGTAGAGTACTTAGTATTCGTGCTGCATTTGTTGACTTTAGTTAAGGCGTAGTGTACGGTAGCTAAGTGATGTCTTCCTACACTGCATATGATGCAGATTAATTAGGACATTCATGCGACTTTGTTGACCATAGTTAAGGGTCATATGGGTGGGTCTAATTGATCAAGAAATGACGGGTAGAACTTGACTGGTACTTATGATTTGTTGACCATAGTTAAGGTCATAAGTACTAGGGGTAAAAATTACATCGGGAATTTCAAGTGTTGAAATTTGCAATGAGATTGCATACCTTCCATGTGATGGTTGGATCCCGATCCCACTGTGGGCAATAGTTGCTCCTAGGAGAGTTTTACAGTTTACAATTAGCTAACTCATTAGGTGTCTAGAAAGGTGTTAACGGGGCTCCGCCTCTGGGAAAACGAGGTTTACTCTAATTAGGTCCGTGCGAAAGCACGGGGAACCTCCCTCAAAGTACCGACACTGGCCTGGCTGAACGGTTAGCGAAGTTGTAGACTGTAATTAATCCTGGCTAGTTTTTCTTTTTAAGGTTTGAAAGAAAACTTGATAAAAAGCAGTGGGAAACATCGATTAGACAAGATAATAAACCAATCTAATCTATGCAAGAGCTTTCGCTGAGTGTATTCTTTTCTCTCTCTTAATGGCAGATACCAATGACTGGACTTAAGCTTCTACTAGATAAGAACAAACTGAATGGGACCAACTATAAAGACTGGCTGAGGAATCTAAAGATCGCCTTGACTTATGATAAAGTATCATATGTCCTCACGGCTTCAGCCCCGCCCGTCCCAGGCCCAAAGTCCTCAGTTGCGGACATTGAAGTCCGCAAGACATGGGACGCTGACTGTGCCACGGCAAAATGCCTCGCGCTTGCATCGATGGACAACACACATCAAAAGCAGCACGAGGACATGGACATTCACGGGATATTGCTCCATACAAAGGAGTTGTATGGGGAGTAGTCCCGCGTATTACGATACGAAGCATCAAAGAAACTGTTTCAGATGCGGATGGCCCCTGGCACACCAGTAGCAGACCATGTTTTGAAGATGATAGCTCTTATAGAAGAGCTTGAGGGCCTCGGATGGACAATGAACAATATATAGATATTATTCTGCAGTCCCTCCCCTCCACCTTTGCTCAGTTCATAGTGAACTTTAACATGCATGGCATGGAGAAGGAACTCCCTGAACTTCTTAATATGTTAAGGAGTGCAGAGAGCACTATGAAGTCAGCAAAGACTCCCGTTATGACTATTGGACAGTCTTCTTCTTCTCGCCCGAAAGCTAAGGCCAAGGGAAAGAAAAAGAAGAAACCCACTAATCCTAAGGGCGGAGTCAAAAAGGTGAAGGGAAAGGGAAAGTCCACAGCTGGAGACCCGGGGAAAGGTGAGTGTTTTCATTGCCACAAGACAGGACACTGGAAGCGCAATTGCACGGAGTACCTAAGTCTCAAGAAGAAGCATGGTGATGCTTCTGCTTCAGGTGCGTTTGTGACTGAAAACTGTTTTTCTATAAACTCTGCTTCCTGGGTATTGGATACCGGTTCAGGTTCTCACATTTGCAATTCTATGCAGGGGCTGAGAAATAGCAAGGTTTTGAGGACAGGTGACCATACTCTCCGCGTTGGAAATGGTTCCAATGTACATACAGTCGCAGTGGGAGAGTATCACTTGGGGTTGCCATCTGGATGTATTTTGATTTTGAATCCATGTTATTTTGTACCAAGTATGCTATGTAATATAATATCCGTTTCTTTGTTGGACAATGAAGGGTATAATTTTGTGTTGCAGAACAATGTTATGAACATTCACCTAAATCAAATGTTGGTTGGGTATGGTACACTTAATAATGGAATATATGTCCTAAATCAACACACAGTTTTCAATATACAACACACTAATAAAAGAAAACTTTCAGAATTAAATGAAGCTTTTCTTTGGCATTGTAGACTTGGTCATATTAACGAAACAAGACTAAACAGGTTACACAAAGATGGATATTTAAACTCTTTTGAATATAAATCTTATGCGACTTGCCAGTCTTGTATCAAGGGTAAAATGACCAAAACTCCGTTTACCGGACACGGAGAAAGAGCTACTCAGCTCCTGGGCCTCATACATAGTGATGTATGTGGGCCTATGTCTACACAGGCTAGAGGCGGTTTTTCATACTTCATTACATTCACTGACGATTTCTCAAGATTCGGTCATGTATTTTTATTAAAGCACAAGTCCGACGCTTTCGAGAAATTCATTGAATATAAACAAGAAGTAGAAAAACAAACCGGCTTGAGTATTAAGATGCTTCGATCAGATCGAGGTGGAGAGTATCTCAGTACAGAATTTGCAAACTTCCTAAAAGAGAATGGGATTCTCTCTCAGCTCACTCCTCCTTACACACCACAGCACAACGGTGTGTCAGAACGACGGAATAGGACCCTATTAGATATGGTCCGATCCATGATGAGTGACGCTGAGTTACCAGTCTCGTTTTGGGGACATGCATTGGAGACTGCAGCGTTTCTGCTAAACAGGGTTCCAACTAAAGCCGTGTCTACCACGCCATATGAGATATGGAATGGGAAGAGACCATCTCTTAAAAGAATTAAGATTTAGGGTTGCCCGGCCTATGTTAAAAAGCAGAATCCGGACAAACTCGAGACACGGTCAGTCATGTGTAACTTTGTGGGATATCCAAAGAATTCTTATGGATATCTGTTCTACCACAAAGAGGAACAAAAGGTGTTTGTTTCTCAGTATGCCACATTCTTGGAAAAAGAGTTTTTCACAGATAAAGATGATGGCAAGGTAGTAGATCTAGAAGAGGTTCTGGAGACACAAACTACAAATGACGATTTGGTTGAACCGGCTGTTGCAACAGAAACTGAAAAACCTCGGCCACTCCGTAGATCTGGTAGGACTTCTCGCCCACCGGAGAGGTACTACGGTTTCCTCATTGATGGTAACGGAGAAGATTGCATCATGGATGATGATGATCCTACCAGTTTTCAGCAAGCTATCACGAGTGGTGACTCTGTGAAGTGGCTGGATGCCATGAGATCCGAAATGGAGTCTATGTACACCAACAAAGTATGGACTTTGGACGTTGTACCCCCTGGGGTAAAACCTGTAGGGTGCAAATGGATCTTTAAAAGAAAGATTGGTGTGGATGGGCAGGTAGAGACCTATAAGGCAAGACTTGTGGCGAAAGGTTTTCGTCAAAGACCAGGTTTGGACTATGACGAAACTTTTTTGCCCGTAGCCATGCTTAAATCCATTCGAATCCTACTTGCTATTGCTGCTCACTACGACTATGAAATCTGGCAGATGGACGTTAAAACAGCATTTCTAAATGGAAATTTAGAAGAATGCGTTTATATGGATCAGCCAGAGGGCTTCATTGACAGTGGGAGCAGCGGGAAAGCATGTAGATTGCTTAAATCCATATATGGGTTAAAGCAGGCATCTCGGAGTTGGAACATCTGTTTCGATGATGTCATCAAAGAATTTGATTTCATCAAAAATCCAGATGAACCTTGTGTTTATAAGAAGGCTGTAGGAAGAGCTGTCACATTCCTCGTATTGTACGTAGATGACATTCTTCTGATAGGAAATGATATTCCTATGCTACAGTCGGTCAAATCATTCTTATCACTAAGGTTCTCCATGAAGGACCTGGGTGATGCCACATACATCCTGGGCATAAGGATCTATAGGGATAGATCCAAAAAGTTATTGGGACTGTCCCAAACCAGGTACATCAACACCATCCTAAAGAGGTTTAGTATGGAAGACTCCAAGCGGGGTGCCTTACCCGCTTTCCATGGAGTCACTCTCTCCAAGGATTCTTGTCCAAAGACCGATGAAGAGAGAGCTCGCATGAGCATTATACCTTATGCTTCGGCAGTAGGGTCTATAATGTATGCGATGTTATGTACACGCCCAGATGTAGCTTATGCACTTAGTGTTGTAAGCAGGTATCAATCCAACCCAGGGGAGAACCACTGGACAGCTGTGAAGAACATGCTTAAGTACTTACGAAGGACTAAAGAATTGTTCTTGGTGTATGGTAATACAGATCTCCAAATGGAGGCCTTTACCGATTCGAGCTTCCAGAGCGATAAGGATGACAGCAAATCTATCTCAGGGTTTGTATTTACCCTCAATGGAGGGGCGGTGAGTTGGAAGAGTTCCAAACAAGATACCGTTGCAGACTCTACGATGGAAGCTGAGTACATTGCTGCAAATGATGCCGCCAAGGAAGCCGTCTGGATGAAGAAGTTCGTCTCGGAGCTAGGAGTAGTTCCAACCATTATTGATCCAATACCTTTGTATTGTGACAATAATGGGGCGATGGCGTTAGCCAAGGAGCCCAGATCCCATCAGCGGTCCAGACACATCCTGAGGCGCTTTCATTTGATCCGGGAGATTGTAGATCGCCGCGAGATCGAGATTAAGAGAGTAGACACAAAGAACAACGCCGCGGATCCACTCACCAAGGCCCTCCCTCAGCCACAGCATGAGCGACTTTTTGAGATGTTGGGTATAAGATACGCCAATAACTGGCCTTAGTGCAAGTGGGAGATTGTTGGATATATGTATGCCCTAGAGGCCATTATGTGATAGTGGATGTATCTATACATGTATATATATTCAGTTTGCATTCTTGCTCGACATGATAGTATGTTATCTGGTTCTTCTTTATCTGACATGTTTATTTGATCATGCTTCTATTCATTCATACATGCTGATAAAGCCCTGAGGATATCGGCTTGACTACTCTGATTATGATGGAGATCATACTAGTGGGACATCTGTAGTCTATAAGCATATCCTGGAACGTCCCTAGTCGTAGGTATATCGAGACGGGGCATTGATATACCAGAGTGGACTAGCGTATATGATACTAGACCCATACAATGGGCGATGAATGTTCCCACATTCATCGATGTTTGACATCAAGATCATATACGGGTGCTCAGTGGTGACTGGGTACACTGGACGGACTCACCGAGAACTCCTATATGGAATTATATCTATCGTCGGATAGCAGTTCTCAGGTGACACTGGTACAGGTTAGTCTGTAGACCCGAGATCGTCATAGAGCCTTGTGTGTTCTCCCACCGTACTTTGATTACCACCCTACCACGGCTCTACTGAGTCGTGCAAGCAGGTGGCCGTTGGGTACAGTCCCGAGACACACGAAGGCAATGAGCGATAGGAGGGGTTTCGTCTCTCCCGATATTGGGAGTTGATGCTGTACTGTGCCCGACTGGTTATATCAGTAAGTCCCTGGCCAGGGCTGCTGAGATTTGCTGATAAGTGTTATCAGTAGTTTCTCGATCTGCTATAGACCATTCACCGGCACGACTTATTGAGTTATTGGGGTCGACGTGACCATCCCTAGGCTCGATATGTAGCATATCTGACGAAGAGACCGGACTGTACGGTAGTGTTGCCGGATGGCTCGACGGGAGTTGTAGCAGGTTCGCTTGTTGTCTTCTGATCGCTCAATACCCGGGTGGCCGTTACGTTTAGCTGACCGCTTGCGGCTTGAGGGTACTTGATATGATCATCACCCTCTGCCGGCGTATTGACGAGTCTCAGAGGAGTTACCCAGTCCAGGCGAAACGTTGTGGTGCGCGTATGCGATATGCGCTAGCACCCGATTGAAATGTGCGTATATGATACCGAACATTGATCGGGTGGCCTGCTTTTGGTGGGGTCATATGAGATATGACCGGATTGATAAATTAAGTGTTGATTTATCATCTAACCATTAGTTTTCTCACTTGAAACCTTTCTAGGGTTTTGATGGATGTATGCATGCATGCATGTGTTTCTTTCTTCCTTTTTAGTTTCATGCACATGTAGATGTGCATACATGCAAACTCAGAGATCATCTTGTCTCTCTTTTGCCTCTCTAAGGGTTTAACCCTTCTGTAAGAACTTAGTCTTCCTCTGGTTAAGATCTGCAGAAACAGATCTTTCCACAAGTTGAGAATTTAATTCTCATCGGGGAAATTCTGTCATGCAGATTCAAAACCTAGGGGAAAGAATTGAGTTCAAAGAATTTGATTCTTACAAAACACATGAAAACTAGGGTTTAACCCTATAAAAAGAATTTAATTCTTACAAAACAAGAGACATGAGATCCTCCAAATCCTAGGGTCATTAACATGAGATCAAAATCTCCAAACACCCAGAAGGAAAGACTGATGATTCATTAGTGTTTAAACACTATAACGAAGACCGCACGTGTTTCCCACGCAAGCGCTTAAAAGAAGAACAAGAAGTGCCTCCTAGGGCAGTCACGTGTTTTGCACGCGATCTCCAATCAAGTGCTTAGCACTTATATAAAAAAGGAGGGGATAAAACCTAAAAAGCAGTACCCAGCTTTGCGGCGCCTCACGTGTTCACACGTGAGCGCCACAAGAACCAAGTGCTTAGCACTTATATGCAAAAAAGGAATAAAACCCAAAGAACAACGCCTACTTTGGGACGTCTCACGCGATTCATACATGAGCGCCTCCAAAGTTCAGTGTTTAACACTGGTCTAATGCCTCATGCGGGATACACGTGAGTACTACATTTACCTGTACTTAGCACTACAAGGGTAAATATGAAGACCCAAACCTAGTCACAAATTGGTTAAGTTTTCCCGAGGTCAAAACTTCTTTGATCTCCAAATCGACCAAGCCTCTGTGCTCATTCTTTCCCAAATTGATCTTAGTTCCAAATATGACTATTGATCTTTCAACTGATGATATCCAAAACGATACTCATCCCACATCCTCCCAAGGAAATCTTAGTTTACCACTAACTCCTTTTCCCCTTAAATACCAGATTCGGTTTAAAGGGTACATCTTGTCACACCTCTGATCTATATCATTGTAATTTCTCAACGTCTTCAGAGAGGTGGCGGGTCCCGACAACCAACAAACCTTTGGTGCACTTCTAGATTGACGTGCACACCTCAAATCAAAATCGTGCCTCAAATTCGGCACATTCCATATCAACATCGTTGTTCATCCCGTCACGTAACAAATACATGTGCACGCAAGATGATCAACGGACCGAGACGTCCTTAAACTAAAATCTCACCTCCAAAACGGTGATCAACGGACCAAGACGTCCTTAAACTAAAATCTCACCTTCAAAATGGTAATCAACGGACCGAGACGTCCTTAAACTAAAATCTCACCTCCAAAATGGTGATCAACGGACCGAGATGTCCTTAAACGGGAACTTCGCCTCTAAAATGGCGATAATGGACCGAAATGTCCCTAAACTAAGACAACAGAGCCCAAATGCTCTCTTATTGGATCTGAAACAAAAATGATCCTGAAATCTCGTTAAGTGGATCTTAGTCTCAAATTAGACTAATGTATCCTTAACGAAAACAAATCGAGCCCCCAAATGCTTACATACGTTTAAGTCGATCTTAATCTCAAAATAGATTAACGATCCTTAAATATAAAAAATCCCAAATCTAAGAAAAACAGATTTGGACTAATCCACGCCCTACGGGCGACAACATAAATTAGTCTCCGTATACAATTCACGGGCAACCTAAACAAATAAAAAACACACACGACACGAAGTGAACTTCCGGAGCAGGAGAAAGTGGTTATCGCGATGCGATAACGTAATTAACTGCAGGGGCTTGCGCCTGCAGGGAAGAGCGTCCCCACAATCAAAAACCCCTCGAAAAATGAGGGGGAATCTGACGAAGTCACGCTACAACGGCCACATCTGTCCAAACCTCCGATATATGGTGCCATAAATCAACTTGGCATCTTCGGAGATGTGGACGGATAAATCCAAATAGAATCTGCCCCCAAATTCAGGCAAGACGATCTATCCCGGTTCGTCTCTGTTTTCGGCGGTAAACAGGGTAGATTCCTATACATCTACGCCAAGGATCGAAGCCCTCATCTCGAGGCCACCGAGCAGCTTCCTTGCCCGGTCCATCCCTGACGGGTAGATTCCTACTCATCTACGCCAAGGATCGAAGCCCTCATCACGAGGCCACCGAGCAGCTTCCCTGCTCGGTCCATCCCTAGCGGGTAGATTCCTACCCATCTACACTAAGGATCGAATCCCTCATCACGATGCCACCAAGCAGCTTCCCTGCCCGGTCCATCCCTGGCGGGTAGATTCCTACCCATATACACCAAGAATCTAAAGCCCTCCTAAAGAGGCCACCAAGCAGCTTCCCTGCCTGGTCCATCCCTGACGGGTAGATTCCTACCCATCCACGCCAAGGATCGAAGCCCTCATCACAAGGCCACCGAGCAGCTTCCCTGTCCGGTCCATCCCTAGCGGGTAGATTCCTACCCATCTACGCGAAGGATCGAAGCCCTCATCATGAGGCCACCGAGCAGCTTCCCTGCCCGATCCATCCCTAACGGATAGATTCCTACCCATCTACGCTAAGGATCGAAGCCCTCATCATGAGGCCACCAAGCAGCTTCCCTGCCCGGTCCATCCCTAGCGGGTAGATTCCTACCCATCTACGCTAAAGATCGAAGCCCTCATCACGAGGCCACCGAGCAGCTTCCCTGCCTGGTCCATCCCTAGACGCTAAGAATCTAAGTCCCTCCTAAAGAGGCCACCGTGCTAGTCCGATGGGTTGATTCCTACCCTACGAAGAGACGAGGTCGTTAACTCGGATCTGACAATGGACTAGTACTGACCTTCCAACACTTGTATATCTGTTGATTCATCCTAAATGAACGATCGCCACCTCGACTCCGGGGAGTGGAAGGGCACCGACCTTCCTACACCTGGCGGTCAATCGACTTACACTCGACCCGCGATCGTCATCTAAAAGGCCGGTCATCGACCTATGGCCTAACACTTGATTCGAGAAAAAAAGACTAGCAAGCTGAAGTACTCACGCAGAAAACACAGTCATGCAGAGGAAAATAAGCTCAGCTTTATTTATGTTCCAAAAATTTTTACAAGGTACTCAAGGCTCCTCAGCCTTACAAAAGGTGCCCTGAGGCTTACAAAATTTGAAAAATAAAAAGGAAAAACAAAAAATGTACAAGACGAAAACGCTCATGCTGTGGGCTTCGCCTGGGTCTCGCCTTGCTCGGCACCGTCCTCAGGGGCCGGGGCTTCTACCTCCACAACCTCCTCTCCCCCGATGGCCGCCCCGGCCCCAGCCACTTGCGGCGTATCCACCGAGAGCGGGACTCTGGCGTGGAGCTCACCGTCGGCAAACTCCAGCATCAACGCCTTGACGGCATCAAGAGCCTCGTGCCAAATGATAGCCGAGGCTTCGGCGATGTCGGCATAGAACTGATCTGACGCCTTATACTTCTCCACTAACTTAGAGGCTCAGAGCTCGGCAATCTTCGCCGCCTCAACCGCCGCCCCGGCCTCCCTCTTGCTGGCGTCCCTCAACTTATTCATTGTGGCATAGCGCTTGCCTAACTCCTCCAACTTAGCCTGAACGACTTGGTTGGACGCACTCAGAAGTCGTTGGGACTCCTGGCACTTGGAGACCGTTAGCGTCTCGACGGCCAACCAGATTTCGAGGGCGGTTGTCTTCTCCTTCTCCTGCTGCAACTCAAGGCGCAGATCCTCCTCCCGTGAAGACGATTCCCCCGCCTTTCTTATGGACGGGGCAATCTCCTCGGATTCAATATTTACGACGAGGACGCAGTGTTGGAGAACCTGAGGAAAGCAGCAGAACCTGTTAGAAACATTCAAATTAAGAAAGAGCACTTAAGGGAATCCTTAAAGGAAATGGATATCGACCTAAACTACCTCCTGAGCGATGGCGGCCACTTGGGCCTTCAAGGTCCCCCGGGGAATTTTGCCTCCGGCCGATCGCTCCATGTCGAAGAGCAAGCTGTCGGCAACGGAGAGCCCTGAAGGGACCATAAAGCAGACGTCCCCCTCCTGCACGGGAATCCCCTCAGGAATCTCAGTGGACGGTGGGTGGGAGATCGTCTTTTTCCTCTTGAGGGGAACCTCGACACCCTCTTCCTCCCCCCTCGCCAAGGGCGCCCAGAACTCGCGCATGCTTCTGGCTGCCCCCGCGGCGGTCATCGGGGGCTCGAGACTCTGCGGAAGGCTTCGCCGGTGGAGATGGTCTCGGGGCCGAGTGTTCAGACCATAATATTGCATTTTTCATTCCCCTATTCTTATCCTTTTTATAAATAAACAGGTACTCTTGACGCACGTTTGTTGCATATTACAGGATACAGGTTTTTGGAGCAAATACAGTGAAAAAGACACAAAACAACAGAAAAAGGGACTTTTGACCAACAATTAGACGGATCCTAGTCAAGCCTAGACGAAGAACAGTGCAAGGTCCAAAATGTCAAGACAAACAGTTAAAAGATCGCTATAAGTTTTCGCTGAAACATCTGGAGAAGAATTAGAAGCCCAACAGAGAAAGTAACTATGGAAATAGAAAGCCCAAGAAGGAAATAAGGAAGCCCAGAAGTTTGGTGAGCTAAGCTCACCAAAGGGCCGCGGAACCGCGGCCCAAGCGCCCAATTGCCGCGGTTCCGCGGCCATTTAATGCCCGTGTCGGCGCCGACTTCTTGTGTCGGTGCGTCGGTGCGGGTGTTAGGATTTTCAGTGGGCAAATCTGTAATTTCACATATGCGAGAGCCTGTAACCCTAGTTTCCTTGTTTGCTTATAAATTGTAATCAAAAATTGTAAAACCCTATGCCTCTTTTTAATCAATAAAATTTCAGAATTGCTGGGAGTTATTCAGATCTGTTCTCTATTGTTTGGAGGGAGCCATCGAATTAGTAAGTAATTTCATTCCTTTAATTAAAATGTTTTCTCATCCCCTAATGAGCGAGTAGTCTCCTCGCTTGTTAGGGTTAGCCTTAGGGAAAGGGTTGAGAGATGAGATCTCTCACCCCTTTCAATGCCACATTCACCTAATGAATTAGAACTCCTTGCATACGCGCACAACCGCTCCCTACGGCACCCTACCCCTCGAGGTAACGGTGAACCGTAGTATAAAAGGCCGGTTGCGCGTGTTTTCCATGGGGGTTAGGGTAATTATCAACATAGGAAGGATACGAATCTAGAGGAAGAAACATCTTCCCAAAAGATTCGGATCCACTTTATTGATAATTATCGTAACATCTAATAGATCTAAAAAAAAGAAGGCATTGAAAGCTGTGAGGAAAACGTTAATCTCCAAAACTACCCCTAAGCCTAACCCTAGCAAGACTCTTAATTAGATTAATTAGATCCAGTTTTTATAGATTTTTATAAACCAACCAAAACGACATTTTGAATCAACTCGTTAAAACACATAAAAGAAATTTACCCGTCTCTGTGGATCGACCCGTACTCACCGGCTAGCTGCGAAGCGACGCCGTTTCTGATTGCGGTAAACTTATATTTTTGGACTTAATCAAATTAGTAAGAAATTTGATTAAGTCCAAAAATATAAGTTTACCGCAATCAGAAACGGCGTCGCTTCGCAGCTAGCCGGTGAGTACGGGTCGATCCACAGAGACGGGTAAATTTCTTTTATGTGTTTTAACGAGTTGATTCAAAATGTCGTTTTGGTTGGTTTATAAAAATCTATAAAAACTGGATCTAATTAATCTAATTAAGAGTCTTGCTAGGGTTAGGCTTAGGGGTAGTTTTGGAGATTAACGTTTTCCTCACAGCTTTCAATGCCTTCTTTTTTTTAGATCTATTAGATGTTACGATAATTATCAATAAAGTGGATCCGAATCTTTTAGGAAGATGTTTCTTCCTCTAGATTCGTATCCTTCCTATGTTGATAATTACCCTAACCCCCATGGAAAACACGCGCAACCGGCCCTTTACTACGGTTCACCGTTACCTCGAGGGGTAGGGTGCCGTAGGGAGCGGTTGTGCGCGTATGCAAGGAGTTCTAATTCATTAGGTGAATGTGGCATTGAAAGGGGTGAGAGATCTCATCTCTCAACCCTTTCCCTAAGGCTAACCCTAACAAGCGAGGAGACTACTCGCTCATTAGGGGATGAGAAAACATTTTAATTAAAGGAATGAAATTACTTACTAATTCGATGGCTCCCTCCAAACAATAGAGAACAGATCTGAATAACTCCCAGCAATTCTGAAATTTTATTGATTAAAAAGAGGCATAGGGTTTTACAATTTTTGATTACAATTTATAAGCAAACAAGGAAACTAGGGTTACAGGCTCTCGCATATGTGAAATTACAGATTTGCCCACTGAAAATCCTAACACCCGCACCGACGCACCGACACAAGAAGTCGGCGCCGACACGGGCATTAAATGGCCGCGGAACCGCGGCAATTGGGCGCTTGGGCCGCGGTTCCGTGGCCCTTTGGTGAGCTTAGCTCACCAAACTTCTGGGCTTCCTTATTTCCTTCTTGGGCTTTCTATTTCCATAGTTACTTTCTCTGTTGGGCTTCTAATTCTTCTCCAGATGTTTCAGTGAAAACTTGTAGCGATCTTTTAACTGTTTGTCTTGACATTTTGGACCTTGCACTGTTCTTCGTCTAGGCTTGACTAGGATCCGTCTAATTGTTGGTCAAAAGTCCCTTTTTCTGTTGTTTTGTGTCTTTTTCACTGTATTTGTTCCAAAAACCTGTATCCTGTAATATGCAACAAACGTGCGTCAAGAGTACCTGTTTATTTATAAAAAGGATAAGAATAGGGGAAAGAAAAATGCAATATTATGGTCTGAACAAATACCCCCAAACTTACCTTTTTTGCTCGTCCTCGAGCAAACTTATTATTTATTCACTAAAATCCTAACCACACTTTCGCAGGTAAACGTGATTGCACTGAGCATGTGCAACAAGCCGTTAAACCTCTAGGTGTCCCTAGTAGGAGGAGTGTTGTCTCCTGAGGGTTTTCAGCGGATACTACCCACAAAATCCTATCAACTTGGCACATTTACTTTTGTTCTCCAATTAGGTTTTCTAACAAGGAATTCTATTATCTTATACTTGTAAATTATCCACCCACATTCTTCACACTTCCTCATCATTTAACTTAAGATTATATATATCCTATAGACTTACTTAGCTTTCGGCATCTCCTAAGTTTTCCTTCTAGGGTTACATCTCTACTCAGGAATTTCTATCAACTCTATTAAAGATACAAGTTCTATTCTTCATTCCTTTTTCTCATCTAGACTCCAATCACATACCCCTACGTGTGTGTATAAGTCACCCCTATACTTGGAAATTCAAATCAAGCAATCAACCCCTTTTCCGTTGTCCAAAGTACTAATTAGTTGGTGAATTTAAATGAAATTTGCTTACACATCCTTCATGCGACCGTTAATACTTCTTGAGGTACCAACGACCGATTACAAGATGCGTTAGCACTTTAAAGCGTACTTCCTAGTTTTGCAACACCCAAGGCTTTAGCAGTGACTCCCAAACCAGTTGGTCTAAGGCACTAGGTGATGAAGCACCCTCGCTAAATATTTTTCTATTTTTGCAGCCTTAAGTAATCACAAAAACCAGTGTCCATTTTTTATTCTTTATTCACACTTTTTCTTTTATTTTCTTCGTACTAAGGACTTTAGACAAGAGCATTTCAAGGTCTCTTCTACTATTCCAAGTTTCAAGGTGCGTGAATGTGCAAATTGTAGGGTATACATTTTCAGAATTTAGACTTAAGCTAGGAACTATTTTTCAAACTTATACTCTAATAAGAACATCAATACTCTTCCCTTGTTTCGACTTAGCCTAAGAAGTGAACCCAAAATTTGCCTATTTCTAAATAAACTACAAGGCATATACTTTCTACCGTTAAATTTTAAGGAATGTTATTTTTTGGGTTTTTTAATTCACTAAGTCTAAGATCTAGTTGTTCCTAACCAGTTAACTTATTTGTCAAACTCAAGTCAGTTAGCCAAAATTGAATACATTAATTTTTATAATTTTTGAAATTTTTCAATTTTTTATGGGTTTTCAAATAAGCATGCAAATGCAAAAATATGTACAAATGAAATGAATGCGAAGGAAGAAGACGTACCGAGCATACCCCCAAACTTGAACTTGACAGTGTCCTCACTGTCATGCTAAACCAAGAGGGTCAAAATGCCGAGACTCCCCTGTTTATTTATTTATAATTTTTTATTGTTAAGAAAAACAAAAATATATACAAAAAGGCCCTCCCCCAAACTTCATTTAAACTATGTTAGACATTACTGCCAAACTTTGCATAGACCAAACGTCAACACCAACCAGTTGAAAAATTTATCAGTAAAGAGTATGAGTTGGTGGAAGAATAAGTTGTAGCGATTCACAAAGAATTGGGGAAGATAGAAGTGGTGGTATGGAGGGTGTGGAGGTGAATATACAAGAGGTGGTGATGCATCTAAACGAGAATGGGAATGATCAGCAATCAGTAAAATGTTGGCATTCTCGTAGCTTCTCAAAAGAAATGGGGGTGGTTCAACTTCTAAAGGAAAAGGTTGACTAACCACAATATCCCCAAGATGTTCCTGTGGGTCCTCTATTGACTTGGCATCATCCATCAATTGCATATGATATTCAATTATAAGGGAACTGATTTCCTCGATGTCCGCCATAGTCCAACTGAAAACTTGCCGCCTATCTTGTAAGACCTTTAAAATAGCGTTCTCTTGCTCGAAGGCTAGAGAGGCTGATATTATAATGGGAAAAGTCTCATTTTCACCTATGTAAGGATATTTAAGGTGAGGCAGTAAGTATATGAGTTCGAGTTTCGGAGGCGAAAGAATCATTGCGGAATCTACCTCGAACTCAAAGGACTCCAACACAGGTTCGAAATCACTGCAAACAACCGATTCGGATGGTTCGACTAACTCATCCAAAAATTCAAAAGACTCATATTCGGGCTGTGAGTCGTCGTCATCCGAAAAAGTGAAATATTCATAATCAATTTCGGTTGTGTCAACGGTGGTAGGCTCAAGGAGGGACGCACTGGTGGCGTCAAAACTGTTTTCATCAAATAGAAATCTTTTAAGCTCGCAGTCCTCCTGCGTGATTTCGTGAATAGAGCAAACTTCTCGTGTACTAGTTTTTGGTACGGGGGGCAGACTTCCCATCTTATAAATATTGAACTCACTAGACATCTTTCCGAAGGATAGAGTCATGGAGTCATTGCGACAGTTTATTACAGCATTGGAAGTGGCCAAAAATGGTCGACCAAGAATCACCGGAATTTGGTTTCTTGGGTTAGCAACAGGTTGTGTATCCATAACGATAAAATCAACGGGGAATATGAACTCCCCGACTTTGATCAACACATCCTCTAGTTGACCCCTTGGATGGGTGATTGATCGATCAGCCATTTGGAGAGTACAACGAGTGGGTTGCAACTCTCCAACCCCTAATTGTTCGTACACGGAGTAGGGAATCAGGTTAACACTAGACCCAAGATCTAAAAGTGCTCGATTAATTTTCTTATCCCCAATCGTGATTGAAATCGTAGGACAGCCGGGGTCCTTTCGTTTTTGGGGTAAGGTTTGATGGTGGTTAATAGCATTGCTCACTGCACTAGCCACTAGCACTTTTTTGGGTACTTGAGATGCCTTTCTCTTCGAGGTGCATAAGCCCTTTAAGATTTTCGCGTATGAAGGGACTTGTTGGATTGCATCTAAGAGAGGTATATTTATGCTAACCTGCTTAAATATCTCCACAATCTTCTCCACTTGTGCATTTGGTTTATTAGGACTCAACCTGTTCGGGAATGGAGCATTTTGAAAATTCGTTGAGTCAAATGTCTGTGGAGTAGAATGTGGAGTAGGAACGGATCCCGGTGTAGATGTGTTCATGTTGTGAGAAATGGGTCCGTTCGAGCTAGAAGAAGTAGAGCCGTGTGAAGGGTGGAAAATAGGCTCTAAAGAAAGAGGTGAAGAAGAAAGTGAAGAAAATGAAGAAGGGGAAGATGACAATGGAGAAAAAGAAGAAGAATAAGAATAACCACCGGCGGGGATGTCATCACTAGTTCCCACATTATTTTGCAACACTCTTCCGGATCTCAACGTGGTCACCGCATTTACATTGTGATTTGGATATGCGTTTTGTGTGTGACCGGGATTGGGCAATGGTTGAGATGGAAGCTTTCCCTTTTCTCTCTCGCTCAACGCAGCAGTTAATTGTGCAATTTGTGCCTCAATAGATTTGATACTTTGATCGTGTGAAGCATTGTTAGTCATCAAAGATTGAACATAATTTTCAAATCTTGCTGCGGATTCTGTAGATTGCTTGAGAAATGCATCTAAACTTTTTTCGAGCAAGATAACCTTATCATCATTTGGTTGAACCAAATTGTTCGTTTGATTTGTATAAGGTTGTTGTTGGAAAGGTTGCTGGTTTTGAGTTTGTGAAGGTGCTTGTTGTTGTTGTGGAGGAGGAGGTCTTTGAAAATTGTTATTTCCTTGGACTTGTTGATTTTGGTTCCAAGCGAAATTTGGATGACTCCTCCACCCCGAATTGTATGTCGAAGAGTACGGATCGTTTCTTTGTCGTTACTGAAATGCAGCATTGACTTGATCTTGTCCTTGAATAGGTGCATTATAAGGACACTCTTCGGTTAGATGTGATGGATTCGAACAACAAGCACAAACAGTTCGCGTGGGTAAAGCAGTGGCAGGAGAAGACGATGAGATTTTGGTCTCAATGGCTTCTAGCTTTTTCATAAGTAAGGCCATCTCGGCCTTCATAGCAATCGACATATCTACTTGATGTATGCCTGCCCTAGATTGACCAATAGAAGAATATGATGTGGTCTTGGTACTTTCCCACTGAATTGTTTGCTCACTAAGATCCTCAAGAAACTGCCACGCTTCGTCGCTAGACTTGGAGAGAAAATGACCTTGAGATATGGTTTCTAGCAACTGCTTCGTTGCCGAGTTCAATCCCTCGTATAATGTTTGGCAAAGTTGCCAACTTTCGATCCCATGATGAGGGCATTGAACAAGTAGGTCTTTAAATCTCTCGAAGCACTTCCAAAATGGTTCGGAAGGAAGCTGTGAAAATTGTATAATCTCGTTTTGGATTCTAGAAGTTTTGTGATGAGGATAGAACTTTTTCAGAAAAGCTCTCACAAACTCGTCCCAATTTCTAATGGAATGTGATGCGGTGCTATATAGCCACTTCTCGGCTAGGTCACATAAGGTGAAAGGAATGACCCTTAGCCTTATAGCGTCATCACTCAATTGGGTCGTTTTCATCATAGCGCACACATTTTGGAATTTATTAATAAAAATATACGCATCTTCCGATTCCAAACCATGAAATTTTGGCAGCATATTGATGAAATATGGTTTTATTTCAAAGTTGTCCCCATTTGCCGGTGGGGGTGAAAGACAGGTAGGTAAAGAAGTGCGGACGGGGTAGAAGAGATCCTGGAGCGCAACTCGTGCGGGCGCTACAACAGGCAGAAGATTCGGGTTATTCGCACCTGGCGGAGGTGGAATCATTCCCGTCGGTAAGGTATCATTGGGGTTGAATCCTGACATACCTTCGAAAGAAGAATTTGAAGATGGAGGTAAGGAAATGGAGGGAATTTCGACTTCGGTGTCGAAAGGTTCGTCGGTCGGTACCAACGAAACACGGACTAATCGGGCGTTAGTATTCCTAGTCCAAAGTGACATACACTAAAAGGGATAGTGTAGTCAGAAAAATAGAAAAACAGAATGTGGGGGTAAAATAACGTCAATGAAGGGAAGTGAGTGGAAGTGAGTTGCAAGTTTTCTTAGCGGCAAGTTGCAAGTTTTTAAAAGATTTTTCTTTTCTCTTTTTTTTTATTTTATGTGAGAGTTTTGCAAAGAAGTTTTGAAAAGAGACTCGTGACACAAATGTATCAACCACACATGCACAATCAGGCCTAGATCTAGGGTCGCCTAGGTCTGCTAGACAGCTCCTAACTAGGGCTAGAAATAGGACCTCAAACCGCCTCTTCACGGACAAGTACGGCCAGGTAAGTGGGAAGGAACCACAAAAGTGGGCCTAATTAATAACCACTAGCCTAGACACCGCAAAGTCGGTTAGGATAAACGGTCGATGCCTATACTAGTCCTTTTCCTATTAAGCTCGATGTCCTTAGGTCTGAGTCTAATCTTTTTTAATTAATTACGGTCGATGCAAAATGCTTTAGGTGTTTTCTGGGGTCCTGGGAAGGGTGATGAAATCCCCACCCAATCTGAGTTTGGTCAATTAGCCCCTTAGAGTCCGATTAAATTATGCAAAACAATACAATTTCACTTGCAATCAATTTTTAGCGCAGCGCAAAGAAACCTGCAGAAAATCTGTTATTTAGAAGGGGGAAAAAGAATTTTTTAGCGCAAAAAATTCCTGCAGAAAATTTTTACAGTGGAGATATGGAGCTTGCAGAGGGGAGGAAAAGAGAGCAAACCATATAAAAATGATGCGCTGACGTGGCCAAGGCGCGGCGGAACCGCGGCGTGGGGCCCACTTCTGCGGCGGAAACGCGGTCTCCTGGTGGAATCGGTCTCTGAAAAATTTTCTGCTGTTCTGTACCTTCAGTTCCTCTCTGTTCTTATATGTACTTTTCTGTTTTTCCTTCTGTAAAATTCCAGATCCGCGATTCTTCGCTGTTCCTGCAAGATTCAAAAGATACACCCTTCAAACAGATCAAAGTTGATAATTTTTGTATTTTTTTATATTTTCAGATTTTTATAATTTTTTTTTAAAATTTATATCAACCCGAAAATTCACAAAAAGAAAAATTACGCCATCCCCGGCAACGGCGCCATTTGATTAAGTCCAAAAATATAAGTTTACCGCAATCAGAAACGGCGTCGCTTCGCAGCTAGCCGGTGAGTACGGGTCGATCCACAGAGACGGGTAAATTTCTTTTATGTGTTTTAACGAGTTGATTCAAAATGTCGTTTTGGTTGGTTTATAAAAATCTATAAAAACTGGATCTAAAATCTAATTAAGAGTCTTGCTAGGGTTAGACTTAGGGGTAGTTTTGGAGATTAACGTTTTCCTCACAGCTTTCAATGCCTCTTTTTAATCAATAAAATTTCAGAATTGCTGGGAGTTATTCAGATCTGTTCTCTATTGTTTGGAGGGAGCCATCGAATTAGTAAGTAATTTCATTCCTTTAATTAAAATGTTTTCTCATCCCCTAATGAGCGAGTAGTCTCCTCGCTTGTTAGGGTTAGCCTTAGGGAAAGGGTTGAGAGATGAGATCTCTCACCCCTTTCAATGCCACATTCACCTAATGAATTAGAACTCCTTGCATACGCGCACAACCGCTCCCTACGGCACCCTACCCCTCGAGGTAACGGTGAACCGTAGTATAAAGGGCCGGTTGCGCGTGTTTTCCATGGGGGTTAGGGTAATTATTAACATAGGAAGGATACGAATCTAGAGGAAGAAACATCTTCCCAAATGATTCGGATCCACTTTATTGATAATTATCGTAACATCTAATAGATCTAAAAAAAAAAGAAGGCATTGAAAGCTGTGAGGAAAACGTTAATCTCCAAAACTACCCCTAAGCCTAACCCTAGCAAGACTCTTAATTAGATTAATTAGATCCAGTTTTTATAGATTTTTATAAACCAACCAAAACGACATTTTGAATCAACTCGTTAAAACACATAAAAGAAATTTACCCGTCTCTGTGGATCGACCCGTACTCACCGGCTAGCTGCGAAGCGACGCCATTTCTGATTGCGGTAAACTTATATTTTTGGACTTAATCACCGAGCTCGGGCCGGCTCGGGACAAGCTCACGCCCCGGGCTTTCTTCTGGGCTGTAGCGGCTATGGCAGCTAAGATCTTGGATCGGTCCATTTGTCCTGCGAAAGGAGAATACACGAAAGAGTTAGTGGTGCTAGAAGGGCAAAAGAAATCATTCAAGTCTAAACAGATCGTCCAAAGACCTAACTCACCCATGAAGCGCGCAGGGCTGAGCCCGGCCCAGCTAAGAACCTGCTCAGAAAGCAGGACGTCGGCCCGCTGGATCGGCACCCACATGGATGCCGTCCCCGCCTCAGGCGAGGATGACTGCTTCCCCCTCGGGCAGTCGGCCTTGTGCCATTGTGTAGGCACGGGCTAATCCTCGTCCTCGGGTGGCCCGACGAATACAAACTTCTCCTTCCAGTCGTGGATGGAAGAAGGAACGACTAACACACCCGACCTGGCCACCCCGCCCTTGCGTTTTTTAAAGGAAAAATACACCCAGCTCGGCTCATTCTTGCTAGTGCCGGGGTGATTCTTATAGCAGAGAAAAGAAGTAAGAAGGGTCAAGCTGAAGGGGTTGTCCTCAAGTTTCATCCAGACCAGAAATCCGAGGAGGATTCTCCATGAGTTCGGCGCCAGCTGGCCCGGAAAGAGATGGAAGTAATGAAGTACCCCGCATACCTCGGTTGGAAAGGGCAGGCGCATTCCCGCTCGGAATGCTTCCAAATACAGGGCAATCTCCTTCTTCTGCACATGGTCCGCCCGTTCGCCCCCTTTAGCCAAACAGAGCGAATAGTTAGAGGGGATATGGAAATGAGCCCGAATCTCGGCAAGCTCGTCCAGATCCCTCAAGACGGAGGGCGCATCGCGGGCGTTCCCGATGCGCACCTTAGGGGCCCTTGTCGCCGCCGGACGGCTAGCGACGCGGGTAGCCCTGGCTTTTTGGGGCGATCCCGACACGGAGGAAGCAACAAGAGAACCCTCTTGGCTGTCAGCAGCCAAAGAGGCGGAAGACTCTCTAGACTCGGCTCCAACGACTGGAACCTCATCGCCCGACTCAACCTTAATTACTTCTACAGACTCCTCAGAATAGGACATCTAACCTGATTCAAAGAGATTGGTTCTCCGAGGAAAAAGCACAAGGGATCCGATCTAACGGAGGGAGCGCCGAGCAATCTTTGACAACGAAGGGAAATTATGACGGAAAGTGTTGGCCTTAGGGGGTCCCCTCCTATTTATACACTGCAGAAAAGGCATCCAACGGCCCAGATCAATTCCCGCCAAAACGAAGCGTCGCGTCTGCCAGCCGTCAAGTCTCCACGTGTCGAACGACCATTAGGGATGTCCCTTCGATTGCAGGCGATAGCGACAGCCTGTCGCGTCCGCCAACCCGCTTCAGACGTGTGGCCTGTAACCCAACAGACGGACGAGCGAATCGATGGCCCCTCTTTAATGCGCGATCATTTCACTGATCCGCTGATATCATCAGAGATACGCACGAAGATCCAAGCGCTGGGGGATACGCCGCGTGGATCCAGAAATCTGAACGACGCAACTGCCCAACACTACGTCGTCCCGGAAAATCCGCACCTAGGATTCCCGGCAACAGACTGAACGAGACAAACCAAGCAGGCCACTCTCGACCCGACCCATAAATAGGTCGGAACGAGAGTGAGGAGCTAATGATGATGCTCATAAGTAAGAATCCCTCAGATCACGACACGTGGCGAATGCCGCATCACCCACGACAGCTCACTAGACTCCTGGGGGGCTACCGAGGCAAAATCAGTGTGGAGCACTGATGACCTTTCTCGGTTCGTCTCCGAGCTTACACTCCGCATCTTACCCAAGAGCGACCTAGTCGACAAACTGGCGCCCATGCTCCTTTGCTCGTCTCCGAGCTATTGCAGAGCTGAGCTTCCTCGGCCTTCCGGCTCGTCTCCGAGCCTCACGCCGAGCTAAGCCTCCCTAGTTCTCCCGGACAAACGAGAACGTGAGGCCCTAGCGCTTCCGCAACGGCTCCGCGTATCTCGCCAAAGTGAGATATCCGCCGCCGCACGTCCTACGTCCTACGCTGGCGCATCCCCCCATTAATGGATGTATCCCGCCATTAATGGGGGGATCCCGTCATTCACGCTGGCGTAACGTCAGGGACGTAACCGAATACGAAGATCTCGCGCCTGCTCGCTCCATGCGACCACTATAAAAACCCCTCTCTCAGACGACTCAGGTAAGGCAATTTTAATCCAATAAGCCGCTACTCTGCTCATTTTCCTCGGCTAACTTTATCGTCGGAGGGTCCTACGCTGGTCATCCACCCCGGGACTTCTTTACAGATAGCTCGGTTTCACCTCAAAATCAACCCATTGAGATCCACGCACCCAAGGAGACAACCTTTCAATCAAATCTCTGCCATTCAACAGCACTCGCTACAGATTGACGGAGGACGGCATCTGAAGAAGATCCGACCTCCATCAATATCTAATTTTCAACGACCAAACATAAAGGATATGGCCAGCTGAGCATGGCATGCTCGTTTGCGTTGATTTCTTATTTGTTTTCTTTTATTTTGTTATGCAGGGATTATGACAAAGGAAAATATATTATTAGTTTGAGGACTGGGCTAGCGTTGTTAGCACCAGCTTGTTTAAAACAAAATTTGTCCACCAAACTAGATTTGATATGTGGTATCTTTAGGTACAGTTCATGCAGAATTTATTTTTAATAAATCGGATCCATCCTTATAAGTTAAGTTGGTAACTTGCATATCGCAATCTCTCAACTATTCAGACTTTTTTCTTTCTTTCTGATGGATATTCTCTTTCGAAATATTGATAGTTTGGTTTAAGACATGTCTACTTGGAAATAATCTTAATCTATATTGACACGGAGCGGAGGAAACCAAACCACTACATATTGCGCTGAGTATCATTTCTTTTTTCTTTAATGTTTTGCATGAAATGAAATTGCAAAAGAAAAAGGTAATGAAATGATGTTGAGTGAAGCAAAAACAGAGAGAAGTCCAATAAATTATAGCTTACTGTTCTTTCTCCTTTTCAAACCAAATCTGAGCCTATTTATTTGTTTTGAGTTATTTAATTACCGAAGTACAAGCCAATTTACTAAAAAATCTGGGCAGGTTGCCATGTAATACCCAAAAGCTTCACCCATATTCTTATTGATTACCTTCTCTATACTAAAATAACAAAGTACAAACCGTTAACCTGTCGAAAAAATATTCGTAAAATATTCCAAAAAAGACCCTGCATCCATAACATGATTTATTTTGGGCTATTTTTTTAGCCTCTAATCAGTTAATGAATAACTTCTTAAATACCAAAGTTATCGAGAATTATTATTTTTAGCCCAAAATAAATCAGGGTTTCTTCTTCCTCGCCCTAAGAATTTGGGTGTCCACCTCCTCCTCCCCTCCTATTTTTTAATTTTAAATTTGCCAAAAAATCAAGGTTTTATTTTTGGGATATTTATCAAAAACCACATTATGGTTTTATAATTTTACGAGAAATTCTTGTGTTATTTTTTGCCAAAAAACCATCTTATATTTGCTCCATTAGCAAACAATCACCGGTTTCGGAAAAAACCCCAATACTTTTAATTTTTGGGATGTTTTTGAAATATATCCATATGTGACATGCACATGACCTATAAAAGTATTATTATACCCAAAATATCCATGTCATCATGTGGTTTCGAAACATTATGTATAAATTTTTTTCTCTGGTTGTTGTCGTAAAGACGGTGAGAAAGATATTTTGAATATAAAAATACTTTTACAAGTCATGTGCATGTCACATATGAGCATATTTCAAGGTTATACCAAAAAATTAACAGCATCAGGTTTTTTCCGAAACGACATCGTGGTTGTTTGCTAACGGAGCAAACCGCATGGTGATTTTTGCTAAAAGAGTAAACCACAAGATGGGTTTCCATAAAAATGTGAAACCGCATGGTGTTTTTTTTGGTAAATATCCCTTTATCCATCTTTCTCTTCTCCTCTCTTTGATATTAAGGTTTCTTCTTTCCCCTCCCCTCTCTTGATATGCCCTAAAACTTAGGCCATGTTTCGCCATGTGAGAAAAGAGTTCTAGATGTCTTGCTAGAGATAAAAATAACTCGGATGGCACATGTGTTCCTTTGGTGCAAAATCCGCCAAAGTTTTATGTTAAAGCTTGTTTGGACAATATAGGATTTTTATTCCTGATAAAGTATTATTGTATTATGGCATACATGATCTATTGTTTTAATGCGTATATCCAAACGAGCCCTCAGGGTTTCTTCTTTCTCCTCTTTCAAAACTTCAGCTTTTTTCTCATAGCCTTTTTTCATTAGGTGCTTAGTCCAAAAGATCAATGGCTAATAAAGAAGAATTACAAATTTGTAAGTGCTAATCGAAAAGTTTTATGATGACAACTGAAGAATGTAGAAGTGGCTATTTTAGGCGTCCAAAATTCTTTTATAAATATATATAAGTCTAAATGTGAATTTTTATCAGGGGATATATGATTTCCTTAACACAGCAATGTTTGCAATTAGCGGTCTTTATCAAGTTAACAAGGCACTTGGGAAGTTGTAGCTAGGTTCAAGGTTGAAGAAAAATTAAGGAATAAAAAGGATGGATTGAAGGAGAAGAAGCAAAAATCGAGGACGTGTTAAAATAAAAACACTCAAGATGACTAGGTCTAGTTTGACTATTAGGTCTGACGCACTACTAGAATAGGGGATTGCCCCTACGGAAGAATAGGGGGTTGCCCCTACGGATATTGAAATCCGTAGGGGCAGATTTATTTTGGCCCTACGGATTAGTCCGTAGGGCTAGACGGTTGCCCCTACGGTCCTTACATATTTATATAAAAATTATTAAATCTTAAATTGTTGTTTGCCCCTACGGAATCGCAAACCAAGAACCTACGGACTTATCCGTAGGGGCATCTAAATAGGGATTTAAGTTAAAAGCTCAGATCGATTCCTACGCTCATTATTCCCAATTCTCGCGCGCGAAAAAAATTCCCAAACCCTCGTTCTCGCCGATCGATCGTCGTTCTCGTCATCGCCAGCGCCGCCGATTCATCGTAGCCAACGCCTGCTTTCATCGTAGCCACCACCTGCTTTCGTCGTCGCCAGCGCCGACTCATCGGAGTTCTCGTCGTCGCCTCTGCACAGGTAAGGAATTCTTCAATTACTCAAATTTTTGATTGGGGGTGGGGCTGGGGCTTAGGGCTGGGGCTGGGGCTAGGGCTGGGGCTCGGGCTCGGGCTGCAGCTGGGGCTGCAGCTGTGGCTGTGGTTGGGGCTCGGGCTCGGGCTGCGGCTAGGGTTGTGGTTGGGGTTGGGGCTCGGGCTCGGGCTGCGGCTAGCGTTAGGGTTAGGGCTGGGGCTGCGGCTGCGGTTGAGGTTAGGGTTCAGCAGGGGGTTGCTGTTGGGGTTGGGGTTGGGGTTGGGATTAGGGTTGGGGTTTTGGATTTCAGGGTCTAAGTTAATTTCCATTCTAATTAGCATTAAGCTCGTTAATTGAAATGTTGATAATAATCATAAGAGTAAAATTTGTCTAGTTTGAGAAGGTGTTGGAAACTGGACTAATAATGTGGGTAAAGCCCAGTTTAATTAATAATTTTATTTGTCATTCTCAAATTTTCTTGGAAACGGAGACTGTTTTGTGGAACTTTTAGCCGTTGGGCATGTTGGGGTTTTGTTTTTGGAGTCATCGGACATGGCATTTGGTAGGTATCCAAAGACCCCGTATCTGATTTTGGATATTTTTGATTGATTTAAACTGTGGGTCTGAGTAGTCCCTTAATTTGATCTGGTTGGGGTTTGAGTATGCAAATGATTTGTAGTCTGGTGGAAATTTTGTGGGTGTTTTCGGTTGAATATGTTTGCTAATTGTATAAGATGCTCATAAGATTCTGGATTTTGAGGATGAGCCGTTGTAATTGGAAATGCTTAGAATTGTAGGACCTTCTTTATTTTAGCTATATATAATTGCAAAAAAAGACACATTTCTGATTTGAAGAAAAGGAAAGGCAAAATAGGGATTTAGTTATGGATTTTACTTAGGCGTCTCCTCTTTTAATACATGTCTATCTTTACAAGAATATCGTGTCACATATTCGGTTTTAGCATCTGTACGCAACTGCTTTGATTATCATCGTGTTATTAACATCTTGAACTTCTATCCTTTTTCTAATATGTTTCATAGTTGGGGTTGCGGTTGGGGTTGGGGTTCGGCAGGGGGTTGCGGTTGGGGTTGGGGTTAGGGTTAGGGTTAGGATTGGGGCAGGGGGTTGCGGTAGGGGGTGAGAATTTTTCTAGGTTTCTTTTAAAGCTTGTGAAGGAAATTTTGAGCCCCCTAAAAATGAACATTTCTAATGATTTTGATAAGAGACAAGAGAGCAATAAAGTTTTGTTTTCTATTTGTCTAGATTCAAATGTCTACTTATATATATATATATATATATATATATATATATATATATATATATATATATATATAAATATTTACAATCTCAATATTCGTGGCATGTTGGTTATAAATTTCTCTCTCTATAGAGATATATAGCCTACTTCAGCACATAGCTAGGTATGCGATAAAATTATTTTTGATAAAACAATGCATGATATAATATGGAAATATATTTGTTTCTTAGCTTCAATCATACAAACGTGTTCCAAATTAACGTAATTCAAATAGCAATTCCTTGGAATTTTTTAGTCCAGAGAATCTTGATCGAGTCTCAGGATCATATTGATTCAAGAATTTTGTGTGACACCAAAGACTGGACGTTAGACGAATAGCCGGTGGTAAAACTTCTTAAAGTATATTAATTTTGAATCTTCTTCTAAACTCAATGATTCTACATTGATAAAGAAAAGCTTAGATATCGATGATAAATGGCCACATATTACAAGTTACAAAGATGATGTTCAACACCTTCCCAACTTTTTCATTGCTTGTGATATTTTCTCTACTCTCTCTCCTTTTCTCCTGGTCTCTGTCTATCATGAAACTTTGGGCATGCAAATTAAGACTCTGTTCTCTTTTTGGTTATTATTTTTCCCTTTGTCGGCTTAATTATTGAGATGGAGATTTGATTAGAGTTTTGGTGTTCATAATTTCATAATATGAGCAAGGCAATTGACAAATCATCATGATGTTGTTATGATCATAGCAAGATGTAGGTGCTTGTGTGTTGGTACTAAAGCATGATACAATCTCTTTTATTGCTAGTGGATGCGTTTTGTTCAAAGAGTCTTTTCCTTTTAGTAATTTTCCTCTTTAGGGAGTTTTCGACATTGAAATCTCACTAGTTGATAATGTTAAATGAGTTCTAGTCCTAGTTTGCTACATTTTTTGATTTATAGTAGATGGTGATATTTCTTTAAGTAAAAACAACCCTACACTTAAGCGAAATCATAAATTGAAACACACATATATAGAATACAACTCATACATGGGTATCCTCAAATCTAACTTTTATTATCGATAATTTATTCTTTTCAACGACAAACGCACACACAAAGCATATACACAGATTTTCTCCTTTGTCAGTAACCATCCCGTTCTTAGATTTCTCAATATAGTCATCATAACCTACAATTTATATGATACAGTCTAACATGGCCCATGAGTACGTCAGGGTTAAGGACTGGATGTATGTGAATTGGCAACAACGTATGCAACCTAAGTTTGTCACTGGAGTTTCTGCTTTCATTGAATTTGCACGCGCACATAATAAGAAGGAGAAGACAGTAATGTAGCAGAAGAAGAAGGAGAAGACAGTAATGTGGCAGAAGAAGAAAAAAATGACATTCCTTGTTCTCTGTTTCAGCATCAATCTTCTGATATGAACTAATGATGGCTTTCACATTGGCTTTTCCTTTTAGAGACTTCTTAGTGTCTAATGGAAAGTATACATCAGATTTGTGCAGGTCAGGTTCTTCTATGACTTTCAAGAGTTTCAACTGATTCTGTAAATTACACCCTAGTTGGGTGATACTTTTACCACTTCTCACTGCAGGTGCGCTCTCTAATATCCATTTTGAATGTAATATTATAGATATTCATGCATGTTTATGTCAAAATTACTTATATTGTCAATTTTTGATTGTCTAGTTGTTGGTGATGCGTCCATATCAGGGACAGAGGCCACTCCCGCTCCTCCAGGTATGTTTATATATCATATAGTGCATGTATATTGATTTAGAATGCTATATCATAAATATACACACATTCTTTTTGCTCTTATTTAGATAGTAATTTTTATTATTGTCTAACTGTAGGTGGTGACAGTAGTTGACAATAAAATTTGTCATCCTAGAAACTATGATTTTTATATGTGCTCCCATGCGGGAATGATTGTAAGTCGTGGACCTGTACAATAAATTCTTATTTGGTATTTGTTTGAAATCAAATTGAATACTATATAATTGATAAGTTTGTTATATTTGTATTTAGTTTGGAATTAACACAATATTTATTCACGCAGCATGCACTTATGATCAACCAACTGCTCATGATATTTGTAGCCCAGCATAGAGATCACCACATCAACTTTTTTTATTGCCTCCACCAAGCTCTTGTGATCATGCATATCACCCTACATATATTCAACATATATATCATCAGGTCTTTCTAAAATCAATGACCTTTAATTCAAAAAAAACAAACACACACACACACAGGGAGTGAATTAATGAAGAAAAGAGGGTCCACTTTTCATTAGGTGTCGTCAAAAGTTTATATCCTCCATCAATTATCAAGCTACCGAGGACGAAAAGCCACCTTTGTTAGTCGAGAGTCATGGTAATAGTCATGGAGATTGATTATAAAAGAAATAGAGAGAAGAAAATAGAAATTGTAGATAGTAGAATAGCACACTCATTTCAAAAATTGCACTTTGATCTTTATGTCTACCTTTTTTTTTAATTGTAGATAGTAGAATAGCACACCCAAATTTTTTTAAAACAAAAGAAAAACAGTGACCTATATACAAAATGGGTAAATATCGTGATCAATAAATTACTTACCATTTGCCGAGACATGTATTTTTGCAGCATCCATACATCATTTTCCTCTTCTTCGATGCCGTATTCTCATTATCTTCGTCTAATCCATCTGAAACTGCAATTAAATTTAATTAAACCAAATAAAATCAAAAATTAAAATCAAACAGCAACAACAAAATCAATGAAATTTATAGCCTACCAGAGTCTTCAAGAATATCCACATATGAATCCTGGGCCTTCTTCTTTTTCTTCAAAGATCTTTTAGAAGCAGAGAATTTTGTTTTCTGGCAAGTGCTTTGAAGCTAAACACCATATTGCCTTTGTATTTGAAAACCAAAAAATGCCCAGTTTGCAGATTATTGACTACTGTAAATTCATGCCACCCATCTCCACTCATGGAAGCAACTTTGTTCTCGATGTGAAGATCAACATGCCATATTTTGCCATTGTGGCTCACTAGGTTAACCTTTTCTCTTCTCTTGACCATCTTGCTAATCTGCTTGGTAAATTTATTCGGAACCGGCTGCGAATCATTAAAAGGCATGCATAAGAAAGGAAGCTAAAATACAGATATATATCATACCAATACATCGAAACTTCAAAGTTGCGATGACAATCCAGAGATATTTATTTCTACACTCGTGGTGCACATGCGAATGCGTCAGGCATCATGGACAAATATTTGATAACATGGAAAGTATTATTAGTATAAAGTAATTAAAGCTTTTAAACACCTTGGGTAGATATTTTCTTAGTTGATGCAATCATATCATGATGACTAAATTTAAGCTATTATATATATGCATATATATTTTTCTAATCTAATATATTACACACACACACACAGAGAACCAATTTGGTAGAAAAATCAGGTAGCAGGACTCTGAAGAAATAGAGTCCATAGCATTGCTCATCATCATCATCCATGATCCCTTTGAAGAAATATTATCAAAAGGGGAGAATAAATTGTTACTGCTAGTTAATGCTTGCAAGATTTATTCTCCTATTTTGATAATATTTCTTTAAAGGGATCATGGATGATGATGATGAGCAATGCTATGGACTCCATTTCTTCAGGGTCCTGCTACCTAATTTCTCTACCAAATTGGTGTTCTCTCTCTCTCTCTGTGTGTGTGTAATATATTAGATTAGAAAAATACATATGCATATCTATAATAGCTTAAATTTAGTCATCATGATATGATTGCATCAACTAAGAAAATATCTACCCAAGGTGTTTAAAAGCTTTAATTACTTTATACTAATAATACTTTCCATGTTCTCAAATATTTGTCCATGATGCCTGACGCATTCGCACGTGCACCACGCGTGTAGAAATAAATATCTCTGGATTGTCATCGCAACTTTGAAGTTTCGATGTATCGGTATGCTATATATCTGTATTTTAGCTTCCTTTCTTATGCATGTCTTTTAATGATTCGCAGCCGGTTCCGAATAAATTTACCAAGCAGATTAGCAAGACGGTCAAGAGAAGAGAAAAGGTTAACCTAGTGAGCCACAATGGCAAAATATGGCATGTTGATCTTCATATCGAGAACAAAGTTGCTTCCATGAGTGGAGATGGGTGGCATGAATTTACAGTAGCCAATAATCTGCAAACTGGGCATTTTTTGGTTTTCAAATACAAAGGCAATATGGTGTTTAGCTTCAAAGCACTTACAAGAAAACAAAATTCTCTGCTTCTAAAAGATCTTTGAAGAAAAAGAAGAAGGCCCAGGATTCATATGTGGATATTCTTGAAGACTCTGGTAGGCTATAAATTTCATTGATTTTGTTGTTGCTGTTTGATTTTAATTTTTGATTTTATTTGGTTTAATTAAACTTAATTGCAAATTCAGATGGATTAGACGAAGATAATGAGAATACGGCATCGAAGAAAAGGAAAATGATGTATGGATGCTGCAAAAATGCATGTCTCGGCAAATGGTAAGTAATTTATTGATCACGACATTTACCCATTTTGTATATAGGTCACTGTTTTTCTTTTGTTTTAAAAAAATTTGGGATAATTACCCATCCAAATTCATTAAAAAAGGGGTGGTTGTTTTTCTTAAGGTTATGCAATTGTATTATTTTCAACCGCTACATCGGCTGCGGTTCCGCAGACAGCTCCTATAGCTCCACCGTCCGCTCAGACTCTCGCAGCCGCGGCTCCGCAAGCTACTACCTCGACGGCGGCTGCGCAGACCACATCGCCAGCTCCACAGGCCGCTCAGACTCCCGCACACGCCGAATCGCATGGTTTATTGACCGAGAAGCAGGCGCGCCAGATTCTATCGTTTATCAGAGATGGAGCTGGACCGAGCTAGGGTAGTTTTTTGATTCTTATTTTTTGAAACATGTATTTATTTATATGATACATATTGTACTACATTTTGAAACGATATTGATATTGGTTTATATTTATATCATATTCAGTTTTTAGGTTTCTTTTGTATATTATATGCGTGAGATGTGATTATGAATACTGCGATATATGTTGCATGATGATTAATTTTATATTTTATTGTTATATATATTATTGTGCACATGGCGGGAAAAAATCAGACAGCTCTTTTTTAAAAAAAAGATACAGATAATGTGTACCTACGGATTAAACCGTAGGTAAAACTGTTGCCCCTACGGCTTTATCCGTAGGGGCAAAATATCAGCAGTAACTGATATTTTCCCCCTGATCTCAGTACCAGGGGGGTTGGGAGTGCCCCCTACGGACCTATCCGTAGGGGCCATTGCTTCGCCCCTACGGACTTATCCGTAGGGGCAACATATTAGAAATCCTGATATTTTACCCCTACGGATAAGTACCTACGCATATATCCATAGGGGATATTACGTGGCCCTACGGGTATATCCGTAGGTACATGTAATATATTTAAAAAAACCGTAAATAATATAACTTTTTTTCCCCTACGGCCTAATCCGTAGGTGCTACTGGCCCTACACAGAACTCCGTAGGGACAAGTTTTTGCCCGTAGGGGCAAGTTCAGGGCTTCAACTTGCACCTGCGGCCTTTGCACCTACAGGGTCTTTTTTCGTCCCTACGCACATATCCGTAGGGGCAGTGGTTTGCCCCTACCGACAAATCCGTAGGGACAGCCCTTATTTGTAGTAGTGACGATGTGAGAAAGGGAGAATATATTTGCGGTGGTTGTGATATTTTTTCTTGTTCTATAAGCCTATCTTGTATGATACATATTTCCATCACTTTAATTGCTTTTCAGGTGTTTGCAAAGTGAATATGTATGTTTTAATTGATTCTCTTATGGCTGCTCGACACAAGCAAACAATATATGAAAATGATTCAGGTTCGTTTAGTCTTTTGGCAACGGATATAGAAAATTAACTTAGAGTCGGTAACTAGTAACAAAACAAACTTTGGATTTTTATGTGTGTGAAGATAATCATAAACTAATGAATGAATATGAGTGAAATTCTTAGTTTTTTTTCACCCAGTCCATGTTATAACCAAGGTCATGAAAGTCATTTCATTTTCTTATACACAATACACGTAAAACACAATTTTATACTGCGGTATTTAAACATAGCCATATACTCTATTTCAATGCTTGATCGGGCTGGCGCGAATATGGATGAAATTCTTACCTCTTTTTCACCCAGTCCATAGTAAACTTTAGATTTTTATATGTACGAAGATGATCATAAACTAATGAATATAGATGAAATTCTTATCTTTTTTTCATCCGGTCCATATTATAACCAAGGTTATAAAAGTCATTTCATTTTCTTATACACAATACACGTATAAAACACAATTTTATACCGGGGTATTTAAACACAGTCCTATACTCTATTTCAATTCTTGATCAGGCATCAGCCGGCGCGAAAGCCACTTTACCCTATTCCAAATTGAGTGTTTGGAAGAAAAAAAAAATCCTAAATTTGGAAGGTTGAACTACTTAGGCATGTTTGGATAATTAATATTGGAATAAAATATCCTGAAATGCACATTCAGTCATATTACTAAGATTTTATTTTAACTCCGGCCATTAAAAAAAAAAGGTGAAAAAGGATTACAAGAAAAGGAAAGCCGCAACAATCCTTGCCGCACACTCATAACTGTACCCGATCTTATAAAAACCACTGATTTCTATTTCCATAAATAAATAGAAAGCACCCACACAACGAGCCAAATCCTCTGCAAATTTAATCCCAATTACAAAATATTAAAATCGAAGCAACCGAAGAAGCGGAACCCAATGGTTTCAGACGCCGAGCTCGTGGATCGCCTGCGAGAATTCCTAAGAGGCGCCGACCTCACGACGACGACCACTGCTATAGTGCGCCGCCGGCTCGAATCGGACTTCACTGTCGATCTCAGCGAGAGGAAGGCGTTCATCAGGGAGCAAGTCGATCTCTTTTTGAACGAGCTCGAGAATGAGAAGAAGGAGGAAGAGGAAGAAGAACCAGAAGAGGAGGACGAAGAGGTTACGGTGAAAGAGGAGGTGGGGGAGGAAGGAGAAGAGGAAGAGGAGAGCGAGGTCGAAGAGAAGAGCAGTAGAAAGCGAGGGTGAGTTGAGTTTTTTTATGATCAAGTTCGTTTCCTTTTGCGTTTTTGTGAAATAGGTAAGTTTTGATTTTGAATTAAGGGGGATTAATTAATTAGGGTTAGCTTCACCTAATTTGGGGGTTTGGCTATTCTGCATGTTATTTTATTTTTTGCAAGTTCAAGTTTTGGCAAAAAAGGTTAAGTTTTGTGCATTTGGATGGAATTTGAGATTGCCTATTTGATTGGTCTCTGACAGTATATTCGACTATTTTCGACTGCATGCTTCACAAAAGGATTTCTTCTTTCTGTAAATAGTAAATGCGCATCTTTTGTAGGTCTCAACATTCTAGTACGTGCATTTGGCTAATTTGGGTTACTTAGGCTAATTGGGGTTTATGGATTTCATGTTTTACTTGAAATAATTTATCTCTTGAGAACGGAATATGAGGCTGCACACAAAGTCGGTTTCGACATTATGTTGGTTTAAGCAATCCTTCTTCACAGTTCCGGGGCTAATTACAGATCCAGCGAACCGGAAATTCTTGAAGATTTTACTTTAGCATGCACCATTTTGGGTTTTTTATCTTTTAAATATATATTTGTTCAGCAGGTCTTCACAGTGACGTTGATGGAAGTATGCTAGAGTTGTTTCCCCCCACCCCCCTCCCCCCTTTCCCTAATGGGTTATATGATGGTTGCTGTTCTATGAAGTTGGATGGAACAACAAATTGTTTTTTTGTTAAGAGTGTTGGACATCAAATTGTCCAAGTAATTAGTTTCTGACATTAACATGTGTTGTATAGTCACTCTATATCTCTGCAACTAAGTATAGAGATAAACTCTACCGAGTAAGAGAATACAATACAATATCCCCTCCCCCCTTACTTTTCTTCGTTTTTATTAATTTCGGGATTGGGTCTAATTGTAAGAGGTAGTTTTCAGTAATAGATGTATATTCCAAAGACTTTCTTCTTGTATCATTGCAGCTGTGTCTTCTTTTAAAACTTCTTATTCATTTAAATGGTACACGACACCGTGAGAATTATTAGCAATTTTAATTTTTTTCGACGCATAGTATGTTAAGGATGAATGGCTGGCATGAAGAGGTGACACATGAGACACCATTCAGAGTTTGTGAAGTTATAAGAATCACACACAGGTATCATGTAGTAGCCTGTATACATAATGTGGGAATAGTCTGAAAAAGAATAAGAAGAATGCTAAAGTGAGAGTGACAATTTTTTAATTAGAAGATATGTCAGAAAAGAAGAGAAAAAAGGAGGATTGATGTGTGATATACTCAATTCGTAATATAAATTAGGGCTTACAGGAGCTTAGATGATATTACAGTATACTTGAATGTTATTTTAGGGTTTAATTGGCACATTTAAGTAAATTAAGATTATCTTTCTTCCAGTGTGACCACCCTACCATCACAGGCATTAGACGCAATCTTTAAATAGCACCGGGATCCCTTGTGAGAATTAGAATAAACGTGAAAACCTATTTTTAACACCCGACCCGGAAAAAGAACACCAAAGAATGAGGAGGAAAAAAAGAAAGGAAAAAGAGATCAATGAATCGTCAACTTGACGCCCCCCGATGTGGTATCAAGATAGTGGGTTTCCATAAATCCTAATATTGGGGTCAAAAATTATACCCCGGTTGACCAAGTCAAAGTCAAAGTCAAAGTCAACCCCAAACCAAGTGGGCCCAAGCCCAGTTCAAGTGGGTCCATGTCCAAGTCGAATCCCATGGCCGGCCTCCTCCATGCCAAAATAAAAATCATGTAATAAATAATTTTGATGTAATTTTTTATGCATGAATGTAAGCAAAATGGGCATAAAGCCAAATTTTTGTAAAGCCCATGGCTTATGTGCAAAAGAAATGAGCACCTGAGGTATGAGATGGACAAAATGCCATTTTGAAAAGCCCAAGGGGCTATATGTAAATGTGTAAGCCTATATAAGACAACATGATAATGAAATAAAAAAAGACTTTTCATTCCTCTCAAAATCTAAGGTTTGTGTGCCTCCTTCCCCTTTCTCAAGGGTCTAAAACCCTCTTTCTCCTTTTGAATTAAATCAAGAGTTTAACTCTTCCTCTCTAAAAAAGTAGTTTCTCACCACAAAACCCATAAAGGGGAGCTCGAATCTCTCATCAAATCTCTGAAAAGGGAGATTTTGAATCTCACTCCCCTTTTCTCCCAAGATCCGGCCAACCGAGAGGAAGAAGGAGACCCATATCTGAAAATCCCATGTTGGGAGGATCCAAGGCTCAAAAGAAGAGCCAAAGATTTCTAGGAGTTTAACTCATTTCTAGATCTGTTGAAGTTTAACTCCATAAATTAAATTTCTATTAGGAGTTCAACTCCAAAACCTCTTGGGAGTTCAACTCCCCAACCTAGGGGCTAAGCCCCTTCCCGTTGGTGTTTCCCGTGGTCGCGTGCCGCGCACGTGACCCACGGGCGCCCAGCGGTCTCATGCATGGCACGTGACCCGCGGGCGCTAAAGCGCCTAATGGTTGCGTGCAGCGCACATGACCCCGGACACTAAAGCGCCCACGTGTGCGCACGTGACCCGCGGGCACTAAAGCGCCCACGTGGGCGCACGCCCCGCGATCGCGTGCAGCGCACGTGACCCGCGGTCGCGTGCAAGGCACGTGACCCGCCGGCACTATAGCACCCACGTGCACCCCACGTGACCCGCGGGCGCCTCGCGGTCCCGTGCTGCGCACGTGACCCGCGGGAGCCCAGCGCCCACGTGCCACGCACGCGTCTTTAAGACGCTCCTCACCCCCTTTTTTATATGCACTCCACACTAAATATACTTCCCCCGTTAGAAAAAATTTCTAACGGGACGCTGCACCTCACCCCGCAAGGGGGCTACTAGCCCCCTTGATACCCAGCCCGCTATCCGGGTAGCGGGACCCCCGTAAAAACTCTGCGAGGCCCCCGATATATTCAAAACCCCTTCTAAATCACAACACACGCACACTGCATATTGAGTTCGCATGACCTGTTTGACCCGTCAATCGGAGGTTCGCTCGCTCCAAAGGCGAGGGGTAATTAACGACAACTTAGTCCGTGGCTACCGGAGATTCGGATCCCCACAATCAATAAACCCCCGTCTACCCTAGGCAGGGGGAATCTATAGTATGTCTGACAAGCGCGCGCGTATTCCATCTCAATGGGGTGGCGAAAAACACCCTACATCTAAAAGAGGAGGTGAATCAAAGTCGTCAATTCAGGATACACATCTTGAATCATTCTTCATGTTTCCATTTCGTGTATCATAAAATATATTACCCTATTTGCAAATTCTTACATAATTAATTTTATCATAGGAATATGAAGAAAACTTTAAAAATATCGAACAATTGATAACCAAAAATGCTAAGAGGCGCATAATTGATCAACAAGCTTATACATACTGATCTTACTTGAAGCATAAATTAGTACACAAACCAAAGAGGTGATCATAACATAAACATTACAACCCAGTGCTATCTAGTAGTTGATGTGGGTGTTATTATTGACCTATGAGTCTCATTCTCTTTAGTTTTAATTATTTTACAAAAACCATATTTCAAAGATATTATATGTTGCTAATCATGTCAGATAAGTTAAAAGTGCTACAACAATGGAATTACTCAAGTAAGAAAACAATCAACACTTCAACTGGCATCACAACAGTGACATCAAGCGACTCTGAAAACCAAATTGCAAGTTCAAAGGAAATATTGAAGAAGTCACACAACATAGTATTCAAGAATTTTATTTTCTTTGAGTCTAGAGTCGATCTCATTGGTTAGAATCTCTTTTCAAGTTCTAAATTTTTAAATACCAGATCTCTTTATTTAAAGAGACATCTAAACTTTTCATTAGAGTTTTAAAAAACAAACTAAATCTTTTTTAAAATTATTTTAAACATCTGGGTCTGATATATCAGACATCAAACGTCCACTGAGACGTCCCTCCAGACGTCCATAGCAGTTGTACCCTTTTTCAAAAATTTGTTTTTGGTTTGAAATTCAAACTTCCAACGGCTATAAGTTGCCAAAAACGGTTCTAACTTTTAGGAGCAGTTATCCTAACTTTCCCAACTGCCCATTTCCGACTTCTATATAAAGGACCCTTTTTCAAATGATTTTTCACCGATTTCCTTTTTATCGATTTCTCGGGTTCAAGTTTTCTCATTCTTTAATCCATTTGTGAAAACTATGCCATTCTCTCGTTCTAAAGTTTTTACTAATATTTTTGAAAGGAGATTTTTCAGGGTTTTAGATTTTTCTAGTTATTAGAATCGAAAAATCTCTGATTTGTTAAAGAAGTTTCTGTTTTAAACTTTTCTTAATCTTTTTAAGAAAACTTATTCAAATCGTTTTAAAACTTTCTTAATCTCTAAAACACAATCCATTATTTCCTTTTAATTGAAACTTGATTTATCCTTTGAGATCAATAGGATTGTATAGTTAGTTCTATAAAGACTTGTGTAAAATCTTATTTGTACGACCTAGTGAAAAAAGCTCTAAGATCTGCACATTGTAAGGGTTTCGGACTTGAGCCGTGGGAAAAAGTCTAAGTGTTCACCGCTTGCAAGTGTAAAGGTTTTAAGATCCAAGCCTGGGAAAAGATCTGGGTTTCTCCACCCGTAAGAAGTCGCTGGATAGTGAAGTTGAATTCTGAGCAGGAGCTCTCAAGCGAGGATCAGCCACAGAGTTGGTGAACCCTAACCTACAATTCTCTCTGTCATTTATTTTCTGCGCACTCCATGTTTGTGAAATTGTTTCATTTTTTATACTCTGATTTGTTTTCCGCTGCAAAATTTCTTAATTCTGCACAATTGCGCTAAGTTTGCCGAAAAGCCTTATTCACCCCCTTCTAAGGTTGTTTTCAGTTATGTGTGTAGAAAGCTTATTGGTTTGATATATTTGTATGTGCCCTCTCTATAGAACTATATGTAAATTAAGCACATTACAAGTTACTTTTCTTAACCGCTTGTTGTGACCGAGTGTCATACATCTGACCTCTCATTTAAGACGAGAACTACAATCATTATTCGAGCTGTATACTCATGTTAGCTTTCTTATTACGTCATTTGATTTGTCCTGGGAAGTTTTTGTCAGTGCTCTCAACCACTATTTTTGTTTATGCCGTAGATCAAACAAACTAAAGAAGGAGGTTAAGAAAAGGGGTGGTGGATTTCACAAATTGTGCAGCCTTTCCCCAAAACTTCAAGAGTTTATTGGGGAAACTGAGTTACCCAGAACTGAGGTAATTCTCTGCAGTTGGTTCAAGAAATTTCGTTGGCTCTTACCCTCAATTATTTTTATTTCTTGTGTTTGGTTTCAGGTCGTGAAGAGAGTCTGGGCTTATATACGTGAGAAAAGCTTGCAAGACCCAAGCAACAGAAGAAGAATATTATGTGATGAGAGAATGCAAAGTCTTTTCAATGTGAAAAGCATCGACATGTTTCAAATGAACAAAGCTTTGTCAAAGCATATTTGGCCATTGGATTCAAAAGAAGGTATTCTCTTCAAATTGGCTAGTTAGCTTACATAATGAATTGATTGTATCAGGCTTTTTCTTACCATGGTTATTGCAAACAACTTGCAGGCATTACTTGTTCTTTTTATCTAGAATATTCTGTTTCTTACGACAATGAAATCTACAAGTTCACTGATATCAAATCATATCAGATACAGTTGTGCTACCCTTAACTTGTGTGTTAAACTATGATTAATTATTTATTAATGCCGTTCTGAATCTTTGGATAAGTCAGGTTGATTATCCATATTACTAATGTATTATATGTTACTGCCAAAAAAATTGTAAAAATATTAGTATACTATTTCCCATACAACACGTATTCAGTCTGCCACATTTTGTTAATTATGTTTTACGTTAGAATTAGATACCAATGAATGCTTCAATGTACATTTGCTTTAGAAATGCAGAACGATTTTGCTTTAGAACGCTGTTACTTTCTACATAAGATATCTTTCCACTTTCTACTCTTCATGTTTCTCTTGCCCTCTCATGTCCATTGTTTCTTCCTAGGAATGAATCGGATCGGGGAAGGAAAAGAGGAAGAACTCCCGGGGCTGACACTAATTTAGAGAGGGCTGATGTCACGCAGAACTGGTCATAAAACTTTGTTAAATTCTTTTTGGAGTCTTGCTTCATAGCCAGACCCTATTTTGATGGGCAAAGGCTTAAATATGATTTCTATTTTCCAAAAAATGCAAATTTACTATATGTAAATCCGCAAATGAAGCATTATATTAGGTGAAAGGACCACAATATATGCTTATGTATACACAAATATATACACTGGGTTTTAACATGCGATGATCAAAGCCATTGTGGGTTAATTTTCTTTTGCCCCCAAGTGTGATGCATTAGGACATTGATGAGGATTGGTGTTTTGGTGCGCAGGCCAATGAAGTTCGGAGTTGGGATCAAAGGACATGAAGTAGGATTGAGCCAATCTAAATACTGAATGAATAATGTGGAATACCATATTTCAGTTATCACTAAACATGAAGTTGAGTGGAGATTTGGATCCCAGGTCCTGAAATGGACATCAAAGCAAGTGGAGGTTATAGATAGCGACTAATGTTTACTCTGAGTACTGCATAAATAAACACATGCTCTTCATCGCTTGAGAATATGAACTGCTAGTTTGAGATGCTAAAAGAACTGCTAGTTCAAAGAATTACGGTGCAATATGCTTTTAAGGTTGGAACCGGAAAATAGTTAATTTCAACCTATTTATTTAATTATATATAACACACACACACACTGTGTGTGTGAGAATAATGTAGAAAAGAGGCCGTAGGAAGGAATTTCCTCCTATGCGTCGAGAAAACACACCCTCCATGATTTTTTTCAACGATCGGCATTCATCGTCTTCATCTTTATCATCTAAGATGTGGATACACCAAATTTCATATGATTCTACCACTTTCACCGTTGATTTAGTGGGTGCAAAATTAACGGTTTACCGATAATATAACTTTTTACATTGCATGAAATTTGGTGTATCCACATCTTAGATGATAAAGATGAAGATGATGAATGCCGATCGTCGAAAAAATTGGTGGAAGGTGTATTTTTTCGACGCCATAGGAGGAAATTCCCTCCTATGGCACCTTTCCTTCATTATTCTCTCTCTCTCTACACACCCACTCTCTCTACACACCCACACACATACTGTCTAGCCTATATATATACTGTCTAGCTACCATATGCATTTAGCTCTCCACTTAACTAGTAAGATCCTTGGAATTTTATTCCCGTTTAATGTATGTTTATAATTTTATTTTCTTGGATGTTACCATGAAATCCAGGGCTAATTATTTCTTTTTTTAAAAATCTCAGATTGATTTTCCGCTTATTCAAATGCTCGTAGTTAATTATTTGTTTATATTGTTTAGCAGGTCCTGTCAAATCAGAGCCAAAGGAAAATTATGATGTAGCGTGTTCCATCAAGCCAACACGGAAGGAAAAGAAGCTTAAAAAAGAGAGCGAAGGTTAGGGAAAGAAAAACTCATCCTATGTTATTTTCATCAATAGCAGCTTAGAAATATTTGTTTCTTGTTCATCAGATTCAGATGGATCTCCACGAAAAGAGAAGAGGCAAAAAGGTTTTCTTGCACCCCTCCAACTTTCAGATGCTCTTGTGAAGTTTATTGGTACAGGTGAAACTAAATTACCACGGTCCGATGTTGTGAAGAAAATGTGGAATTACATAAAACGAAACGATCTCCAGGTATCCTATTTTTCTTTCTTTCTCATTTCTATCTGTGAACGCTTGGATGGGATTTATATGGTTGCTGGTTTTGTTTTGATCTTATTTGCACAGGAACACAATTGCCCTGTCAAATACAGCAATAAATATGAATAGCTTTAGACTGTGCACAATCCATAGAGAACACTGTAAACTTAGGTTATATACCAACCAACCAAGGTTGCACTGACACGACGCAATGTGACACACGGAGGACGGAAAAATCCCAAAATATAGGATAACAGGGGCATGACAACTTACACACATGTATGTATGTACTTACGTGTGTACGTAAGTTGTGTATATATGTATGTGTGTGTCCACACACACATGCATATACATATATATGTTTGCATGTATGTTGTGTATATATGATATTGAAATATCCAATAATCCATGTATGTATGTATATGTAAATATCTATAATATATTTGTATGTATGAGGATGCGGATTATATAGAGCCAGTGGCGGGACATATGGCACACTACTGACTCATTCATGTCTCTTTTCCTATTCCGATGCTAATCATAAATGTTCTTGAATTTACACATAGCTCAAAGGATAGTATGCTGCCATGTGACCCGTCACTGTTGGAAATTCCTATAGTGCCATTTTATACTTCTCTCTTTATACACACACATAGCAAAAAACAACGTTTTCATAACAATTTAAGCAAAAACCTTATAATTGTCAACATTTTACAAACAACATGATCAACAAGCAGTTGATTGTTTATTTAACAACTTAGCAACAAAATTTAGTATGTTATCAACAGTATATGAAGCATATCAGCATATAAATCATACTCGCCTACAAAATCGAGTAGAACAGCAAGAAAGAGTCAGCAAGTTGAAAATAAATTCAAGAAAATTTCAGCAAGATTAAGATAACTTTCATTTGAAGAAATTAAATAGAATAGCAAGAAAAAGTCATGGTTGCACCGGAGGAAATGGAGGAGATTACCTGGAGAGAAAGCGGGCAAGGGTTGTGTTCGTTGAGAAGGGTGTGGAGAAAGAGGCGATCGACGAAAATTAGGGTTAAATTGTAGGATGAATTTATGGAGCATGTTAAACCCACTTTTCCATGTCCGCAAAGTGTCCAAGCCATGTCCCTCCTGTGTCGACTATAAAACAACAAATAACAACTAAGCCTTTATCCCAAGCATATGGTGTAGGCTACATGAACCAACATGAGAATCACGCTAAGTCGAGCACATGGATCCTCTACCTCCACTCACACCTATCGAACAATATACTTTCATTAAGGCCTTTGGCATCCATATCTTTTCGTATCGCCTCCATCCACGTTTTCTTCATTCTCCCTTTCGTCCTTTTGACGTGGCCTAAATCGAGAACATCGATTCGTCGAACGGGTGCTTCCGTAGGTTTACGTCACACATGACCAAACCATTTTAGGCAGTTTTCTCGCATCTTCTCCACATGTACCACATTAATCTTGCACGTATATCATCATTTCACACCTTATCTTTTTTAGTGTTACTACACATCCAGTGAAGTATGCGCATCTCTACATTCATCTTTTGTGCTTATATTTTTTAGGAGCCTAACAGTCCGTACCATACAATAAGGCTGACCTGATAGCGTTTCGATAAAACTTCCCTTTCAATCTTAACGGAAAGTTACAATCGCATAAAATCTTCATTGCATTCTTCCATTTCAACCAACCAGCCTGAATACTCTGGTTGACATCGCTGTTGATCTTCCTACCTATTGAATGATGGATCCTAGATATCTAAACTGTTCGCTTGGTGGTATACCATGCCTATCCAGTGTTATATCATTGGGATCTTGACTACTCTGTTTTTTAAATTTGCATTGCATATATGCTGTCTTGGACCTGTTCAATCTAAACCCCCGAGATTCTAATATCAGCCTCCATAACTCCAATTTTGTATTAGCCCCTGCTTTCGTCTACCAGAATAATATAATTATCGAATAATATAAATCAAGGTATCTCATCCTGGATAGTTTTAGTAAGCTCATCTATCATTATGTCAAACAAGAATGAATTTAATGCAGAATTGCAGATTCTTGCTGCAAGCTAATTGTGATCGGAAAATCACTCGTTAGGCCGTTACAAGTTCTTACATTTACCACAACCCCATCATATATGACCTTGATTATATCAATGTACTTGATTGGGACTTCCTTTTTCATCATTGTTCATCATAATATCTTTCTAGGTATTTTGTCATAAGCTTTTTCTATGTCAATAAAAACCATATGCAAATCTTTTCTCTCTCAAAAACGCTCGACAAGTTGATAGAGCAAGTGAATAGTCTCTGTCATACGTCCAGGTATGAACCCAAACCGGTTCTCGGTTATCTTAACATCCTAACTCATCCTATGTTCAATCATCCTCTCCCAAAGCGTCATGGTGTGACACATGAGTTTTTTCCACGGTAGTTGGAGTAACTCTGAATATCATCATTGTTCTTGTAGATAGGTATAAAGGTACTTTTCTTCCAATCATTTAGCATTTTTTGGTTTGCCAAATATTATTAAACAGGTCTGTCAACCAGCTTATCTCTCGTAGGCATCTCCATTACCTCAATAGGAATCCCGTCTAGGATTTCATCCTCTTCAAAGCTTCTGTAATCTTATATACTCTTATTTTACGCATGAAATCACGGTTTATATCTTAACTACAAAGCAGCTCGACTACAAATTGACTTGATTAAAAGCGGGACACAATTTCTGTGTTGGACACATGTCAGGCATGACTCCATGTCGGACATAGGAATGTTGCCCATTTCAATGTGCTTGTGCAACCTAGTAACCAACCTAATCTTACGTACATTTCTCTATGAACCTTTTTTGTGTCATGTGTGAGATTTATAGCCATGATGAAAACTTATACATCGACCATGGACCGAGATTTCTTCCTCTAGAATGGGGAGCCTTTCATTCTATTGGTTGAATTTTTTTTCCTTTCTATTAAAACAAACATTAAAACAATTGTTAGGAAGTGATCCAAACCGGAAATTTAACTAATCTATTTGGCCCTTCTATCTCTAATGAATTTTTCATATTTTATGTAATTTGCGTGATAAGTCGGCGGTGCATTTCTGCCACATTAGACTTGTAAATCTACATTGTTATCTGGTCAAAATTTCTCAAGACAATTTGCAGTTTAGCACTTTATCAAATAGCTGTATTTTATAACTAGAGAGAGGTGAAGTATGATAGATAAACATAAAAACACGTATCAGGTACTTACAGCAGGAGATACACTGGTATAACCAAGAATGTACATGGGCGTGACTCCTCAATTGATGTATGTGCTTCACTGGTTCTCATAATGTAATACTTGAGATCTGTCCAGAACACACACGCATGCGTTTATTGGTTTTGAAATTTTGTTTCAAACTTTTCATACACAGCTATATTAGGCCCTGAATTATCTATTCTTCTATTATTTTCCTTTTTGGTCTTCCAAATTGTTAAAGAGATAGAATATTTAAGTTGAGAGAGTGATGGGCTTTTATAGGTACACATGAGCCTTTGATATAAGTGGGCTTCCAACAATAAGACTCAAGCCTTGTTGAGCTTTGACCCATTTTATATCTTATATCAATGTTTTTCTTTTGTTGTTTCCAATGTGGGACTATCCCCTCACGTTGATTATCCGAGTTTGGCGGCTCTGATACCATGTAAAAAAGAGAGAGTATTTAAGTTGAGAGAGTGATGGGCTTTTATAGGTATACATGGGCTTTTGATATAAGTGGGCTTCCAACAATAAGACTCAAGCCTTATTGAGGTTTGACCCATCTTACATCTTATACCCATGTGTTTCTTTTGTTGTTTCCAATGTGGGACTATCATTAAAGTTTCCCCATCATTTGGTTTTTACAAATAAATACAATCTATGGGTCAATCACATGTTGGGGGTATTGAATGTTATGGAGCTTTTGGTCTGTAAGCTATATGGAGCTACATTGTTATACATATATATGAGATCAGTCATAACTAGTTTTCAGGGTTATCTTGTAGGAGATTTCAACTTTGACTCAACATTAATTTCCCCCTCCCTTTTGGCTCTTGTTTGTAGTGTGAAACAGGGATTTCAACTTCTCCTTTTCTTACATCATTTATTTGTTTAGCCCCTTGAAAATCACAACACAACTGTCTTATTCAGGGTAAAAGCAACAACTAAAACCATTAAAAACATCTAATCTGATCGAATTGATCGACAATTAAAGAAATATAAACTTTGAATTAATCTTGATACTCATACACCTCTTATTTGGAGTCTTGGACTGCATTAATAGAGGTTGAACTGACTGGAACAGGATATAGTCTTTAGCTTTGTTAGATCTACAGAAAAAAAGGGGGAAATGGCTCTTGAGGTTGAGGCCTTGAATGTGATATTCTAAGGGAAAAATTTCTTAAATTTCAGGCTCTGAGGGCTTACTGATTTGCACTCCAGGTAATTTGGCTTTTACATTGATTTTGAGCCATCCTTAGTTCATATTGTTAGATCACCTCTGTTAACTACCAAGATTTGGATTGGCTCAATGAGGTCATCATATTATTCATAACTGTCAGATTTCTTTCTGGCTCTCTTCAGAAGCCCTACACCTTTGTTACTAGGAATTAGGCCAATATTTCTTTGCAAGCAGTCCTATATCCCCCACCCACCCCAACCCCACCCGGCACAGGGAAAAGTGTGTCAGTGGTGTGGATTGCAAGCAGGCCTATATTCGTTGGTTCCAATAGGACTTGTGAGGAGCTTTGATTTCTATTTATATTCTATTATCTATAAATAAACAAGATATTAATGACTGGACAAAGCCAAGAAATAACAACTCACTTGTGCTGACTGCTAACTACCAACACTTGAATTCTCTCCTAATACTACACCCCCTCGAGTTACAAACACAGTGAGATGGAGGACCATAAAGCCTAAATTTTGAAGGAAAAAAATCCTTTATTTTACCATGTTACTTTTCTTCTTGAATAAGCATAAGTTGTGTATGTTTCATGCTTTACTTTATGTTCATTTTGATTTAAGTGTGTAGAGTTGAAAAATGTGGTTATTGGAATGATATGAAGCCTCTATATGAAGGCAAGGATGTCAACTTTCAAGAGAAAAGGACAGAATTTGAATGATTAAAAGCATTGTTTGCTCAACTTTGAAGATGTATTGAGTGTTATAGAGGTCATTGCTGTGGTCGAGAAGTTTCCCAAGTTTTCCCCATCATCATTACTTCATTTGCTTGCGATCACCGATCTTTACCATTCACAACTTCTGTCCAACAATTCATCTTCACAATTAGAAAAACATCATCAAAACCATCCAGAAACCACCATCTACATCTCCCAGGTTTCTACAGAAGTTCTGCAACAAGACAGGCTTCAAAACAGTCCAGTTTTCAGCCTGAAACTGCTCTGCTATGACCAAAATTGCTCAGTTCCAGCTCTGCTTCAGCAGACAGATTTGATCAAGAGAATCAAACTATCTTGACTTAGATCTGGATCAATTTTACAGCCCAAATTTAGCCCAGAACAGCAGCCAACATTAATACCAAACTGCAGTAAAAAGGGTTTAACTTGATCTCTGGTTTTAGCATGTGGAAATTCAAGTTTGTTATTTATTCATAACTTGAATTATTTATTTATTGGCACTTCTCTGACATTTAGAACTAATATAGTTGAATCTAATTTCATATATATATATATAAGATGTATGGTGATCTGCACTTGAAGGATTGCCTACTATCATCATGTTTCAAAATTTAAATAATTAATTGTGATTATTTTGCGATGGCTTATAATTTTTTATTAATCACAATATCAAATATTGGGTCTCTTTGTGTGTGGTTTTAGCATAAAGATTATAACTTGCATCTATTTATGTGTTGCACCATCTAGCTTTTCTCATCTAGGGTTTGCATTTATCAAAGCGTGCTTGCCTTGTCATCTGCATACACACATAGCTAACCCTTCTATTCTGTCTTGATCACACTGTTTAGGTTTTAATAATTAATAGTAATTCTGAGAGAGAGCAAATGTGCAGGAGTAGGGGCAATTGGCTTTATATGCAACATCTTGTACGTATCATTGGTTTCTTGTGATTACTTGGGGTAGGTTGATTATCACATTTAGCGTGGTCAGGGTTAACTGCTAAGGTTCTCGTGGCTTAATCGTATTGGAAGTAAGGCTAGCTGAAGTGACGATGCCATTATGGTGGTGATATGTCTATGAATACACGGACTGGGTGTGGAAGTAAAATTAATTTCATGCAAAAAGATACTTTACCTACTTAAAGCTCCGTTTCTGAAGTTGACTGATTTAATGTAGACTTGCAAAGAGCATAAGCTCCAAACTGTGGCAACTTGACATGAAATTTGTTATAGTAATGACCAGACCTAAGAGAGTGATGTTACTCACTATTTACATGCTGTAGCCTAACATGAGTACACTGTTTCCATTAACAAAACCGAAGAAGCTCACCCACACGTCCACATGCAAACTCACCCCCAACAATTTTTTTGTCGGGGGTTGTTTGATCAGAGAAATAACTTAGAAGCAGTCAAAACTCAGAAGGAAAATGATTTTTCTCGAATCTGGTAATCCATTGCTGATGCCCTATGAATTATTCTGTTGCAAACTTTTTTCGAGCTGCTCTTCAGTATTGTTATCATTAGACCAAAAAATACTTTTGTGAAATTGCAGGACATTTGCCTAGATCTCTATGGCCTTTTGCATACAGAAAACAGTCACAGAAAACTTGTTATTTTAGAATCCATTTGATTTATAGCTAGAGATAATTTTTATGACAAATAATGACGAATGTTGTGTGCTATCATGTTTACTAACACCTATTTTCTGGTAGGATCCTAATGACAGAAAAACTATTCTATGCGACGAGAAGCTGAAAGAGTTATTTCAGGTTGATTCCTTTGTTGGATTCACCGTTCCAAAGTTGCTTGCAGCTCATTTTATAAAGCCAAAATAGTATGTGATGCCCCACCTGATATCTACTCTAAACCTGTTACCCAAGAAAATGGGCAATTTTGTTTGCAAACGTTAGGTTGAATATCTTTTTAACTGTTTTGATTCCCTCTCTAGTTACATGTCTAAGAGAATGACAAGAGAATGGAAATGAAAATCATTTAGTCATCGCTTTATCTTCTACAATTGAAATATTAGACCTTCTGGTTTAATTACTTCCTTGGTTGACCTTCTGGTTTAATTACCTGACTCCATATTTGATGATGAACGGGTCAGCTATATTGCTACATCATGTTTACATATAAAGATTTTCCATCTGTTTAATTTTTCACTATGCTGGCTGCAATGAGGAAATATGCCTCATCCAGTTTCTTTGAGATAGATTTGGATGAGATGGTTTAAATTGCTTTCTCTGATCACGGCCTGACCTTTCGTAATTAAGAAAAACCATCAAGTTTGATGTTAAGCTTGGTTTGTTTTATTTCTTCCTTCTTCATTCCTGAATAAAGTAAATGCAGATTGTGGATAATGTTATCATTCACATGTTTAAGTGATTTTTTTTATTCAGCCAGGATATCTACTATTTAGCCAAATAATGAAACAAATGCATATATTTGACATACTAATGCCTCATCCCTAACATCCAAGGCTAGCTCCTATGAAGCATGGACACGGATATAGGATACATATATGGCAGCACGACAAATGCTTATAAAAGTAGGACACGTGGACACCACAATACAATTATGTCGATGACGAGGCATGCGCTATGATAATGTGTGCGTGGGCACGCGTGCACCCACATAACACATATGTACACACGCACACACATCTGTATATATTATGTATATCGATATATAATATGTATATCTGTAAAAGTAATTAAACTGTCAGCTATAAAACCATGAACATAATTGACATACATATATAAGAATAACAAGTGAAAATATCTATAAAAAAGGACCCAACTAAATTCATACATTGATACTTATGTTACAATAAACATTTATTCTACGTAGATATTTATATAACAAATCTAAAGACATGCCGATCAAAAGGAAAGACTAGCATAGATAAAAAGAGACAAGATCTTATAAAAACAACGTACAAGTTGATAATAATAATGAACTAACATCTTATTTAACAAAAGCAAGTTGTTAACTAGATGCAAATATGATTATAATAAGAAAGTCAATTAGCTATACATGAATTAGGCTTGACACAAAATTTGGTAATAACATGTTATCTTGCTAAAGATGCGTATAAGATACATGCAAGACTATGACACCTCCTATACAGTGTGTCCAACACGTATACGATATGACCTAGATATTTCAGGCAAGGATCGGTTCTGGTATGCGTCAGACACAAATACGACAATATGCTGGAAGTGTCCATGCTTCATAAGCTAGCTCCACGTAGTACATACGATGTGTATCTTACGATACAATATGGTATGATATGATACAAGAGGTTACTGATACATATTGGTAGTATATATCATAATATTGATCGTATCATATGATATATGATAAGTAACTTATGATGTGATATGAAAATTTACAATTTGCGATATTTATGAAACAAAAATTTTGGTACAAAGTCACACTGTGTTAAGTTGCACTTTATTGGGTCGGGTTTCAAAGCTAATAGCCTATAATATATAAAGATTTCCTGCCCAAAATTTCCCAAGATCTTTCGACCAAAACCCTAATCATTTGTCCGTGAAAAATCTCACCTTGCCTCGCCTCCTCTCCTTGCCTCCAGGAAATTTTGTTACTTTCTAGAAGCCTATGATTCATGACTTGTAGATTATATCAGGAAGTTCTATTTGTGAATCTTATGTTAATGTTTTTGTCCCGCTATAAGGTATCATTTTGCTTAGTTATCTTATTAATTATTATTGTTCATATGACTTTTATTGATTCATGTGTCTTCTGCTTGCATATGTTTGTGTCAGCTGTGTGATTGGCATTGTACTAAACATTAAATATCTTATGCATTGTTCTATATTGTTAGTTTAATCATATATTTATGAAACATATAGTTGTATGCTTAATTGTTTAGGTATTGTACAAGGGAGCAACATATCTTACGATATGTCATACCGATATAAGAAAAACAATATACAATACAGTAATTTAAATATCGAATATCGCCGGAAATTGGAATTGTATTGGATAGGTGTTACTGTTTCCTAGATCGTATACGGCGATACGCCATATCGGGAAACATATATCGGTTTTAATCTTATCATGAGGGGTCTCTATATGATTTATTGACCTATCTAACGGCCGATATGACCGATATTTGATTTAGTGTGATGCTTATCACAATTCGACAACTTTGTAGCTCGATACTATTTGGATGGATTGTTACATGTCCTTGAACTATTGTTATACCGTCTTCTTCTTTCCTTCCATCACGTTTTTTAATGGTTAGTGAATGGTTATGTCTACTGAGAAAAAAGAGTGACTATTGCGATAATCTGCCTTAGGTTGATTCTTTTGAACATATGAAATACAAATTTCATCTGTCCATCCATTCTCTTATTAGGTTCACGTCTTAATATAAGGTCTTGGAACATCGCATGTTTCTGGACAAGGGGAAATGAATCCCCAAACTTCTGCTCCCTCCATTTATAAACTGAGTGAGGGCTCACCATTGCACTTGATTTTCTTGCATGCTACACCTGTAGGTCTCTGTATGAGGGATGAGCATTCTCAATAATAGATTTCGGGTCTAATTAATATTGATACATCGAGTATCTTATATGTTGATATGATTATGAAGTATTCCGACGATCCTCACCGTCGAAGTCGTAGCTGTTGGAATTGGAATAGGTTCAGCAATAGATCACGAAACCTTTGCAATCTTTCCTATCTAATGAATGAGGAGGTTGTTTGGAAATCGTCCGTCCCGCGCCACCACCAAGTATATGATTCAACAGGAACCACATAGGGGTAAATTGATAGAAACAGTTAATAAAATACCTACCAATACGGCGGAACCCGCAACCCAGCGAATAAAGTATATTACAAATTCATTTCAGGGATTGGTGACTTTCTTATTTAGTGACTTTGGGACTAGACATGCCATTGGCATTCCAGCCTTCTCTCTTCAGGTTACCTCTTGGTCGAGAATATATGAAGAATATCTTATTAGGACAATCCGTCTCCATGGATATCTGTGATCAATCCTATCAGTTCTGTATGTTATAAAAAAAAATTAATTAATAATTTATGACCTATAATGATTTGAATCAGCCCATTAAGCTGCATTGTGACATTTTAGCGGATGCAAATAGTTGCTCATGTTGAAATTGCATGTTGCAATTTTGCATCCGTTAGAAAGTGAGATTTGATTCTTCTTCCATAGAACTAAGCGCAGAGTCCTTGTTACCTCATTAGTTACACTGAGTTGATTCCCTACACACTAGAAACTGTCATCTCAACAAAATTGACTTCGATGCACCTCTCACCTCAGGAACCATCGTTAATCACTCTCACTCTGTGTCCATTTGCGACGTCTCTATACACATTATAGCTCCAGATTATGACAAGCTCTTCCTAGTGGTCCTGAAGCCCTAATCCGAGGCAAGAGACAAGGTCGCCATTAGCCTTCCAATTCACCGCTCATGCCCTTGTCCGAGAATCCGTGACAAAATACTTCGTATTTTATTGGTCACGTTTGCATCGATTTGTACACGAAATTGATGTCCTAAACCCTATCTATTGCTTGTATGTAGAGTGCAGTCTATGTGAAGTTGGGGGGGGGGGGGGGGACCTTGAATGTAGTTTGATGAGAAAGAGTACCATCTCTTTCATTGCTTTAAATTTGCTTACAGCTGCTGCATCCTCCCTCTCAAGGAATCCAAGTTAATGTCATCCTCACTCAGTTTAGATTCTGTCACTAAACTATTTTGTATATAATGACATCTTCTGGATGCAACTTTGGTTTGAGAGTGGTCCTAAAGCATTGTTTCATTTTTGATATTTTGTCGGCCATTCCTTTTACGGATGTTTTCCATTTCAGTGAAATTTTGGTTAATGGCTCCAGCTGATTAAATTCATTTGGTGTTATATCATCGGAATAATGAAGCATAGCTTGTTTTACTCATTTGCTGTCATTTTTCGGTTTTCTGGCTTTTCTCACTGCTGTAGAATCTATTGATCGCGGGTCTTATTACTACAAATTGTGAATCAGAGTAATGGTGTGTAGTCACCTTAACAGAATGATGCAGTTGATTAACCAATTTGTTGTACACACCTTTTGTTTTCTGTTCATGTGATGCATACATTTTAGTTTTGCTTATACACTATTGAATTCTTATGAGCTGTAGACATTGTTATCATCACATCATATGTGAAGAACATACACACAACACATTGCACTGACATATGGTATACTGCAGCTTAGACTCACACCATTATGGTATTGTTCTCAGCATTACAGATATGAACCCTACTGATATGAACATACAAACAACATGGCTTGATTTTGGTTTTGGATGATAACTTAGAGGGCACTCACTGGCCTCTGAACAGACATATAGGAGAAAAGTCAGTAGCAGCATGACAATGCCTCTACTGAGAGTTTCCAAAGTGATGTGAATTCTTGAACTGTATAGGATTAAATTTCAATATACAAATACCATGGAAGATTCTTGAAGCCAAATCTTTAACTGTGGATAAGGTTAGGGATTTATATATATATATATGCTTGCTTTCAGAAGATGTGACTGCCCTTTTGGCTGGTTCAAAAGCCAAACAGGACTTGAAAGGTCGGGGATGAGAACCACACAGAAGTTACCACCACTGCCCACCTTCAATCCAATTCTTCACCCAAGAATCTTAGGGGGACACAATTTTTTAGCAGCATTTGCATAGTATTTGATGCCCCAATGTACTGTTTATAATAAAGCCTTTTTTTAGTGGAATATATAAAGATAGCATGTTTATGACTGCAAAAACAAAAGAAGAAGAATTTTGCCATTGTGGTATCCGCACTAAACCAATTGAGAGCTGAATGTTGTTGACTTTGTGATAGGTTTGTAAGTTTGTTCATCTCCAACCAATAGTATTAAGAATCAGATATTGAATAATGTAGTTGGATATAAAATTTTAGCTCGAATTAACCAACCCCATGTCATCGATGATAGGATTCGGGATCTCTACTATAAAGAAAGAATGGTAGGAAAGCTATTAGCAATCAACAGCTGTAATTGGTGTATAACAAGTAGGCTCAAGGGAAATCCTTGATGAGAGGCCAAGATCATCAGAGCATAGGAAATAATAGTGGACTCCGTTAGTCCCATTTTTCAAGTGGTAGTTTGTGCTGTTTTGTCGTGTTAAAATGACTTGCTAGTTTGCACTTTCAGAGTCTTCATGAAAACGTGGACAATAAATTCGCAATCAATCTGGTAAACCCCAGTACAAGCGTATGCAATTGACGAATTGTAATTAAGTTTTTTCCAGTTCGGTATTATTATAACTTGACCATCATAGGGATTTTGACAAAAAAATCTAGTCATCCTAATGTACTATTTTTGATAGGGATAAAAGTATTACCTACCGATAGGGTTGTGGGTGGCAGTGGAATATGATGCTTGTAGAAAAAGAATTGGTTAATGACTTGAGATTAGGGGACACAAGAATCTTAGACAGGGATTTTTCTGTGTTAACCTTATCTTATCCTTGGACATAAAAGATAATGCTGAAAGTCCAAATGGATACTTTGTGCCATACAATAATCACTTAAAAATCTAGGTTTGATATGGAGGACAGTGAGCTTTGCAAGCATATATATTAAAGATTTGTTAATATGAATCTTGTATTGAAAATGTGATTTTCTTTACTTATGCTGAAATTTGTTATTAATTTTCCACTGTAACACGAAAGTCTTAGTTCTCATAAGAACAACTAACCTCCTGTATGATTATATGAATAATTTCTTTCGTTCTATTTTGATAAGGGTAATAATGGTTCCTTAGTTGTTTCAATCTATATTTTGATTTATGTTTATTTTTCACCGTTTTGTCGTCTCTTCATGCACTTGTAGGTATTTATTGTTCATGTTAAAACACATCTCATTTCTTCCTCTTTGCGATATACAAGTTTTGAGCTAATCTAATTCTTCCTAGATTCTTTATCATGTAATTTTTTTTATTCCCCCCCCCCTCCCCTCCCCCAACCCCCACTGCTTTAAGCTTCAATTTGAGACACTGCTTTCCCCTCGTTAATCTGGAAGCATTGCTGCCAAATAGTGCCATAATTGTGGTTATGGATTCTAGACAAAGTTATTCTCCAAGAAATCTTGTATTCCAAAACTCAACCAAAATTAAGGAGGGGGGGGGGGCGGGGGGGGGGATATATATATATATATATATAGAGAGAGAGAGAGAGAGAGAGAGAGAGGTGTTAATGGAGGAAAGGTGTCGTAGGAGGGAATTTTCTTTTATGACGTCGGAAAAATGTACCCTCCATGATTTTTTTCGACGATCGGCATATATCACGTCTATCTTTATCAACTAAAGATGTCGATAAACTAAATTTCATGTGATTATACCATTTTTTCACCGTTGATTTAGTTGGTGCAAAATTAATGGTTTACCGACAATAGAACTTTTTACATTTCTAATTCAACGGTGAGAAAGTGGTGGAATCACATGAAATTTGGTGTATGCACATCTTAGATGATAACGATGATGATGATGATGGATGCCGATCGTCGGAAAAAATGGTAGAGGTTGTACTTTTTTAATACCATAGAAGGAAATTCCCTCCTATGGCCTCTTTCATCGGTTATTCTCATATATATATATATATATATATATATATATATATATAGAAAGAGAGAGAGAGAGAGAGAGAATAATGGAGGAAAGATGTCATAGGAGGGAATTTCCTCCTATGGCGTCGAAAAAATACAATCTCCATCGTGTTTTTCGACGATCGGCACCCATCAACTTCATCGTTATCATCTAAGATGTGGGTATACCAAATTTCATGTGATTCTATAATTTTTTCACCGTTGATTTAGTGGGTTCAAGATTAACGGTTTACCGACAACATAACTTTTTGTTTTGCTAAATCAACGGTGAAAAGGTTGTAGAATCACATGAAATTTGGTGTACCCACATCTTAGATGATAACGATGAAGATGATGGGTGCCGATCGTCGAAAAACACGATGGAAATTGTATTTTTTCGACGCCATAGGAGGGAATTTCCCTCCTATGGCGTCGAAAAAATACAATTTCCATCGTGTTTTTCGACGATCGGCACCCATCATCTTCATCGTTATCATCTAAGATGTGGTTACACCAAATTTCATGTGATTCTACAACTTTTTCACCGTTGAATTAGTGGGTTCAAAATTAACGGTTTACCGACAATAGAACTTTTTACATTGCTAAATCAACGGTGAAAAAGTTGTAGAATCACATGAAATCTGGCGTACTCATATCTTAGATGATAACGATGAAGCTATGGATTCCGATCATCGGAAAACACGATGGAGGGCGTATTTTTTCGACGCCCTCCTATGGCCTATATATATATAGAGAGAGAGTATAGAGAGAGAGAGAATAATGGAGAAAAGAGGCCATATGAGGAGATTTCCTCCTATGGCGTCAAAAAATACAACCTCCACCATTTTTTCCGACGATCGGCTTTCATCATCATCATCATCGTTATCATCTATGATGTGCATACACCAAATTTCACGTCATTCCACTACTTTTTCACCGTTGAATTAGCAATGTAAAAAGTTCTATTGTCGGTAAACCATTAATTTTGCACCAACTAAATCAACGGTGAGAAAATGGTATAATCACATGAAATTTGGTGTATCCACATCTTAGAAGATAAAGATGGACGTGATGTATGCCGATCGTCCAAAAAAATCATGGAGGATGCAGGAAATTCCCACCATTAACCTCATATATATATATATATATATATATATGTATATATATATATAAAGCGAGAATAATGGAGAAAAGAGGCATAGGAGGAAATTTCCTCCTATGGCGTGGAAAAAATACAAGCTCCATCAATTTTTTCGACGATCGGCCCCCATCATCTTCATCGTTATCATCTAAGATGTGGGTATACCAAATTTCATGTGATTCTACAACTTTTTCACCGTTGATTTAGCAATGTAAAAAGTTCTATTGTCGGTAAACCGTTAATTTTGAACCCACTAAATCAACGGTGAAAAAGTTGTGGAATCACATGAAATTTGGTGTACGCACATCTTAGATGATAACGATGATGATGATGGGTGCCGATCGTCGGAAAGAATGACGGAGCTTGTATTTTTTCCACGCCATAGGAGGAAATCCCCTCCTATGGCCTCTTTCCTCCATTAATCTCATATAAAGCAAGCAAGGTTTTGGATTCTCTTGATGGAGCAAGGGACAAGTGTGGGGCTCCAATGGTACACACATGAACACAGAGAACCACCTCAATGGGAATAAACAAATCTCACACCCACTTCAAATGCCTTTTCTTTTAAAGAAAAAAACTTTTCAAGGGTTTGAATGGGTGCTATCATAGTTGGCCCCAATGAGAACCCTCACTTTTGTGATCTCAAGCTCTTGGTCTATTGGTAGATTAATTTTATTGAACATTCCCCCATGAGATTACTTTGTTTAATCTTTAATCATCATGGAATAATCCAAGCACTAGCACTGGAAAGATTCCTTAATTTACACCCTACAAGTGCTTTGCTTACTTCAGAATCCATCCCCTTGGAGAAGATATTGAAGGAAAAAGAAAGCCTCATGGTGTAGTTGAGGGATTCCCTTTTTAGTGATGGAACCCATTGCTTTTCTTTCTTTTTTTGTTCTAATATTCATTAAAATACTTTGTGAAATAACGTACAAATTAATATAAATATCTTTGTGAAATCTCGAAAATTGTCAATTAATATCATACGCTATTTTTTTCCAATCGCAATTGTCTTTATTAATTTAAAATTTTATTTTGGAATACATTGAAATTTAATGGTATTTTAGTCCAAATTATCTTTTCTTGATATTAAGTTTAGCAAAGTAAATCAAATGGAGGTTATATGGGTGCCCACTTTGGGCATATGTCCATATCCTAATGGGCAGCATTAATATCATCATATCATTGGGCATGGAATCTCCTTAACTTTGATCTTGTGACATCAACCTTCTGTTTCGTTAAAACTATTAATAATTTTCATGTTAGGTTTGAATGCGATTAGTAAAATGGAAACCTTGTCTTCTCTCATGTCATGTCAACTTAACCCTCAACTAATAATATTAAGTTGCGCTTGGAACATGGAAGATTACCGTGAATCCTTACATTTCCGGAAACGGGATGATCGGACATCTAATTCCAAAATATATTGCATTAACGTGCTTGGTATATTGTAATCATTCCTGAAAATATATGTATATGAAACCGTCAACCGACGGTGAGGCCGGGGAAGGGCCGATAGATGGCCCAGCGACGAATGACTAATCTGCGACGGATCGTCCGACGGACGACGAGCTACTGCCGGCCGGCGGCAAAAATCTGATCGGCGGTGAACAATCGGCGTTGACCGTCGGCCGGCGGCGAATGGCAGACCTGCGGTGGGCCGACCGGCGTAGGACTGACGATGGACGGCTGGGCCGGTCGGCAGGCGGCGAGAAAGGCCGGTGACGGATGGTCATGACTCATTTCATACTCGGAGGGAATGCTTTGTGGTAATTTAGGATACACATGTTGTGAGGGGAATAAAATTACCATGAATGAGGCCGTTTGATTAACATGGTAATCCTATATTTCCGGGAATATTTTTAACGACTAAACAAGTATTGTAATATTTCATGATAATTTAGGATTACTATCTAGATTACCTCTCACCAAGCGCATTCTAAATGGTGTCTAATGTTTTCATAGACTTGGTAATAGATTTCATTTTTTCTCTTGGTGCATCTAGGCTGACCTAATATCATTAATTAAATATCTAAACATTGATTAATCAGGTCATTGGTTATTGTTAACTGCCCAGTCGTCGGCACTGCCTTTTATAGCACTGCCACTCTGTAATTAATTTTCAAATAAAAGACTGAAATTTTTTTAATTAAAAGAGAGGAGAGATTGTCATGATACCATAAGTCCATAGCTAGCCATTTAGAATCTACATGTTTCTCCATTTAAAAATATATATAATTGAATCCCATACAAAAGTACGATTTGAATAGATATAAACAAACTCTAATTATCATCTTCATTATCTATTTTAAGATCGGTATGGAATCGGCTATAAAGCAAAATTTCAGTAAACGTTTAACAAAGTTTTGCGACTAGCTATTGACTTATCTAAATAAATGATAAATTCATATTTCAAAAACTATGACAAGAGAGAGCCTTGTCATAGTCTTAGATGACCAGTCGATATCCTCCGAATTTTTATAAATTAAGGAGACGTCTAGATAAAGGGAAAAATGATATATTTGCTATTATGTTCAACTCTAAGTTATAAATATAGCCAGAAACAAAGTGGAACATATTTCTGTCACCGACCTTTATTTAAATCTTTTGGATTAGCTTTTTGTACGATTTTTTTAAAATAGAATTTAACTTTAATCGTTTATCTAACATAAACTTTAACATTTTGAAAATTATAAATATTATTTTATAATTTAAATATGGGTATTACGAGTTTTACGGAAATAATACTGAGTATGGATCTGAGATTTCCGGATTGATATATGTATGTATATTTATTTTTGGGAATTGGAAAATGAGAGATATTTTGAAAATGATAAGTATTTGGCATTTGGGAAATGATATAGGATTTTTATGATATTGTATTATGGTAGAGAGAGAGAGAGCCCATACCTCCTCACCCATACCTATACCCTCTCTCATCCTCTCATAACTCCGATATCATTTCTCTTCCCTCTAAAATATCTCTTCCTCCCCTCCAAAAAATATCCCAACTCTCAAACACCCAAACCAAACCCTAGTTTTTCTCCACTAAAAATCCAAGTTTTCTTTATCTTAACCCATCAAGACTTTAAGTTGAGCCACCATAACCTCCAAGAGCTTCAAGTGGAGATCCTTAAAGCTTGGATTTCATCTTTTTTTCCACTCAAATTGGTAAAGTTTCCTTTTTTCACCAAGTCTTTCAGGTTATGTAGCATTAGCCATGGAAAAACTATATATTTAATATAAAAATGGTACTTTTATTGGATTTGATTTTTCAAAATTTAGGGAAGGAGGGCAAAACTCATGTGATGGATCTAGTATGGTATACTTGTGACTACACCCTATTTTGAGAAGTAGAGGGTATTTTAGTATAAAAGAATGTATTTATTTTAAAGTTTTGGAATTTTCGAGTTGTGACATAATTCGTTTCAGTAAAATCCTTCTGCCCCTTAGAGCTTCAGACGTCGGCTCATGATATGTTTTTCATGATTTTCCTTCTATAGACGTCTGTCTCCCAAAATTTCAAACGTTTGTTTATGCTCTGTGAATATTTGACTTTTGATCTCCAGATGTCTGATGCTCAAGTCACCAGACGTCTGCTTTTGATTTTGATTTCTTGAGATTTGTTCTTCAGACATCTGGGAGCCTTCTTCAGACGTCTGTTTTGCTCTTTGTGCGACAATAACCCCTTAACCAGACGTCTACCTCAGAGAGCCGCAGACGTATGCCCTTCATAATTTTTGACAGTTTTGATTGTTTTCTTCGTATTTCGTTTACTTGGGTTGTATTGATTTTAATGGAGTTTTCTTGCATGTTTATTATTACTTTGGTTATAGGGACCATTGCGGGGACTTCCAAGACGGTGAGAAATGGCAAGACAGTTGTCGGCTTCGACTAGAGCAAGGCGCACTTCGGTGAGTAGGGAAATCGGGTGGATGACGTATAACACCCCGAACTAATTCGAGAGAACACTTACCATAGAAAACGTATATACGTAATCCGGATACTTAGCCTATACTTAGATAAACTAGTCTATAGTTCGTAGATTATATAATCAGTGTATAATTCATAACCAAAGGATGTGTGTGTGTGTGTGTGTGTGTGTGTGTGTGTGTGTGTGTGTGTGGATATGTATGCCCTCGAGGCTATTATTGTATATGTATACATATGGATGCTGGAGATATGTATGTACAAGACATTCTTGCTCAGTTATATAATATATTATTTGAGTTGTCTTTATCAAGATATGTGTATCTGTTTCTATTGATGCTTTATGTTGCTTGCACATATTGATAAAGACTCGATATAGTAGTATACTATTATGGTTTGACTTTATCTTAACATGTGCATATGTTATATATGTCGACCACATGTTGATAAATCCCGTAGAATCTTACTTGACTACCGGCGTTATGATGGCGATCATACTTATGAGAGCTGGGTAGTCTATAAGCACATCCTTAAATGTCCCAAGTCGCAGGAGTATCGAGATCGGGCATCGATACTCCCGAGTAGACTTGCGTATACGTTTTTAAATCCCGACGAAGGGAGGTGGTTAGTCCCACAACCATTGGTGTGATCATCTAAGATTGTATACATGTGCTCACTGGGGGCGAGTACACTGGACGGACTCGCCGAGAACCTCTAGATGGTATTATACCTATCGTCAGATAGCGGTTCTCTTGTGACATATGTACATGATAGTCTTTGGACCTGAGATTGTCATTTGTTTCGTGTAAGTTCCCACTGTGCTTTGATCACTACCCTACCACGGCTCTACTGAGTCGTGCAAATAGGTTTTGGTTGGGTACAGTCCCGAGCCATATAGAGGCAGTGAGTGATTGTCAGGGATTCGTCTCTCCAGGTATTAGGAGTTGATATCGCACTGTGTTTGATTGGCCAGGATCATAAGATCGTGGCCAAGGCAGTTGGGATTTACTGATTGGTTGATCAGTAGTTTCCCGGATTGGTCCCGAGCCACATCAATACGAATTATCAGGTTATTAGGGTCTGATGTATCCCACCCCCTAAACCCGGTATGCAATACTCTTAGACGAAGAGACCGGACTGTACGGATATTGTCACGGATAGGCTCAGTTGGGATCCGGATGAGTTTGCTCGTCGGCTTACCTTTTCGACTAGTACCCGGGCCGTCGTTACGTACAGCTAGTGTCGCTGACGTGCTTGTGGTTATGGATTTATCCAGTAACTCACTGTCGGCATACTGTCGAGTCTTTAGAGTCCCATACAGAGAGTTTCTCTGTTTCGGACGAAAAGATATAGAGGCCGTATAGTTTTACGGCAGGGTTCAATCACATACGTGTACTTATGCACGTATGATGTTCGAGCGGATAATACCAGTGGGCTTTGGTTTAAGCTGGATTCTAGTATTATATTGATGGATTATTTTTGTCTCTTTGTATTCGTATTTTTCGGAATGTGGATACGGGTATGTATATACGGTGAGGGGTATTCTTGTAATTTGTTACAAGGGTGCTTCTAGAAGAAGACACCTTATTATTGTTTTTACCATTTTAGTTAAATGGTTAATGAGGTGGAGGTATGAGGTGTTCATTTGTGTTAAATGAAGCATGGCTACTTGGTGACTCATGTAGTGACTCATGGTTTACTATTGAGGCAAGGTGGCTTCAAGATATTTTGTGAGATATTTTGTTATGCTTTATAGTTTACCAAGTGAGCCATTCTTCATTATATTCTTCTAATATTCACAACACTCTCATTTCCTCCAAGCTCTCTTCTTTTACTTCAAACCTTAATTGTCTCATGTGTAGAGAAACCTAGGGTTCTTGAGACAAAGAAATCCATCATCACTCTCTACATCCCCTAGGCTACTTAGATTGGCATACTAAATAACCTAGTTACCTCGGTTTAGAGGTAGGAGCTCAGAGTAGACACTCTCGGGTGGATCATCTTTGACGCGAGGAGACAGACGATCAAGCTCGATCATGGAGGCCGCTAGGAGCATACTAAAGGAGAGAAGTGAAGACCCGAAGGACTTGAGCCTCTTGGTAAAAACTTCTTTCATAGTGGATAGCTTCTCTAGTTATGCTAGTTAGGTTTTATGGAAGATCCGGTGTAGGGTTGTTCTAGCGCCAGTTTTGAATCGTTGTAAAAAATTTTGTTCCGCAAACGGCCACGGATAATGGCCACGGCTTTAGTGTAACCCAACATGGTATCAGAGACAGCCCATAAACCCTATACTAGCAGTTTTAAACTATGTTAAAGTAACAAAACCGAAATAACTCCGAAATATGAAAACCTAAAACCAAGATCTGTCAAATTTTGCAGAGCCTCTAAAATTTTTTTAAACAACTGCAGAGTACTCTTTGTGCTATAACTAGAATACCAGAGAAAAACGAGCCAAGAATTCAAAAACTTGCCTGGAAAAAAACTCATTTTGGCTGGCCTGGCCGGTTCTACTGTTGCCAAAAATGCTTGTTTTTGTTTGGTTTTCTATATCACTTGGATTTAGGGTTTCAGGATATGTTTGATTTTGCCCAAGTTTGATATTTTGTTATCTTTGTGATTGGGGAAATTCGGAGTATTTCGAAGTCGCTATTTTAACGCCGTTTATAAGTTTCAGTAAATACACTTTTATTTACGACCGTGAATGTCATTAGAGCTGTATAACCCGTTTAACTGCTATATGTTCTATTAGACGAGATTGCGAACATGACATTCACATTGATGTTTTGTGTTTATGCTGTGGTTGTGGTTGGATTGTCGTTGTGGATAGCTTGATGATGCAATGATAGTTGTACAGTTGTGATTCATTTGTATATTCATATTGCGGGGCGAGCGTCCGACATGTGGACTGCCGTATTTGCCGGATTGTATATTATATGTTTGGGGCACGACCGGGTTGAGGTCGATATCACCATTGTACATATTATTTTTCTTTTCTGTACTAGGATTACCCTACGGTGGAGTGCATGAATAGCCGGGTTTTAGAGGGCAACAAGCCCGCATCTCATGACGTTGAGACGGAAAGGGCTTCACCTTAGAATTGGCGGGCTATTCGCCGCACTCGTAGGGGGTATAGCATGACCCACGAAGGGGCGCTCAAGTTACCGGATCCCGTGAAGTGCTGGGTGACCCATTCACTTTGTTGATTGGGGTTGCCTCACTTTTGGGATTGGCGGGTAATTTGTTGCGCTCGTAGAGGTCCAGGTTTTCATTGCACAGGCTATCCACACGACCGGGAACATTGGGTTTTATTTGCGGCTCAAATGAAACCCGAGGCTCCAAGATTATCCACCATTCCGTGTTGCTTGCTGAGATTCTGTGATGTTGCTTATTATCATGCCTGGGATGAATGTTATATATATTTATATATATACTAGTAGATGTTGTATATGTTTTGCACCTGCGCTAGTTCAGCCCCTGCTCTGCCGTTAGTTAAGTAACCTAACGGTGCATAATGGGGCCCCGTGGCGAATGCGGATGGCATATACGCATATTATATTTTTGTTCTTTTCTGGTGTGATAGGTTATTTGATGGGACCGCATTAATTTTGATTAATGCAAGAAAAGAAACCTAATAGATGTTGTTGGAACAAATTTTGAAAAACTACAGTTATATTCTTTCGCTTTGCATGGTGGTATTCGGTCGTGAATATCCAGCACCTCATTCCAGGAGGCAAGAGCCGAGATCTCTTCGCGGGGAGTGACCTCTTGAGCAAAAGTTTATACTGTAGATTACTCGGTTTTTTCAAAACCAGAAGTTTTCAAAAGCGGAGCCTAAACCACTCTTTTTCAAAACTGCTCAGGTTCTTTCAACGATATCAAGTTCATTACATTAAAGGGTTTTTCGCCAAAAACTCAGGCGTAGCCCTCCATCATTTCAGATAAGTAGTATTTAGTATTCGTGCTGTGTTTGTTAGCATCCGTCAAGGCATAGTGTACGGTAGCTGAATAATACTTATTTACTGCATTGAGATGCATTAATTTAGGACAGTCGTACAGCTTTTTTGGCATCTGTCAAGGGCGAGTACATGTGGGTCTAAATTGATCAGGACAATGATGGGTAGAACTTGACTTGCGCTTTATGATTTGTTGGCACCTGTCAAGGTTATAAGACGCATGGGGAAAAATCCACATCGGGAGTTTCAAATATACAGGAAACTTGCAGATTTAACATACCTTCTGGAGTGTGGTGACTGGAGTGGATTCCATCTAGGTCATCACACAATGATAGTTGGATCCCGATCCCACTGATGAGTAGGATTACTCTTGGGAGATTATTTCACTTAACAATCAATACTATAAACCAAGTAGGTGTCTAGAACAGTGTTAGCGGGGCTACACCTCTAGAGAAAAGAGATTACATAATTAAGGAACTTCGCGAAAGCGTTGGAAAACCTCCCTCGAAGTACCGACACTATCCTGGCCGAAAGGTTAAGCAAGTATTGTAACGTGCGATTAATCCTAACTAATTCTCCTTTTAAGGTTTGATGGAGAATTCGAGAAAACAGTGGGAGCCATCCTGATTAGATAAACTAATAATCAATCTAATCTTGCAAGAGCGCACGCTAAGTGTTTCTTTTCTCTCTCTCCAGGTAGCAACCATTTCACACCTTAATCAAGATAATAAAATGTATTGCTTGACTGATCCGAATTCTTATTCGAGCCCGGGGAATATCGGTTTGGCTCTAACTTATGACGGCGGTCATGAGTATGAGCAGAGAAAAGAGAATTGCAAGAATTCCTTGATGACCCCAACGAAGAAGAAGCATACTATTGCATCTCCTTCATGTGTTCTTGTTCTTGTTATTGAGAACTGTTTTTCGGTCAGTCCTACCTCCTGGGTACGAGATACCGGATTAGGATCTTATATCTGTAATTTATTGTAGGGATTGAGAAAAAGTAGGATAGTTGGACCTGGTGATATGTCCCTAAGAGTGGGGAACGGAGCGCAAGTTGATAATGCTGCCGTCGGTGAATATCACCTAGTGTTGCCAAATGGCAATTCTATGATTTTGAACAATTGCTACTATGTACCTTTCATGGACTGAAACATCATATCAGTTTCTTTACTTGATAAAGATGAATATAACTTTGTTCTTGATAGAAATATCATGAACATTTACCTTGATAAGGTATTGGTTGCAGAAGGTACACTGTGTAATGATATCTATGTTCTAAATCAAAACACAGTTTTCAATGTACAAAACACACGCAAGAGGAAGAGTTTAGATACGAACGAATCCTACTCGTGGCATTGTAGACTTGGTCATATCGGAGAGAAAAGATTAAGTAAGTTGCATAAAGATGGATTTTTGAATACGTTTGAATTTTCATCTTATGAAACCTGTCAGTCTTGTCTTAAGGGAAAGATGACCAAATCTCTGTTCACTGGACACGAAGAAAGAGCAGCAGAGCTTTTAGGACTCATACACAGTGATGTATGTGGTCCGATATCTATACATGCACGGGGTGGGTTCTCGTACTTCATCACATTCACTGACGAGCTCTCTAGATTCGGATATGTGTATCTTTTGAAACAAAAATCTGAAACTTTTGAGAAATTCAAAGAATTTAGAAACGAAGTAGAGAACCAGATTGGCAAAAGTATCAAGATTCTCCAATCTGATAGAGGAGAGGAGTACTTAAGTACGGAATTCCAGGGCTTTCTGAAAGAGAATGGTATTCTCTCTCGGTTTACTTCTCCGTATACACCACAGCACAACGGCGTATCGGAGTGGAGGAACCGTACCCTATTGGACATGGTTCACTCCATGATGAGTAATGCAGAATTGCCTTTTTCATTCTGGGGTTTTGCCCTTGAAATGGCTATATATCTATTGAATAGAGTTCCTACCAAAACCGTGCCTGCCGCCCCATATGAAACATGGGAAGGGAAAAGACCATATCTTAATTTGATTAAGATATGGGGTTGTCCGGCTTATGTTAAAAAAACAAAATTCGGATAAGCTTGATGCACTATCATTTCTTTGTAAGTTTGTAGGATATCCTAAGCATTCACAAGGATATCTGTTCTACCACACCGAGAAACAGAAGGTGTTTGTTGCTCGCTATGCCGTCTTTTAATGAAGGAATTTCTTGTAAAAGAAATTAGTGGGAGTGCGGTAGAACTGGAAGAAATTCCAGAGGGACAAACTATAACTGAAGATTTGGTAGAATCGGAGAATTCAATAATCCCAGACGAATCTCAGCCACTCCGCAAATCTAGTAGGATTTCTCATCCGCCCGAGAGATACTGTGGTTTTCTCATAGATGGGGATCGAGAGGATTGCATCTTGGAAGAAGATGATCCTACTAGTTTCAGGCAGACCACTATCAGTAGAGACTCTGATAAGTGGCTAGATGCTATGCAATCCGAAATGGAGTCCATGTACACCAATAAAGTATGGACCTTGGAAATTGCTCCACCTGGGGTAAAACCCATTGGATGCAAATGGATCTACAAAAAAAAGATTGGTGTAGATGGGCAAGTGGAAACCTATAAGGCTAGACTTGTTGCAACAGGTTTTCATCAAAGACCAGGATTGGACTATGACGAAACTTTTGAAAGTGTATGTTAGCACCACCATGGGGTTTTGCAAGCATCAAGCATGCCATTTGTTTACCCCAATCAGAGCAAAGCTCTGTTCAAATTCCAAGACGGAAAACGAAGCAACGCTTCTGCTTCCCCCAATCAGAGCAAAGCTCTGTTTTGAAAATTAAAGTGAAAATTAAAGTTAAAATAAATGAAGCAACGCTTCAGATCCACTGCGCTGTGCGCAGAGTGCCACGTGTCCAAATCAGACACGCCAGCGCAGGGAGCGCACTCAATCAGAGCAAGGCTCTATAAAAGAAGCAACGCTTCAGATGCGCTGCGCTCTGCGCTGCGCGACACGTGTCAGCGCCGTTGCGCTGCGCCTTGCGCTGCGCGACACGTGTCAGCGCAGTTGCGCTGCGCCTTGTGCTGCGTGATACGTGTCAAGCGCAGTTGCGCTGCGCTCTGCGCTGCGCGACATGTGTCAAGCGCTGGTTCCTCTGCGCCAAACAGAATTAAAATCCCAGTAAGATCCTTCTGTTCTTGTTAAAACAAGAAGATTGTCTTCTGTAAAACAGAAGCCCTTGGATCAAAGATCCAACGGTGGGGAAAATTTCCCAAATCACTCAGAGAATGATCTCTTTAACAAATTTAACAAATTAATGGGCACTATATAAAGGCCCCTACACCCCAATTCAATCATCATCAACATCAAGAGATCAAAAAACAACAACACAGAGAATAGAGAGAACTCTGAAGAATTTTTAAGAAAAAACTCAAGAAGAGAAAAAAGGTAAAAACCTTTATAAAAAAAGAAGAAGAAGAAGAATTTCTTCTGAATAGATCATTGATCTAAGAACAAGATCAATGATCTTCAATAAAAAATAAATAATAATAGTGCATTGCACTTTTTCATGAACCATTGGTTCTGGAATCTTAAAGATTCTTTTCTTGGATCAAGAAATTAAAATAGTGCCTTGCACTTGCAAATCTGCTCTGTTGCGCTCCTGGGTTGGCGCAACTCCACCAGAGAGCGCCACGTGTCAGCTCCAGAACCACTTGCGCTATGCGCTTTTAAGATAGAGCATTGCTCTCTGAAGTTGGCGCAACGCACCAGAGCGCGCCACGTGTCACAGCGCAACAGCGCAGCGCACTGCGCTGTTGCGCTTGCGCTCACCAGAGTGTGACACGTGTCACCACCACAAGCGCTTGCGCTCAATAATTGGCGCAAAGTGCCTGACAAGCCACTGTCAGATAATTAATGCATTGCATTATTTACAGAAGGGCAAAGCCCAATTAAAAAAGGTCTAACAGGCCTAATAAAATGCTATGCATTATTTTTAAAAAAAAGGGCAGAGCCCCAACAATGACAGATGCTCTGCATCATAAATAAAGGGACAGAGCCCAAATTAAAAAGGCCTAGCAGGCCAGAATAAAATGCAGTGCATTATTAAAATAGGGGCAAAGCCCTAACACAGGCCTAATAGGCCAAAGATAAAAACGTTGAATATTCTCAACTGGACTTAGCCCAATCATGGCCGTAAGTCTTCAAATTAAATTGATTGAGCAAGACTGCTCTCTTAAATCAATTTACATCTGGTTCAAGGGTATATCTCTGAACTCCTCTGACACCTATCGTTATAATCCTTCAACGACGTCAGAGAGGTGACGGGTCCCGACAACCACACATCGATACGGACTGCGGGGTCCTTAAACTCGTGGACCGAAACGTCCTTAAACTAACATTTGTCCCAAAATGGGGACGTTGGACCGAAACGTCCTTAAACTAATATTTGTCCCAAAATGGGGACGTTGAACCGAAATGTCCTTAAACTAATGTTCGTCCCTAAATGGGAATGATGGACCACCATGTCCCTAAACTGGTAATGGACCACCATGTCCCTAAACTGGAAATCGACCGCAACGTTATTAAACTAAACAATAGAGCCAATTGCTCTCTTATCGGATCTAAACGATCCCGTTAAGTTGATCCTAGTCTGGAGATTAGACTAACGTATCCTTAACAAATGCTTAAGTTGATCTTAGCCTCAAATACGGCTAACGTATCCTTAAACAAAAAACCCCAAACCCAAATCTAAGAAAATACGGATTTGGACTAATCCACGTCCTACGGGCGACGGCATAACCTAGTCTCCGTATACAATCCACGGGCAACCACAAACAAAACAAACACACACGACACGAAGTGAAATTCTGGAGAAGGAGAAAGTTGTTACCGCGATGCGGTAGCGTAATTAACTGCAGGGGCTTGCGCCTGCAGGGAAGAGCGTCCCCACAATCAAAAACCTCTCAAGCGAGGGGGAATCTGACGAAGTCTGCTACATCGGCCGCATCCGTCTAAACCTCCGATACATGGTGCCATAAATCAACTTGGCATCTTCGGAGAGGTGGACGGATAAAACCAAATAGCATTTGCCCCGAATCTCAGTCAAGACGTTTATCGCGTCTCCGCCGCGCCATTCGGAGGGGAATAGATTCTGGCACGCCCGGTGGGACCTTTTCCTCTTTCCACTCCACACTTCGTGTGTCGTCTTCGCGAACGAATCGCGCTTTGTTAATGGTTGCTTTTGGATTTCAAGTTACTAAGATTTGGCCTTTTGCCTGGCGCAGAAATCAAGCATCAATGGCCTCCAACTGCTCGAGCTGCTCAAAGTGACAGTGCAACTGACGCTCCACCTCACCTGGAGGTGTAGCTTTTGGGCCTCAAGCGGCCTCCATCCTTGCCATGCCGGTGGAACAAGTGACCCAGGCTACCACCGGTCTGTTTTTCGGGACCATGCTCCTGCCTGCAAGCTTCACTATGCCAGTGCCCGCACCAGAAGCGAGCAAGAAGTCGGTTTTTGATCAGCTCACTGCTACAACGGCCCCTTTCAATGGGTCGTCCAATATCAAACCGGCGGCCTCTGTCTTTGCCAGGCTGAGCCAGAACCCTGATGGGCCCGCCAGGAAGCCCATGAACCCTGAAATGGCCGTCCCGAGAAAGACAGCCACCCCTGCTCCAGAAGTCGTCAAGGCGGCTTCTCCTGTTAAAGAGTCAGTCTTTTCAAGGCTGACTATTCCGGCTCCTGCTCCTGCTCGAGGATCTGTCTTTGACAGATTGAACATCGCCACTCAAAGGACAACATCAGTCTTTAAGAGGCTGACACCAGCAGCACCTCATTCGGACAGGGGGCAAGAAGAAGCTGTCCCTATTGCCGAGCCAGTCCCAACGGCTCGTCACGCTCGACGCCGCCACTGGCGTCGAGTAAGAAAGTCCGGGGGCAACTCCCCCTCAGGGCTAACTCCACCCGCTCCAGTGGTGGAAGTTAATGCTGCTGTTCCAACTGGGAACAGGTTTGAACTGCTAAGGAGGGTACGCAAGAACTCTCCGACTGCCACGCTAAAAAGATCTCCCCCACCTGCGGAGAGGGTTGCAGAAACAAAGCTGGAGCAGCCCCCTCAACGGCTGTCCTCCAAAATTTATAAGGTCTGGCGGAGGGTTCAAGATTCCGTAATTGATCTAGATCACTCTCGCCAGCAGAAGAGGGTGAAAGTGCAAGAAGGAAAGAACTGTCCCGTCAAACAGCAGAGGACGACAACCGCCAGGGTACCCACTGCAACGGCCCCTTCAACTTCAACGGTTCACAAGAGAAGGAGGCCGGAGAAAATTCCCACGCCTACGGCAAATGTCAAAAGCGGCGAGCCCAAACGCCCTAAGTCCGGGGGCATTGTAGTCCATACTGTATACATGGCGTCGGGGAAGGAGGACAGCCGTGCATCTACAGGTCATAGACCGCTTACACGGTCAATGACCAAAGCTCAGGAGCAACAGCAGAAGCTCCAAGAAATGATGAACGCGATGGCCGCACTCACTGGGCCAAAAGAAAGCCCTAGGCGTCCTCGGATGAACGCCAGGAGCAAGAAACTGATGCTGAATTCCTTCGCCGGATATTGGAAAAGAAGGATAAAGAGGCCGCGGAACAAGCAGCCAACATAAAGCGAATGACCCTCCTGTTTCAGGACATGGTGGGTATGATGATTCAACAAGATCCTCTTGCTGAAGATCCTCCGATCGTCCTTGAAGACGACAAGGGAGAAACGTCAGATCCTCCACCGGCTCTATCAACAGCCAAGGAGGAGACAATCTCCAAAGCAGACTTGGACGAATATATAGCTCAGCAGATACGGGTTCATCAGGCGACTGAGGCAGCCGGTCAGGTCGTAAAAACGAGGCGACCATATCCGAGCTGGTATGATCAGATCAAGTACCCGCCGGGCTATACAATACCGAAATTCCATGTCTATAAGGGGACGGGCAATCCCCACCAGCATGTTGCCCAGTTCAGGGCTCTTTGCGGCAACACCGGTGGTGATGATAAATTGTTGCTTCGCCAGTTCGTCGGTAGCTTATCGGATACAGCGTTTGAGTGGTACTCGGAGCTCCCAAACGATTCGATCAAGACATTTGCGGAGATGGAGCTGCTGTTTACCCAGCGTTTCGCAAGCGCCAGCGAACGCACCTCGATAACAACATTGATTAATGCCAGGGTGAAGCCAGGTGAAACGTGGGTGCAATATGCAATACGGTGGAGGAACTTACGGTCAAAATGCGAACAACGCATCGAAGAGGCTCCTGCGGTATGCATGTTTGTGGGAACTCTCGATCCGCAAGCGACCATCTCGCAATTCATGATGTTCTTCAAGCCAACTACCTTCCAGGCCCTGATCGACAAGCTAGCTCAGATGGATCAGATGGGCCATAGACCTCCCCCTCCAAAGCCGGACTCTCGAAATTAGAAGGGGAAGGGAAAAGCAATTGTTGTCGCTAATGCTCAACAACAGCCGGGCAACTTGAAACCGGCTGTCCGTCAAAATAATATGCGTCCACACCTGTCCCTCGAGGAGAGGCTGGGACGTCCTTACTCGTTTCCCTGAGATAAAACGAGAAGATTGTTTGAGCTGGCCTTGCGCAACCGACTCATAAATCTGCCGGATCCAAGACGTCCGTCGCAGCCAAACGACGTCAATGATCCCAATTACTGTCCTTATCATCGAGTACCGGGCCATCCGATCGAGGACTGCTACGTCTTCAAAAATTAGATTGAGGACCAGTACCAACAGGGCGAGTTCGCGTTGTCTGAAGATGGAAGATGAACCCGCCGCAACCTCATACCTCTAAAAAGGTGAATACGCCGGGGGCAACGTGCTCTCTCGTTGAAGAAGCTCCATGGGAGGTTGTACTATCAGCCAAAACAAAGAGGATGCTGAACGATCTTCAAACATGCCCAGCGATCAGGTGGAAAAAACCGTTGGAACCTCAGATCATTGAAGGGATGTTGAAGCCGCGTCCAACTCCAAAAACCGATGGTGATGGCCCAAGCACTCACAACCAGCCGTCAAAATCTTCAAAGAAGAAGAAGAAGAAATCCAAGAAGCCCGTGAAGCCTAGCGACAAGCGCACGGACTTATAGAAACAAATTGTCGCGCTGTAGGAATACAACCAGAAAGCACGGACTCCCATTACACTCTAAGAGTTCCTTAACCACGTCTTTCAAGAGGAAGATGAGAGAGACAGTTCGTTGGATGAATCTGAGGAATACGTGGCGAGCTGTCATATGATCTCCCATTCGTTTACAGACGATGAGGAAACTCCTTGCACTGAAAAGCTGGGGGCAGATCCTAAACCGGAAATTCTGGGGCTATCGGATGAAACAATCGACGCATTCCTCAATGAAGCTCTATTGAAAAGTAAAGCTGATCGGGAACACGAGACGGTCATATTTGAAAGGGCCAAGCGCCAACGACTTGACGAAAGAGCCGAGACACTCCCGCTGGAGCGAAATACACCCACTGCGGATAAAAACAAATTCAAGACGAGGAAAAGGTTTGCTAAAGCCATGTCAATGGGTATGAAGCTACCATCCTCTGAAGGAAGCATTACTGGTGAAGCGGAAATGCACCCCTCATACTGCTTGTATCATCGGAAGATTTCGCACCCCACTAAAGAGTGCAAAGCTTTCAATAAATGGTGGTAGGGATATGTCGCTCACCGGCAACATTTAAAGCGGGAAAAACGCAAAACCTGTCGGGAGCGGAAAAGTATGACCGTTGAGTTTAACAGAACTACCGGCGATTGCCGCATGGTTAACGCCGGGGGATCGCAAGTTCTCACATTCGGGAGCGACTCCGACGAAGAAATGGCTCTTAGCCCCCTCTTTAAAGAGTCCACCTCGGGAAAAGAAGAGCAGAAAGTCTGTGAAAATATCCGGCTGCGTAATCGGACGCTATCCGAAAAGAATCTCGGACCCTCAAACAAAAAAGATAAAGGGAAAGAAAAGGTCTCTGAGGATATCGCCCTAGATGACCAAGTCATGGAAGAGCTAACTGCCAAGGACCCATCGAAGAAAAATAAGGTGGATTACAACGTTCTAGCGCATCTGAGGAAGCTACCCTTGCAGCTCAGCATTCTTGACGCCCTTTTACTATCAAAAGAGGCGAGAGATTCGTTAATCAAGGCACTACAGGAGCCGGAGCAATTCCAAGCTTTCCTGGCCGAAGAAAAGATGAAGGATGAATTGGAGGAAGTGCATACAGCCGATGTAACTTTTGGTGATGAAGACCTTCTCGTAGGGACGTGCGAACACAATCTCTCCCTCTATGTCTCAGGATACTGCCATGATATAAAGATAGGCAAAATCCTGGTCGATAACGGATCGTCTGTTAATCTCCTTAACGTGCGGGTGTTAAAGGAAATCTGCATGAGCGTCCAGCACCTTGCTCGGGACAAGATCACCATCTCCGGGTTCGACTCCCAATCATCAAGAACTCTTGGATCTGTGATACTGACGCTACGCATTGTGCTGCTCGTCACATATATTAAATTCCACGTCATAGACGCCAAGACATGCTGCAATGCTCTGCTCGGCCGACCATGGTTACACGAGTACAATATCATTCCTTCTACACAGCATCAGTGTATGAAATATTTTAGAGACGGTCTCGAGTATACCGTGATGGGAGAACTGAACCCGTTTTCCGTGAACGAAGTCCGCAAATATGAAGATGCCAAATACTTCTTACCGGATTTCGAGGACACAGAAAGATGTCACAAGACGGAGAACAAAGCTAACGCCACCATCCCTGTCTTCGGGAGTGATACCGAGGAGGAAGAGGAGATAGTTTATTCGGGTCCGCCCCAATACAACAAGCCGGGACCATCCGCTCCTACGTTAATCTTTGGTAGTGACTCGGAAGATGAGGTCCATGCTATATTCTCTGCTCGGCCTTCAATACAAACATCCGCTGATGAAGAGCAAAGTCTGCAAGTCGCCATGGTGCCGCGTAAACACCATAAAGAACTGGATGCGCTCGATACCTACAGTATAGAGGAGCTGCGGACGTTCTATGTCCCTCCCAGACGAGAAGGCGAAAAGGTAATTCTATTCTACCGCTCTGAAGAAACCAAAGTGGAGAAAGAAATCTGGCACGGTATGGATCCTACGCTTGACAGGCTTCAGCCCATCTGTCTACCCAGATATTATACAGAAGGCTTGAAGAGGCTGCTAAAGCGCCAAGGGATACCCTTTAAACAGACCGCTCGAAAAGCCAAATTCTATGACAGGGTCTGGAACGTCCCCGGAACTCAGCACAAGCTGCCTAGTGGGAGGATGGAAACAATCGGACTTGGATACATTCGGTCCAAGAAACGAGAGCTACTCCATGATTGCTACGTCGTGCATGATTTCAATGAAGAAGCGGATGCTCAATGGGAGGACGTTAATACTGAACCAGTAAAAGTTCCTGATGCAAAGGTGCCCAGTCCGTCGTTCGAAGAACAAATGGATAAGCTTATAAGGGAAGCTGGTCAAAAAGTCAGAGACGACCACAACCGCGAAATGGCAATCTACGAGAAAGCCAAAACGCAACGCCTCCTCCAACAGGCCATGAAAGATGAAAATGCCATTCCCTGTCAACCTATTATAAAAAAGGCTCGACGCAGAGACAGAAACAAGTCGAAACGCGAAAAAGACTCTCAACAGCAACAAAGCGGGACTAAGAAGCCACGCAAGCGGGAATCGAGCGGTTCTGATCTATCCCTTGTGAAGAAGATGAGTCGAGCGTACTCTTTTCCTCGGGATAAGACAAAGAAGATACTTGACCGAGCTATAAAATACCAGATGCTTATACTGCCGGAGTCCAAGCACCCTGAGCAAGCAGGCGAAGTCTTACACCCAAACTATTGCACTTATCACCAAGTAATAGAGCACCCTCTCGAAGATTGCTTCACCTTTAAGAATTGGGTCGAAGATCAGTATCAGCTCGGTAAGTTCGCTCTATCTGACAGTTGGAGGGTAACACCGCCACAGAAGCACGAACCCAGAGCCAAGAAAGTAGAACCAGACCCACATCGGTCTTCGAAGCAAGCTCGTACTTGTCACATGATAACAATATCAAAAAGGAGCCCGAGAATATGAATGACCTTCCCTGGTGCTTCGAAAACAGCAACGACGAGATGATCTCAGAATTCCCACCAGCGCCAAAAGAGCTGGAAGATGGAATACATACTACCGTAGATAACCTCAAGAAAATTGAGTTGGGGACGGCGAACGACCCGCGACCGACATTCATCAGCGAGCTGCTATCTGAAGAAAGGGTGGCTGCGTTAAAAGACGTGCTTATGCAGCATAGAGATTGCTTCGCATGGAACTATTCCGAAATGTCGGGACTAGATCCAGAAATTGCTGTGGACAGATTGGCGATATCGCCGGACGTCAAGCCGGTCAAACAAGCGCCAAGAAGAATGCGGCTCGAGCTTGAGATGAGCATCAACGCCGAGGTCAAGAAGCTAATCGACTCTGGCTTTATCCAGGAGGTTTAATGTCCCGAATGGATCGCCAATATCGTCTCTGTGATGAAGAAAAATGGGACGGTGCGCATATGCGTGGACTTCCGGGATCTCAATAAAGCCTGCCCGAAGGACGATTTCCCAGTGTCAGTCACCGAACTGATGATAGACAATACGTCCACTCAAGAGGTTTTCTCCTTCATGGACGGCTCATCAGGGTATAATCAGATAAAGATTCATCCCGAAGACCAGAAGCACACCACCTTCAGGACCCCTTTGGGTATATTCTGTTACAAGGTGATGCCCTTCGGTTTAAAGAACGCCGGTGCCACCTATCAGAGGGCCATGACAAAGATCTTCGATGACCTTATACATGAAATCGTCGAATGCTATATCGACGACCTCGTGGTAAAAAGCAAATCATACGAGGAGCATTTAGAGCATCTGAAAACCGTATTTCAACGCCTTCGACAATACAACTTGAAGACGAACCTTCTCAAGTGCGCATTCGGAGTTTCCTCAGGCAAATTCCTGGGATTCATCGTCCGACACCGAGGTATTGAGATAGATCCGTCAAAGATTAAGGCGATCATGGAAATGCCTCCGCCAAGGACTCTCAAGCAATTGCGGTCTCTCCAAGGAAAGCTCGCGTATATCCGGCGATTTATAGCCAACCTTTCAGGCAAGTGCCGCCCTTACAGTCATCTGATGAAGAAGGGAACCCCGTTTGTCTGGGATCACAAATACCAGAGCGCGCTGGACGAGATCAAGCAATACCTACAGAACCCGCCAGTGTTGGCTGCTCCGGTTAAGGGAAAACCCTTCATTCTTTATACAACCGCCCTCGAAGGTTCCTTAGGCGCATTATGGACGCAAGAGAACGACCAAGGGAAAGAAAGAGCACTCTACTATTTGAGTCGAGTTCTACTTGGGGCAGAAAGTAACTATTCCCCCATTGAAAAACACTGCCTGGCGTTGATCTTTGCGATAACGAAACTCAGGCACTATGCGTTGGCGCATGAAGTCCGTCTCATTTCGAAGGTGGACCCCCTTAAATATTTGATGTCGAAGGCCATATTGACGGGGCGACTCGCTAAATGGGCCCTACTCTTGATGGAGTTCTCGATAACCTATCAGCCTCTTAAGGCAGTGAAAGGCCAGGCCATTGCCGACTTCCTCGCTGAGCATCCGATACCTGGCGATTCTCCTCTGAATTGCGAACTGCCAGATGAACATGCGTTTGATGCGATCGAAGGTATTGGTACCCGATGGGAGCTTTATTTTGATGGAGCGTCTTCCATGAAGAAGCGCAAACAAAGTACCCCTATAATCAAATAGGGGGTAGGCCTCATCTTCATAACTCCACAAGGAGGGATTATGCGCTTTGCTTTCTCCTTAACAGAGCCGAGGACGAACAATGAAGCTGAATACGAAGCTTTGATAGCAGGTCTCGAGATCGCCATCGACATGGGAATTGAAAACCTCCTCATATACGGAGACTCCCAACTGGTCGTTAGTCAAGTAAATGGCGACTACCAGACATGCAAACTAGAGTTGGTGAAGTACGGGGAAAAGGTGCAACAACTGTTGACCCAAATTCTTTCATACACTTTGGAAAACATACCGCGCGCGGAAAACAGCAAAGCAGACACATTAGCCAAGCTCGCTAAAGAACTGGCCGACGAGAATCTTAATGACGTAAGAATCGTGGTACAAAGCCAATGGGTGCTTGCTCCAGCAGAAATATCTCCGGAATCATCCGAAGAAAAGGGAGCGACTGAGCAGACGACCCTGCAAATAAAAGACCGGGAAAAGGTTGAGGATTGGAGAGAAGTCTTTATAGACTACTTCAAATACCGTCGAACACCCGAAGATGCGTCCTCAAGACATCAGCTTATGAAACGAGCTCTGTCTTTCGCCTTCGTCAATGATACTCTGTACAAGAGATCGTTTGATTCTCTGTGGTTAAGATGTCTAGGACCTGACGAAGCGAAAAGGGTCGTTCGGGAAGTTCACGACGGACTCTGTGGTTCTCACCAAGCAGGCCCAAAGATAAAGTTGAAGATTAAACGGATGGGTTATTACTGGCCCACGATGATTCAGGACTGCCTCGAATATGAGAAGCAATGCCACTCATGCCAAATCCATGGGGACTTCATCCACCAGCATCCGAATCCACTACATCCAACGGTGGCTAGCTGGCCGTTCGAAATGTGGGGAACTGACATAGTCAGCCCCATCGAACCAGCATCGTCTAGAGGACATCGTTTCATCCTGGCGACGACTGACTACTTCTCCAAATGGGCAGAAGCAGTACTGCTGAGGGAAGTGAAGACGGAGAATATCCTCCATTTTTTCAAGACGCACGTCATATATCGGTTTGGAACTCCGCGACGGATCATCTCCGATAACGGGCCAGCCTACAGAAGCCATAAGATCAGTCGTTTCGCGCAGCAGCATAACATAGACTGGAGATATTCCTCGGTTTACAATCCGCGAGCTAATGGTCTAGCTGAGGCCTTCAATAAGACCTTGACAAAGATCATGAAGAATACGGTGTCCCGAAATAAGAAGGACTGGCACGAGAGACTGCAAGAAGCTTTCTGGGCGTATCGAACTACGTTCAAGACGGCCACGAACACAACGCCGTACGCGTTGGTATTCGGTACAGAAGCAGTACTCCCCCTCGAGATAGAGCTGCCTTCTCTACGAGTGGCAATCCACTACGAGCTGACGGACGAAGAGAATGCTCACCTTCGGCTTGAGGAGCTTGATACCCTTGATGAAAACCGGCTCATAGCGCAATAAAATCTAGAAGCTTATAAAGTAAAGATGACGTGCTCATATGAAAGATTGACCCGACCGAGGACATTCCGCCAAGGCGAACTCGTGCTAGTGGTCAAAAGACCTATGATCCCCAATCGCGCCAAGCGGGGAAAATTCGAGCCAAACTATGAAGGCCCGTACATCATAGACAAGGTCTACCAGGGTGGAGCCTATCTACTCATGGATATGCACGGTGAAAGGCCTTTCAGGCCAATAAACGGTCGCTTCTTAAAGAAATACTACGCTTAATGAGTCACAGCCTAGGTCAATGATAGATGACGACGACTATGTCCGCTCGCTATCTTCCTAAGCCTAAACTCTATGAGTAGTAGCCGGCCTTCTTTACCATGGACCGTAACGTCCTTAAACTAATGATGGACCGTAACGTCCTTAAAGTAATGGCGGACCGAAACGTCCTTAAACTAATAACGGACTGAAACGTCTTTAAACTAATGACGGACCGAAACGTCCTTAAACTAACAAAGGACCGAAACGTCTTTAAACTACTACCGCAGCATCCTTAGGCTGACGAGATGAATAAAAAAAAGAAGAAAAAGAAAAAAAATTATATAAATATAATAAAAAATAAATAAAAACAGTATGTCCATAAGCAAAAAGGGCACGGATGAAAACCTGAAAGGGCTCCGTGAGTAAAAATAGCAGGGCTATCGGTGAGTGTTCGTGAAAACCCGAAAGGGCACGACCTCGTAAAAAAAATAAATAAATAAAAAGAATAAAAAAAAACAAAACGGTATGTCCATAAGCAAAATGGGCACGGATGAAAACCCAAAAGGGCTCCGTGAGTAAAAACAGCAGGGCTACCGGCGAGTGTTTGTGAAAACCCGAAAGGGTGCAACCTCGTTAAAAGACACTTACAGGGTCCTCACGACCTTGTAAGGATAAACCACCCGCGTGAGATCCTTACGACTCACAAGGGAGCAACACACTTAGGGATCCTCACGATCCTAAGGGGAAAATACACTTGCGAGATCCTCACGACTCGTAAGGAGAACTCTCTTATGGGACCCTCACGGCTCATAAGATTTGAAAGTCTTAAGTTACAGAGACCTAAACCTGTGCTTAAGCAACCCCCACAACCTTCGATATTGCCCAACAGGCGGCTCATACTGATCCTTGTATACAATCCACGGGCGCGAATAAACATTTCCCCAGCAAAGTCCCACCCGTGACTAGGGATATGTCCATATGGTGAACAACCCTTATAAGTCCTCTCGACTTATAAGGAGAAAACCCTTTAGTAAGATCCTTACGACTTACAGGGGAATATACACTTAGGAATCCTCATGATTCCTAAGGAGAAAACACACCTACGAGATCCTTACGACTCGCAGGGAGAAATACCTTTGTGAGACCCTTACGGCTCATGAAGTCAAAAGCCTTAGTCGACAGAATCCTAACCCTGTTTACTAAGCCACCTTTGTTCAACATCGACAGAGGCAAATGATGATTCTCTCCTGGCAACATCCCAGTTGTAGCGGTGCTGATGCCGAAATCGGTGTCTAATTTCAGGTTTACAGCGAAAAGCCAGTAGGCCGCACATGCATACGAAATAGCCGAAATGATGGGTCAACTTGCTATAAAAAAAAAGCAGCAAGTAAAAACTTATGCACACAAAATAGCCGAAATGATTGGGCAACTCGCAATAAAAAGCAGCGAGTAAAAATAAAATAAACAGCCAAAATGATTGGGCACCGCAAAAAATAGCCGAAATGATTGGGCAATCGCGACCTTCGCGATATAAAAGCTGAAATGATAGAGCATCGCGGAAATAAAACAATAAAAAAAAATATGATGAAACTTTTGCCCTACAGGTGAGATCACATCGATCCCTGTATACAATCCAAGGGCACAAACAAAGAGGGAACCGCACCTTCCCAACAGGCTCCGCCGGAAAACGAAGCCAAATCTCGACGGTTCACCAACAACCTAGAGACAACTGCGACATTCGTCTCGATACAGCAGACGCAGTGCTAGCAAGCGAAGCAAAGGCTGAATTCCTAGCTTCACGGTTTTGACGGTAACTCATATGGAATCTGAAAAACCACCAGATCATTTCAACCCCCGGGGAAACCAGTGTCCTTGGCAAATACCTCAATTCAGGGAAACTAGCGTCCTTGATGAGAGCCTCCTGATTCGCGTCGGCCCGCAGAGAAACCAGTGTCTCCGCAGGAATACTCCGATTCGTTTCAACTTCGAGGAAACCAGCGTCCTCGGCAAATACTTCGACTCAGGGAAACCGGTGTCCTTGACGAGAACATCTTGATTCGCGTCGACCCGTAGAGAAACTAGCGTCTTTGCGGGAATACATCGATTCGTTTCAACCCCAAGGAAATCAGTGTCCTTGGTATCTACCTCAATTCAGGGAAACTAGCATCCTTGATGAGAATATCCTGATTCGTGTCGACCCGCAGGGAAACTAGCGTCTTTGCAGGAATACATCGATTCGTTTCAACCCCAGGGAAACCAGTGTCCTTGGCAACTATCTCAATTCAGGGAAACTAGCGTCCTTGATGAGAGCTTCTTGATTCGCGTCGGCCCGCAGAGAAACCAGTGTCTCCGCAGGAATACTCTGATTCGTTTCAACCCCGAAGAAACTAGTGTCTTCGGCAAAATACTTCGACTCAGGGAAACCAGTGTCCTTGACGAGAACACCTCGATTCGCGTCGACCCGCAGAGAAACTAGCGTCTTTGCAGGAACACCTCGACTCGTTTCAACCCCAGGGAAACCAATGTCCTTGGCAAATACCTCAATTCAGGGAAACTAGCGTCCTTGATGAGAGCCTCCTGATTCGTGTCGGCCCGCAGAGAAACCAGCGTCTTCGCAGGAACACCCCGATTCGTTTCAACCCCGAAGAAACCGGTGTCTTCGGCAAAATCCTTCGACTCAGGGAAACCAGTGTCCTTGACGAGAATATCCTGATTCGCGTCGACCCGCAGAGAAACTAGCATTTTTGCAGGAATACATCGATTCGTTTCAACCCCAGGGAAACCAATGTCCTTGGCAAATACCTCAATTCAGGGAAACTAGCGTCCTTGATGAGTGCCTTCTGATTCGGATCGGCTCGCAGAGAAACCAATGTCTCCACATGAACACTCCGATTCGTTTCAACCTCGAGGAAATCAGTGTCCTCAGCAAAATACTTCAACTCAGGGAAATTAGTGTCCTTGACGAGAACTGCTCGATTCGTCTCGACCCGTGAGGAAATTAGTGTTTTCGCGAGGACTTCCCGATTCGTTTCGACTTGGAAGATAAAGCCTTAGGCAACAGGGATTAAAAAACTTGTTTCCTAAGCACTGGGACCCTACAAGTCGGTCTAAAACGGTCTCTTGCATACTATCCACTGGTCTCACTCTCCAAAGTCGAATCTCGACAAGGAGGGAAACAACCGCTTACAAGTCCTCTCGACTCGTAAGAGGGAAAATTCTCTTATAAGATCCTTACGACTTATAAGAGAAAACGCACTTAGGAATCCTCACGATTCCTAAGGAGAAAATCCACCTACGAGATCCTCTCGATCCGTAGGGAGAAAAAAGTCTCTGTGAGACCCTCACGGCTCATAGAGTTGAAAAGTCTTAAGCAGGAGATCTGAACCTGCGGCCTAAGCCATCGCTATCTCGTGAAGAAACCAAGATGCTTACTCTATTGTCTGTCAACCATGTTTATTAAGGCAGCATACCGATAATAAAAGAAGGAAGAAAACGACAGAAAGAACATCCGATATGCATTTGATCAAGCATTTGAGACACATTCATTCATGCATATGCAAAAGACTCAGAGCGAGAAACAAGACAAGCTGAAATAAAAATTTTCCATTCATATTGCAAAGGGTTCTTACAATCATAAAGAAATAAACAAAGACATTGTCCAAATGATTACAATGGCAAAACCTCAGATCCTGGGCAGGGATTGAGGAACTCGAAAGTGAACTTGTCCAAGACTTTCCAAGCTTGGCGAACCATCCTGGTGTGCTTCCTTTCGCGAGCACGGACGTCGGGATCCCCGCTGATGTCCTCCACCCTCCGGTAGGTAGCAAGAATGGCGGACTGTTGAAAGGCCTGGTGCAAGAGATCGACAAGATTGTCTCGCCGTCTCTTCGAGATTAAGTTCATCAGGTACATTGAGTGCACCTTGTCCTCGGCGGCGTCCAATGCCCTAAGCGGCACCCCGGTAAAAAATAGGGGAAGCGCTTCCCAAATTGCTCCCACGATAAGCTTCAGGAGGGAGGAACGTCGGGGAAGCAGTTGTCCGTTATATGCGTCGAAGCGGCTCATGATTTCAGCACACTCCGCGTTTGTGAACTTCCGATTTTGAGAACGGCCAAGTCGGAGGATGTCCCCGTAAGAGATAATCTCGTCGAGGTCGTACATGTGGGCGTCCATCACTCCTATAAAAGAAGATCGACAAAAATCAGTAACTCTTAAGAGTTCTGCTATATGATTTAAAAGGAGCAAAGCTCCATTAATGAATCAAGAAATTATAAATGAAATCTTTCAGAGAACAGAACTCTATTAATGGAATCCTAACAGGGTTCTCTTTAGTTCTCTTTAGATCCTTTTAGAGCAAAGCTCTGCTAAGTGAAACCCTAAATGAGTTTTTCTTTAGATCAGGGATCTATTGAGAGCAAGGATCTGTCAATGAAAATTGATTTAATATTAATTAAAAATTTTTACCTAAAAAGTGTTTTCTAAAGAAATTCTAACTCTTGGAGTTCTTGAAGGCAAGAGCAAGGGTCTGAAGTTTTGAAAGTAAAAATTTTAAAAGATGATGATCATCTGTGGAGGACCAAAGGTCCTATTTATAGGTATCAAATGCCCTTTCAACTTCCAAGAGTTGCCGCGACGGTTGGAATTCTGCCACCGCTGCTCTCACGTTTGGGGGCCACGTAAGCGCAACGATGGGGGGCATTTGTTTACCCCAATCAGAGCAAAGCTCTGTTCAAATTCCAAGGCAGAAAACGAAGCAACGCTTCTGTTTCCCCCAATTAGAGCAAAGCTCTGTTTTGAAAATTAAAATGAAAATTAAAGTTAAAATAAATGAAGCAACGCTTCAGATCCCCTGCGCTGCGCGCAGAGCGCCACGTGTCCAAATCAGACACGCCAGCGCAGCGAGCGCAGCACCCAAGGCAGCGCACTCAATCAGAGCAAGGCTCTATAAAAGAAGCAACGCTTCAGATGCGCTGCGCTCTGTGCTGCGCGACACGTGTCAGCGCCGTTGCGCTGCGCAGAGCGACACGTGTCAGCGCAGTCGCGCTGCGCGACACGTGTCAGCGCAGTTGCGCTGCGCCTTGCGCTGCGTGACACGTGTCAAGCGCAGTTGCGCTGCGCTCTGCGCTGCGCGACACGTGTCAAGCGCTGGTGCCTCTGTGCCAAACAGAATTAAAATCCCAGTAAGATCCTTCTGTTCTTGTTAAAACAAGAAGATTGTTTTCTGTAAAACAGAAGCCCTTGGATCAAAAATCCAACGGTGGGGAAAATTCCCCAAATCACTCAGAGAATGATCTCTTTAACAAATTTAACAAATTAATGGGCACTATATAAAGGCCCCTACATCCCAATTCAATCATCATCAACATCAAGAGATCAAAAAACAATAACACAGAGAATAAAGAGAACTCTGAAGAATTTTTGAGAAAAAACTCAAGAAGAGAAAAAGGTAAAAACCTTTATAAAAAAAGAAGAAGAAGAATTTCTTCTGAATAGATCATTGATCTAAGAACAAGATCAATGATCTTCAATAAAAAATAAATAATAATAGTGCCTTGCACTTTTTCATGAACCATTGGTTCTGGAATCTTAAAGATTCTTTTCTTGGATCAAGAAATTAAAATAGTGCATTGCTCTTGCAAATCTGCCCTGTTGCGCTCCTGGGTTAGCGCAACTCCACCAGAGAGCGCCACGTGTCAGCTCCAGAACCACTTGCGCTATGCGCTTTTAAGATAGAGCATTGCTCTCTGAAGTTGGCACAACGCACCAGAGCACGCCACGTGTCACAGCACAACAGCGCAGCGCACTGACACAGCGCACTGCGCTGTTGCACTTGCGCTCACCAGAGTGTGACACGTGTCACTACCACAAGCGCTTGCGCTCAATAATTGGCGCAAAGCGCCTGACAAGCCACTGTCAGATAATTAATGCATTGCATTATTTACAGAAGGACCAAGCCCAATTAAAAAAGGCCTAACAGGCCTAATAAAATGCTATGCATTATTTTAAAAAAAAGGGCAGAGCCCCAACAATGACGGATGCTTTGCATCATAAATAAAGGGACAGAGCCCAAATCAAAAAGGCCTAGCAGGCTAGAATAAAATGCAGTGCATTATTAAAACTGGGGCAAAGCCCTAGCACATGCCTAATAGGCCAAAGATAAAAACGTTGAATAATCTCAACTGGACTTAGTCCAATCATGGCCATAAGTCCTCAAATTAAATTGACTGAGCAAGACTGATCTCTTAAATCAATTTACATCTGGTTCAAGGGTACATCTCTGAACTCCTCTGACACCTATCGTTGTAATCCTTCAACGACGTCAGAGAGGTGACGGGTCCCGACAACCACACATCGATACGGACCGCGGGGTCCTTAAACTCGTGGACCGAAACGTCCTTAAACTAATATTTGTCCTAAAATGGGGACGATGGACCGAAACGTCCTTAAACTAATATTTGTCCCAAAATGGGGACGTTGGACCGAAATGTCCTTAAACTAATGTTCGTCCCCAAATGGGAATGATGGACCACCATGTCCCTAAACTGGTAATGGACCACCATGTCCCTAAACTGGAAATCGACCGCAACGTCATTAAACTAAACAATAGAGCCACTTGCTCTCTTATCGGATCCAAACGATCCCGTTAAGTTAATCATAATCTGGAGATTAGACTAACGTATCCTTAACAAACGTTTAAGTTGATCTTAGCCTCAAATACGGCTAACGTATCCTTAAACAAAAAACCCCAAAACCAAATCTACGAAAATACGGATTTGGACTAATCCACGTCCTACGGGCGACGGCATAACCTAGTCTCCGTATACAATCCACGGGCAACCACAAACAAAACAAACACACACGACACAAAGTGAAATTCTAGAGAAGGAGAAAGTTGTTGCCGCGATGCTGTAGCGTAATTAACTGCAGGGGCTTGCGCCTGCAGGGAAGAGCGTCCCCACAATCAAAAACCCCTCAAGCGAGGGGGAATCTGACGAAGTATGCTACATCGGTCGCATCCGTCTAAACCTCCGATACACGGTGCCATAAATCAACTTGGCATCTTCGGAGAGGTGGACGGATAAAACCAAATAGCATCTGCCCCGAATCTCAGCCAAGACGTTTATCGTGTCTCTGCCGCGCCATTCGGAGGGGAACACCATTTTAAAAAAATTCGGGGTGCTAATCAACACTAACCAAGATCATAAACTAGATGATTAGGGTTTAACTATAATATCATAAAAACTATACTAAGAGATGGATGGCTACAACCTTTGTAGACCGTGTCCTTCTCTTCTAAAGCTCCGGGTTGTAGTCCACGCGACTCCACTAGGCTCCACTTGAAGGTTGAACGAACTTGCTTCAATGACCTTCGTGCCGAAGATGATCCACCCGAAGTCCGCTAATCCAAGCTACCTCTTCACTAAACTCTTTAGTGAAGTAAACACACTACACCAAAGTGCTAATCTAGTGTAGGATGGTGAAGTAGGGGTTTTGTTTGCTCACTAGGGTTCTCATAAGCTCAAGGGTTCACAACTCATATGAGGGATTGAGCTTGGAGGTGGAGGTGAAGAAGATGGAGAGAGCTAGATAGCAACTCATCACATAATCTCTCAAAATGAAAAATGAACTAAGTCATGTGAAGAATGGCTTGACCCCCTCACTTATTGAAGCATCCAATATCCATCAATATAGAATTGTAACCATGCTTCAATAGTGTAGGATGATTAATAAAAAATTTATCAAGCCATGCTTTACACCATGCCACAAAAGTCTCCTCATTTTTCCACCACTTTTTCTATTTTCTAAAAATAGAAAATCCATGCCATGCTTCATATATATATATATCATATATTTATTAATATATATATTATGAAGAATAATTAGGGAGCTATAATATTAGTTAATATATAATTATATCAAATATAAATATATATCATATTATTAAATCAACACTTGATTCAATAATCCGGTTATATCACATATAACCGACTAATATCATTTATCTGTACATCACATTATCAAATCAACACTTGACTCAATAATCCAGTTATATCACATATAACCTAACTGGTAACAAATAGCCGCCAGATTACAATACGGTATATCATACTCATATTTAATCAGGTCCCCGCACATATCAGCATATGTGCCCTACTTCGTTTCGTTTGAACCAGGAAACTTCTATGTGAGACTCTAAAGACTCGTCAATACGCCAGTAGTAGGTGATGATCACATCAGTCACCCACAAGTCGTCAGCGGTACTAGCTGGACGTAACGGCTACCTAGGTATTGAGCGAATAGAAGATCAACAAGCAAGCATGTCCAAACCCCCATGAAGCCTATAGGTAACACTTACCATACAATCCAGTCTCTTCGTCTGATATGTCGCATATCGAGTCTGGGGATGGAATCGTCAGACCCCAATAACTTGATAAGTCATGCCGATGTAAGGCCTATAACGGTACGAGAAACTATTGATAACACTTACCAGTAAATCTCATCAACAGCCATGGCCAGGGACTTCCTGTTATAGCCAATCGAGCATAGCGCAACATCAACTCCCTATACTGGGAGAGACCAAACCCCTCCTATCGCTCATTGCCTCCATGTGACTTGGGACTGTACCTAAAATCCACTTATTTGCATGACTTCTTTGAGCCGTGGTAGGGAGGAAATCAAAGCACAGTGGGAACCACACAAGACACTATGATGATCTTGGGTCTACAGACTAACCTGTACCAGTGTCACCAGAGATCTGCTATCTGACGATAGGTATAGTACCATCTAGGAGTTCTCGGCGAGTCCTGTTTAGTGTACCCATTCTCTAATGAGCACCTGTATACAATCTTTGATGTCAAATACCAATGGATATGGGATCAAACATTGCCCCATACAAGGTCAAGAAACATACACACTAGTCTACTCTGGAATATCGATGCCATGTCTCGATATTCCCTCGACTAGAAACAATTGAAGGATGTGCTTGTGGACTACCCAGGTCCCAGTAGTATGATCCACATCATAGTCCTGGTAGTCAAGCCAACATGCTAAGGGCTTTATCAATATGTATGTGAGAGACAGTATAATAATACCAGTGAACATGTTAAGATAAAGGCATCCAGATAGCATACTATCATGTCGAGCAAGAAAGTCATCCATATTATGTCCAAGCATCCACTATATCAAACAATAATGGCCTCTAGGGCATACATATCACTAACAACATTTTCTCCAGTAGCTATAGTCAAATCCATTCGGATCCTACTTGCCATTCTGTCTTCCATGACTATGAAATGTAGCAGATGGACGTAAAAACGGATTTTCTAAACGGAAGTTTGGAAGAGGGCGTTTATATGGATCAGCCGGAAGGTTTTGTAGACAGTGGGAGCAGCGGGAAGGTGTGCAAGTTGCTCAAATCCATTTATGGATTGAAGCAGGCATCGCGGAGCTGGAACATCTGTTTTGATGAAACAGTCAAGGACTTTGACTTCATCAAGAACGAGGATGAGCCATGTATTTATAAGAAGATTGTAGGACGAACTGTTGTATTCCTAGTCTTGTACGTGGACGACATTCTTTTGATAGAAAACAATATTCTTATGCTACAATCAGTCAAGCTGTTCTTGTTACAAAGGTTCTCCATGAAGGACCTGGGTAATGCCTTGTACATTCCGGGGATTAAGATCTACAGAGATAGATCTAAGAGATTATTGGGACTTTCGCAGTCCAGGTACATAGAGACCGTACTAAAGAGATTTAGTATGGAAGATTTCAAGCACAGTAACATACTCGCATTGCACGAAAGCACCCTCTCCAAGGAGATGTCTCCCAAGACTGATGAGGAAAGGGTTCGTATGAGCACTATACCATACGCTTTGGCGGTAGGATCTATAATGTATGCGATGTTATGTACAAGACCAGATGTAGCTTATGCGGTTAGCGTGGTGAGCTAGTATCAGTCGAACCCAGGTGAGAACCACTGGACAACAGTGAAGAACATTCTTAAGTACCCGAGAAGGACTAAGGAGATGTTCTTGGTTTTCGGTAATGGAGACCTGAAGGTCGAGTCCTTACCGATTCTAGCTTTCAGAGTGACAAGGATGACAACAAGTTTGTCTCGGGTTTTGTGTTTACCTTCAACGGAGGGGCGGTGTGTTAGAGGAGCTCCAAACAGGACACCGTCACAGACTCGACGATGGAGGCTGAATACATTGCTGCGAACGATACCGCAAAAGAAACGGTCTGGATGAAGAAGTTCATTACTGAACTTCAGTTAGTTCTGTCCATTGTTGATCCAATACCTTTGTATTGCGATAACAATGGGGCTATAGCTTTAGCGAAGCAACCACGGTCCCATCAGAAATCTAGACACATCTTAAGGCGGTATCACCTGATCAGGGAGATCATAGATCGCCAGGAGATCGAGGTGCGGAGAGTGGATGTAAAAGAAAACACGGCGGATCCATTTACAAAGGCCCTCCCTCAAGCGCAATTCGAGCGACTGTTTGAGATGTTGGGTATGCGTATGCCAGCAGCTGGCCTTAGTGCAGACGTTGGGTATTCGGTACGCCAATTACTGGCTTTTAGTACAAGTGGGAGATTGTTGGATATGTATGCCATAGAGGCCATTATTGTGTATGTATACATATGGATGCTGGGGATATGTATGTACAGGACATTCTTACTCAGTTATATAATATATTATTTGAGTTGTCTTTATCAGGATATGTGTATTTGTTTCTATTGATGCTTTATATTGCTTGCACATATTGATAAAGACTCGATACAGTAGTATACTATTATGGTTTGACTTTATCTTAACATGTGCATATGTTATATATGTCGACCACATGTTGATAAAGCCCGTAGGATCTTGCTTGACTACCAGTGTTATGATGGCAATCATACTTGTAGGAGCTGGATAGTCTATAAGCACATCCTTAAATGTCCTAAATCGCAGGAGTATCGAGATCGGGCATCGATACTCCAGAGTAGACTTGCGTATACGTTTCTAGACCCCGACGAGGGGCGGTGGTTGGTCCCACAACTATTGGTGTGATCACTTAAGATTGTATATGGGTGCTCATTGGGGGTGAATACACTGGACGGACTCGCCGAGAACCTCTAGATGGTATTATACCTATCGTCAGATAGCGGTTCCCTTGTGACATGTGTACAGGATAGTCTTTGGACCTGAGATCGTCATTTGTTTCGTGTAAGTTCCCATTGTGCTTTGATTACTACCCTACCACGGCTCTACTGAGTCGTGCAAACAGGTTTTGGTTGGGTTCAGTCCCGAACCATATGGAGGCAGTGAGTGATTGTCAGGGATTCGTCTCTCCAGGTATTGGGAGTTGATATCACACTGTGTTCGATTGGCTAGGACCATAAGATCTTGGCCAAGGCAGTTGGGATTTACTGATAGGTTGATCAGTAGTTTCCCGAATTGGTCCTGAGCCGCATCGGCACGAATTATCGGGTTATTAGGGTCTGACGTATCCCACCCTCTAGACCCGGTATGCGATACTCTTAGACGAAGAGACCAGACCGTACGGATATTGTCATGGATAGGCTCAGTAGGGATCCCGATGAGTTTGCTCATAGGCCTTCCTTTTCGACTAGTATCAGGGTAGCAGTTACGTACAGCTAGTGCCGCTGACATACTTGTGGTTATGGATTTATCCAGTAACTCACTGCCGACGTACTTTTGAGTCTTTAAAGTCCCACACAGAGGGTTTCTCTGCTTCAGGCAAAAAGATGCAGAGGCCGTATGGTTTTACGGCAGGGTTCGATCACATACGTGTGCTTGTGCACGTATGATGTTCGGGCGGATAATACTATTGGGCTTTGGTTTAAGCCGGATTCTAGTATTATATTGATGGATTATTTTCGTCTCTTTGTATTCGTATTTTTTGGAATGCGGATACGGGTATGTATATACGGTGAGGGGTATTCTTGTAATTTGTTAAATGGTTAATGAGGTAGAGGTATGAAGTGTTTATTTGTGTTAAATGAAGCATGGTTACTTGGTGACTCATGTAGTGACTCATGGTTTACTATTAAGGCAAGGTGGCTTCAAGATATTTTATGGCTTCAAGATATTTTGTGAGATATTTTGTTATGCTTTATAGTTTACCAAGTGAGCCATTCTTCATTATATTCTTCTAATATTCACAACACTCTCATTTCCTCCAAGCTCTCTTCTTCTACCTCAAACCCTAATTGTCTCATGTGTTGAGAAACCTAGGGTTCTTGAGACAAAGCAATCCATCATCACTCTCTACATCCCTTAGGCTACTTAGATTAGCATACTAAGTAACCTAGTTACCTCGGTTTAGAGGTAGGAGCTCAAAGTAGACACTCTCGGGTGGATCATCTTTGACGCGAGGAGACATGCGATCAAGCTTGATCATGGAGGCCGCTAGAAGCATACTAAAGGAGAGGAGTGAAGACCCGAAGGACTTGAGCCTCTTGGTATAAACTTCTTTCAAAGTAGATACCTTCTCTAGTTATGCTAGTTAGGTTTTATGGAAGGTCCGGTTTAGGGTTATTCCAGCGCCAGTTTTGAATCGTTGTAAAAATTTCTGTTCCACAAACGGCCACGGATGATGGCCAGGGCGTTAGTGTAACCCAACACACACACACACACACACACACACACATACACACACACACATATATATATATATGCCATACACGATGTCATGACCCTAGTGTGGAACGTGACTGTCACTTAAATCACGCAACGTCTAGAGGCGTAATGTAATCTAAGTAAGCCAACCCCATAAATCTAAACCATTTAATAAGTTAGAGTGAATAAAATACTTGCTTTAAAAGGGCGATTTAACAAAATAGAGTTACATAAAAATTATTAAAAACATCAAGTTTTCTAAAAATTTCGGCAGTGTTTCCTTTGTAAAAACAGGCCCCAAACGGGTACAAAACATGAGTATGTAAAAGTAATGAATAAAGGCATTCCCAAATGGGAGCTAACTCTTCGCCGAATAGCGGAACACAACCACATGCAAGATATATCATAATAACGCGAGAAACCATATAAAAGCAAGAAATAAGAAAGCATCAAGTCGGCTCACATGAGCTCGACACCAGATATCAAAATAATACAAGCCTTATTGTACAGTCTCTAGGTCACATATATAAATGGTGGATATGGTAGATGGAGTGCACTAGATACAAAAGTAAATATACACGGTGGAAAAAAAAGAATATCCTCGCAAACCCACATACAAGCAAAAACCGCAAGTCGAAGCAAAAGGAAGCAGAAGAAGAAGTACGCCCGCCGCTACTATGCTAACGGGTCGGTCCTGCAAGACACTATGGCACAACGGGGGTGAGTTGCCAACTCGTGAGTAGTAAGTAATATCTAATAAGGCTATCGCAAGTATGCACGCAAATGCGTCATACCTATACATACGACTAAGTTGCAAATATACTAGTATGAATGCGACATGAATGAATGATCTAACATGAAATCTGGATGTATCTGGTATGAGAAAAATATGTATTCTTATCCTTGTAAAATTTTGGTATTATAAAACTGGAGTATTATCAAATGAAATCGACAGAAATCTGTGTCAAATATCGACACAATATATATATCAATATCTCGGTAGCCGTCTATCAGATTGGCCCTCAAATCTGTCAATCACACGACTCCGGTCGGTATCCTCCGGATGACCACCAAGTCAAAATAACCGGTAGGTAGTGCTCCTCTGCCGGGCTCATCGTCTACATCTCGAGCTTCTTGCCCCGGGGTACCCTTACCGGGTCTACCATGTACCCGCAGACGGTTCATCCACTCCTCGAAATAGGGTATAGGTACATACGTGGCTCAAGAACCGAGAAAACTTATGGTGAACGCCACACACATCACAACACGGGAAAACCGCAATTTTGCATTTAAAAAAATGATGATAATAAGTCTATGAAAATCCTTTGCGGCCCTCAAATCTGTCAATCACACGACTCCGGTCGGTATCCTCCGGATGACCACCAAGTCAAAATAACCGGTAGGTAGTGCTCCTCTGCCGGGCTCATCGTCTACATCTCGAGCTTCTTGCCCCGGGGTACCCTTACCGGGTCTACCATGTACCCGCAGACGGTTCATCCACTCCTCGAAATAGGGTATAGGTACATACGTGGCTCAAGAACCGAGAAAACTTATGGTGAACGCCACACACATCACAACACGGGAAAACCGCAATTTTGCATTTAAAAAAATGATGATAATAAGTCTATGAAAATCCTTTGCGGTTTTCCCCAAATCCAGAAATCTCATGAATACGGAAATCTCTAAGAGAATCACAATACATGCATATGTGAATGACAATGAATGTCATGATATAAATATGATGCAACGATGATGAATGACTTAGTGACTACATAGCAATAATGATAAAATGAGCTAAATAAATTGAATACTACATATCAGTGATGATGCAATGCAAAGATACCGATTATTAAGCAAGTTCTAGTATTCGTGACATAGCAGTTACCAATGGCGTGTGTGTTCACATAAAGTAGTGCACGTGCGGCATGAACCATCGATAAGGTGCAGGTGTCCTAAGTGACCATATCAAGATGTGTAATGATGCAAGTACAATATGAATATGATACACGAAATGAAAACAAGAATTATAAGTAAATCCTAGCTATTGGGCGTTTTACGCCATCCAAACGATTTCCCTATAGATGTGTACATCTGCTCACTGGAACGCCTCGGCTAATCGAATCCGGCTATTGCTTTTCCTTTCCTTACAGTGTCCGACGCCTCCGCAACCGATCCTAGAATCGCACAATCATAAATCATAAGACTAAATATCTGATAAAACACGAAGAAAACACGATACGAAGCAACTAACGCGCACTAGTTAAACACACGTGCACTTTGTGCACAAAACGCGTGTGACAACGACAAAAACCACACCTAGGGCCGTTATGCACAACAAACACCAAAACTAGAATCAAATCGTGTGTATCGCACATTGACACAACACACACCTTAAAGAAAAAATAGTCCCAGATTTTATCTGAAGTTGAACGAGGAAAAATAAACAACACCAAACACCCTAAAACACACCCAGAGAACTACCTACAAAAATCCAACATCCAACTCAATGTGGGGACCGGCGACGCTGGGGGATTCACGAAACTCGCCGGTCGAACTAGAAGGCTTTGGGGTCGTTTTTCTAGGGTAATCTCAGGGTTCTTAGAACTATACTACTATACTGTTTGATTTAGTTGAAAACTAACGCAAAGATAGCGGATTTCAGATAATAGAAAACTTGATTAAAACCGATTTGAAATACTAAATTGAAATATTGTGGTATATTAGTGAAAAATTGCAGGATTAGTAAGACTATTAGGTGTTAATATACTCTTAACTACCCTAATAAGTGATTAAAACACAAACTTAACCTAACCCTCACTTAAACACACTAAACTAGCATTAAAAGCTACTTAAACACCTCATTAAAACTAATAAAGCAAAGGTTAGAAAAGCAATAAGTAAAACTTGATTTTATACTTCAAGATGATTTAGAAAGACCCTAACTTGAGAAGATTTCCACCCAAGATGAAGACTTGTCTCAAGAACTCCTTAAAAAGGTTTTGGAAGAGTTGGATTTTGTAGAGATTTGTGCAAGGATTAGTGTTGATTTTTGTGTAGAGTTTTAGAGATGAGGTAGAGAGATTAGCATGAGAGAAAGGAAGAGAGGGAGAGGGGAGGCAGCCCAAATGAGAGGGATAGAGAGAAAAACACAAAGTCATGGCACACACCATGCTTCAATTAATGCACCATACCTTATTTTATTTTATTTTTCATTTTACCTTTTTCTACTTAATATCTAGAACCATATTGAATTAGTCTAGGTTAAATAAAAGTTTAGGTTTGCCATGGTGCACAAAACTTGTATCAACATAGTGTTAACCTAGGATTAACACAAGATTAGTGTGTGTGTGCATGTTTAAATATTTTTTAAAAAAAATAAATAAACAAGGAAAATAATTAAGTGAACAAAAGATTAAATAATAACTAATAAATACCAATAAAATAAGCAATTACATAATTAAAATATGTATATTCATGTCTATGAGGAAAAATAATTATTAATTATGTTTAACGGAAAACACGTGCTAAACCACTAATTCACACATAATTAACCTAAACGATTTCTAAAGCGTTACACACGACTAGATGTCCGTACTAAATATTGATCGGATGTTTGGTTGGTATTGTACGATAGAGATTCCGTACTCGATGTAATAAGGATAGATTGCCGAATGCGGCTTATGATATTTTGACTCATGGAGTCTTGCTAATAAATCCCGATTGGGACATTATGAAATGTTAAAAGCTATACTCATTTAATAACCAACGATCCGTTTCCTACCTTTAAATGATAATATCAAAGAGGCGCTGCTAATTTCAAACGAATATCTATTGTAAAAATACCGCAGCTTTCTTATTTCCAAAACAACGTTTGGTTCTATTTTAAATTACAACCGTATATCTCGTAAGTAAATAACTATGCTTAACGTTTGTTTACGTTACGATTATTTTTACTCTCGCACTTCGATTACTATATAAGCTATGTTTATATTTTTAGCTCTAACTAGCTTCGTATGCTAGTTGCGTTTGCTATGCTTATGTGAATACACTGATAGAATACTGCACAACTACCAATGATTGCTATGTTGCACAAATCATAGACGCGTATGTTACACTACATATCATTGGTACTACCATGACACTGTAGGATTGCCATGCTTAATAGTGTTGATGTTATATGAATGCAATTGAATGATATATCCATGAAAGATGTGATGATACTTATCATGATTTTGATATACGAATATCATTGCTATGGATATTCATATATGATTATTGCCAATTATGGCAATAATGAATTATGTATATGTTCTTTAGAACTTGATATTTTCCATGGATCTGTAAAACTTGAGTATATTTTACAATGTGGTTTTCTCTTGATATGATGATTTGGTGTCTACTATGAGTTTTCTTGGTTTTGATAATATGATAATTATCCAATCGAGAGAGGAGTTAACCGATTACGGATACATGGTGGACCCGATATGACATCGAGGGGCAGGAAGTCCGTAGGGAGGTACGGGAAGCCTAGCGAGATGGATCGATACCGGTGATAATATTGGACACGGAGGATATCCGGAGGATTCCGACCGGTGCGAGATCATGGACACGGTAGATGTGGCCGGGAATTCTGATATAAGGGACAGTGCCTAAAGAAACCCATGAGATTTACGTGTCGATGATTGACACGGTTTTTGATGATTTTATTAGTGATGTGTTTCCATTTGCACGATCCAGTTATGATGCGCTTTATTTGATATGTTATGATTTATGTGAGAGATCAATATAGATGTCCAGCACAGATTGAGATGGTTTAAACTATATTTTAGCCGAACAGGACTGGTCCTAGAGACAGTATCTGAAATACTATTTTCATTTATCGATATATATATATATATATATAGAGAATAATGGAGAAAAGAGGCCATAGGAGGGGATTTCCTCCTATGGCGTGGAAAAAATACAACCTCGGCCATTTTTTCCGACGATCGGCCCCCATCATCTTCATCGTTATCATCTAAGATGTGGGTACACCAAATTTCATGTGATTCTACAACTTTTTCACCGTTAATTTAGCAATGTAAAAAGTTCTATTGTCGGTAAACCGTTAATTTTGAACCCACTAAATCAACGGTGAAAAAGTTGTGGAATAACATGAAATTTGGTGAACCCACATCTTAGATGATAACGATGGTGATGATGGTTGCCGATCGTCGGAAAAAATGGCGGAGGTTGTATTTTATCCACGCCATAGGAGGAAATCCCCTCCTATGGCCTCTTTCCTCCATTAATCTCATATATATATATATATATATATATATATATATATATATATATATATATTAAAGAGGCTTTCAAATGAGCTATAACCTTTCTATTTTCCATGTATCTATGACGACACAAGAAACCTTCAAAAGAAAACCTTCTTTAAATCATTTTCAAAAGGCGTGACGTATACTTTTTAAACAAAATCGCATATATTGCATTATAAATCAACGTCCGTTACTTATATTGTGATATACATATTATATGGTTATTTTGAAACGATTTACATACATACATCTTCGGCTACTTTATATGCTTACTTGGATGCATGCTATATATGAGACGATATTGCGATCCATTAGGATGCGCTTATATTACATATACAGTAGATATATGTTGTACATGGTATGATAGTACTATACCATAAGGTTTAGGTAGACCGTTATGTATTCGATTTTCATCTTGTGATATCTTTTTACTCACGAGTTGGTAACTCATCCCTGTTGTGCCTTAGTTTCTTACAGGATTGACCGCTCGGATCGTAGGGGCTTACTGGAACATCTTCTTTTTCGGGTGATTGCTTTTGGTAGGTGGGTGTTCAGTCGAAAATATCGCATATTTGATATAACATTTTCCTTACTTTTCTTAAATATTTAAAGGTGTTTATTATAAATATGAAACATATGAGGGTTTATCTGTAAAATATCTATTGTCATATGTTTATATATTATAATTAATATTATGAAGGAAAATATATGCATATAATATTTATATTGTTAGTGATATATGCCCTAGAGGCCATTATTGTATCATACTGGATTGTATATTACTTAATGGGAGCTTGGGATATACACGGATATAGTAACAGTCTTGCTCGAAATGGTAGTGTGCTAACTGGTTTGTTTCTACCTCAATATGTAATTGTGTTTTCATAGATATCGCTTATACATATTGGTAGAGCCCTTAGGATCTTTACTTGATTACCAGCGTTGTGATGGAAGTCACACTAGTGGGGGCTGGGTAGTCTATAAGCACATCCTATACAGGTCCCTAGTCGTAGGATTATCGAGACGGGGCATTGATACTCCACAGTAGACTAGTGTATACGCTTCTCATCCCAGCATGGGAGATGGTCTGTCCTACAGCCATCAGTATGTCGTACTGTAGATAGTATGCATGTGCTCATTAGGTTATGAGTACACTGGACAGGACTCGTCGGGAACTGTTGGTAGGTATTATACCTATCGTCGGGTAGCAGTTCCCAGGTGACATGAGTATATCTTAGTCCGACGACTTAACACTTCTACTTCGCCTCAAGTGTGTTCCCACTGTACTTTGATTACTACGCTACCACGGCTCAATGGAGTCACGCAAACAGGTAGTAGTTGGATACAGTCCCGAAACACTTGGAGGCAGTGGCGGTTAGATAGGATTCGTCTCTCCCGGTATTGGGGGTTGATATCGCTCTATGTTCGGAAGGCCATTACACAAAGTCCTTGGCCAAGGCAAGCGAGATTTACTGGTAGGTATTCCAGTAGTTTCTCAGGATGTATTGGGCTACTCTCCGACACGACTTATTGCGCTATTAGGGGTCTGACGATTACCGTCCCCCTAGGCCCGATATGCGATACTCTTATACGAACAGACCGGACTGTACAGAGATTGTCACATTCAGGCTCAGTAGGAGTTCAGATGGGTTTTCCTCATCGGCCTTTTATCGACATCTACCTGGGGACCATTATGTGCAGCTAGTACCGCTTGCAGCCTATGGTTAAACCCACTGCCGACGTAGTGTCGAGTCTTTAGAGTCCCACACAGAAAGTTTCCCTGCACCGGGCAAAAGGTGTAGAGGTCTTATGGTTTTACGGCAGGGATTCGATCATGCACGTGAACTTATGCGCGTATGATGTTCGGGCGGATAATACTAGTGGGCTTTGGTTTAAACCGGATCCTAGTATTATATTGATGGATCAGTTTCGTCTCTTTGTATTCTTGTTTCTCGGAACACAAATGCGGGTTTGTATATACGGATGAGAGGGGCATAGAAGGAGACGCCTCATTAGGGTTTTGACCATTGACTTGATTAAAACAATTATGTGGTGGAGGAAATTATTTGTTATTTTTGTAAATGATAAATGAGGTATGGCTACTTGTTTTGACTACTTGACTTTACTTGACCATTTGACTTGGCTTGACTACTTGACTTGGTTTGACCATTTGACCTAGATATTTTTGTGAGATATTTTGTGACCTAGATATTTTGATGAGATATTTTGATATCATGCTTGTGGTCATGTCAAGTTAGCCATCTTATTTTCATTTATGATTATCATTTACCAAAATGCTTTCTCTTTCCTCAAGTGAGCTCTCATGCTAGCTCTCTTCTTCTTCCTCACTTCAAAACCCTAAAAACTCTCATGTGTTGAGAATCCTAGGGTTTCAAGAGATAAATAAATCCATCTTCATACTCTACATCACCTAGAACATCATGTTTAGCAAGCTTGTTTCCCTAGTTACCTCGGTTTTGAGGTGGAGCTCGGACTATAGACTCTCGGGTGGATCGTCTTTGACTCGAGAAGGCCGTGGAGGTTGCTACGATCCGGATCGATCCTTGGAGCCTACGTAGACGAGGAGGACAGTAATGAAGACATGAAGGACTTGAATTGTGAGGTATAACTTCGTATCATAGTAGTTAAACCTCATCTAGTTTGCTAGCTAGGGTTTATGGACGATCCTTGGTTCTAGTCGGTGTTGCGAAGCCCGTAAAAATCATTTTTTGCAAATTCCACCTCCCCGCGAACATGTGGGGTGTGCGACATCGACTTATAGTGGTATCATAGCCTCTCATAAACCTTAGATAGCTTGTAGCGATGTTAGAATTCCGCCGTTTTTGTCGCGCAAAAACTGTCGACAAAAGCAGTTTTCAAAAGTGAGGTTTTGAGTTGTTTGCACATCCCGCGGGCTCTCGGTTTGAACCAAGAAGCCGTGGGGTGAAGCGTGCGCACCTTGGGGACACCCTGATAGGGACCAAGGGCCGGGACCACCCCCTAAGACCACCACTTGGTGGCCTTGGGGGCTGGTGACCCGAGAGTACCAGAAACAGGTGCTCTCGGGTTTGCCCTCCTTTGGGTGCCACCTCATGGTGTCCCCCAGGGGTGGGTACCCTCCTGAAGACCCCCATTCGACGGTTTATCATGTATCTTCGCCTCCGCAAAAATTCGGGTGGGTTTCGAGTTCGTTTCGACTCCCGGATTGGCTCAAAACTTTCAGTTTTGGAACTTTAGCTCACTGGATTTTCAATTCTTGGAAAATTGTTTAAGTTTGCTAATTGCGTGCTGAATTCTAATGTCGTAGTTACTTTATAATCTTTGTGTTGTATATATGTTTTTGGAAACGTTGACTAATTGATATACGTCGATTAGTCGAGGTGGCACATATCTGTGATGTTGTTGTGATGGTTTGTGTATATGAACTTGTTGGATCGTCGTTGATGAATAGCCGGAGATGTGAGATGAGGGTTTTCATTCTTTCATTTGATGTAAAATTTGTAAAGTGATGTAATATTATTTTTGCGGGGCACATTCGGGTTGAGGTTGTAGCCACCGTTGTATTATTTCTTTTACTGTTTTTGCTTCTAGGATAGACCCAATGTGGGGTACACAAACTACCGGGTACTTTGAAGTGCCAAGTGGTCTACTCACTTTGTTTAAGGAGGTTGCTTCACTTCGGGTATTTGGCGGGTAGTTTGCCGCACCCGTGGGGGTCTAGGGTGGGGTTTGGCTATTCATCACTACCGTGGAATCCGTCTTTCGTTACAGGCTCAAATGAAACGCGAAATTCCTAGAATATCCAATGTGTTCATCTATGATCTGGAATGCTTATCATTGCGTCTGACGAATGGATATTATTATATATGTATTATATAATAGACGTTGCTTATGTTTTGCATCCTCGCTAGTCCATCCCCCGCTCTGTCGTTAGTTAAGTAACCTAACGGGTGATGACGGAGCCCCGTGGCGAATGCGGATGGCATAAGCGTACGTTGTATTTTCGTTGTTTTCTGCAATGGTAGGTTAATTGATGGGACTACATTAAATTAATGCAAAGAAAATAAACCAAAGCTGAATCATTGGAACAAATTTTAAAACCACTCGGTTATTTTAAAACAGCAGACTTTTAAATGCGGAGCTTAAACCACTCCTTTTAAAAGCTATCAGGTTCCTTCGATTATATCAAGTTCACTACGATCACGGTTTCGCCAAAACCATTCGTAGCCCTCCGTCATTTCATATGAATAGTCAGTAGTATTCAAGTTATGTATGTTGGCCTTCGTCAAGGCATAGTGATTGGTAGCATAGTGATATATGCCGTAGAGGCCATCATTGTATCATACTGGATTGTATATTATTTAATGGGAGGTTGGGATATACACGGATATAGTAACAATTTTGCTCAAAATGATAGTATACTACCCGGTTTGTTACCAGCGTTGTGATGGCAGTCACACTAGTGGGGGCTGGGTAGTCTATAAGCACATCCTATATAGGTCCCTAGTTGTAGGATTATCGAGACGGGGCATCGATACTCTACAGTAGACTAGTGTATACGCTTCTCATCCCAGCATGGGAGATGGTCTGTCCCACAGCCATCAGTACGCCGTATTGGAGATAGTATGCAGGTGCTCATTAGGTTATGAGTAAACTGGACATTGTTTACCCCAATCAGAGCAAAGCTCTGTTTTGAAATTTAAAATTTAAAAATTTAAGCAACGCTTCAGATCCCGCGCTAGGCGCGCTGCGCGCCACGTGCCAAACGTAGGTGTGCTAGTGCCAGGTGCGCTGCGCTCTAGGCAGTGCACCATGTGTGCGCTCGCGCTAGGCGCGCCACGTGTCAAACACGGATGCGCTAGCGCAGGCTGCGCTGCGCTCTGCGTTGCGTGCCACGTGTCAAACGTAGGTGCGCTAGCGCAAAGTGCACTGCGCTCTGAGCAGCGCACCACGTGCAAAGCACGTGTGTGCCAGCGCTGGAATTATAAAATTCCCCACCGTTAGATCAAAATATCTAATGATAATGATAAATCATTAATTAATCAGAATTAAAATTCTGTTATAGAAAGATCTTTCCAATCTTGTTAAAAACAAGAAGATTGCCTTCTGTAAAACAGAAGCCCTAGGATCAAAGATCCAACGGTGGGGAAACTATCCTCAAATCAATCAGAGAAAGATCTCTTTAACTGATTTAACAAATCAATTTGCCCTATATAAAGGCCCCAAGACTTCAAGTCTGAGATAGAGAAACCCCCCTACAAACTTTGAAAAAACTCAAAGAAAGAAGAGCAAGCTTTTGAAAGAAGATCATTTCTTCAAGGTAAAAACAATGATTCTTGCACAAAGAGATGAAATCATCTCATTAAAACAGAAGAGTTATCTTCTTAAAGGATCATAGATCTACAAAAAACCAAGGTCTTTTATAAAAAGAGATCAAAAGATCTCATCATAAAAACAAAAGAAGTATTTACTTCATTCACAGATCATTGATCTATAAAGGCAAGCCTTTGCCAAAAAATAAGAACTGTTGTTCTTGAAACTTGAGGCAAAGCCTCCTTTAAAAAGAACATAAACTTGTTCTATGATCATAAATTTGATCAAATGTGCTTTTCGCTACTGAAAAAGTGCCTTGTACTCATGAAGTGCGCTTTTGCGCTCCTTGGACCGACGCTCAGCGCCGAAACGTGCCACGTGTCAACCACAGATACAACTTGCGCTTTGCGCTTTTGAAACAGCGCACTGCGCTCATGGGCTGGCGCTCAGCGCCAAGCACGCCATGTGTCACTCACTGGTGCGCCACTAAACTAGCGCAACGCGCTCATAAATTGAAAGCGCAATGCACTCATAAACTAGCGCTTAGCGCTAAGCGCGACACGTGTCCCATTCTTGTGCGCTACTTGGCAGAAGCGCAATGCGCTCTTTAATTGGCGCAAAGCGCCTGGCGCACCACGTGGCGCGCTGTCAGAACACACATTGTTCTGATGAATGCTATGCATTCAATATAAGACAAAAAATGTCAGGATCTAATGCTCAGCATTATTAAAAGGGCCAAGCCCAAGTAAAGGCTCAACAGCCCAGAACAATAAAATGTTAAACATTTATTGGACTTAGCCCAATATTGTCCATAAGTCCTCAACTTATATTTAATTGAGCCCATCTGCTCATGAATATTTAATAGATCTTTGTCCCAAATTAGATTACAGATCTTCCAACCGACTCACACCGGTTCGAGGGTACATCTCTTTACTCCTCTCATATTTGTCGTTGTAATCCTTCAACGTCTTTAGAGAGGTGACGGGTCCTGACAACCACACATTTCACGGACTGTGAGGTCCTTAAACTCATGGACTACGATGTCCTTAAACTTTATAGACTATGACGTCTTTAAACTACGGACTGTGGGGTCCCTTTAAACCCACTGACTACGATGTCCTTAATCTCGGACTGTGGGGTCCCTTTAAACCCACAGACTACGATGTCCTTAACCTCGTACTGTAGGGTCCCTTTAAACCCACGGACTACGATGTCCTTAAACTTGGACCACTATGTCCCTAAACTGGTATTGGACCACCATGTCCTTAAACTGGTAATCGACTGCAATGTCCCTAAACTAAACAATAGAGTCCAAATGCTCTTTCGTTGGATCTAAACGATCCCGTTAAGTTGATCTTAGTCTGAAATTAGACAAACGTATCCTTAACTAATGTTTAAGTTGATCTTAGTCTCAAATGAGACTAACGTATCCTTAAACCAAACCTCCAAACCCAAATCTAAGAAAATACGGATTTGGACTAATCTATATCCTACGGGCGACAACATAAATTAGTCTCCGTATACAATCCACGGGCAACCAAAAAATAAAACAAACACACACGACACGAAGTGACCATTTGGAGAAGGAGAAAGTGGTTACCGCGATGCGGAAGCGTAATTAACTGCAGGGGCTTGCGCCTGCAGGGAAGAGCGTCCCCACAATCAAAAACCCCTCAACGAGGGGGAATCTGACGAAGTCTGCTACATCATCCGCATCCGTTTAAACCTTCGATACATGGTGTCATAAATCAACTTGGCATCTTCGGAGAGGTGGACAGATAGCACCAAATAGCATCTGCCCTCGAAATTCAGGCAAGACGAACCTACGCGGTTCCGTCTCTGTTTTCGGCGGAGAACAGACATGACTCGTCGGGAACTGTTAGTAGGTATTATACCTGTCGTCGGGTAGCAGTTCCCAAGTGATATGAGTACAACTTAGTCCGTCGACTTAACACTGCTACTTCGCCTCAAGTGTGTTCCCACTGTACTTTGATTACTACCCTACCACGGCTCAATGGAGTCGTGCAAACAGGTAGTAGTTGGGTGCAGTCCCGAAACACTTGGAGACAGTGGCGGTTAGATATGATTCGTCTCTCCTAGTATTGAGGGTTGATATCGCCTGTGTTCGGAAGGCCATTACACAAAGTCCTTGGCGAAGGCAAGAGAGATTTATTGGTAGGTATTCCAGTAGTTTCTCAGGGTGTATTAGGCTACTCCCCGACACGACTTATTGCGCTATTAGGGGTCTGACGATTACCGCCCCCCTAAGCCTGATATGCGATACTCTTAGACGAACAGACCGGACTGTACATAGATTGTCACATTCAGGCTCAGTAGGAGTTCGGATGGGTTTTCCTCATCGGCCTTCTTATCGACATCTACCTGGGGACCATTACGTGCAGCTAGTACCGCTTGCGGCCTGTGGTTAAACCCACTGCCAGCGTAGTATCGAGTCTTTACAGTCCCACACAGAGAGTTTCCCTGCACCGAGCAAAAGGTGTAGAGGCCGTATGGTTTTACGGCAGGGCTTCGATCATGTACGTGCACTTGTGCGCGTATGATGTTCGGGCGGATAATACTAGTGGGCTTTTGTTTAATCCGGATCCTAGTATTATATTGATATATCAGTTTCGTCTCTTTGTATTCGTGTTTCTCGGAACACGAATGCGGGTATGTATATACGGATGAGAGGGTCATAGAAGGAGACACCTCATTAGGGTTTTGACCATTGACTTGATTAAAAAAATTATGAGGTAGAGGAAAGTATTTGTTATTTTTGTAAATGATAAATGAGGCATGGCTACTTGTTTTGACTACTTGACTTTACTTGACCATTTGACCTGGCTTGACCACTTGACTTAGTTTGACTATTTGACCTAGATATTTTTTTGAGATATTTTGTGACCTAGATATTTTGATGAGATATTTTGATGCCATGCTTGTGGTCATGTCAAGTTAGCCATCTCATTTTCATTTATGATTTTCATTTATCAAAATGCTTTCTCTTTCCTCAAATGAGCTCTCATGCTAGCTATCTTCTTCTTCCTTACTTCAAAACCCTAAAAGCTCTCATGTGTTGAGAATCCTAGGGTTTCAAGAGATAAATAAATCCATCTTCATACTCTACATCACCTAGGACATCAAGTTTAGCAAGTTTGTTGCCCTAGTTACCTCGGTTTTGAGGTGGAGCTCGGACTATAGACTCTCGGGTGGATCGTCTTTGACTCGAGGAGGCCGTGGAGGTTGCTACGATCCGGATCGATCCATGGAGCCTATGTAGATGAGGAGGACAACGATGAAGACCCGAAGGACTTGAATCGTGAGGTATAACTTCGTATCATAGTAGTTAAATCTCATGTAGTTTGCTAGCTAGGGTTTATGGACGATCCTTGGTTTTAGTCGGTGTTGCGAAGCCAGTAAAAATCATTTTTTACAAATTCCGCCTCCCCGCGAACATGTGGGGTGCGCGACATCGACTTACATATATAATAGTAATATGCATATCATATCAAATATCCCTAATCAATATTTTTAAAATATAATATCATATAAAATGGTTAGGATAATATCTCAAAAAACACATACTAACACCTTGATTTGAGATATTATGCAAATATTAGCTCAGGTCTGGAATCAAGGAGATCCGGGTTAAATCAAGATGTCGGAATCGAATCTGCCAAAATATTGAAGCAAATCACGAGATCTAGCAACGACAGAGACCCGAAGCATTATTTTCAGAATCGAGACATCTAGGAGATCTCCAAATATCAACACAAAATACCAGAAAAAATCCCAGACCCTAACTCCACCAAACTGCGGCGGAAGGGCGACCAAATAGGGGTAAACGTGGCGGATTCACGGTGCTTTGGTGGCCGTACGATGTGAGATTTCAGGATCATGATCTTAACAACATATCTTAACCTATGGAATCTAAGGTTTATGGTTTTGGGACTATATAAAGGACCGAGAGTCTCACTTGGAAAATCATCAAACCGAAGAGATCACGAAGTCTAAGTCGACTCATGCATCTAGGTTGATCAATCAACTGTTCATCTACCTCCTCAAGATAGATCAAGAAGCAAACTAGGGTTTTGTATTCCACTTTCTAATGGAACAAAAAGTGTAATTGATCAAGTTGATTAATAAAGGCAGTTGGTTTATTCTTATCGCATTTATTTTCTATATATACATTATGATCTCTATCCGTTCTTCTTCTATTTCCATCATGCGCGAGTAATTCTCCGCTTGTTAGGGTTCATATGATTATGGTAGAATAATGGATGAGAAAATATTTTAACTTCTTTTAAGTCTTATGAAGTTTATAAACTTTAGCAAAAGAATCGTTAACATTCTAATCGGGCGTGCTATCAATTTATTGATATTCTTGACCGCGATTTGAGATCAGATTAACAATTATTTTGTTAAAAGATAGACATGAATAGAGATCAATGAAGGGACAAGGGTCAATAGTGGGGAAACCCTAGTTTCTTCCAAGAACCCTAATTCTCATTCATCACTATTTATCTAGTTTTAAATCTATCAAAAGATAAAATGAGCCATCTTTATTAGGCATCCATGACTACTAAATCCTAATGAACCCTACAAGCCCTCTTCTTCATAGATTCTACATCCATGTTTAAACTAGATCTTAAAACTATATATATTCTACATCCGTGTTTAACATAGATTTAGAATTTATTCTCCTTTAGCTTTTACTCCAATTAACTCGTCTAAAGCAAGACTAGAAATTCCACGCATCCTTGCGGATGACCCGTACTCATCTTGGCTAGCTACACGCGACACTGTTATTGATTGCGGTTATTACAAACACTTTCTTTCACAAGATCAATCAAATGGCGCCGTTGCCGGGGATACGTGTGTAATTTTTTTTCTTGCTATTCGTGTTGAATTCTTATTCGATCCATATCCTAAAAATAAAAAAACAGCAAATTGTGTATTTAACGATTATTGTATGACTTTTTGCGAGGGAATCTGGAGTCACTGGATTGAGGAGATAAAGAGTCAAAGACATTCATCAAATCCTAGTGGTGTAAAGGAGACCAAAGAAGAAAATTCAGCAAACGAACACGTCAAAGCGCGGCGGAACCGCGGCGGTCTTCTTGAGTTGGGGCTCTAAAATCTTCTGGTATACTTCTTCATATCTTTATCTCTCCTCTGAGATCCAATAATTTTATTTTCTGCAGTATTCTTTGCAAAATATCGCCGCTCAAAAGTCTTTTTGCGTGTTTTGTAATTGGTTTGTTTTTGCATATTTTTAATACGGACCTTAAGGGGCAAGACCAAAATTCAGATTATGTGGGAATTTCATCACCCTTTCTAAGCCCCATAAATCACAAAACGACCATCCGCATAACCCTATGTTAATTAAAAAATATCTAGACCAAGACTCTAAAGACCGTCGCGCTCAATTAGGACAGAGGAGGGTCGTGAGTAATCTATCGCTTATCCGTATTTCTTTTGTGGTGTTTAGGAAAGTGGTTACTTAATTAGGCCCGCTATTTTCGGTGATTCATATAGCAGATACCTCTCACTTACCTGGCACTTACCAGGCCACAAGAGTTATAAAGAGGCAGTAGAGAATTGATCCTGCGACTTGTCCTTTGGAAGTCTAGGAGCGGTCAAGTAACTTGACCTAGGTGACCTTAGTTCTAGGGTTGTTTGTGCATTTTTTGTGTGATTTGTCTCACGTCTGACACTTTTCAAAACAGACCATTTTTTAAAAATCATTCACACGTTGCCACTTGCGCTAAACCCGCTTAGTGCATGTTCGGCTGGACACGGGATTTTAGTGCCCGTCTTTTTTCTGCAATCGACTCCGAAATCGGTACTTCTTCATCTCCTTTTTCCCCTCCACCCACTACATCGACCAAGATGGACGGTTCTCCATCAAATTATAACACCACCCTGTCACCACCCGTAGGTGCGCAGAATCCACCGCGCATCTCTCTCCAAGAGAGATGTTACCTTATACGCGGTCCCCTTCCTACTTGTTTATCTATTCCACCAGCCAACGGGGATAATTTTGAAATTAAACCCCACTTCATCAACCTGTTGTCCAAATTTCACGGGCTCGAGTTTGAAGACGCATACGTTTTTATCACGAAATTTGAAAACGTATGCGCAATGATGGGCACTTCACAGCTTTCATTGGATGCTATGCGCTTACGTCTTCTCCCTTTTACTTTATGCGATCTAGCAGAAAAATGGCTTAATAACACTGCCGCACACTCTATTGTCAATTAGGATGAATTCGTTATAACATTCCTTAAGAAATTTTATCCCTATCATAAGACTGCCCGTGTTCGAAGCGAGATTAACCAGTTTACCCAACTTCCCAACGAACCATTTTGGAAATGCTTTGAACGGTTTAAAGATCTGCTAGTCCAATGCCCTCATCACGGAATTAATAGATGGGACATTTGTCGAATTTTATATGAGGGTGTTACTCCAGCGGCAAAGTAGATGCTTGAAACCATTTGCCAATGCTATTTCATGTCTAAAGACGATGGGGAAGCTTGGCAATTCCTGGAAGATCTCGCTGAACAAAATTTACAGTGGAACGTTAGACCAATTTCATCTAGGGCAGGTATCCATCAGTTTGATGTTTCCATCGCAGTGAAAACCGAAATGGCCGCGATACAAAGGAAACTCAACGCTATAGAAATCAAAGTCTCTTCAGCCTCCCTAAACTAGGTTACGCTCGCCAAAACCGTGTGTGGTTACTGTTCCGACCCATCTCACTTAACGGAAGAATGTCCTTTAAGTCTACAGTTTCAAGGTCAAGAACAAACTAATGCTGCTTTTCAGCAACGACCTAGTAACGATCCTTATTCTTCCACATACAATCAGGAATGGAGGAATCATCATAATTTTGCTTGGAACCAAAACCAAACTCAAAATCAAAACTAGTTCCCAAGCAACTATCAAAGACTTCCTCCACAGCAACAACCACCACCACAGAGTCAGCACCCCTTTCAATCCCAAACTTTTCAAAATCCAGCCAACAATTTTGCACCGATTAATGATTCTTTCTAAACGGCTGGTACCGATAAACTCTCCGCACTCGAACGAAACGTGGATATATTTATTAAACATTCCATGCAAACGACGGATGATTTAAAGTCTTCTATCCAAATGTTAACACAGAACACCACCTCTCATGGTGAAAGTATAAAATCAATAGAAGCACAACTTGCACAGTTAAATGCCGCGATGAGTGCGAGAGAGAAAGGAAAACTTCCATCTCAACCTATACCGAATCCTGGCCACTCATAAAGTTATAATGTGAGTGTCGTAACTACGTTGAGATCGGAAAGAGTGCTGAATAACCAAGTGGGTGAACATGTTTATGACGTCGACGTTAACGATATTAAGGATACCCCGGCTTCTACTTCTTCTCCTAATTCGTCTAGTCCACCACCTTTTTCTGAGCCTATTCTCCGTTTTCCCTTAGCTCGAACCCGCAGCCCACTTCCTCGAGTCAACCTAAAACGATTCCAACTCCAATTCTGGGATCCATTCCATTTCCACAATCTTCTCCTATGTTGGACCCAACCCTTATTGATAAAGTTCCTTATCCACATAGGTTAAGAGGCAACAGACCAAGTCCACAAATGGAGAAGATTGTGGAAATTTTTAAGCAAGTTAACATAAATATTTCTCTCCTAGATTCTATTCAACAAGTTCCGTCTTATGCGAAAATTCTAAAGGACTTGTGCACTAGAAAGAAAAAAATTCAAGTACCTAAAAAAGTTTTCTTAGCGAGTAAATATGAGCATTGCGTTTACCCAACAAGTATCCAAGAAACAAACGGACCCCGGAAGTCCTACTATATCGATTTCTATTGGGGGTAAAACTATCAATCGTGCTCTACTTGATTTAAGTGCTAGTGTTAACTTGCTTCTGTATTCTGTGTATGAGCAATTAAGGATCGGAGAGTTAAAACCGGCGCACTGCACTCTCCAGATGGCAGACCGATCTATCACCCAACCTAGGGGTGAGCTAGAGGATGTGTTAATCAAAGTCGGGGAATTTATATTCCCTGTGGACTTTATCGTTATAGATACATAGCCAGTAGTAAACCCCCGAAACCAAATCCCGGTGATTCTAGGTTGACCTTTTCTTGCGACTTCCAACGTAATAATCAATTGTCGAAACGGCTCTATGACCCTATTCTTCGGGAATATGTCAATTGAGCTTAACATTTACAAGTTGGGAAGTGAACCCTCCGAACCCTATGCTCAAGTATTTTCTGTAGAAACGATAGATTCCGACAGCAACGAATTTGATGTTAGTTGTATGTATGCCCTAGAGGCCATTGTTATACATGATTGTATATTACAATGGATGCTTGGACATATATAGGGATGACTTTCTTGCTCGACATGATAGTATGCTATCTGGTTACTCTTTATCTTAACATGTAGACTAGTATTGTGATGCTGTCTTGCTCTCACATATTGATAAAGCCCTTAGGATGTATACTTGATTACCAGGATTATGACGAAGATCATACTAGTGGGGCCAGGGTAGTCCATAAGTTCATCCTTTAATTGTTCCTATTCGAGGGTGTATTGAGACCGGGCATCGATATTCCAGAGTAGACTAGCGTATACGCTTCTTGACCCATTTGATGGGTGATAGATGATCCCATATCCTTTGGTGTTTGACATCAAAGATGGTATGGGTGCTCAGTGGAGACTGGGAACACTAAACAGGTCTCGTCGAGAAATCCTAGATGGTATTATACCTAACGTCAGATAGCAGTTCTCTGGTGACACCGGTACAGTTTAGTCTGTAGACTCGAGATCGTCATACAGTCTTGTGTGATTTCCACTGTGCTTTGATTTCCACCTTACCACGTTCAAGAAAGCGTGCAAAACGGCGTTTTTTGGGTACATTCACGAGTCACATGGAGGCAATGAGCGATAGGAGGGGTTTCGTCTCTCCCGGTATTGGGGGTTGATGTTGCGCTGTGCTCGATTGGCTATAACAGGAAGTCCCTGGCCATGGCTGATCCTGAGATTTACTGGTAAGTGTTATCATTAGTTTCTCGACCCGTTATGAGCCTCATATCGGCATGACTTATCAAGTTACTGGGTCTGACGTTTACCACCCCTAGACTTAATATGCGACATATCAGACGAAGAGACCGGACTGTACGGTAGTGTTACTTATTGGATTCACAGGAGTATGAGCAGGCTTGCTTGTTGATCTTATGATCGTTCAATAACCGGGTAGCCGTTACGTCCAGCTAGTACCGTTGACGGCTTGTGGGTAACTGATATGATCATTACCTACTGCCGGCGTATTGACGAGTCTTTAGAGTCCTACACAGAGGTTTTCTGGTTCAAGCGAAACGAAGTAGGGCAAATATGTGATATGTGCGGGACCGAGATTAATACGTGTATGTGATACCGTATTCCAATCTCGCGATACTGGTTATATATGATATAACCGGATTGTTGAATCAAATGTTGATTCAATGATATGTTATATGTATATGTGATATGCATATAAAAGATGTTAGTCGGTTGTATGCGATACAACCGGGTTATTAAATCAAGTTTTGATTTAATAATTTAATGTGTAATTATATATTTGATATATTAATATACATTAACTAATATTAGCTCACTTAAGAAAATGTTTTCTCTATATACATTTAACATATATGTGATATATGTTAATGTATTTGTTTTTGTGTCATGCTAGATGATACATTGGACCTGGGTGTGTGGGACTCATACCAAAGTAAAGATAATTTGGGTGTTTAAATATTAAGGGATAAATCAAAATTAGGTGGAAATTAACATGGCTAAGATGCTTATGGAAGCATGGAGAAGCTTTGACTAAAGTCCACTAATTTTGTTTTACTCTAGATATTTATTAACCTAACCATTATCTTTAGCCATGGTTTAGTCTCTACAAGAGATATATGAGATATTTTCTCACCCATGGTTCACACTTGATCATTCTTGAGTTTCTTCTTCATCTCCTTCTTGCTCTCTAGCTTCAAGTGAGATGAAGAAAAAGAGTGAGAAAAATTATTCTAAAGTGTGCAAAATTCCTACTTCTCCAATCTATACCAAACTAGCCATTTAGTATAGGTTGTTTCTTCACTAGTTCATCAATTAATGAAGAGGTAGATTGAGTTAGAGATTCTTCGACGTAGATTATCTTCGGCCTCGAAGATCCTTGAGCAAGCTCGTTCCTTTCACCTAGTGGAGCCAATGGAGAGTCCGGGACACCACTACTTGGAGCAAAAGGGACTACTACACGGAGCTTTAGAAGTGAAGGACTGGTCTACAAAGGTTGTATTCCAATTTCACTTAGTGTAAAGTAGTTTACATGTGTTATAAACCCTAGTCCTCTAGTTAGATCCTCATTCCGGATTTCTTAGCACTCTAGATTTTTTAAAATTGCATGCTAGATGCCTTAGAAAACAAGGTCAGGGTGTTAAGGAACCTAGCATTTGAACAAATTCACGATACTGATCATGACTCCGCTAGTACGTTGTTGTTTGACCCTGCTATTTATTATACACATGCAGACCCTTCTATCGAGCTGTCCGGGACAACATCTAACGCTAAATATGAACCATTTATGGAGTCCGAGTATCATCCTGTGCTTTTCGATAAGATCATTATTCAGGATATCGATGAAACCTTTGAAGATATTTTCGCTGAGGAACTCGCATTTTTAGAAGACATGGGCATTGTGATGAATCAACCCTAACCCAAAGAAGTTGAACCGCCACATCTTCTTCTTAAGAATAACGAGAATGCGAGTAATCCACCATCACTGTTTCGTCTCTATCAACCGATCCGTAAACCATACCGCTTCTTATCTCCTCCCCACTTCTTCTTTTCTACATATAACATTATCTTCTACCAACCTTGGTGTTACATTGATAAATTTTTTGAATGGTTGGTGTTGACTTTTGGTCTTTATAAAGCTTTATATTGACCAATAACTTTACCCCCTCTTTATAATTTTAAAATACTTAATACTGTTTGGGGGGGGACAAAATATTTTGTCTCTTGAAAGAAAATAATTTTTTACAAAATTGTGAGCCAAAAATAAGTTTGGGGGAGGATTTCACTGTCATTAATTTATGTCCCCGTTACTAACTTTTCCTCCCAAGTCTACAGTTTTTTTAAGCTTAACAGATGACATCAGTGAGGACACTGCTGCAAACAGGTTTGTGGGAAGTTTGTGCTTAGTCACGCATTAATTTGCATTATCATAAATATTAGCACAATTTTTTTTATTGATAATGAAAGTTTGAAAGTGAAAAATTACATATGAAAGATAGGAATAGTTTGAGAAAAGCAAGAAAGTTAGATATTTTCTTAAACGAAGCTAGTAATAAGTAGTTATGAGCCGTTGTCCCAAGGGTTGGTAAGATAAAGGAAATTACTAATCTGAGAATAAAAATAAATCAGAAAAATAGTCCCTATTCTTGAGTCCAAACATTTGAACATTGATACCCTACTGTACGCACTTACACACATCTCGAAACTTGGGATAGTAGAGGATACCTTGAAATGCTCTTGTCTAAAAGCCTTAATATGAAAATAAAATTAAAAAAAAAGTATAAGTGGTGAAGAAGAAAGATGAACACTGATTTTGTAATTGCTTAAGGCAGCAAAAAAATAAAATATAGCGATGGTGCTTTATCACCTAGTGCCTTAGACCAGCTGATTTGGGAGCCACTACTAAGTCTTAGGTGTTGTAAGACGGGGATAATTACGCCTAAATGAGCGAGCACATTTGGTAATCGGTCGGTTAGTACCTCAAGAAGCATTAATGGTCGCATGAAAAATGCGTGAGCAATTTCATCAAAAAATTTCACCGACTAAAAAGTACTAAGAAAGATGGACAAGAGTATGATAGCTTGAATTGAATTCTCTAAGTGTAGAGATATTTTTTACACACACGTAGGGGTATATGATCGATATTTGGATGAATGGTAGGGAGGAAGGCTAAAAGCGATGTTTTATTGAGAGATGATGTGATTTCTAACATTTTTTTCATGACCATTAAGATATAGCTCATGACAACTGAAAAACTGGTGTCGTTGGAAACTCTTATTTTCAAGTTATTTATTTTATAGTTCTTATTTTTGTATGCAACTTTCATCTTCTTTCTTTTATTATAGAATTTTATGGGTGTAATCCACTGAAAACCCTCAGAAGACAACACTCCTCCTACTAGGGACACCTAGAGGTTTAACGGTTTGTTGCACGTGCTCAGTGCAAGCGTGTTGCCTACAAAAGTGTGTTGTTTAGGTTTTTCTTTTTTTGCTTTTTCTCCCTCTCTTTAATAACTAGTTTGCTCGGGACGATCAAAGTTAAGTTTGGGGGTATTTGTTCAGTCGAAAATATCGCACATTTGATATAATATTTTCCTTACTTTTCTTAAATATTTAAAGGTGCTTATTATAAATATGAAACATATAAGGGTTTATCTGTAAAATATCTATTGTCATATGATTATATATTATAATTAATATTATGAAGGAAAATATATGAATATAATATTTATATAATAATAATATGCATATCATATCAAATATCCCTAATCAATATTCTTAAAATATAATATCATATAAAATGGTTAGAATAATATCTCAAAAAATACCAAATATTACTAACATTTTGATTTGAGATATTGTGCAGATATTAGCTCAGGTATGGAATCAAGGAGATTCGGGTTAAATCAAGATGTCGGAATCGAATCTGCCAAAATATTGAAGCAAATCATGAGATCTAGCAACGACAGAGACCCTGAGCATTATTTTCAGAATCTAGACATCTAGAGGATCTTCAAATATCAACACAAAATACCAGAAAAAATCCCAAACCCTAACTCCACCAAACCGCGGCGGAAGGACGGCCAAATAGGGGTAAATGCGGCGGATCCACGGTGCTTTGGTGGCCGTACGATGTGAGATTTCAGGATCATGATCTTAACAACATATCTTAACCTATTGAATCTAAGGTTTCTGGTTTTGGGACTATATAAAGGGCCGAAAGCTTCACTTGGAAAAGCATCAAACCGAAGAGATCACAAAGTCCAAGCCGACTCACGCATCCAGGTTGATCAATCAGCTGTTCATCTACCTCCTTCAAGATAGATCGAGAAGCAAACTAGGGTTTTGTATTCCACATTCTAAAGGAAGTATAATTGATCAAGTTGATTAATAAAGGTAGTTGTTTTATTCTTATCACATTTATTTTCTATATTTACATTATGATCTCTATCCGTTCTTCTTCTATCTCTATCATGCGCGAGTAACTCTCCGCTTGTTAGGGTTCATAGGATTAGGGTAGAATAATGGATGAGAAAATATTTTAACGTCTTTTAAGTCTTATGAAGTTTATAAATTTTAGCAAAAGAATCGTTAACATTCTAATCGAGCGCGCTATCAATTTATTGATTGTCTTGACCGCGATTTGATATCAGATTAACAATTGTTTTGTTAAATGCTAGACATGAATAGAGATCAATGAAGGGACAAGGATCAATAGTGGGGAAACCCTAGTTTCTTCCAAGAACCATAATCCTCATTCATCACTATCTATCTAGTTGTAAATCTATCAAAAGATAAAAGGAGTCATCTTTATTAGCCATCCATGACTACTGAATCCTAACGAACCCTACAAGCCCTCTTCTTTATAGATTCTACATCCGTGTTTAAACTAAATCTTAATACTATATTTATTCTACATCCGTGTTTAACATAAATCTAGAATCTATTCTCCTTTATCTTTTACTCTAATCAACTCGTATAAAGCAAGACTAGAAATTCCACGCATCCATGCGGATGGCTCGTACTCATCTCGGCTAGCTACACGCGACACCGTTATTGATTGCGGTTATTACACTCTCTTTCACAGGATCAATCAGTGGGTTATACTGTTGTATCGTAATCGCCTTTGTATATGTATTATTATTCTTGGATCTAGTTAAAAACTCCATCAACTATTTGTAATATCCACGACTTAGAGACGAGACTTAGATATGAATTGTTTTTGGGTGTCGAACTCATTTGGAGTCGACTTGAGTTATTATTTACATATATTTTGTTTTCTGCTGTGATTCTTCGCCTTGGACGTTGTGTGTGTGTGTGTGTGTGTATTTGCATGGATTGTGTCTCCGCCATTGGACGTGAACTAGCTTTCGTTTGGGGATGCTTTATATATATATATATTGTGCTTGTTTTACTCAAAATTTACAAAGGAGATGCTGCCTGATTTTTAAACGGCGAAATGGTTTTCATCAAACTTTACTTATACTTGTAAATCAAACTTGGTTTCATATTAGAAACCCTTTTTCAAACTACAACTCCATTATTTTCTTATAAAAGGCTTTAGATCTTGGTTTTGGCTTACTTGGATTACAGTGGGGTCCTATAGACTTCACATGATTCAAGTGTTGGTCACGTGTCATTTCCGGGTTGTGACATAAACCTTCTTCGTTTATTCTGTCTTCCAATAGGCAAGAGAGGATCAGACATTCAGATGCAACACCGAAGTGTGTGTGTGTGTGTATATGAGTGATCTAGTGCAAACCGATCCACGACATATTTAAACGTTCCGAACCGTTCAAGTTCATCACCCTACCTTCAAGTCTACGTGTATGAAAAATCAAAAGATTTGAAGACCTCTAACCAGTGTGTGTATTAAACATATTTATTGAAACCTTTTTTCATACTTAGTCTCTTATGTATCTTGCTTATACATCCAATTTTTCCAATAGAGATATAGGCTGGTAAATTTTTCCATTAAAAGAGATAAATGCTGACCATTAGAAGAGATAAATGCTCGTTCATCCAATTTCTAATAGCTAAAATGCTACTTCCCATAGATTAACATCCTTGTGCATTATTCTTGGTTATTGAGCTTAACATTTACAAATTGTCGAAACGGCCCTATGACCCTATCCTTCAGGAATATGCCAATTGAGCTTAACATTTACAAGTTGGGAAGTGAACCCTCCGAACCCTATGCTTATGTATTTTCTGTCGAAGCGATAGATTCCGACAACAACGAATTTGATGTTAGTTGTATGTATGCCTTAGAGGCCATTGTTGTACATGATTGTATATTACAATGGATGTTTGGACATATATAGGGAGGACTTTCTTGCTCGACATGATAGTATGCTATCTGGTTACTCTTTATCTTAACATGTAGACTAGTATTGTGATGCTGTCTTGCTCTCACATGTTGATAAAGCCCTTATGATGTATACTTGACTACCAGGATTATGATGAAGATCATACTAGTGGGGCCAGAGTAGTCCATAAGTTCATCCTTTAATTGTTCCTAGTCGAGGGTGTATCGAGATGGGGCATCGATATTTCAGAGTAGACTAGCGTATACGCTTCTAGACCTATTTGATGGGTGATAGATGATCCCATATCCTTTGGTGTTTGACATCAAAGATGGTATACGGGTGCTCAGTAGAGACTGGGTACACTGAACAGGACTCGTCAAGAACTCCTAGATGATATTATACCTAACGTCAGATAGCAGTTCTCTGGTGACACCGGTACATGTTAGTCTGTGTAAGTCTACGCTAGCGCCCCGGCAGTCTACAGACGCTAAATGCGGAACAAAACTTTTAAACTTGGCGCTATCGTATACTTTAACCCGGATCTGCCATTATTGCTAAACTAACAAACTGTAAAGAGTGTAGAATGGTTATACCGAACGATCCGAGTCCTTCATTCTTCAACCATCATCCCACGCTCCGTTGCGGCTGCTCCGATCTCGTCGATCTCCGATCTCCTTGTCGAGGTGGCACCACATGATCGGTTCTTTAAACGGGCTCCCGCCTCTGACTCGAGACAACTCGATCGTCAAGTTTGCTAAAAGAGACGACAAAGATTGATGTAGAGAATGAGTAGATGACTTTGTCTCACTTCGTCCAAATCCGTGGACGATCGGTTAATGAAGTTGCCGTGGAAATCGGGTGATGGAATGAAATGAACTGTAAATTCCATACACCCCAAAACTATCATATCTTTTCTAATCAAAATGAAACATCAAGTGAGAGTGAGATCGATCAAGAGAGAGAGAGAGGGGCCGGCCACCTTATAAGGAAGAGGGAGGTGACCGTAGGAGGAGGGAGGTGACTATAAACCAAAAGCTTCTCACTTAAATATCTTTAGCCAAAACAAAATGCATTAACTACAAAGCATGAGTCATTAAGCATAGTCACCACTTAATAAATGCAACCAATGAAAACCCTACACCAATAAGCCTAGTCACCTCATCTAGAATATTCTAGAACACTGACTCACCTTATCAGTAGAAAAGATAAATCCGTCTTTAACCAAATGTTAAAAGACGGCTGATAGAAAACTGGAAACTGGCAACTTCCAAAAGTGATCCTGAAACGACTTTCAGGAAAACCCCGAAACTGTATAAATATACCCGCATTTGTATTACGACCGAATACAAATGCAACTGAGACAAAGATATTATACCTACTCAATATAATACTCGGATCCGGCTTAAACCAAAGCCGACCAGTATCATCTATCCGAAAATCGACACGTGCGTAAACGCACGTGCATTTTCCGAACCCTGCCATAAAACCATACGGCCTCTACAACGTTTCGCCCGAACTTGGGAAACTGTCTGTGGGGGACTCTAATGACTCGTCAGCACCCTGGCAGTGGGTTTAACCACAAACCGTCAGCGGCACTAGCTATGCGTAACGGCTGCCCATGGACTGACCTCAAGGGTGGCCGAGGAGCGAACTCAAGGGAGACCGATGAGCGAACTCCTCCGAAAACCCTACTGAGCCTAACAGTGACAATGTATATACAGTCCGGTCCGTTCGTCAATGAGTATCGCATATCCGCCTAGGGGGCTAGCAACGTCAGACCCCCAATAGCAGTATAAGTCGTGTCGGAGTGAAGCCCAATAACACCCTGAGATACTACTGGAGTACCTACCAGTAAATCTCCTGCCACGGCCGTGGGCTTTGTGTAATGGCTCTCCTAAACACAGCACGATCTCGCCCCCAATACCGGGAGAGACGAATCCCCTGCCGATCCGCTCACGTGCCTCCATATGGCTCGGGACTGTACCCAAAAGCTACCTGTTTGCACGACTCCTTTGAGCCGTGGTAGGGTAGAAATCAAAGCACAGTGGGAACTCACACGAGACAAATGACGACCTCAGGTCGATGAACTAACCTGTACACATGTCACCAGGGAACTGCTATCTGACGATAGATATAATACTAACTAGCAGATTCCCGGCGAGTCCTGTCCGGTGTACTCATAACCCAATGAGCACCTGTATACATCTTAGGTGATCCAACTGACACCAGTGGCTTGTGAGACCGGCCACCGCCCCTCGTCGGGATCTCGACTGTATACACTAGTCTACTCCGGAGTATCGATGCCCTGTCTCGAAACTCCCACGACTAGGGACCACAATTAAGGATATGCATATAAACTACCCAACTCTCACGTATATGATCGCCCTCATACAGTTGGTAGTAAAGCAAGATCCTAAGGGCTCTATCAAAGTGTAACATGCAATCAGTCACCTGAACATGTACACGACTGATAAAGGTAAACCAGATAGCATACTATCATTTCGAGTAAGACTGTCCTACCGGGATAGGTCCTCCGCAATCATTGCAATCACGTACCAGCGATCCAATAATTGACTATGAGGGCACTATCTCCAACAATCTCCCACTTGCACTCAAGGCTAATATTTCGATGTCGACTACTCACAGCCCGTGTGAAACCGAACATCCAACTCCTCTACTAATCAGTTTCACAAAGCCCGTTTGTAAAACTATTGTGTTCGAGAAATAGCCTCGGTGAGTGGATCCGCCTAGAAGTTTCTTTCTGTATCTCTCTTAATCTCAAGTTCGCGGAGAAAGCCATCTCCCGAATTGAGTAAAACCTGTCTTAGAACATGTCTGGATATCTGATGGGACCTTAGTTCATAAATGAACTCCATATCCAAACTTCTTAGACTGAATCGATCACTGAACCTAATCAGTATCGGACACCATGCTTCCCACAGTATCCTCTTGGACCACCTGTCCATAATACTGTCCCTCGTCAGAGGGAAAACTAAAAACTCTGACAATCACTCTGTCATCCATGTCACCTTTGAAGCCTGGAATGATAACCGTCTCCTGAAAGAGGCTGCCGTTATCAAATCCGTAGAACATGTACCAATGTTCTAAAACTGCTTCCTTATGTTTCTCCAGGATTGGATTAATACAAACTTATTGCATCTAGTGCAAAACCAACATTTGGTGTGGTACTTGACATCTCATGATTGACTCAATTGCCTAAGCAAGTGATCTGCCAATCATGCACTTCCCTCTCCCCTTTAGTCTGTAAGACACCTTTAGAGAGGGTGACTCCATCACCTGCAGGTACACCACCATGCTAGGAGTCAACTATTCCAAAAACCATTAGAATAACTGTCAAAGTACCCAAATTGGGAAACTACCCAAATCCAGATCTAAAACCATAGATCTAGAAACCATAATGTCAAATATTATATCCATATCCTGTCTGGAGAAACAACTGTGTGACGACCACAGTTCAACCGATCGTAGTATAGGAATTTTACTTCCTACTCTGTGTATGTCATCCTGATACCATGACATCACACCCTACTACCTTCTTAACTGATCCATCCCTTATTCTGATTGAAGTCAAACCCATGACTGTCACATTAAAATTAGATGATCTATCTCCGCTATAACTGCTCAAGTCTACAAATAGATATAAGCTACTTGCCCACCATGCTTCCGTTGCTCCCACTGACTATGACAACCCTCCTACCGAGTCTCATATCCTGGAACAATAGTAGTGTCAAGTCTTGGTAGATAAGAACCTCCCTGTCACCGTCCTTGAGGCTACTGAAGTACCTCTCGGGTGTCTGAGGTTACCTACCATACCTGCGGAGTGGCTATTGGAATGTCAAACTTGATTGAATGTATAGGTCCTATTAAATTTTCCGTAATCGTTCGCGGTTCTGGAATCACTTCCAGTTCTACCATACTCCCACTACTGTTTTCTGAAAAAGATCCATTTTTACTAAAACTGTGGCGAGTCAAGAACAATATCACTATTGATCTTCTAAATGGTAGAATATCAACCCTCGTCATAGCCAGGGTCAACCCACAAACAGCCATTACAGAAACGTGCCCTGAGTTATCCAGTGTCTGGTTTTAATCATAAGCTGGACAACTCCCCGTACCTTAATTTCTTTTAAGGTACGATCCATTCTATATCCAATACAGAAAATTTGGCACTTATATAATTGGAACCATATTCAATCCATGCATCTGTCTCCAGTGCATATCAACTTAATGGAAAGAGGCTAATCAGCATTACTTAACTTAGGAATCCATCCAATTATGAGTAACCTGAAAGAGAAACACGTTTCTCAAAATTATCACTATCATCTGAATACCAATCACAAGAATCTACATCTTCGATCTCTTTGAAGAATCCCGATACTTGTGATACTTGGTTCTCTACTCTATTCTTATACCCACAACTTCTCAAAACTTAGACCTTGTATTTCTACGAAACACTCGTCTAAATACTAGAGAAGTTATAAGTAAACAGAACATAGTACGAGGACCTACCCCTTTGTCCTGATGGACACTTGGACAACATACAATACTCTGTATAAGTCCGCTGAGTTAAACAACTCAAAACCTGTGCGTTGTAGGTGGAAAACTGTACCCTGGCGATTTCCTCAAATATCACCAATTACAACGAATTCCGATATAATGAGGATGATCACCTAATTCCCAATATCTTACTCCCACTCATCATCTGTAAAACCATACAGATATGAGAATGAAACCTGGTAAATACATACCCTTGGAGTAAGTGTCTAATCGGGAAAACAGTTTTTCCTTTTAACAATGCACTGAAACATGAAAATGTTTCGTAGGGGTATCCTGGTATTCATAGCAATGCCTCTTCCATAATCCAATTCATGACTTCAACCGTATATTTTATTGCCATCTCTCCAAATCCCTTTATTTGTCTTTAGTCGTTACCTTCTGTACACCATCGTTAGGCTAACTGGTTTTCTTCCTTCCCTACCGTTCGGCACCAGCCTATGGTTTGGAAGAAGACTATCCAGTAAGCATAATAGGTGTACCCTCCTAAACCAAGGAGTACTCGCATCTCGAGAGAAGGTGATGATAAAAGACAACTGAATAATACCTTTATTCTTTTAAAAGTGGAATAGGAGCGGCGATGAAGTACGCGGTTTTGGTCGTGAATGATATCAGTCGCAATTTACTTTGCCCTCTTTCTAATCCCTTTATTTTGTCTTTACATATTACCTTCTGCACACCCTACTTAGGCTAATTGGTTTTCTTCATTCCCTACCTTTCGGCACCAGCCTATGGTTTGGAATAAGACTATCCAATAAGCGTAATAGGTGTACTCTCCTAAACCAAGGAGCTCTCGCAACCTGAGAGAAGGTGATAATAAAAGACAACTGAATAAACCAATTCTATTTCTCCTAAACCTGGATCCATCCCCGAAGAAGTCCCTTCGAGTTCGTATATAACCATACGATGGATCTATCCAATGGAAGTGGATATCCGTAGTAATACGGGTGTTCTGAGAAATGCAAAGGGTAAAAGAAGGAGTGGCAATGACTTATGCAACATAGACAATCCAAAAGCCAGTATTTTAAGAAGGTTCGGTCAACCTGGTCACTGAGTCGTAGTCTAGGGTCGGTCAAAGGTCGCTGCCAAAGAGAGAGAGAGAAAAGAAACACTCTGCGTGCACTCTAACCTAGATCAGAATGGTCACTACTTTATCTAATCCGGAAACCTCCCACTGTCCTGTCAAATTCTCCCCCAAACCTAAAGAAGAATCAATCGGGATCACCCGAAGAGTAAACCAACTCATCAGTGGGAATCAGGATCCAACTCTCATCGCATGATAACGTGATGGAATGCATCCACGTTACTCATACTCCAGAAGGTATGCGCATACTTGGCAAGTTTCAGTTTCTTTAGAAACTCCTGATATCATTTTTGCCCCATGCTCTTATAACCTTGGCGTTGGTCAAAATGTCATAAGTCACATGCCAAGTTCTACCCATCACTATCTTGTCAATTTGAACCCACCCGCACATGCCCCTGACGTTGGCCAATCGGCAGAACGACTGTCCCAAACTAACTCATCTATCTATGCAACAATTGAATACCCAGCAGCTACCAAACACTATGCCTTAGCGTTGGTCAAAATGCGTAGCTTGAATACTACTGAATACCCAAAAGAAGTGACGGAGGGCTACGGCTGGTTTTTGGCGAAAAACCTTTAGCGTAGTGAACTTGATATCGCTGAAGGAACCTGATAGCTTTTTTAAAATATAGTGGCGAAAACCTTTTGCTTAAGAGGTCACTCCCGGTAAAGGGATCTCGGCTCTTTCCTCGTGGAATGAGGTGCAGGATATTCCACTGAATACCGCTATGCAAAGCAACATGTAATCGACTATAGTGAAGTTATTACCCTGACGCAAACTTCTATCCAAGGGGTCGGTCCCGGTGAAGGGATATCGGCCCTTGCCTCGTCGAATGAGGTGCAGGATATTCCACTGAATACCACTATGCATAACAAAAGGAAACATCTTTGCAATAACACTTTTTAAAATTGTTCCAACAACTCAAACAGGTTTGTTTTACTTTGCATTGATCAGAATCAACGCAGTCCCATCAATCAATCACACCAGAAAAGAACGAAAATAAAATGTACGTATATGCCATCCGCATTCGTCACTGGGTCCCGTCATTACCCGTTAGGTTACTTAACTAACGACAGAGCGGGGGCTGGACTAGCGCGGGTGTAAAACATATACAACATCTAATAGTATATAAACCAATATACAATAATCGCTCCAGGCGTGATAGTATGCAACATTACAGAAAAGTAATAAGCATCACAGAACAATACAGATATCTGGGATCCCCGAGTTTCACAGAGCCGCTGCTGAAACTCGACGTTCCCCTGTCGTGTGGATAGCCTGTGCAATGAAACCTAGACCCCTACGGGTGCGGCAAGTTACCCGCCAAAACCTGAAGCGAGGCAGTCCTCCACAATCATAGTGAATGGAACACCCGGCACTTCACGGAATCCGGTAAATTGAGCACCCCTCCTTGGGTCAACCTGTACCCCCTACGAGTGCGGCGAATAGTCTGCCAATTCTGAAGTGGGGCCCCTCTGCCTCTCAAAGCCATAAGATGCGGACCCGTTGCTTTCCCGAACCCGGCTATCCGTGCACTCCGTCTCGGGGTAAAACCTAGTACAGTAATGAAAAAAAAAGTACAATAGGTACATCGACCGCAACCTGGTCGTGCCCCAAAATAATATTATACAACAGGCAGTGACGGCTGTCCACAAGTTGGACGCTCGCCCCGCAATATCAAATGTACAAATAAACTCAAACTGTACTACCATTGCACACTGCTATCCACCACGACAAATCCGCAACAACACAGCACAACACAGAACATCAACGCGAATGTCACGTTCGCAAACCCGTCTAAAAGAACTATAGCAATCAGACGCGGTTTACCGATCAAATGACATTCCCGGTCGGAGATATAATGTAAGCACTGTAAACTAACGTGTTTAAATTTCGATCGACCAAAGACCAAAAATCAAAAAAATGGGCCCCACTGCTTACTGGTGAACAGTAACAAAACCTGGGCCAAAACTGTATTAACCAGAAACCCCAAAATCCAAAGAAGAACCCACAGAAAAAAATTGGGAGCACGTGCTCCTCACATGGCCGCGGAAGGGCGGCCAAACCATGGGTTTGGCCGCGCTTCCGCGGCAACTTGGAGGGATCACGACCCCAAATTTTGTCGTGGGTTTTAAAAAACCCTGCACGGATTTTTAAGATGTATAGAAATCAATTTTGACACCGTTTAAAATCAACAGAAACTGTCAAGTGAGGAAAATGCGATTTTGGCAGTTTTCGATTTTCGGTCGGATCGATATTTTAAACGCGTTAGCACAAGTTAGTATAGCAAAATGGTGAGGCTCTGATACCACTGTAAGTCTACGCTAGCGCCCCGGCAGTCTACAGACGCTAAATGCGGAACAAAACTTTTAAACTTGGCGCTATCGTATACTTTAACCCGGATCTGCCATTATTGCTAAACTAACAAACTGTAAAGAGTGTAGAATGGTTATACCGAACGATCCGAGTCCTTCATTCTTCAACCATCATCCCACGCTCCGTTGCGGCTGCTCCGATCTCGTCGATCTCCGATCTCCTTGTCGAGGTGGCACCACATGATCGGTTCTTTAAACGGGCTCCCGCCTCTGACTCGAGACAACTCGATCGTCAAGTTTGCTAAAAGAGACGACAAAGATTGATGTAGAGAATGAGTAGATGACTTTGTCTCACTTCGTCCAAATCCGTGGACGATCGGTTAATGAAGTTGCCGTGGAAATCGGGTGATGGAATGAAATGAACTGTAAATTCCATACACCCCAAAACTATCATATCTTTTCTAATCAAAATGAAACATCAAGTGAGAGTGAGATCGATCAAGAGAGAGAGAGAGGGGCCGGCCACCTTATAAGGAAGAGGGAGGTGACCGTAGGAGGAGGGAGGTGACTATAAACCAAAAGCTTCTCACTTAAATATCTTTAGCCAAAACAAAATGCATTAACTACAAAGCATGAGTCATTAAGCATAGTCACCACTTAATAAATGCAACCAATGAAAACCCTACACCAATAAGCCTAGTCACCTCATCTAGAATATTCTAGAACACTGACTCACCTTATCAGTAGAAAAGATAAATCCGTCTTTAACCAAATGTTAAAAGACGGCTGATAGAAAACTGGAAACTGGCAACTTCCAAAAGTGATCCTGAAACGACTTTCAGGAAAACCCCGAAACTGTATAAATATACCCGCATTTGTATTACGACCGAATACAAATGCAACTGAGACAAAGATATTATACCTACTCAATATAATACTCGGATCCGGCTTAAACCAAAGCCGACCAGTATCATCTATCCGAAAATCGACACGTGCGTAAACGCACGTGCATTTTCCGAACCCTGCCATAAAACCATACGGCCTCTACAACGTTTCGCCCGAACTTGGGAAACTGTCTGTGGGGGACTCTAATGACTCGTCAGCACCCTGGCAGTGGGTTTAACCACAAACCGTCAGCGGCACTAGCTATGCGTAACGGCTGCCCATGGACTGACCTCAAGGGTGGCCGAGGAGCGAACTCAAGGGAGACCGATGAGCGAACTCCTCCGAAAACCCTACTGAGCCTAACAGTGACAATGTATATACAGTCCGGTCCGTTCGTCAATGAGTATCGCATATCCGCCTAGGGGGCTAGCAACGTCAGACCCCCAATAGCAGTATAAGTCGTGTCGGAGTGAAGCCCAATAACACCCTGAGATACTACTGGAGTACCTACCAGTAAATCTCCTGCCACGGCCGTGGGCTTTGTGTAATGGCTCTCCTAAACACAGCACGATCTCGCCCCCAATACCGGGAGAGACGAATCCCCTGCCGATCCGCTCACGTGCCTCCATATGGCTCGGGACTGTACCCAAAAGCTACCTGTTTGCACGACTCCTTTGAGCCGTGGTAGGGTAGAAATCAAAGCACAGTGGGAACTCACACGAGACAAATGACGACCTCAGGTCGATGAACTAACCTGTACACATGTCACCAGGGAACTGCTATCTGACGATAGATATAATACTAACTAGCAGATTCCCGGCGAGTCCTGTCCGGTGTACTCATAACCCAATGAGCACCTGTATACATCTTAGGTGATCCAACTGACACCAGTGGCTTGTGAGACCGGCCACCGCCCCTCGTCGGGATCTCGACTGTATACACTAGTCTACTCCGGAGTATCGATGCCCTGTCTCGAAACTCCCACGACTAGGGACCACAATTAAGGATATGCATATAAACTACCCAACTCTCACGTATATGATCGCCCTCATACAGTTGGTAGTAAAGCAAGATCCTAAGGGCTCTATCAAAGTGTAACATGCAATCAGTCACCTGAACATGTACACGACTGATAAAGGTAAACCAGATAGCATACTATCATTTCGAGTAAGACTGTCCTACCGGGATAGGTCCTCCGCAATCATTGCAATCACGTACCAGCGATCCAATAATTGACTATGAGGGCACTATCTCCAACAGTCTGTAGATCCGAGATCGTCATAGAGTCTTGTGTGATTCCCACTGTGCTTTGATTTCCACCTTACCACGTTCAAGAAAGCGTGCAAAACGGCGGTTTTTGGGTACAGTCCCGAGTCACATGGAGGAAATGAGCGATAGGAGGGGTTTCTTCTCTACCGGTATTGGGGGTTGATGTTGCGCTGTGCTCGATTGGCTATAACAGGAAGTCCCTGGCCAGGGTTGACCCTGAAATTTATCGGTAAGTGTTATCAGTAGTTTCTCGACCCGTTATGAGCCTCATATCGGCATGACTTATCAAGTTACTGGGGTCTGACATTTACCACCCCTAGACTCAATATGCGACATATCAGACGAAGAGACCAGACTGTACGGTAGAGTTACTTATTAGATTCACAGGAGTATGAGCATGCTTGCTTGTTGATCTTCTGATCTCTCAATAACCAGGTAGCCGTTACGTCCAGCTAGTACTGCTAACGGCTTGTGGGTAACTGATATGATCATTACCTACTGCCGCCGTATTGACGAGTCTTTAGAGTCCTACACAGAGATTTCCTGGTTCAAGCGAAACGAAGTAGGGCAAATATGTGATATGTGCGGGACCGAGATTAATACGTGTATGTGATACCGTATTCCAATCTCGCGATACAGGTCATATATGATATAACCGGATTGTTGAATCAAGTGTTGATTCAATGATATGATGTATATGTGATATGCATATAAAAGATGTTAGTTGGTTGTATGCGATACAACCGGGTTATTAAATTAAGTGTTGATTTAATAATTTAATGTGTAATTATTTATTTGATATATTGTAACACCTTAGGAATTCGATTAGTGCTAATTAGACGATAATGCGAGTTTTTGATAAAAAGTTTACCAATTTGGGTTTATCACATTTTATAACATTTAATTAATAATATATTTTTATTTGTTATAGCTTGCACACACTTGTGCATGTTATTGTGAGGGTGTGTTTGTGTTAATCTAGTTAGCAACCATGACAACTTAATCTAATCCTAATCCTTTGTTTAAAACCTTAACCATAATCCCTTGATATTTTGAGTGAGGAGAAGATATTTCTTTTGTGTTTTTGGATTTGAGTAGAGATGGCATGGTTCACTTATTGCTTGCATTTATTGTAATGGTGCACTCACCCTCTTACACTCACTTCTCTCTCTCTTTTCTTCACACCCTCTCTCATTCTCTCTCACTTCATCTCTTTCTCATTTCTTTCATCACCCCCTCTTCCCTCAACTGAACACTCACTAATCCATCACTAAACCTTCACTAAACTTCATCAAATCTCACAAAAATCACATCTTAAGCCTTGTTTTGCCTCTTGGATGCCTTGGAGCTTAGGAAGCTAGGATCTTTGAGTTTGTGGGAGTAGATAATGATCTCTATCTGTTAAGTAGGTGCTTTTTATGTTGTGTAGCCTTTTAGTTTCAGTTTAGAACACTTAAAGTATCGTTTCGTGCACATATCATATTTTTAGTGTCAATTTATGATATTTTTGAACTGCTGTGACCCCGAGAGTATACTATAAAATCTAGCAGTGTAGTTGTGTTGTACCAGAGACCCTAAGCCTACACCTGAAGCACGAACCCCTTCCCCTCGGATTTAGCCGACGACATGCTTAGGAAATCCGGCGACCTCGGATTTTTAGTGGGGTTTTGGTTTGGTTTTTGGTGGGTAGCTGTCTTCTGTGATTTAAGTGTGTTTGGTCTTGTTTGATTTTTGGGTTTTCACTGTATACAAAATCTGGGATCATATAGCTAGTTTCTTGTGTTACGATTATGTGTGTTACGTTATCTGACACGGTGCGTGTACTTGTGTAGCTTTTACTCTTGAGTTGGTTTCGTAGTGTCGCTACGTACGTTAGCCACTAGACGAATACTTGAGAGTATATTTGGAGTTGGTGCGTCGGTCAAACGTAGTGGTTACGTATTTTTGGTCGATTGCTAATATACACTTGTTATTTTGTTTTATGGTCTTAGGGACGCAGGCGGGGACTTCGGACGCTGCGAAGAAGGGAAAGCGAGTGATTGGCTTTACTTATCCCCAGGATCTTCAGTGAGTAGATTTAACATCTACGGGGAAATCGCTCGCATGGCGTTATGCGTCTGGGCTAGAGATGATATGATATTAGTCGCATGTTATATTGCACATATAGAGTTTACGCATACACCTCATTGCATATTATCACTTTTTGTGCTTGGACTTGTACCCTTTGGACACTGCACTATTATTGACGGCTCATGTTGCACGAGCACTGATTATATGCCACTCACACCGTCAATAATTGCCATGACACGCACACCACACATACATATATGATATTGTATTGGTTAGGGACTTTGAGACATTGATTCATATTCCATTGTGCATATGACATATAGCATACCTGTATAGCTACATGCTCACACATATGCCTTGACATGCCTACATGCTAGTTACCTATATATCTATATGGTATTGTACCATTAGAGATAGGTATTGTTCCCCTCCAAAAGGCGGCGCACAGGACCGCGATGTCCTGACGCTGAGATTCGGGGCAGATGCTATTAGGTTTTATCCGTCCACCTCTCCGAAGATGCCAAGTTGATTTATGGCACCGTGTATCGGAGGTTTAGACGGATGCGGCCGATGTAGCAGACTTCATCAGATTCCCTCTCGTTTGAGGGGTTTTTGATTGTGGGGACGCTCTTCCCTGCAGGCGCAAGCCCCTGCAGTTAATTACGCTACCACATTGCGGTAACAACTTTCTCCTTCTCCAGAATTTCACTTCGTGTCGTGTGTGTTTGTTTTGTTTGTGGTTGCCCGTGGATTGTATACGGAGACTGAGTAATGCCGTCGCCCGTAGGACGCGGATTAGTCCAAATCCATATCTACTTAGATTTGGGTTTGTTGTTTTTAGTTTAAGGATACGTTAGTCGTATTGAGACTAAGATCAACTTAAACGTTCGTTAAGGATACGTCAGTCCTGTTTGAGACTGAGATCAACTTAACGTAGTGATCCATTTAATATATGGCCGCCAGGACTCATCACCTCTCTGACGTCGTTGAAGGATTACAACGATAGGTGTCGGAGGAGTTCAGAGATGTACCCTTGAACCAAAGTTGATTTGGAGTTTTATCGTTCATTTAAATATCTAAGGATACGTTAGCCGTATTTGGGGCTAAGATCAACTTAAACGGGACCGTTTAGATCCGGAAAAAGAGCATTTGGAGGCTTTATTGTTCCAGTTTAGGGACATAGTGGTCCATAGGTAGTTTAGGGACGTTGCGGTCCATGCTCCAGTTTAGGGACGTGGTGGTCCATATTCCAGTTTAGGGACGTGGTGGTCCGTATTCCAGTTTAAAGACGTGGTGGTCCGTTATTAGTTTAGGGACGTTTCGTTCCGATATTAGTTTAGGGACGTTTCGGTCCGATATTAGTTTAAGGACGTTTCGGTCCGATATTAGTTTAAGGACGTTTCGGTCCATGAGTTTAAGGACCCCGCAGTCCATATACGTGTGTGGTCGTCGGGACCCGTCACCTCTCTGACATCGTTGAAGGATTACAACGACGAGTGTCAGAGGAGTTCGGAGATGTACCCTCGAACCGGATATACATTGATTTAAGAGAGAGCAATCTTGCTCAGTTTAATTTAAGGACTTACGGCCAAAATTGGGCTAAGTCCAGTTGAAAATGTTCAACATTTTATTTTCTTTTGCATTGCATTTATTTTTATTTTTATTTGGGATTTGCCCAGAAAGGATGCAGAGCATCGATTTGTTTTGGGCTCTGCTCTTTATAAATGATGCAGAGCATCAATTTTATTTGGGCTCTGCCATTTTATTGCTTTGCAGTTTATTTTGGCCTGCTTGGTCTTTTTGATTTGGGCCTGGCCCTTTTAGGAAATGCATTGCATTTATTAGGCGCTTTGCGCCAATCAGAGAGCGCAAGCGTTTGTGACGACGACACGTGTCATGCAAGCACAGTGCGCTGCGCTAGTGCGCTGCGCTTGCACTGCTGACACGTGGCGCCCTCTGGTGAGTTGCGCCAATCACAGAGAGCAAAGCTCTATTTCAAAAGCGCATAGCGCAATTGGTTCAGATGCTAACACGTGGCGCTCTCTAGTGGCTTGCGCCAATCCAAGAGCGCAACAGTGCAGTTTTATAAGTGCAAGGCACTATGATTTAGGAATCTTTTAGATTCAATGAACAGAAGTGCAAAGCACTGTTAGATTTTTTTTTAATCTAATTTAGATCAAAGAAAAAGATAAGTTTTTTCTTATCTTAAAGAACCAAAAGTTCATGAACAAGTGCAAAGCACTATTTTTATTTATCCCTTTATTTAGTTCTGTTTAAAGATCAATGATCTTGTTTTTAGATTACTGATCTGTTCATAAGAGAATTTTCTCTTCTCTCAAAGGTTTTTACCTTCTGTTGTTCTTGAGGAGTTCTCTAGAATTCTCTTCTCTCTGTTTTTTTATAAAGGTGTTGATGCCTTTGAATTGAGGTCTAGGGTCCTTTTTATAGTGCCCATAAATTAGTTAAATTTGTTAAAGAGATCTTTCTCTGAGTGATTTGGGGAATTTTCCCCACCGTTGGATCTTTGATCCAAGGGCTTCTGTTTTACAGAAGAAAATCTTCTTGTTTTAACAAGAACAGAAAGATTTCTTTAAATCTCCATTCTGTTTTGCGTAATTCCCCAGCACTCGACACGTGTTGCGCAGCGCAGCGCTTGCGCAGCTGTGCTTGCGCAACTGCGCAGACACGTGCCGTGCAGTGCAGTGCTTGCGCAACTGTGCTTGCGCAGTTGGCTTGCGCAACTGCGCAGACACGTGTCGCGCAGTGCAGTGCTTGCGCAACTGCGCAGACACGTGTCGCGCAGTGCAGCGCTTGCACAACTGAAACGTTGCTTCCTTTACTTTTTTGTTTTAAACAGAGCTTTGCTCTGATTGGTTGCGCTGCCTCGGGCACTGCGCTGATGCGTCTGCGCCAGACACGTGGCGCCCTGTGCTCAGCGCAGAGGATCTGAAGCGTTGCTTCATTTATTGAAACTTAGATTTTGGGCAAATCGGAAGCGTCGCTTCTCCTGAGATATCTTTTCATCTCCTTTTTTCAAGTCAAACTCGTATTTCCAAAATTCTGATTTCTCGTGCCTTGGAAATGATTTCATTGTGCACAGAATCTTCTGCTCCTGGGTCTATATATATAATTCGAGGCTGAGCCTTTTCTTCTCTCATTTTCAGAGAACTTCTTCGATCATGGCTTATAATCGCCCTCATGCCCGCCGACAACCATGGGAGGTGCCGATTCGGGACATTGTTCCCCGCTTTGCTGCGCGCCTGGTGGATTCTTCTCTCTCGGACGAGCAGTGCGATGCTGCACTGCACGAGCTTTTGACTCGTGTGGGGTCTCCTCTCCTTCCGAATTCCATTTGGCTTCGGATGATCCTTGCCTCGGTGCTCGCCGACATTCTCCCTCCTCCAGCAGAGATGTCCTCGGCAATGCTGGACACCGCCGAGGACAAGATTGAGTGCTTTCTTGAAGCGCACTTGATCACCAAAGCCCTAAGGGACTGCTCTCTCCACTTGCTGAGCCAGATACGGGCTCGTCGGGTCGTCATCGCCACTCTTTCCCGGGAGTGCGGCGTCGACCGTTGGATGGCTACCCCTCGGGAGGATCGCCGTTTCGACATGATGGAGAGGACGGAGAGAGAACTGAATAATCTCCTCTTTCTTTTTGTGAACCCTTGTCTCTCTGATCCCGTATTCGGTGATCTTTTTTAAATGTAATAACAATAATAATGAATAAGTATTTTTCTTTTTAATCAAGTACTTCATTGTCTGTTAAGGTTTTTTTTTATTTCATTTCTCTGTTGCGCTTGTGCATCGTATAATTTTAATTTGTTATTATCAAATGCATGTAATTTCGCGAGGGTAAATTGCCTTTAGCACTTAACCTTTTCCCTTCTACGAAACGGTGCATCTGCGCTGACACGTGTCACGCAGTGCAAAGCACAGCGCAACTGCGCTGACACGTGTCTCGCAGCGCAACGCGCAGCGCAACAGCGCAACGCGCAGCGCAACTGCGCAAGCGCGTCTGTGCTGACACGCGTCGCGTAGCGCACCGCTCGTGTAGCTGAAGCGTTACTCCCTTTAACAGAGCTTTGCTCTGATTGAGCGCGCCTTTTTGGACGCCGCGCTAATGCATCTACACCAGGCACGTGGCGCGTTGCGCGCAGCGCAAAGGATCTGAAGCGCTGCTTCATTTATTGAAGTTTAAATTTTCAAAGCAAAGCTTTGCTTCTGATTGGGGGAAGATGAAGCGTTGCTTCATCTTCCGCCTCGGAATTTGATCAGAGCTTTGCTCCGATTGGGGTAAACAAGTGCCCCCCACCGTTGCGCTTACGTGGCCCTGAAACGTGAGCGCAACGGTGACAGATTTCCAACCGTTGCAGTAACTTTTGGAAGTTGAAAGGGCACTTGGTGCCTATAAATAGGACCTTTGGTCCTTCACAGATGATCATCATCTCCAAAAATTTTATTTTTAGAACTTCAGAGCCCTGCTCTTGTTTTTAAGAACTCTTAGATTTTCTTTAAAAGGAACTATTTTGGTAAGAATTAGTCTTGAATTAAAACAATTTCAATTAATAGAGCTTTGCTCTTATAGATCTTTGATCTAAAGAAACCCTTCTGGTGTTTCACCAATAGAGCTTTGCTCTCAAGCATCTGTTCCAAGGTTTCTTGACCCATGAACAGAACCTTGCATCTTTGTCAAAACATAGATCTCTTTGATCTAAAAATGATGAAGTTTTAAGAGTTTGAATATGAATAATGAAAATTAACAATAGAGTTTTGTATTTTAATGGACTATATCATCTTTTAATAATAGTGATCTCAGAATCTTGGGGGACTTCTTTAAATTTCCCTTATTAGGATATTGATAGTCACTCCTGTTCGTAGAGCATTGCTCTCGAGGAGTTTAACTGTCTATGCTCGTTTTTTAATAAGAATTCTCTTAATCAGTTGGTTTGCTAATTCTGTTGATCTTCTTTCACAGGAACCATGAACGCCCACATGTATGCCCTTAACGAGATCATCTCGTATGGGGACATCCGCCGACTTGGCCGTTCTCAAAATCGGGAGTTCACAAACGAGGAGTGCGCTGAAATAATGAGTCGCTTCGACGCGTACAATGGTCCACTGCTCCCCCGACGTTCCTCCCTTCTTAAGCTTATCATGGGAGCCATCTGGGAAGCGCTTCCCCTCTTCTGTTCCGGCGTGCCGCTTAGGGCGTTGGATGCTGCTGAGGACAAGGTGCACTCGGTGTACCTGTTGAACTTTATCTCGAAGAGACGGTGAGACAGTCTTATCGATCTCTTGCACGAGGTCTTTCAACAGTCCGCCATACTTGCTGCTTATCGGAGGGTGGAAGACATCAGGGGGGACCCCGACGCTTGTGCTCGCGAAAGAAAGCATACTAGGATGGTCCGCAAGGCCTGGAAAGTCATAGATAGGGTTGCTTTCGAGTTCCTCAATCCATGTCCTGGGTTCGAGGTTATTCCCTTGTAATAATGTTTTTCATTTATTGCTTTTATGAATGTAAGAACTATTGGCCATATTAATGGAAATTTTTTATCCCATCTTGTCTTTATTTTTCGTTTTGAGTCTTTTGCTTGTGCATGAACGAGTGTGTCTCGAACGCTTGATCAAACATAAATTGGATATTCCTTCTGTAGCTTTCTTCTTTCTCTTATTATCGGCATGCTATCTTAATAAACATGGTCGACGGATAATAGAGCACGCATCTTGACTTTCTTAAGAAATAGCGACGGGTTAGGCCGCAGGTTCAGATCTGCTGCCTAAGACTTTTCAACTCCATGAGCCGTGAGGGTCTCATAGAGACTTTTCTCCCTACGGATCGAGAGGATCTCGTAGGTGGGTTTTTCTCCTTAGGAATCGTGAGGATTCATAAGTGTGGTTTTCTCTTATAAGTCGTAAGGATCCTATAAGAGAATTTTCCCTCTTATGAGTCGAGAGGACTCGCAAGCGGTTGTTTCCCTCCTTGTCGAAACTCGACCTTGGAGAGTGAGACCCGTGAATAGTATGCAAGAGACCATTTTGGATTGACTTGCAGGGTCCCATTGTTCAGGAAGCAAGTTTTTTAGTCCCTGCTGCCTGAGGCTTCATTTGCAAGTTGAGATGAACCGGGAATTTCCCGCGGAGACACTGGTTTCTCTGCGAGCCGACGCGAATCAGGAGGCTCTCGTCAAGGAGTATTTGTATCCGTAAGTCGAGGAATTTGCTAAGGATTATTTGTTTCCCTAGCGCCAAGGATTATTTGTTTCCTTGGGGTTTGAAACGAGTCGAGAATTTCCCACGGAGGCACTGGTGGCTCTGCGAGTCGACGCGGATCAGGAGGCTCTCGTCAAGGAGTGTTTGTATCCGTGAGTCGAGGAATTTTCTAAGGATTATTTGTTTCCCTAGCACCAAGGATTATTTGTTTCCTTGGGGTTTGAAACGAGTCGAGAATTTCCCACGGAGGCACTGGTTGCTCTGCGAGTCGACGCGGATCAGGAGGCTCTCGTCAAGGAGTGTTTGTATCCGTGAGTCGAGAAATTTGCTAAGGATTATTTGTTTCCCAAACGCCAAGGATTATTTTTTTCCTTGGGGTTTGAAACGAGTCGAGGATTTCCCACGGAGGCACTGGTGGCTCTGCGAGTCGACGCGGATCAGGGGGCTCTCGTCAAGGAGTGTTTGTATCCGTGAGTCGAGGAGTTTGCTAGGGATTATTTGTTTCCCTAGCGCCAAGGATTATTTGTTTCCTTGGGGTTTGAAACGAGTCGAGGATTTCCCACGGAGGCACTGGTGGCTCTGCGTGTCGACGCGGATCGGGGGGCTCTCGTCAAGGAGTGTTTGTATCCGTGAGTCGAGGAGTTTGCTAGGGATTATTTGTTTCCCAAGCGCCAAGGATTATTTGTTTCCTTGGGGTTTGAAACGAGTCGAGGATTTCCCACGGAGGCACTGGTGGCTCTGCGAGTCGACGCGGATCAGGAGGCTCTCGTCAGGGAGTGTTTGTACCCGTGAGTCGAGGAGTTTGCTGAAGATAATGGTTTCTTCGGAGTTGGACTGAACCGTCGAGATTTGGCTTCGTCTTGTGGCGAAGCCTGTTGGGAAAGTATGGTTCCCTCTTTGTTTACGCCCTTGGATTATATACAGGGATCGATGTGATCTTAACTGTAGGGCCAAAGTTTTATCATCATTTTCATTTTTTTTTGTTTTATTTCCGCGATGCTCTATCATTTCAGCTTTTATATCGCGAAGGTCGCGATTGCCCAATCATTTCGGCTATTTTTCGCGGTGCCCAATCATTTCGGCTATTTATTTTATTTTCGTTCGCTGCTTTTTATTGCGAGTTGCCCAATCATTTCGGCTATTTTGCATGCATACATTTTTACTTGCTGCTTTTTATTGCAAGTTGCCCCCATCATTTCGGCTATTTCGTATGCATGTGCGGCCTACTGGTTTTTCGCCGTAAACCTGGAATCAGACGCCGATTTCGGCATCAGCACCGCTACAACTGGGATATTGCCAGGAGCGAATTATCATTTGCCTCTGTCGATGTCGAACAAAGGTGGCTTAGCGACCAGGGTTAAGGTCCTGTCGACTAAGGCTTTTGACTTCATGAGCCGCAAGGGTCTCACAAAGGTATTTCTTCCTACAAGTCGTGAGGATCTTGTAGGTGCATTTTCTCCTTAAGAATCGTGAGGATTTCTAAGTGTATGTTCCTCTGTAAGTCGTAAGGATCCTACAAGAGGGTTTTCTCCTTGTAAGTCGAGAGGACTTATAAAGGTTGTTCATCATGCGAACATATCCTCAGTCTCGGATGAGACTTGATTAAAGAAATGTTTATTCACGCCCGTGGATTGTATACAAGGGTCAGTATTGAGCCACTTGTAGGGCAATATTGGAAGTTTGTGGGGGTTTTCTTAAGCACAGGTTTAGGTCTCTGTAACTTAAGACTTTCAAATCTTATGAGTCGTGAGGGTCCCATAAGAGAGTTCTCCTCACGAGTCGTGAGGATCTCACGAGTGTATTTTCTCCCTAGGAATCGTGAGGATCCCTAAGTGTGTTGCTCCCTTGTGAGTCGTAAGGATCTCACGCGGGTGGTTTCTTCTTACAAGGTCGAGAGGACCCTATAAGTGTCTTTTAACGAGGTTGCGCCCTTTCGGGTTTTCACAAACACTCGCCGGTAGCCCTGCTGTTTTTACTCACAGAGCCTTTTCGGGTTTTCATCCGTGCCCATTTTGCTCATGGACGTACCGTTTTATTATTATTATTATTATTATTTTTTATTATTTTCTTCGTTTTACGAGGTCGCGCCCTTTCGGGTTTTCACGAACACTCGCCGGTAGCCCTGCTGTTTTTACTCACGGAGCCCTTTCGGGTTTTCATCCGTGCCCTTTTTGCTTATGGACATACCGTTTTTTTTTATTCTTTTTATTTTCTTGTTCTCTTTTTTTTTACGAGGTCGCGCCATTTCGGGTTTTCACGAACACTCGCCGGTAGCCCTGCTGTTTTTACTCACGGAGCCCTCTCGGGTTTTCATCCGCGCCCTTTTTGCTTATGGACATACCGTTTCTATTTATTATATTTTTTCTTTATTTATATTTTTTTTATTCATCTCGTCAGCCTAAGGATGCTGCGGTATTAGTTTAAAGACGTTTCGGTCTGCTATTAGTTTAAGGACGTTTCGGTCCGTCTTTGAGAAGGCTGGATACTGCTGATAGAGTTTGAGCTTAGGAAGATAGCGAGCGGACATAGTCGTCGTCATCTACCATTAACCTAGGCTGTGGCTCATTAAGCATAGTATTTCTTTAGGAAGCGACCGTTTATTGGCCTGAAAGGCCTTTCACCGTGCATGTCTATAAGTAGATAGGCCCCACCCTGGTAGACCTTATCTATGATGTATGGGCCTTCATAGTTTGGCTCGAATTTTCCTCGCTTGGCGCGATTGGGGATCATAGGCCTTTTGACCACTAACACAAGTTCGCCTTGGCGGAATGTTCTCGGCCGGGTCAATCTTTCATATGAGCGCGTCATCTTTGCTTTATAAGCTTCCAGATTTTGCTGTGCTATGAGCCGGGTTTCATCAAGGGCGTCAAGCTCCTCAAGCCGAAGGTGAGCATTTTCTTCGTCCGTCAGCTCGTAGTGAACTGCCACTCGTGGAGAGGGTAACTCTATCTCGAGGGGGAGTACTGCTTCTGTACCGAACACCAACGCGTACGGCGTTGTGTTCGTGGCCGTCTTGAACGTAGTTCGATATGCCCAAAGAGCTTCTTGCAGTCTTTCGTGCCAGTCTTTCTTATTTCGGGACACCGTTTTCTTTATGATATTTGTCAAGGTCTTGTTGAAGGCTTCAGCTAGACCATTAGCTCGCGGATTGTAAACTGAAGAATATCTCCAGTCTATATTATGCTGTTGCGCAAAGCGACTGACCTTGTGGCTTCTGTAAGCTGGCCCGTTATCGGAGATGATCCGTCGCGGAGTTCCAAACCGATATATGACGTGCGTCTTGAAGAAGTGGAGGATATTTTCCGTCTTCACTTCTCTTAACGGTATCGCTTCTGCCCATTTAGAGAAGTAGTCAGTCGTTGCTAGGATGAAACGATATCCTCTAGACGATGCTGGTTCGATGGGGCCGACTATATCAGTCCCCCACATTTCGAATGGCCAGCTAGCCACCGTTGGATGTAGTGGATTTGGATGCTGGTGGATGAAGTCCCCATGAATTTGGCATGAGTTGCATTGCTTCGCATATTCGAGGCAGTCCTGGATCATCGTGGGCCAGTAATAGCCCATCCGTTTGATCTTCAACTTCATCTTTGGGCCTGCTTGGTGAGAACCGCAGAGTCCGTCGTGAACTTCCTGGACGACCCTTTTCGCTTCGTCAGGTCCTAAGCATCTCAGCCACAAAGAATCAAATGACCTCTTGTATAGAGTATCGTTGACGAAGGCGAAAGACAGGGCTCGTTTCATGAGCTGATGTCTTGTGGACGCTTCTTCAGGCATTCGGTGGGACTTGAAGTAATCTATGAAGATTTCTCTCCAATCCTCGGTATTTTCCTAATCTTTTACTTGCAGGGTTATCTGCTCGCTCGTTCCCTTTTCTTCGGATAAATCCGGAGATATTTCTGCTGGGGCAAGCACTCGACGGCTTTGTACCACGATTCTAACGTCATCGAGGTTCTCGTCAGCCAGTTCTTTAGCAAGTTTGGCCAACGCGTCTGCTTTGCTGTTTTCCGCGCGCGGTATGCTCTCCAAAGTATAAGAGGGAATTTGGGTCAATAATTGTTGCACCTTTCCACCGTACTTCACCAACTCCGGTTTGCACGTTTGGTAGTCGCCGTTTACTTGACTAACGACCAGCTGGGAGTCTCCGTATATGAGGAGGTTTTCAATTCCCATGTCGATGGCGATCTCGAGGCCTGCTATCAAAGCTTCATATTCGGCTTCATTGTTTGTCCTCGGCTCCGTCAGGGAGAAAGCAAAGCGCATTATCCCTCCTTGTGGAGTTACAAAGATGAGTCCTACCCCCGATTTGATTATAGGGGTACTTTGTTTGCGCTTCTTCACGGAAAATGCTCCGTCGAAATAAAGCTCCCATCGGGTATTATCACCGTCGATCGCATCAAACGCATGTTCGTCTGGAAGATCGCAGTTTAAAGGAGAGTCGGCAGGTATCGGGTGCTCAGCGAGGAAGTCGGCGATGGCCTGGCATTTCACTGCATTGAGAGGTTGATATGTTATCGAGAACTCCATCAAGAGCAGGGCCTATTTAGCGAGTCGTCCCATCAATATGGACTTTGACATTAGATATTTGAGAGGGTCCACCTTCGAAATGAGACGGACTTCATGTGCTAATGCGTAATGTCTGAGCTTTGTTATCGCGAAGATCAACGCCAGGCAGTGTTTTTCAATGGGGGAGTAGTTATTTTCTGCCCCTAGTAGAACTCGACTTAAGTAGTAGAGTGCTCTTTCTTTCCCTTGGTCGTTCTCTTGTGCTTATAACGCGCCTAAAGAACCTTCAAGGGCGGTCGTGTAAAGAATGATAGGCTTTCCCTTAACTGGAGCAGCCAACACTGGAGGGTTCTGCAGGTACTGCTTGATCTCGTCCAGTGCGCCTTGGAATTTGTGATCCCAAACGAATGGGGTTCCCTTCTTCATCAGGTGGCTGTAGGGACGGCACTTTCCTGAAAGATTGGCTATAAATCGCCGTATGTATGCGAGCTTCCCTTGGAGAGATCGCAGCTGCTTAAGAGTCCTTGGCGGAGGCATTTCCATGATCACCTTGATCTTGGACGGATCTATTTCGATACCCCGGTGTCGGGCGATGAATCCCAGGAATTTGCCTGAGGAAACTCCGAATGCACACTTGAGCGGGTTCATCTTCAAGTTTTATTGCCGAAGGCGTTGAAATACGGTCTTCAGATGCTCGAGATGTTCCTCATATGATTTGCTTTTAACAACGAGGTCGTCGATATAGCATTCGACGATTTCGTGTATAAGGTCATCGAAGATCTTCGTCATGGCCCTTTGGTAGGTGGAACCGGCGTTCTTTAAATCGAAGGGCATCACCTTGTAACAGAATATTCCCATAGGAGTCCTGAAGGCGGTGTGCTTCTGGTCTTCGGGGTCCATTTTTATCTGATTATACCCTGACGAGCCATCCATAAAGGAGAAAACCTCATGAGTGGACGTGTTGTCTATCATCAGTTCGGTGACTGGCACTGGGAAATCTTCCTTCGGGCAAGCTTTATTGAGATCCCGAAAGTCCACGCATATGCGCACCATCCCATTTTTCTTCATCACCGGGACGATGTTAGCGATCCATTCAGGATATTGAACCTCCTGGATAAAGCCAGAGTCGATCAGCTTCTTGACCTCGGCATTGATATTCATCTCATGCTCGAGCCGCATTCTTCTTGGTGCCTGTTTGACTGGCTTGATGTCCGGGGATATCGCCAATCTATGCACAGCGATTTCTGGATCTAGTCCCGGCATTTCGGAATAGTTCCACGCAAAACAATCTCTATGTTGTAGAAGCACGTCTTTTAACGCGGCCAGCCTCTCTTCAGGTAGTAGCTCGCTGACAAATGTCGGTCGCGGATCGTTTGCCGTCCCCAACTCAATTTTCTTGAGGTTATCTGCAGTAGTGTGGATTCCGTCTTCTAGCTCTTTTGGCGCTGGTGGGAATTCTGAGATTAACTCGTCGTTGCTGTTTTCGAAGCACCAGGGAAAGTCATCCATGTTCTCGGGCTTTTCTTTTGATATTGTTATCATGTGAGAAGTACGAATTCGCTTCCAATCCCAATGTGGCACTGGTTCTTCTTTCGTAGCCTTGGGTTCATGCTTTTGTGGTGGCGTTACCCTCCACTTGTCAGACAGAGCGAACTTGCCAAGCTGATACTGATCTTCGACCCAATTCTTGAAGGTGAAGCAATCTTCAAGAGGATGCCCTATTACTCGATGGTAAGAGCAATAGTCCGGGTGTGAGACTTCGCCCGCTTGTTCGGGGTGTTTAGACTCCGGCAATGTAAGCATTTGATGTTTTAGAGCAAGATCAAGTATCTTCTTCGTCTTGTCTCGAGGAAACGAGTACGCTCGACCCATTTTCATTATAAGGGATAGATCAATAACGCTCGACTCCCGTTTGCGTGGCTTCTTAGCCCTGCTTTGTTGCTGTTGAGCGCTTTTTTGGCCTTTCGACTTATTTCTGCTTTTGCGCCGAGCCTTCTTTATAACAGGTTGACATGGAGCGGCCTTTTCATCTTTCACGGTCTGTTGGAGAAGGCGTTGCGTCTTGGCTTTCCCGGCAACGGCGCCATTTGATTGTGTCGAAAGAGTGTTTTTGTTTGTAGTTAACCGCAATCAATAACGGTGTCGCGTGTAGCTAGACCGAGATGAGTACGGGTCGTCCTCTGGGAAACGTGGAGCCTTTTACTTTTACTTTAGATGTGTTGAGAAAGAGAGGAGGAATAAAGAATTTTATAGAATGGTTTCTAGATCTACGTTAAACAAGAATGTAAAATATAGATCTAGATTATTTTAAAGATGTAGATAATATAATAAGAGGGCTTGTAGGGTTCGTTAGGATTTAGTAGTTATGGACGATTAATTAAAAGTTACCCTTTTTATCCATTAATAGATTTAGAACTAGAACGACGGTAATGCGTGTAAATTAGGGTTTCTGGAGGGAAAAGGAATCCCACTCTTAACCCTTATCTCGACACGGAACTCCGTTCATATCTAGCCTTTACCAAAACAATCATTAATCTAATCTCTAATTGCGGTCGGAACTAGCAAAGAATTGCTAGCGCGCCCGATTAGGATGTTAATGATTCTTTTGATAAAGTTCCTAAACTTTATAGGACTTAAAAAGGGTTTAGTTATTTTCATCGTCCATTAGCCTACCCTAATCCTACGAACCCTAACAAGCGGAGAATTACTCGCGCATGTTGGGAGAAGAAGATGAAAAGAAAGAGAGGGAAAACATAATGTAAAATGCAAAAGAATAAAATAAAACAACTACCTTTATTAATCAACTTGAACAATCTACACTTTGATTCCTTAGAAAATGATTACAAAGACTAGTTTGCTTCTCGATCTCTTCCAAGGAGGTAGATGAACAGTTGATGATCAGCCTGGATGCGTGAGCCGTCTTGGACTTCGTGATCTCTTCGGCTTGATAACTTTTCCAAGAGGCTCTCGGTGCCCTTTTATAGTCCAAAGCCGCAATCTTTTGCTTCAAAAGTTGGTAAAATATAGCAGAGATTTAAGCCACAAAATCTTAGCAAATGATCTCTCTAGATTGCCGCGGATCCGCGGCCAACAGGGGGGTTTGGCCGCGGTTCCGCGGCCAATGGTGGGGATCTCTTGATCATTTTTCTTGGGCTTTGTGATTGTGACATGTGGCGATCCTAGGCACCTTCAGAATTCAGAAATCTTTTCTCGGTTGCTCCCAGACTTGGTCTCCAAGTTTTGCTTCTTAATTTGGCAAGTTTTCTTCAACAACTTGATTTGTTTGATAAATTCTGCATAACAACTTGGAAAATTCTGCACAATAATCTCAAATAATATTTAGTAGACTTAGTTCTACTAGGATTTGGTCAATGAATTTATTTGCATACATTTTTCTACCAAATACTAATTAAAATATATTAACACATGGAAAATAGTGTTTTTACACATAAACCCTCATATGTATAATATATTATAATAAAGTCCTTTTTTAATATGAAAATGGTAGGAAAAATGTAATACAAATGTGCAGTTTTATCAACTGAACAATGGCCGTCTCGCGGTTGTGATCATCTCGGACTTTTTGACCAGCTTTCCTTATAAGTTTGTCCATTTGTTCTTCGAACGGCGGACTATGTAATTTTGCATCTGGAACTTTCACTGGCTTAGGATTAGCGTCCTCCCACTGAGCATCCGCTTCTTTATCGAAGTCATACATGACGTAACAGCTGTTTAGTAGCTCTCGTTTCTTTGACCGGATGTATCCAAGTCCTTTTGTCTCCATTCTCCCATTAGGCAGTTTGCGTTGAGTCCCGGGAACGTTCCAGACTTTATCACAGAACTTGGATTTCCGAACGGTCTGCTTGAAGGATATCCCCTGGCGTTTCAGCAACTTTTTCAAACCTTCCGTATAATATCTGGGAAGGCGGATAGGCTGAAGCCTGTCGAGCGTAGGATCTGCACCATGCCAGATTTCTTTTTCCACCTTGGTTTCTTCAGAGCGGTAGAACAGAATTGCTTTCTCGCCTGGGAGGGATATAGAATGTCCGCAACTCTTCTACACTGTAGATATTAAGTGCATCCAGTTCTTTATGGTGTTTAAGCGGCACTATGGCGACTTGTAGACCTTGCTCTTCGTCAGCGGACGTTTGTATTGAAGGTCGAGCAGAGAATACAGTATGGACTTCATCTTCCGAGTCGCTGCCAAAGATCAATGTAGGAGCCGATGGTTCCGGCTTGTTGTGTTGGGGCGGACCCGAATAAACTATCTCCTCTTCCTCCTCAGTATCACTGCCGAAGACAGGGATGGTAGCGTTAGTTTTATTCTCCGGTTTGTGACACTTCTCCGTATCTTCGAAATCCGGTAAGAAATATTTGGCGTCTTCATATTTGCGGACTTCGTTCACAGAGAATGGGTTCAGTTCTCCCATCACGGTATACACGAAACCATCCTTAAAATACTTCATACACTGATGTTGTGTAGAAGGGATGATGTTGTACTCGTGTAACCATGGCCGGCCGAGCAAAGCATTGTAGCATGTCTTGGCGTCTATGACATGGAACTTAATGTCCGTGACGAGTAGCCCGAAGCGTAAGTTCAGTATCACAGACCCAAGAGTTCTTGATGACTGGGAGTCAAACCCGGAGATGGTGATCTTGTCACGAGCAAGGTGCTGGATGCTCATGCAGATTTCTTTTAACACCCGCACGTTGAGGAGATTAACGGAGGACCCGTTATCGATCAGGATTTTGCCTATCTTTATATCATGGCAGTATCCCGAGACATAGAGATGGCGATTGTGTTCGCACGTCCCAAGTAGAAGGTCTTCATCGCCAAAAGTAACATCGGCCGTGTGCACTTCCTCCAATTCATCCTTCATCTTTTCCTCGGACAGGCATGCTTGGAATTGTTCTGGGTCTTGGAGCGCCTTAATCAACGAATCTCTCGCCTCTTTTGATAGCAAAAGGGCGTCAAGAATGCTGAGCTGTGAGGGCAGCTTCCTCAGATGTGCTAAGACGTTGTAATCCACCTTATTCTTCTTCGGCGGGTTGTTGGCACTTAGCTCCTCCAGAACTTGGTCATCTAATACGATATCTTCAGAGACCTTTTCTTTCCCTTTATCTTTTCTGTTTGAGGGTCCGAGGTTCTTTTCAGGCAGCGTCCGATTCCGCAGCCGAATATTTTCGCAAACCTTCGGCTCTTCTTCTTTTCTCGAAGCGGACTCCTTAAAGAGAGGGGCAAGTTCTAGCTCTTCATCAAAATCACTCCCGAATGTAGGCATTTGTGGCCCGCCAGTGTTAACCATGCGACAATCGCCAGCAGTTCTTTTAAGCCCTTCGGTCGTATTTCTTTGCTCTCGACGAGTTTTACGCTTTTCCCGCTTAAAGCGTTGTCGATGAGCAACATATCCTTGCCACCATCTATCGAAAGCTTTGCACTCTTGAGTGGGGTGCAAAATCTTTTGATGATATAAGCAATAGGAGGGGTGCGTTTCTATTTCATTGGTGATGCTTCCTTCAGAGGAAGGTAGCTTCATGCCCATTGATATGGCCTTAGCAAACTTTTTCCTCATCTTGAATTGGCTTTTGTCAACGGTGGAGGCATTTTGCTCCAGTGGGATTATCTCAGCTCTTTCATCAAGTCACTGGCGCTTGGCCCTTTCAAATATAGCTGTCTCGCGTTCTCGATCAGCTTTACTTTTCAGTCGAGCTTCGTTAAGGAACGCGTCAATCATTTCATCTGATAGTTTCGGGAATTTTGGTTCAAGATTTGCCCCCAGCGCTTCGGTACAAGGAGTTTCCTCATCACCCACGAACGAATGGGAAATCATATGACAGCTCGCCACATATTCCTCGGATTCATCCGGTGAACTTTCTCCATCACCTTCCTCTTGAAAGACGTGATTGAGGAACTCTTGGAGTGTAATGGGAGTCCGTGCCTTCTGGTTGTACTCCTCCAGCGCGTCAATTTGTTTTTGCAAGTCTGTGCGCTTGTCGCCAGGCTTCACGGGCTTTTTAGATTTCTTCTTCTTCTTTTTCGAAGATTTTGACGGCTGGCTGCAAGTGCTTGAGCCACCACCATCGGTCTTTGGAGTTGTACGCGGCTTCAACATCCCCTCAATGACCTGCGGTTCCAACGGGTTCTTCCACTTGATCGCTGGACATGCCTGAAGATCGTTTAGCATCCTCTTTGTCTTGGCTGATAATACAACCTCCCAAGGAGCTTCTTCAATGACGGAGCATGTTGCCCCCAGCGTATTCGTCCCATTAGAGGTGTGGGGCTGCGGGGGATTCACCTTCCATTTGTCCGATAACGCGAACTTGCCCTGTCGGTACAGGTTTTCAAGCCAATTTTTGAAAACGTAGCAGTCTTCGATCGGATGGCCTAGTACTCGATGATAAGGACAGTAGTTGGGCTCGTTGACGTCACTTGGTTGCAACGGATGTTTTGGATCTGGCAGATTTATGAGTCTGTTGCGCAACGCCAGCACGAATAACCTCCTCGTTTTATCGCGGGGAAAGGAATAAGGACGTCCCATCCTATCCTCAAGGGGTACGTACGGGCGCATATTATTTTGACGAGCAACCGGCTTCGAGTCGCTCGGTTGTTGTTGAGCATTAGCGACGACGATCGCTTTTCCCTTCCCTTTGTCATTTCGGGAGTCCGACCTTGGAAGAGGGGGTTTATGGCCCATTTGATCCATTTGCGCTAGTTTGTCAATCAAGGCCTGGAAGGTAGTTGGCTTGAAAAACATCATAAATTGTGAGATGGTCGCTTGCGGATCAAGGGTTCCCACAAACATACCCACCGCGGGAGCTTCTTCAATGCGCTGCTCGCACTTCGACCACAAGTTCCGCCACCGTAGAGCATACTGAACCCACGTCTCGCCTGGCTTTACCCTGGCGTTAATCAGTGCTGTCATCGGGGTACACTCACTGGCGCTTGCAAAACGCTGAGTAAACAGTAGCTCCATCTCCGCGAAGGTTTTAATAGAGTCGTTCGGGAGCTCAGAGTACCATTCGAACGCCGTATCTGATAAGCTTCCAACAAACTGGCGAAGCAACAGCTTGTCATCACCGCCGGTGTTACCGCAGAGTGCCCTGAACTGGGCAACATGCTGATGAGGATTGCCCGTTCCTTTGTAGACATGGAACTTGGGAATTGTGTAACCGGGTGGGTACTTGATTTGATCGTACCAACTTGGATATGGCCGCCCCGTTTTTACGACCTGACCGGCCGCTTCGGTCGCATGATGAACCCGTATTTGCTGGGCGATGTACTCATCCAAATCAGCTTTGGAGATTGTATCCTCTTTAGCTGTCGATAGAGCTGGTGGAGGATTTGATGTCTCTCCCCTATCGTCTCCAAGGACGATCGGGGGCTCTTCAACCGGGGGCTCTTGTTGTATCATCATCCCTATCATGTCCTGGAAGAGGAGGCCCATACGCTGTATGTTGGCTGCTTGTTCAGTAGCCTCTTTGTCCTTCTTCTCCAATATCCGACGAAAGAATTCGGCGTCGGTTTCTTCCTCTTGACGCTCATCTGAGGACGTTTCAGGGTTCTCTTTTGGCCCTGTAAGTGCGGCCATAGCGTTCATCATCTCCTGGAGCTTCTGTTGCTGTTCCTGAGCCTTGGTCACTGACCGTGTAAGCGGTCTATGACCCGTAGATGCACGGCTGTCTTCTTTTCCCGATGCCATGTAAACCGTATGAACTGTTATGCCCCTGACTTGGGGCGTTTAGGTTCACCATTTTTAACTTTTGCCGCTGACGCGGGAGTTTTCTCTGGCCTCCTTCTTTTGTGGGCCGTTGAGGTTGAAGGGGCCGTTGCAGTGGGCACCCTAGCGATTGCTGTCCCTTGCTGTTTAATGGGACGGTCCTTGTCTTTTTCCACCTTCTCCTTTTTCTGGCGACGAGAGTGACCTGGGTCAATCACGGAATCTTGAACCCTCCGCCAAACTTTATAAATTTTTGAAGACAGCCGTTGAGGGGGCTGTTCTTGCTTTGTTTCCGGATCTCTCTCCATAGGTGGAGGGGATCTTTTCAATGTAGCGGTTGGAGAGTTCTTACGTACCCTCCTCAGCAGTTCAAAGCTGTTCTCAGTTGGAACAGCAGCGTTGATTTCCACCACTGGAGCCGGTAGAGTTAGCCCTGAGGGGGAGTTGCCCCCTGCCTTCCTCACTCGTTGCCAATGGCGACGTCGAGCATGACGAGCCGTTGGGACTGGCTCAGAGATTGGGACATCTTCTTTTTGCCCCCTGTCTGAATGAGGTGCCGCCGGTGTTAACCTCTTAAAGACTGAGGTTGTCTTTTGGGGGGTGATATTCAACCTGTTGAAGACGGATCCTCGAGCAGGGGCAGGAGCAGGAATCGTCAGTCTTGAAAAGATTGACTCTTTGACAGGGGAAGCCGCCTTGACGACTTCTGGAGCAGCAGTTATTGCCTTCCTTGGGACAGCCAGTTTAGAGTTCTGATTTAGCCCGGTGAAAACAGAGGCTGTCGGTTCGGTAGTGGGTGACCTGTTGACAGGGGCCGTCGTAGCAGTGAGCCGGTCGAAGACCGACTTTTTGTTCACTTCCGGTGCAGGTATTGGCATAGAGAAGCTTGTAGGTGGGATCATGGTCCCGAAAAACAGGCCGGTGGTGGCCTGGGTCACCTGGTCTACCGGCAGAGCGAGGAAGGAAGCCGCTTGGGGCCCATATGCTACACCTCCCGGTGAGGTGGAACGTCCGTTGCAGTGGTACTTCGAGCAGTTGGTGCAGTTAAAGGCCATTGAATCTTGAGTTCTGTGCCAGGCAAAAGACCAAATCTTAGTAACTTGAAATCCGAAGGCAACCATTAACAAACCGCGATTGGTTCGCGAAAACGATACACGAAGTGTGGAGTGGAAAGAGGAAAAGGTCCCACCGGGCGTGCCAGAATCTGTTCCCCTCCGAAGGACGGCGCACAGGACCGCGATGTCCTGACGCTGAGATTCGGGACAGATGCTATTTGGTTTTATCCGTCCACCTCTCCGAAGATGCCAAGTTGATTTATGGCACCGTGTATCGGAGGTTTAGACGGATGCGGCCGATGTAGCAGACTTCGTCAGATTCCCCCTCGTTTGAGGGGTTTTTGATTGTGGGGACGCTTTTCCCTGCAGGCGCAAGCCCCTGCAGTTAATTACGCTACCGCATTGCGGTAACAACTTTCTCCTTCTCCAGAATTTCACTTCGTGTCGTGTGTGTTTGTTTTGTTTGTGGTTGCCCGTGGATTGTATACGGAGACTGAGTAATGCCGTCGCCCGTAGGACGTGGATTAGTTCAAATCCGTATCTACTTAGATTTGGGTTTGGTGTTTTTAGTTTAAGGATACGTTAGTCGTATTGAGACTAAGATCAACTTAAACGTTCGTTAAGGATACGTCAGTCCTGTTTGAGACTGAGATCAACTTAACGTAGTGATCCATTTAATATATGGCCGTCAGGACTCATCACCTCTCTGACGTCATTGAAGGATTACAACGATAGGTGTCGGAGGAGTTCAGAGATGTACCCTTGAACCAAAGTTGATTTGGAGTTTTATCGTTCATTTAAATGTCTAAGGATACGTTAGCCGTATTTAGGGCTAAGATCAACTTAAACGGGACCGTTTAGATCCAGCAAAAGAGCATTTGGAGGCTCTATTGTTCCAGTTTAGGGACATAGTGGTCCATAGGTAGTTTAGGGACGTTGCGGTCCATGCTCCAGTTTAGGGACGTGGTGGTCCATATTCCAGTTTAAGGACGTGGTGGTCCGTTATTAGTTTAAGGACGTTTCGGTCCGATATTAGTTTAGGAACGTTTCGGTCCGATATTAGTTTAAGGACGTTTCGGTCCACGAGTTTAAGGACCCCGCAGTCCATATACGTGTGTGGTCGTCGGGACCCGTCACCTCTCTGACGTCGTTGAAGGATTACAACGACGGGTGTCAGAGGAGTTCAGAGGTGTACCCTCGAACCGGATATACATTGATTTAAGAGAGAGCAATCTTGCTCAGTTTAATTTAAGGACTTACGGCCAAAATTGGGCTAAGTCCAGTTGAAAATGTTCAACATTTGATTTGCTTTTGCATTGCATTTATTTTTATTTTTATTTGGGCTTTGCCCAGAAAGGATGCAGAGCATCGATTTGTTTTGGGCTCTGCTCTTTATAAATGATGCAGAGCATCAATTTTATTTGGGCTCTGCCCTTTTATTGCTTTGCAGTTTATTTTGGCCTGCTTGGTCTTTTTGATTTGGGCCTGGCCCTTTTAGGAAATGCATTGCATTTATCAGGCGCTTTGCGCCAATCAGATAGCGCAAGCATTTGTGACGACGACACGTGTCATGCAAGCGCAGTGCGCTGCGCTTGCACTGCTGACACGTAGCGCCCTCTGGTGAGTTGCGCCAATCATAGAGAGCAAAGCTCTATTTCAAAAGCGCATAGCGCAATTGGTTCAGATGCTGACACGTGGCGCTCTCTGGTGGCTTGCCCCAATCCAAGAGCGCAACAGTGCAGTTTTGCAAGTGCAAGGCACTATGATTTAGGAATCTTTTAGATTCAATGAACAGAAGTGCAAAGCACTGTTAGATTTTTTTTTATCTAATTTAGATCAAAGAAAAAGATAAGTTTTTTCTTATCTTAAAGAACCAAAGGTTCATGAACAAGTGCAAAGCACTATTTTTATTTATCCCTTTATTTAGTTCTGTTTAAAGATCAATGATCTTGTTTTTAGATTACTGATCTGTTCATAAGAGAATTTTCACTTCTCTCAAAGGTTTTTACCTTCTGTTGTTCTTGAGGAGTTCTCGAGAATTCTCTTATCTTTTTTTTAGAAAGATGTTGATGCCTTTGAATTGAGGTCTAGGGTCCTTTTTATAGTGCTCATAAATTAATTAAATTTGTTAAAGAGATCTTTCTCTGAGTGATTTGGGAAATTTTCCCCACCGTTGGATCTTTGATCCAAGGGCTTCTGTTTTACAGAAGAAAATCTTCTTGTTTTAACAAGAACAGAAAGATTTCTTTAAATCTCCATTCTGTTTTGCGTAACTCCCCAGCGCTTGACACGTGTTGCGCAGCGCAGCGCTTTCGCAGCTGTGCTTGCGCAACTGCGCAGACACGTGTTGCGCAGTGCAGTGCTTGCGCAACTGTGCTTGCGCAGTTGGCTTGCGCAACTGCGCAGACACGTGTCGCGCAGTGCAGCGCTCGCGCAACTGAAACGTTGCTTCCTTTACTTTTTTGTTTTTAACAGAGCTTTGCTCTGATTGGTTGCGCTTCCTCGAGCGCTGCGCTGATGCGTCTGCGCCAGACACGTGGCGCCCTGCGCTCAGCGCAGAGGATTTGAAGCGTTGCTTCATTTATTGAAACTTAGATTTTGGGAAAATCGGAAGCGTCGCTTCTCCTGAGATATCTTTTCATCTCCTTTTTTCAAGTCAAACTCGTATTTCCAAAATTCTGATTTCTCGTGCCTTGGAAATGATTTCATTGTGCACAGAATCTTCTGCGCCTGGGTCTATATATATAATTCGAGGCTGAGCCTTTTCTTCTCTCATTTTCAGAGAACTTCTTCGATCATGGCTTGCAATCGCCCTCATGCCCGCCGACAACCATGGGAGGTGCCGATTCGGGACATTGTTCCCCGCTTTGCTGCGCGCCTGGTGGATTCTTCTCTCTCGGACGAGAAGTACGATGCTGCACTGCACGAGCTTTTGACTCGTGTGGGGTCTCCTCTCCCTCCGAATTCCATTTGGCTTCAGATGATCCTTGCCTCGGTGCTCGCCGACATTCTCCCTCCTCCAGCAGAGATGTCCTCGGCAATGCTGGACACCGCCGAGGACAAGATTGAGTGCTTTCTTGAAGCGCACTTGATCACCAAAGCCCTAAGGGACTGCTCTCTCCACTTGCTGAGCCAGATACGGGCTCGTCGGGTCGTCATCGCCACTCTTTTCCGGGAGTGCGGCGTCGACCGTTGGATGGCTACCCCTCGGGAGGATCGCCGTTTCGACATGATGGAGAGGACGGAGAGAGAACTGAATAATCTCCTCTTTCTTTCCCTTGTCTCTCTGATCCTGTATTCGGTGATCTTTTTTAAATGTAATAACAATAATAATGAATAAGTATTTTTCTTTTTAATCAAGTACTTCATTGTCTGTTAAGGTTTTTTTTTATTTCATTTCTCTGTTGCGCTTGTGCATCGTATAATTTTAATTTGTTATTATCAAATGCATGTAATTTCGCGAGGGTAAATTGCCTTTAGCACTTAACCTTTTCCCTTCTACGAAACGGTGCATCTGCGCTGACACGTGTCACGCAGCGCAACGCGCAACGCAACTGCGCAAGCTCGTCTGTGCTGACACGCGTCGCGTAGCGCACCGCTCATGTAGCTGAAGCGTTACTCCCTTTAACAGAGCTTTGCTCTGATTGAGCGCTCCTTTTTGGACGCCGCGCTAATGCATCTACACCAGGCACGTGGCGCGTTGCGCGCAGCGCAAAGGATCTGAAGCGCTGCTTCATTTATTGAAGTTTAAATTTTCAAAGCAAAGCTTTGCTTCTGATTGGGGGAAGATGAAGCGTTGCTTCATCTTCCGCCTCGGAATTTGATTAGAGCTTTGCTCCGATTGGGGTAAACATGTATATACACATATGAGACACAGCTACATGTACATCTTGCATACATATTTACATGTATACATACCTAACTTGATATAGCTATACATATACCTGGAGGGTATTGTATCATTATTGACATGTATATACACTTACCTAGCTTGATATAGCTACACACATACCTGGAGGGTATCACATCATTATTGATAGGTAGATACACATATCTTGCTATACCGACATGGTTACGCATACCTGGCTATAGCTACATGTTCACCTTTATATGATATTGTATGGATTTGGAGAAATTAGGAACCGTATGATATATTTAATAACAGGTTGCAGTTAAATAGCGGTTTTCCATTATATGCTCATATTACTGTTTCATGTTGCATATATTATATTTCATGGATTTTCGTATTGAGATATGGATTTCATATGATATTTTCTGGATTTGAGGTCCGTGGTAGTTTCATGAAATTATGCATTATTTGAAAAACCCGGTTTCTCTTGATATGATATTTCAGCGTCCACCATGAGATTTCTCGGTTATGATATATACCCCATGCGAGGAGTGGAGTGGGCCGTGTGCGGGTACATAGTGGGGCCCGGTGTTACCCCGGGGCAAGAAGATTGCAGATGATGGCGATGAGCTCGAGAAAGGGGAGTACTACCTTACCGGTGACAGTATTGAACTCGGCGGTGATCGCGGAGATATCGACCGGAGTCATGTACGTATGGATACGGGGAATTCGAGTATCAAAGCTGGGCACTCGGGATTCCGATGAACGTATGATACGTACATATCAGGGCCAGTCGTGGTGACGATACCTAATAGATGGGTATTTATGTGTCGATGCTAGACATTAGTTTTCATGATATTTTACCTCTAAGTATATATATCAGCGGTATAGGACGCTGTTATATATGCATATATATATATATATATATATATATATATATATATCAGTGGTATGGAACGCTGCTATATATATATATATTTAATATATATCATCATAATGATCTATGCATGTATTCTTATTCATTACTTGATATGAGGGCCGATCTGTGGGCCGATATGAGGGCCGATTTGAGGATATTTGGTATTTGTATTGTCTTGATGGATACTGGTCCTGCTACGATGAGGATTCCGTGAGGATGACATGTTTTATCCCATATTCCGCATTTATTTTATATGTATTTGTCATGCCCCGCTTCCCAGAGTACGCTAAAATGGACACGTGACATAGCCAACCATGCTACCTGTGGGTAGGAAGTATCCATCTACAGTCACATTACGGCTGTAGAGATATCAAGAACAAAATAACACTATCTAAAACATGTCCATAATCCAAGATAACATGAGTCAATAATAAATAAATGCGGAAGCGAAAGATCCAATACAAAATAACTGGAATGTATGTCCCATAATGCGGGCTCACATCAGGAATAAAATGCAGGAAAGAAAAGCTAACTACTGCTAACACTCACAGCTCAGCCTGTCGGCTGAAGTACTCCTGCTCGGACTGCGACAGCGGTACAGAATCCGGGCCATGCAAAACCCAGACGTCAGCGCGTCAAGTCATCAAATAATAACATAATAAACAGGCAATGTGAGTATGAACATGAATAAAGTAAGGGTAACAATAATATGAATCAGAGCAGTGCAGGGTAATGTGCAGTGGGTAAACTAAACTGTTCTATCAGGTTTTCTGTTCTAAAGTCTTTGAAACCAAATTGATGAATCATCGATGTAACTCAATAGTATCCCGTGCATGCCCGGGACCACGGTCTAAGACTCTCGGGCTGAAACCGAGACGTGCAGCTAGGCACTAACAGGGAAATGATAAAGACCAACGATGTCAGCAGCATCGCCTGGCCTCTAAAACTGATCAGTACAGGTAGTGAACTGTTGAGTTACAAGTCAGGTTTCACCTTTGATTTCCCCATACCCCCAAGTTATATGTGTAAGTCAAGTCAGGTATCCCGAAATCAAGAAACTAATGCCAATACAGGATCAGCTAAACAGGTTTGTCTGGATAGACAACAGGAACGGTCCATGAGGACTACATGCCAGGTTTGTTGGCATTAGACACAAGATCAGGTAACGGGTCAGGTCATGGTACATCAGGTCAAGTCAAGCAGTATACGGTACCATGTCGGGTAGATCAATATATATATAGCAAGTCAGGTCAAGATGTAAACAATATCATGGGTGTGCTCACAATCAGTTATACAAGCAAGCGTGGTTATCATCACATGATATAAGCAATGAATTAAGCAATAAGCAGATTTACTCAATTTGCAGTACAGCTATCAGTTATGTCACAGAGATGATTTCAATGTTATGTGAATGCAGTATGACAATTACGGCCTTTTAATCATGTTAACAAGTTTAAGAACTTTAGAGGTGCAATGATTTATATACAGGTTCAATACAGCTATTACAGGTTAAAATGCACACGAGTGTCCAAATCGAACAAAACTATAGAGATAAATGCCATAAGCTATGTCAATATTAAAATGTGATTAAACGGTAAATGTGGTTATTAGGTTCAATTGCAAACTGTAGATTCCAAGTTTAAAGATAAAATGATATATAACAATATTGTACATGAAAATGAGAAATGATCGTACCAAAGTTAAATTTACAGGTTTAGGGTGTCATAATATATATGTAAATATTGTATAGCATGTAGCAAGGGGTACTTGCCTCGACGGGTCGCGAACCGGGAAAAACGGAACGTAAAACGTCGGCGGGGAAACTCGCGACGGGCGCACGGTTCACGGAATGAACTCAAACGATGAACAATGGAACCACACGGGTCGGGGTACCTCGCTGGAACGTTGGGTCACGTCGTCGGCATCGTCGGATTCCGGCCGATGAAAGAACAGTGAATTTCAAGATAAGCAAACAAGAAAGAAAAGAGAATAAAGAAGAAGGGAAGAAGGAAAGAGGAGAAGGGAATGCTCACGAGGATCTGTGGGACGGGTGGTGATGGTCGACCTCGTCGACGGAGCTCCGGCGGTCGGCCAACAGTGACCGCGCCAAACTGCAGATCACCAGAAATGGTTATGGAAAAGAAGGAAGGAGGAAGGAGGAAGAAGACGAGTAGGTAAGACTTACAAAGGTCGTACGAAGGCCGGGGCACGGAGGCGAGGCCGTCGGCGGCGACAGATCCGGCGGTACAACGCATGCAGGGGGTGTGCAGGTGGCCGCGGCGATGGTGTAGGGTGCACGGGAACGTGGGGAAAGGAGGAAGGATGAAACGAGGTTGAGGAGGCGAGGATGCAGGTGACGGTGGTGCCGGCGTTGGGGCTGCGGCGGCGAAGGAGACGGTGGCGGTAGGGTTGCGTGATGGGTTTGGTTCTGCGTTTGAAAAAGAAAAGGAGGAGGGAGAGAGATTATATATAGAAGAGAGAGAGAGATATGGGGGGGGCAGAGAGAGGGATAAGAGAGAGGAGAGAGATAGAGAGAGACGGTGAGAGAGAGAAAAGTTAGAGAGAGAGAGATAGAGAGATAAGAGGTGGGGCCCGCTGGTTGAGTGGAGAAATAGGATTGGTTGAGGGAAAATTAGATTGAAAGATTTTAGAAATATTAGAAATATTTATACGGTTAAAAATATATTAGATTGGTTAAATATGCGATGGTTTGAAAAATATAAAATTTGGGATTTTGGCGCAAAATAAAACATTTTCAAATCGCGCCCGTGTCGGGCCCAAAAATTCGAAATTGAAATAATAGAATTTTAAGCGGGATCCAAAATTTAAAATGAAGTGTTTTATGATCAAAAAGCATACCCCCAAAACGGACACACGTACGTGCACGTAGCCATCCAAACTCTCCCGTTTCACTAAACGGGACGAGAACACGATGCACGGACGCTACAACACGGTTAGGGGTGTCAAGTAGCCCAAGATGAATATTTTTAATTTTATTTTAGATGCCTTAAAATGTTAGTTGCAAAATTGAATTGACGGGGTAAAAGTAACAATCAAGCAAGATAAATGAAATGAAGGTCACACTCCATTCATAAAGTAACAGAAATTAGTAGCATTGGGCTCGGGTGTTACATTATACCCCAACTACAAAAAGAATTTCGTCCTCGAAATCCCAAGAATACAAAGATAGATAACTACAAGAAAAGGTGAGGAAACTTCTGCCGAATTTCATCTTCTCGTTCCCAAGTGGACTCTCCATGCGAGCGATTACCCCAAGAAACAAGTACAAGAGGGATCACCTTGTTCTTAAGAACCTTTTCCCTTCGATCCACAATTTCAATCGGTCGTTCCTCAAAAGTCAAGTCTTCTCGTACTGTTAGCTCCGAATGATCCAATACGTGCGTTTCATCTCGAACATACCTTTGTAGTTGAGATAAGTGAAACACATCGTGCACATTAGCCAAGGACTGCGGTAACGCCAAACGATACGTTACCTCACCAACACGCTCTAAGATCTCAAAGGGTCCAACGAATCGAGGACTAAGCTTTCCTCGACTTCCAAAACGAATCACCCCTCTAGTCGGTGATATCTTCAAGAATACCAAATCACCCACGGCGAACTCTAGAGGTCTTCTTGACGTGTCTGCCCAACTTTTCTGTCGGTCTTGTGCTGCCTTCATATGATTTCTGATAGTGTCAACCTTCTCAACTTTCTGCACAACCAAATCTGGTCCCAATAATCTTCGTTCACCGACATCGTCCCAACAAACAGGTGAACGGCATTTACGACCATACAAAGCTTCAAATGGAGCCATCTGGATAGTTGCCTGAAAACTGTTGTTGTAAGAAAACTCCACCAAATGTAGATGATCTTCCCATGAACCCTTGAAGTCCAACATGCATGCTCTCAACATATCTTCAAGAGTTTGGATTGTTCTCTCCGACTGACCATCAGTTTGAGGATGATAAGCTATGCTAAACTTCAATCGAGTCCCCAAACTTTCTTGTAAACTCCGCCAAAAGTGTGATAGGAACCGAGTGTCCCGATCGGACACGATGCTCACCGGTACTCCATGCAATCTTACAATCTCTTGCATGTACCGCTCTGCCAAAGTCTCTGTTGATTGACCAACCCGGAAAGGAATGAAGTGAGCTGCCTTGGTCAGCCGATCAACAATTACCCATACTGCATTGTTGCCTTTTGGACTCCGCGGTAAAGCCCTCACGAAATCCATGGTTATATGTTCCCACTTCCACTAAGGAATCGGAAGTGGTTGCAATAAACCAGCAACCCTTTGATGTTCAGCCTTAACTTGCTGACACACCAAGCACTTCGCCACAAAGCGAGCAATCTCCCGTTTCATGCCTTCCCACCAGAAATGCTGTTGAATATCTCGGTACATCTTTGTGCCTCCTGGATGTACAGAATAAGCTGAACTGTGTGCCTCCTTCATAAGCTCTTCACGAATATCCCCCTTTGGCAATAAATCATCTTCGTGGATCAATAAATCTGTTTGTAGTCCGGTTTCAACCTGTCCTCGAAACTTTTGTAGTCTAGGGTCCTGCGATTGTGCTGCTTTAATATTCTCGATCAACGATGACTGTACTTGCAGCTGCATCAACTGTCCCGTAGAATGCGGTAGCACAACCTCCAAGTCAAATCTTCGAAAATCTTCAACAAGCTCTTTCTGCGTAGTTAACACCTGAATTGCTGGTAACCGACTAAGCGCATCCGGCACGACATTAACCTTCCCCGGATGGTACTTAAGATCAAGATCGTAGTCAGCCATCAGCTCCAACCATCTACGTTGCCTCATATTAAGCTCCTTCTGTGTGAACACATACTTCAAGCTCTTATGATCAGTAAAAGCTTTGACCTTTTCGTCTAAAAGGTAGTGTCTCCAAATCTTCAAAGCGAAAATAACAGCCGCAAGTTCCAAGTCATGAGTTGGATAATTCTTCTCATGGGTCTTCAACTGTCTCGATGCGTATGCTACAACCTTCCCATGCTGCATCAAAACACATCCTAATCCTTTCCCAGATGCGTCGCTGTGAATCACCAATCCTTCGGAATTGTCTGGCACGGTCAGAATAGGGGCGGTTATCAACTTCTGCTTCAACGTCTCAAAAGCTAACGCATATTTATCCATCCATACAAAAGGTACCTCCTTGCGCGTAAGCTTGGTTAATGGCTCTGCCAGACGAGCAAAGTTCTCCACAAATCTCCTGTAGTATCCGGCCAGTCCAAGGAAACTTCTTATCTCAGCAACATTCTTTGGAATCGGCCAATCTCGAACTGCTACAATCTTGTTGTTTCCTGATTTAAAATCAGGAAAGCTTCTGGGAAAAGCTTCAAAAAGGGGCCGCGTACTTACACGTGACCAGCAGTCACGTGTTGACACGTGACATATAAAAGCAGCGGAAAAGGGCACATTGGTTCCCTGATCAAGTCAAGGAAAAGGCTTCAGAAGAGGTCACGTGCTCCCACGTGACCAGGGTCACGTGTTGGCACGTGACGTTTAAAGCAGCAGACTCGCTCTCCAATTGAACCAAGGAAAGAGGCGCCAGACAAGGGTCACGTGCTGACACGTGACCAGGGGTCACGTGGTAGCACGTGACGGCTAAGCAGCAGAAGAAGGCATAGTCCAAAAGAAGAAAAAGGCTCGTTCCAAAAGAGTCACGTGTCCACACGTGACCATGGGTCACGTGGTCACACGTGACCGGCTTTCAAAGCCCATTTTGCTAACAGAATTAAATTCTGAAAGAGATTCAAATCTTTCCAAAGGAAAGCAATTATCTGGAACCGATCAAATTAAAGATTCAAAGATGATTAAATATCATCTATCTATGGAAAATCTCGAGTTTGGAAAGATTTCCCCTTTAAATCTAACAGAAATAACAAAGGAGAATCCCTGGATTTGAAATCCAATGGTGAATAAAATTCACCTAATAATCCAAGGGTCAAAAACGAATGATGGATGCAAATCAGATCTCTCAATGAAGATTCGTCAAAAACTAATTGATTCGGCTGCTTCTCCTATAAATAGGAGCCTGGAGACACAAAAGAAAGATATACACGCAGAGAAAAAAAAAGGAGAGAGCCTTGATACTTTGAGGAATTTGGAGCTTCTGCAAAAAGAAAACCCTAGGTAACAAAGGGAAGGCTTCCTGAAAGAAGGAGAATTTAATTCTCAACGGAGTTTAACTCTGACAAAATAAAAAACAGAAGAAATATATTTCTTCTCTCTTTGATAGAGGATCTGCAAAGTGCACATCTCCCCTTTAGGTTGAGAATTTAATTCTCAATGGGTTGAGATTCTGCCATGCAGATCCAAAACATGGAGAGGGAATGGAAAAACGAGAATTTAATTCTCACAGAACTATAGGAATTTAATTCCTCTAAAAGTAGGGCTTGACCCTGTGTTATGGGAATTTAATTCCTTCAGGACAGAGAGAAACAGGGTTTAACCCTAATTAAGAACTTAGTTCTGGTGAAACAACGGGAATCCAATTCCCTTAATCATAATTTAACAGGGACTGGAAGTTTAATTCCTTAAAAAGCTTTTATTAGGGTTTAACCCTATTCAGTTCTTCACATAAACGAGGAATTTAATTCCTGCAGAAGATTCAGGGTTCAATTCTACTCCAGAATATAAGTCTTCAAAAGGAAGTAGGAATTTAATTCCTTTGAAAATTAAAGCTTTAGGAATTTAATTCCTAAAAAAAAGGATCAACAGATTCTCTAAACAATATACATGGAGGCAGGGTCACGTGCCACCACGTGACCCCCTCAAAAGATCTACAGAAAGCCTTTTGAGGCAATCCCCCACGTGACCCACGTGACCTTTGACGGAAGCTCTAACACAAAGGCATATGAATGCCCGTCACGTGATGGCACGTGACGCTCTGAAAGATGCAATAATCTTAGCAGAATGAATGGAGAGAGGGCGCTCTCACGTGTCACCACGTGACCTCTCTTGCTTTAGTGTTTAACACTAAGTTGGAACTCCTGAATCCAGTGTTAAAACACTGCTGGGCCGCAGTGTTCAACGCCAATCAAAGAACTTTACTTGCAGTGTTCAACACTGACTACCTTAGTGTTTAACACTAATTTGAGAGCTTTGTTTCCGATGCTTGGTACTGATCTGTTTTAGTGTTTAACATTAATCTGAAAGCCTTGTTGCTGGTGTTTAACACCAATTATCTTTTAGTGTTAAACACTAACTTGTCAACCTCATTCCCAGTGTTCAACACTGATTGCTCTGAAGTGTTTAACACTAGGCTTTGGCCCAGTTGGCTAAAGGGATAGAGGCAAAGCCTCTCCCTCAATGGATCCTCAAGAAGTCAATATTCCAGACATGATAGGACTTAGCCCAAGCTGGCCATAAGTCCTCAATTCGTAATTAACTGGGCCAATGGGCTCATAATATAATTAATGGGTCTTGAGCCTAAATTGGGCCAAGGACTATTTAACCCATTCCGGTTCTAGGGTACATCTCTTCACTCCTTTGATACCTGGCATTGTAATCCCTCAATGTCTTCAAAGAGGTGACGGGTCCCGACGACCACCCATGATATGGACTGTGGGGTCCTTAAACTCATGTCTAATGCAAAATTCCTGATTACGTGGAACGTGGATAATGTCACTCTTTGACCCCGCGGAAAACGCCCAGAGCGGAGCCTAGTCCTCGCCGAGCACGGCAGTGAACCCGTGTGAAGTATCTAGTGCAAAATTCCTGGTTACGTGGAACGTGGATAATGTCACTCTTTGACCCCGCGGAAAACGCCCAGAGCGGAGCCTGGTCCTCGCCAAGCACGGCAGTGAACCCGTGTGAAGCATCCAAAGCACATACCAGACTGTGGAGTCCTTAAACCCATGGACTACGACGTCCTTAACCTTGACCGAGATGTCTTAAAACTAACAACGGACCGCAATGTCCTTAAACTACCCATGGACCGCAATGTCCTTAAACTAGAACAATAGAGCTCCATGTGCTCTTTTGTCGGATCTAAACGGTCCCGTTTAAGTTGATCTTAGCCTCAAAGATGGCTAACGTATCCTTAAACCTTCAAACAGACTGGACTATGAATCCCCCAAATTAACTCTGGCTCGAGGGTACATCTCTGAACTCCTTTGACACCCGTCGTTGTAATCCTTCAACGTCGTCAGAGAGGTGACGGGTCCCGACGGCCACATATGCGATGGACCACTATGTCCCTAAACTGGAACAATAGAGCCCAAATGCTCTTTTGTCGGATCTAAACGATCCCGTTAAGTTGATCTTAGTCTCAACGTTAGACTAACGTATCCTTAACAAATGTTTGAGTTGATCTTGGCCTCAAGCATGGCTGATGTATCCTCAAACCAAACCCCCAAACCCAAATCTAAGATAAACACGGATTTGGACTAGTCCACGCCCTACGGGCGACGACATAACTCGGTCTCCGTAAACAATCCACGGGCAATAAAAAACAAAATAAACACCCACGACACGAAGTGACCATCTGGAGAAGGAGAAAGTTGTTACCGCGATGCGGTAGCGTAATTAACTGCAGGGGCTTGCGCCTGCAGGGAAGAGCGTCCCCACAATCAAAAAAAACCCCTCAAACGAGGGGGAATCTGACGAAGTCTGCTATATCGGCCGCATCCGTCTAAACCTTCGATACACAGGTGCCATAGATCGACTTGGCATCTTCGGAGAGGTGGACGGATAGCACCAATTAGCATCTGCCCCGAATCTCAGTGCCAAGACATCGCAGTCTTGTGCGCCGCCTTTCGGAGGGGAACACTTGTCTAGATCGACGGCAATTCCATCGCCAGATACAACATGCCCCAAAAACTTCACTTCCTCCAGCCAAAACTCGCACTTACTCATCTTTGCATACAACTTCTCTTGTCTCAACGTTTGCAGTGCGATCTTCAAATACTCAGCATACTCCTCAAAACTCTTCGAGTAAACCAGAATATCGTCAATGAATACCACAATGAACTGATCCAAGAACGGTGAAAAGATTCGGTTCATCAAGTCCATGAATACTGTCGGCGCATTCGTTACTCCGAAGGGCATCACTAAGTACTCGTAATGTCCATACCGAGTTCGGAACGCCGTCTTGCAAATATCTTCTGCTTTCACTCGGACCTGATGATATCCGGATCGCAAATCCAGCTTCGAGAATACCCTCGCGCCACTAAGCTGCTCAAAAAGTTCTCTAATGCGAGGGATAGGGTACTTGTTCTTAATAGTCACCCGGTTTAATTCTCGATAGTCGATGCACATTCTTCTTGTGCCATCCTTCTTCTTTACTAGAAGAACTGGAGCTCCCCAAGGCGAGTTACTGCTTCAAATCCAACCCTTCTCAAGCAATTCAGCAACCTGTTTCTTGACTTCTTCCAACTATACTGGTGCCATTGGATAATACGCTTTGGATACTGGCGCTGCACCAGGAATAAGATCAATTGCGAACTCCACGTCTCGCTTCGGCGGTAAACCCGATATATCTTCAAATACGTCCATAAAATCACGAACAACAGCTGGCTCTTCGTCTTTATCAACCTCCATTGATGTAAGAATATCATTTGTCGGCCTAGCCCTAAACTCGACTGGCCCGACAGAACTGCTTCCTCCAGTGAACGTAAACTCGGGATGTCCGGGAATCTGGAAAATTACCTTCCTTGCCCTACAATCAATGTGAGCGTGGAAAGTGCCAAGAAAATCCATTCCCGAGACGACTTCGTAGCTGCCCGTATCAATCACCAAGAAATCTGCAAAAAGCTCCCGTCCGCAAACAACAACTGTACAATCTTTACATTCCCTACTAGCTATGATTTTTCCATTCCCAGTGTGTATGTCCCAGAAACTAGACAGGGTCGTGTAGTCAATCGAGTGTGTAGTTAAAAACTTGGATGACATAAAACAATGGGATGCACCAGAATCAAATAACGCTAATGCGGGAAAACCATGAACGAGTAAAGTACCTGAAACAACTTCTCCTGATGCCTTAGCTTCTTCAGCTGTCAAGGTAAATGCTCGAGCCTGATTAGGTCCTTGAGTTAGCTGCTTCTGTCCCTGAAACGGTCTATGCGGAGGCTTCTGAATATCATCCTTTGTACGAAGCTTCGACGGACACGAGTTAATCGTGTGATCTGCCTCTCCACAAACTAAACAGAGTCCTTGCATTCTGCGACACTCCCTTTGCAAATGTCCAGGTAAGTGGCAATAGCTACAGACCACACGCTTCCTCTGATCAACGACAGTAGGCTTCTTCATCGGTGTTACGCCTCGACGGTCCACTGGAATACCTCTGCGACCATGAGCTCGGTTTGGTACAAATGTTGGCTTCCTTAACGCAACTACTGTCTGCTGTGAACTCCCAGTTTTTACCGATAGGCTCTGCTGTTCTCGAGCTGCCGCAAGTACTTATAAGAAAGTGGTCAAACCCAGGGAGACAATCTGCCTCTGGATGTCCACGTCCAAGCTGCGCATGAACCTTCGTGCCCTGTCTGCATCGTTGGCAACTAAAGGTCCAGCGAATCTGCCGAGTCTTGTCCATTCCGCGGCATGCACATCCACTGGTGATCCATTCTACTTTAGCCCGATGAATTTCTCTTCCATTTCCTCCCGTGCAGTCCGCGGGAAGAACTTCTCCAGGAAACTCTTTGAAAAATCCGCCCACTTGATCGGCTTGGGCAAACGGTTCTCCTCCACAAGCCACCATTCTCGGGCGTAGTCCACTAACTGAATGCGTACCACATCCACTCTTTTCTCATCTGGAATCTGTGCTGCAATAAGCAAGTTTTCTGTGTTAACTAGCCACTGCTCTGCTGGAAACGGCTCCTCCAAACCAGTAAATGTAGACGGACCCAAACGTCTGAAATCCGCTACGGTCCCTACTCGGTCAACTGGTTTAGCTCCAACATTGTTCACAGACTGCTGAACGATCTGCAAACCTTCCTGATACAAGTCTGCTTGCTGCTGGATCAGCTCGGTCTGTTTCTTTTGATTCTCCAGCATTCCTCTTATCACTCCAAGCATGGCGGCTTCGTCCACACGCCTTTGGTATGTCTTCAAATTCTTATCTGCCATGTTCCTGAAATCAAAACACCCAACATTAGCATGATGATAGATTCAAAATATAGATCAAGGCTAGAACTCCAAGATACTTAAATAGAGTGCCGCATTGTAACTATGCCGCGGTATCATAGCCACAATTACATAACTCCACCCAACTCGCCTAAGTCCTAGAGATAACAAGGAATCAGGTTTCGAGTCGATATGCAAGGGAAGTTTGCACATCGTAAAAGATATAATCAGGAAGAATGTGATTCAAGAATGGTAAAACGGCAAGGTGGCAGGACATGTTTCCTAAACACGGATATTCTGATTCGTGTAGTGGGTACAATACCCAACTACAAAAAGAATCAACCCGACTATCCTATGGCTCTGATACCAAAAGAACCATGTCACGCCCCGCTTCCCAGAGTACGCTAAAATGGGCACGTGACATAGCCAACCATGCTACCTGTGGGTAGGAAGTATCCATCCACAGTCACATTACGGCTGTAGAGATATCAAGAACAAAATAACACTATCTAAAACATGTCCATAATCCAAGATAACATGAGTCAATAATAAATAAATGCGGAAGCGAAAGATCCAATACAAAATAACTGGAATGTATGTCCCATAATGCGGGCTCACAGCAGGAATAAAATGCAGGAAAGAAAAGCTAACTACTGCTAACACTCACAGCTCAGCCTGTCGGCTGAAGTACTCCTGCTCGGACTGCGACAGCGGTACAGAATCCGGGCCATGCAAAACCCAGACGTCAGCGCGTCAAGTCATCAAATAATAACATAATAAACAGGCAATGCGAGTATGAACATGAATAAAGCAAGGGTAACAATAATATGAATCAGAGCAGTGCAGGGTAATGTGCAGTGGGTAAACTAAACTGTTCTATCAGGTTTTCTGTTCTAAAGTCTTTGAAACCAAATTGATGAATCATCGATGTAACTCAATAGTATCCCGTGTATGCCCGGGACCACGGTCTAAGACTCTCAGGCTGAAACCGAGACGTGCCGCTAGGCACTAACAGGGAAAGGATAAAGACCAACGATGTCAGCAGCATCGTCACGAGGCGGGCCTGGCCTCTAAAACTGATCAGTACAGGTAGTGAACTGTTGAGTTACAAGTCAGGTTTCACCTTTGATTTTCCCATACCCCCAAGTTATATGTGTAAGTCAAGTCAGGTATCCCGAAATCAAGAAACTAATGCCAATACAGGATCAGGTAAACAGGTTTGTCTAGATAGACAACAGGAACGGTCCATGAGGACTACATGTCAGGTTTGTTGGCATTAGACACAAGATCAGGTAACGGGTCTGGTCATGGTACATCGGGTCAAGTCAAGCAGTATACGGTACAATGTCGGGTAGATCAATATATATATAGCAAGTCAGGTCAAGATGTAAACAATATCATGGGTGTGCTCACAATCAGTTATACAAGCAAGTGTGGTTATCATCACATGATATAAGCAATGAATTACGCAATAAGCAGATTTACTCAATTTGCAGCACAGCTATCAGTTGTGTCACAGAGATGATTTCAATGTTATGCGAATGCAGTATGACAATTATGGCCTTTTAATCATGTTAACAAGTTTAAGAACTTTAGAGGTGCAATGATTTACATACAGGTTCAATACAGCTATTACAGGTTAAAATGCACACGAGTGTCCAAATGGAACAAAACTATAGAGATAAATGCCATAAGCTATGTCAATATTAAAATGTGATTAAACGATAAATGTGGTTATTAGGTTCAATTGAAAACTGTAGGTTCCAAGTTTAAAGATAAAATGATATATAACAATATTGTACATGAAAATGAGAAATGATCGTACCAAAGTTAAATTTACAGGTTTAGGGTGTCATAATATATATGTAAATATTGTATAGCATGTAGCAAGGGGTACTTGCCTCGACGGGTCGCGAACCGGGAAAAACGGAACGTAAAACGTCGGCGGGGAAACTCGCGACGGGCGCACGGTTCACGGAATGAACCCAAACGACGAACAAATGGAACCACACGGGTCGGGATACCTCGCTGGAACGTTGGGTCACGTCGTCGGCATCGTCGGATTCCGGCCGATGAAAGAACAGTGAATGTCCAGATAAGCAAAGAAGAAAGAAAAGAGAATAAAGAAGAAGGGAAGAAGGAAAGAGGAGAAGGGAATGCTCACGAGGATCTGTGGGACGGGTGGTGACGATCGACCTCGTCGACGGAGCTCCGGCGGTCGGCCAACAGTGACCGCGCCAAACTGCAGATCACCAGAAATGGTTATGGAAAAGATGGAAGGAGGAAGGAGGAAGAAGACGGGTAGGTAAGGCTTACAGGGGTCGTACGAAGACCGGGGCACGGAGGCGAGGCCGTCGGCGGCGACAGATCCGGCGGTGCAACGCGCGCAGGGGGTGTGCAGGTGGCCGCGACGATGGTGTAGGATGCACGGGAACGTGGGGAAAGGAGGAAGGATGAGACGAGGTTGAGGAGGCGAGGATGCAGATGACGGTGGTGCCGGCGTTGGGGCTGCGGCGGCGAAGGAGACGGCGGCGGCAGGGTTGCGTGATGGGTTTGGTTCTGCGTTTGAAAAAGAAAAGGAGGAGGGAGAGATATAATATATAGAAGAGAGAGAGAGATATATGGGGGAGTGAGAGAGAGAGGGATAAGAGAGTGGAGAGAGATAGAGAGAGACGGTGAGAGAGAGAGATAGAGAGATAAGAGGTGGGGCCCGCGGGTTGAGTGGAGAAATAGGATTGGTTGAGGGAAAATTAGATTGAAAGATTTTAGAAATATTAGAAATATTTATACGGTTAAAAATATATTAGATTGGTTAAATATGCGATGGTTTGAAAAATATAAAATTTGGGATTTTGGCGTGAAATAAAACATTTCCAAATCGCGCCCGGGTCGGGCCCAAAAATTCGAAATTGAAATAATAGAATTTTAAGCGGGATCCAAAATTTAAAATGAAGTGTTTGATGCTCAAAAAGCATACCCCCAAAACGGACACACGTACGTGCACGTAGCCATCCAAACTCGCCCGTTTCACTGAACGGGACGAGAACACGATGCACGGACGCTACAGCAGGGTTAGGGGCGTCAAGTAGGCCAAGATGAATATTTTTAATTTTATTTTAGATGCCTTAAAATGTTAGTTGCAAAATTGAATTGACGGTGTAAAAGTAACAATCAAGCAAGATAAATGAAATGAAGGTCATACTCCATTCATAAAGTAACAGAAATTAGTAGTATTGGACTCGGGTGTTACAATATTGTTTCATCTATTAGTAGTACCTGATAGAGTACCTTTCATGACTGTTGCATATACATATTTCCATATTATTGCTTCATGTATTAGTTGTACCTGATAGAGTACATTTTATGACTGTTGCTTATATATGTCCATTTATTGCTATTAGCTTGTATGTGATAGATTCGCGCAGTACGTGCATACTTGCGATTACCTGCATATGTTATTTACTATTCACGAGTTGGCAACTCACCCCCGTTGTGCCACAGGGTTTGCAGGTTGTCCTTCAGAGTAGTCAGAGGCAGGCCTTTCATCTATCGTATCATCTTTTGCTGCGGATACCGCTACGGCTGACTGTGTGCAGTTTCGCTATAGGTGGGTTTTGCGGTTATCCGATATTGCTCATTGTATATCTTGTACCATTGTAAATCAAGATGTCGGAATCGAATCTGCCAAAATATTGAAGCAAATCACGAGATCTAGCAACGGCAGAGACCCTGAGCATTATTTTCAGAATCTAGACATCTAGGGAATCTCAAAATATCAACACAAAATACCAGAAAAAATCCCAAACCCTAACTCCACCAAACCGCGGTGGAAGGGCGGCCAAATAGGGGTAAACACGGCGGATCCACGGTGCTTTTGTAACACCTTAGAATGCGTTTAGTGGTTGATTATGTGAAAATATGGTTTTTTAGTAAAAAGTTTACCAAAACGGTTTTCAAATATTTCATAAAAATTAATGAATATTTTATTAGAATTTAATTGGGCTTGCACATACATGTGCATGTTAACCTAGGTCTAATTTGGGGTTAAACCATGGTTAATAGCCATGGTGCTTTAACCATGTCATTAGATAAAATAGGAATTTAAATTAAGTATTTTAGTTTCAAAAAAAAAGGAATTTTGATTTTCTTTTGGGGTTGACTTAAGGAGAGAGGGAATGATAAGCTAGGAAGCATGGGGGGACAAGGCATGGCCAGCATTTATGGAAGAGAGAGAGAGGGGCATAGTTGACTCTCACTCTCTCTATTATTGTTGTAAAACACTCTTTTTCCCCACCTCACACAATTCTCTCCCCCTCTCTAATTTTCTGCACAGCAGCAGCAACAGCAGCCCCTCTCCCTCATCATTCTTGTTCTCCTTCCCTTCATTCAAGCCCAATCTCCATAGAAAAACCCTTTCCCTCTTCACTAAACATCATGTTTAAGCACTTCTTGTTGGTTTTAGAGGCACATCTTTGCCTTTGAAGGCAAGGTTAATTAGTTGAGCCATCACTAAACCCTTTTTAGGTATAAAGCTTACCCTAATCCTTTTCTTTGCTAAACTTTTAATTACTTAACTTAATTTAGGGTTTAAATGGTGTATTAGGGCTAATTAGGTGATTTATGTGTAGATTAGGTCAAGTAATGGTTTTTATGTCTTTATTAGCTTAACTTTGGGTTATTAGTGCTGTTAAATCTAAGTTTTTGTCTCAGGTTACACTAAAAACCCCTAATGTATTAATTTTAGTGTTTAATTAGTGTTTAGTGAAGATTTATTGCCGTTTTGAGATATGCTTTTGACCCGGGTGCTTCAGGGAAAAGTTGAGTTTACTGAAGCATGTTCACTAGACCTAGACCACACACACGGAGCACGGGACCCTAATTCCCACACCAGGCCGTAGAAAAATCCATTCTGGCCATAAATTGCGGCCAGAGGGGTGAGTTAGGTGTCTGGGTTTGGGCTGAGGGAGTCTGCTACATATCTAAGGTGTTTGGTATATGCAACTTTTCTTAATTCTGTTCGTATCAAAATCTGGAACTAAATACCTTATTTTCAATACTTTTAAACTTGCGCTACACGTGCGTTTTGTGAGTGGGTTTGGTGGTTGCTGTATGTCGCAGCGTGTCGGGGTAGTTTCAGACGCATATACACATGTTTTGGCCTATCGGATGCATACGCGTTTAGCTTGCGACGCGAGTTTCTCGTTGGTTTTGATATCGCATTTTTGCAAGATTTTAGCCTTATGAATGTTTCTTGTGTAAATTCTAGGTTCGCAGGCGGGTACTTCGGATGCCGCAAAGAAGGGGAAGCAGGTAGTCGGCTACACTTAGCACGAGATCACGGTGAGTAGATTTAACATCTATGGGGAAATCGGCCGTATGGCGTTAAGCGTCAGGGCTTGATAGGATATTGTAGTCGCGTGTAATATTCATATATATATATATATATATATATATATATATATATATATATTGCTTGTGCATATGTACCATTGTAGCGTACCCCTCTTTTGTTGCATATAGACACAGTATTTATGTAACACCGCACTGTTACTAACGGTTCAAGCTGCACAAGCACTAATTATATGTTACACACACACCGTTAGTAATTGCCATGACACTCGCACTATAGGATTGCTACGAACCACACATCGTTTAGATTATCTCATCATTGATGATTAGACATGATTCTGTCCCTTTGTGTGCATACATGCTTGCGTATATACCACTTGTACTTCCATATTGGCACGTATACATATTGTACACTCATGCTTGCGTATATACCCACTTATACACCCATATTGGCACATAGACATATTGTACACTCATGCTTGCGTATATACCACTTGTACTTCCATATTGGCACGTATACATATTGTACACTCATGCTTGCGTATGTACCCACTTATACACCCATATTGGCACGTATATATATTGCACACTCATGCTTGCGTATATACCACTTGTACTTCCATATTGGCACGTATACATATTGTACACTCATGCTTGCGTATATACCCACTTATACACCCATATTGGCACATAGACATATTGCACACTCATGCTTGCGTATATACCACTTGTACTTCCATATTGGCACGTATACATATTGTACACTCATGCTTGCGTATATACCCACTTATACACCCATATTGGCACGTAGACATATTGTACACTCATGCTTGCGTATATACCACTTGTACTTCCATATTGACACGTATACATATTGTGCACTCATGCTTGCGTATATACCCACTTATACACCCATATTGGCACATAGACATATTGTACATACATGCTTGCGTATATACTACTTGTACATCCATATTGGCACGTATACATATTGTACACTCATGCTTGCACATATACCCACTTATACATCCATATTGGCGCACATGCATAATATACATTCATATTCGCGTATGTATATCTTTTGCATCCATACCTACATACATACATATTTCACATACATAGATGATGCTGACTTTGATTTCTAGAGAAATGGGGACCGCATGAAATATTTTCAAAACCGGATCCATTTAAAAGAGCGGTTTTCCCTTTTTACTTGTAGTACGATGTTATGCGGCATACGACACATTGCATGGATTCACGCATTATGTTTTGGATTTCATGTGATTTCTGGATTTGAGAACCGTGGTATTATTTTAAGAAAGTATGCACTGTTTTGAAAACCCGGTTTCTCTTGATATGATATTTCAGTGTGTCCACCATGCGTTTTCTCGGTTCTGAGACGTGTGACATGTGAACCCGATTCGAGGAGCTGGATGAGGCCGATTGCGGGTACATGGTGGAACCCGGTATGGTACCCCGGGGAAAGAAAGGGATGCTGTGTATACAGACGGTGAGCCTGGCAGAGAGACTACTACCTACCGGTGATTGGTTGGACCCGGCGGCTATCCGGAGGATACCAACCAGAGTCGAGAGATGGATATGGGCCGACCCGTACTACCGGGGGCAAGGGCCGATTCCGCAGACGGAGCTCGTGGGCCGATCCGGACTGACGGAGCCCGATATATGAGGATTTGCGTGTCAATGCTGGACACGAGTATTTCATGATGTTTTCGGGTGCCGATGTTGGGCACCCCGTTTCTATGAGATTTACAGGATTGAGGGCCGGATAGAATGACGACGCCTGAGTTATCGGGATTTTAGGGTGTTTTTGGTAAACACCGGGGTTTTCCACGATGATGATTCGTGTAGACGATATTTTATCCCATGCTCAGCATTCATTGTTATGCATTGCATCATATAGTCGCGGTACCTGATAGAGTACTTTGGATGATTACTGCGTACCCAGTTCATCATATAGATGTTATTAGACTGCACATGTTATGCATGATTATTGCATACCCAGTTCATCATATAGATGTTATCAGATTGCACATGTTAGAGTATCGCAGTATGTGCATACTCGTGATTACCTTTATATGTTATTTACTATTCACGAGTTGGCAACTCACCCCCGTTGTGCCACAGTATTTGCAGGTTGACCCTCAGAGTAGTTGCGGCAGGGCTTCCTCTTTGTATCCTTTTGGATACGGATACCATTGCGGTTGGCGAGTGAGTCGTTTTGCCTTTAGGTGGTTTTGCGGTATCCGTTTATTTCCATTGTACTATCTGTTGTATCTAGTACTCTCCATCTACCATTTCATGTATTGACTTAGAGACCAGTTGTGAGGACGATGTTGTATATTATTTTGTACTCTGGATGTCGAGCTCGTGTGAGCCGACTTTACTTATGCAGATTTTATCTTTTATGATGTTTTCCACTTATATTGCTCATTTCTTCGCTACGGTGTCGTATATTATTTTTGTGATGGTTGTTTCCGCTGTTGGGCGTGATTGTTCCTCTTAGGGATGCTTTATTCTTATTATCAGTCATTTTACTTATATCATGTGATGTACCTGTTTCAGGGCTAGTTTTTATAAATGAGGTGCTGCCGAAATTTTTAAGAAAATAACTTAAATTTTAAAGATTTTTACTCAAGCTTTTCTAAATGTTTTAAACTAATGTTTTCTTCACTCACAATTTTTAATGATTTTGATTTCTGGGTTTCGGCTTACTTAATCGCGTTATGCCTGTAGACGTTACGTGGTTAAGTGCCGGTCACGGGCCGGACTTTAGGTCGTGACAGCTTTGGTGGTCGTACGATGTGAGATTTCAGGATCATGATCTTAACAGCATATCTTAACCTATGGAATCTAAGTTTTCTGGTTTTGGGACTATATAAAGGACCGAAAGCCTCACTTGGAAAAGCATCAAACCGAAGAGATCACGAAATTCAAGCCGACTCACGCATCCAGGTTGATCAATCAGCTGTTCATCTACCTCCTTCAAGATAGATCGAGAAGCAAACTAGGGTTTTGTATTCCACTTTCTAAAGGAAGTATAATTGATCAAGTTGATTAATAAAGGTAATTGTTTTATTCTTATCGCATTTATTTTCTATATTTACATTATGATCTCTATCCGTTCTTCTTCTATCTCCATCATACGCGAGTAACTCTCCGCTTGTTAGGGTTCATAGGATTATGGTAGAATAATGGATGAGAAAATATTTTAAGTTCTTTTAAGTCTTATGAAGTTTATAAATTTTAGCAAAAGAATCGTTAACATTCTAATCGAGCGCGCTATCAATTTATTGATAGTCTTGACCGCGATTTGATATCAGATTAACAATTGTTTTGATAAAGGCTAGACATGAATAGAGATCAATGAAGGGACACGGGTCAATAGTGGGGAAACCCTAGTTTCTTCCAAGAACCATAATCCTCATTCATCACTATCTATCTAGTTGTAAATCTATCAAAAGATAAAAGGAGTCATTTTTATTAGTCATCCATGACTACTAAATCCTAACGAACCCTACAAGCACTCTTCTTTATAGATTCTACATCCGTGTTTAAACTAAATCTTAATACTATATTTATTCTACATCCGTGTTTAACATAGATCTAGAATCTATTCTCCTTTCTCTTTTACACTAATCAACTCTTCTAAAGCAAGACTAGAAATTCCACACATCCCTGCGGATGACCCGTACTCATCTCGGCTAGCTACACGCGACACCGTTATTGATTGCGGTTATTACACACTCTCTTTCACAAGATCAATCGGTGGGTTACTTGGTTGTATCGTAATCGTCTTTGTATATGTATTATTATTCTTGGATCTAGTTAAGAACTCCATCAACTATTTGTATTATCCACGACTTAGAGACGAGACTTAGATATGAATTTTTTTTGGGTGTCGGACTCATTTGGAGTCGACTTGAGTTATTATTTACATATCTTTTGTTTTCTGCTGTGATTCTTTGCTTTGGGCGTTGTGTGTGTGTGTGCGCGCGCGTGGATTGTGTCTCCGCCATTGGACGTGAGCTAGCTCCCGTTGGGGATGCTTTATATATATATATATATATATATATATATATATATATATATATATATATATATATTATTGTGCTTGTTTTACTCAAAATTTACAAAGGAGATACTGCCTGAATTTTAAACGGCGAAATGGTTTTCATCAAACTTTACTTATACTTGTAAAACAAACTTGGTTTCATATTAGAAATCCTTTTTCAAACTACAACTCCATTATTTTCTTATAAAAGGCTTTAGATCTTGATTTTGGCTTACATGGATTACGGTGGGGTTCTATAGACTTCACGTGATTCAAGTATCGGTCACGTGTCATTTCCGGATTGTGACATAAACTTTCTTCGTTTATTCTGTCTTCCAATAGGCAAGAGAGGATTGGACATTCAGATGCAACACCGAAGTGTGTGTGTGTGTGTGTGTATATGAGTGATCTAGTGCAAACCGATCCACGACATATTTATACGTTCCGAACCGTTCAAGTTCATCACCCTACCTTCAAGTCTACGTGTATGAAAAATCAAAAGATTTGAAGACCTCTAACCAGTGTGTGTATTAAACATATTTATTGAAACCTTTTTTCATACTTAGTCTCTAATGTATCTTGCTTCTACATCCAATTTTTCCAATAGAGATAGTTATAGGCTGGTAAATTTTTCCATTAGAAGAGATGAATGCTGACCATTAGAAGAGATAAATGCTCGTTCATCCAATTTCTAATAGCTAAAATGCTACTTCCCAGGGATTAACATCCTTGTGTATTATTCTTGGTTATTGAATCCATACGGCAAAATTAGATAAATTAATAGGTTTTCCAGGTGATATATGAATATATGAACTTTAATTATGAGATGATATATAGATATAGCTAACTTTAGGTTAGTATCCAATTCAATGGATGCACATGAGCCAAACAATTAGGCCGAGGGTGAGGTGCCAAGCATCATCTAACTAGCCAACATAGATTCCTAAAAATGAAAAGATATATTAGAAATTGGATGGATGAGCATTTATCTCTTCGAATGGTCAACATTTACCAGCCTATAACAATCTATATTGGAAAATTTGGATGCAGCAGCAAGATACGCAAGAGACCAAGTATGAAAAAAAGGGTTCAATAAATATGTTTAATCTAGTCGATTCGTCAATTAAGTTAAATTGATAATATGTCGGCAACATGGGTTACTAATTAATAACAGCAAGGTTTTGAAGATGATATAAAAAGGAAGTGTACGCATGACATATGAATGAGACGGTCGACTGCAGCTTGACCGTAAATCCACAGTTCCAAATAAAATTTTCCGTATTTTTCTAGATTTTAATCCAAATTTATATATATATATATGTGTGTGTGTGTGTGTGTGTGTGTGTGTGTATTTAAATTAATTTCCTAAACACAAAATCTAAACTAAAACCCATTCCTATTTCTACCCGACCCGACCCCTGCCAACCCAACCCGACCCGCTCCCCTCGTCTTCCTCCCTCGCTCATTCTTTTCCCGCCATTTCTCCCCAACGACTCCCCCACGATCCCACGCTTCTCGCACCCATCTCCCCATGACCCGTGCTCGCCCCATGACGACCGCGTTCCTCCCTCTGCCGAGCTCGCTGCCGTCGCCGCCATACGCACTGCCCGAGCTCACTGTCGTAGCTGTCGTGTTCGTGCCGTGATCGTGTCCGTGTCGCGCCATCCCTTATCGTCGTCGCGATCGTCTCAGGCAAGTGAAGCCCCTTTCACTTGTTCAATTCATGCTACGTAATTGTGTAGTTAGAAATTGTAGTTTAACGGTTTAAATGGGTATAATATATGATGCTTGTATGAACAAATAGATAGCATCCTCGTACACGTACCGAGTGCTCGATGCGTTTACCCTATTAAAATCCCCAAGTTTCATTATTAAAAGTTCCAATTGATTTTAACGAGTGACATATAAGATATCGGCATCAAATCGTTAAGGCATCGAATGTAAAATGAAATCCCTATTGGTTACGTCAAATCTGAAAATCAACGTGCATACCACGTTGTAAAATTTGTAGTTATTTGAATATAATTCCAATCATGATGCTCCAGGGCTCGTATCGAGCCTAACGAGATGGTCTATAACCCTATATAATTAGTGTTTGAATAATGCAATCCCATGATCCTGAAAAATGATGAGGAACGAAATTCTGGACTGCAGTCCAGGGTAGCAATCTATGGGGGAAACTGAATTCTAAGCACATGTACACACCTGCTTAAAACTGAAAAAGTGCGGAGCCCCATATGGTCGCGTAGAAAACTTAATTATCTAACACCTGAAATCGGTCCCGTGCATTTTACGGTCGTTTGGTATTTAAATTGTATTTTATAATGGCATTGCCTTCTGTAGTTTCTGCAGAAATGTTCGTTACATTGGCACATTAATCTGAGCATAACTTCTGATGTAGAGATGCGATTGATAATCCGTTTGGTGCATTGGAAACTTAACTGGCAGAATTTTTTTTTTCAACTAGGTAAATAGTTGAATCTGAACACAATTACTGGTAAAATGCGCGCGAAGTTAGGATTCCAGTTCTGAAACTGGAATTCCAGAAATCGATCGCTGCCTTCAAATGATGATAACTCCCTAATCTGAACTCCGTTTGACCAAAAATAAATTTTTATGTTTAGATAATCCAGTGTGCTTCATACGTCCTTTATATTGTTTTGGTCAATTCTACGCGTATGATTTACCGTGAATTTTGCAAGTTATATGGCATTAGTCGTTATAGTATAATGAATACATGTTCAGTGCATTTCTGCATATTTTCCATGCTTGAGTTATACCTGCCGCATAGTGATCATTTGCATTGTCGATATATTAATGATTAGTGATTGGGTTGTGGCAAATACCACAGTGATATTGATAAGTGGAAAAAGTGATTGAAAACGACAGTGATACGTATTGTCCACAACTTATCTAATTCATGAATACATACCATAACCTGGAGAATGGGGAAATCAAGATGGAATTGAACTCAGATTTAGCGAGGTACAGTGATTTAGAGGATGATCATTCGCTATCTGTGATAGACACACACACACACACACACACACACATACATATTTTAGGCCGTGGGCCTAGCGGCACGGTTGACAGGGTTATGTCCCGGACACAGTGGACCGCAGTCTTGGGCATATACAAGACCCTTGTTAAACACGAGTATCCTCTCCACCAATTGATTTCATGGACTTAATGACCGTTAAGTAGTGACATATACATTGCTTAGTTCACCAACATGTTACTCATAGTGCACTATTCATATTTAGTTGATGTCATTATATACATGTTCTTCAATTCATTGTACTCCCCATGTTTAATAATACTGCACGCCTATTATACATATTTATTGCTATATGTGTCGCCCTGACGACCTGAGTGTGCATGCTCAGAGGACGAAGTGGATCCAGTCCAGGAGCAGGACTTATCCTTCGAGATTACGGAGATCTAGACTGCACCACCAGCACTACTTTCTTTGATTTCAGAATTTGTTTTATTGGTTAGTTGTTATTCTGTGAAATAAATGTACCTCGAACTCTTTAAATTGCAATGTAATAAAGTGGTGAACTATGATTTTTCCTTTACTCAAGCGCTGTTTATTGACTACCATGTAATGCTAGAAGTCGAAGTGTGACTACGGTGGGATTATTCCCTGATCGTAGGAGCATGGCTGGCCTAGTCATCCCTCGTATCCCGTATTTTGGGAACCGGGGTGTAACATGGTTTTGTTGGTATCAGAGCCACAGGTTTTGGATAAAATTACAGTTCCGTGGAGGGACCTCTAGATTGAGTTACACCCTTAGCGTATGCCTTATTGTATTCTTCCTCACTTCCTAATCATCGTTTAATTATTGTGTAGCCTTGCTTGAATCTGATTTCTTTTGATCTTTTCAGGAATATGGACTCCTCAGGCAACTCCTCGGGTGCCGGTCACCACGATCATACCGAGAAGATCCTTAGCACACTGACGACCCTGGCCCAAGCTCAAGAGAGGAAAACCGATCTTTTGGCCGAGGGATTGCAGGCGGTACAGGAGACCACAATTACCGCCCTGGAGAGATCTACGGCTATTCCCGCCGCCCCTGAGGGCGCGCTCGTACCGACCACACAGGCTAGGATTGGTACTGTTTCAGATTTCAGGAGACTTCATCCAGCAGTGTTCAAGGGATTAGCAGGTCCACTTGAGGCCGAACAATGGCTCATCAACGTAGAGAACCTCTTGACCGCCGCTCAAATTCCTGAAGACAACAGGGGGAACGTGGTGAAGATTCAGTTAGAAGACGAGGCCCGCACGTGGTGGTCCGTAGAGGAGAGTCGGCTAGGGAAACCTATTGGATGGGACACGTTCTCCACGTGCTTCCTGGATCATTACTTTCCGGCTACTGCCAAGGCCGAGATGGAGGAAAAATTTATTATGTTGAAGCAAAATGGACGCTCAGTGGATGTCTACGCCGCAGAGTTCAATCGGCTGAGTCGCTTCGCACCGTACATGGTATCCACCGAATCCGCCAGGGCAAGACGTTTCAAGCAAGGGCTCGATATTGAACTGCAACAACTCATCGCGTCTCTCGACCTACCAACCTTAGCCCAAGTTTTGAACGCTGCCCGAGTACAGGAAAGACTAGCAGAGAAGGCCAAGGGTCAACGATCAATGGACAGAAGACCTCACGTAGTTCCGGCACGGCCTACCATTCCGCCCCGTGGAGCCATCCCAGTTCACAGGCCAGGTGTCATACAGATGAAGCGTACCTTCTCACCTCAGCAGCCGCAGCGGAGGGCCCTATTTTGCGATTATTGACAGAGGCCAGGACACATGCAGAGAGATTGCCGCAGAGCTAAAGGGCAATGCCTGATTTGCGGATCCAGCGAGCATAGGATCAACGGGTGTCCACAGAGATCTGAGCTACAGGGAGGGTTCGAGCAACAACAACCGTCGTATAGCGCATCAGCTCAGAGGGGTCTACCTCGGGTGCTCCAGCAGCGGTCCTTCGATCAGAGGCAGACTATTTCAGGTCGGAATCAGGGACGGGCTTTCACCCTATCCGCCGAGCAGGCAGAGGCTTCTGGAGATGTGGTTACAGGTACCATCCTCGTTTATTCTGTACCAGCTAGAGTTCTTTTCGATTCGGGTGCTTCGCATTGTTTCATTTCCACGCGGTTTGTCCACACACACTCTATACCTCACGAGCCGTTAACCAAGGGTTGGGAGATACATACGGGTAATGGTATTATTATGTCCGATCAAGAGTGTAGCTTATGTCCGGTGGTAGTATGCGGCAGGGAATTCTATGCGAATTTCCTTTTAATCGGGACTGGCAGTTATGATGCGATTCTCGGGATGAATTGGATGAGTACATTCCATGCAATTATTGATTGCCGAGCAAGGAAGGTGACTTTCCGCATTCCCAATCACCCTGAATCTATTTTCGAAGGCGGGAGCGAGTCTTTGGAGCCAGCTAAGTTTAGAGCCAAGCCAAAAGCGTTGACAGCTATGGAGATTGATGAGAGTCCAGCCCCAGAGATCGTTCGGGATTTTCTTGATGTGTTCCCTGAAGATTTACCAGGTCTACCACCTCCCTGCGTCTTGGGATTCTTTATTGACTTGATTTCAGGAACGGCGCCAGTTTCCAAAGCTCCTTATAGGATGGCTCCAGTTGAGTTGGCAGAATTGAAGAAAAAAATTGGAGAACTCCTGGAGAAGGGATTTATTCGCCCAAGCGTTTCGCCGTGGGGTGCACCAGTCTTGTTGGTGAAGAAAAATGATGGATCGCTACGGATGTGTATAGATTACCGGGAGCTGAACATGGTTACGATAAAGAACAAATACCCCATTCCACGTATCGACGACTTATTTGATCAGTTAGGTGGGGCCAAGGTATTTTCGAAGCTGGATCTTCGTTCGAGCTATCACCAGATCAGAGTAACGGCCGAAGATGTATGCAAGACGGCTTTCAGGACACGATATGGGCATTATGAGTTTCTTGTGATGCCGTTCGGTGTTACCAATGCTCCAGCTATATTTATGGACCTGATGAATAGAGTATTTGCGAAGTACTTGGACACGTTTGTCGTTGTATTCATCGAAGACATTCTAGTCTACTCTAAGACCCAGGAGGAGCATGCTGAACACCTGCGGACAGTATTACAAATTCTTCGGGGAGAGAAGCTATATGCAAAATTGAGCAAGTGTGAGTTCTGGCTAGACAAAGTGCAGTTCTTGGGACACGTTGTTTCGGGCGAAGGTATCTCAGTAGACCCAGCGAAGATAGAATCAGTTAGAGATTGGCCGACTCCGAAATCAGTGGCCGAGATCAGAAGCTTCCTGGGATTGGCAGGATATTATCGGCAGTTCGTTCAGGACTTTGCACGAGTCGCTGAACCCTTGACGAAGATGACACAGAAGGAAGTACCGTACGTATGGACGAAGGAGTGTACTTGGTCTTTTGAGGTACTAAAGCAAAAGTTGACCACGACACCTATTCTCACAGTGCCAGATAATTCAGGTTGGTTGGTGATACATAGCGATGCTTCGAGGAAAGGCTTAGGCTGCGTCCTGATGCAGCATGGTCGAGTAGTTTCTTATGCCTCACGCTAGCTGAAGAATCACGAGAAGAACTACCCAACACACGACTTAGAGTTAGCCGTAGTGGTTTTCGCATTAAAGATATGGAGACATTACTTGTTGGGCGAAAAGGTAGAAGTGTACACGGATCACAAGAGTCTGAAGTACGTGTTCGCTCGGAGAGAAATGAATATAAGGCAACGCCGATGGCTAGAATTAATGGCGGAGTATACTTGGACTTACAGTACCATCCGGGGAAGGTAAATGTCGTACCAGACGCTCTCAGTCGCAAGCCAGCGGTCATGATGTTGACCAGTCAGAGGAGCATCATTGAGGATTTTCAGAAGCTCGAACTAGAAGTTGTTACACCGAGTGTAATCAGGCAATTCTGGCAGTTACAGGTGCAATCTTCTCTGATCGATCGCATTATGGCGGCGCAGGCTGATGATCCTCGATTACAAAAGTTCAGAGAGCAGGTGGAAGTCGGGCTGAGGACGGACTTACTCATACATCAGGATGGTTATCTAAGACTCGGTAGCAGGCTCTGCGTTCCTAAGGGAGATGTTTGAGAAGAGGTATTAGCTGAGACTCATGGTTCGGCTTATTCTGTGTATCCGGGAGGCACGAAAATGTATCGGGATCTAAGGCAACATTTTTGGTGGAACGGGATGAAGCGAGAGATTGCACGGTTCGTATCCAGCTGTTTAGTATGCCAGCAGGTAAAAGCAGAGCACCAGAGAACGACTGGACTGTTGCAACCGCTTCCGATACCCGAGTGGAAGGTGGAGCACATCACTATGGATTTCGTGACTGCCTTACCATGGAGCCCAAGGGGAAACAACACGGTTTGGGTTATCTTCGACCGTCTTATGAAAGCTGCGCACTTTATACCATTCCGTGTAGGACAGTCGACAGAGTCGCTTGTGGAGAAATACATGCAGGGGGTAGTGCGACTTCACGGGGTTCCAGTCAGTAAAGTGTCGGATCGAGACACCAGATTTGTTTCACACTTTTGGAAGAGCTTACAGGAGAGTCTGGGTACACGTCTCAAGTTCAGCACGGCTTATCATCCCCAGACGGACGGACAGTCCAAGCGTACTATTCAGACGCTCGAGGACATGTTGAGGGCTTGCATGCTAGACTTCCAGGGTTCTTAGGAGGATCACCTTCATCTGATGGAGTTTTCTTATAACAACAGTTTCCAAACTAGCATCCAGATGGCTCCATTTGAGGCGCTTTACGGACGGAAATGTCGATCCCCTGTTTGTTGGGATGACGTGGGAGAACGGAGATTACTGGGCCCCGAACTTATTGTTCAGACGGTAGACAAGATACAGATGATCAGACGGCGCATTAAGACGGCTCAGGATCGACAGAAGTTGTTGGGCGGATGCCAGCAGGAGAGCGCTGGAATTCAAGGTCGGAGATCGTGTGTTTCTGAAGATCTCTCCTACCCGCGGTGTTATCAGGTTTGGAGGTCGCAGGAAACTCAGTCCTCGATACGTCGGACCTTTTGAGATGCTAGAGCGAGTGGGAGAGGTGGCCTATCGACTTGCCTTACCCCCATCGTTAGCTGGTGTGCACAACACTTTTCATGTTTCTCAGTTGAGGCGCTATGTCCGGGACGACAACTATATTCTGGATCATTCGGAATTAACTTTGGGCACTGATCTGTCCTACGAGGAACAACCTACCACCATTCTCGATCGTTAGGATAAAGTGCTGAAGAACAGGGTCATTTCCCTGGTTCGAGTTTCTTGGGGCGGTCGTTCTCCAGGGGAGTCTACCTGGGAACGCGAGGAGGACATCCGTGCACGTTTTCCGCATTTATTTGTATAGTGTATTGTCCCGTTGTTTTTGTTTTAATTTCGAGGACGAAATTTTTGTAAAGAGGGTATGATGTAAATCCCCAGTTCCAAATAAAATTTTCCGTATTTTTCCAGATTTTAATCCAAATTTATTTCATTTATATATATATATATATATATATATATATATTTAAATTAATTTCCTAAACACAAAATCTAAACTAAAACCTATTCCTATTTCTACCCGACCCGACCCCTGCCAACCCGACCCGACCCGCTCCCCTCGTCTTCCTCCCCTGCTCATTCTTTTCCCGAAATTTCTCCCCAACGACTCCCCCACGATCCCCCGATTCTCGTGCCCATCTCCCCATGACCCGTGCTCGACCCACGACGACCGCGTCCCCCGCGTCACCCCCAACAGCTCCAAGGCCTAACGGCTCTGCCCCCCCCCCACACGACTCCGCTTCCTCGTGCTCACCTCCGCGAGAACGATTCCAAGTCGACGTGATCTCGTCGCCAACAACCCGGGATCCCCGCACCTGCCTCCCTCTTCTCTCCAACGTCTCTTTCTCACTCCCCCATTCTCTTTCCTCATCTCCCCTCTCTGCTCACTCTCCTCTGCCTTCCTCCAACACCGAGCCAACAACACACATGCACCACAACCCAAACTCCCCAGCCCCGACCACCGTCGCGAGCTCCCCAACATTCCCTCTCCTCTTTCCCAACACCTCAACCACCAACACCCTCGCCTCATCTTCATTACCACCAAACCGAGCATCCACCACCATTAACACCGACACCTGCATCTCGCTGGCGGACCCAACTCCCTCGTCCCTGCGCCTCACCTGAGCTCCGACCACGTTGCCTCCGCGCCTCAGCCGACCTCGCCAGAGTCCACTGCACTGATCCCCTGCAGCCCCCGAGCTCCCCGACTCACCAGCTCCAATCTCTTGAGCCGCCTGAGCTCGCCTCCTGCAGCCCCCAAGCTCTCCCGTGACCTGCTCACCCTTCCCCTATCCACCAATTCCAATCCAGTACTGCCGAGCTCGCTGCCGTCGCCGCCATACGCGCTGCCCGAGCTCACTGCCGTAGCTGTCGTGTTCGTGTCGTGATCGTTTCCGTGTCGCGCCATCCCTTATCGTCGTCGTGATCGTCTCAGGCAAGTGAAGCCCCTTTCACTTGTTCAATTCATGCTAGGTAATTGTGTAGTTAGAAATTGTAGTTTAACGGTTTAAATGGGTATAATATATGATGCTTGTATGAACAAATAGATAGCATCCCCGTACACGTACCGAGCGCTCGATGCGTTTACCCTATTAAAATCCCCAAGTTTCATTATTAAAAGTTCCGATTGATGTTAACGAGTGACATATAAGATATCGGCATCAAATCGTTAAGGCATCGAATGTAAAATGAAATCCTATTGGTTACGTCAAATCTGAAAATCAACGTACATACCACATTGTAAAATTTGTAGTTATTTGAATATAATTCCAATCATGATGCTCCAGGGCTCGTATCGAACCTAACGAGATGGTCTATAACCCTATGTAATTAGTTTTGGAATAATGCAATCCTATGACCCTTAAAAATGATGAGGAATGAAATTCTGGACTGCAGTCCGGGATAGCAATCTATGGGGGAAACTGAATTCTTCGCACCTGTACACACCTGCTTAAAACTGAAAATGCGTGGAACCCCATATGGTCGCGTAGACAACTTAATTAGCTAACACCTGAAATCGGTCCCGTGCATTTTTACGGTCGTTTGGTATTTAAATTGTATTTTAGAATGTCATTGCCTTCTGCAGTTTCTGCAGAAATGTTCGTTACATTGTCACATTAATCTGAGTATAACTTCTGATGTAGAGATGCGATTGATAATCCGTTTGGTGCATTGGAAACTTAACTGGCAGAAAAAAAATTTATTCAACTAGGGTAATAGCTGAATCTGAACACAATTACTGGTAAAATTCGCGCGAAGTTGGGATTCCAGTTCTGAAACTGGAATTCCAGAAATCGATCGCTGCCTTCAAATGATGATAACTCCCTAATCTGAACTCCGTTTGACCTAAATTAAATTTTTATGTTTAGATAATCCAGTGTGCTTCATACGCCCTTTATATTTTTTTGGTCAATTCTAAACGTATGATTTACCGTGAATTTTGCAAGTTATATGTCATTAGTCGTTATAGTATAATGAATACATGTTCAGTGCATTTCTGCATATTTTCCATGCTTGAGTTATACCTGCCGCATAGTGATCATTTGCATTGTCGATATATTAATGATTAGTTATTGGGTTGTGGCAAATACGACAGTGATATTGATAAGTGGAAAAAGTGATTGAAAACGACAGTGATTGTCCACAACCTATCTGATTCATGAATACATACCATAACCTGAGGAATAGGGAAATCAAGGTGGAATTGAACTCGTATTTAGCGAGGTACAGTGATTTAGAGGATGATCATTCGCTATCAGTGACACACACACACACACACACACTTTAGGTCGTAGGTATATATACACAATTTAGGTCGTAGGCCTAGCGGCACGGCTGACAGGGTTATGTCCCGGGTACAGTGAACCGAGTCTCGGGCATACACGAGACCTTTGTTAAACACGAGTATCCTCTCCACCAATTGATTTCATGGACTTAATGACCGTTAAGTAGTGACATATAAATTGCTTAGTTCACTAACATGTTACTCATAGTGCACTATTCATATTCAGTTGATGTCATTATATACATGTTCTGCAATTCATTGTACTCCCCATGTTTAATAATACTGCACGCCTATTATACATATTTATTGCTATATGTGTCGCCCTGACGACCTGAGTGTGCATGCTCAGAGGACGAAGTGGATCCAGTCCAGGAGCAGGACTTATCCTTCGAGATTGCGGAGATCTAGATTGCACCACCAGCGCTACTTTCTTTGATTTCAGCATTTGTTTTATTGGTTAGTTATTCTGTGAAATAAATGTACCCCGAACTCTTTTAAATTGCAATGTAATAAAGTGGTGAGCTATGATTTCTGCTTTACTCAAGCACTGTTTATTGACTACCATGTAATGCAAGAAGCTGAAGTGTGACTACAGCAGGATTATTCCCTGATCGTAGGAGTATGGCTGGTCTAGTCATCCCTCGTATCCCGTATTTTGGGAAACAGGACGTGACATTGACACACTCGGGATACGAGTTGTTCCCACCCCAGAATCCCCACATGAGATCACCCCCTTTACTTACACCGGGTTGGCTATTCTAATCATAGCTGATTAGCTATGGAGCCGCGGTCAAACATGTTTACCTCTTAAAAAAACCAAGTTTGAATAAATATATAAGAAGTAGAGGACTTAAATGAAAAGACATAGTTTGAGCTAACTTCTCGTGGAAAAATTATTCTACGTGCCGGCCGTATACATCCGGACAAGAGAAAAAAGAAATAGAAATGTAAGATCCATATGCTGTTCAAGACTGTCCGAAACTCTCCCCTCCTTCTCATCCTGCCCGAGACGGCTTACACCTGTATACCCAATAATTTCTCATTCTTGTGATGAGATGAGGCGTTTGGAGTGTAAAAAGGGAGAAAATATCTTTTACAATTGGAGGGGAGGTGGCGTAATGAGAGTGGGTGGATGATTGCGTTTCTAGAGAGAGAAAACACGCCATGTGATGATGATAATGCGCGGATGAGAGAGAGAGACTCATGAGGAGTAAAGAAGCAACTGGAAAATACACCAACGGGAGACACGGGCGGGCCCACCTTAAAGGCGAGAATCCCGCGGAACAAAAGATCCCAATCCATTATTTTTAACTTGGGGGACACGTCACGACGCACCGCTCCCTCGGCCGTCCGCGATGCGGCGAGGCGTCTCAAATGTGGGGCCCGCCGACAGAGCCACGCGTATCGCGTGGATTCATTCATGCATCCAAAGATTCTTCTACTCATATCCCCTATTCTAATTTGAGTTATTTCAATTTGAGACGGGTGCTATTCTTTGGTGCTGTTTTGGAATCCTATCCACACATCATGCTCACAACACATCATGATCACAGGATACTTCCTGTTTGATCATATTGGCCACCAATGGATTAACAATAGTATCAGTACTATCTTCTCAAAATAGCCTCAAACCCAGATCCCTATGTTAATAGGATTTGCAATTTTTTTTCATTACCTCTAAAAAATTACTACTGCAATAAATGGATAGGAAATCACCATGGATTTCTAGATTGAATTATTTTTAACTATAAATTGTTCGATGATAAGTTTTTTTATTTTGAAAATTAACAACAATTATCTATAACTATGAAGTTTCTTAATGGAAAGGATATAGGATATTCAATTTAAAAATTACAATAGTTTGTGGTATTTGATGGAAAACAGTAATTCTTTGGCACTCCTTCCGTTTCACTCTTTTCGCTTCTTGATTTTTCATCAAAATATAAATCAATACCAAGAAGAAAGTTTGATTATCAATGCATCTTTAATGGTACATTTACCAAACTAACCCTTAAGAAAAACCATCATGATTTCTCTTCATGCCTTTTCAAACATCAATAAAGATAGGGCTAAAATGAGAACTTTAGGTTTATAAAATCATAAATTTTAGAAAATTCAATCTTCTCTTAATAAATGTGCAAAAGAAAAAAAAGACTTACATTGTGAATCAGAGGGTGAAGTATTTTTTTTTGTTGCTAATAGAGAGTGTATTGTTTATTTCAGTGAAATTTAGCTATTATAATTAGAAAAACTGTTTAGCAGTCCATATGACTAATATAGAAGTCAACATAAAATGTATCTACAGTACCGTTTTGCCTATCGTGTAAGCTTTTATTTTTGCTTGCAAGGTAATTTTTTTTTACAGAGTTTCACTAATAGTTTATTGATTCAATTATGAATTATGAGAAGTAGACTCATAAAATAATGATCAATGTCTGTATGCATCTGTATAAAACTGAAAAGAGAGGAATCCAGTTTGTATGAAAGCCGCGGCAAATGAAAAAAGCAAAACGGGGGACGTAAAATGCAAGTCTTTTTCCCAAATAATCTCGTTTATCTTCTTTTCTTATAAATATAGTACTTTTTTTTGTACTTACATCAAATTAATAAGCTTTTTGGGATTGTGGGTGAAGGGATTAGTTAATTTATTAGGGTATCGCACCTTATCGTAGTGTGCAAGATTCACATGTTTGGTGTGAGGATCTTTGGTGAGAGCGATGGAGAACTTTGACTTGTACCCACAATAACAAAAAAAAGATGAGCACTAACCCTTTGGCATATAATATTGTGCAACACTATTTTAACTACTTTATACTATTTGCATATGTCCTTGGCTAAAATTTTAGCATAAAAGTTTAATAGATTGTTAGATTCGCATCACCATGATATTAATGTTTGTTAGATTCGCATAAATAGTCTTATAGGATTTTGTTATTCAGATCATACACACAATCATGCGGATGAGAAGAAGATATGTAGATAGATGATGATCAGTTTATATGTTCTATTAAAAACCAGTCATATCAAACCTGTTTTGGGGTTAGATTTTATAGTTTTGTATACAGTTTTGCAGCTAGATTGATTTTAAATTTCCTCTACAATTTATCATCCCCAACCATATAGTATCGTTATATGCAATTTCTTTCTATTAAAATAACGATGCTCCTTGTGGTGTTTCTCGTAATAATTGCTTTTGAGTTTTGTACTTCTTCTATATGGAGATCCAAACCTGTCATCTTTGGATTTCCCTTCTAATTAAACAAGTATCAAATTTATTTAGCATGGCCCAAATAAATGCATGATGTCCTTTTCTTCCTATATTTATCTTATCATCAACATTGATATCATACCATCTATATGCATAGTTTGCTGGCATATATATCCTCATTCAGGGGTACAGCAAGGTCTCATTATTTTACTTTAATGTGTTGGGCAAAATCAATACCCTCTTCCGATTGTCTTCAACATTAATTGATGGCAGGCCGTTGAAATTTTGAAGCATTTCAATGTGGTACTTGTTGACCATTTTCACATCTTTACTTTTATCTCTCAAAAAGTTGATCAGGGACATGATTCACTAGGTTGGTTGACCACATTAATCTAGTTGCATTTTTTACTTTATGTATGCACATGATCCTCCAACCATAATAAGAGGTGGTGTTGCAATTAGAATCCATGGCAATCTTCAAGGGGCTCAAATTTTGAGTTTACCATACTCTCATCGTTTAGTTTAAAAGAACATGCAAAAGAACTTTTGCAAGTCTCTCTCTTGGTCCCCGTATGTCTTTCGTATAATAATGGACTTAAGAGCTTAGCAATGGTTACATATTCTTCTATCGACTATCAATTCAGTTGCTAAATGTTTAAAATCTACGTTGATATAAGTATTACATGCAAAAAATGTTCTTGCACCTCATTCATCATCTAACCAAACAACTTCCTTACATGATTCCTTTGTAAACCAACCGTTCCCGGTCCCAAGTCCGGATGAAAAAGGATGAGGGCTGTGGTAGGCTTGTGACAGCCAACGTAAAACTTTGTCACATTCTATGACATGAACCATAATAAGAATATCGTTGGGGCGTCTCCTCCTCAGCGACACGCTCCATCGGATTCCGGATGCAGTGTTAAGTATGCAAGGGATTCTAGGTCGTCGTCCGGAAACGGCGTACTACATCGGACCCCGGATGTAGTGACAAATAAATAAGAGTTTCATAGGATCCGTCTAACTTCTTAAAACATAGGTTCCTTTACGGTTAGACTAACAAAATTACCGGAGGTGATGATTAGGAGGAGAGTTGGTATTATGTGTTTGCACGAAACTAAGTGGGTAGGTGAAAATGGTAGGGTCATAGAGCCTTGGGTTTATAAGATTTGGTATACGAATAGAGATAAAAATCGTAATGGGGTTGGTATAATCATAAATAGACGGTTGCTTGAAAATGAAGTTGAGATTAGGAGAAAAGATGATAGAATTTTACCGGTCAAACTTATTCTTGGTGGGGAGATCCTTAATATTATTAGTGCTTATGCATCACAGATAGGTCTTGATGACGCTAGTATGTCACGACCCAAAATTTAGCACGTGACGGTCCTTAAACTACGCAACTTCTACAGGCGTAACGCAATTTAAGTAAGTCAAAAACCCAGCAATTTAAACCATCAAAAGTAGTAAGTGATAATAACATTGTTAAAACTTTTGAAATCTCAATCAAAATTCTTTAAAGTCCCAATTTATTTCCTTTAAAAATTTGGCAGCACCTCCTTTATAAAACAAGCCCCCAAAAGGGTACAACATAAATATATAAGTAAAGCATCCCCAACGGGAGCAAATCCACGCCCAAAGGCGGAAAACAACCACCACAAGCAAATATACGACGCCGTAGCGAAGAAAAAGACAATATAAATAAAACTGCATAAAAGACCTCCAAATCACAAAATAATATACAATATCGTCCTCACAACTCGTCTCTAAGTCAATACATGAAAATGGTAGATGGAGAATATATGGTACAAGATATACAATGAGCAATATCGGATAACCGCAAAACCCGCCTATAGCAAAACTGCATATAGTCAGCCGTAGCGGTACCCGCAGCAAAAGATGATACGATAGATGAAAAGCCCTGCCTCTGACTACTCTGAGGAACAACCTGCAAACCCTGTGGCACAACGGAGGTGAGTTGTCAATTCGTGAATAGTAAATAACATATGCAGGTAATCGCAAGTATGCACGTACTGCGTGAATCTATCACATGCAAGCTAATAGCAATAAATGACCATATGTGTGCAACAGTCATGAAAGGTACTCTAGCAGGTACAATTAATACATGAAGCAATAATATGGCAATATGTATATGCAACAGTCATGAAAGGTACTCTAGCAGGTACAACTAATACATGAAGCAATAATATGGCAATATGTATATGCAATAGCTATGAAAGGTACTCTAGCAGGTACAACTAATATATGAAGCAAAGCATATAAGTAAATGCGGAATATGGATAAAACATGTCATCCTCACAGAATCCTCATCGTGGCAGGACCAATGTCCATCAAGACAATCCAAATCCCAAATATCCTCAAATCGGCCCTCAGGTCGGCCATCAGATCGGCCATCAGATCAGCCCTCATATTGGGCATATCGGCCCCTCACATCGGGAACATCAGCCCCTCATGTCGGGCACATCAGCCCCTCATATCGGAATGAATAAGAATACATGCACAGATCATTATGATGATATATATTAAAAATATATATATATAACAGCGTCCCATACCACTGATATATATATATATATATATATATATATATATATATATACATGCATATATAACAACGTCTCATACCACTGATATATATATTTATGAGAAAAATATCATGAAAACTAGTGTCTAGTATCGACACATAAATACTCATCTATCAGGCGTCGTCACCACGACTGTCCATGATATGTACGTATCATACGTTCATCGGAAACCCGAGTACCCAGCTTCGATACTCGAATTCCCCATATCCATACGTATGTGACTCCGGTCGAAATCTACACGATCACCGACGAGTCCAATACTGTCACCAGTAGGTATGGTTCCCCTGCCAGGCTCATCGGCGTGAACCTTCGACATACCTTTCTTGCCCCGGGGTATCTCCGGGCCCCACCATGTACCCGCACACGGCCTACGACGCCTCCTCGCATGGGGTATATATCAGAACCGAGAAATCTCATGGTGGATGCTGAAATATCATATCAAGAGAAACCGAGTTTTTCAAATAATGCATAATTTCATGAAACTACCACGGTCCTCAAATCCAGAAAATATCATGTGAAATCCATATATCAATGCGAAATTCATGAAATATAATATATGCAACATGAAACAGTAATATGAGCATATAAAGGAAAAATCGCTATTTAACTGCAACAAGTAATTAAATATATCATGCGGTTCCTAATTTCTCCAAATCCATACAATATCATATAAAGGTGAATATGTAGTTATAGCCAGGTATGCGTAACCATGTCGGTATAGCAAGATATGTATATCTACCTATCGGTAATGATATAATACCCTCCAGGTATGTGTGTAGCTATATCAAGCTAGGTATGTGTATATACATGTCAATAATGATACAATTCCCTCCAGGTATATGTATAGCTATCTCAAGGTATACGGGTGTACATGTAAGTATTTATGCAAGATGTACATGTATCTATGTCTCATATGTATATATACATATTTCTAAAGGTACAATACCATATAGGTATATGGGTAACTAGCATGTAGGCATGTCAAGGCATATGTCTAAGCATGTAGGTATACATGTATGCTATATGTCATATGCGCAATGGAATATAAATCAATGTCTCAATGTCCCTAGCCAAACAATATCATATATGTATGTGTGTTGTGCGTGTCATGGCAATTATTGACTGTGTGGATGGCATACAATCAGTGCTCGTGCAACATAAGCCGTCAATAATAGTGCAGTGTCCAAAGGGTACAAGTCTAAGCACAACAAGTAATAATATGCAATGAAGTTTATGCGCAAATTTTATATGTGCAATATAAACATGCGACTAATATCATATCATCTCTAGCCCAGACGCATAACGCCATGCGGGCGATTCCCCTGTAGATGTTAAATCTACTCACTGACGATCCTGGGGCTAAGTAAAGCCAACCGCTCGCTTTCCCTTCTTCGCAGCGTCCGAAGTCCTCGCTTGCGACCCTAGATCATAAAACCATAAAACAAGTGTATATTAGCAATCGACCAATAACACGAACAAACTATGTTTGACCGACGCATCAACTCCAAACATACTCTCAAGTGTTCGTCTAGTGGCTAACGTATGTAGCGACACTACGAAACCAACTCAAGAGCAAAAGCTACACAAAGACACGTACCGTGTCGGATAACGTAACACACGTAAGTCATAATACTAGAAACTAGCTATGTGATCCCAGATTTTGTATACAGTGAAAACCCAAAAATCAAACAAGATCAAACACACTTAAATCACTGCAGACAGCTACCCACAAAAACCCAAACCCAAAATCCCTTAGTCGGCCGAGGTCACCGGAATTGCAAGGAATGCCGCCGGCAAAAACCGAGCCCCTGGGGTTCGTGCTTAAGGTGAAGGCTTAGGGTCTCTGGTACAACACAACTACTCTGCTAGATTTTCTAGTATACTCTCGAGGTCACAACAGATCACAGATATCATAAATTGATACTAAAAATACGATATGTGCACGAAACGATACTTTAAGCGTTCTAAACTAAAACTACAAGGCTACACAACATAAAAAGCACCTACTTAACAGATAGAGATCAGTACCTACTCCCACAAGCTCAAAGATCCTAACTTTCCATGCTCTAAGGCATCCAAGGGGCAAAACAAGGCTAAAGATGTGATTTGGTGAAGATTTTGTGAAGTTTGTGAAGGATTAGTGAAGGGAATGATAAGTGTTCAGTTGAGGGAAAAAGGAAATGAGAAAAAGATAGAGAATGAGAGAATGAAATGATAAAGAGAGAGAGTGAGATGAAAAGAGAGAGAGAGAGTGAGCATAGGGTGAGTTCACCATGCATTAACTCACACAATAATGCAAGCAATGACTCACCATGACACCTCTCATCCAAACAAATACAAGGAAATATCTCACAACAAAATATCCAGGGGTTTAGGTTAAGGGTTAAGCAAGGATTAAGATTAGATTAAGTTGTCATGATCACTAAACTAGATTAGCACAAACAAACCCTCACATTAACATGCACAAGTGTGTGCAAGCCATAATAAATAATAATAAATTATTAATTAATTGTTATAAAATGTGAGGAACCCGAATTGGTAAACTTCTTACAGAAAACCCGAATTATCGTCTAATTAACACTAATCGAAATCTAAAGCGTTACATAGTAAGCGTCTATTCTGAGAAAATTTAGACGAAATGGTGCAAAAGATACCTAGTGGAGAGAAGTTATTTATTGGTGGTGATCTCAATGGACATGTAGGTAGTAGTCGTAGTGGGTTTGATATTATCCATGAAGGTTTTGGTTTTGGATAAAGAAATGAAGCAGGTGGCTCGATTCTAGATTTTGCCTTATTTTATGACTCGATCTTAGCAAACACTTAGTTTAAGAAAAGAGAGTCTCGCTTTATCACTTTTAGGAGTGGATCAAGTGTAAGTCAAATAGACTTTTTTTCTGACGAGAAGAATAGATAGAGCGTGTTATATCGACTGTAAGGTAGTGCCAAATGAGAGTGTAACCACTCAACATAGATTTTTAGTTCTAGATTTTCGATTTAGAAAAGGACCTAGAGATATTAGACGTAAAGTAGACTCTAGAATTAAGTGGTGGCGACTGAAGGAAGATAACCAAAAGGTTTTTATAAATTGTGTAGTTCAAGAGGCGAATTGGCAGTCTGAAGATGATTCAGACAGAACATGGAACAAGACGGCTAGTTGTGTCAAGATATTAGTTAGAGATTTACTTGGTGAGTCGAGAGGTGGTGCTCCACCATCTAAGAACACGTCATGGTGGAACTAAGAAGTAAAAACTGCTATTAAAATCAAGAGAGATTATTATAAACATTTGAAGAAAAATAGAGATGCAGAGAGATTTGAGAAGTATAAAACGGCTAAAAAGGAAGTTAAGAAAGCTGTTCGAAAAGCTAAAACTAAGGTCTATAAGGAGGTGTACAAGAAGTTGGACACTGAGGAAGCTGATTGCTCGGATTGCTCGGATGCGGAAAAGGAAGACCAGACATTTATGTGCGATGAAGTGTGTCAAAAATGAAGATTAGAAGGTTTTAGTTCGAGATGAGGATATTGTCACGCCCCGCTTCCCAGTGTACGGAATCGGTGACGTGGCGGGCCGCAACATATTTACTAAGAAATAATTATGTTAAGCGTAATTAAGCAATATATATTAAATGCACAAGAATGATAAGAGATATAACATAAACAACTTTTATTAACATTCATCTTTACAATATAACTGCTTTGAAAAGGAAAGATACAATGATATAAAGCAATATCTAAACAGTGGCATACAAACTGAAATAAGTACAAGATGAGCTAGAAGTCCGGCTGGGCAGTGAACTGGTCCAAGTCCTCCTGGCTCGGCTCGATCTCTTTAGTGACCGGTCCTCCTGACGAACATTCCAAAAAAAGAAATAGACAGGAATGTCGTCAGCGAATTAGCGATCGATAAGTCCCAAAAGAAAGAATATAATAGAACAAGTAACGAGAAATGAAACTGGTAAGTTGTACAGTTATGATTGTTATTCTAACGTAGTAGTTTGTAACTTGGTACAGAAGGTATTTGTGTATACGAGAGGAGTCCATCTTACCTCGTAGACTATGAACATGTAGTATAAGGTCCCGTCAAAACCCACGGGACAACGACACAAGAGTTCATGTAGGTGTCTTTTAAGTGACCATCTCGTGCCACGCTATACATTCCGTACCAATCTACCCCGTTATCCCCGCGTAATGTATTGTATAGGTTATATTTACAAGTCTTGCCGAAACCATGGATACAAATTATTCAAGTAATCAGGTTCAAGATGTAATCATGTAGTCATGTCAAGTTATAACCATGGTTCGGTCAAGTCAAGCATTCATGTTTGATATTGAAGTTTGAATTCAGATATTCAGGTTCATGTTCAAGTATACATGTTAGACTTTGGATTCATGTTTGAATTGGACTCTGATTTGAGTTCGGATTCAGGTTTTAGTTAAGCTTAGACTGAGTCAGACATTTGTAACTAATTTAGATCCTGAATTAAGTTCAGGAGTTATCGGTAACTGATGCACATGGACGGCAGGATTTGTGTCTTTTTCCAAGACAATTACCATTGATAATCCCGTTAAGTTTTCTATTTCAAATAGGCAAGCACTCACTTTCTCCGGCTCCCTAGGGCTCAAGAGAATTGATCCCGCTTAAACATATATTTACTAAATTTTTTAAATATTGTTTTATATAACTTGAGTAGGTTTTATGAAAAATATTTTTAATATAATTTCAAAATAAATCTCGAGAATTTATTTATATTATTTAGGGTTTTCATGGATGTGGATTTTAAGGATTTGAGGTATTTTTGTGATAATTTCTTAGCTTGGAAAGTTCATGATATTTTATTGTAAAACTTGTTTTTTGTTGGTATCTTGATGGTATATTGGTGAAACTTGTAATTTTTTCATTTAAAAAAATATAAGTTTATTATATTTTGAAAATATATGAATTTGTAATTTTTTTTAATATAATTATTAAAAATTAAATTTTATTTAAGTAGAAAAATGCGTTTTTCTTAAAAATCGTATTTAAAACTTTTCGAGACTGAATGCTCCGTGAGGAGGTCTGCATCTCGCTCTACTAACCCAAGGATGTGCGATAATCCGCATCATCCAATAGCGGGAAAGAGGGTTGTAGAGGAATATTCGCAAAGGAATTTAAAATACAATTTAAAAGAAAACCAGCTTTTATAGTAAATGGTATTTTAATATAATATTTTATTCGTAACAAAAATTCAGGTATCGTGCTATAGAACCATGTATGTATGTGAGGAATAGGTCATTACCCCATGAAGTTTTCTAAAGGTAAAGTATTAACAAAATACTAAAAGAGGTGATGTTTGAAGTTCATGGTATTTAAACGAAAAACATAAATTAAAGTTATTTTACATGATATTCTTGACTAAAATTTGATTCTAAACCTTATGATTTAAGGTTACAAGTGATGGGTACAAGTTAGATTGAAAAAAAATATTAAAGAGAAGGAGATTTTTAGGGTTTTGAAAAAGATATCAGTATTAACTCCACTTACCGATATACATTTTGAAATGGAATTTTAAAGGCGAGGAAAGAAAATTGGAAGGGACTTACTATTTAGTTAAGTTAAGAAAAGGTAGGAGAAGATATTGTTGTCGTCGTGGTGTCGCGGGATCGCCGGAATTTGCTTCGATCCTCGCCGGAAGTTGATAGCTTGCTAACTCCTCTTCTACTCCACTTGTACTTAAGAAATTTTGAGAGTTTTGGCTCGAATTTTCAGAATTATATTGAGCCAAAGTGTGGGGTGGTATTTATAGTGTAGAATTAGGGTTTTGGAATTAAAATGGTGAAACTAAATGCATTAAAATGATGATAAATTGTGAATTGAAGGGGCTCTGTTTGATTGCAGGGAAATCAAACAATGCAGGGGAGTTAGGGGTAGGCCAAGAGTCGAGTGTGCAAAGCCCGGTCCTTATTGGCCACTGTTGGACCGTCGGTGCCGGCCTAGGGGGCATTTGGCCGGTCGATCTAGGGCTTTGGTGCTCTGGATTTTGACCACGTGTACATCTCTCTGTTTAAACTATTTTCCATATGTTCGATTTTTTTTCTGACTTTTCATTTTCATGTGTATAGCACATGTAAACTTTTGGGCTTCCAAAAAGTTTTTTAAAAAATCAGAAAAAATAATGTGTATGATGGGGATTGAACACAGGGGCTACGTCACAACAGTGCAAGGGCTTTACCAGTGAGCTACTAGTTTTTTCTTGCTGTTATTTAACATAATTTACTTATAACTCAATCTCAGGTTGTATAACTCATTTCTGTACATTAACTGGAAAATTCCGTACATTAAATTCAGAGTCGTTACAGATATCAAGAAAAGGTGAAGAGATTATTTTGACAAATTGTTCAATGAGAGCTTTATTAAGAATTTGGATGGAATTTTCATTCAATCTCAAGATATAAACCGTGATTTCATGCATAAAATAAGAATACTTGAGATTAAAAAAGCTTTGAAGAGAATGAGATCAAGAAAGGCGGTTGGTCCAGACGGGATTCCTATCGAGATTTGGAGATACTTAGGAGAAATAGGCGTTAAATGGCCGACAGATCTGTTTAATAAAATTTGGCAGACCAAAAATATACCAAATGAATGAAGGAAAAGTACCCTTGTACCTATCTACAAGAACAAGAGTGACATTCAAAATTGCTCAAACTACCGTGAAATAAAACTTATGTGTCACACCATGAAATTTTGGGAGAGAGTGATTGAACACAGGCTAAGCAAGAATGTTAAGATAACAGAGAACCAGTTTGAGTTCATGCCTGGACGATCGACGGCAGAGACTATTCATTTGCTTCGTCAACTTGTCGAGCGTTTTCGAGATAGATGAAGAGATTTGCATATGATATTTATTGATTTAGAGAAAGCGTACGACAAGGTACCTAGAGATGTATTATGGGGGACAATGATGAAGAAGGGGACCCCATCAAGTACATTGACATAATCAAGGACATGTACGATAGAGTAGTGGAAAATGCCAGAACTTGCGACGGCCTAACGAGTGATTTTCCGATTACAATTAGTTTATATCAAGGATCTGCATTAAATCCATTCCTGTTTACCATCATAATGGATGTGTTGGCTATAATGCCCTTAAGGCAATTATTGTAATCGCAGGCAGGCGGTTATGATGATTGCGGGAAGACCTATACAGATAGAACAGTCTGACTCGAGATGATAGTATACTATCTGGTTTGTCTTTATCATCATGTACATGCATTATGTGATATTACAGATCATTATTACATGTTGATAGTGTTAGTTATGTATATGCCCTAGAGGCCATTGTTGTACATATGATGTATATTATGATGGATGCTTGGATATATACAGAGAGGACTTTCTTGCTCATCATGATAGTATGCTATTTGGTTTCACTTTATCTTAACATGTTGACTTGTATTGGTTTACTGTCTTTCTATCATATGTTGATAAAGCCCTTAGGATCTGTACTCGACTACTGGGATTATGATGAGATCATACTAGTGGGACCACGGTAGTCGATGAGTACATCCAATAAATGTTCCTGGTCGAGGGTATATCGAGACAGGGCATCGATACACCAGAGTAGACTAGCGTATACGCATCTTGACCCATATGATGGGCGATGGATGATCCCATATCCATCGGTGTTTGACATCAAGGATGGTGTACGGGTGCTCAGTGGAGACTGGGTACACTGGACGGACTCGCCGAGAACTCCCAGATGGTGATATACCACACGTCAGATGGCAGTTCTCCGGTAACGCTGGTACAGGGTAGTCTGTAGACCCGAGATCGTCATAGAGTCTTGTGTGATTCCTACTGTGCTTTGATTTCCACCTTACCACGTCCAAGAGGGCATGCAAAACGGTGGCTTTTGGGTACAGTCCCGAATCACATGGAGGCAATGAGCGATAGGAGGGGATTCGTCTCTCCCGGTATAGGGAGTTGATGTTGTGATGTGTTCGATTGGCTATAACTGGAAGTCCCTGGCCAGGGCTGATATAGAGATATACTGGTAAGTGTTACCAGTAGTTTCTCGACCTGTTATGAGCCTCACATCGACACGACTTATCGGTTACTGGGGTCTGACGTATACCATCCCTAGACTTGATATGCGACATATCAGACGAACAGACCGGACTGTACGGGAGTGTTACTGATTGGATTCACAGGAGAACGGACAGGCTAGCTTGTTGATCTTCTGATCGCTCAATACCTGGGTGGCTGTTACGTTTAGCTGACCGCTTGCAGCTTGTGGGTGTTTGATATGATCATCACCTGCTACCGGCGTATTGACGATTCTTTAGAGTCCTACACAGAGATTTCTTGGCTCAGGCAAAACGGAGTAGAGACACATATGTGATATGTGCAGGACCGAGGATAATGCGATATGTGATACCGTACTATATTCTCGCGATATTTAGATATGAACCGGGTCATCGGATCAAGTGTTGATTCGATGAATCGGTACATGAGATATTAGTCGGTTATATTTGATATAGCCGGATCGTCGGATCAAGTGTTGATTCGATGATTTAATGTATAAAGATATATATGATATATTGTATTACATTATCTAATATTGGCTCGCTTTATTATTTCATTTTCTCACCGGATTAATACATTGATATATATGCGATATATGTTAATTGTATTATTTTCTTTTGTTGCAAATATATAATATATATGTGATATATATTATTGTGACATGATATGATTTATTATGAAACATGTTTAGGGATGATTAAAAGAGATTAGGGTTTGATTAGGGTTAGCTCCTTCTTGTTCATTCTAGAAGGATTTCCTTTTGTCTTGGTTAAGATATTATGGTTGATACTTATCCTTGACTCATTCTTAACCTAACTAAACCCTAGCTCTAGTTTATTCTCTACAAAGGTTAAGCCTCTCATCCTTGACCATGGTTCCATAATAAATCATATATTATTATCTACTATTCATCACAAAAGGAATTATCTCATTATTCTTCATCTTCTTCTCTCTTGAGTTTTTGAGAGAGCTCACTTGTGATTTCTTTTGTGATGATTTCTTGTGAGAAAATGATATAAAAGGAAAGCATAAATACTACTCGATCATTCTCATCTAATCTAGCCCATTAGATTAGGGTGTTCACCTCATTAGAGTGAGAGAGCTTGAGCTATTGCAACTTCGACGTAGATCATCGGAGAAAAGGAATACGACAAGCTATCATGGATCGTTCGAGTCGTGGAGCCTCTCTTGAGTCCGGGAGATCGTGGATCGCGGCGAAGGGACTTCTACTCGGAGCTTGTGAAGCGAAGGAGCGGACTACAAAGGTTGTAATCCCTCACACTTTGTAGTAAAGATGTTTACTTGCATGTTAAACCCTAATAATCTAGCAAAGATCACGGCTTTGGGTTGTTCGACACGTCTAAAATTTAATTCGGGCATGTTTGATGCCTTATGAACCCTCACAAGAGTGCCTAGGAACCCTACAGTGGTATCAGAGCCTAGCTAGAGCATTAGGCGACGTGTTTACGAAGTTAAAACTCCGAACGAACTCCGATACGACGATTTGAACCCCTCTCTGGACTTTTTCTAAAAACTGTGATTTTTCAGAATTAAAAATTCCTAAAAAATTCAGCAGGTAAATATAAATATTGTTGTGAAAAACGTGTCACCAATCCGTACATACCACCGCGGAACCGCGGCCGTACCGCGCTTGAGCCGCGGATCCGCGGTGGGAATGTGGAGTTGGGTCTTGGTTTTTCTACAGTAATATCAGTATCTGTATTTTATATTTTTTGGGTATTTTTAATCTGACTCAAGTGTTGAGCATTCTGGGGTTTATTTTGTAATCGTAGATTCGATCGGAATATTTAAATTCGTTATTATTTCCGGATATTTAGAAATTGTTAAAATGTTCGAACGGAAATCATTAACTCAATTTTTCCCAGCACGAAAAACATTCAAGTGTTGAATTTTTCTCGGGTTTAAATCTTTCGGAAAAACGTGCATGTGACGCGATGGACCCTCTAGAAGACAACAAACCTTAACTCGATTATGTGACCGTCTTGAACTGCCTTTTGAACCTTCGGGTTTGGGGCAGTACGGCGTGCCACATGTGAGGCGTTGGCTTGACCCTTCTACGGCTGGACCGTTGCTACTGTGACGTATTCTGGAACTTTTGAACTCCGCTCAAGTGTTGAGCTATTTAGGAAATCTTGGGTATTTGATTATTCGATCGGAAAGTTTAATACTGTCTATTTATCTGGAATGTGATATAATATGTGGAATTCATATAGTTAGGCATGAAATGCGAAGTATGTGATATTTCGGATTTACGATGTCTAAAGTGATTGTGGATTCCAAATATTGTAGTTTTACAATTTCTTTTCTGTGACCGTAAGTGTAGTATGTAGTTGTATTGCTGGTTTTCGTTGCTATACATCAACGACGATCGGTGTATGCATACTTACTTACGTTGATGATATGTGATATTATGTGTTGCTGTGATATGTTATATTGGATCGTCGTGTTCTGAATAGCCGGGGGGTTTATGTGAGATGAGCGTTTTTATTTTCATTCATGTAAAATTCATTTGTATGTAATATTCTTTTATTGGTGCACTTCCGGGATGAGGTTGATGTCACCTTTGTATATTATTTACTTTTCCGCATTAGGTAGACCCAAGGAGGGGAGCACAAGTAACCAGGTTCTAGGGTCCAGTGGGAGGCCATCTCGAGGAGTCAAGACCGGGTCTCCTAACCCTAGAATTGGCAGAGTTACTTGCCGCTCTCGTAGGGGTCTTGGGATGTGGGATTGGCTATTCATCGCGACCGTGGAATCTGTGTTTTATACCGGCTCGTATTGAAAACACGGACATCCTAGTATATCCAATATTTCATATATGTTCTTCTGCTGCAATGTTTTGTGATGAGATCATATTACTACCTGAGACGAATGCTTATACTATATATATATATATATATATATATACTGATATATAAATATTACTGCTTTCGTTTCTTCTGTGATGCTTAGGAAGCATAAGCTGATGGGATATTATTAATGAGATTAATAAAAAGGAAAGAAACCTAAAAGATGTTGTAGAATCAAAACTTTATAAAAGGGTAGCTACAGTTTTGCTTTGCATAGCGGTATATATGATATACCCTACACCTTATTCGATGAGGAAAGAGCCGAGATCCCTTCACCGGGAGTGACCTCTTTAGCGAAACTGGCAGATGCTACAAAACTCGGTTTGTCTTTTGATTGCTTTAAGAGTTTTGCTTTGCATAGCGGTTTATATGATATACCACGCACCTTATTCGATGGGGAAAGAGCCGAGATCCCTTCACCGGGAGTGACCTCTTTAGCAAAACTAATGAAAGCCTAAAAAACACTCCATTTCAAAATTTCACATAATTCTACGACGATATCAAGTTCATTACGCTCATGGTTTTCTGAAAAACCTGCGTAGCCCTCCGTCAATTCAGATAAGTAATATTTAGTATTCGTGCTGCGGTAGTTTGGCATGCGTCAAGGCGTAGTGTACGGTAGCTGATTATTACTTATCTGCAGCATGAGATGCGATTGGATTAGGGTATTCGTACGGCGTTGTTTGGCATGCGTCAAGGGTCGTACGGGTGGGTTTAATTCAATCACGAATTGTACAGGTTGAACTTGACTAGCAGACTATGGGTTGTTTGGCATGCGTCAAGGTCATAGCACGCTAGGGGTAAAAATATTATCGGGAATTTCAAGTGTTGAAATTTGCAATGAGATTGCATACCTCCTATGAGATAGTTGGATCCTGATACCCACTTCGAGTAAGAGTTACTCCTGGGAGAGTTTTACACAGGACAATTAGCCGATCAAGTAGGTATCTAGAAAAGTGTTAACGGGGTTACGCCTCTGGGAAAATGAGGTTTACTTTAATTAGGTCCGTGCGAAAGCACGGGGAACCTCCCTCAAGTACCGACACTGATCTGGCTGAAAGATTGAAGAAATTGTAGGGCGTAATTAATCCCGGCTAATCTTACCTTTTAGGGTTTGAAGGTAGATTTGATAAAAACAGTGGGAGACATCCTGATTAGATAAGATAATAACCAATCTAATCTTGCAAGAGCATACGCTAAAGTGTTTTCTTCTCTCTCTCTCCAGGTAGCGACCATGTTAGGCCATAATCAAGATAATAATATTGATGTATTGACTGAACCCGCTTATTATACTGAGCAGGGGAACGTTGGACCCGTTCTTTCTTATAAGAGTTATAAGACTGAACAGGAAACATGAGTATATCTGGATTCTCACGCCACCCAAAAGAACATGCATGTTGATGCATCTTCTTCGGGTGTGTTAGTTATTGAGAACTGTTTCTCAGTTCACCCTACGTCCTGGGTATTAGATACCGGATCATGATCCCACAGATGTAAATTGTTACATGGGCTACGTAAAGGTAGAGAACTGGGAAAATGTGATCATTCCGTTCAAGTAGGGAACGGTGCAAGTATTGCAGCCAAAGCAGTTGGCGAATATCACCTAGTATTGCCAAGTCGCAATACATTGATTCTAAATGAGTGCTATTATATACCGAACATGATGTGCAACATTATATCAGTTTCTTTATTAAGTAAAGAAGGATATAATTTTATAGTAAAGGATAATATTATGAACATATTTCTAGATCAAAAGTTGATTGCATCAGGATCGTTACATAATGGCATATTCATTCTAAATCAAAATACAGTCCTCAATATACAAAACACACAAAAGAGGAAAAGTTCATAAATGAACGAATCCTTCTTGTGGCATTGTAGACTTGGCCATATCAATGAGACACGGCTAGCTAAGTTACATAAAAATGGATATTTGAATTCATTCGAATTTTCATCTTATGATACTTGCCATTCATGTCTCAAAGGAAAAATGACCAAAGCTCCGTTTAGTGGACACGGAGAAAGAGTTACGGAACTCTTAGGACTGGTACATAGTGATGTATGCGGTCTCATGTCTACACACGCCAGGAACGGTTCTTCTTACTTCATTACATTCACTGACGATCTCTCTAGATACGGGCATGTGTTCCTGTTGAAACACAAGTCTGAAGTTTTTGAGAAATTCAGAGAATATAAGTACGAAGTAGAGAATCAAACGGGAAAAAGTATTAAGATTCTTCGATCTGATCGAGGAGAAGAATACTTAAGCAATGAGTTCCTAGATTATCTAAAAGAGAATGGGATTCTCTCTCAGCTTACTCCTCCATATACACCACAGCACAACGGTGTATCGGAACGAAGGAATCGCACCCTATTAGATATGGTGCGCTCAATGATGAGTACAGCTGAGTTACCTATTTCCTTCTGGGGGTATGCGCTTGAGACAGCCATAGACCTATTGAATAGAGTTCCCACCAAATTTGTGCCTACCACTCCATATGAGATATGGAAAGGGAAGAGACCACATCCTAATTATATTAAGATATGGGGTTGTCCGGTCTATGTCAAAAGGCAAAATCCGGACAAACTCGAGGCAAGATCTGTCTTATGTAAGTTTGTAGGATATCCCAAAAATTCACAAGGGTATATCTTCTACCACCCCGAGGAACAAAAGGTGTTTGTTTCTTGACATGCCACTTTCTTAGAAAAAGGTTTTCTTATTAAACAGAATAGTGGCATTGAGGTAGAACTGGAAGAGGTTCCAGCAACACAAACTATAACAGAAGACTTGGTAGAACCAGAGGATGCAGTAGTACCCGACGAACCCCAGCCTCTCCGCCGATCTAGCAGGGTTTCTCATCCGCCTGAGAGATACTACGGTTTTCTCATTGATGGTGGAAGCGAGGATTGCATCATGGAAGATGATGACCCGACTAGTTTCGAGCAGGCCATCACGAGTAGTGACTCTGTGAAATGGCTGGATGCAATGCGATCTGAGATGGAATCCATGTACACCAATAAAGTATGGATTTTGGAAAATCCTCCTGAAGGGGTAAAACCCATTGGGAGCAAGTGGATTTTTAAAAAGAAATTTGGTGTAGATGGAAAAGTTGAGACTTTCAAAGCTAGACTTGTAGCAAAGGGTTTTCGTCAACGACCAGGTGTGGATTATGACGAAACCTTTTCTCCAGTGGCTATGCTTAAGTCCATCCGGATCTTACTTGCCATTGCTGCATACCATGACTACGAAATCTGGCAAATGGATGTTAAGACCGCCTTTCTAAACGGTGATTTAGAAGAGTGCGTGTACATGACTCAGCCAGAGGGCTTCGTAGATAGTGGGAGCAGCGGAAAGGTGTGCAAGCTGCTTAAATCCATTTATGGGTTAATGCAAGCATCGCGGAGTTGGAACATCTGTTTTGATGTTGTAGTCAAAGAGTTTGACTTCATCAAAAATATAGATGAACCTTGTATCTATAAAAAGGTAGCAGAGAGTAAGGTTGTCTTCCTCGTATTGTACGTGGATGACATACTCTTGATAGGAAATGATATTCCTATGCTGCAATCACTCAAGCTCTTCTTATCACAAAGATTCTCAATGAAAGATCTAGGTGATGCCTCCTGCATATTGGGAATTATGATCTATAGAGATAGATCTAAACGGATATTGGGATTGTCCCAATCCAGGTACATTGACACCATACTAAAAAGGTTTATTATGGAAGAATCCAAGCGTGGGAACCAACCCACGATCTCTGGACTCACTCTCTCCAAAGAGATGTCTCCCAAGACTGATTTGGAGAGAGCTCGCATGCAAGGGATACCCTATGCTTCGGCAGTAGGCTCTATCATGTATGCGATGCTATGTACCAGACCCGATGTAGCATACTCACTAAGTGTAGTGAGTCGGTATCAAGCAGATCCTGGAGAGAGTCACTGGACAGCTGTGAAGAACATTCTCAAGTACTTGCGAAGGACTAGGGAAATGTTCTTGGTGTATGGTAACGGAGAACTCCGGGTTGAGTCCTTTACCGATTCCAGCTTCCAAAGTGATAAGGACGACTTTAAGTCGCACTCGGGATTTGTCTTTACCCTCAATAGAGGGGCAGTATGTTGGAAGAGTTCCAAACAGGATACCGTTGCAGACTCGACGATGGAGGCTGAATATATCGCTGCCAACGATGCTGCCAAAGAGGCTGTCTGGATGAAGAAGTTCATTAGTGAACTTGGTGTGGTTCCATCCATTGAGTATCCAATACCTCTGTATTGCGATAACAATGGAGCTGTGGCTTTGGCCAAGGAACCCAGGTCCCATCAGAAGTCCAGACATATTCTGAGGCGGTATCACCTGATCAGGGAGATAGTTGATCGCCGGGAGATCGAGGTCAGGAAAGTAGATACGAAGGATAACACTACGGATCTACTCACGAATGCCATTCCCCAGATACAGTTTGAGAGATTATTCGGGATGCTAGGTATGAGATACTACAGCAGCTGGCCTTAGTGCAAGTGGGAGATTGTTAGTTATGTATATGCCCTAGAGGCCATTGTTGTACATATGATGTATATTATGATGGATGCTTGGATATATACAGAGAGGACTTTCTTGCTCGTCATGATAGTATGCTATTTGGTTTCACTTTATCTTAACATGTTGACTTGTATTGGTTTACTGTCTTTCTCTCACATGTTGATAAAGCCCTTAAGATCTGTACTCGACTACTGGGATTATGATGAGATCATACTAGTAAGGCCACGGTAGTCGACGAGTACATCCTATAAATGTTCCTGGTCGAGGGTATATCGAGACAGGGCATCGATACACCAGAGTAGACTAGCGTATACGCATCTTGACCCATATGATGGGCGATGGATGATCCCATATCCATCGGTGTTTGACATCAAGGATGGTGTACGGATGCTCAGTGGAGACTGGGTACACTGGACGGACTCGCCGAGAACTCCCAGATGGTGATATACCACACGTCAGATGGCAGTTCTCCGGTGACGCTGGTACAGGGTAGTCTGTAGACCCGAGATCGTCATAGAGTCTTGTGTGATTCCCACTGTGCTTTGATTTCCACCTTACCACGTCCAAGAGGGCATGCAAAACGGTGGCTTTTGGGTACAGTCCCGAATCACATGGAGGCAATGAGCGATAGGAGGGGATTCGTCTCTCCCGGTATAGGGAGTTGATATTGTGCTGTGTTCGATTGGCTATAACTGGAAGTCCCTGGCCAGGGCTGATATAGAGATATACTGGTAAGTGTTACCAGTAGTTTCTCGACCTGTTATGAGCCTCACATCGACACGACTTATCGGTTACTGGGGTCTGACGTATACCACCCCTAGACTTGATATGCGACATATCAGACGAACAGACCGGACTGTACGGGAGTGTTACTGATTGGATTCACAGGAGAACGGACAGGCTAGCTTGTTGATCTTCTGATCGCTCAATACCTGGGTGGCTGTTACGTTTAGCTGACCGCTTGCAGCTTGTGGGTGTTTGATATGATCATCACCTGCTACCGGCGTATTGACGATTCTTTAGAGTCCTAAACAGAGATTTCTTGGCTCAGGCAAAACGGAGTAGAGGCACATATGTGATATGTGCAGGACCGAGGATAATGCGATATGTGATACCGTACTATATTCTCGCGATATTTAGATATGAACCGGGTCATCGGATCAAGTGTTGATTCGATGAATCGGTCATGAGATATTAGTCGGTTATATTTGATATAGCCGGATCGTCGGATCAAGTGTTGATTCGATGATTTAATGTATAAATATATATATATGATATATTATATTACATTATCTAATATTGGCTCGCTTTATTATTTCATTTTCTCACCGGATTAATACATTGATATATATGCGATATATGTTAATTGTATTATTTTCTTTTGTTGCAAATATATAATATATATGTGATATATATTATTGTGACATGATATGATTTATTATGAAATATGTTTAGGGATGATTAAAAGAGATTAGGGTTTGATTAGGGTTAGCTCCTTCTTGTTCATTCTAGAAGGATTTCCTTTTGTCTTGGTTAAGATATTATGGTTGATACTTATCCTTGACTCATTCTTAACCTAACTAAACCCTAGCTCTAGTTTATTCTCTACAAAGGTTAAGCCTCTCATCCTTGACCATGGTTCCATAATAAATCATATATTATTATCTACTATTCATCACAAAATGAATTATCTCATTATTCTTCATCTTCTTCTCTCTTGAGTTTTTGAGAGAGCTCACTTGTGATTTCTTTTGTGATGATTTCTTATGAGAAAATGATATAAAAAGAAAGCATAAATACTACTCCATCATCCTCATCTAATCTAGCCCATTAGATTAGGGTGTTCACCTCATTAGAGTGAGAGAGCTTGAGCTATTGCAACTTCGACGTAGATCATCGGAGAAAAGGAATACGACAAGCTATCATGGATCGTTCGAGTCGTGGAGCCTCTCTTGAGTCCGGGAGATCGTGGATCGCGGCGAAGGGACTTCTACTCGGAGCTTGTGAAGCGAAGGAGCGGACTACAAAGGTTGTAATCCCTCACACTTTGTAGTAAAGATGTTTACTTGCATGTTAAACCCTAATAATCTAGCAAAGATCCCGGCTTTGGGTTGTTCGGCACGTCTAAAATTTAATTCGGACATGTTTGATGCCTTATGAACCCTCACAAGAGTGCCTAGGAACCCTACAGATAGAGCTCATAGGATTCTTGCTTGACTACCAGCATTATGATGGAGATCATATACGTGGGAGCTGGGTGGTCCATAAGCACATCTTTAAATGTCCTAGTCGAGGGAGTATCGAGACTAGTGTATACTTTTCGAGACCCCGACGAGGGGCGGTGGCCGGTCTCACAAGCCATTAGTGTCAGTTAGTCACCTAAGATAGTATACAAGTGCTCATTGGGTTATGAGTTACACTGGACGGACTCGCCGAGAACATGCTAGATAGTATTATACTTATTGTCAGATAGCAGTTCTCAGGTGACATGAGTACAGGTTAGTCTGTCGACCTGAGATTGTCATTTATCTTGTGTGAGTTCCTACTGTGCTTTGATTACTATCCTATCACGGCTCAAAGGATTCGTGCAAATATGTTTTAGTTGGGTACAGTCCCGAGCCACATGGAGGCAGTGAGCGGATCGTCGGGGATTCTTCTATCCCGGTATTGGGAGTTGATGTCGCGCTGTGCACGGGTGGCCATCATCAGAAATTCTTGGCCACGGTGGACGAGAATTCTGATTTGGATCAGTATTTTCTCGGTGGGTGATGTGCTTCACACCAACACGAAATATAGCGTTATTAAGGGGTCTGACTTCATCCACCCCTAGACCCGATATACGATACTCTTAGACGAACAGACCAGACTGTACGGAGATTGTCACAGACAGGCTCAGTAGGGGTACGGATGAGTTTGCTCATCGGCCTTCCTTTTGCTCAATACCTAGGTAGCCATTACGTACAGCTAGTGCCGCTGACGTGCTTGTGGTTAAACCCACTGCTAGCGTATTGACGAGTCTTTAGAGTCCCACACAAATGGTTTCCCTGGTTCAGATGAAATGATGTAGTAGCCAGATTTTGATACGTGCAGGGCTCCGATCGAATGATTGTACTAGTTACCCGGACTTTCGATCTGATGGTTGATAATACTAGCCGGCTCAGGATTGAGCCGGATTATTAAATCAGGTATTGATTTAATAATTTACGTATATATATTTCGATATGTAAATTCTAGTTTTATGTCCTTTGTGTTATTCTATCTCTTTGGGTATTCATATTTTGATACGAATACGGGTATGTATATACAGTTGAGTGTATTCCGTATTTATACGAAAAACATTCTAGAAGGTGGACACCTCATTTTGGTTTATCCATTTATTAATTTAAATGGAAATGAGGTATAAAGGTAGTGAAGAGAGGATGATGAGAACCATATTTGAATAGTGTTGACAAATGAATTGAAAATTCATTTGTGCAAACTATTCAACTATGGTGGCTTTATTTTATTGGAAAATGTTTTTATACAAAACCATACTCTCATTTATGAGAACACAAGGATGGTTATATGATGAAAATCATTCTCACCATTTGCCTCATCTCTCTTCACTAGCCTTTCTTAAGCTCCTCCTCCTTCTTCTTGAACTTCCACCCTACCATCACATGTGTTGAGAATCAAGGGTGGAAGAGAGATGGATATACACTAAGAATAACTCACTCCATCCCTAGGTACTCTAAATTAGCATCCTAGAGTCCTAGTTGCTCCACTATGTTTCTAGTATGGAGCTAGAGCCATGAACTACATCTCTCGGGTAGATCATCTTCGATGGAGGAAGACCGGCTTGCAAGCGCGATCCGGAGCACTTAAAGATAGCTTGAGGATGTGAGCATTCTACACATAGTAGATTAGTTTAGCTCACTACGTTTTGTTTACAAGTTCTAGCTATTTAGTTCGATTCTTGGTTTGGGAATTTCGGCAAACTAGAAAAAATTTTAAATCTATGCTGCCATCTTTGAAAACTAGTTTGCTAGTGTGCCTAAGTTCCCAGCGGTGGTATCAGAGCCATGCTAAAAGCTAGACTTGTTTGCACTACTTTAGAGTTTTGATCGACGGAATTTTTCGAATCGCGCTTCCATTTTCATGCCCGCTGTCCGATTTTGAAAGTTGTTCAAAAAATTATTCTGATTACCTTAAAATTAAGTGCAGACATTTTGAGAGGCCCTGAAGAAATTTGGGCACATGAGCCCAACATACGACCGCCGAAACGCCGCCTTGCATTCCTATTGGCCGCGGTTCCGCGGTCAAAGTGTGGTCGTTGTGCCCCAAATTAATTATGGTACTCTGGAATATGGAAATGTGATTTTTGGGATGTATGTTTTTGGCCCAGATTTGTCTGTGTACTTGTTTGTACTTGGAGGGCCAATGCGGAAAGTTTTAATCGATCGAAACTTTAAATTTGTGCTTTTTTGAGTTTTTATTTCTTCGACCGTGAATATCATAGCGCGGTGTAATCTGACTGGTTGTTATATGCACAATCAGACGGGTTTACGAACATGATATTCGCGTTGATGTTCTGTGTTGCTCTGTGATTATGGTTATGTTGGATTTGTCGCGATAGATAGCCCAGTGTACGTAGTATAAGATGTAGTTCTCTGTGATATAATGTATATTCATATTGCGTGACGAGCGTCCGACATATGGACTGCCGTCATTGCGGCTTGTATTATTCTTTGGGGCGCGTCCAGGTTGCGGACGTAGTCACCATTGTATATTCTGTGTTTCATTACATGCATTAGGATTACCCTACGGCGGGGTGCTCGAGTACCCGGGTTCTAGAGGGCAACATGCCTCTATCTCATAGCGTTGAGACCAGGTGCTTTACTCTAGAATTGGCGGACTATTCGTCGCATTTGTATGGGGTATAGGTTTGACCCGCGGATGGATGCCCAAGTCACCGGATTTCGGAAGTGCTGGGTGGTCCACTCACTTCATTGATTGGGGTCGCCTCGATTCTGGGATTGGTGGGTGGCTTGCCGCACTTGTAGGGGTCTAGGGTCTGATACTACGGGCTATCCACACGACCGGGATATTGCATTTCATATTTGGCTCCATTGAAATGTACATTTCCTTGTTTATCCACATTTCCATATTGTATTTGCTTCTGCTGTGATGCTTCTGTGATGTTACTTGATATCATGCGTGAGACGAATATTCATATTATATATATATATATATATATAGTAGACGCTATATATGTTTTGCATCCGCGCTAGTCCTGTCCCCGTCCTGCCGTAAGTTAAGTAACCTTACGGTGAAGACCTGCGACCCTGTGGCGAATGCGGATGGCATATATGTGCGTGATTATTTTCGTTTCTTTTCTGGCATGAGTGATTGTCAAGGATTCGTCTTTCTTGGTATTAGGAGTCAATGTTACGCTCGGTTGACCATCACCATAAATCCGTGACCACGGTGGATGCGATTTACTAGTAGGAGTTTAGTAGTTTCTCGATTGGTGATGAGCTTGACTCCGGTATGACTTATCGGGTTATTAAGAGTCTGACGTTATCCACCCCATTGATCCGATATGCGATACTCTTAGATGAAGAGACCGTACTGTACGGAGATTGTCACATCCAGGCTCAGTAGGGTACGGACGGACTTGATTGTCGACCTCCCTTTCTGCAGATACCTGGGTAGCCGTTACGTATAGCTAGTACCGCTGATGTGCTTATGGTTTTTGAATTTATCCAGTAAATCACTGCCAGCGTATTGTCCGGTTTTTAGAGTCTCTCTTGGAGGGTTTTTCCGGTTTGGGCGATATGATTTAGAGGCCGTATATTGATACGTGCAGGGGTCCGATTAAATACGTGTACTGATTATACGGATTTTAATCGGACAGTTGATAACACTAGCCGGCTTAGAATAAAACCGGATTATTAAATCATGTTTTTATTTAATAATTTATATATATATATATATTCTAATATTATGTTCACTATTCATTTTCTCTCTTGGCTATTCGTATTTTTATATGGATACGCATATATGTATTTCGATACGTATATCAGGTTGTATTTCGTATTTATACGGAATAATTCTAGAAGGAGGACACTCCATTTGTGAATATTCATATTAATGAATATTCAAGGATATGAGGTGGAGGGTGAGGTGGTTTTGGGTATGGTTGAGGGCATCTAGAGAGGGATGAGCTTCAATTGTTTATAGAAAAATGGTTATGATATTTTATTTGATGGTTGAAAATTAAATTGAAGCCGTATTCCATTCTCTCATTCATTCCATAACTTAGCTCATTGTGTTATAGCCAGCCCTTTCTCCTTCTTCATTGCTCTCTAGAGCATGTGAGATGAGTAAAATGATAGTGGAAAAATTATACATCCCCACACTCTATTTCTAACAAAATTGGAGTATCGGTTGCTTCATTATGTGAAACTGGAGTATGGATTGGTTCTCTCGGATGGATCATCTTCGACAAGGACGGTCGCCTCTCAAGTTTGCTCCCAACGGCCTACAAGGAGTTTGAAGGGGTCTTTCAAGATTAGATGAACACGCATCAAAAGTTGTAATCCCTAAACCTTTCATACTTAGTTTTCTAGTTTAATATTTGGTACGATCACTAGGGATTAGTTTCTAGTGCTTCCCGTAAAAAAAAAAATTTCGATTTCGTATTGGCCGTGGTTATAGCGGCAAGGGCACTAGGAACTTTCAATGGTATCAGAGCAACCTAAACACTAAAACTAGTTGTAAACATTATTTTATTTTTGACGCTGAAAGTTTTGCCAGATCGAGTTTCGAATTCTAAGTTTCTGTCCATTTTTGAAAACGAAACTGAAATTTTTTTGGAGTATGTCAGTGGACTTGTTTTGAGATATGAAAACATGGCACAAAACCCGAGGATCTAATTCAAAATTTGGGCCGTCGGAAAATTGTTTTGGCCGCTATTTACATCCCAAAATTGTCCTTAGGTCCCTGGATTTTGGTTGTTGCTCGGAATTGATGAAACTTGATTTTTGGTATACTTTGTTTTTGCTCAGGTCTCGGTTTCTGTGATTTGGGGTTGTTTTGGTTTGTTGGAAAACTTTTGGTCGAAACTTTTACATCGTTTCATCAATTCCGAGCAACATTTTAGAACTTATAGTTATACTCTTTTGCTTTGCATAGAGGTATTCGATTATGAATATTCTGCACCTCATTTGATGAGGAAAGAGCCTTGATCCCTTCACGCGGGCTTCGCTCTTAAACAAAAGTTTATGTTTCTATAACTATTCGGTTTTCTTCAAAACAATTGTTTTAAAATGCGGAGCCTAAACCACTCCTTTTCAAAGCCACTCGAGTTCCTTCAACGACATCAAGTACATTACGTTAAACGTTTTTTTGCCAAAAACCAGCCGTAGCCCTCCGTTATTTCAGATTAGTAGTATTTAGTATCCGTGTTGCGTTTGTTGACATAGTCAACGCGTAGTGTGCGAAAGCTAAGTGGTGTTTTTCTGTGCATAAAGATGCGATTGGTTAGGACGGTCGTGCGGCCTTATTGACCTAATCAAGAGCTCATGCGGGTGGGTTTAATGCAATCAAGAAAATGACGGGTTGAACTTGACCAGCGGTTATTTTTTGTTGACCTAGTCAAGGTCATAAGCCGTTAGGGGTAAAAACCATATCAGGGATTTCAAATATAAGGAAAACTTGTCAAGTTTGCGCATACCTTCTGGAGTGTGGTAATCTTGGCCGGCTTCCGTCAAAATTATCGCACAATGATTGTTGGGTCCCGACTCCCACTAATGAGGAGGTAATACTCCTCGGGAGATTTTCACTTCACAATTAGCTAACCTATTAGGTGTCCAGAAAGTGTTAACGAGATTACGTCTCAGCGGAAACGGACTTATTAAATTAGGTCCGTACGAAAGCACGGGGGACCTCTGTCGAAGTACCAACACTAACCTGGATGAACGGTTAGCGAACTTGTAAGGTGTATATGATCCTGACTGGTTCTCTTTTTAGGGCTTGAAGGAGAATTCGAAAAAACAATGGGAGCTATCCTGATTAAATAAAATGATTAACCAATCTATTCTTGATAGAGTACACGCTGAGTGTTTCTTTTCTCTCTCTGATTTGCGACCATGACTTACCTTAAACTAAAACTCATTAACCAAGTTAACCGAACCTTCTTACACATTTTGGTTTTGGATTGTCATGATTCACGACAAAGTCACATATTTCCCTGCTACTCCTACTTTTCCTTAATCTTCTCCAGAACACTCCGTATCACTACGATGATCCATATTGTTTGGAAAGACCATCGTAAAGTTACATACGAACTCGAAAAAATTATTTCAGTTGAAGATGGCCACCGGTTTTGAAAAATTAGGATTGTATAATTCTGTCGTCTCTCCTACTTCACCTTCTCTCTAGTTGAGAGCTCATTGTACAGGGAGAGTACACCTGTTATGCTTGTTAGATAGTTTTCTTCCAAATCTTAGGTCGGTGCCGAAAGGTGGAGAAGGAAGAAAACCAACTAGTGTAAGTGAGGTGTACAGAAGGAAAGATGTAGAGATATATAAATGGATTGAAGTGAGGGTAAAGAAAATTGCAACCAGTGTCATGAATCTGAATATTGGAAAAGACATTACTAGGAATACACGACCACCCCCTTGAAACATTTATATTTCAGTTTTTCTGTGTACTTGTAATTGAAAATTATTTTCCCAATTAAGTCTAATTTTAGGGTATGTATATATCATATTAGAGTCTCACATCTGTAGAGCATTACAGATGCTGAGAAGGAGTAAAATATTGGGAAATGAGTGATTTGATTTTCAATATCGGAATTCATAGCAATTTGTGATATTGGATTAAATCGCCTGGATCTGCTGAACGACAAATATTTGGTTTCAAATAACCGTTGTTATGCATCAATTTTTATAATTGAATATTTTTATTTTTATTTTATAAAATGAGATATAAATTTTGAAAATTGTTTTCAAACATTTACCTTTATCATTTAAAGATAATGTAAGGTGCATTAACGGTATATACATTCTTGACCAAAATACAGTTATCAACTTACAAACATACGAAATTTGAGTTAATAAACTCTTGGGGCTAATACATAAAAATGTATGTTGTCCAGTGTCCTTTTAGACAAGGGGTTGATACTCTTATTTCATTCAGGTTACTTATAAGTTCTCTTATTTTAGACACGCATTCGTTGAAATGCAAGGTTCAAAAATTTTGAGAAGTTTATAGGTATAAGAATAAAGTAGAGAACCATAAATTGGAAATATCATGATTTTTCAAAGTGATAAAAAATGTAGATATTTATGCTAAGATTCCGTCGTAGTAATATTGAAAACTTGATTTTCTCATAGGTTACTCATTCGTGGGTGTGCTCCTTGGTGAGTAGTGTTGTATGAACTTTTTCCATTTGGGATATGCACTGGAAACAGCTGCATAACTTTTGAATATGTTTCCATTTAATTTGCGTCTTAGATTCTATATGGACATAGAATGTAGAATACCTTAAGGATGTTAAGATATGGAGTTATCCGGTTTCTGTTTAACAGCAGAATCCGAACAAACTCAAGGCACGTTTCAGTAATGGCAGTTTGTGGGTTATCACAAGCATTCACAAGGGTTTAATTTCTACCATTTTAATGATTAACGGTGATATTGTTCTTGACTCGCCACCTTTTTATAAAAGGAATCTTTTTGTAAAAAAAAAACTAATGGTACTATGGTAGAACATGAAGTGATTTGAGAACCACAAATGGTTACTGAAAATTTAATTGGACTCGACAAACCTTATCATTCCACAGATATTAGTAGGTGATCTCAGCCACCTGAGAGATACTTCGGTTTCCTCGTAGACGGTGACATAGAGGTCAGCATCACGGTGATGATGACCCTACTGGTTATCAGCAGTTCATGGGAAGTGGTAACTTTCAGGAGACCGGATGCAATATATCCAAGTTGGACTCCACGCACTTTTGCAAATTATCAAATTTGTTGGGTGCTCCTGAAGGGGTAAAACCCAATAGGAGCAATTGGATCTTTTCGAGATCTGTGCAGGGGGAAAGGTATTAACCTAATAAGGCTAGACATGTATTGGAAAGTTGTCATCAAATACACGACGTGGATTGTGATGAAACTTTACTTCATTGTCTGTGCTGAAGTCCATACAGATATGACTTACCACTGTTACTATTCAAAACTATGATATCTGACAAGAGAATGACTATAATGTTTTTCTAAATGAGAATTTAGAAGTGCACGTGTATACGACTCTGCCAGAAGATTATCATAGTCAGTGGGAGCAGCGGAAGGTGCGCAAGTAGCTTATGTTTATTTGTAGACTAAAGCAGGCAAAGGGGAGACGAATCATCTGGTTTTGATGTAACAGTCAAGGTGTTTGATTTTATCAAAACAACAGATGAACTTAGTGAGAAGGATGTAGGGAGTATTGTTCTGGGATTTGGATGACATACTCCTGATAGAAAGTGATGTTCCTATACTATATCGGTCAAATTTTGGTTGTCACGGGTGTTTCTCTATATAGAATATGGATAAGATTTCAGGAATTCTGGTGACTAGATCTATGAGTTTAGATCTAGATTTAGAAAGTGTTCCAATCCGAGTACTTAGACACCATTCTAAAAATGGTTTAGAATGGACAACTCCTGGCGTGGTGGTGTACCCGCAAGTGATAGAGCCACCCTCTCTAAAGAGATATCTTCTAAACTAATGAGGAGAGAGACTTGCATGAATGACATATCACTTGCTTAAACAATTGAGTTAATCATGTGATGTCATGCACCAAACCAGATGTTGCTTTTGCACTTGCTGAGATATCAGGGATCCTGGTGACTAGATCTATATCGATAGATCCAGATTTGGGAAGTGTCCCAATCCGGGTACTTAGATACCATTCCAAAAGTGGTTTAGAATGGATGGCTCTTAGTGTGATGGTGTACCCGCAGGTGATGGAGCCACCCTCTTTAAAGAGATGTCTTCTAGACTGATGAAGAGAGAAACTCGCATGAACGACATATCATTTGCTCAGGCAATTGAGTCAACCATGCAATATCTTGTACCGAACTAGATATCGCTTCTGCACTTGCCATAGTAGGCAGATATTAATCCAATCCTGGAGAAACAAATGGAAGAAGAGAAGAACATGTCATGATGTTTTTGGAATATGGTAACGACAGCGTCGTCCAAGAGATAATTATCGGTTCATACTTTCAAGATGACGTGGAAGACAGAGATGCTGTCAGAGTTTTGAGTTTACCCTCTTCTGAGGAGCAGTATATTGGATATGGTTCCAATAGGGATACTGAGGTATACATGGTGCTGGATGCTGGGTATGACTCAACGGAGTATACAGCCCAACAAGTTTGTTAGATAAAATTGTTCATTTATGAACTTGGTCACATCAAGTATCCAAACAAATTCTTGAAGCGGCGTATCGCTCGGTTCGGGAGATTGTTGATCTCAGCGAAGTTGAGATATAGAGAGATGAAGTTGGAACATTATAGCGGATCTACTCACTGAAGCTATTTGTCGGGACCCGGTTCTTGCTCACGGAATAAAGTGCACACAGAACAAAGTGCCATGTCAAGTGTCATGCCAAGAGGGCAGGGTCCGCCTCTTGAGTCCGTGGGACCAATTGTAGAACAACAGGGAATGTTTGGAATACATTCCGAAAGAGGGCAGATCTGTACTATAAATGGAATGATACCACTCTTGAATACAGAGGTGCCTTTTAAGTGAACCAGCACTGCAAGAGCTTGAGAACTCCGTAGTTAAGCGTGCTCGAGCCAGGGAAGTTCTGGGATGGGTGAACTTCTGAGAAGTGGCCCCTAGTCGGGTCCGGTTCGCTCCGAAGGACAAAACCGTGCGGTTTCGGCCAGATCGGACAGTATCCTCTGTGTTGAGAGTGGATCATGACAGAATGGTATCAGAGCTGGTCCCTCAATAGTAGGTCTGCGGCTTGAGGACGAACCATTGTTCAAAGGTGGGGAGGATGTCGGGACCCAGTTCTTGCTCATGGAATAAAATGCCACACGGAACAAAGTTTCACGCCAAGTGTCATGCCAAAGGGGCGGGGGACACCTTTGAATCCGTGGGGGCCGCCTCTTGAGTCTATGGACCCACTGTAGAATAATGAGGAATTTTCGGAATACATTCCGAAAGAGGGCATATCTGTACTATAAATGGAATGATACCACTCTTCAATACAGAGACGTCTTTTAAGTGAACCGACACTACAGGAGCTTGAGAACTCCGTAGTAAAGTGTGCTTGAGCCAGGGAAGTTCTAGGATAGGTGACCACCTGGGAAGTAGCCCCTGGTTGGGTCCGGTTTGCTCTGAAGGAAAAAACCGTACGGTTTCGGTTAGAGAGAACAATACCGTTTGTGTTGAGGGTGGGTCATGATACTATTTCTCGAATACAGATATGCGATACCACAATAATTAGCCTTAAGTACAAGTGGGAGATTATTGGCTATTATGATAATTGAAAGAGGACCTATACAGGTAGAACAGTCTTATTCGAAATGATAGTATGCTATCTGATTTGTCTTTATCATTGATGTGTATATGTTTTACTTGTTATTACTTGTCGCTAATACATAATGATGAAGCCCGTAGGATTCTTGATAACTACCAGTATTATGATGGTGATCATATGTGAGAGTTGGGTAGTCCATAAGCACATCCTTAAATGTCCCTAGTCGAGAGAGTATCGAGACTGAGCATCGATATTCTGGAGTAGACTAGTGTAAACGTTTTTAGACCCCGCCGAAATACGGTGGCCGGACTCACAAGACATTAGTGTTTTGTCACCTAACATAGTATACAGGTGCTCACTGGAGGTGAGTACACTGGACGAACTCGCCGAGAACTTTTAGATGGTATTATACCTATCTTCAGATTGAAGTTCTCTAGTGGCATGGGTACATATTAGTCATTTGACCTGAGATCGTCATTTGTCTCGTGTAAGTTCCCACTGTGCTTAGACTACCCTACCACGGCTTAAAGGAATCGTACAAACATGTTTTAGTTGGGTATAGTCCCGAACCACATGGAGGCAGTGAACAATTGTCAGGGATTCGTCTCTCCTGGTATTAGGAGTCAATGTCGCGCTCAGTTGGCCATCACCATAAATCTGTGAGCACAGTGGATGAGATTTACTGATAGGAGTTCAGTAGTTTCTCGATTGGCAATGAGCTTGACTCCGGCATGACATATCGGGTTATTACGGGTCTGACGTTACCCATCCTATAGACCCGATATGTAATACTCTTAGACGAAGAGGCCAGATTGTACGGAGATTGTCACATTCAGGCTCAGTGGGGTATGGACGGACTTGATTTTCGATCTCCCTTTCGGCAGATACCTGGGTAGCTGTTACGTACAGCTAGTGCCACTGACTTGTGGTTTTTGGATTTATTCGGTAAATCATTGCCAGCGTATTGTCGAGTTTTTAGAGTCTTACACAGAAGGTTTTTCCAGTTCAGGTGATATGATGTAGAGATTGTATATTGATATATGCAGGGATCCGATTAAATACGTGTACTGGCTATACAGACTTTAATCGAACAGTTGATGATATTAGCCGGATTAGGATTAAACCGGATTATTAAATCAAGTTTTGATTTAATAATTTATATATATATGTTGTGTATATATATTCTAATATTATGTTTGTTATTTATTTTCTCTCTTGGCTATTCATATTTTTATACGGATACGCGTATATGCATTTCGATACGTATACTGGGCTGTATTCCGTATTTATACGGAATATTTCTGGAAGGACATCTCATTTGTAAATATTCAAGGATATGAGATGGAGGGTGAGGTAGCTTTAAGGATGGTTGAGGGCATATAGAGAGGGATGGGCTTCAATTGTTTATAGAAAAATGGTTATGATATTTTATTTGATGGTTGAAAAATAAATTGAAGCCATATTCCATTCTCTCATTCATTCTATAACTTAGCTCATTATGTGTTATGACTAGCTCTTCCTCCTTCTTTTTCTACTTCATTGCTCTCTTGAGCATGTGAGATGAGTTAAAATGATAGTGGAAAAATCCTACATCCCCACACTCCATTTCTAGCAAGTATGGAGCATCGGTTGCTTTACTAGGTAAAGCTGAAGCTTAGATCGGTTTTCTCGGATGGACCATCTTCGGCAAAGACGGCTCAAGCTTATCCCGACGGCCTACGAGGAGCTTGGAAGGATCATCCACGATTAGATGGGCACACCTCAAAGGTTGTAATCCTTGAACCTTGCATGCTTAATTTTCTAGTTTAGTGTTTGGAACGATCGCCGGGAATTAGTTTCTAATACTTCTCGTAAAATTTTTGTTTTTCGATTTCGTATCGGCCATGGTTGTAGCGATAACGGCACTGAAAACTTTCAAAATTCTCAATAAAAAAATAACCCTGCCGACATCCTCCCAAAAGACGTTGAATTGAAAAAAGAATACAATCATAATTAAAGTAAAAGATGAAAAATCATGTGAAATGCACTCAAAGAAAGTTTTTGCAATCATAACATGAATACTTTCCATAAATTGTCTTCCTTTTTTAAGGACTGTTTTGTCTCTTTAGATCCCGATCTAATAAACCGCTAACAATAAGTCTTGTTTGGATAGGCAGTGATGATGCACGGTACTGGGAACTCCTCAGATCATGACACGTGGCAGATGACGTGTCCCAAAGCTTACGAGAAAGGAGTAAGAACGGTACATTGGAAGCATACCCCAGGCCTTCGACCTGAGGACGCTCTCGACCTTTGATGGCCTTCCAGCCCACTCCTATGCTCGTCTTACAAACAACCATTGGCTCGCTTCCGAGCCCTCCCACGCGCGTTGAGCTTCCTCAGCCCACCTAGTTCGCCGTCGATCTATCACAGATCCAAGCGTTCTCGGCCTCTCGCTCGTCTCCGGGCCTCCCGCCGAGCTCAGCTTCCTCGGTATAGCTGACCGACCAACAGCACAGATTACACGCGTCTCCACCATGGCTCCGCAAATCTCGCCAGACGCGAGATATTCGCCGCCCACGATGCCGTGTTCCACGCCATCGCGTTCCCCTATTAACTAGCGTATCCCGTCATTAATGGGGGGATCCCTCCTTTCCCGCAGGCGTAATGTCAGGGGCGTAACGGCCGGCATGAATTTCGCGCCCGCCAGCCCAAGACTGCTACTATATAAACCCCTCTCTCAGACAACTCAGGTAAGGCAATTTTACCCAATAGGCCGCTACTCTGCCCAAATGCCTCGACTAACTTGATCGTCGGAGGGTCCACGGTGGTACAACCACCCCGGGACTTCCTTGCAGGTAGCTCGGCTTCATTCCAAAATCAAGCCCACTGAGATCCACACGCATCAAGAGGCAATCCTCAGACCCAATCCCAGCCGTCCATCACCGCTTGCTGCAGATCAACGGAAAACAACATCTGAAGGAGATCAAGACCTCCATCAGTTGGCGCCGTCTGTGGGAATCGAAAAATTCCGCTCAACGAAAATTGATCTTTCGATCTCGAACTCATGGCGACGATCCAAGCTCCAGCCGCCGTCCTCCCCACAACGGAGACGCGGGTGGATCCCCTCCTCCCCCGAACGCCATTCACGCACTGTCTGTGCGGATAGATCGGCTCGCGTCCGTCGTGGATGCGCTTGTCCGTGTCCAAACGGTGGGACAAGCTCCCCAAGTTGCCGCGCCCCCACCTCGGGAGCGACACATAGGGAGAGAAGACACTGCCCGCGCCGGCGCATCTGAGCACCGCCACGCTTTCTCCAGAGGCTACAGATCCCCCGTGGCGACCAATTCGATGACCCGGTGGGCACCTCACAGCTCGACGCCGAGGACTTATGAAAGAGCGCCCCGCCCTGAGGCCCATCGCGCTGTTGTCCCTCCCGAGGAGGTGTCGGCCAGCTCGCCTGCTCCTAGGCATGGCCGGCGCCCTCTCCCTCGACAGGCTCGCGCGGATAGGACTCACCACGGCAGCTCGAGGACGACCTCGCCAGAGGACCTGAGGAACCTCATTGAACAGAACCGGAACCGCAGCCAGGCGCAGGTCGCCAGCAGCAGGGGCCATAAATCCGAATATGCTGAATCCTCAGGATACCACGACCGACTCGATGCCCTCGAAAAGAAGATCGAGGGTATACATCGGGAGAGTCGCCCTTCAAACGACGGGGCTAGATATGCCGCCGACTCGCTTACGATGCCCTTCACCGAAGAGCTGCTCGCTAGGAACAAGCCCCCAAAGGTCTCCTTCTTCGACGGGAAGTCCGACCTGAAAGACCATTTGGACGCATTCACAGCATGGATGAGTTTCCAGGACAACTCCGACGCCGCCCAATACCGTGCATTCCCCGCCACTCTCATCCGCTCTGGATGAGACTGGTTCCGAGGACTCACACCACGCTCCATCTCTACCTTCGATGAGCTGGCCACCCAATTCCTCGGCCATTTCGTCGGGAACAGACGGCAGAAGCGGACCGTCGATCATCTCTTCCCCATAAAGAGCGGGGACAAGGAATCCTTCAAGGGATACGTCACCCGTTTCTACAATGCTCTCCTTAAGGTCCCAGAGCACCGTGACGAGACGATCATCACTGCCCTTAGGTCGAGTCTTAGGCACAAGGAGTGGCTCCGCTCCTTTGTATTAGCGCAACCTAAGACCATGGCCGAGAAAAAAGCCTGGACCGAGCGAGAGATCCAGATCGAGTCCAAGGTGAACGCGAACCTACCTCGAACAGACCAGACCGATCAGAAGAAGAGGGCGAGAGAGGATAAAAAGAATATTGAGCGGCCAAAGCCCTACTCCCCAAAAGTCCAGGAGTATACCCCGCTCAACATCTCCAAGACAGAGTTGCTGGAAGAGGCGAAAGGCGAGAGATCCTTCAAGATCCCCCCGGTCAGCAATAGGACGGCCAAACGGACGCGAGGCCCCTATTGCGCTTTCCACAGTCGCAGGGACACCGCACCGAGAACTGCAAACAGCTCCGAGACTACATCGAGGAGTTAATCCGCTCAGGGCACCTGGCAAGATACTTGAAGGACAAGCGACAAGCCAACCGAGAGCAAGAGCACCACCCATCCCGGCGAGTTGACGATCGGCCAAATCATGGTCGTATCGTCGACGACGAAGCAAACACCACGGCCCTACAACGCCGAGAAGCTCAAGATGTACCTTTGAAAAGTACACCTGCGAGTACATATTTATTCTTTGACAAAGCAATGTAAACTTTTTCAAGTTTTTTTCTAAATAAGAAGAAAACTTCTCCTATGTGTTTCCGTCTTCGTCGTCTCAAAGGCTACGGATTTCAATTCATGAAAATACTCGAACACACTCAGAAGGAAAAACAGGAAACATCAGAACGTCGCAAAAAGGAGCTTTATTTACTTATAAAAAGGTATTATGGGATCCTCAGCCTTACATAAAAAAAATATTATAATTACAACAGGGGGGAGCGGGGTCAAGGAAGTACTCCTGGTGATACTCTGAGGAGATCTCCGTCTCCCGATCCCTGGCCTCCACTGCTCGCCCCCGCCGATGCTGCACGCGAACTCGGGACGCCACGGAAGGGCCGGGCGCTCCACCAGCCGGGCCGTGGCTCACGATCTGTCTCTTCTGGAAGCACTCCAAAATGAGGGCCAAGGATCGGTCATGCCTGGTCATCGAGATGAGACCGAGAACGTAGATCGTACACACCTTGTCGAGCGCCTCGTCCAACAAATCCTCGGCAAGGGGGTTGTCCAACCCCGGAGACCTCCTCCAAATTGCGTACATCAACAATTGGAGGAGGGGCGACCGGCGAGGAAGGAGACGACCGATGTGGTCTTCGATGCGCTGGACCACTCGCCGGTACCTCTCCTCGGAAACAGACTGGTCGTATATATAGATGTCATCGGGAGTAATGATCTCTTCGATCGCATAGAGACGCCCGGCCATCTCGAAAAGCAATGCTGAAAAGTTGGCATCTCCTTCTCTATTTATAGCCTCCACAGAATCCTCAAAAGTCGAAATTTGCGCGCGCATGGGCACGAATCCAGGGATTCGCTCAATTATTCCAATACCATGCCACCCCGTGGCGGATATCCCGTATTTCTCGGCGAATCGAAGTCGGAACGACGCGGATCTAGGAATGCATTGCCTCACCTATGTGTTCCTGCCATGTGCCGCCCGCGACGGTCACTCTCCCCGATATTCACACATCTCGGAAGGTCGGGTAGAGCCTCGCAACACCGAGCAGCTACCCTGCTCGGTCCATCCATGGCAGGTAGTTCACTACCCACCGACGCCAAGGATAAAAGCCCTCACCAAGAGGCAACCGAGCAGCTATCCTACTCGGTCCATCCTTAGCGGGTAACTTCTTACCTATCTACGCTAAGGATCAAAGCCCTCGCCAAGAGACAACCGAGCAGCTACCATGCTCGGTCCATCTATAGATGGTAGTTCACTACCCACCGAGGCTAAGGATCAAAGCCCTCGCCGAGAGACAACCGAGCAACTACCCTGCTCGGTCCATCCTTAGCGGGTAACTTCTTACCCATCTACGCTAAGGATCAAAGCCCTCACCAAGAGGCAACCGAGCAGCTACCCTGCTCAGTCCATCCGTGGCTGGTAGTTCACTACCCATAGACGCCAAGAATCAAAGCCCTCGCCAAGAGGCAACCGAGCAGCTACTCTGCTCGGTTCATCCATGGCTGGTAGTTCACTATCCACCGACGCTAAGGATCAAAAGCCCTCGCCAAGAGGCAACCGAGCAACTACCCTGCTCGGTCCATCCTTAGCGGGTAACTTCTTACCCATCTACGCTGAGGATCAAAGCCCTTGCCAAGAGGCAACCGAGCAGCTACCCAGCTCAGTCCATCCATGGCTGGTAGTTCACTACCCACCGATGTCAAGGATCAAAGCCCTCGCCAAGAGGCAACCGATCAGCTACCCTGTGTTGGGGTCAAAAATTGCACCCCGGTTGGCCAAGTCAAAGTCAACCCGAAGCCAAGTGGGCCTAAGCCCAGATCAAGTGGGCACATGCCCAAGTCGAGTCCGAACATGAAGCGGCCGGCCCCCCTCCATGCCAAAATAAAAATCATGTAATAAATAATTTTGATGTAATTTTTTATGCATGAACGTAAGAAAAATGGGCATAAAGCCAAATTTTTGTAAAGCCCATGACTTATGTGCAAACGAAATAGCACATGAGACAAGAGATAGGCAAAATGCCATTTTGTAAAGCCCAAGGGGCTATATGTAAAGTGTATAGCCTATATAAGGCAACATGATGATGAATAAAAAAAGAACTTTTTCATTCTCTAAAACTCTACGGTTTTTTTCCCTCCTTCTCCTTCCTCAACGTTCTAAACCTTCTTCCCCTTTTTAATTAAATCAAGAGTTTTACTCTTCCTTTTCCAAAACTAAATAGTTTTTCACCACAAAACCCACAAAGGGGAGCTCAGATCTTCCATTAGATCTCAAAAAGGGAAGATTTTTAAATCTCGCCCTCTCTTGTTCTCTAAAATCCGGCCGACAGAAGAGGAGGAAGGAGACCCATCTCCAGAAATCCAAGGCTCAGGAGAGAAGAAAGGGGTCCCCTTGAGCATTTACAAAGATTTCTTGGAGTTTAACTCCACAAATCAAAGTTTCTGGGAGTTTAACTCCATAAGAATAAATTGACAATAATAATACATCTTTTTTTAAAGGAGTTTAACTCCCAAAAGTCAATTGGAGTACAACTCCCAGTTCGGGGGGCTGAGCCCCCCCTTTTACTTTCCGCTGGTGCCTTGCGCCCAGCGCCCGTGTGCCGCGCACGTGAGGCGCTGGCGTCTTGCGCCCAGCGCCCGCGTGCCGCGCACGAGAGGCGCTGGCGCCATCTCCTACGCATCCTTTGGATGCCCTTCTTTTATATATATATAGAGAGAGATACACACACACACACACACACACACACACATACTGCACAACACTGTCCCCGTTAGAAAAAATTTCTAACGGGGCGCTGCCCTGCACCCCGCAAGGGGACCCCCGTAAAAACTCTGCGGGCCCCCCGATATATCCAATTCCCCTCCAAAACACAACACTGCACATTGAGTTCGCATGACCAGTTTAAGCCGTCAATCGGAGGTTCCTTCGCTCCAAAACCGAGGGGTAATTAACGGCAGCTTAGTCTGCGGCTGCCGGATTCGGATCCCCACAATCAATAAATCCTAGCCTACCCTAGGCAGGGGGAATCTGTAATGCGCCTGACAAACGCGCGTGTATTCCCATCTCAATGGGATGACGAATAACACCCTACAGATTCTGGCACGTCCGGTGGGACCAATCTCTCCTCCCATATTTCGGGTTAAACGTTCATGCGAGCTTAATCAATGTACATATCGGTCTATACTGAAATCATGTTTCTAATTGCAGGTTAACAATTTTCAATTTCCATCTTCGAACGCAAGTCGGTATTTGAACGACTTTCCTTGGCTCCAGCTGGGGGCAAGGCCATCAACACTGACAAAGTAATAAGGCATCTCGGGCAAGATCCAACGGTGGCCCTGACAACTGCTCAATCAGGTATCTTCTCTAAGCTCCCCGTCAAATGACCACCACGTCGTTAAACTGGGAACATGTGACCTTTAAGTCGTTAAATTGGAAACAGATGACCACTACGTCGTTAAACTGGAAACAGATGACCTCTAAGTCGTTAAACTGGAAACATGTGACCACCACGTCGTTAAACTGGAAACAGATGACCTCTAAGTCGTTAAACTGGAAACAGATGACCACCATGTCGTTAAACTGGAAACCGATGACCACCAAGTCGTTAAACTGGAAACAGTAGACCTCAAAGTCTTTAAACTGGGAACCGCCGACCACCACGTCGTTAAACTGGGAACTGTTGACCACCATGTCATTAAACTGGGATTAATAGACCTCTAAGTCTTTAAACTGGGAACCCCTGACCACCATGTCATTAAACTGGGAATAATAGACCTCTAAATCGTTAAACTGGGAATGTAAATAAAAAAAAGTGAATAAAAAATAATAAAAAACTGAAATGATGGGGAAACTCGTAATAAAAATCAGTGAGTAAAAATAAAGATGAAAATATAGCTGAAATGATAGAGCAAACGCGGTAAAAAAAAAGGCCTTCAAAATGGCCAACGACGAATGATGAGTCGCTCCTGGTACCATATTCCAGTGCAGCGATACAGACGCCGCCCAAAACTCAAATCCCCAATGGCGAATGATGAGTCACTCCTGGTACCATATTCCAGTGCAGCGATGCAGACGCCAACCAAATTCCAAATCTCCAAACGGCGAATGATGAGTCGCTCCCGGTACCATATTCCAGTGCAGCGATGCAGACGCCGACAATTTCCCAAAATTCTTCCAGCCCTGTGGTTAGTCCCCAAATTAACTACCGTATACAATCCACGGGCTCAAATAATTCTCATCGTACCCATACCCCACTGCAATCACCTGTCCAGCGGCCGGTCTCCGCCATTGGAATTATGCTCCATTGGGAAGACCCACTCATGTGTCCTCACGATATATGAGGAGAACAAACTTACGAGATCCTCTCGACTCGTAAGAAAACACCTTCGTGGGATCCTTACGACTCATAAAGGAAAAACACACTTGGGAGTACCCACGACTTCTAAGGAGAAAATGCACCTACGGGATCTTTACGACTCGTAGGGAGAAAATGCTTTAATGGGACCCTTACGGCCCATAAAATTAAAAAGCCTTAGGTGATAGGGATCTAAACATGTCTCCTAATCCATCGATCCCCAACAGGAAACGGCGAATGATGAGTCGCTCCTGGCACCATATTCCAGTGCAGCGATGCAGACGCCAACCAAATTCCAAATCCCATACCCCAACGGCGGATGATGAGTCGCTCCTGGTACCATATGCCAGTACAGCGATGCAGACGCCAACAAAGTCCCGAAATTCTTCCGGCCCTACGGTCTGGATCATACATCCTGCAAAACCGTATACAATCCACGGGCGTAAAACGATCACAATCTCTCCCAAGTCCTACCGGCGAGACCACATTCAAAGTCCCACCAGCGATGAAGATTCCCAAACAAAAAAAAGAAAGAAAAAAAAGAGAGAGAAAAGGGGTATGTCCACAAGCAAAATGGGCACGGATGAAAACCCGAAAGGGCCCCGTGAGTAAAAACAGCAGGACTGCCGGCGAGTTTGTGAAAACCCGAAAGGGCGCAAACTCGTGAAAAAGAGATGAAATGCACTCGCAAAGTCCTCTCGACTTTGTGAGGAGAAAATTCTCGCGTGAGATCCTTACGACTCACAAAAGAGCAACACACTTAGGAGTCCCCACGACTCCTAAGGAGAAAATACACCTACGAGATCCTTTCGACTCGTAGGGAGAAAATGCTTTTATGGGACCCTTACGGCTCATAAAATTGAAAAGTCTTAGGTGATAGGGACCTAAACCTGTCTCCTAAACCACCGCTCCCCAACGGGAAAAGGCAAATGACGATTCGCTCCTGGTACCATATTCCAGTATAGCGATACTGATGTCAAGCCAAATCAAATCAAACTAACAACCCCTGCGGCGGAATCATACTTCGTCTCAGAATGTCCCCCGTGTCGAAATCATGCTTCGCCTCGAAGTATCCACCTTCCCTGTCGGAATTATGTTTCGCCCGGGAATCAACCTCTACATCAAAACCAGTGACACTCCGTGCCGGAATCAAATCAACCAGCGACCTCCTCGTCGAAATTAAGCTCCGCCTCGGAATCAAGTCGACCAACAAGCTCTGCGTCGGAATCATGCTTCGTCTCAGAGTGTACCCCGCGTCGAAATCAAGCTTCGCCTCGGTGTATCTGCCTTCCTTGTCGGAATTATACTTCGACTCGGAATCAAGTCAACAAGCGACCTCCTCGTCGAAATTATGCTCCGTCCTGGAATCAAGTCGACCAACAAGCTCTGCGCCGGAATCATGCTTCGTCTCAGAGTGTACCCCGCGTCAAAATCAAGCCTCGCTTCGGTGTATCTGCCTTCCCTGTCGGAATTATGCTTCGGCTCGGAATCAACCAGTGACCTTCTCGTCGGAATTAAGCTCTGTAGGGTGTTTTTCGTCACCCCATTGAGATGGGAATACGCGCGCGCTTCTCAGGCGTACTACAGATTCCCCCTGCCTAGGGCAGGCCGGGGTTTAATGATTGTGGGGATCCGAATCTCCGGCAGCCGCGGACTAAGCTGCCGTTAATTACCCCTCGCCTTTGGGGCGAGGGAACCTCCGATTAACGGGTTAAAATGGTCATGCGAACTCAATGTGCAGTGTACGTATGTTTTGTTTTGAAAGAGGGGTTTTGGGTATATCGGGAGCCACGCAGAGTTTTTACGGGGGTCCCGCTATCCTGATAGCGGGCTGGGGGTCAAGGGGGCTAGCAGCCCCCTTGCGGGGTTCGGGGCAGCGCCCCGGCCCGAAAATTTTTGGAGGGGGAGAATGTTGCGGAGTATGTGTATGTGTACATTTATATACAAATGTGTATATATACATATATATATAAATAAAGGGGAAAAGGCATCCAAAGGATGCGTGGGGCAGCACCTTCGGCGCTGTGCGCTTAGATGCTGTGCGCTCAGGCGCAAGCGCGCCACGTGTCGGCACGTGGGCGCTTTGCGCATAAGCGCTGCGCGCAGGAGCGCAAGCGCGCGCCACGTGTCGGCACGTGGGCGCATTGCGCACGAGCGCTGCGTGTTGGCGCGCGCGCGCCACGTGTCGGCACGTGGGCGCTTTGCGCACGAGCGCTGCGCGCTGGCTCGGGCGTAGTGCGCGGGAGAGGAAAAGAGGGCTTTTAGCCCCAAAGATTTCTCTGAAGAGAAATCAGAGAGGAGTTGGACTCCTGAGTGTATTCTTTTCTTTGGGGGTTTAATGAAAGATGTTCTTCTTCTTCCTCCTCTGTTAAGCTGGATCTTGAAGATCAAGAGATGTGAGATCTCAAAATCTCTCCTTTTTGAGATCTGATGGCAGATCCAAGTTTCCCTTTGTGGGTTTTGTGGTGAAAAACTATTTTGTTTTTGAAAAGGAAGAGTAAAACTCTTGATTTAATTCAAGAGAAAGGAGAAGGTTTTGGAACCTTGAGGAAGGAGAAAAGATCTCAGATCTAATTTTTGTGGAAAGAATGAAAAGTTGTTATTTTTTTATTCATCATGTTGCCTTTTATAGGCTTACATATTTACATATAGCCCCTTGGGCTTTACAAAAATGGCATTTTAGCCACCCCATGGCTCATGTGACATTTCATTTTTGCACATAAGCCATGGGCTTACAAAATATTGGCTTTATGCCCATTTTGCATACATTCATGCACAAAAATTATATAAAAATTATTTGTTACATGATTTTGTTGTTGGCATGGGGAGGCTGGCCACGGGCTCGACATGGGTATGGGCCTACTTGACCTGGGCTTGGGCCTACCTAATTTGGGGGTTGACCTTGACTTTGACTCGGTCAACAGGGGTGTAAATTTTTACCCCAACAAATTGCCCCCCATCAATAAATGCACACAGCATATGTGGGTCGTGTGCGTGAAATTGATGGATCTTCTTTCACGTGGAGGTGACTTGCTTTGGTCCCCACTTTTTGGGATGCACTGCCCTTTTTACGACATGGACGGTCGACGCTTAACGTGTCTCCGAGACGGAGTGTCCGTGGTAGACGTTTCCCTGGCCCGGAGCGATCTGGTTCCCAATTTGCGGGAGCCTGCACTGCCCTTTTTGCGACATAGACGGTCGACGCTCTGTTACGAAGCGATTTGGGTTCCCAATTTGCAGGAGCCTGCACTGCCCTTTTTGCGACATGGACGGTCGACGCTCTGTTACGAAGCGATTTGGGTTCCCAATTTGCGGGAGCCTGCACTGCCCTTTTTGCGACATAGACGGTCGACGCTCTGTTACGAAGCGATTTGGGTTCCCAATTTGCGGGAGCCTGCACTGCCCTTTTTGCGACATAGACGGTCGACGCTCTGTTACGAAGCGATTTGGGTTCCCAATTTGCGGGAGCCTGCACTGCCCTTTTTGCGACATAGACGGTCGACGCTCTGATCCGAAGCGATTTGGGTTCCCAATTTGCGGGAGCCTGCACTGCCCTTTTTGCGACATAGACGGTCGACGCTCTGTTACGAAGCGATTTGGGTTCCCAATTTGCGGGAGCCTGCACTGCCCTTTTTGCGACATAGACGGTCGACGCTCTGATCCGAAGCGATTTGGGTTCCCAATTTGCGGGAGCCTGCACTGCCCTTTTTGCGACATAGACGGTCAACGCTCTGTTACGAAGCGATTTGGGTTCCCAATTTGCGGGAGCCTGCACTGCCCTTTTTGCGACATAGACGGTCGACGCTCTGTTACGAAGCGATTTGGGTTCCCAATTTGCGGGAGCCTGCACTGCCCTTTTTGCGACATAGACGGTCGACGCTCTGTTACGAAGCGATTTGGGTTCCCATTTTGCGGGAGCCTGCACTGCCCTTTTTGCGACATAGACGGTCGACGCTTGACGCGTCTCCGAGACGGAGTGTCCGTGGTAGACATTTCCTTGACCCAGAGTGATTTGGTTCCCGATTTGTGGGGAGCCTGCACTGCCCGTTTTGTGACATGGACGGTCGACGCTTGACGCGTCTCCGAGACGGAGTGTCCATGGTAGACGTTTCCCTGGCCCGGAGCGATCTGGTTCCTTCTTTGTAGGAAGCCTGCACTGCCATTTTTGCGACGTGGACGGTCGACGTTTGACGCGTCTCCGAGACGGAGTGTCCGTGGTAGACGTTTCCCTGACCCAGAGTGATTTGGTTCCCGATTTGTGGGGAGCCTGCACTGCCCGTTTTGTGACATGGACGGTCGACGCTTGACGCGTCTCCGAGACGGAGTGTCCGTGGTAGACGTTTCCCTGGCCCGGAGCGATCTGGTTCCTTCTTTGTAGGAAGCCTGCACTGCCATTTTTGCGACGTGGACGGCCGACGCTCTGATCCGAAGCGATTTGGTAGACGTGTCCCCGGCACGGAGTGTCGCTGGTCGACGTTTCCCCGAGACGGAGTGTCTGTTGTCGATGTGCCCCCGGCACGGAGTGTCTGCTTGACGTTTCCCCGAGGCGGAGTATCGGCTGGTTGACGTTTCCCCGGCACGGAGTGTCGCTGATGGACTTTTCCCCGGCGTGGAGTGTCGGGTTGACTTTTCCCCGGCACGGAGTGTCGCTGATCGACTTTTCCCCGGCGCGGAGTGTCGGGTTGACTTTTCCCCGGCACGGAGTGTCGCTGATGGACTTTTCCCCGGCGCGGAGTGTCGCTGGTCGACTTTTCCCCGGCGCGGAGTGTCGCTGGTCGACTTTTCCCCGGCGCGGAGTGTCGGGTTGACTTTTCCCCGGCACGGAGTGTCGCTGATCGACTTTTCCCCGGCGCGGAGTGTCGCTGGTCGACTTTTCCCCGGCGCGGAGTGTCGGGTTGACTTTTCCCCGGCACGGAGTGTCGCTGATGGACTTTTCCCCGGCGCGGAGTGTCGCTGGTCGACTTTTCCCCGGCGCGACTTTTCCCCGGCGCGGAGTGTCGCTGATCGACTTTTCCCCGGCGCGGAGTGTCGGGTTGACTTTTCCCCGGCACGGAGTGTCGCTGATCGACTTTTCCCCGGCGCGGAGTGTCGGGTTGACTTTTCCCCGGCACGGAGTGTCGCTGATCGACTTTTCCCCGGCGCGGAGTGTCGGGTTGACTTTTCCCCGGCACGGAGTGTCGCTGATCGACTTTTCCCCGGCGCGCAGTGTCGGGTTGACTTTTCCCCGGCACGGAGTGTCGCTGATCGACTTTTCCCCGGCGCGGAGTGTCGCTGGTTGACTTTTCCCCGGCACGGAGTGTCGCTGATCGACTTTTCCCCGGCGCGGAGTGTCGGGTTGACTTTTCCCCGGCACGGAGTGTCGCTGATGGACTTTTCCCCGGCGCGGAGTGTCGGGTTGACTTTTCCCCGGCACGGAGTGTCGCTGATCGACTTTTCCCCGGCGCGGAGTGTCGGGTTGACTTTTCCTCGGCACGGAGTGTCGCTGATGGACTTTTCCCCGGCGCGGAGTGTCGGGTTGACTTTTCCCCGGCACGGAGTGTCGCTGATCGACTTTTCCCCGGCGCGGAGTGTCGGGTTGACTTTTCCCCGGCACGGAGTGTCGCTGATCGACTTTTCCCCAGCGCGGAGTGTCGGGTTGACTTTTCCCCGGTACGGAATGTTGCTGATGGATTTTTCCCCGGCACGGAGTGTCGGGTTGACTTTTCCCCGGCACTGAGTGTCGCTGATCGACTTTTCCCCGGCGCGGAGTGGCACTGGTTGACTTTTCCCCGGCACGGAGTGTCGCTGATGGACTTTTCCCCGGCGCGGAGTGTCGGGTTGACTTGATTCCGAGGCGGAGCATAATTCCGGCAGGGAAGGTAGATATCCCGAGGCGAAGCATGATTTCGACATGGGGTAAATTCTGGGACAGAGCATGATTCCGCCGTAGAGGTTGTTGGTTTGATTTGATTTGGGTTGACATCAGCATCGCTACACTGGAATATGGTACCAGGAGCGAATCATCATCTGTCTTTGAAAGGATTTGGGAATTGGGGTTTTTGTTTGGCATCTGCATTGCTGCACTGGAATAATGCCAGGAGCAACTCATCATGTACCCCGGGAGGATTTGGGAATGGTTTTTTTTGTTTGGCATCTGCATTGCTGCACTGGAATGATGCCAGGAGCAACTCATCATTTGCCCCGGGAGGATTTGGGAATGGGTATTTTGTTTGGCATCTGCATTGCTGCACTGGAATGATGCCAGGAGCAACTCATCATTTGCCCCGGGAGGATTTGGGAATTGGTGGCTTAGGAGACGGGTTTAGGTCCCTATCACCTAAGGTTTTTCAATTTTATGGGCCGTGAGGGTCCCACAAAAGCATTTTCTCCCTGCGAGTCGTAAGGATCGCGCAGGTGCATTTTCTCCTGAAGAGTCGTGGGGACTCCTAAGTGTGTTGCTCCTTTGTGAGTCGTAGGGATCTCACGCGGGAATTTTCTCCTCACAAAGTCGAGAGGACTTTCCGAGTGCATTTCCTTTTTTTCTTACGAGTTTGCGCCCTTTCGGGTTTTCACAAACTCGCCGGCAGTCCTGCTGTTTTTACTCACGGGGTCCTTTCTGGTTTTCATCCGTGCCCTGTTTTGCTTGTGGACATACCGTTCTTCTTTTTTTTTCTCTTTTTTTTTCTTTTTTTTTTGTTTTTTGGAGAGATGGGGATTGTTTTACGCCCGTGGATTGTATACGGTTTTGCAGGATGTATGATCCAGACCGTAGGGCCAGAAACATTTCAGGACTTTGTTGGCATCTGCATCGCTACACCGGAATATGGTACCAGGAGCGACTCATCATTCACCGTTGGGGTATGGGATTTGGAATTTGGTTGGCGTCTGCATCGCTACACCGGAATATGGTACCAGGAGCGACTCATCATTCGCCGTTGGGGTATGGGATTTGGAATTTGGTTGGCGTCTGCATCGCTGCACTGGAATATGGTACCAGGAGCGACTCATCATTCGCCGTTGGGGATTGGGTAGCGAATTTGGTTGGCGTCTGCATCGCTGCACTGGAATATGGTACCAGGAGCGACTCATCATTCGCCGTTTGGGGACTGGGGAGCGATGGCTTAGGAGACAGGTTTAGATCCCTATTGCCTAAGGCTTTTCAATTTTATGGGCCGTGAGGGTCCCATAAAGGTATTTTCTCCCTGCGAGTCGTAAGGATCCCGCAGGTGTATGTTCTCCTTAGAAGTCGTGAGGACTTCTAAGTGTGCTTTTCCTTTGTGAGTCGTAAGGATCCCACAAAGGCTTGTTCTCCTCATGTATCGTGAGGACACATGAGTGGATTTCCCTCGTTCCCGGTTTAAGAACATAGAGGTCGACTGTTTCCAGTTTAACGACTTGGAGGTCATCTGTTTCCAGTTTAACGACTTAGAGGTCGTCTGTTTCCAGTTTAAAGACTTAGGGGTCTACTGTTTCCAGTTTGACGACTTAGAGGTCATCTGTTTCCAGTTTAAAGACGTAGATGTCATCTGTTTCCAGTTTAACGACTTGGAGGTCAGCTGTCTCCAGTTTAACGACGTGGAGGTCATCTGTTTCCAGTTTAACGACGTGGAGGTCAGCTGTTTCCAGTTTAAAGACTTGGAGGTCATCTGTTTCCAGTTTAAAGACATAGAGGTCATCTGTTTCCAGTTTAAAGACGTAGAGGTCATCTGTTTCCAGTTTAACGACGTGGAGGTCAGCTGTTTCCAGTTTAAAGACTTGGAGGTCATCTGTTTCCAGTTTAAAGACTTAGGGGTCCATTGATGTCGAGCTTGGAATTTTGGGGTAGGGGCCGGCATCAGCGTTGCTAACACTGAAGCAGAGGTGCCAGGAGCAATTCATCATTTGCCTACTCTTGTTGGCGGAGCGATGGCTTAGGAGACGGGTTTAGGTCCCTATCGCCTAAGGCTTTCCAATTTTATGGGCCGTGAGGGTCCCATAAAAGTATTTTCTCCCTGCGAGTCGTGAGGATCCCGCAGGTGTATTTTCTCCTTAGGAGTCGTGAGGACTCCTAAGTGTGTTTTTCCTTTGTGAGTCGTAAGGATCCCACAAAGGTTTGTTCTACTCATGTATCGTGGGGACACATGAGTGGGTCTTCTTAATAGAGCATAACTCCAAAGGCGGAGACCAGCCGCGTAACTGGTGGTTGCGGTGGGGCATGGGTATGCTGAGAATTATTTGAGCCTGTGGATTGTATACGGTAGTCAATTTGGGGACTAGCCGTAGGGCCAAAAGAATTTTGAAAAATTGGATTTTGGTTGGCGTCTGCATCGCTACACTGGAATATGGTATCGGGAGCGACTCATCATTCGCCATTGTTTTTTTTTTTGGGGGGGGGGTTTTTTACCGCGATTGCTCTATCATTTCAGCTTTTCTTATCGCGAAGGTCGCGATTGCCCTATCATTTCGGCTATTTATTCGCGGTTGCCCCATCATTTCGGCTTTATTTTCATTTTCATTTTTACTCGCTGATTTTTATTGCGAGTTGCCCCATCATTTCGGCTTTTCTTTATTTTTCTTTTATTTACACATTTTTTTATTTACATTTTTTTTGCATTCCCAGTTTAACGACTTAGAGGTCGATTGTTCCCAGTTTAATGACGTGGTGGTCAACTGTTCCCAGTTTAACGACGTGGTGGTCCTCTTTGCTTATCCCAGCTCCTTGAACTTTGATCTTGGCGGAGCTGTGTTGATGACCTATCTCTGTGGCTTGCCGATACATCCGAGAATTGTGAGGTTTTTCCAAGCTTATATTGGTCCTCTGCCCAATCTTTGAAAATATAGCAGTCTTCGATGGTATGACACACCACTCTATGATATGGGCAGTATATGGGATTGCCGGTCATGTTCATTTCCTGTGGCCTCTTTGGAACAGGCAGTTGCAGACCGCTGTTCAGGGCGTCCATGAATATTTTGCGGACTTCATCCCTCCTGAAGGAGTATACCTTCTTCTTTCCCTCCATTGGAGTAGGTGCCTTTACTGATGCTGGTCCTCGAGGCACATGTCTGGGAGGATTAGGTTCCCGAAAGGTTTCGGTCTCTATTTGCATAAAATCGGCGATCGTAGCTTGACTGTTCGCTAACACGCCTTTAGACAGTTCTATCTCTCCCATCTTGTATTGCCTTTCGACCCAATCTTTGAAGTCGAAGCAGTCCTCAATGGCATGACCGATTACCCTGTGATAGGGGCAATATTTTGGGTCGTCGGTCATATTCTCTTCTTGCGGTCTCTTTGATTCTGGCAGTTGTAGACCGTTTCTCAGGGCGTCCCTGAATATCTTGTGGACCTTTTCCCTCTTGAAGGAATAGACCTTTTCCAGCTTCTCTTTCAGAGGCGATTCCCTCCCGGTGTATGTATCGGAGGGACTGGAGGCTGATTGCGGCCGTTTCTCGCGAAGGCGCTCCGCTTTTAGGTTGAAAGGGATATCAGTTGGCTGCCCCCGGGTATCAATCCCTGGCTCATGAGCCAAAATTTGACTCTGCTGTAATTGCAATCGGGCAACTTGGGTCGTGAGATCTGCCACGACGTTTGCCAGTTCGTCAACTTTGGAATAGACCTCGGCCATCTTCTCATCCCTGTCCTGAAATTGCCTTTGAAGCCATTGGAATAATGCTTGTTCTGTAGTTCCGGCTATGACAACCGGGTAATCTTTATTGCCTGAGCTCAATTCCGCAGGAACCACGGGCTCCTCTGGCTTATTGGCCTGAGCGGGCTCTTCATCATTTAGATCGAGCCGATGCTGGGTAGCGTCAACCATATCTTCACCATGGCTGTGAAGAAGAGGAGGGTTCGTTTCTTCATGTCCGGCCATGTAGACAGTGTGGATAACACATTCAGCCATTCTTTCATCACTAGCAGCTGGTTTCGCGGAGCGGTCTGGGCTTTGGAAATTTATAAGTTTTAACATGGCCAGAGCCCTAGCCCTTTTGTTGGCTCTATATCTGAGCCGCTTCTGCCTCAGCTTCTCGATCTTAAAGGCCCGGCGGGCATCCGCTATCCGGGAAGCCATTGTGAGTTGATCAGCAGGGAGCTTAGAGAAGACACCCGATCGAGCATTTGTCAGGGGCGCCGCTGGAGCTTGCTCGGGACGCGTTGTAGCTTTGTTGGTGTTGATGGCCTTGCCCCCAGCTGTGGCCAGGGAAAGTCGTTCAGATACCGACTTGCGTTTGGGTAGGGGCGCCCTTGAGATCACCACGTTTGGCCTCCTGCCTTTCGAGACCGGTTTGTCTGCCACCGGGGCTTGAGGAGCTGGGATGAAGCCAACTGGCATGAACATAATAGAGCCAAATGGTAGCAGCGGCTCCTCCCATTGTCGCCCGAGACTGGCCGGAAGGACCGTCCTAGAGTCTATCCTCATCGTGTAGGAGACGGGAGCTGAGTTCATCATCGAAGACATCGTCGGAAGGTGATTGCTTGAAAATCTGCATGAAAAAAACATTATTTTTAGTATAAATATAGGTATGTATATTGATTGAGTTCGCATGAACGCTTAACCCGAAATATGGGAGGAGAGATTAGTCCCACCGGGCGTGCCAGAGTCTGTAGGGTGTTTTTCGTCACCCCATTGAGATGGGAATACGCGCGCACTTCTCAGGCGTACTACAGATTCCCCCTGCCTAGGGTAGGCCGGGGTTTAATGATTGTGGGGATCCGAATCTCCGGCAGCCGCGGACTAAGCTGCCGTTAATTACCCCTCGCCTTTGGGGCGAGGGAACCTCCGATTAACGGGTTAAAATGGTCATGCGAACTCAATGTGCAGTGTACGTATGTTTTGTTTTGAAAGAGGGGTTTTGGGTACATCGGGAGCCACGCAGAGTTTTTACGGGGGTCCCGCTACCCGGATAGCGGGCTGGGGGTCAAGGGGGCTAGCAGCCCCCTTGCGGGGTTCGGGGCAGCGTCCCGACCCGAAAATTTTTGGAGGGGGAGAATGTTGCGGAGTATGTGTATGTGTACATTTATATACAAATGTATATATATACATATATATATAAATAAAGGGGAAAAGGCATCCAAAGGATGCGTGGGGCAGCACCTTGGACGCTGTGCGCTTAGGTGCTGTGCGCTCAGGCGCAAGCGCGCCACGTGTCGGCACGTGGGCGCTTTGCGCATGAGCGCTGTGCGCAGGAGCGCAAGCGCGCGCGCCACGTGTCGGCACGTGGGCGCTTTGCGCACGAGCGCTGCACGCTGGCGCGCGCGCCACGTGTCGGCACGTGGGCGCTTTGCGCACGAGCGCTGCGCGCGCGCCACGTGTCGGCACGTGGGCGCTTTGCTCACGAGCGCTGCGCGCAAGCGCGCGCGCCACGTGTCGGCACGTGGGCTCTTTGCGCTCGGGCGCAGTGCGCGGGAGAGGAAAAGAGGGCTTCTAGCCCCAAAGATTTCTCTGAAGAGAAATCAGAGAGGAGTTGGACTCCTGAGTGTATTCTTTTCTTTGGGGGTTTAATGAAAGATGTTCTTCTTCTTCCTCCTCTGTTAAGCTGGATCTTGAAGGTCAAGAGATGTGAGATCTCAAAATCTCTCCTTTTTGAGATCTGATGGCAGATCCAAGTTTCCCTTTGTGGGTTTTGTGGTGAAAAACTATTTTGTTTTTGAAAAGGAAGAGTAAAACTCTTGATTTAATTCAAGAGAAAGGAGAAGGTTTTGGAACCTTGAGGAAGGAGAAAAGATCTCAGATCTAATTTTTGTGGAGAGAATGAAAAGTTGTTATTTTTTTATTCATCATGTTGCCTTTTATAGGCTTACATATTTACATATAGCCCCTTGGGCTTTACAAAAATGGCATTTTAGCCACCCCATAGCTCATGTGCCATTTCATTTTTGCACATAAGCCATGGGTTTACAAAATATTGGCTTTATGCCCATTTTGCATACATTCATGCACAAAAATTACATAAAAATTATTTGTTACATGATTTTGTTGTTGGCATGGGGAGGCTGGCCACGGGCTCGACATGGGTATGGGCCTACTTGACCTGGGCTTGGGCCTACCTAGTTTGGGGGTTGACCTTGACTTTGACTCGGTCAACAGGGGTGTAAATTTTTACCCCAACAAGCTCCACCTCGGAATCAAGTAGACCAACAAGCTCTGCGCCGGAATCATGCTTCGTCTCATAGTGTACCCCGTGTCGAAATCAAGCTTCGCCTCGGTGTATCTGTCTTCCCTGTCGGAATTATGCTTCGGCTCGGAATCAACCAGTGACCTCTTCGTCGGAATTAAGCTCCGCCTCGGAATCAAGTCGACCAACAAGCTCTGTGCCGGAATCATGCTTCGTCTCAGAGTGTACCCCGCGTCGAAATCAAGCTTCGCCTCGGTGTATCATCCTTCCCTGTCGGAATTATACTTCGGTTCGGAATCAACCAACGACCTCCTCGTCGGAATTAAGCTCTGCCTCGGAATCAAGTCGACCAACAAGCTCTGCGCCGGAATCATGCTTCGTCTCAGAATGTACTCCGAGTCGAAATCAAAGCTTCGCCTCGGTGTATCTGCCTTCCCTGTCGGAATTATGCTTCGGCTCGGAATCAACCAGCGACCTCCTCGTCGGAATTAAGCTCCGCCTTGGAATCAAATCGACCAACAAGCTCTGCGTCGGAATCATGCTTCGTCTCAGAGTGTACCCCGCGTCGAAATCAAGCTTCTTCTCGGTGTATCTGCCTTTCCTGTCGGAATTATGCTTCGACTCGGAATCATGTCAACAAACGACCTTCCCGTAGGAATTAAGCTTTCCCTGTCGAAATTATGCTTCGCCTGAGAATCAACCTCTGCATCGAAATTATGGTTCGGTTAGAATGTCTGCCGCTCATCGAAATCATGCTCTAATCCCTGGAATCATGCTTCGCTCTTCAGAATCATGCTCTGATCCCTAAAATTATGCTCCGCAAATCGGAATGATGCTCCGATCCCCGGGAATCATGCTCCCCGAGAGATGCTCCGCCCCCGGAATGATGTTCCACCTCGAAGTCCAGTTTCAAGATCCATAAATTTCTTGCACACAACTCATATACGCGGTGTGCATTTATTGATGGGGGGCACTTTGTTGGGGTCAAAAATTGCACCCCGGTTGACCAAGTCAAAATTAAAGTCAACCCGAAGCCAAGTGGGCCTAAGCCCAGATCAAGTGGGCACATGCCCAAGTCGAGTCCGAACATGAAGCGGCCGGCCCCCCTCCATGCCAAAATAAAAATCATGTAATAAATAATTTTGATGTAATTTTTTATGCATGAATGTAAGAAAAATGGGCATAAAGCCAAATTTTTGTAAAGCCCATGGCTTATGTGCAAAAGAAATAGCACATGAGACATGGGATGGGCAAAATGTCATTTTGTATTGCTCAAGGGGCTATATGTAAAGTGTATAGCCTATATAAGGCAACATGATGATGAATAAAAAAAGAACTTTTTCATTCTCTAAAACTCTAGGGTTTTTGTGCCTCCTTCTCCTTCCTCAAGGTTCTTAAACCTTCTTCCCATTTTCAATTAAATCAAGAGTTTTACTCTTCCTTTTCCAAAACTAAATAGTTTTTCACCACAAAACCCACAAAGGGGAGCTCAGATCTTCCATTAGATCTCAAAAATGGGAGATTTTTAAATCTCATCCCCTCTTGTTCTCCAAGATCCGGCTAACAGAAGAGGAGGAAGGAGGCCCATCTCCAGAGATCCCATTTTGGGAAAGATCCAAGGCTCAGGGGAGAAGAAATGGGTCTCCTTAAGCATTTACAAAAATTTCTTGGAGTTTAACTCCAGAAATCAAAGTTTCTGGGAGTTTAACTCCATAAGAATAAATTGACAATAATAATACATCTTTTTTTAAGGAGTTTAACTCCCAAAAGTCAATTGGAGTACAACTCCCAGTACGAAGGGTTGAGCCCCCCCTTTTACTTTCCGCTAGTGCCTTGCGCCCAGCGCACGTGGGGCGCCGGCGCCCGCATGCCGCGCACGTGAGACGCCGGCGCCCATCGCTTTCTCCCACGCATCCTTTGGATGCCCTTCTTTTTATATATATATATGTATACACACACACACACATACTCCACAACACCCCCGTAAAAACTCTGCGGGGCCCCCGATATATCTAATTCCCCTCCACAACACAACACTGCACATTGAGTTCGCATGACCAGTTTAACCCGTCAATCGGAGGTTCCCTCGCTCCAAAGCCGAGGGGTAATTAACGGCAGCTTAGTCTGCGGCTGCCGGAGATTCGGATCCCTACAATCAATAAACCCCAGCCTACCCTAGACGGGGGTATCTGTAATGAGCCTGACAAGCGCGCGCGTATTCCCATCTCAATGGGGTGACGAAAAACACCCTACACCCAGCTCGGTCCATCCATTGCTGGTAGTTTACTACCCACCAACGCCAAGGATCAAAGTCCTCGCCAAGATGCAACCGAGAAGCTCTCTGCTCGGTCTATCCTTAGCGGGTAATTTCTTACCCATCTACGCTAAGGATCAAAGCTCTCGCCACGAGTCAACCGAGCAGCTACACTGCTCGGTCCATCCATAACTGGTAGTTCACTACCCACCGACGCCAAGGATAAAAGCCCTCGTCAAGAGGCAACCGAGCAGCTGCCCGCTTCGGTCTATCCTTAGCGGGTAACTTCTTACCCATCTACGCTGAGGATCAAAGCCCTCGCCAAGAGGCAACCGAGCAGCTACCCTTCTCGGTCCATCCATGGTTGGTAGTTCACTACCCACCGATGCCAAGGATCAAAGCCCTCGCCAAGAGGCAACCGAGCAGCTACCCTGCTCGGTCTATCCTTAGCGGGTAACTTCTTACCCATCTACGCTAAGGATCAAAGCCCTCGCCAAGAGGCAACCAAGAAGCTACCCTGCTCGGTCCATCCATGGCTGGTAGTTACTACCCACCGATGCCATGGATCGAAGCCCTCGTCTAGAGGCCACCGAGCATCTTTCCTACTCGGTCCATCCTTAGTGGGTAAGTCCCTACCCATCTGTGTTAAGGGTCAAAAGTCCTCAACCTCGGCGACGCCGACCGATCTTAAGAGCGGTGATCTCCGGTCCAACTCGATGTATCTTCACCGAGCGATCGCCACCTCGACTTCGGGGACACAAGGACGTCGATCTTACACCGGCCTTTATACACTTCAAATAATTGGATTTAACTCGACGCGCGATCGCCAACTAAAGGGCCTGCCACCGACCTAGCGTTCATCAGGCGAGAAAATGAAGACATTGCAGTGAAATGGAAACATTACCGTAAAAATTCTGCAAGAGAGCTTTATTTACATCTCGGGAATCTTTAAAAAGGTATTGTGAGCTCTTCAGCCTCACAAAATCGCCCAAAGGCTTACAAAATTCCAAGACGAAAACAAAAAATATACAAAAAAACAGGGCAGGGAGACTCAGGCCTCAGGACCGGGAAGGACCTCGGCGTGCTCCGCGGCCACCTCGGGAGCCGGGGTGACTGCTTGAGGGTCGGCGCCCACCGCAGGAGCTTCTACACTGGGAGCCGGGGTGACCGCCTTCTCCCTGATGCCCCCACCAGGGGCCTTCCCCCCAGCGACGCTTCAGGTGGCATCCCTCTGCACCTCACCCTCGAGGGGGTACCCGAGACGAAGCTTAGCGTCGGGAAACTCCGGCATCAGTGCCTTGACGGCGTCGAGGGAATCATGCCAGACAAGGGCCGAGGCTTCGGCGAGGTCGGCGTAGAATTGATCCGACGTCCTGTAGCTTTCCACCGATTTCACAGCCCGGAGGTTGGCGCGCCTCATTGCTTCCTTCATCGCCTCGTTTTCCCTCTTGAGGGTGTCCCGCGTCTTCTTCAAAGTGGCGGCGAGCACCCTGGTATCTTCCAACTTGGCCTCAACGGCCTTGTTGGACTCTATCAAAGCTCCGATGGTCTCCCGGCAGCCGGCGTTCACCCGACCCTCGGCCGCCGCCCGGTCTTCGAGGGAGGCGATCCTCTCCTTCGCCTCATACAGCTCCCGGCTCAAGCCCTCCTCCCGCGAGGAAAACTCGCCAGTAGTTTGCATCGCCGGGGCAATTTTCTCGTGCTCCATGGTGACAACGAGGGCGCAGTGCTGGAGGACCTGAGGGAAACAAAAGGAGGGGTTAAAAAGGCGCCCGATCCTGCGAACAAAAAGTACTTAATAAAAACCCGAGCGGGAAGCGGACACTGACCTGCACGACCTCCTGGGCTATGGCCGCAATTTGGGTCTTGAGGGTCCCCCGGAGGATTTTGCCCCCAGCCGAGCTTTCCATTTCCGAGAGCAGGCTATCGGCGACAGCAAGCCCTGAGGGCACCTCGAAGCGAAGATCCCCTTCATCCACGAAGATCGGGGAAGACGGGAAACAGGGCACCGTCCTATGGTGCCTCTTGAGGAGGGGCGCGGGAGGATCAGCCTCGCCTCCCACCTCCAAAACCCGGGGTTCCTGCTCCCGTGCGTGTTTGCGGCTCTGCGCGCGGCTAGCCTCCGAATCCCAGGGCGTGCTGGAGCGCCTGGCCGGAGCGGCCGCCGATGGAGCCGGGCTCGCAGTGGGGCGTGACGGGTCGGCGCCTCCGGCCTTCCTCCTTTTCTTCTCGGCCAGGGCAGCCCGAAATTTAGATCGGTCCATCGGCTCTGCAAAAAAAAGCGAAAATACAAAGAAGGGATTAGCAATACCAGAAAGAATAGAAGAATACACAAGTCTAAACAGGTCACCTAAGCTCCCAACTTACCCGCAAACTGAGCGAGGTTGAGCCCGGCCCAACTGAGGGCCTGCTCGGATAGCAACACATCGGCCCGATGTACGGGCTCCCACTCCGACACCGCCACCGCATCGGGGATCGGATGACCGCCTCACCCGCGGGCAGTTGGCCATGTGCCACTGGACAGGCACAGGCCAATCCTCACCCTCGGGTGGCCCGACGAACAAGAACTTCTCCTTCCATTCATGAATGGAAGAAGGTACTGCTACGACCCCCCAACCCGGCCACCCCTCCTCTGTGTTTTCTAAAAGAAACGTATACCCAGCTAGGCTCGTCCCTACGAGTGCCAGGGTGATTTTTATAGCAGAGGGAGGAAAGGAGAATGTTCAGGCTGAAAGGGATCTCCTGCAGTCTCAACCGGACCAGGAACCCGAGGAGAATCCTCCACGAGTTCAGCACTAAATGGCCCGGGGCTAATTGGAAGCAATGCAGCGCCGCACTCACCTTGGGGGAGAAAGGCAGAAGCATTCCGACCTAAAAAGCTTCCAAGTACAAGGCAATCTCCTTGCCCCGTACTTGGTCTGCCCTCTCTCCCTCCCCGGCCAAGCGAAACGAGTAGCCGGAGGGAATGTAGAAGCGAGCCCGGATTGTGGTGAGCTCGTCCACATGCCTCAGGAGGGAAGGTGCGTCACGGACACTCTTGACATGCACTTTGGGGACCGCCCCCGTCGCACGGCCCCGGGGAACATGACTAACCCTAACTTCCCGGAAGGATTCCGACTAGGACGAGGATGAGGAAGAAGTAGAGGAAGAAGCGGCAGAAGAATCCATAGACTCTACCTCTACTACCTCAATAGACTCCTCAGAGGAAGACATCTAACCTGAACAGAGGAAGGAGACGTCCGAGGGAAGAACGCAAGAGATTCGACCTAAAGAGAGGAGCGCCGAGCTATCACACGAACGGCTGAGGAAATTATAGCGAAGTGTAGACCCTGGGGGGGTCCCACCTCTATTTATGGCTACCGGCGAACAAATCCTACCGCGTCGATCGTCTCCCGTCAAAACAACACTTCTCATTCAACGGCCGTCAACGTTCCCCCCGTCGCACACGCATTGGGCGCGTCCTGTTAAGCACGAAGAACACCGGCGGCCCGTCACGTCAGCCAACCAGCGCCGAGCACGTGGCTTGGCGTTTCAGCGAACGTACGCCGAATCGGCGCTTCCTCTTTAATGCAAGATCTCACCCCTGATCCTCTGACGTCATCGAAAAAATACGACTAATTGCCGGGGAATCCGCGCCGACGATGTCTTCAAATAAGAACTTGGCCCAGGTGACCGATCAGACCACTCTCGACCCGACCTATGAATAGGTCGGTCCGAGAGTGGGGGGCTAATGATGATGCTCAGTACTGGGAACTCCTCAGATCATGACACGTGGCAGATGACGTGACACAAAGCTTACGAGAACGGAGTAAGAACGGTACATTGGAAGCATACCCCGGACCTTTGACCCGAGAATGTTCTCGACCTTGGCCTTCCAGCCCACTCCTATGCTCGTCTTACAAACAACTATTGGCTCGCCTCCGAGCCCTCCCGCGTGCGTTGAGCTTCCTCAGCCCACCTAGCTCGCCTCCGAGCTATCACAGATCCAAGCTTTCTCGGCTTCCCGCTCGTCTCCGGGCCACCCGCTGAGCTCAGCTTCCTCGGTATCACCGACCAACAACACAGATCACAAACGTCTCCGCCACGACTCCGCAAATCTCGCCAGACGCGAGATATCCGCCGCCTACGATCCCGCGTTCCACGCCATCGCGTTCCCCCCATTAACGAGTATATTCCGTCATTAATGGGGGATCCCGCCTTTCACGTAGGCGTAACGTCAGAGGCGTAATGGCCGGCGTAAATCTCGCGCCCGCCAGCCCATGGCTGCCACTATATAAACCCCTCTCTCAGACGACTCATGTAAGGAAATTTTATCCAATAGGCCGCTACTCTGCCCAAATACCTCGACTAACTTGATCTTCGGAGGGTCCACGGTGGTACAACGACCCCGGGACTTCCTTGCAGGTAGCTCGGCTTCATTCCAAAATCAAGCCCACTGAGATCGACATGCATCAAGAGGCAATCCTCAGACCCAATCTCAGCCGTCCATCACCGCTCGCTGCAGATCAACGGAAGACAACATCTGAAGGAGATCAAGACCTCCATCAGGTTGGATAATATTCCAGAGGATCTAATTTGGTAAAAATATACCTTTTTAGTGAAATACATAGGATTTTCATAACTTATATGTATGTTTGGATTGTGTAGGTTTAGAATATCCATTAAATGCATGGTTGACCAGTAAAAGATTCTTTTTAGAAATTTAGCAATTATAGCTTATTAAAAATGATTACAATTATAATAAAAAAATATTTTCTTCAAATAAGTAGTCGTTATGCTTGACATCTTTGTAATCCTTTTTCATATCACCTTCTCCTTGCTTCAATTTTTCCATAGTAATTTTCATCAAGGGAAATGTTTTGTTCATTGATCCAAGTATCCTAGTCCATCCTTCGGGTTCCAATCCATTTTGAGATCTAAAGTTGGTCGTATTGAATTCGGAAAATATATCAATAAGATGTTTGTTCACAGCGTTGGACCACTTCGCACGATTATTTTCAGACTGGTGTTCTGTGTTTAACAAACATCAATTCTTCAATATAAACACTTTTTATATTATTAAATCTCAAATGACGAAAAGTATGAAAGCAAACCAAAGATTTGAGAACCCTCCATCTTCGTCACCCTGGTATACAGAAATCAAAAACATTAGCACGGTTTTTAAATCTGTATAACCTTTTCCACTAAAAACATGAAATCGAGAGATGAGCAAATATTACAATCCAAACCATATAAACAGCAATTTATGTAGTGAGCAAACTTGATGATCTTGAGATTAGTGTATGATTGATCCTAAAAAAGCCATGGATTTTTTTACAATATTTTTAATGAACATTGAAAATTTGGGGATCAAACCCCCCTATAAATTTGACAGGAGAAAGACCCTCAAAATTAGAGTATAAATATGGTGTGATAACCATAAATTTTTACAAATGTGAACCACCGATATAAAAAGCCCCAAATTTTTAGGTTAAAACTAAGGGTTAAAACCCTAAATTAAAGTAATAACTAAAACTGATAGGAAAAAGGACCCCTGGTTTTGGTTGAAATAGTACCTTGATTATGATTTAATATCGATTGAGGCAGCTTTCCCCCAACTTAACTTGGGTTTCCAGCCTCCTTGCAGTAAAGAGAGCATTGAAGAGAGAAGAAGATGATGAAGTGAGAAAGAGGGAGGGGCAGGCAATGCGAGGGAGCTTGTTGGAGATGCTATGGGTTATTTCGGGTAAAAACACGTGAGATTTTGAGAGAAGGGAAGGAGAGAGAGAGGAACCGAGCCACACACCCTTGATGGAGACGTGAGTGAAAATGTTGGCAAAAAAAATGACTATGACTAATTTTTCTATCTAAAGGCTAGAGCCAAAAGAAAAAGTTTTTCCCATTCGGCAAAAAAAATAAAAAACTCATTCAAACAGTAATTTTGCAGATTGAACCAATCTGACGGAAAAATGACATCCGGGCTTTTCTTTCCATGAGATAGATAACATCCAAACAAGACGTGAGGGATTATTTTTCCTTAGCTTTGACTAAAAAAAATAACACTCCAGTTTATAATACTCATCCAAATCCATTAAGGACTTGATCCATCTCTGTTTCTATAGTTAGATGTAAAAGCTATTTCAACACATTATTTTTGCATATACACTTCAGGTATATTTCATCCAACACTTGTTATTCGTCAACCAAATTATTAGTACATGACACACTTGAATTTAGTTTGGATGACTTAGACAAAAGTTTTTGATATTTGTATTGATTAATATAAGTGTGTGATATGATGATAAACTGATCGAGAGTGATATGAGTTGAATGATGTATTGACAAGAGGTCTCATATGGAATTAAGTCTCATATAATTGTTGGCATCAAGGCCATTTGAACCATATGAGATAGAAATTAAAGAACCCATCAAAGAACATGACAAATTAGGAAACAACATGTCCAAAAAGTGAATGAGCCTGAAATATGAATGTTAAGATAGATGATTGGTAATACACAAAAAATGAAAATAAAAATGAGTGTATTCGTAATAAGGTAGAGATAAGCGAGCGGCCGATCATATCGGTATCTAGAATCTTGCTTTTAATATGGCATTTTCAGATCCATTTAATATAACAATATTTTCTAAAATAGACTATATTGCATAAAAAAATATTAATAATGGTCCTAGCCATCTTATATATCATATATAAAGCCATATGGGAAAATATTCCCATATCAAGCATTTTTTTTGTCTTTACTTGCTTACAAAATTTCATCCCACACCCTAGATTTCTTTGCAAATAACAATCTCCACTTTCACCACAACAAGAATAGGATTTGTTTAATTGGAAAATTTACAAATGACCCTAATTCCTTGGCAAAAATAAAAAATTAGCTGAAAATTGGGTTGGGGCATATGCTCAAGTAAGACATGGATGAAAAAAAACATTAATAGATTCCTAGCATTTTCATGTCTCACTTGAATTTCCATCATTAAATAACATAAATAAAGAGTAAATAATTACTATCTAAATGCGTAAAAGTTATATTCGTATATAGTATAAAAGATCGTATATTAAATCGGATACGGATTCAGAAGGAATTTATGTGTTAGCGTTCCGTATCCGGATATCGTTAGCAGATACAAATTCGGATACGGATAGACATTGGATATGAAAGTATGTCTTAGTATCTCTACTAGGGTTTTAGGAATATCAAGTATGCAATTTTAAAATTTTAGAGAGCTAAGCATACTAAATAAAAACATGCAAGAGATTTAGGGTTTCTTAGTTAACAAACTAAAGATCTAACTAAATGAAAAGAGCCTGCGACCTTTGTAGTCTAATTTTTCACTTCAAAAACTCCAAGTAGTGGTCCCTAGAACTCTTGCCGGTGCTCCACTTGAAGAAAGAAATGAGCTTTCTCGGTGTCTTTTTCGTCAAAGATGATCCATCTTGATATTTCTCACACTCAAGCTCACACTTCACTAATCAATGTATTAGTGAAAATAACAACCTAAACTAGTTTGCTTGAAAAATCTAGGTTGATGAAATAAGGATTTTGCTAACTAAAATTTTTTTCTTTTCTTTTTCTTCTTACCAGAAAAACTAGAAAGGAGATGAAGAAAATGAACTTGGAGATAAGAAAGAACCTTGAGAATAAGATGAACTTGAGAAAATGATGAACTAATATGAATAAAAATAATGAAAGGATGAGACATGGCTTATCAAATGTTCTCCCCCAAGATGCCGAAGAAAAATGACTAATTGTTCCTTTCTTTTATTCATATAACTAAATGATTATCTTCTTATCTTAATCTCTTAATGTGATTCGCATACATCCATATTCTATGTATCATCAACCATGATACAATTTGCATATATATCTATATCATATATATAAATATATAAAGATAAGAAAATATTAAGTGAACATAATATTAGTTTATATATATATATATCAAATTATTAAATCAACACCTGATTCAATAGTCCGGCTATATCATATATAACCCGGCTAATATCATATAACGCTAGATTAGAATACGATATCATATACTCATATTTAATCAAGCTCCCACACATATATCTATACATGCCCTACTTCGTTTCGTTTGAGCCAGGAAATCTCTATGCGGGACTCTAAAAACTCGCCAATACGCAAACAGTAGGTAATGATCAAATCAAACACCTACAAGCCGTCAGCGGTACTAGCTGGACGTAACGGCTATCCAGGTATTGAACAAATAGAAGATCAACAAGTAAACTTGTTCAATCTCCCACAAAGCCTATAAGCAACACTTATCGAATAGTCCGGTCTCTTCGTCTGTTATGTCGCATATCGAGTCTGGGGATGGAATCGTCAGACCCTAATAACTTGATAAGTCATGCCGATATATGGCCTATAATAAATGTTAGTGTATATGCCCTAGAGGCCATTACTGTATCATACTAGTATGTATATTACTTGATGGAAGCTTGGGATATTTACAGTTGTATATACAATCTTGCTCGAAATGGTAGTATGCTACTTGGTTTATCTCTACTTCAATATGTGCATGTGTTTCTTTTAGCATATCGCTTATATATATATTAGTAGAGCCCTTATGATCTTTGCTTGATTACCAGCGTTGTGATGGCGCTCACACTCGTGGGGGCTGGGTAATCCATAAGCACATCCTTATACAGGTCCCTAGTCGTAGGACTATTGAGACAGGGTATCAATACTCCGGAGTAGACTAGCGTATGCGCTTCTCATCCCAGCGTGGGAGACGATCTGTCCCACAGCCGTCGGTACGTCGTACTTGAGATAGTATGCGGGTGCTCGTTAGGTTACGAGTACACTAGACAGGACTCGTCGGGAACTGTTGGTTGGTATTATACCTATCGTCAGTTATCAGTTCCCATGTGACATGAGTACAGCTTAGTCCGCTGACTTGACACTGTCACTTCGCCTCGAGTGTGTTCCCACTGTACTTTGATTACTACCCTACCACGGCTCAAAGGAGCCGTGCAAACAGGTAGTAGTTGGGTGCAGTCCCGAAGCACTTGGAGGTAGTGACGGTTAGACATGATTCGTCTCTCCCGGTATTGGGGGTTGACATCGCACTGTGTCCAGGAGAGCCATTACACAAGTAGTCCCTGGCCAGGGCAAGCGAGATATGCTGGTAGGTTTTCAGTGTTATCTCAGGGTGTTCTGGGCTACACTCCGACACGACTTGTACCGCTATCAGGGGACTGACGTTCACCGCCCCCTAGGCCCGCCATGCGATGTATCAGACGAACAGACCGGACTGTACGGAGACTGTCACATACAGGCTCAGTAGGAGTTCAGAAGGGGTCGCCTTGTCAGTCTTCTTATCGGCATCTACCTGGGGACCGTTACGTACAGCTCGTGCCTCTTGCGGTCTGTGGTTAAACCCACTGCCAGCGTAGTGTCGAGTCTTTAGAGTCCCACACAGAGAGTTATTCGCCTTTAGGCAAAATGAGTAGAGGTCGCATGGTTTTGCGACAGGGTTCGTTCACATCCGCGCACTTGTGCACGTTTGCTGTCCGGACAGCTTATACTAGCGGGCTTTGGTTTAAGCCAGATCCTAGTGTATGATTTGGGATTGGTTTTATCTCATTGTATTCGTGTTCCTCGGATCACGAATACGGGTGCGTATGCACAGTTGACTGAGACAGAGGTAGAGGACTTTGATTAGGGTTAATGACCATTGTCTTTTTGTTAACCCTAATGCTTATGTGTGTATTATGAATAATTGATATTAGTTAAATATAATTGTGCATGGTTAGGGTTGTTGACCTTTTGACCATTCTTGACTTGTTGACCTAGGTTGACACTTTGACCATCATCATTCCATATAAAAGATGCTCTTTGATCCTTGCAGTTTGCATTAAATATGAAATGATAATGGTCATGTCTTGATTAAGCCATGACAATTATCTTGCTAATTATCAATTTACATAATTCACATATATATGTGAGAATGGTTCTTTATTCTCATGCATTCTATCATATTGATTCTCTCTCCTCCTCTTCCTCTCTCTCAAGCTCTCCCCTCTCATGTGTTGAGAAACACTTGAGCTTGAGATAAACCTCTCCAAAGTAATCTTTACTCTCATTTAAGCTTCTAGGATTAGCACTTCTAGCACCTTAGTTACTTCTAGCTCGAAGTTGAAGCCAAAGGTTGAGGCTCTCGGGTGGATCCTTCTTCGACTAGAGAAGGTGACAAGGTGATCTCTTTCTTCCACTCCAAGGAGCAAGGAGAGAAGGACATAAAGCCCAAGGTATAACCTTTCTTCCATGTAGCTAAATCTAGTTAGCTTGTAGTTAGTTTTTGTTTAGCAAAGATCCTCCTTTAGTTAGTCCATGTTGCCTAGTTCGATAAAAATCCGATTTTTATTCCCTTTTCCGCCTCCCCGCAAGTACCGGAGTGGGCAACGTGGACTTACAGTGGTATCAGAGCCTAACTAAACATAAACTAGCTAGGTAGTAAAGTGTATGGAAGTTCGATCCGAAAAATCGCAAAACCAAGTTTTCAAAACCCTAAGTTTCTGTTGTTGTTTTTCCTGCTCAGAATCTAATAAATCATACTTCAAAAATCGGCTCATGGTTTTGTCAAGAAGCACACCAAAAACGGTCCAGTGAACAGTTCAAAGCGCGTCGGTTCCGCGGCAAAAGCATGCCTATTGCCGCGGAACCGCGGCCGTTTTGACTCCGTTCTGGACCGAGTTTGGTGCAGTATTCCTCTGTTAAGGTTTTGGGATTTTTAAGATATTTTATTTCTGCCCAGGTTTTCCAGAATAGAAATTTGTATTTGGGTGCCTATAAATCCGTATTTTTTTTATCGCACTTCACTATACTTTGACTATTGGGTTATATCTGTGATGTTTATATGTATTTAACGTCTGCTAATCGCTATACGTCGATTAGTGGGGGTTATACATATCTGTGATCTGTGTTTGTTGATGGTATGTGTATATGAATGCGTTGGATTGTCGCGGGTGAATAGCCGGGGGGTTTTGTGAGACGAGAGTTTTCTTTTTTTTTTTAATTCATGTAACATGTAAATTGATGTAATATTATTTGTATGGCCGCACAACCGGGTCGGGGTTGTAGCCGTCATTGTATAATTCGTTTTACTGTTTTTGCTCCTAGGATAGACCCATGGAGGGGGCGTACAAACTACCGGGTATCTCGAAGTGCCGAGTGGCCTACTCACGGTGTTGAGGGAGGTTGCTTCGCTTCGGATACTTGGCGGGTAGTTTGCCGCACCCGTAGGGGTCTTGGGTGGGGTATTGGCTATTCACCGCGACCGTATAATCCGCTTTTCGTTGCAGGCTCGAACGGATTGCGGATTCCTAGTATATCCAATGTATTCATCTGTGATCTGTAATGTCTATCATTACTATATATCTATATACTATAACTATTTAGGCGTTGCTTATGTTTTACAGCCGCGCTAGCCCAGCCCCCGCTCTGTCGTTAGTTAAGTAACCTAACGGGTGATGACGGGGCCCCGTGGCGAATGCGAATGGCATAAGCGTACGTCATATTTTGGTTGTTTTCTGCAATGGTATGATTAAATGATGGGACGCATCAAAAGAACTAATGCAAGAAAATAAACCAAGTAAAAGTCGATTGGAACACTTTGAAAACCACTCGGTTCTTTTCAAAACTAAACTTTTAAATGCGGAGCTTGAACCACTCCTTTTAAAAGCTATCTCGTTCCATCGATTATATCAAGTTCACTACGTTCACGGTTTCGCCAAAACCATTCGTAGCCCTCCGTCATTCCACATGAATGGTCAAAAAGTATTCAAGCTATGTATTTTGGCCAAAGTCAAGGCATAGTGATTGGTAGCTATTGGGTATTCATGTGCAGCATAGATAGATGCGTTGGTTTGGGACAGTCGTGCTGCCATTTTGGCCAAAGTCAAGGGTAGGTACGGGTGGGTCCAAATTAAACAGGAGAATGACGGGTAGAACTTGACATGTGACTTATGATATTTTGGCCAAAGTCAAGGTCATAAGAGCATGGGGCAAAAATCCACATCGGGAGTTTCATAAGTACTGAAACTTGCTAGCGCTGCATACCATTTGGAGTGTGATGATTCTGGTAGGATTCCTTCGGTTTTATCACGCGATGATATTTGGATCCCGATCCTACTGTGAGTATATGCTACTCCTCGGGAAAACTCTCACTTAACGATCAATGCTATAAACCTAGTAGGTGTCTAGAAAGGTGTTAGCGGGGCTATGCCCACAGGGAAAAGAGGTTACTTAATTAAGGAACTTCGCGAAAGCGTTGGAAAACCTCCCTCGAAGTACCGACACTGGCCTGGCTGAACGGTTAAGCAAGTGTTGTACGGTGAGATTGATCCTGACTAATTCTTCCTTTATGGTTTGAGGAGGGATTCGAGAGACAGTGGGAGCCATCCTGTTTAGACAAACTAAAAACCACTCTAAACTTGCAAGAGCATCATGCTAAAGTGTTTCTTTTCTCTCTCCTAATTGCAGCGACCATTCAACATGACCGGACTTAAGTTATTACTAGATAAAACATACTGACAGGGCCAAACTACAAAGATTGGCTCAGGAATGTCAAGATGGCAATCACTTACGACAAGTTGGGGTATGTCCTTACCACCAAAGCTCCCCCTGTCCCAGTTCCCACCTCCAGCGTCGCGGATATAGAAATCCGTAAGACATGGGAGATCGATTGCGCGAAGGCCAAATGCCTCGTGCTTGCCTCGATGGACAACGAACATCAGAGGAGGCATGAGATTATGGACCTAGAGTCCATATTTCTCCATACAAAAGAACTGTATAGAGAGCAGTCTCGTATCGCCAGATACGAAGTGTCGAAGAAGCTATTTTCGGCAAGATTGGCCGTCGGATCATCGGTAGAGAAACACGTGCTTAAGATAATTGACTACATAGAGGAGCTCGCGGACCTTGGGACCACGTTGGAGAATGAACTCTACACTGATTTGATTCTCCGGTCCCTTCCTTCCACTTACGTCCAGTTTATCCTTAACTTCAACATGCAAGGAAAGGAGGTTGAACTTTCCGAACTTCTGAACATGTTGAGGAGTGCTGAGGGCACCCTACAGAAAGGTAGGGAGACATCCACTTTGTTTGTAGGAGGATCTTCCTCTTCTAGGTCCAGGGCGAAAGCCAAGGGAAAGAAGAAGAAAGCCCCCGCCAAACCAAGGGGCGATGTCAGTAAAGTGGATACAAAGGGAAAGGGAAAGGCAACAAAGGTAGCGGGAAAGCTGGTGGGAAAGGAAGAATGCTTCTACTGTCACAAAAGTGGACACTGGAAACAGGATTGCAAAGCTTGGAAGGACAGAACCCAGGATCTGAAGTGAGTTGCGGCTTCGGCTTCAGGTGTGTATGTTATTGAAAACTGTCTATCAATAAACTCTACATCCTGGGTATTGGATACCGGATCAGGATCTCATATCTGTAATTCTTCGCAGGCGTTGAGAAAGCGTAGAGTTTTGAAGGCAGGTGACATGACCCTCAAAGTTGCAAACGGAGCTAGCATGGATGCTGAGGCCGTGGGGAACTATCACCTGGGATTGTCAAATGGACACTTTTTGGTTTTGCGTAGTTGTTATTTTGTACCAAATGCAACCTGTAATATCATTTCTGTATCTTTATTGTCTAAAGAAGGTTATGAATTTGCATTTGTAAGTAATGTAGTGAACATTCACCTTAATCAAGTTTTGATTGGGTCAGGTACATTAAACAACGGTATATACGTATTGAACCAACCACAGATTTTCAATATCCAGAATACACACAAAAGAAAGTCTCCAGAAATCAATAAAACTTTCTTATGGCATTGTAGACCGGGTCACATCAATAAGAGAAGGTTGATTAAGTTACATACAAAAGGATATTTGGATCCGTTCGAATATCAATCGTATGCAACTTGTCAATCCTGTCTCAAAGGAAAGATGACAGATTCCGTTCACTGGACACGGAGTAAAAGCGAGCGAGCTCTTGGGACTCGTACACAGCGACGTGTGCGGTCCAATGTCTACGCATGCACGAAGCGGTTATTCTTACTTCATTACTTTTACGGATGACTTTTCAAGGTACGGATATGTCTTCTTAATGAAGCATAAATCCGAGGCCTTTGGAAAATTCCAGGAATATAAGAATGAAGTAGAAAAACAAATAGGCAAAAGTATCAAGGCACTAAGATCTGATCGAGGTGGTGAATACTTGAGTGCCGAGTTCCTGGGTTACTTAAAAGAGAATGGAATTCTCTCTCAGCTCACTCCTCCATACACTCCGCAACATAACGGTGTATCGGAGAGACGGAATCGAACCCTATTGGATATGGTACGGTCCATGATGAGTAACGCTGAGTTGCCGCGATCGTTCTGGGGATATGCGCTAGAATCAGCTGCATACCTTTTGAACCGAGTTCCAACTAAGACTGTTCCTACTACACCATATCAGATGTGGTGTGGGAAAAGACCCTATCTTAATCACATTATGACATGGGGATGTCCAGCTTTTGTCAAAAAGCAGCATGCGAACAAGCTCGAGGCACGCTCAGTACAGTGCAAGTTTGTGTGATATCCAAAGAACTCCAAGGGATATTTCTTCTATTGCGAAGAGGAACAAAAGGTTTTTGTTTCTCGCCATGCCCACTTTCTAGAACACCAGTTCATAGAAAAAGAAATAAGTGGGAGCGCAATAGAACTGGAAGAAATTCCAGAACCACGAGCTGTTACTGAAAGCTTAGTAGAACCAGAGGGTTCGAAAGATCAGGACATTCCCACGCCACTCCACAAGAGTAATAGGCAGTCTCATCCACCCGAGAGATACTACGGTTTTCTTATAGACGGGGATAGAGAGGATTGCATCATAGATTGTGATGAGCCTACTAGCTTCCAGCAAGCCATTCAGAGCGTTGACTCGGAAAAATGGCTGGATGCAATGCGGGCCGAAATGGAGTCCATGTACACCAACAAAGTATGGACGTTGGACATTGCTCCAGATGGGGTAAAACCCGTAGGATGCAGGTGGATCTTCAAAAGGAAGATTGGTGTAGATGGACAGGTTGAGACCTATAAAGCTAGACTGGTTGCAAAGGGTTTTCGTCAGAGACCTGGTTTGGACTATGACGAAACCTTTTCTCCAGTGGCTATGCTGAAATCCATTCGGATCCTTCTTTCCATTACTGCCTTCCACGATTATGAGATTTGGCAGATGGACGTAAAGACCGCTTTTCTAAATGGAAATTTAGAGGAGTGTGTCTATATGGACCATCCAGAGGGTTTCATTCAGAGTGGAAGCAGCGGAAAGGTGTGCAAATTGGTTAAGTCCATTTATGGACTAAAGCAGGCATCGCGGAGTTGGAACATCTGTTTTGATGAGACGGTCAAGGAATTTGGTTTTATCAAAAATCCAGATGAACCATGCATCTATTGTAGATTTGTAGCGAGAACTGTAGTATTCCTCATTTTATACGTGGATGACATTCTCTTAATAGGAAATGACATTCCTATGCTACAATCTGTCAAGGGGTTCTTGTCACACAGGTTCTCCATGAAAGACCTGGGTGATGCCTCATACATTCTGGGGATCTGGATCTACCGTGACAGATCCAAGAGGATTTTAAGACTCTCACAGTCCAGGTACATCGACACCATACTGAAAAGATTCAGTATGGAAGATTCCAAGCGCGGTAATCTACCGGCTTGTCACGGGATCACCCTCTCCAAAGAGATGTCTCCCAAGACTGATTTGGAGAGGGATCGCATGTCTATTATACCCTACGCTTCTGCGGTAGGCTCTATAATATATGCGATGTTGTGTACCAGACTAGATGTGGCTTATGCACTGAGCGTGGTAATCAGGTATCAGTCAAACCCTGGGGAGAAACATTGGATAGCGGTAAAGAACATTCTCAAGTATCTGAGAAGGACTAAGGAGATGTTCTTGGTGTATGGCGGAAAAGACCTCCAGATTGAGGCTTTTGCTGACTCCAGCTTCCAGAGTGACAAGGATGATTCCAAGTCCATGTCGGGTTTTGTCTTTACCCTCAATGGAGGGGCGGTGTGTTGGAAGAGCTCCAAACAGGAAACCGTTGCTGACTCGACTATGGAAGCAGAATACATCGCTGCATCTGATGCCGCAAAAGAAGCCGTCTGGATGAGGAAGTTCTTGAAAGAACTTCAGGTGGTTCCGTCCATTGTTGATCCAATACCTCTGTATTGCGACAACAACGGGGCTATAGCTTTAGCGAAGGAACCCAGGTCCCATCAGAAATCCAGACACATCTTGAGGCGGTATCACCTGATCAGGGAGATCGTGGATCGCCAGGAGATCGAGATTCGGAGGGTTGCTTCAGAAGATAACACTGCAGACCCATTCACGAAGGCCTTAACCCAGACTCAGTTCGAACGGCTGATCGAGATGATAGGTCTTCGATACGTCAGTACATGGCCTTAGTGCAAGTGGGAGATTGTTAGTGTATATGCCCTAGAGGCCATTATTGTATCATACTAGTATGTATATTACTTGATGGAAGCTTGGGATATTCACAGTTGTATATACAATCTTGCTCGAAATGGTAGTATGCTACTTGGTTTGTCTCTACTTCAATATGTGCATGTGTTTCTTTTAGCATATCACTTATATACATATTAGTAGAGCCCTTAGGATCTTTGCTTGATTACCAGCACTGTGATGGCGCTCACACTCGTGGGGGCTGGGTAATCCATAAGCACATCCTTATACAGGTCCCTAGTCGTAGGACTATCGAGACAGGGCATCGATACTCCGGAGTAGACTAGCGTATGCGCTTTTCATCCCAGCGTGGGAGACGGTCTGTCCCACAGCCATCAGTACGGCGTACTTGAGATAGTATGCGGGTGCTCGTTAGGTTACGAGTACACTGGACAGGACACGTCGGGAACTGTTGGTTGGTATTATACCTATCGTCAGTTATCAGTTCCCATGTGACATGAGTGCAGCTTAGTCCGCTGACTTGACACTGTCACTTCGCCTCGAGTGTGTTCCCACTGTACTTTGATTACTACCCTACCACGGCTCAAAGGAGTCGTGCAAACAGGTAGTAGTTGGGTGCAGTCCCGAAGCACTTGGAGGCAGTGACGGTTAGACAGAATTCGTCTCTCCCGGTATTGGGGGTTGACATCGCGCTGTGTCCAGGAGAGCCATTACACAAGTAGTCCCTGGCCAGGGCAAGCGAGATATACTGGTAGGTTTCCAGTGTTATTACAGGGTGTTCTGGGCTACACTCCGACACGACTTGTACCGCTATTAGGGGACTGACGTTCACCGCCCCCTAGGCCCGCCATGCGATGTATCAGACGAACAGACCGGACTGTACGGAGACTGTCACATACAGGCTCAGTAGGAGTTCAGATGGGGTCACCTCGTCAGTCTTCTTATCGGCATCTACCTGGGGACCGTTATGTACAGCTAGTGCCGCTTGCGGTCTGTGGTTAAACCCACTGCCGGCGTAGTGTCGAGTCTTTAGAGTCCCACACAGAGAGTTATTCGCCTTTACGCAAAATGAGTAGAGGTCGCATGGTTTTGCGACAGGGTTCGTTCACATCCACGCACTTATGCACGTTTGCTGTCCGGACAGCTTATACTAGCGGGCTTTGGTTTAAGCCAGATCCTAGTACATGATTTGGGATTGGTTTTATCTCATTGTATTCGTGTTCCTCGGATCACGAATACGGGTCCGTATGCACAGTTGACTGAGACATAGGCAGAGGACTTTGATTAGGGTTAATGACCATTGTCTTTTTGTTAACCCTAATGCTTATGTGTGTATTATGAATAATTGATATTAGTTAAATATAATTGTGCATGGTTAGAGTTGTTGACCTTTTGACCATTCTTGACTTGTTGACCTAGGTTGACACTTTGACTATCATCATTCCATATAAAAGATGCTCTTTGATCCTTGCAGTTTGCATTAAATATGAAATGATAATGGTCATGTCTTGATTAAGCCATGACAATTATCTTGCTAATTATCAATTTACATAATTCACACATTTATGTGAGAATGGTTCTTTATTCTCATTCATTCTATCATATTGATTCTCTTTCCTCCTCTTCCTCTCTCTCAAGCTCTCCCCTCTCATGTGTTGAGAAACACTTGAGCTTGAGATAAACCTCTCCAAAGTAATCTCTACTCTCATCTAAGGTTCTAGGATTAGCAATTCTAGCACCTTAGTTACTTCTAGCTCGAAGTTGAAGCCAAAGGTTGAGGCTCTCGGGAGGATCCTTCTTCGACTAGAGAAGATGACAAGGTGATCTCTTTCTTCCACTCCAAGGACCAAGGAGAGAAGGACATAAAGCCCAAGGTATAACCTTTCTTCCATGTAGCTAAATCTAGTTAGCTTGTAGTTAGTTTTTGTTTAGCAAAGATCCTCCTTTAGTTAGTCCATGTTGCCTAGTTCGATAAAAATCCGATTTTTATTCCCTTTTCCGCCTTCCCGCAAGTACCGGGGTGGGCAACGTGAACTTACAATAAATCGAGAAACTACTGATAACACTTATCAGTAAATCTCATCAGCCCTGACCAGGGACTTGCCATTATAGCCAATCGAGCATAGCACAACATCAACTCCCAATATCGGAAGAGGCGAAACCCTTCTTATCGCTCACTGCCTCCATATGACTCAGGACTATATCCAAAAACCATCTGTTTGCACGACTCAGTAGAGCTATGGTAGGGAGGAAATCAAAGAACAGTGGGAACCACAGTAGACACTATGATGATCTCGGGTCTACAGACTGTTAGTTGTATGTATGCCCTAGAAGCCATTGTTGTACATGATTGTATATTATAATGATTACTTGGATATAGAGAGAGAGGACTTTCTTGCTCAACATAATAGTATGCTATCCGGTTGTTCATTATCTTAACATGTATACTAGTATTATGATGTTGTCTTGCTCTCACATGTTGGTAAAGCCCTTAGGATGTATACTTGACTACCAGGATTATGATGCAGATCATACTAGTGGGGCCAGGATAGTCCATAAGTTCATCCTCTAATTGTTCCTATTCGAGAGTGTATCGAGACGGGGTATCGATATTCCGGAGTATACTAGCGTATATGGTTCTTGAACTATTTGATGGGTGATAGATGATCCCATATCCATTGGTGTTTGACATTAAAGATGGTATACGGGTGCTCAGTGGAGACTGGGTACACTGAACAGGACTCGCCGAGAACTCCTAGATGGTATTATACCTAACGTCAGATAGCAGTTCTCTAGTGACACTGGTACAGGTTAGTCTGTAGACCCGAGATCGTCATAGAGTCTTGTGTGATTCCCACTGTGTTTTAATTTCCACCTTACCACGTTCAAGAGAGCGTGCAAAACGATAGTTTTTGGGTACAGTCCCGAGTCACATGGATGCAATGAGAGATATAAGGGGTTTCGTCTCACCCGGTATTAGGGGTTGATATTGCGTTGTGCTCGATTGGCCATACAGGAAGTCCCTGGCCAGGGATGATACAGAGATTTACTGGTAAGTGTTATCAGTAGTTTCTCGAACCGTTATGAGGCTCACATCGGCATGACTTATCGAGTTACTGGGGTCTGACGTTTACCACCCCTAGACTCGATATGCGACATATTAGACGAAGAGACCGGACTGTACGGTAGTGTTACTTATTGGATTCACGGAAGTATGGAAAAGATTGCGTGTTGATCTTCTGATCGCTCAATACCCGGGTAGCCGTTACATCCAGCTAGTACTACTGACGGCTTATGGGTGACTGATATGATCATCGCCTACTGCCGGCGTATCGATGAGTCATTAGAGTCCTACACAGAGGTTTCCTAGCTCATGCGAAACGAAATAGGGCACATATGTGATATGTGCGGGACCGAGATTAATGCGTGTATGTGATACAGTATTATAATCTCGCGATATAGGTTATATGTGATATAACTGGATTGTTGAATCAAGTGTTGATTCAATGATATGTTATTTGTATATGTGATATGCATATAAATGATATTAGTCGGTTGTATGCGATACAGCCAGATTATTAAATCAAGTGTTGATTTAATAATTTAATGTGTAATTATATATTTGATGTATTAATATATATTAACTAATATCAGCTCACTTAAGAAGAAGTTTTCTCTTTATACATTTAATATATATGTGATATATATTAATGTATTTTTCTTTGTGTCATGCTTGATGATACATTGGACTTGGGTGTATGAGAATCATACCATACTTAAGATAATGTGGGGTTTTAATTATTAAGGGAAAATTAAAATTAGGTGGTAATTAGTCATGGCTTGTAGCTTGGAGAAGCTTGTAGAAACCATTGACTCAGTCCACTAATTTTGTTTTACTCTAGATATTTATTAACCTAATCATTATGTTTAGCCATGGTTTAGTCTCTGCATGAGTTATATATGATTTTTTCTCACACATGGTTCATGAGTTGATCACTAGATTCATTTTCTTCATCTCCTTGATTTTGCTTTCTAGCTTTGAGAGAGAAAAGAAAAGAAAGAGAGAAAAATAATTCTATAGTGAGCAAAATTCCAACTTCATCAATCTACACTAGACTAACCATTTAGTATAGGTTATTTGCTTCACTAATTCTCAATTAGTGAAGAGATAGCTTGAGTTAGAGATTTTTCGATGTAGATCATTTTCGGCCTCGAAAATCCTTGAGCAAGCTCGTTCCTTTCACCTAATGGAGCTAAAGGAGAGTCCGGGACACCACTACTTGGAGCAAAGGGCTACTACACGGAGCTTTTGAAGTCAAGGACCGGTCTACAAAGGTTGTATTCCTTGTTCACTTAGTGTAAAGTAGTTTACATGTTAGTTAAAACATAATCCTCTAGTTAGATCCTTGGTTATGGATTGCTTAGCACTCTAGGTTTTTTAAAATTGCATGCTTGATGCCTTAGAAAATATAGTGAGGATGCTAAGGAACCTTTCACAGACTAACCTGTATAAGTGTCACCAGAGAACTACTATCTAACGATATGTATGGTACCATTTAGGAGTTCTCGACGAGTCCTGTTCGGTGTACCCATTCTCCAATGAGCACATGTATACAATCTTTGATGTCAAACACCAATGGCTGTGGAATCGAATATCGCTCCATACAGGGTCAAGAAACGTACACACTAGTCTATTATGGAATATCGACCCTGTCTCGATACTCTCTCGATTAGGAACACTTCAAGGATGTGCTTGTGGACTACACAAGCGCTGCTAATATGATCTTCATCATAGTCTTGGTAGTCAAGCAAACATCTTAAGGGCTTTATCAACATGTATTAGTGAAATAGTAAACTAGAACAAATGTACATGTTAAGATAAAGAGTAACCGGATAGCATACTATCATGTCGAGCAAGAAAGTTATATGTGTATATGTGTGTCCAAGCATCCACTATAATATACAATAATAGCCTCTAGGGCATACATATTCCTAACAATCTCCTACTTGCACTAAGACCAGTTGTTGTAGTATCCCATACCCAATATCCCAAAAAGTCTCTCAAACTGCGTCTGAGGAAGGGCCTTCGTGAGTGAATCCGCCGTATTGTCTTTCATGTCAACTCTCCTGACATCGATCTCGTGGCGATCAATTATCTTCCGGATCAGGTGATACCACTTCAGAATATGTCTAGATCGCTGATGGGACCGGGATTCCTTGGCCAAACCCACAGCTCCATTATTATCACAATACAAAGGTATTGGATCAATAATGGATGGAACCACACCAAGTGCAGTGATGAACTTCTTCATCTAGACACACTCTTTGGCAGCATCGTCGGCAGCGATATATTTAGCTTCAATCGTCGAGTTTACAACGGTATCTTTCTTGGAACTCTTCCAACATACCGCCCCTCTGTTGAGGGTGAAAATAAAACCGGAGACAGACTTGTTGTCATCCATATCACTCTGGAAGCTTGATCCGGTAAAATAATCCACTTGGATTTCTCCGTTACCATAAACCAAAAACATCTCTTTAGTCCTCCGCAAGTACTTAAGAATATTCTTCACAGCTATCCAGTGCTTCTTCCCAGAGTTTGATTAATATCTACATACCGCACTAAGTGCGTAAGCTACATCCGGTCTGATACATAATATCACGTACATGATAAATCCGACCGTTGAAGAATAGGGTATCATGTTCATGCGAGCCCTTTCCAAATCAGTCTTGGGAGACATCTCTTTGGAGAAGTGATTCCTGAGTAAGCGGGTAAGTTACCTTGGAATCTTCCACACTAAATCTCTTTAGTATGGTATCTATGTACCTGAATTGGGGCATCACCCAGATCTTTCATAGAGAACTTTTGTGATAGGAAGAGTTTGACCGAGTGCAGCATAGGAACATCATTTCCTATCAAGAATATGTCATCCACGTATAATACGAGAATGACAATCTTACTCTTTACTATCTTTTTATATATACAGAGTTCATCTACGTTTTTGATGAAGTCAAACTTTTTGACTGCTATATCAAAACAGATGTTCCAGCTCCGCGATACCTGTTTTAATCCGTACATTGATTTAAGCAGCTTGCACACTTTTCCGCTGCTCCCACTGTCTTCGATACCCTCTGGCTGTGTCATATACAAGCTCTCTTCTAAATCACAATTTAGAAAAGCGGTCTTGACATCCATCTTCCAGATTTAATAGTCATGGTATACAGTAATGGCAAGTAGGATCCTGATGGATTTAAACATAGCCACTGGAGAAAAGGACTCGTCATAGTCGACACCTGGTCGTTGACGAAAACGTTTTGCTACAAGTCTAGCTTTGAAGGTCTCAACATTTCCATCTATACAAATCGTTTTTCTTGAAGATCCATTTGGTCCCAATGGGTTTCACCCCTTCAGGAGTAACCTCCAAAGTCTATGCTTTGTTGGTGTATATGAAATCCATCTCAGATCGCATAGTATCTAGCCATTTCAGAGAGTCCCCACATGTGATGGCCTGTTCGAAACTAGTCGGGTCATCATCTTCCATGATACAATCCTCGCTCCCACCGTCTATGAGAAACCCGTAGTATCTATCAGGTGGATGAGGAACCCTACTAGATCTGCGGAGTGGATGAGGTTTATCGGAAACTATTGAATTCTCTGGTTCTACCAAATTTTCAGTTGCAGTTTGTGTTTCTGGAATTTCATCCAGTTCTACTGCACTACCACTAATTTCTTTTACAAGAAATTTCATTTCTAGAAAGGTAGCATGTTGTTCAGTTGATAAAACTGCATATTTAATATGACATTTTTCCTACTATTTCTATATAATAAAATGTGTTTATTATAAATATGACGCATATGAAGGTTTATCTGCAAAAATACTATTTTCATATATTTATATATTATAATTAACATTATGTAGGAAAAAATGAGCATATGATATCCATGTAACATTTGGCCCATTTAAATATGCTTACCTTATTAAATACCTTTGACCAATTCCTAAAACTAAAATATCATGGCAAATGGTTAAGATAATATCTCAATAAAAACAAATTCTACTAACATCATTTAGTGAGATAATTGTGCAGGAATTATATCATGACTAAAGTCAAGGAAATCCGAGTTGGCAAGATCAAATCTGCCGAAGATATTCAGGTAAATTGAATAAACTAATTCTGGCAGAAATGTAGAAAAGATTTTCAAAGTCTAGATACGCAAAAGATTGCCAAGTGTTACAGATATGAAGCTACAAAAATTAGAGGCCATGATCTCACCAAAAGGGGGCGGATCTACGGCCAAATCTATCCAATGGCCGCTGTTCCGCCGCGGATTTGAGGAGTTGAGATATGGGATTTTGGTGGTTAGGATCCTAACAACTAGTTTCCATATTAGGAAACTAAGGTTCTGGCTCTGTGACTATAAATAAGGACCGAGAGCCTCTTGGAAAAAGGATCAAACCGACGCAATCACGAAGTCCACGACGACTCAAGAATCCTGGTTGATCATCGACAGTTCATCTACCTCCTTAAAGGAGATCGAGAAGCAAACTAGGGTTTTGTAATCATTTTCTAAAGGAACAAAGTGTACTTGATCTTGTTGATTAATAAAGATAGTTTTATTCTATTGCATTTTATTTTCTTCATGATTTCTATCTTTTCTTTTCCCAACATGCGCGAGTAATTCTCCGCTTTTAGAGTTCGTAGGATTAGGGTAGATTAATGGATGATGGAGATCCTTAAACTTTTTTTACGTCCTATAAAGTTTATAAACTTTATCAAAAGAATAGTTAACATCCTAATCGGGCGCGCTATCAAGTCATTGATAGTCACGACCGCGATTTGAGATCAGATTAACAATTGTTTTGGTAAAGGCTAGACATAAATGGAGATCCATGTCAAGATAGGGGTTAAGAGTGGGAACCCTTTTTCCTCCAGAAACCCTAATCTGCATGCATCACTGTCGATCTAGTTTTAAATCTATTAAAGGATAAAAGGAGTAATCTTTAATTAATCATCCATAACTACTAAATCTTAAAGAACCCTACAAGCCCCCTTCTACTATAAAACCTACATCCGTATTCAATCTAGATCTATATTCTGCATCCGTGTTTGACGTAGATCTAGAACCTACAACCATTCTTCACCATTCTTTATTCTTCCCCTTTTTCAACACGTCTAAAGTAAGATTGAAAGATTCCACGTATCCCTGAGGACGACCCGTGCTCATCTCGGTCTAGCTACACGCGATACCGTTATTGATTGCGGTTAACTACTATACATAAAATACAAACCAATCACAAGTTGAGCAACAAACACCTTTCGTTCCTCAATATGGTAGAAAAAATATCAATTTAAATGTTTTGGATATCCCACAAACTTACACAAAACCGATCGTGTTTCGAGTTTGTCCGGATTCTGTTTTTAATATAAGCCGGACAATCCCATATCTTAACTCGCTTAAGAAATGGTCTCTTTCCACTCTATATCTCATATGGTGTTTTAGGCACAGATTTTGATGGAACTTGATTCAATAGGTATGCACTTGTCTCAAGTGCATAACTCCAAAAAGAAATAAGTAACTCAGCGTTACTCATCATAGAGTGCACCATATCTAATAGGGTGCGATTTGTCCGCTCTGATACACCGTTGTGCTGTGGTGTATACGGAGGAGTAAGCTGAGAGAGAATCCAATTCTCTTTTAGATAATCTCGGAATTTCGTGCTTAAGTAATCACCTCCTTGATCAGATCGTAGGATTTTGATACTTTTACCCATTTAGTTATCTACTTCGCTCTTATATTCCTTAAATTTCTCAAAAGCTTCAGATTTGTGTTTCAACAGGAACACATGTCTGAATCTAAAAAGATCATCCGTGAATGTAATAAAGTATGAGGAACCATTCCTGGTATGCGTAGATATAGGACCGCATACATTACTATGTATCAATCTCAAAAGTTCGGTAGCTCTTGCTCCATGTCCCATCAACGGAGTTTTGGTTATCTTTCTTTTGAGATAGAACTGACAAGTTTCATAAGATATAAATTCGAACGGATTCAAATATCCATCTTTATGCAATTTAGCTAGTCTGGTCGTATTGATATGACCAAGTCTACATTTCCACAAGAAGGCTTCATTCATTTATGAACTTTTCCTCTTGTGAGTGTTTTGTATATTTAGAATTGTAATTTGATTTAGAACATGCAAACTATTACATAATGCACCAAACCCAATCAACACTTAATTTAGGAAAATGTTTATAACATTTTTCTCTAATTCAAAGTTATATCCATCTTTATCTAATAAAAAACAGATATTATATTGCATAACATTGACGGTACGAAATAACAGTCGTTCAAAATCAATGTATTACCAGTGGGCAATACTATGAGATATTCGCCGACAGTTTTGGCAACAACAATTGCTCTGTTCCCTACTCTGAGAGACATATCACCTTTTTCTAGTTCTTTACTTTTCTTTAACCCTTGTAACATATTACAAATATGATATCCTGATCTGGTATCCAATACCCAGGACGTAGAGCAAACTAAGAAACGGTTCTCAATAACTAACACACCCGAAGAAGATGCATCATAATACCCTTTCTTTATTTGGGTTGCATGGAAATCCTTATATTCCCCTATACTATGCCATGACTCATGACAATTTTCATAAGATTGAGCGGAACCAACGTTCCCTAGCCCATTATAATAAGCGGGTTTGGTCAATACATCCATATTATTATCTTCATTAAGACGTGACATGGTCGCTACCTGAAGAGAGAGAAGAAAACACTTTAGTGTGCGCTCTTGCAAGATTAGATTAAATCTAATCAGGAGGGCTCCCACTGTTTTTATCAAATCTTTCTTCAAATCCTAAAAGGTAAGATTAGCTAAGATTAATTACACCCCACAAGTTCGCTAATCGGTCAGCCAGGCTGGTTTTGGTACTCCGAGGGAGTCTCCACGTGTTTTCGCACGGAACTAATTAAATAATCCTATTACCACAGAGACATAACCCCATTAACATTTTTCTAGACACCTCCTGGATTAGATAATTGTAAAGTGGAAAACTCTCCCAGGAGTAACGCTTACTCACAGCAGGTATCGAGATCCAACTGTCGCATAGTAGGTATGCAATCTCATTGGAAATTTCAACATTTGAAATTCCCAGTAATGGTTTTTACCCATGCGGCTTATGACCTTGGTAAAGGTCAACAAATCATAAACCGCAAGTCAAGTTCAACCGGTCATTTTGTGACTGATTTAGACCCACCCGCAGGACCTTTGGCAAAGGTCAACAAAATCGTACGATTGTCCTAACCAATCGCATCAACATGCGACAGAAAAACACTAATTAGCTACCGAGCACTATGCCTCGGCAAAGGTCGACAAACGCAACACGAATACTAAACAGTACCTATCTAAAATGATGGAGGGCTACGACTGGTTTTGAAGAAAACGTTTAACATAATGAACTTGATATCGTTGTAGAATCTAATAATTTGCGAAAGGAGTGGTTTAAGCTCCGCTTTAAAAATCGAGTAGTTTTTCAAAACAATCCTAGTCGATTGTAGCATATGCTATTTTTTCACTAAAGAGGTCATTACCGATAAAGGGATCTAGGCTTTTTCCTCATCGAATGGGATGCTGAATATTCATAATAGAATATCTTTTTGAAAATGTGATTCTAAAATATCTTTTAAGTTTCTTTTCTTTTCATTAATCTTATTAATGAAGTCCCATCATTTATATTTCCTAAATATCACAGAAGAAACGAAAATAAAATACACATATATGCCATCTGCATTCGCCACAGAGACCCGGGTCTTCACCGTAAGCTTACTTAACTTACAGTAAGACGGGGTCAGGACTAGCGCGGATGCAGAATATATATAGTGTCTACTAATATATCATATATATAAATAGCATTCGCCTCATGCATTTATATGATCACATTACATCACAGCACAGCAGAAGCAGATATATGAAATATATGATATACTAGGAAGTCCGTGTTTTAGATTAAGCCATTAACGAAAAATATGGATTCCATGGTTGTGATGAATAGCCAAGCCCACACCCTAAGACCCCTATGAGAGCAGCAAGTAACTCTGCCAATTCTAGAGTTAGGCAACCGGTCTCGACTCCTCGAAATGGCCACCCACTAGACTCAATAACCCGATTACTTATGCCCTCCGCCTTGGATCTGTTCTAATACGGAAAAGTAAATAATATATATCAAGGTGACTACATCCTCACTCCTGGATGTGCCCCAATAAAAGAATATTACATACAATAATTTACATGAATGAAAATTGAAAAACTCTCATCACATATAAAAATCCGGCTATTCAATCACGACGATCCAATAAATCATATCAATATAGCAACACAATAACATCACATGTCATCAACGTAAGTAAATATGTGTATCCCTAATATTGTAGATGTATAATAACGAGATCGGGAATATCTCCACATATTACACTTATGGTCGTAGAAAAAAAATGAAAACTGCAATAATTAGAATCCGCAACTGTAGACATCATAAATCCGGATTATCTCATAGTCCGAATTTCATGTCTAACTCTATAAATCTTACATTTAAGTCTTGAATTGAAAACCATTTTCAAAGTTAAAACCGAGTAATTCAACAAGATTCCCAGTGAAAAGATCAAAGGTACGTCGGGTATTTTAGTGGATGGCCGCACCCCGGTGGTCGTCGACGAAGTAGCCTTGGGCGGGACACCGTGGCCGCGAGCACCCGAGTGGATGCTCTTGACCATTGTCACGCCCCGCTTCCCAATGTACGGGGAAGAGGATGTGGCAGGGCCGCGACGTATTTACTCCGAAGTAAATACGTTAAGCATAAATAAACAATATAATAAATGTTCATAAGAAATAACAAGAGATATAAATAAACAACAACTTTCTATTGATTAAACATTCTTTACATACAACTGGAAGGTAAATACAATGCTGGAAAGCAATGCCTAAACTCATGAGGTAATGACCTACCTCATCATGACATAGCACGATAACATCTTTACAATATTTTGGGATAAATACAATTTTACAACAAAATACCTTAAACTAATAATACCGTATTCTTTTAGATTGTTTTAAATTAAATTCCTTTCAATTAAGCCTCTACAACCCATTTTGGGAAACCCGATTTGGATGGTGTGGGTTATTGGACATTCTCGGTACTAGTAGAGCGAGATGCAGACCTCCTCACGGAGCATCCGATCTCGATGGAATTTTTATCACAATTTTTAAGAAAACGAGATTTCTATTTAATAAATAAATTTATTTTTCTATAATTATTTATAATATTATCAAATTATCTATTTCAAATACATATAATAAATTCCATGTTTTCTAAACAAAAGAATCACAAATTTCATGAATCTACCATCAAGAAACCATACAATTCCAATTTACACTAAAATACCATATACTATTCAATCTAGATTTATATTCACTAGAATACTTCACATTTAAAAATTACATCCATGAAAACCCTAAATACGATAAATAAATACTTGATGATTATATCGAAAGTATACTAAACTATTTTTCATAAAACCCCCTCAAGTTTATTAATTTACAATAAGGATCCTAGTAAATATAGGTTTAAGCAGGACCAATTCTCTTGAGCCCCGGGGAGCCAGAGAAAGTGGGTGCTTTCCTATTTAAGGTAGAAAACTAAAACGGGGTTATCAATGGTAATTGGCTTGGAAAAAATCACAAATCCTGCCGTTCATGTGCAGCAGTTACCGATAACTCCAAAACCTAATTCAGGATTCCAATTCTGTTTAAGCGTCTGACTCAGACAGAGTCTCAGTCTAATCGGAATACAATCCATACATGAATACAATCCAAATATAACTCCAATACAACATGAATCTATATATACCAGAATACAATCAATATCAACATGACTTGAACTGACCGAACCATGGATATACATTGACTTGTCTACATGACTATCCATTTATATATTTATCCGTTTACATGAACAATTGATATCATGGTTTCGGCAAGTCTATATCTACAAATCATCTATAAAACAACACAATAAATATTATGGGTTTTTTAAAGAGATAGACCGGTACGGAATGTGTTAAAAATGGCACGATGATGGTCACTATAATACACCTAACCTGAACATCCGTTGCCGTTGTCCCGTGGGTTTTGACGGGGCCTTGTACTCCATATGCCATAGTCTACGGGGTAAGTTGGACTCCTCTCGTATACACCGGCATATTCTGTACCAAACTACAAACAACTGTGTTAACATAATAATCATACATTATACCAGATATATTCTCTTTACCTGTTCAGTCTATTTCTATCTCTCTTTGGGACTTACCAAGCGATTGTTCGCTGACGACATTCATTTTCTATTCTTTCCTTAGAATGTTGTCAGGAGGACCCGACTCTTTGGAGATCGAGCCCAGCTCAGAAGACTTGGAGCAGTTCGCAGAAGACCCAGAGCTTTAATCACTTGTATATACCTTTACTTTCTGTTCATGCCATTGTTTAGGCATTGCTTTCTGCATTGCATTTACTTTTCAGTTGTATTGTAAAGAATGTTTAATAAATAAAAAGTTGTTGTTCATTTACATCTCATGTCATTCTTGTGTACATTTATATTATATTGCTTATTTACGCTTAACGTGTTTACTTCTGAGTAAATACGTCGCGTGGCCCGTCACGTCTCCTTATCGTACTTTGGGAAGCGGGGCGTGATAGGTTTTGTTGGTGACCCATGCAGGTCAGTTCTGCATAGAAACCTAAGCAATATATTACAAGAATCTGCAACTAAACATTCTTTATATTTCTATTCCTTGAATCTATCCTAACCCTATTTTCTTTCAAGGTTATGGATTCGCCGAACAATACGAGCACGAACGCCAATGGCAACACCACACCACCTTCTTTTCCACTTATGCCTACCGTTGTAGCTCTGATCAACGAGCAAACGGTATGGCTCGAAGGAATAAAGAGCCTCTTGGAGGGACAGCAACAGCAGATGTCTGTATTCATGAACCGCCTAGATGCGGAAGCACATGGCGTGAAGCGATTCCGGGCACTGCATCCGAAGCAATTTTCTGGGAAAGAGAGCCCTTTGAAAGCTGAAGAATGGGATCAATCCATTAAGGACGATCTGGCAGCAGCACAAGTTCCAGACATTGCTTGGGTAATTGTTATGAAGTTGTAACTTACCAATAATGCCCGAGTATGGTGGAAGGCGGAAGAAAGCCGTCTTACTCAGCTGATCGAATGGAAGACTTTTCGCGACATGTTCAATGCAAAGTATTTTCTAGAGACTGCCCGATTCGACATGGGACAACAATTCATCTACATACAACAAGGCTCTATGTGGAACAAATCCGTGGATGAGTATGATGCTGAGTTCACTATGTTAAGCAGGTTCGTGGTACACCTCATACCGACTGCTGAGATCAGGGCTAGATGATTTTAGAAAGGGTTGGACCAGGAAATCCAAGTTGTTTTAGGTACAGGGGATTTCCCTACATACGACTTAGCTCTGAAGGCTGCCCATCGATACGAGGCAGTAGTGAAGAAGAAGGGCTGACCTCAATCTGCCGGTATGAAATGCCCTGCTACTCAGATAGCAGGAGGAGCCTCTTCCAGGCCACCGTTTTTATCCAGGAGACCGGGAATACCATTCAACCGGCCCAGTCCAGACTTTTGTTTCTACTGCAAAAGAAATGGACACCTGGAGAAGGATTGCAGGCGTGCTAATCGCCTATGCTTAGTCTGTGGCTCATCCATACATGATATTAGGCCTTATCCTCAAAGACTCGATCAGAATACCACATCCATACCAGCAATCACTTTTTCGCAGTGGCCAGCTATCCAGGCACCTGCTCCTCATCTTGCTCTATCAGATCCACCTCCTCGTGAACCTACCGCATCTCCTCCTCGTCAGTTCCATCAAGAACAAAGGAACCTACATCAAGGACAGAGGAACGGACAGAGGAATGCGTCTCCCGCAAGGAGGAATGTACCTTGGCGACAAGCTTTCACAATGACTGTGGAAGAAGCTGAAGCCACTGGCCAAGTCATCATTGGTAACTCTTTTCTTTCAAGCTTTCTTTCAATCTTTATACATATCAAAATATCTTTTCCTATACCTAAAACATATTCTACACAACTTAGGTACAATCTTAGTAGCTTCACTTCCTGCACAAGCACTCTTCGATATTGGAACATCTCATTGTTTTATGTCGCAACGGTTCATCCGTACTCATACGATTCCAGTCAAACCACTCGTATCTAGCTGGAATGTCAGTTCAGGAAACAACATTCTAAAGGCAACAGTGGGTAAAGACCTGTGTCCAGTGGTCATCTGCAGCAGAGAATTCTATGATGACTTCAAAGTGCTGGACATACCGAACTTTGATGTAGTTTTGGGTATTGACTGGTTGGAAACTTTCTATGCTACTATCGACTGTCATCAAAGAAGGGTAGTGTTTGAGATACCAAATCATCCGGTCTTTTATTTCAAAAGTGGAGACCGTACCCTAGAGCCTAGCACATACAAGGCAAAACCGAAGAGGGCAGTGATTGCAACTCTACAGGTGGAAGAAGACAAGCCAGAGGTAGTTCGAGAGTTCGATGATGTATTTCCTGAATACATATCAGGTTTGCCTCCTGATCGAGCTCTTGAATTTGGAATTGATTTAGTACCTGGAGCACAACCGGTGATCAAAGCACCATACCGATTAAGTCCTTAAGGTTTGAAGGAGGTCCGTACTCAGCTGGAGGAACTTCTGCAGAAAGGATGGATTTATACCAGTACTTCAAGTTGGGGATCTCCAGTGTTGCTTATGAAGAAGAAGGAAGGTTCTTACAGAATGTGCATTGATTATAGAGCTTTGAACGAAATAACTATAAAGAACAAGTATCCACTACTATGCATTAACGATATGTTCGATCAACTAAGTGGGTCTTGCATTTTTTCAAAGTTAGATCTTCGTTCGGGTTATCATCAGGTGAAGGTCAAAGAGTCTGATATTCCGAAGACGGCATTCAGGACTCACTATGGTCATTTTGAGTTTCTCGTGATGTCATTTGGATTGACCAATGTACCAGCCATATTCATGAATCTAATGAATCAAGTTTTCCGAGAGTATCTAGACAAGTTCGTTGTCATATTCATCGACGATATCCTGGTGTATTCTAAGAATCGGAAAAAGCACGCTGAACATTTACAAATTGTCCTAGAGACTTTGCGACAGCATCAACTCTATGCCAAGTACAGCAAGTGCGAGTTTTGGCTAGAACAAGTTGGATTTCTCGGACATATCGTTTCAGGTGAAGGAATCTCTGTGGATCCAGCTAAAGTATCAGCAGTAAGCAAATAGCCGACACCAAAGACAGTGAAGGACATTTGAAGTTTGTTTGGATTAGCATGATACTATCGAAGATTTATTAAAGGAATTTCGAAAATTGCAGCACCCCTGACCAAGTTCACACGTAAGAATGAAGAATTCGTGTGGTCAGAAGCATGCGAATAAGCTTTCGTAGAACTCAAGTCAAGATTGACAACAGAGCCTATTCTCGTAATACCGAACCAATCTGGAGATTTAGTAGTGCATTGCGATGCATTCGGTAAGGGATTGGGATGTGTTCTACACCAACACGATAAAGTTGTAGCTTATGCATCAAGGCAGCTGAAAGTTCATGAGCGCAACTATCCAACGCATGATCTGGAGTTGGCAGCCGTTATTTTTGCACTGAAGATTTAGCGTTATATCTTCTTAGAGAATGGGTAGATATCTACACAGACCACAAAAGTCTGAAGTATGTGTTTACTCATAAATAGTTAAATATGCAGCAGAGAAAATGGTTAGAACTTATGGCGGACTTCGACATCAACCTACAATATCATCCAGGAAAGGTAAATGTAGTACCTGATGCACTTAGTCGTCAACCAATATCAATGAATCTCACCGCACAGTGGAAACTATAGCAAGATTTGCATCAGATGGAGATAGAAGTGAACATGCCACGTAACACTTCAAGTTTGATGAACTTACAAGTTCAGTCTACAATTGTCAATCAGATCAAAGCAGCTCAAGGAAGTGATGCCAAGTTGCAAAAGATCAAGTAAAAAGTGGACTTAGAACAGACTTCATTATCCACGAAGACGGATCTTTGAGATATGGAAGCAGATTGTGTGTACCATAAGGTTCTGGTCGAGAAAAGTTGATGAAAGAAGCTCATAGCTCCCCATACTCAGTATACCCTGATGGTACAAAAATGTACAAAGATCTGCGGAAACATTACTAGTGGCATGGAATGAAGCGTGAACTAGCCAGAAGCGTAGCCAAATGTTTGGTGTGTCAGCAAGTGAAAGCTGAACATCACAGGATTGCTGGTTTACTTCAACCGTTACCTATCCCAGAATGGAAGTGGCAACACATTACCATGGATTTCGTGACTGCTCTTTCTCGCAGCACGAAAGGTAACGATGCGATATGGGTTATTGTAGATCAACTCACAAAGTCGGCTCACTTCATCCCATTTCGAGTTGGACAATCTATCAAGACACTGGCAAAGAAGTACACGGAGGTAAGTTTGAATCTAAGTAAGATTTAACTCTTCAATGTATACTATCTCTGATACCCATGAACTCATGCAGGAGATCGTGAGATTACATGAAGTACCGGTTTGCATTGTCTCCGATCGTGACACCAGATTCCGATCATAATTTTGGCAGAGTCTGTAAGCTAGCTTGGGAACGAGTCTGAACTTTAGCACAGCTTACCATCCACAAACAGATGGACAGTCTGAGAGAACAATTGAGATCTTTGAAGATATGCTAAGAGCTTGTATGCTAGACTTCGAAGGATCATGGGAAGATTACTTACATATTATGGAGTTTTCATACAACAACAGCTACCAAGCGAGTATTGGAATGGCACCATTTGCAGATCTTTATGGAAGGTAGTGTTGTTCACCATTAAGTTGGGACAAAATCGAAGATAGGGAAATCCTTGGACCTGAGTTGATAGTGGAAACTGTAGATGTAGTTCGCACTATCAGGGAACGAATGCGCATAGACCAAGATCGACAAAAGCACTGGGCTGATGCAAAGCGTCATCATTTTGAGTTCCAACCGGGAGATCATGTCTTTCTAAATATCTCTCCAAACCATGGAGTGATTCTCTTTGGAAAGAGGGGTAAGCTAAGTCTGAGATACATTGGACCGTTCGATATACTTGAATGAGTCGGAGATGTGGCTTATCGCTTGGCACTTCCACCCTCATTGGAAGGAGTGCACAATGTGTTCCACATATCCTAACTCCGAAGATATGTAAGCGACCCAGCCACATTCTTTATCACTCCGAGCTCACTGTACAGACAGATCTATCTTGTGAGCAACAACCCGTTGAAATTCAAGACAGAAAGGTAAAATCATTTAGGAACAAGGAAGTAAACTTGGTTCGGGTGATGTGGAGGAAAGACACACCAGGAGAATCAACGTGGGAAAGAAAAGATGACATGCGTGCAAGATACCCTTTCTTATTTGTAAATTCGTCCTTAAATATTTGTAAATTTCGAGGACGAAATTTTTGTAAGGAGGATAGAATGTAACGACTCTGTTTATAATGCACAAAATTTGTTTAAACTTAAAGTACTAAATGGAGTATTTGCAACCATGAGTATGCTATAAGTATTTAAATTGTTTTAAAACAGCACGAAAACACTTGTAGCTCATTGGTAAAACCTTGCACTGCTGTGATATAGCCCCTGTGTTAGAATCCCCTCAGCCACATATTATTTTATTGATTTTTCTTTTAAACTTTTTGGAAGCCCAAATGTTTACACGTGAAACACACGTAAAAATAAAAAGTCAGAATAATCAAACATGTGGAAAATGTTGTTCACACAGCCAAGAACACGTGTCAACAATCCAGACCCGCCCCCTTTTGATCGACCGGCGAGGGATGCGTTAGAGCCGGCGCCGCCGGTCCCAACCGTCAGAAATGCTTAAAAAATTTAACCCTAACCCCTTGGCCTTCCCCCCACTACTCCTCTTCTGTTTGTTTTTCCTGCACATTAACAGAGAATTAAAATCACCCATTAATCCAATATTAAATGCATTTTAATTCTCATTTTTAATTCTCTAAACCCTAATTCAATCCTATAAATACCACATCAAATCCTAGCCCTCTCTATTCTGAAATCTAAAATCAAAACTCTCAAAATTTTACAAGTCAAATAAGGTGTACAAGTGGAGTTAGCCCAAGGTCATCTTCCGGCGATGACTCGGGACAAATTCGGCAACACCGTGACTCCACGACGGTTTCAAACCATTCATATACCTCCCTTCTCTCTTCTCAACCAGTAAGTTCCCTCTCCTCTTCTCTCTTCCTATTCTAAAAAGATCTCATTTCAAAACTCGTCGAAAATGGAGTTATTCCGACTTCCGATTCTAAAATTGTTTAAAACCCAACTTTTCTTAATAACAAATTAACCATTTCTTTATATATTGTTTAGCAACCATAAAACAATATTTAGAACAAGTTTCAATTCAAAATATAATGTTATACAACTTTTATTTCACTTTTTCGTTTAAATATCACAAGGTTTTCCTACAACATTATTTCATATATATGCTCATATTATTTTTAGAAAACTCACGAGATAATAACCTCCCTCATTACAGCAGTCATCATGACATAGCACGATTGTCTCTTTATAATATTTTGGGATAAATATAATTTTACAACAAAATACCTTAAACTAATAAAACCGTATTCTTTTAGATTGTTTTAAATTAAATTCCTTGCAATTAAACCTCTACAACCCATTTTGGAGAACCCGATTTGGATGGTACGGGTTATCGCACTTCCTTGGTATTAGTAGAGCGATATGCCGACCTCCTCAAGGAGCATCCGATCTCGATGGAATTTTTATTACAATTTTTAAGAAAACGAGATTTGTATTTAATAAATAAATTTATTTTTCTATAATTATTTATAATATTATCAAATTATCTATTTTAAATACATATAATAAATTCCATGTTTTCTAAACAAAGAAATCACAAATTTCATTAATATACCATCAAGAAACCATACAATTCCAATTTACACTAAAATACCAAATACTATTCAATCTAGGTTTATATCCACTAGAATACTTCATATTTAAAAATTACATCCATGAAAACCCTAAATACGATAAATAAATACTTGAGGATTATTTTGAAAGTATACTAAACTATTTTTCATAAAACCCCCTCAAGTTTATTAATTTACAATAAGGATCCTAGTAAAAAGCGGGACCAATTCTCTTGAGCCTCAGGGAGCCGAAGAAAGTGAGTTCTTGCAGGTCGGTTCTATATGGAAATCTAAGCAATATATCACAAGAATCAACAACTAAACATTCTTTATATTTCTATTTCTTGAATCTATCCTAATCCTATTTTCTTTCAAGGTTATGGATTCGCCAAACAATACGAGCACAAACGCCAATGGCAACACCACACCACCTCCTCTTCCACTTATGCCTACCGTTGTAACTCCGATCAAGTGAGACTAAAACGTGAAATTTATAAATCAATAACTAGTTTTCGCAAGACTGATTAATTGTGGATTCTAAAAATTGCATCACATAACCAAAATATTATATGATGTTAACATTTCAATCAACGTTCTAATCAACAACAATTAGCAGAGATCTCAACCACTTGAGCCTCAAACAAATTACCCAGAAAGTCTAAAATCTAATGATGAAGCAGCACAAGATAATTGGAGACTTAATTTCTCAATTTGGCGGTGGAAGCGCGGTCAAATCATTGATTAAACGGAGGTTCCGTGGCCAATTTTGAGGTTTAGGAGCTCCGTTTTCTTATGACTTCATAAAAATGCTTGCACAATTTTCTGAGCATTTTTAATTTGAAAAAAGTCGAAGTTTGGAAAAATGGATAGAAACTAGCAAATCGTCTGATTTGAAACGTCGATCGAACATTTTAACTTCGTCTAAACTAATCATAAGCCTTTAGTTTGGCTCTGATACCATAAAAGTATGTCTTAACACCTCTACTAGGGTTTTAGGAACATCAAGTATGCAATTTTAAATTTTATAGGGCTAAGTATACTAAACAAGATCATACTATAGATTTAGGGTTTCTTAGTTAACAAACTAAAGATCTAATTAAGTGAAGAGAGGCTACTACCTTTGTAGTCTAGTCCTTCACTTCAAAAACTCCAAGTAGTAGTCTCTAGAACTCTTGCTAGTGCTCCACTTGAAGAAAGGAACGAGCTTTCTCGATATTTTCTTCGTCGAAAATGATCTACTTTAAAGTTTCTAACACTCAAGCCCACGCTTCACTAATCAATGTAATAGTGAAGATAAGAACCTAAACTAGTTTGTTAGAAGAGCCTAGGATGATGAAGTAGGGATTTTCCTCACTAAAAAATCATTCTTTTCTTTTCCTCTTTTCTTTTTCTCTTTTCTTTTTCTTCTTACTAGAAAAACTAGAGAGGGGATGATGAAGATGAACTTGAAGGTGAGAATGAACCTTGAAAATAAGATGAGCTTGAGAAAATGATGTACTAATATGAATAAAAATAAAAAAAGAATGAGTCATGGCTTCTTAAATGTTCTCCAAGATGCTAAAGAAAAATGACTCGTTCTTTTCTTTTATTCATATAACTAAATCATTATCTTCTTATCTTAATCTCTTAATGTGATTCTCATACATTCATATTCTATGTATCATCAACCATAATACAGTTTGCATATATAACTATATCACATATATAAATATATAAAGATAAGAAAATATCAAGTGAGCATAATATTAGATCAACACCTGATTCAATAATCCGGTTATATCATATATAACCCGGCTAATATCATATATCGCTAGATTAGAATGGGGTATCATATACTCGTATTTAATCAAGCTCCCGCACATATCTCTATACATGACCTATTTTGTTTCACTTGAGCTAGGAAACCTCTATGTGGGACTCTAAAGACTCGCCAACACGCTAGCAGTAGGTAATGATCACATCAAACACGTACAAGCCGTCAGCGGTACTAGCTGGACGTAACGGCTACCCAGGTATTGAATGAATAGAAGATCAACAAGTAAACTTTTCCAATCTTCTGTAAAACCTATAAGCAACACTTATCGTACAGTCCGGTCTCTTTGTATGACATGTCGCATATCGAGTTTGGGGGGTGGAATCGTCAGACCCCAATAACTTGATACGTCATGCCGATATATGGCCTATAACAAATCGAGAAACTATTGATAACACTCATCGGTAAATCTCATCAGCCCTGACCAGAGACTTACCGTTATAGCTAATCGAGTATAGCACAATATCAACTCCCATTACCGGGAGAGATGAAACTTCTCTTATCGCTCACTGCCTCCATGTGACTCGGGATTTTATCCAAAAACTACCTGTTTGCACAAATCAGTAGGGCCGTGGTAGGGTGGATATTAAAGCACAATGGGAACCACACAAGACACTATAACAGTCTCGGGTCTAAAAACTAACCTACACAAATGTCACCAGAGAACTGCTATCTGATGATAGGTATGGTACCATTCAGAAGTTCTCAGCGAGTCCTGTTCGGTGTATCCATTCTCCAATGAGCACATGTGTACAATTTTTGATGTCAAACACTAATGACTGTGGGATCAGCCATCGCCCCATACAGGGTCAAGAAACGTACACATTGGTCTACTCTGGAATCTCGATACCCTGTCTTGATACTCGTTCGACTAGGAACACTTCAAGGATGTGCTTGTGGACTACACAAGCCCCACTAATATGATCTACATCATAGTCTTGGTAGTCAAGCAAACATCATGAGAGCCTTATCAACATGTATTAATGAAATAGTAAACTAAAACAATGTACATGTTAAAATAAAGAGTAACCATATAGCATACTATCATGGTGAGCAAGAAAGCCATATATAGCATACTATCATGGTGAGCAAGAAAGCCATATATATATATATATGTGTGTGTGTGTGTGTGTCTAAGCATCCACTACAATATACAATAATGGCCTATAGGGCATACTATTCCTAACAGGATAAAATCAATATCCATATTTGATAAAAATCGGATATGAATATGGATTCCTTTCGGATTATCCGTATATGTCCGCATCCGCAGTTGCAATCATAAAAAAAAAAGAATATTTCATTCAAAGTATCGATTTGTTTTTCTTAAATTAATTTGAACAAGTTTCTCTTTAATTTTGTAGATGGTAGAGTGTTTGCCAATTTTAGAGTTTTCTTTTTCTTTTTTTGACTTATAATCAACTGTTTGAATTTATTGTGCTCTGAGATTTTTGAATATTTTATATATTCTTGCATGGCAAATTTAAATATTAACGTGCAATATTTTTTGACAATCTAAACTTTCATCAAGCACAATCATTATTACACGATATTAACATTTTGCTTGAGATAATTTATGGTTGAATTTCCATCCACACATTATGCGTGTGCTCCTTGCTCTTATATATAAAGCTATATAGGAAATGATTCTCGCTTTAAGCTCCATTTTGTCTTTTTACATGGGTATATATCTCTTATATATATAGCTTAAAAAATTTCCCACTTTAATTTTATTTTTGCCATGGACTCCTCCCTTCCATTTTAAGTAAATTTGTACTTAGTAATGTGAAAACATTGCAAATCTCTCGAAAAATTTATGACTCTAATTCAAAGTTTTGTGAAGGCATTTATTGAAACACATATTTATAATTTTTTGTCTTGAAATCTCTGGCCGGAAGAAATTTTAATTTATTTCATGACTTCTCTTTTAGATTGAAATTATGTTATATTTAGAGACATTCTTATATATAAATATATGTGTGTGCTTGTGTTTATGGTATGGTTTTTTTTTTAAAGTTGGCTTTGCATAAGACTTATTTTTTTGGATAAGCATGGAATTTTCAGAAGTAGATAAATAAGAAGATGTCTTATTTCAAAATTCTTACAAAGCCTCGTGCAGAAAATGAAATTGAAACCAATTTTACAGTTAATATCGCTTTCAATTTAAGTCAAGCTTGACAGATTTGTTTGCAATAAAATTTAGTTACGATTCGGTCATGTATACGATACCATATTTTTTGGGCAACCCAAAGGCCGTGCAACATGCAACATATTATGTTTATCTGTGTCGTCATCAAATTCTGATTTTAGTAATTTTTGTTGTTATTCAGATACACATTATTTTCTCCCTAGGTTGTATTCATATGAGTTATTACTATTAATTCTAGATTGTATCATAGCATCCATGGAAATTATTCTCTCTCTGGATACATTTGGTTGGAAAATTAGATGATGCCCTTGATATGTTTCAAAAATTACAATCGGTCCATCCATTATTATCTATACGTACATGCATGAAAAATTAGACGAGTCTCTTGATATTTTTTGAAAAATTGCAATTAACGCTTCAACTATTATTTTGTATACATTTCCATCAACCGGATATGGATCGGAGGTAGATATTACTATATTCGTATCAAGTAGTCGTTGACAGATGAAAATATGGATATGGATAGTTATAAGAAATCAAAACATGTATTCTATAAATCGACTATCAAGACAGTTATGAAATATATATGAGAATAATGGAGAAAATAGGCCATAGGAGGGGATTTCCTCCTATGGCGTGGAAAAAATACAACCTCCATTTTTTTCGACGATCAGCCTCCATCATTTTCATCGTTATCATCTAAGATGTGGATACACCAAATTTCATGCGATTCTACAACTTTTTCACCGTTGATTTAGCAATGTAAAAAGTTCTATTGTCGGTAAACCGTTAATTTTGAACCCACTAAATCAACGGAGAAAAAGTTGTGGAATCACATGAAATTTGGTGTACGCACATCTTAGATGATAACGATGATGATGATGGGTGCCGATCGTCGGAAAAAATGGTGGAGGTTGTATTTTTTCTACGCCATAGGAGGAAATCCCCTCCTATGGGCTCTTTCCTCCATTAATCTCAATATATATATATATATATATATTAAAGTGGTGTGTTGAATTATATAATATGAAAAATTGGCGACAAAAGGCAAATACTTTAACGGAATCGTTTTAAGACAAAATAAAAAAAATTTCTAAATCGTTTCGAGAGAATTTAAGTCAAGCTTAAATGATTTGTCAGTAATAAAATGTAGTTAAGATAATGCAATAGCATATTTCAGGCAACTTCCTAGGCTGATGCATGCCACGAGGCACTTGCTAGCAAAGAACTAAAACTAGACCAATAAAATATAAAAATACATCCTCCAACCCTTTATTCTAATTAATAGTTGCAGGTGCACTTAAGTTACCTAAGAGCCCACCGCAGATTTTTAAAATTCATGGAATTCTAAAAAACTTTGGGGTATCCGATATTTGTTTCTGATATATAGTATATGTAGAGCAGGATTTAAAATATTCTGAAAAATATCGAGACAATTATCCAAAAACTGGGGAAATAATAGATCCAAAAGAGAAATTCTGCAATAAGCTATGGATGATGGATAAGGTCCGTCCGTCAATCTTCTTCTTACAATCCACTGTTTTCACAACCCTAGAGACTACCTCTCAACTAATCTCTTGGTTTGTACATTATGTTGATATTGTTGGAGCAAATGTACAAAATAAAGGAAAAGTCTAAACTTCTCATGGTGAGTTTTAGTACCACATTGCCCACACCAAAGGTTAGAATTTTGTTTATTCAATTTTTTCAGATATAAAATGTATTAAACAACAAATTTTCCAACAATCTAAAAAAGATATACATATGTTTTATACATTTTAGTTTAATTCTAAGCTGTTTAATCTATTTTGTATTTTTTTTAATATTTTGTGTGTGTGTTGTAATTGCACCAGTATACTGATTGGTTTACTTTGTTGGGCATGTTCCCTCAAAGATCACTTTACGGATACTGATTGCACTATACCGATTGGTCTACTTTATCGGGCTTCTTCCCTTCAAAGATTACCTTATGGATTTTAACTGCCTTTTTTTTATTGTTATTAGCAATTCTAAATTAATAGTGAATATTACTATTAAGAATTAGTTTAATTATTAAAATCATTCCGGATATTCATATACATTTCTTTAAATTCTGACACATTCTTATTATCCATCAGTTGTTATATTATGGCAAAGAGCAACGACTCCAGTTTTATAAAACCCGAAAAGTTCAATGACCAAAGTGAGTTTAAGACTTGACAAATCCAAGTCGAGTACTGGTTGACTATATTAGGATGAATAGCTGCAATCAAAGAAAGTCGTATTCTTACTGTATCTGCTGAATCTGTCCTTGAGAAAAGTTTAACCGATGAGAGTGAGAGTACTGATGCACCCACTCCTTCTGCAGACAAAACCAAATCTAAGTACTCTTATTCCGTGGAGATAGATTTACCATTGTAAGTTCCGAATACTTAGTGCCTTAGAAGGTCCATTTTACCGTGCATTCCTTCGCTTTAAAACGGCTAAGGAGCTTTGGTTCGTATTAGAACAATAATATGGTAATGATAATGCTAGGGTAAAAAGATTCAGCATATCGTTCTTTAGGAATTTCACCCTTAAGGATAATGAGCCTATAAATAAACAATTTCATCACTTTCAGGAGTTAGTCACGGAAGTGATTAATTCTGAAACTATACTGTCAGATCAGTGTCATGTGGCTGTTTTGATTGACGTTCTTCCGCCATCTTGGGAAGCCTTTGCTAACCAACTTTGAATGAACCAAAATTCACTCACACTCCTTGATATCATGAATTCCATTAGAATTGAGGAATAAAGAAGGACTGCATTTAATCCTAATACTAAGAGTTATATTAAAGTCAACCTGATTGAAGGTTCTAATAAAGATATTCCTAAGAGACAACAATTTGGACCTAAGAACAATGAATTCAAAAGGAAACATTTTAATAAAGGTCTAAAGCAGGACAAAATTCACAAGCCGATGAACAAAGAAAAATTATGTTTCGTATGTTGGAGAACCAACTATATCTCTACTAAATGCTTCTTCAAGAAAACCGAACGAGTTCGGAAACATGTAAATACTAACAATGCAATGTGAATGTGGTGGAAATGGGTGAAGGTTCCTCTCTCATGTATATTTCCCATATTGTAAACCTTATCACACCATCTAATGATTGGTGGTTAGACAGTGGTGCTAATGTGCATGTATGTTCTGACAATAAATGGTTTACTTCATTTTAGAATGAATGTGGGGGAAGTGTAACACTTTGAAATGATACAATATCATCAGTAAAGGGAAAGGGATCCATTAGGCTCTCGATAACATTTGGAAAATATTTACCATTAAGTGATGTTTTGTGTGTTTCTGATGTAAGAAAGAATTTAATAAGTGCTTCTCTATTTTCTAAAAGAGCTTACAAAATTGTATTAGAAAACAATCAAATTGTAATCTCCAAAGTAACTATATTTTATTGGTAAGGATTATGTGTGTGATGAATTATATAAGTTAAATGTTGTTTGTAGTAATAATAATAATAATAATAATAATAATAATAATAATAATAAAATAAAACCAGTACCATTGTTTTAACCTTGTCTTCTTGTGATATATGGCATGGTAGATTACAACATGTTAATTATCAAACTTTAAATACAATGGTGCGCTTAAATATTATTTTTAAAAGTTCTATTGACTTGAAATCGAAATGTTATATTTATGTCAAGGCTAAGCATATTAGAGATAAATTTAAATTTGTCGATCGATGCACTCAAACCTTAGATTTAGTATATTCTGATATTTGTGATTCTTACAAACAACCAACTATAGGTGGAAATAAATATTGTGTTACATTCATTGATGACAATACCAGATATTGTTATGAATATTTATTTCTAACCAAGGATAAGGTGTTTAATAAATTCAACGTATATAAAACCGAAGCAGAAAACTACACTGAAAGGAAAATCAAAGTTTTTAGATCAGACCATGGAGGGGGTGTACTTCAAATATGTTAAATCTGTTCTGTCAAGAATATAGAATTAAATATGAATATTCTCCTCCTTACACTCCTGAATCTAATAGTGTAGCAGAACGTAAAAATAGAATTTTAATGAATATGGTTAATTCTATGTTACTAAGTTCTGGTGCTTCTGAAAGTTTATGGGATGAAGTTATACTATCAACATGTTATATATTAAATAGAATACATCATAAAACTATAAATAAATCTCCATTTGAATTATGGTTTGCAAGAACACCTAGATTAGACTACCTTCGTGTTTGAGGCTGTTTCGCACTAGTATGTATTCCTTCACACAAAAGAAACAAAATAGGTCCTAAAATAATTGATGCATTATTTGTAAGATATTCCTTCTACAGTAACACTTAGATTCATTGCCTTAAAATCTGATATTACTGATATTGAAGTTAATGCCTTAATAGAATCTAAAAATGTTACATTCTTTTAAGATAGATTTTCTTACATAATTCAAATTTCTAAACAAATAGATGATTATGTTTTTAATTCTGACATAGCAAGTACTTCTAATAATAATGAATTAATTCAAAATTGTATCTTTCTCGGTTCCAATATCCGAACCGGAATTAAGAAGAAGTGCTCGAACTAAAAAATTGAAAGTACTCACTGATGATACCTACTATTATTACCTAGTGGAAGGAGATCTTTCTTCCTATGAAGAAGCAATGGCTTCTTCTGATGATAAGTATTGGAAAGATACTATTCAAAGTAAGATTGACTCAATTCGGAATAATAATATATGCGTTCTAACAATCTTATCTCCTGGTAGTAAAGCAATAAGATGTAAGTGGATATTTAAAAAGAAACTAAAGGACGATGGTAGTATCGACAAATATAAAGTCAGGTTAGTAGCTAAAAGTTTTTCTCAAAGAAAATGCATAGACTGTAATGATACTTATGTGCCTGTAACAAGAATTACAACCATGAGAACATTAATTGCCTTGGCCGCTATTCATAAACTATTAATAAATCAAATGGATGTAAAGATCGTCTTTCTAAATGGGGATCTTGATGAGGAAATTTATATGGAACAATCAGTAGGTTTTATAAAAAATGGGAATGAAAATAAAGTCTGCAAACTTGTTAAATCTTTATATGGATTAAAACAAGCCCCTAAATAATGGCATACCAAGTTCGATGAATTAAGAAGAATAATTTTGATACATGTATATACTAAAAATCTTTTGTTAATGATTTTGTAATTCTTTGTCTTTATATTGATGACATTCTAATATTTGGTAATTCTATTGATGTCATAAATGATATAAAGTCATATTTATACATGAACTTTGACATGAAGGATTTAGGAAAGGCTGATTACATTCTGGGCATGAAAATCAATAGAATAGAAAATGAATATTCAATTTCATTATCTCATGACATAGAATTTTTTTTAAAGAAGTATAATTACTTCAATGTAAAACCTATCTCAACTCCTTTTGATCAAAATATTCATCTCATTAAAAATGAAAGAGAACCTATATTACAAAATGTTAGGAATATGTATGCCCTAGAAGCCATTATTATATATTATAGTGGATGCTTGGACACACACACACACACTTTTTTGCTTGACATGATAGTATACTATCTGGTTGCTTTTTATCTTAACATGTACACTTATTTTAGTTTACTATTTCACTGATACATGTTGATAAAGTCCTTAGGATGTTTTGCTTGACTACCAAGACTGTGATGTAGATCATACTAGTGGGCTTTGTGTAGTCCACAAGAACATCCTTGAAGTGTTCCTAGTCGAGAGAGTATCGAGACAGGGCATCGATATTTCAGAGTAGACTGGTGCGTACGTTTCTTGATCCTGTATGGGGCGATGACTGATCCCACAGCCATTGGTGTTTGACATAAAAAATTGTACACAAGTGCTCATATTGGAGAATGAATACACTGAACAGGACTCGCCGAGAACTCTTAGATGGTACCATACTTATGGTCAGATAGCAGTTCTCTGATGACACTTGTACAGGTTAGTCTGTAGACCCGAGATCATCATAGTGTCTTGTGTGGTTCCCACAGTATTTTGATTTCCTCCCTACCACGGCTCTACTTAGTCATGCAAACAGGTGATTTTTGGGCACAGTCTCGAGTCACATGGAGGCAGTGAGCGATAGAAGGGGTTTCGTCTCTCCCGCTATTGGGAATTGATGTTGTGCTATGTGCGATTGGTTATAACAGAAAGTCTCTGGCCAGGGCTGATGAGATTTACTGATAAGTGTTATCAATAGTTTCTCGATTCGTTATAGGCCACACATCGGCATGACTTATCGAGATATTGGGGTATGACTATTCCACCCCAGACTCGATATGCGATATATCAGACGAAGAGACCAGACTGTATGGTAAGTGTTGCTTATCGGCTTTACAGGAGTTTGAACAAGTTTACTTGTTGATTTTCTATTCGTTCAATATATGGGTAGCCGTTATGTCCAGCTAGTACCGCTGATGGCTTGTGGATATCTAATGTGATCATTACCTACTGCTGGCGTATTGACGAGTCTTTAGAGTCCCACTTAGAGGTTTCCTAGCTCAAGCGAAACGAAATAAGACACGTATGGAGATATGTGCGGGATTTTGATTAAATAAGAGTATATGATACCGTATTCTAATCTAGCGTGTTTGATATTAGGCGGGTTATATATGATATAACCCGATTATTGAATCAAGTGTTGATTTAATAATTTGATATATATTTATATATTAACTAATATTGTGCTCACTTGAATCAAGTCATTTCTTTAGATACTTAGAGAAGTCATGACTCATTAATCTTTTTCTTTTTATATCGATATATGTTTTATCATTCAATCTTATCCTCACCTCAAGGTTCACTCTCTCATCCATCATCTTCTTCTTCTACTTTTTTCACTTCCTACACTATTCATGCAAAAAGAAAAATAAAAGAAGAATTTTTAGTGAGCAAAATCCCTACTTTATCAACCTACAATAATCTAGTAAATTAGTATAGGTTGTTCTCTTCACTGATTCTTAAATTAGTTAAGTGTAAGATTTGAGTGTGAAAGCTTCAAGGTGGATCATCTTCGACGACGAAGATTTCGAGTAAGCCCGTTCCATCCTTTAAGTGGAGTCAAAGAAGAGTTCTACGACTACTACTCGGAGCTTTTGAAGTAAAGGACTAGACTACAAAGGTTGTAATCTCACTTCACTTAGCGTAGTTTCTTATTTTGCTATATCTTGAAACCTTAATCGCTAATTCGATTCTTGTTTAGTATACTTAGCCGTCTAAAATTTTAAAATTGCATACTTGATGTTCATAAAAAACTAGTAGATGTGCTAAAACAGACTTTCATGGTATCAGAGCCAAACTAGAGTATTACGAGTTACTTAGACGAAGTTAAAGTGTTCAATCGATATTTTAAACTCCTTACAATTCTAGTTTCTGTCCATTTTTCAAAACTGTGACTTTTCAAGATGAAAAATTCTCAGAAAATTCAGCAGGTTTTTCTCTGGAGACACAAGAAATACGAGCACCTAATTCCACCAAGTGGCCGCTGAATCGCCTCCTAGACCGCGGATTCGCCGCGCACTTGTGGAGTTAGAACTTCAATTTTCTTGTATTGCTTCATTTTCACTTTTTGGATTTTCTGAATATTTTTTATAAGTCTCAAGTGGTTGAGCTCTATGTGAATTGTTGTTGATTGAAATATCGATTGAAATGTTAACATTGTCTAAATTGTTTTGATTATATGATACAATGGTTAGAATCCACATTAATTAGTTTTGCGAAAACTAAATCTCACATTTTGGCCTTATTTGATGGATTATCATGGAGTTTGGATTTGGATCGAAACTCCGTCGTAATCTCATATCGTACGCGAATATACACCAGGAGACATTAGTAGAGAACCACGTCCCTTTGCCCCGACCAAGTGACTATAGGAGAACCCTATGGCCAAGAGTATCCACTCGGGTGCTTGCGGCCACGGTGTTCCGCTCAAGTCCACTTCGTTGACAGCCTCGGGGGTGCGGCCATCCACTAAGGTTCCCGACGAGCCTTCGATCTTTTAACCAGGAATCCTGTTGAATTGCCCGTCTATAACTCTGAAAATTGTTTTTAATTCGAGGCTTAAATGTAAGGTTTATAGGATTAGACATGAAATTCGGAATATGTGATAATCCGGGTTTATGATGTTTATAGATGTGGAATCTAATTATTGTAGTTTTCATTTTGTTTCTGCGGCCATAAGTATAATATGTATCAGTATTCCCGATCTCGTTGCTATACGACAACGACATTAAAGATATACATATTTACTTACGTTGATGACATATGATATTATTGTGTTGCTATATCGATATGTTCTATTGGACCGTCGTGATTGAATAGCCGGGGTTTTTATGTGAGATGAGTGTATTCCAATTTTCATTCATGTAAATTACTGTATGTAATATTCTTTTATTGGGGCACATCCGGGAATGAGGATTGTTCACCGCCGGAAACGGAGATGAACCGGGATGGGTCATCTTGCCTGAATCGGGGGCAGATGCTATTTGGATTTGTCCGTCCACCTCTCCGAAAATACCAAGTTGATTTATAGTACCATTTATCGGAGGTTGGGACAGATGTGGCTGTTGTAACAGACTTTATCATATTCTCCTTCATTTGTGAGGGATTTTTTGATTGTGGGGACGCTCTTCCCTATAGACGCAAGCCCCTGCAGTTAATTACGTTACCGCATTGCGATAACCACTTTATCCTGCTCCGGAAGTTCACTTTGTGTCGTGTGTGTTTTTGTTTGTTTAGGTTATCCGTGGATTGTATATGGAGACTGGTTTCTGTCGTCGCTCGTAGGGCGTGGATTAGTCCAAATACGTATATTTTTAGACTTGGGTTTGGGTTGATTTAAGGATCATTAATCTGGTTTGAGATTAAGATCGACTTAAAACGTATGAGCGTTTGGGCTCGATTATTTTAGTTTAAGAACATCGCGGTCCATTATCGCCATGTTTGAGGCGAAATTTTAGTTTAAGAACGCTGCGGTCCTTTGTCGCCGTATTTGAGAGTGAATATTAGTTTAAGGACATTTCGGTCCCTTATTCAACTCGCGTACACGTGTATTTATTACGTGGCGAAGTGAACGATGTTGATATGGAATGTGCCTAATTTGGGGCACGCTCCGATTTGAGGCGTGCACGTCAGTTTGGAAGTCCATCAACGAAAGAAGTTGTTGGTCGTCGGGACCCGCCACCTCTCTGAAGACGTTGAGGAATTACAATGACATATATCAGAGGTGTGAAGAGATGTACCTTTGAACCAAATCCCGTATTTGAGGAAAAAGGGTTGTGGTGGACCTAAGACTCATTAGTTGTATTTGAGACTAGATTACTTTAGGAGATATAGGATGAATATTGTTTACCGCCGGAAACCGGGAAGACTGGCGTCTTGCCTGAATCTGAGGGCAAATGCTATTTGGTGTTATCCGTCCACCTCTCCGAAGATGCCAAGTTGATTTATGGCACCGTGCATCGGAGGTTTGGGCGGATGCGGCCGATGTAGCAGACTTCGTCAGATCCCCCCTCATTGTGAAGGGTTTTTTTTTTATTGTGGGGACGCTCTTCCCTGCAGGTGCAAGCCCCTGCAGTTAATTACGCTACCGCATCGCGGTAACCACTTTCTCCTTCTCCAGATGGTCACTTCGTATCGTGTGTGTTTGTTTCATTTTTGGTTGCCCGTGGATTGTATACGGAGACTAATTTGTGTTGTCGCCCGTAGGGCGTGGATTAGTCCAAATCCGTATTTTCTTAGATTTGGGTTTGTGTTGGGTTTAAGGATCGTTAATCTCATTGAGATTAAGATCAATTTAAACGTTTGTTAAGCATACGTTAGTCTAATTTTAGACTAAGATCTACTTAACAGGATCATTTAGATCCAACCAAACAGCATTTGGACTCTATTGTTAGGGACATTGCGGTCCACAAGTTTAAGGATATCTTAGTCTAGTTTAGAGACATCATAGTCTATGAGTTTAAGGACCCCATAGTCCATAAAGTTTAAGTACATCATAGTCCAGTTTAAAGACATCATTGTCTGTAAGTTTAGGGACCCTACAGTCTGTAAAGTTTAAGGACATCATAGTCCAGTTTAAGACATTATAGTCTATAAGGTTTGCTGGTTGTCGGGACCCGCCGCCTCTCTAAAGACGTTGAAGAATTACAATGACATGTATCCGAGGAATGAAGAGATGTACCCTTGAACCGATGTTGGTTGGGAGATCTGTAGTCACGATTTGAGACTAAGACCAATTAATTGGATTATGAGCACATGGGCTCAGTTAATCTGAATTGAGGACTTTTGACCAACTTGGGCTAAGTCCACCCAGGTTTAAAAATGTTGAACATTTATTTTAGGCTGTTGAACTTTTGTTTGGGCTCAGTCCCTTTTCATTTAACAATGCAGAGCATTGATTTGGGTTCTGACAATGTTTTTGTCTTTTATTGAGCACTGAGCACTCATTATGGCTCTGGGGATTTATTTAAAGAACAATTTATGTTCCCTCAGCGCACACGTGAGGAGCTCGTGGCGCGCTTGGCGCTGAGCGTTAGATTTAAAGTGCTAAGACGCTTCCTGTGAGATAGCGCACACATGAGGAGCACATGGCGCGCTTGGCGCTGAGCGCCAATCTTGAGTGCAGAGCGCTCTTTATAAAATAGCGCACACGTGAAGAGCACGTGGCACGCTTGGCGCTGGGCGCCGGTTAATGAGTGCAGAGTGCTCTTTATGAAATAGCACACGTATGGAGCACGTGGCGCGCTTGGCGCCGAGCACCAATCTTGAATGCAGAGCGCTCTTTATAAAATAGCGCACACGTGAGGAGCATGTGGTGCGCTTGGCGCTGAGCGCCAAAATTGGAGTACTGGGTGCTGAGCGCTTGAAGCGCTGGGGTGCTTCTTTAAATTGGAGCGCTAAGAGCGCTACAGCGCTGTGCGCCAGTTTTGAAGCACTACGGCGCTTCTTTTCAATTGGAGCGCTAAGTGCGCTGCGGCGCTGTGCGACAGACTTGTAGTGCTAAGGCGCTTCTTTTCAATTGGAGCGCTAAGGCTCTTTTTAGGCCACTTTGATCAGTTCTGCGCTCTGAGAATTAAATTCTCGTTCATAGGAGATTTCGTCTCATAGATCTAAGAAACTACGTTCTTATTTTAATAAGAGATTTTACGATCTCTTCTATTTTTGTGAAAGACTTTCTCTTTATTTTATAGATCTATGATCTGAAGAGAATTAAATTCTTCCCCCCTCACATTTTATGATGAGATGTTATGATCTCTTTTATGAAAGACCTTGGTCTTATAGATCTATGATCTAGAAGAAGAGACAGGTTCTTCTTCTCTTATGAGATGATTTTATCTCTCTGTTTATTTACCTTGAAGAAATTCTTCTTCTTCCGAGAGCTTGCTCTTCTCTTTTAAATTTCTCAATGTTTATGGAGGGGGAGGGGTTCCTCCCTTTTTAGACTTGAAGTCTTCAGTCCTTTATATAGGGGAGACTGATTCATTGAATCAGTTAGGGAAATCTCTCATTGAGAGATCTCTGATTGATTTGGGGAATGTTTCTCACCGTTGGATTTTTGATCCAAGGGCTTCTGTTTTAGAGAAGACAATCTTCTTGTTTTTAACAAGATTGGAGAAATATTTTCCCATACAGAACTTATTCTATATCTTGGTGATTTTTAATCACCATTGGATCTTTGATCCAACGGTGCTCTGATTTTCAGAGGACAATTTTTCCTGTTTGGAAAGATTTGAGGAGTATTTCCTCAACAGAACTTTCTTTCTGTAATTTGATGATTTATTTATCTCAGTTGGATCTTTGATCTAAGGGTGGAGAACATTTAGTTTTAGCGCTTGGCGCTCTCGTGCTTTGCACGTGAGGCGCTGCCTCAAAATCTTTGACCCTTAGCGCTGGCGCTCCTGGCGCTGGCGCTCCAAGCGCCAGCGCTCTCGTGCTTTGCACGTGAGGCGCTGCCTCAAAGTCTTTAGCGCTGGCGCTCTTGGCGCCAGCGCTCTCATGCTTTGCACGTGAGCGCTGCCTCAGAGTCTTTGACTCTTAGCGCTGGCTCTCTTGGCGCGAGCGCTCTCGTGCTTTGCACGTGAGGCGCTTCCTTATTACTGAAGGTGCCTTTTCACCTTCTTTCTTCACTTTTCCTGAGTCAGACTTCTCTTTCTCAATGCCTTCTCTTAACAGAGCTTGGAAACAGTTCCATTATGCACAGAGTTTTCTATGCCTAGACTTAAATGTCTATCTTTATAATTTGAAGTAAAGCTTCTCTTCTCTCTCACTTTTAGAGAATTGTTTTATCAGAGAAGAGCTATGGCTTGTAATCGTCCACATGCTCGCCGGCATCCATGGGAGGTGCCAATTGAGGAAATCGGTCCTCGTTTTGCTGCCCGCTTGGTGAACCCTGCTCTTACGGATGCCCAATGCGACACGGTGCTGTACGAGGTCTTGACTCGTAGAGGATCTCCTCTCCCCATCGGCTCCATTTAGCTTCGGATGGTTTTTTTGTCTGTGATCAATGATATTCCCCCTCCTCCGGTGGAGATGACTTTGGCAATGCTCAACGCCACGGAAGACAAGATCGTGTGCTTCTACGAGGCACTTCTGATCACCACAGCTCTGAGGGATCACTCTGTTCGGCTGCTAAGCCAGATACGGGCTCAGCGGGTCGTCATTTCTGCCTTTGCTGATGGGTGCGGTGCTGACCGATGGGTAGCTACTCCTCGTGAAGATCGCCGCTTTGTCATGGTGGAGAAGGCAGAGAGAGAGTTAGATAATTTTATCCATAGTTTTGTGAATCCCTGTACTTTCGATCCCATGTTTGCTGATCTATTTCCCGTAGAATAAAATGTTCAATTAAATGCTTTGTTTTTATCGTTGAACACATGTTCTTCCCCTGATGTGCGCATGTGTGTATATGAATGAGCCTGGTTTCACACATATCTGTAAACGAAACTTAAGTCGGTATAAACAGGAACAAATAGTTCTTGGCCGAAGATTTTGGCGGGACCAAATGCACCCCACTATTTTTCCCACGTAAGTATGTATGTGGATGAAGTAGTGCAGAGTAATTCATAGCTGTTCCCGCATAAAATTTCTGCGCAAAAGAGCCCAATGTATCAAATGGCAGCGATACACATAAGAAAATTTGAACCAGTATTTTCTGGGCTGTATTTTGACAAACTCCCGAATGAGAAATAGCTAAATTCTAATGGTATCGAAAGTGTCTCGAAAAATCCTTCGATTTGATATATTATGGGCCTCATAATTCATCCGGGATCAAAAGTTATGAGGCATCACGTGCCCACACGTGACCAGGCATCACGTGCCTACACGTGACCATTTACAGGCAAAAGTCTGTAGGCACTGAATAAAATAAATAATTAAATGGGGTCACGTGCCAACATGTGATGGGTCTTTAAACCCATTGAAAAGAGTTAAAAGTATTATAAAATAGTAAGGAATACCCCAATGGGGCATCACGTGTCCACACGTGACCAAAGGTCACGTACAGACACGTAATGGGTTCTTAAGCTCTTTAACTAATAGAATTAAATTCTATTTAAATGATCAAAAAGTGGGATCATGTGCCAACACGTGATAGGCTTTAAGCCTTTTCAACTAATAGAATTAAATTCTAATTAAGAGGGAATCGAAAACCCTAACTAGAAAAATATTTCTCTAAATCTTTCCAAACAAAAAGGATTATGCTCTATAAAGTGGAGCACCGTTGGATTAAAATCTAATGGTGATTAAAAATCACCAATTTATATAAAGATTTTATACAAGGAAAGATTTCCATGAAATTCACCAAGAATAACAAACAGAAAATCTTTTGGATTAAAAATCCAATGGTGAATAAAATTCACTGAGTGATCTAAAAGATCATATTGGTTACAAAATCAATTAAAATCTTTCAATGAAGGATTCACTAAATAAATTGATTCTTTTCTTTCTCCTATAATTAGGAGCCAAGAAGAGAAGAGAAGGGATCTTGGAATTTTGATTTTCTGGAGAAAAACAACAACAGAGAGAAAAAATAGAGGAGAATTTAATTCTCAAGAGAGAGAAGAAGTTCTTTTCAAAGATAAGAAACCCTAGGTGAGAAAGGAGAAAGAGATCTAAGCTTCATAAAAATAAAAGAGAATTTAATTCTCAAATTTAATAGTTTAACTCTTCTGATTAAGAACTTTGTTCTTCCTTTACTTGAAGATCTGCAGAAGCAGATTTCCCCACAAATTGAGAATTTAATTCTCATCGGGGAGATTGTGCCATGCAGATCCAAAACTTAGAGAGAGAATTGAGTTTAAGGAATTTAATTCCCCCAAATACATAGGAATTTAATTCATCTAAATAAAATTAGGGTTTAACCCTATACGAGAATTTAATTCTCTCAATTTCATAGGAATTTAATTCCTCCAAATAAAACTAGGGTTCGACCCAGCATGAGAATTTAATTCTCCTCAAATTCATAGGAATTTAATTCCTCCAAAATAAAACTAGGGTTCGACCCTGCATGAGAATTTAATTATCCCCAAATTCATAGGAATTTAATTCCTCCAAAATAGAATTAGGGTTTAACTCTACAGAGAATTTAATTCTTAAAACAAGAGACTTAAAGCTCTCCATGCACGTAAAAAACCGGGTCACGTGGTGACACGTGACCCCCATTCTCAATAATCAGAAAAGAAAGAACAAGACTAGGTCACGTGTTCCCACGTGACCCTTAAACAGACTCCCCAAAATAAGAAGGAATTAGCCCAGAGGCAATGCCTCACGTGCTCCCACGTGACCTTCAAAACAAAGAGAACAAAAGCAAAGACAGTACGGATTTTGGGCGCTCTCACGTGTCCTCACGTGACACTTTAACAAATCAATGCATGGACACCCATCACGTGCCCACACGTGATGGCCGTAAAAACTTAAGTGTTTAACACTTATTTGAATATTTTGGGAGTAAAATAAAGGAGTTTTAGCCCATTCACGTGACCGTCTCGTTTCCCCACGTGACCGTCTCGTTTCTAATGTTTAACATTATATTGAGTGCTCTGTCCTTAGTGTTTAACACTATTTTCAAACCAGTCTTAGCCATAAATTGGTTAAGTCTTCCAGAAGCAAGACTCTCTTTTGACTGAGCTTCAAATATACCCTTGTCTTCCAATATTGATTATTTCATATGGCATATCAGTGCTTAGCACTCAATAAAAGATAAAGACATGGTCAGAGTCTAGACTCATGTTTAGCATTGCTAAATCATGAGGGGGAGCTGAACCCAGACAAATGTTCAACAGTCCAACAAAGGGCTAACATTTCAAAACTTAATTGGACTTAGCCCAAGTTGGACATAAGTCCTCAATTTAGATTTAACTGAGCCAATGGGCTCACAATCTAATTAATTGATCTTAGTTCCAAATTGGACTATGGATTTCTCAATCAACACTGGTTCAAGGATACATCTTTTCACTCCTTTGATATTTGTCGTTGTAATCCTTCAACGTCTTCAGAGAGGTGACGGGTCCCGACAACCAAACATGCTATAGATTGTGGGGTCCTTAAACCCATGGACTACGATGTCCTTAACCTTGACTGTGAGGTCTTTAAACTCACGGACTATGATGTCCTTAACCTTGACTGTGAGGTCTTTAAACTCACAGACTATGATGTCCTTAACCTTGACTGTGAGGTCTTTAAACTCACAGACTATGATGTCATTAACCTTGACTGTGAGGTCTTTAAACTCACGGACTATGATGTCCTTAACCTTGACTGTGAGGTCTTTAAACTCATGGATTATGATGTCCTTAACCTCGACCGCGATGTCTTTAAACTAACAATGGACCATAATGTCCTTAAACTAATTGACCGCGATGTCTTTAAACTAACAATGGACCATAATGTCCTTAAACTAATTAACCGCAATGTCTTTAAACTAACAATGGACCGTAATGTCCTTAAACTAATTATGGACCGCAATGTCCCTAAACTAAACAATAGAGCCCAAATGCTCTTTTGTTGGATCTAAACGATCCCGTTAAGTTGATTTTAGTTTAAAAATTAGACTAACATATCCTTAACAAACATTTAAGTTGATCTTAGCCTCAAATGAGACTAACGTATCCTTAAACCCAACCCCCGAACCCAAATATAAGATAATACGGATTTGGACTAATCCACGCTCTACGGGCGACAACATAAATTAGTCTCTGTATACAATCCACGGGCAACCAAAAACAAAACAAACACCCACGACACGAAGTGACCATCTGGAGAAGGAGAAAGTGGTTACCGTGACGCGGTAGCGTAATTAACTGCAGGGGCTTGCGCCTGCAGGGAAGAGCGTCCCCATAATCAAAAACCCCTCAACGAGGGGAATCTGACGAAGTCTACTACATCGGTCGCATCCGTTTAAACCTTCGATACATGGTGTCATAAATCAATTTGGCATCTTCGGAGAGGTGGACGGATAGCACAAATTAGCATCTGCCCCCGAAATTCAGGCCCCGACGTCCCAACATCCCGGTTGCGTCTTTTCGGTGGAGAACAGCTTCTGGCACGCCTGGTGGGACCTTTTCCTCTTTCCACTCCACACTTCGTGTGTCGTGTTCGAGAACGAATCGCGGTTTAATATGGTTGCCTTTGGGTTCGAGATACTAAGATTTGGTCTTGCTCCGTGCAGAAAAAAGAACATCAATGGCCTCTAACTGCTCCAGCTGCAACTGCAACTCCCGTTCCGCCTCATTTGGAGGTGTAACCTACGGGCCCCAAGCGGCCTCCATCTTCATTATGCCGGTTGAACAGGTGACTCAAGCCCCCACTGGGCTATTCTTCGGGACCATGCTCCTACCGATGAACTTCAACGCCCCTGTACCATTGCAAGAAGCTCCGAAGAGCTCGATCTTTAATCGGCTCACAACTACTGCAGCCCCTCTCAATGGGTCATCCAGCTCCAACGCCTCAGTCTTTTACAGACTGGGTCAAAGCTCATTTGGGCCCATGAAGAAGCCCGCGATACCAGAAAGGGTTTTCACTAAGCGGATAGCCATTCCTGCTCATGAAGTCGTCAAGGCGGCTTCTCCTGCCAAAGGGTCAGTCTTCATAAGACTGACTGTTTCAGCTCCTGTTCCAGGCGAAATCGTCAAGATTGCTTCCCCTGCTCAGAAGTCTGCCTTCGATAGGTTGGCTATCCCCACTCAGCGGACATCAGTCTTCAATAGGCTGACAACGACAACTTCTGACGAACACAGGGGGCATGAGGAAGTCACTCCTACAGCTGAGATAATCCCAATGGCTCGACACGCTCGACGTCTTCACTGGCACCGAGTAAGGAAGGCTGGGGGCAATTCTCCTTCTAGACTGACTCTGCCGGCTCCAACGGTGGAAATCGATGCTGCTGTTCCAACTGGGAACAGCTTTGAACCGCTAAGGAGAGTGCGTAAAAACTCTCCAACTGCCGTGCTGAAGAGATCTCGTCCACCCATGGAGAACGCTGCTAAGGTGAAGCAGGAGCAGCCCCCTCAACGGTTGTCCTCTAAAATTTACAAGGTCTGGCGTCAAGTCCAAGACTCGGTAATTGATCAAGATTACTCTCGCCGACAGAAAAAGGTGAAAGTTCAGCGAGAAGAGGACCACCCTGTCAAGCCATAAAAGGCGACAGCTATGTGGGTGCCCACTGCAACGGCCCCCTCAACCTCGACCGCTCGCAAGAGGAGAAAGCTGGTGAAAATTCCTATGCCTGCGAAAAATGTCAAGGGCACTGAGCCTAAACGCCCTAAGTCTAGGGGCTTGGTAGTGCATACCGTTTATATGGTATCCGGAAAAGAGGACAGCCGTATCTCCACAGGTTATCGACCGCTTATGCGATCAGTGACTAAGGCTCAGGAGCAGCAACAACAAAAGCTCCAAGAAATGCTAACAGCCATGGCCGCACTTACGGGACCGAAAGCAATCCTGGAGACATTCTCGGAGCAGCGCCGTGAGCAAGAAACTGATGCTGAATTCCTCCGCAGAGTCCTCGAAAAGAAGGACAGAGAAGCAGCAGAACAAGCGGCTAATATAAAACGAATGGCGCTTCTTTTCCAAGACATGGTCGGGATGATGTTGTAATCGGAACCTCCGGCTGAAGACCCCCCGATTATCATTGAAGACGACAGAGGGGAGTCATCGAACCCTCCTCCGGCTCTTTCAACGGCCAAAAAAGAGACAATCTCTAAGGCCGCCCTGGATGATTACATTGCTCAGCAAATACGAGCTCACCAGGCGAATGAAGTGGCTGGCCAAGTTGTTAAGACTGGACGACCCTATCCAGGCTGGTATGACCAAATAAGGTACCCGCCGGGATATATGATCCCTAAATTCCATGTATACAAAGGGACGGGGAATCCGCATCAACTTGTTTCCCAGTTCAGGGCTCTATGTGGTAATACCGGAGGCGATGATAAATTGATACTTCGCCAGTTTGTTGGTAGCTTGTCGGAGACGGCGTTTGAGTGGTATTCGGAGCTTCCCAACGACCCCGTCAAAACTTTTACAGAGATGGAGCTACTATTCACCCAGCGTTTCACGAGTGCTAGTGAACGCACCCCAATAACGGCATTGATCAATACCAGAGTGAAGCCTGGAGAAACATGGGTCCAATATGCAATACGGTGGCGAAATTTATGATCGAAGAGTGAGCAGCGCATCGAAGAAGCGCCTGCGGTGGGAATGTTCGTGGGCACTCTTGACCCTCAAGCGACCATCTCCCAATTCATGATGTTCTTCAAGCCAACTACTTTCCAGGCCTTGATTGACAAGTTGGCCCAAATGGATCAGATGGGTCATAGACCATCTCATTCGAAGATGGAGCCTCGAAATGAGAAGGGAAAAGCAAAAGCAACCTTCGTCGCCAATACTCAACAACAGCCGAGCAACTTAAAGCCGGTTGTTCGCCAAAACAACGTGTGTCCACGCCCATCCCTCGAGGAGAGACTGGGACGTCCTTACTCATTTCCCCGGGATAAAACAAGGAAACTGTTCAAGCTGGCAGTGCGCAACAGACTCATCAATCTGCCGGATCCAAAACGTCCGTTGTAGCCAGGTGATGTCAACGATCCTAATTACCGCCCTTACCACCAAGCAGTAAGCTATACAATTGAAGATCGCTTCGTTTTCAAAGGCTGGATTGAGGACTAATACCAACAAGGCAACTTCGCATTATCCGAAAACTGGAAGGTGAAACCGCCACAACCTCACGCCCCTAAAAAGGTGGACATGCCGGGGGCATCGTGCTCATTCATAGAGAAATCCACATGGACCGAAAAGTCCTTAAACTAGAAATTCGCCTCAAATACGGCAACAATGGACCGCAATGTCTTAAAACTGGCGATGGACCGAAAAGTCCTTAAACTAGAAATTCGCCTCAAATACGGCGACAATGGACCGCTATGTCCTAAAACTGGCTATGGACCGAAACGTCCTTAAACTAACGATGGACCACTATGTCCTAAAACTGGCTATTGACCGAAACGTCGATAAACTACTACGGACTGCAGCATCCCAAGGCTGAAAAAAAAACGGTATGTCCATAAGCGAGTTGGGCATGGATGAAAATCCGAAAGGGCTCCGTGAGCAAAAACAGCAGGACTACCGGCGAGTTTTGTGAAAACCCGAAATGGCATAATCTCGTTAAAAGACACTTGCAAGGTCCTCTCGACCCTGTAAGGAGAAACCACCTGCGTAAGATCCTTACGACTCACAAAAGAGAAACACACTTAGGGATCCCCACGATTCCTAAGGAGAAATTACACTTACGAGATCCTCACGACTCGTAAGGAGAATTCCCTTTTGAGACTCTCACGCCTCACAGGATTCAAAAGTCTTAAGCTACAGGGATCTGAACCTGTTCTTAAACCATCACAATCTCCAAATGATGCCCTACAAGCGGTTCAATATTGACCCTTGTATACAATCCACGGCCACGAATAAAAATTTCCCTAACAAAGTCCCACCAGCGACTAGGGATATGCTCACACGGTGAGCGACCCTTGTAAATCCTCTCGACTTATAAGGAGAACACTTTTGTAAGATCCTTACGACTTATAAGAGAACATACAATTTAGAATCCTCATGATTTTTAAGGAGAAAATGCACATACGAGATCCTCACGACTCGTAGGGAGAAATATCTTTATGAGACCCTTACGGCTCGTAAAGTCAAAAGCCTTAGTCAACAGGATCCTAACCCTATTTGCTAAGCCATCTTTATTTGAATCAACAAAGGCAAATGATGATTTGCTCCTGGCAATGTCCCAGTAGTAGTGATGCTGATGCCTAAATCGGTATCAAATCCTAAGCCCTTTCGAAGCAAATGATGATTCGCTCCTAGCAATATCACAGTTGTAGCGATACTGATGCCTAAATCGGTATCAAATCCCAAACTCACAGCGAAAAGCCAGCGATCTACAAATGCATATGAAATAGCCAAAAAATGATGGGGCAACTTGCAACAAAAGCAGCAAGTAAAAATATATGCATACAAAATAGCCGAAATAGTTGGGCAACTCGCAATAAAAAGCAACGAGTAAATAAAACAAATAGCCGAAATGATTGGGCACCGCGAAAAATAGCCGAAATGATTGGGCAATCGCGACTTTCGCGATATAAAAGCTGAAATGATAGAGCATCACGGAAAGAAATAAAAAAATGAAATAAAATGAAACTTTTTGCCCTACAGGTGAGATCACATCGATCCCTGTATACAATTCAGGGGTACAAACAAAGAGGGAACCATACCTTCCCACCAGACTCCATCAGAAAGAGAGCCAAATCTTAATGGCAATATCTACAGCCTAAAAATCAACAACGGTGATCCCCCTCGTTCCAACAGGACTCGGAAGCAACATCACCAAACGGAGCCACGGCATAGTCCCTAGTTCCAAATCTCGACGGTTTACAGACAATCTAGAGACCACCTCAGCATTCGTCTCGTTACACTAGACGCAATATCAACAACGGCGTTCCTTCGCAGTCCAGCAGTATTCAGATGCAACGTCAACAAAAGACCTCTTGGTCGAAATAAAGCAGAGTGACGGCAAAATCCCAGCTCCACCTCAGCATTCGTCTCGTTACACCAAACGCAATATCAACAACGACGTTCCTTCCCGGTTCAGCAGGATTCAGATGCAACGTCAACAAAAGACCTCTTGGTCGAAACAAAGCGGAGTGACGGCAAAATCCTAGCTCCACCTCAGCATTCGTCTCGTTACACCAGACGCAATGTCAACAACGGCGTTCCTTTGCAGTCTAGCCGGATGTAGATGCAACGTCAACGAAACACCTCACGGTCGAAGCAAAGCGGAGGGACGGCAAAATCCCAGCTCCACCTTAGCGTTCGTCTCGTTACACCAGACGCAATGTCAACAACGGCGTTCCTTCGCAATCCAGCAGGATGTAGATTCAACATCAACGAAAGACCTCACGGTCGAAACAGAGCGGAGTGATGGCAAAATCCCAGCTCCACTTCAGCATTCGTCTCGTTACACCAGACGCAATGTCACCCCAGGATCAAAGCAACAGAGCCATGGCAAAGTCCTTTGTTCCAAGTCTCGACGGTTCATCAACAACCTAGAGACAACCGTGACATTCGTCTCGATACAGCAGACGCAATGCCAGCAAACGAAGCAAAGACAATATTCCCAGCTTCAGGGTCTTGACGATAACTCATATAAAACCTGAAAGACTATTGAAGATCATCCCACACCAGCACGGAGTGGTCACCACCTCGACGTTCGTCTCGATACAACAGATGAGATGTCACTACAGCGTCCTTCCTCCAACAGGATTCGGACACGCCAAAGCAAATGAAGCGAAGGCCAAATTCCTAGCTTCAGGGTCTTGACGGAAACTCATATAAAACCTAAAAGACTATCGGAGATCATCCCACACCAGCGCGGAGTGGTCACCACCTCAACGTTCGTCTCGATACAGCAGGCGAGATGTCACTACAGTGTCCTTTCTCCAACAGGATTCGGACACGCCAAAACAAATGAAGCGAAGGCCAAATTCCTAGCTTCAGGGTCTTAACGGCAACTCATATAAAACCCGAAAGACTACCGGAGATCATCCCACAACAGCGCGGAGTGGTCACCACCTCGACGTTCTTCTCGATACAGTAGACGAGATGTCACCACAGCGTTCTTCCTCCAACAGGATTCAGACGCAATGAAAGCAAACGAAGCGAAGGCCAAATTCCTAGCTTCAAAGTCTTGACGGCAACTCAAATAAAACCTGAAAGACTATCAGAGATCATCCCACACCAGCGCGGAGTGGTCACCACCTCGACGTTCGTCTCGATACAGCAGGCAAGATGTCACTACAGCGCCCTTCCTCCAACAGGATTCGGACACGCCAAAACAAATGAAGCGAAGGCCAAATTCCTAGCTTCAAGGTCTTGACGGTAACTTATATAAAACCTGAAGGACAATCGGAGATCATCCTACACCAGCGCGAAGTGGTCACCACCTAGACGTTCGTCTCGATGCAGCAGACGGGATGTCACTACAGTGTCTTTCCTCCAACAGGATTCGGACACGCCAAAACAAATGAAGCGAAGGCCAAATTCCTAGCTTCAGGGTCTTGACGGCAACTCATATAAAACCATAAAGACTATTGGAGATCATCCCATACCAGCGCAGAGTGGTCACCACCCCGACATTCGTCTCGATACAGCAGACGAGATGTCACCACAGCGTTCTTCCTCCAGCAGGATTTAGACGCGATAATCAAACAACGGAGCCACGACAAAATCCCTAGTTCCAAACCTCGACGGTTCACCCGCAACCTAGAGACAACCGCGACATTCGTCTCGTTACAGCAGATGCAATGCCAACAAACGAAGCAAAGGTCAAATTCCTAGCTTCATGGTCTTGACGGCGACTCATATAAAACCTGAAAGACTATCGGAGATCATCCCACACCAGCGCGGAGTGGTTATGACTCATCGGGGCTCCCCAAACTGAGCCTAACCTCAAGTAAAAAGCGGCATGGCAAAATTCCTAACGCTTGCTCTTCCGACGGTCAAACTGCCTAGGAAGATTGCTTGAAGACGTCTTGTCCAGCCACCGAAGGGATCAGAGAGAGACATGACAGTCGCAAGGCTACTCGAACAGCAAGATTTCCAATCGAGGAATATATCAGCCAACGTGACGGTACGGCGGATTTTAGTCTCAACAAACGTTTAAGTTGATCTTAGCCTCAAATAAGACTGACGTATCCTTAAACCCAACCCCCAAACCCAAATCTAAGATAATACGGATTTGGACTAATCCACGCCCTACGGGCGACTATATAAATTAGTCTCCATATACAATACACGGGCAACCAAAAACAAAACAAACACCCACGACACGAAGTGACCATCTGGAGAAGGAGAAAGTGGTTACCGCGATGCGGTAGCGTAATTAACTGTAGGGGATTGCACCTGCAGGGAAGAGCGTCCCCACAATCAAAAACCCCTCAACGAGGGGAAATCTGACGAAGTCTGCTACATTGGTCCCATCCGTTTAAACCTTCGATACATGGTGTCATAAATCAATTTGGCATCTTCAGAGAGGTGGACGGATAGCACCAATTAGTATCTGCCCCCGAAATTCAGGCCCTGACATCCCAACATCCCGGTCGCGTCTTTTCGGCGGAGAACAATAGCGTATGACCGGTTTCAAGTCGGTATATAACTTTAAGAATCTTGATTTAATAAGATAGCGAGCGGTCACAAGTGTCGTCATTTATCATTGACTCAAATCTCAACTGTTAAGGGATATAGTTCTAAACCCTCAGCCCCATGAGCTGCACCCTTCGATTTCTTTGTGTCATAATCTGGCGTGAAGTAATTTACTTGCTCATGAGAGACTCCTCCATTTCAATAGCATGTAACTTTGGAAAGTGTAGCCTATAGACGGTAGATAACAGTTCATCTTGACCTCTTTGTAGGGTGGCGATGACTTAGGAAACAGGTTCAGGTGTGTCGCCTAAGACTTTTCAACTTTATGAGCTATGAGGGTCTCATAAAGACTTTTCTCCCTACGAGTCGAGAGGATCCCGTAGGTGTATTTTCTCCTTATGAGTCATGAGGACTTCTAAGTGCGTTTTCTCTTGAGAATCGTAAGGATCTCACAAAAGAATTTTCTCCCTTACAAGTCGAGAGGACTTGTAAGTGTCTGTTTCCCTCCTTGTCGATGTTCGACTTCGGAGAGTGTGGCCCGTGAATAGTATGCAAGAGTCCATCTTGGACCGACTTACAGGGCCCCAGTGCTTAGGAAACAGTTTTTTTACTCCCCGTTGTCTAAGGCTTTACCCTACAAGTCGAGACAAATTGAGAAGTTCTCATAAGGATGTCCTAACGTCACAGTTAACCTCTGCTCTTTACGACAGAGGTCCGTTAGGGTCTGTGGTACTAGATTTTTTTTTATCCGTCGTACCGTTGCGTTGGCCGGTGTATTCCTCGATATGCAATCTTGCTGTTCGAGTAGCCGCACGATTGTCGTGTCTCCGATCCCGTCGGGGGATGCACAAGACGTCTTCAAGCAATCTTCCAGGTGATATTACCGTCGAAAGAACAAGCGTTAGGGATATTCCATGTCTCTTTTTACTTGAGATTGGGCTCAGTTTAGGTGCCCCGATGAGTCATGACCACTCCGCGTTGGTGTGGGGTGATCTCCGATAGTCTTTCAGATTTTATTTGAGTTTCCGTCAAGACTCTGAAGCTAGGAATATTGCCTTCGCTTCTTTTGTTGGCATTGCATCTGCTGTATCAAAATGAATGTCGCAGTTGCCTCTAAGTTGTCTATGAACCATCGAGGCTTGGAACTAAGGGACTTTGCCATGGCTCCGTTTGTTGGTGTCGCGTTTGCATCTTGCTGGAGGAAGATGCTGTGGTGACATCGCGTATGCTGTATCAAGACGAACGTCGAGGTGGTCTCTAGATTATTGGTGAACCGTTGGGACCTGGAACTAGGGACTTTGCTATGGCTTCGTTGTTTTGTGTCGCGTCTGCATCCTGTTGGAGGAAGAACATTGTGGTGACATCGCGTCTGCTGTATCGAGACGAACGTCGAGGTGGTTTCTAAGTTGTTGGTCAACCGTCGGGACCTGGAACTAGGGACTTTACCATGGCTCCGTTGTTTTGTGTCGCGTCTGCATCCCGCTGGAGGAAGAACGCTGGGGTGACATCGCGTCTGCTGTATCGAGACGAACGTCGAGGTGGTCTCTAGGTTGTTGGTGAACCGTCGGGAGCTGGAACTAGGGACTTTGCCATGGCTCCGTTGTTTTGTGTCGCGTCTGCATCCTGATGGAGGAAGAACGCTGTGGTGACATCGCATCTGCTGTATCGAGATGAACGTCAAGGTGGTCTCTAGGTTGTTGGTGAACCGTCGGGATCTGGAACTAGGGACTTTTCTATGGCTCCGTGGTTGGTGGCGCGTCCGTATCCTGCTGGAATGAGAAGGAACGCCGTTGAGATCTGACTCTCTTTTTGACAGAGTCTGTCGGGAAATATGGTTCCCTTTTCATTTATGCCCATGGATTGTATACATGGGTCACTATGAACCTACCTGCAGGGCAGAAGGTTTCATTCTTTCTTTCATTTTTTTTATATTTCTTTCCGCGATGCTCTATCATTTCAGCTTTATATCGCACAAGTCGCGATTGCCCAATCATTTCGGCTATTTTTCGCGGTGCCCAATCATTTCAGCTATTTTTTCTTTTTACTCGCTGCTTTTATTGCGAGTTGCCCAAACATTTCGGCTGTTTTTGTATGCATAAATTTTCCTTGCTGATCTTGTTACAAGTTGCCCTATCATTTCGGCTATTTCATGTGCATTTATGGCTCACTGATTTCTTGTTGCGAGCATGGGATTTGGGATCTGGTACCGATTTAGGCATCAGCATCGCTGCAACTGGGATATTGCCAGGAGCGAATCATCATTTGCCTTTGTCGGTTCGAACAAAGGTGGCTTACTAGACTGGGTTAAGATCCTGTCAGCTAAGGCTTTTGACTTCATGAGCCGTAAAGGTCTCATACAGGTATTTCTCTCTACGAGTCGTGAGGATCCCATAGGTGTAAATTCTCCTTAAAAGTCGTGAGGACTTCTAAGTGGTGTCCTTTCTTATAAGTCGTAAGGATCTTATAAGAGCATTTTCTCCTTATAAATCGAGAGGACTTACAAGTGTTGTTCACCAAGCGGGAAAATTTCACGCCATTGGCGGAAACTTGGTGGGGGAGACGTTTATTTGCGCCCGTGGATTGTATACAAGGGTCAATATTGAACCGCTTGTAGGTAAAAAGGGGGTATATGACGGCTTAAGAACAAGTTTAGATCCTTGTAGCTTAAGGCTTTTGAATCTTATGAGCCGTACGGATCTCATAAGGGAATTCTCCTTACGAGTCGTTAGGATCTCGTAAGTGTATTCTCTCCTTAGGAATCGTGGGGATCCCTAAGTGTGTTGCTCCTTTATGAGTCTTAAAGATCCCACGAGGGTATTTTCTCCTTACAAGGTCGAGAGGACCCTGCAAGTGTCTTTTAATGAGATTGCGCCCTTTCGGGTTTTCACAAACTCACCGGTAGCCCTGCTGTTTTTACTCACGGAGCCCTTTTGGGTTTTCATCCGTACCTATTTCTCTTGTGGACGTACCGTTTTTCTCTTTTTTTTATTATATTATTTTTTTTACGAGTCTGCGCCCTTTCGGGTTTTCACAAACTCGCCCGTAGCCCTGCTGTTTTTACTCACGGAGCCCTTTCGGGTTTTCATCCGTACCCATCTCGCTTGTGGACGTACCGTTTTTTTTTAGTTTTTTTTTATTTTTTTATCTTTTTTTTGCCACGTCAGCCGGAGGATGCTACGATTCGTAGTAGTTTTAGAGACGTTTCGGTCCGTCGCTAGTTTTAGGACATTGCGATCCATCGTTAGTTTAGGGACGTTTCGGTCCATCGCTGCCATTTTGGAGACAACGGTTTTGTTAGATACTACTCATAGAGTTTGGGCTTTGGAAAATAGCGAGCGGACATAGGCGTCGTCATCTATCGTTATCCAAGACCATGACTCGTCAGGCGTAGTATTTCTTGAGAAACCGGTCGTTTATTGGCCGGAAGGGTCTTTCGCCATGCATATTCATGAGCAAGTAAGCCCCATCTTGGTAGACTTTGTCTATGACAAACGGGCCCTCATAGTTCGGCTCGAATTTCCCTCGTTTGGCACGATTAGGGATCATAGGTCTCTTGACTACTAGCACAAGTTCATCTTGGCGAAATGTTCTCGGCTTAGTCAATCTCTCGTATGAGCGCGTCATCCTTGCTTTATAAGCTTTTAGGTTTTGTTGCGCCATGAGGCGAGTTTCGTCGAGGGCGTCGAGCTCCTCAAGATGAAGATGAGCATTCTCTTCGTCTGTTAGCTCGTAATGAACCGCCACTTGTAGAGAGGGAAACTCTATCTCCAAGGGGAGTACTGCTTCAGCGCCGAATACCAATGCGTACGGCGTTGTGTTTGTGGCCGTTTTGAACGTGGTCCGATACGCCTAGAGAGCTTCATGCAGTCTCTCGTGCCAATCCTTACTGTTTCTGGACACCGTCTTCTTTATGATTTTCGTCAAGGTCTTGTTGAAGGCCTCAGCTAGGCCATTAGCTCGGGGATTATAAACCGAAGAGTATCACCAGTCTATGTTATGCTGCTGTGCGAAGCGGCTGATTTTGGGCCTTCTATAAGCTGGCCCGTTATCGGAAATAATTCGTCGCGGAGTGCCGAACCGATAGATGATGTGCGTTTTGAAGAAATGGAGAATATTCTCCGTCTTCACTTCTCTTAGCGGTACTGCTTCTGCCCACTTGGAAAAGTAATCAGTCGTCGCCAATATAAACCGATGCCCTCTGGATGATGCTGGTTCGATGGGTCCGATTATATCGGTTCCCCACATTTCGAATGGCCAGCTATCCACTGTTTGGTGTAGCGGGTTTGGATGTTGGTGGATGAAGTCCCCGTGAATTTGGCACGAGTGGCACTGCTTCGCGTATTCGAGACAGTCTTGGATCATCGTGGGCCAATAGTAGTACATCCTTTTGATCTTCAGCTTCATCTTTGGCTCGGCTTGATGAGAACCGCAGAGTCCGTCATGGGTTTCTTGGACGACTCTCCTTGCTTCTTTTGGTCCCAGAATTCTCAGCCATAAAGAGTCGAATGATCTCTCATACAGCGTATCATTGACGAAGGTGAAAGACAGAGCTCGTTTCATGAGCTGATATCTTAAGGACGCGTCTTCAGGTGTCCGACAGGATTTGAAGTAGTCTATGAAGACTTCTCTCCAATCCTTATCCTTCTCTCGGTCCTCTATCTGTAGGGCTGTCTGCTCGGCCGCTTCCTTTTCTTCGGACGACTCCGGAAATATTTCTGCCAGTGCGAGAACCCGATGGCTTTGCACAATAATTCTTACGTCATCGAGGTTTTCGTCAGCCAGTACTTTGGCGAGTTTAGCTAACGCATCCGCTTTGCTATTCTCCGCTCGCGGTATGCTCTCCAGGGCGTAGGAAGGGATTTGAGTCAGCAATTGTTGCACTCTCTCACCGTACTTTATCAACTCTGGTTTGCACATTTTATAGTCGCCATTTACATGACTAACGACCAACTGGAGTCTCCGTAAATGAGGAGGTCTTCGATTCCCATATCGACAATGATCTCAAGACCTGCTATCAAAGTTTCATATTCAGCTTCATTGTTTGTCCTCGGCTCTGTTAGGGAAAAGGCAAAGCGCATTATCCCTCTTTGTGGAGTCGCGAAGATAAGGCCTACCCCCGATTTGATTATAGGGGTGTTGTGCTTTCGCTTTTTCATGGAAGATGCTCCATCGAAGTAGTGTTCCCATCGGGTATCACTCCCTTTTATCTCCCTATCGATCGTGTTAAACACGTGCTCGTCTGGTAGCTCACAATTTAAAGGTGAATCGGCAAGTATCGGATGCTCGGTGAGGAAGTCGGCGATGGCATGTCCTTTCACTGCCTTGAGAGGACGATTTGTTATCTAGAACTCCATCAAGAGGATGGCCCATTTAGCGAGTCGTCCCGTTAGTATGGCTCTTGACATCAAATATTTGAGAGGATCCACTTTTGATATGCGATGGACCTCATGCGCCAACGCATAGTGTCTGAGCTTCGTTATTGCGAAGATTAACACCAGACAGTGTTTTTCAACGGGGGAGTAATTGTTTTCTGCCCCTAGGAGAACTCGACTCAAATAATAGAGGGCTCTTTCCTTCCCTTGTTCATCTTCTTGTGCCTATAGCGCGCCTAAGGAACCTTCAAGGGCTATCGTGTACAGGATGAGGGGCTTTTCCTTGACCGGAGCGGTCAGTACCGGCGGATTCTGCAGGTATTGCTTGATTTCTTCCAGTGCACTTTGACATTTGCGATCCCACACGAACGGGGTTCCTTTCTTTATCGAGTGACTGTAGGGACGACATTTGCCCGAGAGATTGGCTATGAACCGTCGGATATATGCGAGCTTTCGTTGGAGAGACAGATGTTCCTTGAGAGTTCTTGGCAAAGGCATTTCCATAATTGCCTTGATCTTCGACGGGTCTATCTCGATGCCATGGTGTCGTACGATGAATCCTAGGAATTTGCCTGAGGAGACTCCGAATGCGCATTTGAGAGGGTTCATCTTCGGGTTGTATTTCCGAAGGCGCTGAAACACGATCTTCAGATGCTCCCAATGCTCCTCGTATGATTTACTTTTCACTACGAGGTCGTCGATATAACATTCGATAATTTCGTGTATAAGTTCATCAAAGATCTTCGTCATGGCTCTCTGATAGGTGGCGCCGGCGTTTTTCAGGCCAAAAGGCATCACTTTGTAGCAAAATATACCCAGAGGAGTCCGAAAAGCGGTATGCTTCTGGTCTGCAGGATGCATCTTTATTTGATTGTACCCTGATGATCCATCCATGAAGGAGAAGACTTCGTGAGTGGACGTGTTGTCTATCATCAGCTCTGTAACTGGTATGGGAAAATCATCCTTCGGGAAGGCTTTGTTGAGGTCCCAGAAGTCCATGCAGATGCGTACCGTCCCATTTTTTTTCATTACTGGGACAATTTTGGCGATCCAGTCAGGGTATTGAACTTCTTGGATGAAGCAGGAATCTATTAGTTTCTTGACTTCGGCATCGATACTCATCTCAAGTTCGAGCCGCATTCTTCTTGGCGCCTGTTTGACTGGCTTGACGTCCGGAGATATCGCCAATTTTTGCACAGCAATCTCTGGATCTAGTCCCGGCATCTTAGAGTAGTTCCATGCGAAGCAGTCTTTACACTGCATGAGCAAATCTTTGAGTATAGCCACATTTTCTTCAGACAACAGCTCACTGACGAACGTCGGCCGTGGGTTGTTTGTCGTCCCCAAGTCGATTTTTCTGAGGTTATCTCCAGTAATATGTATCCCATCTTCCATCTCTTTTGGCGCCGGTGGAAACTCTGAGATCATCTTGTCATCATCGTTTTCGAAGCACCAGGAGAGGTCATCCTTATTCTCGGGCACTCTTTCTTCTGTCAATGTTATTACGTGATAGGTACGAGATCGTTTCCGAGACCGATGTTGATATGGTTCTACTCTCGCTGCATACGTGGTTTTCGGTAGATGCTTCTATGGTGAGGTTACCCTCCAACTATTGGATAGAGCGGATCTGCCTTACTGATACTGGTCCTCGACCCAGTTTTTGAAGGTGAAGCAGTCTTCAAGAGGATGTCCTATCGCTCGATGATAGGAGCAATAGTCTGGATGATGAACTTCACTTGCTTGTTCGGGGTGTTTGAACTCCGGGAGCGTAATCATTTGATGTTTCATGACAAGGTCGAATATCTTCCTTGTCTTGTCTTATGGAAAGGAATATGCTCGACCCATCTTCTTTATAAGAGACGGATCCCGGCTACTCAATTCTTGATCGCGTGACTTCTTAGACCCGCTTCGTTGCTGTCGAACGTTTTTTGTGTTCTTTAGTTTGTTTTTTCCTCCGCGTCGAATCTTCTTTGTGACGCGCTGGCGACGAAGGGCATCATCATTCTCCGTAGCCTGCTGAAGGAGGCACTGCGTCCTGGCTTTCTTATAAATGGCCATTTCACGATTGTGGTCATTCCAGACCTTTTGACCCGCTTCCCTTATTAGCTTGTCCATCCGTTCTTCAAACGATGGACTTGGCATTTTTATGGTAGGATCTTGTTTTAGTTCAACTGCAGCATTTTCTAACAGTGTGTCCCCTTCTTCATCGAAGTCATGTATAACGTAGCAGCCATGGAATCGCTCCCATTTCTTGGATTGGACATATCCAAGCCAGATCGTTTCCATCCTCCCTCTAGGCAATTTTCGCTGAGTTTTGGGGACGTTCCAGATCTTGTTGTAGAACTGAGCTTGTCATGGAGTCTGTTTGAAAGGCACGCCTTGGCATCTTAATAACCTTTTCAATCCCTCGGTGTAATACCTGGGCAGACGAATGGGTTGGAGCCTGTCGAGCGCAGGGTCAGCACCATGCCAAATTTCTTTCTCCACTTCGGTTTCCGCAGATCGATAGAAGAGGATCGCCTTTTCATCTTTTCATCTGGGAGGGACGTAGAACGTCTGCATTTCTTGCACACTGTAGGTATCAAGTGCGTGGAGCTCTTTGTAGTGATACCACGGAACTGTGGCGATTTGCAAACTCCGTTCATCTCGAGTGAATGCCTGCATTGATGGACGGGCCGAGAACACTGCATTGACTTCATCTTCAGAGTCATTGCCAAAGACCAGAATAGGGGTGGACGGTCCTGGCTTGGTGTATTAGGGTGGCCCTGGATAAACTATCTCTTCTTCCTCTTCGGTATTGCTCCCAAAGACCGGAATAGTGGTGATGGCCTTCTGCTTATTCTCCGGCTTATAATATCTTTCCGTGTCTTCAAAGTCTGGCAAGAAATACTTTGCATCCTCGTACTTTTGGACTTCATTTACGGAAAATGGGTTCAGTTCCCCTGTCACGGTGTACTCAAGACCATCTTTGAAATACTTCATACACTAATGTTGCGTAGAAGGGATGATGTTGTACTCGTGTAACCAAGGCCTGCCGAGAAAAGCGTTGTAGCAAGTCTTGGCATCAATGATATGAAATTTGATGTCAGTGACGAGCATCCCAAAGCGCAACGTCAGTATCATAGACCCGAGCGTCTATGATGACTGGGAGTCGAACCCGGAGATAGTGATTTTATCCCGAGCGAGGTGTTGAACGCTCATGCAAATCTCCTTCAGCACTCTCACATTGAGAAGGCTGACGGAGAATCCATTGTCGATCAGGATTTTGCCTATCTTGATGTCATGACAGTATCCGATGACATACAGGGGACGGTTGTGCTCGCACATCCCGAGGAGGAGGTCTTCATCACCGAAAGTGATATCGGCAGTGTGTACCTCTTCAAGCTCGTCCTTCATCTTTTCTTCGGCAAGGAAAGCTTGAAACTGCTCGGGCTCTTGTAGTGCCTTGATCAGTGAATCACTCGCCTCTTTAGATAGCAGAAGGGCATCGAGAATGCTTAGCTGCGAGGGTATCTTCCTCAGGTGTGCCAGAACGTTGTAATCCACCTTGTTTTTCTTGGGCGGGTCCTTGGCTGCAAGCTCTTCGACGACTCGGTCATTGAGGGCGATATCTTCAGGGACTTTTCCTTTTCCCTTATCTTTTTTGTTCGTCCCCATGTTTGTAGTTCCGAGATTCTTTTCGGGTAGCGTGCGATTACGTAGCTGAATGTTCTCGCAGGTTTTTGTCTCTTCTGCTTCAGAGATGGATTCCTTGAAGAGAGGGCCGAGGGCTATTTCTTCATCGAAATCGCTCCCGAAGGTAAGAACTTGCGATCCCTTGCTATCCACCGTGTGACAGTTGCCGGCAGTTCTTTTGCGCTCATCTGTCGTGCTCTTCTGCTCTCGACGCGTTTTGCGCTTCATCCACTTGAAATGCTGCCAGTGGGCAACATATCCTTGCCACCAGTTTTTAAAGGCATTGCATTCTTTAGTAGGATGCATGGTCCTCCGATGGTACAAGCAGTAGTTTGGATGTCCATCCGTTTCATCAAGGTGTATCCCGCCAGGAGTGTTTCCTTTGGAGGATGGTAGCTTCATTCCCATTGACAGGGCTTTAGCGAATCGTTTCCTCGTTTTAAGCCTGCTTCTGTCTACCACAGGCGTGCTTTGATCTGGTTGGAGTATTTCGTGACCCATGACTTCTTTAAATTGAAGCCGACTCCTGGCCTTTTCAAATATTTCCATTTCGCGTTCTTGATCATCCTTGCTCTTCTGATGGGCTTCGTTCAGCAACATGTCAATCATCTCATCCGAGGGTTCCAGGGATTTTGATTTCGGTTCTGGATCTGCCCCCAGTTTCTTTGCATCAGGTGCTTCTTCACTATTTATCGACGAGTGAGAGATCATGTGGCAGCTTGCCACATAATTCTCAGGTTTATCTGACGAGTCTTCTCCCCCATCATTGTCACCATCTCCGTCCACCAGGATGTGGTTGAGAAACTCTTGGAGCGTGACCGGGGTTCGCGCCTTCTGCATATATTCTTCCAACGCGTCAATGTGTCTTTGCAGGTCCGTGCGCTTGTCGTCAGACTGCGCAGGCTTTTTGGTCTTCTTCTTCTTCTTCGAAGACTTTGACGGCTGGGTCTGGGCGTTTTGACCATCACTACCAATTCTTAGCATCGGGCGGGGCTTTAGCATTCCCTTAATGATCTCAGGTTCCAGCGGGGTTCTCCACCTAATCGCCGGGCATGTCTGAAGATCCTTCAGCATTCTTTTCTTTTTGGCCCAAAGAGTGACATCCTATGGAGCTTCTTCGATAAATGAGCATGATTCCCCCGGCGTGTCCGCCCTTTTAGGAGCGTGCGGCTGTGGCGGGCTTACCTTCCAGTTCTCGGATAGCACAAACTTGCCCTGTTGGTATTGGTCCTCAATCCAGCCTTTGAAAACGAAGCAATTTTCGATTGGATAGCTTACTGCTCAGTGGTAAGGGCGGTAATTAGGATTGTTGGCATCGCCTGGCTGCAACGGACGTCTTGGATCTGGCAGATTGATGAGTCTGTTGCGCACTGCCGGCTCGAACAGTCTCTTCGTTTTATCCCGGGGAAACGAGTAAGGACGTTCCAGTCTCTCCTCAAGGGATTAGCGTGGACGCACGTTGCCTTGGCGAACAACCGGTTTTAAGTTGCTCGGCTGTTGTTGAGTATTGGTGACAAAGGTCGCTTTCCCTTTACCCTTTTCATTCCGCGGTTCTGTTTTTGAAAAGGAAGGCTTATGACCCATCTGGTCCATTTGGGCTAGCTTGTCAATCAAGGCCTGGAAGGTAGTCGGCTTGAAGAACATCATGAATTAGGATATGGTCGCCTGCGGATCGAGGTTTCCCACAAATATGCCCACGGCAGGAGCCTCTTCTATGCGTTGTTCGCACTTCGACCATAGGTTCCGCCACCGTATCGCATACTGAACCTATATTTCGTCTGGCTTCACCCTGGTATTGATCAACGCCGTGATTGGGGTGCATTCGCTGGCGCTTACGAAACGCTGGGTGAATAACAGCTCCATCTCCGTGAATGTTTTGACGGAGTTGTTGGGAAGCTCTGAATACCATTCGAACGCCGTCTCTACCAAGCTGCCGACGAATTGGCGAAGCAGCAGCTTATCGTCACCTCCGGTATTGCCGCAGAGAGCCCTGAACTGGGCGGCATGCTGATGGGGATTGCTGGTCCCCTTATATACGTGAAACCTAGGAATCGTGTATCCTGGCGGGCACTTAATTTGATCATACCAGCTTGGATATGGTCGCCCAGTTCTGACGACTTGTCCAGCGGTTTCGTTCGCTTAGTGAGCTCGCATTTGTTGAGCTATATAATCATCGAGCGCCGCTTTTGAGATTGTTTCCTCCTTTGCAGCTGAAGAGGTCGGAAGAGGGTTTGATGTCTCCCATCTATCGTATTCAATTATTACTGGAGGCTCTTCGACTGGAGGGTCTGGTTGAATCATCAAGCCGACCATGTCTTGGAATAAAAGCGCCATTCGTTTTATGTTGGCCGCTTGTTCCGCGGACTCTTTGTCTTTCTTCTCGAGGATTCTGCGGAGGAACTCAGCATCGGTTTCTTGTTCATGACGCTGCTCTGAGGACGTCTCTGGGCTTTCTTTTGGCCCAGTGAGTGCGGCCATCTGTGTTAACATTTCCTGGAGCTTCTGTTGTTACTCCTGGGCCTTTGTTACGGATTTGGTGAGTGGTCGATAACCCGTAGAGATACGGCTATCCTCTTTCCCGGATGTCATATAAATAGTGTGCACCACCATGCCTCCAGACTTATGGCGTTTAGGTTCGGCGTCCTTAAGATTCGTTGTGGACAAGGGGACTTTCTCCGGCCTCCTTCTTTTGTGGGCGGTCGAAGTCGAGGGGGCCGTTGCAGCGGGCACCCGAGTAGATGACACCTCTTATGGTATTACAGGGTGGTCCTTCTCTTGCCAAACTTTCATCTTTTTTGGTCGGCGGGAGTAGTCTTGGTCGATCATCGAGTCCTGGACCTATCGCCAGATCTTGTGAATTTTAAAGGAAAGCCACTGAGGGGGCTGCTCTAGCTTTACCTTTGTAACGTTTTCCATAGGTAGAGGAGATCTTTTCAGCACGGCCGTCGGAGAGTTCTTGCGCACCTTCCTAAGTGGTTCAAAACTGTTCCCAGTTGGAACAGCAGCATCGAATTCCACCGTTGGAGCTGGCGGGATAAATCTAGAAGGGGAATTGCCCCCAGCTTTCCTCACTCGGCGCTAATGGCGACGTCGAGCATGTCAAGCGGTCGGGAACACTTCTATTATTGGATGAGCTTCTTCATAACCCCTGTTCTGATGAGGGGCGGTTGTCGTTGTTAGCCTGTCAAAGACCGACGTCCGCTGAGAGGGGATGGCCAATCGGTTGAAGGCAGACTTTCGTGCAGGGGGAGCAGTTTTGATGACTTCGCCTGGAGCGGGAGCTGAAACGGACAGTCTTGTAAAGACCGACCCCTTAGCAGGAAAAGCATCTTTGATGATTTCGTTTACTGGAGCCGGAATGGCTATCCGCTTTGGGATGGCCGCTTCAGGTATTGTGGGCTTCTTGACGGGCCCACCTGAGCTTTGGCCTAGTTTGTTGAAACCCGAGACACTGGATTTGGGCGACCCGTTGAGAGGGGTCGCGGAGTTGTAAGCCAATCAAAGACTGACTTCTTCGGAGCTTCTTGCGACGGCATTGGGGTGTTGAATCTCATTGGTGGGAGTATGGTCCTAAAGAATAGCCCTGTGGTGGCTTGCGTCACCTAGTCCCCCGGCATCGTAAAAAGGGAGGCCGCTTGGGGCCCTTAAGTCACTCCTCCTGGGAAGACGGAGTGGGAGTTGTTGCAGTTAGTGCAGTTTGAAACCATTGATCTTCTGTTTTCTGCACGGAGCAAGATACCAAATCTTAGTACTTCACATTCAAAGGCAACCATGTCAAACCGTGATTCATTCGCGAGACACGACACACGAAGTGTGGAGTGGAAAGAGAAAAAGGTCCCACCGGGCGTGCCAGAATCTGTTAACCGCCGGAAACCGGGAAGACTGACGTCTTGCCTGAATCTGGGGGCAGGTGCTATTTGGTGTTATCCGTCCACCTCTTCGAAGATGCCAAGTTGATTTATGGCACCGTGCTGTAGGGTTGCTAGGCACGCGCACAAGGGTCTACGAGGCATCAACCATGCCCGATTAAAAATTTAGCCGTGCCGAACAACCCGAATACGGATCTTTAAACTAGAGATTAGGCGAAAACTAACATGCTAAACACTTTAACAATAAGTGAGAGGGATTACAACCTTTGTAGACCCGGTCCTTCACTTCATATGCTCCGTGTTGTGGTCCCTTCACTGCGATCATCGGGTTCCGGACTCTCGAGAGGTTCCACGAAGAGAAAGATGCAACCTTTGCTTCCGATCTTCGATACTAAGATGATCTACCTTGAAGTTCCGTTGACACAAGCTAACACTCATGAAATGATGTGAACACCCTCATCTAAATGGCAAGGGAAGATGAGGATGATGAAGTAGGATTTTTGCTCTCTTTATTTATCTTTTTCTCATATTTATTCATCACTTTGGAAAAATCTAGCAAGCTTTTTCATGAAGAGTGAAGGAAGAAGAAGAAGAAGAATGATCAATATCCTTTTGTGATGAATAGAAAAATAAATCATATGATGAATAATGCAACCATGGTCAAGTAAACCTTTGTAGAGAATTAACTACGGTTAGGGTTTGGTTAAAGGTGAGTCACACACAAATATCTTTATCATGACAAAATGAAAAGCCTCTAGAATCAACTAGAAGACTAAACCCTAATCCAAACCCTAATCATGTTTAAACTCCACTAAACATGTTGCATTAGTTATCATATCATGTTACAATATTATATATCACATATATAATATTTATCGTAACAAAATAAAATAATACATTTAACATATATTGCATATATATCAATGTATTACCCGAGTGAGAAAAAGAATCTTTTAGTGAGCAAATATTAGTTAATGTAATTTAATATATCATATATATTATTATACATTAAATTATCGAATCAACACTTGATCCGACAATCCGGCTATATCGCATATAACCGACTAATATTTATCCGTACCGATTCATCGAATCAACACTTGATCCGATGACCCGGCTGATATCAAATATCGCGAGAATATAATACGGTATCACATATCGCATTATCCTCGGTCCCGCACATATCACATATGTGCTCCTACTCCGTTTTGCCTGAGCCAAGAAACCTCTGTGTAGGACTCTAAAGAATCGTCAATACGCCGGCAGTAGGTGATGATCATATCAAACACCCACAAGCTGCAAGCGGTCAGCTAAACGTAACAGCTACCCAGGTATTGAGTGCTCAGAAGATCAACAAGCAAGCCTGTACATTCTCCTGTGAATCCAAACAGTAACACTCCCGTACAGTCCGGTCTCGTTGTCTGATATGTCGCATATCTCGCCTAAGGGTGGTAAACGTCAAACTCCAGTAGCTCGATAAGTCGTGTCGATATGAGGTCTATAACAGTTCGAGAAACTACTGATAACACTTACCAGTAAATCTCAACAACCCTGGCCAGGGATTTCCGGTTATAGCCAATCGAACACAGCACAACATCAACTCCCTATACCGGGAGAGACGAATCCCCTCCTATCGCTCATTGCCTCCATGTGATTCGGGACTGTACCCAAAAGCCACCTTTTTGCACGCCCTCTTGGACGTGGTATGATGGAAATCAAAGCACAGTGGGAATCACACAAGACTCTATGACGATCTCGGGTCAACAGACTACTCTGTACCAGTGTCACCGGAGAACTGCCATCTGACGTATGGTATAATACCATCTGGGAGTTCTCGGCGAGTCCGTCCAGTGTACCCAGTCTCCACTGAGCACCCGTACACCATCCTTGATGTCAAACACCGATGGATATGGGATCATCCATCGCCCATCATATGGGTCAAGATGCGTATACGCTAGTCTACTCTGGTGTATCGATGCCCTGTCTCGATACACCCATGACTAGGAACAATTATAGGATGTACTCGTCGACTACCGTGGCCCCACTAGTATGATCTCATCATAGTCCCAGTAGTCGAGTACATATCCTAAGGGCTTTATCAACATGTAACATAGAGACAATCTGAGTACATGTTAAGATAAAGTACAACCAGATAGCATACTATCATGTCGAGCAAGAAAGTCCTCCCTATATATGTCCAAGCATCCACTACAATATACATCGTATGTATAGTAATGGCCTCTAGGGCATACATATAACTAACAATCTCCCACTTGCACTAGGGCCATCTGTTATGGTATCGCATACCCAACAATTAGCTGCGGTTGAAGTATCTCATACTCAACCATCCCATAAAAGTCTCTACTGGGAAAAAGGCCTTTGTGAGTGGATTCGCGCTGTTGTCCTCTGTGTCTACTCTCCTAACCTCGATCTCCCTGGAGATCAACCATCTCCATGATCATGTGATACTGCCTAAGAATTATATCTGGATTTCTGATGGGACGGTAGTTCCTTGGCTGAAGCCACAACTCCATTTTCACACAATCGTAGGAACGAAGTTCATCTTATGAACTTATATATATCCAGACTGTCTCTTTGGTAGCATCCTTGGTAACGATGTATCTTGCCTTTAATCGTCTAGTATGTCACGGTATCTAGCTTGGAACTCTTCCAACATACCGTCCCTCCACGGAGGGTATAGACAATGCCTGCGACTGACATTCAGTCGTCCTTATCATCCTGGAACCTTTCCAGTGATTCTCCCCACGATCGATTGATACCATCTCACTACAACTAGTGAGTGTCCTAACATCCAATTAGATCTATCTCATAGATCCAAAACCCAGGATTTAGGAGGTATCACTTTGATCCTATATGGAGAATCCTTGTGATAAGCGGAGATTGACCGAGCGTAGCATAGGAAACTCCTTCCCTATCAAGAGTATGTCATCCACGTACTCTACGAGGATCACCACCATACTCTCTACTACCTTTTCGTATATACAAGGTTCATCTACCATTTTGATGAAGTCAAACTCTTTGACTACCACATCAAAACAGATGTTCCAACTCCGCGATGCCTGTTTTATCATATAAAACATCTTGCACACGTTTCCGCTGCTCCCACTGTCTACGAAGCCCTCTGGCTGTGTACTTATAAACGCTCTTTTCTAAAACATCATTTAGAAAAGCAGTCATGACACCCAACCACCAGATATCGTAGTCATGGTATGTAGCCGTGGCAAGTAGAATCTGGATGGACTTAAGCATAGATCCTTAGAAAAGGTTTCAACATAATCCATACCTGGTCTATGATGCAAACCTTTAACAAGTCTAGCTTTGAAAGTCTCAACTTTTCCATGTACACCAAGTAATCTTCTCAAGATATACTTGGTCCTGATGGGGATTTAACCCTTCAGATAAAGCAACCAAAGTCCATACTTTGTTGGTGTATAAGGATTCCATCTCAGATCGATAAGCACCCAGCCATTCTTACAGAGTCCCACTCCTGATGGCCAGCTCGAAAATAGTTGGGTCATCATCTCATGATGCAATCCTCGCTCCCACTGTCATAGAGAAACCGAAGTATCTCTCAGGTGGGTGAGGAACCCTACTAGATCGGCGGAGAGGCTGAGCTTCGTTGGAAACTATTGAATCCTTTGGTTCTACCAAATCATCAGCTGCATTTTGTATAGCTGGAACATTTCCAGTTCTACATAACAGACCTTGTCTCGAGCTTGTCCGGATTTTGCTTTTAGACATAGGCCGGACAACCCCAAATCTTAACAAGCTTAAGATATGGGCTCTTCCCTTTCCATATCACATATGAAGTGGTAGGCAACTGATTTGATTTGAACCCTATTCAATAGGTATGCAACTTCACAAGTGCATAACTCCCTAAAGGAAATAGGAAACTCAGTAGTACTCATCATAAAGCACACCATATCACATAGGGTGCTATTGCTCCGCCCCGATACACCGACGTGCTGTGGTGTATACGGAGGAGTAATGCTGAGAGAGAATCTCATTCTCCTTTAGAATAATCCAGGAATTCCGTGCTCAAGTATTCTCCTCCTTGATCTCATCAAAGGATATAATACTTATACCCGTATTTTGGTTCTCTACTTCTAACTTATATTCTGTGAATATCTCAAAAGCTTCAGACTTGTGTTTCAACAGGAACATATGTCTGAATCTTGAGAGATTATCAGAGAATGTAATGAAGTACAAAGAACCGGTCTTGGCATGTGTAGACAGGGGACCTTCATACATCAGCATGTATCAATCCCAAGAGTTCACTAACTCTTTCTCTGTTTCCAATAAACAGAGCTATGGTCATCTTATCTTTGTGACATGACTGGCAAGTTTCACAAGATGTAAATTCAAACTAATTTAAATATGCATCTAAATATAACTTTAGCCAGTCGGGTCGCATTGATATGACCTAGTCTACAATACCTCAAGAAGGATTCATTCATTTCTGAACTCTTCCTCTTGTGTATGTTCCTTATACTAAGATCTGTAGTTTGATTTAGAATGTCAATACTTTTAGATAACGTGCCTGAACCGATCAACTCTTGATATAGGAAATGTTCAAAACATTATCCAACAATACAAAATTATATCCTTTCTTTACTAATAAAGAGACTGATATGATTTTGTATATCAGGTTCGGTATCTAATAACATTTGTTCAGAATCAATGTATTCTGGTAATACAGGGTGACAGTGACCAACAGACTTGGCTGCAACACTTGCATCGTTTTCTGTCTCATGAAACTTATCACCTATTCTCAGTTCTTTACCTATCTGTAGCCCATGTAACAGATTACATATACGGGATCCTGATCCGGTATCTCATACCCAGGACGTAAAGGATACTGAGAAACAGTTCTCTGTAATGAACACACCCGAAGAAGATGCATCAGCATGCACTTTCTTCGTTTGGGCGGCACGGGAAATCTGGTATTCCCCAATTTCCTGCTCTGTCTTATAACAATTATAAGTTGGAGCGGGACCAACGTTCCCCAGCTCAGTATAACAAGCGGGTTCGGTCAATACTTCCGTTTTATTTTCTTGATTAAGGCGTGATATGGTCGCTACCTGGAGAGAGAGAGAAGAAAACACTCAGCGTATGCTCTTGCAAGATTAGATTGGTTATCTAATATATCTAATCAGGATGTCTCCCACTGTTTTTGTCAAATCTTCCTTCAAACCCTAAAAGGAAAGACTAGCCGGGATTAATTACACGCTACAAGTTCGCCAATCTTTCAGCCAGGCCAGTATCGGTACTTTGAGGGAGGTCCCCCGTGCTTTCGCACGAACCTAATTAAAGTAAACCTCGTTTTCCCAGAGGCGTAACCCCGTTAACACCTTTCTAGACACCTACTTGATCGGCTAATTGTAATGTGTAAAACTCTCCCAAGAGTAACTCTTACTCGCAGCGGGTATCGGGATCCAACTATCTCATAGAAGGTATGCAATTTCATTGCAAATTTCAACACTTGAAATTCCCAATAATATTTTACCCCTAGCAGCTATATGACCTTAACATGGTCAACAAATCATAAGTGCTAGTCAAGTTCAACCCGTCATTTCCCGATTGAATTAAACCCACCCGCACGACCCTTAACATGGTCAACAAAGTCGCACGACTACCCTAATCCAATCGCATCATATGCTTATACAGATAAGCACTAATCAGCTACCGCACACTACGCCTTAACATGGTCAACAAACGTAGCACGAATACTAACTAGTACTTATCTGAAATGACGGAGGGCTACGACGGGTTTTTCAGAAAACCCTTTGCGTAATGAACTTGATATCGTTGTAGAATCGAGTGATTTTAAATAGAGTGTTTTTGAGGCTTTTCTAGTTTTGCTAAAGGGGTCACTCCCGGTGAAGGGATCGTCGGCCCTTTCCTCATCGAATAAGGTGCAGGATATTTCACAAATATCACTATGCAAAGCACGAACTATAGAAGCAATCAAAAGACAAACCGAGTTTGTAGCATCTGCCAGTTATTGCTAAAGGAGTCACTCCCGGTGAAGGGATCTCGGTCCTTTCCTTATCGAATAAGGTGCTGGATGTTCTACAAGGAACACCGCTATGCAAAGCAAGAACTAGAGCTACCGGTTTTTAAACAAGTTTCTACAACATCTTAGGTTTCTTTTATTTCATTAATCACATTAATGAAGTCCCATTTTATTATGCTTCACAAGCATCTCTTTTGAAACGAAATCTGCAATATAACATATATCTCATATATATAATATAAACATTCGTCTCAGGCAGTAATATGATCTCATCACAGAACATTGCAGCAGAAGAACATATATGAAATATTGGATATACTAGGACGTCCGTGTTTTCAATACGAGCCTGTATAAAACACGGATTCCACGGTCGCGATGAATAGCCAAACCCACATCCCTAGACCCTTACGAGAGCGGCAAGCAACACTGCCAATTCTAGGGTTAGGAGACCCGGTCTCGACTCCTCGAGATGGTCTCCCACTGGACCCTAGAACCCGGTTACTTGTGCTCCCCTCCTTGGGTCTACCTAATGCGGGAAAGTAAATAATATACAACGGTGACATCTTCCGCAACCTGGAAGTGCCCCAAAAAAAAGAATATTACATACAAATGAATTTTACATGAATGAAAAAGAAAAAACTCTCATCTCACATAAAAACCCCGGCTATTCAAACGCGACGATCCAATAGAACATATCACAGCAACACATAATATCTCATATCATCAACGTAAGCAAGTATGCGTATCCCGATTGTCGTTGATGTATAGCAACGAAGCCGGCGATACACCACATACTACGCTTACGGTCACAGAAAAGAAAGTGTAAAACTACAACAGTTGGAATCCGCAACCTCCTTAGACATCGCATGCCTAACCAGATGAATTCCTTAGACATCTCATGCCTAACAATTATAAACCCCGCATTTTAGTCTCATTATCGAAAACTCTTTTCAATATCAAGTCGGGGAATTCAACTAGATTCCCGACGTCCTGATCGAATGCTCGTCGCAAACTTTAGTAGACGGCCGCACCCCCAGATGCCGTCGACGAAGTGTACTAAGGCGGAACACCGTTGCCGCGAGCACCCGAACGGATGCTTTCGGCGACGGGGTTCTCCTACAGTCACTTGGTCGGGGCTTCGGGGCGTGGCTGTCTATTAAGTTTACCCGGCGAGTATCCGCGTACGCTACGTGATTGCGACGGACTTTTGATCACATCAAAATTCCGTGGCAACCGATCATCTGAGACTAAACTGCTATGTTTATAATATTCAAATTAGTTATCTCATTACTACCTGTGGATTCCAAATATTGTATCACATTCCAGATAAATAGACAAAGTTAAACTTTCCGATCGAATCATCAAACACCCAAGATTTCCCCAATATATCTCAACACTTGAAATCAATTTAAAAACATCCATCACATGCCCCAGTACCAATGGTCCAGCCGTAGAAGGGTCAAGCCAACGCCTTACATGTGGCACGCCGTACTGCCCCAAACCCTAAGGTTCAAAAGGCAGTTCAAGACGGTCACATAATCGAGTTAAGGTTTGTTGTCTTCTAGAGGGTCCACCGCGTTACTTGCACGACTTAGAACGTTCTTAAACACGAGGAAAAATCCAACTTTTGAAAAATTTTCCGACAGGGGAAAAAGTGAGTTATTGATATCCGTTCGAACTTTTTAACAGTTTCTAAAATTTATCCGGAAAACACATAGACAAAATCTGATAATCCGATCGAATCATCGAATCCCCAAAACAACCCCAGAAAATTCAACTCTTGAATAAATATTAAAAATTCCCATAAAACTCAGCACTGTGAAAGAGGAATTACTGTGCAAATATGGAGGGCTGACGTCATCATATGGCCGCGGAACAGCCGCATAAGGCATGCTTATGCCGCGGTTCCGCCGCGCTTTAGATGCGTTAGCCCCTCGAATTTCACAGTAATTCATCTAAGACCCTGCTGAATTTGTTAGCAATTTTAATATGGAAAAAACCACATTTTCAGAAAATGTAGAGAGAAGGGTTCGTGTCGGGGTTTTCGGGTTCGATCGGACTTTAAACTTCGTCTAGACTTCGCCTAAAGCTCTAGCTTGGCTCTAATACCATTGTAGGGTTGCTAGGCACGCGCACAAGGGTCTATGAGGCATCAACCATGCCCGATTAAAAATTTAGCCGTGCCGAACAACCCGAATACGGATCTTTAAACTAGAGATTAGGCGAAAACTAACATGCTAAACACTTTAACAATAAGTGAGAGGGATTACAACCTTTGTAGATCCGGTCCTTCACTTCATATGCTCCGTGTTGTGGTCCCTTCGCTGCGATCATCGGGTTCCGGACTCTCGAGAGGTTCCACGAAGAGAAAGATGCAACCTTTGCTTCCGATCTTCGATACTAAGATGATCTACCTTGAAGTTCCGTTAACACAAGCTAACACTCATGAAATGATGTGAACACCCTCATCTAAATGGCAAGGGAAGATGAGGATGATGAAGTAGGATTTTTGCTCTCTTTATTTATCTTTTTCTCATATTTATTCATCACTTTGGAAAAATCTAGCAAGCTTTTTCATGAAGAGTGAAGGAAGAAGAAGAAGAAGAATGATCAATATCCTTTTGTGATGAATAGAAAAATAAATCATATGATGAATAATGCAACCATGGTCAAGTAAACCTTTGTAGAGAATTAACTAGGGTTAGGGTTTGGTTAAAGGTGAGTCACACACAAATATCTTTATCATGACAAAATGAAAAGCTTCTAGAATCAACTAGAAGACTAAACCCTAATCCAAACCCTAATCATGTTTAAACTCCACTAAACATGTTGCATTAGTTATCATATCATGTTACAATATTATATATCACATATATAATATTTATCGTAACAAAATAAAATAATACATTTAACATATATCGCATATATATCAATGTATTACCCGAGTGAGAAAAAGAATCTTTTAGTGAGCAAATATTAGTTAATGTAATTTAATATATCATATATATTATTATACATTAAATTATCGAATCAACACTTGATCCGACAATCCGGCTATATCGCGAATAACCGACTAATATTTATCCGTACCGATTCATCGAATCAACACTTGATCCGATGACCCGGCTGATATCAAATATCGCGAGAATATAATACGGTATCACATATCGCATTATCCTCGGTCCCGCACATATCACATATGTGCTCCTACTCCGTTTTGCCTGAGCCAAGAAACCTCTGTGTAGGACTCTAAAGAATCGTCAATACGCCGGCAGTAGGTGATGATCATATCAAACACCCACAAGCTGCAAGCGGTCAGCTAAACGTAACAGCTACCCAGGTATTGAGCGCTCAGAAGATCAACAAGCAAGCCTGTACATTCTCCTGTGAATCCAAACAGTAACACTCCCGTACAGTCCGGTCTTGTCATCTGATATATTGCATATCTCGCCTAGGGGTGGTAAACGTCAGACCCCAGTAGCTCGATAAGTCGTGTCGATATAAGGTCTATAACAGTTCGAGAAACTACTGATAACATTTACCAGTAAATCTCAACAACCCTGGCCAGGGATTTCCGGTTATAGCCAATCGAACACAGCACAACATCAACTCCCTATACCGGGAGAGACGAATCCCCTCCTATCGCTCATTGCCTCCATGTGATTCGGGACTGTACCCAAAAGCCACCTTTTTGCACGCCCTCTTGGACGTGGTATGATGGAAATCAAAGCACAGTGGGAATCACACAAGACTCTATGACGATCTCGGGTCAACAGACTACTCTGTACCAGTGTCACCGGAGAACTGCCATCTGACGTATGGTATAATACCATCTGAGAGTTCTCGGCGAGTCCGTCCAGTGTACCCAGTCTCCACTGAGCACCCGTACACCATCCTTGATGTCAAACACCGATGGATATGGGATCATCCATCGCCCATCATATGGGTCAAGATGCGTATACGCTAGTCTACTCTGGTGTATCGATGCCCTGTCTCGATACACCCACGACTAGGAACAATTATAGGATGTACTCGTCGACTACCGTGACCCCACTAGTATGATCTCATCATAGTCCCAGTAGTCGAGTACATATCCTAAGGGCTTTATCAACATGTAACATAGAGACAATCTGAGTACATGTTAAGATAAAGTACAACCAGATAGCATACTATCATGTCGAGCAAGAAAGTCCTCCCTATATATATCCAAGCATCCACTACAATATACATCGTATGTACAGTAACGGCCTCTAGGGCATACATATAACTAACACGTGCATCGGAGGTTTGGACGGATGCGGCCGATATAGCAGACTTCGTCAGATTCCCCCTCATTATGAGGGTTTTTTTTTATTGTGGGGACGCTCTTCCCTGCAGGCGCAAGCCCCTGCAGTTAATTACGCTACCGCATCGTGGTAACCACTTTTTCCTTCTCCAGATGGTCACTTCGTGCCGTGTGTGTTTGTTTTATTTTTGGTTGCCCGTGGATTGTATACGGAGACTAATTTGTGTTGTCGCCCGTAGGGCGTGGATTAGTCTAAATCCATATTTTCTTAGATTTGGGTTTGGGCTGGGTTTAAGGATCGTTAATCTCATTGCGATTAAGATCAACTTAAACGTTTGTTAAGGATACGTTGGTCTAATTTTAGACTAAGATCTACTTAACAGGATCATTTAGATCCAACAAAAGAGCATTTGGACTCTATTGTTTTAGTTTAGGGACATTGCGGTCCACAAGTTTATGTATATCTTAGTCCAGTTTAGAAACATCATAGTCAATGAGTTTAAGGACCCCACAGTCCATAAAGTTTAAGTACATCATAGTCCAGTTTAAAGACATCATAGTCTATGAGTTTAGGGACCCCACAGTCCGTAAAGTTTAAGGATATCATAGTCCAGTTTAAAGACATCATAGTCTGTAAAGTTTGCTGGTTGTCGGGACCCGCCACCTCTCTGAAGACGTTGAAGAATTACAACGACATGTATCAGAGGAATGATGAGATGTACCCTTGAATCGATGTTGGTTGGGAGATCTGTAGTCACGATTTGAGACTAAGACCAATTAATTGGATTATGAGCACATGGGCTCAGTTAATCTGAATTGAAGATTTATGGCCAACTTGGGCTAAATCCACTCAGGTTTAAAAATGTTGAACATTTATTTTGGGCTGTTGAATATTTGTTTGGGCTCAGTCTTTTTTCATTTAACAATGCTGAGTATTGTTGTAGGTTCTGACAATGTTTTTGTCTTTTATAGAGCGCTGAGCACTCATTATGGATCTGGGGCTTTATTTAAAGAACAATTTATGTTCCCTCAGCGGACACGTGAGGAGCTCATGCGCTCTTGGCGCTGAGCGCCAGATTTAAAGTGCTAAGGCGCTTCCTGTGAGATAGCGCACACGTGAGGAGCACATGGCGTGCTTGGCGCTGAGCGCCAGTCTTGAGTGCAGCGCGCTCTTTATAAAATAGCGCACACGTAAGGAGCACATGGCGCGCTTGGCGCTGAGCGCCAGTTAATGAGTGCAGAGCTCTCTTTATGAAATAGCACACACGTGAGGAGCACGTAGCGTGCTTGGCGCTAGTCTTGAATGCAAAGCGCTCTTTATAAAATAGCGCACACGTGAGGAGCATGTGGTGAGCTTGGCGCTGAGCGCCAAAATTGGAGTACTGGGCGCTGAGCGCTTGAAGCGCTTCTTTAAATTGGAGCGCTGAGAGCGCTACGGCGCTGTGCGCCAGATTTGAAGCGCTACGGCTTCATTTCAATTGGAGCGCTAATAGCGCTGCGGCGCTGTACGCCAGACTTGTAGCGCTGAGGCGCTTCTTTTCAATTGGAGCGCTAAGGCTCTTTAGACCACTTTGATCAGTTCTGCGCTCAGAGAATTAAATTCTCGTTCATAGGAGATTTCGTCTCATAGATCTAAGAAACTAAGTTCTTATTTTAATAAGAGATTTTACAACCTCTTTTGTTTTTGTGAAAGACTTTGTTTTTATTTTATAGATCTATGATCTAAAGAGAATTAAGTTCTCCCCCCCCCCCTCTTCATTTTTTATGATGAAATGTTATGATCTCTTTATGAAAGACCTTGGTCTTATAAATTTATAATCTAGAAGAAGAGATAGGTTCTTCTTCTCTTATGAGATGATTTTATCTCTCTGTTTATTTACCTTGAAGAAATTCTTCTTCTTCTGAGAGCTTGCTCTTCTCTTTTAAATTTCTCAAAGTTTAGGGGGGGCGGGGCGGGGGTTCCTCCCTTTTTAGACTTGAAGTCTTCGGTCCTTTATATAGGGGAGGCTGATTTGTTGAATCAGTCAGGGAAATCTCTCATTGAAAGATCTCTGATTGATTTGGGGAATGTTTCCCACCGTTGGATCTTTGATCCAAGGGCTTCTGTTTTACAGAAGATAATCTTCTTATTTTTAACAAGATTGGAGAAATATTTTCTCATACAGAACTTATTCTGTATCTTGGTGATTTTTAATCACCATTGGATCTTTGATCCAACGGTGCTTTAATTTTCAGAGGACAATCTTTCCTGTTTGGAAAGATTTGAGGAGTATTTTCTCAACAGAACTTTCTTTCTGTAATTTGATGATTTATGCATCTCAGTTGGATCTTTGATCCAATGGTAGAGAACATTTAGTTCTAGCATTTGGCGCTCTCGTGCTTTGCACGTGAGGTGCTGCCTCAGAGTCTTTGACCCTTAGCGCTGGCGCTCCTGGCGCCAGCGCTCTCATGCTTTGCACGTGAGGCGCTGCCTCAGAGTCTTTAGCGCTGGCGCTCTTGGCGCGAACGCTCTCGTGCTTTGCACGTGAGCGCTGCCTCAGAGTCTTTGACTCTTAGCGCTTGCGCTAGCGCTCTCGTGCTTTGCACGTGAGGCGCTGCCTCATTACTGAAAGTGCCTTTTCACCTTCTTTCTCCGCTTTTCCTGAGTCAGACTTCTCTTTCCAAATGCCTTCTCTTAACAGAGCTTGGAAACAGTTCCATCATGCACAGAATTTTCTGTGCCTAGACTTAAATGTTTATCTTTATAATTTGAAGTAAAGCTTCACTTCTCTCTCACTTTCAGAGAATTGTTTTATCAGAGAAGTTCTATGGCTTGTAATCGCCCACATGCTTGCCGGCATCCATGGAAGGTGCCAATTGAGGAAATCGTTCTTCATTTTGCTGCCCGCTTGGTGAACCCTGCTCTTACGGATGACCAATGCGACATGGTGGTGTACGAGGTCTTGACTCGTAGAGGATCTTCTCTCCCCATCGGCTCCATTTGGCTCCGGATGGTTTCTTGTCTGTGATCAATGATATTCCCCCTCCTCCAGTGGAGATGACTCCGGCAATGCTCGACATAGCGGAAGACAAGATCGAGTGCTTCCACGAGGCACTTCTGATCACCACAGTTCTGAGGGATCGCTCTGTTCGGCTGCTAAGCCAGATACGGGCTCAGCGGGTCGTCATTTCTGCCTTCGCTGATGGGTGCGGTGCTGACCAATGGGTAGCTACTCCTCGTGAAGATCGCTGCTTTGTCATGGTGGAGAAGGCAGAGAAAGAGTTAGATAATTTTATCCATAGTTTTGTGAATCCCTGTATTTTCGATCCCATGTTTGGTGATCTTTTTCCTGCAGAATAAAATGTTCAATTAAATACTTTGTTTTTACCGTTGAACACCTGTTCTTCCCTTGATGTGTGCATGTGTGTATATGAATGAGCCTGGTTTCACACATATCTATAAACGAAACTTAAGTCGGTATAAACATAAACAAATAGTTCTTGGCCGAAAATTTTGGCGGGAAGAAATATCATTTTGGATATCATCGATTGGAGACCACTAATTATTTTTGGGACTAAGATCAATTTAAGAAACCATGTGCCATATGAGCTCGATTGATTTTAAAATCAAAGAGATTTAACCTCAGGAAATTTAGCCAATTTTGGGCTGAGTTTGAGTTTCCATAATTACCCAACGGTGCCGAGCACTGGAACATACAACGCTCAAGTGTGAAACACGTGAGATACTGGATTAGTACTAAGCACTAGAGTTCCGTGGCTCTTACGTGTGAAACACGTGAGGCCCTCAGATGTGAACGTTTGTTAGTCATTTTGGACTAATAAAGGAGTGTTGAGCACTCTGCATGATACTCGCGTGAGAAGCATGTGAGTACTGTGCTTTGGGTTTTATTTGCTCGTTTCCCTCATTTTATAGAAGTGCTAAGCACTTGGATAGAGCTCACGTGCATTTCACGTGACTGTTTTCTTTTGGGGCGACTGCCTAATTGACAAAGAAGCTTTTCTTTGCTTTTTAGATGCCCACGTGAGAATCACGTGAGGCATCTTTGGTCGTTCTTTTTCGTTTGAAGCGCTCATGTGGGAAACACGTGAGGTTTCAAAATAGTGCTAAGCACTGACGAGTCAACAAGATGTTCTTGTATTTTCTTAAAGATGTTGATCTCTGTTAATGACATTTTTAGTCATTGATGATCATCAAGATTTAGATCTTGAGGATCTTGGATCATCATCATTTGAAGAACTAACTTCTTTATATAGGGTTAAACCCTAATTTTTGGAGGAACTAAATTCCCATATGCTCCTGTTATTTCTTTTTCTTTTATAATCTAGTTCTTTCCCCCTAAGTTTTGAATCTGCAGAGCAAAATCTCTCCGATGATAATTAAATTTTCAACTTATGGAAAGATTTGCTTCCGCAAATCTCAACCAGAGCATGAACTAAGTTCTTATGTAAAGGGTTAAACCCTTAGATAGGTAAAGAAGAGACACTATGATCTCTATGTTTTTTTTACCTAGGGTTTCAAGAGGCAGGTCTTCTTTTTCTTTTAAGAATTAAATTCTCTTTCTTTTTCAAGAGCTCACTGTATATATTTTTTTTGCAGAACCTTGTGTCGAGTTCCCTTCTTCTTTTCTTCTTTGTTTTTCCCTTCTATTTATAGGATAAGAGAAAAGATCAACTTATTAAGAATATCTCTGATTGAGAGATCATGATCAATCCAAAATGATTTCTCGGATCACTTGGTGAATTTTATCCGTCATTGGATTTTTAATCCAAAAGTTCTTTGTTTAATAGAGAAGTTTTCTTGTTTATTTAACAAGATTAGCAAATATCTTTTTCTAAAATAGAATTTTTATTCTATTGGATGATCGGTGAGTGATTTTATAATCACCATTGGATCTTTGATCCAAAAATCTTTCTAGTTTGAGAAAAATCAAGGAAAATATTTCTCAAATAGAATTTAATTCTATCTTGCCAAAGAGTGCAGTAGAAGAACCCACGTGTTTAACATGTGACCCATAGCATGGGTTTCAGTATGCTTTATTTTCAGCGCATATAAACTCTCATATGTTTAACACGTGAGGCCTGTTTGACTTGCCAATTATTTGATTGCATAGCCTATATGCTTTACTTATAAGCGCTCACGTGTTTAACACGTGTGGCTCTTTTAGCCCATTTGTTTTTAACTGCAGCACCTATATACTTTTGCATATTGGTGCTCACATGTTTAACACGTGAGACTTGAATAGTGGAGGATTTTCCCCCTTCCCCTTTTTTTATAAAGGAATAAGGATGTAGTCACATTGATGTATCTTATTTACTTTTCCGCATTAGGATAGACCTAAGACGGAGGGCATAAGTAACTGGGTTCTAGAGTCCAGTGGATGGCCATCTCGAGAAGTCGAGACCGGTTGTCTAACTTTTGAATTGGCAGGGTTGCTTGTCGCTCTTGTAAGGTCTAGGGGTGTGGGCTTGGCTATTCATCACGACCGTGGAATCCGTGTTTTTCATTACTGGCTTAATCTAAAACACGGACTTCCTAGTATATCCTATATTTTCTATATCTGTTTCTGTTGTCCTATGCTGTGTTGTGTTGTGATGTGATCATATAACTTCGTGGGACTAATGCTGCTTATACATATGATATATTAGTAGATACTATATATGTTTTGCATCCGCGCTAGTCCTAACACTACTACAATATGGGGTTGCCTCTACGGACTCAGAAATCCATAGTGGCAAATATTTCTTGCCCCTACGGATTTATCCGTAGGGCCACATCGTTGTCCCTACGGTGCCTTACGTTCTAATTTTTTGTTTGGCCCTATGGAGCCGCAAGCCATGGACATACGGTTATGTCCTTAGGGGCATCTAAATAGGTTATTAATAAAAAAAACACAGAAAAATTATTCATCGTTCCCCAAATTTCTCTCTCTCACTCCCGCGCCTCTCATCGCCTGTTCCCGCGCCTCGTCGCCACCTTCGTTGATCGTCGTCGACCACCAATTTCTACCGTCTCCTCCACCGCGCGCACGGTTTGTAAGTAAATCTCAAATAATTTTTAATTTTGACTATGTAATCTAGGGTTCAGGCTAGGTTCGGGTAGGGGTGAGGGTTTGGCATCGGCGTCGACGTCGGCATCGGGTTCGGTTAGGGTTAGGGTTAGGGTTCGGTTGTGGAGTTCGGTTGGGGTTGGGGTTGGGGCTGGGGCTGGAGTTAGGGCTGGGGCTGGAGCTGGGCTGGGTTGGGGTTGGGGCTGGGCTGGGGCTGGGGCTAGGGTTCGGGTGGGGCTGGGCTGGGCTGGGGCTGGGGTTGGGGCTGGGCTAGGGCTGGGGCTAGGGTTCGGTTGGGGTGGGGCTGGGGATATTGCTATATAGGATAAACTAAAAGAGGGTTTTGTGCAATTAACAGAAAACAAGAAAGATGTGAAAAAATAACAATATGTAATATTACAACTATCCAATCCAAATTTCTCGTTTTCCTTATCCTAATATAAATATATATTTGTTGATTACCTTGACATTTCCAGCTTCTTTAATAGCCTCTATGATTTTAACTTGATCAACCAACTGCTCATGATATTTGTAGCCCAGCATAGATATCACCACATCAACTTTCTTTATTGCCTCCACCAAGCTCTTGTGATCATGCATATCACCCTACATATATTCAACATATATATCATCAGGTCTTTCTAAAATCAATGACCTTTAATTCAAAAAAAAACAAACACACACATAGGGAGTGAATTAATGAAGAAAAGAGGGTCCACTTTTCGTTAGATGTCGTCAAAAGTTTATATCCTCCACCAATTATCAAGCTACCGAGGACGAAAAGCCACCTTTGTTAGTCGAGAGTCATGGTAATAGATTTGTCATTATAGATCATAGTCAATTGTTTTTCCTATCATTTTCTTGATCCAGATGCTAATCAACTTGTTAATTGGTTACTGTTTTTATGACGTATTTGTCTATATTTGTTGACAGTGGCCTTTCTTTTGGATGAACATGTTTTTTTGATGCATGTTTCAGTCATGTGAATTCATATGTTGCGTATAACGCTTTATGATATCAGTATCCTACATTTGTAATTTTAATTGTTGATTGTTATAAATGAATGCCATTGCAATAATAGCTCTTAGTAGATGAATGCTATTGCAATATTGGATGATCAGTTCTATCAATCTTGATCTCAATGGTTTAAAATCATGTTACACATACAACACGAATGCACAACAAACGCATAATTAGAGAGTGATTCAAGATGTTCAAGTTAAAACCAATATATGATACTCGATGATAATATGAAACCTTCATATTCTCATCGATACTCATATATGAAACTAAAAGTGCCACTTATTCTCCGTCTATCGGTTAACATACGTGTGATGTTCGTCGTGACATAGAACTATACGAAGGTTGTTAAATATCGGACGGTATAGCTCGATACTAACAACCATCGTATAGTCTATACGACGAGAAAATTCAATCGTATGGTAACCGATAGATTTGTCCCGTGTGGACAAGTTAGGAATGTATAAAGCAAATACCTTCATTCACTTGTGTTTTCATCCGTTTCGAGATATTTTGTCGGTACCTTTCCGCTGGTTCTCCGTGTACAAAGATAGATTAGATGTTCATTTCAACGTTGTTTCACAACTTTGAAATGATTATCTATTCTATTACAATGTACTCGGAGAACAGAGGGGAGGTGCTGCCGAAATTTACTCGAAACGGTTGAAAGCACAAGTGATGGGTGTTCGCTCTATACATTCTTAATGGGATAGAAGCCTTACCCCCGACAGCCGGAACACACACATACAACAAGAATACACAACAATCGCATAATTAGATAGTGATTCGAGATGTTCAAGTTAAACCCAATATATGATACTCGATGATAATATGAAACCTTCATATTCTCAACGATACTCATATATGAAACTAAAAGCGTCACTTAGTCCCCGTCTATCGGTTAACATACGTGCGATGTTCGTCGTGACATAGAACTATACGAAGGTTGTTAAATATCGGACGATATAGCTCGATACTAACAACAGTCGTATAGTCTATGCGACGAGAAAATTCAATAGTATGGTAACCGATAGATTTGTCCCGTGTGGACAACTTAGGAATGTATAAAGCAAACACCTTCATTCACTTGTGTTTTCATCCGTTTCGAGATATCTCGTCGGTACCTTTCCGCTGGTTCTCCATGTACAAAGATAGATTAGATGTTCATTTCAACGTTGTTTCACAGCTTTGAAATGATTATCTATTCTATTATAGTGTACTCGTAGAACAACGGGGAGGTGCTGCCGAAATTTACTCGAAACGGTTGAAAGCACAAGTGATGGGTGTTCGCTCTATACATTCTTAATAGGATAGAAGCCTTACCCCCGACAGCCGGAACACACACATACAACAAGAATACACAACAAACGCATAATTAGAGAGTGATTCGAGATGTTCAAGTTAAAACCAATATATGATGCTCGATGATAATATGAAACCTTCATATTCTCATCGATACTCATATATGAAACTAAAAGCGCCACTTAGTCCCCGTCTATCGGTTAACATACGTTCGATAATTTATTCTTTTCAACGACAAACGCACACACAAAGCATATACACGGATTTTCTCCTTTGTCGGTAACTATCCCGTTCTTATATTTCTCAATATAGTCACCATAACCTACAATTCATATGTTATACAGTATAACATGGCCCATGAGTACGTCAGAGTTAAGGACTGGATGTATGTGGATTGGCAACAACGTATGCAACCTAAGTTTGTCGCAGGAGTTGCTGCTTTCATTGAATTTGCACGCGCACATAATAAGATCATAATAGAGAAGATTCTCTGTCCATGCGATAGATGTGGCAATAAATACTGGCAGAAGGTAGAATTTGCAGAGCTTCATATTGTAAAATATGGGTTTACTAGACTTTATACAACTTGGAAATATCACGGGGAAGGAGAAGAATGCAGTAATGCGGCAGAAGAAGAAGGAGAACACGATAATGCGGCAGGAGAAGAAGAAGAATTCGGTAATGCGGCAAAAGGAGAATACGGTAATTTATTTCCATCAGAAGAAATGGATAGGTGAATCTATTCGTACCGAAGATTACATTCCTTCCGGTCAAGGACCGCGTGCGGATAAATATGAAAATTTCATGAATGATGCTAGAAAACCAATTTATGAGAATGCGAAGTATTCCACCCTCTCAAGGTTCGTCCAACTTTTCCAGATTAAGTGCCTAAATGGATGGAGCAACAAGTCATTCACAATGCTTCTTTCGTTCATGAAAGATTCTATGCCCCCAGGAAATAACGTGCTCGACAGCTGGTACGGATCCCAGAAGATGATGTCTGATTTGGGTCTAAAGTGTGAGAAGATTCAAGTATGTCCTGAAAATTGCGTGTTGTACCGGAAAGAGAATTCAGATTTGAAAGAGTGTCCAACATGTGGAGAGGCCAGGTATAAGCCGAAAGATTCTGATAAGAAGCCTGATATACCTGTCAAGATAGCACGATACTTTCCCATAACACAGAGGCTACAGAGGCTATTCAGGTGCAAGAAAACAGCCGAGGCAATAATTTGGCATCACCGTGCTCCTCCAAGTGAAGATGGAAAAATGAGCCATCCAAGAGATTCACCGGTATGGAAGGATTTCGATAGGAGGCACGCAATATTCAGTAGTGATCCTCGCAATGTCCGGCTCGGACTGGCTACTGATGGCTTCTGCCCATTCAACTATATGGCTGGAAGTCACAACACATGGCCCGTTTTAATGATAATTTATAATCTGTCGCCTTGGTTGGCTATGGACCAATCATACTTTATGATGCCTCTTCTTATCGACGGACCAAACTCACCGGGGAATAATATCGACGTCTATCTCCGACCTCTGATCGAGGAGTTGAAATCTTTGTTCATTGATGGTGTAGAGACATATAATACAAACACAAATACAACCTTCATACTGCGTGCGGCTTTAATGTGGACAATTAATGACTTTCCTGCGTATGGAATGCTATAAGGTTGGTCCGTACATGGTCACAAAGCATGTCCTCATTGCCATGAACACACAACATCGAAATTCTTGAATTTTAGCAGGGAGGTTTGTTATTGCGGCCATCGACGTTTCCTGCCTCCAGACCACCCCTATAGATTAGACACGGTTCACTTTGATGGTCATCAGGAGCTTCTTGGACCTCCATCCCCATTGTCCGGAGAGGACGTGACTGCTAAATGTGACCTTCGGGATTGATCCGACGAAACAGGTCAAACCACCATTTTGGAACAAGTTAAGCATTTTCTTCGAGCTTCCGTACTGGTCAATAAATTTAGTGCGTCATTGTCTGGACGTCATGCATATAGAGAAGGGAGTATCAGAGCACATACTTAACTTGCTTCTTTGTAAAGACGGAAAATCGAAAGACAACCTGAATGCTCGGATGGATTTACAGGAGTGGGGAATAAGAAGTGAATTGCACCCTAGACCGGTAGCGGGTAAACCGGGTAAGTTTGTACTTCCCAATGCCGCTTATCATATGTCACAACCGGAGAAGAAAAGATTCCTGCAGGTGTTGCATGATTTGAAAGTTCCCACGGGTTTCTCAGGATCATTCAGCAAGAAAATAAAAATTGTGAAAAGTAAGATCGATGGGCTGAAAAGTCATGATCACCATGTTATCGTGGAGCACCTTCTTCCATTAGGCCTCAGGACTTCTCTCTCCGAATCGGTTGGTCTAGTAATCAACGACCTATGTTGTTTTTTCAGAGAGTTGTGTGCTAAAACACTGGAGGTTGTGACGCTGGATAAACTAGAAAATTCTATTGCGTTGATACTTTGCAAGTTTTAGCGTATTTTCCTACCGTCATTCTTCGATATCACAATACACTTGACGGTTCATTTTGCAACTGAGGCTAAGTTAGCCGGACCGGTACAATATCGATGGATGTATCCCGTCGAGAGGTACGTGTAATTTTTCGTTTCGTGCAATTTATAAATTTATTGTTGTCTTGTATGCCCGTATTTATTTATTCAACATATTTTCATTAGGTACCTCTACACTCTTAAAAAGTATATACGCAATAAAAATCGACCAGAGGGTTTTATCATGCAAGGTTATCTTCTTGATGAAGCAACCACATTTTGTTCCCGCTATCTGGACGAGAACATTGAGACAAGACTTAATCGGCCTCGAAGAATTCAAGACGGGCCATATGGTAAAGCCGAGTATAAGAGGGCAAACACTATGTTTATCAACAAGATATACCGGTTTATCTTGCTTAATTGTGCATGTCTTGAACAAATTAGAGAATAACTTTTTTTTGGATTAATTGTTATATCTGTGTTTGTGTGTGTATGAAATGATATAATATTAATGTCACCATTATTTGTCGAAAACAGAATTCATTTTAACGAGGTACGTGAGGGGCATCCTGATTGGAACGAAAAACGAATGGAAAAATATCATCAGGATAATTTTTGTGATTGGGTCACAGATCATGTAATTTATTCGAATAACATTTTATTGCTATCAGTTTTAATCTAAACTTGTATCGTTATGTATTTTTCGTAAAACTTGTTTTGTTAGATCCACGATCTAAACTTGTCTGCATCATTTGAGAGTGATTCAAGATGTTTAGCTCAATTTCCTAGTATGGAGGTTGTATATTACAAAGGATTTGGTGTCCTTGGATACAAATTCGAAGTTAAGGACATAGAAATATCTAGAACCACTCAGAATAGTGGGATTGCGACGGTAGGATCGGACGGTGTGATTTATTATGGGTACTTTAATTGTATACTCGGCATCCACTATCCCGGACGATCAGAACCCTTTTATATATTCCAGTGTACTTGGTACGATACGCGATTTAGTGCATCTGGTGTGCACAAAATCGCATCAAGTGCGCCAAGTATGCGCAAGAACCCTAATCAGGTGCACATGGTGCACGAAAACATACATTGAATATCAAAATCGAAATCACAGCACAAAAATGCATGAAAACTAGGTCGAAACACATGTCAAAATCACGTGTAACCCCTATGCACGAAATCAAATCAAAAATCTCAAAAAAATATATAAAACCAAATCAAGTGTACTGGTTGTGTACCAAACAACATCAATACAATTGATACATGAAACACAAATAGAATGTAATGAAGGTACACACATGAAATACCAATCGTAGAACAAAGTCCTCAAAATACCAAAATCCAATCAACGAAAATATGAAATTCAAATCACTAAATCACAATCGTAAACACTATCGTCAATTGCTTCGAACTCGTCTCTTCGTAGCTGTGCTGACTGCGCTACCAACGGCAATACTCATGTCTAGAGCCTCCCACATAGTCGATCCCTTCACTTGATGTCCGGACTACATTAAACTTTTCGATCGATCCATCAAAATCCCATAATTCCCCGAGAGCTCAACACTCAAGTACAGTTTAAAAATATCCGGTACATACCCCAGCATCGATGATCCAGCTGTAGAAGGGCAACCCAAGCCTCACCAATGGCATAGCGGAACTGCCGTAAACCCTAAGGTTCAAGGGCGTTCTCGTGGTCATTATGTCGAGTTAGGGTTTCATTCTTCTAGAGGGTCCATCGAAATACCTGCATGTTCTTCCGAATATCTTAAACTTGGGAAAATGGTTTTCTGATAATCGTTCGAACCCTTTAACTTCATCCGGACGGCATGTGAATACCCTTCATCCGCACGCTAAGCAATGCTTCAATCCTCAATAATAACCAATACTCTGATGGTTATCGCATTCGAGCCGCAGCTCCCTCTGCCCGTGCGCCCGTGGTAACAGAAACCACCATCCGACATTGACGAAGATAGATCAAAGGAACGAATGAAATACGGTGCAAACAAATGTACATCCTAAGGCTCCTTAAGCAGAGTAGCGTATCGTAAATATGCCGCGGACCATACCCACGGTACGTTACTCTACCTAAATCGCCTACTCCATCAACCAAGGGTTACCTAGACTTATACAAGGTTAAACCTAGCGCTCTGATACCAACTTTGTCACGACCCGAAAGTACGGAACGTGACCGGCACTTAGATTACGAAGCGTCTAGAGGCGCCACGTGACCTAAGTAAGCCGAAGCCCAGAAATCTAAACCATAAAAGAAGAAAAAGAAGAAAAGAAAAGAAAACAAGTATAAAAACATCAGCAAATTTTACCAAAAATTTCGGCAGAGTCTCCTCTGTAAAAACTGGCCCCCAAATGGGTACAACAAGTATAATATGAATAAACAATAAAAAACATCCCCAAACGGGTGCTAACTCAACGCCAACAGGCGAAAACAACCACAACAAGCACAATAATATACAACGCCAAAGGGCGAGGCTCAAAACTCAAAAGAAAACAAAACCACCAGATCAGAATAATACATGCGCGACTCTAAGGTCGAAATAAAAGACTGGTCCAATAAACTTATCAAGTAATACAAATATGGTTGATGGAGCTTACTAGATACAAATGAATGAATAAAAGTACAATGGTGGTTCGGATACAAGTGAACCAACCTACCGTGCAAATCACCCTGAAGAAAAGATGTGCCAACAAGCTGCCACGGAAAGCTGTACATCGAACCTGTAATAAAATTTGGCACAACGGGGGTGAGTTGCCAACTCGTGAGTAGAAGACATCTACGAAAAGAAATCGAATGCACGACGCTATCCTAGGTCATAATAATACACTATTATATCCCAATCAACTAGTAATAGCAGGGTAAAACTACGTGTAAGTGCAGATACTTCGTGCTCGTGTCAGTGCCTCATATAATACTATGTCATATGAAATGAAATGCATGCACCATGAATGTAAAGTAACAAATCCTAAAATCCAGATATATATGTATAAGAAATCTTTAGCTATTATCATAGTAAAATGTGTATAAGAATCTGAAATCTCAACAATGAAATCCATGGAAATCCGTGTCAAGCATCGACACAACACATGTAATCTCAAGTCTCAATATCTCGGGCTCCGTCAGTCCGGATCGGCCCATATCATCAAATCTCACGACAACGGTCGGTATCCTCCGGATATCCGCCGCGCCAGACATCACCGGTAGGTAGCTTTCCCTGCCAGGCTCATCGTCTACAACTCGATCTTCTTGCCCCGGGGTACCATACCGGGCCCACCATGTACCCGAGACGGTTCATCCACTCCTCGAATCGAGTCTCGAAATCCATCAGAAAACATGAAATCTCATGGTGGACGACACATACATCACGAGAAAACCGCATCTTATGTTTTTAAAAAGAGAGGAGGAGGAGAGAGAAAAGTGTTTACATATTCTTGCGGTTTTCCCCAAAATCCAGAAATCTCATAGAAATCCAAATCTCAAAATCATGAGTAACTATATGATAAGTGTCGGCATATGCCCATAATACTGCATGATAACATGAAAATATGAATGCATGAATGTCAAAGCAATGAATATCATGTCTGTACTAATGTCAGAGAATAATCACAATATTATATATGTCTAGTTGTTAACTGATTCTATCCATAAAAGACAATATGATCTAAAGTGTACGTGACATAGCAATTACCGATGATGATGTGTGTGAGCCGGCAAATAAGTGTGCGTGGAATATGCGCATCATCGGTAATAGTGCTGGTGTCCTAACAGGTAAAGTTTATACTGATTATAGCAACATATAAAAGAACATACACCATGATGGTTACAGTATGAATGTAAATACAGGTGTGCATTATCCACTTCTCTGCGAGATACGAGTACAACTACCACTATATGAGTCGAACCTAAACCAGTGTCCATCTAACATCCTAAAGAACTAAACCTAATAGACTAGTCAGTAAGAAACTAGAGTCTACCTAAGGTCTGAGTCAATATCTCTAATAGTCGGCGATCCCGCCTCAATAGCGTCACGTACGTAGTACGGCTTCCTCGAATCAAGAGTGCGGATCAATCATCAAATCTAAGCCTCGTACGGTAAAATCCGTCGTACGGCATCCCAATATCGGGGTACGGTCAAGTATCTCCTAGGTGTCTCCTCATTCGTATAATGTCATCATCAACACATCTCATGATCAAGGTGCTAAACTGTGATCGCATACATCAATCATATATCATTGCCATCATGATAAGCATCATTAGTTTATCCTCAGAAATATCATGTCATATGTATCATATTATGATTAAGTCATACTTATATGATATCGGCATCAGGTCACACCAATATAATGTCGTAATCAAGTTATACATATATCATATCGTGATCAGTCACAAGTTACAGTCCGGGAACTATTCTAGCGTCCCATGTACATCAATATCACCACCACTCTTTATAATTTATATATTCATGTTCATTGTCTCATTCTCTAATGATCCGTTAACACTTTAATACGACTGTATAGCCAAGAATTTCGGCATCAAGCCCAGTTACATTGTTTCATCATATCTCGGATATCATATCACATCAATGAATCCCATATACGTGTTGTGTATATATATACACCTATACCTAGTTTTATATAGATACACACATATACGTATACGCCATGTCAAGTTTTAGTGTGCGCGCGTGTGTTTCTATCAGAAACCTACGAACCTCTCCCAAAGTATTCATCCTCAGGTGTGGTTTTCCTAAATCAGTATAGTCCCGCCTAGGGTCATTACCAGGGTCCTACTCAGTAAGAATCTAGGGTCACATCTGGTTTCCTAATGTCAATAAGTGCTATTCCTATTCTACGTTGCGGGGGTGCTAAACGCCATCCACCCGACTTCCCCCCGTAGATATGCATCTACTCACCTGGTCCATGTCTGCCGAAGACGGTGTCGCCATCCTCCTCTTCATCGCCTGCAGTCCACGTGAGGGGTACCTAAACGCAAACATATAAATAGCATCGTAAACCGAATCACATACAAAAGTCAAACGATACAAGGAACAAGCACAGGTTAAAACCTATGTCCCGTCCACGCAAAAGAACCAAATACCGCTCGATATCGGCGTACAAACTCCGATGGATCGAGATAATATCATCAAACAACTTGTAGTTTTAAAACACATTACTTATACCATAAAACACGATTAAATCCATCGAAACCCTAAAATCCATCAAACCGCCCAATTTCGTAAAAACCGAAATTGCCAATTTACCGTTTTTCATCAAAACTTGACATTTAAATGAAACCAATAGTTATAAAACTCATTATATAGCATAACTAGACTATACAAACCGTTACTATATTTTTATTACACAAATTTATATTAATTTGAAATTTCTAGTTTGCAACATTTAACAATTTTAACATTTTTCAAGCACAATACCACAATTCCACCACAAAACATAATTTTGCATGAATTAATGTATTAAACCACAATTCATGATGATAATTATTTAATGAAACCATAACTTATATTTTTAATCACATTTATTTAGAAATTCCTAAAATCTAGTTTACAAAATAATAGCATTTTATTACTATTTTTCCAATTATCAAAGTAATCTAGTGATCAAACTAAGTTTTTCTTTCCATTTACATGCTAATACTCTCACTAAAACTACAATCTAATGATAGCAACTTTAATTGGAATTTTATATTACCCACAAACACATTTTAGAAAAATCTAGTTAGCTAATTTCCTTATTTAAAACAATTTTAAATGAAAATTTTACAATTTAACAACCATGCAATATTTTCCAATTCTAAAAGTGTTAAACTAACTATTATAATCCTAATTAATTATTAAAAACCCTAACTTGAATTTACAACCCTAACTTGCATTTTAAAAAAAAACATAGAATTAATTCATTAAATCTAATTAAGCTTAATGATCATCTAATAACAATAAATCAAAAGAAAGAAAATTATACCTCCAAAATGTGAAATCCAAACAAGAAACGAGCCTCCAAAATACATGCTTTCCCACTCCAAAATCCATATAAAAAAGGGTAGAGAATAAAGGGTATGAAGAGATTAGGATTTTGTGTATTTTTTGTTGAATTTTTGATGTAATTTGATGGATTTTTGTGCAAAAATGAGGTGGGAAATGGGGGGGGGGGCAGCCATGGGGGGTTGTGGCCGGCCTTGGTGAGGTGAGGAAGAGAAAGAAGTGAGTGTGAAAGTGTGTAGAACTTTCAAGAGAAGAAAACATCACATAAAGGTCTTTTCATGGTTTATTTAATTATTTATTTATTTGTTTACTATAGCAACTCAAGAAAGCTCTAGAAAATAGGAAAAATTTTAAAATGATTTTTGCATGATACATACTAAATTCTAACATGCCATGGTTCATTTTTACAAATTAAAACCATTTAAATTTGTAATTTACACTAATTTAGTGTAAAAATAAAGCTTATGTTAATATTTAAAATAATTAATTTAGGAAATTTTTTTAATTAAACTAAAAATTTATAAGTGGCTAAATAAACACTATTTACTAGTAATTACATAATTAAATAGGTATTTTTGAATTTATAATGAAAAACAATTACGGTTTGATTTTACGAAAAATACATTTTGCTTTACCGAAAATCATAAAATTCACTTAAACAATTTTATTCATTTAATTATTTATTTAATTATTTTTAAAACGTTACAATCTTCCCCCCTTTAAGAAATTCGGTCCCCGAATTTAAATTAAAACTCCCCTTCCAAATACTAAAATATTTAGCAAAACACTCAAATCGTCGGGGCTCCGAAATCATCAACACATAACAAAAATCAACTCCGTCAAGCATAACGCAATCATCGGAGTTATGGCGAGAATAAAATATCATAACCCAATATGAAAACCATTATAATATACATCAATCTATAACTTATATAGTGTGCATCATAGTGAAACCGTACAAATATCCGGATAAGGAAATATGCAAACCCCTTTTGAAAATTGCCGTGTGATGCACGTGTCACGGAATAAGTAGCGGACGTTTATTTAAAAAAATAACTATATATATATATATATCTTTTATTTAACATACACGTCCCGCCTGGTTACTAAATCAAATAATAATGATTATGAAAATATACTGCTCAAACTGAAATCAATCCCAATCACATCAATAAAATATCATGTGCGTCCGGTGCGCACTGAAATCGAAACCAAATACAGATACCACGAATACACACAACAACAAAACTAAGTGCAACAGGTGTGCACCAAAAACATCTGTCAAGTGCAACGGGCGTGCACGACTCAATATCAGGTGCATCTAATCTGCACAAAACCCCGATTTAGTGCATCTGGTGTGCACAAAATCGCATCAAGTGCGCCAAGTATGCGCAAGAACCCTAATCAGGTGCACATGGTGCACGAAAACATATATTGAATATCAAAATCGAAATCACAGCATAAAAATGCATGAAAACTAGGTCGAAACACATGTCAAAATCACGTGTAACCCCTATGCACGAAATCAAATCAAAAATCTCAAAAAAATATATAAAACCAAATCAAGTGTACTGGTTGTGTACCAAACAACATCAATACAATTGATACATGAAACACAAATAGAATGTAATGAAGGTACACACATGAAATACCAATCGTAGAACAAAGTCCTCAAAATACCAAAATCCAATCAACGAAAATATGAAATTCAAATCACTAAATCACAATCGTAAACACTATCGTCAATTGCTTCGAACTCGTCTCTTCGTAGCTGTGCTGACTGCGCTACCAACGGCAATACTCATGTCTAGAGCCTCCCACATAGTCGATCCCTTCACTTGATGTCCGGACTACATTAAACTTTTCGATCGATCCATCAAAATCCCATAATTCCCCGAGAGCTCAACACTCAAGTACAGTTTAAAAATATCCGGTACATACCCCAGCATCGATGATCCAGCTGTAGAAGGGCAACCCAAGCCTCACCAATGGCACAGCGGAACTGCCGTAAACCCTAAGGTTCAAGGGCGTTCTCGTGGTCATTATGTCGAGTTAGGGTTTCATTCTTCTAGAGGGTCCATCGAAATACCTGCATGTTCTTCCGAATACCTTAAACTTGGGAAAATGGTTTTCTGATAATCGTTCGAACCCTTTAACTTCATCCGGACGGCATGTGAATACCCTTCATCCGCACGCTAAGCAATGCTTCAATCCTCAATAATAACCAATACTCTGATGGTTATCGCATTCGAGCCGCAGCTCCCTCTGCCCGTGCGCCCGTGGTAACAGAAACCACCATCCGACATTGATGAAGATAGATCAAAGGAACGAATGAAATACGGTGCAAACAAATGTACATCCTAAGGCTCCTTAAGCAGAGTAGCGTATCGTAAATATGCCGCGGACCATACCCACGGTACGTTACTCTACCTAAATCGCCTACTCCATCAACCAAGGGTCACCTAGACTTATACAAGGTTAAACCTAGCGCTCTGATACCAACTTTGTCACAACCCGAAAGTACGGAACGTGACCGGCACTTAGATTACGAAGCGTCTAGAGGCGCCACGTGACCTAAGTAAGCCGAAGCCCAGAAATCTAAACCATAAAAGAAGAAAAAGAAGAAAAGAAAAGAAAACAAGTATAAAAACATCAGCAAATTTTACCAAAAATTTCGGCAGAGTCTCCTCTGTAAAAACTGGCCCCCAAATGGGTACAACAAGTATAATATGAATAAACAATAAAAAACATCCCTAAACGGGTGCTAACTCAACGCCAACAGGCGAAAACAACCACAACAAGCACAATAATATACAACGCCAAAGGGCGAGGCTCAAAACTCAAAAGAAAACAAAACCACCAGATCAGAATAATACATGCGCGACTCTAAGGTCGAAATAAAAGACTGGTCCAATAAACTTATCAAGTAATACAAATATGGTTGATGGAGCTTACTAGATACAAATGAATGAATAAAAGTACAATGGTGGTTCGGATACAAGTGAACCAACCTACCGTGCAAATCACCCTGAAGAAAAGATGTGCCAACAAGCTGCCACGGAAACCTGTACATCGAACCTGTAATAAAATTTGGCACAACGGGGGTGAGTTGCCAACTCGTGAGTAGAAGACATCTACGAAAAGAAATCGAATGCACGACGCTATCCTAGGTCATAATAATACACTATTATATCCCAATCAACTAGTAATAGCAGGGTAAAACTACGTGTAAGTGCAGATACTCCGTGCTCGTGTCAGTGCCTCATATAATACTATGTCATATGAAATGAAATGCATGCACCATGAATGTAAAGTAACAAATCCTAAAATCCAGATATATATGTATAAGAAATCTTTAGCTATTATCATAGTAAAATGTGTATAAGAATCTGAAATCTCAACAATGAAATCCATGGAAATCCGTGTCAAGCATCGACACAACACATGTAATCTCAAGTCTCAATATCTCGGGCTCCGTCAGTCCGGATCGGCCCATATCATCAAATCTCACGACAACGGTCGGTATCCTCCGGATATCCGCCGCGCCAGACATCACCGGTAGGTAGCCTTCCCTGCCAGGCTCATCGTCTACAACTCGATCTTCTTGCCCCGGGGTACCATACCGGGCCCACCATGTACCCGAGACGGTTCATCCACTCCTCGAATCGGGTCTCGAAATCCATCAGAAAACATGAAATCTCATGGTGGACGACACATACATCACGAGAAAACCGCATCTTATGTTTTTAAAAAGAGAGGAGGAGGAGAGAGAAAAGTGTTTACATATTCTTGCGGTTTTCCCCAAAATCCAGAAATCTCATAGAAATCCAAATCTCAAAATCATGAGTAACTATATGATAAGTGTCGGCATATGCCCATAATACTGCATGATAACATGAAAATATGAATGCATGAATGTCTAAGCAATGAATATCATGTCTGTACTAATGTCAGAGAATAATCACAATATTATATATGTCTAGTTGTTAACTGATTCTATCCATAAAAGACAATATGATCTAAAGTGTACGTGACATAGCAATTACCGATGATGATGTGTGTGAGCCGGCAAATAAGTGTGCGTGGAATATGCGCATCATCGGTAATAGTGCTGGTGTCCTAACAGGTAAAGTTTATACTGATTATAGCAACATATAAAAGAACATGCACCATGATGGTTACAGTATGAATGTAAATACAGGTGTGCATTATCCACTCCTCTGCGAGATACGAGTACAACTACCACTATATGAGTCGAACCTAAACCAGTGTCCATCTAACATCCTAAGGAACTAAACCTAATAGACTAGTCAGTAAGAAACTAGAGTCTACCTAAGGTCTGAGTCAATATCTCTAACAGTCGGCGATCCCGCCTCAATAGCGTCACGTACGTAGTACGGCTTCCTCGAATCAAGAGTGCGGATCAATCATCAAATCTAAGCCTCGTACGGTAAAATCCGTCGTACGGCATCCCAATATCGGGGTACGGTCAAGTATCTCCTAGGTGTCTCCTCATTCGTATAATGTCATCATCAACACATCTCATGATCAAGGTGCTAAACTGTGATCGCATACATCAATCATATATCATTGCCATCATGATAAGCATCATTAGTTTATCCTCAGAAATATCATGTCATATGTATCATATTGTGATTAAGTCATACTTATATGATATCGGCATCAGGTCACACCAATATAATGTCGTAATCAAGTTATACATATATCATATCGTGATCAGTCACAAGTTACAGTCCGGGAACTATTCTAGCGTCCCATGTACATCAATATCACCACCACTCTTTATAATTTATATATTCATGTTCATTGTCTCATTCTCTAATGATCCGTTAACACTTTAATACGACTGTATAGCCAAGAATTTCGGCATCAAGCCCAGTTACATTGTTTCATCATATCTCGGATATCATATCACATCAATGAATCCCATATACGTGTTGTGTATATATATACACCTATACCTAGTTTTATATAGATACACACATATACGTATACGCCATGTCAAGTTTTAGTGTGCGCGCGTGTGTTTCTATCAGAAACCTACGAACCTCTCCCAAAGTATTCATCCTCAGGTGTGGTTTTCCTAAATCAGTATAGTCCCGCCTAGGGTTATTACCAGGGTCCTACTCAGTAAGAATCTAGGGTCACATCTGGTTTCCTAATGTCAATAAGTGTTATTCCTATTCTACGTTGCGGGGGTGCTAAACGCCATCCACCCGACTTCCCCCCGTAGATATGCATCTACTCACCTGGTCCATGTCTGCCGAAGACGGTGTCGCCATCCTCCTCTTCATCGCCCGCAGTCCACGTGAGGGGTACCTAAACGCAAACATATAAATAGTATCGTAAACCGAATCACATACAAAAGTCAAACAATACAAGGAACAAGCACAGGTTAAAACCTATGTCCCGTCCACGCAAAAGAACCAAATACCGCTCGATATCGGCGTACAAACTCCGATGGATCGAGATAACATCATCAAACAACTTGTAGTTTTAAAACACATTACTTATACCATAAAACACGATTAAATCCATCGAAACCCTAAAATCCATCAAACCGCCCAATTTCGTAAAAACCGAAATTGCCAATTTACCGTTTTTCATCAAAACTTGACATTTAAATGAAACCAATAGTTATAAAACTCATTATATAGCATAACTAGACTATACAAACCGTTACTATATTTTTATTACACAAATTTATATTAATTTGAAATTTCTAGTTTGCAACATTTAACAATTTTAACATTTTTCAAGCACAATACCACAATTCTACCACAAAACATAATTTTGAATGAATTAATGTATTAAACCACAATTCATGATGATAATTATTTAATGAAACCATAACTTATATTTTTAATCACATTTATTTAGAAATTCCTAAAATCTAGTTTACAAAATAATAGCATTTTATTACTATTTTTCCAATTATCAAAGTAATCTAGTGATCAAACTAAGTTTTTCTTTCCATTTACATGCTAATACTCTCACTAAAACTACAATCTAATGATAGCAATTTTAATTGGAATTTTATATTACCCACAAACACATTTTAGAAAAATCTAGTTAGCTAATTTCCTTATTTAAAACAATTTTAAATGAAAATTTTACAATTTAACAACCATGCAATATTTTCCAATTCTAAAAGTGTTAAACTAACTATTATAACCCTAATTAATTATTAAAAACCCTAACTTGAATTTACAACCCTAACTTGCATTTTTAAAAAAAAAACATAGAATTAATTCATTAAATCTAATTAAGCTTAATGATCATCTAATAACAATAAATCAAAAGAAAGAAAATTATACCTCCAAAATGTGAAATCCAAACAAGAAATGAGCCTCCAAAATACATGCTTTCCCACTCCAAAATCCATATAAAAAAGGGTAGAGAATAAAGGGTATGAAGAGATTAGGATTTTGTGTATTTTTTGTTGAATTTTTTATGTAATTTGATGGATTTTTGTGCAAAAATGAGGTGGGAAATGGGGGGGCAGCCATGGGGGGTTGTGGCCGGCCTTGGTGAGGTGAGGAAGAGAAAGAAGTGAGTGTGAAAGTGTGTAGAACTTTCAAGAGAAGAAAACATCATATAAAGGTCTTTTCATGGTTTATTTAATTATTTATTTATTTGTTTACTATAGCAACTCAAGAAAGCTCTAGAAAATAGGAAAAATTTGCAAATAATTTTTGCATGATACATACTAAATTCTAACATGCCATGGTTCATTTTTACAAATTAAAACCATTTAAATTTGTAATTTACACTAATTTAGTGTAAAAATAAAGCTTATGTTAATATTTAAAATAATTAATTTAGGAATTTTTTTTAATTAAACTAAAAATTTATAAGTGGCTAAATAAACACTATTTACTAGTAATTACATAATTAAATAGGTATTTTTGAATTTATAATGAAAAACAATTACGGTTTGATTTTACGAAAAATACATTTTGCTTTACCGAAAATCATAAAATTCACTTAAACAATTTTATTCATTTAATTATTTATTTAATTATTTTTAAAACGTTACAGTTTATCTTTCCGAACCAAGCGTTCCCAGTATACCACTCACAGTGTTTGAAACATCCGGGATGAAGTGTTGTATGCTGATGGAAACCCAGAGATATCTACGATGTCCCAGAATTCGAGGACAGCGATGAGGATGAAGAAGAGAGAAGGTTTAGAGTGCTCCGACCGTCTGTTTCGAAGGACGGGTTGTCTTCGGCCGATCATGAAGTTACGTGAGTTAGAAATGACATAGACGATGAAATCCAAGTAGATATGTATAATGCGCACACGAAACGAAAATGGTTATCAGTAATGTTATATTATTACTTCACATTTTACGATCTATACATATATAGTCAATACTTTTAATGATTGTTTAATGCGTCCACGAACCGTTTATCTAGATTTGATGACGATATTGGGAGCAGCGAGGGGCGGCAGGAGCTCCAGTCACGGCAGAGGCAGAGCGGTTCTGCCGCCCGGAGAGCTCCGTAAGGAGCTTCAGAGGGCCGGTCTTGCACCCAGATCGGAGACACCTTCGGATGCCTCCTTCCGTGTGGATTTTGCCACACCTCCAGGTATACTGCACGCATATCCATTTTGAATGTAATATTACAGATATTCATGCCTGTTTATGTCAAAATTGCTTATATTGTCAATGTTTGATTGTCTAGTTATTGGTGATGCGTCCACATCTGGGACAGAGACCACTCCCGCTCCTCCATGTATGTTTATATATCATATAGTGCATGTATATTGATTTAGAATGCTATATCATAAATACACACACATTTTTTTTGCTCTTACTTAGCAATTTTTATCATTGTCTAGCTGTAGGTGGTGACACCACCGCACCTGCGGGTATGTTTATATATCCTATAGTGCATGCATATTGATTTAGAACGTTATATTATTAATCTACACATTCTTTTTGCAATTACTTATACAATCTATTTTTAATTGTCTAATTATAGGTGGTGCGTCCACATCTGACGCAGGGGCCACTCCTGCCACTTCCATACCCTCCGCATCGTCTGCAGGTTGTAAGAATAAATATAAAATATTTATTCATTTTACATATGCTCTATAGAATAAATATGAACTTCTTGGAAATTTAGCGTCAATGTTTATTTTCTAGTTGGAGGGGATGCGTCCGCATCCGGGACCCCGGCCGTTCCTCACCGGAGGAACTATCGTCCCGCTCGTGCTGCTGTCCGGGCCCAGGCTCGTGCTTTAGTCACCGGAGGTATATATCACACTTCAATTTTCGTTTAACCTTGATTTCTTAATACAACTTTGTCTTAATATTGATTGTCTTGATATTTCGTGCAGACGCAGGGCCTCCCCATCCCCAGAGGGGGACTTGAGGCCCGAATCAGTCCCATAGGCTGAGGCCTGACAGAGCTAGGGGGGAGGCAGCATTCCCCCTCTTTTTTACCCTTGACTATCGCTATACCGGTCCTCATGCCGAGAGGTTTGGCCGGTATATGGGGGAAGAGAGCCGGCTCATGAAGAACTATCCACTTCACGTTGAGTGGGGCGAGCAGCACTGGCGCTCATGCGCCCTCTTCTTTGATCAGGCTCGGGTACGTATTAATATATATTTTCATTTGATTTATCCAATATATTTATTATTAACACTTGCAATCTAATAACAATGTTTTTTTTTGTATTTTCAGTCGGATTACGATTTTCAGTCTGTACCCGACCCTGATCACCCTGGAAGGGTGTTCGACCTTCATGCTCTGTACAATGGCCTGATGAAGAACATGCAGACCAAGGTCCGATACAACAGGAATGAGCTGAAGGCCGACTGCTACTCCCTGTGGATGGCGACCCCCGAGGTAGAGAGAGCGGCCCTCCTATCTACTCCGGCGTTTGCGAGAGTCGACGTAGAGACATGGCCTCTATTGTGAGAATATTTCGACTCTCAACGCAAACAGGTATGTATTTTAAATGTAATTCATTGTTTAGGATATAATTTATTTTTTTGTGTTCCTTAATTAGAAAACTAAATGTTAATGCGTTGTGCAGAAACAGGCCGCTCAGAATACAGAGAATAGGAAGTCGGCGAAGAGGGGTCGCCCCACTTACACAGGTGGCTCAAGGAATATTACTCGAGCCATGGAGTTATCGGTAAATTACAATAGACCGGACTTTGTGATATAATGCAATATTAAGAGTTATTTTCTAATATATATAATATTAAGAGTTATTTTCTAATATTGCAGACAGCTCAGACCGTGGCGCAAGGTGGTACACCGAGCTTGCTGTCCACATATCTTGCCGTCCACGGCACCTCGACGGATCCCGCCACGAGCGAGCTTCGATATCCCGACGTCGCTACCCAGGAGTATTGCGTAAGTGTTAATATTTATTCTACCCATATTTGAAATTTTAGTTTTCGAAGGTTCAAATTTAAATTTTATACTTATACTTTACTGCTAAATATGGGTGTAGGAGCGGGTGGTTGAGCAGGCTGAGGCCTCGGGGATCGATTTTACCGGACAGAGCGATCCGAGGCTGCTGACCCCAGTTCTGGACGCCGCACACGGAGGGCACCACGGAGGTTGGGAGAGAGACCGGGGACTGGGCCCTAGCAGGGCCCATATGAGGTTGGAATCCACCCCGGCGGTTTCTTCCTCCGTCTCCAGTGAGCGACGTGTCCAGCAGGAACTAGAGAGCTTGAAGGCCACCGTTCAGGAGTTGAAGGAGATGCTTGTATGTATACTACTTTATAGTAAAATATCATGTCATATTATAGATATCAACATATCCAATATTAGTACGTAGCCTGAGCTCATTTGGTTGTAGACTTAGGTTTGATTAATCATACATACATATCTAATTAAAATAAACTACAGTTTTCCAAACTAGATATCCAAATGAGGTTTCGAAATAAGTTGATAATGATACGAATTCGAATAATACACAGTTCTTACACGCTTATTACATACGTTAGGTCCAGACGCGACAGGGTATATCGGCCGAGCCTCCACATGCATCTCCTTCGGCTGCGGCTCCGCAAGCCGCTACATCGGCTACTGTTCCGCAGACAGCTCCTATAGCTCCACCGCCCGCTCAGACTCCCGCAGCCGCGGCTCCGCAAGCCACTACCTCGACGGCGGCTGCGCAGACCACATCGCCAGCTCCACAGCCCGCTCAGACTCCCGCACACGCCGAATTGCATGATTTATTGACCGAGGAGCAGGCGCGCCATATTCTAGCGTTTTTCAGAGGTGGAGCTGGACCGAGCTAGGGTAGCTTTTTGATTCTTATTTTTTGAAACATGTATTTATTTATATGATACATATTGTACTACATTTTGGACGATGTTGATATTGGTGGTCCTACGGTGTTTATATTTATATCATATTCAGTTTTTTGGTTTCTTTTGTATATTATATGCGTGAGATGTGATTATGAATACTACGATATATGTTGTGTGATGATTAATTTTTTATTTGATTGATGTATATATTATTGTGCACAGGGCGAGAAAAAATCAGGCAGCCCTTTTTAAAAAAACAGATAATATGTACCTACGGATTAATCCGTAGGTACCAAGTTGCCCCTACGGATTAATCCGTAGGTACCAAGTTGCCCCTACGGATTAAACCGTAGGGGAAAAATATCAGAATAACTGATATTTTCCCCCCTGATCTCAGTATCAGGGGGTTGGGAGTGCCCCTACGGATATATCCGTAGGGGTAAACAAAAGCCCCTACGGAGTTATCCGTAGGGGCAAAATATCAGGATTTCTGATATTTTGCTCCTACGGATATGTACCTACGCATGTATCCGTAGGGGATATTGCTTGGCCCTACGGATTAATCCGTAGGTACAAGTAATATATTTTAAAAAACCGTAAATAAAATAATTTTTTGCCCTTACGGCCTACTTCGTAGGTGAAACGGGACCTACACAGAACTCCGTAGGGACAAGTTTTTGTCCGTAATGGCAAGTTCAGGGCTTCAACTTGCACCTACGGCGTTTGTACCTACATGGTATTTTATTGTCCCTACGGATATATCCGTAGGGGCAGTGGTTTGCCCCTACGGGTAAATCCATAGGGGCAACCCTTATTTGTAGTAGTGTAACCCCGCCCTGCCGTAAGTTAAGTAACCTTACGGTGAAGAATCGGGTCCCTATGGAGAATGCGGATGGTTCCTACTCTGCTTTGATTTCCTCCCTATCGTAAGTTAAGTAACGCCCTGCCGTAAGTTAAATAACCTTACGGTGAAGAACCGGGTCTTATGGCGAATGCGGATGGTTCCTACCGTGCTTTGATTTCCTCCCTATCACAGCTCTACTAAGTCGTGCAAACATGTGGTTTTTGGGTACAATCCCGAGTCATATTGAGGCAGTGAGCGATAGGAGGGGTTTCGTCTCTCCCGGTATTGAAAATTGATGTTGTGCTATGCGTGATTGGTTATAACAGCAAGTCCCTGGCCAGGGCTGATGAGATTTACTGATAAGTGTTATCAGTAGTTTCTCGATTTGTTATTGGCCACACATCGGCATGACTTATCGAGTTATTAGGGTCTGACAATTCCACCCCGCAGACTCGATATGTGACATATCAAACGAAAAGACCGGACTATACGGTAACTGTTGTTTATAGGTTTTACGGGAGTTTGGAAAAGTTTATTTGTTGATCTTCTATTCGTTCAATACCTGGATAACCGTTACGTCCAGCTAGTACCGCTGACGGCTTGTGGGTATCTGATGTGATCATTACTTACTGCTGGTGTATTGACGAGTCTTTAGAGTCACACATAGAGATTTCCTAGCTCAAGAGAAACGAAATAGGGCACGTATGGAAATATGTGAGGGAGCTTGATTAAATACGAGTATATGATACTGTATTCTAATCTAGTGTATTTTATATTAGCCGGGTTATATATGATATAAGCGGATTATTGAATTAAGTGTTGATTTAATAATTTGATATATATATATATATATATATATATATATATATATATATATATATTGTGCTCACTTTAATCTATTCTACTCCTTATATATTATTTATATTTAATATAAATATCATATAAAATATCTTGACATGGTTGAATATACATAAGAGTTGTGTATACGAGAATTACATGAAAGGTTAAAATAAGAAGATAATGATTCACATATATGAATTAAAGAAAATAATTAATGAGTCATTTCTTTAGATGCTTGGAGAAGGCATGACTCATTAATCTTTTTCTTTTTATATTGATATATGTTTTATTATTCAATCTTATCCTCACCTCAAGGTTCATTCTCTCATCCATCTTCATCCACTACTAAAATAGGGGGTTGCCCCTACGGATAACAGCATCCGTAGGGGCAGATTTCGTTTGGCCTTACGGATTAATCCATAAGTCTAAACGGTTGCCCCTACGGTCCTTCCATATTTATTTAAAAATTATTAAATCTTAAAGTGTTGTTTGCCTCTACGGAGCCGCAAACCAAGCACCTACAGGTATATCCGTAGAGGCATCTAAATAGAGATTTAAGTGATCCCTACGCTGATTATTTCTTATTCCCTTATCAGTTGCGCGCGAACCCAAATCCCCAAACCCTCATTCCCGCCGATCTCCGTTCTCGTCGTCGCCGTTCTCGTCGTCGCCAGCGCCGGCCGAATCGTCGTAGCCACCGCCTGCTTCTTCCTCATCTCCGTTCGTCGTCGCTATCGCCTGCTTCTTCAACCTACGGCCGATTCGTCGTCGCCACCGCCTGCACAGGTTAGGAAATATTAATTAAACAAATTTTTGATTGTTTTAGGTCTATGGTTCATGGTTTGGGTAGGCATCGGTTGGGGTTAGCGTTAGGGTTAGGGATGGGGCTGGGGGGCTGCTGTTGCGGTAGGGGTTGGGGTTTGGCAGAGGCAGCGGTTGGGGTTAGGGTTGGGGTTGGGGTTGGGTTGTGTGTCCCTGAGCACTTCTTGATTGGGGCTGGGGCTGGGGCTGCGGGCTGGGGTTGGTGCTGGGGCTCGGGGAAGGGTTGGGGCTGGGGCTCGGGCTGCAGCTAGGGCTGTGGTTGGGGTTGGGGCTCGGGCTCGGGCTCGGGCTGCGGTTAGCGTTAGGGCTGGGGCTGGGGCTCGGGCTCGGGCTGCGGTTGGGGTTGGGGTTCGGCAAGGGGTTGGGGTTGGGGTTGGGGTTAGGGTTAGGGTTAGGGTTGGGGTTAGGGTTAGGGTTGGGGTTGGGGTTTTGGATTTCAGGGTCTAAATTAATTTCCATTCTAATTAGCATTATGCTCGTTAATTGAAATGTTGATGATGATCATAAGAGGAAAATGTGTCTAGTTTGAGAAGGTGTTGGAAATTGGACTAATAATGTGGGTAAAGCCCAGTTTAATTAATAATTTTATTTGTCGTTCTCAAATTTTCTTGAAAACGGAGACTGTTTTGTTGAACTTTTAGACGTTGGGAATGTTGGGTTGAATTTGTTTGCTAATTGCATAAGATGCTCATAAGATTCTGGATTTTGAGGATGGGCCGTTGTAATTGGAAATGCTTAGAATTGTAGGAGCTTCTTTGTTTTAGCTATATATAATTGCAAAAAAAAGACACATTTCTGATTTGAAGAAAAGGAAGGGCAAGATAAGGATTTAGTTATGGATTTTACTTGGGCGTCTCCTCTTTTAATACATGTCTATCTTTACAAGAATATCGTGTCACATATTCGGTTTTAGCATCTGTACGCAACTGCTTTGATTATCATCATGTTATTAACATCTTTAACTTCTATCATTTTTCTAATATGTTTCATAGTTAATATAATAATCCTTTGTCTATATTTGTTGACAGTGGTCTTTCTTTTGGATGAACATGTTTTTTGATGCATGTTTCAATCATGTGAATTCATATGTTGCGTATAACGCTTTAAGATATTAGTATCCTATATTTGTAGTTTTAATTGTTGATTGTTATAGATGAATGCCATTGCAATAATAGTTTTTGGTAGATGAATGCCATTGCAATGTAGGATGATCGGTTCTATCAATCTTGATCTCAATGGTTTAAAATCATGTTACACATACAACACGAATGCACAACAAACGCATCATTAGAGAGTGATTCAAGATGTTCAAGTTAAAACCAATATATGATACTCGATGATAATATGAAACTTTCATATTCTCATCGATACTCATATATGAAACTAAAAGCGCCACTTAGACCCCGTCTATCGGTTAACATACGTGCGATGCTCGTCGTGACATAGAACTATACAAAGATTGTTAAATATCGGACAGTATGGCTCGATACTAACAACCGTCGTATAGTCTACGTGATGAGAAAATTCAATCGTATGGTAACCCATAGATTTGTCCCGTGTGGACAAGTTAAGAATGTATAAAGTAAACACCTTCATTCACTTGTGTTTTCATCCGTTTCGAGATATTTCGTCGGTACCTTTCCGCTGGTTCTCCGTGTACAAAGATAGATTAGATGTTCATTTCAACGTTGTTTCACAGCTTTGAAATGATTATCTATTCTATTACAGTGTACTTAGAGAACAGCGGGGAGGTGCTGCCGAAATTTACTCGAAACGGTTGAAACCACAAGTGATGGGTGTTCGCTCTATACATTCTTAATGGGATAGAAGCCTACCCCCGACAGCTGGAACACACACATACAACAAGAATACACAACAAACGCATAATTAGAGAGTGATTCGAGATGTTCAAGTTAAAACCGATACTCGATGATAATATGAAACCTTCATATTCTCATCGATACTCATATATGAAACTAAAAGCGCCACTTAGTCCCCGTCTATCGGTTAACATACGTGCGATGCTCGTCGTGACATAGAACTATACGAAAGTTGTTAAATATTGGACAGTATAGCTCGATACTAACAACCGTCGTAAAGTCTACGCGACGAGAAAATTCAATCGTATGGTAACCCATAGATTTGTCCCGTGTGGACAAGTTAAGAATGTATAAAGCAAACGCCTTCATTCACTTGTGTTTTCATCCGTTTCGAGATATTTCGTCGGTACCTTTCCGCTGGTTCTCCGTGTATAAAGATAGATTAGATGTTCATTTCAACGTTGTTTCACAGCTTTGAAATGATTATCTATTCTATTATAGTGTACTCGGAGAACAGCGGGGAGGTGCTGCCGAAATTTACTCGAAACGGTTGAAAGCACAAGTGATGGGTGTTCGCTCTATACATTCTTAATGGGATAGAAGCCTACCCCCGACAGCCGGAACACACACATACAACAAGAATACACAACAAACGCATAATTAGAGAGTGATTCGAGATGTTCAAGTTAAAACCGATACTCGATGATAATATGAAACCTTCATATTCTTATCGATACTCATATATGAAACTAAAAGCGCCACTTAGTCCCCGTCTACCGGTTAACATACGTGCGATAATTTATTCTTTTCAACGACAAACACACACACAAAGCATATACACGGATTTTCTCCTTTGTCAGTAACTATCACGTTCTTATATTTCTCAATATAGTCAGCATAACCTACAATTTATATGTTATACAGTCTAACATGGCCCGTGAGTACGTCAGAGTTAAGGACTGGATGTATGTGGATTGGAAACAACGTATGCAACCTAAGTTTGTCGCAGGAGTTGCTGCTTTCCTTGAATTTGCACGCGCACATAATAAGATCATAATAGAGAAGATTCTCTGTCCGTGCGATAGATGTAGCAATAAGTACTGGCAGAAGGTAGAATTGGCATAGCTTCATATTGTAAAACATGGGTTTACTAGACTTTATACAACTTGGGAATATCACGGGGAAGGAGAAGAATGCAGTACTGCGGTAGAAGAAGTAGAACACGATAATGCGGTAGGAGAAGAAGAAGAATTCGGTAATGCGGCAGAAGGAGAAGGCGGTAATTTATTTCCATCTGAAGAAATGGAGGATATGGTAGAGGCTGCCCTAGGTGAATCTATTCATACCGAAGATGACATTCCTTCCGGTCAAGGACCCCGTGCGGATAAATATGAAAATTTCATGAATGATGCTAGGAAACTAATTTATGAGAATGCGAAGTATTCCACCCTCTCATGGTTCGTCCAACTTTTCCAGATTAAGTGCCTAAATGGATGGAGCAACAAGTCATTCACAATGCTTCTTTCGTTCTTGAAAGATTCTATGCCTCCGGGAAATAATGTGCCCGACAGCTGGTACGAAGCCCAGAAGATGATGTCTGATTTGGGTCTAAAGTGCGAGAAGATTCAAGCATGTCCTAAAAATTGCGTGTTGTACCGGAAAGAGAATTCAGATTTGAAAGAGTGTCCAACATGCGGAGAGGCCAGGTATAAGCCGAAAGATTCTGATAAGAAGCCTGATATACCTGTCAAGAAAGCACGATACTTTCCCATAACACAGAGGCTACAGAGGCTATTCAGGTGCAAGAAAACAGCTGAGGCAATGATTTGGCATCACCGTGCTCCTCCAAACGAAGATGGAAAAATGAGCCATCCAAGAGATTCACCGGCATGGAAGGATTTCGATAGGAGGCACGCAATATTCAGTAGCGATCCTCGCAATGTCCGGCTCGGACTGGCTACTGATGGCTTCTGCCCATTCAACTATATGGCTGGAAGTCACAGCACATGGCCCGTTGTAATGATAATTTATAATCTGTCGTCTTAGTTGGCTATGGACCAATCATACTTTATGATGCCTCTTCTTATCGACGAACCAAACTCACCGGGGAACAATATCGACGTCTATCTCCAACCTCTGATCGAGGAGTTAAAATCTTTGTTCATTGATGGTGTAGAGACATATGATGCAAACACAAATACAACCTTCATACTGCGTGCGGCTTTAATGTGGACAATTAATGACTTTCCTGTGTATGGAATGCTATAAGGTTGGTCCGTACATGGTCACAAAGTATTTCCTCATTGCCATGAACACACAACATCGAAATTCTTGAATTTTAGCAGGGAGGTTTGTTATTGCGGCCATCGACGTTTCCTGCCTCCAGACCACCCCTATATGTTAGAAACGGTTCACTTTGATGGTCATCAGGAGCTTCTTGGACCTCCATCCCCATTGTCCGGAGAGGACGTGACTGCTAAATGGGATGGTTACAATAACGTGACCTTCGGGATGGATCCGACGAAACAGGTCAAACCACAATATTGGAACAAGTTAAGCATTTTATTCGAACTTCCGTACTGGTCTACAAATTCAGTGCGTCATTGTCTGGACGTCATGCATATAGAGAAGGGAATATCAGAGCACATACTTAATTTGCTTCTTTGTAAAGACGGGAAATCGAAAGACAACATGAATGCTCAGATGGATCTACAAGAGAGGGGAATAAGAAGTGAATTGCACCCTAGACCGGTAGCTGGTAAACCGGGCAAGTTAGTACTTCCCAATGCCGCTTATCATATGTCACAACCGGAGAAGAAAAGATTCCTGCAGGTGTTGCATGATTTGAAAGTCCCCATAGGTTTCTCAGGATCATTCAGCAAGAAAATAAAAATTGTGAAGGGCAAGATCGATGGGCTGAAAAGTCATGATCACCATGTTATCGTGGAGCACCTTCTTCCATTAGCCCTCAGGACTTCTCTCCCCGACTCGGTTGGTCTAGTAATCAACGACCTCTATTGTTTTTTCAGGGAGTTGTATGCTAAAACACTGGAGGTTGCGACACTGGATAAACTAGAAAATTCTATTGCGTTGATACTTTGCAAGTTTGAACGTATTTTCCCACCGTCATTCTTCGATATCATAATACACTTAATGGTTCATCTTGCAACTGAGGCGAAGTTAGCCGGACCGGTACAATATCGATGGATGTATCCTGTCGAGTGGTACGTGTAATTTTTCGTTTCGCGCAATTTATAAATTTATTGTTGTCCTGTATACCCGTATTTATTTATTCAACATATTCTCATTAGGTACCTCTACACTCTTAAGAAGTATATACACAATAAAAATCGACCAGAGGGTTCTATCATGCAAGGTTATTTTCTTGATGAAGTAACCACATTTTGTTCCTGCTATCTGGACGAGAACATTGAGACAAGGCTTAACCGACCACGAAGAATTCAAGACGGGCCATATGGTAAAGCCGAGTATAAGAGGGTAGAAACTATGTTTATCAACAAGATATACCGGTTTATCTTGCTTAATTGCGCATGTCTTGAACAAATTAGAGAGTAAGTTTTTTTGGATTAATTGTTATATCTGTGTTTGTATGTGTATGAAATGATATAATATTAATGTCACAATTATTTGTCGAAAACATAATTCATTTTAACGAGGTACGTGAGGGGCATCCTGATTGGAACGAAGAACGTTTGGAAAAATACCATCAGGATAATTTTTGTGATTGGGCCACAGATCATGTAAGTTATTCGAATAACATTTTATTGCTATCAGTTTTAATCTAAACTTGTATCGTTATGTATTTGTCGTAAAATTTGTTTTGTTAGATCCATGATCCGAACTTGTCTGCATCATTTGAGAGTGATTCAAGATATTTAGCTCAATTTCCTAGTATGGAGGTTGCATATTACAAAGGATTTGGTGTCCTTGGATAAAAATTCAAAGTTAAGGACATAGAAACATCTAGAACCACTCAGAATAGTGGGATTGCGACGGTAGGATCGGACGGTGTGATTTACTATGGGTACTTAAATTGTATACTCGGCATCCACTATCCCGGATGATCAGAACCCTTTTATATATTCCAGTGTACTTGGTACGATCCGCGAACCGATACGGACAGGTGGAGAAGCAATCTTGGGACTTGGAAAGATGAATATGGATTGACCAGTGTGAACACACTTCGATTTTACGGTCAGGAAGATCCATTTATCTTTCCGAACCAAGCGTTCCAAGTATACTACTCACAGTGTTTGAAGCATCCTGGATGGAGTGTTGTATGCCGATGGAAACCCAGAGATGTCTACGATGTCCTAGAATTCGAGGACTGTGATGAGGACGAAGAAGAAAGAAGGCTTAAAGTGCTCCGACCGTCTGTTTCAAAGGACGTGTTGTTTTCGACCGATCATGAAGTTACGTGGGCTAGAAATGACATCGACGATGAAATCCAAGTAGATATGTATAATGCGCCCACGAAACGAAAAAGGTTATCAGTAATGTTATATTATTACTTCACATTTTACGCTCTATACATATATAGTCAATACTTTTAATGATTGTCTAATGCGTCCACGAACCGTTTATCTAGATTTGATGACGATGTCGGGAGCAGCGAGGGGCGGCAGGAGCTCCAACCGTGGCAAAGGCAGAGGCAGAGCGGTTCTGCCGCCCGGAGAGCTCCGTAGGGAGCTTCAGAGGGCCGGTCTTGCACCCTGATCGGAGACCCCTTCGGATGCCTCCTTCCGTGTGGATTTTTCCACACCTCCAAGTATATTGCACGCATATCCATTTTGAATGTAATATTACAGATATTCATGCCTGTTTATGTCAAAATTACTTATATTGTCAATGTTTGATTGTCTAGTTGTTGGTGATGCGTCCACATCTGGGACAGAGACCACTCCCGCTCCTCCAGGTATGTTTATATATCATATAGTGCATGTATATTGATTTAGAATGCTATATCATAAATACACACATTCCTTTTGCTCTTACTTAGTAATTTTTATTATTGTCTAGCTGTAGGTGGTGACACCACCGCACCTGCGGGTATGTTTATATATCCTACAGTGCATGCATATTGATTTAGAACGTTATATTATTGATCTACACATTCTTTTTGCAATTACTTATATAATCTATTTTTAATTGTCTAATTACAGGTGATGCGTCCATATCTTCCGCAGGGGCCACTCCTGCCGCTTCCATACCCTCCGCATCGTCTGCAGGTTAGTATGAATAAATTTAAAATATTTATTCATTTTACATATGCTTTATAGAATAAATATGAACTTCATGAAAATTCAGCGTCGATGTTTATTTTCTAGTTGGAGGGGATGCGTCCGCATCCAGGACCCCGGTTGTTCCTCACCGGAGGAACTATCGTCCCGCTCGTGCTGCTGCCCGGGCCCAGGCTCGTGCGATAGTCACTGGAGGTATATATCACACTTGAATTTTCGTTTAACCTTGATTTCTTAATACAACTTTGTCTTAATATTTATTGTCTTGATATTTCGTGCAGACGCAGGGCCTCCCCATCCCCAGAGGGGGACTCGAGGCCCGAATCAGTCCCATAGGCTGAGGCTTGACAGAGCTAGGGGGGAGGCAGCATTCCCCCTTTTTATTACCCTTGACTATCACTATACCGGTCCTCATGCCGAGAGGTTCGGCCGGTATATGGGGGACGAGAGCCGGCTCGTGAAGAACTATCCACTTCACGTTGAGTGAGGCGAGCCGCATCAGCGCTCATTCGCCCTCTTCTTTGATCAGGCTCGGGTACGTATTAATATATATTTTCAGTTGATCTATCCGCTTATCATATTTATTATTAACACTTGCAATCTAATAACAATGTTTTTTTTTGTATTTTCAGTTGGATTACGATTTTCAGCCTTTAGTCGACCCTGATCATCCGGGGAGGGTGCTCGACCTTCATGCTCTGTACAATGGCCTGATGAAGAACATGCAGGCCAAGGTCCGATACAACAGGAATGAGCTGAAGGCCGACTGCTACTCCTTGTGGATGGCGACCCCCGAGACAGAGAGAGCGGCCCTCCTATCTACTCCGGCGTTTGCGAGAGTCGACGTAGAGACATGGCCTCTATTGTGCGAATATGTCGACTCCCAGCTCAAACAGGTATGTATTTTAAATATAATTCATTGTTTAGGATATAATTTATTTTTTGTGTTCCTTAATTAGAAAACTAAATGTTAATGTGTTGTGCAGAAACAGTCCGCTCAGAATATAGAGAACAGGAAGTCGGCGAAGAGGGGTCACCCTACTTACACAGGTGGCTCGAGGAATATTATTCGAGCCATGGAGTTATCGGTAAATTACAATAGACCGACCTTTGTGATATTCTGCAATATTAAGAGTTATTTTCTAATATTTCTAATATTAAGAGTTATTTTCTAATATTGCAGACAGCTCGGACCGTGGCGTCAGGTGGTACACCGAGCGTGCTGTCCGTATATCTTGCCGTCCACGGCACCTCGACAGATCCCGCCACGGGCGAGCTTTGATATCCCGACGTCGCTACCCAGGAGTATTGCGTAAGTGTTAATATTTTTTCTACCCAAATTTGAAATTTTAGTTTTGGAAGGTTCAAGTTTAAATTTTATACTTATATTTTACTGCTTAATGTGGGTGTAGGAGCGGGTGGTTGAGCAGGCCGAGGCATCGGAGATCGATTTTACCGGACAGAGCGATCCGTGGCTGCTGACCCCAGTTCTGGACGCCGCACACGGAGGGCACCACGGAGGTTGGGAGAAAGGCCAGGGACTGGGTCCTAGCAGGGCCCATATGAGGTTGGACTCCACCCCGACGGTTTTTTCCTCCGTCTCTAGTGACCGACGTGTCCATCAGGAACTGGAGAGCTTGAGGGCCATCGTTCAGGAGTTGAAAGAGATGCTGGGATGTATACTACTTTATAGTAAAATATCATGTCATATTATATAGATATCAGCATATCCATAATTAGTACATAGCTTGAGCTTATTTGGTTTTAGACTTAAGTTTGATTAATTATACATACATATGTAATTAAATTAAACAACAGTTTTCCAAAGATATCCAAACGGGGTTTCGAAATAACTTAATAATGATACGAATTCGAATAATACACAGTTCTTACACGCTTATTACACACGTTAGGTCCAGACGCGACAGGGTACATTGGCCGAGCCTCCACATGCATCTCCTTCGGCTGCGGCTCCGCAAGCCACTACATCGGCTGTGGTTCCGCAGACAGCTCCTATAGCTCCACCGCCCGCTCAGACTCCCGCAGCCGCGGCTCCGCAACTGACTACCTCGACGGCGGCTGCGCAGACCACATCGCCAGCTCCACAGGCCGCTCAGACTCCCGCTCGCGCCGAATTGCAGAGTTTATTGACCGAGGTGCAGGCGCGCGTTATTCTATCGTTATTCAGAGATGGAGCTGGACCGAGCAAGGGTAGCTTTTTGGTTCTTATTTTTTGAAACATGTATTTATTTATATCATACATATTGTACTACATTTTGAAACGATATTGATATTGGTTTATATTTATATCATATTCAGTTTTTGGGTTTCTTTTGTATATTATATGCGTGAGATGTGATTATGAATACTGCGATATATGTTGTGTGATGATTAATTTTATATTTTATTGTTTTATATATTATTGTGCACAGGGCGGGAAAAAATCAGGCAGCCCTTTTTTTAAAAAAAATACAGATAATGTGTACCTACGGATTAATCCATAGGTACACATGTTGTCCCTACGGCTTAAACCGTAGGGGCAAAATATCAGCATTAACTGATATTTCTCTCCTGATCTCAGTACCAGGGGGGTTGGGAGTACCCTACGGACATATCCGTAGGGGCCATTGCTTAGCCCCTACGGCGTTATCCGTAGGGGCACAATATCAGGATTCCTGATATTTTGCCCCTATGGATAAATACCTACGTAGATATCCATAGGGGATAGTACGTGGCCCTACGGCTATATCCGTAGGTACAGTTAATATATTTTAAAAAACCGTAAATAATATAACATTTTTTACCCTACGTCCTACTCCGTAGGTGAAACAGGACCTACACAGAAATCTGTAGGGGCAAGATTTAGCCCGTAGGGGTAAGTTCAGGGGTTCAACTTGCACATGCGGCCTTTGCACCTACGGGGTCTTTTTTCACCCCTACGCACATCTCCGTAAGGGCAGTGGGTTGCCCCTACTGATAAATCCGTAGGGACAACCCTTATTTGTAGTAGTGATCTTCTTCTTCATCTTTTTTCTTCACTTGCTACATTGTTCATGAAGAAGAAAAATAAGAAAAGAATTTTTTGTGAGCGAAATTCTTACTTTATCAATCTATACTAATCTAGCAAATTAGTATAGCTTGTTCTCTTCACTAATTCTTAGATTAGTGAAGTGCGGGCTTGAGTGTGAGAAGTTTCAAGGTGGATCATTTTCGACGACGAAGACTTCAAGAAAGCTCGTTCTATCCTTCAAGCGGAGTCGAAGAAGAGTTTTAGGACTGCTACTCGGTGTTTTTGAAGTGAATGACTAGAGTACAAAAGTTGTAGTTTCTCATCACTTTGCTTAGTTTCTTGCTTTGCTATATCTTGAAACCCCAATCTCTAGTTCGATTCTTATTTAGTATACTCGGCCATCTAAAATTTTAAAATTGCATACTTAATGTTCATAGAAAACTAGTTGAGGTGCTAAGACAAACTTTCACAAAATAGATATGCACAATTGATAGGGTCACAAAACTACACAGCAACTCGAATAAGACCGAATATTTCATATGTGGTTTCGAGACTTAGTAGATTTACAAGTAACCCTAATCAACTATATTGGAATGTTTTGGAACGAGTGTTCAAGTATTTAAGAGGTATTATAGATTATTGTCTTGTTTACTCTAATTTCCCAAATCAAATTGAAAGGTACAGTTACTTTAATTGGGTAACTGATACTCTAAATGTAAAATCTACCACATATTTTGTTTTTGTACTTGGTGGTGGAGCAATTAATTGGGGATCGTGTAAATAAACATTAATTTCTAGAAGTATCATGGATGCTGAAATAATTGCTTTGGATACTACCCGCGTAGAAACAGAATGGTTAAGAAATTTAATATCTGAAATTCCCTTTGTATCAAAACCAATTACATCAATAATAATTTATTGTGATAATAGATCTCTATTAGATTTATTAGAACAGAAAAATTGCAATAGGAAAACAAATGGATTCCTGCAATTAAGATATGAGAGTATAAAACAATACAAATTTTTTTTTATAGTGTCTCTTATATTTATAAGTAGTCAACTAAATTTAGCTGATTACTTTACTGAGGGTCTTGCGAAAACCAAGATTCATAATGTATCGAGAGAAATGAGATTTAGACCCGTATTGTATTCACTAATAGTGGACACCCAACTTTAAAAGATTTTGTAATGGGAAGAACATGGCTGTTGAATATGAACGTGGGAGCATTTTATTTAAGGATTTATATCATATCCTATTCTTATGATACCGTCGTGCTTTAGTTGTTAATTAATGTTGGGAATTTAACTCTTAATAATGTCAAATGAAAAATTATTTGTGAGGTACTCTGACAACAAATATTCTCTCGAGATATCACCTAAGTGAGATTGCTATGAGGCCGTGGCTTAGGGTGAGTGGTGAAATTCTTATAACTCACACAAGAATCAAAGTACCATGCATAGCGAAAATGCGTAACCCGTTTTGAATACCCAAATTTCCATTTCATATTGTATGTGTTTTTGACAAAGGATAAGGTCATTTAATGACTACTATATTTTTGTTTTCTGGAGTTTTCTACACAAAGTGTAAGTTCAAGTCTTTATAACACTTATGTCAATATACAATATTGTTAGATGTTCATTTCATAGTAATCATAGTCATAGGTTGCATTGAAATTTGAATTTTGTTGGGGGATTGTTGGAGCAAATGCACAAAATAAGGTAAAAGTCCAAATTTCTCATGGTGGGTTTTAGTTTCACGTTTCCCTCACCAAGAAATGGGAAAGTGTTTATATAACACTTCTATCTTTCATTACATTGAGTCCAATGAAAGAGAATATGGTGGAATCACGTGCACGCATGGCCGCCGCCGTGCCGTGCCTGTACCTGCGGAAACGAATGCCGCTCCGATTCCAGTTCACAAAAGTCTCAAGTATTCTTTCTACAAATGATTATATTAATTTTTGTAAAATATTTTAACTACATATTTTTTGAAACGTAGTTGACCGTTAGGAAAGGGTGCGGCTGTTGGTAGTTGACCGTTAGGAACGAGTAGTGCGAATGTTGGTAGTTCACCGTTGCAGTAACGGTTGAGATCAGATGGTTGCTAACGGTTGCAGATCAAATGATTGAGATCGGACGGTTGCAATCTAACGGTCGCGAATAATCGGTTGCAAATGAAGGGTTGCAACTGTTGGGGCTTTAACATCTTGGGAGGTTATATAAAGCCTTCCTTGAAGGCAAAATAAAAACAACACAAATCCAATAATCCAAAAACCACATACACACATATCTTTATTTTTCTTCTTCACTGCATTCATAAACATGCTGAGCATCCGACTTCGAAACAGAAAGAGTACTAATGTTACTTCGGCGTCTTGTGCAAGCTGGAGTACCAGAAGGGTTGTATCTTGGGATTGAATCGCCGGTGTAAACCTGCCGAGTTGATACCTTTTTTAAATCAGTGCACCCAAGTGCATGACTCTTTCCCACAAACTTCAATTTTCATACTTGTGAATCACAATAATTACAATTTTGTTTATTCAATTTATTCAGATATAAAACATATTAAACAGCAAATTTTCCAACAGATATTAAATATATTTCTTCGAGTAAATCGGTTGCCCATGCTTTTTCTGGCAGATAATTATTTATTTAAAAATAATGGACTGGCAGGTGTGAAGAGGGTCAAAGAGATCCTCACTACCTCCCAGGGTCCCCTTCTGCAATCAATAGTTTTAATTTTTTTTTTGTGGTCCAACAATTTGGATAAGGCATCTACTTATGCTTGGCTGTTTGGGTCTGTCCTGAATCACATGGAACAACCACACAAGAAAGAACCAGCAGAGTTGTTCTTTTGATCAGTAGACAGAGAGAGATGAAACGAGGGCCGTTGGTCATAACTTCAATTGTTCAATTCAACCGGTTACACCTTTTTCTGTTTCTTACTATATCGCATCAAATCGTATACGGACAGACGAAACGTCACCATCAAGGTCCTCCTCTTCTCTTTGGTCTCATCACCTTGTTCCCTCAACAATCTTAATTTTGGCTAAAGGCGAGGGAAAAAGAAGAAGAAGAAGAGAATCTTCCCTAACAATTCTCATCCGCTCCTTTTTGCTCGCTTCGATAAGGCCATGCATCGCCGCCCTTGATAACCATGCATCGCCTACACTTTCTCTCTCTAAAAAGTACCCAAACAGAAAACAGAAAATTACAGGGAGAGATGGTGAGCATCATCATCCTCGGCCGCCTCCGCCGCTACATCCACCCGAGTTGCGCCGCCCGGCCACGATCCCCTCTTCTCTCCTGATGGTCGGTCGGTGGGTCAGGGGAGGTGATCTCTCCTCTAACTCGGATCCTATTTCCATCTTCAAAATCAATCATCGAATCACATCCACTTTCGATGCCACCAACCATGCACCAAAATCACAACCTTCGCCATCGCCATCGCCATCGGCATCACCGCAACCACCAACCACCAACCATCTTCAAAACCAGCAACGTAACTCATATCATCATTTTATTCCGCTTTGGCTTTCTTTTTGTCCTTAATCTCTTTACAAAATTATACATTTGTATTTGCATATAACCTCTTGATTAATTATTGTAAATTGTTTCATATAACTTTTCATATCTATATATGTTTTGATTGGAACTTTATATTTACAAGCCACACCTTCAAATTATCTAATTGCTTTAAATAGGAAAATAGACATCATTTTGGAATATATGATATCAATATTTAAGTAAATTTTTAACAAGAAAAATATCTGACTCTTAAATAATAAATCATTTTTTCTGCAAATTCTATTTATGTTTGGAGCTTCAGAAAAATAATATTGTAAATTACGTCCCACCTGACAAACGGTTCAGGATCCGTCCCTAGCTGTATATGTCTTCTCTACAATAATTACTAAAATTTAAATATGATATATACCGGTTGAAAGTTGATAGTGCACTCGCCGCGAACTTGCGGCCGATGCGGAATCCAAACCCGAAAAATTTCATGATGGCACTAGAAAATTAACCCTGGAATCTCAAGCAAACACTAAACTAGCAAACACAATACAAGAATTTAAATAATCGGTTAGGGCTACAACCTTCGTAGTCGTGTCCTTCGTCTTTAATCCTCTTCTTTAGCTCTTCAAGACTCCTAAATAGAGCTTGTCCGCCGGTCTTCCTTTGTCGAAGATGGTTCATCCGAGGGAACCAGGTCCAAACGCCAACTTCATCAAATGAAGTAACTAAAGATTATAGTTTTCCAAACTATGATGCTTAGTGATGTGTGTGAGTGCTCTAATATTTTTCTTTCTCTTTTTTCTTCTTCTTATTTCTCAACACATGAAAATGGTAGAAGATAAAGAAAAAGAAGGAGCCATTTTTAGAGAGAGAAGCTAAATGGTAGAATGAATTTTCTCCTCATAAATTCAAGCATGCAATTTCCTTTTGTCAAAAGATTTTTCACATTATAAAAATGTAACCATACTTGAATAGTATAACCTAATGAATAGCGAATTCATTTGGCCATACCCCCCCCATTTCCCCCTCCCCCCCCACCCCACCCCACCCCACCCCACCTCATAATTTCTATAAAAAGAAATTCCTAGAAATGAGGTGTTCTCCTTCTAGAAGTATTCTTGTATGAATACAAGAATATATCCCCGCAAATATATGCCCGTATTTGTATCAAAATGCGAATACCCAAGAGATAGAAAAATACAATGAACATAATACTAGAATATATATATATATATATATATATATATATATATATATATATATATATATATATATATATATATATATATATATATATATATATAAATTATTAAATCAAAACTTTAGTTAATAATCCGGCTTAATCTTAAGCCGGGTAGTATTATCATCCGTTCAATTAAAGTCCGTGTAGGTAGTACACATATTTAATCAGAACCCTGCATGTATCAATATACGGTCACTATATCATTTCACATGAACTGGGAAAACCCTTCATGTGGGACTCTAAAGACTCGTCAATACGCTGGCAGTGGGTTTAACCACAAGCACGTCAGCGGCACTAGCTATACGTAACAGCTATCAAGGAATTAAACGAAATGAAGACCGACGAGCAAACTCATCCGTATCTCTACTGAGCTTGTCCATGACAATCTCCGTATAGTCTGATCTCTTCGTCTAAGAGTATCGCATACCGGGTCTAGAGGATGGATAACGTCAGACCCCTACTGACCCGATAAGTCGTGTCGGTCTGAAGCTCATCATCCACCGAGAAATTACTGATATCACATCAGTAAATCCCATCCAGCTTGGCCAAGGATTTTATGGTAACAGCTGACCCAACACAACGCGACATCGACTCCCAATAGTAGGAGAGACGAATCCCTGACGATTGTTCACTGCCTCCATGTGGCTCGGGACTGTAACCAACTAAAACCTGGTTGCTCGACTCCTTTGAGCCATGGTAGGGTAGTAATCTAAGTAAAGTGGGAACTCACACGAGACAAATGAAAATCTCAAGTCAAAGGATTAACTTGTACTCATGCCACAAGAGAACTTCCATCAGACGATAGGTATAATACCATTTAGAAGTTCTCGGCGAGTCCGTCCAGTGTACTCACCTCCAGTGAGCACCTGTATACTATCTTAGACAACTCAACACGAATAGCTTGTGAGACCTCGCCACCGCCCCTCGTCGGGGTCTTGAAGCGTATACACTAGCCTACTTCAGAGTATCGATACCCAGTCTAAATACTCCTGCGACTAGGGTCATTTAAGGATGTGCTATGGACTACCCAGCTCCCATATATATGACCGCCATCATAACTCTGGTAGTCAAGCAATGATCCTACGGGCTTTATCATTATGTATTACCCACACGTAATAACGAGTAAAACGTAAACACACAATGATAAAGACAAACCCGATAGCATACTATCATCTCGAGTAGGACAATTCTAGTTTTATAGGTCATCTTTCAATTATCATAATCGCCTATTCACAATTACAATAATTGCCTTGAAGGCACTATATACAACAATCTCCTACTTGCACTTAAAGCCAGTTAATGCGGTATCGCATACTCACAGCTCGTGTGCTATCGAATACCCAACTTCTCTACTGGTCAGTTTCTCAAAACTTATTTTGACAAACTCACGTGTTCGAGAAATAGCCTATTGAGTAGATCCGCTACAATACTTCTAACCTAAATCTCAACTTCGTGGAGACCAACGTTCTCCCGAACTGAGCGATACCCCGCCTCAAGAATTTGTCTCGATACTTAATGGGTCCAAGTTCATAAATAAACAAGTTTATCCAATAAAGTTGGGTTGTATCCTCCGTTGAGTCATTCCGCGCCATGTCTACCTCAGTATTCCTTTTGGATTCCATTCCAATATACTGCCCCTCATAAGAGAGTAAACTTTTAACTCTAACAGCTCTTCTGTCATCCAGGTCATCTTGGAAGTCTAAACTGGTAACCGCCTCCCGTGGGAGGCTGCCGTTACCATACTCCAAGAATATCCTCTTATGTTCTTCACTGCTTCCCTTTGTTTCTCCAGGATTGGATTAATATCTGGAATATGACATTGCATGATTGACTCAATTGTCTAAGCAAATGATATGTTATTCATGCCAGTCACTCTCCTCATCATTCTAGAAGACATCTATTTAGAGAGAGACTGCATCACCTACGGGTATACTACCACGCCATGAGTCGTCCATTCTAAACTACTTTAGAATGGTGTCCAAGAACCATGATTGGGACACTTCCCAAGTCTAGATCTAAAACTATAGATCTAGTTACCAGAATTCTTAATATATTGTCCATATCCTATATGGAGAAACCTTGTAACAACCACAGTATAACTGATCGTAGTATAGGAACATCACTTCCTATCAGGAGCACGTCATCCAAATACCAGGACATCACTCCCTACTGCTTTCTTATCAGGTCTATCTGTTATTCTGATGAAGTCAAACTCTATAACTTTTACATCAAACTAGATGACACATTCCGCTCTCCTTAGTTTAGTTTATAAATAGACATAAGCAACTTGCCCGCCACGCTTCCGCCGCTCTCACTGACTGCATCAATCTTCTGGCAGAGTCATATACATGTGCACTTCTAAATTCAATTTAGAATGATGTTACAGTCAACCACCTGCCAGATCTCATAGTCAAGAACAGCAGTAGTGATAAGCTTGGGTTATCAAAACCTTCATGTCACCGTCTTTAAGGAAACTGAAGTACCTCTCTGGTGGCTGAGGTTATCCACTAATTCTGTGGAGTGGCTAATGGATTGTCAAATCCAATTGAATCTCCAGATTCTACTAAATTTTCAGTAACCGTTTGTAATTCTGGAATCACTTCCAGTTCTACCATACTCTCACTAGTTTCTTTTGCAAAAAGAAATATTGTTATAAAAAGACGGCGGGTCAAGAACAAATTAACCTTTGATCATACAAATGGTAGAAGTTAAACCCTTACTAAAGAGCCTGGAATAACTCACAAACTGTCATTACAAAAATATGCCTAGAGTTTGTCCAGATTCAGCTTTTAAATAGAAACCGGATAACTCTATATCTTAACATCCTCAACATATGCATCCATTCTATATCCATATAGAATCAAAGGCACTAATTTAGATAAAACCATATTCAATTGTTATGCAACTATGTCCAGTGTATATCCTGAATAGAAAAAGGTCATACAAAATTACTTACTAAGGAGCGCACCCACGGATGAGTAACTTGTGAGAGAATCAAGTTCTCAATATTACTATGACAGAATACCTAATATAAGTATCCACATCTTCGATCATTTTGAAGAATCCTGATACTTGCAACATATGGTTCTTTACTTTATTCTTATACCTATAAACTTCTCAAAAATCTTTGGACCTTGCATTTCAACGAGTGCGTGTCAAAAAACAGAGAATTCATAGGTAGAACCAAATGAAGTACGTGTACCAACCCCTTTGTCCTAAAGGATACCAGACAACATACATTATCATGTATAAGTCCCAAGAGTATCCAACTCATAATCTGTGTTATAAATTGAAAAACTGCATTTTGGTTAAGAATGTTTATACCGTTATTCAATGCACCTTATCTTATCCTTAACCAATAAAGTTAAATATTTAGAACACAATTTTCAAAATTTATATCTCACTTTATAAAATAAAGATACAGATATTCAATTTTAAAAATTGGTGTATAACAATGGTTATTTAAAACCAAATATTTGTCGTAAGGCAAAAGCAGGTGATTTAATCCAATGTCACTAATTGCTACGAATTCCAATATTGAGAATCAAAACACCCATTTTCCAATATTCTACTCTTTCTCAGCATTTGTGAGACCCTAATCTGATATATACATGCCCTTGAGTTTGAATTAATTGGGAAAACAGATTTAAAAAATAACTACAAAGAAAAACTGAAATATGAAAATGTTTCAAGAGGGTGGCCGGTTATTCCTAGTAATGCCTTTTCCATTATCCCGATTTAGATAATAATTGCAATTTCCTTTGCCCTCACTTCAACCCTTCATATGTCTCTACATCTTACCTTTTGTATACCATATTTAGGTTAGTTGGTTTTCATCATTCCCTACCTTTTGGTACCTGCCTAAGATTTGGAAGAAGAATATCCAATAAGCATAACATGTGTACTCTCCTAATACAAGGAGATCTCAACTAGAGAGAAGGTGAAGAAGAGGAGACAAATGAATTATACAATTCAATTTCTTCAGAATCCGTGGCCATACTCGAACTGAAATAAATTTCTCCGAGTTCGTATGTAACTATACGAGATGGTCATTCCAAGCAATATGGATCTCCATAGTGATACAGAGTGTTCTGGAGAAAAGAAAAGGGAATGTAGGAGTAGCAGGGATATATGTGACTTTGTCGTGAATCAAGACATTCCAAAACCATATGTAAAAAAGGTTCGGTCAAACCGGTTAACGAGTTTAAATTTAAGGTTAGACATGGTCGCAAATTAGAGAGAGAAAAGAAACACTCAGCGTGTACTCTATCAAGATTAGATTGGTTAATCACTTTATCTAATTAGGATGGCTTGCACTGTATCCTCGAATTCTTCTTCATACACTAAAATGAGAACTAGTCGGGATCAAATACACCTTACAAGTTCGCTAACCTTTCAGCCCGGTCAGTGTTGAATATAGCAGGCGATATTGGTTTTCATGTGCCTGCTATATTCAAAGGGGGTACTCCGAGGAAGGTCCCCCGTGCTTTCGTAAGGACCCAATTAAATAACCCCGTTTCCACAGAGGCGTAATCTCGTCAACACTTTCTAGACACCTAATAGGTTAGCTAATTGTGAAATGAAAATATCCCGAGGAGTAATATCTACTCATCAGAGTGAATCAGGACCCAATATCATTGTTTGATAACTTTGACGGAAGCCGGCCAAAATTTCCACACTTCAAAAGGTATGCGCAAACATGGAAAGTTTCCCTTATATTTGAAAATCCCGATATTGTTTTTACCCCTAATTTCTTATGATCTTGACGGATGCCAACAAATCATAAGTCGCAAGTCAAGTTCTATTCGTCATTGTCCTGATTAATTTAGACCCATCCGTACTCGCTCTTGACGGATGCCAACAAGGTTGTACGACTGTCCTAAATTAATGCATCTCTATACTGCAGAAAAGTAACACATAACTACCGCACACTATTCCTTGATGGATACCAACAAACATACCACGAATACTAAGTGCTACCTATCGGAAATGATGGAGGCCTGCGACTGGTTTTTGGCGAAAAACGGTGAAAAACCGTTAAAGTAATGAACTTGATATCGTTGAAAGAACTCGAGTGGTTTTACAAATATATAGTGGCACAAACCTTTGTCAAAGAGGTCACTCCCTGTGAAGAGATCTAGGCTCTTTCCTCGTGAAATGAGGTGCAGGATATTCTTAACCGAATACCACGATGCAAAGCAAAAGAATCGACTATAGTAAAGTTATTTCAGTGACGTAAAATTTTGCTCAAGAGGTAGTCCACATGAAGGGATCTAGGCACTTGCCTCATCGAATGAGGAGCAGGATATTCCTGAACGAATACCGCGATGCAAAGCAAAATGATACGCCTGTAATGTAAGTTTTAAAAATGTTTTCGGTTCCCGCAATATCATTTAGGTTTGTTTTACTTGCATTAAACATATAATGCTGTTCCATCAATTAATCATATCATGCCAAAAGAAACGAAAATAGGCACGCACATATATACCATCAGCATTCACCACATGGTCCCAGGTCTTCACCGTAAGGTTACTAAACTTATGGCAGGGCGGGGACAGGACTAACGCAGATGCAAAACATATATAGAGTCTACTAAATATATATAATATATATAAACATTTGTCCCATCCATTATATCAAGCAACATCACAGAAGCATCACAGCAGAAGCAAATATAGTATGGAAATACAAATAATCTAGGAAAAATACATTTCAATGGAGCCAAATATGAAATGCACTTTTCCGGTCGTGTGGATAGCCCGTTATATCAGACCCTGGACCCCTACGAGTGCGACAAGCCACCCTCCAATCCTAAAAGTGAGGCAACCCCAATCAACGAAGTGAGTGGGCCACCCAACACTTCCAAAATCCAATGACTTGACGCGTTCCGTACCTTGCGGGTCGTGACAAAGTTGGTATCAGAGCGATAGGTTTTACCTTTCTGAGTGTAGGATGACCCTTAGTAGATGGAGTAAGTGACTTAAGCAGGGTGACGTAGCGTACGTATGTCCGCGGCATACTTGCGATACGGTACTCCGCCTAAGTGACTTTAGGATTTTCTGGCTTGGAATTCCTTCTTCGATTCCATGTATCCTACGATTCTATTGCACCGTTCTTATTATCATGTTTCCTGTACCAGTCACTATGCCACGGAGGGCTACCAGAGCGCAGAGGGCTGCCGCCCGAGACGAGATTCGAGCTGGCTCGTCCGAGACTAGGACTGAGCAGGGTGGTATGCCTACACCGCAGGGACAGACCGATCCGCCTTCCCCAGGCCGTGTGGATAGGCTTGAGACTGGTATGGAGAAGCTGCAACAGATGATGGGGAGTATGCAGGAGCTGCGCCAGATGGTGGGATCCTTAGTTGCGGCCAGTCGTGCACCGAGGCCGGAGGACGTACCCACTACATCCCAGACTACTATGGTACCTGCTCCTACTACTACCACCGTGACCATTCCAGTTTCGCTACAGGAGTTCATGAGGCTGAGACCTCCAGTCTTCACGAGTACCGATGCAGCAGAGGACCCGGAGACGTTCCTTGACAGTTTGGCCAGGATCTGCCGCTCGCTGAGGTGTTCTGACGACCGATGGGTAGAGCTGGCGAGTTTCCGACTAGAGGGCCTCGCGCAGATATGGTGGGAGTCAGTTCTGAGAGGTCGAGCCGCAGGTCTACCGCCCATGACCTGGACCGAGTTTACAGCAGTCTTTCTGGCTCGTTTTCTTCCGGAGAGCATTCGTGACGCCCGAGCTCGTAGCTTTGAAGCCCTGATCAAGACACCAGGGATGACGGTGTCTGAGTATGACGTCCAGTTTACACAGTTATCTCGATATGCTCCGTATCTGGTGGATACCGAAGCGAAGAGGGTGAAGAGGTTCATACAGGGATTGGATGCCCAGCTATTTCTTGCCATTGGTGCCCAGCACTTCGATACCTATTCAGCGGCTATGGATACAACATTGCAGATGGAGGCACGTATTTCAGCGACTTCGGCCGTTCCCACGCCGAAGAGGATTCGTACCGGCACGCCAGATCAGGGGCAGCATGCCAGATTCTTTCCGAGAGATAGGGCCGGCAGGGGGTTTGGACGAGGTCAGCTGTATGGTTCGTATCCACAGGGACAGCAGGCGTTGCCGGGATGCTTTGGGTGCGGGAGCCTGCACCACCGTGTTAGAGATTGTCCAGCGATACGACAGGGAGCGGCGACAGCCCCACATGTGACGCTACCACCATCACCGCCCCCTCCTCAGAGAGCTCTACTTTCTTCCACAGGCGATGCTCCACGCCAGTTAGGTGCACCCAGAGGCCGTGGACGCGGCGGACCTATCCAGAGGGGACTAGGAGGCAGAGGCCGAGGCCGAGGTCAGCCCGCTATTGGCAGAGGTCAGGCCCGAGTTTTTGCGTTGACACCCCAGGATGCACAGGCATCCAATGCCGTCGTGACAGGTACCCTATCTATTTGCTCTGTTGGTGCACACGTGTTGTTTGATCCCGGATCTACACACTCTTATGTTGCCACACACTTCGTGCCGAGTTTGGGTAGAGAGTCCGGTTTGCTTGATCAGCCGCTTGTTGTGACCACTCCTGTGGGAGAGTCATTTGTCGCTAGGCACGTGTTCCGATCCTGTACCGTCCGTATTGGCGAGCGAGAGCTGCCTGTCGACTTGATCCTTCTTGAGATGTTGGACTTCGACGTTCTTTTGGGCATGGATTGGTTAGCCATGTGCTATGCGTCTGTGGACTGCCGCGAGAAAACAGTTAGATTTTGTTTTCCCGGCGAGTCGGCTTTTGTTGTGCATGGGGACCGTGGTGCCACCCCTCACATGTTGATTTCTTCTCTTCGCGCTGATCAGCAGTTGAGGAAGGGATGTCGGGGATTTCTAGTCAATGTATGCGATACTAGAGCTACAGATGTTCCATTGGACCGGGTTCTGATTGCATGCGAATTCCCCGATGTTTTCCCTGATGAGCTGCCAGGACTACCGCCTGTGTGCGGGCTATTTTTCGAGGATCGACTTACGATCAGGATACCATCAGCTGCGAGTCCGAGGGGAGGATATACCGAAGACAGCTTTCCGTACACGCTATGGCCACTATGAGTTTCTGGTGATGTCGTTCGGACTCACCAATGCTCCAGCAGCATTCATGGACTTGATGAACCGTGCATTCAGGCCGTATCTAGACTTGTTCATCATAGTGTTCATCGACGATATTTTGGTGTATTCCCGGAGCCGAGAGGAGCACGAGCAGCACTTGCGGATTACGATGCAGACTCTGAGGGAGCACCAGCTCTTCGCAAAATTTCCAAATGTGCATTCTGGTTGGACAACGTTGGTTTCTTGGGTCACGTGATTACGAGAGATGGCATATGTGTGGACCCAAAGAAGATTGAGGCCGTTCAGCAGTGGCCCAGAACGACTTCGGTTACGGAGATTCGTAGTTTTCTAGGCCCGGCGGGCTACTACAGGCGCTTCGTTCAGGACTTCTCCCGTATTGCTGCACTTTTGACCGGTTTGACCCGGAAGGGAGTTCCTTTCGTTTGGACGGAGGAGTGCGGGCACAGTTTTCAGCAGCTGCGGACTTGCCTGACTACGGCGCCGGTATTATCTTTGCCCTCAGGATCAGGCGGATTCGTGGTTTATTATGACGCTTCACGGGTGGGGTTAGGATGCGTGTTGATGCAGCATGACAGGGTGATCGCTTATGCTTCGCAACAATTGAAGAAACATGAACAGAACTACCCCACTCATGATTTGGAGATAGGTGCTGTGGTCTTTGCACTTAAGATTTGGCGACATTACCTATACGGCGAGTCGTGCCAAATATTCACTGACCACAAGAGCCTAAAGTATATTTTCCAGCAGCGAGACCTGAATCTGAGACAGCGTTGTTGGATGGAGCTGGTGAAAGACTACGACTGTGAGATCTTGTACCACCCGGGCAAGGCGAACGTAGTGGCGGATGCTTTGAGCAGGAGGCCCGGGGGTAGTCTATCTTGCTTGCGCGCAGTGCAGAGGCAGTCGTCAGCAGACTGGCAGATTTTATGCGACAGCCGGGTGGAGTTTGAGTTCACTTCGACAAGGGGGCAGCTTGCGCACGTTCGTGCACGTCCGCAGTTACTTGACCGCATCCGAGAGGCATAGCCCAGTGACGGAAGACTTTCAGAGATCATGGAGCAGATCAGGCAGGGCAGAGATTCCGAGTTCATGATCGAAGATCAGGAAGTATTACGACTTGGAACTCGATTGTGCGTACCAGATTCGGAGGGGCTGCGACGTGAGATTCTGGAGGAGGCGCATAAATCTACGTACAGCATTCATCCAGGTTCCACCAAGATGTACCGCGACTTGAGAGATGTCTATTGGTGGGACGGAATGAAGAGGGAGGTCACCGATTTCGTATCCAGATGCCTGACTTGTCAGCAAGCCAAGGCCGAGCACCAGAGGCCAGCAGGAGAGTTGCAGCCTTTGCCCATTCCGGAGTGGAAATGGGAGCAGATTTCGATGGACTTAGTTGTGGGTCTGTCCAGGACCAGTCGAGGGTGCGACTCCATTTGGGTGATCGTGGACCGATTGACGAAAGCGGCTCACTTCCTGCCAGTGAAGACCACTTTCAGTTTTTCTCAGTATGCCCAGATCTACATCGACAAGATCGTCCGGTTGCATGGCGTACCGACTTGCATCATATCAGACCGAGGCACCCAGTTTACCAGCCGACTATGGCAGAGACTTCAGGAGGCTTTAGGCACTCGTTTGAGCTTCAGCATAGCATTTCATCCGCAGACCGACGGACAGTCAGAGCGGACTATTCAGACCCTCGAGGACATGCTCAGAGCGTGCGTTCTGGACTTTGGCGGTAGCTGGGATCGTCATTTACCGTTAGTGGAGTTCTCCTATAACAACAGCTTTCAGGATACTATCCAGATGGCTCCTTTCGAGGCCTTGTATGGGAGGAGATGCAGATCGCCCGTCTGTTGGGCTGAGCTGAGCGAGAGCAGTATTTTCGGGCCACAGGTCGTGCAGGAGACGACCGAGAAGGTGCAGTTGATTCGAGACCGGATGAGAGCAGCGCAGTGCAGGCAGAAATCATATGCAGACAGGCGCCGTCGCAGATTAGAGTTCACAGTTGGCGACCACGCTTTTCTGAGGGTCTCTCCGATGAAGGGCGTGATGCGATTTGGGCGAAAGGGAAAGCTTAGCCCTAGGTGCGTAGGTCCCTTCGAGATCCTCGAGCGCATCGGCGCTGTTGCATATCGTTTGGCTCTTCCACCCAGCTTTTCAGATGTTCATCCCGTCTTCCATGTGTCGATGCTACGCAGATATCTTCATGCCCCTTCCCACACGATTCAGCATCAGGCCGTTCAGCTCGAGCCCGACCTTTCGTTCACCGTACAACCAGTTGAGATATTGGATCGGCAGGTGAAGAAACTTCGATCAAAGGCCCTGCTGTCAGTGAAGGTTCTTTGGCGTAGCCCGAATGGTGAGGAGATCACTTGGGAGGCCGAGGGAGAGATGCGGAAGAAATTCCCTCATCTTTTTGAAGGTACGAGTAGTTGCATATTTTAAATTCGGGGACGAATTTTCTTAAGGGGGGAAGACTGTAACACCTGAGGTTAGGGTTAGTGGTAATTGTGTGTTAATGTGGGGTTTTTGGTAAAAAGTTTACCAAAACAGGATTCTAATAATTTATCTGGTCTTATGGTTATTTTTGTAGAATTTTATCTCGACCACACACACTTGTGCATGATAACTAGGGTTAAGCCCAGGGTTACCAAGTTTGGGTGTACATGGTGGGTTAACCATGTTTAGCCAACCATGGTGGGTTAGGCCCTTTGTTAAGTTAATTGAGTTAATTGTGAGTTTTAGGTTTGGTTAAGGGTGATTAGGGTTATGGTTGACTTGTGATGAGAAGGTGAGATTGTGATGGGTGTCATGCAAGCATTTAAAGAGGGAAGAGAGAATGGTGGCCATGGTTATGTCACACCCCATTTCATTTCACTACTTTTTGGCATGTCTCTCTCACACTCCCTTTCACACTATCTTTTCACTCTCTTCTCTCCCTCTCACTCACACCATATCATCATCTTTTAGCCACCAAAACAAACCCTTCAGCCCCACTTCAGCAACCATTCTTCAGAAGCAGTACATTAGCCTGCATCAGCACATCAGCCTGTAGGCATCAGCATCAGCAGCTGAAGCTAAACCCTATCATCTACATCAGCCTAACAAGCCCCCCTACCATAATACTACAGCTACTTAACCTTCACATCAGCACCACAACATCATCAGCCACAAAACCAGCCTCCAATGCAACAGTAGTTGCTGATACAGCCAAGCAACACCATAAAACAGCAGCAGCAGCTGCACGACAGCCCCCCTAACTTCAGCCACACTCACACAACATCACTACACCCCACACTCCACCACAAACACTTCAACATCTTCTCAACCTGCTGCTACAACGGCACCACAAAATAACACAACATCACACCAAGCAACAGCAACAACAACTTTTTAGCCCAAACAACAGCATCAGCTTCAGCAGCAGTGAAGCATTTCAGCTCATTTCCAGCCGAGTTTTTGCAGCCCAGGAGCTGTAGCAACAGCACACACTCCTCTACTTCCTCTCTTCTCTTTCATCTAGGGTCTCTAGAGGTATAAACCCTTAATCCAACTCCTAATTACTAAAAGTTATGAATATCTAGCTTATTTTAGTGCTTATTGTGTGTTTAGTAGTAGTTTCGGGGTAAATTAGGGGAATTTTGAGAATGTAAGGGTTGTGATGGTTAGAGTAACCCAAGTAGGTGCTGTTGAGACCAGTTAACCAGAGAATTGCCCCAGATTTAACAAGATACCCGATTTAACCGACTTGGCGTAAATTGGCAGTTTTAGCGACTTTTTAACCTTTCTGAAACCTGCTTTTGACCCGATCCACTCAGGTAAAAATTGAGAAGACTGTAGCTCAGTGACCTTAGCAGAAACACCCACACAAAACATGGGGACCCCTCCCCCTTTTATGGCCGCAGATATCTTGTATCTGGCCGCAAATTGCGGCCAGAATGGGGGTGGGGGTGTTGGGTTTTGGTGTGTGGGTTTACTCTGGGTAGCTAGGGTTTTTGGTATCTGTAACTTTTCAAGTTGGGTCCAGAGGCAAAATCTGGGGCTTGGATCGTGTTTTCGATGTTTTAAGTCTTTTGTGACGCGCATGATATGCGTGGCTCTGTGGCGCGCTACGCGACACAGCGTGTCAGTTGGGTTCGGGTGGGTTTGTGCGCGTCGCGACGTGTCGTGTGCACGCGCGTTTTAGTTTCGCGCTCGCGTATCCTTTTATCGATATATCGTGTTTTGCAGGATTTTCCTGATATGTGGTGACTGTTGTAAATTCTAGGTTCGCCGGCAGGGACTTCAAGCGCGGCAGAGAAGGGAAAGCAGGTGGTCGGACACACCTAGCGCGGGATCACGGGTGAGTAGATTTAACATCTACGGGGGACGATCGTTTGGATGGCGCAAGTCGCCCGATAGATTAGTAAACTTGAAAATTGAACTTTAACACTTTCTTGTGACATTAGAAATGATAGTACTTGCATAATAATTGCTGCAGTTAAGATCTATATGTTGTACCCATAACTCATTATGTAGGACACATGTACCATTATCAGGTTTTTATATGCAGCACGAGCACTATTCATGTGTACACCCACACCCTGGTAATTGCCATGTCACGACACTAGATAACTATGAATCTGAACATGTTAATTGTTTAAACCTGTACTATTGCAATAAATAATAAAGATGAAATCATAAGAATTGTCGTTCTCGTGCATATATATCGTTACATCACTTGCTCATGCCTAGTATAAATCATACATTGCAACTTGAACATTGATACCATTTGCATTCATTATCATTGATATATGCACCCATGATGATTTCACGAGATTTATGATATTTCTGGATTTGAGGAAAAGCCGCAAGACTTTGAAGCTTATGATCTTTTAAAAATAAAAGTTGCGGTTTTCTAATGATGTAAAGTGTCGTCCACCATGAGTTTGCTGTGTTCTCGAGACCCGTTTCGAGGAGGTGGATGAACCGTCTCGGGTACATGGTGGGCCCGGTAAGGTACCCCGGGGCAAGAAGATCGCAGGAGATGGCGTTGAGCCTGGCAGGGGACGGACTACCTACCGGTGACTTCATTTGGCACGGCGGATATCCAGAGGATACCAACCGCGGCCGCTGGTTTGAGATATGGATATTTGGGTTGGATCAGCTGGGTGGCTGAGATCAGAGATATTTGACATGGATACATGAGTTTGAGCCAATTTTGAGGTGTCGTTGCTAGACACGGATTTTTTGTTGATTTCATGGATACTATGCTGGTACTAAAAAGAGTTTCAAAACAAAGAAAGGATAGTTCTTGTACTTACATGTTGAGACCTTGAGTTGACTCATATAGCATACATACATGTTAGTACATCCATGTGACATTCATACTTGTTAGCACACTGATGATGTATACATATTTGCTAGTGCCGTAGCTATACCTGTTTAGAGATGCCAGTATACTTGTGTGCATACATGCGATAGCCTTTGTAGATACTATTTATTACTCGCGAGTTGGCAACTCACCCCCGTTGTGCCACAGCTTTTCTGCAGGTCCGTTCCGTCAGCGCTGTAGCGGCGGACGCTTTTGCCTCTTTTGCTCTCTTTGCCTGGATTCGGGGCTTTTGCTCGTAGGTGAGTTGTTATCATTTGTACCACCTTATTATGATCATTGTATCTACAGTACTCCATCTACTACTACTATTTCAGCTGTACCAGTTATTTGGATTACTGTATATTGACCTAGAGACGAGGTTGTGAGACTTATGGATTTATGTTATGTGGGGTCGAGCTCACTTGAGTCGACATGTTTTTTATCTGTGCTTTCATTCTTATTTATGCACACTGTATTTATATTGCGTGGGATTTGTGATCGCCTTGAGGCGAAGAGTTAGCTCCCGCTTGGGGATGCCTTTTTCCTGTTTTGCACCTGTTTGGGGGCTTGTTTTTACAAAAGAGGTTCTGCCAGAATTTTTGGAAAAAGGGAAAGTTGTTTTTAAAAGAAAACTTGATGTGGTTTAATGAGGTAAAATGCTTTAATAAATTGGCTTCTTTCACTCTAATTCTTAAATTGGGTTTTTGTATTCTGGGCTTCGGCTTACTTACCTTACGGGCGCCTTGAGACGCTTCGTAACTTAAGTGCCGGTCGCGTTCCGTACCTTGCGGGTCGTGACACGGATGCTCGTCATTCAATAAGATATACATTACATCACAGAGAATAACATCTAATATTACATACACCAGGCCATCCATCACGACAATCCAACACAACCATAATCACTAAGCATCATTCATCACAAAACATGCAAACTTGCGAGTATCGATTCCGTAATCTCGTCCAATTGATATATATATATCAATTAGATGAAATTTGACTAAACGTTATGATACACGCAACCATCATAAAGCCTACAAAAACCGAATACTACCACAAATAGCTAACACTTCAATTTTTCAAAACACCGAAAATTAAGGGTAATAAAAACCAGCAAAAATTTCATGCTAAAATCCACTCCGGGAGTCCGAAATGAGCTCGGATCGAGCCGAAACTTCGCGGAGAGCCCCGACACAAAATTAACGTCAACTCGAAGGGAACCTAGGGGTACCCACCCTTTAGGCCACCCTAAGGTGGACATGGGGGTAGGCAGACCCGAGCCTGCCTGTAACGACTCTAAAACCCCTGTACATAATTATTTGTTATTTCAGCCTGCTGTAAAGTTATAAGTTATTTTTGTTCGATAAAAGCAAGAAGTAACTTGTAGCTCACCGGTAAAGGCTCCACACTGCTGTGACATAGCCTGTGTGTTCGAATCCCATCAGACACAATTATATTTTAGATTTTTCATTTTAATTTTTCGGAAGCCCAAGAGTTGCATGTGCAATTCACGGGGAAACAAAAAGTTTCAGAGAAAACAAACAGGCGCAAAGAGGAGTAAACACACACCAAGACACGTAGCACGAATCTCGAGACAATCCATCGAGATCCGACCGCCCATTTCATGCTTCCGGCCGCCGTCAACGGTTGAGATGACCCCAATCACCTCCGTACTTTGCGCATTAGTCTTTTCGACTACCCTCAACTCCCCTGCACCATTTGATTTTCCTACAATCAAACAAACACTCTTCAATTCATCATTTAACACCATTTTAATTCTTTTAATCCACATATTTAATTCCCAAACCCTAATTCTTCGCTATAAATACTATCACATGCCCTAACTGCCCTCTATTCTGATAATTTCCATCAAAATTATCCCAAAAGTTCCTAAGTGCAAGTGGAGTCAAGTGGAGTTAGCAACCAATCTCATTTCGTCGAAAATCGAAGTCGTTTCCGGAGCTACCGCGACGCTATGGAGCCCCCTCACTTTTCCTTACTTCTTTCTCAAAGTTACAAAGCTGTAAGCCCCTCTTATCTCTTCTTCTTTTCATCTTAAAAACATCTTCTAAAAACATATCGGTAAAGTGGAGTTAAATCCGATACATATTATTTTAACCTTTGTACTCCCCTTTAAGCAAAAATAGATCAAACAAACTTTCTTACACTACTTGTAACCTTATTTACAATCATTTAGTTTTGAGTTTAACCAAAATTTTCATGTGAAACAATCATGTAATGAACTTTTCAATAAAATACCATGAACTTTAGTATAACCTTTTTTATAACTAGTATACCCATCCCTAGAATTTTCATGGGGTAACGACCTACAACACACGCACACTATGATTTCATAGCACGGTATTCTAAATATATGGGTAATTCAAAGAATAAATTTTCATTAAAATACCACATCTTTTCAAAACGGGTTTCTTTTAAATCGATATTTTAAATCATTAGCAATTACGCCTCTACAACTTTCGTTAGGGGACCCGCTAATAGATGGTGTGGATTATCGCACATTCTTGGGAACAATAGAGCGAGATTCAGAATTCCTCACGGAGTATTCAATCTCGAAAGGAAATAAAAATACGGTTTTTAAGAAATATGACTTTTCTAAATAAATATTAAATTTTGGAAAATGATATAAAACTATGAATTCGTATTTTCAATAAAAACATATTAAGAAACTATATTTTAAAAATGAAATATTAGAATTTTTAATAAAATACTACCAAGTTTCCAAAAGTAATATTTTTCATAAAAATACCATAAACTTTCAAAAAACTAAGTTTTACCACTAAAATACCACAACAATTAAAATACATGTTCATGAAAATCCTAAATATTATAAATCATCGTCGAGATTTAATTTTAAACTATATTAAAGTATATTTTTCATAAAACCCCCTCGAAATATGCAAAATAATATTTTAAGGACTATAGAATTAATATAGGCTTAAGCGGTATCATTTCTCTTGAGTCTCGGAGAGCTGGAGAAAGTGAGTGCTTATCTATTCAAGGTAGACAACTTAACGTAGTTTTCAATGGCAATTGTCTTGGAAAAAGACACAAATCCTACCGTCCAAGTGCCATAGTTGCCGATTACTCCCGAACCTAAGAATTTCAAGAGCTAAATCTGTTCACAAGTTTCTGACATTAATCTAAATCCAAACTCAAACCAGAATCCAAAATCAAACACGAACTTGAATACTTGATCATGAACTTGAATACTCGAATTCAAATATCAAACTCAAATTTGAATACTTGACGCGACTTGACCGAACCATGATTATAACTTGACATGAACATGACATGAATACCTGAATACATGATTACATCTTGAATATGAATCTGTACAATTTTATATCCATGGTTTCGGCCAAGATCTGTAATCTTAATCTATATTGTTCCCTCATAAAAAAGGTAGAGAAAAGGGGAGAGAACTCCCCACGGCTCAAGCCTCACGTGTTAAACACGTGAGCGCTTATATACAGTGCATATAAGCGCTGCAATCAAACAACTAAATTCTAAATGGGCCTCACGTGTTAAACACGTGAGCGCCTATGTGTAAAGCATGAAAGCACAAAAAACCATCACTCTGGGGTCATGTGTTAAACCCGTAAGAATACCCTTTTGAAGCATTAGCTTCAGATAAAGTTAAATTCTATGCATATAATTAAATTCTATTTTTGTATGCAAAGCATATGAGCATTAAGAGTAAATGGCCAAGGGCCAAATTGATCTTAGGTGTTAAACACATGAGCGCCCATATGCAAGGCATATGGGTGCCAAATGAAAAAAGTTAAATAAACCTCACGTGTTAAATACGTGAGGGCGCCTCCTTATGTAGAATTAAATTCTGTTCTTGGAAATTACCTCTCTAGATTTTTCTAAAAGAGAAAGATACTCTTTGTTAAATAGAGAACCTTTGGATTAAATATTCAATGGTGATTAAATATATAATTAAATTCTATTGAGTGGAAATATCTCCTTAGTCTTTCTAAATGAGAAGAATATTTTCTGTTAAACAAAAAGTTGGTGGATCAAAAATCTAATGAGATGGAAAATATTTCTTATATCAGAGAAAGATGGTGCTTTGTTAAACCGAACACCCTTAGATTAAAAATACAACGGTGATAAAAAAAATACCGTTTAATAGAATAAAATTCTATATACGGAAAATATTTCCCCAATTTTGCTGAAAAACAAGAAAACATATTTAGTAAAATAGAAATCTTTAGATCAAAAATCCAACGGTGGGTAAAATTCCCCAAATCAATTTTGAGTCCGATTAAATCAATTAGAATATCTCAATAAGAGATTTTCTCAAAATTAATTAACAATTTGCCTCCACTATATAAAGGCCCCGAGACTTTAAGTCTTACATACCACACACCACAGAGACAGAGAAAAAAATAGAGGGAATCGCCTATAAGCTTCAGCAAAAAAATACAGTGAGCACTTGAAAAAACAGAGAATTTAATTCTCAAAGAACAAGACTTTTCTCCTTGAAACTCTTGGTAAAGAACACAGAGATCAAAATATCTCTTTTTTACTTATATAAGGGTTTGACCCTTCTCAAAAAATTTAACTTTTCCTTTGGATCAGAGATCCACAAGACAAGTCTCCCACAAGTTGAGAACTTAATTCTCATCTGGAAGATCTTTTTCTTGAGAATAAAAAATTCTGAAAAGAACTAGGTTAAAAAGAAAGAAAAAAGAAAAGAACATATATTCTGGGAATTTAATTCCTCCGAAATTAGGGTTTAACCCTACATAAAGAACTTAGATCTTATAAAAAGAAAAGAAGAACTTAGTTATCCAATTAAAAAGATGATCCAAGAATTTCAAAACAGAAATCTTGATCATCAATGACTAAAATTTCATTAACAGAGATTAACATCTCTAAAAACAAGAAGAACTTGGCGTCTCACGTGAAACACACGTGAGCAAAATTAGTGCTTAGCACTATTATAGTGCCTCACGTGTTTTCCAAGTGGGTGCCTAAAACAAACAAAAGAAAAGCTAAAACGCCTCACGGGATTCCCACGTGAGCGTCCAAAAAAACAAAGAAAAACTCCTTTGTGCTGATTGGGCAGGCACCAAATAAAGCAGCCCAGCACCCCAAAAATAAAGAAGTCACGTGAAATACACATGAAAAACTCTTGGAAACCCGAAATCTGGCGCCTCACGTGCTTCACACGTGAGCACCAGAGCTCTAACCAAGTGCTTAGAACTTCTGAAAAAAGGGGGTGAACAAACAAAACCCGAAATCAATACTCAACGCCTCACGTGCTTCCCATATAAGTGTCATGCAAAGTGCTTAACACTCTATGTTCAGTCAAAACGACTAAGTGCTTATAACTGATTGGGCAACGCCTATATCTGAGCGTCTCACATGTTCCACACGTGAGCGCCAGAAAAAAATTTAGTGCTTAGCACTATAGTAGCACCTCACGTGAAAAACACGTGAGCGCCAGAAAAGGTTAATGCTTAGCACTATTCCAGCGCCCCACGTGAAACACAAGTGAGCACTGTATATCTTAGTGCCTAGCATTGTTGAGTAGTATAGAAACTCAATCTCAGCCCAAATTGGCTAAGTTTTCTGAGGTTAAATCTCTTTGATTTTAAATCAACCGAGCCCATATGCTCGTGATTTCCAAACTGATCTTAGCCTTAAACATGATTAATGACCTCTCAATTGATGATATCCAAAACGATATTTATGCCATGTCTCCTAAGATAATCTTAGTCTAAAATATGACTAACGATATTTAGGTCCTCCACAACCCTTTTCTCTCTCAAATATAGGATTTGGTTCAAGGGTATATCTCTCCACACCTCTGATATATGTCGTTGTAATCCCTCAATGTCTTCAGAGAGGTGGCGGGTCCCGACAACCAACAACTCCTTTCTCGTCCTAAATTGACATAAAATTTCATCAAGATAGGGAATGATACATCCCACATTGATGCACTTATAAATTGAAATGCACGCCTCAAATCGGACTGCACCCTAAATTGGGCGCATCCCATATCACCATCGTTCACTCCGCCACGTAATAAATACACGTGCGCGCAAGATGAATGATGGACCGAAATGTCCTTAAACTAACTTTTGTCCCCAAAATGGGAATGTTGGACCGAAATGTCCTTAAACTAACATTCGTCCCCAAAATGGAAATTTTGGACCAAATGTCCTTAAACTAATATTCGTCCCTAAAATGGGAATGTTAGACCGAAATGTCCTTAAACTAATATTCGTCCCAAACACAGCGATAATGGACCATGATGTCCTTAAACTAAAATAATTAAGCTCATATGCTCATTTGTTTGCTAAGTTGATCTTAGTCTCATATATGGCTAACGTAACCTTGGCTAAAAATAAATTGGGCCCAAATGCTCGTATTTTTAAGTCGATCTTAATCTCAAACTAGATTAACGGTCCTTAAATAAAACAAACCCAAATCTAAAATATACGGATTTGGACTAATCCGCGCCCTACGGGCAACGACATAAAATAGTCTCCGTATACAATCCATGGGCAACCAAAATAAACAAACAAAATAACACACGCGAAGTGAACTGCTGGAGAAGGAGAAAGTAGTTATCGCAATGCGGTAATATAATTAACTACAGGAGCTTGCGCCTGCAGGGAAGAGCGTCCCCACAATAAAAATACTCTTCACAAATGAGGGGAAATCTGATAAAGTCACGCTGCAACGGTCGCGTCTGTCCAAACCTCTTATATATGGTGCCATAAATCAACTTGGTATTTTCGGAAAGGTGGATGGATAAATCCAAATAGAATCTGCCCCCAAATTCAGACCAGACATCCCAACGTCTCGTTTCCTGTCTTTCGGCGGTGAACAGATTCTGGTACGCCCGGTGGGACCTTTTTCTATTTCCACTCTACACTTCGTGTATCGTGTTTCGCGAACAAAATCGATGTTTGCTATGGTTGCCCTTGGATTTGAGGTACTAAAACTTGGTATCTTGCTCCTATGTAGAAAATTGATGGCTTCTCAATACACTGCATGCAACAGCAACTCTCGCTCCACCCTAACTGGAGGAGTGACCTACGGGTCCAACGCGGTCTCTATCTTTTCAATGCCGGTGGGGCAAGTCATATAAGCCACTACTGGATTGTTTTTTGTGTTAATGATATATGCCTTAGAGGCCATTATTGTATAGTACTAGATTGTATATTACATTTTGAAAGTTTGGGATATACACAGATATAATAACAGTCTTGCTCAAAATGGTAGTATTCTATCTAGTTTGATTCTATCTCAATGTGTGTATATGTTTTTTTAGCATATCGCTAATACATATTGATAGAGCCGTTAGGATCTTTGCTTGACTATCAGCATTGTGATAGTAGTCACACTAGTGGGGGCTGGGTAGTCTATAAGCACATCCTTATACCAGTCCCTAGTCACAGGATTATCGAGACAGGGCATCGATACTCCAGAGTAGACTAGTGTATACGCTTCTGATCCCAGCAAGGGAGATGGCCTGTCCCACAGCCATTGGTATGTCGTACCAGAGATAGTATACAAGTGCTCATTTGGTTATGAGTTACACTGGACTGACTCGATAGGAACTGCTGGTTGGTATTATACCTATCGTCAGGTAGCAGTTCCCAGGTGGCATGAATACAGGTTAGTCTGCCGACTTGACATCACTATTCGTCTCAAGTGTGTTCCTACTGTACTTAGATCAGTACCCTACCATGGCTCAAATGAGTCATGCAAATAGGTAGTGGTTGGGTGTAATCCCGAAGCACTGGGAGGCAGTAGTGGTTAGATAGGATTCGTCTCTCCCGGTATTAGGGGTTGATATCGCGCTGTGTTCGGAACGCCATTACACAAAGTCCCTGGTTAGGGCAAGCGAGATTTACTGGTAGGTACTTCAGTAGTTTCTTAGGGTGTATTGGGCTCTACATCGGCATGACTTATTGCGCTAATAGGGGTCTGACGGTTACCACCCCCATAGGCCCGATATGCAATACTCTTAGACGAACGGACCAGACTGTATGGAGATTGTCACAGATAGGCTCAGTAGGAATTCGGATGAGTTTGCTCATCGGCCTTCTTATCGACAGATACCTGGGTAGCCGTTACGTGCAGCTAGTACCGCCGACGGACTTGTGGTTAAACCCATTGCCAGCGTACTGTCGAGTCTTTAGAGTCCCATAAAGGGTTTCCCTGCTTCGGGCGAAATGATGTAGATGCCGTATGGTTTTACGGCAGGGTTCCGATCATATACGTGTACTGGCTACACGGATGTTATTCGGACGGATAATACTGGTGGGCTTTGGTTTAAACCGGATTCTAGTATTATATTACTGGATTATTATTATCTCATTGTATTCATATTTTTCAGAATACGAATACGGGTATGTATATACGGTGAGGGCATTCTTGTAATTTCACAAGAGATGCTTCTAGAAGGGGACGCCTCATTATTTGGTCTATCTATTTTTAGAAATAGATTAATGAGGTGGAAAATGGAGATATTTGTGGTATGGTAAAACATGGCTCATTTGTTTTGTTTATTGGTTTGAGTTTACTATTGAAGCATGGTTGTTATTTTCTATTGGAAAATAATCCATGCTTCATGTGAGATGAGTATGAGCCATTCTCTACACTAGCGAAGACTTCGTTCATTTGCTCATTTGCTTTCTCTTTCCATTTTTCTCTCCTTCTTCCTCAAAGACCTAAAACCTTCACATATGTTGTGAATCATTAGGTCTATTGAGATTAAATACTCTATTGGACACTCTACATCTTCTGAGCTACCTAGCTTAGCGAACTAGGTACCTTAGTTACCTCGGTTTAGAAGTTGGAACTTGAGGATAGACTCTGAGGTGGATCATCTTCGATATGAGAAATCCGAAGATCAAGCGCGATCCGGATCTTCGAGGAGCTCAAGATGAGGAGGAGAAGAAGTCCCGAAGGACAAGTAACTAGGAGGTATAACACTATCATAGTAGTCAGAACCTCCAAGTAGAATAGCTAGATAAGGTTTCTGTTAAGATCCTGGAGTTAAAGTCGGTGTTGTAAAATATGAAAATCGTTTTTTGTAAATTCTGCCTCCCCACAAGAGCGTGGGGTGTGTAACATTGACTTACAGTGGTATCAGAGCCTACTCAAATCTTAATTAGCAGATTAAACGAAGTTTAAAGTTACGAAACCGAAATAACTCCGAAACAATTAAAACGAAATCCAAGTTTTTGTTGTTTTTAAAAGAGATTCAATTTTTTTAAAAATAAGTGCAGAATGCTCCATTAGATGTAACTAGAACACCGAATAAAAACGAGGCCCAAGCACCAAAGTTCAGCCGGCGAAAATGCCTTTTTTCTAGTCATCGTCGGTTAAATGTAGGAGTTGGTCCTTGAGTTTTTTTGTGATATTCTGTACACTTGGATTTAGGTTTTGAGGTATTGTTTGATTTTGCCCAAATTTCATATTCTGTTATCTTTGTGTTGGGGCAATACGGAGTATTTCGAAATTGCGGTTTTAACATCGTTTATAAGTTTCAGTTTGTATATGTGTTGCTAAACGTCTACTAATTGCTATATGTCGATTAGTGGGGGTTGCACATATTTGTATCTTGTTGATGGTTTGTGTATATGAAGTATTAGATCGTCGTGAATGAATAGCCGGAGGATGTGAGAAGAGTGTTCTTTTCTCTCATTCATGTAAATTTGTAAATTGATGTAATATTATTTTTTGCGGGGCACATCCGGATTGAGGTTGTAGCCATCGTTGTATTATATTATTTACTTTTTCTTGCACTTAGGATAGACCCAAGGTGGGGTGCACAAACTACTGGGTTCTTGAAGTGCCGAGTGGCCTACTCATTTTATTGAGGGAGGTTGCTTCACTTCGGGTATTTGGCGGGTAGTTTGCCGCACCTGTAGGGGTCTAGGTTGGGGTTGTTGGAGATAGTGCCCTCAGAGTCAATTATTGGATCATAGGCACGTGATTGCAATGATTGAGGGAGGACCTATTCCGGTAGGACAGTCTTACTCAAGATGATAGTATGCTATCTGGTTTACCTTTATCATTGTGTACTGCTTTAGGTGACCTTACAGGTCACTATTCCACGTTGATAGAGCCCCTAGGATTCTTGCTAGACCGCCAGCAGTATGAGGGCGATCATATACGTGGGAGCCGGTAGCCTATAAGCACATTCTTAAAAGGTCCCTAGTCGTGAGAGTTTCGAGACATGGCATCGATACTCCAGAGTAGACTAGTGTATACAGTCGAGACCCGGACGAAGGGCGGTGGCCGGTCTCACAAACCACTGGTGTCAGTTGGTTCACCTAAGATGTATACAGGTGCTCATTGGGTTATGAGTACACCGGACAGGACTCGCCGGGAACATGCTAGTTGGTCTTATACCTGATGTCAGATAGCAGTTCCCTGGTGACATGTGTACAGGTTAGTTCATCGACCTGAGGATCGTCATTTGTCTCGTGTGAGTTCCCACTGTACTTTGATTACTACCCTACCACGCTCAAAGGAGTCGTGCAAACAGGTTTTAGTTGGGTACAGTCCCGAGCCACATGGAAGCAGTGAGCGGATCTTCAGGGGTTTGTCTCTCTCGGTATTGGGGGTGAGGTCGCGCAGTGTCTAGGAGAGCCATTACACGAAGTCCTTGGCCAAGGCAGGAGATTTACTGGTAGGTATTCCAGTAGTATCTCAGGGTGTTCTGGGCTACACTCCGACACGACTTGTACCGCTTTTGGGGGTCTGACTTTTACCAACCCCCTAGGCCCGCCATGCGATGCTCATAGACGAACGGACCGGACTGTACGGATATTGTCACTGACAGGCTCAGTAGGGTGTCAGGATGAGTTCGCTCATCGACGTCCCTTTTGGTCAATAGCTGGTAGCCCGTTACGTATGGCTAATACCTCTGACGTGCTAGTGGTTAAATCCACAGCCATAGTATTGACGAGTCTTTAGATTCCCCCACATTCAGTTACTCAAGTTTCGGGCGAAACGCTGTAGAGGCCGTATGGAGATATGACAGGGTTCGATCAGATACGTGCGGTATTGCACGGATCAGGATCGGACGGTTAGTACTAGAGGCCGTATGGATATATGGCAGAGTTCGATCAGATACGTACGGTATTGCACGGATCAGGATCGGACGGATAATACTAGCGGGCTTTGGTTTAAGCCGGATCCTAGTATAGTACAGTGTAGATTTTGTCTCATTGCATTTGTATTTCGGTCGGAATACAAATGCGGGTATGTATATACAGTAGCGGGGTTTTCCTGTAATTTATTACGGGATCAGTTTTTTGGAGTTGCCAGTTTTTTTTCCGTTTCATCCATATTTCTTTGTATCTTTCATTGGCTGAAGATTGGTGGAGGAGGGCTTATTTGCATTTGTGCAAATAAGCATTTTGGAGGGTTGTCTTCGCATATTGTTGTATCATGATAATTCCTCCACCATTTGACTTCATTTGACTTCTTCTTTTCATCATGGTTGTTGATGATTAGTTGATGGAGTATTGGTTTTGGTTGATGATCATTGCTTGACTTTGGAGTAATGATGATGGTTGGTTGAGTGTGGTTTTGAGTGTGTGATCATTTCTTTTGATGATAACTTTTTGATCTCTCTCTTGCATTATTCTTGTGAGGCTCTCCCTCATTCATTCACTCCATTCTCACTCACCACCATGAGGGGGCCGGCCAAATGATGGAAGGGGCTACCCAATTTTTGATGTGGGAATTTTTGCTCCTTTCATGCTACAAAAATTCCCAAGTTCATCCACAAAAAGCCTTGATCTATTTTCCTCCACCAAAAGGCAACTCCCTACAACCCCAAATGAGACATATTGATCTTCACTTATTCTACAGCAAATCTTAGGCACGTCGACTCGCCAACTTCGTGCCCGAGTTGCCTCGGTCAAGAGGTGGGAGCCCGTAAAAGAAGCCGGCGACGTGGTGCCCTTCCGGCGACGTGGTGGAGACCGGAGATTCCGCGGGGAGATCGGGACGACGACGAGAAGACCGAAGGACACGGATCGCTCGGTACATCTATCTACCCCCCTTTTGTTAGCTAGGATTAGATTAATGGCACGATCCGGGTTTATAGTGCGCGGTGGTGCCGGTTTTAAAAAGTTAAAGAAAAGCATCGCTTCCGCATTCCGGCGTCGGATTGACGGCCGGGGCGCCGCCGTGCACTTACAGTGGTATCAGAGCCTCGCCATTAACCTAGTCTAGCTTGGTCTAATGTGTTTACTTTTCCGATCGAACAAAATTCCAAAAACCGCGTTTTCATGTGCATCAGTTTCTGTCGAATTTTTTTTGGCTCCAAAATTTTTTCAGGTAGTTGCAGAATGATGTGCAGGAAATTCTAAGCATTCTGAGAAAAATTGGTCGCGTGACGTCACCATACCACCGCGGAACCGCGGCCAAACCCATGCTTGGGCCGCGGTTCCGCCGCAGTATTGACTGTTCATTGGACCAAATTTTCACAGAGAGCTTCTGTTTTGAAAATAGGGGTTTTGGAACATTCTTTTTGGGCCCAGATTTTCTGTGAGTGCTACAGTAGTGCTTGGGGCCTACTTGGGTAAATTTGATCGATCGAAAATGTTTAAACATGTTAGTTCACAGTATTTACATTATATCTGCGACCGTGAATGTCACTCGATCGGTAAATCCTGTCTAACTGCTATAGCCCGATTAGACGGATTTGCGAACGTGACATTCACGTTGATGTTCTGTGATTGTGCTGTGATGTTGCGGATTGGTCGTGGGGGATAGCCTGGATGCAATGGTAGTACAGATTTGGTTGTATTATGTACATTTGATATTGCAGGGCGAGCATCCGACATGTGGACTGCCGTCACTGCCTGATTGTATATTATTCTTTTGGGGCACGACCAGGTTGAGGTCGATATACCCGTTGGACGCATATTTTACTTTCTGTACTAGGATTACCCCAAGGTGGGGTGCACGGATAGCCGGGTTCTAGAGGGCAACGGGCCCGCATCTCATGGCATTGAGACGGAGGGGGCTTCACTCAAGAATTGGCAGGCTATTCGCCGCACTCGTAGGGGGTACAGGTTGACCCAGGAGGGGTGCCCAAGTTACCGGATTCCGTGAAGTGCTGGGTAGTCCATTCACGTTGCTGAAGGGGGCTGCCTCGCTTCAGGTTTTGGCGGGTAACTTGCCGCTCCCGTAGGGGTCTAGGATTTCATTGCACAGGCTATCCACACGACCAGGGGAACATTGGGTTTCAGTAGCGGCTCTATGAAACCCGGGGATCCCAGATATCTGTATTGTTCTGTAATGCTTTACATTTCTGTGATGTTGCATTTTATCACGCCTTGAGCGAAATATTATATATTGATATATATACTAGTAGATGTTGTATATGTTTTGCATCCGCGCTAGTCCAGTCCCCGCTCTGTCGTTAGTTAAGTAACCTAACGGGTAATGACGGGACCCAGTGGCGAATGCGGATGGCATATACGTACATCATTATTTTCGTTATTTATTGGTGTGATCAATTGATGGGACTGCGTTGATTCGGATCAATGCAAGTTAAAAACAAACCTATTCTGATGTTGTTGGAACACTTTTCAAAAAGTTGTTATTGCAAGGACGTTCGCTTTTGTTTTGCATCGTGGTATTCAGTTGGAATATCCTGCTCCTCAGTCGACGAGGCAAGGGCCGAGATCCCTTCACCGGGAGTGACCCCTTGGACAAAAAGTTTGCGTCAGGGAAATAACTTCACTTTAGCCGATTACTTTTGCTTTGCATCGTGGTATTCAGTTGGAATATCCTGCACCTCATTCTACGGGGAAAGATCCGAGATCCTTTCACCGGGAGTGACCTCTTTAGCAAAGGTTTTCGTCACTATATTTTCAAAAAGCTATCCGGTTCCTTCAACGATATCAAGTTCATTACGTTAAAGGTTTTCGCCAGAAACCATTCGTAGCCCTCCGTCGTTTCATATGGATAGTCAATAGTATTCAAGCTGTGTTTGTTGGCCAAAGTCAAGGCACAGTGTTTGGTAGCTGTTGGGTATTCATATGCAGCATAGATAGATGCATTGGTTTGGGGCAGTCGTATAGCCTTGTTGGCCAAAGTCAAGGGCTTGTGCGGGTGGGCTCAAATTAACCTGGAGAATGACGGGTAGAACTTGACATGTGACTTATGATTTCTTGGCCAAAGTCAAGGTCATAAGAGCATGGGGCAAAAATCACATCGGGAGTTTCTAAAGAAACTGAAACTTGCCAGATATGCGCATACCTTCTGGAGTGTGATGAAGTGAGCGGATTCCGTCACGTTATCATGCGATGATAGTTGGATCCCGATTCCCACTGATGAGTTGGTTTACTCCTCGGGTGATCCCGACTAATTCTTCTTTCAGGTTTGGAGGAGAATTTGACGGTACAGTGGGAGGTTTCCAGATTAGATAAATTGATAACCATTCTGATCTAGGTTAGAGTGCACGCTGAGTGTTTCTTTTCTCTCTCTCTTTGGCAGCGACCATTGACCCAACCCTAAGACTATGACTCAGTGACCAAGTTGACCGAACCTTCTTAAACACTGGCTTTTGGATTGTCAGAGTTGCAAACCTCATTGCCACTCCTACTTTTACCATTTTCTCCATGACACCCCGTATTACTACGAACGTCCACTTCCATTGGACAAAACCATCGTATGGTTATATACGAACTCGAAGGAATTTATTCGAGGATGGTTTCCGGTTCTGGAGAAAACGAATAGGACTATTCAGTTGTATTTTCCTTTTACCTTCTCTCAGGTTACGAGTACTCCTAGGTTTAGGAGATAGTACACCTATTACGCAAATTGGATAGCCTTCTTCCAAACCATAGGCTGGTGCCGACCGGTAGGGAATGAAGAAAACCAATTAGCATAACGACGGTGTACAGAAGGTATTAAGTAAAGATATAACAAGGGATTAGTAAGAGGGCAAAGTAAATTGCGACTGCGATTCACGACCAAACCAAGTATTTATTCGCCAATCCTAAATCACCTTTGCATTTCTCCAGAACACTCCGTATCACTACGAAGATCCACAATTTATTGGATACTCCATCGTATGGTTGTATACGAACTCGAAAGAAACTTGTTCCAGTTCGAAGATGGATTCTGGTTCAGGAGAAATAGGAATAAGGTTTATTCGGTTGTCATTTATCTTCACCTTCTCTCATTGCGAGTGTTCCTAGGATTAGGACAGTACACCCATTATGATTATTGTATAGTCTTCTTCCAAACCATGGGTTGGTGCCGAACGGTAGGGAAGGAAGAAAACCATTTGGCCTAAAGGGGTGTACAGAAGGTAATGACTAAAGACATATAAAGGGATTTGGAAAGATGGCAAAGAATTACACGGTTACAGTTGTGAATCTAGATAATGGAAGAGGCATTACTAGGAATACCGGGATACCCCATCGAAACATTTCAATGTTTCAGTTTCACTGTGTACTGTTATAGGAAAACTGATTTCCTAATTAGACACTTGCTCCAGGGTATGTATTTACCAGGTATGATTCTCACATCTGTATGGTTTTACAGATGATGAGTGGGAGTAAGTTATTGGGAATTAGATGATCATCCTCATTATATCGGGATTCGTTGTAATCGGTGATATTTGAGGAAGTCACCTGGGTTGTTTGCCGGACGGCAAATATTTGGTTTTGAATATCCGCTGTTATGCACCAATTTCAAATTGATATATCTGTACGTCTATTTTCATAGAGTGAAATATACCTTTCTGAAATTATGTCTATGACATTTACCTATATCAGTGGATGGTTAGGTAAGGAGCATTAAACAGCGGTGTAATTCTTCTTAACCATAGGTACAGTTTTCAACCTACGACACACATGGATTGAGTTATCAGACTCAAGGGACTTATACAGAGTATTGTATATTGTCCAGGGTCCATCAGGACAAAGGGGTTGGCCCTCGTACTATATTCTGTTTACTTATGACTTTTCTAGTTTTTTGGCAGGTGCTTCGTGGAAACACAGGGTCCGAATTTTGAGAAGTTATAGGTATATGGATAAAGTAGAGAACCAGGTGTTGCAAGTATCAGGATTCTTCAAGTTGATCGAAGATGTAGATACTTGAGTATGGTATTCAGTAGATAGTAGTGATTAAGAGAACTTGCTTCTCTTCCAGGTTACTCATAATTGGAAGCATTCCTAAGTTGAGTAACGCTGATCGGCCTCCTTCCATTTAGTTGACATGCACTGAAGACAGCTGCATGATTTGAATCTGGTTCAATTAAATCAGCGCCTCTGGTTCTATATTGGATATAGAACAGTTCATATCTTAACGATGTTAAGGTACGGGGAGTTAACCGGCTTATGCTTAAAACCAGACTCTGGATAACTCAAGGCACGTTTCTGTAATGGCTGTTTGTGGGTTGACCCAGGCTATGACGAGGGTTGACTTTCTACCATCTGGAAGATCAATAGTGATATTGTTCTAGACTCGCCACAGTTTTATTAAAAATGGATTTTTTCAGAAAACAATAGTGGGAGTATGGTAGAACTGGAAGTGATTCCAGAACCGCAAACGATTACCGAAGATTTGATAAGGAACCTAAAGATTCAATCTGGTTTGACATTCCATTGGCCACTCCGCAGATAAGGTGGGTAACCTCAGGCACCCGAGAGGTACTCCGGTAGCCTCAAGGACGGTGACAGGGAGGTTCTTGTTTACCCACACTTGCCATTGCTGTTGTTCCAGGCTACGAGACCCTGCAGGAGGATGAGTATAGCGTCGTTTTGAACTGGCTTTAGAAGTATACGTCTATATGACTCTGCTAGAGGGTTGTCGTAGTCAGTGGGAGCAGTGGAAGCATGGTTGACAAGTGGCTTATGTCTATTTATTGACTAAAGCAGATATAGCGGAGATAGATCATCAATTTCTGATGTGACAGTCATAGGTTTGAACTCATCAGAATAGGGGATGGATCTGTTGAGAAGGTAGTAGGGTGTGATGTCATGGTATTTGGATGACATACACAGAGTAGGAAGTGATATTCCTATACTACGATCGGTTATACTTTGGTCGTCACACAGTGGTTTCTACACATGGGACTTGGACATTATATCAGACATACTGGTTACTAGATCTATGGTTTTAGATCTAGATTTGGGTGGTTTCCCAATTAAGGGTACTTAGACAGCATTCTAAGAGTATTTAGAATGGACGACTCCTGGAACGGTAGTGTACCTGCAGGTAATGGAGTCACCCTCTCTAAAGGTGTCTTATAGACTAAAGGGGAGAGGGATGTGCATGATTGGCAGATCACTTGCTCAGGCAATTGAGTCAATCATGAGATGTCAAGTACCACACCAGATGTTGTTCTTGCAGTAGATGCAATAAGTTGACATTGATCCAATCCTAGAGAAACAGTCGGAAGCAGTTTTAGAACATAAGTGGATGTTCTAGGGATATGATAACGACGGCCTCATTCGGGAGACAGTTATCATTCCAGGCTTCCAAGGTGACCTGGACGACAAGGAGGTTGTCAGAGTTATAGTTTTCCCTCTGACGAGGGGCGGTATTATGGACAGGTGGTCCAGGAGGATACTGAGGGAGGCATGGCACAGGATATTGATTAAGTTCAGTTGACGATACAGTCTAAGAAGTTTGGATTTGGAGTTCATTTATGAGCTAGGTCCCATCAGACATCCAGACATATTCTAAGACAGGTATTGCTGATTTCGGGAGATGGGTTTTCTCCGCGAACTTGAGATATAGAGAGACATAGAAAGAAACATCAAAGCGGATCCACTCGCTGAGGCTATTCCTCGAATGCAATAGTTTCACAAACGGGAATTATGAGACTGACTAGTAGAGGAGTTGGGTGTTCGGTATCACACGGGCCGTGAGTATGCGACATCGCAATAATTAGCCTTGAGTGCAAGTGGGAGATTGTTGGAGATAGTGCCCTCAGAGTCAATTATTGGATCACAGGCACGTGATTGCAATGATTGAGGGAGGACTTATTCCAGTAGGACAATCTTACTCAAGATGATAGTATGCTATCTGGTTTACCTTTATCATCGTGTACTGCTTTAGGTGACCTTACAGGTCACTATTGCACGTTGATAGAGCCCCTAGGATTCTTGCTTGAATGCCAGCAGTATGAGGGTGATCATATACGTGGGAGCTGGTAGTCTATAAGCACATCCTTAAAAGGTTCATAGTCATGAGAGTTTCGAGACAGAGCATCGATACTCCAGAGTAGACTAGTGTATACAGTCGAGACCCCGACGAGGGGAGGTGGCCGGTCTCACAAGCCACTGGTGTCAGTTGGTTCACCTAAGATGTATACAGGTGCTCATTGGGTTATGAGTATACCGGACAGGACTCGCCGGGAACATGCTAGTTGGTCTTATACCTGCCGTCAGATAGCAGTTCCCTGGTGACATGTGTACAGGTTAGTTCATCGACCTGAGGATCGTCATTTGTCTCATGTGAGTTCCTACTGTACTTTGATTACTACCCTACCACGCTCAAAGGAGTCGTGCAAACAGGTTTTAGTTGGGTACAGTCCCGAGCCACATGGAGGCAGTGAGCGGATCTTCACGGGTTCGTCTCTCCCGGTATTGGGGGTGAGGTCGCGCAGTGTCTAGGAGAGCCATTACACGAAGTCCTTGGCCAAGGCAGGAGATTTACTGGTAGGTATTCTAGTAGTATCTCAGGGTGTTCTGGGCTACACTCCGACACGACTTGTACCGCTTTTAGGGGTCTGACTTTTACCAACCCCCTAGGCCCGCCATGCGATGCTCATAGACGAACAGACCGGACTGTACGGATATTGTCACTGACAGGCTCAGTAGGGTGTCAGGATGAGTTCGCTCATCGACGTCCCTTTTGGTCAATAGCTGGTAGCCCGTCACGTATGGCTAATACCTCTGACGTGCTAGTGGTTAAATCCACAGCCATAGTATTGACGAGTCTTTAGAATCCCCCACATCCAGTTACTTAAGTTTCGGGCGAAACGCTGTAGAGGCCGTATGGAGATATGGCAGGGTTCGATCAGATACGTGCGGTATTGCACGGATCAGGATCAGACGGTTAGTACTAGAGGCCGTATGGATATATGGCAGGGTTCGATCAGATACGTGCGGTATTGCACGGATCAGGATCGGATGGATAATACTAGCGGGCTTTGGTTTAAGCCGGATCCTAGTATAGTACAGTGTAGATTTTGTCTCATTGCATTTGTATTTCGGTCGGAATACAAATGCGGGTATGTATATACAGTAGCGGGGTTTTCCTGTAATTTATTACGGGATCAGTTTTTTGGAGTTGCCAGTTTGTATTCCGTTTCAGCCATATTTCTTTGTATCTTTCATTGGCTGAAGATTGGTGGAGGAGGGCTTATTTGCATTTATGCAAATAAACATTTTGGAGGGTTGTCTTCGCATATTGTTGTATCTTGATAATTCCTCCACCATTTGACTTCATTTGACTTCTTCTTCTTTTCATCATGGTTGTTGATGATTAGTTGATGGAGTATTGGTTTTGGTTGATGATCATTGCTTGACTTTGGAGTAATGATGATGGTTGGTTGAGTGTGGTTTTGAGTGTGTGATTATTTCTTTTGATGATAACTTTTTGATCTCTCTCTTGCATTATTCTTGTGAGGCTCTCCCTCATTCATTCATTCCATTCTCACTCACCACCATGAGGGGGCCGGCCAAATGAGGGAAGGGGCTATCCAATTTTTGATGTGGGAATTTTTGCTCCTTTCATGCTACAAAAATTCCCAAGTTCATCCACAAAAAGCTTTGATCTATTTTCCTCCACCAAAAGGCAACTCCCTATAACCCCAAATGAGACATATAGATCTTCACTTATTCTACAGCAAATCTTGGGCACGTCTACTCGCCAACTTCGTGCCCGAGTTGCCTCGGTCAAGAGGTGGGAGCCCGTAAAAGAAGCCGGCGACGTGGTGCCCTTCCGGCGACGTGGTGGAGACCGGAGATTCCGCAGGGAGATCGGGACGACGACGAGAAGACCGAAGGACACGGATCGCTCGGTATATCTCTCTACCCCCTTCTTGTTAGCTAGGATTAGATTAATGGCACGATCCGGGTTTATAGTGCGCGGTGGTGCCGGTTTTAAAAAGTTAAAGAAAAGTATCGCTTCCGTATTCCGGCGTCGGATTGACGGCCGGGGCACCGCCGTGCACTTACAGGAGTTTGGCTATTCATTACGACCGTGGATACCGTCCTTCGATATAGGCTAAAACGAAATGTGGAAATCCTAGTATATCCAATATATTCATCTGCGTTGCTGAAATCTGGAATGCCTATTATTGCGTGAGACGAATGGATATATATATATATATATATATATTATATAATAAACGTTGCTTACATGTTTTGCACTTGCGCTAGTCCAGCTCCTGCTCTGTCGTTAATTAACCAACCTAACGGTGCATGACGGGGCCCCGTGGCGAATGTGGATGGCATAAGCGTGCGTTATATTTTCGTTTCTTTTCTGCAATGATAGTATTAAATGATGGGACCACATTAATTTTGATTAATGCAAAGAAAACAAACCAAAATTAAATCGTTGGAACAATTTCAAAACCACTCGGTTTTCTTGAAAAACAACTTTTAAATGTGGAGCCTAAACCGCTCCTTTGAAAAGCTATCATGGTTCTTTCGACTATATCAAGTTCATTACGTTCACGGTTTTGCCAAAACTATCCGTAAACCTCCGTCATTTCAGATGGGTATTCAGTAGTATTCAATCTATGTATTTTGACCTTCGCCAAGGCATAGTAATTGGTAGCTGCTGGGTATTCATCTGTAGTATAAATAGATGCTTTAACTTGCGGCAGTCGTACAACTATTTTGGCATTCGTCAAGAATTTGTGTGAATGGATTCAAATTAACCTGGACAATGACGAGTAGAACTTGACTTGCGTCTTATAATATGTTGGCCTTCGTCAAGCTCATAAGAGCTTGGGGAAAAAATCCACATCGGGAGTTTCTAAGGAAAAGGAAACTTTCTAGTGTTGCATACCTTCTGGAGTGTGGTGTTTTTGGTAGGCTTCCTTCAAAATCATCACACAATGATAGTTGGATCTCGATCCTACTCTGAGTATTCGCTACTCTTCAGGGGAATTTTTCACTTTGCAAGCAATGCTATAAATCTAGTAGGTTCCTAGAACGGTGTTAGCGGGGCTACGCCTCCAGGGAAAAGTGGTTATGTAATTAAGGAATTTCGCGAAAGCGTTGAAAAGTTTCATCGAGGTACCGACACTAGCCTGGCCGAAAGGTTAAGCAAAAATTGTAGGGTGAGATTAATCCTGACTAATTCTTCTTTTATGGCTTGAAAGAGAATTTGAGAAACAGTGAGAGCCATCCTGTTTAGATAAACTAATAACCTAGATAAACTTGCAAGAGCATCATGCTGAGTGTTTCTTCTCTCTCTCCTAATGGCAGCGACCAAGATGACCGGGCTTAAGTTACTGCTAGATAAAAATAAATTGACTGGGCCAAACTATAAAGACTGGCCAAGGAATGTCCAAATGGCCATTACCTATGAAAAGTTGGGCTACCTCCTTACTACCAAAGCCCCCGCCGTCGCAGGTCCAGATACTACTGTCGGGGATGTTGAAATCCGTAAGACATGGGAAATAGACAGTGCGAGAGCCAAGTGTCTCGTGTTGGCCTCAATGGATAATGAACACCAGATGCGGCACGAGAAGATGGACTTAGCTTCTATCTTCCTCCATACCAAGGATTTATATGGAGAGCAATCTCATATCGCAAGATATGAGACCTCGAAGAAATTTTTTCAGGCGAGATTGGCTGTCGGGTCATCTGTAGGGTGTTCCCCGCCGAAAGACGCGGACGAAGACACGGTGAACGTCTCGCCTGAATTTCGGGGCAGATGCTAATAGGTGCTATCCGTCAACCTCTCCGAAGATGCCAAGTTGATTTATGGAACCATGTATCGAAGGTTTAAACGAATGCGGCCGATGTAGCAGAATTCGTCAGATTCCCCCCTCGTTTGAGGGATTTTTGATTGTGGGGACGCTCTTCCTTGCAGGCGCAAGCCCCTGCAGTTAATTACGCTACCGCATCGCGGTAACCACTTTCTCCTTCTCCAGATGGTCACTTCGTGTCGTGGGTGTTTGTTTTTGTGTTTGGTTGCCAGTGGATTGTATACGGAGACTAATTTATGTTGTCGCCCGTAGGGCGTGGATTAGTCCAAATCTGTATGCTCTTAGATTTGGGTTTGGGGTTGGTTTTAAGTATACGTTAGCCTCATTTGAGACTAAGATCAACTTAAACGTTTGTTAAGGATATGTTAGTCTAATTTTAGACTAAGATCAGCTTAACGGGATCGTTTAGATCCAACAAGAGAGCATTTGGGCTCTGTTGTTTAGTTTAGGGACCTTGCGGTCCATTGTTAGTTTAAAGACATTACGGTCCATTGTTAGTTTAAGGACGTTTCGGTCTGAGGTTAAGGACATCATAGTCCGTGGGTTTAAAGGGACCCCACATTCCAGGTTAAGGACATCGTAGTCTGTGAGTTTAAGGACCACACAGTCCGTAGTTTAAAGACGTCATAGTCTATAAAGTTTATGGACATCATAGTCCATGAGTTTAAGGACCCCACAGTCCGTGAAATGTGTGGTTGTCGGGACCCGTCACCTCTCTGAAAACGTTGAAGGATTACAACGACAGATATCAGAGGAGTAAAGAGATGTATCCTCGAACCGGTGTGAGTTGGTTGAAAGATCTGTAGTCCAATTTAAGGCTAAGATCTGTTGAAATATTTATGAGCAGATGGGCTCAATTAAATATAAGTTGAGAACTTATGACCAATCTTGGGCTAAGTCCAATCAGATTAAAATGTTTAACATTTTATTTAGGGCTGTTGAGCTTTTATTTGGGTTTGGCCCTTTTAATAATGTTGAGCATTATATCTTGACAAAATTTTTTGTCTTGTACTGAATGCAAAGCATTCATCAGAGCTCTGGCTTATTAAAGAACAATTTATGTTCTGTCGGTGCAACACGTGGCGCGCCAGGCGCTTTGCGCCAATTAAAGAGCGCAGTGTGCTTCTGCCAAGTAGCGCACATGTTGAGGACATGTGTCGCGTTTGGCGCTTTGCGCCAGTTAAAGAGCGCAATGCGTTTCTGCCAAGTAACGCACATATGGATTACACGTGTGGCGCTTGGCACTTTGCGCCAGTTAAAGAGCGCATTGCGCTCTGCCAAGTAGCGCACACATGGTTGACACGTGTCGCGCTTGGCGCGTTGCGCCAGATGATGAGCGCATGATGCCAATTTATGAGCGCAGAGCGCTTGTTTAGTAGCGCACATGTGAGTGACACGTGGTGCGCTTGGCGCTGAGCGCCAGCCCATGAGCGAAGTGCGCTTTTTCAGAAGCGCAAAGCGCAAGTTGTTTAATTGGCGCACACGTGGTTGACACGTGGCGCATTTGGCACTGAGCGCCGGTCCAGAGAGCGTAGAAGCGCAGTTTAAGAGCGCAAGGTGCATTTCAAGAGCGCAAAGCGCATTTGATCAATTTTATGATCTGGGAAAAAATTTATGTTCTTTTAGAAAAGACTTTGTCTCAAGATTCAAGAACAACAGTTCTTATTTTGCAGGAAGAGATTTTCAATCTCTTATTTTGATGAAAGGCTTTGCCTTTATAGATCCATGATCTGTGAGAAGAATATGTTCTTTTTTTATTTTATGATGAGATCTTTTGATCTCTTTTGTGAAAGACTTTTTGTCTTGAAGATCTATGATTTTTTTGAAGAAAAGAATTCTTCATTTTAATTATGAGATGATTTCATCTATTTGTTCATCATCATTCTTTTTACCTTGAAGAAGAAATCTTCTTTTGCTGAGAGCTATACTTCTCTTTCTTTGAATTTTTCAAAGTTTATGGGTGGGTTTCTCTATATCAGACTTGAAGTCTTAGGGCCTTTTTATAGGGCAAGCAGATTTGTTGAATCAGTTAAAGAGATCTTTCTCGGATTGATTTGGGGATATTTCCCACCGTTGGATCTTTGATCCTAGGGCTTCTGTTTTACAGAAGGCAATCTTCTTGTTTTTAACAAGATTGGAAAATCTTTCCATAAAAGAATTTAATTCTGATTAATTAATGATTTATCATTACTATTAGCTCTTTTGATCTAACGGTGGGGAATTTTATAATTCCAGCGCTAGCGCACCCGTGCTTTGCACGTGGTGCGCTGCTCAGAGCGCAGCGCACCTGTATTTGACACGTGGTGCGCTGCTCAGAGCGCAGCGCAGCCTGTGCTAGCGCACCCATGTTTGACACGTGGAGTGTAGCGCGCCTAGCGCTAGCGCACACATGGTGTGCTGCCTAGCGCGCAGCGCACCTGGCGCTGGATCTAAAGCGTTGCTTCAATTTTTGAAATTCGAATTTCAAACAGAGTTTTGCTCTGATTGGGGGAAACAAATGCCCCCCACCGTTGCGCTCACGTGGCCCACACGTGAGTGCAGCGGTAGCAACATCTACGCCTTGGATCAACTCAAAAGTTGAAGAGGCTTTTCAATGCCTATAAATAGGACCTTTGGTCCCTTAGATGATGTTCATTTTCTTCTTTGAGAATTTTTATTCAGAGCATAGCTCTTCATCTTAAGAGATTTTAAGAGTCAAAACTTAGGTAAATATTAAATCTTTTAATAATCTAGGGTTTTACTCATTAACAGAGCCTTGCTCTTCATAGATCTTTGATCTAAAGAAAACCCTTTTAGGGTTTCATTAATAGAGCTTTGCTCTTTTTCAAATCATGGATCTTAAAGAGATCTTTTTCAGGGTTTCTTAACTCATTAACAGAGCTTTTGCTCTTTTGATAACATGTAATTTGTTAATCTCTTATGAAGAACTCTTAAGAGTTTATTCATGGATCTTGAAGATCCCAGAATTTTTAATTTTAAAAATTGATTTTAACTTTTTTTTGATGGGTTATTTCATCATTATTATTTTTTTCCAGAGCAAAGCTCTTGGGGAATTTTATTCCTTCATGATCAAAGTTCGACAAGTGTCACTCTGCCACAGAGCATTGCTCTCAAAGGGAGATTTACTCCTCTGACCGAGAGATTTCTCATTTAATGAGAATTTCTTAAGGATTTCCTCATTACTAATCTTTTAATGATGTTTCTTTCCAGCCATTATGGCTGTTCATTTATATAGTCTGAACGAGTTTATCTTTTATGAGAATATTCGCGTACAGGGTCGTCGCCAGAACCAAGAGTTTACAGATGCCCAATGTGCGGAGATTATGGCTCGTCTATACGCACACAACGGTCGACTGCTTCCTCGTCGCTCCGCTCTTTTGAAGATCGTAGTGGGAGCAATTTGGGAAGCACTTCCTGGGTTTTACGAAGCCATGCCGCTGAATGCACTGGATGATGCTGAAGACAAAGTGCACTCGGTATACCTGTCTGGCCTGATCTTAAAGAAGCGTCGATATAACCTCATTGATATTTGATTGATGTGATAGATTTTGTGATCAAAGAATTGTTAACCGCAATCAAGAACGGCGTCGCTTGGTAGCTAGCCGGTGAGTACGGGTCGGTCTACAGGGATGTTGTGTATTTACTAATTGTTCTAACGAGTTAATTCCAAACGGTGTGGGATGTTTATCACTAAAAGCTAAGTTGATTTAGACTAGGATTTAGAATCTTGCTAGGGTTAGGTTTAGGTTAAGTTTAGAAATTAAAGATTTCCCACCGCTTTCAATGCCCTAATTTAGATCTCATTAGGTGTTATGGTAACAATTAATAAAGGGGATTAGGACGATCGGGAAAAACAATGTTTCTTCCTCTAGGTCCTTGTCCGTCCTTTCTTAATTCTTACCCTAACCTCCATAGAAAACATGCGCAACCGGTCTTTTAAACTACGGTGTCACCGTTACCTCGTGGGTAGGGTGCCGTAGGGAGCAGTGTGTGTATGTATGCATGGAGTCCTATTAATTAATATGTGATGGGCAAGAAAGGGGTGAGAGATTTTCATCTCTCAAACCTTTCCTATTCCTAACCCTAACAAGTGAGGAACAACTCACTCATTAGAGGATCGATAAAAGACATGTTTTTATTTAAGTTATCGATTTAAAAAGATTAACTATCTAAACTACGGCAGATTAATAAAAGTTCTAATCTAATTTAAACTAGGGCAGATAATAGATCTATACTAGGGCAGAAATAAAAATTAAGAACTAGGGCAATAAAAAGAAATTACTTACTTTATTGATGCTCTCAAAACGTTACAACTGATTCTGAATTTTTAGATCAAAGAAAAGAGGCATACCTCAAAAAGAGGTTTAGGATTTCTATTTATAGAGTATAGAAACCCTAGGGTTACAATCGAGTCACATCTGCATTTACAATTTTACTCCTAAAGAAGACTAGTCAATGCACCGCCACGCCGCCACAACTTTTTTGCACCGACACGGGCGACGGACGGCCGCGGATCCGCGGCCAAGAGCTTGGTTTGGCCGCGGTTCCACGGCCATGTAACGGCATCTTGGGCTGAATCTTTCTGGTCCTCCTCTGGTTGAATTTGTCTTCTTGTTTCTTCACATGGTTTCTCAGATTGTTTTCTAGATTTCTTCCAGATTTCTACAGTGAATAATGTCGTGGACTTTACCGTTTGCTTCGTGTCGAAGCCTTGAACCTTGCGCTGCCTTTGTACTTTGTGAACTTGTTCATTGGTCTTCGTTTATTCTCAAACTGTAGGCTTGATCAAGATTCTTCCATTTGTCGGTCATAGTCTCACTTTTGCATCGTCTTTTCATCAATTTCACTGTTTTTGTTCTGAGAACCTGTAACCTGCAACTATGTAGCAGACATGGATCAAAAGCACCTGTTTATTTGTAAAATAAATAAGAATGGGGAATATAATAATGCAAAATTATGTTATGAACAATATTCTGCACCAAACTTTCCAGCAGACGACGATAATTGCTTCTTATCAAAGGGAGGAGGGCATTGGCGAGGTTCTCGACACCCGCGATCGCGAGAGGATGTACATGAGAATGGTAAGAAAGGCCAGAAAGATTCTAGATGGCCTTACTTTCGAATTCCTCAATCCATGTCCTGGATATGAGGTTTTACCATTGTAAACATTTCGATGCATTTTTGTTTATTGTCTTTATTGATGTAAGAATTTTCCGAAGTATGAATGACAAATCTTTCGCTTCCCTTCCTTTATTTTCTGCTTTGTTGTTGGCATATTACTTTAGTAAGCGTAGCCTGTAGATAATCGAGAGAGCATTCCGTTTTGAATTCTTCGAGAGGCAGCGATGGCTTAGGAAGCAGGTTAAGATCTGCCTCCTAAGGCTTTTCAACTTTATGAGCCGTGAGGGTCTCATAAAAATATTTCTCCCTGCGAGTCGAGAGGATCTCGTAGGAGTATTTTCTCCTTAGGAATCGTGAGGGTTCCTAATCACGTTTTCTCTTGAGAGTCGTAAAGATCTCACAAGAGAATTTTCCCTCTTACAACTCGAGAGGACCCGTAAGTGTTTATTTCCCTCCTTTTCGAGATTCGACTTTGGAGAGTGTGGCCCATGAATAGTATGCAAGAGTCCATTTTGGACTGACCTGCAGGGCCCAGTGCTTAGGAAACAGGTCCTTATCCTCATTGCCTAAGACTTTTCCCTACGAGTCGAGACGAATCAAGAAGTTCTCGCAAGGACATTATTTTCCCCACGAGTCGAGACGAATCGAGAAGTTCTCGCAAGGATTTCCTAACGTCACAGTTAACTCCTGCTAATAGAAGTTCGTTAGGGCCTATGGTACTAGGGTTTTTTACCCGTCGCACCGTCGCGTTGGCTGGTGTATTCCTCGACGCATAATCTTGTTGTTCGAGTAGCCCCGCGACTGTCGTGTCTCTGATCCCTTCGGGGGCTGGACAAGACGTCTTCAAGCAATCTTCCAGGTGATATTACCATCGAAAGAGAATGCGTTAGGGATATTCCATGTCGCTTTTTACTTGAGGTTAGGCTCAGTTTGGGAGCCCCGATGAGTCATAACCACTCTGCGCTGGTGTGGGATGATCTCCGATAGTCTTTAAGGTTTTATATGAGTTGCCATCAAGACCCTGAAGTTAGGAATATTGCCTTCGCTTCGTTTGCTGGCATTGCGTCTGCTGTATCGAGACGAATGTTGCGGTTTATCTCTAGGTTGTTGGTGAACCGTCGGGACCTAGAACTAGGGACTTTGCCATGGCTCCGTTTTGCTGACGTCGTATATTCCTGCAGAGACACCGGTTTCTCTGCGGGTTAACGCGAATTGAGATGCTCTCGTCAAGGACACTGATTTCCCTAAATCGAGTTTTTGCCAAGGACATTGATTTTCCCGGAGTTGAGACGAATCGAGAGATTCCTGCAAAGACACCGATTTCTCTGCGGGTCGACGCGAATCGAGAGGTTCTCGCCAAGGACGCTAATTTCCCTGAATCGAGAGGTCTTGCCAAGGACACTGATTTCCCTGGGGTCGAGACGAATCGAGAGATTCCTGCAAAAACACTAATTTCCTTGCGGGTCGACGGGAATCGAAAGGTTCTCGCCAAAGATGCTGATTTCCCTGAATCGAGAGGTTTTGCCAAGGACACTGATTTCCCTGGGGTTGGTTGACTTGTTTTCGAGACGGAGCGTTGATCCAGCGGGGAAGTCATTGGTTGATTCTAGGTCATCTGTGGACCTTAGAGTTTTGGAACTAGAACTTTTCCGTGGCTCTGCTTTGTTGATGTCGCGTCCGAATCCTGTTGGGGGAAGAACGCTGGGGTGACATCGCGTCTGCTGTTTCGAGACGAACGTCGAGGTGGTCTCTAGGTTGTTGGTGAACCGTCGGGACCTGGAACTAGGGACTTCGCCATGGCTCCGTTGTTGGATTGTCGCATCTGAATCCTGCTGGAGGAAGAACGCTGTGGTAACATCTCGTCTGCTATATCGAGACGAATGCTGAGGTGGAGCTAGGATTTTGCCGTCACTCCGCTTTGTTTCGACCATTGGGTCTTTTTTTGACGCCACGTCTGCATCCCACTGGAGTAAGGAGAAACGCCGTTATTGATCTCTAAGTTGTCGATATTGACGTCGAGACCCTGAAGCTAGGGATCTTCCTTCGCTTCGTTTGTTGACATTGAGTTTGCAATATTGCAACGAATGTCGAGATTGTCTCTAGGTTGTCTATGAACCGTCGAGATTTGGCTTCACTTCGACGAAGCCTGGTGGGACGATATGATTCCCTTCTTATTTGTGCCCATGGATTGTATACAGGGGTCAATGTGACCTCACCTGCAGGGCAAAAAGTTTCATTTCATTTCATCATTTTTTTTATTCTTTCCGCGATGCTCTATCATTTCAGCTTTTTATATCGCGAAGGTCGCGATTGCCCAATCATTTCGGCTATTTTTCGCGGCGCCCAATCATTTCGGCTATTTATTTTATTTTTACTCACTACTTTTTATTGTGAGTTGCCCAATCATTTCGTCTATTTTGCATGCATACATTTTTACTTGCTGATTTTGTTGCAAGTTGCCCCATCATTTCGGCTATTTCGTATGCATGTATGGCTCGCTGGCTTTTTGCTGCAAGCTTGGAATTAGACACCGATTTCGGCATCAGCACCGCTACAACTGGAATATTTCCAGGAGCGAATCATCATTTGCCTCTGTCGATGTCGAACAAAGATGGCTTAGCAAACAAGGTTAGGATCCCGTCGACTAAGGCTTTTGACTTCATGAGCCGTAAGGGTCTCATAAAGGTGTTTCTCTCTACGAGTCGTGAGGATCTCGTAGGTGCGTTTTCTCCTTAGGAATCGTAAGGATTCCTAAGTGTGCGGTCTCTTATAAGTCGTAAGGATCTTACAACAGTGCTTTCTCCTTATAAGTCGGGAGGACTTATAAGAGTTGTTCACTGTGCAAACATATTCCTAGTCACGGATGGGACTTTGTTAGGGAAATGTTTATTCGCGCCCGTGGTTGTATACAAGGGTCAGTATTGAGCCGCTTGTAGGGCAATATTGGAGGTTGTGGTGGCCGCTTAAGAACAGGTTCAGATCCTTGTAGCTTAAAACTTTTGAATCTTATGAGCCGTGAGGGTCCCATAAGAGGGTTCTCCTTACGAGTCGTGAGGATCTCACAAGTGTAATTTCTCCTTAGGAGTCGTGGGGATCCCTAAGTGTGTTGCTCCCTTATGAGTCGTAAGGATCTCACACAGGTGGTTTCTCCTCACAAGGTCGAGAGGACCTTGCAAGTGTCTTTTAATGAGATTGCGCCCTTTCGGGTTTTCAAAAAACTCGCCGGTAGCCCTGCTGTTTTTACTCACGGAGCCCTCTCGGGTTTTCATCCGTGCCCTTTTCAATTACGGACATACCGTTTTTTTTCTTTCTTCTTCTTTTTTTTTATTCTTTTCTCTTTTTTTGTGTCATTCTTGGGATGCTGCAGTCTACAGTAGTTTATCGACGTCTCGGTCAACAGCTAGTTTTAGGACATAGTGGTCCATTGTTAGTTTAAGGACGTTTCGGTCCGTTGTTAGTTTTAAGGACGTTTCGGTCCGTTGTTAGTTTAAGGACGTTTCGGTCCGTTAGCCGGCTACTACTTATAGAGTTTGGGCTTAGGAAGATAGCGAGCGGACATAGTCGTCGTCATCTATCATTGACCTAGGCCGTGACTCGTCAAGCATAATACTTTTTCAGGAAGCGACCATTTATTGGCCTGAAGGGCCTTTCACCATGCACTTCCATGAGTAGGTAGGCCCCACCCTGGTAGATCTTGTCTATGATATACGGGCTTTCATAGTTCGGCTCGAATTTCCCCCGCTTGGCGCGATTAGGGATCATAGGTCTTTTGACCACTAGCACGAGTTCGCCTTGGCGGAATGTCCTCGGCCTAGTCAATCTTTCGTATGAGCGCGTCATCTTTTCTTTATAAGCCTCCAGATTTTGTTGCGCTATGAGACAGGTTTCATCAAGGGCATCGAGCTCCTCAAGCCGAAGGTGAGCATTCTCTTCGTCCGTTAGCTCGTAATAAACTGCCACTCGTAGAGAGGGTAACTCTATCTCGAGGGGTGTTCCCCTCCGAAAGACGGCGCGACATAACGTCTGTCTTGCATGAGATTCGGGGCAGATGCTAATTGGTGCTATCCGTCCACCTCTCCGAAGATGCCAAGTTAATTCATGGCACCATGTATCGAAGGTTTAAACGGATGCGGCCGATGTAGCAGACTTCGTCAGATTCCCCCTCGTTTGAGGGGGTTTTGATTGTGGGGACGCTCTTCCCTGCAGGCGCAAGCCCCTGCAGTTAATTACGCTACCGCGTCGCGGTAACAACTTTCTCCTTCTCCAGATGGTCACTTCGTGTCGTGTGTGTTTATTTTATGTTTTGTTGCCCGTGGATTGTTTACGGAGACCGAGGTATGTCGTCGCCCGTAGGGCGTGGACTAGTCTAAATCCGTATTATCTTAGATTTGAGTTTGGGGGTTTGGTTTGAGGATACGTTAGCCATGCTTGAGGCTAAGATCAACTCAAACGTTTGTTAATGATACGTTAGCCATATTTAAGGCTAAGATCAACTTAAACGGGACCGTTTAGATCCGGCAAAAGACTATGCGTGGCTCTATTGTTCCAATTTAGGGACGTGGTGGTCCATTGCTAGTTTAAGGACATTACGGTCCATGGGTAGTTTAAGGACATTGCGGTCCATGGGTAGTTTGAGGACATTGCGGTCCATTGTTAGTTTTAAGACATCTCGGTCAAGGTTAAGGACGTCGTAGTCCATGGGATTAAGAACCCCACAGTCCATTGTTAGTTTTAAGACATCTCGGTCAAGGTTAAGGACGTCGTAGTCCATGGGTTTAAGGACCCCACAGTCCGTTATAAGTTTTAAGACATCTCGGTCAAGGATAAGGACGTCATAGTCCATGGGTTTAAGGACCCCACAGTCCATTGTTAGTTTTAAGACATCTCGGTCAGGGTTAAGGACGTCGTAGTCCATGGGTTTAAGGACCCCACAGTCCATATCAATGCGTGGTCATCGGGACCCGTCACCTCTTTGAAGACGTTGAGGGATTACAACGCCAAGTATCAAAGGAGTGAAGAGATGTACCCTGGAACCGGAGTGGATTAAATAGTTTTTGGCCCAATTTAGGATCAAGACCAATTAATTATGTTATGAGCCCATTAGCCCAGTTAATTACGAATTGAGGACTTATGGCCATCTTGGGCTAAGTCCAATCATGTCTGGAATATTGGCTTCCTGTTGGTCCCTTGAAGGAGAGGCTTTGCCTCTATCCATTCGGCCAGTGCCTAGTGTTAAACACTAAAGACCAATCAGTGTTGAACACTGGGAGTGAGATTGATAAGTTAGTGTTTTAACACTAAAAGATAGTTGGTGTTAAACACCAGCAACAAGGCTTTCAGATTAGTGTTGGACACTAAAACAGACCAGTGTTAAACACTGGCAACAGAAGTCCCAAACTAGTGTTGAACACTACGGTAATCAATGTTGAACACTGCAAATATAGTTCTGTGCTTAGTGTTGAACACTAAGGCCAAACAATGTTTTATCACTGAATTCAAGGGTTCCGTTTTAGTGTTAAACACTAAGGCAAGAGGGGTCACGTGGCAACACGTGAGAGCGCCCTCCCTTCATTTGTTCTTCTGAGACTATTGCATCTTTTAGAGCATCACGTGCCATCACGTGACGGGCATTCAAGCGCTTGTGTGTTAAAGCTTCTGTCAAGGGTCACGTGAGGCACTGCCTCCAAAGGGCTTTCTGTAGATCTTTTGGGGGGGTCACGTGGTGACACGCGACCCTGCTTCTATGTATGTTATTTAGAAGATCTGTTAATCTTTTTCAGGAATTAAATTCCTCGTAGGGTTGAACCCTGACAATAATTTCAGAGGAATTAAATTCCTACTTCCTTTTGAAGATTTATATTCTGGAATAGAGTTGGACTCTGAATTTTCTGTAGGAATTAAATTCCTCATATATGTGAAGAACTGAATAGGGTTAAACCCTAATAAAAGCTTTAAGGAATTAAACTCCCACTCTCTGTTAAAGAATTATGATTAAGGGAATTAAATTCCCGTTGTTTCAACAGAACTAAGTTCTTAATTAGGGTTAAACCCTGTTTCTTTTTGTTCTGAAGGAATTAAATTCCCATAACACAGGGTCAAGCCCTAATTTTATTTTAAAGGAATTAAATTCCTATAGTTCTATGAGAATTAAATTCTCGTGCCTCCATTACCTCTCTATGCTTTGGACCTGCATGGCAGGATCTCAACCCATTGAGAATTAAATTCTCAACTTCAAGGGGAGATGTGGACTTTACAGATCCTCTATCAAAAAGAGAAGAAATAAGTCCTTCTGTTTTATATCAGAGTTAAACTCTGCTGAGAATTAAATTCTCTTCTCTTTCAATGAAACCTTCCCTTTCTTACCTAGGGTTTTCTTTTGCAGAAGATCCAAATTCCTCTAAAGTATCAAGGCTCTCTCTCTTCTCTTCCCTCTGCACATCTATATCCTTTTGTGTGTCTCTTGGCTCCTATTTATAGGAGAAGCAGCCGGGTCAATTAGTTTCGGTGAATCTTTCATTGGGAGATTTGATTTGCATCCATCATTCGTTTTTTGACCTTTGGATTGTTAGGTGAATTTTATTCACCATTGGATTTTAAATCCAGAGATTCTCCTTTGTTATTTCTGTTAGATTTAAAGGGGAAATCTTTCCAAATTCGAGATTTTCCCATAGATAGATGATAATTAATCACCTCTAAATCTTTAATTTAATCAGTTGCTTATAATCTTTTTCCTTTGGAAAGATTTAAGTGATCTCTCCTCAGAATTTGATTCTGTTAACAAATGGACTTTGAAGTCGGTCACGTGTGGTCATGTGACCCTTGGTCACGTGTGGGCACGTGACCCCCTTGGAACGAGCCTTCTTCTTTCTTTTTGCGCTCTGTCTTCTGTTTGCTGTTTAGCTGTCACGTGCCACCACGTGACCCCTGGTCACGTGTGAGCACGTGACCCTCGGCTGGACTCTTTTTCTTGATTTAAGCGGAGAACAAGTCTGCTGCTTTTGAATATCACGTGTCAACACGTGACCCTGGTCACGTGGGGGCACGTGACCTCTTCTGAAGCCTTTTTCTTGATTTGATCAGGGAACCGTTGTGTCTTTGCCGCTGCTTTTAAATGTCACGTGCCGACACGTGACCCTGGTCACGTGGGAGCACGTGACCCTTTCTGAAGCCCTTTTCTTTGATATAGTCGGGAAGCTGAATTTGCCTTGCCGATGCCTTTAGATGTCACGTGCCAACACGTGACTGCTGGTCACGTGTAAGCACGTGACCCTTGTCTGAAGCCTTTTCCATAAGCTTTTCTGATTTTAAATCAGGAAACAAATGCCCCCACAGCGTTGTTCTCACGTGTCCGCACGTGAGTGCAACGCTGTCACCTTTTGTGACCGTTGGATTCCTCTAGGGATTTGGGGAGATGAAACGTCTCCATCTTCTCCTATAAATACCCATGTCTCTTCAGAAGAGCCTTCACTTTGCTCATCTTCTTCCTTTGAGAGTTTTTTCCCTTGAGAATTTAATTCTCGTTTCCAGAGCTTAGTTCTCTGCTTCGGACATTTTCCAGAGTTTAACTCTGTTTAAAAGGACTCTTCCTCCTCAGGTAATGGTGATCGAAGCACCTTCATTTTGACAGCACTCTCTGGATTTTAAATCCATATCAAGGGTTTCACAAAGAACCCATTTTTCTCTGAGTTCTTTAACCAAAACATGAGACCACTTAACCTCCAACAATAGATCTCTTAGGGTCTAGATGATCCTTAGGGAGATGATGATGGCGGTTTAAATCCATGGAATTTAATTCCATCCAAAAATGTTTCTGGGAATTTAATTCCCTTTTCTTAATAAGGAATTCAATTCCAATGAAGAACTCAGTTTCTTCACACGGAGGCTTCTTGGGGGCTCTTGACCCGAGGTTGTCCTTCTGCAATTAATGCAATAGGAGCTTTCTAATGATTCTCATGACCTTTATTTCAGGTATCATGGATGCCCATCTGTATGGTCTTGACGAGATCATTTCCTATGGGAATATTCGTGCACTGGGCCGCAGTCAGAACCAGGAGTTCACGGATGCTCAGTGTGCCGAGATCATGAGCCGCTTTGACGAGTACAACCATCGGCTACTCCCCCGTCGCTCTTCTCTTCTGAGGCTGATCGTGCTGGCGATCCGGGAGGCACTTCCTCTCTTTTGCACCGGCATACCGCTCAGGGCCTTGGACACTGCTGAGGATAAGGTACATTCGGTGTACCTGATGGGCTTGATCTCAAAGAGGAGGCTAGATCACCTCATCGATCTCTTGCACCAAGCCTTTCAGCAGTCAGCCATACTTGCCGCCTATCGGAGGGTGGAGGATATTCGTGAGGATCCCGACGCTTGCGACCGCGAGAGGAAGCATACTTGGGAGGTTCGAAATGCTTGGAGAATCTTGGACAAAGTTAATCTTGAGTTTCTCAACCCATGCCCCGCGTCTGAAGTTTTACCATTGTAAACGTGTCATCTTTATTTTGTATGAACTTCTTGGAAGATTCAGTGACCAATTTTATTATGTCTTTCCATGTTTGCATGCCTTTCTCTGGGATTTTATCATTTTGCTACTGTTGTTGTTGGTGCTTTCAATATGCAGGGTGCTACTCCATTTTTTTTTTTAGTGTACATCAGGTTTAGGCCTCACGTGTTCTGCACGTGGGGTCCCTTGATGGGGCTGTTCACAAAATTTTCCCATGCCATATTTTCAGTGCACAATATCAGATGTAGAAAAAGGGCCTTGGAAATAGTTCCATCTCCTTGATTTTCGATACCTTTCCTTTTTTGGGCCTTGGAAATAGCTTCACCATGCAAGATTTTCCGCGCATAGCACTTAATACACTTCTTTATATATGAGGTTATAGCTTTCTTTTCCCTTCACAGAGAGATTTATATCATTTTTTTTATTTTGGTGTAACTTGTCTTGAGAAACAAACGAGCGCCATGGCCTGCAATCGCCCTCATGCTCGTCGACAGCCATGGGAAGTTCCTATTGAGGAGATGATCCCCCGCTTTGCTGCTCGGTTGGTGGATCCCCTCCTTACCGACAACGAATGCGACTCAGCCATGCATGAACTCTCGATCCGTAGGGGGTCCCCCTGCCGATGGGTTCCCTCTGGCTCCGGATGATTCTCACGGCCGTGCTTGTCGACATCCCTCCTCACCCGGCGGAGATGACCCTGGCGATGCTTGACGCGGTGGAAGAAAAGCTCGAGGGCTTTCATGAAGCGTGCCTGATTACTCAGGCTTTGAAGGATTGCTCAATTCATCTGCTGAGCCAGATAAAGGCCCGGCGAGCTATTATGTTTGCTTTCGCGGACGAACATGGCGCCAATCGATGGGGAGCGACTCCTCGTGAGAACCGTCGCTTTGATGTGCTGGAGAAAGCAGCGAGAGAGATGGAGAATTTTGTCCTCTGCTTCATTAACCCCTGTGCCGTTGATCCTGTGTTTGGTGACCTTTTTCCGTTAGCGTAGAGCATTTTTAAATTAGTCCCTCCTTTTTTATGCTTTATGCCGAACTTCCGTGTAGGCTTGGTACTAGTATGTATGTTTCTGCTTGCATAAACAAACCTTGTATTCTTCTTATGAGAACTTTCATTAATTGCAAATGCTATCATCACTTTCCTGCGTATCAGACTTTTTCGAATGTTCATAAGATTGCAAATGCTATTATTATTTTTTGAATACTCATATGATTGCGAATGCATGCTTGAAATATGTCGGAAATCTTTCTTGTTGCGTTTCACGTCAGGTGATGTGAGCGCGTTTTAGATCGATTATTCCTGTCGACCGGAATCTCATTTATACGGTCTTTTAAATGTCTTGTTTCCAAGGTTGCGGTCGCGAGAGTGAGCTTACATGGCCTGATAGGGCAACGCGTGGTGAACATATTGTCGTGCGATAAAAGGGGTTCGGCCGTAAATTCTCGGTGAGGGAGCTGGTTTCTAAGGCGCTGGGCGAGCTTCAGGCTAGCTTCACAGCCAAAGCCAACAAAGCATACGAACTTTGGCGGGTGCTTCAGAAGTCCATAAAAGAGGTGGTGGCTCTCGATAAAGCTTCCACGTTCACTCGCGAGAGGGTTGAGGCTCATAAAGCCACCGAGAAAGAGCTCGAAGCTCGGCTTGCTTCGTATCAGGCTCAGCAAGCTCAAGCGGAGGCTCGTCTTCTGGAGATCTTGCGTCATGAAGCCGTGGCTTAGCAACAGAACGATGAGCTGGTAAAATTATTGCACCGCCCGCCGGCTTGAGGACTTGTATCTTTTCCCCTTTTTTGTACATACTCATGGATGAGAGTATCTTTCTTTTTTGTTTCTTTCATGAATTGTACTTTGTATCCGTTTTGGTTTATGAATAAAAGATACATTTTTTTTGTTCTCAATAGTGTGTCCCCTTTTTATTGAATGTATTCTGCGGATATTCTACCTTGATCTCCTTGCAGGACAGTGATGGCTTAGGATTCAGGGTTAAGATCTGCTTCCTAAGACTTTTGCATTTTATGAGCCACGAGGGTCTCATAAAGAGTTTTTCTCCCCACAGGTCGAGAGGATCCCATAGGTGTAAGTCCTCCTTAAGAATCGTGAAGATTCTTAAGCGGGTTTTCCCTTGAGAGTCGTAGGGATCTCACAAGAGAGTTTTTTTCTTCCTTACAGGTCGTGAGGGCCTGCAAGTGCTGGATGTGGTCGCCCTCGTCCGTGTTTCACGGGGCCAGGGGGCTGCTCCAGGTATCGTAGTTTAAAGACGTCGCGGTCAAGGTTAAGGACCTCATAGTCCGTGGATTTAGGGACTCCACAGTCCGATGTTAGTTTTAAGATATCACGGTCAAGGTTAAGGACCTCATAGTCCGTGGGTTTAGGGACTCCACAGTCCGATGTTTGGTTGCCGGGACCCGTCACCTCTTTGAAGACGTTGAGGAATTACAACGCCGAGTGAAGAGATGTACCCTTAAACCAAGGCAGAATCCGTAGGGAATCGGGGTGGTTGATCGTTAGTTTTAAGACATCACGGTCGAGGTTAAGGACATCATAGTCCGTGGATTTTAAGGACTTCCACAGTCCGGTATTTGCTCTGGATGCTTCACACGGGTTCACTGCCGTGCTTGGCGAGGACCAGGCTCCGCTCTGGGCGTTTTCCGCGGGGTCAAAGAGTGACGTTATCCGCGTTCCACGTAACCAGGAATTTTGCACTAGATGCTTCACATGGGTTCACTGCCGTGCTCGGCGAGGACTAGGCTCCGCTCTGGATGCTTTACACGGGTTCACTGCCGTGCTCTGCGAGGACCAGGATCCGCTCTGGACGTTTTCCACGGGGTCAACGAGTGACGTTATCCGCGTTCCACGTAACCAGGAATTTTGCACTAGATGCTTCACACGGGTTCACTGCCGTGCTCGGCGAGGACTAGGCTCCGCTCTGGATACTTCACACGGGTTCACTGCCGTGCTCTGCGAGGACCAGGATCCGCTCTGGACGTTTTCCACGGGGTCAAAGAGTGACGTTATCCGCGTTCCACGTAACCAGGAATTTTGCACTAGATGCTTCACACGGGTTCACTGCCGTGCTCGGCGAGGACTAGGCTCCGCTCTGGATGCTTCACACGGGCTCACTGCCGTGCTCTGCGAGGACCAGGATCCGCTCTGGACGTTTTCCATGGGGTCAAAGAGTGACGTTATCCGCGTTCCACGTAACCAGGAATTTTGCACTAGATACTTCACACGGGTTCACTGCCGTGCTCGGCGAGGACTAGACTCCGCTCTGGATGCTTCACACGGGCTCACTGCGGTGCTCTGCGAGGACCAGGATCCGCTCTGGACGTTTTCCATGGGGTCAAAGAGTGACGTTATCCGCGTTCCACGTAACCAGGAATTTTGCTGATTGTATCCGCATTTTACGGGATAGAGGTTTGACTGTTGGCGATATGTATACCACCGAGCCATGGAACTGGGAGTTGCCGTTGTTCCGCTTAGCTTGAAGTTGTGTTCGTCGTTACGAGACGAATGTTGGGCTGATCTCTAGGTCGCTTGTGGCCCGTCGAGATTTAGCTTCTTTCTTTGGTGAAACCTGGGGGGAAGTATGTTCCCTTTTTGTTTACGCCCTTGGATTGTGTACAGGGTGTGATGGAACATCACCTGTAGGGCATAAATTTTATTTTTATTTTATTTCTTTTTCCGCGATGCTCTATCGTTTCAGCTTTTATATCGCGAAGGTCGTGATTGCCCCATCATTTCGGCTATTTTTCGCGGTGCCCAATCATTTCGGCTATTTATTTATTTTCTACTCGCTGCTTTTTATTGCGAGTTGCCCCATCATTTCGGCTATTTTTTTTATGCCTTCATTTTTACTTCCCGCTTTTTATTGCAAGTTGCCCCATCATTTCGGCTATTTCGTAGGCATGTGTGGCTTGCTAGCTTTTTCGCCGCAAGCTTGGATTTTAGGCACCGATTTCGGCATCAGCACCGCTACAACTGGAATATTGCCAGGAGCGAATCATCATTTGCCTCTGTCGATGTTGAACAAAGGTGGCTTGGCAAATAGGGTTAAGGGTCCTGTCGACCAAGGCTTTTGACTTCATGGGCCGTAAGGGTCTCACAAAAGTATTTCTCCCCACAAGTCGTGAGGATCTTGTAGGTGTCTTTTCTCCTTAAGAATCATGAGGATTCCTAAGTGTATGTTCCCCTGCAAGTCGTAAGGATCCTACAAGAGGGCTTTCTCCTTATGGGTCGAGAGGACCTACAAGGATTGCTCATCATATAGACATATCCCTAGTCACGGGTGGGACTTTGCTGGGGAAATGTTTATTCGCGCCCGTGGATTGTATACAAGGGTCAGTATTGAGCCCCTTGTAGGGCAATATTAGAGGTTGTGGGGGTTGCTTAAGCACATGTTTAGGTCTCTGTAACTTAAGACTTTCAAATCTTATGAGCCGTGAGGGTCCCATAAGAGAGTTCTCCTTACGAGTCGTGAGGATCTCGTAAGTGTATTTTCTCCTCAGGAATCGTGAGGATCCCTAAGTGTGTTGCTCCTTTGTGAGTCGTAAGGATCTCACGCAGGTGGTTTCTCCTTACAAGGTCGAGAGGACCCTATAAGTGTCTTTTAACGATGTTGCGCCCTTTCGGGTTTTCACAAACACTCGCCGGTAGTCCTGCTGTTTTTACTCACGGAGCCCTTTCGGGTTTTCATCCATGCCCATTTTGCTTATGGACATACCGTTTTTTTCTTTATTCTTTTTCTCTCTCTTTTTTTTTACAAGGTCGCGCCCGTTCGGGTTTTCACGAACACTTGCCGGCAGCCCTGTTGTTTTTACTCACGGAGCCCTTTCGGGTTTTCATCCGTGCCCATTTTGCTTATGGACATACCGTTTTTTTTTATTTTATATATTTTTTTATATATTTTTTTTTTCTTCTTTTTTTTTTATCTCGTCAGCCTAAAGATGCTGCGGTAGTTGTTTTAGGGACGTTTCGGTCCATCGATAGTTTAAGGACGTTTCGGTCCGTCGTTAGTTTAAGGACGTTTCGGTCCGTCGTTAGTTTAAGGACGTTTCGGTCCGTCGTCAGGGGAAGGCCGGCTGCTGCTTGTAAAGTCTGAGCTTAGGAAGATAGCGAGCGGACATAGTCGTCGTCATCTATCATTGACCCAGGCTGTGGCTCATTAAGCATAGTATTTCTTTAAGAAGCGGTCGTTTATTGGCCTGAAAAGCCTTTCACCGTGCATGTCCATGAGTAGATAGGCTCTACCCTGGTAGACCTTGTCTATGATGTACGGGCCTTCATAGTTTGGCTCAAATTTTCCCCGCTTGGCATGATTGGGGATCATAGGTCTTTTGACCACTAGTACGAGTTCGCCTTGGCGGAATGTCCTCGGCCTGGTCAATCTTTCATACGAGCGCGTCATCTTTGCTTTGTAGGCCTCTAGATTTTGTTGCGCTATGAGCCGGGTTTCATCGAGGGCATCAAGTTCCTCAAGCTGAAGGTGAGCATTTTCTTCGTCCGTCAGCTCGTAGTGGACTGCCACTCGTAGAGAGGGTAACTCTATCTCGAGGGGGAGCACTGCTTCCGTCCCAAATACCAACGCGTACGGCGTTGTGTTCGTGGCCGTCTTGAATGTAGTTCGATAAGCCCAAAGGGCTTCTTGCAGCCTCTCGTGCCAGTCTCTCTTATTCCGGGAAACGGTCTTTTTTATGATCTTCGTCAAGGTCTTATTGAAGGCCTCGGCCAGACCGTTAGCTCGTGGGTTGTAAACTGAAGAATATCTCCAGTCTATATTGTGCTGCTGCGCGAAGCGGCTAATCTTATGGCTTCTGTAGGCTGGCCCATTATCGGAGATAATCCGCCGTGGGGTTCCAAACCGATAGATGACGTGCGTCTTGAAGAAGTGGAGGATATTCTCCATCTTCACTTCCCTCAGTGGTACTGCTTCTGCCCATTTGGAGAAGTAATCAGTTGTCACCAGGATAAAACGATGTCCCCAGGACGATGCTGGCTCGATGGGGCCGACTATGTCAGTCCCCCACATTTCGAATGGCCAGCTAGCCACCGTTGGGTGTAGTGGATTCGGATGTTGGTGGATAAAGTCTCCATGAATCTGGCATGAGTGGCATTGCTTCGCATACTCGAGGCAGTCCTGGATCATCGTGGGCTAGTAGTAACCCATCCGTTTAATTTTTAACTTCATCTTTGGGCCTGCTTGGTGAGAACCGCAAAGTCCGTCGTGAACTTCCTGAATGACTCTTTCTGCTTCGTCAGGTCCTAAGCATCTCAGCCATAGAGAATCAAACGATCTCTTGTATAGAGTATCGTTGACGAAAGCGAAAGATAGAGCTCGTTTCATGAGCTGATGTCTTGAGGACGCTTCTTCGGGCATTCGGTGGGACTTAAAGTAGTCTATGAAGACTCCCCTCCAGTCCTCGGCCTTCTCATGGTCTTTTATTTGTAGAGTCGTCTGCTCAGTCGCTCCCTTTTCTTCGTGTGATTCCGGAGATATTTCCGTTGGGGCGAGCACCCGACGGCTTTGTACCACGATTCTTACATCATCGAGGTTCTCGTCAGCCAGTTCTTTAGCGAACTTAGCTAACGCGTCTGCTTTGCTATTTTCCGCACGTGGTATACTTTCCAAAGTGTAGGAGGGAATTTGGGTCAATAGTTGTTGCACCTTTTCTCCGTATCTCACCAACGCTGGTTTGCACGTTTGGTAGTCACCATTTACTTGACTAACGATCAGTTGCGAATCCCCGTATATAAGGAGGTTTTCAATTCCCATGTCGATGGCGATCTCGAGGCCTACTATCAGAGCTTCGTATTCAGCTTCATTGTTTGTCCTCGGCTCTGTTAAGGAGAAGGCGAAGCGCATTATCCCTCCTTGTGGAGTTACGAAGATGAGGCCTATCCCCGATTTGATCATTGGGATACCTTGTTTCCGCTTCTTTACGGAGGACGCTCCATCGAAATAGAGTTCCCATCGGGTACTACCGCCGCCGATCGCATCAAATGCATGCTCGTCCGGCAAATCGCAGTTCAGAGGAGAACCGACAGGTACGGGATGCTTAGCGAGGAAGTCGGCAATGGCCTGGCCTTTCACTGCCTTAAGAGGTCGATAGGTTATTGAGAACTCCATCAGGAGTAGAGCCCATTTAGCGGGTCGACTCGTCAATATAGCCTTTGACATCAGATATTTAAGAGGGTCTACCTTCGAGATGAGACGGACTTCATGTGCCAACGCATAGTGCCTGAGCTTTGTTATCGCGAAGATTAACGCCAAGCAATGTTTTTCAATGGGAGAGTAGTTGCTTTCTGCCCCCAGTAGAACTCGACTTAAGTAGTAGAGTGCTCTCTCTTTCCCCTGATCGTTCTCTTGTGCCCATAATGCGCCTAAGGAACCTTCGAGGGCGGTCGTATACAGAATGAGGGGTTTTCCCTTGACCGGCGCAGCCAACACCGGAGGGTTCTGCAGGTACTGCTTGATCTCGTCTAGTGCACCTTGGCATTTGTGATCCCAAACGAATGGAGTTCCCTTTTTCATCAGGTGGCTGTAAGGACGGCATTTTCCTGAAAAATTGGCGATAAATCGCCGGATGTATGCGAGCTTCCCTTGAAGAGACCGCAACTGTTTGAGGGTTCTTGGCGGAGGCATTTCCATGATCGCCTTGATCTTAGATGGATCTATTTCGATACCTCGATGCCGGATGATGAATCCCAGGAATTTACCCGAGGAGACTCCAAACGCGCTTTTGAGGGGATTCATCTTCAAGTTATATTGTCGAAGGCGTTGAAATACAGTCTCCAGATGCTTTAAATGTTCTTCGTATGACATGCTCTTTACTACGAGGTCATCGAAATAGCACTCGACAATGTCATGTATGAGGTCGTCGAAGATTTTTTTCATGGCCCTTTGATAGGTAGCGCCAGCGTTCTTTAGACCAAAGGGCATAACCCTGTAGCAGAATATACCCAAAGGGGTCCGGAAAGCGGTGTGCTTCTGGTCTTCGGGATGCATCTTTATCTGATTGTATCCCGACGAACCGTCCATAAAGGAGAAAACCTCGTGAGTGGACGTGTTATCTATCATTAGCTCGGTTACTGGTACTGGGAAATCGTCCTTTGGACAGGCTTTATTGAGATCCCTGAAATCCACGCATATGCGTACCGTCCCATTCTTCTTCATTACCGAGACGATATTGGCGATCCAATCGGGATATTGGACTTCTTGGATAAATCCAGAATCGATCAGCTTCTTGACTTCGGCATTGATGCTCATCTCAAGCTCGAGCCGCATCCTTCTCGGCGCCTGCTTGACTGGCTTGATATCTGGGGATATTGCTAATTTATGCACAGCAATCTCCGGATCTAATCCTGGCATCTCGGAGTAGTTCCACGCGAAGCAGTCTTTATGCCGTAGAAGCACGTTCTTTAACGCAGCCACCCTTTCTTCAGATAGCAGCTCGCTGACAAATGTCGGTCGCGGGTCATCTGCCGATCCCAACTCAATCTTCTTAAGGTTATCTGCAGTAGTATGTATACCATCTTCCAGTTCTTTCGGAGCTGGCGGAAATTCCGAGATCACCTCATCGTTGCTGTTCTCAAAGCACCAGGGAAGGTCATCTATGTTCTCGGGCTCTTCTTTTAATAACGTAATCATATAACAGGTGCGAATCCGCTCTCAGGACTGAGGTGGATCCGGTTCTGCTCTTGCGGCCTTGGGTTCGTACTTTTGTTGCGGCGTTACCCTCCATCCGTTGGATAAAGCGAATCTGCCCTGTTGGTACTGGTCCTCGACCCAGTTCTTGAAGGTGAAGCAGTCTTCGGTAGGATGTCCTATGGCTCGGTGATAAGAGCAATACTCAGATGAGGAGCCTTGTTAGCTTGCTCAGGGTGTCTAGACCCTGGAAGCGCGATCATTTGATGTTTTAAAGAGAGCTTGAGTAACCTCTCCGTCTTGTCTCGGGGGAAGGAGTACGCTTGACTCATCTTCTTCATGAGGGACAAATCCGAGCCACGCAATACCCGATCACGTAACCCTCTAATCCTACGTCGTTGTTGTCGGCTCCTCTTTCCGCTTCTTGATTTATTTCCGTCTCTGCGTCGGGCCTTTCGTACAACGGGTTGACAAGGATGAGCATCTTTGTCTTTTGCAGCCTGTTGAAATAGACGTTGCGTCCTGGCCTTCTCATAGATGGCCATCTCGCGGTTGTGGTCTTCCCGAGCTTTCTGACCCACTTTCCTGATAGGCTTGTCCATTCGTTCTTCAAACGACGGACTCGGCACTTCAATCGCGGGGTCTGTTTTTGATGAGGGGTTGGCATTTCCTGACAGGGTGTCCTCTTCTTCATCAAAGGTATATATAGCGTAGCTACTGTGGGCCCGTTCCCGTTTTCCGGTTCTCGCGTATCCAAGCCCAAGTGTTTCCATTTTCCCGTTGGGCAATTTGCGTTGAGTCCCAGGGACATCCCAAATCCTGTTGTAGAACCGAGCCTGTCGAACAGTCTGTTTTTTTGGGTACTCCTTGGCGCTTCAATAGCCTCTTTAATCCATTTGTATAGTATCTGGGCAGACGGATGGGTTGGAGCCTGTCGAGTGTAGCATCCGCGCCATGCCAGATCTCTTTCTCTACTTTCGACTCTGAGGATCAGTAGAATAGGATCACCTTCTCACCCCTTTGCCTGGGAGGGACGTAAAATGTTCGCAGGTCCTGCACATTGTGAGCTTGAAGTGTGTCGAGATCCTTGTAGTGTTCTCGCGGTACCATGGTGATTTGCAAACTATGATCATTGCTAGGGGGTGCTTGTATTGACAGCCGATTGGAGAGCACGGCATTAACCTCATCTTCTGAATCACTTCCGAAGACCAACATGGGGGCGGACGTCCCCAAGTTGTTGCGTTGAGATGGCCCGGCATAAACTATCTCTTCCTCTTCTTCGGTATCGCTCCCGAAAACATGGATGGTGGCGGCGGCTTTGTTCTCCGGGTTGCGACACCTTTCTGTATCCTCGAAATCTGGCAAAAAGTACTTCGCATCTTCGTATTTGCGGACTTCGTTCACGAAAAATGGGTTCAGCTCACCTGTTACGGTATACTCGAAACCATCCTTAAAGTACTTCATACACTGATGTTGTGTAGAAGGGATAATGTTGTACTCGTGTAGCCAAGGACGACCGAGCAAGGCGTTGTAGCAGGTCTTTGCGTCAATGACATGGAATTTGATGTCTTTGACGAGAAGTCCAAAGCGTAATGTTAGTATCACGGATCCGAGAGTCCGTGACGATTGTAAATCAAAACCGGAGATAGTAATTTTGTCACGAGCGAGGTGTTGCACACTCATGCAGATTTCCTTCAACACCCGAACATTAAGGAGATTAACGAAGGATCCATTATCCACCAGGATCTTGCCTATCTTGATATCATGGCAGTATCCAGAGACATATAGGGGCGGTTGTGGTCGCACGTCCCGAGAAGGAGGTCTTCGTCACCGAAAGTGATGTCGGCCGTATGCACTTCCTCCAGTTCATCCTTCATCCTTTCAGTGGCGAGGAAGGCTTGGAATTGCTCAGGTTCTTGTAACGCCTTAATTAGTGAGTCTCGCGCTTCTTTTGATAATAGGAGGGCATCGAGAATGCTAAGCTGAGAAGGTAGCTTCCTTAGGTGCGCTAGGATATTGTAGTCCACCTTACCCTTCCTGGGAGGGTCTTTGGTAGTCAGTTCTTTCATGACCTGGTCATCTAAAGTGATATCCTCGGTGACCTTTTCCTTTCCCTTATCTTTTCTGCTCGCGGGCCCGAGATTCTTTTCTGGGAGTGTGCGATTGCGCAGCTGAATGTTCTCGCAGGCCTCCGATCTCTCCTCTTTCCCTAAAACGGATTCTTTAAAGAGAGGGCCCAAAACAATTTCTTCATCAGAGTCGCTCCCAAAGGTGAGAATTTGTAACCCTCAGGCGTTAACCATGTAACAGTTGCCAGTAGTTCTGTTGTGCCCATCGACAGTACATCTTCGTTCCCGACGGATCTTGCGTTTCATGCGCTTAAAATGTTGCCGATGAGCAACATATCCTTGCCACCATATCTTAAAGGCGTCGCACTCCTCCATGGGGTGTGAAATTTTCCGATGATATGCGCAATAATCAGGGTGCCTCTCCACCCCATCGAGCGTGTTTCCTTCCGAGGGTGGTAGCTTCATTCCCATTGACATGGCTTTGGCAAACCTTTTCCTCGTCTTGAATATCTTCTTGTCTACTTCGGATGCCTTTTGATCTGGCGGGGGTATTTCAACTCTTTCGTTCAGTCGCCTGCATTTGGCTCCTTCTGATGCGGCCATCTCACGCTCCTGATCCGCTTTACTCCTTAGACGAATCTCGTCTAGAAAGGCGTTGATCATTTCATCTGTTGGCCACACACGCTCTGGTTCAGGCTCTGTTCCCAGTTTCTTAGTGCCAGGGGTTTTTTCATCGTCGGTAAACGAGTGGGAGATTATGTTACAACTCGTCACATATCCCTCGGATTCATCCGACGAGCTTTCTTCATCATCTTCCTCTTGAAAGATGTGGTTGAGGAACTCTTGCAGCGTGACAGAAGTTTGCGCCTTTTGATTGTACTCTTCCATCGCGTCGATTTTCTTCTGCAAGTTCGTGCGCTTGTCTCCAGGCTTCACGGGCTTCTTGGATTTCTTCTTCTTTTTCTTCGAAGATTTTGACGGTTGGGCGTGAGTATTTGGGCCATTATCACGAGTCTTCGTAATTGGGCGCGGCTTCAACATCCCTTCGATAATTTGAGGTTCAAGAGGGTCCTTCCATTCGATCGTCGGGCACGCATGAAGGTCCCTCAGCATTCTTTTGGTTTTAGTTGACAGCACGACCTCCCATGGAGCTTCTTCAATAAAGGAACAGGTTGCCCCCGGTGTATCTGCTTTCTTAGGAGTATGCGGCTGTGGTGGGTTCACCTTCCACTTTTCGGACAGTGCAAACTTCCCCTGGAGGTATTGATCTTCAATCCATCCTTTGAAGACGAAGCAATCTTCAATCGGATGACTTACCGTTTGATGGTAAGGGCAATAGTTAGGGTTATTCACCTCAGTGGGTTGCGGCGGTCGCCTTGGATTTGGTAGGTTTATAAGTCTGTTGCGTACTGCCAGCTCGAATAACCGTTTCGTCTTGTCTCGTGGGAACGAGTAGGGACGCTTCATCTTCTCATTATAATACCGGCGTCTCTCTTCTAATTGATCTGTCGGCTTCGGGGCGTTAGGTTGCTGCTGGGCATTCGCGACGAAGGTTGCCCTTCCTTTACCCTTGTCATTCCGAGGTTCCGACTTCGGGGGAGGTGGTCTATGACCCATCTGGTCCATCTGAGCCAACTTGTCGATTAAAGCCTGGAATGTGGTTGGCTTAAAGAACATCATAAACTGGGAGATAGTTGCGTGAGGGTCTAGGGTTCCCACGAACATGCCCACTGCGGGTGCTTCCTCGATGCGTTGTTCGCATCTCGACCACAAATTCCGCCAGCGTATAGCATACTGGACCCAAGTTTTGCCTGGTTTTACCCTGGCGTTAATCAGTGCTGTTATTGGAGTGCGTTCGCTGGCACTTGCGAATCGCTGAGTGAATAGCAGCTCCATTTCAGCGAACGTCTTGATAGAATCGTTCGGGAGTTCCGAATACCATTCGAACGCTGTTTCTGATAAGCTGCCCACGAACTGGCGAAGCAACAGTTTATCATCACCGCCGGTGTTACCGCAAAGGGCCCGGAACTGGGCAACATGTTGATGGGGATTGCCGTCCCCTTATACACGTGAAATTTTGGTATTGTATAGCCCGGCGGGTATTTGATTTGGTCGTACCAGCTTGGATACGGCCGGCCCGTCTTTACGACTTGACCAGCTGCCTCAGTCGCATGATGAACCCGGATTTGCTGGGCTATATAGTCGACCAAATCAGCTTTAGAGATTGTCTCCTCTTTGGCCATTGAGAGGGCCGGTGGTGGATTTGACGTTTCTCCTCGGTCGTCTTCAAGAACGATTGGGGGATCCTCGGCGGGTAGGTCCTGCTGGATCATCATTCCTATCATATCTTGGAAGAGAAGGCCCATACGCTGTATGTTGGCCGCTTGTTCAGCAGCCTCTTTGTCCTTTTTCTCCAGTATCCAGCGAAGGAATTCAGCGTCGGTTTCTTCCTCCTGGCGTGCGTTTGAGGACGTTTCTGGGTTTTCTTTTGGCCCGGTAAGTGCGGCCATAGCATTCATCATTTCCTGGAGCTTTTGCTGTTGCTCCTGATCTTTGGTCACCGATCGTGTAAGCGGTCTATGACCCGTGGACGCACGGCTGTCTTCTTTTCCTGACGCCATGTATACGGTGTGGACCATCATGCCCCCAGACTTAGGGCGTCTGGGCTCAGTGCTTTTAGCTGTCGTTGCAGGCTGGGGGATCTTCTCTGGCTTCCTCCTTTTATGAGCAGTGGAGGTTGAGGGGGCCGTTGAGGTGGGCGTCCAGACAGCCTTTCGTGGTTTAGCCTGGTGACCGGCTTCCGGTTGGATTTTCAGTTTCTTGTGCTGGCGGGAGAAGTTTGGATCGATCATCGAGTCTCGGGCCTGCCGCCAAACCTTATAGATTTTGGAAGACAGCCGTTGAGGGGATCGGGGCTGTTCTGATTTTATTTCCACAACCTTTTTTAGTGGGGGAGGAGACCTCTTCAGCACTGCAGTAGGAGAATTCCTTCTCACCTTATTTAGCATCTCGAAGCTGTTCCCAGTTGGAACAGCAGCATTAACTTCTGCCATCGGGGCTGATGGAGTTAGCCCGGAGGGGGAGTTGCCCCCAGCCTTCCTTACTCGGCGCCAATGGCGATGTCGAGCGTGTCGAGCGGACGGCGTTGGTTCAGCGGTGAGAATGGCTTCGTCTTGCCCCCTGTGTAAATGGGGGGTCGCTGCCGGTGTTAGCCTGTCAAAGACCGATGTCCTTTGGGTAGCAGGAGGGGGGCTGAAGCCGTCAATCTTGTAAAGACCGACTTTTGGCCAGAGAAGCCGCCTTGGCGATTTCGGGAGCAGGAGCGGCCACTTTCTTAGAAGCAGCCTTCTCTGGGATTGTAGGCCCCATGATGGGTCCACAGGATTTCTGGCCCAATCTAGAGAAGACCGAGGCGCTGATGTTGGGCGACCCGTTGAGAGGAGCAGTGACAGGGGTAAGACGATCAAAGACCGACTTCTTGGGAGCTTCCTTTGTCAGCACCGGCGCCGCGAAGCTTGTTGGTGGGAGTATAGTCCAAAAGAACAATCCGGTAGTGGCCTGAGTCACCTGGTCCATCGGCATTGTGAATAACGAAGCAGCTTGGGGTCCGTAGGCTATACCTCCTGGCGAGGCAAAGCGTTGGTCGCAATTGCAGTTTAAGCAGTTGGAGAATTTCGCAGAAGTAGAAGCCATCGATCCTTTGCTTTCTGCAATAAGCAAGACGCCAATTCTTAGTATCTTGAAACCCAAGGGCAACCATTAGCGAACCGCGATTGGTTCGCGAATCCCGACACACGAAGTGTGGAGTGGAAAGAGGAAAAGGTCCCACCGGGCGTGCCAGAATCTGTTCCCCTCCGAAAGAAGGCGCGACATGACGTCTGTCTTGCCTGAGATTTGGGGCAGATGCTAATTGGTGCTATCCGTCCACCTCTCCGAAGATGCCAAGTTGATTCATGGCACCATGTATCGAAGGTTTAAACGGATGCGGCCGATGTAGCAGACTTCGTCAGATTCCCCCTCGTTTGAGGGGGTTTTGATTGTGGGGAGGCTCTTCCCTGCAGGCGCAAGCTCCTGCAGTTAATTACGCTACCGCGTCGCGGTAACAACTTTCTCCTTCTCCAGATGGTCACTTCGTGTCGTGTGTGTTTATTTTATGTTTTGTTGCCCGTGGATTGTTTACGGAGACCGAGGTATGTCGTCGCCCGTAGGGCGTGGACTAGTCTAAATCCGTATTATCTTAGATTTGGGTTTGGGGGTTTGGTTTGAGGATACGTTAGCCATACTTGAGGCTAAGATCAACTCAAACGTTTGTTAAGGATACGTTAGCCATATTTGAGGCTAAGATCAACTTAAACGGGACCGTTTAGATCCGGCAAAAGACCATGCGTGGCTCTATTGTTCCAATTTAGGGACGTGGTGGTCCATTGCTAGTTTAAGGACATTACGGTCCATGGGTAGTTTAAGGACATTGCGGTCCATGGGTAGTTTGAGGACATTGCGGTCCATTGTTAGTTTTAAGACATCTCGGTCAAGGTTAAGGACGTCGTAGACCATGGGTTTAAGAACCCCACAGTCCATTGTTAGTTTTAAGACATCTCGGTCAAGGTTAAGGACGTCGTAGTCCATGGGTTTAAGGACCCCACAGTCCGTTGTTAGTTTTAAGACATCTCGGTCAAGGTTAAGGACGTCGTAGTCCATGGGTTTAAGGACCCCACAGTCCATATCAATGCGTGGTCATCGGGACCCGTCACCTCTTTGAAGACGTTGAGGGATTACAACGCCAAGTGTCAAAGGAGTGAAGAGATGTACCCTGGAACCGGAGTGGATTAAATAGTTTTTGGCCCAATTTAGGATCAAGACCAATTAATTATGTTATGAGCCCATTAGCCCAGTTAATTACGAATTGAGGACTTATGGCCATCTTGGGCTAAGTCCAATCATGTCTGGAATATTGGCTTCCTGTTGGTCCCTTGAAGGAGAGGCTTTGCCTCTATCCATTCGGCCAATTGGGCCAGTGCCTAGTGTTAAACACTAAAGACCAATCAGTGTTGAACACTGGGAGTGAGATTGATAAGTTAGTGTTTTAACACTAAAAGATAGTTGGTGTTAAACACCAGCAACAAGGCTTTCAAATTAGTGTTGGACACTAAAACAGACCAGTGTTAAACACTGGCAACAGAAGTCCCAAACTAGTGTTGAACACTACGGTAATCAGTGTTGAACACTGCAAATATAGTTCTGTGCTTAGTGTTGAACACTAAGGCCAAACAATGTTTTATCACTGAATTCAGGGGTTCCGTTTTAGTGTTAAACACTAAGGCAAGAGGGGTCGCGTGGCAACACGTGAGAGCGCCCTCCCTTCATTTGTTCTTCTAAGACTATTGCATATTTTAGAGCATCACGTGCCATCACGTGACGGGCATTCAAGCGCTTGTGTGTTAAAGCTTCTGTCAAGGGTCACGTGAGGCACTGCCTCCAAAGGGCTTTCTGTAGATCTTTTGGGGGGGTCACGTGGTGACACGGGACCCTGCCTCTATGTATGTTATTTAGAAGATCTGTTAATCTTTTTCAGGAATTAAATTCCTCGTAGGGTTGAACCCTGACAATAATTTCAGAGGAATTAAATTCCTACTTCCTTTTGAAGATTTATATTCTGGAATAGAGTTGGACTCTGAATTTTCTGTAGGAATTAAATTCCTCATATATGTGAAGAACTGAATAGGGTTAAACCCTAATAAAAGCTTTAAGGAATTAAACTCCCACTCTCTGTTAAAGAATTATGATTAAGGGAATTAAATTCCCGTTGTTTCAACAGAACTAAGTTCTTAATTAGGGTTAAACCCTGTTTCTTTTTGTTCTGAAGGAATTAAATTCCCATAACACAGGGTAAAGCCCTAATTTTATTTTAAAGGAATTAAATTCCTATAGTTCTATGAGAATTAAATTCTCGTGCCTCCATTCCCTCTCTATGCTTTGGACCTGCATGGCAGGATCTCAACCCATTGAGAATTAAATTCTCAACTTCAAGGGGAGATGTGCACTTTACAGATCCTCTATCAAAAAGAGAAGAAATAAGTCCTTCTGTTTTATATCAGAGTTAAACTCTGCTGAGAATTAAATTCTCTTCTCTTTCAATGAAACCCTCCCTTTCTTACCTAGGGTTTTCTTTTGCAGAAGATCCAAATTCCTCTAAAGTATCAAGGCTCTCTCTCTTCTCTTCCCTCTGCACATCTATATCCTTTTGTGTGTCTCTTGGCTCCTATTTATAGGAGAAGCAGCCGAGTCAATTAGTTTCGGTGAATCTTTCATTGGGAGATTTGATTTGCATCCATCATTCGTTTTTTGACCTTTGGATTGTTAGGTGAATTTTATTCACCATTGGATTTTAAATCCAGAGATTCTCCTTTGTTATTTCTGTTAGATTTAAAGGGGAAATCTTTCCAAATTCGAGATTTTGCCATAGATAGATGATATTTAATCACCTCTAAATCTTTAATTTAATCGGTTGCTTATAATCTTTTTCCTTTGGAAAGATTTAAGTGATCTCTCCTCAGAATTTGATTCTGTTAACAAATGGGCTTTGAAGTCGGTCACGTGTGGTCACGTGACCCTTGGTCACGTGTGGGCACGTGACCCCCTTGGAACGAGCCTTCTTCTTTCTTTTTGCGCTCTGTCTTCTATTTGCTGTTTAGCTGTCACGTGCCACCACGGGACCCCTGGTCACGTGTGAGCACGTGACCCTCGGCTGGACTCTTTTTCTTGATTTAAGCGGAGAACACGTCTGCTGCTTTTGAATATCACGTGCCAACACGTGACCCTGATCACGTGGGGGCACATGACCTCTTCTGAAGCCTTTTTCTTGATTTGATCAGGGAACCGTTGTGTCTTTGCCGCTGCTTTTAAATGTCACGTGCCGACACGTGACCCTGGTCACGTGGGAGCACGTGACCCTTTCTGAAGCCCTTTTCTTTGATGTAGTCGGGAAGCTGAATTTGCGTTGCCGATGCCTTTAGATATCACGTGCCAACACGTGACTGCTGTTCACGTGTAAGCACGTGACCCTTGTCTGAAGCCTTTTCCATAAGCTTTTCTGATTTTAAATCAGGAAACAAGGGGGAGTACCACTTCTGTACCGAATACCAATGCATACGGCGTTGTGTTCGTGGCCGTTTTGAACGTAGTTCGATACACCGAGAGAGGTTCATGCAGTTGTTCATGCCAGTCCCTCTTATTTCGCGACACCGTCTTTTTTACGATCTTCGTCAAGGTCTCGTTAAAAGCCTCAGCTAGACCGTTAGCTCGGGGATTATAGACTGAAGAGTATCTCCAGTCTATGTTATGCTGTTGTGCAAAGCGGATGATCTTTTGGTTTCTGTAGGCTGGCCCGTTATCGGAGATGATCCGTCTCGGAGTTACAAACCGATAAATGACGTGTGTCTTGAAGAAATAGAGGATCTTCTCCATCTTCACTTCCCTCAGCGGTACCGTTTCTGCCTATTTGTAGAAGTAATCAGTTGTCGCCAAAATGAATCGATGTCCTCTGGACGATGCTGGTTCGATGGGGCCGATTATGTCAGTCCCCCACATTTCAAACGGCCAGCTAGCTACCGTTGGATTTAGTGGATTTGGATGCTGGTGGATAAAGTCCCTATGGATCTGGCACGAGTGGCATTGCTTCGCGTATTCGAGGCAGTCTTGGATCATCGTGGGCCAATAATAACCCATATGTTTGATCTTCAGCTTCATCTTCGCCCCGGCTTGGTGAGAACCGCAGAGTCCGTCGTGAGTTTCTTGGACGACTCTCTTTGCCTCTTCAGGTCCCAGGCATCTTAGCCACAGAGAATCAAAAGACCTTTTATACAGAGTATCATTGACGAAAGCAAAAGATAGAGCTCGTTTCATAAGCTGATGTTTCGAGGACGCATCTTCAGGTGTTCGACGAGATTTGAAGTAGTCTATAAAGACCTCCCTCCAATCCTTAGCCTTTTCCTGGTCTTTTATTTGTAGAGTCATTTGCTCGGTCGCTCCCTTTTCTTCGGACGACTCTGGAGATATTTCTGCCGGTGAGAGAACCCAACGGGTTTGCACAACGATCCTCACGTCATCGAGGTTTTCGTCAGCCAGTTCTTTAGAGAGCTTGGCTAATGCATCCGCTTTGCTATTTTCCGCACGCGGTATGCTTTCCAAGGTGTAGGAAGGAATTTGAGTCAGCAGTCGCTGTACTCTCTCGCCGTATTTCACCAACTCTGGTTTGCACGTTTGATAGTCGCCGTTTACTTGACTAACGACCAATTGGGAATCTTCGTATATGAGGAGGTTTTCAATTCCCATGTTGATGGTGATCTCGAGACCTCCTATCAAAGCTTCATACTCGGCTTCATTATTCGTCCTCGGCTCTGTTAAGGAGAAAGCAAAGTGCATTATCCCTCTTTGTGGAGTCACGAAGATGAGGCCTACCCCTGATTTGATTATAGGGGTGCTTTATTTGCGCTTCTTCATGGAAGGCGCTCCATCGAAGTAGAGTTCCTATTGGGTATCATTCTCTCTTCTCTCCTCGTCGATCGTGTCAAACGCGTGCTCGTTTGGCAATTCACAGTTCAAGGGAGATTCGGCAGGTATCGGATGCTCGGCGAGGAAGTCGGCGATGGCCTGGCCTTTCACTGCCTTAAGAGGCCGATAAGTTATCGAGAACTCCATCAAGAGCAAGGCCCACTTAGTGAGTCGTCCTGTTATTATGGCCTTTGACATCAAATATTTGAGGGGATCCACTTTTGATATGAGATGGACCTCATGTGCCAATGCATAGTGTCTGAGCTTCGTTATTGCGAAGATCAACGCCAGGCAGTGTTTTTCAATGGGAGAGTAATTGCTTTCTGCCCCCAGGAGAACTCGACTTAGATAATAAAGGGCTCTCTCTTTCCCTTGGTCGTTTTCATATGCCCACAGCGCGCCTAAAGAACTTTCCAGGGATGTTGTGTACAGGACGAGAGTTTTTCCTTTAACGGGAGCGGCCAGTACTGGCGGATTCTCCAGTTATTGCTTGATTTCGTCCAGTGCACTTTGGCATTTGCGATCCCAGACGAAAGGGGTTCCTTTCTTCATCAGGTGATTGTAAGGACGACACTTTCCTGAGAGATTGGCTATAAATCGCCGGATATACGCGAGCTTCCTTTAGAGAGAATGTAATTGCTTAAGAATTCTGGGCGGAGGCATTTCCATAATCTCCTTGATCTTTGACGGATCTATCTCGATGCCTCGGTGTCGGACGATGAATCCTAGGAATTTGCCCGAGGAAACTCCGAACGCGCATTTGAGAGGGTTCATCTTCAAGTTGTATTGCCGGAGGCGCTGAAACACGATCTTCAGATGCTCTAAATGTTCCTCGTATGATTTACTTTTAACTACGAGGTCATCGATATAGCATTCGACGATTTCATGTATGAGGTCGTCGAAAATTTTCGTCATGGCCCTCTGATAGGTAGCGCCGGTGTTCTTTAGACCGAAGGGCATCACCTTGTAGCAGAAGATGACCAAAGGGGTTCGGAAAGCGGTGTGCTTCTGGTCTTCGAGATGCATTTTTATCTGATTGTATCCTGACGAGCCGTCCATGAAGGAGAAAACTTCATGAGTGGACGTATTGTCCATCATCAGCTCGGTAACTGGTACGGGAAAATCATCCTTCGGGCAAGCTTTATTGAGGTCCCAAAAGTCCACGCAGATGCGCACCGTCCCATTTTTCTTCATCACTGGGACGATGTTGGCGATCCAGTCAGGATATTGAACCTCTTGGATGAAGCCAGAGTCGATTAGCTTCTTGACCTCGGCGTTGATGCTCATCTCAAGCTCGAGCCTCATTCTTCTCGGTGCCTGTTTGATCGGCTTGACGTCCGGGGATATTGCCAATTTGTGTACAGCAATCTCTGGATCTAGTCCTGGCATCTCGGAATAGTTTCATGCGAAGCAATCTTCATGCTGCATGAGCACGTCTTTTAGCGTAGCCACCCTTTTTTTAGACAACGGCTCACTGACGAACGTCGGCTGCGGGCCACTGACCGTCCCCAAATCAATTTTCTTGAGCTTATCTGCAGTAGTATGTATTCTATCTTCCAGCTCTTTTGGTGCCGGTGGAAATTCTGAGATTACCTCGTCATCATCGTTTTCGAAGCACCAGGGGTGTTCATCCATACCATCAGGCTCTTCTTTTGACAACATTATCATATGACAAGTATGAGATCGCTTCCAAGACCGATGTTGATCTGGTTCTACTCTCGCGGCTTTGGGTTCATGCTTCTGCGGCGGGGTTACCCTCCAGCTGCTGGATAGAGCGAACCTGCCTTGCTGATACTGGTCTTCTACCCAGTCTTTAAATGTGAAACAGTCTTCGAGAGGATATCCTGTTGCCCTGTGATAGGAGCAATAGTCCGGGTGAGAGACTTCGCCTACTTACTCAGGGTGCTTGGACTCCGGGAGTGTCATCATCTGATGTTTTATGACAAGATCGAATATCTTCTTTGTCTTGTCTTGAGGAAAAGAATATTCTCGACCCATCTTCTTTATAAGAGACGAATCTTGGTTGCTCAATTCTCGATCGCGGGGCTTCTTTTTCCCGCTTTGTCGCTGTCGAACGCTTTTCCCGTTTTTTGGTTTATTTTTACCTCTGCGTCGGGCCTTTTGTACAACGGGTTGATAAGGAGGAGCATTTTCATTTTTCACAGCCTGCTGAAGGAGGCGTTGCATCCTGGCTTTCTCGTAGATAGTCATTTCAGGATTATGATCGTCTCGAACCTTTTGACCTGCTTCCCTTATAAGCTTGTCCATTTGTTCTTCGAACGACGGACTGGGAATTTTCACGGTGGGAGCTCTTTCTGGTTCAGGGTTAGCATCTTCCCACAGAGCATCTCCTTCTTCATCAAAGTCATGTATGATGTAGCAGTCGCGGAATAGCTCCCGTTTCTTGGATTGAACATACCCAAGTCCGGTCATTTCCATTCTCCCAATGGGCAACTTTCGTTGAGTTCCTGGAACGTTCCAGATCCTGTTATAGAACCGTGCTTGTCGCGCAGTTTGCTTAAGGGGTACACCCTGGCGTCTCAAGAGTCTCTTTAGTCTGTCTGTGTAATATCTGGGCAAACGGATGGGCTGAAGCCTGTCAAGTGTAGAATCTGCGCCATGCCAGATTTCTCTCTCTACTTTGGTTTCCCCGGATCAGTAGAATAGGATCTCCTTTTCACCTTTTCGCGTGGGAGGGACGTAGAATGTCTGCAGTTCTTCCACACTGTAGGTATCAAGCGCGTCTAGTTCTTTATGATGCTTAGGCGGAACCATGGCAACTTGCAAACTTTGATCTTCATCAGCGAAGGTTTGTATTGATGGCCGAGCAGAGAATACGACATTGACCTCATCTTCCGAGTCGCTGCCGAAGATCAATATAGGAGCGGACGGTCCCGGCATGTTGCACTGGGGCGGACCTGAATAAACTATTTCTTCTTCCTCCTCGGTATCACTCCCGAAGACCGGAATAGTGGTGATAGCTTTGTTCTTATCCTCCAGTTTGCGACATCTTTCTGTGTCCTTGAAATATGGCAGGAAGTATTTTGCATCTTCGTACTTTCGGACTTCATTCACGGAGAACGGGTTTAGTTCCCCTGTCACAGTTTACTCTAGACCATCTCTGAAATACTTCATACTCTGATGTTGTGTAGAAGGGATGATGTTGTACTCGTGTAACCAGGCCGGCCGAGCAAAGTATTGTAGCATGTCTTGGCGTCAATGACGTGAAACTTAATGTCCGTGATAAGCAGCCTAAAGTGTAGTATCAATATTACAGACCCAAGCGTCCGTGATGACTGGGAGTCAAATCCGGAGAAGGTTATTTTATCGCGAGCGAGGTGTTGAACGCTCATGCAGATTTCCTTTAGCACCCTTACGTTAAGAAGATTGACGGAGGATCCATTGTCGCCCAGGATTTTATCTATCTTGATGTCATGACAGTATCTGGAAACATATAGGGGACGGTTGTGCTCGCATGTCCCAGGAAGGAGATCTTCATCGCAGAAGGTGATATCGGCTGTGTGTACTTCTTCCAGCTCGTCCTTCATCTTTTCTTCGGCAGGGAAAGCTTGGAATTGCTCGGGCTCTTGTAATGCCTTGATCAGCGAATCTCTCGCCTCTTTGGATAGCAGAAGGGCGTCGAGAATACTGAGCTGCGAGGGTATCTTCCTCAAGTGTGCCAGAACATTGTAGTCCACCTTATTTTTCTTTGGCGGGTCCTTAGCTGTCAGCTTTTCGACGGTCTTGGTCATCAAGGATGATATCCTCAGGGATCTTTTCTTTTCCCTTATCTTTTCTATTTGACCCACTGTTCGAGGGCCCAAGATTCTTTTCGGGCAGCGTACGATTGCGCAGCTAAATATTTTTCACAGGCCTTCGGTTCTTCCTTTTTTCCCAAGGTGGACTCTTTAAAGAGAGGGCCAAGAGTCATTTCTTCGTCAGAGTCGCTCCCGAAGGTGAGAACTTGCGATCCTTCGGCGTTGACCATGCGACAGTTGCTGGTAGTTCTTTTTCGCTCCTCGGTCGTACTTCTTTGCTCCCGACGAGTTTTGCGTTTTATCCGCTTAAAATATTTCCGGTGAGCAACTTATCCCTGCCACCATCTTTTAAAAGCGTTGCACTCTTCGGTGGGGTGCGCAATCTTTCAATGATATAAGCAGTAGCTAGGATGTGTTTCTGCTTCACCAAGAATATTTCTTGCGGAGGGTGGCAGCTTCATTCCCATCGATTTGGCTTTAGCGAACCTTTTCCTCGTCTGGAACCTGTTTTTATTTGCGACGAATGTACTTTGATCTGGAGGGAGTGATTCAACCCGTTCGTCCAATCGTCGGCGTTTGGCCTTTCCAAATATGACCATGCTCTCGAGCAGCTTTGCTTTTAAGAAGAGCTTCGTTCAGGAATGCATCAATAGTTTCGTCTGATGGCCGTAGGAGTTCCAGCTCAGGATCTGCCCCCAGTTTCTTTGTGTAAGAAGCTTCTTCATCATTTATTAACGATTGAGAGATCACATGGCATCTTGCTACATAACCTTCAGATTCATCCGATGAGTCTTCTCCATTGTCATCACCTCCGTCCTCAAGGACGTGGCTGAGAAATTCTTGGAGTGTGACTGGAATCCGTGCTTTTTGATTATATTCTTCCAACGCGTCAATCTATTTTTGCAGGTCCATGCGCTTGTCACCGGGCTTCACGGGCTTTTTGGTCTTCTTCTTTTTCTTCGAATACTTTCACGGCTGGGTGTGAGCGCTTTGGCTATCACTACCAATCTTTGGAGTCGGGCGCGGTTTCAGCATTCCCTTGACGATATCAGGTTCCAGTGGATTCTTCCACTTGAGTGCCGGGCATGTGTGGAGATCTTTCAGCATTCTTTTAGTTTTGGCTGAAAGAGCGACCTCCCATGGAGCTTCTTCTACGAAAGAACACGATGCCCCCAGTGTATCCGTCTTCTTGAGAGCGTGCGGCTGAGGCGGGTTCACCTTCCAATTCTCGGACAATACGAATTTGCCCTGTTGGTACTGATCTTATATCCAGCTTTTGAAGATGTAACAATCTTTGATCGGATGGCCCAACATTCGGTGATAAGGGCAATAGTTAGGATTGCTAATGTTTCCTGATTGCGCTGGGCATCTTGGCTCCGGCAGAGTGATGAGCCTGTTGCGCAGTGCTAGCTCGAATAACCTTTTTGTCTTGTCTCGAGGGAACGAGTAAGGGCGTCTCATTTTATCTCTAAGAGATCGAGTTCTATCATTTTGGTGATCAACTGGTCTTAGACCACTGGGCTGCTGTTGAGCGTTAGCGACGACGGTCGCTTTCCCCTTTCCCTTCTCGTTCCGTGGCTCCGGCTTTGGAGGAGACGGTTTATGACCCATCTGGTCCATTTGGGCTAGTTTGTCGATCAAGGCTTGGAACATGGTCGGCTTGAAGAACATCATGAATTGGGAAATAGTTGCATGAGTGTCCAGAGTGCCCACGAACATGCCTACCGCCGGCGCTTCTTCGATGAGCTGTTCGCATTTCGACCACAGATTTCGCCATCGTATTGCGTATTGAACCCATGTCTTGCCTGGCTTTACCATAGCGTTAATCAATGTTGTGATTGGGGTGCGCTCGCTAGCGCTTGCGAATCTTTACGTAAATAACAGCTCCATCTCCGCAAATGTCTTGACAGAGTCGTTCGGGAGTTCAGAGTACCACTCAAATGCCGTTTCCGACAAGCTGCCGACGAATTGGCGAAGTAGCAATTTATCATCACCTCTGGTGTTGCCACATAGAGCCCTAAACTGGGCGACATGCTGGTGAGGATTGCCCATCCCTTTGTATACATGAAATTTAGGGATCGTATATCCCGGCGGGTACTTTATTTGGTCATACCAGCCTGGATATGGTCGCCCTGTTTTAACAACTTGGCCGGCCGCTTCATTCGCCTGGTGAGCTCGTATTTGCTGAGCAATATAGTCATCCAGAGCGGCCTTGGAAATGGTTTCCTCTTTGGCTGCTGAAAGAGCCGTAGGAGGGTTCGATGTCTCCCCTCTGTCGTCTTCAATGATGATCGGGGGGTCTTTAGCTGGAGGTTCCGGCTGTAACATCATCCCAGCCATGTCTTGGAACAAGAGAGCCATTCGTTTTATATTGGCTGCCTGTTCCGTAGCCTCTTTTTCCTTCCTCTCGAGCACTCTTCGGAGGAACTCGGTGTTAGTTTCTTGTTCCCGACGCTGCTCCGAGGTCTCTGGATTTTCTTTTGGCCCAGTGAGTGCGGCCATTGCAGTCAGCATCTCCTGAAGCTTCTGTTGTTGTTGTTCCTGAGCCCTTGTTATTGATCGGGTAAGCGGTCGATGACCCGTAGAAGCACGGCTTTTCTCTTTTCCGGAAGCCATATAAACGGTATGTACCATCATGCCCCCAGACTTAGGGCGTTTAGATTCAGCGCTTTTACGGTTTGCCGCGGTCATGGGGGCTTTCTCTGGCCTCCTTCTTTTTTGAGCGGTTGATGTCGAGGGAGCCGTTGCGGCGGGTACCCAGACGGATGATGTCTTTTGTGGTACCACAAGACGGCTCTTTTCTTGCTGAGCTTTGAGCTTCTTTGGTCGACGAGAGTAGTCTTGGTCAATCACCGATTCCTAGACCTGTCGCCAGACTTTGTAAATTTTGGAAGAAAGCCACTGAGGGGGTTGTTCTGGCTTCGCCTTCGGTGCATTCTCCATGGGTGGAGGAGATCTCTTCAGTACTGCAGTAGGAGAGTTCCTGCGCACCTTGTTAAGCAGTTCAAAGCTATTCCCGATTGGAACAGCAGCATCGATCTCCACCGTTGGAGCTGGTGGAGTAAATCCAGACGGAGAGCTGCCCCCAGCCTTACTTACTCGGCGCCAGTGACGACGGCGAGCATGTCGCGCAGATGGTGTTGGTTCAGCTATGGGGATGGCTTTGCCATGCCCCCTGTTCTGGTGATGTGCTTCTGGTATAAGCCTCTTGAAGACCGACGTCCGTTAAGCAGTATTATCCAATCTGTCAAAGACAGACCTTTGGGCAGGAACGGGAGACGGAGTGGCCAGCTTCGTAAAGACTGATTCTTTGATGTGAGAAGCTTCTTTAGTGACCTCGAGAGTCGGAATGGCTATCCGCTTTGGGATGACTGCTTCAGGTATCATGGGCTTCTTGACGGACCCATTGGAGTTCAAGCTCAGCCTATTGAAGACTGATGCTGTTGGCTAGACATCGGATGACCCGTTGAGAGGGGCCATGGTGGTAGTGAGACGATCAAAGAGCGACTTCTTTTGCGCTTCTTGCGGCAACGGGATGTTAACACTCACTGGTGGGAGCATGGTCCCGAAGAAAAACCCGGTGGTAGCCCGCGTTACCTGCTCTACCGGCATTGTGAGTAGGGAGGCCGCCTGGGGCCCGTAAGTTAAACCTCCAGATGAGGTGGAATGGAAGTTGCAGTTGCAAATAGAACATTTCGTGCAAGTAGACACCATTGATCTTTCGTTTTCTGCATGGAGCAAGACACCAAATCTTAGTACCTCGAATTCAAGGGCAACCATATCAAACTGTGATTCGTTCGCGAACACGACACACGAAGTGTGGAGTGGAAAGTGGAAAAGGTCCCACCGGGTGTGCCAGAATCTGTTCCCCGCCGAAAGACGCGGACGAAGGCGCGGTGAACGTCTCGCCTGAATTTCGGGGCAGATGCTAATAGGTGCTATCCGTCCACCTCTCCGAAGATGCCAAGTTGATTTATGGAACCATGTATCGAAGGTTTAAACGAATGAGGCCGATGTAGCAGACTTCGTCAGATTCCCCCTCGTTTGAGGGTTTTTTTTTATTGTGGGGACGCTCTTCCCTGCAGGCGCAAGCCCCTGCAGTTAATTACGCTACCGCATCGCGGTAACCACTTTCTCCTTCTCCAGATGGTCACTTCGTGTCGTGGGTGTTTGTTTTTGTGTTTGGTTGCCCGTGGATTGTATACGGAGACTAATTTATGTTGTCGCCCGTAGGGCGTGGATTAGTCCAAATCCGTATCCTCTTCGATTTGGGTTTGGGGGTTAGTTTTATGGATACGTTAGCCTCATTTGAGACTAAGATCAACTTAAACGTTTGTTAAGGATACGTTAGTCTAATTTTAGACTAAGATCAACTTAATAGGATCGTTTAGATCTAACAAGAGAGCATTTGGGCTCTGTTGTTTAGTTTAGGGACTTTGCGTTCCATTGTTAGTTTAAGGACATTACGGTCCATTGTTAGTTTAAGGACGTTTCGGTCCGAGGTTAAGGACATCATAGTCTGTGGGTTTAAAGGGACCCCACAGTCCAGGTTAAGGATATCATAGTCCGTGAGTTTAAGGACCCCACAGTCCGTAGTTTAAAGATGTCATAGTCTATAAAGTTTAAGGACATCATAGTCCATGAGTTTAAGGACCCCACAGTCCGTGAAATGTGTGGTTGTCGGGACCCGTCGCCTCTCTGAAGATGTTGAAGGATTACAGCGACAGATATCAAAGGAGTAAAGAGATGTATCCTCGAACCGGTGTGAGTTGGTTGAAAGATCTGTAGTCCAATTTAGGGCTAAGATCTGTTGAAATGTTTATGAGCAGATGGGCTCAATTAAATATAAGTTGAGGACTTATGGCCAATTTTGGGCTAAGTCCAATCAGATTAAAATATTTAACATTTTATTTAGGGCTGTTGAGCTTTTATTTGGGCTTGGCCCTTTTAATAATGCTAAGCATTATATCTTGACAAAAAAAAATTGTCTTGTATTGAATGCAGAGCATTCATTTGAGCTCTGGCTTATTAAAGAACAATTTATGTTCTGTCAGCGCAACACGTGGCGCGCCAGGCGTTTTGCGCCAATTAAAGAGCGCAGTGCGTTTCTGCCAAGTAGCGCACATGTGGAGGACACGTGTCGCTTTTGGCGCTTTGCGCCAGTTAAAGAGCGCAGTGCGCTTCTGCCAAGTAGCGCACACATGGTTGACACGTGTCGCGCTTGGCGCCAGTTAAAGAGTGCAATGCGCTTCTGCCATGTTGCGCACACATGGTTGACACCTGTCACGCTTGGCGCGTTGCGCCAGATGATGAGCTCATGATGCCAATTTATGAGCGCAGAGTGCTAGTTTAGTGGCGCACACGTGAGTTACACGTGGTGCGCTTGGCGCTGAGCGCCAGCCCATGAGCGCAGTGCGCTGTTTCAGAAGCGCATAGCGCAAATTGTTTAATTGGCGCACACGTGGTTGACACGTGGCGCATTTGGCGCTGAGCGCCGGTACAGAGAGAGCAGAAGCGTAGTTTAAGAGCGCAAGGTGCATTTCAAGAGCGCAAAGCGCATTTGATCAATTTTATGATCTGGGAACAAATTTATGTTCTTTTAGAAAAGACTTTGTCTCAAGATTCAAGAACAACAGATCTTATTTTGCAGGAAGAGATTTTCAATCTCTTATTTTGATGAAAGGCTTTGCCTTTATAGATCCATGATGTGTGAGAAGAATATGTTCTTCTTTTATTTTATGATGAGATCTTTTGATCTCTTTTGTGAAAGACTTTTTGTCTTGAAGATCTATGATTTTTTTGAAGAAAAGAATTCTTCGTTTTAATTATGAGATGATCTCATCTCTTTATTCATCATCATTCTTTTTACCTTGAAGAAGTAATCTTCTTTTGCTGAGAGCTATGCTTCTCTTCCTTTGAATTTTTCAAAGTTTATGGGGGGGAGTTCTCTATATCAGACTTGAAGTCTTGGGGCATTTTTATAGGGCAAGATGATTTGTTAAATCAGTTAAAGAGATCTTTCTCTGATTGATTTGGGGATATTTCCCACCGTTGGATCTTTGATCCTAGGGCTTCTGTTTTACAGAAGGTAATCTTCTTGTTTTTAACAAGATTGGAAAATCTTTCCATAACAGAATTTAATTCTGATTAATTAATGATTTATCATTACTATTAGATCTTTTGATCTAACGGTGGGGAATTTTATAATTCCAGCGCTAGCGCACCTGTGTTTGACACGTGGTGCGCTGCTCAGAGCGCAGCACAGCCTGCGCTAGCGCACCCGTGTATGACACATGGCGCGCAGCGCGCCTAGCTCTAGCGCACACATGGTGCGCTGCCTAGGGCGCAGCGCACCTGGCGCTGGATCTGGAGTGTTGCTTCAATTTTTGAAATTCGAATTTCAAACAGAGCTTTGCTCTGATTGGGGGAAACATAGGGGACCACATCTTAAAGATGATCATCTATATTGAAGACCTCGCAGACCTTGGGACCACGTTGGAGAACGAGTTATATACAGACTTGATTCTACAGTCCCTACCCTCTATCTACGCCCGGTTTATCTTGGATTTCAATATTCAGGGTAAGGAAGTTTCACTTCCAGAACTCCTTAACATGTTGAGGAGTGCAGAGGGAACCCTACAGAAAACCAGGGAGACACCCGCTCTGCTTATTGGGGAATCTTCCTCTTCTAGATCTAAGGCGAAAGCCAAGGGGAAGAAGAAGAAAGCCCCCACCAAGCCGAAAGGCGGTGTCAGTAAAGTAGAGGGAAAGGGCAAGGTAAGAGTTTCGGGGCCGACAGTAGGAAAGGAGGAATGTTTCTATTGTTACAGGAAAGGCCATTGGAAGAAGGACTGCAGGGCTTGGAAAGTCAGAAATCAGGATTCGAAGCACGTTGTGGTTTTGGCTTCAGGTGTGTTTATGATTGAAAACTGTCTGTCAATTAACTCTACTTCCTAGGTACTAGATACCGGATCAGGATCTCATATCTGTAATTCATTTCAGGTTCTGAGAAACCGTAGAGTTATCAAGGCAATTGATATGACTCTCAGAGTTGCTAACGGAATGAGCGTGGATGCTGTATCCGTAAGAGAATATCACCAAAGATTGACAAGTAGGCAGATTTTTGTTTTGCGTAACTGTTTTTGTGTACCTAGTTTGACATGTAATATCATCTCTGTATCTTTAATATCTAAAGAAGGTTATGATTTTATGTTTGTAAGCGATATCATCCACATCCACCTTAATCATAGTTTGATTGGGTCAGGTACACGAGATAACAGTATATACGTGTTAAATCAAGCTTAGGTTTTCAATGTCCAGAACACACTAAAAAAAGTCTCCAGAATTAAATCAAGCTTTCTTATGGCATTGGAGACTGGGTCACATCAATGAAACATGGTTGACGAAATTACATAAAGAGGGATACTTGGATCCGTTTGAATATATGTCTTATGCAACTTGTCAATTATATCTCAAAGGAAAGATGACTAAGACTCCGTTCACAGGATACAGGGTAAGAGCAAGGACTCATACACAGCGACGTGTGTGGTCCAATGTCTACACATGCAAGAAGTGGTTATTCTTACTTCATTACTTTTACAGATGATTTCTCAAGGTATGTACATGTATTCTTGATGAAACATAAATCCGAGGCGTTTGAGAAATTCCAGGAATACAAGAATGAAATGGAAAAACAAACATGCAAAACTATCAAGACACTTAGATCTGATCGAGGTGGTGAATACTTAAGTGCCGAGTTCCTGGATTACTTAAAAGAGAATGGAATTCTTTCTCAGCTTACTTCTTCATACACACCTCAACACAACGGTGTATCGGAAAGATAAAACCGCACCTTATTGGATATGGTACGTTCCATAATGAGTAATGCTGAGTTACCGCGATCCTTCTGGGGTTATGCACTGGAATCTGCTGCATATCTTTTGAACAAGGTTCCTACTAAGTCAGTGCCTACCACACCATATGAAATGTGGAGTGGGAAGAAACCCTATCTTAAGTATCTAAAGATATGGGGATATCTAGCTTTTGTAAAAAAGCAGCATGCGGACAAGCTCGAGGCACGCTCAATACTGTGTAACTTTGTGGGATACCTAAAGAACTCTAGAGGGTATCTTTTCTATTACGCGAACGAACAAAAGGTCTTTGTTTTTCGGCATGCCCACCTTTTGGAGACAAAATTTCTTGAAAAAGAAATAAGTGGGAGTGCAATAAAACTGGAAGAAATTCCAGAACCATAAGCTATTACTGAAAGCATGGTGGAAGCAGAAGTTTCAAAGGAACCGGACATCCCTGCGCCACTCCGCAGGTCTAGTAGGCAGTCTCATCCGCCCGAGAGATATTACAGTTTTCTCATAGACGGGGATCGAGAGAATTGCATCATCGATGATGATGAGCCAACTAGTTTCCAACAAGCCATTTGGAGCAGAGACTCGGTAAAATGGTTGGATTCAATGCGGACCAAAATGGAGTCCATGTACACCAACAAAGTATGGACTTTGGACATTGCTCCAGAAAGGGTAAAACCCATAGTCTGCAAATGGATCTTCAGAAAGAAGATTGGAGTAGATGGACAGGTTGAAAGCTATAAGGCTAGACTTGTTGCAAAAGGTTTTCGTCAAAGACCTGATTTGGATTATGATGAAACCTATTCTCCAGTGGCTATGCTTAAATCCATTCGGATCCTACTTACCATTGCTGCCTTCCACGAAAATTTGGCAGATAGACATAAAGACCTCTTTTCTAAATTGAAATTTGGACGAGTGTGTTTATATGGATCAGCCGGAGGGTTTCATAGAGAGTGAGAGCAGTGGAAAGGTGTGAAAGTTGCTTAAATCTATTTATGAATTAAAGCAGGTATCGTGGAGTTGGAACACTTTGATGAGACAGTCAAGGAATTCGACTTTATCAAAAATCCAGATGAACTATGTATTTATAGTAAGATTGTAGCGAGAACTGTGGTATTTCTCGTCTTGTACGTGGATGACATTCTCCTGATAGGAAATGACATTCCTATGCTACAATCAGTCAAAGGATTCTTGTCACAAAGGTTCTCCATGAAAGACCCGAGTGATGCCTCCTACATTCTGGGGATCCAGATCTATCGTGATAGATCTAAGAGGATGTTGGGATTTTCACAGTCAAGATACATCGACACCATACTGAAAAGATTTAGTATGGAAGATTCAAAGCACGGTAATCTACCGGCTTGTCACGGGATCACCCTCTCCAAAGAGATGTCTCCTAAGACTAATTTGGAAAGGGATCGCAAGCGTATTATACCCTACGCTTCTGCAGTAGGCTCTATAATGTATGTGATATTGTGTACCAGACCAGATGTAGCTTACGCACTGAGCGTTGTAAGCAGGTATCAGTCAAATCCTGGAGAGAAGCACTGGACAGCAGTTAAGAACATTCTCAAGTACCTGAGAAGGACTAAAGAGATGTTCTTGGTGTATGGCAGTAAAGACCTCCAGATCGAGGCCTTCGCTGACTCCAGCTTTCAGAGTGACAAGGATGACTCCAGGTCTATGTCGGGTTATCTATTTACCCTCAATGGAGGGGCGGTCTATTGGAAGAGCTCTAAGCAGGACACCGTTGCTGACTCGACGATGGAAACGGAGTATATCGCTACATGTGACGCCGCAAAAGAAGCAGCCTGGATGAGAAAGTTGATTACAAAACTTCATGTGGTTCCGTCCATTGTCGATCCAATACCTTTGTAATGTAACAACAACGGGGCTATAGTTTTAGCAAAGGAACCAAGGTCCCATTAGAAGTCCAGACACATCTTGAGGAGGTACCACCTGATCAGGGAGATCGTTGATCGCCGGGAGATCGAGGTGCAGAGAGTTGACACGGAGAATAACACTGCAGATCCACTCACAAAGGCCATCCCTCAGACACAGTTCGAGAGGCAAATCGATATGATAGGTCTGCGATATGCCAATACATGGCCTTAGTACAAGTGGAAGATTGTTAGTGATATATGCCCTAGAGGCCATTATTGTATAGTACAGGATTGTATATTACATTTTGGAAGATTGGGATATACACAGATATAATAATAGTCTTGCTCAAAATGGTAGTGTACTACCTGGTTTGATTCTATCTCAATATGTGTAAATGTTTCTTTTAGCATATCGCTAATACATATTGATAGAGCCCTTAGGATCTTTGCTTGACTACCAACGTTGCAGTCATACTAGTAGGGACTGGGTAGTCTATAAGCACATCCTTATACTGGTCCCTAGTCGTAGAATTATCAAGGCAGGATATCGATACTCCAGAGTAGACTAGTGTATACGCTTCTCATCCCAGCAGGGGAGCTGGCCTATCCCATAGCCATTGGTATGTCGTACCGGAGATAGTATACATGTGCTTATTGGGTTATGAGTTACACTAGACGGACTCGATGGGAACTGCTGGTTGGTATTATACCTTTCGTCAGGTAGCAGTTCCCAGGTGGCATGAGTACAGGTTAGTCCGCTACTTGACATCACTATTCGTCTCGAGTGTGTTTCCACTGTACTTAGATCATTACCCTACCACGGCTCAAGTGAGTCATGCAAATAGGTAGTGGTTGGGTGCAGTCCCGAAGCACTGGGAGGCAGTAGTGGTTAGATAAGATTCGTCTCTCTCGGTATTGGGGGTTGATATCGCGTTGTGTTCGGAAAGCCATTGCACAAAGTCCCTGGCCCGGGCAAGCGAGATTTACCGGTAGGTACTCCAGTAGTTTCTCAGGATGTATTGGGCTCTATACCGGCACGACTTATTGCGCTATTAGGGGTCTAACGGTTACCATCCCCTTAGGCCCGAGATGCGATACTCTTAGACGAACAGACCGGACTGTACGGAGATTGTCACAGATAGGCTCAGTAGGAGTTTGGATGAGTTTGCTCATCGGCATTCTTACCGATAGATACCTGGGTAGCCGTTACGTGCAGCTAGTACCGCCGACGGACTTATTGTTAAACCCACTGCCAGCGTACTGTCGAGTCTTTAAAGTGCCACATAGAGGGTTTCCTTGCTTCGGGCGAAACGACGTAGAGGCCGTATGGTTTTACGGCAGGGTTCCGATCATATACGTGTACTGGCTATGCGGATGTTGTTCGGAAGGATAATACTAGTGGGCTTTGGTTTAAGCCGGATTCTAGTATTATATTATTGGATTATTATTATCTCATTGTATTCGTATTTTTTGGAATACGAATACGGATATGTATATACAGTGAGGGCATTCTTGTAATTTCACAAGAGATGCTTCTAGAAGGGGACACCTTATTGTTTGGTTTATCTATTTTTAGAAATAGATTAATGAGGTGGAAATGGAGATATTTGTAGCATGGTGAAGCATGGCTTATTTGTTTTGTTTATAGCTTTGTGTTTACTATTGAAGCATGGTTGTTATTTCTATTGGAAAATAATCTATGCTTCATGTGAGATGAGTATGAGCCATTCTCCATACTAGCCAAGACTTAGCTCATTTGCTCATTTGCTTTCTCTCTCCATTTTTCTCTCCTTCTTCCTCAAGACCTAAAACCTTCATATGTGTTGTGAATCATTAGGTCTATAGAGATTAAATACTTCATTAGACACTTTACATCTTCTAAGCTACCTAACTTAGCGAACTAGGTATCTTAGTTAGCTCGGTTTAAAGGTTGAAGCTTAAGGTATAGACTCTCGGGTGGATCATCTTCGACACGAGAAGGCCGATGATCAAGCGCGATCTGAATCTTCGAGGAGCTCAAGAAGAGGAGGAGGAGAAGACCCGAAGGACAAGTAATAAGGAGGTATAACACTATCATAGTAGTCAGAACCTCTAAGTAGAATAGCTAGTTAAGGTTTTTGTTATGATCCTAGAGTTAAAGTCGGTGCTGCAAAGTATCAAAATCGTTTTTTGTAAATTCCGCCTCCCCACAAGTGCGTGGGGTGTGCGACATCGACTTACACTTCGGGGCCATACTCCTACCGGTGAGTTTCGGTGCCTCATCGCCGCAAGAAAAAGCTCCCAAAAGGTAGGTCTTCGATCGACTGGCGACCACAACGGCCCCTCTCAATAGGCCATCCAAATCTGGCGTCTCAGTCTTCAACAGGCTGAGCAAGAGCACAAACGGGCCCGTAAAGTGGCTCGTGATACTTGAATGGTTACCCCAAAACGGCTAGCTCTCTCAACTCCTGCTACGGGTGAAGCCATCAAAAGCACTTCCCCCATCAGAAAGTCGGTCTTTTAAAGATTGGTCGGCCCCTCCCAAACTTTAACAAGGACGTCGGTCTTCAAAAGACTGACGCCAACAGAAGCCCCTCAGCAAAGCCGGGGGCACGATGAAGCCGCTTCCAAAACTGAGGCGGTCCCTTCTGCAAGACACGCTCGACATCGCCACTGGCGCCAGGTGAAAAAAGCTGGGGGCAACTCACCCTCTGGACTCACTCCTCCAGCTCCAATGGTGGAAATTGATGTTGTTGTTCCAACCGGGAACAACTTTGATCCGTTTAGGAGGGTACGTAAGAACACCCTGACGGCGGTGCTTAAGAAATCAGCTCTGCCAGCAGAGGCCACTTTTCAGGCAGAACCGGAGCGCCCTCATCACCTCAAAAATTCATAGGGTCTGGCGAAAAGTCTAGGACTCTGTGATTGACCGAAAAATTGAAGGCTCGGTAAGAAAAAGACCACTCATCCGTCATACAACGAGAGACTTCTTCTACACGAGAGCCTGTTACAACGGCTCCTTCAACTTCAACCTCCTATAGAAGGACGAGGCTGGAGAAAATCCCACCGCATGCGGAAAATTCCAAAGGCGATTGTTTCCCCCAATCAGAGAGCAAAGCATTGTTCAAAATTTGAAATTTGAACTAAAGCAGCGCCCCACGTGCAAAGCACGAGAGCGCCAGCGCCATGAGTCAAAGACTCTGAGGCAGTGTCTCACGTGCAAAGCACGAGAGCGCCAGCGCCATAAGTCAAAGACTCTGAGGCGGTGCCTCACGTGCAAAGCACGAGAGCGCCACCGCCATGTGTCAAAGACTCTGAGGCAGAGCCACACGTGCAAAGCACGAGAGTGCTAGTGCTAAGAGCGTCGGCGCCAAGAGTCAAAGACTCTGAGGCAGTGCCTCATGTGCAAAACACGAGAGCGCCGACGCCAAGAGCGCCGACGCCATGAGTCAAAGACTCTGAGGCAGCGCCTCACGTACAAAGCACGAGAGCGCCAGTGCCAAGAGCGCCGGCGCCATGAGTCAAAGACTCTGAGGCAGCGCCTCACGTGCAAAGAACGAGAGCGCTAGTGTTCACACCAGAATATTGCATTATTATATTCCCCATTCTTATTCTTTTTATAAATAAACAGGTGCTTTTGACGCATGTCTGCTACATGTTACAGGTTACAGGTTCTTGGACAGGAAACAGTGAAAACGATGTAAAGACGATGAAAAAGTGGACTTTAACCAATAAACAGAAGATCTTGATCAAGCCTACATAAGAAACAGTTCACAAAGCAAGATTCAAGACATCGACTCAAAGAGAACGGGTAGAAGTCCACTACAATGTTCACTGAAAATCTGGAAGAGAACCAGAAGCCCAATTGATAAAAGAACCAAAGAATCAGTAGCCTAAAATGACCCAGAAGCATACCCAAAATTTTCAGCACTTGAACCAACAAATGGGCCGCGGAACCGCAGCCCAAGCCCACCATTGCCGCGGTTCCGTGGCCGTATAATGCCCGGAGGTTGTGAAAATTTTACCAAAACTCGTGACGGCTCTGAAAAGATTTCCTAAGAGTATATTTGTAATTGTAGACATACGGATCAAAATGTAACCTAAGGTTTCCTATTCTCTATAAATAGGAACTCTAAAGAATGTATTTTCTCATGCCTCCCTATGCCTCTTTCTATGAATACAATTTAGAATTATTTTGGAGAGCATCGATGCCTCTTTTCATATCATCTATTCAGATCTGACAACCCTGCGTACATGTTTGGAGAGAGCCATCTGTAAAGTAAGTAGATTTATTTAATTGCCCTAGAATAGATTTCAATTCTTGCCCTAGGTAATTTTTATTCTCGGCCCTTGATAAATGTATTTTAATTCCCTAATGAGTGAGTAGTCTCCTCGCTTGTTAGGGTTAGATCTGAGGAAGGTTTGAGAGACGAAGATCTCTCATCCCCTTTCTTGCCCGTCATATATTTTCATAGGACTCTATGCATACATGCACATACCGCACCCTACGGCACCTTACCCCTCGAGGTAGCGGTGATACCGTAGTATAAAGGCCCGGTTGTGATTGTTTTCCATGGAGGTTAGGGTAAGGATTGATAAAGGAAGGACAAGAACCTAGAGGAAGAAACATCTTTCCAAATGATTCTAATCCCTTTTATTAATAATTACCATAACACCTAATTAGATCTTCATATGGGTATAGAAAGTGGTGAGATTTATTGACTTTCCAGACTTAACCTAGATCTAACCCTAGCAAGATTTAGATATAGATTAATTCAGTTTTTAGATTTAATAATCAATCTGACCACAATCGGAATTAACTCGTTTGAGCGACTAGGAAATTCACAACATCCCTGTGGACCGACCCATACTCACCGGCTAGCTACATGCGACGTCGTTCTTGATTGCGGTTAATAGATAGTTTTTGAGATCAATCAAATGGCGCCGTTGCCGGGGAAGGCGTAGAAATTTCCTTTTTGCAATTTCGGGTTAATATTAAAATTAAAAAATCATAAAAATCTAAAAAATCCAAAAATTATAAAAATATATCAATTGTTATTTTTTTGGAAAGGGTACTTTGTTGTTTGAATCTTGCAGGAACAATCGAGACGGATCTGAAAATTTCCAGAAAGAGAAACAGAAAACGGGATATCGGAACAGAAGAGATTTTGAACAACAGAACAATGGAATTTTTCTGGAGATTTGAACCCCCCATCGTGCCGCGTTTCTGCCGCCTAAACCTACTTTGTACCGCTGAACCGCGGCCACCTCGATGAGTTAGCACGTGAGAATTTTTTTTGGGAACCGTGCCTGCTAGAGAACCGCGGAACCGCGGTGGGACCCCCTGTTTGGCCGCGGAAAAGCTGCCGTTTGGTGGCAACATTTGTCCAAATTTGCTCTATAAGTTCCTCTGTTTCTTCTCTGTATATTTTGAAATATCTTTTCTGGAAATTCCTGCAGGATTCCGTGAGCTATAAAATATATTCCCTTCCATATAACAAATCTTGTGCAGGATTTTTGTGCCAAGTTTAAAATAGAAATTGATTGCAAGTAATCTTTTTTGTTGCATATCTTTTCTCGAATATCTTTTTGCAACAATTTTTTCCAAATAAAGATTCTTTGTGATATGCTTAAAATAATAACTGATTGCAAGTAATATTTTTCTGTTGCATATCTTTTATTAAAAATCTTTTTGCAACATTTTTTTCCAAATAAAGATTCTTTGTGATACGCTTAAAATAATAATAGATTGCAAGTAATATTTTTCTGTTGCATATCTTTTATTAAAAATCTTTTTGCAATAATATTCAAATAAAGAAAAAGAAAAAGGAAAATTTTTATTAGAGAACTTGCAAACTTTTGCCGCAAATATATCCCTGCACCACCACCCAACTTTCTTTCTTTCACTCTTTCTTCTAACATGGGTACCCCACATAATAAATCACTTGCCGAACTTTGGTATCCCGAACCTAATTTTTCGTCGTTCGACAATTTGTTCGATCAATTTAAAGACGATCCTTCCATGCCTAAAATATCTTTGAAAGATCAAATAGAGGCGTCTAGGAGAAACAATTCGACTTTTCAACCCACTTTATGTCAACCAAGTCAATCTTTACCACCTCCATATGTTGATACCACCTTTTCAAGTCCTTTTGTCACTCCTAAGCCGATGTCCATTGCTGAGCATATTGCTCAATCTCGCAGCCGATCTTTCACCCCTCTCCACTCATCTAGTTCTAGGGATCCGCACGACTATTCACCTTTTTATCCATATGTTGACCCTACCCCTGTCCAATCACCAACTTCCTACCAGTCCTACCCGACTTTTCCACCGTCACTAGACAATGTTTCTACACAGCTTGTTGGGAGTTTTGCATATTGTTCCCCTCCGAATGGCGGCCGAGACGTTAGGACGTCCTGTTGCCTGAGGTTCGGGACAGATGCTATTTGGTTTTATCCGTCTATCTCTCCGAAGATGCCAAGTTGATTTATGGCACCGTGTATCGGAGGTTTAGACGGATGCAGCCGATGTAGCAGACTTCGTCAGATTCCCCCTCAGGGTGAGGGGTTTTTGATTGTGGGGGCGCTCTTCCCTGCAGGCGCAAGCCCCTGCAGTTAATTACGCTACCGCATCGCGGTAAAAACTTTCTCCTTCTCCAGAATTTCACTTCGTGTCGTGTGTGTTTGTTTTGTTTGTGGTTGCCCGTGGATTGTATACGGAGACTGAGTAATGCCGTCGCCCGTAGGGCGTGGATTAGTCCAAATCCGTATTTACTTAGATTTGGGTTTGGTGTTTTTAGTTTAAGGATGCATTAGTCGCGTTGCGGCCAAGATCAACTTAAACGTTCGTTAAGGATACGTTAGTCCTGTTTGAGACTAAGATCAACTTAACGTGATCGTTTAGATCCGACAAAAGAGCGTTTGGGTTCTATTGTTCCAGTTTGGGAGATTCATAGTCCAATTTGGGACTAAAGTCTGTTTGGAGGATACGTTAGCCATTTTTGAGGCTAAGATCGACTCAAACGTTTGTTAAGGATACGTTAGTCTAGTTTGAGACTAAGATCAACTTAACGGGACCGTTTAGATCCGACAAAAGAGCATTTGAGCTCTATTGTGCCAGTTTAGGGACGTGGTGGTCCATCGCCAGTTTTAGGGACATGGTGGTCCATTATTAGTTTAGGGACGTTTCGGTCCGTCGCCAGTTTAAGGACGTAGTGGTCCATATTAGTTTAGGGACGTTTCGGTCCGATATTAGTTTAGGGACGTTTCGGTCCATTATTAGTTTAGGGACGTTTCGGTCCGTCGCCAGTTTAAGGACGTGGTGGTCCATCTTTAGTTTAGGGACGTTTCGGTCCATTATTAGATGAGTGGTCGTTGGGACCCGTCACCTCTTTGACGTCGTTGAGGAATTACAACGACAGGTGTCAAAGGAGTTCGGAGATGTACCCTCGAACCGGTCATGACTTGTTTTATGAGAGGCATTTAATTTAAGGACTTACAGCCAGGATTGGGTTAAGTCCAATTTTTATTTTTAGGCTCTGCCCGATTAGAAGAATCGATCTAAACAGGGCTCTGCCCCTTTCATTATTTTGCAAGTCTGATTTGGGCCAGGCCCTTTTAAATGATGAGTTGCAGGCACTCAAGAAATTTTTACAAACAGGGCTTTGCCCTTTTATTGTTCTGCAGTTTAGTTTGGGCCAGGCCCTTTTAAATAATGAGTTTGCAGAAACTCAGGAATTTTTCCAAACAGGGCCTTGCCCTTTTATTATTTCAATTTAATTTGGGCCTGGCCCAAAACAAGGGGTTGCAGAAACCCTAGAAATCTTCAGATTGAAGAACACAAGTGCATGGCACTTTTGATTTGAATTTGGATCAAAGGAAAAACAAGTTCTTGTTTTTTCCTGATCATACAGAACCGAGGGTTCATATTAAGTGCAAGGCACTATTTATTATTCTTTTATTTATTTTTTTCTTTAGAACCAGGGGTTCATATCAAGTGCAAGGCACTATTTATTTTCTGTTCTTCAGAAATTTTACCTTCTTCTTTTTTTTTTGTTCTTGATTAATCTTCAAGAGCCATTTTTTTCAGAAGTTTATCCTTCTCTTGATGATTGATTTTCTCTCTGATTATCTCCTTTATTTGCCTTTTGAATGAGGCTTGGGGTCTTATTTATAGTGCCCACAAATTTGTTGGATTTGTTAACAAAATCTTTCCTGAATAATTTTGGGAATTTTCCCACCATTGGATCTTTGATCCAAGGGTTCCTGTTTTACAGGAGAACAGAAAAGATTTATCTAAATCTTCATTCAGTTGCTGCGCAACTCACCAGCAAATGACACGTGTCGCGCATCCGAACGCTTGCGCAGCTGCGATTGCGCAACTGCGCAGACACGTGTCGCGCATCCGAGCGCTTGCGCAGCTGCGAATGCGCAACTGCGCAGACACGTGTCGCGCGTCCGTGCGTTTGCGCAACTGCGCAGACACGTGTCGCGCATCCGTGCGCTTGCGCAGCTGCGACTGCGCAACTGCGCAGACACGTGTCGCGCATCCGTGCGCTTGCGCAGCTGCGACTGTGCGTTTGCGCAGCTTCGACTGCGCAACTGCGCAGACACGTGTCACGCATCTGTGCGCTTGCGCAGACACGTGTCACTCATCGGTGCGTTTGCGCAGCTGCGACTGCGCAACTGCGCGGACACGTGTCACGCATCTGAGCGCTTGCGCAGATACGTGTCGCGCATCCGTGCGTTTGCGCAGCTGCGACTGCGCAACTGCGCAGACACGTGTCGTGCATCCATGCACTTGCGCAGACACGTGTCGCGCATCCGTGCGTTTGCGCAGTTAAGTCTTTAATTACGTTTTCTGAAGAGCCTTGCTCTGATGGGACGCACAGTTTCGGGCGTTACGCTGCCCATTCAGCTTCTGCCACGTGGCAAGTTGCGCGCTGCGCACGAAAACCGAAGCGTTGCTTCGAATTTTGAATTTTCAAAATTCAACAGAGCCTTGCTCTGATTGGGGGGAAACAGATGCCCCCCCACCGTTGTGCTTACGTGGCGCGACGTAAGCGCAACGGTGGCCAGGGTCAGTTGAAGGGGCGCAGGCGCCTATAAATAAGACCCTTGGTCTTTGTTAATCTCTTCATCATCTTCAAGATTTCTCATTTTCAGAGCCTTGCTCTTGCCTTCAAGAACTTCAGAGCCTTGCTCTTGCTTCCAAAGTTAGAACTTTTTAGAACAACTTAGGTAAAGAAATTAAACCTAAATTAAATTAATTTTAATTAATAGAGCCTTGCTCTCATAGATCTTTTGATCTAAGGAAAACCCCTTTGGGGTTTCACCAACAGAGCCTTGCTCTTAAGAACCTGTTCCAGGGTTTCTTAACCCATGAACAGGGCTTTGCTTTTTTGGCAAAACATAGATCTTTTGATCTAAAAAAAAAAAGAACTCTTAAGAGTTTTCATGGGTCTTTAAGATCCCAAAATTTTTTTTAAAATTTTTTATTTTCAAAAATTAATTTCCCTTTGATGGATATTTCCATCATTATCATAGAGCCAAGCTCTTTTAAGGAATCTTGATCCCCTGGAACCAGAGTTTGACATGTGTCACTCTGTGACAGAGCTTTGCTCTAAAAGAGGAGATTTTCTCTTTGTCTCCAGGGACTTCCCCACCAATGGGTGTATTCTATTGGGCCCTTTTTATGAATTGACAGTCCTATCCAATGATGGGATTGTCTTATTAAGTGATGTACATCACCCTGATTTTGTGGGTCCCCTTTTTGTCCCTTACCCACTGCATCACAGTGTGGAGCGAGGTTTTTATATATATACTTTTTTTTTATGCTAAGCGTGAGGCCACTAATGATGTATGTTTCTTTGTCTTTCCACAGAACATGTCTGACGACTTGTCTTTTCCCTTCGTTCGCTCGGAAGGAGGATTCCCTCATGCGCCAGTGGATCGGGTGGTATTCGCTCTTATTAAAGATCGCGACCCTGAATGCAAACAGCTCCACCTGTGGGGAAGGTGGTATAGCCAGATCATCCAAGGTCGCCGTAGTTTTAGTTCCGCCTCGCCTTCTGAACCCATAGTCACGATCCCCTATGCGGACAAACCCCCGGTGGAGTATGCCGTGGAGGTAAAAAATTGGAATGCAGATGACCTTCTCCAGCCTGCAATCGGCGCTATTCCGGTGCAGCCGCCGCCGGCCATAGATATCTTGGGAAGGCGAATCTGTCAGGGTGAAGCACGCCCTTGGGGACAGGCTTACAATCTTGGACTGAATCCGCGACCGCTTGCTGGATACCTGCCATGGGCTCGGTACATTTTAGCGGCGAAAAGAGCTCATCTGACGAAGATCGGTTTATACTCCGCCGTCTACGTCTCGCTTTTCGAATATCCTACTCCTCCAACGTGGTGGACTAAGGCTTTTATCGAACAATGGAATATCCCCACGCATACTTTCCTGACAGCGGATAGGGAGGTTTCCATTTCTCTGGAGGAATTCGTTGAGCTTTCAGGTTTACCGGCGAGGGGGGAGCATTACGAGGAGTTGCTTCCTCCTGACGAGTACGTCTTTGCCACCAAGCAGGTGGTATTCGACTTAACTCCGGAAAACGCCATCCAGCATCAGCATCCGGGTCTGGTGAAGGTGTTGGAGATTTACGAGGAACTTCATTTGGAATTAGGCGACCGGGGCGTTAGTTTCGCAGACTTTATTGCTCGTTTTATTCGCTCGGAATTTTTATCAGAGCGAGGTGATAAGTTCGCCCAACTTGCTGACCCTTTTGGTTTCGGCCTGGACCGCCGGCCTTCATCAGAAATTGATCAGTGGAGTTTCTACCTTCCCGGCACTGCTGGCATCCCTTTCTCAGAGATCGCCGTCCCTGGCATGGATGAGGAGACTTTCTTCATAGGGTTCTTAGGTTTGTGGCTGTGCAGCTTCGCGCTTCCCATGCACCCACGCCTCATGCAGTCTTCTGTATTTTACCCGGCGCATCGAATGGTGGCCGGTATGCAGTTATCAGTGGGGATCGCCGGGTTGGCTTACCTCTACAACGGACTTAGCATAGCGGCGGACGCTAATGAGCCTGGGGTACAGCCTTCTAACTTCCCGATGCACTACTTCACTTCTTGGATGGAGCTGCATGTTCGAGGAGTATTTGGTGCCCACAAAACTCCTCCTTTCTTTGAGAGATTCAGACTTCCAAGAATCATACGATTGGTCGGGGCTTCCATCGTGTTTGCACCTCCACGGGAGTCTAGAGGACTGCTCTTGCGTTCGCATCTAGTCGGGGCGAAGACTTCTTTTGTAGATAAGGTTGTCACTATGGGTTCCGAGACCACTAAGTCGGTGGTGTCGCTGCGTGATGAATTTAAGGGCGGTGTCTCCGTGTTGAAGGCTCGGGAAATCCTCCACCTTTATTCCATTCGGCCGGGCTACTTGGTATTTAGGCAGAATGAAACGGCCCTCTTCATGAGGTACAACCCGCATCGATTCGCCCGGCAATCGAGTTATAACCAAGGGATCCCGTTGGAAGCCTTCTTGGGAACGCCCACAGTCAGCCCAGAGGGGGTACGGAACGCGATGCATCACTTCATCCGGCTAAATACAGGCTCTTACTTTTTCATCAGTGAGCCCAGCTGTACCCCCAAGATACTCAACTCGTATGTGGCCTGGTACGCGCACGCGATGGGACCAATCATCTTGATGGAGAAACTTCTATTGGTCGATCGTAGGGCTGCGCCTCCCGGCGGCAATCGCAAGGCTCCATTGCAGCCCAGGGTTCAAGTTATCCCTCCGACGAAAGAGGCTGGAGCTGATCGACCGCGCGTGTTGGCCCCTCCGCGTGGACTGCCATTGCCCACTGCGGTGGATGCCCCAACGGTACCCCGTGCTCCGACAAAGACGGCTAAAGCGGCCTCGCCGGAGTCGGGTGTAGGAGCGGACATCGGGACTCGCCGCCCGAAAGTGACTGCCAAAACTGGCAAGCGCAAAGATGCTCCGAGTGGATCCAAGGCTGGTGAAAAGAAGAAGAAGAAGTCCACCTTGTCCCTCGACGCGATTCTTAACTTAGAGCCCGCGGCTCATCCTGCCGAGACTATATGTGAGTACGGCAGCAACGAGGGTTTCGTGGTGGACCCTGAGGACACCAACCTAGCCGCCGCGATTGCAGCTTCGGAGCGATCGGCGAGGCTCGAAGCAATGTTAAGCAGACTCGCTGAGTCGGGTAATCCTCAGCCTCTCTATTTGTCATTTTATTCCACTTTTTACTATTATCTTTAGCTAATATTTGCCTCATTTTCAGCAGGTGGATCTACTGAAGAGGCCGTTGCTGCCTCTCTAAAGACCTTCCAGGCGGAGGAGAAGAAGCGTGCCTTAGCAAGCGTCGGTATGTTTTACCCTGTTCTTTTTTCTAAGGAAAGTTTGTTATCTTTTTATGATAGTCGACCTGACCTTCTCTTGTTTCTTTACAGGGGTTGTATTAATCGGCGCAAGGACCCTTCCCAATCCCGTCATCGAAGTCCCATCTCCGTCGAAGCCGGCGCAAGAGCCTCAGCTCGATGCAACAACGAGGGATGCTCTGAAAAATCTGGAGGCATCCCTCTACACGGATGAGGAGGCTTCACTCAAGGAAGCCCTGGTGGCATCCGTCTCATCGGCTCAAGAGGAGCGGAAGCGGTCTAGACGCGAAGCTAAGGCGCGCAGAGCTGCTTTGGCCGTAGGAGCTGGCCCTAGCACTATTCTTCACGATAATACTCCTTCTGAAGAGCCCCCTGTGGCCCTGTCTACTGCTCGTCGGCAAGTGGCGCGAGCGGTTCGGAGTGCCAATGACAAATCCACTTCAGGTAGTACTTCTTTCAGAATCTCGTCATACGAATTGTAGAGCTGTTGGCTTATACGTATTCCATTTTGTAGGGTCAAGTCCAACTGAGGGGGAGGCGGAGACGACCGTCGAGCCCAGGGGAGCGGAGGAAGCGGTACTCGCCGACCCCGAACCGGCAGTGGACAACTTCGTCGAGGTCATGGAGCCTGGAGCCGAGATTGATGAACCTACCGCGGAGCAGGTCATTGATGCCGTACCCGAAGTGGCGGCAGATGAGATGATTGTCTCAACCGAGCCGAAGGCGGTAGAGGGCGAGGTACTTGAGGCTGGGGACCTCGTGGTGCCGATGGACGGGACAGCTGTAATCGCTGATCCTGAGGGAACAGCAGGTGATGCGGCCATGATTCCTGAAGACGAGCTAGGTGCTCCTTCTCAGGAATCGGGCAATGTTCCTATCTTGGCCCTCCCTGCCTATGGTTCCCCGCCGCCTGCAGAGCTTGAGAGCGTAACAACGGTTCCCCTTGAGTCGGGTGACGAAGCTACAGGCGGTGGTCTTCCGTCAGTGGAGGAAGGGACTACCTCAGTTTCTGCTGGCAGCTCGTCAGGTGAATTTTTGAGTCACCAGCGTTTCCATTTTTTTTTGTATATATCTTGTGATCTCTTCTAACAAGCTTGTTCTTGCAGGTGTGGCCAGTACCGATGCTCCATTGCTCGAGGGGGTACCATCAACTACTGCTTTGGCAATAGTTACCTCCCCGTCTTCCCTCGTACCGTCACGGATGTTGGAAGGTAAGGATCCACGACTCATGCATTAGTCTTTCAAAAATGTGGCTTTTGTACTAATGCTACACCATTGTGCCTTTTCAGGAGGGCTCTTTGATCATCTATATCAGGTGTTGCTCCCACACTTCTCCTTCCCATCCGAGCTCGCTTCTCCCTCTAAGGGTACCGGTAAGTGCCGTCTTGGTCTTTTTCGAGGGAATATAGGATCGTATCTGACTTTTCCTCTTCCTGACTGCAGTGCCTCAGATCGAAGGAGGGGATGCCGGGCCTGTGCTGCCACCGGCACTTCCGGCTTTGGCGTCCGTTGCGACTGGTACAGATATTCCTTTCCTCTTTTTATATGATTTTTCATCGACTTTTCGAATCATTGTTTGACCATGTTTCGTTTTTTGCAGCTATTGTCCCAGCTCCAGTTCCTTTTGAGTCTCATGTCCTCTCACCGGCGGGTCCTTTCTCGCGACGCCCGTCTTCAAAGGGTGCTGTAATGAGCTTGGGTATGTTGAGCGGGTACATTGAAGAGCTCAACATGGATGCCCTTCCTTCGGCCGTAGATTTCGCTGTGGACGTTAACCCAATGCTGGCGGCGCTCGTAACTTTCCATAACGAAGGCGTCGTCGAATCGTGGGTTAACCACTGCAGAGAGATTGAAGCTCGCCTGTATCGGTTGGAGTCGACACGCCCTTCTCCCGAGGCTTTGGCCGCGAGCGCCGAACGGATAGCTTGGCTTGAGCAAAGCACCTCTTATCTCCGCCATTTGGAACAGAAGGCAGCTTCACGGTTAAAGGCGCATCAGGAATCTTCAAACGCGACCGCTTGCCTTCGTGCCGAAGTCAGGACGAATGCTGCTGAGGTGAAAGCTGTCTTTGAAGGTCTTCTCAAACGTATATCTAATGGGCTAGCGCTGAAGTGGAAACTTGATGCTGCTGAGCGCGATGCCCAAGGCCAAGAAGCAGCTCATCAGGTTGTTGGGGAAGAGCTCGCATCCTTCACGCAGCAGCGGGCTCAAGTAGAGGCGGAGCTGGCAATGGCAGCTGATCAGGAGAAGGCTTGGAAGGACGTATGCGAGCAATTGCTAGATCTGTGCAAGACGCTTCCTTCCCCATAATTCCCCTTGTATCATTTGTTTTTTTTTGTAAAGTATATGTATATTTTTTATTCTTTAGCACAATGTATCCTGTACTCAACCATTTTTTATAAATAAAAGATACACATTTTGTATATGTCTTGTGTCATTTCTCTGTCTTTCTTTTCTTTTATAATCAGTACGCCACCTTAATAACCATAATTGACGAACGATTGGGATGAGTATCCCGATCTTATTAAGAAGTAACGATGGCTTAGGCCCCAGGTTCAGATCTGCTGCCTAAGACTTTTCAACTCTATAAGCCGTGAGGGTCCCATAGAGACTCTTCTCCCTACGGATCGAGAGGATCTCGCAGGTGAATGTTCTCCCTAGGAATCGTGAGGATTCCCAAGTGTGGTTTCCTCTCATAAGTCGGAAGGATCCTATAAGAGAATTTCTCCCTCTTACGAGTCGAGAGGGCTCGTAAGCGGTTGTTTCCCTCTTTGTCGAGAATCGACTTCAGAGAGTGAGACCCGTGGATAGTATGCAAGAGACCATTTAGGATTGACTTGCAGGGTCCCATCGCCCCTCTTACGAGTCTAAAAGGCTCGTAAGCGGTTGTTTCCCTCTTTGTCGAGAATCGACTTCAGAGAGTGAGACCCGTGGATAGTATGCAAGAGACCATTTAGGATTGACTTGCAGGGTCCCATTGTTCAGGGAGTAAGTTTTGAATCCTTACTGCCCAAGATGTGAGTCATAGAAGCTCTGGTCACGGAGTGTTTGTATCCGTGAGTTGAGAAGTTTGCCGGGATTATTTGCTTCCCAAGCGCCAAGGATTATTTGTGTCCTTGGGGTTTGAAACGAGTCGAGGGTTCCTACGGAGGCACTGGTGGCTCTGCGGGTTGACGCGGATCAGAAGGCTCTCGTCAAGGAGTGTTTGTATCCGTGAGTTGAGAAGTTTGCCGGGATTATTTGTTTCCCGAGCGCCAAGGATTATTTGTGTCCTTGGGGTTTGAAACGAGTCGAGGGTTCCTACGGAGGCACTGGTGGCTCTGCGGGTCGACGCGGATCAGAAGGCTCTCGTCAAGGAGTGTTTGTATCCGTGAGTTGAGAAGTTTGCCGGGATTATTTGTTTCCCGAGCGCCAAGGATTATTTGTGTCCTTGGGGTTTGAAACGAGTCGAGGGTTCCTACGGAGGCACTGGTGGCTCTGCGGGTCGACGCGGATCAGAAGGCTCTCGTCAAGGAGTGTTTGTATCCGTGAGTTGAGAAGTTTGCCGGGATTATTTGTTTCCCGAGTGCCAAGGATTATTTGTGTCCTTAGGGTTTGAAACGAGTCGAGGGTTCCTACGGAGGCACTGGTGGCTCTGCGGGTCGACGCGGATCAGAAGGCTCTCGTCAAGGAGTGTTTGTATCCGTGAGTCGAGGAATTTTCGTTGAAGTCATTGGCTTCTTCGGTTGAAATGAACCGTTGAGGCTTGGTTTCGTCGTTTGACGGAATCCGCTGGGGAGGTATGGTTTCTTCTTTGTTTACGCCCTTGGATTGTATACAGGGATCGGTGTGATCTTAACTGTAGGGCCGAAGTTTTATCATTTCTTTTTTTTTTTTTTATTTTATTTCCGCGATGCTCTATCATTTCAGCTTTTATATCGCGAAGGTCGCGATTGCCCAAACATTTCGGCTATTTTTCGCGGTGCCCAATCATTTCGGCTTTTCATTATTTTGTTTTTTTACTCGTTGCTCTTTATTACGAGTTGCCCGATCATTTCGGCTATTTTGCATGCATGCATTTTACTTGCTACTTTTTATTGCAAGTTGCCCTATCATTTCGGCTATTTCGTATGCATGAGCGGCCTACCGGCTTTCACCGTCAACCTGAAATTGGACACCGATTTCGGCATCAGCACCGCTGCGACTGGGATATTACTAGGAGCGAATCATCATTTGCCTCTATCGTTGTTGAACAAAGGAGGCTTAGCGACCAGGGTTAGGATCCCGTCGGCTAAGGCTTTTGACTTCATGAGCCGTAAGGGTCTCGTGAAGGTATTTCTCCCTACAAGTCGTGGGGATCTTGTAGGTGTATTTTCTCCTTAGGAACCGTGAAGGTTCCTAAGTGTTTTGTTCTTCTGTAAGTCGTAAGGATCCTACAGGAAGGTTTTCTCCTCATAAATCGAGGGGATTTATAAGGGTTGTTTACCATACGAACGTATTCCCAGTCATGGATGGACCTAGGTTAGGGAAACGTTTATTCGCGCCCGTGGATTGTATACAAGGGCCAATATAGGACCACTTGTAGGGCAATGTCGAAAGTTGTGGGGGTTGCTTAAGCACAGGATTAGGCCTCTGTAACTTAAGACTTTCAAATCTTACGAGCCGTGAGGGTCCCATAAGAGAGTTCTCCTTACGAGTCGTGAGGATCTCGCAAGTGTATTTTCTCCTTAGGAATCGTGGGGATCCCTAAGTGTGTTGCTCCTTTGTGAGTCGTAAGGATCTCACGCAGGTGGTTTCTCCTTACAAGGTCGAGAGGACTCCATAAGGGTTCTTTAACGAAGTTGCGCCCTTTCGGGTTTTCACAAACATTCGCCGGTAGTCCTGCTGTTTTTACTCACGGAGCCCTTTCGGGTTTTCATCCGTGCCCATTTTGCTTATGGACTTACCGTTTTATATATATATATATATATATATCTATATATATATATATATATATATATATATATTTTTAATCATTTCGTCAGCCTAAGGATGCTGTGGTAGCAGTTTAAAGACGTTTTCAGTCTGCTATTAGTTTAAGGACATTCCGGTCCACCGTTGAGAGGGTTGGCTACTACTTATAAAGCTTGAGCTTAGGAAGATAGCGAACGGACATAGTCGTCGTCATCTACCCTTGACCAAGGCTGTGGCTCATTAAGCGTAGTATTTCTTTAGGAAGCGTCCGTTTATTGGCCTGAAAGGCCTTTCACCGTGCATGTCCGTGAGTAGATAGGCCCCACCTTGGTAGACCTTATCAATGATATAATGACCTTCATAGTTTGGCTCGAATTTTCCTCGCTTGGCGTGATTGGGGATCATGGGCCTTTTGACCACTAGCACGAGTTCGCCTTGGTGGAATGTTCTCGGGCGGCTCAATCTTTCATATGAGCGCGTCATCTTTGCTTTATAGGCTTCCAGATTTTGTTGTGCTAGAAGCCGGATTTCATCAAGGGCGTCAAGCTCTTCAAACCGAAGGTGAGCATTTTCTTCGTCTGTCAGCTCGTAGTGGACTGCCACTCGTAGAGAGGGTAATTCTATCTCGAGAGGGAGTACTGCTTCCGTCCCAAATACCAACGCGTATGGCATTGTGTTTGTGGCCGTTTTAAACGTAGTCCGATACGCCCAAAGAGCCTCTTGCAATCTTTCGTGCCAATCTTTCTTATTTCGTGACACTGTTTTCTTTATGATCTTCGTCAAGGTCTTGTTGAAGGCTTCAGCTAGACCGTTAGCTCGCGGGTTATAAACTGAGGAATATCTCCAGTCTATATTGTGCTGCTGTGCAAAACGGCTAATTTTATGACTTCGATAGGCTGGCCCATTATCAGAGATGATTCTTCTCAGGGTTCCAAACCGGTATATGACATGCGTTTTGAAGAAATGGAGGATGTTCTCCGTCTTCACTTCCCTCAACGGTACCGCCTCTGCCCATTTGGAGAAGTAATCAGTCGTTGCCAAGATGAAACGATGTCCCTTTGACGATGCTGGTTCGATGGGACCGACTATGTCAGTTCCCCACATTTCGAATGGCCAACTAGCCATCGTCGGATGTAGTGGATTGGGATGCTGATGGATGAAGTCCCCATGAATTTGGCATGGATGACATTGCCTCGCGTATTCCAGGCAATCCTGCATCATCGTGGGCCAGTAGTAGCCCATCCGCTTTATCTTCAACTTCATCTTAGGGCCTGCTTGGTGGGAACCGCAGAGTCCGTCGTGAACTTCTTGGACGACCCTTCTCGCTTCGTCAGGTCCTAAGCATCTCAACCACAGAGAGTCGAATGACCTCTTGTATAGAGTATCATTGACGAAGGCGAAAGACAGAGCTCGTTTCGTGAGCTGATGTCGCGTGGACGCCTCTTCAGGTATTCGGTGGAACTTGAAATAGTCTATGAAGACTTCTCTCCAGTCCTCGGTATTTTCCCAGTCTTTTATTTGCAGGGTTGTCTCCTCTTTCGCTCCTTTTTCTTCAGACGATTTCGGAGATATTTCTGTTGGGGCGAGCACTCGACGGCTTTGTATCACGATTCTAACGTCATCGAGGTTCTCGTCAGCCAATTCTTTAGCAAGTTTGGCCAGTGCGTCCGCTTTGCTGTTTTCCGCACGCGGTATACTTTCCAACGTGTAAGAGGGAATTTGGGTTAGCAGTTGCTGCACTTTTTCACCGTATTTTACCAATTCCGGTTTGCACGTTTAGTAGTCGCCGTTTATTTGACTAACGACCAGTTGGGAATCGCCGTATATGAGGAGATCTTCAATTCCCATGTCAATGGCGATCTCGAGGCCTGCTATCAGAGCTTCGTATTCGGCTTCATTGTTTGTTCTCGGCTCCGTTAGGGAGAAGGCGTAGCGCATTATTCCTCCTTGTGGAGTTACAAAGATGAGTCCTACCCCTGATTTAATTATAGGGGTACTTTGTTTGCGTTTCTTCATGGAAGATGCTCCATCGAAATAAAGCTCCCATCGAATATTATCGCCGTCGATCGCATCGAACGCATGTTCGTCTGGAAGATCGTAATTCAGAGGAGAATCGGCGGGTATCGGATGCTCAGCGAGGAAGTCGGCGATGGCCTGGCCTTTCACTGCCTTGAGAGGTTGATACGTTATCGAGAATTCCATCAAGAGCAGGGCCCATTTAGCGAGTCGTCCTGTCAATATGGCTTTTGACATTAGATATTTAAGAGGGTCCACTTTTGAAATCAGACGGACCTCGTGCGCCAACGCGTAGTGCCTAAGCTTTGTTATTGCGAAGATCAACGCCAGGCAGTGTTTTTCAATGGGAGAGTAGTTGCTTTCTGCCCCCAGCAGGACTCGACTTAAGTAGTAAAGTGCTCTTTCTTTCCCTTGATCGTTCTCTTGTTCCCATAATGCGCCTAAAGAACCTTCGAAGGCGGTTGTATAAAGAATAAGAGGCTTCCCCTTAACTGGAGCAGTCAACACCGGAGGGTTCTGCAGGTATTGCTTAATCTCATCCAGCGCGCCCTGGCATTTTTGGTCCCAAACGAATGGGGTTCCCTTCTTCATCAGGTGGCTGTAAGGACGGCACTTTCCTGAAAGGTTGGCTATGAATCGCCGTATATACGCGAGTTTCCCTTGGAGAGACCGCAATTGTTTGAGAGTCCTCGGCGGAGGCATTTCCATGATCGCTTTGATTTTTGACGGATCTATTTCAATACCTCGGTGCCGAACGACGAATCCCAGGAATTTGCCCGAGGAAACCCCGAACGCACATTTAAGAGGATTCATCTTCAAGTTGTATTGCCGAAGGCGTTGAAATACAGTCTTCAGATGCTCGAGATGTTCCTCGTATGATTTGCTCTTGACCACGAGATCGTCGATGTAGCATTCGACGATTTCGTGTATAAGGTCGTCGAAGATCTTCGTCATGGCCCTTTGATAAGTAGCACCGGCGTTCTTCAAACCGAAAGGCATCACTTTATAACAAAATATACCAAGCGGAGTCCTGAAGGCTGTGTGCTTCTGATCTTCAGGGTGCATTTTTATTTGATTATACCCCGATGATCCATCCATGAAGGAGAAAACCTCATGAGTGGATGTGTTGTCTATCATCAGTTCGGTGACTGGCACTGGAAAATCATCTTTTGGGCAGGCTTTATTGAGATCCCGGAAGTCTACGCATATGCGCACTGTCCCATTTTTCTTCATCACCGGGACGATGTTGGCGATCCATTCAGGGTATTGGACTTCTTGGATGAAGCCTGAATCTATCAGCTTTTTGACTTCGGCGTTGATGCTCATCTCAAGCTCGAGTCGCATTCTTCTCGGCGCTTGTTTGACTGGCTTAATGTCCGGGGATATCGCCAATTTGTGCACAGCGATTTCTGGATCTAGTCCCGGCATTTCGGAATAGTTCCACGCGAAGCAATCTTTGTGCTGTAGAAGCACATCTTTTAACGCGGCCACCCTTTCTCCAGATAGCAGTTCGCTGATGAATGTCGGTCGCGGGTCAATTTCCGTCCCCAACTCAATTTTCTTGAGATTATCTGCAGTGGTATGGATTCCATCTTCCAGTTCTTTCGGAGCTGGGGGAAATTCTGAGATTACCTCATCGCTGCCGCTTTCAAAACACCAAGGGAGGTTGTTCATGTCCTCGGACCCTTCTTTTAATATTGTTATCACATGGCAGGTGCAAATTTTCTGCCAATCCCAATGCGGAGTTGGTTTTATTTTTGTATTTTCGGGTTCGTGCTTTTGCGGCGGCGCTACCCTCCAACTGTCAGACAACGCGAATTTGCCAAGCTGATATTGGTTTTCAACCCAATTCTTAAAGGTGAAGCAATCTTCAAGCGGATGCCCTACTATTCGATGGTAAAAGCAATACTTCGGGTTGGAGACTTCGCCTGTCTGTTCAGGGTGTTTAGACTCTGGCAACGTAAGCATTTGATGTCTTAGAGCGAGATCGAATATTTTCCTTGTTTTGTTCCGAGGAAAAGAGTATGCTCGACTCATTTTCTTCCCGAGGGCTAAGTCAATAACGCTCGATTCTCGGATGCGCGGCTTCTTAGCTCTGCTTTGTAGTTGTCGAGCGCCTCTCTTGCCTTTCGACTTGTTTTTGTTCTCGCGTCGAACCTTTTTTGTAGCAGGTTGACAAGGAGCGGCATCTTCGTTCTTTACTGCCTGTTGGAGGAGGCGCTGCGTTTTGGCTTTCTCATAGATCGCCATTTCACGATTGTGATCATCTCGGGCTTTTTGACCCGCTTCCCTTATAAGTTTGCCCATCTGGTCTTCAAATGATGGACTGGGCGGTTTTGTATCAGGAACTTTTGCTGGTTCAGGATTAGCATCCTCCCATTGAGCATCCGTCCCTTCATCGAAGTCATACATGGCATAACAGCTGTTCACTAGCTCTCGCTTCTTTGGCCGGATGTACCCAAGCCCTTTGGTTTCTACTTTCCCGTTAGGCAGTTTGCATTGGGTCCCGGGAATGTTCCAGACCTTGTCATAGAATTTGGCTTTTCTAACGGTCTGTGTAAAGGACATCCCCTGGCGTTTTAGCAGTTTCTTCAAACCTTCGGTATAATACCGGGGAAGACGGATAGGCTGAAGCCTGTCGAGCGTGGGTTCCGCGCCATGCCAAACTTCTTTTTCTACTTTGTTCTCTTCAGAACGGTAGAATAAGATTGCCTTCTCACCCCTTCGTCCGGGAGGGATATAGAATGTCTGCAATTCTTCTACGCTGTTAGTGTCGAGTGCATCCAGTTCTTTGTAATGTTCAAGCGGCACCATGGTTATCTGCAGACTTCGCTCTTCATCAGCGGAGATCCGTATCGAAGGCCGAGCAGGGAATACAGCATGGACTTCATCCTCTGAATCACTACCGAAGATCAACGAAGGAACGGATGGTCCTGGCCTGGTAGATTGGGATGGACCTGAATAAATTATATCTTCCTCCTCGGTGTCACTGCCGAAGACAGGGACGGTGGCATTAGTTTTGTTCTCCGGTTTGTGACATCTTTCCGTGTCTTCGAAGCTCGGCAAGAAGTATTTGGCATCTTCATACTTGCGAACTTCGTTCACGGAAAACGGATTCAACTCTCCGGCCACAGTGTACTCGAGGCCATCCCTGGAATACTTCATGCACTGATGCTGTGTAGAAGGGATGATATTGTACTCGTGTAGCCATGGTCGGCCGAGCAGAGCATTGTAGCACGTCTTGGCATCTATAACATGGAATTTGATGTCTGTGACGAGCAACCCGAAGCGTAACGTCAATATCACAGATCCAAGGGTCTTTGAAGATTGAGAGTCGAAACCGGAGATAGTGATCTGGTCCCGGGCAAGGTGTTGGACACTCATGCAAATCTCCTTTAACACTCGTACGTTGAGTAAATTGACGGACGATCCGTTATCGACCAAGATTTTACCTATCTTTATGTCATGGCAGTATCCTGAGACATAAAGAGGGCGATTGTGTTCACACGTCCCGAGAAGAAGGTCTTCATCACCAAAAGCAACGTCGGCTGTGTGCACTTCTTCCAATTCGTCTTTCATCTTTTCTTCGGCCAAGAAGGCTTGGAACTGGTCCGGATCTTGTAGCGCCTTAATCAAAGAGTCTCTCGCCTCCTTTGATAGTAACAAGGCATCGAGGATGCTGAGTTGTGAAGGTAGCTTCCTCAGATGCGCTAAAACATTGTAATCCACCTTACTCCTCTTTGGCGGATTTTTGGCGGTTAACTCTCCCGCGACTTGGTCATCCAAAGTAATGTCTTCAGAGACCTTCTCTTTCCCTTTATCTTTTCTATTCGAGGGTCCGAGATTCTTTTTAGGCAGTGTCCGATTCCGCAGCTGTATATTTTCGCAAGACTTCGTTTCTTCTTCTTTTCCCGAAGTTGATTCTTTAAAGAGAGGGGCAATCTCTAGTTCCTCATCAGAGTCGCTCCCAAATGTGGGCACTTGTGACCTGGTAGTGTTAACCATGTGACAGTTGCCGGCAGTTCTTTCAAGCGCTTTGGTCGTGTTTCTTTGCTCCCGACGAACCTTGTGCTTTTCCCGTTTAAAGCGTTGTTGATTAGCAACGTATCCTTGCCACCATTTATCGAACGCTTTGCACTCTTGGGTAGAATGTGAGACCTTCTGATGATATAAGCAATAAGAGGGATGCATTTCTACCACGCTAGTAACTCTTTCTTCTGAGGGTGGTAGCTTCATGCCCATCGATATGGCCTTGGCGAACTTCTTTTTTATCTTAAATTGGCTTTTGTCAGCGGTGGAGGCATTTTGCTCCAGTGGGATCATCTCAGCTCCTCCCTCAAGTCGCTGGCGCTTGGCCGTTTCGAATATCGCCGTCTCGCGTTCTTGATCAGCTTTACTTTTCAATCGAGCTTCACTAAGAAACGCGTCAATCATTTCTATTGATAATTCCGGAACCCTTGATTCAGTATTTGCCCCCGGCGTCTTGGTGCTAGAAGTCCCTTCATCGTTCGAGGTCGAGTGAGAGATCATATGACAGCTTGCCATATCTCCGTCGGACTCATCCGATGAAGCTTCTTCCTCCTCTTCTTTTTGAAAGACGTGATCAAGGAAATCTTGGAGCGTAATGGGAGTTCGCGCCTTTTGGTTATACTCGTCCAGTGCGTCAATCTGCTTCTGTAAGTCCGTCCGCTTGTCGCTGGGCTTCACGGGCTTCTTAGATTTCTTCTTCTTCTTTTTCGAAGATTTTGACGGCTGGTTATGAACGCTTGAACTACCACCATCGGCCTTCGGAGTCGGACGTGGTTTCAACATCCCCTCAATAACCTGCGGCTCCAAGGGGTTCTTCCACTTGACCGCTGGGCAGGTCTGCAGATCATTTAGCATTCTCCTCGTTTTGGCTGATAATACAACCTCCCAGGGAGCTTCTTCAATGACGGAGCATGTTGCCCCTGGCGTATTCGTTCCCTTATAGGTGTGGGGTTGCGGAGGATTCACCTTCCATTTGTCGGATAGCGCAAACTTGCCATGACGGTACTGGTTTTCGAGCCAATTTTTGAACACGTAACAGTCTTCGATCGGATGTCCTAGCACTCTATGATAAGGGCAGTAATTAGGATCGTTGACGTCACTTGGTTGTGACGGACGTTTTGGATCCGGCAGATTTATAAGCCTATTGCGCAATGCCAACTCAAATAACCTCCTTGTTTTATCACGGGGGAAGGAGTAAGCACGTCCCATCCTGTCCTCAAGGGGTACGTACGGGCGCGTGTTATTTGGACGAGCAACCGGCTTCGAGTCGTTCGGTTGCTGTTGGGCATTAGCGACGATGATAGCTTTTCCCTTTCCTTTGTCGTTTCGAGAGTCGGGCTTCGGGAGAGGGGGTTTATGGCCTATCTGGTCCATCTGCGCCAATTTGTCGATCAAAGCCTGGAAAGAAGTCGGCTTGAAGAACATCATAAACTGCGAAATGGTTGCTTGTGGATCAAGGGTTCCAACAAACATTCCCACCGCAGGGGCTTCTTCTATACGCTGTTCACATTTAGACCATAAATTACGCCACCGTATAGCGTACTGGACCCATGTCTCGCCGGGCTTTACCCTGGCGTTAATCAGCGCCGTCATCGGAGTACGTTCGCTGGCGCTTGCAAAGCGTTGGGTGAAGAGCAGCTCCATCTCTGCGAAGGTTTTAATGGAGTCGTTGGGGAGCTCGGAATACCACTCGAAAGCCGTATCTGATAAACTTCCAACAAATTGGCGCAACAAGAGCTTGTCGTCACCTCCAGTGTTACCACAAAGCGCCCTGAATTGGGCAACATGTTGATGGGGATTGCCGGTCCCCTTGTAGACATGAAACTTTGGAATTGTGTAACCCGGCGGGTATTTGATTTGGTCATACCAGCCCGGATATGGCCGTCCCGTTTTTACAACGTGGCCGGCTGCTTCGGCCGCGTGATGAACTTTTATCTGCTGGGCTATATATTCGTCCAGATCTGTTTTAGAGATTGTGTCTTCTTTAGCCGTCGATAGAACGGGCTGAGGGTTTGATGTTTCTCCTCTATCATCCCCAAGGACGATCGGGGGTTCTTCAGTCGGGGATTCTGGTTGTATCATCATCCCTATCATATCCTGGAAGAGAAGGCCCATGCGCTGTATATTGGCTGCTTGTTCAGCAGCCTCTTGGTCTCTCTTTTCGAGCATTCGGCGAAGGAACTCGGCGTCGGTTTCTTCTTCTTGACGTTCATCTAAGGACGTCTCAGGATTCTCTTTTGGCCCCGTGAGCGCAGCCATGGTAGTCATCATCTCCTGGAGCTTTTGTTGCTGCCCCTGAGACTTGGTCACTGACCGGGTAAGCGGTCGGTGACCCAAAGAAGTACGACTTTCTTCTTTCCCCGAAGCCATATAGACCGTATGAACTGTGATGCCCCCTGACTTGGGGCGTTTAGGTTCACCGCTCTTAGATTTTGTCAGCGTCATGGGAGCTTTTTCTGGCCTCTTCCTTTTATGGGCCTTTGAGGTTGAAGGAGCCGTTGAAGCGGGCGTCCTAGCATTTGTTGCCCCCTGCCGTTGAGCGGGGCGGTTTTTGTCTTTTTCCACCCTTGCCCTGTTCTGGCGACGGAAGTGGTTTGAGTCAATCACGGAGTCTTGAACCCTCCGCCAAACTTTATAAACTTTCGCTGACAGCCGTTGAGGGGGCTGTTCCTGTTTCATCTCCGGAGCTTTTTCCCTGGGTGGAGGAGACCTTTTCAACGTAGCCACTGGGGAGTTCTTTTTCACCTTCCTCAGCATTTCAAAGCTGTTCCCAGTTGGAACAGCAGCATCGACTTCCACCGTCGGAGCAGGTGGGGTTAGCCCAGAGGGGGAGTTGCCCCCTGCTTTCCTTACTCTCTGCCAATGGCGACGTCGCGCGCGACGAGCCGCCGGGATTGGCTCGGAGATTGAGATGGTTTCTTGTTGCCCCCTGTTTGAGCGTGGGGTAACTGTTGATGTCAGCCTATCGAAGACTGATGCCTTCTGACCAGCTGGAGGAGTAGGAACCGTCAATCTTGTGAAGACTGACTCTCTGATAGGAGAAGCCGCTTTAACGACTTCCAAAGCAGCGGCCGTTGCCCTCTTTGGGACAGCCATCTTATAGTTCTGACCCAGCCTGGTGAAAACGGAGGTTGTTGGTCCAATAGCAGGCGACCCGCTGACAGGGATCGCAGTAGCAGTGAGTCGGTCGAACACCGACTTCTTGTTCGCTTCCGGTGTGGGTATCGGCGCCGAGAAGCTTGTAGGTGGGACCATGGTCCCGAAGAACAAGCCGGTGGTGGCCTGAGTCAACTGGCCTACCGGCAGTGTCAGGAAGGAAGCCGCCTGGGGCCCATATGCTACACCTTTAGGTGAGGTGGAGCGTCCGTTGCAGTTGCACTTCGAGCAGTTGGTGGCCATTGAATGCTTGAGTTCTGTACCAAACAAAAGACCAAATCTTAGTAACTTGAAATCCGAAGGCAATCATTTAACAAACCGCGATTGGTTCGCGAAGACGACACACGAAGTGTGGAGTGGAAAGAGGAAGAGGTCCCACCGGGCGTGCCAGAATCTGTTCCCCTCTGAATGGCGGCCGAGACGTTAGGACGTCCTGTTGCCTGAGGTTCGGGGCAGATGCTATTTGGTTTTATCCGTCTATCTCTCCGAAGATGCCAAGTTGATTTATGGCACCGTGTATCGGAGGTTTAGACGGATGCAGCCGATGTAGCAGACTTCGTCAGATTCCCCCTCAGGGTGAGGGGTTTTTGATTGTGGGGACGCTCTTCCCTGCAGGCGCAAGCCCCTGCAGTTAATTACGCTACCGCATCGCGGTAACAACTTTCTCCTTCTCCAGAATTTCACTTCGTGTCGTGTGTGTTTGTTTTGTTTGTGGTTGCCCGTGGATTGTATACGGAGACTGAGTAATGCCGTCGCCCGTAGGACGTGGATTAGTCCAAATCCGTATTTACTTAGATTTGGGTTTGGTGTTTTTAGTTTAAGGATGCATTAGTCGCGTTGCGGCCAAGATCAACTTAAACGTTCGTTAAGGATACGTTAGTCCTGTTTGAGACTAAGATCAACTTAACGTGATCGTTTAGATCCGACAAAAGAGCGTTTGGGTTCTATTGTTCCAGTTTGGGAGATTCATAGTCCAATTTGGGACTAAAGTCTGTTTGGAGGATACGTTAGCCATTTTTGAGGCTAAGATCGACTCAAACGTTTGTTAAGGATACGTTAGTCTAGTTTGAGACTAAGATCAACTTAACGGGACCGTTTAGATCCGACAAAAGAGCATTTGGGCTCTATTGTGCCAGTTTAGGGACGTGGTGGTCCATCGCCAGTTTTAGGGACATGGTGGTCCATTATTAGTTTAGGGACGTTTCGGTCCGTCGCCAGTTTAAGGACGTAGTGGTCCATATTAGTTTAGGGACGTTTCGGTCCGATATTAGTTTAGGGACGTTTCGGTCCATTATTAGTTTAGGGACGTTTCGGTCCGTCGCCAGTTTAAGGACGTGGTGGTCCATCTTTAGTTTAGGGACGTTTCGGTCCATTATTAGATGAGTGGTCGTTGGGACCCGTCACCTCTTTGACGTCGTTGAGGAATTACAACGACAGGTGTCAAAGGAGTTCGGAGATGTACCCTCGAACCGGTCATGACTTGTTTTATGAGAGGCATTTAATTTAAGGACTTACAGCCAGGATTGGGTTAAGTCCAATTTTTATTTTTAGGCTCTGCCCGATTAGAAGAATCGATCTAAACAGGGCTCTGCCCCTTTCATTATTTTGCAAGTCTGATTTGGGCCAGGCCCTTTTAAATGATGAGTTGCAGGCACTCAAGAAATTTTTACAAACAGGGCTTTGCCCTTTTATTGTTCTGCAGTTTAGTTTGGGCCAGGCCCTTTTAAATAATGAGTTTGCAGAAACTCAGGAATTTTTCCAAACAGGGCCTTGCCCTTTTATTATTTCAATTTAATTTGGGCCTGGCCCAAAACAAGGGGTTGCAGAAACCCTAGAAATCTTCAGATTGAAGAACACAAGTGCATGACACTTTTGATTTGAATTTGGATCAAAGGAAAAACAAGTTCTTGTTTTTTCCTGATCATACAGAACCGAGGGTTCATATTAAGTGCAAGGCACTATTTATTATTCTTTTATTTATTTTTTTCTTTAGAACCAGGGGTTCATATCAAGTGCAAGGCACTATTTATTTTCTGTTCTTCAGAAATTTTACCTTCTTCTTTTTTTTTGTTCTTGATTAATCTTCAAGAGCCCTTTTTTTCAGAAGTTTATCCTTCTCTTGATGATTGATTTTCTCTCTGATTATCTCCTTTATTTGCCTTTTGAATGAGGCTTGGGGTCTTATTTATAGTGCCCACAAATTTGTTGGATTTGTTAACAAAATCTTTCCTGAATAATTTTGGGAATTTTCCCACCATTGGATCTTTGATCCAAGGGTTCCTGTTTTACAGGAGAACAGAAAAGATTTATCTAAATCTTCATTCAGTTGCTGCGCAACTCACCAGCAAATGACACGTGTCGCGCATCCGAGCGCTTGCGCAGCTGCGATTGCGCAACTGCGCAGACACGTGTCGCGCATCCGAGCGCTTGCGCAGCTGCGAATGCGCAACTGCGCAGACACGTGTCGCGCGTCCGAGCGTTTGCGCAGCTGCGACTGCACAACTGCGCAGACACGTGTCGCGCGTCCGTGCGCTTGCGCAGCTGCGACTGTGCGTTTGCGCAGCTGCGACTGCGCAACTGCGCAGACACGTGTCGCGCATCTGTGCGCTTGCGCAGACACGTGTCGCGCATCTGTGCGCTTGCGCAGACACGTGTCACTCATCGGTGCGTTTGCGCAGCTGCGACTGCGCAACTGCGCGGACACGTGTCACGCATCTGAGCGCTTGCGCAAACACGTGTCGCGCATCCGTGCGTTTGCGCAGCTGCGACTGCGCAACTGCGCAGACACGTGTCGTGCATCCATGCGCTTGCGCAGACACGTGTCGCGCATCCGTGCGTTTGCGCAGTTAAGTCTTTAATTACGTTTTTTGAAGTGCCTTGCTCTGATGGGACGCACAGTTTCGGGCGTTACGCTGCCCATTCAGCTTCTGCCACGTGGCAAGTTGCGCGCTGCGCACGGAAACCGAAGCGTTGCTTCGAATTTTGAATTTTCAAAATTCAACAGAGCCTTGCTCTGATTGGGGGGAAACACATATCCACACGATTTCGAATCTTTTGCCGAAACCCCCTTACCACCAAAGTCTAGTTTGGAAGAGTCGTTGGAAGCTTATATTGCTGCAACAAACAAAATGGTTAGGAATGTGGAAGCGTCCGTGGCCGCCCTTATGCAACCTGCTGAACCGGTAGCTAGTTTCCAGCTAGTTTCCAACTAGCTCCAAATTTTCCAATGTATGAGGAGGCGATTGGACAGAATGAGAATATGAGAGGATATCCAAATCAAACCTACCCTTACCCAATTGAGGCCCACAACTTTGGTTTTCCATCGATTGTTCCCAATGAGTCACCAGTTGAAAATAAAAATGAGTTGTGTGATTTTGTAGTGCTTGATTTGCCAAATTGTGAAGAACCCCTTTCGAGTGAAACCGCACTTAATCCTTTCGATCTTTACACCTCCACTCTAGAACCTAAATCGATAAATATCCATGCTTTTGATGAGGTGTCAGAAAAAATTGATTTTCACTTGATTGAGGATATAGACGCCGGGAATATTTCGGATGATGAACCCGTCGATTTAATTGAAATTTTATGTCAAATTCATCATCCCGAGTCATTAAATGTTTTTCCCGAATTTCATATGCGTCTTGATTTTGATGATATTGGCATAGATAAGCAAATTTTTGAGGAAAATATTGAGGAGAATTATGAGGATAGTACTGAGGATAATATTGAGGTTGAACCATTTTCGTTTGATGTGTCGAATTTTCCAATACACCCTCCTAAATCCTTAACTGATACCCTTCCTCACTCACTTCCTTCCATCCCTCCTATTGTTCCGATCGTGCAAGTGACCGTTACGCTTTCATCTCATATACCAAGTTCGGCGTACCCATGTTTTCTTGCGAATCTTGAGGGATTTGACCCCATTTCTCGACGGGTTGATAGGTTAGCGCAATCGCTTTTAACACATCGTTCATCACAAATTGCGCTAATTTATTCACTCGCTTTACACCCTCAAGATCGTACTCCACTTCTTTCTTCTTTCCGCCATTCTTCTCCCCCACCGAGACCATATTCTCTTCTTCCCATTCGGTCTCGTGTGTTTCTCATCTCTTTTCTTTCTCCTCCATTCTTTCACCAACTATACCATTACCACGATAAGATTTTTGAATGGTTGGTGCTAACCTTTGGCTTGTGTAAGGCCAAGTTTAAGTTTGGGGGGAACCTTTGTATATATGTATATATATTTTTGTTTTCTTTTTCTATAAACAAAAAATTTAAAAAAAAATTCGAAACAAAAAAATAAAAAAAATTATAAATAAATAAACAGGGGAGTACCGGCATTTTTGAACCTCTTGGTTTAGCATGACAGTGAGGACACTGTCAAGTTCAAGTTTGGGGGTATGCTCGGTACGTCTTCTTCCTTCGCATTCATTTGTACATATTTTTGCATTTGCATACTTATTTGAAAACCCATAAAAATTGAAAACGTTCAAAAATTATAAATATTAATGTATTCAATTTTGGCTAATTGACTTGAGTTTGACAAATAGGTTAACTGGCTAAGAACAACTAGATCTTAGACTTAGTGAATTAAAAACCCTAAAAATAACCTTCCTTAAAATTTAACGGTAGAAAGTATATGTCTTTGTAGTTTGTTTAGAAATAGGCAAATTTTGAGTTCATTTCTTGGGCTAAGTCGAACCAAAGGAAAAGTATTGATGTTCTTATTAGAGTATAAGTTTGAAAAATAGTTCCTAGTTTAAGTCTAGATTCTGAAAATATATGCCCTACAATTTGCACAATCACGCATCTTGAAACTTGGAATAGTAGAAGAGACCTTGAAATGCTCTTGTCTAAAGTCCTTAGTACGAAAAAAATATACAAGTGTGAATAAAGAATAAAAAAATGAACACTGGTTTTTGTGATTACTTAAGGCTGTAAAAATAGAAAAATATTTAGCGAGGGTGCTTCATCACCTAGTGCCTTAGACCAACTGGTTTGGGAGTCACTGCTAAAAGCCTTGGGTGTTGCAAAACTAGGAATTACGCTTTAAAGTGCAAATGCATTTTGTAATCGGTCGTTGGTACATCAAGAAGTATTAACGGGGGCATGAAGGATGTGTAAGCAAAATTCATTTAAATTCACCTACTAATAAGTACTTTGGACAACGGACAAGGGTATGATTGCTTGATTTGAATTTCCAAGTGTATGGGTGATTTATACACACACATGGGGATATGTGATTGGAGTTTAGATAAGAGAAAGGAGTGAAGAATAGAACTTGTATCTTTAGTAGAGTTGATAGAAATTCCTAAGTGGAGATGCAACCCTAGAAGGAAAACTTAAGAAATACCAAAAGCTAAGTAGGTCTGCATAACATATATGATCTTAAGTTCATTAATGAGGAAGCGTGAAGAATATGGGTGGATGATTTATGAGTCAAAGATAATAGAATTCCTTGTTAGAAAATCTAAATGGAGAATAAAAGTTAATAGGCCGAATTGATAGGATTTTGTGGGTAGTATCCGCTGAAAACCCTCAGGAGACAACACTCTTCCTACTAGGGACACCTAGAGGTTTAACGGCTTGTTGCACGTGCTCAGTGCAATCGCGATTCCCTACGAAAGTGCGGTTAGGATCTTAGTGAATAAAAATAAGTTTGCTCGAGGACGAGCAAAAGATAAGTTTGGGGGTATTTGTTCACACCAGAATATTGCATTATTATATTCCCCATTCTTATTCTTTTTATAAATAAACAGGTGCTTTTGACGCATGTCTGCTACATGTTACAGGTTACAGGTTCTTGGACAGGAAACAGTGAAAACGATGTAAAGACGATGAAAAAGTGGACTTTAACCAATAAACAGAAGATCTTGATCAAGCCTACATAAGAAACAGTTCACAAAGCAAGATTCAAGATATCGACTCAAAGAGAACGGGTAGAAGTCCACTACAATGTTCACTGGAAATCTGGAAGAGAACCAGAAGCCCAATTGATAAAAGAACCAAAGAATCAGTAGCCTAAAATGACCCAGAAGCATACCCAAAATTTTCAGCACTTGAACCAACAAATGGGCCGCGGAACCGCAGCCCAAGCCCGCCATTGCCGCGGTTCCGCGGCCGTATAATGCCCGGAGGTTGTGAAAATTTTACCAAAACTCGTGACGGCTCTGAAAAGATTTCCTAAGGGTATATTTGTAATTGTAGACATGCGGATCAAAATGTAACCTAGGGTTTCCTATTCTCTATAAATAGGAACTCTAAAGAATGTATTTTCTCATGCCTCCCTATGCCTCTTTCTATGAATAGAATTTAGAATTCTTTTGGAGAGCATCGATGCCTCTTTTCATATCATCTATTCAGATCTGACAACCCTGCGTAAATGTTTAGAGAGAGCCATCTGTAAAGTAAGTAGATTTATTTAATTGCCCTAGAATAGATTTCAATTCTTGCCCTAGGTAATTTTTATTCTCTGCCCTAGATAAATGTATTTTAATTCCCTAATGAGTGAGTAGTCTCCTCGCTTGTTAGGGTTAGATCTGGGGAAGGTTTGAGAGACGAAGATCTCTCATCCCCTTTCTTGCCCGTCATATATTTTCATAGGACTCTATGCATACATGCACATACCGCACCCTACGGCACCTTACCCCTCGAGGTAGCGGTGATACCGTAGTATAAAGGCCCGGTTGTGATTGTTTTCCATGGAGGTTAGGGTAAGGATTGATAAAGGAAGGACAAGAACCTAGAGGAAGAAACATCTTTCCAAATGATTCTAATCTCTTTTATTAATAATTACCATAACACCTAATTAGATCTTCATATGGGTATAGAAAGCGGTGAGATTTATTGACTTTCCAGACTTAACCTAGACCTAACCCTAACAAGATTTAGATATAGATTAATTCAGTTTTTAGATTTAATAATCAATCCGACCACAATCGGAATTAACTCATTTGAGCGACTAGGAAATTCACAACATCCCTGTGGACCAACCCGTACTCACCGGCTAGCTACATGCGACGCCGTTTTAGATTTAATAATCAATCCGACCACAATTGATAGTTTTTGAGATCAATCAGCTAGCGCCAAAAGCGCCAGCGCCAAGAATCAAAGACTCTGAGGCAGCGCCTCACGTGCAAAGCACGAGAGCGCCGGCGCTAGAACTAAAAGTTCTCCACCCTTGGATCAAAGATCCAACAAAGATGATAAATAATCAAATTACAGAATTAAATTCTGTTGGGGAAATACTCCTCAAATCTTTCCAAATAAGAAAGATTGTGCTCTATAAATCAGAGCACCGCTGGATCAAAGATCCAATGGTGATTAAAAATCACCAAGCTACAGAATAAGTTCTGTATGGGAAAATATTTTCCCAATCTTGTTAAAAACAAGAAAGATGTTTTCTGTAAAATAGAAGTCCTTGGATCAAAGATCCGACGGTGGATAAAATCCCCAAATCAATTAAGAAATCTCTCAATGAGAGATTTTCTCAACCGAATTAACAAATCAGCCTCCCCTATATAAAAGATCCAAGACTTCAAGTCTTGCAGAGAAGAACCCCCCCCCCCCATAAACTTCAAGTTCCCAGAAAAAAAAGAGAAGAGCAAGCTCTACGAGGAAGAACTTTCTTCAAAGGTAAAAAAAATAAGTGAGAGAGCATAGTATATCATCTGCATACCTAAGGGTTTAACCCTCATAAAAAGAACATAGTTCTTTCCTCGGATCTGAGATCCATGAGACAAGTCTCCCACAAATAAGAATTTAATTCTTACGGGGATGAATTTGTTCTTGGGGATCAAAGATCCGGGGAAGAACAAAGAATCGAACTATGCAGAACATAATACATAAAGAGAAACCCAACGCCTAGCGGTACTCAATAAAAGAGTGGTTAGCACTCAATGATTGGCGCACAGCGCCAAGCGCACCACGGGCCACTCACGTGGGCGTTGCTCAATAAAAGAGTGCTTCGCACTTAATGGTTGGCGCTCAGCGCCAAGCGCCCCACGCGCTTCTCACGTGGGCGCTACTCAATGAAAAGTGCTTCGCACTCAGTAGTTGGCGCTCAGCGCCAAGCGCCCCACGTGCCACTCACGTGGTCGCTACTCAATAAAAGGTGCTTAGCACTCAATGGTCGGCGTTCAGCGCCAAGCGCTCCACGTGCCCCTCACGTGGGCGTTACTAGCATAGAGTGTCGTACACTCATCACACAGAGCCCAGCGCCATAACAAGTGTTCAACACTCATAAAAAACAAAACAAGAAAAAAAAAGCAAAGTGTGAGTAACAGAACCCCCACATAAATGCCCAGCATTGTTTGCACAGAGAAAGGACTATGTTCTAGCAAGTGTCCGACACTTTATTTAAAAAGAAAACGACAAACACTTAGTGAGCTGAGCCTAACTTGGCCAAACTCCTAAATCTACCGAGCCTATGTGCTCTTTATTTTTCGAAACCGGTCTTAGTCCCAAACAAGACCACCGATCTTTTGACGAATATCCATTGGTTCAAGGGTACATCTCTCCACACCTCTGATACAAGTCGTTGTAATTCTTCAACGTCTTCAGAGAGGTGGAGGGTCCTAATAACCAATAACTCTTGGCATACCCCCAAACCAACAAACCATAAACCCTTTGGACCGCAATGTTCTCAAAACTAAACTCCATGGACCGCAATGTTCTTAAAACTAAACTCCATGGACCGCAATGTCCTTAAACTAATGACGGACTATGATATCCTTTAAAAGTGGACCGCAACGTCCCTAAAACTAAATTGTGGACCGCAATGTCCTTAAAACTAAACTCCATGTACCGCAATGTCCTTAAATCTAAACTCCATGGACCGCAATGTCCTTAAACTAATGACGGACTATGATGTCCTTAAACAGTGGACCGCAACGTCCTTAAAACTAAACTCCATAGACCGCAATGTCCTTAAAACTAAACTCCATGGACCGCAATATCCTTAAACTAATGACGGAGTATGATGTCCTTAAACAATGGACCGCAACGTCCCTAAAACTAAATTGTGCAATGTCCTTAAAACTAAACTCCATGGACCGCAACGTCCCTAAACTAAACTCTATAGACTATGATGTCTTTAATCTACGGTCTATGATGTCTGTAGGGTGTTTTTCGTCACCCCATTGAGATGGGAATACGCGCGTGCTTGTCAGGCGCATTACAGATTCCACTTGCCTAGGGTAGGCCGGGGTTTATTGATCGTGGGGATCCGAATCTCCGGCAGCCGCGGACTAAGCTGCCGTTAATTACCCCTCGCCTTTGGAGCAAGAGAACCTCCGATTGACGGGTTAAACTGGTCATGCGAACTCAATGTGCAGTGTACGTGTGTTGTGTTTTGAAATGGGGTTTAAATATATCGGGAGCTACGCAGAGTTTTTACGGGGGTCCCGCTACCCGGATAGCGGGCTGGGGATCAAGGAGGCTGGCAACCTCCTTGCGGGGTGCGGGGCAGCGCCCCGTTAGAAATTTTTTCCAGCATGAACAGTATCGTGGAGTATGTGTGTATGTACATATGTATACATATGTATATATATACATGTATATATATAAAAAGGGGAAAAGATATCCAAAGGATGCGTGGGGGCAGCACCTTGGGCGCTGTGCGCCTAGGTGCTGTGCACTCAGGTGCTAGAGTGCCACATGTCGGCATGTGGGAACTCTGCGCTTGAGCGCTGGCGCACCACGTGTCGGCACGTGAGCGTTTTGCGCTTCAGCGCCTGACACTCGAACGCAAGTGCGCCACGTGTCGGCACGGGGGCGACTTGCGCTTGAGCGCTGGGCGCTTAAGCGCAAGTGCGCCACGTGTCGGCACGGGGGCGACTTGCGCCTGAGCGCTTGCGCTGGAGCGCAAGAGCGCCACGTATCGGCATGGGAGCGACTTGCGCTCGAGCGCTTGCACTTGAACGCAAGCGCACCACGTGTCGGCACCGGGGCGACTTGCGCTCGACCGCTTGCGGTTGAGCGCAAGCGCGCCACGTGTCGGCACACGGGCGCTCTGCGCTTGAGCGCCGGCGAGAAAAATAGACTTTTAGCCTAAAAAATTTCTCAGAAGAGAAATCAGAGAGGAGTTGGACTCCTGAGTGTGTTTTATTTTTGGGTTTAGTGAAAGATGTTCTTCTTCTTCCTCCTCTGTTAGCTGGATCTTGAAGATCAAGAGATATGGGTTTTTAAAAATCTCTTCTTTTTGAGATCTAATGGAAGATCTGAGTTCCCCTTTATGGGTTTTGTGGTGAAAAACTAATTTGTTTTATAAAAAGAAGAGTAAAACTCTTGATTTAATTCAAGAGAAAAAGAAGGTTTTGGAACCTTGAAGAAGGAGAAAAGATCTCAGATCTGAAAAAATTTTGAGAGAGAAAAAAGTTGTTGGGATTTTTTCATTATCTTTGCCTTTATAGGCCATACACTTTACACATAGCCCCTTGGGCTTCACAAAATGACATTTTGCCTATCTCATGGCTCATGTGCCATTTCTTTTTGCACATAAGCCATGGGCTTTACAAAAATTTGGCTTTATGCCTATTTTTCTTACATTTATCCATAAAACAAAATAAAAGAAATACAACAATATTATTTATTACAAAATTTTTATCTTGGCATGGGGGGAGGCCGGCCGCTTCATGTTCGGGGTCGACCCGGGCTTGGGCCCACTTGGCTTGGGGTTGACTTTGATTTTGACTTGGTCAACCGGAGTGTAAATTTTTACCCCAACAAATTGCCCCCATCAATAAATGCACACCACATATGTGGGTCGTGTGCATGAAATTGATGGATCCTCTTTTACTTGGAGACGACCTGATTTGGTTTCCGCTTTTTGGAAAGCTGGCACTGCCCTTTTTACGACATGGACGGTCGTTGCTTGACATGTCTCCGAGACGGAGTGTCCGTGACAGACGTTTCCCTGGCCCGGAGTGATCTGGTTCCCGCTTTGTAGGAATCCTGCGCTGCCCCTTTTACGACATGGACGGTCAATGTTGTCCTTTTTGCGACTTGGACGGTCGATACTGCCCTTTTAGCGACTTGGACGTTCGATGCTGCCCTTTTTGCGACTTGGACGGTCGGTGCTGCCCTTTTAGCGACGTGGACGGTCGCTACTGCCCTTTTTGCGACTTGGACGGTCGGTGCTGCCCTTTTTGCGACGTGGACGGTCGATGCTGCCCTTTTGCGACTTAGACGGTCGGTGCTGCCCTTTTTACGACGTGGACGGTCGATGCTGCCCTTTTTGCGATGTGGACGGTCGATGCTGCCCTTTTTGCGACTTGGACGGTCGATGCTGCCCTTTTTGCGACGTGGACGGTCGGTGCTGCCCTTTTTGCGACTTGGACGGTCGGTGCTGCCCTTTTTGCGACGTGGACGGTCGCTGCTGCCCTTTTCACGACTTGGACGGTCGGTGCTGCCATTTTAGCGACTTGGACGGTCGGTGCTGCCCTTTTTGCGACTTGGAAGGTCGGTGCTGCCATTTTAGCGACATGGACGGTCGATGCTGCCATTTTAGCGACGTGGACGGTCGGTGCTCTGATCCGGAGTGATTTGGGTTCCCGATTTGTGGGGAGCATGCACTGCCCTTTTTACGACCTGGACGGTCGACGGTCGACGCTCGACGCGTCTCCGAGACGGAGTGTCCATGGTTGACTTTTCCTTAGTCCGGAGTGATCTGGTTCCTGCTTTGTAGGAATCCTGCGCTGCCCTTTTTACGACATGGACGGTCAATGCTTGATTTGACTTTCTCTGCTTCTTGCAGTGTCAGGGGTGAACTTGACTTGCTCCGCTTCTTGCGGTGCCGAGATTGGATTCTGACTTGCTCCGCTTTCTGCGGTGTCGGAGTTGAAGTTGACTTGTTGATTGTGATTTGGATTGACATCAGCATCGCCATACTGGAATATGGTACCAGGAGCGAATCATCATTTGCCATGGGAGGATTTGGGGATTGGTTTTGGTTTGGCATCAGCATCGCCATACTGGAATATGGTACCAGGAGTGAATCATCATTTGCCATGAGGAGATTTCCCTCGTTCCCAGTTTAACGACTTAGGGGTCATCTGTTCCCGGTTTAACGACTAAGGGGGTCATCTGTTCCTAGTTTAAAGACTTAGGGGTCTATTGGATTGGAGTTTAGGATTTTGGGGTTAGGACAGGCATCAGCGTTGCTAACACTGAAGCATACGTGTCAGGAGCAATTCATCATTTGCCTATTCCTGTTGGGGGAGCGATGGCTTAGGAGACAGGTTTAGGTCCCTATCGCCTAAGGCTTTTCAATTTTATTGGCCTTGAGGGTCCCATAAAAGCATTTTCTCTACGAGTCGTAAGGATCCCGCAGGTATATTTTCTCCTTAGGAGTCGTGAGGACTCCTAAGTGTGTTTTTCCTTTATGAGTCGTAAAGATCCCACAAAGGTTTGTTCTCCTCATGTATCGTGGGGATACATGAGTGGGTCTTCTCAATGGGGCATCATTCCAAAGGCGGAGACCAGCCGCGTAACTGGTGATTGTGGTGGGGCATGGGTATGACGAGAATTATTTGAGCCCGTGGATTGTATACGGCAGTCAATCTGGGGACTGGCCGTAGGGCTGGAGAATGTTGAGAAATTGGATTTTGGTTGGCATCTGCATCGCTATACTAGAATATGGTACCAGGAGCGACTCATCATTCGCCGTTTGGGGACTTGGAATTTGGGTCTTGTTTGGCATCAGCATTGCTGCACTGGAATAATGCCAGGAGCAACTCATCATTGCCTTGGGAGGACTTGGGATTCGGGTTTTTGGTCGGCATCAGCACCACTAAAACTGAAGCGAAATGCCAGGAGCGACTCATCATTTGCCGTTGCCCGTTGGGGAAGGATGGCTTAGGAGACAGGTTTGGGTCCCTATCACCTAAGGCTTTACAATTTTATGAGCCGTGAGGGTCTCATAAAAGCATTTTCTCTCTGTGAGTCGAGAGGATCTCGCAGGTGTATGTTCTCCTTAGGAATCGTGAGGATTCCTAAGTGTGTTTCTCCTTTGTGAGTCATAAGGATCTCACGCAGGGGTTTTCTCCTCACAAAGTCGAGAGGACTTTGCGAGTGTATTCATCTCTTTTCACGAGTTTACGCCCTTTCGGGTTTTCACAAACTCACCGGTAGTCCTACTGTTTTTACTCATGGAGCCCTTTCGGATTTTCATCCGTGCCCGTTTTGCTTGTGGACATACCTTTTTTATTTTTCTTTCTTTTTTCTTTTTTTTCGCCGCTGGTGGGACTTTAAAAGTAGCTTCACCAGCAGAATTTGGGAGAGATAGGGGTCATTTACGCCCGTGGATTGTATACGGTTTTGCAGGATGTATGATCCAGACGGTAGGGCTGATGTGCTCAATTCGCCTGTGACTTAGAGCATTCACGTGTAGTATTTCTTGAGATATCGGCCATTGATGGATGGCATGGGCCTTTCTCCCTCGGCACTTATTAGTTGGTAGGATCCTCCGTCGAACACTTTCTCAATGACGTATGGTCCTTCCCAGTTTGGCTCGAATTTTCCCTTGGCATGTCGATTGGGGATGATCGGTCTTTTGAGGACCAACACCAATTCACTTTTCTTGAAGGCGCGGAGACGGGTTATCTTGTTATAGGCCCGTGATATTTAGGCTCGATATATCTCCAGGTTTTGCTGCACCGCGAGCCTCTTTTCTTCGAGCGCGTCGAGCTCTTCAAGCCGAAGGAGCACATTTTCCTCTTCCGTCAACTCGTGTTGGATGGTCATTCTTAAACTTGGAACCTCGATTTCGAGGGGGAGGATCGCCTCCACTCCGAAAAGCAATGAGTATGGAGTGGACTGTGTTGGAGTACGGTGCGTGGTACGATATGCCCACAACGCCTCGTGAAGCTTGAGATTCCAGTCTCTCTTGTTGGCTGAAGCATTTTTCCTCAGGAGCTAGCATGGAGTCTTATTGAAGGCTTCGGCTAGCCCATTGGCTCTTGGATTATAGATGGAGGAATATCTCCGTTCTATCTTGTGCTGAGTAGCGAACCTTGAGACATTGAAGCTCTTGAAAGAAGGCCTGTTGTCAGAAATGATTCTTCTTGGTGTACCGAAGCGGTATAGAATATTATGCTGGAAGAATGTCAGAATATCTTTTGTCTTGACTTATTTTAGCGGGACAGCTTCATCCCATCTGGAGAAGTAGTCTGTCGCGGCCAGTATGAAACGGTGGCCTTTGGATGACAGAGGATCAATTGGTCCAACAATGTCGGTGCCCCAGACTTCGAAGGGCCACGACACTACCGTAGGATGCAATGGGTTGGGATGCTTGTGAATGAAATCACTATGGATTTGGCAGATCTGACATTTCTTTGCGTGCTCTCCGCAATCCCGTATCATGGTGGGCCAATAATACCCAAGCCGTTTAATTTGAAGTCGCATCTTGGGGCCAGATTGGTGAGCACCGCAAACGCCCGAGTGAACATCTTTCATGACCTTTTGGGCTTCGGCTGTCACGACCCGCAAGGTACGGAACGCGACCGGCACTTAAGTTACGAAACGTCTCAAGGCGTCCGTGAACTAAGTAAGCCGAAGCCCAGAATACAAAACCCATTTCAAATTTTAGAGTGAAGGAAAACCAATTTATTTAAGCATTTTACTCCATTACCACATTAAATTCCCCTTTTAAAATAACTTTCTTTTTCCAAAATTCCTGCAGAATTTTATTTGTAAAAATCAGCCCCAAACGGGAGCAAGCAGAATATAAATGAATACATGAATATGGCATTCCCGAGCGGGAGCTAGCTCTTCGTCTCAAGGCGGTCACAAATCCCACGCAATATAAAATGACAATGTGCATGAATAAGCATGAAGCATACGAAATAACATGTCGGCTCAAGTGAGCTCGACTCCAGATATATCATAAAATCAATTCCCAAGTCTCACAATCTCACCTCTAGGTCAATATACAGTAATCCAAATAAAACAGGTACAGCTGAAATGACAGTAGCAGTAGATGGAGTATTCTAGATACAATGAACATATAAGGTGGTGCAAAATGATAATAACCCACCTATGAGCAAAAGCCTCGAGTCCAGGCAAAAAGTGCAAAAGAAGCAAAAGTATCCGCCGCTATAGTGCTGACGGAACGGACCTGCAGAAAAGCTGTGGCACAACGGGGGTGAGTTTCCAGCTCATGAGTAATAAATAACATCTACTAAGGCTATCGCATGCATGCACACAAGTATCCTGGTATCCCTAAAGTAGGTATGGCTACATGTACTAGCAGGTATGTATGCATCAACAGTGTACTAGCAAGTATATATGTCACATAGGTGTAATAACAGGTATGTATGCCACATGAAAGTACTATCAAGTATGTATGAGAATTATTTCTTCCTTTGTTTTGAAACTTCCTTTTTAAACATCAGCATAATATCCAAGAATTAATGAAATCCGTGTCCAGCAACGACACCTCAAAACTGTCCAAATCTCATATATCCGTGTCTAGCATCTCTGGCCTCAGCCATCCGGCTGATCCATATCAAATATCCATATCTCAATCTAGCGGCCACGGTCGGTATCCTCTGGATATCCGCCGTGCCAAATGAAGTCACCGGTAGGTAATCCGTCCCCTGCCAGGCTCAACGCCATCTCCTGCGATCTTCTTGCCCCGGAGTACCGTACCGGGCCTACCATGTACCCGAGACGGTTCATCCACCTCCTCGAAACGGGTCTCGAAAACCACAGCAAAACTCATGGTGGACGACACTTTACATCACTAGAAAACCGCAACTTTTATATTTTAAAAGGTTATAAGTTTGAAATCTTGCGGTTTTCCCCCGAAATCCAGAAATATCATAAATCTCATGAAATCATCATGAATGCACATGTCAATGATTATGAATGCCTACGGTATCAATTTACAATGTTTGATTTATACTAGGCATGAGCAAATGATATAATGATGCATATGCATGAGGATAGTGATTCTTATGGTTTCATTTTAAATACTTATTGCAATATCACATTTCTAGGAAATTAACATGTTTCAGATTAAAGGTTGTCTAGTGTCGTGACATGGCAATTACCAGGGTGTGTGTGTCCACATGAATAGTGCCCGTGCTGCATATAAAACCTGGTAATAGTGCATGTGTCCTATAATGAATCTGTGTATATGGAACATCATATAGATACTAACTACAGCAGTTATCATGCAAGTATTTTTATCATAATGTCACAAGTAATATCAAGTCTACTATATCTATCGGGCGACTCGCGCCATCCAAACGATCGTCCCCCATAGATGTTAAATCTACTCACCCGTGATCCCGCGCTAGGTGTGTCCGACCACCTGCTTGCCTTTCTCCGCTGCGCTTGACGTTCCCGCCGGCGAACCTAGAAATCACAAAAGTCACCATATAAGGAAAAATCCTGCAAAACGCGGTATATCGATAAAAAGGGATACGCGTGCGTGAAACTAAACGCGGGTGCACACGACACGACGCGGCACGCACAAACCCACCAGAACCTAGACTGACACGCTGTGTCGCGCAGCGCGCCACAGAACCACGCGTATCACGCGCGTGTCACACAAGACTTAAAACATCGGAAATACGCAACTAGCTCCAGATTTTGCCTCTGGACCCAACTTGAAAAGTTGCAGGTACCAGAAGCCTAACCTACCCAGCAGAACCCTACACCCAAAACCCCCACACCCCACCCCCTACTCTGGCCGCAATTTACGGCCAGAATGATTAAATCGGCGGCCGAGAGGGGGAGTTGGGTCCCCGTGCTCTGTGTGTGTGTTTCTACTCATGTCAACATGCTACAGTCTTCACAATTTTATCCTGAAGGTCACGGGTCGATAGCAGATCCAACAGAGGCCAAAAAGTCGATAAAATTGCTAATTTACGCCAAGTCGGGTAAAACGGGTGTCTTTATGAAATATGGGGCAACCCTCTGGTCGACTGGTCTCACTAGCACCTAAAAGGGTTATTCTAACTAACACAACTTTCACTTTGCCCAAAATCCTCTTAAATCACCCAAAATCACTACTAAAGCATGATATGGACACTAATTAAGCTAGATTACCGAAATTTTAGCAATTTAAGGCTAACCATCTAATTTTAATGACACTACTAGGCTTAAACAGACTAATTAACACTAAAAAGGTTCTATTAAGCTACAAGCACTCCAAGGAACTAGATCTAGCATTACTACACAATTCTAGTACTAAAATTCCCTTTAAACACCTAACTTAGCTAAACAATCACATAAATCTAAGTAGTGTGGAGAGAGTTTAGGACTTATACCTCCTAGGGACCTTGCAAACAAGGAGAAGAAGAAGAATAGGAAGGCGAGTGCTGCAGTGCTGCTGCGGCCCAAGAGCTGTTGCAGGAATCTGCTGATGCGGATGCAGGTCTGGAGGTGTTTGCTGATGCTGAATGTATGTGATGGTAGGGCTGATATGGTATGGTGTTGAGCTGAGGTGGTATGGTGTTGGGCTGAGGTTGTGTGGATGGTGGTGTGGTACTGGGCTGAGGTTGTTGCTATTTTCAGGTGATAATGTTGTTTCAGCTGATGCTGAACTGGAACAGGTTTTGGGGTGCTTGCTGTTTTGAAGTGGTGGCAGCAGCAGGGGTTTGGGAAATCTTGAGGGAAGGTTTGAGTGTTGTGAGGGGGGTGTTATGTATGGAGTTGGGGCTGAAAACAGCTGCTGTTGCTGATGTTTTGAAGAAGGTTGAAGCTGATGTAACAGCTTATGTGCAGGCTGATGCACATGGCTGATGTTGCTGTTTTTGGTGGCTGATGCTGATTTGGAGGTTGAAGTGAGCTGGAAGTGGGCTGATGTGAGTGTGTGAGAGAGGGTTGTAAGGCTGGGGCTGCTTGTAATGATGATAGGGCTGAGATGAGGATATATGGATGATGGTTTGAGCTGATGGCTGTTTTGGGGGCTGAAACAGCTGCTGTTGCAGCAGTTGGTGTGAAGGAAAGAGCTGGGATCAGCTGATGGAAATCATCAGCTGCTGTAGTAGCACTAAGATAGTGGTTTGGGGGCTGAATTGATAAAATTTTGGGCCGAACTGATGTGTGAGTGAGAGAGAGGTGAAAAGGTTTGGAGTGAGGTGATGAGACTAAACCTTAACCCATCATGACCACATCACATCCCTCACTCTCTCCCTAAGTCAACCTTAACCCACTAAATACCCATGGTCAAAGCCAATCATCCAAAATTTAAACTAATTAGCTCTAACAACCCAATTAACTTAACCAAAGACCTAACCCACCATGGTTAACTTAAACATAGCTAACCCACAAGCTCAAACATATGGCAAACCCTACTCTTAATCCTATTTAACGTGCACAAGTGTGTGTGGTCGAGATAAAATTCCACAAAAATAACCATAAACTCAGGTAATTTACTAGAATCCCGTTTTGGTAAACTTTTTACCAAAAACCCCATATTAACACTTAATTACCACTAACTCTAAACTCAGGTGTTACAGTCTTCCCCCCTTAAGAAAATTCGTCCCCGAATTTTTAAAATATGCAACTACGCATACCTTCAAAAAGATGAGGGAATTTCTTCCACATCTCTCCCTCGGCCTCCCAAGTGATCTCCTCGCTGCCCGGGCTGCGCCAAAGAACTTTTACGGACGGCAGGACCTTTGATCGAAGTTTCTTCACCTGCCGATCCAATATCTCAACTGGCTGCACGGTGGAAGAAAGGTCGGGCTCAAGCTGAACTGTCTGATGCTGGATCGTGTGGGAAGGGTCATGAAGATAACGGCGTAGCATCGACACGTGGAAGACGGGATGAACATCTGAAAAGCTGGGTGGAAGAGCCAAACGATATGCAACAGCGCCGACACGCTCGAGGATCTCGAAGGGACCTACGAATCTAGGGCTAAGCTTCCCTTTCGCCCAAAACGCATCATGCCCTTCATCGGAGAGACCCTCAGAAAAACATGGTCGCCAACTGCGAACTCTAACCTCAGACAAACTCATGCAGCAGGGCAATTAGCCGCGCTTTCATTTACTCTGACAAGAGCGAGCTGATGTAGGTCGGCCTTGGATTATCAGGCGTTCCTAAGTCAATCTCGGTTAGCTCGTCAAAGGTTGCTTGTCCGCCATCTTCGAGCTCTTGAGGAGCTTCTTCTGGCTCGGCCATCTCGTCATCACCATTTGATCTTTCGCTGGCCTCACCAACATGGAACATGTAGCACGCTTTGTAATCAGGTTGAATGTAGCCTATCCCCCATCTATCTGGAATTCGTCCATCGATGAGCGCTCGGACCTGGGGCGGATACCATAGCCCTTCGTAAAACTTTTCTTCGGACTCCGTTTGATATAACCGGCATCCGCACTTCTTAAAGTATTCCCGCATCTCGGGCGCATAGTATCTGGGATTGAGGATGGCTCTTATGCCTCTCTCTTAGGGAAGGCACGCGACAGAAAGATCGTCCGGGTGCACAACGGGGTTTGACCCGTAAAACAGGATGCCCTTCTGTCCATTTTTCCTCCCGGGCACGTAGAAAGTTTTCAGCTGGTCCACGGTAGAAACTGACAATGCGTGAAGCTCTTTGCACATCCGTTCTGGCACCCTTGTGATGGCCAGGGACCCTTCTGCAACTTCGAAGGTCTCTCGTAGTTTCGCTTGCTGCATGGGGGTCCAATCTGCATAGCTGTTGCACGGCAGGTCCTCTTCTTCTGACTCTTCAGTGTCACTGCCAAGATGAGGGCGGACTTTGCTGCTAGATGGGCCTTTAGTAAAAGATTTGTCCGTATCGCTGCCGAAACGAGGGCGGGTTTTACGGAAGGACGGGCTTCCAGCGTCAGACTCATCAGTGTCGCTACCAAAATGTGGGCGCACTTGGGCATTTTTACTTTTGAAAGTGACAACCGGCGCAGATTTGCTTTTGAGTCTTGGGGCCGGTCTATCCTCAGTCAGTTGTGGCTTAGCATTTTGGTGGTTCGTAAAGTACCGAGAATCTTCATAGCGGACTTCATGCACACCGAACGGCTGAATGTCTCCGTCAATGCGTCTTTCTTCGCCATTTTTAGTATACTTCATGCATTGATGGAGAGTTGACGGAATGATGCCGTAATCGTGGAGCCACGGCCGCCCCAAAAGAATCTTATAAGACGTGTCGGCGTCGATCACGTATATCTTAGCTTCAGTTTGCAGATCCCCGAATTTGATTGGCAGAGCTATGGACCCCAGAACTTGCTGGCAATTTTGGTTGAAGCCTTGAATGACAATCCTTTCCCTTGACAGGTGTCGGACGTCCATTGAAAAACTCTTCAGCGTCCACAAGTTCATGATGTTCACTGAAGACCCCGGATCAATCAATATGCGATTAATCCGATCTCCGTCGCTGTACCCGGTCACGTAAAGCGGCCGATTATGCTCAGCCATTCCCAGTAGCAAGTCTTCATCCTTAAATGTGACCGCGGCGGCATGCAAAGCGTGCCGAGCTTCTTTCATCTTAATTTCCGCAAAGTGAGCCTGATACCGCTCGGGGTTTTGTAGAGCGTGAATAAGAACATCTCTAAGCTCCTTAGATAGGACCAAGGCGTCGTAGATGCTCAGGAGAGACGGAAGCCTTCGAAGGTGAGCCAAGACATTATAGTCTACTGGGGAAGGACTCGAGTTTTCATCAGCCGGTCCTCCGCCATCTTCATCATTAGCCACCTTTTTTTCCTTTCCTTTTGGGGCATTGCCCTGATTTGGCGGTAGAGCCCTGCCGCTTCTGAGCTGGATTTGGTTGCCCTTTATAGCGAGCTCCTCGTCCTCTTCGGGAAAATAGAGCTCATCCTCAGAGTCACTGCCAAGATGGATGGCGTAGCAGGTCACTACTGGGGTCTCTTCATTGGGGTCTTCTTCTAACTCCTCCAGAATTTCAGCCGTTTGTACAGGGAAGAACTCCTTTAATTGAATCAGAGTTCTTTCTTTCTGTTCATATTCTTCGAGAGAATCGACATATTTTTGAATGGTCGATCTCCCTGCAGACTCTTTTTCGCGCCGAGCTGCACTTTTCTTCTTCTTGAGCTTTTTGGACTTTGAGCCTGATGAAGCCGCATTGGCAGCTGGCATGGTAGGCTTTTTCTGCCCTTCCCATTCCGTCCTGGGCTATTTCCGAAGTAGCTTTATCATCTTCTTCATCTTATTAGATATGTGCGTACTCCACGGAGGCTGCGGCGAGTCGGTCTCATTTCTCAGGGCAGCGGGTTCGGCTGTTTGCTCCCAGAAGGCTTCAGCTTCTGTATGTATAAAGTTGGTGGTTGCAACTTGATTGTTCACAAACACACTTTTGGACAGCTCGATTTCTCCAGCTTTGTACTGCTTCTCGACCCAGTCTTTGAAGATATAGCAATCCTCGATCGCATGGCTCACTACTCGGTGGTACGGGCAATACAGAGGATTGTCGGTCATTTTTGCTTCTTGGGGTCTTTTCAACTCCGGCAATTGTAGGCCATTGTTCAAGGCATCTTTAAATATCTTGCGGACCTTGTCCCTTCTGAAAGAGCAAACCTTGTTCTTTTTCTACTCTAAAGAAGGCCCATCTCCTCCCAGCAATGGCTTTCGAGACCGGTTAGTTTTGGATTCGGACGCCCTTCGCTTTTCTTCATTGTCGGACGCATAGAAGACACTGGTACTGCTGGAACTCCCGCTTCTACGGTTGTTGTCCCGCTTGCTTTTCCAAGTTTTCTCTCTCTGAGAATCTGGCGGGGACTCTTACTTCGAGCGTTCCAGCATTTGGACTTTCTTGGTTAGCTCCTGAAATGTCTTGAGGCCCGCCGTATACAAGAATGAGACCATCCAATTGTTGAGGTTCCCAATGAGAAGGCTGGCGGACTGGTCCTGCTCCAGCGGCGGTTCGCACTTGACTGTGAGATTACGCCATCGAGCGATAAAGTCGGTGTTGCTTTCATTCTTCCCCGGCTTGGTCCACAAGGTCGGCAATGGAGATTTTATCACTGACACTCATGAACCTTTGCCGAAACAGAGATTCCATTTGGGCAAAGGTAATGACGGACCCATCTGGTATGCTCGCGTACCAGTCGAAAGCGACACCGGTCAGGCTGTTGACAAACTGACGAAGAAGGAGCGCGTCATTGCCCCCTGTATTTCCGTACGATGCTTTGAAGTGGGCGACGTGCTGATTTGCATTCCCCGTTCCATCAAATCTTCCGAACTTAGGAATGACGTAGCCGTTTGGGAACTCAATCAGATTGTACCGCGCGGGATATGGTCACCCACTACTGCCGATTTCTTTCTGAGCTTCAGCTTCGGCCACCAATGTTTTAACTTTGCTGGTGACCAAATACATTATCCGATCCTGTGTTAGCGGGATAGTGCTATCTGGGGCCAAGGCGTCCCCAGAAGCGGAGTTTGGCCGGCTTTCATGTGGCTCGACCAGTCTTGGACCCAAAGGAACAGGCATTGGCTGCCTCGGATTGTCATCACCCGGCTGATTAGTAGCGGCTTGTGCTTGATTGGGAGGCGTTCAAGCAATTTGAGCCGTAAGCTACATCACCATGTTCGTTAAGTCGTCAATCTTCGAATAGAGCTTGGCCGTCTCTTTATCTTTGCTCCTGAGCTGTTTTCGAAGCTCTTAAAGCAGCTCTTGCTCCGCAGTCCTGGGGCGGAAAGTCGGCTCTTCCTCGTTGTCCGAGCTTGACTCTGCATGGGCCGAGGGGTCTTTCTGCCTATCATCCTCATCGAGAGGGTTTTCTTCATCCAGCGAGGGCGGCTGTTCTTGGGCAGCGGCAACCACATTCAGGCTAGATTGGGCTTAGGATATGGTGGCCCCATCCTTGCTTTTGCTGTGAAGGTTGTCGCTGGGGCGCCCGCCCGCCATATAGACCGTATGGATGATATATCCGGCCGTCTTTCTATCATTGGCAGCTGATTTCACGGATCGCTGTCTTGACCCCCTTGTTTCGATAGCTGGTAGTCGATTGAAGGCGGCTGGCCTAACCAGGTTCTTGAATGGTGCTGGCGCTTCTTTTCTGGGTTTGCCCTGCTGCTTTCGTGCGGCACAGAGTGCTTGATAGACTCTTGAAGAGACAGTGTCATATTTTTTCTGTTGGGGCCGGGACACGTCTCTTTGTGGCACTGTTCGGACCGCTGTCTTCTTGATTCTGGCGGACATGGCATTTTTCTGAACCCACTTCAGAGGCTCGAATGAATTGCTGATTCTTACGTCCGACTCAGCCGTCGTCGCGGGGCAACCCTGCACTTGGAACTTCACACGATTCCATTTGGTCGAAGCCTTGGCCCTCTTATTGACTCGATACCTAAGCCGCTTCTGCCTTAACTTTTCTGTTCTAAGCACCTGGCAGACTTCGGCTCTTTGGGAAGACGCTGCAGACCGGGCGATGGAGGGCCTTGGAGATACGCTCGATTGTGCATTTGTTGGAGTCATCGCCTGAGCTCGTCCGCAACATTTGATGTTGCCCTTTGTACCGAAGTTCTTGCCCCCCGCTGGAGCACCAGAGAATCGTTCAGATACCGTCTTAAGTTTCGGTTGTGGTGCCTTGGCGATCATGACATTCGGCCTCTTACCCCTTGAGACCGGCTTGGCCACATGTTCCGCCGGGATTTTTGCCAGATGAACGCTTCCGGCATGGTAGATGATGACGGAGCCAAACTGGCGGGGCGGTTCCTCCCACTGTCGACTGAGGCTTGCGGGGAGAACCACACGAGCGTTGATCTTGACCATGTACGGAATCGGGGTCCCTTTGGCAGTTGAATTCGTCTTGGGAGACAATGTCATTGAAAGTTGATAGCTGCACGAAAAGAAAACATCATTTCAGTATAGGCAATCGATATGTATAATGATTGAGTTCGCATGAATGTTTAACCCGTAATATGGGAGGAGAGAAAGGTCCCACCGGGCGTGCCAAAATCTGTAGGGTGTTTTTCGTCACCCCATTGAGATGGGAATACGCGCGCGCTTGTCAGGCGCATTACAGATTCCCTCTGCCTAGGGTAGGCCGGAGTTTATTGATCGTGGGGATCTGAATCTCCGGCAGCCGCGGACTAAGCTGTCGTTAATTACCCCTCGCGTTTGGAGCGAGAGAACCTCCGATTGACGGGTTAAACTGGTCATGCCAACTCAATGTGCAGTGTACATGTGTTGTGTTTTGAAATGGGGTTTAAATATATCGGGAGCCACGCAGAGTTTTTACGGGGGTCCCGCTACTCGGATAGCGGGCTGGGGGTCAAGGGGGCTAGCAGCCCCCTTGTGAGGTGCGGGGCAGCGCCCCGTTAGAAATTTGTTATAACAGGGACAGTGTCGTGGAGTATGTGTGTATGTACATATGTGTACATATGTATATATATACATGTATATATATAAAAAGGGGAAAAGACATCCAAAGGATGCGTGGAGGCAGCACCTTGGGCGTTGTGCGCCTAGGTGCTGTGCGCTCAGGCGCTAGAGTGCCACGTGTCGGCACGTGGGCGCTCTGCGCTTGAGCGCTGGCGCGCCACGTGTCGGCACGTGAGCGTTTTGCGCTTCAGCGCCTGACGCTCGAGCGCAAGTGCGCCATGTGTCGGCACGGGGGCGACTTGCGCTTGAGCGCTGGGCGCTGGAGCGCAAGTGCGCCACGTGTCGGCACGGGGGCGACTTGCGCCTGAGCGCAAGCATGCCACGTATCGGCACGGGGGCGACTTGCGCTCGTGCGCTTGCGCATGAACGCAAGCGCGTCACGTGTCGGCACCGGGGCGACTTGCGCTCGAGCGCTTGCGCTTGAGCGCAAGCGCGTCACGTGTCGGCACGTGGGCGCTTTGCGCTTGAGCTTGAGCGCAAGCACGCCACGTGTCGGCACGCGGGCGCTCTGCGCTTGAGCGCCGGCGAGAAAAAGAGGCTTTTAGCCTAAAAAATTTCTCGGAAGAGAAATCAGAGAGGAGTTGGACTCCTGAGTGTTTTTTTGGGGGGTTTAGTGAAAGATGTTCTTCTTCTTCCTCCTCTGTTAGCTGGATCTTGAAGATCAAGAGATATGGGATTTTTAAAAATCTCTTCCTTTTGAGATCTAATGGAAGATCTGAGTTCCCCTTTATGGGTTTTGTGGTGAAAAACTAATTTGTTTTATAAAAAGAAGAGTAAAACTCTTGATTTAATTCAAGAGAAAAAGAAGGTTTTGGAACCTTGAAGAAGGAGAAAAGATCTCCGATCTAAAAAAATTTTGAGAGAGAGAAAAAATTTGTTGGGATTTTTTCATTATTTTTGCCTTTATAGGCCATACACTTTACACATAGCCCCTTGGGCTTCACAAAATGGCATTTTGCCTATCCCATGGCTCATGTGCCATTTCATTTTGCACATAAGCCATGGGCTTTACAAAAATTTGGCTTTATGCCTATTTTTTTTACATTTATCCATAAAACAAAATAAAAGAAATACAACAAAATTATTTATTACAAAATTTTTATCTTGGCATGGGGGGGAGGCCGGCCGCTTCATGTTCGGGGTCGACCCGGGCATGGGCCCACTGGATCTGGGCTTGGGCCCACTTGGCTTGGGGTTGACTTTGATTTTTACTTGGTCAACCGGGGTGTAAATTTTTACCCCAACAATGTCCTTAAACTCCATGGACTATGATGTCCTTAAACTCAATGGACCACAACATCCCTAAACTAAACTCCATAGACTATGATGTCTTTAAACCATGGACTATGATGTCCTTAAACTATGGACTATGATGTCCTTAAACATGGACTATGACGTCCTTAAACCATAGACTATGATGTGTTTAAACTACTGACTATGATGTCCTTAAACCACGGACTATGATGTCCCTAAACCCAATGGACCGCAACGTCTCTAAACTAAACTCTACAGACTATGATGTCTTTAAACATGGACTATGATGTCCTTAAACAATGGACCGCAACATCCCTAAATTAATGACGGGCCGTAATGTCCCTAAACTAAAATGATAGAGCCTAAATACTCTTTCGTTGGATCAAAAATGATCATGAACCCCCGTTAAATAGATCTTAGTCTAAAACTTAGACTAACGTATCCTTAACAAATATTTAAGTTGATCTTAATCTTAAACAAGGTTAACGATACTTAAATCAACCAAACCCAAATCTAAGAAAATACGGATTTGGACTAATCCATACCCTACGGGCGACAACATAAATTAGTCTCCGTATACAATCCATGGGCAACCTAAAACAAAAAAAATATACACGACACAAAGTGAACATTTGGAGAAGGAGAAAGTGGTTATCGCTACGTGGTATCATAATTAACTGAAGTGGCTTGCGCCTGCTGGGAAGAGCGTCCCCACAATCAAAAACCCTTCGCAAACGAGAGGGAATCTGACGAAGTCTGTTACAACGGCCACATCTGTCCAAATCTCTGATACACGGTACCATAAATCAACTTGGCATCTTCGGAGAGGTGGATGGATAAAACCAAATAGCATCTGCCCCCAAAATTCAAGCCAGACGTCTCAACGTCCCGGTCGTGTCTTTCGGCGGTAAACAGCGATGGACCCAAACGTCCAAGTCTGGGGGCATGATTGTACATACGGTCCATATGGCTTCAGGAAAGAGAAAAACCGTGCCTCCGTAAGTTACCGACCGCAAACTCGGTCGCTGACAAAAGCTCAAGAGCAACAACAAAAGCTCCAGAAAATGCTAACCAAAATGGCAGCACTTACGGACAGAAGGAAAGTCTGGACAAAGAGTCCGAACAACGCCAAAAGCAGGAGACCGATACAGAGTTTCTGCGAAGGGTGCTCGAAAGAAAGGACAAGGAAACTGCTGAACAAGATGCCAACATAAAACAAATGGCTCTCTTATTCCAAGACATGGTTAGAATGATGATCCAACCAGAACCTCTAGCCGAACATTCGCCGATAATCATCGAGGATGACAGGGGGGAAATAACAAATCCTCTTCCGGCCTTATCGGCAGACAAGGAGGAAACAATTTCTAAGGCCGCTCTTGATGATTACATTGCTCAACAAATAAAAGCTCATCAAGCTAGTGAAGCTGCTGGCCAAATAGTCAGAACCAGGCGACCGTATCCAGGATGGTATGATCAAATCAAGTACCCGCCGGGGTATACGATCCCCAAATTCCACGTATATAAAGGGACATGCAACCTTCACCAGCACGTCAATTCAGAGCTCTGTGCGGCAACACTAGAGGCGGTGACAAACTTTTGCTTCGCCAGTTCACTGGAAGCCTGTCAGAAATAGCCTTTGAATGTTTCTCGGAGCTCATAAATGACTCCATAAAAACATTCACAGAGATGGAACTGTTGTTCACACGGCGTTTCGCCAGCGCGAGCGAGCGCACTCCAATTACGGCTTTAATCAATGCCAGGGTAAGGCCGGGAGAAACTTAGGCCCAATTTGCGATCCGGTGGTGGAACCTATGGTCTAAGTACGAACAGCGCATTGAAGAATCTCCCGCTGTGGGCATGTTCATCGGGACCCTTGATCCTCAAACGACTGTATCTCAGTTCATGACATTCTTCAAACCAACCACCTTTCAGGCTCTGATCGATAAACTGGCCCAAATGAACTAGATGGGCCACAGGCCTTCCTCCTCAAATAAGGACCTTCGAAATAAAAAGGGTAAAGGGAAAGCGGCCTTCGTTGCCAACACGCAACAACAACCGAGTGGCCCAAAACCGGCTGCTCGCCAAAACAACGCACGTCCGCGCCCATTCTTGAAGGAAAGACTAGGACGCACTTACTCGTTGATTGAATGAAAAATTCGAGACTGTGTAGTGTGTATCAACTCAAATGATCCCCGATAACGGTGTCATTTGATCGATAAGAAGTTCTCGTTGTGTCGGTATGAAAATTGAATAAAATTCACAATCAAAGAATTATTTGACCGCAATCAACTACGGTGTCGGATGTAGATTGTTAGTGAGTGCGGATCGTCCACAGGGATAGTGTAATAGTTCGTCTTTCGAATTAGATGAGTCGAAACTTTAAAGAAAACAAAACAAAATAATTCATGATTTATATTTGAAGTTCAAGAATTAGAAAATATAGATCTAATAACAAGAAAAAGATAGAATCAAGAATTGGTAGTTTGAAGATTTTTCCAACCAAATATCAAGAATCGAAATGAGGCTCGTAGGAATCGATCGGATCTATAGATGTAATGCAATCTCAAGATGACGAATTCTCATCCTTCGATGGATTGATACTAGATCGATGATGATCGACGAGAATTAGGGATTTCTAGTGAAACTAGGGTTTCATCATTTATCCCTTGTTCATTCGTCGATATCATTCACATTCTAGCCTCTAGTAAATTCAAGAAACGATCGTAGATCCTTAATTTCGAGCGATCACAATCAAGAAAGCATCGCAACGAAACTAGGTCATCGATTCTTGAACTTGCTAGGGTTTACAAAACTCGTAGGACTCAAGAATCGTTTAAAGATTTGTTACATCATCATTCTATTGATCGTCTCGACTCCTTAACGAGCGGAGTTTTACTCAAACATCACAACAAGAACTACAATTACGAATTGAGATCGAATCATGATGCAAGAATATAAAGAAAGCAAGATTAAAGAATTTTACCTTTTATTTATATCAACAATTTCATTACATTCGCTCAAGAACTACAAGAGGAAGAACTCGATCGTCGATTTGGCTTCGCTCGGCTCCGTGAGTCGCGGATCGGCTTGGATCACTTGCTCGATTGGAGATCGGCTCCGCTCATAAAAGGTTGAAGGGCTTCTTGCTTGATCGGTACTCAAGATCTTGAATTTGGAGTGGAATTAGGGTTAGGGTTTCGCACAAGCCTTGTCACTAGACTTGTGGAAGAAGATGGAGAATTTGAAGAAGACTAAAGATTAGCTAAGGATTAACAAAGATTAGCTAACTAAAGATTGAACAACCTCAACCCTTAGATCTAGGTTCCTATTTATAGCCATCAAAACACTAGATCTAGGATTTGAATTTTAAGTTTCCCTCCAAAAGTTTGTTGAGGAGATTTGAATTTCCCTCCAAAAGTTTGTTGAGGAGAAGCTTCTAGATGTGATTAGTTAGGAGGGAGCTTCTAGAAATAGTTTATTAGGAGCTTAATTAAGATTAGCCTTGCTTAATGATCTTTGCTGATCTGGCAGTAGCTTCGAGGTCCTTCTGGAATTTAAGGCATCTTAAATGAATGTGGGCCTCGAGAGATGAATTTTGCGCTGAAAATGGGAAGCTGATGGGGCCAAGCCGCCGCGGAACCGCGGCGCAAGCTGGCTCCCGCCGCGGTTCCGCGGCTCTTTTGTGGCTTCATAGCTTTTGCTCTCTGGTACATATTTGGGCTAATACTTGGGCCTTTATAAAATATGTTGAATATTGTAACTCCTTCTGTATTGCTACCAGATCTGAAATCATTGAGTTGGCGTATTTTTGATCAGCTCTTTTGGCTTTGCTCCTGCAATTTCCTGCACAATTTCTCAAGATAAGTGTTGCGCAATATAGGGATGATGCGATGCCATGATAAACACCCAATTTCCTCAGAAATGTCGGTTTTAGAGTCTAACACATGCAATCTGATATTTTACGACTGATTTGCTAATATGTGTAATATGAATGCCGAACACTTCTATATGAGTGCAAATGATAGGGAAATTGCCGTGTTAAAAATGCGGTATTTTCGACTGATCAAATTCCCCCAAACTTATTTTCGATCGTCTCGAGCGAACTGTTTTATTAAAAAGAGAAGGAGAAAATAAAGAAAGAGAAAAACTAACTAGCACACTTTCGTAGGCAACACGATTGCACTGAGCACGTGCAACAAGCCTTTAAACCTCTAGGTGTCCCTAGTAGGAGGAGTGTTGTCTCCTGAGGGTTTTCAGCGGATTGCACCCACAAAATCCAATAATAAAAGGAAGATCATGAATATTACATTTAAAGAGAAGAATTGTAAAAGAAAAGCTTTGAAAATTAGGGTTTCCAACTAAGCTAGATTTTCGGTTGTCATGAGCCCTGTCTTAATGGTCATGAAAAGATGTCAGAAATCACGTCCTCCCTCAATAAAACATCGTCTTTATTCTTCATTCCTATCTTTCTTCCAAACATCGATCATGTCACCCTGCGTGTGTGTAAAGGACATCCCTACACCCGGAGAATTCAATTCAAGCTATCATACTCTTACCCATCAGCCTCAGTACTTTTTAATTAATGAATATTTAGATGAGATTGCTCACACACTTTCATGCGACCGTTAATACTTCTTGAGGTACTAATAGACCGATTACTCATGTGCTTGCTTACTTGGTGTATTTTCCTCGTCTTGCACCACCTCAGGCATAGCAGTGACTCCCAGACCAGTTGGCCTTAGGGCACTAGGTGAAGAAGCACCATCGCTATATATTTTTTATTGCCCTTGGTGATAACAAAACCAGTGTCCATTTTTTTTCACCACTTTATATTTTCTTCATTTCATTTTTTTTTTCTTTCATACTTTTGGCTTTAAGACAAGAGCATTTCAAGGTATCCTCTACTATCCCAGGCTTCAAGACGTGTGTAAGTGCGAATAGCAGGGTATCAACGTTCAAAATGTTTGGCTTCCAGAATAGAAACTATTTTTCAGACTTATTTTTATCCTCAGATTGGTGACGTCCTTTCATCTTACTAACCCTTGGGACAACGGCTCATAACTACTTATTACTAGTTCGTATAAGAAAACTTCTAATTTTTTTGGTTTTCTTAAATTTTTCTAATCTCATGGATGTAATTTTTCATTATCTAAACTTTCATTATCTTATTTATGTACAAAAATATTTTTATATTTTGAAAATTTTTAAATTTTTATAGGTTTTCAAAAATGTTTTGTGCTTATGCAAATGATATGCAAATGATGCAAAAATAAGCACAAACCTCCCCCAAACTTGTTTTCAACAGTGTCCTCACTGTTGTCATCTGCTAAATCTCGATAAAACCTGTAATCTTGGGAGGAATTTATTAGTGGGGGCAAAATATTTAAATGAAGAACCTCCCCCAAACTTATTTTTGGCTCATTATTTTGTGTAAAAACTTTCTTTTCAAGAGCCAGAAAAAATATACCCCCCCCCCAAACTTGAGTTATGCAATGTTAATCTTTTAAAAATCACATGAGGGGGTCAAGAATTATTGGCCGATGCCAAGCTTTGCAAAGACCGAATGTCAACACCAACCATTCAAAAATTTTATCAATGCAGTGCTCTGGTAGGTGGAAGAAGAAGTGGGGAAAGGTTAAGTGGTGGAATAGAATGTGTGTGCGTCTCGTATTGGAGAGACGATGCTGTGTATGTGATGGATTACTCGCATTCTTTTTACAGTTCAGAAGAAGAGGTGGAGGTTCAATTTCAGTGATTGGATGTGGATTCATCTCAACACCCGTGTCATTCAAAAATGCGAGTTCATCAGCAAAGATCTCCTCAAAAGTTCCATCAACACCCCGATGAATAATATCGTCACAAAGTGCGGGGTGATCTTCAGACTCTAAAAGCAGTTCATAATCAGTGTTAGTTGTTGACCCGGACATCTCGGTGGAAGAATCCGTATGTGTATAATACATAGTTGGGTCAAACAATAACGTATGAAAAGAGTCAAGATCGATATCAGGAGGATCATCAAATTCGCTGCTGTCGACATCCATTAAGTCGACAGAACAGACCTGAGCAGTAGGTTCGGAGGGTACACTTCCCAACTTGTAAATGTTCAGCTCTATTGACCTATTCCCGAAGGATAGGGTCATAGAACCGTTACGACAGTTGATAATAGCACTGAAAGTGGCCAAAAATGGGTGACCTAAAATCACCGGAATTTGATTCCGTGGGTTCGCTACAGGCTGTGTGTAACCCTTCGAAAATCGTTTAGGCAGTTTTTCGGTAATCGGCTAATTTTTCGGCTTTTTCCGTAAAAAGTCAAAATAGGTATTTTTCATTATAGACCTAATTATACAAAATTTAGATAAGATAGTACTATAATTTTGTCACTAAAATGTCACTTATAACTTTCTAGTTAAATAAATTTTTTTTCATAATTAATTATTTTTTTTATTATTTTAAGCTTTTAAAAATACATTAAATTAGTGATAAATACAAATTTAATTAGGTAAATTTCATAATTAGGAATCTTTATAAGCTAAAATAGAGTGTTAATAAATTGTATCATAACTTTATAAGATTTTGGTTTTATGGTTGGAAATTTAGTGAAAAAATGATGTAAAATGGGGTTTTTTTTGTAAAAAGTTGATGTGAAAAGCATTAAATGAGAACATAAAGGGTTTTTTTGACCTAGAAACTTCCACAAAACTCCCACAACCTCCCTCCCTTGCTCCAGGCCGAGCTCACTGCTGGAAACACCATTTTCCCCTCTCTTTCTTGCTTCAAAATTGCTTCAAAAATCAACAAAAATCCACAAAAATACACAATTTTCTTCACTAATTCTAACCTAAATCCCATTCCACTTCTTCCCAAACCCTAATTTGTTTAGAAGGTTGAGAAAAGAGGTGTCTTGGAGGCTAGTGCAAACTAGGAATCATCACTTGTGAGGTATAATCTTAATCTAGTGTTTAATTGTAGTTTAAGCTTGCTAGATTTTGTAGTTTAAGTGTGAAATTTGGGTTAATTTGTTTGCTCATGATTTTCAAGAGACGTGTTGATGCCCTAATTAGGGTTTGTTGTAGGATAAGTGGGCTTAAGTTAGGGTAGTGGTTATCTAATTAGTTAGAATGGTTAATTGTGCGATGTTACGCTCGCTAGATCGATAAAATTTCGATATTTGCGTCGAATCGGTATGAAATTGCTTACTAGATTATTATAACAATTAGGATGCGATCTAATTGCGTTATATTAGCGATATAATTAGCTTCATAAACGACTATTAGTGTGCGCGAATGCGAGGTTTTGTCCAGCCGGGTTTTAGTTTTGTCGATTGCCCCGAAATGACGATTCTAGTTAAGATTTAGCGATTTTCGTGTGTTTTCCCGCGCACCGAGTGCACGTTATGTTTAATTCGAGAGCGTCGATATTTGTATGTTGTGACTTGCATCGTTTTAGGATATGTAATCTTATGCTTGGTGTTGTGCAAATATAGGATCGGTCGGGGAAACATCGCACACGGCGCGTAAAGGCAAGGTGGTGGTCGGATCGGATTAGCGAGGCTTTCAGGTGAGTAGATGTATTCATCTAAGGGGGGAATCGTCTGGATGGCGCGAGGCACCCCCTAGTTAGGATTACCCTATTTCTGGCAAGATTTATATTGTTAGTTAGCTTACCCCTTCATTTACACAGCATACCTTATAGTAAATAGTATGCTAGATTGCATGGATATTCATATGCACATATGCGATAACACTTCGTAGGACACGAACACCATTACCATTGGCATCTGTTGCACGCGCACTATTCATGTGACACACACGCCTTTGGTAATTGCCATGCCACGTGCACTATAGAACCTGTTTAGCTTAGTATCGCCTTGCATCGTGCATGATATATGAAATTGCATAGCATGTACATATACCTTGCATCATCATCATACTTGCATAGTTTTCTAGCCACAATTCACATCGCATACCTTGTTATCATAGACATTTATCATATATAACATGTGGACATTATGATTTTCTTGAGGATTTCAGTATTGCTGCGATTTCTGGATTTTTGGGGAAACCGCAAGAATTTAACAAAAGCTTATATTTATCATTTTTTTTAAAACAAAGTTGCGGTTTTCTCGTGATGTATGTGTCGTCCACCATGAGTTTTCATGTTTTCTGTTGGATTTCGAGACCCGATTCGAGGAGTGGATGAACCGTCTCGGGTACATGGTGGGCCCGGTATGGTACCCCGGGACAAGAAGATCGAGTTGTAGACGATGAGCCTGGCAGGGGAAGACTACCTACCGGTGATGTCTGGCGCGGCGGATATCCGGAGGATACCGACCGTTGTCGTGAGATTTGATGATATGGGCCGATCCGGACTGACGGAGCCCGATATTTGAGACATTGCTACAATGAGATATTGAGACAGATTTGATTTCATATTTGGTGTCGATGCTTGACACGGGTTTTCAGATGATTTCTTGATGGTACTTAGCTATTATACAGATATTCATTTTCTAAAGTTAAGAATGCATTACCCTTAGCATTTAAAACACTTAAAGATTTAGTAATGACATTGCATACATGTGCATGCATACTAAAGATATTATATCACATATGGACATACATGTTGTGACACATTGCGTGCATTCTTACGATTTCCTTATTAGATGTTATATTCTACTCACGAGCTGGCAACTCACCCCCGTTGTGCCACAGTGTCTTGCAGGTCGGACTCATCAGTCTTGTAGCGGCGGCTATCTTATCATCAGCTCCTTTTGCTCAGACTCGCGACATCGCCCGTAGGTGGGTTGCGAGCACACTTTATTTCTTTTTGCTCCATCATTGTATCTAGTATTCTCCATCTACCACTTTATATTGTATATGCGACCTAGTGATGAGACTGAGAGATTTGTATATTTGTGGCTTCTTTTGGGTCGAGCTCACTTGAGCCGATGTGTGTTTTCTGGTATTTTGCATTTCTTTTATGCGCTTTTTCTTGATATTACTTATATATTGCGTGTGGTTGTGATCCGCCTTGGGCGAAGAGCTAGCTCCCGCTTGGGGATGCCATTTATGATTACAGGTTATATATATCTTGTTGTACCCATTTTGGGGGATAGAAAATACAGGGGAGACTCTGCCGAAATTTTCGGGAATTTTTTTGATGTTTTTAAAAAGGGTTCAATGCAACTTAATTGATTTAAAAATCGTTTTCATGTAAGGTTTTTCCTTCACTCTCTTTTGATTTTGGTTTAGATTCTTCTGGGCTTTGGCTGACTTAGGTTACGGTACGCCTTTAGACGTCTCGTAATCTAAGTGCCAGTCACGTTCCGTACCTTCGGGTCGTGACACTGTGTATCAATTACAATAAAATCCACAGGAAATATAAATTCCCCGATTTTTCTTAACACATCCTCCAGTTCACCCCTAGGTTTGGTGATTGATCGGTCAGCCATCTGGAGAGTGCAATGGGCTGGTTTCAACTCTCCGATCCCTAGTTGCTCATAGACTGAGTATGGAAGCAAGTTAACACTAGCACCAAGGTCTAGTAGAGCACGGTTAATGTGTTTTTCCCCAATAGAAATGGAAATAGTAGGATATCCAGGGTCCTTACGTTTCCTCGGTAATTGCTGGGGAAAGGCCGTGTCTACTGTTTTTGCCGCGAATATCTTCTTGGGCACTTGAGTCTTCCTCTTCCTAGTGCACAAGTTCTTAAGAGTTTTCGCATAGGACGGAACTTGTTGGATGGAATCTAGGAGAGGGATGTTGATGTTAACTTGCTTAAAAATATTCATAATCTTCTCCATATGTGGACTCGGTGTGTTAGCCCTTAACCGATTAGGATAAGGTGCTTTAGAAATAAGCGCTGGGTCCATCATAGGAGAAGGAAGTGTGTGTGGACCCGATCCCAAAATAGAAGTGGGGATCGTCTGTGGAGGAGTAAAAGAGATGGGCTGAAGTGGCGAGCCTTTTGGGAAACGAAGAATAGGCTCGGAAGAAGATGGTGGGGTAGAAGAACTGGGATCAGAACTAGAAGTGTGTGTGTGAGGAAAGGTCTCAGCCGGCGTGTTATTGATTGATTTATCAGAATCATCAAACTCTTCCCCAACGTGAGTGTCAAGCACTCTTCCAGATCTCAACGTGATTGCATCCACATGATATGAATAGCTAGGATTGGGTAAAGGTTGAGCTGGAAGTTTCCCTTTCTCTCTTGCACGCATTTCGGCTTTTAGTTGTGCAATTTGTTCTTCCATCGATTTGATGTTCTCATTTTGAGAGACAATGATCTTCATCACATTCTCGACGGAAGATTGCAAACTTGCCGTCCCTTGGATGAATTGTTTCATGAAAGTATCCAAGGTTTGTGCTAGTGCAGAGGTATTATCTGTACCGGTCAATTGCAAAGAGTTTTCATGTGGTGCAAAAGTGTTGGCCGGATTTTGGAAATTTTGTGATTGGAAGGGGTGCTGACTCAATTGAAGTTGTGGGTGCTGTTGTGGTGAAGGGACCCTTTGGAAATTGTTTTGGGTTGGAACCGTGTTTTGAGATTGTGATTGGTTCCAAGCAAAATTTGGGTGATTCCTCCAACCCTGATTATATGTGGAAGAAAATGGATCGTTTCTAGGTCTTTGAAATGTGGCATTGGTATGCTCATGACCTTGAAACGGACATTCTTCCGTCAAGTGAGAAGGATCAGAACAGCATCCACATACAGTTTTGGAGAGTGACATTTGACTTAGGGCGGCAGCTAAAAATTTGTTTTCCATAGCGTCAAATTTCTTGTGTAAAGCTGAAATTTCAGCTCTAATTCCTATGGAAATATCATTGCCATCCCTAGACGATTGACTCACACCCTCCCACTGTAAAGATTTTTCAGCGAAATCTTCTAGAAAGTTCCAGGCTTCCCCATCATCTTTTGTCATGAAGTTGCCTTGACACATGGATTCAAGGGTCTGTCTTGTGTTAGGATTAATGCCCTCATAAATGATTCGGCACAGTTCCCATCTCGGGATGCCGTGATGTGGACATTGGACTAACAGATCCTTGAAACGTTCAAGACATTTTGAAAATGTTTCATTTGGAAGCTGGGTGAATTGATAGATTTCGCTACGGACTCGAGCTGTCTTTTGATGTGGGTAGAATTTCTTAAGGAATGCTTTGACGAATTCATCCCAATTTGAAATGGAATGTGCGGTAGTGTTATATAGCCACTTCTCGGCTCTATCGCACAAAGTGAATGGGAGAAGACGAAGACGTAAAGCATCCACAGAAAGCTGTGAAGTACCCATCATTGCGCATACATTTTCAAATTTGGTGATAAATGCATATGCGTCTTCAGACTCGAGACCGTGAAATTTTGGTAGAAGGTTGATGTATTGGGGTTTTATTTGAAAATTTTCCCCGTTGGCTGGTGGAATGGAAAGACAAGTGGAAAGGGGACCTCGTGTAGGATAGCACCTCTCTTGGAGAGAGATGCGAGGTGGATTCTGCGCACCAACGGACGGCGGCAGGGTAGTGGAAAAGAAGTTCGATGGAGATGGATCCATCGAAGTGGGTGTGGTGGTGGGTAAAAGAAAGGGTAAATGTAGAAATACCGACTTTTGGGTCGATCGAAGGGACGCGGACTAACAGGCACTAGAATCCTGTTGTCCAGCCTATCTTGCACTAAAAAGGGTTAGTACAAGTGGCAGCGTGAATTTATAATTAGGGGAATGATAAAAATGCGGTGTTTGTTTTGAAAATATACGGATTTTTGAAAACAATGATGCAACACAACAAATGCAACAAGCAAAACCCTAATTCTATTGGTCACCGAGGTCCAGCTCTAGACCGCTCCTAACTGCCAAAAGACAAGTCGCAGGATAAAATCCTCCACTGCCTCTTTGTCCCCCTGTGGCCAGGTAAGTGCCAGGTAAGTGGGAAGGTACTCCACTACGTAAGTAGTGGGCCTAATTAATAACAACTAGCCTTCGACACACTTGCCTTAGACACCACAAGAAAACGCGGATAAGCAATGAATTACCCACGGCCTTCTCTTGTCCTAAGTGAGCGCGACGGTCCTTAGAGTCATCTCTAGATATTTTTTAATTAATGAGGGTAAATGCGGATGCAAATTTTGCGATTTTCGGGGCTTAGGAAGGGTAATGAACTCCCCACCTAATCTGGATTTGGTCGTTGCCCCTTAATATCCGTATTAATATGCAAACAACCAAGAATCAAAAACACGCACAATTTATTTTTGCTTTTTGCGCGGCGCTGCGATTATTTGCAAAGAAACCTGCACAAAATGTTAATTAGAGCAAATTAGGGGAGAGTTAAGAAAGTGAAAAGCTTACAGAGAAAGTTTGGTATAGTGAAGAAATTAAACTGCGGCGGAACCGCGGTTTTAGTCACTTATTGCCGCGGATGCGCGGTCGAAAAGACTGTTCACTGCACAAAAATTCTTGACACTGTTCAACTTGAACTCCTCAGCTCTCTGGAAATTTCAGAAAAATTTTATCTAAGCTCCAATGATTCCAGATTTCCTCGTAATCAAATCACAACACACGTATTAGGGTTTGTACGAGTTTAGATCTAAAAATTATAATGGAATAAATTTTTCAACTCAAATTTCAAAATACGAACAATTAGCGCACTATCCCCGGCAACGGCGCCATTTGATTGATGATAAATTCTTGTTGTGTAAATCAAATCAAATGATCCCCGGCAACGGCGCCATTTGATTGAATGAAAAATTCGAGACTGTGTAGTGTGTATCAACTCAAATGATCCCCGATAACGGTGCCATTTGATCGATAAGAAGTTCTCGTTGTGTCGGTATGAAAATTGAATAAAATTCACAATCAAAGAATTATTTGACCGCAATCAACTACGGTGTCGGATGTAGATTGTTAGTGAGTGCGGATCATCCACAGGGACAGTGTAATAGTTCGTCTTTCGAATTAGATGAGTCGAAACTTTAAAGAAAACAAAACAAAACAATTCATGATTTATATTTGAAGTTCAAGAATTAGAAAATATAGATCTAATAACAAGAAAAAGATAGAATCAAGAATTGGTAGTTTGATGATTTTTCCAACCAAATATCAAGAATCGAAATGAGGCTCGTAGGAATCGATCGGATCTATAGATGTGATGCAATCTCAAGATGACGAATTCTCATCCTTCGATGGATTGATACTAGATCGATGATGATCGACGAGAATTAGGGATTTCTAGTGAAACTAGGGTTTCATCATTTATCCCTTGTTCATTCGTCGATATCATTCACATTCTAGCCTCTAGTAAATTCAAGAAACGATCGTAGATCCTTAATTTCGAGCGATCACAATCAAGAAAGCATCGCAACAAAACTAGGTCATCGATTCTTGAACTTGCTAGGGTTTACAAAACTCGTAGGACTCAAGAATCGTTTAAAGATTTGTTACATCATCATTCTATTGATCGTCTCGACTCCTTAACGAGCGGAGTTTTACTCAAACATCACAATAAGAACTACAATTACGAATTGAGATCGAATCATGATGCAAGAATATAAAGAAAGCAAGATTAAAGAATTTCACCTTTTATTTATATCAACAATTTCATTACATTCGCTCAAGAACTACAAGAGGAAGAACTCGATCGTCGATTTGGTTTCGCTCGGCTCCGTGAGTCACGGATCGGCTTGGATCACTTGCTCGATTGGAGATCAGCTCCGCTCATAAAAGGTTGAAGGGCTTCTTGCTTGATCGGTACTCAAGATCTTGAATTTGGAGTGGAATTAGGTTTAGGGTTTCGCACAAGCCTTGTCACTAGACTTGTGGAAGAAGATGGAGAATTTGAAGAAGACTAAAGATTAGCTAAGGATTAACAAAGATTAGCTAACTAAAGATTGAACAACCTCAACCCTTAGATCTAGGTTCCTATTTATAGCCATCAAAACCCTAGATCTAGGATTTGAATTTTAAGTTTCCCTCCAAAAGTTTGTTGAGGAGATTTGAATTTCCCTCCAAAAGTTTGTTGAGGAGAAGCTTCTAGATGTGATTAGTTAGGAGGGAGCTTCTAGAAATAGTTTATTAGGAGCTTAATTAAGATTAGCCTTGCTTAATGATCTTTGCTGATCTGGCAGTAGCTTCGAGGTCCTTCTGGAATTTGAGGCATCTTAAATGAATGTGGGCCTCGAGAGATGAATTTTGCGCTGAAAATGGGAAGCTGATGGGGCCAAGCCACCGCTGAACCGCGGCGCAAGCTGGCTCCCGCCGCGGTTCCGCGGCTCTTTTGTGGCTTCATGGCTTTTGCCCTCTGGTACATATTTAGGCTAATACTTGGGCCTTTATAAAATATGTTGAATATTGTAACTCCTTCTGTATTGCTACCAGATCTGAAATCATTGAGTTGGCGTATTTTTTATCAGCTCTTTTGGCTTTGCTCCTGCAATTTCCTGCACAATTTCTCAAGACAAGTGTTGCGCAATATAGGGATGATGCGATGCCATGATAAACACACAATTTCCTCAGAAATGTCGATTTTAGAGTCTAACACATGCAATCTGATATTTTACGACTGATTTGCTAATATGTGTAATATGAATGCCGAACACTTCTATATGAGTGCAAATGATAGGGAAATTGCCGTGTTAAAAATGCAGTATTTTCGACTGAGCACTCGTTTCCCCACGATAAGACAAGAAGACTATTCGAATTGGCAATGCGTAATAAACTTATCACATTGCCATACCCGCGGCGTCCACCGCAACCCGGCGACGTCAATAACTCTTATTACTGCTCCTATCACAGAATGGTGAGCCACCCAATTGAAGATTGTTACGTCTTCAAGAATTAGGTCGAAGACCAGTATCAACAGGGGAAATTCACGCTTTCTGATAACTGGAGGGTAAACCCACCACAGAAGCACACTCCCAAAAAGGTGGATGCGTCGGGGTCATCATGCTCACTCAAGGAAGAAACTCCACGAGAAGTCGTTCTTTCAGCTAAAACCAAAATAATGTTGAAGGATCTACATGCATGTCCAGCAGTCAGGTGGAAAATCTCAGCTAAACCCGAAATCATCGAAGGGATGCTAAAATCATGTCCTGCACCGAAAGTTGTCGACAAAGGGCAAGACCCTCAAGTCGAGCCTTCAAAGTCTTCGAAGAAAATGAAGACGGACAAGAAGCCTGTGCAGCCTGCTGAGTATGACGACAAGCGCACAGACCTACAAAAGTACATTGACGCGCTGGAGGAGTACAACCAGAAGACGCGGACACCGGTCACTCTCGAAGAGTTCCTCAAGCATATTCTTGAGAATGAATATAGTGACAACGATGAGGAAAATGACTCATCAGGAGATACCTGGGACCGTGTAGCAAATTGCCATATGGTCTCCTATTCGTCGTTAAATGACGAAGAAACTCCCTAGGCGTCAGAAAACAACGCGGAGGAACTGGGTGCAGAATCGGCGCTAAAATCCCTGGAACTTCCAGAAGACCCGATCGATAGGCTGTTAAGCGAAGTCTTTTAAAAAAGCAAAGTTGACCGAGAATGAGAAACGGCCATATACGAAAAGGCTAAGTGTTAGCGTCGGGATGAAGAAGCTGCGGTAAGAATGAGTCGTAAAGTACTCCAACCAAACCAAAGCATACCTGTGACAAATAAGAGCAGGATCAAAACACAGAAGCGGTTCGCCAAAGCCCTGTCAATGGGAATGAAGCTGCCACCTCTCGTAGGAAACACTCCCGGGGTCATATGCCTCGACGTAGAGGATTTACATCCAAACTACTATCTATATCATCGGAGGGTTACCCACCCCACCGAGGAATGCGGTGCCTTCAAGAAGTGGTGGCAAGAATACGTTGCCCATCAAAAAAACTTCAAGAGGATGAAGCGCGAAGCTCTTGCTCGTCGACGGAAAAATAGTGCGACAAACGCGCATGAAAAAACGATTGGCAACTGTCATATGGTTGGTACCAGTTCGGAAGGGGAAAAAGCCCAAGTTCTTACCTTCGGGAGCGATTCTGAGGACAAATTGTTGGCTATAGTGCCCTCAAGTCAATTATTGAATCGCAGGCACGCGATTGCGATGATTAAGAGAAGACCTATACAGATAGAACAGTCTTACTCAAAATGATCATATGCTATCTGGTTTATTTTTATCATCATGTATATATTTTAGGTGGTATTACAGATCACTATTACATGTTGATAGAGCCCATAGGATTCTTACTTGACTACCAGCATTATAATGGTGATCATATACGTGGGAGATGGGTGGTCTATAAGCACATCCTTAAATGTCCATAGTCGTGGGAGTATTGAGACTGGGTATCGATACTCCAGAGTAGACTAGTGTATACTGATCGAGACCCCGACGAGGGGCGGTAGCCGGTCTCACAAGCCATTAGTGTTAGTTTGTTCATCTAAGATATTATGCAGGTGCTCATTGGGTTATGAGTACACTGGACGGACTCGTCGGGAACATGCTAGTTGGTATTATACCTATTGTCAATAGCAGTTCCCAGGTGATATGTGTACAGATTAGTCTGTTGACCTGAGATTGTCATTTGCCTCATGTGAGTTCCCACTGTGCTTTAATTACTACCCTACCATGGCTTAAAGGAGTCGTGCAAATAGGTTTTAGTTGGGTACAGTCCTGAGCCACATGGAGGCAGTGAGCGGATCGTCAGGGATTCGTCTCTCCCGGTATTGGGGGTTGATGTCGCGTAGTGTATGGATGGCCATCACCAGAAATCCTTGATCAAGGTAGTTGAGAATTATTGATTTGGATCAGTAGTTTCTCAAGTTGTAACGGGCTTCATACCGACACTAAATGTCGCATTATCAGGGGTCTGACTTTATCCACCTCCTAGACTCGATATGCGATACTCTTAGACGAAGAGACCATACTGTACGGATATTGTCACCGACAGGCTCAGTAGGGGTCAGGATGAGTTTGCTCGTCGGCCTTCTTTTCGCTCAATACTCTGGGTAGCCGTTACGTACAGCTAGTGCTGCTGACGTGCTTGTGGTTAAACCCACTGCCAACGTATTGACGAGTCATTAGAGTCCCACACAGAGGGTTTCCCTGCTTCGGGCGAAACGATGTAGAGACCGTATGGTTTTACGGCAGGGTTCGATCATATACGTGCACTTGTGCACGTATCATGATTCGGATAGTTTATACTAGTGGCTTTAGTTTAAACGGATTCTAGTATTAGATTGTTGGATTATTTTTGTCTCTTTTGTATTCATATTTTTCATAATACGGATACGGGTATGTATATACGGATGAGGGGTATTCTTGTAATTTATTACAAGATAGTTTCTAGAAGTTGTCACCTCATTTTTATTTTAATCTTTTTCTTAAAAGATTTAACGAGGTGGAGGGATGAGTGTGCTTGGCTTTAATTGAAACATGACTCGTGGTGGTGACTCATGGGGTGACTCATGAATCACTATTGAGCCATGCTTGATATTTGTTAAAGGTTGTGAGATATTTTCTTGACTTGAGAGATATTTTCTTTGGTTGCTCAATTATTCTTCTCACAACATTTAGCCATTTTTATGAGTTGCTCTTTCCTTCACACTGTCATCTCTTATGGCTTCTACTTCTACCTCTACCCTAATAGCCTCATGTGTTGAGAAACCTAGTGTGTTTAGAGACAAATCAATCCATCATTAGACTCTACATCATCTAGGCTATCTAGTTTAGCGAACTAGGTACCCTAGTTACCTCGGTTATGAGGTAGGAGCTCGATTCATAGACTCTCAGGTGGATCATCTTCGATGGAGGGAGACCGGCGACCAAATTTGATCATGGTGGCCACTAGGAGCTTGGAAAGGGGGTTAAAGACTGAAGGACATGGATCATTTGGTATAACCATCTCAACTCTTTATATAGCTTGCTAGGTTTAAGGTTTATGGTCGATCCGTATCCGTGGGTTGTTCTAGCGCCAGTTTGTTAAATTTTTTGTTCCGCGTTCGGCCACGGTTTGATGGTTAGGGTGCTGGCATAACCCAACACGAAATAGCCTTTAGCCCTCTCTTCAAAGACTCTACTTCCGAAAAAGAAGAGGAGGAGAAGAACTGCGAGAATATTCAGCTGCGTAACCGTATGCTGCCTGAGAAGAATCTTGGACCTACAAATAAAGGTTCGAACAAAAAGGACAAAAGGAAAGGAAAAATCCCCGAGGAGATCGCTTTCGATGAAGAAGCGGTCAAAGAGCTCGCGGCAAAAGATCTGCATAAGAAAAATAAGGTAGATTACAACGTCCTAGCACATTTGAGGAAAATACCCTCGCAACTGAGCATATTGGATGCTCTCCTCCTATCCAAAGAGGCACGAGATTCCCTGATCAAGGCGTTACAAGAGCCCGATCAGTTCCAGGATTTCTTCGCGGAAGAGAAAATGAAAAATGAACTGGCAGGGGTCCACGTGGCTGACATTATATTCAGCGATGAAGATCTCCTCCTCGGTACATATGAGCATAATCGCCCGTTATACGTCACCGAATACTGCCATAACATCAAGATAGGGAAAATCCTTGTCGACAACGTATTCTCCGTTAACCTTCTCGATGTGAAAGTGCTAAAAGAGATTTGCATGAACGTTCAGCACCACGCCCGAGATAAAATTACCATCTCCTAGTTCGACTCACAGTCGTCACAGACGCTTGGGTCCGTAATACTGAAACTACGCTTCGGATTGCTCGTCACTGACATCAAATTTCATGTCTTTGACGCCAAGAATTGCTATAACGCTTTGCTTGGTAGGCCATGGTTACATGAGTACAACGTCACCCCTTTTACACAACATCAGTATATGAAGTATTTAAAGGATGGCTCGGAGTACACCGTCACAGGAGAGCTAAATCCATTCTATGGTAAACGAGGTCCGAAAATATGAAGACGCAAAGTACTTCCTACCAGACTTCGAGGACACAGAAATAAGATGCAAACTGAAATCAACAAAGAAGCAGCACACACTGATGCACGAGCCGGAGAATAAACAGAAGTCCGTCGCCACTATCCAGATCTTTGGGAGCGATACCGAGGAAGATGAAGAAATAGTCTACTCGGGACAACCGCAGAAAGAAAATAACAAGCCCGAACTATCTGTCCTATTTTGGTCTTTAGCAGCGACTCAGAGGACGAGGCCAACACAATGTTCTCCGTACACCCGTCAATGCAAACTTTTGCCGGAGCAGATCAGAGTCTGCAAATCACAAAGGCTCCGTAAGGAACTTGATGCGCTCCATACATACAGCGTACAAGAACTGAAAACTTTCTACGTGCCTCTCAGGCGAAGAGGTGAAAAAGCGATCCTCTTCTACCAATCTACGGAAACTAAAGTAGAAAAAGAAGTTTGGCATGGTGCCAATTTTGCACTCGACAGATTTCAACCAATCTGTCTGCCAAGATATTACGCGGAGAGTTTAAAGAAGCTGTTAAGATGCCAAGGTGTACCCCTCGAACAAACTGTTCGACAAGCTCAATTCTACAAAAGATTTGGGATATTTCCGGGACTCGGCGAAAAATGCCCAACGAAAAGATGGAGACAACTGGGTTCGAATACGTTCGGTCTAAGAAACGGGAGTGGTTCTACAATTGCCGTGTCAGAAACAGCTCTAGTGAAGAGTAAAACGCTCTGCCAAATGACTGTGATGTTGAAACATAGCGAAATCCCGCTCTAAGAACGTTAAGTCCGTCTCTCGAAGAACAAATTGACAAGTTAATAAAAGAAGGTTGTCAAAAGAGTCGGGACAATCACAGCCGCGAAATGCCCATTTATGAAAAAGACAGGACGCAGTATCTCAATCAGCAATCTTCGGAGAAGGAAGAATATAATGCTCTTTATCCCCGGCCCACTGTATGTTCTCGCGAAAGGGGAAAATTCCAAAATAGAGGCAAAAACAAGGCAAGAATGCAAACAACGTTCGAAAACAACAAAGCAGATCAAAGAAGCCGTGCAATCGAGAAAAAGTCGATTGGAGCCCATCCTTTATAAAGAAGATAGGTCGGGAATACTCTTTCCCCCATGACAAGACGAGGAAAATATTCAACCTTATCATGAAGCGCCAAATGATGACACTTCCGGAGTCTCGGCACCCCGAACAAATAAACGAGGTCTATCATCCGGATTATTGGTCCTACCACTGAGCAATAGGTCATCCCCTTGAAGACTGTTTACTTTTAAAGAATGGGTAGAAGACCAATATCAACAAAGCAGGTTCGCTTTATCCGACAGCTGGAGGGTAACCCCATCGCAAAAGCATGAGCCAAAGAGGAACTATACCGTCAGGATAGGATCATCTCAATCACAAGAATGGAAGCGAACTCGTACCTGCCATATGATAACATTCCCAAAAAAGGGAGGGCACGAGACTATGGATGACCTCCACATGTTCTTCGAAATGAAGACGAGGACGAGTTGATCTCTGAGTTTCCACCAGCACCAAAGAAGCTGGAAGATGGGATACACACCATGATGGATAACCTAAGAAAAATTGACTTAGGGACGGAAAATGATCCGAGGCCAACGTTCGTCAGTGAGCTACTATCTGAAAAACAAGTAGACACGTTAAAAGACGTGCTGATGCAATATAAAGACTGCTTCGTGTGGAACTATTCCGAGATGCCGGGTCTAGATCCAAAAGTAGCAGTATATAAACTGACCATATCGCCGTATATAAAGCCAATCAAACAGGCGCCGAGAAGGATGCGACTCGAACTTGAGATAAGTATCAACGCTGAAGTCAAGAAACTAATCGACTCTGGCTTCATCCAAGAAGTTCAATATCCCGACTGGATCGCTAACATCATTCCAGTGATGAAGAAAAATGGAACGGTGCGCATCTGCGTGGACTTTCGGGACCTCAACAAAGCGTGCCCGAAGAATGATTTTCCAGTACCTGTTACCGAGATGATGATCGATAACACGTCTACCCATGAGGTCTTCTTCTTCATGGATGGATCTTCAAGATACAACCAAATAAAAATTCATCCTGAAGACCAAAAGCATATTGCCTTCCGAACTCCGCTGGGCATATTCTGCTATAAGGTGATGCTTCGGTCTAAAGAACGCTGGTGCTACCTACCAAAATGCCATGACAAAGATCTTCGATGACCTCATACACGAGATCGTCGAATACTACATTGACGACCTTGTGGTGAAGAGCAAATCTCACGAGGAACATTGGGAACGTCTAAAAATTGTGTTCCGACATCTTCGGAAGTATAATCTGAAGATGAATTCTCTAAAATACGGTTGTGGCGGGTTTACCCTCCAGTTTTCAAACAGCGCGAATTTGCCTTGCTGGTACTGGTCCTCAATCCAGTTTTTGAAGACGAAGCAATCTTCGATTGGATGGCCCATTATTCGATGGTAGGGGAAATAGTTAGGACTGTTGACGTCACCAGGCGGTAGTGGGCATTTCGGATCCGGCATGGTGATGAGCCTATTGCGCATCGCTAGTTCGAACAGTCTCCTCGTTTTATCACGGGGGAACGAGTAAGGACGTCTCAACTTCTCGTTGAAGAATCGTGGTTTGTTGCCTTGGCGAGCCGCTGGTTTCGGATCACTCGGATGTTGCTGAGCATTGGCGACGAAGGTCGCTTTCCCTTTGCCTTTTTCATTTCGAAGCTCCGTTTTCGAGAAGGGCGGTCTATGGCCCATCTGGTCCATTTGGGCCAGCTTATCGATCAAATCCTGGATGGTGGTCGGCTTAAAAAACATCATAAACTGGTATATAGTTGCCTACGAATCGAGGGTCCCTGGGAACATGCCCACGGCAGGAGCTTCTTCTATGCGTTGTTCGCATTTCGACCATAGGTTCCGCCACCGAATTGCATACTGAACCCAAGTCTCTCCTGGTTTCACTCTGGCATTGATCAATGCAGTGATCGGGGTGCGCTCGCTAGCGCTCGCGAAACGCTGGGTGAACAAAAGCTCCATTTCCATAAACGTTTTGACGGAGTCTTTCGGAAGTTCCGAGTACCATTCAAATGCCGTCTCCGCTAAGCTGCCGTCGAACTGGCGAAGCAGCAGTTTGTCATCACCTCCAATATTGCCGCATAGAGCCCTGAACTGAGTGACGTGCTGATGGGGAATGCCCGTCCCCTTATACACATGAAATTTAGGGATCATGTATCCTGGCGGGTACTTAATTTGATCGTACCAGCTCGGATAGGGTCGCCCAGTTCTGACGACTTGGCATGTAGTTTCATTTGCCTGATGAGCTTGTATTTGTTGAGCTATGTAGTCATCAAGCGCAGCTTTCGAGATCGTCTCTTCTATGGCTACTGATAAAGCCGGAAGAGGGTTTGATGTCTCCTCTAGGTTGTCTTCGATGATTATTGGGGGATATTCGGCTGGAGGGTCCAGCTGGATCATCATCCACATCATATCTTGGAACAAGAGCGCCATTTGTTTTATGTTAGTCGCTTATTCCGCGGCCTCTTTATCTTTCTTTTCGAGCATTCTTCGGAGGAACTCGGTATCGGTTTCCTGCTCCTGGCGTTGATCCGACGATACTTCCGGGCTTTCCTTCTGCCCAGTGAGTGTGGCCATCTTTGTCAGCATTTCCTGGAGCTTTTGTTGCTGCTCCTGAGTTTTCGTCATAGACCGTGTGAGTGGTCGATGACTCGTAGAAGTACGGCTTTCATCTTTTCCGGAAGCCATATAGACGGTGTGCACTACCATGCTCCCAGACTTGGGGCGTTTGGATTCAGCGCCTTTGAGATTTTTCGTGGACACGGAGATCTTCTCCGGCCTTCTCCTTTTATGAACGGTCGAAGTAGAGGGGGCTGTTGCAGCCGATGCTTTCCCTGGTACGATGGCGGTCAGATGGTCCTCCTCTTCCCGAACCTTAAATTTCTTCGATTGGCGGGAGTAGTCTTTGTCGATTATAGAGTCTTGGACTCTTCGCCAGACCCTGTGGACTTTGGAGGACAGCAGCTGAGGGGGCTGCTCCGGCTTTGCCTTTGTGATATTTTCAGCGGGTGGAGGAGACCTTTTCAACACAGCAGTTGGAGAGTTCTAGCGCACCCTCCTGAACGGCTCAAAGCTGTTCCCGGTTGGAACAGCAGCATCGACTTCCACCGTTGGAGCTGGTGGGGTAAGTCCAGAAGGAGAGTTGCCCCCAGTTTTCCTCACTTGGCACCAGTGGCGACGTCGAGCATGACACATAACCGGAAGTTGGAACGGATGTTGTTGGTGTCGTCATGCCCCCTCTATCGTCGGGGTAGCTTCCTCATGCCCCCTGCTTTGAGGAGAGGCTGTTGTTGGTGTCAGCCTGTCGAAGACCGACGTCCGGTAGGGAGGAATGGTCAATCTGTCGAAGGACGACTTTCGAGTAGGGGAAGAAGTTTGGGCGACTCCACCCGCAGCGGGAGTTGGAATGGCCAGTCTTGCGAAAACTGATCCCTTAGTAGGAGAAGCCCCTCTGATGACTTCGTTTATCGGAGCTGGAATAGCTATCCGCTTCGGGATAACTCCTTCGGGTATTGCAGGCTTCTTTACGGGCCCACTTGAGCTTTGACATAGTCTGTTAAAGACCGAGGTGTTGGACTTGGATGACCCGTTGAGAGGGGCCGTGGTAGTGGTAAGCCGATCAAAGACCGACTTCTTTGGAGCTTCTTGTGACGGTACTGGAGCGTTGAAGCTCATTGGCGGGAGCATAGTCCCAAAGAACAATCCAGTGGTGCCCTGTGTCACCTATTCCACCGGCATAGCGAAGATGGAGGCCGCTTGGGGCCCATAAGTCACTCCTCCAGACGGGGCGGAGCTGGAGTTGTTGTTGCAGTTGGTGCAGTTGGAAGCCATTGACGCCATCTTCTCTTTTGCACGGAGCAAGACACCAAATCTTAGTACCTCGAATCCAGGGGCAACCATATTAAACCGCGATTCGTTCGCGAACACGACACACGAAGTGTGGAGTGGAAAGAAGAAAAGGTCCCACCGGGCGTGCCAGAATCTATTCACCGCCGAAAGACGCGACCGGGACGTTGGGACGTCTGGCCTGAATTTTGGGGGTAGATGCTATTTGGTTTTTATCCGTCCACCTCTCCGAAAATGCCAAGTTGATTTATGGCACCATGTATCGGAGGTTTAGACAGATACGGTCGTTATAGCAGACTTCGTCAGATTCCCTCTCATTTGCGAAAGGTTTTTTTATTGTGGGGATGCTCTTCTCTGCAGGCGCAAGCCCCTGCAGTTAATTACGCTACCGCATCACGATAACCACTTTCTCCTTCTTCAGATGTTCACTTCGTGTCGTGTGTGTTTGTTTTATTTTTTGATTGCCCGTGGATTGTTTACGGAGACTAATTTATGTTGTCACCCGTAGGGCGGGGATTAGTCCAAATCCGTATTTTCTTAGATTTGGGTTTGGTTGATTTAAGGATCGTTAACCTCATTTGAAATTATGATCAACTTAAATGTTTGTTAAGGATACATTAGTCTAAGTTTTAAACTAAGATCTACTTAACGGGGTTCAGGATCATTTTTGATCCAACGAAAGAGCCTTTAGGCTCTATCGTCTTAGTTTAGGGACGTTGCGGTCCATTGGGTTTAAGGACATCATTGTCCGTGGAGTTTAAGGAAATTATAGTCCATATAGTTTAGTTTAGGGACGTTGCGGTCTATTGGGTTTAAAGACATCATAGCCCATAGTTTAAAGACATCATAGTCTATAAAGTTTAGTTTAGGGACGTTGCGGTCCATTGGGTTTAAAAACATCATAGTCCATGGTTTAAGGGCATCATAGTCCATAGTTTAAAGACATCATAGTCTATAGAGTTTAGTTTAGGGACGTTGCGGTCCATTGGATTTATTGATTGTTGGGACCCACCATCTCTCTGAAAATATTGAAGAATTACAACGACATGTATCAGAGGAGTGAAGAGATGTACCCTTGAACCAATGAATTTTCATCAGGGACTTGGTAGTCTTGTTCGGCACTAAGGCCAATTTAGAAGAAGACCTATGGGCTTAGTCGATTTGGGGTTTGGCCAACCTTGGGCTTAGCCCACTTGATTACTTATTTGGGCTTGATCCCCTTTTTGTTCAACAATGCTGAGCATTGATATGAGCTTTGATGCTCACCCTTTTCTTTTTTGTTTTTTATTGAGTGTTGAACACTCTTTATGGCGCTGGGCTCTATTTATAGAGCGCTGGGCTCTATTTATAGAGCGCTCTTTATTTTATCAGCGCCCGCGTGAGGGGCACGTGGAGCGCTTGGCGCTGAGCGCCAGATTTGGAGTGCTAAGGCGCTTTTTCATAAAATAGCGCCCATGTGAGGAGAACGTGGAGCGCTTGGCGCTGAGCACCAGATTTGGAGTGCTAAAGCGCTTCCTTTAAAAAAATAATGCTCACGTGAGGAGCACGTGGAGCGCTTGGCGTTGAGCGCCAGACACTGTTTTTGGCAGTTCTGATCAGTTCGGTGCTCTGAGAATTAAATTCTCGTTTATGAGAGACTTTGTCTCATAGATCTAAGAACTAAGTTTTTCGTTTATGAGGAGATGCTATGATCTCTTTTTGTTTTTTTTCTGAGAGACTTTGTCTCATGAATCTAAGAACTAAGTTCTTCTTTTATGAGGAGATGCTATGATCTCTTTTTGGTTTTCCTTATGAGAGATTTTGTCTCATGGATCTAAGAACTAAGTTCTTCTTTTATAAGGAGATGCTATGATCTATTTTGTTTTTCCCTATCTTGAAGAGAGGTAGTTCTCGCCTTGAAATCTGAAGTTTATGGGGGAGTTCTTCTGTTCTTCTTCTTTCAATTTGAATCTTATAGGGAGGTTCCTCTCTGCAAGACTTGAAGTCTTGGGTCCTTTATATAGGGGAGGCTGATTTGTTGAATTAGTTAAGGAAATCTCTCATTGAGAGATCTCCAATTGATTTGGGGAATTTATCCACCGTTGGATCTTTGATCTAAGGACTTCTGTTTTACAGAAGGCATTTTTCTTGTTTTTAACAAGATTGGGAAAATATTTTCCCATACAGAACTTATTTTGTACCTTGGTGATTTTTAATCACCATTGGATGTTTGATCCAACGGTGCTCTGAATTACAGAGCACAATCTTTCTTGTTTAGAAATATTTGATGAGTATTTCCTCAATCAGAATTTAATTCTGTATCTTGGTGGTTTTCAAATCACCATTGGATCTTTGATCCAACGGTGCTCTGATTTACAGAGCACAATCTTTCTTGTTTAGAAAGATTTGAGGAGTATTTCCTCAATCAGAATTTAATTCCGTAGTTTGATGATTTATCATCTTCGTTGGATTCTTGATCCAATGGTGGAGAACATTTAGTTCTAGCGCTGGCGCTCTCGTGCTTTGCACGTGAGGTGCTGCCTCAGAGTCTTTGACTCATGGTGTTGGCGCTCTTGGCGCTGGCGCTCTCGTGCTTTGCACGTGAGGCTCTTCCTCAGAGTCTTTGACTCTTAGCGCTGGCGCTCTTGGCGCCAGCGCTCTCGTACTTTGCAAATGAGGCATTGCCTCGGTTCAAATTTCAAATTTTGAACAGGTCTTTGTTCTCTGATTGGGGGAAACAGGAGTCTTCTCATGCAAATTCCTAGGATTCATCATACGGTACCAGGGTATCGAAATCGATCTCTCAAAGATCACGGCGATTATGGAAATACCGACACCAAGAACTCTCAGACAATTGCGATCTCTTCAAGAAAAGCTCGCATATATCCGGCGGTTCATAACCAATCACTTTTGAAAATGCCTTCCCTACAGTCATCTAATGAAGAAGGGGCTTCATCTGGGATCAAAAGTGCCAAAATGCACTAGACGAAATCAAACAATACCAGCAAAATCCGCCGGTATTGACCGCTCCGGTTAAGGGAAAACCCCTTATCCTATATACAACATCCCTTGAGGATTCTCTAGGCGTGCTATGGGCACAAGAAAATGATCAGGGAAAGGAGAGAGCCTTTTACTATTTGAGTCGAGTTCTCCTGGGGGCATAAAACAACTACTCCCCTATCGAAAAGCATTGCCTGACACTGATCTTCATGATAACGAAGCTCAGACATTACGCCTTGGCACATGAGGTCCATCTCAAATCAAAGGTGGATCCTCTCAAATATCTGATATCAAGGGCTATACTAATAGGAAGGCTTGCCAAATGGGCCCTCCTCCTGATGGAGTTCTCGATTACGTATCGTCCCCTCAAAGCAATGAAAGGGCAATCCATTGCCGACTTTCTTGCGGAGCATCCGATACCGGCTAACTTCCCATTAAATTGTGAATTGCCGGACGAACATGCATTCGACGCAATCGAAGAAGAAAATGATTCCCAATGGGAACTCTACTTTGATGGAGCATCTTCCGTGAATAGGCTAAGCTAAAACATCCCTATAATCAAAGTCGGGGTGGGCCTTATATTCGTAACTCTGCAAGAAGTGATATTGCGTTATGCCCTCTCCTTAACAGAGCCAAGGACTAATAAAGAAACTGAATATGAAGTTTTGATAGCAGGTCTCGAGATCGCTGTCGACATGGGAATCAAAGACCTCCTCATATATGGAGACTCCCAGCTGATCGTTAGCCAGGTAAATGGTGACTATCAGACATGCAAACCAGAACTGATAAAGTATGACGAAAGAGTGCAACAACTGCTGACACAATCCTAGAGAGTATACCCGCGTGCAGAAAACAGCAAGGCGGATGCATTGGCCAAATTGGCTAAGGAATTGGCCGACGAAGACCTTGACGACGTAAGGATCATTGTACAAAACCGCAGGGTTCTCGCGCTAACAGATATATCTTCGGAAGACTTAATTGAGCCATCCGAAAGAAAAGAAATGACCGAACAAGCATCCCTTCAAATAGAGGGCAAATAAAAGGGTAAGGATTGGAAGGAAGTCTTCATGGACTACTTCAAATCCCAATGAAAGCCTGAAAATGCGTCTTCTAGACATCAGCTCATGAAATGAGCTTTGTCTTTCGCCTTTGTCAATGATACTCTATATAAGAGATCATTCGACTGTTTGTGGCTAAGATGCCTGAGACCAGAAGAAGCGAAAAGAGTCGTCCAAGAAACTCACGATAGACTCTACGGTTCTCGCCAAGCTGGACCAAAGATGAAGCTGAAGATAAAAAAAAATGGGTTACTATTGGCCCACAATGATTCAGGACTGCCTCGAATATGCGAAGCAGTGTCACTAGTGCCAAATTCATGGGGACTTCATCCATCAACATCCAAATTCGCTACACCCAACAGTGGCTAGCTGGCCATTCGAAATATGGGCAACCCATATAATTGGCCCCATTGAACCAGTATCGTCTAAAGGACATCGGTTTATATTGGCAATGACTGATTACTTCTCTAAGTGGGCAGAAGCAGTACCACTAAGGGAGGTGAAGACGGAGAATATCCTCCATTTCTTCAAAACCCTTGTCATCTATCGGTTCGGCGCTCCTCGACGGATAATCTCGGATAATGGACCAGCTTATAAAAGTCATAGAATCAGTCACTTTGCACAGCATAAAATAGATTGTAGATACTCTTCAGTCTATAATTCTCGGGCCAATGGTCTAGCTGAACTTTTCAACAAGACCTTGATAAAGATTATAAAAAAGATGGTAACCAGAAACAAAAAATCCTAGCATAAAAGGCTGCACGAAACTTTCTGAGCATACCAAACAACGTTCAAAACGGCCACGAATACAACACCATACGTGTTGGTATTCATCACGGAAGTAGTGCTTCCCCTGGAAATAGAACTCCCTTCTCTACGAGTAGCGGTTAGATACGAGCTGACAGATGAAGATAATGCTCATTTTCGGCTTGAGGAGCTCGATGCCCTCGACAAAACTCGTCTTATAGCAAAGAAAAATCTGGAGGCTTATAAGGCAAGGATGACGCGGTTATATGAAAAACAGACCAGACCGAGAACATTTCGCCAAGGCGAACTCGTGTTAGTCGTAAAAAGACCAATGATCCCCAATCGTGGAAAACGGGGAAAGTTCGAGCCGAACTATGAAGGCCCATATATCATAGACAAAGTCTATCAAGATGGGGCCTACCTGCTCATGGATATACATGGCGAAAGACCCTTCCGGCCAATAAACGGCCAATTCCTCAAAAAATACTACGCTTGACGAGTCACGACTTAGGTCAATGATAGATGACGACGCTTGTGTCTGCTCGCTATCTTCCTGAGTCAGAACTCTGAGAGTAGTATCCAAAAAAACCCGTCGCCTCAAAAATGGCAATAACGGACCAAGAAGTCCTTAAACTAACTATCCGTCTCAAACATGGCGATATCGCCGAGATGTCCCTAAACTAAAAATGGACCGAGATGTCTCTAATCTAAAATTTCGCCTCAAATATGGCGACAACGGACCGAGATGTTCCTAAACTAACAATGGGCCGAGATGTCTCTAAACTAAAATTTCTCCTCAAACATGGCGATAATAGACCGGAATGTCCGTAAACTAGCGAACCGCCCCAAATACGGCGATGTCCTCTCTTGAGATCTATATTGCAATCGAAATCTCAACGGCGAGGGTTGCTGCTCAAGTCCCACCGGCAAACAGAAGGGCACCTGCAGCGAAACCATTCTCGGGTATTCCATCGTTAAAAAAAATAGTATGTCCACAAGTGAAATGGGCGCGGATGAAAACCTGAAAGGGCGCCATGAGTAAAAACAGCAGGACTGCCGGCGAGCTTCGTGAAAACCCGAAAGGGCGCAATCTCGTAAAAATAAAAAATAAGAACCTGCGTGAGATCCTTATGACTCACAAAAGAGTAACACACTTAGGAGTCCCCACGGTCCCTAAGGAGAAATTACACTTACGATCCTCACGACGCGTAAGGAGAATTTCCCTCTATGAGACCCTCAAGGCTCGTAGGATTCAAAAGCCTTAAGCTACATGGGTCTAAACCTGTTCTTAAGCCTTCATATTCCCCTAATACTGTCCTACATGGGTCCTATATTGAACCTTGTATACAATCCACGGGCACAAATAAATATTCTCCCACCAAGTTCTACCAATGGCAAGAAATGTCCCCATATGGTGAACGGCAGTAGTAAGTCCTCTCGACTTATAAGGAGAAACACTCTTGTAAGATCCTTACGACTTACAAGAGAAAACGCACTTAAGAATCCTAACGATTCCTAAGAAGAAAATACACCTATGAGATCCTCTCAACTTGTAGGAAGAAATACGTTTATGAGACCCTTACGGCTCATAAAGTCAAAAAGTCTTAGTTGGCAGGATCCTAACCCTGTTTACTAAGCCATCTTTGTTCAAGTCGACAAAGGCAAATGATGATTCGCTCCTGGCAATGTTCCAGTTTTAGCAATGCTAATGCCTAAATATGTATCAAATTTCAAGTCCTCTAACGGCAAATGATGATTCGCTCCTGACAATATCCCAGTGGTAGCGATGCTGATGCCAAGACTGGCATCAGATTTCAAATCCCCAACTCAAAAAAAATTAAAATATAGCTGAAATGATTGGGCACCGCGGATAAAAAGCCGAAATGATTGGGCAATTACGAATTTCACGATATAAAAAGCTGAAAAGATAGAGTATCGCGGAAATAAAAAATAAAATGAAATTTCCTCTGCCCTGCAGGTAGGTCCATACTGACCCCTGTATACAATCCATGGGCACAAATGAAAGAAAGGGAACCATATTTTCCCATCAGGCTCTGTCAAAGGGAGAACCAGATCTCGACAGCAACATCTACAGCCTAGAGATCGGCTCGTCTTTCTTCTCATTCCAACAGAGTGCAGACTTGACGTCAACAAAGCTCCAAGGACCCAAATCAAAACGGAGTAATGGCAAAATCCTAGCTCCAACTTGACGTCCTTCTTATTCCAACAAGGTGCAAATGTGACGTCTACAAGGACCCAAGGGTCAAATAAAAGTGGTGCAATGGCATATTCCTAACTACAGATCTCGATGGAAACATTACAGCCTAGAGATCAACTCGGCGTTTCTTCTCATTCCAGCAGGATGCGGACGCAGTGTCATCATCAAAAAAGAAAGACCCAAGGGTCAAATAAAAAATGGAGTAACGGCAAAATCCTAGCTCCTAGTCTTGATGGTTCATATACAACCTAGAGACTATCTCTGCGTTCCCCCTCATTTCAGCAGGATGCGGGCGCAACTATCAAATGAATTTAGAGCAATGGCATATTCCTTGCTCCGGAATTCAATTGCAATTCACACAGCATAGAGGTCCTACAGATGTCTACCATATTTCAGCAAAGAATCGGCGTGACATTGTCAAAAAAATGAAGTGACGGCATATTCCCAGCTTCGGGTCTTGACGGCAACTCATATAAAGCCTAAAAGACCATTGGAGATCATCCCACCCCAGAAGGGTGTGGTTATGACTCATCGGGGCTCCAAATTGAGCCTAACCTCAGGTAAAAAGAGTCATGGCAAATTCCTAACGCTTGCTCTTCTGACGGTAATATGACCTAAGGAGATTACTTGAAGACATCTTGTCCAGCCCCCGAAGGGATCAGAGAAACGACAGTCGCGGGGTTACTTGAGCAGCGGCTTAAAGACTACATATCGAGGAATATATCAGCCAACGTGACGGTACCACGGACTAAAACCCTAGTACCACAAACCTATTAGACCTCTGTCGTAAAGGGAATGGGGGTTATCAACATACAACGTTAGGACAAGTTTGCCTGTAAACCCAAGGGAGGTAAACTAAAGAGACTCCGAAACGAGTGAATAACCACAAACTCCGAGATTAGTACATAAACTAGAGACTCCGAAAAGAGTGAATAAACTACAAACTCCGAAATGAATATATAAACTACAAACCCCGAAATGAGTGAATAAACTACAAACTCCAAAACGAGTACATAAACTACTTCATGCCAAATCAAGACATCAAAGGATAGAAGGTGCAAGTATGAAATAAAATATGTCTTTTATTCATAAATAAAAATGAATTCAAGATACAAAAAAGAAGAAAAATATACAGCGACAAAAATTTTAGGACGGCGGACGGTTCAATAGGCCAGCTAGATCATCATTTTTCTGCTGGACCTCCACCTCAAGCTCTAACAACGCCGCAAGCTGAGCCCATGTCTGTGCCTGTTGTTTTTGGTATAAAGAAAACCAATGCTCAAGCTCTTTCTCGGAAGTCTTGTGGGTATCAACCATTTCGCGTGTAAAAATGACAGCTTTATCAAGAGCCACCACCTCCATAATTGTCTCCTGAAGGACCCACTAAATTTCATAGGCCCGAGTAGTCTTGGTAGTGAGCTGGGCTTGAAGTTCCCCTAAAGCCTTCGAAGCCAACTCCCTCTACGCAAACTTCCGGTAGAGCCTTTTCTCATAAGACCGGAGATTGGCCACACACCGATCAATCCATTCACGCAAGCTGGCCTTCACAGATAGGATATCAGAGGGAAGGCATACGCATTCGACTCCATGTAAAGAAGCCTCCACTTGATGGCAGTATTCAACCCAAGTATGCACCAACGCCTCGTCATGATAGGTAGCAAGGACGGACAAAGAAGCATTAGCTTCAACAGCAAATTCCTCAGCCATGACGGAAGTGCCAGCACGAAGATCTTCAATAAGAGTTGCCAGTGAATGAATGCTCTATTTCGCTATCCTCTCAGACATACGTCTGGTGTAAGGGCCCGGCGGCATGCAAATATGGGACTCTAGCGGAGTCGAGGTTGGCAAAACTGTGAAGATGCATGTGTGGTTAGTCGCCTTTTCGAACGGGGAATAAGTAAAAGAATACTATGGCTAAAGCGTCACTTATCCATGGTCACAGAAGGCAGATCTGAGAAGTCCCCAGGGCCATCAAGAACTTCAACTTTGTCATCAGCCTGTAGGACTGTGGTTTAAAGTAAAGTGCACATCAGCATCATTATGAAAATATAATACGGAAGGCAAAAGAATACTAACCTTTGCCGGAGGAAAGGACGATGCGCTGGAGGGTATCGCATGCGGAGCCGCCATGTTAAATAGAAGCGGGAAGGTTTCCTCCGGAGAACAATCAACAGCAGAGAACGCCAACTCCCCCAATTCTGGGAGAAAGAAAGGGTTAGACATATAGAAAGGTCGTTAAAAAAAAATAATATAAGATTACCTTCGATACATCGTCCATTCTGGACTAAAGGGATAGCAGCTTCAGTAATCTCCTCTACGCCCTCCGGTGCGCCACCGGAAATATTTACAGAATCTATGGCCGGTCCGGCAACCTCCTCTGAAGGAATAAAAGCCGACCCCGGAAGCTCTAAGACGCGATCTGGGCTCGAAACTGCGCCCGCCGTAGAAGGCCCTACAAAAGAAAAATGTGTAAAGACAAATACGATATGAAAATAATATAAATTATTTACCGAGGGGGATGTAAAAGATACATACCGATACGCCCGAGAGCCTGATGTATAGACTTTTCGAGCCGCTGCTCTTTTCTGGTTAGTCGCACTCGTTGAGCTTCGATTGAAGATAAATCTCTACCCGCCTTCAGAGCAGCCTCGTCTTCAGAAGCGGCCGATATTGGCTGCTTGAGAGCCCGTTCTAGAATGTTCCCCTCCGAAAGACAAGGACGTGACCGCGTAGGTCCGTCTTGCCTGAAATTCGGGGCAGATGCTAATTGGTGCTATCCGTCCACCTCTCCGAAGATGCCGAGTTGATTTATGGCACCATGTATCGAAGGTTTAAACGGATGCGGCCGATATAGCATACTTCGTCAGATTCCCCCTCATTTGAGGGGTTTTTTATTATGGGGACGCTCTTCCCTGTAGGCGCAAGCCCCTGCAGTTAATTACGCTACCGCATCGCGGTAATAACTTTCTCCTTCTCCAGATGGTCACTTCGTGTCGTGGATGTTTGTTTTGTGTTTGGTTGCCCGTGGATTGTATACGGAGACTAAGTTATGTTGTCGCCCGTAGGGCGTGGACTAGTCCAAATCCGTATCTTTCTTAGATTTGGGTTTGGGGGTTATGTTTAAGGATACGTTAGCCTTATTTGGGGCTAAGATCAACTTAAACGTTTGTTAAGGACACGTTAGTCTAATTTTAGACTAAGATCAACTTAACGGGATCGTTTAGATCCGACAAGAGAGCAATTGGGCTCTATTGTTTAGTTTAATGACATTGCGGTCGATAATTAGTTTAAGGACATTACGGTCCAATGTTAGTTTTAAGACATCGCGGTCAAGGTTAAGGATATCATAGTCCGTGAGTTTAAGGACCTCACAGTCCGATGTTAGTTTTAAGACATCTCGGTCGAGGTTAAGGACATCATAGTCCGTGGATTTAAGGACTCCACAGTCCGATGTTAGTTTTAAGACATCACGGTCGAGGTTAAGGACATCATAGTCCGTGGATTTAAGGACTTCACAGCCCGATATTAGTTTTAAGATATCACGGTCGAGGTTAAGGACATCATAGTCCATGAGTTTAAGGACCCCCACAGTCCGTAGAATATATGGTTGTCGGGACCCATCACCTCTCTAACGACGTTGAAGGATTACAACGACAGATATCAGAGGAGTGAAGAGATGTACCCTCGAACCGGGTATAAATTGATTGGAAGAGCAGATGAGCTCAGTTCAATTTAAGTTGAGGACTTATGACCAGAATTGGGCTAAGTCCAGTTAAAAATGTTTAACATTTTATTTTTTGTTCTGCCTGTTAGGCCTTTATTTGGGCTCTGCCCTCTTAAGAATGCCAAGCATTGGGCTCTGACATTTTGTCTGGAATTAAATGCTTAGCATTTATCAGGAACAAAGTGATGTTCTGATAGTACGCCACGTGGCGCATCAGGCGCTTTGCGCCAATTAAAGAGCGCATTGCGCTAGCGCACATAAGGGTGACACGTGTCACTTAGTGCTAAACGCTAGTTTGTTAGCGCACTGCGCTTTTTAATTTATGAGTGTGCTGCACTAGTTTATGGGTGCGCCAGTGAGTGACACGTGGCGCTCTTGGCGCTAAGCGCCAACCCAAGAGCGCGGTGTGCTATTTTCAAGAGCGCAAAGCGCAGATCTTGACACGTGGCAAGTTATGGCGCTGAGCGCCAGTCCAAGGAGTGCAAGAGCGCAGTTTATGAGTGCAAGGCACTGTCTAATAGCGCAAAGCGCATTTTGATCAATTTTAAGATCAAAGAACAAATTTATGTTCCTCTTTAAAGGAGGCTTTGCCTCAAGATCCAAGAACAGAAGTTCTTGTTTTGATAAAAGGCTCTGCCTTTATAGATCAAAGATCTGTGAAGTAAAAATACTACTTTTTATGATTAGATCTTGATCTTTTCTTTCTTTTTTTTAATCAGAGACCTTGGTCTTTTTTATAGATCTAAGATCTTTTTAGAAGACGTTTCTTCTTTTTATGAGATGTTTTCATCTTTGTTTTTCAAGAACACGGTTCTTTTTTCTTTACCTTGAATATGAAGAAAAGTCTTCTTTTCTTCTTTTCTTAAGAGCTTGCTCTTTTTTGCAGAGGGTTTTTTTTCTCTCTCTTTTTCTGTTTTTAGACTTGAAGTCTAGGGGTCTTTATATAGGGCCAATTGATTTTTTAAATCGGTTAAAGAGATCTTTCTCTGATTGATTTGGGGATATTTCCCCACCGTTGGATCTTTTGATCCTAGGGCTTTTGTTTTACAGAAGGCAATCTCCTTGTTTTCAGCAAGATTGGAAAGATCTTTCCAGAACAGAATTTTAATTCTGATTAATTAATAATTTATTATTATTAGATCTTTTGATCTAACCGTGGGGATTTTAATTCCAGCGCTGGCGCACCTGCGTGCGTTTGACACGTGGCGCGCAGCGCAGAGCAACTGCGCTATCGCACCCGTGCTTGACACGTGGCGCGCAGCGCAGAGCGCAGCGCAACTGCGCTAGCGCACCAGCGCAGAGCGCTGGATCTGAAGCGTTGCTTCAACTTTTAAAATTTTGAATTTCAAAACAGAGCTTTGCTCTGATTGGGGTGCGCTGCCTAGGGCGCAGCGCTCCTGGCGCTGGCGTGTCTGCTTTTGACACGTGGCGCGCAGCGCACGGGATCTGAAGCGTTGCTTCAATTTTTGAATTTTGAAATTCAACACAGAGCTTTGCTCTGATTGGGGGAAACAAATGCCCCCCCCCCCCACCGTTGCGCTCACGTGGCGCGCACGTGAGTGCAGCGGTGGCAACATCTGAGCCTTTGGATCAACTCAGAAGTTGAGGAGGCGTTTCGGCGCCTAGAAATAGGATCTTTTGGTCCTCAGATTATCTTCATCTTCTTCTCAAGAATTTCATTCAGAGCTTTACTCTGTTGTTCAAGAACTTTCAAGAGTTAGAACTCTACTAAATTTAGGTAAAATTAAATTAAATTAATTCTAATAAATTAGGGTTTTTACCCATTAACAGAGCCTTGCTCTCCATAGATCTTTTGATCTAAAGAAAACCCCTTTAGGGTTTCATAATCAGAGCCTTGCTCTCATAAACCCATAGATCTAAACAGATATTTTCTTAGGGTTTCTTAGCCCATGAGTCAGATCTCTGCTATTTTGACAATATATAGATCTTTTGATCTTTTGATGAAGAACTCTTAAGAGTTTTTCATAGATCTTTAAGATCCCAGAATTTTAATTCTCAAGAATTAATTTTCATTAATCTTTGATGGATTTTCCATCATCATTATAGAGTTAGGCTCTTTAAGGAATTTTATTCCCTCGTAACCAGAGTTTGACAAGTGTCACTCTGTTATAGAGCTCTGCTCTGAAAGGGAGATTTTCTCCTTCTCCCGAGGGATTTCTCATTCAATGAGAATATTCTTTGAGGATTTCCTCATTAGTTGACAGTCTCATCCAATGATGTGGCTGTCTTATTAATTAATGCATTGTCATCTGGATTTTGTGGGTCCCCCTTTGGTCCCCTCTCCACTGCATTGCAGTGTGGTACAGATTTTAAAGTACCGAGCGTCGGGATTTTTTTTCAAATTAAATTATGACACTGATAATTGAATTTCGTTTCTTTCTTGCAGGCGATATGTCTTCTGATCTCACTTTCCCGTTTTTCCGCTCAGAAGGAGGATTCCCTGAAGCACCGGTAGACCGGGAGGTTCTCGCTCTTATTAAGGACTATGACCCGGAATACAAAAACCTTCACTTGTGGGGTAGGTGGTACAACTAAATTATCAAAGGTCGCCGAAGCTTCTCTTGTGCGACGCCATCGGATCCGATTTCATCGATCTCTTATGCAGATGTACCCCCGGTGAACTATGCCGTGGAGATCGTTAATTGGACTTCGGAGGGCCTCCTTCAACCTTCGATTGCTTCCATACCCATGCAGCTGCCGGCAGCTTTGGATATTTTGGGACGACGCATATGCCAGGGCGAGTCGCGCCCTTGGGGACAACCCTACAACATCGGGTTGACCCCTCGACACTCGGCCGGGTATCTGCAGTGGGCCAGGTACAGTTTGTCAGCGAAGAAGGTGCACTTGCTGAAGATCGGTCTATACCCTGCGGTTTACGCTTCGTTGTTCCAGTATTCTGCTCCTCCGACATGGTGGATTAAGGCGTTCGTAGAGCAATGGAACATCCCCACCCATACCTTTCTTCTAATGGATAGAGAAGTTTCCATCTCTCTAGAAGAATTTGCTGAGATTTCCGGTCTGCCGGTGAGGGGGGAGCACTATGGGAGCTGCTTCCTCCGGATGAATATGTTTTTGCCACCAAGCCGTTGGTGATGGGCCTAACACCGGAGAACGCCATCCAGCACCAGTTTCCGAGTCTGATAAAGGTGCTGAATATGTACGAGAGTCTTTTCTTGGAATCCGGAGGCCGAGGAGTTAGTTTCGCAGACTTCATTGCCCGTTTTCTTCGACCGGAGATTCCATCGCAACGGGGCGAAAAATTTGCCAAGCTCGATGATCTCTTCGGCTTTGGCTTAGATCGTCGACCAGTACTGGAAGATGATCAAAAAGGCTTTTATCTCCCTGATGCCGCAATCATCCCTTTGTCGGAAATCGCTGCTCTGGACATCGACGAGGAGACTTTCTTTCTCGGGTTTCTGGGGCTATGGTTATGCTGGTTCGCGCTCCACATGCACCCTCGCTATATGAGGTCGGCCGTCTTCTACCCAGCACATCGAATGGTGGCTGGCATACAAGTGGCCATCGGGATCGCTGGGCTGGCCCACCTGTACCATGGTCTTAGAGTGGCGGCAGATACAACGGAACCGGGGGTGCAAGCTGCTAACTTCCCGATGCACTACTTTACTTCGTGGCTGGAAATGCACATGCTCGACGTGTTTGGTATTCATAAAAGACCCTCGTTTTACGAGAAGTACAGATTCCCGAGAATTATGCGGCTGATCGACGCTTCTATCGTGAATCCGCCTCAGCAGGAGGCTAGGGGGTTGCTTCTTCGTCCGCGTACGGTCAGAGCGGGTATGTCTTTCACGAATAAGGTCCTGACAATCGGCCAAGAAACTTCCAAGACTGTGCTGGCGTTGCGCGACAATTTCAAGGACGGGGCCTCCGTGTTGAAAGCTCGAAAGAGTCTACATTTATACTCCATCAGGCCGGGCTTCCTCGTATTCAGGCAAAAAGATGCGGCACTTTTTATGAGATACAACCCCCATCATTTTGCCCAGCAGCTAAGTTATAACCAGGGGGTCCCACTGGAGGCGTTTTTGGAAGAGCCTGCGGCTACCAGAGAGGGAATACGGAGTGCACTGCATCACTTTATGCGGTTAAATACGAGCTCCCACTTCTTCATTAGCGAGCCGAGTTGCATTTCAAGGGCCCTTAACGTATACGGGTCCTGGTATCAACACGCGATGGGCGCTGTCATCGGGGAAGAGAAACGGCTGCTGCTCGATCGCAAGAGTGCGCCTCTGCCAGCAATCGCAACGTCCCCTTGAAGCGACGGATCGCTGTCCCTCCTCCGCTAAGAGGAGATGTCGCAATTGAGCCTCCACGTGTGCTAAGCCCTACGCGTGGATTGCCCCGTGATCCTGTGGACGTACCATCAGTGCCCCGTGCTCCCGTGGAGACGGTAAACGTGGTCTCACCCGAATCTGGCGTGGGCTCGGATATTGGGACTCGCCGTCCCAAGGTGCCTACGAAACGCAAGCTGGTGCTGGCTGCAACCGAAGTTCGCGCGCAGAAGAGGAAGAAGAAATCAATCCTCTCTGCTGACGTTGTGTTTGGTCAGGAACCTCATGCTCCTTACAGCGAGGGCTTGAGTGAGTACGGGACCAACGACGGCCTATTTATGCCACCAGATGACACTGATCTGGCGGCTGCCATTGCAGCTTCCGAGCGATTGGCAAGACGCGAAGAGTGGTTGGACAAACTCGCGCGATCAGGTAATCATTAGTTATATTTTTCGTCATTGCATCATACCTCTATCATTGTTTTATGACTAACGCTTTTCTTTCTTTAATAGGCATTTCTACCGAAGAAGCTCTCGCCGCTTCTCTCAAGACTTTCGAGGAGGAGGAACGACTTAGAACATCCTTAGGCCTTGGTACATTTCGGTTTTCTATGTTTCTTCTTCCATTTCTTATGAGTAACCTGACTCTCTCTTTGTCTTATCGCAGGGAACACAAGACCTATCCAGCAAGCTGATGCGGAAATACTCCCCGGGCCAGATACTGAAGTCCCGGCCTCTTCGGCATTGCCGCAAGAAACCCTACTTAAAAAAACGATGATGGAAACCTTGACAGCTCTGGAGGTAACCCTGAATGCGGATGACGACGCCTTGCTGAAGGAGGCTTCTAAAAGGTCCGTCGTGACGGCCCGGGAGGAAAGGAAGCGCCTGAGGCGCGCAGCAAGGGAGCGAAGTGCTGCTTTGGCTGCGGGAGCAGGTTCGAGCGCCGTTACTCCCACTGCTACTCCTTCAGAGGAGTTCCCGGGTGCCTTGTCTACTGCTCATAGACGGGCAGCACGTGCAGCTCGGGAAGCCAACGGTAAATCAACCCCAGGTAATGTGTTTTAAGGCTCCGTTGTCAAAGTTTTAAACCATCAGTTCTCATATATCTTACCTTTGCAGAGCCGAACCTTACTGAAGGAGTGGCGGAGACCGTTGAGCCTGAGGGGGTGGTGGAGGAGGTAGCTGCTGAACCTGAGGCGACGGTAGGCGATGTAACCACAGTTGTCGGGCCCGAGATGGTGGCTGACGAGATAGTCACGGCTGCTATGCCCGAGATATCTACCACTGTCGAGCCTGAGGCGGCTGCGGGTGAGACGGCTACCATGGCCGAGCCTAAGGCAGTGGTGGACGAAACGGCTGCTATGGACAAGCCTAAGGCAGCGGTGGACGAGACGGCTGCGACTACTGAGCCTGAGGTGGGAGCGGGCGAAACGGGTACGATCGCTGGGCACGAGATGGCCGCTCTTTCTCAAGAGTCGAGCACCGCTCTAATCATCGCTCTCCCTGCCTATGGTTCCTTATCGTCTCCCGGCGTCGTGAGCGTGACGACGAATCCTGTGGAGTCAGGGGATGAGGCGACGGGAGGTGCGACCACCCCAATGGAGGAGGGAGACGCCACCGTTGTATCAAGTGACGCTCTCGTCATGGCTCCGGCTGGCGACTCATCAGGTAAATTTTGGGTCACCACCCTTCTTCTTTTTCTTTATTCTGCAGTCTTTCCTAATAAGGTTTATCCTGTTTCTAATGCAGGTACGGCTAATGCTGATGTCATGCTACTCGAGACAGCGCCGTCAGTTACTGCCTTGATGGTGACCACCTCTCTGCCTTCTCTCGTACCGTCGCAGATACTGGAAGGTATGGATTTGTGACCCATCAGTCTTGTCTCTCGGCTGTATAATTTATGTACCGACGTTGCATTATTGTGTCTTTGTAGGAGTCCTTTTTGACCACCTGTACCAGGTGCTGCTCCCACACTTCTCCTTCTTGTCCGAGATTAGTCCGCCTGCTGGTGTCGGTGAGTATTTTCTCTAAATGACGTCCTATTCTTTAACGGGCAGTCGCATTATTGCTAACTCTTCTTTATATTGCTTGTAGCCTTACGAATCGAAGGAGGGGACGAGGCTGTCGTTGCGCCACCAGTACTCCCAGCTCTGCCCCCTGCTGCAGCCGGTATAGTAGACTCTACTTTTTGCTTGTTTTCTTTATTTCCTGAGCCGACATCTAATTATGATCTATTTTGCAGCAATCACATCGACTCCAACCCCGTTCGAGTCTCGTATTATAATGCCGACAGGATCTTTTTCCAGGCGTCCATCTTCCAAAGGTGTTGTGACCAGTCTACGCATGCTGAGTGAGTATATTGAGGAGTTTGACGCAGAGACTCCCACATCTGCTGCGGGTTTTACCGTAGAGGTTACCCCTATACTGGCGACACTCATGAACTTTCATGGTGAGGGCGTCGTTGAGTTTTGGGTTAATCGCTGCAGGTAAATCAAGGCTTGCTTGCATGAGCTTGAGCTTAAGTGTCCCGCACCTGAGATTCTGGCTATGAGCACTCAACGGGCGGCATGGATCGAGAAGAGCGCTTCTTACTTCCGCCATCTTGAACAAGAAGTGGCTTTAAAGCAAAGGGAATGTAAAGAAACTTCAAGCGAGTCTGCTCGACTGCATGCTGAGGTCGACGCGAACGCTGCCCAGTTGAAAGTTATCTTCGAAGGCCTTCTGCAATGTATTTCTAATGGGTTAACATTGAGGCAGAAGCTCGATGTCGTTGAGCGTGATGAACAAGATCGTGAAGCAGCTCAGCGAGCCGTCGAGGAACAACTCTTGTCTTACTTGCAGCAGCGAGCCCAGGTCGAAGCAGAGTTGGCCGCAGCAGCTGATCAGGAAGAGGGGCCGAGGGAAGTGCGCGAGCGGCTGACTGGATTATTGAAAGCGTTTTCCTCTCAATAAAAATTTTGTACCATTTGTAATTTTAAATAAAATGTATTTTTTCTTTTATTCTTTCATATGATGTATTTTATACCCAATCGAATTCATGAATAAAAGATACACGTTCTTCGTAATGTCTTGTGTCATTTCTCTGCTTTCTTCTTTCTTGCTGTGTTGTTTGCCATGTGACTTTAGCAAGTGCGGTTTGTAGATAGCGTATAGCGGTCAATCTTGGGCTCGTTGTAGAGCAGCGATGGCTTAGAAAACAGGGTTAGGATCTGTCACCTAAGACTTTTCAACTTTATGAGTCGTGAGGGTCTCATAAAGAATTTTCTCCCTGCCGGTCGAGAGGATCCCATAGGTGTAATTTCTCCTTAGGAATCGTGGGGACTCCTAAGTGTGTTTTCTCTTGAAAGTCGTAAGGATCTCACCAGAGAATTTACTCCCTTACGAGTCGTGAGGACCCGCGAGTGATGAACGAAATTGTCCTTATCCGCATTTCACGGAGTCAGGGGTTGCTCTGGATGCTTCCCACGGGTTCACTGCCGTGTTTGGCGAGGACCAGACCCTGCTCTGGACGTTTTCTAGGATACCGTAGTTTAAAGACATCACGGCCGAGGTTAAGGACATCATAGTCCGTGAGTTTAAGGACCTCACAGTCCAATGTTAGTTTTAAGACATCACGGTCAAGGTTAAGGACATCATAGTCCATAAGTTTAAGGACCTCACAGTCCAATGTTTGTTTTAAGACATCACGGTCGAGGTTAAGGACATCATAGTCCGTGGATTTAAGGACTCCACAGTCCGATGTTAGTTTTAAGACATCACGGTCAAGGTTAAGGACATCATAGTCCGTGGATTTAAGGACTCCACAGTCCAATGTTAGTTTTAGGACATCACGGTCGAGGTTAAGGACATCATAGTCCGTGGATTTAAGGACTCCACAGTCCGTGAAATGTGTGATTGTTGGGACCCGTCACCTCTCTGAAGACGTTGAGGAATTACAACGAAAAATATCAAAGGAGTGAAGAGATGTACCCTTTGTTAGTGTTATGCCCTAGAGGCCATTACTGTATCATACTAGTTTGTATATTACTTAATGGAAGCTTGGGATATTCACCTTGTATATACAATCTTGCTCAAAATAGTAGTATGCTACTTGGTTTGTTTCTGCTTTAATGTGTACATGTGTTTGCTCTAGTATATCACCTATACACATTAGTGGAGCCCTTAGGATCTTTGCTTGATTACCAGCGTTGTGATGGCAGTCACACTAGTGGGGGCTGGGTAATCTTAAGCACATCCTTATGCAGGTCCCTAGTCGCAGGACTATCGAGACAGGGCATCGATACTCCGGAGTAGACTAGCGTATGCGCTTCTCATCCCAGTGTGGGAGATGGTCTGTCCCACAGCCATCAGTACGTCGTACTGGAGATAGTATGCGGGTGCTCGTTAGGTTACGAGTACACTGGACAGGACTCGTCGGGAACTGACCGGTTGGTATTATACCTATCGTCAGTTATCAGTTCCCAGGTGACATGAGTACAGCTTAGTCCGCTGACTTGACACTGTCACTTTGCCTCGAGTGTGTTCCTACTGTACTTTGATTACTACCCTACCACGGCTCAAAGGAGTCGTGCAAACAGGTGGTAGTTGGGTGCAGTCCCGAAGCACTTGGAGGCAGTGACGGTTAGACAGGATTCGTCTCTCCCGGTATTGGGGGTTGACATCGCGCTGTGTCTAGGAGAGCCATTACACGAGTAGTCCCTGGCCAGGGCAAGCGAGATATACTGGTAGGCTTCCAGTGTTATCTCAGGGTGTTTTGGGCTTCACTCCGACACGACTTGTACCGCTATTAGGGGACTGACGTTTACCGCACCCCTAGGCCCGCCATGTGATGTATCAGACGAACAGACCGGACTGTACGGAGACTGTCACATTCAGGCTCAGTAGGAGTTCAGATGGGTTTCACCTCGTCAGTCTTCTTGTCGGCATCTACCTGGGGACCGTTACGCACAGCTAGTGCCGCTTGCGGTCTGTGGTTAAACCCACTGCCAGCGTAGTGTCGAGTCTTTAGAGTCCCACACAGAAAGCTATTCGCCTTTAGGCAAAAGAGTAGAGGTCGCATGGTTTTGCGACAGGTCGCATAGTTTTGCGACAGGGTTCGGTCACATCCATGCACTTGTGCACGTTTAGTGTCCGGTTAGTTAACACTAGCAGGCTTTGGTTTAAGCCAGATCCTAGTGTACGTTTTGGGATTGGTTTTATCCAGTATGTATTCGTGTTCCTTGGAACGCGGATGCGGGTGTGTATGCACAGTTGACGGAGAGACAGAGGCAGAGGATTCTCATTAGGGTTGTTGACCGTTGACTGTTGACTATTGACTTTTTGCTCAACCCTAATGAGAATATGATATGTAATTAACAATAATATTGATTAAGTATTATAGTGACGTGGTTGTTGAGGGGTTGACTTCGTTGACTTGTTGACTTTGTTGACCGATTGACTAGGTTGGACTAGTTGACCATCATGATGGCAATGGCTATCATTTCATGGCAAAGACTCTTGCTTGCTTGTTCTCTTGTGCAAAATGAGTGCATGAAATGATATGGCTATTGTAGCTTAAACCATCACTAATACTTGATTGCTATTATTGGTTATGATGTTTTTGGATTATGAGAGCCAAGAGAGAAAAGTCTTGCTCATTCTTTCATTTCCTTTCTCTCTCTTGTGTTCTTGAGCTCTCATCTTCCTCCTCTTGCTCTCCCTCTCTTTAGCTATGGTTCACTTGTCTCATGTGTTGAGAACCAAGAACCATAGAGAAAAATCCCAACACACTCTCCTCTACTCACTCTAGTTCACAAGGTTTAGCAAACCGAGTGAACTAGTTTCTTCAAAGATCGAAGAAGAAGCCAAAGGTAGAAGCTTTCAGGTGGATCGATCTTCGGCGCAAGGAGACGACGGGGTGAAGCCGATCCGGACAACCATCGAGGTTTGAAGACGAAGGAGTTCAAGAAAGAAAGGTATAACCCCCTAACCGAGTAGTTAACAACTCCTAGTTAGGTTGTTAGTTAGATGTTTAACAAAGATCCAGTTTTGAGTCCATGTTACCGCCTCTAGAAAATTGTTTTTCATCAAATTCCGCATGCCCGAAAGTACCGGGAGAGGTAGCATGGACTTACACCCTTGAACCAAGGTAAAATTAGTTTAAAATCATTGGGGTTGATTGTTAGTTTTAAGACATCACGGTCGAGGTTAAGGACATCATAGTCCATGAGTTTAAGGACCCACAGTCCGACGTTAGTTTTAAGACATCACGGTCAAGGTTAAGGACATCATAGTCTGTGGATTTAAGGACTCTACAGTCCGATGTTTGCTCCGGATGCTTCACACGGGTTCACTGCCGTGTTCGGCGAGGACCGGGCTCTGCTCTGGATGCTTCACACGGGTTCACTGCCGTGTTCGGCGAGGACTAGGCTCTGCTCTGGATGCTTCACACGGGTTCACTGCCGTGCTCTGCGAGGACCAGGATCCGCTCTGGACGTTTTCCGCGGGGTCAAAAGTGACGTTATCCGCGTTCCACGTGACCAGGAATTTTGCTCTAGATGCTTCCCACGGGTTCACTGCCGTGTTCGGCGAAGACTAGGCTCCGCTCTGGATGCTTCACACGGGTTCACTGCCGTGCTCTGCGAGGACCAGGATCCGCTCTGGACATTTTCCGTGGGGTCAAAAGTGACGTTATCCGCGTTCCACGTAACCAGGAATTTTGCTCTAGATGCTTCCCACGGGTTCACTGCCGTGTTCGGCGAGGACTAGGCTCCGCTCTGGATACTTCACACGGGTTCACTGCCGTTCTCTGCGAGGACCAGGATCCGCCCTGGACATTTTCCGCGGGGTCAAAAGTGACGTTATCCGCGTTCCACGTAACCAGGAATTTTTCTCTAGATGCTTCCCACGGGTTCACTGCCGTGTTCGGCGAGGACTAGGCTCCGCTCTGGATGCTTCACACGGGTTCACTGCCGTGCTCTGCGAGGACCAGGATCCGCTCTGGACATTTTCCGCGGGGTCAAAAGTGACGTTATCCACGTTCCACGTGACCAGGAATTTTGCTCTGGATGCTTCCCACGGGTTCACTGCCATGTTCGGCGAGGACTAGGCTCCGCTCTGGATGCTTCACACGGGTTCACTGCCGTGCTCTGCGAGGACCGGGATCCGCTCTGGACATTTTCCGCGGGGTCAAAAGTGACGTTATTCGCGTTCCACGTGACCAGGAATTTTGCTCTAGATGCTTCCCACGGGTTCATTGCCGTGTTCGACGAGGACTAGGCTCCGCTCTGGATGCTTCACACGGGTTCACTGCCGTGCTCTACGAGGACCACGATCCGCTCTGGACATTTTCTGCGGGGTCAAAAGTGACGTTATCCGCGTTCCACATGACCAGGAATTTTGATGATTATATCCGCATTTCACGGAGTTGGGATTTGACTCTCGGTCATCTGTACACCGCTTAGTCATGGAACTGGGAGTTGCCGCTATTCCGCTTTGCTTGATGTTGTGTCTGTTGAGACGAATGTTGAGATGATCTCCAGGCTATCTGTGACCCATCGAGATTTGGCTTCTTCTTCTGATGAAACCTGGGGAGGAGGAGTGTGATTCCTTCTTTGTTTGCGCCCATGGATTGTATACAGAGATTGATGTAATATCACCTGTAGGGCATAAATTTTATTTTTATTTTTATTTTATTTCTTTCAGCGATGCTCTATCATTTCAGCTTTTATATCACGAAGGTCGCGATTGCCCCATCATTTCGGCTATTTTTCGCGGTGCCTAATCATTTCGGCTATTTTGCATGAATACATTTTTACTTGCTGATTTTGTCGCAAGTTGCCCCATCATTTCTGCTCTTTCATATGCATGTGTGGCTTGCTGGCTTTTCGCTGCAGGCTTGGAATCAAATACCGATTTCGGCATCAGCACCGCTACCACTGGGATATTGCCAGGAGCGAATCATCGTTTGCCTCTGTCGATATCGAACAAAGGTGGCTTGACAAACAGGGTTAGGGTCCTGTCGACTAAGGCTTTTGACTTCATGAGCCGTAAGGGTCTCACAAAGGTATTTCTCCCTGCGAGTCGTGAGGATCTCATAAGTGTGTCTTCTCCTTAGGAATCGTGGGGACTCCTAAGTGTATGTTCTCTTATAAGTCGTAAGAATCTTACAAGAGGGTTTTCTCCTTATAAGTCGAGAGGACTTACAAGGGTTTTTCACCGTGCGAACATATCCCTAGTCACGGATGGGACTTTGCTAGGGAAATGTTTATTCGCGCCCGTGGATTGTATACAAGGGTCAGTATTGCACCGCTTGTAGGGCAGTATTGGAGGTTGTGGGGGTTGCTTAAGAACAGGTTTAGGTCTGTGTAGCTTAAGACTTTCAAATCTTATGAGTTGTGAGGGTCTCATAAGAGGATTCTCCTTACGAGTCGTGAGGATCTCGCAAGTGTAACTTCTCCTTAGGAATCGTGAGGATTCCTAAGTGTGTTACTCCCTTGTGAGTCGTAAGGATCTCACGCAGATGGTTTCTCCTCACAAGGTCGAGAGAACCATGTAAGTGTCTTTTAACGAGGTTGTGCCCTTTCGAATTTTCACAAACACTCGCCGGTAGCCCTGCTGTTTTTACTCACGGAGCCCTTTCGGGTTTTCATCCGTGCCCCTTTTGCTTATGGACATACCGTTTTCTTTTTTTTTATTCTCTTTTTTTTATATAACGAGGTTGCGCCCTTTCGGGTTTTCACAAACACTCGCTAGTAGCCCTGCTGTTTTTACTCACGGAGCCCTTTCGGGTTTTCATCCGTGCCCCTTTTGCTTATGAACATACCGTTTTTATTTTTATATTTTTATAATTTTTTTTTAATTCTTCCTTTTTTTTATTTTAGTATCAGCTTTGGGATGTTGTAATCCACCGTAGTTTATCAACATCTCGGTCAACAGCTAGTTTTAGGATATAGTGGTCCGTAATTAGTTTAAGAATGTTTCGGTCTGTCGTTAGTTTAAGGACGTTTCGGTCCGTCGTTAGTTTAAGGAAGTTTCGGTCCGCTGTTAGTTTAAGAACGTTTCGGTCCGTTGTTCGGCTACTACTTATAGAGTCTAGGCTTAGGAAGACAGCGAGCGGACATAGTCGTCGTCGTCTATCATTAACCTAGGCCGTGACTTGTCAAGCGTAGTATTTCTTCAGGAAGCGACCGTTTATTAGCCTGAAATGTCTTTCACCATGCATGTCCATGAGTAGATAGGCCCCACCCTGGTAGACCTTGTCTATAATATACGGGCCTTCATAATTCGGCTCGAATTTCCCTCGTTTAGCACGATTGAGGATCATAGGTCTTTTGACCACTAGCACGAGTTCGCCTTGGCGGAATGTCCTCGGCCTAGTCAATCTTTCATATGAGCGCGTCATCTTTGCTTTATAAGCCTCCAGATTTTGTTGCGCGATGAGCCGGGTTTCATCGAGGGCATCGAGCTCCTCAAGCCGAAGGTGAGCATTCTCTTCGTCCGTTAGCTCGTAATGAACTGCTACCCATAGAGAAGGTAGCTCTATCTCGAGTGGAAGTACTGCTTCTGTACCGAATACCAATGCGTACGGCGTTGTGTTCGTGGCTGTTTTGAACGTAATTCGATACGCCCAGAGAGCTTCATGCAGTCTCTCGTGCCAGTCCTTCTTATTTCGGGACACCGTCTTTTTCACGATCTTTGTCAAGGTCTTGTTGAAACTCTCAGCTAGACCGTTAGCTCGAGAATTATAGACTGAAGAGTATCTCCAGTCTATGTTATGCTGTTGTGCGAAGCGGCTGATTTTGTGGCTTCTGTAAGCTGGCCCATTATCGGAGATGATCCGTCGCGGAGTTCCAAACCGATAAATGACGTGCGTCTTGAAGAAATGGAGTATATTCTCCGTCTTCACTTCCCTTAGCGGTACTGCCTCTGCCCATTTGGAGAAGTAATCAGTTGTCGCTAAAATGAATCGATGTCCTCTGGACGATGCTGGTTCAATGGGGCCGATTATGTCAGTTCCCCACATTTTGAACAGCCAGCTAGCCACTGTTGGATGTGGTGGATTTGGATGCCGATGGATAAAGTCCCCATGAATTTGGCATGAGTGGCATTGCTTCGCATACTTGAGGCAGTCCTGGATCATCATGGGCCAATAATAATCCATCCGTTTGATTTTCAACTTCATCTTCGGCCCGGCTTGGTGAGAACCGCAGAGTCCGTCATGAACTTCTTGGACGACTCTTTTCGCCTCTTCAGGTCCCAGGCATCTCAACCACAGAGAATCAAACGACCTCTTGTACAGAGTATCATTGACGAAGGCGAAAGATAGGGCTCGCTTCATGAGCTGATGTTTTGAGGACGCATCTTCAGGCGTTCGACAGGATTTGAAGTAGTCTATAAAGATTTCTCTCCAATCCTTAGCCTTTTCCTGGTATTTTATTTGCATAGTCATTTGCTCAGTCGTTCCTTTTTCTTCGGACGACTCCGGAGATATTTCCGCCGGCGCAAGAACCCGACGGCTTTGCACAACGATTCTCACGTCATCGTGGTTCTCGTCGGCCAGTTCTTTAGCGAGCTTAGCTAGTGCATCCGCTTTGTTATTTTCTACACGCGGTATGCTTTCCAAGATGTAGGAAGGTATTTGGGTCAGCAGTCACTGTACCCTCTCGCCGTACTTTACCAGTTCTGGTTTGCACGTTTGATAGTCGCCGTTTACTTGGCTAACGACCAGTTGGGAGTCTCCGTATATGATGAGGTTTTCAATTCCCATGTCGAAGGCGATCTCAAGGCCTGCTATCAAAGTTTCATACTCGGCTTCATTGTTTGTCCTTGGCTCTGTTAAGGAGAAGGCAAAGCGCATTATTCCTCCTTGTGGGGTCACGAAGATGAGGCCTACCCCCGATTTGATTATGGGCGTGTTCTGTTTGCGCTTCTTCATGGAAGACGCTCCATCAAAATAAAGTTCCCATCGGGCATCACCACCGTCGATCGCATCAAACGCATGTTCGTCTGGCAGTTCGCAATTCAAGGGAGAATCGGCCAGTATCGGATGCTCAGCAAGGAAGTCGGCGATGGCCTGGCCTTTCACTGCTTTGAGGGGTCTATATGTCACCGAGAATTCCATCAAGAGTAGGGCCCATTTAGCGAGCCGTCCCGTTAATATAGCCTTTGACATCAAATATTTGAGAGGATCCACCTTCGATATGAGATGGACTTCATGCACCAACGCATAGTGCCGGAGCTTCGTTATCGCAAAGATTAACGCCAGGCAATATTTTTCGATGGGAGAGAAATTGCTTTCTGCCCCAGGAGAACTCGACTCAAATAGTAGAGGGCTCTCTCCTTCCCTTGGTCGTTCACTTGTGCCCATAATGCGCCTAAAGAACCCTCGAGGGCTGTTGTATAAAGAATGAGAGGCTTTCCCTTAACCGGAGCGGCCAACACTGGCAGGTTCTGCAGATACTGCTTGATTTCGTCCAGCGCGCCTTGGCATTTGTGATCCCAGATGAACGGGGTTCCCTTTTTCATCAGGTGACTATAAGGACGGCACTTGCCAGAGAGATTGGCTATAAATCGCCGGATATACGCGAGCTTCATTTGGAGAGATCGCAATTGTTTGAGAGTTCTTGGTGGGGGCATCTCCATAATTATTTTGACCTTTGACGGATCTATTTCGATACCTCGGTGTCGGACGATGAATCCTAGGAATTTACCTGAGGACATCCCGAACGCGCATTTGAGAGGGTTCATCTTCAAATTGTATTGCCGAAGGCGTTGAAACACGATCTTCAGATGCTCGAGATGTTCCTCGTATGATTTGCTTTTCACCACGAGGTCGTCAATATAGCATTCGACGATTTCATGTATAAGGTCATCGAAGATCTTCGTCATGGCCCTCTGATAGGTGGCACCGGCGTTCTTTAGACCGAAAGGCATTACCTTATAGCAGAATATACCCAAAGGGGTCCGGAAAGCGGTGTGTTTCTGGTCTTCGGGATGCATCTTTATCTGATTATACCCTGATGAGCCGTCCATGAAGGAGAAGACTTCGTGAGTGGATGTATTGTCTATCATCAGCTCGGTGACCGGTACTGGGAAGTCGTCCTTCGGGCAAGCTTTATTGAGATCCCGAAAGTCTACGCAGATGCGCACCGTCCCATTCTTCTTCATTACTGGGACGATGTTGGCGATCCAGTCAGGGTACTGAACTTCTTGGATGAAGCCAGAGTCGATCAGCTTCTTGACCTCGGCGTTAATGCTCATCTCAAGCTCGAGCCGCATTTTTCTCGGTGCTTGTTTGATTGGCTTGACGTCCGGGGATATTGCCAGTTTGTGGACATCAATCTCTGGGTCTAGTCCTGGGATTTCGGAATAGTTCCACGCGAAGCAATCCTTATGCTGCATAAGCACGTCTTTTAGTGTAGCTACCCTTTCCTCAAACAGCAACTCACTGACGAATGTCGGTCGCGGGTCACTTGTCGTCCCCAAATTCATTTTCTTGAGGTTATCTGTAGTGGTATGTATTCCATCTTCCAGCTCTTTTGGCGCCGGTGGAAATTCTGAGATCACCTCGTCATCATTATTTTCGAAGCACCATGGGAGGTCATCCATATTCTCGGGTTCTTCTTTTGATATCGTTATCATATGACAAGTACGAGCTCGCTTCCAAGACCGATGTGGACCTGGGTCTACCCTCGTGGATTTGGGTTCATGCTTCTGCGGTATTGTTATCCTCCAACTGTTGGATAGAGCGAACTTGCCGAGCTGATATTGGTCTTCGACCCAGTTCTTGAAGGTGAAGCAATCTTCGAGAGGATGTCCTGTCGCTTGGTGATAAGAACAATAGTCTGGGTGAGATACCTCGTTGGCTTGCTCAGGGTGTTTGGACTCCGGAAGTGTAAGTATTTGATGTCTCATGGCAAGATCAAGTATCTTCTTTGTCTTGTCTTGAGGAAAAGAGTATGCTCGACTCATCTTCTTCATAAGGGACAAATTCGGGCCGCTCGATTCATGATCGCGTGACTTCTTGGTCTCGCTTTGTCGCTGTCGAACGCCTTTTCCGCTCTTTGACTTATTTCTGCCTCTGCGTCGGGCCTTTTGTATGACGGGTTGACAGGGAGGGGCACTTTCATCTTTCGCAGCCTGTTGAAGAAGGCGTTGCGTCCTGGCTTTCTCGTAGATGGTCATTTCGCGATTATGGTCGTCTCGAACTTTTTGACCAGCTTCCCTTATAAGCTTGTCCATTTGCTCTTCGAACGACGGACTGGGCATTTTCATATCAGGAGCTCTTTCTGGTTCAGGGTTAGCATCTTCCCTCTGAGCATCCCCTTCTTCATCAAAGTCATGTACGACGTAGTAGTCGCGGAGTAGCTCCCGTTTCTTGGATTGAACATACCCAAGCCCGGTCGTTTCCATTCTCCCGTTGGGCAACTTGCGTTGAGTTCCAGGAACGTTCCAGATCCTGTCATAGAACTTAGCTTTCCGAGCAGTCTGTTTGAAGGGTATCCCTTGGCGCTTCAATAGCCTTTTCAAGCCTTCTGTGTAATATCTAGGCAGACGGATGGGTTGTAGCCTGTCAAGTATAGAATCCGCGCTATGCCAAACTTCTTTCTCCACTCTTGTTTCCGTGGATCGGTAGAATAGGATTGCCTGTTCACCTTTTCGCTTGGGAGGGACGTAAAATGTTTGTAGCTCTTGCACGCTATAAGCTTCAAGTGCGTCGAGGTCTTTGTAGTGCTCTCACGGAATCATGGTAATTTGCAAACTCTGATTATCACCAGCGCATGCTTGTATTGGCGGCCGAGCGGAGAATATAGCATGGACTTCATCTTCCGAGTCGCTGCCAAAGATCAACATAGGAGCAGACGCTCCTGGCTCGTTGTACTGGGGTGGGCCTGGATAAACTATCTCTTCCTCTTCCTCTTCCTCTTCCTCTGTATCACTTCCGAAGACAGGAATGGTGGTGATAGCTTTGTTCTCCGGTTTGCGACATCTCTCCGTGTCCTCGAAATCTGGCAAAAAGTATTTTGCATCTTCGTACTTTCGGACTTCGTTCACGGAGAATGGGTTCAGCTCTCCCGTTACAGTGTACTCGAGACCATCCTTGAAGTATTTCATACACTGATGCTGTGTAGAAGGGATGATGTTGTACTCGTGTAACCAGGGCCGACCGGGCAAAGCATTGTAGCATGTCTTGGCATCGATGACGTGAAATTTAATATCTGTGACGAGTAGTCCGAAGCACAGCGTCAGTATCACAGACCCGAGGGTCCGTGATGACTGGGAGTCAAACCCGGAGATGGTGATCCTATCACGAGCGAGGTGTTGAACGCTCATGCAGATTTCCTTCAACACTCGCACGTTGAGGAGATTGACGGAAGACCCATTGTCAACCAGGATTTTTCCTATCTTTATATCGTGGCAGTATCCTGAGACATAGAGGGGACGGTTGTGCTTGCATGTCCCAAGGAGGAGGTCTCCATCGCCGAAGGTGATATCGGTTGTGTGAACTTCCTCCAGCTCGTCCTTCATCTTTTCTTCGGCGAGAAAAGCTTGGAATTTCTCTGGCTCTTGTAGTGCCTTGATCAATGAATCTCTTGCTTCTTTTGATAGTAAAAGGGCGTCGAGAATGCTGAGCTGTGAGGGTAACTTCCTCAAGTGCGCCAAAATGTTATAGTCCACCTTACTCTTCTTTGGAGGGTTCTTGGCGGTCAGTTCTCTCATGACTTGGTCATCTAGGGCGATATCTTTAGAGACCTTTTTATTTCCCTTATCTTTTCTATTCGACCCACTGTTCGAGGGCCCAAGATTCTTTTCGGGAAGCGTACGATTGCGTAGCTGAATGTTTTCACAGGTCTTTGGTTCCTCCATTTTTTCCAAGGCGGACTCTTTGAAGAGAGGGCCAAGAGTCATTTCTTCGTCAGAGTCACTTCCAAAGGTGAGAATCTGCGATCCCCCGGCGTTGACCGTGCGACAGTTACCGGTAGTTCTTTTATGCCCCTCGGTCCCACTTCTTTGCTCCCGACGAGTTTTGCGTTTCATCCGCTTAAAATGTTGCCGGTGAGCAACATACCCCTGCCACCATCTTTTAAAAGCGTTGCACTCTTCGGTGGGGTGTGCCATCTTTCGATGATATAGGTAGTAGCTAGGATGCATCTCTGCTTCACCGGGAGTGTTTCCTTCGGAGGGTGGTAGCTTCATTCCCATTGATATGGCTTTAGCAAACCATTTCCTCGTCTTGAACTTGTTTTTATCTGCGACAGATGTCCTTTGATTCGGCGGGAATGTTTCGACTCTTTCGTCCAGTCGCCGGCGTTTGGCCTTTTCAAATATGGCCATTTCACACTCCCGATCAGCTTTACTTTTTAGGAGAGCTTCGTTTAGGAATGCGTCGATCATTTCATCTGACGGCCCCAGAAGTTCCGGTTCAGGCTCTGCCCCCAGTTTCTCGGTGCAAGGAGCTTCTTCATCGTTCATCGATGAGTGAGAGATCACATGGCAACTTGCTACGCAATCCTCAGATTCATCTGATGAGTCTTCTCCATCATCCCTGTCTTCAAGGACGTGGCCGAGAAACTCTTGGAGCGTGATTGGAGTCCGTGCCTTCTGGTTATACTCTTCCAGCGCGTAGATTTGTTTCTGCAGGTCCGTGCGCTTGTCGCCAGGCTTCACGGGCTTCTTGGATTTCTTCTTCTTTTTCGAAGATTTTGACGGCTGGATATGAGCACTTTGGCTATCACCACCAATCTTTGGAGTTGGGCACGTCTTCAGCATCCCTTCGATGATCTGGGGTTCCAGCGGGTTCTTCCACCTGATCGCTGGGCATGCCTGGAGATCATTCAGCATCCTTTTGGTTTTGGCTGAAAGCATGACCTCCTATGGAGCTTCTTCAACAAAAGAGCATGTTGCCCCCGGTGTGTCCGTCTTCTTAGGAGTGTGCGGTTGTGGTGGGTTTACTATCCACTTCTCAGACAACGCAAACTTGCCTTGTAGGTACTGATCCTCGATCCATCCCTTAAAGACGAAGCAATCTTCGATCGGGTGGCTTACCGTTTGGTGGTAAGGGCAATAATTGGGATTATTCACTTCGTTGGGTTGCGGTGGTCGCTTTGGATTCGGCAAATTGATAAGCCTGTTGCGCATAGCCAGCTCGAACGGTCTCTTCGTTTTGTCCCGTGGGAATGAGTAAGGACGCTTCATTTTCTCATTGTAATAGCGCCGTCTCTCCTCCAGTTGATCCGCTAGATTTAGGGCACTGGGCTAATGTTGGGTGTTTGCAACGAAGATCACCTTCCCTTTACTCTTTTCGTTCCACGGTTCCGGTTTCGGGGGAGACGGTCTATGACCCATCTGATCCATCTGGGCCAACTTATCGATTAAGGCCTGTAACGTGGTCAGTTTGAAGAACATCATGAACTGTGAAATAGTTGCATGAGGGTCTAGAGTGCCTACGAACATGCCAACCGCTGGTGCTTCTTCGATGCGTTGTTCGCACTTTGACCACAGATTCCGCCATCGGATTGCGTACTGAACCCACGTCTCGCCCGGCTTCACCCTGGCATTGATCAATGCCGTTATTGGGGTGCGTTCACTTGCGCTCGCAAATCCCTGGGTGAACAATAACTCCATTTCTGCGAAAGTTTTGACGGAGTCGTTTGGTAGTTCGGAGTACCATTCAAACGCCGTCTCTGATAAGCTGCCGGCGAATTGGCGAAGCAAAAGCTTATCATCGCCCCCGGTGTTGCCGCACAGAGCTCTGAACCAGGCGACGTGCTGGTGGGGATTGCCCGTCCCCTTGTAGACATGGAATTTTAGGATGGTGTAGCCCGGCGGGTACTTTATCTGATCATACCAGCCTGGATACGATCGCCCTGTTTTGACAACTTGGTCGGCTGCCTCATTTGCCTGGTGAACTCTTATTTGCTGAGCAATATAGTCATCCAGGGCAGCTTTAGAGATTGTTTCCTTTTTGGCTGTTGACAGAGCCGGTAGAGGATTCGATGTTTCTCCTCTGTCGTCTCGAGGATAATCGGAGGATCTTCAGGTGGAGGAACCTGCTGGATTATCATACCCCCCATGTCTTGGAACAGAAGAGTCATTTGCTTTATATTGGCCGCTTGTTCCGTAGCCTCCTTGTCCTTCTTCTCGAGCATTCTCCGAAGGAATTCAGCATCAGTCTCGTGTTCGCGACGTTGTTCCGATGACGCCTCCGGGCTTTCTTTTGGCCCGGTGAGTGCGGCCATGGCAGTCAGCATCTCCTGAAGCTTCTGCTGTTGCTGTTCCTGAGCTCTTTTGATGGATCGGGTGAGTGGTCGGTGGCTCGTAGAAGTGCGGCTATCCTCCTTCCCGGATGCCATGTAAACGGTATGCACCACCATGCCCCCAGACTTAGGGCGTTTGGGCTCGATGTTTTTATGGTCTGCCACGTTTACAGGGGCTTTCTCTGGCCTCCTTCTTTTCTGAGTGGTTGACGTTGAGGGGACCGCTGCAGTGGGCACCCAAGTGGTCGTCATCTTTTGTGGATTAACAGGACGGTTCTCTTCCTGTCGGATCTTCAGCTTCTTCTGCTGGCGGGAGAAATTTGGATCAATCACCGAGTCTTGGACTTGACGCCAGACCTTGTAGATTTTAGAGGACAGCCGCTGAGGGGACTGTTCTGGTTTTGCTTCCGCAACATTCTCCACCGGAGGAGGAGATCTTTTCAGTACGGCGGTAGGAGAATTCCTGCACACCTCATTCAGCGGCTCAAAGCTGTTCCCGGTTGGAACAGCAGCATTGATTTCCACCGTTGGGGCTGGTGGAGTTAGCCAAGAGGGGGAGTTGCCCCGGCCTTCCTTACCCGGCGCCAGTGGCGACGTCGAGCGGGTCGAGCTGATGGAGTTGGTTCGGTGACGAGGATGGCTTTGTCTTGCCCCCCTGTTCAGGTGAGGGGATGTTGCTGGCGTCAGCCTGTTGAAAACTGATGTCCTTTGAGTAGCAGGAGCGGGAGTGGGAGTTGGGACAGTCAGTCTTGTAAAGACCGACCCCTTGGCAGGAGAAGCCGCCTTGACGACTTCGGGAGCAGGGTCGGAATAACCTTCTCTGGGATTGCAGGCTTCATTATGGGCCCACAGGAATTTTGGTCCAATCTGGAGAAGACCGAGGCGTTGGAGCTGGGCGGCCCGCTAAAAGGGGCCGCATTAGCTATTAGCCGATCGAAGACCGACTTCTTGGGAGCTTCCGATGTCGTCATAAGAGCGGTGAAGCTCGTTGGCGAGAGCATGGTCCCGAAAAACAACCCTGTGGTGGCTTGAGTGACCTGTTCCACGGGTATCGTGAACAGGGAAGCCGCTTGGGGCCCGTAGGATATACCCCCAGTTGAAGCAGAACGTGGGTTGCAGTTGCATGTGGAATACTTCGAGCAGGTGAACGCCATTGATCTTTGCTTTCTGCACCAAGAAAAACGCCAAATCTTAGTACCTTGAAAACCACGGGCAACCATCAGCAAACCGCGATTGGTTCGCGAACACGACACACGAAGCGTGGAGTGGAAAGAGGAAAAGGTCCCACCGGGCGTGCCAGAATCCGTTCCCATCCGAAAGACAGGGACGCGACCGCGTAGGTCCGTCTTGCCTGAAATTCGGGGCAGATGCTAATTGGTGCTATCCGTCCACCTCTCCGAAGATGCCAAGTTGATTTATGGCACCATGTATCGAAGGTTTAAACGGATGCGGCCGATATAGCAGACTTCGTCAGATTCCCACTCGTTTGAGGGGTTTTTGATTGTGGGGACGCTCTTCCCTGCAGTTATTACGCTACCGCATCGCGGTAACAACTTTCTCCTTCTCCAGATGGTCACTTCGTGTCGTGGATGTTTGTTTTGTATTTGGTTGCCCGTGGATTGTATACAGAGACTAAGTTATGTTGTCGCCTGTAGGGCGTGGACTAGTCCAAATCCGTATCTTTCTTAGATTTGTGTTTGGGGGGGGTTATGTTTAAGGATACGTTAGCTTTATTTGGGGCTAAGATCAACTTAAACGTTTGTTAAGGACACGTTAGTCTAATTTTAGACTAAGATCAACTTAACGGGGTCGTTTAGATCCGACAAGAGAGCAATTGGGCTCTATTGTTTAGTTTAATGACATTGCGGTCGATAATTAGTTTAAGGACATTACGGTCCAATGTTAGTTTTAAGACATCGTGGTCAAGGTTAAGGACATCATAGTCCGTGAGTTTAAGGACCTCACAGTCCGATATTAGTTTTAAGACATCTCGGTCGAGGTTAAGGACATCATAGTCCGTGGATTTAAGGACTCCACAGTCTGATGTTAGTTTTAAGACATCACGGTCGAGATTAAGGACATCATAGTCCATGGATTTAAGGACTCCACAGTCCGATATTAGTTTTAAGACATCACGGTCGAGGTTAAGGACATCATAGTCCATGAGTTTAAGGACCCCACAGTCCGTAGAATGTATGGTTGTCGTGACCCGTCACCTCTCTGACGACGTTGAAGGATTACAACGACAGATATCAGAGGAGTGAAGAGATGTACCCTCAAACCGGGTGTAAATTGATTGGAAGAGCAGATGAGCTCAGTTCAATTTAAATTGAGGACTTATGGCCAGAATTAGGCTAAGTCCAGTTTAAAATGTTTAACATTTTATTTTTTGTTCTGCCTGTTAGGCCTTTATTTGGGCTCTGCCCTCTTAAGAATGCCAAGCATTGGGCTCTGACATTTTGTCTGGAATTAAATGCTTAGTATTTATCAAGAACAAAGTGGTGTTCTGATAGTGCGTCACGTAGCGCATCAGGCGCTTTGCGCCAATTAAAGAGCGCATTGCGCTAGCGCACATAAGGGTGACACGTGTCACTCAGCGCTAAACGCTAGTTTGTTAGCGCACTGCGCTTTTAAATTTATGAGTGCGCTGCACTAGTTTATAGGTGCGCCAGTGAGTGACACGTGGCGCGCTTGGCGCTAAGCGCCAACCCAAGAGCGCGGTGCGCTGTTTTCAGGAGCGCAAAGCGCAGATCTTGACACGTGGCAAGTTATGGCGCTGAGCGCCAGTCCAAGGAGCGCAAGGGCGTAGTTCATGAGTGCAAGGCACTGTCTAATAGCGCAAAGCGCATTTTGATCAATTTTAAGATCAAAGAACAAATTTATGTTCCTCTTTAAAGGAGGCTTTGCCTCAAGATCCAAGAACAGAAGTTCGTGTTTTGATAAAAGGCTCTGCCTTTATAGATCAAAGATCTGTGAAGTTAAAATACTTCTTTTTATGATTAGATCTTGATCTTTTCTCTTCTTTTTTTAATCAGAGACCTTGGTCTTTCTTATAGATCTAAGATCTTTTTAGAAAACGTTTCTTCTTTTTATGAGATGTTTTCATCTCTGTTTTTCAAGAACACGGTTCTTTTTTCTTTACCTTGAATATGAAGAAAAGTCTTCTTTTCTTCTTTTCTTAAGAGCTTGCTCTTTTTTGCAGAGCTTTTTTTCTCTCTCTTTTTCTGTTTTTAGACTTGAAGTCTAGGGGTCTTTATATAGGGCCAATTGATTTGTTAAATCAGTTAAAGAGATCTTTCTCTGATTGATTTGGGGATATTTCCCCACCGTTGGATCTTTGATCTTAGGGTTTCTGTTTTACAGAAGGCAATCTTCTTGTTTTCAACAAAATTGGAAAGATCTTTCCAGAACAGAATTTTAATTCTGATTAATTAATAATTTATTATTATTAGATCTTTTGATATAACGGTGGGGATTTTAATTCCAGCGCTGGCGCACTTGGCGCTAGCGCACCTGCGTTTGACACGTGGTGCGCAACGCAACTGCGCTAGCGCACCCGTGCTTGACGCGTGGCGCACAGCGCAATTGCACTGGCGCATCTGTGTTTGACACGTGGCGCGCAGCGCAGAGTGCTGGATCTGAAACATTGCTTCAACTTTTAAAATTTTGAATTTCAAAACAGAGCTTTGCTCTGATTGTGGTGTGCTGCCTAGGGTGCAGCGCTCCTGGCGCTGGCGTGTCTGCTTTTGACACGTGGCGCGCAACGCACGGGATCTGAAGCGTTGCTTCAATTTTTGAATTTTGAAATTCAACACAGAACTTTGCTCTGATTGGGGGAAACAAGGAACTACTGGTAACATAGTAGGAGCCGGGTCAACATTACGAAATTCAACAGGAGGAAAGCATCCCTTCTTGGGGTACACATTTTCGGTTTCACCTTATGAATGCTTCAAAGCCTCGTCCAGCTGAGCGGCCCCCTCAGCAGATTTATCATGAAAGAGAAGACCATCGTCTGGTTCATGCGCAGATATAGTCTTATCATGAGTGAGCGGATCAGACTCAAGTAATGTATCGAGTAAACGGGTGGTCAATTTCTTTCTCCTTTTAGGGCCCGAGCTAGTACTGGTAGAAGGACGTTTCCTCCCCTCCGGTACTTTTGCACGGTGCTGCCCAATCTCGTCTTCGGGATCCGACCTTGGTGACGCCGCTACTGGTGCCTTATCAAGAGTCTCTGCCCCGGTTCCAGTGTGAACCGGCATACCTGCAGTACGGGGGAACGGTTCTATTCAAGCGACCTTTGGAATAAGCACTAAATTGTTGTCCCTCAGAGGAGGGCAAACGACCGACCGTGGCCGCAACGGAGCGTTGATGGCTTGAGTTGGAGCAGAGGCCTTACACTCGAAAAGCACCCGTCTCTTCTCTGTGATGATGGGACTAACCCGGTGATGATACCAGCCCTTGAAGGTTTCCACGGGCCTTGGAATGTAGTCGGCTCGGGGATCATGAAGAGGGAACCGGTATTTAATCTCATGAAATGATGAATAACATCACGGGCGGTCTCCAGCGAGGGAGTAGGCTCGACTAAAAAGGGTTCGAGAGGGACGCCCTGGTTGTAACCCAACTGTTAGGTTAAGCGATGCAGATTATACCGCATGAAAAGAGCAATGTCGTTTAGTCGGAACACTAAGTACCCCGGTCTGATTGAATACAAATGCATGATCACTTTGTGTTTTAAAGCCGGCGCCCCATTTTTCAACAAATCAAGTAACTGTTGAATAGGCCCCGCTGGCGCAGAAAGGACCGATCGTTGAAAACCATGCCATCTTCGTTCGAATACGGGTTAAGCAGCACGTGCAAAGCCCCTAACTGAGTCGGATCAGGAGCGGGGGCATTAACCAATCTCATGACTCGTGGGAAGGTGTATGACTCATAGAAATCAGGCCGCCGGTGCACAGCAAACGCGCCTAACACGTGCATCTCGATCCAGGATGTGAAGTAGTGGAGGGAGAAATTCACGGTGTCTGCACCTGGGTTTGAAGTGTTGGCGGCGGTACTTAAGCCATGATACAAGTGTGATAACCCTGCAACGTTAATGGCCAATCGCACTCCTTCGGCTATGCGATGTGCGGGGTAGAAGACGGAAGCTCTCATAAAACGACAATGTATCGGTATGGCGAACCAGCTGAGCCAGAGACTGATGAAGCCTACAAAGAATGTTTTCTCGTCCATACCATGAGCAGCGATCGTGTCAAAAGTCACGACTGGCGAATTTGGAATATAAAATTGCGGCAGATCTTCTTTTTTAGCCGGCAATTTCTCCAGACCAAATCCGAAGGGATCTTCGACCTTCGCAAATTTCGGAGTTTTCTTGAATAGAGCATCTTTAGAAAGAAAGCAAGTGATGAAAGCGTCAAATGTAACAACTTGCGCTTCTGATGCCATGAACAGGCTCTCGAAAATACCTAAGGCCTTGATTAAACTTGGATGCTTGTGCCAAACAGCATTCTCAGTTGTCAAACCTTCAAGCATGGCTGGCACTGTAGCAAAAATATACTCATCAGGGGGTAATAATTCTTCGTAGTGTTCTCCCCTAATTGGCAGCCCTGAAATTTCTCGGAATTCCTCCAGTGAAATAGAGACTTCGCGGTCCCCTAGTAGAAACGTAATCGTTGGAAAATTCCATTGGTTTAAGAAAGCCTTAACCCACAAGATATGGGGAGCATGGTAGTAGAACGACAACGCATACACCGCTTGGTATAGTCCCACTTTCTGCAACCGTGAGCGTTGAGAGGAAAGAATGTACCGGGCCCAAAAGAGGTAGCCCACTGGATGCCGCTGGGTAAAGCCTATCTTATAGACCTACCCCAAAAGTTGAGCTTCACCTTGACATATTCGGCGGCCCAAAATGTCGATAGCCATTAAGAGTTGATTGGGTATCGCTGTCGTTGATGGCTCAAGTCGACCCTCTGGCGTCTAATTAGCCGCCTCCACTACGTAAGCAGTACGCGGACGCTCCGTAAATAAAATCGAACGAAAGGATTCTGTCAGTACACCGCACGTAAAACTGCGACGGCCCCTTATAATGTGACCATACCAGACACCCCATAGCAAAAGGCTTTTTGGTCCTTATCATGATTCTTAATCATAGCCATCGCTTTCTCATCTGATGGCGACTGTGGGAAAGCGATCTCTGAGCGGGTATAAGGAAAGTAAGGAAGTGAGACTATTGTACCTGAAAATGGGGACAAAAAAACAATCAACAAAATATGTGATATAGTCTTATGGGACTACTAACTAAAAAGCTAGTGGACCCCGTGAAATCAAAATGGCGGCTCATCATTGATGAGGAAAATTGATCATTGTGAGAATCTAAAAGGATTCTCATTAAATAAACAGTGGAATTTAAAAAACTCTCAATATCCGCGAAAAGCGAGTTTTGTTAAAATGACAGCATAATCAAATCTGTAAAACAGGATATTAAAACTCTAAAAAGGAAAATGCTTAAGAACAGGAAGGGGAATAAAATTCCCAAAAGTTCCAAAATCTCTCAGAGTTAAGCTCTGTAAGACAATGAAATTAAATTCCTCCAATAATGGGATTAAATCCCAGAAATCCCCATGATGGGAAATAAAAAAATGGAATTAAATTCCAAAGATCCTCAAAGATCAAGATCAATGATAGGGTAAAACCCTAACAAGAGAACCAATGATTTTCAAGAATCGCCATTTATTTAAGACCCATGGTCTACTTAAAAGAAAAGAGTTATTTTAAGATCTCTAAGAGATCGGTTCAAGAGAAGAGCCAAGCTCTATTAATGGATTTAAATTCCAAAACAACAAAAAAAATTCCTAAGAAATAAGTTCTGTCCATAATCCTTACCAAAAAGAAATACGGGACGAGAGTAAAGATATAACGTGGTTGCTGGATTCAAACTCGCGATAAGACATAAATTCGTAAGTAATGACGCCGAGAGAAAACAAGGTAATACAATGACCATAAGCCAAGAAAATAAATCACAGTAGGACTCCAGCTTATCAAAATAGAGTATTGCATTGTAACCATACTGCGGTACATGGTTACAATCACATAACTCTATTTAAGTCGCTCAAATCCTACTATCTGAATCGAGAGAATAATATGGGAGAAACAATAAGGAGCAAAAAGGATTCCAGGTTGAGATACAAAGTCATTTTCATATTGTCAAGATAAAGAGTCAAGGGAAAGATAAAATTCAAGAATCTGAATGGCACGACAATAATATGGCAGAACATGTTCCTAATTCCGGATTTCCTGGTTAGTGTATTGGGTTCAATACCTAAGTACAAAAATACCAAACCCGACTAACCCTAAACCTAGGTCTCTGATACCAAACAAAGCATGCCATGCCTCGCTTCCTAAAATATGTAACTACGGCATATGACAGAGCCAACCATGGTGCCTGTGGCTAGGAATCATCCCTTTACAGTCACATTACGACTGTCAATCGGATATCAAGAACAATAAAATATAAATCTAGCTAACACATGTCCATCTGCCACAATAAATAAATTAAGAATTGCATATAGCAGAAACGAATTAAGATCCAATAAACAATAGTATCTGAATCACGTCCCAATATGGGCTCACATCAATAGAACTAAAACTGCTGAAATAAATAAACTAAGAGTCTCTAAACTAAATAGCTAGCTCCTCATTGCTCGGCTTGATTGCTAAAGTACTCTTGATCTGCCTACGATAAAGGTAGAGAAACTGGGCCATGCAAAACCCAGGCGTCAGTGCGTCATAATATCAAAACAATAGTAATAACCAGGATATGATGCTATGATTAAATATGAATGTAAATAAATAACACAAGTATAAACAGTGAGGTACATGTATGTGAAGTGTATCCTAGAGTCTGTGATTCTAGGTTATCTATTCTACAAGTCTTTGAAATCAATTTAATGGAATCGTCGATATAACTCAATAGTATACCGTGCGTGCCCGGGACCACGATCAAGACTCTCGGACTGAATCCGAGATATGCCGCTAATCAGTAAATAGGTAACATGTGCAGACGAATGATATCAACAACATCATTCCGAAGCTGGCCGAGCCCGTAAAGACTGATCAGTATAAGTATCGAACTGTTTAGTTACAAGTCAGGTTTCATTATTGATTTCCCCTTACTTCCCAGATTTTGTGTTCAGGTCAGGTATTAATGATGTAAATTTAATGCCAACACATGATCAAGCAAGTACAGGTTTTGTCTATGCAGACAATAAGTCATGTCCGTCAGGACAACAATCAGGATTGTTGGCATTAGTAACAAGTCTGGTAATGTGTCGTGAACATGTCATGTAATGTATTAACCAAAATAGATACCAATGTAAAACTATAATCAATATCGAAACATGGTAAACACAACTAATGGTAGGATACATATGTATGTATCTATAATAGCCATTATACGTCCATTACTATGTATGATGTAATCTCAATAACATATTAAACTGATATAGTAGTATAATGATATCATGATGTTCCGGCATGCAACTAGATATGCTATTATCAGTACGGATGCTATAAAACTGTAAATCGGTAATTTCTGCTTTATAGTAAAACACATGCATTATAATTTATTAAATAAATATTGATATGATAAAATAGCATGTTACAGGTTTAGAACTTGCCTGATCGGATCTCACGTCGAGATACGGATACCACATTCCGATACCGAAATAAATTCACGACACAAACTTACGCACGCAAGACTGGACCTGACTGAGCAGTGACGTAACGTGGTGACTGGGCTGGACGACGACGGTGGCTGAGTTGTCTGAATCGTCGGCGACGTGCGCAACACCGGCGAGACGGCCGGAAATCAAGAAAGAAAAGAAGAAAAAGAAGAAGTTGTTGGGGTTCTGGAGTTCCAGGGATGGACAGAGAGGATGGTGGCGACAAGACGAAGTCATCTGCGGTGAGGGCGTCATGGACGTGAGGGATGAAAGATGATCGGGAGAAAAGCAGAGGAAGGGGCAGAGGGTGTTATAATTTTATTATATATATTATAGAGAGCGACGAGAGAGAGAGTATATTATTTTGTTTTAATTAATATATTATATTATATATATAACACTTATATTAATTTAGTTATATAAAATATTATATATATATGGGATCGTACACATAATACCGGATTGCTCCAAATATTACCCGTAACTATTCAAAAATCTAGTTTTTCAATATGAAGAATATACGAAAAAATTTAAACCATAATGTGATATTCAATTAATAAAAATGTATACCCCCAAGTACGGATCTACGTAAATATACATAGCGACCAATATCGAGTCTGTTTTAACAATTAGGGTATGAACAAGATACATGGATACAACCACATGATATGGGGTACGATGACGTGCAATGCTAGATATTAAAATATATTATTTGGTTTTTATATTTTATTTTAAAAGATATGTGGAATATATTATATATGTATATAATATCTAGATTTGTACGGATATTTTGTACTAGCAAATATTTGACGTAATCTTGAACAATTATGGGTTTCAAATATGCGGATCGGATCGGATAATATCTACAGCTGTTAAATGCACTATCCGCAACCCAAAAATAATAATAATCAAAAATTTTGTCGCAATATTTGAATGCCCAAAAAAACATAGCATAACAGCACTAGGTATGGCTTTATTACAAAATGGAGGGCTTCTGCTCGTTGCGTAGAGAGAGTGTGATTGATTGAGATCGAGAGAGTGTGATTGATTGAGATTGAGATTGAGAAAGCAAGTAATGCAAAGGGCAGATAGTTGATGACCTACACGTGGTCTGCTCTTATTGCCTGGACCGGCTGAACTAGTCAGCACACTTAATTTATGATGCGCATGACCGAAGGTACCCGAGAAAAACTCGAGAAAAGATGCTTCAGGAGAGAGAAAGAAGAGAGTCGATGAACGACAAAATGGAGAAGAAGCACGGATTCCTCTCTAAGGTTGCCCAAGAGAATCTTTTTTTTCTTCTCCTCCTTGCCATCAAGCTGTCCTTATTTTTTATATCAAGTAAAATGTGTTTATGTGCATAAGATTCCCACAAGATAACTCAAATATTTGCATCTTCTTTTCATTATTCAGTAGTTTGTTGGAGTATACAAAGGAAACAAAACTAAGATTGAAAAAAAGAAGGGAAAGGATGAATCTCAACCTGGTTGTGAGGTTTACAGACGAATCTAGGAATTTATTTGGACTCCCATTACAATTTTGACGTGCTTTAAAAAAAATAGAATAAAAGAAGATTTTTCAATATTTCGCCTGATGATTAAGAAGAATTAAAGAAAATCCAAATCAGAACAAATAAGAATGGATAAATTTTTGTATGAGCACATGAAATTTTGAAATAGGTTTTGGGCTATGGCAAACTCCCATGAATTTACACCCTAGTTTGTTTTGTTCGTCAACCCCTCATCCCCAAAAAAAAAACACCCATCCAAACACCCAAATAAAAAAACTTGTCGTAGAGTTAAACGGCAACCGTTTGAGTTGGCTAGAGTCCAACATCAGTGTTTTAAAGAGTTTTGATCAATAAACAGTCGGGATGCATGCATTAATAAATTAGTTGAGAAGATAATAACTACAATAAGGTATTGTACAATTAACCCTGATTCACATCAATCACCAACTCTCTTCTATACAATTGTCGCTGCATTTTACCTCAAAAGTAGCAAGCAGACCAACGACATTATAGATTTTATGGAGTCAATTTAGGCAAAAGTTGCTCCCATAAAAAGGTGGTCACATTTTTATCTTGCTAAATTTGGATTCACATTGAATTATCTTTTTTCAGTTGAATCCCAAAATTCGTGCTCATGAAGGAGCTAAGAGGGTGGTAGGAGAACCGATTCCTCATGTTGTCAAGAGAGAAATTAATGAGAAAGGGGGAAGTTGTTGAATCAATGAGATACAGCTCATGAATAAAGGAAAATATAATCTTTTTGATCCTCAATTGACTGAATTGGTGTTCGATGTTTTTAATAGAATAGAGTTGAGCATCTGGATTCAAATATGATAGGCTAGCTAGAATTTAAGATGGTTTTAAAATATTATCACTCCACAAAAAAGATAATTTGATTTTATTTTTCAAAAAATAATTACGCGGATGGGAGAAAGGCAATCTAGAAAATATGACTTCTTTCATTACACATGCATGGCTTATTGCATTATTGCATGCCTTCATTTCTATTATTGTTTTCAACATCTATTAATGATCGAGGGTGGCCACATGATCCATTGTCGATAAATGAGGAATATGATATATTATCTCTATCAGATAATTTGGTACGTCGTGTTTGTTTCTCACATTGGACTAATAAACAACCAATTAATTAAACGGATTTGATTTGATATAGTACAACATACAAAATTTAAAGTAATATTTATATATATATAGTTTTATATATCTTATTAAATTTCAGTGAAATATCATGGTTTCGGTTGATTTTCAAGAAAGTCGTCTGAGTATTTAGAAATTACAAACGAACGGTCATGAATGCCGTTTTGATCGAACAATTTTTTCTCATCAAAACTGATAGTCCTGCAAAAAATAAACAGCTAAAGACAAAACCTAGAAATTTCTATATTGACGGGACACATGGAATCCTGCTGTTGATCTATATGAATGTATATTTTGCAAACCCAAGAGTGATATGTATCAATAAATAGTATATCGTGTGTCCTGTCACTATGGAAAATTACTACAATGACAATGTATGCTCTTTATTTTCCTAAATGTAATAGGTTTCAAAAATCAGAGCATTCTTTCTCTAAAAAATTAAAAATAATAATAATAATAATAATAAATAGAATAGAGGATTCCAAACTAGGCAAACCCTAATTAACTATAGTGCAAAAAAAGAAGAAGGAAGCCCCATTTCTTCATCTAGATGGTTTTAATTTTGCTTTCTTGACCATTGTTTAGTAGTAATAGAGAAGAAGTATCTTTGCATGGGATGCTTGGATTTTGAGGCCCCATACAAAAACCAATCAAAACACAGAGGAATTGTCAGGATGCTACAAAATGAATAGAATAACACAAAGATTCCCTCTTTTCTCTCTCTCTCTCCTCTGTCCTTTCAACAAACAAAAACCCATGGATACCTCACCCCTGGGCCCCACTCCAGCACATTAGAATCCTTATCCTCAAGGCAAGCAACATTTTCTTTAAAAATTCCATAACGATATATATATTTATTTTTCAAATTAAATAAAAAACATTTTAGCTTATTTTCAGATGCCTTTTACCACGTGGCTGACAAGGACTAGCTGCCTCAATGAATAATCATACCCTTCTTCCACTTTTTTATTTCTTCATATTTTTATTTTGTCTTAGCCCAAATTCTCATTAATTTGGTTTTTTTTTTATTTATTTATCAAGCAGTTTATGATTTTAGCATGCTCCCTACATCGGATTCGGTGGTCTTACGTTTGTTTAATTTTAGTTTCGTAATGGTTCTTCATTTTATGATCATTGTTGATGCGTTATATTTGATTTAAATTGTTTTCCAGGTTTTTAAATTATTAGGCCATATGAAACATGTGTTTTTCATATTCGAATGGTCAATATACATATGCTTTCAAATATGTCGTCTTCTTAGTTTAATCTTAATCTCTCGTTTTGCATCGATGGTATTATGAAAAACAGAATATGGGTCTTAGTTGAAAGTTAGATAGCCAATGTTAATCTTCATATAAAACCATTTGCACGTACATATCGATTTGCCTAGACGATGTTAACCTTCATTTTGGACGGAAAGATATTGTTCAAATGGTCAATATGAAGAAATATATGAAATTTAAGGATGAAATATGTAAATGGTGTGATTAGGGGCTTGGTATGATTAAAAGGATCCTGGAATTAGAGATAGAGTCAAGTTATTGGAAATAAATTTCTAGAGTGCAACCGCTGAGGATAATATGAGGGCAACTTTCTAATCATGGGATCTTCCATCTTTTTTACTGATCCCTACATGTTATTGAGATCGATATGTTTTAAATACTCTATGTGTGGAGAATCATGAGATTTGAAGAGCCATAACACATCAATTTAGAAATCACATTTTCTATGTACCAAAAAACCGTTAATTTTTAGTTTGGTTGCTGAATGAGTTAGGGCTATATAAATCTTGTGAATTTGATTTATAAACCCATATAAAACATTCAAATCACCATAACCGGAAACGATTTTAAGAATTTGCATCATGTAAACAAATAAGGCACGACGTCAATGGATCTGACTTATAAACGATTTTAAGAATTTGATTTATAAACCCATATAAAAATTTATTTTTTGAGTTATCGAAAATAATTTTCTAAAGAAATCTGTAGATTCTTCCACGTGTCATGATCTCATAGGGTACTACAGTCAGACTGTACGCGGCGGGCATTCTCAACCGCTCCCTCTACGATCAGAACAAAATCTAGATCAATTCCTGAACCTGCCACTACCAAACCACCAAAATTACGAGAGTACCATCAATAAAGGAATCCGATGCTTTTTTTAAAAATTGTACGGTTATAAAATTACGAAGTTTTTACTTTATACATCTCATTTTCAGTGTAGTCTGTCCGACCGCTCTTGCTTAAATTGTTATTATTCATTCTCCGGGCTCTAGCAATTGCGTCCCTAGACCTTAATTGTGTGATATTACAAGACAAGAAGTTTAAGTGGTTTATTTCATGTGATAACTTTTAGTTTAATAGATATACCTGACTTTTTGGTAGTTTTGAAATGTTGATAAATAAACAAAGTTACCTAGAGATAATAATTAGACCTTTTTTAAAATCTTTTAATGTTAAAAACATTTTACAATCAATATATATATATATATAGAGAGAGAGAGAGAGAGAGAGGTTGCAAGAGGCACCTCATTTTTAATTTCAATTAACATAAAATAAAAAATTATTATTGGCCATTAAATTTTAATTTCCTTTCTATGTTTGAAGCAATCAAAGCTATAGCATATCATCTCGATGTTTCAAGAATATAGGATCGGATCAACCAATCTCTTGCAGCAAGAGAACTTTAAAAAGTACAATATTATTTTCGCATATCGACGTATTTAATTTGATCTAAATTTCATGACATATGTCACATGCCATCCGTTAGACCAACGCATGTCAAGAGACAACCCATGTCCCTAAGACGACCGGCATATTGCATTTTTTTTTTATCAAATAAAAAAAATGAAAAATGAAAAACTAGTAATAAAACTTCCACATAATTCTCTAGTAGCAAAATGGGAAAAATGACACGACCAAGACAATGCTGACTATTTATAATCTCTTGCATGGAACAATTGAAAACATAGCATCATTTCACATATTTGATGTATTAAATCTGAATCAAGCTTCCATGACACAGGTGTCTCACACATAGCTTACCACATGCCATTCGCTACACGTATTATTGGTAATCTATTCAGAACGAGTTAAAACTAATAATCAAATACTCCACACAATACACTCACAATTAAATGGAAAAACAAATCGACTAGATCAACAAAACCACAACTTCTTAAATAGAATTTGACACGCGATAATATGTCCATATAACATCCAAACGGAAACATAATTCATGTCTTGGCTGGAAACTGATAAACATTATCGGCCAACTAAGGTTATCTTGGAATCAATCTTAAACAACAAAAAGTGTATGACTGTGATTAGTTCACTACTACAAATAGGGGTTGCCCCTACGGATAAAGGAATCCGTAAGGGCAACTTTTTATTGCCCCTACGGATTAATCCGTAGGTGCCCACTGTTGTCCCTACGGTTTTCTATATTTTAATTTAAAAATATTTAATCATAATTTGTTGTTTGGCCCTACGGTGGCGCAAACAAAGAACCTACGGCTAAGTCCGTAGGGGCATGTATACGGGTTAATAATAAAAAAAAAGGCACAGAAAATCCCTCACCGTTCCCAAATTTTTCTTCTCTCTTATTCTTCCGCGCCTCGCGACGACCGTTCCCGCGTCTCGATCCCGATCTCGTCGGCCATCGACGTCCTCATCCTGACCTCGCCACCGCAACCGTGCTTGACTCGTCGACTTCCACGTCGCAACCGTGCTTGACTCGTCGCCGATCGCATCGTCGACTACTGGCCTCCTCCGTCGTCTCCTCCACCGCGGTTAGTAAATTTCCAATTTTTACTTCTAATTTAATACTTTTATTTCCCTCTTTTGATGATGTTAGGGGTAGGGTTCAGGGATCTGGGTTCGGGTAGGGGTGGCATCGGGTCAGTTAGGGTTAGGGTTCGATTGGGGTTGGGGTTGGGGTTAGGGTAAGGGTTTGGTTGGGGCCGGTTGGGGTTGGGGTTGGGATTAGGGTTCGGTTGGGGTTGGGATTGGTGTTGGCCGGGTTGTTGTTAGGATTAGGGTTCGATTGGGGTTGGGGTTGGGGTTAGGGTAAGGGTTTGGTTGGGGCCGGTTGGGGTTGGGGTTGGGATTAGGGTTCGGTTGGGGTTGGGATTGGTGTTGGCCGGGTTGTGGTTAGGGTTAAGGCTTAGGGTTAGGGTTATGGTATTTAGGGTTAGGGTTAGTGTTAGGGTTAGAGGCTATGGTTAATTTGGGTTAATTGCAGTGTAGGGTTAATTTGGGTTAATTAGTGATAATTTGAAAAGGTTAGGGTGTTGATTAGGCTTAATTTGGTTAATTTGGATAAATTTGGTTAAGTTTGGGTTGATTAGGGTTAATTAGGTTAATTTGGGTAAATTGGGTTAATTAGTGATAATTTGTGTTAGGGTAACAATTATGGTTAATTGTGGTTAATTAGGTTAATTTGGGTTATTTAGGTTTATGGTGCACTAATTTATTTAGTAGGATACACTAGTTCATTACAATAGGATACTCGATGACAACATAAACGTACAACTTTACCACAAACGCAAGAAAAATTTACCCTAAACATGAAATTTCGAACTCTTAATAACGAAACGTAAACGTAAAACTTATTCACGTTAAATGTTCAAGTTAAAACCAATATATGATACTCGATGATGATATGAAACCTTCATATTCCCATCGATACCCGTATATGAAACTAAAAGCGCCACTTAGTCCCCGTCTATCGGTTAACATACGTGCGATGCTCGTCGTGACCTAGAACTATACGAAGGTTGTTAAATATCGGACAGTATAGCTCGATACTAACAACCGTCGTATAGTCTACGCGACGAGAAAATTCAATCGTATGGTAACCCATAGATTTGTCCCGTGTGGACAAGTTAAGAATGTATAAAGCAAACGCCTTCATTCACTTGTGTTTTCATCCGTTTCGAGATATTTCGTCGGTACCTTTCCGCTGGTTCTCCGTGTACAAAGATAGATTAGATGTTCATTTCAACGTTGTTTCACAGCTTTGAAATGATTATCTATTCTATTACAGTGTACTCGGAGAACAGCGGGGAGGTGCTGCCGAAATTTACTCGAAACGGTTGAAAGCACAAGTGATGGGCGTTCGCTCTATACATTCTTAATGGGATAGAAACCTACCCCCGACAGCCGGAACACATACATACAAACGCATAATCAGAGAGCGACTCGAGATGTTCGGGTTAAAACCAATATATGATACTCGATGATGATATGAAACCTTCATATTCCCATCGATACCCGTATATGAAACTAAAAGCGCCACTTAGTCCCCGTCTATCGGTTAACATAAGTGCGATGCTCGTCGTGACCTAGAACTATACGAAGGTTGTTAAATATCGGACAGTATAGCTCGATACTAACAACCGTCGTATAGTCTACGCGACGAGAAAATTCAATCGTATGGTAACCCATAGATTTGTCCCGTGTGGACAAGTTAAGAATGTATAAAGCAAACGCCTTCATTCACTTGTGTTTTCATCCGTTTCGAGATATTTCGTCGGTACCTTTCCGCTGGTTCTCCGTGTACAAAGATAGATTAGATGTTCATTTCAACGTGTTTCACAGCTTTGAAATGATTATCTATTCTATTACAGTGTACTCGGAGAACAGCGGGGAGGTGCTGCCGAAATTTACTCGAAACGGTTGAAAGCACAAGTGATGGGCGTTCGCTCTATACATTCTTAATGGGATAGAAGCCTACCCCCGACAGCCGGAACACATACATACAAACGCATAATCAGAGAGCGACTCGAGATGTTCGGGTTAAAACCAATATATGATAATATGAAACCTTCATATTCCCATCGATACCCATATATGAAACTAAAAGCGCCACTTAGTCCCCGTCTATCGGTCAACATAACGTGCGATAATTTATTCTTTTCAACGACAAACGCACACACAAAGCATATACATGAATTTTCTTCTTTGTCAGTAACTATCCCGTTCTTATATTTCTCAATATAGTCAGCATAACCTACAATTTATATGTTATTCAGTCTAACATGGCCCATGAGTACGTCAGAGTTAAGGACTGGATGTATGTGGATTGGAAACAACGTATGCAACCTAAGTTTGTCGCAGGAGTTGCTGCTTTCCTTGAATTTGCACGAGCACATAATAAGATCATAATAGAGAAGATTCTCTGTCCGTGTGATAGATGTGGCAATAAGTACTGGCGGAAGGTAGAATTGGCAGAGCTTCATATTGTAAAATATGGGTTTACTAGACTTTATTCAATTTGGAAATATCACGGGGAAGGAGAAGAATGCAGTACTGCGGTAGAAGAAAGAGAACACGATAATGCGGCAGGAGAAGAAGAAGAATTCGGTAATACGGCAGGATACGGAAATTTATTTCCATCAGAAGAAATGGAGGATATGGTAGAGGCTGCCCTAGGTGAATCTATTCGTACCGAAGATGACATTCCTTCCGGTCAAGGACCGCGTGCGGATAAATATGAAAATTTCATGAATGATGCTAGGAAACCAATTTATGAGAATGCGAAGTATTCCACCCTCTCATGGTTCGTCCAACTTTTCCAAATTAAGTGCCTAAATGGATGGAGCAACAAGTCATTCACAATGCTTCTTTCGTTCTTGAAAGATTCTATGCCTCCGGGAAATAATGTGCCCGAAAGCTGGTACGAAGCCCAGAAAATGATGTCTGATTTGGGTCTAAAGTGCGAGAAGATTCAAGCATGTCCTAAAAATTGCGTGTTGTACCGGAAAGAGAATTCAGATTGGAAAGAGTGTCCAACATGCGGAGAGGCCAGGTATAAGCCGAAAGATTCTGATAAGAAGCCTGATATACCTGTGAAGATAGCACGATATTTTCCCATAACACAGAGGCTACAGAGGCTATTTAGGTGCAAGAAAACAGCCGAGGCAATGATTTGGCATCACCGTGCTCCTCCAAGCGAAAATGGAAAAATGAGCCATCCAAGAGATTCACCGGCATGGAAGGATTTCGATAGGAGGCACGCAATATTCAGTAGCGATCCTCGCAATGTCCGGCTCGGACTGGCTGCCGATGGCTTCTGCCCATTCAACTATATGGCTGGAAGTCACAGTATATGGCCCGTTGTAATGATAATTTATAATCTGTCGCCTTGGTTGGCTATGGACCAATCATACTTTATGATGCCTCTTCTTATCGACGGACCAAACTCACCGGGGAACAATATCGACGTCTATCTCCGACCTCTGATTGAGGAGGTGAAAACTTTGTTCATTGATGGTGTAGAGACATATGATTTAAACACAAATACAACCTTCATACTGCGTGCGGCTTTAATGTGGACAATTAATGACTTTCCTGCGTATGGAATGCTTTCAGGTTGGTCCGTACATGGTCACAAAGCATGTCCTCATTGCCATGAACACGCAACATCAAAATTTTTGAATTTTAGCAGGAAGGTTTGTTATTGCGGCCATCGACGTTTTCTGCCTCCAGACCACCCCTATAGGTTAGACACGGTTCACTTTGATGGTCATCAGGAGCTTCTTGGGCCTCCATCCCCATTGTCCGGAGAGGACGTGACTGCTAAATGGGATGGTTACAATAACGTGACCTTCGGGATGGATCCGACGAGACAGGTCAAACCACAATATTGGAACAAGTTAAGCATTTTCTTCGAGCTTCCGTACTGGTCTACAAATTCAGTGCGTCATTGTCTGGACGTCATGCATATAGAGAAGGGAGTATCAGAGCACATACTTAACTTGCTTCTGTGTAAAGACGGGAAATCGAAAGACAACATGAATGCCCGGATGGATCTACAAGAGTGGGGAATAAGAAGTGAACTGCACCCTAAACCGGTAGCGGGTAAACCGGGCAAGTTTGTACTTTCCAATGCCGCTTATCATATGTCACAACCGGAGAAGAAAAGATTCCTGCAGGTGTTGCATGATTTGAAAGTCCCCACAGGCTTCTCAGGATCATTCAGCAAGAAAATAAAAATTGTGAAGGGCAAGATCGATGGGCTGAAAAGTCATGACCACCATGTTATCGTGGAGCACCTTCTTCCATTAGCCCTCAGGACTTCTCTCCCCGACTCGGTTGGTCTGGTAATCAACGACCTATGTTGTTTTTTCAGGGAGTTGTGTGCTAAAACGCTGGAGGTTGCGACGCTGGATAAACTAGAAAATTCTATTGCGTTGATACTTTGCAAGTTTGAGCGTATTTTCCCACCGTCATTCTTCGATATCATAATACACTTGACGGTTCATCTTGCAACTGAGGCGAAATTAGCCGGACCGGTACAATATCGATGGATGTATCCCGTCGAGAGGTACGTTAAATTTTTCGTTTCGCGCAATTTATAAATTTATTTTTGTCATGTATGCCCGTGTTTATTTATTCAACATATTCTCATTAGGTACCTTTACACTCTTAAGAAGTATATACGCAATAAAAATCGACCAGAGGGTTCTATCATGCAAGGTTATCTTCTTGATGAAGCAACCACATTTTGTTCCCGCTATCTGGACGAGAACATTGAGACAAGGCTTAACCGACCACGAAGAATTCAAGACGGGCCATATGGTAAAGCCGAGTATAAGAGGGTAGACACTATGTTTATCAACAAGATATACCGGTTTATCTTGCTTAATTGCGTATATCTTGAACAAATTAGAGAGTAAGTTCTTTTGGATTAATTTTTATATCTGTGTTTGTGTGTATGAAATGACATAATATTAATGTCACAATTATTTGTCGAAAACAGAACTCATTTTAACGAGGTACGTGAGGGGCATCCTGATTGGAACGAAGAGCGTTTGGAAAAATACCATCAGGATAATTTTTGTGATTGGGTCACAGAGCATGTAAGTTATTCGAATTACATTTTATTGCTATCGGTTTTAATCTAAACTTGTATCGTTATGTATTTATCGTAAAATTTGTTTTGTTAGATCCACGATCCGAACTTGTCTGCATCATTTGAGAGTGATTCAAGATGTTTAGCTCAATTTCCTAGTATGGAGGTTGCACATTACAAAGGATTTGGTGTCCTTGGATACAAATTCGAAGTTAAGGACATAGAAACATCTAGAATCACTCAGAATAGTGGGATTGCGACGGTAGGATCGGACGGTGTGATTTACTATGGGTACTTAAATTGTATACTCGGCATCCACTATCCCGGACGATCAGAACCCTTTTATATATTCCACTGTACTTTGTACGATCCGCGAACCGATACAGACAGGTGGAGAAGCAGTCTTGGGACCTGGAAAGATGAATATGGATTGACCAGTGTGAACACACTTCGATTTTACGGTCAGGACGATCCGTTTATCTTTCCGAACCAAGCGTTCCAAGTATACTACTCACAGTGTTTGAAGCATCCGGGGTGGAGTGTTGTATGCCGATGGAAACCTAGAGATGTCTACGATGTCCCAGAATACGAGGACAGCGATGAGGACGAAGAAGAGAGAAGGCTTAAAGTGCTCCGACCGTCTGTTTCGAAGGACGGGTTGTCTTCGACCGATCATGAAGTTACGTGGGTTAGAAATGACATCGACGATGAAATCCAAGTAGATATGTATGATGCGCCCACGAAACGAAAAAGGTTATCAGTAATGTTATATTATTACTTCACATTTTACGCTCTAGATCATATATAGTCAATACTTTTAATGATTGTCTAATGCGTCCACGAACCGTTTATCTAGATTTGATGACGATGTCGGGAGCAGCGAGGGGCGGCAGGAGCTCCAGCCGCGGCAGAGGCAGAGGCAGAGGCAGAGCGGTTCTGCCGCCCGGAGAGCTCCATAGGGAGCTTCAGAGGGCCGGTCTTGCACCTAGATCGGAGACCCCTTCGAATGCCTCCTTCCGTGTTGATTTGGCCACACCTCCAGGTATACTGCACGCATATCCATTTTGAATGTAATATTACAGATATTCATGCATGTTTATGTAAAAATTACTTATATTGTCAATGTTTGATTGTCTAGTTGTTGGTGATGCGTCCACATCTGGGACAGAGGCCACCTCCGCTCCTCCAGGTATGTTTATATATCATATAGTGTATGTATATTGATTTAGAATGCTATATCATAAATATACACATTCCTTTTGCTCTTACTTAGCAATTTTTATTATTGTCTAGCTGTAGGTGGTGACACCACCGCACCTGCGGGTATGTTTATATGTCCTATAGTGCATGCATATTGATTTAGAACGTTATATTATTGATCTACACATTATTTTTGCAATTACTTATAAAATCTATTTTTAATTGTCTAATTATAGGTGGTGCGTCCACACCTTCCACAGGGGCCACTCCTGCCGCTTCCATACCCTCCGCATCGTTTGCAGGTTAGTATGAATAAATTTAAAATATTTATTTATTTTACATATGCTCTATAGAATAAATATGAACTTCATGGAGATTTAGCGTCGATATTTATTTTACAGTTGGAGGGGATGCGTCCGGGACCCCGGTTGTTCCTCATCGGAGGAACTATCGTCCCGCTCGTGCTGCTGCTCGGGCCCAGGCTCGTGCGCTATTCACCGGAGGTATATATCACACTTGAATTCTTAATACAACTGTCTTATTATTGATTGTCTTGATATTTCGTGCAGACGCAGAGCCTCTCCACCCCCAGAGGGGGACTCGAGGCCCGAATCAGTCCCATAGGCTGAGGCCTGATAGAGCTAGGGGGGAGGCAGCATTCCCCCTATTTTTTACCCTTGACTATCGCTATACCGGTCCTCATGCCGAGAGGTTCGGCCGGTATTTGGGGGACGAGAGCCGGATCGTGAAGAACTATCCACTTCACGTTGAGTGAGGCGAGCAGCACCAGCGCTCATTCGCCCTCTTCTTTGAACAGGCTCAGGTATGTATTAATATATATTTTCATTTGATCTATCCAATATGTTTATTATTAACACTTGCATTCTAATAACAATGTTTTTTTTGTATTTTCAGTTGGATTACGATTTTCAGCCTGTAGCCGACCCTGATCACCCGGGGAGGGTGCTCGACCTTCATGCTCTGTACAATGGCCTGATGAAGAACATGCAGGCCAAGGTCCGATACAACAGGAATGAGCTGAAGGCCGACTGCTACTCCCTGTGGATAGCGACCCCCGAGGCAGAGAGAGCGGCCCTCCTATCTACTCCGGCGTTTGCGAGAGTCGACGTAGAGACATGGCCTATATTGTGCGCTTATTTCGACTCCGAACGCAAACGAGTATGTATTTTAAATTTAATTCATTATTTATGATATAATTTATTTCTTTGTGTTTCTTAATTAGAAAACTAAATGTTAATGCGTTGTGCAGAAACAGGCCGCTCAGAATACGGAGAACAGGAAGTCGGCGAAGAGGGGTCGCCCCCACTTACACAGGTGGCTCGAGGAACATTACTCGAGCCATGGAGTTATCGGTAAATTAAGAGTTATTCTCTAATATTCTGCAATATTAAGAGTTATTCTCTAATATTTCTAATATTAAGAGTTACTTTCTAATATTGCAGACAGCTCGGACCGTGGCGTCAGGTGGTACACCGAGCGTGCTGTCCGCATATCTTGCCGTCCACGGCACCTCGACAGATCCCGCCACGGGCGAGCTTCGATGTCCCGACGTCGCTACCCAGGAGTACTGCGTAAGTGTTAATATTTTTTCTACCCAAATTTGAAATTTTAGTTTTGGAAGGTTCAAGTTTAAATTTTATACTTATACTTTACTGCTTAATGTGGGTGTAGGAGCGGGTGGTTGAGCAGGCCCAGGCCTCGGGGATCGATTTTACCGGACAGAACGATCCGAGGCTGCTGACCCCAGTTCTGGACGCCGCACACGGAGGGTACCACGGAGGTTGGGAGAGAGGCCGGGGATTGGGCCCTAGCAGGGCCCATATGAGGTTGGACTCCACCCCGGCGGTTACTTCCTCCGTCTCCAGTGGCCGGCATGTCCATCAGGAACTGGATAGCTTGAGGGCCACCGTTCAGGAGTTGAAGGAGATGCTGGTATGTATACTACTTTATAGTAAAATATCATTTCATATTATATACATATCAACATATCCATAATTAGTACGTAGCTTGAGCTTTTTTGGTTTTAGAATTAAGTTTGATTAATCATACATACATATGTAATTAAAATAAACAACGCTTTTCCAAACTAGATATCCAAACAGGGTTTCGAAATAACTTAATAATGAAACGAATTCGAATAATACACAGTTCTTACACGCTTCTTACACACGTTATGTCCAGACGCGACAGGGTAGATCGGCCGAGCCTCCACATGCATCTCCTTCGGCTGCGGCTCCGCAAGCCACTACATCGGCTGCGGTTCCGCAGACAGCTCCTGTAGCTCCACCGCCCACTCAGACTCCCGCAGCCGCGGCTCCGCAAGCGACTACCTCGACGGCGGCTGCGCAGACCACAACACCAGCTCCACATGCCGCTCAGACTCCCTTATTTGTAGCATTGGAGAGTGTATTTACCGAGGAGCAGGCGCGCGTTATTTTAACGTTATTCGGAGGTGGAGCTGGACCGAACTAGGGTAGCTTTTTGGTTCTTATTTTTTGAAACATGTATTTATTTATATCACATTGTACTACATTTTGAAACGATATTGATATTGGTTTGAATTTATATCATATTCAGTTTTTGGGTTTCTTTTGTATATTATATATATGCGTGGGATGTGATTATGAATACTGCAATATATGATTTGATTGATGTATATAGTATTGTGCACAGGGCGGGAAAAAATCTAGCAGCCCTTTTTAAAAAAAAAATACAGACAAAATGTACCTACGGATTAATCCGTAGGTATATATGTTGCCCCTACGGCGTTCTCCGTAGGGGCAAACTATCAGGAAACCTGATATTTTCCCACCTGATATCAGTGCAGGGTGTTGGGGGTGCCCCTACGGATATGTACGTAGGGGCCACTGTTTATCCCCTACGTATATAACCGTAGGGGCAAAATATCAGGTTCCCTGATATTTTCCCCCCGATCTCAGTGCAGTGTGTTGGGAGTGGCCCCTACGGATATATTTGTAGGGGCTACTTTATATCCCCTACGGCTGTATCCGTAGGGGACTTAATAGGACCTACGGGTATATCCGTAGGTATATACAATATATTCAAAAAAAAAATTAAATATATGATTTTATTACCCCTACGGGGTACTCCGTAGGGGCTATAGCACCTACCGAGTTATCCGTAGGAGCATAAATTTATCCGTAAGGGCACGTTCAGGACCTCAACTTGCACCTGCGGCCTTTGCACCTACGGGGTCTTTTTTCGCCCCTACGTATATATCCGTAGGGGCAGTGGGTTGCCCCTACCGATAAATCCGTAGGGGCAAACCATATTTGTAGTAGTGGTTCCAGACCCTTTATAGGACGCTAATATCGTTTTGATATTCAAATAATCTAAAACCGGTTATGAAAAATTATTGCTCTAGCATAATTAATTATCTCCAAGACATGAACACTTACAAACATACTCTGTAAGAAATAAAAGGTATCAAAGGTCACTGTTAATCATGAAGGACGGCCTACGCACCACCAACTCTCTTTAAGCATGTTTGTTTACCATGAAATAGAATGGAAGTATCGGAAGTAGGCTTACTTCCGATACTTTATGTATTTGTTTTGACAATAAATAACATTTGAAATTACTTTCATATGCTGATCTGGATCCTATATGGAGTCTCTACTTCAAGATTTCTCTTCTTGCCCTCTTGAAGCACGAGGAAAGAGAAGAAAAATAATAAACATTAATTAATTCTAAGTTTTTTTTTGTTTTTTTGTGCTTCATCACTGCTTTCATAAACAAAACAAATAAAAAAAAGGATAATATGTTACTGTATAAATTTATTTCCGAAGTAACTTCAAAATTGCTTCAGACGCTGTTGCCAGTTTCTGCAAACAAAGAGGCCCATATATATTGAATTATTTAATCGAACAATGATGAGAGATGCGAAACGGAAAGAATCAAGAGTGGGGAAAGGGACAAAATTAAAAGCCCAAAAAGAAAGCAACTGCATGCGCTGCGTGATAGATTCGAGTCGGGTCACCGCAACGAGGGGGGGAGTGGGAGGCGGTAACTGGACCGCGAAGCTGTGTATCCTCGATCCATTGCGCGACGAATCGACCTTGGGATGCCTTCAAGAATCTTTTTGGTCTTTTAATGCCCCTATCTTCCTTTTCAAACCACGCTTCCCAAAATATCATCCATTTTTCCCTTGGGACTTTTGCATTCCACTCCTAAAAATGTTTATTATTGAAATCCAGTCCTTATAAAGTACACAGAGAACAACTGGTGTGTATGTAAGATTCCAGAATATAGTTAAAATGGGATTTTGAACGGTCGTCTCATACCGTGGAAATTTTGGTACGGTTATGGAAATGATCAACATAGATAGATCAATCATCCAATCAAAAGTTGGATTTTTAAAAAATTATTGCCACTTCGAATTTGATTGTGTGTATCCGTTTATACAGAAATTTATATCACGGAACGAGAACGGGCTGGATTTGGAGGACCGGCAAGCCATCATTTTCATCATCAATCTTTTTTAAATAAAAATTGAAGGCGTGTCTATAAAACAAATATAATGCTTAAATAAAATTTAACAAAAGGTGTTTGATTCATATTTATCGACTTAACATCTATTCGCATTGAACAAAACTACCATTTTGGTCAATATAAGTAATTTTTTTGAGAAGATTGGTCAAGATAATTTTGAGTAAATCTAAATATCGGTTTGCAAGGTTCGGTGAATTTTCCAAGATTGCGAACAAAGAAGAAGAAAAAGGGTACACAGGACTAGAAAATCAAGCCTAGAGCCGAACCTATCACATCCTAAATCATAAGTTTTTGAGGTACTAAGATGCAAAAAAGGCCAAATCTTCTGCCATTTGTTTTCCATCGAGCCATTTTCTCTCTCCCATCTGTATATAAATTCGACACCTCTCTCTTTTCTCTCCGTTTCATTCTTGTAAGAAATTGAGAAAGAGATCTAAAAAGGGGGCAAAAATACCCAATCAAAATCTACAAAAATAAGAAAAAAGCTCACAAAAACTCAATTAAAGAAGCGATCATGGCACCAGAGCTGGGCCTTGATCTGAAGCTCTCCGCCTCCAAGATCATCACCATCTTCACAAAGGAAGCCTCCTCGGCTCAGGACGAATCCAAAAGAATCTCCAAGCTCCAAGAATTCATCGCAAATCTCGAAGACGAGCGGCGAAAGATCGAGGTCTTCAAGCGCGAGCTCCCTCTCTGCATGTTCCTCCTCAACGATGGTAACTAACTTCAAAATCCCATTTTTACTTCGTTTTCCCCGTAAAAATCGCATTTTTACGGAGACCGATTTGTTCGATTTCGCTGCTGCAGTGATCGCTGGCATCAACGACGAGCTCAAGCAATGCCGAAGCGAGAAGCGTCATGTGTTAGAGGAATTCATGCCTATAAAAAGCAAATTAGAGGAGGGAGAAGACGGAGGGGTAAAATTGGAAAAAGACTGCAAAGATAAGATGAACTGGATGAGCTCTGCTCAGCTATGGAGCGATAATTACAGCGATGATGTTAAGATTAACGATAACAAAAATAGCAAAACCAACACAGAGGTACAAATTAACGAAATAAATATGAAAATAAAATTATTATTCATGTCATCTGGTGATTAATTTAGTCTAATCCTGTTGATTGAAGAGCGCTCACGATGATGAAGAGAGCGAGATGCCATCGATAGAATCGAAGAGCAAGAAGAGCGCAGAGGTGGTGGCGTTCAAGGGCATTTCAGGCATTTCAAGAGAGAAGGGCATGGTCACCGCCGGTGGGTTACCGGGCCTCTCTTTGGTGGCTCGCGGGGTTCCAGCTGTTCCTGCGGATCAGCGATCAGGCGCCAGCTCAGCATTCAGGCCGATTGCTAGGTGCCAGGTGTCGGCTCCTGCGGCCAGCCACGTCAGCCTTCTGTCATCGCAGCAGCAGCAGCAGCAGGCGGCGGCGGCGCGAAAGGCCCGGCGGTGCTGGTCGCCGGAGCTTCATCGGAGATTCGTCTCTGCGCTGCACCAACTTGGTGGTGCACAAGGTAGTATTTATAAATGAAAAAATATATTAACGATCCTAAATCTAGTTGCAAAAAAAAATAATAATAATAATATGATTTTTTTAGGTTTTAAATTATAGATCAATGGGAAAGAATAATTAAATAACCATAACTATGGTATATTTAAGTTCAAGGAGATTAGAAGGAAAAAATTGATGCAAGGTATAACTTTTGATTTTCAGACAAGGAAAAAATATCATAAAAGCTTATTTATTTTTCAATAAAATACCATGAATTTTAGCATTCTTCGTATAAATATGATGAACTAAATGCCATAGACTTTCAGTATTTTTCAATTTAGTACCACATATGTCGTTCCGGCTGATAACTGCGGAACTATGTGCAAATTTTGCGATATTTGATCATTGATGGTGTATGATATTAATTTTCCAAATATTGACAGTTCTTTTGTATTTTACTTGCAAATTACCAAGTTTAAGGCTGTTTTCTCTAATTGACTAAATTTTATCAAGAAACTACTATGAAATCATCATTGTTTTCAAGATAAATAAAATAAACGGTGTAATTTGCGGATAAACACCATGTATTTAGTCACTTGGAAATAATACAATGAACTTTTATTTAGCTTCAATACCATTCACTGTTTTTCGATCGGAATTGTTTGCATGGCTTTTTATTGAAGACAAGAACAGCATGATGTTAAATCGTGTAGCATCTAGATGCAATTTATATGGTTTATGATATTTACTCTGAAAACACTAATTGAGTAGCTATTTTAGTAAAAATTTAGAAAGTTTTTGGTATTTATCTTACAAAGCAGTGAAAAATTTAGCCTTGTTTTAAAAAGCTTATATTTCAAATATCATTGTTCTTGCCATCACTAAAATTTTGTCCTTTGTTCAACACAGTTGCAACTCCGAAACAGATTAGAGAGCTGATGAAGGTGGACGGTCTCACCAACGACGAAGTTAAAAGCCATTTACAGGCATGCATTTTCTTCCATGTCATTGAATTTCATTCTCTCTTGTTAAAGCTCATACACCAAAAATTAGAAATAGGAGGAAAAATGAAACCGAAAACTGAATCTTGTAATGTTTTTAATCTTTACAGAAATACCGGTTGCACACAAAAAGAATCCCAAATTCATCATCTTCAATGAATCAACAATCCGTAATGGTAATGGGAGGCTTATGGGTTTCTCCTCAACAAAATTACACAAAATCTCAGCAATCGGGATCCCCACAAGGACCGCTTCAATTAGCTGCAGCGGCTTCTTCGTCGAGAGCAATTTCAGTTACTGGCGGCGATAGTTGTGATGAAGATGGCAAGTCCGAGAGCTTCAGCTGGAAATAAGTATTATTTACAATAATAAGAAAGAAACTAACAGTCGGAAATCGGAAACTGATATGTACAGTTGGATTGAGACTTTTGAGAGGGATTTTCCTGATATTTATGTTACATTATAGTGCTATACTGATATTGTAGAAGAGGAGAAAAATAGCCTGCTTGGTGAGAGATGAACTCCAGGGAGAGTTCACATGAAATTTTGGGCAGAGTTGATGAGTTCTTCCCCTTCATTGTTCATTTCATTTGGTTAATTATTTGGAGAAGTGTGCTGTTTAATTATTATGTGGCTTTTACTGAATTCATTTATGTTGTTTGCTGCAGTTTGATTTTAGCGGGAGATATAAAAGTATACATCTAGCGTGCCCTTAATCTTGGCGCCAATGAGTTTTATTATAATCTATTTTGTGAAAATATGGATCGCTTGTCCGAAGATTAAAAAAAATACTCTAATAGACTTAAAATGAAACCTTTCCTATCTTTTGGGGTGCAGACAAATTATTCTCAACAATTTCTTTGGCATGCCCTTTGCATTAGCTTGTTCCTTGTTTCTTCAGAACCTCAACTTGTTTAGATTCTGTTTCAGTAACAGAGCTTAAGGCGTCTTTGGTTACTGAGGGAAGTTGGGGTATCTTTCACCAAACAACTTTAATGAAGTTTTATTACTCTATATGTTTCTTTTATTTTTTTAAACTGAAGAAGATCGATCGAGTTCGGTATATACACAGTACGATTCGTTCGTCTACAGCTTGCACACATTTTATTTATAACATGAAATAAGAAGAGTAACAAAGTATAGCTAGAGGTGTAGGAAAAACATCAAGAAAGAAAAAAATCATTAAAAAATAAATAAAGGTAAACGAAATAGGCTGCATGTTAATTGAAATATGTAGGTTAGATGACTTTGTTATCTCCTTCTTGCGGTTTCTCTGCTTTAAAAAAGAACAAAACTTTAAAGTTAATAGAACATAAAAAAAAAACAATCCTTGATCCTCAATATTACTTTGAAATTTTAGTGCGGTGGATGTTGTGAACATAGGCACCAAAATACGCAGCAAATGATCGATACGCGTGATTCAGAACTAATGAAAAAGATCAAATGCACCAACTATGCAAAAACAATAAATAATAAAAGAAAAAAACATACCAAGTAAATGACACAAAATATTACCCATTTTAGAAGCGCACTTACACTTAATACTGCAAACCGACGACGAATTGTCTAGACTATTCAATAAAGAATTACAAGAGATAATGCAGAAATAATTGCCGCAGCCCAAAATATAAAACCCTCGTTAATTGATCGGTATCAATCACCTAGGGCTTTAATTATTATGCCGCAGACTTCTGATTTCGCTCTGTGGATTGAATCTAGCCGCCTGAGACTTCCAGTGCTCTTGATTAATTATTGGGCTATTAATTAACTATTATATATAGGCATAGATGTAAGCTAGAGATAACTTAGAATAATTATTACTCACTAACCCTGTTCCCACTTGTATTTGAAGCATGCTTCGATCACAGGACTTTGGTCCTCACGTGCAGTGCATGTTCTTGGCTTAAAACTAATGGGCTCTGAATTTGCAATCAATTTCATCAGGGGAATGAACATTTTGTAAAAGTTGAATCGGGATAACTAACTAAATGCAGTTCATTTCCTTTGTTTTTATTTGCAACTTAAATTGAAGACCAAAACAAAATTCTGAACAAAAAGATAAAAGTAGATTTTTACTATAGCTTATAAGATTCGACATGGGGGAAGAGATGAAGCCAAGCATTCAAAAGCATCGAAGAGGACATATTCCCATCACAGCAGCAGCAGCAAATACCTTGTCTTGTCATGAAAAATTGTTGACACTTGCCCTCAAATGGTTCCAACTAAAATTATCGTTTTGAAAGTCAGAACATTATCCCACCTCATCAAAATCCAAGTATAACTTTTCTTTGTCCCCGATTCTTGGCTTGACTATTGTCATCTCACAATTTTTAATAATATATGTTTTTTTAAAAGATATGGTTATCTCACATATTTTAATAATAATTTTTTTTGAAGAAAATATGGTTTATGCTACTTTAACCATGATTAATATAACATATTAATTTGACTAGTTTTCATACTAAGAGGACAAGGAATTCTCACACTCCCCAGCCAAAGTACAGTCAAATTTTGGGGAGTAAATTTGACTAGGTTTTGGTAATGCATCTAAGAAAAGGCCTGTTTGGTAGAACAGATATACCGGAAGTAATCTTGAAGTTACTTCAGAAAGAAATTCTTGGAAGTAGTAATTTCCTGCACTTCTTTTGTTTGTCTTGGTTATAAAAGTAGTTCAATTGAAGTAATAAATGCAATTATTTTATATTAACTTTTATGTAGAAAAACACGAAAGAGAATGAAAGAAACTTAAAAATTAATTAATATTATGGATAAAACAGTATTTTTCTTGCTCTTTCCTTATGCTTCACGTCACTTCCAAACCCAAAAGGTCATGAAGAGAAATCTTGAAGTAGACACTTCACATAGGATCCATATCATCATATTGAAGTAACAATTCAAAAGATAAACCATCAGTGTCTCTGTATTTTTTTGGTAAATAAAATATTTTTCAAGCTCATAAAGGATGTATGGAAGTAAGCATTTTTTTCCTCTCCTAATTCAGATAATATTGCATCATTATCACGGGGAGCCATAAATTTTCTTTAGGAAGGAGGGCAGTTTAAACATATTCTCTAACATAAAAATATACGAAAGGCCGTGACATATATTAATGTGAATATGTTTTTCGGCTTAAATATTATTGCCTCTATCCAGTTCTCGCTAGAAAAAAGATATCGGAAAAAACTACTAAATGCATTAATGTATTTCCCCCCTCTAATACAGAATGATGCTTTCATAAATAAGTAACTAATTGTGTCATTTTTTCATACCAACTTATATTATTCTAAATAGCTTACATGCAAGATAATTTGGTTTGGTGTTATTGCCAGTGTAATAATGTTAATTATGGTTGAAAGAAAACTAATGCACTTGTTAACTACAAATGGTGTCCTATTAAATTGGATTATAAATTAATACAAGGATACAAGGAATCAAATATGATAAGGAGTCTACATTGTCTAAAGGGCTGGCTCAAATCGAACAGCAGATTTCATTTTAAAGCCCAGGTCCAAATCCAGCCCATCTAGATCATTTTAACATTGGACTGAGAATTCAGCGGGGTTCATTCGGAGTCGAAATTTAGTGTGCCAATACTCCAGAGCCTATCAAACATTGGACAGCGTATTATCAAGGGTAAATTGTTGAAAAGCCCAGGCCCAAGTAAAACATGTGAGAAAGTCCCGGTATTTTCTAAATAGAAAGAAATGACCTACATTTCAAACACTTGGTCGAAACACCCTTGGCCTAAGGTCTGGGTATTATATTTTGGTGGATGGACAGAAATACGCCCACTCATTCACAGCCACTTAAAATTTTTCTCTCTAACTCCCATCTCCTCAAATTCCCAAGACTTCTCTCATCTTTCCAATCCTTCGACGCATAATAGCGCCAACCTAGCATGTGCAGCCGAGGCGGAGCACTGTCGCCGGCAATGGGCCGGTCGCTCGCATGCACCCACTCCAGCGACGAGGACGAGTTCTTCAGCGCGATCTAAGCCCACGACTTGGCGACCAGCCATCCTCTTCGGCGAGTCCCAGATTCTCCGGCGAGCCACCGTCTCCGATCGCCTCTCCATCCTTCATATCGCCGCTGCCAATGGGAACCCGAGGTCTGCTCAAATTTTTTAGTCCTTCCCATATTTTTGCATTTTTTGTGATTTTCTTTTTGAATTTTTTGGGCTGATTTTGGGTTCTTACGACGATCTTACATTGATTTGTGAATTCAGATCTTTTGAATAGGCATAAACAGGTAATGGGTACGTTTCAAATTTTGAAAAACCCATAACATAAAATTAAGCTTAGATCGAAATTATTAACTCAAAAATTGAGAGAAAATACAAAATTACCTTTATAATGTAGAAAACACTCAATCGTCAAAATACATTCAAATAATTGGACTTAGAAGATAGAAAGCAACTTCAGCATGAATTGCCCCATTGAGCATGTTGATTGAAGCAGTCAATAAAAATGCAAGTTTTGTGGAAATTTTGCATGAAGATTCAATTTTAGTACCGTTTTTTTTATTACATTATATTTTTTGTGTTGTTATGAGTTTTATTTAGTTGATTTTATAATAAACAAAGTGTTGTTAGATATTGAAAATGGATACTTTGAAAGCCAACTCCAAGTAGATTGCAGAAGTCTTGTGTTGGGGTCAAAATTTATATCTCATTCGCCAAAAATAAAATCGGATGAAAAGGTCAAAGCCAATCCACAACTAAATTACTATAAATAAAAGACCATTTCTTATTACACATAAAATTGATACTATAATTCCACATATATGCATCAAAAGGCAAAGGATTGGTATTATGTGATTTAAGTATAGAAGTTTGAGAATAAAGTTATATAGCTACCATTTTTTAATTGAAATCGAAAGAAAGAGATGCCTTGAATATTCATGTCTAGATATAGGTAGGAGAAGACGAGGGAGGATGAGTGAGAGATTATCAATTGATAATATGATCTACATCCTAAGGGTTTTCAACGGAGAAGCTATTCGCTTATACTAGATATTGTTTGATGCTGATTTTTTTTGGTCTATAGTCAATATTCGACAGTTGAGAAAATAAAGGTTGGGTTGAAAAGGACACGCACATGTTCCGGTCTATTAGATCGTTATGAAACTTCAACCGATATGACTCTCATTCAATATATTTGTATTTGTATTTTAATTTTTCTTTTCTTTTCTTTTTGTATGGAGCCAGCCAGGTATCTTGACCTTCAGTGTACATAGACTTTATTTTTATTAATATATTTATGAGATGAGCTTGAGTCTCAGTTTTTTTATTAAAGAAAAAGGGGAGACCTAAATTAAAAATGGGTATGTAGAAAAAGAAGAGCTGCACTTGATATATTTATGAGACTGAGCTTGAGGCTCAGTCTTTTAGGGTTAGGATGCGGATTCCTCTATAATGGGCTGCACTTGATTTTTTATTTTTTATTTTAGCCAAAAAAAATGGGTATGTAGAAAAAGAAGAGACACTAAATAATTACTGTCATGAATTATTAGAGCTGCAAATATATAAATAGTAAAGTTGGCAGTGACGAGCAGAGCAGGTGCATTATTTGCTGGTTTAAGTTGAGAACCTAACCTTGTATTGGTAATTCACTTTTCCTAATTTTTGTGGTTTTTCTATTATTTAGTTAGCGGTGGTATGACTTATTTTTATTTTTAAAATCAATCTCTTTTAGGAATCAAACTTGCGATCTCTAATATTGGAGAGGAAATTTGTACCAACTAAATTAAGCTGGTATTGTATGACTTAATTTGCTTCATGCTTCTTTTGCTTAAATCCCAAGCATTTCCTGTGTTTGATACTTCATGCATGATTGTCTTTTTACTTATATGCTATATTATTTTTGGCCTTTTGGCTTATGATGACATGGAGGAAATATTTTCTGTTAATTAAGGAGAGTAGTAGTTGCAACTTTAATTGTGTTATAAGATTTAAGTAATGTTTTCTGTATCACTTTACTAATATATGTGAAGTAGGGCTTCATCCAATTTTTTTGCCCGGCAAAAAAATTGGATGATTATGTGAGTTTTGGTTATCTTACCATTAAAATGAAAGGGCGTTGCTAAATAATTAATTATAGGCATTGGGTCGTTTATTGATTTACAAAAGGAATGACTACTAGGATTGGTGCGAGCGAAAGCCCATCGGCCAATTCCGACAATTTGATTCTAAACCAATTTCGAATTATATTAACGATAGCTGCTTGCCCAGTTTCCATAATGTTTTGTTGTATCCTAAAAGTGTATTGTCCTCGAATCCCAATTTCAAATTACACCTTATGGGATGCAATAAGCGCTTTATAAAATTCTATGGTATTGTATTTCATTGCATGTCAAAACGAGTCAGCTTTACAAGTTAGAGAAGTACTCCCAAGCTCTTGACCTTGTTTGTGTTAGTGATATATGCCCTAGAGGCTATTATTGTATAGTACAGAATTCTATATTACATTTTGGAAGCTTGGGATATTCACAGATATAATAACAGTGTTGCTCAATACGATAGTAAGTTATCTGGTTTTAGTCTATCTTAACATGTGCATATGTTTATTTTAACATATCGCTAATACATGTTGATAGAGCTCTTAGTATTTTTACTTGACTACAAGCGTTGTGATGGGAAAATATCGTGCTATCTTGATGGGTATATCGGGTTTCTTATCAGATTCTTTCGGCTTATATCCAGCCTCTCCGCATTTTGGACACTCTTTCAAATCTGAATTTTCTTTCCGGTGCAGCACGCAATCTTTGGGATATGCATGAATTTTCTCACACTTCAGATCCAAACCAGACATCATCTTCTGGGCTTCGTACCGGCTGTCGGGCACGTTATTTTCCGGAAGCATAGAATTTTTCAGGAACTGTAGAAGCGTTGTGAATGACTTGTTGCTCCATCCATTTAGGTATTTAATCTGGAAAAGTTGGACGAACCATGATAGGGTGAAATACTTTGCATTCTCATAAATTGGTCTTCTAGCATCATTCATGAACTTTTCATATTTATCCGCACGCGGTCCTTGACCGGAAGGAATATCATCTCCGGTAGGAATACTATCACCGAGGGCAGCCTCTACCATATTCTCCATTTCTTCTCCTGAAAAGAAGTTATCGTCTTCTTCTTCTTCCGCCGCATTACCGTCTTCTTCTTGTCCTTCCCTGTGATATAGCCAAATTGTATAAAATCTAGTAAAACCATATTTAACGATGTAAAGCTCCACGATTTCTACCTTCTGCCATAACTTATTCCCACATCTATCGCACGGACAGAATCTTCTCTAACACGATTTTATTATGTGCGCGCGTAAATTCAATAAAAACAACAACTCCTGCGACGAACTTAGATTGCGTGCGTTGTTGCCAATCCACGTACATCCAGTCCTTAATTTTGATGTACTCATGGGCCTTGTTAGACCGTATAATATATAAATTGTAGGTTATGGTGACTATATTGAGAAATCTAAGAACGAGATGGTTACTGACAAAGAAGAAAATCCGTAGATGCAAGTTTTTCGTTGAAAAGAATAAGTTATCGATTAACAAAGTTAGATTTGAAGATACCTAAATATGAGTTGTATTCTGTGTATGTGTTTCAATTTATGATTTCGTTTAGGTGTAGGGTTGTTAGTGTGTATGTGCTTTGTATGTGCGTTTGTTGCGTATTCGTGTTGTATATGTGTGTTTCGGCTGTCGGGGGTAAGGCTTTTATCCCTTTAAGAATGTATAGAGCAGACACTCATTCGCTTATGCTTTCATCCGTTTCGAGTAAATTTCGGCAGCACCTCTCCGCTGTTCTCCGAGTACACTGTAATAGAATAGATAATCATTTCAATACCGTGAAACAACGTTGAAATGAATATCTAATCTATTTTTGTACACGGAGAACCAGCGGAAAAGTACCGACGAAATAATTCGAAACGAAAACACAGGTGAATGAAGGTGTTTGCTTTATACATTCCTAACTTGTCCATACTGGACAAATCTATTGGTTATCATACGATTGAATCTTCTCGTCACATAGACTACACGACGGTTGTTAATACCGAACTATACTGTCCGATATTTAACAACTTTCGTATTATTCTATGTCACAACGAATATCGAACGTATGTTAACCGATAGACGGGGACTAAGTCGCGCTTTAATTTTCTCATATGAGTATCGGTGAGAATATGAAAGTTTCATATTATTTTCGAGTATCATATATTGGTTTAAACCTGAACATTTAACTTGAATAGGTTTACGTTTACATTTCATTTTTAAGGGTTCAAATTTTTTAGTTTAGGGTAAAGTTTTCTTACATTTACGGTAAAATTGTACGTTTACGTTATCATCGAGCATCCTACTGAAAGAACCAGTGCATCCTAAACCCTAACCTCAATTAACCATAATCATCACCCTTACTCAAATTATCCCTAATTAATCCAAAATTAAGCTAATTAACCAAATTAATCAAATTAACCCTAATTCTCACCCTAACTCAAATTATCCCTAATTAACCCAAAATTAAGCTAATTAAACCAAATTAACTCTAATCAACACCCTAACACAAATACACGCTATTTTACATAATTAACCTAAATTAACCCTAGCCCAAACTCTAATCCAAATTAACTTAACCCTAATCATCATCTAAACCCTAACCTAAATTAACCTTAGCCCAAACCAAAATTAACCCTAATTAATCTAATTAGTCATAACCCTAACCCTAATCATCACCAACCCTATTTTATCTAATTAACCCAAACTAACCCTAACCCTGACCCTAAACATCAACTAAACCCTAATCCTATCTAATTACCCTTAACCCTAAGCTTAACCATCACCCAGACCCAGACCCTAACCCCAATTAACCTCCAATTAATCCGGCCCTATAACCCTACTCCTAACCCTAAAATCAACAACAATAATACAAAAAACAACATAATTATAAATTAAACTCGAAATTAACTCATTTCAGTAGTCACCAGCCAGCGTCAAAGAGCTCGACGAGGTGGAGGAGGCCGGGAAGATGGAGCTCGAAGAGGTGCTCGTGGCGAGAGTGTGGTGGCAATGACGAGGCCGGGAAGATGGAGCTCGAAGAGGTGCTCGTGGCGAGAGTGTGGTGGCAATGACGAGACTGTGGTGGCGACGATGAAGTCGACGACGATGGGTGCGGTGGCGATGATGAAGTCGACGACGATGGGTGTGGTGGCGACTATGTGCGGGTGCTTGATCGGGAATTGGTGGGAAATTTTGGGGACGGTAGGAAATTACTTAGCTTTATTTTTTTATAAATAACTCTTTGTTACCCCTACGGATTAATCCGTACCGTAGGAACAAATAAAATATTACATTTTAATATTTTTTAAATTTATTTATGCCCCTACGGTGGACACCGTAGGGACAAACAGATGGCCCTACGGATTAATCCATAGGGACAATAAAAAGTTGCACCTACGAATTCCTCTGTTCGTAGGGGCAACCTCTCATTGTAGTAGTGTAGCTAGTTTTCTTCCCCAAAAAACTAATGCTAACTTATTGCAAGTCAAAACTTGACACTTTCACAAATTAAACTATTGAATCCTCGTACGTATCTGTACAGTTAAGAAATTCCTTGCAATTTTTTAGCTTTTGATTGTGGAAACCTAGCTACACTGCTACAATAATCGGTTGTCCCTATGGATAGAGGAATTCGTAGGGGCAACTTTTTATTTTCCCTACGGATTAATCCGTAGAGCCATCTGCTTGTCCCTACAGATAGAGTAATTTGTAGCGGCAAACTTCCACTCTTCAGAGAACACGTTAATTTAAGTGACAAATAATTTTCAAACAATCACCTACAAATTATTTACTGCAAGAGACAAAAAGAAAAATTGTGCATCATCACTGCATTTGCCTTGTTGTGCCCTTTTTCCCCTCCATTTTAGTATAGGACTGCAAGCAGAATCACCTGTACAATATATTTGTGATGTCAGCAAATGAATCAAGTGCATGCTTTTATATGAGAAAGTGAGATGTATATTGTAAAGGAAGATGATGACTTTACTATTTCTAATGTTTTAACTTGCTTTTGGTTTAGGGTTTCATATAGAGATGATATAAGTATAAAATTTTCACAAGAAATACATTTTGGAATTATTCTATATATATCAACATGTTTCTCTTTAGATGTTAATTACAAATCAAGGTTCAAAAATATTAATTTAACATGCTTAGCTCAGTTTATTCCAATTTACTCTCGTCGCAAGTTTGAACCCGAATGAGCTTGATTTCCAAAAAAAAGTCTCAAAAATATTGTGCTATAGGCATGCATGGTGTATAGAGAAATTTCACAAAGCTAAAATTACATGGAAATGAAGCAGCAGAAGCAGCAGCAGCACCACCACCACCACCAACAACAACAATAATAATGGATTATTACAATAAAAAATAATATTCATTTGCTTTAAAATAGATTTCATAGAAATTGTTTAAACAAAAGATCATTTTACATCCCAAATTTGCGTCTGAAACACTATACTATATATAACTTCAGTTATTCATCGAAATGTTAACTTGTTTTTATATAGAATTTTATTAATCAATTTATGTAAAACATTTGCAGTTGTTTCCAAAGAATGTAGATCAATGCTTGATTCTTCCTTCTTAAAGATTATTATAGTAGTTAAAAATCTTGTTAACAAAAATAAAGGTTAAACAAGAAATAATTCAAGGAAATTAGAACTTTTACTCCCTCCGTCTCTTTTTAGAAGTGTTATTTGCTCTCTTTTCCCCCCCAAAAATACAAGACCAATTAGGATTTCAATTTTTTTATTATTATTATTACCCCGTGATTCTAAATCTACGCACTATATATGAGTTTTCAAATTTATCCTAAGAATAAATCTTTCTGGTTAATTATATAGGGTTAAACTAGGAATTTATCATCTATATTTATTACTTTTTAGATTGTAGGTACTCATGATATTCTTAATAAGTCTGTAAAAGCAAAAAAAAATCATAAAAAGAAATGGAGGGAGTATAACTTAATTTAGGAGGAATTGAAAAGCAAGGAAAGGATTATCTCAATTAATTTTTCACGAATAAAATCAATTTTATACAGAACAATTAATATGTTTTCTAGATATTAATAAAGATTTGCAAAAGGGGAAAAAGAAAAGAAAATAAGTTTTAAGATTTTCAATATAAATTTGGACCGATTAGCTTATAAAATACATATGAAGAAACTCTCAATACATATTAGTTTGTCTGCCCACTTGCCCTATAATAATAACTGGTATAACATCCCAAGTTTAATAAAATTCGACAAAATAAATCATACCTTGATTCTTTTCTCTTAGGAAACAATATATGAATTAAAATTTTAACTAAAAATGAACTGAAAATTGACAATAAATACATCTAGGATTTTTTTATTACTTCAATTAGCCAGAGGGAGAAAGACCGCAAATGTACATCTAAATTAATTCTATCATATAGCAAACAAATTACATATGCTTTTAGATCAAAAGTGTTTTGTCATCAAAAATGAAAATTAATTAACTTCTGAATAGCTTTTGAATTCATTAATTTGAAAGGAACATATAGAAGGACTCTGGATCATGATTTATCGTCAAAGCTGGCCCTACCCTAGCAGGTAATTTTCAAACTGCATTAAAACCAACATTTAGATATAAATTAAACCTTGTTTAATTCATCTCACTTATGCAACAAGATAATAAATTGTTATTTATAAAAGGAAAAAAATAAAGTATAAAGGAGAGATTAATCAAGGAAATAAATACACCTTTAATATAAGTTTAGTTAGCCAAAGTGGAGGATAAGGCAAACAAGTATCTCAATTAATTAGGTCGATGAATTTTTGCCCTCGAACCAATTTCAATTACAAAACAAATCAAATTTCGGTCCTCAAGGAGCTAGCCGGTCCGATGCCACTTCTCCCCTCATCACTCCCAGTTCTACGATGCTGCTGTTGCATCTGTTGCTGCTCCACATTCTGATGAAGCTGAAGCTGTTGAGCCTGCTGAACATTAAACGAGTTATCAAATTGCTGCCGCGGTGAAACCACCAACACCAGCCCTGGCAGCGGCGAAGCCCCTGATCCAGAAGCAACCCCATCACCACCACCAACACCATCACCATCACCATCATCCACTTGATTAATAAATCCTCTTCCATCGACAAACCTGCCATTATTAATATTAAACCTATTGTTAATCTCCTGCTGCTGTTGCATACTCCTCAACAACACCAGCTGTTGCTCCTCGATGATCTGCTGCTGCTGCTCCCTCAAAATCATCTGCTGTTGCGGAGTCATCCCCATATGACCAAATCCCTGCTGCTGCTGCTGATGAAACGGTGCGCTGCCAAACGAACTGTTAAGCGGCGGAAGAAACGGCCCCAGCGCAGCAGGTCCAATATAAGTGGCGAGCTCCTTCTTTGCAGTGAAAAGATCATGCTGGACCGCTTTGATTTTCTGCCGGAGCATGGAGATGTAGCCAACACAGCCGTATACGGGGTCGCGGAGCCGGGCCTCGGCCTCGTAGGCGAGGGAGTTGACAGCATCTTCTCTATAAGGTGGACTGATCTCGTTCAGGAGCTTGGCGACGTTACTGGCTCCGAAGACACGGTGGACGGACGCAAATTTCTTGGGCTGATCGGGCGGGAAGCACGGGGAGAACACGCAGCCTTGTGTGCATTTCCGGCGTAAGAACATACAGGCTGCGCACGGAGAATTTGGAGACTCTGCCGAGGACATGGCTACAAAAGAAAGGCAATTAATTAGGGTTAGGGTTAAGGTTTCTACCAACAAATCTTCTCCTTTTAGGAAAATAAAAATGAGACTGATTTAGATTAGATGGTACTGTATTTTTCCCATTTCCTTCTTTCGCTAAAGGTAAAATAAGTAGTAATAATAATAATTAGGGTTAGGGTTTCTTCTAGCATATATTTTCTTTTAGAGAAAAAAATATAAGATCTAGCAGTCTCTTTCTTCTTGCTTGTATCAAAAACTAAACAACAACAAAAAATGTTTAATTAAATGAAAGAGAAAAGAAAACAAGGGTTTACAATAAGCGAGCGTAGAGATCAGAGATCTCATGAACGATTAGAGAAAAGAAATGGAGCCATGAAGGAGATAGAGGGGGGAAATGAAAAAAGAAATTAAAAGAAGAGGGCAGTTTAATTTAAATTACTAAGAGAAAGGTAGTTATTGTGGTCAAGACTATTATGAGATGGAGAGCGCTTTGATCGCAAGAATTTTGGTCACGTTTTGAGGATAGAGAGTGAGAGAGGGAGGGATTCAGATCCCAACGGAACCAAATAATATATACTTGCAATTAATGAAGTATATATTAGTAGTAAGATTCATGTACATAATTAAATATTTGTTACCATTTATATTCTAAAGTAATAAGTACTTGTAGACTTACTATTCTTTTTGCTGCCTTCCTTTATTTGTATGTTTTCCTGCAATATCTAGTTATCTGCATGTATACATATTACAGAAAACTATACAGATATGTAAGTTAGCTGCATACATATTGCAGAAAACTATAGATATATCTCTGCTATTATAGAGCAAAAGAAAAGGGTCTTTAATTTTGAAATCAATATTTGGTGATGTGATATCTTATTTGCAACAGAATTTAATTAAAAAATTCTAAAATATCAAATCAAATTCCATAATCACAACCAAATATAGTAGTTGATGTAGTTTATTTTCTTTTTTTCTTTCTCCTGATAATACCTCTTTCCACGGACCCCTCTTTTTTCAAAGAAACGGTTCCCACAATTTAAATTAACTAATCCGGTCTTTAAAAATACCTAATTTATTAAATACGTACGGCACACGTGCAAAACACTAGTGTAGGTTAACTAGATACAGCTAGAAACTATACATATATTGACAGCAAGAGAATGGGTTGAGGTTTTTGCATGGACTGTTTTGGCAGGGGGATTTTCGACCGCCAGAAACCTGGCCAGGTTTTTATTGACAATTTACCCATTTTTTTCAATTCCATAATAATGTTATAATGAAATAATAATTTTAAGAGTAAATTGTTGGGGAAAAAAGCAACCCAATTAATAAATCCTGTCAAAAAGTCCTAAATAATCTCTAATTAGGGAGTCGTGGCCTACTTTTAAATTTTTTTGGCTCAATACCAAATAAGATCTGTGTATAATAGTTCTTGGGATGGACGAAAATACCCCCTTTCATTCATCTTTCAAAATTTCTCTCTTTCTTTTTCTCGCTCGATCTCAGAGAATCCAATTCGTCTCTCGTTGTCGTCGCAGGCTTCGCCATCGTTGTCCCGTTCCGCCGCCCCCGTGCCTCCATCGCCCTCCTCAGCTCGATCCGACGTCTCGGCTTCACCGGCACCGCCGCGGACCCACTCCTCGCCCTCCACGTCTCCGCCAAGATCCACGTGGTGTTGGCAAGGTTCGGGAAGGGGCCCGGGGGTGGCGTCGATGGCCAAGAAGAGCGTCGGCAATCTCAGCGCCTCGGATCTCAAAGGGAAAAGAGGGTGTCCGTGATGGCCGATCTGACTGTGCCGCTTGATGAGAACTAGAATATCACGGATGATACCAGGATTCGAGCGGCCGTGCCCACGATCAAGCACTTGATGAGCAATGGCGGCGAAAGTCATTTTGTCCAGTCATTTGCTCAGCGTTTCTTTCTTTTTAAGTTTGTGGCTGGTAGTTATGAGAGAAATGGCAAAGCTTTATGATTTTAGTTATATTAACTTTGAGATTAGTTGATAATCGTAGTAAAATAATACAATTTTGATGCTTGTATAGTTGATAAAGCGAGCTTACTATTTTGCTTGCTTGTATTATAGATAAGGAGGACTGTTTTGATGAGCCTACACAGTTTTTTTCCTTCCTAAAATGATATGTGCAGGACACAGATGCCGCATTGGCAATTCTAACGTAAGACAGCTACTTAATTAACCGATAGTTGTATTTCAATGCAATTATTAAATTGGATTTTCTCCATTTTTGGCGAATTGGATGTATTACTAGCCTGCAAGTTAACTGAATTGTGGAAGTAATTCACGTTGGAGCATAGATGATATCATCTTCTACAGTTGTAGAAAATCTTTTGAGAACGCCTGTCATGCCTAGAAAGGGGAACGAGAAGATTAACAAGTTTAATACCATCACTACTACAAATAGGGATTGCCCCTACGGATATATTCGTAGGAGCAAACCACTGCACATACGGCTATATTCGTAGAGGCACGAAATTACGCCGTAGGTGCACACGCCGCAGGTGCAAGTCTTAGCCCTCAACATGCCCCTACGGTTAAATAATTGCCCCTACGGCTTAATGCATAGGTCCATATATAATTTATTAAATTTATCGGTTTATAAAATAAAATAGTTGTCTCTCCGATAACTCCGTAGGGACAAATATATGCCCCTACGGCTCCATGCGTAGGTTCATATGTGTAGAGGCAAAATATCAGGTAGCCTGATAGCTTGTCCCTACGGATAACTGTGTAGGCCTGATATTATGTCCATACGGATTGGACCGTAGGTATAAGGCTAACTGATATTAGGGGCTAAATATCAGGAATCCTAATGTTTTGCTAAAGCACCCTACGGATTAAACGGTAGGTGCCAACGTTGGCCCTACGGATTAATCCATAAGGACATATTATCAGATTTTTAAAAAAAAAGGGCTGTTTTTTTCTCGTCCTGTGCACAATAATATATACATCATACATAAAAGTAATCAACACGCAGAATATATACCGCAGTATTCATATTCAACATCTCACGCATAATATATAAAAGAAATCAACAAGCAGAATACGATATCAATCTAAATTAATATGAACACGCAAACACCACCAATATCAATATCGTCCAAAATATATACAATATGTATCATATAAGTAAATACATGTTTAAAATATAAGAATCAAAAAGCTACCCTAGCTCGGTCCAGCTCCATCTTTGATAAACGCCGTAATCTGACGCGCCTGTTCCTCGGATATACCCTGAGTCAACATCTCTAGCAATGCGGAGTGTGCGGGAGTCTGAGCGGGCTGTGGAGCTGTAGGAGTGGTCTGCGCAACCGCAGCCGAGGTAGTGGCTTGCGAAGCCGCAGCTGCGGGAGTCTGAGCGGGCTGTGGAGCTATAGGAGTGGTCTGCGCAACCGCAGCCGAGATAGTGGCTTGCGGAGCCGCAGCCGAAGGAGATGCATGTGGAGGCTCAGCCGAAGTACCCTGTCGCGTCTGTTCAGTTTTGTGTGTAATAAATGAGTAAGAACTGTGTATTAGTTAAATTCGTATCATTATCAGGTTATTGCGAAACCCCAATCTATGTATACTTAGGGACTTAGGCCTCGTTTGGATATCTAGTTTGGAAAACCGTAGTTTATTTTAATTAGACAGTTCTATGTATATATGATTAATCAAAGCTAAATCTACAACCAAATAAACACAGACTACGTATTAATATTGGATATGTCGCTATCTATAATATGACATAATATTTTACTATTAAGTAGTATACATACCAATATCTCCTTCAACTCCTGGACGGTGGCCTTCAAGGTGTTCAGTTCTTGCTCGAAACGTCGCTCACGGGAGATAGAGGAAGTAACCGCCGGAGTGGAGTCCAACCTCATATGGGCCCTACTAGGACCCAGTCCCCGGCCTCTCTCCCGACCACCGTGATGCCCTCCGTGTGCGGCGTCTAGGACTGGGGTCAGTAGTATCGGATTGTTCTGTCCAGTAAAATCGATCCCCGATGCCTCCGCCTGCTCAACCACCCGCTCCTACACCCACATTAACCAGTAAAATATAAGTAAATCATTTAAATTTGAACCTTTCAAAACAAAAATTTCAAATAGGGGTTGAATAAATATTAACACTTACGCAATACTCTTGGGTAGCGGTGTCGGGGTATCGAAGCTCGCCCGTGGCGGGATCTGTCGAGGTGCCGTGAACGGCAAGATACGCGGACAACACGTTTGGTGTACCACCCTGCGCTAGGGTCTGAGCTCTCTGCAATTCGCCAAAAATTTACATATATTAGAAAATAACTCTTAATATTACATTATATCACAGTAGCTCTATTGTAATTTACCGATAATTCCATGGAACGAGTAATATTCCTCGAGTCACCTGTATAAGTGGGGCGACCCCTCTTCGCCGACTTCCTATTCTCTTTATTTTGATCGGCCTGCTTCTGCACAACACATTCAGATTTAGTTTTCTAATTAAGCAACACAAAAATATAAATTATATACTAAATAATGAATTACATTTAAAATACATACCTGTTTGCGCTGAGAGTCGAAATATTGGCACAATAGAGGCAATGTATCTACGTCGACTCTCGCAAAGGCCGGAGTATGTAGGAGAGCCGCTCTCTCTGCCTCGGGGGTCGCCATCCACAGGGAATAGCAGTCGATATTTAGCTCATTCCTATTGTATCGGACCTTCGATTGTATGTTCTTCATCAGGCCATGGTACAGAGCGTGAAGATCGAGCACCCTTCCAGGGTGATCAGGGTCAGGTACAGGCTGAAAATCGTAATTCAACTGAAAATACAAAAAAACAATGTTATTAAATTGCAAGTGTTAATAATAAATATATTGGATAAATCAAATGAAAATATATATTAATATCCGAGCCTGATCCCAGAAGAGGGCGAATGAGCGCCGGTGCTGGCCCCCCACTCAACGTGAAGTGGATAGTTCTTCACGAGGCGGCTCTCATTCCCCATATACCGGCTGAACCTCTTGGCATAATCGCCGGTATAGCAATAATCAGGGGTAAAAAAGAGGGGGAATGCTACCTCCCCATAGCTCTGTCGGGCCTCAGCTTGTGGGACTGTTTCGGGCCTCGAGTCCTCCTCTCGGGATGAGGAATCCCTGCGTCTATAAGAAATATCAAGACAATCAATATTAAGACAAAGTGGTATTAAAAAATCAAGGTTTAACGAAAATTGAAGTGTGATATATACCTCCGGCGACAGAAGCACGAGCCTGGGCCCGGGCAGCAGCACGAGCGGGACGATAGTTCCTCCAGTGAGGAACAACCGGTGACCCGGACGTGGACGCATCTCCAACTAGAAAATAAATATCGATAAAATTACATGAAGTTCATGTTTAGTCTTAAAGGATATGTAAAATGAATAAATATTTTATATTTATTCATACAAACCTGCAGACTGAGCGGAGGGTATGGAAGTGACGGGAGTGGCCCCTGCACCAGACGAGGACGCACCACCTATAATTAGACAATCAAATATTGACTATATAAGTAATTGCAAAAAGAATGCATATATCAATAATATAACATTCTAAATCAACATGTATACACTATAGGATATATAAACATACCCGCAGGTGCGGTGGTGGGCTCTGCCGGAGATGTGAAGGCAGTGGCTTCTGTCCCTGATGTGGACGCATCACCAAAAGCTAGACAATCAAACATTGACAATGTAAGTAATTTTGACATGAACATGCATGTATATCTATAATATTACATTCAAAATGAATATGCGTGCAATATACCTGGATGTGTGGCAAAGTCCACATGGAAGGAGGCATCAGAAGGGGTCTCCGATCGGGGTGCAAGACCGGCCCTCTGAAGCTCCCTACGCAACTCTTCGGGGGGTAGAACCGCTCTGCCTCTGCCGATGCCGCGGCTGGAGCTCCTGCCGCCCCTCGCTGCTCCCGTAATCGTCATCAAATCTAGATAAAACGGTTCGTGGACGCATTACACAATCATTACAAGCATTGACTATATATGTATAGATCGTAAAATGTGAAGCAATAATATAACATTACTGATAACCTTTTTCGTTTCGTGGGCACATTAGACATATCTACTTGGATTTCATCATCAATATCATTTCTAACTCACGTAACTTCATGATCAGCCGAAGACAACCCGTCTTTTGAAACAGACGGTCGGAGCACTGTAAGTCTTCTCTCTTCTTCACCCTCATCGATGTCCTCAAATTCTGGGACATCGTAGACATCCCTGGATTTCCAACGGCATACGACACTCCATCCCGGATGCTTCAAACACTGTGAGTAGTATACTTAGAACGCTTGGTTCGGAAAGATAAACGAATCTTCCTAACCGTAAAATCGAAGTGTGTTCACACTGGTCAATCTATATTCATCTTTCCAAGTCCCGAGATTGCTTCTCCACTTATCCGTATCGGTTCGTGTATCGTACCAAATACACTGAAATATATAAAAGGGGTCTGATCGTCCGGATATTGGATGCCAAGTATACAATTTAAGTATCCATAATAAATCACACCATCCGATCCTACCGTCGCAATCCCACTATTCTGAGTGGTTCTAGATATTTCTATGTCCTTAACTTCGAATTTTATCCAAGAACACCGAATCCTTTATAATATGCAACATCCATACTAGGAAACTGAGCTAAACATCTTGAATCACTCTCTAATGATGCAGACAAGTTCGGATCGTGGATCTAACAAAACAAATACATAACGATATAACTTTAGATTAAAATTGATAGCAATAACATGTTATTCGAATAACTTACAAGATCTGCAACCCAATCGCAAAAATTATCCTGATGCTATTTTTCCGATCGTTCATCGCTCCAATCAGGATGCCCCTCACGTACCTCGTTAAAATGAATTATGTTCTCGATAATAAATTATGACATTAATATAATATTATTTCACACACAAACACAAATATAACAATTAATCCAAAAAAACTCACTTTCTAATTTTTTCAAGACATGCACTATTGAGCAAGATAAACCGGTATATCTTGTTGATAAATATAATGTCTACCCTCTTATAATCGGCTTTACCATATGGCCCGTATTGAATTCTTCGAGGCCGATTAAGTCTCGTCTTAATGTTCTCGTCCAGATAGCGGGAACAAAATGTGGTTGCTTCTTTTAGAAGATAACCTTGCATGATAGAACCCTTTGGTCGATTTCTATTGCGTATATACTTTTTAAGAGTGTAGAGGTACCTAAAGAAAATATGTTGAATAAATAAATATGGGCATACAGGACAACGATAATTTTAAAAATTGCGCGAAAAAAAAAATTCCACGTATTTCTCGACGGGATACATCCATCGATATTGTACCGGTCCGGCTAACTTAGCCTCAGTTGCAAGATGAACCGTCAGGTGTATTATGATATCGAAGAATGATGGTGGTAAAATACGCTCAAACTTACAAAGTATCAACGCAATATAATTTTTTAGTTTCTCCAGCGTCACAACATCCAGTGTTTTAGCGCATAACTCTATGAAAAAATAACATAGGTCATTGATTACTAGACCAACCGATTCGGGGAGGGAAGTCCTGAGGCTAATGGAAGAAGGTGCTCCATGATAATATGGTGATCATGACTTTTCAGCCCATCGATCTTGCCTTTCACAATTTTTATCTTCTTGCTGAATAAACCTGAGAAACATGTGGGAACTTTCAAATCATGCAACACCTGCATGAATATTTTCTTCTCCGGTTGTGACATATGATAAGCGGCATTGGGAAGTACAAACTTGCCTGGTTTACCCGCTACCGGTTTAGGATGCAATTCACTTCTAATTTCCCAGTCCTGTAGAACCATCCTAGCATTGAGGTTGTCTTTCGATTTCCCGTCTTTACAAAAAAGCAAGTTGAGTACGTGCTCGGATACTCCCTTCTCTATGAGCATGACGTCCATACAATGATGCACTAAATTTGTTGACCAGTACGGAAGCTCGAAGAAAATGCTTAACTTGTTCCAGAATGGTGGTTTGACATGTTTTGTCAGATCTATCCCGAAGGTCACATTATCGTAACCATCCCACTGAGCAGTCACGTCCTCTCCGGACAATGGGGCTGGAGGTCCAAGAAGCTCTTGATGACCATCAAAGTGAATAGCGTCTAACATGTAGGGATGGTCTAGAGGCATGAAACGTCGATGGCCGCAATAACAAAGCTTGCTGCTAAAATTCAAGGATTTCGATGTTGTATGTTGATGGCAATGAGGACATGCTTTGTGACCTTGTACGGACCAACCTGATAGCATTCCATACGCAGGAAAGTCATTAATTGTTCACATTAAAACCGCAAGCAGTATGAAGGTTGTATTTATGTTTGCATCGTAAGTCTCTACACCATCAATGAATAGAGATTTTAACTTCTCGATCAGAGGTCGGAGATAGACGTCGATATTGTTTCCCGGTGAGTTTGGTCCATCGATAAGAAGAGGCATCATAAAGTATGATTGGTCCGTATCCAACCAAGACGACAGATTATAAGCTATCATTACAACGGGCCATGTGCTGTGGCTTCCAGCCATATAGTTGAATGGGCAGAAGCAATCACTAGCCAGTCCGAGCCTGACATTGCGAGGATCGCTACTGAATATTGCGTGCCTCCTATCGAAATCCTTCCATGTCGGTGAATCTCTTGGATGACTCATTTTTCCACCTTCACTTGGAGGAGTACGGTGATGCCAAATCATTGCTTCGGCTGTTTTCTTGCACCTGAATAGCCTCTGCAGCCTCTGTGTTATGGGAAAGTATCGTGCTATCTTGAGAGGTATATCGGGCTTCTTATCAGAATCTTTCGGTTTATACCTGGCCTCTCCGCATGTTGGACACTCTTTCAAATCAGAATTCTCTTTCCGGTACAACACGCAATTTTTTGGACATGCTTAAATTTTCTCACACTTCAGACCCAAATCAGACATCATCTTCTAGGCTCTGTACCAGCTGTCGGGCACGTTATTTCCCGGGGGCATAGAATCTTTCAAGAACGAAAGAAGTATTGTGAATGACTTGTTGCTCTATCTATTTAGACACTTAATCTGGAAAAGTTGGACGAACCATGAAAGGATGGAATGCTTTGCATTCTCATAAATTGGTTTTCTAGCATCGTTCATGAAATTTTCATACTTATCCGCATGTGGTCCTTGACCGGAAGGAATGTCATCTTCGGTACGAATAGATTCACCTAGGGCAGCCTCTACCATATTCTCCATTTCTTCTGATGGAAACAAATTGCCGTCTTCTTCTTCTGCCGCATTACCTTCTTTTCCTTCTTCTTTTGCAGCATTATCGTCTACTCCTTCTTCTTCTGCCGCATTACTGTGTTCTTCTCCTTCCCCGTGATATAGCCAAGTTGTATAAAGTCTAGTAAAACCATGTTTAACGATATGAAGCTCTGCAAATTCTACCTTCTGCCAGTACTTATTCCCACATCTATCGCACGGGCAGAGAATCTTCTCTATCACGATCTTATTATGTGCGCGTGCAAATTCAATAAAAGCAGCAACTCCTGTGACAAACTTAGGTTGCATACGTTGTTGCCAGTCCACATACATCTAGTACTTAACTCTGACGTACTCATGGGCCATGTTAGACCGTATAACATATAAATTGTAGGTTATGATGACTATATTGAGAAATCTAAGAACATGATGGTTACCGACAAAGGAGAAAATCCGTGTATATGCTTTGTGTGTGCGTTTGTCGTTGAAAAGAATAAATTATCGATAATCAAAATTAGATTTGAGGATACCCATGTATGAGTTGTATTCTATATATGTGTGTTTCAATTTATGATTTCGCTTAAGTGCAGAGTTGTTAGTGTGTATGTGCTGTGTGTGCGTTTGTTGTGTATTCGTGTTGTATGTGTGTGTTTCGGCTGTCGGGGGTAAGGCTTCTATCCCATTAAGAATGTATAGAGCAGGCACCCATTCTTGTGCTTTCAACCGTTTCGAGTAAATTTCAGCAGCACCTCCCCACTGTTCTCCGAGTACACTGTAATAGAATAGATAATCATTTTAAAGCTGTGAAACAACATTGAAATGAACATCTAATCTATCTTTGTACACGGAGAACCGGCGGAAAAGTACCGACGAAATATCTCGAAACGGATGAAAACACAAGTGAATGCAGGTGTTTGCTTTATACATTTCTAACTTGTCCACACGGGACAAATCTATCGGTTATCATACGATTGAATCTTCTCGTCACATAGACTACACGACGGTTGTTAGTATCGAGCTATACCGTCCGATATTTAACAACCTTCGTATAGTTCTATGTCACGACGAACATCGAACGTATGTTAACCGATAGACGAGGACTAAGTGGCGCTTTGAGTTTCATATATGAGTATCGATGAGAATATGAAAGTTTCATATTATCATCGAGTAACATATATTGGTTTTAACTTGAACATCTTGAATCACTCTCTAATGATGCGTTTGTTGTGTATTCGTGTTGTATGTGTGTGTTTCGGCTGTCGGGGGTAAGCCTTCTATCCCATTAAGAATGTATAGAGCAGACACCCATTTGCTTGTGCTTTCAACCGTTTCGAGTAAATTTCGGCAGCACCTCCCCACTGTTCTCCGAGTACACTGTAATAGAATAGATAATCATTTCAAAGTTGTGAAACAACGTTGAAATGAATATCTAATCTATCTTTGTACACGGAGAACCAGCGGAAAAGTACCGACGAATATCTCGAAATGGATGAAAACACAAGTGAATGCAGGTGTTTGCTTTATACATTCCTAACTTGTTCATACGGGACAAATCTATCGGTTATCATACGATTGAATCTTCTCGTCACATAGACTACACGACAGTTGTTAGTACCGAGCTATACCGTCCAATATTTAACAACTTTCGTATAGTTCTATGTCACGACGAATATCGAACGTATGTTAACCGATAGACGGAGACTAAGTGGCGCTTTGAGCTTCATATACGAGTATCGATGAGAATATGAATATTTCATATTATCATCGAGTATCATATATTGGTTTTAACTTGAACATTTAACATGAATAGGTTTTACGTTTACGTTTTTTTATTAAGGGTTCGAAATTTCAAGTTTAGAGTAAATTTTTCTTGCGTTTACGGTAAAGTTGTACGTTTACGTTATCATCGAGTATTCTACTGCAATGAACTAGTACACCCTAAACCCTAACCCTAAATAACCCAAATTAACCTAATTAACCACAATTAACCATAATCGTTATCCCAACACAAATTATCCTAATTAATCCAATTTACCCAAATTAACCTAATTAAACCTAATCAACCCAAACTTAACCCAATTAACCCAAATTAACCTAATTAACCCTTATCAACAGCCTAACCCTAGCCCCAACCCCAACCGAACCCTAATCAACACCCTAACTCTAAGCCCAACTAATTAACCCTAACCATAACATAACCCTAGCCCCAACCCCAACCAAACCCCAACCGAACCCTAACCCTAACCCTAACCCCAACCCCAACCCCAACCTAACCCCAACCCTAACCCCAATCCGGATAGCCCTAACCCTAACCCCAACCCCAACCCCAACCGAACCCTAACCCTAACCTAAACTGAACTCGATGCCTAACCCAAACCCTTACCCCTACCCGAAGCCTGCAGAACCAAGAACCCTAGCCCTAACATCATCAAAATTATAAGTAATTGGAGATTTACTAACCTGTAGCGGGCGATGGAGGAGACGACGGAGGAGACCGGTGGTCGACGATGCAATCGGCGACGAGTCACGTACGGTGGCGACGAGGAAGTCGACGAGGGCGGTGGCGGGCCGCGGGCGAAGGGCGGTGGCGACGGGGCAAAAAATCGAGGCGCGGGAACAAAAGATCGAGACGCGGGAGAGAGTGAGAGAGAGAATTTTGGGAACGGCGAGGGCTTTTCTGTGTCTTTTTTTTTTATTAAATACCCATATATATGCCCCTACGGATTTAACCGTAGGTCATTTGTTTGCGGCTCCGTAGGGCCAAACAACAAATTACGATTTAATATTTTTAAATTAAAACGTAGGGCACCGTAGGGACAACCATGGGGACCTACTGATTAATCCGTCGGGGCAATAAAAAGTTGCCCCTACGGATTCCTGTAGCCGTAGGGGCAACCCCATATTGTAGTAGTGCATTGTTCAGAAGTTGATACTTATATAGTTCTAATATTTAAATCATATTTCAAGTTTGCACTAGAATTGATCCATGCCGGTATGTTACACGGTTTCGCAACGGCGAGCTATTCAAAACTAGTCTATACATCAAATATATTTAGTTCAAAAATATTTTTTCCCTAAAGTTAAATCTAGGAATCAATATAATTTGAAGTCTTCTAGATGAAGGAGAAGATAGAAATCATGCGCATGATCTTTGAATCGTTCCTAATGCGGTTATTATGCTTATGTTTTGTTGGTCTTCCTACTCATTGCTATCTTATACGATTTAGTGATCAACGAGATTCCTTTAATAGTGACAAATGATTTGGGTTCAGCTTGGTTTGAGACTACCCAAAGGCTGTGTTTTTTTTATCATAATGGTTTGGCTTTTTGACAATTTAAGTATTTTATTAATGAAGAGGAAGCTTAAACTAAAGGCACTGCAAACCATCAAGACCATTGAAACAAAACCCTAACAGAGGGAGCGAAGCAGCGTTTGTGTAGTGACTTTAGAAGCTTATACAGTTGTTCAACCTGCTACTTCAATCTTTTATTCTCATATTAAAAATGTATGTATGTATATATATTTTGTATACATGAAATAGTTCTGTATTTACATTTTCGTTTATTTGAATGTTCAGGGTCGTCCTAACGGTGTTACACCAAAATTCAACCTGGCTCCCCTAGTGCCTAGACTATCTGAACTTCTCAGCATTACGGTATTCTTTCGATTTCATTAGACGATATGCTTTTTTTTGGGTATCACAACTAACATTTGCCCTTATGAACTCTATATAGGTTGAAAATGCAGATGATTGTATCAGCCCACATGTTGAGGCGAAAGTTTCCGCACATCCAAAAGGTGGTGCGCTTCTTCTAGAAAATGTAAGGTTCGATAAGGAGGAAAAGTTCAACCTGTTACTTCAATCTTTTATTCTCATATTAAAAATGGCTGTATGTATATATATTCTGTGTACATGAAATAGTTCTGTATTTACATTTTCGTTTATTTAAATGTTCAGGGTCGCTGTAAGGATGTTACACCAAAATTCAACTTGGCTCCCCTAGTGCCTAGACTATCTGAACTCCTTGGCATTAAGGTATTCTTTCGATTTCATTAGACGATATGCTTTTTTTTTTGGTACCACAACTAACATTTGCCCTTATGAACTCTATAAAGGTTGAAAAAGCAGATGACTGTATCAGCCCAGATGTTGAGGCGAAAATTTCTGCACTTCCAGAAGGTGGTGCGCTTCTTCTAGAAAATGTAAGGTTCGATAAACAGGAAGAGAAGAACGAGCCAGAATTTGCAAAGCAGCCCGCATCCCTCGCTGATCTTTACGTGAATGATGCATTCAAAACAGCTCATAGAGAACATGCATCAATTGAGGGAGTGACCAAGTTCTTTAATCCATCGGTTGCTGGTTTTCTTCTCCAAAAGGTAAGTCTCTAATTCTAGTTTTACTCTTTCGTGATCATAATGAAGAATTCATGAGTTCTAAGCTAATGAACACCTTTTCTTATTATGTGAATCAAAGAATATGTATGCTAGTAGCTATAACTCAAGTTATTCTGTAGAGCAAATGAGGTTCTGTTTGGATTTCGAGTTCTAAGATACATTTAGTTTTGTAGAATGATCTAAACTTAAAATCTAAAATATAAAGTCCAAAACGTTTAAATATGGTTTTTCTATTATAGAGTTGAGACAATTGTGTTGGATATGTATGTCCTAAAAGCCTTCATTGCATAGGATTCCAGGGGTATGTATGTACATGACAATCTTACTCGATATTATAGTATGCTATTTGGTTTGCTTTTATCTTAACATGTGTATATATTTTACTTGTTATTTCATATCGCTTATACATGTTGATAAAGCACGTAGGATCATTGCTTGACTACCAGTTTTATGATGGTAATCATACTTGTGGGAGCTAGGAAGTCAATAAGCACATCCTTTAATGTCCCTAGTCTTGGGAGTATCGAGACTGAGTATCGATACTCCAGAGTAGACTAGTGTATACATTTCTAGATCCTGACGAGAGGCCATGGTTGGTCCTGCAGCCATTGGTGTGATGCACATAAGATTGTATACACATGCTTACTGGGGATGAGTACACTGGATGAACTTGCCGAGAACTGGCTAGATAGTATTATACCTATCGTCAGATAGTAGTACTCTGGTGACATGAGTACAAATAGTCCGTCGATCTGAGGTCGTCATTTGTCTCGTGTGAGTTCCCACTGTACTTTGATTACTATCCTACCACGACTCTACTGAGTCGTGCAAACAGGTTTTAGTTGGGTACAGTCCCGAGCCACATGGAGGCAGTGAGCGATTTTTGGGGATTCGTCTCTCTCTGTATAGAGAGTTGATGCCGCGCTGTATTCGGTTGGCCAACACCATAAATCCCTGGCCATGACGGATTGAGAATTACTGATAGTTAGATCAGTAGATTCTCGGATGGTCTTGAACCACATTGGCACGACTTGTCGGGTTATTAGGGGTCTGACGTTTTCCACCCCTAGACCCGGCATGCGATACTCTCAGATAAACAGACCGGACTGTACAGAGATTGCCATGGACAGGCTCAGTAGGGGTTCGGATGAGTTTTCTCGTCGGCCTTCTTTTCGACAAGTACCTGGGTAGCCGTTACGTACACTTAGTGCCACTGACGTGCTTGTGATTAAACCCACTGCCAGCGTGCTGTCGAGTCTTTAGAGTCTCACACAAAGGGTTTCTCTGGTTCAGACGAAACGATGTAGAGGCCGTATGGTTTTACGTGCAGAGTTTCGATCATATACGTGTATTAGCTATACAGATTTATGTTCGGACGGATAATACTAGCGAGTTTAGGATTAAGCCGCATTCTACTATTATATTATTGGATTATTTTGATCTCTTGGTATTCGTAGTACGAATATGGATACATATATACGGTGAGAGGTTTGCTTGTATTTTCACTAGAGTACTTCTAGAATAAGACACCTCATTTGTGTTAAATCTATTTTGTTTAAATATATAATGAAGTGGAGGGATGGGGTGTTATGAAAGCATAGTTGAAACATGGCTTCTTATTTTTATTCATTCATTGTGATAACTATTGAAGTATGGTTGCATTAATATTATTGAAAAAGAAATGCGTCATGGTTTTCACACTTAGTCATTCTTCATTCATTCTTGACTTGTCATTCTCTTTCCTCGTCATTCTCTTTCCTCGTCATTCTCTTTCCTCCTTTGCTCTCTTTTTTTCCCTCAAACCCTAACCCTCTCATGAGTTGAGAAACCTATGGTTAATAAAATAATTACTATAATAAATATTCTTTATACATACAAAACTACTTAGATTAGCAAACTAGGTGCTTTAGTTACATCACTTTTGAGGTTAGAGTTTGAACTATAGACTCTCGGGTGGATCGTCTCCGACATAAGGAGGCCAATGACCAAGCTCGATCCCGACGAACAAGGAGCTTAAGAAGAGAATAAGAAGACCCGAAGAACTTGGATCACATTGGTATAATCACTTTCACAGTAGATTAGAACCCTATTGTTGAAGTCAAAATTTGCACCCCGGTTGACCAAGTCAAAGTCTAGGTCAACCCCAAGCCAGGCGGGCCCAAGCCCAAGCAAGTGGGCCAAAGCCTAGGTCAAGCCCGAACACGAAGCGTCCGGCCTTCCACCATGCCAAAATAAAAAGTCATGTAATAAATAATTTTTATGTAATTTTATGCATGAATGTAAACAAAATGGGCATAAAGCCAAATCTTTGTAAGCCCATGGCTTATGTGCAAAAAGAAATGGCACATGAGCCATGGGATGGGCAAAACTCCATTTTGTAAAGCCCAATGGGCTATATGTAAACATATAAGCCTATATAAGGCAACATGATGATGAATAATATAACACTTTTCATTCTCTCAAAAAACCTAGGGTTTGTGCCTCTTTCCCCTTTCAGAAGGTTTCAAACCTTCTTCTTTCTTTTGAAATTAAATCAAGAGTTTTACTTTTCCTTTTCCAAAACTAAATAGTTTTTCACCACGAAACCCACAAAGGGGAACTTGGATCTACCATTAGATCTCAAAAAGAAGAGATTTTTAGATCTCATATCTCTTGATCTTCAAGATCCAGCCAACAGAGGAGGAAGAAAAAGAATCCCTTTCATCAACCAAAACATTTTAGGAGTTTAACTCCACTCTAAACCCTATTTCTGGGACTAAAAGCCCTTTTTTTTATCGCTAGCGCCCTGCGCTCAAGCTCAACGCGCCCACGTGCCGACATGTCGCTTGCGCTCAAGCGCCCACGTGCCGACAGGTGGCGCGCTTGCGCTCAAGCGCAAAGCGCCCACGTGCCGACACGTGGCGCGCTTGCGCTCAAGCGTAAAGCGCCCACGTGCCGACACGTGGCGCGCTTGCGCTCAAGCGCCCAGCGCTCAAGCGCAAAGCGCCCACGTGTCGACACGTGGCGTGCTTGCGCCTAAGCGCACAGCGCTCGAGGCGCTGGCCCCACGCATCCTTTGGATGCCTTTTCCCCCTCTTTTTATATATATACATATACATATATATATACATATGTATACATATGTAAACACACACATACTCCACGACACTGTCCCTGTTAGAAAAAAATTTCTAACGGGGCGCTGCCTCGCACCCCACAAGGGGGTTGCTAGCCCCCTTGACCTCCAGCCCGCTATCCGAGTAGCGGGACCCCTGTAAAAACTCTGCGGGGCCCCCGATATATCCAAAACCCCTTCAAAACCCCTTCAAAACACAATACTGCACATTGAGTTCGCATGACTAGTTTAACTCGTCAATCAGAGGTTCCCTCGCTCCAAAGGCGACGGGTAATTAACGGCAGCTTAGCCCGCGGCTGCCGGAGATTCGGATCCCCACGATCAATAAACCCCGGCCTACCCTAGGCAGGAGGAATCTTTAGTACTCCTGGAAAGCGCGCGCGTATCCCATCTCAATAGGGTGACGAAAAACACCCTACAGATTCTGGCACGCCCGGTGGGACCAATCTCTCCTCCCATATTTCGGGATAAACGTTCATGCGAACTCAATCAATGTACATATCTATATTTATACTAAAATAATGCTCTTTCATGCAGGTTTTCAAGAAATCGCTTTTCAACAATGTCTCCGAAGATGAACTCAGCTTTGAGCACGGCTCCCGTCTCCTACACGATGAAGATAGACTCTAGGACGGTCCTTCCGGCCAGTCTCGGACTACAATGGAAAGAGCCGCTGCTACCATTTGGCTCTATTATGTTCGTGCCAGCTAACGCCATCCCAGCTCCTCAAGCCCCGGTGACAGACAAACCGGTCTCGAAAGGAAAGAGACCAAATGTGGTGATCTCGAGGGCGCCTCTGTTAGTTATATGTATGCCCTAGAGGCCATTACTGTACATACGATGTATATTGTAATGGATGCTTGGACATATATAGGGAGGACTTTCTTGCTCGACATGATAGTATGCTATCTGGTTGTACTTTATCTTAACATGTACTCTGATTGTCTCTATGTTACATGTTGATAAATCCCTTAGGATATGTACTCGACTACTGGGACTATGATGAGATCATACTAGTGGGGCCACGGTAGTCGACGAGTACATCCTATAACTGTTCCTAGTCGAGGGTGTATCGAGACAGGGCATCGATATACCAGAGTAGACTAGCGTATACGCATCTTGACCCATATGATGGGCGATGGATGATCCCATATCCATCGGTGTTTGACATCAAGGATGGTGTACGGGTGCTCAGTGGAGACTGGGTACACTGGATGGACTCGCCGAGAACTCCCAGATGGTATTATACCTTACGTCAGATGGCAGTTCTCCGGTGACACTGGTACAGAGTAGTCTGTTGACCCGAGATCGTCATAGAGTCTTGTGTGATTCCCACTGTGCTTTGATTTCCATCATACCACGTCCAAGAGAGCGTGCAAAAAGGTGGCTTTTGGGTACAGTCCCGAATCACATGGAGGCAATGAGCGATAGGAGGGGATTCGTCTCTCCCGGTATAGGGAGTTGATGTTGTGCTGTGTTCGATTGGCTATAACCGGAAATCCCTGGCCAGGGTTGCTGAGATTTACTGGTAAGTGTTATCAGTAGTTTCTCGAATTTTTATAGACCTCATATCGACACAACTTATCGAGCTACTGGGGTCTGACGTTTACCACCCTTAGGCGAGATATGCGACATATCAGACGACGAGACCGGACTGTACGGGAGTGTTACTGATTGGATTCACGGGAGAATGTACAGGCTTGCTTGTTGATCTTCTGATCGCTCAATACTCGAGTGGCCGTTACGTTTAGCAAACCGCTTGCGTCTTGTGGGTGTTTGATATGATCATCATCTACTACCGGCGTATTGACGAGTCTTTAGAGTCCTACACAGGGGTTTCCTGGCTCAAGCGAAACGGAGTAGGAGCACATATGTGATATGTGCGGGACCGAGATTAATACGATATGAGATACCGTATTCTATTCTCGCGATTCATGACATTGATCGGTTGTATGCGATATAGCCGGGTTATCGGATCAAGTGTTGATTCGATAAATTGTTACACATGATATTAGTCGGTTATAGCCGGGTTATTAAATCAAGAGTTGATTTAATAATTTAACATATAATTATATATTTGATATATTACATTACATTAACTAGTATTAGCTCACTTATGATTTATTTTCTCACTAGATTGTTGTCATGCCCCGCTTCCCAGTGTACGGCGAAGGGGACGCGACGAGACCCGCTACGTATATACTCAGAAGTACATACGCTAAGCGTATCTAAGCAATATAAAAGTAATTCACAAGAGACAAGAGATATAGAAATAACAACAACTTTATTAATAACATTCTTTTGTACAATGCATGAAAAGTAAATACAACTGAAATGGAAAGCGATGCCTAAACAGTGGCATAACAGGATATGAAAATACTGAAAAGAACAAGGTACAATATCTAGAGCTCGGGGTCTTCGTGAAACTGCTCTAAGTCTTCACTGGTGGGATTGATCTTTGCTGGGTCCAAAGCACCTGACGACATTCAAAGAAGAAAGAAATAGAATGTCGTCAGCGAACAGATCGCTCGGTAAGTCCCAAAGATAAGGGAGAAATAGACAGAAAGTAAGAAAGAGAGAGAGAGAGAGAGCTTTTAATGTTGTATTATATTATTGCAATATTGTATTAACGTTGTTGTTTGTAGCCTGGTACAGAAGATGCCAGTGTATACGAGGGGAGTCCCACTTACACCGGGGACCTTGGTAACCTGTAGTACAAGGCTCCGTCGATAATACCACGGAACAACGGCATGGATGTAATTACGTCTTAAGTGACCACCTCGTGCCACCTTTAACATATTCCGTACCAGTCTACCCCTTAAACCCCGTAGTGTTATGATTGTATTGTAGTATCGTATTGTATAAGTTGGATGACTGATCAAAACCATGATATCAGTAAACATGTTGTAACTGCATAATCAGGTAAATGGAATAACGGAATAATGGATGTGTATACATGGTTTGATTCAGTCAAGTTGTAATGATTGTTAACAGGATTCTGGGTTCATGTATTCATTTTGAGTTGGAATATTAAAGAATATAGAATGACTTGAATCATATTCAAGTCAGAAATAGTCAGACTCAAACCCGAGTCGGACTAAAAGAAATGCAAGTCGAAGTTCTATATTTGTTAGGGTCCTTATTGTAAATTATAAAACTTGAGGGGGTTTTATGTAAAAAGTACTTTTGTATAGTTTTCAAGATACACCTCAAGTATTTATTATTCGTCTTTATAGTTATAATGAGTGTAAATATGTTATTCTAGTGAATATATCCTAATAAAAGTATTAATTTATAATATTGATTTATTTGAAATTCATGGTATTTTAATGTAACTTTTCATCGTGTAATTTTTAGGAAAATGTGGAAACTTTATCTTATAACAAAATAGGTGTTTAAATGATAATTATGTATATGTTAATACAAGAATAATTTTAAATAAATATTTTATTTTCCAAAATCTCATTTTTCTTAAATGTCGTATTTTAAACCTTTCGAGACCGAATGCTCCTTGCGTAGCTCTGAATCTCGCACTACTAAGCTCGAGGGTGCACGATAAACCGTACTATCCCTAACGAGTTCCCCAAAGATGGGTTGTAGTGGCGCTTTGCAAAGATTTAACAAATACTAATCATTTAGAAAACGGTTTTATAAAGATAAGGTATTTATTTGTAAAAGGTGTAAATTTCCGTATTTTAGTTTCTAGGGTTTCCTAAGTCAACTAGCCTATTTCCAAAGGGTCTAAACGATAAGTCATTAGAAGCCTCAAATCGCCTCTTCACCGTCAATTGTGTCCAGGTAAGTACAAGTGAGGAGAGAGGGATCCGCTCACGAATCGTGAGGCGGGCCTTTTAAAGTTACCCAAGCTCACTTGCCTAGCCCAGACACCACAAAGTCAGTTTAGATAAACGATCGATGTCCATGACATATCGTATTTTCTTATTAAAAGATTTTGTTTTAAAATGGTGAACAACTTAGAACTTTTAGAAAAGGTTTAAAAAGAAAATGGTATTTTAATGAAAAGTCTTGTATTATCGTATTCTAAGTTTTGATGATATCAATTAGGGTTGTATTTGCGTGTGTGTGGAGGTAGGTCATTACCTCATGATCTACGTTAAGGTATAGCAATTGTTAAGGGTTAAATGTGAAAACTAAACACGGTGGTATTTAAGTGAAAGAAATACGATAAATGGAAACGTTATCATTTCATGTGAAAAACTTTATCCAAATTGATTTTTAAGTGATTAATAGTCAACATGAATATGTTTAAGCATTATGGAATTTGTGACAAGTGAGTTTTGATAGAAAACCGAATCGGAAATCGGTTTGTTCCGATTTCCGTCGGGTTTTTAAAAAGTTGTATTTTACTTAAAAGAAAAGGAAGATAGAAAGAGGGGGACTTACGGGTTTTGGACACGTTAGAGAGTGAGGGGGAGGTAGAGGGTTGTCGATGCGTCGAAGCGTCGTGAAGGGTCCTAGTACGATCGCCGGAATTCGTCGTCGATTTCGGCAGCGCTTCGTCTTTCGCTCTTTTTCTAACGTACCGAGTTCTCTTGAGATTTTGGGAGAGTGGACTTAGGAATGTAGGATGAAAGGGTATAGGGTAGGGGTGTTTATATAGGGCTAGGCTAGGGTTAGGGTTTTAATTAAAAAAAAATATATAAAATATATAAAAACATTAAAAAATCATTAAATTTTGAAATAAAAGTGATTTATTGTGCATTCGGTAACCGATCAAAAAAAATAAAGTATGTAGGGGGTATGACCAAGTCAACACGGAAAAATTCCGTGTTGACGACTCGGCCGTCCGGCGGTGCCGGCCCGAGTCGGGCCGAGTCGAAGGCTCTCTGGGTGGGGGATCTTCTGGGGGGAATTTTGGTGTATCTAACTTTTTCTGTGCAGTATAAATTTTGAGAGTTATGACGGTTTGACTGTTGACTTTCCAAAAATTTAAAACAAAATAATTATAAAAATAATGTGGGGCATGAGATTCGAACTCTGGTGGCTTGGTTCAGCAGTGCAAGGTATTACCAATGAGCTTCAAGCTCCTTCTTGTAATTATTGTGGTATTTAATTACTTAAAATGATAGCAGTAAGAATAAATGCTCCTTGTATACATTGAATTTAAAGTAAATTCTTGTACACTAAAAATGGAGTTATTATATTCTTGTAGCTTGTAATTAAAAACAAAATAATTACCTATATCTTGTGCTCATGCTAAAATACCCCTTTGTGGATTTTATTGAAAAAAAAATTTGAAAAAATTTGTATAGAAAATTTAGGGTTGTTACAATTGTGCACATTGTTTATATGTGATATATGCAAGTGTACATGTTTGTATCATGCTTGATGATACATACAAGATGGGTGTATGAGACTTATATCAAGTTTAGGGTAAATTAGGGTTTACTTATTTCCTTAAGAATAACAAAAGAGAGGAGACTTTAGTCAATGTTATCAAGCTTGTAGAAGCTTGTATGCAACATTGACAAAGTCAACTCTTTTGTCATTCCTTCGGATATTAGTTAACCCAACCCTTAACCTCATACTTTGGTTAATTCTCTACATGAGTTAAGCATGAGGGCTTAACTCAACCATGATGCAATAATTCATTGGATAAGTTTTCATTTGGATGAATTATTCACTTCTTCTTCTTCATCAAGCTCCATAAAAAGCTTACTAGCTCTAATGGGGCCATGAGAAAAAGTTTGAGAAAATCAATTCTAAAGTGAGCCTACTTCCTACTTTTTCATCCTCTACCACTTGCCATGTAGTAGAGTGTGTTCTCTTCACAAAGTTCTTGACCTAGTGAAGGAATAGCTTGAGTTAGTGTCTCCCCGACGTAGATCATCTTCGGCCTCGAAGTCATCGAAGCAAGCACGTTCGTTCTTCTTGTGGAGCTTCTCTAGAGTCCGGAGTTCACGATCGCAGCGAAGGGGACATCTACACGGAGCTATTGAAGTGAAGGACCGGATCTACAAAGGTTGTAATCCCTCTCACTTAGTGTTAAACTGTTTAACATACTTGTTTTCGACTAAACTCTAGTTTAAAGATCCGGCTTTGGGTTGTTCGGCACGGCTAAATTTTTAATCGGGCATGGTTGATGCCTCGTAGAACCTTGTGAGCGTGCCTAGAAACCCTACAGTGGTATCAGAGCCAAGCTAGAGTTTTAGGCGAAGTCTAGACGAAGTTTAAAGTCCGATCGAACCCGGAAACCCCGATGTTTACCCCTCTCTGTACATTTTTCAAAAATGTGATTTTTTATGAATTAAAAATTCTCAGAAAAACAAGCAGGAAAAACTAAGAATTACTGTGAAGTACTGTCCACTAAGTCAATTATTTGACCGCGGAACAGCGGCCAAACCAAGGGTTTGGCGGCGGTTCCGCGGCCAAAATTTGGACTTAGTCCCTCATATTTCATATATTTATTCTTAGGTCCTTTCTTGTCATTTTTTTCTGGGAATTTTTTAATTCCACTCAAGTGTTGAGTTTTCTAGGGTTGTATTGGGGACTCGTTGATTCGATCGGATAATTTAACATCGTTTAGTTTGTCCGGATAATTTTTAGAAACTGTTAAAACGTTCGAACGGATATCAATAACTCACTTTTTCCCCTGTCGGAAAATTTTCAAAAGTTGGATTTTTTCTCGTGTTTGAAACTTTCGTAAAGTCATGCAAGTAACGCGGTGGACCCTCTAGAAGACAACAAACCTTAACTCGATTATGTGACCGTCTTGAACTGCCTCTGAACCTTAGGGTTTGGGGCAGTACGGCGTGCCACATGTGAGGCGTTGACTTGACCCTTCTACGGCTGGACCATTGGTACTGTGGCATGTGATGGATGTTTTTAAACTGATTTCAAGTGTTGAGATAAATTGGGGAAACCCTGGGTGTTTGATTATTCGATCGGAAAGTTTAACATTGTCTATTTATCTGGAATGTGATACAATATTTGGAATTCACAAGTAGTTATGAGATAACTAATTTGAATGTTATAAATCTAGCAGTTCAGTCTCAGATGATCGGTTGCCACGGAATTTTGATGTGATCAAAAGTCCATCGCAATCACGTAGCGTACGCGGATACTCGCCGGGTAAACTTAACAGACAGCCATGCCCCATAGCCCCGACCAAGTGACTGTAGGAGAACCCCTTCGCCAAAAGCATCCGTTCGGGTGCTCGCGGCAGCGGTGTTCCGCCTTAGTGCACTTTGTCGATGGCATCCGGGGGTGCGGCCGTCTACTAAAGTTTGCGACGAGCAGAATGTCGGGAATCTTGTTGAATTGCCCGACTTGATATTGAAAAGAGTTTTCGATAATGAGACTAAAATGCAGGGTTTATAATTGTTAGGCATGTGATGTCTAAGGAATTCATTTGGTTATTCATGCGATGTCTGAGGAGGTTGCGGATTCCAACTGTTGTAGTTTTACACTTTCTTTTCTGCGACCGTAAGTGTAATATGTGGTGTATCGCCGATTTCGTTGCTATACATCAACGACAATTGGGATACGCATATTTACTTACGTTGATGATATGTGATATTATGTGTTGCTGTGATATGTTATATTGGATCGTCGCGTTTGAATAGCCGGGGGTTTTATGTGAGATGAGAGTTTTTATTTTTCATTCATGTAAAATTCATTTGTATGTAATATTCTTTTATTGGGGCACTTCCGGGCTGAGGATGATGTTACCATTGTATATTATTTACTTTTCCGCATTAGGTAGACCCAAGGCGGGGAGCACAAGTAACCGGGTTCTAGGGTCCAGTGGGAGACCATCTCGAGGAGTCGAGACCGGGTCTCCTAACCCTAGAATTGGCAGTGTTGCTTGCCGCTCTCGCAGGGGTCTAGGGATGTGGGTTTGGCTATTCATCGCGACCGTGGAATCCGTGTTTTATACAGGCTCGTATTAAAAACACGGACGTCCTAGTATATCCAATATTTCATATATGTTCTTCTGCTGCAATGTTCTGTGATAAGATCATATTACCGCCTGAGACGAATGTTTATATTATATATATGAGATATATGTTATATTGCAGATTTCGTTTCAAATGTGATGCTTGTGAAGCATAATAAAATGGGACTTCATTAATGAGATTAATGAAACTAAAAGAAACCTAAAAATGTTGTAGAAACTTGTTTAAAAACTGGTAGCTCTAGTTCTTGCTTTGCATAGCGGTGTTCCTTGTAGAACATCCAGCACCTTATTCGATAAGGAAAGAGCCGAGATCCCTTCACCGGGAGTGATCTCTTTAGTGAAACTAGCAGATGCTACAAACTCGGTTTGTCTTTTGATTGTTTCTATAGTTTTTGCTTTGCACAGCGGTATATATGATATACCTTGCACCTTATTCGATGAGGAAAGGGCCGACGATCCCTTCACCGGGAGTGACCCCTTTAGCAAAACTAGAAAAACCTCAAAAACACTCCATTTAAAATCACTCGATTCTACAACGATATCAAGTTCATTACGCAAAAGGTTTTCTTAAAAACCTATCGTAGCCCTCCGTCATTTCAGATAAGTACTAGTTAGTATTCGTGCTACGTTTGTTGACTATGTTAAGGTGTAGTGTGCGGTAGCTGATTAGTGCTTATCTGTATAAGCATATGATGCGATTGGATTAGGGTAGTCGTGCGACTTTGTTGACTATGTTAAGGGTCATGCGGGTGGGTTTAATTCAATCGGGAAATGACGGGTTGAACTTGACTAGCACTTATGATTTGTTGACTATGTTAAGGTCATATAGCTGCTAGGGGTAAAATATTATTGGGAGTTTCAAGTGTTGAAATTTGCAATGAGATTGCATACCTTCTATGAGATAGTTGGATCCCGATACCCGCTGCGAGTAAGAGTTACTCCTGGGAGAGTTTTACACATTACAATTAGCCGATCAAGTAGGTGTCTAGAAAGGTGTTAACGGGGTTATGCCTCTGGGAAAACGAGGTTTACTTTAATTAGGTTCATGCGAAAGCACGGGGGATCTCCCTCAAAGTACCGACACTGGCCTGGCTGAAAGATTGGCAAACTTGTAGCGTGTAATTAATCCCGGCTAGTCTTTCCTTTTAGGGTTTGAAGGAAGATTTGATTAAAACAGTGGGAGACATCCTGATTAGATATATTAGATAACCAATCTAATCTTGCAAGAGCATACGCTGAGTGTTTTCTTCTCTCTCTCTCCAGGTAGCGACCATATCACGCCTTAATCAAGATAATAATACAGATATATTGACCGAACCCACTTGTTATACTGAGCTGGGGAACGTTGGTCCCGCTCCAACTTATAATTGTTATAAGACAGAGCAGGAAATTGGGGAATACCAGATTTCCCGTGCCGCCCAAACGAAGAAAGTGCATGTTGATGCATCATCTTCGGGTGTGTTCATTACAGAGAACTGTTTCTCAGTATCCTTTACGTCCTGGGTATGAGATACCGGATCAGAATCCCGCATATGTAATCTGTTACATGGGCTACAGAAAGGTAGAGAACTGAGAATGGGTGATAAGTTTCATGAGACAGAAAACGGTGCAAGTGTTGCAGCCAAGTCTGTTGGTCACTGTCACCCTGTATTACCAGAATACATTGATTCTGAATAAATGTTATTAGATACCGAACCTGATATACAACATCATATCAATTTCTTTATTAGTAAAGAAAGGATATAATTTTGTATTGTTGGATAATGTTTTGAACATTTCCTATATCAAGAGTTGATCGGTTCAGGCACGTTATCTAAAAGCATTGACATTCTAAATCAAACTACAGTTCTTAGTATACAGAACACACATGAGAGGAAGAGTTCAGAAATGAACGAATCCTTCTTGAGGCATTGTAGACTAGGTCATATAAATGCGACCCGACTAGCTAAGTTACATTTAGATGCATATTTAAATCTGTTTGAATTTACATCTTATGAAACTTGCCGGTCATATCACAAAGATAAAATGACCATAGCTCTGTTTATTGGAAACAGAGAAAGAGTTAGTGAACTCTTTGGATTGATACATGCTGATATATGAAAGTCCCCTGTCTACACATGCCAAGACCGGTTCTTTGTACTTCATTGCATTCTCTGATGATCTCTCAAGATTCAGACATATGTTCCTGTTGAAACACAAGTCCGAACCTTTTGAGATATTCACAAAATATAAGTTAGAAGTAGAGAACCAATAACGGGTATAAGTATTATGTCCTTTGATGTGATCAAGGAGGAGAATACTTGAGCACGGGATTCCTGGACTATTCTAAAGAAGAATGAGATTCTCTCTCAGCATTACTCCTCCGCATACACCACAGCACGTCGGTGTATCGGGGCGGAGCAATCACACCCTATGTGATATGGTGTGCTCTATGATGAGTACTACTGAGTTGCATATTTCCTTTTGGGAGTTATGCACTTGAGAAGCTACATACCTATTGAATAGGATTCAAATCAAATCAGTTGCCTACCACTTCATATGTGATATGGAAAGGGAAGAGCCCATATCTTAAGTTTGTTAAGATTTAGGGTTGTCCGGCATATGTCTACAAGCATAATCTGGACAAGCTCGAGGCAAAGTCAGTTCTATGGAAGTTTGTTGGATATCCCAAGCATTCGCAAGGGAATATCTTCTACCAAACCGAGGAACAAAAGTGTTTTGTTTCTCAGCATGCCACCTTTGTGAAAGGGAATTTCTTGTGAAGAAATTAGTGGTCATGAGGTAGAACTGGAAGGAGTTTCAGCTATACAAACTGCAGCTGATGATTTGGTAGAACCGAAGGATTCAATAGTAACCAACGAACCTCAACCTCTCCGCCGATCTAGTAGGGTTCCTCACCCACCTGAGAGATAATTCGGTTTCTCTATGACAGTGGGAGCGAGGATTGCATCATGAGATGATGACCCAACTAGTTTCGAGCAGGCTATCAGGAGTGGGACTCTGTAAGAATGGCTGGATACTTAGTGATCTAAGATGGAATCCTTATACACCAACAAAGTATGGATTTTGGTTGCTTTATCTGAAGAGTTAAATCCCCATCAGGAGCAAGTATATATTGAGAAGATTACTTGGTGTACATGGAAAAGTTGAGAATTTCAAAGCGATGCTTAAGTCCATCCAGATCCTACTTGCCACGGCTACATACCATGACTACGATATCTGGTGGTTGGGTGTCATGACTGCTTTTCTAAATGATGTTTTAGAAAAGAGCGTCTATAAGTACACAGCCAGAAGGCTTCGTAGATAGTGGGAGCAGCAGAAACATGCCCAAGATGTTTTATGTGATAAAACAGGTATCGCGGAATTGGAACATCTGTTTTGATGTGGTAGTCAAAGAGTTTGACTTCATCAAAATGGTAGATGAACCTTGTATATACAAAAAGGTAGTAGAGAGTACGGTGATGATCCTCGTAGAGTACGTGAATGACATACTCTTGATAGGGAAGGAGTTTCCTATGCTACGCTCGGTCAATCTCCGCTTATCACAAGGATTCTCCATATAGGATCAAAGTGATACCTCCTAAATCCTGGGATTTGGATCTATGAGATAGATCTAATTAGATGTTAGGATTCTCACTAGTTGTAGTGAGATGATATCAATCGATCCTGGGAAGAATCACTGGAAAAGTTCCAAGATGATAAAGACGACTGAATGTCAGTCGCAGGTATTGTCTTTACCCTCAGTGGAGGGTCGGTATGTTGGAAGAGTTCCAAGCTAGATACCGTGACATACTAGACGATTAAAGGCAAGATACATCGTTACCAAAGATGATACCAAAGAGGCAGTCTGGATATATATAGGTTCATGAGATGAACTTCGTTCCTACCATTGTGTGACAATGGAGTTGTGGCTTATGCCAAGGAACCCCCGTCCTATCAGAAATCCAGATATAATTCTTAGGCAGTATCACCTGATCATGGAGATGGTTGATCTCCAGGGAGATCGAGGTTAGGAGAGTAGACACAGAGGACAACGGCGCGGATCCACTCACAAAGGCCTTTTTCCCAGTAGAGACTTTTATGGGATGGTTGAGTATGAGATACTTCAACCGCATCTAATTGTTGGGTATGTGATACCACAACAGATGGCCCTAGTGCAAGTGGGAGATTGTTAGTTATATGTATGCCCTAGATGCCATTACTGTACATATGATGTATATTGTAATGGATGCTTGGACATATATAGGGAGGACTTTCTTGCTCGACATGATAGTATGCTATCTGGTTGTACTTTATCTTAACATGTACTCTGATTGTCTCTATGTTACATGTTGATAAAGCCCTTAGGATATGTACTCGACTACTGGGACTATGATGAGATCATACTAGTGGGGCCACGGTAGTCGACGAGTACATCCTATAACTGTTCCTAGTCGAGGGTGTATCGAGACAGGGCATCGATATACCAGAGTAGACTAGCGTATACGCATATTGACCCATATGATGGGCGATGGATGATCCCATATCCATCGGTGTTTGACATCAAGGATGGTGTACGGGTGCTCAGTGGAGACTGGGTACACTGGATGGACTCGCCGAGAACTCCCAGATGGTATTATACCTTACGTCAGATGGCAGTTCTCCGGTGACACTAGTACAGAGTAGTCTGTTGACCCGAGATCGTCATAGAGTCTTGTGTGATTCCCACTGTTCCCACTGTGCTTTGATTTCCATCATACCACGTCCAAGAGGGCATGCAAAAAGGTGGCTTTTGGGTACAGTCCCGAATCACATGGAGGCAATGAGCGATAGGAGGGGATTCGTCTCTCCCGGTATAGGGAGTTGATGTTGTGCTGTGTTCGATTGGCTATAACCGGAAATCCCTGGCCAGGGTTGCTGAGATTTACTGGTAAGTGTTATCAGTAGTTTCTCGAACTGTTATAGACCTCATATCGACACGACTTATCGAGCTACTGGGGTCTGACGTTTACCACCCCTAGGCTAGATATGCGACATATCAGACGACGAGACCAGACTGTACGGGAGTGTTACTGATTGGGTTCATGGGAGAATGTACAGACTTGCTTGTTGATCTTCTGATCGCTCAATACCCGGGGGTCGTTACGTTTAGCAGACCGCTTGCGTCTTGTGGGTGTTTGATATGATCATCACCTACTACCGGCGTATTGACGAGTCTTTAGAGTCCTACACAGGGGTTTCCTGGCTCAAGAGAAACGGAGTAGGAACACATATGTGATATGTGCGGGACCGAGATTAATACGATATGAGATACCGTATTCTATTCTCGCGATTCGTGACATTGATCGGTTGTATGCGATATAGCTTGGTTATCGGATCAAGTGTTGATTCGATAAGTTGTTACACATGATATTAGTCGGTTATAGCCGGGTTATTAAATCAAGAGTTGATTTAATAATTTAATGTATAATTATATATTTGATATATTACATTACATTAACTAGTATTAGCTCACTTATGATTTATTTTCTTACTAGATTGTGCACATTGTTTATATGTGATATATGCAAGTGTACATGTTTGTATCATGCTTGATGATACATACAAGATGGGTGTATGAGACTTATATCAAGTTTAGGTTAAATTAGGGTTTACTTATTTCCTTAAGAATAACAAAAGAGATGAGACTTTAGTCAATGTTATCAAGCTTGTAGAAGCTTGTATGCAACATTGACAAAGTCAACTCTTTTGTCATTCCTTAGGATATTAGTTAACCCAACCCTTAACCTCATATTTTGGTTAATTCTCTACATGAGTTAAGCATGAGGGCTTAACTCAAGCATGGTGGAATAATTCATTGGATAAGTTTTCATTTGGATGAATTATTCACTTCTTCTTCTTCTTCATCAAGCTCCATAAAAAGCTTACTAGCTCTAATGGTGCCATGAGAAAAAGTGTGAGAAATTCAATTCTAAAGTGATCCCACTTCCCACTTCTTCATCCTCTACCACTTGCCATATAGTAGAGTGTGTTCTCTTCACAAAGTTCTTGACCTAGTGAAGGAATAGCTTGAGTTAGTGTCTCCCCGACGTAGATCATCTTCGGCCTCGAAGTTATCGAAGCAAGCACGTTCGTTTTTCTTATGGAGCTTCTCTAGAGTCTGGAGTTCACGATTGCAGTGAAGGGGACATCTACATGGAGCTATTGAAGTGAAGGACCGGATCTACAAAGGTTGTAATCCCTCTCACTTAGTGTTAAGCTGTTTAACATACTTGTTTTCGCCTAAACCCTAGTTTAAAGATCCGGCTTTGGGTTGTTCGGCACGGCTAAATTTTTAATCGGGCATGGTTGATGCCTCGTAGAACCTTGTGAGCGTGCCTAGCAACCTTACAGCCCCAACCTAAATGCAAGTTGGTGTCTGAACGACTTTCCTTGGCCTCAGCTGGGGGCAAGGCCATCAACACCAACAAAACTACAACGCGTCTCGAACAAGCTCTGGCGGTGCCCCTGACAACTGCTCGATCGGGTGTCTTCTCTAAGCTCCCCGCTAATCGACTCACGGTGGCTTCCCAGGAAACAGATGCCCGCCAAGCCCTTAAAATTGAGAAGCTAAGGCAGAAAAAACTCAGATATAGAGTCAACAAAAGGGCTAGGGCTCCTGCTAGGCTGAACCTCATGAGGTTCGAGGAACAGGGTTACCCCGCCAAAGATGAGGAAATGGCTGGATATATGGTCCACACTGTATACATGGTGGGCACGCGCAGCAAGAGGAAGGACGGGGCCACCACATCTCAAATCCAATCTGGCTTGAATGTGGTCGCCGCTTCCCAAGAACAACCGCCTCCGCTGGATGATGAAAACCCTCTCGACGAGGATGACAGGAAGAAAGACCCCTCAGTCCATGTAGAGTCAAGCTCGGACAGCGAGGAAGAGCCGACTTTTCGCCCCAGGACCGCGGAGCAAGAGCTGCTTCAAGAGCTCCGAAAGCAGCTCAGGAACAAAGACAAGGAGATGACCAAGCTCTACTAAAAAATTGACGACTTGACAAACGTCGTCTTACAGCTCACTGCCTAACTTGCCCCTCAGCCGCCCAACCAGGCGGAAGGCTCTCATGAACCGGGAAACGATATCCCGAAACAGCCGACGCCCATTCCCTCAAATCCAAAAGTGGGCGCACCGCATGAAAATCAGCCGCATCCTATCTCGGAAAATGTCTTGGCTACCGATGACAGTAGCCCGCTAACTCAGGATCAAATCTTGGATTTGGTTGCCAGCAAAGTCAAAACATTGGTGGCCGAAGCCGAAGCGCAAAAAGATATCAGCAGTAGTGGGAGACCATATCCTGCTCAGTATGATCTGGTAGAATTTCCTAGCGGCTATGTCATCCCTAAATTCGGAAGATTCGATGGGACGGGAAATGCGAATCAGCACATTGCCCACTTTAAAGCCTCATGCGGGAATACTGGGGGCAATGATGCGCTTCTCCTCCGCCAGTTCGTTAATAGCTTGACCGATGTTGCTTTCGATTGGTACGCGAGCATACCGGATGGCTCCGTCACAACTTTCGTCCAAATGGAGTCTCTGTTTCGGCAGAGGTTCATGATCGTTAGCGATAAGATCACCATCGCCGACCTCGTAAGGATCAAGCCAAAGAACAACGAAAGCAGCACGGATTTTATAACCCGATGGCGCAACCTCTCCATCAAATGTGAACCGCCGATAGAGCAGGACCAATCTGTCAGTCTCCTTGTCGGAAATCTCAACAATTGGATGGCCCCGTTTCTATGCACCGCGGGTCTCAAAACATTCCAAGAGCTGACCAGGAAAGTTCAGATGCTGGAGCGCTCAAAGCAGGAGTCCTCCTTGGATTCCCAAAATAACAATAAGTCCTGGAGAAACCAAAAGGACGACAACCGGAAAAACGAAAGCTCCAACAACACCGATTCCCTGGATAAGCAGAGAGCGGACGAAGCAAAGACTAACAAATCTCGAGAGCCAACTTTGGAAGAAAGAAGAAATAAGGTCTACTCTTTCCGAAGGGACAAGGTCCACAAAATTTTTAAAGATGCTCTGAAGAATGGCTTGCGGCTACCAGAACCAAAAAGGCTGAGTGAAGCGAACAAGACTGATCATCCCAACTTTTACCCGTACCACCGAGTGCTGGGACACACTATTGAAGACTGTTGCATCTTCAAGGATTGGGTCGAGAAACAATACAAGGCGGGAGAAATATCATTGTCCCCTGGCGTGTTAACAAGCAATCAAGCTGCGACCGCCAATTTCATACAAACGGAGGCCGAAGTCCTTCAGGGACCTGATTCTCTCAAACATCTGCCTTTCTTTGAAAACAGTCGACTACCACGTCATTAAACTGGGAACAGTCGACCACCACGTCATTAAACTGGGAACAATCGACCTCTAAGTCGTTAAACCGGGAATGTAAAAATATATATATATATATATATATATATATATGTAAATAAATAAAAAAATGTGTAAATAAAAGAAAAATAAAGAAAAGCCGAAATAATGGGGCGACTCGCAATAAAAATCAGCGAGTGAAAATAAAAATGAAAATAAAGCCGAAATGATGGGGCAACCGCGAATAAATAGCCGAGATGATAGGGCAATCGCGACCTTCGCGATAAGAAAAGCTGAAATGATAGAGCAATCGGGGTAAAACAAAAACAAAAACAAAAAAAAACAAAGGCGAATGATGAGTCGCTCCTGGTACCATATCCCAGTGCAGCGATGCAGACGCCAACCAAAATCCAATCTCTCAAAATTCTCCCAGCCCTACGGTTAGTCCCCAAATTGACTGCCGTATACAATTCACGGGTTCAAATAATTCTCATCATACCCATGCCCCACCGTAATCACCAGTTACGCGGCTGGTCTCCGCTCTTGGAATTATGCTCCATTGGGAAGACCCACTCATGTGTCCTCATGATGCATGAGGAGAACAAACCATCGTGGGATCTTTACGACTCACAAAGGAAAAACACTTGCTTATCGGTAGGTACTCTTGAGCCGTGTTTGCTAGTCAATTGCAGGATACAGGTTCTCGGCTCTAAACGGTGAAATTCATGGAAAAACACGATAAAATCCGGGTTCCTGCCAACCACAGATAAAACACGGGTCTCCGCTCTTTATCCGTCTGTTGCCACACACCAGTTTAAGAGACAAAATGGCAAATCAATGTCATTTTCATGCACAAGGCTCAATGGCAACACAAGATCCAAGAAATCTACATGGAGCTCGAGGAAATCATGACAAAAGATCCACTTTTGATCATCAGAAATTCTGGAAAAATCGTGAGAAAAATCTGAGAAAAGATATATACTAGACTCATGGGCACAGCAAACCAGGGAACCCTACAAAATTCGGCGGCCTAACTCCACTAAAGGGCCGCAGTTCCGCGGCATAAGCAGGCTTAGGCCGCGGAACCGCGGCCGTATGGTGGCGGCAGTTGACCAATTTTTGTGGGCAGATTGGTCATTTCACTTTAGTTCTGAATGTTGCCCTAGGTTTTCATTTTCCAGCCTATAAATAGCCCAGAACCTTGTGAAGGAAAGGGTGCTTAATCTTGTATTTTTAGGTTTTAGAATACTTGTTGTTCTTCTTCCTCTTCTCATCTCTTCTCCATTGAAAAACTTGTAGTGAGCTTTTGTGAGTGAAGAATGATGAATAAAGAAGTTCTTTTTGTTATTATACTTGTCTTGCTCTTGTTATGTTAATTGCTTGTAATTTTCAATTGTTAACTTAGTTGTTGTTATTTGTATTTGTTTCTTTCTTGTTCTCTTTTCCTTTATCCTTAAACAACCATGATGCTTACGTTTGATCCTTGCCAAGGTGAGGTCGCAAATAGCTAGTTGTTATCTTCTAATCTCCTTCTTTCTATCTTCCTCCTTTGTTTTATTTTTCGTTCTTCTTGTAATGGGTGAGTAATTTCCATACTTGTTAGGGTAGGATAAGGGAAGTTTGAGAGAAGGAAATCTCTCTCACTCTTTTCTTGCCCAACATCTTAAATCGACTCCCGTTAATTGAACCACAATCCGCTCCTTACGGCATCCTATCCTACATGATAGCGGTGATTCCGTAGTGAGACCGGTTGTGGTTGAATTAACCGGAGGTTATGGCTAAGAGCCAAGAACGGACGGACAAGCACCAAAAGGAAGAACTTAAGCGTTGGAAAGCCTAGCTTATACTCGCAAGTTCCTTCCTAGTCGTGCTAATCCCCGTTGTTGCCGATTACCGTGACACTGATATTAAGAGTGGCAACGAAAGAGGTGAGCGACTCCTAACTCAAACTAACCTAATCCTAACCCTAACAAGCTCTCTTTACAATCATTTTAACACTTAGTTAATCACAAACAAATCTGGAAAATTGGACTTAACTCGTTAAAGCACATAGAAAAAGATTCCCATCTCCCTGCGAACGACCCGTACTCAACCGGCTAGCTACAAGCGAAACCGTCTTGATTGCGGTAATTAACTAAACTTGAACACGCAGAATCTCTAACAATCAATAAGCTAACCAAAATAGCCCTATACTGATCAGCAGTAACCGATCCACCATAACAGTCATCTGTGGATTTCCCTCGGTTCTACTTATTTCTTTCTGATACCTCCTGCTTATTCAGAAGATAATATCTCTAAAGGTAATTTAATTTAAATTTAGTATTCAAATTATTTAAATATATATTTAATTACCTTTTCTTCGGGTGTATCCTAATGTAATAGGAGAAACACAAACTGATCTCTAGGGATAATGGAGGGAAGAGCGGCAAAACGTTCCTAATCATCCGTAAATTTCACTAATTGTTTGAATTTTTTCTTCAATCTTTGACGCCATCTCTTGAATATTTATGACATCTCATACCGGACATGCGTCCAATATCTGTCTATATCGTATTCTAAGATGAAATGTTTCTATAATACAGATTAATAAATATAATATTTAATAAATTTATAACATATAACAGGTATACATGTAATGTTGAAATATAGTTGAGTTATGTATTACCAAGAGTGAGCGCAAAGTCCATACGTATGCTTCTCAGGGGTTATCTGCAAACTTGAAGCCCATATTCCAGAAGTCGTTATTGCGAACGAGAATACCGATATAACCGTGGAAATGTGTAGCCTATGTTTACCGCCGAAGACCGGACTGAGACGATGTGATGTCTAGCCTGAATTTAGGGGCAAATGCTATTTGGACATATCCATCCACCTCTCCGAAAATACCAAGTTGATTTATGACACCATATATCGGAGGTTTGGATAGATGCGACCGTTGTACCGGATTTCATTAGATTCCCTGTCATTTGTGTGGGGTTTTTGATTGTGGGGACGCTCATCCCTGTAGGCGTAAGCCCCTGTAGTTAATTACGTTATCGCGTTGCGATAACCACTTTCTCCTTCTCCAGCAGTTCACATCGTGTCATGTATTATTTTGTTTGTATTGATTGCCCATGGATTGTATACGGAAACTAGTTTATGTCGTCGCTCGTAGAGCGCAGATCAGTCCAAATCCGTATATTTTAGATTTTGGTTTTGAACTTAGATTATATTTTTCTTTAGTTCAAAAATATTTTATTTTACTTAAGGACCGTTAATCTAGTTTGAGATTAAGATCTACTTAAATATATGAGCATTTTGGTTCAATTTATTTTACTAAGGATACGTCAGTCTTATTTGAGATTAAGATCAACTTAGCAATATTTTCAGGATCGTTAAATTTTAGTTGAGATCCAAACAACAGAGCATTTAGGCTCAGCTGCAAGAAACTTCAGAAAGACTTTTAGCCAATTTGGGCTTGGTCTGCTCAATCTTTTTTCTTTTCTTCTTTTTTTTTATTCAAAAGTACTAAGCATTTATTTGGGTTTTGTTTGTTCAGCATTTTTCCTTTTATGCAGAAGTGCAAAGCACTTGTTTAGGTCTCTGGCGCTCACATGTGTATCATGTGAAGCACTTAGTCATGGGCGCTGCCCAATCAGTGCTAAGCACTTTAGTCATTTTGACTGAATATATATAATGCTATGCACTTTTATATGGCGCTCATATGTGAATCACGTGAGGCGCTGAAATATGGGCACTGTCGAACCAGTGCTAAGCACTTAGTCATTTTGACGGAATATGAAGTGTTAAGCACTTGGTATAGCGCTCACGTGAGGAGCACGTGCGGCGCTAGGATGTGGGCGTTGCCCAATCAGTGCTAAGCACTTAGCCATTTTGACTGAATATGAAATGCTAAGCACTTGGTATAGCTCTTACGTGAAGAGCACGTGCGGCACTGTGGGCGTTACCTAATCAGTGCTAAGCACTCAGCCATTTTGACTGAATATGAAGTGCTAAGCACTTTTACTCGGCGCTCACGTGTATTACATGTGAGGCGCTGGCCTTATGTTTCGAGCGCCCACCTCAGAAGCATGTGAGGCGCTGAGTCCTTTGTTTGGGATGCCCATGTGGGAAGCATGTGAGGCGCTGAGTCCTTTATTTTGGGAATCTTTTAGGCGCTCACGTGTCATTCATATGAGACGCTGAGTTCCTTTTCTTTTTTAGAGATAGAATCTCTATTAATGATATTTTGACCATTAATGATCACCAAGATTTTTGTTTTTGAAGATTTGGGATCTTTTCTTTTTTTTATTGGAGAACTAAGTTTCTTTTCATACTAAGTTCTTTTATATAAGGTTAAACCCTGGTTGCAGATGAATTAAATTTCTAGAACCATAAGCTCTCTTCTCCTTTTTTTTTAATCTAGTTCTTTCCCCTAAATTTTGAGCTTGAGGAACAAAATCTCCTCGATAAGAATTAAATTCTCAACTTGTGGGGAGATTTGCTTTGCAAATCTCAGATCAGAGGAAGAACTAAGTTCTTTTTATGAAGAGTTGAACCTTTATTTTCATTTTACTAGGAAAAAGAGATACATTTTATATCTAATGTTCTTTACCTATGGTTTGAAAGAACGAGTAGATCTTTTTTGAAAAACAATTCAATTCTCAATTGCGGCTTCTATCATTTTGTTTGCAGAAACTTATGGGGGGTTCGTCCTTTTTTGCGTCTGTGAGACTTGAAGTCTCAGGTCCTTTTTATAGGTAAGGCAAATTATTGATTAGTTTTGAGAAAATCTCTCATTGAGAGATCCCAATTGATTTTATTGGTCTCAAAAATTATTTGGAGAATTTTATCCACCGTTAGATTTTTGATCCAGCGATTTCTGTTTTACAGAATATGTTTTCTTATTTTTAACAAGATTAAGGAAATATTTTTCCATATACAGAATTTAATTCTGTCAAACGGTGATTTTTAATCATCATTGGATTTAATCCAACAGCTCACTGTTTTACAGAGAACAATATTTTTTTGTTTAGAAAGATTGAGAAAATATATTCCCAAAAATAGAATATAATTCTATCATTGGATCCTTGATCCATCCGAGAATATCTTTCTCACTTAGAAAGATTAGGGAGATATTTTCTCCTAATAGAATTTAATTTTGTCATTTGATAGTTTATCATCACCATTGGATGTTTGATCCAACAGCTTTATTTAACAGAGAATATTCCAAGTTTTAGAGAAATAATTTCCATGTAGAATTTAATTCTACCGACTCTTAATTTTGGCGTTGGCGCTCACGTGTTATGCACGTGGACGCCACTTACGAATTAAATTTTTATATATAACAGGCGCTTTTGTGCTTTGCACATTGGCGCTCACGTGAACTTCACGTGTGGCGTCACTATAAAATTTAATCCTATAAGAGGTCAGCACTGGCGCTCACGTGGGAAGCACGTGAGGCGCTGCCTCATTGGTTTTAACAGAGCTTGGCTCTTATTATTGTATTTAATTATTTGGGTAAAAATGCTCCCCACCGCTTTTCTCACGTGGCTTACACGTGAGTGCAACGGTGTCACTTTTACCACCGTTGGATCAGTTAGAATGTTGAACCGTAAAGTTGAACCGTCCCCCCATATCTTATAAATAAGGCCTTTGGCCCTTGAGATGACTTCCGTCTCATTATCTTCTTCCTTGAACCTTACTTTTCTTTTGAGAATTTAATTCTCTTTTCAGAGCTTAGATCTCTGTCCTCAGAACTCCTTTGATCAGAGTTAAACTCTGCCAAAATTTTGGTAAGCATTATGAACAGAGCTTATCTCTTAACCTCTTTTGAGCATGTTCCCTAATATTTAAACATAATAAAAAGTGCCAAGCTCTGTTAAATTTTAATGAGGCAGCGCCTCACGTGCTCCCCACGAGGGCACCAGCGCCAACACCAACCCTTTAGGATTAAATCCTATGGTGGCGCTGCACGTGAAGCTCACGTGGGCGCCAATATGCAAAGCACAGGAGCGCCTATCATATATAAAAATAAAATACTTAAGTGGCGCCCACGTGCATGACATGTAAGCGCTGGCGCCCAAGTTAAAATCAAGTAAAATTAAATTCTACATGGAAATAGTTCCCTGAAAAACTGGGATACTCTCTGTTAAACAGAGCCGTTGGATCAAAAATCCAATGGAGATGACAAATTATCAAAATATAGAATTAAATTCTATTAGGAGAAAATATCTCCTAAATCTTTCTAATACTCTCGGTCGGATCAAAGATCCAATGATAGAATTAAATTCTATTTTGGGAATATATTTTCCCAATCTTTCTAAATAAAGAAGGATTGCTCTCTGTAAAACAGAGAGTCATTGAATTAAAAATCCAGTGGTGAATAAAAATTACCGTTTGATAGAATAAATTCTGTTAGAAAACAAGAAAATATATTCTGTAAAACAGAAATCACTGGATCAAAAATCCAACGATGGATAAAATTCCCCGAATAATCTTTTAGACCAATTAAATTGATTGGTATCTCTCAATGAGAGATTTTCTCAAAAATAATTAACAATTTGTCTCTCCAATATAAAATATCCGAGACTTCAAGTCTCACATACATGCATATAGAGGAGACCCACTCATAAGCTCTTGTAAAATAAATAAAATAAAAAAATAAATAAGGCTCTCCAAAAGCTTCCACAAAAAGAACAGAGAATTTGATTCTCAAAGAAGAAGATCTTCCTCCTCAAAACCCTAGGTAAAGAAAAATAGAGATCAAAATATCTTCTTTACCTATCTAAGGGTTTAACCCTTCTCAAGAACTTAGTTCTTTCTCTAGATTTGAGATCTACAAGACAAGTCTCCCACAAGTTGAGAATTTAATTCTCATCGGGAAGATCTTGTTTTTGAGAATCAAAGATTCAGGGAAAAATAAGGTTGATAAAAAAATGGAGTTCATAATACTCCAGGAACTTAGTTCCTTCAAAACAAGAACTTAGCTCGTACGGAATCCGATCCCAGATCCTTAAAATAGTGATCTTGGTGATCATTAATGGTTAAAATACCATTAACGGAGGTTTAATCTCTCTGAGAATATCAACAGAGATTAAATCTCCAAAAAAAAAGAACTTAGTGCCTCACGTGAAAAATACGTGGGCGTCCAATACAGAAGGCCGACGCCTCACGTGAAATACACGTGAGCGCTGAGTAAAAGTACTTAGCACTTCATATTCAGTCAAAACGGTTGAGTGTTTAGCACTGATTAAGAAGTGCCCAGGGCCTCACGTAAAACACACATAGGCACTCAATAAAAATAAACAAGACAACACTACACGTGCTCCTCACACGGACGCCATATAAAAGTGCTTTGCACATTATATACAGCCAAAACTGTTGAGTGCTTAGCACTGATTGGGTAGCGCCCAACGCCTCACGTGAAAAACACGTGGGCGCTCAACAAAATAAAATGAGACAGCGTCGCACGTGCTCCTCACATGGACGCCATACAAAAGTGCTTAGCACTTCATGTTTAGTCAAAATGACTAAAGTGCTTAGCACTTATTGGGCAGCGCACATGACTGAATGTTTCACATGATACACATGTGAGCGCCAGAGCCCCAAACAAGTACTTAGCACTTTTGCATAAAAGGAAAAGGGTTGAACAAACAAAACCCAAATAAGTGATTAGCACTTTTGAATAAAAGAAAAAGAAAGAAGAAAAGACTGAGCAGACCAAGCCCAAATTGGCCAAAAGTCTCTTTCTGAAATTTATAGCATCTAAGTCTAAATGCTCCGTTGTTGGATCTTAAATAAAATGATCCCTAAAATGTCGCTAAGTTTATCTTAGTCTTAAATGAGACTAACGTATCCTTAGTTAAAAATAAATTGAGCCCAAATGCTCATATATTTATGTTGATTTTAATCTCAAACTAGATTAACGGTCCTTAAATAAAACAAAATATTCTTTGAACTAAAAGAATATATAACCTAAATTTAAAACCCAAATCTAAAATATACGGATTTGGACTAATCCGCGCCCTACGGGCGACAACATAAAATAGTCTCCTTATACAATCCACGAGCAACCTTAAAAAACAAAATAACACACGACACGAAGTGACCTACTGGAGCAGGAGAAAGTGGTTATCGCAACGCGGTAACGTGATTAACTGCAGGGGCTTGTGTCTACAGGGAAGAGCGTCCCCAGAATCAAAACCCCCTCCCAAATGAGGGGGAATCTGATGAAGTCTGCTATAATGATCGCCTTTATCCAAACCTCTGATATACGATGCCATAAATCAACTTGGTATCTTCAGAGAGGTGGATGGAGAAGTCCAAATAGCATCTGCCCCCAAATTCAGGGCAGACCTACCTACATCTCGGTCCGGTCATTCGGCGGTGAACAGATTCTGGCACGCCCAGTGGGACCTTTTTCTCTTTCCACTCCACACTTCGCGTGTCATGTTTCGCGAACAAAAATCGCGGTTCGCTGTGGTTGCCCTTGGATTCGAGGTACTAAAACTCGATGTCTTGCTCATGAGCAGAAAATCAATGGCTTTCAACTGCACCTCATGCAACAGCAGCTCCTGCTCCACCCCCAACTGGAGGAGTGACCTACGGGCCCAATACAGCCTCTATTTTCTCAATGCCGGTGGGGCAGGTCACCCAAGCCACTACTGGATTGTTCTTTGGGACCATGCTCCCACCTGTGAGTTTCGGTGCCTCAACGTCGCAAGAAGAAGCTCCTAGAAGGTCGGTTTTCGATCAATTGGCAACCATAACGGCCTCTCTCAACGGACCGTCCAAATCTGGCGTCTCAGTCTTCAACGGGCTGAGCAAGAGCTCGAACGGGCCCGTAAAGAAGCTCGTGATACCTGAAGGGGCTATCCCAAAACGGATAGCCCTCCTTACTCCTGCTACAAGTGAAGCCGTCAAAGGTGTGTCCCCCATCAGACGATCGGTCTTCGAAAGATTGGCCGGTTCTCCACAAACTCCATCAAGGACGTCGGTTTTCGAAAGGCCGACGCCGATTGAAACCCCTCAGCAAAGCCGGGGGCATGATGAAGCCGCCTCCAAGACTGAGGAGGTCCCTTCTGCGAAGCACGCTCAACGTCGCCATTGGCGCCGAGTGAGAGAAGCTGGGGGCAACTCCCCATATGTACTCACCCTACTGGCTCCTACAGTAGAGTTCGACACTGCTGTTCTAATTGAGAACAGTTTTGAACCGCTCAGGAGGGTGCGTAAAAACTCCCCAACGGCGGTGCTAAAGAAATTACCCCCACCTGCAAAAGTTACAGTGCAGACAAAGCCGGAGCGGCCTTATCAGCGGCTCTCCTCGTAAATTCATAGGGTCTAGCGAAAAGTCCAAGACTCTGTGATTGACAAAAACTACTCACATCGACCAAAGAAATCGAAGGTCCTACAAGAAAAAGACCACTCCTCCGCCATACAACGGGGGAATTCTCCAAAACAGGAGCCTGTCACAACGGGTCCTTCGACTCCAATCTCCTATAAAAGAATGAGGATGGAGAAAACTCTACCACCCGTAACAAATTCCAAAGGCGATAGATCTAAACGCCCAAAGTCTGGGAGCATTATCGTCCATACGGTCTATATGACCAATGGGCAAAAAGGGAGCCATTCTTCGGTGAATCACTGATCGCAAACTCGGTCGCTGACAAAGGCTCAGGAGTAAAAACAAAAGCTCCAGGAAATGTTGAACAAAATGGAGGTACTCACTGGACAGAAAACAAGTCTGGACAAAGAGGTCGAACAACACCAAGATTAAGAGACCGATATAGAGTTTCTGCAAAAGGTGCTCCAGAGAAATGACAAGGAGGCCGCTAAGCAAGCTGCTAACTTGAAGCAGATACCTCTCTTGTTCCAAGACATGATTGGAATGATGATCCAGCCAGAACCCTCGGCCGAAGATCCGCCGATAATCATCGCTGATGACATAGGGGACATATCAAACTCTCATCCGGCTTTATCAGTGGCCAAAGAAGAAACAATCTCCAAGGCCACCCTTTATGGTTATATTGCTCAACAAATAAGAGCTCATCAAGCTAATGAAGCCGCCTGCCAAATTGTCAGAACTGGACGACTATATCCAGGCTGGTATGATCAAATCAATTACCCGTCAGGGTATGCGATCCCCAAGTTCCATGTATACAAAGGACCAGGCAATCCTCACCAACATGTCACGCAATTCAGAGCTTTATGTGATAACTCCGGAGGCAACGACAAACTGTTGCTTCGCCAGTTCGTTGGCAGCCTGTCAGAAACAGCCTTAAAATGGTACTCGGAGCTCCCAAATGATTCCGTGAAAACATTTGCAGAGATGGAACTATTGTTCACACAGTGTTTCGCCAGCGTGAGCGAACGCACTCCGATCATGGCATTAATCAATGCCAGGGTAAAGCCGGGAGAGACATGGGTCCAATACACGATCCGGTGGCGGAACCTGTGGTCTAAGTGCGAACAACGCATTGAAGAATCCTCTACCGTGGGCATGTTCATCGGGATCCTTGATCCTCAAACGACTGTGTCCTATTTCATGACATTCTTCAAACCAACTACCTTCCAGGCTCTGATAGATAAACTGGCTCAAATGGACCAGATGGGCCATTGGCCCTCCTCCTGATGGAGTTCTTGATAACGTATCGACCCCTCAAAGCAGTGAAAGGTCATGCCACTACCGACTTTCTCGCGGAGCATCCGATACCAGCTGACTCTCCCTTAAATTGTGAGTTGCTAGACGAACACAAGTTCGATGCAATCGAAAAAGAAAATGATTCCCAATGGGAACTCTACTTCGATGGAGCATCTTCCATGAAGCGGCGAAAGCAAAATGCTCCCATAATCAAAGCTGGGGTGGGCCTTATCTTCGTGACCTCTCAAGGAGGGATATTGCGTTACGCTCTTTCCTTAATTGAGCCAAGAACTAACAACGAAGCTGAGTACGAAGCTTTGATAGCAGGTCTTGAGATCGCTATTGACATGGGAATCAAATACCTCCTCATATATGGAGACTCCCAGCTCATTGTTAGCCAAGTGAATGGCGACTATCAGACATGCAACCCAGAGCTGATAAAGTATGGAGAAAGAGTGCAGTAACTGCTGACACAAATCCTTTTCTTTACCCTGGAAAGTATACCGCATGCGGAAAATAGTAAGGTGGATGCATTGGCCAAATTGGCTAAGGAATTGGCCGATGAAGACCTCGATGACGTGAGGATCATTGTCCAAAGCCGCAGGGTTCTCGCGGCAACAGATATATTTTCGGAAGACCTGAAAGAGCCATCTGAAGGAAAAGAAATGATCGAATAAGTAACCCTTCAAATAGAGGACGAAGGAAAGGTCAAGGACTGGAGGGGTGTCTTCATAGATTACTTTAAGTCCCAACGAACGCCCGAAAATGCGTCGTCTAGACATCAGCTCATAAAACGAGCACCGTCTTTTGCCTTCATCAATGATACTCTATATAACAGATCGTTCGACTGTCTATGGCTAAGATGGCTGGGGCCAGAGGAAGCAAAGAAAGTCGTCCAAGAAACTCACGACGGACTTTGCGGTTCTTATCAAGCTGGGCCAAAGATGAAGCTGAAGATAAAAAGAATGGGTTACTATTGGCCTACGATGATCCAAGACTGTCTCGAATATGCGAAGCTGTATCACTCATGCCAAATTCATGGGGACTTCATCCATCAACATCCAAATCCACTACACCCAACAGTGACCAGCTGGCCGTTCGAAATGTGGGGAACCGATATAATCGGCCCTATCGAACCAACGTCTTCTAAAGGACATCGGTTCATATTGGCAACGGCTGATTATTTCTCTAAGTGGGCAGAAGCAGTACCACTGAGGGAGGTGAAGATGGAGAATATCCTCCACTTCTTTAGAACCCATGTCATCTATCGGTTCAGCCCTCCGCGATGGATAATCACGGAGATTCTAGGTCCCGTGCTTGTTGAAGGCACCATCAAAGTCAACCTTCCACATCGGATGCTCTTCTCCATCCCCTTTGTAAGCCAATCTAAGGGATAATGGGCCAGCTTACAGAAGTTATAAAATAAGCCGCTTCGTACAACAACATAAAATAGATTGGAGATACTCTTCAGTCTATAATTCTTGGACCAACGGTCTAACTGAAGCTTTTAACAAGACCTTAATAAAGATGATAAACAAGACGGTGTGCAGAAACAAAAAATACTGGCATGAAAGGCTGCATGAAGCTCTTTAGGCGTGCCGAACAACGTTCAAGACGGCCACGAATACAATACCATACGCATTGGTGTTTGGCACAAAAACAGTGCTCCCGTTAGAAATAGAACTCCTCTTTTTACGAGTAGCGGTTCGATACGAGCTGACAGATGAAGAAAATGCTCATCTTAGGCTTGAGAAGCTCGACGCCCTTGACGAAACTCTCCTTATAGCACCATAAATTATGGAGACTTATAAGGCAAGAATGGCACGGTCATACGAAAAACTGACCAGGATGAGAACATTCCGCCAAGGCAAACTCGTGCTAGTCGTCAAAAGACCGATGATCCCCAATCATGCAAAACGAGGGAAGTTTAAGCCGAGCTATGAAGGCCCGTACATCATAGACAAAATCTACCAAGGTGGAGCCTACCTGCTCATGGATATGCATGGCGAAAGACCTTTCCGGCCAATAAATGGTTGATTCCTAAAATAATACTACGTTTGACGAGTCATGACTTAGATCAATGATAGATGACGACGCTTGTATCCATTCGTTATCTTCCTGAGTTAGAACCCTGAGAGTAGTATCCAAAAAACTCCATCACCCCAAAATATGGCGATAATGGACCGAAACGTCCCTAAACTAATGCGTTCCCCCAAACACGGGAATAATGGACCGAAACGTCCTTAAACTAACAATGGACCGAAACGTCCTTAAAAATAACATTCGCCTTCAAAACGGGAATGTTGTACCGAAATGTTCTCAAACTAACAGTTGTCCCCATAATGAGAATGGTGGACCAAAACATCCTTACACTAATAATTGACCGAAAAGTCCTAACTAATAATGGACCGAAACGTCCCTAAACTAGTGCGTCACCTCAAACAGGGCGCATCGCCCTAAATACGGCGATATCCTCCCTTGAGATCTATATTGCAATCGAAGTCTCGACGGTGAGGGTTGCAACTCAGGTACTACCGGCTACACAGCTACTCCAGTGATGAAGCCACCCCCAAGTTCCACTGGCAAACAAATGGATCACCTGCGACGAACCTACTTTCGGGAGTTCCATCGCTCGTTAAAAAAAAACGGCATGTCCATAAGCAAAATGGGCACGGATGAAAACCCGAACGGGCGCCGTGAGTAAAACAGCAGACTGCCAACGAGTTTGTGAAAACCCGAAAGGGCGCACTCTCATTAAAAAAGTGGTATGTCAACAAGCGAAATGGGCACGGATGAAAATCTGAAAAGGCCCTGTGAGTAAAAACAACAGGACTGCCGGCGAGTTTGTGAAAACCCGAAAGGGCGCAATCTCGTAAAATAAAAAATTATATGCACTTGCAAGGTCCTCTCGACCTTATGAAGGGAAAATACCTGCATGAGATCCTTACGACTCACAAAGGAGCAACACACTTAGGAACCCCTACGATTCATAAGGAGAAATTACACTTACGAGATCCTCACGACTCGTAAGGAGAATTCCCCCTATGAAACCCTCACGGCTCATAGGATTCAAAAGCATTAGGTTACAGGGATCTAAACCTGTTCTTAAGCCGTCATGTTCCCCTAAGTTCTTTTACAGGCGGTTCCATATTGACCCTTGTATACAATCCATGGGCATAAATAAATATATCCCCCACCGAGTTCAACCTATGGTGAGAAATATCCCTATATGATGAACAACACCTGTTAGTCCTCTTGACTTACAAGGAGAAAATACCCTTGTAAGATCCTTACGGCTTATAAGAGAAAACGCACTTAAGAGTCCTCACGATCCCTAAAAAGAAAATACACCTACGAGATCCTCACGACTCGTAGGGAGAAATACCTTTACGAGACCATTATGGCTTACAAAGTCAGAAGCCTTAGTCAATAGGATTTAACCTGTTTACTAAGCCATCTTTGTTCAAATCAACAAGGGCAAATGATGATTCGATCATGGAAAGATCCCGGTGGTAGCGATGCTGATGCCAAAATTGGTATCAGATTTCAAATCCCCAACTCAAAAAAATGCCGAAATGATAAGGCAACTCGCAATAAAAGCAGTGAGAAAAAAATAGCCGAAATGATTGGGCAATCGCGACTTTCGCGACATAAAAGCTAAAAAGATAGAGCATCGTGGAAAGAAATAAAAAAATTTGAAAAATGAAAATGAAACTTTTCTGCTCTGCAAGTAGGTCCATATTGACTCTTGTATACGATCCATGGGCACTAATGAAAGAAAAGGAACCATATTTTCCCACTACGCTTCGTCAAAAGGAGAACCGAGTCTTGACGGTATATATACAACCTGGAGACTATCCCGACATTTCTTCTCATTTCAGCAGGATGCAGATGCAACGTCATCATCAAAAAAGAAAGACCCATAGGGTCAAAGTAAAAATGGAGTAATGACAAAATCCTAGCTTCAAGTCTTGACGGTACATATATAACGTAGAGACTATCCCGACGTTCCTTCTCATTCTGGCAGGATGTAGACGCAACGTCATCATACAAAAAGGACCCAAGGGTCAAAGAAAAATGGAGTGATGGCAAAATCCTAGCTCCAAGTCTTGACGGTACATATACAACCTAAAGACTATCCCGGCATTCCTCCCCATTTCAGCAGGATGCAGGTGTGACTATCAAATGAAATTGGAGCAATGGCATATTCCTAGCTCCGAGCTTCAATTGCAATACATACAGCACAGAGGTTCTACAGATGTCTACCCTACTTCAGCAAAGAATCAACGCGACATCGTCAAAGAAAAAAACGAAGTGACGACATATTCCTTGCTTCGGGTCTTAACGACAACTCATATAAAGCCTAAAGACCGTTGGAGATCATCCCACCCCAGAAGAGTGCGGTTATAACTCATTAGAGCTCCAAATTGAGCCTAATCTCAAGTAAAAAGCGTCATGGAAAATACCTAACGCTTGTTGTTTCAACGGTAATATGACCTAAGAAGATTTCTTGAAGACGTCTTGTCCAGCCTCAGAAGGGATCAGAGACACGACAGTCACGGGGTTACTCGAACAGCAACCTAAGGGACTGCATATTGAGGAATACATCAGCCAATGCGACGGTACCACGGACTAAAACACCTAGTACCACAAACCTAATGGACCTCTGTCATAAAAGAATGGGGGTATCTACATTCAATGTTAAGACAAGTTTGCCTGTAAATCCAAGGGAGGTAAACTAAAAATACTCCGAAATAAGTACATAAACTAAAAAACACTCCAAAATGAGTGAATAAACTACAAAATCCGAAATGAGTACATAAACTAGAGACTCCGAAATGAGTGAATAAACTACAAACTCTGAAATGAGTACGTAAACTAGAAACTCCGAAATAAGTAAATAAACTACAGACTCCGAAATGAGTACATAAACTATTTCGCGCCAGATCAAGACATCAAACACAGAGGAGTGTATGCAAAAGAAAAGAATATATATTCTTTATTTATGAATCGAAATGTTTGAAAGATACAATTTATATAAAAAAAGGGGATACAATTCTAGCCTCTAAGAGAGCGGGGCTTTCAATAAAGTGGCGACCAGTTCACTCTCTTGCCGCAGATCTTTCTCATGCTCCACTATTGTAGCCAACATTGCTACAACTTGAGCCCGTTGTTGCAAGCACGAAGAAAGTATCTCAGAAATTTCCTGCTTAACAACTTCGCAGTCCCGCATTCCTCGCTCAGTAGAGTCAAGGTCCTGTCTCAGCGCCACTCCTTCAGAAATGCATTGTTGAAGATTTTCAAAGATAACTTGGAGTTGCGCAGCATTCGCTTTAACTTGGGCACGTAACTTTCTTGATTCGCTAAAAGTCGTCTCATATTCCTTCTGCTTCAGGACCGGCTCCTGCTCGAAATATTGAACGGAAGCGGCACTTTGTTTGAGCCATGCGACCAATTAAGCCCTCGAGGATAATGCCTTAGGCATAAGACGTTTGTGCTCGATCTCATGGAGGCAAGCCTCGATTCTCTTACAGTAATCAACCCAGACGCCGATGAAATCTTCATTATGGAAAGTCATAAGAGTCGCCAGCTTGGGGTTGACTTCATTCGCAAAGTCCGCAGCAGAAGTGAGAGCTTTGACATCAAGGTCTTCAATAAACTCACTTAGCATGCGCTTGCTACTTGCCGCACCTTTGGAAGACTAACGTTTAGCAAAGGGCCCTGCGAGCATGGAAATACGAGACTCGAAAGGAACTAAAACCGGTGTAGCTGCTACAGAATAATACACGTACAAAGAAGGGTCAGATTTCAACCTAAAAATAAAAAAATGATGATGAATGAGATCTAACCTACCAATAGTTGAAAGTGGCAAATCAGGGAGTATAGAGGGCTCAACTATTCCTTCATCCTCTCCTTTGAGCCGTAAAGCTGTGGTCAATACGGGAAAAGCTTATCAAAAAAGATTACTCATAGAAAGATAAAATAAGAAATGAAAAATATACTAACCAATACCTGAAGGAGGGACGAATCCTGATTGGAAGGCGAAGTGCGAGTTTAACATTTGGCACAAGTGGTTGAAAAGCACTTCTACAAGATTACAACAATATATAGTAAGAAATTAATCCAAGGAAAGATATCAATACTAAAACGAGGAAATAAAAGACCTTTACCTTCCGTTGTTTGTCCCAAGAAAACATAGGAAGGTGCAAAAGAGATGGACGGAACAACAACGGTCAGGGTACCAACTGACATGGGTTCTTCAATCAGCACAGCGCCAGGGTTTATCGTACCTATATTCGAAATAAAGGAGATATTAGCAAATGTGTTTAATAGAATTAAGAATTTAAAAGTAATAGCTGTAGGGTTCCTAGGCACACTAATGAGGTCTCACAAGGCATCAGCCATGCCAAATTCAAATTTTTCTAGGTGCCGAGAAACCCTAATGCGATCGTTAACTAGAGTTTAAGCGAAACTACAAGCTACTAAACTGCTTTAGTACTAAGTGAACGGAAATACAACCTTTGTAGATCCGGTGCTCCACTTCCTTAGCTCCATGATGATGTCCCTCCGCTGCGATCATCGGATCCCGGACTCTAGCGATGGCTTCGTCGAAGAAATGATCGGGCTAGGTCGTCGATTTCGATGCCGAAGATGATCTACGTCGAGGCAACTCAAGATCAAGCTCCAACTTCACCAAGTCATGAAACTTGTGAAGAAAACACCCTATACTACTTGGCAAGTAGTAGAGGATGAAGAAATAGGAAGTGGGTTCACTTTGGATTTGGATTTCTCACTTGGAATCATCACTTGACATTTTTGTAGAAAGCTTTTCTTTCTTCATCTTGAAGAATAAGAAGAAGAATGAAAAAGAATAATCAATTAAAATAAAATCAAGTGATGGTTATCATTTTGCAACCATGGTTAAGTGTAGAGAATAAACTAGAGTTTAGTTAAAATGGTTAGGTTAAGAATAAAACCAAATGGCTTAGACTTTGTCAAAGGTGTCATGAAGCTTCAAGTCAAAGTGAGAAAGCCACCACCATTTTGTTTTAGTTTCTTGCCAAAAATAAATAAATGAAATAAATAAATAAGGCAAATGAAACCCTAACCATTAACTAAACATGGTTTAAAATAAACACAAACCCAAGTTAGCATGTATCATCAAACATGATACAATCTCGTGCACAAAAATATATCATATATACAATGTGCACAATACAAGTGAGAAAAAAATCTTAAGTGAACCAATATTAGTTAATGTAAAGTGATATATCAAATATATAATTATACATTAAATCATTAAATCAACACTTGACTTAATGATCCGGTCATATCACATATAACCGACTAATATCAATAGTAACAACTTATCGAATCAACACTTGATCCGATAACCCGGCTATATCGCATATAACCGATCAATGTCACAAATCGCGAGAATCGAATATAGTATCACATACTGGTATTATTCTTGGTCCCGCACATATCTCATATGCGCTCCTATTTCGTTTCGCTTGAGCCAGGAAACCTCTGTGTAGGACTCTAAAGACTCGTCAATACGCCGGCAGCAGATGATGATCATATCAAGCACCCACAAGCCGCAAGCGGTCTGCTAAACGTAACGGCCACCCGGGTATTGAGCGATCAGAAGATCGACGAGCAAGCCCGCTCACACTCCTGTGAATCCAACTAGTAACACTTACCGTATAGTCCGGTCTGATCGTCTGATATGTCGCATATCTTGCCTAGGGGTGGTAAACGTCAGACCCCAGTGGCTCGATAAGTCGTGTCGATATAAGGTCTATAACAGTTCGAGAAACTACTGATAACATTTACCAGTAAATCTCAGCAACCCTGGCCAGGGATTTTCAGTTATAGCCAATCGAACACAACGCAACATCAACTCCCTATACTGGGAGAGACGAATCCCCTCCTATCGCTCATTGCCTCCATGTGATTCGGGACTGTACCCAAAAGCCACTGTTTTGCACGCCCTCTTGGACGTGGTAAGGTGGAAATCAAAGTACAGTGGGAATCACACAAGACTCTACGACGATCTCGGGTCTACAGACTAACCTGTACCAGTGTCACCAGAGAACTGCCATCTGACGTAAGGTATAATACCATCTGGGAGTTCTCGGCGAGTCCGTCCAGTGTACCCAGTCTCCACTGAGCACCCATATATCATCTCTGATGTCAAACACCAATGGATATGGGATCATCCATCGCCCATCTGTATGGGTCGAGAAGGTATACGCTAGTCTACTCTGGTATATCGATGCCCCGTCTCGATACACCCACGACTAGGGACTTTGAAGGATGTACTTATAGACTATCATGTCCCCACTAGTATGATCCGCATCATAGTCCAGGTAGTCAAGTACACATCCTAAGGGCTTTACCAACATGTAACAGAGAGACAATCAGTGTACACGTTAAGGTAAAGAGTAACCAGATATCATACTATCATGTCGAGCAAGAAAGTCCTCACTATATATGTCACGCCCCGCTTCCCAAAATACGGAATACGAGGGGTAGACAAGGCCAGCCATGCTCCTACGGTCAAGGAAAAGTCCTGCCGTAGTCACACTTCGGCTTCTAGCTTTTCATGGTAAACAGTAAATGATGCGCAGGTAATGGGAAAATGCAGTAACTGAAAGGAACAATGTAAAGACTGACCTGAAGTGGAACAAATGAAAGTAAATCGGGAAGGCAACTCAAGAAGTCTGTGATGCACGTCTAGATCTGGTCCAAGCTAAATCTTCTCCTCACACTGAGCATGCATACTCAGGTCGTCAGAGCGACACAATAGCAATATAATATATATGAAATTAAGTGACAGTTCTAACAGTGATAATAGGTATGTGAAGCAGTAAATAAATGGCATCATGAATATGCATGGGTAGTAGTCACGCAGCGGAAACAGTAGAGCAGTATAACAATATGTCACGTTTGCCAACACAGTATACAAGTAATATAAATGCCAGTATCCCTATCAGTCTCTAAGTCTCACTGTACAGGTCACTAAGCCTATCGTCAGTCCAAGTGTGAGAGTCAACCACTCGCGAGTGTCCTCCACCCAAGGGTAGAACCCAAGGGCAAGGGACCACGGGCCCAACATGTAACGAGTGTATCACGGTGATATAGCACATACCCTGTAAATCTCCATATAACTCCCTAAATATATAAGCCGGCATGGGACTCCCGAGATTCAGTTGAACTCACACTTAAACTACCCCACACCCCGTGGTCTACATCAAACGCTAACCATCACCCTAAATACTAATCGATCCGTGACAAGTCTGCGCGAGAACTGGAGACAGGACCTCCATCAAGCACGTCCCGACTAATACCTAAGATAAATGGCAGTGTCGGATGCCTTATCTGTGACACCCGTGCAAGCGCTTCCATAAGTGTCCCATACCATTTATAGTCACACATACACGCATCCCACAGACGTCGACAATGCAATAGAATAAAAGGGACACTGATTGTGCACAAGTACGTATCACTTTCACTTAATCACGAATGCACGAACACTGACGTACTTGCCACAATCATCACTAAAATCTAACACTGGGTAAATGCACGATGTCACTAGGTTATCACTACAATGATATAGGTATGATATGATGCATGAACAGTATAAGAAGCACAACTAAGGTATCATAAAAACAGCAGTCTATCACTTGCACGATTTATCATGAAACATATGTACATAATTTAGCGAAATGATAAACAGATAGTATTTAATATGTTCAGCTATCTATCCTTAGAATTTTGTTTCAGGTCAAACGGGTTTCAGGATCATTAGTTATAACTGTTTCATTTTAAGCGCACGCGGCTGGAAATCCAATTTCAGAATCAGGAATCCATTTCGCAACGCATTTTAACCCCAGTTGGGATCATAATTTAGCGACGCTACAGTTGAATGAATTCTAGGGTTTTCAGTAAAGTTTTCAACGCAATGAACGGATCTTCAATCGCGTCTGTACGTTAGGAGTTATGATCAGTTTAATATTAACATGTCAGTTCTGGTTCTGCTGGGACTGTTATGTGTCCCGATCTATTAAAATACAGAATAAATAGTAAATGATAACGAAACAGGATGAAACTAATTGTGTTGTCTAGCTAACAGAGTTACCTACAATAAGCAGCGGAGTTCCGCAATCTACGAGTTAAGTAATTCCTGTAGTACCCATTGTGGAACAGCAACCAATAACTGGAGTCGCTCCGGACTGCAGTCCAGAGTCGCACTCCGATCCGAATATCATCACAGTTTAAGTACAGGATTGTCTGGAAACTAGTATATGGTTAAAGTTCATCGAGTCGGCTTCGATTTGAGCCCTCGAACGCACCATTCTAATATGTATATGATTTATGGTGAATTTAACGGTTTTCAGGTGCAATAGAATTTCAGCTTTACGGTTAAACTTGGGGGCAGTTGTTTTAGTCATTATCGATTACATCATTCAACAAAATTCACACACTATGTTCACAACCCTACGGGCCAACCTAAACCATTGAGTTCCGTCAATTTGATATTATTTTCCTAAGGGAACAAGCATCGAGCAGTTGTGTTGTAATATTTAACATAAAGCAAACATGAGATATATATATGATATTGACTTGTAACATATAGAGAATAGCATGAAAGCAAGTAAGAACTTGCCTGGAGGTGCACGGCAGCAAGGTACAGTACGGGCGCGCGACGAACTGGCACGACGACGGCAGCGGGTGAGCTCGGGCAGGCGATGGAAGGCGTTGAGGCGCGGAGACGTCGGTGACGACGAACCGACGGCGACAAGGTATGCAGGCAAGGCGGGCTGTTGCTTCGGCTCGTCGTGGTGGGTCTCGTTGTCGGGGATGGTTGCAACAAGTGCTCGATGAAATGACTGAGGGCTTAGCTTGCTTGAGTTGGGGCTTGAGCTCGGCTCCTCGATGTAGTAGCTCGGTGCTGGAGCTTCAGGGGAGGTAGGTCGCCGGTGGTCTCGACGGCAAGGGGTCGTGGATTGCAGAGGGTCGTCAATGGTGGTGAGGCAGGCAAAGGTTGCCGTCTCGGTAGCTGCAGTGAGATAGGGGGATTGAGAGAGAGGGTCAGAGAGAGAGAGAGAAAGGCAGACAGAGAGAGAGAGTGATCGAGAGAGAGAGAGTTAGAGAGAGTGAGAAATGAGAGAGAGGGAGTTGAGACAGAGATGAGATGCAAGGAGAAAGAGAGAGAGAGAGAGAGAAGATTTGCAGAGAGAAAGAGAGAGATACAGTGAGTGTGAGAGGGAGAGAGAGAGATAGAAAACTGAGAGAGAGAGAGATCACAGAGTGAGAGAGAGATCACAGAGTGAGAGAGATGAGTGAGGAAGAGAGAGCTGTGAGAGAGGTGATGACGACGACGACGTCGACGATGATAATGAGGTCGACGACGTGGTGCAGGGGTGTGACGACGGTGACGGTGCAGGCGAGGTCGAGCTCGGGAAATGGTGCAGGCGAGGCGCTCGGGGCAGTGAAGGAAGGGAGGAGGAGGAGCGAGAAGAGAGAGCGAGTGGGTGAACGATGGTGGTGGAGGGCTGTCGTGGCGGTGGTGATGGAGGGAGGTGGCCGGAGTTTTCTCGCGAGAGAGAGAGGGGAGGTTTTAGATTGAGAGGGAGAGGGGAGTATGCAGAGAAAGAAACGTGGGGAGAGAAATGAGACCAGGCGAGCATCGTGGGGTAACTGTTGCGACGTGGGCGCAGGCGGAGGAGGCGGCGCGAGACGCGCGCGCGAGATCGGGAACTAGCCGTTGGAAAAATTGAAGGAAGATGAACAGGAGAGGGGAAGCGGGTCGGGTCGAGGGCGAAGCGGGTTGGGGGAAGGTGTCGAGTGGGCCGGGCCTTGGAGAATTGAAGAAAGAAATTGGAGAAAAGGAGACGGGCCGCAGAAATTATTTACGAGGGTTTTGATAAATATAAGTGGGCTGAGGGCTGGAAAATATAAGAGATTTAATTAGAAATAAGGAAATGGGCTAGGAATTTGGGCTGGGTTAAATAATAGGGGAAAGACAAATGGGTGTAATTAGATGTGAGCTGTGCCGAGGTTAAGGAATAAGTCAGAGAAAATAATGGAGTTCTGGGCTCGGGAAAGTAAACAATTTTAAGAGGAAAGAGGGAGTGAGCTTGGGGATAAGGAAAAGTATACACTAGGGTTTAGGTTTTATTGATGAAGGAAAATGGGATTTAGAAGAAATAAATTTATAAATAAAATAAATAAAATTACAAATAAGAATAAATAGAATTCTAGAGTAATAATTTACAGATTATAGTATAAAAGGAGCTGGGTATTACAATATATGTCCAAGCATCTACTACAATATACATCCTATGTATAGTAATGGCCTCTAGGGCATACATATAACTAACAATCTCCCACTTGCACTAGGGCTATCTGTAGTAGTGGTTGTAGTATCTCATACTCAACCATCCCATAAAAGTCTCTCTCTGGGAAAAGGCCTTTGTGAGTGGATCTGCCGTGTTGTCCTCTGAGTCTGCTCTCCTAACCTCGATCCCCTGGAGATCTACCATCTCCATGATCAGGTGATACTGCCTTAGAATATGTCTGGATCACTGATGGGACGGACGTTCCTTGGCATAAGCCACAACTCCATTGTCACACAATGGGAGGAACTAAGTTCATCTCATGAACAAATATACATCCAGACTGCCTCTTTGGTAGCATCTTAAGTAGCGATGTATCCAGCCTTTATCGTCTAGTATGCCACGGTATCTAGCTTGGAACTCTTCCAACATACCGTCCCTTTACTGAGGGTAAAGACAATGCCTGTGACTGACATTCAGTCGTCCTTATCACCCTGGAACCTTTCCAGTGATTCTCCCCAGGATCAATTGATACCTTCTCACTACAACTAGTGAGTATCCTAATATCCAATTAGATCTATCTCATAGATCCAAAACCCAGGATTTAGGAGGTATCAATTTGATCCTATATGGAGAATCATTGTGATAAGCGGAGATTGACCGAGCGTAGCATAGGAAACTCCTTTCTTATCAAGAGTATATCATCCACGTACTCTACGAGGATCACCACCATACTTCCTACTACATTTTTGTATATACAAGGTTCATCTACCATTTTGATGAAGTCAAACTCTTTGACTACTACATCAAAACAGACGTTCCAACTCCGCGATGCCTGCTTTATCATATAAAACATCTTGCTCGCGTTTCCACTGCTCCCACTGTCTACAAAGCCCTCTGGCTGTGTACTTATAGACGCTCTCTTCTAAAACACCCTTTTAGAAAAGCAGTCATAACACCCAACCACCAGATATCGTACTCATGGTATGTAGCCGTGGCAAGTAGGATCTGGATGGACTTAAGCATTGGCCCCAGAAAAGGTTTCATCATTAGCCACAACTGGTCTATGATGCAAACCTCTAACAAGTCTAGCTTTGAAAATCTCAACTTTTCCATGAACACCAAGTAATCTTCTCAAGATATACTTGCTCCTGATGGGGATTTAACCCTTCAGATTAAGCAACTAAAGTCCATACTTTGTTGGTGTATAAGGATTCCATCTCAGATCGCTAAGCAACCAGCCATTCTTACAGAGTCCCACTCCTGATGGCCTGCTCGAAACTAGTTGGGTCATCATCTCATGATGCGATCCTCGCTCCCACTGTCATCGAGAAACCGAAGTATCTCTCTGGTGGGTGAGGAACCCTACTAGATCGGCGGAGAGGCCGAGGTTCGTTGGAATCTACTGAATCCTTTGGTTCTACCAAATCATCTGCTGTAGTTTGTATAGCTGGAACCTTTCCAGTTGTACATAACAGACCTTGCCTTGAGCTTGTCCGAATTTTGCTTTTAGACATAGTCCGGACAACTCCAAATCTTAACCGACTTAAGAGATGGGCTCTTCCCTTACCATATCTCATATGGAGTGGTAAGCAACTGATTTGATTGGAACCCTATTCAATAGATATGCAACTTCATAAGTGCATAACTCCCAAAAGGAAATAGGTAACTCAGTAGTACTCATCATAGAGCACACCTTATCATATAGGGTGTGATTGCTCCGCCCCGATATACCATCGTGCTATGGTGTATACGGAGGAGTAATGCTGAGAGAGAATCTCGTTCTCCTTTAGAATAGTCCAGGAATTCTATGCACAAGTATTCTCCTCCCTGATCTTATCATAGGACATAATACTTATACCCGGTGTTTGGTTCTCTACTTCTAATTTATATTCTGCGAATATCTCAAAAGGTTCGGACTTGTGTTTCATCAGGAACATATGTCTGAATCTTGAGAGATCATCAGAGAATGTAATGAAGTACAAAGAACCAGTCTTGGCATGTGTAGACAGGGGACCTTACATACATCAACATGTATCAATCCCAAGAGTTCACTAACTCTTTCTCTGTTTCCAGTAAACAGAGATATGGCCACCTTATCTTTGTGACATGACTGGTAAGTTTCATAAGATGTAAATTCAAACTGATTTAAATATGCATCTAAATGTAACTTTAGCTAGTCGGGTCACATTGATCTGACCTAGTCTACAATACCTCAAGAAGGATCCGTTCATTTCTGAACTCTTCCTCTCGTGTGTGTTCCGTATACTAAGAACTGTAGTTTGATTTAGAACATCAATGCTTTTAGATAACGTGCCTAAACCGATCAACTTTTGATATAGGAAATGTTCAAAACATTATCCAGCAATACAAAATTTTATCGTTTCTTTACTAATAAAGAGACTGATATAATTTTGTATATTAGGTTCGGTATCTAATAACATTTGTTCAGAATCAATGTATTCAGGTAATACAGGGTGACAGTGACCAACAGACCTGGCTGCAACACTTGCATCGTTTTCTGCCTCATGAAACTTATCATCCGTTCTCAGTTCTCTACCTTTCTGTAGCCCATGTAATATATTACATATGTGGGATCCTGATCCGGTATCATATACCCAGGACGTAAAGGACATTGAGAAACAGTTCTGTGTAACGAACACACCCGAAGATGATGCATCAACATGCACTTTCTTCGTTTGGGCGGCACGGGAATTCTGGTATTCCCCAATTTCCTGCTCTGTCTTATAACAATTATAAGTTGGAGCGGGACCAACGTTCCCCAGCTCAGTATAACAAGCGGGTTCGGTCAATATATCCGTTTTATTATCTTGATTAAGGCGTGATATGGTCGCTACCTGGAGAGAGAGAGAGAAGAAAACACTCAGCGTGCGCTCTAGCAAGATCAGATTGGTTATTATTTTATCTAATCAGGATGGCTCCCACTGTTTTTATCAAATCTTCCTTCAAACCCTAAAAGGAAAGACTAGCCGGGATTAATTACACGCTACAAGTTCGCCAATCTTTCAGCCAGGCCAGTGTCGGTACTTTGAGGGAGGTTCCCCGTGCTTTCGCACGGACCTAATTACAGTAAACCTCGTTTTCCCAGAGGCGTAACCCCGTTGACACCTTTCTAGACACCTACTAGATCGGCTAATTGTAATGTGTAAAATTCTCCCAGGAGTAACAATTACTCGCAGTGGGTATCGGGATCCAACTATCTCATAGAAGGTATGCAATCTCATTGCAAATTTCAACACTTGAAATTCCCGATAATATTTTGCCCCTAGCGTCCTATGACCTTGACGGAGGCCAAACAACCCATAGTCCGCTAGTCAAGTTCAACCCGTCATTTCCTGATTGAATTAAACCCATCCGCACGACCCTTGACGGAGGCCAAACAACGACGTACAAATACCCTAATCCAAACGCATCATATGCTAGCAGATAAGCACTAGTTAGCTACCGTACACTACGCCTTGACGGAGGCCAAACAACCGCAGCACGAATACTAACTAGTACTTATCTGAAATGACGGAGGACTACGACAGGTTTTTTCTGAAAACCTATTGCGTAATGAACTTGATATCGTTGTAGAATCAAATAATTTTAAAATGGAGTGTTTTTGAGGCTTTTCTAGTTTTGCTAAAGGGGTCACTCCCGGTGAAGGGATCGTTGGCCCTTTCCTCGTCGAATGAGGTGCGGGATATATCATATATATCACTGTGCAAAGCAGAAACTATAGAAGCAATCAAAAGACAAACCGAGTGTGCAACATCTGCCAGTTATTGCTAAAGGGGTCACTCCCGGTGAAGGGATCTCGGCCCTTTCCTTATCGAATAAGGTGCAGGATGTTCTACAAGGAACACCGCGATGCAAAGCAAGAACTGTAGCTACCTGTTTTATTTTGAAATTCGATTCCACAACATCTTTAGGTTTCTTTTTATTTCATTAATCACATTAATGAAGTCCCATCATTTAAATTTACCTAAACATCACAGATAAATACGACGTACACTTATGCCATCCGCATTCGCCTCGATGTCCCCTCGTGCACCGTTAGGTTAGGTAACTAACGGCAGAGCGGGGCAGGGCTAGCGCGGGTGTAAAACATAAGTAATGCCTATATAATATATCATATATACTATATACTGTATCTATCACAGAACATCACATGATCACATCACAGATATCGCAGCAGAAGAATCATATGAAATATTGGATATACTAGGACGTCCGTGTTTTCAATACGAGCCAGTATAAAACACGAATTCCACGGTCGCGATGAATAGCCAAACCCACACCCCTAGACCCCTATGAGAGCGGCAAGTAACCCTACCAATTCTAGAGTTAGGAGACCCGGACTCGACTCCTCGAGTTGGTCTCCCACTGGACTCCAGAACCCGGTTACTTGTGCCCTCCTCCTTGGGTCTATCCTAGTGCGGAAAAGTAAATAATATACAAATGGTGACATCTTCCGCAACCTGGAAGTGCCCCAATAAAAGAATATTACACACAAGTTTTTACATGAATGAAAATGAAAAACACTCATCTCACATAAAAAACCCCTGGCTATTCAAACACGACGATCCAATATAACATATCCAGCAATACATAACATCACATGTCATCAACGTAAGTAAACATGCGTATCCCAATTGTCGTTGACATATAGCAACGAAACCGGCGATATCACATATTACACTTACGGTCGCAGAAAAGAAAGTGTAAAACTACAACAGTTGGAATCCGCAACCTCTTTAGACATCGCATGCCTAACATTTATAAACCCCGCATTTTAGTCTCATTATCGAAAACACTTCTCAATATCAAGTCGGGAAATTCAACAAGATTCCCGAAAAACTGATCGAATGCTCGTCGCAAACTTTAGTAGGCGGCCGCACCCCCAATACCGTCAACGAAGTGCACCAAGGCGGAACACCGCTGCCGCGAGCACCCGAACGGATGCTTTTGGAGACGGGGTTCTCCTACAGTCACTTGGTCGGGGCTATGGGGCGTGGCTATCTATTAAGTTTTACCGGCGAGTATCCGCGTACGCTACGAGATTGCGACAGACTTTTGATCACATCAAAATTCCGTGGCAACCGATCATTCGAGACTAAAGTGTTATGTTTATAACATTCAAATTAGTTATCTCATAACTACTTGTGGATTCCAATTATTGTATCACATTCCAGATAAAATAGAAAATGTTAAACTTTCCGATCGAACAATCAAACACCCAAGTTTTCCCGAAACAGCTCAACGCTTGAAATAAGTTTAAAAACATTCATTTCGTGCCTCAGTACCAACAGTCCAGCCGTAGAAGGGTCAAGCCAACGCCTCACATGTGGCACGCCGTACTGCCCCAAACCCTATGGTTCAAAGGGCAGTTCAAGACGGTCACATAATCGAGTTAAGGTTTGTTGTCTTCTAGAGGGACCATCGCGTTACTTGCACTATTTAGAACGTGATTAAACTACGGAAATATCCAACAATTGGAAATTTCCCGGCAGGGAAAAAATTGGGTATTTTTATCTGGTCGAACTTTTTAACATATTCAAAAGTTATCCGGAAAAAACACATAGACGAAGTTAAATAAACCGATCGAATTATCGAATCCCCAAAACAAGCCAGAAAATTCAACTGTTGAATATCAATTAAAAATTCCCATAAAATACAGCATCTTAAGAAAGAAATTACTGTGCAAAAATAAGTGAACAATCTCACTGTACTGCCGCGGAACAGCCGCCCAACCTAGGGAAAGGCCGCGGTTCCGCGGTGGTTTAATTGAATTAGGTCCACGAATTTCACAGTAATTCCTATAAAACCCTGCTGGAATTTTTGGCTATTTTTAATTCACAAAAATCAAAAATTCCAAAAAATTTCCAGAGAGTGGTTTGAGTTAGGGTTTCGGGGTTCGTTCGGATTTCTAACATCTTCAACATTTCGCCTAAAGCTCTAGCTAGGCACACTTATGAGGTCTCACAAGGCATCAACCATGCCAAATTCAAATTTTTCTAGGTGCCGAGAAACCCTAATGCGATCGTTAACTAGAGTTTAAGCGAAACTAAAAGCTACTAAACTGCTTTAGTACTAAGTGAACGGAAATACAACCTTTGTAGATCCGGTGCTCCACTTCCTTAGCTCCATGATGATGTCCCTCCGCTGCGATCATCGGATCCCGGACTCTAGCGATGGCTTCGTCGAAGAAATGATCGGGCTAGGTCGTCGACTTCGATGCCGAAGATGATCTACGTCGAGGCAACTCAAGATCAAGCTCCAACTTCACCAAGTCATGAAACTTATGAAGAAAACACCCTATACTACTTGGAAAGTGGTAGAGGATGAAGAAATAGGAAGTGGGTTCACTTTGGATTTGGATTTCTCACTTGGAATCATCACTTGACATTTTTTTAGAAAGCTTTTCTTTCTTCATCTTGAAGAAGAAGAAGAATGAAAAAGAATAATCAATTAAAATAAAATCAAGTGATGGTTATCATTTTGCAACCATGGTTAAGTGTAGAGAATAAACTAGAGTTTAGTTAAAATGGTTAGGTTAAGAATAAAACCAAATGGCTTAGACTTTGTCAAAGGTGTCATGAAGCTTCAAGTCAAAGTGAGAAAGCCACCACCATTTTGTTTTAGTTTCTTGCCAAAAATAAATAAATGAAATAAATAAATAAGGCAAATGAAACCCTAACCATTAACTAAACATGGTTTAAAATAAACACAAACCCAAGTTAGCATGTATCATCAAACATGATACAATCTCGTGCACAAAAATATATCACATATACAATGTGCACAATACAAGTGAGAAAAACATCTTAAGTGAACCAATATTAGTTAATGTAAAGTGATATATCAAATATATAATTATACATTAAATCATTAAATCAACACTTGACTTAATGATCCGGTCATATCACATATAACCGACTAATATCAATAGTAACAACTTATCGAATCAACACTTGATCCGATAACCCGGCTATATCGCATATAACCGATCAATGTCACAAATCGCGAGAATCGAATATAGTATCACATACTGGTATTATTCTCGGTCCCGCACATATCTCATATGCGCTCCTATTTCGTTTCACTTGAGCCAGGAAACCTCTGTGTAGGACTCTAAAGACTCGTCAATACGCCGGCAGCAGATGATGATCATATCAAGCACCCACAAGCCGCAAGCGGTCTGCTAAACGTAACGGCCACCCGGGTATTAAGCGATCAGAAGATCGACGAGCAAGCCCGCTCACACTCCTGTGAATCCAACCAGTAACACTTACCGTATAGTCCGGTCTGATCGTCTGATATGTCGCATATCTTGCCTAGGGGTGGTAAACATCAGACCCCAGTAGCTCGATAAGTCGTGTCGATATGAGGTCTATAACAGTTCGAGAAACTACTGATAACACTTACCAATAAATCTCAGCAACCCTGGCCAGGGATTTCCGGTTATAGCCAATCGAACACAGCGCAACATCAACTCCCTATACCGGGAGAGACGAATCCCCTCCTATCGCTCATTGCCTCCATGTGATTTGGGACTGTACCCAAAAGCCACCGTTTTGCATGCCCTCTTGGACGTGGTAAGGTGGAAATCAAAGCACAGTGGGAATCACACAAGACTCTATGACGATCTCGGGTCTACAGACTAACCTGTACCAGTGTCACCAGAGAACTGCCATCTGACGTAAGGTATAATACCATCTGGGAGTTCTCGGTGAGTCCGTCCAGTGTACCCAGTCTCCACTGAGCACCTGCATATCATCTCTGATGTCAAACACCAATGAATATGGGATCATCCATCGCCCATCTGTATGGGTCGAGAAGGTATACGCTAGTCTACTCTGGTATATCGATACCCCGTCTCGATACACCCACGACTAGGGACTTTGAAGGATGTACTTATAGACTATCATGTCCCCACTAGTATGATCCGCATCATAGTCCAGGTAGTCAAGTACACATCCTAAGGGCTTTACCAATATGTAACAGAGAGACAATCAGTGTACACGTTAAGGTAAAGAGTAACCAGATAGCATACTATCATGTCGAGCAAGAAAGTCCTCACTATATATGTCCAAGCATCCACTACAATATACATCCTATGTATAGTAATGGCCTCTAGGGCATACATATAACTAACAATAGCATGGAAGATACCTGGCGGTGCCGAAACCATAGTTGTATCTAGAGCATCATTAGTTGTGACAGCTTCTTCGACGTACACCACCATTGGGAAGACAGATTCAACATCTAAACCCTCATCTCCCGAATCGATAAGGGTTGTCATTATGCTAGCATCATCCGCCGATGTCGAGGATCCACAAGGAGAGAAAGTGGCAGCCGAAACAGTCTCAGATTCGAAATGAAGACCCGACGCCCCAGAATCCTCAAACGCAAGCACTTCACCCGCAATGCTAACACCTAAACTTGGCCCTGCTGTATCATTCAAGGAAAAACGTGTCTTAATTCAAAAAAAAACTGCTATGGAAAGAAACTTGGAAAAGTAAATAAGTCATAATAAGTTTCATTAGATATCTGTTCCCTTATAAAAAAGGGGTAAGGGAAAGTTTCCCACTATTCAAAGCCTCACGTGTTTAACACATGAGCACCTATATGCAACACATATAGGCACCACAATTAATGCAACTGTTAAACTAAAACAGGCTCAAGTGTTTAACACATGAGTACCTATATGCAACGCATATAGGCATTGCAATTAAAACAACTACTAGGCTAATGGAGCCTCACGTGTTTAACACGTGAGTGCCTATATGTAACGCATATAGGCACTGCAATGAAAACAAACTATAGGCTAATAATCCTCACGTGTTAAACACGTGAGCGCCTATATGAAAAGCATATAAGCGCTGCAATCAAACAGCTGAAAAAATAAATAAGTCTCACGTGTGGAATACGTGAGAGCACCTCCCTACGTAGAATTAAATTCTACTCAACAAGGAACCGTTGGATCAAAGATCCAATGGTGATTAAACATAGCATTAAATTCTATTGATCTTTTTAAGTGGGGAGCGATATCTTCAGTTAAACAGAAAGTTGGCGGATCAAAGATCCCCTGAGATGGAAAATATTTTCCATATTTTTCTAAACAAAGAGAGATTGTGCTCTGTTAAGCCAAGCACCCTTGGATTAAAAATCCAATGATGGTTTAAAAAATTACTATTTTACAGAATAAGATTCTGCATTTGGGAAAATATTTCCCCAATCTTGTTAAAAACAAGAAAAATATGTTCTGTAAAACAGAAACCCTTAGATCAAAGATCGAATGGTAGGCAAAATTCCCCAAGTAAATTCTGGAACCAATTAAATCAATTAGGATCTCTCAATGAGAGATTTTCTCAGAATTAAACAAACTTCTCTCCACTATATAAGGGACCAGAGACTTCAATTCTCAAGAGGACGGAGAGTGAAGAAAGATAGAGAGAGTAAACAAAGGAATCCCCTCAGAAGCTTAGAAAAAAGAGAAGCTTAAGAGAAGAAGAAAGAAAAGTTTCAAAAGAAACAAAGAATTTAATTCTCATAAGGGAAGATTTGTTTCATTAAAACCCTAGGTAAAAAGAAAACAAAACTCAGAGATCATCTTGTCTCTCTTTTGCCTCTCTATGGGTTTAACCCTTCATGCAAGAACTTAGTTCTTCCTCTGGTTGAGATTTGCAGAAGCAGATCTACCCACAAGTTGAGAATTTAATTCTCATCGGGGAGATTCTGTCATGCAGATTCATAACCTAGGGGAAAGAGTTGAGTTCAAAGAATTTGATTCTTACAAAACACATGAAAACTAGGATTTAACCCTATAAAAGAATTTAATTCTTATAAACCAAGAAACATGAGATCCTCCAAACCCTAGGGTCATCAACAAGAGATCGAAATCTCCAAACATCAAGAAAGAAGGAAAGACTGATGATTCATTACTGTTTAAACACTATAACGAGGACCGCACGTGTTCCCTACGCAAGCGCTTAAAAGAAGAACAAGAAGTGCCTCCTGGGGCAGTCACGTGTTTTGCACGCGATCTCCAATCAGGTGCTTAGCACTTATTAAAAAAGGGAGGGGATAAAACCCAAAAGGCATAATCCAACTTTGGGGCGCCTCACGTGTTTCACATGTGAGCGTCACGAGAACCAAGTGCTCATCACTTATATAAAAAGCGGGCGAATAAGTGGGCAGCGCCAATAATCTGGTGCCTCACGTGTGTCCCGTGAACGCCATAGAACTCTAGTGTTTAACACTAACCCAGTGCCTCATGTGTGTCACGTGAGTGCTACAGAACTCTAGTGTTTAACACTAATCAGGTGCCTCACATGAAATGCACGTGAACATTGTATGCCTCAGCACTTAGCTCTGTTGGGTAATTATGGAGACCCAGATCTAGCCCAAATTGACTAAATTCTTCCAATCAACTGAACCCCTCCGCGCTCATCATTTCCCAAATTGATCTTAGTCCCAAACATGACTAATGATCTTTCAACTGATGATATTCAAAATAATGTTCATCCAACATCTTCTAAGTTAATCTTAGTCTCCAAAATTGCCTAATGATTCTTAGATGTTCCACCATGATATTTTCCCTCAAATACGAGATTTGGTTTAAGGGTACATCTCTCCACACCTCTGATACATGTCGTTGTAATTTCTCAACGTCTTCAGAGAGGTGTCGGGTCCTGACAAACAACAGCTTTTTGGTGCACTGCCCAAACTGACATGCACACCCCAAGTCAAACCTCGCCCCAAACTGGGTGCATCCCATATCATCGTTGCTCATTCCGTCACGTAACAAATACACGTGCGCGCAAGATGATAATGGACCGAGATGTCCCTAAACTAACAACGGACCGTAACGTCCTTAAACTAAAACCTCACCTCAAAAATGGTGATCAATGGACCGAGATGTCCATAAACTAAACCGTCACCCCAAACATGGCGACAATGGACCGTAATGTCCTTAAACTAAATCCTCACCTCAAAAATGGTGATCAACAAACCGAAATGTCCTCAAATTACAACTTCGCCTCCAAAATGGCTATAAGGGACCGAAACTTCCTTAAACTAAAAACAACAGAGCCTAAATGCTCTCTTGTTGGATCTAAAACAAAAATGATCCAAACACCCTGTTAAGTATATCATAGTCTCAAACTGGACTAACGTATCCTTAACAAAAAACCAACTGAGCCCCCAACTGCTCATATACATTTAAGTCAATCTTGATCTCAAAAAAGATCAACGATCCTTAAATCAACCCAAACACAAATCTAAGATATACGGATTTGGACTAATCCATGCCCTACGGACGACGACACAAATTAGCCTCCGTATACAATCCACGGACAACAAAAAATAAAAAAAAAACACACAACATGAAATGAACTTCCGGAGCAAGAGAAAGTGGTTATCGCGATGTGATAACGTAATTAACTGCAGGGGTTTGCGCCTGTAGGGAAGAGCGTCCCCACAATCAAAAAACCCCTCGCAAACGAGGGGGAATCTGACGAAGTCTGCTACAACAGTCGCATCCATCCAAACCTCCGATATATGGTGCCATAAATCCAAATAGCATCTCCCCCTAAAATTCAGGCCAGACGTCCTAACGTCCCGGTTGTGTCTTTCGGTAGTAAACAATATCGTGCGCTGTCTTGCCTTGAAGTAACTGCTCAGCCTCTTCACAAGCTGCACACACAATCTGACTATGAGCGGTTGACAAAGCAGAAGGAATGTCCTCCATGAGAACATCAAAGGGTCGTATATCACTCGAACCCACACCTGTGGCCAAGCTAGCCTGACGCTCTCTCGCTGCGTGCTTCCGACGCTTCTTCTTGATTTTAGCCGTACGGAGAGATCTCTTCAGAACCAAAGATAGAGGAACGTCTTTATACGAATCACGCTCAGGCTTCCGATCCGCTACAATGTCTGTCATCGGCTGCTTTAGCGACGCTTCCCGTAGCGGCCCTAGGATGGCCTCAACGGTAGCCAGTAGCTCTGAAGGCTCCGTAGGTGCCATCAAACAACAAACAACAACAACTGAGCCTTTTATCCCAAGCATATGGGGTAGGCTACATGAACCAACATGAGAATCACGCCGGGTCCAGCACATGAATCCTCTGTCTCCACTCACTTCTATCGAACAATATACTTTCATTGAGTCCTTTGGCAACCATATCGTTTCGTATCACCTCCATCCATGTTTTCTTCGGTCTCCCTTTTGCCCTTTTGCCATTACCCATATCGAGAGTATCTATTCGTCGAACCGGTGCTTCCATAGGTCTGCGTCGCACATGACCAAACCATCTAAGCCGGTTTTCCCGCATCTTCTCCTCCACGGGTGCCACACCGACTTTTGCACGAATATCCTCATTTCGCACCTTGTCTTTTCTAGTGTTACCGCACATCCAACGAAGTATGCACATCTCCGCTACGTGCATCTTCTGTATATGATACTTCTTAGGAGCCCAGCATTCTGTACCATATAATAAGGCAGGCCGAATAGCGCTCCGATAAAACTTCCCTTTCAATTTTAACGGAAAGTTACGATCACACAAAATCCCTGTTGCACTCCTCCATTTCAACCAACCAGCTTGGATCCTTTGATTAACATCACTATCGATCTCCCCATTCCTTTGGATGATGGAACCTAGATATCTAAACTGGTCGCTCGGTGATATCTCTTGCCCTTCCAATGTTATACCAATATGGTTTTGACTTCTCTGGCTACTAAATTTGCAGTGCATATATGCTGTCTTGGACCTGCTCAATCTGAATCCCCGAGATTCCAATGTTTGTCTCCATAATTCCAATTTGGCATTAACCCCTGCTTTCGTCTCATTTACTAGAACAATATCATCAGCGAATAGCATACACCAAGGGACCTCATCTTGGATAGTTCTAGTAAGCTCATCCATCACGATGGTAAACAGGAAAGGACTTAATGCAGATCCTTGATGTAAACCAATAGTAATCGGAAAATCACCTAACGATGGCATCAAGGGAGGAATATCCTCCGCACCACCACCTAACGATGGCATCAAGGGAGGAATATCCTCCGCACCACCACCTAACGATGGCATCGCACTCGGAATGACACAAGTTGTGGTGGTTCCTGTAATAAAGAAGGAGGGGAGTTGGGGTGTGAACAAAATGAGCTAAATATGTGTATTCAAAACCGTCACAAAACGAATCATACCGAGGCCCATAGAAGCGCGAAGCCTCTCCTCTTTCTCGAATGTTTTGAGGGACGCCAAAAGAGCATCTTCAGTGGAAATACCTGCTAAGAAAAGAGCATTAATAAAACGTAATAAACTCTAAAATATTCAAAAGAGTATAAATGAGATATACCTGATGCCGCAAGAGAAGCAAACGTTGCTCGCTCGCGGGCCAATCTCTCAAAACCCTCAATAGCAGCTTGAAGATTAGTTGCTGCATTCTCATCGGTAAAAGCTTCAAAAAGACTGTCGTTGGTGCCGTATTCGGACAAGCCTTCGCTATAGGGAGCATGGGGTTCTTGACCAAATGCAACGTCAGCCGAAAACATGGATTTTTCTTCTTCTGAGAGCCGGCAGCAACACTTGACGGTAGGAGCTTGCGCTTTACAGGACTCTTGGGACGGCGAGTCCCGATTTCTGAGCCAATACCCAACTCAGGAGACGCCGCAGCCATCACATTACCAGGAGCACTTACGCCCGATCATGGCTTAGCCGTCGACACAATTAGAAAGGCTCGCGGAACTACAACTGCGTTGCTCTCTCTAAAGGAAGAACGGACAACTTCCCGTCACTTCAGCAGAACCGCGGGATTACTAGCCGGGACAGAATCCTTATGATCAAGAAGCATCTGCCTTTCTTCTTTGATAACGGTGCCCGTCGCATGCTGATACCAGGCAATGTAAGCATTTGAGGCCTTCAGGATATGACACGGCTCGGTGATCATAAAATGAGACCTCATATTCAGCTGCATAAAATGGTGCGCCGCGTTGCGAATGCCCTCCTCTGTAGCAATCAGATTGACGTGAAATACTTTAAGGGGAATGCCTTGGTTATAGCCAGATTGCTAAGTAAAGCGATCCGGGTTATACCTCATGAATAACACCGAGGCATTTTGCCTAAATACTAGGAAACCCGGCCTGATCGAATACAAATGCGCGATCTCCCGGGCCCTCAAAGTAGAAACTCTATCCTTAAAGATATCATGAAGCGGCTGGACCACTTTTGAGGGTTCTTTACCAATGGTCAGAATCCTATCAACAAAGGTCATGCTGTCCCCAACCATGTGCGGACGCAGGAGCAATCGCTGAGCTTCTCGCTGTGTTGGGTCCGGAGAAGAGGCGTCGACCAATTGCATGATTCGGGGGAAATTGTACCTTTCATAAAATCTAGGTCTTTTATGCACACCAAAGGCACCCAACACGTGCATCTCGATCCATGAGGTGAAATAATGCAAAAGGAGATTTACGGGCTTCAGACCCGGCTGGGTGGTGTCGGCCGCTATATTTAGACCATGATACAAATGGACCAATCTTGCAACCCCAACAGCCATACATGTCCCCGCCGCAATACGATGACCCGGATAGAAAACAGACGGTATCATGTAGCGAGGGTGCATTAGGAGTGCAAACCAGCTCAACCACAAACCAATGAAGCCCATGAAAAACACTTTCTCGTCGATATCCGGAGCGGCAATCTCTGCAAAATGGACGATGAGGGTGTCCAGAATAAAGATCTGCTTTAAATCTACATCTGCAGTCGGCAATTTGTCCAAGCCAAACCCGAACAGATCATCAAGCTTGGCAAACTTCACAGCCTTCTTCGATAAAACCACCGGACGAAGGAAATGGGCAACAAAGTCTGTAAAGCTGACTCTATGCCCCCCGGACTCTAAAAACAAGCTCTTATAGATATTTAACACTTTAATCAAACTCGATAACTTGTGTTGGATAACATTTTTTGGGGTAAGGCCCATGACTACCGATTCGGTGACGAAGATATACCCGTCAGGACCAGTGAAATCGATACCTCACGGTCCGATAAAAGAAATGTGTGGGTCTGAATATTCCAGGAAGGATTTAACCCACCACACATGAGGAGGGTGGTAATAGAAGAGAGATGCGTAGACCGCTGGGTATAACCCTGTTTTCAGCAGTAGTGATTTCTTGGCCGATAAAATGTAACGGGCCCACTGGAGGTAACCAGCCGGATGTCGAGAGGTCACTCCTATTGTGTAAACCTGACCCCAAGAACGCACTTCTCCTTAACACATGCGACGCCCCAAAATATCCAGGGCCATCGGCGACTGGACTGGTATCGACGCCATGGAAGGTTGGAGACGACCCTCCGCTGTCCAATTGATCTCTTCCACAGCATAAGCGACCCGCGAAAGGTCAACATAATGAATCGAATGGATCGGTTTTGATAGCGCTGCATAGGTAAAGCTGTGCCGACCACGGATAAAATAGCTATACCACGCTCCCCATAGATGAAGAGATTTCTGTTCCGGATCGTAGTCTCGGATCAAAGCAAGAACTTCATGATTAGTAGGGGCGTCAGCAAAAGCACTCTCCGAACGAATATAAGGAAAAAGGAACCGAAATCCATAGTACCTGAAAAGAAAAACCGGTGGAGGGTTAGCGATTAGCATATTAAAATCACTACAGTCTAAAGGAAAATTAGTGGGTCCCACAAAATCAAGGTGACGACTCATCAATGATGAGACATGCGTCCATTATGAGAATCCAAAAGGATTCTCATTAAATGAATAGTCCTATTAAGCAGTGGAGTTAAAAACTTCCAATGTTCTCGAAAAGCGAGTTCTGTTAAAAATAACAACATATTCAAATATGCAAAAAGGGTATTAAAACCCTAAAAAGGAATAGGACAGGGAATAAAATTCCAAAAAGTTCCAAAATTTCTCAGAGCTAAATTCTTTAAGATAAAATGGAATTAAATTGCTCCAATAATGGGATTAAAACTCAGAAATCCCCATGTCAGGAGACAGATGAGAAATATAATGGAATTGCATTCTAGAGACCCTTAAAGATTAGGATCAATGATAGGGTAAAACCCTAAGAAGTGAACCAACGATTCTCAAGAATGCCCATTTATTTAAGACCTACAGTCTACTAAAAAAAGGAAAAAAGTTCTTTTTTAAGATCTCTAAGAGATCATTTCAAGAAAAGAGCCAAACTTTGTTAATGGGTTAAAAATCCAAATCGAAAAAGGGTTTTTTTAAGAGCTAAGCTATGTTCATAATCCTTACCAAAATTTTTGGCAGAGTTTAACTCTGATCAGAAGGAGTTCTGTGGGCAGAGATCTAAACTCTGAAATGAGAATTAAATTCCCAAGGAAGAAAGAAACTTAAGGAATATGATAGGATGTCAGTCATCTCAAGGGCTAAATGCCCTACGCGGGGGGACGGTCCAACTCCCTAGAAAATCAAACGGTGGTAAAAGTGACACCGTTGCACTCACGTAAGAACAATGGTGGGGGCATTTGTTCCCCTAATATTTAAACACAATAAAAAGAGCTAAACTCTATTAAATTTTAATGAGTCAGCGCCTCACGTGCTCCCCACGAGGGCGCCAGCGCCAACACCAACCCCTCAGGATTAAATCCTATGGTGGCGCAGCACGTGAAGCTCACGTGGGCACCAATGTGCAAAGCACAGGATCGCCTATCATATATAGGAATAAAATACTTAAGTGGCGCCTACGTGCATGACATGTGAGCGCCAGCACCCAAGTTAAAATCAAGTAGAAGTAAACTCTACATGGGAATAGTTTCCTGAAAAACTGGGATACTCTCTGTTTAACAGAGCCGTTGGATCAAAGATCCATTGGAGATGACAAATCATCAAAATATATAATTAAATTTTATTAGGAGAAATATCTCCCAAATCTTTCTAATACCCTCGGTTGGATAAAAATCCAATGATAGAATTAAATTCTATTTTGGGAATATATTTCCTCAATCTTTCTAAATAAAGAAGCATTGCTCTTTGTAAAACAGAGAGCCCTTGGTTTAAAAATCTAATGGTGATTAAAAATCACCGTTTGACAGAATAAATTCTGATAGAAAACAAGAAAATATATTCTGTAAAACAAAAATCACTGGATCAAAGATCTAACGATGGATAAATGTCCCCGAATAATCTTTGAAACCAACTAAATCGATTGGTATCTCTCAATGAGAGATTTTCTCCAAACTAATTAACAATTTGGCTCTCCTATATAAAAGATCCGAGACTTCAAGTATCACACACAAAAATATAGAGGAGAATCCCCCGTAAGCTTCTGTAAAAAAAATACAGAAGGCTCTCAAAAAGCTTCCCCAAAAAGAACAGAGAATTTGATTCTCAAAGAAGAAGATCTTCCTCCTAAAAACCCTAAGTAAATAAAAATAGAGATCAAAACATCTGCTTTACCTATTTAAGGGTTTAACCCTTCTTAAGAACTTAGTTCTTTCTCTAGATTTGAGATCCACAAGACAAGTCTCCCATAAATTGAGAATTTAATTCATACCGGGAAGATCTTGTTTTTGAGAATCAAAGATTCAAAGAAAAACAAGATTGAACAAAAAATGGAGTTCATAATACTCCAGGAACTTAGTTCCTTCAAAATAAGAACTTAGATCTTACAGAACCCGATCTCATATCCTCGAAATAGTGATCTTGGTGATCGTTAATGGTCAAAATATCATTAACAGAGGTTTAACCTCTCTGAGAACATCAACATAGATTAAATCTCCAAAAAAAAGAACTCAGTGCTTCACGTGAAAAACACGTGGACGTCCAAGACAGAAGGCCAGTGCCTCATGTGAAATACATGTAAGCGCTGAGTAAAAGTGCTTAGCACTTTATATTTAGTCAAAACGGCTGAGTGCTTAGCACTGATTGGGCAGTGCCCAACGCCTCACGTAAAACACACGTGGACGCTCAACAAAATAAACAAGACAGCGCCGCACGTTCTCCACACGCGGACGCCATATAAAAGTGCTTAACACTTCATATACAGCCAAAACCGTTGAGTGCTTAACACTGATTGGACAGCGCCCATCGCCTCACGTGAAAAAAACGTGAGTGCCTAATAAAATAAAATAAGACAGCGCCTCATGTGAAAAACACGTGGGCGCCTAATAAAATAAAATGAGACAGCGCCGCACGTGCTCCTCATGTGGACGCCATACAAAATTGCTTTGCAATTCATGTTTAGCAAAATGACTAAAATGCTCAGCGCTTATTGGGCAGCGGCCATGACTGAATACTTCACATGATACACATGTGAGCGCCAGAGCATCAAATATGTGCTTAGCACTTTTGGATAAAAGAAAAAAGGGCTGAACAAACAAAACCCAAATAAGTGCTTAGCACTTTTGAATAAAAGAAAAAGAAAGAAGAAAAGACTGAGCAGACCAAGCCCAAATTGGCTAAAAGTCTCTCTCTGAAATTTCTAGCATCTGAGCCCAAATGCTCTGTTGTTGGATCTTAAATAAAATGATCCATAAAATGTCGCTAGGTTGATCTTAGTCTTAAACGGGACTAACATATCCTTAATTAAAAATAAATTGAGCCCAAATGCTCATATATTTAAGTTGATCTTAATCTCAAACTAGATTAACGGTTCTTAAATAAAACAAAACATTCTTTGAACTAAAGGAATATATAAGCTAAGTTCAAAACCCAAATCTAAAATATAGGGATTTGGACTAATCCGCGCCCTACAGGCGACAACATAAAATAGTTTCCGTATACAATCCACAGGCAACCTTAAAAAAGAAAATAACACACGACACGAAGTGAACTGCTAGAGCAATAAAAAGTGGTTATCGCAACGCGGTAACATAATTAATTGCAGGAGCTTGCACCTGCTGGGAAGAGCGTCCCCACAATAAAAAAACCCCTCCTAAATGAGGGGGAATCTAATGAAGTCTGCTACAACGATCGCCTTTATCCAAACCTCTGATATACGGTGCCATAAATCAACTTGGTATCTTCGGAGAGGGGGATAGAGAAGTCCAAAAAGCATCTACCCTCAAATTCAAGCCAGACGTCCTAACGTCTCGGTCCGGTCTTTCGACGGTGGACAGAGCATATATATTTTCTTAGTTTTGGATTTTAAATCCATTATCAGGTTCGACAGAGCTTAGCTCTTTTTTTTGAATCGACCTCTTGGAGATCTAAAAAAAAACCTTTATATATATATATTGTGGATCTTGATGTCTATATTCAAGACTTGAGAATCTTTGAATCTCCTTCTTAGGGTTTTACCCTGCTATTAATCTTGACATTTTTCTGGAACTTGATTCCATCAATTAGCTCATGAATTTTCTAATATGGGGATATCTGGGATTTAATCCCACTATTTTAGGGGAATTAAATTCCATTTTTTTTTTGCAGATTTTAGCTCTGATTTGAATCTTAAGAACTTTGGGAATTTTATTCCCTTTATTGTTCTTGGATGTTTTTTCCTTTTCTAGAATTTTAGGGGTTTTTATCCCTTCTCTCATTTTTTTACAGATTTGAATCTGTTGCATGTTTTAAAGAGCCAGCCTTTCGGGGAATATTGGGAGTTTTTAACTCCACTGTTTAATGAGCACTATTCATTTAATGAGAATCGTTTTAGATTCTCACAATGGGCACATGTCTCATCAACGACGAGCCACCACCATGATTCTGTGATGCTAGCGTTATTTTTATTGCTAACTTTCCACTTGGTTTCTTTTCAGGTATCATGGCTGGTCATCTATATGACATCGAGGAAATTGTCTCCTATGAAGACATCTGCATACAAGGCCACTCTCAAGGCCAGGAGTATACTGATGCCTAATACGATGAGGTGATGCGTCATTTTGATGATCACAACGGTCGATTGCTCTCTCGCCGTTCTGCACTTTTGAATATTATCGTTGGATTGATCTGTGAAGCGCTTTCTGAGCTTGATGAGGCTATGCCGCTTGGGGCACTTGATGACGCTGAAGACAAGGTGTATTCAGTATATCTGATGGGTCTTGTTCACCACCGGAAGACGGACAGGGACTTCGGGACGTCTGGCCTGAATCCTAGGGGCAGATGCTATTTGGATTTATCCGTTCACCTCTCCGAAGATGCCAAGTTGATTTATGGCACCATATATCGAAGGTTTGGACGGATGCGGCCGTTGTAGTAGACTTCGTCGGATTCTCCCTCGTTTTCACGAGGGGTTTTTGATTATGGGGACGCTCTTCCTTGCAGGCGCAAGCCTCTGCAGTTAATTACGTTACCGCGTCGCGATAACCACTTTCTCCTGCTCTGGAGGTCCACTTCTTGTCGTGTGTATATTTGTTTTATTTTGGTTGCCCGTGGATTGTATACAGAGACTATTTTATGTTGTCCCCCGTAGGGCGTGGATTAGTCCAAATCCGTATATTTTAGATTTGGGTTTTTTTAAGGACCGTTAATTTATTTTGAGATTAAGATCGACTTAAATGTATGTGAGCATTTGGGGCTCGATTTGTTTTGCTTAAGGATACATTAGTCCAATTTGAGACTAAGATCCACTTAACGAGGTTTTAAGATCATTTTTATTTAGGATCCAACAAAATATCGTTTGGGCTCTATTATTTTAGTTTAAGGACGTTTCGGTCCATTATCGCCATTTTGGAGGCGAATATTAGTTTAGGGACATTTCGGTCTTTTATCCATCTTGCACACACGTGTATTTGTTACGCGACGAAGCGAACAATGGTGATATGGAATGCACTCGATTTGGGGTACGATCCGATTTGAGGTGTGCACGTCAATTTGGAAGTGCACCAAAGAGTTGTTGGTTGTCAATACCCGCCACCTCTCTGAAGTCGTTGACGAATTACAACGACATATATCAGAGGTATGGAGAGATGTACCCTTAAACCAAATCCCATATTTGTGGGGAAAAAGGAGCTGTTGTAGACATAAGAAATGTTAGTCATGTTTGAGACTAAAATTATCTTAGGCGATATAAGATGAATATCATTTAGGATATCATCGATGGGAGACCACAAGTCATTTTTGAGACTAAGGTCAGTTTGGGAAAACACGAGCAATATGGGCTCGGTTGTTTTAGAATCAAAAAGATTTAATCTCAGGAAACTTAGCCAATTTGGGCTGAGATTGGGTTTCCATAAATACCCAACAGTGCTAAGCACTGAGGAATACATTGCTCATGTGCGTTTCACGTGGGCACTAGATTAGTGTTAAACACTAGAGTTTTGTGGCGCTCACGTGACACGCGTAAGACACCCAAATATCGGCACTATCCATTGGGTTTTATCTCCCCTTCTTCTTTTTTTTACAGAAGTGCTAAGCACTTGGCTAAAGTTCTCGTGCAAACACGTGACAGCCCTTTTTCTTTTTGATACTGGGGTACTTTAACACTCACGTGGGAAACACGTGATGCGGTTTTAGTTGCTCTCTTTGTTCGTTTGAACACACATGGGAAGCACGTGAGGCTTCAAAATAGTGCTATGCACTAATGATTCTGGTTTTGAAGATCTTGGATCATCATCACTGTTTTCTTATGGAAGAACTAAGTTTTTTATATGTAGGGTTAAACCCTAATTTTTAGAGGAATTAAATTCCTATATATTCTCGTTCTTCTTCTCTCATCTTTTTTTATAACTTAATTCTTTTCTCCTAGGTTTTGAATCTGCAGAGCAAAATCCCCTATGAGAATTAAATTCTCAACTTGTGGGAATAATTGCTTCTGCAAATCTCAACCGAGGAAAGAACTGAGTTCTTAAATGAAAGGTTAAACCCTTAGATAGGTAAAGGAGAAGCAATATGATTTCTGTTTTTTTACCTCTGGTTTCAATGAGAAAAGTCTTCTTCTTTGAGAATTAAATTCTCTTGTTCTCTCAAGATCTCGCCGTACTCTTTTTGCAGAAGCTTGTGGGGAAAATTCCTTTTTCTCTTCTGAGACTTGAAATCTCGGGTCCTTTATATAGTGGAGAGAAGTTTGTTTAATTCTGAGAAAATCTCTCATTGAGAGATCCCAATTGATTTATTTGGTCTCAGAATTGATTTGGGTAATTTTACCCACCGTTGGATTTTTGATCCAAGGACTTCTGTTCACAGAAGATGTCGCTCTTAGTTTTAACAAGATTGGGGAAATATTTTTCCTTTATACAGAATTTATTCTGTAAACGGTAATTTTTAATCACCGTTGGATTTTTTAATCCACCGGTTCTCTGTTTTACAGAGAGCAATCTTTCTTATTTTGAAAGGTTGAGAGAATATATTCCCAAGAAATAGAATTTTATTCTATTGTTGTATCATTGATCCAACCGAGAGTATCCTTCTTATTTAGAAAGATTTGGGTGCTGTTTTCTCCATTGGATCTTTAATCCAACGACTCAGTTTAACAGAGAACATCCCAATCTTTATTGGAGAAATGTAGAATTTAATTCTATAGATATTAACTTGGGCACTGGCGCTCACGTGTTGTGCACGTGGGCGCCGCTTAAGAATTTAATTCTTAAGATGGTCACTTCTATGCTTTGCACATTGGCGCCCGCGTGGAAAACACGTGAGGCGCCTTCTAAAAGTTTGACTCTTTATGCAGAAAGTGCTTCTGTGCTTTGCACATTGGCGTCCGTGTGAGGAGTACGTGAGGCGCCATCATAGGATTTTAATCCTATAAGATTGGCTTTGGTGCTGGCTCCCTCGTAGAGAGCACGTGAGGCGCTGCTTCATTGAGTTCCAACAGAACTTTGCTCTTTATTAGGTTAAATATTGGGGAAACATGTCTGATCTTGAAGAAGCGGAGAGATGATCTCGTTACTGTTTTACACCGCGTCTTCCAACTGAAAGCGATATTATTCGCGTACCAGAGGATGAAAGACATTAGCAGGGATCCCGAAGTTTGTATTCAGGAAAGGATGCATAAGAAGATGAGAGCGCTTTACTCAAACTTGCCTTTAAATTTGAGAATCCATGTCCGGAATTTAGCGTTTTGCCATTGTAGACATTTTGATGATATTTGTTTCTTTCTCTTTTTTTTGTTATCATCCTCATAACCAAAGTATAAATTTCTTTGAAGCATGAATGACAAAGCCCTTTTTTTATGCCAACACTCACATGTGCTTCACACGTTATACATGTGAGGCGCTGTTATAGGATTTAATCCTAAAAAAACTAGCGTCGGCTCTCACATGTCATACACGTGAGGCACTGCTATAGGATACGAAGGTATCATATCACCTTCTTGCTCTGCTTTTCATAAGTCAACTCTTTCTTTTCCAATGCCTTCTTTTTGTCAGAGCTTGAAAATAGTTCCACCATGCACAACATTTTTCGTGAATAGACTTAAATGCTTCTCTTTATAATCTGAAGCAATGTTCTTCTTCTTCACAAGGAAAGAACCATTTTTAACAGATCAAGAGTCATGGCTTGCAATCGTCCACATGCTCGCCGGCAACCATGGGATGTGCCTATCGAGAGAATTGTTCCTCGTTTTGCTGCACGCTTGGTGAATCCCATTCTCACGGATGACCAATGCGACACGGTGATGTACGAGCTCCAGACTCGTAGAGGCTCTCCTCTTCCCATCGACTCCATTTGGTTCCGAATGATCTTCCTATCCGTGCTTATTGACATTCCCCCTCATCCAGCGGAGATGACTCCGGTGATGCTCGACACAGTGAAGGAAAAGATCGAGTGTTTTCATGAGGCACGTTTGATTTCCCAGCCTCCGAGGAATTGCTCTTTTTAGTTGCTAAGACAGATACGGGCTCAGCGGGCCATCATGTCTGCTTTCGCCGATGGGCACGGCGCTGAACGATGGGGAGCGACTCCTCACGAAGATCGCCGCTTCGACATGATGGAGAAGGCTGAGAGGGCTTTAGAAAACTTTATTTATACTTTTGTAAACCCTTGTATTTTTTATCCCGTGTTTGGTGATCTCTTTCCTGCAGAATAAAATATTTATTTAAATGCATTCCTTTTATCGTTGACTACCGAGTGCTTCATATCTAATAACACAGGTCCTTTCTCTGATTGTATTGTTTAAACATACGTGCAACTTGTATGTGCGCATGCACACTTCACCCTTACGGAGTTTTGCTAAGTGCAAACATCACTGATGTGCATATGTTATGCACTTACCTTCCATATGCGTATATAAATCGACATGCTTTCAATGTTATTTCCATCCAAGTACGCATGTATTTGTAAGTGAGCACTCAAATGGGTGTGAACAAATGCTCCCCCCACTACCTTGCTCACGGAGGTATATGTGTGAGTGAAGTAGTGTAGAGAAATGTATACGGCTGGATTCGGGCTGGCGTATCGTACACAACTTTTAGAATTTTGATCTGAGAAGATAGCGAGCGGACACAAGTGTCACGCCCCGCTTCTTAAAATACGTAAACACGTCACGTGACAGAGCCAACCATGCTACCTGTGGTTAGGAATCATCCCTCCACAGTCACATTACGACTGTCAAGCGGATATCAAGAATGGTAAAATATATAATCTAGCAAACACATGCCCATCTGCCACAGTAAATAAAATCAATAAATGCATATAGCAGAAACGAATCAAGATCCCATACACAATATCCGAATCATGTCCCAATATGGGCTCACATCAATAGGAATAAAACTACGGAAATTAATAAACTAAGAGTCTTTAAACTAAATAGCTAGCTCCCCATTGTTCGGCTTGATTGCTGAAGTACTCTGGATCTGCCTGCGATAAAGGTAGAGGAACTGGGCCATGCAAAACCCAGACGTCAGTGCGTCATAATATCAAAATAATAGCGATAACCAGGATAGAATGCTATGATTAAACATGAATTGTAAATGAATAACACATGTATAAAATAGTGAGGCACATGTATGTGATGTGTATCCTAAAGTCTGTACCTCTAGATTATCTATTCTACAAGTGTTTGAATTCAATTTAATGGAATCGTTGATGTAACTCAATAGTATCCCGTGCGTGCCTGGGACCACGGTCAAGATTCTCGAACTGAATCCGAGACATGCCGCTAAGCAGTAAACATGTAACATGTACAGATGAATGATATCAGCAGCATCATTCCGGGGCTGGCCAAACCCATAAAGACTGATCAGTATAAGTATCGAACTGTTGAGTTACAAGTCAGGTTTCATTATTGATTTCCCCTTACCCCCAAGGTTTTTTTCTCAAGTCAGGTATTGATGATATAAATCTAATGTCAACACAGGATCAAGCAGGTACAGGTTTTGTCTATACAGACAATAAGTCATGTCTGTCAGGACAACAAGCCAGGATTGTCAGCATTAGTAATAATATTCAAGCAACAAGTCTGGTAATGTGTCGTGAACATGTCATGTGATATATATTACCCAAACTAGATACCAAATGTGAAACTGTAATCAAGATCGAAACACGACGATTACCAGGATGCATATGTGTTTATCTGTAATAGCCACTATACGTCCATTACCATATATGATGCAATCTACATAGAGTACTGTACTAGTATAGTAGTATAATGATATTATCATGTTCCGACATGCAACTAGATATGCTATTATCATTATGATACAGACGGATACTGAAAAACTATAAATCTGTAATATTTGCTGAATAATAAAACACATGCACTATTCTTATTCATATAATTATCGATATAATAATATAGCATGTTGCAAGTTAAAACTTGTCTGATCGGATCTCACGTCGAGATGCGGATGTCACGTCCGACGTCGGAATAACGTCGAGATGCAGACTTACGTGCGCAGGACTGGACCTGGATGAGTAGTGACGTGACGTGGTGACTGGGCTAGATGATGATGGTGACTGGATCGTCGGCGACACGTGCAACTCCGGCGAGCCGATCGGAGAATTAAGAAAAGAAAGAAATGAAGAAGAAGAGTGGGTGGATATTGGTGTTGGATTCTGGGGTGGCGAGGACAGAGGAAAGGTGGCGAGGTGACGACGACGATGGCCGACGGCGAAGTGTTACATCGGCGAGGTGGCTGTGGTTTCTAGGTCGATGATCGGGGTCGGGAAGGTGACAAGGGTGTGGTGCTAGTGATCTAGGGTTTCGGGGAGAGGAAAGGGAGGTGGGGAGGTTTCAGAGGTGGTGGTGACGACGATGAGGTCGATGGTGACGAGGGGCGACGAGGTCGATGGGTGAACGGCGGCGAAGGGTTGCAAGGGTTAGGGTTTGAGTTGGGTTTCTAGGCGTCGGAGGTTGCTAGGAATGCTCGGGAAAGGGAGAGAGAGAGGGGAGGTGGAGACGGAGATATGAGGGCGAGGAGGTGGTGGTGAGGTGAGGTTGGGAGTGAACGGCGACGAGGGAGCGGCGAGGGCGTGGGTAGGGTTCTTGGGTTTCTCGCGGGGACATGAGGGAAGAAGAGAGGAGGATAGAGGATTAGGTTTTTATATAATAGATTATTATATATATATATATATATATATATATATAGTGAGAGAAAGACATAGAGGGGGGAGAGAGACAGAGAGTGAGAGGAGAGAGAGAGAGAATATAATTAGTTTTATAAATATATCTTATATATATATTATATATACTGTTAGTTTTAGAAAGATATTATAATATATATATTTTAGGATTATACAGCTAATATCAAATTACTCCGAATACAACCTGGGTCCTTTCTAAAACTCTAGATTTTAAATATGTCACGACCCAGAATTTAGTCCATGACCGGCACTTAAATCACGCAACGTCTACAGGCGTAATGTAATTCAAGTAAGCCGAAGCCCAGAAATCTAAACCTTTTTAGTGAAAATAATATAGGTGAAGTTTTGAAATAAAGGTGTAATGAAATCCATTTTTTTACATGAATTCATAGGTAATGAAACATGAAAATGCAAGTGGATTATACTAGTTGAAAAACAGGTTTCATCTTTTAAAAATTTGGGCAGCACCTCCCTTGTATATTTTGATCCTAAACCACATATACATGATAATATAAAAGGCATCCCCAAGCGGGAGTTAGCTCTTCGCCAATTGGCAGAATCACAACCACGCAAGACAGAAATATAAGTATACGACGTCCAACGGTGAAGATCAACACAAAGAATAATGAATAAAGCAAGACATCAACCCACCAAGCGAACATATAACCCATCGCTCTAAGTCTCGCAACCACAAGTCTCTTCTAAGTCTTACTACTTATACAAATACTAGTTTCTGATTGTTGGAGTTGACTAGATATAACAGAAATAATAAATACAAGAGTGGCACGATCCAATATGTACCACCTACCAAAGCAAATCACCCGAAAGCAAGCTGTGTGCCAGCGATACCGCTACTAATCCACGCGGTCAAACCTGCAAGAACTGTGGCACAATGGGTGTGAGTTGCTAACTCGTGAGTAGAAAACATCAGCAGGTAGAATTCGAATAAAAAAACGATTCCTGGGTCAACTATATCATGAAGGTAATACTATGATATCTAGGGTGACCGTGGCTGCATATATACCAACAATATAGTCAATGTCTGTATGCATATGGATATCATCTACGTGTCCATTAATGACACAACAACATCATGGAACCTGAGTGTCCAACATCGACACTCGAAACAACATGAAAGCATAAGCATGTAATATGAGGATATCAATCAACGTGTGTCCATCAACGACACATCAAAATCGTGAAACCCGAGTGTCCAACACCGACACTCAAAACATCATGAAACCCGTGTCCAGCATCGACACATAAATCCTCATATCTTAGGCACCGCATCCTCAGATCGGCCCTCAGGCGCCGCATACTCTGGTCGGCCCTCATATCCATCTCACGACTCCGGTTGGTATCCTCTGGATAACCGCCGAGTCCAAATACTATCACCGGTAGGTAGTGCTCCCCTGCCAGCCTCACCGTCTAACTATATAAGTCTTCTTTTCCCGGGGTACCTCACCGGGTCCACCATGTACCCGCGGACGGTGCCTACCGCTCCTCGAATTGGGTTTCACATACCAATCTCAGAACTGAGAAAACTCATGGTGGACGTCTTGAAATATCATATCAAGAGAAACCGGGTTTTTAAAACAATACATACTTTCTTTTGAAATATAACCACGGTTCTCAAATCCAGAATCTTATGAAAACAACATCTCAATGCGTGTAATCGTAAAGCATGATGTATGGAAATATAGAACAGAAATGTGAGCATATGAGTATATCATGCAACATAAAATAGTGATGTGAGCATAGCAAGTATATCATGCCAAAGAGTTATGTGACAGTACTGAACAATTAAGAGCAATAGCATGATATAGCAATTCTACTGTATAAGTGACATAGCAATTATCGATGATGAAGTGTGTGAGCTGGCATATCTGTGTGAGTGTAACATACACATCATCGATAATGGTGTAGGTGTACTAGCACAGGTATATGTAATGCAATGAAAATATCATGAACGTAGCAGAAAGTTGTAACACCCTAGTTCGTTATATCATGCTTGATTTGATTAATTTATATATTGAATGGCTATTCTTGATTTATTGCTGTTTTGGGTGCGAATAGTATAATTGGTATCCGTGTTTGCATCCGACTCGATCCGCATGCTGGAAACCCGTCTTGATTCTTGTTTATGATTTATCCCGGCTAGTTATGAGAATCCGTGCACTTTCATGTTGTATAACTGCATTATATCCGGCGTCTGCATTTTTCAATATAACATATAAAGTCAAATAAAATATTTTAAAAATATCTTGCATGGCCTGCATTATACCCCTAACCCTGTTGTAGCATCCGTACATTGTGTTCTCGTCCCGTTCAGTGAAACAGACTCGTTTGGATAGCTACGTGCATGCTACGTATATCCGTTCTTGGGGGTATGTATTTTCGTTACCCGGATATCCTATTTTGGTTTTGGTTGACATGTATATTATCCGTATTTTCAAACCGTAACTTTAGACCCAACGCGGGCATATTTTGGAGTAATTTTGTATTAACCAAAAAACTCAAATTTACCTAATATTATATTCTGTAATATATATATTGTTTATTATATATATATGTTTTATATTTTAACAAAAATATATTTTTTAAAATCTTTCCTAGCGCTCTCTCTCTCTCTCCTCTACAGTTTATATATATTCTTTCTACTTTTTTTAACCATTTAAAAAACCCACGTATCTCCTTCTCTCTCTTCCTTCCCTTCTTCCCCGACCCCTGTAGCCTAACCTCGACCGCTACGACCACTGCTAACCCTTGCCTGCAACCCTCGCCCGAACCATCATCACCGGAGCTCCGACCCCGTCGTCGACTCTACGCCCCCGCCACCACCTTCTCCATCACTTCCTCTCTCCTTCTCCCCAAGATCCCGAACCCCTTCACTGCACAAAACCCCGATCCCCGACATCAAGAACCCTCACTGCCCTTTTGCCGTGAACTTCGCCCGAAAACCCATGACTCATCATCAACAACTCCCTCGCCTCACCTCTAACCCCAGTCCTCCTCTTCATCTTTCTTCTTCTTCTTCTTCTACTTGTCCTTCTCTTTTCTTCTTCTTGTTTCTTGTTTTCCGGTCATCGCCAGAGCCGTGCCGTCGCCGACGATCCGGGCGACCCAGTGGACATCCCCAGCCAGTATGGTCGTGTTCTTGCTTTGCCTGGTTCTGTTCTGTACGTCCGCGTGTGTATCGCGACATTTACCGACGTCGGACGCGCCGTACGCATCCCGTATTGAGATCCGATCAGGCAAGTTTATCTTGCTACATACTATAATATATATTTTACATCCATATGAATAAAAATATCACATGTTTACTGCATTGTATATCCATGTTACCGTTTTACTGTTTTCGGATAGCTGTTCGTATATGTATCATTTATTACATATATAGTTGCATGCAAGTTTATCTTGCTACATGCTATGTTATTATATTTGCATCCCTATTAATAATAATATTACATATTCATTATATTGCGCATCCTATGTTACAGTTTTACAGTTTTATAATATCCGTTCACATCCGTACAGCTTATTACATATCTAGTCGCATGCAATTTTATTTCATTGCATTTCACATCCATGTTACAGTTTGCCGTTTCTCCGATATCCGTTCGTATCCGTGTTATTGATTATATATCTAGTTGAATGCCACGTCATATTATATCATGTTACCATTATGTTAGCACCCCATGCTTGATAATGTGCATCATACTTAGTCATGGAGTTGTAGATGTGATCCCTGATAAATACTTGTGCATCCGTGTTTTACCGTGCATCCGTACTTGCTACTTGTTACTTTTGGGCATCCGTTTGATACAATGTGCACTACCTGCTATGACCTGATACACCACTGCTGGACTTGATACCTGATCTTGTTACTAATGCCGACAATCTTGACCTGTTGTCCCGACGGACATATCATGTTGTCTTTTCAGACAAAACCTATACCTGCTTAAGTGTTGGCATTAGCTCCAGATTTATCAATACCTGACTTGAACACATAACCTTGGGGGTAAGGGGTAATCAATGATGAAACCTGACTTGTAACTCAACAGTTCGACGCTTATACTGATCAGTTTTACGGGCTAGGCCAGCCCCAGGATGCTGCTGCTGACATCATTCATCTGTACATGTTTCCTGTTTAATGCCTAGCGGCATATCTCGGTTTCAGCCCGAGAATCTGGACCATGGTCCCGAGCATGCACGGGATACTATTGAGTTACATCGATGATTCATTAAATTGATTTCAATGACTTGAGAGTAATTAACCCAGTAGCATAGATTACTCACCGCATGCACATACACTTCACTGTTCCATATTCGTGTTACTGTTATACACTTATTATTATTCATACTCATGCCCGCATATCATGTTACCTCCTGATTATATTTTATTGTTTGATATTATGACGCACTGACGTCTGGGTTTTTTGCATGGCCCAGATCCTCTGTCTCTTTCGCAGGCTGATCAGGAGTATTTCCGCCGTCAGGCCGAGCAGTGAGGATACTGTTAGTATCTAGTTTAGTTTTGTTTTATTTCCGTACTTTCATTTCCTGATGTGAACCCGTATTTGGGACGTACTTTCCAGATGTTATTGTTTATTGGATTTATTGCTTCCGCATATTATTTCTCGACTCGTTTATTCTGGCATATGGACATGTACTAGATAGTTTATTTTTATTTCTACTGTTCTTGATATCTTATAGACAGCCGTAATGTGACTGTGGATGTATATTTCCTAGCCACAGGTAGCATGGTTGGCTCTGTCACGTGCCGATCGTAGCGCACTCTGGGAAGCGGGACGTGACAGGGTTTCTTTGGTATCAGAGCCATAGGATTTAGGTTAATCGGGTTTGATTCTTTTGTAGTTGGGTATTGGACCCAATACACGATTCAGAAAACCCATAATTAGGAACATGTCCTACCACATTGTTGTCGTGATCTTTGAATCTTATCTTTCTCTTGACCCTTGTCTTGACGATATGCAAATGACCTTGCATCTCGACTTGAAATCATTTTGGTTCCCTACTGTTTCTCCCGTCCTATTTTTTTGATTCTGATACTAGGATTTGGGCGACTTGAACGGAGTTACGTGATTATAACTATGAACTGTAGCATGGTTACAATGCGGTACTCTATTTAAGTAACCTGGAGTCCTAGTCTTGATTCATTTCCTTGTTTCATGGTCATTATATTACCTTGCTTCTCTCAGTTTCATTGCTTACCAGTTCATATTTTATCGCAAGCTTGAATCCTGTTTACCGTGCTAATCTTCTTCAGTGTTTGGCTTCAGGTGAAGTCATTTCGGGTATCCTACTTGTTCATGTTTTTCCTGCATTAGAATTATTCGATTATGGTGCATCCCATTGTTGTATGTCGTCCAAGTTTATTGCTGCACACTTGATTGCTTGCATGACCATGTCTTGTTGTTGGGACATACACACTGGGAACGGGAAGATCATATCTAGTAGCGAATGCAAGGATTGTTCGGTTGTTATCTGCGGACGGGAGTTATTTGCAGATTTCTTGGTGATCGATACCGGCAGTTATGATGTTGTCTTGGGAATGGACTTTCTCGGCACTTTCCACGCTCACATTGATTGTAAGGCGAAGAAAGTGATTTTCCAGATTCCCGAACATCCGAAGTTTGTATTTGCTGGAGGTAGCATTTCTGTCGAGCCAGTCGAGTTTAGGGTTAGGCCGACAAGCACCGTTCTTTCGTCGATGGAAATTGATAAGGAGGAAGCGCCAGCTGTAGTTCGAGAGTTTATGGACGTGTTCGAGGAAATCTCGGGTTTACCGCCAAAACGAGATGTGGAGTTCGCGATCGATCTTGTTCCTGGTGCAGGGCCAATATCAAGGGCATACTATCCGATGGCACCAGTGGAGTTGGAAGAAGTAAAGAAGCAGGTTACCGAATTGCTAGAGAAGGGTTGGATTCGCAGCAGCAATTCACCTTGAGGGGCTCCAGTTCTTCTAGTCAAGAAGAAAGATGGCACAAGGAGGATGTACATCGATTATCGAGAATTAAACCGGGTGACTATTAAGAACAAGTACCCGATCCCTCGCATTGGAGAATTGTTTGAGCAACTTAGTAGCGCGAGGGTATTCTCGAAGCTGGATTTGCGATCCGGATATCATCAAGTTCGAGTTAAATCAGAGGATATCTGCAAGACTGCATTCCGAACTCGATATGGACATTATGAGTATTTAGTGATACCATTCGGAGTCACGAATGCACCGGTGATATTTATGGACTTGATGAACCAAATCTTTTCACCTTTCTTGGACCAGTTGATAGTGGTGTTCATCGATGATATTCTGGTCAACTTGAGGAGCCTAGAAGAGCATGCAGAACACTTGAGGGTCGCACTGCAGACATTGAGGCATGAAAGATTGTATGCAAAGATGAGCAAGTGCGAGTTTTGGCTTGAAGAAGTGAAGTTTTTAGGGCATGTCGTAACCGGAGATGGAATCGTCGTTGATCCTGAAAAGATTGCAGCAGTTCAAGATTGGCCGATTCCAAAGAATGTAGCGGAGATCAGAAGTTTTCTTGGACTTGCTGGATATTATAGAAGGTTCGTGGAGAATTTTGCTCGATTGGCTGATCCTTTAACCAAGCTTACGCGGAAGGAAGTACCGTTCATTTGGACGGATAGTTGTACTTTAGCTTTTGAGGCATTGAAGCAAAGGTTGATAACCGCTCCTATTTTGACCGTACCAGACGGTACCGTCATGCACGAATAAAATCTAAATCAAGTGCATCCAACATGCACGAATAAAAATCTAAATCAAGTGCATCCGGTGCGCACAAAATCCCGCACCATGCGCCTAATATGCGCAAAATCCAAACCAAGTGCGTCAGGTCCGTCTAAAGCATCTAGTGCAGTAGCCTACACAAAAACGAACGTCAAGTGCAGCGTGCACAAAAACACAAATCTGGTGAAAACAATGCTCAAAGACATAAATCGGGTGCAACCGATGTACGGAGTATAGGTCTAGTGCAACCAATGCCCAAAATATAAATCCGTATCACAAATGCTTACAAAAACAATACCGAGCATGCCAAGGTGTATATAAGAATATCATAAGCGTGTGCACTGCATGGACAAAACACGTATCAATGCACTGCAAGCACATGTGAGCTATACCGAGTGCAAAAATCAAATCGAGTGCGTACCACATGCACAAAATCAAATCAACCGTATGAAATCCATTGTTTCCCTCAATCAGAGAGCAATGCTCTGTTCAAAATTTGAAATTTGAACTGAGGCAGCGCCTCACGTGCAAAGAACGAGAGCGCTAAAGCCAAGAGCGCCAGCGCTAAGAGTCAAAGACTCTGAGGAAGCGCCAAGAGTGTCAGCGCCATGAGTCAAAGACTCTGAGGTAGCGCCTCACGTGCAAAGCACGAGAGCGGTCGCGCCAAGAGCGCCAGCGCTAAGAGTCAAAGACTCTCAGGAAGCGCCAGCGCCTCACGTGCAAAGCACGAGAGCGCCAACACCAAAAGTCAAAGATTCTGAGGCAGCGCTTCACGTGCAAAGCACGAGAGCACCAGCGCTAGAACTAAATGTTCTCCACCATTGGATCAAAGATCCAACGAAGATAATAAATCATCAAATTGGCAGAATAAAATTCTGTTGAGAAAATACTCCTCAAATCTTTCCAAATAAGAAAGATTGTGCTCTATAAATCAGAGCACCGTTGGATCAAAGATCCAATGGTGATTAAAAATCACCAAAATATAGAATAAGTTCTGTATGGGAAAATATTCTCCCAATCTTGTTAAAAACAAGAAAAATGTCTCCTGTAAAATGTTCATCTCAGAATTTTGCATTATTATATCACCCATTCTTGATCATATTTCAAATAAATAGGTGCTTTTTATCCATGTCTGCTAAATAATTGCAGGTTACAGGTTCTCAGAACAATACTGTGAAATTCATGAAAAGACGTTACAAAAGTGAGACTACGACCAACAAAAGATGAATCCGTAAGATGCCGCCTAACGGTTCAAGGAATAAATGAAGATCAGTAAACAGTTCCATGCACAAGACAGTTCAAGGGCAGCACAAGATACAAGACTTCAAAGCGAAGCTTACGGTAAAAGTCCACAAATTCTGCACTGTTGGAAATCTGGAAGAAAGTAGAAAAGATTCTGAAGAACCAAGTGAAGAAAACAGAAGAAAAAGGCAACATAAAGCAACCATAAGAATTTGAGCCAATGATCTCTCAAGATGGTCGCGGATCCGCGGCCAAACATGGCATTCCGCCGCGGATCCGCGGCCGTGTTGAGCACGTGTCGGTGCAAAGTGTCGGTGGGTGTCAGTGCGTTGACCAGGATTTCTTAGGATAGTCTTGTAATTTCAGATGTGGATCAGATGTAAACCCTAGGGTTTTTGCTATCTATAAATAGGAAATCCTAAAGCCTAATTAGGTGTGCCTCTTTTGGGTGACTCTTTTGAGATGCCTCTTTTTATTTTCCAGTTTAAAATTTTAATTCCTTTGTAATCGTTTAAGAGTGCATCAATAAAGAAAGGTATTTTTATTTTTATCTCGCATTCCTTTTCTGAATTTAATTCTTTCATTTTTTTATCTGTTCTTTTAATATTTGCAATTTAGTTTTCTAATATAAAAATTTATAAAAAAAAAGGAATTCCATTGTTAATACCCAAATGAGTGAGTAATTCCTCACTTGTTAGGATTAGGAGAGGGAAGGTTTGAGAGAAGAAAATCTCTCTCCCTCCTTTTCTTGCCCCCATAATATTTAATTAGGACTCTATTTAAATTAACCACCACCGCTCACTGCGGCACCCTATCCCACGAGATAGCGGTGATTCCTTAGTTAAGACCGGTTGTGGTTGATTTACATAGATGTTAGGGCTAAGAGTTAAGAAAGGACGGACAAGGACCAAAAGGAAGAAACTAAGTTTCTTCCTAATCGTGCTAATCCCCTTTATTGACTATTACCCTAACACCTAAAATACTAACTAGGGGATTAAAAGCAGTGAGAAGAATCCATATTTTGAACTGACCTAACCCTTGCCCTAGCAAGCCTTTTTATCAACTTATTCTCATTCTTAGATCTAAAACAAAACCCACAATAATTGGACTCAACTCGTTAGAACATACAGAATAGGAATCCATCTCCCTATGGACCGACCCGTACTCAACCGGCTAGCTACTAAGCGACACCGTCTTGATTGCGGTATATTCTTAATTTTTGATTCAAAACGCATACGCAAACTCTCATATCAATCAAATGGCGCCGTTGCCGGGGAGACGGTAGTCTCTTTCTTTGTGTAATTTCGGGTTAATAAAAAATAAAAATAAAAAATAAAAAATTATAAAAATTGAAAAAATTTAAAACAAAAAAAATAAATAATAAAAATAAAAATAAAAATCATCTTGTTATTTTTGAAGGGTTTTTGTGCGAATTGTGCAGGAAAGGAAGACGGACTAATTCAGATCTGGAGCAAGCACAGCGAACAAAGAAACAGAAGATCTGAACAGACAGAGGAGAACCACAACAGAAAACAGAAAAAATTTGGAGATCTGAACCAATTGTTCCACCGCGAAACCGCGGCACAAGTGCAGGTTTGACCGCGGAACCTCGGTCAACCGCTGACGTCAGCAATCCATTTTGCTCTGTAAGCATTCCATTTCTCCTCTGTAACCCCCTGAACTCCACTGAAAATTTTTCCCGCAGGGTTCTTTGCGCAAAATTCTTTCTCCTATCCAATAAATTGTTTTTGTGCAGGATTCTTTGCGCTGCCAAATAAAAAAAAATTGCAAGTGTTTTAGATTTTGTGTGTTAATTGCTTTGCATATTTAAAACGGACTTTTAAGGGGCTATAACACCAATCCAGATTGGGTGGGGATTTCATTACCCTTCCTAAGACCCCAAAAATCACTAAAAGCATATGCATCACCCTTGAGTTAATAAAAAAATATCTAGACTCAGCCAACTAAGGACTGTCGTGCTCATTAAGATAGAGGAAGGTTGTGGGCATTCAGTCGTTTATCTTAACCTGACTTTATGGTGCCTAGGCTAGACAAGTGAGAAAGGTAACTTTAAAAGGCACGTCTCACGGTGATTCGTGAGCGGAATCCTCCTTTCTTCATTTGTGCTTACTTGGCCACAATTGGCGGTGAAGAGGCGATTTGAGGGATATCTCACAACTTGTCGCTTTGGAACAGTTAGGAGCAGTCTATTTGACTTAGGAGACCCTAGCTCTAAGCTTGATTGTGCATGCTTAAATTGTGATTGTTTGAAATTGTGTCGTAGTTCCATACAAATTTTTGCAAAAACTCTTTCAACACTTTCAAAATTTTTTTTTCAAAACTCCAAACCAACAACCCTGTGGAACGCAACGTCCTTAAAACTAAATTATGGACCGAAACGTCCTTAAAACTAAATTGCGGACCGCAACGTCCCTAAAAACTAAATTCCACGGACTATGATGTCCTTAAACTTTAGACCGCAATATCCTTAAAACTAAACCCTTTGGACCGCAATGTCCTTAAAACTAAATTGCGGACCGCAACGTCCCTAAAAATTAAATTGCGGACCGTAACGTCCCTAAAAATTAAATTGCGGACCAAAATGTCCCTATAAACTAAAGAAAATTCTATTGAGTAGATTTTAGTCTAAAATTAGACTAACGTATTCTCAACAAGCGTTTGAGTTGATCTTAATCTAAAACAAGATTAACGATCCTTAAACCAACCCAAACCTAAATTTAAGAAAATACGGATTTGGACTAATCCACGCCCTACGGACGACAACACAAATTAGTCTCCGTATACAATCCACGGGCAACCTAAAACAAAACAAACATACACGATACGAAGTGAACATCTGGAGAAGGAGAAAGTGGTTATCGCTACGCGGTAACGTAATTAACTGCAGGGGCTTACGCCTGCAGGGAAGAGCGTCCCCACAATCAAAAACCCCTCATAAATGAGGGGGAATCTGACGAAGTCTGCTACTGCCGCATCCGTCCAGACCTCCGATACATGATGCCATAAATCAACTTGGCATCTTCGGAGAGGTGGACAGATAAAACCAAATAGCATCTACCCTCTAAAATTCAGGCCGGACGTCCCAACGTCCCGATCGTGTCTTTCGGTGGCAGATATCCACGAAATCATAAACACGTGCAGCCAAGGCACAAAATCAATATCAAATGCAATAGATATGCACAAATCGCAAACTGATGTAGCGGTGTATAAACATAAATCAAGTGCAATAATCATGCACAAACGAAAATATCCAATAGGTGCAACCATGGTGCACGAACACATAAATCATGAAACCCAATCATCAAAACTCAATCCAAGCGATAAAAGTGTGATACTCAGATCACAAAGCACAAATTGCAACAAATGACATTGAGGTACACCTCCTACAATGTCGAAAAATGTCGGTGCGCCCAAAACTGGTAGAGCAAGAACATCCACTTGCCTCTTGCTCACGGTCTAGCGTCCTCTGTCTCAGGGTCCTCATTTTCTTTGTGGATTACCAATCTCCAAATCCATCGGCTTGTCGGCCCGGTCAGATGTAATAACGGAAATGATTCCGCTCTGGCACTCCTCTGGTCATCTCTCGGCCAATTTGTATGACCACTCGTAAAGCAGCACGTCAGTGGCGTCGGCCTCTGGCCCTCTGAGTACACTTAACACAACTGATCCTGGATGCAAATCTTATCACAACAGTGTCCTGGAAGGAACCTGCTCAAGGTCTCTTCCAATCTCTCCTATGCCGAACTATACGGGGGCTTGTACTCTTACATAATCTTTTCTCGTTTTCTGGACATCTACGTTCTAAGCACAACATTTCCTCGGGAATCTGTATACATATTAGATCTCTAATCTCAACGGGGAGTAACAACAGCTCGTTAACATCTCGTACGAACCTCTTGTTCCACTCGTCTTTATTATCGTCCACTTCGACGTCACATCATGCTATCTGCATACTGCAATTGTTCTCGGCTACAGCCAATATGGAGTCTCTCACATGGACTCAAAACTACGAACTCGGTATCTTCATCACTCTGTAGAAGACATCTAGCCGAGCACATCTTCGGGAACTCTTCCACATCATCAGAGGAATATGCCTTATTCATCCATTCTCGATCAACTCACAACGCATCTGGGTGAGGTTCTTCTATCTGAAACTGGTCAACTTACCGATCTCACATCGGGGCATCTGACGAACAACATCCTCTCTTGATCGATCTACTCTAGATCTGCATAAGATTCTCCACACTGCAAATCTTCAACTCAACTGAGCTTGCGTCGACGCATCAAATCAGACGAATCATATCAGTCGCTCAACTCGAGATACACTAGCTATCTCATGTCGCATCTCTGCCTGAAAGCTCCAGCAATCTCAGCTCGTAAGCTCTGGAAGCCATATCCCATCAATCTCAGCAATAGCTGGGTCATCTGTCTGCAAGGTAGACAATATCACAAACTCTGAGGTAGGCTGTACATCAACAGTCCTCTCAATCTGTCAGCCTCTAACAATGGCCCGATCATCCGGTGCAAAACCGAACACTCGCCTCAAAAGAGAGGTCATAACACAAACACTAAATCGATACGTTCTCATGTCACCAGAAAACACGATGGCTCGCTATGACCGCATCACTAGCAGCAGCTCAATCTGCATTCAAACCATGGTGACATGAACATCAAGCATGTATCGAAGAAAATAGATCAAAGGAATCAACAAATCCAGAATGGATACATGATCATAAGGAGGAACGGAATCAGTGAGAGTAGGATCATGGAAACGAATAGAATCAAGGATCTCAAATGGATGTATGATCAAGGGAACGAAGAGAATCACAAGTCTCAAGATATGTACATCCTAAGGTCACTTAAACGGAGTATCGTATAGTAAGTATGCCGCGGAACATACGAATGGTATGCCACTCTACTTGAGTTACCTACTCCATCAATCAGGGTCAACCTATGTAACGAAAGTTCGGGTCTAATACCCCCTTGTTCAAGTCTAAGTTCTGTAAGGTCAAGCCTAGGTTCCAAAATAGATTATTCCCCAGACTCCATATAGTCAAACCTAGACTCGAACCAAGGTTAAACCTAACGCTCTGATACCAACTTTGTTACGATTCAGAATTTAGCCTATGACCGGCACTTAAATCACGCAACGTCTACAGGCGTAACGTAATTCAAGTAAGCCGAAGCCCAGAAATCTAAAACTTTTTAGTGAAAATAATAGAGGTGAAGTTTTGAAAAAAGGGTGTAATGAAATCCATTTTTTTACATAAATGCATAGGTAATGAAACATGAAAATGCAAGTGGATTATACTAGTTGAAAAACAGATTTCGTCTTTTAAAAATTTGGGCAGCACCTCCCTTGTATATTTTGATCCAAAACCACATATACATGATAATATAAAAGGCAACCCCAAGCGGGAGCTAGCTCTTCGCCAATCGGCGGAATCACAACCACGCAAGACAGAAATATAAGTATACGATGCCCAACGGCGAAGATCAACACAAAGGATAATGAATAAAGCAAGACATCAACCCACCAAGCGAACATATAACCCATCGCTCTAAATCTCGCAACCACAAGTCTCATCTAAGTCTTACTACTTATACAAATACTAGTTTCTGATTGATGGAGTTGACTAGATACAACAGGAATAATAAATACAAGAGTGGTACGATCCAATATGTACCACCTACCAAAGCAAATCACCCGAAAGCAAGCTGTGTGCCAGCGATACCGCTACTGATCCACACGGTCAAACCTGCAAGAACTGTGGCACAACGGGGATGAGTTTCCAACTCGTTAATAGAAAACATCAGCAGGTAGAATTCGAATAAATCAGCGATTCCTAGGTCAACTATATCATGAAGGTAATACTATGATATCTAGGGTGACCGTGGCTGCCTATATACTAACAATATAATCAATGCCTGTATGCATGTGGATATCATCTACGTGTCCATCAATGACATAACAACATCATGGAACCTGAGTGTCCAACATCGACACTCGAAACATCATGAAAGCATAAGCATGTAATATGAGGATATCAATCAACGTGTGTCCATCAACGACACATCAAAATCATGGAACCTGAGTGTCCAACACCGACACTCGAAACATCATGAAACCCGTGTTCGGCATCGACATGTAAATCCTCATATCTCAGGCGCCGCATCCTCAGATCGGCCCTCAGGCACCGCATACTCTGGTCGGCCCTCATATCCATCTCACGACTCCGGTCGGTATCTTCCGGATAACCGCCGAGTCTAAATACTATCACCGGTAGGTAGTGCTCCCCTGTCCTGCCAGGCTCACCGTCTAACTATACAAGTCTTCTTGTCCCGGGGTACCTCACCGGGTCCCCCATGTACCCGCAGACAGTGCCTACCGCTCCTCGAACCGGGTTTCACATACCAATCTCAGAATCGAGAAAACTCATGGTGGACGTCTCGAAATATCTTATCAAGAGAAACCGGGTTTTTAAAACAATACATACTTTCTTTTGAAATATAACCACGGTTCTTAAATCCATAATCTCATGAAAACAACATCTTAATGCGTGTAATCGTAAAGCATGATGTATGCAAACATAGAACAGAATTGTGAGCATATCAGTACATCATGCAACATAAAATAGTGATGTGAGCATAGCAAGTATATCATGCCAAAGAGTCATGTGACAGTACTGAACAATTAAGAGCAATAACATGATGTAGCAATTCTACTATATAAGTGACATAGTAATTATCGATGATGAAGTGTGTGAGCCGGCACATCTGTGTGAGTGTAACATACGCATCATCGATAATGGTGTAGGTGTACTAGCACAGGTATATGTAATGCAATGAGAATATCATGAACGTAACAGAAAGTAAATCGTGAGCACAAAGCTATAAGGTATACGTATCTAATCTAACATCTACGTAAAGGCTCAATTAAGCGGTATAGACAGGGATTAAATATCTATAACATATGCGAGTCGGTGAATCTATCAATCGGCATCCAGCCTCACAACATCACAAACGGTATAATCCATCGTACGACATCCTCTAGTCAAGGGTATGGATCAATCATCAGGTAAAACTTATCTCGTACGGAAATCCATCGTACGGAGGCATTAAACAATTAGGGATCTTATCAACCTATATGACAATGAGGGTACGGACCTAACGTCTCGTACAGCATATCACACATTATTCACATCATTATATGTATATATACGTATATCTCAGGTCACATCCGTATCCATCTCATATCATGGGACCGACAAAGGTATCAATTATCTCATATCGACTCTCATCCGTATAACGACATATCAAACCAAGTCATCATCTCCCATCGTATACTCTTTTCATCCCATCAATATCTCACATCAAGTCATCTTATATATACATTCTATCTTATTAATCTCATGTCGTATTCATCGATCTCATATCATGCTACTACAAATCTCATACTTATTCTCTTGCACAACATATATATCGCGATTCACATTCACATTTCATATCCTCATATATCAAATCGAGACATCCTTATCAATTATAACATTTCGTACTAAAACCTTTAATCACATCCGTAAGTTCCTCGTATAGGATTCTCCGACTATATCCTATATATCGGTTTCCATTTATAATTGCGGGGGTGCTATACGCCATCCACCCGACTTCCCCCGTAGATATAAATCTACTCACCTGCGGAACTCCTTGTTCAGCCCTAGTCGATGTGCTTCGTCGTCTCGGAATCCACGCGAAGGTACCTACAAATCAACACATATCGCCACGTATGAAAACTAAATCCGGAAAACCGATATGGCACACAGTGCGCTCATAGGTTAGAACCTATAGCCTACGCATGCAAAAACAACCAAACAACCCTCGTCGTTGACGTACAAACATCCAAGGACCCAATACAATATCAAATACCAAAACCAAGTATTCCAATATCGGAAAACATAACCCAAAACCATCCCAATATGCTCCCAGATTTTGGCTCAGGTAATCTGGGATGAAAAGAAAAATACAGTAGCTATGTTATAAGGTATGTGAGCTATAGACAAAACCCCAACACATTTCCCCAAATTTTGGCCGGCCTACTAGCTACAGTAACCGCCCTCGCCGGCCTTACTTGGGAGTTTGGGCCTCGTCTTCTCGTGGTGGTCTCGTATTGGTCTAACTAGGTTAATGTATATTTTTGATTTTTTTATAAAGGTCCCGGGTTGCTCCAGATTCTCTGTAGACCTCCAAAAATATCATAAAACCGAGCGGAAAGTTTCTATGTTCGTATTTTGGTTTCGATTCAATAGCCCAGGTCAGGAAAAATCATCACTAAGGTTCTACAACACTCACTACATAACACAAGTCCACACAATCACCCAAACCCTCTCTAGGAATTTCCAAACATCACTAATCAATATTGATTTAACTCTAAACTAACAATAAGATAAACTAAATACAATAACTTAACTAAAGTCTAGAATTATACCTCATTTGGCAACTCAAGAATTTTCTTGAGTTGCTCAAAGTCTTCAAAATCCAATTTTGAAAGGTCTAAAGTGTTGATAATGAAGTTGTGCATCTTTTTAATGAAGGGGTATAGGATTTTGGTGAAGGATTGGAGATGAAACATGAGGGTGGAGGAGGTGGAGGAAGAGATGAAGGAGATGAAGATGATGAAGGGAAAATAATGAGGTCAAAATCTCTCTCTCTCTCTCACCCTCACTCTCTTATGTGGCATGCCATGCCATCATGGGTCCCCCCTCTCTCTCCTCAATTATTCTCTTTTATCTTTTCTTTTCTTTTTCTTTTCTTTTTCCCTCACTCAATTAAAACCAAACACATAGCACAAATAAAATGAAACAAACATGCAACATGTCATGGTGCAGTAGCCATGCCTAATTAGAAAGGCGGATTTGGCATAATCGCGATTAGTAGTGCACTAATCAATTTTTATTTAAACTGCATATAATTAATTATAAAAATGCCAAATCCAATAAATATCTTTTTAAATGAATAAATCATTTTAATCTTCCATTATTTTCCAAATATTGGTATATAATTATACCATTTTACGAAAATCCCAAATTCGCAAATCGAATAGTTTTCGCGAAATATATTATTTTAATATTAAATTCCAAAAATAATATTTTATATTTTCTGAAATGTTACAAAATATGAAGAATATACGTAAAAGTTTAAACCATAATGGGATAACTTGTTAATAAAAATGTATACTCCCAAGTACGGATCTACGTAAATATACGTAGCGATCAAAACGAGTCCATTCTAACAATTAGGGTATGAACACGATATATGGGTGCAACCACATGCTATGGGGTACGATAATAAGCCATGCTAGATATAAAATATATTTTTTGGTTTTTATTTGGTATTATTAAAAGATATGTGAATACTAAAATATATTATACATGTATAATATCTAGATTTGCATGGATACTCTGTACCAGCAAATATTTAACGTGATCCTGAACCATGATGGGTTTCAAACATGCAGATCGGGTCAGATACTAACCACAGTTGCTAAATGCATTATCCGCAACCCAAAAGCAATAATAATCAAGAATTTGACGTAAGATTTGGAAATACCCCAAATGCAATATAGTATAACAGTGCTAGGCTGTTACAACAAGCATCGTCATCTATCGTTGACTTAGATCCCAATTCTTAAGAAATGTAGTTCTAAGCCCTGAGGCCCATGAGTTGCACCTTTCTGTTTCTTGATTTTTTGATCTGGTGCGAAATAGTTTATGTACAAATTTCGGAGTCTCTAGTTTATTTACTCATTTCGGAGTTTTTACTTTATGTATTCATTTCAGAGTTTATAGTTTATTCACTCATTCCGGATTTTCTAGTTTATGTACTCATTTCGAAGTCTTTTTACTTTATCTCCCTTGGGTTTACAGGCAAACTTGTTCTAACGTTGTATGTAGATAACCCCCATTCTTTTATGACAGAGGTCCGTTAGGTTTGTAGTACTAGGGTTTTAGTCCATGGAACCGTCACGTTGGCTGATGTATTCCTCGATATGTGGTCTTTAAGCCGCTGTTCGAGTAGGCCCGCGACTGTCGTGTCTCTGATCCTTTCTGAGGCTAGATAAGACGTCTTCAAGTAAACTTCTTAGGTTGGAGTATTTGTATTACCGTCGTAAGAATAAGCACCAGGTATTTTCCGTGGCACTTTTTACTTGAGGTTAGACTCAATTTGGAGCCCTGATGAGTCATAACCGCACCCTTCCGGGGTAGGATGATCTCCAACGGTCTTTAGGCTTTGTTTGTACTGCCATCAAGACCCGAAGTTAGGAATATACTGTCACTTCGTTTTTGCTTTGACAATATCACGTCGATTCTTTGCTGTGGTAGGGTAGACATCTGTAGGACCTCTATATTGTATGTATTGCAATTGAACACCGGAGCTAGGAATATGCCATTGCTCCAATTTCATTTGATAGTTGCATCCGCACCCTGCTGAAATGAAGGGGAACGCCGGGATAGTCTCTAGGATGTATATGTACCGTCAAGACTTGGAGTTAGGATTTTGCCATTACTCCATTTTTACTTTGACCCTTAGGTTTTTTTTATGATGATGTTGCGTCTGTATCCTGCTGAAATGAGAAGGAATGTCGAGATAGTCTCTGGGTTGTATATATATCGTCAAGACTTGGATCTAAAATTTTGCCATTACTCCATTTTTTCTTTGACCCTTGGGTTTATTTTATGATGGCGTTGCGTCTGCATCCTGCCGGAATAAGAAGGAATGCCGGGATAGTCTCTAAGTTGTATATGTACCGTCAAAACTTGGTTTTTCTTTTAACAAAGCATGGTGCGAAAATATGGTTCCCTTTCTTTCATTTGTGTCGATAGATCGTATACAAGAGTCAATATGGACATACTTGCAGGGTAGAAAAGTTTCATTTTCATCATTTTTTTTATTTTTTTATTTTTTTATTTCCTTCCGCGATGCTCTATCTTTTCAGCTTTTATGTCGCAAAAGTCGCGATTGTCCAATCATTTCAGCTGTTTTTATTTTTACTTGCTGCTTTTTTTTGCGAGTTGCCCTACCATTTTGGCTTTTTGGGGATTTGAAATCTGATACCAATTTTGGCATCAGTATCGCAACCACTGGAATATTGTCAGGAGCGAATCATCATTTACCATAAGAGTACTTGAAATTTGATACCTATTTAGGCATCAGCATCGCTATAACTGGGATATTGCCAGAAGCGAATCATCATTTGCCTTTGTCAATTTGAACAAAGATGGCTTAGAAAACAGGGTTAGGATCTTGTCGACTAAGGTTTCTTGACTTTATGAGCCGTAAGGGTCTCATAAAGGTATTTCTCCTTACGGGTCGAGAGGATCTCGTAGGTGTCTTTTCTCCTTAGGAGTCGTGAGGATTCCTAAGTGCGTTTTCTCTTCTAAGTCGTAAGGATCTTACCAGAATATTTTCTCCTTGTAAGTTGAGAGGACTTACAAGTGTCGCTCACCATATGGGGACATTTCTCGCCATTGGAAAGACATGGTAGGAGAATATTTATTTATGCCCGTGGATTGTATACAAGGGTCAATATTAAACCGTCTGTAGGACAACTTAAGAGATATGACGGCTTAAGAACATGTTTAGATCACTGTAACTTGAGGCTTTTGAATCCTATGAGCCGTAAGGGTCTCATAAGGGGCATTCTCCTTACGAGTCATGAGGATCTCGCAAGTGTAATTTCTCCTTAAGAATCGTATGGATTCCTAAGTGTGTTATTCTTTTGTGAGTTGTAAGGATCTCAGGCAGGGTTTTTTTAACGAGTTCACACACTTTCGGGTTTTCACTAGCTCGCTGGCAGTCCTGCTCTTTTTACTCATGGCACCCTTTCGGGTTTTCATCCGTGCCCATTTCGCATGTGGACATACCCTTTTTTTAACGAGTTCGCGCCCTTTTGAGTTTTCATACGTGCCCATTTCGCTTGTGGACATACCCTTTTTTTAGGCGGCCCGTAAGGTAACGCACCATTAGCTGTAGGCCCCGATATTTTTTCTAAGGACTACATCATGTGGGACTGGGAGGGTTATTAATCATTTAGGCCCGTGGATTGTATACGGTAGTTGATATGGGGGATCCACCGTATGGCTAAACGTGTAAGGACATAACAGTATCGCTGTATTTGGGGCGAAATGCCAGTTTAAGGACGTTTCGGTCTAACGTTCCCTTTTTGGGGGCGAATATTAGTTTAAGGACATTTCGGTCCAACATTCCCATTTTGGGGACGAATATTAGCTTAAGGACATTTTGGTCCATTGTTAGTTTAAGGACGTTTCGGTCCAGCATTAGTTTAAGGAGGTTTTGATCCATTATTAGTTTAGGGACGTCTCGGTCTATTATTCCCGTGTTTGGAGGAACACATTAGTTTAGGAACGTTTCGGTCTATTGTTAGTTTAAGAAAGTTTCGGTCCAGCATTAGTGTAAGGACGTTTTGGTCCATTATTAGTTTAGGGACGTCTCGGTCCATTATTCCCATATTTGGAAGAACCATTAGTTTAGGGACGTTTCGGTCCATTGTTAGTTTAAGGACGTTTCGGTCCAGTATTGGTTTAAGGACGTTTTGGTCCATTATTCTCGTGTTTGGGGAATGCATTAGTTTAGGGAAGTTTCGGTCCAGCATTAGTTTAAGGACGTTTCGGTCCATTATCAACGTATTTCGGGGCGACGGAGCTTTTTGTGTACTACTCTCAGGGTTCTGACTCAGGAAGATAGCGAGCGGATACAAGTGTCGTCATCTATAATTGACCAAAGTCATGACTCGTCAAGTGTAGTATTTCCTTAGGAATCGACTGTTTATTGGCCAGAAGGGTCTTTCTCCATGCATATCCATGAGCAGGTAGGCTCCACCTTGGTAGACTTTGTCTAAGCTATACGAGCCTTTACAGTTCGGCTCGAACTTCCCCCATTTTGCATGAATGGGGATCATTGATCTTCTGACGACTAGCACGAGTTCGCCTTGGCGGAATGTTCTCGGCCTGGACAGTTTTTCGTATGACCGTGTCATCCTTGCCTTATAAGCCTCCAGATTTTGTTGTGCTATAAGGCGAGTTTCATCGAGGGCATCGAGCTCCTCAAGCCTAAAATGAGCATTTTCTTCATCTGTCAGCTCGTATCGAATCGCTACTCATAGAGAGGGGGGTTCTATTTCTAATGGGAGCACTGCTTCCATGCCAAACACCAATGTGTATGGTGTTGTATTCGTGGCCGTCTTGAACGTTGTTCGATACGCCCTGGGAGCCTCATGCAGCCTTTCGTACCAGTTCTTTTTGTTTCTGGAGACCATTTTTTTAAAAATCTTTGTCAAGGACTTGTTGAAAACTTCAGCCAGACCGTTGACCCAAGAATTATAGACTGAAGAGTATCTCCAATCTATTTTATGCTGCTGTACGAAGCGGCTTATTTTATGACTTCTGTAAGCTGGCCCATTATCCAAGATTATCCATCGCGGAGTGCTGAACCGATAGTTGACATGGGTTCTGAAGAAGTGGAGGATATTTTCCGTCTTCACCACCTTTAGGGGTACTGCTTCTGCCCATTTAGAGAAGTAGTCAGTTGTTGATAGTATGAATCGATGTCCTTTGGATGATGCCGGTTCGATATGGCCAGTTATATTGGTTCGCCACATTTCGAACAGCCAGCTAGCCACTGTCGAGTGTAGCGGATTTGGATGTTTATGGATGAAGTCCCCGTGAATTTGTCACGAGTGATACAGCTTCGCATATTCGAGACAGGTCTAAATCATCGTGGGCCAATAGTAACCCATTCTTTTTATTTTCAGCTTCATCTTTGGCCCAGCTTTATGAGAACCGCAGAGTCCGTCGTGAGTTTCTTATACGACTTTCTTTGCTTCCTCCGGCCCCAGGCATCTTAGCTATAGACAGTCGAACAATCTCTTATATAGAGTATTATTGACAAAGGCGAAAGACAAAGCTCGTTTCATAAGCTGATGTGTAAACGACGCATTTTCGAGCGTTCGTTGGAACTTAAAGTAGTCTATGAAGACTTCCATCCAGTCCTTGACCTTTTCTTCGTCCACTATTTGAAGGGCTAGTTGCTCGGTCGTTTCTTTTCCATCAGATGGCTCTATTAGGTCTTCCGAAGATATATCTGTTGGCGCGAGAACCCTGCGGTTTTGCATAATGATCCTCATGTCATCAAGATCTTCATTGGCCAATTCCTTGGCTAATTTGGCCAATGAATCCGCCTTGCTGTTTTCCACACGCGGTATGATTTCCAAGGTATAGAAAGAGATTTGTGTTAGCAGTTGCTGCACTCTTCGCCATACTTTACCAGCTCTGGCTTGCATGTCTGATAGTTGCAATTTACTTGGCTAATGATCAGCTGGGAGTCTCCATATATGAGGAGGTCTTTGATTCCCATGTCGATAGCGATCTCAAGACCTACTATCAAAACTTCGTATTCAGCTTTGTTATTAGTTCTTGATTCCGTTAGGGAGAGGGCGTAACGCAATATCCCTCCTTACGAGGTTACGAAGATAAGGCCCACCCCAGCTTTGATTATGGAGGTGTTTTGCTTTCACCGCTTCATAGAAGATACTCCATCGAAGTAGAGTTCCCATTGGGAATCATTTTCTTCTTCGATTGCATCGAACACATGTTCATCTGGTAAATCGCAATTTAAGGGGGAGTCGACTGGTATCAGATGCTCCGCTAGAAAGTCGGCGATAGCCTGCCCTTTCACCGCTTTGAGGGGACGATACGTTACCGAGAACTCCATCAAGAGGAGGGCTCATTTAGTAAGCCTACCTATTAGTATGGCCCTTGACACTAGATATTTGAGAGGATCCACCTTCGATATGAGATGGATCTCATGCGCCAAGGCGTAATGTCTGAGCTTTGCTATTGCTAAGATCAGTTCTAGGCAATACTTTTCGATGGGGGAATAGTTGTTTTCTGCCCCCAGGAAAACTCGACTTAAATAGTATAGAGCTATCTCCTTTTCCTGATCGTTCTCTTGTGCCCAAAATGCGTCCAGAGAACCCTTAAGGGCCGTTGTATATAGAATAAGGGGTTTTCCCTTAACCAGAGCGGTCAATACCGGTGGATTTGTCAGGTAATGCTTGATTTCGTCCAGTGCATTTTGGAACTTTTGATCCCAGACGAATGGGGTCCTCTTCTTCATCAAATGACTGTAGGGACGTTTTACGGAGAGGTTGGCTATGAACCGCCGGATATATGCGAGCTTTCCTTGGAGAAACCGCAGTTGTTTGAGCGTTCTTGGCGTAGGCATTTCCATAATCGCCTTGATATTTGAGGGATCGATTTCAATACCCTGATGACATATAATGAATCCTAGGAATTTTCCTGAGGAAACTCCAAACGCGCATTTTAGAGGGTTCATTTTCAGATCATACTTCCGAAGACGTTGGAACACTATTTTTAGATGTTCCCAGTGTTCCTCGTGAGATTTGCTCTTTACCACAAGGTCGTCGATATAGCATTCAACGATCTTGTGTATGAGGTCATCGAAGATCTTTGTCATGGCCCTCAGATAGGTAGCGCCAGCGTTCTTTAAACCGAAGGGAATCACTTTATAGCAGAATATGCCCAATGAGGTCCAGAAGGCGGTATACTTCTGGTATTTAGAATGCATTTTATTTAGTTGTATCCTGAAGATCCATCCATGAAGGAGAAGATCTCATAGATTGACGTGTTATCGATTATCAACTCGGTAACGGGTACTGGAAAGTCATCCTTCGGGCAAACTTTGTTGAGGTCCCGAAAGTCTACGCAGATGCGAACCGTCCTGTTTCTTGGAACGATGTTAGCGATCCAATCGGGATATTGAATTTCTTGGATGAAGACGGAGTCGATTAGTTTCTTGACATCAGCGTTGATACTCATCTCAAGTTCGAGTCGCATCCTTCTTGGAGCCTGTTTGATTGACTTTATACCTGGCAATATAGCCAGTTTATGTACTGCCACTTTTGGATCTAGACCCGGCATTTCAGAGTAGTTCCAGGTGAAGCAATCTTTATACTGCATGAGCACGTCTTTTAACGTGGCCATCTGTTTTTCAGATAGTAGCTCACTGACGAACGTTGGCCTCGGATCACTTTCCATTCCTAAGTCGATTTTCCTTAGGTTGTCCGCCGTAGTGTGTATCCCATCTTCCAATTCTTTTGGTGCTGATGGAAACTTTGAGACCATCTCATCCTCATCTTCATTTGTGAAGCACCTGTAGAGGTCATTCATAGTCTCGCGCTCTCCCTCTTTTGAGAGTGTTATCATATGGCAGGTACGAGTTCGCTTCCATTCTTGATATTGAGCTGGTCCTATCCTAACGGTATAGGCCCTCTTTGGCTCATGCTTTTGTGGCGGGGTTACCCTCCAGCTGTCGGATAACATAAACCTACCTTATCGATACTGGTCTTCTACCCAGTCTTTGAAGGTGAATCAGTCTTCAAGGCGGTGACCTATTACTCAGTGATAGGAGCAATAATCTAGGTGATGGACCTTGTTTATTTATTCGGTGTGCCGAAACTCCGGAAGCGTTATCATTTGGTGCTTCATGCAAGGTTAAATATTTTCCTTGTCTTGTCTTGAAGGAAAAGATTATTCCCGACCCATCTTCTTTATAAAGGATGGGCTCTAATCGAGTTTTTCTCGATTGCATGGCATCTTGGATCCACTTTGTTGTCTTCGAACGTTGTTTGCGTTCTTGGCTCTATTTTTGCCTCCATTTCGAGGTTTTTCCCTTTCGCAAGAAGTTATAGCGGGCCAGGGATGAAGAGCATTACAGCCTACTTTCTCCGCAGATTGCTGACTGAGACGCTGCATCCTGGCCTTTCCATAAATGGCCATTTTACGGTTGTGGTTGTCCCGATTCGTTTGACAAGCTTATTTTATTAACTTGTCAATTTGTTCTTTGATTGCATGCTTTTAGCGTGTCGTGTTTTAAGTTCTAAAGTTAACCGCAATCAGGACGGCATCGCGTGTAGTTAGCCGAGATGAGTACGGGTCGTCCGCAGGGAGACGGAGCGTTTTGCGTTCTTGTTATCACAAGTTAATGCGCATAGCGGAATGGTTCGATTCTAACCTAAGTGTTTATATGCAAGTATAAGTTGTTAGGATTAGATATGATAGTGTAAGTTAGTGAAGTCCATACTCAATCCTTTATGCCGAACTTGACTATTGAAGCTAGAGCAATCGGCAACAACGTGGATTAGGGTATTTAAGCACGGTATTAGTGAAATCCGGCTTATTGACCCTTGTCCGTCTGTTCTTGTAGCTTGGCTTTCGTCTCCGGCGAAACCGAACGCTACCGGTCGCGGTTAGGGATCACCGATACCTTGGTAGGGTAGGGTGCCTAACGGAGTGCTTGCGTAAGATTTGGGAGGAGTTCAATTTAAAATATCGGGCAAAAAAAATAAGAAAAGAAACCTTAACTTACAACACCATTCTATTTCCTAACAACACCATATTCACAACGATCAAAACAACAAAGAAAGAGCAAATGAAAGATAAAAAGAAAAGAAAAGAAAAGCAAGCAAGTAAGTAAATGCAAGGTAATAAATTGCAAGTAAGTAAATGGCATGGAAATAAAAGAGCAAGTAAGTGAAGCAAGAAATAAAATACTAAGAACCCAAAGTGCAAAAATGAGAGCTTTATTATGTCTAAGTGATACAACCTTGAGTTCAATAACCAAAACATAAACTTGCAAGTTCAATGAAGAGGTTGCAAGATCAAGCGAATGTAAGAAACTCAAGGGAAACTAGTTATGTACAAGAACAAAAGAAAACAAAAAGAGTATGAAGTGTAAAGCAAATGAGAAAATGTGTGAAGTCTTGGACCCCCTATCCCTTGCTCACTGGTCTGTATTTATAGGATCAAAATGAAATTAAACAAACAATAAAAATAAGATGATGTGACAGCAAGAGATGGACAGGAGAAAATTGGGGACGAATAGATAATAAAAAACCGGTGACATCGGGTATTTGGGCAATCTCGCCGGTTCAATGTTGGGCTTTGTGGCTCGTGTTGATGTGGTGAACATGCATGCTCTCCAATAACACTCTGGTGCTGCTTGATTTGTTTATATGAACCTGGTCTGCATTCAGGGATTTGGAGTGAAATATGTAGGTTTATATCACATCACACCTTTTTAGCATTTAACACACATCACTTCACTTATGCCCACTTGTGCCCCTTGCATCATGGCAGCCTTACCATGATCTATGCCAAAGAGTTGTATGCACACTTGCGTTGTGTTGGACCAAAATAATGTGCACACATTTATTTGCAAAAACTCTTTGAATATCGATCGGTTTGGGGTTCCAGTTGCAGTGTCAGCTCACAAACGTTATATCCGTGATTTTGAGTGTATTTCCAGTATTTTGTCATGGATACCTGTAATCTGTAATTACTGAGCAGACACTGGTTAATAGTACCGATGTATATAAAAAAATAGATAATGAATGAGTGGTATTGAAATGCCGTTTTCTGAGATGAACAAATACCCCCAAACTTATCTTTTGCTCGTCCCGAGCAAAACAAAAATCCTAGCCTCACTTTCACAGGGAACGCGATTGCACTGAGCTTGTGCAACAAGCCGTTAAACCTCTAGGTGTCCCTAATAGGAGGAGTGTTGTTTCCTGATGGTTTTCAGCGGATTACACCCACAAAATTCCGTCAAGCTAGTTTCACAAGTTAACGTTGATTCTACTCCTACAGTTTAGCATCTAGGTTAGAAATTCTATCATCCTAAATTAGAAATATTCAACCCTTATCTTTCACGCCTCATATTTATTCAACCTCAGATCCTATACGTTTTACAGTTTAGAAAGATCTCGGTTTCTCTTGAGTTTTCCTTCTAAAGTGCGATCTCCAATCAGGGATTTTTATCATCTTTACGGAAAACATAAGTCTTATTCTTTATTTCTATCTTTCCTCCAAACATTGATTGTATACCCCTACGTGAGTGTAAATTTTCATCCCTATACTTAAGAATTCAATTCAAGCTATAGTACTCTTGCCCTAATACCTAATACTACTTCTTTTCATTTAATGATGGACGGTTTTGCTCACACACCTTTCATGTGACTATTAATGTTTCTTGAGGCACTGACAGCCGATTACTGAATGTATGAGCTTAAAGCGTAAATAGCAGTTTCCAGGTCTTGACTTTATTTTTTTTCTTTTTTTTTCTTTTTCAAGACCGGATATATTTTTCAATGATGCTCTTTTGGTGGTTAGCTTTAAATACCGTTTTTTCTTTCATACTAGATTTTCAGGTAAGAGTATTTCTAGGTATCCTCTACTATCTCAAGTTTCAAGGTGTGTGTATGTGCGGTTTATAAGGTATATAATGTTTCCCCCCAATAATAAAAGAGCAAGGCTCTATTCAAAATTTGAAAAGAGGCAGCGCCTCACGTGCCTTGCATGAGGACGCCAGCGCCGAGAGTTAAAAAAACTCTGAGGCAGCGCCTCACGTGCCTTGCACGAGGGCGTCCACACCAGAACTAAAAGTTCTCTGCCATTGGATCAAAAATCCAACGGAGATGATAAATCATCAAAATACAGAATTAAATTCTGTTGAGGAAATATCCCTCAAATCTTTCTAAACAAGAAAGATTATTCTCTGTAAAACAGAGCACCGTTGGATTAAAAATCCAATGGTGATTAAAAATCACCATGCTACAGAATAAGCTCTGTACGGGAAAATATTTTCCCAATCTTGTTAAAAATAAGAAAAATACCTTCTGTAAAACAGAAATCCTTGGATCAAAGATCCAACGGTGGATAAAATCCCCAAATCAATTAAGGATCTCTCAATGAGAGATTTCTTTAACTAAATCAACAAACTTGCATCCACTATATAAAGACCACAAGACTTCAAGTCTTGTACAGAGGAAACCCCCCATAAACTTCAAGTTCAAAAAAAAAAGCAAGCAAAAAGAAAACTTTAAGAAAGAAGAAAGAAGAAGAAACCTTCTTCGAGGTAAATAAAGATAATAGAGATCATAGTATCTCATCAGCATATCCAATGGTTTAACCCTCATAAAGAACATAATTCTTTTCCCTGGATCTGAGATGCATGAGACAAGTCTCCCACAAATGAGAATTTAATTCTCGTGGGGAAGAATTTGTTCTTGGGGATCGAAGATCCAGGGGAGAACAGAGAATTGAACTCTTCAGAAAAATGCACAAAGAAAGAAACAACGCCAAGCGCCTCATATGCCCCTCACGTGGGCGCTGCTCAGATAAAGTGTGCTTAGCACTCAATGGTTGGCGCTCAGCGCCAAGCGCCTCATGTGCCCCTCACGTGGGCGCTGCTCGGATAAAGAGTGCTTAGCACTCAATGGTTGGCGCTCAGCGCCAAGCGTCTCACGTGCCCCTCACGTGGACGCTACTTAATATAAAGTTCTCTGCACTCATCAAACAGCGCCTAGGGCCAAGTGCCTCACGTGCTCCACACGTTGACGCCATAAAGAGTGTTTAACACTCCATAAAAAATAAAAGAACAAAGAAAAAGAAGGGAAAATAAAGCAAAGCATTATTTGCACAGAAAAGGGACTGGGTCCAAGCAAGTGTTTAACACTTTATTCAAAGATTAAGTGGGCTGAGTCCAAGTTTACCAAATCCCCAACTCAGATCAACCGAGCTCATGTGCTCATCATGTTCTAAATTGGCCTTAGTCCCAAACACAACTACAAATCTCCCAACTGACATTGGTTTAAAGGTATATCTCCTCACACCTCTGATACATGTCGTTGTAATTCTTCAGCGTCTTCAAAGAGGTGGCGGGTCCCCGAAACCAACAACTTCTTAGACCGCAACGTCCTTAAAACTAGTTATGGACCGCAACATCCTTAAACTAAGACAATATAGAGCCCAAATGCTCTTCTGTTGGGTCTAAAAGATCCTAAAAATCCTGTTGAGTAGATCTTAGTCTAAAATTAGACTAACGGATCCTCAACAAAAATTTAAGTTGATCTTAATCCCAAACGAGATTAACGATCCATAAATCAAACCAAACCCAAATCTAAGAAAATACGGATTTGGACTAATCCACGCCCTACGGGCACAAATTAGTATCCGTATACAATCCATGGGCAACCAAAAATAAAACAAACACACACGACATGAAGTGAACATCTGAATCAGGAGAAAGTGGTTATCGCTACGCGGTAACGTAATTAACTGCAGGGGCTTGCGCCTGCAGGGAAGAGCGTCCCCACAATCAAAAACCCCTCGCAAACGAGGGAGGATCTGACGAAGTCTGCTACAATGGCCGCATCCGTCCAAACCTCCGATACACGATGCCATAAATCAACTTAGCAACTTCGGAGAGGTAGAAAGATAAATACAAATAGTATCTGCCCCTAAATTCAGGCAAGACGTTCGTCTTTCCCGGCTTTCAGCGGTAAACAGATTCTGGCACGCCCGGTGGGACCTTTTGCTCTTTCCACTCCACACTTCGTATGTCGTGTTCGCGAATGAATCGCAGTTTAATCTGGTTGCCCCTGGATTCGAGGTACTAAGATTTGGTGTCTTGCTCCATGCAGAAAAAAAGATAACATCGATGGCTTCCAGCTGCACTAACCGCAACAGCAACTCCCACTCTGTCCCCGCTGGAGGAGTGACCTATGGGCCCCAAGCGGCCTCCATATTTGCAATGCCAGTGGAACAGGTGACTCAGGCCACCACTGGATTGTTCTTCGGGACCATTCTCCCGCCAATGAGCTTCAATGTTTCAGTGACAACACATGAGGCTCCGAAGAAGTCGGTCTTCGATCGGCTTGCAACCACCGCTGCCCCTCTCAATGGGTCGTCCAATTCCAACGCCTCAGTCTTTAACAGGCTGAGCCTAAGCTCAAGTTGGCCCACAAAGAGGCTTGCCATACCTGAAGGGGTTATCCCGAAGCGGATAGTCATTCCTGTTCCGACAGACGAAGCCGTCAAAGGGGCTTCTCCTGCTAGAGCATTGGTTTTCGCAAGACTGGCCGTTCCAACTCCTGCTGCAGGTGAGGTCGTTACAAGTGCTTCCCCTACTCGAAAGTCAGTCTTCTACAGGTTAGATGTTCCCTCTCAACGGACATCAGTCTTCGACAGGCTGGCACCAACAGCAGCCTCTCATCAAAGCAAGGGGCATAACGAGGTCGCTTCTACAACTGAGGTGATCCCATCCGCAAGACATGCTCGACATCGCCACCGGCGCCGAGAGAGGAAAGATGAGGGCAGTTCCCCTTCTGGACTTACCCCACCAGCTCCGATGGTGGAAATTGACGCTGCTGTTTCAACTAGGAACAACTTCGAGCTGCTCAGGAGAGTGCGCAAAAACACTCCAACCACCATATTGAAGAAGTCTCTTCCGCCTGCTGAAAGCATGACACAGGTGAAGCCGGAACAGCCTCCTCAGCGATTGTCCTCCAAGATCCACAGAGTTTGGCGGAAAGTCAAAGTCTCTGTAATTGACAAAGATTACTCTCGCCGGCTGAAGAAGACGAAGGTATCATTTGCATGGGTGCCTGCAACGGCCCCCTCAACTTCGACCTCCCATAAGAGGAGAAGGCCGGAGAAGATCCCCGTGCCTACGGTAAATTTCAAAGGCAGTAGACCCAAACGCCCCAAGTCTGGGGGCATGGTGGTACACACGGTGTACATGGCTTCCAGGAAAGAGGAAAGCCGTACTTCCACGGGTCATCGACCACTTACACGGTCTCTGACAAAGGCACAGGAACAACAACAAAAGCTCTAGGAGATGTTGACAAGGATGTCCGCACTCACTGGGCAGAAAGAAAGCCCGGAAGTATCGTCGGAACAACACCAGGAGCAGGAGACCGACACCGAATTCCTACGAAGAGTGCTTGAAAAGAAAGATAAAGAGTCCGCGGAACAAGCGACTAATATAAAACAAATGGCGCTTCTGTTCCAAGACATGGTGAGGATGATGATCCAACCGGATCCTCCAGCCGATGAACCTCCAATAATCATTGAAGACGACAGAGGGGAGACATCAAATCCTCCTCACACGGTCTCTGACAAAGGCACAGGAACAACAACAAAAGCTCTAGGAGATGTTGACAAGGATGTCCGCACTCACTGGGCAGAAAGAAAGCCCGGAAGCATCGTCGGAACAACACCAGGAGCAGGAGACCGACACCGAATTCCTACGAAGAGTGCTTGAAAAGAAAGATAAAGAGTCCGCGGAACAAGCGACTAATATAAAACAAATGGCGCTTCTGTTCCAAGACATGGTGAGGATGATGATCCAACCGGATCCTCCAGCCGATGAACCTCCAATAATCATTGAAGACGACAGAGGGGAGACATCAAATCCTCCTCCGGCTTTCTCAGCAGCCAAGGAAGAAACGATCTCCAAGGCTGCCCTTGATGACTACATAGCTCAACAAATACGAGCTCATCAGGCAAGTGAAGCGGCTGGTCAAGTCGTCAAAACTGGGCGACCTTATCCAGGCTGGTACGATCAAATTAAGTACCCGCCGGGATATACGATCCCTAAGTTCCACATGCATAAAGGGACGGGCAATCCACACTAGCACATTACTCAATTTAGAGCTCTATGCGGCAATATTGGAGGCTATGACAAGCTATTGCTTCACCAATTTGTCGGCAGCCTAGCGGAAACAGCATTTGAATGGTACTCGGAGCTTCCGAATGACTCCATCAAAACATTTACAGAAATGGAGATACTGTTTACGCAACGGTTCGCAAGCTCTAGCGAGCGCACACCAATCACGGCGTTAATCAATGCCAGAGTGAAGCCAGGAGAGACCTGGGTTCAATACGCAATTCGATGGCGTAACCTATGGTCAAAATGCGAACAACGCATAGATGAAGCGCCTGCCGTGGGCATGTTCGTGGGAACCCTTGATCCCCAGGCAACTATATCCTAGTTTATGATGTTCTTCAAGCCGACCACCTTCCAGGCCTTGATGGATAAACTGGCCCAAATGGATCATAGGCCGTCCTCATCAAAGACGGATCTTCAGAATGAAAAGGGCAAAGGGAAAGCGATCTTCGTCGCCAACGCTCAACAACAACCGAGTGACCCGACATCGGTAGCTCGCCAAAATAACAAACCAAGATCCCTCGAAGAAAAGTTGAAACATCCTTACTCGTTCCTCCGGGATAAAACGAGGAGACTATTCGAACTGGCGGTGCGCAACAGGCTCATCACTCTGCCGGATCTGAGACGCCCACTGCAATCGGGCGACGTCAACAATCCCAATTACTATCCCTACCACCGAATAGTGGGCCACCCAATCGAAAATTGCTACGTCTTCAAAAACTGGGTTGAAGACCAGTACCAACAAGGCGAGTTCGCTCTGTCTGAAAACTGTAAGGTAAACCCACCACAACAGCACGCTCCTAAAAAGGTGGATACGCCAGGGGCATCATGCTCATTTATAAAGGAAGCTCCGTGGAAAGTTGTCCTTTCGGCCAAAACTAAAAGAATGCTGAAGGATCTTCAAGCATGTCCGGCGATTAGGTGGAAAAACTCGCTGGAGTCTGAGATTATTGACGGGATGCTGAAACCGTGCCCAACGCCGAAAGTTGGTAACGATGGGCAAAACCTCCAGGCCAAGCCTCCGACGCCTTCAAAGAAAAAGAAAAAGGCCAAGAAGCCCGTGCAGCTCGACGACAATTGTACGGGTCTGCAAAAATACATCGACGCACTGAAGGAATACAACCAAAAGGCATGGACCCCAGTCACACTAGAAGAATTCTTCAAGCATGTTCTTGAGAACGGAAACAGTGGCATTGATGAAGGAGACGATTCTTCAGAAGAACCCGAGGATTATGTGGCGAGTTGCCACATGATCTCTCACTCATCAATAAATAGCAAAGAAGCTCCCGGCGTAGAGAAACTAGGGGCAGATCCAGAACCAAAATCCATGGAACCGTCAGAAGACCTGATCGACAAGATGCTGAACGAAGCTCTTCAAAAGAGCAAAGCTAATCGAGAACGTGAAGCGGCCATATACGAAAAGGCCAAGCGTTGGTGTCAGGCTAAAAAACCTCAGGTAATGAGAAGCCATAAAGTATCTCAACCGGATCAAAGCACCCTTGCCACCAGCAAGAGCAGAATCAAGATAAGGAACCAGTTCGCCAAAGCTCTGTCAGTGAGAATGAAGCTGCCACCTTTCAAAGAAAATACTTCCGGGAGTACGTGCCCCGACGAACCGGATGTACATCCGAAATACTGCTTGTATTATCGGAGCGTCACACACCCTACCGAAGAGTGCAATGCCTTCAAGAAGTGGCGGCAGGGATACGTTGCCCACCGATAAAACTTCAAGCGAATAAAGCGCAAAGCCCGTCGGGAGAAGAGAAGCACGACGGATGAGCATAAAGGAACAACCGGTAACTGTCATATGGTTGATGCCATCCCAACAAAAGGGAAATCTTAAGTTCTTACCTTCGGTAGCGATTCGGACGAGGAAATGGCCCTCGGCTCTCTCTTCAAGGAATCCACCTCTGGAAAAGAAGAAGAGACAAGGAATTGTAAGAACATTCAGCTGCGTAACCGTACGTTGCCTGAAAAGAATCTCAGACTCTACAACAAAGGTTCGTGCAAGAAAGACAAGGGGAAGGAAAAGGTCTCTGAAGAGATTGCCCTCGATGATAGAGTCGCCAAAGAGCTCACAGCCAAGGACCCGCCCAAGAAGAACAAGGTGGATTACAATGTCCTGGCACATTTGAGGAAGATACCCTCACAATTGAGTATTTTGGATGCCCTTCTCCTATCTAAAAAGGCACGAGATTCCTCGATCAAGGCGTTAGAAGAGCCCGACCAGTTTCAAGCCTTCCTTGCAGAAGAAAAGATGAAGGACGAGCTGGAAGAAGTCCACACGGCTGACGTCACCTTCAGCGATGAAGAGCTCCTTCTCGGAACGTGCGAGCACAACCGTCCGCTATATGTAACTGGGTATTGTCATGATATCAAAATAGGGAAGATCCTGGTCAACAACGGGTTCTCTGTAAACCTTCTCAATGTAAGAGTGTTGAAGGAGATTTGCATGAATGTGCAGCACTTGGCTCGGGATAAAATTACCATCTTCGGTTTTGACTCCCAATCATCACAAACGCTCGGGTCTGTAATACTGGCACTACGCTTCGGGCTGCTCGTCACTGACATCAAGTTCCATGTTATTGATGCCAAGACTTGCTACAACGCTTTGCTCGGCAGGCCTTGGTTGCATGAGTACAACGTCATCCCTTCTACACGACATCAGTATATGAAGTACTTCAATGACGACCTCGAGTATACAGTTACAGGGGAGCTGAACCCATTCTCCGTAAATGAAGTCCGCAAATATGAAGACACCAAGTACTTCTTATCAGACTTCGAAGACATGGAAAGATGTCGCAAACTAGAGAATAAACAAAAAGCCATCGCCACTATCCCGATATTTGGGAGCGATACCGAGGAGGATGAAGAGATGGTCGACTCGGGACAACCCCAAGGCAACAGGCCAGGACCATCTACTCCTGTTCTGGTCTTTGGCAGTGACTCTGAAGACGAGGCCAACACAGTGTTCTCTGTCCGCCCGTCAATGCAAACCTTTGTTGTAACTGACCAGAGTTCACAAATTACTATGGTTCCGCAGCGGCATTACAAAGAACTTGATGTACTTGATACGTACAGCGTGCAAGAGCTGCGGACCTTCTACGTCTCTCCTAAGCAAAAGGGTGAGAAGGCGATCCTTTTCTATCAATCCACGGAGACCAAAGTGGAGAAAGAAGTATGGCACGGTGCTGAACCTGCGCTCGACAGGCTTTAACCAATCCGTCTGCCTAGAGACTACGCAGAGGGACTGAAAAGGATATTGAGATGCCAAGGCGTACCCTTCAAACAGACTGCTCGACAAGCCCAATTCTATAACAAGATTTGGGACATTCCCGGGACTCAGCGAAAGATGCCTAACGGGAGGATGGAGACGACCGGGCTTGGATACGTTCAGTCCAAGAAACGAGAGCGATTCCATAGATGCCATGTTATAAATAACTCCAGTGGAGAAGTGAATGCATTTCCAGATAGTGCTGATATCGAACCAGAGCGACGTCCCGCCGTGAGAATACCAAGCCCGTCATTCGAAGAACAAATTGAAAGCTAATAAGGGAAGTAGGTCAAAAGGTTCGGGATGACCACAGCCGCGAAATGGCCATTTACGAGAAAGCTAAGACGCAACGTCTCATTCAGTAATCTACGGAAAGAGAAGACGATGATGCCCTTCATCCTCAGCCTGTTGTGCGCTCTCGTGGCAAGGAAAAAGTCCGACGCAGAGGCAACAACAAGATCAAGATGGGAACGGTGATAAAAAACAGTGAAGCGGATCCTAGAAGCCACGCAATCGAGAAAATGTCAGCTAGAATCTGTCTTTTATGAAGAAGATGGGTCGAGAGTACTCATTCCCCCAAGACATGACAAGGAAAATATTCGACCTTGTTATGAAGCATCAAATGATGACATTCCGGGGTCTTGATACCGTGAACAGATAAATGGGGTCCATCACCCAGATTATTGCTCCTACCACCGAGTAATAGGACATCCGCTTGAAGACTGTTTCACCTTCAAAGACTGGGTTGAAGACCAGTATCAGCAAGGCAGGTTTGGTCTATCCGACAGTTGGAGGGTAGCCCCACTACGAAAACATGAGCCAAAAGCGACCTACATTGCGAGGGTAAGTCCGGATCAACATCGAGCTTGGAAATGGGTTCGTACCTGCCACATGATTACACTGTCGAAAGAAGGAGAGAATGAGAATGTGGATGACCTCTCCCAGTACTTCACAAATGAAGATGAGGACGAAGTGATCTTAGAATTTCCACCGGCGCCAAAAGAGCTGGAAGATGTGATACACACCACGGCAGAAAATCTGAAGAAAATCGACTTGGGGACGACAAACGATCCGAGGCAATCGTTCGCCAGCGAGCTGCTGTCCGAAGAGCAGGTGACTACACTAAAAGATGTGCTTAAGCAATATAAAGACTGCTTCGTGTGGAACTATTCTGAGATGCCGGGACTAGATCCAGAAATAGTTGTGCATAAACTGGCTATATCGCCGGACATTAAGCCAGTCAAGCAGACGCCAAGAAGAATGCGGCTCGAACTTGAAATGAGTATTAATGCCGAAGTCAAAAAGCTAATCGACTCCGGTTTTATCCAAGAAGTTCAATATCCTGACTAGATTACCAACATTGTTCCGGTGATGAAAAAAATGGAACTGTGCGCATCTGCGTGGACTTTTGAGACCTCAACAAGGCTTGCCTGAAGGATGACTTCCCAGTACCGGTTACCGAACTGATGATCGATAACACGTCCACTCATAAGATCTTCTCCTTCATGGATGGATCTTCAGACTACAATCAAATAAAAATGCATCCTGAAGACCAAGAGCACACTGCTTTCCGGACTCCGCTTGGCATATTCTGCTACAAAGTGATGCCTTTCGGTCTGAAGAACGTTGGCGCCACCTACCAGAGGGCCATGACAAAGATCTTCGATGACCTCATACATGAGATTTTCAAATGTTATATCGATGACCTCATAGTGAAAAGCAAATTGTACGAGAAGCACTGGGAGCATCTGAAGATAGTGTTCCAGAGCCTTCGGAAGTACAACCTGAAGATGTACCCTCTGAAATGCGCGTTTGGAGTTTCCTCAGGAAAATTCCTAGGATTCATCGTACGACACCGAGGTATCGAAATAGACCCATCAAAGATTAAGGTGATTATGGAAATGCTCATGCCAAGAACTCTCAGACAACTGCGGTCTCTTCAAGGAAAGCTCGCGTATATCCGGTGGTTCATAGCTTACCTCTCCGGCAAATACTGCCCCTACAGTCATCTAATGAAGAAGGGGACCCTGTTCATTTGGGATCGTAAATGCCAAAGCGCACTGGATGAAATCAAGCAATATCTGCAGAACCCGCCGGTACTGACCACTCCAGTCAAGGGAAAACCCCTCATCCTGTACACGACAGCCCTTGAAGGTTCTTTAGGCACAGGAAAATGATCGGGAAAAGGAGAGAGCTCTCTACTATTTGATTCGAGTTCTCCTGTGGGAAAAAAACAACTACTCCCCAATCAAAAAGCATTACCTGGCATTAATCTTCCCGGTAACGAAGCTCCGACATTACGCCTTGGCACATGAGGTCCATCTCATATCAAAGGTGGATCCTCTCAAATATTTGATGTCAAGATCCATACTAATGGAAAGGCTTTCCAAATGGGCCATCCTCTTGATGGAGTTCTCGATAGTATATTGACCCCTCAAGGTAATAAAAGGCCAGGCCATCGCTGACTTTCTCGTTGAGCATCCGATACCAGCTAACTCTCCCTTAAACTGCGAGTTACCGGACGAACACGCGTTTGATGCAATCGACGAGGAGAAAGAAGGGAGTGATACCCAATGGGAACTTTACTTCGATGGGGCATCGTCTATGAAGAGGTGGAAGCAAAGCACCCTCATAATCAAAGTCGGAGTAGGCCTTATCTTTGTGACTCCACAAGGAAGGATAATGTGTTTTGCCCTTTCCTTAACAGAGCCAAGAACAAACAACGAAGCGGAATATGAAACTTTGATAGCAGGTCTCGAGATCGCCAGACATGGGAATCGAGAACCTCCTCATATATGGAGACTCCCAGCTGGTCGTTAGCCAAGTGAATGGCGACTATCAGACGTGTAAGCCAGAGCTGGTAAAATATGGCAAAAGAGTGCAGCAATTACTGACTCAAATCCCCTCTTACGTCCTGGAAAGCATACCGCAGACGGAAAATTGCAAGGCAGATGCATTAGCCAAGCTCGCTAAAGAACTAGCCGACGAAAACCTCGATGACGTAAGGATCATTGTGCAAAGCCGCCGGATTCTTGTGCCACCAGAAATATCTCCGGAATCGTCTGAAGAAAAGGAAGCGGCCGAACAAGTGGCATTCCAATTAGAAGATGAAGAAAAGGCGAAGGATTGGAGAGAAGTCTTTGTAGACTACTTCAAATCTCATCATACACTTGAAGACGCGTCATCAAGACATCAGCTCATGAAACGAGCTCTGTCTTTCGCCTTCGTCAATGATACTCTATATAAGAGATCATTCGATTGGTGTGGCTAAGATGTCTGGGACCAGAAGAAGTAAGGAGAGTCGTCTAAGAAACTCATGACGGACTCTGCGGTTCTCATCAAGCCAGGCCAAAAATGAAGCTGAAAATCAAAAGGATGGGCTACTATTGGCCCATGATGATTCAGGATTGTCTCGAATACGCGAAGCAGTGTCACTCGTGCCAGATTCACGGGGACTTCATCCACCAGCATCCGAATCCGCTACACCCAACTTTGGCTAGCTGGTCATTCGAAATGTGGGGAACCGATATAATCGGGCCCATCGATCCAGCATCATCCAAGGGACATCGGTTCATATTGGCAACGACCGATTACTTCTCCAAGTGGGCAGAAGCAATACCGCTAAGAGAGGTAAAGACGGAGAACATCCTCCATTTCTTCAAGACACATGTCATCTACCGGTTCGGCACTCCGCAAAGAATCATCTCGGATAATGGACCGGCCTACAGAAGCCATAAGATCAGCTGCTTCTCACAGCAGCATAAAATAGATTGGAGATAATCTTCAGTCTATAACCCCCGAGCTAACGGTTCGGCTGAAGCTTTCAACAAGACCTTGATGAAGGTCATAAAAAAGACGGTGTCCAGAAATAGAAAGGATTGGCATGAGAGATTGCATGAAGCTCACTGGGCTTATCGGACCACGTTCAAGACAGCCATGAATACAACGCCATTCGCGTTGGTATTCGGAACGGAAGCAGTTCTCCCCTTGGAGATAAAACTACCCTCTTTACGAGTGGCAGTCCGACATGAGCTAACGGATGAAGAAAATGCCCACCTTCGGCTTGAAGTGCTTGATGCCCTCGATGAAACTCGTCTCATGGCACAGCAAAACCTAGAAGCTTACAAAGCAAGGATGACACGCTCATACGAAAGACTAACTAGGCCAAGAGCATTTCTCCAAGGCGAACTTGTGCTAGTTGTCAAAAGACCTATGATCCCCAACCGTGCCAAATGGGGGAAATTCGAGCCGAACTATGAGGGCTCATACGTCATAGACAAGGTTTATCAAGGAGGTGCCTACTTGCTTATGAATATGTATGGCGAAAGACCCTTCTGGCCAATAATGGCCGCTTCCTTAAGAAATACTACCCCTGATAAAGTTACAACTCAGGTTAGCGATAGAGGACGACGCTCGTGTCCGCTCGCTGTCCTCCCAAGTCCAAACTCTATAAGTAGTATCCGGAAAAACTTCGCCTCGAAGCTACATTGGATCGAGATGTCTTTAAACTAACATTGGACCGAGATGTCTTTAAACTAACAATGGACCGAGATGTCTTTAAACTAAATATGTCGCCTCAAACACGGTGACAGTGAAATTCAGGTTCACAAGTCCCAGCGGCAAGGATTGCAATTCAAGCGCCGCTGGCTGCACAACTGCCCCGGTGGTGAAGTCCCCCTAAGTGCCATTGGCAAACGGAGGGTAAAAAAATGGTATGTCCACAAGCGAAATGTGCACGGATGAAAACCCGAAAGGGAACCATGAGTAAAAACAGCAGGACTACCGGCGAGTTTATGAAAACCCGAAAGGGCGCAGTCTCATTAAAATAAAGACACCTGCAAGGTCCTCTCGACCTTGTGAGGAGAAAACACCCGTTTGAGATCCTTACGACTCACAAAAGGGAGCAACGCACTTAGTGATCCCCGCGATTCCTAAGGAGAAATTACACTTACGAGATCCTCACGACTCGTAAGGAGAACTCCCACTATGAGACCCTCATGGCTCGTAGGATTCAAAAGCCTTAAGCTACGGGATCTGAACCTGTTCTTAAGCCATCACACTCCCCAATTTGCCCTACAAACGGTTCAATATTGACCCTTGTATACAATCCACGGGCACGAATAAATGTTTCCCCCACCAAGTTCCACCAATGGCGTGAAATTTCCCCATTTGGTGAACAACACTTGTAAGTCCTCTCGGCTTGCAAGGAGAAAATACTCTTGTGAGATTCTTACAACTTACGAGAGAAAATATCACTTAGGAATCCTCACGACTCCTAAGGAGAAAATACACCTACGAGATCCTCACGACTCGTAGGGAGAAACACCTTTATGAGACCCTTACGGCTCATGAAATCAAAAGCCTTAGTCGACAGGATCCTAACTCTATTTGTTAAGCCACCTTTGTTCGAATCGACAAAGGCAAATTATGATTCGCTCCTGGCAACAATCTCAGTGGTAGCGATGTTGATTCCTAGATTGGTATTAAATTCCAAGTCCTTTCACGGAAAATGATGATTCACTCCTGACCATATTCCAGTCGCAGCGATGCTGATGCTAAGATTGGTATCGTATCTCAAGTTCCATACTCGTAACAAAAATCAGCGAGCCAAAAATGCATATGAAATAGACAAAATGATAGGGCAACTCGCAACAATGATCAGCGAGTAAAATATATGCATATAAAAATAGCCGAAATGATTGGGCAACTCTCAATAAAAAGAAGGGAGTAAAGAAAAAGAAAAATAGCCGAAATGATTGGGCACCACGAAAAATAGCCGAAATGATTTGGCAATCGCGACTTTCACGATATAAAAAGCTGAAATGATAGAGCATTGCGGAAAGAAAAAAAATGAAATGAAACTTTTGCCCTGCAGGTGAGATCACATTGACCCCTGTATACAATCCATGGGCACAAACGAAAAGGGAACCATGTTGCCCCACCGGGCTTCGTCAAAGGGAAGCTAAGTCTCGATAGCTACATCTACAGCCTAAAGATCAACAACAGCGTTCTTCCTCCCTCCAGCAAGATGCAGACGCGACATCAACAAACGGAGCCATGGCAAAGTCCCATAGATCCAAATCTCGACGTTTCACGGACAACCTAGAGACTACCTCGGAGCCATGGCAGAGTCCCTAGTTTTAAGTCTCGACGGCAACATCTACATCCTAGAAATCAACAACAGCGTTCTTCCTCCCTCCAGCAGGATGCAAACGTGACATTAACAAACGGAGCCATGGCAAAGTCCCCTAGTTCCAAATCTCGACAGTTCACGGACAACCTAGAGACTACCTCAGAGCCATGGCAGAGTCCCTAGTTCCAAGTCTCGACGGCAACATCTACAGCCTAGAGATCAACAACATCATTCTTCCTCCCCCCAGCAGGATGCAGACGCGACATCAACAAACGGAGCCATGGCAAAGTCCCATAGTTCCAAATCTCGACGATTCACAGACAACCTAGAGACTACCTCGGAGCCATGGCAGTCCCTAATTCCAAGTCTCGACGGAAACATCTACAGCCTAGAGGTCAACAACAGCGTTCTTCCTCCCCCTCCCCCAGCAGGATGCAGACGCGACATCAAAAAATGGAGCCATGGCAAAGTCCCCTAGTTCCAAATCTTGAAGGTTCACAGACAACCCAGAGAAAACCTCGACATTCGTCGCAATATTGCAGACACAATGTCAACAAACGAAGCAAAGGAAGATCCCTAGCTTCAGGGTCTTGACGACAACTCAAATGAGACCTGAAAGACTATCAGAGATCATCCCACTCCAGCGCGGAGTGGTCATGACTCATCGGGGCTCCCAAACTAAGCCAAACGTCAAGTAAAAAGCAACATGGAATATCCCTAACGCTTGCTCTTTCGACAGTAATATCACCTGGAAGATTATTTGAAGACGTCCTGTCCAGCCCCCAAAGGGGTCAGAGACATGACAGTCGTGGGGCTACTCGAACAGCAAGATTGCGTATCAAGGAATACACCGGCCAACGCGACGGTACGACGGGTAAAAAACCCTAGTACCACATACCCTAACGGACTTCTATTAGCAGGAGTTAACTGTGACGCTAGGACATCCTTACGAGAACTTCCCGATTCGACTTGACTCATGGGGAAAGTAATGTTCCTGCGAGAACTTCTTGACTCATTTTGACTCGTAGGAAAAAGCCTTAGGCAATGGGGATAAGGACCTATTTCCTAAGCACTGGGGCCCTGCAAGTCGGTCCAAGATGGACTATTGCATACTATTCATGGGCCACACTTTCCAAATTCGAATATCGATAAGGAGGGAAACAACCACCTATGAGTCCTCTCGACTTGTAAGAGGGAAAACTCTCTTGTGAGATTGTTACGACTCTCAAGAGAAAACGCACTTAGGAATCCTCACGACTCCGAAGGAGAAAATACACCTACGGGATCCTCTCGACTCGTAGGGAGAAAAGTCTTTATGAGACCCTCACGGCTCATAAAGTTGAAAAGTCTTAGGCGGCAGATCTGAACCTGTTACCTAAGTCATCGCTGCCTTACAAAGAGATCAAGATAGACTATCTACAAGACACATTTGCCAAAGGGACATGCCGATATGAAATAAAATATGTCTTTTATTCATAAATGCAAGTGAATACAGGATACATTTCATAAAGGAATCAAAATGAATACATGTTATTCATAAATCGCAAGATTACAGTCAATACAAAAAAAGAGGGGGTACAAAGATGGTTATTGAAGAGGGGGTGTCTTCAAAAAATCAGCAAGCCGCTCGTGCGCTCCTCTCAATCCTTTCTCGTGATCAGCCACCGCGGTCAACTCCGCTTCAACTTGAGCCCGTTGCCGTAAACAAGACGAAAGCTTCCCATCGGCTTCTAGCATGGCAGCTTCGCAGTCTTGCATGACCCGCTCGGCGAAGTCAAGCGTCCGCCTCAGCGTCAACCCATCCGAAATACATCTCTGGAGATTGTCAAAAATGACTTTTAACTGTGCAGCATTCGCTTCAATCTGGGCGCGCAGTCGGACAGATTCGCTGGAAGCCACCTCATGTTCCTTTCGTCGTAGGGTCGCCTCTTGTTCAAAATAGCGAATGAAAGGAACACTATGCTCGATCCCCACAGCTCGCTGAGAGTTCGAAGCTAATACTTCAGGAGCGGGACGCTGGAGCTCAATCTCGTGCAGGCAAGCCTCGATCTTTCTGCAGTAATCAACCCAAGAGCCGACGATAGCTTCATCATGGAAATTCATGAGTGTCGCCAGCATTGGATTGCCTTTCATGGCAAAATCCATAGCAGAAGTGAGGGCCTCGGCATTGAAATCCTCGATGAATTCGCTCAACGTTCGCCGGCTATTTGCGGCGCCCCTAGAAGACATGGGTTTAGCAAAGGGCCCTGCGGGCATTGGAATGTGAGACTCGAAAGGAGCTGGAGCTGGCGCAATTGCTGAATTAGGGTCAAAGGTTGACTCGGGGAATAAAGAAAACACATCAGCAATGAAGTCTATTATACCGGCTATGAAAGGCGGCAGGATGGGGAGTACCAGAGGCACGGCTATTCTCTCGTCTCCTTCTCTGACCCGTGACGCTATGATCAACATGAAGAAAACTTAGGAACAATACGTCTATTCATAAAAGAAAGGAAAGGACGTCAGTTGAAGAATATACTAACCAATACCAGAAAGCGGAACGACTTCCGACTGAAAGGAGAAATGCGGGTTCAACACCTGGTATAGATGGTCGAAAAGGACCCCTGCAAAGTTGTGACAATATACTATCAATACAAGGAGGATGGTACCCACAGTAAAACAAATAAGTCGCAAACCCATACCTTCCAATATTTGAGAGGGAAAAGAAAAAAGCGAGTAGACAGCGACCGTCAAAGCGGTGACCGGCGACACTTCTTCAGACGGCACAGCCTTAAGGTTCACCGCACCTATACTCAAGATAAACAAAATATCATTAGATGGGCTGAACAGGATTGAAAAACTTGAAAACAGCAACCCAACGACTACCTGATAAATCATGGACCAAAACCGTGACGGAGGCGTCACCAGGTGTAACGGCTTCTTCGCTCTCTCTCGGAAGAGTAGATTCCGCGCCCATAGCTTCATCCCCTGACTCGACGAGGGCCGTCGTGATGCTTGCGACGCCCGCCGAAACTAAGGAGCCACAGGGAGAAAGGGCAGCAGTCTAGACAGTCCCAGATTCCGGAGAAAGAGTAGCAACTTCGGGCACTGTAACCGCCAGAGTTTCACCTGTCATCCCATCGCCAAGACTTGGCCCTGCAGAAAATGCATATGTCAAAATTCGTAGATCAAGTTCTAGTAAAAGACTGGGCGTTAGAGCATTTTTTCAATTTCTTCCCGAGCTACGCATGCAACCTGTCTACAGGCGGTAGACAAGGCAGAGGGAACATCAGCCGAAGGAGTATCAGCAGGCGGAATGCTGCTTGAGCCTACACCTACGGCCAAACCGGCATCGCGTTCCCTCGCCGCATGCTTCCTACGCTTCCTTTCGGTATGAGCAGTGAGAAATGATCTCCTCAAGACCTCTAACAAGGGGACGTCATCGTCCGAACCGAGCTCTGCCTCCAGAGCCGTTACGGCATCCATCATCAGCTGCTTCAGCAAAGCCTCCTGCGGTGACGTTGGGAGAGCTGGGGCCACAGTAGCTGGCTCTGGAAGTTTTGCTGCATCGCTACTCAGGATCGGCACTGCACTTGAAATAATCCGAGTCAAGGTAGTCCCTGCAATAAAGTAAAGGAGAGGGTCAGAGCATGAATAAAAAGAATAAGGGTGTAATGAAGCAACTCATACCAAGACCCAAAGAAGCGTGGTGCCTCTCTTCCTCCTCGAACGTCCTGAGGGAAGCTGCGAGAGCCTCTTCGGCAGAAATACCTGTTGGAGAAGAAAGCGTCAATAGAAACATAATGAAGAGAAAAGAGATAGCCACGGAAGAACATAACTGAAAGTATACCTGACTTCGCGATAGTAATCAGCGTCGCTTCCTCGCGAGCCAGTCGCTTAGAAGCCGCAAGGGCAGCCTGAAGATCAGTATCATCCGCAGGCGCGATAAATAAACCCTCATTGGTCCCATACTCACACAAACCCTCGCTATAAGGAGCATGTGGCTCCTGGCCAAATATGACATCGGCAGAGAATAGCGACTTCTTCTTTTTCTTTGAGCGGACGCCGGCGGCCGATGATAAGAGCTTGTGCTTGACCGGCATTTTCGGGCGACGGGTCCCAATTTCTGCACCAACGCCGGATTCCGGGGATGCTATAGCCACCGTTTCTACAGGAAGACGGGGTGGAGGCTTCCCAAGGAAGGCGCGTAGGACCACAACTGCAGCGACTTCTCTTAAGGAAGAACGAATGGCGGTTCGTCGCTTCAAAGGAACTGCCGGATTACCAGCTGGGACAGCGTCCTTATGATCAAGTAATAGCCGCCCCGCTTCCCTGATAACAGCACCCGTCGCATGTTGATACCACGCCACGTAGACATTCGAAGCTTTTGGCACGTAGCTTGGTTCGCTGATGAGAAAGTTAGACCCCGTATTTAGCCGCATAAAGTGGTGCAACGCGCTGTGGATACCCTCTTCCGTAGCAACCGGCTCGGCTATGAAAGCCTCGAGTGGGACACCATGATCGTAACCCGACTGTTGAGCGAAACGGTGCGGGTTATACCTCATGAACAATGCCGAGGCGCCTTCCCTGAACACTAAAAAGCCTGGCCTAATCGAATATAAGTGCAGGATCTCCCGAGCCTTCAATATAGGATCCCCGTCTTTGAAAGTATCACGCGGCGGTTGCACTGCCTTGGTAGATTCCTTGCCGATAGTTAATACTCTATCGACAAAAGTCGTACTATCCCCGACCATACGTGGGCGAAGGACCAGACGTCGAGCCTCTCGCTGCGACGGATCTAATGCGGAAGCGTCAACTAGAAACATGACCCGGGGAAAGTTATAGCTGTCGTAGAAGCAGGGCCGTTTGTGGACTCCGAAAGCACCAAGCACGTGCATCTCGACCCAGGACGTGAGTAGTGCAACGGGAGATGTACGGGCTTTATCTTCGGCTGAGTAGTGTCTGCCGCTAAGCTCAGGTCATGGTATAGATGAGCCAGCCCCGCTATCCCAACGGCCACACGCGTCCCTACAACTATGCGGTGGGCGGGATAAAAGACAGATGGCCTCATGTAGCGAGGGTGCATCGGAAGCACAAACCAGCTTAACCACAGGCCGATAAACCCCAAGAAGAACTTCTCTTCATCGACATCTGAAGCAGCAAGCTCTGCGAAAGGAGCAACTGGGGTGTCCGGAATGAAGAGGCTTCTTAAATCCGTTTCCGCCGTCAGCTGGTTATCCAAACCGAAACCAAACGGGTCGTCAAGCTTAGCAAATTTCGCGTCTTGTTTTGGCAGGACTTCTGGGCGAAGAAAGAGAGCGATGAAGTCTGTTAAGCTGACTCCATGCCCTCCAGACTCTAGAAATAGAATCTCGTAAATGTTCAATACCTTGATTAAACTCGGGAATCAATGTTGAACGGCATTCTCTGGGGTAAGGCCCATCACCACTGATTTAGTGACAAAGATGTACCTTTCACGGGGAAGTATCTCTTCGTATTGTTCCCCTCTGATGGGTAAGCCCGAAATTTCCGCGAACTCCTCCAAGGAAATCGAAACTTCCCGGTCCGATAGAAGAAAAGTGTGAGTCGGGATGTTCTATTGCTCCAGGAAAGCCTTTACCCACCATACATGAGACGCGGGATACTGGAAAAGAGACGCATAAATTGCGGGGTACAACCCGAGCTTCAGCAACAACGACTTCTTGGCCAATAGGATATATCGAGCCCACTAAAGGTATCCGGCTGAATGGCGAGGAGTCAAACCAATCATATATACTTGTCCCCTAGGGTGTGACTCGCCTTGACATATGTGTCACCCCAAGATATCCAAAGCCATCGGAGGCTATATGGGTATTGAAGCCATAGAAGGCTGAAGGCGACCCTCCGAGGTCCAGTTAGTCTCCTCTACAGCGTAATTCACTTGAGACGAGTCGGCGTAGTGAATTGCTGAAATGGGCTCTGAGGGTACTGCACAAGAAAAACTGCGCCGACCCTGGATAATCTGATTGTACCACGACCCCCATAGATGAAGAGATTTCTGCTCTGGATCGTGATCTTTAATGAGCATGAAGACTTCCCGATCCACGGGCGCATCAGCAAAGGCGCTCTCAGAACGTACAAAAGGGAAGGAAGAGTCGAGAGCCATAATACCTGCACGAAAAGAGACGAGGGATTAGTTGTCAACGCTATATTTCGAATTCTGACACTTGGTACTTAAAAAAAATTATACCGCACTGCAATGCAGAAGAAAGGGACAAAAGGGGGCCCACAAAATCAAGATGACGTCCCATCATTGATGGGGTAGTCACTCATTAAGGATGGAATTCTAAAAGGATTCTCATTTAATGAGAAACTCATTGGGCTAAGGAGTTGAACTCCCTTCGAGAGCAGTGCTCTGCAGACAGAAATCATATCTGTCAAATGTAATTAAGAAGGGAATAAAATTCCCCAATTTTTTTTCTAAAGAGCTATGCTCTGAAAAAACAATGGTATAATCTACCAGAACCCTTAAAAGCAAAGCTTTTTACAGAGTAAAATCCCAAGATCTTTAAGATCTGCAAAACAAACTCTAAGAGTTCTTCATGGAAGATGAACAGTGTTCTAATTAATGGGTTAAATAACCCTAAAAATACATCTTAAAGATCTGTGATCTAAGAAAAGCAAAGCTCTGTTTAATGGGTTCAATTATGATCCTTACCCAAAAAAATTGGGCAGATTTATAACTCTACAAAAGATTTCTGTGGGCAGAGATCTAAGCTCTGAAGGGAGAATTAAATTCTCAGGAGAGAAGAAGATAAACAACAGTCATCTAAAGGGCCAAAGGCACTACTTATAGGCAGGGGAAGCCGATTCAACTTCCAAGAAGATCCAACGGTGAAAAAGCTGTCACCGCTGCACTCACATGTAAGCCACGTGAGCGCAACGGTGGGGGGGCATTTGTTTCCCCCCAATAATAAAATAGCAAGGCTCTGCTCAAAATTTGAAAAGAGGCAGCGCCTCACGTACCTTGCACGAGGACGCCAGCGCCGAGAGTTAAAAAACTCTGAGGCAGCACCTCACGTGCCTTGCACGACGGCGCCGGCGCTGAGAGTTAAAAACTCTGAGGCAGTGCCTCACGTGCCTTGCATGAGGGCGTTCACACCAGAACTAAAAGTTCTCTGCCGTTGGATCAAAAATCCAACGGAGATGATAAATTATCAAAATACAGAATTAAATTCTATTGAGAAAATATTCCTTAAATCTTTCTAAATAAGAAAGATTATTCTCTGAAAAACAGAGCACCGTTGGATTAAAAATCCAATGGTGATTAAAAATCACCAAGATACAGAATAAGCTCTGTATGGGAAAATATTTCCCCAATCTTGTTAAAAACAAGAAAAATATTTTCTGTAAAACAGAAATCTTTGATCAAAAATCCGACGATGGATAAAATCCCCAAATCAATTAAGGATCTCTCAATGAGAGATTTCTTTAACTAAATCAACAAACTTCCCTCCATTATATAAATGCCCCAAGACTTCAAGTCTTGTACAAAGGAACCCCCCCCATAAACTTCAAGTTCAAAAATCCAACGGTGGATAAAATCCCCAAATCAATTAAGGATCTCTCAATGAGAGATTTCTTTAACTAAATCAACAAACTTCCCTCCACTATATAAATGCCCCAAGACTTCAAGTCTTGTACAGAGGAAACCCCCCCCCCCTAAACTTCAAGTTCAAAAAAAAAAGCAAGCAAAAAGAAAGCTTTAAGAAAGAAGAAGAAACCTTCTTCGAGGTAAATAAAGATAATAGAGATCATAGTATCTCATTTGCATATCTAAGGGTTTAACCCTCATAAAGAACATAGTTCTTTCCCCTGGATCTGAGATCCATGAGACAAGTCTCCCACAAATGATAATTTAATTCTTGTGGGGACGAATTTGTTCTTGGGGATCGAAGATCCATGGGAGAACAGAGAATTGAACTCTTCAGAAAAATGCACAAAGAAAGAAACAGCGCCAAGCGCCTCACGTGCCCCTCACGTGGGCGCTGCTCAGATAAAGAGTGCTTAGCACTCAATGGTTGGCGCTCAGCGCCAAGCGCCTCACGTGCCCCTTACGTGGGCGCTGCTTAACATAAAGTTCTCTGCACTCATCAAACAGCACCTAGCGCCAAGCGCCTCACGTGCTCCACACGTGGACGCCATAAAGAGTGTTTAACACTCCATAAAAAATAAAAGAACAAAGAAAAAGAAGGGAAAATAAAGCAAAGCATTATTTGCACAGAAAAGGGACTGAGTCTAAGCAAGTGTTTAACATTTTATTCAAAGATTAAGTGGGCTAAGTCCAAGTTGACCAAATCCCCAACTCAGATCAACCGAGCCCATATGCTCATCATGTTCCAAATTGGTCTTAGTCCTAAACACAACTATAGATCTCCCAACTGACAATGGTTTAAAGGTATATCTCCTCACACCTCTGATACATATCGTTGTAATTCTTCAGCGTCTTCAGAGAAGTGGCGGGTCCCGACAACCAACAACTTCTTGGACCGCAACGTCCTTAAACTAGCTATGGTCCGCAACGTCCTTAAACTAAGACAATATAAAGCCCAAATGCTCTTCTGTTGGGTCTGAATGATCCCAAAAATCCCTTTGAGTAGATCTTAGTGTAAAATTAGACCAACGTATCCTCAACAAATATTTAAGTTGATCTTAATCCCAAACGAGATTAACGATCCTTAAATCAAACCAAACCCAAATCTAAGAAAATATGGATTTGGATTAATACACGCCCTACGGGCACAAATTAGTCTCCGTATACAATCCACGAGCAACCACAAATAAAACAAACACACACGACACGAAGTGAACAACTGGAGCACAAGAAAATGCTTATCACTACACGGTAACGTAATTAACTGCAGGGGCTTGCGCCTGCAGGGAAGAGCGTCCCCACAATCAAAAACCCCTCGCAAACGAGGGGGAATTTGACGAAGTCTGCTACAACGGCCGCATTCGTCCAAACCTCCGATACACGGTGCCATAAATCAACTTGGCATCTTCGAAGAGGTGGACGGATAAATCCAAATAACATCTGCCCCTAAATTCAGGCAAGACATTCGTGTTTCCCGGCTTTCGGCGGTAAACATATACTTTCTAAATTTGGACTCAAGAATAGAAACTATTTTTCAGACTTATCCTTCAGTAAAGCTTTCAATACTTTCCCTTCATCTCGACTTAACTCAAGAACTGAACTCAAGATTACCTACTTCTATAAAAAAAACTGCAAGGACGTATAATTACCAAGGTTAACAGAAAGAGGATTATTTTTAGGGTTTTCAATTCCTAAGCCTAGAATTTAGTTATTTCTAACGTATCAACTCAACTTTCGGAATAAAAATCAAAGTTACCCTATTAGCTAACTTGACGACAAAGTTTTTATATTTTTGTAAATTTTTTTGATTTTTAAGGGTTTTTAAATAAGTGTGCAAATGCAAAATATACGCATGAATGCGAAGGAAGAAAGCTTACCAGGCACACCCCCAAACTTAAACTTGACAGTGCCCTCACTGTCAGGCTACACCAAGAGGGACAAAATTGTCGGCGCTCCCCTGTTTGTTTTGTTTTGTTTTTTTGTTTTTTTATTTTATGAACAGAAAAAGAAAACAAAATATATATACACAAAAAAACCCTCCCCCAAAACTTAAGTAAAACAGTGTTTCCACTATTTAGGCGTTAAAGTTCAGAGTTAGGGGGGAAGAGAACAGTATCAATATATACAAGGCTTTACACAGGCCAAATGTGAGCATTAACCATTCAAAAATTTTATTGCTATAATGTGCAGGTTGGTGAAAAAATGCGGAGAGGAAGGAAATGGAGAATACGCGAGACCGTATGGGGATAGAAGTGGGATACGGTCTCAGTATATGAGGAGAAGAATGGAGGAAAGGAAAATGAAATGGAGTACGAACTTGAGGGTGAAAATGGAGTGAATAAATTAGTACAATTTGTGATGACCGGTGTGTAAAAAGCGATTGTACTAATCTATTAACCCGTCGAGATATGAGGTCAAATCCCTCAAGATTCGTGAGAAAACATGGGTAGACCGAACTTGGTAAACCAGACACTGGAAATGAAAGTGATACGGTGTCTTGCAAGGTTGGAACAATGGAATGGATAGAGGGGAGTGATCGAGGAATGGGATTGGTTAAACGTTCAGAAGGGTGTACATAGTCAATGAAAGGGATAGGATGAATTGAAAAATTCGACTCATCAAGTATAACTGGTTCGTCCTCAATACTATCCTCAAAACACTCCTCAATGAAAGGCTGTTCAGAAGCAATGTCTAGGAAATGTGTAAAAGTCGGGTAGGATTGATAGGAATCGAATGGTTGAACAGAGTTAAGATCAACGTTATGATAAGAAGGTGAATGGAATTGTTGATCAAAAGAATTGGAAGTGGTGAAAGGAGTGAAAGATCGGCTACGGGATTGCTCAATACGTTCAGCAATAGACATAGGTCTTGGAGTTACAACAGGACTCTCAAAAGGGGTATCAACGTAAGAAGGTGGGTTAGGTTGAAATGGTTGATACAAAGTGGATTGCGGAGTCCAATTGTTAGTCCTAGACGCGTCTATCTGATCTCTCAAAGAAAGTTTGGGCATGGATGGATCGTTCGAAGTTCGACCAAAATAAGAACCGTAAGAAGTAATATCTGGTTGTGGGTATCAAAGTTCGGCAAAAGTTTTTCGAGGTGGGGTACCCATGATATGAAGAGAAGAAGAAGAAGAGAAAAGGAGGGGAAAAAGAATGTTATTTTTTTATATTTTTTTATTTGTTATCTATCAACAAAAGAATGAAATATAAACACAAAAAATAATCACGACACAAAATACCACACCCCTAATCGGTCTAGGATTCACTTAGGTCAACTAGACCTGCTCAAAAACTTGATTTTCGAAGTAAAACTGTGTCGAGAAACGGACTCAAGATATACTGATCACGAGGCCAGGTAAGTGCAGAGATAAGGGAAGGTTTTCCGATGCTTTCGCGAAGGTCCTTAATTAGATAACCATTTCTCTTTTGGCGGTTTCGCCGCGAACACTTTCCTAGACACCCCGTGAACGATATACCGTTAAGCGGTGTTCTAAACACAGTTAACTTCTCTTAACGAGCGCGAAGTCCTTAAAGGTTTAAAGTCTAGTTTCTTTTAAAATTTGTGCGGATAAACGTTATGCTCAATTTCGTGATTTGTAGGCCACGGAAAATGTGACAAAATCCTTTACCATATGTTGTGGGGTTCGCTTGCCCTTAAGTCCGTATTAATGGATGCAATGCGCAATTCAATAAAAAAATTATTCAAAGAATCAAACAATCGTTTTTTTACATTTATGCATAGCTCTGCAACAAATACGGGTTAGTCATTTTCAGCGTTTGACAGCGAACTTGTAAAGAATCCTGCAAAGATAGAATATTGGATGCGTCGGATTTGAGAAGAAGGTGTTAGTAAAGTACGTACCGATAAATTTTCGGGTTAAGAAAACCCCGTTGAAGTGAATCTGGTTAGCGTGAAAAGTTCTCTTGCGCGGGTCAAACTACCCGGATCTTTGGCACTGTACTTCGCAATCACCTTAGCTTTGTATGTGTTAGTTATATGTATGCCCTGGAGGCCATTACTGTACATACGATGTATATTATAGTGGATGCTTGGATATATATAAGGAGGACTTTCTTGCTCGACATGATAGTATGATATCTGGTTGCTCTTTATCTTAACATGTACACTTATTGTCTCTCTATTACATGTTGATAAAGCCCTTAGGATGAGTACTTGACTATCAGGATTATGATATAGATCATACTAGTGGGGCAGAGGTAGTTGGCAGGTACATCCTTCAAATGTTCCTAGTCGAGGGAGTATCGAGACGGGGCATCGATATTCCAGAGTAGACTAGCGTATGCGCTTCTCGACCCATGTGATGGACGATGGATGATCCTATATCCATTGGTGTTTGACATCAGAGAAGGTATACGAGTGCTCAGTGTAGACTGGGTACACTGAACGGACTCGCCGAGAACTCCTAGATGGTATTATACCTCACGTCGGATAGCAGTTCTCTGGTGACACTGGTGCAGGTTAGTCTGTCGACCCGAGATCGTCATAGAGTCATGTGTATCTCCTACTATGCTTTGATTTCCACCCTACCACGGCTCTACCGAGTCATGCAAAACGGTGGTTTTCATATGGAGGCAATGAGCGATAGGAGGGGACTCATCTCTCCCGGTATTAGAGGTTGATGTTACGCTATGCTCGATTGGCCATAACAGGAAATCCCTGGCCAGAGTTGCTGAGATTTACTGGTAAGTGTTATCAGTAGTTTCTCAAACCGTTATGGACCTTGCATCGGCATGACTTATCAGGCTATTGGGGTCTGACATTATACCACCCCAGGCTGTGATATGCGACATATCTGACGATGAGACCAGACTGTACGGTAGTGTTACTTGATGGATTCGCAGGAGTATGAGCAGGCTTGCTTGTTGATCTTCTGATCGCTCAATACCCGGGTGACCGTTACGTTTAGCAGCGGCTTGTGGGTGACTGATATGATCACCGCCTACTGCCGGCGTATTGACGAGTCTTTAGAGTCCTACACAGAGGTTTCCTGGCTCAAGCGAAACGAAGTAGGAGCACATATGTGATATGTGCGGGACAGAGATGAATACGAGTATGTGATACCGTATTCTATTCTCATGATATGTGATATCGGTTGGTTATATGTGATATAACCGGGCTGTCGAATTAAGTGTTGATTCGACAAGATGATACATTTGATATTAGTTGGTTGTATGTGATATAGCCGGATTATTAAATCAAGTGTTGATTTAATAATTTAATATATAATTATATATTTGATATATTATCTTACATTAACTAATATTAGCTCACTTAAGATTTATTATTCTCACTTGTGTACACTTAGTATATATGTGATATATATTAATGTACATTATTTTGTGTCATGCTAGATGCCACATGCTACATGGGTGTATGAGACTCACACCATGCTTATAATAATGTGAGGTTTTATTTATTTAAAGTAATTCAATATTAGTTGGAAATTGTCATGCTTGGAAGCTTGGAGAAGCTTAAAGCATCTTTGACTTAGTCCACTAGTTTTGTTTTACTTGTAGATATTTATTAACCTAACCATTATTGTTAGCCATGGTTTAGTCGCTACGTGAGTAAGTATATGATACTAACTCACCCATGGTTGCTATTCTCACCTCATGAGTTTCATTCTCTTCTCTCTTCATCTTCTTCTTCATCAAGAGCTTAGCCCTCTAGGTTTATGGGAGATGAAGAAAAATAGTGAGAAAATTATTTCTAAAGTGAGCAAAATTCATACTTCATCAACCTCTTCTCTACTAGCCATTTAGATTGGGTTGTTTCTTCACTAGTTCATCGCTTAGTGAAGAGGTAGCTTGAGTGTCTCCTCGACGTAGATCATCTTCGGCCTCGAAAACTTCAAGCAAGCTTGTTCATTTCACCTTGTGGAGCCTCACTAGAGTCCGGGAGATCACTACTTGGAGCGAAGGGACTACTACACAAAGCTATTGAAGTGAAGGATCGGTCTATAAAGGTTGTATTCCTCGTTCACTTATATGTATAGTTGTTTACATTGTTGTTTCGTCTAAATCTCTAGTTAAGATTCTAGGTTAGGATTCTTTAGTACAACAAATTTTTGAAAACGGCATGGTCGATGCCTCCTGAAACCCAACGGCCGCCGTAGGGAACCCAACAGTGGTATCAGAGCCATGCTAGAGAATTAGACGATGTTGTAGTATTACAAAACCGAAACAACTCCGAAACACTCGAAATATAAACCCAGTTTCTGTCGAAATTTTCAGAGAGTCTAAAATTATTTTAAGCAGTTGCAAAATGTTGCATGAGATGTAACAAGAACACCATAGTTATATGTATGCCCTAGAGGCCATTATTGTACATGTGATGTATATTGTAGCGGATGCTTGGATATATATAGGGAGGACTTTTTTGCTCGACATGATAGTATGCTATCTGGTTGCTCTTTATCTTAACATGTACACTTATTGTCTCTCTATTACATATTGATAAAGCCCTTAGGATGAGTACTTGACTACCAGGATTATGATGCGGATCATACTAGTGAGGCAGAAATAGTCGGCAAGTACATCCTTCAAATGTTCCTAGTCGTGGGAGTATCGAGACGGGGCATCGATACTCCAGAGTAGACTAGCGTATGCGCTTCTTGACCCATATGATGTGCGATGGATGATCCCATATCCATTGGTGTTTGACATCAAAGAAGGTATACGGGTGCTCAGTGTAGACTGGGTACACTGAACTGACTCGCCGAGAACTCCTAGATGGTATTATACCTATCGTCAGATAGCATTTCTCTGGTGACACTGGTACAGGTTAGTCTGTCGACCCGAGATCGTCATAGAGTCTTGTGTGATTCCCACTGTGCTTTGATTTCCACCATACCACGTTCATGAGATCGTGCAAAAAGGTGGTTTTTGGGTACAGTCCCAAGTCACATGGAGGCAATGAGCGATAGGAGGGGATTCGTCTCTCCCGGTATTCGGAGTTGATGTTGCGCTATGCTCGATTGGCCATAACAGGAAATCCCTGGCCAGGGTTGCTGGGATCTACTGGTAAGTGTTATCAGTAGTTTCTCGAACCGTTATGGACCTTGCATTGGCATGACTTATCAGGATATTGGGGTATGACGTTATAACACCCCCAGGCTGTGATATGCGACATATCTGACAAAGAGACCGGACTGTACGGTAGTGTTACTGATTGGATTCGCAGGAGTATAAGCAGGCTTTCTTTTTGATCTTCTGATCGCTCAATACCCGGGTGGCCGTTATGTTTAGCAGACCGCTTGCGGCTTATGGATGTTTGATATGATCATTACCTACTGCCGGCGTATTGACGAGTCTTTAGAGTCCTTCACAGAGCTTTCGCGGTTCATGCGAAACGAAGTAGGAGCACATATGTGATATGTGCGGGACCGAGATTAATGCGCGTATGTGATACCGCATTCTATTCTCACGATATGTGATATTGGACAGTTATATGCGATATAGCTGGGTTATCGGATCAAGTGCTGATTCGATAGGTTGTTACATTTAATATTAGTCGGTTGTATGTGATATAGCCGAATTATTAAATCAAGTGTTGATTTGATAATTTAATGTATAATTATATATTTGATATATTAACTTACATTAACTAATATTTGCTCACTAAACATTTCTTTTTCTCACTTGTGTGCATATAGTATATATGTGATATATATTAATATACATTTTATTTGTGTCATGCTTGATGCCACATGCTTCATGGGTGTATGAGACTCACACCATGCTTGATATAAATAGGGGTTTTTATTTATCAAAGTAAATCAAAATTGGTTGGAAATTTGTCATGGCTACAAGCTTGTAGAAGCTTGTGGAACCATTGACCAAGTCCACTAATTTGTTTCACTTGTAGATATTTATTAACCTAACCATTATCCTTAGCCATGGTTGATTCTCTACATGAGTTAGTGTATGACACTAACTCATCCATGGTTACTATTCTCACATCATGAGTTTTATTCTCATCTTCACTTCATCTTCTTCTTCCTCATGAGAAAGCTTGCTTGCTTTTCTCAAGGTGATAAAATATTGTAAGAAAAATAAATCTAAAGTGAGCTCGATTCCTACTTCATCATCCTCTACTATATTAGCCATTTAGTTTAGGGTATTTGCTTTACTAATCTACCATTAGTGAAGAGGTAGCATGAGCTTGAGTCTCCTCAATGTAGATCATCTTCGTCCTCGAAGACTTCGAGCAAACTTGTTCATTTCTTCATGTGAACCCTTACTAGAGTTTGGGTGTTCACTACTTGGAGCGAAGGAACTACTACACGGAGCTTTAAAAGTGAAGGACCGGTCTACAAAGGTTGTATTCCTCATTCACTTAGATGTAAAGTTGTTTGCATTGCTAGTTCTTCTAAATCTCTAGTTAAGATTCTAGGATTAGGGTTCTTTAGTACGGCAAAAATTTGAAAACGGCATGGATGATGCCTCCCGAAACCTTGCTGCCGCTCCAAGTAACCCTACAGTGGTATCAAAGCCATGCTAGAGAATTAGACGATATTTGTTGAATCACGAAACCGAAACAACTCCGAAACACCCGATATAAAAATCTAGTTTCTGTCAAAAATTTTAAAGTGTCAAAATTTTTTTCAGCAACTGCAGAATGTTATATGAGATGTAACATGAACACAGTAGAAATTTGGACCCTCCCCACCTGTTTTTGGCCAGCCACATGAGAAAAATATCCGAGCTCATCGGTTCTTCTGGGTATTTTGGCTTCAAATTTTTCCTGTGTTCCAGTCTCTAGGTTTTGGTATTTCAGGTGTTGCTTGTTTTTGCTAAATTTACATGTGATGTTAACTTTCTATAAAGGCAATTCAGAGTGTTTCGTAATCATAATTCTAACATCATTTCGGGTTATTTAGATGACGTTAAAAAGTTCGAACGGATATCAATAACCCATATTTTCCCTCGCTGGAAATTTTCCAAGAGTTGGATTTTTTCAATGTTTAAAATCTTCAGAAAATCATGCAAGCGATTCTGTAGACCCTCTAGAAGAACGATAACTCAACTTTTTGGATCGCGGAACCGCGGTCGTACCCTAGGGTTTGCGGCAGTCCCATGGCGACATGAGTGAGGCATGGATCGGCCATTCTACGGATGGTTCATAGGTGTTGTGGCATGTTCTGAGTACTTTTTGAACTCCGCTCAAGTGTTGAGCTCTTTGGAAAATTTTGGGTGTTTGTTTATTCGACCGAAAAGTTTAACATCGTCTAGCTATCTGTGATTGTGATACAATATTTGGAATCCACATAATTAGTTATGAGGTAAATCTAACAGTTTAGTCTCATTTGCTCGGTTGCCACGGAATTTTGATGTGGATTAAAAGTCCGTCGCAATTACGTAGTGTACGCGGATACTCGCCGGGTAACCTTACTAGATAGCCACGCCCTATAGCCCTGACCAAGTGACTGTAGGAGAACCCCGTTGCCAAAAGCATCCGTTAGGGTGCTCACGGCGGTGGTGTTCCTCCTTAGTGCACTTCGTTGATGACATCGGGGGTGTGGCCGTCCACTAAAGTTTCCGACGAGCATTCGATCAGGTTGTCGGGAATCTTGTTGAATTACCCGACCGGTTATTGGAAAGTGTTTTCAATATCGACACTAAAATGTGGGGTTTATAATTGTTAGGCATGTGATGACTAAGGAATTCATTTGGTTGGGCATGAAATCCAAAGTATGTGATACATTGGGTTTATGATGTCTAAGAAGGTTGCGGATTCCAATTGTTGTAGTTTTTCACTTTCTTTTCTGCGACCGTAAATGTAATATGTGGTGTATCGCCGGTTTCGTTGCTATACGTCAACGACAATTGGGATACGCATATTTACTTACGTTGATGATATGTGATGTTATGTGTTGCTGTGATATGTTTTATTGGATCGTCGTGTTTTGAATAGCCGGGGTTTTTTATGTGAGATGAGAGTTTTTCATTTTCATTCATGTAAAAGCTTGTATATAATATTCTTTTATTGGGGCACTTTCGGGTTGAGGATGATATCACCGTTGATGTATATTATTTACTTTTTCGCATTAGGATAGACCCAAGGCGGGGAGCACAAGTAACCGGGTTCTAGGGTCCAGTGGGAGACCATCTCGAGGAGTCGAAACCGGGTCTTCTAACTTTAGAATTGGTAGGGTTGCTTGCCGCTCTCGTAGGGGTCTAGGGATGTCGGTTTGGTTATTCATCACGACCGTGGAATCCGTGTTTTATACCGGCTTAATTTAAAACACGGAATTCCTAGTATATCCAATATTTCATATATGTTCTTCTGCTGCTGATATTCTGTGATATGATCATTTGATATTCTGAGACGAATGCTTATATTATATATATATATGATATATAATAAATATTGCTGCTTTCGTTTCTTCCGTGATGCTTAAGAAGGATAATTGATGGGACTTCATTAATGAGATTAATGAAATAAAAGAAACCTAAAGATATTGCAGAATCTTGTTTTAAAAACTGGTAGTTCTAGTTCTTGCTTTGCATAGCGGTATTCCTTATAGAATATCCAGCACCTTATTCGATAAGGAAAGAGCCAAGATCCCTTCACCGGGAGTGATCTCTTTAGCGAAACTAGCAGATACTACAACCCACTCGGTTTTGTCTTTTGATTGCTTTTTAGTTCTTGCTTTGCATAGTGGTATTTGTGAAATATCCCGCACCTTATTCGATAAGGAAAGAGCCGAGATCCCTTCACCGGGAGTGACCTCTTTAGAAAAACTAGTAAAGGCCTAAAAAACACTCATTTTCAAAATCACTCGATTCTACAACGATATCAAGTTCATTACGCAAAGGGTTTTCTTAAAAACCTGTCGTAGCCCTCTGTCATTTCAGATAAGTACTACTTAGTATTCGTGTTGCGTTTGTTGGCCTGCGTTAAAGCGTAGTGTGCGGTAGCTAACTAGTGTTTATCTGCTGCATACGATGCGATTGGATTATGGTAGTCGTGCGACTTTGTTGGCCTGCGTCAAGGGTCATGCGGGTGGGTTTAATTCAATCAGGAAATGTACGGGTTGAACTTGACTAGCGGACTATGGTTTGTTGGCCTGCGTCAAGGTCATAGGATGCTAGGGGCAGAATCTTATCGGGAATTTCAAGTGTTGAAATTTGCAATGATATTACATACCTTCTATGAGATAGTTGGATTCTGATTCCCACTGCGAGTAAGAGTTACTCCTGGGAGAGTTTTACACATTACAATTAGCCGATCAAGTAGGTGTCTAGAAAGGTGTTAACGGGGTTATGCCCCTGGAAAAACGAGGTTTATTTTAATTAGGTCCGTGCGAAAGCACGGGGAACCTTCCTCAAAGTACCGACACTGGCATGGCCGAAAGATTGGCGAATTTGTAGGGTGTAATTAATCCCGGCTAGTCTTACCCTTTAGGGTTTGAAGGAAGATTTGATAAAAACAGTGGGAGGCATCCTGATTAGATAAAATAATAACCAATCTAATCTTGCAAGAGCGCACACAGAGTGTTTTCTTCTCTCTCTCTTCTGGCAGTGACCATGTCACACCTTAATCAAGATAATAATATGGATGTATTGACCGAACCTGCTTATTATACTGAGCCGGGGAACATTGGTTCCGCTCTATCTTATAACTGTTATAAGTCCGAGCAGGAAATACCGGATTCCCATGCCACCCAATCGAAGAAAGTGCATGTTGATGGATATTCTTCGGGTGTGTTCGTTACCAAGAACTATTTCTCAGTATCATCTACATCCTAGGTATGAGATACCGGACTAGGATCCCACATATGTAATCTGTTACATGAGCTACATAAAGATAGAGAATTGGGATTGGGTGATATGTCTCTAAGATTTAGAGAATAGTGCAATTGTTACTGCCAAGTCAATTGGCAAATATCACCTTGTATTACCAAATGGTAAATACATTGATTCTAAACAAATGTTATTAGATACCGAACCTGATATACAACATTACATCAGTTTCTTTATTCAGTTAAAGAAGAATATAATTCTGTATTGGAGGATAATGTTGAGAACATTTTCCTGAATCAAGAGTTGATTGGATCAGGCACGTTATGTAATGACATATACGTTCTAAATCAAACCACAGTTCAAAGTATACCGAACACACACAAGAGGAATAGTTCAGAAATGAACAAATTCTTCTTGTGGCATTGTAGACTAGGTCATATCAATGAGACACGACCAGCTAAGTTACATAAGGATGAATATGAGAATCTGTTCGAATTTTCATCTTATGATACTTGCCCGTCTTGTCACAAAGGTAAAGTGACCTATACCCCGTTTACTCGAAACAGAGAAAGAGTTACTGAACTTTTGGGATGGATACATGATGATGTATACGGTCCTATGTCTACAAATGCCTAGGTTGGTTCTTCTTACTTCATTATATTCACTGATCTTCTCTCAGGATTCGGACATATGTTCCTGTTGAAACACAAGTCTGAAACTTTTTGAGAAATTCAAGGAATATAAGCTTGAAGTTAAGAACTAGAAGGGTAGAATTATTAAGTCCTTCAATATGATCGAGGAGGCGAATACTTGCGCATGGAGTTCCTAGAGTTTCTAAAAGGAGAATGAGATTCTCTCTCAGCTTACTCCTTCGTATACACCACAACACCATGGTGTATCGGGGCGGAGATATCGCACCCTATGAGATATGGCGCATTCTATGATGAGTACTGCTGAGTTACCCATTTCCTTTTGGTGTTATGCACTTAAGAAGGTGCATACCTATTGAATGGGGTTCCATCCAAATCAGTGTCTACCACTCCATATGAGATATGGTATGGGAAGAGACCATGTCTTAAACGAGTTAAGATATGGGGTTGTCCGGCCTATGTTGAAAAACAAAATCCAGACAAGCTCAAGGCAAGGTCAGTTCTGTATAAGTTTGTTAGGATATCCCAAACATTTGCGAGGGAATATCTTCTACCACACTGAGAAGCAAAAGGTGTTTTGTTTCTCGACATGCCACCTTTTTAGAAAAGGAATTTCTTGTGAAGAAATTTTTGGTCATGAGGTAGAACTGGAAGTTGTTCCAGCTTGATAAACTAACAGCTGATGATTTAGTGGAACCAAAGGATTCAATAGTCTCCAACGAACCTCAACCTCTCCGCAAATCTGGTAGGGTTGCTCATTCACTTGAGAGATACTACGGTCTTCTCGGTAACAGTGGGGGCGAGGATTGTATTATGGTATATGATGGCCCAACTAGGTTCAGGCAGGCCATCACGAGTGGGGACTCTGTCAAATGGTTGGATGCTATGCGATCAAAGATGGAATCCATGTACACCAACAAAGTATGACTTTGACTGTTGCACCTGAAGGGGTAAAACCCATTGGAAGCAAATGGATCTTGAGAAGATTCTTGGTGTAGATGGAAAAGTTGAGACTTTCAAAGCTATGCTTAAGTCCATCAGGATGAAAGCAGGCATCGCGGAGTTGGAACATCTATTTTGATGTGGCAGTCAAAGTGTTTGACTTCATCAAAAAGGTTGATGAACCTTGTAAATACAAGAAGGTGGTAGAGAATATGGTTGTCTTCCACGTATTGTACGTAGATAGCATACTCTTGATAGGAAATGGTTTCCTATGCTACACTCGGTCAAGCTCCTCTTATCACGAAGATTCTCCATAGAAGATCTGGATGATACCTATTACATCTAGTAGTTTATGATCTATGGTGATAGATCTAAGTGGATGTTGGGAGTGTCCAAAATCCAGGTACATTAACACCATACTAAAAGGGTTTAGTATGGAAGATTCTAAGCGTGATGGTTCGTCCACTTACTCAGGAATCACTCTCTCCAAAAAGATGTCTTCCAAGACTGATTTAGAGAGAGCTCGCGTGCAAGGGATACCCTATGCTTTTATAGTAGGCTCTATGATGCATACGATGTTACATACCAGACCAGATGTAGCTGCCTCACTAGATATAGTAATCGGGAATCAATCGGATCTTGGGAGAATCACTGGACAGCTGTGGAGGACATTCTTAAGTACTTGAGAATCACTAAAAGAATGTTCTTGGTTCAAGCTTCCAGAGTGATAAGGTCGACTGAAAGTCAGTCACAGGCATTGTCTTTACCCTCAGTGGAGGGACGGTATGTTGGAAGAGTTCCAAGCTAGATACCGTGACATACTAGACGATAAAAGCTAGATACATTGCTACCAACGATGCTACCAAAGTAGATGTCTGGATAATTCTTGTTCATGAGATGAACATGGTTCCTACCATTGAGCGTCCAATAACAGTTATTGTGACAACAATGGAGTTGTGGTTTTGGCCTAGGAACGCAGATCCCATCAGCGTTCCAGACATATTCTGAGGACAGTATCACCTGATCAGGGAGATGGTTGATCTCCAAGGGATCGAGATTAGGAGAGTTGACGCGAAGGATAACACAGCGGATCCACTCACAAAGGCCTTTCCCTAGAGAGACTTCTATAAGACGTTGAGTATGAGATACTGCAACAAATGGCCTTAGTGCAAGTGGGAGATTGTTAGTTATATGTATGCTCTGGAGGCCATTATTGTATATGTGATGTATATTGTAGTGGATGCTTGGACATATATAGGGAGGATTTTCTTGCTCGACATGATAGTATGCTATCTAGTTGCTCTTTATCTTAACATGTACACTTATTGTCTCTCTATTACATGTTGATAAAGCCCTTAGGATGAGTACTTTACTACCAGGATTATGATGCGGATCATACTAATGGGGCAAAGGTAGTCAGAAAGTACATCCTTCAAATGTTCCTAGTCGTGGGAGTATCGAGACAGGGCATCAATACTCCAGAGTAAATTAGCGTATGCGCTTCTTGACCCATATGATAGGCGATGGATGATCCCATATCCATTGGTGTTTGACATCAGATAAGGTATACGGATGCTCAGTAGAGACTGGGTACACTGAACGGACTCGCCAAGAACTCCTAGATGTTATTATACCTATCGTTAGATAGCAGTTCTCTGGTAACACTGGTACAGGTTAGCCTGTCGACCCGAGATCGTCATAGAGTCTTGTATGATTCCCACTGTGCTTTGATTTCCACCATACCACATTCATGAGATCGTGCAAAAAGGTGGTTTTTGGGTACAGTCCCGAGTCACATGGAGGCAATGAGCGATAGGAGGGGACTCGTCTCTCCCGGTATTAGAGGTTGATGTTGCGCTATGCTCGATTGGCCATAACAGAAAATCCCTAGCCAGGGTTGCTGGGATCTACTGGTAAGTATTATCAGTAGTTTCTCGAACCGTTATGGACCTTGCATCGGCATGACTTATCAGGCTATTGGGGTCTGACGTTATACCACCCCAGGCTGTGATATGCGACATATCTGACGAAGAGACCGGACTGTACGGTAGTGTTACTGATTGGATTCGCAGGAGTATAAGCAGGCTTGCTTGTTGATCTTCTGATCGCTCAATACCTGGGTGGCCGTTATGTTTAGCAGACCGCTTGCGGCTTGTGGGTGTTTGATATGATCATAACCTACTGCCGGCGTATTGACGAGTCTTTAGAATCCTACACAGAGGTTTCCTGGTTCATGCGAAATGAAGTAGGAGCACATATGTGATATGCGCGGGACCGAGATTAATGCGCGTATGTGATACCACATTCTATTCTCGCGATATGTGATATCGGACGGTTATATGTGATATAGCCGGTTATCGGATCAAGTGTTGATTCGATAGGTTGTTACATTTAATATTAGTCGGTTGCATATGATATAGCATGATTATTAAATCAAGTGTTGATTTGATAATTTAATGTATAATTATATATTTGATATATTTACTTACATTAACTAATATTTGCTCACTAAACATTTCTTTTTCTCACTTGTGTGCATATAGTATATATGTGATATATAGACAACTTAACAAACGATGTTATCAACACGGTAATTGTTTTTGAAAAAGACACAAATCCTGTCGTCCATGTGCAACAGTTACCGATAGCACCAAAACATAATTCAGGACTTCAATTTATTTTCTAATTGTCCGACTCAGACTGAGTCTTAATATAATCAATTTGACTTGAATATGATTCAAGTTTCAAACTACAATACAACATGGATCTATGAATCAGTCTTTTCAATCTAATCAATCTATATTGACTAACCCGAACCATGGATATATTCCATTTACATGATCATCCATTATATCCGTTCCATTACTGATTTCATAGTTTTGACAAGTCATCCATCTATATACAATATACAATTCAAACAATACAAAAAATACAATCAAGACATCGCGGGGTTTATAAGAGATAGGTTGGTACGGAAGGTGTTAAAAAGTGGCACAAGACTGTAACCATAATACACCTAACCTGAATATCCTTTGCCGTTGTACCGTGGCTGAACGGTTCCTTGTGCTCCGTATACCTTAGTCTCTGGAATAGTGGGACTCCTCTCGTATACACTGGCATTCTTCTGTACCAAGCTACAAACAACAGCGTTAATACTAAATACAACATTATAATAATATACTCTCTATTCTGTCTATTCCATTCTTGTCTATTTACGGGACTTACCGAGTTATTTGTTCGCTGACTACATTCTCTTTCTTCTTCTTTGGAATGTCATCAGGTGATTCGGACTCACTGGAGATCAAGCCCAGCAGCAAGGACTTGGACTAGTTTGCTGAAGATCCAGAGCTTTAGTTTCACTTGTACATTTCCTTTACATTTCTGTTATGCCACTGTTTAGGCATTGCTTTCAATTCATGTATTTACCTTTCCAAATGTATTGTAAAAAGAATGTTAATAAATAAAGTTGTTTTTCAATTATATCTATTGTCATTGTCTCTTGTGCATTTTACTTATATTGTTTAGATACGCTTAGCGTATTTACTTCAGAGTAAATACGCAGTGGCCTCGTCGCGTCCTCTGCCCGTACACTGGGAAGCGGGACATGACAGTTCTTCTTCTCCTCTTCTTTTTCGGAGGAGGGGTCTTTGAAGAGAGGGTTGAGGGGTATTTCATCCGCAAAATCGCTCCCGAATGTAAGAACTGGAGGTTTTCCTCCATCCGAAGTGGTACCAACCATATGACAGTTGACATTCGTTTCTTCATGTACGTTCATCCCACCATTTTGCTGTCGACGAGCGCGAGCTCCGCGCTTCATCCTTTTGAAGTGTTTTTTTATGGGCAATGTATCCTTACCACCACTTCTAGAAGGCACTACATAACTCGACGGGGTAGGTGACCCTCTGATGATATAAGCAGTAGTTTGGATGTGATTCTTCTCCATCGAGGTATAAGACCCCGAGAGTGTTCTTTATGAGAGGTGGCGGCTTCATCCCCATTGACAGGGTTTTGGCGAACCACTTCTCTTTTTTTATCATGCTCTTATTTGTTGCATGTGTGTTTTGGTTTGGTTGGAGTACTTTATAACTCGTCCTCGCCGCTGCTTCTTTACTCAGACGCTGACGATTGGCCTTTTCATATATGGCTGTCTCGCGTTCTCTGTCAAGTTTTCTTTTTTGAAAGGTTTCGTTTAGCAGCCTCTCAATCAGGTCTTCTTCTGGCAGTTCCGGGGATTTTAGCGCCGATTCTGCCCCCAGTTCCTCTGCATTGTTTTCTGACACTGAAGAAGCCTCTTCTTCATATAACGACGAATGGGAGACCATGTGGCAACTTACTATACGGTCTTCGGTATCTTATGATTAGTCATTTCCCTCATCACTGTCACTATCTTCGCCCTTAAGAATATGCTTGAGGAATTCTTCGAGCGTGACCGATGTTCGCGCCTTCTGGTTATACTTCTCCAGTATGTCTATGTATTTTTTTAGATCTGTGCGCTTGTCGTCATACTCGGCAGGCTTCTTGGTCTTCTTCTTTTTCTTCGAAGAATTCGAAGGCTTGACTTGGGGTTTTCCCCCTCGTCAACAATTTTCGATGCGGGACGAGCTTTTAGCATCCCTTCGATTATTTCAGGTTCAAGTGGGCTTTCCACCTGACTGCCGGGCATGCCTGCATATCCTTCAGCATTCTTTTGGTTTTTGCTGAAAGAACGACTTCCCTTGGAGTTTCTTCGATGAGCGAGCATAATGCCCCCTGCGCATCCACCTTTTTGGGAGTGTGCTTCTAGGGAAGGTTTACCTTCCAGTTATCAGACAGCGCGAATTTTCCCTTTTGATACTGGTCCTCGACCCAATTTTTGAAGACGTAGCAATCTTAAATTGGGTGGCTCACCATTCTATGATAGGAATAGTTATTAGGGTTATTGACGTCACCGAGTTGCGCTGAACGTCACGGGTCTGGCAATGTGATGAGTTTATTATGCATTTTCAATTCGAACAGTATCCTCGTCTTGTTGCGGAAAAACGAGTAAGCGTGTCCTAGTCTTTCCTCTAAGGATGAGCGCGGACGTGCGTTGTTTTCGCGAGCAGCTGGTTTTGGGCCACTCGGTTGTTGTTGCGTGTTAGCGATGAAGGTCGCCTTTCCTTTACCCTTAATATTTCGAGGGTCCTTATTTGAAGATGAAAGCTTATGGACCATCTGATCCATCTGAGCCAGTTTATCAATCAGAGCTTGAAAAGTTGTGAGCTTGAAGAACGCCATGAACTGGGACACAGTCGTTTGAGGATCAAGGGTCCCGATGAACATGCCCATGGCAGTAGACTCTTCAATATGCTATTCGCACTTAGACCACGGGTTCCGCCACCGGATCGCGTATTGGACCCATGTTTCTCCCGGCTTTACCCTGGCATTGATTAATGCCATGATCGGAGTGCGTTCGCTCGCTGTCACGCCCCGCTTCCCAACTGACGGAAGACGGCACGTAACGAAGCTCGCGGCGTATTTATTTCGAGAAGGTCACTTCAACTAAGCGTAAAATAAGTAATATAAAATGACAAGAAATTCACATGAGATTTAAACTTCAACAGCTTATTTACATTCAAACTTGATACAATTACATTACATGAGTTCAACTGAAAAGGAAACTCCAAGAACAGAAATGCCTAAACAAGTGGCATACATAAACCGAATGAAAAAGGATAACTAGTCTAGGCCTGAGTCACGATCTGATCGTGCTCCTCCTCTATGGTGTCCACATTCTTAGTCTCCACGGTATCTGACAAACATTCCAAGAAAATAAGGATGGGTGGAATTCCCGTCAGCAAACTTTCGCTCGATAAATCCCCAAGAAAAAAGGGAATGAAGTATAAATGTATAATAGCAAAGAAAAATGGATATCATGAAGCAATGTACTATGGGATATGGTGTTTAAACATGCCATTTAAAGTAAATATGACAATTCTATTTAACATGCAGTTCTATATATATCATGGTAAAGTAACATGAGTATAGTATAGCATGGTCGTGCAGTGTAGGTATAGTGAACATGAAGTGCATGTAAGTGTCCTAAAAGGTCTCGACATGGGTAAACTAATTTAACGTAAGTTCAAGGATGAATGTCAACCAATCTCAAGAGTGTTCTCGAACCCAACAGGCTATAATCCAGGGGTAAAGAACCCCGGGCCCGAGTCAAGTGTTAGTAACGGGACTTCAATCTAGTGTTGAAGTATTCCAAACTTAACAGTCTATAATCCAGGAGCAAGGAAACACGTGCCCTTATGATAACTTGCTTGTGTTGGTAGATATGGATTCATGATTTAGGGGGACTCCTGAGATTTCGTTGGATTCGCACTTGAACTACCCCAACACCCCGTGTATTCTAGGTTACAGTTAAAATTATCAGCCTTACTCGAATCCATGAATACATCAAGTTACAAGATTGAGTTCATGTCAATGTCAAGTATTCGTGTCAAGTGTTCATGTATTCATGTCAAATTGTATTCATGGTTCGATTCAAGTCAGTCTCAATAACAACCATTGTGTTCCGATATTCATGTTAAGTTCATGTCAAGTCATAGTATTCTAGTATTCAAGTTTTGGGATATTCAAGTTCAAGTGTTCTGGTTCATGATCAAGGGTTCAAGTTTATGTTAAAATTTGGATCCTGGTTGAGTTTGTATTCAAGTTAGAGTAAATGTCTTATGAAAGGATTTAGCTCTTGAATTTCTTAAGTTCGGGAGTAATCGGGCAACTGATGCACAAGGACGGCAGGATTTGTGTCTTTTTCCAAGACAATTGCCATCGATAACTCCGTTAAACTAGTCTAATCTGAATAGCAAGCACTCACTTTCTTCGGCTTCCTGGGGCTCAAGCGAAATGATACCGCTTAAACCTATATTAATTTAGAGTTCTTAAATATTTATTATAGATTGTTTAGATTGTATTTATATTGTTTGCATATCTCGAGAGAGTTTTATAAAAAATATACTAATATTGTTTAAAAATAAACCTCGAGGGTGATTTGTAACATTTAGAGTTTTTATGAACATATATTTTAATTGTTGGGATGTTATAGTGATAAAAAACTAGCTTTTAAAAGTTTATGGTATTTTTATGAAAACTAGCTCTTTTGGAAACTTGACGGTATTTTATTAAAATTTCAATCTTTCATTTTAAAAATATATATACATGTTCACACCATAATATTGTATTATTATATTCCCCATTCTTATTTGTTTTATAAATAAACAGGTGCTTCTGACGCATGTCTGCTACATATTACAGGATACAGGTTCGTGGAGCAAAAACAGTGAAAAAGATAAAAGACGATGCAAAAGTGGGATTTTAACCAATAAACAGAAGACTCTTGATCAAGCCTACATAAGGATCAGTTCACAAACCAAGATTCAAGACGTCGACACAAAGCGAACGGTTAAAGTTCAATACAACTACTCACTGTGAAAATATGGAGAATACCTAGAAGCCAATCTAAGAAAAAGACTGAAGAAACATGAAGCAAACATTCACCAGAACAGCCCCAGAAATTATGAGCACACAAGCATTCTATATGGCCGCGGAACCGCGGCCATACCCTGCTTTTGGCCGCGGATCCGCGGCCATTAAGGGCCCGTGTCGGCGCAAATTTCTACCAAAACTCTGGAGGCGGCGCGGATCTTTGACTAGGTCTTTTCTTAGAGGGCATTTTTGTAAAAGCAGATGTGCGAATCAATTGTAACTTAGGGTTTCTATGAATCTATAAATATAACCCTAAAAACCTTTTCTAGGTCATGCCTCTTTTCACTTCATAAATTCATATTTGTACTGTGTTCATGTTTGGAGAGAGCCATCAATAAAAATTAGTAAGTTCTTTTTTTTCTTTGCCTTAGTTTACTTTAATTTAGAATATCTTTTAATCCCCTAATGAGCGAGTAGTCTCCTCGCTTGTTAGGGTTAGCTTTAGGGAAAGGTTTGAGAGATAAGATCTCTCACCCCTTTCTTGCCCCTTCACACATAATAATTAGAACTCCATGCATACACGCACACACCGCTCCCTGCGGCACCTTACCCCTTGAGGTAATGGTAATACCGTAGTATAAAGGACCGGTTGCGCGTGTTTTCCATGGAGCTTAGGGTAAGGATCGATAAAGGAAGGACAAGAACCTAGAGGAAGAAACATCTTCCCAAATGATTCTAATCCATTTTATTGATAATTACCATAACACCTAATAGATCTATAATATGGCATTGAAAGCGGTGAGGAAACCTTTAATCTCTCAACTTCCCCTAAACCTAACCCTAGCAAGACTTTGATCTAGATAATCTTAGTATAAATTAATTTAGCTTTTTAGAAATAATCAATCCGACACCCATCGGAATTAACTCGTTAGCGCAATTAGGAAAACACAACATCCCTGTGGACCGACCCGTACTCACCGGCTAGATACCAAGCGACGCCGTTCTTGATTGCGGTTAATATATTTTTGATCGACAAAACATCTCAAATCAAATGGCGCCGTTGCCGGGGATGGCGTAGTTTTTCCTCTTTGCAATTTCGGGTTAATCAAAATTAAAAAAAATCATAAAAACAGAAAAAGTAGAATTATAAAAAAATTATCATTTATTGTTTGAAGGGTATTTTTTTTTTGTGAATCTTTATAGGATCGACAGATCTGGAAAAATCCAGAGGGCGAAACAAAAATCGGTAGATCAGAACAGAGTGGAATTCCCATAACAGACCAGTACAATTTTTCTTGCGATCTGAGTCCTCCATCAGACCGCGAAACCGCGGCCACAACCCGTCTCAGACCGCGGAACCGCGGCGTGCCTGTAGAGTCATCGCGTGAAACAGTTTCTCGGGAACCGTGCCTTAAGGTCAACCGCGAAAACGCGGTAGGAACCCACCTCTGGCGGTGGATCCGCGGCAGGAAGAACACTTCATCGCGTGAAATTTGCACTGTAAGATCTTTTCTCTCTCCTCTGAATCTTTCGATATATCTTTTGTCACATCTCCTGCAGGATTTCTTTGCGCTAAAAAAATCTCCCCCCTTCTCAATAACAAATCTTGTGCAGGATTCTTTGCGCCGCGCATAAAATAAAAATCCTTGATTGCAAGTGATTTACTGTTTTGCATATCTTTAATCGGAATTTAAGGGGCTTTTGACCAATTCAGATTGGGTGGGGATTTCATCACCTTTCCCAGGACCTCAGAAATCACTTAAGGTATTTGCATTGACCAATCTTTAATTAAAAAAATACTAGACTCAGCCCTAAGGACGTCGCGCTCAATAGGACAGAGGACTAGTTATAGGCATCGACCGTTTATCCTAAGCTGACTTTGCGGTGCCTAGGCAAGTGTGTCAAAGGCTAGTGGTTTTTAATTAGGCCCACTATTGTGGTTCCTTCCCACTTACCTGGCACTTACCTGGCCGCAATTGGCGGTGAAGAGGCGGTTTGAGGTCCTATCTCTAGCCCTTTGGAACAGTTAGGAGCTGTCTAGCTGACCTAGGTGATCCTAGAGTTAGGCCTGATTGTGCATTTTTGGTTGATAGAAAGTGTGTCTTAGCCCTTTATCAAAAAAAAAATTTGCAAACGGTTCCAAATAAAAAAAAGGGAAAAAGAAAAAATCTTTTATAAAACCTTGCAACTTGTCGCATAAAATTCTTGCACCTCACCACCACTCACTTTCTTCTCATTGACGTTATCTTACCTCCACATTATGTCTTTCATTTTTCTGACTACACTACCCCTTTAGTGTATGTCACTTTGGACTAGGGACACTAGCACCCGATTAGTCCGTGTTTCGTTGGTACCGACCGATGAACCTTTCGACACCGAAGTCGAAATTCCCTCCATTTCCTTACCTCTACCTTCAAATTCTTCTTCCGAAGGTATGTCGGGACACAATCCCAACAACACCTTACCCACGGGACTGATTCCACCTCCGTTAGGTGCGAATAACCCGAATCTCCCGCCTGTTGTAGCGTCCCAACGAATCGCGCTCCAGGGTCTCTTCTACCCTGTCCGCACCTCTTTACCTACCTGTATTTCCCCCCACCGGCAAATGGGGACAATTTTGAAATAAAACCCCACTTCATCAATATGCTGCCGAAATTTCATGGTTTGGAATCCGAAGATGCATATATCTTTATCAATAAATTCCAAAACGTTTGCGCCATGATGAAAACTACCCAATTAAATGATGACACTATAAGGCTAAGGGTCATTTCTTTCACCTTATATGACTTAGCCGAGAAGTGGCTATACAGCACAGCATCACATTCAATTAGAAATTGGGATGAGTTTGTGAAAGCTTTTCTTAAAAAGTTTTATCCTCATCACAAAACTACTAGAATCCGTAATGAGATTATACAATTTTCCCAGCTTCCTTCCGAACCATTTTGGAAGTGTTTTGAAAGATTTAAAGACCTACTCGTTCAATGCCCTCATCATGGGATCGAAAGTTGGCAACTTTGCCAAACATTATACGAAGGATTGAACCCGGCAACGAAGCAGTTGCTAGAAACCATTTGTCAAGGTGATTAAGAGAGATTTTGTCGATCAAAAATATTTACCGCAATCAAGAACGGCGTCGCATGAAGCTAGCCGGTGAATACGGGTCGGTCCACAGGGATTTTGTAATTTTCCTTAAAGTTCTTACGAGCTAATTCCAAATGGTGTTGGTCTTTTTAATTAAATCTAAAACGAAGTTGTGTTATACTAGGATTAGAAACTTGCTAGGATTAGGTTTAGGTAAAGTTTGGTAAACAAAGATCTTCACCTCTTTTCAATGCCTTAATTTAGATTTGATTTTTAGGGGTTATGGTAAATTTTAATAAAGAGGATTAGGATGATTGGGAAGATATTCTTCCTCTAGATCCTTGTCCTTCCTTTCTTAACCTTTACCCTAACCTCCATGGAAAACTCACAACTCCGGTCTTTTATACTACGGATCACCGTTACCTCAAGGGTAGAGTGCCGTAGGGAGCGGAAGATGAGAGTATGCATGGAGTCCTAAAGTTCATAATAGATTGGCAAAGAAAAGAGATGAGAGATCTTCATCTCTCAAACCCTTCCCTATTCCTAACCCCAACAAGCGAGGAAACTACTCGCTCATTGAGGGAATTAAGAGAGACATAATTTTTGTTTTGTTTTTATTAGAGAGAAGAAACATCTATTACAAGTTAATAAAATTCTAAACTAAATTAAACTAGGGCAAGTAAAGAATTTACCTAGGGCAGATATAAAAACTAGAACTAAGGCAAGAAAAAATACCTACTTACGATTGATGCACTCCAAACTTCAAAGAAAACAGAATTTTATTATTAAAAGGAGGCATAAGAAAATACAAGGGTTTGGGTTCTATTTATAGGACATAGAAACCCTAGGGCTACAGCTGATCCGCATGTCTATAATTACAAATATACCCCTAGGTTAACTTCCCTGCGCCGCCATAAGTTTTGGTAAAAAATTTCACCGAGTATGGGCATAGGACGGCCGCGGAACCGTGGCATGGGTAGGCTTTGGGCCGCGGTTCCGTTGCCCTTTGGTGAGTTCAGCTCATGAACTTTCAGGGGCTGCTTCAGGGTTCTTTGGTCTGGTTATTTCTTCAGTTCATTTCTCAGTTTGGCTTCTGATTCTTCTCCAGATCTTTCAGTGAAAACTTGTAGCGGTCTTTTAACCGTCTGCCTTGACATTTTGGGCCTTGCACTGCCTTGTTGATTGTGAACTGTTCTTCGTCTAGGCTTGACTAGGATCCTTCTATTTGTTGGTTAAAAGTCCCTTTTTGTGTTGTCTTTTGTCTTTTTCACTGATTTCGCTCCAAAAACCTGTAACCTGTATTATGTAGCAGACATGTGTCAAAAGCACCTGTTTTTATTGTAAAATGCGTAAGAATGGGGAATATAAAATGGAATATTATGGTGTGAACAAATACCCCCAAACTTATCTTTTGCTCGTCCTCGAGCAAACTTATTTTTATTTTCAGCAAAAATCTAACCTAACCGCACTTTCGCAGGGAAACGTGATTGCACTGAGCACGTGCAACAAGCCGTTAAACCTCTAGGTGTCCCTAGTAGGAGGAGTGTTGTCTCCTGAGGTTTTCAGCGGATACTACCCACAAAATCCTATCAATTTGGCTTTTCGACTTTTGTTTTCCACTTAGGTTTTCTAACAAGGAAGTCTATTATCGTCAACCCGTAAATTATCCACCCATATTCTTCACATTTCCTCATCATTTAACTTAAGATTATATATGTTCTATAAACTTACTTAGCTTTCGGCATTTCCTAAGTTTTCCTTTTAAAGTTCCATCTTCACTTGGGAATTTCTATCAACTTTACTAAAGATACAAGTTCTATTCTTCATTCCTTTCTCTTATCTAAACTCTAATCACATATCCCCACGTGTGTGTAAATATCACCCCTACACTTGGAAATTCAAATCAAGCAATCGTACTCTCGTCCATTGTCCAAAACACTTATTAATTGTTGAATTTCGCTTACACATCCTTCATGCGACCGTTAATACTTCTTGAGGTACCAATCAACCGATTACAAGACGCGTTAGCACTTTAAAGCGTACTTCCTAGTCTTGTAACACCCAAGGCTTTAGCAGTGACTCCCAAACCAGTTGGTCTAAGGCACTAGGTGATGAAGCACCCTCGCTAAATATTTTTCTTTTTTTTTAGCTTTAAGTAATCACAAAAACCAGTGTCCATTTTTTTATTCACTTTTTTTTTCATTTTTATTGTGCTAAGGACTTTAGACAAGAGCATTTCAAGGTTTCCTCTACTATTCCAAGTTTCAAGGTGCGTGATTGTGCAATTTGTAGGGTATACATTTTCAAAGTCTAGACTTAATCTAGGAACTATTTTTCAAACTTATACTCTAATAAGAACATCAATACTTTTCCTTCGTTTCGACTTAGCCCAAGAAGTGAACCCAAAATTTGCTTATTTCTAAATAAACTACAAAGACATATACTTTCTACCGTTAGATTTTAAGGAAGGTTATTTTTAGGGTTTTTAATTTACTAAGTCTAAGATCTAGTTTTTTCTTGCCAGTTGACCTATTTATCAAACTCCAGTTAATTAACCAAAATTGAATACAAGAATTTTTATATTTTTTGAAATTTTTCAATTTTTATGGGTTTTTCATTTTCTAATTTTTTTTTTCAAATTTTTATGATTTTTATATAAAGGTGCAACGCAAAAGTATACATATGAATGCGAAGAAAGAAAACTTACCGAGCATACCCCCAAACTTAAACTGTACAGTGTCCTCACTGTCATGCTGCACCAAGTGGGTCGATAATGTCGGCAATTATATTTACATATTATACACACCCCCAAACTTATTTGAAATAATGTTTTAGAAAAAGTTGATTGGAAATTCGGGGGTGAAAATGGAGGAAAATTAATCAGTGTAGATCGGCTCCTGCAAAAACAGGAGCTCCTCCGAGGGGTCCGCTGTGAGAAACGGTTTTAATCGATGCCCATTCACTTTGAATAGCGTACCATCCTCCGGATTTTCAAGATCAACCGCACCGTGCGGATAAACGGTGCGGACTACAAAAGGTCCTCTCCATCTAGAACGGAGCTTGCCGGGGTGATAGTGTAACCGAGTATCATAAAGTAAAACCTGTTGACCAGGTTTAAATGTCTTTCGCAAAAGGTGTTTATCGTAGAACACCTTAGCTCGGTTTTTAGCAATTATGGCTTTATCATATGCCTCATCCCGCGGCTCTTCTAGTTCGTTCAACTGCAGCTTTCGGTTGCTGCCCGCATCTCCTAAAGATAAATTCAGCTCTTTGATAGCCCAAAATGCCTTGTGCTCAATTTCTACCGGGAGGTAGCAAGCCTTCCTGTAAACAAGCCGGTATGGAGACATGCCAAGATCGGTCTTGTATGCAGTACGGAAAGCCCATAGTACATCGATCAATTTGAGTGACCAATCTTTACGGTTTTTAGAAACCGTTTTCTCCAAGATTTGCTTAATTTGCCGATTAGAGACCTCGGCTTGCCCACATGTTTGGGGATGGTATGGCGTTGACAGCTTATGGGTGATAGAATATTTGCGCATTAAGGACTCAAAAGTCCTATTGCAAAAGTGAGAACCATTATCACTTATTATCGCGTGAGGGTGCCCAAATCAAGAAAAGATGTGTTCTTTAAGAAATCGAACGACAACCTTGTTGTCATTCGTTCGACTAGGCACAGCCTCGACCCACTTTGAAACGTAGTCAATAGCCAAAAGAATATACACATTTCCAAAAGAGTTAGGAAATGGTCCCATGAAGTCTATACCCCAAACATCAAAAATATCCACAACCAAAATTGGTTGGAGCGGCATTTCGTTTCTCCGCGATATCCGGCCCAAGTGTTGGCACCGGGAGCAAGTCCTGCAGTATTCATATGCATCCTTGAAGAGTCGGGGCCAATAGAACCCACACTGCAAAACTTTCTCGGCTGTCTTCTTTGGGCCAAAGTGCCCGCCACATGCTTGATCGTGGCAAAAAGACAACACACTCTTAACCTCATTTTCCGGCACACACCGACGAACCTTTCGACTCCGAAGTCGAAATCCTGTCCACTTCTTCACTTTCACCATCACATTCTTCTTCCGAAGGTATGTCGGGATACAATCCTAACAACACCTTACCTACGGGAATGATTCCACCTACGTTAGGTGCGAATAACCCGAATCAACCGCCTGTTGAAGCGCCCGCACGAGTCGCGCTCCAGGATCTCTTCTACCCCATCCGCACCGCCCTTCCTACTTGTCTTTCCCTCCCACCGGCTAATGGGGACAATTTTGAGATCAAACCCCACTTCATCAATATGTTGCCTAAGTTTCATGGTTTGGAATCCAAAGATGCATATATCTTTATCAATAAATTCCAAAACGTGTGTGCTATGATGAAAACAACCCAATTAAGTAATGACGCTATAAGGCTAAGGGTCATTCCTTTCACCTTATGTGACTTAGCCGAGAAGTGGCTATACAGCACAGCTTCACATTCAATTAGAAATTGGGACGAGTTTGTGAAAGCTTTTCTTAAAAAGTTCTATCCTCATCACAAAACTGCTAGAATCCGTAACGAGATTATACAATTTTCTCAGCTTCCGTCGGAACCATTTTGGAAGTGTTTTGAAAGATTCAAAGACCTACTCGTTCAATGCCCTCATCACGGGATCGGAAGTTGGCAACTCTGCCAAACATTATACGAGGGATTGAACCCGGCAACGAAGCAGTTGCTAGAAACCATCTGTCAAGGTCACTTTCTAACCAAATCAAGTGAGGAAGCGTGGCAGTTTCTTGAGGACCTTAGTGAACAAACAATTCAATGGGAGAGCACCAATCTCATCCCCGGCAATGGCGCCATTTGATTAAGAGAGATTTTGTCGATCAAAAATATTTACCGCAATCAAGAACGGCGCCGCATGAAGCTAGCCGGTGAATATGGGTCGGTCCACAGGGATTTTGTAATTTTCCTTAAAGTTCTTACGAGCTAATTCCAAATGGTGTTGGTCTTTTTAATTAAATCTAAAACGAAGTTGTGTTATACTAGGATTAGAAACTTGCTAGGATTAGGTTTAGGTAAAGTTTGGTAAACAAAGATCTTCACCTCTTTTCAATGCCTTAATTTAGATTTGATTTTTAGGGGTTATGGTAAATTTTAATAAAGGGGATTAGGATGATTGGGAAGATGTTCTTCCTCTAGATCCTTATCCTTCCTTTCTTAACCTTTACCCTAACCTCCATGGAAAACTCACAACTCCGGTCTTTTATACTACGGATCACCGTTACCTCAAGGGTAGAGTGCCGTAGGGAGCGGAAGATGAGAGTATGCATGGAGTCCTTATGTTCATAATAGATTGGCAAAGAAAAGATATGAGAGATCTTCATCTCTCAAACCCTTCCATATTCCTAACTCCAACAAGTGAGGAAACTACTCGCTCATTGAGGGAATTAAGAGAGACATAATTTTTGTTTTGTTTTTATTAGAGAGAAGAAACATCTATTGCAAGTTAATAAAATTCTAAACTAAATTAAACTAGGGCAAGTAAAGAATTTATATAGGGCAGATATAAAAACTAGAACTAGGGCAAGAAAAAATACCTACTTACGATTGATGCACTCCAAACTTCAAAGAAAACAGAATTTTATTATTAAAAGGAGGCATAAGAAAATACAAGGGTTTGGGTTCTATTTATAGGACATAGAAACCCTAGGGCTACAGCTGATCCGCATGTCTACAATTACAAATATACCCATAGGTTAACTTCCCTGTGCCGCCATAAGTTTTGGTAAAAAATTTCACCGAGTACGGGCATAGGACGGCCGCGGAACCGCGGCATGGGTAGGCTTTGGGCCGCGGTTCCGCGGCCCTTTGGTGAGTTCAGCTCATGAACTTTCAGGGGCTGCTTCAGGGTTCTTTGGTCTAGTTTTTTCTTCAGTTCATTTCTCAGTTTGGCTTCTGATTCTTCTCCAGATCTTTCAGTGAAAACTTGTAGCGGTCTTTTAACCGTCTGCCTTGACATTTTGGGCCTTGTACTGCCTTGTTGATTGTGAACTGTTCTTCGTCTAGGCTTGACTAGGATCCTTCTATTTGTTGGTCAAAAGTCCCTTTTTGTGTTGTCTTTTGTCTTTTTCACTGTTTTCGCTCCAAAAACCTGTAACCTGTACTATGTAGCAGACATGCGTCAAAAGCACCTGTTTTTATTGTAAAATGCGTAAGAATGGGGAATATAAAATGCAATATTATGGTGTGAACACAAGGTTACTTTCTAACCAAATCTAGTGAGGAAGCATGGCAGTTTCTCGAGAATCTTAGTGAACAAACAATTTAGTGGGAGAGCACAAAGACCACCTCATCTTCTTCTATTGGTCAATCTAGGGCAGACATACATCAAATAGATATGTCGATTGCTATGAAGGCCGAGATGGCCGCACTTATGAAAAAGCTAGAAACCATTGAGACCAAAATCTCATCGTCTTCTCCTGCCCCTGCTTTACCCCCACGAACTGTTTGTGCTTGTTGTTCGGATCCATCATACCTTACCGAAGTGTGTCCTTATAATCCACCTATTCAAGGACAAGATCAAGTCAATGCTGCTTTTCAGCAACGACAAAGAAATGATCATTACTCTTCGACCTACAATCCGGGTTGGAGGAGCCACCCAAACTTTGCTTGAAATCAAAACCAGCAACTCCAAGGAAACAACTTTCAAAGGCCTCCTCCACAACAACAAGCACCCCAACAAACTCAAAACCAGCAATCTTTCCAACCACAACCTTATCCAAATCAAACGAACAATTTGGTTCAACCAAATGATCATAAGGTTATCTCGGTAGAAAAAAGTCTAGATGCGTTTCTCAAGCAATCTACAGAATCCGCAGCAAGATTGGAAAATTTCGTCCAGTCTTTAGTGCACAACAATGCTTCACAAGATCAAAGCATTAAATCTATTGAGGCACAAATTGCACAATTAACTGCTGCGTTGAGCGAGAGAGAAAAGGGAAAGCTTCCATCTCAACCACTGCCAAATCCCGGTCACACACAAAACGCATATCACAATCACAATGTAAATGCGGTGACCACGTTGAGATCCGGAAGAGTGTTGCAGAATAATGTGGGTACTAGTAATGACATCCCCGCCGGTGGTTCTTCTCCTTCTTCTTCATTTTCACCTTCATCTTCTCCGCTAGAGCCTATTCTCCATTCTTCAAAAGGTTCTTCTTCTTCTTCTAATCCGAACGGACCCACTTCTCACTTCACGAACACACCCACACTGGGATCCGTTCCAACTCCACATTCTACTCCATAGACTTTGGACTCAACAGATTTTCAAAATGCTCCATTTCCAAACAGGTTGAGTCCCAATAAACCAACTGTACAAATGGAAAAGATTGTGGAGTTATTTAAACAGGTTAGCATAAATATACCTCTCTTGGATGCAATCCAACAAGTCCCTTCATACACGAAAATCTTAAAGGGCTTATGCACCTCAAAGAGAAAGTCGTCTCAAATACCCAAGAAAGTGCTAGTGGCTAGTGCAGTGAGCAATGCTATTAACCAACCTCAACCCTTACCCTAAAAACGAAAGGACCCCGGCTGTCCTACGTTTTCAATAACAATTGGGGATAAGAAAATTAATCGAGCACTTTTAGATCTTGGGTCTAGTGTTAACCTGCTTCCCTACTCCGTGTACGAGCAATTAGGAGTTGGAGAGTTGAAACCCACTCGTTGTACTCTCCAAATGGCTGATCGATCAATCACTCATCCTAGGGGTGAGCTAGAGGATATGTTGATCAAAGTTGGGGATTTCATATTCCCCGTTGATTTTATTGTTATGGACACACAACCTGTTGCTAACCCACGGAACCAAATTCCGGTGATCCTCGGTCGACCATTTTTGGCCACTTCCAATGCCGTAATAAATTGTCGCAATGGCTCCATGACTCTATCCTTTGGAAAGACGTCTAGTGAGTTCAATATTTACAAGTTAGGAAGTCTGCCCCCCGTGCCTAAAACTAGTACACGAGAAGTTTGCTCTATTCACGAAATCACGCAGGAGAACTGCGAGCTTGAAAGATTTTTATTTGATGACAACAGTTTTGACGCCACTAGTGCGTCCCTCCTTGAGCCTATCACAGTTGACACAACCGATATTGATTATGAATATTTCACTTTTTCGGATGATGACGACTCACAGCCCGAATATGAGTCTTTTGAATTTTTGGATGAGTTAGTTGAACTATCCGAATCGGTTGTTTGCAGTGATTTCGAACCTGTGTTGGAGTCCTTTGAGTTCGAGATAGATTCCCCAATTTTACCTATGATTCTTTCGCCTCCGAAACTCGAACTCATGCCCTTGCCGTCTCACCTTAAATATGCTTACATAGGTGAGAATGAGACCTTTCCCATTATCATATCGGCCTCTCTAGCCTTCGAGCAAGAGAACGCTCTTTTAATGGTCTTACAAGATAGGCGGCAAGTTTTCGGCTGGAGTATGGCGAACATCGAGGAGATTAGCTCCCTCATAATTGAATATCATATGCATATGATGGATGATGCCAAGTCGATAAAGGATCCACAGAAATATCTTGGGGATAGTGTGGTTAGTCAACCTCCTCCTTTAGAAGTTGAACCACCCCCATTTCTTTTAATAAGCTACGAGAATGCCAATATTCCGCTGATTGCTGATCATTCACATTCTCGTTTTGATTCATCACCACCTCCTATCTATTCACTTCCACACTTTCCATACCACAACTTCTATCTTCTCCAATTCTTTTTGGGTCGGTACAACATATTCTTCCACCAACCGATACTCTTTACAGATAAATTTTTCGACTGGTTGGTGTTGACGTTTGGTCTTTGCAAAGTTTGGTAATGACGTTTAACTCTGTTTCAATGAAGTTTGGGGGGCCTTTCTGTATATAACAATTCAAAAAATAAAAAAAATTGGTAAATAAATAAACAGGGGAGTGTCGACATTTTGACCCTCTTGGTGTAGCATGACAGTGAGGACACTGTCAAGTTTAAGTTTGGGGGTATGCTCGGTAAGTCTTCTTCCTTCGCATTCATTTGTGTATATTTTTGCATTTGCATACTTATTTGAAAACCCATAAAAAATTGAACAATTTTGAAAATTTATAAAAATTATTGTATTCAATTTTGGCTAATTGACTTGAGTTTGAAAAATAGGTTAACTGGCTAGGAACAACTAGATCTTAGACTTAGTAAATTAAAAACCCTAAAAATAACCTTCCTTAAAGTTTAACGGTAGAAAGTATATGCCTTGTAGTTTATTTAGAAATAGGCAAATTTTAAGTTCACTTTTTGGGCTAAGTCGAAACGAAGGAAAAGTATTGATACTTTTATTAGAGTATAAGTTTGAAAAATAATTCCTAGCTTAAGTCTAGATTCTGAAAATGTATACCCTACAATTTGCACAATCACGCACCTTGAAACTTGGAATAGTAGAAGAGACCTTGAAATGCTCTTGTCTAAAGTCCTTAGTACGAAGAAAATGAAAAAAAAATACAAGTGTGAATAAAGAAAAATATGAACACTGGTTTTTGTGATTACTTAAGGCTAAAAAATTTAGCGAGGGTGCTTCATCACCTAGTGCCTTAGACCAACTGGTTTGGGAGTCACTGTTAAAGCCTTGGGTGTTGCAAGACTAGGAATTACGCTTTAATGTGCAAACACATCTTATAATCGGTTGTTGGTATCTCAAGAAGTATTAACGGTCGCATGAAGGATGTGTAAGCAAAATTCATTTGAAAAATTCACCTATTAAGAAGTACTTTGGACAACGGACAAGAGTACGATTGCTTGATTTGAATTTCCAAGTGTAGGGTGATTTATACATACACGTAGGGGTATTTAATTGGAGTTTAGATGAGAGAAAGGAGTGATGAATAGAACTTGTTTCTTTAGTAGAATTGATAAAAATTCCTAAGTGGAGATGGAACCCTAGAAGAAAAACTTAAGAAATGCCGAAAGCTAAGTAGGTCTGCAGAACATATATAATCTTAAGTTAGATGATGATGAAGTGTGAAGAATATGGGTGGATAATTTACGAGTCGACGATAATAGAATTCCTTGTTAGAAAACCTAATTGGAGAATTAAAGTCGAAAAGCAAAATTGATAGGATTTTGTGGGTAGTATCCGCTGAAAACCCTCAGGAGACAACACTCATCCTATTAGGGACACCTAGAGGTTTAACGGCTTGTTGCACGAGCTCAGTGCAATCGCGTTTCCCTGCGAAAGTGTGGTTAGGTTTTTTGTCGAGAATAAAAAAATAAGTTTGTTCGAGGACGAGCAAAAGATAAGTTTGGGGGTATTTGTTCATACCATAATATTGTATTATTATATTCCGCATTCTTATTTGTTTTATAAATAAACAGGTGCTTCTGACGCATGTCTGCTATATATTACAGGATACAGGTTCGTGGAGCAAAAACAGTAAAAAAGATAAAAGACGATGCAAAAGTGAGACTTTAACCAATAAACAGAAGACTCTTGATCAAGCCTACATAAGGATCAGTTCACAAACCAAGATTCAAGACGTCGACACAAAGCGAACGGTTAAAGTTCAATACAACTACTCACTGGGAAAATCTGGAGAATACCTAGAAGCCAATCTAAGAAAAAGACTGAAGAAACATGAAGCAAACATTCACCAGAACAGCCCCAGAAATTATGAGCACACAAGCATTCTATATGGCCGCGGAACCGCGGCCATACCCTACTTTTGGCCGTGGATCCTTGGCCATTAAGGGCCCGTGTCGGCACAAAATTTTACCAAAACTCTGGAGGCGGCGCGGATCTTGGACTAGGTCTTTTCTTAGAGGGCATTTTTGTAAAAGCTGATGTGCGAATCAATTGTAACTTAGGGTTACTATGAATCTATAAATAGAACCCTAAAAACCTTTTCTAGGTCATGCCTCTTTTCACTTCATAAATTCATATTTGTACTGTGTTCATGTTTGGAGAGAGCCATCAATAAAAATTAGTAAGTTCTTTATTTTCTTTGCCTTAGTTTACTTTAATTTAGAATGTCTTTTAATCCCCTAATGAGCGAGTAGTCTCCTCGCTTGTTAGGGTTAGCTTTAGGGAAAGGTTTGAGAGATGAGATCTCTCACCCCTTTCTTGCCCCTTCACACATAATAATTAGAACTCTATGCATACACGCATACACCGCTCCCTGCGGCACCTTACCCCTTGAGGTAATGGTGATACCGTAGTATAAAGGACCTGTCACGACCCGAAAGTACGGAACATGACCGGCACTTAAACAACGAACGTCTCGAGGCGTACGTAATCTAAGTAAACCGAATACCCAGAAATCCAAACCAAGAAAAGTAGTAGAGAGTAGGAAAAACCAATTTAAATCAAGTAGTTTTAATAGCATAAGCCGAATTATGCGGGTTTCTAAAAACATCAAAAATTTACTGAAAATTTCGGCAGAGTCTCCTATGTAAATACTGGCTCCCAAACGGGATACAACATGAATAGTATACGAAATCAATAAAAGGCATCCCCAAGCGGGAGCTAGCTCTTTGTCAATCGACGGTCACAACCACACAAGCAATATAATATACAACGCCAACGGTGAGGATCAAAAACTCAAAAGGGAACTCAAAACCACCAGAAATATAACGAGCGACTCTAAGGTCGAAAGAATAAACAACACTGGTCTCTATCTCAATAGATACATGTTTGGTTGATGGAATTTACTAGATACAACTAAATAATATCATACAAGGTAATATGATGGGTACGATACAAGAAAAACCCACCTACTAGCAAGTCACCCGAATGAAACTGAGCCCGCAAGCCGTAATGAAACCTGTACGGCAAACCTGCAAGAAATTGGGGCACAACGGGGGTGAGTTGCCAACTCGTGAATAAAAAAACATCTACGCACAAAAATCGCATAAATAACGCAATCTAGGTCAATGATCATAATATATCCTCAAATATAAGTATAACAGGCAGCCTATAACAATGGCTAGGGTAATATCTAACCCGAGTATAATTTCATGTGCCCGTGTCAGTGCCTCAGGTAGCAATATATCATATGAATGAGGTATGAATGCATGAAACAGAATACATGTAAATGAAGAAACTGTTTTCATAAATTAGTGAGATTTCCTTCGTATTTTTAAACTGAGGTATCATAAATGAAATCAGCATCAACAGTGTCTAGCATCGACACAAAACATAAATCTCACTGTCTCGAAATATCAATGTCTCAATCTCAATATCTAGGGCGCCGTCAGTCCAGACCGGCCCCTACCATCCATCTCAAGACCACGACGGTATCCTCCGGATATCCGACGCGTCGGGTAATATCACCGGTAGGTAGTGCTCCCCAGCCAGGCTCAACGTCAACACCACATTCCTCTTACCCCGGGGTACCATACCGGGCCCACCATGTACCCGTGACGGTTCCTCCACTCCTCGACACGGATCTCCAAAACCACAGCAAACTCATGGTGGACGACACTTTACATCACTAGAAAACCGCAACATTTTATATTTTAAAAGATCATAAGTTGTAAATTTTGCAGCTTTCCCCGAAATCCAGAAATATCATAAATCTCAAGAAATCATCACAAGTGCATATGTCAATGATAATGAACTAGGCATGAACCACTGAATAACAGTATGCATGAAGTGGTAGGTAATAACTACAATGTCTAATATGACATATAAGGGAAGTACACTAATATCATGTCAACACTACTAGCTAACAATCTAAGTCAAGCAATTATATTCTCTAAAGTGTACGTGACATGGCAATTACCGATGAAGATGTGTGTGAGCCGGCAAGTAGGTGTACGTGGTACATACGCATTATCGGTAATGGTGCTGGTGTCCTAACAGCATGATATCAATAATGGAATATGCAGCAAAATAAATATGCGAGGCAGAGCGAACAACAATAATGTGCGGGAGCTGAATACTAGACACAACGATAACTAATCTACAATAATCTAATATAAGTCCTACAAATGGTGCCTTTTGAAATAACATGAATCGTGGGGTTTTGAAAATAGGGGCTACGGTGTTTTTATGAAAAGATACGTCGTTTTTGAAATATCCGTAGATTCCCTTGAGCTGTCTTTAAAAATGCCCACGATTCGTTAGTTTTTGAAATAGGTAAGAAGTCTAATCTAATCTAACAACTACACTAAACTATACGGCTGGACTAACAAGCTGAACTACAGGTAAGGAAACCGCCTATCATCTGAGTCGATACATATACATACCTGTATATGTATAGTCGGTGATCCCGCCTCAATAATATCATGTCCGATACCATATCTATAATCAGGCATCCCAAGTCAAGAGTGCGGATCAATCATCAATATAGCTCGTACGTAAATCCGTCGTACGGCATCCCAATCTGGGTACGGGTCAATATCACATTCATCATACTATTCACCTGGTATCCTCTTTATCAAATATCATGATCGGGGTACTGATCTACGTCTAGTACCATACTGATACCGCCTACGTATGCATGGACGTGTGTGAAACACTACGTCAAGGACCCGCTACAACGTCATGTCGTATCTAAGATACGAACCCTGCTATATCACCGATCTCACGGCCTCAAATCAAATCTCATCGACTCAGCTCAATCCCAAGTATCATCCTCAGTCCGTATGTGAACACATAGTCCCATACCCATGTGAACACATAACTATAAAGAATCTCATGAGCACATATCAATAGGAATGTATGCAAGTATGAATGTGTGTATGTGTGTGTAACACTACCCTAGGGTTCGCAACACTAAAGTAATCCAACACACCAATATCCATCCTAAGCATCGTTATTAATCCTAAATAACATATAATAATTGTTGGTGTGTATACGCATCCGTATACACCACCACGGACTGCGGGGGTGCTATACGCCATCCACCCGACTTCTCCCCGTAGATATAAATCTACTCACCTGGTCCTCGCTAGCCGGTGCCGACGTCGCCACGCGCTTGCTTGTCGTCTCGAAGTCCACATGGGGGTACCTACATATAATAACGTACCATATCGCATTAAAACTAAATTCGAAATCGAAACGGCATACGAAAATCAAATCGGCACGCGTATCACGCATAGGTCCAAACCTATCGCCCACGCATGCAGGACTAGTCAAACCAACCCTCGATGTCGATGTACGAACGTCAAACCATCGAGAAAATCCAATCACACTCATTTGCACATTCACGAACACTAATTTTAATATAAAATAGCTTAAAATTCCCAAAAACCCCAATTTCACTTAAAAAGTCGTTTTTCCGAAAATCTAGCAAGCACAATTCGCCGTTTGTACAAAACATGATGTTTAAACGAAACTAATGGCCACAATATCCACCAATTATCATAACCAAGTTATAGAAACCATATCAATAATTTATTCTCATCAACTTGTATAAATTCCAAAATTCTAGTTTTGCAAAAATATCCAATTTAACACTTTTTAACGCAAAATTTCACAATTTAACAATTTATCTTGGCTTTGCATATTTTAAATGGTTAAACCACTCATGGAAACCTTAATGATATGCTAAAAACCCTAACTAGATTTTAATCCCACATTTTAATAAAATTTCTAAAACCTAGTTAGCAAATTAGCATAATTATCACAATTTGGTTAAATTAAATATAACAATATGCAAATTAGCTACAAGATTTGGTTTTGCATAACTTAAGATGCTAAAATACATCACACTACCATGAACAAATTAACACAACCATAACTTTAATTTAACCCTTCTCTTGAATTTAAACTTGCAATTTAAAACCTAAATTAAACACCTAATTAAGTTGATTTAAAGTATCTAACATAAATTAAGCAAAACGGTTAGAGTTATACCTTCACAACCCATGAGATCAAATATGGAACTTGACCTCCAAATTGAGATCTTTGCATCAAGATCCATGCTATAAGGGCTAAGGAAAAATGGGTAGGGAATGGATTTGGGATTTGTGAGGTTTTGTGTTGATTTGTGAGGCAATTTTGATGAGTTTTTTGAAGAGAAATGTGATGAGAAAAGAGGAGGGGCTGTTGTGTGCAGGAAATGGGGAGGGTCAGCCACTAGAGGGTGATTGGAGAGAGAGTGAGGTGAGGAAAGTAGCAAGTAAAGAAGTCCAAGTCAACACAAGGTCAAAGTCCAACACAATTATCCATTTTCTTTTCTTTTCTTGCATTTCCTTTCATTTGAAAATCAAGTGGGGAAAAAATAGGGGGGCTGCTGAATTTAGCCATGGGGAGGAGTAAGTGGGTGTGTGTGGGTGTGGGTACGGGCATGGGGTGATGAAAAATGATAAATACAGTACCCCAACATCCATTTACGCTAAAAAAAGCATTTTTTCTTCAATAATTTCTAAACCGTTTTGGCAAATGATTTCGTTCCAAAAACCATATGATAAATTTTTATTTAATGTTTTATGATGCACAAAATTTGTTTCAACTCATTCCAATTTGTAATTTTCCCTAATTAAATGTATTAGTGACGGCTTAAATAATAATAAAATAATATTTTTTTTCAGAAAATTTGAAATTTCACCAGCGGCTCAATAAACACCAAATAATAGCAATTACATAGCTAGAATATGTATATTTAATTTTTATAATAAGATATTTGTATTTTGACTTTTTACAGAAAACCCCCTCATTTTACCGATTTTCCGAAATTTCACCGAAACGATTTTCAAAATGCTACAATCTTCCCCCCTTAAAGAAATTCGGTCCCCGAATTTAAATTCAAACTCCCCCAAATACTAAAACATCTAAGTAAAACCATCAAGTCGTCGGGGCTCCGAAATTGTAAATACATAAAACAAATCGTAGCGCAGCGCATGCGCTTGAAAAATGAGTATATAACTCAAATCAAAACTCCGTCAAGCATCCCGCAATCATCGGAGTCATGGAGAAGACATCAATGCCAAATCCAAATCAAAACCAATATGATATAACTCGAAACTATACATGTAAATATCGAATCTATATCTGTAAGTATCTGAAGGAAATGCATGCCAAACCCCTTTAAGTCGTTGTGCAACGCGTATAACACTGCACGGTGGCGGACGTCTATCATAAGAAAATAACTATATACATATATACCTTTGTTTGAAATGTACGTTCCGCCATTTTGGAAACAATTTAGAAGGCTCTCCTTATTTTAAACATTTCGTGTCATATCAGACACGTAGGTAAATACTGAGGCTATAGCTCGCTTTTTAGAAATTCCTTCCATAACTATCAATGCATGCAAAATATATTCAGGTACTGTCCTCTGACTAGTCCCGCTCAGTACGAAAACACATAGCAATATCATAAAAATGTACTGCTCTATAAGAAATCAATCCCAAAATATGCACATGAATACTACGTGCGTCTGGTGCGCACGGAAATCAAAATCTATGAATGTGCCATACATGCGCACAGAAACAACATCTAAGTGCATCGGGTGTGCACGAAACATCTGTCGTAGGCAACAGGTGTGCCTGACAGCAAAATCAGGTGCATCTGACATGCACACAAAAAAAATCTCGATTTAGTGCATCTGGTGTGCACCAAATCGCATCTCGTAACAGGCGCCCAACAGGCGCTAAAATTCCAATCCGGTGCATAAAATGCACAAAACAAATGTCGAGTATCACCCTCGAAATCGAAATCCAGTGTATCCAAGTGCATAAAATATATGTCACTGCACTGCCAGCATATATAAACTATACAGAGTGTAGGAACCAAATCACGTGCGTGCATACGCACAAAATCAACTCAACTGTTTAAAACCGTAAAATCACAAACATGTGAAACTAAAGCACGAAAACGATATCAAGTGCAACACTGTGCAAAGATCGTAAATCCTCAATCATCAAAATCAAATCATACGAATAAATCACCCAAAACATCGAAATCAATAATGGCGGAACAGTACCGCTCAAGTGCATTCTCTAAGAATCTCGGCCAACTGTCGCGGTCACCAGTGGGACGTCTCGTCGATGATCATGAACTCTGTCCTGCTGGTGTGCGTAACTATGACCACTCCTGGGTCAAGGTCTTCACTGTGAATTACCAATCTTTCGGTCCATCGGCTCATCGGCCCTGTCAGGTGTGCTAACGGGGACGATTCCGTTCTGGCACTTCTCTGGTCATCTCTTGGTCAATCATCGCGACCACTCGTAAGACAGCATATCACTGGCGTCGGCCTCTGGCTCTCTGAATGTACGTGACACATCTGATCCTGGGTGCAAGTATCATTGCAGCAGTGTCCTGGAAGAAATCCTGCTCACGGTCTCTTCCATGTCTCGTCTCTGCCAACTGTCCGAAAGTCATCGTCCTTTCCTATATCTGCATCTTGCTCCGGAATGGCTGCATACCCATCGCGACCTCTTCTGGAAGGTATATCCAGTACTCTGCCTCGGCATGCGTATCGCATCTCTGATGTCGGCGGAGTGGAACGTCATCTCATCTAGATCTGGTGCGAACCTCTTACTCCACTTTTCTCTAATGTCGTCTGCTTTGGACTCGTCTCGTCGCGGCTGCATGGACTGAGCTCCAACGGCTATCCTCGTATCGGGAGTCTCCCAAGAAATGCATCTCACCACCTAGCATCCGAATTAAGTCGAGCCATCCGATCGAGTCGTCAAAACCTCATAATCCCCCAAGAGCTCAATATCTTGGGCACAGTTTAATAGTATCGAGTACATACCACAGCATCGGTGGTCCAGCCGTAGAAGGGCAAACCCAAGCCTCACTAATGGAGCCGTAGAACTGCCGCAAACCCGAAAGTTCAAAGACTTTCACATGGTCATTAAGTCGAGTTAGGGTTTCATTCTTCTAGAGGGACCATAGAATTGCCTGCATGTCTTTCCGAATACTTTAAACTTGGAATAATAGGTTTCTGACATTCGATCGTCTCTGTCGACTCCCAACGTCTCCGCGTGAAGTCGTCTCTAGCTGGAATCAATCTATCTGATGACCTCGCATCGGGGTAAGCGAACGAACCACCTGTCCTAGTCATTCATCATCGGGTGACTAGCGACCTTCTATCATCTATTCGTACAACTCGCCCCGCCATAGTTCCAACATATGGGGCGATATCTCGTCGCTCGCAGCAACAACAGGCTCACTCGTCTGCACGCTGAACAGTGCCTCAATCATCAGGAGTAAGCAACACACCAACGGTCATCAAAATCTGGCTGGCCTCTGTCAGTGGCTCAATCCTCTAGTGTCGATCAGCACATCCGAGTAACCTCATAAAGGCGATCCGCCAAACGCTCGCGGCGCGGAAACACAGTAAAAAGACACATCTCTGCAATCGTGTGTCGCCGGAATTTCGTCCTGGTCAGTCCTCGTTCGTGACGAGCTTGTGCTGACCGCAACTCTAGCCGTAGCTCTCCCTGCCGGTAACCGTAGCAGCAAAACCAAACTGGTACCGATGAGGCTAGATCAGGAAGGAATATAATACTGAACAAGGAAATGTACTTCCTAAGGCTTCATAAGTGGAGTGGCGTGTCGTAAATATGCCGCGGAACATACCAACGGTACGTCACTCTACTTTAGTCACCTATTCCATGAACCAAGGGTCATCCTACGCTCCGAAGGTTAAAACCTAACGCTCTGATACCAACTTTGTCACGACCCGAAAGTACGGAACATGACCGGCACTTAAACTACGAACGTCTCGAGGCGTACGTAATCTAAGTAAACCGAAAACCCAGAAATCCAAACCAAGAAAAGTAGTAGAGAGTAGGAAAAACCAATTTAAATCAAGTAGTTTTAATAGCATAAGCCGAATTATGCGGGTTTCTAAAAACATCAAAAATTTACTGAAAATTTCGGCAGAGTCTCCTTTGTAAATACTGGCTCCTAAACGGGATACAACATGAACAGTATACGAAATCAATAAAAGGCATCCCCAAGCGGGAGCTAGCTCTTTGTCAATCGACGGTCACAACCACACAAGCAATATAATATACAACGCCAACGGCGAGGATCAAAAACTCAAAAGGGAACTCAAAACCACCAGAAATATAACGAGCGACTCTAAGATCGAAAGAATAAACAACACTGGTCTCTATCTCAATAGATACATGTTTGGTTGATGGAATTTACTAGATACAACTGAATAATATCATACAAGGTAATATGATGGGTACGATACAAGAAAAACCCACCTACTAGCAAGTCACCCGAATGAAACTGAGCCCGCAAGCCGTAATGAAACCTGTACGGCAAACCTGCAAGAAACTGGGGCACAACGGGGGTGAGTTGCCAACTCGTGAATAGAAAAACATCTACGTACAGAAATCGCATAAATAACGCAACCTAGGTCAATGATCATAATATATCCTCAAATATAAGTATAACAGGCAGCCTATAACAATGGCTAGGGTAATATCTAACCCGAGTATAATTTCATGTGCCCGTGTCAGTGCCTCAGGTAGCAATATATCATATGAATGAGGTATGAATGCATGAAACAGAATACATGTAAATGAAGAAACTGTTTTCATAAATTAGTGAGATTTCCTTCGTATTTTTAAACTGAGGTATCATAAATGAAATCAGCATCAACAGTGTCTAGCATCGACACAAAACATAAATCTCACTGTCTCGAAATATCAATGTCTCAATCTCAATATCTAGGGCGCCGTCAGTCCAGACCGGCCCCTACCATCCATTTCAAGACCACGACGGTATCCTCCGGATATCCGACGCGTCGGGTAATATCACCGGTAGGTAGTGCTCCCCAGCCAGGCTCAACGTCAACACCACATTCCTCTTGCCCCGGGGTACCATACCGGGCCCACCATGTACCCGTGACGGTTCCTCCACTCCTCGACACGGATCTCCAAAACCACAGCAAACTCATGGTGGACGACACTTTACATCACTAGAAAACCGCAACATTTTATATTTTAAAAGATCATAAGTTGTAAATTTTGCGGCTTTCCCCGAAATCCAGAAATATCATAAATCTCAAGAAATCATCACAAGTGCATATGTCAATGATAATGAACTAGGCATGAACCACTGAATAACAGTATGCATGAAGTGGTAGGTAATAACTACAATGTCTAATATGACATATAAGGGAAGTACACTAATATCACGTCAACACTACTAGCTAACAATCTAAGTCAAGCAATTATATTCTCTAAAGTGTACGTGACATGGCAATTACCGATGAAGATGTGTGTGAGCCGGCAAGTAGGTGTACGTGGTACATACGCATCATCGGTAATGGTGCTGGTGTCCTAACAGCATGATATCAATAATGGAATATGCAGCAAAATAAATATGCGAGGCAGAGCGAACAACAATAATGTGCGGGAGCTGAATACTAGACACAACGATAACTAATCTGCAATAATCTAATATAAGTCTTACAAATGGTGCCTTTTGAAATAACACGAATCGTGGGGTTTTGAAAATAGGGGCTACGGTGTTTTTATGAAAAGATACGTCGTTTTTGAAATATCCGTAGATTCCCTTGAGCTGTCTTTAAAAATGCCCACGATTCGTTAGTTTTTGAAATAGGTAAGAAGTCTAATCTAATCTAACAACTACACTAAACTATACGGCTGGACTAACAAGCTGAACTACAGGTAAGGAAACCGCCTATCATCTGAGTCGATACATATACATACCTGTATATGTATAGTCGGTGATCCCGCCTCAATAATATCATGTCCGATACCATATCTATAATCAGGCATCCCAAGTCAAGAGTGCGGATCAATCATCAATATAGCTCGTACGTAAATCCGTCGTACGGCATCCCAATCTGGGTACGGGTCAATATCACATTCATCATACTATTCACCTGGTATCCTCTTTATCAAATATCATGATCGGGGTACTGATCTACGTCTAGTACCATACTGATACCGCCTACGTATGCATGGACGTGTGTGAAACACTACGTCAAGGACCCGCTACAACGTCATGTCGTATCTAAGATACGAACCCTGCTATATCACCGATCTCACGGCCTCAAATCAAATCTCATCGACTCAGCTCAATCCCAAGTATCATCCTCAGTCCGTATGTGAACACATAGTCCCATACCCATGTGAACACATAACTATAAAGAATCCCATGAGCACATATCAATAGGAATGTATGCAAGTATGAATGTGTGTATGTGTGTGTAACACTACCCTAGGGTTCGCAACACTAAAGTAATCCAACACACCAATATCCATCCTAAGTATCGTTATTAATCCTAAATAACATATAATAATTGTTGGTGTGTATACGCATCCGTATACCCACCACGGACTGCGGGGGTGCTATACGCCATCCACCCGACTTCTCCCCGTAGATATAAATCTACTCACCTGGTCCTCGCTAGCCGGTGCCGACGTCGCCACGCGCTTGCTTGTCGTCTCGAAGTCCACATGGGGGTACCTACATATAATAACGTACCATATCGCATTAAAACTAAATTCGAAATCGAAACGGCATACGAAAATCAAATCGGCACGCGTATCACGCATAGGTCCAAACCTATCGCCCACGCATGCAGGAATAGTCAAACCAACCCTCGATGTCGATGTACGAACGTCAAACCATCGAGAAAATCCAATCACACTCATTTGCACATTCACGAACACTAATTTTAATATAAAATAGCTTAAAATTCCCAAAACTCCAATTTCACTTAAAAAGTCGTTTTTCCGAAAATCTAGCAAGCACAATTCGCCGTTTGTACAAAACATGATGTTTAAACGAAACTAATGGCCACAATATCCACCAATTATCATAACCAAGTTATAGAAACCATATCAATAATTTATTCTCATCAACTTGTATAAATTCCAAAATTCTAGTTTTGCAAAAATATCCAATTTAACACTTTTTAACGCAAAATTTCACAATTTAACAATTTATCTTGGCTTTGCATATTTTAAATGGTTAAACCACTCATGGAAACCTTAATGATATGCTAAAAACCCTAATTAGATTTTAATCCCACATTTTAATAAAATTTCTAAAACCTAGTTAGCAAATTAGCATAATTATCACAATTTGGGCAAATTAAATATAACAATATGCAAATTAGCTACAAGATTTGGTTTTGCATAACTTAAGATGCTAAAATACATCACACTACCATGAACAAATTAACACAACCATAACTTTAATTTAACCCTTCTCTTGAATTTAAACTTGCAATTTAAAACCTAAATTAAACACCTAATTAAGTTGATTTAAAGTATCTAACATAAATTAAGCAAAACGGTTAGAGTTATACCTTCACAACCCATGAGATCAAATATGAAACTTGACCTCCAAATTGAGATCTTTGCATCAAGATCCATGCTATAAGGGCTAAGGAAAAATGGGTAGGGAATGGATTTGGGATTTGTGAGGTTTTGTGTTGATTTGTGAGGCAATTTTGATGAGTTTTTTGAAGAGAAATGTGATGAGAAAAGAGGAGGGGCTGTTGTGTGCAGGAAATGGGGAGGGTCGGCCACTAGAGGGTGATTGGAGAGAGAGTGAGGTGAGGAAAGTAGCAAGTAAAGAAGTCCAAGTCAACACAAGGTCAAAGTCCAACACAATTATCCATTTTCTTTTCTTTTCTTGCATTTCCTTTCATTTGAAAATCAAGTGGGGAAAAAATAGGGGGGCTGCTGAATTCAGCCATGGGGAGGAGTAAGTGGGTGTGTGTGGGTGTGGGTACGGGTATGGGGTGATGAAAAATGATAAATACAGTACCCCAAACATCCATTTACGCTAAAAAAAAGCCTTTTTTCTTCAATAATTTCTAAACCGTTTTGGCAAATGATTTCGTTCCAAAAACCACATGATAAATTTTTATTTAATGTTTTATGATGCACAAAATTTGTTTCAACTCATTCCAATTTGTAATTTTCCCTAATTAAATGTATTAGTGACGGCTTAAATAATAATAAAATAATATTTTTTTTCAGAAAATTTGAAATTTCACCAGCGGCTCAATAAACACCAAATAATAGCAATTACATATCTAGAATATGTATATTTAATTTTTATAATAAGATATTTGTATTTTGACTTTTTACAGAAAACCCCCTCATTTTACCGATTTTCCGAAATTTCACCGAAACGATTTTCAAAATGCTACAGGACCGGTTGCGCGTGTTTTCCATGGAGCTTAGGAAAGGATCGATAAAGGAAGGACAAGAACCTAGAGGAAGAAACCTTCCCAAATGATTCTAATCCAATTTATTGATAATTACCATAACACATAATAGATCTATAATATGGCTTTGAAAGCGGTGAGGAAACCTTTAATCTCTCAACTTCCCCTAAACCTAACCCTAGCAAGACTTAGATCTAGATAATCTTAGTATAAATTAATTTAGATTTTTAGAAATAATCAATCCGACACCCATCGGAATTAACTCATTAGCGTGATTAGGAAAACACAACATCCCTGTAGACCGACCCGTACTCATCGGCTAGCTACCAAGCGACGCCGTTCTTGATTGCGGTTAATATATTTTTGATCGAAAAAACATCTCAAATCAATACACAAGTTGTTTTTATTGAAAATACGGATTGGTAGTTTCATATAAATTTTTCAAGGATTGTTTTGTTTATAAAAGATCGTATTTTTTAAAAACCGTATTTTTATTTTTTTTCGAGACTGAATTCTCCGTGAGAAGTTATGTATCTCACTCTACTATCCCAAGGACGTGCGATAACCCGCACCATCCGTAGATGGGTTCCCCTAAAAGGGTTGTAAGAAAAAATTGCAAAGAATTTAAAAATAGTGATAAAACATTTTATAAAAGTGATGGTATTTTAATGTAAATTGTTTCTTTTAAATAAAACTTAACCGAATCATCGTGGTATGAAACCATAGTGTTGTGAGTGGGGTAGGTCGTTACCCCGTGAATTTTCTATAGGTATATATTCTAATTATCGATAAAATGGTAGTTTTTAAAGTTCATGGTATTTATTCGTGATTTGTAATCTACATATTATTTAACATAATAAACATCATATTAAAAAATTGTGAGACGTGAATAGAGTTGTAAATTCGTATTTTCTTGATATCATGGCATGAAATTTATGATGAACATGTCGAATTATAATGAATATATATATATATATATATATATATATAAATTTAAACTTTGCTTATAATACCATATTCTTTCGCGTCGATATAATTAGAGGAGCAAAAAGAGGGAAAAGTAGATGAAGGTTTAGCATAGTTGCAAGTGATGTGGAGTGACGACGTGGAAAAAATAGAAGAGAGTATACAAAAAGGAAAGAAAAGAGGATGATAGGGCTTACCGTTGTGCGTTCGTACTCGTACGAATGAGAAGGAAAGTAAAAGTCTCAGTTTGTAGAACCGAGACCGTGAATGCGACTAGGGGGCGAGCTCGATCTACAGACGTCACTTAAGCGAGTTGTGGAGCAACGGAGAGAGATGAAAGATCTTAAGAGAACGACGACGCGAGAGAGAAACGTGCTCAACTTCTTGAGAGAACTTGAGTGCTTGAGAATTTTGAGAGAGAAGATAGATTTGAGAGAGTGGTATGCCTAAGGGAACAGATATGACTGGTCTAGGTATTTATAGGAAAAAATGAAGGTGTGTGAATTTAAAGAATCGAATTAAAAGAGTTGAAATAGTGTTAATAGAGGAGAATTGAAGAGTCTCTAGTTAAAATCAGAGAAATCAACTAAGAAAATAGAATAGAGGGAAGCCGAAGGGATGCACAGGCAAAAAGTTGTGGAGTTTAGGGCTATTCCACCCGCCAGTAGCGGTTTTTGAGCTAAAACCGACGGAAAAAATGAGGCAATTGCCTCATGGTTCGTGCAGTGCCTTCATTAGAGTATTTATGTCTCGTTTTTATTGTTTGATTTATTTGCAACTCTTCGTTTCTCCGTGTAATGCACGTGCAACTCTTAGGCTTCCGAAAAAATTAAAAAGAAAAATATTTAAAATAATTGGAATTGATGGAATTCTAACTTGCAGGCTATGGGACAGCAGTATAGAGGTTTAACCAGTGGGGTACAAGTTGTTTCTTGTACATAACTTATCAAAAATAACTTATAACTCGAAACCAGAACAGAAATACACTGTTTTATTAACATTGGATCAATAAATGTGTATAGGACTTTTAGGGTCGTTACACTCGCGCTGACGAACCACAGTGTGAACAGCAGCTCCATTTTTGCAAATATTTTCACGGAGTCATTTGGGAGCTCCGAGTACCATTCGAAGGCTGTTTCTGACAAGCTGCCGATGAACTGGCTAAGCAACAATTTATCGTCGCTTCCAGTATTGCCGCACAGAGCTCTGAATTACGTGACGTGTTGATGATGGTTGCATGTTCCTTTGTAGACATAGAACTTGGGGATCATGTATCCTAGCGGGTATTTGATTTGATCATACCAGCCTGGATACGGTCTTCCAGTTCTGACAATTTGACTGGCGGTTTCATTGTCTTGTTGAGCTCTTATTTGTTGAGCAATGTAATCATTCAGGGCGGCCTTGGAGATCGTTTCCCCCTTGGCCGCTGACAAGGCCGGAGGAGGGTTTTTTGTTTCCCCTCTGTCATCCTCGACGATTATCAGCGGATCTTTGGCCGGGGGTTCTGGTTGGATCATCATTCCAACCATGTCTTGGAACAAGAGAGCCATCTGCATTCCAACGTATTTTATTACTGTTATTAAATCATTTGCAATTGCGCCTCTACAACCCTTTTAGGAGAACCCATCTACGGATGGTGCGGGTTATCGCATGTCCTTGGGATAGTAGAGTGAGATACAGAGCTCATCACGGAGAATTCGGTCTCAAAAGGAAATAAAAATACGTTTTTAAGAAATACGATCTTTTCTAAACAAAATAATTTTTGAAAAATTTATATAAAACTACCAATCCTTATTTTCAATAAAAACATATTATGAAACTAAATTTTTTAAAATGAAAGATTGGAGTTTTTAATAAAATACTATCAAGTTTCCAAAAGATCTAGTTTTCATAAAAATAACATAAAATTTTAAAAGCTAGGTTTTTATCACTAAAACACCCCAACAATTAAAATACATGTTCATGAAAACCTTAAATATTATAAATCACTCTCGAGGTTTAATTTTTAACTATATTAAAGTATTTTTCATAAAACCCTCTCGAGATATGCAAACAATATTTAAGGACTCTAGATTAATATAGATTTAAGAGGTATCATTTCTCTTGAGCCCCAAGAAACCGGAGAAAGTGAGTGCTTGCCTATTCAGGTTAGACAACTTAACAGAGTTATCAATGGCAATTTTCTTGGAAAAAAATACAAATCTTGCCGTCCATGTGCAGCAGTTGCCCGATTACTCCCGAACTTAAGAAATTCAAGAGCTAAATCCTTTCATAAGATATTTACTTTAACCTGAATACAAACTCAACCAGGATTCAAACTTTAACATAAACTTGAACCCTTGATCATAAACCAAAACACTTGAACTTGAATATCTCAAAACTTGGATACTAGAATACTATGACTTGACATGAACTTAACATGAATACCAGAACACAATAGCTGCTATTGAAACAGACTTGACTTAAACCATGAATACACCTTGACATGAATACATGAACACTTGACACGAATACTTGATATTGACATGAACTCAATCTTGCAACTTGATGTATTCATGAATTCGAGAAAGGCTGGTAATTTTAATTGTAACCAAGAATACACGGGGTGTTGGGGTAGTTCATGTATGAATCCAAGAAATCTCAGGAGTCCCCCTAAATCATGAATCCATGTCTACTAACACAAACAAGCTATCATGAGAGCCTGTATTTTCTTACTCCTGAATTATAGCATGTCGAGTTTGGAATACTTCAACACTAGGTTGAAGTCCCGTTACTAACACTTTATTCGGGCCCGTGTTTCCTTACTCCTGGATTACAACCTGTTGGGTTCGAGAACACTCTTGAGATTGGTTGACATTCATTCTTGAACTTACGTTAAATTAGTTTACCCATGTAAAGACATTTTAGGACGCTTACACACACTTCATGTTCATTATACCTACACTACACGGCCATACTATACCATGCTCATGTTACTTTGTCATGATATATAGAACTGCATGTTAAATAGAATTGACATGCTTACATTAAATGACATGTTTAAACACCATATCTCATAGTCCATTGCTTCATGATATCCATTTTTCTTTGTCATTAACTTTTATACTTCACACCCTATTTCTTGGGGACTTACCGAGCAAAAGTTCACTGATGGGCATTCCACCCACCTTTGTTTTTTAGAATGTTCATCAGATACTGTGGAGACCGAGGAGGTGGACACCACAGAGGAGCAGCACGATCAGATCGTGACTCAGGCCTAGACTAGTTATCCTTTTCTTTTTATTTATGTATACCACTTGTTTAGGCATTTCTTTTCTTGTATTTTCTTTCAGTTGAACTCATGTATTGTAAATATATCAAGTTGAATGCAAATAAAGTTGTTGAAATTTAAATTTCATGTTGATTTCTTATCATTTTATATTGCTCAATTACGCTTAGCGTATTTATTCCAGAAAATGCCCTTCTCGAAATAAATATGCCGCGGGCCTCGTCACGTACCTGCTTCCATCTTTTGGGAAGCAGGGCGTGACAGTCAGAAATCATGTTGAATTGCCCGGCTTAATTTTTGAAAAGTGTTTTCAATTCGATACTTAAATGTAAGATTTATAGGGTTGGGCATGAAATTCGGAATATGTGATAATTCGGGTTTATGATGTCTAAATATGCGGATTCTAATTATTGTATTTTTCATTTCTTTTTTACGACCGTAAGTGTAATATGTGGCAGTATCCCCGATCTAGTTGCTATACGACAACAACTTTAGGGATACACATATTTACTTACGTTGATACCACATGATGTTATTGTGTTGATATCGATATGTTATATTGGATAGTCATGATTGAATAGCCATGGGTTTTTATGTGAGATGAGAGTTTTTCAATTTTCATTCATGTAAATAGTTGTATGTAATATTCTTTTATTGGGACACTTCCAGGTTGAGGTTGTTGTCTCCATTCGATATATATTATTTACTTTACCGCACTAGGATAGACCCAAGACGGAGAGCACCAGTAACCGGGTTCTAGAGTCTAGTGGGAGGCCATCTTGAGGGGTTGAGACCAGTCGCGTAACTCTAGATATGGCAGGGTTGCTTGCTTCTCTTGTAGGGGTCTCGGGGTGTGGGCTTGGCTATTCATCACGATCGTGGAATCCGTGTTTTTCGTTACTGAAAGGTTCCTAGGCACTCTTGTGAAGGTTCATAAGGTATCAAACATGCCCGGATAAAATTTTAGACGTGCCGAACAACCCAAAACCGGGATCTTTGCTAGATTATTAGGGTTTAACATGCAAGATGATAACTTTTATCTAAGTGTGAGGGATTACAACCTTTGTAGTCCGCTCCTTCGCTTCACAAGCTCCGAGTAGAAGTCCCTTTGCCGCGATCCATGATCTCCCGGACTCATGAGAGGCTCCACGACTTGAACGATCCATGCTAGCTTGAATTGTTCCAAATCTCCGATGATCTACGTCGAAGTTGCAAAGACTCAAGCTTTCTCGCTCTAAAGAGATGAACACACTAATCTCATGGGCTAGATGAGATGAGAATGAGAGAGTAGTATTTTTGCTTTCTTTTTAAATCATTTTCTCTTATTTATTCATCACATAAAGAAAATCAAGTAAGTTTTTTCAAGAGAGAAGAAGATGATGATGGAAAATGAATAATAAGATTAATCCTTTTGTGATGAATAGAAAGAAAGCTATATGATTGATATATTAACCATGGTCAAGGATGAGTGGTCAAGATTGTGTAGAGAATAAACTAGAGTTAGGGTTTGGTTGGGTTAAATATGTGTCATCCAAAAATATCTTTACAATGACAAAAGAAAAAAGCTTCTAGAATGTGCATGAAGCATCTAACCCTAATCAAACCCTAACCTCAATTAATCATCCTTAAACATGTTTAACAATTAATCATATCATGTCACAATAATATATATCACATATATATTATATATTTGCAACAAAAGAAAATAATACAATTAACATATATCGCATATATATCAATGTATCATCTAATGAGAAAATGAAATAATAAAGCGAGCCAATATTAGATAATGTAATAATATATCATATATATATTATTATACATTAAATCATCGAATCAACACTTGATCCGACGATCCGGCTATATCGAATATTATCGACTAATATATCATGTACCGATTCATCGAATCAACACTTGATCCGATGACCCGGTTCATATCTAAATATCGCGAGAATATAATACGGTATCCTATATCGCATTATTCTCGGTCCTGCACATATCACATATGTGCCTCTACTCCATTTCGCCTGAGCCAAGAAACCTCTGTGTAGGACTCTAAAGAATCGTCAATACGCCGGTAGCAGGTGATGATCATATCAAATACCCACAAGCTGCAAGCGGTCAGCTAAACGTAACAGCCACCCAGGTATTGAGCGATCAGAAGATCAACAAGCTAGCCTGTGCGTTCTCCTGTGAATCCAATCAGTAACACTCCCGTACAGTCCGGTCTTTTCGTCTGATATGTCGCATATCAAGTCTAGGGGTGGTATACGTCAGACCCCAGTAACCGATAAGTCGTGTCGATGTATGGCTCATAACGGGTCGAGAAACTACTAGTAACACTTACCAGTAAATCTCTATATCAGCCCTGGCCAGGGACTTCCAGTTATAGCCAATCGAACACAGCACAACATCAACTCCCTATACCGGGAGAGACGAATGCCTTCCTATCGCTCATTGCCTCCATGTGATTCGGGACTTACCCAAAAGCCACCGTTTTGCACGCCCTCTTGGACGTGGTAAGGTGGAAATCAAAGCACAGTGGGAATCACACAAGACTCCATGACGATCTCGGGTCTACAGACTACCCTGTACCTGTGTCACCGGAGAACTGCCATCTGACGTGTGGTATATCACCATCTGGGAGTTCTCGGCGAGTCCGTCCAGTGTACCCAGTCTCCACTGAGCACCCGTACACCATCTCTGATGTCTAACACCGATGGATATGGGATCATCCATCGCCCATCATATGGGTCAAGATGCGTATACGCTAGTCTATTCTGGTGTATCGATGCCCTGTCTCGATATACCCTCGACTAGGAACAGTTATAGGATGTACTCATCGACTACCGCGGCCCCACTAGTATGATCTCATCATAGTCCCAGTAGTCGAGTACAGATCCTAAGGGCTTTATCAACATGTGAGAGTAAAACAGTAAACCAATACAAGTCAACATGTTAAGATAAAGTGAAACCAAATAGCATACTATCATGACGAGCAAGAAAGTCATCTCTATATATATCCAAGCATCCATTATAATATACATCATATGTACAACAATGGCCTCTAGGGCATATACATAACTAACAATCTCCCACTTGCACTAAGGCCAGCTGCTGTAGTATCTCATACCTAGCATCCCGAATAATCTCTCAAACTGTATCTGGGAAATAGCCTTCGTGAATGGATCCGCAGTGTTGTCCTTCGTATCTACTCTCCTGACCTCGATCTCTCGGCGATCAACTATCTCCCTGATCAGGTGATACCGCCTCAGAATATGTCTGGACTTTTGATGGGACCTGGGTTCCTTGGCTAACGCCACAGCTCCATTGTTATCGCAATACAGAGGTATTGGATGCTCAATGGATGGAACCACACCAAGTTCACTAATGAACTTCTTGATCCAAACGGCCTCTTTGGCAGCATCGTTGGCAGCGATGTATTCAGCCTCCATCGTCGAGTCTGCAACGGTATCCTGTTTGGAACTTTTCCAACATACCGCCCCTCCATTGAGGGTAAAGACAAAAGCCGAATGCGACTTAGAGTCGTCCTTATCACTTTGGAAGCTGGAATCGGTAAAGGACTCCACCTGGAGTTCTCCGTTACCATACACCAAGAACATCTCCTTAGTCCTTCGTAAGTACTTGAGAATGTTCTTTACAGCTGTCCAGTGACTCTCTCCAGGATCTGTTTGATACCGACTCACTACACTTAGTGAGTATGCTACATCGGGTCTGGTACATAGCATCGCATACATGATAGAGCCTACTGCCGAAGCATAGGGTATCCCTTGCATGCGAGCTCTCTCCAAATCAGTCTTGGGAGACATCTCTTTGGAGAGAGTGAGTCCAGAGATCGTGGGTTGGTTCCCACGCTTGGATTCTTCCACACTAAACCTCTTTAGTATGGTGTCAATGTACCTGGATTGGGACAATCCCAGTATCCGGTTAGATCTATCTCTATAGATCATGATTCCCAATACGCAGGAGGCATCACCTAGATCTTTCATTGAGAATCGCTGTGATAAGAAGAGCTTGACTGATTGCAGCATAGGAATATCATTTCCTATCAAGAGTATGTCATCTACGTACAATACGAGGAAGACAACCTTACCCTCTGCTACCTTCTTATAGATACAAGGTTCATCTATATTTTTGATGAAGTCAAACTCTTTGACTACAACATCAAAACAGATGTTCCAACTCCGCGATGCTTGCTTTAACCCATAAATGGATTTAAGCAGCTTGCACACCTTTCCGCTGCTCCCACTATCTACGAAGCCCTCTGGCTGAGTCATGTACACGCTCTCTTCTAAATCACCGTTTAGAAAGGCGGTCTTAACATCCATTTGCCAGATTTCGTAGTCATGGTATGCAGCAATGGCAAGTAAGATCCGGATGGACTTAAGCATAGCCACTGGAGAAAAGGTTTCGTCATAATCCACACCTGGTCGTTGACGAAAACCCTTTGCTACAAGTCTAGCTTTGAAAGTCTCAACTTTTCCATCTACACCAAATTTCTTTTTAAAAATCCACTTGCTCCCAATGGGTTTTACCCCTTCAGGAGCATTTTCCAAAATCCATACTTTATTGGTGTACATGGATTCCATCTCAGATCGCATTGCATCCAGCCATTTCACAGAGTCACCACTCGTGATGGCCTGTTCGAAACTAGTTGGGTCATCATCATCCATGATGCAATCCTCGCTTCCACCATCAATGAGAAAACCGTAGTATCTCTCAGGTGGACGAGAAACCCTACTAGATCGGCGGAGAGGCTGGGGTTCGTCGGGTACTGCTGAATCCTCTGGTTCAACCAAGTCTTCTGTTATAGTTTGTGTTGCTGGAACCTCTTCCAGTTCTACCTCAATGCTGCTATTCTGTTTCATAAGAAAACCTTTTTCTAAGAAAGTGGCATGTCGAGAAACAAACACATTTTGTTCCTCGGGGTGGTAGAAGATATACCCTTGTGAGTTTTTGGGATATCCTACAAACTTACATAAGACAGATCTTGCCTCGAGTTTGTCCGGATTTTGTCTTTTGACATAGGCCAGACAACCCCATATCTTAATGTAATTAAGATGTGGTCTCTTCCCTTTCCATATCTCATATGGAGTAGTAGGCACAGATTTGGTAGGAACTCTATTCAATAGGTCTATGGCCGTCTCAAGCGCATACCCCCAAAAGGAAATAGGTAACTCAGCTGTACTCATCATCGAGCGTACCATATCTAATAGGGTGCGATTCCTCCGCTCCGATACACCGTTGTGCTGTGGTGTATAAGGAGGAGTAAGCTGAGAGAGAATCCCATTCTCTTTTAGATAATCTAAAAACTCACCGCTTAAGTATTCACCTCCTCGATCAGATCGAAGAATCTTAATACTTTTGCCCGTTTGATTCTCTACTTCGTGCTTATATTCTCTGAATTTCTCAAAAGCTTCAGACTTGTGTTTCATCAGGAACACATGTCCGAATCTAGAGAGATCGTCAGTGAATGTAATGAAGTAGGAAGAACCGTTCCTGGCATGCGTAGACATGGGACCGCATACATCACTATGTATTAGTCCTAAGAGTTCAGTAACTCTTTCTCCGTGTCCACTAAACGGAGCTTTAGTCATTTTTCCTTTGAGACATGAATGGCAAGTATCATAAGATGATAATTCGAACGGATTCAAATAACCATCTTTATGTAACTTAGCCAATCGTGTCGCAATGATATGACCAAGTCTACAATGCCACAAGAAGGATTCGTTCATTTCTGAACTTTTCCTCTTGTGTGTGTTTTGTATATTCAGGACTGTATTCTGATTTAGAATGAATATACCATTATGTAACGAGCCTGATGCAATCAACTTTTGATCTAGGAATATGTTCATAACATTATCCTTTACTACAAAATTATATCCTTCTTTACTTAATAAAGAAACTGATATAATGTTGCACATCATGTTCGGTATATAATAGCACTCATTTAGAATCAGTGTATTACGACTTGGCAATACAAGGTGATATTCGCCAACTGCTTTGGCTGCAACATTTGCACCGTTCTCTACTTGAACGGAATGATCACCTTTTCCCAGTTCTCTACCTTTACGTAGCCCATGTAACTGTTTACATATGTGGGATCCTGATCCGGTATCTAATACCCAGGACGTAGGGTGAACTGAGAAACAGTTCTCAATAACTAACACACCCGAAGAAGATGCATCAACATGCATGTTCTTTTGGGCGGCGTGAGAATCTAGATATTCTCCTGTTTTCTGTTCAGTCTTATAACTCTTATAAGAAAGAATGGGTCCAACGTTCCCTTGCACAGTACAATAATCGGGTTCAGTCAATACATCCATATTATTATCTTGATTATGGCCTGACATGGTCGCTACCTGGAGAGAGAGAGAAGAAAAACACTTTAGCGTATGCTCTTGCAAGATTAGATTGGTTATTATCTTATCTAATCAGGATGTCTCCCACTGGTTTTATCAAATCTACCTTAAAACCCTAAAAGGTAAGATTAGCCGGGATTAATTGCACCCTACAATTTCGTCAATCTTTCAGCCAGATCAGTGTCGGTACTTTGAGGGAGGTTCCCCGTGCTTTCGCACGGACCTAATTAAAGTAAACCTCGTTTTCCCAGAGGCGTAACCCCGTTAACACTTTTCTAGACACCTACTTGAATGACTAATTGTCCTATGTAAAACTCTCCCAGGAGTAACTCTTACTCGCAGTGGGTATCGGGATCCAACTATCTCATAGAAGGTATGCAATCTCATTGCAAATTTCAACGCTTGAAATTCCCGATAAAGCTTTTACCCCTAGTGTGCTATGACCTTGACGCATGCCAAACAACCCATAGTCCACTAGTCAAATTCAACCCGTACATTTCGTGATTGAATTAAACCCACCCGTACGACCCTTGACGCATGCCAAACAACGCCGTACGAATACCTTAATCCAATCGCATCTCATGCTACAGATAAGTAATAATCAGCTACCGTACACTACGCCTTGACGCATGCCAAACTACTGTAGCACGAATACTAAATATTACTTATCTGAAATGACGGAGGGCTACGCAGGTTTTTCAGAAAACCCTGAGCGTAATGAACTTGATATCGTCGTAGAATCGAGTGAAGTTTTGAAAAGGAGTGTTTTTTAGGCTTTTCTTGTTTCACTAAAGGGGTCACTCCCGGTGAAGGGATCGTCGGCCCTTTCCTCATCGAATAAGGTGCAGGATATATCATATATACCGCTGTGCAAAGCAAAACTTTAAAAGCAATCAAAAGACAAACCTCGTTTTGTAGCATCTGCCAGTTTTGCTAAAGGGGTCACTCCCGGTGAAGGGATCGTCGGCCCTTTCCCCATCGAATAAGGTGCAGGATATATCATATATATCACTGTGCAAAGCAAAACTGTAGCTACCCCTTTTATAAAGTTTTGATTCTACAACATCTTTAGGTTTCTTTTCTTTTTATTAATCTCATTAATAAATATCCCATCAGCTTATGCTTCCTAAGCATCACAGAAGAAACGAAAGCAGTAATATTTATATATCAGCATATATATATAGTATAAGCATTCGTCTCAGGCAGTAATATGATCTCATCACAGAACATTGCAGCAGAAGAACATATATGAAATATTGGATATACTAAGACGTCCGTGTTTTCAATACGAGCCTGTATAAAACACGGATTCCACGGTCGCGACGAATAGCCAAACCCACATCCCAAGACCCCTACGAGAGCGGCAAGTAACACTGCCAATTCTAGGGTTAGGAGACCCGGTCTCGACTCCTCGAGATGGCCTCCCACTGGACCCTAGAACCCGGTTACTTGTGCTCCCCACCTTGGGTCTACCTAATGCGGAAAAGTAAATAATATACACTGGTGACAGCAACCGCAACCTGGAAGTGCCCCAAATAAAAGAATATTACATTACAAATGAATTTTACATGAATGAAAATAAAAGCCCTCATCTCACATAAAACCCCCGGCTATTCAGAACGCGACGATCCAATATAATATATCACAGCAACACATAATATCTCATATCATCAACGTAAGTAAATATGCGCATCCCAATTGTCGTTGACATATAGCAACGAAACCGGCGATATCACATATTACACTTACGGTCACAGAAAAGAAAGTGTAAAACTACAACATTTGGAATCCACAATCACTTTAGACATCGTAAATCCGAAATATCACATACTTCGCATTTCATGCCTAACTCTATGAATTCCACATATTGTATCACATTCCAGATAAATAGACAGTATTAAACTTTTCGAACAGATAATCAAATACCCAAAATTTCCTAAAGTGCTCAACACTTGAGCGGAGTTCAAATAATCCCAGAATATGTCACAGTACCGGTGATCCAGCCGTAGAAGGGTCAAGCCAACGCCTCACATGTGGCACGCCGTACTGCCCCAAACCCGAAGGTTCAAAAGGCAGTTCAAGACGGTCACATAATCGAGTTAAGGTTTATTGTCTTCTAGAGGGTCCACCGCTTAACTTGTACAATTTTTCCGAAAGATTTAAACCCGAAAAAATTTCAACACTTGAAAGTTTGCCGTACCGGGAAACAGTGAGTTAATGATATCCGTTCAAATAGTTTAACAGTTTCTAAATATCCGGAAAGAAATACGAATTTAAATATTCCGATCGAATCTACTATTACAAAACAAACCCCAGAATTATTAACAGTTAAAACAGATTAAAAATACCCAGAAGCATCAACAAGTACCTACGGTTATTACCATAAAAGCCACGTGTCGCAACTCCATCATTCCGCCGCGGAACCGCCGCGCAAGCATGCTTACGCCGCGGTTCCGCCGCCGTTTGGTCGAATTGGGGGCTCGGGTTTTATGGTAATTCTTATAATTCCCTGCTGATTTTTTTACGTATTTTTAATTCAGAAAAAAACCCAAATTTTAAAAAATTTCCAGAGAGGGGGTATATTTTGTCGGTTCGGGTTCGATCAGAGTTTTAACTTTGTAAACACATCGCCTAATGCTCTAGCTAGGCTCTGATACCACTGAAAGGTTCCTAGGCACTCTTGTGAAGGTTCATAAGGCATCAAACATGCCCGGATAAAATTTTAGACGTGCCGAACAACCCAAAGCCGGGATCTTTGCTAGATTATTAGGGTTTAACATGCAAGATGATAACTTTTATCTAAGTGTGAGGGATTACAACCTTTGTAGTCCGCTCCTTCGCTTCACAAGCTCCGAGTAGAAGTCCCTTTGCCGCGATCCATGATCTCCCGGACTCATGAGAGGCTCCACGACTTGAACGATCCATGCTAGCTTGAAGTGTTCCAAATCTCCGATGATCTACGTCGAAGTTGCAAAGACTCAAGCTTTCTCGCTCTAAAGAGATGAACACACTAATCTCATGGGCTAGATGAGATGAGGATGAGAGAGTAGTATTTTTGCTTTCTTTTTAAATCATTTTCTCTTATTTATTCATCACATAAAGAAAATCAAGTAATCTTTTTCAAGAGAGAAGAAGATGATGATGGAAAATGAATAATAAGATTAATCCTTTTGTGATGAATAGAAAGAAAGCTATATGATTGATATATTAACCATGGTCAAGGATGAGTGGTCAAGATTGTGTAGAGAATAAACTAGAGTTAGGGTTTGGTTGGGTTAAATATGTGTCATCCAAAAATATATTTACAATGACAAAAGAAAAAAGCTTCTAGAAGGTGCATGAAGCATCTAACCCTAATCAAACCCTAACCTCAATTAATCATCCTTAAACATGTTTAACAATTAATCATATCATGTCACAATAATATATATCACATATATATTATATATTTGCAACAAAAGAAAATAATACAATTAACATATATCGCATATATATCAATGTATCATCCAATGAGAAAATGAAATAATAAAGCGAGCCAATATTAGATAATGTAATAATATATCATATATATTATTATACATTAAATCATCGAATCAACACTTGATCCGACGATCCGGCTATATCGAATTTTACCGACTAATATATCATGTACTGATTCATCGAATCAACACTTGATCCGATGACCCGGTTCATATCTAAATATCGCGAGAATATAATACGGTATCCCATATCGCATTATTCTCGGTCCTGCACATATCACATATGTGCCTCTACTCCGTTTCGTCTGAGCCAAGAAACCTCTGTGTAGGACTCTAAAGAATCGTCAATACGCCGGTAGCAGGTGATGATCATATCAAATACCCACAAGCTGCAAGCGGTCAGCTAAACGTAACAGCCACCCAGGTATTGAGCGATCAGAAGATCAACAAGCTAGCATGTGCGTTCTCCTGTGAATCCAATCAGTAACACTCCCGTATAGTCCGGTCTGTTCGTCTGATATGTCGCATATCAAGTCTAGGGGTGGTATACGTCAGACCCCAGTAACCGATAAGTCTTGTCGATGTATGGCTCATAACGGGTCGAGAAACTACTAGTAACACTTACCAGTAAATCTCTATATCAGCCCTGGCCTGGGACTTCCAGTTATAGCCAATCGAACACAGCACAACATCAACTCCCTATACCGGGAGAGACGAATCCCCTCCTATCGTTCATTGCCTCCATGTGATTCGGGACTGTACCCAAAAGCCACCGTTTTGCACGCCCTCTTGGACGTGGTAAGGTGGAAATCAAAGCACGGTGGGAATCACACAAGACTCCATGACGATCTCGGGTCTACAGACTACCCTGTACCTGTGTCACCGGAGAACTGCCATCTGACGTGTGGTATATCACCATCTGGGAGTTCTCGGCGAGTCCGTCCAGTGTACCCAGTCTCCACTGAGCACCCGTACACCATCTCTGATGTCTAACACCGATGGATATGGGATCATCCATCGCCCATCATATGGGTCAAGATGCGTATACGCTAGTCTATTCTGGTGTATCGATGCCCTGTCTCGATATACCCTCGACTAGGAACAGTTATAGGATGTACTCATTGACTACCGCGGCCCCACTAGTATGATCTCATCATAGTCCCAGTAGTCGAGTACAGATCCTAAGGGCTTTATCAACATGTGAGAGTAAAACAGTAAACCAATACAAGTCAACATGTTAAGATAAAGTGAAACCAAATAGCATACTATCATGACGAGCAAGAAAGTCATCTCTATATATATCCAAGCATCCATTATAATATACATCATATGTACAACAATGGCCTCTAGGGCATATACATAACTAACAGTTACTGGCTTAATCTAAAACACGGACCTCCTAGTATATCATTTATTTCATATATCTGCTTCTGATGTTCTGTAATGTGATGTGATGTGATCATATAACTGCGTGAGACAAATGCTACTTATATATATGATATATTAGTAAACACTATATATGTTTTACATCCGCGCTAGTCCTGACCCCGCCCTGCTGTAAGTTAAGTAATCTTACGGTGAAGACCCGGGTCCCTGTGGCGAATGCGGATGTCATATATGTGTGTTTTATTTTTGTTTCTTTTGTGATATTTAGGAAACATAATTGATGGGACGTCATTAATAAGATTAATGAAAAGAAAAGAAACCTAAAAGATGTAGAATTAAATTTTTCAAAAAGGTAGTTCTATTTCTTGTTTTGAATAGAGGTATTCCATTATGAATATCCAGCACCTCATTCGATGAGGAAAGAGCCTAGATCCCTTCACCGGGAATGACCTCTTTAGCAAAAACTAGCATATGCTATAACCAACTCGGTTTCTTTTGAAAACTACTCGATTTTTAAAGCGGGGCTTAAACCACTCCTTTTCAAATCACTAGGTTCTACAACGATATCAAGTTCATTACGTTAAAGGTTTTCTTCAAAACCAGTCGTAACCCTCCGTCATTTCAGATATGTAGTATTTAGTATTCGTGCTGTGTTTGTTGACCTCCGTCAAGGCACAGTGTACGGTAGCCGGGTAATACTTATCTGCAGTATGTTGATGCGATCAGTAGGGACAGTCACACAACCTTGTTGACCTCTGTCAAACGTTTGTATGGGTAGGTTCGAATTGATTAAGAAATGACGGGTTGAACTTTACTTGTGGCCTATAGTTTGTTGACCTCCGTCAAGGTCATAGGTCGTTAGGGGTGAAAACCATTATCGGGAATTTCAAGTGTTGAAATTTGCAATGAGTTTGCATACCTTCTATGTAATAGTTGGATCCCGATACCTACTGCGAGTAAGCGTTACTCCTAAGAGAGTTTTTCACTTTACAATTAGCTAATACAGTATGTGTCTAAGAAAAGTGTTAACGGGGTTATGCCCCTGTGGAAACGAGGTTATTTAATTAGTTCCATGTGAAAGCACGGGGAAACTCCCTCGGAGTACCAACACCTGCCTGGCTGACCGATTAGCGAACTTATAAAGTGTAATTAATCCTGGCTAATCTTACCTTTTAGGATTTGAAGGAAGATTTGATAAAAACAGTAGGAGCCATCGTGATTAAATAAGATAATAACCAGTCTAATTTTGCAAGAGTGCACGCAAATGTGTTTTCTTCTCTCTCTCTCTCTCTCCAGGTAGCGACCATGTCATGCCTTAATCAAGATAATAACATGAATGTATTGACCGAACCCGTTTATTATACTGGGCTGGGGAACGTTGGTTCCGCCTTATTTTATGACAACTGTCATAAGTCTAGGCAAGGGATAGGAGAATGCAAGGATTTCCACGCAACTCGAATGAAGAAAGAGCATTCTGATGCATCTTCTTCGGGTGTTTTAGTTATTGAGAATTGTTCCTCAGTCTGCTCTACGTCCTGGGTATTGGATACTGGATCAGGATCCCACATTTGTAATATGTTACAAGGGTTAAAGAAAAGTAGAGAACCGGGAAAGAGTGATATGTCACTCAGAGTAGGGAATGGAGCAATTATTGCTGTCGAACCTGTCGGCGAATATCACCTAGTATTGCCAAATGATAATACATTGATTTTGAATGACTTTTATTTCGTACCGTCAATGATGTGTAATATAACATCCATATCTTTATTAGATAAAGAAGGATATAATTTTGCATTAGAGAAAAATGTTATGAACATTTTCCTAAATTAAGTGTTGGTTGGGTTTAGTATGTTATGTAATAGTTTATACGTTCTAAATCAAAATACAGTTCTAAATATACAGAACACACAAGAGAAAAAGTTCAGAAATGAACGAAACCTTCTTGTGGCATTGTAGACTTGGCCATATCAATACGATCAGACTAGCTAAGTTACATAAAGATAGATATTTGAATCCGTTCGAATTTACATCTTATGAAACTTGTCAGTCATGTCTCAAAGGTAAGATGACCAAAACTCCGTTTACGGGACACGGAGCAAGAGCCACTGAACTCTTGGGACTGATACATAGTGATTCATGTGGTCCTATGTCAACACATGCCAGAAATGGTTTCTCGTACTTCATTACATTCATCGATGATCTCTCAAGATTCGGACATGTGTTCTTGTTGAAACACAAAGCTTTTGAGAAATTCAAGGAATATAAGAGCGAAGTAGAGAACCAGACGGGTAAAAGTATTAAAATCCTTCGATCTGATCGAGGAGGTGAATACTTAACCACGGAATTCCGAGATTATCTAAAAGAGAATGGGATTCTCTCTCAGCTTACTCCTCCGTATACACCACAAAACAATGGTGTATCGGAGCCTAGGAATCGCACCTTATTAGATATGTATTGTTGAGTTACCTATTTCCTTTTGGAGTTATGCGCTTGAGACAGTTGCATACATATTGAATAGGGTTCCTACCAAATCTACGCCTACCACTCTATATAAGATATGGGAGGGGAAGAGACCATGTCTTAATTTGATTAAGATATGGGGTTGTCCGGCTTATATTAAAAAGCAAAATTCGGACAAGCTCAAGATAAGTTCTATTTTATATAAGTTTGTTGGATATCCCAAACATCTGCGAGGGTATATTTTCTACCACATCGAAGAACAAAAGATATTTATTGCTCAACATGCCACCTTTTTAGAAAAGGAACTTCTTGTAAAAGAAACTGGTGGTAATGAGGTAAAGCTGTAAGTAGTTCCAAATACACAAACTACAACTGAAGATTTGATAGAACCGGAGGATTTAATAGTCCCCGACGAACCTTAGCCACTCTGCAAATCTAGTAGGGTGTCTCACCCACCTGAAAGATACTACGGTTTTCTCATAGACGGTGAGAGCGAGGATTACATCATGGAAGATAATGATCCAACTAGTTTCGAGCAGGCCATCACAAGTGGAGACTCTATGAAATGGCTGGATGCTATACGATCTGAGATGGAATCCATGTACACCAACAAAGTATGGATTTTGGAAGTTGCTCCTAAAAGAGTAAAACTCATCGGGAGTAAGTGAATCTTTAAGAAGAAAATTGATGTAGATGGAAAGGTTGAGACCTTCAAAACTAGACTTGTAGCAAAAGGTTTTCGTCAATGACCAGGAGTTGACTATGATGAGACATTTTCTCCAGTGGTTATGCTTAAGTCCATCAGGATCCTACTTTCCATTGCTGTATACCATGACTATGAAATCTGGCAGATGGACATTAAGACCGCTTTTCTAAATGGTGATTTAGAAGAGAGCGTGTATATGACACAGCAAGAGGGTTTCGTAAACAGTGGGATCAGCGGAAATGTGTGCAAGCTGCTTAAATCAATTTACGGATTAAAACAGGCATCGCGGAGTTGGAACATCTGTTTTGATGTAGCAGTCAAAGAGTTTGACTTCATCAAAAACGTAGATGAACCATATATATATATAAAAAGGTTGTAGAGAGTAAGGTCGTATTCCTCGTATTGTACAAGGATGATATACTCTTTATAGGAAATGATGTTCATATGCTGCACTCTGTCAAACTCTTCCTATCACAAAAGATCTGGGTGATATCTCCTACATCGCGGGGATAAAGATATATACAGATAGATCTAAAAGGATGTTGGGATTGTCCCAATCCAGGTATATAGACACTATACTAAAGAGATTTACTATGGCAGATTCTAAGCGTGATAATTTACCCGCTTGTTCAGGAATCACTCTCTCCAAAGAGATGTCTCCCAAGACTGATTTGGAAAGGGCTCGCATGAATGTGATACCATATACTTCTGCAGTTGGGTCTATCATGTACGCGATATTATTACGCACTTAGTGTGGTAAGTAGGTATCAATCAGACTCTGGAGAGAAGCACTGGATAGCTGTGAAGAACATTCTTAAATACTTGAGAAGAACTAAAGAGATATTCTTGGTATATGGTAACGGAGAACTCCAGGTAGAGTCCTTTACCGATTCGAGCTTCCAGAGTGATAAGGATGACAGCAAGTCTATCTCGGGCTTTGTCTTCACCCTCAATGGAGGGGCAGTATGTTAGAAGAGTTCCAAGTAAGATACCATTGCAGACTCAACGATGAAGGATAAATACATCACTGCCAACGATGCTGCCAAAGAGGCTATCTGGATGAAGAAGTTCATTATTGAACTTGGTGTGGTTCTATCCATTGAGAATCGAATACCTTTGTATTGTGATAACAATGGAGCTGTGGCTTTGGCCAAGGAACCCCGGTCCTATCAGCGATCCAGACATATTTTGAGATGGTATCACCTGATCCGGGAGATAATTGATCGCCGCGAGATCGAGGTCAGGAGAGTAGACACGAAGGACAATACGGCGGATCTACTCACGAAAGCCCTCCCATAGACATAGTTCGAGAGACTTTTTGGGCTGTTGGGTATACGATACTATAACAACTAGCCTTAGTGCAAGTGGGAGATTGTTAGGAATATGTATGCCCTAGAGGCCATTATTGTATATTATAATGGATACTTGGACATATAGAGAGAGAACTTTCTTGCTCGACATGATAGTATGCTATCTGATTGCTCTTTATCTTAACATGTACACTTGTTTTAGTTTACTGTATTTTTAATACATATTGATAAAACCCTTAGGATGTTGGCTTGACTATCAAGACTATAATACAGATCAAACTAGTAGGGCTTGTGTAGTCCACAAGCACATCCTTAACAGTTCCTAGTCGAGAGAATATCGAGACAGGGCATCGATATTCCAGAGTTGACTAGTGTGTACGTTTCTTGACCCTGTATGAGACGATGGTTGATCCCACATCCATTGATGTTTAACATCAAAGATTGTACACAGGTGCTCATTGGAGAATGAGTACACCAAACACGACTCGCCGAGAACTCCTAGATGGTACCATACCTATCGTCAGATAACAGTTCTCGAATAACACTTGTACATGTTAGTCTGTAGACCCGAGATCGTCATAGTGTCTTGTGTGGTTCCCACTGTGCTTTTATTTTCTCCCTACCACGGCTCAAATGAGTCGTGCAAACAGGTGGTTTTTGGGTACAGTCCCGAGTCACATTGAGGCAGTGAGCGATAGAAGAGGTTTCGTCTCTCCCGGTATTAGGAGTTGATGTTGCACTATGCTCGATTGGCTATAACAGTAAGTCCCTGGCCAAGGCTGATGAGATTTACTGATAAGTGTTATCAGTAGTTTCTCGAAAGATTATAGGCCACGCATCGGCATGACTTATCAAGTTAGTGGGGTCTGACGATTCTATCCAGACTCGATATGCAACAAATCAGACGAAGAGACCGGACTGCACGGTAAGTGTTACTTATAGGCTCTACGAGGGTTTGGACAAGTTTGCTTGTTGATCTTCTATTTATTCAATACCTGGGTAGCCGTTACATACAGCTAGTACCGCTGACGGCTTGTAGGTCTCTGATGTGATCATTACCTACTGCTGGCGTATTTACGAGTCTTTAGAGACCCACATAGAGGTTTCTTAGCTCAAGCAAAACGAAATAGGGTACGTATGGAGATATGTGCGGGAGCTTAATTAAATACGAGTATATGATACCGTATTCCAATCTAGCGATATTTGATATCAGCCGGATTATATATAATATAACCAGATTATTGAATCAAGCATTGATTTAATAATTTGATATATATATATATATATTAACTAATATTAAATATTAGCCGGTTATATATGATATAACCGGATTATTAAATCAAGTGTTGATTTAATAATTTGATATACATATATATATTTGATATTAGCCGGGTTATATATTATATAACCGGAATATTGAATCAAGTGTTGATTTAATAATTTGATATATATTTATATATATGATATATATATATATATTTGTATATGTGATATATATATATATTGTATCATGGTTGATGATACATTGAACATGGATGAGGCGGCACACAGATCCCAACGCCTCATGTGAAACACACGAGAGCACCCAATAAAATAAATGAGGCAGTGCCTCACGTGTCCCTCACATGAGCGCCATATAAAGTGCTTAGCACTCTATATTCAGTCAAAATAACTAAAGTGCTTAGCACTAATTGGGCAGCACCCATGTATGGACGCCCCACATGATACACATGTGAACGCCAGAGCCCCAAACAAGTGCTTGGCACTTATGCATAAGAGGAAAAAGGGCTGAGTAAACAGAACCACAAATAAATGTTTAGCGCATTTGAATAAAAAAGAAGAAGAAAAAACTAAGCAGACCAAGCCTAAATTGGCTAAATCCCTCTGAAAGTTTCTTGCAACTGAGTCCAAATGCTCTGTTGTTGGATCTTAATAAAATTTAATGATCCTGAAAATATTGCTAAATTGATCTTAGTCTCAAATAAGACTAATGTATTCTTAGTTAAAATAAATTGAGCTTAATTGCTCATATATTTAAGTTGATCTTAATCTAAAAACAGATTAACGGTACTTAAATAAAACAAAAATATTGTTTGAACTAAAGGAACATACAACTTAAATCCAAACCCAAATCTTAAATATATGGATTTGGACTAATCCGCGCCTAACGGGCGACGACATAAACCAGTCTTCGTATACAATCCATGGGCAACCAAAACAAACAAAATAACACACGACACGAAGTGAACTTCTGGAGAAGGAGAAAGTGATTATCGTAATGCGATAACGTAATTAACTGCAGGGGCTTATGCCTGCTGGGAAGAGCGTCCCCACAATAAAAAAAACCCACAAATGAGGGGGAATCTGATAAAATCTGCTACAACGGTCGCATCTATCCAAACCTCCGATATATGGTGCCATAAATTAACTTAGTATCTTCAGAGAGGTGGGTAAATATGTCCAAATAGTATCTGCCTCCAAATTCAGGCAAGATGATCCATCCGGGTTTGTCTCTATTTTCGGCGGTAAACAGTATATTTCTCGGCTCATCCCCAAAATGATCAACACTGTCTAATTGCTTCTTTACTTCTGCATCAGCCAGATGCTGCAGCTTCTCGTCTTTGATCCAACGATCGGAATGCCATCATATGCTCTTCGCCATGTCCTTTGAGATATATAAATTTTGTAATCTCTTAACCAGGGAAAAATAATGAAGGACTTTGGCTGAAGTTTTCTTGCTCTTTTTGCTGATATCGGACGTTTCCGTGTTTGAATTTCGCTTAATATTTTCCCACATAGACAAGTTGCAAATAAGACACTCATCGAGAGACGCGTAATTCTTGCGATACAGCACACAGTCGTTGGGACATGCATCGATTTTCTCATACGAGAAACCAAGTGACTTAACAATCTTTTTTGCCTGGTAATGATTCTCTGAAATGCTTTCCTTTTCGTCAGAAATTATCTTGCGTAGGAGATCAAGAAGCACGTCAAGGTGCTCGTAAGCCATCCCGCTGATCCTCTTCAGATGGAGGAGCCTTGTTACAAATGACAGCCTACTAAATTACGTACAGCTTTCGTACAGATCTTGTTCGTTTTTCTCCAGATGTTTCTGCAATTTTTCTAATTCACCGGTGCCTTCAGACGGTTCAACATCATTCATTTCCTCTCCAGTAAATAAATCTTCCAATATCTCATGCGTGTCATTTATCCTGTCACCCATCGGCAATTCAGCTTGTGAAACCGCGGTCTCATTATCCATCCTCGTTTTCTCGTCATGTATTCTCTCGCCATGGTAATTCCAATGTATGTAGTTCGGTTCAAAACTCTCTACAAACACATATTCTTCTTTCACTTCACATCGAAAACGGGCTCTATTCTTACATTTCTTACAATGACAGAATAAGAGTCCGTCTCGGCTACACTTTGGGTTCTTATCTGCGTAATCTAAAAAGGCTTTAAGCCTATTTTTAAATCTGATGTCTCTCAAACTATACCTATCTTTTTTTCCCATATGCATAAACGGTTTATCCGAAAGAATTCTCATCTGTTATCACACAGATAATAATATGAGTTTAACATATATTACGAGGTTATTACAAGATCATCATTAAATAAATTTGTAAGTTTTAAATAAAATTTCATGATGTGGATGCATCAAAACATCTAAAATCATTTAAGATTGGAGTAAGTACTCAGAGCAAAAGGTCGGAACGAATAATTAGTTTCGCGGCTATCAGGGATAAAAGGTCCTAATTCCCATTACGAATGCAACACTCGCATCTCACATTCTCCTGTTTTACGTCCATTTCAAGAAATTTCGACAGCGCTTTCCCCATCTTCTCCGTATTTGTACATAAATCTGTATACAGGAAACAAGTGGAAAACACCGTCGAAACTTCTCAAAATGGACGAAAATAAAGGAGGATGTGAGAGGTGGGTCTTGTTGCATTTGTAACATGTCAAAACTGGACAAATCCGACAATTACTGTATGTCAAATCCCCTCGTCAAATACTACACATACATTTGAAAAAATTAAACATGATGTTCAACTCTCACAAACATATAATGTGATCCTAACAATTCGACGGGAAAAAGATTTAACATTCATCAATTGTCAGACGGAAAACTATAGGTCGATCATAAACAAGTTTAAGACATTTCGATCTTAAACTTACTAATTAAATGAAAACATAAAACTCTAGTTATGTTTCTAATCAATATTTTAGGGTTTCTCTTAATTTTCTATTTAATCGTTTTTAATCAGGGTCTCAGTTCACTATTATTTGGTCTTAATTAAGATTTCTTAATTAATGTAACTAATGTTATAGAATAATTAGTGTTAATTTTTCTTAATCGGTTTGATTTTATTTTTGATTTATGCAACTACTATAGTTTAATTGGTATTAAAGGATTTGATTTTTATTTTGATTTGTTTTATAAATTATGCTACAATTAAAAATTTTAAGAAATAAATCATAAGGAACAAGATATCAAATTATTAGATTTACAAAATAAATGATATCGAATCATTAAATTTACAAAATACAAGCTAGAAATTAAGATGAATATATTTTTGAAATATTTCATATGCGGGCGGACGGGCGTACACACACTCTCACACATTCACACATATGCGCATGCACTCAAACATTCATACATACTCTCGCTCACACACTCGTACGCGCTCTCTCACATACGTACGCGCGGACACACACTTACACATACAAACACACATGCGCGCACGCGCACTCACTCACACCCCTTCAATTAACTATAATACATTTTACTCTAAATTCGTCTAACATAATTCTATAATCCATCTTACCCTAAATTAATTTAACAAGTAAATTCATCGATTACCTATGATCCTTATATTTTCAACTCTAACCCTAAATTACCAAATTTATATTTGAGTTTTTCATCTATTTTCAATTCTAAAACCCATATAAAACAATTTTCATCAATTATATTTTAATGCTAAAACCGATTAACCCCCAAAGTTATAATAAATTTCAAACAATAATTTCAAACCCATTATTCTACGGCTGATTCAATTCCTCATTATCCATATTTAATATATCAAAAGCAATCATATATTATAATCATCTAATTTCAAAATTTAATAATCTAATTGACAAAATTAGGGCTAAGAGGAGAAAACACTAGTTTTGGCCCGGATTTGAAAAGGAAAAGAGCGATTGTAAGCTCCTGCACCATCAACTGCAACAATAACACCCACAAAAAAATTTAGGGTTAAATCTTATAATTTTTTCGAAAATTTAGAGCAAAAAGCGATGGGGATTACCTTGGCCGCGGGTTGAAATTAGGGAATGAGGAGGAAGAAGGGCCTTCGCGGCTTTTAACTGATCGGCCTATTAGCGACCGTTTAGAACGGTCATTAAGATTATATGAAAGATCGTCAATACATTGGCGACCGTTCATTAGAGACCGTATAATATATACGGTTGCTAATAATTTATTAAGGACCATATATATGTTCACTGTTCCTAATAAACGATCTCTAATACGTACAGTTTCTACTAATGGTATTGTTTATCAGTGATGATTGTGGCGTATTCGTCTACTTATTCATGAAGGCATTGATTGAGAGTCAGCGGATTCCGGATGCTCTGGAGAGAAGTCTTCGCAGTGGCGGCCGATACTTGCGGCATAAATTTTATTGGCGAAGGAGAGAAATGATTTGATATTGTTTCAGTTTTTGTTTGACCGAAATTTGAACTCTTTGTTATTCGTACATATATTTATCTATTTGTATTTGACCGATATTCGCCGATATTATTACTTGTTTTGAGTGAAGATGATAAATTACTTATATGTTACTGGTTTATCTAATGAATGTCAAAAATTATTGACCTATTGACTTTAATATCACCGATATTGACCGATATTGTGATACAAATGATATTTTTGTTGATATTATTTTTTTATATGGTCGATATTGGCCGATACTGTGCTATGATGTTATCAGTTTTATATGGCCGATATTGGTCGATACTGTGTATGAATGATATTTTTGTTGATATTATTAGTTTTATATAGCAGATATTACATGCAATTTATTAGAGATTACATGCAACTTATCAGAAGTTACAGGCAAGTGGTTGGAAGCTACAGACAACTGCTTAGAAGTTTCAGGCAACTTATTAGAAGTTACAGGCAATTTTTAGGAACATTCTACTGTTATTCTCGAGCCATCATTCTTAACGTGGTCGAAATTGAATTGTTTCGCAATAGCAAATTGGTAAAATGTTATCTTAATTTTGTATGCACCTTTGAATATTTGAGATGTGCCCTCAATTGCGCCATGCCATGCAATCTGGATATTGTTTCTCAACATTTGATCATCTTGCGTCACTGGTGGCAAGCTTGACTCCAACTCATGTACTCGATCATACGCAATTGCTGAAGCAGAAGACGGTGCTTGTTGACTGTTACACAAAAAACGTTTTTGTTAACATATTATTATTTGCATTCATGTAGATATTATAAGCAACTTATTAGATATTAAAAGCAAATTTTCTTAGATATTAGGAAAATGCAACTGCTTAAAAATTACATACAACTGTTTAGAAGTTACAGGTAACTTTTTTATAAGTTACAGGCAATTGGTAAAAAGTTACATGCTACTGCTTAGAAGTTGCATGCTGCTGTTTAAAAGTTATAGGTACGTTCTTATAAATAACAGGCAACTGTTTAGAAGTTATATGCAACTGCTTAGAAATTACAAGCAACTTTTTTACAACTTACGTGCAATCTTTTTAGAAATTACAGGCAACTGCTTACAAGTCAGAGGCAAGTAGATGTTACAAGTAAGTACTTATAAGTTACAGACGACTGCTTATAAGTTGCAGACAACTGCCTTGTATATTACTCTAAACAAAAATCAAGTCAAATAAAAACAAAAGTGCTCACAGTGGTCAGAGTATCAACAGATACTTGCATATGGATGACCTTCTCGTTCGTCTCTTGATGGATACATACCATACTTATATAGTCATTTTCGGTTATCATCCTAAGCATATGATCTCTATATTTCTCTATTTTGTATGATTTTTTTAACTTATCAACCGGTGTATCAAGTTGAAACATGATTTTTGCTTTCAATTCGAAGCATGTTGTCGCCTCCGAGATGGTCAAGACCGAACCTTTCCAATTGGATCCACTCACAAAACACATTAATTTTCAAGTTTGGGTCATCCTCAACGAGCAAGGAAGTAAATGAAAATTTAGTTTGTTGGAGTAGTAAATAAAAGTGGAGTAAATGAGAGAAGGTAATGGATAATGGAGAAAATGAATGAGATAATTCTTGTTCTGTTGGCAACATAGACATTTTAGGAGGAAAGTAATGAATTTGGAGGGAAAATGGCTAGGTTGGAGTATCTATTAAAGAAAAATCAACAAAACACAATTCAGGATAGAAGTTACAGGCAACCTGTTAGAAATTACATGCAACTGAAAATCAAAATTTTTCCCCAAAAAAATGCAGCTGTCGATTTGTGCTGGGGCACATAGGTCTCTAACTGTATTCTTGGAATATATTAAAAATCATATGGCTGTTTGTATTGCATAAAATAAGTGATGGGACTAAACGGTTTTTCACATGATGAAAGAGCCTATGGACTTTTCGACAGTTTTTTTTTTCGGCCCGTGCCTTTTCTGTGATTATCCAATGTCGGTAACAAGTTGGCGGTTCAGATGCGGCCTTGGTTCTGTAACCATTCGATTTGGAGCCATGCCAGCTTTTGTCTCGTTGTTTCTTCACGCTCCCCAATAGATATTAATCATTCTCTTTATTGGTAATTATCTTTTTTATTACTGATAAGCAACATTATTATTCCTTAATTTGCTTATTAATTGGATGTTTCTTCCATGTACATTTTTCTATATTTGGTATGAGATCAGAGTAAGCATGCAATTAATTGAGCCTCTTAATAATTGTTCTATGTATACACAGAAGATTCCCAAGCTCTCACACGTAGAAGGTGTTCTTGCTAGTGTTTTGGATGAATTGTACTGTACTTTTAATAAAAAAAATCCAGTGATTAGATCCATTACCAAGCTCTCACACGTATAAGCCTAATTATTATTATGATCTCTAATCATCTGGATCATGGCAAGAGAATTGCGATTTTCTAGAAATTTCATAGAGTAGTAATTTTCTTCTCACATGTGCGGCTATTAATGTAATTATATACTTTTTTTTAACCAAATACTAATCTAATCGTAAATAATAATTTTGTGGTACTTATATCTATATATATCGTTTTATATAATGCAAATAGCCTTGGTTAGAGATTCATCCTTTTCCTTTTTTCTAAAAAAAATTAAAAAGGAGAATAATTATCACCTCTCAAGTTCACATCATCTCTCTCAGCTCTTAAGCTCTCCACATCATCATATCTCTCTCTCTCCTCGCATAAAACAATTGATTATTTATTTTAAATCTTCCACATCATCAATCCTTTTTTTAAAAAATAAATAAATAAAATTCTAGAACCCTTCACGTCTCTTCCCTCATCTTCAGCTTCTCAAATTTTTTTAAACAAACACGTGTAAGCCTCTGCCTTTTCAATGTCAAAAAGAGAGGGCCATTAAATTAAAACTGCCAATTTCATTCTCGTGATTACACGTGGAAAAAAATCATATGATTTGAAAAAAAATAATATAAACTTTTGAAATATTTTCAGATATTTAAGAGTAATAAATAATTCCATTTGGGCCTGCTGTTAAGCCCAATAGTTGTTTGACCACTTTCAGGACACGAGTACAGGCCTGAAAGTTTACTGGAATTTTGTTTTTTTATATTTAGGAGAAGCCAACGGGCCAGTCTGGGCTCTCGAATAATCCACGATATTTTATTGCTTCATGAGTCTCGTTATAGGCTTTACAAGCCCAAATTATTTAGTAAAATAATTATAGTTTGCATAGAAATTCCCCCACCCTCATGTAATTTGTCCATGTGTCCGTACCCTTTAAAAGATTACAAACAACACCTCAGACTTTATTCCTACCATATAAGATAGTCTAATCACAAATTCGTCGTTCAGATATAATTCGGCGAGGTCGAAAATTCGGATTCGGAGAACTATTCGAAAAAAATCGGCAGGTATTCGGGAAAAATTAATATATGAGACGTTGGATTTCGAGAAGTATTTCGAGTAAGAAATTAATATATGAGACGCTAGATTTTGATTTTGTGAATTATTTGCTGTTTTTTGAATTATTAGCTGTTTTTTCACATAATTCGGGAATAACTCGTGAATTATTCGGGAATAACTCGTTTATCAACTGCCTCGTTTATCATGTCTTATGTTCTTTTCCCTTCCTTACTCACTTTCTCAAAACCCTATCAAATCAAAGTTTGTTAATGTTTTCATGTCAAGCAAAAAGACTTATCTTTTTTCTTCTAAAAACTTTAATACTCAAAGCACATCAAATCCAAAGCTATAACTTAGTCATACGAACTTTTGATTTTAGTATGAGTTCTTCTATATTTTGTCAAAGAAAGAAGAAAGATTCAAGTTTTGGACTTGTTGACAAGAGGAGTTGTTGGGTATTTTTTTGTTGAGCCAAACTATCAAATCCAAAGGTTTTTTTTACAAGTTTTTTGGACCCATGGATCCAGACAATTTGATTTAGACCTCAGGGGCTTAACTGCGAGTTTCCCAAAAGGCTTGTTTTAGAAATTATGTGGTGCTGGTTAAATTTGCACATAAAAACCATTTGTAATACACATATTTTAAACTATCTTTTTATTGCATTAAAGACAGTTAAACGTCATAGGAAAAAACAGTGCTCACATCAAAGTGGGGACTCAAATTATCATGCAATATATAGTCATGTATAAAACCTTTGACAAGATCAATTCACATCTCTTGTGATTAGAAGAATGTGTCATATAATCTATAGATTGTCTCACTATTATTCTCAAACAATATTATAAATTTAAAGTTGGAGACTTGGTCAAAATATAACAAGGGAAGAGAGTCTGCGTCCCTAAGCGTTCCTGAAATTGGATTCTAACCACAATTTTAGCTGTTGAATATATATATGAATCATTAAAACCTTTAAAAAGACTAATAATATAAGATTAATATTATCCGCACGCGTGGACTCCAGTAACAAATCAATCAATTGATTAAGACTTTTATGCAAGTAGTTGTATATATGAAGATATAATGCCGAAAATATTATCCTTACATGAAAACGAAAAATATGAGCTTTTGTCAAGTTTAAACCATAAAACCTCGTAGATTAAGGATGCAAAATTATGAACATCCAGATTATATTGTGTGAGGCATAACATAGACCGTACGTTTTCATGTTAGCTCTTCATATACGGTCGTCTCATTAATAAAACTTGAAAAAATTACTATTCATAAAAATGCCACAATATGGAAAAGCATTCCAAAACAAACAAAAAATGAAATTTAAAAGACCAATTGATTTGACTCTTCTTTCTGCCTCTTTCCAACAGCAATTTTTTCCAGAGTTATTTGGCAAGAAAAATTATTATAATTTTGATAAAATTTAAGGAAAAACCTAGCTTATGTTTTAAATCTTTAAAAGAAGTTTTTGCTAGAGCTATTTAAAATCTGTACTCAACTTTTTAGCTATTCCCGAGCTTCAAAGATCTATATTAAACATCTATAAACATTTATATTATTATAACTAAAATTTTCCAAAATAAGCCATCAAATCTAATTTTAACATGTGTACGGCGTGCATCATCAAACGTGCATCACAACAGCGGGTATTATCACAAAACAAACAATATTTTTTTGTTAGTTAAAAAGGTTTATCAAGAGGAAAAAAAAATAAAGGGTTTTTTAACCGAAGCCCCTAAAACACAACAAATTCTTCTACCCCAAAAACTTGGTTTCTTCTTTTTACCCAAAACCAATAAGATACATAATTTTAACCCTTTATGATTTCCATCAACCGGCATAATATTAGATTTTCTTTAAAATATCCCAACCTCTATTCTTATTTGCAAATATGCAATTTCTTCTTCAAATTGAAATTAAGGTTTAGACCTCTGCCGTACCTTTATCAAAATCGGCCATGAAATCAGGAGTATCTCCAGCATCCTTTTGCAGCTATGAAAAGGTTGACTGATTTTGCAATCTTACTTGTTGTCTTCGGGTAAATGGTAAACCTAAAATTTATGGAGAAAAGTTAAAGTTAAAGTTAACTGTTTTTTTCTGATGGAAATCATAAAGGGAGCAAAATGATGTATCTTATTGGTTTTGGATAAAAAGTAAATACCAAATTTTGGAGGTTAGAAAGGAATTTGCTAAGTTGTAGGTGGCCTGTAAATAAAAAACTAAAGTATAAAACCATCTTTGAGTAAAAATAAACCGAGTAAAGTTGTCCAAGGCGGTAAATCGAAAGAGACAGGCCATCAGAAAACTAAAAAGGAAAAAAGAAAAGAAAAAAAACGAAGAGGAGGAAGAAGAAGAAGGTTGACAAAGAGGAAGAGGAGAATATAAATAGAGTTTGACCTGCAAAGAGCCCGAGACTCCTCCTCCGGTCCCTTCCGCGTTCGAGGGTCTCGCGGTCTCCATCGTCATCTCGTTAGGGTCAGGGTTAGGGTTTTCACCCTCCCATTAAAAATCCCACCTTTTTTTCCTTCTAGCTTCGAAATTACCATGCTCGTGATCAATTCAGATGCCTTGGTGGAAAAGCAGCAGTTCTTCCCCTTCCTCTTCCTCGTCTTCCCCCGTCGCATCTCCCCGCAAGCCTCGTAAGGATTTCGCCTCCCTTTTCAGCCGCAGGGCCGGCGAGATTACGCACCCTCGCCTCACGCGCCAGCGGAAGCTTCGGCATCTTGTGGATATCGACGTCGCCGCCTTAGATGTCAAGGTAGCGCCGTCGCAGCCGCTGCCGCTGCCGGGGAATTCGCCGGCGTCCCCCACGAGGAGGGAGCTTGGGGATTCTGCGGGGCGGTTTCGGCTGCCGTCGCCGACGGAGAGGGGATGGGGCGATGAAGGGAGCGGGTATGTTGGGGATTTGTTGTTGTCGCCGGAGAAAGTGAGAAGGTATGCGGGATTCAAAATCTCTTGTATATTTAGAACTCTCTCTCTCTCTCTCTCTCTCTCTCTCTAGCCACAAGCCACTTGCAGGATGCAACCTTAGCAATTTGATTTTATGTGTAAAAAAATGGGATTTTTAATAACTGTTTCGGCTGTCTGCAATTTGTGTGCGTATTAGTGGAAGCAATCATAACAGTTCCTTAATCTACTGCAGTAGGTTAACCTATCAGGCTGCAGGTCTCAAAAGTCCTGAACATGTTGATTCACCACAAGCCAAATCGATGTTCAGTCATCATAGAAAGGCCCTCCGTGATCGAAATTCGGTAGAAACCGAAAAGTTCAGGCTACGCATACCTGCTAAAAGTGCTCCAGCTAGTGGTTTTTCGAGTCCAGCACGCAGTCCTAGAAGGATGAGTAATGTAGATTGTGTTTATTCTTCCTGCAAGTTCCCTCAAGGGATTCAGATGTGGTCATCTCCCGATATCCCATCAAAAGATTTTATGACAGGTTTCTCCACCCAAAATTCACCGGAGAGATATAGTCCTGACTGCTCATCACAATATAGCCCCGCTTCGAAAAGCCCTGTTGTGAGACCACGAAATCCAAGTGCACCTCCATCACCGCGTCATTCTAAGACCTGCCCAGACAATAATGGTAACGCCACTTTTCATCCACTGCCTCTCCCACCAGTACCTGCAGTTCCGTTGCAGCCAAGCTATTCTCATCCTAATACACCAAAACCTGAACCATCTCCATGGCAAAAGCAAAAACTCATTGGGAGTGGTACCTTTGGAAATGTCTATGTTGCAACAAACAGGTATGGAAATTCCTGTTGAGTGATTTGGATATCTTATTTGCCTTTTGAAGACAACTGCATGGTATCCTTCCACAGGCATGATGGTTCCTTATGTGCAATGAAAGAAGTAAATTTAATTCCCGATGACCCAAAGTCTGCTGAATGCTTGAAACAGTTGGAACAGGTTTGTTTTTCCATACCTCATATGCACTCTTGCGAAAAGGTGTTTCCCCCTTCTTTTTTAATTCCATGAACGTGAAGAAGCTTATTCAATTATGCTGGATACTAAGAAGGTTGAGACACAGAAAGCTGAGTTTTCTTAGGGTATATTAGCTAAGCCACAAATCAAATACTTATGCAACTCAAGTTGCCTGCATTATTTGTTGTTGCAATCCAAGCAACATTCCCACAGTTTCCTATGCTACAATTGCTGCCGAGTTTATGAAGCTGGTGATTGGTTAGCTGCGGCTCGTGCATAGAACAACCCTTTTGTAACTCAAGCAATTCAAATGATGATGATTATGATGAGGCAGCATCCCGTGACTGTGTTGAGTTGTGGTAACTTTTAATGCGGCCGGTTAAATCCAATTTGAAAACTTTTATGCTGCTTCAGTTGCAGTAACCAAACAACGGTATGCATGACTCAGCAATAACCATAACTAATGCAACAGCAGCTTGAGTTAGAGCTTACGAAACGACCCAAATAATGTGGGTTACTGAGAGACTTTAAGAGATGGAACATAACTAGAAATTCTTTGAAATTCTAAGCTGTTACTTCACTTGTGTTGTTTAGCACAAAGTGTAAGCTTACTGTCTTGTATGAACATTATCACGTATTATGTGGATGATCGATCACATTTGTATTCATTCTTGTACACATCATCTGGTGAATTATATCATGCCCCTTACTCTAAATCGTGGGGTGTTGATCATTATATATTGCCATCTGTTGATTGGTAGCCAAATGTATCGACTTCTACAATCACCTAACTATAGAAATCCTCTCTTTTTGACAAATGGTTATTTTTAAAATTTGAATCAGATGTTTTCTTCATATTGTTTTGTAATTAAAACTATCTAACATTCTCATTTGACTTATTCTCTATCAGGAAATAAAAGTACTTAGTCAATTAAAGCACCCAAATATTGTGCAGTATTATGGATGTGAAATGGTGAGCTGTGTTATTGTATGTGATGCTTCAATGCTGACTGAATGCAAGCTGCTCAAATTAGTTCATTAATGTATGCAGACTGAAGATCGATTCTTCATATTTCTAGAGTATGTTCATCCTGGCTCAATCAATAAATATGTTCGCGATCACTGTGGAGCTATGACGGAATCAGTGGTTCGCAATTTCACACGGCATATACTCAATGGGCTGGCTTATTTGCATGGCTCGAAAAACATCCACAGGTTCTCATTTAAACTATAACTTTGAGTGAACATCTTCCTTCAATATAAAGACCATGAAAAGCTCATGTCCGAGAAATCTTTGAGATGATATTTGAGTCGATCACCATTTTGATTTATCTTTTTAAATTTTCTATCCTAATAGCATTCTTAATTTTATGTTTTAATTGGATTTACTGTTAGACTAGGAGAAATTATTCTGAATTTCCTTGCAGAGTGGATATATTCTCCATGGTTCCATGGGTGTAAACTTCATGAGCACTTGCCTTTGGGTCTTGTAATCAGCCCCTTTGTTGCCAATAATTTTGCTGAGGTTATTATAATCCGTCAAAGGTTACATCCTTTTGTCTTTCCGACCTCTATAGGCACTCTAAGAAGAGGTGAAACTTAGCCACGAATCTCACCAATCTTATGATTACTTTTCATGTCCTGCCTCTAATAATCCCTTTCGACGTTCACCCAAACCTGTACTTCCGATGAAGCTAGCTCATGTGCTACGAGCTATGGCATCTTTCCTCTCTTCCCCATTCACCTTCGGAACCCATTTTTCATTTACTCCAAACCCCTTCTCTTCGAAACTGTAAGGAAATAGCATTGAGGTTAGAGAGGAGAATAGGTTTTAAAGAGAGGAATAGAATGAGTTCAAGAAGTTTTTAAAATAGTTTATAGAGGATTAAAGTTGCCTATGGCTAGAATCAGTTTTAAGATTGGGTATTTTCTGAGCAAGGAGATGAAGTAAAGAAGGGGTGGATAAATATATCATTTTGGTTCATATAACAGGTAATAGTGTCTTTAAAGGGTCACATGCCAAGCAAATAGGAGTCTTCCATGTCATATTCTGACTGAGGGACATAGATAGGTACCACACCACAGGTTAGGAAAATATTAAGGGATTTTAATGCAAGAGAAAGAAAATTTTGATTATGGTAATGAAGTGCAATATGATAAATCTTGGAACATCAACCCAAGCCATGGAGTCAAATCAGTTTGTATCTCCTCTCCATACTGGAATGTATATGGCATTTACGCCTTAACGGTTCTCATGCCAAAATTTAGACATAATTTGTTCACTGTTAACTTATCTTATCTTCTTTTTTTTTGGGTGGTTATTTTTGGGATCTGTGTATAAGTTCCATTCATATGCACTAGGGTTGGAATTCTATTCTTTTGCATATTATATATTCATCAGATAAAAAGACCACATGCTTAATAGAATTTAGTGCACGTGGCCATCACTTGAGAATTTTCAAGTAAGCTGATGATCAAGTTTACCTCACAGGTTTTGCTGGCTCATTTTTGTGTATCTGCCATTAATTATCATTATTTCCATATGTAAAATGTTATCTGCAGTTACTCCGTGTAATATTCTCATGGTTGATTCTTTTCTCTTCCATATCGCACTTATTTTACATGTATCTTAAAAGCACCATAACCCTGACATATTTTTTTCCCTCTGTTCTTTTCCTTCATTTAAATGAGTTTGGTACTCGTTTTTTTTAACGAAGCTCCTATGAATAGTTTTATTTAAGGTTGGCCCATTATCCTAATTAGTATATTATTCTGTCAGGGACATTAAAGGAGCAAATTTACTTGTTGATAGTTATGGTGTAGTGAAGCTTGCAGACTTTGGGATGGCAAAACATGTGAGTCTGACTTTTGATATTCATAAATATCAGCAATTATTCCTCAGATTGGAGTACTATTACATTGTTTTTGTGTGGTCAGTCAATTGGTCTTCAACCTTGATTTTGATGCTATTTGCTCCTATATCAATTATATTATATGTTCTTTTTATAAAGTCTGTCCGAACTGGAATTGTGGACTTTGCGATTGATCCAAGTTAATTAGTGGATATAGTCAGCTAGCAACATCAAATTTAGCAAGGAAAGAGTATTGTAGTTATGAGTCCATCTTTATTTAAGCACATTAGGAAATCAGTTCTTCTGATTACTAAAGTTTATGCAACTCATTTGTTAACTAAAAGTAAATCATAAAGAAACGGCTGCTGGGTGGTTTTAATGTTCTTATATATTAGAGGCCTTCAGGCAGCAATCCTTATTTGTCGACCTCTATTTTATGGTCAAGAGTCCTTTTGTTTGCTGAAGTGCTGACAAATTCTTTTTATTGTTGATGAAATTGGCAAATTTTATTCAATAAGCTGCTTTTATTGGTGTGTTGACTTTCATTTAAGGTCACAGGACAACTGATGAGCATTATTTTCAACAAACTTTGTGCATCTTCGGCTTGTTTTCCTTGAGCTTTGAAGTGGTTTCTTCCATCTTCTGTTGCACATTTCTTGCCATCATGAGAACTTGAACTGGTTATTCACTTCTTTCTCCAAGGAAGATTTCGCTATTTTGTTTTGGATTTTGTTATAAGCTGGTAGTATACTCATACATGCTCATACTGGTTATTTTTACTTGTATATAAACTACCGAGAAATACAGAGAATTGGCTCTATCTCCAGGAAGTTTGCTCAATAGCCAGCTATGCTGTCACTGTAGCCGCTGACCTTTATTAGACGTTTGAGATTCACTATTCCTACTATTTGTTAAGGCATATTAGTTATGACCTAACAAATTGAGTATGAGGCGGATGCCAAAGTTGGAATTTGGGTGATGTAGAGTGTTTGGTTTGTTTGCTGAGTTTATTTTGGTCCCTTTTTCAGTTGAGCGGGGCAGCTGGTGCACTCTCATTGAGGGGAACTCCGTATTGGATGGCTCCTGAGGTAATTCTTTGTTGTCTGCTCTGTTGCAGCATCAGCTGCTTTTCATTGTAAATATTCTGAAACTTTGTCGATTTTCTTGTTCTCCTTGGTGAAAATATACAGCCATTACTTAAAATTCTAATGACAATTTGAATGTTGGGGGAAACTATGTGCTTAATATTTCTTTACTGCAAACTAACAGCTAATGAATTTTACAATCTGGATTCTACTTGAGGAGATCTAGGTTCGAACACCTACATTATTGGGATGCCTGAGGCTTTAAAACAGCAGGAAAGCATACTTAGACATACTGTCCCATAATGTGTGGTTGATTTCGTTTTATTTGAGAAGTTCTCCAACTTTAGAATGCTCTAAGGGAAATTAAACGAGAAAGACATGACATCAATAAATTTAAGGAATGGAGGACTTTGTTCTCTAATCTCTACTCTAATCAATCTACTAAATATTCGATCCTTCGAGAAATCTACCTGACTAAAATATTGTTAACTAGCCTTTATAAAAGACTTCAATTTCATTGAATGCCCCAACTACCTAGATAAGTTTAAAAAAATGAGGAGTCCTTATCTATTTTATAAATACAAATTTAAAACTAAAAGGTTTAGAATAATATAGCTATGAAATTACTGAGGTCAAACAATCATTCACAGTTCAGTAAGAAAGGATCAAGAATTCAGTTTCGCGTAAAATCACAAGATAAACAAAGGAATGAGAATTTTGAGCGGTCGTTGAGTCGCTTTAAGGTTTGCCACACTCTCCAATTTGGCAATCTTCAGAATAATTCAAGAAGAGGTCATTGAGTAATTTTGATTTGTTACTATAAAAGGTCTACAAGTCTAAATTGCAGAATAATCTGCTGAAATTTCTCAGAGTTTGCACTTTGATGATCTGGTGCTTTTTGATTGTGTTAAAATATCCAAGTTTCATGGATTTTGCATCTTGATACCCTTATGCATTCTTCCACACTTGAATGTCTGGACCCTGGATCGTAAAACATGACTAGGGTATAGGAAGAGAGGACTCCACAAAAAACAACCTTCCAAATGTTGTTTTCCAAAACAAAAACAAAACAAAACAAAACAAAAACGTAATATGTCTATTCTTTGACTACCCTCCTCTCTGCAGATACACAGGCACGCAAACACACAGACACACCCCACAGTAGATAAATAATTAAAGAGTGGGATGAATGATAGAAACATTTTCCAAAGTATCACTATGACCATTGTCTTATATATGTTATCTTCTCGAGTCATTAAAAATTCATACAAGTTAAAAGAAACATCAACCAAAAATCATTTGCTAGTGTCAAACTACCCATGACACTCTTTCTGAAACAGGACTTTCTTGTTTCCTCTGTCATGAACCTTAAACCCAGGGCCACAGATTAGTTTATCCATGTTAATTTCTTCTCAGAAAGTCTCCTTCTCTCCTCTGTGTACTATCAATCAGCTCTCACAGATCAGGAAAAGGTATCAATGCAGGCAATGCTGAAGTTGACTGCTTTTGGGGAAAAGAATCTCCTTGCCAAAATTAGGTCGTGATATCCTAACAATTGGATGCTAGTCATGTCTCTGGGTTGCTAACAAATCCACGCAGTGCTGAACTTGATTCCTTTTGGGCTAACTCGTAATGATTGGTTACCAGCCCTGTATATCAGGGTGATTTGAAATCAGAGGCGCACTAGAGATCTTGAATGAGATAGTAATGTCATCAATCAGCACTGCAGTTGAATATAATAGTACCCAATTTTCAATTATGAAGAGAAACATACCTCAGAAGAGGAAAATTTAAGTACAGCTTTATTTCCTGGATTTGACATTAATTTAAACATCGTTGTAAGTCTTGCGCAATCCTTTTCTTTAATGCAGGTTGTCCAGGCTACAATGAATAAAGGTATAAGTTATGATTATGCTGTTGATATCTGGAGTTTGGGCTGTACAATTATTGAAATGTTCACTGGGAAACATCCTTGGAGTGGACTTGAAGGGGTAATTAATATTCACGTTTCTTTCTGTGCCAATTTACAATTTTCTATCTTTTTTCGAACCTGTCAGATGCTGTACATATCATCTAAATTTGTGTTATTTTGGATCTTTTTGATATTCTGGCAATAGCATGATCTACTTGAACTATCTTGGTTTCTAGTACATATCATTTAAAAATAAATGCTTAAAGTATATCTATTTCAGTACATTTTATTTTGTTCATGATATTTGTTGGATATCATCCCTTCCTATGAAGCTTGGTTCTACTTGAAGTATGGCCATGATATCTATTTTAGTACATATCATTTTAAAATATATGCTTAAATATCGTCAAATTCTCCCTTTCCCCCTTCTATTTCCAAGGCACTGTTCAGATATGGCCATGACCTACAACTGGATGACAAAAGGACCTATTGCTGAACCTATGGAATTCGGACAAAGGCCACGTGTAAATTTCTGTCATCAATGTTTTCATGTCAGAATTTAGTCCTATTGCTGATTCAGAAATAAAGTATTAATATATTAGCTATCTGCCCTTATTTTATATTATATTTATGATAGCATTGACAATGTAGAGGTGGTGCAGATCTTGTTTGGCTACCATATGTAGCATTAAAAAAATGTGCAGTACAGATATTGATGAATATAAATGCATGTTCATATTTGGTTCAGATGTCCATCAATTCTAAGCACACCATTAGTTATGATCCCAGAATGTCGCTCTAGTTTGAGTGCAATGGTAACTGTTTGAAATTTGAATTTCATATTAATAAAAATATGGAAACTATTTGATGGTCATCTTGGGTAAGTATGCTTCCTTATGGTCGGTCATTTATCAATATTCAGATTCAGAACCAAATCAACACGTATATGAATACCGTTACTTTATATGGTTGACCCTAGGCACAAGTGACGATAGGATTGACACCTCCATCTGTTTCCTCCCCTAGTTCTGTATGGACAGTCGTATACAGGTACAAAACAAGAGGATGTTAAAAATAAAGCAATTCTTGTTGAAGTTTGTTTGAGTTTTGAAATATCTACCCATATTAAATTGGAATTTTGCTTCTTTGGAGTCATTAAAAAAACATCTGCTTGATGGATCTTACTCTTGGCCCTAATTCTTGAGGTCTTTTTGGGTTCTTATTGACTTTAAGGGTCCATTCGGTAGATATGAATCTAAAAGAGAATGCTAGATTCCACCAAATCTTCCCGCTTAGCACAACACAATTAGGAATTCCCAGAATAAATAGTTCATATAGGAATTGCATTCACTTCATTCCTAGGAATCCAATTCTCTTCAAAAACCCTCGTTTTAGAAACCGTACAACAAATATATTTTTTCAAACGTCCATGTTACACAGTGGTCACATCATCATTGTCGTCACCACTCACCACTGCCATCACCCTAGGGAAATGCCTAGGTGTGGATCTAAACTTACATTCTTAGACTAGTAAAATTATTTGCTTTCTTAGATTTGCTTATATGACAATTTTATGTTATTATTATGACTCTGTAAACAGACTTTTAAAAATTTATTATATCGAATCATATCCTAGAATTTTAACAAATTACTAAGTGGCGAATTCGACCCTTATTGTCTCTTTTATTTGTATCCACTTCCATGATAATTACCCTACTGCCAAAGTTCACGCAACTCTCGTATCTGAATAATTTAGAATAGTTGGAGGTTGTTTACCAAGTTCCTTAGGGGCTTCCCTGTCAATGCATGCAACTGGGGCCTATGATTAAAGTATATCTCGCCTTAGCAGCCGGCTGCTATATCAAATATCTGACTATGGAGATATTGATTTTATTCATTGAATTATTTGAAAGGTCGTCAGTTTGGAAATACAAATAAAGTCATCGCATTCTCATCGAAATAGCTATTAATATGAACAAAAAGTTAATATGCACCATCTTAGAGACTACATGCCCTCTTTTTTGATAAATCCTTAGGCCTTAGTTGCTTTATTCTTGAGTTCTTGTGCATGCCTTTTGTAGATATTCTGAATTTTATACTTCATTCATAATGAATACAGCCTACAGCAATGTTTAAAGTCCTGCATAAAGACCCAGCCATACCAGATAGGTTGTCCTCAGAGGGCAAAGACTTTCTTCGACAATGCTTCCGTAGGAACCCGACTGAGAGGCCAACAGCAATGAAGTTGCTTGAGCACCCTTTCATTCTAAATTCACATCACCACAAAATTCATGGTTCTATTCATGCTATTGCAGGAATCAAAATTGGTGTAAGTCTAGTTTTTTTCCTTACGCCTGGTGCTCACTTGTATATGCTTCCAAGTACTATATTCAACATGTTTAATTCAACAGGAGACTAACGACAGTCCAAGAGACCGGACTAAAGCTAGAAGTGAAACTAGTGTGAAAGCGAAAAGGTTACCTAATGGGTAAGTTTAATAATCTATTTTAGGGTTAATTGCACAAAACACCTCCTCGGACTTGTGTATATCCCTCAAGTGATTTGTTAGCGCAAACACCCCCTGTGGTCGTTGTTGCCCAGACCCCTTAAAAACTCATATTCAACCCTTAAAAATGGGTGGTACAAGTGCTGTAGGGTAAACTACAAGGCTGTTTTGTTCAATTAGCCCTTTATTTTATATTAAACATTTTCTGTTTGTTTACCCAAGCTTACCAATATTATTATTTTATTAACAGAGAGGCCAGCTCCCATCTGGAAACGCATGAGTCTGCAGGTTCACGGGTATACACACATTCCATGCCTGAGGGTATCCCTAATCTATTGGCACATGCAAATAACAGGTCACTAAGTCCTTCAGGATCATCAAATGTTTCAAATGCGGGGAATTTATCTTCTAGAAGTCATCAGCCATATGCATTACCTAAACCTAATGGAAAAGAAGTTTTGAATCTCTTCTGATATGTTGTTCTTTCTCGTGTCTTTGTTTTTCCTCAAATTTTTATACATTTGTTTTCCTACTCGGAGCCTGGACAAGAAATAGTCTAGTACATATGACCATGGAAATACATGATAGTCAATTGGTTTACGGTGTGTATGCATAGATAGGGATGATAGACACAGCAGTTTCTTGTTGTATACTAGTGGTGGTGGTGGTGGTGTATGCTTGTTTGTAAATTGTAGAACTTCATCAAGGGTTGAAGTTCATTGATAACTTGTGTTAGAAACCATACAATTGTAGCTGTCAAAATTTATTATTGATATTTAAATCCTTCATGGATTTTCTTTTTGGCACCTACACTTCTCCATGGGACTTAATGTTGGTTTCATTCTTTTGATTATCTGCTAGAATTTCACGAAGCACCCCTGATTCATGCAAATAGGGAATTTGTATGATTGCATAATTTTATGCTGAAACTGCCTTTTAGAATATGACCAAAATATGTTGGAAGATACACGGAATCAATTTTAATATGGTTGTACTTTCATATTAACCATCATGTTGAGGAAATGGTGTCTGATTATCTCTCCAATGCATGCGGAGGGGTCGCCGGTTCTTTTTGAAAAAACAAAGGAAGAAAGAAAGAAAGGTGTCTGATTGCCCAGGGGCTCATCATACCCTTTCAAAATCCCTTGATTATAGCTACAGCCACATCTATGTATGAGAGACCTACTTCCATATTTTCCATCCACCAGAACTCTATGCACCAGTGGCATCAACTTACCTATGAATCCATTGCCTTTCAGAAGCAACTTCAATCTCACTATATAATTATCCACCAATGACAACATAGAGCTCCTAGAAAAAAGACAGATCCGTTGCTCAACGGCTGTACAATGAAATTCTTTTTCTTTTCGAAAGTTATTTTCCAACAGTTAGGAAGATTCTATGTTTGATAAAGTGGCCATTTTTGCCTTTCAGCAGCATATTTACACGATACAACGAACAAGGTCCAATCTTTAAGCTTCCGGAGATCACTGGATGCAAACTAACAGAAGGTAGAGATGATCACATGTAGATATCATCAACCGAGACGTGAATGCTATCAAGCCCTTTCTTCAATTAACAGCGCTTCAAGTTCTTCCCTGCGCCTTTCCAAGTCCTGCATTGGTCAGAAAAAGGTTGATGATTATTGCAAAGATTACAATTTGAATGACCTGTGGTATCTAAATGCGAAGATAGCAAACAAAAAATGAAAATAATAGATCTCATGATATGTAACCACAGAGATAAAGGCATATCCTACTATTCAATAATATCCAGACAACTGAGAAGACCGAATGTCATATTTTTAATACGTAAGAAATTAGGAAATAATTCTAGAAAGGCTGGAAACAATAAGAAGTACAGAACCGCATGTTTTATTACTCACAATCGATGCACCTAAGGATACTTATTAAAGTCCTGCTACTCAGCAATGGCTATCAACATAGAAGCACAACACATCATAGGCATTCCATTCTAACAGTTCCTGCATATTCCACATGTGTGCATGTGTGAGGGCGGATTATGACACTCTCAACAACATTTTCCTCGTCAACGAATTTCACACTAAATACAAGAGGGTTAATTTAACATCAACTGAATACCAGTCACCTTATAAAATCCTTCGAGTCCTGCTTCATTGCCGATCCCGTTTTGATAGGAAAAAAGGCTTTGATAACAAATATTATGAAACCGAGCATAATGAATTTGTAAATAAGGCAGTTCACTTAGGTTGATAACAGTGGTTGAGTAGGTATATGATAGCATCAAGGCAATGTGGTTTATTTAAGTTGATTTGGCAAAGGAATATGTTTTCTCCTACGAGTAATTTGGGCTACAGTTTGAATTAACAAATGAACACTGGATACTTGAGTGAAGAGCAGCAAGCTATATCGAGATAGCTTGTGTTCATAAATTAAACATAAGCTTTAGAATGACGTGACAAGGATAAAATGATTAGTTAAAACCTAATGCAAGTTGTGAGTCGATTGAAACTGTGATAACGATAAATATTGATTTAACAGGTCTCCAAACCATAACTATGTTCGCTCAATAACAAATATGGATAAAAGATTATATGCCCAATGGATCTCCGTTCTGTATACACTATATTTAAGAGGACATGCTGACAGCCAGCCATTTTAGCCCTAATTTTACTCTAGAAAATAAATAGTAAAAAACCCCAAAACACCAATCTATCAACAAAATACATAACCTCGGACTTTCAAATTAAAAGCAACAGCCTTGCACCACAACATCATCCTCTCCAAATCTAAATCGCATCATCATGATAATAGAAAGTCAAGGAGTCTTATACTTTCTAATCAAGTGACTTTGAAAGTAATCTTATGGTGAAATACAAGATGGCATGCTGAGTAGTTACAGATTTTTATCATACATTGTGCTCCCTAATGTGGAAAAGCAACACGTTGTTTTGTTCCATACTTATAAACGTCGTGTTGTCCTTTCATTTCACATTCATCCAAAAAAACATGTTTAACAGTTCTACCTGGAAACTGCTTGAAAGCTAACAACAAGACCTTCATCTTTCAAATTCAAAAAATGCACCTAAAATTCCTTTTCCCGTTCCTTGTAGACTCCTAAGGAACCTCCGTCCTTCGAAATAAATTCAAAAGCTATTTTAATCTAAATTATAGAGGTTATTAACTGATGCTTTGGTTTTCTTTAATGACAAGTTGAACTTCGATTTTGGAGTTGTCTTAAAACTTGCAGTTTGAATTAAAACATATATTTATTTTGCTATAATACTTTTGTCTTCCCCGTGGATCTATAAATATAGCTCTCTACAGGTAAAGAGCACCAGCACCCATCATCACTTGCTGCAGCGCCAAATGCGATATTACATTCTTGTTGTATAAGGCACAGCTACAAACTATCAGTTCGATAAATTTATTTATCCTGACAGAATCTAATCCATTAGCTGTGTACAACAACAAGGCACACCAAAAGATGAATTAAATCAACATTTAATTGAACTTCGCATTAAACTAATATTTAGCTATAAGTGTTTCTATAATGAGCTTTAATATTAACACTTTGGACATATCCAATCCAATTCATTTGTTCTCCTTAATAGGAAGGCGATAATCGCTACCAGCCCACATAGCCTATAAAAGGCATGCAAGCAGGTTTGGGTTTTGCTTAGTTACTAGCTTGCTGAATCAATATATAGGACAGGTGTGGGGAGGAGGAAAACAGCTCTGGTCAGGAAAACGAAAATAACCTGCAATCGATATGTAAAGTATCTTCTACTGAAATATCATTTAGTACAGCTTTTGATAATTAAATGGCTTATGAAGTTGTAGGATGTATAGTTACCTCTAAATCTTTAGCTGCTTGCTCTCTAGTAATCTCCTTATGCTGGTGAGCACGCTTCAGGAAGCCAATGCATAGTACACCCTAAATATACAGTAGCAACTATAAATAAATATCCAGCAATATATAACACATGATGCATACTTAGAATAATACTGCCGGCGCTATAAAATTAGGTGGAAAAAACAAGCTGGTAGTATGACTAATACTTAAATAGAAACACCCAGGCATCTGCACAGCTTCTCAAGCGTTTAAACTCGTTTAAGATTTCTAAGACAAAAATTAACATATATAAGCAAATTATCTGAAGTATCAAGGCCATAATAAGGATTAAGCCATTAAAAATAAGATTAGTCATACTGACAAAACAAACGAAGAACAAGAATTAACAGTGTATTAACATTTTGTTTTGAGAAATATGGATAAGGCCGATTGTGACATAACAAAAATCTAAGAGAGGTGTCAAAACAACTGAAGTGAAGATAATTGGCACGTCTGATGAGGGGTCTAGTGGATTAGAAAGAATTCCAAAAGCTAAAAGGCAAAATAAACCATAAACTTGTTCTGAAATGTTAAAATCATTTTAACCATCAATCATATATTAAGAAATTAAAAGTTTTCGCATTTAGACTATGATATTTTAAATTGCATGCATCACACAGTCAGTTCCAATAAGAGCGCACACATAAAGGTAACATCATCCATATCTCTTAGCTGTATGTGCATTTTACTAACAACACAGCAAATCTACGAAAAAAGAAACAAAAAGGTAATAGGGCAAGTTATTACCGAGATAACATAGGTCAATCCACACGCAGCAAGAAGATAACTTGCAATCTCCTGCAGCAGCACCAAATCCCTACGCTCTCCGCTCACATCCGGAAATGCTCTGGTCATCACAGCAACACTGAAACTCAAGAATTTAACGCACACACTTCAACATCGCCATACAAAACATAGCTGAAACAGAAAATTTAGAAGAGAGATAAAAGATGCTGCATACAAAATTTGCAGCATTCCTCTGCCAGCCCAGTACTCAAATACCTAGCATACACATTTCAGCAAACACCTTAAGAGATTGAGTTTACACCAAGCTTTTTATCATAAAAAAAATGAATCAAACAATCACCTTCCAGAACTTCATAATGAAGCTCCATTCGGTCTCCACAACGGTCACGAAAAGCGCAATCGCAACGGCGTAGCATCGAAATATTCCACCAAAAATCTTCCAACAAAAAAAAAACAAATAAAAATAAAATAAAATAAAACATCAGTCGGATGAAATAATGAAGAAGGAGCTAGGGTTTGGTTGAGGGTGGATGCATGATGCTTACATCGAAGCCGTTCTTGAAAGATCTGATGGCGGAGAGGAGGTTGACGAAGACGCAGAGCAATGCGACGACGGCGGTAAGGAAGCTGAAGCACCTGCAGACGATCAGCAGCGGGTCCGGCCTCGATCGGATCCTCGACGACGGCAGCGTCGGCGGCGGGCGAGAGGAGGGAGAGGCGTCCGTCGCCATTGGAGTGTATTCGCTAGGGATAGGGCTAGGGTTAGTGTTTGGGATGAGAGATCGAGATGAGTTTGGAGTGGAATTGGTCGTTTCTGTTTGAGTTGTGAGAGGAAGAGAGTAGAAGCAGCATTATTTTTATTTTATTTTATGAGAGAGAGATAGATGAGGGATAGCTTCAGGACTGGGGAGTAAAACAGAGAAAGGAAAGTATTTGATCCTCTGCACACATCAATTCTTTTATGCATTCCTAGTAGCAGAAGCAGAAGTAACGTGATCTCCTGACATTAAACCCTAGCAAATGTTACAGTATTCATGTTCTGTTATATTTTGACCGATTCCGATTATTAGAATATAAAATGGCAGTAACCGTCATCACAGCTTTGTAAATTGTGGTTGTGGTGCAACAAATAATTTATAATCAACCTAATTTCTAATTCATCAAGGCCCCTTTGGCTGCGGGATTTAGAAATTTGGATTCCAAAATTTTACTGTTGAAAATTTCTAGATTTGGTAATTTGTTATTTGGTTGCTTTTGGATTCTTAGTATTGGATTTGTAGATCCTTATAGTCTTTGTTTGGTTGGTAAAAAAAATTGGGATTTGGATTTGAGAATTTTATAGAGAGATAGATAAAGAGAGAATTATTAAATAAATAAAATACATGGTCCCGTCTAAAAGTAAAATGAATAGTTGCAAATCCTTAAAAAAATTTATGATTCAAGATTCCTTGTTTTGTGGTGGGCCCTCCATAAAAAACAAAGGAATCCTAGAAATCCAAATCGTCCAACCAAATACAAAATTATTGAATTCTTGGATTCCACGATCCAAATCCATAATAATCCTGCAACCAAACATGCCCTCAGTAACCTACTTAAAAGCGAATTAATTATTTTGAAAATAACGAGCACGGGCTTAAGACTCGGTCTAGAGGGCCTTCCACCTTATGGACGCGTGATGAAATATAAAATAATAATCATCAACCTTTATTATAATTTTGGAGTTACAGTGTAGTGGACAATATATGTGCAAAAGACAGCGGACTGCATTGGTTATGGTCGCAATAGATGGTGACCATGATGGCAGAGACATCGATGGAAAAAGATGACCGCCAGAGACAAAGGGGTATTTCAAGCGGCAACCGATGACGGCGGCTGGCGACGATTGTAAAGGCAGCGGGCAACAGAGAGCGACGGCCGACAAAAGGTGGTGAGGGACAACTGAGGGCGAGAGTGTGCAATGAGAGAAAAGATTGAACAGCGGTTGATGCCGTGAGATGGTGACGGGAGCCGGCCGGCCATCGACGGAGGGTGGCTTCTGGCTACGAATAGTCGCAGGCAACAAAAGGTGACATTATGCGGTGATAACTAGCATCGGGCGATGGCCAGTAATGGCCGACAGGCGAGTATCAAGCAAAGCCAGGGACGGAGAGCCCCGATAGCGTGCAACAGGACACAGCGGCGGACAGCGATGAAAGGAGACTAACTATGACAGTCGCAACAGTAGTTGTGCAAGACGTAGGGGGGACAAGCACTAGTATCAATGATACCATTTTCCTGATTTTAAACTAGCTTATTCCAGAGAAATCTAAATTCCAGGAATATTATAAGCTTCAAAACATGCATGAGAATTTTCCATGGGAATCTAAAATTCCGGTTAAGATTATCATGTATCAAGCGCATCTGTAAATGATTTATACGCACAAACTCTTTTATGAAATACTCGAAGTCTGCTCTTAATATTAATAGCACAAATAAATCCTAAAGTCTTATTAAATGAAGCTTAAAGCTAAACTAGACATTTTTGTAAACAATAGGCGGCGAACCTGAGTTTGAATCCGAATTTTTTTGCCCAACCGTAAGGGGGCTTTAACATTATGCTATAGTGGTACTTGCATGATTGTGTGAGTTGTTTGAAATAGATTTTGTGTGTCTTTGAGGGGGTTGAAAGGCAGGAAGAAGGGTTTGTTGTGTTAAACTAAGGGGGATTTGTCGTAAATGATTTATAAGTTTCTTGATAAAATGCAAGAAGCCTTTCTCATTTTTGATTGAAAATTAAAAAACCCTCTTTACTTGATATGGAACTATAGACACTATGGCAAACCTGATTGCATTGTAGAATGGCCATATTAAGATTGCCAATATGGTAGGCACATTAATATCCAAACAACTGCTTCGCGACAGTCGGGCAAGTATGTTTAGGTAACCCAAAAAAATTTGGATAGAACCTGATGATGCTCAGTACTGAGAACTCCCCAGATTATGATACGTGGCAGATGACGTGTCCCAAGGCTTACGGGAAAGGAGTAAGAACGGTACAGTCCTTCGACCCGAGGATGTTCTCGACCTTCGATGACCTCCCAGAACACTCATGTGCTCATCCTACAAATAACCATTGGCTCACTTCCGAGCTCTCCTGCACGCCAGAGCTTCCTCAGCTCGCCTCCGAGCTATCACAGAACCAAGCTTGCTCGGTCTCCCGCTCACCTCCGAGCCTCCCGCCGAGCTCAGCTTCCTCGGTCTCATCGACCAACCCGGAGCGCAGATCATCAGCGTCCCAGACATGGCCCCGCGAATCTCGCCATACGCGAGATATCCTCCGCCCCACGATCCCACGTCCCACGCCATCGCGTTTCCCCGTTAACGGGCGTATCTCACCATTAATGGAAGATCCCGCCATTCGCGCAGACGCGGTTCCAAGGGCGTAACGGCCGGCGTAAATCTCGCGCCCGCCAGCCCATGGCTGTCACTATATAAACCCCCTCTCAGACGACTCAGGTAAGGCGATTATTACCCAATAGGCCGTTACTCTGCCCAAATAGCTCGACTAACTTGATCATCGGAGGGTCCACGGTGGTACAACCACCCTGGGATATCCTTGCAGGTAGCTCGGCTTCATTCCAAATCAAGCCCATTGAGATCCACGCGCATCAAGAGACAACTCTCAAATCCAATCTCAGCCATCCGTCAACTCTCACAGCAGATCAACGGTAGACAACATCTGAAGGAGATCCAAACCTCCATCAGTTGGCGCCATCTGTGGGAAGCGCGAAAATTCCGCTCAACGAAAGTTGATCTTCCGATTTCGAACTCATGGCGAGTGATCACCGCGACGATCCAAGCGCCAGCCGCCGTCATCCCCACAACGAAGGTGCGGATGGGTCCCCTCCTCCCCCGAACGCCATCTACATACTGTCTGCACGAATAGATCGGCCCGCGTCTGTCGTGGATGCGCTTGTCCGTGTCCAAACGGCGGGACAAGCTCCCCAAGTCGCCGCTCCCCCACCTCGGGAGCGACACATAGGAAGAGACGACACTGCCCGCACCGGCACATCCAAGCACCGCCTCGCGATCTCCGGCGGACACAGATCCACCGTGGCGACCAATTCGATGACCCGTTGGGCACCTCACAGCTCGATGCCGAGGTCTTACGAAAGAGTGCCCCGTCCTGAGGCCCATCCAGCTCCTGTCCCTCCTGAGGAGGTGTCGGTCAGCTCGCTTGCTCCCAGGCATGGCCGGCGCCCTCTCCCTTGACAGGCTCGCGTGGACGGGACTCACCACGGCAGCTCGAGGACGACCTGGCCTGGGGACCTAAGGAACCTCATTGAACGAAACCGGAACGGTGGCCAGGCGCAGGTTGCCAGCAGCAGGGGCCATAAATCCGAGCATACCGGATCCTCGGGATACCACGACCGACTCGATGCCCTCGAAAAGAAGATCGAGGGTATAAATCGGGAGAGTCGTCCTTCAAGCGACGGGGCTAGATATGCCGCCGACTCGCTTACGAGGCCCTTCACTGAAGAGCTGCTCGTTGTCCACGTCTCTTCCAGGAACAAGCTTCCAAAGGTATCACTCTTCGACGGAAAGTCCGACCCGAAAGACCACTTAGACGTGTTCATGGCAGGGATGAGCTTCCAGGACAACTCCGACGCCGCACAATGCCGTGCATTCCCCGCCACTCTCATCCGCTCTGGATGAGACTGGTTCCGAGGACTCACGCCATGCTCCATCTCTACCTTTGATGAGCTGGCCGCCCAATTCCTCGGTCATTTCGTCGGGAACGGGCGGCAAAAGCGGACCGTCGACCACCTCTTCACCATAAAGAGTGGGGACATGGAGTCTTTCAAAGGATACGTCACCCGCTTCTACAACGCTCTCCTTGAGGTCCCAGAGCACCGGGACGAGACGGTTATCACGGCCCTTAGGTCGGGTCTTAGGCACAAGGAGTGGCTCCACTCCTTTGCAATAGCGCAACCTATGACCATGGCCGAGGTAAAAGCTTGGACCGAACGAGAGATCCAGCTCGAGTCCGAGGTGAACGCGAACCTACCCCGGGCCGAACAGGCCGATCAAAAGAAGAGAGCCAGAGAAGAGAAAAAGAAGATTTAACGGCCAAAGCCGTACTCCACGAAGTTCCAGGAGTATACACCGCTCAACATCTCCCAGACAGAACTGTTGAAGGAAGCAAAGGGCGAGAGATTCTTCAAACCCCCGGTCAACAATAAGGCGGCCAAACGGACACGAGGCCTCAATTGCGTCTTCCACGGGTCACGGGGACACCCCACCGAGAACTGCAAACAGCTCTAAGATTACATTGAGGAGTTGATTTGCTCGGGACACTTGGTAAGATACTTGCGGGACAGGCGACAAGCCGACCGAGAGCAAGAGAACCATCCCCTTCCTGGCGAGTTGACGATCGGCCAAATCATGGTCGTATCATCGGATGGTGCGCCTAGAGCCGGCGAGATCCGATGCCTCTTGCCGGTCGAAGGAACAAGCAGCCAGCCCATGAAGAGGGCCAAAGCAGCCGAGCCCATCACCTTTACCGACGAAGACCTCCATGGGATATCCTTGCCCCACAACGACCCCCTAGTGATTACAACGCGGGTCCACCGCTACGAGGTTCAAAGGATATTGGTCGACTCGGGAAGCTCGGCAGACATCCTTCTCTACGACTACTTTCTGTGTATGGGGCTTACCCCGTCGGACATGAGGCCGACCATCCACATCCTGTCGGGGTTCACCAACCATTCCATCCCGGCAGAAGGGGTGGTCACCCTCCTTCTTAACATCGAGGAGGGAGGCCGCACGCGTACCGTGCCTGTGGAGTTCATCGTCACCAGAATTCCATCGGCTTACAACATCCTCTTGGGACGCCTGACGCTGAATTCCCTCCGGGCTCAGATATCGACCTACCACCTAGCAATCAAGTTTCTCCTCGACCAATGCGGGATAGGTCGGGCCTACGGGAACCAGCAAACCGCGAAGATTTGCTTCACAGCGACATCTATGCCTGAAGGGAGAAACGACGACCTTGAAAGCACGGATGATTTCAGGGGGGCTTTGGATACTCGGGACGAGCATAAAGAAATCCGAGGAGCCCTGGTGGAGCCGCTAACAGAGGTCCCCTTCGTTGAAGGGGACGATGAACGAACCGTCCAAATCGGGTCATTCTTAACGGGGGCTCGGCGCTACGACCTAGTCCACTTCCTCAGAGAAAATTCAGACGTGTTCGCCTGGGCACCCGTCGACATGCCTGGGATCGACCCTGAAATAATATCATATAAACTCGGGGTCGACCCGGCGGTCAGACCCGTCAGGCAGAAGAAATGAAGCTTCGCCCCCATCAAGCAAAAAGCGATCGAGGACGAGATTGACAGGCTACTCGCAGCCAACTTCATTCGGAACGTGGCTTACTCGGAGTGGTTGGCGAATGTGGTCATGGTTAAAAAGGTAAGCGGGAAGTGGCATATGTGCGTCGACTTCACTGGCCTCAACAAGGCCTGCCCGAAGGATAACTATCCCCTCCCTCGGATAGATCAGCTCGTCGACAGTTCGGTAGGCCACGAGCTACTCAGCTTTATGGATGCTTTCTCCGGCTACAACCATATCTGCATGAATCAGGCAAACGAAGAGCTCACCACATTCACAACGGACCGGGGGGTATACTTCTATAAGGTGATGCCCTTCGGCCTCAAAATCGCCGGGGCCATATACCAACGCTTGGTCAACAGGATGTTTAAGCCTCAGATCGGCAGGAACATGGAGGTTTACGTCGACAACATGCTCGTCAAATCGACCTCGTCAGATCAGCACGCCAAAGATCTGGGCGATGCTTTCGACGTCCATTGCAAATATAAAATGAAACTGAACCCCGCCAAGTGCGCCTTCTGGATCACTAGTGGAAAGTTCCTCGGGTTCATGGTCACCCACCGAGTAATCGAAGCTAATCCGGAGAAAATCAGCGCCATCCTCAACATGGCAGCACCCAAGACCAACGTCGAAATCATGCAGCTCACAGGGAGGGTTGCCGCTCTGAGTCGTTTCATGTCAAGATCCGGGAAAAGTGCCTCCCGTTCTTCAAACCTCTAATGAAGATCCCAAGGTTCGAATGGTCGGAGGAGTGCCAGACCGCCTTCGAGCAATTGAAAGTGCACCTGGCGACTCCCCTACTACTCACCCGGCCAGTTGAAGGAGATGAGTTATCGCTGTATCCGGCGGTGTCCGATCAGTCTGCAGGTTCGGTGCTCGTCCGAGAAGTCGACAGAGTCCAGAAGGCTCTCTACTATGTAAGCCACGTCTTCAAGGATGCGGAAATCAGGTACCCGGCTGTTTCCCCAAATCAGAGCAAGGCTCTGTTTGAATTTCAAAAAAAAATTTTGAAGCATCGCTTCAAATTCCGTGCGCTGCGCGCAACGCGCCACGTGTCAGAAGCTGATACGTTAGCGCAGCGCCCAAGGCAGTGCGCCTAATCAGAGCAAGGCACTATTAAAAAACAAAATTAAAAGGAAGCAAAGCTTCAGTTGCTTTTGCGCAAGCGCTGCGCTGCGCGACACGTGTCAGCGCGGTTGCGCTGCGCTGTGCGCTACGTGACACATGTCAAGCGCTGGTGCATCTGCGCCAAACAGAATTAAAATTCTAATAAAATCTTTCTGTTCTTGTTAAAACAAGAAGATTGTCTTCTGTAAAACAGAAGCCCTTGGATCAAAGATCCAACAGTGGGGAAAATTCCCCAAATCACTCAGAGAAAGATCTCTTTAACAAATTTAACTAATTGATGGGTACTATATAAAGGCCCCTAGACCCCAATTCAAAAGGGCATCAATCATCGACATCAAAAACTTCAGAAAAACAACAAAAAGAGAGAGTTCTGAAGAATTTTGAAGAATTCAAAAAAAAAAGGTATAAAACCTTTATAAAAGAGAAGGTTCTTTTCTAAATAGATCATTGATCTAAGAACAAGATCAATGATCTTTAATAAAATATAAATAACAGTGCCTTGCACTTTTTTATGAACCACTGGTTCTTTGAAAACAAGAAAAACTTGTTTTCTCTAATCTAAAATTAATCAAAATATAAAACAGTGCCCTGCACTTGCAAAATTGGCACTGTTGCGCTCTTAGGTTGGCGCAAGCCATCAGAGAGCGCCACGTGTCAGCTCCAGAACAACTTGCGCTATGCGCTTTTAAAATAGAGCATTGCTCTCTGAAATTGGTGCAACTCACCAGAGCGCGCCACTTGTCAGCAGCGCAACAGCGCAGCGCACTGACACAGCGCACTGCGCTAATTGCGCTTGCGCTCACCAGAGTGTAACACGTGTCACCTCCACAAGCACTTGCGCTCATTTATTGGCGCAAAGCGCCTGACAGGCCACATGGCCACTGTCAGATAATTGATGCACTGCATCACTAAAAAGAAGGGCTGAGCCCAATTAAAAATGCCTAACAGGCCTAGTAAATGCTATGCATTATTTTCAAAAAAAGGGCAGAGCCCAAATAAAAACAGATGCAATGCATTATTCTTTTTTAAAGGGGCAGAGCCCAAACAAGGGTCTATCAGACCAGGACAGATGCTGTGCATCATTTAAAAGGGACAGAGCCCAAATAAAGGTCCAACAGAGACCAAGATTAATGCTATGCATTATTAAACATGGGCAAAGCCCTAGCACAAGCTTAATAGGCCAAAGATCAAGAAAAACGTTGAACATCTTCAACTGGACTTAGCCCAATCAATGCCGTAAGTCCTCAAATTAAATTGACCGAGCAAGACTGCTCTCCTAAATCAATCAACTTTGGCTCGAGGGTACATCTCGGAACTCCTCCGACACCTGTCGTAGTAATCCTTCAACGACGTCAGAGAGGTGACGGATCCCGACGACCACAAATATGGACCACCATGTCCCTAAACTGGCAACGGACCACAATGTCCCTAAACTGGCAACGGACCACCATGTCCCTAAACCACTATGTCCCTAAACTGGAACAATAGAGCCCCTAAATGCTCTTTTGTCGGATCTAAACGATCCCGTTTAAGTTGATCTTAGCCTCAAACATGGCTAATGTATCCTTAAACCTTCGAACAGACTTTAGTCCCAAATCGGACTATTGACCCACCAATCAACCTTGGCTTGAGGGTACATCTCGGAACTCCTCCGACACCTGTCGTTGTAATCCTTCAACGACGTCAGAGAGGTGACGGGTCCCGACGGCCATATAGGCAATGGACCACCATGTCCCTAAACTGGAAATGGATCTAGACGATCCCGTTAAGTAGATCTTAGTCTGGAAATTAGACTAACGTATCCTTAACAAACATTTAAGTTGACCTTAGCCTCAAATATGGCTAACGTATCCTTAAACCAAAACCCCAAACCCAAGTCTAAGTAAACATGGATTTGGACTAATCCACGTCCTACGGGCGACAATATAAATTAGTCTCCGTACACAATCCACGGGCAACCACAAACAAAACAAACACCCACGACACGAAGTGAAATTCTGGAGAAGGAGAAAGTTGTTACCGCGATGCGGTAGCGTAATTAACTGCAGGGGCTTGCGCCTGCAGGGAAGAGCGTCCCCACAATCAAAATCCCCTCAAACGAGGGGGAATCTGACGAAGTCTACTACATCGACCGCATCCGTCTAAACCTCCGATACACGGTGCCATAAATCAACTTGGTATCTTCGGAGAGGTGGACGGATAAAACCAAATAGCATCTGCCCCGAATCACAGGCAAGACGTCCCTGTCTTGGCCGCCGTTCGGAGGGGAACAGATTCTGGCACGCCCGGTGGGACCTTTTCCTCTTTCCGCTCCACACTTCGTGTGTCGTGTTCGTGAACAAATCGCGGTTTGCTGTGGTTGCCTGTGGATTCAAGGTACTAAGATTTGGTGTCTTGCTCCGTGCAGAAAGAAAACAGAAGATCAATGGCTTCAAACTGCACTTCCTGCAACTGCAACTTTCGCTTCATCACTGTTGGAGGAGTGACTTACGGGCCCCAAGCGGCCTCTCTTTTCAAGATACCAGTGGAGCAAGTAACTCAAGCCACCACTGGACTATTCTTCGGGACCATTCTCCCGCCGATGAGCTTCAATGCCCTAATGGCGTCGCAAGAAGCTCTAAAGAAGTCGGTCCTTGATCGGCCTACAACTACCGCGGCCCCTCTCAACGGGTCGCCCAACTCTAATGCCTCAGTTTTCAACAGACAGGGACAGAACGTCTGCAAGCCCGCGATACCCGAAGCTGCCATCCCAAAGCGGATAGCCACCCCAGCTCAAGCGGACAAAATCATTGGAAAGGCTTCTCCTTCTAAGAAGTCAGTTTTTGCAAGAATGGCCATTCCGGTTCTTGCTCCAGACGAAGTCCTCAAAGCTGCTTCCCCTGCCCAGAGGGGGCATGATGAAGTCACCCTTATAGCTGAAACAACTCCATCAGCACGACACGCTCGACGTTGCCACTGGCGCCGAGTGAGGAAGGCTAGGGGCAACTCCCCCTCTGGGATGACTCCGCCAGCTCCGACGGTGGGGATCGATGCTGCAGTTCCAACCGAGAACAGCTTTGAATTGCTGAACAAGGTGCGCAGAAACTCTCCTACTGCGGTGCTAAAGAGAAATCCTCCACCTATGGAGAAATCCTCAAAGGCGAAGCTAGAGAAGCCCCCTCAACGGCTATCCTCTAAAATTTACGAAGTCTGGCGTCAAGTCCAATACTCGGTAATTGATCAAGATTATCCTCGCCGACAGAAAAAGGCGAAAGTACAGGGAGAAAAGAACCGTCACGTCAAACAACAAAGGACGACAACCGCTTGGGTGCCCGCTGCAATGGCTCCCTCCACGTCGACTACTCAAAAGAGAAGAAGGCCGGAGAAAGGCCCCAATCCTGCAGCAAAGGTCAAAGACAATAAGCCTAAACGCCCTAAGTCTGGGGGCATGGTGGTGCACACTGCTTATATGGCTTCCGGAAAGGAGGAAAGCCGTGCTTCGACGGGTCACTGACCACTCACCCGATCCATGACGAAAGCTCAAGAACAGCAGCAGAAGCTTCAGGAAATGATGACTACAATGGCCGCGCTTACCGGGCCAAAAGAAAGCTCGGAGTCGTCATCAGAACAGCGTCACGAACAAGAAACTGACGCTGACTTCCTACGTAGAATCCTCGAAAAGAAGGACAAAGAAGCCGCAGAGCAAGCGGCTAACATAAAACAGATGGCGCTCATCTTCCAAGATATGGTAGGGATGATGTTACAGCCGGACCCTCCAGCTGATGACCCTCCAATCATTGTTGAAGATGATAGAAGGGAGACATCTAATCCCCCGCCGGATCTCTCAGCAGCCAAAGATGAAACCATTTCCAAAACTGCATTAGACAACTATATAGCTCGGCAGATACGGGTTCATCAGGCGAATGAAGCGGATGGGCAAATTGTTAGAACCGGACGACCCTACCCAAGCTGGTATGATCAAATCAGTTACCCGCCGGGATATACGATCCCTAAGTTCCACGTATATAAAGGGACAGGGAATCCGCATCAGCATGTCGCTCAATTCAGGGCCTTATGCGGCAATACTGGAGGCGATGACAAATTGTTGCTTCGCCAATTCGTCGGCAGCTTAGCAGAAACAGCCTTTGAATGGTATTCAGAACTACCTAACGACTCTGTCAAAACATTTGCAGAGATGGAGATACTATTTACACAAGGATTCGCGAGTGCTAGTGAACGCACCCCGATAACAGCACTGATTAACGCCAGGATAAGGCCCGGCGAAACGTGGGTCCAATACGCAACACGATTGCGGAACCTATGGTCAAAATGCGAACAACGCATAGAAGAGGCACCTGCGGTAGGCATGTTTGTGGGCACTCTTGATCCGCAAGCGACCATCTCGCAATTCATGATGTTCTTCAGGCCGACCACCTTCCAGGCCTTAATCGACAAATTAGCCCAAATGGACCAGATGGGCCATGGACCGTCTCCTTCAAAACCGGACTCTCGAAATGAGAAAGGAAAAGGGAAAGCGATCGTCGTCGCTAATGCTCAACAACAACCGAGCAACTCAAAGCCGGTCGTTCGCCAAAATAACGTGCGTCCACGCCCATCCCTCGAAGAGAGACTGGGAAGTCCTTACTCGTTTCCTCAAAATAAAACGAGAAGACTGTTTGAGCTGGCAGTGCGCAACAGACTCATCAATCTGCCGAGTCCAAAATGTCTGTTGCAGCCAGACGATCACAATAATCCCAATTATTGCCCTTACCACCAAACGGTAAGTCACCCGATCGAAGATTGTTTCGTCTTTAAGGGATGGATCGAGGATCAGCACCTACAAGGCAAGTTCGCGCTGTCTGAAAACTGGAGGGTGAACCCACCACAGCCGCACTCTCCAAAGAAGACGGACACGCCGGGGGCAACTTGTTCTTTTGTCGAGGACGAAAACGATGGAGAAGACTCATCAGGTGAATCCGAAGATTGCATAATGACTTGTCATGTGATCTCTCACTCGTTGGCGGATGATGAAGAGGCTCCTTGCGCCGAGAAACCGAGGGCGAACCCTGAACCAGAAATTCCGCAGCCGTCAGACGAGTTGATCGATGCCTTCCTGAATGAGATTCGTCTGAAAGTTAAAGCCAATCAAGAGCATGGGATGGCCATACTGGAAGGAGCCAAACACCGACTACTAGGCCGAAGAGTCGAGGCATTTCCGTCAAATCAAAAGTCATCCACTGCGGATAAAAACAAATTCAAGACAAGGAAAAGGTTCGCCAAAGCCCTATCAGTAGGAATGAAGCTACCACCCTCTGAAGAAAATACTCTCGATGGAGTAGAGATGCATCCTAACTTCTGCTTATATCATCAGAAGATCATACATCCTACCGAAGATTGCGACTCCTTTAAGTGTTGGTGGCAAGGATATGTCGCTCAAAAGAAACACTTCAACAGGACAAAGTGTGAAGCTCGTAGACATCGGAAAAATACGATAGATGAGCGCAAAAGATCCGCCGACGACTGTCATATAGCCGACTCCAAGGGATCGCACATTGTCACCTTTGGAAGCGATTCTGACGAAGAAGCTGCCCTCAACCCTCTCCTCAAGGAATCTATTTCAAAAATGAAGGGATTGAGGAGTTGCGAGAACGTTCAGCCGTGCAATCGCACGCTACTCGGAAAAAATCTCGGCCCCGTAAACAAAGGATCGAACAAAAAGGATAAAGGAAAGGGGAAAATGACCTTCGTCGCTAACACTCAACAACAGTCGAGTGGCCATAGACCGGTTGTTCGTCAAAACAATATGCGTCCTCGCATATCCCTCGAGGAGAGGCTAAGACGTCCTTACTCATTTCCCCAGGATGAAACAAGGAGGCTGTTTGAAGTGGCAGTGCGCAACAGGCTTATCACTTTACCGGAGCCGAAACACCAGCCACAACTGAATGATGTCAACACTCCTAATTACTGTCCTTACCACCAAGTATTGGGCCATCTGATTGAAAACTGCTACGTCTTCAAAAATTGGGTTGAAGACCAATACCAACAGAGCAAGTTCGTCATCTCTGAAAACTGGAAGGTGAGCCCGCCACAACCGCATGCTCCGAGAAAGATGGATACGCCGGGGGCATCATGCTCATTCATAGGGAAAGCCCTATAGAACGAAAAGTCAGTAAATTAGATATTCGCCTCAAATGCGGCAACGACGGACCGAAACGTCCTTAAACTAATGATGGACCGTAATGTCCTAAAACTTGTAAATGACCGAAACGTCTTTAAACTACTACCGTAGCATCCTCAGGCTGACGAAAATAAAAAAAATAAATAAAAAAAATAAAAATAAAAAAAATGGTATGTCTATAAGCAAAAGGGACACGGATGAAAACCCGAAAGGGCTCCGTGAGTAAAAACAGCAGGACTACCGGCGAGTGTTTGTGAAAACCCGGGAGGGCGCAATCTCGTTAAAAAAATAAAAAAAAGAAGAATAAAAAGAATTAAAAAAAAAGAGAAGACGGTATGTCCGTAAGCAAAAGGGGCACGGATGAAAACCCGAAAGGGCTCCGTGAGTAAAAACAGCAGGACTACTGGCGAGTGTTTGTAAAAACCCGAAAGGGCGCGGCCTCGTTAAAGGACACTTACAGGATCCTCTCGACCTTGTAAGGAGAAACCACCCGCGTGGGATCCTTACGACTCACAAGGGAGCAACACACTTAGGTATCCTCACGATTCCTAAGGAGAAAATACACTTGCGAGATCCTCACGACTCGTAAGGAGAACTCTCTTATGGGACCCTCACGGCTCATAAGATTTGAAAGTCTTAAGTTACGGAGACCTAAACCTGTGCTTAAGTAACCCCCACAACCTTCGATATTGCCCTAAAAGTGGCTCAACACTGACCCTTGTATACAATCCACGGGCGCGAATAAATATTTCCCTAACCAAGTCCCATCCGTGACTGGGGTATGTACGCATGATGAACAACCCTTATAAGTCCCCTCGACTTACAAGGAGAAAACCCTCTTGTAGGATCCTTACAACTTACAGAGGAACATACACTTAGGAATCCTCACGATTCCTAAGGAGAAAATACACTTACAAGATCCTCACGACTTGTAGGGAGAAATACCTCTGTGGGACCCTTACGGCTCATGAAGTCAAAAACCTTAGTTGACAGGACCTTAACCCTGTTCGCTGAGCCACCTTTGTTCGACATCGACAGAGGCAAATGATGATTCGCTCCTGGCAATATCCCAGTTGTAGCGGTGCTGATGCCGAAATCGATGTCTAATTTCAGGTTTACGATGAAAAGCCAGTAGGCCGCACATGCATACGAAATAGCCGAAATGATGGGGCAACTTGCAATAAAAAAGTAGCAAGTGAAAACGTATGCACACAAAATAGCCGAAATGATTGGGCAACTCGCAATAAAAAGCGGCGAATAAAAATAAAATAAACAGCCGAAACGATTGGGCACCGCGAAAAATAGCCGAAATGATTGGGCAATCGCGACTTTCGCGATATAAAAGCTGAAATGATAGAGCATCGCGGAAATAAAATAATAAAAAAAAATGAATGAAAATTTTTGCCCTACAGGTGAGATCACATCGATCCCTGTATACAATCCAGGGGCACGAACAAAGAGGGAACCATACCTTCCCAACAGGCTTCATCAGAAAGCGAAGCCAAATCTTGACGGTTCATAGACAACCTAGAAACAATCTCGACATTTGTCGCAATATTGCAGACACAATGTCAACAAACGGAGTAAAAAGTAGATCCCTAGCTTCAGGGTCTCAACGTCGATATCGACAACTTAAAGATCGCCAACGACGTTTCTCCTCATTCCAACCAGATGCAGATACAACGCCAACAAAAGACCTCGTGGTCGAAATAGAGCGAAGCTACGGCAAAATCCCAGCTTCATCTCAACAATCGTTTTGATACAGTAGACGAGATGTTAACAAAAGCGTTCCTTCGCAGTCCATCAAGATGCAGATACAACGCCAATGAAAGACCCTATGGTCGAAACAAAGCGGGGTGACGGAAAAATCCCAACTCCACCTCAGCATTTGTCTCGTTACAGCAGACGCAATGTCAACAACGGCGTTCTTTAGCAGTCCAGCAGGATGTAGATGCAACGTCAACAAAGGACCCTATGGTCGGTAAAGTGGAGTGACGGCAAAATCCCAGCTCCACCTCAGCATTCGTCTCGTTACAGTAGACGCAATGTCAACAACAGTGTCCCTCCTCCAACAGGATTCGGACATGACAGAACAAACGAAGCGAAGGCTAAATTCCTAGCTTCAAGGTCTTAACGACGAGTCATATAAATCATGAAAGACAACTGGAGATCATCCCTACACCAGTGCGGAATGGTCACCACTTCGACGTTCGTCTCGACACAGCAGATGCAACATCATCAAACAAACGGAGCCACGGCAAAATCCCTAGTTCCAAACCTCGATGGTTGACTAACAACCTAGAGACAATCGCAACGTTCGTCTCGATACAGCAGACGATATGTCACCCCAGCGTTCTTCCTTCAGCAGGGTTCAGACGCGACAATCAAACAAATGGAGCCACGACAAAATCCCTAGTTCCCACCGTGACATTCGTCTCGATACAGCAGACGCGATGCCAGCAAACGAAGCAAAGGCCAAATTCCTAGCTTCAGGATCTTGACGGCAACTCACATAAAACCGGAAAGACTATCGGAGATCATCCCACACCAGCGCGGAGTGGTTATGACTCATCGGGGCTCTCCAAAATGAGCCTAACCTCAAGTAAAAAAGCGGCATGGAAAATTCCTAACGCTTGCTCTTCCGACGGTCAAACTGCCTAGGAAGATTGCTTGAAGACGTCTTGTCCGGCCCCCGAAGGGATCAGAGACACGGTAGTCGCAAGGCTACTCGAACAGCACGATTGCCTATCGAGGAATATATCAGCCGATGCGACGGTATGACGGCCAAAACCCTAAATACCACAGACCCTAACGGACTTCTGTCATAAAGAGCAGAGATTAACTGTGACGTTAGGATGTTCTTACGAGAAATGTTTGATTCGTCTCGACTTGTGAAGAAATTGATGTCTTTGCGAGAACTGCTCGATGCGGCTCGACTCGTAAGATAAAGCCTTAGGCAGTAAGGATTAAAAAAACTTGTTCCCTAAGAATTGGGACTCTGCAAGTTGGCCCAAAACGGTCTCTTGCATACTATCCACGGGTCTCACTCTCCAAACTCGAATCTCGACGAGGAGGGAAACAACCGCTTACGGGTCCTCTCGACTCGTAAGAGGGAAAATTCTCTTATAAGATCCTTACGACTTATAAGAGAAAACGCACTTAGGAATCCTCACGATTCCTAAGGAGAAAATCCACCTACGAGATCCTCTCGATCCGTAGGGAGAAAAGTCTCTATGAGACCCTCACGGCTAATAGAATTGAAAAGTCTTAGGCAGCAGATCTGAACCTGCGGCCTAAGCCATCGCTATCCCTGAAAGAAACCAAGGTGCTTGCTCTATTATCTGTCAACCATGTTTATCAAACCAGCATGCTGATAATAAGAGAAAGGGAGAAAGCAGAAGAGCAAAGAAAATAGTACAAGACATTGCAAAGAAAAAATATGTATCTTTATTTATTAATTCAATCAAGTACAAGGTGAATCGTACAAAAGAATAAAGAATGGATACATTTTATTCGAAAAAGGAAAATTTTACAAGTATATTGATACAAGGGCAACTACTGGGAAGGAAGCGTTTTGCATAGCCCTAGCAATTGTTCGCGCACCTCCTTCTACGCTTTCTCCTGATCGGCCACCACCGCCAGTTCCGCCTCCACTTGAGCCCGCTGCTGCAAGAAAGATGCAAGCTGCTCCCCAATGGCCTGATGAGCAGCTTCGCGGCCTGGGGCGTCACGCTCGGCGACATCAATTTTCCGCTTTAAATTTAGCCCATGAGAGATGCGTTCCAGGAGGCCCTCAAAGATAGCCTTCACTTGGGCAGCATTCGCCTCAACCTCAGTACGCAGACGAGCCGTCTCGCTCGAGGTCTCTTGGTATTCCTTCAGCCTTAAAGCCACTTCTTGTTCCAAGTGGTGGACGTAAGAAGCGCTTTGGTCAATCCATGCGACTCTTTGATTGCTTGCGGCTAAGGTCTCGGGAGCAGGGCGCATAAACTCCAGTTGATGCAGGCGGGCTTCGATCTCCCTGCAGTGGTTAACCCAAGACGCGACGATGTCTTCGTTATGGAAGTTAACAAGTATCACCAGCATTGGGTTAACCGCCGTAGCAAAATCTGCGGCAGACGTAGGAGTCTCGACGTCGAGCTCCTTAACGTAGTCGCTCACCATGCGCAGACTATTCACGGCACCCTTTGAAGACGGACGTCTTAGGAAAGGGCTTGCCGACATTATAACACGAGACTCAAAAGGCGCCGAGATTGGAATGACAGCTGAAAAGACAAAATGCGATTAGGTAACGGTTCAAGAAATATGAAAAAGTCATTGATAAGATAGTCTACTATACCAGCTACAGCAGGTGGTAAGGCCGGAAGAGCCGGTGGCGCGACCGATCTTTCATCCCCTCCTTCGATTTGTAGCACTGCAATCAGGACGAGGGAAAGTTAGGAATAATTCCATTACTGAAAAAGAAAGATATCAATTGGAAACTATACTCACCAGCGCCACTGGAAGAAGAAGCAAGTTCGGATGGGAAGGAGAAGTGTGGGTGCAACACCTGATAGAGGTGATCAAAAAGCACTCCTGAAAAGACACAACAGTGCGACTTTAGTACATAAATTATGCGGCTGAAAGAGAAAACTAATAGGTTGCAAATCCGTACCTTCCAACATCTTTGAGAGTATAAGGGAAGGCTGAGAGGTGACCACCGCCAAGGCAGTGTTTGACGGCGCTCCCTCGAGCAATGGAGCATCGGCACTGGTCGCACCTGCGTTAAAAACAAAGGTAAACTTGTCAGAAAGGATTGTAAGATAAAAATGACAGTAATTTGGGATTTACCTGATGGGCCGCCGGCCGAAACGGAGGCATCTCCCTCCTCCATCGACATGAGGCCACCGCCCATGGCCTCATCACTCGACTCAATGGGGGCTGTCGTCATGCTCGCGCGTCCAGGAGACGGCGGAGGACCGTAGACGGGGAGGGCAATAATCAGAGCATTGCCGGACTCTTGAGAAAGAGCGGCTGGCTCTTCCCCAAGAGTCGTGCCCATCTCACCCGCTACTTCTTCGGGCTCGGCGGTCACCATTGTTTCATCCGCCGTCAGCATGAGGTCGCCGGTCTCAAGCGCCTCGTCCGCCGCTACCCCGGGCTCAGTTATAGCGGTCATCTCATTTGCCGCCACCTTAGTCTCAGCATCAACGACTTTCTCAGGTGCAGCTCCCTCAGCCCCCAGCTAAGGCTCGGCAACCCTGGCGACGTGGCCCACCGTCGGCTCGGGTTCGGCCGGTGCCTCCTCCTCTGTTTCCTTGGGTTCGACGGGTTCCGCCTCCCATTCGGTTGGACTTGGCCCTGCAAGACAAGATATATAAGAACCGATAGGTTTACAATTCTTACAACGAAATCTTGAAAGGTACATTACCTGAAGTGGACTTATCATTAGCTTCCCGAACTGCACGCGCCACCTGTCTGCGTGCGGTAGATAGACCGGCCGGGAGCTCTTCAGAAGGAGAAGCAGAAAGAATAATGGTGCTTGGGCCCGCTCCCGTAGCCAGAGCAGCCCTGCGCGCCTTCGCCTCTCGCCTCAGCCGCTTTCTCTCCTCCCGGACCGTTGAGACGGACCTCACCAGAGCCTCTTTCATTGAGGTGTCCTCGTTCGTGAACAGGGATGCCTCCAAATTCTCCAAGGCATCCCTCATCGACTTGTTAAGTTGAGGCTCTCGCAGCAGCTCTGATGAGACTAGACTTCAGTAGCGGGCCCGGGGAGAGTTCCCGCATAAGCTGGCGGGGCCCCTGCAAAAAAACAGAGGAAGAAGGTTAGATTGGCCATAAGAAAAGAGGACAAAAAAAATCTGATAAAGCGAGACGTACCAACGCCCATTAAGGCTCGCTTCTTCTCCTCCTCCTGGAAGGTTTTTAAAGAGGCAGCAATGGCTTCTTCGGTAGTGACACCTGTTGAAAAATAGGGGAAAAGTATTAGTCAAAAATAATGATAAAAAATGCGATAAAATGACGAAGAAAGCAGCTAATGATTACCTGACTCAGCAAGTTTATTCAACATTGCTTCGAGCCTCGCTGATCGCTCAGAAGCTGCAATAGCGGCCGCCAAATCAGTGTTTGCGGGGTCTACCGAGAAGCCCTTATTGCTGCCATACTCGCTTATTCCTTAGGTAAGAGGGGCCTCAGGCTCTAAACCGAGGATCGCGTCGAAGGAGAGAGTGACTTCTTCTTCTTTTGCCCGCCATCTCTGGATGCACCCGGGATTGATTTGCGCTTGGTAGGCACCTTGGGGCGGCGGGTCCCGATATCCGCGCCTGCGCCGGACACCGGCGATACCACATTTACCACCTCCACTGGAGCACGGGAGGCTGGTGGCACATCCACAGTATCGCGAAGCGGCAATCCGCGCGGAGGGCTCAACACGCGCGGAGGTCCAACTCCAGCACCTTTCAATGGAGGAATGACCGAGGTCCTCGGCTTCAGGGGAGCCTTGCGATCACCGCCGGGAGGCGCATCCTTGCGGTCAACCAGCATGCGCTTTTCCATTTGGATAACTGGACCCATTGCGTGCTTGTACCAGGCCATGTACGCGTTGAGGACTTTGGGGGCGCATCTCGGCTCGCTGATAAAGAAATAGGAACCCGTGTTAAGCCGGATAAAATAGTGCATTGCATCCCTTATCCCCTCTCGGCTAACCACGGGCCTTTCCAAGAAAGCTTCCATCGGGATCCCCTGGTTATAGCTCGATTGCTGAGCAAACCGGTGAGGGTTATACCTTATGAGGAGCGCCGTCTCATTCTGCCTAAACACCAAATAGCTCGGCCGAATGGAGTAGAGATGGAGGATTTCGAGAGCCTTCAATACGGAAACCCCGTCTTTAAAATCATCGCGCAGCGGCACTACCGGCTTGGTGGTCTCTGAGCCTATTGTTATGACCTTATCCAAGAAGGAAACCTTCGCTCCGACCAGGTGTGGACGAAGGAGTAGCCCCCTAGCCTCCCGCGGAGGTGCAACTGCGATCGAAGCACCGACCAACCGTATGACTCTTGGGAGTCTGCATTTCTCAAAAAAGGGAGGTATCTTATGGGCGCCGAACACCCCGTTGTTCCCCTCCGAAAGACGGCGCAACGGACGTCTTGCCTGAGATTCGGGGCAGATGCTAATTGGTGCTATCCGTCTACCTCTCCGAAAGTGCCAAGTTGATTTATGGCACCGTGTATCGAAGGTTTAAACGGATGCGTCCGATGAGCAGACTTCGTCAGATTCCCCCTCGCTTGAGGGGTTTTTGATTGTGGGGACGCTCTTCCCTGTAGGCGCAAGCCCCTGCAGTTAATTACGCTACCGCACTGTGGTAACCACTTTCTCCTTCTCCAGATGGTCACTTCGTGTCGTGTGTGTTTATTTTGTGTTTGGTTGCCCGTGGATTGTATACGGAGACTGAGTTATGTCGTCGCCCGTAGGGCGTGGACTAGTCCAAATCCGTATTATCTTAGATTTGGGTTTGGGGGTTTGGGTTTAAGGATACGTTAGCCTCATTGGAGACTAAGATCAACTTAAACGTTTGTTAAGGATACGTTAGTCTAGTTTTTAGACTAAGATCGACTTAACGGGACCGTTTAGATCCAACAAAAGAGCAATTAAGGGAGCCCTGTTGTTTAGTTTAGTGACATTGCGGTCAATAGGTAGTTTAAGGACATTGCGGTCCAATGTTAGTTTTAAGACGCTGCGGTCAAGGTTAAGGACATCATAGTCCGTGGATTTAAGGACTCCACAGTCCGGCATTAGTTTTAAGACATCACGGTCAAGGTTAAGGACGCCATAGTCCGTTGTTAGTTTTAAGACGTTCCGGTCAAGGTTAAGGACATCATAGTCCGTTGTTAGTTTTAAGACATTCCGGTCAAGATTAAGGACGTCATAGTCCGAGGATTTAAGGACTCCACAGTCCGGCGTTAGTTTTAAGATATCCCGGTCAAGGTTAAGGACGTCATAGTCCGTTGTTAGTTTCAAGACATTCCGGTCAAGGTTAAGGACGTCATAGTCCGTTGTTAGTTTTAAGACATTCCGGTAAAGGTTCAGGACGTCATAGTTCGAGGATTTAAGGACTCCACAGTCCGGCGTTAGTTTTAAGACATCCCGGTCAAGGTTAAGGACCTCATAGTCCATGAGTTTAAGGACCCAACAATGTTGAACACTGGGATTGAGATTGACTAACTGGTGTTCAGCACCAAAATATAATCAGTGTTACATACTAGCAACAAGGCTTTCAAATTAGTGTTAAACACTAAAGCAAATCAGTGTTAAACACTGGCCAGAGAGATTTCAAATTAGTGTTTAAACACTAAAGCGAATCAGTGTTAAACACTGGAAATAGAGATTCCAAATAAATGCTAATCAGTGTTAAACACTGGTAACAGAAATTTTAATTTAGTGTTAAACACTGCTAACAGAGATTTAATTTAGTGTTAAACACCAAGAAATTCAGTGTTAAACACTGGAAACAGAGTTTTTCAATTAGTGTTACACACTAAAGCAAATCAGTGTTAAACACTGGATACCGAGGTTTCAATTTGGTGTTAAACACTAAGGCAAGAGGGGTCACGTGGTAGCACGTGAGGGCGCCCTCCCCTATGGAGCTTTTCAGGGGTCACGTGGTAGCACGTGACCCTGCTTCTTTGCATGTTTGTTTAAGAATTAAATTCTTCGTAGAGTTAAACCCTAATAATTAACTTTAGAGGAATTAAATTCCCACTTTCTTTTAAAGAATTACTCTTAGATAGGGTTAAACCCTAATTTGTATTCTGTAAGAATTGAATTCCCATATTTGTGAGGAATTAAGTTTTGTCATAGGGTGAAACCCTAATTTCTTCTCTAAGGGAATTAAATTCCTGTGAGTTTGAGAAGGTTAAGTTTCTCAATTAGGGTTAAACCCTAGTTCTGCCCATTTTGAAGGAATTAAATTCCTATAACATAGGGTTAAACCCTAATTTCTTCTCAAAGGAATTAAATTCCTATAATTCTGTGAGAATTAAATTCTCAAACTTCCATTCCCTCTCTATGCTTTGGATTTGCATGGCAGGATCTCAACCCAATGAGAATTAAATTCTCAATTCATGGGGAGATGTGCACTTTGCAGATCCTCTACTAAAGAAAGGACTAAGTTCTTCCCTTTTTTTTTATATAAGAGTTAAACTCTTTTGAGAGTTAAATTCTATATTTTTTTAAAAAGCCTCTCCTTTCTTACCTAAAGTTTTCTTCTGCAGAAGATCAAATCTTCCAAAGTCTCAAGGCTCTCTCTCTCTCTCTATGTCTCTGTATATATATATATATATATATATATATATATATATATATATATATATATATATATATATATTTCTCTGTATTCTCCTGGCTCCTATTTATAGGAGAAGGAAGAGAATCAATCAGTTTTAGTGAATCTTTCATTGAGAGATTTGATTTGTTTATTGAAAGATTTGATTTACATTCATCATTCATCTGGACCTTTGGATTATTTGGTGAATTTTATTCACCATTGTATTTTAAATCCAAAGATATTCCTTTGTTATTTCGGTTAGATTTTAAGGGGAAATCTTTTTAAGTTCAAGATTTTTCCATAAATAGGTGATATTTAATCACCTTTAGATTTTTAATCCAATCGATTCCAAATAATCATTCTCCTTTGGAAAGATTTGAATGCTCTTCAGAATTTAATTCTGTTAAATAGAGAGGCTTTGAAAGCCGGTCATGTGTGACCACGTGACCCTTGGTCACGTGTAGGCACGTGACCCCCTGGAACGAGCTTTTCTTCTCCTTTTGCGCTCTGTTTTCTAGTCGCTGCTCAACCGTCACGTGCCAACACGTGACCCCTGGTCACGTGTGAGCACGTGACCTTTTCTGGAGCCTTTTCTTTGATTTAATCAGGGAGTGAATCTTCCTTTGCCGCTGCTTTTAAATGTCACGTGCCAACACGTGACTACTGGTCACGTGCTAGCACGTGATGCCTCTTCCGTAGGCTTTCCTGATTTTAAATCAGGAAACAAATGCCCCCACAGCGTTGCTCTCACGTGTCCGCACATGAGTGCAACGCTGTCACTTTGGTGACCGTTGGACCCATCTAGGGAATCGGGGAAATGAAGCGTTTTCCATTCCATCCTATAAATGCCCATGTCCTTTCAGAAGAGCCTCCAGTTTGCTCATCTTCTTCCTTTGAGAACTTTTTCCTTGAGAATTTAATTCTCGTTTCCAGAGCTTAGCTCTCTGCTTCAAACTTTTCAGAGTTTAACTCTGTCTAAGAGACCCCTTTTCTTCTGGTAATGGTGATCGAAGCACCTTCATTTTAACAAAACTCTCTGGATTTTAAATCCACATCAAGGGTTTCACCCCTTTTTTAACAAAGAACCCATTTTTCTTCAAGTTTTTTAACCAAAATATGAAACCATTTAACCTTCAATAGTAGATCTCTTAGGGTTTAGATGATCTTTAGGGAAATGATGGCGATAATCCATGGAGTTTAACTCCGTTCACAGAAAACATGTTTCTGGGAATTTAATTCCCCTTTTCAAAAGGAATTTAATTCCTGTGAAGAACTAAGTTCTTCCTATGGAGGCTTCTTAGGGTTTCCTTGCCCTAGGTTGTCCTTCTGTAATCAATCAATGAAGAAGAAGCTTGCAATGATGTTTTTTGTGGGAATTTAATTCCCTTGATTCTGTTTGATTTGTTGTGGAGTCCGAGGTAGATTTATCTTCTAAGATATGTGCAGGGCCACTTGAAACCCACTTCCTATTTAATGAGGATATCCCCTTTGTCTTATTATAACTGCTTGGTCTCATTATTAACAAGCCGTCATCCTGATTCTGTGGGGCCCATGTGTTTTGTAGCCAATGGCCCCATAAAAAAAAGAGTCTGCTGTCGCTTTCTTCAACCTGTCTTCATGTTCATGCATGTATATATATATATTGTTGGCTTTGCTTTTGACAGTTTTTTTTATTTGATTTCAGGTGCGATGGCTTCTGTTCCGTGCTTTCCCTTCACTCGCTCGGAGGCCGCTTTTCCTCAATCACCATCTGACGAGGAAGCGATGGCGATGATCCGGGCTTAGGACCCGAACTGTACCAGGCTTCTTCTATGGGGATCTTGGTACAGTCATATCATCCGAGGTCGCCGGAGTTTCCTCTGCGCAGTACCGACAGAGCCTACTTTCCCATTCTTGCCGATGGACCCTCCGAGAACGGTTTTTGCTGTGGAGATGCCCAACTGGACTCCAACGGGACGACTCGAGCCTTCAACAACAGGTATCCCGAACCATCCGGTCCCTGCTATAGATATCCTAGGACGTCGCATTTGTCAGGGTGAGGCCCACCCATGGGGACAGATTTATAAGATATGGCTCACTCCTCGACACCCCACGGGCTACCTTCTCTGGGCTCGCTATATCCTTGCCACCCATCGTGCGTGGCTGCAGAAGGTTGGGCTTTACCAGGCAATATACGCGTCACTCTTCCATTATCAGTCCCCGCATGTTTGGTGGGTTAGGGCGTTCTTGAATCAATGGAATCTCCCCACCAACACTTTTATTCTAAGAGATCGCGAGGTCTCGATTTCTCTGGCAGAATTTTATGAAATCTCGGGATTGCCAATCAGGGGTATACTGTATGAGGAGTTGTTGCCTCCTGACGAGTACGTCTTTGAGCCCGAGCCTGCACCGGTTGACAGCTTGTCTGCTGAGAACGCCGTTCGCCACAAGCGTTCCAGCTTGATCAAGGCGCTAGGTATCTTCGACCGATTGTTCACCGAATCTGAGGAGCAGGGCGTTAATTTTAAGAACTTCATTGCCTGCTTCCTTCGCGAGGACGTCGTATCGAAGAAAGCTCCGAAGTTTGCCAACATCAAAGACCCCTTTGGGTTTGGTCCGAAGAAGCTGCCGACCACTGAATCGGATATACCACAATACTATATCCCCATCATGTCGCCGATGTCTTTTGAGTCCATTGCAGCACCCGGTATGGATGAGGAGACGTTCTTCGTGGGGTTTGTCGGTGTCTGGCTCAGTTGGTTTGTCATTCCCATGCATCACCGCTTCATGAGAGCCTCGGTTATCTACCCGGCTCATTGTATCGCTGAGGGGACGCGGTTGGCTATCGGCATCCCGGCACTGGCGCATTTTTACCACGGGTTGGGCGCTGCGGCTAACACTTCCAGCCCTGGCGTAGACGTGGTAAATTTTTCGCTTCATTACTTCACATCTTGGATCGAAATGCACGTGTTGGGGGCTTTCGCTATGCATTAGAGGCCCACATTTTACGATGCCTACCCTTTCCCGCGACTTATGCGATTAGTGGATGCTTCTGCCGCCGACTCGACCCAATTTGGGGCTATTCGGGTGCTGATTTCTCCTTACGCTGCCGCTGGCGGGTTGGTTTTTAATGATCGGGTCTTGTCTACTCCCTCAGGTCCAGTTCAACAACTTTGGGACCGGTCAAAAGACAACGTACCTTCTTTGAAGCCCCAGGAGGCCGCGCACTTGTATACAATTAGACCAGGCTACTTGGTGTTTCGCCAGGACAGTGCAGCTCTTTTCATGCGGTACAACCTGCATCGCTTCGCCCGACAGCTTGGATACGACCAGGGTGTTCCTTTCGAGGTTTTCATAGTCGCACCGGTCCCTTCACTTGATGCCGTTCGCGATGCCGCTCATCATTTCGTGAGGCTGAACACCGGTTCCCACTTCATGGTCCCTGAAGCTGAGTACATGCCCCGGTGCGTGGGCTCGTTTACGGGTTGGTATCTCCATCGGATCAGCCCAATTATTCTTGAGGAAAGGAGGGTGCTTCTTGGTCATGACGCCCCTCCTCAGGTTCCGGGAGCTAAGCTGCGAACGCGGGCTCCGGTCCGCTTCCCTCTAAGGGATGCCGGCATCGCGCTCATCCCAGGGGAATCAGGGGTAGACCTTACTCCAACAGCTGGTATGCCCCTGGGTTCCCGGTCGCGGGGTAGACGGGCCCCAGTAGTAGCACCACCGCCTGCGGCAGCACCGCCCCCCGTGGCATCGACAATGGCGGTGTCATCCTCGGTTGTGGCACCGAGCGAGGGTAATAGGGATGAGGGTGTCGAGGGTGATGTGGGCCGGCGCTGCCCTAAGGCTCCACGGGGGAGGAAGCGGTCATCCTCGGCGACCGGCTCTGGGTCCAAGCGGCGAAGGAAAGTGGCCACCAATTTGCTCGATTCTTTGGCGGAGTCTGAGCCTATTCTTGAGGATGAACCATTGGCCTTGCAAGAGTCAGACGTTGGACTACTTTTCCCGAGTTCGGCTGCCGAGGAAGCCGCACAGTTGGCCGAGGCCATACGGCGTTCCAAAGATGCGTCTCATAATGCCAAGGTTCCGAAGAAGCCCTATCCCATTGTAATCTTTTACGAAGACCCCTCGTGGATTCGGCGGTGGTTTATCGGCCCTTTGGAGGAATGGGGGGAAAGGGCCCTGAAGCAGGCCGCTTCAGAGGACGCAGCGGACGTACTTTCTTTATGGACCGGCGGCCACGAGTCTACCCTTGAACCCCGGCGAGCACGCCTCCTTGAGAAGGAGCAGCGGCTTGAAGAAGCCATATTGAAGGCTTCCTTGCGCATCGGTACGTTGTTGTTCTTTTTTGTAGCTTTTTAGATTATTTACGCCTATATATATGTATCCTTATTCTTATTTGAATTGTGCAGAATCTTCGACGCTGGGGGAGCTCCCTACGGGCTCATTGAAGCTAAAGCCTGTCGAAATTCCCGATGAAGCATTGCTCGATGTGGAGGGGGCTGATGAGGCTACTCCTCTTATGGTAGAGCCTCCAGTGGCGGCTCTTGATCATGGAGTGCTTGCTCCTTTAGGGGAGGCTCCTTTGGAGGTTACCGCTCCAACGGCTCTTCCCGAAGGCGGCCCAGAGGCTGAGATGGAGGTAGTCGGGACTACCCTCCCTTTGTTGGAGCCCGAGGTTCCGGTAGAGGTTGTCGAAGCCGCTATCCCCCCGACTCAGAACGGGAGGAGTGTTGAAGGAAACCCTCTGCATTTTAAATTAGCAACCTTTCCGTGGTCTGAACTCTTTTGTCTTTCCCAGAATTGCGCGGTTTGGCGGCCTCTATCGCTGATTTGTCGCCTCGACAATCATTTCAGTGTTTATTGGAGATGGCAGTTCCGCAGGCGATCTCCCCTCAGCGCATTGTCCTTTCCTCTGGGAAAGGTTAGCGTCATTCGCCATTTTTTTTACTATAGCATTGTTGCCATTTTTGCGAAATGACGTTGATGTCTCTTATAGTTTTGGAAGCTGACGATGAGGTCGAGGTCATTGAAGGGCCAGGGGAACCTTCAGCTCCTACTTGCATGACTGTCGGTAAGTGACATTTCATTATAATCCCATTTGTTCTTTTGCTTAAGAATTTTATTGAAATCTTTCAAATTTGAGCAGCCCTGCCAGTCTCCATAGCGTTAGAATCGCGCATCGTGATGCCACCCGGCCCTTATGCTTTGCGGGCTTCAGAACGTTTGGCCCAATTAAGCCTTGTCTCCTTATCATCTTTTATCGAGGAGCTCCGTGCTGGCAGCGCGACTACAGCTGAAGCGTTTGCCGCCGAAGCTAACGGCTCCCTTCCTTTTCTTGCCACCTATCATAGCGAAGAGGTGGTGCGAATCTGGGTGGAGTTCTGTCGGCAGGTGGAGGCTTGTTTGCACGCCCTTGAATGTTCCCACCTTTCCTCGGAGGCCGTGGCTGCAAAGGCGGGGTTACGGGGGCTGATAGCACGGTGCGCGGCAAACATGACGTCGTGCGAGAAGAGGCTCGGCCGTAAATTCTCGGAGCGGGAGCTAGCTTCTAAGGCGCTGTGTGAGCTTCAAGCTAATCTTACCGCCAAGGCCAACAAAGCATATGAACTCTGGTGGGTGCTTCAAGAGTCTATCAAAGAGGTGGTGGCTCTTGATAAAGCTGCCACGTTTACTCGCGAAAGGGTCGAGGCCCATAAGGCCACCGAGAAATAGCTTGAAGGTCGGCTTGCTTCGCATCAGGCCCAGCAGGCTCAGGCGGAGGCTCGTCTTCTGGAGATCCTGAATCATGAAGCCGTGACTCAGCAGAAGAAGGATGAGCTAGTAAAATTGCTAGATCGCCCGCCGGCTTAAAGACTTGTATCTTTTCCTTTCTTTTTTTTTGTACATACTCCTGGATGATAGTATATTCTTTTTGCCTTTTTATGAATTGTACTTTGTATCCATTTTTGTTTATGAATAAAAGATACATTTTTTCTTCTCGATGATGTGTCTCTTTTTATTGAATGTGCTTTGCGGACAATTTATCTTGGTCTCTTTGCAGGGCAGTGATGGCTTAGGATTCAGGGTTAAGATCTGCCTCCTAAAACTTTTGAGCTTTATGAGCCGTGAGGGTCTCACAAAGAGTTTTTCTCCCTACAGGTCGAGAGGATCCCGTAGGTGTAAGTTCTTCTTAAGAATCGTGAGGATTCTTAAGCGGGTTTTCCCTTGAGAGTCGTAAGGATCTCACAAGAGAGTTTTCTTCCTTACAGGTCGTGAGGACCTGCAAGTGCTGGGTGTGGTCACCCTTATCCGTATTTCACGGGGTCAGGGGTTGCTTTAGGATGCTTTTCAAGGTACCGTAGTTTAAAGACATCGCGGTTAAGGTTAAGGACATCATAGTCCGTGGATTTAAGGATTGCACAGTCCGTCGTTAGTTTTAAGACATCCCGGTCAAGGTTAAGGACTTCATAGTCCGTGGATTTAAGGACTCCATAGTCCGATGTTAGTTTTAAGACATCACAGTCAAGGTTAAGGACATCATAGTCCGTGGATTTAAGGACTCCACAATCCGATGTTAGTTTTAAGACATCACGGTCAAGGTTAAGGACATCATAGTCCGTGGATTTAAGGACTCCACAGTCCGATGTTAGTTTTAAGACATCACGGTCAAGGTTAAGGACATCATAGTCCATGGATTTAAGGACCCCACAGTCCGATGTTAGTTTTAAGACATCACGGTCAAGGTTAAGGACATCATAGTCCGTGGATTTAAGGACTCCACAGTCCAATGTGTGGTTGCAGGGACCCGTCACCTCTTTGAAGACGTTGAGAAATTACAACGCCAAGTATCAAAAGAGTGAAGAGATGTACCCTTAAACCAAGGTAGAATCAGTACAAAATCAGGGTGGTTGATCGTTAGTTTTAAGACATTACGGTCGAGGTTAAGGACATCATAGTTCGTGGATTTAAAGGACTCCACAGTCCGGTGTTTGCTCTAGATGCTTCACACGGGTTCACTGCCGTGCTTGGCGAGGACCAGGCTCCGCTCTGGGCATTTTCCGCGGGGTCAAAGAGTGACATTATCCGCGTTCCACGTGACCAGGAATTTTGCACTAGATGCTTCACACGGGTTCACTGCCGTATTCGGCGAGGACTAGGCTCCGCTCTGGATGCTTCACACGGGTTCACTGCCGTGCTCTGCGAGGACCAGGATCCGCTCTGGACGTTTTCAACGGGGTCAAAGAGTGACATTATCCGCGTTCCACGTGACCAGGAATTTTGCACTAGATGCTTCACACGGGTTCACTGCCGTGTTCGGCGAGGACTAGGCTCCGCTCTGGATGCTTCACACGGGTTCACTGCCGTGCTCTGCGAGGACCAGGATCCGCTCTTGACGTTTTCCACGGGGTCAAAGAGTGACATTATCCGCGTTCCACGTAACCAGGAATTTTGCAATAGATGCTTCACACAGGTTCACTGCCGTGTTCGACGAGGAATAGGCTCCACTCTGGATGCTTCATACGGGTTCACTGCCGTGCTCTGCGAGGACCAGGATCCGCTCTGGACGTTTTCCACGGGGTCAAAGAGTGACATTATCCGCGTTCCACGTAACCAGGAATTTTGCACTAAATGCTTCACACGGGTTCACTGCCGTGTTCGGCGAGGACTAGGCTCCGCTCTGGATGCTTCACACGGGTTCACTGCCGTGCTCTGCGAGGACCAGGATCCGCTCTGGACGTTTTCCATGGGGTCAAAGAGTGACATTATCCGCGTTCCACGTAACCAGGAATTTTGCACTAGATGCTTCACACGGGTTCACTGCCGTGCTCTGCGAGGACCAGGCTCCGCTCTGGATGCTTCACACGGGTTCACTGCCGTGCTCTTTGAGGACTAGGATCCGCTCTGGACGTTTTCCACGGGGTCAAAGAGTGACATTATCCGCGTTCCACGTAACCAGGAATTTTGCACTAGATGCTTCACACGGGTTCACTGCCGTGCTCTGCGAGGACCAGGCTCCACTCTGGATGCTTCACACGGGTTCACGGCCGTGCTCTGCGAGGACCAGGATCCGCTCTGGACATTTTCCACGGGGTCAAAGAGTGACATTATCCGCGTTCCACATAACCAGGAATTTTGTTGATTGTATCCGCATTTCACGGAATTGGGATTTGACTTTTCGGTGATCAGTATATCGCCGAGCCATGGAACTGGGAGTTGCCGCTGTTCCGTTTCGCTTGAAGTTGTGTTCGTTGTTACGAGACGAGTGTTGAGATGATCTCTAGGTCACTTGCGGCCCGTCGAGATTGGCTTCTTCTTATGATGAGACCTGGGGGAGGAGTATGGTCACTTCTTTGTTTACGCCCTTGGATTGTATACAGGGTGTGATGTAACATCAACTGTAGGGTATAAATTAAAAGCCTTTTTTTTAATTTTATTTCTTTTTCCGCGATACTCTATCATTTCAGCTTTTATATCGCGAAGGTCGCGATTGCCCTATCATTTCGGCTATTTTTCGCGGTGCCCAATCATTTCGGCTATTTATTTCATTTTTACTCGCTGCTTTTTATTGCGAGTTGCCCCATCATTTCGGCTATTTTGCGTCCATACATTTTTACTTGCTGCTTTTTATTGCAAGTTGCCCCATCATTTCGGCTATTTCGTATGCACGTGCGGCCTACTGGCTTTTCGCCATAAACCTGAAATTAGACACCGATTTCGGCATCAGCACCGCTACAACTGGGATACGGCCAGGAGCGAATCATCATTTGCCTCTGTCGATGTTGAACAAAGGTGGCTTAGCAAACAGGGTTAGGGTCCAGTCGACTAAGGCTTTTGACTTCATGAGCCGTAAGGGTTTTACAAAGGTATTTCTCCCTACAAGTCGTGAGGATCTTGTAGGTGTATTTTCTCTCTAGGAATCGTGAGGATTCCTAAGTGTATGTTCCTCTGTAAGTCGTAAGGATCCTACAAGAGGGCTTTCTCCTTATAAGTCGAGAGGACTTATAAGGGTTGTTCACCATATGGACATATCCCTAGTCACGGATGGGACTTGGTCAGGGAAATGTTTATTCGCGCCCGTGGATTGTATACAAGGGTCAATATAAGCCGCTTGTAGGGCATTGTCGAAGGTTATAGGGGATTTTGCTTAAACACAGGTTTAGGTCTCTATAACTTAAGACTTTCAAGTCTTATGAGCCGTGAGGGTCCCATAAGAGAGTTCTCCTTGCGCGTCGTGAGGATCTCGCAAGTGTATTTTCTCCTTAGGAATCGTGGGGATCCCTAAGTGTGTTGCTCCCTTGTGAGTCGTAAGGATCTCACGCGGGTGGTTTCTCCTTACAAGGTCGTGAGGACCCTGCAAGTGTCCTTTAATGAGGTTGCGCCCTTTCGGGTTTTCACAAACACTCACCGGTAGTCCTGCTGTTTTTACTCACGGAGCCCTTTCGGGTTTTCATCCGTGCTCATTTTGCTTATGGACATACCGTTATTATTATATTTTTTTTTCTTCTTTTTTTTTACGAGGTCGCGCCCTTTCGGGTTTTCACGAACACTCGTCGGTAGCCCTGCTGTTTTTACTCATGGAGCCCTTTCGGGTTTTCATCCGTGCCCTTTTTGCTTATGGACATACCGTTTTTATTTTTATTATTATTATTATTTATTTATTTATTTTTTTTATTCATCTCGTCAGCCTAAGGATGCTGCGGTAGTAGTTTTAAGGACGTTTCGGTCCGTCATTAGTTTAAGGACGTTTCGGTCCGTCTTTAGTTTAAGGACGTTTCTGTCTATCGTTAGTTTAAGGACGTTTCGGTCCATCGTTAGTTTAAGGACGTTTTGGTCCATTATGGAGAGGGTCGGCTACTACTTATAGAGCTTGAGCTTAGGAAGATAGCGAGCGGACATAGTCACCGTCATCTATCATTGACCTAGGCTGTGGCTCATTAAGCGTAGTATTTCTTTAGGAAGCGACCGTTTATTGGCCTGAAAGGCCTTTCACCGTGCATGTCCATGAGTAGATAGGTTCCACCCTAGTAGACCTTGTCTATCATGTACGGGCCTTCGTAGTTCGGCTCGAATTTTTCCCGCTTGGCGCGATTGGGGATCATAGGCCTTTTGACCACTAGCACGAGTTCGCCTTGGCGGAATGTCCTCGGCCTGATCAATCATTCATACGAGCGCGTCATTTTCGCTTTGTAAGCCTCCAGGTTTTGTTGTGCAATGAGCCGTGTTTCATCAAGGGCATCAAGCTCTTCTAGCCGAAGGTGAGCATTTTCTTCGCTCGTCAACTCGCAGTGGACTGCCACTCATAGAGAAGGTAGCTCTATCTCAAGGGGGAGTACTGCTTCCATACCGAATACCAATGCGTATGGCGTCGTGCTCGTGGCCGTCTTGAACGTAGTTCGATACGCCCAAAGAGCTTCTTCCAGTCTCTCATGCCGGTCTTTCTTGTTTCGGGACACCGTCTTTTTTATGATCTTTGTCAAGGTCTTGTTGAAGGCCTCAGCTAGACCGTTAGCTCATGGATTATAAACCGAATAATACCTCCAGTCTATATTGTGTTGTTGCGCGAAGCGACTGACCTTATAGCTTCTGTAAGCTGGCCCGTTATCGGAAATGATCCGTCGCGGAGTTCCAAACCGATAAATGATGTGCGTCTTAAAAAAGTGGAGGATATTCTCTGTCTTCACTTCCCTCAGTGGTACCGCCTCCGCCTATTTGGAGAAGTAATCAGTCGTCGCCAGGATGAAACGATGTCCTCTAGATGATGCTGGTTCGATGGGGCCGACTATGTCAGTTCCCCACATCTCGAACGGCCAGCTAGCCACCGTTGGATGTAATGGATTTGGATGTTGGTGGATGAAGTCCCTATGGATTTGGCATGAGTGGCATTGTTTCGCATATTCGAGGCAGTCCTGAATCATTGTGGACCAGTAGTAGCCCATCCGTTTGATCTTCAACTTCATCTTCGGGCCCGCCTGGTGAGACCCACAAAGTCCGTCATGAACTTCCTGAACGACTCTTTCTGCTTCATCAGGTCCAAGACATCTCAACCACAGAGAATCAAACAACCTCTTATACAGAGTGTCGTTGACGAAGGCGAAAGACAGAGCTCGTTTCATGAGCTGATGTCTTGAGGACGCGTCTTCGGGCGTTCGACGGTATTTGAAGTAGTCTATAAAGACTTTTCTCCAATCCTCAGCCTTTTCCCGGTCTTTTATTTGCAAGGTCGTCTGTTCAGTCGCTCCCTTTTCTTCGGATGATTCCGGGGGTATTTCTGCTGGGGCAAGTACCCGACGACTTTGGACTATGATCCTTACGTCATCGAGGTTCTCGTCAGCCAATTCTTTAGCGAGCTTGGCCAACGCGTCTGCTTTGCTGTTTTCCGCGCGCGGTATGCTTTCCAAAGTATAGGAAGGAATCTGGGTCAACAGTTGTTGCACCTTTTCCCCGTACTTCACCAACTCCGGTTTGCACGTTTGGTAGTCGCCGTTTACTTGACTAACGACCAGCTGAGAGTCTCCGTATATGAGGAGATTTTCAATTCCCATGTCGATGGCGACCTCGAGACCTGCTATCAAGGCTTCGTATTCAGCTTCGTTATTCGTCCTCGGTTCTGTTAAGGAGAAAGCAAAGCGCATTATCCCTCCTTGTGGAGTCATGAAGATGAGGCCTACCCCCGACTTGATTATAGGGGTACTTTGTTTGCGCTTCTTTATGGAGGACGCCCCATCGAAATAAAGCTCCCATCGGGTATCACCAACGTCGATCACGTCAAACGCATATTCGTCTGGCAAATCGCAATTCAGAGGAGAACCGGCAGGTACTGGATGCTCAGTAAGGAAGTCGGCGATGGCTTGGCCTTTCACTGCCTTAAGAGGCTGATAGGTTATTGAAAACTCCATCAAGAGCAGGGCCCATTTAGCGAGTCTCCCTGTCAATATGGCCTTTGACATTAGATATTTAAGGGGGTCCACCTTTGATATAAGACGGACTTCATGTGCCAATGCACAGTGCCGGAGTTTTGTTATCGCAAAGATTAAAGCCAGGCAATGTGTTTCGATAGCGGAGTAATTGCTTTCTGCCCCTAGAAGAACTCGGCTTAAATAGTAGAGCGCTCTCTCCTTCCCTTGATCGTTTTCTTGCGCCCATAATGCGCCTAAGGAACCCTCAAGGGCTGTGGTATACAGAATAAGAGGCTTTCCCTTGACTGGAGCAGCTAACACCGGCGGGCTCTGCAGGTATTGCTTGATCTCGTCCAGTGCGCCTTGGCATTTGTGATCCCAGATGAATGGGGTTCCCTTCTTCATCAGGTGACTGTAAGGGCGGCACTTGCCTGAAAGGTTGGCTATAAATCGCCGGATGTACGCGAGCTTCCCTTGGAGAGACCACAATTGTTTGAGAGTCCTTGGCGGTGGCATTTCCATGATCGCCTTGATCTTAGATGAATCTATTTCGATACCTCGGTGTCGGATGATGAATCCCAGGAATTTACCCGAGGAGACTCCAAACGCGCATTTGAAGGGATTCATCTTCAAATTATATTGCCGAAGGCGTTGAAATACGGTCTTCAGATGCTCTAAATGCTCTTCGTATGACATGTTCTTCACTACGAGGTCGTCGATATAGCACTCGACGATTTCATGTATGAGATCATCGAAGATCTTTGTCATGGCCCTCTAATAGGTGGCGCCGGCATTCTTTAAACCGAAAGGCATAACTTTGTAGCAGAATATACCCAAAGGAGTCCGGAAAGCGGTGTGCTTCTGGTCTTCGGGATGCATCTTTATCTGATTGTACCCTGATGAACCGTCCATAAAGGAGAAAACCTCATGAGTGGACGTATTGTCTATCATCAGTTCGGCGACCGACACTGGGAAATCGTCCTTCGGGCAGGCTTTATTGAGATCTCGGAAGTCCACACATATGCGTACTGTCCCATTTTTCTTCATCACCGGGACGATGTTGGCGATCCAATCAGGATACTGTACCTCCTGGATAAACCCAGAATCGATTAGCTTCTTGACTTCGGCGTTAATGCTCATCTCAAGCTCGAGCCGCATCCTCCTCGGCGCCTGCTTGACTGGCTTGATATCCGGGGATATTGCTAATTTATGCACAGCAATCTCTGGATCTAATCCTGGCATCTCGGAATAGTTCCACGCGAAGCAATCTTTATGCTGTAAAAGCGCGTCCTTTAACGCAGCCACCCTTTCTTCAGATAGCAGCTCGCTGACGAATGTCGGTCGCGGATCGTCTGCCGACCCCAACTCAATCTTCTTGAGGTTATCTGCAGTAGTATGTATGCCATCTTCCAGCTCTTTCGGTGCTGGTGGAAATTCTGAGATTACCTCATTGTCATTGTTTTCGAAGCACCAAGGGAGGTCATCCATATTCTCGGGCTCTCCTTTTGATATTGTTATCATACGACAAGTATGAGCTCGCTTCTAAGACCGATGTAGATCTGGTTCTGCTCTTGTGGCTTTGGGTTCGTGCTTTTGTGGCGGCGTTACCCTCCAGCTGCTGGATAAAGCAAACCTGCCTTGCTGGTACTGGTCTTCTACCCAGTTTTTAAATGTGAAGCAGTCTTCGATAGGGTGTCCTATGGCTCGGTGATAAGAGCAGTAGCCCGGATGAAAGACCTCGTTAGCCCGCTCAGGGTGTTTGGACTCCGGAAATGTGATTGTTTGATGTTTTATAGCGAGTTTGAGTATCTTCTTCGTCTTGTCTCGAGGGAAGGAATACGCTCGACTCATCTTCTTCATGAGGGACGAATCCGGACCGCGCAATACCCGATCACATGACTCTTTAATCCTGCGTTGTCGTTGTCGGCTTCCTTTTCTGCTTTTTGACTTACTTCTGCCTCTACGTCGAGCCTTTTGCGCAACGGGTTGGTAGGGAGGAGCATCTTCATCTTTTGCAGCCTGTTGAAAAAGACGTTGCGTCCTGGCTTTCTTGTAGATGGCCATTTCACGATTATGGTCTTCCTGAGCTTTTTGACCCGCTTTCTTGATAAGCTTGTCCATTTGTTCTTCAAACGACGGACTCAGCAATTCACTCGCGGGATCCAGTTTTGACGAAGGGTTAGCATCTCCCGACAGGGCGTCCTCTTCCTCATCGAAGTTATATATGGCGTAGCTACTGTGGACTCGTTCCCGTTTCCCGGATCTCACGTATCCAAGCCCGAGCATTTCCATTCTCCCGTTGGGCAATTTGCGCTGAGTTCCAGGGACGTCCCAAATCCTGTTGTAGAATCGAGCTTGTCGTATAGTCTGTTTTAAGGGTACCCCTTGGCGCTTCAATAGTCTTTTTAGCCCGTTTGTGTAATATCTGGGCAAACGGATAGGTTGGAGCCTATCAAGTGTAGAATCCGCGCCATACCAGATTTCTTTTTCCACTCTTGTTTCCGTGGATTGGTAGAATAGGATCACCTTTTCACCCTCTCGCCTGGGAGGGACGTAAAACGTCTGCAGGTCCTGCATATTGTAAGCTTCAAGTGCGTCGAGATCTTTGTAGTGTTCCCGCGGCACCATGGTGATTTGCAAACTCTGATCATTGCCAGGGGATGCTCGTATTGACGGCCTACTGGAGAACACGGCATTAACCTCATCTTCCGAGTCACTTCCGAAGATCAATACGGGGGCGAACGGTCCCGGGTTGTTGCATCGAGACGGACCAGCGTAAACTATCTCTTCTTCTTTTTCGGTATCGCTTCCGAAAACAGGGATGGCGGCGGCGGCTTTGTTCTCCAGCTTGCGACACCTTTCTGTATCCTCAAAGTCTGGCAAAAAGTACTTTGCATCTTCGTACTTGCGGACTTCGTTCATGGAGAATGGGTTCAGCTCACCCGTTACGGTATACTCAAAACCGTCCTTAAAGTACTTCATACACTGATGCTGTATAGAAGGGATGATGTTGTACTCGTGTAACCAAGGACGGCCGAGCAAGGCGTTGTAGCAGGTCTTGGCGTCAATGATGTGAAACTTGATGCCCGTGACGAGTAGTCCAAAGGGTAATGTTAGTATTACAGATCCGAGAGTCCGTGACGACTGGGAGTCGAAACTGGAGATGGTAATTTTGTCACGAGTGAGGTGCTGCACGCTCATGCAGATTTCCTTCAATACCCGAACATTAAGAAGATTGACGGAGGATCCATTATCAACCAGGATTTTGCCTATCTTGATATCATGGCAATATCCGGAGACGTATAGGGGACGGTTGTGGTCGCACGTCCCGAAGAGAAGGTCTTCATCACCGAAAGTGATGTCGGCCGTGTGCACTTCTTCCAGTTCATCCTTCATCCTTTCTGCGGTGAAGAAGGCTTGGAATTGCTCGGGTTCTTGTAACGCCTTAATTAATGAATCTCTTGCTTCTTTTGATAATAGGAGGGCGTCGAGAATGCTGAGCTGCGAAGGTAGCTTCCTTAGGTGTGCTAGGATGTTGTAGTCCACCTTACCCTTCCTGGGAGGATCTTTGGCAGCCAACTCTTTCATGACTTGGTCATCTAAGGTGATATCCTCAGTGACCTTCTCCTTTCCCTTATCTTTTCTATTCGCAGGTCCGAGATTCTTTTCCAGGAGTGTGCGATTGCGCAGCTGAATGTTCTCACAGGCCTCCGGTTCTTCCTCTTTCCCTAAGACGGACTCTTTAAAGAGAGGGCCTAGAGCCATTTCCTCATCAGAGTCTCTCCCAAAGGTGAGAACTTGTGACCCTCCGGCGTTGACCACGTAACAGTTGCCGGTAGTTCTTTTGTGCCTGTCGGTAGTACTTTTTTGCTCCCGACGAGTCTTGCGTTTCATGCGCTTAAAATGTTGCCGGTGAGCAACATATCCCTGCCACCACATCTTAAAAGCGTCGCACTCCTCAGTGGGGTGCGAAATTTTCCGATGATATGCACAATAATTAGGGTGCCTCTCCGCCCCATCGAATGTGTTTTCTTCCAAGGGTGGTAGCTTCATTCCCATTGACATGGCTTTGGCAAACCTTTTCCTCGTCTTGAATACGTTTTTATTCGCATCGTATGTCTTTTGATCTGGCGGGAGTGCTTTGACTCTTTCGTTTAGTCGCTTGCGTTTGGCTCCTTCCGATGTAGCCATCTCACGCTCCTGATCGGCTTTACTTTTCAAACGAATCTCGTCTAGAAAGGCGTCGATCATTTCATCTGTTGGCCATACAAGTTCTGGCTCAGGGTGTGCCCCTAGTTTCCCAGTGCCAGGAGTTTTTTCATTGTCCGTAAACGAGTGGGAAATCACATGACAACTCGCCACATATCCCTCGGATTCATCCGACGAGCTTTCTCCATCATCTTCCTCCTGAAAGACGTGGTTGAGGAACTCTTGGAGTGTGACGGGAGTCCGCGCCTTTTGATTGTACTCCTCCAGCGCGTCAATCTATTTCTGCAAATCCGTGCGCTTGTCTCCAGGCTTCACGGGCTTCTTCTTCTTTTTCTTCGAAGATTTTGACGGTTGGGTGTGAGTACTTGGGCCATCACCACCGATCTTTGCAGTTGGGCGTGGCTTCAACATCCCTTCGATGATTTGAGGTTCGAGCGGGTTCTTCCATTCGACCGCTGGGCATGCATGAAGATCACTCAGCATCTTTTTGGTTTTAGCTGATAGCACGACCTTCCATGGAGCTTCTTCAATGAAAGAACAGGTTGCCCCCGGTGTATCCGCTTTCTTAGGAGTATGCGGCTGTGGCGGGTTCACCTTCCACTTTTCGGACAACGCAAACTTTCCCTGGAGGTATTGATTCTCAATCCATCCTTTGAAGACGAAGCAATCCTCAATCGGATGGCTTACCGTTTGATGGTAAGGGCAATAATTGGGGTTATTCACCTCAGTGGGTTGTGGCGGTAGCCTCGGATTTGGCAAGTTTATAAGCCTGTTGCGTACCGCCAGCTCGAATAACCGTTTCGTCTTGTCCCGCGGGAACGAGTAGGGACGCTTCATCTTCTCATTATAATACCGCCGTCTTTCTTCCAACTGATCCGCCAGCTTTGAGGCATTGGGTTGCTGCTGAGCATTCGCGACGAAGGTTGCCTTCCCTTTACCCTTGTCATTCCGGTGTTCTGGCTTCGGGGGAGACGGTTTGTGACCCATCTGGTCCATCTGGGCCAACTTGTCGATTAAAGCCTAGAACGTGGTTGGCTTAAAGAACATCATGAACTGGGAGATAGTTGCATGAGGGTCTAGGGTTCCCACGAACATGCCCACCGCGGGCACTTCCTCAATGCGTTGCTCGCATTTCGACCACAAATTTCTCCAGCGTATAGCATACTGGACCCACGTTTCGCCTGGTTTCACCCTGGAATTAATCAATGCCGTTATCGGAGTGCGCTCGCTGGCGCTTGCGAATCACTGAGTGAACAGCAACTCCATTTTAGCGAACGTCTTGATAGAATCGTTCGGGAGTTCCGAATACCATTCGAACGCTGTTTCTGATAAGCTGCCCACGAACTGGCGAAGCAACAGTTTATCATCACCGCCGGTGTTACCGCAAAGGGCCCTGAACTGGGCAACATGTTGGTGGGGATTGCCAGTCCCCTTATACACATGGAATTTCGGTATTGTATAACCCGGCGGATATTTGATTTGGTCATACCAGCTTGGATACGGTCGTCCCGTTTTTACGACTTGACCAGCTGCCTCAGTCGCATGATGAACTCGGATCTGCTGGGCTATATAGTCGTCCAAGTCAGCCTTGGAGATTGTCTCCTCCTTGGCCGTTGAAAGAGCCGGTGGTGGATTCGACGTTTTGTAAGTCCATATTGCGACCCTCGGTACTTGCGGGGGGGCGGAAACGGTATAAAAAACAAATTTTTATCGCAAGAGGCAACATGGACTACACTAGGTCGGGATCGTGTCTAAACTAAACTAGCAAATACGCTAAAAGGAGTTAGCTACTATGGAAGATGGTTATACCTAAACTTGAACTCCTTCTTCTTTAAACCTTGTAGAGGTTGATGGTTCTCTTCTTGTCGCCTTCCTCCGTCGAAGATGGATCCACCTCGAAGGTTCGACCTTTGGGCTCTTCCTCGATCTTTGAGTGAACTAGGGTTTCCGGCTTGCTAAACCTTCAACCTAGAATGAGTAGAGAGAGACTAGGGTTTGCTTTTCTTTTCAAGGTGATGGATTCTCAACACATGAGAAGGGGTCACCTTGAGCTTGAGGAAGAAGAAGATGAAGAGAGGAGAGAGAGAGGTTATGATAGAATGAGCTATCTTTTTCTCACTTGCAACCATAATGCAAAAGAAAAGAATTATCTAAATGATAATAATTGAAAATAAGAATAGTTGATGGTAATTTTTGGAATGACCACTATCATGCTTCTTTAAATGAAGTGTAAGCATGAATCAAGGAGGATCTTTCAAAGCATGATGGTGGTCAATGGTCAACAAGTCAACCAAGGTCAATAAGTCAACAAAAATCAACCATAACATAATTCTCATTTAATTACTATTATTAATAGATAATTCATAAATCCATTAGGGTTTGGAAAATGATAACTGTCAACTGTGCATACGCACCCGTTCCGAAACCCTAATGAAAAACCTCATTCTCCGCCTCAAGCAACTGTGCATACACACCTGCATTCTCGTTCCGAGGAACAAGAATACCAAGATATAAAAGCAACCCTAAAACATATACCAGTATCTGGCTCAAACCAGAGCCTGCCAGTATAATCCGTCCGGACTCCAAACGTGCACAAGTGCGCGGATGAGAACGAACCTTGTCGCAAAACCATGCGACCTCTACTCTGTTTTGCCCAGAGGCGAATACCCTCTGTGTGGGACTCTAAAGACTCGGCACTACGCTGGCAGTGGGTTTAACCACAGACCGCAAGCGGCACTAGCTGTGCGTAACGGTCCCCAGGTAGATGCCGACAAGAAGGCTGACGAGGTGAAACCCCATCTGTACTCCTACTGAGTCTGAATGTGACAGTCTCCGTACAGTCCGGTCTGTTCGTCTGATACATCGCATGTCGGGCCTAGGGGGCGGTAAAACGTCAGTCCCCCAATAGCGGTACAAGTCGTGTCGGAGTGAAGCCCAAAACACCCTGAGATAACACTGGAACCTACCAGTATATCTCGCTTGCCCTGGCCAGGGACTACTCGTGTAATGGCTCTCCTAGACACAGCGCGATGTCAACCCCCAATACCGGGAGAGACGAATCCTGTCTAACCGGCACTGCCTCCAAGTGCTTCGGGACTGCAACCAACCACCACCTGTTTGCACGACTCCTTTGAGCCGTGGTAGGGTAGTGATCAAAGTGCAGTGGGAACACACTCGAGGCGAAGTGCTAGTATCAAGTCAGCGGACTAAGCTGTACTCATGTCACCTGGGAACTGATGACTGACGATAGGTATAATACCAACCTGTCAGTTCCCGACGAGTCCTGTCCAGTGTACTCGTACCCTAACGAGCACCCGTATACTATCTCTAGTACGACGTACTGATGGCTGTGGGACAGACCATCTCCCACACTGGGATGAGAAGCGCATACGCTAGTCTACTCCGGAGTATCGATGCCCTGTCTCGATAGTCCTGCGACTAGGGACCTGTATAAGGATGTGCTTATAGATTACCCAGCCCCCACTAGTGTGACTGCCATCACAACGCTGGTAATCAAGCAAAGATCCTAAGGGCTCCACTAATGCGTATAAGTGATATAGTAAAATAAACACAAGTACACATTGAAGTAGAAACAAACCAAGTAGCATACTACTATATTGAGCAAGATTGTTTATACAAGGTGAATATCCCAAGCTTCCATTAAGTAATATACAAACTAGTATGATACAGTAATGGCCTCTAGGGCATATACACTAACAATCTCCCACTTGCACTAAGGCCATGTACTGGCGTATCGAAGACCTATCATCTCGATCAGCCGCTCGAACTGAGTCTGGGGTAGGGCCTTGGTGAATGGATCTGCAGTGTTCTCTTCTGAAGCAACCCTCCGAACCTCGATCTCCTTGCGATCCACGATCTCCCTGATCAGGTGATACCGCCTCAAGATGTGCCTGGATCTCTGATGGGACCTGGGTTCCTTTGCTAAAGCTATAGCCCCATTGTTGTCGCAATACAGAGGTATTGGGTCAACAATGGATGGAACCACCTGAAGTTCTTTTAAGAACTTCCTTATCCAGACAGCTTCTTTTGCGGCATCAGATGCAGCAATGTATTCCGCTTCCATAGTCGAGTCTGCAACGGTTTCCTGTTTGGAGCTCTTCCAACACACCGCCCCTCCATTGAGGGTAAAGACAAAACCCGACATGGACTTGGAATCATCCTTGTCACTCTGGAAGCTGGAGTCAGCAAAGGCCTCGATCTGGAGGTCTTTTCCGCCATACACCAAGAACATCTCCTTAGTCCTTCTCAGGTACTTGAGAATGTTCTTTACCGCTATCCAGTGTTTCTCCCCAGGGTTTGACTGATACCGGCTTACCACACTCAGTGCATAAGCTACATCCGGTCTGGTACACAACATCGCATACATTATAGAGCCTACCGCAGAAGCGTAGGGTATAATAGACATGCGATCCCTCTCCAAATCAGTCTTGGGAGACATCTCTTTAGAGAGGGTGATCCCGTGACAAGCCGGTAGGTTACCGCGCTTGGAATCTTCCATACTGAATCTCTTCACTATGGTGTCGATGTACCTGGACTGAGAAAGTCCTAATATCCTCTTGGATCTATCACGATGGATCCGGATCCCCAGGATGTATGAGGCATCACCCAGGTCTTTCATGGAGAACCTGTGTGACAAGAACCCCTTGACAGATTGTAGCATAGGAATGTCATTTCCTATTAAGAGAATGTCATCCACGTATAAAACGAGGAATACTACAGTTCTCGCTACAAATCTACTATAGATGCATGGTTCATCCGGATTTTTGATAAAGTCAAATTCCTTGACTGTCTCATCAAAACAGATGTTCCAACTCCGCGATGCCTGCTTTAGTCCATAGATGGACTTAAGCAACTTGCACACCTTTCCGCTGCTCCCACTCTGAATGAAACCCTCTGGCTGATCCATATAGACACACTCCTCTAAATTTCCATTTAGAAAAGCGGTCTTTACGTCCATCTGCCAAATCTCATAATCGTGGAAGGCAGCAATGGCAAGAAGGATCCGAATGGATTTCAGCATAGCCACTGGAGAAAAGGTTTCGTCATAGTCCAAGCCAGGTCTTTGACGGAAACCCTTTGCTACAAGTCTAGCTTTATAGGTCTCAACCTGTCCATCTACACCAATCTTCCTTTTGAAGATCCACTTGCATCCTACGGGTTTTACCCCGTCTGGAGCAATGTCCAACGTCCATACTTTGTTGGTGTACATGGACTCCATTTCGGTCCGCATTGCATCCAGCCATTTTACCGAGTCAACGCTCTGAACGGCCTGCTGGAAGCTAGTAGGCTCATCATAATCTATGATGCAATCCTCTCGATCCCCGTCTATGAGAAAACCGTAGTATCTCTCGGGCGGATGAGACTGCCTACTACTCCTGCGGAGCGGCATAGGAATGTCCTGTTCATTTGAACCCTCAGGTTCCATCAAGCTTTCAGTAATAGTCTGTGGTTCTGGAATTTCTTCCAGCTCTACTGCGCTCCCACTTGTTTCTTTTTCTATGAACTGGTGTTCTAGAAAGTGGGCATGACGAGAAACAAGAACTTTTTGTTCCTCTTCGTAGTAGAAGAGATATCCCTTGGAATTCTTTGGATATCCCACAAACTTACACAGTACTGAGCGCGCCTCGAGCTTGTCCGCATTCTGCTTTTTAACATAAGCTGGACTTCCCCGAGTCTTAATGTGACTGAGATGGGGCCTCTTCCCACACCACATCTCATATGGTGTAGCAGGCACAGTTTTAGTAGGAACTCGGTTCAAAAGGTACGCAGCTGATTCTAGCGCATACCCCCAGAATGATCGCGGTAACTCAGCGCTACTCATCATGGACCGTACCATATCCAATAGGGTTCGGTTCCGTCTCTCCGATACACCGTTGTGTTGCGGAGTGTATGGAGGAGTAAGCTGAGAGAGAATTCCGTTCTCTTTTAAATAATTCAGGAACTCGGCACTCAAGTATTCTCCACCTCGATCCGATCTTAGAATCTTGATACTTTTGCCGGTCTGTTTCTCTACTTCATTCTTATATTCCTGGAACTTTTCAAAGGCTTCGGACTTATGTTTCATTAAGAAGACATAACCGTACCTTGAGAAATCATCCGTAAAAGTAATGAAGTAAGAGTAACCGCTTCGCGCATGTGTAGACATTGGACCGCACACGTCGCTGTGTACGAGCCCCAAGAGCTCACTCGCTCTTACTCCGTGTCCAGTGAACGGAGTCTTTGTCATCTTTCCCATGAGACAAGATTCACAAGTGGCATAAGACTGATACTCGAACGGATCCAAGTATCCTTCTTTATGTAACTTAGTCAACCGTGTCTCATTGATGTGACCCAGTCTACAATGCCATAAGAAAGCCTGATTGATATCTGGAGACTTTCTTTTGTGTGTATTCTGGACATTGAAAATCTGTGGTTGGTTCAATACGTATATACCATTGCTCAGTGTACCTGACCCAATCAGAACTTGATTAAGGTGAATGTTTACAACATTACTTACAAACGCAAATTCATAACCTTCTTTAGAAACCAAAGATACAGATATGATATTACAAGTTGCGTTGGGTACAAAAAAACAATTACGCAAAACCAAAACATGCCCATCTGACATTCCCAGGTGATAGTCCCCCACGGCTTTAGCATCCATGCTAGCTCCGTTCGCAACTCTGAGGGTCATGTCACCTGCCTTAAAAAACCTACGGTTTCTCAACGCCTGCAAAGAATTACAGATATGAGATCCTGATCCGGTATCCAATACCCAGGAAGTAGAGTTTATAGAAAGACAGTTTTCAATAACATACACACCTGAAGCTGAAGCCGCAACCTGCTTCAGTTCCTGTGTCTTGGCCTTCCAAGCCCTGCAATCTTTCTTCCAGTGTCCACTCTTATGACAATAGAAGCATTCTTCCTTTCCAACAAGCTTCCCCGCAATCTTTGTTGCCTTTTCCTTTCCCTTCGTACCCACTTTACTAACACCGCCTCTTGGTTTGGCGGGGGCTTTCTTCCTCTTTCCCTTGGCTTTCGCCTTGGACCTAGAGGAAGAAGATCCTCCTACAAACAAAGCGGGTGTTTCCCTACCCTTCTGTAGGGTGCCCTCTGCGCTCCTCAGCATGTTGAGGAGTTCTGAAAGTTCAACTTCCTTTTCTTGCAAGTTGAAATTCAGTATGAACTGGGCGTAAGTGGATGGAAGGGACTGGAGAATTATATCCGTGTAGAGTTCACTGTCCAATGTGGTCCCAAGTTCCGCGAGCTCCTCAGTGTAGCCAATCATCTTAAGCACGTGGTCTGCTACCGATGATCCGATGGCCAACTTTTTCGAAAACAACTTCTTCGACACTTCGTATCTTGCGATACGAGACTGCTCTCCATACAGTTCTTTTGTATGGAGAAATATGGATTCCAAATCCATATTCTCGTGCCTCCTCTGATGTTCGTTGTCCATCGAGGCAAGTACGAGGCACCTGGCCTTCGCGCTGTCAATCTCCCAAGTCTTACGGATTTCCTTATCCGCGACGCTAGAGGTGGGACTTGGGACGGGGGGAGCTTTGGTGGTAAGAAGATACCCCAGCTTGTCGTAAGTGATTGCCAACTTGACATTCCTGAGCCAATCTTTGTAGTTTGGCCCTGTCAATATGTTTTTATCTAGAATCAACTTAAGTCCAGTCATTTCGATTTGGTCGCTGCAGGGGGGAGAGAAGGAACACTTTAGCACGATGCTCTTGCAAGTTTAGAATGGTTTTTAATTTGTCTAAATAGGATGGCTCCCACTGTCTCTCGAATCCCTCCTCAAACCACAAAGGAAGAATTAGCCGGGATCAATCTCACCGTGCAATACTTGCTTAACCGTTCAGCCAGGCCAGTGTCGGTACTTCGAGGGAGGTTTTCCAACGCTTTCGCGAAGTTCCTTAATTAAATAACCTCTTTTCTCTGGGGGCGTAGCCCCGCTAACACCTTTCTAGGCACCTACTAGGTTTATAGCATTGATCGTCTAGTGAGAAATTTCCCGAGGAGTAGCATATACTCACAGTAGGATCGGGATCCAAATATCATCGCGTGACGAAACTGAAGGAATCCTACCAGAATCACCACACTCCAAATGGTATGCAAATCTAGCAAGTTTCAGTACTTATGAAACTCCCGATGTGGATTTTTGCCCCATGCTCTTATGACCTTGACTTTGGCCAAAATATCATAAGTCACATGTCAAGTTCTGCCCGTCACTATCCAGGTTAATTTGGATCCATCCGTACATACCCTTGACTTTGGCCAAAATGGCAGCACGACTGTCCCAAACCAATGCATCTATCTATGCTACACATGAACACTCAATAGCTACCAATCACTATGCCTTGACTTTGGTCAAAATACGTAGCTTGAATACTACTGCCTATTTATGCGAAGCGACGGAGGGCTACGAATGGTTTTGGTAAAACCGTGAACGTAGTGAACTTGATATAATCGATGGAACGAGATAGCTTTTAGAAGGAGTGGCTCAAGCTCCGCATTTAAAAGTTAGTTTTGAAAAGAACCGAGTGGTTTTTCAAAAGTGTTCCAACGATTTTAACTTGGTTTATTATCTTGCATTAGTTCTTTTAATGCGTGATATTCTTGCATTAGTACTTTTAATGCGTCCCATCATTTAATTCCTACCATTGCAGAAAACAACCAAAATATGACGTACGCTTATGCCATTCGCATTCGCCACGGGGTCCCGTCATCACTCGTTAGGTTACTTAACTAACGACAGAGCGGGGGCTGGGCTAGCGCGGCTGTAAAACATAAGCAACGCCTAAATAGAAAGCAATGATAGACATTACAGATCACAGATGAATACATTGGATATACTAGCAATCCGCAATCCTTTCGAGCCTGAAACGAAAAGCGGATAACACGGTCGCGGTGAATAGCCAAATACCCCACCCAAGACCCCTACGGGTGCGGCAAACTACCCGCCAAGTTCTCGGTAGTTTGTGCACCCCCTCCATGGGTCTATCCTAGGAGCAAAAACAGTAAAAAGAATTATACAATGACGGCTACAACCCCGACCCGGTTGTGCGGCCAAACAAATAATAATTACATCAATTTACATTTACAATGAATGAAAGAAAAAACAAAAGCTCATCTCACATCCACCCCGGCTATTCACCCGCGACAGTCCAACACATTCATATACACATTCCAGCACATTACAGATCATGTATAACCCCGACTAATCGACCTATAGCGATTAGCCGACGTTCAATACATGCAAGCATCACAGATATAACCATCATAGTCAAAGTGCAGTGAAGTTCGGAAAAATACGGAATTATAGGACCCCAAAAGGAAATTTCTTTTCTGGAAAATCTGGGCACATATAATATATTTCAAAAATCCCAAAACCAACACACAAACATACTGCACGAAAAACGATGCACAGAAGAAGACAAAGCGCGGCGCTTCCGCGGCAAATACCCACCTCGCGCGGCGGAAGGGCGGCGGTTTGGACGAATCACTGTATCGTTTTTCTTGGGTGTTCACACAAAACCCTGAGACGATTTTACAAGTATAAAGTTTTTCATTTTGAGACAAAAAAAATTCAACAGAAACTCAGTTTTTGTGATTTTTCCGGTTTTGTGATTTTTCGTTTCCGAACTTCGTTACACTTCACTACCAAGCTAGTTTAAGTTTAGTTAGGCTCTGATACCACTGTAAGTCCATATTGCGACCCCCGGTACTTGCGGGGAGGCGGAAACGGTATAAAAAACAAATTTTTATCGCAAGAGGCAACATGGACTACACTAGGTCGGGATCGTGTCTAAACTAAACTAGCAAATACGCTAAAAGGAGTTAGCTACTATGGAAGATGGTTATACCTAAACTTGAACTCCTTCTTCTTTAAACCTTGTAGAGGTTGATGGTTCTCTTCTTGTCGCCTTCCTCCGTCGAAGATGGATCCACCTCGAAGGTTCGACCTTTGGGCTCTTCCTCGATCTTTGAGTGAACTAGGGTTTCCGGCTTGCTAAACCTTCAACCTAGAATGAGTAGAGAGAGACTAGGGTTTGCTTTTCTTTTCAAGGTGATGGATTCTCAACACATGAGAAGGGGTCACCTTGAGCTTGAGGAAGAAGAAGATGAAGAGAGGAGAGAGAGAGGTTATGATAGAATGAGCTATCTTTTTCTCACTTGCAACCATAATGCAAAAGAAAAGAATTATCTAAATGATAATAATTGAAAATAAGAATAGTTGATGGTAATTTTTGGAATGACCACTATCATGCTTCTTTAAATGAAGTGTAAGCATGAATCAAGGAGGATCTTTCAAAGCATGATGGTGGTCAATGGTCAACAAGTCAACCAAGGTCAATAAGTCAACAAAAATCAACCATAACATAATTCTCATTTAATTACTATTATTAATAGATAATTCATAAATCCATTAGGGTTTGGAAAATGATAACTGTCAACTGTGCATACGCACCCGTTCCGAAACCCTAATGAAAAACCTCATTCTCCGCCTCAAGCAACTGTGCATACACACCTGCATTCTCGTTCCGAGGAACAAGAATACCAAGATATAAAAGCAACCCTAAAACATATACCAGTATCTGGCTCAAACCAGAGCCTGCCAGTATAATCCGTTCGGACTCCAAACGTGCACAAGTGCGCGGATGAGAACGAACCTTGTCGCAAAACCATGCGACCTCTACTCTGTTTTGCCCAGAGGCGAATACCCTCTGTGTGGGACTCTAAAGACTCGGCACTACGCTGGCAGTGGGTTTAACCACAGACCGCAAGCGGCACTAGCTGTGCGTAACGGTCCCCAGGTAGATGCCGACAAGAAGGCTGACGAGGTGAAACCCCATCTGTACTCCTACTGAGTCTGAATGTGACAGTCTCCGTACAGTCCGGTCTGTTCGTCTGATACATCGCATGTCGGGCCTAGGGGGCGGTAAAACGTCAGTCCCCCAATAGCGGTACAAGTCGTGTCGGAGTGAAGCCCAAAACACCCTGAGATAACACTGGAACCTACCAGTATATCTCGCTTGCCCTGGCCAGGGACTACTCGTGTAATGGCTCTCCTAGACACAGCGCGATGTCAACCCCCAATACCGGGAGAGACGAATCCTGTCTAACCGGCACTGCCTCCAAGTGCTTCGGGACTGCAACCAACCACCACCTGTTTGCACGACTCCTTTGAGCCGTGGTAGGGTAGTGATCAAAGTGCAGTGGGAACACACTCGAGGCGAAGTGCTAGTATCAAGTCAGCGGACTAAACTGTACTCATGTCACCTGGGAACTGATGACTGACGATAGGTATAATACCAACCTGTCAGTTCCCGACGAGTCCTGTCCAGTGTACTCGTACCCTAACGAGCACCCGTATACTATCTCTAGTACGACGTACTGATGGCTGTGGGACAGACCATCTCCCACACTGGGATGAGAAGCGCATACGCTAGTCTACTCCGGAGTATCGATGCCCTGTCTCGATAGTCCTGCGACTAGGGACCTGTATAAGGATGTGCTTATAGATTACCCAGCCCCCACTAGTGTGACTGCCATCACAACGCTGGTAATCAAGCAAAGATCCTAAGGGCTCCACTAATGCGTATAAGTGATATAGTAAAATAAACACAAGTACACATTGAAGTAGAAACAAACCAAGTAGCATACTACTATATTGAGCAAGATTGTTTATACAAGGTGAATATCCCAAGCTTCCATTAAGTAATATACAAACTAGTATGATACAGTAATGGCCTCTAGGGCATATACACTAACAATCTCCCACTTGCACTAAGGCCATGTACTGGCGTATCGAAGACCTATCATCTCGATCAGCCGCTCGAACTGAGTCTGGGGTAGGGCCTTGGTGAATGGATCTGCAGTGTTCTCTTCTGAAGCAACCCTCCGAACCTCGATCTCCTTGCGATCCACGATCTCCCTGATCAGGTGATACCGCCTCAAGATGTGCCTGGATCTCTGATGGGACCTGGGTTCCTTTGCTAAAGCTATAGCCCCATTGTTGTCGCAATACAGAGGTATTGGGTCAACAATGGATGGAACCACCTGAAGTTCTTTTAAGAACTTCCTTATCCAGACAGCTTCTTTTGCGGCATCAGATGCAGCAATGTATTCCGCTTCCATAGTCGAGTCTGCAACGGTTTCCTGTTTGGAGCTCTTCCAACACACCGCCCCTCCATTGAGGGTAAAGACAAAACCCGACATGGACTTGGAATCATCCTTGTCACTCTGGAAGCTGGAGTCAGCAAAGGCCTCGATCTGGAGGTCTTTTCCGCCATACACCAAGAACATCTCCTTAGTCCTTCTCAGGTACTTGAGAATGTTCTTTACCGCTATCCAGTGTTTCTCCCCAGGGTTTGACTGATACCGGCTTACCACACTCAGTGCATAAGCTACATCCGGTCTGGTACACAACATCGCATACATTATAGAGCCTACCGCAGAAGCGTAGGGTATAATAGACATGCGATCCCTCTCCAAATCAGTCTTGGGAGACATCTCTTTAGAGAGGGTGATCCCGTGACAAGCCGGTAGGTTACCGCGCTTGGAATCTTCCATACTGAATCTCTTCACTATGGTGTCGATGTACCTGGACTGAGAAAGTCCTAATATCCTCTTGGATCTATCACGATGGATCCGGATCCCCAGGATGTATGAGGCATCACCCAGGTCTTTCATGGAGAACCTGTGTGACAAGAACCCCTTGACAGATTGTAGCATAGGAATGTCATTTCCTATTAAGAGAATGTCATCCACGTATAAAACGAGGAATACTACAGTTCTCGCTACAAATCTACTATAGATGCATGGTTCATCCGGATTTTTGATAAAGTCAAATTCCTTGACTGTCTCATCAAAACAGATGTTCCAACTCCGCGATGCCTGCTTTAGTCCATAGATGGACTTAAGCAACTTGCACACCTTTCCGCTGCTCCCACTCTGAATGAAACCCTCTGGCTGATCCATATAGACACACTCCTCTAAATTTCCATTTAGAAAAGCGGTCTTTACGTCCATCTGCCAAATCTCATAATCGTGGAAGGCAGCAATGGCAAGAAGGATCCGAATGGATTTCAGCATAGCCACTGGAGAAAAGGTTTCGTCATAGTCCAAGCCAGGTCTTTGACGGAAACCCTTTGCTACAAGTCTAGCTTTATAGGTCTCAACCTGTCCATCTACACCAATCTTCCTTTTGAAGATCCACTTGCATCCTACGGGTTTTACCCCGTCTGGAGCAATGTCCAACGTCCATACTTTGTTGGTGTACATGGACTCCATTTCGGTCCGCATTGCATCCAGCCATTTTACCGAGTCAACGCTCTGAACGGCCTGCTGGAAGCTAGTAGGCTCATCATAATCTATGATGCAATCCTCTCGATCCCCGTCTATGAGAAAACCGTAGTATCTCTCGGGCGGATGAGACTGCCTACTACTCCTGCGGAGCGGCATAGGAATGTCCTGTTCATTTGAACCCTCAGGTTCCATCAAGCTTTCAGTAATAGTCTGTGGTTCTGGAATTTCTTCCAGCTCTACTGCGCTCCCACTTGTTTCTTTTTCTATGAACTGGTGTTCTAGAAAGTGGGCATGACGAGAAACAAGAACTTTTTGTTCCTCTTCGTAGTAGAAGAGATATCCCTTGGAATTCTTTGGATATCCCACAAACTTACACAGTACTGAGCGCGCCTCGAGCTTGTCCGCATGCTGCTTTTTAACATAAGCTGGACTTCCCCAAGTCTTAATGTGACTGAGATGGGGCCTCTTCCCACACCACATCTCATATGGTGTAGCAGGCACAGTTTTAGTAGGAACTCGGTTCAAAAGGTACGCAGCTGATTCTAGCGCATACCCCCAGAATGATCGCGGTAACTCAGCGCTACTCATCATGGACCGTACCATATCCAATAGGGTTCGGTTCCGTCTCTCCGATACACCGTTGTGTTGTGGAGTGTATGGAGGAGTAAGCTGAGAGAGAATTCCGTTCTCTTTTAAATAATTCAGGAACTCGGCACTCAAGTATTCTCCACCTCGATCCGATCTTAGAATCTTGATACTTTTGCCGGTCTGTTTCTCTACTTCATTCTTATATTCCTGGAACTTTTCAAAGGCTTCGAACTTATGTTTCATTAAGAAGACATAACCGTACCTTGAGAAATCATCCGTAAAAGTAATGAAGTAAGAGTAACCGCTTCGCGCATGTGTAGACATTGGACCGCACACGTCGCTGTGTACGAGCCCCAAGAGCTCACTCGCTCTTACTCCGTGTCCAGTGAACGGAGTCTTTGTCATCTTTCCCATGAGACAAGATTCACAAGTGGCATAAGACTGATACTCGAACGGATCCAAGTATCCTTCTTTATGTAACTTAGTCAACCGTGTCTCATTGATGTGACCCAGTCTACAATGCCATAAGAAAGCCTGATTGATATCTGGAGACTTTCTTTTGTGTGTATTCTGGACATTGAAAATCTGTGGTTGGTTCAATACGTATATACCATTGCTCAGTGTACCTGACCCAATCAGAACTTGATTAAGGTGAATGTTTACAACATTACTTACAAACGCAAATTCATAACCTTCTTTAGAAACCAAAGATACAGATATGATATTACAAGTTGCGTTGGGTACAAAAAAACAATTACGCAAAACCAAAACATGCCCATCTGACATTCCCAGGTGATAGTCCCCCACGGCTTTAGCATCCATGCTAGCTCCGTTCGCAACTCTGAGGGTCATGTCACCTGCCTTCAAAAACCTACGGTTTCTCAACGCCTGCAAAGAATTACAGATATGAGATCCTGATCCGGTATCCAATACCCAGGAAGTAGAGTTTATAGAAAGACAGTTTTCAATAACATACACACCTGAAGCTGAAGCCGCAACCTGCTTCAGTTCCTGTGTCTTGGCCTTCCAAGCCCTGCAATCTTTCTTCCAGTGTCTACTCTTATGACAATAGAAGCATTCTTCCTTTCCAACAAGCTTCCCCGCAATCTTTGTTGCCTTTTCCTTTCCCTTCGTACCCACTTTACTAACACCGCCTCTTGGTTTGGCGGGGGCTTTCTTCCTCTTTCCCTTGGCTTTCGCCTTGGACCTAGAGGAAGAAGATCCTCCTACAAACAAAGCGGGTGTTTCCCTACCCTTCTGTAGGGTGCCCTCTGCGCTCCTCAGCATGTTGAGGAGTTCTGAAAGTTCAACTTCCTTTTCTTGCAAGTTGAAATTCAGTATGAACTGGGCGTAAGTGGATGGAAGGGACTGGAGAATTATATCCGTGTAGAGTTCACTGTCCAACGTGGTCCCAAGTTCCGCGAGCTCCTCAGTGTAGCCAATCATCTTAAGCACGTGGTCTGCTACCGATGATCCGATGGCCAACTTTTTCGAAAACAACTTCTTCGACACTTCGTATCTTGCGATACGAGACTGCTCTCCATACAGTTCTTTTGTATGGAGAAATATGGATTCCAAATCCATATTCTCGTGCCTCCTCTGATGTTCGTTGTCCATCGAGGCAAGTACGAGGCACCTGGCCTTCGCGCTGTCAATCTCCCAAGTCTTACGGATTTCCTTATCCGCGACGCTAGAGGTGGGACTTGGGACGGGGGGAGCTTTGGTGGTAAGAAGATACCCCAGCTTGTCGTAAGTGATTGCCAACTTGACATTCCTGAGCCAATCTTTGTAGTTTGGCCCTGTCAATATGTTTTTATCTAGAATCAACTTAAGTCCAGTCATTTCGATTTGGTCGCTGCAGGGGGGAGAGAAGGAACACTTTAGCACGATGCTCTTGCAAGTTTAGAATGGTTTTTAATTTGTCTAAACAGGATGGCTCCCACTGTCTCTCGAATCCCTCCTCAAACCACAAAGGAAGAATTAGCCGGGATCAATCTCACCGTGCAATACTTGCTTAACCGTTCAGCCAGGCCAGTGTCGGTACTTCGAGGGAGGTTTTCCAACGCTTTCGCGAAGTTCCTTAATTAAATAACCTCTTTTCTCTGGGGGCGTAGCCCCGCTAACACCTTTCTAGGCACCTACTAGGTTTATAGCATTGATCGTCTAGTGAGAAATTTCCCGAGGAGTAGCATATACTCACAGTAGGATCGGGATCCAAATATCATCGCGTGACGAAACTGAAGGAATCCTACCAGAATCACCACACTCCAAATGGTATGCAAATCTAGCAAGTTTCAGTACTTATGAAACTCCCGATGTGGATTTTTGCCCCATGCTCTTATGACCTTGACTTTGGCCAAAATATCATAAGTCACATGTCAAGTTCTGCCCGTCACTATCCAGGTTAATTTGGATCCATCCGTACATACCCTTGACTTTGGCCAAAATGGCAGCACGACTGTCCCAAACCAATGCATCTATCTATGCTACACATGAACACTCAATAGCTACCAATCACTATGCCTTGACTTTGGTCAAAATACGTAGCTTGAATACTACTGCCTATTCATGCGAAGCGACGGAGGGCTACGAATGGTTTTGGTAAAACCGTGAACGTAGTGAACTTGATATAATCGATGGAACGAGATAGCTTTTAGAAGGAGTGGCTCAAGCTCCGCATTTAAAAGTTAGTTTTGAAAAGAACCGAGTGGTTTTTCAAAAGTGTTCCAACGATTTTAACTTGGTTTATTATCTTGCATTAGTTCTTTTAATGCGTGATATTCTTGCATTAGTACTTTTAATGCGTCCCATCATTTAATTCCTACCATTGCAGAAAACAACCAAAATATGACGTACGCTTATGCCATTCGCATTCGCCACGGGGTCCCGTCATCACTCGTTAGGTTACTTAACTAACGACAGAGCGGGGGCTGGGCTAGCGCGGCTGTAAAACATAAGCAACGCCTAAATAGAAAGCAATGATAGACATTACAGATCACAGATGAATACATTGGATATACTAGCAATCCGCAATCCTTTCGAGCCTGAAACGAAAAGCGGATAACACGGTCGCGGTGAATAGCCAAATACCCCACCCAAGACCCCTACGGGTGCGGCAAACTACCCGCCAAGTTCTCGGTAGTTTGTGCACCCCCTCCATGGGTCTATCCTAGGAGCAAAAACAGTAAAAAGAATTATACAATGACGGCTACAACCCCGACCCGGTTGTGCGGCCAAACAAATAATAATTACATCAATTTACATTTACAATGAATGAAAGAAAAAACAAAAGCTCATCTCACATCCACCCCGGCTATTCACCCGCGACAGTCCAACACATTCATATACACATTCCAGCACATTACAGATCATGTATAACCCCGACTAATCGACCTATAGCGATTAGCCGACGTTCAATACATGCAAGCATCACAGATATAACCATCATAGTCAAAGTGCAGTGAAGTTCGGAAAAATACGGAATTATAGGACCCCAAAAGGAAATTTCTTTTCTGGAAAATCTGGGCACATATAATATATTTCAAAAATCCCAAAACCAACACACAAACACACTGCGGGAGAAATTTGGATCGATCACCGAGTCTCGGGTCTGCCGCCAGACTTTATAGATTTGGGAGGACAGCCGTTGAGGAGATTGGGGCTGTTCTGGCTTTACTTCCACAGCCTTTTTCAGCGGAGGGGGGGACCTCTTTAGCACCGCGGTAGGAGAATTCCTACGCACCTTATTTAGCATTTCAAAGTTGTTCCCAGTTGGAACAGCATCATTAACTTCTGCCGTCGAGGCTGGAGGAGTTAGCCTAGAAGGGGAGTTGCCTCCGGCCTTCCTCACTCGGCGCCAGTAACGACGTTGAGCGTGTCGTGCTGATGGAATCGGCCTGGTGAGGGCAATAGTCTCGTCTTGCCCCCTGTGTAGGTGGGGGGTCGCTGCTGGTGTCAGCCTGTTAAAAACCGATGTCCCTTGGGTAGCAGGAGCGGGAGCTGGAACAGTCAGTCTTGTAAAGACTGACTTTTTGGAAGGAGAGGCCGCCTTGATGACTTCAGGAGCAGGATTGGTTATTTTCTTAGGAGCAGCCTTCTCTGGGATTGCAGGCCCCATTGCGGGTCCACGGGAGCTCTGGACCAGTCTGGAGAAGACCGAGGTGCTGGTGTTGGGTGACCCGTTGAGAGGGGCCGCGGTAGGTGTAAGCCAATCAAAGACCGACTTCTTGGGAGCTTCCGGTGTCGGCACAGGAGTGGTGAAGCTCATTGGCGGGAGCATGGTCCCGAAAAACAACCCTGTGGCGGCTCGAGTGACCTGTTCCACGGGCATTGTGAATAGCGAAGCAGCTTGGAGCCCGTAGGCTATACCTCCTGGCGAGGCGGAGCGCCGGTTGCAGTTGCAATTGGAGCATTTCGCACAAGTGGAAGCCATTGATTCTTTGCTTTCTGCAATAAGAAAAACGCCAAATCTTAGTACCTTGAAACCCAAGGGCAACTATTAACGAACCGTGTTTGGTTCATGAACACGACACACGAAGTGTGGAGTGGAAAGAGGAAGAGGTCCCACCGGGCGTGCCAGAATCTGTTCCCTTCCGAAAGACGGTGTGACGGACGTCTTGCCTGAGATTCGGGGCAGATGCTAATCGGTGCTATCCGTCTACCTCTCCGAAAGTGCCAAGTTGATTTATGGCACCGTGTATCGAAGGTTTAAACGGATGCGTCCGATGTAGCAGACTTCGGCAGATTCTCCCTCACTTGAGGGGTTTTTGATTGTGGGGACGCTCTTCCTTGCAGGCACAAGCCCCTGCAGTTAATTACGCTACCGCACTGCGGTAACCACTTTCTCCTTCTCCAGATGGTCACTTCGTGTCGTGTGTGTTTATTTTGTGTTTGGTTGCCCGTGGATTGTATACGGAGACTGAGTTATGTCGTCGCCCATAGGGCATGGACTAGTCCAAATCCGTATTATCTTAGATTTGGATTTAGGGGTTTGGGTTTAAGGATACGTTAGCCTCATTGGAGACTAAGATCAACTTAAACGTTTGTTAAGGATACATTAGTCTAGTTTTAGACTAAGATCGACTTAACGGGACCGTTTAGATCCAACAAAAGAGCAATTAAGGGAGCCCTGTTGTTTAGTTTAGTGACATTGCGGTCAATAGGTAGTTTAAGGACATTGCGGTCGAATATTAGTTTTAAGACGTTGCGGTCAAGGTTAAGGACATCATAGTCCGTGGATTTAAGGACTCCACAGTTCGGCATTAGTTTTAAGACATCACGGTCAAGGTTAAGGACGTCATAGTCCGTTGTTAGTTTTAAGACGTTCCGGTCAAGGTTAAGGACATCATAGTCCATTGTTAGTTTTAAGACATTCCGGTCAAGGTTAAGGACGTCATAGTCCGAGGATTTAAGGACTCCACAGTCCGACGTTAGTTTTAAGACATCCCGGTCAAGATTAAGGACGTCATAGTCCGTTGTTAGTTTTAAGACATTCCGTTCAAGGTTAAGGACGTCATAGTCCGTTGTTAGTTTTAAGACATTCCGGTCAAGGTTAAGGACGTCATAGTCCGAGGATTTAAGGACTCCACAGTCCGGCGTTAGTTTTAAGACATCCCGGTCAAGGTTAAGGACCTCATAGTCCATGAGTTTAAGGACCCCACAGTCCGTATCAATGTGTGGTCATCGGGACCCGTTACCTCTCTGACGACGTTGAGGAATTACAACGCCAAGTATCAAAGGAGTGAAGAGATGTACCCTTGAACCAAGGTAGATTAAATAGTCTTTGGCCCAATTTGGGACCAAGACCAATTGATTATATTATGAGCCCATTGGCCCACTTAAGTTTAAATTGAGGACTTATGGCCATCTTGGGCTAAGTCCAATCATGTTTAGGATATTGACCCTCTGTTGGCTCATTGAAGAAGAGGCTTTGCCTCTGGAAACTTAGCCAATTGGGCTAAGGCCAGTGTTTGAACACTAGAGACCAACAATGTTGAACACTGGGATTGAGATTGACTAACTGGTGTTCAGCACCAAAATATAATCAGTGTTACATACTAGCAACAAGGCTTTCAAATTAGTGTTAAACACTAAAGCAAATCAGTGTTAAACACTGGCCAGAGAGATTTCAAATTAGTGTTTAAACACTAAAGCGAATCAGTGTTAAACACTGGAAATAGAGATTCCAAATTAATGCTAATCAGTGTTAAACACTGGTAACAGAAATTTTAATTTAGTGTTAAACGCTGCTAACAGAGATTTAATTTAGTGTTAAACAACAAGAAATTCAGTGTTAAACACTGCAAACAGAGTTTTTCAATTAGTGTTACACACTAAAGCAAATCAGTGTTAAACACTGAATACCGAGGTTTCAATTTGGTGTTAAACACTAAGGCAAGAGGGGTCACGTGGTTGCACGTGAGGGCGCCCTCCCCTATGGAGCTTTTCAGGGGTCACATGGTAGCACGTGACCCTGCTTCTTTGCATGTTTGTTTAAGAATTAAATTCTTCGTAGAGTTAAACCCTAATAATTAACTTTAGAGGAATTAAATTCCCACTTTCTTTTAAAGAATTACTCTTAGATAGGGTTAAACCCTAATTTGTATTCTGTAAGAATTGAATTCCCATATATGTGAGGAATTAAGTTCTGTCATAGGGTGAAACCCTAATTTCTTCTCTAAGGGAATTAAATTCCTGTGAGTTTGAGAAGGTTAAGTTTCTCAATTAAGGTTAAACCCTAGTTCTGCCCATTTTGAAGGAATTAAATTCCTATAACATAGGGTTAAACCCTAATTTCTTCTCAAAAGAATTAAATTCCTATAATTCTGTAAGAATTAAATTCTCAAACTTCCATTCCCTCTCTATGCTTTGGATCTGCATGGCAGGATCTCAACCCAATGAGAATTAAATTCTCAATTCATGGGCAGATGTGCACTTTGCAGATCCTCTACTAGCGAAAGGACCAAGTTCTTCCCTTTTTTATATATAAGAGTTAAACTCTTTTGAGAGTTAAATTCTCTTTTTTTTAAAAGCCTCTCCTTTCTTACCTAAGGTTTTCTTCTGCAGAAGATCAAATTCTTCCAAAGTCTCAAGGCTCTCTTTCTCTCTCTCTATGTCTCTGTATATATATATATTTCTCTGTATTCTCATGGCTCCTATTTATAGGAGAAGGAAGAGAATCAATCATTTTTAGTGAATCTTTCATTGAGAGATTTGATTTGTTTATTGAGAGATTTGATTTACATTCATCATTCATCTGGACCTTTGGATTATTAGGTGAATTTTATTCACCATTGTATTTTAAATCCAAAGATATTCCTTTGTTATTTCGGTTAGATTTTAAGGGGAAATCTTTCTAAGTTCAAGATTTTTTCATAAATAGGTGATATTTAATCACCTTTAGATTTTTAATCCAATCGGTTCCAAATAATCATTCTCCTTTGGAAAGATTTGAATGCTCTTCAGAATTTAATTCTGTTAAATAGAGAGGCTTTGAAAGCCGGTCACGTGTGACCACGTGACCCTTGGTCACGTGTAGGCACATGACCCTTGGTCACGTGTAGGCACGTGACCCCCTGGAACGAGCTTTTCTTCTCCTTTTGCGCTATGTTTTCTAGCCGCTGCTCAACCGTCACGTGCCAACACGTGACCCCTGGTCACGTGTGAGCACGTGACCTTTTCTGGAGCCTTTTCTTTGATTTAATTAGGGAGTGAATCTGCCTTTGCCGCTGCTTTTAAATGTCACGTGCCAACACGTGACTACTGGTCACGTGCTAGCATGTGATGCCTCTTCCGTAGGCTTTCCTGATTTTAAATCAGGAAACACCCGTGCACGTGCATTTCCATCCAGGAGGTGAAGTAGTGCATCGGGAAGTTAGCGGGCTGCACCCCAGGCTCACTAGCGTTCGCCGCTACGCTAAGTCCATTATAAAGATAAGCCAGCCCGGCAATTCCTACTGACAACTGCAAACCAGCAACCATCCGATGCGCTGGGTAGAAAACAGATGGCCACATGTGGCGCGGGTGCATGGGGAGCGCAAAGCTGCACAGCCACAAGCCCAGGAACCCTACAAAAAAGGTTTCCTCATCCATGCCCGGGACGGCGATTTCTGAGAAAGGGACGACGGCAGCGCCGGGGAGATAAAAGTCCCTTTGATCATTCTCTGATATGGGTCGGCGGTCCAAGCCGAAGCCAAAAGGGTCATCAAGCTGGGCGAACTTCTCGCTCCGCTCTGATAGGAACTCCGGTCGAATGAAGCGGGCAATAAAATCTGCGAAACTGACGCCCCAGACACCCGATTCCAGATAGAGCCCTTCATAAATCTCCAGCACCTTCACCAAGCCTGGGAACTGGTGCTGAATAGCGTTCTCCGGAGTCAAATCAAACACCAGTGGCTTGGTGGCAAAGACGTATTCATCGGGAGGAAGCAGCTCCTCGTAATGCTCCCCCCTCATCGGCAGACCCGAGACTTCAGCAAACTCCTCCAAGAAGATAGAGACCTCCCTGTCCGTCATCTGGAAGGTGTGGGTGGGGATATTCCATTGTTCGATAAAGACCTTAATCCACCATGTTAGAGGAGAGGGATACTCGAAGAGCGAGACGTAGATGGCCGAATACAAACCAATCTTCGTTAGATGAGTCCTTTTCGCCGATAAGATGTACCGGGCCCACTGCAAATATCCGGCGGGCGGTCGTGGGACCAATCTAATATTATAGGCCTGTCCCCAAGGGCGTGCTTCACCCTGACAGATTCGCCACCCCAGAATGTCTATTGCCGGCGGCGGCGGTTGCACGGGAATGGCACCAATTGCAGGCTGGAGGAGGTCATCCGAATTCCAATTTTTGACCTCCACGGCATACTTCACCGGGGGTTCAACCGCATAGGGGATCGAAATTATGGGCTCAGAAGGTGTGGCGGAACTGAAACTTCGACGACCCTGGATGATCTCATTGTACCACCTACCCCACAGGTGAAGGCTCTTGTGCTCGGGGTCATGATCCTTTATGAGAGCGAGCACCACTCGGTCCACCGGTGCCTGGGGAAACCCTCCCTCCGAGCGAACAAACGGGAAAGACAAATTAGCAGACATGTTTCCTGCAGAGGGACAAAAAAAAAATTAGCCGTCAGTGTTGTAATTCCAACGCTTGACATTTTAAAAATTTATACCACGCTGCAATGCAGTGGGTAGGGGACCAAATGGGGACCCACAAAATCTGGATGACAGTGCATCATTTAATAAGACAGCCCCATCATTGGATGAGACTGTCAATTAATGAAAAGATCCCCAAGAAAATATCCTCATTGATGGGAAATCTCCAGAGACAAGGAGAAAATCTCCTCTTTTAGAGCAAAGCTCTGTCACAGAGTGACATTTGTCAAACTCTGGTCTCAAGAGAATAAAATTTCCTTAAAAAGAGCCTAGCTCTATAATAATGATGGAAAAATCCATCAAAAAGAAAACTTTAACTCCTAAAGATTAAAAATTTGGGATCTTAAAGATCCATGAAAACTTTTAGGAGTTCTCCATTTTCAGATCAAAAAAGATCTACATTTGAGCCATGAGCAAAGCTCTATTCATGGGTTAAAACCCATGAACAAGATCTCTGTAGATCTATGAACTTTTGAGAGCAAGGCTCTGTTGATGAAACCCCAAAAGGATTTTTTTTAGATCAAAGATCTATGAGAACAAGGCTCTGTTAATTAAATTTAATTTAATTTAATTTAATTTTACCTAAAATGATTCTAAGTTCTGAACTTTGAAGTTCTTGGGAAGAAATGAGAGCAAGGCTCTAAAATTCTTAAACAAGAGTAAGGCTCTGAAATTCAATTTCTTGAAAATGGTAAAGAATTACCAAGGACCAAGGGTCCTATTTATAGGCGCCTGCGCCCCTTCAACTTACCCCTTTGATCCAACGGCCAGGATTTTGCCACCGCTGCACTCACGTGTGCGCCACGTGAGCGCAACGGTGGGGGGGGGGGCATTTGTCTCCCCCAATCAGAGCAAGGCTCTGTTTGAATTTCAAAAAAATTCAAATTTTGAAGCAACGCTTCAAATTCCGTGCGCAGCGCGCAACGTGTCAGAAGCTGATACGTTAGCGCAACGCCCAAGGCAGTGCGCCCAATCAGAGTAAGGCTCTATTAAAAAAGAAAATTAAAAGGAAGCAAAACTTCAGTTTCTTTTGCGCAAGCGCTGCGCTGCGCGACACGTGTCAGCGCAGTTGCTTCTGCGCAAGCGCTGCGCTGCGCGACACGTGTCAGCGCGGTTGCGCTAGCGCAGTTGCGCTGCGCTGTGCGCTGCGCGACACGTGTCAGCGCAGTTGCGCTGCGCTGTGCTGTTTCCCCAATCAGAGCAAGGCTCTGTTTGAATTTCAAAAATTCAAATTTTGAAGCAACGCTTTAAATCCCGTGCGTTGCGTGCAACGCGCCACGTGTCAAAAGTTGATACGACAGCGCAACGCCCAAGGCGGTGCGTCCAATCAGAGCAGGGCTCTTTTAAAAACAAAAAGTAAAAGAAGCAACGTTCAGTTGCGCAAGCGCTGCGCTGCGCGACACGTGTCTGCGCAGTTGCGCAAGCACAACTGCGCAAGCTCTGCGCTGCGCGACACGTGTCTGCGCAGCTGCGCAAGCTCTGCGCTGCGCGACACGTGTCTGCGCAGCTGCGCAAGCACAACTGCGCAAGCACAGTTGCGCAAGCGCTGCGCTGCGCGACACGTGTCTGCGCAGTTGGAGTTGAGCAAAACAGAATAAATCTTTTCTGTTCTTATTAAAACAAGAAGATTTTCTTCTGTAAAGCAGGGGCCTTTGGATCAAAGATCCAACGGTGGGGAAAACTCCCCAAATCACTCAGAAAAAGATCTCTGTAACAAATTTAACTAATTTGTGAGCCCTATAAAAAGGACCCCATACCTCATTTCGAAGGGGAGGAACATCTAATTAAAAAAAAAAGAGAGAAAGAAGACTCTGAAGAATTCCTCAAGAATAAAAAAAAAGGTAAAAACCTTTGAAAGAAGAGAAATTTCTCTTATGAACAAAATCATGGATCCTCAATAAATAAATAAACAAATAAACAAATAAAATAAAAAATAAAAATAGTGTCTTGCACTTGTTATGAACCTTTGGTTCTCTGAAACAAGGAAAAACTTGTTTAGATGAAGGGATCAAAAAGTGCTTTGCACTTCTGTTTTGAATCTAAAAAGATTTTTAGTGCTTCGCACAAATGCAATGCATTTCCTAAAGGGCCAGGCCCAAATCAAAAAGACCTAGTAGGCCTAATTAAATTGCAGTGCAATAAAAGGGGTAGAGCCCAAATAAAATAGATGCTCTGCATCATTTATAAAAGGGCAGAGCCCAAACAAAACAAAAATAATGCAGTGCATTATTTGAAAAGGGGCAAAGCCCTAACTCAGGTCTAATAGGCCAGAGACAAATAAAAATATTGAACATCCAACTGGACTTAGCCCAGTCATGGCCATAAGTCCTCAAATTAAATTGACTGAGCACGGCTGCTCCCTAAATCAATTTACTACCGGTTTGAGGGTACATCTCCGAACTCCTCTGACATCTATCGTTGTAATCCTTCAACGACGTCAGAGAGGCGACGGGTCCCAACGACCACACATGAATATGGACTGCGGGGTCCTTAAACTCGTGGACCGAAACGTCCTTAAACTAATATCGGACCGAAACGTCCTTAAACTAATATCGGACCGAAACGTCCTTAAACTAATGTCGGACCACCACGTCCCTAAACTGGAATATGGACCACCACGTCCCTAAACTGGCGATGGACCACCACGTCCCTAAACTGGAATATGGACCACTACGTCCCTAAATTGGCGATAGACCACCACGTCCCTAAACTGGAACAATAGAGCCTCCAAATGCTCTTTTACCGGATCTAAATGATCCCGTTTAAGTCGATCTTAGCCCCAAACACGGCTAACGTATCCTTAAACATTCAAGTGGACTACAAAATTCCAAATCAACTCTGGTTCGAGGGTACATCTCCGAGCTCCTCTGACACCTGTCGTTGTAATCCTTCAACGACGTCAGAGAGGTGACGAGTCCTGACGGCCATATATTAAATGAATCACTACGTTAAGTTGATCTTAGTCTAAAACAGGACTAACGTATCCTTAACGAACATTTAAGTCGATCTTAGCCGCAACGCGACTAATGCATCCTTAAACTAAAAACACCAAACCCAAATCTAAGTAAATACGGATTTGGACTAATCCACGTCCTACGGGCGACGGCATTACTCAGTCTCCGTATACAATCCACGGGCAACCACAAACAAAATAAACACACACGACACGAAGTGAAATTCTGGAGAAGGAGAAAGTTGTTACCGCGATACGGTAGCATAATTAACTGCAAGGCTTGCGCCTGCAGGGAAGAGCGTCCCCACAATCAAAAACCCCTCACCCTGAGGGGGAATCTGACGAAGTCTGCTACATCGGCCGCATCCGTCTAAACCTCCGATATACGGTGCCATAAATCAACTTGGCAGCTTCGGAGAGGTGGACGGATAAAACCAAATAGCATCTGCCCCGAATCTCAGGCTAGACACCCAGGTCATCGGCCGCCATTCGGAGAGGAACAGATTCTGGCATGCCCGGTGGGACCTTTTCCTTTTTCCACTCCACACTTCGTGTGTCGTCTTCGCGAACCAATCGCGGTTTGTTAAATGGTTGCCTTCGGATTTCAAGTTACTAAGATTTGGTCTCTTGCCTGGCGCAGAACTCAAGATTCAATGGCCTTCAACTGCACCAACTGCTCGAAATGCCACTGCAACGGACGCTCCACCTCACCAGGAGGTGTAGCATATGGGCCTCAAGCGACTTCCTTCCTCGCTCTGCCGGTAGACCAGGTGACCCAAGCCACCACTGGCCTGTTCTTCGGGACCATGATCCCACCTACAAGCTTCTCTGCGCCAATACCTGCACCGGAAGTGAACAAAAAGTCGGTCTTCGACCGGCTCACTGCTACGACGACCCCTGTCAATGGGTCGCCTGCTGCCAAACCAACAGCTTCGGTTTTCGCCAGGCTGGATTAGAACTCTAAAATGGCTGTCCCAAGGAAGGCAATGACTGCTGCTTCAGAAGTCGTCAAGGCGGCTTCCCCTGTAAAAGAGTCAGTCTTTTCAAGACTGACGATTCCTGCTCTTATCCCTGCTCGAGGATCTGTCTTCGATAGGTTGGATATCACACCTCAGAAGACAACATCAGTCTTTAAGAGGTTAACACCGGCGACACCTCATTCAGACAGGGGGCAAAAAGAAGTTATCTCTATCTCTGAGCCAATCCCAACGGCTCATCGTGCTCGACGTCGCCATTGGCAACGAGTGAGGAAGGCAGGGGCAACTCCCCCTTAGGGATAACTCCACCGGCTCCAGCGGTGGAAGTCAACGCTGCTGTTCCAACTGGGAACAGCTTTGAATTGCTGAGGAGGGTACGGAAAAACTCTCCAACCGCTACATTGAAAAGATCCCCCCCACCTGCGGAGAGAGTTCCGGAAACAAAACAGGAACAGCCCCCTCAACGGCTATCCTCAAGAATTTATAAAGTTTGGCGAAAGGTTCAAGACTCCGTGATCGACACGGATCACTCCCGTCAACGAAAGAAGATGAAGGTGCAAAAAGAAAAAGACCGTCCAATTAAACAGCAGGGGACCGCAGCTGCTAGGATGCCTACTTCAACGGTTCCTTCAACCTCAACGGCCCACAAAAGAAGGAGGCTAGAGAAAACTCCCGTGTCAGCGGCAAAAGTTAAAAATGGTAAACCTAAACGCCCCAAGTCAGGGGGCATAACAGTTCATACGATTTACATGGCATCGGGAAAAGAGGACAGTCGTGCATCCACGGGTCATAGACCGCTTACACGGTCAGTGACCAAGGCTCAGGAGCAGCAACAGAAGCTCCAGGAGATGATGAACGCTATGGCCGCACTTACAGGGCCAAAAGAGAACCCTGAAACGTCCTCAGATGAGCGCCACGAGGAAGAAACCGACGCCGAATTCCTTCGTCGGATATTGGAAAAGAAGGACAAAGAGGCTGCTGAACAAGCAGCCAACATACAACGTATGGGCCTCCTCTTCCAGGACATGATAGGGATGATGATACAACAAGAGCCCCCGGTTGAAGAGCCCCCGATCGTCCTTGGAGACGATAGGGGAGAGACATCAAATCCTCCACCAGCTCTATCGACAGCTAAAGAGGATACAATCTCCAAAGCTGATTTAGACGAGTACATAGCCCAGCAAATACGGGTGCATCATGCGACCGAAGCGGCCGGTCAGGTCGTAAAAACGGGGCGGCCATATCCAAGTTGGTACGATCAAATCAAGTACCCGCCAGGTTATACAATTCCCAAGTTCCATATCTACAAGGGGACGGGCAATCCTCATCAGCATGTTGCCCAGTTCAGGGCACTCTGCGGCAATACCGGTGGTGATGACAAGCTTTTACTGCGCCAGTTTGTTGGAAGTTTATCGGATACGGCGTTTGAGTGGTACTCTGAACTCCCGAATGACTCTATCAAAACCTTCGCGGAGATGGAGCTACTGTTTACTCAGCGTTTTGCAAGTGCCAGTGAACGTACCCCGATGACGGCACTGATTAACGCCAGGGTAAAACCCGGCAAGACGTGGGTTCGGTACGCTATACGATGGCGGAATTTATGGTCAAAGTGTGAGCAGCGCATTGAAGAAGCTCCCGCAGTTGGTATGTTTGTGGGAACCCTCGATCCACAAGCAACCATCTCGCAGTTTATGATGTTTTTCAAGCCGACTACCTTCCAGGCCTTGATCGACAAATTAGCACAGATGGATCAGATGGGCCATAAACCTCCTCTTCCAAGGCCGGACTCCCGAAATGACAAAGGGAAGGGAAAAGTGATCGTTGTCGCTAATGCTCAACAACAACCAAGCGATCCGAAGCCAGTGGCTCGTCAAAATAATATGCGCCCGTACGTACCCCTTGAGGATAGGATGGGACGTCCTTATTCCTTTCCCCGCGATAAAACGAGGAGGTTATTCGAGCTGGCGTTGCGCAACAGACTCATAAATCTACCAGATCCAAAACGTCCGTTGCAACCAAGTGACGTCAACGAGCCCAACTACTGTCCTTATCATCGAGTACTAGGCCATCCGATCGAAGATTGCTACGTTTTCAAGAATTGGCTTGAAAACCAGTACCGACAGGGCAAGTTCGCGTTATCTGACAAATGGAAGGTGAATCCCCCGCAGCCCCACACCTCTAAGGGGACGAATACGCCGGGGGCAACATGCTCCGTCATTGAAGAAGCTCCTTGGGAGGTTGTATTATCAGCCAAGACAAAGAGAATGCTAAACGATCTTCAGGCATGTCCAGCAATCAAGTGGAAGAACCTGTTGGAACCGCAGGTTATTGAAGGGATGTTGAAACTGCGTACAACTCCAAAGACTGATGGTGGTAGCTCAAACACTCGCAACCAGCCGTCAAAATCTTCGAAAAAGAAGAAGAAGAAATCTAAGAAACCCGTGAAGCCTGGCGACAAGCGCACGGACTTACAAAAGCAAATTGACGCGCTAGATGAATACAACCAAAAGGCGCAGACTCCCATTACGCTCTAAGAGTTCCTCAATCACGTCTTTCAAGAGGAAGATGAGGGAGAAAGTTCATCGGATGAATCCGAGGAAAATGTAGCGAGCTGTCATATGATCTCCCATTCGATCACGAACGATGAAGAGACTTCTGGCACTAAAACGCTGGGGGCAGATACCGAATCAAGAATTCCGGAGCTATCAGTCGAAATGATTGACGCGTTCCTTAACGAAGCTCGACTGAAAAGTAAAGCTGATCGAGAACGCGAAATGGCTATATTTGAAAGGGCCAAGCGCCAGCGACTTGATGAAAGAGCTGAAGCGATCCCGCTGGAGCAAAACACCTTCGCTACCGACAAAAGCCAATTCAAGATAAAGAAAAGGTTTACTAAGGCCACATCAATGGGCATGAAGGTACCATCCTCTGAAGGAAAAATTACTGGTGAAATAGAAATGCACCCCTCCTTTTGCTTATATCATCAGAAGGTTTCGCACCCCACTCAAGAATGCAAAGCTTTCGACAAATGGTGGCAAGGATATGTTGCTCGTCGACAACGCTCCAAGCGGGAAAAGCGTAAAACTCGTCAAGAGCAAAGAAATACGACCAAAGGGCTTGAAAGAACTACCGGCGATTGTTGCATGGTTAACACTGGCGGGTCACAAGTGCCTACATTCGGGAGCGATTCGGATGAGGAGCTGGAACTCGCCCCTCTCTTTAAAGAGTCAACTTCGGGAAAAGAAGAAGAGCCAAAGGTTTGCGAAAATATCCAGCTACGCAATCGGACGCTACCTGAAAAGAATCTCGGACCCTTAAACAAGAAAGATAAAGGGAAAGAAAAGGTCTCTGAGGATATTACTCTAGATGACCAAGTTGCGGAAGAGCTAACCGCCAAGAATCCGCCGAAGAGAAATAAGGTGGATTACAATGTCTTGGCGCATCTGAGGAAGCTGCCCTCACAACTCAGCATTCTTGATGCCCTGTTACTATCAAAAGAGGCGAGAGATTCGTTGATTAAGGCGCTACAAGATCCGGACCAGTTCCAAGCCTTCCTGGCCGAAGAAAAGATGAAGAATGAGTTGGAAGAGGTGCACACGGCCGACGTTGCTTTTGGCGATGAAGACCTGCTCCTCGGGACGTGCGAACACAATCGTCCCCTTTATGTCTCAGGATACTGCCATGACATAAAGATAAGTAAAATCTTGGTCGATAACGGATCGTCTGTTAATTTACTCAATGTGCGGGTGTTAAAGGAAGTTTGCATGAGTGTCCAACACCTCGCCCGAGACAAGATCACCATCTCCGGGTTTGACTCCCAGTCGTCAAAAACTCTTGGATCTGTGATATTGACGTTACGCTTCGGGTTGCTCGTCACAGATATTAAATTCCATGTCATAGATGCCAAGACATGCTACAATGCCCTGCTCGGTCGACCATGGTTACACGAGTACAATATCATCCCTTCTACACAGCATCAGTGTATGAAATATTGCAAGGATGGTCTCGAGTACACTGTGGCAGGAGAATTGAATCCGTTTTCGGTGAATGAAGTTCGTAAGTATGAAGATGCCAAATACTTCTTGCCGAGTTTCGAAGATACGGAAAGGTGTCACAAGCCTGAGAACAAAACTAATGCCACCATCCCTGTCTTCGGCAGCGATACCGAGGAAGAAGAGGATATAACTTATTCGGGTCCGCCCCAATACACCAAGCTGGGACCATCCGTTCCTTCACTGATCTTCGGTAGTGATTCGGAGGATGAAGTTCATGCTGTATTCCCTGCTCAGCTGTCAATACGAACTTCTGCTGATGAAGAGCGAAGTCTACAGATAGCCATGGTGCCTCCTAGACACCATAAAGAACTGGATGCACTTAATATCTACAGTGTAGAAGAACTGCGGACATTCTATATTCCTCCCAGGAAAAAGAGAGAGAAAGCAATTCTGCTTTACCGCTCTGAAGAAAATAAAGTGGAGAAAGAGATCTGGTATGGAGCAGATCCAACGCTGGACAGGCTTCAACCCATTCATCTGCCCAGATATTATACAGAAGGCTTGAAACGACTGTTAAAGCGCCAAGGGATACCCTTCGAACAGACTGTTAGGAAGGCCAGATTCTATGACAGGGTTTGGAACGTCCCCGGAACTCAACACAAGCTACCTAATGGGAGGATGGAGACGATCGGGCTCGGATACATCCGGACAAAGAAACGAGAGCTATTAAACAGCTGCTATGTCGTGTATGACTTCGATGAAGAAGTGGATGCTCAATGGGAGGACGCTAATCCTAAGCCAATAAAAGTGCCAGATGCAAAGGAGCCCAGTCCGTCGTTCGAAGAAAAAATGGACAAGCTTATAAGGGAAGCGGGTCAAAAAGTCCGAGACGACCATAACCGTGAAATGGTCATCTACGAGAAAGCCAGAACGCAATGCCTTCTCCAACAAGCCGTGAAAGATGAAAAGGCTGCTCCCTGCCAACCTGTTATAAAGAAGGCTCGGCGCAAAAGCAGAAATAAGTCGAAAGGCCAAAAAGGTGAAAGCAGGGCTAAGAAGCCACGCAAACGGGAGTCGAGCGTTATTGATCTATCCCTTATGAAGAAAATGGGGCGAGCATACTCGTTTCCTCGGGACAAGACGAAGAAGATACTTGACCTTGCTCTAAAACATCAGATGCTTACACTGCCGGAGACTAAGCACCCCGAACGAGCAGGCAAAGTCTCACACCTGGACTATTGCTCTTACCATCGAGTAATAGGGCACCCTCTCGAAGATTGCTTCACCTTCATGAATTGGGTCGAAGATCAGTACCAGCTTGGCAAATTCGCTCTGTCCGACAACTGGAGGGTAACGCCACCACAAAAGCACGAGCCCAAGGTCACGAAAGAAAAACCAGTTCCACATTGGGATTGGAAGCGAATTCGCACCTGTCACATGATCACAATATTAAAAGAAGAGCCCGAGGACATAGATGAGCTCCCTTGGTGCTTCGAAAACAGCAGCGACGAGATAATCTCAGAATTCCCACCAGCGCCAAAAGAGCTGGAAGATGGAATCCATACCACTGCAGATAACCTCAAGAAGATTGAGTTGGGGACGGCAAACGATCCACGACCGACATTCATCAGCGAGTTACTATCTGAAGAAAGGGTAGCTGCGTTGAAGGATGTGCTTCTGCAGCATAGAGATTGCTTCGCGTGGAACTATTCTGAAATGCCGGGACTAGATCCAAAAATTGCTGTGCACAGATTGGTGATATCTCCTATCGTCAAACCAGTTAAACAGGCGCCGAGAAGAATGCGACTCGAGCTTGAGATGAGTATCAATGCCGAGGTCAAGAAGCTGATCGACTCTGGTTTCATCCAGGAAGTTCAATACCCTGAATGGATCGCCAACATCGTCCCGGCGATGAAGAAAAATGGGACAGTGCGCATATGCGTGGACTTCCGGGATCTCAATAAAGCCTGCCCGAAAGACGATTTCCCAGTGCCAGTCACCGAACTGATGATAGACAACACGTCCACTCATGAGGTTTTCTCCTTTATGGACGGCTCGTCAAGGTATAACCAGATAAAGATGCATCCAGAAGACCAGAAGCACACAGCCTTCATGACCCCTTTAGGAATATTCTGTTACAAGGTGATGCCCTTCGGTTTAAAGAACGCCGGTGCCACCTACCAAAGGGCCATGACGAAGATCTTCGATGACCTTATACACGAAATCGTCGAATGCTATATCGACGATCTCGTGGTTAAAAGCAAATCATATGAGGAACATCTCGAACATCTGAAGACCGTATTTCAACGCCTTCGGCAATACAACTTGAAGATGAACCCGCTCAAGTGTGCATTCGGAGTTTCCTCAGGCAAATTCCTGGGATTCATTGTTCGACACCGAGGTATTGAAATAGATCCGTCAAAGATTAAAGTGATCATGGAAATGCCTCCGCCGAGAACTCTCAAACAGCTGCGGTCTCTCCAAGGGAAGCTCGCGTATATACGGCGATTTATAGCCAACCTTTCAGGAAAGTGCCGTCCTTACAGTCACCTGATGAAGAAGGGAACCCCATTCGTTTGGGATCAAAAATGCCAAAGCGCACTGGACGAGATCAAGCAATACCTGCAGAACCCGCCGGTGTTGGCTGCTCCGGTCAAGGGAAAGCCTCTCATTCTTTATACAACCGCCCTCGAAGGTTCTTTAGGCGCATTATGGGCACAAGAGAACGATCAAGGGAAAGAAAGAGCACTCTACTACTTAAGTCGAGTTCTACTGGGGGCAGAAAGCAACTACTCCCCCATTGAAAAACATTGCCTGGCGTTGATCTTTGCGATAACAAAGCTTAGACACTATGCATTGGCGCATGAGGTCCGTCTCATTTCAAAGGTGGACCCCCTTAAATTCTTGATGTCAAAGGCCATATTGACGGGACGACTCGCTAAGTGGGCCCTACTCTTGATGGAGTTTTCGATAACGTATCAACCTCTCAAGGCGGTGAAAGGCCAGGCCATCGCCGACTTCCTCGCTGAGCATCCCATACCGGCCGATTCTCCTCTGAATTGCGATCTTCCAGAAGAACATGCGTTTAATGCGATCGACGGTGGTGATACCCAATGGGAACTTTATTTCGATGGAGCATCTTCCATGAAAAAGCGCAAACAAAATACCCCTATAATCAAATCGGGGGTGGGACTCGTCTTTATAACTCCACAAGGAGGGATAATGCGCTATGCGTTCTCCCTGACGGAGCCGAGGACAAACAACGAAGCCGAATACGAAGCTCTGATAGCAGGCCTCGAGATCGCCATTGACATAGGAATTGAAGACCTCCTCATATACGGGGATTCTCAACTGGTCGTTAGTCAAGTAAACGGCGACTACCAAACGTGCAAGCCAGAATTGGTAAAGTACGGCGAGAAGGTGCAACAACTGTTGACCCAAATTCCCTCTTATACTTTGGAGAACATACCGCGTGCGGAAAACAGCAAAGCGGACGCATTGGCCAAACTTGCTAAAGAACTGGCTGACGAGAACCTCGATGACGTTAGAATCGTGGTACAAAGCCGTCGGGTGCTTTCCCCAGCAGAAATATCTCCGGAATCATTCGAAGAAAAAGGAGCGAGCGAGCAGACGACCCTGTAAGTAAAAGATTGGGAAAATACCGAGGATTGGAGATAAGTCTTCATAGATTACTTCAAGTCCCACCGATTGCCCAAAGAAGCGTCCACGAAACATCAGCTCATAAAACGAGCTCTGTCTTTCGCCTTCGTCAATGATACTCTGTACAAAAGGTCATTTGATTCTCTGTGGCTGAGATGCTTAGGACCTGACGAAGCGAAGAGGGTCGTCCAAGAAGTTTACGATGGACTCTGTGGTTCTCATCAAGCAGGCCCTAAGATGAAGTTGAAGGTCAAACAGATGGGCTACTATTGGCCCACAATGATTCAGGACTGCCTCGAATATACGAAGCAATGCCACTCATGCCAAATTCATGGGGACTTCATCCACCAGCATCCAAATCCACTACATCCAACGGTGGCTAGCTGGCCATTCGAGATGTGGGGGAATGATATAGTCGGCCCCATCGAACCAGCATCATCTAGGGGACATCGTTTCATCTTGGCGACGACTGACTACTTCTCCAAATGGGCAGAAGCAGTACCGTTAAGAGAAGTTAAGATGGAGAATATCCTCAATTTCTTCAAGGCGCACGTCATATATCGGTTTGGAACTCCGCGACGGATCATCTCCGATAATGGGTCAGCTTACAGAAGCCACAAGATCAGTCGCTTCGCGCAACAACATAATATAGACTGGAGATATTCCTCGGTTTACAATCCGCGAGCCAATGGACTAGCTGAAGCCTTCAACAAGACCTTAACAAAGATCATAAAGAAAACGGTGTCCCGAAATAAGAAAGACTGGCACGAAAGACTGCAAGAAGTTCTTTGGGCATATCGAACTACGTTCAAGACGACCACAAACACAACGCCGTACGCGTTGGTGTTCGGTACAGAAGCAGTACTCCCCCTCGAGATAGAGTTACCCTCTCTACGAGTGGCAGTCCACTACGAGCTGACGGACGAAGAAAATGCTCACCTTCGGCTTGAGGAGCTTGACGCCCTTGATGAAACCCGGCTCATAGCGCAACAAAATCTGGAGGCTTATAAAGCAAAGATGACGCGCTCGTATGAAAGATTGACCCGACCGAGGACATTCCGCCAAGGCGAGCTTGTGCTAGTGGTCAAAAGGCCTATGATCCCCAATCGCGCCAAGCGGGGAAAATTCGAGCCGAACTATGAAGGCCCGTACATCATAGATAAAATTTACCAGGGTGGGGCCTATCTACTCATGGACATGCACGGTGAAAGGCCTTTCAGGCCGATAAACGGTCGCTTCCTAAAGAAATACTGCGCTTAATGAGCCACAGCCTAGGTCAATGATAGGTGACGACGACTATGTCCGCTCGCTATCTTCCTAAGCTCAAGCTTTACAAGCAGTAGCCGGCCTTCTCAATGACGGACCAAAACGTCCTTAAACTAACGACGGACCGAAATGTCCTTAAACTAATAGCAGACCGAAACGTCTTTAAACTACTACCGCAGCATCTTTAGGCTGACAAGATAAAAAAATATATATATGAAAATAAAAAAAATAAATAAATAAAAATATATATATATATAAAACGGTATGTCCATAAGCAAAAAAAAAGGGCACGGATGAAAACCTGAAAGGGCTCCGTGAGTAAAAACAGCAGGACTACCGGCGAGTGTTTGTGAAAACCTGAAAGGGCGCAACCTCGTCAAAAAGGCACTTACAGGGTCCCCTCGACCTTGTAAGGAGAAACCACCCGCGTGAGATCCTTACGACTCACAAGGGAGCAACACACTTAGAGATCCTCACGATTCCTAGGGAGAAAATACACTCGCGAGATCCTCACGACTCGTGAGGAGAACTTTCTTATGGGACCCTCACGGCTCATAAGATTTGAAAGTCTTAAGTTACAGAGACCTAAACCTGTGCTTAAGCAAACCCCCACAAACTTCCAATACTGCCCTACAAGTGGCTCAATACGGACCCTTGTATACAATCCACGGGCGCGAATAAACATTTCCCTAACCAAGTCTCATCCGTGACTGGGGACATGTTCGCATGGTAAACAACCCTTGTAAATCCTCTCGATTTATGAGGAGAAAACCCTCCTGTAGGATCCTTACGACTTACAGAGGAAACGAACAGTTAGGAATCCTCACGAGTCCTAAGGAGAAAATACACCTACAAGATCCTCACGACTTGCAGGGAGAAATAACTTCGTGAAACCCTTACGGCTCATGAAGTCAAAAGCCTTAGCCGACAGGACCCTAACCCTGGTCGCTAAGCCACCTTTGTTCGACATCGACAGAGGCTGATGATGATTCGCTCCTGGTAATATCCCAGTTGTAGCGGCGCTGATGCCGAAATCGGTTTACAGCGAAAAGCCAATAGGCCGCACATGCATACGAAATAGCCGAAATGATAGGACAACTTGCAATAAAAAGCAGCAAGTAAAAATGTACGCATGCAAAATAGCCGAAATGATTGGGCAACTCGCAATAAAAAGCAGCGAGTGAAAATAAAATAAATAGCCAAAATGATTGAGCACCGCGAAACATAGCCGAAATGATTGGGCAGTCGCGACCTTCGCGATATAAAAAGCTGAAATGATAGAGCATCGCGGAAATAAAATAAAATAAAAAGAAGAGATGATAAAACTTTGGCCCTACAGTTAAGATCACATCGATCCCTGTATACAATCCAAGGGCGTAAACAAAGCGGGAACCATACTTTCCCAGCAGGCTCCGCCAGAAGGCGAAGCTAAATCTCGACGGTTCAGTCCAACTCCGAAGAAACCAGTATCTTCATCAAATTCCTCGACTCACGGATACAAACACTCCTTGACAAGAGCCTCCTGATCCGCGTCGACTCGCAGAGCCACCAGTGCCTCCGTGGGAAGCCTCGACTCGTTTCAAACCCCAAGGAAACAAATAATCCTTGGCGCTTGGGAAACAAATAATCCCTAGCAAACTCCTCGACTCACGGATACAAACACTCCTTGACGAGAGCCTCCTGACTCGCGTCGACTCGCAGAGCCACCAGTGCCTCCGTGGGAATCCTCAACTCGTTTCAAACCCCAAGGAAACAAATAATCCTTGGCGCTTGGGAAACAAATAATCCCTAGCAAACTCCTCGACTCACGGATACAAACACTCCTTGACGAGAGCCTCCTGATCCGCGTCGACTCGCAGAGCCACCAGTGCCTCCGTGGGAATCCTCGACTAGTTTCAAACCCCAAGGAAACAAATAATCCTTGGCGCTTGGGAAACAAATAATCCCTAGCAAACTCCTCGACTCACGGATACAAACACTCCTTAACGAGAGCCTCCTGATCCGCGTCGACTCGCAGAGCCATCAGTGCCTCCGTGGGAATCTTCAACTCGTTTCAAACCCCAAGGAAACAAATAATCCTTGGCGCTTGGGAAACAAATAATCCTTAGCAAACTCCTCGACTCACGGATACAAACACTCCTTGACGAGAGCCTCCTGATCCGCGTCGACTCGCAGAGCCATCAGTGCCTCCGTGGGAATCTTCGACTCGTTTCAAACCCCAAGGAAACAAATAATCCTTGGCGCTTGGGAAATAAATAATCCCTAGCAAACTCCTCGACTCACGGATACAAACACTCCTTGACGAGAGCCTCCTGATCCGCGTCGACTCGCAGAGCCATCAGTGCCTCCGTGGGAATCTTCGACTCGTTTCAAACCCTAAGGAAACAAATAATCCTTGGCGCTTGGGAAACAAATAATCCCTAGCAAACTCCTCGACTCACGGACACAAACACTCCTTGACGAGAGCCTCCTGATTCGCGTCGGCTCGCAGAGAAACCATTGTCTCCGCTGGAAACTCCCGATTCGTCTCAACTTGCAAATGAAGCCTCAGGCAGCAGGGACTAAAAAACTTGCTTCCTGAACAATGGGACCCTGCAAGTCAATCCAAAATGGTCTCTTGCATACTATTCACGGGTCTCACTCTCCAAAGTCGAATTTCGACAGGGAGGGAAACAACCGCTTGTGGGTCCTCTCGACTCGTAAGAGGGAAAAATCCTCTTATAGGATCCTTACGACTTATAAGAGAAAACCACACTTAGGAATCCTCACGATTCCTAAGGAGAAAAACCCACCTACGAGATCCTCTCGATCCGTAGGGAGAAAAGTCTCTATGAGACCCTCACGGTTCATGGAGTTGAAAAGTCTTGGGCAGCAGATCTGAACCTGCGACCTAAGCCATCGCTGATTCTTAAGAAAGTAAAGATGCGTGCTCTATTATCCGTCAACCATGGTTACTAAAGTGGCATGCTGATAACAAAAGAAAGAAAAGGGCGGAGAAATGACACAAGACGTTACAAAAAAAATGTGTATCTTTTATTCATAGACTTGATTGAGTACAGGATACATTGTGCTAAAGAATAAAAAAATATACATATGCATTTTTTTTATTTACAAGTACAAACGACACAAGGAGAGTTACTAAGAAGGAAGCGTCTTCAGTAGCTTTATCAGTTGTTCGCACACTTCCTTCTATTCCTTTTCCTGATCGGCTACCACCGCCAGTTCGTCCTCTACTCGAGCCCGCTGCTGCATAAAGGATGCAAGCTGTTCCTCAACAACCTGCTGGGCTGCTTCACGGCCTCGGGCATCACGCTCGGCGGCATCAAGCTTCCGCTTCAGTGCTAGCCCATTAGAAATACGCTCCAGAAGGCCTTCAAAGACGACTTTCACCTCAGCAGCATTCGTCCTAACTTCAGCGCGCAGGCGAGCAGTTGCGCTTGAAGATTCCTGACGTTCCTTCAACCGTAAAGCTGCTTCTTGCTCCAAATGGCGGAAATAATAAGTGCTTTGCTCGAGCCAAGCTGTACGCTGGGTGCCTATGGCCAAAATTTCAGGAGAAGGACGCGTCGACTCCAGCCGATGTAGGTAGGCCTCGATCTCCCTGCAGTGGTTAACCCAAGATTCGACGACGCCCTCATTGTGAAAGTTTATGAGCACCGCCAACATTGGGTTAACTTCCACAGCGAAATCTGCGGCAGAAGGGAGAGCGTCCGCATTAAGCTCTTCGATATACCCGCTCAGCATGCCCAAACTCATCACGGCACCCTTTGAAGATGGACATTTCAAGAAAGGGCCTGCCGGTGAGAGGACACGAGACTCAAGAGGGACCGGAGCCGGAACGATAGCTGCAAAACAAAACATGGTTAAACGATGGTTCAAGAGATGTTAAAGAATCATCAAAAAGGAAATTTACTATACCAGCTGCAACAGATGGTAAAGCTGGAAGGGCCGGTGGCGTGACAGGTCTTGCGCCCCCTCCTTCAATTCGTGGCACTACAATAAGAAAGAGGAAGAGTCAGAAATCATCCCATTGCTAAAAAAGGGGGGAAATAAAGTCATCAAAGTGGAAGTATATTCATCGGCACCACTAGAGGGAGAAGCGAGTTCGGATGGGAAGGAGAAGTGTGGAAGCAACACTTGATATAGATGATCAAAGAGCACTCCTGAAAAGACACAGTGGTACGGCGTTAGTACATAAGTTATGCGGTTAAAAGATAAACTAATGAATCGCAAATCCATACCTTCCAACATCCGTGATGGCACAAGGGAAGGCTGGGAGGTGACCACCGCCAAGGCAGTAATTGACGGTGCTCCTTCGAGCAATGGAGCATCGGCGTTGGCCGCGCCTGCGTTAAAAACAAAGACAAAATTGTTAGAAAAGATCGCAAGATATGTAAAAAAGAGGGAATGATGGTAACTCGAAGTTTACCCGACGAGCTGCCAGCCGAAACTGAGGCAATTCCCTCCTCCATCGACATGAGGCCACCACCCGTAACCTCATCACCCGACTCGATAAGGACCGTCGTCATGCTCGCGCGACCAGGAGACGGCAGAAGATCGTAGGCGGGGAGGGCAATGAAGGGAGCGTTGCCGGACTCTTGGAAGGAAGCGGCTGACTCTTCCCCAAGAGCCGTGCCCATCTCACCCGCTACTTCCTCGGGCTCCGCTGTCTCCATCGGCTCATCTGCCGTCATCACGAGGTCGCCAGCCTCAAGTGCCTCGTCCGCCATCACCCCAGACTCAGTTGTAATGATCGTTTCATCTGTCGCCACTTCAGGCTCGGCATCAACGACCTTCTCGGCTATAGGCCCCTCAACCTCCGCACCAGGCTCCATGGCCTCAACGATGTTGCCCACTGTCGGCTCGAGTTTGGCAGGCACCGCCTCCTCTGTTCCCCTGGGTTCAACGGTCTCCGCCTCACCCTCGGTCGGACTTAGCCCTGCAAAATAAGAGATATAAGAACCGTCGACATTATAACTCTCACAATAAAAAAATTCTGAAAGAAATTTTACCTGAAGTGGACTTATCATTTGCGCTTCGAACGACGCGCGCCATTTGTCTGCGAGCAGTGGATAGGGCGACAGGGGCCTCTCCGGAAGGAGTATCTGCCCGAGGGACGGTGCTTGGGCCCGCTCCCATAGCCAAAGCAGTCTGGCGCGCCTTCGCCTCGCGCCTCAGCCGCTTTCTCTCCTCCTGGGCCGTTGAGACGGACCTCACCAGAGCCTCTCTTATTGAGGCGTCTTCATCCGTGAATAGGGATGCCTCCAAGTTTTTCAGGGCATCCCTCGTCGTTTTGTCAAGTCGAGGCTTTTGCAGCAGCCCCGATGAGACCGGGACTTCAGTAACAGGCTCGGGGAGGATCCCCGCATCAACTGATATAGCTCCTACAAAGAAACAAAGGAAGAAGGTTAGGTTGACCATCAGAAGAGATAACAATTTTTTTTTCTTATAAAAGAAAAAGGGGTGGGACGCACCAACGCCTGCCAGAGCACGTTTCTCCTCCTCCTCTTGGAAAGTTTTCAAAGAGGCAGTGATTGATTCGAAAAAGTGTGTTTTTGTAGTTTAACCGCAATCAATAACGGTGTCGCACGTAGCTAGACCGAGATGAGTACGGGTCGTCCTCTGGGAAACGTGAAACCTTTTACTTTTACTTTAGATGTGTTGCGAAAGAGGGGAGGGATAAAGAATTTTATAGAAAGATTTCTAGATCTACGTTAAACAAGAATGTAAAATATAGATCTAGATTATTTTAAAGATGTAATTAATATAATAAGAGGGCTTGTAGGGTTCGTTAGGATTTAGTAGTTATGGATAATTAATTAAAAGTTACCCTTTTTATCCATTAATAGATTTAGAACTAGAACGACGGTGATGCGTGTAAATTAGGGTTTCTGGAGGGAAAAGGAATCCCACTCTTAACCCTTATCTCGACACGGAACTCCGTTCATTATCTAGCCTTTACCAAAACAATCATTAATCTAATCTCTAATCGCGGTCGGAACTAGCAAAGACTTGCTAGCGCGCCCGATTAGGATGTTAATGATTCTTTTGATAAAGTTCCTAAACTTTATAGGACTTAAAAAGGGTTTAATTATTTTCATCGTTCATTAGCCTACCCTAATCCTACGAACCCTAACAAGCGGAGAATTACTCGCGCATGTTGGGAGAAAAAGAGATGGAGAGAAAATGCATAATTAAACTACGAAGAAATAGAATAAGAAAAAGAGCTACCTTTATTAATCAACAAAATTCATTACACTTGAATCTTTAGAAAATGATTACAAATCTAGTTGCTTCTCGATCTCTTCCAAGAAGGTAGATGAACAGTTGATGATCAGCCTGGATGCGTGAGCCGTCTTGGACTTCGTGATCTCGTCGGCTTGATGAATTTTCCAAGAGGCTCTCGGTGCCTTTTTATAGTGCAAAGCCAGAATCTTTTGGTTGAAGACTAGATAAAATTCAGCAGAGATTCATGCCCCAAAATATATTCCTCTAACTCCCATATCTTGCGGCGGATCCGCGGCCCAAGGGTGGGTTTAGCCGCGGATCCGCGCTCAATGGGTGAGATCTCTTGATGAGTTTTCTTGGGCTCTCTGATTGTGACATTTGGCAATCCAAGGCACCTTTAGAATTCAGAAATCTTCTCTCGGTTGCTTCCAGACTTGGTCTCCAAGTTTGCTTCTTAATTTGGCAAGTTTTCTTCAACAAATTGATTTGTTTGTTAAATCCTTCATAACAACTTGGAAATATTCTGCACAACAACTCAAATAAGATTTTAGTAGACTTTGTTCTACTAGGATTAGATCAATAATATTATTTGCATACATTTTCCTACCAAATGATAATTAACATATATTAACACATGGAAAATAATGTTTTTACACATAAACCCTCATATGTATAATATATTATAATATAGTCCTTTTTTAATATAAAAATGGTAGGAAAAATGTACTACAAATGTGCAGTTTTATCGACTGAACAAATACCCCCAAACTTATCTTTGATCGTCCCGAGCAAACTAGTTTATTTAAGAGGAGAAAAAGAAAAAGAGAAAACTAAGCACACTTTCGTAGGCAGACACGATTGCACTGAGCACGTGCAACAAGCCGTTAAACCTCTAGGTGTCCCTAGTAGGAGGAGTGTTGTCTCCTGAGGGTTTTCAGTGGATTACACCCACAAAATCCTATAATAAAAGAAAGATGGTGAAATTTACATATAAAGATAAGAACCATAAAAAAAAAGGCCTTGAAAAGAAGAGTTTCCAACTTTACTAGCTTTTCAGTTGTCATGAGCCCTATCTTAATAGTCATGAAAAAATGTTAGAAATCACATCATCCCTCAATAAAACCTCGTCTTTATTCTTCATTCCTACCTTTCATCCAAACATTGATCATATAACCCCACGTGTGTGTAAATAACATCCCTACACTCGGAGAATTCAATTCAAGCTATCATACTCTTGTCCATCTACCATAGTACTTTTTAATTTGATGAATATTAAAGATTTGCTCACACATTTTCATGCGACCGTTAATACTTCTTGAGGTACTAACCGACCGATTACTCAAGTGCTTGCAGATTCGGTGATAGTATTTTCCTCGTCTTGCACCTCCTAAGGCTTAGCAGTGACTCCCAGACCAGTTGGCCTTAGGGCACTAGGTGAAGAGGCACCCTCGCTATATTTTTTTATTGCTGCCTTGGCGATAACAAAACCAGTGTTCATTTTTTTCTTTTCACCATTTTTATATTTTCTTCATTTTTTTTTCTTCATTTCCTTCATACTTTGGCTTTTAGACAAGAGCATTTCAAGGTATCCTCTACTATCCCGAGTTTCAAGACGCGTGTAAGTGCATATAGTAGGGTATCAACGTTCAAAATGTTTAGCTTCCAGAATAGAAACTATTTTTCAGACTTATTTTTATCCTCAGATTAGTGACTTCCTTCATCTTACTAACCTTTGGGACAACAGCTCATAACTACTTATTACTAGTTCGTTTAAGAAAACTTCTAATTTTCTTGGTTTTCTTAAACTATTCCTATCTATTGGATGTAATTTTTCACTTTCTACTCTTTTGTTATAAAAGAAATTTTTTTTTAAAATTTTTGAAAATGTTGTGCTTATGCAAAATATGATGCAAATTGATGTATAAATAAGCACAAACCTCCCCCAAACCTGATTACAGCAGTGTCCTCACTGATGTCATCTGTTAAGCTCAAAAACTTGTAGACTTGGGAGGAACTTATTAATGGGGGCAAGAATATATGAAAGTGAAAATCCTCCCCCAAACTTATTTTAGGCTCACAATTTTGTAAAAATCATTTTCTTTCAAGAGCCAAAATATACCACCCCTCCCCCAAACTTGAGTTAAACATTTTTAATCTTTTAAAATCACATGAGGGGGTCAAGGTTATTGGTCAATGCCAAGCTTTGCAAAGACCGAAGGTCAACACCAACCATTCAAAATTTTTATCGATGAAGCACCAAGGTTGGTAGAAGAACATGTCACCTATTGACGTGAAGAAGTGGGGAGGTGACAAGAGGTGTATTGGAAAAGGATTGCGTCTCAATTTGGAGAGACGACACAGTGATAGTAATGATGGATTACTCGATTTGTCATGATTGTCCAAAAGAGGGGGTGGAGGTCCAATTTCTTCATCTTGGAGTTGATTCATCTCAACAACCGTGTCTTGTAAAAATGCGAGTTCATCAGCGAAAATTTCCTCAAAGCTTTCATCGATATCCCGAAAAATAATGTCATTAGAAAAAATGGGGTGATCGTCAGACTCAATATAAAGTTCCTCATTAGATGTTGACCCGGACAACTCGGTGGAAGAGTAAATGGTTGGGTCAAACAACAACATATGAAAAGAGTCTGTATTATGAGGTTAATCAAATTCGCTGCTGTCGACATCCATTAATTCGACAGAACACACATGAGCATAGGGTTCGGAGGGTTCACTTCCCAACTTGTAAATGTTAAGCTCAATTGACTTCTTTCCAAAGGATAGGGTCATATAGTCGTTTCTACAATTAATTACTGCGTTGGAAGTGACCAAAAAGGGTCGACCGAGTATCACCGGGATTTGATTGCGTGGGTTCGCTACAGGTTGTGTATCTATAACGATAAAGTCCACAGGGAATATGAATTCCCCGACTTTGATTAACACATCCTCTAGCTCACCCCTTGGTTGGGTGATAGATCGATCGGCCATCTGAAGAGTGCAATGCGCAGATTTTAACTCTCCGATCCCTAATTGCTCATACACAGAATACGGAAGCAAGTTAACACTAGCACCAAGATCGAGTAGAGCACGATTGATATTTTTACCCCCAATAGAAATTGAAATTGTAGGACTTCCGGGGTCCTTTCGTTTCTTGGGTAGTTGTTGTGTAAAAGCAGTGCTCACATTACTCGCAAGGAAAACTTTTTTAGGTACTTGAACTTTTCGCTTCCTAGTGCACAAGTCCTTTAGGATTTTCGCATATGACGGAACTTGCTGAATAGCATCTAGGAGAGGAATGTTTATGTTAACTTGCTTAAAAATTTCCACGATCTTCTCCATTTGTGGACTTGGTCTGTTGCCCCTTAACCTGTTTGGATAAGGTGCTTGATCAATAAGTTTTGGGTCCAACGTTTGTGGAGAAGACTGTGGGGATGGATTCGATCCCAAAATTGGAGTGGGAATCGACTTAGATAGATTTGGCGAAATGTTCGAGCCTTGGGGAAAACGGAGAATAGGCTCGGATGAAGGTGGAAGACTAGACGAATTAGGGGAAGAAGAAGAAGAAGAAGGGGTATCAAATGTGTCACTATCATCAAGCTGCTCACCCACTTGGTTATTCAGCACTCTCCCCGATCTCAACGTAGTAATGGCATTCACATTATGACTTTGTGAATGGCCAGGATTCGGTAGGGGTTGAGATGGGAGTTTCACTTTCTCTCTCGCACTCATTGCGGCGTTTAACTGTGCGATTTGGTTTTCTATTGATTTAATACTCTCACCATGGGAGGAGGAGTTTTTCGTTAGGGTATCAATAGAAGACCTTATCTCAGCCGAATTTTGCATGGATTGTTTCATGAACATATCCAAAGTTTGTGCAAGTGAGTTGTCAGTACCGGCCACTTGTGGTGTAGAAATGTTGGCCGGATTTTGGAAATTTTGTGACTGAAAGGGGGGCTGATTCTGTGGTTGTGGTTGCTGTGGAGGAGGTCTTTGATAATTACTTTGTTGGTTTTGATTCCAAGCAAAATTAGGATGATTCCTCCATCCTTGATTATATGTGGAAGAATAAGGATCATTTCTAGGTCGCTGCTGAAAAGCAGCATTAGCTTGAAACGATGCATTCATAGGACATTCTTCCGTTAAGTGTGAAGGATCCGAACAGCAACCACAGACGGTCTTAGGAAGCGTAACCTGATTTAGGGAGAATGTTGAGAACTTGTTTTCAATAGCATTGAGTTTCTTCTGAATCGCTGCCATTTCGGCTTTTACTGCGATAGAAACATCGAGCTGGTGAATACCTCCATTAGTCGAAGGTGGTCTTACGCTTTCCCACTGCAACGTATGTTCAGCAAGGTCTTCCAGATATTTCCATGCTTCACCGTCATCTTTAGACATGAAATTGCATTGACACATTGTTTCAAGCATCTGCTTTGTCGCTGGATTAATGCCCTCATATATAATCCGACATAAATCCCATCTTTGTATTCCGTGATGGGGGCATTGGACAAGCAGATCTTTGAAACGTTCAAAGCACTTCCAAAATGGTTCATTGGGAAGCTGGGTGAACTGGTTGATCTCGCTCCTAACATGTGCAGTCTTATGATTTGGGTAAAACTTCTTAAGAAATGCTACGACGAATTCATCCCAATTAGCGATAGAGTGTGCGACAGTATTGTAAAGCCATTTTTCTGCCAAGTCGCACAGTGTGAATGGGAGAAGACGTAAGCGCATAGCATCTAAGGTCAGTTGTGAAGTACCCATCATTGCGCATACGTTTTCGAATTTGGTAATGAAAACGTACACGTCTTCCGACTCAAGCCCGTGAAATTTGGGCAGCAGATTGATGTAGTGGGGTTTAATTTCGAAATTATCCCCGTTAGGTGGTGGAAGAGATAGACAAGTGGGAAGAGGACCACGAATAGGATAGCATCTCTCTTGGAGAGAGATGCGCGGTGGATTCTGCTCACCTGCGGGCGGTGGCAGCGTGGTGTTATAATCTGATGGAGTGCCGTCCATCTCGGTCGTGGTGTGTGGTGGTGGAAAAGAAGATGAAGAAGTACCGATTTCGGCGTCGATAGCAGGAACGCGGACAAGACGGGCACTAGGATCCCGTGTCCAGCCGAGCATGCACTAAGCGGGTTTAGTGCAAGTGGCAGCATGTGTGATTTAAAATTGGCTTGTTTTGAAAAAAGTGGGACTCAAGACAAATCACTCTAAAATGCACAAGCAACCCTAGAACTAAGGTCACCTAGGTAGGTCCAGTCTCTAGACCGCTCCTAGACTTCCTAAGGACAAGCAGTAGGATCAAACCTCTACCGCCTCTTTACTACTCTTGTAGCCAGGTAAGTGCCAGATGAGTGGGAGGCTCCCCACTACGAAAGTAGTGGTCCTAATTAAGTAACCACTCGCCTTGGACACACTTGCCTAGGCACCACAAAAGTAATGCGGATAAGCGTTAGATTACCCATGACCTTCCTCTGTCCTTAATGAGCGCGACAGTCCTTAGAGTCTGGTCTAGATATTTTTTAAATTATTGTAGGGTTGATGCAGATGCTCGGTTTGTGATTTGTGGGGCTTAGGAAGGGTGATGAAATCCCCACCTAATCTTGATTTGGTCTTTGCCCCTTAAAGTCCGTATTAAAATATGCAAAACAAAACCAATCATAAAACTTTTGCAAAAAGATTTTTGAGCGGCGCTATTTTGCAAAGAATCCTGCAGAAAATAGATTTTATTGGATTTTAGAGGAGAGAGAAAGAGTTAAGAAATATACCAGAGAAATGTGAAACCCTAGATCTCCTGTTTCCTCAAGTCCGTGACTCCAGATTCCCTCGCAAAATTCAATCACAAATCGTTATATATGCAATTTGCAGTTTTATTTTAATAATGATATGAATCGTCTAAGAATTCAACACAAATAGTAAGAATAAAAAATTACGCACGTATCCCCGGCAACGGCGCCATTTGATTGATACGAAAAAGTGTTTGTATAATAACCGCAATCAATAACGATGTCGCACGTAGCTAGACCGAGATGAGTACGGGTCGTCCTCTGGGAAACGTGAAACCTTTTATTTTAGATGTGTTGCGAAAGAGGGGAGGGATAAAGAATTTTATAGAAAGATTTCTAGATCTACGTTAAACAAGAATGTAAAATATAGATCTAGATTATTTTAAAGATGTAATTAATATAATAAGAGGGATTGTAGGGTTCGTTAGGATTTAGTAGTTATGGATGATTAATTAAAAGTTACCCTTTTTATCCATTAATAGATTTAGAACTAGAACGACTGTGATGCGTGTAGATTAGGGTTTCTGGAAGGAAAAGGAATCCCACTCTTAACCCTTATCTCGACACGGAACTCCGTTCATTATCCAGCCTTTACCAAAACAATCATTAATCTAATCTCTAATCGCGGTCGGAACTAGCAAAGACTTGCTAGCGCGCCCGATTAGGATGTTAATGATTCTTTTGATAAAGTTCCTAAACTTTATAGGACTTAAAAAGGGTTTAATTATTTTCATCGTTCATTAGCCTACCCTAATCCTACGAACCCTAACAAGCGGAGAATTACTCGCGCATGTTGGGAGAAAAAGAGATGGAGAGAAAATGCATAATTAAACTACGAAGAAATAGAATAAGAAAAAGAGCTACCTTTATTAATCAACAAAATTCATTACACTTGAATCTTTAGAAAATGATTACAAATCTAGTTGCTTCTCGATCTCTTCCAAGAAGGTAGATGAACAGTTGATGATCAGCCTGGATGCGTGAGCCGTCTTGGACTTCGTGATCTCGTCGGCTTGATGAATTTTCCAAGAGGCTCTCGGTGCCTTTTTATAGTGCAAAGCCAGAATCTTTTGGTTGAAGACTAGGTAAAATTCAGCAGAGATTCATGCCCCAAAATATATTCTTCTAACTCCCATATCTTGCGGCGGATCCGCGGCCCAAGGGTGGGTTTAGCCGCGGATCCACGCTCAATGGGTGAGATCTCTTGATGAGTTTTCTTGGGCTCTCTGATTGTGACATTTGGCAATCCAAGGCACCTTTAGAATTCAGAAATCTTCTCTCGGTTGCTTCCAGACTTGGTCTCCAAGTTTGCTTCTTAATTTGGCTAGTTTTCTTCAACAAATTGATTTGTTTGTTAAATCCTTCATAACAACTTGGAAATATTCTGCACAACAACTCAAATAAGATTTTAGTAGACTTTGTTCTACTAGGATTAGATCAATAATATTATTTGCATACATTTTCCTACCAAATGATAATTAACATATATTAACACATGGAAAATAATGTTTTTACACATAAACCCTCATATGTATAATATATTATAATATAGTTCTTTTTTAATATAAAAATGGTAGGAAAAATGTACTACAAATGTGCAGTTTTATCGACTGAACAGGCAGCAATAGCTTCTTCAGTAGAGACACCTGTTGAAAATGGGAAAAGTATTAGTCAAGAATAATGATAAAAAAAATGCGATGAACTGATGAGGAAAGCGGCTAATGATCACCTGACTCCGTGAGTTTGCTTAACATCGCTTCGAGCCTTGCTGATCGCTCAGAAGCTGCAATAGCGGCCGCCAAATTGGTGTCTGCAGGGTCTACCAAGAAGCCCTTATTGCTGCCATATTCACTTATTCCTTTGGTAAGAGGGGCCTCAGACTCTAAATTGAGGATTGCGTCGAGAGAAAAGATCGACTTCTTCTTCTTTTTCCTGCCAGCTTTAGATGCACCTAGAATTGATTTGCGCTTGGCAGTCACCTTAGGGCGGCGGGTCCCGATATCCACTCCTGTGCCGGACTCTGGCGATATTACATCAACCGTCTTCGTGGGAACACGGGGCGCCTGTGGTGCATTCACCGTAGCAGACAGCGGCAATCCACGCGGGGGGCTCAACACACGTGGTCGGTCGACTCCGGCATCTTTCAACGGAGGAATGACCGGGATCCTTGGTTGCAAGGGGGCCTTGCGATCACCGCCAAGAGGCGCACCCCTACGGTCAACCAGTATACACTTCTCCGTTAAGATAATTGGGCCCATCGCATGCGCATACCAAGCCACGTACGTGTTAAGCGTCTTAGGGACACAGCTGGGTTCACTAATGAAGAAATAGGAACCCGTGTTAAGCCGTATGAAATGATGCATTGCGTTCTTCATCCCCTCTCGGCTGACCACAGGCTTTTCCAAGAAAGCTTCCATCGGAATCCCTTGGTTATAGCTCAAGAAAGCTTCCATCGGGATCCCTTGGTTATAGCTCGATTGCTGAGCAAACCGGTGCGGGTTGTACCTCATGAAAAGTGCGGTCTCATTCTGCCTAAACACTAGATAGCCCGGCCGAATGGAATAGAGGTGGAGGATTTCCCAAGCCTTCAATACGGAAGCCCCGTCCTTGAAATCATCGCGCAGTGGCACTATTGATTTAGCAGTCTCTGAGCCTATGGTTATAACCTTATCCACAAAGGAAATCTTCGCTCCGACCAGATGTGGACGAAGGAGCAGCCCCCTAGACTCCCGCGGGGATGCAAACACAATTGAAGCGCCGACCAACCGCATGACTCTCGGGAGTCTGCATTTCTCGAAGAACAGATGAATCTTATGGACACCGAACACCCCTTGCACATGCATTTCCATCCAGGAGGTGAAATAATGCGTCGGGAAGTTAGCGGGCTGTATCCCCGGCTCACTAGCGTCCGCCGCTACGCTAAGTCCTTTATAAAGATAGGCTAGCCCGGCGACTCCTACCGATAACTGTAAACCAGCCACCATCCGATGCGCTGGGTAAAAGACGGAGGGCCGCATGTGACGCGGGTGCATGGGGAGCGCAAAGCTGCATAGCCACAAACCCAAGAACCTAATAAAAAAAGGTCTCCTCATCCATGCCCGGGACGGCAATTTCTGAGAAAGGGACGACGGCAGCGCCGGGGAGATAAAAATTGTAAGTCGATGTAGTACACCCCAGTACTTGTGGGGAGGCGGAATTTTCAAAAACGATCAAGTTTAAAGAACGAACATCGACTAACCGCTTGAATCGAAGCTAAACTATAAATAATCGTACACAATGATTTTCTTATCACTTGTGATTAGGGATTATACCTAATGAAACCGGTCCTTCGTCTTTACGATCTCCTTGTTCTCCTCGGCCTTCTCTAGGTAGTAGACGATCCACCCGAGAGCAAAACTCCAAGCTAAACCTCTAAACTTGAGGCAACTAACCTTCTTGGATTGCTAATCAAAGAAGTTAGGATGAGATAGAGTGATGGTTATGGATTGTTTAGTCTAACTAATCCTTTGATCTCAACTCATGAGGTGTAAGGATTAGGGTTTGAAGATGAGAGCTTGAGGAGAGAGAATGTGAGATAAGATAATGAGATGAGAGAGAGTGTATCATAATATATTATGAAGCATTTTCTAATAATGAGAAAAGAATAAAGAGTGATGATAAATCATGCTTCATAAAATATCTAGTGGTGATTCATTAGCATGAGTCATTAAGCAATAAATGTGCATTAATGAAATGAATGAATCACCACCATGACTCATAACCTCATTTAATGAATATGACACATAACCCTCCTTAGTCACCATCTTCTAGAAGCTTCTCGAACAATTACGAGAACGCCCTCCGATCCGTAAAAATACGGAAAAACTTTAGACTGTAAAAATCCAATAACCGGATACCAGTAACTGGCTTAAACCAAAGACGACTGGTAAAAACTGTCCGAAAGTCGTACGCGCGTAAACGCACGTATGCGTCCGAACCCTTTGTCGCAAAACCATGCAACCTCTATATCGTTTCGCCTGGAGTAGGAAACTCTCTGTGTGGGACTCTAGAGACTCGACTACTACGCTGGCAGTGGGTTTAACCACAGACCGCAAGCGGCACTAGCTGTACGTAACGGTCCCCAGGTAGTTGTCGATAAGAAGGCCGATGAGAAAACCCATCCGAACTCCTACTGAGTCTGATGTGACAATCTCCATACAGTCCGGTCCGTCCGTCCAAGACTATCGCATATCGGGCCTAGGGGGGCGGCAAGCGTCAGTCCCCTAAAAGCGGTATAAGTCGTGTCGGAGGGAAGCCCATTACACCCTGAGAAACTACTGGAACCTACCAGCAAATCTCGCTTGCCCTGGCCAGGGACTTTGCGTAATGGCTCTCTGACACAGCACGATATCTACTCCCAATACCGGGAGGGACGAATCCTGTCTAACCGCCACTGCCTCCAAGTGCTCGGGACTGCACCCAACTGCTACCTGTTTGCACGACTCCTTTGAGCCGTGGTAGGGTAGCAATCTAAGAACAGTGGGACACACTCGAGGCGAAGTAGCAGTGTCAAGTCTGCGGACTACGCTGTACTCATGTCACCTGGGAACTGTTCACTGACGACTGGTATCAAACCAACCAACAGTTCCCTGTGAGTCCTGTCCGGTGTACCCGTAACCTAACGAGCACCTGTATACTATCTCCAGTACGACGTACTGACGGCTGTGGGACAGACCATCTCCCCAACTGGGATGAGAAGCGTACACACCAGTCTACTCCGGAGTATCGATGCTCTGTCTCGATAATCCAACGACCAGGGACCTGAAAAAGGATGTGCTTGTAGACTACCCAGCCCCCACTAGTGTGACTGCCATCACAACGCTGGTAGACAAGCAAGATCCTAAGAGCTCTATCAATACGTACACTCACATATTAAGATAGAAAAACCAAGTAGCATACTACCATGTTTAGCAAGACTGTTATATACATGTGAATATCCCAAGCTTCCATTAAGTAATATATAAGCTAGTATGATACAGTAATGGCCTTCTAGGGCATAAAAACTAACAATCTCCCACTTGCACTAGGGCCATGTACTGGCATATCGTAGACCAATGATCTCGAGTAGCCTCTCGAACTGAATCTGAGGAAGGGCCTTCGTGAATGGATCAGCAATGTTCTCTTCTGAAGCAACTCTCCGAACCTCGATCTCCTGACGATCAATGATCTCCCTGATCAGGTGATACCGCCTCAAGATGTGTCTGGACTTCTGATGGGACCTTGGTTCCTTCGCTAAAGCTGTAGCTCCGTTGTTGTCGCAATACAGAGGTATTGGATCAACTATGGTAGGAACAACCTGAAGTTCTGTTAGGAACTTCTTCATCCAGACTGCTTCTTTTGCGGCATCGCAAGCAGCTATATACTCCGCTTCCATCGTCGAGTCAGCAACGGTGTCCTGCTTGGAGCTCTTCCAGCACACCGCCCCTCCATTGAGGGTAAAGACATAACCCGACATGGACTTGGAATCGTCCTTATCACTCTGGAAGCCGGAATCAGCAAAGGCCTCCAACCTGAGGTCTTTTCCGCCGTAAACCAAGAACATCTCCTTAGTCCTCCTCAGGTACTTGAGAATGTTCTTTACTGCTATCCAGTGTTTCTCCCCTGGGTCTGACTGATACCGGCTTACCACGCTCAGTGCGTAAGCTACATCTGGTCTGGTACACAACATTGCATACATTATAGAGCCTACCGCAGAAGCGTAGGGTATAATAGACATGCGTTCCCTTTCCAAATCAGTCTTGGGAGACATCTCTTTGGAGAGGGTGATTCCGTGACAAGCCGGTAGATTACCGCGCTTAGAATCTTCCATACTGAATCTTTTCAGTACAGTGTCGATATACCTGGACTGCGAAAGTCCCAACATCCTCTTGAATCTATCACGATAGATCCGGATCCCCAGAATGTAAGAGGCATCACCCAGGTCTTTCATGGAGAACCTGTGTGACAAGAATCCTTTGACAGATTGTAGCATAGGAATGTCATTTCCTATCAATAGAATGTCATCCACGTACAAGACGAGGAATACGACACTTCTGGCCACAACTTTACTATATATGCACGGTTCATCTGGATTTTTGATAAAGTCATATTCTTTGACTGTCTCATCAAAACAGATGTTCCAACTCCGCGATGCCTGCTTTAGTCCATAAATAGACTTAAGCAGCTTGCATACTTTCCCGCTGCTCCCACTCTGATTGAAACCCTCTGGCTGATCCATATAGACGCTCTCTTCTAAATTTCCATTCAGAAAAGCCGTCTTTACGTCCATCTGCCAGATTTCATAATCATGGAAGGCAGCAATAGCAAGAAGGACCCGAATGGATTTGAGCATAGCCACTGGAGAAAAAGTTTCGTCATAGTCCAAACCAGGTCTTTGACGAAAACCCTTTGCAACAAGTCTAGCCTTATAGGTTTCCACCTGTCCATCTACACCAATCTTTTTCTTGAAGATCCATTTGCATCCTATGGGTTTTACCCCATCTGGAGCAAAGTCCAAAGTCCATACTTTGTTGGTGTACATGGACTCCATTTCGGTCCGCATTGCATCTAGCCATCGTACCGAGTCGCCGCTCTGGATGGCCTGCTGGAAGTCAGTAGGTTCATCATCATCTATGATGCAATCCTCTCTATCCCCGTCTATGAGAAAACCGTAGTATCTCTCAGGCGGATGAGACGGCCTACTACTCCTGCGGAGGGGTGCGGGAATGTTCTGTTCTTCTTGAACCTCTGGTTCTACCAAACTTTCAGTAGCAGCTTGTGGTTCTGGAATTTCTTCCAGTTCTATTTCGCTCCCACTTGATTCCTTTTCTAAAAACAGATGTTCCAGAAAATGGGCATTACGAGAAACAAAGACCTTTTGTTCCTCTGCGTAATAGAAATAATATCCCTTGGAGTTCTTTGGATATCCCACAAACAAACATTTTACTGATCGTGCCTCGAGCTTGTCCACATGCTGCTTCTTAACAAAAGCTGGACATCCCCAAATCTTCATATGCTGAAGATGGGGTTTCTTCCCAGTCCACATCTGATATGGAGTGGTAGGCACAGTCTTGGTTGGAGCCCTGTTCAGAAGATATGCCGCTGATTCTAGCGCATAACCCCAGAAAGATCGCGGTAACTCAGCATTACTCATCATGGATCGTACCATATCCAATAGGGTTCGATTCCGTCTCTCCAATACACCGTTGTGCTGTGGAGTGTATGGAGGAGTAAGCTGAGAGAGAATTCCTTTCTCTTTTAGGTAACCTAGGAACTCGGCACTCAAGTATTCACCACCTCGATCAGATCTAAGTGTCTTGATACTTTTGCCGGTTTGGTTTTCTACTTCATTCTTATACTCCTGGAATTTCTCAAAAGCCTTGGATTTATGTTTCATCAGATAAATAAATCCGTATCTTGAGTAATCATCCGTGAAAGTAATGAAATAGGAAAAACCACCTCTTGCATGTGTAGAAATTGGACCACATACATCGCTGTGTATGAGTCCTAAGAGCTCGCTCGCTCTTACTCCTTGTCCAGTGAATGGAGTCTTTGTCATCTTTCCTTTGAGACAGGATTGACAAGTGTCATAAGATTGATATTCGAACGAGTCCAAATATCCTTCTCTATGCAACTTAGTCAACCTTCTCTCATTGATGTGACCCAGTCTACAATGCCATAAGAAAGCTTTATTCAAATCTGGAGACTTTCTTTTTAGTGTGTTCTGGACATTGAAAATTTGGAGTTGGTTTAAAACATATATGCCGTTATTCAGAGTACCGGACCCAATCAAAATATCTAGTGGTGATTCATTAGCATGAGTCATTAAGCAATAAATGTGCATTAATGAAATGAATGAATCACCACCATGACTCATAACCTCATTTAATGAATATGACACATAACCCTCCTTAGTCACCATCTTCTAGAAGCTTCTCGAACAATTACGAGAACGCCCTCCGATCCGTAAAAATACGGAAAAACTTTAGACTGTAAAAATCCAATAACCGGATACCAGTAACTGGCTTAAACCAAAGACGACTGGTAAAAACTGTCCGAAAGTCGTACGCGCGTAAACGCACGTATGCGTCCGAACCCTTTGTCGCAAAACCATGCAACCTCTATATCGTTTCGCCTGGAGTAGGAAACTCTCTGTGTGGGACTCTAGAGACTCGACTACTACGCTGGCAGTGGGTTTAACCACAGACCGCAAGCGGCACTAGCTGTACGTAACGGTCCCCAGGTAGTTGTCGATAAGAAGGCCGATGAGAAAACCCATCCGAACTCCTACTGAGTCTGATGTGACAATCTCCATACAGTCCGGTCCGTCCGTCCAAGACTATCGCATATCGGGCCTAGGGGGGAGGCAAGCGTCAGTCCCCTAAAAGCGGTATAAGTCGTGTCGGAGGGAAGCCCATTACACCCTGAGAAACTACTGGAACCTACCAGCAAATCTCGCTTGCCCTGGCCAGGGACTTTGCGTAATGGCTCTCTGACACAGCACGATATCTACTCCCAATACCGGGAGGGACGAATCCTGTCTAACCGCCACTGCCTCCAAGTGCTCGGGACTGCACCCAACTGCTACCTGTTTGCACGACTCCTTTGAGCCGTGGTAGGGTAGCAATCTAAGAACAGTGGGACACACTCGAGGCGAAGTAGCAGTGTCAAGTCTGCGGACTACGCTGTACTCATGTCACCTGGGAACTGTTCACTGACGACTGGTATCAAACCAACCAACAGTTCCCTGTGAGTCCTGTCCGGTGTACCCGTAACCTAACGAGCACCTGTATACTATCTCCAGTACGACGTACTGACGGCTGTGGGACAGACCATCTCCCCAACTGGGATGAGAAGCGTACACACCAGTCTACTCCGGAGTATCGATGCTCTGTCTCGATAATCCAACGACCAGGGACCTGAAAAAGGATGTGCTTGTAGACTACCCAGCCCCCACTAGTGTGACTGCCATCACAACGCTGGTAGACAAGCAAGATCCTAAGAGCTCTATCAATACGTACACTCACATATTAAGATAGAAAAACCAAGTAGCATACTACCATGTTTAGCAAGACTGTTATATACATGTGAATATCCCAAGCTTCCATTAAGTAATATACAAGCTAGTATGATACAGTAATGGCCTTCTAGGGCATAAACACTAACAAAAATCCCTTTGATCATTCTCCGATACAGGTCGGCGGTCTAAGCCGAAGCCGAAAGGGTCATCGAGCTGAGCAAACTTCTCACTCCGCTCTGATAGGAGCTCCGGGCGAATGAAGCGGGCAATAAAATCTGCGAAACTGACGCCCCGGTCGCCCAATTCCAGATGGAGTCCTTCGTAGATCTCCAACATCTTCACCAGGCCCGGATACTGATGCTGGACGGCGTTTTTCGGAGTTAGGTCAAACACCAGCGGCTTGGTGACAAAGACGTATTCGTCAGGAGGTAGCAACTCCTCGTAATGCTCCCCTCTCATCGGTAAACCCGAGAGCTCGGCAAACTCCTCCAAGGAAATTGAGACCTCCCTATCCGCCATCAGGAAAGTGTGGGTAGGGATATTCCATTGTTCAATGAAGGCTTTGATCCACCACGTTGGAGGAGAGGGATACTCAAAGAGCGAGACGTAGATGGCTGAATACAACCCAATCTTCATTAGATGAGTCCTTTTCGCCGATAAGATGTATCGGGCCCACCGCAAGTATCCGGCGGGCGGTCGCGGCACCAATCCAATATTATAGGCCTGTCCCCAAGGGCGTGCTTCACCCTGACAGATTCGCCTTCCTAAAATATCTATTGCCGGCGGCGGCTGCACGGGAATAGCACCAATTGCGGGTTGGAGGAAGTCATCCGAATTCCAATTTTTAACCTCCACGGCATACTTCACCGGGGCTTCGTCCGCATAGGGGATTGGAGTTATGGGTTCAGATGGCGTGGCAAAACTGAAACTGCGACGACCCTGGATGATCTGGCTGTACCACCTCCCCCACAGGTGGAGTTTTTTGCACTCGGGGTCATGTTCCTTAATAAGAGCGAGCGCCACCCGGTCCACTGGCGAATGAGGGAACCCTCCTTCCGAGCGAACAAAGGGGAAAGACGAGTCGTCAGACATGTTTCCTGTGGAAAGACAAAAATAACCGTTTAGTGTTCTAACGCTTGGCATTTTAAAATCTTACTCTACACTGTGATGCGGTGGGTAGGGGACCAAAGGGGGACGCACAAAATCTGGATGACGGTGCATCATTTAATAAGATAATCCCATCATTAGATGAGACTGTCAATTCATGGAAAAATATCCACAGAGAATATCCTCATTGATGGGAAATCCCTAGAGACAAGGAGAAAATCTCTTCTTTTAGAGCAAAGCTCTGTCACTGAGTGATATTTGTTAAACTCTGGTCTCAGAGGAACCAGATTCCTCAAAAGAGCATAGCTCTGTGGTAATAATGGAAAGGTCCATCATTTTTTTTTGTTAACACTTAAAAGAATTAAATTTTTTTTAAAAACCTTGAAAAATCCATGAAAACTTATAAAAAAAAATTCTCCAATTTTCAGATCTAAAAAGATCTACATTTGATCCAAGAGCAAAGCTTTGTTCATGGGTTAAAACCCATGGACCAGATCTCTGTAAATCTGTGAGTTCTTGAGAGCAAGGCTCTGTTGAAGAAACCCCAAAGGGGTTTTCTTTAGATCAAAGATCTATAAGAGTAAGGCTCTGTGAATTAAAATTTAATTTAAATTAATTTAATTTTCTTACCTAGAGTGATTCTAAGTTTTGAACTTTAAAATTCTTGGGAAGAAGCAAGAGCAAGGCTCTGAGAGTTCTTAAGCAAGAGCAAGGCTCTGAGTCAAAGTTCTTGAAGTGGTAAAGAAATTAAAAGACCAAGGGTCCTATTTATAGGCGCCTGCGCCCCTTCAACTTACCCTGTTTGATCCAACGGCCAGGATCTTGCCACCGCTGCACTCACGTGCGCGCCACGTAAGCACAACGGTGGGGGGGCATTTGTTTCCCCAATCAGAGCAAGGCTCTGTTTGAATTTCAAAAATTCAAATTTTGAAGCAACGCTTCAAATCCCGTGCGCTGCGCGCAACGCGCCACGTGTCAGAAGTTGATACGACAGCGCAACGCTCAAGGCGGTGCGTCCAATCAGAGCAGGGCTCTTTTAAAAACAAAAAGTAAAAGAAGCAACGTTCAGTTGCGCAAGGCTGCGCTGCGCGACACGTGTCTGCGCAGTTGCGCAAGCACAACTGCGCAAGCTCTGCGCTGTGCGACACGTGTCTGCGCAGCTGCGCAAGCATAGTTGCGTTGCGCTGCGCTGCGCGACACGTGTCTGCGCAGTTGCGCAAGCACAGCTGCGCAAGCGCTGCGCGACACGTGTCTGCGCAGTTGCGCAAGCACAGCTGCGCAAGCGCTGCGCTGCACGACACGTGTCTGCGCAATTAGAGTTGCGCAAAACAGAATAAATCTTTTCAGTTCTTGTTAAAACAAGAAGATTTTCTTCTGTAAAGCAGGGGCCTTTGGATCAAAGATCCAACGGTTGGGAAAACTCCCCAAATCACTCAGAAAAAGATCTCTGTAACAAATTTAACTAATTTGTGAGCCCTATAAAAAGGACCCCAGACCTCATTTCGAAGGGGAGGAACATCTTGCTAAAAAAAAAGAGAGAAAGAGGACTCTGAAGAATTCCTCAAGAATAAAAAAAAAGGTAAAAACCTTTGAAAGAAGAGAAATTTCTCTTATGAACAAGATCATGGATCCTCAATAAATAAATAAACAAATAAACAAATAAAATAAAAAATAAAAATAGTGCCTTGCACTTGTTATGAACCTTTGGTTCTCTGAAACAAGGAAAAACTTGTTTAGATGAAGGGATCAAAAAGTGCTTTGCACTTCTGTTTTGAATCTAAAAAGATTTTTAGTGCTTCGCACAAATGCAATGCATTTCCTAAAGGGCCAGGCCCAAATCAAAAAGACCTAGTAGGCCTAATTAAATTGCAGTGCAATAAAAGGGGCAGAGCCCAAACAAAATAGATGCTCTGCATCATTTATAAAAGGGCAGAGCCCAAACAAAACAAAAATAATGCAGTGCATTATTTGAAAAGGGGTAAAGCCCTAACTCAGGTCTAATAGGCCAGAGACAAATAAAAATATTGAACATCCAACTGGACTTAGCCCAGTCATGGCCATAAGTCCTCAAATTAAATTGACTGAGCAGGGCTGCTCCCTAAATCAATTTAGTACCGGTTTGAGGGTACATCTCCGAACTCCTCTGACATCTATCGTTGTAATCCTTCAACGGCATCAGAGAGGCGACGGGTCCCAACGACCACACATGAATATGGACTGCGGGATCCTTAAACTCGTGGACCGAAACGTTCTTAAACTAATATCGGACCGAAACGTCCTTAAACTAATATCGGACCGAAACGTCCTTAAACTAATGTCGGACCACCACGTCCCTAAACTGGAATATGGACCTCCACGTCCCTAAACTGGAATATGGACCACCACGTCCCTAAACTGGCGATGGACCACCACGTCCCTAAACTGGAATATGGACCACTACGTCCCTAAATTGGCGATAGACCACCACGTCCCTAAACTGGAACAATAGAGCCTCCAAATGCTCTTTTACCGGATCTAAATGATCCCGTTTAAGTCGATCTTAGCCCCAAACACGGCTAACGTATCCTTAAACATTCAAGTGGACTACAAAATTCCAAATCAACTCTGGTTCGAGGGTACATCTCCGAGCTCCTCTGACACCTGTCGTTGTAATCCTTCAACGACGTCAGAGAGGTGATGAGTCCTGACGGCCATATATTAAATGAATCACTACGTTAAGTTGATCTTAGTCTAAAACAGGACTAACGTATCCTTAACGAACATTTAAGTCGATCTTAGCCGCAACGCGACTAATGCATCCTTAAACTAAAAACACCAAACCCAAATCTAAGTAAATACGGATTTGGACTAATCCACGTCCTACGGGCGACGGCATTACTCAGTCTCCGTATACAATCCACGGGCAACCACAAACAAAACAAACACACACGACACGAAGTGAAATTCTGGAGAAGGAGAAAGTTGTTACCGCGATGCGGTAGCGTAATTAACTGCAGGGGCTTGCGCCTGCAGGGAAGAGCGTCCCCACAATCAAAAACACCTCACCCTGAGGGGGAATCTGACGAAGTCTGCTACATCGGCCGCATTCGTCTAAACCTCCGATATACGGTGCCATAAATCAACTTGGCAGCTTTGGAGAGGTGGACGGATAAAACCAAATAGCATCTGCCCCAAATCTCAGGCTAGACGCCCAGGTCATCGGCCGCCATTCGGAGGGGAACATGTGCGCTGCGCGACACGTGTCAAGCGCTGGTGCATCTGCGCCAAACAGAATTAAAATTCTATTAAAATCTTTCTGTTCTTGTTAAAACAAGAAGATTGTCTTCTGTAAAACAGAAGCCCTTGGATCAAAGATCCAACGGTGGGGAAAATTCCCCAAATCACTCAGAGAAAGATCTCTTTAACAAATTTAACTAATTGATGGGTACTATATAAAGGCCTCTAGACCCCAATTCAAAAGGGCATCAATCATCGACATCAAAAACTTCAGAAAAACAACAAAAAGAGAGAGCTCTGAAGAATTTTGAAGAATTCAAAAAAAAAGGTAAAAAACCTTTATAAAAGAGAAGGTTCTCTTCTGAATAGATCATTGATCTAAGAATAAGATCAATGATCTTCAATAAAATATAAATAACAGTGCCTTGCACTTTTTTATGAACCACTGGTTCTTTGAAAACAAGAAAAACTTGTTTTCTCTGATCTAAAATTGATCAAAATATAAAACAGTGCTCTGCACTTGCAAAATTGGCACTGTTGCGCTCTTAGGTTGGCGCAAGCCACCAGAGAGCGCCACGTGTCAGCTCCAGAACAACTTGCGCTATGCGCTTTTAAAATAGAGTATTGCTCTCTGAAATTGGTGCAACTCACCAGAGCGCGCCACTTGTCAGCAGTGCAACAACGCAGCGCACTGACACAGCGCACTGCGCTTGCGCTCACCAGAGTGTAACACGTGTCACCTCCACAAGCACTTGCGCTCATTTATTGGTGCAAAGCGCCTGACAGGCCATATGGCCACTGTCAGATAATTGATGCACTGCATCATTAAAAAGAAAGGCTGAGCCCAATTAAAAAGGCCTAACAGGCCTAGTAAATGCTATGCATTATTTTCAAAAAAAGGGCAGAGCCCAAATAAAAACTGATGCAATGCATCATTCTTTTTTAAAGGGGCAGAGCCCAAACAAGGGTCTGTCAGACCAGGACAGATGCTGTGCATCATTTAAAAGGGGCAGAGCCCAAATAAAGGTCCAACAGACACCAAGATTAATGCTATGCATTATTAAACATGGGCAAAGCCCTAGCACAAGCCTAATAGGCCAAAGATCAAGAAAAACGTTGAACATCTTCAACTGGACTTAGCCCAGTCATTGCCGTAAGTCTTCAAATTAAATTGACTGAGCAAGACTGCTCTCCTAAATCAATCAACTTTGGCTCGAGGGTACATCTTGGAACTCCTCCGACACCTGTCGTAGTAATCCTTCAATGACGTCAGAGAGGTGACGGGTCCCGACGACCACAAATATGGACCACCATGTCCCTAAACTGGCAATGGACCACCATGTCCCTAAACTGGAAACGGACCACTACGTCCCTAAACTGGAACAATAGAGCCCCTAAATGCTCTTTTGTCGGATCTAAACGATCCCGTTTAAGTTGATCTTAGCCTCTAACATGGCTAACGTATCCTTAAACCTTTGAACAGACTTTAGTCCCAAATCGGACTATTGATCCACCAATCAACCTTGGCTCGAGGGTACATCTCAGAACTCCTCCGACACCTGTCGTTGTAATCCTTCAACGACGTCAGAGAGGTGACGGGTCCCGACGGCCATACAGGCAATGGACCACCATGTCCCTAAACTGGAAATGGATCTAGACGATCCCGTTAAGTAGATCTTAGTCTGGAAATTAGACTAACGTATCCTTAACAAACGTTTAAGTTGATCTTAGCCTCAAATATGGCTAACGTATCCTTAAACCAAAACCCCAAACCCAAGTCTAAGTAAACATGGATTTAGACTAATCCACGTCCTACGGGCGACAATATAAATTAGTCTCCGTACACAATCCACGGGAAACCACAAACAAAACAAACACCCACGACATGAAGTGAAATTTCGGAGAAGGAGAAAGTTGTTACCGCGATGCGGTAGCGTAATTAACTGCAGGGGCTTGCGCCTGCAGGGAAGAGCGTCCCCACAATAAAAAAACCCTTCAAACGAGGGGGAATCTGACAAAGTCTGCTACATCGGCCACATCCGTCTAAACCTCCGATACACGGTGCCATAAATCAACTTGGCATCTTCGGAGAGGTGGACGGATAAAACCAAATAGCATCTGCCCCGAATCACAGGCAAGACGTCCCTGTCTTGGCCGCCGTTCGGAGGGGAACACCGGCCGTAGAGAAGATTGTCTTGGCACTCATCGTGGCCTCGAGGAAATTACGGCACTATTTCCAGGCGCACACCATCCTCGTCCTCACCGAACACCCTTTAGGGGCTATCCTCGCATCCCCTGTGTCTTCTGGTCGTTTGGAGAAGTGGAGGTGGGAGTTATCCCAATTTGACATTAAGTACCGCCCGAGGCAGGCTATCAAGGCTCGGGTATTGGCCGATTTTATCGTCGAATGCACCATCCCTAACAAAGAGGCAGTGTCCGCGCCGACCCCCAGATCTCAACCTTCGGTCGAAGAGGGGCCCGGCTCCATTCCCGACTGGGTCCTTTACGTCAACGGGTCATCAACCGAGGAAGGTCGTGGTGCCGGTCTCATCATTCGGGGCCCGAACGAGGCCGAGATGGAGTATTATTTGAAGCTCGGGTTCAAAGCCTCAAACAACGCAGCGGAATATAAGGCTCTGCTCATCCGGAGTGGGCTGAAGACGATCCGAATCCGTAGCGACTCAGCTCTGGTCGTTGGCCAAGTGACCGGCCGTTTCAAAGCACGGGAGCCCCTGATGGTGAAGTACTTAGCCGAGGTAAGAAGGCTGCGAAAGGACTTCGATGAAGTTCAAGTGGAGCAGATCCTCCGGCACCTAAACGCCCAGGCTGACACCCTAAGTAAGCTAGCTTCCTCCTACTCGGCCAACAATAAGAGAAATATCCTCTTCGAGTTCTTGCCACGGGCCAGCGTGGAAGATAGAGCGATATCGCTCCAAGTTTACACAGCCCGGGAAGAGGGCCAAAATTGGAGAAAGCCCATCGTGGAATTCCTGAAGGAGGGTATGCTCCCCGGAGATCGTGGGGAGGCCCGCCGCCTCCGAGCCAAATCCCGCCATTTCATCTGGAGCAATGGGAACTTCTACAAGAAATCCTTCATTCAACCCCTGCTTCGGTGCGTCGACCCCCACGAAGCCGACTATGTCCTCCATGAGGTCCCCGAACGGGTCAGCGGAGCACATCAAGGGGCCCGCACCTTAGTCCAGAAGACGCTCCTCCAAGGGTACTATTGGTCGACCGTCTATCATGACGCTCAGAAGCTCGTCAGAAGGTGCAGGAGTTGCCAACTCCACGGCAGCCTACCCCGCCTTCCGGCTACCGAGCTGACTACCCTGACCTCCCTATGGCCGTTATCCCAGTGGGGAATGGACATGATAGGCCAACTCCCTACAGGTACGGGCGGACACAAATACATCCTCGTCGCGGTGGACTACTTTACAAATTGGATCGAGGCCGTCCCCATCAGAAAACCGAACGCTACCACAACCATCAAGTTCCTGCAGAACAACGTAATATTCCGGTTCAGGATCCCAAGGTGTATCATCACCGACCACGGGATGAATTTCGAAAACGAAATAGTTAAAGGGTTCTGCAGCGAATACCATATACGGATGAAGTTCGCCGCAGTCGCGCACCCCCAATGCAACGGGCAGGCCGAGGTCGCTAACAGGGACATCATTCGGGGACTTCGAGCTCGCCTGGAAGGGCGAAAGGGAAGTTGGGTCGACGAATTACCCCAGGTCTTATGGGCCTTGCACACGTCGAAGAGGACCCCCACTAGAGAGACCCCCTTCAGCTTCTGCTACGGCACCATGGCGATGGTCCCAGCAGAGATCGGGCTGCCCAGTTACAGCGTCGACCACTTCGACGACGAAGCAAATATCTCGGCCCTCCGGACTAGTTTGGACGTCTTGCTGGAGAAGCGGGACCAGGCACAGATCAGAGCTGCCTCTTACCAACGACAGATTGCCCGCTACTACAACGCTCGGGTCAAGCATCGCCCCTTCAAAATAGGAGATTTGGTACTAAGGCGGAACGAGTTCGTTGATCAAGGAAAGTTACACAAGTTTTCTCCGAAGTAGGACGACCCATTCCTCGTCTCAGAAGTCTTGCCCGGCGGGGCCTATCGCCTACAAGACGCCGGGGTCACAAATTTCCGTGGCCTTACAACGCCGTGAATCTCAAGTTGTACCTTTGAAAAGTATATCTGAATACATGTTTATTCTTTGACAAAGCGATGTAAACTTTTTCAAGTCTTTCTCTGGAAAAGAAGAAAACTTCTCCTATGTATTTCCCTCTTCCTCGTTTCAAAGGACACAGATTTCAATTCGTGAAAATACTCAAATTCACCCAAGAGACAAAAAGGAAACAATATAACATCGCAAAAAGGAGAACTTTATTCATCAAAAGGTATTGTGGGCTCCCCAGCCTAACATATAAATTTTTTTATTACAACAGAGGGGGAACGGGGTCAAGGAAATACTCCTCATGATACTCTAAGGAGATCTCCGCCAGCCGAGCATTGGCCTCTGCAGCCCGCTCCCGCTGATGCTGCACGCGAACCCGGGACGCCACGGAAGGGCCGGACGCTCCACCAGCCGAGCCTTGGCTCATGATCTTTCTCTTTTGGAAGCATTCCAAAATGAAGACCACAGATCGGTCATGCCTGGTCTTCGAGATGAGGCCGATGACGTAAATCGTACGGACCTTGTCGAGGGCCTCATCCAGCAGCTCCTCGGCAAAGGGGTTATACAAACCCGGGGACCTCCTCCAAATTGCGTACATTAGCAATTGGAGGAGGGGCGATCGGCGAGGGAGTAGACGGCCGATGTGATCCTCGATGCTGTCACGACCCACCCCCAATACAGAGAGTATTGTCCGCTCTGGTAGTAGCCGCACGGTTTTGTCCTTCGGGGCGAACTGTACCCGACTAGGGGCCAATTTCCAGGAGGTCACCCATCCAAGGACTTCCCTGGCCTGAGCACGCTTAACTACGGAGTTCTCAAACTCCTGTAGTGCCAGTTCACTTAAAAGGCGTCTCTGTATTGAAGAGTGGTATCATTCCATTTATAGTACAGATCTGTCCTCTTTCGGAATGTATTCCGAAGATTCCCCATTGTTTTATAGTGGGTCCCCATGCTTATCTGGTATATATAGGTATACCGGATAATACATGGGGTATTACATTCTCCCCCACATAGAACAATGGTTCGTCCTCGAACCACAGACCTACTATTGAGGAACCAGCTCTGATACCATACTGTCACGACCCACCCCCAATACAGAGAGTATTGTCCGCTCTGGCCGTAGCCGCATGGTTTTGTCCTTCGGGGCGAACTGGACCCGACCAAGGGCCACTTCCCACGAGGTCACCCATCCAAGGACTTCCCTGGCCCGAGCACGCTTAACCACGGAGTTCTCAAGCTCCTGTAGTGCCAGTTCACTTAAAAGGCGCCTCTGTATTGAAGAGTGGTATCATTCCATTTATAATACAGATCTTTCCTCTTTCGGAATGTATTCCGAAGATTCCCTATTGTTTTATAGTGGGTCTCCATGCTTATCTGGTATATATGGGTATACCGGATAATACATAGGGTATTACATGCTCGGTCCATCCATGGTTGGTAGTTCACTACCCACTAATGCTATGGATCAAAGCCCTCGCTAAGAGGCCACCGAGCAGCTATCCTGCTCGGTCAATCCTTAGTGGGTAACTTCTTACCCACCTACACTAAGGATCAAAGCCCTCGCCCAAAGGCCACCGAGCAACTTCCTTGTTCGGTCCATCCTTGGCTGGTAGTCTACTACCCATCGACGCCAAGGATCAAAGCCCTCTCCAAGAGGACACCGATCAGCTACCCTGCTCGGTCAATTCTTAGTGGATAACTTCTTACTCATCTACACTAAGGATCAAAGCCCTCGCCCAAAGGCCACCGAGCAGCTTCCTTGCTCGGTCCATCCTTAGTGGGTAACTCCTTATCCGTCTACGCTAAGGATCGAAGCCCTCGTCAAGAGGCAACCGAGCAGCTTCCCTGCTCGGTCCATCCTTAGTGGGTAACTCTTTACCCGCCTAAGCTAAGGATCGAAGCCCTCGCCAAGAGGCAACCAAGCAGCATCCCTGCTCGGTCCATCCTTGGCTGGTAGTCTACTACCCACTGACGCCAAGGATCAAAGCCCTCACTAAGAGGCGCTCGGTCCATCCTTGGCTGGTAGTTTACTACCCACCGACGCCAAGGATCAAAGCCCTCGTCAAAAGGCAACCGAGAAGCTTCCCTGCTCGGTCCATCCTTAGTGGGTAACTCCTTACCCGCCTAAGCTAAGGATCGAAGCCCTCATCAGGAGGCAACCGAGCAGCTTCCCTGCTCGGTCCATCCTTACTGGGTAACTCCTTACCCGTCTACGCTAAGGATCGAACACTTGGAAATTTTCCGGCAGGGGAAAAAGTGAGTTGTTGATATCCGTTCAAACTTTTTAACACGTTCTAAAAATTACCCGGACAAACTAAACGAAGTTAAATTATCCGATCAAATCAATGAGTCCCCAATACAACCCAGAAAACTCAACACTTGAGTGGAATTAAAAATTCCCAGAATTGTGCAAAAGAACCCAGGAATGATACTGTGAAGTTGCGGGCCCCAATGACACTATTCAGCCGCGGAACCGTGGCCACGTGCGTGGTTTGGCCGCGGTTCCGCGGTCACGTGATCGATTCAGTGGTTCGTACTTCACAGTAATTCCTTTATTTCCCTGCATGATTTTCTGAATATTTTTAATACGGAAAAATCAACATTTTAAGAAAATTTCGAGAGAAGGGTATATATCGGGGTTTCCGGGTTCGATCGGACTTTAAACTTCGTCTAGACTTCGCCTAAAGCTCTAGCTTGGCTCTGATACCACTGTAGGGTTACTAGGCACACGCACAAGGGTCTACAAGGCATCAACCATGCCCGATTTAAAATTTAGCCGTGCCGAACAAACCTTAACAAGATCTTTAAACTAGAGATTAGGCGAAAACAAGCATGTTAAACAGTTTAACACTAAGTGAGAGGGATTACAACATTTGTAGATCCTGTCCTTCACTTCTAAAGCGCCGTGTTGAGGTCTCTTCGCTGCGATCATCGTGTTCCAGACTCTCGAGAGGCTCCACGAAGAGAAAGATGCAAGCTTGCTTCCGATCTTCGATAACAAAGATGATCTACCTTGAAATTTCATTAACACAAGCTCTCACTCACTAAATGAAGTGAACACCCTCATCTAAATGGCAAGGGTAGATGAGGATGATGAAGTAGGACTTTTGCTCTCATTTGTTTTCATATTCTCACTCATTTCCATCACCTTTGAAAAAGCTAGAATGTTTTTCCATGAAAGAACTCAAGGAAGAAGATGAAGAATAATCATGAATCCTTTTGTGATGAACAATGAAAGTCAAGTATGAGGTTAGAAAATGCAACCATGGTCAAGTAACCTTTGTAGAGATTGAACTAGGGTCAAGGGTTTGGGTTGGGTTAAAGAATATCTTGCAAAATATCTACACAAATATCTTTGCACAAAACAAAATAATACCTTTTAGAAGGTTCTAGAAAAGATTAACCCAAATCAAACCCTAATCTCGTTTAATCTCCACTAAACATGTTGCATTAATAACCCTAACATGTTACAATATTATATATCATATATATAATATATTTTGTAACAAAAGAAAATAATACAATTAACATATATCGCATATATATCAATGTATTACCCGAGTGAGAAAAAGAATCTTTTAGTGAGCTAATATTAGTTAATGTAATTTAATATATCATATATATAATTATACATTAAATCATCGAATCAACACTTGATCCGACAATCCGGCTATATCGCATATAACCGACTAATATATCATTTACCGATTCATCGAATCAACACTTGATCCGATGACCCGGCTGATATCAAATATCGCGAGAATAGAATACGGTATCACATATCGCATTATCATCGGTCCTGCACATATCACATATGTGCCCCTACTCCGTTTTGCCTGAGTCAAGAAACCTCTGTGTAGGACTCTAAAGAATCGTCAATACGCCGGCAGTAGGTGATGATCATATCAAACACCCACAAGCTGCAAGCGGTCGGCTAAACGTAATAACCACCCAGGTATTGAGCGATCAAAAGATCAACAAGCAAGCCTGTACATTCTCCTGCGAATCCAATCAGTAACACTCCCGTATAGTCCGGTCTCGTCGTCTGATATGTCGCATATCTCGCCTAGGGGTGGTAAACGTCAGAACCCAGTAGCTTGATAAGTCGTGTCGATATGAGGTCTATAACAATTTGAGATACTACTGATAACACTTACCAGTAAATCTCAGCAACCTTGGCCAGGGATTTCCAGTTATAGCCAATCGAACACAGCGCAACATCAACTCTCTATACCAGGAGAGACGAATCCCCTCCTATCGCTCATTGCCTCTATGTGATTCGGAACTGTACCCAAAAGCCACCTTTTTGCACGCCCTCTTAGACGTGGTATGATGGAAATCAAAGCACGGTGGGAATCACACAAGACTTTATGACTATCTCGGGTCAACAGACTACTCTGTACCAGTGTCACCGGAGAACTGCCATCTGACGTAAGGTATAATACCATCTGGGAGTTCTCGGCGAGTCCATCCAGTGTAGCCAGTCTCTACTGAGTACCCGTACACCATCCTTCATATGGGTCAAGATGCGTATACGCTAGTCTACTCTGGTGTATCGATGCCCTGTCTCGATACACCCTCGACTAGGAACAGTTATAGGATGTACTCGTCGACTACCGTGGCCCTACTAGTATGATCTCATCATAGTCCCAGTAGTCGAGTACATATCCTAAGGGCTTTATCAACATGTAATATAGAGACAATCAGAGTACATATTAAGATAAAGTACAACCAGATAGCATACTATCATGTCGAGCAAGAAAGTCCTCCCTATATATGTCCAAGCATCCACTACAATATACATCGTATGTACAGTAATGGCCTCTAGGGCATACATATAACTAACAATCTCCCACTTGCACTAGGGCCATCTGTTGTGGTATCGCATACCCAACAATTAGCTATGGTTGAAGTATCTCATACCCAACCATCCCACTGGGAAAAAGGCCTTTGTGAGTGGATCCGCGCTATTGTCCTCTGTGTCTACTCTCCTAACCTCGATCTCCCTGGAGATCAACCATCTCCATGATCAGGTGATACTGCCTAAGAATTATATCTGGATTTCTGATGGGACGGGGGTTCCTTGGCATAAGCCACAACTCCATTGTCACACAATGGTAGGAACGAAGTTCATCTCATGAACTTATATATATATATATATATATATATCCAGACTGCTTCTTTGGTAGCATCCTTAGTAACGACGTATCTTGCCTTTAATCGTCTAGAAAGTCACGGTATCTAGCTTGGAACTCTTCCAACATACCGTCCCTCCACTGAGGGTAAAGACAATGCCTGCGACTGCCATTCAGTCGTCTTTATCACCCTGGAACCTTTCCAGTGATTCTCCCCAGGATCGATTGATACCATCTCACTACAACTAGTGAGTATCCTAACATCCAATTAGATCTATCTCATAGATCCAAAACCCAGGATTTAGAAGGTATCACTTTGATCCTATATGGAGAATCCTTATGATAAGCGGAGATTGACCGATCGTAGCATAGGAAACTCCTTCCCAATCAAGAGTATGTTATCCACGTACTCTACGAGGATCACCACCATACTCTCTACTACCTTTTTTTATATACAAGGTTCATCTACCATTTTGATGAAGTCAAACTCTTTGACTACCACATCAAAACAGATATTCCAACTCCGTGATGCCTGTTTTATCACATAAAACATCTTGCACACGTTTCCGCTGCTCCCACTGTCTACGAAGCCCTCTGGCTATATACTTATAGACGCTCTCTTCCAAATCATCATTTAGAAAAGCAGTCATGACACCCAACCGCCAGATATCGTAGTTATGGTATGTAGCCGTGGCAAGTAGGATCTGGATGGACTTAAGCATAGCTTTGAAAGTCTCAACTTTTCCATGTACACCAAGTAATCTTCTAAAGATATACTTGCTCCTGATGGGGATTTAACCCTTCAGATAAAGCAACCAAAGTCCATACTTTGTTGGTGTATAAGGATTCCATCTCAGATCGCTTAGCATCCAGCCATTCTTACAGAGTCCCACTCCTGATGGCCAGCTCGAAACAAGTTGGGTCATCATCTCATGATGCAATCCTCGCTCCCACTGTCATAGAGAAATCGAAGTATCTCTCAAGTGGATGAGAAACCCTACTAGATCGGCGGAGAGGTTGAGTTTAGTTGGTTACTATTGAATCCTTTGGTTCTACCAAATCATCAGCTGCAGTTTTGTATTGCTGGAACTCTTTCCAGTTCTACCTCATGACCACTAATTTCTTCACAAGAAATTCCCTTTCACAAAGGTGGCATGCTGAGAAACAAAACATCTTTTGTTCCTCGGTTAGGTAGAAGATATTCCCTTGCGAATGCTTGGGATATCCAACAAACTTCTACAGAACTGACCTTGCCTCGAGCTTGTCTGGATTATGCTTTTAGACATAGGCCGGACAACCCCAAATCTTAACAAACTTAAGATATGGGCTCTTCCTTTTCCATATCACATATGAAGTGGTAGGCATCTGATTTGTTTTAAACCCTATTCAATAGGTATGCAGCTTCTCAAGTGCATAACTCCCAAAAGGAAATAGGAAACTCAGTAGTACTCATCATAGAGCGCACCATATCACATAGGGTGCTATTGCTCCGCCCCGATATACCATCGTGCTATGGTGTATACGGAGGAGTAATGCTGAGATAGAATCTCATTCTCCTTTAGAATAGTCCAGGAATTCCGTGCTCAAGTATTCTCCTCCTTGATCTCATCAAAGGACATAATACTTATACCCGTTTTTGGTTCTCTACTTCTAACTTATATTCTTTGATTATCTCAAAAGTTTCGGACTTGTGTTTCAACAGGAACATATGTCTGAATCTTAAGAGATAAATAGTGAATGTAATGAAGTATGGAGAACCGGTCTTGGCATGTGTAGACAGGGGACTTTCATACATCAGCATGTATCAATCCCAAGAGTTTACTAACTCTTTCTCTGTTTCCAATAAACAGAGCTGTGGTCATCTTATCTTTGTGACATGACCGGCAAATTTTACAAGATGTAAATTCAAACAGATTTAAATATGCATCTAAATGTAACTTCAGCTAGTCGGGTCGCGTTGATATGACCTAGTCTACAATGCCTCAAGAAGGATTCGTTCATTTCTGAATTCTTCTTCTTGGTGTGTTCTGTATACTAAGAACTGTAGTTTGATTTAGAACGTCTATACTTTTAGATAACGTGCCTGAACCGATCAACTCTTGATATAGGAAATGTTCAAAATATTATCCAACAATACAAAATTATATCCTTCTTTACTAATAAAGAGACTGATATGATGTTGTATATCAGGTTCGGTATTTAATAACATTCGTTCAGAATCAATGTATTCTGGTAATACAGGGTGATAACTGCCAACAAACTTGGCTGCAACACTTGCATCATTTCCAACTCTTGAAACTTATTACCCGTTCTCAGTTCTCTACCTATCTGTAGCCCATGTAACAAATTACATTTCTGGGATCCTGATCCGGTATCTCATACCCAGGACGTAAAGGATACTGAGAAACAGTTCTCTGTAATGAACACACCCGAAAAAGATGCATCAGCATGCACTTTCTTCGTTTGGGCGGCACGGGAATTCTGGTAATCCCCAATTTCCTGCTCTGTCTTATAACAATTATAAGTTGGAGAGGGACCAACGTTCCCTAGCTCAGTATAACAAACGGGTTCAGTCAATATATCCGTATTATTATCTTGATTAAGGCGTGACATGGTCGCTACCTGGATAGAGAGAGAAGAAAACACTCAGCGCGCGCTTTTACAAGATCAGATTGATTATCAATATATCTAATCAGGATGTCTCCCACTGTTTTAGTCAAATCTTCCTTCAAACCTTAAAAGGAAAGACTAGCCGGGATTAATTACGCTCTACAAGTTCGTCAATCTTTCAGCCAGGCCAGTGCTGGTACTTTGAGGGAGGTTCCCCATGCTTAAAATAAACCTCGTTTTCTCAGGGGCGTAACCCGTTAACACCTTTCTAGACACCTACTTGATCGGCTAATTGTAATGTGTAAAACTCTCTCAGGAGTAACTCTTACTCGCAGCGGGTATCGGGATCCAACTATCTCATAGAAGGTATGCAATCACATTGCAAATTTCAACACTTGAAATTCCCAATAATATTTTACCCCTAGCGTGCTATGACCTTGACGCATGCCAAACAACCCATAGTCCGCTAGTCAAGTTCAACCCGTACATTTCTTGATTGAATTAAATCCACCCGCACGACCCTTGATGCATGCCAAACAACGCCGTACGAATACCCTAATCCAATTGCATCGTATGCTAGCAGATAAGCACTGGTTAGCTACCGTACACTACGCCTTGACGCATGCCAAACTACCGCAGCACGAATACTAAGTAGGACTTATCTGAAATGACGGAGGGCTACGACAAGTTTTTAAGAAAACCCTTTGCGTAATGAACTTGATATCGTTGTAGAATCGAATGAATTTTGAATGGAGTGTTTTTGAGGTTTTTACTAGTTTTGCTAAAGAGGTCAATCCCGGTGAAGGGATCCCGGCTCTTTCCTTATCAAATAAGGTGCATGATATTTCACAAATACCATTATGCAAAGCAAGAACTATCGAAGCAATCAAAGGAAAAACCGAGTTTGTAGTATCTGCTAGTTTCGCCAAAGAGGTCACTCCCGGTGAAGGGATCTCGGCTCTTTCCTTATCGAATAAGGTGCTGGATGTTCTACAAGGAACACCGCTATGCAAAGCAAGGACTAGAGCTACCAGTTTGTAAACAAGTTTCTACAACATCTTTAGGTTTCTTTTAGTTTCATTAATCTCATTAATGAAGTCCCATTTTATTATGCTTCACAAGCATCACATTTGAAACGAAATCTGCAATATAACATATATCTCATATATATAATATAAACATTCGTCTCAGACAGTAATATGATCTCATCACAGAACATTGCAGCAGAAGAACATATATGAAATATTGGATATACTAGGATGTCCGTGTTTTCAATACGAGCCTGTATAAAACACGGATTCTACGGTCGCGATGAATAGCCAAACCCATATCCCTAGACCCCTACGAGAGCGGCAAGCAGCTCTGCCAATTCTAGGGTTAGGAGACCCGGTCTCAACTCCTCGAGATGGTCTCCCACTAGACCTTAGAACCCGGTTACTTGTGCTCCCCGCCTTGGGTCTACCTAATGCGAAAAAGTAAATAATATACAATGGTGACATCATCCTCAGCCCGGAAGTGCCCCAATAAAAAAATATTACATACAAATGAATTTTACATGAATGAAAAAGAATAAAACTCTCATCTCACATAAAACCCCCGGCTATTCAGAACGCGACGATCCAATATAACATATCACAGCAACACATAATATCTTATATCATCAATGTAAGCAAGTGTGCGTATCCCGATTTTCGTTGATGTATAACAATGAAGTCGGCGATACACCACATACTACGCTTACGGTCACAGAAAAGAAAGTGTAAAACTACAACAGTTGGAATCCGCAACCCCTTAGATATCGCATGCCTAACCAAATGAATTCCTTAGACATCGCATGTCTAACAATTATAAACCCCGCATTTTAGTCTCATTATCGAAAACTCTTTTCAATATTAAGTCGGACAATTCAACAAGATTCCCGACATCCCCGATGCCGTCGACGAAGTGCACTAAGGCGGAACACCGCTGCCGCAAGCACCCGAACGGATGCTCTTGGCGACGGGGTTCTCCTACAGTCACTTGGTCGGGGCTTTGGGGCGTGGCTATCTATCAAGTTTACCCGGCGAGTATCCGCGTACGCTACGTGATTGCGACGGACTTTTGATCGCATCAAAATCTCGTGGCAACCGATCATCTGAGACTAAACCGCTAGATTTATAACAATCAAATTAGTTATCTCATAACCACTTGTGGATTCCAAATATTGTATCACATTCCAGATAAATAGACAATGTTAAACTTTCCGATCGAATAATCAAACATCCAAGTTTTCCCAAATAGTTCTCAACACTTGAAATTAGTTTAAAAACATCCATCACAAGCTACAGTACCAATGGTCCAGCCGTAGAAGGGTCAAGCCAACGCCTTACATGTGGCACGCCGTACTGCCACAAACCCTAAGGTTTAGAGGCAGTTCAAGACGGTCACATAATCGAGTTAAGGTTTGTTGTCTTCTAGAGGGTCCACCGCGTTACTTGTACGACTTAGAACGTTCTTAAATTACAGAAAAATCCAACACTTGGAAATTTTCCGGCAGGGGAAAAAGTGAGTTATTGATATCCGTTCGAACTTTTTAACACGTTCTAAAAATTACCCGGACAAACTAAACGAAGTTAAATTATCCGATCGAATCAATGAGTCCCCAATACAACCAGAAAACTCAACACTTGAGTGGAATTAAAAATTCCCAGAATTGTGCAAAAGAACCCAGGAATGATACTGTGAAGTTGTGGGCCCCAATGATACTATTCAGCCGCGGAACCGTAGCCACGTGAGTGGTTTGGCCGCGGTTCCGCGGTCACATGATCGATTCAGTGGTCCGTACTTTACAGTAATTCATTTATTTCCCTGCATGATTTTCTGAATATTTTTAATACGGAAAAATCAACATTTTAAGAAAATTTCCAGAGAAGGGTATATATCGGGGTTTCCGGATTCGATCAGACTTTAAACTTCGTCTAGACTTCGCCTAAAGCTCTAGCTTGGCTCTGATACCACTGTAGGGTTAATAGGCACACGCACAAGGGTCTACGAGGTATCAACCATGCCCGTTTTAAAATTTAGCCACGCCGAACAACCCTTAACAAGATCTTTAAACTAGAGATTAGGCGAAAACAAGCATGTTAAACAGTTTAACACTAAGTGAGAGGGATTACAACCTTTGTAGATCCTGTCCTTCACTTCTAAAGCTCCGTGTTGAGGTCTCTTCGCTGCGTTCATCGTGTTCCGGACTCTCGAGAGGCTCCACGAAGAAAAAGATGCAAGCTTGCTTCCGATCTTCAATAACAAAGATGATCTACCTTGAAATTTCATTAACACAAGCTCTCACTCACTAAATGAAGTGAACACCCTCATCTAAATGGCAAGGGTAGATGAGGATGATGAAGTAGGATTTTTGCTCTCATTTGTTTTCATATTCTTACTCATTTCCATCATCTTTGAAAAAGCTAGAAAGTTTTTCCATGAAAGAACTCAAGGAAGAAGATGAAGAATAATCATGAATCCTTTTGTGATGAACAATGAAAGTCAAGTATGAGGTTAGAAAATGCAACCATGGTCAAGTAACCTTTGTAGAGATTGAACTAGGGTCAAGGTTTGGGTTGGATTAAAGAATATCTTGCAAAATATCTACACAAATATCTTTGCACAAAACAAAATAAAACCTTCTAGAAGGTTCTAGAAAAGATTAACCCAAATCAAACCATAAACTCGTTTAATCTCCACTAAATATGTTGCATTAATAACCCTAACATGTTACAATATTATATATCACATATATAATATATTTTGTAACAAAAGAAAATAATACAATTAACATATATCGCATATATATCAATGTATTACCCGAGTGAGAAAAAGAATCTTTTAGTGAGCTAATATTAGTTAATGTAATTTAATATATCATATATATAATTATACATTAAATTATCGAATCAACACTTAATCCGACAATTCGGCTATATCACATATAACCGACTAATATATCATTTACCGATTCATCGAATCAACACTTGATCCGATGACCCGGCTGATATCAAATATCGCGAGAATAGAATACGGTATCACATATCGCATTATCCTCGGTCCTGCATATATCACATATGTGCCCCTACTCCGTTTTGCCTGAGTCAAGAAACATCTGTGTAGGATTCTAAAGAATCGTCAATACGCCGGCAGTAGGTGATGATCATATCAAACACCCACAAGCTGCAAGCGGTCGGCTAAACGTAACAGCCACCCAGGTATTGAGTGATCAGAAGATCAACAATCAAGCCTGTACATTATCCTGCGAATCCAATCAGTAACACTCCCGTACAGTCCGGTCTCGTCGTCTGATATGTCGCATATCTCGTCTATGGGTGGTAAACGTCAGACCCCAGTAGCTTGATAAGTCGCGTCGATATGAGGTCTATAACAATTCGATATACTACTGATAACACTTAGCAGTAAATCTCAGCAACCCTGGCCAGGGATTTCCAGTTATAGCCAATCGAACACAGCGCAACATCAACTCCATATACCGGGAGAGAGGAATCCCCTCCTATCGCTCATTGCCTCCATGTGATTCGGAACTGTACCCAAAAACCACCTTTTTGCATGCCCTCTTGGACGTGGTATGATGGAAATCAAAGCACGGTGGGAATCACACAAGACTCTATGACGATCTCGGGTCAACAGACTACTCTGTACCAGTGTCACCGGAGAACTGCCATCTGACGTGAGGTATAATACCATCTGGGAGTTCTCGGCAAGTCCATCCAGTGTACCCAGTCTCTACCGAGCACCCGTACACCATCCTTGATGTCAAACACCGATGGATATGGGATCATCCATCGCCCATCATATGGGTCAAGATGCGTATATGCTAGTCTACTCTGGTGTATCGATGCCCTGTCTTGATACACCATCGACTAGGAACAGTTATAGGATGTACTCGTCGACTACCGTGGCCCCACTAGTATGATCTCATCATAGTCCTAATAGTCGAGTACATATCCTAAGGGCTTTATCAACATGTAACATAGAGACAATCAGAGTACATATTAAGATAAAGTACAACCAGATAGCATACTATCATGTCGAGCAAGAAAGTCGTCCCTATATATGTCCAAGCATCCACTACAATATACATCGTATGTACAGTAATGGCCTCTAGGGCATACATATAACTAACACTTCCCTACTCGGTCCATCCTTGGCTGGTAGTTTACTACCCACCGACGCCAAGGATTGAAGCCCTCGTCAAGAGGCAACCGAGCAGCTTCCCTGCTCGGTCCATCCTTAGCGGGTAACTCCTTACCCGTCTACGCTAAGGATCGAAGCCTTCGTCAAGAGGCAACCGAGCAGCTTCCCTGCTCGGTCCATCCTTAGCGGGTAACTCCTTACCCGTCTAAGCTAAGGATCGAAGCCTTCGTCAAGAGGAAACCGAGCAGCTTCCCTACTTGGTCCACCCTTAGTGGGTAACTTCTTACCCATCTGTGCTAAGGATTTAAACCCTCCCAAGAGGTCACCGAACAACTTCCTATCTCGGTCTATCCTCAGTGGGTAACTCCCTACCTACATATACTGAGGATCGGAAGCCCCAACTTCTTCTACACCGACCTATCTTCGGAGAGATGGTCGCCAGTCCAACTCGAGGAAATGGGCGAGTCTACGCCTTCCTACTCGGAGGTACCAACCGACGTATCTTCAACAAGCGATCACCACCTCGACTTCGGGGCCACAAGGACGCCGACCTTACACCGTCCTTTGCATACTTTACAAACAATCGGATTTAACTCGACGAGTGATCGCCAACTAAAGGACCGGCCGTCGACCTTGCGTTCATCAGGCGAGCAAAATGTCGACATTGTAGCGAAATGAAAACATTGCCACAAAATTTCTACAAAAAAGGATTTAATTACAATTCGGGAGTTTTACAACGGTATTGTGGGCTCCTCAGCCTTACAAAATCGCCCGAAGGCTTACAAAATTCCAAGACGAAAAAAAATATACAAGAAAGAGGGCAGGAAGACTCAGGCCTCAGGGCCGGGAAGAACCTCAACGTACTCCGCGGCCACCTCGGGAGCCGGGGTGGCGGCTTGAGGGTGGGCGCCCACTGCAGGAACTTGGGCACTGGGAGCCAGGGTGACCATCTTCTCCCCAACGCCCCCACCAGGGGCCTTCCTTCGGGCGACGCTTCCGGTGGCATCCCCCTGCACCTCACCCTCGAGGGGGTACTCGAGCTGGAGCTTAGCGTCGGGAAACTCTGGCATCAGCGTCTTGACGGCGTCGAGGGCATCATGCCAGACGAGGGCCGAGGCTTCGGCGAGGTCGGCGTGGAATTGATCCTACGTCTTGTAGCTCTCCACCGCCTTCGCGGCCCGGAGGTCAAAGTGCCTCATCCCTTCCTTCAGCGCCTCATTCTCCCTCTTGAGGGTGTCCCGCGTCTTCTTCAGAGTGGTGGCGAGCACCCTGCCATCCTGCCATTTGGCCTCAACGGCCTTGTTGGACTCCATCAAAAATCGGATGGACTCTAGGCAATTGGCATTCACCGTCTCCTCGGCATCCACCCGGTCTTCAAGGGCGGTGATCCTCTCCCTCGCCTGACGCAACTCCGGGCTCAGGCTCTCCTCCCGCGAGGAAGACGCGCCCGCCAGGGCCAGAGCCAGGGCGATTTCCTCGTGCTCCATGTTAGCGACGAGGGCGCAGTGCTGGAGGACCTGAGGAAAACAAAGGAGGGGTTAAAAAGGTATACGATCCTGCAAAAAAAGGCTTAACGAAAACCCGAACGGGAGGTGGACACTAACCTGCACGGCCTCCTGAGCTATGGCCGCGATTTGGGCCTTGAGGGTCCCTCAAGGGATTCTGCCCTCAGCCGATCGCTCCATCTCGGAGAGCAAGCTGTCGGCGACGGAAAGCCCTGATGGCACCTCGTAGCGAAGATCCCCCTCCTAAACGAAGATCGGGGAAGACGGGGCTCGGGACATCTTCCTCTTGCGCCGCTTGAGGGAGGCCACAGTAGGGTCGGCCTTGTAGCGTTTTGAAAATCGTTTCGGTGAAATTTCGAAAAATCGGTAAAATAAAGGGGTTTTCTGTAAAAAGTCAAAATACAAATATCTTATTATAAAAATTAAATATACATATTCTAACTATGTAATTGCTATTATTTGGTGTTTATTGAGCCGCTGGTGAAATTTCAAATTTTCTGAAAAAAATATTATTTTATTATTATTTTAAGCCGTCACTAATATATTTAATTAGGGAAAATTACAAATTGGAATGAGTTGAAACAAATTTTGTGCATCATAAAACATTAAATAAAAATTTATCATGTGGTTTTTGGAACGAAATCATTTGCCAAAACGGTTTAGAAATTATTTAAGAAAAAAAGGCTTTTTTTTAGCGTAAATGGATGTTTGGGGTATTGTATTTATCATTTTTCATCACCCCACAACCGTGCCCACACCCACACACCCCCACTTACCCCTCCCCTTAGACAAATTCAACAGCCCTCACTTTTTCCCCACTTGGTTTGCAAAGGAAAAAGAAATGAAATGAAATAAAAGAAAAGATTAGAAAATAGATAAAGTAGTTAGACTTTGACCTTACCATGACCTTGACTTTCCTCCCTTGCATTTTCCTCACCTCCCTCTCTCTAACCTCACCCATTTCTGGCCGAAATTCTGAGCCACAAAACAGCAGCCCCTCCTTCCCTCTTCTCCTCTCATTTTCCATCAAAAAATTCACCCATTTCCATCAAAAATCAAAGCTAAAATGCAAATCCAAGCCCTACCCATTTTTCCTTAGCCTATCTAGCATGGATCTTGGTGAAAAGTTTGCATTTTGGAGACAAGTTTCATGTTGATCTCAAGATGGTTATGAGGTATAAATCTTGTTCTTTTTTTTTTGAGTTGTTTGTTATTACTTCAAATTATGTTAATGAAAGGTTTAGTTTAGATTATAAATTTAGAGTCCAAATTCAAGATTAGGGTTTATGAAATTGAAGTGGGGTTTTGTGTTGGAGTTGAATGGTGATCAATTATGCATGGTTATGTGATGTATTTTGTATCTTAGGGCATGCAAAATGTAATCTTGTTGCTTAGTGCTAATTGTAACATTAAAATATCCAATTTATCTTTATTTAAGCAAACTAGTTTTTAGCTTTTGGTTCCAAATGGGTGATTTAAAATCTAATTAAGGTTTTGATGACTTTATTAACATTATAAAATATAGTTTAATGCTTTAAATCATGCAAATCCAAACTAGTTTGTTGTATGTGCATTTTGCTATAAAATGGTCGAAATTGGTTAAATTTGCAAACTAGTTTTTGTAAATATTGTGTTAAATCGAGAATTAAAATATCGTTAGGGTTTTTTATCATATTATTAACTTTATTAAGTGTAGTTTAATGCTTTAAATCATGCAAATCCAAACTAGTTTGTTGTATGTGCATTTTGCTATAAAATGGTCGAAATTGGTTAAATTTGCAAACTAGTATATTAGGGTTTTTGGAATTTAATGAGATTAAATTCCGGAAATGGTTTTTATGAGTTATGTAAGATATTTAATAAATATATTGGCCGCTACATTCATTTAAATATCGTGTTTTGTACAAAAACGGCGAATTGTGCTTGCTAGATTTTCGGAAAAATGACTTTTTGAGTGAAATTGGCGTTTTTGTGAGATTCAACCTAGTTTATATTAAAATTAGTGTTCGTGGATGTGCAAATGAGTGTGATTGGATTTTCCTCGATGGTTTGACATTTGTACATCGACATCGAGGGTTGGTTTGACTATTCTTGCATGCGTAGGCGATGGGTTTGGACCTATGCGTGATACGCGTGCCGATTTGGTTTTCTTATGCCGTTTCGATTTCGAATTTAGTTTTAATGCGATATGGTGCGTTATGATATGTAGGTACCCCCATGTGGACTTCGAGACGACAAGCAAGCGCGTGGCGACGTCGGCACCGGCGAGCGAGGTTCAGGTGAGTAGATTTATATCTACGGGGAGAAGTCGGGTTGATGGCGTATAGCACCCCCGCAGTCCGTGGTGGTGTATACGGATGCGTATACACACCAACATTTATTGTATGTTATTTGGGATTAATAACCTTGCTTAGGATGGATATTGGCGTGTTGGATTACCTTAGTGTTGTGAACCCTAGGGTAGTGTTGCACACACATACACACGTACATACTTGCATACATTCCTATTGATATGTGCTCATGGGATTCTTTATAGTTATGTGTTCACATGGATATGGGACTATGTGTTCACATACGGATTGAGGTTGATACTTGGGATTGAGCCGAGTCGATGAGATTCGATTTGAGGCCGTGAGATCGGTGATATAGCAGGGTTCGTATCTTAGATACGACATGACGTTGTAGCGGGTCCTTGACGTAGTGTTTCACACACGTCCATGCATACGTAGGCGGTATTAGTATGGTACTAGACGTAGATCAGTACCCCGATCATGATATTTGATAAAGAGGATACCAGGTGAATAGTATGATGAATGTGATATTGACCCGTACCCAGATTGGGATGCCGTACGACGGATTTACGTACGAGCTATATTGATGATTGATCCGCACTCTTGACTTGGGATGCCTGATTATAGATATGGTATCGGATATGATATTATTGAGGCGGGATCACCGACTATACATATACAGGTATGTATATGTATCGACTCAGATGATAGGCGGTTTCCTTACCTGTAGTTCAGCTTGTTAGTTCAGCCGTATAGTTTAGTGTAGTTGTTAGATTAGATTAGACTTCTTACCTATTTATAAAACTAACGAATCGTGGGCATTTTTAAAGACAGCTCAAAGGAATCTACGGATATTTCAAAAACGACGTATCTTTTCATAAAAACACCGTAGCCCCTATTTTCAAAACCCCATGATTCGTGTTATTTCAAAAGGCACCATTCGTAGGACTTATATTAGATTATTGCAGATTAGTTATCGTTGTGTCTAGTTTTCAGCTCCCGCACATTATTGCTGTTCGCTCTGCATCGCATATTTATTTTGCTGCATATTCCATTATTGATATCATGCTGTTAGGACACCAGCACCATTACCGATGATGCGTATGTACCACGTACACCTACTTGCCGGCTCACACACATCTTCATCGGTAATTGTCATGTCACGTACACTTTAGAGAATATAATTGCTTGACTTAGATTGTTAGCTGGTAGTTTTGACATGATATTAGTGTATTTCCCTTATATGCCATATTAGACATTGTAGTTATTACCTACCACTTCATGCATACTGTTATTCAGTTGTTCATGCCTAGTTCATTATCATTGACATATGCACTTGAGATGATTTCTTGAGATTTATGATATTTTTGGATTTCGGGGAAAGCCGCAAAATTTACAACTTATGATCTTTTAAAATATAAAAGTTGCGGTTTTCTAGTGATGTAAAGTGTCGTCCACCATGAGTTTGCTGTGGTTTTGGAGATCCGTGTCAAGGAGTGGAGGAACCGTCACGGGTACATGGTGGGCCCGGTATGGTACCCCGGGGCAAGAGGAATGTGGTGTTGACGTTGAGCCTGGCTGGGGAGCACTACCTACCGGTGATATTACCCGACGCGTCGGATATCCGGAGGATACCGTCGTGGTCTTGAGATGGATGGTAGGGGCCGGTCTGGACTGACGGCGCCCTAGATATTGAGATTGAGACATTGATATTTCGAGACAGTGAGATTTATGTTTTGTGTCAATGCTAGACACTGTTGATACTGATTTCATTATGATACCTCAGTTTTAAAAATACGAAGGAAATCTCACTAATTTATGAAAACAGTTTCTTCATTTACATGTATTCTGTTTCATGCATTCATACCTCATTCATATGATATATTGCTACCTGAGGCACTGACACAGGCACATGTGATTACACTCGGGTTAGATATTACCCTAGACATTGTCATAGGCTGCCTGTTATACATATATTTGAGGATATATTATGATCATTGACCTAGGATTGCGTTATTTATGCGATTTCTGTGCGTAGATATTTTCTATTCACGAGTTGGCAACTCACCCCCGTTGTGCCCCAGTTTCTTGCAGGTTTGCCGTACCGGTTTCCTTACGGCTTTGCGGGCATAGTTTCATTCGGGTGATTTGCTAGTTAGTGGGTTTACTTGTATCATACCCCCATTATTTACCTTGTATGATATTATTCAGTTGTATCTAGTAAATTCCATCAACCAAACATGTATTTATTGAGTTAGAGACCAGTGTTGTTTATTCTTTCGACCTTAGAGTCGCTCATTATATTTCTGGTGGTTTTGAGTTCCTTTTGAGTTTTGATCCTCGCCGTTGGCGTTGTATATTATATTGCTTGTGTGGTTGTGACCGTCGATTGACGAAGAGCTAGCTCCCGCTTGGGGATGCCTTTTTATTGATTTCGTATACTATTCATGTTGTATCCCGTTTGGGAGCCAGTTTTTACAAAGGAGACTCTGCCGAAATTTTCAGTAAATTTTGATGTTCTTAAAAACCGCATAATTCGGCTTATGCTATTAAAACTACTTGTTTTACATTGGTTTTCCTTCACTCTACTTCTTTTCTTGGTTTGGATTTCTGGGTTTTCGGTTTACTTAGATTACGTACGCCTCGAGACGTTTCGTAGTTTAAGTGCCGGTCATGTTCCGTACATTCGGGACGTGACAAAGTTGGTATCAGAGCGTTAGGTTTTACCTTCGGAGCATAGGATGACCCTTAGTTGATGGAATAGGTGACTAAAGTAGAGTGACGTACCGTTGGTATGTTCCGCGGCATATTTACGACACGCCACTCCACTTATGAAGCCTTAGGATGTACATTTCCTTGTTCAGTATTATATTCCTTCCTGATCTAGCCTCGTCGGTACCAGTTTGGTTTTGCTGCTACGGTTACCGGCAGGGAGAGCTACGGCTAGAGTTGCGGTCAGCACAAGCTCGTCACGAACGAGGACTGACCAGGGCGAAATTTCGGCGACACACGATTGCAGAGATGTGTCTTTTTACTGTGTTTCCGCGCCACGAGCGTTTGGCGGATCGCCTTTATGAGGTTACTCGGAGGTGCTGATCGACACTAGAGGATTGAGCCACTGACAGAGGCCAGCCAGATTTTGATGACCGTTGGTGTGTTGCTTATTCATGATGGTCGAGGCACTGTTCAGCGTGCAGGTGAGCGAGCTAGTTATTGCTGCGAACGACGAGATATTGCCCCAGATGATGGCGTTAGTGCAGAACGAGTTGTACTAAGAGATGATAGAAGGTCGCTAGTCATCGAGGATGAATGACTAGGACTTGTGGATCGTTCGCCTACCCCGATGCGAGGTCATCAGATAGATTGATTCCAGCTGGAGACGATTTCACGCGGAGACGTTGAGAGTCGACAGAGACGATCGAATGTCAGCAACCTATTATTCCAAGTTTTAAGTAGTCGGAAAGACATGCAGGCAATTCTATGGTCCCTCTAGAAGAATGAAACCCTAACTCGACTTAATGACCGTGTGAAAGCCTTTGAACCTTCGGGTTTGCGGCAGTTCTACGGCGCCATTAGTGAGGCTTGGGTTTTCCCTTCTACGGCTGGACCACCGATGATGTGGTATGTACTCGATACTATTAAACTGTGCCCAAGAGGTTGAGCTCTTGGGGGGATTATGAGGTTTTGACGACTCGATCGGATGACTCGACTTAATTCGGATGCTAGGTGGTGAGATGCATTCTTGGGAGACTCCAGATACGAGGATAGTCGTTGGAGCTCAGTCCATGCAGCCGCGACGAGACGAGTCCAAAGCAGACGACATTAGAGAAAAGTGAAGTAAGAGGTTCGTACCAGATCTAGATGAGATGACGTTCCACTCCGCCGACATCAGAGATGCGATGCGCATGCTGAGGCAGAGTACTGGATATACCTTCCAGAAGGAGTCGCGATGGGTATGCAGCTGTTACAGAGCAAGATGCAGATATAGGAAAGGACAATGACTTCCGGACAGTTGGCAGAGACAAGACATGGAAGAGACCGTGAGCAGGATTCCTTTCAGGACACTGCTGCAATGATACTTGCACCCAGCACCCAGGATCAGATGTATCACGTATATTCAGAGACCCAGAGGCCGACGCCAGTAATATGCTGTCTTACGAGTTGTCGCGATGATTGACCAAGAGATGACCAGAGAAGTGCCAGAACGGAATCGTCCCCGTTAGCACACCTGACAGGACCGATGAGCCGATGGACCAAAAGATTGATAATTCACAGTGAAGACCTTGACCCAGGAGTGGTCATGGTTACGCACGCCAGCAGGACAGAGTTCATGATCATCGACGAGACGTCCCACTAGTGACCGCGACAGTTGGCCGAGATTCTTAGAGAATGCAATTGAGCGGTACTATTCCGCCATTATTGATTCCGATGTTTTGGGTGATTTATTCGTATGATTTGATTTTTGATGATTGAGGATTTACGATCTTTGCACAGTGTTGCACTTGATATCGTTTTCGTTCTTTAGTTTCACATGTTTGTGATTTTACTGTTTTAGACATTTGAGTTGATTTTGTGCATATGCACGCACACGATTTGGTTCCTGCACTCTGTATAGTTTATATATGCTTGCAGTGCAGTGATACGCCTTTTGTGCACTTAGATGCACTGGACTTCGATTTCGATTGTGATACTCGATATTTGTTTTGTGCACCTTGTGCACCGGATTGATTTTGCGCACGTTCGGTGCTTGATATTGGATTTCATGATTTCGTACACGCTGGATGCACCTGATATGGATTTTCGCGCATGTTGGGCGCATGTTTTGAAATGAGATTTCGGTGCACACCCGATGCACTTAGATGTTGTTTCTGTGCGCATGTATGGCACATTCATGGATTTTGATTTCCGTGCGCACCAGACGAACGTAGTATTCATGTGCATATTTTGGGATTGATTTCTTATAGAGTAGTACGTTTTTATGATATTGCTATGTGTTTTCGTACTGAGCAGGACTAGTCAGAGGACAGTACCTGAATATATTTGGCATGCATTGATAGTTATTGAAGGGATTTCCAAAAAGCGAGCTATAGCCTCAGTATTTACCTACGTGTCTGATATGACACGAAATGTTTAAAACAAGGAGATCCTTCTAAATTGTTTCCAAAACGGCGGAACGTACATTTCAAACAAAGGTATATATGTATATAGTTATTTTCTTATGATAGACGTCCGCCACTGTGCAGTGTTATACGCGTTGCACAGCGACTTAAAGAGATTTGGCATGCATTTCCTTCAGATACTTACAGATATAGATTCAATATTTACATGTATAGTTTCGAGTTATGTCATATTGGTTTTGATTTGGATTTGGCATTGATGTCTTCTCCATGACTCCGATGATTGCGGGATGCTTGACGGTGTTTTGATTTGAGTTATATGCTCATTTTTCAAGTGCATGCGCTGCGCAACGATTCGTTTTATGTATTTACAATTTCGGAGCCCCGACGACTTGATGGTTTTCTTAGATGTTTTAGTATTTAGGGGATTTTTAATTTAAATTCGGGGACCGAATTTCTTTAAGGGGGGAAGATTGTAGCGTTTTGAAAATCGTTTCGGTGAAATTTCGAAAAATCGGTAAAATAAAGGGGTTTTCTGTAAAAAGTCAAAATACAAATATCTTATTATAAAAATTAAATATACATATTCTAACTATGTAATTGCTATTATTTGGTGTTTATTGAGCCGCTGGTGAAATTTCAAATTTTCTGAAAAAAATATTATTTTATTATTATTTTAAGCCGTCACTAATACATTTAATTAGGGAAAATTACAAATTGGAATGAGTTGAAACAAATTTTGTGCATCATAAAACATTAAATAAAAATTTATCATGTGGTTTTTGGAACGAAATCATTTGCCAAAACGGTTTAGAAATTATTTAAGAAAAAAAGGCTTTTTTAGCGTAAATGGATGTTTGGGGTATTGTATTTATCATTTTTCATCATCCCACACCCGTGCCCACACCCACACACCCCCACTTACCCCTCCCCTTAGACAAATTCAACAGCCCTCACTTTTTCCCCACTTGGTTTGCAAAGGAAAAAGAAATGAAATGAAATAAAAGAAAAGATTAGAAAATAGATAAAGTAGTTAGACTTTGACCTTACCATGACCTTGACTTTCCTCCCTTGCATTTTCCTCACCTCCCTCTCTCTCCCCTCACCCATTTCTGGCCGAAATTCTGAGCCACAAAACAGCAGCCCCTCCCTCCCTCTTCTCCTCTCATTTTCCATCAAAAAATTCACCCATTTCCATCAAAAATCAAAGCTAAAATGCAAATCCAAGCCCTACCCATTTTTCCTTAGCCTATCTAGCATGGATCTTGGTGAAAAGTTTGCATTTTGGAGACAAGTTTCATGTTGATCTCAAGATGGTTATGAGGTATAAATCTTGTTCTTTTTTTTTTGAGTTGTTTGTTATTACTTCAAATTATGTTAATGAAAGGTTTAGTTTAGATTATAAATTTAGAGTCCAAATTCAAGATTAGGGTTTATGAAATTGAAGTGGGGTTTTGTGTTGGAGTTGAATGGTGATCAATTATGCATGGTTATGTGATGTATTTTGTATCTTAGGGCATGCAAAATGTAATCTTGTTGCTTAGTGCTAATTGTAACATTAAAATATCCAATTTATCTTTATTTAAGCAAACTAGTTTTTAGCTTTTGGTTCCAAATGGGTGATTTAAAATCTAATTAAGGTTTTGATGACTTTATTAACATTATAAAATATAGTTTAATGCTTTAAATCATGCAAATCCAAACTAGTTTGTTGTATGTGCATTTTGCTATAAAATGGTCGAAATTGGTTAAATTTGCAAACTAGTTTTTGTAAATATTGTGTTAAATCGAGAATTAAAATATCGTTAGGGTTTTTTATCATATTATTAACTTTATTAAGTGTAGTTTAATGCTTTAAATCATGCAAATCCAAACTAGTTTGTTGTATGTGCATTTTGCTATAAAATGGTCGAAATTGGTTAAATTTGCAAACTAGTATATTAGGGTTTTTGGAATTTAATGAGATTAAATTCCGGAAATGGTTTTTATGAGTTATGTAAGATATTTAATAAATATATTGGCCGCTACATTCATTTAAATATCGTGTTTTGTACAAAAACGGCGAATTGTGCTTGCTAGATTTTCGGAAAAATGACTTTTTGAGTGAAATTGGCGTTTTTGTGAGATTCAACCTAGTTTATATTAAAATTAGTGTTCGTGGATGTGCAAATGAGTGTGATTGGATTTTCCTCGATGGTTTGACATTTGTACATCGACATCGAGGGTTGGTTTGACTATTCTTGCATGCGTAGGCGATGGGTTTGGACCTATGCGTGATACGCGTGCCGATTTGGTTTTCTTATGCCGTTTCGATTTCGAATTTAGTTTTAATGCGATATGGTGCGTTATGATATGTAGGTACCCCCATGTGGACTTCGAGACGACAAGCAAGCGCGTGGCGACGTCGGCACCGGCGAGCGAGGTTCAGGTGAGTAGATTTATATCTACGGGGAGAAGTCGGGTTGATGGCGTATAGCACCCCCGCAGTCCGTGGTGGTGTATACGGATGCGTATACACACCAACATTTATTGTATGTTATTTGGGATTAATAACCTTGCTTAGGATGGATATTGGCGTGTTGGATTACCTTAGTGTTGTGAACCCTAGGGTAGTGTTGCACACACATACACACGTACATACTTGCATACATTCCTATTGATATGTGCTCATGGGATTCTTTATAGTTATGTGTTCACATGGATATGGGACTATGTGTTCACATACGGATTGAGGTTGATACTTGGGATTGAGCCGAGTCGATGAGATTCGATTTGAGGCCGTGAGATCGGTGATATAGCAGGGTTCGTATCTTAGATACGACATGACGTTGTAGCGGGTCCTTGACGTAGTGTTTCACACACGTCCATGCATACGTAGGCGGTATTAGTATGGTACTAGACGTAGATCAGTACCCCGATCATGATATTTGATAAAGAGGATACCAGGTGAATAGTATGATGAATGTGATATTGACCCGTACCCAGATTGGGATGCCGTACGACGGATTTACGTACGAGCTATATTGATGATTGATCCGCACTCTTGACTTGGGATGCCTGATTATAGATATGGTATCGGATATGATATTATTGAGGCGGGATCACCGACTATACATATACAGGTATGTATATGTATCGACTCAGATGATAGGCGGTTTCCTTACCTGTAGTTCAGCTTGTTAGTTCAGCCGTATAGTTTAGTGTAGTTGTTAGATTAGATTAGACTTCTTACCTATTTATAAAACTAACGAATCGTGGGCATTTTTAAAGACAGCTCAAAGGAATCTACGGATATTTCAAAAACGACGTATCTTTTCATAAAAACACCGTAGCCCCTATTTTCAAAACCCCATGATTCGTGTTATTTCAAAAGGCACCATTCGTAGGACTTATATTAGATTATTGCAGATTAGTTATCGTTGTGTCTAGTTTTCAGCTCCCGCACATTATTGCTGTTCGCTCTGCATCGCATATTTATTTTGCTGCATATTCCATTATTGATATCATGCTGTTAGGACACCAGCACCATTACCGATGATGCGTATGTACCACGTACACCTACTTGCCGGCTCACACACATCTTCATCGGTAATTGTCATGTCACGTACACTTTAGAGAATATAATTGCTTGACTTAGATTGTTAGCTGGTAGTTTTGACATGATATTAGTGTATTTCCCTTATATGCCATATTAGACATTGTAGTTATTACCTACCACTTCATGCATACTGTTATTCAGTTGTTCATGCCTAGTTCATTATCATTGACATATGCACTTGAGATGATTTCTTGAGATTTATGATATTTTTGGATTTCGGGGAAAGCCGCAAAATTTACAACTTATGATCTTTTAAAATATAAAAGTTGCGGTTTTCTAGTGATGTAAAGTGTCGTCCACCATGAGTTTGCTGTGGTTTTGGAGATCCGTGTCAAGGAGTGGAGGAACCGTCACGGGTACATGGTGGGCCCGGTATGGTACCCCGGGGCAAGAGGAATGTGGTGTTGACGTTGAGCCTGGCTGGGGAGCACTACCTACCGGTGATATTACCCGACGCGTCGGATATCCGGAGGATACCGTCGTGGTCTTGAGATGGATGGTAGGGGCCGGTCTGGACTGACGGCGCCCTAGATATTGAGATTGAGACATTGATATTTCGAGACAGTGAGATTTATGTTTTGTGTCAATGCTAGACACTGTTGATACTGATTTCATTATGATACCTCAGTTTTAAAAATACGAAGGAAATCTCACTAATTTATGAAAACAGTTTCTTCATTTACATGTATTCTGTTTCATGCATTCATACCTCATTCATATGATATATTGCTACCTGAGGCACTGACACAGGCACATGTGATTACACTCGGGTTAGATATTACCCTAGACATTGTCATAGGCTGCCTGTTATACATATATTTGAGGATATATTATGATCATTGACCTAGGATTGCGTTATTTATGCGATTTCTGTGCGTAGATATTTTCTATTCACGAGTTGGCAACTCACCCCCGTTGTGCCCCAGTTTCTTGCAGGTTTGCCGTACCGGTTTCCTTACGGCTTTGCGGGCATAGTTTCATTCGGGTGATTTGCTAGTTAGTGGGTTTACTTGTATCATACCCCCATTATTTACCTTGTATGATATTATTCAGTTGTATCTAGTAAATTCCATCAACCAAACATGTATTTATTGAGTTAGAGACCAGTGTTGTTTATTCTTTCGACCTTAGAGTCGCTCATTATATTTCTGGTGGTTTTGAGTTCCTTTTGAGTTTTGATCCTCGCCGTTGGCGTTGTATATTATATTGCTTGTGTGGTTGTGACCGTCGATTGACGAAGAGCTAGCTCCCGCTTGGGGATGCCTTTTTATTGATTTCGTATACTATTCATGTTGTATCCCGTTTGGGAGCCAGTTTTTACAAAGGAGACTCTGCCGAAATTTTCAGTAAATTTTGATGTTCTTAAAAACCGCATAATTCGGCTTATGCTATTAAAACTACTTGTTTTACATTGGTTTTCCTTCACTCTACTTCTTTTCTTGGTTTGGATTTCTGGGTTTTCGGTTTACTTAGATTACGTACGCCTCGAGACGTTTCGTAGTTTAAGTGCCGGTCATGTTCCGTACATTCGGGACGTGACAGGCCTCATCCGCCACATCCACAACCCGGGGTTCCTGCTCCCGAGCATGCTTACGGCTCTCCCCGGGGCTGGTCTCCTGAGCCCGGGGAGTAGTCAATCGCCGAACCGAAGCGGACGCCGACGAGGTCGGGCTCACCGCGGGGCGTGACGGGCCGGCGCATCTGGCCTTCCTCCCTTTCTTCTCGTCCAGGGCAGCTCGAAATTTAGATCGGTCCATCGGTTCTGCAAAGAAGCGAAAATACGAAGGGGGCAATGCCAGAAAAAGTGGAAGAATACACAAGTCTAAACAAGTCGCCTAAGTTCCTAACTTACCCGCAAACTGAGCGGGGCTGAGCCTGGCCCAACTGAGGGCCTGCTCGGACAGCAACACATCGGGCCGATGGACGGGCTCCCACTCGGACACCGCCATCGCATCGGGATCGGACGACCGCTTCACCCGCGGGCAGTTGGCCCTGTGCCACTGGATAGGCACAGGCCAATCCTCACCCTCGGGTGGCCCGACAAACAAGAACTTCTCCTTCCATTCATGAATAGAAGAAGGTACTGCTACGAACCACGACCCGACCGCCCCTCTTCTATGTTTTCTAAAAGAAACGTATACCCAGCTAGGCTCGTCCCTACGAGTACCGGGGTGATTTTTTTAGCAGAGGGAAGAAAGGAGAAGGTTCAGGCTGAAAGGGATCTCCTGCGGTCTCAACCGGACTAGGAACCCGAGGAGAATCCTCCACGAGTTCGGCACTAGCTGGCCTGGGGCTAATTGAAAGCAACGCAACGCCGCACTCACCTCGGAGGAGAAGGGCATACGCATTCCGGCCCAAAAGGCTTCCAAGTACAGGGCAATCACCTTGCCCTGTACCTGGTCTGCCCTCTCTCCCTCCCTGGCCAAGCGAAGCGATTAGCCAGGGGGAATGTGGAAGCGAGCCCGGATCGTTGTGAGCTCGTCCACATGCCTCAGGAGGGAAGGTGCATCACAGACACTCCTGACACGCGCTTTGGGGACTGTCCTCGCCGCGCGACCCCGGGTCCCAGGACCCTAGCTCCCTGGAGGGATTCCGACTCGGACGAGAATGAGAAAGAAGCAGCAGAAGACTCCCTAGACTCTACCTCTACTACCTCAACAGACTCCTCAGAGGAAAACATCTAACCTGAGCAGAGGAAAGAGATGTCCGAGGTAAGAACGCAAGAAATCCGACCTAAAGAGTAGAGCGCCGAGCTAACACACACAGCGATGAGGAAATTATAGCAAAGTGTGGACCTTGGAGGGCCACCTCTATTTATAGCATTCGACAAGCGCATCCAACGGCGCCGATCGATTCCCGCCAAAACAGATGCTTCGTCCGACGGCCACCAACTTTCCACGTGTCTCAAAAGCATTGGACGCGTCCCTTCAAGGGCCAAGGACACCGGCGGCCCATCACGTCAGCCAACCAACGCCGGACGCGTGGCTTGATGCCTGAAGAAACGTACGATCGAGTCGGCGCTTCCCCTTTAATGCACGATCTCTTCTTTGATCCGCTGACGTCATCGAAAAATACGACTATCTGCCTGGGAATCCTCGCCGACGATGTCTTCAAATAAGAGTTTAGACCAGGTGACCGATCAGACCACTCTCGACCCGACCCATAAATAGGTCGGGACGAGTGGGGGGCTAATGATGATGCTCAGTACTGAGAACTCCCTAGATCACGACACGTGACAGATGACGTGTCCTAAGGCTTACGGGAAAGGAGCAAGAACGGTACATTACAGGCATACCCCGGGCCTTCGACCCGAGGATGTTCTCGATCTTCGATGACCTCCCAGAACACTCCTGTGCTCATCCTACAAATAACCATTGGCTCACCTCCGAGCCCTCCTGCACGCCAGGGCTTCCTCAGCCCTCCCAGCTCGCCTCCGAGCTATCACAGAACCAAGCTTGCTCGGCCTCCCGCTCGCCTCCGAGCCTCCCACCGAGCTCAGCTTTCTCGGACTCATCGACCGACCTGGAGCACAGATCATCAGTGTCCCGGACATGACCCCGCGAATCTCGCCATACGCGAGATATCTGCCGCCCCACGATCCCGCGTCCCATGCCATCGCGTTCCCCCGTTAACGGGCGTATCTCGCCATTAATGGAGGATCTCACCATTCGTGCAGACGCGGCTCCAAGGGCGTAACGGCAGGCGTAAATCTCACGCCCGCCAGCCTATGGCCGCCACTATATAAACCTCCTCTCAGACGACTCAGGTAAGGCGATTGTTATCCAATAGGCCGCTACTCTGCCCAAATATCTCGACTAACTTGATCATCGGAGGGTCCATGGTGGTACAACCACCCCGGGACTTCCTTGCAGGTAGCTCGGCTTCATTCCAAATCAAGCCCACTGAGATCCACGCGCATCAAGAGGCAACCCTCAAATACAATCTCAGCCATCCGTCAATGCTCGCAGCAGATCAACGGAAAAACAACATCTGAAGGAGACCCAGACCTCCATCAGAACCAGATCGAAGTGTCGGATAGATAAAAGTTGTTCGGTAAGAGTAGTTATGAACCCTAAAAACCATTCCCGTTAAAGCAGTGAAGGGAAAGCCTTAATTGGTAGGAAAAAACTTAAACCTCTATTTAATAAAGTTATAATTTTTGTATGTTTTCATTCTCAAATGCCCTTTCCCGTTTTCATTCTAAAGTTCTTTCTCTTTTTTTCTCTAAATCAATTTTCCCTCCAAACTTCTTTATTTCCTTCTTCTTCAGAATTTTGAATACAACGTACCATCTAACTCCTCTCTCCCCTCCAAAGCGTGGAATGGAGGAAAGAGAGGAGCGTGGATTAAGAAAAAAATGAAGAAGAAAATAAGCAGTTTAGTCAATTAAATTCATTCGAAGGCATTTTGAGTATAAAATGTTTTATAAATGAATATCACTACTGATGGGATTTATAGGATAAAGCGTAAGTTTTACAAATTCAGCAGACTTATGGGGGCGTCGCGGTATCGTGCATGGAAATGTTTGGTTCAAAGGTGACATGCAGTGTTGTGACATGCTTTTTTCATTTTCCAATCATTCTCTTTTGACTGTTTCAAAGTAATGATGCCATGCTATCATGCTCATTATATACCCTTCCGCGTCAAAACAAAAGTAGACATGCCAAATATCATCTCGAAAGCCCATAAAATTCTGGCATGTTGATTAAAAAAAAGGTTTTTTAAAATACGGTCCGGTGCTAGGTACAACTTTGGATAAAAAAATTTATTCAACAAATCAGGATTGTTCATAATTAACCGTTTCATTAAGAAGGGGTTAAAATCTAACGGTCGTTATTTAACCGCCACTTAAAGTAGCAGTTAATATCAAAAGTTAATTTATCCAATAAATCTAGACCGTGCAAACTCAACCACTACTTTAAGAAGTGGTTAAAATCCAACGGGTGTTATTTAACCGCCACTGAAAGCAGCGGTTAAAAATAAATATTAAACCGCTGCTTAAGTAATTTTTTTTAGCGATTGAGAAATATATCACTTATCGATTTTGGAACCCTAACTTCCATCAGAGCACTCCGCGTCTTCTTCAACGAAGCTTTTCGAGGTGATTTGTCAATTTTGGAACCCTAGCTTCCGTCAGAGCACGTCTATGTCTTCCTGAACGAAGTTTTTCATAGTGGTTGTGGTAAATTTTTCACTTCTACATTTACATATGCTAGCATGTCGATTAATTTAGCCTATGAGAAGACTATCCCCGAATCAGAAGAAGAAGCAAGAATAGTTGTGAAAACATACGAAAATCAACGCTTGAAAAAACATATTATTCCTATGGATTTGGTAACCCGTGAAAGAAAAAATGTTGAGTTTATAGCGTCAATTAGTGGAAGCAAATGTAAAAATGTTTCGTCTCCTAAAGTCAATCCTGATGAAAATAACGAAGGAGGTGTAACAAGTGATACAAAGTATGAAAATTTTGATAATACTACATATGATTTGGTAGAACCTGAAATTTGCATGATATTCAATTTACTAGATCATGCTTATAGATGTTATTTGGCTTATGCTCGAAACATTGGCTTTGCTATCAGAGCACGTTCTACTCGTCGTGCAGTTCGTAACAATTCTGTAATCTCTAGACCATATAGATGTAACAAGGCCACAAAACCTAAACAGTTGAAGCTCGATGTATAACGTAAAATATATTTTTTGACGTTTCGGAGATATAATTATATTGGCTCCAACTGCGAAACTCGTATGTCTGTCGCTAAAAGAAAAGGTCGATGGATAGTAAATTTTTATAAGAGATAGCACAACCATCCATTTGTACCGCAGTCAATGGTGCAATACCTACCTTGTCACAAAAGAATTTTCAAATTCGACATAAGTCAATTCATAATTTGAAGGATAGTAGGACTGGTCCAAGCAAAACATATACGATACTAGGACAAGGTCATGGTGGGGTAGAGAATCTTGGTCACGGGCTAAACGATTTAAAGAGTATATTAAGAAAAATAAGTCATCAATCTATGGACGTATCCAACGCCCAAGCCATTTTAGCTTACTTGCAATCCATTCAAACTGAGAAGCCTAATTCGACTTACATAGTAAAATATAACGAAGAAAATCATATCGATACACTCTTATTTGTGAAAGCATGGTCTAAACCTTCGTATAAAACTTTCGGTGATGCAATTACTTTTGATATCACGTATCGAACAAACAAATATCAAATACCCTTTACCCCATTCACCATTGTTAATCATCATTATAAATCACAAATATGTGTTTGACGTTATTGCGGAATGAGTCTGAAGAGTCTTTCACCTAATTGTTTCAGCAGTGGTTAATTACGAAGAATAACAAGGCACGGCTATCTATAATCACTAATCATAACCTCCTGCTGATGGGTATCCTTTTCCCTCTCTGATAATCTTTGTTATTCTCTAACCGTCATGAGAACTTGAGAAATAGTGGTCAACCTCAACGATGTGATATGCTTCTGAATCTCCACATCTAGACTGAGCATGAACCGCCTTGCCCTATCCGCCTCGTTGGCTACCAAGGGCCCTGCAAATCGACTGAGCCGGGTCCACTCAGTCGCATGTGTATCCACAGATCCGTCATTCTGCTTTAGGCCAATAAACTTCTCTTTCATTTCCTCCCTAACAGACCGCAGAAGGAATTTCTCCAAGAAACTCTGTGTAAAAGTCACCCAGCTGATCGGTTTTGCTAAATGTGTCTCCTCAATAAGCCACCATTCGCGAGCATAATCTACCAACTGGATGCGTACCATATACACCCTTTTCTCATCCAGAATCTGTGCAGCAACTAAAAGATTTTCCGTATTCACCAACCACTGCTCCGCCGGTAATGTCTCCTTCAATCATGTAAACATTGCCGGACCGAGCTTCCTGAAGTCCGCCACAGTACCCTCACACTGAGCTGGTCTAGGAACTGCAGCTCTTTCAGCTGCTGTGATAGCAATCTGTTAGGCCGTCCTCAAACCCTTTTGGAAAGCCTCAGCATGTCGTTGGTTTAGTTCTGTCTGACGTTTCTGGTTCTCCAGCATGCCGCGTATAACCCCAAGTAGTGCGGCATCATCGACACGCTTCTGATACGGCCGTAAATCTTTTCTCGCTGTGATTCTGAAGTCAAGAAAAAACGATGAGGATTAGCAATGGAAACAAGATTCAATAAAATAAGGATTCAAGAACTGGAATGATAAGCAATAGTGTGGCAGGGCATGTTCCTATAATTCCGGATTTCACGGTCAATACATCAGGTATCATATCCAACTACAAACTGCACCAAACTCGACTAACATAAACCTATGCTCTGTATCTAACAAAATCTTATCACGCCTCGCTTCCCAATATACTCAAATACGGGAACGTAACAAAACCAACCATGCTACCTATGGTAAGAAAACATCCTCACATAGTCACATTACGACTGTTAATCAGTAATCAAGAACAATATAATAATAAACCTATCTATCACATGTCCAATAGCCATAAGAAATAATAATATGAAACAACAGAGGAAGCAATACAATCTAAAGAAATAAAGAAACAAATATCCAAATCCTACCCCATTCGGGTTCACAAAATAAACCCATAACATGCAATACTCGAAAATAAATCTAAACTATAACAATTATCTCAGCGGGATGCTCTTCACTGATCAGCAAGCTTCTCAAAGTATTCACGATCCTCCTTTGCTAAAATCAAAGGATCTGGGTCATGCAAAACCCAGACATCAGTACGTCATAACTAATATCATAATAATATAACCAGTGTGAAATATAGTATACACCAGGTGCAAGAACTATATGCCATGAGTATAAACGATAAGCAATAGCAATAACTTTTAATGTAACAAGTAAGATATATGGAGTCAATCATGTCATGTGTATCCTATGGATTTATGTGTTTAGGTTCTCTATCCTAAAAGTATTTGAAACCAATTAATGTAGTCTTCATCGTAACTCAACAGCATATATCACGTTCATTCTCCACGGGACCACGGTACAATATATCCCACTCTTTCCCCATGGAACCACAGTGCAATTAACAATGGTGATTCCACTCACTCCCGGAATCACTGCAACAATAATATTCTCTTGAGTTACGTTTCAATTATATTCTTGATTTCCCTTTTCTCCAGATTTCATGTTCAAATCAGGTATCAATATAATATCTACATAATGCCAATACAAGAACAATCAGGTACATGTTACATCCATCAGGATAATAGGTCCGGTCAATCAAATCAAAATCAGTAGTTGTAGGTATGGATAAATATTACACGGCAAGTATAAGTACTGGCACGGTGACGATAAAGATAATGAGATAATAAGTTCAAGCATGTGTTCATGAAACAATCAATATACCAGTATGATTAGAATTATCGTAGGTTTAGGTAAACGAGCAGTGTACCAGTATTATAAGTTCAATGTCAAATTTGAATATCATGTTTCAAACCAACTTAGGCAATCAAATAAGATCAGTTTCCAATATTATCACTAATCTATCAATGTGAATGGTTAATACACGATATTAGTTTATTTTATCAATATTGAATAATATGAATATTTTTATGCTTCCAGGTCTCACAAATTCGATATATATATAGCTGATATAATCTTTTTTGTGAACAATGTATAATTATCATCTATATATTTTACTATTATAATAACTAAATGAAATATGTAAAAAATTTATGTTATACTATTTATACTATAGTCTCTGTCTTAATATAAATAAACTACCATGTTAAAATTCATATCGTAACAATAATTTATATAACTTGGTGTGATATATATATAATAATGGTAGATATTACGGCAAACCTAATTCTTTGTCGTATAGCATATAAAGTAAGTATTCAATACTTGCCTCAACGACGATGTTCACGGAACAACACGACGTCGCGAAGCAAAAATCCAGCTTTAATGCTCGGCTGCACGGCTCGGTTCGGATGTAGGCTCGGTGAGGTTAAAGAAAAAATATAAGGAAGGGGGTGATGATATGTATATATATATAGTGTGTGAATTTATAAGTTTGGTTGTTGGGTTGTTTGGAAGAGAGAGAGAGACGTGAGAGGGGGGGAGAGAAAGAAAGTTAAATTATATATATATATATATATATATATATATATATATATATATATATAAAGAAGTTAGTGATAAGGATTTTATTTGAATTATAATAATAAGAATATTTATATGTATAATTATATAGGTTTACGTAAAAGTGTGTGTGTGTGTGGTTAAAAGATTTTAAAAGGATTTTACGCTATCTTATCATATCTTTTCTCTCAAACTATATATATATATATATATATATATATATATATATATATATATATATATATATATATATATAAACAAATTTAACTTGCACAAACCCTTTAATATAAGTTTACAAGATTTAAAAGGGATTTTAAAGATCTTATCATAACGAATATTAAACTATAATATATTTATGGTTAAGATAATCTAGACTATATATTGTATGCATATTAATTAAGATATAAACAAAACTTAACACTAACAAAATATTACTTAAATTATTTAAATAGGACACTAATAGATTGGGACACAAATCTTTAAAACTAATTATCATATATTTACCAAGTTGGATAAGCATAACTATAATATTATATCTGGGAAATATTAAACTCTAAATTAAAGATAGATTTAATTGAGCAAAAATATACTGATACTATTATTATACTGTACATGTCCAAGGGTGTTACAAGACCGAAGGAAGCAAATTAGAAGAAAGAGGAGCTATGAGTTTTAGTCATTGATTTTCTAAATTTGTGTGGAGGAATAAGAAGGAAGGAGGAAGATGAAATATACAGAAGGATTTATTTTCACCATAAATGAAAGGTCATTTGTAAATTATGAAAGGGATTTTAAAAAAAATAATAAAATTAATTGCAGGATACAAGGTTCAAACTTATAGCCTATGTCAATGAAATGTCTTAACCAATGAGATACAAACTTAATATTCCATATAATTAAATAGAAATAAATATATACAGACTTTCAAAAGAGATTAACTTATAAGATAAATGGAATAAATTATTTTCTTAAACTAGTTAATTTTTTTTCCTTTTAATAAAACAAATTCTCTTTCCAAAATTTTTCTTTTAAAATAAAATCGAATAAATTATTTATATTAAAAGAAATCAAAATAAATCTTTTAAAAAATCTTTTGAAACCTTTTCTTTTTACACAACGAATCATGTCGAAACAACTATATTTTTGTTTATTAAAAAACTTTATAGTAAAAAAAAGGTTGTTATATTCTACCCTCTTTAAAAATAATTTCATTCTCGAAATTATTGAAGAAAGATGTTGCAACCGAACAAAGATTAAGGTGGAACCGACGGAAGAGGAGTACTCCCAGCTATCACCGCATGCCGACTACTAGTTTATTTCTGCTTGCTTTCAGTATGCTTCTTATTTAAGACTTCCTTATTATTTAATTTTTGTTTTAAGACATTTTGTATTAGTTTGAAAATCTTTGAAAATTTGAATGTAATATATAATAAGATTTTATTTCACTTGTTATTTCTTATCATTTTATGCTGCTTATAAACGCTTAGAGTATTTGTTGCGAGAAATAACATTTTCGGAATAAATACGTCGTGGGTCTTATCATGCGTCGTTACCATTTTTTTGGGAAGCGGAGCGTGAAAAGTTTAAGAAAAGCGGTATGACTTTGCAGCGATTCACCGATGTAGATTAGGGTGGTGATCTGGATGGCTAGAAGAGTACAACAGATTATGTGTTCACTTTAGATGGTACGGCATTGAATTGAATGTCTAAACTCCAAAAAAGTGTTGCTTTATCAACCATTGAAGTAGAGTATATGGTTATTGAAGGGTTTCTATGAACGACGGCAGGGTTTCGAGAGGCATCGTCCATACCATTTTCAAAATTTTGCCGTTTTAAAGAACCCTAAAGTAGAGTCTTTAACTAGAGAATCATACGAAATATATTGTAAACTACTTTACAACTAAGTGATTAGGAATTACAACCTTTGTAGTCCGGTCGTTCACTTCTTTAGCTCCTTGTAGTAGTCCCTTCGCTCCAAGTTGCGATCTTGTGGACTCTCGAATGGCTCCACAAGAAGAAAGATGCATGCTTGCTTGAAGTCTTTCAAACCGAAGATGATCTACATCGAGAAGTCACAAACCCAAGCTACCCTCTTCACTAATATGGGATTAATGAAGCTAACACCCTATACTAAAGTGCTAATTTAGTAGAGAATGATGAAGTAGGATTTTTGCTCACTTTAGAATTACTTTTCTCACTTATTTTTTAGCTTCTCTCAAAACCTAGAGAGCTCTCTTGAGCTTTGAAGAAGAAGAAGCAAATAATTAATGTGAGAGAGAATGGCAACCATGGGTGAGAAAATATCTAATATATATCATGTAGAGACTTAACCATGAGTTTAGATAATGGTTGGGTTAACAAATATCTAGTGTAAGACAAAACTAGTGGACTAAGTCAATGGGTCTCAAAGTTTCATGAAGCTTCATGCCACGTGACAAATTTCCAACTAATAAATAAATTACAATAAATAAATAAACCCTACATTATCTTTATCATGGTGTAAGTCTCATACACCCATGTTGCATGTATCATCAACTATGACACATAAATAAACACAATTAATATATATCACATGTATATCAAGTGTGCACATGTGAGAAAAAGAAATCCTTAAGTGAACTAATATTAGTTAATGTAAATTAATATATCATATATATAATTATACATTAAATCATTAAATCAACACTTGATTTAATAATCCGGTTATATCTCATATGACCGGCTAATATAATTTGTATCAACTGATCGAACAAACACTTGATTCAATAACCCGGCTATCTCTCATATAACCGTCCGATACTGTATCGACTTATCGAATCAACACTTGATTCGATAACCTGGCTATATCTCATATAACTGATCGATACATTATATCGCGAGAATAGAATACGGTATCATATACTCGTATTAATCTCGGTCCCGCATATATCACATATGTGTTCCTATTTTGTTTTGCCTGAGCCAGTGAAACCTCTGTGTAGGACTCTAAAGACTCGTCAGTACGCCGGCAGTATGTAATGATCACATCAAGTACCCACAAGCCGTCGGCGGTACTAGCTGGACGTAACGGCTGCCCAGATATTGAATGATCAGATGATCAGCAAGCTAGCCCGCGCTAACTCCTGCAAAAGCCTGTCAGTAACACTACCGTAGAGTCCGGTCTCTTCGTCTGATATGTCGTATATCAAGTCTAGGGATGGTAAACGTCAAACCTCAATAACCGATAAGTCGTGCCGATGTGAGGCTCATAACGGGTCGAGAAACTACTGATAACACTTATCAGTAAATCTCTGTATCAGTCCTGGCCAGGGACTTTCCTGTTATGGCCAATCAAGCACAGCGCAACATCAACCCCCAATACCGGGAGAGACGAATCCCCTCCTATCGCTCATTGCCTCCATGTGATTCGGGACTGTACCCAAAAGCCACCGTTTTGCACGTTCTATTGAACGTGGTAAGGTAGAAATCAAAGCACAGTGGGAATCACACAAGACTCTATGACGATCTCGGATCTACAGACTAACCTGTACCAGTGTCACTGGAGAACTGCTATCTGACGATAGGTATAATACCAACTAAGAGTTCTCGGCGAGTCCGTTCAGTGTACCCAGTCTCTACTGAGCACACGCATACCATCTTTGATGTCAAACACCAATAGATGTGGGATCATCTATCGCCCATCATATGGGTCAAGATGCGTATACGCTAGTCTACTCCGAAATATCGATACCCTGTCTCGATACACCCTCGACTAGGAACAATTTTAGGGTGTACTTGTGGACTACCCTTGGCCCCACTAGTATGATCTCCATCATAGTCTTGGTAGTCAAGCACACAACCTAAGGGCTTTATCAACATGTGAGAGCAAGACAATATCACATATACAAGTCAACATGTTAAGATAAAGAGCAACCAGATAGCATACTATCATGTCGAGCAAGAAATTCCTCTCTCTCTATATATATCCAAGCATCCACTATAATATACATCACATGTACAATAATGACCTCTATGGCATACATATAACTAACTGTTATATCTAAAGCTGCAAATAAGATGATTTGGTTGAAGAATTTTCTGAAAGGGTTGGGTAAAGAGCAAAACAACAATGCTATTTTCAGTGACAGTCGGAGTGTTATTCATCTTGTAAAGCATATTTCATTCAAGAACAAAGCACATCTAGTTAAGGTATTATTTTATTCGCGAGGTTGTAGATAGTAGAACATTGTCATTAGAGAGGATTCTTGGATCAAAAAATCCGGCAGATATGTTTAGCAAGGTTGTTGCTATTGAGAAACTAAGGCTGAGCAATGGCTCAGTTGGCCTCCACGGTTAGTGATGAGGAGGCGCTGCACTAGTAACATTTTTTGGGTTATGAGAAAAAAACAAGATTACAGTAAAATCAAATGATGAAAAAATTGATGAAGAACTTGAGCATTGTCTCCAAATGGGAGATTATTAAATATGTGGAAATGTGGACCCAATGCCACTCTCACCAAATCAAAATAAGTATGCTGATAAGATGTTGATTGTGATATCTCACCATATCAAAATAAGAAGATTGGAAATTATTGCATGAGTTGTCCTAAAGTCTACAAAAGCAAAGTGTAGGCATTGAATTGAAAGTAGGAAAGAGGGACAATGCATTACATGATGCTTTGTTTTTTTTTCCCTTTATAAGAAAGGATTGTCTCCATTGAATCTTATGAAGGGAAATGAAGATGTAGATGGAATATGGACAAGCATAATTAGAGCTAAGGAGAAAAGTTTGTTGTATTTAGAGTCCCATACAACCTATAAGCCAGGGCAATCATCCAACACTGAAGAAAAAATAAGTCAATGAATCAGTAAAAGAACTCAATATCAAAAGTTTGTGATCTTGTAAAATAAGAAAATAAGAAAGCCTAATGCTGCAATTGGATTAGGCAAATTGCCGAACCACTATAATTAAATCATGTGTCTCTATTTTATTTGTGTAATTATTTCCTTTATTCGTCGTCTTTCTCATATATTCCATAAGATCAATTCCTAACAATTACTTGTTTTAGTTTTGGGTTGGGTATTGTAATTTTAGAACCTATGGTCGTCAAGGATATGAAAATGGCTATTGTCTGCTTTTATGCAGGCAACCAGTTTGTAGCTTTGCAGCCATCTTATCTGATATTGTTACTCCAAACTCGATTCATAGACTAGTTTGTGAGAGAGAATATATTACATTCTTTTTTACTTCACATTTGCTACATTCTTATATTTGTACATGAAAGCTTTTGGGTGGCAAAGGGTCAAGTTGAGTCAGGAGTTGCAAGTTCAATGTGCAGATCCATTCGAGTTTATCTAAATCTTAGATGACATTTTCTTCATCTTCTTGGAGATTTTTCGATTTCAAATCTGGCCCAGGTTATGATGACGATCAAGAAATATAGTGCATTTTAATTTTATACTCTCCATCAAATTTCTTATGCTCGAAAGCAAGGTTTAGAAGGATGATTAATCAATCGGCGTTGAAGAGATTTTAGCAGGAAGCCGTGTCAAATAGTATTAAATGGGTAATCGATAGCATAATTGGATCATGCTTGAATTATGCTGAGCGACCATTAGTCGGGCACCTATACCGCTATACTATACGATGAAAATAACCTATCCGGAATTCTATATTCAAAACCTAATAGGCACTCAATTCCACTTGATAAAGGCTTGGTTCTTTCCTTAAACGGAACATTATAATATTTTTTTCCCATCTTCTTTGATTTTTATATATATGGTTTCGCATAAATCAATTAAGCATTGTAAAATACGATTCATGCAGATGCATTGGCTGACCGAGTAGAGAACGGACCTATGTTTTACCGTATTGTATTTTCTTCAACTGGACTTGATTCAGGTTGAATGCGATTTTCCTTTCTCGTATTTGGGGGGTTGTTTCAATTTGGAACGAGGCGATGATGATTTTGCCCTAAAGCTTCAAATTTCGATTGTTAAGGTTATGGAAATGTCAAGGGCTTGATGTGCTTTTTTGAAGGCAACCAATTTGCAGCCATCTTCTTGTTGGTTATCCTAACTCCAAACTTTGCTTGTTAGATAGATAGTCTCCTTGTAGCTGCATGTTTGCAACCATCTTAGGTTACCAGGCACACCTGAGTCTCTTCCCTCTCTTTCTATCATGCAAGCTAGGGATTGTTATAACATCAGCAGTAGTAGCTGCATCAACAACCACCACTACCAATATGCCTACTGGGTATGGTTGAAACCATCCCCGGGAATAGCGGGTACGGTTTTAACTGTACTCTATCGTTTCGGTTGGTTCCAGAAAAAGGAGGTACGGTGAAAACCGTGCCCCCGTTTTTTTTGGATACGGTTAAGACGATACCCGTTGGAAAGCGGGTACGGTTAAAACCGTATAATTCCGGGTGCTGCAATTGTTTACTATAGGAAATAAACTGATACACAAACCATGATCATGAATGATAGCCAAACGGAAGATCAACCGCCTAATTAAGCCCGAAGCATCACCACACCCGTGACCGTAATGTCCGTCACCCCCTGATCCGCCCGCTCCACCTATCCAACTGTTGTCTTATCCACCATCCCAGAAAACTAAAAATTCTGTGTTAGCATGCGAAATATTGAAAAACTCAAGAAAAATGAAAATTTGCGATTTTAATGGGCTATATGGTAAGAGAAATATAGAAAAACTCGAAAGAATTGAAAACTAATGATTTTCGCGGGCTATGTGAAATATGGAAAAACGCAATAAAACCGAATTTCACGATTTTCGTGGCCCGTATAAATGTGAAATGTTGAAAATCTCAAGCAAAATGGAAATTCACGATATTTGCGGGAATATTGAAAATTGTGGGGAAAAAACTAAAATTTCACAAATTTTATTAGGTATAACACGTGGAATATTGAAAAATCAATAAAACTAAAAAATTATTATTTTTTGGGTATACCATGCGACATATTTAAAAACCAAAGAAAATTGAGATTCGCGATTTTTGTCGGGTATATAGCATACGAAATATTAAAAACTCATGAAATTAGAAATTCTTGAGCTATTGTAGGCGAAATATTTAAAAACTCAAGTAAACTGAAAACTCTCGATTTTGGTGGGCTACATGCGAATCATTAGAAACTTGAGAAAAATGAAACAATTAACGGTTTTAATGAGCTACGTATTTTAATACTCTGGAAAACATAAAAGTTTGTGATTTTCATAGTCTATTATAGTATGCAAAATATATCTTAAAAAAATAAAATTTTGCGATTTTTGTGGATCAGCGTGCAAGATATTGAAAAACCCAAGATAATATAAAATTACGCGATTTTCACGAGATATTGAAAAACTCCAAAAAAGAGGAAAATCCACATTTCTCATTGGCTATATAGCAAGTGAAACATTGAAAAACTCAAGAAAACAAAATATGGGCAATCTTAGTGGGCTATATATACATGCGAAATATTAAAAAATCCAAGAAAACCGAAAATCCGAGAATTTTGTGGACGTATGCGAAATATTAAGAACTCGGGAAAATAAAAAATCGCGATTTTCATTGGGTATATAGTGATGCCAAAATTTGAAAAACTTGAAAAGTCCGAACATCTGTGATTTTCCATAGGATTCTATACTAAATACTGAAAACTCGAGAAATTTGAAAATTCATGAATTTCATGGGTTAATATGCGAAATATTGAGAAACTCGAACAAATCGAAAACTCGCGTTTTTCGTCGATTATAACAAACGAAATATAAATAAACTCGAAAAAAAATTTAAATTTTTTTTATTTTTATGAGTTATAACTTATGAAATATTGAAAAGTTCAACAAAATATAAAATTACGCGATTTTAATGGGTCATTATAATATACAAAATATTGAAAAATTCGAGATGACTTAAAATTTGCTATTTAAATGTGCTATAGTATGCGAAATATTGAATAGCAAAGAAAACTAAAAATTAGCGATTTTCTCATACGAAATATAAAATAAAACAATGCGATTTTTATAATTTATAATACGTGAAATATTTATTATCTCTAGAAAACTGAAAAACTGCGATTTTCTATTGGTTATCAAAATATTGAAAAAACTAATAAAACTGAAAATCTATAATTTTCTAAGATTATAGCATACAAAATATTGAGAAATTAAGAAAACTAAAAATATGTGATTTTCGTGTGCAACATGCGAAATATTGAGAAAATTGAAAATCCACAATTGCTGTGAAATATTTAGTATTCTAAATATTGAAAAAAATCAAGAACATAGAAAATTACGCGATTTTGTGGCATATATAGCACACGAAAAATTTAAAAACTCGAGAAAAACTAAAGATCCGCAATTTTCGTAGGTTAATGCAAAATTTTGAAAAACTCGAGTAAACTGAAAATTCTTAATTTTCTTAGCCTATAGAATGCAAAATATTGAAAAACTTGAAATAAAATAAACTTATGCGATTTTCATAGGATACATAACATGCGAAATATTTAAAAACTTTTAAAAAACTGAAAATCCATGAAAAATATATTATTACTTTAGTAAACTTAAACTTCTTAATTTTCGTAATCTACTGTCCGAAATATTGAATAAATCGAGAGAGAAAAATTACCTGATTTTCATGGGACATAATATACAAAATATTGAAAACTTGAGAAAATAAAAAATTAGCTATTTTCATTGGCTATATATAACATGCAAAATATTTTAAAATAGAGAGAATTAAAATTTTGCAATATCCGTAAGCTATGTCTTGCAAATATTGAAAAAACTCAAGAAAACAAAAAATTTAGCAATTTTAATGAGCTAACATGCTAATGTTGAAAACTCAAGAAAATATTGTTAAACCAGAGAAAACTCAAAAATTCAAGATTTTCATGGATTTTAACAAGCGAAAGATTGATAAACTTGAGAAACGAGAAATTAAGAGAGTTTCCTTAGCTATAGCACAAGAAATATTAAAAAATCGAGAAAACAGAAAATTCAGGATTTTCATGAAATATAGAATGCAAAATACCGAAAAACTCAAGAAAACATAAAACTACACGATTTTTAGTGAGCTAGTATGCAAAATATTGAAAGACTCGAGAAAACTGAAAGTTTATGATTTTCGTTGGTGTATGCGAAAAAATTCATGATTTTAATAACCTAGCATGCAGAATTATTAGAACTTCAGGCAATTTTCATAGGCTAGGCTTGTGAAATATGGATAAACTAAAAAAGATGGAAATTAAAAAATTTGTAAGGTTTTTAACTTGTGAAATATAAAAAATATTGCGATAACTAAAAATCAGCGATTTTCACTGGCTATATTGTGTGAAAAAGTGAAAAACTCAAAAAAAATTTAAATTTAAAATTTTTCGTATTTGGTGAGCAATGAAAATCAAGAGAATAACTAAAAGTCTGATATTTTCAAGGGATATACTGAAAATTCAAGAAAACTAAAAACCCGTGATACTAAATATTGAAAAACTCAGGTAAAATGAAAATTCATGATTTTTCGTGTGCTTGTAAGAGAGATACTGAAAACCTTAAGAAATCTGATAATTCACGATTTGATAGGCTATAACATGTGAAAAATTACTAAACTCCAGAAAATAAATATTTAAATGATTTTCATAACCCAGAACATGGGAAATATTAAAAACTTTAAAAAAAAACATAAATCAGGTAATTTTCATAAGCTACACATGCAAAATATTGAAAAACTTTTTAAAAAAAATAAATGAAATTGTGTGTTTTTCATGAGTTATTATAGCAGGCAAAATTTTGAAAAATTCGAAAAACTAAAAATTTGTGAGATCTACCGGCCATAGTATCAAAATATTGAATAGTAAAGAAAATTGAATGTTAGCAATTTTTGTGAGTGCATGCCAAGGTCGGACCCACTCTAGGGCAAGGTGGCTGTAGGGTGTTTTTCGTCATCCCATTGAGATGGGAATACGCGCGCGCTTGTCAGGCGTACTGCAGATTCTCCCTGCCTACAGTAGGCCGCGGTTTAATGATTGTGGGGGTCCAAATCTCCGGCAGCCGCGGACTAAGCTGCCGTTAATTACCCCTCGCTTTTGGAGCGAGGGAACCTCCGATTGACGGGTTAAACTGGTCATGCAAACTCAATGTGCAGTGTGCGTGTGTTGTGTTTTGAAAGAGGGGTTTTGGATATATCGGGAGCCACGCAGAGTTTTTACGGGGGTCCCGCTACCCGGATAGCGGGCTGGGGGTCAAGGGGGCTAGCAGCCCCCTTGCGGGGTGCGGGGCAGCGCCCCGTTAAATTTTTTTTTTCTAACAGGGACAGTGTCGTGGAGTATGTGTATGTGTAAATATGTATACATATGTATAGATATACATATATGTATAAAAAAGGGGAAAAGACATCCAAAAGATGCGTGGGGCAGCACCTTGGACGCTGTGCGCCTAGGTGCTGTGCGCTCAGGAGCTAGAGTGCCACGTGTCGGCACGTGGGCGACTTGCGCTCGAGCGCTTGCGCTGGAGCGCAAGCACGCCACGTGTCGGCACGGGGGCGACTTGCTCTCGAACGCTTGCTCTGGAGAGCAAGCGCGCCACGTGTCGGCACGGGGGCGACTTGCGCTCGAGCGCTTGCTCTGGAGCGCAAGCGCGCCACGTATCGGCACGGGGGAGACTTGCGCTCGAGCGCTTGCGCTTGAGCGCAAGCGCGCCACGTGTCGGCACGGGGGCGACTTGCGCTCGAGCGCTTGCGCTTGAGCGCAAGCGCGCCACTTGTCGGCACGTGGGCGACTTGCGCTCGAGCGCTGAGCGCTTAAGCGCAAACGCGCCACGTGTCGGCACGCGGGCGCGCTGCGCTTGAGCGCCGGCGACAAAAAGAGGCTTTTAGCCTAAAAAAAGATTTCTCGAAAGAGAAATCAGAGAGGAGTTGGACTCCTGAGTGTGTTTTTGGGGTTAATGGAAGGGGTTCTTCTTCTTCCTCCTCTGTTAGCTGGATCTTGAAGATCAAGAGATGTGAGATCTCAAAATCTCTCCTTTTTGAGATCTGATGACAGATCCAAGTTCCCCTTTGTGGGTTTGGTGGTGAAAAACTACTTTGTTTTTGAAAAGGAAGAGTAAAACTCTTGATTTAATTCAAAAGAAAGAAGAAGGTTTGAGACCTTCAGAAAAGGGAAAGAGATACAAACCCGAGGTTTTTTTTGTGAGAATGAAAAGTGTTACTTTATTCATCATCATGTTGCCTTTTATAGGCTTACATATTTGCACATAGCCCCTTGGGCTTTACAAAATGGCATTTTGCCTATCCCATGGCTCATGTGCCATTTCATTTTTGCACATAAGCCATGGGCTTACAAAATATTGGCTTTATGCCCATTTTACATACATTCATGTATAAAAAATTACATAATAATTATTTATTACATGATTTTGTCGTTGCCATGGGGAGGCTGGCCGTGGGCTTGACTTGGGCATGGGTCCGCTTGACCTGGGCTTGGGCCCACTTAGCTTGGGAGTTGACCTTGACTTTGACTCGGTTAACCGGGATATAAATTTTTACCCCAACAAATTGCCTCCCATCAATATATACACACAGCATATGTGGGTCGTGTGCATGAAATTGATGGATCTTATTTTGCGTGGAGGCGACTTGCTTTGCTTCCTACTTTTTGGGATGTACGGCCCTTTTTACGACATGGACGGTCGGCGCTTGACGCGTCTCCGAGATAGAGTGTCCGTGGTAGACGTTTCCCTAGCCTGGAGTGATTTCGTTGACGTGCCCCCGGCGCGGAGTGTCGCTGGTCGACGTTTCCCCGAAGCGGAGTATCGGCTGGTTGACGTGTCCCTGGGATGGGGTGTCTGCTTGACGTTTCCCCGAGACGGAGTGTCTGCTTGACGTTTCCCCGGCACGGAGTGTCGCTGATCGACTTTTCCCCGGAACGGAGTGTCGCTGGTTGACGTGTCCCCGGCACGGAGTGTCTGCTTGACGTTTCCTCGGCACGGAGTGTCGCTGTTGGACATTTCCCTGATGCGGAGTGTCTGTGTTGGACGTTTCCCCGATGCAGAGTGTCGCTAGTGGACGTGTCCCCGGTACAGAGTGTCTGCTTGACGTTTCCCCGGCACGGAGTGTCGTTGTTGGACATTTCCCTGATGCGGAGTGTCTGTGTTGGACATTTCCCCGAAGCAGAGTGTCGCTGGTTGACGTGTCCCCGGTACGGAGTGTCTGCTTGACGTTTCCCCGGCACGGAGTGTCGCTGTCGGACGTTTCCCTGATGCGGTGTGTCTGTGTTGGACGCTTCCCCGATGCAGAGTGTCGCTGGTTGACGTGTCCCCGGTACGGAGTGTCTGCTTGACGTTTCCCCGGCACGGAGTTTCGCTGTCGGACGTTTCCCTTATGCGGTGTGTCCATGTTGGACGTTTCCCCGATGCAGAGTGTCGCTGGTTGACGTGTCCCCGGTACGGAGTGTCTGCTTGACGTTTCCTCGGCACGGAGTGTCGTTGTTTGACTTTTCCCCGGCACGGAGTGTCGCTGATCGACTTTTCCCCCGGCGCGGAGTGTCGCGGGTTGACTTTTCCCCGGCACGGAGTGTCGCTGATCGACTTTTCCCCGGCGCGGAGTGTCGGGTTGACTTTTCCCCGGCACGGAGTGTCGCTGATCGACTTTTCCCCGGCGCGGAGTGTCGGGTTGACTTTTCCCCGGCACGGAGTGTCGCTGATCGACTTTTTCCCGGCGCGGAGTGTCGGGTTGACTTTTCCCCGGCACGGAGTGTCGCTGATCGACTTTTCCCCGGCACGGAGTGTCGCTGATCGACTTTTCCCCGGCGCGGAGTGTCGCGGGTTGACTTTTCCTCGGCACGGAGTGTCGCTGATCGACTTTTCCCCGGCGCGGAGTGTCGGGTTGACTTTTCCCCGGCACGGAGTGTCGCTGATCGACTTTTCCCCGGCGCGGAGTGTCGGGTTGACTTTTCCCGGCACGGAGTGTCGCTGATCGACTTTTCCCGGCACGGAGTGTCGCTGATCGACTTTTCCCCGGCGCGGAGTGTCGGGTTGACTTTTCCCCGACACGGAGTGTCGCTGATCGACTTTTTCCCGGCGCGGAATGTCGGGTTGACTTTTCCCCGGCACGGAGTGTCGCTGATCGACTTTTCCCCGGCGCGGAGTGTTGGGTTGACTTTTCCCCGGAACGGAGTGTCGCTGATCGACTTTTCCCCGGCGCGGAGTGTCGGGTTGACTTTTCCCGGGCACGGAGTGTCGCTGATCGACTTTTCCCCGGCGCGGAGTGTCGGGTTGACTTTTCCCCGGCACGAAGTGTCGCTGATCGACTTTTCCCCGGCGCGGAGTGTCGCTGGTTGACTTTTCCCCGGCACGGAGTGTCGCTGATCGACTTTTCCCCGGCGCGGAGTGTCGGGTTGACTTTTCCCCGGCACGGAGTGTCGCTGATCGACTTTTCCCCGGCGCGGAGTGTCGGGTTGACTTTTCCCCGGCGCGGAGTGTCGCTGATCGACTTTTCCCCGGCGCGGAGTGTCGCTGATCGACTTTTCCCCGGCGCGGAGTGTCGGGTTGACTTTTCCCCGGCACGGAGTGTCGCTGATCGACTTTTCCCCGGCGCGGAGTGTCGGGTTGACTTAATTCCGAGGCGGAGCATAATTCCGGCAGGGAAGATAGATATCCCGAGGCGAAGCATGATTTCGACACGGGGTAAATTCTGGGACGGAGCATGATTCCTCCATAGAGGTTGTTGGTTTGATTTGATTTGGATTGACATCAGCATCGCTACACTGGAATATGGTACCAGGAGTGAATCATCATCTGTCTTGAGAGGATTTGGGAATTGTTTTTTTTTTGTTTGGCATCTGCATTGCTGCACTGGAATAATGCCAGGAGCAACTCATCATTTGCCCCGAGAGGATTTGGGAATGGATTTTTTTTGTCGGCATCTGCATTGCTGCACTGGAATAATGCCAGGAGCAACTCATCATTTGCCCCGAGAGAATTTGGGAATTGATGGCTTAGGAGACAGGTTTAGATCCCTATCACCTAAAGCTTTTCCATTTTGTGAGCCGTAAGGGTCTCACAAAGCATTTTCTCCCTACGGGTCGTAAGGATCCCGTAGGTGTATTTTCTCCTTAGGAGTCGTGGGGACTCCTAAGTGTGTTGCTCCTTTGTGAGTCGTAGGGATCTCACGCGGGAATTTTCTCCTCACAAAGTCGAGAGAACTTTGCGAGTGCATTTCATTTCTTTTCCTTCTTTTATGAGTTTGCGCCCTTTCGGGTTTTCACAAACTCGCCGACAGTCCTGCTGTTTTTACTCACGGAGCCCTTTCGGGTTTTCATCCGTGCTCATTTTGCTTGTGGACATACCGTTATTATTTTTTTTTGAGGGATCGGGATTGTTTTACGCCCGTTGATTGTATATGGTTTTGTAGGATGTATGATCCAGACCGTAGGGCCATAAAACTTTCGGGACTTTGTTGGCGTCTGCATCGCTGTACTGGAATATGGTACCAGGAGCGACTCATCATTCGCCATTGGGGTATGGGATTTGGAATTTGGTTGGCATCTGCATCGCTGCACTGGAATATGGTACCAGGAGCGACTCATCATTCGCCACTTGGGGATTTGGATTTGGAATTTGGTTGGCGTTTGCATCGCTGCACTGGAATATGGTACCAGGAACGACTCATCATTCGCCACTTGGGGACTGGGGAGCGATGGCTTAGGAGACAGGTTTATATCCCTATCGCCTAAGGCTTTTCAATTTTATGGGCCGTGAGGGTCCCATAAAGGTATTTTCTCCCTGCGAGTCGTAAGGATCCCGCAGGTGTATGTTCTCCTTAGGAGTCGTGAGGACTCCTAAGTGTGCTTTTCCTTTATGAGTCGTTAGGATCCCACAAAGGTTTGTTCTCCTCATGTATCGTGAGGACACATGAGTGGATTTCCCTCGTTCCCAGTTTAATGACTTAGAGGTCGACTGTTTCCAGTTTAACGACTTAGAGGTCATCTGTTTTCAGTTTAACGACGTAGTGGTCATCTGTTTCCAGTTTAACGACGTAGTGGTCTATTGTTCCCAGTTTTATGACATGGTGGTCGATCGTTCCCAGTTTAATGACGTGGTGGTCGATTGTTCCCAGTTTAATGACGTGGCGGTCGATTGTTTCCAGTTTAACGACTTGGAGGTCATCTGTTTCCAGTTTAACGACTTGGAGGTCATCTGTTTCCAGTTTAACGACTTGGTGGTCATCTGTTTCCAGTTTAACGACTTGGTGGTCATCTGTTTCCAGTTTAGAGACTTAGGGGTCTATTGATGTCGAGCTTGGAATTTTGGGGTAGGGGCCGGCATCAGCGTTGCTAACACTGAAGCAGAGGTGCCAGAAGCAATTCATCATTTGCCTACTCTTGTTGGCGGAGCGATGGCTTAGGATACGGGTTTAGGTCCCTATCGCCTAAGGCTTTTCAATTTTATGGGCCGTGAGGGTCCCATAAAAGCATTTTCTCCCTGCGAGTCGTGAGGATCCCGCAGGTGTATTTTCTCCTTAGGAGTCGTGAGGACTCCTAAGTGTGTTTTTCCTTTGTGAGTCATAAGGATCCCACAAAGGTTTGTTCTCCTCATGTATCGTGGGGACACATGAGTGGGTCTTCTCAATGGAGCATAACTCCAAAGGCGGAGACCAGCCGCGTAACTGGTGATTACGGTGGGGCATGGGTATGATGAGAATTATTTGAGCCCGTGGATTGTATACGGTGGTCAATTTGGGGACTAACCGTAGGGCCGGAAGAATCTTGGAAATTTGATTCTTGTTGGCGTCTGCATCGCTGCACTAGAATATGGTACCAGGAGCGACTCATCATTCGCCTTTTTTTTTGCCGCGATTGCTTTATCATTTCAGCTTTTCTTATCGCGAAGGTCGCGATTGCCCTATCATTTCGGCTTTTATTCGCGGTTGCCCCATCATTTCGGCTTTTATTTCATCTTTATTTTACTCGCTGATTTTTATTGCGAGTTGCCCCATCATTTCGGCTTTTCTTTATTTTTCTTTTATTTACACATTTTTTTTCTATTTACATATATATATATTTTTTACATTCCCAGTTTAACGACTTAGAGGTCGATTGTTCCCAGTTTAACGACGTGGTGGTCATCAGGTGTTCCCAGTTTAACGACGTGGTGGTCCTCTTTGCTTATCCCGGCTCCTTGAACTTTGATCTTGGCGGAGCTGTGTTGATGACCTAGCTCTGTGGCTTGCCGACACATCCGAGGATTGTGAGGTTTTTCCCAGCTTATATTGGTCCTCTGCCCAATCTTTGAAAATATAGCAATCTTCGATGGTATGACCCACCACTCTATGATATGGGCAGTATATGGGATTGCCGGTCATGTTCATTTCCTGTGGCCTCTTTGGAACAGGCAGTTGCAGACCGTTGTTCAAGGCGTCCATGAATATTTTGCGGACTTCATCTCTCCTGAAGGAGTATACCTTCTTCTTTCTCTCCATTGGAGTAGGTGCCTTTACTGATGCTGGTCCTCGAGGCCGATCGTTCTTTGGTTCGCCCTTTTCAGATAATGGCACATGTCTGGGAGGATTAGGTTCCCGAAAGGCTTCGGTCTCCATTTGCATGAAATCGACGGTCGTAGCTTGAATGTTTGCTAACGCGCCTTTAGACAGTTCTATCTCTCCCGCCCTGTATTGCCTTTCGACCCAATCTTTGAAGACGAAGCAGTCCTCAATGGCATGACCTATCACCCTATGATAGGGGCAATATTTTGGGTCATCGGTCATATTCTCTTCTTGCGGTCTCTTTGATTCTGGCAGTTGTAGACCGTTTCTTAGGGCGTCCCTGAATATCTTGTGGACCTTTTCCCTCTTAAAGGAATAGAACTTTTCCAGCTTCTCTTTCAGAGGTGATTCCCCCCGGCGTATGTATCGGAGGGACTGGAGGCTGATTGCGGCCGTTTTTCGCAAAGGCGCTCCGCTTTTAGGTTAAAAGGGATATCAGTTGGCTGCCCCCGGGTATCAATCCGTGGCTCATGAGCCAAAATTTGATTCTGCTGTAATTGCAATCGGGCGACTTGGGTCGCGAGATCTGCCACGACGTTTGCCAGCTCGTCGACTTTGGAATAGACCTCGGCCATCTTCTCATCCCTGTCCTGAAATTGCCTTTGAAGCCATTGGAATAATGCTTGTTCTGTAGTTCCGGCTATGACAACCGGGTAATCTTTATTGCCTGAGCTTAATTCCGCAGGAACCATGGGCTCCTCTAGCTTATCGGCCTGAGCGGGCTCTTCATCATTTAGATCGAGCCGATGCTGGGTAGCGTCAACTATATCATCACCATGGCCGAGAAGAAAAGGAGGGTTCGTTTCTTCATGTCCGGCCATGTAGACAGTGTGGATAACACATTCAGCCATTCTTTCATCACTGGCAGCTGGTTTCACGGAGCGGTCCGGGCTTTGGAAATTCATAAATTTTAACATGGCCAGAGACCTATCCCTTTTGTTGGCTCTATATCTGAGCCGCTTCTGCCTCAGCTTCTCTGCCTTAAGTGCTTGGCAGGTTTCTGCTCTTCGGGAAGCCGCCATAGGCCGAGCGATGGGGATGCTTGAGAAGACATCTGCCCGCGTATCCGTCGAAGGTGTCGCCTGGGCTTGCCCACCATGTATGGAAACTTCTTTTGTCCCGATGGCTTTGCCCCCAGTTGGGGCCATGGAAAGCCGTCCAGACACCGATTTGCGTTTGGGTTGGGGCGCCCTCGAGATTAGCACATTTGGTCTCCTGCCTTTCGAGACCGGTTTGTCTGCCACCGGGGCTTGAGGAGCTGGGATGGTGCCAACTGGCATGAATATAATAGAGCCGAATGGTAGCAGCGGCTCCTCCCATTGTCGCCCGAGACTGGTCGGAAGGACCGTCCTAGAGTCTATCCTCATCGTGTAGGAGACGGGAGCTGAGTTCATCATCGAAGACATCGTCGGAAGGTGATTGCTTGAAAATCTGCACGAAAAAGCATTATTTTAGTATAAATATAGACATGTAGATTGATTGAGTTCGCATGAACGTTTAACCCGAGATATGGGAGGAGAGATTGGTCCCACCGGGCGTGCCAGAATCTGTAGGGTATTTTTCGTCACCCCATTGAGATGGGAATACGCGCGCTCTTGTCAGGCGTACTGCAGATTCCCCCTGCCTACGGTAGGCCGGGGTTTAATGATTGTGGGGGTCCGAATCTCCGGCAGCTGCGGACTAAGCTGCCGTTAATTACCCCTCGCCTTTGGAGCGAGGGAACCTCCGATTAACGGGTTAAACTGGTCATGCAAACTCAATCTGCAGTGTGCGTGTGTTGTGTTTTGAAAGAGGGGTTTTGGATATATCGGGAGCCGCGCAGAGTTTTTACGGGGGTCCCGCTACCCGGATAGCGGGCTGGGGGTCAAGGGGGCTAGCAGCCCCCTTGCGGGGTGCGGGGCAGCGCCCCGTTAAATTTTTTTTTCTAACAGGGATAGTGTCGTGGAGTATGTGTGTGTGTAAATATGTATACATATGTATAGATATACATATATGTATAAAAAAGGGGAAAAGACATCCAAAGGATGCGTGGGGCAGCACCTTGGACGCTGTGCGCCTAGGTGCTGTGCGCTTAGGAGCTAGAGTGCCACGTGTCGGCAAGTGGGCGACTTGCGCTTGAGCGCTTGCGCTGGAGCGCAAGCACGCCACATTTCGGCACGGGGGCGACTTGCGCTCGAGCGCTTGCTCTTGAGCGTAAGCACGCCACGTGTCGGCACGGGGGCGACTTGCGCTCGAGCGCTTGCGCTCGAGCGCAAGCGCGCCACGTGTCGGCACGGGGGCGACTTGCGCTCGAGCGCTTGTGCTTGAGCGCAAGCGCGCCACGTGTCGGCACGCGGGCGCGCTGCGCTTGAGCGCCAGCGCGCCACGTGTCGGCACGCGGGCGCGCTGCGCTTGAGCGCCGGCGACAAAAAGAGGCTTTTAGCCTAAAAAAAGATTTCTCGAAAGAGAAATCAGAGAGGAGTTGGACTCCTGAGTGTGTTTTTGGGGTTAATGGAAGGGGTTCTTCTTCTTCCTCCTCTGTTAGCTGGATCTTGAAGATCAAGAGATGTGAGATCTCAAAATCTCTCCTTTTTGAGATCTGATGACAGATCCAAGTTCCCCTTTGTGGGTTTGGTGGTGAAAAACTATTTTGTTTTTGAAAAGGAAGAGTAAAACTCTTGATTTAATTCAAAAGAAAGAAGAAGGTTTGAGACCTTCAGAAAAGGGAAAGACATACAAACCCGAGGTTTTTTTTGTGAGAATGAAAAGTGTTACTTTATTCATCATCATGTTGCCTTTTATAGGCTTACATATTTGCACATAGCCCCTTGGGCTTTACAAAATGGCATTTTGCCTATCCCATGGCTCATGTGCCATTTCATTTTTGCACATAAGCCATGGGCTTACAAAATATCGGCTTTATGCCCATTTTACATACATTCATGTATAAAAAATTACATAATAATTATTTATTACATGATTTTGTCATTCATTGCCATGGGGAGGCTGGCCTGGGTCCGCTTGACCTGGGCTTGGGCCCACCTAGCTTGGGGGTTGACCTTGATTTTGACTCGGTCAACCGGGGTGTAAATTTTTACCCCAACAGTGGCCCCACCCTATTTTGAAAAATAAATATCCTATATATGTATATATATTGATGTATACATATATCATTATATAGATATAAATAAAAACATGAAGATGGGGGTGGCTTATTGGTCTTAGGCTCAAGCCTTAAGGTTCGGTCTTTAAGCGCAATGTGGGCTCAACTTCCAATTGTGACATTTTAAAAAAAAATTAAATTATTCTCACACTATTCAAAACTCCATAATATAGTTTCCACTTGTCCTACCCTCTTAATATAGTTTCTTCTTGCCCTGGCCTCTTATTTTAACTTCATAAAAAATATAGTTGTTTTTCTCTTGGCCTCTTATTTTAACTTCATAAAAAATATAGTTGTTTTTCTCTATTCTATTTTTACAAATTTGTCTTATATATATATATATATATATATATATATATATATATATATAGGAAGATGATCCTATGAGGCCAGTTCTAATTTCTTATTTTGAGGCCAAAATTTTAAACCAACAACCCTTGCGTTTTTCACCGATCCATACCGGTCACTTTAATCTGCTTGTATTAGATAGGTTATATATAAAGTCTCATTAGATTTGGAGATCTCTAACACATCTATCAAGCGATATTGTTTTTGATGCACCGTAAAGCTGTTCAATTTTTAGTCTAATTGATGGATTAGTTAGGCTTCTTCAAATCTTGTAAAATTTGATATATAACATATCTAACATGTGTAAATCATGATGATCGGTGAAAAAACGACGTATTGTGTGTTCGAAAAGTGGACCTCAAAATAAGAAATAAGACCGGACCTCATAAGATCAACTCCCTATATATATAGTCAAAATGTGTTTTGAAGCCTCTTTAAGTGTTATATGGAAACGCTATATGCGTGCTATTACTGAAAAATTCATCTCAGGTGCTACCGCCCCCGAACCCCCACGTTTGGGGTCTTTACTGTCATGCCCCGCTTCCCAAAATATATAAACTACGGCACGTGACAGAGCCAACCATGCTACCTATGGTTAGGAATCATCCCTCCACAGTCACATTACGGCTGTCTATCGGATATCAAGAATAGAAAAGAATATAATCTAGCTAGTACATGTTCATTTGCCACAGTAAATAAAATCAAGAAAATGTATAGAGCGAAAACGAATGAAGATCCAATAAACAATATTTGAATCATGTCACAATATGGGCTCACATCAATAAACAAAACTACGGAAATAAACTAAACTTCTCTAACAACACACGTTCAACTCCTCATTACTCGGTTTGATTGCTAAAGTACTCTTGATCAGTCTGCGATAAAGGTAAAAGAACTGGGCTATGCAAAACCCAGACGTCAGTGCGTCATAATATCAAAATAACAGTAGTAACCAGGATATAATATTATGATTAAACACGAATATAAATAATAAACACCGATATAAATAATGAGCTATGTGTATGTATGGGTGTGTGATGTGTATCCTAAATCTTTGCTTCTAGATTATCTATTCTAAAAGTCTTTGAAATCAAATAATATAATCATCATCGTAACCCAACAGTATATATCCTGTTCATTCCCCACGGGACCACGGTAACAGTATTTATTCCGTAACGTCCGGAAACACGGCAAACAAGTATTTATTCCGTAACGCCCGGAAAAACGGCAAACAGTAATGATTTATTCCGTAACGCCCGGAACCACGATAAACAATAATAATATTTTCTTGAGTTTCGTTTCGGTTACATTCTTAATTTCTCCTTTTCCCCCAGGTTTGTGTTCAAGTCAGGTATTAACGATATGAATTTAATGCTAGGTACAGTTCTTGTCTATGCAGACAACAAGTCACGTCCGTCAGAACAACAAGTCAGAATTGTTGGTATTAGCAATAAGATCCAAGTAACAAGTCAGATAGTGTATCGTGAACATGTCATGTGGTGTATATTAACCAAATAGATACCCAATGTGAAACTGTAATCAATGTCGAAACACGGTAAACACAACTGATGCCAGGATGCATATGTATCTATCTGTAATAACCATTATATATCCATTACCATGTACGATACAAACTAGATAACATATTGTACTGATGTAGTAGTATAATGATATCATGATGTTCCGGTATGCAACTAGATAAACGATTATCAGTACGGATACGAACGGATATCGTAAAAATGTAAATCCATAATATTTGCTGAATAATAAAACACGCACTATTCTTATTCATATAGATATTGATATAATATAACATAGCATGTTGCAAATTCAAAACTTGTCTGATTGGATCTCACGTCGAAATACGGATGCTACGTCTGACGTCGGAATAACGTCGCGATACAAACTCACGCGCGCAAGACTGGATCTGGCTGAGCAGTGACGTGACGTGGTGACTAGGCTGGACGACGATAGTGACTGGGTCGTCCGGATCGTCGGCGACGCACGCAACTCCAGCGAGTCGATCGGAGAATCAAGAAACGATCAAGAAAAGAACAAGAAAAAGGAGAAGAAGACTGGCTAGCTGCTGTTGGGTTCTAGGATGGAGAGAACAGAGGTGGGATGACGGCGATGATGGGCTGTCGGCGGTGGCGAGATAGCAGTGGGTTTCGAGAGTTGGTGTTCGAGATCGGGGAGTCACGGAGTTGTTGGTGGTGGTGGTCTGGGATGTCGGGAAAGAAGAGGGAGGTGAGGAGAAGAGGGTGAAGATGAGGGTGAGGTGGTGAGGACGACCACGAGGTGAGGTCGGCAGCGAGGGTGCCGACGTGGTCTAGGATTGGGTTTTCGCGTGGCGCAGAAGAAGAAAGAAAAGAAATAGAGAAGAAAGAAATGTGAGGTATAATATTAGGTTTATATATATATATATATATATATATATATATATATATATATATATATATATAACACATATATATATATACATATATATATGACAGCGGGAAGAGAGAGACAGCGGGGGGGATGATTCTGAGAGACAGACGAGATAGAGAATAATTTGGGGGGGGGGAGATTCTGAGAGACAGACGAGATAGAGAATAATTTTTTAGAGAATAATCTTTTAGTTTATATTTTATTATATATATTTACTGTTAGTTTAGGTTTAGAAAAAATATTATAATATATATATTTTAGGTTTAAACAACTAATATCAAATTATTCCGAAAATTATCCGGGTCTCTTCTAAAAATCTAGTTTTTAAATATGGAGAATATACGTATAAGTTAAAACCATAATACGATATCCGGTCAATAAAAATGTTTACCCCCAAGTACGGATCTACGTAAATATACGTAGCGATCCAAACGAGTCTGTTTTAGCAATTAGGGTATGAACATGATGTATGGATGCAACCATATGATATGGAGTACGATAACATGACATGCTTAATATCAAAATATATTATTTGGTTATAATTTGTATTATTAAAAGATATGCAGATACAAAATATATTGTGTGTGTGTATAGAATCTAGATGTTCATGGATTCTTTGTACTTGCAAATATTTGATGTAATTCGGAATCATGATGGGTTTCAAACATGCGGGTCAGGTCGGATACTAACCACAGTTACCAAATGCACTATCCGCACCCAAAAACAATAATAATTAAGGAATCTGTCGCAATACTTGAAATACCCCAAATAAATATATTGTATAACAGTGCTAGGGTGTTACATTATACTCAACTACAAAAGAATTTGGTTCTCAAAATTCCTGGAACAATAAAAGACAAGAAAACATGGATTTAAGAAAAGAGGTGTGGAAACTTCTGTCGGATCTTTTCTTCTCATTCCCAAGCAGATTCTCCGTGCAAATGATTCCCCCATGAAACAAGTACTAGAGAGATAACTTTGTTCCTGAGGACCTTTTCTCGTCGATCCATAACCGCCATTAGTCTTTCTTCATATGTTAAATCCTCCTTTACTATCAGCTCCAAGTGATCTAGGACGTGCGTCTCATCTCGAACATACTTGTGGAGTTGAGATACATGAAACACGTCATGAACACCCGTCAAGGATGGTGATAAAACCAATCGATACGCTGCCTCTCCAACACGTTCGATAATACCGAAAGCCCCACGAATCGAGAACTAAACTTACCTCGACTATCAAATCGGATCACTTCTCTGGTCAGTGATATCTTCAAGAATACAAAATCACCAACTGCGAACTCTAGAGGTCTTCGTCTTGTATCAGCCCAACTTTTCTGTCGATCTTGTGCCGCCTTCATATGATTTAGAATCACGTTGACTTTCTCCACCGTTTGCACAATAAGATCCGGTGCCAATAATCTTCTTTCTTCAATATTTTCCTAATAGATGGGCAAGCGACACTTACGACCGTATAACGTTTCGAATGGAGCCATCTGTATAATCAGCAGAAAACTGTTGTTGTATGAAAACTCCACCAAGTACAAATAATCCTCCCATGAACCCTTGAAGGCTAACATGCATTCTCTCAACATATCTTCAAGAGTTTGGATCATTCTTTTTGACCGACCATCTGTCTGAGGATGATAGATGGTGCTAAACTTCAAGCGAGACCCCAAACTTTCCTGTAGACTCCTCCAAAAGTGCGATAAAAATCAGGTATCACGATCGAAAATAATACTCACACGTACTCCATGCAATCTCACAATCTCCTGCATGTACTGCTCTGCCAAAGCCTCCGTCGACTGACCAACTCGAAACGGTATAAAATGAGCTGTTTTGGTCAATTGATTGACAATCACCCAAACTGCATTATTGCCTTTTGGAATCCGTGGTAAAACTGTCACGAAATCCATGGTTATATGTTCCTACTTCTATTGAGGAATCGAAAGTGGTTGCAACAAATCAGCTACCCTTTTGTAACAACCCTAAACTTTCTGTACAATTTTTTTTTAAAATACAGAAAGGGGTACTTGAGCCTGAGCACAAATTATAAGTTTGATTTGCTTTTGAATAGTTAGAAGGAGCTTGTAGCTCATTGGTAAGACCTTGCACTGCTGAACCAAAGCACCAGAGTTCAAATCCCATCAGCCACACCTTTTTTTTAATTAAATTATTTTAATCTTTTAGAAGCCCATGGGTCTACACATGCACAACCCAAGAGTCACAGCCTAAATAAACATGTCCACGAGGCTAGACCAATCGTCAGGGACAAGTGGCATCAAGACGAGCCCCGACACGTCCGACTCGGGCCGGCGAACCGCTTGACTCGGCCGGCGCCGCCGGTCTAACTCGGTCCAAATCCAAAATTTCTTCAACCCTGGCGACTCTTGAACTCCCCCATAACCTCTGTATTTTTTTTACTGCACATTTACATAGCACCATAAAACTCACAATTAATCCATTTTTTATTACAATTTTAATACGCCCTTTCACTACCCTAAAACCCTAATTTTTCCTATAAATACCACCCTAAAATCATCCCTCCTCACTCCCAAATTCCTGCCCAAACTCTCAAGAAAATTCCCAAGTCTTTTGTGTGCAAGTGGAGTTAGCAAAAGAGTGAAACTCCGACGAACTTCCGACGGCAATCCGAGAAGATTCCGAGGACGAAACGACGCACCGGCATCTCCCACCTATTCCTCCTTCTATCTTCTAGTCTAATAACCTGTAAGTCCCTACTTCTTCCTCCTTTCTCTATTATAAAAACATTCAAAACTAAAACCCGACGAAAGCAGAGTTAGTCCGACTTCCGATTCGGTTTTCTTTAAAAACTATAATTTTTCTTAAACAAGATACCTTCATATTATTACATATTGTTCATTAAACATTAATAAACATCTTTAACAAGTTTCATCACAATTTTTTTTTACATGTATATTTTATCGCAATTTTACATTAAAATATCTTCATGTTTCATTTCGACATGCTTGAACTTTAGAAACCGTATTACCTTAGAAAACTCATGAGGTAATGACCTACCTCCTCACAACACTCATATGTAACATAGCACGATGGAATTTGGGAACATAGATCTCGGAAAATACGACTTTACATATAACTACCTTCAACTATTAAAATATTTTTCTACAAGAAGTGTATTTTAACAAATCTTTACAATTGCGTCTCTACAATCCATTTCGGGGAACCCGTTCGGTATGGTGCGGATTATCTCACATCCTAAGGCCAAGTAGAGTGAGATGCAGACCTCCGCAAGGAGCATACGATCTCGAAAGATTTAAAATATAGTTTTCTTTAGAAAATGTGATTTCTATTATAAATAAAACTTATATTTTTAATAAATATATATATATAATTAATATCAAAATATCTATTTTTTAAATATTTATAATATTCCACATTTCTAAAATTCAAGAAAAACATCTCATTTACAAGAAAATACCATACAATTCCAATATTATAAATAAATACATGTATTATGAAATTATGTTTTAGTCACTAGAAATGTCACATTGATAAAATATGCATCCATGAAAACTCTGAAGACGATAATAAAATACTTGAGGTGTATTTTGAAAATTATACAAAATTATTTTTACAATAAGGACCTAGTAAACATAGGTTTAAGCAGGACCGGTCTATTGAGTCTCAAAGAGATGAAGATATGGGTGCTTGCCTATTTAAGGTAGACAACTTAACAAATGGTGTTATTAACACGGTAATTGTCTTTGAAAAAGATACAAATCCTGCCGTCCATGTTCAGCTGTTACTGATAGCACCAAAACATAATTCAGGATTCAATTTCTTTTCTAATTGTCTGACTCAGACTGGGTCTCAATATAATCAATCTGACTTGAATATGATTCAAGTATAAACTACAACTCAATATGAATCCATATATTAAATCTGTTCAATCTATTCAATCTATATTGACTGAACCGAACCATGGATATATTCCATTTACATGATCATCCATTATATCCATTCCATTACTGATATCATGGTTTTGGCAAGTCTTCCATCTATATACAATATACAATTCAAACAATACATCAATACAATCAAGACATCGCGGGGTTTATAAGGGGTAGATTGATACGAAAGGTGTTAGAAGTGGCACGAGACAGCAACCATAAAGACACCTAACCTGAATTCAATTGTCGTTGTACCGTGGCTGAACGGTTCTTTATACTCTGTATACCATAGTCTCTGGTCTAGTGAGACTCCTCTCGTATACGCTGGCCTCTTCTGTACCAAGCTACAAATAACAACGTTAACATTAAATACAATATTATAACAATATACTCTTTATTCTGTCTATTCCATTCTTGTCTATTTACGGGACTTACCGAGCGATTTGTTCGGTGACGACGTTCTCTTTCTTCTTCTTTGGAATATCGTCAGGTGATTCGGACTCACTGGAGATCGAGCCCACCAGCGAGAATTTGGACCAGCTAGCTTTCGACCCAGAGCTTTAGATTCCTTGTACATATTTACATTCTGTATTTTCCATTTCTGTTATGCCACTGTTTAGGCATTGCTTTCCATTCCATGTATTTACTTTTCAGATGTATTGTAAAAAGAATGTTTAATAAATAAAGTTGATGTTTCTTTTACATCCCGTCTCTTGTGCATTTTACTTATATTGCTTAGATACGCTTAGCGTGTTTACTTCTGAGTAAATACCTAGCGGCCTCGTCGCGTCTTCTGCCCGTATACTGGAAAGCGGGGTGTGACACCTTTGATATTCAGCTTTGACTTGCTGACACACCAAGTACTTTGATACGTAGCGAGCAATCTCCTTTTTCATGCTTTCCCACCAGAAATGTTGTCGCAGATTTCTGTACATCTTTGTGCCTCCCGGATGTATGGAATACGCAGAACCATGAGCCTCCTTCACGAACATCTCCTTTAGACACACTGTCACGCTCCGCTTCCCAGTGTACGGCAAGGAGACGCGGCGAGATCCGCTACGTATTTACTCAGAAGTAAACACGCTAAGTGTATCTAAGCAATATAAAGTAAATGTACACAAGAGACAGGGATATAAATGAACAACAACTTTATTTATTAAATATTCTTTTACAGATACAACTGGAATGTAAATACATGAATAGAAAGCAATGCCTAAACGATGGCATAACTGAAATGAAAAGTATGTATAAGTGCCTCGATAGCAAACTGCTCCAAGTCCTCAGTACTGGGCTCGGTCTCTAGTGCGTCCAAATCACCTAACAACATTCCAAAGAAAGAAGAAAAGGAATGTCGTCAGCGAACAATCGCTCGGTAAGTCCCAAAGATGAGTAGAGATAGAATAGACAGAAAGAGAATATGACTCATAATATTTGATTATAATGTTAACGCAATTATTTGTAGCTTGGTACAGAATATGCTAGTATATACGAGAGGAGTCCCACTATTCCGGAGACTAAGGTATACGGAGCACAAGGAACCGTTCAGCCACGGTACAACGGCAATGGAAATTCAGGTTAGGTGTATTAAGGTTACAGTCTCGTGCTACTTCTAACACATTCCGTACAAATCTACCATTTTTAAAACCTCACGATGTCTTTTGTATTGATTTTATTATTTTTTTATATAGATGGATGACTTTCTGAAACCATAATATCAGTAAACAAAATAAATATAAATGGATAGTCATGTAGACGGAGTATATCTATGTTCGGTTCGGTCAATATAGATTGATATAGATTGAATAAACGGATTCATGCATTCATGTTGTATTGTAGTTTATACTTGAATCATATTCAAGTCAGATTGATTAGATCGAGACTCGGTCTGAGTCGGACTCTTTGAAAAGAAATTGAAGTCCTGAATTAGTTTTGATGTTATCGGTAACTGCTGCACATAGACGGCGGGATTTGTGTATTTTTCCAAGACAATTACCGTATTGATAACACCGTTTGTTAGATTGTCTACCTTAGATAGGAAAGCACCCACTTTTTCCAACTCTCTGAGACTCAATAGAATTTCTCCCGCTTAAACCTATATTTATTAGGGTCCTTATTGTACTTTAGTATAACTTGAGGGGGTTTTATGTAAAAATAGTTTTGATACATATTCGAAATACACATCAAGTATTTAATTATCGTCTTTAGGGTTTTCATAGATGTATATTTTATAAAAGTGAAATTTTTAGTGAGTAGAACCTAGTTTTCATTGCATATGGTATTTTATTGAAATATTGGAATTGTTTTGTATTTGGATGGTAATTTCATGTAATGGTGATTCCTTTGATATAGAAAACTTGGAATATTTGTATAATATACTTAAAATAGATCTTTTGATAATACTCATATATATTTATATATTTAATAAAAATAAATTTTATTTATTTTCTAGCATTTTCTTAAAAATAGCATTAAGAATTCCATCGAGATCGAATGCTCCTTGCGGAGGTCTGCATCTCGCTCTAATAGGCCCGAGGACGTGCGATAACCCGCACCATCCCGATCGAGGTTCCCCAAAATGGGTTGTAGAGGCGTAATTGCAAGGAATTAGATAATACTTTTCTTAAAGAAAACGGTTTTGTAATAGGTTAGGGTATTTTAGTGTAACTCGTAATATTCCTACAAATCTTGTCAAAAAGTAAATCGTGCTATGTCCAATATGCGTGTTGTGATGAGGTAGCTCATTACCTCGTGAGTTTTCTAAAGGTAATACAAGGAAATATGTGAATTATGGCGAAATGTAAAGTATATGGTATTTTACCGTAAAAATACGATAAAAGTTGCATAAAAGATTCTTTTGAGATGAAACTTATTTTAATGTGTTTTTTAATGTTTGTTAAACCTTATATGAGAGTATGGTATTAGATTGTTTAAGAAAAATTAGAATTTTTAAAGAAAAACGAAACGGAAGTCGGATTAACTCCGCTTTTGTCGAGTTTTAAAAATGAAAGTTTTTAGAATAAAAAAATAGAGGGGAAGAGGGGACTTACTGGCTACAATGTTAGAGGGGAGAAGGGGGAAGCTAGGGAAAGTGTCAGGGCGTCGTTTCCTCACCGGAATCTCCTCGGAACTTCATTGGAACTTCTCCCTTTGCTAACTCCACTTGCACAACTTGAGACTTGAGAATTTTTTAGAGTTTTTGTAATGAAATTCTGAGCGAGGATGGGTGAAATGGAGTGTGGTATTTATAGGAAAAATTAGGGTTTAGAGGGTTAAATAATGCATTAAAAATATGTATTAAAACTTGGATTAAAGGTGATTTAATATTCTCTAGATGAATACAGAGAAAATAAACAATATGAGAGAAGTGGGGTAGGCCAAGGGGTGCCAGAGGAAATTTTTGGGGAGCATTCCCTACGGGGGGCCCGACGATGTGATTGTTACGAGAGATTTAAGTGCTTAGGCTATTTTTGATCAAATAATTAACCGCAATCAAGAACGGTGTCGCTTGGTAGCTAGCCGGTTGAGTACGGGTCGGTCCACAGGGAGATGGATTCCTATTCTTTGTGTTTTAACGAGTTAAAAACAAAAGATTTTGGGTTTTATTTTAAAATCTAAGAATGAGATAAATGTTTATAAAAAGCTTGCTAGGGTTAAGATTAGGTTAGTTTGGAAAATCAATTATTCTCACAGCTTTCTTTGCCCTAATTAAGAACTTTTAGGTATTAAGGTAATAGTTAATAAAGGGGATTAGTACGATCGGGAAGAAACTCGGTTTCTTCCCTTCGGTACTTGTCCGTCCTTTCTTAACTCTTACCCTAACCTCTATGGAAAACAATCACAACCGGTCTTTAATTAGGGAATCACCGCTACCTCGTGGGATATGATGCCGTAGTGAGCGGTGTGTGTATGTATGCATAGAGCCTACTTTAAAATGTTGAACGGGCAAGAAAGGGGTGAGAGATTTTCATCTCTCAAATCTTTTCCAAACCTAACCCTAGCAAATGAGGAACTACTCACTCATTAGGGAATTGATAAACAAGTTCATTTTTTATGGTTTTAATTTAATAATTATGGCAGATAAAAAAATTTATAACTACGGCAGATAAAAAAATTTATAACTACGGCAGATAAAAAATTTATAACTATGGCAGAAAAGAAATTCAAGATAGAAAAAACTTACTCTTTATTGATGCATTCTTTGACGATTACAATGAATGGAAATCTAAGATCTAGAAATTAAAATAGGCATCTCAAAAGAGAGGTACCCAAAAAAGGCACGCTCCTAAAAGAGCTGTAGGGTTCCTATTTATAGATAATAGAAACCCTAGGGTTTACATCTGATCCATATTTAGAATTACAAAAATACCCTTCAGAAAACCGAGTCAATGCAACGACGCACCGACACGTGCGATGCACGGCCGTGGATCCGCAGGCATAAGCCTGGTTTGGCCGCGGTTCCGCGGCCATTTGATAGTCTTGATGCATCATATCTTCAGGGCTTCATTCTGTTGCTTTTTCCTTCTATTTTATTCACTTGGTTCTTCAGAATGTCTTCTAGTTTCTTCCAGATTTCCACAGTGCAGAATATTGTGGATTTTTCCCGTTTGTTTCGTGTTGAAGTCTTGAATTTTGTGTTGCCTTTGTACTTTGTGCAATCGAACTGTTTTTTGATCTTCGTTTGTTCCTTAAACTGTAGGCATCATAAAGATTCTTCTATTTGTTGGTCGTAGTCTCACTTTTGTAGCGTCTTTTCACAATTTTCACTGCATTGTTCCGAGAACCTGTAACCTGCAACTATTTAGCAGACATGGATCAAAAGCACCTATTTATTTGTAAAATGTTTAAGAATGGGGAATATAATAATTCAAAATTATGAGATGAACAAATACCCCCAAACTTATCTTTTGCTCGTCCCGAGCAAAACTATATTTATTCTTGAAAAAAAAACCTAACCTCACTTTCGCAGGGAAACACGATTGCACTGAGCTCGTGCAACAAGCCGTTAAACCTCTAGGTGTCCTTAGTAGGAGGAGTGTTGTCTCCTGAGGGTTTTCAGCAGATACTACCCACAAAATCCGATCAATTTGGCCTATTGACTTTTATTCTTCAATTAGGTTTTCTAGCAAGAAATTCTATTATCTTCAACTCAGAAATTATCAACCCGTATTTTTCATGCTTCCTTATTATTTAACTTAAAATTGTATATGTTCTGTAAATTTATTTAGCTTTTAGCATCTTTTGAGTTTTCCTTCTAAGGTTCCATCTCAACTTAGGAATTTTTTTATCATCTCTACTAAAAATATAAGTCCTATTTTTCATTCCTATCTCTCATCCAAACCTCAATCATATACCCCTACATGTGTGTATGTATCACCCCTACACTTGGAAATTCAATTCAAGCTCTTATACTCTTGTCCATCATCCAAAGTACTTTTAGTTGGTGAATTTTTAGATGAAATTGCTCACACATTCTTCATGCGACCGTTAATACTTCTTGAGGTACTAACGACCGATTACAAAACGTGTTTGCGCATTATGGCGTAATTCCTCGTCTTGTAATACCTAAGGCTTTAGCAGTGACTCCCAAACCAGTTGGTCTAAGGCACTAGGTGATAAAGCACCCTCGCTATATATTTTTTATTTTACACATCCTTAAGTAATTACAAAACCAGTGTTCATTTTTTTTATATCTCTTTATTCACACTTATAATTTTATTTTCCTTCATACTAAGGATTTTAGACAAGAGCATTTCAAGGTATCCTCTACTATTCCAAATTTCAAGGTTTGTATTTGTGCAAGTTGTAGAGTATATATTTTCAGAATTTAGACATAAGCTTAGGGATTATTTTTCAGACTTACACTTCAATAAAAATTTCAATACTCTTCTTTTATTTTGACTTAGCCCAAGAAGTGAACTCAAAATTTGCCCATTTCTAAGTAAACTACAAAGACATATTTTTTCTACCGTTAAATTTTAAGAAAGCTTATTTTTAGGGTTTTTAATTTACTAAGTTTTGGATCTAGTTTTTCCTAGATAGTTAACCGTCTTCTCAAACTCAAGTCAAATATGGCCAAAATTGAATTTTTCAATTTTTATAATTTTTCAATTTTTATGGGTTTTTAAAATAAGTATGCAAAATGCAAAAATATACATATGAATACGAATGAAGAAACCTTACCGAGCACACCCCCAAACTTAAACTTGACAGTGTCCTCACTGTCAGGCTACACCAAGAGGGTCAAAATTGTCGGCACTCCCTTATTTATTATTTATCTTTAAAACTGGAAATTTACAAAAAAAATACCCCAAAATAACATCTTTTTTTATATATATTTTCAAGTGGTAAACGCACCCCCAATCATACGGTTGGCTAAAAATCATTTTTCTTTCTAGAGCCAACATAATCTCCCCCAAACTTGAATTAAACAATGTTACAAGTCAATGCCAAGCTTTGCAAAGGCCAAAAGTCAATACCAACCATTCGAAGAATTTATCAGTGAAACACAGCGGTTGGTGGAAGAGTATGTTGTCTAAAATCACGAAGAAGTGGGGAAGAGATAAGTGGTGTAATAGAAATGGGTTGCATCTCAATTTGAAGAGATGACAAAGTGATTGTGACGATGGATTACTCGCATTTTTGTGATTGACAAGAAGAAGGGGCGGAGGTTCAATTTCTTTTTGGAGTTGATTCATCTCAATACCCGTGTTTTCTAAAAATGCGAGCTCATCAGCGAAAATTTCCTCAAAGCTTTCATCGATACCCCGAAGAATAATGTCATCAGAAAGAATGGGGCGATTCTAGACTCCATGAAAGATTCATAATCAGCGTTAAATGTTGACCCGGACAACTTAATGGAAGAGTCCGTATGTGTATAATACATAGTTGGGTTAAACAACGTATGAATGGATTATGGATCAGTATCCTGAAGCTGATCAAATTCGCTGCTGTCGACATCCATTAATTCGACAGAACATGCATGAGCAGAAGGTTCGGAGGGCAGACTTCCTATCTTGTAAATGTTGAACTCACTTGATATCTTCCCGAAGGATAGAGTCATAGAGCTGTTACGACAGTTGATTACATCATTGGAAGTGGCCAAAAATGGTCGACCGAGGATCACCGGAATTTGGTTTCGTGGGTTAGCCACAGGCTGTGTGTCCATAACAATGAAATCAACGGGGAATATGAAGTCCCCTACTTTGATCAACACATCCTCTAACTCACCCCTAGGATGGGTGATGAATCGATCGTCCATTTGGAGAGTACAATGAGCGGGTTTCAACTCTCCAACACCTAATTGCTCATAAAAGGAATAGGGAAGCAGGTTAACACTGGAACCAAGATCTAAAAGTGCACGATTGATATTCTTATCCCCAATTGTTATTGAAATTGTAGGACAGCCAGGGTCCTTTCGTTTTTGGGGTAAAGGTTGAGGTTGGTTAATAGCATTGCTCACGGCTCTAGCTACAAATACTTTCTCGGGTACCTGAGACTTCCTATTCTTGGTGCATAAGTCCTTCAAGATTTTAGCGTAAGAAGGGACTTGTTGGATGGCATCCAAGAGAGGTATGTTAATGTTAACCTGTTTGAATAACTCCACAATCTTCTCCATTTGTGGAGTTTGTTTATTGGATCTCAACCTGTTTGGAAATGGAATATTTTGAAAATTTGTTGAGTCCAGTGTTTATGGAGTAGATTGTGGAGTTGGAACGGATCCCAGTGTTGGTGTTATCGTGGAGTGAGATGTGGGTCCGTTTGAATTAGAAAAAATAGGGCCTTGTGAAGAATGAAGAACAGGCTCTGACAAAGAAGAAGATGACAAAAGAAAATGAAGAAGAAGAAGATGAAGAAGCGGCGGCCGGGGTTTCATCACTAATACCCACATTATTGTGCAACGCTCTTCCAGATCTCAACGTGGTCACAGCATTTACATTATGATTTTGTTGTTCATAAGCAACATGTGCGTTGTGTGTGTGACCGGGATTTGGCAATGGTTGGGACGGAAGCTTTCTCTTTTCTCGCTCGCTTAACGCAGCATTTAGTTGTGCAATTTGGGCCTCAATTGATTTGATGCTCTGATCATGTGAAGCACTGTTTTGCACCAAAAACTGAATGGAAGTCTCCAACCTTGCTGAGATTTGTGTAGATTGTTTTAAAAACGCATCCAAACTTCGTTCTAGCGAGAAAACCTTATCGTTATTCGGCTGAAAAAAAAAATTTTGATGATAAGAGTTGTTGGGTATAAAATTGTTCATTCGGTTTGGGTAAGGTTGGGGTTGGAAAGGTTGCTGATATTGAGTTTGTTGAGGGGCTTGTTGTTGTGGAGGAGGCCTTTGAAAGTTGTTGTTGCCTTAGAATTGTTGTTGATTTTGATTCCAAGCAAAATTTGGATGGCTCCTCCAACCAGGATTGTAAGTTGAAGAGTATTGATCAATTCTTTGTCTTTGTTAAAAGGCAGCATTGACTTGATCTTGTCCTTAAACAGGTGGATTGTAAGGACACTCTTCAGTAAGATGGGACGTATCCGAACAACAAGCAAAAAGAGTCCGTGTGGTTAAAGTTGGGGCAGGAGAAGGCGATGAGAATTTGCTCTTAATTGCTTCTAGCTTTTTCGTGAGTGCAGCCATTTCGGCCTTCATTGCAATCGACATATCAAGTTGATGTATGCCTGCCCTAGATTGACCTGATGAGGTAGATGAAGTGGTCTTAGTGCTTTCCCACTGTAGTGTTTGTTCAGCAAGATCGTCGAGAAATTGCCAAGCTTCCTCGCTAGATTTTGTAAGAAAGTGACATTGACAAATGGTTTCCAACAACTGCTTAGTTGCTGGGTTCAGTCCTTCGTATAAAGTTTGGCAAAGTTGCCAATTTTCGATACCGTGGTGAGGGAACTGAACAAGGAGGTCCTTAAATCTTTCAAAACACTTCCAAAAAGGTTCGGAAGGAAGCTGGGAAAATTGAATAATTTCGTTGTGAATTCTCGCGGTCTTGTGGTGTGGGTAAAACTTTTTTAGAAAAGCCTTAACAAACTCTTCCCAATTTTTTATGGAGTGTGATGCTGTGCTATATAACCATTTTTCAGCTAGGTCACATAAAGTGAATGGAATGACACGTAGCCTTATAGCATCATCAGAAAGTTGTGTGGTCTTCATCATTGTGCAAACATTCAGGAATTTGTTAATGAAGATGTAGGCATCTTCGGATTCCAGCCCGTAAAATTTGGGCAACATATTGATGAAATGGGGTTTAATTTTGAAGTTATCCCCATTAGCCGGTGGAAGTGAAAGACAAGTGGGAAGTGCGGTGCGGACGGGATAGAAAAGATCCTGGAGCGCGATTCGTTGGGGCGCTTCGACAGGAGGGTGTGGTGGGTTATTCGCACCTAGTGGAGGTGGAATCAGTCCCGCAGGTAAGGAGTTGTTAGGATTGAATCCCGACATCTCCTTAGAAGATGATGAATTTGAAGATGAACGTAAATAAGTGGATGGAATTTCGATTTCGGAGTCGAAAGCGTCGTCAGTCGGCACTAACGAGACACGGACTAAACGGGCGCTAGTGTCCCTAGACCCACTGGACATACACTAAAGAGGTGTAGTGTAGTCAAAAAGTAAAAATAGAAGGTGGGGGTAAGAAAAAGTCAATGGAAGAAAGTGGGTGCAAGTGGGGTGCAATGGATTTCAAGCGACAAAGTGGCAAGTTTTTGTAAAAAAAAAAATTGTTTTTTGATTTTGTTTTTTATAAGGATTTTTTTTGCAAAAGATTTTTATAAGGAGCTTAAACACACGTTCAATCAATCACAATATGCACAATCAAGCCTAGATCTAGGGTCTCCTAGGTCAACTAGACTGCTCCTAACTGTTCCAAAAGGCAAGTTGTGAGATCCTCAAATCGCCTCTTCACCGCCAATTGTGGCCAGATAAGCACAAGTAAAGAAAGGAGGGATCCACTTACGAATCACCGTGAGACAGGCCTTTTAAAATTACCTTTCCTACTTGTCTAGCCTAGGCACCACAAAGTCTGGTTTAGATAAACGACCGATGCCTACAACTATTCCTTTGTCCTAATGAGCACGACAGTCCTTATAGGCTGAGTCTAATCTTTTTTTAATTAACTCGATGGTTGATGCGAATGCTTTTTGTGATTTTTGGGGTCCTAGGAAGGGTAATGAAATCCCCATCCAATCGGGATTGGTGTTATAGCCCCTTAAAAGTCAGTTTTAAAAATGCAAAGCAGTAAACACACAAAACACTTGCCAAAAAAAAATTCTTTTATTGCGGCGCAAAGAATCCTGCACAAGATCAAGTTATTGGAGAAGGGGGAGAAATTTTTACGCAAAGAACCCTGCAGGAAAATTTTTCAGAGGAGTTTAGAGGGTTACAGAGAAGAAAAGAAAGCTTACAGAGAAGATTCAGAAGGCTGACGTCACCAATGCGCGGCGGACGCACGGCAGAAAGCACACTTTAGCCGCGGTTCCGCGGTCTAAAACTCTGTTAAAGCCTCCAAATTTTTTATGTTTCTCTGTTGTGGTTCTCCTCTGTTTGTTCAGATCTGCTGTTTGCTGTTTTGCTCACTGGATTTTTCCAGATCTGAATCTGTTCGTCTTTCCGATCCTGCACAATTCAAACAAAAACCCTTCAAAAAATAACAAGATGATAATTTTTTTATATTTTTCAGTTTTTATGATTTTTCAATTTTTTAATTAACTCGAAATTGCAAAAAGAAAATAACTACGTCATCCCGGGCAACGACGCCATTTGATTGTTACGAGAGATTTAAGTGCTTAGGCTATTTGTGATCAAAGAATTAACCGCAATCACGAACGGTGTCGCTTGGTAGGTAGCCGGTTGAGTACGGGTCGGTCCACGGGGAGATGGATTCCTATTCTTTGTGTTTTAACGAGTTAAATCCAAAAGATTTTGGGTTTTATTTTAAAATCTAAGAATGAGATAAAAGTTTATAAAAAGCTTGCTAGGGTTAAGATTAGGTTAGTTTGGAAAATCAATTATTCGCACCGCTTTCTTTGCCCTAATTAAGAAATTTTATGTATTAAGGTAATAGTTAACAAAGGGGATTAGTACGATCGGGAAGAAACTCGGTTTCTTCCCTTTGGTCCTTGTCCGTCCTTTCTTAACTCTTACCCTAACCTCTATGGAAAACAATCACAACCGGTCTTTAACTAGGGAATCACCGCTACCTCGTGGGATAGGGTGCCGTAGTGAGCGGTGTGTGTATGTATGCATAGAGCCTACTTCAAAATGTTGAACGGACAAGAAAGGGGTGAGAGATTTTCATCTCTCAAACCTAACCCTAACAAGTGAGGAACTACTCACTTATTCGGGAATTGATAAACAAGTTCATTTTTTATAGTTTTAATTTAATAACTATGGCAGATAAAAAAATTTATAACTACGGCAGATAAAAAAAATTATAACTACGGCAGATAAAAAATTTATAACTCTGGCAGAAAAGAAATTCAAGATAGAAAAAACTTACTCTTTATTGATACGCTCTTTGACGATTACAATGAATGGAAATCTAAGATCTAGAAATTAAAAGAGGCATCTCAAAAGAGAGGCACCCAAAAGAGGCACGCTCCAAAAAGAGCTGTAGGGTCCCTATTTATAGATAATAGAAATCCTAGGGTTTACATCTGATCCATATCTAGAATTACAAAAATACCCTTAAGAAAACCGAGTCAATGCACCGACACGCACCGATACGCACCGACAAGTGCGATGCACGGCCGCGGATCCGCGGCCATAAGCCTGGTTTGGCCGCGGTTCCGCGACCATTTGATAGTCTTGATGCATCATTTCTTCAAGGCTTCATTCTGTTGCTTTTTCCTTCTATTTTATTCACTTGGTTCTTTATAATGTCTTCTAATTTCTTCCAGATTTTCACAGAGCAGAATGTTGTGGACTTTTCCCGTTTGCTTCGTGTTGAAGTCTTGAATCTTGTGTTGCCTTTGTACTTTGTGCAATCAAACTGTTTGCTGATCTTCGTTTGTTCCTTAAACTGTAGGCATCATAAAGATTCTTCTATTTGTTGGTCGTATCTCACTTTTGTAGCGCCTTTTCACAATTTTCACTATATTGTTCCGAAAACCTGTAACCTGCAACTATTTAGCAGACATGGATCAAAAGCATCTATTTATTTGTAAAATATTTAAGAATGAGGTATATAATAATGCAAAATTATGAGATGAACACGGTGTCGGCCGTACAGGTAAAGTCGGCCCAAATCCGGCGATGGAGGGTGTAAATTTGGCCATGTGTCCCTCTCGATTCATATACCCTCGTGCATATGTTTGATTATTCTGTAAGTCATCATCTTATGTGTAGTACACGTGCAAACTCTTGGGCTTCTAAAAGATTAAAAGAAAAATTAAATAAAAAGATAATGCAGCCGGGGGATTCGATCACAGGGGCTACATCACAGCAGTGTAAGGCTTTATCAATGAGCTACAAGTACTTTCTTGCTGTTAAAAAGTAAAACAAATAGTTATAGTGTACACAGGATTGCAAATATTTTATTTGTACATTAATTTTTAAACAATTTTCTGTACATTGAAATTGGAGTTGTTACAACCTACCCTCCTTACAAAAATTTCGTCCTCGAAATTTACAATTATTTTAAGGACTAGTTTACAAACAATTGAGGGTATCTTGCATGCATGTCGTCCTCACGTTCCCATATTGATTCTTCTGGTGAATCTTTTCTCTACATCACTCGAACCAAGTTGACTTCCTTATTCCGAAATGACTTCACATTTCTATCCAGGATCTCAACAGGTTATTTCTCACAGGATAAATCAGGCTGTACAGTGAGCTCAGAGTGATCAAGAATATGGCGGGGGTCACTCACATACTTTCTGAGTTGGGATATATGGAAAATATTTTCCACTCCTTTCAATGAAGGTGGAAGTGCCAAGCGATATGCCACTTCACCGACTCGTTCGAGTATGCTGAACGTTCCAATATACCTCGGACTGAGTTTACCCCGTCTTCCAAAATGAATCACTCCACGGTTCGGAGATATCTTCAAAAATACATGTTCTTCCGCTTGGAACTCCAAGTGACTGCGCTTTGCATCAGCCCAGTGCTACTGTCGATCTTGGGCTATGCGCATTCTTTCCCTGATAGTACGAACCACATCGACGGTTGCTACTATCATCTCAGGTCTAAGGAGTTCTCTATCTCCGATATCGTCCCAAATTAATGGCGATCGACACTTCCTTTCATATAAAGCTGCAAATGGTGTCATTCTGATACTTGCTTGGTAGCTGTTGTTGTATGAAAACTCCACAAGATGTAGGTGACACTATTAATCACGATTTGGCCAAATCCGTATTTTTACATTGTCACGGCCAGTGCACCTTGTCATGTTACATTTTTGTTACATGTTGGTTTCATTTGCATTGTTGGTTTTTGGTTTTATTTGTGAGAGAGAGTGAGAGTGAGAAAGAGAGAGAGAGACCCTTGATCAAATTCTTTATTTCATTTTCCTTCTTTCTTCACTTCTCTTCTTCTTCAATTCCTCCGCCTCCTCCACCTCCATGAATCATCTCCAAATAATCACGAAAACCACACTCTCTTCACAAAGTCTGAACTCCATTTGATGCAAGTCTTGTTAAAGTTTCCACTGTGCGGTGAGATTCAATGCTAATGGTTGGCGACTAAGGGCATCAGGAACTACATTCATCTTCCCTGGATAATATTGTAGGTTGATGTCGAAGTCTGCCATAAGTTCAACCATCTTCTCTGCCGCATATTCAACTCTTTCTGAGTAAACACATATTTTAGACTCTTATGGTCCGTGTATATGTCCACTCGTTCACCAAGAAGATAATGGCGCCAAATTTTAAGAGCAAAGATAACGGTCGCCTCCAAATCATGCGTCGGATAGTTGCGCTCATGAATCTTCAGCTGTCTTGAAGCATAATCTACCACTTTACCGTGCTGATGTAGAACACATCATAATCCCTTACCGGATGTATCGCAATGCACTTCAAAACCTCCAGATTGGTCCGGTATGACGAGAATAGGTGTTGATGTCAATCTTGACTGAGTTCTACGAAAGCTCGTTCGTATACTTCTGACCACATGAATTCTTCATCTTTACGTGTGAGCTTGGTCAGGGGTGTTGCAATGTTCGAAAAACCTTCAATAAACCTTTTGTAATATCCTGCTAAACCCAAGAAACTTCAAATGTCCTTCACTGACTTCAGTGTCGGGCATTCGCTTACTGCTGATACTTTAGCTGGAACTACAGAGATTCCATCGCCCGATACAATATGTCCGAGAAAACCGACTTGATCTAGCCAAAACTCGCATTTGCTATACTTTGCGTAGAGTTGATGTTGTCATAGAGTTTTCAGGACAATTCGTAGGTGCTCGGCATGTTCTTTCCGACTCTTAGAATACACCAAGATGTCGTCGATGAAGATGACAACAAACTTGTCTAGGTACTCTCGGAAAACTTGATTCATTAGGTTCATGAATATAGCTGGTGCGTTGGTCACTCTAAATGGCATTACAAGAAATTCGTAATGTCCATAGCGAGTTCTGAATGTCGTTTTATGGATATCATATTTTTTTACCTTCACCTGATGATAACTCGAACGAAGATCTACCTTGGAGAAAACGCAAGATCCACTTAGCTGATCGAACAGATCGTCGATGCACGGGAGTGGTGATCGCACGCCGATGGCGTGTCGGATGTTCAAAGAATTAAAGTGTAACCGCGATCAGGACGGTGTCGCTTTGCAGCTAGCCGGTTGAGCACGGGTCGGTCCACAGGGAGATGGTGTTATTTTACCTTCTTGTCTTAGACGAGTCAATAAAGAATTGTATGAGTTTGATTCTAACCTATGTGTTTATTTGCAGGTATAAAGTTGTTAAGAAAAATACGAGATTGTAAGCTAAGAAATTCGTACTCAAAACCTTTGAGCCGAGTCTTGACCAATTGAAGCTAGAGCAATCGGCAACAACGTGGATTAGGGGATTTAAGCGCGGTATTCGTGGAATCCGGCTTATTTACCCTTGTCCTTCCGTTGTTGTCTCTTGCTTTCGCCTCCGGCCAAACAGAACGCAACCGGTCTTGGTTAAGAATCACCGTTACCTTGTCAGGGTAGGGTGCCTAACGGAGCGCTTGCGTAACGTTTGGGCGGAGTTCAAATGGAAAATAACGGGAAAAGGAAATGAGGAAAGAAGTGTTAACTTACAATGCCGTATTGATTCTTAACAACGACGATAATTACAACATTCACAATATGAACAACAAAGAGCAAAAGAAAAGAACAAAGAAAAGAAAAGATACAAGAATGAAAGTGCATGAATTAAAATGCATGAAATAAATTGCAGGTAATAAACGAGTAATAAAAAGCGGGTAATAAAAAGAACAAGGAACCAGGACTCAAGACAAGCATGTGATCAATAGCCAACCCTTAAACTTGCAAGCTCAATCAAGAGGTTGCAAGATCAAGGGAAGGGTAGAGAACGCATGTGAAATGAAGTGCTAGTCCCGTGAGAAAATACGACCCTTGAGATCAATAACTAACCATTAAACTTGCAAGCTCAATGAAGAGGTTGAATGATCAAGAGAAAGCAAGAATCTCAAGGGGGAGCCAAACTAACAAGAAAGATACAAAACCCTCATCTTCATTAATCTCCCACTCAAAAGCTCTCACTACAATTTCATGAAAAAAGAATGAAGAAGAAGAAGAAAGAACAACAAAACTACACAAAAAAGAGGATGAAGAAAAGCTCTCCTGGCTAAGCTCTGATCCGGGGTATTTATAGGAGGATTGAAGAAACCCTAAGGCAATATTTTATTCCCAAATACACTGTGCCACCTACCCCCAAAATCCTACAGAGTGCGGCGCCTGTACGGCCGCGCATCCGCGGCTAATACCCCCTATTGGCCGCGGATGCGCGGCCATGTGGTGGGCTTGGAGGGTCTGGTTTCTGTGGGCTTCTGGTGTTTGCATGTTCTTCTGATAAATATGTACAGATTATCAAAATCCTTCCATGATTGCTTCAGTTTCCAGAGTCAACATTGATGGCTTTACTTTTCAACACTTTTGAATTCAACTCCCTCGGGTCCCACACATCTTTGAATATCTTCAGTTGGCCCCACGCATCTTTGAATATCTTCAGTGGGCCCCACGCTTGACCAGAAATGATGACTGTTTTCGTCCTGCCCTTTTGAACTGGTAAGCGGTACTAGACGGATGCGGATGACTGAAACCCGGCTTTTATCTGTCTGTGACAGATGTTCTGGATTTTGGCGTAACTGTGGAGATTTAGTGTTGATTTGCAGTATTTGTACCGGAAACCTGTATTCTGTAAATATGTAGCAAACACGGATTAAAAATACCTACCTATAAACATACGAGCGTAAGAATGGGCGGTATAAAATGCAATATTCTGTGATGAACAAATACCCCCAAACTTAACTTTTGCTCGTCCCGAGCAAAACCAATTATTCACAAAAATAAAATGATAACCGCACTTTCGCAGGGAACGCGATTGCACTGAGCATGTGCAACAAGCCGTTAAACCTCTAGGTGTCCCTAGTAGGAGGAGTGTTGTCTCCTGAGGGTTTTCAGCGGATACTACCCACAAAATCCCGTCAAGCTAGTGTCATAAGTTAACATCGACTCTACTCCTATAGTTTAGTATTTATGTTAGAAACTCTATTATCCTAAGTTAGAAATATCCAACCCTTATTCTTCACACCTCATATCTATTTAACCTTAGATCATATACGTTCCAAAAAAAATTTAAAAAGATGTTGGTTCTCCTGAGTTTTCCTTCTAAAGCGCGGCCTCAAATCAGTGATTTTTATCAACTTTACAGAAAACACAAGTCTTATTCTTCCTCGCTATCTTTTATCCAAATATCGATTATATACCCCTACATGTGTGTATATTTGCACCCCTACACTTAAGAATTCAATTCAAGCTATAGTACCCTTGCCCTAATACCTAATACTACTTCTTTTCATTAAGGATGGACGGATTTGCCCACACACCTTTCATGCGACTATTAATGCTTCTTGAGGCACTAACGGCCGATTACTGAATATGTGAACTTTAAAGCGTAAATAGCAGTTTCCAGGTCTTGACTTTATTCTATTTTTTTCTTTTTCTTTCTCTTTTTTCTTTTTCAAGACCGGATATATTTTTCAACGTGCTCTTTTGGAGTTTAGCTTTAAATACCGTTTTTTCTTTCATACTAGGCTTTCAGGCAAGAGTATTTCTAGGTATCCTCTACTATCCCAAGTTTCAAGGTACGTGTACGTGCAGTTTGTAGGGTATATACTTTCTAAATTTGAACTCAAGAAAAGAAACTATTTTTCAGACTTATCCTCCAGTAAAGCTTCAATACTTTCCCCTCATCTTGACTTAACTCAAGAACTGAACTCAACGTATACTTACCAAAGTCAGACAGAATTGAGGGTTATTTTTAGGGTTTTCAATTCCTAAGCCTAGAATTTAGTTATTTCTAATATATCAACTAAACTTTCGGAATAAAGATCTAAGTTACCCTATTAGCTAACTTGACGACAAAGTTTTTATATTTTGGAAAAATTTTCGATTTTTATGGGTTTTTTAATAAGGTATGCAAATGCAAAATATACAAATGAATGCGAAGGAAGAAAGCTTACCGAGCACACCCCCAAACTTAAACTTGACAGTGTCCTCACTGTCAGGCTACACCAAGAGGGTCAAAATTGCCGGCGCTACAAAACAAAAAAAAAAGGAAAAACAAGAAGATATATACAAAAAAAAGGGTTCCCCCCAAACTTAAGTGAAACAGTGTTTCCACTGTTAAGCGTTGAAGTTCAGGATCAGGGGGGAAAGAACAGTATCAAACTATACAAGGCCTTACACAGGCCAAAAGTGAGCACCAACCATTCAAAGATTCTATCTCTATAATGTGCGGGTAGGTGGGAGAAGGTGAAAAGGAAAGAAATGGGGAATACGCGAGACCGTATGTAGATAGAAGTGGTATACGGTCTCGGTATATGAGAAGAAGAAGAATGGCGGAAGGGAAAAAGAAGTGGAGTACGAACTTGAGGGTGCAAATGGAGTAAATAGATTAGCACAATTTGTGATGACCGATGTGTGAAAAGTGATTGTGCTAATATATTTACTCGTCGAGAAATTGGGTCGAATCCCTCAAGATTCGTAAGAAACCATGGGTACGCCGAACTTGGTAAACCAGACATAGTAAATGAAAGTAAGACGGGTTCTTGCAAGGTCGGAACGATGGAAAGGGTGGAGGGAAGTGGTTGAGGAAGGATATCGGTTAAGGGTTCTGGAGGGTGTACACAGTCAGTGAAAAGAACAGGATGAATTGGAAGATCCGACTCATCATCTAAAACTGTTTCATCCTCAAAATTATTCTCAATATTCTCCTCAAAATTTATCTCATCCATGCCTTCATCATCAATATCAAGACGCATATGGAGTTTGGGAAAAACAGTTAAAGACTCGGGATGATGATTTGAAGAGACAAACTCAGCCAAATCCACGGGTTCATCATCCAAAATATTCCCAGCGTCAATATCCTTTATCAAGTGAAAATCAAAATTCTCTGACACCTCAACAAAAGTATGGATATCAATCGATTCAGGTTCTAGAGTGGAGGTGTAGAGGTCAAAAGGTTTGGGATCGGTTTCACTTGGAAGAGACCCTTCACAATCGGGCAAATCAAACACTACAAAGTCGCACAACTCATTAATCATTCTATCTTCAACTGGTGAATCGTTTGGAACACTAGATAGACATTCAAAACAGGAGTTTTGGGATTCAATTTGGGACGGGTAGGTTTGATTGGGAAGGGTGTATATCTCACTCTCTCCACTCAAATTCTCAGCCTGTCCTGCCGCCTCATCATACATTGAAAAAGTTGGAGCTAGTTGAAAACTAGCTACCGGGTCACTAGGTTGCATGAGGGCGGCCATGGACGCATTCAAATCCATCATCTGTTGGCTTGACGCTACCCTAAAGTCTTCCAAGGACTGTTCTAGACTAGACATTGGTTGTGAAGGGGTTTCAGTAAAAGATTCAAAGTTGGTTGGATACTGAAAACTCCCAAATGGCGGTTCTGATGCAATGTCTAGGGAAGGTGCAAAAGTAGGGTAGGATTGGTAGGAGTTGAATGGCTGGACAGGAGCAGTATCAACATTTGGATAGGAAGGTGAATGGAATTGTTGATCAAAAGAATTTGAAGCGGTGAAAGGAGTGAAAGATCGGCTACGAGATTGTGCAATATGTTCAGCAATGGACATTGGTCTCAGGGTTACAACTGGACTTTCAAAAGGGGTATCGACACAAGAAGGGGTGAATGTTTGAAACGGTTGATACGAAGTGGATTGCGGAGTCCAGTTGTTTGTCCTAGACGCGTCTATCCGATCTTTCAAAGAAACTTTGGGCATGGAGGGGTCGTTCGATGTTCGGCCAAAGCAAGAACCGTATGAAGTAATGTATGGTTGTGGGTACCAAAGTTCGGCAAGAGTTTTGTGAGGTGGGGTACCCATGATATGAAGAGAGAGAGAGAGAGAAAGGTAGAGAAAAGGAGGGGAAAAAGAATGTGAATTTTTTTTAAATTTTTTTTTTAAAAAAATATTAACAAAAGAACGAAGTATACACACAAAAAGAATATGGACAAAAATAATCACGACACAAAAATTACCACACACCTAATCGTTCTAGGGTTAACCTAGGTCAACTAGACCTGCTCCAGAACTTGATTGTCGAAGTAAAACTGTGTCGAGAAACAGGCTCAAGATACACTGATCACGAGGCCAGGTAAGTGCAGAGATAAGGGGAGGTTTTCCAACGCTTTCGCGAAGTTCCTTAATTAAATAACACTTTCTCTTTTGGCGGTTGCGCCGTTAACACTTTCCTAGACACCCCGTAAACAATATACCGTTAAGCGAGGTTCTAAACACAGTTAACTTCTCCTAGTGAGCGCGAAGTCCTTAAGGCTTAAAGTCTAGTTTCTTTTAAATTTTGTGTGGGTGAACGTTATGCTCAAGTTCGTGATTTGTGGGCCACGGAAAAGGTGATGAAATCCTTTACCGTATGTTGTGGGGTTCGCTTGCCCTTAAGTCCGTATTAATGTATGCAATGCGCAATTCAAAAATTCTATAAAGAATCAAACAATCGTTTTTTAGTTTAAGCACGGCACTGCAACAAATACGGGTTAGTCAATTGTGTTTGCTAGCGAACTTGCAAAAAATCCTGCAAAGAAGTATATTGGAAGCGTCGGATTTGAGAAGAAGGTGTTAGGAAAGTACGTACCGTTAAGTTTTGGGTTAGGAAACCCCCGTTGAATCAAATCCGGTAAGCTTGAAAGGTTCGCTTGCGCGGGTCAAACTACCCGGATCTTTGACACTGTACTTCGTAATCACCTTAGCCTTGAATGCACACTTTGCTCCCCACAAATCGCAGTTTTGCAAATACGCAAAAATCTGCACACTTGCCCACAAAAATTATCCAAAAAGAATATTTTTTTTATATATACAAAAAAAAGAATATTAACCCGAATAACAAGAAAGAAAATACGCTACCGTCTCTCCGGCAACGGCGCCATTTGATCGCACGCCGATGGCGTGTCGGATGTTCAAAGAATTAAAGTGTAACCGCGATCAGGACGGTGTCGCTTTGCAGCTAGCCGGTTGAGCACGGGTCGGTCCACAGGGAGATGGTGTTATTTTACCTTCTTGTCTTAGACGAGTCAATAAAGAATTGTATGAGTTTGATTCTAACCTATGTGTTTATTTGCAGGTATAAAGTTGTTAAGAAAAATACGAGATTGTAAGCTAAGAAATTCGTACTCAAAACCTTTGAGCCGAGTCTTGACCAATTGAAGCTAGAGCAATCGGCAATAACGTGGATTAGGGGATTTAAGCGCGGTATTCGTGGAATCCGGCTTATTTACCCTTGTCCTTCCGTTGTTGTCTCTTGCTTTCGCCTCCGGCCAAACAGAACGCAACCGGTCTTGGTTAAGAATCACCGTTACCTTGTCAGGGTAGGGTGCCTAACGGAGCGCTTGCGTAACGTTTGGGCGGAGTTCAAATGGAAAATAACGGGAAAAGGAAATGAGGAAAGAAGTGTTAACTTACAATGCCGTATTGATTCTTAACAACGACGATAATTACAACATTCACGATATGAACAACAAAGAGCAAAAGAAAAGAACAAAGAAAAGAAAAGATACAAGAATGAAAGTGCATGAATTAAAATGCATGAAATAAATTGCAGGTAATAAACGAGTAATAAAAAGCGGGTAATAAAAAGAACAAGGAACCAGGACTCAAGACAAGCATGTGATCAATAGCCAACCCTTAAACTTGCAAGCTCAATCAAGAGGTTGCAAGATCAAGGGAAGGGTAGAGAACGCATGTGAAATGAAGTGCTAGTCCCGTGAGAAAATACGACCCTTGAGATCAATAACTAACCCTTAAACTTGCAAGCTCAATGAAGAGGTTGAATGATCAAGAGAAAGCAAGAATCTCAAGGGGGAGCCAAACTAACAAGAAAGATACAAAACCCTCATCTTCATTAATCTCCCACTCAAAAGCTCTCACTACAATTTCATGGAAAAAGAATGAAGAAGAAGAAGAAAGAACAACAAAACTACACAAAAAAGAGGATGAAGAAAAGCTCTCCTGGCTAAGCTCTGATCCGGGGTATTTATAGGAGGATTGAAGAAACCCTAAGGCAATATTTTATTCCCAAATACACTGTGCCACCTACCCCCAAAATCCTACAGAGTGCGGCGCCTGTACGGCCGCGCATCCACGGCTAATACCCCCTATTGGCCGCGGATGCGCGGCCATGTGGTGGGCTTGGAGGGTCTGGTTTCTGTGGGCTTCTGGTGTTTGCATGTTCTTCTGATAAATATGTACAGATTATCAAAATCCTTCCATGATTGCTTCAGTTTCCAGAGTCAACATTGATGGCTTTACTTTTCAACACTTTTGAATTCAACTCCCTCGGGTCCCACACATCTTTGAATATCTTCAGTGGGCCCCACGCTTGACCAGAAATGATGACTGTTTTCGTCCTGCCCTTTTGAACTGGTAAGCGGTACTAGACGGATGCGGATGACTGAAACCCGGCTTTTATCTGTCTGTGACAGATGTTCTGGATTTTGGCGTAACTGTGGAGATTTAGTGTTGATTTGCAGTATTTGTACCGGAAACCTGTATTCTGTAAATATGTAGCAAACACGGATTAAAAGTACCTACCTATAAACATACGAGCGTAAGAATGGGCGGTATAAAATGCAATATTCTGTGATGAACAAGTGGATACTTGTTCTTTATAGTTACATCGTTCAGAGCTCTATAATCAATGCACATTCGATATAAACCTTCCTTCTTCTTCACAAATAGAACCGGAAATCCCCAACTTGAAGTGCTGGGACGAATCCATCCTTTCGTCAATAATTCGTCTAACTGAGTACGGACTTCCATCAAACTTTCAGGACTTAACTGATATGGTGCTTTGATCACCGGTTGTGCTCCAGGTACTAAATCAACGCTGAATTCAAGAGCTCGATCGGGAGGCAAACCTGATATGACTTCAGGAAATACATCATCGAACTCTCGAACTATCTCTGACTTCGATCCTTCCTCTGCTTGAAGTGTTGCAATCACTGCCTTCTTCGATTTTGCTTTGTATGTGCTTGGCTCCAGGGTACGGTCTCCACTTTTGAAATAAAAGACCGGATGGTCTGGAATCTCGAACACTACCCTCCTTTGACAACAGTTGATGGTAGCATAAAAAGTTTCGAGCCAATCCATACCCAAAACGACATCGAAATTCGGTATGTCCAACACCTTAAAGTCAGCATAGAATTCTCTGCTACAGACAACCACTGGATACAGGTTGTATCCCATTATTGCCTTTAGAACGCCGTTCCCTGAACTGACATTCCATCTGGATACGAGAGGTTTGACTGGAATCGCATGAGTTCGGACGAACCATTGCGACATAAAGCAATGAGATGCTCCAATATCAAAGAGTGCTAGTGCAGGAAGTGAGGCTACTAAGATTGTACCTAAGTTATGTGGGATAGGTCTTAGGTATAAGAAAAAGATATATAAATATGTATATAGACTGAAGGAATGTTTGAAAGGAAAGTGTTACCAGTAATGACTTGGCCGATGGCTTCTGTCTCTTTCATAGTCATTGTGAAAGCCTGTCGCCTTGGTACATTCCTCTTTACTAGAGGAGCATTCCTTTGTCCGTTCCTTTGTACTTGAGGTACGTTACGTTGAGCTTGATGGAACTGACGAGGAGGAGGTGCAGTCGGTCTACGAGGAGGTGGAGCAGGGAGAGCTAGTCTTGGAGCAGATGCCTGGATGGCTGGGCGCTGCTGGTAAGTAATTGCTAGTCTAGGTGCAGCATTTGGGTTGTGTCTATGAGGACAAGACCCAATGTCATGAGTAGCTGAGCTGCAGAATAAGCAAAGGCGATTTGCGTGCCTACAGTCCTTCGCCAAATGTTCATCTCTCCTGCAGTAGGTACAAAAGGCTGGGTTGGGCCGGTTGTTCGGTACTCCCGGTCTCCTGGGCACAAATTGTAGCCTTGAAGAGGCTCCTCCTTCCATCTGAGTGGCATGGCATTTCATCCCGGCAGAGTAAGGTCTTCCCTTCATCTTCACCACTGCCTCATATCGGTGGGCAGCTTTCAGGGCCAACTCGTGGGTTGGGAAATCCCCTGTAGCTAAAACAGCTTGGATTTCTGGATCTAACCCTTACTGAAATCGTCTGGACCTGATCTCAGCAGTCGGTATCAAGTGTGTCGCGAACTTGTTAAGGTCTTGTGTTAGCTGTGTAGTATGTGATGTTTGAAAATCGAATATTGAGACATCTCTTACCTACTGAGCATGGTAAACTCAGCGTCATATTCATCCACGGATTTTTTCCACATAGAACCCTGTTGTAGATGGATAAATTGTTGTTCCATGTCAAATCAGGCAGTCTCTGGGAAGTATTTTGCGTCGAACATGTTGCAAAAAGTCCTCCATTCGATAGGTTGATCAAGACAGCTTTCTTCCGCCGTCCACCAAACTCATGCATTGTCAGTGAGTTGCAGCTTCGCAACTCGAACCCAAACGATCTCTAGCACTTGTGCCGCTGCCAGGTCATCCTCAATACTACAGCCCATTCCTCATCTTCCAGAGGGCTCTCTTTTCCCGAGAATTGCTTGGGGTGCAAAGCCCGAAATTTCTTTACCCCGGGTGCTTCCGCTTCTGGACGGTTCATCAAAATAGCAGTCTGCTGCTGTTGTCCCTCCAGGAGGCTGCGGATTGCCTCAAGCAGTACCGTCTGCTCATTGATCGGAGCAGGTACGGTAGGCGTAAGCGGTAGAGGTGGTGGTGTGTTGTTGAAGTTGGTGCTGGTGTTGTTTGAAGAATCTATAACCTTGAAAGAAAAATTTAGGTTAGGACAGATTCAAAGTATATGAAATTGTAAAATTCAAAGAATATGAAATGTAAAAAATGTTTTTAGTTGTTGATTCTTATGTTATATTGCTTAGGAATGCATGCAGAATTGAACCGCATGTCCATACAGAACTAACCTGCATGGACCGCCGACAAAACCTGTCACGCCCCGCTTCCCGGTGTATGGCAAAGGGACGCGGCGAGGCCCGCTACGTATTTACTCAGAAATAAACACGCTAAGCATATATAAGCAATATAAAGTAAATGTACACAAGATACAAGAATATAAATTAACATCAACTTTATTTATTAAACATTCTTTTACAGATACAACTGAAATGTAAATACATGAATAGAAAGCAATGCCTAAACAATGGCATAACTGAAATGAAAAGTATGTACAAGTGCCTACTGCTCTTGGTCGATAGCAAACTGCTCCAAGTCTTTAGTACTGGGCTCGGTCTCTAGTGCGTCCAAATCACCTGAATACATTCCAAAGAAAGAAGAAAAGGAATGTCGTCGGCGAACAATCGTTCGGTAAGTCCCAAAGATGAGTAGAGATAGAATAGACAGAAAGAGAATATGACTCGTAATATTTGATTATAATGTTAACACGGTTATTTGTAGCTTGGTACATAATATGCCAATGTATACGAGAGGAGTCCCACTATTTCGGAGACTAAGGTATACGGAGCACAAGGAACCGTTCAGCCACGGTACAACGACAATGGATATTTAGGTTTGTTGTATTAAGATTACAGTCTCGTGCCACTTCTAACATATTCCGTACCAATCTACCCCTTAAAAAACCCCGCGATGTCTTTTGTATTAATTGTATTGTTTTGTTATATAGATGGATGACTTGCCGAAACCATGATATCAGTAAACAGAATGGATATAAATGGATAGTCATGTAGACGAAGTATATCCATGGTTCGATTCGGTCAATATAGATTGAAATAGATTGAATAAACGGATTCATGAATTCATGTTGTATTGTATTTTATACTTGAATCATATTCAAGTCAGATTGATTAGATTGGGACTCAGTGTGAGTCAGACACTTTGAAAAGAAATTGAAATCCTGAATTAGTTTTGATGTTATCGGTAACTGCTGCACATGGACGGCAGGATTTGTGTCTTTTTCCAAGATAATTACCGTATTGATAACACCGTTTGTTAGATTGTCTACCTTAGATAAGCAAGCACCCACTTTCTCCGGCTCCCTGAGGCTCAAAATAATTGGTCTCGCTTAAACCTATATTTAGTAGGGTCCTTATTGTAATTTAGTATAACTTGAGGGGTTTTATGTAAAAATAGTTTTGATACTTATTCGAAATATACCTCAAGTATTTAATTATCGTCTTTAGGGTTTTCATAGATGTATATTTTATAAAAGTGAAATTTCTAGTGAGTAGAACTTAGTTTTCATTGTATATGGTATTTTATTGAAATATTGGAATTGTTTTGTATTTGGATGGTAGTTTCATGTAATGGTGATTCTTTTGATTTAGAAAACTTGGAATATTTGTATAATATATTTAAAATAGATATTTTGATAATACTCATATGTATATATATATATATGCGGAGGTCTGCATCTCGCTCTACTAGGCCCGAGGACGTGCGATATCCCGCACCATCCCAATCAAGGTTCCCTAAAATAGGTTGTAGAGGCGTAATTGCAAGGAATTAGATAATACTTTTCTTAAAGAAAACGGTTTTGTAATAGTTTAGGGTATTTTAGTGTAACTCATAATATTCCCAAAAATATTGTCAAAAAGTAAATCGTGCTATGTCCAATATGTGTGTTGTGATGAGGTAGGTCATTACCTCGTGAGTTTTCTAAAGGTAATACAAGAAAATATGTGAATTATGGCGAAATGTAAAGTATATGGTATTTTACCGTAAAAATATGATAAAAATTATATAAAAGATTCTTTTAAGATGAAACTTATTTTAATGTGTTTGTTAATGTTTGTTAAACCTTATATGAGAGTATGGTATTAGATAGTTTAAGAAAAGTTAGAATTTTTAAAGAAAAACGAAACGGAAGTCTGATTAACTCCGCTTTCATCAAATTTTAAAAATGAAAGTTTTTAGAATAGAAAAAGAGAGGGGAAGAGGGGACTTACTGGCTACATGGTTAGATGGGAGAAGGGGGAAGCTAGGGAAAGTTTCGGGGCATCGTTTCATCATCGGAATCTCCTCGGAACTTCGTCGGAACTTCAACCTTTGCTAACTCCACTTGCACAACTTGAGACTTGAGAATTTTTGAGAGTTTTTATAATGAAATTTTGAGTGAGGAGGGGTGAGATGGATTGTGGTATTTATAGGAAAAATTAGGGTTTATAGGGTTAAAGAATGCATTAAAAATAAGTATTAAAAATTGGATTAAAAGTGATTTAATATTCTCTGGATGAATGCAGAGAAAATAAACAACATGAGGGAAGTGGGGTAGGCTAAGGGGTACCAGGGGAAATTTTTGGGGAGCATTCCCTACGGGGGGCCGGCGGTGCCAGCCGCAGGGGCAAAGTCACGGGCCCAAATCCGGCGATGGAGGGTGTAAATTTGGCCACGTGTCCCTCTCGATTCATATACTCTTGTGCATATGTTTGATTATTCTGTAACTCATCATCTTACGTGTAGTGCACGTGCAAACCTTTAGGCTTCTAAAAGATTAAAAGAAAAATTAAATAAAAAGATAATGTGGCTGGGGGGATTCGATTACAGAGGCTACGTCACAGCAGTGCAAGGCTTTAATAATGAACTACAAGTGCTTTCTTGCTGTTCAAAAGTAAAACAAATACTTATAGTGTACACATGATTGCAAATACTCCATTTGTACATTAACTTTTAAACAATTTTATGTACATTGAAATTGGAGTTGTTACACACACATAAACGACTACCATATCGTAAAGAACCATCTTCATGAATTAACAAGTCTGTTCGGAGTCCCGCTTCTACTTGTTCTCGAAACTTTTGCAATCTTGGATCATGCGACTGTGCTGCTGTAATGTTATCGATCAAGAATGGCTGTACTTGTAACTGCATCAACTGTCCTGAAGAATTTGGTGGTATAATTGTTCAGTCTAAAATATCGCACTTTTGATATAACATTTTCCTTACTTTTCTTAAATATCTAAATGTGTTTATTATAAATATGACACATATGAGGGTTTATCTGTAAAAATACTATTTTCATATGTTTATATATTATACTTAATATTATGAAGGAAAATGTATGCATATAATATAATATTTTGATAATTTAAATATGCATATCATATCAAATATCCTTAATTAATATTCTTAAAATATAATATCATATAAAATGGTTATGATAATATCTCAAAAATACCGAATATTACTAAAATTATTTGTTGAGATATTGTGCAGAAATTACATCAGAATCAAGGAAATCCGAGATATCGAGATCAAATCTGCCGAAATATTAAAGTAAATTGAAGAAATCAATTCCGGCAGAGACTTAGAGAAGATTTCCAAACTCCGAATATCCGAAAGATCACAACATGTCAACTAGAAGAAGCTCCAGAAATTTGCATCCAAGACCCCACCAGAGTGCCGCCCAACCACGGCTATAACCTACAATATGCGGCGGAACCGCCGCCGATATGGGGAGTTGAGATTTGGGATTTTCTGTGTATGATCATTTAAACAAACCCGAATTTATGGAATCTAGAGATTGCAACTTCTGTGACTATTAAATAGAACTCAGAGCCCCTCTTGGAAGTTCATCAAACCGAAGATATCACGAAGTTCAAGTTGACTCACGCGTCCAGGTTGATCAATCAGCTATTCATTTACCTTCTTCAAGATAGATCGAGAAGCAAATTAGAGTTTTGTATTCCACTTTCTAAAGGAACAAAAAGTGTAATTGATCAAATTGATTAATAAAGGTAGTTGTTTTATTCTCATTGCATTTATTTTCTTTATTTACATCATGATCTCTATCCGTTCTTCTATCTCCATCATGCGCGAGTAATTCACCGCTTGATAGGGTTTGTAGGATTATGATAGATCAATAGAAGATGAAAAATTTCTTAACTGCGTTTAAGTCTTATGAAGTTTATAAACTTTAGCAAAAGAATTGTTAACATTCTTATCGGGCGCGCTATCAATTTATTGATAGTCTTGACCGCGATTTGAGATTAGATTAACAATTGTTTTGTTAAGGGCTAGACATGAATAGAGATCAATGAAAGGATAAGGGTCAATAGTGTGGAAACACTAGTTTCTCCCAAGAACCCTAATCATCATTCATCACTATCAATCTAGTCTTAAATCTATCAATAGATAAAAAGAGTCATCTTTATTAGTTATCCATTACTACTAAATCCGAACGAACCCTACAAGCCCTCTTCTGATATAAAATCTACATCTTTATTTAAACTAGATCTATTTTCTACATCCGTATTTTGACGTAGATCTAGAACTTATTCTCCACTATTCTTTATTCTTCTATTCTTCCTCTTTTTTCAACACGTCTAAAGTAGATTGAAAGATTCAACGTTTCCCTGAGAACGGCCCGTACTCATCTCGGCTAGCTACACACGACACCGTTATTGATTGCGGTTACTACTGTACAATCACATAGATCAATCAAATGGCGCCGTTGCCGGGGATACGTGCGTAATTTTTTTTATTCTTACTATTTGTGTTGAATTCTTATTCGATGCATATTATAAAATAAAACAAAACAGCAAATTGTGTATTTAACGATTAGTGTGCGATTTTTGCGAGGGGATCTGATGACAATATAACGAGGAAACAGAGATTCAGAGACCTTCAGAGAGAACCATAGGAGCAAAGGAGGCCACAGTAAAAAATTTCAAGCGAACCCTCCTTCCTGCGGCGCTTCCGCGGCCAAAGCACCCTAATTGCGGCGGAACCGTGGTAGCATTGGTGAATCATGCTTCCAAACTTCTCCGGTAACTTCCTCTACACTCTATGTCTCCTCTGAAAAATCCAATAATATATTTTTCTACAGGATTCTTTGCAAAATATCGCCACTCAAAAAAAATCATTTTGCGTGTTTTGTAATTTGTTTGTGCATATTTTAATACGGATATTAAGGGGCAAAAACCAAATTCAGATTAGGTAGGGATTTCATCACCCTTCCTAGTCACCACAAATCACAAAACGAGCATCCGCATCACCCTACATTAATTAAAAAAATATCTAGACCAAGACTCTAAGGACCTTCGCGCTCAATTAGGACAGAGGAAGGTCGTGGGTAATTATCGCTTATCCGCATTTCTTTTGTGGTGTCTAGGGAAGTGTGTCTAGACAAGTGGTTACTTAATTAGGCCCGCTATTTTCGGTGATTCGTATAGCGGATACCTCCCACTTACCTGGCCACAAGAGCGATACAGAGGTGGTAAAGGATTGATCCTGCGGCTTGTTCTTTGAAAGTCTAGGAGCGGTCTAGAGACTTGACCTAGGTGACCTTAGTTTTAGGGTTGATTGTGCTTTTTTATGTGATTTGTCTCACGTACGACACTTTTCAAAACAAACCAATTTTTTAAATCACACACACGCTGCCACTAGCGCTAAACCCACTTAGTGCATGCTTGGCTGGACACGGGATTCTAGTGCCCATCTTGTCCGCGTTTCTGTTATCGACTCCGAAGTCGGTATTTCTTCATCTTCTTTTTTCCCTCCACCCACCACATCGATCGAGATGGACGGTTCTCCATCAGATTATAACACCACCCTTCCACCACCCGTAGGTGTGCAGAATCCACCACGTATCTCTCTCCAAGAGAGATGTTACCCTATACGCGGTCCCCTTCCTACTTGTCTATCTATTCCACCAGCCAATGGGGATAATTTTGAAATTAAACACCACTTCATCAACCTGTTGCCCAAATTTCACGGGCTTGAGTCTGAAGACGCATACGTTTTTATTACCAGATTCGAAAATGTATGCGCAATGATTGGTACGTCACAACTTTCAGTGGATGCTATGCGCTTGCGTCTTCTCCCTTTTACTTTGTGCGATTTTACAGAAAAATGGCTTTATAACACTGCCACACACTCTATTACCAATTGGGATGAATTCGTGATAGCATTCCTTAAGAAATTTTACCCCAATCATAAGACCGCCTGTGTTCGGAGCGAAATCAACCAGTTTACCCAGCTTCCTAATGAACCATTTTGGAAGTGCTTTGAACAGTTTAAGGACCTGCTTGTCCAATGTTCTCATCATGGAATAAATAGATGGGATCTGTGCCGAATTATATATGAGGGTATTACTCCTGCGACAAAGCAGATGCTTGAAACTATATATCAATGCAATTTCATGTCCAAAGACGATGGTGAAGCTTGGAAATTTTTTGAAGATCTCGCTGAACACACTTTGCAGTGGGAAAGCGTTAGACCATCATCTAGGGGAGGTATCCATCCGCTCGATGTTTCCATCGCAGTAAAAGCCGAAATGACAGCAATGCAAAAGAAACTCGACACTATGGAGAACAAATTCTCATCAATCTTCCTAAACCGGGTTACTCTTCCCAAGATCGTGTGTGGTTGTTGTTTCGATCCATCACATCTGACGGAAGAATGTCCAGTGAATGCACCATTTCAAGGTCAAGAACACACTAATGCTACTTTTCAGCAGCGACCTAGAAACAATCCTTATTCTTCCACGTACAATCAGGGTTGGAGGAATCATCCTAATTTTGCTTGGAACCAAAACCAACCTCAAAATCAAAACCAGTTCTAAAGCAATTATCAAAGACCTCCTCCACAACAACAACAACCAAACCCACAGAGTCGGCACCCTTTTCAATCCCAACCTTTTCAAAATCCGGCCAATAATTCTACACTTTATAATAATTCTTTCCAAACGGACGGTAACGAAAACTCAACTGCACTCGAACGAAACATGGATATGTTTATTAAACATTCCATGCAATCTACGAATGGTATAAAGTCTTCTATCCGAGCATTAACATAGACCACCACCTCCCACGGTGAAAGTATAAAATCGATAGAAGCACAACTTGCACAAATAAATGTCGTAATGAGTGCGAGAGAAAAAGGGAAACTTCCATCTCAACCCCTACCGAATCCTGCCCACTCACAAAGTCATAATGTGAGTGTCGTTACCACGTTGACATCAGGAAGAGTGTTGAACAACCAAGTGGGTGAACAGATTGATGATGAGGAATCAATTGAAACCATGGCTTCCACTTGTTGCCCTAATTCGTCTAGTCTCCCACCTTCTTCCGAGCCTATTCCCCATTTTCCCCAAGGCTCGAACACTCTGTCCACTTCCTCAGGTCAACCTAAAACGATCCCTACTCCAATTCTGGGATCGATTCCATCCCCACAAACTTCTCCATAAATGTTGGACCCAAAACTTATTGATAAAGCTTCGTTTCCAAACAAGTTGAGGGCCAACAAACCTAACGCACAAATGGAGAAGATTGTAGAAATGTTTAAGCAAGTTAACATAAATATCCCCCTCCTAGATGTTATTCAATAAGTTCCATCTTATGCAAAAATCCTTAAGGACTTGTACACTAAGAAGAGAAAAACTCAAGTGCCGAAAAGGTATTCATGACAAGTAACATGAGCACAACTTTTACCCAACAATTGCCTAAGAAACGTAAGGACCCCGGTTGTCTTACAATATCTATAACTATTAGGGGTAAAAGCATCAATCGTGCTCTACTTGACCTCGGCTCTAGAGTTAACTTTCTTTCATATTCCGTCTATGAGCAGCTAGGTATAGGAGAGTTGAAACCTGCCCACTGCACTCTCCAGATGGAAAACTGATCTATCGCCCAACCTAGAGGTGAATTAGAGGATGTGTTAATCAAAGTCGGGGAATTCATATTCCCTATGGACTTTAATGTTTTAGATACACAGCTTGTGGCGAACTCACGCAACCAAATCCCGGTGATACTCGGTCGACCTTTCCTAGCAACTTTCAACGCTGTCATTAATTGTCCTAACGGTTCTATGAACTCATCCTTCAGGAAGATGACAATTGAGCTTAATATTTACAGGCTAAGAAGTCAACCATCTGAACCTTCTGCTCAATTAATCGATGTCTGTTCCATCGACGAGATAGCTTTCGATAGCTGCGAAGCTGAAGTACTTTGCTACGATGATCTTGACAACACTAGTGCGACATTGTGTGATCTGGAAAATTATTATAGTGAGGATATCTTCGATGATTCCATCTCGGAGTTTGAATCCTTTGACTTGTCGCAAAAGTCAGTAGCGCTTTCCGAGTCAATCTCCTACGCAAGTTATGAACCTCTTAGGGAGTCCGAGTATCATTCCCTTACCCCACCTTCCATCGTCTCTCCGCCGACACTAGATCTCAAACCACTACCTTCTCATCTTAAATATGCATATTTAGGTTAGAATGAGTCTTTTCCCGTGATCATATCCGCTTCTCCAGTTTTAGAGCAAGAGAACGCACTTTTGGCGGTATTGAGATCAAATCGACAAGCATTTGGTTGGACAATGACTGACATCAAAGGGATCAGTCCCTTGATTGTTGAACATTATATATATTTGATGGATGAAGCCAAACCAACCCGAGACCCACAAAGATGGTTGAATCCCGTTATGAAGGAGGCGGTAAAGAAAGAAATCGTCAAGTGCTTAGACAGTGGTATAATTTACCCAATATCTGATAGCCAATGGGTAAGTCCTATTTATATGGTCCCTAAAAAGTCTGGCATCATGGTCATAACTAATGAGGCTAATGAGTTGATCCAAACACGCAGCCAAACTGGGTGGCGTGTATGTATTGATTACAGAAAACTCAATGCCGCAACGAGGAAAGATCACTTCCCTCTACCTTTCATTAACCAGATGTTGGAACAATTAGCTGGACATGAATACTATTGTTTCTTGGACGGATACTCTGGCTATAACTAGGTCCCCATCGCCGAAAAGGATCAAGATAAAAACAACATTTACTTGTCCTTTCGGCACTTTTGCTTATAAATGCATGCCCTTTGGGTTATGCAACGCTCCCGCTACATTTCAGCGGTGTATGATGGGGAAATTCTCAGACATGGTCGAGAATTTTCTGGAGATATTTATGGACGATTTCTCCATATTTGGGGACTCTTTTGAGGAATGCCTACGTCATCTTGACGCGGTTTTTACCCGTTGTAAGGATAAGAACTTAAATTTAAATTGGGGAAAATGTCATTTCATGGTCTAAGAAGGTATTGTCCTTGAAGATATCTTTTCATGAAAAGGTATTGAGGTGGACAGAGCTAAAATTGATGTCATCCATAACCTTCCTCCTCCCAAATGCGTCAAAATTATACGGTCCTTCATTGGTCATGTAGGATTTTATAGGAGATTCATTAAGTACTTTAGCAAAATTTCTAGACCCTTAACTCTTCTCTTAACCAAGTATACAACATTTCACTTCGATTCGGATTGTGAGGCTGCTTTTGAATCACTTAAAAGATCTCTCACTATAGCCTCCGTTCTATCATCTCCGGATTGGAACCACCCGTTTGAGCTTATGTGTGATGCATCAAATTTTGCTATTGGTACAGTCTTAAGACAGCACATTGATAAGATGCCACATGTAATTTACTATGCAAGTAGGACCTTGAACGATGCATAAATTAATTACACAACTACCGAGAAAGAACTCTTGGTAGTTGTATTTGCATTAGAAAAATTCAGGACCTACTTGATTGGCTCGGCAATAGTGGTTTATACCGATCACTCCGCCCTACGACACCTTTTATCGAAGTAGGATGCTAAGGCCAGGCTAATACGTTGGATCATGTTGTTACAAGAATTTGATCTTGTAATACGAGACAAGAGTGGATGTGAAAACGTTGTAGCCGACCATCTTTCACGCATCAATTCTTCACCAACGTTGACCGTGTCAATAAATGACTCCTTCCCAGACGAACAGCTCTTGACCATATCCTGCGAACCTTGGTTCATGGATATTGTGAATTATCTAGCAACGGGACTTATTCCTAGCGATTGGTCGAAACAAGACAATCTTCAATTTCTATCTCAACTAAAACACTTTTACTGGAATGAACCTTATTTGTTTAAGTATTGTTCTGATCAAATCATTTACAGATATGTCCCTAACGATGAATTCAAGAGTGTATTGTCTTTTTGTCATAATCAGGCATGTGGCGATCACTTTGGTTCACGTAAAACGGCGGAGAAAGTTTTGCAACGTGGCTTTTATTGGCCAACATTATTTAAAGATGCATATGATCATTGCAAAACTTGTTCACGGTGTCAACACATGGGTCGAATTTCACGAAGAAATGAGATGTCATTCCACCCTATCTTGGTTGTGGAGATATTCGAATATTGAACCCTCCCAGAACAAAAAAGAAAGACGTATTGATTTTATGGGTCTTTTTCCCAACTATTTTGGGAATTTATATATCTTGTTAGCGGTTGATTATGTCTCAAAATGAGTGGAAGCAATACCGTGCCGCACTAATGACAACAAGGTTGTTATTAAGTTCCTTAAAAAATATCTTTTCGCGATTCGGGCACTCTCGCGCTATAATTAGCGACAACGGGACGCATTTTTGTAATTGGTCTTTCAAGACTTTGATGCGAAAATATTCAATCAACCACAAACTTTCCACGCCCTATCATCCCCAAACGAACGGGAAAGCTGAGATATCCAATAGGCAGATCAAACAAATTTTGGAGAAGACGCTTTCTAAGAATCGTAAAGATTGGTCAACCAAACTGACGGATGCTCTTTGGGCATTTTGTACTGCTTATAAGACCGATCTTGGTATATCTCCATACCACATAGTGTTTGGAAAGGCTTGCCACCTTCCTGTCGAGATCGAACATAAAGCAATGTGGGCTATTAAAGAGCTTAACTTCGATTTTGATCAAGCCAGCAGCTATCGGAAGCTGCAATTAAATGAGCTAAGCGAACTCTGCGATGAAGCTTACGATAATGCGGTTATAGTAAAGAACCGGACTAAAGTGTTCCACGATAAAAACCTTTTTAGAAAAACCATCACCCCAGGACAACAAGTTCTTTTTTACGATTCCCGTCTTCATCTTCATCCGGGTAAACTAAAATCTCGTTGAAAGGGACCTTTTGTGGTGCGGTATGTATACCCGCACGGGGCAGTAGAAGTTGAAAATGTTAAAAACGGTTCAATTTTTAAAGTAAATGGGCATAGATTGAAACCATATTTTTCTGCTAACCCAGCGGAGGAGCTCCTGTTTTTACAGGAGCCGCTTTATCATAACTAAACTTCCTCATCCTCGCCTCCATGTCTCGGTAATATTGTCTCATCTTAAGAATGGAGGTGAGTGAAAAAGGACTTAATTGAATATCCGTGCGTGCCAAAGTATAAGTTTGGGGTAGTTTTCATTTAACTATTATTTTACCCCTATTAATTTCTCTCCCCAAGTCTACAGGTCTATGCGCTCAAAGAACAATATCAGTGAGTACACTGCTGAAAACAGGTTTAGGAGGAGGTTTGTATTCACTGAATTATCTTTTGGAAATAGGCACTATACAAAATTTTCTTTTGATAATACAAGATTAAAAAGTGAAAAATTACATATGAAAGATATGAATAGTTTGAGAAAAGTAAGAAAATTAGATATTTTCTTAAACGAAACTAGTAATAAGTAGTTATGAGCCGTTGTCCTAAGGATTAGTAAGATGAAGGAAATTACTAATCTGAGGATAAAAATAAGTCTGAAAAATAGTGCTCATTCTTAAGGCCAAACATTTGAACATTGATACCCTACTATACGCACTGTCACACATCTCGAAACTTGAGATAGTAGAGGATATCTTGAAATGCTCTTGTCTAAAAACCTTGGTATGAAGTAAAATAAAAAAATGGTGAAGAAAAAAAATGAACACTGGTTTTGTAATTACTAAGGCAGCATAAAAAAATATAGCGAGGGTGCTTTATCACCTGGTGCTTTAGACCAACTGGTTTGGGAGCCTGCTAAGCCTTAGGTGTTGCAAGACGAGGAATTACGCCTAAATACGCGAATACATTTGGTAATTGGTCGGTTAGTACCTCAAGAAGTATTAACGGTCGTATGAAGAATGTGTGAGCAATTCCATCTAAAATATTCACCAATTAAAAAGAACTAAGGAAGATGGACAGGAGTATGATAGTTTGAATTGAATTCTCTAAGTGTAGGGTTGTCTTTTACACACACGTAGAAGTATATGATCGATGTTTGGATAATAGATAGGGAGGAAAACTAAAGGCGGTGTTTTATCGAGGGATGATATGATTTCTAACATTTTTTCACAGCCATTAAGATAGGGCTCATGGCAACCGAAAAACTAGTATAGTTGAAAACTCTTATTTTCAAGTTCTTTCTTTTATAGTTCTTATTTTTGTACATAACTTTCACCATCTTTCTTTTATTATAGGATTTTGTGGGTGTAATTCACTGAAAACCCTCAAAAGACAACACTCCTCCTACTAGGGACACCTAGAGGTTTAACGGCTTGTTGCACGTGCTCAGTGCCATCGTGTTGCCTACAAAAGTGTGCTACTTAGGTTTTCTTTTTCTTTTTATCCTTCTCTTGAATAACTAGTTTGCTCAGGACGATCAAAGTTAAGTTTGGGTGTAATTGTTCAGTTGAAAATATCGCACTTTTGATATGACATTTTCCTTACTTTTCTGAAATATCTAAATGTGTTTATTATAAATATGACACCGTTTCCCCCAATCAGATCAAAGCTCTGTTTGAATTTCAAAAATTCAAAATTCGAGGCAACGCTTCAAATTCCTTGCGCTGCGCACAACGCGCCACGTGTCAAAAGCTGATACGTCAACACAGCGCCCAAGGCAGCGCGCCCTATCAGAGCAAGGCTCTATTTAAAATAAATTAAAGGAAGTAACGCTTCAGTTGCACAAGCGCTGCGCTGCGCGACACGCGTCAGCGCAGTTGCGCAAGCGTAGTGGCGCAAGCGCTGCGCTGCACGACACGTGTCAGCGCAAGCGCGGTTGCGCTGCGCGACACGTGTCAGCGCAGTTGCGCTGCGCTCTGCGTTGCGCGACACGTGTCAGCGCAGTTGCGCTGCGCTCTGCGCTGCTTGACACGTGTCACGCGCTGAGGCGTTTGCGCCAAACAGAATTAAATCCTAGTAAGATTCTTCTGTTCTTGTTAAAACAAGAAGATTGTCTTCTGTAAAACAGAAGCCCTTGGATCAAAGATCCAACGGTGGAGAAAATTCCCCAAATCACTCAGAGAAGGATCTCTTCAACAAATTTAACAAATTTATGGGCACTATATAAAGGCCCCTAGACCCCAATTCAAAGGATAATCAACATTGTGAGAGATTAAGAACCTCAAAATAGAGAGAACTCTGAAGAAAGTTCATGATAAAGGTAAAAACCTTCACAAAATAGAAGAATTTCTTCTAATAGATCATTGATCTAAGAACAAGATCAATGATCTTCAAATAATAATAAGTGCCTTGCACTTTTTTATGAACCACTGATTCTCTGAAAACAAGAAGAACAAGAAAAACTTGTTTTCTTTGATCTAAATTGGATCAAGAAATCAAACAGTGCCTTGCACTTTTTTATGAACCATTGGTTCTGGAATCTTAAAGATTCTCAAGATTATTGAAATAGTGCCTTGCACTTGCAAAAACTGCACTGGTGCGCTCCTGGGTTGGCGCAAGCCACCAGAGAGCGCCACGTGTCAGCATCTGAATCACTTGCGCTGTGCGCTTTTGAGAAAGAGCTTTGCTCTCTGAAATTGGCGCAACTCACCAGAGCGCGCCACGTGTCAGCAACGCAAGCGCAGCGCACTGCGCTTGCGTGACACGTGTCATCACCACAGGCGCTTGCGCTCATTAATTGGCGCAAAGCGCCTGACAAATGCAATGCATTGTGTGCTAAAGGGCCAGGCCCAAATCAAAAAGGCCTAGTAGGCCAAAATAAATTGCAATGCAATAAAAAGGGCAGAGCCCAAGTAAAATTGATGCTCTGCATCTTTTATAAAAGGGCAGAGCCCAAACAAAATAAAATGCAATGAAAGGGCAGAGCCCAAACAAAATTGATGCTCTGCATCATTTATAAATGGGCAGAGCCCAAACAAAATAAAAATGCAATGCATTACTTAAACATGGGCAAAGCCCTAGCACAGGCCTAATAGGCCAAAAACAAATAAAAGTGTTGAACATTTTTCAACTGGACTTAGCCCAATCATGGCCGTAAGTCCTCGAATTAAATTGACTGAGCACAATTGCTCTCTTAAATCAATTTACATCCGGTTCGAGGGTACATCTCCGAACTCCTCTGACACCTATCGTTGTAATCCTTCAACGACGTCAATGAGACGACGGGTCCCGACAACTACACATTAACACGGACTGTGGGGTCCTTAAACCCACGGACTTATGCGTCCTTAAACCAAAACACGGACTGTGGGGTCCTTAAACCCACGGACTTATGCGTCCTTAAACTAAAACACGGACTGTGGGGTCCTTAAACCCACGGACTTAAGCGTCCTTAAACTACACATGGACCACCATGTCCCAAAACTGGAACATGGACCACCATGTCCCTAAACTGGCAATGGACCGCAATGTCCTTAAACTACTTATGGACTACTACGTCCCTAAACTGGACAATAGAGCCCCCAAATGCTCTTTTGTCGGATCCAAATGATCCCGTTAAGTTGATCTTAGTCTCAAATTAGACTAACGTATCCTTAACGAATGTTTAAGTTGATCTTAGCCTCAATATGGCTAACGTATCCTTAAACTAAAACACCAAATCCAAACTAAGTAAATATGGATTTGGACTAATCCACGTCCTGCGGGCGACGGCATCACTTAGTCTCCGTATACAATCCACGGGCATCCACAAACAAAACAAACACACACGACACGAAGTGAAATTCTGGAGAAGGAGAAAGTGGCTACCGTGATGCGGTAGCGTAATTAACTGCAGGGGCTTGCGCCTGCAGGGAAAAGCGTCCCCACAATCAAAAACCCCTCAAGCGAGGGGGAATCTGACGAAGTCTGCTACATCGGCCGCATCCGTCTAAACCTCCGATACATGGTGCCATAAATCAACTTGGCATCTTCAGAGAGGTGGACGGGTAAAACCATATAGCATCTGCCCCGAATCTCAGGCAAGACGTCCTAACGTCTCGGCCGCCATTCGGAGGGGAACAGATTCTGGCACGCCCGGTGGGACCTTTTCCTCTTTCCACTCCACACTTCATGTGTCGTATTCGCTAACGAATCGCGGTTTGTTAATGGTTGCCTTTGGATTTCAAGTTACTAAGATTTGGTCTCTTGCTTGGCGCAGAAAGCAAAACAGCAATGGTATTCACATGGTCGAAGTGCTCCAACTGCAGCTGCAACTCGCGTCCTGTCTCAACTGGGGGCATAACCTACGGGCCCCAAGTGGCCTCTTTGTTCACGATGCCCGTGGAGCAGATTACTCAAGCCACCACAGGGCTATTTTTCGGAACCATGCTTCCGCCAACAAGCTTCAGCACCCCTATGCCCGTACCAGAAGCTCCTAAGAAGTCGGTCTTCGATCGACTTACAGTTACTGTGGCCCCTCTCAACGGGTCGCCCAACACCAGCGCCTCGGTCTTCTCCAGACTGGGCCAAAACTCCTGCGGGCCCACAATGAAGCTTACGGTCCCAGAAAAGGTTATTCCAAAAAGAGTAGCCAGACCTGCTCCTGAAGTCGTCAAGGAGGCTTCTCCTGCTAAGAGATCGGTCTTTACAAGACTGACCGTCCCAACTCCCACTCCTGCTCCTGCTGCTCAAAAGACATCAGTCTTCAATAGGCTGACGCCGGAAACAGCCCCACACCTAAACAGGGGGCAAGGAGAAGCTGTTTCTGTCTCTGAACCAATACCGACAACTCGTCGCGTCCGACGGCGCCACTGACGCCGGATAAGGAAGATTGGGGGCAACTCCCCCTCTGGGATAACTCCACCAGCTCCAACGGTGGAAGTTAATGTTGTTGTTCCAACTGGGAACAGCTTTGAGCTGCTGAACAGGGTACGCAGAAACTCGCCAACTGCGGTGCTCAAAAGATCTCCTCCACCGGTAGAGACCGCCGTGGAAACAGAAACGCCGGAGCAGCCTCCTCAATCGCTGTCCTACAGGATTTACAAGACATGGCGATGAGTCCGAGAATCTGTGATTGATCCTAATTTCTCTCGCCAACATAAGAAGTCGAAAGGTCGGCAAGAAGAAAATTCCCCGATCAAGCAACGAAAGGCAACGACCACTTGGGTGCCCAAAGCAACGGCCCCCTCAACTTCAACGGCCCATAAGAGAAGAAGGTCGGAGAAAGTCCTTACGCCGACGGCGAATATCAAAGGTGGTGAACCCAAATGCCCTAAGTCCAGGGGCATCGTAGTTCATACCGTCTACATGGCATCCGGCAAAGAGGACAGCCGCATATCCACAGGTCATAGGCCGCTTATGCGATCGGTGACCAAAGCGCAGGAGAAGCAGCAGATGCTTCAAGAGATGATGAACGCGATGGCCGCATTTACTGGGCCAAAAGAAAACCCTGAAACGTCCTCGGATGAACGCCAGGAGCAAGAAACTGACGCCGAATTCCTTCGTCGAATATTGGAGAAGAAGGATAAAGAGGCTGCTGAACAAGCAGCCAACATAAAGCGTATGGGCCTCCTGTTCCAAGACATGGTGGGGATGATGATCCAACAAGATCCTCCGGCCGAAGATCCCCCGATCGTCCTTGAAGACGATAGGGGAGAAACGTCGAATCCCCCGCCAGCTTTGTCAACAGCTAAGGAGGAGACAATATCCAAAGCTGACTTGGACGAGTACATAGCCCAACAAATACGGGTTCATCGTGCGACTGAAGCAGCCGGCCAGGTCGTAAAAATAGGACGACCGTATCCGAGTTGGTACGACCAGATCAAGTACCCTCCGGGCTACAAAATTCCCAAGTTCCATGTTTATAAGGGGACGGGCAATCCCCACCAGCATGTTGCCCAGTTCAGGGCACTCTGCGGCAACACCGGCGGTGATGACAAACTGTTGCTTCACCGGTTCGTTGGAAGCTTATCAGATACAGCGTTCGAGTGGTACTCTGAGCTCCCGAACGACTCTATCAAGACCTTCGCGGAGATGGAGCTGTTGTTTACCCAGCGTTTTGCAAGCGCCAGTGAACGCACCCCGATGACGGCACTGATTAATGCCAGGGTAAAACCAGGCGATACATGGGTTCAATATGCTATACGGTGGCGGAATTTATGGTCGAAATGCGAGCAACGCATTGAAGAAGCTCCTGCAGTGGGTATGTTTATGGGAACCCTTGATCCGCAGGCAACTATATCGCAATTTATGATGTTCTTCAAGCCGACTACCTTCCAGACCTTGATTGACAAGCTGGCGCAAATGGATCAGATGGGCCATAGACCTCCTCTTCCAAAGCCAGACTCCCGAAATGACAAAGGGAAGGGAAAAGCGATCGTTGTCGCTAATGCTCAGCAACAACCGAGTAACTCGAAGCCGGTTATTCATCAAAATAATATGCGTCCGCAGGTACCCCTGGAGGAGAGACTAGGACGTCCTTACTCGTTTCCCCGAGATAAAACGAGAAGATTATTCGAGCTGGCGTTGCGCAACCGACTCATAAATCTGCCGGAGCCAAAACGTCCATCGCAACCAAATGATGTCAATGAGCCCAACTACTGTCCCTATCACCGAGTACTGGGTCATCCGATCGAAGACTGCTATGTCTTCAAAAATTGGCTTCAAGACCAGTACCAACAGGGCAAGTTTGCATTATCCGACAGATGGAAGGTGAATCCGCCGCAACCTCACACCTCTAAGAGGATGAATATGCCGGGGGCAACGTGCTCTCTCGTCAAAGAAGCCCCGTGGAAGGTTGTGCTGTCAGCTAAGACAAAGAGGATGCTGAACGATCTTCAAACATGCCCAGCGATCAAGTAGGAGAACCCGTTGGAACCTCATATCATTGAGGAGATGTTGAAGCAGCGTCCAACTCTGAAGACCGATGGTGGGGGCCTAAGCACTCACAACCAGCCGTCAAAATCTTCGAAGAAGAAGAAAAGGAAATCCAAGAAGCCTGTGAAGCCTGGCGACAAGCGCACAGACTTACAAAAACAAATTGACACGCTGGAGGAATACAACCAGAAAGCACGGACTCCCATTACACTCCAAGAGTTTCTCAACCACGTCTTTCAAGAGGAAGATAGGGGAGAAAGTTCGTCGGATGAGTCTGAGGAATACGTGGCGAGCTGTCATGTGATTTCCCATACGTTCACAAACGATGAGGAGACTCCTTGCACAGAAAAGCTGGGGGCAGATCCTAAACCAAAAATTCTGGGGCCATCAGATGAAGTAATTGACGCATTCCTCAACGAAGCTCTATTGAAAAGTAAAGCTGATCGGGAACGCGAGACGGCTATATTTGAAAGGGCCAAGCGCCAGCGACTTGACGAAAGAGCTGAGACACTTCCGCTGGAGCAAAATACATCCACTACGGTCAAAAGCAAATGCAAGACGAGGAAAAGGTTTGCTAAGGCCATATCAATGGGCATGAAGCTACCATCCTCCGAAGGAAACATTACTGGTGAAGTGGAAATGCACCCCTCCTACTGCTTGTATCATCGAAAGATTTTGCACCCCACTGAAGAGTGCAAAGCTTTCGATAGATGGTGGCAAGGATATGTTGCGCATCGACAGCATTTTAAATGGGAGAAGCGTAAAACTCGTCGGGAGCGGAAAAATGCGACCGAGGGACTTAACCGAGCTACCGGCAATTGTCGCATGGTTAATGCCGGGGGATCACAAGTGCTCACATTCGGGAGCGATTCTGACGAAGAGCTGGCTCTCAACCCCCTCTTTAAAGAGTCCACCTCGGGAAAAGAGGAAGAGCCGAAGGTCTGCGAAAATATCCGGCTACGTAATCACACGCTTCCCGATGAGAATCTCGGACCCTCAAATAAAAAAGATAAGGGAAAAAAGAAGGTCCCTGAGGAGATCGCCCTAGATGACCAAGTTGTGGAGGAGCTAAGTGCCAAGGACCCGCCGAAGAGAAATAAAGTGGATTACAACGTCTTAGCACATCTGAGGAAACTACCCTCGCAGCTCAGCATTCTTGACGCCCTTTTGCTATCAAAAGAGGCGAGAGATTTGTTAATCAAAGCACTACAGGAGTCGGAACAATTCCAAGCTTTCCTGGCTGAAGAAAAGATGAAGGATGAATTGGAGGAAGTGCACACGGCCGATGTCACTTTTGGCGACGAAGACCTTCTTCTTGGGACGTGCGAACACAATCGCCCCCTCTATATCTCAGGATACTGCCACGATATAAAGATAGGCAAAATCCTAATCGACAATGGATCCTCCGTTAATCTCCAATGTGCGGGTGTTAAAAGAAATCTGCATGAGCGTCCAGCACCTTGCTCGGGACAAGATCACCATCTCCGGGTTAGACTCCCAGTCATCAAGAACTCTTGGGTCTGTGATACTGACGCTACGCTTCGGGCTACTCGTCACGGACATTAAGTTTCACGTCATAGACGCCAAAACATGCTACAATGCTCTGCTCGGCCGACCATGGTTACACGAGTACAACATCATCCCTTCTACACAACATCGGTGTATGAAATATTTTAAGGATGGTTTCGAGTATACCGTGAGGGGAGAACTGAACCCGTTCTCTGTGAACGAGGTCCGCAAATACGAAGATGTCAAATACTTCTTACCAGATTTCGAGGACACGGAGAGGTGTCATAAGCCGGAGAACAAAGTCAATGCCACCATCTCTGTCTTCGGCAGTGATACCGAGGAGCAAGAAGAGATAGTTTATTCGGGTCCGCCACAACACAACAAGCCGGGACCATCTGCTCCTACGTTGATCTTTGGTAGCGACTCGAAAGATGAGGTCCATGCTGTATTCTCTGCTCGACCTTCAATACAAACGTCCGCTGACGAAGAGCAAAGCCTACAAGTCGCCATGGTTCCACCTAAACACCATAAAGAACTGGATGCACTCGATACCTACAGTGTAGAAGAACTGCCAACATTCTATGTCCCTCCCAGACGAAAAGGCGAAAAAGCAATTCTATTTTACCGCTCTGAGGAAAACAAAGTGGAGAAAGAAATCTGGCACGGCGCGGATCCTACGCTTGACAGGCTTTAGCCCATCCGTCTTCCCAGATATTATACAGAAGGCTTGAAAAGGTTGTTGAAGCGCCAGGGGATATCCTTCAAACAGACCGCTCGGAAAGCCAAATTCTATGACAGGGTTTGGAACGTTCCCGGGACTCAACACAAGTTACCTAATGGGAGAATGGAAACAATCGGGCTTGGATACATCTGGTCCAAGAAACGAGGGCTACTCCATGGTTGCTACGTCGTGCATGACTTCGATGAAGAAGCGGATGCTCAATGGGAAGATGCTAATCCTGAACCAGTAAAAGTTCCAGATGCAAAAGTGCTCATTCCGTCATTCGAAGAACAAATGGACAAACTTATAAGAGAAGCTGGTCAAAAAGTCCGAGATGACCATAACCGCGAGATGGCCATCTACGAGAAAGCCAAAACACAACGCCTCCTCCAACAGGCCGTGAAAGATGAAAATGCCACTCCTTGTCAACCTGTTATAAAGAAGGCTCGATGCAGAGGCAGAAACAAGTCGAAACGCGAAAAAGGCGCTCAACAGCAACGAAGCGGGGCTAAGAAGCCACGCAAGCGGGAATCGAGCGGTTCTGATCTATCCCTCATGAGACAAATGAGTCGAGCATACTCTTTTCCTCGGGACAAGACGAAGAAAATACTTGACCTCGCTCTAAAACATCAGATACTTACACTGCCGGAGTCTAAACACCCCGAACAAGCAGGCGAAGTCTCTCAACCGGACTATTGCCCTTATCACCGAGTGATGGGGCACCCTCTCGAAGACTGCTTCACCTTCAAGAATTGGGTCGAAGATTAGTATCAGCTTGGCAAGTTCGCTTTGTCTGACAACTGGAGGGTAGCGCCGCCACGGAAGCACGAACCCAAGGCCACGAAAGAAGAACCAGTTCCACATTGGGATTGGAAACGAATTCGTACGTGTCACGTGATAATGATATTAAAAGAAGAGCCCGAGAACATGGATGACCTTTCCTGGTGCTTCGAAAACAGCAACGATGAGGTGATCTCGGAATTTCCGCCAGCACCGAAAGAGCTGGAGGATGGAATACATACCACTGCAGATAACCTCAAGAAAATTGAGTTGGGGACGGCGAATGACCCGCGACCGACATTCATTAGTGAGCTGCTGTCCAAAGAGAGGGTGGCTTCATTAAAGGACCTGCTTATGCAGCATAAAGATTGCTTCGCATGGAACTATTCTGAAATGCCAGGACTAGATCCAGAAATTGCTGTGCATAAATTGGCGATATCCCCGGACGTCAAGCCAGTAAAACAGGCACCAAGAAGAATGCGGCTTGAGCTTGAGATGAGTATCAATGCTGAGGTCAAGAAGCTAATCGACTCCGGCTTTATCCAGGAGGTCCAATATCCCGAGTGGATCGCCAACATCGTCCCGGTGATGAAGAAAAATGGGACAGTGCGCATATGCGTAGACTTCCGGGATCTCAATAAAGCCTGCCCGAAGGACGATTTCCCAGTGTCAGTCACCGAACTGATGATAAACAATACGTCCACTCATGATGTTTTCTCCTTCATGGATGGCTCGTCAGGGTATAATCAGATAAAGATGCATCCCGAAGACCAGAAGCACACCGCCTTCAGGACTCCTTTGGGTATATTCTGCTACAAGGTGATGCCCTTCGGTCTAAAGAACGCCGGTGCCACCTATCAGAGGGCCATGACGAAAATCTTTGATGACCTTATACATGAAATCGTCGAATGCTATATTGACGATCTCTTGGTTAAAAGCAAATCATACGAGAAACATCTCGAGCATCAGAAGACCGTATTTCAACGCCTTCGACAATACAACTTGAAGATGGACCCTCTCAAGTGTGCATTCGGAATTTCCTCGGGCAAATTCCTGGGATTCATCATCCGACACCGAGGTATTGAGATAGATCCATCGAAGATCAAGGCGATAATGGAAATGCCTCCTCCAAGGACTCTCAAATAGCTGCGGTCTCTCCAAAGGAAGCTCGCGTATATACGGCGATTTATAGCCAACCTTTCAGGCAAGTGCCGTCCTTACAGCCACCTGATGAAGAAGGGAACCCCGTTCGTCTGGGATCAAAATTGCCAAAGTACGCTAGCCAAGATCAAGCAATACCTGCAGAACCCGCCAGTATTGGCTGCTCCGGTCAAGAGAAAACCCCTCATTCTTTATACAACCGCCCTCGAAGGTTCCTTAGGTGCATTGTGGGCACAGGAGAACGATCAAGGGAAAGAAAGAGCACTCTACTACTTAAGTCGAGTTCTACTGGGGGCAGAAAGCAACTACTCCCCCATTGAAAAACACAGCCTGGCGTTGATCTTTGCGATAACAAAGCTCAGACACTATGCGTTGGCGCATGAGGTCCGTCTCATTTCGAAGGTGGACCCTCTTAAATATTTAATGTCAAAGGCCATATTGACAGGACGACTCGCTAAATGGACCCTGCTCTTGATGGAGTTCTCGATAACGTATCAACCTCTCAAGGTAGTGAAAGGCCAGGCCATCGCCGATTTCCTCGATGAGCATCCGATACCCGCCGATTCTCCTCTGAATTGCGATCTTCCAGACGAACATGCGTTTGATGCGATCAACGGTGGCGATACCCGATGGGAGCTTTATTTCGACGGAGCATCTTCCATGAAGAAGCGTAAACAAAGTACCCCTATAATCAAATCGGGGGTAGGACTCATCTTTGTGACTCCACAAGGAGGGATAATGCGCTTTGCTTTCTCCCTAACAGAGCCGAGAAGCCGAATATGAAGCTTTGATAGCAGGCCTCGAGATCGCCATCGACATGGGAATTGAAAACCTCCTCATATATGGAGATTCTCAACTGGTCGTTAGTCAAGTAAATGCGACTACCAGACATGTAAACCAGAGTTGGTGAAGTACGGCGAAAAGGTGCAACAACTGTTGACCCAAATTCCTTCATACACTTTGGAAAACATACCGCGCGCGGAAAACAGCAAAGCGGACGCGTTGGCCAAGCTCGCTAAGGAACTCGCTGATGAGAACCTCGATGACGTAAGAATCGTGGTACAAAGTCGTCGGGTGCTTGCCCCAGCAGAAATATCTCCGGAATCATCCGAAGAGAAGAAAACGATTGAGCAAATGACCCTGCAAATAAAAGATCGGGAAAATACCGAGGATTGGAGGGAAGTCTTTATAGACTACTTCAAATACCGTCGGACGCCCGAAGATGCGTCCTCAAGACATCAGCTTATGAAACGAGCTCTGTCTTTCTCCTTCGTCAATGATACTCTATACAAGAGGTCATTTGATTCTCTGTGGTTGAGATGTCTGGGACCTGACGAAGCGGAAAAAGTCGTTCAGGAAGTTCATGACGGACTCTGCGGTTCTCACCAAGCGGGCCCGAAGATGAAGCTGAAGATCAAACGGATGGGCTATTACTGGCCCACGATGATTCAGGACTGCCTCGAATATGCGAAGCAATGTCACTCATGCCAAATTCATGGGGACTTCATCCACCAGCATCCAAATCCGCTACACCCGACAGTGGCTAGCTGGCCATTCGAAATGTGGGGGACTGATATAGTCGGCCCCATCGAACCAGCATCGTCCAGAGGACATCGTTTCATCCTGGCGACGACTGACTACTTCTCCAAATGGGCAGAGGCAGTACCGCTGAGGGAAGTAAAGACGGAGAATATCCTCCATTTCTTCAAGACGCACGTCATCTATCGGTTTGGAACTCCGAGACGGATTATCTCCGATAATGGGCCAGCTTACAGAAGCCACAAAATCAGTCGCTTCACGCAACAGCATAATATAGACTGGAGATATTCCTCAGTTTATAATCCGCGAGCTAACGGTCTAGTTGAAGCCTTCAACAAGACCTTGACAAAGATCATGAAGAAAACGGTGTCCCAAAATAAGAAGGACTGGCATGAGAGACTGCAAGAGGCTCTCTGGGCGTATCGAACTACGTTCAAGACGGCCACGAACACAACGCCGTACGCGTTGGTATTCGGTACAGAAGCAATACTCCCCCTCGAGATAGAGTTACCCTCTCTACGAGTGACAGTCCACTACGAGCTGACGGACGAAGAAAATGCTCACCTTCGGCTTGAGGAGCTTGATGCCCTTGATGAGACCCGGGTCATAGCGCAACAAAATCTGGAGGCTTATAAAGCAAAGATGACGTGCTCATATGAAAGATTGACCCGGCCAAGGATATTCCGCCAAGGCGAACTCGTGCTAGTGGTCAAAAGGCCTATGATCCCCAATCGCGCCAAGCGGGGAAAATTCGAGCCAAACTATGAAGGCCCGTACATCATAGACAAGGTCTACCAGGGTGGAGCCTATCTACTCATGGATATGCACGGTGAAAGGCCTTACAGGCCAATAAATGGTTGATTCCTAAAGAAATACTACGCTTAGTGAGTTACTGCCTAGGTCAATGATAGATGACGACGACTATGTCCGCTCGCTATCTTCCTAAGCTCAAACTTTATAAGCAGTAGCCAGCCTTCTCCTAGACGGACCGAAACGTCCTTAAACTAATGACGGACCGAAACGTCCTTAAACTACTACCGCAGCATCTTCAGGCTGACGAGATGAATAAAAGAAATATATATATATATATAAACGGTATGTCTATAAGCAAAAAGGGCACGAATGAAAACCCGAAAGGGCTCCGTGAGTAAAAACAGCAGGGCTACCGGCGAGTGTTCGTGAAAACCCGAAAGGGCGCGACCTCGTAAAAAAATATATAAAAATAAAAAGAATAAAAAAAACGGTATGTCCATAAGCAAAATGGGCACGGATGAAAACCCGAAAGGGCTCCGTGAGTAAAAACAGCAGGATTACCGGCGAGTGTTTGTGAAAACCTGAGAGGGCGCAACCTCGTTAAAGGACACTTACAGGGTCCTCTCGACCTTGTAAGGCGAAACCACCCGCGTGAGATCCTTACGACTCACAAGGGAGGAATACACTTAGGGATCCTCACGATTCCTAAGGAGAAAATACACTTGCGAGATCCTCACGACCCGTAAGGAGAACTCTCTTATGGGACCCTCACGGCTCATAAGATTTGAAAGTCTTAAGTTACAGAGACCTAAACCTGTGCTTAAGCAAACCCCACAACTCTCGATATTGCCCTACAAGTGGATCAATACTGACCCTTGTATACAATCCACGGGCGCGAATAAACATTTTCCTAACCAAGTCCTATCCGTGACTGGGGATATGTTCGCATGGTGAATAACCCTTGTAAGTCCTCTCGACTTACAAGGAGAAAATCCTCTTATATGATCCTTACGACTTACAGAGGAACATACACTTAGGAATCCTCACGATTCTTAAGGAGAAAATACACTTACAAGATCCTCACGACTTGTAGGGAGAAATACCTTTGTGAGACCCTTACGGCTCATGAAGTTAAAAGCCTTAGTCGATAGGACCTTAACCCTGTTCGCTAAGCCATCTTTGTTCGACATCGACAAGAGGCAAATAATGATTCGCTCCTGGCAACATCCCAGTTGTAGCGGTGCTGATGCCGAAATCGGTGTCTAATTTCAGGTTTACGGCGAAAAGCCAGTAGGCCGCGCATGCATACGAAATAACCGAAATGATGGGGCAACTTGCAATAAAAAAAGAGCAGCAAGTAAAAATGTATGCGCACAAAATAGCCGAAATGATTGGGCAACTCGCAATAAAAAGCAGCGATTAAAAATAAAATAAATAGCCGAAATGGTTGGGCACCGCGAAAAATAGCCGAAATGATTGGGCAATCGTGACCTTCGCGATATAAAAGCTAAAATAATAGAGCATCGCGGAAATAAAACAATAAAAGAGAATAAAACTTTTGCCCTGCAGGTAAGTCCATAGTGACCCCTGTATACAATCCATGGGCATAAACAAAAAAAGGGGGACTACATTTCCCCACCAGGCTGCGTCAAAGGGAAGTCAGATCTCAACGACCACATCTACAGCCTGGAGACCAACAGCGGCGTTCCTCCGCATTCCAGCAGGACACGGACGTGACATCACCAATCGGAGCCATGGCAAAGTCCCCAGTTCCAAGACTCTACGGTTCACAGACAATCTAGAGTCAACCAACGACCTCCGTCGCGGAAACAAGTCAGCCAACGACCTCCGTCTCGGAAACAAGTCAGCCAACGACCTCCGTCTCGGAAACAAGTCAGCAAATGACCTCCGTTGCGGAAACAAGTCAGCCAATGACCTCCGTCTCAGAAAAAAGTCAACCAACGACCTCCATTGCGGAAACAAGTCAACCAACGACCTCCGTCTAGGAAACAAGTCAGCCAATGACCTCCGTCTCGGAAACAAGTCAGCCAACGACCTCCGTCTCGGAAACAAGTCAACCAACGACCTCCGTCTCGGAAACAAGTCAGTCAATGACCTCCGTCTCTGAAACAAGTCAGCCAACGACCTCCGTCTCGGAAACAAGTCAGCCAATGACCTCCGTCTCGGAAACAAGTCAGCAAATGACCTCCGTTGCGGAAACAAGTCAGCCAATGACCTCCATCTCAAAAACAAGTCAACCAACGACCTCCGTCTCGGAAACAAGTCAGCCAACGACCTCCGTCTCGGAAACAAGTCAGCCAACGACCTCCGTCTCGGAAACAAGTCAGCCAGCGACCTCCGTCTCGGAAACAAGTCAGCCAGCGACCTCCGTCTCGGAAACAAGTCAGCCAACGACCTCCGTCTCGGAAACAAGTCAGCAAACGACCTTCGTTGCGGAAACAAGTCAGCCAGCGACATCCCCGTCGGAGCAATACTTCGACTCGGAAACAAGTCAACTCACCAACCACTTACGAGTCCTCTCGACTTGTAAGGGAGAAAATTCTCTTATAAGATCCTTACGACTTGTAAGAGAAAACGCACTTAGAAATCCTCACGATTCCTAAGGAGAAAATCCACCTACGAGATCCTCTCGATCCGTAGGGAGAAAAGTCTCTATGAGACCCTCACAGCTCATAGAGTTGAAAAGTCTTAGGCAGCAGATTTGAACCTGCGGCCTAAGCCATCGCTATCTCTTGGAGAAATCTAGATGTTTACTCTATTATCTGTCGATTGTGTTTATCAAGACAGCATGCTGATAATAAAAGAAAGGAGAGAGCAAAGAAATAGTACAAGACATTGCAAAGAAAAATGTGTATCTTTATTTATTAATTTAATCAAGTACAAGGTGAAGCGTACAAAAGAATAAAGAATGGATACATCTTATTCGAAAAAAAGAAATTTTTTTACAAGTATATGGATACAATGGGAACTACTGGGAAGGAAGCGTCTTGCATAGCTCTAGCAATTGTTCGCGCACCTCCTTCCACGCTTTCTCCTGATCGGCTACCACCGCCAGTTCTGCCTCCACTTGAGCCCGCTGCTGCAAGAAGGATGCAAGCTGCTCCCCAACGGCCTGATGAGCAGCTTCGCGGCTTGTGGTGTCACGCTCGGCGACATCAAGCTTTCGCTTCAAGTTTAGCCCATGAGAGATGCGTTCCAGGAGGCCCTCAAAGATAGCCTTTACTTGGGCAGCATTCGCCTCAACCTCAGCACGCAGACGAGCCGTCTCGCTAGAGGTCTCTCGGTATTCCCTCAGCCTTAAAGCCGCTTCTTGTTCCAAGTGGTGAACGTAAGAAGCGCTTTGCTCAATCCACGCTGCTTTTTGAGTGCTCACGGCCAGAACCTCAGGGGCAGGACGCATCGACTCCAGCTGATGCAGGCGAGCCTCGATTTCCCTGCAGTGATTAACCCAAGACGCAACGATGCCCTCGTCATGGAAATTTACGAGTATCACCAGCATCGGGTTAACCACCATAGCGAAATCTGCAGCAGACGTAGGAGTCTCGATATTGAGTTCCTCGATGTAGTCGCTCAACATACGCAGACTGTTCGCGGCGCCTTTCGAGGACGGACGTCTCAGGAAAGGGCCTGCCGGCATTGTGATGCGAGGCTCGAAGGGCGCCGAGACCGGAACGACAGCTGAAAAAACAAGATACGATCAGATAACAGTTCAAGAAATAAGAAAAAGGCATTGATGAGATAGTCTACTATACCAGCTGCAGCAGGTGGCAAGGCCGGAAGGGCCGGTGGCGCGACCGATCTTTCGTCTCCTCCTTCGATTTGTAGCACTGCAATCAGGACAAGGGAAAATTAAAAATAATTCCATTACTAAAAAAAAAAGACATCAGTTGGAAACTATACTCACCAGCGCCACCAGAGGGAGAAGCGAGCTCAGATAGGAAGGAGAAGTGTGGGAGCAACACCTGATAAAGATGGTCAAAAAGCACTTCTGAAAAAGACACAACAGTACGAATTTAGCAGATAAATTATGCGTCTGAAAAATAAGACTCATAAGTTGCAAACCCATACCTTCCAACATCTTCGATGGTACGAGAGAGGGCTGAGAGGTGACCACCGCCAAGGCAGTAGTTGACGGCGTTCCCTCAAGCAATGGAGCATCAGCACTGGCCGTACCTGCGTTAAAAAAAACAAGGGTAAACCTGTCAGGAAAGATTGCAAGATAAAAAAAAGGACGGTAATCCGAAATTTACCTGATGAGCCTCCAGCCGAGACGGAGGCGTCCCCCTCCTCCATTGACATAAGTCCACCACCCGTGGCCTCATCCCCAGACTCTACGGGGGCCGTCGTCGTGCTCACGAGGCCAGAAGACGGCGGAGGGCCGTAGGCGAGGAGAGCTATGACCGGAGCATTGCCAGACTCCTGAGAAAGAGCGGTCGGCTCGTCCTCAGGAATCATGTCCACCTCACCTGCTACTCCCTCAGGCTCAGTAGTCACAGCTGTCTCGTCCGCCGTTGCCACGGGGTCATCGGTCTCAGGCACGCCGTCCGCTGCTAGCTCGGGCTCGGCATTGGCCACCTGCTCAGGCATAGTGGACGTGACCATTTCGTCAGCCACTAGCTCGAGCCCGGCAATCCTGGTTGTGTCGTCCGCCATCGGCTCGGGCTCAACCAATGCCTCTTCCTCTGTCCCCTCAGGTTCGACAGTCTCCGCCTCCCCCTCGGTTGGACTTGGCCCTGCAAGACAGAATATATAAGAACCGACAGCTTCATAATTCTTACAACAAAATCCTGAAAGAAATATTACCTGAGGTGGACTTATCATTAGCCTCCCTATTGGCGCGCACCGCCTGTCTATGAGTTGTAGACAAGGCGACCGGGGGCTCTTCTGACGGAGTATCGGCACGAGGGACGGTGCTTGCGCCCGCTCCAATGGCCAAGGCAGCCCTGCGTGCCTTCGTTTCGAGCCTCAACCGCTTCCTCTCCTCCCGGGCCATCGCGATAGACCTCTTCGACGCTTCTTTAATTAAGGTGTCGTCGTCCTCATTTAGAGTTGCCTCCAGAGCTTTTAAGGCATCTCTCATCGGCTTTTCAAGATGGACATCTCGCGGTAGCCCTGAGGAAGCAGAAACATCGGCAGCTGGCCCGGGAAGAGTCTCCGCGTCACCTGGCGGGATCGGCATTGTGGTTCCTGCGATAAGAAAAGGGGAGATTAGATCGACCATAACACAAGGAAAATGAAAACTTGATGAATCGAAATTTACCAAGGCCTAAGGACGCTCTAAGGCGTTCCTCCTCTTGGAAAGTCTTGAGGGAAGCAGCAATGGCTTCTTCAGTGGTGATCCTGTTGGAAGAAAAGAAGGAAAAACGTTAGTCAAAGGCAATAATAAAGATATGATGCAATAAAAAATGCGACTAGTGATTACCTGATTGCGCAAGCTTAGCTAGCCACGCGTCACGCCTCGCCAACCGCTCTGAAGCTACGATGGCGGCCTCCAAGTCCGTGTCATCCGGCGGCATGACTAATCCCCTGTTAGTCCCATATTCACTCAGTCCCTCACCATAGGGAGCGTGGGGTTCCTGAACGAACGCGACGTCAGCGGCGAAGAGCGACTTCTTTTTCTTCTTCTGCCCACCAACCCTAGGTGCACCCGGGATCGACTTGCGCTTTGCAGGCACCTTGGGACGGCGAGTCCCGATGTCCGCACCTACACCAGACTCCGGCGAGGCTACAACCGCTGTCTCCACTAGAGCACAAGGTGCTGGTGGTGCATCCGCAATATCGGGAAGCGGCAATCCGCGTGGAGGACTCTGCGCACGCGGTGGTCCGGCTCTAGCATCTTTTAGAGGGGTAACCACCGGGGTCCTTGGCACTAAAGGAGCGTTGCGGTCGCTACCTGGAGGCACACCCTTACGGTCGACCAGCAATCGCTTTTCCTCCTTTATGACGGCTCCCGTCGAATGACTGTACCATTCTGTATATACCTTGAGGAGTTGTGGGGCGCAAGCCGGCTCACTGATAAAAAAGTGGGAACCCGTATTCAGACGCATGAAGTGATGCAGCGCGCTCTCCATCCCTTCTTCGGTAGCAGCAGGTTCCGATAGGAAAGCCTCCAGTGGTACCTCTTGATTGTAGCTCAGTTGTTGGGCGAAACGATGCGGGTTGTATCTCATGAAAATCGCCGCACCGTTCTGCCTGAACACCAGGAAGCCCGGTCTGATAGAATATAAATGGAGGGTCTCGCGGGCCGTCAAAACTGAGGCTCCATCCTTGAAAGTGTCTTGCAATGGCCGCACTGCAGTGGTAGATGCCTTTCCAAAAGTCAACACCTTTTCGATGAAAGACACCCCGTCTCCAAGGGGCGAAGGAGTAAACCCCTGGCATTCCGTGGCGATGGAGTCGCAATTGATGCGCCAATCAACTGTATGATGCGAGGGAAGCTGCACCTGTCATAGAACGAGGACCTTTTGTGCATGCCGAAGACGCCCGATGTGTGTAGCTCGAGCCACGATACGAAGTAGTGCATCGGGAATATCACGTGCAGTACCCCAGGCTCATTAGCATCCGCCGCTCGACTGAGGCCGTGATACAAGTGTGCCAAGCCGGCGATCCCAACGGCCACTTTTACCCCGATGGTCATCCGGTGAGCTGGGTAAAAGACAGAGGGCCGCATATGGCGAGAATGCATCGAGAGCGCAAACCAACTTAGCCATAGCCCAAGAAATCCTAAGAAGAAGGCCTCCCCGTCCATCCCAGGGGCTGCAACTTCCGCAAAAGACATAGTCGGGGAGTTAGGAAGGAAAAAACCCTTTTGGTCTATTTCCTTCGCCGGCAGGTTATCCAAACCTAGACCGAAAGGGTCATCAAGGGTGGCAAACTTGGCAGCTTCTGCCGAGAGGACGTTTGGGTGAAGGAACCGAGCGATGAAATCCTCGAAACTAACTCCGCGACTCCCACGTTCGATGAAAAGGGCCTCATAGATGTTCAACACTTTGATCAGACTTGGGAATTGATGTTGAACAGCATTCTCCGGAGTGAGGCCCCTTACTGCCGGCTTAGCACCGAAGACATACTCGTCTGTAGAAAGCAACTCCTCATAGCGCTCCCCTATAACCGGTAAACCGGAGACCTCTGTGAATTCCTCCAAAGAAATTGACACTTCCCGGTCCATTGCGAGGAAAGTGTGAGTAGGAATGTTCCACTGCTTCAAGAAGGCCTTGAACCACCAGGTAGGAAGCGTGGGATACTGGAAGAGGGAGACGTAAACCGCAGTGTACAGCCCTAACCTTATCAACTGCGACTTCTTCGCCGACAGGATATAGCGAGCCCACGGAAGATAGCCGATCGGGTGGCGAGGGATCAGACCTATGTTATATGATTGCCCCTAAGATCGCGCCTCGCCTTGACAGATACGGCGTCCCAGGATATCCAAAACCATAGGACGCTGAACCGGAATTGCATCTATGGCAGGATGAAGAAAGCCTTTCGAGGTCCAATCAACCATCTCCACGGCATACTGCACCGGGGGTGGGCTGTCATAATGGATCGCCGTAATGGGTTCTGACGGTACTACGCATGTGAAGTTCCGTCGACCCATGATAATTTGGTTGTACCACGACCCCCAAAGGTGGAGACTCTTACATTCTGGGTCGTGGTCCCTGATTATAGCTAGGACTTCGCGGTCCAAGGGCGCTTCAGGAAACCCTTCCTCCGAACGAGCGAACGGGAATGAAGTATCGAAAGACATAGTCACTGCAAGGAAACAAAATTAGCCGTTAGTGTTGTAATTCCAACGCTTGGCGTTTGAAAAAAATTTAATTAATTAATTAATTAAATTAAAATTAATTACACCACACAGCAGTGCAGTGGGTAGGAGACCAAAGGGGGACCCACAAAATCTGGATGACAATACGTCAGTTAATAAGACAACCCCACCATTGGATGAGATTGTCAGTTAATCCCCAAGAGAATATTCCCATTAATAATAAAAAAATCCCTAGAGATAAGGAGAAAATCTCCTCTTTCAGAGCAAAACTCTGTCACAGAGTGACACTTGTCAAACTCTGGTCTCAGGGGAATAAGATTCTTTAAAAGAGCCTGGCTCTGTAATAATGATGAAAAAATTCATCAAAGAAAGAAAATTAATTAATCCCTAAAAAAAATTTGAAGTTCTGGGATCTTAAAGATCCATATAAAAAAAACTCTTAAGAGTTCATCATCAGAAGATCAAAAGATCTATATTCTGTCAATGAGCAAAACTCTGTTCATGGGTTAAGAAACCCTGAAACAAATTCTTGAGAGCAAAGCTCTGTTTATGAAACTCCAAAGGGGATTTCTTTAGATCAAAAGATCTATGAGAGCAAGGCTCTGTTGGTTAAGATTGATTTAAGTTAATTTAATTTAATTTAAAATTAATTTTACCTAAAGATTTTCTAACTTTGGAAATGAGAGCAAAGCTCTAGAGTCTGGAAACAAGAGCAAAGTTCTGAAGTTCTTAAGCAAGAGCAAAGCTCTGAAAATCAAAATCTTGGAAATAGTAAAGATTTTCTAAGGGCCAGGGGTCCTATATATAGGCGCTTGCGCCCCTTCAGCTCCTGAGTTGATCCAACGGTCAGGATCTTGCCACCGCTGCACTCACATGCGCGCCACGTGAGCGCAACGGTGGGGGGGCATTTGTTTCCTCCAATCAGAGCAAAGCTCTATTTGAATTTCAAAAATTCAAAATTCGAAGCAACGCTTCAAATTCCTTGCGCTGCGCGCAACACGCCACGTGTCAAAAGCTGATACGTCAGCGCAGCGCCCAAGGCAGCGCGCCCTATCAGTGCAAAGCTCTATTTAAAACAAATTAAAGGAAGCAACGCTTCAGTTGCGCAAGCGCTGCGCAGCGCGACACGTGTCAGCGCAGGCGCAGTTGCGCTGCGCTCTGCGCTGCGCGACACGTGTCAGCGCAGTTGCGCTCTGCGCTGCTTGACACGTGTCACGCGCTGAGGCGTTTGCGCCAAACAGAATTAAATCCTAGTAAGATTCTTCTGTTCTTGTTAAAAGAAGAAGATTGTCTTCTGTAAAACAGAAGCTCTTGGATCAAAGATCCAACGGTGGGGAAAATTGTCCAAATCACTCAGAGAAGGATCTCTTCAACAAATTTAACAAATTTATGGGCACTACATAAAGGCCCCTAGACCCCAATTCAAAGGATCATCAACATTGTGAGAGATTAAGAACCTCAAAATAGAGAGAACTCTGAAGAAAGTTCAAGATAAAGGTAAAAACCTTCACAAAATAGAAGAATTTCTTCTAATAGATCATTGATCTAAGAACAAGATCAATGATATTCAAATAATAATAAGTGCCTTGCACTTTTTTATGAACCACTGATTCTCTGAAAACAAGAAGAACAAGAAAAACTTGTTTTCTTTGATCTAAATTGGATCAAGAAATCAAACAGTGCCTTGCACTTTTTTATGAACCATTGGTTCTGGAATCTTAAAGATTCTCAAGATTATTGAAATAGTGCCTTGCATTTGCAAAAACTGCACTGTTGCGCTCCTGGGTTGGCGCAAGCCACCAGAGAGCGCCACGTGTCAGCATCTGAATCACTTGCGCTGTGCGCTTTTGAGAAAGAGCCTTGCTCTCTGAAATTGGCGCAACTCACCAGAGCGCGCCACGTGTCAGCAGCGCAAGCGCAGCGCACTGCGCTTGCGTGACACGTGTCATCACCATAGGCGCTTGCGCTCATTAATTGGCGCAAAGCGTCTGACAAATGCAATGCATTGTTTGCTAAAGGGCCAGGCCCAAATCAAAAAGGCCTAGTAGGCCAAAATAAATTGCAATGCAATAAAAAGGGCAGAGCCCAAGTAAAATTGATGCTCTGCATCTTTTATAAAAAGGCAGAGCCCAAACAAAATTGATGCTCTGCATCATTTATAAATGGGCAGAGCCCAAACGAAATAAAAATGCAATGCATTACTTAAACATGGGCAAAGCCCTAGCACAGGCCTAATAGACCAAAAACAAATAAAAGTGTTGAACATTTTTCAACTGGACTTAGCCCAATCATGGCCGTAAGTCCTCGAATTAAATTGACTGAGCACAGCTGCTCTCTTAAATCAATTTACATCCGGTTCGAGGGTACATCTCCGAACTCCTCTGACACCTATCGTTGTAATCCTTCAACGACGTCAGAGAGGCGACGGGTCCCGACAACCACACATTAACACGGACTGTGGGGTCTTTAAACCCACGGACTTATGCGTCCTTAAACTAAAACACGGACAGTGGGGTCCTTAAACCCACGGACTTATGCGTTCTTAAACTACACATGGACCACCATGTCCCTGTAAGTCGATGTTCAACACCCCAATACTTGTGGGGAGGCGGAAATATGAATAACAATCAAGTTCTATGATCAAACATCGATTAACCGTATGAATCGTTTGCTAAACAAGTTTTAACACAAGCTATAGAGTTTTAGTCTACTATGCGAAGAGATTATACCAAACGGTTCTAGTCCTTCGTCTTGATGTTCTCTACGGCCTCTTTGGATCTCCACGCCCTCTTCGGCTTTCTTCCGTGATAGACGATCCACCCGAGAACCCTAATCCAAGCTATAACCTCTAAACTTGAGGTTACTTAGTTTCTCTAGTTGCTAAATAGAGTAGCTAAGATGATGTAGAGATTGGTTATGGAGTAATTAGTCTTTCATAATCCTTGTTCTCAACTCATGAGGGTAGGATTAGGGTTTGGTGAAGGAGAGAGAACTTGAAGAGAGAGAGTGAGAAGATGATAATGATATTATTATATTGAATAAAGCTTCTCACTTGATATATATGAAACATAATGAATAAAAAGAAAAATGAATAATAAGTGAATATTCATCATGTTTCATTTAATCAAGTGGGTGATTCATCATGTGAGTCATTAAGCAATTAATGATGTATTAATGATATGATGAATCACTCACAATGAGTCACTTAAACATTAAATGAAAATGCCACCTCTCTCTTTATGTCACATCCTTCTAGAAGCTTCTCGGAAAATTACGAGAACGCCCCTCTCATCCGTGAAAACACGGAAAAACTTTAGACTGTATAAATCCAATAACCTGATACTAGAATCTGGCTTAAACCAAAGCCGGCTAGTAAAAACTGTCCGAATGTCGTACGTGCGATCAAACACGTATGCGTCCAAACCTTTGTCGTAAAACCATACGACCTCTATATCTTTTCGCCTGGGTTTAGGAAATCTCTGTGTGGGACTCTAAAGACTCGACTACTACGCTGGCAGTGGGTTTAACCACAGACCGCAAGCGGTACTAGCTGTACGTAACGGTCCCCAGGTAGATGTCGATAAGAAGGCCGATGAGGTAAATCATCCGAACTCCCACTGAGCCTGATGTGACAATCTCCGTACAGTCCGGTCTGTTCGCCTAAGACTATCGCATATCAAGCCTAGGGGGCGGCAAGCGTCAGTCCCCTAATAGCTGTATAAGTCGTGTCGGAGCGAAGCCCATTACGCCCTGAGAAGCTACTGGAACCTACCAGTATATCTCGCTTGCCCTGGCCAGGGACTTTTCGTAATGGCTCTCTGACACAGCGCGATATCAACTCCCAATACCGGGAGAGACGAATCCTATCTAACCGCCACTGCCTCCAAGTGCTCGGGACTGCACCCAACTGCTACCTGTTTGCACGACTCCTTTGAGCCGTGGTAGGGTAGCAATCTAAGAACAGTGGGACACACTCGAGGCAAAGCAGCAGTGTCAAGTCTGCGGACTATGCTGTACTCATGTCACCTGGGAACTGATAACTGACGATGGGTATAATACCAACCAATCAGTTCCTCGGCGAGTCCTGTCCGGTGTACCCGTAACCTTACGAGCACCTGTATACTATCTCCAGTACGGCGTACTGATGGCTGTGGGACAGACCATTTCCCCAACTGGGATGAGAAGCGTATACACATAGTCTACTCCGGAATATCGATGCCCTATCTCGACAATCCAACGACCAGGGACCTGTATAGGATGTTGCTTATAGACTACCCAGCCCCCACTAGTGTGACTGCCATCACGATGCTGGTAATCAAGCAAAGATCCTATGGGCTCTACTAATATGTATAAGTGATACGTTACAAGAAACATATGTACATATTAAAGTAGACTCAAACCAAGTAGCATACTACCATTTTTAGCAAGACTGTATATATATATAACTGTGAATATCCCAAGCTTCCATTAAGTAATATACAATCTAGTATGATACAATAATGGCCCCTAGGGCATATACACTAACAATCTCCCACTTGCACTAGGGCCATGAGCTGGCATATCGTAGACCTATCATCTCGAATAGCCTCTCGAACTGTGTCTGAGGAAGGGCCTTTGTGAATGGATCAGCAACGTTATCCTCCGTCTTTACTCTCTTCACCTCGATCTCCCGGCGATCTATGATCTCCCTGATCAGGTGATACCGCCTTAAGATGTGTCTGGACTTCTGATGGGACCTGGGTTCCTTCGCTAAAGCTATAGCGCCGTTGTTGTCACAATACAGAGGTATTGGATCAACACTGGTAGGAACCACCTGAAGTTCTGTGAGGAACTTCCTCATCCAGACTGCTTCTTTTGCGGCATCGCAAGCAGCTATGTACTCTGCTTCCATCGTTGAGTCAGCAACGGTCTCCTGTTTGGAACTTTTCCAACAGACCGCCCCTCCATTGAGGGTAAAGACATAACCCGACATGGATTTGGAGTCATCTTTGTCACTCTGGAAGCCGGAGTCGGCAAAGGCTTCCATCTGGAGGTCTTTTCCGCCATATACTAAGAACATTTCCTTAGTCCTTCTCAGGTACTTGAGAATGTTCTTTACTGCTATCCAGTGCTTCTCCCCTGGGTTTGCTTGATACCTGCTTACTACGCTCAATGCGTATGCTACATCTGGTCTGGTACATAACATCGCATACATTATAGAGCCTACCGCAGAAGCGTAGGGTATAATTGACATGCGATCCCTTTCCAAATCAGTCTTGGGAGACATCTCTTTGGAGAGGGTGATTCCGTGACAAGCCGGTAGGTTACCGCGCTTAGAATCATCCATACTGAATCTCTTCACTATGGTGTCTATGTACGTGGACTGTGAAAGTCCCAACATCCTTTTTGATCTATCACGATAGATCCGGATTCCCAGAATGTAGGTGGCATCACCCAGGTCTTTCATGGAGAATTTATGTGACAAGAATCTTTTGACTGACTGTAACATAGGAATATCATTTCCTATTAGGAGAATGTCATCCACGTACAAGACGAGGAATACTACAGCTCTCCCTACAATCTTACTGTATATGCATGGTTCATCTGGATTTTTGATAAAGTCAAATTCTTTGACGGCATCATCAAAACAGATGTTCCAACTCCGTGATGCCTGCTTTAGTCCATAAATGGACTTAAGCAACTTGCATACTTTACCGCTGCTCCCACTCTGAATGAATCCTTCTGGCTGATCCATATAGACGCTCTCTTCCAAATTACCATTTAGAAAGGCCGTCTTTACGTCCATCTGCCAGATTTCATAATCGTGGAAGGCAGCAATAGCAAGAAGGACCCGAATAGATTTAAGCATAGCCACTGGAGAAAAGGTTTCTTCATAGTCCAAACCAGGTCTTTGACGGAAACCCTTTGCAACAAGTCTAGCTTTATAGGTTTCAACCTGTCTATCTACACCAATCTTCTTTTTGAAGATCCATTTGCATCCTACGGGTTTTACCCCATCTGGAGCAATGTCCAAAGTCCATACTTTGTTGGTGTACATGGACTCCATTTCGGTCCGCATTGCATCTAGCCATTTTACCGAGTCACCGCTCTGAATGGCTTGCTGGAAGCTAGTAGGCTCATCATTTTCAATAGTGCAATCCTCTCTATCCCCGTCTATGAGAAAACCGTAGTATCTCTCGGGCGGATGAGATTGCCTACTACTCCTGCGGAGTGGCATCGGGATGTCCTGTTCTTCTTGAACTTCTGGTTCTACCAAACTTTCAGTTGTAGTTTGTGTTTATGGAATTTCTTCCAGTTCTATTTCTCTCCCACTAGTTTCCTTTTCTAAAAATCGATATTCTAGAAAATGGGCATTACGAGAAACAAAAATCTTTTGTTCCTCTGCGTAATAGAAAAAATACCCCCTGGAGTTCTTTGGGTATCCCACAAACTTACACAGTACTGAGCGTGCCTCGAGCTTGTCCGGATGCTGCTTTTTTACAAAAGCTGGACAACCCCATGTCTTTAGGTACTGAAGACAGGGTTTCTTCCCACTCCACATCTGATATGGTGTGGTAGGCACAGTTTTGGTTGGAACCTTGTTCAAAAGATATGCAGCTGATTCTAGTGCATAACCCCAGAAAAATCGCGGTAACTCAGCTTTACTCATCATGGAACGAACCATATCCAATAGGGTTCGATTCCTCCTTTCTGATACACCATTGTGTTGTGGTGTGTATGGAGGAGTAAGTTGAGAGAGAATTCCATTCTCTTTTAAGTAACCCAGGAACTCGGCGCTTAAGTATTCACCACCTCGATCAGATCTCAGTGTCTTGATACTTTTGCCGGTTTGTTTTTCAACTTCATTCTTGTATTCCTGGAATTTCTCAAAGGCCTCGGATTTATGCTTCATTAAGAAGATATGTCCATACCTAGAGAAATCATCCGTAAAAGTAATGAAGTAGGAATAACCACCTCTCGCATGTGTAGACATTGGACCACACACATCACTGTGTATGAGTCCTAAGAGCTCGCTTGCTCTTTCTCCGTGTCCAGTGAACGGAGTCTTTGTCATCTTTCCCATGAGACAAGATTCACAAGTGGCATAAGACTGATACTCGAACGGATCCAAGTATCCCTCTCTATGTAACTTTTTTAATCTTCTCTCATTGATGTGACCTAGTCTACAATGCCATAAGAAAGCCTGATTTGTTTCCGGAGACTTTCTTTTAAGTGTGTTCTGGACACTGAAAATCTGAGCTTGATTTAATATGTATATTCCGTTCTCTAATGTACCTGACCCAATCAAATCTTGATTTAGGTGGATGTGAACCACATCTCTTGTAAAAGTAAAATCATATCCTTCTTTAGAAAGTAAGGGTACAGATATGATATTACAAGTCGTACCTGGTACATAAAAACAGTTACGCAGAATCAATATCTGCCCAGTTGTCATTCCAAGATGATATTCCCCTACGGATTCAGTGTTCATGCTCATTCCGTTAGCAACTGTGAGGGTCATATCTCCTATCTCGATAACCCTACGATTTCTCAGAGCCTGTAATGAATTACAGATGTGAGTTCCTGATCCGGTATCTAATACCCAGGAAGTAGGGTTAACTGACATACAGTTTTCTATCATAAACACACCCGAAGTCGAAGCCACAACATGCTTCGTATCCTGGCTACTGGCTTCTAAAGCCCTGCAATCACTCTGCCAATGCCCAATCCCATAGCAATAGGAATATCCCTCAATAGGGTGGTCCAGCTTGTCATAGGCAATGGACATCTGGACAGACTTTTGCCAGTCATATAAGTCAGATTCAGTCAAATTATTATCTAGATGTAACCTATGTGTGGTCATAGGGTCGCTGCAATTTTAAGAGAGAGAAGAAGATACTATTAGCATGATGCTCTTGCAAGTTTAGAGTGGTTTAATTTATCTAAACAGGATGGCTCCCACTGTTTCTCGAATCCCTCCTCAAACCATAAAAGAAGAATTAGCCAGGACAATTCTCACCGTACAATACTTGCTTAACCGTTCAGCCAGGCCAGTGTCGATACTTCGAGGGAGGTTTTCCAACGCTTTCGCGAAGTTCCTTAATTAAATAACCTCTTTTCTCTGGGGGCGTAACCCCGCTGACACCTTTCTTGGCACCTACTTGGTTTATAGCATTGATCGTTAAGTGACGAATCCCCTGATAAGTAGCATGTACTCACAGTAGGATCAGGATCTAAAATATCATCGTAAGATAATGTTGAAGGAATCCTACCAACATTCATCAAACTCCAAAATGGTATGCATCTCTCTGCAAATTTCAGTTTCTTTTGAAATTCCCAATGTGGATTTTTGCCCCATGCTCTTATGACCTTGACGAAGGCCAACATATCATAAGTCACATGTCAAGTTCTACCCGTCATTATCCAGGTTAATTTGAACCCATCCGTACATACCCTTGACGAAGGCCAAAATAGTAGTACGACTGTCCCAAACCAACGCATCTATCTATGCTACAGATAAATATCCAGCAGCTACCAATCACTATGCCTTGGCGAAGGTCAAAATACATAGCTTGAATACTACTGAATATTTAACTGAAATGACGGAGGGCTACGACTGGTTTTGGCAAAATCGTGAACGTAGTGAACTTGATATAATCGAAGGAACCTGATACCTTTTAAAAGGAGTGGCTAAAGCTCCGCAATTAAAAAATTCTGCTCTTTTAAAATAACCGAGTGGTTTCTTTTAAATTTGTTCCAACGATTAAACTTTGGTTTATTTTCTTTGCATTATAATAATGCGTCCCATCATTTAATCTTATCATTGCAGAAAACAACGAAAATACCACGTCCTCTTATGTCATCCGCATTCGCCACGGGGTCCCGTCATCACCCGTTAGGTTACTTAACTAACGACAGAGCGGGGGCTGGGCTAGCGCGGGTGTAAAACATAAGTGACGTCTAAATAGCTATCATATATATAGATATTTTACATTCGTCTGACGCAATGATATACATTCCAGAACACAGATAAACAATATTGGATTTGCAAGGAATCTGTATTTCTTTTGAGCCTGCAAGAAAAGACAGATTACACAGTTGTGATGAATAGCCATTACCCCACCCACGACCCCTACGGGTGCGGCAAACTACCCGCCCGGCAGTTTGTGCACCCCACCTTGGGTCTGTCCTAGGAGCAAAAACAGTAAAAAGAAATAATACAATGGTGGCTACAACCGCAACCTGGATGTGCCCCGCGAAATAATATTACAACTTGTTACAATTACATCAAATGAATTAAAACAATAACCCATCACAAAACCCGGCTAATCACCACAACAGTCCAATACAGTTTATATGCACAAACAGTTAAAATCCATTACAGAAATGTGCAACCCCCTGCCAACCGACATACTAGCAGTTAGGGGAGGTTTACGAACACATTATACAATCACAGATATAATCCAATATGCAAATACTGTACAATTTCGATCGATTAAACACTTTTAATATTGCTCCAAAATCTGCTCTGTAAAACTGAAACCTGAGCAAAAATTAAATATTCCAGAAAATCCCAAATTCAACAGAGAACCCACCCAAGAAAACTGGGATCATGAATCGGCAACTCGGCCGCGGGAGAGCGGCGGATCGGTGGGATCTGCCGTGGAACCGCGGTCGTTTGGTCGAGTCATGGCCCCAAATTTCTTGGGTGTTCTTCTGGTGTCATAACAAGCTTTCTGAACATCCCTGAAAAATTTTTGGACTTCATTTAAATTTCGACAGAAACTTGAAATTTTTAGGGTTTTCCGGCTTCGTTTTTCCGTTCGAAATTCGTACAAATTTGCAATTAAGTTAAATCTTGTTTAGCTAGGCTCTGATACCACTGTAGGTCAGGCAGCCACCCCATCCAATGGGGTCGCCGTGGCACCAACGGGTCCCTCAGCCGCTACTTTTTACGCATGCCCCCTCGCGAGGACTACAACCCGTCGGAACACCTTCCGGTCTCGGGACATCCTGGGGGTAAGAGCCTATGCTTCGCCACACTGTCACACGGTGAGAACCCCCCATAGGTCGACATCTAATGTCTAGTAGCTCTGATACCACTGTAAGTCGATGTTCAACACCCCAATACTTGTGGGGAGGCGGAAATATGAATAACAATCAAGTTCTATGATCAAACATCGATTAACCGTATGAATCGTTTGCTAAACAAGTTTTAACACAAGCTATAGAGTTTTAGTCTACTATGCGAAGAGATTATACCAAACGGTTTTAGTCCTTCGTCTTGATGTTCTCTACGGCCTCTTTGGATCTCCACGCCCTCTTCGGCTTTCTTCCGTGATAGACGATCCACCCGAGAACCCTAATCCAAGCTATAACCTCTAAACTTGAGGTTACTTAGTTTCTCTAGTTGCTAAATAGAGTAGCTAAGATGATGTAGAGATTGGTTATGGAGTAATTAGTCTTTCATAATCCTTGTTCTCAACTCATGAGGGTAGGATTAGGGTTTGGTGAAGGAGAGAGAACTTGAAGAGAGAGAGTGAGAAGATGATAATGATATTATTATATTGAATAAAGCTTCTCACTTGATATATATGAAACATAATGAATAAAAAGAAAAATGAATAATAAGTGAATATTCATCATGTTTCATTTAATCAAGTGGGTGATTCATCATGTGAGTCATTAAGCAATTAATGATGTATTAATGATATGATGAATCACTCACAATGAGTCACTTAAACATTAAATGAAAATGCCACCTCTCTCTTTATGTCACATCCTTCTAGAAGCTTCTCGGAAAATTACGAGAACGCCCCTCTCATCCGTGAAAACACGGAAAAACTTTAGACTGTATAAATCCAATAACCTGATACTAGAATCTGGCTTAAACCAAAGCCGGCTAGTAAAAACTGTCCGAATGTCGTACGTGCGATCAAACACGTATGCGTCCAAACCTTTGTCGTAAAACCATACGACCTCTATATCTTTTCGCCTGGGTTTGGGAAATCTCTGTGTGGGACTCTAAAGACTCGACTACTACGCTGGCAGTGGGTTTAACCACAGACCGCAAGCGGTACTAGCTGTACGTAACGGTCCCCAGGTAGATGTCGATAAGAAGGCCGATGAGGTAAATCATCTGAACTCCCACTGAGCCTGATGTGACAATCTCCATACAGTCCGGTCTGTTCGCCTAAGACTATCGCATATCAAGCCTAGGGGGCGGCAAGCGTCAGTCCCCTAATAGCTGTATAAGTCGTGTCGGAGCGAAGCCTATTACACCCTGAGAAGCTACTGGAACCTACCAGTATATCTCGCTTGCCCTGGCCAGGGACTTTGCGTAATGGCTCTCTGACACAGCGCGATATCAACTCCCAATACCGGGAGAGACGAATCCTATCTAACCGCCACTGCCTCCAAGTGCTCGGGACTGCACCCAACTGCTACCTGTTTGCACGACTCCTTTGAGCCGTGGTAGGGTAGCAATCTAAGAACAATGGGACACACTCGAGGCAAAGCAGCAGTGTCAAGTCTGCGGACTATGCTGTACTCATGTCACCTGGGAACTGATAACTGACGATGGGTATAATACCAACCAATCAGTTCCTCGGCGAGTCCTGTCCGGTGCACCCGTAACCTTACGAGCACCTGTATACTATCTCCAGTACGGCGTACTGATGGCTGTGGGACAGACCATTTCCCCAACTGGGATGAGAAGCGTATACACATAGTCTACTCCGGAATATCGATGCCCTATCTCGACAATCCAACGACCAGGGACCTGTATAGGATGTTGCTTATAGACTACCCAGCCCCCACTAGTGTGACTGCCATCACGACGCTGGTAATCAAGCAAAGATCCTATGGGCTCTACTAATATGTATAAGTGATACGTTACAAGAAACATATGTACATATTAAAGTAGACTCAAACCAAGTAGCATACTACCATTTTTAGCAAGACTGTATATATATATAACTGTGAATATCCCAAGCTTCTATTAAGTAATATACAATCTAGTATGATACAATAATGGCCCCTAGGGCATATACACTAACAGTCCCTAAACTGGAACATGGACCACCATGTCCCTAAACTGGCAATGGACCGTAATGTCCTTAAACTACCTATGGACCACTACGTCCCTAAACTGGAACAATAGAGCCCCCAAATGCTCTTTTGTCGGATCCAAATGATCCCGTTAAGTTGATCTTAGTCTCAAATCAGACTAATGTATCCTTAACGAATGCTTAAGTTGATCTTAGCCTCAATATGGCTAACGTATCCTTAAACTAAAACACCAAATCCAAATCTAAGTAAATATGGATTTGGACTAATCCACGTCCTACGGGCGACGGCATCACTTAGTCTCCGTATACAATCCACGGGCATCCACAAACAAAACAAACACACACGACACGAAGTGAAATTCTGGAGAAGGAAAAAGTGGCTACCGCGATGCGGTAGCGTAATTAACTGCAGGGGCTTGCACCTGCAGGGAAAAGCGTCCCCACAATCAAAAACCCCTCAAGCGAGGGGGAATCTGACGAAGTCTGCTACATCGGCCGCATCCGTCTAAACCTCCGATACATTGTGCCATAAATCAACTTGGCATCTTCGGAGAGGTGGACGGGTAAAACCATATAGCATCTGCCCCGAATCTCAGGCAAGACGTCCTAACGTCTCGGCCGCCATTCGGAGGGGAACAGACACATATGAGGGTTTATTTGTAAAAATACTATTTTCATATGTTTATATATTATAATTAACATTATGAAGGAAAATATATGCATATAATATAATATTTTGATAATTTAAATATGCATATCATATCAAATATGCTTAATCAATATTCTTAAAATATAATATCATATAAAATGGTTAGAATAATATCTCAAAAATACCGAATATTACTAACATTATTTGTTGAGATATTGTGCAGAAATTATATCAGGACTGGAATCAAGGAAATCCGAGATATCGAGATCAGATCTGCTGAATATTAAAGTAAATCGAAGAAATAAATTCTGGCAGAAACTCAGAGAAGATTTCTAAACTCCAGATATCCAAAAGATCACTACATATCAACTAGAAGAAGCTCCAGAAATTTGCATCCAAGACCCCACCAGAGTGCCGTCCAACCGCGGCCATAACCTATAATATGCGGCGGAACCGCCGCAGATATGGGGAGTTGGGATTTGGGATTTTCTGTGTAGGATCATCTAAACAAACCCTAATTTATGGAATCTAGGGATTGCAACTTCTGTGACTATAAATAGAACCCAGAGCCCCTCTTGGAAGTTCATCAAACCGAAGAGATCATGAAGTTCAAGTTGACTCACGCATCCAGTTTGATCAATCAGCTGTTCATTTACCTCTTTCAAGATAGATCGAGAAGCAAACTAGGATTTTGTATTCCACTTTCTAAAGGAACAAAAAGTGTAATTGATCGAGTTGATTAATAAAGATAGTTGTTTTATTCTCATTGCATTTATTTTCTATATTTACATCATGATCTCTATTCGTTCTTCTATCTCCATCATGCGCGAGTAATTTACCGCGTGATAGGGTTTGTAGGATTATGGTAGATTAATGGAAGATGAAAAATTTCTTAACTGCTTTTAAGTCTTATGAAGTTTATAAACTTTAGCAAAAGAATCGTTAACATTCTTATCGGGCGCGCTATCAATTTATTGATAGTCTTGACCGCGATTTGAGATTAGATTAACAATTGTTTTGTTAAGGGCTAGACATGAATAGAGATCAATGATAGGACAAGGGTCAATAGTGTGGAAACAATAGTTTCTTCTAAGAACCCTAATTCTCATTCATCACTATCAATCTAGTCTTAAATCTATTAATTGATAAAAGGAGTCATCTTTATTATTCATCCATTACTACTAAATCTGAACGAACCCTACAAGCCCTCTTCTGATATAAAATCTGCATCTTTATTTAAACTAAATCTATTTTCTACATCCGTATTTTGACGTATATCTAGAACTTATTCTCCACTATTCTTTATTCTTCTTCTTCCTCTTTTTTCAACACGTCTAAAGTAAGATTGAAAAATTCAACGTTTCCCTGAGGACGTCCCGTACTCATCTCGGCTAGCTGCACGCGACACCGTTATTGATTGCGGTTACTACTACACACTCACATAAATCAATCAATAATCTCCAATTCGAATCTTTGAAGACCAGTTATAATTTTCTTTTGTGCAGTCAACATCCGTATTGCTGGCTACCGACTTAGAGCATCCGGTACTACATTAACTTTTCCTAGATGGTATTTTAGATCAAGATTATAGTCAGCCATCAGCTCTAACCATCTACGCTGCCTCATGTTGAGCTCTTTCTGTGTGAACACATATTTTAGGCTCTTGTGATCGGTAAATATTTCTACCCTTCCGCCCAATAAGTAGTGTCTCCAAATATTCAAAGAAAAAATAACTGCTGCTAACTCCAAATCATGAGTTGGATAGTTCTTCTCATGAGTTTTCAATTGTCTCGACGCATAGGCTATAACCTTCCCATGCTGCATTAGAACACATCCCAAGCCTTTTCCAGATGCGTCGCTGTGAATAACCAGCCTTCCAGAACCGTCTAGAACTGTCAAGATAGGAGCAGCGGTCAATTTTTGCTTCAATACTTTAAAAGCTGACGCACATCTCTCCGTCCATACGAATGGTACTTTCTTTCTTGTTAACTTGGTCAATTGTTCTACTATTCGAGCAAAGTTCTCCACAAACCTTCTATAATATCCGGCAAGCCCAAGAAAACTTATGATCTCCCCCACATTCTATGGAATTGGCCAATCATGAATAGCTGCAATCTTTTCAGGATCAACGGCAATTCCATCTCCGGATACAACATGACCCAAGAACTTCACTTCGTTGAGCCAAAACTCGCACTTGCTCATCTTAGCATATAACCTTTCTTGCTTCAACGTTTGCAGTGTGATACTCAAGTGTTCTGATGCTCTTCTTTGCTCCTCGAATAGACCAGAATATAATCGATAAACACCACTACGAACTGGTCCAGGTATGGTGAAAAGATTCAGTTCTTATGTTGGATATGTATGCCCTAGGGGCCATTATTGTATATGTATACATGTGGATGCTGGAGATATGCATGTACATGACAATCTTGCTCAGTTATATAGTATATTATTTGAGTTGTATTTGTCTTGATATGTGTATTTGTTTCTATTGATGTTTTATCCTGCTTGCACATATTGATAAAGACTCGATACAGTAGTATACTATTATGGTTTGAATTTATCTTAACATGTGCATATATAATACTCGATATTACATATAGCGGTTACATGTTGATAAAGCCCGTAGGATCTTGCTTGACTACCTACGTTGTGATGGCGATCATACTTGTAGGAGCAGGGTAGTCGATAAGCACATCCTTAAAAGGTCCCTAGTCATGTGAGTATCGAGACTGGGCATCGATATTCCAGAATAGACTAGTGTATATGTTTCTAGATCCCGACGAGGGGCGATGGTTGGTCCCGCAGCCATTGGTCTAATAGACCTAAGATCGTATACATGTGCTCACCGGGTGTGAGTACACTGGACGGACTCACCTAGAACTTCTAGATGGTACTATATATATCGTCAGATGGAAGTTCTCGGGTGACATGTGTACAGGTTAATCTTCGGACCTGAGATCGTCATTTGTCTCGTGTGGGTTCCCACTGTGCTTTGATCACTACCCTACCACGGCTCTACTAAGTCATGCAAATAGATTTTGGTTGGGTACAGTCCCGAGCCACATGGAGGCAGTGAGTGATTGTTGAGGATTCGTCTCTTCCGGTATAGGGAGTCGATGTCGCACTGTGTTCGATTGGTCAGGACCATAAGACCTTGGCCAAGGCAGTTGGGATTTACTGATAGGTTGATCGGTAGTTTCCCGAATTGGTCCTGAGCCGCATCAGCATAAATTATCGGGTTATTAGGGTCTGACGTTTACCATCCCCTAGACCCGGTATGCGATACACTCAGACGAAAAGACCAGACTATACGGAGATTGTCACGGATAGGCTTAGTAAAAGTTCGGACGAGTTTGCTCGTCGGCCTTCTTTTCGATAGGTACCTGTGTAGCCGTTACGTGCAGCTAGTACCGCTGAATTGCTTGTGGTTAAACCTACTGCCAGCGTACTGTCGAGTCTTTAGAGTCCCACATAGAGGGTTTCCCTGCTTCGGGCGAAATGATGTAGATGCTGTATGGTTTTACGGCAGGGGTTCGATCATATACTTGTACTAGCTACACGAATCATGATTCAGACGGATAATACTAGTGGGCTTTGGTTTAAGCCGGATGCTAGTATTATATTGTTGGATTATTTTCGTCTCTTTATATTGGTATTTTTCGGAATACGGATACGCGTATATATATACGATGAGGGGTATTCTTATAATTTTACAAGGGTGCTTCTAGAAGAAGACACCTCATTTGTTATATAATCATTTTGATTAAATGATTAATGAGATGGAGGTATGAGGTGTTATGTTACAATAAATGAAGCATTGCTACTTGGTGACTCACTTAATGACTCATGGATTACTATTGAGGCAAGGTGGCTTCAAGATATTTTATGGAATTATTGTTATGCTCCATAGTTATCAAAGTGAGCCATTCTTCATTCATGCTATCACAACACTCTCTCTTGATCTCAAGCTTCCTTCTTCTTCCTCAACACTAAATGTTTCATGTATTGAGAAACCTAGGGTATATTGAGAAAAATCAATCCATCATCACTCTTTATATCATCTAGGCTACTTAGATTAGCATACTAAGTACCCTAGTTATCTCGGTTTAGAGGTAGGAGCTCAAAGTACACGCTTTCGGGTGAATCATCTTTGACGCCAGGAGGCCGACGATCAAGAGCGATCCGTACACTCTTCGAGGAGCTAAAGGAGAGGAGTGAAGACCTGAAGGACTTGAGCCTTTATAAACTTCTATCATAGTAGATAGAACTTTTATGGTTGCTAGTTAGGTTTATGGTAGATCCGGTATATGGGTTATTCTAGCGCTAGTTTTAAATCGTAGAAAAGTTTTTGTTCCGCAAACGGCTACGAATGATGGCCAGGGCGTTAGTGTAACCCAACATCATCAAGTCCATAAATATTGCCGATGCGTCAGTAACTCCAAATGGCATCACAAAGTACTCGTGATGCCCATATCGAGTTCGGAATGCTGTCTTACAAATATCTTCTGATTTCATCTAAACTTGATGATATCTAGATCGCAAATCCAACTTCGAGAATACCCTTGCGCCATTGAGTTGATCGAATAATTCGCCGATGCGAGTGATTGGGTACTTGTTCTTAATAGTCACCCAGTTTAATTCTCGATAATCGATGCACATCCTACGAGTGTCATCCTTCTTCTTGACTAGAAGAACTCGAGCTCCCCAGGGTGAATTGCTGCTGCAAATCTAACCCTTCTCTAATAATTCGGCAACTTGTTTCTTTACTTCTTTTAATTCCACTGGCGCCATAGGATAATAAGCCTTTGAAATCGGCGATGCTCCAGGAATAAGATCAATTGCGAATTCCACATCTCGTTTTGGCGGTAAACCCGAGATGTCCTCGAACACATCCATAAACTTCCGAACTACTGTTGGCGCTTCCTCCTTGTCTACTTCTATCAATGAAAGAACGACATTAGTCAGCCTAGCCCTAAATTCGACTGGCTCGACAGATCAGCTACCTCCTGAAAATATAAACTTCGGATGTCCAGGAATCTGGAAAAATCACTTTTTTGCCCTACAATCGATGTGAGCATAGAAAGTGCTAAGAAAGTCCATTCCTAAGACGACATCATAACTGCCAGTATCAATCACCAAGAAATCTGTGAATAACTCCCGTCCACAAAAAACAATCGAACAATCCTTTCACTCACTACTAGATATAATTTTCCCAATCCCAGTGTGCATGTCCCAGCAACTAGACAGGGCCGTGTATGGAATAGAGTGTACACTAATAAACTTGAACGACATAAAACAATGGGATGCACCTGAATCGAATAATTCCAATGCAGGAAAATTATAAACGAGTAGGATACCGGAAATAACTTCATCTGAAGCTTTGGCCTTCTCGGACGTCAAAGTGAAAGCCCGAGTTTGATTAGGCCCCAGAGTAATCTGCTTCTGCTGTACTCTCGGAGCATCACCCTTCAACTGAACTCTCGATGGACAAGTATGCATTTGATGATTAGCAGCTCCACAAATCAGACACTGCCCAAGCCTCATCCGGCACTCCTTCCGGAAATGACCCGGTCGTTGGCCGTAGTCACAAAACACACTTCTTTTCTGATCTGATATAACGGGCTTCTTCATGGGTACAATGCCTCGCTTGTTCACCGGAATGCCTGATTGATTCGAAAGAGTGTTTTTTTTGTAGTTAACCGCAATCAGAACGGTGTCGCGTGTAGCTAGACCGAGATGAGTACGGGTCGTCCTCTGGGAAACGTGGAACCTTTTACTTTTACTTTAGATGTGTTGAGAAAGAAAGGAGGGATAAAGAATTTTATAGAATGGTTTCTAGATCTACGTTAAACAAGATTGTAAAATATAGATCTAGATTATTTTAAAGATGTAGTAAATATAATAAGAAGGCTTGTAGGGTTTGTTAGGATTTAGTAGTTATGGACGATTAATTAAAAGTTACCATTTTTATCCATTAATAGATTTAGAACTAGAACGACGGTGATGCGTGTAGATTAGGGTTTCTGGAGGGAAAAGGAATCCCACTCTTAACCCTTATCTCGACACGGAACTCCGTTCATATCTAGCCTTTACCAAAACAATCATTAATCTAATCTCTAATCGCGGTCGGAACTAGCAAAGAATTGCTAGCGCGCCCGATTAGGATGTTAATGATTCTTTTGATAAAGTTCCTAAAATTTATAGGACTTAAAAAGGGTTTAATTATTTTCATCGTCCATTAGCCTACCCTAATCCTACGAACCCTAACAAACGGAGAATTACTCACGCATGTTAGGAGAAGAAGATGAAAAGATAGAGAGGGAAAACATAATGTAAAATGCAAAAGAATTAAATAAAATAACTACCTTTATTAATCAACTTGAACAATCTACACTTTATTCCTTAGAAAATGATTACAAAACTAGTTGCTTCTCGATCTCTTCCAAGGAGGTAGATGAACCGTTGATGATCAGCCTGGATACGTGAGCGTCTGGGGCTTCGTGATCTCGTCGGCTTGATCCTTTTTTCCAAGAGGCTCTCGGTGCCCTTTTATAGTGCAAAGCCAGAATCTTATTGTTGAAAACTTGCTAAAATTTAGCAATGATTGATCTCCAAAAATCTTGCCTTCCAACTCCCAATTATTGCGGCGGATCCGCGGCCAAAGAGGGGGTATGGCCGCGGATCCGCGGCCAATGGTGAGGATCTCTTCATCAATTTTCTTGGGCTCTCTGATTGTGACATTTGGCAATCCAATGCACCTTTAGAATTCAGAAATCTTCTCTCGGTTGCTTCCAGACTTGGTCTCCAAGTTTTGCTTCTTAATTTGGCAAGATTTCTTCAACAACTTGATTTGCTTGATTCTAGCCTTGGAAAATTCTGCACAACTTGGAAATATTCTGCACAACAACTCAAATAAGATTTTAGTAGACTTTGTTCTACTAGGATTAGGTCAATAATATTATTTGCATACATTTTCCTACCAAATACTAATTAAAATATATTAACACATGGAAAATGGTGTTTTTACACATAAACCCTCATATGCATAATATATTATAATAAAGTCCTTTTTTAATATGAGAATGGTAGGAAAAATGTAATACAAATGTGCAGTTTTATCAACTGAACAAATACCCCCAAACTTATCTTTGATTGTCCCGAGCAAACTAGTTTATTCAAGAGGAGAAAAAGAAAAGAGAAAACTAAGCACACTTTCGTAGGCAGACACGATTGCACCGAGCACGTGCAACAAGCCGTTAAACCTCTAGGTGTCCCTAGTAGGAGGAGTGTTGTCTCCTGAGGGTTTTCAGCGGATTACACCCACAAAATCCAATAACAAAAGAAAGATGGTGAAATTTACATATAAAGATGAGAACCATAAAAGAAAGACTTTGAAAATAAGAGTTTCCAACTACATCAGCTTTTCAGTTGTCATGAGCCCTATCTTAATAGTCATGAAAAGATGTTAGAAATCACATTATCCCTCAATAAAACATCATCTTTATTCTTCATTCCTACCTTTCGTCCAAACATTGATCATATAACCCTACGTGTGTGTAATGGATATCCCTACACCCGGAGAATTCAATTCAAGCTATCATACTCTTGTCCATCTGCCTCAGTACTTTTTAATTTTATGAATATTTAAATTTACTCACACATTTTCATGCGACCGTTAATACTTCTTGAGGTACTAACAGACCGATCACTCGTGTGCTTGCTGATTAGGTGATAGTATTTTCCTCGTCTTGCACCACCTAAGGCTTAGCAGTGACTCCCAGACCAGTTGGCCTTAGGGAACTAGGTGAAGAGGCACCCTCGCTATATTTTTTTATTGCTGCCTTGGCGATAACAAAACCAGTGTTCATTTTTCTTTTCACCATTTTTATATTTTCTTCATTTTCTTTTATTTCCTTCATACTTTGGCTTTTAGACAAGAGCATTTCAAGGTATCCTCTACTATCCCGAGTTTCAAGACGCATGTAAGTGCATATAGTAGGGTATCAACATTCAAATATTTAGTTTCCAGAATAGAGACTATTTTTCAGACTTATTTTTATCCTCAGATTAGTGACTTCCTTCATTTTACTAACCCTTGGGACAACGGCTCATAACTACTTATTACTAGTTCGTTTAAGAAAACTTCTAATTTTCTTGGTTTTCTTAAACTATTCCTATCTTTTGGATGTAATGTTTCAATTTCTATTCTTTTGTTATAAAAAATTTTAATGCCCGGTGTCAAAGATAATTCAGTGAATACAAACCTCCCCCCCCCAAACCTGTTTTTAGCAAAGTCCTCACTGATGTAGCCTTTTGAGAATATGGACATGTGTACTAAGGGAGAGATACAAGGGGTAAAATAATAGTTAAATGAAAAATTCCCCCAAACTTATTCTTTGACACGCACAGATATTCAATCAAATCCATTTTTACTCACCTCCATTCTTAAAATGAGAAAATGTTTAAAAAAACATGGAGGTGAGGCGGAGGAAATTTAGTTTTGATAAAGCGGCTCCTGTAAAAACAGGAGCTCCTCCGCGGGATCAGCAGAAAAATACGGTTTTAATCTATGCCCATTTACTTTAAAAATTGAACCGTTTTTCAAATTTTCGACCTCAACTGTCCCGTGCGGGTGTACATACCGCACCACAAAAGGTCCTTTCCAACGAGATTTAAGCTTACCCGGATGAAGATGGAGACGGGAATCGTAAAGAAGGACTTGTTGCCCCGATGTGAAGGTTTTTCTAAAAAGATTTTTATCGTGGAACACTTTAGTCCTATTCTTTACTATCACCGCATTATCGTAAGCTTCATCGCGGAGTTCGCTTAGCTTATTCAATTGCAGCTTCCGATAGCCGCCTGCATGATCAAGATCAAAATTAAGCTCTTTAATAGCCCACATTGCCTTATGTTCAATCTCGACAGGGAGGAGGCATGCCTTCCCAAACACAAAGCGGTATGAAGACATACCAAGATCGGTCTTATAAGCGGTGTGGAATGCCCAAACAGCATCCGTCAATTTGGTTGACCAATCTTTACGGTTTTTCGAAACTGTTTTCTCCAAAATCTGTTTGATCTGCCTATTTGAGATCTCAGCCTGCCCGCTTGTTTGGGGATGATAGGGCGTAGAAAGCTTGTGAGTGATTGAATATTTCCGCATCAAGGCCTCGAAAGACCTATTGCAGAAATGTGTCCCGTTGTTGCTAATGATAGCGCGAGGGTGTCCGAATCGCGAAAAGATATTTTCTTTAAGGAACTTAATGACAACTTTGTTGTCATTAGTGCGACACGGTATAGCTTCCACCCATTTCGAGACATAATCAACCGCTAACAAGATATATAGATTCCCAAAGGAGTTGGGAAAAGGACCCATAAAATCAATACCCCAAACATCAAATATTTCCACAACCAATATAGGTTGGAGCGGCATCTCGTTCCTTCGTGAAATCCGACCCAAATGCTGACATCGCGGACAAGTTTTGCAATGTTCAAATGCATCTTTAAATAATGTTGGCCAATAAAAGCCACATTGCAAAACTTTCTTCGCCGTTTTTCGAGGTCCAAAGTGACCGCTGCATGCCTGATCATGACAAAATGATAACACGCTCTTGAATTCATCGTTAGGGACACACCTGTGAATGATTTGATTGGAACAATACTTGAATAGATATGGTTCATCCCAGTAAAAATATTTTACTTGGGATAAAAATCGAAGTTTGTCTTGTTTCGACCAATCGCTAGGTATAAGTCCCGTCGCAAGATAGTTCACGATATCCACGAACCAAGGTTCGTAGGATACATTCAAGAGCTGTTCGTCGGGAAATGAGTCATTTATCGGCACGGTCACAGTTGGCGAAGAAGTGATGCGTGAAAGATGGTCGGCTACAACGTTTTCACATACAACAAGATCAAATTCTTGTCTTTGATAACAAGATCAAATTCTTGTAACAATAGGATCCAACGTATTAGCCTGGCCTTTGCATCCTTCTTCGTTAAAAGATGTCGTAGGGCGGAGTGATCTGCGTAAACCACAATAGGCGAGCCAATCAAGTAGGGCCTGAATTTATCTAATGCAAATACAACTGCCAAGAGTTCTTTCTCGGTAGTTGTGTAATTTATTTGTGCATCATTCAAGGTCCTACTTGCATAGTAAATTACATGTGGCATCTTATCAATATGATATCCCAAGACAGCACCAATAGCAAAATCTGATGCGTCACACATAAGCTCGAACGGGTGGTTCCAATCCGGAGATGATAGAACGGGGGCTGTCGTGAGTGATTCTTTAAGCGATTCAAAAGCAGCCTCACAATCCGAATCGAAGTGAAAAGTAGTATTCTTGGCCAATAGAAGGGTTAAGGGTCTAGCAATTTTGCTAAAGTTCTTAATAAATCTCCTATAAAATCCTACATGACCAAGGAAGGATCGTATATCTTTGACGCAATTGGGACGAGGGAGGTTTTGAATGACATCTATTTTAGCTCTGTCAACCTCAATGCCTTTATGTGAAATTATATGTCCAAGTACAATACCTTCTTGGACCATAAAATGGCATTTTTCCCAATTCAAAGTCAAGTTCTTATCCTTACAGCGGGTAAGAACAGCGTCAAGATTACGAAGGCAGTCTTCAAAGGAGTCCCCAAAAATGGAGAAATCGTCCATAAAAATTTCTAGAAAATTTTCCACCATATCTGAAAATATCCCCATCATGCACCGCTGAAATGTAGCGGGAGCGTTGCATAACCCAAAGGGCATGCGTCTATAAGCAAAAGTTCCGAAAGGACAAGTAAAAGTGGTTTTATCTTGATCCTTTTCGGCGATGGGGACCTGATTGTAGCCAGAGTATCCGTCCAAGAAACAGTAGTAATCGTGTCTCGCTAATTGTTCCAACATCTGGTCAATGAAAGGTAGAGGAAAGTGATATTTCCTCGTCGCGGCATTGAGTTTCCTGTAATCTATACACACGCGCCACCCAGTTTGGGTGCGTGTTTGGATTAACTCTTTAGCCTCATTAGTGATGACCATGATACCAGACTTTTTAGGGACCACATGAATTGGACTTACCCATTGACTATCAAATATGGGGTAAATTATTCCACTATCAAGGCACTTGACGATTTCTTTCTTTACCGCCTCCTTCATAACGGGATTTAACCGTTTTTGTGGGTCTCGGGTTGGTTTGGCTTCATCCATCAGATGTATGTGATGTTCAACAATTAAGGGACTAATCCCTTTGATGTCGGCCATTGTCCAACCAAATGCTTGCCGATTCGATCTCAACACTGCAAAAAGTGCATTCTCTTGCTCTATGGCTAGAGAAGCGGATATAATTACTGGCAAAGTCTCATTCTCTCCTAAATATGCATATTTAAGATGAGAAGGTAGCGGTTTGAGATCAAGAATTGGTGGAGAGACAATAGAAGGAGGGGTAACGGAATGATATTCAGACTCCTTAAGAGGTTCAAAACTTGCATAAGATATTGACCCGGAAAGTGCTGCTGACTTTTGCAACGAGTCAACGGGTTCAATCTCAAGGTCGAACTCATTGAACATATCCTCACTATGAAGTGGTGCAAGATCAAACGATGTCTCATTAGTGTTGTCGAGAACATCAAAGCAAAGTTCCTCATCCATGCAGCTTTCGGGAGCTATCTCATGGATGGAACAAACATCCAGCAAATGAGCAGAAGGTTCTGATGGCTGACTTCCTAGCTTGTAAATATTAAGCTCAATTGTCATTTTCCCGAAGGATAAGTTCATAGAACCGTTACGACAATTAATCACAGCGTTAGAAGTTGCTAGGAAGGGTCGACCAAGTATCACCGGGATTTGATTACGTGGGTTTGCCACAGGTTGTGTATCTAAAACAATAAAGTCCACGGGAAATATGAATTCCCCGACTTTAATTAACACATCCTCTAGTTCGCCCCGAGGTTTGGTGATAGATCGGTCTGCCATTTGGAGAGTACAATGGGCGGGTTTTAACTCTCCAATTCCTAACTGCTCATATACTGAATAAGGAAGCAAGTTGACGCTAGCGCCCAGATCGAGTAAAGCACGATTTATATTTTTACCCCCAATAGAAATAGAGATTGTAGGACAGCCGGGGTCCTTACGTTTCTTTGGTATTTGTTGGGTAAAAGCTGTGCTAACATTACTCGTCATGAAAACCTTTTTAGGCACTTGAGTTTTTCTTTTCCTAGTGCACGAGTCTTTAAGGATTCTTGCATAAGATAGGACTTGTTGAATAGCATCTAGGAGAGGAATATTCACGCTAACTTGCTTAAACATTTCCACAATCTTCTCCATTTGCGGGTTAGGTCTGTTGGCCCTTAATCGGTTTGGAAATGGAGCTCGATCAATAAGTTTTGGGTCCAACGTTTGTGGAGAAGACTGTGGCGACGGATTCGATCCCAAAATTGGAGTGGGCATCGACTTAGATAGATTTGGCGAAATGTTCGAGCCTTGGGGAAAACGGAGAATAGGCTCGGATGAAGGTGGGAGACTAGACGAATTAGGGGAAGAAGAAGAAGAAGAAGGGGTATCAAATGTGTCACTATCATCAAATTGCTCACCCACTTGGTTATTCAGCACTCTCCCCGATCTCAACGTAGTAATGGCATTCACATTATGACTTTGTGAATGGCCAGGATTCGATAGGGGTTGAGATGGGAGTTTCCCTTTCTCTCTCGCACTCATTGCGGCGTTTAACTGTGCGATTTGGTTTTCTATTGATTTAATACTCTCACCATGGGAGGAGGAGTTTTTCGTTAGGGTATCAATAGAAGACCTTATCTCAGCCGAATTTTGCATGGATTGTTTCATGAACATATCCAAAGTTTGTGCAAGTGAGTTGTCAGTACCGGCCACTTGTGGTGTAGAAATGTTGGCCGGATTTTGGAAATTTTGTGACTGAAAGGGGGGCTGATTCTGTGGTTGTGGTTGCTGTGGAGGAGGTCCTTGATAATTACTTTGTTGGTTTTGATTCCAAGCAAAGTTAGGATGATTCCTCCATCCTTGATTATATGTGGAAGAATAAGGATCATTTCTAGGTCGCTGCTGAAAAGCAGCATTAGCTTGAAACAATGCATTCATAGGACATTCTTCCGTTAAGTGTGAAGGATCCGAACAGCAACCACAGACAGTCTTAGGAAGCGTGACCTGATTTAGGGAGAATGTTGAGAACTTGTTTTCAATAGCATCGAGTTTCTTCTGTATCGCTGCCATTTCGGCTTTCACTGCGATAGAAACATCGAGCTGGTGAATACCTCCCTTAGTTGAAGGTGGTCTTACGCTTTCCCACTGCAACGTGTGTTCAGCAAGGTCTTCCAGATATTTCCATGCTTCACCGTCATCTTTAGACATGAAATTGCATTGACACATTGTTTCAAGCATCTGCTTTGTCGCTGGATTAATGCCCTCATATATAATCCGACATAAATCTCATCTTTGTATTCCGTGATGGGGGCATTGGACAAGCAGATCTTTGAAACGTTCAAAGCATTTACAAAATGGTTCATTGGGAAGCTGGGTGAACTGGTTGATCTCGCTCCTAATATGTTCAGTCTTATGATTTGGGTAAAACTTCTTAAGAAATGCTATGACGAATTCATCCCAATTAGTGATAGAGTGTGCAGCAGTATTATAAAGCCATTTTTCTGCCAAGTCGCACAGTGTGAATGGGAGAAGACGTAAGCGCATAGCATCTAAAGTCAATTGTAAAGTACCCATCATTGCGCATACGTTCTCGAATTTGGTGATGAAAACGTACGCGTCTTCCGACTCAAGCCCGTGAAATTTGGGCAGAAGATTGATGTAGTGGGGTTTAATCTCGAAATTATCCCCGTTAGGTGGTGGAAGAGATAGACAAATAGGAAGAGGACCACGAATAGGATAGCATCTCTCTTGGAGAGAGATGCGCGGTGGATTCTGCTCACCTGCGGGTGGTGGCAGCGTGGTGTTATAATTAGATGGAGTGCCGTCCATCACGGTCGATGTGGTGTGTGGTGGGGGAAATAAGATGAAGAAGTACCGACTTCGGCGTCGATAGCAGGAACGCGGACGAGACGGGCACTAGGATCCCTTGTCCAGCCGAGCATGCACTAAGCGGGTTTAGTGCAAGTGGCAGCGTGTGTGTGATTTTAAAATTGGCTTGTTTTGAAAAAATGGGACTCAAGACAAATCACCCTATGATGCACAAGCAACCCTAGAACTAAGGTTACCTAGGTCAGTCTCTAAACGGCTCCTAGACTTCCAAAGGACAAGCCGCAGGATCAATCCTCTACCGCCTCTGTACTACCCTTGTAGCCAGATAAGTGCCAGGTAAGTGGGAAGGAACCACGTCGTGGGCCTAATTAAAAACCACTAGCCTTTGTCACACTTGCCTAGGCACTACAAAAGTAATGCGGATAAACGATAGATTACCCACGACCTTCCTCTGTCCTTATTGAGCGCGACAGTCCTTAGAGTCTGGTCTAGATATTTTTTAAATTAATGAAGGGTTGATCTATATGCTCGGTTTGTGATTTGTGGGGCTTAGGAAGGGTGATGAAATCCCCACCTAATCTTGATTTGGTCTTTGCCCCTTAGAATCCGTATTAAAATATGTAAAACAAAACCAATCACAAAACTTTTGCAAAAAGATTTTTTAGCGGCGCGATTTTGCAAAGAATCCTGCAGAAGATATATTTTATTGGATCTGAGAGGAGAGAGAAGGAGTTGAGAATCTTACTAGAGAATTCCGTAGCCCTAATTCCTCTTTTGTACCGCGGTTCCGCCGCACCAAGAGTACTTTTGCCGCGGTTCCGCCGCGTGGCAGAGGGATTGCTTGATGAATTTTTTTGTATATCCTTTTGTTCTCCTCTGGATCTCTAAAAATGTCTATGTTTCCTGTTTTCCATAATTCTGTGACTCCAGATCTTCTTGCAAAAATTCACGCACAAATCGTTAAATATGCAATTTGCGGTTTTGTGTTAATAATGATATGACTCGTCTAAGAATCCAACATAAATAGTAAAAAAAATTACGCACGTATCCCCGGCAACGGCGCCTTTTGATTGATTCGAAAGAGTGTTTTTTTTTTGTAGTTAACCGCAATCAGAACGGTGTCGCGTGTAGCTAGACCGAGATGAGTACGGGTCGTCCTCTGGGAAACGTGGAACCTTTTACTTTTACTTTAGATGTGTTGAGAAAGAAAGGAGGGATAAAGAATTTTATAGAATGGTTTCTAGATCTACGTTAAACAAGAATGTAAAATATAGATCTAGATTATTTTAAAGATGTAGTAAATATAATAAGAAGGCTTGTAGAGTTCGTTAGGATTTAGTAGTTATGGATGATTAATTAAAAGTTACCATTTTTATCCATTAATAGATTTAGAACTAGAACGACGGTGATGCGTGTAGATTAGGGTTTCTGGAGGGAAAAGGAATCCCACTCTTAACCCTTATCTCGACACGGAACTCCGTTCATATCTAGCCTTTACCAAAACAATCATTAATCTAATCTCTAATCGCGGTCGGAACTAGCAAAGAATTGCTAGCGCGCCCGATTAGGATGTTAATGATTCTTTTGATAAAGTTCATAAAATTTATAGGACTTAAAAAGGGTTTAATTATTTTCATCGTCCATTAGCCTACCATAATCCTACGAACCCTAACAAGCGGAGAATTACTCGCGCATGTTGGGAGAAGAAGATGAAAAGACAGAGAGGGAAAACATAATGTAAAATGCAAAAGAATTAAATAAAATAACTACCTTTATTAATCAACTTGAACAATCTACACTTTATTCCTTAGAAAATGATTACAAAACTAGTTGCTTCTCGATCTCTTCCAAGGAGGTAGATGAACCGTTGATGATCAGCCTGGATACGTGAACGTCTGGGGCTTCGTGATCTCGTCGGCTTGATCCTTTTTTCCAAGAGGCTCTCGGTGCCCTTTTATAGTGCAAAGCCAGAATTTTATTGTTGAAAACTTGCTAAAATTTAGCAAGGATTGATCTCCAAAAATCTTGCCTTCCAACTCCCTATTATTGCGGCGGATCCGCGGCCAAAGAGGGGGTATGGCCGCGGATCCGCGGCCAATGGTGAGGATCTCTTCATCAATTTTCTTGAGCTCTCTGATTGTGACATTTGGCAATTCAAGGCACCTTTAGAATTCAGAAATCTTCTCTCGGTTGCTTCCAGACTTGGTCTCCAAGTTTTGCTTCTTAATTTGGCAAGATTTCTTCAACAACTTGATTTGCTTGATTCTAGCCTTGGAAAATTCTGCACAACTTGGAAATATTCTGCACAACAACTCAAATAAGATTTTAGTAGACTTTGTTCTACTAGGATTAGGTCAATAATATTATTTGCATACATTTTCCTACCAAATACTAATTAAAATATATTAACACATGGAAAATGGTGTTTTTACACATAAACCCTCATATGTATAATATATTATAATAAAGTCCTTTTTTAATATGATAATGGTAGGAAAAATGTAATACAAATGTGTAGTTTTATCAACTGAACAATACCTCTGCATACAGGAGCTCTGTTTGGCATAAACGCCGGCTTCCACACTACGACGGCTTGTTGTTGAGTACCTTTCGCTTTCACTGATAAACTATGTTGCTCCCTGGCTGCCTTGAGAACTTGGGAGAAGGTGGTCAATCCCAGAGATATGATGTGTCTCTGAATCTCCACATCGAAGCTACGCATAAACCTCTGTGCTCTATCTGCCTCATTAGCAACCAAAGGCCCCGCAAATCGATTGAGCCGAGTCCACTCAATAGCATGTGCATCAATGGATCCGTTATTCTGCTTCAGGCTAATAAACTTCTCTTCCATCTCTACCCGAGCAGATTACGGGAAGAACTTCTCCAAGAAACTCCGCGAAAACGTTGCCCAACTAATCGGCTTAGTCAGGCGGGTCTCCTCTACGAGCCACCACTTGCGATCGTTGTCTACTAATTGGATGCGTACTATATCCACCCTTTTTCTCATCTGGAATCTGCGTGGCGATGAGCAGGTTCTCTGTGTCAACTAGCCACTGCTCCGCTGGCAATGGCTCCTCCAAACCAGTAAATGTGGACAAACCGAGCTTTCTGAAGTCCGCCACGGTGCCCTCATGCCGTGCTGGCCTGGTTGCTACCACAACTACGGACTGCTGGACTGTCCGCAGACCCTCCTGAAAAGCCTCGACATGTCGCTGATTCAGCTCAGTTTGCCACTTCTGGTTTTCAAGCATACCACGTACAACACCAAGCAATGCGGAGTCATCAACACACCTCTGGTATGATCGCAAATCTCTATCCGCTATTCTGAAGCCAAGACACTGAAGAAGATTAGCAACAGTAAACCAGATTCAATAAACAAGATAGCTATAGATTCAAGATTGGCAAGATAGTAATGTGGCAGGACATGTTCCTAATTCCGGATTTTCTGGTTAGTGTATTGGGTTCAATACCCAACTACAAAAGAACTAAACCCGACTAACCCTAAATTCTATGACTCTGATACCAAACAAATCCTGTTACGCCCCGCTTCCTAAAATTTGTAAACTACGGCACGTGACAGAGCCAACCATACTATCTGTGGTTAGGAATCATCTCTCCACAGTCACATCACGGCTGTCTATCGGATATCAAGAACGGAAAATAATATAATCTAGCTAGTACATGTCCATTTGTCACAATAAATAAAATCAAGAAAATGCATAGAGCGGAAACGAATCAAGATCCAATAAACAATATCTGAATCATGTCCCAATATGGGCTCACATCAATAAACAAAACTACGAAAATCAACTAAACTTCTCTAACAATACACGTTCAACTCTCATTGCTCGGCTTGATTGCTAAAATACTCTTGATCAGCCTGCGATAAAAGTAAAAGAACCGGGCCATGCAAAACCCAAACGTCAGTGCGTCAAAATATCAAAATAACAGTAGTAACCAGGAGCTATGTGTATGTATGGGTGTGTAATGTGTATCCTAAATCTGTGTTTCTAAGTTATCTATTCTAAAAGTCTTTGAAATCAATTAATGTAATTCTCATCGTAACCTAACAGTATATATCCCGTTCATTCCCCACGGGACCACGGTAACAGTATTTATTCCGTAAGGCCCGGAAACACAACAAATAAGTATTTATTCCATAACGCCCGGAAAAACGGCAAACAATGATTTATTTCGTAACGCCCGGAAAAACGACAAACAGTAATGATTTATTCCGTAACGCTCGGAACCAGACAAACAATAATAATATCCTCTTGAGTTATGTTTCGGTTACATTCTTGATTTCCCCTTTTCTCCCAGGTTTGTGTTCTAGTCAGGTATTAACGATATGAATCTAATGCCAATACAGGTGTTTCCTGATTTAAAATCAGGAAAGCTTCTGGGAAAAGCTTCAGAGGAGAGTCACGTGCTTACACGTGACTAGCGGTCACGTGTTGGCACGTGACACCTTAAAAGCATCACCAAGTCGAGTTCAGTCTCCTAGCTACGCTGAAGAAAATGGGTTTCAGAAAGAGTCACGTGCTCCCACGTGACCAAGGTCACGTGGTGACACGTGACATTTAAATGCAAGCGTCCCACACGCAAGTTCTCTGATCGAGTCAAGAAAAAGGGTTCAGAAAGAGTCACGTGCTCCCACGTGACCAGGGTCACGTGTCGGCACGTGACGTTCAAGGCAGCAAGCGCGTTTCCAGAACAACCAAGGAAAGAGAGTTCAAACAAAGGGTCACGTGCTCACACGTGACCAGGGGTCACGTGGTAGCACGTGATGTTTAAGCCGCAATCAGAAGACACAGCGCAGAAGGCTCGTTCCAAAGGGGGTCACGTGCTCACACGTGACCATGGATCACGTGGTCACACGTGACCGGCTTTCAAAGCCCATGTTGACGACAGAATTAAATTCTGAAGGAAATTTAAATCTTTCCAAAGGAAAGTGATTATCTGGGACCAATCAAATTAAAGATTCAGAGACGATTAAAGATCATCTATCTATGGAAAATCTCGGCTTTGGGAAAGATTTCCCCCCTAAATCTAACCAAAATATCAAAGGAGAATCTCTGGATTTAAGATCCAATGGTGAATAAAATTCACCTAATAATCCAAAGGCCCAAAATGAATAATGGATGAAAATCAAATCTCCCAATGAAGATTCATCAAAAACTGATTGATGCGGCTGCCTCTCCTATAAATAGGAGCCAAGAGACACAAAAAAGAGAGACATGCACAGAGAAGAAAAGAGAAGGGGAGAAGAGCTTTGATACTTCGAAAGGACTCAGATCTTCTGCAAAAACCCTAGGTAAGAAAGGGAAGGCCTTTTGGAAAGAAGCAGAATTTAATTCTCAACAGAGTTTAACTCTGATAATATAAAAGCAGAAGAACTTATTTCTTCTCTCTTTGATAGAGGATCTGCAAAGTGCACATCTCCCCTTAAGGTTGAGAATTTAATTCTCAATGGGTTGAGATCCTGCCATGCAGATCCAAAACATAGAGAAGGAGTGCAAACTTGAGAATTTAATTCTCACAGAACTATAGGAATTTAATTCCTCCAAAATAAAAGTAGGGCTAGACCCTATATCATGGGAATTTAATTCCTTCAGAACAAAAAAAGAGACAGGGTTTAACCCTAATTAAAGAACTTAGTTCTGTTGAAAACGGGAATTTAATTCCCTTAATCATCATTTCCTCAAAAACTTTTATTAGGGTTTAACCCTATTCAACCCTTCACATAAAGAGGAATTTAAATCCCACAGAAAATTCAGAGTTAAACTCTATTCCAGAATACAAGTCTTCAAAAGAAAGAAGGATTTAATTCCTCTGAAATTAAAAGTCTCTGGAATTTAATTCCTGAAAAAGGAGTAACAAATCCTCTGAAAAAAACCACATTAAGGCAGGGTCACATGTCGCCACGTGACCCCCCCCCCAAAAGCCCTACAGAAAACCCCTTTGAGGCAGCACCCCACGTGACCCACGTGACTTTCAGCAGAAGCCTTAACACATAGGCATCTGAATGCCCATCACGTGCTGACACGTGATGCTATCAAAGACACAGTAATTTCAGCAGAACAAATGAAGGAAGGGCGCTCTCACGTGCTGCCACGTGACCCCTCTTGTCTTAGTGTTTAACACTAAATTGAAACTCTCGAAATCAGTGTTAAAATATTGTTGGGCCTTAGTGTTCAACACTAATTAAAAAGCCTTATCTGCAGTGTTCAACACTGATCACCTTAGTGTTTAAATACTAATCTGAGATCTTTACTTGCAGTGTTCAACACTGACCCGTTTTAGTGTTTAACACTAATTTGAAAAGCCTTGTTGCTGGTGTTTAACACCAATTATTTCTTAGTGTTAAACACTAACTTGTTAACCGCATTCCCAGTGTTCAACACTGATTGCTCTGTAGTGTTTAACACTAGGCTTTGGCCCAATTGGCTAAATGGATAGAGGCAAAGCCTCTCCTTCATTGGACCAGCAAGAAGTCAATGTGTCAGACCTGACTGGACTTAGCCCAAGCTGGCCATAAGTCCTCAATTTGTGATTAACTGGGCTAATGAGCTCATAACATAATTAAATCAGTCTCGACCCCAAATTGGGACAGGGACTATTCAAACCATTCCGGTTCTAGGGTACATCTCTTCACTCCTTTGATACTTGGCATTGTAATCCCTCAATGTCTTCAAAGAGGTGACGGGTCCCGACGGCCACTCATGATATGGACTGTGGGGTCCTTAAACCCATGCCTAATGCAAAATTCCTGGTTACGTGGAACACGGATAATGTCACTCTTTGACCCCGTGGGAAACGTCCAGAGCGGATCCTGGTCCTCGCAGAGCACGGCAGTGAACCCATGTGAAGCATCCAGAGCGGAGCCTGGTCCTCGCCTAACGCGGCAATGAACCCGTGTGAAGCATCCAGAGCACATACCGGACTGTGGGGTCCTTAAACCCATGGACTACGACGTCCTTAACCTTGACCGAGATGTCTTAAAACTAACAATGGACCGCAATGTCCTTAAACTACCCATGGACCGCAACGTCCTTAAACTACCCACGGACCGCAATGTCCTTAAACTACCCACGGACCGCAATGTCCTTAAACTACCCATGGACCGCAATGTCCTTAAACTACCCATGGACCGCAATGTCCTTAAACTACCCACGGACCGCAACGTCCCTAAACTAGAACGATAGAGCCCTCCATATGCTCTTTTGTCGGATCTAAACGGTCCCGTTTAAGTTGATCTTAGCCTCCAAAAATGGCTAACGCGTCCTTAAACCTTCAAACAGATTGGACTACGAATCCCCTAAATTAACTCCGGCTTGAGGGTACATCTCTGAACTCCTCTGACATCCTTCGTTGTAATCTTTCAACGTCGTCAGAGAGGTGATGGGTCCCGACGGCCACACATACGATGGACCGCCACGTCTCTAAACTGGAACATTAGAGTCCAAACACTCTTTTGTCGGATCTAAATGATCCCGTTAAGTTGATCTTAGTCACAAAGTTAGACTAACGTATCCTTAACAAACGTTTGAGTCGATCTTAGCCTTAAGTATGGCTGACGTATCCTCAAACCAAACCCCCAAACCCAAATTTAAGATAATGCGGATTTGGACTAGTCCACGCCCTACGGGTGACGACATAACTCAGTCTCCGTAAACAATCCACGGGCAATAAAACAAACACCCACGACACGAAGTGACCATCTGGAGAAGGAGAAAGTTGTTACCGCAACGCGGTAGCGTAATTAACTGCAGGGGCTTGCGCCTGCAGGGAAGAGCGTCCCCACAATCAAAAACCCCTCAAATGAGGGGGAATCTGACGAAGTCTGCTACATCGGACGCATCCGTCTAAACCTTCGACACATGGCGCCATAAATCAACTTGGCATCTTCGGAGGGGTGGACGGATAGCACCAATTAGCATCTGCCCCGAACCCCAGGCATTCGGACGTCCCGACGTCCCGGCCGCCGTTCGGAGGGGAACAGATTCTGGCACGCCCGGTGGGACCTTTTCCTCTTTCCACTCCACACTTCGTGTGTTGTGATTCGCGAACCAATCGCGGTTCGCTAATAGTTGCCCTTGGGTCTCAAGGTACTGAGAATTGGCATCTTGCTTATTACAGAAACCAAAGGATCGATGGCTTTCATCCCTGCGAAATCCTCCAACTGCTCAGACGGCAACTGCAGCCGACGCTCTGCCTCGCCAGGAGGTATAGCCTATGGACCCCAAGCTGCTTCGCTGTTCACAATGCCGATGGAACAGGTCACCCGCGCCACTACAGGATTGTTTTTTGGGACCATGATCCCGCCGACAAACTTTACCGCTCCAGTGCTGGCGAAGGAAACTCTCAAGAAGTCGGTCTTTGATCGTCTTACCCCTACCGCGGCTCCTCTCAACGAGTCGCCCAACGTCAACGCCTCGGTCTTCTCTAGACTGGGCCAGGAATCATGCGAGCTCGTTACGAGGCCTACAATCTCAAAGAAGGCTGCTTCTAAGAAAGTGACCGCTCCCATCCCCGAAATCGCCAAGGCAACCTCTCCAGCCAAAAAGTCAGTCTTTACAAGATTGACGGCTCCGGCCTTTGCTCCCGCTTCCCAGAGGACATCGGTCTTCGATAGGTTAACGCCAACAACAACCCCCCATCCACACAGGGGGCAAGACGAAACCATTCTTACCGCTGACCCTACACCGTCCGCTCGACACTCTCGACGTCGCCATTGGCGCCGAGTGAGGAAGGCTGGGGGCAACTCCCCCTCCGGATTGACCCCACCAGCCCCAGTGGTCGAAGTTAATGCCGCTGTCCCGACCGGGAACAGCTTTGAAATGCTAAATAAGGTGCGAAGGAATTCCCCTACGGCAGTACTGAAGAAGTCTCCTCCCTTACTAAAAAAGGTGGTGGAAACAAAACCCGAACAGCCTCGATCTCCTCAACGGCTGTCTTCCAAAATTTATAAGGTTTGGCGACAAGCCCGAGATTCGATCATCGATCCAAACTTCTCCCGCCAGCACAAGAAGCTGAAAATCCAACCTGAAGCTGGTCACCAGGCTAAACCCCAAAAGGCTGTTGATCAACTGACTCATAAAAGGAGGAGGCCAGAGAGGACCCCACAGCATGCAACGACGGCTAAAAACACTAGGCCTAGACGCCCTAAGTCTGGGGGCATGATGGTCCACACTGTATACATGGCCTCTGGAAAGGAGGAGAGCCGCACTTCTACAGGCCATCGACCACTAACCCGATCTGTAACGAAATCCCAGGAGCAGCAACAAAAGCTCCAAGAAATGATGAATGCTATGGCCGCGCTCACCGGGCCAAAGGAAAGCCCAGAAGCGTCCTTAGACGCACGCCGGGAGGAAGAAACCGACGCTGAATTCCTTCGCCGGACACTGGAGAAAAGGGACAAAGAGGCGGCTGAACAAGCGGCCAACATACAACGGATGGGCCTTCTCTTTCAAGACGTGATAGGAATGATGATCCAGCAAGACTTACCCGCCGAAGATCCTCCGATTGTTCTTGAAGATGACCGAGGAGAGACGTCAAATCCACCACCAACCCTCTCAACGGCCAAGGAAGAGACGATCTCTAAGGCTGACTTGGCTGACTACATAGCCCAGCAAATCCGAGTTCATCACGCGACTGAGGCAGCTGGTCAAATCGTGAAAACCGGGCGGCCGTATCCGAGCTGGTACGATCAAATCAAATACCCGCAAGGCTATACGATACCGAAATTCCATGTGTATAAGGGGACCGGCAATCCCCACCAACATGTCGCCCAGTTTCGGGCCCTATGCGGTAACACCGGCGGTGACGATAAATTGTTGCTTCGCCAATTCGTGGGCAGCTTGTCAGAAACAGCGTTCGAATGGTATTCAGAACTCCCGAACGATTCCATCAAAACGTTCGCTGAAATGGAGTTGTTGTTCACTCAGCGATTTGCAAGTGCCAGCGAGCGCACCCCAATAACTGCACTTATTAACGCCAGGGTAAAGCCGGGCGAAACCTGGGTCCAGTACGCTATACGCTGGCGGAATTTGTGGTCGAGATGCGAGCAACGCATTGAGGAAGCACCCGCAGTGGGTATGTTCGTGGGAACCCTAGACCCCCACGCAACTATCTCCCAGTTTATGATGTTCTTTAAGCCAACCACATTCCAGGCTCTGATCGACAAGTTGGCTCAGATGGACCAGATGGGTCATAGACCACCTGCCCCGAAGCCAGAACCTCGGAATGACAAGGGTAAAGGAAGGGCGACTTTTGTCGCGAACGCCCAACAGCAGCCTGACGCCCCGAAATCGGCAGATCAATTGGAAGAAAGACGCCGATATTATAATGAAAAGATGAAGCGTCCCTACTCGTTCCCACGAGACAAGACGAGACGGTTATTTGAGCTGGCAATACGCAACAGACTTATTAACCTCCCGAATCCAAGGCGACCGCCGCAACCCACCGAGGTGAATAACCCCAACTATTGCCCTTACCATCAGACGGTAAGCCATCCGATTGAAGATTGCTTCGTCTTCAAAGGATGGATCGAAGATCAATACCTCCAGGGGAAGTTTGTACTGTCCAAAAAGTGGAAGGTGAACCCGCCACAACCACATACTCCTAAAAAGGCAGACACACCGGGGGCAACCTGCTCCTTTATCGAAAAAGTTCCATGGGAGGTCGTGCTATCAACAAAGACCAAAAGGATGCTGAGAGACCTTCATGCGTGCCCTGCAATCGAATGGAAGGACCCTCTTGAACCTCAAATTATCGAAGGGATGTTGAAGCCCCGCACCATTGCAAAGACTCGTGATGAGGGCCCAAATACTCACGCCCAACCGTCAAAATCTTCAAAGAAAAAGAAGAAGAAATCCAAGAAGCCCGCGAAGCTTGGAGATCAGCGAACAAACTTGCAGAAGCAAATCGACGCGCTGGAAGAATACAATCAAAAGGCGCGGACTCCTGTCACACTGCGAGAGTTCCTTAGCCACGTCTTGCAAGATGGAGATGACGAAGAGAGCTCGTCGGATGAATCCGAAGAGTATACGGCGAGTTGCAATGTGATTTCCCACTCGTTTACCGACGATGAGAAAACTCCTAGCACCAGGAAGTTGGAGACGGAGCCTGAGCCAGAGCGTGCGAGGCTGACAACCGATATGATCAACGCCTTCCTAGACGAGATTCGTCTAAAGAGTAAAGCGGATCAGGAGCGCGAAATGGCAACATCAACGGGAACCAGAGGCGGGCGACTGGACGGAAGAGTGGAGTTACCCCTGCCAGAACAAAAGGCATCCGAAGTGGACAAGAAAATATTCAAGACAAGAAAAAGGTTCGCCAAAGCCATGTCAATGGGAATGATGCTACCACCTTCGGAAGCAAATATGCACGACGGGGCGGAGAGGCACCCTGACTATTGCGCATATCACCGGAAGATCTCACACCCCACGGAGGAGTGCGATGCCTTCAAAATATGGTGGCGAGGATATGTTATCCGTCAGCAACAGTTTAAGCGCATGAAACGCAAAAGCCGTCGGGAGCGAAGGAGTACTGTCGAAGGGCACAACAAGACTACTGGCAACTGTTACATGGTTGACGCCAGAGGGTCACAAATTCTCACCTTTGGGAGCGACTCTGATGAAGAAATGGCTCTGGGCCCTCTCTTTACAGAATCCGTCCTAGGAAAAAAGGGGGAATCAGAGGCCTGCGAGAACATCCAGCTGCGCAATCGCACACTCCCGGAGAAGAATCTCGGGCCCGTCGGCCGAAAAGATAAGGGGAAGGAAAAGGTCATTGAAGATATCACTTTAGATGACCAGGTCATAAAAGAGCTAACTAACAAAGACCCTCCCAAAAAGGGTAAGGTGGACTATAACATCCTCGCGCACTTAAGGAAGCTACCCTCTCAGCTTAGCATTCTTGATGCCCTTCTATTATCAAAAGAAGCGCGAGACTCACTCATTAAAGCGTTGCAAGAGCCTGAACAATTCCAGGCCTTTCTCGCCACTGAAAGGATGAAGGATGAACTGGAGGAAGTGCATACAGCCGATGTCACTTTCGGTGATGAAGACCTCCTTTTAGGGACGTGCGACCACAACCGCCCCCTATATGTCTCAGGATACTGCCACGACATCAAGATAGGCAAAATCCTGGTAGATAATGGATCCTCCGTCAACCTCCTTAATGTTCGGGTGTTGAAGGAAATCTGCATGAGTGTGCAACACCTCGCTCGTGACAAAATTACTATCTCCGGTTTCGACTCTCAATCGTCACGGACCCTCGGATCTGTAATACTGACGTTACGCTTCGGACTTCTCGTCACAGACATCAAATTCCATGTCATTGACGCCAAGACCTGCTACAACGCCTTGCTCGGCCGTCCTTGGCTACACGAGTACAACATCATCCCTTCTACACAACATCAGTGTATGAAATACTTCAAGGATGGTTTCGAGTACACTGTAACAGGCGAGTTAAACCCGTTTTCTGTGAACGAAGTTCGCAAATACGAAGATGCGAAATACTTTTTGCCAGATTTCGAGGATACAGAAAGGTGTCGCGACCCGGAGAACAAAACCGCCGCCACCATCCCTGTTTTCGGGAGCGATACCGAAGAAGAGGAAGAGATAGTGTATATGGGGCCATCCCAACACAACAATCTGGGGGCACCCACCCCCATACCGGTCTTTGGGAGTGATTCGGAGGACGAGGTTAACGCCGTGTTCTCCAGTCGGCTGTCAATACAGGCACCCCCTTGCGATGACCATAGTCTGCAAATCACCATGGTACCGCAAGAACACTATAAGGATCTCGACGCGCTTCGAACCCACAGCGTACAGGACCTGCAAACATTTTACGTCCCTCCCAGGCGAAGGGGTGAAAAGGTGATCCTATTCTACCAATCCTCAGAGTCGAAGGTGGAGAAAGAGATCTGGCACGGCGTGGATGTTACACTTGACAGGCTCCAACCCATCCGTCTGCCTAGATACTATACAAATGGATTGAAGAAGTTATTGAAGCGCCAAGGAGTACCCTTAAAACAGACTGTGCGGCAGGCTCGGTTCTACAACAGGATTTGGGATGTCCCTGGAACCCAACGCAAATTGCCCAACGGAAAAATAGAAACACTTGGGCTTGGATACGCGAGAACCGGAAAACGAGAACGGGCTCACGGCAGCTACGCCATATATACCTTTGATGAAGAAGAGGGCGCCCTGTCAGGAGAGGCCAACCCCTCATCAAAACTAAACCCTGCGACCGAAGCGCCAAACCCGTTGTTTAAAGGACGAATGGGCAAGCCTACCACGAAAGCGGATCAGAAAATTCGGGAAGATCACAACCACGAAGCGGCCATCTATGAGAAGGCCAGGACGCAACGTCTATTCCAACAGGCTGCACAGGCTGCAAAAGATAAAGATGTTCACCATCGTCAACCTGTCATACGAAAGGCCCGATGCAGGGACGGGAATAAATTAAGAAGCGAGAGAAGAAGCCGACAACAACGACGCAGGATTAGAGGGTTACGGGTATTGCGCGGCTCGGATTCGTCCCTCACGGAAAAGATGAGTCGAGCATACTCCTTCCCCCGAAACAAGACGGAACGGTTACTCAAGCTCGCCCTAAAACATCAGATGATCACGCTTCCAGAGTCTAGGCATCCTGAGCAAGCTAGCAAGGTCTCTCATCCGGGTTATTGCTCTTATCACCGAGCCACAGGACATCCGACCGAAGATTGCTTCACCTTCAAGAATTGGGTCGAGGACCAATACCGACGGGGTAGATTCGCTTTATCCGATGGTTGGAAAGTAACGCCGCCGCAAAGGCACGAGCCTAAAGCTACGAGAGCAGAACCGGATCCGCCTCGGTCCTGGGAGCGGATTCGTACCTGTTATACGATTACGATATTAAAAGAAGAGCCCGAGAACATAGATGACCTTCCCCGGTGCTTCGAGAACAGCGATGATGAGGTAATCTCGGAATTCCCGCCCGCTCCAAAAGAACTGGAAGACGGTATACATACTACCGCAGACAACCTCAGAAAGATTGAGTTGGGATCGGCAGAGGACCCGCGACCAACCTTTGTCAGTGAGCTACTCTCTGAAGAAAGGGTGGCCGCGTTAAAGAACGTGCTTCTACGGCATAAAGACTGCTTCGCGTGGAACTACTCTGAGATGCCAGGATTAGATCCGGAGGTCGCTGTGCACAGATTAGCGATATCCCCAGACATCAGGCCAGTCAAGCAGGCACCAAGAAGGATGCGACTCGAGCTTGAGATGAGCATCAACGCCGAAGTCAAGAAACTGATCGATTCTGGATTTATTCAAGAAGTCCAATATCCCGATTGGATCGCCAATATCGTCCCGGTGATGAAGAAGAATGGGACGGTGCGTATATGCGTGGATTTCAGGGATCTCAACAAGGCCTGTCCAAAAGATGATTTCCCGGTGCCGGTAACCGAGCTAATGATAGATAACACGTCCACTCACGAGATCTTCTCCTTTATGGACGGTTCCTCAGGATACAATCAGATAAAAATGCATCCCGAAGACCAGAAGCACACCGCTTTCCGGACCCCTTTGGGTGTATTTTGCTACAGGGTTATGCCCTTCGGTCTAAAGAACGCCGGCGCTACCTATCAAAGGGCCATGACAAAGATCTTCGATGACCTCATACATGACATCGTCGAGTGCTATATCGACGACCTCGTAATAAAGAGTATGTCATATGAAGATCACTTAAAGCACCTAGAGACTGTATTTCAACGCCTTCGGCAATATAATTTGAAGATGAATCCCCTCAAATGCGCGTTTGGAGTCTCCTCGGGAAAATTCCTGGGATTCGTCATCCGACACCGAGGTATTGAGATAGATCCGTCAAAGATTAAAGCGATCATGGAAATGCCCCCGCCAAGAACCCTCAAACAATTGCGGTCTCTCCAAGGGAAGCTCGCATACATCCGGCGATTTGTCGCAAATCTTTCAGGCAAATGCCGCCCCTACAGTCACCTGATGAAGAAGGGAACCCCATTCGTCTGGGATCAAAAATGCCAAGGCGCACTAGACGAGATCAAGCAGTACCTGCAGAACCCGCCGGTATTAGCTGCGCCGGTCAAGGGAAAACCCCTCATTCTTTATACGACCGCCCTCGAAGGTTCCTTGGGCGCACTATGGGCGCAAGAGAACGATCAAGGAAAAGAGAGAGCACTCTACTACTTAAGTCGAGTTCTACTGGGGGCAGAAAGCAATTACTCTCCCATTGAAAAACATTGCTTGGCGTTAATCTTCGCGATAACAAAGCTCAGGCACTATGCGTTGGCACACGAAGTCTGCCTCATCTCGAAAGTGGATCCTCTTAAATACTTAATGTCAAAAGCCATATTGACGGGACGACTCGCTAAATGGGCCCTACTCTTAATGGAGTTCTCGATAACATATCAACCTCTCAAGGCAGTGAAAGGCCAGGCCATTGCCGATTTCCTCGCTGAGCACCCGATACCGGCCGATTCTCCTTTGAATTGTGACTTGCCGGACGAGCATGCATTTGATGCGATTAGCGGTGGAAGCACCCGATGGGAACTCTATTTCGATGGAGCGTCCTCCGTAAAGAAACAAAAGCAAGGTATCCCAATGATCAAATCAGGGATAGGCCTCATCTTTGCGACTCCACAAGGAGGGATAATGCGCTTCGCCTTTTCCTTAACAGAGCCGAGGACAAACAATGAAGCTGAATACGAAGCCCTGATAGCAGGTCTCGAGCTTGCCATTGACATGGGAATTGAAGACCTCATTATATATGGGGATTCTCAGCTGGTCGTTAGCCAAGTTAATGGTGACTACCAAACGTGCAAACCGGAGTTGGTGAGATACGGCGAAAAAGTGCAACAACTGTTGGCCCAAATTCCCTCCTACACTTTGGAGAACATACCGCGCGCAGAAAACAGCAAAGCAGACGCGTTGGCCAAACTCGCTAAAGAACTGGCTGACGAGAACCTCGATGACGTCAGAATCGTGGTACAAAGCCGTCGAGTGCTCGCCCCGGCAGATATATCTCCGGAATCATGCAAAGAAAAGGGAGCCATTGAGCAAGCGACTCTACAAATAAAAAACCATGAGAAGGCTGAGGACTGGAGGGAAGTCTTCATAGACTACTTTAAGTCCCACCGAATGCCCGAAGAAGCGTCCTCAAGGCATCAGCTTATGAAACGAGCTCTATCCTTCGCTTTCGTCAACGATACCCTGTACAAGAGATCGTTTGATTTTCTATGGCTGAGATGCTTGGGACCTGACGAAGCGGAACGAGTCGTTCAAGAAGTTCACGACGGACTTTGCGGTTCTCACCAGGCAGGCCCAAAGATGAAGTTAAAAATTAAACGGATGGGTTACTATTGGCCCACGATGATCCAGGACTGCCTCGAATATGCGAAGCAATGCCACTCATGCCAGATCCATGGAGACTTCATCCACCAACATCCGAATCCACTACACCCAACGGTGGCCAGCTGGCCATTCGAAATGTGGGGGACTGACATAGTCGGCCCCATAGAGCCGGCATCAGCCCGAGGACATCGTTTTATCCTAGCGACAACTGATTACTTCTCCAAATGGGCAGAAGCAGTACCACTGAGGGAAGTGAAGACGGAGAATATTCTCCATTTCTTCAAAACGCACGTCATCTATCGGTTCGGAACCCCGCGACGGATTATCTCCGATAACGGGCCAGCCTACAGGAGCCATAAGATTAGCCGCTTCGCGCAGCAGCACAATATAGACTGGAGATATTCTTCAGTTTACAACCCACGAGCTAACGGTCTGGCCGAGGCTTTCAATAAGACCTTGACGAAGATCATGAAAAAGACCGTCTCCAGGAATAAGAGAGACTGGCACGAGAGGCTGCAAGAAGCCCTTTGGGCTTATCGAACTACATTCAAGACAGCCACGAACACAACGCCATACGCGTTGGTATTTGGGACGGAAGCAGTACTCCCCCTCGAGATAGAGTTACCCTCTCTACGAGTGGCAGTCCACCACGAACTGACCGACGAAGAAAATGCTCACCTTCGGCTTGAGGAGCTCGATGCCCTCGACGAAACCAGGCTCATAGCGTAACAATATCTAGAAGCCTACAAAGCAAAGATGACGCGCTCATACGATAGATTGACCAGGCCGAGAACATTCCGCCAAGGCGAACTCGTACTAGTGGTCAAAAGACCTATGATCCCCAATCGTGCCAAGCGGGGAAAATTTGAGCCAAACTATGAAGGCCCGTACATCATAGACAAGGTCTACCAGGGTGGAGCCTATCTACTCATGGACATGCACGGTGAAAGACCTTTCAGGCCAATAAACGGTCGCTTCCTAAAGAAATACTATGCTTAATAAGCTGCAGCCTAGGTCAATGATAGATGACGACGACTATGTCCGCTCGCTATCTTCCCAGGCTCGGACTTTACAAGCAGCAGCCGGCCTTTCTATAATGCCGGACCGAAACGTCCTTAAACTATCTAGGACCGAAACGTCCTTAAACTATCTACGGACCGAAACGTCCCTAAACTAATGCCGGACCGAAACGTCCTTAAAACTAACGACGGACCGAAACGTCCTTAAACTATCTAGGACCGAAACGTCCTTAAACTATCTACGGACCGAAACGTCCCTAAACTAATGCCGGACCGAAACGTCCTTAAAACTAACGACGGACCGAAACGTCCTTAAACTATCTAGGACCGAAACGTCCTTAAACTAGCTACGGACCGAAACGTCCCTAAACTAATGCCGGACCGAAACGTCCTTAAACTAACAATGGACCGAAATGTCCTCAAAACTAACGACGGACCGAAACGTCCATAAACTAACAACGGACCGAAACGTCCCTAAACTACTACCGCAGCATCCCTGGGCTGACGAGATAAAAAAAAAAAAAAAAAGAATAAGTAAATAAAATAATAGAAACGGTATGTCCATAAGCAAAATGGGCACGGATGAAAACCTGAAAAGGGCTCCGTGAGTAAAAACAGCAGGACTGCCGGCGAGTGTTTGTGAAAACCCGAAAGGGCGCAACCTCGTTAAAAGACACTTATAGGGTCCTCTCGACCTTGTAAGGAGAAACCACCTGCGTGAGATCCTTACGACTCACAAAGGAGCTGCACACTTAGGGATCCTCACGATTCCTAAGGAGAAAAACACACTTACGAGATCCTCACGACTCGTAAGGAGAATTCTCTTATGGGACCCTCACGGCTCATGAGATTTGAAAGTCTTAAGTTACAGAAACCTGAACCTGTTCTTAAGCAAATCCTCCACAACCTCCGATATTGCCCTACAAGCGGCTCCATACTGACCCTTGTATACAATCCACGGGCGCAAATTAACATTTCCCCAACAAAGTCCAACCCTTATAGGTCCTCTCGACCCATAATGGGAAAGTCCTCTTGTAGGGTCCTTACGACTTACAGAGGAGCACACACTTAGGAATCCTCACGATCTCTAAGGAGAAAATACACCTGCAAGATCCTCACGACTTGTAGGGAGAAATACCTTTGTGAGACCCTTACGGCTCATAAAGTCAAAAGCCTTGGTTAACAGGACCCTTAACCCTGTTTGCTGAGCAACCTTTGTTCATTATCGACAAAGGCAAATGATGATTCGCTCCTGGCAACATTCCAGTTGTAGCGATGCTGATGCCGAGATCGGTGCCTAAAATCCAAGCTTGCGGTGAGAAGGTCAGCAAGCCAAACATGCCTGCAAAATAGCCGAAATGATGGGGCAACTTGCAATAAAAAGCAGCAAGTAAAAATGAAGGCATAAAAAAATAGCCGAAATGATGGGGCAACTCGCAACAAAAAGCAGCGAGCAGAAAATAAATAAATAGCCGAAATGATTGGGCACCGCGAAAAATAGCCGAAATGATTGGGCAATCGCGATTTTCGCGATATAAAAGCTGAAATGATAGAGCATCGCGGAAAAAGAAATAAAATAAAAATAAAATTTATGCCCTACAGGTGATATTCCGTCGCACCCTGTACACAATCCAAGGGCGTAAACAAAGAAGGGATCATACTTCTCCCCCAGGTTTCATCAGAAGAAGAAGCCAAGTCTCGACGGGCCACAAGCGACCTAGAGATCATCCAAACACTCGTCTCGTAACAACGGACATGACTTCAAACGAAACGGAACAGCGGCAACCCCCAGTTCCATGACTCGGTGATATACACATCACCAAGAGTCAAACCTCCATTCCGTGAAATGCGGATACAATCAACAAACTTCCTGGTTACGTGGAAAGCGGATAACGTCACTCTTTGACCCCGTGGAAAACGTCCAGAGCGGATCCTGGTCCTCGCAGAGCATGGCAGTGAACCCATGCGAAGCATCCAGAGCGGAGCCTAGTCCTCGCCTAACGCGGCAGTGAACCCGTGTGAAGCATCTAGTGCAAACTTCCTGGTTACGTGGAAAGCGGATAACGTCACTCTTTGACCCCGTGGAAAACGTCCAGAGCGGATCCTGGTCCTCGCAGAGCATGGCAGTGAACCCATGCGAAGCATCCAGAGCGGAGCCTAGTCCTCGCCTAACGCGGCAGTGAACCCGTGTGAAGCATCTAGTGCAAACTTCCTGGTTACGTGGAAAGCGGATAACGTCACTCTTTGACCCCGTGGAAAACGTCCAGAGCGGATCCTGGTCCTCGCAGAGCATGGCAGTGAACCCATGCGAAGCATCCAGAGCGGAGCCTAGTCCTCGCCTAACGCGGCAGTGAACCCGTGTGAAGCATCTAGTGCAAACTTCCTGGTTACGTGGAAAGCGGATAACGTCACTCTTTGACCCCGTGGAAAACGTCCAGAGCGGATCCTGGTCCTCGCAGAGCGTGGCAGCGAGCCCATGCGAAGCATCCAGAGCGGAGCCTAGTCCTCGCCTAACGCGGCAGTGAACCCGTGTGAAGCATCTAGTGCAAACTTCCTGGTTACGTGGAAAGCGGATAACGTCACTCTTTGACCCCGTGGAAAACGCCCAGAGCGGATCCTGGTCCTCGCAGAGCATGGCAGTGAACCCATGCGAAGCATCCAGAGCGGAGCCTAGTCCTCGCCTAACGCGGCAATGAACCCGTGTGAAGCATCTAGTGCAAACTTCCTGGTTACGTGGAAAGCGGATAACGTCACTCTTTGACCCCGTGGAAAACGTCCAGAGCGGATCCTGGTCCTCGCAGAGCATGGCAGTGAACCCATGCGAAGCATCCAGATCGGAGCCTAGTCCTTGCCTAACGCGGCAATGAACCCGTGTGAAGCATCTAGTGCAAACTTCCTGGTTACGTGGAACGCGGATAACGTCACTCTTTGACCCCGTGGAAAACGTCCAGAGCGGAGCCTGGTCCTCGCCAAGCACGGCAGTGAACCCGTGTGAAGCATCCAGAGCAAACACCGGACTGTGGAGTCCTTAAAATCCACGGACTATGACGTCCTTAACCTCGACCGTGATGTCTTAAAACTAACGATCAACCACCCCGATTCCCTACGGATTTTTCCTTGGTTTAAGGGTACATCTCTTCACTCCTTTGATACCTGGCGTTGTAATTCTTCAACGTCTTCAAAGAGGTGACGGGTCCCTGCAACCGCACATTGGACTGTGGAGTCCCTAAATCCACGGACTATGAGGTCCTTAACCTTGACCGTGATGTCTTAAAACTAACATCGGACTGTGGAGTCCCTAAATCCACGGACTATGAGGTCCTTAACCTTGACCGTGATGTCTTAAAACTAACATCGGACTGTGGAGTCCTTAAATCCACGGACTATGAGGTCCTTAACCTTGACCGCGACGTCTTTAAACTACCTTGAGAGATCCCCAACCCCGTGAAATACAAAAAAAAAGGGGTGACCACACCCGGCACTTACAGGCCCTCACGACCTGTAAGGAAGAAAAACTCTCTTGTGAGATCCTTACGACTCTCAGGGGAAAACCCGCTTAAGGATCCTCACGATCCTTAAAAAAAAAAAAAAAAATCACACCTATGGGATCCTCTCGACCTATAGGGAGAAAGACTCCTTATGAGACTCTCGTGGCTCATAAGATGCAAAAGCCTTAGGAAACAGATCCTAACCCTGAATCCTAAGCCACGGCCGTCTTGCAAGAAGATTAAGATAGATTGTCCGCAGAATGCATTCAATGAAAAGGGGACACGTCACTGAGAGGAAAATTGTATTTTTTTTATTCATGACCCAAAATGGATACAAAATACAATTCGAGATTGACTCATCATATGAATGAGCTTTCCGTTGCCAGCACTAATCGGTCTGAAACAAGTTCATAGCACCTGAGAGATAAAATTCAAGGCGTTGATTCGCACACAACATGACAACAGTATTGGTAATTGAAGAAAGTTTTCACAAAAAGGAACACAAAGTTTACTCATGCAAGCGGAAACATACATACGAGTACCAAGCCTACATAGAAGTTCAAAATAAAGCATGCAAAAAGGGGAGACCAAGTTATAAAAAAAAAGGGGAATGTCCTACTCTAACGGAAAAGATCGCCAAACACAGGATCAATGGCACAAGGGTTAGTGAAGCAAAGGACAAAATTCTCCATCTCTCTCTCTGCTTCCTCCAGCACATCGAAGCGACGGTTCTCACGAGGAGTCGCTCCCCATCGATTGGCGCCGTGTTCGTCCGCGAAAGCGGACATAATAGCTCGACGGGCCTTGATCTGGCCCAGCAGATGGATTGAGCAATCCTTCAAAGCCTGAGTGATCAGGCACGCTTCATGAAAGCCCTCGAGCTTCTCTTCCGCCGCGTCAAGCATCGCCAGGGTCATCTCTGCTGGGTGAGGGGGGATGTCGGCAAGCACGGCCGTGAGGATCATCCGGAGCCAGAGAGAACCCATCGGGAGAGGAGACCCCCTACGGATCGAGAGTTCATGTATGGCTGAGTCGCATTCGTTGTCGGTAAGGAGGGGATCCACCAACCGAGCGGCAAAGCGAGGGATCATCTCCTCGATAGGCACTTCCCATGGCTGTCGACGAGCGTGTGGGCGGTTACAGGCCATAGCGTTCAGATACTCCTTAAATTAAATCACGTCGATATGGGAATGAATTTCTCTGTGAAGAGAAAATGGGCTATGACCTCAAGAATATAAAGAAGTGCATTAAGTGCTATGCGCGGAAAATCCTGCATGCGAAAGATGTTTCCAAGGCCCGAAAAGGGAAAGGCATCGAAAATCAAGGAGAAATAACTATTTCCAAGGCTCCTTTTTATGCATCTGATAATGCGCGCTAAAAATGCGGCATGGAAAGTTTTGTGAACAGTCCCATCAGATGATCTCACGTGTAGAACACGTGAGGCCCAAACCTAATGTGCATTCAAAAGAAAGAATAGGGAGTAATACCCTGCATATTAAAGCACAAACGATAATAGTAACAGAATAATAAGATTTCAGAGGAAAAGCATGCAAATACACAGAGACATAATAAAGCTTATCATCCAGACTTCAAGAAGGCGATACAAAATAAAAGAGAAAAAAAAAAAAAAAAACTTTTACAATGGTAAGGCCTCTGACACGGGGCATGGATTGAGAAAATTGAAATTAACTTTATCCAAGATCTTCCAAGCATTTCGAACCTCCCGAGTATGCTTTCTCTCACGGTCACAGGCATCGGGGTCCCCGCGGATGTCCTCTTCCCTCCGGTAGGCGCCTAGTATGGCTGATTGCTGAAAAATCTGATGAAGGAGATCAATGAGATCATCCCGCCTTCTCTTTGAGATCAAGCCCATAAGGTACACCGAATGCACCTTATCCTCGGCAATGTCCAAGTCCCCGAGCGGTATGCCGGCGCAAAAGAGAGGAAGTGCCTCCCGGATCGCCAGCACGATTAGCCTCAGAAGAGAAGAGCGGCGGGGGAGGAGCCTATGGTTGTACTCGTCGAAACGGCTCATGATCTCGGCACACTGAGCATCGGTGAACTCTTGGTTCTGACTGCGGCCCAGCGCACGAATGTTCCCATAGGAGATGATCTCGTCAAGTCTATACAGATGGGCATCCATGGTACCTACGATAGAAGTCAAGAGATCCATTACAAAGCCACCATTTCACTAATTGCAGAAGAACAGCCTTGGGCCAAGAGACCCCAAAGATTCTCTGTGTGAAGAAATCGAGTTCTTCGTTGGAATTCAATTCCTTGTTAAGAAAAGGGAATTAAATTCCCAAAAAACATTTTGATGGAATTAAAGTCCAGAGAGTTGAAACGTTGTCATCATCTCCCCGAAGATCATCTAAACCCTAAAAGGATCTACAGTTTGAAGATTAAACAGTTTTATGTTCTCATGGAAAAATATGAAGAAAAAGGGTAAAAACCCTTGCTTTGGATTTAAAATCCAGAGAAATGTGAAGGTCCATCGGTGTCCAAGAACACTACCTGAGGAAAAAGGATCCTTGCCGAACAGAGTTAAACTCTGGGAAATGTTCAAGACAGAGAACTAAGCTCTGGAAGAGGAGAATTAAATTCTCAGGAAAAGTTCTCAGAAGAAGAAAATGGGCAAGGTGAAGGCTCCTATGAAGAGACAGAGCTATTTATAGAAGATAGTGGAAACGTTTCATCTCCCCAGATCCCTAAGGGAATCCAACGGTCGCGAGAGGTGACAGCGTTGCACTCACGTGCAGACACGTGAGAACAACGCTGTGGGGGCATTTGTTTCCTGATTTAAAATCAGGAAAGCTTCTGGGAAAAGCTTCAGAGGAGAGTCACGTGCTTACACGTGACTAGCGGTCACGTGTTGGCACGTGACACCTTAAAAGCATCACCAAGTCGAGTTCAGTCTCCTAGCTACGCTGAAGAAAATGGGCTTCAGAAAGAGTCACGTGCTCCCACGTGACCAAGGTCACGTGGTGACACGTGACATTTAAATGCAAGCGTCCCACACGCAAGTTCTCTGATCGAGTCAAGAAAAAGGGTTCAGAAAGAGTCACGTGCTCCCACGTGACCAGGGTCACGTGTCGGCACGTGACGTTCAAGGCAGCAAGCGCGTTTCCAGAACAACCAAGGAAAGAGAGTTCAAACAAAGGGTCACGTGCTCACACGTGACCAGGGGTCACGTGGTAGCACGTGATGTTTAAGCCGCAATCAGAAGACACAGCGCAGAAGGCTCGTTCCAAAGGGGGTCACGTGCTCACACGTGACCATGGATCACGTGGTCACACGTGACCGGCTTTCAAAGCCCATGTTGACGACAGAATTAAATTCTGAAGGAAATTTAAATCTTTCCAAAGGAAAGTGATTATCTGGGACCAATCAAATTAAAGATTCAGAGACGATTAAAGATCATCTATCTATGGAAAATCTCGGCTTTGGGAAAGATTTCCCCCCTAAATCTAACCAAAATATCAAAGGAGAATCTCTGGATTTAAGATCCAATGGTGAATAAAATTCACCTAATAATCCAAAGGCCCAAAATGAATAATGGATGAAAATCAAATCTCCCAATGAAGATTCATCAAAAACTGATTGATGCGGCTGCCTCTCCTATAAATAGGAGCCAAGAGACACAAAAAAGAGAGACATGCACAGAGAAGAAAAGAGAAGGGGAGAAGAGCTTTGATACTTCGAAAGGACTCAGATCTTCTGCAAAAACCCTAGGTAAGAAAGGGAAGGCCTTTTGGAAAGAAGCAGAATTTAATTCTCAACAGAGTTTAACTCTGATAATATAAAAGCAGAAGAACTTATTTCTTCTCTCTTTGATAGAGGATCTGCAAAGTGCACATCTCCCCTTAAGGTTGAGAATTTAATTCTCAATGGGTTGAGATCCTGCCATGCAGATCCAAAACATAGAGAAGGAGTGCAAACTTGAGAATTTAATTCTCACAGAACTATAGGAATTTAATTCCTCCAAAATAAAAGTAGGGCTAGACCCTATATCATGGGAATTTAATTCCTTCAGAACAAAAAAAGAGACAGGGTTTAACCCTAATTAAAGAACTTAGTTCTGTTGAAAACGGGAATTTAATTCCCTTAATCATCATTTCCTCAAAAACTTTTATTAGGGTTTAACCCTATTCAACCCTTCACATAAAGAGGAATTTAAATCCCACAGAAAATTCAGAGTTAAACTCTATTCCAGAATACAAGTCTTCAAAAGAAAGAAGGATTTAATTCCTCTGAAATTAAAAGTCTCTGGAATTTAATTCCTGAAAAAGGAGTAACAAATCCTCTGAAAAAAACCACATTAAGGCAGGGTCACATGTCGCCACGTGACCCCCCCCCCCAAAAGCCCTACAGAAAACCCCTTTGAGGCAGCACCCCACGTGACCCACGTGACTTTCAGCAGAAGCCTTAACACATAGGCATCTGAATGCCCATCACGTGCTGACACGTGATGCTATCAAAGACACAGTAATTTCAGCAGAACAAATGAAGGAAGGGCGCTCTCACGTGCTGCCACGTGACCCCTCTTGTCTTAGTGTTTAACACTAAATTGAAACTCTCGAAATCAGTGTTAAAATATTGTTGGGCCTTAGTGTTCAACACTAATTAAAAAGCCTTATCTGCAGTGTTCAACACTGATCACCTTAGTGTTTAAATACTAATCTGAGATCTTTACTTGCAGTGTTCAACACTGACCCGTTTTAGTGTTTAACACTAATTTGAAAAGCCTTGTTGCTGGTGTTTAACACCAATTATTTCTTAGTGTTAAACACTAACTTGTTAACCGCATTCCCAGTGTTCAACACTGATTGCTCTGTAGTGTTTAACACTAGGCTTTGGCCCAATTGGCTAAATGGATAGAGGCAAAGCCTCTCCTTCAATGGACCAGCAAGAAGTCAATGTGTCAGACCTGACTGGACTTAGCCCAAGCTGGCCATAAGTCCTCAATTTGTGATTAACTGGGCTAATGAGCTCATAACATAATTAAATCAGTCTCGACCCCCAAATTGGGACAGGGACTATTCAAACCATTCCGGTTCTAGGGTACATCTCTTCACTCCTTTGATACTTGGCATTGTAATCCCTCAATGTCTTCAAAGAGGTGACGGGTCCCGACGGCCACTCATGATATGGACTGTGGGGTCCTTAAACCCATGCCTAATGCAAAATTCCTGGTTACGTGGAACACGGATAATGTCACTCTTTGACCCCGTGGGAAACGTCCAGAGCGGATCCTGGTCCTCGCAGAGCACGGCAGTGAACCCGTGTGAAGCATCCAGAGCGGAGCCTGGTCCTCGCCTAACGCGGCAATGAACCCGTGTGAAGCATCCAGAGCACATACCGGACTGTGGGGTCCTTAAACCCATGGACTACGACGTCCTTAACCTTGACCGAGATGTCTTAAAACTAACAATGGACCGCAATGTCCTTAAACTACCCATGGACCGCAACGTCCTTAAACTACCCACGGACCGCAATGTCCTTAAACTACCCACGGACCGCAATGTCCTTAAACTACCCATGGACCGCAATGTCCTTAAACTACCCATGGACCGCAATGTCCTTAAACTACCCACGGACCGCAACGTCCCTAAACTAGAACGATAGAGCCCTCCATATGCTCTTTTGTCGGATCTAAACGGTCCCGTTTAAGTTGATCTTAGCCTCCAAAAATGGCTAACGCGTCCTTAAACCTTCAAACAGATTGGACTACGAATCCCCTAAATTAACTCCGGCTTGAGGGTACATCTCTGAACTCCTCTGACATCCTTCGTTGTAATCTTTCAACGTCGTCAGAGAGGTGATGGGTCCCGACGGCCACACATACGATGGACCGCCACGTCTCTAAACTGGAACATTAGAGTCCAAACACTCTTTTGTCGGATCTAAATGATCCCGTTAAGTTGATCTTAGTCACAAAGTTAGACTAACGTATCCTTAACAAACGTTTGAGTCGATCTTAGCCTTAAGTATGGCTGACGTATCCTCAAACCAAACCCCCAAACCCAAATTTAAGATAATGCGGATTTGGACTAGTCCACGCCCTACGGGTGACGACATAACTCAGTCTCCGTAAACAATCCACGGGCAATAAAACAAACACCCACGACACGAAGTGACCATCTGGAGAAGGAGAAAGTTGTTACCGCAACGCGGTAGCGTAATTAACTGCAGGGGCTTGCGCCTGCAGGGAAGAGCGTCCCCACAATCAAAAACCCCTCAAATGAGGGGGAATCTGACGAAGTCTGCTACATCGGACGCATCCGTCTAAACCTTCGACACATGGCGCCATAAATCAACTTGGCATCTTCGGAGGGGTGGACGGATAGCACCAATTAGCATCTGCCCCGAACCCCAGGCATTCGGACGTCCCGACGTCCCGGCCGCCGTTCGGAGGGGAACAACAGGATCAAGTAGGTACAGTTCTTGTCTATGCAGACAACAAGTCACGTCCGTCAGGACAACAAGTCGGTATTGTTGGCATTAGCAATAAAATCCAAGTAACAAGTCAGGTGGTATGTCGTGAACATGTCATGTGGTGTTTATTAACCAAATAGATATTCAATGTAAAACTGTAATTAATATCGGAATACGGTAAACACAACTGATACCAAGATGCATATGTATCTATCTGTGATAATCATTATATATCCATTACCATGTACGATGCAAAATAGATAATATATTGTACTGATGTAGTAGCATAATGATATCATAATATTCCAGCATGCAACTAGATAAACGATTATCAGTACGGATACGAACGGATAATGTAAAACTGTAAATCTATAATATTTGCTGAATAATAAAACATGTGCACTATTCTTATTCATATAGATATTGATATAATATAACATAGCATGTTGCAAGTTTAAAACTTGTATGATCGGATCTCACGTCGAGATACGGATGCTACGTTCGTCGTCGGAATAACGCCGCGATGCAAACTCACGCGTGCAGGACTGCACCTAGCTGAGCAGTGATGTGACGTGGTGACTAGGATGGACGACGACGGTGACTGGGTCGTCCGGATCGTCGGAGACGCGCGCAACTTCGGCGAGCCGATCGGAGAATCAAGAAATGATCAAGAAAAGATCAAGATGAAGGAGAAGAAGACTGGGTAGCGGTTGTTGGGTTCTGGGATGGTGAGGACAGAGGTGGGATGACGGCGACGATGGGCTGCCGTCGGCGGCGAGGTGGCAGTGGGTTTCTTGAGTTGGTCTTCGGGGTCGAGGAGTCGTAGAGTTGGTGGTGGGGGTGGTCTGGGATGTCGGGAGAGAAGAGGGGGTGTAACGTTTTAAAAATAAATAAATAAATAATTAAATAAATAAAATCCTTTAGATGAATTTTCGGATAATCGGTAAAATAAACCGTATTTTCCATAAAACTCAACTATAATTATTTTTCAATATATAATTAAATATGCCTATTTTAACTATATAATTGCTAGTAATTGAAATTATTTAGTGACTTATAAATTGTTAGTTTAATTAAATATTTTTCCTAAATTAATTAAATTCAAATATTAATATAAGCTTTAAATATACATTAAATTAGTGTAAAATACAAATTGGAATGTGTTAATTTTACAAAAGTGAACCATGACATATTAGAATCAAGTGTGTAACATGCAAAATTCTTTCTCAATTTAGTCCATGGTTCTAGACTTTTCTAGTGTGAAATAAATTAGAAAATAAATAAAATGGAATAATTATTGAAATGACAAGAAAGGAGGCATTAAGTGAAGAGTCTTCTACACAATTCCACACACCTCACACACTCCCTTCTCCCTTCCCTCTCCTTGGCCGAGCCCTTCACTTGGCTGCCCAAAAAAAATCCCCACTTCAATTCTTCTCAAAAACTCTCCAAAAAATCATCAAAAATCCAAATAAAAAACCACAAATTCCTAATTTAATTCCTACCCATTATCCGTTGCTCATTCTAACTTGGATTCTTGAGGCAAGAGAGCCATTTGGGAGGCTATGTGAGCATGCTAGACATCATGTTATGAGGTATAAATCCTAAACCCATGTTTAATTGGTAGCTAGTTACTTCAATCTAGCTTATTAAGTGATTAATTTTGGTTTTAAATTGCAAATTTAGAAAAATTCATGAGAAGGGTTTAGAATAAAGTTAGGGTTTTTATAAATTGAGTAGGGTTATAATAAGTGGTTTAACATTTTAAGAAATGAAAAATCTAGTGTGGTTGTTGTATTGTAAATTGTTGTTTCAAAATTATTTAAATTAAACGATTTTGAAAACTAGGTTTTTATAATACATATAAATAGGTGAGATAAAATTCAAGTGGGGATGTTTATCAATGATTCATGGTTTTAATGAGGAGATTAACATGTTAATTGAATGTAAAACATAATCTAGTTACTACTTGCTAGTTTTTACTTTAAAATTGTGATAAATATGCTAATTTTGCTAACTAGGTTTTTAGAAATTGGTTAAATAATTGGGATTAAAATCTAATTAGGGTTTCATGAAATTATTAACATTATAAATTGTAGTTTAATACTTTAGTTCATGCAAAACCAAGCTTAGTTGTTGAATTGTGAATTTTGCTTTAAAAAGTGTTAAAATTTGATATTTTTGCAAACTAGAATTTAGGATTTAATACAAATTGATGAGAATAAATTATAGAAATGGTTTATATGACTTAGTTATGATATTTAGTGAATATTATGGCCATTATTTTTGTTAAAACAACAAGTTTCAAATTAAAACGAAAATTTAGTGCTTTTTAGGTTTCCGGAAATAAATCGATTTGATTTATTTTAAGGTTTTGATGATTTAAACCCTACTTTATATTATAATTAGTGAGTTTTAGAACTACGACTTGTGTGTTTGTGTTTTATCTCGATCAATCGGAGTTTGTACGACGATGTCGAGGGTTATTCGGTTCTTTTGTATGAGCGGGTCATAGGTTTTAACCTATGCGCGTTTCATGCGCCGTTTTGGTTTTATCCGCGATTCGGTTTATGATATACATATATGTTTGCATATAGGTACCTCTCACGTGGACTTCGGACGATGAAGAAGAAGATGGCGGCATCGACTTTGGCAGACAAGGACCAGGTGAGTAAATGTATATCTACGGGAAAAGTCGGGTGGATGGCGTATAGCACCCCCACAAACGTAGAATAAGGATATTACGTACTATTATTAGGAAGTCGAACGTAACCTTAGATTCTTGGCGAGTAGGGTCCTATTGAAGACTTTAGGTTGGACTAGACTGATTTAGAAAGACTTAACCAGAGGATGACTGCCTTGGAGGGAATTCGTAGGTTTCATGTAAACACACGCACACGCACACACCTAAACTTGACTTGGTGTATGTGTGTGTGTGTGTATGAATGTGTGTAGGTACACACACACACACACACAACATATACATGTGATATGAGGAGGTTATATGATACATGGGGATGAGTCGATATGACTAGGCTTGATGCCGTGATTTATTGAATAGATGATCGAGTTATAACATGAGATGTGTTATGATAGTAGCGGATCGTTGGGCAATGAGATTATATAAAATATATTTATATAAACGATAATATGTGTTGATGACATTGGAATGAACGAGACTCTAGAATAGAACCCAGATTGTAATATATGACTTAATCACGATATGACATATGACATGATATTTTAGTGGATCATTTGACAATGTATATTTATACAGACGATGATATATGTTTGATGATATTGGGATGTATGTGATTATAGTATAGTACCCTTGATCATGATATTGTTTGACGATGATACTATACGAACGATGATGTATATATGTGATAGTTGACCTGTACCCCGATTTTGGGATGCCGTACGATGGATTTTACCGTACGAGGCATAAATGTGATGATTGATCTGCACTCTTGACTCAAGAAAGTCATACTATGTGCGTGACGCTATTGAGGCTGGATCGCCGACTACTAGAGATATCGACTCAGACTTTAGGAGGATTCTTCTTACCTTTCGACTAGTGTTTTTAGTTGGTTCCTTAGTTGGTTAGGTAGATCTTAGTTTAGGCTCGAGTCATACTTATTTTCAAAACTAATGAATCGTGCTTTTTCAAACAACAAACTGTATGACTCGTAATTAGTATGTATTTTCTAGTTGTGCGTTTACTACACATTCACCATTATATTCATGTTATATTCATCGCATTGCATATTCATACATATATTTGTTTAGCTAATATGAAACTCTGCCTGTTAGGACACCAGCACCATTACCGATGATGCGCATGTTCCACGTACACTTATTTGCCGACTCACACACATCATCATCGGTAATTGCAATGTCACGTACACTTTAGAACATATTATCTTTTATTGATGTAATCAGCTAAATATTAGACCAACATAATATTGTGTGATTACTCTCATATGCTGGTTTAGACATTGCATTTATTACTTAGACACTTCATGCATTCACATTTTCATGTTATCATGCAGTATTGTGGGGCTTATGCCGATACTCATTATTTACTTACTCATGATTTTGGGATTTTGGATTCTATGAGATTTCTGGATTTTGGGGAAAACCACAATAATATATATAAAAACTTCTCTCTCTCTCTCTCTCTCTCCCTCTCATTTTAAAATACAAGTTGCGGTTTTCTCGTCATGTATGTGTCGTCCGCCATGAGATTTCATGTTTTCTGTTGGATTTCGAGACCCGATTCGAGGAGTGGATGAACCGTCTCGGGTACATGGTGGGCCCGGTATGGTACCCCAGGACAAGAAGCTCGAGTTGTAGACGATGAGCCTGGAAGGGGAAGACTACCTACCGGTGATGTCTGGCGCGGCGGATATCCAGAGGATACCGACCGTTGTCGTGAGATTTGATGATATGAGCCGATCCAGACTGACGGAGCCCGAGATATTGAGACTATGAGGTATTGAGACTTTGAGATTTACATGTTTTGTGTTGATACTTAACAGGGATTTCCATGGATTTCATTGATGATGTTTCAGATTACCATACAAATTTTACTATGATAAAAGTTAAAGATTTCTTATACAGATATATCCAGTTTTCATGGTTGATTGTTTTGCATTCATGATGCATGCATACTCATACGTATGACTTGTTACTGTTGTGACACTGACACGAGCACGGAGTATTGCACTTATGCATAGGTTCTTACCCCGTCACTACTAGATGTCTAGTTTTATGTTATATATATATTATTATGACCCAGGAGATCGTCGTGCATGCGATTTCTTCTCGCATATGTCTTCTACTCATGAGTTGGCAACTCACCCCCGTTGTGCCAAATTTTCTTTCAGGTTCAGATGTACAAGTTTCTTTGGTGGCTTGCTGGCACACCATTTCATTCAGGGTGATTGCTTGGTAGGTTGGTTCACTTGTATCAGGACAGCCGTTGTACTTTTATTATTTCATTTGTATCTAGTAAGCTCCATCAAACAGACTTGTATTATTGGTAGATTTAGTAGACCAGTTGCTTATCCTTTCGACCTTAGAGTCGCGCTTGTACTATTATGGTTTTCTGGTAGTTTGGTTTTCTTTTGAGTTTTGAGCCTCGCCCTTCGGCATTGTATATTATAGTGCAGTGTGTGGTTGTTTCCGCCATTTGGCGTAGAGCTAGCTCCCGCTTGGGGATGCTTTTTTATTGTTTGTATATATTATTCTTGTTTGTACCCGTTTGGGGCCAGATTTTACAAAGGAGACTCTGCCGAAATTTTTGAGAAAATTTGATGTTGCTTTCAAACTTGTTTTCCTACATGTTTTCCTTTACTTCTTCTTTTAAATGGTTTAGATTCTGGGCTTCGGCTTGCTTAGATTACGATACGCCTCTAGACGTTTCGTAATTTAAGTGCCGGTCAATTTCCGTACCTTTGGGTCGTAACAAAGTTGGTATCAGAGCGCTAGGTTTAACCTTTGTCCGAATCTAGGTTGACCTTGGTTAATGGAGTAGGTGACTTAGGTAGAATGACGTACCGTGGGTATGATCTACGGCATACTTACGATACGCTCCTCTGCTTAAGAAGCCTTAGGATGTACATTTCTTTGCACCGTATGCTATTCGTTCCTTTGATCTATCTTCATCAATATCGGATGGTGGTTTCTGTTACCACGGTCGCACGGTCAGAGGGAGCTGCGGTTCGAATGCGATGACCGTTAGGGTATTGTCTATTCTGGAGGGCTGAAGCATTGTTTAGCGTGCGGACGAAGGGTATTCACATGTCGTCCAGACGAAGTTAAAAGGTTCGAACGAATGTCAGAAACCCATTTTCCCAAGTTTAAGATATTCGGAAGAACATGCAGGTATTTCTATGGACTCTCTAGAAGAATAAAACCCTAACTCGACATAATGACCATGAGAATGCTGGTGAACCTTAGGGTTTGCAGCAGTTCCACTGTGCCATTAGTGAGGCTTGGGTTTGCCCTTCTACGGCTGGTCCGCAGGTGATGTGGCATGTATTGGATATTTTTAAACTGTACTTGAGTGTTGAGCTCTCGGGGAATTATGGGACTTTGATGAATCGATCGAAAAGTTTAACGTAGTGCGGATATCATGTGATGGGATACATCACTTGGGAGATCCTAGATATGAGTATATCCGTTGGTAGCGCAGTTCATACAGCTACGAAGAGACGAGTTCGAATTAGTCGACACCATAGGAAAGAGGAGCACATTGACGTCGGTGTAACGATTTGCGAACTGGTGATTCGAGTACCACATTTTCGTTGTTTGGATTCTGGTATTTTGATGATTTCATTTTATGATTAGTATTTCCTATGTGTACATTCATTACACTCTATTCGTGTTTCATATATCAGTTGTATTGATGTTGTTTTGTGCATACCCAGTGCACTCGATTTGGTTTTATACATTTTGAGATATTGATTTGATTTCGTGCATATAGGTTGCACATGATTTTGACGCATGCTTCGGCATAGTTTTCATGCACTTTTCGTACTGTGATTTCGATTTTGATATTCGGTATATGTTTTCGTGCACCATGTGCACTTGATTGAGATTCTTGCGCATACTTGGCGCACTTGATGTGATTTGTGCACACCAGATGCACTAAATCGGGGTTTTGTGCAGAATAGATGCACCTGATATTATTGTCGTGCACGCCCGTTGCACTTGACAGATGTTCTTGGTGCACACTCATTGCACTCAGTTTTGTTTCTGTGCGTATTCATGTCATCTGTATTTGATTTCGATTTTCGTGCGCATCGGACGCACGTGGTACCCCGTATACTGTATTTGAGATTGATTTCATTTTGAGCAGTACGTTTTTATGATATTTACTATTTGGTTTGATAATCGACCAGGACTGTCCTGAGACCAGTACCTAGGTGTTTTTGCATGCTTCTCTATTCAGATGTTTGGACGATTTTACTACGATACACACTATATACAAGTTATAGTTTTAATGTATATCATGTTGGTTTTCGTATTAGATTTTGATATTGTACTTTCACCATAACTCCGATGATTGCGTTATGCTTGACGGAGTTTTGATTTTGAGTTATGTACTTATTTTTCATGCTTATGCATTGCGCTAAGATGTGTTTTATGTATTGATGATTTCGGAGCACCGACGATTTGAGTGTTTTGCTAAATGTTTTAGTATTTGGGGGGATTTTTAATTTAAATTTGGGGACCGAATTTCTTTAAGGGGGAAGATTGTAATGTTTTAAAAATAAATAAATAAATAAAACCCTTTAGGTGAATTTTCGGATAATCGGTAAAATAAACCGTATTTTCCATAAAACTCAACTAAAATTATTTTTCAATATAGAATTAAATATGCCTATTTTAACTATATAATTGCTAATAATTGATATTATTTAGTGACTTATAAATTGTTGGTTTAATTAAATATTTTTTCTAAATTAATTAAATTCAAATATTAATATAAGCTTTAAATATACATTAAATTAGTGTAAAATACAAATTGGAATGTGTTAATATTACAAAAGTGAACCATGACATATTAGAATCAAGTGTGTAACATGAAAAATTCTTTCTCAATTTAGTCCATGGTTCTAGACTTTTCTATGGTGAAATAAATTAGAAAATAAATAAAATGGAATAATTATTGAAATGACAAGAAAAGAGGCATTAAGTGAAGAGTCTTCTACACAATTCCACACACCTCACACGCTCTCTTTTCCCTTCCCTCTCCTTGGCCGAGCCCTTCACTTGGCTGCCCAAAAAAATTTCCCACTTCAATTCTTCTCAAAAACTCTCCAAAAATTCATCAAAAATCCAAATAAAAACCCACAAATTCCTAATTTAATTCCTACCCATTATCCTTTGCTCATTCTAGCTTGGATTATTGAGGCAAGAGAGCCATTTGGAAGGCTATGTGAGCATGCTAGACATCATGTTATGAGGTATAAATCCTAAACCCATATTTAATTGGTTGCTAGTTACTTCAATCTAGCTTATTAAGTGATTAATTTTGGTTTTAAATTGCAAGTTTAAAAAAATTCATGAGAAGGGTTTCGAATAAAGTTAGGGTTTTTATTAATTGAGTAGGGTTATAATAAATGGTTTAACATTTTAAGAAATGAAAAATCTAGTGTGGTTGTTGTATTGTAAATTGTTGTTTCAAAATTGTTTAAATTAAACAATTTTGAAAACTAGGTTTGTATAATACATATAAATAGGTGAGATAAAATTCAAGTGGGGATATTTATCAATGATTCATGGTTTTAATGAAGAGATTAACATGTTAATTGAATGTAAAACATAATCTAGTTACTACTTGCTAGTTTTTACTTTAAAATTGTGATAAATATGCTAATTTTGCTAACTATGTTTTTAGAAATTGGTTAAATAATTGGGATTAAAATATAATTAGGGTTTCATGACATTATTAACATTATAAATTATAGTTTAATACTTCAGTTCATGCAAAACCAAGCTTAGTTGTTGAATTGTGCATTTTGCTTTAAAAAGTGTTAAAATTTGATATTTTTGCAAACTAAAATTTAGGATTGAATACAAATTGATGAGAATAAATTATAGAAATGATTTATATTACTTAGTTATGATATTTAGTGAATATTATGGCCATTAGTTTTGTTAAAATAACAAGTTTCGAATTAAAACGAAAATTTAGTACTTTTTAGGTTTCCGGAAATAAATCGATTTGATTTATTTTAAGGTTTTAATGATTTAAACCCTACTTTATATTATAATTAGTGAGTTTTGGAACTACGACTTGTGAGTTTGTGTTTTATCTCGATCAATCGGTGTTTGTACGCCGATATCGAGGGTTATTCGGTTCTTTTGTATGAGCGGGTCATAGGCTTTAACCTATGCGTGTTTCGTGCGCCGTTTTGGTTTTATCCGCGATTCGGTTTACGATATACATATATGTTTGCATATAGATACCTCTCATGTGGACTTCGGACGATGAAGAAAAGGATGGCGGCATCGACTTCAGCAGACAAGGACCAGGTGAGTAGATGTATATCTACGGGGAAAGTCGGGTGGATGGCGTATAGCACCCCCGCAAACGTAGAATAAGGATATTAAGTACTGTTATTAGGAAGTCGGACGTGACATTAGATTCTTGGCGAGTAGGGTCCTATTGAAGACTTTAGGTTAGACTAGACTGATTTAGAAAGACTTAACCAGAGGATGACTGCCTTGGAGGGAATTCGTAGGTTTCATGTAGACACACACGCACATGCACACACCTAAACTTGACTTGGTGTATGTGTGTGTGTGTGTGTATAGGAATGTGTGTGTGTATACACACACACACAACATATACATGTGATATGAGGAGGTTATATGATACATGGGGATGAGTCGATATGACTAGGCTTGATGCCGTGATTTATTGAATAGATGATCGAGTTATGACATGAGATTGTGTTATGATAGTAGCGGATCATTGGGCAATGAGATTATATAAAATATATTTATATAAACGATAATATGTGTTGATGACATTGGTATAAACAAGACTCTAGAATAGAACCCAGATTGTAATATGTGACTTAATCTCGATATGACATATGACATGATATTTTAGTGGATCATTTGACAATGTATATTTATACAGACGATGATATATGTTTGATGACATTGGGATGTATGCGATTATAGTATAGTACCCTTGATCATGATATTGTTTGACGATGATACTATAACGATGATGTATATATGTGATAGTTGACCCGTACCTCGATTTTGGGATGCCGTACGATGCATTTTACCGTACGAGGCATAGATGTGATGATTGATCTGCACTCTTGACTCAAGAAAGTCGTACTATGTGCGTGACGCTATTGAGGCTGGATCGCCGACTACTAGAGATATCGACTCAGACTTTAGGAGGATTCTTCTTACCTTTCGACTAGTGTCTTTAGTTAGTTTCTTAGTTGGTTAGGTAGATCTTAGTTTAGGCTCAAGTCATACTTATTTTCAAAACTAATGAATCGTGCTTTTTCAAACAACAAACTGTATGATTCGTAATTAGTATGTATTTTCTAGTTGTGCGTTTACTACACATTCACCATTATATTCATGTTATATTCATCGCATTGCATATTCATACATATGTTTCTTTAGCTAATATGAAAATCTGCCTGTTAGGACACCAGCACCATTACCGATGATGCGCATGTTCCACGTACACTTATTTGCCGGCTCACACACATCATCATCGGTAATTTCCATATCACGTACACTTTATAACATATTATCTTTTATTGATATAATCAGCTAAATGCTAAACCAACATAATATTGTGTGATTACTCTCATGTGCTAGTTTAGACATTGCATTTATTATTTAGACACTTCATGCATTCACATTTTCATGTTATCATGCAGTATTGTGGGGCTTATGCCGATACTCATTATTTACTTACTCATGATTTTGGGATTTTGGATTCTATGAGATTTCTGGATTTTGGGGAAAACCGCAAGAATATATATAAAAACTTCTCTCTCTCTCTCTCTCCCTCTCATTTTAAAATACAAGTTGCGGTTTTCTCGTCATGTATGTGTCGTCCACCATGAGATTTCATGTTTTCTGTTGAATTTCGAGACCCGATTCGAGAAGCGGATGAACCGTCTCGGGTACATGGTGGGCCCGGTATGGTACCCCATGACAAGAAGCTCGAGTTGTAGACGATGAGCCTGGAAGGGGAAGACTACCTACCGGTGATGTCCGGCGCTGCGGATATCCGGAGGATACCGACCGTTGTCGTAAGATTTGATGATATGGGCCGATCCGGACTGACGGAGCCCAAGATATTGAGACTATGAGATATTGAGACTATGAGATTTACATGTTTTGTGTCGATACTTGACACGGATTTCCATGGATTTCATTGATGATGTTTCAGATTACCATACAAATTTTACTATGATAAAAGTTAAAGATTTCTTATACAGATATATCCAGTTTTCATGGTTGATTGTTTTACATTCATGATGTATGCATAATCATACGTATGACTTTTTGCTGTTGTGACACTGACACGAGCACGGAGTATTGCACTTATGCATAGGTTCTTACCCCGTCACTACTAGATGTCTAGTGTTATGTTATATATATATTATTATGACCTAGGAGATCGTCGTGCATGCGATTTCTTCTCGCAGATGTCTTCTACTCACGAGTTGGCAACTCACCCCCGTTGTGCCAAATTTTCTTTCAGGTTCAGATGTACAGGTTTCTTTGGCGGCTTGCTGGAACACCATTTCATTCAGGGTAATTGCTTGGTAGGTTGGTTCACTTGTATCAAGACCGCCGTTGTACTTTTATTATTTCATTTGTATCTAGTAAGCTCCATCAACCAGACTTGTATTATTGGTAGATTTAGTAGACCAGTTGCTTATCCTTTCGACCTTAGAGTTGCGCTTGTACTATTATGGTTTTCTGATGGTTTGGTTTTCTTTTGAGTTTTGAGTCTCGCCCTTCGGCGTTGTATATTATAGTGCAGTTTATGGTTATTTCCGCCATTTGGCGTAGAGCTAGCTCCCACTTGGGAATGCCTTTTATTGTTTGTATATATTATTCTTATTTGTACCCGTTTGGGGTCAGTTTTTACAAAGGAGACTGCCGAAATTTTTGAGAAAATTTGATGTTGCTTTCAAACTTGTTTTCCTACATGTTTTCATTTACTTGTTCTTTTAAATGGTTTAGGTTTCTGGGCTTCGGCTTGCTTAGATTACGATACGCCTCTAGACGTTTCGTAATTTAAGTGCCGGCCGCGTTCCGTACTTTCGGGTCGTAACAGAAAGGTGAGGAGAAGAGAGTGAAGATAAGGGTGAGGTGGTGAGGACGAACACTAGATGAGGGCGACAGCGAAGGTGTGGACGTGGGCTAAGGTTTGGGTTTCGCGTGGCGCAGAAGAAGAAAGAAAAGAAAAAGAGAAGAAAGAAAGGTGATGTATAATATTAGGTTAATAATATGTGTGTGTGTGTGTGAGAGAGAGAGAGAGAGAGAGAGGGAAGAGAGAGATGCTGAGAAAGAATAATCAGGAAGAGAGAGATGCTGAGAGAAAGAATAATTTATTAGTTTATATATATATATATATATATACATATATGAGGTTAATGGAGGAAAGAGGCCATAAGAGAGAATTTCCTCCTATGCATCGAAAAAAATACACCCTCCCTCATTTTTTTCGACAATCGGCCCCCACCATCTTCATCGTTATCATCTAAGATGTGGGTACACCAAATTTCATGTGATTCTACAACTTTTTCACCGTTGATTTTGCAATGTAAAAAGTTCTATTGTCGATAAACCGTTGATTTTGAACCCACTAAATCAACGGTGAAAAAGTTGTAGAATCACATGAAACTTGGTGTACCCACATCTTAGATGATAACGATGAAGATGGTGGGTGCCGATCATCGTATTTTTTCGACGCCATAGGAGAAATTCCCTTCTATGACCTTTAACCTCCATTAACCCCTCTCTCTCTCTATATATATATATATATATGTGTGTGTGTGTGTGTGTGTTTTTAAACAGCTAATATCAAATTACTCCAAAAATTATTCCGGTCTCTTCTAAAAATCTAGTTTATAAATATGGAGAATTTACGTATAAATTAAAACCATAATATAATATCCGGTCAATAAAAATGTATATCCCCAAGTACGGATCTACGTAATATACGTAGTGATTCAAACGAGTCTATTTTAGTAATTAGGGCATGAACATGATGTATGGATGCAACCATATGATATGGGGTACGATAACATGACATGCTAGATATTAAAATATATTATTTGGTTATAATTTGTATTATTAAAAGATATGCAGATACAAAATATATTATGTATGTATGTATGTATAGAATCTAGATGTGCATGGATTCTCTGTACTAGCAAATATTTGACGTAATCTAGAATCATGATGGGTTTCAAATATGCGGGTCGGGTTGGATACTAACCACAGTTGCCAATGCACTATCCGCATCCAAAAACAATAATAATCAAGGAATCTGTCGCAATACTTGAAATACCCCAAATAAATACATTGTATAACAATGCTTGGGTATTACATTTACAACTATAGCCATTTTGGTTACACCCTTGATAAAATTCTAGATCCGCCACCGGTGCATGCAAAATATTCAAAAGCTTGGTAAATAAAAAGCGATGAGATTTTCATGAGATATAGATTAAAAACTCAAGAAAACTGAAAATTCACGATTTTTTTTGGCAACATGTGAAATATTAAAAATCTAATGAAAATTGAAAATCAACAATTTTTTGGGCTCTAGCATATTGCATACAAAATATTGAAAAATCGAAAAAACTAAAAATCCACGATTTTTATCTGTAGCATGCGAAATATTGAAAAACTCAAGAAAACTGAAAATCTACTCATGAACATAGAAAATTACGCAATTTTCATAGGATATATAACATACGAAATATTAAATAACTCGAAAAAACTAAAAAATCCGAGAAAACATAAAATCGCGCGATTTTCTTCGACCACGTAGAATGCGAAATATTTTAAACTCAAAAAAACTGAAAATCTACGATTTTCCTCAACTAATGCGAATATTAAAAAAACTCCATTAGATGAAAATGCATAATTCTTATAGTCTATAACATGTGAAATATTGAATAATCAAGCAAACAAAAATTTATATGAATTTTGTGGGACATATATGCGAAATATTGAAAAATCCGAAAATCCACGATTTTCATTAGCTACAACAAACAAAATATTGTGAAACTCGAGAAAATTAAAAACTCGCGATTTCCCCGAGCTATATCTTGCAACATATTAAAAAAGGTAGAGAAAATAGAAAATTAAGTGATTTCAATAAGCTTATAGCATGCGAAATATTTGTAAAACTCACGAAAATTGAAAATTTGTAATTTCGTAGTTTATAAAGTTCAAATATTGTAAACTCGAGAAAACTGAAAAATTCAAGATTTTTATAGATTTTAGCATGCAAAATATTGATCACTCGAGAAAATGAAAAATTAAGTGGTCTTCATGGAACCATCACAAGAAATATTGAAATACTCGAGCCAACAAGAAATTTGCGATTTTCATTAGATATAGAATACGAAATATTAAAAAACTCGAGAAAACATACAATTACTTGATTATCATGGGGCTGCTATAGCATGATATTGAAAAACTCGATAAACTGAAAATTCATGATTTTCGTTGGCTATAGTATATGAAATATTAAGAAAAGTGAAGATCCACGATTTTAATGGGTTATAGTATGCATAATTATTAAAACTCCAGACCATTTTCATGAACAAACATGCAAAATAGGGATAAACTTGAGAAAAGTGCATGAAAATTCATAATCCCCGTATGCCATAAAATATGAAATATTGAAAACTCAAGAAAACTAAAAATCTATAATTTTCATGAGATATAGTGTTTGATCATTGAAAAAATCAAGAAACTGAAAATCCTCCAATATGAAATATTGAAATCTTTAAAATAACTTAAAAGCAGAGATTTTCTTTGGATATAGCATGTGAAATTTTAAAAAACTCAAAAAAAAAAACTAAAAACCCTTGATTTTCGTAGATATATGAAATATTGAAAACCCCGAGAAAAATAAAACCTAATAATTTTCAGTCTGTCATGGGAAATATTTAAAAAAAATGAGAAAAAGAAGGTTATACGATTTTTATGGGCTGTATCTGAAATATTGAAAATCTTAAGAAAAAACTAAAAATTCGTAATTTTAGTTGGGTTTTAGCATGCAAAATATTGAAAATTTCGAGAAAGCTAAAAATTCGCAATTTTTATAGGCACGGCATATGAAATACTGAAAAACCTAAACAGAAAATCGGCAATTTTCATAGACTATATAGCATTCGAAATATTGAAAAATAAACTCAAGAAAACTAAAAATCTTTGTGTGCTGTATAGGCTACGAAATATTTTAAAACTCGAGAAAACTGGATATCCGCGATTTTCATGGGCTATAATATTCAAAATATTGAAAACTCTAAGAAAAATGAAAGTTCACAATTTTTCGTCGAGCATGTGGAGTATTGAATTACTCGAGAAAACTAAAAAACCGTGATTTTTGGGAGCTACAGTGTGAAATATTGAAAGAAAAAAAATTTGAAAATTTTGCTATTTTCGTAGGTTATGCGCGATATTGAAAAATTCGATAAAACCGAAAATTCGTAATTTTCATGGGAAAAATGCAAAATGGTGAAAAACTCGAGCAAATTGAAAATTGGTGATTTTCGTCCGAACATCGAAAACGCGAGAAAACTAAAAATTCGCAATTCTTGTGGTCTATAGCATGCGAAATATTGAATACCAAATCCACGTACAATTGCTAGTTTGGTGTTTGGTTTGGAAATGGGATTGATCTGTGCCACAAAAACTTCTTGGACTCCTTCCAAGTTCAAAAAGTAAGCCCGGATTCTCCGAACTCTATGAACCCCAACCCCACCGTCCCAACCCCACGCTCCTACACATTCTTATTTGGTACAAAACAAACAAGAGAATTCTAAATCCATGGATTTGCAATTGTAACATTTTGGGAATCCATATTTTAGAGCCAAGCAACCGAAACAGCTGCTGCTGCAGGTATATTTGTTAAATTAAATCTTGCTACAGAATGAATGTTAAAACATTGCTTACTTTTCTGCACATGGAAATACCGCCGCATAAAGTGCATTATTTGTACAGAATGAGCTAAAATTTGTTTTATGGGTTACTGGATAATTCAAAATTAATAGGGAATTTTTTGCTGTTGTAGCATAAAATTTGTGATTATAAAGGTTATTTAGGAATGGCTCAGGAATAAAAGTACTTGAGATGATGTATTGCCAACAAAATGCTAAATCTTTTAAGCACTCGACAACTCCTGCAATTTTCTGTCGACTTGATAAACAAACATACAGAAACAAATTCAGGGCTTTGTTACAACTCCATCTTCATCTAACCAAGCAACTCCCAAGTTGTGCTAGATCCAGATCTCAATCAATATTTAGCTTTCTACAACAGAATTTGCTTCCATAATTCAAAACCATCAACTATACCCATTTGAGGAAACAATGGCAAGGGATTTTAGTACAATTTGTAGAGCTTCCCTCAAACAATTGACCTATTGCGAGCACAAATCAAAGACCAGGAGAATTCAAACTTGAATATTTATATCTTTATGTTTACAGAACTTGCTTCAACTCATAAATTGCATGTGGCAACGAACTTCATAACTGTACACTATATCAGATACTAAAAGCAACATCCTCTGCATTCATCGATCATCTATACGATCCAAGCAATTTCCTTGCACTTTCTAAAGCATTCGTCGCATCATTATCGAGATAAGTTTCATTAACTTCCCTTTCTATTCTCGAGTCAATCTCTTGTAGATATCTGGGCACAAGTTCAAGTTCTTTTGAAGACCTAGATTCATTACTTAATAATTTTACACATGTAAAACTCAACAGGCCCAACACCAAACCAAAGTTCTCTACTTCAAGTCCAAACTCTACACCTTTCAAACTAACGACGCCTACTGCATCCAATATTTTCAAACTTCCTTTCTTTAGCAAAACCACCACAATTTCTATGAGTTTTTGGAACGCTGGAGCCTGTGGCTCGGAAATATCATCGCCCTTTCCCAAAACAACAAGCCATAATGAAATTGCAGTGAAATCAACTGAACTTGATGTGCCTACTTCTCCTCTTGCCTTGATCAATTGATTAGAGCCTAACCCTAATATAATTATAGGCATCCATGGCTTAGCTATGGAGAGAATATGTGAAGCGTATTTTGAGCCAAGAGATGATTCGATAGAGACAATGAGGTCTAGAAGATCGTTGGCGGGATAAAAGGATTCTTTTGGTAGGGCAGAAGATTCGCTAGAGCCTGTTAGTGCTAAATGAAGTAATTTGGATGCATATGAAAAGGAGCTCTTTAGATATGACAAGATATTTTCCAAATCTTCTTCCTCAAAGGTAGAGCGTTTGTTCTGCTTGACTTGAGTGAATGAGACAACATATCCAGCAAAAGTTGAAGCAAATCTCAAACACCTTACATGGTTGTGGGTAACAAGACCAAGAGTTGCAGCATCAGCGATAAACTTAAGAATCGAAGTCCCCGTCATTACTACGTTTTCCATCACTTTTGCTACCGGAAGATCAGTTTGTCCCCACCTAATTACAAAATAGACAGTGTCATAGATATGCATAACAATATGACAGGCAAATTAAATAATTAGAGAGAGATTTTTAACGTGGCAATACAAATTTTAAAGTTCACCAAAGCACAAAAGAACAAAACTATAAATTCCCCTAGACTAAGGAAGAGTCAAAATAAAGCTTCCCCCTCCAAGTCACAATTTAGAACAAAGAGACAGATTGAATCGTATTCCCAATATGTGAACAACCACCCACTAATAAATTGATTTTTAGATGTAATCTGATTCCAATTACCTTTAGTTGGATTGGATGCGCTTGATGAACCCTCTTTCTTCTTTCTTTTCTGCCTACGTGTTGGTTCTCTTTCATGCTTAGACATGGAAGAAGTTGGATATCTCGATTATGCAGTGGCAGGTTCGGAGAAGAGCTTCTCGGCACAATTGAGCAAGTGGCTCAATGAATTTTCCAATGAAGTGGACTATAAAAGGAAACATAACATGAGAAACTAAAATAGGTAGTAAAATTGTTGGCACAAGAAATTATACCGGATGTTCTTTCCCTGATATAAAGTAAAATTGGCAAACTGCCATAAATATACTTAGCTCTACTAAAAACTAGCGGCCTTTTTTGGTAATGGCATCTGTCGCAAAATTTCAAAAATGTCTTTACTATGACATGATAGCATTAACTATATGATCACCGTAATTCTATGTGCAGGCATCTAAATGTAATAGAGAAATCTCTTAACATGCCCAACTCGACACTGTTTAGTTTGTTTTATTTCATGCCAAACTCCTAGACCATTCTAAAGCAGCCAAAAACAACTCTTTTAGGATTGAACACCGTTTATATGGAGCACATCTAATAAAACTGTCATTAATATACTTACACCAAATTGAAATTTATTTCTTCAATACTTTTTGTCAAATACTTTTACAGGTTATCTGTCAAATATTTTAACATTCTATGTTGTTATTATCGTTAAAGATAAAAATGACTGCAATTCTACGAACAGCTAATTATCATAGACAATTTCCTATCAGATAGCAAATGCCTACACATTCTAAGTAGTGAAGAGCCGTTGTCTCAATCTGTCTCATATCATTGTTTATGGAGCGACTGCCTAAACAATCCTTTCTTTTCTGCCTAAGCAGCATATCAGGCCTTCTAAACTAAATTAAATGTAGAACTGTGACTTATTGACGTACACACATAGGATTCCCAACATAATAATACTACGCAGATGATTAATAACATCCACATGCAACTAAACAAAGTACCCCTGTGAGTGTGTTTAGGTGTATGTATCAGCAAAGACAGTAAAACAGGAGTAAGAACTCACCATCAGGGAAAAGTTAGTATCTTGCACGGCATCATCCTTTTCGCCATTATCTGTGTCTGCATTTTGAAGAGACATGACCATGGAAAAAGCTGTGTAGGCCATTACAACAGATGTGTCTAGAAGTTCCCATTGTGGGATTTGTTCAATACTCACCTTGGAAAGAATCGAAAGAGCAGAGACTGAGATTTCCAGGTAAGGAGATTTAAGCAGTGTGTTCCTCATATCCACATTATTAAGCAAATCTTTCAACTGGCATGATGCAGCAGCTGCAGCAGATAAATCTTCCTTGGTTTTTGACAAGTGAATGTTGGGCGTGTCTTTCCCATTCAAATGCCTTGTTCCTGGAGTTTTCACAGACATTTTAATTTTTTTCTTTTTCAGAGACTGTACCGCTTCCTGGGGGATTTCCAAATCAAACTTGTTAAGAAATCCAACTGCTATATGTTGCAAACAACTTGTTAGCACTCCAAACAGCTCATCCAACCACCCACAAGAAAGCATAAACTTGTGAGCTGCTCTAACAAGTGTTTGTGTTTCAATGTTGTTAGCAAGTTCGGTACAGTTTGATATTGAGGCAAGACATAGGTCACGGAACCCAATTAAGCAATCTGAAGACACAACTGAAGCAATGTATAAGACTGCGGACTGAGAACGTTGAGAAGTTGCAGCAGTAAATAGGCATTTCAACTTTGAACTTGAAAACAATTCACTAAGAGCTGCCTTATTTGACAGTTCCGATGATAAGCTGCAGCAGATATTGGCCGATGCAACAAACAGACCATCAGTTTGATCAGAATTTAAACTCTTTGATGAAAGGGCCAAACTGGCAAAGACTTTGAGGAGCTCCATGAGATACTCAGAAGATGAACCTTCTGATAAAGCAAATTCACAAAATCTTGCACCAGCAGTAGGAGACCTTTTTACAAGTGCAATGCAGCGGCCACATGCCTCCTTCACATTGACCTTTGATGGAAAATATGAAGGAACCAGTAGCCTGGTGATTTTTCGAGCAACTCGTGGGTGATCCTTTGCGAGGGAAGACAATAAAGCATCTAAACCGACCACCTGAAAGAAAATTCAAAGAATTTGATGAACAGAACAGATTATGATTTATGGAGCAACCAAACAACTAAAGATCTAGTACAGCTTGAATTGATATGAATGATGTTGGAATTACACACATGTAATTAAGTAAAATTTTCAACACTTTTGAGGAACCAAACCTTGTTAAACTGAAATGATCGAATATCTCTGATAGCTAAAAGATCGATAACAGCAACCCGAACAGACAGTGTTGGATCAGAGAACATGCCGCCCAATCTAGGAAGAAGAACTTTCATAATTTCATGGCTCTGTGGATTTTCAAGCAAGTATATAATTCCATTCACTGTTGATATTCTCACCTCATTGCACGTATCATGGGAAATGCTGTCAATAATTTTGGTCAGTAACATTGTTATCGCTGAAGAAGGAATAACTTCCCAAAATAAGTTCAGAATACGGCAGGAGCCTTCGACTGCTACTGCCCTCGCATCAGGGCAATCATCAACAAGCAGTTTCTCCAATAAAAAGAACTGTTTATTAAGCAATGTATCTTTAACTTCTTTTGTTACACCTGGATCTTCAAGTGGGAACAAATCCAGCAACAGAAGCAATGCATTTTGACGTACATTGGAATTTGCAGCCTAAAGAGCAAGAAGAAAATGAAAATGTTTGGACGGACTAATTAGCCCAAGATTACTCAAAATAATAAAAATAGAAAGAAAAAAACTGTCATTTTTCAGTGAAATTACAGTTTATCTATCAAAAGAGACGTATCGCCTATTTACGAAGGTCTTCGACAGCCAATCGGTTTAACTTTGGGGGGGGGGGGGGGGACAGCAAGCCGGTGCTTAGGAATTCGACTTATTAGTGAATTGGCACACTGTTCTGCAAGAAAGTTGTTGGGACAATAACGATAAGGACAAGTGTGCCATAGATTATATCACTTCCCTAAAAAGCTAAGCATTTGGTAGTTCAGTTATAAGGAGAAACATTTGGAGTTTGAATTTCCCATACATTTTGTTAGAAAGTGCTTATAGCTTAAGCAAATTTTTAGTAAATGTCCCCCTTCTAAGAAATTTTAATACATCGACAAAGACATCATTACCTTCCCATGTAAATTCGCTGGACAGATATCATCCCCGCATATGTAGGGGTGGACCCACAGTGAGGCGAGGGGGCGCGTGCCCCTTCTCAAATTTCAGGAAAAAAGGACCAAGTAATGGTTGCAATCGAAGTCGAGTATTTTTGGATATATGTTATATATACCTTTACTTCTTTAAATAAATTCATATGAGTACATTACTCTAGTGGTAATACATTTGATTCTAAAATAGGTGGTCTTGATTTCAAATCTCATAATACTTATTATAATTTTTTGATTTAATTTAGTAATTTTTTTAAACAAGGGAAATTTGGCCATGAAGCCTCGATATATAATATTGTAAAAGTATTATACTCATATAAGTTTAACATTTTTTAATTATTAAATTTTAGTGGCGTAAATGTATTAAAGTAATTGAAGATGCATGGTTGCTGATGTGCCCCCTCTGATCCAAATTCCTAGGTCCGCCCATGCGCCTATTCCTTCCCTCTAAAGAACCACTCCGCTTTCTTGATCCTTGAAACAAGCCAAATAACCCGTTGATTGAAATAAATCAACTCCTCGGAAATAATTTAAACATTTGATTGCAATATTTCAGCTGTCGTGGAATGAGTTAGATGACCAGTTGTTTGTCTTCCTCTAATAAAAATCTTAAGTGTCTTCTTTAAAGGTTAAAGTTCAGAGTATATATTGTAATTAAACTTTTTATTATTGATATACTATTGATGTGAGTTATGACTCAACTAGTCTTACGGAAAAAGTTCAGAGTACATAAATCAGAAGAAGAATATGAGGATGGCGATGGAGTCTAAATTGTTAAGCATGTCTTTAATTAGTTTATCCCCTTTGCTCAAGCTCATTAATGCAACAATAGTACGGTAAATAAATATCATAATAATGAAACTAAGAAAAGAAGATAAGAAAATATATTTGCGAAGAAGTGAAGATAACCTGCAGCGAACGAAACAACAATGGCTCGGAGAGACGAAACAAGAGCTTCTCCACTCCATCTGTCGCCCTCTGCTCAATGAACCCACCCAAAACCCTCCTAATAGAAGCCGCGAGTGACTTCGAACTCGCATGAACTTCAGCATCAATCAACCCTTGTACAAACCCATCTTCAATCTCATCTCTCAAGCAACCTTCCGATCCCTTCCATGCCCTAAACAAAATATCAGCATAAGCCTCCAACACCGACTTCCTCCCAAATGGTATCTGCGACTTAATCAAAGCTAAAGCTTCCTTAGCTAACCGGTCATTCAACCCAATCATAAAAGCAATGAACTTTCTCCCTTCATCGGTCTTCAAATAAACCGGCGCAATCACACACCTAACAAGCAAAAGCCTCATGTCCTCAATACTCTCATCAACGTAATCGAACATCACAAAGGCTTCACGCAGCGCATAAACCCGATGAACATCTGCTTTCTTACCATTAGACAGAGACTTGGACAGAAAAAACGGAAGGGATTGAGATATCAACGTCTCCCGTCCCAAAATCTTCTCTTTCCACCAATCTTCGCAGATACTAGCAACCGACGAAAGAAGAGAAGGATCCATCTCATAACGGACGAGGCTATCGTGCAGCAATTGAGCAGACGGAAGGAGATCGGAGTCCAAAAATGGCTTCTTGGGATGAGAGATCATCTGATGGGCGATGAACGCGTAGCATTCGAGCTTCTTCAAGTGGGCTAGGGTTTCGGAACCATCGCTGGAGCTCTTGCTGCGAGACGATCTTCGAGATTGCTTCGATTGAGGCGAATGCGGGGATCCGTCGGCGTCGCCATGAGATTGGAGGAAGTCCTTGAAGGAATCCAGGGTTTGGAAGATGGAGGTCTGAAGGGAACGAGGGAGAGCGGAGACGAGATCGGAGGATGAGGAGATTGATAAAATTAGGGCTTTGAGAGATGATTTACCTTGTTTTGTGCCGAATTGGGAGAGACCTGAGGAGAGGAACTCGTCGGCTGTGGATTCGAAAGATGATCGGAGCTTTTTCCCCATTGAATTTGATGGCGAGAGATTTTTGGGAATCTAGGGTTTGAGAGAGAGAGAGTGTGTGTGTGTTCGAATGGCAGCTTTCGGTTTTGGCGCTCGTGGCCGCTTCCATGTTAGTCGCTTAGACCTATCTGTTGGGAGACATGTTTGTATATTTTAAACATTATGTATAAAAAAATTAATTCCGGATGTCACATGAAATTTTTTTGAAATTTAAATTAAATAAATACGGTCAAAGATAGAGAAATTTATGAATTATAGAAAATAACATACATATAAGGGCTTTATGTATAATTCTGTAAGGCATTTATTTTTTTCTTTTTGGAGCACGAGAGAGATTCTGTAATGAGAGAGAGATAATTGTTGACTTTTCGTTTTCTTATTTTTGTCTTTTGTGTTGGATGGGAAAGACATCTCATTAAAATTTTGTTGTTTTTTCTATTTTTTTATTTTGTTAATTAATGACATCATCCATGATGATTCGGGTTATAATAGTAAAGATATTGGTAATGGTCTCTAAACTCTACAACATGTGTGTTAGGGTCAAGTTCCTTAAGGGACGGCTTGGTTGATGGATTTGAAGAGAATTTGATAAGCTGGAATATCAAATCCATAAATACTAGCTATTCTCGTGTTTGATTTGCAAACTTGAAAATAGAATTGAAGTACGCCATCTGGGATATTTGGAGTCCTAAAATAAGGATTTGCAAAGAGTACACATCAACATAAGCATGGATAATGATTGAAAAATAAATAGAGGTGTTTGGGATCTCACCATTCTCTTTATTCCTTCTCAATAAAGTTATATTTTATATAGGATAGACCAAAATTATGTTATCTTCCAATCCTTAGGTTGCAAGCAATCATCATATTTGGTACGACCGAATAAGAGAATGGAAAACTTGCAAATCTCCGTCTTTCATTTGATACAAACAAACAAAAAATTCCTGAATCCTTGAATTTTCAACCTCAAGGCTTTGGGGATCATTTTTTCCATATTCAAGCAACCCATCCGTCCGGCGCCATTTGCCCTAATATGACGGAAGATTCATAGGAATCTGAACATCTGTGTAATATGGTTCCTAGCATCCTGTATCACAGTACTTGGATATTTGTAGACATTCCTGAGAATACCTTTTTTATATCAAGTTAGCGTACGCTTCCATTATTCCACAAACTAACTCTATCCTATAGTTAGCATGATGTTTTGCCTGCGCTTGGATAATGAGTTTTATGCATCTGATGAAGAAAACTGATGATTCTCTATATTGGTGATCTCCCAGATCAGGACACGTGGCAGATGACGTATCCCAGAACTCAGAAGAAAGGGCCACAGAAGCTGACCAGGCCACCCCTGTACCCGACCTGCAAGCACAAGCCGGCTCACCTCAGAGCCCCCTGCAAATTGGCCTCCTCGGCCTCTCAGCTCGCCCCCGAGCCACCACAGGACCAAGATACCTCGGCTCCCCCGCTCGTTCCCGAGCTCTCCCGCCGAGGCCATCTTCCTCGGTCCCTCCGACCGACTTACTCCACCCCACACAGGTGTAACCGCCGCTCCGCAAATCTCGCCATACGCGGATTCTCCGCCGGCAGCATCCCACATTCCATGCCATCATATCCCCATTAACAGGCGATCCGCTTATCACGCGGGCGTGACGTCAGGAGCGTAACTACCGGCGAGATTCTCGCGCCTACTACTGCGTGCTTCCGCCACTATATAAACCCCCATCACAGAGAGGTCGAGTAAGCTTTTTTGACCCCACTTAGCCGTTACTCTGCTCGGATCTTGTGCTAACTTGATCGTCGGAGGGTCCTCGGTGGTACCAAAGCACCCCGGGACTTCCTTGCAGGTACTCGGCGCAAACTCCTCAAAACCACCAATCTCCTCAAAACCCATTGAGACCCACACGCAACAGGAGATCACCTCCAAGATCTACCGGAAGATCGACGGAAGACAACATCTGACAAAGACCTGAAAAGGACCTCCATCAGTTGGCGCCGTCTGTGGGAAACTAAACTCCACAAAAAACAAAGTTGGCCTTGTAGGGTTACTAGTCACACTCAAGAGGTTCTACAAGGCATCAACCATGCCAAACAAAAATTTTCCGGTGCCGAGAAACCCTAATATAGATCGTTAACTAGAAGTTAGGGCGAAAAGCAAGCAAGTAAACAACTTTATTGCTAAGTGAATGGAAATACAACCTTTGTAGATCCGGTCCTCCACTTCAAAAGCTCCGTGTTGACGTCCCTCCGCTGCGATCATCGGATCCCGGACTCTAGCGATGGTTTCGTCGGAGAAATGATCGGGCTAGGTCATTGACTTCGAGGCCGAAGATGATCTACGTCGGGGAGACTCAAACTCAAGCTATTCCTTCACATGGTCAAAAACTTTGTGAAGCGAACACCCTATACTACATGGCAAGTGGTAGAGGATGAAGAAATAGGAAGTGAGTTCACTTTGGAATTGGATTTCTCACTCTTTTTCTCATGGCACCATTGGAGCTCTCAAGCTTTTGTGAGCTTGATGAAGATGAAGAAGAAGAAAAGAATCATATGAATTAAAAGAATAATATGAATACTTATCCTTTTAATCATGGCGCCATGGTTGAGTTAAGCCCTCATGCTTAACTCGTGTAGAGAATTAACCATAGCATAAGGTTAAGGGTTGGGTTAGCTAATATCTTAAACAAATGACAAAGAGAGTTGACTTTGTCAATGTTTATCAAGCTTCATGAAGCTTGATAACTTTGACCAAAGCCACACTCTTTTGTTATATGCTTAGGAAAATAGTAAACCCTAATCTAACCTTGATTTGGTTCAAGTCTCATACACTCAACTTGTTTGTATCATCAAGTATGATACAAACATGTACACTTGCATATATCACATATAAACAATGTGCACATTCAAGTGAGAAAATCAATCTTAAGTGAACCAATACTAGTTAATGTAAAGTAATATATCAAATATATAATTATACATTAAATCATTAAATCAACACTTGATTTAACGATCCGGTCATATCGTATATAACCGACTAATATCAATAGTAACAACTTATCGAATCAACACTTGATCCGATAACCCGGCTATATCGCATACAACCGATCAATGTCACAAATCGCGAGAATAGAATACAGTATCACATACTGGTATTATTCTCGGTCCCGCACATATCTCATATGTGCTCCTATTTCGTTTCGCTTGAGCCAGGAAACCCCTGTGTAGGACTCTAAAGACTCGTCAATACGCCGGCAGTAGGTGATGATCATATCAAACACCCACAAGCCGCAAGCGGTCTGCTAAACGTAACGGCCACCCGGGTATTGAGCGATCAGAAGATCAACGAGCAAGCCCGCTCACACTCCTGTGAATCCAACCAGTAACACTACCGTACAGTCCGGTCTGTTCGTCTGATATGTCGCATATCTTGTCTAGGGGTGGTAAACGTCAGACCCCAATAACTCGATAAGTCGTGTCGATATGAGGCTCATAACGGGTCGAGAAACTACTGGTAACACTTACCAGTAAATCCCTAAAACAGCCTTGGCCAAGGACTTCCTGTTATAGCCAATCGAGCACTGCGCAACATCAACTCCTTATACCGGGAGAGACGAAACCCCTCCTATCGCTCATTGCCTCCATGTGATTCGGGACTGTACCCAAAAACCACCGTTTTGCACGCCCTCTTGGACGTGGTAAGATGGAAATCAAAGCACAGTGGGAATCACACAAGACTCTATGACGATCTCGGGTCTACAGACTAACCTGCACCAGTGTCACCAAAGAACTGCCATCTGACGTAAGGTATAATACCATCTGGGAGTTCTCGGCGAGTCCGTCCAGTGTACCCAGTCTCCACTGAGCACCCGTATATCATCTCTGATGTCAAACACCAATGGATATGGGATCATCCATCGCCCATCTATATGGGTCGAGAAGCTACACGCTAGTCTACTCTGGTATATCGATGCCCCGTCTCGATACACCCACGACTAGGGACTTTGAAGGATGTACTTATGGACTACCACGCCCCCACTAGTATGATCTGCATCATAGTCCAGGTAGTCAAGTACACATCCTAAGGGCTTTACAAACATGTAACAGAGAGACAATCAGTGTACACGTTAAGGTAAAGAGTAACCAGATAGCATACTATCATATCGAGCAAGAAAGTCATCCCTATATATGTCCAAGCATCCACTACAATATACATCCTATGTATAGTAATGGCCTCTAGTGCATACATATAACTAGCAGGCCTTCCGATCTCCATCCACATAGCAAGCGATCACCCTGAAGATCCAAGCACCCGCCGCCGCCTCCCCCTCAACGGAGGCGCGGATCAATCTCCGCCGAATGTCATCAACCCTTCCGCCGGCCACCGTCTCGCAGACTCTAGCGGTCGCAGGTCCCTCGATCCGTCCCATTCAACCTCGAGGTCCTATGTCGGAGAGCCTCGCCTCGAGCCTCGTCGCACCTCTGTCCCTACCAAGGCGGTGGCGGTCAGCTCGCCTGCTTCCAGGCATGACCGACACCCCCTCCCTCGACGGGGTCGCGCCCACGAGGCCCGCCAAAGCAGCCCGAGGACAACCTCACCACGGGGCCTAAGGGACCTCGCCGGAAGGAACCGAGGCCCATCAAGAACTATGGTCATGACGACAGGGGGTCAGTCGAGCGCCTGTGAGACTCAGCACCCTACGCCGGCAACGGAGGCCAACGACCGCCCGAGCAAAAAGGCCAAGGACCACGAGCCTATCACCTTTGGCGACGGGGAACTCCATGGCATATCCATGCCCCACAACGACCCTCTGGTGATCACGGTCCGAATCCACCGATACGAGGTCCACCGGATACTTGTCAACTCGGGCAGCCCGGCAGACATCCTCTTCCACGACTGCTTTCTGCGCATGGGGCTCACCCCGCAGATTTGAAACCGACCTCCCACATCCTTTCCGGGTTCACCAACCACTCCATCCCGGCGGAAGGGGTGGTCACCCTGCAGATCAACGTCAGGGAGCCCGGCCGCACCCATACGTTACCTATGGACTTCATCATAGCAAAGGTCCCATCGGCCTACAACGTCCTCCTCGGCCGCCCGACGCTGAACTCCCTCCAGGCTCAGTTATCGACCTACCACCTGGCGATGAAGTTCCCTCTCGATCAGTGCAGGATAGGTCGGGTTTACGGAGACCAGCGGGTCGTGAAGGTATGCCTTACCGAAACATCTTCATCCGAGCAGCCGGCCGATGACGCTGAGGTAAAAGACGACATCAAGGGTTCTCTGGACACCCGAGACGAGCAGAAGAAGGTCCGAGGGACCCCGATCGAACCACTGACCGAGGTGCCCCTGACAGAGGGGGACGATGAAAAAACCGTCTAGGTTGGATCACTCCTGACAGGAACTCAGCGAGATGACCTGGTCGGTTTCCTCAGAAATAACTCCGACGTCTTCGCCTGGGCGCCTGCTGACATGCCTGGGATCGACCCCAAAATCATTTCTCACAAGCTCGGGGTTGATCTTACGGCCCGACCCGTCAGACAGAAAAAGCGAAGCTTCGCCTGGTCAAACAGAAGGCTATCAAAGACGAGGTTGATCGACTTCTCGCCGCCAACTTCATCCGGAATTTACCCTACTCGGAGTGGCTAGCGAACGTAGTTCTGGTCAAGAAGTCAAGCGGGAAGTGGCGCATGTGTGTCGACTTCACCGACCTCAATAAGGCCTACCCCAAGGACAACGATCCTTTCCCTCGGATAGATCAGCTCGTCGACAGCTTGGCCGGCCATGAGCTATTGAGTTTCATGGATGCTTTCTCCGGCTACAATCAGATCCGTATGAATCCGGAAGATGAAGATCTTACCGCATTCACAACGGACCGGGGGGTATACTGCTACAAGGTGATGCCCTTCGGCCTCAAGAACGCCGGGGCCACGTACGAATGGTTGGTCAATCGCATGTTCAAGCCACAAATCGACAGGAATATGGAGGTCTACGTTGACGATATGCTCATCAAATCCGTCTCGTCGGCCGACCACGCCAAGGATCTAGGCGAGGCCTTCGAAGTGCTCCGCAAGTTCAAGATGAAGCTAAACCCCGCCAAATGCGCATTCGGAGTCACCGGGAGAAAGTTCCTCGGTTTCATGGTCACTCACCGTGGAATCGAAGCTAACCCAGAGAAAATCGACGCTATCCTCAACATGGCCGCACCCAAGACCAACGTCGAGATCATGCGGCTCACGGGATGAGTCGCTGCTCTGAGCCGTTTCATGTCCAGGTCGGGGGAGAAATGCCTCCCGTTCTTCAAAGCTCTGAGAAAGATCCCGAGGTTCGAGTGGTCGGAGGAGTGCCAGGCCGCCTTCGACCAATTGAAGAAGCACATCGCGACGCCACCACTGCTCACCCGACCAATTGAAGGAGACGAGCTGTCGCTGTATCTGGCGGTATCCGACCAAGCAGCGGGCTCGGTGCTCGTCCGAGAGTTCGGTGGAGTGCAGAAGCCGGTGTACTATATGAGCCATGTATTTAAGGACGCAGAAACGAGATATCCAGCCATAGAGAAGATTGTCTTGGCCCTCGTGGCGGCCTCAAGGAAGCTACGACACTACTTCTAAGCACACACCATCCTTGTCCTCACTGAGCGCCCGTTGGGGGCTATCCTTGCATCACCGGAATCCTCGGGCCGCTTAGAGAAGTAGAGGTGGGAACTATCTCAGTTTGACATAAAATATCGCCCGAGGCAGGCCATCAAAGCGCAGGCCCTGGCCGATTTCATCGTTGAATGCACCATCCCTAGCAAGGAACCGGAGTCCACGCCGACCCTCGCAACTCAGTGCCCCATCGCGGAAAGGCCTGGCTCGGTTCCTGAGTGGGTCATCTACGTCGACGGGTCTTCAACTGAGGAAGGCTGTGGTGCCGGACTCATTATCCGGGGCTCGAACGAGGCAGAAATGGAGTACTCTTTAAAGCTCGGTTTCAAAGCCTCGAACAACGCGGCAGAGTACGAGGCCCTCCTGGCTGGACTGCGCATGGCCGTCACGCTGGGGCTGAAGACAATTCGAATCCGCAGCGACTCGGCCCTAGTCGTCGGCCAAGTGACCGTCCGCTTTGAAGCTCGGGAGCCTCTGATGATGAAGTATCTGGACGATGTGAGGAAACTCCGGAGGAACTTTGACGAAGTCTAAGTGGAACAAATACCCAGGCAGCTGAATGCCCAAGCCGACACCTTGAGCAAGTTGGCTTCGCTATACTCGGCCAACAATAAGCGGTCTATCCTCTTCGAAACCTTGCCTCAGCCCAACGTGGAAGACGGAGCGACAACACTCCACGTATATGCGGCGCAGGAAGGCGACCAAGATTGGAGGAACCCCTTCGTGGAATTCCTGAAGGACGGTACGCTCCCAGAAGATCGGGGAGCCGCCCGCCGTCTCCGGGCCAAAGCCCGTCACTTCATCTGGAGCAATGGGAACCTCTACAAGAAATCCTTCACTCGGCCCCTGCTCCGGTGCATCGACCCCCACGAAGCCGACTACGTCCTCCGTGAAATCCATGAGGGGTTTGGCGGTGCGCACCAAGGGGCCCGAACCTTGATCCAAAAGGCGTTGCTCCAGGGGTACTACTGGCCCACTGTTCACGAGGATGCCCAGAAGCTAGTCAGAAGATGCAAGAGTTGCCAACTCCACGGCAGCATCCCTTGCCTCCCCGCTACCGAGCTAACCGCCCTAACATCCCCATGGCCGTTCGCCCAGTGGGGATTGGACATGATCAGCCAGTTCCCTACCGGTACGGGCGGGCACAAATATGTCCTCTTCGTGGTAGACTACTTCACCAAGTGGATCGAGGCCGTCCCCATCAGGAAACCGGATGCCGCCACGACCATCAGGTTCCTGCAAAACAATCTGATACTCCAGTTCGGCATCCCAAGGTGTATCATCACTGACCACGGGACGAACTTCAAGAACGAGAAAGTGAAGGACTTCTGCAAGGAATGCCATATCCTTATGAAGTTCGCCGCAGTCGCACATCCCCAATGCAACGGGCAGGCCGAAGTCGCTAACCGAGACGTCCTCCGAGGTCTCCGGACCCGCCTAGAAGGGCGACATGGCAGTTGGGTCGAAGAACTGCCCCGGGTCTTATGGGCCCTGCGCACGTCAAAGAAGACCCCCACCGGGGAAACCCCTTTCAGCCTCTGCTATGGGACCGAGGCAATGGTCCCAGCGGTGATCGGGCTACCCAGTCATCGGGTCGAGCACTTCGACGACGATGCGAACACCTCGGCGCTATGGACCAACCTGGACATCTTGTTGGAGAAGAGAGACCGGGCTCAGATCAGGGCTGTCGCTTATCAACAACAAACGGCCCGATACTATAACGCTCGGGTCAAGCGCCGCTCCTTCAAGACCGGAGATCTGGTCCTACGGCGGAACGAGTTCATCGATCAAGGCAGGCTACACAAGTTCTCCCCAAAGTGGGACGGTCCTTTCCCCGTCTCTGAGGTACTCTCCGGCGGAGCCTATCGCCTACAAGACGCGGACGGACGCAAGTTCCCGCAGCCTTACAACGCCGAGAAGCTCAAACTATACCAATGAGGTCAAGGCCAACGAGTGCGTACCCCTTCTTTCGCGAAGACGGTGTAAATGTTTTCTAAAAATCCTTTCCATTCAAATAAAGGGAACGTCGGAACATTGCAAATAGAGTTCTGTCTTTGTGATCCGAAGCCCTCACCAAAGAGGCAACCGCGCAGCTTCACTGCCCGGTTATTCTTAGCAGGCCTCCTACGGCCCTCCAACGCTAAGGGTCAAAGTCCTCCCTAGAGGCAGCCGAGCGGCTACTCTGCTCGGCTATTCCTGGCCGGTAGCTTCACTACACGCAACGCCAGGGATCAAAGCCCTCGCCAAGAGGCAACCGCGCCTCTTCACTGCCCGGTTATTCTTAGCAGGCCTCCTACGGCCCTCCAACGCTAAGGATCAAAGTACTCCTTAGAGGCAACCGAGCAGCTACCCTGCTCTCGGTAGGTTCCCTACTCGCAACGCCAGGGATCAAAGTCCTCGCCAAGAAGCAACCGTGCAGCTTCACTGCCTGGTTATCCTTAGCGGACCTCCTACGGCCCCTCCAACGCTAAAGATCAAAGTCCTCCCAGAGGCAGTCGAGCCCGACCCTCGCTCGGCTATCCCCGGATGGTAGCTTCCTACCACAACCGACATGGATCAAAAAGTCCTCCCAGAGGTAGTCGAGCCCGACCCTCGCTCGGCTATCCCCGGCTGGTAGCCTCTTACCACAACCGACAGGGATCAAAAAGTCCTCCCAGAGGCAGTCGAGCCTGACCCTCGCTCGGCTATCCTTCAGGACAAAAGCCCTCGCCAAGAGGCACCGGGCAGTAACCCTCGGCCAAGGGTTCTTGGTAGGCTTCTTACAGCCCCTCCCACGCTAAGGCCCAAAGTCCTCCTTTGAGGCAGTCGAGCCCGACCCTTGCTCGGCTATCCCCGGCTGGTAGCTTCCTACCACAACCGACATGGATCAAAGTCCTCGCCAAGAGGCACTGGGCAATAATCCTGCTCGGTCCCCGTCCTGAAGGATCAAAGCCCTCGCAAGAGGCAACCGAGCCCGGCCCTTGCTCGGTCATCTTCCGCTGGTAGCTCCCTACCCATGACGCTAGGGATCAAAGCCCTCGTAAGAGGCATCTGAGCGGCTACCCCGCTCGATCATCCCAGGCTGGTAGTTGCCTACTCACGACGCCAGAGATCAAAGCCCTCGCCCAAAGGCAACTGCGTGGCTTCACTGCCCGGTTATCCTTAGTAGGCTTCTTACAGCCCCTCCCGCGCTAAGGATCGAAGCCCTCCATAGAGGCAGCCGAGCGGCTACCCTTCTCGGTCATCTCCGGCTGGTAGCTCCCTACCCATGATGCCAGGGATTAAAGCCCTCGCAAGAGTCATCTGAGCGGCTACCCCGCTCGGTCATCCCCGGCTGATAGTTGCTTACCCACGACGCTAGAGATCAAAACCTTCGCCAAGAGGCAACTGCGCAACTTCACTGCCCAGTTATCCGTAGCAGGCCTCCTATGACCCCTCCAACGCTAAGGATCAAAGTCCTCCCAGAGGCAGTCGAGCCCGACCCTTGCTCAGCTATCCCCGGCTGGTAGCTTCCCACCACAACTGACAGGGATCAAAGCCCTCGCCAAGAGGCAACCGAGCAGCTTCCCTGCTCGGGCATCCCCAGCGGGCATCACGAGGCCACTGAGCTCCCTTCCGCTCGGCAAATCTGCGGCGGGCAGCATGCTGCTCATCAAATGCCACAGACCCGAAACCCCATTGAGAGACATCAGGTCTGTTCAAGTTTGAGCAATCCCCCCGACTCCGGGGCCATAGGGATACCTCCTTCTCAGCAGCACTTGGCACGCTTGACAAGTGATCGAAATCAACTCGACGTACGATCGCCTGACATGGAAGCCCAACAGTGCAAGCAAGGATATTCTACGAGTACGCTTCACATCCAAAAGATAAAGTGCAAAGCAATGAAACAGCAAGAGTTTTACTCGCACAAGCAAAATGTTTTTACAGGGGTATTGGGGGCTCCCCAGCCTTACAAAGTTCCGGACGCTTACAAAAGAGGGACGAGGAAATATCAAAAAGGCCTAAGTCACAAACCCCCTCCCGCGCCTCGCTTCCCTCATCATTGTCATCGCAGTCTGCAGGAGGCTTTGCCACCAGGGGTACGCCTCGCTTCCCTCATTGCTGTCTGCCGGAGGCTTTGCCACCGGGAGTGGGACCCGAGCACGGAGCTCGCCATCGGCGAACTCAGGAAGCTGCTCCTTCACGGCATCTAGAGCCTTATTCCACGCGACGGCGGAATGCTCGCCAAGCTCGGTGTGAAACTGCTCTGACATCTTGTAATCGGCCACAGCCTTCCTAGCCCGAATCTCGGCAATCCCGGCCGCCCGAATCGCCGCCTCGGCATCCCCCATGCTGGCATTTCTCTCTTTCTCCATGGCCGCGAAACGATGGGCCAGATCCGCCAGCTTCGCCTCAGCAACTCGGTGGGATGCACTCAGGTGACGATAGGCACCCCGGTTTGCTGAGATGGCGAGCTCCGCAACCTCTGCTCGGGCTGCCAGGAAATCGGCCCTCGCCCTCTCTATACGCAGGTCACGTCGCAGGACCTCGACCTCTGAAGGAAATACTTCCACCGGCCTCGGTGCATGGAACGCCCCTTCGGCCTCCATACGAGTAACGAGGGCGCAGTGTTGAAGGACCTGACGGGAAATGGATGAGAAACTTGGAGACGCTAGAGCCAAAAAAGGAAGGTCAAAAAAACAACGCATGGAGGAGTTCATACCTGGACCGCCTCTTGGGCTATGGCCTCCATTTAGACCCTCAGGGTGCTATGCGGAAGCCTCCCCCCGGCCGACTCTTCCATTCCGGCGAGCAGGCCGGCAACGACGGAAAGCCCAGATGGAACCATGAAGACGGCATCCCCCTCCTGCACGGGAATCCCATCAGGGATCCTCGACGGTGGCGCACGAGAGATTGTCCTTTTCCTTTTAAGGGGGACCCCATCCTCACCCTCCCCTGCGTCCCTCGTCAGGGGCTCGGATGACCATGGACGTCTCTGGCCGCTGCCGGAACAATCACCATGAGCCCTCAGCGAAGCGGACGGCCCTGCCACCGGCGGAACATTCGACGCAGGGCACGAGCCAGCCGGGGGCACGGCCGCACCGCTGGCCTCCCTCCTGAACGAGAAACCTAAAGAGCGGGAACGAACCATGTATCCAACCCAAAAGAGGAAGAGTGCCGAGCAGCCAAGACTTAGAAGGGGAAAAAAATATGAAGAAATAGGGGCCCTGGAGTGGGCCCCACCCTTATTTATCACCGCAATCGCCCTCATCCAACGGCGCCCTTCATCTCTCGCCAAAGCGCCTCCTCGCGTCCAACGACTCCGATCGCTCCACTTGTCGTTTCTACACTGGGCTGCATCCCATCAGACGCCGCAGGTCTGCACACGTCGCGTCGGCCAATCGACGCTTGACACGCGGACCGTCGCTTCAGTGATAGGATGCACGAACCGGCGCATCTTCCTTAAATGCAGAGATCTCGTCCTGATTCGCTGGTAGAAAAGACAGCTGACAGCCCGGGGACGCGTCCCGACGAAATCTTAGGAGGGAGCTCACCCGGGCGGCCCGGCAGTCCACTCTTGACTCGACCCGTCAGCTGGTCGGGACAAGAGTGGGGGGCTAATGATGACGCTATATATTGGCGATCTCCCAGATCAGGACACGTGGCAGATGACGTGTCCCAGAACTCAGAAGAAAGGGCCCACAAAGGCCGACCGGGCCACCCCTGTACCCGACCTGCAAGCACAAGCTGGCTCACCTCAGAGCCCCCTGCAAATTGGCCTCCTCGGCCTCTCAGCTCGCCCCCGAGCTACCACAGAACCAAGATACCTCGGCTCCCCGGCTCGTTCCCGAGCTCTCCCGCCAAGGCCATCTTCCTCGGTCCCTCCGACCGACTTACTCCACCCCACACAGGCGTAACCGCCGCTCCGCAAATCTCGCCATGCGCGGATTCTCCGCCGGCAGCATCCCACGTTTCATGCCATCATGATCCCCATTAACGGGCGATCCGCTTATCACGCGGGCGTGACGTCAGGAGCGTAACTGCCGGCGAGATTCTCGTGCCTGCTACTGCGTGCTGCCGCCACTATATAAACCCCCATCACAGAGAGGTCAAGTAAGCTTTTTTGACCCCACTTAGCCGTTACTCTGCTCGGATCTTGTGCTAACTTGATCGTCGGAGGGTCCTCGGTGGTACCAAACCACCCGGGACTTTCTTGCAGGTACTCGGCGCAAACTCCTCAAAACCACAAATCTTCTCAAAACCCATTGAGACCCACACGCAACAGGAGATCACCTCCAAGATCCACCGAAAGATCGACGGAAGACAACATTGACAAAGACCCGAAAAGGACCTCCATAAAAAACAGAAACTTGAATAAGTATGCTTGAGAATTTTGAGTTGGGATTGAACTCAAAATGGGTTAATATGGTTAGTAACAAGCACGTACGCGACATCCTTGCAACTAAGAATCCCCGAATTCATTCTTTAAATTTTCTAGTTTGGATTCCCAAATCCAAACAGCCTTTAAGAGAAAGTTTTGCTATATTTTATTGCATAAAAATGATTACATCGATGAATACCGTGAGAAGTTGCTATTTTGTATCTCCGTTTTCATTTTCAACTTAATTTTGTTACTGACCAAAAATAGGTAATAAAGATTTTTACAACAAATATTATATGCATATCCAATTCCAAGCAATCAATTAAGTCCCGATGTTAGTATGCTCAAGAAGAAAGAGAGGAAAAAGAAGGATAAATTAAAGATTAGCGCATTATTCATCAACATTCCGTAACTTAAAAATACTGAAATTTCAGAAATCAGAAACTAATACGAAAAATGTTTAAATTAAGAGGCTTATATTTTAAAAACTTTATCTTTCCTTTAATCTCCTTATGTCTCGGCTAAAGAGGCTTATATGTCTTAATGACTTGTCTAGTTGCATATAAAACTTCTAGTCTTTGTCTCATGCATTTATTACTTATCAAAAGCTTGAGCTGTTTATTATCTCATGAAATCTTTAATATATGTGATATGTTTTTTCGAAATCATGCCAAGATTTATTCCCTTGTTGTTATGTTGAAGAGACGAGGATGCGCGTTTTAGGCAATTATCTCTTTTTAATTATTGATTTTAAATTTTTAATTCTATGAATGAATAAGCTAATGATGGGCTTTTTCTGATGGCCCATGGACTAAGGCAACAAATGCCGCGTAGGGTAACCAAAGCTATGCAACCAGAAGGCTTAGCCCAGGAAAAAAGCCTATAAAGGACACCTGATAAATAAATGAACTGACATGACAAAAATATGATATAAAAATTTAATGTTTCTTACTAAGTTAAATTTGTGATATCTATAAATTTTATTACAATGGTATGAAGATGGGTTAGAAAGATAAAAATTATTATATTTTGGTAAGTTACATTCGATCATGATAACATATTTGAAGAAGAAGATTTCGCCAAGATAAAATTTTAATTAAAAAAAAACTTATATGATAGAAATAAACATCAAAGCCAGACTGCTTTGTGCATCAAAAGCTACTAGACTTGGAATGAGCAGCATAGGAAAGCACAAAAAGAATAAAAGATATATCGGTATTTTGAAGGAACAGAGAATTTTTTTGGAAAGAACAGAGAAAAACATGCGTGCAGAAATTCATGGAACAACTAAACTCAAATTGAGTGTTTTAAAGGGGCGTTGGGTATAGAAAGATAAAGCATTCAATAATTATCCTATTCATCATACATGTGTCTAATATTTATAGAAAGAAATCTAACTGTGTATTTTTTGTATTTATATGGGTTGATATATTGATGTTACATGTCTCCTTTAAACATCAGAGAAATTTATGTGACTATGTAATTGCTAGATGTTAATAAATATATAAATTTGTGGTATAAATTCCCCTAAATTGATCATAAATAATATTCAACCTAGGTACTCTGCTGATATTTTAACAAAACTGCCATATTTAGACATGTTAAGTCTGTTTCAAGCGCCCGGGGCTTATGCCACCTTGGTCCGGAATTGAATGACAGAAGAGAGGGATTGGTGTTTGACATCAAAGATTGTACACATGCGCTCATTAGAGAATGGGTACACCTAACAGGACTCGCCGATGACTTCTAGTTGGTAGTATACTTATCGTCAGATAGCAGTCCTCTGGTGATACTGATACATGTTATGTACTTGCTCTGCTATTCTGTCCAAGCCCGGCTGAGGAAGAGATACGGGGGCCTGATTGTAAGAATTGCACAGGAATAGAGACAAGACCTAGGAATGAGTATAAATCCATGTGGAATTACAGGCTTAGAGTGTTGTTCAAATTAAGTAGGAAACAAAAATTGAGTTAAAGTACCATGCCGCATAAACAAAAGTTTTTTCTCTCAAGTAAACAAAGGTAAAGCTATCTGTGTTTTATCAAAAGATAATTATACAAAACTATATGAAACAAAAGAAAACTAAAAAAGGCAGAAAAATCTAGAGGTATAACAACACCCAAACCAACGGAGGGACATGCTCATCTACAATCATAAGAAGAAAAAAATGACCTTATAAAGAAAAGGCCAAAACATCCTATACATGTGTGATAGACATCCTAGCCAATATGTCATGCCTTTGGATCTATCCGCCTTAAGCCCAAGGGCAACACATGTCCAAAACATGATAGTAGTTTCAGTCCAACAGATCATGCTAATAATTAATTTGAAAGTATCTTTAAGAAATTCTACCGTTTTGTTCATCTAGGCTAAACAAAAAACGGCACGAAACAATAATATCACAAACTGGTAGATCATATTTCCTTACATTGGTTACTTCCTAAGATCTCTCTAAACATCTTGAATTGACTTTGGAGTAGGCTCCTGATGATACCAATAAGTGGGAATTCTCCAGATTACGACACGTAGCGGATGATGAGTCGTCCATATAAGCCCACTAGCTTCCTGGAGGCTATGGAGCTGGAATAAGTATGATACATTGGGAACATTCCTCTGTGTTTAGCCTCCGAGATTGCACCCGACCTTTTGAAGGCCTCCCCTGCGTGCATTTCCTTTTCGTCTAACCACCAGCCAATTGTTCGCCTCCGAGCAATCATAGAATTGAGCTTCATCAGCTTCCTACCTCATCTCCGAGCTATCCTATAGCTGAGATTTCTCAGCTCCCTTACTCGTCTCCGAGCTATCCTATAACTGAGATTCCTCAGCGTCCCTATTTGGCCGAAAGCACGGAGCACGAGCGCCACCGTAACGGCTCTGTGTATCTCGCCACGGCGAGATCAACGCCGCTCCACGCCTCACATCCCATGCTAGCGTATCTCGCTATTAATGGGTGTATCCTGCCATCAACGCGAACATGACGCATGGGCGAAACGGATGGCGAGAATTTTGCATCGGCTCGCTTCAATGTGACCCTTATATAAACCCCACCTCCAGATAATTCAAGTAACTTGAATTGAATCCAATACGCCGCTATTCTGCCCAATTAATCTACGTTTACTTGATGGAGCGTCCTATGTTGGTTTCCCACCCCGGGATTTCTGTTGCAGGTAGCTCGGCGTCAACAACCAACAAACCCATTGAGATCCATGCGTCTAATCTTCCACTACAAATCTCATCCGTTCAGCCCCCTGACCACAAGATAGACGGAGGACAACATTTGAGGGAGATTTTGACCTCCATCAGTTGGCGCCGTCTGTGGGAACGTCCATTTTTCCATTCAAAAAAGTTGATCTCCCGCTTTCGATTCGATGACTAGCGATCATCGCAACGAAGACCCTAGCACGAGCCATCCCGTCTTCCGCAACGGAGGCGGGGGCGGTTCCACTCCTTCCCCTAACATTTTCGAAGCCTTAACGACACGGATCGACCGACTAACAGCGATGGTGGACGCACTCGCTCGTATTCAAATTGCCAACAACGCCCGGCAAACCGCCACCCTTGCTCCCCAGAACGGTGGTGTGCACGAGGCGGCAGAAGAACGTGTTCAGGGCCTCGGCCCTCGCTCGTGTCAATCTCAACACCACGGACACCGGTGTGCCGATTCTGGTAGTCGCGATCCCCGTACGAGGTATGATTCCATGACTCGTTAGGTGCCGGACAGTCCAACACCGAGGTCTCGAGACCAACCAAATTATCACTTCAACGCTTGATGCGCGCTCTCGCCCTCCAAGGCGATGTCGATCGGGTTGCCGGATTCCAGGGAAGACCGACGTCACCGTAATTATCAAGGCCATGCCCAGGGCATACATCAGGGGGAACCACGAAAGGTTCACCCCGAAAATCTGAGGAACGTGATAAAGCGAAACCGAAGCCGCTCCATCGCGCAAGCCCGAAGCAGAGACAGCAGGCACTCTGATTACGGAGAATTCTCAGAGTACCAGCAGCGAATCGAGGTCCTCAAGAAGAAAATCGAGGACATGTGGCTCGACACTTGTTCACCCGACAAATCGGCAAAATACTCCGCGAATTCTCCCACGAAGCCCTTCATGGAGCAGTTATTGAGGGAGCGTGTCTCATCCCGGAACAAACCTCCCAAGGTGGCCCTCTTCGACGTGAACTCTGACCCAAAAGACCACTTGGTCGCGTTTATGGTGGGCATGGACTTCCAAGATAACTCGGACGCAGCTTAGTGCCAAGTCTTCCCCACCATCCTCATCTTAGCCAGGTGAGATTAGTTCCGCGGCTTGACTCCGCATTCGATCTCAACTTTTCGATGAGCTGGCTACTCAGTTTCTCGGCCACTTCGTTGGCAATCGACGACAGAAGAGGACGATCGACTACCTGTTCACCATCAAGAGCGAGGACGGAGAATCTTTCAAGGGCTGCGTCACCCGGTTCTACAACGCTCTCCTGGAAGTACTCGAGCACCGGGACGAGACGGTCATCCCCGCCTTGAGATCCGGTCTTAGGCACAAAGAGTGGATCTGCTCTTTTGTATTGGCGCAACCTAAAACCATGGCCGAGATAAAAGTCTGGACCGAATGGGAAAATCCAATTCGAGTCTGAGGTGAATGCTAATCTCCCCAGGGAGACCGGACATAACGAAAGAAAGAATGACCGGGAAGAAAGGAAGGAGCCTGATCGTCCGAAAGCTTATTCTCCGAGATTCCACGATGACAAGCCAAATGCTTGTACTCTCTTTAAATAATGAGAATCCTACTTTTCTGTCATCCGAACTTGTTTTTTCTCGTTTCTGAGCTAAGTCCTCGCCACGAGGCCGGCAGACAGCTTCCTGCCCATCGCAACCATTCACGGTGGGTAGATTCCTGCTTGGCCTAACCTGTGAATCCTAAGCTCTCGCACGAGTAGACTCCTGCTCGGTTCAGAAGCCGGTTGACAGCTTCCTGCCTATCATGCCCTTTCACGGCGGGTAGATTCCTGTCCAACATAAGTTGTGAATTCTAAGCCCTCATTACGAGTCCGGCCGACAGCTTCCTGCCCGTTGCACCCATTCACGACGGGTAGATTCCCGCCTGACCTAAGCTATGGATCTAAATCTCTCGTACGAGTAGACTCCTCCTCGGTTAGGAGGCTGGCGCACAGCTTCCTGCCTGTCACAACCATTCACAGCGGGTAGATTTCTGCCCAGTCGAACCCGTGAATTCTAAGCCTTCACACGAGTAGACTCTTACTCGGTTACAAGGCCGGTGGATAGCTTCCTGCCCATCGCAACCATTCATGGTGAGTAGATTCCTGTCCGGCCAAACCCGTGAATCCTAAGCCTTCACACGAGTAGACCCCTGCTCGGTTAGGAGGCCGGCGGACAGCTTCGTGCCCGTCGCAACCATTCACAGACAATAGATTCCTGCCCAACATAAGTTGTGAATCCCAAGCCCTCGCCACGAGGCCGGTGGGCAGCTTCCTGCCCGTCGCAACCATTCACGGTGGGTAGATTCCTGCCCGGTCTAACCCGTAAATTCTAAGCCCTTTCACGAGTAGACACCCGCTTGGATTGAAGCCGGTGGACGGTTTCATTTCCGTCGCACCCGTTCATGACGGGTAGATTCCTGCCCAACATAAGTTGTGAATTCTAAGCCCTCGTGTAACAACCCTAACTTTCTGTACAAATTTTTTCACAATACAGAAAGGGAAACCTAAGCCTGAACACGAGTTATAAGTTTGTTTTGCTTTTGAACAGCAAGAAAGTGGTTGTAGCTCACTTATAAAGCCTTGCACTGCTAAGACAAAGCACCTGAGTTCAAATCCCATCAGTCACATTATCTTTTTATTTTAATTTCTTTTAATCTTTTTAGAAGCCCAAAGGTCTACACGTGCACAACACGTAAACTAAAGAGTTACAAATTATTTAAACATGTGCACTGAAGTATACCAATCGACCCTGACACATGGTCTAAATACCAAGCCCACCCGACGGTGAAGACTCGGCAACACACCCCAAAACCCCAGCGCCACCGGTCATACCCGACGGTAATGCTCCCATATTTAAACCCCTGCAACCTTTCAGCTACCCCACTCCTTTCACATTGCTTGTTTTCTCTACATTCACACAGAGAACATTGAATCACCAATTTAATTCCTTTTAAATGCATTTTTAATTCTCAAATTCATCACCCCTAAACCCTAGTTTCCCTATAAATACCCACTCCATTTTACACCCCTCTCACTCAGAATTCTATTACAAAAACTGTACCAAATTCCCAAGTTTTTTAGTGTACAAGTGAAGTTAGCGAAGGGCGAAACTCCGACGAACTTCTGAGGAGATTCCGGCGACGAAACTGTTGGCTATAGTGCCCTCAAGGCAATTATCATAGTCGCAGGTAGGCGATTGCGATGATTGAGGGATGACCTATACCAGTGGAACAGTCTTACTCGAGATGATAGTATGCTATCTACTTTGTTTTTATCATCACTATTACATGTTGATAGAGCCTATAGGATTCTTGCTTGACTACCAGCATTATGATGGCGATCATATATGTGGGAGCTGGGGATCTATAAGCAAATTCTTAAATGTCCCTAGTCGTGGGAGTTTCGAGACTGGGCATCGATACTCCAGTGTAGACTAGTGTATACTGATCGAGACCCCGACGAGGGGCGGTGGCCAGGTCTCACAAGCCATTGGTGTTAGTTTGTTTACCTAAGATAGTATACATGTGCTCATTGGGTTATGAGTACACTGGACGGACTCGCCGGGAACCTGCTAGTTGGTGTTATACCTATTGTCAGATAGCAGTTCTCAGGTGACATGTGTACAGGTTAGTCTGTCGACCTGAGATCGTCATTTGTCTCATGTGAGTTTCCATTGTGCTTTGATTAGTACCCTACCATGGCTCAAAAGAGTCGTGCAAACAGGTTTTAGTTAGGTACAGCCCTGAGCCACATAGAGGCAGTGAGCGGATCGTCGGGGATTCGTCTCTCCCGGTATTGGAGGTTGATGTCGCGTTGTGCACGGGTGGCCATCACTAGAAATCCTAGGCCGGGGTAGTCGAGAATTACCGATCTAGGATCGATAGTTTCTCAGGTAGTGATGGGTTTCATACCGACACTAAATGTCGCGTTATTAGGGGTCTGATTTTATCCCCCTAGACTCAATATGCGACACTCTTAGACGAACAGACCGGACTGTCACGCCCTGCTTCCCAGAGTACGCTAAGGTAGGCACGTGACATAGCCAACCATGCTACCTGTGGATAGGAAAAATCCTTCCACAGTCACATTACAGCTGTAGAGATATCAAGAACAGGAAAGTAGACTAAACTATCTAGTACATGTCCATGAGCCAGAATAAATGAGTCAAGAAATAATATAGTATGCGGAAGCAAAGGATCAAATGAACACATGGAAAGTAAGGCTGGATACCAACAGGATCCTTACCGCTCGGTCTAACAGCGACAAAACTCCTGATCAGTCTGCAACAAAGGTAGAGGATCTGGGCCATGCAAAACCCAGACGTCAGCGCGTCATAACATCAAGCAATAATATATAAACATGGTAGCAAGACATGCAAGTATAATCATAAAAGGTAAAGCAAGTGTAACAACAATGTAAATCAGGGCAGTGACAGGTAGTGTGCAGTGAGTAATCTAAACTGGTCTATTGGGTTAAATACTCTCAAGTCTTTGAAATCAATTTGATGAATCGTCGATATAACTCAATAGTATCCCGTGCATACCCGGGACCACGGTCAAGATTCTCGGGCTGAATCCGAGACATGCCGCTAGGCACTAAAACAGGAAATATGTACAGATGAATGATGTCAGCAGCATCATCCCAAGGCTGGCCTAGCCTCTAAAACTGATCAGAACAGGTATCGAACTGTCGAGTTACAAGTCAGGTTTCATCATTGATTTCTCCATACCCCCAAGTTATATGTGTTCAAGTCAGGTATTTAAGTAATCAAGAACTAATGCCAACACAGGAGCAGGTAGGTGCAGATTTGTCTGGATAGACAACAGGAACGGTCCGTAAGGACTACAAATTATGCTTGTTGGCATTAGACACAAGATCAGGTAATAAGTAAAGCCATGGTACATCAGGTTAAGCCAGGTAATGTATAAAGGTGTCATGTCATGTCAAGAGTATACGGTACCATGTCATGTCAAGTAGGAAGTGTAACAGGTTATGTCAGGAAGCACAAGATGTCATGTGGGTGCTCATAATCAAACTAACATAAGCATGTGTATAAATAAATAAGCATGGGTACTATCAGAACAATAAACTGGAACATATAATATGATATGCAAATAGATATAATTTCAAGGATATGGATGCACAGTTATCGATTATGGTTACATTTATAGTTCCAATATTAATTAGGATGTAATTTATTAAACATGGAGTGCTAATATCACAGTATTATGTAGTAATGCGATCTATGGATGCAATTATATGTATCTTAAATGCGATGGATGCAAACGGGTATCCGAAAAGTTATAAAACTATAAAATGGTAATGTGGGATGTACAACTAAGCAATATGTGATATAAATATTGATATAATAATATTAATATGGATAGGATATTCAAAGCGATTAATAACTATAAAAGTGGTATTGATTAACCATGCACAAGAAAGTTCCGTTCAGAAATTCAGCGTCACCCTGATTTGTAAAATATCTTAAAAATAACAAACGTTCTCCAAAAGGGACGTGTCTTATACCAAAACAAAGATAATTCAATAAGATTTTCATTTTTATAAGTATAATAACCTCAGGTTGTCCCTACAAAAAGTTATGAACATTCGAAATTGAAAATTTGCTGCTGGAATTTCCCTGGACAGCAGTTTAGAGACATTTTCATTTGCATTTTACGTTATTTAAGCAATTTATTTTGCAATTAAATATTTCATAAAGTTATAGTATTATGAGTTAGCTTCGTAACGAACTAAAGAACGTATACTAATGATTTTTTTATGATTTATAATGAATTTTATAAAATAAGGTGTACAGTAAATTTCAGATTTGTCATATTCGCTTTTCAACGACGTTTTATGTGTAAACTATGATATTTTTAAATATATAACATTATAAAATGCAGATTATAAACTAATCAAAGATAATAATAAGAAATATTACGACGATATATATTTTAAATGATATGGATGCAGTATAATGTAATTTAGTATGTCACAAGATAAGTTTTCATGATCTAGATTTAATATGATATAAACGGATGCAAACGGAACATCGAAACGTTATAAAATTAAACATGGGGCACTAGATTTAAACTATAGGTATGGTATTTATTTAAATAGGTATAAAATGAATTATATAGCATGTAGCAAGATTAACTTGCCTAGACGGAACAAGAACGGATGTGTACGGAACGTGCTTCGTCGGCGAAATGTCGCGACGCGCATATGGTATACGGAACGGTTCCAAACAACGCATGAGGGTGATCACGCAAGTCAGGTACGTTCACTGGATCACTCGGATCGTCAGCGACGAGCACGGCTCCGGCAGTGATCACCGGAATCAAGAAACAAGATCAAGAAAAAGAAAGAAGAAAGAAGAAGAAGAAAAAGAAGAAGTAAGAAGAAGAGGTTGTGTATTAAATAATGAAAGAAAAAATTAAATATATATAAATATATATATGCAGAGGAGAGAGAGAGAAAGGAGTTGTTAGTTTGTTAGGAAATTAGATTTAAAATTTTAAAAGATTTTTAGATTTAAAATTTTAGATAAGAGGTTTCAGTTTGTTAAAGAAATCATATGAAAATATTTAAACTAAATTTTAAAATTAAATAAATTGAATTTTGGCGGGATACAAAAATATTTCAAAACGCGTCCGGGTCGGGTCTAAAAATTCAGATTTAAAATACGAAAAATATGTGCGACTTTCAAAATTCAAAATTCAAAATGAATGCTCATGTAACGAAAATGCATACCCCCAAGAACGGATGCATGTACATGCGCGTAGCCATCCAAACACGTCCGTTTCACTGAACGGGACGAGAACAAGATGCGGGGATGCTACCACGGGGTTAGGGGTATCATATAGGTTATGAAATGCAATTTTAAATTATTTTACATGACCTAAAATGTTATATGGTAAAATATGCAATGCCAGGTAAAATGCCAGTATGCAGTATACATGAGATGCACGTGTCTATGTAACAAGTCAGGGCAATCTATAAATATGAATCAAACAGGTTCAAGCAAGCGGGTCGGGTCGAATGCAATGTAAAATGTAAAATACTATTCGCACCCAAAACACGATAAATCAGGAAAATACCACAATTAAGGAAATACGAGAACTGGAATTGGTATAAATGAACTAGGGTGTTACATTATACCCAACTACAAAAGAATTTCGTCCTCGAAATTCCAAGAACAAGAAAGGATAAACAATCAACAAACTACAAGAATAGATGTGGAAACTTCTGTCGGATTTCATCTTCTCGTTTCCAAGTTGATTCTCCATGCGAGCGATTTCCCCAAGAAACAAGTACAAGAGGGATAACCTTGTTCTTAAGAACATTTTCCCTTCGATCCACAATCAACATCGGTCGTTCCTCAAAGGTTAAATCTTCTCGTACAGTCAGCTCTGAATGATCCAGCACGTGTGCTTCATCTCGAACATACTTACAGAGTTGAGATACATGAGACACGTCATGAACATTCGCTAAAGATTGCGGTAACGCCAAACGATACGTCACCTCTCCAATACGCTCCAAAATCTCAAAGGTCCAACGAGTCGAGGACTAAGCTTTCCTCAACTTCCGAAACGAATCACCCCTCTAGTCGGTGATATCTTCAAGAATACCAAATCACCAACGGCGAACTCTAGAGGTCTTCTCGATGTATCTGCCCAACTCTTTTGTCTGTCGTGTACTGCTTTAAAATGATTCCAGAATCTATTAACCTTCTCAACTGTTTGCACAACTCAAACCTGGTCCCAACAATTTTCGTTCTCCAATATCGTCCCAACAAACAAGTGAACAACACTTACGACCACATAAAGCTTCGAATGGAGCCATCCGAAAAGTCGCCTGGAAACTGTTGTCGTAAGAAAACTCTACCAAGTGTAGATGATCCTCTCATCAACCCTTGAAGTCTAACATGCAAGCTCTCAACATGTTCTCAAGAGTTTGGATCATTCTCTCCGACTGGCCATCTGTTTGAGAATGGTAAGTTGTGCTAAACTTCAATCAAGTCCCCAAACTTTCCTGTAAGCTCCTCCAAAATGTGGTAAGAAACGGGTGTCACGGTCGGACACGATGCTCACCGGCACTCTATGCAATCTTACAATCTCCTGCATGTACCGTTCTACCAAAGCTTCTGTTGATTGACTAACTCGAAATGGTATGAAATGAGCTGCCTTGGTCAATCGATCAACAATCACCCAAACTGCATTGTTGCCTTTTGGACTCCGCGGTAGAGCTGTCACGAAATCCATGGTTATATGTTCCCACTTCCACTGATCGGAAGTGGTTGCAATAAACCAGCAACCCTTTGATGTTCAGCCTTAACTTGCTGACACACCAAGCACTTTGCCACAAAGCGGGCAATCTCCCGCTTCATGCCTTCCCACCAGAAATACTGCCGTAGATCTCTGTACATCTTTGTGCCTCCTGGATGTACGGAATATGCGGAACTGTGCGCCTCCTTCATAACTTCTTTGCGGATGTCTCCCTTTGACACACACAACGACTATCATATCGTAACGAACCCTCTTCATGAACCAAATGAGTCCGTTCGAAGTTCAGCTTCAACCCGTTCTCGAAACTTCTGCAATCTAGGGTTCTGTAACTGCGCTGCTGTAATATTCTCGATCAATGACGACTATACTTGCAGCTGCATCAACTGTCCCGAAGAATGTGGTAGCACAATCTCCAAATCAAATCTTCGAAAGTCTTCAATAAGTTCCTTCTGAGTAGTCAACGTCTGAATTGCTGGCAACCGACTAAGCGCATCCGGTACAACATTAACTTTCCCCGGATGGTTCTTAAGATCAAGATCGTAGTCAGCCATCAGCTCCAACCATCTATGTTGTCTCATAATTAGCTCCTTCTGAGTGAACACGTACATTAGGCTTTTGTGATCAGTGAATACTTCGACCCTTTCACCCAATAAGTAGTGTCTCCAAATCTTCAATGCGAAAATTACAGCTGCTAGCTCCAAATCATGAGTTGGGTAAGTCTTCTCATGGATCTTCAATTGTCTTGATGCGTAAGCTATAACCTTCCCATGCTGTCTCAAAACACATCCCAATCCTTCCCAGATGCGTTGCTGCGAAACACCAATCCTCCGGAACTGTCTGGCACGGTTCAAATAAAAGCGGTTATCAAACCTTGCTCCAACGCCTCAAAGGCTGACGCACACTTATTCGTCCACACAAATAGTACTTTCTTATGCGTAAGCTTGGTCAGAGGCTTAGCCAAACGGGCAAAATTCTTCACGAACCTTCTATAGTATCCTGCAATTCCAAGAACTTCTGATCTTTACAACGTTCTTCGGAATCGGCCAGCCTTGAACTGCTGCAATCTTCCCTGGGTATACGGCGATTCCATCTCCAGCTACGATATGTCCAAAAACTTTACTTCTTCAAGCCAAAACTTGCACTTGCTCATCTTTGCATAAAATCTTTCTTGCCTCAATGTCTGCAGTGCGATCTTCAAGAGTTCTGCATGCTCTTCAATGCTCCTCGAGTAGACCAGAATATCTTCAATGACTATTACTAAAACTGATCCAAGAATGGTGAACAGATTCATTTCATCAAGTCCATAAATATTGCCGGTGTATTCGTTACTCCGAAGGGCATCACTAATACTCGTAATGTCCATACCGAGTTCGGAACGCAGTCTTGCAAATATCTTCTGATTTAACTCGGACCTGATGATATCCGAACCACAAATCCAGCTTCGAGAATACCCTCGCGCCACTAAGCTGCTCAAACACTTTGCCAATGCGAGGGATCGGGTACTAGTTCATAATAATCACTCGGTTTAATTCTCGATAATCGATGCACATCCTCCTTGTACCATCTTTCTTCTTTACTAGAAGAACTGAAGCTCCCCAAGGTGAGTTATTGCTGCGAATCCAACCCTTCTCAAGTAATTCAGTACCTGCTTCTTGACTTCTTCCAACTCCACTGGTGCCATCGGAAAAATACGTCTTTGAGATTGGCGATGCACCAGGAATAAGATTAATCGCAAACTCCACATCTCATTTTGCGGTAAATCCGAGGTATCCTCGATCACGTCCATGAATTCTTAAACTACCGCCGATGCTTCCTCCTTAACAACTTCCATCGACGAAAGAACATTGTTTGTCGGCCTATCCCTAAACTCGACTGGCCCGACAGAACTGCTACCTCCAGCAAAACAAACTCTGGATGTCCGGGAATCTGGAGAATCACTTTCTTTTCCTTACAATCAATATGAGCGTGAAAAGTGCCGCGAAAATCCATTCCCAAGACAACCACAAACAAGGGATGCACCAGAATTGAATAATCCTAATGCGGGGAAAAACAAGAACAAGTAAGATACCGAGATGACTTCATCCGAAGTCAAAATACTGAAGAGGATAAGCATGGTAAACATGATTCAAGCTGGTGATAAAATAATAACTGGTAAGCAATGAAATCGAGAGAAGTAAGGTAATGTAACGATCATGGAATAAGGAAGTGAATCAAGACCAGGAATCCAAGTTACTTAAATAGAGTACCGCATTGTAACCATGCTGCAGTTCATGGGTACAATTACATAACCCCACCCAAGTCGCCCAAATCCTAGTATCAGAATCAAAAAACAGGGAGAAATAATGGTGAACCAAAAAGGTTTCAAGTCGAGATGCAAGTGGTTTGCATATCGTCAAGGCGAAGGATAAAAGAAGGATATGATTCAAGAATTACGATAACAAGGTGGCATGGCATGTTCCTAATCACGAGTATTCTGATTCGTGTATTGGGTCCAATACCCAACTACAAAAGAATCAAACTCGATTAACCTATATCCTATGGCTTTGATACCAAAAGAACCATGTCACGCCCCGCTTCCCAGAGTACACTAAGGTAGGCACGTGACATAGCCAACCATGCTACCTGTGGATACGAAAAATCCTTCCACAGTCACATTACGGCTGTAGAGATATCAAGAACAGGAAAGTAGACTAAACTATCTAGTACATGTCCATGAGCCAGAATAAATGAGTCAAGAAATAATATAGTATGCGGAAGCAAAGGATCAAATGAACACATGAAAAGTAAGGCTGGATACCAACAGGATCCTTACCGCTCGGTCTAACAGCGGCAAAACTCCTGATCAGTCTGCAACAAAGGTAGAGGATTTGGGCCATGCAAAACCCAGACGTCGGCGCGTCATAACATCAAGCAATAATATATAAACATGGTAGCAAGACATGCAAGTATAATCATAAAAGGTAAAGCAAGTGTAACAACAATGTAAATCAGGGCAGTGACAGGTAGTGTGCAGTGAGTAATCTAAACTGGTCTATTGGGTTAAATACTCTCAAGTCTTTGAAATCAATTTGATGAATCGTCGATCTAACTCAATAGTATCCCGTGCATACCCGGGACCACGGTCAAGATTCTCGGGCTGAATCCGAGACATGCCGCTAGGCACTAAAACAGGAAATATGTACAGATGAATGATGTCAGCAGCATCATCCCAAGGCTGGCCTAGCCTCTAAAACTGATCAGAACAGGTATCGAACTGTCGAGTTACAAGTCAGGTTTCATCATTGATTTCCCCATACCCCCAAGTTATATGTGTTCAAGTCAGGTATTTAAGTAATCAAGAACTAATGCCAACACAGGAGCAGGTAGGTGCAGGTTTGTCTGGATAGACAACAGGAACGGTCCGTAAGGACTACAAGTTATGCTTGTTGGCATTAGACACAAGATCAGGTAACAAGTAAAGCCATGGTACATCAGGTCAAGCCAGGTAATGTATAAAGGTGTCATGTCATGTCAAGAGTGTACGGTACCATGTCATGTCAAGTAGGAAGTGTAACAGGTCATGTCAGGAAGCACAAGATGTCATGTGGGTGCTCATAATCAAACTAACATAAGCATGTGTATAAATAAATAAGCATGGGTACTATCAGAACAATAAACTGGAACATGCAATATGATATGCAAATAGATATAATTTCAAGGATATGGATGCACAGTTATCGATTAGGGTTACATTTATAGTTCCAATATTAATTAGGATGCAATTTATTAAACATGAAGTGCTAATATCACAGTATTATGTAGTAATGCGATCTATGGATGCAATTATATGTATCTTAAATGCGATGGATGCAAACGGGTATCCGAAAAGTTATAAAACTATAAAATGGTAATGTGGGATGTACAACTAAGCAATATGTGATATAAATATTGATATAATAATATTAATATGGATAGGATATTCAAAGCGATTAATAACTATAAAAGTGGTATTGATTAACCATGCACAAGAAAGTTCCGTTCAGAAATTCAGCGTCACCCTGATTTGTAAAATATCTTAAAAATAACAAACGTTCTCCAAAAGGGACGTGTCTTATACCAAAACAAAGATAATTCAATAAGGTTTTCATTTTATAAGTATAAGAACCTCAGGTTGTCCCTACAAAAAGTTATGAACATTCGAAATTGAAAATTTGCTGCTGGAATTTCCCTGGACAGCAGTTTAGAGGCATTTTCATTTGCATTTTACGTTATTTAAACAATTTATTTTGAAAGTAAATATTTCATAAAGTTATAGTATTATGAGTTAGCTTCGTAACGAACTAAAGAACGTATACTAATGATTTTTCTATAATTTATAATGAATTTTATAAGGTAAGGTGTACAGTAAATTTCAGATTTGTCGTATCCGCTTTTCAACAACGTTTTATGTGTAAACTATGATATTTTTAAATGTATAACATTATAAAATGCAGATTATAAACTAATTAAAGATAATAATAAGAAATATTACGATGATATATATTTTAAATGGTATGGATGCAGTATAATGTAATCTAGTATGTCACAAGATAAGTTTTCATGATCTAGATTTAATATGATATAAACGGATGCAAACGGAACATCGAAACGTTATAAAATTAAACATGGGGCACTAGATTTAAACTATAGGTATGGTATTTATTTAAATAGGTATAAAATGAATTATATAGCATGTAGCAAGATTAACTTGCCTAGACGGAACAAGAACGGATGTGTACGGAACGTGCTTCGTCGGCGAAATGTTGCGACGCGCGCAGGGTACACGGAACGGTTCCAAACAACGCATGAGGGTGATCACGCAAGTCAGGTACGTTCACTGGATCACTCGGATCGTCAGCGACGAGCACGGTTCCGGCAGTGATCACCGGAATCAAGAAACAAGATCAAGAAAAAGAAAGAAGAAAGAAGAAGAAGAAGAAGAAGTAAGAAGAAGAGGTTGTGTATTAAATAATGAAAGAAAAAATTAAATATATATAAATATATATATGCAGAGGAGAGAGAGAGAAAGGAGTTGATAGTTTGTTAGGAAATTAGATTTAAAATTTTAAAAGATTTTTAGATTTAAAATTTTAGATAAGAGGTTTCAGTTTGTTAAAGAAATCATATGAAAATATTTAAACTAAATTTTAAAATTAAATAAATTGAATTTTGGCGGGATACAAAAATATTTCAAAACGCGCCCGGGTCGGGTCTAAAAATTCAGATTTAAAATACGAAAAATATGTGCGACTTTCAAAATTCAAAATGAATGCTCATGTAACGAAAATGCATACCCCCAAGAACGGATGCATGTACATGCGCGTAGCCATCCAAACACGTCCGTTTCACTGAACGGGACGAGAACAAGATGCGGGGATGCTACCACGGGGTTAGGGGTATCATGCAGGCTATGAAATGCAATTTTAAATTATTTTACATGACCTAAAATGTTATATGGTAAAATATGCAATGCCGGTAAAATGCCAGTATGCAGTATACATGAGATGCACGTGTCTATGTAACAAGTCAGGGCAATCTATAAATATGAATCAAACAGGTTCAAGCAAGCTGGTCGGGTCGAATGCAATGTAAAATGTAAAATACTATTCGCAGCCAAAACATGATAAATCAGGAAAATACCACAATTAAGGAAATACGAGAACTGGAATTGGTATAAATAAACTAGGGTGTTACAAGGACTGTACAGATATTGTCACTGTCAGGCTCAGTAGGGGTTTGGATGAGTTTGCTCGTCGGCCTTCCTTTCGCTCAATACATGGGTAGCCGTTACGTACAGCTAGTGCTGCTGACGTGCTTGTGGTTAAACCCACTGCCAGCGTATTGACGAGTCTTTAGAGTCCCACATAGAGGGTTTTCACGGTTCAGACGATATAATGTAGACAACGTATGTTGATACATACAGATGTCCGATTAAATATGTGTACAAGCTGCACAGACTTTATCGGACGGTTGATAATACTAGTGGCTTAGAATTAAGCCGGATTATTAAATCAGATTTTGATTTAATAATTTATATATGTGTATTTATAATATGTATTCTAGTATTATTGTTCACTATTCATTTTCTCTCTTGGCTATTCGTATTTTTATACGAATACGCGTATATGTATTTCGATATGTATACCGGGAAATATTCCTTATTTATACGGAATAGTTTCTAGAAAATAACCACCTCATTAATTGGTTTTCATTTTAGAAAATCAATTTGGGAAATGAGGTGGATGGGTGAGTCATGAGTATGGTGAGGCATGTAGAGAGGTATGGGTATTGTTTATTTTATTGGAAAAAGAAATGAGAAATTTTTGTGTGTGCATGATTGAGAGAGGGGGGGGGGGGGCAACCACTTGGTTTTTGGGGTGGGGATTGCTTATTCTTTTCCTCACTTACTTCATTACACTCTCATTTCTCACTTGGAGAAAGTTTAGTATTTTCTTTAGTTGCTTATGCCACTTGATTTCCTCACCTCCTCTTGATCTTATATGGTTGCTCATGGAGAATTTGTGATGAGAGAAAAATTATAGTGATACATTTCTACACCTCCACTCTCCATTGCTAGCAACCTTGGAGCGTCGGTTGCCTCGTTTGGCGAGGCTGAAGCTTGCGCTGTTTCTCTCAGGTGGATCATCGTAGATAAAGGAAGACCGACAACCAAACTCGGTCCGCAAGCTTTAGGAGCTTGGGATGAAGGTTGAAGACCGAAGGACATGGATCAACTCGGTATAACCATTCCTAACTCTTTATATTGCTTGCTAGTATAGGGTTTAGGATAGATCCGGACATCGGGTCATGGTAGCGCCAGTTTTGTAAATTTTTGTTCCGCATTTGACCACGGTTTGATGGTCGAGACGCTGCCGTAACCCAACAGAAACGATGCCCCGAAGCTTTCTTTAGGACCCCCTCTCTCTCCTCTTGACTCCAAACCAGTAAGTCCCATCTCCCCCTCTCTTCTTCTTCTTTAAAAATTTACATTTCCAAAACCCGACGGAAGCGGATTTAATCGACTTCCGATTCGGTTTTCTTTAAAAACTACACTTTTCTTTAACAAGAGAAAACCATATTCTCATATGTTGATTAATAAACATTAACAAACTCAATAAAACAAGTTTCATCTCAAAATAATCATTTTTGTGACATTTATCGCATTTTTACATAAAAATACCATAAACTATTCATTTCGACATTATAACATTTATTCCTTACTATACCTTTAGATAGTTCACGAGGTAATGACCCACCTCATCACAACACACATCTCTATCATAGCACGATAAATTTTGGGACAATAGAATGCGGGAAAATACGACTTTACAAATAAATACCCTAAACTTACAAAACCATTTTCTATAAAAAGGTGTATTAAACATTTCCATGCAATTACGCCTCTACAACCCATTTTGGAGACCCCGTTCGGGATGGTGCGGATTATCGCACATTCTCGGGCCTAATAGGGTGAGATGCATACCTCCGCAAGGTGCATTCGATCTCGATAGAATTTTTATACATTTTTCTTTAGAAAATGAGATTTCTGCAAGAAAATAAATAAATTATTTTCATTAAATATATATATATATATATATATATATATATATATTATCAAAATATCTATTTTGATTATATAAATATTCCAAGTTTTTCTAAATCAAAGGAATCACTATTACATGAAAATACTATCCAAATACAACATAAGTACATTATTTCAAGAAAATACCATATACTATGGAACTAGGTTTTACTCACTAGAAATTTCACAACTATAAAAATAAACATCTATGAAAACCCTAAAGACGATAATTAAATACTTGAGGTGTGTTTTGAAATTATGCCAAAACTATTTTTACATAAAACCCTATCAAGTTATATTAAATTACAATAAGAACCCTAGTAAACATAGGTTTAAGCGGGACCAGTCTCTTGAGCCTCAGGGAGCCGGAGATATGGGTGCTTGCCTATTTAAGGTATACAATCTAACAAACGGTGCTATCAATACGGTAATTGTCTTGGAAAAAGACACAAATCCTGCCGTCCATGTGTAGCAGTTACCGATAATATCAAAACAATTCAGGACTTCAATTTCTTTTAAAAGTGTCTGACTCAGACCGAGTCTCAATCTAATTAATCTGACTTGAATGTGATTCAAGTACAAATTATAATACAACATGAATTCATGAATCCGTCTATTCAATCTATATTGACTGAACCGAACCATGGATATACTCCATCTACATGTACATCCTTTATATCCATTCCATTTACTGATATCATGGTTTCAGCAAATCATCCATCTATATAACAGACAATACAATCCATATAATCAATACAATCAATACATAAACACTATGGGATTATAAAGGGGTAGACTGGTACGGAACATGTTAAAAGTGGCACGAGGTGGTCACTTAAGACGTAATTACATCCCTACCGTTGTTCCGTAGTATTATCGATAGAGCCTTGTACTACGGGTTACCAAAGTCTCCGGTGTAAGTGGGACTCCTCTCGTATACACTAGTATTTTCTGTACCAAGCTACAAACAACTGCACTAACATTATAATAAAATATTATAAAACTATACCCTCTCTCTGTCTATTCTACTTCTCCCTCATCTTTGGGACTTACCGAGCGATTTTTCGCTGATGACATTCCTTTTTCTTCTTTCTTTGGAATGTTGTCAGGTGGATTAGATCTTATGGAGACAGAGCCCACCAGCGAGGACTTGGATCAGCTAGCCTTTGACCTGGAGCTCTAGTTTACTTGTACATTTCATTTTTATTTCTGTTATGCCATTGTTTAAGCATTGCTTTCATTCCATGTATTTACATTTTCAGTTGTACTTATAAAAGAATATTAATAAATAAACTTGCTGTTCATTTACATCTTGTCTCTTGTGTATTTTACTTTATATTGCTTAGATACGCTTAGCGTGTTTACTCCTGAGTAAATGCGTAGCGGACCTCGTCGTGTCTCCTTGCCCGTATGCTGGGAAGCGGGGCGTGACACCTCGCCATGAGGCCGACGGACAGCTTCTTACCGGTTGCAACCATTTACGTGGGTAGATTCCTTCCCGGTCTAACCCATGAATCCTAAGCCCTCGCACAAGTAGACTCCTACTTGGTTCCGAGACCGGCGGACAGCTTCCTGCCCATCGAAACTGTTCACAGCGGGTAGATCCCTGCCCAATATAAGTTGTGAATTCTAAACCCTCGCCACGAGGCCGGCGGACAGCTTCTTGCCCGTCACAACCATTCACGGTAGGTAAATTCCTGCTCGGCCTAACCCGTGAATCCTAAGTCCTTGCACGAGTAAACTCCTGCTCGGTTAGAAGGCCGGTGGACAGCTTCCTGCCCATCGCAACCGTTCACAGCGGGTAGATTCCTGCTCAACATAAGTTGTGAATTTTAAGCCTTCGCCAGGAGGCCGGCGGACAGCTTCCTGCTTGTCGCAACCATTCACGGTGATTAGATTCCTGCCCGGTCTAACCCGTGAATCCTAAACGCTCGCACAAGTAGACTCCTGCTCAGTTAGGAGGCCGACGGACGACTTCCTGCCCGGCGCAACCATTCACAGCGGGTAGATTCCGGCCCAACATAACTTATGAATTCTAAGGCCTTGCCACGAGGCCGGTGGATAGCTTCCTGCCCGTGGCAACCATTCACGGTGGGTAGATTCCTTCCCGGCCTAACCCATGAATCCTAAGCCTTCGCACGAGTAGACTCCTACTCAGTTAGGAGGTCGACGGACAGCTTCCTGCCTTTCGCAACCATTCACAGCAGGTAGATTCCTGCCCAACATAAGTTGTGAATTCTAAGCCCTCCCTACGAGGTCGGCGGACAGTTTTCTGCTCGTCACAACCATTCACGGTGGGAAGATTCCTGCCTGGTCTAACCCGTGAATCCTAAGCCCTCGCACGAGTAGACTCCTGCTCGGATCCGAGTCCGGCAGACAGTTTCCTGCTCGTCGCACCCATTCACTGCGGGTAGATTCCTGCCCGATCTAAGCCGTGAATCTAAAGCTCTCATGCGAAGCCGGTAGATAGTTTCCTACTCATCGCAGCTATTTACGGTGGGTAGATTCCTGCATAACATAAGTTGTGGATCCTAAACTCTCGCCATAAGGCCGGCGGACTGCTTCCTGCCCGTCGCAACCATTCACGGTGGGTAGATTCCTGCCCGGCATAACCTGTGAATTCTAAGCCCTCACCATGAGGCCGGCCAACAACTTTCTGCACGTCGCATCCATTCACGGCGGGTAGATTCTTGCCCGACCTAAGCCATGAATCCAAAGTCCTCATGCGAGACCGACGAACAGCTTCTTGCTCATCGCATCCATTCACAGCGGGTAGATTCTTGCCCGGCCTAACCTGTGAATCCTTAGCCCTCGCCATGAGGCCGACGGACAGCTTCCTGCCCGATGATACGCCACGTGGACTCGGGGATCAAAGAGACACAATCGCCAAACGTAATGTCGTTCCCGGGCAATCCACCGCGAAGAATTCTCTGCACCAAACTGAACAGAGAAAACCAAGCAGATCATTCTTGACCCGATCCATAAATAGGTCGGAACGAGAGTGTGAGGCTAATGATGATATTCATAAGCGGGAATTCTTCAGATCGCGACACATAGCGGATGATGTGTTATCCACGTAAGCCTACTAGATTTCTGGAGGTTATTGAGCTGGAATAGGTATGATGCATTGGGATATTCCTCGGCGCCTAGCCCCCGAACTTGCACCCAACCTTTTGGAGGCCTCCCTTGCATACGTTCCCTTTTCGCCTAACCACCAGCCAATTGCTCGTCTTCGAGCAATCATAGAGTTGAGCTTCCTCAGCGTCCTAGCTCATTTTCGAGCTATCCTATAACTGAGATTTCTTAGCTCCCTTGCTCGTCTCCGAGTTATCCTATATATGAGATTCCTTAGTGTCCCTGTTTGTCCGAGAGCACGGAGCATGAACGCTCCTGTAACGGCTTCATGTATCTCGCCAGGCGAGATCTCTGCCGCTCCACATCCCGCATCCCACGCTAGCGTATCTCATCATTAATGACCGTATCTCGTCATTAATGGGCTTATTCCGCCATCAACGTGAACGTGACGCAGGGATGAAACGGAAGGCGAGAATCTTGCATCGGCTCACTTCAATGCGACCCCTATATAAACCCCTCCTCCAGACGATTCAGGTAACTCGAATTGAATCCAATACGCCGCTACTCTGTCCCATTAATCCACTATACTTACTTGATCGTCGGAGGGTGTTACGGTGGTTTCCCATCCCGGGACTTCTTTTGCAAATAGCTTGGCGTCAACAGCAACTAACAAACCCATCGAGATCGACGCGTCTAATCTTCTACTACAAATCTCAACCGTTCAGCCCCGCTGGCCATAAGATCGACGGAGAACAATATCTGAGGGAGATTTCGACCTCCATCAGCCCCCTCCCCCCTCTCCTGATTTGAAGAAGTCTATCATGAATCATATTCGTAATTTCACAAAGAGAAAAAAGATGATCTACAGATTCATCATGCCGACCACGTAGCACGCACTCCACCGCCACTGGGCTTACCAATTTTATTCTAACCAGATTATCCTCGGCAAGGACCCAATTTCTGAGAAGCAACCAATTGAAAATCCATACTTCCGATGGAAACCTTGATTTTCCATATAAAACTCCAATCTTTAACTCCGCCATAGTTCATAATGGTGCGTGATCTGACCGAGATAAGCACAAATTAAAACTCAAAAAATTTATGATTTTTTAAAGGATTTGGATGGAGTCAAGGAGAAAAAAAAATTAAACAACTATATACTTTATAAAACCAACAACTTTGTTTATTTTTTTTATCACTTTAACACGAATTTCTTCTTCAAAAGAATTATGCATTTGTTAAACATCATTCTTAAGTTGGCAGAGAGAGTGACCCATTGACAAGACGACTCATGGCTCAATTTCTTTCTTGCAGTTGCATTAAAAGATCCACAAGAAAATGAAATTGCATTGTGTGCAGAAAATGAGAGGGCTGATGGCAGTGGGCCTCATTAATCTGACATTGATCACATGGTTTGGCAAGGCTAATTAAGGGCATGCTTCCTCCATTGCTTACCCACTCTGTTCTCTCTGTTGACATAGACCTCATAACTAATGTAAAATGTTGGAATTTGGGTTGTGTAGGAGCTGGATCCTATTTTATTTTATTTTTTTAAAATTAGGGCATCTCTCAATTGAGTCCCATGGGCAGTAGTTATAGCTTATCCAGCGATTTTCATTTCACACATTGATAATTCTCAAAACCTACACTTGTTTTATAGGTAAATGCCATACTTTCACGTCCCCTTCAACTCTTCCACTGCTAGACTCGTATAAAAATAACTATGTTAATGCCTCATCGCGCAGAAACAACCAAATACCTATACGAATATGAAGTGAAAATTAAGTTTAAAATCTGTTAAGTCCGGTGCATACACAACTGGAGCCCTGTATACGTATTAGACAGGTTTGATATGACATCAAATTTTGATCTATGCAGTGGACTGATGCAGAGCAGGTTGCTGAAGAATATCCGTGCTGGACCGAAACAAGTTCAAACGTGTAAATAAGATGTAATGATATGAAGGTTGAATTCAGATTTGGAATTTTTTTCCGCAATTTTGAGTTCGTTTGGGGGATGTCTGGAGGCTCCGAAGCTTATTACACAGAATATGCAGGTTTACTAATTTAGCTGTTTTTCCTATTTTTTTTCTACTTTTCAAATTAAGGTCTTTTTCTTGTACTTTTGTATTATTAGGATTTGACTGTTTAATCCTGTTGGAGTAGGAGAGTAAATTGGACGACAAATTTTAAAATTTGTTGTTCAAACGAGATCTATTGCTAGATCAAGTTAGAACGATCTATCGCTAGATCGGTTTGGAGATCTATTGCGAGATAAAAAAAGGGGGGTTGGGCGGGCGGGCAATCTATTGTTAGATAAGAAAGGACAATTAATTGCTAGATTGGTTTGCTGATCTATTACTAGATCAACTTGAAAAGGAGCGATCTATTACTAGATCAATTCGGAAAGGGGCGATCTATTGTTAGATCGGTTCGTTGATCTATTGCTAGATCAACTTGGAGAGCCGTTGTGTGTACTAGAACGACGGAATTTAATGCAGGTTCGGCGGACTCCAGTGCAAAGATCCAAAAGTCGATCTACTCCTAAAAATAGCAACTGGAGTTTTGGTGTGCACCAACCAGCAACTATAAAATTTGATCGCGGGTGGACGATCCGAGTACAAAATGAGCTCTCTTCTCACTTTGACCAATTTTGATGTCTAGATATCCTTTATGAGGGAACTGACTATAATTAATTAATTAATCACTTTTGCCTTTTGGACAAGATTCGAAACCTTAACCTGCTGAGAAACAAAACAATAACAAACCAACTGGACTACTAAGATTATTTGTTAATGAGTAAAATAAATAACATACAACTAGTAGTTTGAAACTTCACACAGTGTTGTTATGAAATTACCAACAAAGATTCAACAAATCTATACATTATGGTGTACTTATTTGGGTCCAAACAACATGCAAGTCCTTCTTAGGACAACATGTTGTACAACAAATACCTAAAACTTAGTTCCTTCACAAACAATCTGTCTTTTAGAACCACCAGTGGAAAAAACATGGACTTGGTCATGGGTGAAACTATTTCAAAGTATTTGGTAGAGAGCAAATGAAGATTAAGACAGCGGGGTTTCATATTTAGAAAAACAAGCTCCCCAAATCATGCTCTTGAGAACTTTGCAGTCCAACATGCGACCCTAGGCTATAGCTGATGGATATTAGGCCTTTTCAGGTATTAAATTTGTAAGAGATAGATTCGACACTGATCATTTATTGACTCTCCCTTGGAACTAACCTCAATTTAAAGATGGAGAGTGACATCCACCATCGTTTCCTTGCTGTTTTTGAAGCGACCTTTTAGGAATCGAACCGATGATTTCTTAGTTTGGAAGTACGGCTAGTCAGAAAAATTTATATTGATTATATTTACAAACAATTATTAAAATCGGGTTAATTGCATAAGATATCTTTCATATACAACTTACCCGACAATTCCCGGGATACAACTCCTTATCTGGTTTATAGAACCATACGTTCCTACCTTAATCACCAGCCACCTTAAATTTCATATTCTATAGTCTTCCTGTGATAGAATACTGATAATTGATGAACATGCCTTCTTTTAAAATAAAAATTATAGAAATTGGTAAGGGCATAATTTTCTTCAGAATTAGGTTCCATCTCATGAAAACGGGTCTACGTCAGAGCTTTAAAATTGGTTAATAACAGCAAAATAATTCATAAAAGCAACATATATATTTTTTGACCCTACAGCAAATTAAAACTAAATAATATCCAAGTCAAGATTGGAAAGGACTGAGGTGGCAACAATTGCATGAGACTATAAGGAAATCCCTTCCCTCGAGCCTGGGGGGTCCTTGTTTTTAAATAACTGCAGTGAGTAAATGCCAAATTTGTTACAGAAGAATTAATGGTTAGTTTTGGATCTTGTGTGGTGCATAGATTTCAGCACCATTTATTGCTGGTGTCTTGTACTATATTACAACCTAGCAAGATCTACCTATTTAACCTTGCCCCTGTGCTTGTGAAAAAGATTATGTTTAACTTTGTATAGTAATAATTATTTAGTTGGCATCTATGCAATTGAAAATACATTTCCAATTATACATCTTAGAAAACGTGCATCTGAAGAGATTGTGAGAAGCTCTGATTGTATTCAGTAGCAAGGATTACAATATATAGCTGCACGCTAACAGTGCTTGAGATAATCTAGGAGATATACATGGTCAAATAACAACTAGAAATTACAACAACCAAGGGATATACATAGACTTTATCAAACTTAATCCTTAACACGTCCCAGCAAGATGGACGACCGAACAGAGAGACCAATCTTGAACATGAACAGATCAAATTTGCAGCGAGCTAAGGGCTTTGTAAGGGGATCAGCAAGATGGTCACCCGTTGGAACATGAGTAACACGCAAATTTCCATGTTGTACTTGCTCACGAATAAAATGGTACGCAAGTGCCAAATGTTTCATGCGCGAATGAAAAACTGGATTAGCACTTAATTGAGTGGCTCCAAGATTGTCACAGTAGATAATCGGAACTTGAGGAAGTGGAACACCCATCTCATGCAGTAAGTGGCGTAACCATAATAGCTCAGCGGCCGATGCAGCGACAACTTTGTACTCAGCCTTGGTAGAAGATTGGGCCAAAAAACGTTGTTTCTTGGAGCTCCAACAAACAGGATTACGACCAAGAAAGACCACATGACCCATAGTCGACGTGTAGTCATCCTTGTTACCAACCCAATCAGCGTCAGAGAAGGCATGAAGATGAAGAGGAGACTCTCGAAGTATCGTTATACCTTTATCAAGTGAACCAGCAAGATAGCGTAGGAGTCTCTTCAAGGCTGCCCAGTGAGCACTTCTGGGAGCATGCATAAACTGTGACAATTTATTGCCAGCAAAGGCTACATCAGGCTGGATAAGCGTGAGATACTGTAGGCTCCCAACCACAGCTCGGTACTCAGTGGGATTGTCAATCAACGCACCTGAATGCAACGTGAGGACGGAGTCAACAGCCATAGGAGTTGAAACAGGTTTTGCAGTAGCCATTTTCGTCCTCTCAAGCAAATCAGTGACGTACTTCCTTTGGCTCAAGAATAAGCCTTGCACTGATAGAATAACTTCAACCCCCAAGAAATACGAGAGCGTACCAAGATCTTTCAGGGTAAACCTTTGTGCAAGGCGTTTGATGAAGTCATCCAGTACATGAGAATCAGGGCTTGTGAGAACTATATCATTCACATAAACAATGAGATACATGGGTGATGAGTGATGGTGATTAATGAATAAGGAGGCATTAGCGACGGACCTTTTGAACCTAAAACCAAACAAGAAATTAGCAACCTCATTGTACCATGCTCGGGGGGCTTGCTTGAGCCCATAAATGGCCTTTCGAAGCTTACAAACATAGCTAGGAAAAGAGGCGCAGGGAAAGCCAGGTGGTTGGGCCATGTGAACCTATTCATGAAGAGTACCATTTAAGAAGGCATTGTTGATATCAAGTAGCCGAAGATGCCAGTGGTTCGTCACAGCAAGACTAAGGAGAGTGCGTATGGTGGCGGGTTTGACCACTGGACTGAATGTTTCGGTGTAGTCAAGGCCAGCACGTTGTTGGAACCCTTTAGCAACTAGTCGAGCACAATAACGCTCAACGGTACCATCGGGTTTATATTTGATGCGGAAAACCCATTTACATTTGACAAGATTCTGACCCGATTCGGGAGGAACAAGGTCCCATGTGCCAAGTTTATGGAGAGCAGTGATCTCATCAAGCATAGCTTGATGCCATAGAGGGTCTGTGAGAGCCTGGGCAACAGAAGTGGGCTCGGTTGGTCGAGGTTGCATGGTGGTAGGGTTGGCATATTTGGGATTTGGTTTGAAGATGTTATGTTTGGAACATGTAGTGATGGTGGAGGTGGGCTGTGGGGGAGGTTGTGAGGGTGTAGGGTTCGAGATGGGGTTTGTGGTGTCGGTGAGGGGCTGCTGGGTAGGCGATGACTGGGCTGTAGGAGATGTGGAGGAGGATGGAGAATGGTGGAGATCAGAAGGGGCGGCTGTAGCACTAGGTGTAGAAGAGTCAGAGACACTAGGCGAGGTGATGGGCGGGAGAGGAGGAGAGAAGGGTTGTGTCTCATGTAACGGAGTAGCGGGTGCAGTATAGCTGGAGCTGAGTATGGGGACAGAAACTTGACACCAACTTGCAGTAGTGGGGTAAGTAGAGGTAGAATTGGTGGAGGAAAGTTTGGCATAGGGAAATTGGAATTCAATAAACCGGACATGACGAGAGGTGTAGAGTTTGTGAGTTGCGGGATCAAGACAATAGTATGCACTTTGAGTGGTCGAGTAACCCACAAAAATACATGGAGTGGAGCGGGAGTCAAGCTTGTGTTTGGCGTATGGTCGAAGCCATGGATAGCAAAGGCAGCCGAAACTCCTGAGCTTGAGATAATTTGGAGGATAGCCAAAAAGTCATTGAAAGGGAGATTTATGAGATAGGGTGGCAGTGGGTAGGAAATTAATAAGATATGATGCTGTAATAAAGGAAAGAGACCAATACTGAAGTGGTAATTGAGCATGGGAAAGAAGGGAGAGCCCTGTTTCAACAATGTGACGATGTCGTCGTTCAGCAAAACCATTATGCTCAGGCGTATGTGGAGGAGAAGTGAGATGTGAGACACCATTGGTAGTGAGAAAAGTACAGAGAGATTGATATTCCCCCCCATTGTCAGAGTATATGGTTTTGATAGGCTTCTCAAAATATTTTTCAACTAAGGCCTTAAACCTAATGAAAAACCTCTTTAGTGTCAGACTTCTTTTTGAGAGGATAAAACCAAACATATCTAGTGTAATGATCCACAAAGATAACATAGTATTTGTATCCATCAAAAGAATAAACAGGAGAAGTCCATAAGTCTGTATAAAGAAGATCAAGAGGAGATTGAGAAGTCAAAGTGTTTTGATTAAATGGAAGTCGATGGCTCTTATTACACTGACAAGCATTGCAATGGAAGGAGAAATCACTACTAATATTGAGCTTTAAAGAAGAAACAATAGATTTGAAAACTGCTAAAGAGGGATGCCCTAATCGATGATGCCAGTCAAGGATAGAAGCTTTGACGCTTGAATATGCCACGATGGAGGAAAGTGAAGATGACAACTCATAGATCGCATTTTTAGTTGGTCCCATAAGAAGAGGTGCCCCCGTGAGACGATCTTTCACAAGATAAAAATCAGATAAGAAGAGAATTAGAAGGTTATTGTCTCTACAAAATTAGGAAATTGAAATGATATTACGATGCATAGTAGGAACACATAAGACATTGGAAAGAGTGAGAGATTTAGAAGAACTAGAGATAAGAGAGGAACCAGTGTGAGTGTGTCACGCCCCGCTTTCCAGAGTGCGCTAAGATTGGCACGTGACAGAGCCAACCTTGCTACCTGTGGCTAGGAAATATCCCTCCACAGTCACATTACGGCTGTCCATAAGATATCAAGAACAGTAGAAATAAAATAAACTATCTAGTACATGTCCATATGCCAGAATAAACGAGTCAAGAAATAATATGCGGAAGCAATAATCCAATAAACAATAACAATTTGGAAAGTACGTGTTCCCCTCCGAAAGACACGCAAGACATGGACTGTCTTGCCTGAGATTCGGGGCAGATGCTAATTGGTGTTATCCGTCTACCTCTCCGAAGATGCCAAGTTGATTTATGGCACCATGTATCGAAGGTTTAAGCGGACGCGACCGATGTAGCAGACTTTGTCAGATTCCCCCTCGTTGAGGGGTTTTTGATTGTGGGGACGCTCTTCCCTGCAGGCGCAAGCCCCTGTAGTTAATTACGCTACCGCATCGCGGTAACAACTTTCTCCTTCTCCAGCTGGTCACTTCGTGTCGTGGGTGTTTGTTTTGTTTGTGGTTGCCCGTGGATTGTATACGGAGACTAATTTATGTAGTCGCCCGTAGGACGTGGATTAATCCAAATCCGTGTTTACTTAGATTTGGGTTTGTGGTTTTGGTTTGAGGATACGTTAGCCATATTTGAGACTAAGATCGACTCAAACGTTTGTTAAGGATACGTTAGTCCGATTTGAGACTAAGATCATCTTAACAGGATCGTTTAGATCCGACAAAAGAGCGTTTGGGCTCTATTGTTCCAGTTTAGGGACATGGTGGTCCATTGCAGGTATGGTCGTCAGGACCCGTCACCTCCCTGACGACGTTGAAGGATTACAACGACAGGTGTCAGAAGAGTTCAGAGATGTACCCTTGAACCAATGCTGATTGGGGGGATTCATAGTCCAATTTGGGACTAAAGTCTGTTTGAAGGTTTAAGGATACGTTAGCCATATTTGAGGCTAAGATCAACTTAAACGGTTGTTAAGGATACGTTAGTCCAGTTTGGGACTAAGATCAACTTAACGGGATCGTTTAGATCCGACAAAAGAGCATTTTGGGGCTCTATTGTTCCAGTTTAGGGACATAGTGGTCCATCGCCAGTTTAGGGACGTGGTGGTCCATTGCCAGTTTAGGGACATGGTGGTCCAATACCAGTTTAAGGACATGGTGGTCCATTGCCAGTTTAAGGACGCATAAGTCCAAGGGTTTAAGGACCCCACAGTCCATATGGGTGTGTTTAAGGACGCATTAGTCCGTTAGTTTAAGGACGCATAAGTCCGCGGGTTTAAGGACCCCACAGTCTATATCTTGGTTTAAGGACGCATAAGTCCATGAGTTTAAGGACCCCACAGTCCGTGTTGATGTGTGGTTGTCGGGACCCGTCACCTCTCTGAAGACGTTGAAGGATTACAACGACAAATATCAGAGGAGTTCTGAGATGTACCCTTGAACCAATGAGTTGGTTGAAAGAGCAGATGTGCTCAGTTCAAGATGGTTTGAGGACTTACGGCCAGTTTGGGCTAAGTCCAATTATGTTTGAAATATTGGCCCTTTGGGCCATTAGACATTTGTCTGGGTTTAGCCCCTCATCATTCAGCAATGTTAAACAGAGATTTGGGGGCTCTGACAACATTTTGTCTTTGATTTCCTCAATATTGAGATTCATTTGGAGGAGGGACTTTTGCCTCTGGAGAATTAGCCAATTTGGCTAAAAGTAGTGTTAAACACTAGAGAACAACAGTGTTAAACACTAGAGGTAGAACTCTCAAAATTAGTGTTAAACACTAAAAGACAATCAGTGTTAAACACCGGAAATATGATCTTCAATTTGGTGTTAAACACTAGAAACAATCAGTGTTAAACACTGGAAATAAGATTTTCAAATTAGTGTTAAACACTAAAGAAAGAGGGGTCACGTGTGGACACGTGAGAGCGCCCTGATTTCCCTCATTTTATTCTGCAGGTAGGTGTTTAACATTTTTGATTCTGACGGCCATCACGTGTGAGCACGTGATGGAGACCCCCGCTCTGGTCTGTTAGAATGCTCATTAGGGGTCACGTGGTGACACATGAGGACGCCCTAAATGTGAAGCCATATCTCCTTTTTTTTATCCTCAAATCTGTGAATAAGTGTTAAACACTTTTCATCTTTATTTTAGAGCATCACGTGTTGGCACGTGATGAGGGTTTATGCATCGAATATTACAGCACTTGCTGAGGTGTAACACCCGAGCCCAATGCTACTATTTTCTGTTATTGGTTGAGCATTAGATATTACTCATTTCATTTATCTTGCTTATTTGGGTCTTACTGTAAAATTTTATCTGGCTAAGTCATTCTGCATATAACAAATTTTAGCATCTAAAATAAAATTAAAAAATATTCATCTTGGCCTACTTGACATCCTTAGCCTCGTGGTAGCGTCCGTGCATTGTGTTCTCGTCCCGTTCAGTGAAACGGGCGAGTTTGGATGGCTACGTGCACGTGCGTGTGTCCGTTTTGAGAGTGTGCTTTTTAATCATAAAACATTTCATTTTAAAATTTGGAACCCGCTTAAAATCCTATTATTTGAATTTCGAATTTTTGGACCCAACCCGGGCGCAATTTGGAAATGTTTCATTTGGCGCCAAAATCCCAAATTTTAATATTATTAAAACCATCACATATATTTTTCTAACTAACCTGATATCTTACTGTTCATTACCTATCTTTTAAATCTTTAAGTTAAGCATATAATATTTTTACAATCTTTTATATCCTTCTCAATTTATTCTCTCAGCCAATCACAACCTCCCCTTTAACCCCGTGGGCCCTACTTTCTCTCTCTCTCTCCACTTTTTCCTCTCTCTCCCTCTCCCTCATATATTCTCTCGTACTTCTCTTTATCATTCTTTCTCTTTTTCCTTCATGTCTCGTTTCTCATTTTTTTGAACTGTTCTTTTGTTACCGGAATTCCGTCGTGCCGGTGACGTTTCTCGACGTTCCAGCGAGATACCCCGACCCGTGTGGTTCCTTTGTTCGTCGTTTGGGTTCATTCCGTGAACCGTGCGCCGTCGCGAGTTTTCCCCGCCGATGGTTAACGTTCCGTTTTCCCGATTCGCGACCCATCGAGGCAAGTTAATCTTGCTACATGCTATATACTTTTATAATCTTCATTTTATAATATTATACATTTGAAAATCTTATAGTTTACATATGAAATGTCGTTGAAAAATCGGATATGACAAATCTGAAATTTACTGTACACCTTATCTTATAAAATTCATTAGAAATCATAGAAAAATCATTAGTATACGTTCTTTAGTTCGTTACGAAGCTAATTCAGAATACTATAACTCTATGAAATATTTACTTGCAAAATAAATTGTTTAATTAACGTAAAATGCAAATGAACACGTCTCTAAACTGCTGTCCAGGGAAATTCCAGCAGCAAACTTTCAATTTCGAATATTCATAACTTTTCGTAGGGATAACCTGAGATGCTTATACTTATAAAACTGAAAACCTTATTGAATTATCTTTGTTTTGGTATAAGATACGTCCCTTTTGGAGAACGTTTGTTATTTTTAAGCTATTTTACAAATTAGGGCGACGCTGAATTTCTGAACGGAACCTTCTTGTGCATGGTTAATCAATACCACTTTTATAGTTATTAATCGCTTTGAATATGCTATCCATATTAATATTATTATATCAATATTTATATCACATATTGCTTAGTTGTACATCCCACATTACCATTTTATAGTTTTATAACTTTTCGGATACCCGTTTGCATCCATCGCATTTAAGATACATATAATTGCATCCTAAAGATGATTGAACCTGTTAATAAGAGAATATAAACATCACTGTGGTTATATGGAATATTGTGGTTAATTACTGTTTCCTGCTGTTATTCATTATTGATTGTATACCTGTTGTGAGCACTTACCCGATTGCACGACATATTGACCTGACCCTGCTACACCTGACATATACATACATACCGACTCATCCTGTTGTACCATGACATTACTTGTCTCACGATTTCATGCCTAATGCCGACAGACCTAACCATTCCTGCTGTCGATCCAGACAGACCTACTTTTACTTGACTTGTGTTGGCATTAGTCCTTGACTACTGAATACCTGACCTGACATACATAGTTTGGGGGTATGGGGAAATCAAAGGTGAAACCGACTTGTAACTCAACAGTTCGATACATTGTTCTGATCAGTCTTACGGGCTTGGCCAGCTCCGGAGTGTTGATGCTGACATCACTCATCTATCCTACTACCTTTTACTGCTTAGCGGCACGTCTCGGATTCAGCCCCGAGGATCATGACCGTGGTCCCGGACACGCACGGGATACTATTGAGTTACATCGACGATTCATCAATTGGTTTCAAAGACTATAAAGTAGAAAACCTGATAGGACAGTTTAGTCACCACTGTACATTACCATGTTTACTACTTCTTATTGCTGCTTTATTCATGTTCATGCTTGCATTGTTTATTACCATGTTTATGCTATATACTTGATATCATGACGCGCTGACGTCTGGGTTTTGCATGGCCCAGATTCCGTACCTTTGTCGTCGACCGAGCAGGAGTACTTCAGCCAGCAGGCTGAACTGTGAGTTCTTTAGAGTTTAGTTCGTTTATGTCATTTCATTTCCAGATGTGAGCCCGCATTATGGGACATACTGTTTATTCATTGTATTGGATCATTAGCTTCCGCACTTATTGTTATTGATTCTTGTTATTATGGATTTGGACATGTATTAGATTAGCGTATTATCTTGTTCTTGATATCTTTACAACCGTAATGTGACTGTGGATGGGTACTCCCTACCCACAGGTAGCATGGTTGGCTATGTCACGTGCCCAAATCTTGCGTACTCTGGGAAGCGGGGCGTGACAGAGGGGTCACGTGGGGACACGTGGGGACACGTGAGAGCGCCCAAAGCTTCTTTTCTTTTGTTTTGCCATTAAGTATTAAACACTTTCATTTTTATTTTTAGAGCATCACGTGTTGGCACGTGATGGGGATCTGTGCGCCAATTGTTAAAGCATTTGCTAAGGGGTCACGTGATAACACGTGAGAGCGCCCAAAGCTTTCATTTCCTTTGCTTTTTCTTTCTGCGTTTTGGGAGTCACGTGGGAGCACGTGAGGTGATGCTTCAAAGTTCTTTGCAGGGGATCTTTTCAAGGGTCACGTGGGGCACGTGACCCTAGTTCTTTTCATAAACAGAGATCTTTTAAGAATTGAATTCTTTGTAGGGTTAAACCCTAATTATGATTTTGGAGGAATTAAATTCCTATCGTGAAAGAATTGAATTCTTATTTAGGATGAAACCCTGATTTCTTTTCAAAGGAGTTAAATTCCCAGATATGTAAAAGAATTAAATTCTTGATTAGGGTTAAACCCTAGTTTTGTTTTAGGAGAATTAATTCTCAAAACTCAATTCCCCTTCTAAGTTTAGGATCTGCATGGCAGGATCTCGACCCGATGAGAATTAAATTCTCAAGTTATGGGGAGATGTGCTCTGTGCAGATGTTCAACCAGAAGAAGAACTAAGTTCTTTTTTGTATAAGAGTTAAACTCTTGGATTTTGAGAATTAAATTCTCTGTTTGAAGTTTATCTTTTTCCCTTTTCTCATTTAGGGTTTTCTTTGTTGAGAATTAAATTCTCTTTTCTTTTCTTCCCTCTTGAGAATTAAATTCTCCTCTCTCTGTTTTTTTCTCAAAAAAGTAGATCCCCCCTCTTCTTTTCTTGGCTCCTATTTATAGGAGAAGGAAAAAGAGTTAATTTGTTTAGCAAATCTCTCATCGGAAGATTTGATTTGATTGTTGAGAGATTTGATTTATATTTATCATTAATCTGGGCCTTTAGATCATTCAGTGAATTTTATTCACCGTGAATTTTAAATCCAAAAGATATTCTATTTGTTATCCTGGGAGATTTTCAGGGAAATCTTTCCTTGTCCAAGGTTTTTTCCATAAATTGGTGATTTTTAATCACCCTTGGATCTTTAATCCAACGGTCCCCATAATCATTTTCCATTTGGAAAGATTTAGAAGCTTTTAGAATTTTAATTCTATTTCGAAAGATTTAAATGATCTTTTTTTTTTAGAATTTAATTCTGTTGAACAGTAAGGCTTTTACAGCCAGTCACGTGTTGCCACGTGACCCCCAATTGAGTCCTTTTCTCAGTGTTTACTTACGCTTCAGTTGTAACCATCACGTGTCAACACGTGACCATTGGTCACGTGTGAGCACGTGACACCTCATTGAGGTATTTCCTTCAGCTGTTTGTTTACGCTTCAGTTTTAACCGTCACGTGTCAATACGTGACCATTGGTCACGTGTGAGCACGTGATTCCTGATTTTTAATCAGGGAACAGATTTTAGAATTTAATTCTATTCATTATTTTAGAGGCCTTAAAAGCTCATCACGTGTTTGCACGTGACTCATGGTCATGTGTGAGCACGTGATGCCCCATTGGGGTCTTTTCTGAGTTTTTTATTATATTTTTTAACTCCTCCAGCGGGTTCTTAAAAGTCCATCACGCGTGGACACGTAATTCCTCATAACTTTTGATCCTGGATGAATTACGAGGCCCATAATATATCAAATCGAAGGGTTTTTCGAGCCGCTTTCGATACCATCAGAATTTAATAGTTTCTCCTTTGGGAACTTATCAAAATACAGGCCGGAAGGTATTGGTTCGCATTTTCATAAGCGTATCACTGCCATTTGATATCTTGGGCTCTTTTGCGCAGAAATTTTTGGCCGGAACAAATGTCCCCCACTACTTTGCCCACGTGAGTATGTACGTGGGTGAAGTAGTGCAGAGTTATGCATGGCGTATGACCAGTTTCGGATTGGTGTATCGTTTTCAGAATCTTGATCTGAGAAGATAACGAGCGGACACAAGCGTCGTCATTTATCATTGACTCAAATCTCAACTCTTAATGGATATAGTTCTAAACCCTCATCCCAATGAGCCGCGCCCTTCCATTTTTTATGTATTATTCTGGCGTGAAGTATTTTATATGCTCATGAGTAGCTATGGAATTGAGGGCTTAGGAGACAAGTTTAGGGTCCTTGTAGCCTAAGACTTTTCAACTTTATGAGCCGTGAGGGTCTTACAAAGACTTTTCTCCCTACGGATCAAGAGGATCTCATAGGTGTATTTTCTCCTTAGGAATCGTGAGGATTCCTAAGTGCGTTTTCTCTTATAAGTCGTAAGGATCATATAAGAGAATTTTCCCTCTTACGAGTCGAGAGGACCCGTAAGCGGTTGTTTTCCTCCTTGTCGAGATTCGACTTTGGAGAGTGAGACCCGTGGATAGTATGCAAGAGACCGTTTTGGGCCGACTTGCAGGGTCCCAGTGCTTAGGAAACAGGTTTCTTATTCCCTACTGCCTAAGGCTTTATCTCACGAGTCGAGAAGAATCGAGAAGTTCTCGCAAAGACATCAATTTCCTCACGAGTCGAAACGGATCGAGCAGATCTCGCAAGAATATCCTAACGTCACAGTTAACCTCTGCTCTTTACGACAGAAGTCCGTTAGGGTCTGTGGTACTTAGGGTTTTGGCCGTCGTACCGTCGCATGAGCTGATATATTCCTCGATAGGCAATCGTGCTGTTCGAGTAGCCCTGCGACTGCCGTGTCTCTGATCCCTTCGGGGGCTGGACAAGACGTCTTCAAGTAATCCTCCTTGGCAGTTTGACCGTTGGAAGAGCAAGCGTTAGGAATTTGCCATGCCGCTTTTTACTTGAGGTTAGGCTCATTTTGGAGAGCCCCGATGAGTCATAACCACTCCGCGCTGGTGTGGGATGATCTCCGATAGTCTTTCAGGCTTTATATGACATGCCGTTAAGACCCTGAAGCTAGGAATTTGGCCTTTGCTTCGTTTGCTGGCATTGCGTCCTTTGTATCGAGACGAATGTCGTGGTTGTCTCTAGGTTGCTGATGAACCGTCGAGGTTTGGAACTAGGGATTTTGCCATGGCTCCTTTTGGTGATGTTGCGTCTGCTGTATCGAGACGAACGTCGAGGTGGTGACCACTCCACACTGGTGCGAGATGATCTCCGATTGTCTTTCAGGCTTTATATGACTTGCCGTTAAGACGTTGAAGCTAAGAATTTGGCTTTCGCTTCGTTTTCTGGCATTGCGTCCTCTGTATCGAGACGAATGTCGCGGTGGTGATCACTCCATGTTGATGCGAGGACCAGGATCTGCTCTGGACGTTTCCCACGGGGTCGAAGAGTGACGTTATCCGCGTTCCATGTGACCAGGAATTTTGCTCTAGATGCTTCACACGGGTTCACTGCCGCGTTAGGCGAGGACTAGGCTCCGCTCTGGATGCTTCGCACGAGTTCACTACCGTGCTCTGCGAGGACCAGGATCCGCTCTGGACGTTTTCCACGGGGTCAAAGAGTGACGTTATCCGCGTTCCACGTAACCAGGAATTTTGCTCTAGATGCTTCACACGGGTTCACTACCGTGCTTGGCGAGGACTAGGCTCCGCTCTGGATGCTTCACACGGGTTCACTGCCGTGCTCTGCGAGGACCAGGATCCGCTCTGGACGTTTTCCACGGGGTCAAAGAGTGACGTTATCCGCGTTCCGTGTAACCAGGAATTTTGCACTAGATGCTTCACACGGGTCACTGCCGTGCTTGGCGAGGACTAGGCTCCGCTCTGGATGCTTCACATGGGTTCACTGCCGTGTTCTGCGAGGACCAGGATCTGCTCTGGACGTTTTCCACGGGGTCAAAGAGTGACGTTATCCGCGTTCCACGAACCAGGAATTTTGCTCTAGATGCTTCACACGGGTTCACTGCCGAGTTAGGCGAGGACTAGGCTCCGCTCTGGATGCTTCACACGGGTTCACTGCCGTGCTCTGCGAGGACCAGGATCCGCTCTGGACGTTTTCCACGGGGTCAAAGAGTGACGTTATCCGCGTTCCACGTGACCAGGAATTTTGCACTAGATGCTTCACACGGGTTCACTACCGCGTTAGGCGAGGACTAGGCTCCGCTCTGGATGCTTCGCACGGGTTCACTGCCGTGCTCTGCGAGGACCAGGATCCGCTTTGGACGTTTTCCACGGGGTCAAAGAGTGACGTTATCCGCGTTCCACGTAACCAGGAATTTTGCACTAGATGCTTCACACGGGTTCACTGCCGCGTTAGGCGAGGACTAGGCTCCGCTCTGGATGCTTCGCACGGGTTCACTGCCGTGTTCTGCGAGGACCAGCATCCGCTCTGGACGTTTTCCACGGGGTCAAAGAGTGACGTTATCCGCGTTCCACGTGACCAGGAATTTTGCACTAGATGCTTCACACGGGTTCACTGCCGCGTTAGGCGAGGACTAGGCTCCGCTCTGGATGCTTCACACGGGTTCACTGCCGTGTTTTGCGAGGACCAGGATCCGCTCTGGACGTTTTCCACGGGGTCAAAGAGTGACGTTATCCGCGTTCCACGTAACCAGGAATTTTGCACTAGATGCTTCACACGGGTTCACTGCCGCGTTAGGCGAGGACTAGGCTCCGCTCTGGATGCTTCGCACGGGTTCACTGCCGTGTTCTGCGAGGACCAGGATCCGCTCTTGACGTTTTCCACGGGGTCAAAGAGTGAAGTTATCCGTGTTCCACGTGACCAGGAATTTTGTTGATTATATCCGCATTTCACGGAGTTGGGATTTGACTCTCTGTGGGAGTACATCGTCGAGTCATGGAACTGGGAGTTGCCGCTGTTCCGCTTTGCTTGATAATGTGTCCGCTGTGACAAGACGAGTGCTGAGGTAGAGCTGGGATTTTGCCATCACTCTGCTTTGCTGACCATGGGGTCTTTTATTAGCTTTGCATGTACATCCTGCTGGACTGCGAAGGAACGCCGTTGTTAACATTGCGTCTGCTGTAATGAGACGAATGCTAAGGCGGAGTTGGGATTTTGCCATCGCTCCGCTTGATGGTGTAACATCTGTGTCCTGCTGGAATGAGGAGGCACGCCGTTGTTGGTCTCCAGGCTGTAGATGTGGCCATTGAGATTTGGAACTAAGGACTTTGCCATGGTTCCGTTTCGTTGCGACTCTGAGGTCGATTGTTGACGTCACGTCTGCATCTGGCTAGAGTGAGGAGAAACGCCGTTGGTGATCTCTAAGTTGTCGATGTTGACGTCGAGACCCTGAAGCTCGGGATCTTCTTTTTGCTTCGTTTGTCGACATTATGTCTGCAATATTGCGACAAATGTCGAGATTGTCTCTAGGTTGTTTATGAACTGTCGAGATTTGGCTTCGCTTTCTGATGGAGCCTGTTGGGAAGGTATGGTTCCTTCTTTATCTGTGCCCCTGGATTGTATACAGGGATCGATGCGATTTCACCTGTAGGGCAAAAAGTTTCATTCTTTCATTTTTTTTATTCTTTCCGCGATGCTCTATCATTTCAGCTTTTTATATCGCGAAAATCGCGATTGCCCAATCATTTCGGCTATTTTTCGCGGTGCCCAATCATTTCGGCTATTTTTCTTTTTACTCGCTGCTTTTTATTGCAAGTTGCCCAATCATTTCGGCTATTTTTCATGCATACATTTTTATTTGCTGATTTTGTTTGCAAGTTGCCCCATCATTTCGGCTATTTCGTATGCATTTTTTTTTTGGCTCGCTGATTTTCTCTCGCGAGTGTGGAACTTGGAATCTGGTGCCAATCTCAGCATCAGCATCGCTGCGACTGGAATATAGCCAGGAGCGAATCATCATTTGCCATGAGAGGACTTGGAATTTGATACCGGTTTAGGCATCAGTATCGCTGCAACTGGGATATTGCCAGGAGCGAATCATCATTTTCCTTGAAAGGGCTTGGAATTTGATACCGGTTTAGGCATCAGTATCGCTGCAACTAGGATATTGCCAGGAGCGAATCATCATTTGCCTCTGTCGATGTTGAACAAAGGTAGCTTAGCAAACAGGGTTAGGATCCCGTCGACTAAGGTTTTTGACTTCATGAGCCGTAAGGGTCTCACAAAGGTATCTCTCCCTACAAGTCGTGAGGATCTCATAGGTGTGTTTTCTCCTTAGGGATCGTGAGGATTCCTAAGCGTATGTTCCCTTGTAAGTCGTAAGGATCTTACAAAATGTTTTTTCTTTCTTATAAGTCGAGAGGACTTACAAGGGTTGTTCACCATGCGAACATATCCCTAGCCACGGGTGGGACTTGATTAGGGAAATGTTTATTCGTGCCCGTGGATTGTATACAAAGGTCAGTACTGAACCACTTGTAGGGCAATATCGAAGGTTGTGGGGGTTGCTTAAGAACAGGTTCAGGTCTCTGTAACTTAAGACTTTCAAATCTTATGAGCCGTGAGGGTCCCATAAGAGAGTTCTCCTTACGAGTCGTGAGGATCTCGCAAGTGTAATTTCTCCTTAGGAATCGTGAGGATCCCTAAGTGTGTTGCTCCCTTGTGAGTCGTAAGGATCTCACGCAGGTGATTTCTCCCTACAAGGTCGAGAGGATCCTGTAAGTGTCTTTTAACGAGGATGCGCCCTTTCGGGTTTTCATAAACACTCGCCGGTAGCCCTGCTGTTTTTACTCACGGAGCCCTTTCGGGTTTTCATCCGTGCCCATTTTGCTTATGGACATACCATTTTTTTTTATTCTTTTTTTTCTAACGAGGTTGCGCCCTTTCGGGTTTTCACAAACACTCGCCGGTAGCCCTGCTGTTTTTACTCACGGAGCCCTTTCGGGTTTTCATCCGTGCCCATTTTGCTTATGGACATACCGTTTTTTTATCTTTTTTATCTTTTTTTTTTGCTTTTTTTTAACCACGCCAGTCTGAGGATGCCGCGGGTTGATAGTAGTTTAACGACGTTTCAGTCATTTGCAAGTTTTAGGACATTGCGGTCCGTCGTTAGTTTAGGGACGTTTTGGTCCGACGCTAGTTTTAGGACATAGTGGTCCATCGTTAGTTTAACGACGTTTCGGTCTACCGTCGCCGTATTTGAGGCGAATTTCTAGTTTACTGACTTTTCGGTCTAGGAGGCCTTCCCTATGAACGAGCATGATGCCCCGGCATATCCACCTTTTTCGAAGCATGTTGTTGTGGCGGGTTTACTTTCCACTTTTCGGGTAACGCGAACTTGCCCTGTTGGTATTGGTCTTCAACCCAGTTTTTGAAGACGTAGCAATTGTCGAGTGGGTGACCCATTAATCTGTGGTAGGGACAATAGTTAGGATTGTTAACGTCACCTGGTTGCAATGGACGTTTTGGATCTGGCAGAGTGATAAGCCCACTGCGCACTGCTAGCTCGAACAATCTCTTTGTTTTATCTTTGGGAAATGAGTAAGGACGTTTCAACTTCTCATTGAGGTATCGCGGCTTGTTGTTTTGACGACAAAACGGTCTCGGGTTACTCGGCTGTTGTTGAGTGTTGGCAACAAAGGCCGTTTTTTCCTTTTCCTTTCTCATTTCGTTTGCTCCGTCGTTTGCGGGTCCGAGATTCTTTCCGGGTAGCGTGAGATTGTACGGCTGAACATTCTCGCAACTCTCCAATTCTTTTGTTTTAGAAATGAATTCCTTGAAGAGAGGGTTGAGAGCGGCTTCTTCATCAGAATCGCTTCCAAAGGTGAGAACTCGTGATCCCCCGGGCTCGTCCCTATGACAATTGCCGACAATTCTTTTATACTCATCTGTCGTATTTTTTCGCTGTTTACGAGCTTCACGCTTTGTCCTGTTGAAGTGTTGCCTATGAGCGACATACCCTTGCCACCAACACTTAAAAGAGTTGCAGTCTTCAGTAGGATGTACGATCTTCTGATGATATAAGCAGAAGTTAGGGTGTACGTCCGTTTCATCAAAATGTATACCACCAGGAGAATTTTTTCTGAAAGAGGGCGGCCTCATCCCCATTGCTATGGCTTTGGTGAATCGTTTCCTTGTCTTGATCCTGCTTTTATTTGCGGCGGATGTACTTTCATCCGGTGGGAGTGTTTCGACCCTTTCATCTAGTCGCCGACGTTTGGCTTTCTCGAATATGGCCATCTCGCGCTCTCGATCAGCTTTGCTTTTAAGACGGGCTTCATTCAGGGAGGCATCAATCATCTCGTCTGATGGCCACAGAAGTTCTTGTTCAGGCCCCGCCCCTGGTTTCTCGGTGCAAGGAGCCTCTTTATCATCTATCAATGAGTGAGAGATCACATGACAACTTGCTACGTAGTCCTCAGATTCATCTGATGAGTCTTCTCCATCATTTTCGTCCTCGAGGACGTGGCTGAGGAACTCTTGGAGCGTGATTGGAATCCGCGCCTTCTGGTTATACTCTTCGAGCACGTCAATCTGTTTCTGCAAATCCGTGCGCTTGTCGCCGGGCTTCACGGGCTTCTTGGATTTCTTCTTGTTTTTCGAAGATTTCGACGGCTGGGCGTGAATGCTTTGGCTATCACCACCGATATTTGGAATTGGGCGCGGCTTCAGCATCCCCTTGATGATCTCAGGTTCCAACGGGTTCTTCCATTTATTCGCCGGGCACGTTTGAAGATCATTCAGCATCTTTTTGGTTTTGGACGACAACACGACCTCCCACGAAGTTTCTTCGACAAAAGAACAAGTTGCCCCCGGTGTTTCCGTCTTCTTTGGAGTGTGCGGTTGTGGTGGGTTTATTTTCCACTTCTCGGACAGCGCAAACTTGCCTTGTAGATACCGATCCTCGATCCATCCTTTAAAGACGAAGCAATCCTCGATCGGGTGACTTACCGTTTGGTGGTAAGGACAATAATTGGGATCGTTGACATCGCCTGGCTGCAACGGACGCTTTGGACTCGGCAGATTGATGAGTCTGTTGCGCACTGCCAGCTCGAACAGTCTTCTCGTTTTATCCTGGGGAAATGAGTAAGGACGTCCCAGTCTCTCCTCGAGGGATGGGCGTGGACGCACATTGTTTTGGCGAACAACCGGCTTTAAGTTGCTCGGTTGTTGTTGAGCGTTGGCGACGAAGGTTGCTTTCCCTTTGCCCTTTTCATTCCAAGGCTCCGTCTTTAAAGAGGAAGGCCTATGGCCCATCTGGTCCATTTGGGCCAGCTTGTCAATCAAGGCCTGGAAGATGGTCGGCTTGAAGAACATCATGAATTGTGAGATGGTCGTTTGCGGATCAAGGGTACCCACAAACATGCCTACTGCAGGAGCCTCTTCTATGCGTTGTTCGCATTTCGACCATAGGTTCCGCCATCGTGTTGCGTATTGGACCCACGTCTCGCCTGGCCTTATCCTGGCATTCATCAGTGCTGTTATCGGGGTGTGTTCACTGGCGCTTGCGAACCGTTGAGTGAACAGCAGCTCCATCTCCGTAAATGTCTTGATAGAGTCATTTGGGAGTTCAGAGTACCACTCAAATGCCGTTTCCGACAGGCTGCCAACAAACTGGCGGAGCAGCAATTTATCATCACCTCCAGTGTTGCCGCACATGGCTCTAAATTGAGCGATGTGCTGATGCGGATTTCCCGTCCCCTTATATACGTGGAACTTAAGGATCGTATATCCCGGCGGGTAACTAATTTGGTCATACCAGCCCGGGTAGGGTCGTCCGGTTCTAGCAATTTGCCCAGCCGCTTCATTTGCCTGGTGAGCTCGTATTTGCTGAGCTATATGGTCATCCAGTGCGGCCTTGGAAATGGTTTCTTCCTTAGCTGCTGAAAGAGCCGGAGGAGGATTAGATGTCTTCCTTCCATCGTCTTCAACAGTGATTGGAGGGTCATCAGCTGGAGGGTCCGGCTGTAACATCATCCCTACCATATCTTGGAAGAGAAACGCTATTTGTTTTATATTAGCCGCTTGCTCTGCGGCTTCTTTGTCCTTCTTTTCGAGGACTCTGTGTAGGTAGTCAACGTCAGTTTCTTGTTCATGACGCTGCTCTGATGATGCCTCCGGGCTTTCTTTTGGCCCGGTAAGTGCGGCCACTGCAGTCATCATCTCCTGAAGCTTCTGTTGCTGCTCCTGGGCTTTCGTCACAGATCGGGTGAGCGGTCGGTGACCCGTCGAAGCACGAATTTCCTCCTTTCCGGAAGCCATATAAACGGTGTGCACCACCATGCCCCCAGACTTGGGGCGTTTGTGTTCGGTGTCTTTGCGATTTGCCAAAGACACAGGGGCTTTTTGCGGCCTCCTTTTTTGAGTGATTGGAGTTGAGGGGGCCGTTGTAGTGGGCACCCAAGTAGCTTTTTCTTTTTGTGGCTTGACAGAGTAATCCTTCTCCTTCCGTACCTTCATCTTTTTCTGTCGGCGGAGATAGTTTTCATCAATCACCAACCCTTGGACCTTTCGCCAGACTTTGTAAATTTTATAGGACAGCCGTTGAGAGGACTGTTCTGGCTTGGCTTCCGCAACATTTCCCACCGGAGGAGGAGATCTTTTTAGTACGGCGGTAGGAGAGTTTCTACGCACTGTGTTCAGCAATTCAAAGCTGTTCCCGGTTGGAACAGCAGCATCGATCCCCACCGTCGGAGCTGGTGGCGTAAATCCAGAGGGGGAGTTGCTCCCAGCCTCTCTTACTCGACGCCAGTGGCGACGTCGAGCATGTCGTGCGGATGAGATCACCTCCGTTGTTGGATAAGCTTCTTCATGCCCCCTGCTTTGAGTAGGGGAAGCAGCTTTGAGGACCTCGCTTGGAGCAGCAACCGGAATAGCCAGTCTTGTAAAAACTGACTTCTCGGAAGGAGAAACCCTTCCAATGATTTCGTCTGCTTGAGCCGGGATAGCTATCTGCTTTGGGATGGTAGCTTCGGGTATCGCAGGTTTGCATACGTTCTGGCCCAGTCCGTTGAAAACTGAGGTATTGAAGCTGGGCGACCCGTTGAGAGGGGTCGCGGCAGTGGTAAGTCGATCAAAGACCGGCTTCTTTGGTGCTTCTTGTAACGTCATTGTGGCATTGAAGCTCAACGGTGGGAGCATGGTCCCGAAGAATAATCCAGTGGTGGCCTGAGTTACCTGCTCCACTGGCATCTTGAAAAGGGAGGCCGCTTGGGGCCCATAAGTCACTCTTCCAGCAAGGACCGAGCGAGAGTTGCAGTTGCAGGTAGTGCAGTTTGAAGCCATTGATCTTCTGTTTTCTGCACGGAGCAAGACACCAAATCTTAGTACCTCGAATCCACAGGCAACCACAGTAAACCGCGATTCGTTCGCGAAAACGACACACGAAGTGTGGAGTGGAAAGAGGAAAAGGTCCCACCGGGCGTGCCAGAATCTGTTCCCCTCTGAAAGACACGCAAGACATGGACTGTCTTGCCTGAGATTCGGGGCAGATGCTAATTGGTGTTATCCGTCTACCTCTCCGAAGATGCCAAGTTGATTTATGGCACCATGTATCGAAGGTTTAAGCGGACGCGACCGATGTAGCAGACTTTGTCAGATTCCCCCTCGTTGAGGGGTTTTTGATTGTGGGGACGCTCTTCCCTGCAGGCGCAAGCCCCTGTAGTTAATTACGCTACCGCATCGCGGTAACAACTTTCTCCTTCTCCAGCTGGTCACTTCGTGTCGTGGGTGTTTGTTTTGTTTGTGGTTGCCCGTGGATTGTATACGGAGACTAATTTATGTAGTCGCCCGTAGGACGTGGATTAATCCAAATCCGTGTTTACTTAGATTTGGGTTTGTGGTTTTGGTTTGAGGATACGTTAGCCATATTTGAGACTAAGATCGACTCAAACGTTTGCTAAGGATACGTTAGTCCGATTTGAGACTAAGATCATCTTAACAGGATCGTTTAGATCCGACAAAAGAGCGTTTGGGCTCTATTGTTCCAGTTTAGGGACATGGTGGTCCATTGCAGGTATGGTCGTCAGGACCCGTCACCTCCCTGACGACGTTGAAGGATTACAACGACAGGTGTCAGAAGAGTTCAGAGATGTACCCTTGAACCAATGCTGATTGGGGGGATTCATAGTCCAATTTGGGACTAAAGTCTGTTTGAAGGTTTAAGGATACGTTAGCCATATTTGAGGCTAAGATCAACTTAAACGGTTGTTAAGGATACGTTAGTCCAGTTTGGGACTAAGATCAACTTAACGGGATCGTTTAGATCCGACAAAAGAGCATTTTGGGGCTCTATTGTTCCAGTTTAGGGACATAGTGGTCCATCGCCAGTTTAGGGACGTGGTGGTCCATTGCCAGTTTAGGGACATGGTGGTCCAATACCAGTTTAAGGACATGGTGGTCCATTGCCAGTTTAAGGACGCATAAGTCCAAGGGTTTAAGGACCCCACAGTCCATATGGGTGTGTTTAAGGACGCATTAGTCCGTTAGTTTAAGGACGCATAAGTCCGCGGGTTTAAGGACCCCACAGTCTATATCTTGGTTTAAGGACGCATAAGTCCATGAGTTTAAGGACCCCACAGTCCGTGTTGATGTGTGGTTGTCGGGACCCGTCACCTCTCTGAAGACGTTGAAGGATTACAACGACAAATATCAGAGGAGTTCCGAGATGTACCCTTGAACCAATGAGTTGGTTGAAAGAGCAGATGTGCTCAGTTCAAGATGGTTTGAGGACTTACGGCCAGTTTGGGCTAAGTCCAATTATGTTTGAAATATTGGCCCTTTGGGCCATTAGACATTTGTCTGGGTTTAGCCCCTCATCATTCAGCAATGTTAAACAGAGATTTGGGGGCTCTGACAACATTTTGTCTTTGATTTCCTCAATATTGAGATTCATTTGGAGGAGGGACTTTTGCCTCTGGAGAATTAGCCAATTTGGCTAAAAGTAGTGTTAAACACTAGAGAACAACAGTGTTAAACACTAGAGGTAGAACTCTCAAAATTAGTGTTAAACACTAAAAGACAATCAGTGTTAAACACCGGAAATATGATCTTCAATTTGGTGTTAAACACTAGAAACAATCAGTGTTAAACACTGGAAATAAGATTTTCAAATTAGTGTTAAACACTAAAGAAAGAGGGGTCACGTGTGGACACGTGAGAGCGCCCTGATTTCCCTCATTTTATTCTGCAGGTAGGTGTTTAACACTTTTGATTCTGACGGCCATCACGTGTGAGCACGTGATGGAGGCCCCCGCTCTGGTCTGTTAGAATGCTCATTAGGGATCACGTGGTGACACGTGAGGACGCCCTAAATGTGAAGCTAGATCTCCTTTGTTTTATCCTCAAATCTGTGAATAAGTGTTAAACACTTTTCATCTTTATTTTAGAGCATCACGTGTTGGCACGTGATGGGGGTTTATGCATCGAATATTACAGCACTTGCTGAGGGGTCACGTGGGGACACGTGAGAGCGCCCAAAGCTTCTTTTCTTTTGTTTTGCCATTAAGTGTTAAACACTTTCATTTTTATTTTTAGAGCATCACGTGTTGGCACGTGATGGGGATCTGTGCGCCAATTGTTAAAGCATTTGCTGAGGGGTCACGTGATAACACGTGAGAGCGCCGAAAACTTTCATTTCCTTTGCTTTTTCTTTCTGCGTTTTGGGAGTCACGTGGGAGCACGTGAGGTGATACTTCAAAGTTCTTTGCAGGGGATCTTTTCAAGGGTCACGTGGGGCACGTGACCCTAGTTCTTTTCATAAACAGAGATCTTTTAAGAATTGAATTCTTTGTAGGGTTAAACCCTAATTATGATTTTGGAGGAATTAAATTCCTATCGTGAAAGAATTGAATTCTTATTTAGGTTGAAACCCTGATTTCTTTTCAAAGGAGTTAAATTCCCAGATATGTAAAAGAATTAAATTCTTGATTAGGGTTAAACCCTAGTTTTGTTTTAGGAAAATTAATTCTCAAAACTCAATTCCCCTTCTAAGTTTAGGATCTGCATGGCAGGATCTCGACCCGATGAGAATTAAATTCTCAAGTTATGGGGAGATGTGCTCTGTGCAGATGTTCAACCAGAAGAAGAACTAAGTTCTTTTTTGTATAAGAGTTAAACTCTTGGATTTTGAGAATTAAATTCTCTGTTTGAAGTTTATCTTTTTCCCTTTTCTCATTTAGGGTTTTCTTTGTTGAGAATTAAATTCTCCTTTCTTTTCTTCCCTCTTGAGAATTAAATTCTCCTCTCTCTGTTTTTTCTCAAAAAAGTAGATCCCCTCTCTTCTTTTCTTGGCTCCTATTTATAGGAGAAGGAAAAAGAGTTAATTTGTTTAGCAAATCTCTCATCGGAAGATTTGATTTGATTGTTGAGAGATTTGGTTTATATTTATCATTAATCTGGGCCTTTAGATCATTCAGTGAATTTTATTCACCGTGGATTTTAAATCCAAAAGATATTCTATTTGTTATCCTGGTGAGATTTTCAGGGAAATCTTTCCTTGTCCAAGGTTTTTTCCATAAATTGGTGATTTTTAATCACCCTTGGATCTTTAATCCAACGGTCCCCATAATCATTTTCCATTTGGAAAGATTTAGAAGCTTTTAGAATTTTAATTCTATTACGAAAGATTTAAATGATCTTTTTTTTTAGAATTTAATTCTGTTGAACAGCAAGGCTTTTACAGCCAGTCACGTGTTGCCACGTGACCCCCAATTGAGTCCTTTTCTCAGTGTTTACTTACGCTTCAGTTGTAACCATCACGTGTCAACACGTGACCATTGGTCACGTGTGAGCACGTGACACCTCATTGAGGTATTTCCTTCAGCTGTTTGTTTACGCTTCAGTTTTAACCGTCACGTGTCAACACGTGACCATTGGTCACGTGTGAGCACGTGATTCCTGATTTTTAATCAGGGAACAGATTTTAGAATTTAATTCTATTCATTATTTTAGAGGCCTTAAAAGCTCATCACGTGTCTGCACGTGACCCATGGTCACGTGTGAGCATGTGATGCCCCATTGGGGTCTTTTCTGAGTTTTTTATTATATTTTTTAACTCCTCCAGCGGGTTCTTAAAAGTCCATCACGCGTGGACACGTAATTCCTCATAACTTTTGATCCTGGATGAATTACGAGGCCCATAATATATCAAATCGAAGGGTTTTTCGAGCCGCTTTCGATACCATCAGAATTTAATAGTTTCTCCTTTGGGAACTTATCAAAATACAGACCGGAAGGTATTGGTTCGCATTTTCATAAGCGTATCACTGCCATTTGATATCTTGGGCTCTTTTGCGCAGAAATTTTTGGCCGGAACAGTACGTCCCAAAATACGGGCTCACATCAGGAAATGAAAATGCTGAAAGAAAACTAAACTAAAAATACTAAAAGGATCCTCACTGCTCGGCCTGTCGGCTGAAATACTCCTGAACGGCCTGCGACAGAGATAGAGGATCTGGGCCATGCAAAACTCAGACGTCAGTGCGTTATAATATCAAACAATAATAAATGAACAGGATACACGAGATATACAGGCATGAATATACATAGTAATAGGTGTATAACAGTAACATGAATATGGAACAATTAAGTGTATCGGTGTATGTGAAGTGCAGTGAGTAATCTAAACTGTGCTACTGGGTTATCTATTCTAAAGTCTTCGAAATCAATTGATGTACTCCTCATGTAACTCAAAGAATATGTCCTGTTACCCCCCGGAACCACGGATCAGGTTATGTGAACCAAGAATGGTTCTGTCCCGTTACCCTCCGGGACCACGGATCAAGCTGTAAAAGTCAAGAATGACTATGTCCCGTTACCCCCCGGGACCACGAATCAAGTAATACCCTTTTAAGTTACACTCGGTTACACCTTTGATTTCCCTATACCCTTAAGATTATGTGTTCAAGTCGGGTATTGATAATCTGGAGCTAATGCCAACACAGGATCAAGCAGGTATATGTTTGTCTATGTAGACAACAGGATACGTCCGTTAGGACAACATGTCAGGATTGTCGGCATTAGTAACAAGATCAGGTAACAGGTCAAGTGGTGGTATATCTGGTTATGACAGGTAGTGCACATGTATCAAGCGAATGCTCATAATAAAACTGTAGCAAGTACGGATGCACGATAAAAATATGGATGCACAAATATTTATCAGGGGTTACATCATGACTAGGTAGGATACACATTATCAAGCATGGGGTACTAATGTAACAATAATATGAGTTAATGTAATATGGTATGCAACTAGGTATGCAGAATTAATGGTATGGATACACAATAAAACATGGATGCTCAATTAACTATCAGGGGTTATAACTACCGTTCCACGACTATGTAGGATGCATACGGGTATCCGAAAACAGAAAAACTTTAATATGGATGTATAATGCAATCAACATGTAATATTTTATTCATATGGATGCAGATATAATAGTATAGCATGTAGCAAGATAAACTTGCATGCGACTAGATATGTAAATAACGGTATGGATGCATACGTGTATCGAAAACTGTAAAATTGTAATATGGATGCATAACTAAACAATATATAATACTATTATTCACATGAATGCCAAATATAGTAGTATAACATGTAGCAAGATAAACTTGCCTGAACGGAACACGCGACGGGTGCGTACAGCACGTCCGATGTCAGGTAATCGTCGCAACGCACACACGGCACGCGGGACGGGTCCAGGCAGGGTAAGAGGACAACCATGCAGGTAAGGGACGTTCACTGGATCGCCTGGATCGGCAGCGATGAGCACGGCTCCGGCGGGTGATCACCGGAAAAGAAACAAGAAATCAAGAAAGAAAAGAAAAGAGAAGAAGAAGAAGGAGAAAAAGAGAGGGTTGTTCTTTAGGCTTGGGGCTCTGGGGTCAGAGGTGAGGCGAGGGAGTCGTCGACGACGATGGGCCGTCGACGGCGAGGTGCAGGCGACGGTTTTCCGGTGATGGGGCAGTGGGGCTCTAGGTGGCTGTAGGGTTACGGGTGTGCAGGAAGGAGAGTCGGGAAGAGGTGTTCGACGAGGTGTAATGGCGAGGGAAGGCCGACGAGGGTGGTCGGCGGCGAGGCGAGCTCCGGCGAAGAGGGTTGCAGGGGCTCGAGTTGGGTGCAGGGGTGTTGGGTTCATGGTGCTCGGGTGAGGGTTCGCGAGGAGGCAGCGAAGGCGGGAAAAGAAAATAAAGAAGAAGAAGAAGAAGAAGAGAGAGGAGAGAGAAAGACGTGGGGGGTTTTTGTAATAAAAAAATATTATATAGTCAAGAAGAAAGATGGCACAAAGAGGATGTGCATTGATTATCGAGAATTAAACCGGGTGACTATTAAGAACAAGTATCCGATCCCTCACATTGGCGAATTGTTCGAGCAACTCAGTGGCGCGAGGGTATTCTCGAAGCTGGATTTGCGATCCGGATATCATCAAGTTCGAGTTAAATCAGAGGATATTTGCAAGACAGCATTCCGAACTCGATATGGGCATTACGCGTACTTAGTGATGCACTGGCGATATTTATGGACTTGATGAACCGAATCTTTTCACCGTTCTTGGACCAGTTTATAATGGTGTTCATCGATGATATTCTGGTCTACTCGAGGAGCCTAGAAGAGCATGCAGAACTCTTGAAGATCACACTGCAGACGTTGAGGCAAGAAAGAATATATGCAAAGATGAGCAAGTGCGAGTTTTGGCTTGAAGAAGTGAAGTTTTTGGGGGTACGTCGTATCCGAAGATGGAATCACCGTTGATCCCGAGAAGATTGCAGCAGTTCAAGATTGGCTGATTCCTAAGAACGTAGCTGAGATCAGAAGTTTTCTTGGACTTGCTGGATATTACAGAAGGTTCGTGGAGAATTTTGCTCGTTTAGCTGAGCCGTTGACCAAGCTTACGTGGAAGGAAGTACCGTTCATTTGGACAGATAGTTGTACTTCAGCTTTTGAGGCGTTGAAGTAAAGATTGATAACGGCTCCTATTTTGACCATACCAGACGGTTCCGGAGGATTGGTGATTCACAGCGACGCATTTGGGAAAGGTTTGGGATATGTTTTGATGCAGCATGGGAAAGCTATAGCCTACGCATCGAGACGGTTGAAGATCCATGAGAAGAATTACCCAACTCATGATTTGGAGCTTACAGCAGTGATTTTCGCTTTGAAGATTTGGAGACACTACTTACTGGGTGAAAGGGTCGAAGTATTCACCGATCACAAAAGCCTAAAGTATGTGTTCAAACAGAAAGAGGTTAATATGAGGCAGCGTAGATGGTTGGAGCTGATGGCTGACTATGATCTTGATCTCAAGTATCGAAAGTTAATGTAGTGCCGGACGCGCTTAGTCGGTTGCTAGCAATTCGGATGTTGACTGCACAGAAAGAGGTTATCGATAATTTTCGGAGATTTGAGTTGGAGATCATGCTATCGCATTCTTCAGGACAGTTGATGCAGCTGCAAATATAGTCGTCGTTGATCGAGAGTATTAAAGAAGCGCAGTCGCAGGACCCAAGATTGCAGAAGTTTCGAGAACAGGTTGAAGCGGGACTTCGAACAGACTTGCTGATTCATGAAGATGGTTCGTTGCGTTTTGGTAGCCGTTTGTGTGTGCCGAAAGGAGACATTCGTGAAGAAGTGATGAAGGAGGCGCACAGTTCCGTACATCCAGGAGGCACGAAGATGTACCGTGATCTACGACAGGTTGGTTAGATAAAAAATATATTTTGTTAAAAAATATATATAACGTTAATATATAAACAGTATATATATAATGAATATAATATTGAATTTATTTGAGATTTTGGTTAATACAAAAAATACTCCAAAAATGCCCGAGTTGGGTCTAAATTTACGGTTTGAAAATACGGATAACATACGTATTAACAAAAACCAAAATATGATATCCGGATAACGAAAATGCATACCCCCAGGAATGGATACACGTAGCGTGCACGTAGCTATCCAAACGAGTCCGTTTCACTAAACGGAACGAGAACAAGGTGTACGGATGCCACCACAGGGTCAGGGGTATCATGCAGGCCATGCTAGATATTTTTAAAATATTTTATTTGACTTTACTTGTTTTATTAAAAAATGCAGATACTCGATATAATGCAAATATGCAGAATATAAAATATGAAAGTGTACGGATCCTCATAACTAGCCAGGATAAGTCATAAATGGGAATCAAGACGGGTTTCCAGCATGCGGGTCGGGTCGGATGCAAACACAGATGCCAATTATATTATTCACACCCAAACAACAATAAATCAAGAAATAGCCATAAATAAAGAATTACCCAAAATAGAACTGGTATAAATGAATTAGGGTGTTACAGTGATAGGAAGCCCAGTGCCATCACCGATCACCATTTCTTCAGTGCTGTCATAAGGTTGGCGTAGAGATAGATTAGCTAGATCCTGGGTAACATGGTGGGAAGCCCCCAAGTCTAGAAGCCATTATGTAGAGGGAGGAGAGGCGGAAGCAGTAGCAACATGGGCTTGGGGAGAGTTGGACGTGTAAGTAAGGGGAGGAGAGGTTCGAATATTGGGATATTTTTCCAGGAAGATGGGATACTTTTGAAACGAGTGACCTTTGTGTGACACCATTGGCACTTGCCAAGGAAAGGACGGCTGCCAGTGAAGGATGGTTGAGATTTATTGGTGGACGTAGAGTAGTGGTTGGTGCGGTTGTAGAAGGTGGGTGAGTGTTGTGGTTGACGATGTGGGTAAGAATGAGCAGACTGGCTTGTGGTGGGGTTGGCAGTAGCAGGCATAACACCAAGAAGTGGTTGAATTTTGATTGTGAGCTCACGATTTATAAGCTTCTCATGAAGTGTTTATCACAGAAAACTGCATTCCAATACCGCTCATTTGTTATCTATTTTGTTATATATCGGTACTATTAACCAGTGTCTGCTCAGTATTACAGATTACAGGTATCCGTGACATAATACTGGAAAAACACTTAAAACCACGGATATATCATATGTGAGCTGACACTGCAACCAGAACTGGAAACTGACCGATATCCAAAGAGATTTTGCGAATAAAATGTGTGCACAATATTTTGGTCCAACACGATGCAAGTATGTACACATGCTCTTTGGCATGGACCATGGATGGGGCAACCATGAATCAAGGAGCAAGTGGGCATGGAGTGATGTGCATTCAATGTATAAAGTAGTGATGTGACCAAAAGATTCAAGTTTTCCTCCAAACTCTGAAGACAAACCAGGTTATTTTTGATCAAGCAAACAACACCAGAGTGATATTGAGGACAACACAAGCCACCACACCAAACCCGAGCCCCGGAGCTCGGATTTTACCCGAGCTCAACACCTATGTGGCCGACCCCCTTGGCCCAAATGCCCCCAGTTTTCTACAGTGCATCCCTGCTGCTACCTCATCATAATGTTATTGTTTGTTTAATCTCTTTTTTTGCCTATAAAAGCAGAATGAGGCAGCAAGGGAGAGGGGTCTCACATTGTATCTTTCATTTTACACTTCAACTCTTTTGTTTTCTTTTTGTTCTCTTGTATATAGCTTAGTCTCCTTGAGCTCTTTGCCTTCTCTTGATCTTGCAACCTCTTAATTGAGCTTGCAAGTTTAAGAGTTGGATATTGGTCTCAAGGGTTGTATCATTACTTGAAGATCAATAAAGTGTTCTTTTGTGCCTTCATTTCCCTTGGGTTCTTTATCTTCACTTGATCTTGCAAGCTCTTTAGTGAGCTTGCAAGTTTAAGTTTAGGTATTTGATTCCATGGATTGTCACTTGCACTTTGGTTCCTAGTTAATTCTTACTTGCTTTACATTCATGTCTTTTACATTCCATGCTTTACATTCTTGCAATTTAAATTCCATGCACTTTCTTTCTTGTAATGTCTTTTCTTTTCTTTGCTCTTTTTTGGTTTTTTTTTGAGATGGTTGTAAATATGTGTTGTTAGGCAAGAATACGATATTGTAAGTTAACGTTCCGTTTCTCATTTCCTTTTCCCGTATTTTCCATTAAACTCCGTCCAAACATTACGCAAGCGCTTCGTTAGGCACCCTACCCTACCAAGGTAACGGTGATTCCTAACTACGACCAGTTGCGTTCTGTTTGGCCGGAGACGGAAGCAAGAGACAAGAACGGACGGACAAGGGTCAATAAACCGGATTCCACGAATACCGTGCTTAAGCAACCTAATCCACGTTGTTGCCGATTGCCCTAGGTTCAATTGTTAAGTTCAGCTCAAAGGTTTTATTGCGGATTTCCTTAACTTACACTATTGTATCTTTTCCTAACAACTTTACTTTGCATATACACATAGGATAGATACGAACTTTCCGCCCACGCGCATTAACTCGTCAAAACAAGAAATTAAAAGGCTCCGTCTCCCTGTGGATCAACCCGTGCTCATCGCGGCTAGCTGCAAAGCGATATCGTCCTGATCGCGGTTACACTTTAGAACTTTTAAAACTCGTCACGTTAAAAACGTGCGATCATGAAGTTCAGCAAAGGAGATGGGAGAATCACGAGCATTGACGACATCGATGACCCCTTGGTATGAGTCATCTAAGCCTTCCAGGATACGATCAGTAATATCTTCCTGCGGAATGGGAGCACCAAGAAAAGCAAGCATGTATAAAATCGGTAATCGTTTGAGCCCCTTTGGTGATGTTTTTGAATTTGGCTTTAAGTTGCTTGATGTGTTCTCGGGATGAGTTGGCAAATGTCTGAGCAAGGGTACCCCATAGTTGCTGAGTAGTGGTAGTGAGGGAGATGAGCGGAACAATATTTTGATCCAGTGTGCCAATGAGAGCACCAAAGAGAAGACAATCCTGTCGAGCCCATGTTAGATAGACGGGGTTCGAGGTGGACACAGTATCCTTGACAATGGTCGACGGTGGAGCGGGGAAGGAGCCGTCTAGGTATTTGAAGAGGCCATAACCATCTAGGGTAGTCTCGATTTGTAGCTTCCACGAGAGATAGTTTTGCGAGGTAAGCTTGATGACATTAGAGAGGGTAACGATAATGATCGGAGAGTTTGGATCAATATCATTGGGAATAGTATGGGTAGACATTTTGGAAGGAAGAAGAGAGAAAAAAAAGATGGATCAGAACTAGATTCTTGATACCATGAAGAGATTGTGAGAAGCTCTCAGTAGGAAGGGTTACAATATATAGCTACACGCTAACAGTGCCAGAGATAATCTAGGAGATATACATGGTCAAATAACAACTAGAGATTACAACAACCAAGGGATATACATAGATTTTGTCAAACTTAATCCTTAACAGCTTCTACCTAGGATCATCAAACCTATATATCTTTCATTTTCATGTATTTGCACAGCCGTGATTGAGAAATCGAAAGATTTGAGTACAGTTCCATTATATGTTTTCTGATTCAGATTAAATAAGGTTTAGTTATAACTGTACACATGGCTCCAACTACACCGAACCAAACAGGCATGATAGTGCAAACACTTAGCTTTGAATAAGATAACAAAGAAAAGTCTCAAGACTGATAAAAGACGAGGACTAACATAAAGTAAATCGATAAAATGAGCCAACAAGGAGCTCCACCACTGTTTACTGCTTTACTATCTTTTAAGCTGATGCTCTTCTCTCTTTCATCCCCGAGCTTCTCCTCTTTCAAACAACAAGCAACAAGAAACGTAACAAGTACTAAATCTTAATAGAACTAAAAATGGAGGAGGATTGGGATTGCTCCGTTCTCACCTCAAGCCTCATTTGTGAAGAAGACCATTCTCTTTTAGATGATGATTTTGATGATCACGAGCTACGATTGAATGACTCCAATCTTTTCGGGTCCGAAGACGAGTATATAGAGATCCTTTTCTTGAGAGAGAGCAGCCATTTATTTTTCCGCGGCGATTCGTTACACAAATCTGATGATGCTTGGTTGAAATGTGCTCGTTCCGACGCAATCAAGTGGATTATGAAAGTAAGTTCTCATGCTTTACAATACATTTTCCGTCATCGATTTATTACATTTTTAAGCCTCTCATAATTTTCAGTATTTGAACCAGACCAGAGCCTATTTCGGCTTCGGATATCAAACTGCATATCTTGCTATAACTTATTACGATCGATTCTTGATGCGAAGAAGCATCGAGTATGTACATTTTTATTATAGAATGAGCTATTATTTTTTTCGTTATGAGTTTTAATTCTTTTATGTAATGATAATTATTTGCCATGAACAGAAGGAAAGATCCTGGATAGTTCAGCTATTATCGACGGCCTGCCTATCACTGGCTGCAAAAATGGAGGAATGCGCCGCGCCGCCGATATCTGAATACCAATCAGAGGACTGCAAATTCGATAGCAATACAATACAGAGGATGGAGCTTCTCATTTTGAGCACCTTGGATTGGTGTATGAGCTCAGTTACCCCATTTGATTATTTGAGTCATTGTCAAATCCAAGCTTCAAAATGACATTGAATCGAAGGGGTTTCTATCAAACTCCATTGGATTTATCTTCGCCATTATTGATGGTAGGTGCTCTTCTTGACATTGGTTTTGATTAATTTCATACATTTATTTTTATATTAAATTTTATTTTTGTTGTTGAAATTAGATGTTAATTTAGTGGACCATAGGCCCTCCACTATAGCTGCTGCAGTAGTCTTGGCTTGCATTCAATCAGAGATTAAACAAACAGTTAGTGAATCTAAGTTGAGACTTTTCTCCTCATGCACAACCTTAAACCTTGTGAGTTATTTAAATTGTAAGCTGCAGCTTTTGGTTTTAATTTCAAAATTACCAATTAAGTTTATGATTGATATGTTATTTTATTCTCAGGAAAATGTGTTCTCTTGCTATGAAACGGTGTTCGAAAAATCACAAAAGAAGCTTGAAGCATCAAGGGTAATTTGTTCTAGTGTTTGTGATAACACATCTCTTAACAATAGAAGCAATAAGAGAAGAAGATTGCACTTGGAAAATTATAATGAGAAATCACCCTAAGACTAGTTTTTAAGTTGTCTATAGGGCTTGGTTTGATTAACTTTTTGGTGTGTTTTTTCATATATATATTTTTTGGATTGGCTTGGATTTGAGGTGATTTTTTTCCTTAAAATTTTATAATTGGTTGATGTAAAAAAAAAAAGAGGAGAGTGAGTGAGAAAGCCAAAAGTGAGAAATGAAAGCTGACTCAAGTAAAAAAACATGAGAAAGAAAGGGAAAGAGGGACTCAAGAGGCCTAAAAGATTTGGATGTGAATTGTGTTTGCAATTTGCAAGAAGCCCTTTTTTTTTTTATTTTTTGGTTCACATCCCTTGTCATTCATCAATGAATACTTACCAAAAATGGTGGAAGAGTGAGTGTTTTGCCCATTATGTATAGTTTTTCCCTTTTAGTGCTTTGGATGCTTTTTTTTTTTTGAGTCTCAGAGAATTGAGAGAAATGAGAAGAGTGTTTGTGGATGTGCTCTGCTGCACTTGTGTTGTGTTGGCCAGCTATTTAGTTTTGCAGAGTCTTTAAAATGAAGTGGCTCTGCTTTTGTTGTTGCTTTGTGTTTATGTGTAATCAAATGAAAACTGAGGATTGTTTTTTCTTGACTACTTAATATGATGAATTCAGTTTGTCTTTTCTCAGTTTGCATCATCATAGTTCATAAGCATCATCTGTATCAGTGAAGATCAGAAAAGAGTGAAGATCAGAAAAGAGCATTACATAAAAATTCTCATTACATTGATGAATCATTCTTTTAATGTATGACAGAAGATTCATTTCATGAGGATTTTTTTATGTTGTTTTGTTAAATGTCATGTCGCGCCAAAACTTCAAAATGTCTGTGTAGATTGAGAGCCCTTAGAATTAAAACCTAGGTTTTAATAACGATATTTTTTTTTAAAATATGAGCCTATGTGCTTTTTGTGTGTCAATAACCGGGTTTCGTTTTTGTTAGAATACGGGTTATATCTGTATTAGGGTTTATTTCTATGTAAGTGTATTGAGGTAAATGCACTTAATTTGTTCGCTATAAATAAAGATGAGAAGAGTTGATTAGCCGCTAACCCATTATCATTTTCTTAATAATATATCTTTGATATGATATCAGAGCCAGATTTTAATGAGTAGATCCACGCCGCGCGATAGTAATCATCAATAAAAATAACAAAATAGCGATAACTATTTCTAGATACTACAGGGAAGAACTCCATACATCTGAATGAATAACCCTAAACGGTTTATCCACTCTCTTATTGGTCCCAACGGGATAGAAGTGCAAGAATGCTTTCCCATCTCTTAGGACTCACACTGTAAAATAGACACTTGACAGAGAGAAGGAACTAATTTTATCAGGGTCTCCAAACATGGATGACCAAAACTGACAACGTGCATCAAAGAGCGCACTGGAGCTAACACAAGCAATTGCTGGTGACGTCTCATGCAGATAGTAGAGCCCACCCATCTCAAACATGTTTACCCTCTTTAAAGACATATGATGAAATGAACATTCATAATAAGTAGAGTTTAAACAAAATAAATATTTGTATTTAAAATTGATCAGAAGGTTCTGAAGTTCGAGACTTCTGATAGTCCAAACACATATTGTTAATTACATTTTATTGTCTTAGGCAAAGCCTAGATGGGATACCATGCTAACCTAAGTTAAATCACATTATTTAAATGAATTTTGAAAATATATAAATATCAAACATCTGCAAGCAGAGAATGTTATAAAAGAATAAGATTTTATTCATGTTATTCATGTTTGTATACATTTAAATGTAATCACATCAAATTTACAAAAAAAAAGTGGTTATACATAAAAGCTTTAATTTTAAAGCTCAAAACTATGCTTGGAGGTATTTTAGTGTCAATCTAGATACATATAAATGAAAGTCGATTTTAGCACCACCATGAGCTTCTAGAGGTATCAAGCATGTCAAATTTTAAATTTTATTAGGTGCTAAGTTAGACTAATAAGATCTTTACTAGATTATCAGGGTTTTCCTTTGTGATGTGATGAAATAAAGAGAAGAAAAGAGCATACAACCTTTATAGTTCGAGTCCTTCTCTTCTAAAGCTCCGGGTTGAAATCCACGTGACTCTATAAGGCTCCTCTTCGAGTTGAACGAACCTCTTTCGTGATCTTCGCGCCAAAAATGATCCACCGGAAATTCCTCTGGCCCAAACTAACTCTACACTAAACTCCTTGTTAGTTATATGTATGCCCTAGAGGCCATTGCTATACATAGGATGTATATTGTAGTGGATGCTGGGACATATATAGGGAGGACTTTCTTGCTCGACATGATAGTATGCTATCTGGTTGCTCTTTACCTTAACGTGTACACAGATTGTCTCTCTATTACATGTTGGTAAAGCCCTTAGGATGTGTACTTGACTACCTGGACTATGATGCGGATCATACTAGTGGGGACATGGTAGTCCATAAGTACATCCTTCAAAGTCCCTAGTCGTGGGTGTATCGAGACGGGGTATCGATATACCAGTGTAGACTAGCGTATACCTTCTCGACCCATACAGATGGGCGATGGATGATCCCATATCCATTGGTGTTTGACATCAGAGATGATATACGGGTGCTCAGTAGAGACTGGGTACACTGGATGGACTCGCCGAGAACTCCCAGATGGTATTATACCTTACGTCAGATGGCAGTTCTCAAGTGACACTGGTACAGAGCAGTCTGTTGACCCGAGATCGTCATAGAGTCTTGTGTGGTTCCTACTGTGCTTTGATTTCCACCTTACCACGTCCAAGAGGGCGTGCAAAACGGTGGTTTTTTGGTACAGTCCCGAATCACATGGAGGCAATGAGCGATAGGAGGGGATTCGTCTCTCCCGGTATAGGGGGTTGATGTTGCGCTGTGTTCGATTGGCTATAACCGGAAATCCCTGGCCAGGGTTGCTGAGATATACTGGTAAGTGTTACCAGTAGTTTCTCGAACTGTTATAGACCTCATATCGACACGACTTATCGAGCTATTGGGGTCTGACGTTTACCACCCCTAGGCGAGATATGCGACATATCAGACGACGAGACCGGACTGTACGGTAAGTGTTATTGGTTGGATTCACAGGAGTGTGAGCGGGCTTGCTCGTCGATCTTCTGATCGCTCAATACCCGGGTGGCCGTTACGTTTAGCAGACCGCTTGCGGCTTGTGGGTGTTTGATATGATCATCACCTGCTGCCGGCGTATTGACGAGTCTTTAGAGTCCTACACAGAGGTTTCCTGGCTCAAGCGAAACGAAATAGGAGCGCATATGAGATATGTGCGGGACCGAGAATAATACGTGTATGTGATACCGTATTCCATTCTCGCGATGATTGTATCGAAAGGTTGTATGCGATATAACCTAGTTATCGAATCAAGGATTGATTCGATAAGCCGATACATTGGATATTAGTCGGTCACATGCGATATGACCGGATCGTTAAATCAAGTGTTGATTTAATGATTTAATGCATAATTATATATTTGATATATTACTTTGCATTAACTAGTATTGGTTCACTTTAAATGGATTTTCTCACTTGGATGTGCAAGTTGTATATGTGATATACTTTTATGCACATGATTGTATCATGTTTGATGATGCATGCTTATTTGGTTAAGTGTAAAGAATTAAACCATGGTTAAGTTGATGATTAAGGTTTTGCTTATTCATTTATTTATTTGTTTATTTATTTTGAAATGTAAACAAGAATGGTGGTTTTGTTTGTTTTTAGTTGAAGATTCATGAAGCTTTGACTTAGTCACCATTCTTGTCTCATGCTTAACCCTAACCATTTGAACTAACTCTAGTTCATTCTCTACACTTAACTATGGTGAAGAATATGATAAGTAATGATTTTCTTTTCTGTGACCGTAAGTGTAATATGTGATATCGCCGGTTTCGTTGCTATATGTCAACGACAATTGGGATGCGCATATTTACTTACGTTGATGACATGTGATGTTATGTGTTGCTGGATATGTTATATTGCTGTAGGGTTCCTTGGCACGCTAATGAGGTCTCACAAGGCATCAACCATGCCAATTTCAAATTTTACGGTGCCGAGAAACCCCAATACGGATCGTTAACTAGATTTTAGGCGAAACAAATGTGAATAGTTAACAACTTAACTAAAAGAACGGAAATACAACCTTTGTAGATCCGGTCCTCCACCTCCATAGCTCCACAATGAAGTCTCCTCACTGTCCAAATCGAATCCCGGGCTCTAGCGTCGGCTTCATCGGAAAAATGGGCGGGCTAGGTCGTCGACTTCGATGCCGAAGATGATCTACGTCGAGGCATCACAAGATCAAGCTCCCACTTCACCAAGTCATGAAACTTATGAAGAAAACACCCTATACTACTTGGCAAGAGGTAGAGGATGAAGAAATAGGAGGTGGGTTCACTTTAGAATTGGATTTCTCACTCATTTGCTCAAGTTACCATTGATGGAGTACGAGCCAGTATAAAACACGGATTCCACGGTTGCGATGAATAGCCAAACCCACACCCCTAGACCCCTACAAGAGCGGCAAGCAACCCTACCAATTCTAGAGTTAGGAGACCCGGACTCGACTCCTCGAGTTGGTCTCCCACTGGACTCCAGAACCCGGTTCCTTGTGCCTTCCTCCTTGGGTCTATCCTAGTGCGGAAAAGTAAATAATATACAAATGGTGACAACTTCCGCAACCAGGAAGTGCCACAATAAAAGAATATTACATACAAGTTTTTACATGAATGAAAATGAAAAACACTCATCTTACATAAAAACCCCCGGCTATTCAAACACGACGATCCAATATAACATATGTTTCTTCTGCTGCGATATCTGTGATGTGATCATGTGATGTTCTGTGATAGATACAGTATATAGTATATATGATATATTATATAGGCGTTACTTATGTTTTACACCCGCGCTAGCCCTGCCCCGCTCTGCCGTTAGTTACCTAACCTAACGGTGCACGAGGGGACATCGAGGCGAATGCGGATGGCATAAGTGTACGTCGTATTTATCTGTGATGTTTAGGTACTTAAATGATGGGACTTCATTAATGAGATTAATGAAATAAAAGAAACCTAAGATGTTGTAGAATCGAATTTCAAAAATAAAACAGGTAGCTACAGTTCTTGCTTTGCACAGCGGTATATATGATATATCCTGCACCTTATTCGATAAGGAAAGGACCGAGATCCCTTCACCGGGAGTGACTCCTTTAGCAATAACCGGCAGATGCTACACACTCGGTTTGTCTTTTGATTGCTTTTAAGAGTTCTGCTTTGCACAGTGATATATATGATATATCCCGCACCTCATTCGACGAGGAAAGGACCGACGATCCCTTCACCGGGAGTGACTCCTTTAGCAAAACTAGAAAAGCCTCAAAAACACTCCATTTCAAAATTCATTCGATCCTACAACGATATCAAGTTCATTACGTAATAGGTTTTCAGAAAAACCTGTCGTAGCCCTCCGTCATTTCAGATAAGTAGTAGTTAGTATTCGTGCTACGTTTGTTGGCCTGCGTCAAGGCGTAGTGTGCGGTAGCTAACTAGTATTTATCTGCTTATGCATATGATGCAGATTGGATTAGGATAGTCGTGCGACTTTGTTGGCCTGCGTCAAGGGTCGTGCGGGTGGGTTTAATTCAATCAGGAAATGACGGGTTGAACTTGACTAGCGCACTATGGTTTGTTGGCCTGCGTCAAGGTCATAGGACGCTAGGGGCAAAATTATCGGGAATTTCAAGTGTTGAAATTTGCAATGAGATTGCATACCTTCTATGAGATAGTTGGATCCCGATACCCGCTAAGAGTAAGAGTTACTCCTGGGAGAGTTTTACCCATTACAATTAGCCGATCAAGTAGGTGTCTAGAAAGGTGTTAACGAGATTACGCCTCTGGGAAAACGAGGTTCACATTAATTAGGACCGTGCGAAAGCACGGGGCACCTCCCTCAAAGTACCGACACTGGCCTGACTGAAAGATTGGCGAACTTGTAGTGTGTAATTAATCCCGGCTAGTCTTTCCTTTTAGGGTTTGAAGGAAGATTTGATAAAAACAGTGGGAGCCATCCTGATTAGATAAAATAATAACCAATCTGATCTTGCAAGAGCGCACGCTGAATGTTTTCTTCTCTCTCTCTCCAGGTAGCGACCATATCATGCCTTAATCAAGATAATAATACGGAATATTGACCGAACCCGCTTGTTTTACTGAGCTGGGGAACGTTGGTCCCGCTCCAACTTATAATAGTTATAAGACAGAGCAGGAAATAGGGGAATGCCAAGATTCCCATGCCGCCCAAACGAAGAGAGTGCATGCTGATGCATCATTTTCAGGTATGTTCAATATATAGAACTGTTTCTCAATATTCTTTACGTCCTAGGTATGTGATACCAGAACAGGATCCCAGATATGTAAACTGTTATATAGGGCTACAGATAGGTAAAGAACTGAGATCGGGTGATAAGTTTCATGAGGCAGAAAACGGGGCAAGTGTTGCAGCCAAGTCTGTTGGTCACTGTCACCCTTTATTACAAATACATTGATTCTGAACGAATATTATTAGATACCGAACCTGATATACAAAATCATATCAGTTTCTTTATTAGTAAAGAAATGATAAAATTTTGTATTGTTGGATAATGTTTTGAACATTTCCTATATCAAAAGTTGATCCGTTCAGGCACGTTATCTAAAAGCATTGATGTTCTAAATCAAACTACAGTTCTTAGTATATAGAACACACACAAGAGGAAGAGTTCAGAAATGAACAAATCCTTCTTAAGGTATTGTAGACTAGGTCATATCAATGCGACCCGACTAAGCTAAGTTTCATTCAGATGCATATTTAAATTAGTTTGAATTTACATCTTGTGAAACTTGCCAGTCATGTCACAGAGATAAGATGACCATAGCTCTGTTTAATGGAAACAGAGAAAGAGTTAGTGAACTCTTGGGATGATACATGTTGATGTATGTAGGTCCCCTGTCTACACATGCCAGGACTGGTTCTTTATACTTCATTACGTTCTCTGATGATCTCTTTAGATTCAGACATATGTTCTTGTAGAAACACAAGTCCGAACCTTTTGAGATATTCACAGAATATAAGTTAGAAGTAGAGAACCAAAATACGGATATAAGTATTATGTCCTATGATGAGATCAGGGAGGAGAATACTTGGGCACGGAATTCTTGGACTTTTCTAAAGGAGAATGAGATTCTCTCTCGGCATTACTCCTCCGAATACACCATAGCACGATGGTATATCGGGTCGGAGCAATCACAACCTATATGATATGGTGTGCTCTATGATGAGTATTACTGAGTTACCTATTTCCTTTTGGGGGTTATGCACTTATGAAGCTGCATACCTATTGAATAGGGTTCGAATCAAATCAGTTGCCTACCGCTTCATATGTGATATGGAAAGGGAAGAGCCCATATCTTAAGTTAGTTAAGATTTGGGGTTGTCCGGCCTATGTCTAAAAGCAAAATCCGGACAAGCTCGAGGCAAGGTCTGTTATGTAGAACTGGAAAGGTTCCAGCTATGCAAACTGAAGCAGCTGATTTGGTAGAACCAAAGGATTCAGTAGAAGCCAACGAACCTCAGCCTCTCCGCCGATCTAGTAGGGTTCCTCACCCACCTGAGAGATACTTCTGTTTCTCTATGACAGTGGGAGCGAGGATTGCATCATGAGATGATGACCCAACTAGCTTCGAGCTGGCCATCAGGAGTGAGACTCTGTAAGAATGGCTGGATGCTTAGTGATCTGAGATGGAATCCATGTACACCAACAAAGTATGGACTTTGGTTGCTATATCTGAAGGGTTAAATCCCCATCAGGAGCAAGTATATCTTGAGAAGATTACTTGGTGTAGATGGAAAGGTTGAGACTTTCAAAGCTAGACTTGTTAAAGTTTTTCGTCATCGACCAGGCGTGGATAATGATGAAACCTTTTCCAGTGCCTATGCTTAAGTCCATCCGGATCCTACTTGCCACGGCTATATACCATGACTATGATATCTGGCGGTTGGGTGCCATGACTGCTTTTCTTGATGGTGTTTTAGAAGAGTGCATCTGTAAGTACACAGCCAGAGGGCTTCGTAGACAGTGGGAGCAGCGGAAACGTGTACAAGATGCTTTATAGGATAAAGCAGGCATCGTGGAGTTGGAAAGTCTGTTTTGATGTCGTAGTCAAAAAGTTTGACTTCATCAAAATGGTAGATGAACCTTGTATATACAAAAAGGTAGTAGGGAGTATGGTGGCGATTCTCGTAGAGTACGTGGATGATATACTCTTGATAGGGAAAGAGTTTCCTATGCTACACTCGATCAATCTCCGCTTATCACAATGATTCTCCACATAGGATCAAAGTGATACCTACTAAATCCTGGATTTTGGATCTATGAGATAGATCTAAGTGGATGTTAGGATACTCACTAGTTGTAGTAAGATGGTATCAGTTGATCCTGGGGAGAATCACTGGGAGGGTTCCAGGGTGATAAAGACGACTGAATGTCAGTCACAGGCATTGTCTTTACCCTCAGTAAAGGGACGATATGTTGGAAGAGTTCCAAGCTAGATACCGTGGCATACTAGACGATAAAGGCAGGATACATCGCTACTTAAGATGCTACCAAAGAGGCTGTTTGGGTGTATATTGGTTCATGAGATGAACTATGTTCCTCCCATTATGTGACAATGGAGTTGTGGCTTATGCCAAGGAACGCAGGTCCCATCAGTGATCCAGACATATTCTAAGGCAGTATCACCTGATCATGGAGATGGTTGATCTCTAAGGGATCGAGGTTAGGAGAGTAGACTCAGAGGACAACACGGCGGATCTACTCACAAAGGCCTATTCCCAGAGAGAGACTCTTATGGGATGGTTGAGTATGAGATACTACAACCACTGCTATCAGATGGCCCTAGTGCAAGTGGGAGATTGTTAGTTATATGTATGCCCTAGAGGCCATTGTATACATAGGATGTATATTGTAGTGGATGCTGGGACATATATAGGGAGGACTTTCTTGCTCGACATGATAGTATGCTATCTGGTTGCTCTTTACCTTAACGTGTACACAGATTGTCTCTCTATTACATGTTGGTAAAGCCCTTAGGATGTGTACTTGACTACCTGGACTATGATGCGGATCATACTAGTGGGGACATGGTAGTCCATAAGTACATCCTTCAAAGTCCCTAGTCGTGGGTGTATCGAGACGGGGCATCGATATACCAGTGTAGACTAGCGTATACCTTCTCGACCCATACAGATGGGCGATGGATGATCCCATATCCATTGGTGTTTGACATCAGAGATGATATACGGGTGCTCAGTAGAGACTGGGTACACTGGATGGACTCGCCGAGAACTCCCAGATGGTATTATACCTTACGTCAGATGACAGTTCTCAAGTGACACTGGTACAGAGTAGTCTGTTGACCCGAGATCGTCATAGAGTCTTGTGTGGTTCCTACTGTGCTTTGATTTTCACCTTACCATGTCCAAGAGGGCGTGCAAAATGGTGGTTTTTGGGTACAGTCCCGAATCACATGGAGGCAATGAGCGATAGGAGGGGATTCGTCTCTCCCGGTATAGGGGGTTGATGTTGCGCTGTGTTCGATTGGCTATAACCGGAAATCCCTGGCCAGGGTTGCTGAGATATATTGGTAAGTGTTACCAGTAGTTTCTCGAACTGTTATAGACCTCATATCGACACGACTTATCGAGCTATTGGGGTCTGACGTTTACCACCCCTAGGCGAGATATGCGACATATCAGACGACGAGACCGGACTGTACGGTAAGTGTTACTGGTTGGATTCACAGGAGTGTGAGCGGGCTTGCTCGTCGATCTTCTGATCGCTCAATACTCGAGTGGCCGTTACGTTTAGCAGACTGCTTGCGGCTTGTGGGTGTTTGATATAATCATCACCTGCTGCCGGCGTATTGACGAGTCTTTAGAGTCCTGCACAGAGGTTTCCTGGCTCAAGCGAAACGAAATAGGAGCGCATATGAGATATGTGCAGGACCGAGAATAATACGTGTATGTGATACCGTATTCCATTCTCGCGATGATTGTATCGAAAGGTTGTATGCGATATAACCTAGTTATCGAATCAAGGATTGATTCGATAAGCCGATACATTAGATATTAGTCGGTCACATGCGATATGACCGGATCGTTAAATCAAGTGTTGATTTAATGATTTAATGCATAATTATATATTTGATATATTACTTTGCATTAACTATTATTGGTTCACTTTAAATGGATTTTCTCACTTGGATGTGCAAGTTGTATATGTGATATACTTTTATGCACATGATTGTATCATGTTTGATGATACATGCTTATTTGGTTAAGTGTAAAGAATTAAACCATGGTTAAGTTGATGATTAAGGTTTTGCTTATTCATTTATTTATTTGTTTATTTATTTTGAAATGTAAACAAGAATGGTGGCTTTGTTTGTTTTTAGTTGAAGATTCATGAAGCTTTGACTTAGTCACCATTCTTGTCTCATGCTTAACCCTAACCATTTGAACTAACTCTAGTTCATTCTCTACACTTAACTATGGTGAAGAATATGATAAGTAATGATTTTCTTTTCTATTTTATAAAAACTTATCATTAATACTTATCATATTATCTTCATCTTCTTCTTCTTCTTCTTGATGAAGAAACCTTGCTCCATCAATGGCAACTTGAGCAAATGAGTGAGAAATCCAATTTTAAAGTGAACCCACCTCCTATTTCTTCATCCTCTACCTCTTGCCAAGTAGTATAGGGTGTTTTCTTCACAAGTTTCATGACTTGGTGAAGTGGGAGCTTGATCTTGTGATGCCTCGACGTAGATCATCTTCGGCATCGAAGTCGACGACCTAGCCCGCCCATTTTTCCGATGAAGCCGACGCTAGAGCCCGGGATTCGATTTGGACAGCGAGGAGACTTCATTGCGGAGCTATGAAGGTGGAGGACCGGATCTACAAAGATTGTATTTCCGTTCTTTTAGTTAAGTTGTTAACTATTCGCATTTGTTTCGCCTAAAATCTAGTTAACGATCCGTATTAGGGTTTCTCGGCACCGTAAAATTTGAAATTAGCATGGTTGATGCCTTGTGAGATCTCATTAGCGTGCCAAGGAACCCTACACTCCTTTAGTGTAGGAAACACACCACACCAAATTGCTAGTTTGGTGTGGAATTGTAAACTAGGGGATGTTAAAAGTTCACAAGTTTGTGTTCAAGTTTCATGATTCACATCTCGTGTGAGGGTTGAAACTTGAACCATGGCAATTGGGAAAGAAAATGAAGCTAGAGAGCAACCATGTGAGCAAAGCAAGAAAATGGCTAAGTGTTGAGAATGAGCAAAAGAATGAATGGCAACTCTTGACCCCCACTCATTCAAGTATGGAATTTTGCAATATAAAATTGCAACCATGCTTGAATAATGAGTCAAGATGAATAAACAAATATAACTCCCATGCTCTCAATTTACACCTCATTTCTATTTTTCTCAAAAATAGAAAATTAAGTCATATATATATATTAATATATATAATGAAGAATAATTAGTGGGCTAATGATATTAGTTAAAATATAATTATATCACATATAATGTATATCACATTATAAAATCAACACTTGATTTAATAATCCGGTTATATCACATATGACCGACTAATATCATTTATCTGTATATCAGATTATTAAATCAACACTTGATTCGATAATCTGGTTATATCATATATAACCGAACCGATAACAGATAACTGCCAGATTACAATACGGTATCACATACACGTATTTAATCAGGCACATACACATATCACATATGTGTCCTACTTCGTTTCGCTTGAACCATGGAACTTCTGTGTGGGACTCTAAAGACTCATCAATACACCAGCAATATGTGATGATCACATCAGTCACCTACAAGCCGTCAGCGGTACTAGCTGGACGTAACGGCTACCCGGGTATTGAGCGATATGAAGATCAACAAGCAAGCTCGTCCATACTCTCTATGAAGCCTATCAATAACACTACCGTACAGTCCGGTCTCTTCGTTTGATATGTCACATATCATGTCTAGGGGTAGTAAACGTCAGACCCCAGTAACGTGATAAGTCATGCCGATGTTTGGCCTATAACGGTTCGAGAAACTACTGATAACTCTTATCAGTAAATCTCAGCAGCAGCCCTGGCCAGGGACTTCCAGTTATAGCCAATCGAGCATAGCGCAATATCAACCCCCAATACCGGGAGAGACGTAACCCCTCCTATCGCTCATTGCCTCCATGTGACTCGGGACTGTACCTAAAATCTACCATTTTGCACGACTTCTTTGAGCCGTGATAGAGAGGAAATAAAAGCATAGTGGGAGCCACACAAGACTCTATGACGATCTCGGGTCTACAGACTAACCTGTACCAGTGTCATCAGAGGACTGCTATCTGACGATAGGTATACTACCACATAGGAGTCCTCGGCGAGTCCTGTTAAGTGTACCCATTCTCTAATGAGCACCTGTGTACAATCTTTGATGTCACACACCAATGGTTGTGGGATCAACCATCACCCTCTAAGGGACAAGAAACATACACACTAGTCTACTCTGGAATATCGATGTCCTAGTCTCGATATTCCCTCGACTAGGAACTGATTAAATGATGTACTTTTGGACTACCCTGGTCCCACTAGTATGATCTCATCATAGTCCTGATAGTCAAGTACATATTCTAAGGGCTTTATCAACATGTGAGAGCAAGATAGTAAAGAATACCAGTCAACATGTTAAGATAAAGAGTAACCGGATAGCATACTATCATATCGAGCAAGAATGTCCTTTATATATATGTCCAAGCATCCACTATAATATACATCACATGTATAATAATGGCTTCTAGGACATACATATTCCTAACAATCTCCCACTTGCAGTAAGGTCAGTTGTTGTAGTATCTCATACCCAACGTCCCAAAAGTCTCTCGAATAGCATCTAGAGGATGGCCTCGGTGAGTGGATCCACTGTGTTATCCTCCGTGTCAACTCAACTAACCTCGATATCCCGGAGATCAACTATCTCCCTGATCAGGTGATATTGTCTAAGAATATGTCTGGATTGCTGATGGTATCGGGATTCCTAGGCCAAAACCACAGCTCCATTGTCATCACAATACATAGGTATTGGATGCCTAATGGTAGGAACCTAGTTCATCTCATGAACTCTATTCATCTAGGCAACCACTTTGGCAGTATCGTTGGTAGTGATGTAATTAGCCTCTATCAATGAGTCTGCTACGGTATATAACTTGGAACCCTTCCAACATACCATCCCTCCACTGAGGGTGAAGACAAAACTTGAGACTGACTTTCAGTCGTCCTTATCACTCTGGAAGCTCGAATCGGTAAAGGATTCCATCTGGAGTTCACTGTTACCATACACCAAGAACATCTCTTTAGTCCTACTCAAGCACTTAAGAATGTTCTTCAGTTGTCCAGTGGTTTTCCCAAAAATCTTTTCGATACTTATTTACTACACCTAGTGAGTAAGCTACATCTGGTCTGGTACATAACATCACATACATGATTAACCCGTCTGCCAAAGCATAGGGTATCCCTTGTATGCGAGCCCTCTCCAAATCAGTCTCGAGAGATATCTCTTTGGAGAGAGTGATTCCTGAACAAGCGGGTACATTACCACGCTTAGAATCATCCATACTAAACCCCTTTACCATGGTGTCTATGTACCTGGATTGGGACAATCCCAAATCCATTTAGATCTATCTCTATAGATCTATATCCTCAGGATGTAGGAAATATGTTTCAAATCTTTCATGGAGAACCTGTGTGATAAGAGGTGCTTGACCGAGTGTAGCATAGGAGCACCCTTTCCTATCAAGAGTATGTCATCCGCGTACAATACGAGGAAGACAACCATACTCTCTACAACCTTCTTATTTATACATGGCTCATCTACTTTTTTGATGAAGTCAAACTCTTTGACAGCTTCATTAAAACAGATGTTCCATCTCCGCGATACTTGCTTTAACCCGTAGATAGATTTAAGCAGCTTGCATACACTTCCACTGCTCCCACTGTCTACGAAGCCCTATGGCAGTGTCATATACGCTCTCTTCTAAATCATTATTTAGAAAAGAGGTTTTAACGTGCAGTCTGCCAGATTTCATAGTCATGGTATGCAGCAATGACAAGTAGGATCCTGATGGACTTAAGCATAGCTTTGAAAGTCTCAACTTTTCCATCTATACCAATTTATCTTTCTCAAAGACCCTCTTGCTCCTGATAGATTTTACCCCATCAGGAGCAACATGCAAAGTCAACACTTTGCTGGTGTATATGGATTCCATCTTAGATCGCATAGCATCCAGCCATTTCACATAGTCTCCACTTGTGATGGCCTGCTCGAAACTAGTTGGGTCATCATCTACATGATGCAATCCTCGCTCCCACCGTCTACGAGAAAACCGTAGTATCTTTCAGGTAGATGAGGAACTCTACTAGATCTGCGGAGTGACTCCGGTTCGTCTGGGACTATTGAATTCTCTGGTTCCACCAAATTGTCAGTTATAGTTTGTGTTTGCTGGAATTACTTCTAGGTATACCTCATCGCCACTAATTTCTTCCACAAGAAATTCCTTTTCCAAAAAGGTGGCATGTCGAGAAACAAAACATCTTTTGTTCTTCGGTGTGATAGAAGATATACCTTCGCGAATGGTCGGGATATCCTACAAACTTACACAGAACCGACCTTGTCTCGAGCTTGTCCGGATTTTGCTTTTCAACATAGGCTGGACAACCCCATATCTTAACTCGTTTAAGAGATGGTATCTTCCCATTCCATATCTCATATGGAGTGGTAGGCAACATATTTGATCGAAACTCTATTCAATAGGTCTGCATCTTCTCAAGTGCATGTCCCTGAATGGAATTAGGCAACTCATCAGTACTCATCATGGAGCGCACTATATCTCATAGGGTGCGATTCCTCCATCCCGATATACCGTTGTGCTGTGGTGTATACAGAGGAGTAAACTGAGAGAGAATCCCATTCTCTTTTAAATAGTCTCGGAATTCCGTGCTCAAGTATTCTTCTCCCCGATCATATCGAAGGATTTGAATACCTTTACCCATCTGGTTCTCTTCTTCGTACTTATAATCCTTGAAATTCTCAAAAGATTCAGTTTTGTGTTTGAACGAGAACACATGTCTGTATCTTGAGAGAATATCGATGAATGTAATAAAGTACGCGGAACCATCCCTAGCATATGTAGACATAGGACTGCATACATCACTATGCATCTATACAAGAGTTTAGTAGCTCTTTCTCCATTTCCAGTAAACAGAGATTTGGTTACCTTGGTCTTTGAGACATGAGTGTCAAGTTTCATAAGATATTAATTCGAACGGATTCAAATATGCATCCTTATGGAACTTTAGCTAGTCTTGTTTCATCGATATGACCTAGTCTACAATACCACAAAAAGAGTTCATTCATTTCCGAACTGTTCCTCTTGTGTGTGTTTTGTACGTTAGAACTGTGATTTGATTCAGAACGTGTACACTGTTATAAACGTACCTTACCCAATCAACATTTGATTTAGGAAAATATTCACAATATTATTGGTACGAAATAACAGTCACTAAGAATCAATGTATTACCTGTTGGTAACACCAGGTGATATCTGCCAACTGCTTTGGATGCAACAATTGCACTATCTCTGCTACTTAGAGACATATCACCCTGTCCCAGTTCTCTATCTCAATAGCCCATGTAACAAATTACATGTGTGGGATCCTGATCCGGTATCCCATACCCAGGACACAGAGTAAACTGAGAAACGGTTCTTGGTACGAACACACCCGAAGACAATGCATCAACATGCTTTTTCTTCGTTTGGGTGACGTGGGAATCCGAATATTCCCTTATTCCTTACTCAGACTTATGAAAATCATAAGGTAGAGCGGAACCTAGCCTAGTATGATGAGTAGGTTCGTTCAATACATCAATAATATTAATTTTGATTAAGGCATTTCATTGGTCGCTACCAGGAGAGAGAGAAGGGTAATCACTTTGCGTGTGCTCTTTGCAAGATTAGATTGGTTATTTCATCTAATCTGGATGGCTCCTACTGTTTTTATCAAATCTGCCTTCAAACCCTAAAAGGTAAGATTAGCCGGGATTAATTACACCCTACAGGTTTGCCAATTGTTCGGCCAGGCAGGTATCGGTACTTTGAGAGAGGTTTCCCATGTTTTCGCACGGACTTAATTAAAATAAATCTCGTTTCCCTAGAGGTATAACCCCGTTGACACCTTTCTAGACACCTACTTGATTAGCTATCATATAGAAAGTGTGCAATCTCATTGCAAATTTCAACACTTGAAATTCCCGATAATAGATTTTACCCCTAACCACTTATGACCTTAACAAGGTTAACAAATCATAAGCGCCAGCCAAGTTCAACCCGTCATTTCTTAATTGAATTAAACCCACCCGTATGACCCTTAACATGGTCAACAAAGCCGTATGACTACCCTAATCCAATCGCATCACATACTGCAGATAAGTACTAATCAGCTACCGCACACTACGCCTTAACTAGGTCAACAAACGCATCACAAATACTAAATAGTACTTATCTGAAATGACGGAGGATTATGCAGGTTTTTAAGAAAACCATGAGCGTAATGAACTTGATATAGTTGTAGAATCTAGTGATTTTGAAAATGAGTGTTTTTTGAGGATTTTGCTAGTTTCGCTAAAGAGCTCACTCCCGGCGAAGGGATCTTAGCTCTTTCCTCATCAAATGAGGTGCAGGATATTCAATAATACCACTATGCAAAACAAGAACTAGAGAAGCAATCAAAAACAAAACCGAGTGAGCTGTACCATTTGCTATTTTTGCTAAAGAGGTCACTCCCGGTGAAGGGATTTCGGCTCTTTCCTCATCGAATGAGGTGCTGGATATTCATCAAGGAATACCACTATGCAAAGCAAAAACTAGAGTTACCCTTTTTGAAAATTTGATTCTACAATATCTTTTGGTTTCTTTCTTTTCATTAATCTCATTAATAAAGTCACATCATTTAATGTTTCCTACACATTACAGAAAAATGAAACGAAAATAGAACGCACACTTATGCCATCCGCATTCACCACGGGACCGCGTCATGCACCGTTAGGTTACTTAACTACCGGCAGAGAGGAGGCTGGACTAGCGCGGGTGCAAAACATAAGCAACGTTTATTATATATCATATATATAGTAGTACATTAGTCTCATGCAGTTATATGATCAACACCACAGAATCAAGCAGCATAAGCAATATATGAAATATTGGATATATTAGGATGTCCGTGTTTTAAATTTAGCCAGTAATGTAAAACAAGGATTCCACGGTCATGATGAATAGACAAACCCACATCCCTAGACCCCTACGAGAGTGGTAAGTAATCCTGCTAATTCTAGAGTTAGGGGATCCGGTCTCAACTCCTTGAGATGGTCTCCCACTGGACTCTAGAACCCGGTTACTTGTGCTCTGCGCCTTGGGTCTATCCTAATGCGGAAAGATAAATAATATACAACAGTGGTGACATCATCCTCAACTCGGAAGTACCCCAATAAAAGAATAATACATACAGATTTTACATGAATGAAAATAAAAACTCTCATCTCACATAGAACCCCCGGCTATTCTTTCGCGACGATCCAATAAATCATATCAACAGCAACACATGATATCACATATCATCAACGTAAGAAAATATGCGTATTCCTAAAACTTGTTGACATATAGCAACGAGATTGGGATACCCCACATATTACACTTACGGTCGCAAAAAAGAAAACAGAAAACTACAATAATTAGAATCCGCAATATCCTTAGACATCATAAACCCAGAATATCTCATATTCCGGATTTCATGCCTAACTTATAAAACTTGCATTTTAGTCTCAAATTGAAAACTCTTTTCAATTGGTTGTTGGATAATTCAACAAGATTCCCGACTTAGTGATTGCGTACAATACGGAATTGTGACGGAGTTTTGATCCGAATCAAAACTTCGTGGCAATCGATCAATTGAGGCTAAACGGCTAGGTTTACAATATACTAACTAGTTTTCATAAAACTAATTAATCCAGATTCTAATAATTGTATCACACATCAAAAAGCTTGTAAAGTAACCGTGACATTATAATTCCGCACGCAATTAGTAGACTAAACCAATTTTTCCAAAACTTTAAAAAATCCAGTGAGCTAAAGTTCCCAAAACGATCATTTTAAGCCAATCCGGGAGTCGAAACAAACTCGAATCTCGCCCGAATCTTCGCGGAGGCGAAGATACCAAAATTAACTGTTGAATGGGGGGCTTAGAGGGGGTTCCCTACCCCGAGGCCACCACGAGATGGCCAGGGGGTGAGGCAGACCTGGTGGGGCAGTTTCGGGTCCCCACCACCTAGACCACCTTGTGGTGGTCTTGGGAAGTGGGCCCAACCGTTCGGTCCTTCCGGGGTGTCCCCGGGGTGCGCACGCTCCACCCCGCAACTTCTCGGTTCAAACCGTGAGTCCGTGGGGTGTGCAAACAACTGAAAACATCATTTTCAAAACTGTTTTTATCGGCAGTTTTTGCGCGACAAAAACGGCAGATTTCTAACGTCGCTAAAAGTTACCCTAATGTTCTAGCTTGGCTCTAATACCATAAAAGTCGACCTTAGCACCACCATGAGGTTCTAGAAGTATCAAGCATGCCAAATTTTAAATTTTATTAGGTGCTAAGTTAGACTAACAAGATCTTTACTAGATTATTAGGGTTTTCCTTTGTGATGTGATGAACTAAAAAGAAGAAAAGAGCATACAACTTTTGTAGTTCGAGTCCTTCTCTTCTAAAGCTCCGGGATGAAGTCCACGCGACTCTACAAGGCTCCTCTTCGAGTTGAACGAACCTCCTTCGTGATTTTCGCGCCAAAGACGATCCATCCGAAATTCCTCTAGCCCAAGCTAACTCTACACTAAACTCCTTTAGTGTAGGAAACACACCACACCAAATTGCTAGTTTGGTATGGGATGGTGAAGTAGGGAATGTTAAAAACTCACAAGTTTGTGTTCAAGCTTCATGATTCACATCTCGTGCGAGGGTTGAAACTTGAACCATGGCAATTGGGGAAGAAGATGAAGCTAGAGAGAAACCATGGGAGCAAAACAAGAAAATGGCTAAGTGTTGAGAATGAGCAAAAGATTGAATGGAAACTCTTGACCCCACTCATTCAAGCATGGAATTTTGCAATATAAAATTGCAACCCTGCTTGAATAATGAGTCAAGATGAATAAACAAATATAACTCCCATGTTTGCTACCATGCTCTTAATTTACACCTCATTTCTATTTTCTCAAAAATAGAAAATCAAGCCATGCTTCATTATATATATATATATATATATTAATATATATATAATGAAGAATAATTTGTGAGCTAATGATATTAGTTAAGATATAATTATATCATATATAATGTATATCACATTATAAAATCAACACTTGATTTAATAATCCGGTTATATCACATATGACCTACTAATATCATTTATCTGTATATCACATTATTAAATCAACACTTGATTCGATAATCTGGTTATATCATATATAACCGAACCGATAATAGATAACTGCCAGATTACAATACGGTATCACATACACGTATTTAATCAGGCCCACACACATATCACATATGTGTCCTACTTCGTTTCGCTTGAACCAGGAAACTTCTGTGTGGGACTCGAAAGACTCGTTAATACGCCAGTAAGTAGGTGATGATCACATCAGTCACCTTCAAACCGTCAGCGGTACTAGCTGGACATAATGGCTACCCGGGTATTGAGCGATATGAAGATCAATAAGCAAGCTCGTCCATACTCTCCATGAAGCCTATCAGTAACACTACCGTATAGTCCGGTCTCTTTGTCTGATATGTCGCATATCATGTCAAGGGGTGGTAAACGTCAGACCCTAGTAACGTGATAAGTTATGCCGATGTCTGTCCTATAACAGTTCGAGAAACTACTGATATCTTTTATCAGTAAATCTCAGCAGCAGCCCTGGCCAGAGACTTCCAGTTATAGCCAATCGAGTATAGCACAACATCAACCCCCAATACCGGGAGAGACGCAACCCCTCCTATCGCTCATTGCCTCCATGTGACTCGGGACTGTACCTAAAATCCACCATTTTGCACGACTTCTTTGAGCTATGGTAGGGAGGAAATAAAATCATAGTGGGAGCCACACAAGACTCTATGACGATCTCAGGTCTACAGACTAACCTGTACCAGTGTCACCATAGGACTGCTATCTGACGATAGGTATACTACCACATAGGAGTCCTCGGCGAGTCCTGTTCAGTGTACCCATTCTCCAATGAGCACCTGTGTACAATCTTTGATGTCACACACCAATGGTTGTGGGATCAACCATCGCCCTCTAAGGGACAAGAAACGTACACACTAGTCTACTCTGGAATATCGATGCCCTAGTCTCGATATTCTCTCAACTAGGAACTGATTAAAGGATGTACTTTTGGACCACCCTGGTCCCACTAGTATGATCTCATCATAGTCCTGGCAGTCAAGTACATATCCTAAGAGTTTTATCAACATGTGAGAGCAAGACAGTAAAGAATACCAGTCAACATGTTAAGATAAAGAGTAATCAGATAGCATACTATCATGTCGAGCAAGAAAGTCCTATATATATATATGTTCAAGCATCTACTATACTATACATCACATGTACAATAATAGCCTCTAGGGCATACACATTCCTTACAACAACGGGCACTGCCTTATGTGGGGACCACATTATATCCAAAGTGATTAAAATGGGCCACAATAAGTGGGGAACATCATTTATATAAAATAGATATGTTTCATGCATATGGTGCAAAAAAAAATGGTGACCTCCCGACTTCGGGGGAGGGGAAGGGGTCTCGACCATCGGGAGGGGTCCCGATGGTAAACAAGAAGGCCAATTTGGGCTTCCTATGGCTTGTTTTGGCCAAAATGGAAGTTTCTTTTGTGAAACTTCATTAAAGTAGAAATTCATATGTTTAAATTTTATGCACAACATAAGAATGATATATTTATATCATTCTTACCATGATTGTGCAAAAATAAACACATATTTTGTGTTTAGGAACATAACATAAGTTAAACTATGTTCTATGAAAAAATACAATGTGTTTAAACATTAGATTCCATTATAGAGATATAAATTTCATATCTCAGAGAAAGGATATGATTTTTTCTATTCACATATATTTTGTTAGAAATCATGGGAGTTTCAACCCTTAATTTATGTTCTTATGAACAGAAAAAGTGTTTATTCTCGTTTCCTGATTATGAAAAAGAAATAAGATGGACTATTTCATTTTATTCATGACATGGGATGGCCCATGTCCTGCGTTCAGTCCAATTTTGTGAAGAATATTGTTCCCCTCCGAAAGACGGCGCACAGCACTGCGAAGTCCTGACGCTGGGGTTCGGGGCAGATGCTATTTGGTTTTATCCGTCCACCTCTCCGAAGATGCCAAGTTGATTTATGGCACCGTGTATCGGAGGTTTAGATGGATGCGGCCGATGTAGCAGAGTTCGTCAGATTCCCCCTCGCTTGAGGGGTTTTTGATTGTGGGGACGCTCTTCCCTGCAGGCGCAAGCCCCTGCAGTTAATTACGCTACCGCATCGCGGTAGCCACTTTCTCCTTCTCCAGAATTTCACTTCGTGTCGTGTGTGTTTGTTTTGTTTGTAGTTGCCCGTGGATTGTATACGGAGACTGAGTAATGCCGTCGCCCGTAGGACGTGGATTAGTCCAAATCCGTATTTACTTAGATTTGGGTTTGGTGTTTTCAGTTTAAGGATACATTAGCCGTGTTGAGGCTAAGATCAACTTAAACGTTCGTTAAGGATACGTTGGTCCTGTTTGAGACTAAGATCAACTTAACGTGGTGATCCATTTAATATATGGCCATCGGGACTCGTCACCTCTCTGACGTCGTTGAAGGATTACAACGATATGTGTCAGAGGAGTTCAGAGATGTACCCTTGAACCAAAGTTGATTTGGAGTTTTATAGTCTATTTGAATGTTTTAAGGATACGTTAGCCATGTTTGGGGCTAAGATCAACTTAAACGGGACCGTTTAGATCCGGCAAAAGTGCATTTGGAGGCTCTATTGTTCCAGTTTAGGGACGTAGTGGTCCATAGGTAGTTTAAGGAGGTTGCGGTCCATTGCCAGTTTAGGGACGTGGTAGTCTATGTTCCAGTTTAGAGACGTGGTGGTCCGTATTCCAGTTTAAGGACGTGGTGGTCCTTGTTCCAGTTTAGGGACGTGGTGGTCCGTTGTCAGTTTAGGGACACGGGGGTCCATATTCCAGTTTAGGGATGTGGTGGTCCATATTCCAGTTTAGGGACGTGGTAGTCCATATTCTAGTTTAGGGACGTGGCGGTCCATTATTAGTTTAAGGATATTCCAGTTTAGGGACGTGGTGGTCCATCGCCAGTTTAGGGACGTGGTGGTCCGATATTAGTTTAAGGACGTTTCGGTCCGATATTAGTTTAAGGATGTTTTGGTCCGATATTAGTTTAAGGACGTTTCGGTCCGATATTAGTTTAAGGACGTTTCGGTCTACGAGTTTAAGGACCCCGCAGTCCATATTGATGTGTGGTCGTCGGGACCCGTCACCTCTTCGACGTCGTTGAAAGATTACAACGATGGTTTTCAGAGGAGTTCAGAGATGTACCCTTGAACCGGTCGTAAATTGATTTAAAGAGCAGCCGTACTCAGTCAATTTAATTTAAGGACTTACGGCCAAAATTGGGCTAAGTCCAGTTGAAAATGTCCACATTTTGTTTGCATTTGGCCTGTTAGACCTTTGTTTGGGCTTTCCCCTTTTTAGAGTGATGCATAGCATTTATGCCTATTTTGATTGGGCTAACCCTTTTTATTATAATGCAGAGCATTTGTTTTGGTCTATTGGACCTCTCAATTGGGCTCTGCCAGAATCTGAATAATGCATAGCATTATTTTTGGTCTGTTTAGACTTTTGACTTGGGCCTGACCCTTTAGAAAATGCATTTCATTTATGAAGCGCTTTGCTCCAATCAGAGAGCGCAAGCGCTAATAGTGTTGACACGTGTCGTGCAAGCGCAGTGTGCTGCGCCTGCGCTGCTGACACATGGCGCGCTCTGGTGGCTTGCGCCAATCCAAGAGCGCAACAGCCTAGTTTACAAGTGCAAGGCACTATGATTTAAGAATCTTTTAGATTCAGGAACTAATGGTTCATACAAGAAGTGCAAATCACTATTCGTTTCCTTGATCTAATTTAGATCAAAGAAAAACAAGTTTTTCTTTTTATTTCATGAACCAAAGGTTTATAAAAAGTGCAAAGCACTATTTTTTTTATTTTTATTTTTTCTTGTTTTTAAAGAACCAGTGGTTCTTTAAGAAGTGCAAAGCACTGTTTATTATATGAAGATCATTGATCTGGTTTTTAGATCAATGATCTATTAGAAGAAATTTCTTCTATCTTGTGAAGCTTTTTATCTTTTTTCTTGAAATTTTTCTCAGAATTCTCTCTGTTTGAAGCTCTTGATTTTTCAAGAAAATGTTGATCTCCTTGAATTGAGGTCTAGGGTCCTTTTTATAGTGCCCATAAATTAGTTAAATTTGTTAAAGAGATCTTTCTCTGAGTGATTTGGGGAATTTTCCCCACCGTTGGATCTTTGATCCAAGGGCTTCTGTTTTACAGAAGAAAATCTTCTTGTTTTAACAAGAACAGAAGGATTTCTTTAGAATCTTAATTCTGTTTTGCGCAAACGCCCCAGCGCGTGACACGTGTCGCGCAGCGCAGCTGTGCTTGCGCATCAGCACTGACATGTGTCGCGCAGCATAAAGCGCAGCGCAACTGCGCCAGCGCATCTGCGCTGACACGTGTCGCGCAGCGCAAAGCGCAGCGCAACTGCGCCAGCGCATCTGCGCTGACACGTGTCGCGCAGCGCAGTGCTTGCGCAACTGAAGCGTTGCTTCCTTTGATTTTGCTTTAAACAGAGCTTTGCTCTCATTGGGTGCGCTGCCTTGGGCGCTGCACTGATGCATCCGCGCCAGACACGTGGCGCGTTGCGCGCAGCGCAAAGGATCCGAAACGTTGCTTCATTTATTAAAGTTTAAATTTTTAAAGCAAAGCTTTGCCCTGATTGGTGGAAGATGAAGCGTTGCTTTATCTCCCGCCTCGGAATTTGAACAGAGCTTTGCTCTGATTAGGGTAAACAAATGCCCCCCCACCGTTGCGCTTACGTGGCCCCAAACGTGAGCACAATGGTGGCGGAACTCCAACCGTTGCGGCAACTTTGGAAGTTGAAAGGGCACTTGATGCTTATAAATAGGACCTTTGGTCCTGCACAGATGATTGTCATCTTTAAAATTCTCATTTTCAGAAACTTCAGAGCTTTGCTCTTGCCTTAAAGAACTCTCAGAGTTAGATTTTCTTCAAGAGAAACTATTTAAGTAAGAATCAGTCTTAAATTAAATCAATTTTAATTAATAGAGCTTTGCTCTCATAGATCCTTGATCTAAAGAAAACCCTTCTGGGGCTTCACCAATAGAGCCTTGCTCTCAAGAATCTATTTCAGGGTTTCTCAACCCATGAACAGAACCTTGCATCTTTGGCAAAATATAGATTCCTTTGATCTAAAGAAAAGATGAACTCTTAAGAGCTTGAGTATGGATAATGAAAGTTAAAAATGGAGTTTTGTATTTAAAGGATTATATCATCTTTTAATAATAATGATCTCAGAGTTCTTGGTGGACTTCTTTAAATTTCCCTTATTATGGAATTTGATAGGCGTCACCCCTATTCGTAGAGCATTGCTCTCGAGGAGTTTGACTCTCTGTGCTCGTTTTTTAACAAGAATTCGCCTAATCAGTCGGTCTGCTAATTTTGTTGATTTTCTTTCATAGGAACAATGGCCGCCCATATGTATGCTCTTAACGAGATCATATCTTACGGGGACATCCGTCGACTTGGCCTCTCTCAAAATCGAGAGTTCACAAACGCGGAGTGTGCTGAAATCATGAGCCGCTTCAATGCATACAACGGTCCCTTGCTTCACCGGCGTTCCTCCCTTCTTAAGCTTATCGTGGGAGCCATCTGGGAAGTGCTTCCCCTGTTCTGTTCCGGTGTGCCGCTTAGGGCGTTGGATGCCGCTGAGGATAAGATGCACTCGGTGTACCTGTTGAACTTTATCTCAAAGAGACGGCGAGACAGTCTTATCGATCTCTTGCATGAGGTCTTTCAACAGTCTGCTATACTCGCTGCTTATCGGAGGGTGGAAGACATCAGGGGGGACCCTGACGCTTGTGCTCGCGAAAGAAAGCACACTAGGATGGTCCGTGAGGCTTGGAAAGTCATAGATAGGGTCGCTTTTGAGTTCCTCAATCCATGTCCTGGGTTCGAGGTTATTCCTTTGTAATAATGTTTTTCGTTTATTTCTTTTATGATTGTAAGAACTTCTGGCAAAATTAATGGAAATTTTTGTCTTTCCTAGCCTGTCTTATCTTTTGTTCTGAGTCTTTTGCTTATGCATGACTGAATGTGTCTCGAACGCTTGATCAAATGCAAATCGGATACTCTTTCTGTTGCTTTCTTCTTTCCCTTATTATCAGCATGCTGTCTTGATAAACATAATTGGCAGATAACTTAATTTCTCCGAGAGATAGCGATGGCTTAGGCCGCAGGTTCAGATCTGCCGCCTAAGACTTTTCAACTCTATGAGCCGTGAGGGTCTCATAGAGACTTTTCTCCCTACGGATCGAGAGGATCTCGTAGGTGGGTTTTTCTCCTTAGGAATCGTGAGGATTCCTAAGTGTGGTTTTCTCTTATAAGTCGTAAGGATCCTATAAGAGAATTTTTCCCTCTTACGAGTCGAGAGGACCCGTAAGCGGTTGTTTCCCTCCTCGTCGAGATTCGAGTTTGGAGAGTGAGACCCATGGATAGTATGCAAGAGCCCGTTTTGGGCCAACTTGCAGGGTCCCAGTGCTTATGAAACAGGCTTCTTTTATGCCTGCTGTCTAAGGCTTTATCTCATGAGTCGAGCCGCATCGAAAATTTCTCAAAAAGAACATCCTAACGTCATAGTTAACCTCTGCTCTTTAAGACAGAAGTCCGTTAGGGTCTGTGGTACTTAGGGTTTTGGCCGTTGTACCGTCGCATAAGCTGATATATTCCTCGATAGGCAATCGTGCTGTTCGAGTAGCCCTGCGACTGCCGTGTTTTTGATCCCTTCGGGGGCAGGACAAGACGTCTTCAAGCAATCTTCCTAGGCAGTTTGACCGTCGGAAGAGCAAGCGTTAGGAATTTGCCATGCCGCTTTTTACTTGAGGTTAGGCTCATTTTGGCGAGCCCCGATGAGTCATAACCACTCCGTGCTGGTGTGGGATGATCTCCGATAGTTTTTCAGGTTTTATGTGAGTTGCCGTCAAGACCCTGAAGTTAGGAATTTGGCCTTTGCTTCGTTTGCTGGCATCGCGTCTGCTGTATCGAGACGAATGTCGCGGTGGGAACTAGGGATTTTTGCCGTGGCTTCATTTGTTTGATTGTCACGTCTGAACCCTATTGGAGAAAGAATGCTGGGGTGACATCTCGTCTGCTGTATCGAGACGAATGTCATAGTTGTCTCTAGGTTGCTTGTGAACCGTCGAGGTTTGGAACTAGGGATTTTGCCGTGGCTCCGTTTGTTTGATTGTCGCGTCTGAACCCTGCTGGAGGAAAAACGCTGGGGTGACATCTCGTCTGCTGTATCGAGAAGAACGTCATAGTTGTCTCTAGGTTGCTTGTGAACCGTCGAGGTTTGGAACTGGGGATTTTGCCGTGGCTCCGTTTGTTTGATTGTCGCGTCCGAACCCTGCTGGAGGAAGAACGCTGAGGTGACATCTCGTCTGCTGTATCGAGACGGACATGTAGTTGTCTCTAGGTTGCTTGTGAACCGTCGAGGTTGGGAACTAAGGATTTTGCCGTGGCTCCGTTTGTTTGATTGTCGCGTCCGAACCCTGCTGGAGGAAGGACGCTGAGGTGACATCTCGTCTGCTGTATCGAGACGGACGTCGTAGTTGTCTCTAGGTTTCTTGTGAACCGTCGAGGTTTGGAACTAGGGATTTTGCCGTGACTCCTTTTGGTGATGTTGCGTCTGCTGTGTCGAGACGAACGTCGAGGTGGTGACCATTCCGCACTGGTGTGAGACGATATCCAGCTGTCTTTCAGGCTTTATATGACTCACCGTTAAGACCTTGAAGCAAGGAATTTGGCATTCGCTTCGCTTGCTTTGTCATGTCGAAATCCTGTTGGGGGAAGGACACTGCTGTTGGCATTGCATCTGCTGTAACGAGACGAATGTTGAGTTAGAGCTGGGATTGTGCCGTCGCTCCGCTTTATTTCGACCGCGAGCCTTTTTGTTGGCGTTGTATCTGCATCTTGATGGACTGCGAAGGAACACCGTTGCTAACATTTCGTCTGCTGTAATGAGACGAATACTAAGATAGTCTCTAGGTTGTCTGTGAACCGTCGAGATTTTGGCTTCGTTTTCTGATGGAGCCTGTCGGGAAGGTATGGTTCTCTTCTTATTTGTGCCCCTGGATTGTATACAGGGATTGATATGATCTCACCTGTAGGGCAAAAGTTTTATCATCATTTTTTTGTTTTATTTTCGCGATGCTCTATCATTTCAGCTTTTATATCGCGAAGGTCGCGATTGCCTAATCATTTCGGCTATTTTTCGCGGTGCCCAATCATTTCGGCTATTTATTTTATTTTTCACTCACTGTTCTTTTATTGTGAGTTGCCCAATCATTTCAGCTATTTTGTATGCATATGTTTTTACTTGCTGCTTTTTATTGCAAATTGCCCTATCATTTCGGCTATTTCGTATGAATGTGCGGCCTACCGGCTTTTCACCGTAAACCTGAAATTAGACACCGATTTCGGCATCAGCACCACTACAACTGAGATATTGCCAGGATAGAATCATCATTCGCCTCCGTCGATGTTGAACAAAGGTGGCTTAGCGAACAGGGTTAAGGTCTTGTCAACTAAGGCTTTTAACTTCATGAGCCGTAAGGGTCTCACAAAGGTATTTCTCTCTACAAGTCGTGAGGCTTTTGTAGGTGTATTTTCTCCTTAGGAATCATGAGGATTCCTGAGTGTATGTTCCTCCGTAAGTCGTAAGGATCTTACAAGAGGGTTTTCTCCTTGTAAGTCAAGAGGACTTATAAGGGTTGCTCATCATGCGCACATATCCCCAATCACGGATGGGATTTGGTCAGGGAAATGTTTATTCGCGCTCGTGGATTGTATACAAGGGTCAGTATTGAGCCACTTGTAGGGCAATATTGGAAGTTGTGGGGGGTTGCTTAAGCACAGGTTTAAGTCTCTGTAACTTAAGACTTTCAAATCTTATGAGCCGTGAGGGTCCCATAAGAGAGTTCTCCTTACGAGTCGTGAGGATCTCGCAAGTGTATTTTCTCCTTAGGAATCGTAGGGATCCCTAAATGTGCTGCTCCCTTGTGAGTCGTAAGGATCTCACGTGGGTGGTTTCTCCTTACAAGGTCGAGGGGACCCTGTAAGTGTCCTTTAACGAGGTTGCGCCCTTTCGGGTTTTCACAAACACTCGCCGGTAGTCCTACCGTTTTTACTCATGGAGCCCTTTCGGGTTTTCATCCGTGCCCATTTTGCTTATGGACATACCGTTTTTTTATATGAGGTCGCGCCCTTTCGGGTTTTCACGAACACTCGCTGGTAGCCCTGCTGTTTTTACTCACGGAGCCCTTTCGGGTTTTCATCCGTGCCCTTTTTTGCTTATGGACATACCGTTTTTATTTATTTATATATATATATATATATTATTTTTCCAGCCTACGAATGCTGCGGTATTAGTTTAAAGACGTTTCGGTCGTTTGCAAGTTTTAGGACATTGTGGTCCGTCATTAGTTTAAGGACGTTTCGGTCCCTGGGGCCTTCCCTATTAATGAGCATGATGCCCCCGGCGTCTCCATCTTTCCCGATGCGTGCGGTTGTGGCGGGCTTACCTTCCAGTTTTCGGAGACGACGAACTTGCCTTGTTGGTATTGATCTTCAACCCAGTTCTTTTATTGTGAGTTGCCCAATCATTTCAGCTATTTTGTATGCATATGTTTTTACTTGCTGCTTTTTATTGCAAGTTGCCCTATCATTTCGGCTATTTCGTATGAATGTGCGGCCTACCGGCTTTTCACCGTAAACCTGAAATTAGACACCGATTTCGGCATCAGCACCGCTACAACTGGGATATTGCCAGGATATAATCATCATTCGCCTCCGTCGATGTTGAACAAAGGTGGCTTAGCGAACAGGGTTAAGGTCTTGTCGACTAAGGCTTTTAACTTCATGAGCCGTAAGGGTCTCACAAAGGTATTTCTCTATACAAGTCGTGAGGCTTTTGTAGGTGTATTTTCTCCTTAGGAATCATGAGGATTCCTGAGTGTATGTTCCTCCGTAAGTCGTAAGGATCTTACAAGAGGGTTTTCTCCTTGTAAGTCGAGAGGACTTATAAGGGTTGCTCATCATGCGCACATATCCCCAATCACGGATGGGATTTGGTCAGGGAAATGTTTATTCGCGCCCGTGGATTGTATACAAGGGTCAGTATTGAGCCACTTGTAGGGCAATATTGGAAGTTATGGGGGGTTGCTTAAGCATAGGTTTAGGTCTCTGTAACTTAAGACTTTCAAATCTTATGAGCCGTGAGGGTCCCATAACAGAGTTCTCCTTACGAGTCGTGAGGATCTCGCAAGTGTATTTTCTCCTTAGGAATCGTAGGGATCCCTAAGTGTGCTGCTCCCTTGTGAGTCGCAAGGATCTCACGTGGGTGGTTTCTCCTTACAAGGTCGAGGGGACCCTGTAAGTGTCCTTTAACGAGGTTGCGCCCTTTCGGGTTTTCACAAACACTCGCTGGTAGTCCTGCTGTTTTTACTCACGGAGCCCTTTCGGGTTTTCATCCGTGCCCATTTTGCTTATGGACATACCATTTTTTTTATACGAGGTCGCGCCCTTTCGGGTTTTCACGAACACTTGCCGGTAGCCCTGCTGTTTTTACTCACGGAGCCCTTTCAGGTTTTCATCCGTGCCCTTTTTTGCTTATGGACATACCGTTTGTATACATACATATATATATATATATATATATATATATATATATTTTTTTTATTTTTTCAGCCTACGAATGCTGCGGTATTAGTTTAAAGACGTTTCGGTCGTTTGCAAGTTTTAGGACATTGTGGTCCGTCATTAGTTTAAGGACGTTTCGGTCCCTGGGGCCTTCCCTATTAATGAGCATGATGCCCCCGGCGTCTCCATCTTTCCCGATGCGTGCGGTTGTGGCGGGCTTACCTTCCAGTTTTCGGAGACGACGAACTTGCCTTGTTGGTATTGATCTTCAACCCAGTCTTGAAGACGTAGCAATCCTCGATCAGGTGACCCAGTAGTCGGTGATAGGGACAGTAGTTGGGCTCATTGACGTTATTTGGTCGCGATGGACGTTTTGGCTCCGGCAGATTTATGAGTCGGTTGCGCAACGCCAACTCGAACAGTCCCCTTGTTTTATCTTGCGGAAACGAGTAAAGACGTTTCAACTTTTCTTGGAGGGGTTGCTGCTTGTTGTTTCGGCAAACAACCGGTCTGGGGCCACTTGATTGCAGTTGAGCATTGGCTACGAGGGCTGTTTTTCCCTTCCCTTAATCCTTTTTGTTCGATCCCTTATTTGTGGGGCCGAGATTTTTTCCGAGCAGCGTGCGATTACACGGCTGAACGTTATCGCAACTTCTCAATTCTTTCATCTTTGAAATGGATTCCTTGAGGAGAGGGTTGAGGGCAGCTTCCTCGTCAGAGTCGCTTCCAAAGGTGATAATTTGCGATCCCTTGGAGTCGGCTATATGACAATCGTCGGCGGCTCTTTTGCGCTCATCTATCATATTTTTCTGATGTCTACGAGCTCCACACTTTGTCTTGTTGAAGTGTTGCTTTTGAGCGACATACCCTTGCCACCAACACTTAAAGGAGTCGCAGTCTTCGGTAGGATGTGTGATCTTCTGATGATATAAGCAGAAGTTAGGATGCATCTCTACTTCACCGAGAGTATTTTCTTTAGAGGGTGGTAGCACCATTCCCACTGACAGGGCTTTAGCGAACCTTTTCCTCGTCTTGAATTTGTTTTTATCCGCAACGGATGGCTTTTGATTTGACGGGAGCGCTTCGACTCTTTGGTCTAGTAGCCGGCGTTTGGCTCCTTCCAGTATGGCCATCTCATGCTCTTGATCGGCTTTAACTTTCAAACGAATCTCATTCAGGAAGGCATCGATCAACTCGTCTGACGGCCGCGGAATTTCTGGTTCAGGGTCCGCCTTCGGTTTCTCGGCGCAAGGAGCCTCTTTATTATCTGCCAATGAGTGAGAGATCACATGACAAGTTGCCCCCGGCGTGTCCGTCTTCTTTGGAGTATTCGGCTGTGGTGGGTTTACCTTCCAGTTTTCAGACAGCGCAAACTTGCCTTGTAGGTAGTGATCCTCGATCCATCCCTTAAAGACAAAACAATTCTCGATCGGGTGACTTACCGTTTGGTGATAAGGGCAGTAATCGGGATTATTGAAATCGCCTGGTCGCAACGGGCGTTTTGGATTCGGCAGATTGATGAGTCTGTTGCATACTGCTAGTTCAAACAGTCTTCTCGTTTTATTATGAAGAAACGAGTAAGGACGTCCTAGTCTCTCCTCGAGGGACGGGCGTGGATGCGCGTTATTTTGGCGAACGACCGGCTTTGAGTTGTTTGGCTATTGTTGAGCGTTGGCAACGACAGTCGCCTTCCCTTTTCCTTTCTCATTTCGATAGTCTGGTTTTGGAGGAGACGGTCCGTGGCCCATCTGGGCTAATTTGTCGATCAATGCTTGGAAGGTGGTCGGCCTGAAGAACATCATGAATTGTGAGATGGTCGCTTGCGGATCAAGAGTGCCCACAAACATGCCTACCGCAGGTGCCTCTTCTATGCGTTGTTCGCATTTCGACTATAGGTTCCGCCCTCGTGTTGCGTATTGGACCCACGTCTCGCCGGGCTTTATCCTGGCATTTATCAGTGCTGTTATCGGGGTGCGTTCACTAGCACTCGCGAATCTTTGCGTGAACAATAGCTCCATCTCCGCAAATGTTTTGACAGAGTCATTAGGTAGCTCCGAATACCATTCAAAGGCTGTTTCTGCTAAGCCGCCGACGAATTGACGAAGCAACAGCTTGTCATCGCCTCCAGTGTTGCCGTATAAGGCCCTGAATTGAGCGACATGTTGATGCGGATTCCCTGTCCCTTTATATACGTGGAACTTAGGGATCGTATATCCTGGCAGGTAACTGATTTGGTCATACCAGCCCGGATAGGGCCGTCCAGTTCTAACAGTTTGCCCAGCCGCTTCACTCGCCTGATGAGCTCGTATTTGCTGAGCTATATAGTCATCCAGTGCAGCCTTGGAAATATTTTCTTCCTTGGCTGCTGAAAGAGCAGGAGGAGGATCAGATGTTTCCCCTCCGTCATTTCCGACAATGACTGGAGGGTCTTCAGTTGGAGGGTCCGGCTGTAACATCATCCCTACCATGTCTTGGAAGAGGAGTGCCATTTGTTTTATGTTAGCCGCTTGTTCTGCAGCTTCTGTGTCCTTCTTTTCGAGGATTCTACGTTAGAAGTCAGCATCAGTTTCTTGTTCGTGACGCTGCTCTGATGATACTTCCGAATTTTCTTTCGGTTCGGTAAGTGCAGCCATCACAGTTATCATTTCCTGAAGCTTCTGCTGCTGCTCCTGGGCTTTCGTCACAGATCGGGTGAGCGGTCGGTGACCCGTTGAAGCACGGCTTTCCTCCTTTCCGGAAGCCATATAAACGGTGTGCACCACCATACCCCTAGACTTGGGGCGTTTGTGTTCGGTGTCTTTGCGATCTGCCGAAGACACATGGGCTTTTTGTGGCCTCCTTTTTTGAGTGATTAGAGTTGAGGGGGCCGTTGTAGTGGGCACCCAAGTAGATTTTGCTTTTTGTGGTTTGACAAAGTGATCCTTCTCCTGCCACATCTTCATCTTTTTCTGTCAGTGGGGATAGTTTTTATCAATCACCAACTCTTGGACCTGTCGCCAGACTTTGTAAATTTTAGAGGACAGCCGTTGAGGGGGCTGCTCTAGCTTCTTCTCTAGAGTATTCTCCACAGGTAAAGGAGTTCGTTTCAACATCGCAGTAGGAGAGTTTCTGCGCACCGTATTCAGCAATTCAAAGCTGTTCCCGGTTGGAACAGCAGCATCGATCCCCACCATCGGAGCTTGTGGCGTAAATCCAGAGGGGGAGTTGCCCCCAGCCTTTCTTACTCGACGCCAGTGGCGACGTCGAGCGTGTCTTGCGGATGGAGTCACCTCCGTTGTTGGATAAGCTTCTTCATGCCCCCTGCCCTGGGTAGGGGAAGCAGCTTTGAGGACCTTGCCTGGAGCAGCAACTGGAATGGCCAGCCTTGTAAAAACTGACTTTTCGGAAGGAGGAGTCTTTCCAATGATTTTGTCCGTTTGAGTCGGGATGGCTATCCGCTTTGCGACGGCAGCTTCGGGTATCGCAGGTTTGCGGACGTTCTGGCCCAGTCTGTTGAAAACTGAGGTATTGAAACTGGGCGACCCGTTGAGAGGGGTCGCGGCAGTGGTAAGTCGATCAAAGACCGGCTTCTTTGGAGCTTCTTGCGATGTCATTGGGGCATTGAAGCTCATCGGTGGGAGCATGGTCTCGAAGAATAGTCTAGTGGTGGCTTGAGTTACTTGCTCCACTGGCATCTTGAAAAGAGAGGCCGCTTGGGGCCCGTAAGTCACTCCTCCAACAGGGACGGGGCGAGAGTTGCAGTTGCGGGTAGTGCAGTTTGAAACCATCGATCTTCTGTTTTCTGCACGGAGCAAGACACCAAATCTTAATACCTCGAATCCACAGGCAACCACAGCAAACCGCGATTTGTTCGCGAACACGACACACGAAGTGTGGAGTGGAAAGAGGAAAAGGTCCCACCGGGCATGCCAGAATCTGTTCCCCTCCGAAAGACGGCATACAGGACTGTGAAGTCCTGACGCTGGGGTTCGGGGCAGATGGTATTTTGTTTTATCCGTCCACCTCTCCGAAAATGCCAAGTTTATTTATAGCACCATGTATCGGAGGTTTAGACGGATGCGGCCGATGTAGCAGACTTCGTCAGATTCCCTCTCGCTTGAGGGGTTTTTGATTGTGGGGACGCTCTTCCCTGCAGGCGCAAGCCCCTGCAGTTAATTACGCTACCGCATCGCGGTAGCCACTTTCTCCTTCTCCAGAATTTCACTTCGTGTCGTTTGTGTTTGTTTTGTTTGTGGTTGCCCGTGGATTGTATACGGAGACTGAGTAATGCCGTCGCCCATAGGACGTGGATTAGTCCAAATCCGTATTTACTTAGATTTGGGTTTGGTGTTTTCAGTTTAAGGATACATTAGCCGTGTTGAGGCTAAGATCAACTTAAACGTTCGTTAATGATACATTAGTCCTGTTTGAGACTAAGATCAACTTAACGTGGTGATCCATTTAATATATGGCCATCGGGACTCGTCACCTCTCTGACGTCGTTGAAGGATTACAACGATATGTGTCAGAGGAGTTCAGAGATGTACCCTTGAACCAAAGTTGATTTGGAGTTTTATAGTCCATTTGAATGTTTTAAGGATACGTTAGCCGTGTTTGGGGCTAAGATCAACTTAAACGGGGCCGTTTAGATCCGGCAAAAGAGCATTTGGAGGCTCTATCGTTCCAGTTTAGGGACGTAGTGGTCCATAGGTAGTTTAAGGACGTTGCGGTCCATTGCCAGTTTAGGGACGTGGTGGTCTATGTTCCAGTTTAGAGACGTGGTGGTCCGTATTCCAGTTTAAGGACGTGGTGGTCCTTGTTCCGGTTTAGGGACGTGGTGGTCCGTTGTCAGTTTAGGGACACGAGGGTCCATATTCCAGTTTAGGGACGTGGTGGTCCATATTCCAGTTTAGGGACATGGCGGTCCATTATTAGTTTAAGGACATTCTAGTTTAGGGACGTGGTGGTCCATCGCCAGTTTAGGGACGTGGTGGTCCATCATTAGTTTAAGGATGTTTCGGTCCGATATTAGTTTAAGGATGTTTCGGTCCGATATTAGTTTAAGGACCCCGCAATCCATATTGATGTGTGGTCGTCGGGACCCGTCACCTCTCCGACGTCGTTGAAGGATTACAACGATGGGTGTCAGAGGAGTTCGGAGATGTACCCTTGAACTGGTCGTAAATTGATTTAAAGAGCAGCCGTGCTCAGTCAATTTAATTTATGGACTTACGGCCAAAATTGGGCTAAGTCTAGTTGAAAATGTCCACATTTTGTTTGCATTTGGCCTGTTAGACCTTTGTTTGGGCTTTCCCCTTTTTAGAGTGATGCATAGCATTTATGGCTATTTTGACCGGGCTCTGCCCTTTTTATTATAATGCAGAGCATTTGTTTTGGTCCATTAGACCTCTCAATTGGGCTCTGCCAGAATCTGAATAATGCATATCATTATTTTTGGTCTGTTTAGACTTTTGACTTGGGCCTGGCCCTTTAGGAAATGCATTGCATTTATGAAGCGCTTTGCGCCAATCAGAGAGCGCAAGCGCTAATAGTGTTGACACGTGTCGCGCAAGTGCAGTGCGCTGCGCTAATGCGCTGCGCCTGCGCTGCTGATACGTGGCGCGCTCTGGTGGCTTGCGCCAATCCAAGAGCGTAACAGCGCAGTTTACAAGTGCAAGGCACTATGATTTAAGAATCTTTTAGATTCAGGAACCAATGGTTCATACAAGAAGTGCAAAGCACTATTCGTTTCCTTGATCTAATTTAAATCAAAGAAAAACAAGTTTTTCTTTTTATTTCAAGAACCAAAGGTTCATAAAAAGTGCAAAGCACTATTTTTTTTATTTTTGTTTTTTCTTGTTTTTAAAGAACCAGTGGTTCTTTAAGAAGTGCAAAGCACTGTTTATTATATGAAGATCATTGATCTGGTTTTTAGATCAATGATCTATTAGAAGAAATTTCTTCTCTCTTGTGAAGGTTTTTACCTTTTTTCTTGAAATTTTTCTCAGAGTTCTCTCTGTTTGAAGCTCTTGATTTTTCTAGAAAATGATGATCCCTTTGAATTGAAGTCTAGGGTCCTTTTTATAGTGCCCATAAATTAGTTAAATTTGTTAAAGAGATCTTTCTCTGAGTGATTTGGGGAATTTTCCCTACCGTTGGATCTTTGATCCAAGGGCTTCTGTTTTACAGAAGAAAATCTTCTTGTTTTAACAAGAACAGAAAGATTTCTTTAGAATCTTAATTCTGTTTTGTGCAAACGCCCCAGCGCGTGACACGTGTCGTGCAGCGCAGCTGTGCTGACACGTGTCACGCAGCGCACAGCGCAGCTGTGCTGACACGTGTCGCGCAGCACACAGCGCAGCGCAACTGCGCATGTCGCGCAGCGCAGTGCTTGCGCAACTGAAGTGTTGCTTCCTTTGATTTTTCTTTAAACAGAGCTTTGCTCTGATTGGGTACGCTGCCTTGGGCGCTGCGCTGATGCATCTGCGCCAGACACGTGGCACGTTGCGCGCAGCGCAAAGGATCCGAAGCGTTGCTTCATTTATTAAAGTTTAAATTTTCAAAGCAAAGCTTTGCTCTGATTGGGGGAAGATGAAGCGTTGCCTCATCTCCCGCCTCGGATTTTGAACAGAGCTTTGCTCTGATTGGGGTAAACAAATATGTGAATACATATTCTGATGATCTTCATCCGTCTTCATTTTCATCTTCATTGAAGATGATGTAAAGAGCAATGGCCATGGCAACTTTCACTGTGATAATAGATACTTGTAGGGGTTTCTATGGACCTTTTAATAGATCCTAATGTTGGGGAAAATGGGGGAATCAAGAACTATACTAAACGGTCAACCACGCAAAACGCAATATATAACGAAAGATAAAACAATGCAAGAATAAAAGAATCAAAGCAGAGAGAGACACAATATCTGTTTATGAGGTTCACCCACCATATGGCTAGTCTCCAGCAGAGCGGAATCTGCAAAACTTCCACTAATTCTTTTGTCAAGATTACACCAAGAACTAACCCTAGAAGATTTCTTTCAAATCTCTCATAACCGTCACCCTCTTTATTTTCAATAGCCTCTCTTGATATGATCTAATTTTCTCTAATGAAAAATCCTATTTATAGCCAAACCCTAATCCCACATGAATTAGTATTAAACAGTACTATGACAATACCCCGTCGAAAATACCCTGTGCGCCACAAAACTCCTTTGAGCCGGCTCAACATAATTATGGGCCGTCTCATACGAACAAAGAAGAATTTGTAATTCCAGACATGTTGTGAGCCAGCTCAACATAACTATGAGTCGTCTCAAGATAGGGTCAAGCCGTGATGGCTTATTGGATTTTCATAATCCAATTATTTAGTTGATGTTGTATAATATTAATAGATATATACATGTGTTTATTATATTGCGTATTTCTTAACATTGTATATGAGCTTGGTCACTTTGAGATAAGTTTTCAGGATATCAAATATCTTACGACATAAGCATTTGATGGATGATATTGAGCTTAAACGGAAAATCTATTGGAGCTTGGAGGATAATGGACTAGAGATTCTCGAAGTTCAAGATCAAGCTTCAAGAAGCTAAGGAGTCGAAGTCCAAGTTAAAGTGTGCGAAATGTCGAAGTTTCAAGAATTCAAGAGTTCGAGCTACGATTGTAATATCTAGGAAATCAATGTAAATATTTCATGGTTTATGAGATTAACCTATAAGAGCTCTGTTCTTCCCCCAAAAGACCGGACCGAGATGTTGGGACGTCTGTGTAACATTTCAGAAAAATAAAATATTATTTTTGGGAAGTTAAATAATTAAAATAATAAATATTATGAATATTTTGATATGTGGAGATTAGTTTTAATGATATAGTATAATTATATACCGATAAATTGGGAAATATTTGGGAATTTATATCAATTATTGATTTTAAAAGAATTAATGAAAATTGGGAATTTTACAATTTAGTATACAATGATTTGTATATAAGTTTGTACTACTAAACTCGATTAGTATTTAATTATGCATTAAGCGTGATTACGCACATGACATGCACCATGTCATATTGTAATTATACTTGTCACATTTTTAATTGAAACACGATTTCAAGTCTTATTAGTGCATGGTTTCATTTTGGGTTTTCAATTGTTTTAGAAATTGAAAAGAAAAGATAAGAAAAAGAAAAGATAAAGAAAAGAATAAACAAAGGGGTATGGGCAAGAGAGAGAAGAGAGAGAGAGGTGAGGGGTCATTTGACCATGGCCATTTCTTTTTCCCTCTTCATTATCTTCATCATTTTTCTCTCCCCCTCACCCATGGCTGCCCTCTTTTCTTCACCACCTCTACCTCCTCACAACACCCAATTTCTACCTCAAAACACCTCACCTCTCAAGAATTTTCTTAAGTTGCCAAATGAGGTAATTCTTTCACCATTAGTGTAGTATTTGATTCACTTTAGCATCCATATTAGTTTAGAAGTGTTTAAGTGAGGTTTAGTGAGGGTTGAAAATTCTAAGATGAGGGTTAGGGTTTTCCTTGACTTGGGAAGGTGTAATTGTGTGTAATTGTGGATTATAACCCTCTAGTGTCATAAACCAGGACCTAACATGAGACTAAAATCCCATAACCCAAATATAGAAACCCCGATATCGGAAGATTGTGGGAATGGTGATGATATTTAAAGATCTGCTATGACCCGGGGCACCTAAAAATTATTTAGCGATTACTGAGATGTGTGCAGGTGACCTAGAAGCTACCCTGAAGACCTGAGACCCATACCCCTAACTCTGGCCGTCGATTATTGCTTTCTGGCCACAAATTGCGACCAGGAGTTGGCCTCTGGGTCTCGTGCTTGGCCTGTGGTTCCCTTATCTTTAATTTATACCCCCCACATATGCAAAATTGGCTAATTTCACCTGGGGTAAAATCTGGATGTGTTTTTCTTAGTTTCTGATTTCGGTTTGTGAATTCTGTGAACTTGAACTTTGGCATTTATGTTTTGTCTCGGTCACTTGATGTTTGTACGTCGATATCGGGAGTTGTTGGGTTATTCTTGCATGCGCAGACTATAGGTTTTAACCTATGTATGATTCGTATGCCGTTTTGGTTTTCGTGCGCAATTTCTGTTTACGATGCTATGTGTGTATATATGTAGGTACCCTCACATGGACTTCGGATGACAAGGAGGAGGATGGCGACATCGACTTCGTCACGCAAGGGTCAATGTGAGTATATGCATATCTACGGGAGAAGTCGGGTGGATGGCGTATAACACCCCTGCAATTTCGTAGTGTAGTATACGAATACGTTAGTTATATATATATGTGTATCGTGAGACTTGTATAATTATCAAGATAGGCTTTAGGTGTTTACGGGTTAGTTTTAGTGTAATTGTAAGAAAGTGTTTTTAGTTAACTTCTTAGTCGCGAACCCTAGAGTATAGGTTGATACACACACACACATGGACACACGTGATATATTTTGGTGTATATGGTTATATGTATATATATATATATATATGTGTGTGTGTGTGTGTGTGTGTGTGTGTGTATGTATGGATGTGTTAATACACACACGCACACGGGTGATGAGGATAGTATATGATACTCGGAGGAGAGTCGATATGATCGGGCATGATGCTGTGAGATCGGTTATGTGATTTAGGTCGTTTTATGATATACTACATGATAGTATAGTGGATCTTTGGGTGTTGTGTTTTATACACACGCGGATATATGTTGATGGTATCGGAATGTACTAGACTATAGATCAGTACCCCTAATTCAGGATATTATGATAATGATACCAGATAAATAATGAACTATATGTGATAGTTAACCCGTACCCCGATTTTGGGATGCCGTACGATAGATTTACCGTACGAGAGATAATTATGATAATAGATCTGCACTCTTGACTCGAGAATGTCGTATTATATGTTTTATCGTACGTGACGCTATTGAGGCGGGATCACCGACTACTATATATATATATATCGAATCGGACATAGGTGGATTTCCTTACCCTTACGATTAGACTCTTAGTTTAGTCCCGTAGTTTATCAGGGAGATGTTAGACTGGGCTCGAGTCATACTTATTTTCAAAAACTAACGAATCGTGAGTATTTTAAAGACATGCCCTATTTTCTAAAAACAACGATTCGTGCTATTTCAAATGCCAAAATTGTATGACTCGTACTTATAAATGTATATTCTTATATGTTGCGTTGCTATTCATTTTCCGTATATTCTTGCCGTTCGCATCACATTGTATGCTTAATTGTGTTTTCATTAGTTATAATGAACCCATGCTGTCAGGACACCAGCACAATTACCGATGATGCGTATGCTCCACGTACACCTGCTTGCCGGCTCACACACATCATCATCGGTAATTTTCATGTCTCGTACACATTAGAAAACACTAATTCATTGGTATAAATTGCTAGATGATAGTTTCGACATAGTACTAGTGCGCTTGCTTTCATATGCTAGTTTAGACATTGCATTTATTACGGCGATATTTCATGCATGTGTATATTTATTTTTCATACAATATTATGAGGCTTATTACCGGTATTCACTGTTTATTGCATTTTGATTATAGAATTCGGATTTTCCATAAGATTTCTGGATTTGGAGAAACCGCAAGGATTTTATAAACTGATCATCATTTTTAAAAATAGAAATTGCGGTGTTCTCGTGATATGATGTGAGATATGTCCACCATGAGTTTTCTCGGCCCTTGAGCGATATCATACACCCGATTCGAGGAGGAGAATGAACCGTTTGCGGGTGCATGGTAGACCCGGTGCGGTACCCCGAGACAAGATGGTCATAGATGATGGCGTTGAGACTGGTAGGGGAGCATTACCGACAGGTTATTTGTGATGCGGCGGATATCCGGAGGATACCGACGTAGTCGTGAGATTTGGCTATATGGGCTAGTCCGGATTGCCGGAGCCCGAGATATTGAGATTTGATGATTGGGCCAGTCCGGATTGCCGGAGCCCGAGATATAGAGATTTAATGATATGGGCCAGTCCGTATTGCCGGAGCCCGAGATATTGAGATACTTGGGATATATATTTTGTGTCGATACTTGATATGAATTCTCTATTGATTTCATTGATGATACTTCGATTTTTATACATAAATCTCATTGAGATAAGAAAACAGTTTTATCATTTAGATGTATTCTATTTTCATGCATTCATACATCATATATATGATATGTTGCTACCTGAGGTACTGACACGAGCACTTGGTATTATACTTATGATTTAGATGATTACCTTTGCCATTCTAGATGTTTCAGGTTATATATTTATATATTATTGTATGACCCAGGAGAGATCATACATGCGATTTCTGCTCGGTGATGTTTTTTACTCACGAGTTGGAAACTCACCCTATTGTGCCACAGTTTCTTGCAGGTTTCTCCGTACAGATTTCGTTGCGGCTTGCTGGCACACTGCATCCTTCCGGGTGATTGCTTTGGTAGGTGGGTTCACCCGCATCGTGACCACCATTGTACTTTATTTATTTTCAATTGTATCTAGTAACTCCATCAACCAGACTTGTATTTTGATAGACTTAGAAGACCAGTATGTATATTCTTTCGACCATAGAGTCGCGCGCTGTATCATTATGGTTTTCCTCTGGTTTTCTTTCTGAGTTTTGATCCTTGCCCTTCGGCGTTGTATATTATATTGCACTGCGTGGTTGTGTCCGCCAATTGGCGAAGAGATAGCTCCTGCTTGGGGATGCCTTTATATCATGCATGTTTGTACCCGTTTGGGTCCAGTATTTACAGAGGAAACTCTGCCGAAATTTTTGGAAAGGACTTGATGTTTTTAAAATGCTTACTAAGACTTTCAAAGGGAATTATATATAAATTTTAAACAAGTTTTCTTTCACTTCTCTTTTAAATAGTTTAGATTTCTGGGCTTTTGCCTTACTTGAATTAGGTGGGGTCCTATAGACTTCACATGATTCAGGTGCCAGTCACGCGTTATTTCCGGTTCGTGACAAAGTTGGTATCGGAGCGCTAGGTTTAACCTTGGTTTGAGTCTAGGTTTGACTATGCGGAGTCTAGGGCGTATATATATATTCGGAACCTAGACTTGACCTTACGGAACTTAGACTTGGTCGAGGGGGTATTAGACATAAACTTTCGTCGCATAGGTTGATCTTGGTTGATGGAGTAGGTGACTTAAGTAGAGTGACTTACCATGTGTATATTTCACGGCATACTTACGATACACTACTCCGCTTAAGAAGCCTTAGGATGTACATTTCATTGCACTATAATCTATTCGTTCATTGATCTATCCTCATCGATATAGGTTTGTGGTTTCTGTTACCACGGTTGCACGGGTAGAGAGAGCTGCGGCTAGAGTTGCGGTCAGCATGAGCTCGTCTTAGACGAGGACTGATCAGGACGTAATTCCGGTGGCACACGATTGCATAGATATGTCATTTTATTTGTGTTCTCCGTGCCATGTGCGTTTGATGGATTTCTTTTACTAAAATTTCTCGAACGTGCAGATCAGCACCAGAGGATTGGGCCACTGCTAGAGGCCGGCTAGAATGTGATGACCGTCAATGCACCGTTATTCTTGATGATTGAAGCACTGTTTAGCGTGCGGATGAATGAGCCAGTTGCTGCTGCGATTGATAAGATATCGCCCCAGATGTTTGAAGCTATTGCATCATGAGTTGTACTTAGAGATATAATAGAAGATCGCTAGTCACCCTTGGATGAATGACTAGGACATGTGGTTCGTTTGCATATCCCGATACGAGGTTATCAGATTGATTGATTCCAGCTAGAGAAGACTTCACGCAAAGACGTTGAGAGTCGATAGAAAACGAACGAATTTCAGAAACCCATATTTCCAAGTTTAAGGTATTCGGAAAAACATGTAAGTAATTTTGTGGACCCTCTAGAAGAATGAAATCTTAACTCGATATAATGACTATGGAACCACTTTTGAACCTTAGGGTTTGCGGCAGTTCCGCGGTGCCATTAATGAGGCTTGGGTTTGCCCTTCTATGGCTGGTCCATAGATACTGTGGCATGTGTTAGTTATATATATTCCCTAGAGGCCATTGTTGTAAATATGATGTATATTATAGTGGATGCTTGGATATATATAGAGAGGACTTTTTTGCTCGACATGATAGTATGCTATTTGGTTTCACTTTATCTTAACATGTTGACTTGTATTGGTTTACTGTCTTGCTCTCACATGTTGATAAATCCCTTAGGATATATACTCGACTACTGGGACTATGATGAGATCATACCAGTGGGGCTATGGTAGTCAACGAGTATATCCTATAACTGTTCCTAGTCGAGGGTGTATCGAGACAGACCATCGATACACCAGAGTAGACTAGCGTATATGCATCTTGACCCATATGATGGGCAATGGATGATCCCATATCCATCGGTGTTTGACATCAAAGATGATGTACGGGAGCTCAGTGGAGACTGGGTACAATGAACGGACTCGCCGAGAACTCCTAGATGGTATTATACCTATCGTCACATAGCAGTTCTCCGGTGACACTGGTACAGGTTAGTCTGTAGACCCGAGATCGTTACAGAGTCTTGTGTGATTCCCACTGTGTTTTGATTTCCACCTTACCATGTACAAGAGGGCGTGCAAAACGGTGGCTTTTAGGTACAATCCCGAATCGCATGGAGGCAATGAGTGATAGGAGGGGTTTCGTCTCTCCCGGTATAGGGAGTTGATGTTGCGCTGTGTTCGATTGGCTATAACTGGAAGTCCCTAGCCAGGGCTGATATGGAGTGCTACTAGTAAGAGTTATCAGTAGTTTCTCGACCTTTTATGAGCCTCACATCGACACGACTTATCGGTTACCGGGGTCTGACGTTTACCACCCCTAGACTGGATATGCGACATATCAGACGAAGAAACCGGACTGTACGGTAGTGTTACTGATTGGATTCACAAAAGAATGTACAGGCTTGCTCGTTGATCTTCTGATCACTCAATACCTGGGTGGCTTTTACGTTTAGCTGACCGCTTGCAGCTTGTGGGTGTTTGATATGATCATCACCTACTGCCGGCGTATTGACGATTCTTTAGAGTCCTACACAGAGGTTTCCTGGCTCAGGCAAAACGGAGTAGGAGCACATATGTGATATGTGCGGGACCGAGAATAATACGATATGAGACACCGTATTCTATTCTCGCGATATGAGATATCGGCCGGGTATATGTGATATAGCCGGGTCATCGGATCAAGTGTTGATTCGATGAATTGGTACATGTTATATTAGTCGGTTATATGCTATATAGCCGGATTATCGGATCAAGTATTGATTCGATAATTTAATGTATAATTATATATGAGATATATTACATTACGTTAACTAATATAAGCTCGCTTTATTGATTCATTTTCTCACTGGATAATACATTGATGTATATGCGATATATGTTAATTGTATTATTTTCTTTTGTTACAAAATATATTATATATGTGATATATAATATTGTAATATGTTAGGGTTACAAATGCAACATGGATTTTGAATTTAAACCAAGATTAGGGTTAGCTTTTTGGATGAGGGTTAAGGAAGTTTCATGAAGCTTTGATTTTGTCATCTTGCTTTGATATTTTATGAAGATATTTGTTAACCCAACCCAAACCTTTAACCTTAGTTTATTCTCTACATGGGTTAAAGCCTTCATTGTTAACTCATGGTTGCAATTGTAACCACAACAATAATTTTATTATTCATCACAAAAGAAAAAGTTTCATCTTCTTCTTCTTCTTGCTCTTGAAATGCTTCACTAGGTTTTGTGAAAGTGGTGAATAAAAGTGAGAAATTGAAAACAAAAGAGAGCAAAACCTAGTGAAGCATTTCAAGAGCAAGAAGACTACAAGAAGACTACAAAAGAGAGCAAAATAGCTTTGGATGCACCGACACCTTCTCGACATTGAAGGAAGGACATATCGACGACAGTGTTTACGATTTGAGATTTGGTGATTCAAGTATCACGTATCCGTCATTTTGGACTTCGGTATTTTGGGCGATTTATTTGCATGATTGAGATTTTGTGCACCACAGTGCACTCGACTTCGATTTGATGTCATTAGAGATGTGTGGTTTGGATTTCATGCCTATGATATGTATGTGATTTGATTTGTGCATTCGATATAGTTTTCTTGTACTTTTAGTACTTTGATTTGATTTTGTGCATGTTGATGCATGTGGTTGTGAGATTGTATACCATGGTATACCTGATTTGGATTGATGCATGTTGTATACCGTCGATTTCGATTGTGATATTCGATATTTGTCTTTGTGCACCTTGTGCATTTGATTTGGATTCTTGCGCATACTTGACGCACTTGATGCGATTTCGGTGCACACAAGATGCACTAAATTAGGATTCTTCATGAATATCAGATGCACCTGATATTGTTGTCAGGCACACTCATTGCCTTTGTCAGTGTAAGTCGACGTTAGACACTCCACATGATGCGGGGAGGCGGAATAGGAAAAACAATCATTTTGTTTAAACTAATATCGACTAACTTTACGAATCTTTGCTAAAACCTAACTAACAACTATATAGAAGTGATTAGCTACTATGATAGATGATTATACCTAATGAATCAAGTCCTTCTTGTTCTCGTTGATCACCTCCTCGTCGGCCTCCTCGATGTAATAGAAGATCCACCCGAGAGCTACTTCTCTAAGTTTTAACCTCACACTTGAGATAACTAGGTGGTTATGAGTGCTAATCAAATCAACCTAGAGAATATAGAAAAGGATTAGGGATCTATTAGTCTTGCTGACCCTAGAATCTCAACACATGAGAGGATTAGGGTTAGTTCTTGAAGATAGAGAGCTTGAGGAGAGAGAAGGTGAGAGTGAGAATGATATTGAATTATAACTCATTTTAGAATATATGAAGCATGGTAATTATTAAAATGAATAACATAATAATAATATCAACCATGTTTCATTAACTCTCTTTGGGTGAATCATCTCATGAGTCATTAAGTAATAAATGCTTCATTAACTCATTAGATGAATCACACCATAAGTCACTAATCCATTTAATGCAAATTCCACCTAAGCCTCCAACTCATCAATCTTCTAGAAGCTTCTCGACTAATTACGAGAATGCCCCTCCCATCCGTGAAAACACGGAAATACTGAGACTGTATAAATCCAATAATCCAATACTAGAATCTGGCTTAAACCAAAGCCTGCTAGTATAAACTGTCCGAACATCGTACGTGCGTAAAAACACATACGTGTCCGAACCCTGTCGTAAAACCATACGACCTCTATATCATTTCGCCTGAAGCAGGGAAACTCTCTGTGTGGGACTCTAATGACTCAACATTTACGCTGGCAGTGGGTTTAACCACAGGACGCAAGCGGTACTAGCTGTACGTAACGGTCCCCAGGTAGATGTCGATAAGAAGGCCGATGAGGAAACCCATCCGAACTCCTACTGAGCCTGATGTGACAATTTCCGTACAGTGCAGTCTGTTCGTCTAGGACTATCGCATATCGGGCCTAGGGGGCGGCAAGCGTCAGTCCTCTATAAGCAGTATAAGTCGTGTTGGAGCGAAGCCCATTACACCTTGAGAAGCTACTGGAAATCCTACCAGTAAATCTCGTTTGCCCTGGTCAGGGACTTTGCGTAATGGCTCTCCAAACACAGCGCGATATCAACTCCCAATATCAGGAAAGACGGATCCTATCTAACCGCCACTGCCTCCAAGTGCTTCGGGACTGCACCTAACTTCTACCTGTTTGCACGATTCCTTTGAGCCGTGGTAGGGTAGCAATCTAAGAACAGTGGGAACACACTCGAGGTGAAACAACAGTGTCAAGTCTGCGGACTATGCTGTACTCATGTCACCTGGGAACTGTTAACCGACGACGGGTATAATACCAACCAACAGTTCCCTGCGAGTCCTGTCCGGTGTACCCGTAACCCAACGAGCACCTGTATACTATCTCCAGTACAACATACTGATGGCTATGGGACAGACTATTTCCCCTGCTGGGATGAGAAGCGTACACACTAGTTTACTCCGGAGAATCGATGCCCTGTCTCGATAATCCTACGACTAGGGACCTGAAAAAGGATGTGCTTGTAGACTACCGAGCCCCCACTAGTGTGACTGCCATTGCAACGCTGGTAGTCAAGCAAGATCCTAAGGGCTCTATCAATATGTATTCTCGATATGCTAACATATACACATATTAAGATAGATACAAACCAAGTAGCGTACTACCATGTTTAGCAAGACTGTTAATATAACTGTGAATATCCCAAGCTTCCATTAAGTAATATACAAGTTAGTATGATACAATAATGGCCCCTAGGGCATATACACTAACAATCTCCCACTTGCACTAGGGCCATGTACTGGCGTATCGAAGACCTATAATCTCGAATAGCCTCTCAAACTGAGTCTGGGGTAAGGCCTTTGTGAATGGATCTGTAGTGTTCTCCTCTGTAGGAACTCTCCGGATCTCGATCTTCCGGCGATCTATGATCTCCCTGATCGGGTGATACCGCCTTAAGATGTGTCTGGACTTCTGATGGGACCTGGGTTCCTTTGCTAAAGCTATAGCCCCGTTGTTGTCACAATACAGAGGTATTGGATCAATAATGGATGGAACCACCTGAAGTTCTGTTAGGAACTTCTTCATCCAGACTGCTTCTTTTGCGACATCGCAAGCAGCGATATACTCCGCATCCATCATCGAGTCAGCAACGGTGTCCTGCTTGGAACTCTTCCAGCACACCGCCCCTCCATTGAGGGTAAAGACATAACCTGACATGGACTTGGAGTCATCCTTGTCACTCTGGAAGCTTGAGTCAGCAAAAGTCTTGATCTTGAGGCCTGTTCCTCCGTAAACCAAGAACATATCCTTAATCCTTCTCAGGTACTTTAGAATGTTCTTTACTGCTATCCAGTGCTTCTTCCCTGGGTCTGACTGATACTGGCTTACCACGCTCAGTGTGTAAGCTACATCTGATCTGGTGCACAACATCGCATACATTATAGAGCCTACCGCAGAAGCATAGGGTATAATCGACATGCGATCCCTTTCCAAATCAGTCTTGGGAGATATCTCTTTGGAGAGGGTGATTCCGTGACAAGCCGGTAAACTACCGCGCTTAGAATCTTCCATACTGAATCTTTTCAGTATAGTGTTGATATACCTGGACTGCGAAAGTCCCAACATCCTCTTAGATCTATCACGACAGATCCGGATCCCCAGAATGTAAGAGGCATCACCCAGGTCTTTCATGGAGAACCTGTGTGACAAGAATCCTTTGACAGATTGTAGCATAGGAATGTCATTTCCTATTAAGAGAATGTCATCCACGTACAAGACGAGGAATACGACAGTTCGTACTACAATTTTACTATATATACATGGTTCATCTAGATTTTTGATAAAGTCATATTCTTTGACCGTTTCATCAAAATAGATGTTCCAACTCCGCGATGCCTGCTTTAGCCCATAGATGGACTTAAGCAACTTTCACACTTTCCCGCTGCTCCCACTCTGATTGAAACCTTCTGGCTGATCCATATAGACGCACTCTTCTAAATTACCATTTAGAAAAGCCGTCTTTACGTCCATCTGCCAGATCTCATAATCATGGAAGGTAGCAATGGCAAGAAGGATCCGAATGGATTTGAGCATAGCCACTGGAGAAAAAGTTTCGTCATAGTCCAAACCAGGTCTTTGACGAAAACCCTTTGCAACAAGTCTAGCCTTATAGGTTTTCACCTGTCCATCTACACCAATCTTTTTCTTGAAGATCCACTTGCATCCTGTGGGTTTTACTCCATCTGGAGCAAAGTACAAAGTCCATACTTTGTTGGTGTACATGGGCTCCATCTCGGTCCGCATTGTATCCAGCCATTTTACTGAGTCTCCGCTCTGGATGGCCTGCTGGAAGCTAGTAGGTTCATCATTATCAATGATGCAATCTTCTCTATCCCCGTCTATGAGAAAACCGTAGTATCTCTCAGGCGGATGAGACGGCCTACTACTCCTACGGAGGGGTGCGGAAATGTCCTGTTCTTCTTGAACTTCTGGTTCTACCAAACTTTCAGTAGTAGTTTGTGGTTCTGGAATTTCTTCCAGTTCTATTGCGCTCCCACTTGTTTCCTTTTCTAAAAACTGCTGTTCTAGAAAATGGGCATTACGAGAAACAAATACCTTTTGTTCCTCTGCGTAATAGAAGAAATACCCCTTGGAGTTCTTTGGATATCCCACAAACTTACACTGTACTGATCGTGCCTCAAGTTTGTCCGCATGCTGCTTTTTAACAAAATCTGGACATCCCCATATCTTCAGATACTGAAGATAGGGTTTCTTCCCACTCCACATCTGATATGGTGTGGTAGGCACAGTCTTGGTAGGAGCTTTGTTTAAAAGATATGCAGCTGATTCTAGCGCATAACCCCAGAAAGATCGCGGTAACTTAGCATTACTCATCATGGAACGTACCATATCCAATAGGGTTCGGTTCCGTCTTTCCGATACACCGTTATGCTGTGGAGTGTATGGAGGAGTAAGCTGAGAGGGAATTCCTTTCTCTTTTAGATAACCCAGGAACTCGACACTTAAGTATTCACCACGTCGATCAGATCTTAGTGTCTTGATACTTTTGCCGGTTTGGTTTTCTACTTCATTCTTATATTCTTGGAATTTCTCAAAGGCCTCGGATTTATGTTTCATTAAGAAAATGAATCCATACCTAGAGTAATCATTCGTAAAAGTAATGAAATATGAAAAACCACCTCTTGCATGTGTAGACATTGGACCACATACATCGCTGTGTATGAGTCCTAAGAGCTCGCTCTTACTCCATGTTCAGTGAATGGAGTCTTTGTCATCTTTCCTTTGAGACATGATTGACAAGTGGCATAAGATTGATATTCGAACGGATACAAATATCCTTCTCTATGTAACTTAGTTAATCTTGTCTCATTGATGTGACCTAGTCTACAATGACATAAGAAAGCCTGATTTATATCAGGAGACTTTCTTTTTAGTGTGTTCTGGACATTGAAAATCTGTAAATGGTTTAACACATATATACCGTTATCTAGTGTACCGGACCCAATCAAACTATGATTAAGGTGGATGTTAACAATATCGCTTACAAACGTGAAATCATAACTTTCTTTTGATAACAACGATACTGATATGATATTACACGTTAAACTGGGTACACAAAAGCAGTTATGTAAAACCAAAATATGTCCACTCGTCAATCCAAGGTGATAATCCCCTACGGACACAGCACCCATGCTAGCTCCGTTAGCAACCTGGAGGGTCATATCGCCAACCTTCAGTACTCTACGATTTCTCAGTGCCTGCAATGAATTGCATATATGAGATCCTGATCCGGTATCCAATACCCAGGAAGTAGAGTTGATTAACAGACAATTTTTAATTACAAACACACCTGAAGTCGAAGCCACAGCTTGTTTCGGGTCCTGGTTCTTGGCAATCCAAGCTTTGCAATTTTTCTTCCAATGGTCTTTTCTACGACAGTGGAAGCACTCGTCTTTTGCCACTACTGGCACCGCAACCTTTACCTTTTCCTTAGCTCCCACCTTACCAACACCACCTCTTGGTTTGGTAGCGGCCTTCTTCTTCCTTCCTTTGGCCCTAGTCTTGGACCCGGAAGAGGAAGCACTGCGAACAAACATAGCGGGTGTTTCCCTTGCTTTCTGCAAAGTGCCCTCTGCACTCCTCAACATGTTAAGGAGTTTTGGAAGTTCAACTTCTTTTCCTTGAATGTTGAAATTCAGAATAAACTGGGCGTATGTGGAAGGAAGGGACTGAAGAACCAAGTCTGTATATAGCTCGTTCTCTAAAGTTGTCCCGAGGTCCGCGAGCTCTTCTATATAACCAATCATCTTAATGACATGTTCTCCTACAGATGATCCGACGGCTAGCCTCGACTGAAACAAGTTCTTCGAGGTCTCGTATCTAGCCATACGAGATTGCTCTCCATACAGTTCCTTGGTGTGGAGAAATATGGATTCAAGATCCATATTCTCGTGCCTTCTCTGATGTTCATTATTCATAGAGGCAAGCACGATGCATTTAGCCTTCGCTCAATCTATCTCCCATGTCTTGCGGATTTCCTTATCCGTGATACTGGATTCTGGACCAGGGCCAACATGTGCCTTAGTAGTAAGGACATACCCCAATTTGCCATAAGTAATTGCCATCTTAACATTCCGGAACCAATCTTTATAGTTTGGCCCTGTCAAAATATTTTTATCTAATAGTAACTTAAGGCCTGTCATGTTCTGGGTCGCTGCAATGAGAGAGAGAGAGGGAATACTTTAGTATGATGCTCTTGCAAGTTTAGAGTGGTTTTTAGTTTATCTAAACTGGATGACTCCCACTGTTTCTCGAATCTTCCTCAAACCAAAAAGGAAGAACTAGTCAGGACTATTCTCACTATAAAATACTTGCTTAACCGTTCAGCCAAGCCGGTGTCGGTACTTCGAGGGAGGTTTTATGACGCTTTCGCATAGTTCCTTAATTAAATAACCTCTTTTCTCTGGAGGCGTAGCCCCGCTGACACCTTTCTCGACACCTACTTGGTTTATAGCATTGATCGTTAAGTGACGAATCTCCTGATGAGTAGCGAATACTCACAGTAGGATCAAAATCCAAATATCATCGTGTGATAAAGCTGAAGGAATCCTACCAAAATTATCACACTCCAAATGGTATGCATCTCTTTGCAAATTTCAGTTTCTTTAGAAATTCCTGATATCAATTTCTGCCCCATGCTCTTATGACCTTGGCGTTGGTCAAAATGTCATAAGTCACATGTCAAGATTTACCCATCATTATCTTATTAATTTGAACCCATCCGTACATACCCCTGACGTTGGCCAAATGGTATTACGACTGTCCCAAACCAACCCATCTATCTATGCAACAAATGAATACCCAGCAGCTACCAAACACTATGCCTTGGCGTTGGTCAAAATACATAGCTTGAATACTATTGAATACCCAAATGAAATGACGGAGGTCTACGAATGGTTTTGGCAAAACCGTGAATGTAGTGAACTTGATATGATCAAAGGAACTTGATAGCTTTTAAAAGGAGTGGTTAAAACTCCGCAATTAAAAATATATTCTGTTTTAAAAATAACCGAGTGGTTTCTTTTAAACTGTTCCAACGATTCAACTTTGGTTTATTTTCTTTGCATTAATATAATGCGTCCCATCAATTAACCTATCATTGCAGAAAACAACCAAAATACAACGTCCTCTTATGCCATCCGCATTCGCCACTGGGCCCCGTCATTCACCCGTTAGGTTACTTAACTAACGACAGAGCGGGGGCTGGGCTAGCGCGGGTGTAAAACATAAGTGACGCCTAATAGATATCATAAATAGATATTGTACATTCGTCAGACGCAATAATAGGCATTCTAGATCACAGATGAACATATGGATTTTCTACGAATCCGCATTCCTTTTGAGCCTGCAAAGAAAGACGGATTACACAGCCGCGATGAATAGCCAAAACTCCACCCTAGACCCCTACGGGTACGACAAACTACCCACCAAGTACCCGAAGTGAAGCGGTCTCCCTCAACAATATGATTAGGCCACTAAACACTTCAAAGTACCCGGTAGTTTGTGCACCCCACCTTGGGTCTATCCTAAGAGCAAAAAACTGTAAATGAAATAATACAACGGTGGCTACAAGCTCAACCCGGATGTGCCCCGCAAAATAATATTACAACAATTTACAAATTACATTTGAATGAAAGAAACGCTCGTCTCACATCCCCGGCTATCCATTCACGACAATCCAACAAGTCCACAAACACAAACCAGTAAAAACCATTACAGAAATGTGCAACCCCTGGTAACCGACATACTAGCAATTAGGGGAGGTTTACGAACACATTAAACACATCACAGATATAATCAAGTTAGCCAAACATCTTAGAATTTCAATCAAGCAAACACAAATGATTCTATTCCAAATAATTCTCTGTGCACATAAAACCTGAGCAGAAACAAATCATCCCAGAAAACACAACATCAACACAGAAGAATATCTGAGCAAATTTGGGTTGACTCGGAGTCAACTCGGCCGCGGCGCTTTGGTCGAGTCCCAGTCCCAAATTTCTTCACAATTCTTAAAATTCCCTGCTTGTATTTTTAAGGGTCCGTGAAAAATTTTTAGACCCCGTTTTAAAATCGGCAGAAACTCAGTGAAAATGATGTTTTTTCGGGTTCGTTTTCCGATCGAATTTCTAACGAATTTGCTAACAAGTTAGTTATGGTTTAGCGAGGCTCTGATACCACTGTAAGTCGATGTTAGACACCCCACATGATGCGGGAAGGCGGAATAGGAAAAACAATCATTTTGTTTAAACTAACATCGACTAACTTTACGGATCTTTGCTAAACCCTAACTAACAACTATATAGAAGTGATTAGCTACTATGATAGATGATTATACCTAATTAATCAAGTCTTTCTTGTTCTCGTTGATCACCTCCTCGTCGGCCTCCTCGATGTGATAGAAGATCCACCCGAGAGCTACTTCTCCAAGTTTTAACCTCACACTTGAGGTAACTAGGTGGCTATGAGTGCTAATCAAAGCAACCTAGAGAATATAGAAGAGGATTAGGGATCTATTAGCCTTGCTGACCCTAGGATCTCAACACATAAGAGGATTAGGGTTAGTTCTTAAAGATAGAGAGCTTGAGGAGAGAGAAGGTGAGAGTGAGAATGATAATGATAATGAATTATAACTCATTTTAGAATATATGAAGCATGATAATTATTGAAATGAATAACATAATAATAATATCAATCATGCTTCATTAACTCTCTTTGGGTGAATCATCTCATGAGTCATTAAGCAATAAATGCTTCATTAACTCATTTGATGAATCACACCATGAGTCACTAATCCATTTAATGCAAATTCCACCTAAGCCTCCAACTCATCAATCTTCTAGAAGCTTCTCGACTAATTACGAGAATGCCCCTTCCATCCGTGAAAACACGGAAATACCGAGACTGTAGAAATCCAATAATCCAATACTAGAATCTGGCTTAAACCAAATCCTGCTAGTATAAACTGTCCGAACATCGTACGTGCGTAAAAACACATATGTGTCCAAACCCTGTCGTAAAACCATACGACCTCTATATCGTTTCGCCTGAAGCAGGGAAACTCTCTGTGTGGGACTCTAAAGACTCGACACTTACGCTGGCAGTGGGTTTAACCATAGGACGCAAGCGGTACTAGCTGTACGTAACGGTCCCTAGGTAGATGTCGATAAGAAGGCCGATGAGGAAACCCATTCAAACTCCTACTGAGCCTGATGTGACAATCTCCGTACAGTCCGGTCTGTTCGTTTAGGACTATCGTATATCGGGCCTAGGGGGCGGCAAGCGTCAGTCCCCTATAAGCGGTATAAGTCGTGTCGGAGTGAAGCCCATTACACCTTGAGAAGCTACTGGAAATCCTACCAGTAAATCCGTTTGCCCTGGCCAGGGACTTTGTATAATGGCTCTCCAAACATAGCGCGATATCAACTCCCAATACCGGGAGAAACGGATCCTATCTAACCGCTACTGCCTCCAAGTGCTTCGGGACTGCATCCAACTTCTACCTGTTTGCACGACTCCTTTGAGCTGTGGTAGGGTAGCAATCTAAGAACAGTGGGAACACACTCGAGGCAAAGCAGCAGTGTCAAGTCTGCGGACTATGCTGTACTCATGTCACCTGGGAACTGTTAAGTGACGACGGGTATAATACCAACCGACAGTTCCCTGCGAGTCCTGTCCGGTGTACCCGTAACCCAACGAGCACCTGTATACTATCTCCAGTACGATGTACTGATGGCTGTGGGACAGACCATTTCCCCTGCTGGGATGAGAAGCGTACACACTAGTCCACTCCGGAGTATCGATGCCTTATCTCGATAATCCTATGACTAGGGACCTGAAAAATGATGTGCTTGTAGACTACCCAGCCCCCACTAGTGCGACTGCCATCACAACGCTGGTAGTCAAGAAAGATCCTAAGGGCTCTATCAATATGTATTCTCGATATGCTGACTTATACACATATTAAGATAGATACAAAGCAAGTAGCGTACTACCATGTTTAGCAAGACTGCTAATATAACTGTGAATATCCCAAGCTTCCATTAAGTAATATACAAGCTAGTATGATACAATAATAGCCCCTAGGGCATATACACTAACAGACAGGTGTTTCGTGCTCACCCGTTGCACTTGGATTTTGTTTCGGTGCACATTTATGGCACATTCATTGATTTTGATTTCTGTGCGCACCAGACGCACGTGGTATTATTACATATACTATCGAGTATGATTTTCTTTGAGCAGTACATTTTTATAATGTTTACTATTTGGTCTAGTAACTGAGCAGGACTAGTCAGAGGACAGTACCTGAATATGTTTTTGCATGCATCGATAGTTACCAAAGGGATTTCCAAAAGGAGCTGTAGTCTCAGTATTTACCTATGTGTCCGAGATGACACGAAATATTTTACAAAGGAAACCCTTCTAAATTATTTTCAAAACAGCGGGACATGTATGTTAAATAAAGGATATATATACAGTCATTTTCTTACACTAAACGTCCGCTACTTATGCCGTGATACGCGCATCGCACAACGATTTGAAAAAGGTTTGGCATGCATTTCTTTCACATATTTTGACGAGTTTACAACGATGCGTACTATGTACATATTATAGTTTTGAGTATATCATGTTGGTTTTCGGATTGGATTTTGACGTTGGTATCTTTCCCATAACTCCGATGATTGCGTGATGCTTGACGGAGTTTTGTTTTTGAGTTATATACTCGTTTTCATGCGCATGCATTGCGCTACGATGTGCTTTATTTATTTATGATTTCAGAGCCCCGACGACTTGATTATTTTACTGAAATGTTTTAGTATTTGAGGGGTTTAAATTTAAATTCGGGGACCGAATTTATTTAAGGAGGAAGACCGTAACATTTCAGAAAAACAAAATATTATTTTTGGGAAGTTAAATAATTAAAATAATAAATATTATGAATATTTTGATGTGTGGAGATTAGTTTTAATGATATGGTATAATTATATACCGATAAATTGGGAAACATTTGGGAATTTATATCAATTATTGATTTTAAAATAATTTATGAAAATTGGGAATTTTACAATTTAGTATACAATGATTTGTATATAAGTTAGTACTACTAAACTCGATTTGTATTTAATTATGCATTAAGCGTGATTACGCACATGACATGCGTCATATTGTAATTATACTTGTCACATTTTTAATTGAAACATGATTTCAAGTCTTATTTGTGCATGGTTTCATTTTGGGTTTTCAATTGTTTTAGAAATTGAAAAAAAAAGATAAGAAAAAGAAAAGATAAAGAAAAGAATAAACAAAGGGGTATGGGCAAGAGAGAGAAGAGAGAGAGAGGTGAGGGGTCATTTGACCATGGCCATTTCTTTTTCCCTCTTCATTATCTTCATAATTTTTCTCTGCCCCTCACCCATGGCTGCCCTCCTCTCTCCACCACCTCTACTCCTCACAACACCCTATTTCTACCTCAAAACACCTCATTCCCTTCATTAAAAATGTATACAAGCTCACTACAAGCATGGGAGACCAAGAAAGTTGGGATTTTGAGCACTTGGGGCAACTCAAGAATTTTCTTGAGTTGCCAAATGAGGTAATTCTTTGACCATTAGCGTAGTATTTGATTCACTTTAGCATCCATATTAGTTTAGAAGTGTTTAAGTGAGGTTTAGTGAGGGTTGAAAATTCCAAGATGAGGGTTAGGGTTTTCCTTGACTTGGGAAGGTGTAATTGAGTGTAATTGTGGATTATAATCCTCTAGTGTCATAAACCTAGAATTAACATGAGACTAAAACTCTATAACCCAAACTTAGAAACCCTGATATCGGAAGATTGTGGGAATGGTGATGATATTTAGAGATCTGCTATGACCCGGAGCACCTAAAAATTATTTAGCGATTACTGAGATGTGTGCAGGTGACATAGAAGCTACCATGAAGACTCGAGTTCCAAACCCCTTAACTCTGGCCGCCAATTATTTCTTTCTGGCCGCAAATTGCGGCCAGGACTTGGCCTCTGGGCCTCGTGCTTGGCCTGTGGTTCCCTTATCTTTAATTTAGACCCTCCACATAATTGGCTAATTTCATCTGGGGTAAAATCTGTAAGTGTTTTTCTTAGTTTCTGATTTCGGTTTGTGAATTCTGTGAACTTGAACTTTGGTATTTGTGTTTTGTCTAGGTCACTTGACGTTTGTATGTCGATATCGGGAGTTGTTGGGTTATTCTTGCATACGCAGACCATAGGTTTTAACCTATGTGTGATTCGTGTGTCGTTTTGGTTTTCGTGCGTGATTTCTGTTTACAATACTATGTGTGTTTTTATATAGGTACCCTCATGTGGACTTCGGATGACAAGGAGGAGGATGGCGACATCGACTTCGTCAAGCAAGGGTCAATGTAAGTAGATGTATATCTACGAGAGAATAGGGTGGATGGCGTATAGCACCCCCGCAATTTCGTAGTGTAGCATACGAATATGTTAGTTATATATATGTGTGTGTGTATCGTGAGACTTGTATAATTATCAAGATAGGTTTTAGGTGTTCACGTGTTAGTTTTACTGTAATTGTAAGAAAGTGTTTTTAGTTAACTTCTTAGTCGCGAACCCTAGAGTATAGGTTGATACACATACACATGCACACACGTGATATGTTTTGGTGTATATGGTTATATGTATATGTGTGTGTGTGTGTGGATGTGTTAATATATATATATATATATATATATATATATATATATATATACGTATACACGGGTGATGAGGATAATATATGATACTCGGAGGAGAGTCGATATGATCGGGCATGATGCCGTGAGATCGGTTATGTGATTTGGGTCATGTTATGATATACTACATGATAATATAGTGGATCTTTGGGCGTTGTGTTTCATACATACGCTGATATATGTTGATGGTATCGAAATGTACTAGACTATAGATCAGTACCCCTAATTCAGGATATTATGATAATGATATCAGATAAATAATGAACTATATATGATATTTGACCCGTACCCCGATTTTGTGATGCCGTACGATAGATTTACCGTACGAGATATAATTATGATAATAGATCCGCACTCTTGACTCGAGGAAGTTGTACTATATGTTTTATCGTACGTGACGCTATTGAGGCGGGATCACCGACTACCAGATATATATATATATATATATATATATATATATATATATATATATATCGACTCGGACATAAGTGGATTTCCTTACCCTTACGATTAGACTCTTAGTTTAGTCCTGTAGTTTATTAGGGAGATATTAGACTGGGTTTGAGTCATACTTATTTTCAAAAATTAACGAATCGTGAGTATTTTAAAGACATGCCCTATTTTCTAAAAACCACGATTCGTACTATTTCAAATGCCAAAATTATATGACTTGTACTTATAAATGTATATTCTTATATGTTGCGTTGCTATTCATTTTCCATATATTCTTGCTGTTCGTATCGCTTTGTATGCTTAATTGTGTTTTCATTAGTTATAACGAACCCATGCTGTCAGACACCCGCGCAATTACCGATGATGCGTATGCTCCACGTACACCTGCTTTCTGGTTCACACATATCATCATTGGTAATTTTCATGTCACGTACACATTAGAAAACACTACTTCATTGGTATAAATTGCTAGCTGATAGTTTCGACATAGTACTAGTGCGCTTGCTTTCATATGCTAGTTTAGATATTGCATTACGGTGATATTTCATGCATATGTATATTCATTTGTCATGCAATATTATGGGGCTTATTGCCGGTATTCACTATTTATTGCATTTTGATTATGGGATTCGGATTTTCCATGAGATTTCTGGATTTAGAGAAACCGCAAGGATTTTATAAACTGATTATCATTTCTAAAAATAGAAATTGCGGTGTTCTCGTAATATGATGTGAGATATGTCCACCATGAGTTTTCTCGGCCTTTGAGCGATATCATACACCCGATTCGAGGAGGAGGATGAACCATCTGCGGGTGCATGTTGGACCCGGTGCAATACCCCGGGATAAGATGGTCGCAGATGATGGCGTTGAGCCTGGTAGGGGAGCACTACCGACCGGTTATTTGTGACGCGGCGGATATCCGGAGGATACCGACGTAGTTATGAGATTTGATTATATGAACCGGTCCGGATTGCCGGAGCCCGAGATATTGAGATTTGATGATATGAGCCAGTCCGGATTGCCGGAGCCCGAGATATAGAGATTTGAAGATATGGGCCAGTCCAGATTGCCGGAGCCTAAGATATTGAGATACTTGAGATATATATTTTGTGTCGATACTTGGCACGGATTCTCTATTGATTTCATTGATGATACTTCGATTTTTATTCAGAAATCTCATTGAGATAAGAAAACAGTTTTATCATTTAGATGTATTATGTTTTCATGCATTCATACATCATATATGTGATATATTGCTACCTGAGGCACTGACACGAGCACTTGGTATTATACTTATGATTTAGATGATTACCTTTGCCATTCTAGATGTTTCAGGTTATATATTTATATATTATTATATGACCCAGGAGAGAGCCATACATGCGATTTCTGCTCGGTGATGTTTTTTACTCACGAGTCAGCAACTCACCCTTGTTGTGCCACAGTTTCTTACAGGTTTGGCCGTACAGGTTTCGTTGCGGCTTGCTTGCACACCGCTTCCTTCCGGGTCATTGCTTTGGTAGGTGGGTTCACACGCATCGTGACCACCATTGTATTTTATTTATTTTCAGTTGTATATAGTAACTCCATCAACCAGATTTGTATTTTGATAGACTTAGAAGACCGGTATGTATATTCTTTCGACCTTAGAGTCGCGCGCTGTATTATTATGGTTTTCCTTTGGTTTTCTTTCTGAGTTTTGATCCTTGCCCTTCGGCGTTGTATATTATATTGCAATGCGTGATTGTGTCCGCCAATTGGTAAAGAGCTAGCTCCGCTTGGGGATGCCTTTATATTATGCATGTTTGTACCCGTTTAGGGCCAGTATTTACAAAGGAAATTCTGCCGAAATTTTTGGAAAGGACTTGATGTTTTTAAAATGCTTATTACGACTTTCAAAGAGATTTATATGTAACTTTTAAATAAGTTTTCTTTCACTTCTCTTTTAAATGGTTTAAATTTCTGGGCTTTTGGCTTACTTGAATTAGGTGGGGTCCTATAGACTTCACATGATTCAGGTGCCAGTCACGTACTATTTCCGGGTTGTGACAGTCTGGCCTGAATTTTGGGGGCAGATACTATTTGGACTTCTCCATCCACCTCTCCGAAGATACCGAGTTGATTTATGGCACCATATATCGGAGGTTTGGACCGATACGACCATTGTAGCAGACTTTATCAAATTCCTCCTCATTTGTGAGGGGTTTTTGATTATGGGGACGCTCTTCCCTTCAGGTGCAAGCTCTTGCAGTTAATTACGTTATCGCATTGCGATAGCCACTTTCTCCTGCTCCAGCAGTTCATTTCGTGTCGTGTATATTCTTTTTGTTTATTTTGGTTGCCCTTAGATTGTATACGAAGACTATTTTATGCCGTCGCCTGTAGGGCGCGGATTAGTTCAAATCCGTATATTTTAGATTTTAGATTTTGAAATTAAGTTATACTTTTCCTTTAGTTCAAAAATATTTTGTTTGGTTTAGAAACCGTTAATCTAGTTTGAGATTAAGATCAACTTAAACATATGAGCGTTTGAGCCCAATTTATTTTTAACTAAGAATACATTAGTCCTATTTGAGACTAAGATCAACATAGCAATATTTTAAGGATCCTTAAATTTTATTAAGGTCCAACAACAGAGCATTTGGGCTCAACTGCAAGAGACTTAGCCGATTTGGGCTTAGTCCGCTCAGTTTTTTTGTTCAAAAGTGCCAAGAACTTATTTGGGCTCTGTTTGTTCAGCCCCCCTTTTTATACAAAAGTGCTAAGCACTTGTTTGACGCTCTGGCGCTCACATGAGTATCATGTGAAGCCTTCAGTTATGGGCGCTGCCCAATCAGTGCTAAGCACTCAGTTATATATATAGTGCTAAACACTTTTTATATGGCGTCCACTTGAAAAGCATGTGTGGTGCTGGGCGCTGCCCAATCAGTGCTAAGCACTCGACAGTTTTGCCTATATATGAAGTGCTAAGCACTTTTGTGTAGTGCCCAGATGAGGAGCACGTAAAGCGCTGGGCGCTGCCCAATCAGTGCTAAGCACTCAGCCATTTTGGCTGTATATGAAATGCTAAGCACTTTTGTGTGGCGTCCATGTGAGGAGCACGTGAGGCGCTGGGCGCTGCCCAATCGGTACTAAGCACTCAACCGTTTTAGTTGTATATGAAGTGCTAAGCACTTTTATTCAGCGCTCATGTGTATTTCACGTGAGACTCTGGCCTTCTGCTTTGGGCGCATGCGTGTTTTTCACGTGAGATGCTGGGCGCTATTGGGAGGGCGCCCACGAGGGAAACACATGAGGCGCTAAGATCTTTTCTTTTTTATAGATTAAATCTCTGTTAATACCATTTTTGGCCATTAATGATCATCTAGATCTCTATTTTGAAGACCTTGGATCGTTTTTTCTTCATTGGAGAACTAAGTTCTTCTTTTATTTTTATATGAACTAAGTTCTTTATGTGGGGTTAAATCCTAATTTCGGAGGAATTAAATTCTCATAACATATGTTCTTTTTCTTCTTTTAAACATAATTCTTTTCTGAATCTTTGATTCTCAAGAACAAGATCTTCCCGATGAGAATTAAATTCTTAACTTGTGGGAGACTTGTCTTGTGGATTTCTGATCCAGAGAAAGAACTAAGTTCTTTGCGAGGGTTAAACCCTTAGATAGGTAAAAAGAGATATTTTGATCTCTGTGTTTTCTTTACCTAGGATTTTGAGGAGGAGAGTCTTCTTCTTTTATTGAGAATTAAATTCTCTGTTGTTTTGAAAACTTTCTGTATTTTTCAGAAGCTTATGGGGGGTTCTCTCTATATGAGACTTGAAATCTCGAGTCCTTTATATAGTGGAGGCAAATTATTTATTAGTTTTTAGAAAATCATTCATTGAGAGATTCCAATTGATTTAATTTGTCTCAAAATTTGTTTGGGAAATTTAACCCACCGTTGGATTTTTGATCCAAGGATTTCTGTTTTACAGAATATATTTTCTTATTTTTAGCAAGATTGGGGAAATATTTTCCCATATACAGAATTTATTCTGTCAAACGGTGATTTTTAATCACCATTGAATTTTTAATCCAAGGGCTCTCTATTTTACAGAAAACAATCTTTTTTGTTTGTAAAGATTGAGGAAAAATATTCGTCAGAATAGAATTTAATTCTATTTTTTGATCACCATTGGATCTTTGATCCAACGGCTCTGTTTAACAGAGAGTATCCTAATTTTTTTTAGGGAAATATCCTCTTGTAGAATTTAATTCTAATGATATAAACTTGAGCGCCGGCGTTCACGTGCTGTGCACGTGGGCGCCACTTAAGAATTTAATTCTTATTTATGATAGGCGCTCCTGTGCTTTGCATATTGGCATCCACGTGAGTTTTACGGGGGGTGCCACCATAGGATTTAATCCTAAAGGGTTGGCGCTGGCGCCCTCGTGAGGGGCACGTGAGGCGCTGCCTTAACAAAATTTAACAGAGCTTAGTTCTTTTTATTATATTTAAATATTGGGGGAACAAATGTCCCGCACCGTTGTTCTCGCGTGGCTCACACGTGAGTGCAACGGTGTCACTTTTTCCACCGTTTGATCTTCTAGAGAGTTGAACCGTCCCTTTACATCCTATAAATAGGTCCTTTAGCCCTTGAATCATCTTCTTGAGATGACCGTCCATTCACATTTAAATAAATACTTTATTCTGCAAGAAATAGATCACCGAACACGGGATCAAAAGTATAAGGGTTTACAAAACTATAAATAAAGTTTTTTAAAGCCCTCTCAGCCTTCTCCATCATATCGAAGCGGCGATCTTCGTGAGGAATTGCTCCCCATCGGTCAGCACCGTGTCCATCAACGAAGGCAGACATGATGGTCCGCTGAGTCCGTATCTGGCTTAGCAATCGAACTGAGCGATCCTTCAGAATTCGGGTAATCAAATTTGTTTCATGAAACCACTCGATTTTGTCCTCCGCTGCGTCGAGCATCGCCGGAGTCATCACCGCCGGATGAGAAGGAATGTCAGCAAGCACAGACATGAAGATCATCCGGAGCCAATAGAGCCGATAGGAAGAGGTGAGCCTCTGCGAGTCAGAAGCTCGTACATCACCATGTTACATTGGTCATCTATGAGAACGGGATCCACCAATCGTGCAGCAAAATAAGGAACAATTTTCTCGATAGGCACCTCCTATGGTTGCCGATGAGCGTGAGAACGATTGCAAGGCATAACTCTTGATCTGTTAAAAAAATGGTTCTTTCCTTATGAAGAAGAAGAAGATCATTGCTTCATAATATATAGAGAAGCATTTAAATTTAGGCACAGAAAATGTTGTTCATGGTGGAACTATTTCTAAGACATGACAAAAAGGGCATGGGAAAAGAAAGAGTTGACCCATGAAAATCAGAGCAAGAAAGTGAAACGATTCTCTTAGCAGCGCCTCACGTGCATGACACGTGAGCACCGATGCTGATTCTTTTTTGGATTAGAACCTGTAGCAGCGCCTCATGTGCATAACATGTGAGCGCCGGTGCTAGTTCTTTTCAGGATTAAATTAGCAGCGCCTCACGCACATGACACGTGAGCGCCGGCGCTAGTTTTTATATATATATATATTTATATATATATATATATAACAACACCTCACGTGAGGCATATATGAGCATTGGCGTAAAGAAAAGGGGGAGCTTTGTCATTCATTCTTAGAAGAAATTTATACATTGGCGATAAGGATGATAAAAAAAGAAACAAACATCATCAAAATGTTTACAATGGCAGAACGCTAAATCCTGGACATGGATTCTCAAACTCAAAAGCAAGCTTGAGCAATGCATATTCAGCCTTATCAACCATCTTCTTGTGCATCTTCTCTCGGATGCAAGCGTCAGGGTCGCCACTGATGTCTTCCACCATCTGATATGCTGATACTATCGCTTTCTGTTGAAAGACACGGTGCAAGATGGCGACGAGATTATCTCTCCGTTTCTTTGAGTTGACCCCATCAAGTACACAGAATGTACCTTATCTTCGACGTCATCGAGCACTTGGAGTGTCATAACTTCAAGACGCCCGGGTATAGCTTCCCAGATCGACCCAACAATGATCTTTAAAAGGGCAGAATGGCGGGGGATCAATCGATCGTTGTAATCGTCGAAGCGACATATCACTTCAACGCATTGGGCATCAGTAAACTCCTGGCCATGACAGCGACCTTTGATGCGAATATTCTCATAAGAGATAATCTCTTCAAGATCATACAAGTTAGAAGCCATAGTACCTGAAAAGAAAAACCAGTGGAGGGTTAGCAATCAAAATATTAAAATCATTACAGTCTAAAGGAAAATCAATGGCCCTCTTAAAATCAAGAGTTTAACTCTAATCAGAGGAAGTTGTGTGGGCAGAGATCTAAGCTCTGAGATGAGAATTAAATTCTCAAAGAAGAAAGAAACTTCAAGAAGATGATGAAACGACAGTTATCTAAAGGGCCAAAGGCCCTATTTATAGGATGTGAAGGGACTGTTCAACTCTCTAGAAAATCAAACGGTGGAAAAAGTGACACCGTTGCACTCACGTGTGAGCCACGTGAGAACAACGGTGGGGGGCATTTGTTCCCCCAATATTTAAACATAATAAAAAGTGCTCAGCTTTATTAAATTTTGTTAAGGCAGCGCCTCACGTGCCTCTCACGAGGGCGCCGGCGTCGGCGCCAACCCCTTAGGATTAAATCCTATGGCGGCGCCGCACGTGAAGCTCACATGGGAGCTAATGTGCAAAACACAGGAGCGCCTATTATAAACAAGAATTAAATTCTTAAGGGGCGCCCACGTGCACAACACGTGAGCGCTGGCGTCTAAGTTTATATCATTAGAATTAAATTTTACATGAGAATATTTCCCTAAAAAAATTGGGATACTCTCTGTTAAACAAAACCGTTGGATCAAAGATCCAATGGTAATCAAACAATAGAATTAAATTTTATTCCGAGAAATATTTTTCCTCAATCTTTAAAAACAAGAAATATTGTTCTCTGTAAAACAGAGAGCCATTGGATTAAAAATCCAATGGTGATTAAAAATCACCATTTGACAGAATAAGTTATATATATGGGAAAATGTTTCCCCAATCTCTCTAAAAATAAAAAAAACATATTTTGTAAAACAGAAATCCTTGGATCAAAGATCTAAAGGTGGGAAAAATTCCCCAAACAAATTTTGAAACCAATTAAATCAATTGGAATCTCTCAATGAGAGATTTTCTCAAAACTAATAAATAATTTGCCTCCACTATATAAAGGACTTGAGACTTCAAGTCTTATATAGAGGAAACCCCCCATAAGTTTCTGAAAAATATAGAAATCTTTCAAAACAATAGAGAATTTAATTCTCAATAAAAGAAGAAGACTTTCCTCCTCAAAATCCAAGGTAAAGAAAACATAGAGATCGAAAGATCTCTTTTTACCTATTTAAGGGTTTAACCCTTCTAAAAGAACTTAGTTCTTTCTCTAATCAGAGATCCACAAGACAAGTCTCCCACAAGTTGAGAATTTAATTCTCATCGGGAAGATCTTGTTCTTGAAAATAAAAAAGATTCAGAAAAGAACTAGATTAAAAAGAATTTTTTTTAAAAGAACAATATATTCTGGGAATTTAATTCCTCCGAAATTTGGGTTTAACCCCACATAAAGAACTTAGTTCTTATAAAAAGAAAAGAAGAATTTAGTTCTCCAATTAATTAAAAATGATCCAAGGTCATCAAAATAGAGATCTTGATGATCATTAATGGCCAAAAATGACATTAACAGAGATTTAATCTTTAAAATAGAATAGAGCTTAGCGCTTCACGTGTTTCCCTCATGGGCGCCCTCTTAATAGCGCCCAGCGCTTCACGTGAAAACACGCGGACACCCAAAACAGAAAGCAAGCGTCTCACGTGAAATATACGTGAGCGCTGAATAAAAGTGCTTAGCATTTCATATACAGCCAAAACGGCTGAATGCTTAGCACCGATTGGGCAGCGCCCAGCGCCTGTAACAACACCAATTTCAATGTACAGAAAATTCATTTAAAATTAATGTACAATTAGGGTATTTGCAATCTTTTGAATGCTATAAGAAATTGTTTTACTTTAGAACAGCAAGAAACAACTTGTAGCTCATTGGTAAAGTTTTGCACTGTTGTGACATAGCCCCCGAGTTCAAATCCTATCAGCCACACATTCTTTTTATTTAAATTTCTTTTAATCTTTTTAGAAGCCCGAGGGTCTACACGTGCACAACGTGTAAACTGAAGTGTCACAGTGTATTTAAATATGTGCACTGAAGAATACCAAACGACCCCGACACATGGCCAAAGAACCAAGCCCCTCCGCCGGTATTGGGCCGACGAAAACTGAAGTGTCACAGTGTATTTAAATCCTCCATTTTTCCCCTGCAACCTTTCAGCTGCCCCACTAACCCCTTATTGCTTGTTTACTCTGAATTTATCCAGAGACCAATAAAATGCTCTTTTAATCCAATTTTAATGCATATTTTAAATGCATTCTTTAACACACCAAACCTTAATTTTCCCAATAAATACCCTACCCCAATTCACACATCCTCACCGAGAAATCTCTGCCAAAACTCTAAAAAACTTTCAAGTCCTTTTTGTGCACAAGTGGAGTTAGCGAAGGGCGAAACTCCGATGAAATTCCGAGGAGATTCCGACGATGAAACGACATCCCGACGTTTCCCAATTCTTCTCCTACCTCTCCCCTCTCATTAAGCCAGTAAGTCCCCTCTTCCCCCTCTCTCTATTCTAAAAATCTTGAATAATAAAACCCGACGGAAGCGGAGTTAGTCCATCTTCCGATTCGGTTTTTCTTCAAAACTCAGATTTTCTTCATCCAGAACATACCATACTCTCACATATTGTTTAACAAACATCAATAAATCTATTAAAATAGTTTTCACCTTAAAAGAATCTTTTTTGTAACTTTTATCGCACTTTTACAGAAAAATACTATATATTTTAGTTTCGACATCATAACTTTATTCCTTGCTATACCTTTAGATAGCTCACGAGGTAATGACCTACCTCACCACAACACACATCTTTGACATAGCATGATGAATTTTGGGACAATAGAATACGGAAAAATACGACTTTGCAAATAAATACAATCAACTATAAAACCATTTCTATAAAAAGATGTATTAAACATTTCCATGCTATTGCGCCTCTACAACCCACTTTTGGGGACCCCGTTCGGGATGGTGCGGATTATCGTATATCCTCGGACCTAGTAGAGCAAGATGCAGACCTCTGCAAGGTGCATTCGATCTCGATAGAATTTTTATGAATTTTTCTTTAGAAAATGAGATTTCTACAAGAAAATAAATAAATTATTTTCATTAAATATATATATATATATATATATATCTATTATCAAAATATATATTTTAATTATATAAATATTCCATGTTTTCTAAATCAAAGGAATCACTGTTACATGAAAATACCATCCAAATACAACGCAATCCCAATATTTCAAGAAAATACCATATATTATGAAGTTAGGTTTTACTCATTAGAAATTTCACTTGTATAAAAATATACATCTATGAATATCCTAGAGACGATAATTAAATGCTTGAGGTGTATTTTGAAATTATGCTAAAACTATTTTTACATAAACCCCCTCAAGTTATAAATTACAATAAGGACCCTAATAAACATAGGTTTAAGCGGGACCAGTCTCTTGAGCCTCATGGAGCCGGAGATATGGGTGCTTGCCTATTTAAGGTAGATAATCTAACAAACGGTGTTATCAACACGGTAATTATCTTGGAAAAAACCACAAATCTTGCCGTCCATGTGCAGCAGTTACCGATAACATCAAAACAATCAGGATTTCAAGTTCTTTTCAAAGTGTTTGACTCAGACCGAGTCTCAATTTGATCAATCTGATTTGAATGTGATTCAAATATATAACTACAATACAACATGACTCTATGAATCCGTCTATTCAATCTATATCAATCTATATTGACTGAACCGAACTATGGATATATTCCGTTTATATGACTCTCCATTTATATCCATTCCATTTACTGATATCATGGTTTCGGCAAGTCATCCATCTATATAAAAAACAACACAATCAATACAATCAAGATATCGCGAGATTTATAAGGGGTAGATTGGTATGGAAGGTGTTAGAAGTGGCACGAGACTGTAACCATAATACACCTAATCTGAATATCCATTGCCGTTGTACCGTGGCCGAACGGTTCCTTGTGCTCCGGATACCTTAGTCTCCGGAATAGTGGGACTCTTCTCGTATACACTGGTATTTCCTATACCAAGCTACAAACAACAGCGTTAACACTATAATCAAACATTATAAGTTATCTTCTTTCTGTCTATTCTATCTCTATTCACCTTTGGGACTTACCGAGAGATTATTCGCTGACGACATTCCGTTCTTCTTTCTTTGGAATGTTGTCAGGTGATTCAGACTCACTGGAGATCGAGCCCAGCAGCGAAGACTTGGAGCAGCTACCATTTGACCTGGAGCTTTAGACACTTGTATATATTCATTTCATTTCTGTTATGCCATTGTTTAGGCATTGCTTTCATTCCATGTATTTACATTTCAGCTGTATTGTAAAAAGAATGTTAAGTAAATAAAGTTGCTATTCAATTACATCTATTGTCATTTTCTTGTGTACTTTACTTTATATTGCTTAGATACGTTTAGCGTGTTTATTTCTGAGTAAATACGTCGCGTGACCCGTCGCGTCCTCACACCGCGAAGCGGGGCGTGACAGGTTTTGTTGGCGGTCCATGCAGGTCAGCTCTGTATGGACATGCAGGTCAGTTCTGCATAGACATGCGGATTAATTCTGCATGAAGTCCTAAGTAATATAACACAAGAATCAGCAACTAAAAATATTCGTTACATATTTCTTGAATCTTTCAATTTCATATATTTTTAATCTGTCTTAACCAAAATTTTTCTTTCAAGGTTATGGATTCCCCAAACAATTCTAGCACCAATTTCAACAACACTCTACCACCTCTATTGCTTACACCTACCGTCGCTGCTCCGATCAATTAGCAGACGGTACTGCTTGAAGCGAACCGCAGCCTCCTGGAAAGACAGCAGTAGCAGACTGCTATCTTGATGAATCGTCCAGCGGCGGAAGCACCTGGGGTAAAGCAATTCAGAGGTTTTACACCCCAAACAATTTTCAGGAAAAGAGACCCCGCTAGAAACTGAGGAATGGGCTCAAGGTATTGAGGATGACCTGGCAGCAGCACAAGTGCCAGAGGTACCTTGGGTTCTAGTTGCAAAGCCGTAGCTCACTGATAATGCACGGGTCTGGTGGAAGGCTGAAGAAAGCCATCTCACCCAGCCGATCGAATGAAGGACTTTCCGCGATATGTTCGACACAAAGTACTTCCCCGAGACTGCCAGATTCAACATGGAACAACAGTTCATCCACCTACAATAGGGTTCAATGTGGACCAAATCCGTGGATGAGTATGATGCTGAGTTTACCATGTTCAGTAGGTAAGATATGTCTTAATATTTCGATTTTCAATATATCACATACCACACAGCTAACACAATACCTTAACAGATTCGTAGCACACCTGATACCGACGGATAAGATCAGAGCCCGACGATTCCAACAAGGGTTAGATCAAGAGATCTATGCTGCATTAGCTACAGGGGATTTCCCGACCGATGAATTGGCTCTGAAAGCGGCCCGTTGATATGAGGCGGTGGTAAAGATGAAGGGCAGACCTCAATCTGCCAGAGTAAAACGCCCTGCCAACCAGATGGCAGGAGGAGCTTCTTCAAGGCCACCATTTATGCCCAGGAAACCGGGAGTAACGAACAACCGGCCCAACCCAGAATTTTGCACTTACTGCAGGAGAGATGGACATCTGGTGAAAGACTGTCGGCTTGCCAATCACTTTTGCTTAGTCTGCGGCTCATCTACTCATGGCATTGGGTCTTGTCCTCGTAGACACAACCCACATGCTGCACCCAGGCCAGCAATCACTTACCAGTAGTGCCCAACCATCCAGGCACCTACTCCACGGCTCGAACTACCTACTCGTTGACCGACTGCACCTCCTCCTCGTCAGTTCCATCAAGCTCAACGGAACCCACCTCAAGGACCAAGGAACGGACAAAGGAATGCTCCTCCAGCAAGGAGGAATGTGCCGAGGCGACATGCTTTCACAATGATTGTGGAAGAGGCTGAAACCACTGGCCAAGTCATTACCGGTAACACTTCCCCATCAAGCTTTATTTTCCATCTATACATACCTATATACATTTTCCTTATACCTAAAACATATCCTACATAACTTAGGTACAATCTTAGTAGCCACACTTCATGCACTCGCACTCTTTGATACCGGAGCATCTTATTTCTTTATGTCGCAACGTCCGAACTCATGTGATTCCAGTCACACCCCTCGTATCTAGCTGGAATATCAGTTCAGGGAACAGCGTTCTAAAGGAAGTAATGGGATACAACCTGTGTCCAGTGGTCGTCTGGAGCATTGAATTCTATACTGACTTCAAGGTGCCAGACATACCGAACTTCGATGTCTTTTTAGGTATGGATTGTCTCGGAACATTCTATACTACCATTGACTGTCGTCAAATGAGGGCAGTATTGGAGATTCCAGAGCATCCAGTCTTCTATTTCAAAAGTAGAGACCGTACCCTGGAGCCAAGTACATACAAGGCGAAACCAAAGAAGACAGTGATTGTAGCAATTCAAGCGGAGGAAGAATCAAAACCAGAAGTAGTTCGAGAGTTCGACGATGTGTTTCTTCAGGACATATCAGGTTTTCCTCCTGTCGAGCTCTTGAATTCAGCATTGATTTAGTACCAGGAGCACAACCGGTGATCAAAGCACTATATCGGTTAAGTCCGGAAGGTTTGAAGGAAGTCCGAACTCAGTTTGATAAATTATTGGCGAAAGGATGGATTCGTCCCAGCACTTCAAGTTGGGGATCTCCAATATTGCTCATGAAGAAGAATGAAGGTTTATACAGAATGTGCATTGATTATAGAGCCTTGAACGAACTAACGATAAGGAACAAGTATCCACTACCGTGCAGTGACGATTTATTCGATCAGCTAAGTGGATCTTGCGTTTTCTCCAAGTTAGATCTTCGTTCGGGTTATCATCAGGTGAAGGTTAAGGAATCTGATATCCATAAAATGACATTAAGAACTCGTTATGGTCATTATGAATTTCTTGTGATGCCATTTGGAGTGACCAATGCATTAGCTATATTCATGAACCTAATGAATTAAGTTTTCCGGGAGTACTTAGACAGATTTGTTGTTATCTTCATCGACGACATCCTAGTGTATTCTAAGAGTCGGAAAGAACACGCCGAACACCTACGAATTGTCCTGAAAACTTTGCGACAGCATCAACTCTATGCCAAATACAGCAAGTGCGAGTTTTGGCTAGATCAAGTCGGTTTCCTCGGACATATTGTATCAGGCGAAGGAATCTCTGTGGATCCAGCGAAAGTATCAGCAGTAAGCGAATGGCTAACACCAAAGTCAGTGAAGGATATTCAAAGTTTCTTAGGTCTAGCTAGATATTATAGAAGGTTTATTGAAGGATTTTTGATGATAGCAACACCCCTGACCAAGCTCACACGTAAAGATGAAGAATTCGTGTGGTCAGAAGCATGCGAATAAGCTTTCGTGGAACTCAAGTCAAGATTGACATCGGCACCTATCCTTGTTATACTGGACCAATCTGGAGGTTTTGTAGTGTATTGTGATGCATCCGGTAAGGGATTAGGATGTGTTCTACATCAGCACGGTAAGGTTGTAGCTTATGGTTCAAGAAAACTGAAGATTCATGAGCGCAATTATCCGACGCATGAATTGGAATTAGCGGCCGTAATCTTTGTTCTTAAGATTTGGCGCCATTATCTTCTTGGTGAGCGAGTGGACATATACACAGATCACAAGAGTCTGAAATATCTGTTTACTCAGTAGGAGCTTAATATGCGGTAAAGAAGATGGTTAGAACTCATGACGGACTTTGACATCAACCTGCAATATCACCCAGGGAAAGTGAATGTAGTACCTGATAACCTTAGTCGCCAACCATTAGCATTGAATATCACCGTACAGTGGAAGCTTCAACAAGACTTGCATCAAATGGAGATTGAAGTGGTCATGCCAGGTAACGCTTCAAGTTTGATGAACTTACAAGTATAATCTACCATTTTCAAATCAGCTCAAGCAAGTGATGCTAAGTTGCAAAATATCAGAGAAAAGTAGAGAATGGACTCAGAACAGACTTCATCATCCATAAAGATAATTTTTTGAGATACAACAACAGACTGTATGTACCAAAAGGTTCTGTTCGAGAAGAGTTAATGAAAGAAGCTCATAGCTCTCCCTACTTAGTAACCCTGGAGGTACAAAGATGTACAAAGATCTCCGTCAAAATTACTGGTAGCATGAAATGAAACGTGAAGTAGCCAGAAGCGTCGCTAAATACTTGGTGTGTCAGCAAGTAAAGGCCGAACATCACAAGACTGCTGGATTACTTCAACCGTTACCGATCCCAGAATGGAAGTGGCAACACATCACAATGGATTTTGTGACTGCACTTCCTCACAGCACAAAGGGTAACGATGCAGTATGAGTTATTGTGGATCGACTCACAAAGTCGGCTCACTTCATCCCTTTTCGAGTTGGCCAATCTACCGAGACTCTAGCAAAAAAGTACATGGAGGTAAGAATCTAAGTAAGATTTAAACTCTTCAAATATGTACTATCTCTGATACCCATGAACTCATACAGGAAATCATGATACTTCATGGAGTACCGGTCTGCATTGTCTCCGATCGTGACACTATGTTCCGATTGCAATTTTGGCAAATTCTGCAAGCGAGCTTGAGTACAAGTCTGAACTTCAGCACAGCTTATCATCCACAAACTGATGGTTAGTCTGAGCGAACTATTCAGAGCTTGGAAGATATGCTCAGAGCGTGTATGCTAGACTTCGGAGGATCGTGGGAAGATCCCCTACATCTTGTGGAGTTTTCATACAACAACAGCTACCAAGCAAGCATAGGAATGGTACCCTTTGCAGCTCTCTATGGAAGAAAGTGTCGATCGCTATTAAGTTGGGATGGCATCGAGATAGAGAACTCCTAGGACCTGAGATGATAGTAGCAACTGTTGACGTAGTTCGTACTATCAGAGAAAGAATGCGCATAGATCAAGATCGAAAAAAGCACTGGGCTGATGCAAAGCGCCGTCACTCGGAGTTTCAACTGGGAAAACATGTATATCTAAAAATATCTCCAAATCGCGGAGTGATTCGTTTTGGAAGACGGGGTAAGCTAAGTCCAAGGTATATTGGACCGTTCAAAATACTCGAACGAGTCGGTGAAGTGGTTTATCGCTTGGCACTTCCACTTCATTGGAAGAAGTGCACAATGTGTTCCACATATCCTAACTCAGAAGGTATGTGAGTAACCCCAGCCATATTCTTAATCATTCCGAGCTCACTGTACAGCCAGATTTATCTTGTGAGCATCAACTTGTTGAGATCCTGGATAGAAAGGTGAAGTCACTTCGGAATAAGGAAGTCAACTTGGTTAGAGTAATGTGGAGGAAAGAAACTCCGGGAGAATCGACATGGGAAAGGGAAGATGAGATGCATGCAAGATATCCTCACTTATTTGTAAACCAGTCCTTAAAATAAATTGTAAATTTTGAGGACGAAATTCTTGTAAGGAGGGTAGACTGTAACAACTCCAATTTCAATGTAAAGAAAATTCATTTAAAGTTAATGTACAATTGGGGTATTTGCAATCCTGTGAATGCTATAAGAAATTATTTTGCTTTAGAACAGCAAGAAACAACTTGTAGCTCATTGGTAAAGCTTTGCACTGCTGTGACATAGCCCCCAAGTTCAAATCCCATCAGCCATACATTCTTTTTATTTAAATTTCTTTTAATCTTTTTAGAAGCCAAAGGGTCTACATGTGCACAACGCGTAGACTGAAGTGCCACAGTGTATTTAAACATGTGCACTGAAGAATACCAAACGACCCCGACACATGGCCAAAGAACCAAGCCCCTCCGCCGGTATTGGGCCGGCGAAATGCCCCAAAAACCCGGTACCGCCGGTCTAGACCGTAGGTAAATCTCCCATTTTCCCCCTGCAACCTTTCAGCTACCCCACTAACCCCAAGGCAGAGATTTCTCCCTTTGCTTGTTTACTCTGAATTTATTCAGAGGGCAATAAAATGCTCTTTTAATCCAATTTTAATGCATATTTTAAATGCATTCTTTAACACACCAAACCCTAATTTTCCCAAAAAATACCCAACCCCAATTCACACATCTTCACCGAGAAATCTCTGCCAAAACTCTCAAAAACTTTCAAGTCCTTTTTATGTACAAGTGGAGTTAGCGAAGGGAGAAACTCCGACGAAATTCCGAGGAGATTCCGGTGATGAAACGACGTCCCGACGCTTCCCAATCCTTCTCCTATCTTTCCCCTCTCATCAAGCCAGTAAGTCCCCTCTTCCCCCCCTCTCTATTATAAAAATCTTGAATAATAAAACCCGACGGAAGCGGAGTTAATCCGACTTCCGATTTGGTTTTTCTTCAAAACTCAGCTTTTCTTAATCCAGAACATACCATACTCTCACATATTTTTTAACAAATATCAATAAATCTATTAAAATAAGTTTCACCTTAAAATAGTCATTTTGTAACTTTTATCCCACTTTTACAGAAAAATACCATATATTTTAGTTTCGACATCATAACTTTATTCCTTGCTATACCTTTAGATAGATCACGAGGTAATGACCTACCTCACCACAATACACATCTTTGAGATAGCATGATGAATTTTGGGACAATAGAATACGGGAAAATACGACTTTGCAAATAAATTCCATCAACTATAAAACCAATTCTATAAAAAGATGTATTAAATATTTCCATACAATTGTGCCTCTACAACCCACATTTGGGGACTCCGTTCAGGATTGTGCGGATTATCGCACATCCTTGGGCCTAGTAAAGCGAGATATAGACCTCCACAAGGAGCATTCGATCTCGATGGAATTTTTCTGCATTTTTCTTTAGAAAATAAGATTTCTATAAGAAAATAAATAAATTATTTTCATTAAATAAATAAATAAATATATATATATATATCTATTATCAAAATATATATTTTAATTATATAAATATTCCAAGTTTTCTAAATCAAAGGAATCACTATTACATGAAAATACCATCCAAATACAACACAATCCCAATATTTCAAGAAAATACTATATATTATGAAGTTAGGTCTTACTCACTAGAAATATCACTTGTATAAAAATATACATCTATGAAAACCCTAAAAACGATAATTAAATGCTTGAGGTGTATTTTGAAATTATGCTAAAACTATTTTTACATAAAACCCCCTCAAGTTATACTAAATTACAATAAGGACCATAATAAACATAGGTTTAAACGGGATCAGTCTCTTGAGCCTCAGGGAGCCGGAGATATGGGTGCTTGCCTATTTAAGGTAGACAATCTAACAAACGGTGTTATCAACACGGTAATTGTCTTGGAAAAAGACACAAATCCTGCCGTCCATTTGCAGCAGTTACCGTTAACATCAAAACAATCAGGATTTCAAGTTCTTTTCAAAGTATCTGACTCAGACCGAGTCTCAATCTGATCAATCTGACTTGAATGTGATTCAAGTATATAACTACAATAGAATATGAATCTATGAATCTGTCTATTCAATCTATATCAATCTATATTGACCGAACCGAACCATGGATATTCCGTTTACATGACTCTTTATTTATATCCATTACATTTACTGATATCATGGTTTAGGCAAGTCATCCATCTATATAACAAACAATACAATCAATACAATCAAGACACCGCGAGATTTATAAGGGGTAGATTGGTACGGAAGGTGTTAGAAGTGGCATGAGACTGTAATCATAATACACCTAACCTAAATATCCATTGCCGTTGTACCGTGGTTGAACGGTTCTTTGTGCTCCGTATACCTTAGTCTCCAGAATAGTGGGACCCCTCTCGTATACACTGGCATTTTTTTGTACCAAGTTACAAACAACAACGTTAACACTATAATCAAACATTATAAGTTATCTTCTTTCTGTCTATCTCTATTCACCTTTGGGACTTACCGTGCGATTGTTCGCTGACGTCATTCCTTTCTTCTTTATTTTGAATGTTGTCAGGTGATTCGGACTCACTGAAGACGAGCCCAACAGCGAAGACTTGGAGCAGCTACCATTTGACCCGGAACTTTAGACACTTGTATATATTCATTTCATTTCTGTTATGCCATAGTTTAGGCATTGCTTTCATTCCATGTATTTACATCTCAGCTGTATTATAAAAAGAATGTTAAATAAATAAAGTTGCTGTTCAATTACATCTATTGTCATTTTCTGTGTACTTTACTTTATATTGCTTAGATACTCTTAGCGTGTTTACTTCTGAGTAAATACGTCGCGTGACCCATCGGGTCCTCTGCCCGTACACCGGGAAGCGGGGTGTGACATCGCCTTATGTGCTCCTCACATGGGGGCCACACAAAAGTGCTTATCACTTCATATACAGCCAAAACGGCCGAGTTCTTAGCACCGATTGGGCAGCGCCTCACGTGGGCGCCACACAAAAGTGTTTAGCACTTCATATATAGCCAAAACGGCTGAGTTCTTAGCACTGATTTGACAGCGCCCAGCACCTCACGTGCTCTTAATGTGGACGTTATATAAAAAGTGCTTAGCACTATATATATATAACTGAGTGCTTAGTATTGATTGGGTAGCACCCATAACTGAAGGCTTCATATGATACCCAAGTGAGCGCCAGAGCGTCAAACAAGTGCTTAGCACATTTGCATAAAAAGGATGGGGCTGAACAAACAGAGCCCAAATAAGTGCTTAGCACTTTTGAACAAAAAAAAGACTGAGCAAAATAAACCCAAATTGGCTTTGTCTCTTGCTGTTGAGCCCAATAAAATTTAAGGATCCTTAAAATGTTGCTAAATTGATGTTAGTCTTAAATAAGACTAATGCATCCTTAGTTAAAAATAAATTGGGCCCAAACTTTCATATGTTTAAGTTGATCTTAATCTCAAACTAAATTAACGGTCCTTAAACCAGAAAAAATATTTTTGAACTAAAGGAAAAATATAACTTAAGTTCAAAATCTCAAATCTAAAATATACAGATTTGGACTAATCCGCACCCTACGAGCAACGACATAAACCAGTCTCTGTATACAATCCATGGGCAACCAAAATAAACAAAAATACACATGACATGAAGTGAACTGCTGGAGCAAGAGAAAGTGGTTATTGTAACACGATAACGTAATTAACTGCAGGGGCTTAAGCCTGCAGGGAAGATGGTCTCCACAATAAAATACCCCTCACAAATGAGGGGGAATCTGTAAAGTCTGCTACAACGTTCGCATATATCCAAACCTTCGATATATGGTGTCATAAATCAACTTGGTATTTTCGGAGAGGTGGATGGATAAGTCCAAATAACATCTACCCCAAAAATTCAAGCCAGACGTGCCAATGTCTCGGTCTGGTCTTTCGGCAGTGAACAAGCATTACTGTCTATTTTCTCCGCAGATTGCTAACTGAGACGTTGCGTCTTGGCCTTTTCATAAATGGTCATTTCACGGCCGTGGTTGTCCCGGCTCTTTTGACTAGCTTCTTTTATTAGCTTGTCAATTTATTCTTAGAGCGACGGACTTAACGTCCTTAGAGCAGGATTTCGCTCTGTTTCGACATCACAGCTATTTAGAAGAGCGTCTTCCACTTCACTCGAGCTGTTTACAACGTGGCAAATGTGGATCTGCTCCCGTTTCTTGGAACGAACGTATCCGAGCCTGGTTGTCTTCATCTTCCCATTAGTCATCTTTCGCCGAGTCTCGGGAATATCCTAAATCTTTTTGTTGAATTGGGCTTGTCTAACATTTTGTTTGAGGGGTACACCTTGTCATCTTAACAGCTTTTTCAATCCATCAGCGTAGTATCTTGGAAGAGGGATTGGTTGAAGCCTGTCGAGTGTAAAATTGGCACCATGCCAGACTTCTTTTTCTACTTTATTTTTTGTAGATTGATAGAAGAGGATCGCTTTTTCACCTCTTCGCTTGGGAGGTACATAGAAAGTTTGCAGTTCTTTTACGCTGTGTGTATGGAACGCACCAAGTTCCTTATAATGCCGCGGCGGAGCCTTTGTAATTTTTAGACTTTGATTTGTTTTGGCAAAAGTTTACGTTGACGGGCGAACGAAGAACACTGCGTTGTCTTCGTTCTCAGAGTCGCTGTCAAAGACCAAAATAGGGGTAGATGGTCCGGGCTTATTGTTTTGCCTTTTGGGTTGCCCCGAGTAGACTAATTCTTCATCTTCCTCGGTATCGCTCCTAAAGATTGGGATAGTGGCGACGGGATTCTGTTTATTCTCCGGCTTGTGGCACCTTTTAGTTTTCTTGAAGTCTGGTAGGAAGTACTTTGTGTCTTCGTATTTCCGGACTTCATTTACGGAGAACGGATTTAGCTCTCCCATGATGGTGTACTCTGAGCCATCCTTGAAATACTTCATACACCGATGTTGTGTAGAAGGGATGACGTTGTACTCGTGTAACCAAGGCCTGCCGAGCAAAGCGTTGTAGCAAGTCTTGGCGTCAATGACATGAATTTTGATGTCGGTAACGAGCAGCCCAAAGCGCAGCATCAGTATTACAGACCCAAGCGTCCGTGACGACTGTGAGTCAAACCCGGAGATGGTAATTTTATCTCGGACGAGGTGTTGAACGTTCATGCAAATATCCTTCAGCAGTCTTATGTTAAGTAGGTTAACGGAGGATCCGTTGTCAACGAGAATTTTCCCTATCTTGATGTCGTGGCAGTACCCGGTGATGTATAATGGGAGATTATGCTCGCATGTACCGAGGAGGAGATCTTCATCACTGAATGTAATGTCAGCCGTGTGGACCTCTGCCAGCTTATCCTTCATCTTCTTTTCCGCGAAGAAATCTTGGAACTGATCGGGCTCTTGTAATACCTTGGTCAGGGAATATCATGCCTCTTTGGACAGGAGTAGAGCATCCAATATGCTCAATTGCGAGGGTATTTTCCTCTGATGTTCTAGGACGTTATAATCCACCTTGTTTTTCTTAGGCGGGTCTTTTGCTACGAGCTTTTTGACTGCTTCTTCATCGAGGGAAATTTCCTCTGGGATTTTCCCTTTCCCGTTGTCTTTTTTATTCGAACCTTTGTTTGTATGTCTGAGATTCTTCTCAGGAAGCGTGCGATTACGCGGCTAAATATTCTCGCAGTTCTTCTCCTCCTTTTCTTTTCTGGAGGTGGAGTCTTTGAAGAGAGGGCTGAGGGGTATTTCATCCTCAGAATCACTCCCGAAGGTAAGAATTTGGGGTTTCCGCTTTCTGATCTGGTACCAACCATATGACAGGTGCCGGTTGTTTCTTCATGAACGTTTGTCGCATTATTTTGCTGTCGACGAGCATGAGCTTCGCGCTTCACCCTCTTGAAGTGTTTTTGATGGGCAATGTATCCTTACCACCACTTCTTGAAGGCACTGTATTCCTCGGTGGGATGGGTGACCCTCCAATGATATAGGCAATAGTTTGGACATGCATCTTATCCATCGAGACATATGACCCCGGGAGTGTTCCTTATGAGAGGTGGCATGTTCATCCCCATTGACAGGGTTTTGGTGAACCGCTTCTCTGTTTTGATCCTGCTCTTATTTGTAGCAGGTGTGCTTTGGTTTGGTTAGAGTACTTTATGACCCATCCTTGCCGCAGCTTCGTTATCCTGACACTGACGCTTAGCCATTTTGTATATGGCTGTCTCGCGTTCTCGGTCAACTTTACTTTTTTGAAAGGCTTCGCTTAACAACTTATCGATCGGGTCTTCTGGCAGTTCCGGGGATTTTAGCGCCGATTCTGCCCCCAGTTCCTCCGTGTTGTTTTTTAACACTAAAGGAATTTCCTCGTCATATAACGACGAATGAGAGACCATATGGAAACTTGCTACACGGTCTTCGGTGTTCTCTGATGAGTCATTTTCCTCGTCGTTGTCACTATCTTCGTCCTTAAGAATATGCTTGAGGAATTCTTCGAGCGTGACTGGTGTTCGTGCCTTTTGATTGTACTCCTCCAGCGATTCAATATATTTTTTTAGATCTGTGCGCTTGTCGTCATACTCTGCAGGCAGCACAGGCTTCTTGGTCTTCTTCTTCGAAGACTTTGAAGGCTGGACTTGGAGGTTTTTCCTTTTATCAACGATCCTTGGTGCGGGACGAGGCTTTAACATCCCTTCGATTATTTCGGGTTCAAATGGGCTTTTCCACCCGACCGTTGGACATGCTTGTAGATCCTTCAGCATTCTTTTGGTTTTTGCTGAAAGAACGACTTTCCATGGAGTTTGTTCTACGAGTGAGCATGATTCCCCCTGCGCATCCACCTTTTTGTGAGTGTGCTTCTGGGGTGAGTTTACCCTCCAGTTATCAGACAGCGCGATTTTCTTCTGTTGATACTAGTCTTCGACCCAGTTCTTGAAGACGTAGCAATCCTCAATTGGGTGGCTCACCATTTTATGATAGTAGCAGTAGTTAGGGTTGTTGATGTCGCCGGGTTGCGGTGGACGTCGCGGGTCTGGCAATCTGATGAGTTTATTACGCATTGCCAATTCAAACAACCTCCTCGTCTTATCGCGGGGAAACTAGTAAGCACGTCCTAGTCTTTCTTCTAAGGATGGGCGCGGACGCGTGTTGTTTTGGTGAGCAACTGGTTTTGGGCCACTTGGTTGTTGTTGCGTATTAGCAACGAAGGCCGCTTTCCCTTTACCCTTGTTATTTTGAGGGTTCTTATTTGAGGAGGAAGGCCCGTGGCCCATCTGGTCCATTTGGGCGAGTTTATCTATCAGAGCCTAAAAGGTTGTTGGTTTGAAGAATGTCATGAACTGGGACACAATCGTTTGAGGATCAAGGGTTCCGATGAATATGCTCACGACAGAGGATTCTTCAATCCGTTGTTCGCATTTAGTCGACAAGTTTCGCCACCGGATCGTGTATTGGACCTATGTTTCTCCCGGCTTTACCCTGGTACTAATTAATGCCATGATTGGAGTACGTTCGCTCGCCCGGGAGAAACGCTGTGTGAACAGCAATTCCATCTTCGCGAATGTTTTCACAGAGTCATTTAGGAGCTCCGAGCACCATACAAAGGCCGTTTCTGACAGACTGCCAATGAACCGGCGAAGCAGCAGTTTGTCGTCGCCTCCAATGTTGCCGCACAGAGCTTTGAATTGTGCGACATGTTGATGAGGGTTTCCTGTTCCTTTATAAACATGGAACATGGGGATCGTATATTCCGGCGGGTATTTGATTTGATCATACCAGCCTGGATACGGTTGTCTAGTTTTAACAATTTAGCCAGCGGCCTCATTAGCTTGATGTGCTCTTATTTGTTGAGCAATATAATCATTAAGGGCGGCCTTGGAGATCGTTTCCTCCTTTGCTGCTGTTCAGTTGAAAATATTGCACATTTGATGGAACATTTTCCTTACTTTTGTTAGGTACTTAAAGGTGTTTATTGTGATTATGGAACATATGTGAGTTTATCTGCAAAATACTCTTTATCATATGTTTATATATTATAATTAACATTATGAAGAAAAATATATGCATATAATATTTATATGATATTTTGATAATTTACATATGCATATCATATCAAATAATCCTAATCAATATTCCTAAAATATTGTATCATATATAATGATTAGGATAATATCTCAAATATAACAAATATTACTAATACTATGAATTGAGATATTGTGCAGATATAGCACCTAATAGATCAAAAACCGAAGAGATAAAGTGGTCCAAGACGATCTACGCATCCATGTTGATCAATAGTTGTTCATCTACTTCCAACGAGAACAGAGATCGGGAGCATAAACTAAGGTTCTTGTACTCTAAATTCGACGGATTTGTAAATGATAGTTGATTAATAAAAATGTAGATCTTTAGTTTAGTTTTTTTGTATTTTACTTTTTGCATTACTTTCTTCATTTACTTTATGATCTCCTTCTCTATCCTTTCTTCTTCTTCTCCAACTATGCGTGAGTAATTCTACGCTTGTTAGGGTAGATCAATGGATGATAAAATCATTTAACTCTTTTTATACATTTTAAAGTTTATAAACTTTAGCAAAATAAATGTTAACATTCTTATCGGGCGTTCTACCAATTTATTGATAGTCTCGACCGCGATTTGAGATTAGATTAACACTTGTTTTGTTAGGGTTTAGACATGAATAGAGATCAAAGCAAGGACAATAGTTAGGAGTGGAGAAACCCTAGTTTCTTCCAAAAAGAACCCTAATCCACATTCATCACTACCGATCTAGTTTTAAATCTATTAAAAGATAAAAAGAGTCATTTTTAATTAGTCATCCATTACTACTAAGTCATATGAACCCTACAAGCCCCTTCTTCATAAATTCTACATCCGTATATCATAGATCTAGAACAAACCATCCATATCTCAATCAACTCGTCTAAAGCAAGATAAAAGTTCGACGTTTCCCTGAGGAAGACCCATACTCATCTCGGCTAGTTACCAGCGATACCGTTATTCATTGCGGTTACAGCTTTACTTTACAACACTTCTATTCCAATACAGAATCAATCAAATGGCGCTGTTGCCTGAGAAACGACTGTAATTTTTTTTCTTTCTATTCGGGTTGAATTCTTATTAATCCATACCATAAAATAATCAAAACCGCATCTTGTGTATTTAACGATTAGTGTGCGAATTTTGCGAGTGAATCTGGAGTAACTGGAGCGAGGAGATAGAGATTCAGAGACTTTCCCCATTTACCAGAGGAGCATAAGGGTGCACAGAAGAAATTTCAGCAGAAGAGCCCACCCAAACGTGGCGGAACAGCGGCAAAAGTGGTGTTTGGTAGCAGAGCCACGGCACTCTGGTCGAGTTGGGCCCCCAAAATCTTCGGGTAATGTCCACATATCATTCTCTCTCCTCTAAAATCCAATATTTTGATATTTTCTGCAGGATTCTTTGCAAATATCGCCGCTCAAAAATCTTTCACGCATTTTGATATTGGTTTGTTTTTGCATATTTTAACCGGACTTTAAGGGGAAATAACCTAAATTCATATTAGGTGTGGATTTCATCACCCTTCCTAGGCCCTACAGATCACAAAACGAGCATACTTTCACCCTATATTAATTAAAAAATATTCAGACCAAGCCTCTAAGGACCGTCGCGCTCAATTAGGACAGAGGAGGGTCGTGGGTAATCTATCGCTTATCCGCATCTTTCTTATGGTGTCTAAGCAAGTGTGACTAAGGAAAGTGGTTACTTAATTAGGCCCGCTATTTTCAGTGATTCGTATAGCGGATACCTCCCACTTAACTGTCACTTATCTGGCCACAAGAGTGATAAAGAGGTGGTAGAGAATTGATCCTGCGACTTGTCCTTTGGAAGTCTAGGAGAGGTCTAGTGCTTGACCTAGGTGGCCTTAGTTCTAGGGTTGATTGTGTATTTTTGTGATTTGTTGAGTCAAGCCTCACGTCCAACACTTTTTCAAAACAAACATTTTTAAATTGTTCTCACACATGCTGCCACGTGCACTAAACCCGCTCAGTACATGAGCGGTTGGACACGGGATTCTAGTGCCCGTCTTGTCCGCGTCTTTGCTATCGACTCCGAAGTCGGTACTTCTTTATCTTCTATTTCCCCCTATCCACCACATCTCTCGAGATGGACGACTCTCCATCAGATTTTACCAACACACCCCTGCCACCACCCGTAGGTGCGTAGAATACACCGCGCATCTCTCTTCAAGAAAGATATTACCCGATACGCGGTCCTCTTCCTACTTGTCTATCTATTCCACCAGCCAATAGGGATAATTTCGAAATTAAACCTCACTTCATCAACCTGTTTCCCAAATTTCTCAGTCTTGAATCCGAAGACGTGTACGTTTTTATAACCAAATTCGAAAATGTATGCGTAATGATTGGCACTACACAACTTTCTGTGGATGATATGAGATTACGTCTTCTCCCTTTTATCTTGTGCGATCTAGGAGAAAAATGGCTTTATAACACTGCCGCACACTCTATTGCCAAATGGGATGAATTCATTATAGCATTCCTTAAGAAATTTTATCCAAATCATAAGACCAACCGTGTTTGAAGCGAGATTAACCAGTTTACCCAACTTCCCAACGAACCATTTTCGAAATGCTTTGAACGGTTTAAAGATCTTCTTCTCTAATGCCCTCATCATGGAATCAATAGATGGGATCTTTGCTGAATTATATATGAGGGTGTTGATCCAACAAAAATACAAATGCTTAAAACCATTTGTCAATGCCATTTCATGTCAAAAGACGATGGCGAAGCTTGGCAATTCCTGGAAGATCTCGCTGAACAAACCTTACAGTGGGAAAGTATTAGACAAACTTTATCTAGGGCAGGTATCCATCAGCTCGACGTTTCCATCGCAATGAAAGCCGAAATGGCCATGATGCAAAAGAAACTCGACGCTATCGAAAACAAATTCTCGTCTGCCTCCCTAAACCAAGTTACGCTCCCCAAAACCGTGTGTGGTTTCTTTTCTAACCCATCATATTTAACGGAAGAATGTCCTTTGAATCCGCCGTTTCAAAGTCAAGAACAAACTAATGCTGCTTTTCAGCAACGACCTAGAAACGATCCTTATTCTTACACATACAATCAGGGATGGAGGAATCATCCTAATTTTGCTTGGAACCAAAACCAAATTCAAAATCAAAACTAGTTCCCAAGCAATTATCAAAGACCTCATTGTTAGTGTATATGCCCTAGAGGCCATTACTGTATCATACTAGTATGTATATTACTTGATGGAAGCTTGGGATATTCACAGTTGTACAGACAATCTTGCTCAATATAGTAGTATGCTACTTGGTTTGTCTCTGCTTTAATGTGTACATGTGTGTTTATTTATTATATCACCTATACGCATTAGTAGAGCCCTTAGGATCTTTGCTTGATTACCGGCGTTGTGATGGCGATCACACTCGTGGGGGCTGGGTAATCTACAAGCACATCCTTATACACATCCCTAGTCGTGGGAGTACCGAGATAGGGCATCGATACTCCGGAGTAGACTAGCGTATGCGCTTCTCATCCCAGCACGGGGAGACGGTCTGTCCCACAGCCGTCGGTACGTCGTACTTGAGATAGTATGCGGGTGCTCGTTGGGTTACGAGTACACTGGACAGGACTCGTTGGGAACTGATGGTTGGTATTATACCTATCGTCAGTTATCAGTTCCCAGGTGACATGAGTACAGCTTAGTCCGCTGACTTGACACTGTCACTTCGCCTCGAGTGTGTTCCCACTGTTCTTTGATTACTACCCTACCACGGCTCTGCTGAGTTGTGCAAACAGGTAGTAGTTGGGAGCAGTCCCGAAGCACTTGGAGGTAGAGACGGTTAGACAGGATTCGTCTCTCCCGGTATTGGGGGTTGACATCGCGCTGTGTCTAGGAGAGCCATTACACGAGTAGTCCCTGGCCAGGGCAAGCGAGATATACTGGTAGGTTTCCAGTGTTATCTCAGGGTGTATTGGGCTTCACTCCGACACGACTTGTACCGCTATTAGGGGACTGACGTTTACCGCCCCCCTAGGCCCGCCATGCGATGTATCAGACGAATAGACCGGACTGTACGGAGATTGTCACATACAGACTCAGTAGGAGTTCGGATGGGTTTACCTCATCGGCCTTCTTATCGACATCTACCTGGGGACCGTTACGTACAGCTAGTGCCGCTTGCGGTCTGTGGTTAAACCCACTGCCAGCGTAGTGTCGAGTCTTTAGAGTCCCACACAGAGAGTTTCCCTGCACTGAGCGAAACGTGTAGAGGCCGTATGGTTTTACGGCAGGGCTGCGATCACTTACGTACACTTGTGTGCGTATGGTGTTCGGGCAGGCAATACTAGTGGGCTTTGGTTTAAGCCGGATCCTGGTATTGCATGGATGGATTTGTTTTGTCTTCTGCGCATCCGCATTCTACGGAATACGGATGCAGGTGTGTATGCACAGTTTTCCGGAGCGATGAAGGAGGAGGTGCCTCATTAGGGTTTTGGTAGTTGGTTCGGCCAAAACCGCTATGTGGCAGGCTCATTAGGGTTTTGACAGTTGATTCGGTCAAAACCATTTTGAGGCGGACTCATTAGGGTTTCGACAGTTCGTTTGGTCAAAACCATTATGAGCCGGGGACATTATTTACTAATCCTTTCATTGATAATTTTGTTATGGCTAATTACATTGACCATTTGACCATCTTGACTTTGTTGACCATTTGACCAAAGTTGACTTGGATCTTCTTAGAAGATCTAAAGTATTCTTTGGTTTTCTTTTTCTTTTGTTATGATAATGGTCATGTCATTTGTAGCCATCACCTTTATCTTGATGGGATTAGTAATCATAGTGTTTGTGCATTATTGCAACCATGGTTAGCTTTTCTCTTGGTTAAGCTTTTCATTTGCTTATTCTCATTCTCTCTCTTGAAATGAGAAGCTCCATGGTTGCTAGAAAATCTCCTTCTTCTTCCTCCTCTTGATTTCTCCTTTGATCTCATGTGTTGAGAGAAAAAGGATTCTACTTGACAAACACATCCATACATCTTCTCTACACAACCTAGGGCTTCTAGATTAGCAATCTCCTTGCCCTAGTTACCTCGGCTTGAGGTGGAGCTCGGTGTACATCTCTCGGGTGGATCGTCTTCGACTCAAGGAGGCCGCGGAGGTGACCGAAGTCCGGATCAACCATTGAGCAAGCAATGAGAAGAACAACAAGAAGAGAAGAACATCAAAGAAGAACAACAACAAGAAGAGAAGGAGTTCAAGTTGAGGTATAACCCCTAACCGAGTAGATACATCTCATGTTAGGATGCTAGTATATTGTTTAGCAAAGATCCGGCTTTTACGGTCCATGTTACAAAGTTTAGAAAAATTTTGATTTATCGTTTCCGCAACCCCGAAAGTACCGGGAGAGGTAACGTGGACCTAACAGTGGTATCAGAGCCTAACTAAACATAAACTAGCTTGGTAGTAAAGTGTATCGAAGTTCGAAACGGAAAAATAAAAAAAAAACCAAGTTACAAAAACCTGAGTTTCTGTTAAAATATTTTCTGGTCAAAACAAAATTTGTTATACTCCAAAATTCATCTCAGGGTTTTTAGAAGAAAGCCACCAAACACGAGACAGTGAATCGACCAAGGCGCCGCGTTTCCGCGGCAGTAGCAAGCTATTGCCGCGGAACCGCGGCCAACTTGGTGAGTTACTGTGTCGTTTTTGGTGCAGTTTGTTTCTGACGTGGTTTTAGGATTTTTCAGATATATTATATGTGCCCAGATTTTCCAGAATAGAAATTTGTTTTTGGGGGCCTATAATTCCGTATTTTTCCGAACTTCAATATACTTTGACTATAAAGGTTATATCTGTGATGTTCTTATGTATTGAACGTCGGCTAATCGCTATATGACGATTAGTCGGGGTTATACATATCTGTGATCTGTGATTGTTGTTGATGGTTTGTGTATATGAACTCGTTGGATTGTCGCGGATGAATAGCCGGGGTGGATGTGAGATGAGAGTTTCTTTTCTTTCATTCATGTAATAAATTTGTAAATTGATGTAATATTATTTGTTTGGCCGCACAACCGGGTCGGGGTTGTAGCCATCATTGTATAATTCTTTTTACTGTTTTTGCTCCTAGGATAGACCCATGGAGGGGGTGCACAAACTACCGGGTATCTCGAAGTGCCGAGTGGCCTACTCATGGCATTGAGGGAGGTTGCTTCGCTTCGGATACTTGGCGGGTAGTTTGCCGCACCCGTAGGGGTCTTGGGTGGGGTTTTGGCTATTCATCGCGACCGTGTAATCCGTTTTTCGTTGCAGGCTCGAACGAATCGCGGGTTCCTAGTATATCCAAAGTGTTCATCTATGATCTGGATTGGCTATCATTGCTGTTATATATAATAACTATTTAGGCGTTGCTTATGTTTTACAGCCGCGCTAGCCTAGCCCCCGCTCTGTCGTTAGTTAAGTAACCTAACGGGTGATGACGGGGCCCTGTGGCGAATGCGAATGGCATAAGCGTACGTCATATTTTGGTTGTTTTCTGCAATGGTAGGATTTAAATGATGGGACGCATTAAAAGAACTAATGCAAGAAAATAAACCTAAAAGACGTTGTTGGAACAATTTTTCAAAAAGCTGTTATTGCAAGGACGTTCATTTTTGTTTTGCATCGCGGTATTCGGTTATGAATGCCCAGCACCTCAGTTGACGAGGCAAGGGCCGAGATCCCTTCACCGGGAGTGACCCCTTGGACAAAAGTTTGCGTCAGGGTAATAACTTCACTATAGTCGATTATTCTTGCTTTGCATCGAGGTATTCAATTTGGAATATCCCGCACCTCATTCGACGAGGAAAGAGCCGAGATCCCTTCACAGGGAGTGACCTCTTTAGCAAAAGTTTTCGCCACTATATTTTCAAAAAGGGTGCAATCATGTTCCTTCAACGATATCAAGTTCATTACGTTAACGTGTTTTTCGCCAAAAACCCAGCCGTAGCCCTCCGTCATTTCGGATTAATGTTAGTTAGTATTCGTGCTGCGTTTGTTGACCTAGTCAAGGCGTAGTGAACGGTAGCTAAATAATATTTTTCTGTGGATTGCAAATGTGATTGGTTAGGACAGTCGTGCGGCCTTGTTGACTTAGTCAAGGGCACGTATGGGTGGGTCTAATGCAATCAGGATTATGACGGGTAGAACTTGTCTAACAGTTTGTGGCTTGTTGACCTAGTCAAGGTCATGAACAGTTAGGGGCAAAAACCACATCGGGAGTTTCAAAAGAACTGAAACTTGCAGATTTAGCATACCTTCTGGAGTGTGGTGACTAGAGTGGATTCCATCTAGGTTATCACACAATGACAGTTGGATCCCGATCCCACTGATGAGTTGGTTTACTCTCGGGAGATTATTTCACTTAACGATCAATGCTATAAACCTAGTAGGTGTCTAGAAAGGTGTTAGCGGGGTTACGCCCCCAGGGAAAAGAGGTTCTTTAATTAAGGAACTTCGCGAAAGCGTTGGAAAACCTCCCTCGAAGTACCGACACTAGCCTGGCTGAAAGGTTAAGCAAGTATTGTGACGTGAATTAAAACCCGGCTAGTTCTTCTTTTAAAAAGGTTTTAAGAAGAATTTGAGGAAACAGTGGGAGACATCCTGGTTAGATAAATTAATAAACCAATCTAATCTTGCAAGAGCATACGCTGAGTGTTCTTTTCTCTCTCTCCAGGCAGCAACCTTTTCACGCCCTAATCAAGATAATAAAATGTATCGCTTGACCGATCCGAATTCTTATTCGGGACTGGGGAAAGTTGGTTCAGCTCTAACTTGTGACAACAGTCATGAGTATGAGAATGGGAAAGAGGAAAGTATGGATTTCCAGGATACCCAGTTGAAGAAGAAGCATGGTTTTGCATCTACTTCAGGTGTTCTTGTGATTGAAAACTGTTTTACGGTCAGCCCTACCTCCTGGGTACTTGATACCGGATCAGGATCTCATATCTGTAATTTATTGCAAGGACTGAGAAAAAGTAGGAAAGTTGCACCGGGTGATATGTCGCTCAGAGTAGCGAACGGAGCACAAGTTAATGCGGCAGCCGTCGGTGAATATCACCTAGTATTGCCAAATGGCAAAACTATGATTTTGAACGATTGCTACTATGTACCCTCCATGGTTTGCAACATCATATCAGTTTCTTTACTCGATAAAGATGGATATAACTTTGTTCTTGAAAAGAATATCATGAACATTTACCTTCATAAGGTACTGGTTGCAGAGGGTACACTGTGTAATGGTATCTACGTTCTAAATCAGAATACAGTTCTCAATATACAAAACACACGCAAGAGGAAGAATTCAGATACGAATGAATCCTACTTGTGGCATTGTAGACTTGGTCATATCGGAGAGAAAAGACTGAGTAAGTTGCATAAAGATGGACTCTTGAATGCGTTCGAGTTTTCATCTTATGGAACTTGTCAGTCTTGTCTCAAAGGGAAGATGACCAAATCTCCGTTCACCGGACATGGAGAAAGAGCAACCGAGCTCTTGGGACTCGTACATAGTGATGTATGCGGTCCGATGTCTATACATGCAAGGGGTGGGTTCTCGTACTTCATCACATTCACTGACGATCTCTCTAGGTTCGGATATGTGTATCTGATGAAACACAAATCTGAAGCTTTTGAGAAATTCAAGGAATTCAGAAACGAAGTAGAGAACCAGACAGGCAAAAGTATCAAGATCCTCCGGTCTGACAGGGGAGGGGAGTACTTAAGCACGGAATTCCTAGATTACTTAAAAGAGAATGGTATTCTCTCTCAGCTTACTCCTCCTTATACACCACAGCACAACGGTGTTTCAGAGCGGAGGAATCGTACCCTACTGGATATGGTTCGCTCCATGATGAGTAATGCCGAGTTACCTCTTTCATTTTGGGGACATGCGCTATTGACAGCAGCATACCTATTGAATGATGTTCCGTCTAAATCAGTGCCTAAGACTCCGTTCGAGATATGGAATGGAAAGAGGCCATATCTTAAAAGATCTAAGATATGGGATTGTCCGGCTTATGTTAAATCGCATAAACCGGATAAACTAGAGGCACGATCAGTTTCATGTAAGTTTGTGGGATATCCAAAGAATGGTTATGGATATCTATTCTACCACACCGAGGAACAGAAGGTGTTTGTTGCTCAGCATGCCGTTTTCTTAGAAACAGAGTTTTTTGCAAAAGAAATTAGTGGGAGCATGGTAGAATTGGAAGAAATTCAGCGACCACAAACTGAAACTGAAAATTTGACAGAACCTCAAGATTCAATAACCCCAGACGAACCTCAGCCACTCCGCAGATCTGGTAGGATTTCTCATCCGCCCGAGAGATACTACGGTTTTCTCATAGACGGGGATCGAGAGGATTGCATCTTGGAAGAAGATGACCCTACCAGTTTCAGGCAGGCCATTATCAGTAGGGACTCTGATAAGTGGCAGGAAGCAATGCAATCCGAAATGGAGTCCATGTACGCCAATAAAGTGTGGACCTTGGATATTGCTCCACCTGGGGTAAAACCCGTTGGATGCAAATGGATCTACAAAAGGAAACTTGGTGTAGATGGGCAGGTGGAAACCTATAAAGCTAGACTCGTTGCAAAAGGTTTTCGTCAAAGACCTGGTTTGGACTATGACGAGACTTTTTCTCCGGTGGCTATGCTCAAATCCATTCAGATCCTACTTGCCATTGCTGCCTTCCATGACTATGAAATCTGGCAGATGGATGTTAAGACGGCTTTCCTAAACGGTTGTTTGGAAGAGTGCGTTTACATGGATCAACCAGAAGGTTTCGTAGACAGTGGGAGCAGCGGAAGGGTGTGCAAGTTGCTTAAATCCATTTATGGATTAAAGCAGGCATCGCGGAGCTGGAACATCTGTTTTGATGAGGCAATCAAGGAATTTGATTTCATCAAGAACGAAGATGAACCCTGTGTATATAAGAAGATTGTAGGACGAACTGTCGTATTCCTAGTGTTGTACGTGGACGACATTCTTTTGATAGGAAATGATATTCCTATGCTACAATCGGTCAAGCTATTTTTGTCACAAAGGTTCTCCATGAAGGACCTGGGTGATGCCTCGTACATTCTGGGGATCAAGATCTATAGAGATAGATCCAAGAAACTATTGGGACTTTCGCAGTCCAGGTACATAGAGACCGTACTAAAGAGATTTAGTATGGAGGGTTCCAAGCGCGGTAACAAACCCGCATTGCACGGAATTACCCTCTCCAAGAAGATGTCTCCTAAGACTGACGAGGAGAGGGTTCGCATGAGCACTATACCCTACGCTTCGGTGGTAGGATCTATAATGTATGCGATGCTATGTACAAGACCAGATGTAGCTTACGCGCTGAGCGCGGTAAGCCGGTATCAGTCAGACCCAGGGGAGGACCACTGGACAGCAGTGAAGAACATTCTCAAGTACCTGAGAAGGACTAAGGAGATGTTCCTGGTTTACGGTAATGGAGACCTCAGGGTCGAGTCCTTTACCGATTCAAGCTTCCAGAGTGACAAAGATGACAGCAAGTCCGTCTCGGGTTTTGTGTTTACCCTCAACGGAGGGGCGGTATGTTGGAGGAGTTCCAAGCAGGATACCGTCGCAGACTCGACGATGGAGGCTGAATACATTGCTGCAAGCGATGCCGCAAAAGAGGCGGTCTGGATAAAGAAGTTCATTAGTGAACTTCAGGTGGTTCCGTCCATTGTTGACCCAATACCTTTGTATTGCGATAACAATGGGGCTATAGCTTTAGCGAAGGAACCAAGGTCCCATCAGAAATCCAGGCACATCTTAAGGCGGTATCACCTGATCAGGGAGATCATTGATCGACAGGAGAGCGAGGTGCGGAGAGTGGACACAAAGGACAACACTGCGGACCCATTCACGAAGGCTTTACCCCAGACTCAGTTCGAGCGGCTGATCGAGATGATAGGTCTTCGATACGCCAGTACATGGCCTTAGTGCAAGTGGGAGATTGTTAGTGTATATGCCCTAGAGGCCATTACTGTATCATACTAGTATGTATATTGCTTGATGGAAACTTGGGATATTCACAGTTGTACAGACAATCTTGCTCAATATAGTAGTATGCTACTTGGTTTGTCTCTGCTTTAATGTGTACATGTGTGTTTATTTATTATATCACATATACGCATTAGTAGAGCCCTTAGGATCTTTGCTTGATTACCGGCGTTGTGATGGCGATCACACTCATGGGGGCTGGGTAATCTACAAGCACATCCTTATACACGTCCCTAGTCGTGGGAGTACCGAGATAGGGCATCGATACTCCGAGGTAGACTAGCGTATGCGCTTCTCATCCCAGCACGGGAGACGGTCTGTCCCCCAGCCGTCGGTACGTCGTACTTGAGATAGTATGCGGGTGCTCGTTGGGTTACGAGTACTCTGGACAGGACTCGTCGGGAACTGATGGTTGGTATTATACCTATCGTCAGTTATCAGTTCCCAGGTGACATGAGTACAGCTTAGTCCGCTGACTTGACACTGTCACTTCGCCTCGAGTGTGTTCCCACTGTTCTTTGATTACTACCCTACCACGGCTCTGCTGAGTCGTGCAAACAGGTAGTAGTTGGGAGCAGTCCCGAAGCACTTGGAGGCAGTGACGGTTAGACAGGATTCGTCTCTCCCGGTATTGGGGGTTGACATCGCGCTGTGTCTAGGAGAGCCATTACACGAGTAGTCCCTGGCCAGGGCAAGCGAGATATACTGGTAGGTTTCCAGTGTTATCTCAGGGTGTATTGGGCTTCACTCCGACACGACTTGTACCGCTATTAGGGGACTGACGTTTACCGCCCCCCTAGGCCCGCTATGCGATGTATCAGACGAACAGACCGGACTATACGGAGATTGTCACATACAGACTCAGTAGGAGTTCGGATGGGTTTACCTCATCGGCCTTCTTATCGACATCTACCTGGGGACCGTTACGTACAGCTAGTGCCGCTTGCGGTCTGTGGTTAAACTCACTGCCAGCGTAGTGTCGAGTCTTTAGAGTTCCACACAGAGAGTTTCCCTGCACTGAGCGAAACGTGTAGAGGCCGTATGGTTTTACGGCAGGGCTGCGATCACTTACGTACACTTGTGTGCGTATGGTGTTCGGGCAGGCAATACTAGTGGGCTTTGGTTTAAGCCGGATCCTGGTATTGCATGGATGGATTTGTTTTGTCTTCTGCGCATCCGCATTCTACGGAATACGGTTGCAGGTGTGTATGCACAGTTTTCCGGAGCGATGAAGGAGGAGGTGCCTCATTAGGGTTTTGGTAGTTGGTTCGGCCAAAACCGCTATGTGGCAGGCTCATTAGGGTTTTGACAGTTGATTCGGTCAAAACCATTTTGAGGCAGACTCATTAGGGTTTCGACAGTTCGTTTGGTCAAAACCATTATGAGCCGGGGACATTATTTACTAATCCTTTCATTGATAATTTTGTTATGGCTAATTACATTGACCATTTGACCATCTTGACTTTGTTGACCATTTGACCAAAGTTGACTTGGATCTTCTTAGAAGATCTAAAGTATTCTTTGGTTTTCTTTTTCTTTTGTTATGATAATGGTCATGTCATTTGTAGCCATCACCTTTATCTTGATGGGATTAGTAATCATAGTGTTTGTGCATTATTGCAACCATGGTTAGCTTTTCTCTTGGTTAAGCTTTTCATTTGCTTATTCTCATTCTCTCTCTTGAAATGAGAAGCTCCATGGTTGCTAGAAAATCTCCTTCTTCTTCCTCCTCTTGATTTCTCCTTTGATCTCATGTGTTGAGAGAAAAAGGATTCTACTTGACAAACACATCCATACATCTTCTCTACACAACCTAGGGCTTCTAGATTAGCAATCTCCTTGCCCTAGTTACCTCGGCTTGAGGTGGAGCTCGGTGTACATCTCTCGGGTGGATCGTCTTCGACTCAAGGAGGCCGCGGAGGTGACCGAAGTCCGAATCAACCATTGAGCAAGCAATGAGAAGAACAACAAGAAGAGAAGAACATCAAAGAAGAACAACAACAAGAAGAGAAGGAGTTCAAGTTGAGGTATAACCCCTAACCGAGTAGATACATCTCATGTTAGGATGCTAGTATATTGTTTAGCAAAGATCCGGCTTTTACGGTCCATGTTACAAAGTTTAGAAAAATTTTGATTTACCGTTTCCGCAACCCCGAAAGTACCGGGAGAGGTAACGTGGACCTAACAGTCATCCACAACAATAGCAACCACCACAACAGAGTCAGCACCCCTTTCAACCCCAAACTTTTCAAAACCCGGCCAACAACTTTGATCTTTATAATAATATTTCAACGGCCGGTACCGATAAAACCTCTGTGCTCGAATGTTACTTAGAAACGTTCATTAAACAATCCATGAAAATGATGGCTAATTTAACGTCTTCTATCCAAATATTAGTGCAACACACTGCTTCTCATAGTGAATGCATAAAATCGATAGAAGCATAACTTGCACAGTTAAATGTCGCGATGAGCGAGAGAGAGAAAGGGAAACTTCCATCTCAATCTTTACCGAATCCTGGCCACTCACAAAGACATAATGTGAGTGGCGTAACCATGTTGAGATCAGGAAGAGTGCTGAACAATCAAGTCGGTAAACAGGTTGATGTTGATGATATTAATGAAACCCCAGTTTCTATTTCTACTCTTCTTTCGTCTAGTCCACCATCTTCTTCTGAGTTTATTCTCCGTTTTCCACTAGGCCTGAACGCTCATCCCACTTCCTTGAAGGAATTACCATCTAAAATGATTCCAACTCCAATTCTAGGACCCATTCCATCCCCAACAAACTTCTCCTCAAAAGTTGGACCCAACCCTTATTGATAAAGCTCTTTTTCCACATAGGTTGAGGGACAACAAACCAAGTCCCCAAATGGAGAAGATTGTGGACATTTTTAAGCAAGTTAACTTAAATATCCCTATCCTAGATGCTATCAAATAAGTTCCGGCCTATGCGAAAATTTTAAAGGACTTGTGCACTAGGAAGAGGAAAACTTAAGTACCTAAAATGGTCTTCTTAGTGAGTAATATGAGCAATTCTCTTACTTAATTGGTGTCCAAGAAACGTAAGGACCCCGGTTGTCCTACAATATCTATAATCATTAGGGGTAAAAATATCAATCGTGCTCTACTCGACTTAGGTGCTAGTGTTTAATTGCTTCCGTATTCTGTTTATGAGCAATTAGGCATCGGAGAGTTAAAACCTACGCAATACACTTTCCAGATGGCCGATCGATCTATCACCCAACCTAGAGGTGAGCTAGATGACGTGTTAATAAAATTCGGGGAATTTATATTCCCTGTGGACTTTATAGTTCTAGATACACAGCCTATTGCGAACCCACGAAACGAAATTCCGGCGATTCTAGATCGACCTTTCCTAACAACTTCAAACGCAATAATTAATTGTCGTAATGGTTCAATGAACCCATCCTTGGGGAAGATAGCTTCCGATAATTGAGCTTAACATCTACAAGCTAGGAAGTCAACTATCAGAACCTTATGCTCATGTGTGCTCTGTCGAAAAGATAGCTTCCGACAGTTATGAATTCGAGGACCTTCATGATACCGATCCTACTATTTATTATATACGTGAATACCCTTCTGTCGACAAGTCCATACCTAAGTCCGATCCCTTTGATTTGTCGAATGATTTAGTCAAGCTATCCGAGTATCATGACTTCCTTTTCGATGAGACTATCATTCGGAATATCGATGGATGTTTTGAAGATATTTTTGCTGATGAACTCGCATTTCTCGAAGACATGGGAGTTGTGATGAATCAACCCCTACCCAAAGAAGTTGAACCACCACCCCTTCTTCTTATCAAGAATGAGAATGCGAATAATCCATCATAATTGTTTCGTCTATAGAAACCGAGACGTAAACCCGTTCTATTACACCTCTTATCTCCTCCCCACTTCTTCTTATCTATATATAACATGATCTTCTTCCAACCTTGGTATTACATTGATAAAATTTTCGGATGGTTGGTGTTGACTTTTGGTCTTTGTAAAGTTTTATATTGACCAATAACTTTACCCCTTTTTTATAATGCTTAATACTATTTTACTCAAGTTTGGGAGGGGGCAATATTTTGGCTCTTGAATGAAAATAATTTTTTTACAAAATGATGAGCCAAAAATAAGTTTGGGGGAAAATTTCACTGTCATTAATTCTTATCCCCGTTAATAACTTTTCTTCTTAAGTCTACAGGTTTTGAGATTAAAAGATGACATCAGTGAGGACACTGCTGCAAATAGGTTTGGGGGAGATTTGTGCTTATTCACGCATCAATTTTTGTATTATACTACATAAAAGCACAAAAAATTTCTTTGATAATAAAAGATTAGAAAGTGAAAAATTACATATGAAAGATAGGAAAAGTTTTAAAAAAGCAAGAAAATTAGATATTTTATAATGAAGATAGTAATGGGTAGTCATGAGCTATTGTCCTAAGGGTTATTAAGATAAAGGGAATCACTAATCTGAGAATAGAATCGAGTCTGAAAAATAGTATCTATTCTTGAGTCTAAACATCTAAACGTTGATACCCTACTATACGCACTTGGACACATCTTGAAACTTGGGATAGTAGAACATACTTTGAAATGATCTTGTCTAAAAGCCTTAGTATGAAGATCTAAGAAAAAAAAGTGAAACATAAAAAAATAAAACGGTGAAGAAAAATGAACACTGGTTTTGTAATTGCTTAAGGCAGCATAAAAAAATATAGCGAGGGTGCTTTATCACCTAGAGCCTTAGACCAACTGGTTTGGGAGCCACTGCTATGCCTCAGGTGTTGTAAGACGAGAAAATTGCTAATTACTCTTAAATGAGCAAGCATATTTAGTAATCGGTCTGTCAATACCTCAAGAAGTATTAATGGTCGCATGAAGGATATGTGAGCAATTCTATCTGATAATGTTCACCGACTAAAAAGTATTAAGGAAGATGGACAAGAGTATGATAGCTTGATTTGAATTCTCTAAGTGTAGGGATGTTTTTTACACACACATAGGGGTATATGATCGATGTTTGGAAGAAAGATAGGGATGAAGACTAAAGGCGATATTTTGTTGAGGGGTGATCTGATTTCTGAAAATCTTTTCACGACCATTAAGATAGGGCTCATTGCAACTGAAAAGCTAATGTAGTTGGAAACTCTTCTTTTTAAGTTCTTTCTTTTATAGTTCTTATCTTTGTAAATTTCATCTTCTTTATTTTATAATGGGATTTTGTTGGTGTAATCCGCTGAAAACCCTCAGGAGACAACACTCCTCGTACTAGGGACATCTAGAGGTTTAACGGCTTGTTGCACGTGCTAAGTGCATTCGTGTTTCCTATGAAAGTGTGCTAGGTTTTTCTTTACTTTGTTTCTTCCTCTCTTGAATAACTAGTTTGCTCGGAACGATCAAAATTAAGTTTGGGGGTATTTGTTCAGTCGAAAATATTGCACATTTGATGGAACATTTTCCTTATTTTTGTTAAGTACTTAAAGGTGTTTATTATAATTATGGTACATATGTAGGTTTATCTACAAAATACTCTTTATCATATGTTTATATATTATAATTAAAATTATGAAGGAAAATATATGCATATAATATTTTGATAATTTAAATATGCATATCATATCAAATAATCCTAATCAATATTCCTATAATATTGTATCATATAAAATGATTAGGATAATATCTTAAATATAACAAATATTACTAATATTATGAATTGAGATATTGTGCAGATATAGCTCAGGTCTAAAGATCGAGATATTCGAGATGTCGGGAATAAAATCGGACGATAAAATTGAATCAAATCGTAAAATCAATAATGGTAAAGACTCAGAGGAAGATTTGAAGAATCCAGACATCACAAAGATCTCCACGTGTCAACACCAAATAGTAGAAGAAGTTTCAAACCCTAATCTCTCCAAACCACCACCTAACCGCGGCCAAATATACCTAAATGCGGCAGAACCGCGGAAATATTAGGGTTGTGGGATTTGGGATTCTTTTAGGTATAATCGTAACAACCAATCCTCACCTATAGCAACTAGGGTTTGTATCTTCTGTACTATTTAAAAGACCGAGAGCTACTCTTGAAAAATCATCACCTAATAGATCAAAACTGAGGAGTTCAAGAGGTCCAAGACGATCCACGTATCCAGATTGATCATCAGTTGATCATCCACTTTCAACGAGAATAGAGATCGGGAGTATAAACTAGGGTTCTTGTGCTCTAAATTCGACGGATTTGTAAATGATAGTTGATTAATAAAAGGTTTATTTTTAGTTTAATTCTTTGCATTTTACTTTTCGTATTTAATTTCTGCATTTACATTATGATCTCCTTTTCTATCCTTTATTCTTCTTCTCCAACCATGCGTGAGTAATTCTACGCTTGCTAGGATTCGTAGGCTAGGATATATCAATGGATGATAAAATCATATAACTCTTTTTATACATTTTAAATTCTAACTTTAGCAAAATAAATGTTAACATCCTAATCGGGCATGCTACCAATTTATTAATAGTCTCGTCCATGATTTGTGATTAGATTAACACTTGTTTTGTTAGGGGCTAGACATGAATAGAGATCAATGCAAGGACAAGGGTTAGGAGTGGGGAAACCCTAGTTTCTTCCAAAAGAACCCTAATCCACATTCATCACTATCGATCTAGTTTTAAATCTATTAAAAGATAAAATGTGTCATTTTTAATTAGTCATCCATTACTACTAAGTCATATGAACCCTACAAACCTTTTCTTCATAAATTCTATATCCGTATGTCATAGATCTAGAACAAACCATCCATATTTCAATCAACTCGACTAAAGCTAGATAAAGGTTCGACGTTTATCTGAGGACGGCACGTACTCTTCTCGGCTAGCTACTAGAGACACCGTTATTGATTGCTGTTACTACTTTACTTTACAACACTTCTGTTCCAACTACAAAATAAATCAGCTGCCGATAAGGCCGGAGGAGGATTTGATGTTTCCCTACTGTCATCGTCGATGATTATCGGCGGATCTTCGGCTGGGGGTTCTGGATGGATCATCATCCCAACCATGTCTTGGAACAAAAGAGCCATCTGTTTTATGTTAGCAACTTGCTCAGCGGCTTCCTTGTCCTTTATCTCGAGCACCCTTCGCAAAAACTCTGTATCAGTCTCCTGCTCTTGGTGATATTCAGCTTCTTTGTCCGGATTTTCTTTCTGTCCAGTAAGTGCTGCCATTTTGGTCAGCATTTTCTGGAGCTTCTTTTGTTGCTCCTAAGCCTTTTTCACCGACCGAGTTTGCGGTCGGTGACTCACCGAAGCACGGCTTTCTTCTTTTCCTGTAGCTATGTAGACCGTATGTATTGTTATGCCCCCGGCCTTGGGGTGTTTAGGTCTATTGCCTTTGGAATTTGCCGCGGGCGGTAGAGTTTTTTCTGGCCGCATTCTTTTATGAGAGATGGGAGTTGAAGGAGCCGTTGTGACTGGCACATGTTTAGGAGAAGTCCTCCATTGTATGGCGGAGGGGTGATCTTTTTCTTGTCGGACCTTAGGTTTTCAGGTCGATGAAAGTAATCTTTTTCAATCACAGAGTCTTGGACTTACCGTCAGACCCTATTAATTTGTGAGGAGAGTCCCTGATGAGGCTGCTCCGGCATTGCCTGCACTATAACTTCTGCAGGTGGGGGTGATTTCTTTAGTACCGCTGTTGGAGAGTTTTTGCGCACCCTCTTAAGCGGATCAAAACCGTTCCCAGTTGGAACAACAGCATCGACTTCCACCCTTGGAGCTGGTGGGGTGAGTCCAGAGGGGGAGTTGCCCTCAGTTTCTCTCACTCGGCGCCAATGGGGACGTAGAGCATGCCTCGTAGAAGGGACCGTCTCTATTTTGGATGCGGCTTTATCATGTCCCCGGCTTTGCTGAGGAGCTTCTATCGGTGTTAGCCTGTTGAAGACCGATGTGCTTGTTAAAGTTTGAGGAGAAGCGGCCAGCTTTTCAAAAACCGACTGTCTGGTCGGGGAAGTTCCTTTGACGACTTCGCCTATAGGAGGAGTTGGGAGGGCTATTCATGTTGGGGTAGCCCCTTCAGGTATCACGAGCTTTTTTACGGGCCCGTTTATGTTTTTGCTCAGCCTGTTAAAGAATGAGACGCCAGATTTGGATGACCCGTTGAGAGGGGCCGTTGTGGTTGCCAGTCGATCGAAGACCGACTTTTTAGGAGTTTCTTCTTACGGCGCTGAGGCACTAAAACTCACAGGTGGGAGCATGGTCTCAAAGAACAATCCAGTAGTAGCTTGTGTGACTTGCCCCACTGGCATTGAGAAAATAGACACCGTGTTGGGCCCACAGGTCACTCCTCCAGTTGGGTTGGAGCAAGAGTTGCTGTTGCATGCAGTGCATTGAGAAGTCAGTAATTTTCTCTTCTGTACAGGAGCAAGACACCAAGTTTTAGTATCTCAAATCCAAGGGCAATCATAGCGAACCACGATTTTGTTCGCGAAACACGACACACAAAGTGTGGAGTGGAAAGAGAAAAAGGTCCTACTAGTCGTGCCAAAACCTGTTCTCCACCGAAAGACCAGACCGAGACATTGAGACGTCTGGCCTGAATTTAGGGGCAGATGCTATTTGGACTTCTCCATCCACCTCTCCGAAGATACCAAGTTGATTTATGGCACCATATATCTGAGTTTTGGACAGATGCGACCGTTGTAGTAGACTTTATCAGATTGCCCCTCATTTGTGAGGGGGTTTTAATTATGGGGATACTCTTCTCTGCAGATGCAAGACCCTGCAGTTAGTTACGTTATCGCATAGCCATAACCACTTTCTCCTGCTCCAGTAGTTCACTTCGTGTCGTTTATATTTTTTTGTTTATTTTGGTTGCCCGTGGATTGTATACGGAGACTATTTTACGTCGTCGCCCATAGGGTGCAGATTAGTCTAAATCCGTATATTTTAGATTTGGGATTTTGAACTTAAGTTATACTTTTCCGTTAGTTCAAAGATATTTTGTTTGGTTTAAGGACTGTTAATCTAGTTTGAGATTAAGATCAACTTAAACATATGAGCGTTTGGGCCCAATTTATTTTTAACTAAAGATACAATAGTCTTATTTGAGACTAAGATCAACTTAGCAATATTTTAAGGATTCTTAAATTTTATTAAGATCCAATAACAAAGCATTTGGGCTCAACTGTCACGCCCCGCTTCCCGGTGTACGGTTAGGAGACACGACGGGTCACGCGACGTATTTACTCAGAAGTAAACACACTAAGTGTATCTAAGTAATATAAAGTAAAATGTACACAAGAGACATAAATATAATGAACAACAACTTTATTTATTAAGCATTATTTTATAGGTACAACTGGAAATGTAAATACATGGATGGAAAACAATGCCTAAACAATGACATAACTGAAATGGAAATATGTATAAGTAAAGTTTAATGCTCAGGGTCTTCTGTGAACTTGCTCCAAGTGCTCCTAACTGGTCTCGATCTCGAGTGCGTCTGATCCTCCTGACAACATTCCAACGAAGAAGAGAAATAGGAATGTCGTTAGCGAACAATCGCTCGGTAAGTCCCGAAGATGAGAGAAGTAGAATAGACAGAAAAGAGAGTATATCTAGTATGATGTTTGATTGTTGTGTTAACGTACTGTTTGTAGCTTGGTACAGAAAATGCCAGTGTAAATGAGAGGAGTCCAACTTACACCGTAGATTTTGGTAACCTGTAGTACAAGGCTCCGTCGAAAATACCACGGAAAAATGGCATGGATGTAATTACGTCTTAAGTGACCACCTCGTACCACCTTTAACATGTTCCGTACTAGTCTACCCCTTTATGAACCCCCATAGTATTTTATTGTATTGATTGTATTGTATTGTCTGTATTGTGTTGTAGTAAATGGAAGACTTGCCGAAACCATGATATCAGTAAATGGAATGGATGTAAATGGATAGTCAGGTAAACGGAGTATATCCATAGTTCGGTTCAGTTAATATAGGTTGATATAAATTGAATAGACGGATTCATGGATTCAGGTTGTATTGTAATTTATATTTGAATCACATTCAAGTCAGATTGATTATATATTGCCCGCGACTCGAACTGAGTCAGAATTTTAAACAGAATTGAAGTCCTGATTGTTTTGGAGTTATCGGTAACTGCTGCACAAGGACGGCAGGATTTGTGTTTTTTTCCAAGACAATTACCGTGTTGATAACACCGTTTGTTAGATTGTCTACCTTAGATAGGCAAGCACCCACATTCTCCGGCTCCCTGAGGCTCATGAGAACTGGTCCCGCTTAAACCTATATTTACTAGGGTCTTTATTGTAAATTAGTATAACTTGAGGGTGTTTTATGTAAAAATAGTTTTGATAGAATTTCAAAATACACCTCAAGTATTTAATTATCGTCTTTAGGGTTTTCATAAGTGTTTCGTTTATAAAAGTGAAATTTCTAGAGAGTAGAACCTAGTTTCCATAGTATATGGTATTTTATTGAAATATCGGTATTGTTTTGTATTTGGATGGTATTTTCATGTAATGGTGATTCCTTTGATTTGGAAAAACTTGGAATATTTATATAATATAATTAAAATAGATATTTTGATAATAGTTATATATATATGCAATAATTTTTTTTTTATTTTTTTTGTAGAAATATCATTTTCTAAAGAAAAACGCATTAAAATTCCATTGAGATCGAATGCTCCTTTCGGAGGTCCGCATCTCGCTCTACTAGGCCCGAGGACATGCGATAATACGCACTATCCTGATCGGGGTTCCCCAAAATAGGTTGTAGAGGCGCAATTGCAAGGAATTAGATAATACACTTTTTAAAGAAATGGTTTTGCAAATTTGATGGTATTTATTTGTAATGTCATATTATTCCATAAATAATGTCCCAAATTTTTATCATGCTATGTCAAAGATGTATGTTCTGATGAGGTAGCTTATGACCTCGTGAGTTATCTAAAGGTAATAAAAGTATTATGTTGTTTTATGTCGAAAATAAAGTATGCGGTATTTTACCATAAAAATACGATAAAAATTGCATTAAAGATTATTTTGAGATGAAACTTGTTTTAAAGTGTTTGTTAATATTTGTTAAATATTATATGAGAGTATGGTATTGATTGTTTAAGAAAAATAACCATTTTAAGGAAAAACCGAATCGTAAGTTGGATTAACTCCGCTTCCGTCGGGTTTAGAATTCAATGTTTTTTAGAATAGAAGATGAGAGGGGGAGAGGGGTCTTACAGGCTATAAGGGTAGAGGGGAGGTAGGGTAAGACTATAGAAGCATCGGGGCGTCATTTCGTTGCTGGAATCTCCTCGGAAGTTTGTCGGAATTTCGCCCTTTACTTACTCCACTTGCACAATTATAGACTTGAGAATTTTTGAGAGTTTTTATGAGGAAATTTTGAGTGAGGAGAGGTGAAATGGAGTATGGTATTTATAAGGAAAGTTAGGGTTTTGGAGTAATGAAGAATGAATTAAAAATGCATTTAAAATAGATTAAAGAGGTGATTTAATATTTTCTGGATGAATGCAGAGCAAACAAACAATATGGGGTGAGTGGGGTAGGCGAAGAAGTGCTAGGGTGAAATTTTGGGGGCATTACCATCGGATTGAACCGATGCCGCCGGTCTAAACTAGCATCTCGCCGGTTGAGTTGGTGGGTCGGGGCTGGGATTCTCGCCACGTGTTATGGTCTGTTGGTATACCCCAGTGTACGTATTTGATTATTCTGTGTCTCTTCAGTTTACGTGTAGTGCACGTGTAAACCCTTGGGCTTCTAAAACATTAAAAAAAACAATAAAAATATAAGTGGCTGGGGGGATTCGATCACAAGGGCTACGTTACAGCTGTGCATGTCTTTACCAACGAGCTATAAGTGTTTTCTTGTTGTTCAAAAGCAAATTAAATTTATAACTTGTGCTCAGGTTAAGACATTCCTTCAGTATTTTGGAAAAATTTGTACAGAAAGTTTAGGGTTGTTACATTCTACCCTCCTTATAAAAATTTCATCCTCGAAATTTGTAAAAGGAAAGTGTTATAGATTCAAAGTAATTTAGTGATGGGACTACTGATAGTGTATGAAAAATATTTGGAAGAACGAAAGAATGCGAAAGTTTTGGTAAGATTCAAAAAGAGGTGAGGGAATTACCAGGTTACCCTGGTCTACAGTCTTGGCCTCTACGGCCTCTAAGGTGTAGGCCTGACACCGGGGTACATTCCTCCTAACTGGAGGCACATTCCTCTGTCCTTGGGGTATGTTTCTCTGCCCTCGCGGCACGCTCCTCAGTGCTTGATGGAATTGGCATAGAGGCCGTGCAGGAGGTGGAGCCGGGAATGCAAGACGATGTGCAAGAGCCTGGATAGCTGGCCGCTGCGGATAGTTGGTGGGTGTGTGAGCTGAGTTGGATCTATAAGGACAGGTTCCAATTCCATGATTGGATGTGCCACAAACTAAGCACAGGCCTTTTGCGCGCCTACAGTCCTTCCACAAGTGTCCATCCCTCTTTCAATAGAAGCAAAAATCTGGACTCGGATGGTTATTTGTTTCATCCGGTCTCCTGGGTTCAATAGTTGGCCTTGAAGAGGCTCCTCCTGCCATCTGAGTGGCAGGGTGCTTCACTCTGGCAGATTTAGCCGTGCCCTTCTTCTTCACCACTGCCTCATATCGACGGGCTGCTTTCAGAGCCAATTCGTGGGTTGGGAAATCCCCTGTAGCTTAGGCAGCTTGGATTTCTGAATCTAACCTTTGCTGAAATCGTATGGATCCGATCTCAGCAGTTGGTATCAAATGTGCCGCGAACCTGTTAAGGTCTTGTGCTAGCTGTGTAGTATGCGATATTTAAATATTGAACATTGAGACATATCTTACCTACTTAGCATGGTAAACTCAGCGTCATATTCACCCACGGACTTGGTCCACATTGATCCCCGTTGTAGATGAATAAATTGCTGCTCCATGTCGAATTGGACAGTCTCAGAGAAGTATTTCGCGTTGAACATGTTGCGAAAAGTCCTCTATTCGATCGGTTGGTCAAGACGGCTTTCTTCCGCCTTCCACTAGACTCGTGCATTGTCAGTGAGCTGCAGCTTCGTAACTCAAACCCAAGCGATTTCTGGCATTTGTGCCACTGCCAGATCATCCTCAATACTTTGAGACCATTCCTCAGCTTCAAGAAGGCTCTCTTTTCCCGAAAATTGCTTGGGATGCAAAGCCCATAATTGCTTTACCCCAGGCGCTTTCGCTTCTGGACGGTTCATCAAGATAGCAGTCTGCTGCTGCTGTCCTTCCAGGAGGCAACGGATTACCTCAAGTAGTATCTTCTGCTCATTGATCGGAACAGCGACGGTAGGTGTAAGCGGTAGAGGTGGTGGCGTGTTGTTGAAATTGGTGCTAGCGTTGTTTGGAGAATTCATAACCTTGAAAGAAAAATTTGAGTTAGGATAGATTCAAAATATATGAAATGGTAAGATTTAAGGAATATGTAAAGCATGTTTTTAGTTGCTGATTCTTGTGTTATATTGCTTAGTACTTCATACAGAATTAACCCGCATGTCCATGCAGAACTGACCTGCATGTTCATACAGAGCTGACCTGCATGGGCCGTCAACAAAACCTGTCACGCCCCGCTTCCCAGTGTACGGTAAGAAGACGCGACGGGTCACGCGACGTATTTACTCAGAAGTAAACATGCTAAGCGTATCTAAGTAATATAATGTAAAATATACACAAGAGACATGAATATAATGAACATCAACTTTATTTATTAAACATTCTTTTACAGGTACAACTGAAAATGTAAATACATGGATGAAAACAATACCTAAACAATGACATAACTGAAATGGAAATATGTACAAGTAAATTCTAATGCTCAGGGTCTTCTGTGAACTTGCTCCAAGTGCTCCTGGCTGCTCTCGATCTCGAGTGCGTTCGATCTACATGACAACATTCCAGAGAAGAAGAGAAATAGAAATGTCGTCAGCGAACAATCACTCGGTATGTCCCAAATATGAGAGAAGTAGAATAGACAAAAAAGGAGTATATCTAGTATGATGTTTGATTGTTGTGTTAACGTAGTGTTTGTAGCTTGGTACAGAAGATGCCAGTGTATACGAGAGGAGTCCAACTTACACCGTGGATTTTGGTAACCCGTAGTACAAGGCTTCGTCGAAAATACCACGGAACAACGGCATGGATGTAATTACGTCTTAAGTGACCACCTCGTGCCACCTTTAACATGTTCCGTACCGGTCTACCCCTTTATAAACCTCTTAGTATCTTATTGTATTGATTGTATTGTATTATCTATATTTATCTTGTAGTAAATGGAAGACTTTCCGAAACTATGATATCAGTAAATTGAGTGGATGTAAATGGATAGTCATGTAAACGGAGTATATCCATAATTTGGTTCAGTCAATATAGGTTGATATAGATTGAATAGATGGATTCATAGATTCAGGTTGTATTGTAATTTATACTTGAATCACATTCAAATCAGATTGATTATACATTTCCCGCGACTCGAACTGAGTCAGACTTTTAAACAGAATTGAGGTCCTGATTGTTTTGGAGTTATCGGTAACTGCTGCACATGGACAGCAGGATTTGTGTCTTTTTCCAAGACAATTACCGTGTTGATAACACCGTTTGTTAGATTGTCTACCTTAGATAGGCCAGCACCCACATTCTCGGGCTCCCTGAGGCTCATGAGAACTGGTCCCGCTTAAACCTATATTTACTAGGGTCCTTATTGTAAATTAGTATAACTTGAGGGGGTCTTATGTAAAAATAGTTTTGATAGAATTTCAAAATACACCTCAAGTATTTAATTATGGTCTTTAGGGTTTTCATAAGTGTTTCTTTTATAAAAGTAAAATTTCTAGTGAGTAGAACCTAGTTTCTATAGTATATGGTATTTTATTGGAATATCGGTATTGTTTTGTATTTGGATGGTATTTTCATATAATAGTGATTCCTTTGATTTGGAAAAACTCGGAATATTTATATAATATAATTAAAATAGATATTTTGATAATAGTTATATATATATATGTAATAAAAATAAATTTTATTTATTTTTGTAGAAATCTCATTTTCTAAAGAGAAATGCATTAAAATTCCATCGAGATCGAATACTCATTTAGGAGGTTTGCATCTCGCTCTACTAGGCCCGAAGACGTGCGATAACCTGCACCATCCCAATCGGGGTTCTCCAAAATGGGTTGTAGTGGCGCAATTGCAAGGAATTAGATAATACACTTTTTAAAGAAATGGTTTTGCAAGTTTGATGGTATTTATTTGTAATGTCGTATTATCCCATAACTAATGTTCCAAACTTTCATCGTGCTATGTCAAAGATGTGATGAGGTAGGTCATTATCTCGTGAGTTATCTAAAGGTAATACAAGTATTATGTTGTTTTATGTCGAAAGTATGTGGTATTTTACCGTAAAAATATGATAAAAGTTCCATAAAAGATTATTTTGAGATGAAACTTGTTTTAAAGTTTTTTTTTAATGTTTGTTAAACATTATATGTGAGTATGGTATTGATTGTTTAAGAAAAATAACCTTTTTAAGGAAAAACCGAATAAAAAGTCGGATTAACTCCGATTCCGTCGGGTTTTAGAATTCAAAGTTTTTTAGAATAGAAGATGAGAGTGGGAGAGGGGAATTACAGGCTATAAGGATAGAGGGGAGGTAGGGTAAGACTATGCAAGTGTCGGGACGTCATTTCGTCGCCGAAATCTCTTCGGAACTTCGTCCTTTGCTAACTCTACTTGCACAAGTAGAGATTTGAGAATTTTTGAGAGTTTTTGTGAGGAAATTCTGAGTGAGGAGAGGTGAAATAGAGTGTGGTATTTATAGGGAAATTTAGGGTTTTGGGGTAATGAAGAATGAATTAAAAATGCATTTAAAATGGATTTAAGAGGTGATTTAATATTCTCTGGATGAATACAGAGTAAACAAACAATATGGGGTGAGTGGGGTAGGCGAAGAGGTGCTAGGGTGAAATTTTGGGGGCATTACCATCGGATTGAACCGGCCCTGCCAGTCTAAACTAGCATCTCGCTAGTCGAGTTGGTGGGGTTGGGGCTGGGATTCTCGCCACGTGTCATGGTCTGTTGGTATACCCAAGTGTACGTGTTTGATTATTCTGTGTCTCTTCAGTTTATGTGTAGTGTACGTATAAACCTTTGGGGTTCTAAAAGATTAAAAGAAAAATACAATAAAAATATATATGGCTGGGGGGGATTCGATCACAGGGGCCACGTCACAGCAGTGCAAGGCTTTACCAATGAGCTACAAGTGTTTTCTTGCTGTTCAAAAGCAAATTAAATTTATAACTTGTGCTCAGGGTAAGGTATTCCTTCTGTATTTTAGAAAAATTTGTACTGAAAGTATAGGGTTGTTACATCAACTGCAAGAGACTTAGCCAATTTGGACTTAGTCTGCTCAGTCTTTTCTTTTTGTTTAAAAGTGCTAAGCACTTATTTGTGCTCTGTTTGTTCAGCCCCTTTTTTTATGCAAAAGTACTAACTACTTGTTTGACGCTCTGACGCTCATATGCGTATAATTTGAAGCCTTCAGTTATGGGCGATGCCCAATCAGTGCTAAGCACTCAGTTATATATATAATGCTAAGCACTTTTTATATGGTGTCCACGTGAAGAGCACATGTGGTGTTGGGCGCTGCCCAATCAGTGCTAAGCACTCAGCAGTTTTTGCTATATATGAAGTGCTAAGCACTTTTGTGTGGCGCCCACGTGTGGAGTATGTGAGGCGCTGGGTGCTGCCCAATCAGTGCTAAACAGTCAGCCATTTTAGCTGTATATGAAGTGCTAAGCACTTTTGTGTGGCGCCTACGTGAGGAGCATGTGAGGTGCTGGGCACTGCCCAATCGGTGCTAAGAGCTCATCCATTTTGGCTGTATATGAAGTGCTAAGAACTTTTATTCAGTGCTCACGTGTATTTCACGTAAGACGTTGGCCTTCTGCTTTGGGTGCCCGCGTGGTTTTCACGTGAGGCGCTGAGCGCGATTGTAAGGGCACCCATATGGGAAACACGTGAGGCGCTAAGCTCTTTTCTTTAGAGATTAAATCTCTATTAATGCTATTTTTGGCCATTAATGATCATCAAGATCTCTATTTTGAAGACTTTGGATCGTTTTTCTTCATTGGAGAACTATGTTCTTCTTTTCTTTTTATAAGAACTAAGTTCTTTTTGCGGGGTTAAATCCTACTTTCGAAGGAATTAAATTCCAAGAACATATGTTCTTTTTCTTTCTTTCTTTCTTTTTAACCTAGTTCTTTTCTGAATCTTTGATTCTCAAGAACAAGAATTTCTCGATGAGAATTAAATTCTTAACTTATGGGAGACTTGTCTTGTGGATCTCTGATCCAGAGAAAGAACTAAGTTCTTTAAGAAGGGTTAAACCCTTAGATAGGTAGAAGGAGATATTTTGATCTCTGTGTTTTCTTTACCTAGGGTTTTGAGGAGGAAAATCTTCTTCTTTTATTTAGAATTAAATTCTCTGTTGTTTTGAAAGCATTTTGTATTTTTCAGAAGCTTATGGGGGGGTTCTCTCTATATGAGACTTGAAATCTCGGGTCTTTTATATAGTGGAGCCAAATTGTTAATTATCTTTGAGGAAATCTCTCATTGAGAGATTCCAATTAATTTAATTGGTCTCAAAATTTGTTTGGGGAATTTTACCTACCGTTGGATCTTTGATCTAAGGATTTCTGTTTAACAGAATATGTTTTCTTGTTTTTAATAAGTTTGGGGAAATATTTTCCCATATACAGAATTTATTCGGTCAAACGGTGACTTTTAGTCACCATTAGATTTTTTATCCAAGGGCTCTCTGTTTTACAGAGAGAAATCTTTTTTTTTGTAAAGATTGAGGACATATATTCCTCAGAATAGAATTTAATTCTATTGTTTGATGATTTTTCTTCGCCATTGGATCTTTGATCCAACGGCTCTGTTTAGCAGAGAGTATCCTAATTTTTTTATAGGAAATATCCTTATGCAAAATTTAATTCTACCGATATAAATTTGGGCACTGGCGCTTACGTGTTGTGCACATGAGCGCCACTTAAGAATTTAATTCTTATTTATGATAGGCGCTCCTGTGCTTTGCACATTGGTGCCCACGTGAGCTTTATGTGCAGCGCCACCATAGGATTTGTCACTCCCCGCTTCCCAATGTACCGGCAGAGGACGTGACGGGCCCGCTACGTATTTACTCAGAAGTAAACACGCTAAGCGTATCTAAGCAATATAAAATAAAGTATACAAGAGACATGATGTAAATGAACATCAAATTTATTTATTAAACATTCTTTTTACAATACAACTGAAATGAAAATACATGGAATGAAATCTTTGCCTAAACAATGGCATAACAGAAATGAAAATGAAATGTACAAGTAAACTAGAGCTCCGGATCAAAGGCTAGCTGATCCAAGTCCTCGCTGGTAGGCGCTTTCTCCAGAAGGTCCGATCCACCTGACAATATTCCAAAGAAAGAAGAAAAGGAATGTCGTCAGTGAACAATCGCTCGGTATGTCCCAAAGAAGGAGAGAAGTAGAATAGACAGAAAAGAGAGTATATATAGTATAATATTTGTTTATATTGTTAACGCTGTTGTTTGTTGCTTGGTACAGAAAATGCCAGTGTATACGAGAGGAGTCCAACTAACACCGTGGACTTTGGTAACCCGTAGTACAAGGCTGCATCGATAATAACACGGAACAACGACATGGATGTAATTACGACTTAATTGACCACCTCGTGCCACCTTTAACATATTTCGTACCAGTCCACCCCTTATAAAACCCCACGATGTCTTAATGTATTGATTTAATTGATTGTTTTGGTTGTATTGTATTGTCTTGTTAAATAGATGGATGACTTGCCGAAACCATGATATCAGTAAATGGAATGGATGTAAATGGATAATAATGTAAACGGAATATATCCATGGTTCGGTTCAGTCAATATAGATTGATATAGATTAGATAGATTCATGGATTTATATTGAATTGTGGTTTGATACTTGAATCACATTCAAGTTAGACTGATTATATTTAGACTAAGTCTGAGTTAGAAAATTAGAAAATAAATTGAAGTCCTGAAACCGTGAACGTAGTGAACTTGATATGGTCGATGGAACGAGATATCTTTTAAAAGGAGTGGCTCAAGCTCCGTATTTAAAAGTTAGTTTTGAAAAGAACCGAGTGGTTTTTCGAAAGTGTTCCAACGACTTTTACTTGGTTTATTTTCTTGCATTAGTTCTTTTAATGCGTGATATTCTTGCATTAGTTCTTTTAATGCGTCCCATCATTTAATCCTACCATTGCAGAAAACAACCAAAATATGACGTACGCTTATGCCATTCGCATTCGCCACGGGGCCCCGTCATTACCCGTTAGGTTACTTAACTAACGACAGAGCGGGGGCTGGGCTAGCACGGCTGTAAAACATAAGCAACGCCTAAATAATATCATATATAGATATATTGCAATGATAGCCATTTCAAATCACAGATGAACACATTGGATATACTAGGAACCCGCAATTCGTACGAGCCTGTAACGAAAAGCAGATTACACGGTCGCGGTGAATAGCCAATACCCCACCTAAGACTCCTACGGGTGCGGCAAACTACCCGCCAAGTACCCGAAGCGAAGCAACCTCCCTCATCTCCGTGAGTAGGCCACTCGGCACTTCGGCATACCCGGTAGTTTGTGCACCCCCTCCATGGGTCTATCCTAAGAGCAAAAATAGTAAAAAGAAATTATACAATGTCGGCTACAACCCCGACCCGGCTGTGCGGCCATACAAATAATTATTACATCAATTTACAAATTTACATGAATTGAAAGAAAAGAAAACTCTCGTCTCACAACCCCCGGCTATTCACCCGCGACAATCCAATGAATTCATATACACATTCCAATATCATTACAGATCACAGATTTGTATAACCCCCACTAATCGACATATAGCGATTAGCAGACGTTCAATACAAATATCACATCACAGAAAAACCCGTCAGCTTAAGTCTTTTAGAAGTTCGATCAAAAATACGGATTTTCAGGCCCCAAACACAAAATTTTCGTTCTGGAAAATCTGGGCAGAAAATACATATTCCAAAAATCCCAAAATACCCCGATGAACAAACTGCAAAAATAAAACCTCACGCCCGAGTCAACTCGGCCGCAGTTCCGCGGCTGGAGCAAGCTCCCGCCGCGGAAACACGGCGCGTTGATCGATTCAGTGGGTCGAATTTTTGCAGTTTCTTGTAAAAACCCTGAGTCGATTTTTGGTATATCTCAAATAATTTTTGCAGCACTTTGAAAATCGACAGAAAGTTTAAAATCCGGGTTTATTTCGGGACTTTTTCTCCGATCGAATTTCTAATTACTATGCTGACATATTAGATAGAGTTTAACTAGGCTCTGATACCACTGTAAGTCCATGCTACCTCTCCCGGTACTTTCGGGCATGCGGAATTTGACAAAAAACAATTTTCTAGAGGTGGTAACATGGACTCAAAATCGGATCTTTGTTAAACATCTAACTAACAACCTAACTAGGAGTTGTTAACTACTCGGTTAGGGGGTTATACCTTTCTTTCTTGAACTCCTTCGTCTTCAAGCCTCGATGGTTGTCCGGATCGGCTTCACTCCGTCGTCTCCTTGCGCCGAAGATAGATCCACCTCGAAAGCTTCTACCTTTGGCTTCTTCTTCGATCTTTGAAGAAACTAGTTCACTTGGTTTGCCAAACCTTGTGAACTAGAGTGAGTAGAGAAGAGTGTGTTGTGATTTTCTCTATGGTTCTTGGTTCTCAACACATGAGACAAGTGAACCATAGACTAAGAGAGGGAGAGCAAGAGGAAGGAGATGAGAGCTCAAGAACACAAGAGAGAGAATGAGAATGATAGAATGAGAAAGACTTTTCCCTCTTGGCTCTCATAATCCAAAGCCATCATCACAATAATAGTAATCAAGTATTGTGTAAATGGTTTAAGCTACAATAGCCATATCATTTCATGCACTCATTTCTCATAAGAGAAAGAAGCAAGCGAAAAGTCTTTGCCATGAAATGATAGCCATTATCATCATGATGGTCAACTAGTCAAACCTAGTCAACCGGTCAACAAAGTCAACAAGTCAACAAAGTCAACCCCTCAACAACCATGTCACCATAATACTTAATTAATATTATTGTTAATCATATATCATATTCTCATTAGGGTTGAGCAAAAAGTCAAAAGTCAACAGTCAACGGTCAACAACCCTAATGAGAATCCTCTACCTCTGTCTCTCCGACAACTGTGCATACACACCCGCATTCGCGTTCCGAGGAACACGAATACAAACTAGATAAATCCAATCCCAAAACGTACACTAGGATCTGGCTTAAACCAAAGCCCGCTAGTGTTAACTGTCCGGACACTGTACGTGCACATGTGCACGGATGTGACCGAACCCTGTCGCAAAACTATGCGACCTGTCGCAAAACCATGCGACCTCTACTCTTTTGCCTAAAGGCGAATAGCTTTCTGTGTGGGACTCTAAAGACTCGACACTACGCTGGCAGTGGGTTTAACCACAGACCGCAAGCGGCACTAGCTGTGCGTAACGGTCCCCAGGTAGATGCCGACAAGAAGACTGACAAGGTGAAACCCATCTGAACTCCTACTGAGCCTGAATGTGACGGTCTCCGTACAGTCCGGTCTGTTCGTCTGATACATCGCATGGCGGGCCTAGGGGGGCGGTAAACGTCAGTCCCCTAATAGCGGTACAAGTCATGTCGGAGTGAAGCCCAAAACACCCTGAGATAACACTGGAAGCCTACCAGTATATCTCGATTGCCCTGGCCAGGGACTACTCGTGTAATGGCTCTCCTAGACACAGCGCTATGTCAACCACCAATACCGGGAGAGACGAATCATGTCTAACCGTCACTGCCTCCAAGTGCTTCGGGACTGTACCCAACTACTACCTGTTTGCACGACTCCTTTGAGCTGTGGTATGGTAGTAATCAAAGTACAGTGGGAACACACTCGAGGCGAAGTGACAGTGTCAAGTCAGCGGACTAAGCTGTACTCATGTCACCTGGGAACTGATAACTGATGATGGGTATAATACCAACCGGTCAGTTCCCGACGAGTCCTGTCCAGTGTACTCGTAACCTAACGAGCACCCGTATACTATCTCCAGTACGACGTACTAATGGCTGTGGGACAGACCATCTCCCACACTGGGATGAGAAGCGTATACGCTAGTCTACTCCGGAGTATCGATGCCCTGTCTCGATAGTCCTGCAACTAGGGACCTGTATAAGGATGTGCTTATAGATTATCCAGCCCCCACTAGTGTGACTGCCATCACAACGCTGGTAATCAAGCAAAGATCTTAAGGGCTCCACTAATGTGTATAGGTGATATACTAAAATAAACACATGTACACTTTGAAGTAGAAACAAACCAAGTAGCATACTACCATTTTGAGCAAGATTGTATATACAAGGTGAATATCCCAAGCTTCCATTAAGTAATATACAAACCAGTATGATACAGTAATGGCCTCTAGGGCATATACACTAACAATCTCCCACTTGCACTAAGGCCATGTACTGGCGTATCGAAGACCTATCATCTCGATCAGCCGCTCGAACTGAGTCTGGGGCAAGGCCTTGGTGAATGGATCTGCAGTGTTTTCTTCTAAAGCAACCCTCCGAACCTCGATCTCCTGGCGATCCACGATCTCCCTGATCGGGTGATACTGTCTCAAGATGTGTCTGGATCTCTGATGGGACCTGGGTTCCTTCGCTAAAGCTATAGCCCCGTTGTTTTCGCAATACAGAGGTATTGGATCAACAATGGATGGAACCACCTGAAGTTCTTTCAAGAACTTCCTCATCTAGACAGCCTCTTTTGCTGCATCAGATGCAGCGATGTATTCCGCTTCCATCGTCGAGTCTGCAACGGTTTCCTGTTTGGAACTCTTTCAACACACCGCCCCTCCATTGAGGGTAAAGACAAAACCCGACATGGACTTGGAATCATCCTTGTCACTCTGGAAGCTGGAGTCAGCAAAGGCCTCGATCTGGAGGTCTTTTCCGCCATACACCAAGAACATCTCCTTAGTCCATCTCAGGTACTTGAGAATGTTCTTTACCGCTATCCAGTGTTTCTTCCCAGGGTTTGACTGATACCGGCTTACCACACTCAGTGCATAAGCTACATCCGGTCTGGTACACAACATCGCATACATTATAGAGCCTACCGCAGAAGCGTAGGGTATAATAGACATGCGATCCCTCTCCAAATCAGTCTTGGGAGACATCTCTTTAGAGAGGGTGATCCCGTGACAAGCTGGTAGGTTACCGCGCTTGGAATCTTCCATACTGAATCTTTTCAGTATGGTGTCGATGTACCTGGACTGAGAAAGTCCTAATATCCTTTTGGATCTATCACGATGGATCCGGATCCCCAGGATGTAAGAGGCATCACCCAGGTCTTTCATGGAGAACCTGTGTGACAAGAACCCCTTGACAGATTGTAGCATAGGGATGTCATTTCCTATTAAGAGAATGTCATCCACGTATAAAACGAGGAATACTACAGTTCTCGCTACAAATCTACTATAGATGCATGGTTCATCTTGATTTTTGATAAAGCCAAATTCCTTGACCGTCTCATCAAAACAGATGTTCCAACTCCGCGATGCCTGCTCTAGGGCATATACACTAACAAATAGAACTTAGTCTTCATAGTATATGGTATTTTCTTGAAATGTTGTGCTTGTGTTGTATTTGGATGGTATTTTTATGTAATAGGGATTCCTTTGATTTAGAAAATTTGGAATATTTATATAATTAAAAATATGTATTTTGATAATAAATATATAGATATTTAATGAAAATAATTTATTTATTTTCTTATAGAAATCTCATTTTTCTAAAGAAAAATGTATAAAAATTCCATCGAGATTGAATGCTTCTTGCGAAGGTCTGCATCTCGCTCTACTAAGCTCGAGGATGTGTGATAATCCACACCATCCTGAATGGGGTTTCCCAAATAGGTTGTAGAGGCGCAATTGCATGGAATTTTTTGATACATCTTTTAAAGAAAACGGTTTTATAAGTTAAAGGTATTTATTTGCAAAGTCGTATTTCCCGTATTCTATTATCCCAAGATTCATCGTGCTATGATAAGGATGTGTGTTGTGATGAGGTAGGTCATTACCTCGCGAGTTTTCTAAAGATAACACGATTAAAAGGTATAAACATGTCGATATGAAACATATAGGTATTTTAATGTAAAATTGAAATACAACTTGCTATGGTTATCATTTTGATGTCAAACTTGTTCTATTATCTTTGTTAATAATTATTAAATAATATATCAAAATTTGTAGGTTTGTTATTAAGAAAAAGTTGAATTTTTAAAAGAAAAGAGAATCGGAAGCCAGATAACTCCGCTTCCGACACGTTTTATGAATGATGAGTTTGGGAATAGCAAAAGAGAGAGAGAGAAGGGGGAATTATAGATTAGAATCAAAGAGAAGAAAGATATGAAGCTACGGAAGGTCTCGGGGCGTCGTTTCGTTGCCGGAAACTCCTTGTATCGTCGCCGGAACTTCGTCGGAGCTTCACACTTTGCTAACTCCACTTGCACAATATAAAGACTTGGGAATTCTTGATAGTTTTGGCAGGGATTTGTGAGTGAGGAGGGGTGATATAAAGGGTGATATTTATAGGAAAAGCTATGGTTTAGTGTAGTGAATGGGTGTATTAAAATTTGTAATAAAAATAGGTTTACATGTGAATTTTATTGTGCTCTGTAAGTATGCAGAGAAAACAAATAATACTGGAGTTAAGGGGGGAGTCCAAGGGTCTAGGGTTTTAAAATAAATTTGGGTTTGGGCTAGGTTAGACCGCCGGCGCCGGCTGTTGGATATAGTTCCCTCAAGTCAATTATTGGATCGCAGGCACTTAATTGCAGTGATTGAAGGAGGACCTATATCGGTAGGACAGTCTATTCGAGATGATAGTATGCTATCTGGTTTGTCTTTATCATCGTGTACATGCTTTAAGTGAAATTACAGATCACTATTACACGTTGATAGAGCTCATAGGATTCTTGCTTGACGGCCAGCAGTATGATGGCGATCATATACGTGGGAGCTGGGGTCTTTAAGCACATCCTTAAAAGATCCCTAGCCGAGGGAGTTTCGAGACAGGGCATTGATACTCCAGAGTAGACTAGTGTATACAGTTGAGACCCCGATGAGGGGCGGTGGCCGGTCTCATAAGCCATTGGTGTTAGTCGGTTCACCTAAGATGTATACAGGTGCTCATTGGGTTATGAGTACACCGGACATGACTTGCCGGGAACATCCTAGTTGGTTTTATACCTAGCGTCAGATAGTAGTTCCCTGGTGACATGTGTACAGGTTAGTTTATCGACCTGAGATCGTCTCTTGTCTCGTGTGAGTTCCCACTGTGCTTTGATTACTACCCTACTACTGCTCAAAAGAGTCGTGCAAATAGGTTTTAGTTGGGTACAGTCCCGAGCCATATGGAGGCAGTGAGCGGATCGGCAAGGGATTCGTCTCTCCCGGTATTGGGGGTGAGATCGCGCTGTGTTTAGGAGAGCCATTACACGAAGTCCCTGGCCAAGGTAAGTGAGATTTACTGGTAGGTATTCCAGTAGTATCTCAGGGTGTTCTGGGCTACACTCCGACACGACTTTTACCGCTTTTGGGGGTCTGACGTTTACAATCCCGTAGGCCCGACATGCGATACTCATAGACGAACGAACCGAACTGTACGGATATTGTCACTGACAGGTTGAGTAGGGTTCCAGGATGAGTTCTCTCATCGGCTTCCCTTTTACTCGATACATGTGTAGCCGTTACTTATAGCTACTACCACTGATGTGCTTGTGGTTAAACCTACCGCCGGCGTATTGATGAGTCTTTAGAGTCCACCACAGATAGTTTCCCAAGTTTCGGGAGAAACATTGTAGAGGCCGTAAGGTATTATGGCAGGGTTCGATCATATACGTGCAATCGTGCACGGATCATGATCGGACGGATCATACTAGTAGGCTTTGGTTTAAGCCGGATCTTAGTATTAGATTTATTGGATTACTTTAGTCTCGTTGCATTCGCATTCAGTCGGAATGCGGATACAGGTATGTATATACAGGTGAGGGGTACCCTTGTGATCCGTCACGAGTTTACTTTAGATGTTGCCATTCTCTTTTTGGATTAAATATTTTGGTTTAAATGTTTAATGGTGGAAATTGTGAGCGGAGATCATGATGAAGTGCATTAAATGAGACATGTGCATGGGTGGTGACTCATGGTCTTATTTTTTGTGCATGTCATCTTTTCTTGATTGATTATTGTGTTGAATTGATATGAGGAGAGAGAGAGAGAGAGAGGATAGCCACTATGGGTTGGGGTTAGCTCTTGACATTATCATTCTAGCACTCTCTCATTTTTGATTCAACACAATAACAAAAGGCTCTTCTTCTTCTTCCTTCTCTAGCTCACAAGTTTCACCAATGACATCATCTTCAAGCTCCATCCATACACTCTCATGTGTTGAGAATCAATGGGTGCTTGAAACAATGTTATCACACACATTCTCTACATCACCTTGGACATGTCGGCTAGCAAACTTCATGTCCGAGTTGCTTCGGTTTGAAGCGGGAGCCTTTAAAAGGACTTCTTGACATGGTGCCCTTCCGACGAGGAGACCGAAGATCGGAGATGCCGCGAGGAGCTAGGGATGGTGGCTAAAGACCGAAGGACACGGATCAATCGGTATAGCCATTCTATCTTCTTTGTAGTTAGCTAGTTAGTGTTAATGGTTCGATCCGTGTGAAAGACTACGATAGTGCTGGTTTTATAAAAAGTTTTTGTTCCGCGTTTGGCCTCGGATTGATGGCCAGGGCGCTACCGTAGGCTTACATAGTATCAAAGCCATGCCATTAACCCTTTACTAGCTTGTTCTAACTTTAAAATATCGATCTAACGAAATTTCCAAAACCGCGATTCCAATTTAAGCAATTTCTGTCGAAATTTTTTTGTCGTCGAAAAATTATTTTGAGTATGTCAAAAAATCATGCAGGCATTTTTAAGACTACTGTTGAAATTTGGTAAACTGATACCACAAGAACTCCGCGGAACCGCGGCATAACCCATGTGTTGGCCGCGGTTCCGCCGCCGTTTTGGGGCAACAGTGTACCATTTTTCTTCTGGGTGTCTTTCATATGGCATTTTTGTTTCTGGAATATTTTGTTTGGGCCCAGATTTTGTTTGAGTAATGGATTTGTACTTGGGGCCCACTTCGGAAAATTTTGTCGATCGAAATTTTAAATAAGTTAGTTCACAGTACTTACATTGCTATCTGCGACCGTGAATGTCATTCGAGCGGTAAATCTTGTCTAATTGCTATAGTTCTTTTAGACGGGTTTGTGAACGTGACATTCACGTTGATGTTCTGTATTGTGCTGTGATGTTGCGGATTTGTCGTGGTGGATAGCTTGGTGCAATGTTAGTACAGTTTAGTTTTATTTGTACATTTGATATCGCGGGGCGAGCGTCCGACATGTGGACTGCCGTCACTGCCTATTTATATATTATTCTTTTGGGACACGACCGGGTTGAGGTCGATGTCACTGTTGTACATATTTTCTTTTCTGTACTAAGATTACCCCGCGGTAGAGTGCACGGATAGCCGGGTTCTAGAGGGCAACATGCCCGCATCTTATTGCTTTGAGATGGAGGGGGCTTCACTCTAGAATTGGCGGGCTATTCGCCGCACTCGTAGGGGGTATAGGTTGACCCAAGGTGGGGTGCTCAAGTTACCGGATTCCGTGAAGTGCTGGGTGACCCATTCACTTTGCTAAAGGGGGCTGCCTCTCTTCTGGTTTTGGTGGATAACTTGCCGCGCCCGTAGGGGTCTAGGTTTTCATTGCACAGGCTATCCACAAGACCTAGAGAACGTCGGGTTTTTTGTTGCGGCTCAATGGAAACCCGGGGATCCTAGCTTATCTGTATTGTTCTGTGATGCTTATTACTTTTTGTGATGTTGCATTTATTATGCCTAGAGCGATTATTATATATTGATATATATATATATATATGTACTAGTAGATATTGTATATGTTTTACACCCGCGCTAGTCCAGTCCCCGCTCCGTCGTTAGTTAAGTAACCTAACGGGTGATGATGGGACCCAGTGGCGAATGTGGATGGCATATACGTACATCGTATTTTCGTTCTTTATTGGTGTGATTAATTGATTGGACTGCGTTGATTTAGATCAATGCAAGGAAAACAAACCTATTCGATGTTGTTGGAACAATTTTCAAAAAGCTGTTATTATAAGGACGTTCTCTTTTGTTTCGCCCAGTGGTATTCAGTTTGGAATATCCTACACCTCATTCTACGAGGCAAGGGCTGAGATCCCTTCATCAGGAGTGACCCCTTGAACAGAGGTTTGCGTCAGGGTAATAATTTCATTATAGTCGATTACTATTTGTTTTGCATCGCGGTATTCAGTTTAGAATATCCTGCACCTCATTCTACAGGGAAAGAGCTGGGATCCCTTCACCAGGAGTGACCTCTTTAGCACAGGTTTTCACCACTATATTTATGTAAAAAGCTATCCAGTTCCTTCAACGATATCAAGTTCATTACGTTAAAGGTTTTTCGCCAAAAACCATTCGTAGCCCTCCGCCATTTCAGACAGGTAGCACATAGTATTCATGCTATGTATGTTGGCTTTCGTCAAGGCATAGTGTATGGTAGCTATTTGTTACTTTTCTGTTGCATAGATAGATATGTTGGTTTGGGACAGTCGTACTACTATTTTGGCCTTCGTCAAAGGTATGTATGGGTCGGTTCAAATTAACCTGGATAATGACGGGTAGAACTTGACATGTGACTTATGATATGTTGGCCTTCGTCAAGGTCATAAGAGCATGGAGTAAGAATCATATTGGGAGTTTCTAAAGAAACTGAAACTTCCTAGATATGCGCATACGTTCTGGAGTGTGATAACGTGAGTGGATTCCATCAGGTTATCATGTAATGATAGTTGGATCCCGATTCCCACTGTTGAGTTGGTTTACTCCTCGGGTGATCCCGACTAATTCTTCTTTCAGGTTTGGAGGAGAATTTGAGGATACAGTGGAAGGTTTCCTGATTAGATAAAGTGATAACCATTCTGATCTAGGTTAGAGCACACGTAGAGTGTTTCTTTTCTCTCTCTCTCTGGCTACGACCATGGCCCGACCCTTGACTATGACTCAGTGACCAAGTTAACCGAATCTTCTTAAAACACTGGCTTTTGGATTGTCTGAGTTGCATACATCATTGCCACTCCTTCTTTTACCCTTTGCATTTCTCCAGGACACCCCGTATTATTACAAACGTCCACTTCTTTTGGAAAAATCCATCGTATGGTTATATACGAACTCGAAGGAACTTGTTCCAGATTCGAGGATGGATTCTGGTTCTGGAGAGATTGAATAGGACTATTCAGTTGTCTTTTCCTTTTACCTTCTCTCAGGTTGTGAGGGCTCCTAGGATTAGGAGAGGGTACACCTATTACGCTTATTGGATAATCTTCTTCCAAACCATAGGCAAGTGCCGAAAGGTAGGGAATGAAGAAAACCAATTAGCCTAAGTATGGTGTACAGAAGGTAATAAATAAAGACAAATAAAGGGATTAGAAAGAGGGCAAAGTAAATTGCGACTGCTAGCATTCATTACCAAACCACGTATTTCATCGCCACTCCTACTTCACTTTTGTATTTCTCTAGAACATTACGAAGATCCATAGTTATTGGATATTCCATCGTATGGTTATATACGAACTCGAAGGAACTTGTTCCAGTTCGGGGATGGATTTTGGTTCAGGAGAAATAAGAATAAGGTTATTCAGTTATCTTTAATCTTCACCTTCTCTCAGGTTGCGAGTGTTCCTAGGATTAGGACAGTACACCTATTACGCTTATTGGATAGTATTCTTCCAAACCATAGGCTGGTGTCGTACGGTAGGGAAGGAAGAAAACCATTTAGCCTAAAGGGGTGTACAGAAGGTAATGAGTAAAGACAAATAAAGGGATTTGGAGAGATGGCAAAGAAATATACGGTTACGGTTGTGAATCTGATAATGGAAGAGGTATTATTAGGAATACCCGGATACCCCTTCGAAACATTTTCATGTTTCAGTTTCACTGTGCATTGTTAATAGAAAACTGATTTTCCAATTAGATCCTTACTCTAGGGTATGTATTTACCAGGTTTGCTTCTCACATCTGTATGGCTTTACAGATGATGAGTTGGAGTAAGTTATTGGGAATTAGGTGATCATCCTCATTATACTGAGATTCGTTGTAATCGGTGATATTTGAGGAAATCGCCTAGTTTTTACCGGATGGCAAATATTTGGTTTTGAATATCCGTTGTTATGCACCAATTTCAAATTGATATATCTATACGTTTATTTTGATAAAGTGAGATGTAACTTTTTGAAATTATGTCCGTGACATTTACCTATATCAGATGATGGTTAGGTAAGGAGCATCAAACAGCGGTGTAATTCTTCATAACCATAGTACAGTTTTCAACCTACGACGCAAAGGGTTTGAGTTATTCAACTCAGGAGACTTATACAGAGTATTGTATGTTGTCCAGTGTCCATTAGGACGGAGGGGTTGGTCCTCATGCTATATTCTGTTTACTTATGACTTCTCTAGTTCTTAGACATGTGTTTCGTAGAAATACAAGGTCCAAGTTTTGAGAAATTATAGGTATATGAATAAAATAGAGAACCAGGTGTCACAAGTATCGGGATTCTTCAAGGTGATCGAAGATGTAGATACTTGTGTTTGGTATTTAGTTGATTTTAAAGGTTTTGAAAAACTTGTTTTCTCTTTTAGGTTACTCATAATTGGATGCACTCCAAAGTTGAGTAATACTGATCGGCTTCTCTCCATTTAGTCGACATGCACTGGAGACAGCTGCATGATTTGAATCTGGTTCCAATTAAATCAGTGTCATTGTTTCTATATTGTATATAGAATGGCTCATATCTTAACGATGTTAAGGTATATAGAGTTGTCCGGCTTATGCTTAAAACCAGACTCTGGATAACTCAAGGCACGTTTCTATAATGGCAGTTTGTGGGTTAACCTAGGCTATTACGAGGGTTGACTTTCTACCATCTGGAAGATCAATAGTGATATTGTTCTTGACTCGCCACAGTTTTAGTAAAATGGGCTTTTTCAGAAAATAGTAGTGGGAGTATGGTAGAACTGGAAGTAATTCCAGAATCGCAAACGATTTAATAGGATCTAAAGATTCAATCAGATTTGACATTCTATTAGCCACTCCGCAGGTATGGTGGGTAACCTCAGGCACCCGAGTGGTACTCCGATAGCCTCAAGGACGGTGACAGGGAAGTTCTTGTTTACCCAGAATTTCCATTGCTGCTGTTCCATACTATGAGACCTGGAAGGAGGATGAGTATAGAGTTGTTCTAAATTAGCTTTAGAAGTGCACGTGTATATGACTTTGCCAGAGGGTTGTCGTAGTCAGTGGGAGCAGCGGAAGCAAAGTGGACAAGTAGCTTTTGTCTATTTATAGACTAAAGCAGATATAGCGGAGATAGATCATCTATTTTTGATGTGACAGTCATAGGCTTTGACTTCATCAGAATAGGAGATGGATCTGTTAAGAAAGTAGTAGGGTGTGATGTCTTGGTATTTGGATGACATACACAGAGTGGGAAGTGAAATTCCTACACTACGATCGGTTATACTGTTGTTGTCACACAGTGGTTTCTCCAGATAGGATTTGGATATTATATCAGGCATTATGGTTACTAGATCTATGGTTTTAGATCTAGATTTAGGAAGCGTCCCAAATCTGGGTACTTACACAGTATTCTAAAGGTATTTAGAAATGGACGACTCCTGGCACGGTAGTGTACCTGCAGGTGATGGAGTCACCCTTTCTAAAGGTGTCTTACAGACTAAAATGGAGAGGGATGTGCATGATTGGCATATCACTTGCTTAGGCAATTGAGTCAATCATAAGATGTCAAGTACCATACCAGATGTTGTTTTGCACTAGCTGCAATAAGTTGATATTAATCCAATCCTAGAGAAACGTTCGGAAGCAGTTTTAGAACAGAAGTGAATGTTCTAGGGATTTGACAACGATAGCCTCTTTTGGGAGACGGTTATCATTCCAGGATTCTAAGGTGGCCTGGATGATAGAGTGACTGTCAGAGTTATAGTTTTCCCTCTGACGAGGGGCAGTAGTTTGGACAGGTGGTCCAGGCGGATATTGAGGGAGGCATGGCGCAGGATACTGATTAAATTCAGTGGACAATATAGTCTAAGAAGTTTTCTGGATTTGGAGTTCGTTTGTGAACTGGGTCCCAACAGATATCCAGACATATTCTAAGACAGGTATTGCTCATTTTGGGAGATGGCTTTCTCCGCGAACTTGAGATAAAGAGAGACATAGAAAGAAACATCAGAGCGGATCCACTCACTGAGGCTATTTCTTGAACGCGATAATTTTATAAACGAGCTTTGTGAAACTGATTAGTAGAGGAGTTGGGTGTTCGGTATCACACGGGCTGTGAGTATGCAACATCGCAATAATTAGCCTTAAGTGAAAGTGGGAGATTGTTGGATATAGTGCCCTCAAGTCAATTATTGGATCGGAGGCACGTGATTGCAATGATTGAGGGATGACCTATACCGGTAGGGGAGTCTTATTCAAGATGATAGTATGCTATCTGGTTTGTCTTTATCATCGTGTACATGCTTTTGGTGAATACAAATCACTATTACACATTGATAGAGCCCATAGGATTCTTGCTTGACGGCCAGCAGTATGATGGCAATCATATACGTGGGAGCTGGGGTCTTTAAGCACATCCTTAAAAGGTCCCTAGTTGAGGGAGTTTCAAGATAGGGCATCGATACTCCAGAGTAGACTGGTGTATATAGTCGAGACCCCGACGAGGGGCGGTGGCCGGTCTTACAAGCCATTGGTGTTAGTTGGCTCACCTAAGATGTATACAGGTGCTCATTGGGTTATGAGTACACCGGACAGGACTTGCCGGGAACATGCTAGTTGGTTTTATACCTAGCGTCAGATAGCAGTTCCCTGGTGACATGTGTACAGGTTAGTCTATCGACCTTAGATCATCACTTGTTTCGTGTGAGTTCCCATCGTGCTTTGATTACTACCCTACCATGGCTTAAAGGAGTCATGCAAACAGGTTTTAGTTGGGTACAGTCCTGAGCCACATGGAGGCAGTGAGCAGATCGGCAGGGGATTCGTCTCTCCCGGTATTGGGGGTGAGATCGCGCTGTGTTTAGGAGAGTCATTACACGAAGTCGTTAGCCAAGGCAAGTGAAATTTACTGGTAGGTATTCCAGTAGTATCTCAGGGTGTTCTGGGCTATAATCCGACACGACTTGTACCGCTTTTGGGGGTCTAACGTTTACCAACCCACTAGGCCCGACTTGCAATACTCATAGACGAACGGACCGAACTGCTTGGGTATTGTCACTGACAGGCTGAGTAGGGTTCCAGGACGAGTTCGCTCATCGGCTTCCCTTTTAGTCGATACATGGGTAGCCGTTACGTACAGCTACTACCACTGACGTGCTTGTGGTTAAACCCACTGCCGGCGTATTGATGAGTCTTTAGAGTACACCACAGACAGTTTCCTAAGTTTTGGGCTAAACGTTGTAGAGGCTATATGGTATTATGGCAGGGTTCGATCATATACGTGCAGTCGTGCATGGATCATGATCGGACGGATCATACTAGTGGGCTTTAGTTTAAGCCGGATCCTAGTATTAGATTTGTTGGATTACTTTAGTCTCATTGCATTCGCATTCAGTAGGAATACAGATGCAAGTATGTATATACAGGTGAGGGGTACCCTTGTGATCCGTCACGAGTTTACTTTAGATGTTGCCATTCTCTTTTTGGATTAAACATTTTGGTTTTAATGTTTAATAGTGGAAATTGTGAGTGGAGATCATGATGAAGTGCATTAAATGAGACATGTGCATGGGTGGTGACTCATGGTCTTATTTTTTGTGCATGTCATCTTTTCTTGATTGATTATTGTGTTGAATTGATATGAGGAGAGAGAGAGAGAGAGGACAGCCACTATGTGTTGGGGTTAGCTTTTGACATTATCATTCTAGCACTCTCTCATTTTTGATTCAACACAATAACAAAAGGCTCTTCTTCTTCTTCCTTCTCTAGCCCACAAGTTTCACCAATGGCATCATCTTCAAGCTCCATCCATACACTCTCATGTATTGAGAATCAATGGGTGCTTGAGACAAAGTTATCACACACATTCTCTACATCACCTTGGACATGTCGGCTAGCAAACTTCATGTCCGAGTTGCTTCGGTTTGAAGCGGAAACCCGTAAATGGACTTCTTGACGTGGTGCCCTTTCGACGAGGAGACCGAAGATCGGAGTTTTAGTGTATATGCCTTAGAGGCCATTACTGTATCATACTAGTTTGTATATTACTAAATGGAAGCTTGGGATATTCACAGTTGTATAAACAATCTTGCTCAAAATGGTAGTATGCTACTTGGTTTGTTTCTCCTTTAATGTGTACATGTGTTTATTTTATTATATCACCTATACGCATTAGTAGAGCCCTTAGGATCTTTGCTTGATTACCAGCGTTGTGATGGCAGTCACACTCGTGGGGGCTGGGTAATCCATAAGCACATCCTTATACAGGTCCCTAGTCGCAGGACTATTGAGACAGGGCATCGATACTCCGGAGTAGACTAGCGTATGCGCTTCTCATCCCAGCAGGGGAGACGGTCTGTCCCACAGCCGTCAGCACATCGTACTTGAGATAGTATGCGGGTGCTCGTTAGGTTACGAGTACACTGGACAGGACTCGTCGGGAACCGATTGGTTGGTATTATACCGATCGTCAGTTATCAGTTCCTAGGTGACATGAGTACAGCTTAGTCCGCTGACTTGACACTGTCACTTCGCCTCGAGTGTGTTCCCACTGTACTTTGATTACTACCTTACCACGGCTCAAAGGAGTCGTGCAAACAGGTAGTAGTTGGGTGCAGTCCCGAAGCACTTGGAGGCAGTGACGGTTAGACATGATTCGTTTCTCCCGGTATTGGGGGTTGACATCGCGCTGTGTCTAGGAGGGCCATTACATGAGTAGTCCATGACCAGGGCAAGCGAGATATACTGGTAGGTTTCCAGTGTTATCTCAGGGTGTTCTGGGCTTCACTCCGACACGACTTGTACCGCTATTAGGGGACTGACGTTTACCGCCCCCTAGGCCCGCCATGCGATGTATTAGACGAACAGACCAGACTGTACGGCGACTGTCACATTCAGGCTCAGTAGGAGTTCAGATGGGTTTCAGCTCGTCAGTCTTCTTGTCGGCATCTACCTGGGGGCCGTTACGCACAGCTAGTGTCGCTTGCGGTCTGTGGTTAAACCCACTGCCAGCGTAGTGTTGAGTCTTTAGAGTCCCATACAGAAAGCTATTCGCCTTTAGGCAAAAGAGTATAGATCGCATGGTTTTGCGACAGGTCACATGGTTTTGCGACAGGGTTCGGTCACATCCGTGCACTTGTGCACGTTTAGTGTCCGGACAGTCAACACTAGAGGGCTTTGGTTTAAGCCAGATTCTAGTGTACATTTTGGGATTGGTTTTATCTCGTATGTATTCGTGTTCCTTGGAACGTGGATGAGGGTGTGTATGCATAGTTGACGGAGAGACAGAGACAGAGGATTCTCATTAGGGTTGTTGACTGTTGACTATTGACTTTTTGCTAAACCCTAATGAGAATATGAAATATAATTAACAATAATATTAATTAAGTATTATGGTGACATGGTTGTTGAGGGGTTGACTTTGTTGACCGGTTGACTAGGTTGGACTAGTTGACCATCATCATGACAATAGCTATCATTTCATGGCAAAGACTTTTGCTTGCTTGTTTATCTTGTGCATAAAATGATATGGCTATTTTGACTTAAACCATCACATAATACTTGATTGCTATTATTGGTTATGATGGCTTTGGATTATGAGAGCCAAGAGAGAAAAGTCTTGCTCATTCTCTCAATTTCCATTCTCTCTCTTGGCTTGAGCTCTCACCCTCTTCCTCTTGCTCTCCCTCTCTCTAGTCTTTGGTTCACTTGTCTCATGTGTTGAGAAGCAAGAACCATAGAGAAAAATCCCAACACACTCTCCTCTACTCACTCTAGTTCATAAGATTTAGCAAACCGAGTGAACTAGTTTCTTCAAAGCTCGAAGAAGAAGCCAAAGGTAGAAGCTTTCGGGTGGATCGATTTTCGGCGCAAGGAGACGACAGGGTGAAGCTGATGATACACCATCGAGAGTCGAAGACGAAGGAGTTCAAGAAAGAAAGGTATAAACTCCTAACCGAGTAGTTAACAACTCCTAGTTAGGTTGTTAGGTAGATAGTTTAACAAATATCCATTTTGAGTCCATGTTACCGCCTCTAGAAAATTGTTTTTATTAAATTCCGCATGCCCGTAAGTACCGGGAGAGGTAGCATGGACTTACACGGAGATGCTGTGAGGAGCTGGAGATGGTGGCTAAAGACCGAAGGACACAGATCGATCGGTATAGCCATTCTATCTTCTTTGTAGTTAGCTAGTTTAGTGTTAATGGTTCGATCTGGGTGAAAGACTACGATAACGCCGGTTTTATAAAAAGTTTTTGTTCCGCGTTTGGCCTCGGATTGACGGCCGGGACGCTACCGTAGACTTACAACGACCCATGGGGAAACTTCACCGGTCAGATCATGGAGGTGGGGGCTTGGATTGGGGCCACGTGTCGGGGTCGGTTGGTATACTGCAGTGCACTCGTTTGTTTTATACGCCACTCTTTAGTTTACGTGTTGTGCTCGTGTAGGCTCTTGGGCTTCTAAAAGATTAAAGGAATTTAAAATAAAAATATATTGTGGCTGATGGGATTTGAACTCTGGTGCTTTGTCTCAGCAGTGCAAAGCCTTACTAATGAGCTACAAGCTCTTTCTTGCTGTTCAAAAGCAAAACATACTTATAACTCGTGTTCTGGATTAGCTGTCCCTTTCTGTATTTTGAAAAAAATTCATACAGAAAGTTAGGGTTGTTACAGGATTTAATCCTAAGGGGTTGGCGCTGGCACCCTTGTGAGGGGCACGTGAGGTGTTCGCCGCCGAAAGACGCGACCGGGACGTTGGGACGTCTGGCCTGAATTTTGGGGGGTTGATGTTATTTGGTTTTATCCTCCCACCTTTCCGAAGATGCCAAGTTGATTTATGGCACCGTGTATCGGAGGTTTGGACAGATGCGGCCGTTGTAGCAGACTTCGCTAGATTCCTTTCGTTTGCGAGGGGTTTTTGATTGTGGGTACGCTCTTCCCTGCAGGCACAAGCCCCTGCAATTAATTACGTTATCGGGTTACGATAACCACTTTATCCTTCTCAAGAAGGTCATTTCGTGTCGTGTGTGTTCGTTTTATTTTTGGTTGCCCATGGATTGTATATGGAGTCTAATTTGTGTTGTCTCCTGTAGGGCATGGATTAGTCCAAATCCGTATTTTCTTAGATTTGGATTTGGGTTGGTTTAAGGATCGTTAATTTTGTTTTAGATTAAGATCAACTCAAACGTTTGTCGAGGATACGTTAGTCTAATTTTAGACTAAGATCTACTCAACAGGATTTTCTTTAGTTTATAGGGACATTGCGGTCCGCAATTTAGTTTTTAGGGATGTTGCGGCCCGCAATTTAGTTTTAAGGATATTGCGGTCCATTGTGTTTAAGGACATCATAGTCCGTGGAGTTTAAAGACATCATAGCCTATAGAGTTTAGTTTAAGGACATTACGGTCCATAAAGATTAGTTTAAGGACATTACGGTCCATAATTAGTTTATGGACATTACGGTCCATAGTTAGTTTAAGGACATTACAATCCAGCTTGTTGGTTGTCGGGACCCACCACCTCTCTGAAGATGTTGAATAATTACAACGACATGTATCAGAGGTGTGGAGAGATATATCCTTGAACCAAATTCCAAATTGAGGAAAATCAGTCAAAAGCATGGATGCTCGGTTTATTTAAAGTTTTAATCTCAGGAAAGACTTAGCCAATCTGGGGTTGAAGTTGGCCTCTTATAATGTTAAACACTAGTGTATGCTCAGTGCCCACGTGCTCCCACGTGATATTCTAAGGCAATGTTAAACAATGAGATCTGAGATGCTCACGTGTGGCACGTGAGGCGCTATAGCAGTGTTAAACCATGAAAGTTGGGGCGCTCACGTGTGGCACGTGAGGCGCCATAGCAGTGTTAAACATTGAAAGTTGGGGCGCTCACGTATGGAACGTGAGACGCTTAAAGATGGGCGCTGGCTCTTTTATTCTCTTATTCTAGTGCTGAGCACTGTTAGGGTGACATGTGGGATCACGTGAGGCACCCCAAAAATAGGGTTTATTCCCTTTTCTCTTTTATAAGTGCTGAGCACTTCTCAGGGGTCACGTGGCTAGATCACAGTCTTTCCTTTTTCGTTCCTCAAAGGTGCTCACGTGGGAATAAATGAGCTTTTATTGTGTAGAGTTGAACGCTAACGAATCACCATGCTGTTCTTCTATGGTTCCGAGGAATTAAGTTCTCCTTTTGTTCTTTTTAAGGATTAAATTCTTTTTAAAGGGTTAAACCCTAGTTTTAGAGGAATTAAATTCCCTCATGTTTTGTAAGAGTTAAACTCTTTTGGATTCCGTTTTTTCCCCTAGGTTTTGAATTTGCATGACAAAATCTTTCCGATGAGAATTAAATTCTTAACTTGTGGGGAGATCTACTTCTGCAGATCTTAACCAGAGGAAGAACTAAGTTCTTTGAGAAGAGTTAAACTCTTTGTTTGAGAATTGAATTATCTTTTTGTGGGAGCTTTTGGGAGGGGTTCCTCTTCTTTAGATAATTAAATTCTCTCTCTATTTTTCTTCCCCTTTCCTTCTCTTTTTCTTTTCTGAGAACTTGAAATTTATGGGGGGTTCCTCTCTCTCTTTTTTTCTTCTCTCTTCTTCTCTTCCTTTTATTCTTGTGTCTCTTGGCTCCTATTTATAGGAGAAAGAAAAGAATCAATTTGTTCAGAAAATCTCTTATTGAGAGATTTTGGTTGATTTTATAATCAACTAAAATGGCCTTTTAGATCAATCAGTGAATTTTATTCACCGTTGGATTTTAAATGCAAGGACTTCTGTTTTACAGAAGATATTTCTCATAAGATTAGGAAAATATTTCCCTATACAGAATCTTCTTTTGTAAATTGGTGATTTTTAATCACCATTGGATTTTTAATCCAACGACGCTCTGCTTTACAGAGCGCAATCTTTCTTGTTTTGAAAGATTTAAAGAAACATTTTCCAAATAGGGTTTTGATCCCTTTTATTTAGAATTTAATTCTATTAGTTCAGAAGGCATAGGAGCCCATCACGTGTAGTACGTGACCCCACGAAGTTAAGCCCATCAAAGATCGTCACGTGCTATCACGTGAATTTTTCCTGGCCAATTGTTTGTTTTAAGAAAGTGCCTATATACTTTGTATATGGCGGTCACGTGTCTGCACGTGAGGCTCAGTTTTATCCTCATTTTCAGCCTTGTTTTTTCAAGCGCGGTGCCTATCACGTGTGGGCACGTGATGCTCTATTTGGGGACTTTTCCCATTGCTTTTTATATTTATTATTTATTTTTCATAAGGGAACAAATGCCCCCAAAGCGTTGTACTCACGTGGCTTGCATGTGAGTGAAACGCTGTCACCCTTACAGCCGTTGGATTGCCTAGGGGAACGGGAAGGTGAACCGCCCTTGTTACATCTTATAAATGCAAGGGTTTGGTTTCTTAGGCAACCACTGTTTCTTCATCTTCTTACTTCTTTGTTTTCTTTGAGAATTTAATTCTCTTTCTCAGAGCTTAGTTCTCTGCCATTATATTTCCAGAGTTAAACTCTGTAAAAAAGAAACCCTTTTTAGGTAAAGATCTTGCATATCGAAAAAAACTTTTTTTTGAACAAAAATTTCTGGATTTTAAATCCATTATGAGAGCTTTGCTCTCCTTTGAAACCCATCCGCTTAGGGATCCGAAGATGCGATCTTTGAGCAGTAAACCTCCATATCTCGGGCATTCCCTCTGATTTTTGAGGATTCATGGGATTTTGTTTCTCATTTATTTTTTATAAGTTTCTGGAATTTAATTCCATCACATAAAAGGAATTTAATTCTTCTGACAAAGAGCTTAGCTCTGAAAGATCAAAAGGACCCTTCGGGAATTTTATTCCCCAGTGTTGAAAATCTTTTTAAGGGATTTTTACTTTATCTTTTTACCTAGTTAACAGAGTTTGTAATTGGTGTCTTAATAGAACTTGTCTTCTCTGTGAGGATGTCAAGAGTTGCTTAAATTCCCGTGTCTGTTTCAACAAGCATTCTCTTGATCAGCTTGATCACTAAACTCTCACTAATTTTTCTTTTCAGACACTATGGCCACTCACCTGTATGACCTTGACGAAATTATTTCATATGGAGACATTCGCGCACATGGCCGTTGTCAAAACCAGGAGTTTACAAATTCCCAATGTGCTGAGATTATGAGCCGCTTTAATGAATTCAACAGTCAACTACTTTCTCGCCGCTCCGCTCTTTTGAGGATCATCGTGAGAGTGATTTGGGAAGCACTTCCTTGATTTTACAAAGCCATGCTGCTTAAGGCACTGGATGATGCTGAAGACAAGGTGCACTCAGTATATCTAATGGGTCTGATCTCGAAGAGGCGGCGAGATAATCTTATTGATATCTTGCATCAAATTTTCCAACAGACGACGATAATCGCTGCCTACCAGAGGACGGACGACATCAGCGAGGATCCTGATGCTTGCATTCGTGAGAGGATGCACACGAAAATGGTCAGAGAGGCCAGAAGCATTTTAAACGGCCTTACTTCTCAATTCCTCAATCCATGTACATGATTTAATGTTTTACCATTGTAAACATTTTAATGATGTTTTTGTTTTACTGTCTTCGTCAATGTATGAATTTCCTGCAGCATGAATGACAAATTTTCCTTTTCTATACATTTATTTCATGCATTAATCCTTTCCGCGTATACATGAGTAGGTATGCTTCGAATGCTTAATTGGATGCGAGTCGAATGTTCTCTTTATTGCCTTGCATAGTATGTGGCTGATGTCCGTGGATTATGCTTTTTTGCTTTGACTTGGCGCGAAGTAGTTTATGTACACTTGAGTAGTACTTCCATTTCAGTGGCATGTAACTTTGGCGAGTGTGGCCTGTAGATGATAGATAACAGTTCATCTTAACCTCTTTGTAGGGTAGCGATGGCTTAGGAAGAAGGTTCAGGTCTACTGCCTAAGACTTTTCAACTTTATAAACCGTGAGGGCCTCATAAAGATTTTTCTCCCTTCGAGTCGAGAGGATCTCGTAGGTGTATTTTCTTCTTAGGAGTCATGAGGATTCCTAAGTGCGTTTTCTCTTGAGAGTCGTAAGGATCTCACAAGAGATTTTTCTCTCTTACAAGTCGAGAGGACTCGTAAGTGGTTGGTGAGTTCACTTCTTCTCGAGTCGAAGCATTGCTCTGACGGGGAGGTCGTTGGCTGACTTGTTTCCGAGACGGAGGTCATTTGTTGACGTGTTTCCGAGACGGAGGTCATTGGCTGACATATTTCCGTGATGGAGGTCATTGGATGACGTATTTCCGCGACGGGGTCATTTGCTGACGTATTTCTGAGACGGGGTCATTTGTTGACGTGTTTCCGGGACGGAGGTCATTGGCTGACGTGTTTCCCAGATGGAGTTCATTGGCTGACGTATTTCCGAGACGGAGGTCATTGGATGACGTATTTCCGCGACGGGGTCATTTGCTGACGTATTTCCGAGATGGGGTCATTTGTTGAGTGTTTCCGGGACGAAGGTCATTGGCCGACGTGTTTCTGAGACAGAGGTCATTGGCTAACGTATATTCGAGACGGTGGTCATTGGATGACGTATTTCCGTGACGGGGTCATTTGCTGACATGTTTCTGAGACGGAGGTCACTGGTTGACGTGTTTCCGAGATGGAGGTCATTTGCTGACGTATTTCCGAGACGAAGGTCATTGGATGACGTATTTCCGCGACGGGGTCATTGGATGACGTATTTCCGAGACGGGGTCATTTTCTGACGTATTTCCGCGACGGGGCCTTTTGCTGACGTATTTCCGCGACGGGGTCATTTGCTGACGTATTTCCGCGACGGGGTCATCGGATGACATATTTTCAAGACGGAGGTCATTGGCTGATGTGTTTCCGAGACGGAGGTCACTGGCTGATGTATTTCCGCGACCGGGTCTTTTCCTGACGTATTTCCGAGACGGGGTCATTTGATGACGTATTTCTGTGACGGGGTCATTGGCTGATGTATTTCCGAGACGGGGTCATTTGCTGACGTATTTCAGCGACGGGGTCATTGGATGACGTGTTTCCGAGACGAGGTCATTTGCTGACGTACTTCCGTGATGGGGTCATTGGATGACGTGTTTCCGAGACGGAGGTCGTTTGCTGACGTATTTCCGAGACGGAAGTCATTGGCTGACGTGTTTCCGAGACGGAGGTCGTTTGCTGACGTATTCCACGACGGGGTCATTGGGTGACGTATTTCCGAGACGGGGTCTTTTGCTGATGTATTTCCGCGACGGGGTCATCGGATGACGTATTTCCGAGACGGCGGTCATTGGCTGACGTATTTCCGCGATGGGGTCATTGGATGACGTATTTCCGAGACGGGGTCATTTGCTGATGTATTTCCGCGACGGGGTCATCGGATGATGTATTTCCGAGACGGAGGTCATTGGCTGACGCGTTTCCGCGACGGGGTCATTGGATGACGTATTTATGAGACGGGGTCATTTGCTGACGTATTTCCGCGACGGGGTCATTGGCCGACGTATTCCCCAGACGGAGGTCATTGGCTGACGTATTTTCGAGACGGAGGTCATTTGCTGACGTATTTTCGCGACGGGATCATTGGATGACGTATTTCCAAGACGGGGTCATTTGATAACGTTAGGTTGTCTGTGAACCGTAGAATCTTGGAACTGGGGTCTTTGCCGTGGCTCCGATTGGTGGTGTCGCGTCCGTATCCTGCTGGAATGAGGAGGAACGCCATTGCTGATTTTTAGGCTGTAGATGTTTCCGTTGAGATTTAGAACAAGGGACTTTGCTATGGCTCCGTTTCGTCGTGTCACGTCCGTGCCCTGCTGGCATGAGGAGGAACGCCGTTGTTAGTCTTTAGGCTGTAGATATTGCCGTTGAGATTGGAACTAGGGACTTTGCCATGGCTCCATTTCGTTGTGTCGCATCCGTGCCCTGCTGGCATGAAGAGGAACGCCGTTGTTGGTTTTCTAGGATGCAAATGTTGCTGTCGAGATCTGACTTTCCCTTTGACAGAGTTTGTTAGGACATGTGGTTCCCTTTTCGTTTATGCCCATGGATTGTATAGGGGTCAGTATGGACTTACCTGCAGGGAAAAAGTTTCACTTTTTCATCATTTTTTATTTCTTTCCGCGATGCTCTATCATTTCAGCTTTTTATATCGTGAGAGTCGTGATTGCCCAATCAGTTCGGCTATTTTTCGTGGTGCCCAATCATTTGGGCTATTTTTCTTTTTCTTTACTCGCTGCTTTTTATTGCGAGTTGCCCAAACATTTCGGCTATTTTTATATGCATATATTTTACTCGCTGATTTTTATTGCGAGTTGCCCAAACATTTCGGCTATTTCATATGCATTTTTTTTGCGAGTATGGAACTCAAGATCTGATACCAATCTTAGCATCGGCATTGCTCTGACTGGAATATTGGCAGGAGCGAAGCATCATTTGCCGTGAAAGGACTTGGAATTTGATACTGATTTAGGCATCAGCATCACTACAACTGGGATATTGACAGGAGCGAATCATCATTTTCCTTTGTCAATTTAAATAAAGATGGCTTAGCAAACAGGGTTTGAATCCTGTCGACTAAGGCTTGTCACTTCATGAGCCGTAAGGGTCCCATAAAGGTGTTTCTTTCTAAGAGTTGTGAGGATCTCGTATGTGCATTTTCTCCTTAAGAATCATGAGGATTATTAAGTGTGTGTTCTCTTATAAGTCGTAAAAATCTTACAAGAGTGTTTTCTCCTTATAAGTCGAGAGGACTTACAAGTGTCATTCACCACATGCGGAAATTTCGCGCCATTGGTGGAATCGGGTGGGGGAAACGTTTATTTGTGCCTGTGGATTGTATACAAGGGTCAACATTGAACCGTTTGTAAGGCAGTCTGGGAAATGTGATGGCTTAAGAACAGGTTCAGATCCCTCTAGCTTAAGGCTTTCGAATCTTATGAGCCAGAAGGGTCTCATAAGAGGGTTCTTCTTACGAGTCGTGAGCATCTCGTAAGTGTAATTTCTCCTCAGGAATCATGGGGATCCCTAAGTGTGTTGCTCCCTTGTTAGCCGTAATGATCTTACGCAGGTATTTTCTTCTTACAAGGTCGAGAGGACCTTGCCAGTGTGCATGAATTTTTTACGAGTCTGCGCCCTTTCGGGTTTTCACAGACTCGCCGGTAGCCCTGCTGTTGTTACTCACGGAGCTCTTTCGGGTTTTCATCCGTCCCCATTTTTCTTATGGACGTACCGTTTTTTTACGACTCTGTGCCCTTTTGGGTTTTCATAAATATCGCCGGTAGCCTTACTGTTTTTACTCACGGAACCCTTTCGGGTTTTCATCCGTCCCCATGTTGCTTATGGACGTACCGGTTTTTTTGGGTCAGCCCTAGAATGCTGCGGTTTGTAGTAGTTTAAAGACGTTTCGGTTCGTAGTTAGTTTCAGGACATTGCGGTCCATTGTTAGTTTAGGGACGTTTCGGTCCGCAGAGATTTTGAGGCAAGTTTTCGCTGGATACTACTTATAGAGTTTAGGCTTGAGAAGATAGCGAGCGGACATAAGCGTCGTCATCTATCGTTAACCTAGGCCGTTACTTGTCAGGCATAGTATTTCTTAAGGAACCGGCCGTTTATTGACCGGAAGGGTCTTTCGCCGTGCATATCCATGAGCAAGTAAGCCCCCGTTGGTAGACTTTGTCTATAATGTATGGGCCCTCATAGTTCGGCTCGAATTTCTTCCGTTTGGCATGATTGGGGATCATAGGTCTTTTGAAAACTAGCATGAATTCGCCTTGGCGGAATGTTCTCGGCCTAGTCAATCTCTCGTATGAGCGCGCCATTTTTGCTTTGTTAGCCTCCAAGTTTTGCTGCGCTATGAGACGAGTTTCATTGAGGGCATGGAGCTCCTTAAGCTGAAGATGAGCATTCGCTTCGTCTGTTAGCTCGTAATGAACCGCCAATCGTAGAAAGGGTAGCTCTATCTCCAAGGGGAGTACTGCTTCAGCGCCGGATACCAATGCATACGGCATTGTGTTTGTGGCCGTTTTGAACGTGCTCCGATACGCCCTGAGAGCTTCATGCAGTCTCTCGTGCCAATCCATTTTATTTTTGGACACCGTCTTCTTTATGATTTTTTTCAAGGTCTTGTCAAAAGCCTCATCTAGACCGTTAGCTCGGAGATTATAGACCGAAAAGTATCTCTTGTTTATATTATGCTGTTGTGCGAAGCGGCTGATTCTATAACTTCTGTGGGCTGGCCCGTTATCGGAGATAATCCATCGCGGAGTGCCGAACCGATAGATGATGTATGTCTTGAAGAAATGGAGGATGTTCTCCATCTTCAGTTCTCTTAGTGGTACTGCCTCTGCCCACTTAGAGAAGTAATCGGTTGTCGCCAATATGAACCGATGTCCTCTGGGTGACGCTGGTTAGATGAGCCCAATTATGTCGGTTCCCCACATTTCGAACGGCCAGCTAGCTACCGTTGGGTGTAGCGGGTTTGGATGCTGGTGGATGAAGTCTCCATGAATTTGGCACGAGTGGCAATACTTTGCGTATTCGATACAATCCTGAATCATCGTGGGCCAATAGTAGCCCATCCTTTTGATCTTCAGCTTCATCTTTGGCCTGGCTTGATGAGAACCGCAGAGTCCGTCGTGAGTTTCTTGGACGACTTTCATTGCTTCTTCCGGTCCCAGGCATCTTAGCCATAGAGCGTCGAACGATCTCTTATACAGAGTATCATTGACGAAGGCGAAAGATAGAGCTCGTCTCATGAGCTGATGCCTTGAGGATGTATCTTCAGGTGTTCGATGGGATTTGAAGTAGTCTAAAAAGACTTCTCTCCAATCCTAATCCATTTGTTGGTCCTCTATTTGTAGGGCTGTTTGCTTGGTCGCTTCCTTTTCTTCAAACGACTCCGTAGATATTTCCGCTGGTGCAAGAACCCGACAATTTTGTACAACGATCCTTATGTTATCGAGGTTTTCTTCAACCAGTTCTGTAGCGAGTTTGGCTAATACATCCGCCTTGCTATTTTCCGTACGCGGTATGCTTTCTACGACGTAGGATGGGATTTTAGTCAGCAATTATTGCACTCTCTCGCCGTACTTTACTAACTCTGGTTTGCATGTTTGATAGTCGCCGTTTACTTGACTAACGACCAGCTGGGAGTCTCCGTATATAAGGAGGTTTTCGATTTCCATGTTGACAGCGATCTCAAGACTAGCTATTAAAGATCAATATTCTGCTTCATTGTTTGTCCTCGGCTCTGTTAAGGAAAAGGCAAAGCGCATTATCCCTCCCTGCGGAGTCACAAAGATAAGGCCTACCCCAGATTTGATTATAGGGGTGTTGTGCAGTCGCTTCTTCATAGAAGATGCCCCATCAAAGTAGAGTTCCCATCGGGTATCACTCCCTCCTCTCTTGCTGTTGATCGTGTCAAACGCATGCTCGTCCGGCAATTCACAATTTAGGGGCGAATCGGCAAGTATCGGATGCTCAGCGAGGAAGTCGGCGATATCCTGGCCTTTCATTGCTTTGAGAGGTCTGTATGTTATCGAGAATTCCATTAAGAGTAGGGCCCATTTAGCGAGCCGTCCCATTAATATGGCTCTTGACATCAAATACTTGAGATGATCCACCTTTGATATGAGATGGACCTCATGCGCCAACGCATAGTGTCTGAGCTTCATTATCGTGAAGATTAACGCCAGACAGTGTTTTTCGATAGGGGAGTAGTTGTTTTCTGCCCCCAGGAGAACCCGACTCAAATAGTAGAGGGCTCTCTTTTTCCCTTGATCACTCTCCTATGCCCATAGCGTGCCTAAAGAACCTTCAAGGGCTGTTGTGTATAGGATGAGGGGCTTTCCCTTGACTGGAGCGATCAGTACCGGCGGATTCTGCAGATTTCCTCCAGTGCACTTTGGCATTTGCGATCCCAAACGAACGGGGCCCCTTTCTTCATCAGGTGACTGTAGGGACGACATTTTCCAGAGAGATTGACTTAGAGTTTGACCCCTGTTTAGGCATCAGTATCGTTACAACTGGGATATAGCCAGGAGCGACTCATCATTTTCCCCTGTCGACTTGGACAAAGGTGGCTTAGTAGACAGGGTTAGGATCCTATCGACTAAGACTTTTGACTTTATGAGCCGTAAGGGTCTCATAAAGGGTTTTCTCCCTACGAGTCATGAGGATCTCATAAGCGTATTTTCTCCTTAAGAATCCTGGGGATTCCTACGTGTTGTCTTCTCTTGTAAGTCGTAAGGATATTTTAAGAGTGCATTATCTTTATAAGTCGAGAAGACTTACAAGTGTTATTCACCATATGGAGATATTTCTTGCCATTTGTAGACCTTGGAAAAGAAATATTTATTCGTACCCCTGGATTGTATACAAGGGTCAATATAGACCGCCTGTAAAGCAATTTAAGAGATATAACGGGTTAAGAACATGTCTAGATCACTGTAACCTAAGACTTTTGAATCCTATGAGCCGTGAGGGTCTCACAGGGGGATTCTCCTCACGAGTCGTGAGGATCTCGTAAGTGTATCTAACGAGGTTGCGCCCTTCCGGGTTTTCATAAACTCGCCGGTAGCCCTGCTGTTTTTACTCACGGCGCCCTTTCGGGTTTTCATCCGTACCCATCTTGCTTGCGGCCGTACTATTTTTTTTAACGAGATTGCGCCCTTCCGGGTTTTCACAAGCTCGCCGGCAGTCCAGTTGTTTTTACTCACGGCGTCCTTTCGGGTTTTCATCCGTGCCCATTTTGCTTGTGAACATACCATTTTTTTAGCGGAGCATTCCACTAGATTGTGGGACCTGTTTGTAGGCCCTTTAATATCCCTCCTGTCTTTTGAGAAGAAACGACCATCCCACATAGGGATTCTTCTGCCAGAAAGGAATATACCCCCTGTGTATATCTCGGGGGGAACGAGTATCCACGCTGTCGCTATTTTGGCGACAGGTTGCTTCAGAGCCACTTATTTTTGTTGAGCGTAGGTGACAAAACGCCATCTTGCCTTTGCTTTTCACTCGTCATCATTGGGTGAGAAAGTGTCTTGACCCATTTGATCCAATCAAGCCATTTTATCCATGAGTTCTTGGATGGTCGTCGGCTTGAAGAGGGCCATATACGAGGACGCCATTGAATTTAGGCTAAGGGTGGCTATGAGCATTCCCATGGCTGCAACTTGATCGATGCTTTTCTTGTATTTGACCAGAGATTTCGCCATCGAGTAATACATTGAACCCAAGTCTCATTCAGTCTAACCCTTTCGTTTACCAGCGTCGTCACGGTAGTATGTTCGTTCTCATTAGCTAATCCCCTATAGAAGAGCATATCCTTCTTATCGAAGGTATTCACGGAGTCATTCGGTAGTTCCGCATACCATTCGAAGGCTATGCAAGCCAGACAGCTGACGAACTGTCAGAAGAGAAATATATCATTCTCTCCAGTGTTACCGCACATGGATTTATATCGCGCGATGTGCTAGTGAGGATTCCCGGTTCCTTTGTATATGTGGAGTCGGAAGTATATATTCTGGCAGGTTCTATATTTGATCGTAGCATGCCGGATACGGTCGACCAGTCTTGATTGGCCTATTTGAGGCTTCACTGGCATAGTGAGTTTTGACTTGCTGAGCGATATATGTTTCCATCTTTGCTTTTGGAAGCATTTCCTCTTCGGCCGTTGATGAGACTCATAAAGGATTTGAAATGTCACCCTTGTTTTTAAGAGCGACTACCGGCAGTTCACTTGCTTGTGGTTCCGATTGAACCGTCGTTCCGGACATTTCTGCTGCTTCTTTATCTTTCTTTTTGAGAACGTGATTTATGAACTCAATATCTAACTCATGCTTTGTTCTTTCTCCAGGTGCATTTTTGGGATTTGCCTTAGACGATGGATTAGCGAGTGATGCCGCCTGAGCAAGCATCTCTTGCAGCTTTTCATGTTGCAGTTGAACTTTTGTTAAGGACCAAGTTTGAGGTCGGTGACTAGTAGAAGCTCGAACTTCATCTTTGGAATTCACCACATAGACCATGTGAACTACCATGCTCCCAGGCTTGGGGTGTTTGGAGTTTTTGGCCTTTGGAGTTTGCTTCGGGCACTTGAGTTTTATTGGACTCCCTTTTTTGTGAAAAGCCGTCTTGGTTTTGGGAGGAACCGCTGTATCAGAATCCGTCTTGGGATGAGTCCCCTTTTATTTGAAAGAGAATTTGTCAGAATTTGGCTGACGTTTAGGGAAAGAGCCGCGGTTGACAACAGAGACCTTCACCTACTTCCACACTTTATATATAGACGAGGAAAGTTTCTTTAGGGAGCGAACTGGTTTCTGCTCTCGTGGGATCTCCATGGGTTGCGGAGATTTCTTCAATATTGCGGTAGGAGAATTTTTTCTGATCCTTCGCAACAGTTTGAAGCTGTTCCCGGTTGGAACAACATTCACCACTGGGGTTGAAACAGGACCATACGGAGAACTGCCCCCAGCTCATTTTGTATGATGCCGATATCGACGTCGACCATTTTTTACGACCGGGATTTGATTAGCCTCAGGATTTTGCCGATCCTGCCTCCTGTTTCTTTTAGGAGCTTGAATATTCTGCCGCATGCGTCGACTTTGGTCCTTGGTAAGTGCCAGTTGTTTAAGGACTTATTCCGTCGGCAAAGTTGTAGCTTGGGGAACCAGCCTGTGGAAGACAGACTTCCTCTGGGCTTCCTCCATTGGCGTTGAGGCACCGAGGGTGGAAGGTAGGAGCATCGACCCAAAGGGAAGGCCATTGATTTCTTGAAGAGCCAGATTGCAGAGATTTGAGGCTGCAAGTGGCCCATACATGACTCCACCAGATATGACAGAGCCTGAGTTGCTAGGGTAGAAGCAAATGCCATTCTTCATAGAGATGAAACACCGGCTTCAGTTTCCCATCACCCAAGGGCAACCATAAACATACATACCGTGATTATTTGATCGCGGAAAAACACGACACACGAAGTGTGGAGTGGAAAGAGGAAAAGGTTCCACCGGGCATGCCAGAATCTGTTCACCGCTAAATGTCGCGGCCGGGACGTTGGGATGTTTGGCCTGAATTTTAGGGGGCAGATGCTATTTGGTTTTACTCGTCTACCTCTTCGAAGATGCCAAGTTGATTTTATGGCACCGTGTATCGGAGGTTTGGACAGATGCAGCCGTTGTATCAGACTTCGTCAGATTCCCCTTCGCTTGCGAGTGTTTTTGATTGTGGGGACGCTCTTCCCTGCAGGCGCAAGCCCCTGCAGTTAATTACGTTATCGGGTTACGATAACCACTTTCTCCTTCTCCAGAAGGTCACTTCATGTCGTGTGTGTTTGTTTTATTTTTTGTTGCCCGTGGATTGTATACGGAGACTAATTTATGTTGTCACCCGTAGGGTGTGGATTAGTCCAAATCCGTATTTTCTTAGATTTGGGTTTTGGTTGGTTTAAGGATCGTTAATCTTGTTTTAGATTATGATCAACTCAAACGTTTGTCGAGGATACGTTAGTCTAATTTTAGACTAAGATCTACTCGACAGGATTTTCTTTAGTTTATAGGGTCATTGCGCTCCGCAATTTAGTTTTTAGGGACGTTACGGTCCGCAATTTAGTTTTAAGGACATTGTGGTCCATTGGGTTTAAGGACATCATAGTCAGTGGAGTTTAATGACATCATAGTCCATAGAGTTTGAAGACATCATAGTCTATAAAGTTTAGTTTAAGAACATTACGGTCCATAAAGATTAGTTTAAGGACATTACGGTCCATAATTAGTTTAAGGACATTACGGTCCAGCTTGTTGGTTGTCGGGACCCACCACCTCTCTAAAGACGTTGAATAATTACAACGACATGTATCAGAAGTGTGGAGAGATGTACCCTTGAACCAAATTCCAAATTGAGGAAACATCAGTCATGAGCATGGATGCTCGGTTTATTTAGAGATTTAATCTCAGGAAAGACTTAGCCAATCTGGGGTTGAAGTTGGCCTTATATAATATTAAACACTAGTGTATGCTCAGTGCCCACGTGCTCCCACGTGATATTCTAAGGCAATGTTAAACACTGAGATCTGAGATGCTCACATGTGGCACGTGAGGCGCCGTAGCAGTGTTAAACCATGAAAGTTGGGGACGCTCATGGGTGGCATGTGAGGCGCCATAGCAATGTTAAACATTGAAAGTTGGGGCCTTCACGTGTGGTACGTGAGACGCTTAGAGCTAGGCACTGCCTATTTTATTCTCTTATTCTAGTGCTGAGCACTGTTAGGGGGTCACGTGGGATCACGTGAGGCGTCCCAAAAATAGGATTTATTCCCTTTTCTCTTTTGTAAGTGTCGAACACTTCTCAGGGGTTACGTGGGGTTACGTGGCTAGATCTCAGTCTTTCCTTTTTCGTTCCTCAAAGGTGCTCACGTGGGAACACGTGCGCTTTTATTGTGTAGCGTTGAATGTTGATGAATCACAAGGCTATTCTTCTATGGTTCTGAGGAATCAAGTTTTCCTTTTGTTCTTTGTACGGATTAAATTATTTTTAAAGGGTTAAACCCTGGTTTCAGAGGAATTAAATTCCCACATGTTTTGTAAGAGTTAAACTCTTTTAGTTCTCCTAGGTTTTGAATCTGCATGATAGAATCTCCCCGATAAGAATTAAATTCTCAACTTGTGGGGAGCTCTGCTTCTGCAGATCTTAACCAGAGGAAGAACTAAGTTCTTTGAGAAGAGTTAAACTCTTAGTTTGAGAATTAAATTCTCTTTTTGTGGGAGCTTTTGGGAGGGGTTCCTCTTCTTTAGAGAATTAAATTCTCTCTCTATTTTTCTTCCCCTCTCCTTCTCTTTTTCTTTTCTGAGAACTTGAAGTTTATGAAGGGTTCCTCCCTCTCTTTTTTCTTCTCTCTTCTCTTCTTTTTTTTTTCTTGTGTCTCTTGGCTCCTATATATAGGAGAAAGAAAAGAATCAATTTATTCAGAAAATCTCTTGTTGAGAGATTTTGGTTGATTTTATAATCAACCAAAATGACATTTTAGATCAATCGGTGAATTTTATTCACCGTTGGATTTTAAATCCAAGGACTTCTGTTTTATAGAAGATATTTCTCATAAGATTAGGAAAATATTTCCCTATACAGAATCTTCTTTTGTAAATTGGTGATTTTTAATCACAATTGGATTTTTAATCCAACGGCGCTCTGCTTTACAGAGCTCAATCTTTCTTGTTTAGAAAGATCTAAGGAAACATTTTCTAAATTGGACTTTGATCCCTTTTATTTAAAATTTAATTCTATTGGTTCAGAAGGCATAGGAGCCCATCACGTATAGCAAGTGACCCCACGAAGTTAAGCCCATCAAAGAGCGTCACGTGCTATCACGTGGCTTTTTCCTGGCCAATTGTTTATTTTAAGAAAGTGCCTATATACTTTGTATATTGCGGTCACGTGTCTGCTCGTGAGGCTCCGTTTTAGCTTCATTTTCAGCCTTGTTTTGTCAAGCGCAGTGCCTATCACGTGTGGGCACGTGATGCTCCATTTGGGGACTTTTCCCATTGCTTTTTATATTTATTATTTATTTTTCATAAGGGAACAGCCGCCTCAACAAAATTTAACAGAGCTTAGCTCCTTTTATTTTGTTTAAATATTAGGGTAACAAGCTCAAGCACAAGTACTGTTGCATGTATGAAATTATTGGTCAAAACTTTTTAACGGTTTTCATTCAAAACGATTTTTGATTTCAAATTCAAAGATTTCTGTGTTTTTCTTCTTCAGACGTCTGTTCAATTCTCCTTCAGAAGTCTGTGTGTTTGGAAACCAAATGTCAATTTCAAATATCTGTTTTCAGTTTCAGAACAAACCCCTGAAGCTTTACAGAATAGACGTCTGCATCTTTGACAAACGTCTGGGCCAAAGTCTCGGGTTGAAAATCTTTTCTTCTTCAGATGTTTGTCATATACTTCTTCAGACGTCTGTCTGTTCTTTGTGCTTTTTATTGCCTACTTTTAAAAGGTCGGCAGACGTCTAAACCTATATATGAAAAACATCTGCACCTCAAAATGTTTGGAAATTATTACTGTTATATGCATTTAATGTCGTAATGGGTCTTTTATATTTGCTTTAAGACGTCTGTTCCCATTGCCTTAAGACGTCTGTCGATAAGCCGAGGCTGCAATTAATGCTTGTTCTGAATTGTTTTTGGCGAGGGCCTTAAAAGGGTTTCTATTGGGAATTCATTGCTAAATAATATTCTGAAATTATATTCATTTCTTGAGTTCATCCTCACCCACCAAAATACTGTTGGTTATAGTGCCCTCAAGTCAATTATTGAATCGCAGGCACGCGATTGTGATGATTGAGGGATGACCTATACGGGGTGAACAATCTTACTCGAGATGATAGTATGCTATCTGGTTTGTCTTTATCATCATGTACAACATTAGGTGGTATTACAGATCACTATTATATGTTGATAGAGCCCATAGGATTCTTGCTTGACTACCAGCATTATGATGGCGATCATATACGTAGGAGCTGGGTGGTCTATAAGCACATCCTTAAATGTCCCTAGCCGTGGGAGTATCGAGACTGGGCATCGATATTCCGGAGTAGACTAGTGTATACATTTCGAGACCCCGACGAAGGGCGGTGGCCCGTCTCATTAGCCATTGGTGTCAGTTAGTCACCTAAGATAGTATACGGGTGCTCATTGGGTTATGAGTACACTAAATAGACTCGCCGGAAACATGCTAGTTGGTATTATACCTATTGTCAGATAGCAGTTCCCAGCTGACATGTGTACAGGTTAGTCCGTCGACCTGAGATCGTCATTTGTCTCATATGAGTTTCCATTATGCTTTGATTACTACCTTACCACGGCTCAAACGAATCGTACAAATAGGTTTTAGTTGGGTACAGTCCCGAGCCATATGGAGGCAGTGAGCGGATCGTCGGGGATTCGTCTTTCCCGCTATCGGGGGTTGATGCCGCGTTGTGCACGGGTGGCTATCACTAGAAATCCGTGGCCATGATGGACGAGAATTACTGATTTGGATTGGTAATTTCTTAGTGGGTGATGGGCTTCATACCGACACGAAATATCGCATTATTAGGGGTCTGACTTTATCCACCCCTAGACCCAATTTGCGATACTCATAGACGAATAGACTGGAATGCACAGAGATTGTCACGGACAGGCTCAGTAGGGGTTTGTATGAGCTTGCTCGTTGGCCTTTCTTTCGCTCAATACCCGGGTAACCGTTACGTACAGCTAGTGCGGCTGACGTGCTTGTGGTTAAACCTACCGCCAGCGTATTGACGAGTCTTTAGAGTCTGACACAGAGGGTTTCCCTGGTTCTGGCAAAATGATGTAGTAGCCGTATTGGATACGTGCAGGGTTTCGATTGATCGATTGTACTTTATACCCGGACTTTTGATCAGACAGTTGATGATACTAGCCGGCTCGGGTTTGAGCCGGATTATTAAATCAGGTATTGATTTAATAATTTACACATATATATTTCTATATGTATATTTCAGTATTTTGTTCTTTGTATTATTCTATCTCTTTAGGTATTCGTATTTCGGTACGAATACAAGTATGCATTTACAGTAGAATATAATATGTATTTATCCGGAAAACATTCTAGAAGGTGGACACCTCATTTTGGATTTACACATTTTTTAAAAATGAGATAATAAGGTGGAAATTTATGATGGGAGTATGGTGAAGACCATGCTTGCATAGTGTGCACAAATGAATTTTTAATTCATTTGTGCCTACTATTCAAGTATGGGTTGATTTTAAAAAGGAAAGAAAATGTTTTACAAAACCAATTTTCTTGTGAGAATTTTCTTCACTTGCACACTTGAAATACTTGGACATTTTTGAGAAAAAGAAAAGAAGATATGGTTCCTTCTTGGATCATCCATTCACTTTCACCATTTGGCTTCACTCCCTCTCTTGCTTTCATGGTTTCCTCCACCTTTATCATCCACCTCCTCTCATCCTTCTCATGTATTGAGAATCATGAGAGGAGGTGAGATGAGACAGATAAACACTTAGTTCATTCACTACATCCTAGGTATTCTAGACTAGCATCCTAGAATTCCTAGTTGCTTCACTTGCATTCATCGATGTGGAGCTAGAGCCATTACTACATCCCTCAGATGGATCATCTTCGACGGAGGAAGACCGGCGGCCAAGTTTGTCTGAGCACGCCTCAAGGAGCTAAGGAAGTTGATGGAAGACCGAAGGACATGGTTCATTCGGTATAACACCTTTAACCCTTTTGTTTAGCTCTTTGTTATTTGCTAGTGTAGGTTTATGGTTCGATCTTGAGAGGGTTTTGTTGGCGCCAAAAAATTTTAGACGCCAGTTTTGGTTCCGCATCGGCCACGGTAGATGGTCAGGGCGCAGGCGAAAATCCAACATGGTATCAGAGCCACTCATAAACCAATACTAGCTAGTTTGCACGAACTTAGAATATCGATCGATCAAATTTTCGAAATCAAAGTTCCGTTTTCACATGCTTGCTGTCGATTTTGAAACTGTTCAAAAAGTCAATCGGTGTATCTTAAAAATACGTGCAGGCATTTGTAGAGAATCACAAGAAATTTGAACACTTGAACTATAAAAATGGCCGCGGAATCGCGGCAATACATGTCTATTGGCAGCGGTTCCGCGGCCATCTTGTGGAAAAAGTGTACCAAATTTCTTCCAGCACTATATTTAATGAAAATTTGATTTTTGGGATATTTAGTTTTGGCCCAGATTTGTTTAAAGTGCTAGTTTTCATTTGGGGCTAGTTTGGAAATGTTTAGTCAATCGAAATTTTAACTGTGTGTTTACAGTACATGAGATTATATCTGCGACCGTGAATAATATTGAGCGGTACCACCCGATTAGTTGCTATATGTTCAACTACACGGGTTTGCGAGCATAATATTAACGTTGATGTTCTATGTTTTCTAATATTGTGGTTGGATTGTCGTGGTGGATAGCCTGTAGTGCAATGATAGTAGTACAGTTCAGATTCAATTGCATATTCTGTATTGCGGGGTGAGCGTCCGACATGTGGACAGCCGTCTCTGTCAGATTGTATATACTTTTATTGGGACACGACCGGGTTGAGGTCGATGTTGCCATTGTATATACTTTTCCTTTCTGTACTAGGATCACCCCACGGTGGAGTCCACGAATAGCCGGGTTCTAGAGGGTAACGGGCCCGTATCTCATTGCGTTGAGACGGAATGGGCCTTACTATAGAATTATTAGGCTATTCGCCGCACTCGTAGGGGGTATAGGTTGACCCATGGAGGGGCGCTTAAGTTACCGGATCCCATGAAGTGCTGGGTGGTCCATTCACTTTGTTGATTGAGGTTGCCTCACTTCTGGGATTGGCGGGTAACTTGCTGCGCTCGCAAGAGTCCATGTTTGCATTGCACATGCTATCTACACAACCGTGGAACGTCGGGTTTCATTTGCGGCTCAAAGGAAACCTGGGGTTCTAAGATTATTGACCACTCTGTGTTGCTGGCTGAGATTTTGTGATGTTGCTTATATCATGCCTGGGACGAATGTTATATATATATTTATATATACTACTAGATGTTGTATATATTTTGCATCCGCACTAGTCCAGCCCCCGCTCTGTCGTTAGTTAAGTAACCTAACGGGTGATAACGAGGTCCAGTGGCGAACGCGGATGGCATATACGTATATTATATTTTCGTTCCTTTCTGTGGTGTGAATTGTTTAATTGATGGGACCGGATTAATTCTGATTAATGCAAGGAAAACAAACCTATATGATGTTGTTGGAACCAACTTTTTAAAAACTGTTACAAGATGTTTCCTTTTGCTTTGCACAGCTGTATTCGGTTCAGAATATCCCGCACCTCATTCGACGAGGCAAGAGCCGAGATCCCTTCATCGGGAGTTACCTTTTGAGCAAAAGTTTGCGTCATCGTAATAACTTGACTATAGTCGATTCTTTTGCTTTGCATCGTGGTATTTAGTTTGGAATATCCTGCACCTCATTCGATGAGGAAAGAGCCGAGATCCCTTCACAGGGAGTGACCTCTTTAGCAAAAGTTAATGCCACTATATATTTGTAAAACCAATCGAGTTCCTTCAACGATATCAAGTTCATTACGATAAAGGTTTTTCGCCAAAAACCAGCCGTAGTTCTCCGTCATTTCGGATGAGTAGTTCCTAGTATTCGTGTTGGGTTTGTTGTCCTTTGTCAAGGCGTAGTGTACGGTAGCTAGATATTGCTTGTCTGTTGCATAGTGTTGCGATTATCTAGGACAGTCGTATAGCCTTGTTGGCCTTTGTCAAGAGTTTGCATGGGTAGGCCTATATTAATCTTGGATAATGACGGGTTGAACTTGATTATTGGTTTATGATTTGTTGGCCTTTGTCAAGATCATATATAAACCGCTTGGGGCAAAAATCACATCGGGAGTTTCAAACATGCAAGAAACTTGCCAGGAATGCGCATACCTTCTGCAGTGTGGTGACTTGAGTGGCTTCCATCAAGTTATTATGCGATGATAGTTGAATCCCAATTCCCACTGATGAGAAGGTGTTACTCTTCGGGTGATTTTAGATGATCCCGACTAATTCTCCTTTTAGGGTTTGAAGGAGAATTCGAGGAAACAGTGGGAGATATCTTGATTAGATAAATTAATTAACCAATCTAATCTAGATTAGAGTACACGCTGAGTGTTTTTTTTCTTTTTCTTTTTGGTAGCGACCATGACCTGACCTAAACTAAAACTCATGAACCAAGATAACCGAACCTTCTTAAAACACTTTGGCTTTTGGATTGTCAGAGTTGCATAACTCAATGCCGCTCCTACTTTACCTTTGCATTTCTCCTAAACATTCCATATCACCGCGAAGATCCACATTTATTGGATACGCCATCGTATAGTTACATATGAACTCAAAGGAACTTGTTCCAGTTCAAGGATGGTTTCCGTTTTAGGAGAAATAGAATAGGATTATTCAGTTGTCTTTTCCCTTTACCATCTCTCAGGTTGCGAGAGCTCCTAGGATTAGGAGGGTACACCTATTACGCTTATTGGATAGTCTTCTTCCAAATCTTAGGCTGGTGTCGAAAGATAGGGAAGGAAGAAAACCATTTATCCTAAGGGTGGTGTACAGAAGATAATAAGTAAAGACAAATAAAGGGATTAGAATGAGGGCAAAGGAAATTGCGACTGCTATCATTCACGATGAAGCCGCGTATATCTCTGCCACTCCTACCTCACCTTTGCATTTTTCCATAACACTCCGTATCACTATGAAGATCCACATTTATTGGATACTCCATCATATAGTTACATACAAACTCGAATGAACTTGTTTCAGTTCAAAGATGGTTTTCGGTTCTGGAGAAATTGAATATAATTTTTCAGTTGTCTTTTCTCTTTACCTTCTCTCAGGTTGAGAGAGCTCATAGTATTAGAAGAGTACACCTATTACGCTTATTGGATAGTCTTCTTCCAAACCTTAGGCAGGTGCCGAAAGGTAAGGAAAGAAGAAAACCATTAAGCCCAAGTAAGGTGTACAGAAGGTAATAAGTAAAAACATATAAAGGGATTGGAGTGAGAGCAAGAAAATATACGGTTATAGTCATGAATCTGGAAAATGGAAGAGGCATTACTAGGAATACCCGGACACCCATTCGAAACATTTTCATGTTTCAGTTTTATTGTGCGATATTAATTGAAAACTGTTTTCCTAATTAGATTCTGACTCCAGGGTATGTATTTACCAGATTTGATTCTCACATCTGTATGGCGTTATGGATGTTGAGTGGGAGTAAGATATGAAGAATTGGGTGATTATATTCTCTTTATATCGGAATTCTTTGTAATTGGTGACATTTGAGGAAATCACCTAGGTTATTGCCTAGCGACACATATTTGGTTTTGAATATCCGTTGTTATGCACCAATTTCAAACTGATATACCTATACGTTTATTTTATAAAGTGAGATATATCTTTTTGAAAACATGTCTATGACATTTACCTATATCAGTTGATGGTTAGGCAAGGAGCATTAAACAGCGGTGTAATTCTTCTTAACCATAACACAGTTTTCAACCTACGACGCGCAGGGTTTGAGTTATTAAAACTCAGAGGATTTGTACAAAGTATTTTATGTTGTCCAGTGTCCATTAGGATAAAGGGGTTGGTACTCGTACTATATTCTATTTACTCATGACTTCTTTAGTTTTAGACAAGTATTTCGTTGAAATACAAGGTCAGAATTTTGAGAAGTTATAGGTATAAGAATAAAGTAGAGAACCATAAGATGCAAGTGTCAGGATTCTTCAAGGTGATCGAATATGTAGATACTTGTGCTAGATATTGCGTCGTAAGTAAAAGTTTTTGAGAACTTGCTTCTCTTTCAGGTTACTCATATATGGATGCATTCCTTGATGAGTAATGCTAATTGGCCTCCTTCCATTTTTTCGATATGCACTGGAAACGGCTGCATGTATTTTGAATTTGGTTCCAATTAAATTAGTGCCTTTGTTTCTATAGTGGATAGAGTTTTCCGGTTTATGCTTAAAACCAGAATCTGGATGAACTCAAGGCACATTTCAGTAATGACAGTTTGTGGGTTATCCCGGGCATTGACGAGGGTAAACATTCTACCATCTGAAAGATCAATAGTTATATTATTCTTAACTCGCCACCAGTTTTAGTAAAATGGTTTCTTTTCTAAGGAATATGTGTTACCCGACCTTGATGAAGATAGTTGGACCATAGTGCATAAAAGGCTTATGTAGCAAACCATAAGGCCCAATTTACTTTCTTTTCTTGGCTTAATAAGAATGATATGGCTAGAGTTATTAAATGCAAAAATGCTTACTCTATGTGGAAAGCTTTATTGAATACTCATGAAGATAATTCCAATACTAAGAGGGCAAAAATTGATCTTATGAGATCCGAGTATGAAAATTTTTGAATGTTGCCCGATGGAGACATGGATACTACATTTAGTCATTTTATCCGCATTACTGATGCTCTTAATTCCTTGCTAAATGAACTAATGAGCAATGATGAGAAGGTAAGAAAGATTCTTCGCTCCATCACCAAGAAATGGCAACTGAAGGTTACAAATCTTAAGGAGATAGTCAATATTGAGATGATGATGTTCGAGGACCTTAAAGGGAATCTTAAAACTTATGAGATTGAGCTCAAGGCGTATGACAAGGAAGATGAAAGGAGGACAGGAATGAAAAGATGAAGAGCATTGCACTCAAAACTACATCCAAAACTTCATCCAACGCTCCATCTAAATACAAAGCTTCCTTCAAATCAAGTGATGTTGAGTTTAGTGGAGATAATGAAGAAATCACGCTCCAAACGAAGCAATTCAATAGGTTCGTAAAACTTCAAAGAGATTACAAAAGAAGGAATCTTTAAAAGAATCGTTCCTACAACAATAAAAATGTCGGTCCATGCTTCAATTGTAGGAAGCCCGGTCACTTTGCCGGAATTGTCCCCTCAACCAAGAGAAGGAAGCTCCATAATGATCAAATCAAAGAGCTTTCAAGGCTAGGACATGGGATGACTCGGATGGAAGTGAAGATGATGAAAGGCCATCTGATCAAGAGATAGAGAATATGTGCTTTATGGCACTTGGGGATGAGGTAACAGATGACTTAAACTCTTATTCATTTGAAAAATTGTTAGAAACATTTGGTGCTTTACATGATGCTTTCACTAGTTTTCGATCTAAATATTTGAATGCTAAAAAGAAAAGTGTTTGTCTTGAGAAAGAAATTTCTTTTAAAACTTGTAGTGAGTGTGATATTTTAAAACTTGAGAACGAATCTCTTTAAGCCAAAATCTCATTTTTGACTAGTTCTCTTGAGTATGCAAATTTTGAAAATAAGAAACTCACTACTTCTTTTGCTTCACTCAAATGTAAGTATGATTCTTTATCAAGCACTCACAATACTATATTAGTTGATACTGATAAGATGAAATCAGTGATGTTGACACCACTTTGCATAAATTTGCCACTAGCAAAGACTCCTTGAACACCATGATAGGAAACTTGAAAGTTTCAAATCAAAGAAAGGGTCTTGGCTTTCAAAGCGCATCCACATCTCTTGCTATTAGTTCTAAAAATTGTTTTGATAAATCTTCTTCCAAGACTACTTTTGTTAAGGCTAAATCTTAGCATGCTTTTATATTGCATGATCATCACGCTCATCACTTACATGGTACTACTTCATATGATCATACTCGATTTTCTCATACTCAAAGTTTTAGAAGACCTAAAACTAGAAGTATTTCCACTACACGACACTATCATGCTATATATACATACACATTATAGCTCTACTTATGTTGTGTACAACTATTTTGGTCGTATTGAGCATATTTCATATCATTGCAAAAATAGATTTTCCAAAAAATTAGTTTGGGTTCCGAAAACTAACTCTCGTGGATCCTTAAAGACTTGGGTATCAAGGAATACAACTCTTGCATCTTTTATAGGTGCATCGTAAGTTACAATATAAGGATCAATGGCTCCTTGATAGTGGCTCTCAAGGATAACCGGCAATATCAAATGTTTTGCAACACTATCAAGTAAAGAAGGTGTCCTGATCACCTTTGGAGAAGATGGATATGGTAGAATTATCGGTAAAGAGGATGAAAGTTGGCTTTGGCATCAATGGTTTAGACATGCTTTCGTGAACCTACTTTCAAGCATCACCACTAATGATTGGATCTTCGAATTTCTAATGTTTAAAATTGCAAGAGATAATTTAAGTGATGCATGTCAAATGTGCAAGCAAGTCAAAAGTTCATATGTGCCAAAGGTTGAGATATCGACTTCTAACCCTCTCCACTTGATACATATGGTTTTATTTGGTCCATTTAGTATTTTGAGGTTTGAAGTTAAATGTTATTTTCCAATAACCTTTGTGCTTATTTGCTTTTCTTGTTTTTCATTCATGAGCACAATGTGGTTTTGAAAACTAGGTGTATATCTGCATATCTTGTGTTTTCAATGTCATGCCTCACTCTCACTTGCTTAATTTTTTTTAATCTTATTTGTGAGAGTTTGTATCCATGTGGTTTTTAAATTGTTTAAATCTTTTGTATATGGATACATTTGGCACCCTTTTTTTTAAAATTTAAACCAATTTTTAATAGGTAACTTCATTGTGGCCTGTTTAGGATGTGCTAGTGTTTAAACTTGCTATATGTTTGCACATCCTTTTCCATGAGTTGACAACTTTCATTTGGTAACGACTTCTTTTTCATTTAACCAAACAGCTTCTGCAACCCTTTCGGGGAATCCAATTGTGGATTCCGTTAATTGTAACGAATCCTATTCACGGGTCTAGCGGAGAGAATTGGAGACCCTTCACCGGGGAGTCGATTCTTATGATAAGAAAACCAAGTCTTTTGCCTACATGAATTAGGATTATTCATGCTTGGTTATCACATGCTAGTATAAACTTGCATATATTATTCATGTGATTGGTTTTGATTTCATGTTGTGCATATTTTAAGTTTAAAATTCTATGCTTTTAAAACACGCACACACCTTGTTCATGTGTAGCACGATCAAGTTTTTCAGTTGATTCCTATATTTCGTATTACAATACAAATTCTAACTCATACGTTTCAAAAATGTCTTTACTTTTTATGTGTTAACTCATGTTTTTGAGATTTTCGTTGAATATCGTTTTCAAAACATGCTTTTGGTTATGAGTTGAGCTCGCTTTTCAAATTGATTCAGTTTCAATTAGTATCAACTTATGGTTGTCTCCACATGCTTTTAAACTTGATTATTCTTTTTGTTGATCTTTGCATGTAATGCTTGTCTTTGCTCATCTCTTATATACATACTTGTTGATATGAGCCAATGCCTAATTTGCTTTTATCTCGCTCATATCAACTCTTATTAATCTTCTATGCAAACATTTCGAGGGAGTTATTCAAACGTACTTATTTTCAATGTATGCATACGTTTAGGGGAAGTAATTCAAATGCTTTAAACTCCTTAAACATCCTTTTTGATTATGTCGAAAAGGGGCCAAATAATAGGATTATTATATCAATATATTGGAGTATGTTGTTACTTGTGTCATTTATATGTCTCTCGAATATATTGATATACCCATCTATTAATATTTTGATATCATCAAAAAGGGGGAGATTGATGTCTTATTGGATTTTCGTAATCCGATTATTTAGTTTTGATGATATTGTACAATATTAATTGATATATACATGTGTTTATTATATTGCTTATTTCTTAACATTGTATATGGGCTTGGTCATTTTGAGATAAGTTTTTAGGATATCGGATATCTCACGACACAACCATTTGATGGAGGAGGGAGGATATTGAGCTTAAACGGAAAATCTATTAGAGATTGGAGGATAATAGAATAGAGCTCCTCAAAGTTCAAGATCAAGCTTTATGAAGCTAGGAGTGGAAGTCCAAGTTAAAGTGTGTGAAACGTCAAAATTTCAAGAATTCAAGAGTTCGAGCTACGATTGTAATCTCTAGAAAATCGATGTAAGTATTTCATGGTTTATGAGATTAACTTATAGGACCTCAAGGACATACAGTATTGCATGCATGAAACTATTGGCTAAAACTTTGCAAAGGTTTTCATTCAAAACGATTTTCGATTTCAAGTTCAAAGTTTTCTATGTTTTTCTTCTTCAGACGTTTGTCTGTTTCTCCTTCAGACGTTTGTCTGTTTCTCCTTCAGACGTCTGTGTGTTTGAAAACCAAATGTCAGTTTCAAATATCTGTTTTCTGCTTACAAACAAACATATGAAGCTTTACAGAACAGACGTCTGCATCTTTGACAAATGTCTAGGCCAAAGTCTCATGTTGAAAATCTTTCTTCTTAATACATTTGTCCCATACTTCTTCATACGTATGTCTGTTCTTTGTGCTTTTTATTGCGTACTTTGAAAAGACCGGCAGATGTTTAAAGCTATAGACGACAAATGTTTGCAGCTCAAAATGTTTGAAAAATGTTACCGTCACATGCATTTAATGTCGTAACGACTCTTTTATTTTTTCCTTCAGATGTCTATCCCCATTGCCTTTAGATGTCTGTCGATAGACTCAGGCTGCAATTAATGCTTGTTCTGAATTGTTTTTCGCAAGGGCTTTAAAAGGGTTTCTATTAGGAATTCATTGCTAACTAATATTATGAAATTGCATTCATTTCTTGAGTTTCCCCTCACCCACCAAAATACAACATACACTTGAGCTTTTATTAGAAAATCTATACTCCATTGAAGTATTCTTGAGATTTAAGTGTAAAACTCTTGAGAGAGTATTCTTAATTGTAATCTTCTTCTTTTTCTCTTGAGTGAGGTCTCTTAAGTATGAGAGGGCCTTTGTAAGGAAGGATAATTTATAGTGAAGAGTCACTCGTGTGTTGAGTGACGTGATTGTTAGAGGTTGCGGGTGCGCAACATGATAGTCTCGGTGGAGACGTGATTAGTGGAACGAGCTCGACGCTTAAAGAAAGAGTACTAGGGGATCTTCCGAACCTCTCTAAAACCCTTGTATTTGCATTTGCACTTCCCTAACTCTCTCCATTATTACTTGCCTATTACTTGTTTGATTAATTTCTTGCAAGTAGAATTTTTAATTTGTGGTTGTTGTTAGCATAACCCTATTCACCCGCCTCTACGATTATTTTAAGCCGGTTAAAGATATGGTCGAGCCGGCTCAGAAGAAACTCTACGATTTCAACATTCTTCTACTTGGAGATTCTTCCATCTTGACTCCTAAAAAACCAGTAGGCTGTTCACCGCCGAAGACGGACCGGGACGTTGGGACGTCTGGCATGAATTTTAGGGGTAGATGCTATTTGGATTTATCCTTCCACCTCTCCAAAGATGCCAAGTTGATTTATGGCACCATATATCGGAGGTTTGGACAGATGTGGTCGTTGTAGCATGACTTCATCAGATCCCCCATCGTTTGTGAGGGGTTTTTGATTGTGAGGACGCTCTTTCCTGTAGGCGCAAGCCACTGCAGTTAATTACATTACCGCATCGCGATAACCACTTTCTCCTGCTCCATAAGTTCACTTCGTTTCGTGTGTGTGTTTTTGTTTGTTTTGGTTGCCCGTGGATTGTATATGAAGACTAATTTATGTCGTCGCCCGTAGGGCGTGGATTAGTCCAAATCCGTATATTTTTTAGATTTGGGTTTGGGTTGATTTAAAGATCGTTAATCTGGTTTGAGATTAAGACCGACTCAAAATGTATAAGCGTTCGGGCTCAATAATTTTAGTTTAAGGACATCGCGGTCCATTATCGCCATGTTTGAGGCGAGGTGTTTGTTTAAGGACGTTTCAGTCCTTTATCGTCGTATTTGGGGGCGGATATTAGTTTAAGGACATTTTGGTCCATTATCCATCTTGTGCGCACATGTATTTGTTACATGACAAAGTGAACAATGGTGATATGGAATGTGCCTAATTTAGGGCACGATCCGATTTAAGATGTCCACGTCAATTTGGAAGTGCATCAACGAAAGAAGTTATTGGTCGTCGGGATCCGCCACCTCTCTGGAGACGCTGAGAAATTACAACGACATGTATCAGAGGTGTGAATATATATACCCTTAAACTAAATCCCGTATTTGAAGAAAAGGGGTTGTTATGGATTTAAGAATTTTTGGTCATATTTGAGACCTTGGAAATCAAGAGCCTATGGGCTCTATTGATTTAAAAAAAAAGAGATTTGACCTCAGGAAAGTTAGCTAATTTTTGGCTGAGATTGAGTTTCCATAATTACCCAACAGTGCTGAGCACTAGGACATACAGCGCTCACGTGTGAAACACATGGGATGCTGGATTAGTGCTAAGCACTAGAGTCCTGTGGTACTCACGTGTGAAACACATGAGGTGTTTAGATGTGAGCATTTTTAGACATTTTTGACTAATCATGGAGTGCTGAGTACTCTACATGATACTCACGTGGGAAGCACATGAGTGCTGGACTTTATTTGTTCGTTTCCCTCTTTTTACAGAAGTGCTAAGCACTTGGATAGTGCTCACATGTATTTCACATGACTGATTCCTCTTAGGGTGGCTGCCTTATTGACATTTTTTTTTCTTTGCTCTTTAGGCGCCCACGTGAGAAACACGTGAGGCAGCTTTGGCTGTTCTTTTTGTTTGTTTTTTTAAGCCCTTCTTATGGGAAACACGTGAGGTTTCAAAATAGTGCTAAGAGCTAATCGAGTCACTAAGTTTTTCTTGTGTTTTTTTTAGAGATATTGATCTCTGTTAATGACGTTTTTTTAGTCATTGATGATCATCAAGATTTCAGTTTTGAAGATCTTGGACCATCATTATCGTTTGTATTAAAGAACTAACTTCTTTTTCACTTTTCTAAGAACCAAGTTCTTTATTCAGGGTTAAACCCTAATTTTTAGAGGAATTAAATTCCCATATGTTCCTGATCTTTCTTTTTAACTTAGTTCTTTTCCGTTAAATTTTGAATCTGCAGAATAGAATTTCCCCGATGAGAATTAAATTCTCAACTTGTGGGGAGATCTTCTTCTAGAAATCTCAACCAGTGAAAGAACCGAGTTCTTATATGAAGGATTAAACCCATAGAGAGGTAAAAGAAAGATAATATGATCTCTGTGTTTCTTTACCCAGGGTTTCAACGAGGCAAGTCTTCTTTGGGAATTAAATTCTTTTTTCTATAAATGGCTCACTATATTCTTTAAAAGCTTTTGGGAAGTTCTCTCTATATATTCCCCTTTTGTTCTCGGACATTTTTTCTTTTTAGGGTTTTAATACCCTTTTCACAGATTTGAATCTGTTGTGCAACACATTTTCCGAGGGTATTGAGAGTTTAACTCCATAGTTTAATGAGATTCTTCATTAAATGAGAATCCTTTTAGATTCTTACAATGAGTACTTTCCTCATCATTTTGATTGCTGGCCTCTTACTGATTTTTCTTTTCAGATATTATGGCTTCTCGTCTTTGCGATCTTGAAGAGATTATCTCTTACGAGGACATTCGTATCCAGGGTCGTTGTCAAGGCTAAGAATTTACCGACGCCCAATGTGCTAAGGTGATGCGTCGTTTTGACGACTACAATGGTCGGTTACTCTCCCGCCGTTCTGCTCTCTTGAACATTATCGTTGGGTCGATCTGGGCAGCAATTCCTGAGCTTGACAAGTCTATGCTACTCGAGGCACTTGATGATGCCGAAGACACGGTGCATTCAATATGTCTAATGAGCCTGATCTCAAAGAAGTGAAGAGGTGATCTTGTTGATATTTTGCATCGCGTCTTCCAACAGAAAGCGATAATATCCGCACACTAGAGGACGGATGACATTAGTGGGGATCCTGACACTTGCATTCGCGAGAAAATGCATAAGAAAATGGCTAAAGAAGCCGGAAGCACTTTACTCAGACTTCCTTCCAAGTTCCTGAATCCGTGTCCGGGATTCAGTGTTTTGCCGTTGTAAACACTTTGATGATGTTTTTTTTATTGTTGTTGACTTTTTTTTTCTTTTATCACCAATGTATAAATTTCTTCGAAGTATGAATGACAAAATTCCCTTTTCTATTTATACCAATGCTCATATGCGTCTCACATGAAGTGTTGTTATACATATATAAAACTGTTACTGGTGCCCATGTGTCATGCGCGTGAGGTGCTGCTGAGGATTTTAATCCTAAACTAGCGCCGGCGCTCACATGTTATGTACGTGAGGCGCCGCTCTATTCCCAGAAAGAATCAATGCGGGCGTTCACGTATCGTGCACGTGAGGCGCTGCTGATGCATTCGTTTCACATCCTTACTCTGATTCCCATGAGTCAACTCTTTCTTTTCCCATGCCCTTTTTGCCGGGACTTGGGAATAGCTCCACCATGCACCACACTTTCTGTGCCTAGACTTGATTGCTCTTCTTTATAATCTGAAGCTCTGTTTCCCCTTCTTTTACAAGGAAAGAACCACTTTTTAACAAACCAAGAGTTATGGCTTGCAATCATCTGCATGCTCGTCGGCAACCGTGGGAGGTACCTATCTAGGGAATCATCCTTCGTTTTGCTCCGCATTTAGCGGATCCCGTTCTCATTGATGACCAATGTGACATGGTGATGTACGAGCTTCTGGCTCGTTGGGGCTCTTCTCTTCCTATTGGCTCCATTTTGCTTCGGACGATCCTCTCATCTGTACTTGCTAACATCCTTCCTCATCCGTTGGAGATGACTCTGGCGATGCTCGACACGGTGGAGGACAAGATCGAGTGCTTTCATGAGGCCTGTTTGATTACCCAGCCTCTGAGGGATTGTTCGGTTCGTCTGCTAAGCCAGATACGGGCTCAACAGGCCATCATGTCTGCATTCGCTGATTAGCATAGCGCTGACCGATGGAGAGCGACTCCTCGCGAAGATCATCGCTTCGACATGGTGGAGAAAGCAGAGAGGGAATTAGAGAATCTTGTATATTGTTTTGTTAATCCTTGTATCTCTGATCATATAAATAAAAATAATGTCGACCACTGAACGTTTCATCCTCAGCACATATTCACATAGGCATCCTACTTCTGTACACATATTTTTTATTTTAATCTTTAGAAGTTTCTGATGTATGCATCTAGACATAGGTGAACATTGGACTGAAGTGATGCATAGCATTTGGCCGGTTTCTAGCTGGCATACACGACTTTTATTAGAATTTTGATATGAGAATATAGCGAGCAGATTCAAGTGTCTTCTCAGACCTCGATCCTTAAGAAATGTAGTTCTGAATCCCGAGGCCCATGAGTTGCGCCTTTCTGTTTCATGATGTCTTGACTTGGCGTAAAGTAGTTTATGTACTCATTTCGGAGTTTGTAGTTTATTCACTGGTTTCAGAGTCTCTAGTTTATGTACTCATTTCGGCGTTTGTAGTTTATTCACTCGTTTCGGAGTCTCTAGTTTATGTACTTACTTCAGAGTTTATTTAGTTTACCTCCTTTGGGTTTACAGGCAAACTTATCTTAACGTTGTATATAAATAACCTCCATTCTTTATGATATAGGTCCGTTAGGTTTGTGGTACTAGGTTTTTAAGTCCGTGGTACCGTCGCGTTGGCTGATGTATTCCTCGATATACAGTTCTTAAGCTTGTGTTCGAATAACCCCGCGACTGTTATGTCTCTGATCCCTTCGGGGGCTGGACAAGACGTCTTCAAGTAATCCCCTTAGGTTATATTACCGTCGGAACAGCAAGCTGTAGGAATTTGCCATGTCGCTTTTTACTTGAGGTTTGGCTCAGTTTGGAACCTCGATGAGTCATAACCACTCCGCACTGGTGTGGGATGATCCCCGATAGTCTTTTAGGCTTTATATGAGTTGCCGTCGAGACCCAAAGCTGGGAATATGCCATTGCTTCATTTTTGTTTCGACGATGTTGTGCCATTTCTTTGTTGAAGTGGGGTAAACATCTGTAGGACCTCTATACTGTATATATTGCAGTTGAATCCTGGAGCTAGGAATATGCCATTGCACCCTTTTTATTTGATAGTTACGTCCACATCCTACCGAAATGAGGAAAATATCGAGCCGGAGCTAGGACTTTTGCCATTACTCTACTTTTGTTTGTTGATGTTGCTTCTTCCCCAAGAGGTAACGTCGAGTTGGAGTTGGGATTTTGCTATTACTTCTTTTTGATTTCAGCCCTTGGGTATTTTGTTGACGTTACGTCTGCATCCTGCTGGAATGAGAAGGAACATCGAGATAGTCTCTGAGTTGTATATGAACCGTCAAGACTTGGAGCTTGGATTTTTACATGGCTCCATTTTTGGTTTCGACCCTTAGGTCTTTTGTTGACGTTACGTCTACATCCTGCTGGAATAAGAGGGAACGTCGAGATAGTCTCTGAGTTGTATATGAACCGTCAAGATTTGGAGCTAGGATTTTGCCATGGCTCCTTTTTTGTTCGACCCTTGGGTCTTTGTTGACGTTGCGTATGCACTGAGAAGGAACGTCAGGTTGATCTCTAGGATGTAGATGTTGCCATCAAGATCCGACTCTCTCTTTGATGGAGTTTAGTGGGAAAATATAGTTCCCTTTCTTTCATTTGTGCCCATGGATCGTATACAAGAGTAAATATGGACATACTTGTAGGGCAGAAGAAATTTTATTTTATTTTATTTTTTATTTACGTAGTGCTCTATCTTTTCTGCTTTTCATATCGTGGAAGTCGCGATTGCTCAATCATTTCGGCTTTTTATCCACGGTGCCCAATCATTTCGGCTATTTTAAAAATATTTTTACTCGCTGCTTTTTATTGCGAGTTGCCCAAATATTTCGGCTATTTTTATATGTATATTTTTTGCTCGCTGATTTTTATTGCGTATTTCCCCATCATTTCGCCTTTTTCCTATACATTTTTTTGCTACTCGTTGATGTTTTTATTGCGAGTTTGGAATCTGATATCAACCTTGGCATCCGCATCGCTACGACTGGAATATACCCGGAAGAGAATCATCATTTGCCGTGAAAGGACTTGGAGTTTGACACATGTTTAGGCATCAGCATCGCTACAACTGAGATATTTCCAGGAAAGAATCATCATTTGCCTTAAAAGGACTTGGAGTTTGATACCTGTTTAGGCATCAGCATCGCTACAACTGGGATATTGCTAGGAGAGAATCATCATTTGCCTTTCTTGATTTAAACAAAGGTGGCTTAGCAAATAGTGTTAGGATCCTGTTGACTAAGGCTTTTTGACTTTATGAGCCGTAAGGGTCTCATAAAGGTATTTCTCCCTACGAGTCGTGGGTATCTCGTAGGTGTATTTTCTCCTTAGGAATTGTGGGGATTCCCAAGTGATATTCTTTCTCGTAAGTCGTAAGGATCTTCCAAGAGTGTTTTTTCCTTATAAGTCGAGAGGACTTATAAGTGTCGTTCACCATATGCGGACATTTCTTGCCATTGGTGGAACTTGGTTAGGGAAATATTTATTTATGCCCATGAATTGTATACAAGAATCGATATGAACATACTTATAGGACAACTTTGGGGAATGTGACGGCTTAAGAACATGTTCAGATCCCTGTAGCTTAAGGCTTTTGAATCTTGTGAGCTGTGAGGGTCTCATAAGGGGAATTCTTATTATGAGTCGTGAGAATCTCGCAAGTGTAATTTCTCCATAGAATTCATGAGGATTCTTAAGTGTGTTGCTCCTCTGTGAGTCGTACGGATCTCACGCGGGTATTTTCTCCTCATAAGGTCGAGAGGACTTTGCAAGTGCATATGAATTTTTATTTCACGAGTTTGCACCCTTTCCAGGTTTTCACAAACTCGCCGGCAGTCCTGGTGTTTTTACTCACGGCGCCCTTTCGGGTTTTCATCTGTGCCCATTTTGCTTGTGGGCATACCCTTTTTTTAATGAGATCGCGCCTTTCCGGGTTTTCACAAACTCACCGGTAGCCCTGCTGTTTTGACTCACAGAGCCTTTTTGGGTTTTCATCCGTGCCCATTTTGCTTGTGGACATACCTTTTTTTTAATGAACGTTGGAACTCTCGAAAGCAGTTTCACCGCGTGTCACGCCCCGCTTCCTAGAGTGCTCTACGATCGGCACGTGACAGAGCCAACCATTCTACTGTGGCTAGGAAACATCCCTCTACAGTCAGATTATGTCTATCTATAAGATATCGAGAACAGTAGAAATATAAAACTAACTAATACATGTCCATCTGCCAGAATAAACGAGTCAAGAAATAATATAAATATGCGGAAGCAAGAAATCCAATAAGCAATAACATCTGGAAAGTACGTCCCAAATACGGGCTCACATCAGGAAATGAAAGTACAGAAATAAAACTAAACTAAACTGGATACTAACAAGATCCTCACTGCTCGGCGTGTCGGCTGAAATACTCCAGGTCGGCCTACGACAAAGATAGAGTAACCGTGCCATGCAAAACCCAGATGTCAGTGCGTCATAATATCAAGAAATGAAATATAGCCAGGATATAACAAGATTTGCAGGCACGAGTATAAACAGTAACATGAGTATAACAAATAAATGGATATGAAACAGTGTGGTGTAAAAGTGTACGTGAAGTGCAGTGAGTAATCTAAACTGTTCTACCGGGTTAACTATTCCAAAGTTATTTGAAATCAATTGATGTACTCCTCATGTAACTCAAAGAATATGTACCGTTACCCTCCGGGACCACGGATTAAGATATATGAACCACGAATGGTTTTGTCCCGTTACCCCCTGGACCACGGACCAAGTTTTAAGAGTCACGAATGACTTTGTCCCATTACCCCCCGGGACCACGGATCAAGAAGAATCATGAATGATTCTGTCTCGTTACCCCCCAGGACCATGGATCAAGTAATATCCTTTAAAGTTACACTCGGTTACACCTTTGATTTCCCCATACCCCCAAGGTTATGTGTTCGAGTCGGGTATTGACAAACTGGAGCTAATGCTAACGCATGATCAAGCAGGTACATGTTTGTCTAAATAGACAACAGGATATGTCCATCGGGACAACATTTCAGGGTTGTCGGCATTAGAAACAGGATCATATAACAGGTCAAGTAGTGGTGTATCAAGTCGACTGGTGGTGCACAGGTATCAAACGGTTGTTCGTAATAAAACTGTTGCAAGTACGGATGCACGATAAAACAGGGGTGCACAAATATCTATCAGGGATTACATCTACAACTCCATAACTACGCATGGGGTGCTAATATACCGGTAACATGATATAATATGACATGGCATGCAACTAGATATATAATAAATAACATGGATACGAACGGATATCGGAAAAATGGTAAAACTGTAAAATGGATGTGAAATACCATAAACATGAAATAATTCTATACCTATAGATGTAAAATATGTTGCATAGCCTGTAGCGAGATAAAATTGCATGCGACTAGATATGCAATAAATTGTACGGATGCGAAATGATATTGTAAAACTGTAAAATAGGATGCACAATGCAATGAACATGTAACATTATTATTAATATGGATGCAAAATATGTATCATAGCATGTAGCAAGATAAACTTGCCTGATCGGATCTCATGACGGGGTGCGTACGCCACGTACGATGTCGGTAAATGTTGCGATACACCCGCGGGCGTACAGAACTGAACCAAGCAAAGCAAGAACATGACCACACTGGCTGGGATCGTCTACTGGATCGCCCAGATCATCGGCGGTGGCACAGCTCCGGCAATGACCGAAAAACAAGAATGTAGAAAAGAAAAGACAAGACGAAGAAGAGGAAGAAGAAGAAGAAGAAGAGGAAGGTGGTCTGTGGTTTGGTGTTTGGGGACAGAGGCGAGGCAGGCGAGACAACGACGACGATGATGGGTCGTCGACGGCGAGGTCCCCGGCAAGGTAGTGTGTTTTCTGGTGATGGGCAGAAGCTGCGGGTGCTAGGGCTCTCGGGGTCGGGGGTGTGCAGGGAAAAGAGAGGGGGAGAAGAGAAGTTGGGCATAGAGAGAGAGGAGAGGGTATCCGTGAGGACGAGAGATCGTCAGCGGCGAGGTGGGTGCAGGAAAGGTAAGGTGAAGATCGGGTTCTTGGGGCTCGGGATGGGTTCGTCCTCGAGGTTTTGGGGCGTAGGGAAAGAGAGGGGGAGAATAGGTGAGGGTCGAGGAAATGAGGAGATGAGGATGCCGGTGATGGTGAGGCAGCGACGGTGACGAGTGCGACACGTGGGCGTGGGTTCTCGCGACGACGAGACGGGAACGAAGGGAGTGAAAAAGAAGGGGGAGGTGAGAATAGGGAGAGGGGTGACAGAATTCAAAAGATTGATAATGAATATATAGTAGAAGGAGCGAGAGCTGATAGATTAGAGATTTAGGATTTTAAAAATCTTTTTAAAATATATATTTGGTTAGGAAAAATTTTAAAGTTTAATATATATATATATATATATATATATATATATATATATATATATATATATATATATAAACAGAATTATATTATAAAAATATAATATTAGTTAAATCTGAGATTTTGGATAATACAAACTTAATCCAAAATATGCCAGGGTTGGGTCTAAAATTACAGTTTGAAAATACAGATAATAAATGTGTTAGCCAAAACCAAAATAGGATATCCGGGTAAAGAAAATACATACCCCTATGAACGGATACACGTAGCGTGCACGTAGCTATCCAAACGAGTCTGTTTCACTAAATGGAACGAGAACAAGATGCTACCACAGGATCAGGGGTATGATGCAGGCCATTCTAGATATTTTTAAAATATTTTATTTGACTTTACTTGTTTTATTAAAAAATGATGATGCTCGATATAATGCAGTTATACAACATGAAAGTGCACGGATCGTCATAACTAGCCGGAATAAATCATAAACAGGAATCAAGACGGGTTTCAAGTATGCGGGTCGGGTCGGATGCAAACACAAATACCAATTACACTATTTGCACCCATAATAGAATTAAATCAAGAATTAGCCATAGATAAAGAAATACCCAAAACAGAATTGGTATAAATGAACTAGGATGTTATATTATACCCAACTACAAAAAAATTTCGTCCTCAAAATTCCCGGAACAAGAAAAGATATACAAGCATGAATCTACAAGAAGAAGTGTGGAAACTTCTGTCGAATTTCGTCTTCTCGTTCCCAAGTCGATTCTCCGTGCGAGCGGTTCCCCCATGAAACAAGTACGAGAGGGATAATCTTATTCTTGAGGACCTTTTCTTTTCGATCAACAATCGACATCGGTCGTTCTTCATAGGCCAAATCCTCCCTTATAGCCAGCTCTGAATGATCCAGCACGTGCGTCTCATCACGAACATACTTACAGAGTTGAGATACATGAAACACGTCATGAACACTCGCCAAAGATGGTAGTAAAGCCAATCGATAAGCCACTTCTCCAACACACTCAATAATATCGAAGGGCCCCACGAATCGAGGACTAAGCTTGCCTCGGCTCCCAAAACGAATCACTCCTCTAGTCGGTGATATCTTCAAGAATACAAGATCACCAACAACGAACTACAGAGGTCTTCTCGATGTATCAGCCCAACTCTTCTGCCGATCTTGTGCTGCCTTCATGTGATTCCGGATAGTATTAACTTTCTCCACAGTTTGCACGACCAAATACGGTCCCAACAATCTTCGTTCTCCAATATCGTCCCAACAAACGAATGAGCGACACTTGAGACCATATAACACTTCGAATAGAGCCATCTGAATAGTCGCCTAAAAGCTGTTATTATGCGAAAACTCCACCAAGTATAGGTGATCCATCCATGAACCCTTGAAGTCTAAATGCAAGCTCTCAACATATCTTCAAGAGTTTAGATCGTTCTCTCTGACTGGCTATCTGTTTGAGGATGATAAGAGGTGCTAAACTTCAATCGCGTCCCCAAACTTTCCTGTAAACTCTTCTAGAAATGCGATAAGAATCGGGTATCACGATCGGAAATGATGCTCACAGGTACTCCATGCAATCTCACAATCTCCTGCATGTACCGCTCTGCCAACGCTTCCATCAACTGACTAACTCGAAACGGTATGAAATGAACTGCCTTGGTCAATCGATCATTAATCACCCAAACTGCATTATTACCCTTTGGTTCCGCGGTAAAGCTGTCACGAAATCCAGGGTTATGTGTTCTCCCTTCCACTGAGGAATCGGAAGTGGTTGCAGTAAACTAGCTACCCTTTGATATTCAGCCTTAACTTGCTGGCACACCAAGCACTTCGCTACAAAGCGGGCGATCTCCCTTTTCATGCCTTCCCACCAAAAATGCTGTCGTAGGTCACGGTACATTTTCGTGCCTCCTGGATGTACGGAATATGCAGAACTGTGTGCCTCCTTCAAAACTTCTTCGCAAATATCTGCTTTCGGCATACACAAACGGTTACCATAACGCAATGAACCAGCTTCATCAATCAACAAATCCGTTCGAAGTCCGGCTTCAACCTGTTCTCGAAACTTCTGCAATTTTGGATCATGTGACTGCGCTGCTTTAATATTATCGATCAACGACGACTGTACATGTAGCTGGATCAACTATCCTGAAGAATGCAGTAACACGATCTCCAACTCGAATCTCCGAAAATCATCAGTAAGCTCCTTCTGTGTAGTCAACATCCGAATTGCGGCAACCGACTAAGCGCATCCGGCACTACATTAACTTTCCCCGGATGGTACTTGAGATCAAGATCATAGTAAACCATCAGTTCCAACTATGTACGCTACCTCATATTGAGCTTTTTCTGCGTGAACACGTACTTTAGGCTTTTGTGATCGGTGAATACTTCGACCCTTTCGCTCAATAAGTAGTGTCTCCAAATCTTCAAAGCGAAAATCACAGCTGCTAGCTCCAAATTGTGAGTTGGGTAATTCTTCTCATGGGTTTTCAACTATCTTGATACGTAGGCTATAACCTTCCCATGCTGCATCAAAACTCATCCCAAACATTTTCCAGATGCGTCACTATGAATCACCAATCCTCCCGAACTATCTGGTACGGTCAAAAGTTTGCAAATTTGCAAAGCGATTCTGTGTCAAACGGGGCCTAGATATCAATAAGATTTCTCTCCTGTCTCTATGAAATGTTGCATGAAATAGGAGCGGTTGTTAATCTTTTCTTTAACTCCTCAATATCTGACGCACAATCATCTGTCCATACGAACGGTACCTCCTTCCGCATAAGCTTGGTCCAAGGCTCAGCTAATCGAGCAAAATTCTCCACGAATCTTCTATAATATCCAGCAATTCCATGAAAAGTTCTGATTTCTGCTACATTCTTTGGAATCGACCAATCTTGAACTGCTGCAATTTTCTCGGGATCAATGGCGATTCCATCTCTGGATACGACGTGCCCTAAAAACTTCACTTCTTCGAGCCAAAACTCGCACCTGCTCATCTTCGCATACAATCTTTCATGCCTCAATGTCTGCAGTGCGATCTTTAGGTGTTCTGCATGCTCTTCTAGGATCCTCGAGTAGACCAGAATATCATCGATAAACACCACTATAAACTGGTCCAAGAACAGTGAAAATATTCGGTTTATCAAGTCTATAAATATCGTCGGTGCATTCATGACTCCGAATGGCATCACTAAATACTCGTAATGTCCATATCGAGTTCAGAACGCAGTCTTGCAAATATCCTCTGATTTAACTTGAACTTGATGATATCCAGATCGCAAATCCAGTTTCGATAATACCTCGCCTACTAAGCTACTCGAATAATTCGCTGATGCGAGGGATTGGGTACTTGTTCTTAAGAGTCACACGGTTCAATTCTCGATAATCGATGCATATTCTCCTTGTGCCATCTTCCTTCTTGACTAGAAGAACTGGAGCTCCCTAGGGTGAATTTCTGCTGCGAATCCAACCCTTCTCTAGCAATTCAGTAAGCTGCTTCTTGACTTCTTCTAACTCCACTGGTGCCATTAGATAATACGCCTTTGAAATTGGCGCTGCACCAGGAACAAAATTAATCACGAACTCCACATCTCGTTTTGGCGGTAAACCCGAGAGGTCCTCGAACACGTCCCTGAACTCTGAACTACCGCCGGTGCTTCCTCCTTATCAACTTCCATCGACAAAAGAACGACGCTTATCGGCCTAGCCCTAAACTCGACTGGCCCGACAGAATTGCTGCCTCTAGCAATAACAAACTACGGATGTCTGGGAATTTGGAAAATCACTTTCTTTGCCCTACAATCAATGTGAGCGTGGAAAGTTCTGAGAAAATCCATTCCCAAGACAATATCAAAACCGCCGGTATCAATCACCAAGAAATCTGCAAATAACTCCCATCCGCAGATAACAACCGAACAATCCTTGCACTCACTACTAGATATGATTTTCCCGTTCCCAGTAGGTATGCCCCAACAACAAGACATGGTCATGCAAGAAATCGAATGTGCAGCAATAAACTTGGATGACATACAACAATGGGTACATCTGAATCTAATAATGCTAGTGCAGGAAAAACATGAACAATTAGGATACCCGAAATGACTTCACCTGAAGCCAAACACTGAAGAAGATAAGCACGGTAAACAGGATTCAAGCTTGCGATAAAATATGAACTGTTAAGCAATGAAACCGAGAGAAGCAAGGTAATATCATGACCATGAATTAAGGAAATGAATCAAGACTAGGACTTCAAATTCCTTAAATAGAGTACCGCATTATAACCATGCTGTAGTTCATAGTTACAATCACAAAACTCCGTTCAAGTCGCCCAAATCTTAGTGTCAGAATCGAAGGAATAGGAACGGAGAAATAATAGAACCAAAAGGATTTCAAGACGAGATGCAAAGTTATCCATCTCGTCAAGATAAAGGGTCAAGAGAAAGATAAGATTCAAGAATCATGACAACAATGTGGCAGGACATGTTCCTAAGGACGGGTTTTCTAATTCGTGTATTGGGTCCAATACCTAACTATAAAAGAATCAAACCCGATTAACGTAAATCCTATGTCTCTGATACCAAACAAACCCGGTCACACACCGCTTCCCAGAGTGCGCTACGATCGGTATGTGACAGAGCCAACCATGCTACCTGTGGCCAGGAAACATCTCCCCACAGTCACATTACGGCTGTTTATAAGATATCAAGAACAGTAGAAAAATAAAACTAACTAATACATGTCCATCTGCCAGAATAAACGAGTCAAGAAATAATATAAATATGCAGAAGCAATAAATCCAATAAGCAATAGCATCTGGAAAGTACGTCCCAAATACGGGATCATATCAGGAAATGAAAGTACGGAAAGAAAACTAAACTAAACTGGATACTAACAAGATCCTCACTGCTCGGCCTGTCGGCTGAAATACTCCAAGTCGGCCTGCGACAAAGATAGAGGAACCGGGCAATGCAAAACCCAGACGTCAGTGCGTCATAATATCAAGCAATGAAATATAGCCACGATACAACAAGATATGCAGGCACGAGTATAAACAGTAACATGAGTATAACAAATAAATGGATATGAAACAGTGCGGTGTAAAAGTGTACGTGAAGTGCAGTGTGTAATCTAAACTGTTCTACCGGTTTATCTATTCCAAAGTTATTCAAAATCAATTGATGTACTCCTCATGTAAATCAAAGAATATGTCCCGTTACACCCGGGACCACGGATCAAGATATATGAACCAAGAATGGTTCTGTCTCGTTACCTCCCGGGACCACGGACCAAGCTGTAAGAGTCACGAATGACTCTGTCCCGTTACCCCCCGGGACCACGGACCAAGTTGTAAGAGTCATGAATGATTCTGTCCCTTTACCTCCCGGGACCACGGATCAAGTAATATCCTTTAAAATTACACTCGGTTACACCTTCGATTTCCCCATACCCCCAAGATTATGTGTTCGAGTCGGGTATTGATAAACTGGGGCTAATGCCAACACAGGATCAAGCAGGTACAAGTTTGTCTATAGACAACAGGATATATCCATCGGGACAACATGTCGGGATTGTCGGCATTAGAAACAGGATCAGGTAACAGGTCAAGTTGTGGTGTATCAGGTCATGAAAGGTAGTGCACAGGTATCAAACAGATGCTCGTAATAAAACTGTAGCATGTATGGATGCACGATAAAACACGGATGCACTAATATCTATCAAGGATTACATCTACAACTCTATTACTGCGCATGATGCACATTATCAAGCATGGGGTTCTAATATACCGGTAACATAATATAATATGACATGTCATGCAACTAGATATATAATAAATAACATGAATACGAATGGATATCGGAAAAATGGTAAAACTGCAATATGGGTGTGAAATGCCATAAACATGTAATAATTCTATACCTATAGATGTAAAATATGTTGCATAGCCTGTTGTGAGATAAAATTGCATGCGCCTAGTTATGTAATAAATTGTACGGATGCGAACGGATGTTATAAAGCTGTAAAACTGTAATATAGGATGCACAATGTGATGAACATGTAACATTATTATTAATATGGATGCAAAATCTGTATCATAGCATGTAGTAAGTTAAACTTGCCTGATCGGATCTCACGACGGGGTGCGTACGATGTCGGTAAATGTTGCGATACACCCGCGGGCGTACAGAACTGAACCAAGCAAAGCAAGAACGTGACCACACTGGCTGGGAACGTCTACTGGATCGCCCGGATCGTCGGCGGTGGCACGGCTCCGGCGATGACCGGAAAACAAGAATGTAGAAAAGAAAAGAGAAGAAGAAGAAGAAGACGAAGATGGTGGTCTATGGTTTGGTGTTTGGGGATAGAGGCGAGGCAGGAGAGACGACGACGATGATGATGGGTCGTCAATGGCGAGGTCCCCAGCAAGGCGGTGTGTTTTCTGGTGATGTGCAGAGGCTGCGGGTGCTAGGGCTCTCGGTGTCGGGGGTGTGCAGGGAAAAGAGAGGGGGAGAAGAGAAGTCAGGCAGAGAGAGAGAGAGAGGAGAGGGTGGCCGCGGGGACGAGAGATCGCCGGCGGCGAGGTGGGTGCAGGAAAGGTGAGGTGAAGATCGGGTTCTTGGGGATCAGGATGGGTTCGTCGTCGAGGTTCTAGGGTGCGGGGAAAGAGAGAGGGAGAAGAGGTGAGGGTCGAGGAGATGAGGAGATAGGGATGCTGGTGAGGGTGAGGCGGCGACGGCGACGAGCGCGATGCACGGGCGTGAGTTCTCATGACGACGATGCGGGAACGAAGGGAGCAAAAAAGAAGGGGGAGATGAGAATAGGGAGAGGGGGTGACGTGATGATAATGAATATATAATAAAGGGAGAGAGAGCTGATAGATTAGAGATTTTAAAAATCTTTTTAAAATATATAATTAATTAGTAAAAATTTTAAACGTTTAATATATATTTAAACAGAATTATATTATAAGAATATAATATTAGTTAAATCTGAGATTTTGGATAATAAAAACTTACTCCAAAATATGCCCGGGTTGGGTCTAAAATTGTGGATTGAAAAAACGGATAATAAACGTGTTAACCAAAACCAAAATAGGATATCCGGGTAACGAAAATGCTTATCCCCAAGAATGGATACACGTAGCGTGCATGTAGCTATCCAAATGAGTCCGTTTCATTAAACGGAACAAGAACAAGATATACGGATGCTACCATAGGGTCAGGGGTATGATGCAGGCCATGCTAGATATTTTTAAAATATTTTATTTGATTTTACTTGTTTTATTAAAAAATGCAGATGCCCGATATAATACAGTTATACAACATGAAAGTTCACAGATCCTCATAACTAGCCGGGATAAATCATAAACATGATTCAAGATGGGTTTCAAGTATGCGGGTCAGGTCGGATGCAAACACAGATACCAATTACACTATTTTCACCCATAACAGAATTAAATCAAGAATTAGCCATAGATAAAAAAATACCCTAAACAGAATTAGTATAAATGAACTAGAATGTTACACCGCGGGTGACCGATCTATTTACTGGTGGGATTTGGGGGTGGCTTCATCACTAAAGTAGCAGCATAGCCAGTGGGACTTGAGTTGTAACCTCTACCGTTGAGACTTCGATTGCAATATAGATCTCAAGAAAGTAATCATCGTTTTGGAGGCGTAGTGCTAGTTTAGGGGCATCTTGGTCCGTTATCGCCATGTTTGAGGAAATTTTTTAGTTTTAAGGACTTCTCGATCCATTACCGCCATGTTTGAGGCAAATAATTAATGTAAGGACTTCTCGGTCCGTTGTCGTCTTATTTGAGGCGAATAATTAGTTTAAAAACTTCTCGGTCCGGTATCGCCATTTTTTAGATGAAGTTTTAGTTTAAGGACATCTCGGTCCGATGTCGCCATATTTGAGGCGAGGTTTTAGTTTAAGGACATCTCGGTCCGTAATCGCTATGTTTGAAGCGCATTTTTAGTTTAAGGGCATCTCGGACCGTTATCGCCATGCTGGAGGCAGATAATTTCTAGTTTAAGGACTTCTCGGTCCAATGTCGCCATATTTGAGGCGAGCTTTTAGTTCATGAACATCTCGGTCCGTTATCGCCATGTTTGAGGCGAATTTTTAGTTTAAGGACATCTCGGTCCATTTTCGCCATGCTTGAGGTGAATTTTTAGTTCAAGCACATCTCGGTCCATTATCGCCATTTTTGAGGCGATGGAGGTTCTTTGCATACTACTCTCAGAGTTTTTGACTCAGGAAGATAGCGAGCGGACACGGGCATCATCATTTATCATTGATCTAGGTCATGACTCGTCAAGCGTAGTGTTTTTTGAGGAACTGGCCATTTATTGGCCAGAAGGGTCTTTTGCCATGCATATCCATGAGGTACGGGCCTTCATAGTTCGGTAGACCTTGTCTATGATGTACGGGCCTTCATAGTTCGGCTCGAATTTCTCCCATTTTGCACGATTGAGGATCATTGTCTTTTTACGACTAGTATGAATTCTCCTTGGCGGAATGTTCTTGGCCTGGTCAGTTTTTCATATCACCGTGTCATCCTTACCTTATAAGCCTCCGGGTTTTGTTGCACTATAAGGCGGGTTTTGTCGAGGGCATCGAGCTCCTCGATCCAAAGATGAGCATTTTCTTCATCTGTCAGCTCATATTGAAACGCTATTCGTAGAGAAGGGAGTTCTATTTCCAGGAGAAGCACTGCTTCCGTGCCGAATACCAACATGTATGGTGTTGTATTCGTAGCAGTTTTGAACGTTGTGCGGTATGCCCAGAGAGCTTCACGTAGCCTTTCGTGCCAGTCTCTTTTGTTTCTGGACATTTTTTTCTTTATAATCTTTGTCAAGGTCTTGTTGAAAGCTTCAGTTAGACAGCTGGCACGAGAATTATAGACTGAAGAGTATCTCCAATTTATCTTATGTTGTCTGTGAAGCGGATGATTTTATGGCTTCTGTAGGATGTCTTATTTTTTGAGATAATTCGTTGCGAAGTGCCGATCCGATAGATGACATGTGTCTTGAAGAAATGCAGGATATTCTCCATCTTTACTTCCCTTAGTGGTACTGCTTCTACCCACTTATAAAAGTAGTCAGTCATTGCCAGTATGAACCAATGTCCTTTGGACGATACTGGTTCAAAGGGGCTAATTATATCAGTCCCTCACATTTCAAATGGCCTAGCTATCGTTGGGTATAGCGGGTTTGGATGCTGGTGGATGAAGTCCTCTTGAATTTGGCACGAGTGACACTGTTTCGCATATTCGAGGCAGTCCTAAATCATTGTGGGCCAATAATAACCCATTCTTTTGATCTTCAGCTTCATATTTGGCCCAGCTTGGTGAGAACCGTAGAGTCCGTCGTGACTTTCTTTGATGAATCTCTTCACTTCTTTTGGCCCCTAGCATCTTAGCCACAGAGAGTCGAACAATCTGTTATATAGAGTATCATTGACGAAGATGAAAGACATAGCTCGTTTCATGAGCTGATGTCGAGACGACTCATTTTCGGGCGTTCGTTGAGATTTGAAGTAGTCTATGAAGACTTCTCTCCAGTCGATGACCTTTTCTTCATCCCCTATTTGAAGGGCTACTTGTTCGGTCGTTTCTTTTCCTTCAGATAGCTCTGTTAAGTCTTCCGAGGATATATCTGTTGGCACAAGGATCTTGCGACTTTGCACGATGATCTTTACGTCATCGAGGTCTTTGTCGGCTAATTCCTTAGCCAGTTTGGATAATGCATCCGCCTTGCTATTTTCTGCATGCAGTATACTCTCCAGGATGTAGGAGGGAATTTATGTCAACAATTATTTCACTCTTTCGCCATACTTTATCAGCTCCGGCTTGCATGTCTGATAGTCTCCATTTACTTGGTTAACGATCAGCTGGAAGTCTCCATGTATGTGAAGGTCTTTGATTCCCATGTCGACAGCGATCTCGAGACCTGCTATCAAAGTTTCATATTCAGCTTCGTTATTAGTCCTCGGCACCGTTAAGGAAATGGCGTAACACATTATCCCTCCTTGCGGAGTCACAAAGATAAGACCCACCCCGGGTTTGATTATGGGGGTGTTTTTCTTTCGCCTCTTCATGGAAGATGCTCTATCGAAGTAGAGCTCCCATTGGGAATCATTTTCTTCCTTCTCTCATTCGATGGTGTCGAACGCATGTTCATCCGGCAACTCGTAATTTAAGAGGGAGTCGGCTGGTATCGGATGCTCGGCGAGAAAGTCGGCGATGGCCTGGCCTTTCACTACTTTGAGAGGTCGATACGTTATGGAGAACTCCATTAGAGGATGGCCCATTTGGCAAGCCTTCTTGTTAATATGGCTCTTGACATCCGATATTTGAGAGGATCCACTTTTGATTTGAGTGGGACCTCATGTGCCAAGGCGTGATATCTGAGATTCGTTCTCGCGAAGATCAGTGTCAGGAAATGCTTTTCGATGGGGAGTAGTTGTTTTTTGCCCCCAGGAGAACTCGGCTCAAATAGTACAAAGTTCTCTCCTTTCCCTGATCGCTCTCTTGTGCCCATAGCGTGCCTAGAGAACCCTTAAGGGCTGTTGTATATAGGATAAGAGGTTTTCTCTTAACCGGAGCGGTCAATACCGGCGGATTTTGCAGGTATTGCTTGATTTTGTTTAGTGCATTTTGACACTTCTGATCCCAGATGAACGGGGTTTCTTTCTTCATTAGATGACTATAGAGACGACATCTTCCGGAGAGGTTGGCTATGAACCGCCGGATATACGCGAGTTTTCCTTGGAGAGACCGCAGTTGTTTGAGGGTCCTTGGCGTGGGCATGTCTATAATCGCCTTGATCTTTAAGGGATCGATTTCGATACCCCCGTGCCGTATGATGAATCTTAGGAATTTTCCAGAGGAGACTCCAAATACGCATTTCAAAGGATTCATCTTCAGATTATACTTCCGAAGACATTGGAACACTGTTTTTACATGCTCCCATTTCTCCTTGTGAGATCCGCTCTTTACCAGATGGTCGTCATGTAGCATTCGACGATCACATGGATGAGGTCATCGAAAATCTTTGCCATGACCCTCTGGTAGGTAGCGCCGGCGTTCTTTAAACCGAAAGGCATCACCTTGTAGCAGAAAATGCCCATTGGAGTCTGGAAGGCGTTATGTTTTTAGTCTTCCGGATGCATTCTTATTTGGTTGTATCCTGAAGATCCATCCATGAAGGAGAAGACCTCATGCGTAGACGTGTTATCGATCATCAGCTCGGTAACAGGTACTGGGAAGTCATCTTTCGGGAAAGCTTTATTAAGGTCCTGAAAGTCTACGCAGATGCACACCGTCTCATTTTTCTTCATCACTGGAACGATGTTAGCGATCCAGTCAGGATATTGAACTTCTTGAATAAAACCGGAGTCGATTGGTTTCTTGGCCTCAGCATTTATACTCTTCTCATTTCGAGCCGCATTCTTCTTGGCGCCTGTTTGACTGGCTTTATGTCCGGCGATATGGCCAATTTATGTACCGCTACATTTGGATCTAGACCTAACATTTCGGAATAGTTCCATGCGAAGCGGTCTTTATATTGCATGAGCACGTCTTTTAACGTGGCCATCTGCTTTTTAGATAGCAGCTCACTAACGAACGTTGGCATCGGATCGTTTTCTATCCCTAAGTCAATTTTCCTTAAGGTTGTTCACCATAGTGTATATCCCGTCTTCCAGCTCTCTTGGTGCGGGTGGAAACTCTGAGATCACCTCGTCCACATCTTCATTTGCGAAGCACCTGAAGGGGTCATTTATCATCTCGTGCCTTCCTTCCTTTGAGAGTGTTATCATGTGGCAGGTACGGGTTCGTTTCCATTCTTGACGTTGAGCCGGTCTTATTCTCACAGTATAGGTCCTTTTTAGTTCATGCTTTTGCGGTGGGGTTACCCTCCAGCTGTCGGATAAAGTGAACCTATCTTGTCGGTATTGGTCTTTTACCTAGTGTTTGAAGGTGAAGCAGTCTTCAAGGGGACGCCTTATTGCTTGATGGTAGGAGCAGTAATCCGGGTGATGGACCTCGTTTATTTGTTCAGGGTGTCGAGATTCCTGGAGTGTCATCATTTGATGCTTTATGACAAGGATGAATATTTTCCTTGTCTTGTCTTGTGGAAAAGAGTATTCCCGGACTATCTTCTTCATAAAGGACGGGTTCCAGCTGGCTTTTCCTCGATTGTACAGCTTCTCAGATCCGTTTTGTTGTTTTCGATCATTGTTTGCTTTCTTCGACTTTTTTTTGCCTCTATTTCGGATTTTCTTTCGAGGCGAGAATGTACAACTGGCTGAGGATGAAGGGTATTGTAGTCTTCTTTCTCCGCGGACTGCTAGTTGAGGCGTTGTGTCCTGACCTTTTCATAATTGGTCATTTCGTGACTGTGGTTATCCCAAATCTTTTGACAGGCTTCTTTTATTAGCTTGTCAACTTGTTTTTTGAACGATGGGCTTAACGTTCTTAGAGCAGGATCTCATTCCGTTTCAACGTCACAGCTATTTGGAAGAGCGTTCTCTTCTTCACCAGAGCTGTTTATGACGTGGCAGCTGTAGAATCGTTCCCGTTTTTTCGACCGAACGTATCCGAGCCCAGTTGTTTCCATCTTCCCGTTGGGCATCTTTCGCTGGGTCCCAGGAATATCCTAAATCTTTTTATAGAAGTGGGCTTGTCGATTAGTTTGTTCGAAGGGTACACTTTGGTATCTTAATAGCTTTTTCAATCCATCCGCATAGTAACTTGGCAGATGGATTGGTTGAAGCCTATCAAGTGTAAAATCGGCACCGTTCTAGACTTCTTTCTCTACTCTGGTCTCCGTAGATTGGTAGAATAGGATCGCCTTTTCACTTCTTCGCCTGGGAGGCATGCAGAAATTCTGTAGTTCCTGTATGCTATATGTATCGAGCGCATCAAGTTCTTTATAATGCCGAGGGAGAGCTATTGTGATTTGCAGACTCTGATTTGCTCTGGAGAGGATTTGCACCGACGGGCGGATGAAGAAAATGGCTTTAGCTTCGTCTTCGGAGTCGCTGCCAAAGACTAGAATACGAGTAGATGGTCCGAGCCTGCTATTTTGGGGTTGCGCCGAGTAGACTATTTTCTCATCTTCCTCGATGTCACTCCCAAAGATCAGGATAGTGGCAACGGACTTCCGTTTATCCTCCGGCTTATGACACCTTTCCGTATCTTCGAAGTCTGGTAAGAAGTATTTTGCGTCTTCATATTTTCGGACCTTGTTTATGGAGAACGGGTTAAGCTCCCCCATGATGGTGTATTCCAAGCCGTGTTTGAAATACTTCATACACCGATGTTGTGTAGAAGGGACGACGTTGTACTCATGTAACCAAGGCCTACCGAGCAGAGCATTATAGCAAGTCTTGGCGTTAATGACATGAAATTTAATGTCAGTGACGAGCAACCTGAAGCGTAACGTCAGAATTACGGACCCAAGCATCCGTGATGACTATGAGTCGAACCCAGACATGGTAATTTTGTCTCGGGCCAAGTGCTGAACGTTCATGCAAATCTCTTTCAGCACTTTCACGTTGAGAAGATTGACGGAAGATCCGTTGTCGACAAGGATTTTGCCTATCTTGATGTCGTGGCAGTACCCGGTGACGAATCATGGACGATTATGCTCGCACGTTCCAAGGAGGAGATCTTGATCACTGAATGTAATGTCAGATGTGTGAACCTCTGCCAGCTTGTCCTTCATCTTCTCTTCTGCGAGGAAAGCTTGGAATAGATCAGGCTCTTCTAATGCCTTGATCAGAGACTCTCGTGCTTCTTTGGACAAGTGGAGAGCATCCAATATGCTCAACTGTGAGGGAATTTTCCTCAGATGTTCTAGGACATTTTAATCCACCTTGTTTTTTCTAGACGGGTCCCTGACTGCGAGCTCTTTGACAACTCCATCATCAAGGGCAATTTTCTCAGGAATTTTTTTCCCTTTGTCTTTTTTTCTTGAACCATTGTTTGTAGGTCCGAGGTTCTTCTCAGGCAGCGTGTGGTAACGCAGCTGAATGTTCTCGCAGTTCTTCTCCTCCTCTTCTTTTTCGAAGGTGGAGTCCTCGAAGAGAGGGCTGGGGGTTATTTCATCCTTAGAATCGCTTCCGAAAGTAAGAACTTGGGGGTTTTCCCTTTCCGAACTCGTATCAACCATATGATAGTTACCAGTTGTTTTTCACGCGTACTTGTCGCACTCTTTTGCTATCGACGAGCTTCACGCTTCATCCTCTTAAAGTGTTTTTGATGGGCAACATATCATTGCCACCATTTCTTGATGACACTGCATTCATCGGTGGGATGAGTGACCCTCCGATGATATAAACAGTAGTTTGGATGTGAATCCTCTCCGTTGAGGCATATGACCCCGGGGAGCTTCCCATAAGAGGTGGCAGCTTCATTCTTCTTGACTGGGATTTGACGAACTGCTTTTCTACTTTAATCCTGCTCTTATTTGTAGAAAGGTGTGTTTCGGCTTGGTTGGAGTACTTTACGACTCATACTCACTGCAGCTTCTTCATTCTTACGCTGACGCTTAGACTTTTTGTATATGGCTATTTCGCGTTCTCGGTCAGCTTTGCTTTTCCGAAAGGCTACGTTTAACAGCCTATCGATCGGGTCTTCTGACAGTTCCGACGATTTTATTGCCGATCCTGCCCCCAGTTCCTCTGCTTTGTTTTCTGACGCCGAGGAAGCTCCTTCGCAATTTAACGACGAATAGGAGACCATGTGGCAACTGGCTACATAGTCTTCAGTTTCTTTTGATGATTCATTTTTCTCATCGTTGTCACTATCTTCTTTCTCAAGAATATGCTTGAGGAACTCTTCGAGGGTGACCGGTGACCGCGCCTTTTGATTGTACTCCTCCAATGCGTCGATGTACTTTTATAGGTTTGTGCGCTTGTCATCATACTCGGTAGGCTACACAGGCTTCTTGGTCTTCTTCTTTTTCTTCAAAGACTTTGAAGGCTTGACTTTGGGATTTTCCATTTGTCAACAACTTTCGGTACGAGACGTGGTTTCAGCATCCCTTAGATGAGTTCGAGTTCAAGTAGGCTTTTCCACCTGACCGGACATGCCTGTAGATCCTTTAACATTTTTTTAGTCTTTGCTGAAAGAATGATTTCCCATGGAGTTTCTTCCACGAGCGAGCATGATGCCCCTGGAGCATCCACCTTTTTGGGAGTGTACTTCTGTGGTAGGTTCACCTTCCAGTTCTCAGAAAGCGCGAACTTCCCCTATTGATACTGATCCTCGACCCAGTTCTTGAAGATGTAGCAATCCTCAATTGGGTGGCTCATCATTCTGTGATAGGAGCAGTAGTTAGGGTTGTTGACGTCGCCGGGTTGCGGTGGACGCCGTTGGTCTGACAATGTGATGAGTTTGTTATGCACTGCCAACTCAAATAGTCTCCTCATTTTGTCGCGGGAAAACGAGTAAGCGCGTCCCAGCCTTTCTTCTAGGGATAGGCATGGATGCACATTATTTTGGCGAGCCGCCAGTTTTGGGTCGCTCGGTTGTTGTTGAGTGTTGGCGACGAAGGCCGCTTTCCCTTTACCCTTGGCATTTCGAGGTTCCTTACTTGAGGAGGAAGGCCCATGGCCCATCTGGTCCATTTGGGCCAGTTTATCTATCAGAACCTGGAAGGTAGTTAGCTTGAAGAACGTCATGAATCGGGACACAATCGTTTGCGGATCTAGGGACTCGATGAACATGCCTAAAGCAAGGGATTCTTTGATGCGTTGTTCGCACTCTGACCACAGGTTTCGCTACCGGATCGCGTATTGGACGCAGGTTTCTCCCGGCTTTACCCTGGCATTGATTAAAGCTGTGATCGAGGTGCACTCGCTTGTGCTGGCGAAACGCTGTGTGAACAGCAGCTCCATCTCTGTGAATGTCTTTACGGAGTCGTTTAGGAGCTCCGAGTACCATTCAAAGGCTTTCTCCGACAGGCAACCTACGAACTGGCAAAGCATCAGTTTGACGTCGCATCTAGTGTTGCTGCACAGAGTTCTGAACTGCGCGACATGCTGATGGGGGTTGCCTGTCCCCTTGTACACATAGAATTTAGGGATCGTATATCCCAGCGGGTACTTGATTTGGTCATACCAGCCTGATACGGTCGCCCAGTTCTGACAGTTCGGCTGGCCGCTTCATTCGCTTGATGAGCTCGTATTTGTTGAGTGATGTAATCATCAAGAGCGGCCTTGGAGATCGTTTCCTCCCTGGCCAGTGATAGAGCCGGAAGAGGGTTTGATATTTTCCCTCTGTCATCCTTGATGATTATCGGCGGATGTTCGGCTGGGGTTTTTGGCTGGATCATCATTCCAACCATGCCTTGGAACAAGAGAGCCATCTGCATTATGTTAGCAGCCTGTTCAGCAGCTTCCTTATCCTTTCTTTCAAGCACCCTTCGCAGGAACTCTGTATCGATCTTCTGCTCTTGGTGATGTTCAGATGCTGGTTCCGGAATTTCTTTCTGTCCGGTGAGTGCTGCTATTTTGGTCAACATTTCCTGGAGCTTTTGTTGTTGCTCCTGAGCTTTTGTTAATGACCGAGTTTGCGGTCGATGAGCCACGGAAGCGCAGCTTTCTTATTTTCCGAAATCCATGTATACCGTATGTACAATCATGCTCCTAGACTCAGGGCATTTGGGTTCATTGCCTTTGGAATTTGCCGCAGGCGGTTGGATTTTCTCTGGTCTCATCCGTTTGTGGGAGGTCGAAGTTGAAGGAGCCGTTGTAACAGGCACCCGTGTGGACGAAGTCCCTCGCTGTATGGTGGAGGGATGGTCTTCCTCTTGCCGTACCTTCGATTTCTTCGGTCGATGAGAGTAGTTCTTGTCAATCACAAAGTCTTACACTTTCCGCCAGACTGTATGAATTTAGGAGGAGACCCGTTGACGGGGCTGCTCCAGTTTTTCCTTAATGTAGTTTCTGCAGGCAGGGGCGATTTCTTTAGCACCGCTGTTGGAGAGTTCTTTCGCACCCTCCTAAGCAGATCAAAGCTGTTCCTGGTTGGAACAGTAGCATTAACTTCCACCATTGGAGCTAGCGGAGTAAGTACAGAGTGGGAGTTGCCCCCAGCTTTTCTCACTCGGCGCCAGTGACGACGTCAAGCGTGTCTTGCAGACAGGATCGCCTCAGTTTTGGAAGTGGCTTCGTTGTGCCCTCGGCTTTGGTAAGCGGCTGCTGTTGGTGCCAGCGTGTTGAAGACTGCCGTCCTTGGTAGAGTTTGCAGAGGAACGACCAATCTTCCTTTGACCGATCTTCTAGTAGGGGAAGCACTTTTGACGACTTCACCTGCAGGAGGAGTTAGGAGGGCTATCCGTTTTGGGGTAGCCCATTCAGGATGTGATGACCCTCTTTGTGGGCCCGTTTGGGTTCTTGCTCAGTCTGTTGAAGGCTGAGACGTCTGAGCTTTGACTCAGCCTGTTGAAAGCTGAGGCATCGGGTTTGGACGACCTGTTGAGAGGGGCTGTTGTGGTTGCAAGTCGATCAAAGACCAACCTCTTGGGAGATTCTTCCTGCGGCACTGGGGCTCTGAAACTCATTGGTGGGATCATGGTCTTGAAGAACAATCCGGTAGTGTCTTGAGTTACTAGCTCCACCGGCATTGAAAAGATGGAGGCTGCGTTGGGCCCGTAAGTCAATCCTCCAGTTGGGGTAGAGCGGGAGTTGCTGTTGCAAGTTGTGCAGTTGGAAGCGATTGATTTTTCTTTTTATGCATAGGAACAAGGCACCAAATCTTAGTACCTCGAATCCAAACGCAACCATAGTGAACCGCGATTTTGTTCGCGAAACACGACGCACAAAGTGTGGAGTGGAAAGAGGAAAAGGTCCCACCGGGCGTGCCAGAATCTGTTCACCGTCGGAAGATGGACCGGGATGTTGGGACGTCTGGCCTGAATTCTAGGGGCATATGCTATTTGGATTTATCCGTCCACCTCTCCGAAGATGCCAAGTTGTTTTATGGCACCATATATCGGAGGTTTGGACGGATGCGGCCGTTGTAGCGTGCCTTCATCAGATTCCCCCTAGCTTGTAAGGGGTTTTTGATTGTGGGGATGCTCTTCCCTACAGGCGCAAGCCCCTGCAGTTAATTACATTACCGCATCGTGATAACCACTTTCTCCTGCTCCGGAAGTTCACTTCGTGTTGTGTGTGTTTTTTTATTTATTTTGGTAGACCGTGGATTGTATACGGAGACTAATTTATGTCGTCGCCCATAGGGCGTGGATTAGTCCAAATCCGTATATTTTTTGATTTGGGTTTGGGTTGATTTAAGGCCGTTAATCTGGTTTGAGATTAAGATCGACTCAAAATGTATGAGCATTCGGGCTCAATTATTTTAATTTAAGGACATCACGGTCTATTAACGCTATGTTTGAGGCGAGATGCTAGTTTAAAGACGTTTCGGTCTTTTATCGCTGTATTTAGGGGCGAATATTAGTTTAAGGACATTTCGGTCTATTATCCATCTTGCGCACATGTGTATTTTTTACGTAACGAAGTGAACAATGGTGATATAGAATGTGCCCAATTTGGGGAACGATCCGATTTGAGATGGGCACGTCAATTTGAAAGTGCATCAACGAAAGAAATTGTTGGTCATTGGGACCCGCCACCTCTCTGAAGACATTGAGAAATTACAACGACATGTATCAAAGGTGTGAAGAGATGTACATTTAAACAAAATCCCATATTTGAGGAAAAGTGGTTGTTGTTGACTTAAGAATTTTTGGTCATATTTGAGACCTTGGAAATCAAGAGAAAATGGGCTCGATTTAATTAAAAAAACAAAGAGCTTTGACCTCAGAAAACTTAGCCAATTTTAGGCTGAGATTGAGTTTCCATAATTACCCAACACTGCTGAGCACTGGGACTTACAGCGCTCACGTGTGAAACACGTGGGGTGCTGGATTAGTGCTAAGCACTAGAGTCCTGTGGTACTTGTTGGGGTCGAAAATTGCACCCCGGTTGACCAAGTCAAAGTCAAAGTCAACCACAAGCCAAGTAGGCCCAAGCCCAGGTCAAGTGGGCCCACGCTTGAGTCAAGCCCGAACACGAAGCGGCCGGCCTCCCCCATGTCAACATAAAAATCATGTAATAAATAATTTTAATGTAAATTTTTTATGCATGAATGGGCATAAAGCCAAATTTTTGTAAGCCCATGGCTTATGTGTAGCACATGAGTCATGGGATGAGCAAAATACCATTTTGTAAATCTCATGCGGCTATATGTAAATATGTAAACCTATATAAGGCAATATGATGATGAATAAAGAAAAAGAGACTTTTCCATTCTCTCAAAAATCTAGGGTTCTTTGTGCCTCGTTCTCTTTCCTCAAGGTTCTAAACCTTCTTCCCCTTTTGAATTAAATCAAGAGTTTTACTCTTTTTTTTCCAAAACTATATAGTTTTTCACCACAAAACCCACAAAGAGGAACTCAGATCTCCCATCAGATCTCAAAAATAAGAGATTTTTAAAATCTCATACTTCTTGTTCTTTAAGATCCAGCCGACGGAAGAGGAGGAAGGAGACCCGTCTCCAAAAAATCCCACATTGGGGAAGAACCAGGGCTTAAGGGAGAAGCCCCTTCATCAGCTCTAAAAATATCTTAGGAGTTCAACTCCATAAGTCAAATCGGGAGAACAGATCCCAGTGCAGGGACCAAATTCTTTTTTGCTGCTGATGCCTAGCGCCCGCGTGCCAGGCACGTGGGGCGCTGGCGCACAGCGCCCGCGTGCCAAGCATTTGGTGCACACAGCGCCCGCGTACCAGCGCCCGCGCTCTGGCGCACAGTGCCCACGTGCCTGGCGCGCGGAGCGCTAGCGCCTTTTTCCCACGCATCCTTTGGATGCCCTTTCATATATATATATATATATATGTATGTATGTATGTATGTATGTATGTATGTATGTACATATATGGACACACACACATGCCCCGCACCCCGCAAGCGGGCTGCTAGCCCCTTTGACCCCCAGCCCGCTATCCGGATAGCGGGACCCCTGTAAGAACTCTGCGTGGCCCCCGATATATCCAAAACTCCTTCAAACACAATACTGTACATTGAGTTCGCATGACCTGTTTGACCCGTCAATTGGAGGTTCTCTCGCTCCAAAGGCGAGGGGTAATTAACGGCAGCTTAGTCCGCGGCTGCCAGAGATTCGGATCCCCACAATCAATAAACCCCAGCCTACCCTAGGCAGGGGGAATCTGTAATGCGCTTGACAAGCGCGCGCGTATTCCCATCTCAATGGGGTGACGAAAAACACCCTACAGATTCTGGCACGCTCGGTGGGACCAATCTCTCCTCCCATATTTCGGGTTAAATATCCATGCGAACTCAATCAACATATACATTGATTGCCTGTACTGAATTCATGTTTCTATTTGCAGGTTAACAATTTTCAATTGCCATCTTCGAACGCAGGTCGGTATTTGAACGACTTTCCTTGACCCCAGCTGGGGGCAAGTCCATCGACACCGACAAAGTAATAAGGCATTTCGAGCAAGCTCCAGCGGTGCCCCTGACAACTGCTCAATCGGATATCTTCTCCAAGCTTCCGATCCGACCACCATGTCATTAAACTGGGAACAATCGACCTCTAAGTCGTTAAACTGGGGATGTAAAAATGTGTAAATAAAACAAAAATAATAATATTAATAAAAACTGAAATGATAGGGCAACTCGCAATAAAAATCAACGAGTAAAAATAAAGATGAAAAATAAAGCCGAAATGATGGGGCAACCGTGGATAAATAGCCGAAATAATAGGGTAATCGCGACCTTCGCGATAAGAAAAGTTGAAATGATAGAGCAATCGCGGTAAAAAAAACCTACAACGGCGAATGATGAGTCGCTCCCGGTACTATATTCCAGTGCAGCGATGCAGACACCAACCAAACTCCAAATCCCAAATGGCGAATGATGAGTCGCTCTTGGTACCATATTCCAATGCTGCGATGCAGACGCAAACCAAACTCCAAATCGCAAATGGCGAATGATGAGTCGCTCCTGGTACCATATTCCAGTGCAGCAATGCAGACACCAACCAAATTCCAAGTCCCAATGGCGAATGATGAGTCGCTCCTAGAACCATATTCCAGTGCAGCGATGCAGACGCCAACCAAATTCCAAGTCCCAATGGCGAATGATGAGTCGCTCCTGGTACCATATTCCAGTGCAGCGATGCAGACGCCAACCAAATTCTAAGTCCCAATGGCGAATGATGAGTCGCTCCTGGCACCTATTCCAGTGCAGCGATGCAGACGCCAACCAAATTCTAAGTCCCAATAGAGAATGATGAGTCACTCCTGGTACCATATTCCAGTGCAGCGATACTGACGCCAACCAAATTCCAAACCCCATACCCCAAATGGCGAATGATGAGTTGCTCCTGGTACCATATTCTAGTGCAGCGATGCAGGCACCAACCAAATTCCAAATCCCATACCCCAACGGCGAATGATGAGTCGCTCCTGATACCATATTCCAGTGCAGCGATACAGACGCCAACCAAGTCCCAAAATTTTTCCGGCCCTACAGTCTAGATCATATATCCTGCAAAACCGTATACAATCCACGAGTGTAAAACGATCCCAATCTCTCCCAAGTCTTATCGGCGAGACCACATTCAAAGTCCCACCGGCGGTGAAGATTAAAAAAGAAGAAGGTATGTCCACAAGCAAAATGGGCTCGGATGAAAACTTGAAAGGGCTCTGTGAGTAAAAACAGCAGGACTGCCGGCGAGTTTGTGAAAACCCGAAAGGGCGCAAACTCGTGAAAAAGAGATAAAATGCACTCGCAAAGTCCTCTCGACTTTGTGAGGAGAAAATTCCCGTATAAGATCCTTACGACCCACGAAGGAAAAACACTCTTGGGAGTCCCCACGACTCCTAAGGAGAAAATACACCTACGGGATCCTTTTGACTCGTAGGGAGAAAATGCTTTTATGGGATCCTTACGGCCCATAAAATTGAAAAGCCTAAGGTGATAGGGATCTAAACCTGTCTCCTAAGACACCAATTCCCAAATCCTCCCGGGGCAAATGATGAGTTGCTCCTTGCATTATTCCAGTGCAGCAATGCAGATGCCGACCAAATCCAAAACCCCCAAATCCTCTCATGGCAAATGATGATTCGCTTTTGGCACCAAATTCCAGTGTAGCAATGCTGATGTCAACCCAAATCAAATCAAACCAACAACCTCTGCGGCGGAATCATGCTTCGTCTCAGAATGTACCCCGTGTCGAAATCATGCTTTGCCTAGGAGTATCTACCTGCCTTGTCGGAATTATGCTTCACCTGGGAATCATCCTCCACATCAAAACCAGTGACACTCCGTGCCGGGGAAAACATTGACTACAGATACTCCATACCAGGGAAACGTCCAACAGCGACACTCCGTATCGGGGAAACGTCAAGCAGACACTCCGTGCCTGGGATACGTCAACCAGCCGACACTCCGTAGCGGGGAAACATCAAGAAGACACTCCGTACCGACGACACGTCAACCAGCGACACTCCGTAACAGGGAAACTTCAAATACACACTCCGTCTCGGGGACACGTCAACCAGCCGACACTCCGCCTCAGGGAAACATCAAGTAGACACTCCGTGCCGGGGGCACGTCGACTACAGACACTCCGTACCGGGGACACGTCAACTAGCCGACACTCCGTAACGGGGAAACATCAAGCAGACACTCCATGCCGGGGACACGTCAACCAGCCGACACTCCGCCTCAGGGAAACATCAAGTAGACACTCCGTGCCGGGGGCACGTTTACTACAGACACTCCGTACCGGGGACACGTCAACTAGCCGACACTCCGTAACGGGGAAACATCAAGCAGACACTCCGTGCCGGGGACACGTCAACCAGCCGACACTCCGTGCCGGGGACACGTCAAGAAGACACTCCGTGCCGGGGACACGTCAACCAGCCGACACTCCGCCTTGGGGAAACGTCAAGCAGACACTCCGTGCCGGGGGCACGTCGACTACAGACACTCCGCCTCGGGGAAACGTCGACCAGCGACACTCCGTGCCGGGGGCATGTCAACCAAATCACTCCGGGCCAGGGAAACGTCTAACACAAATACTCCGTCTCGGAGACGCGTCATACGTCGACCGTCCATGTCGTTAAAAGGGCAATGCATCCTAAAAAGTGGGAACCAAACCAGGTCGCCTCCACATGAAAGAAGATCCATCAATTTCATGCACATGACACACATATGTGGTGTGCATTTATTGATGGGGGCACTTTGTTGGGGTCGAAAATTGCACCCGGTTGACCAAGTCAAAGTCAAAGTCAAAGTCAACCCCAAGCCAAGTGGGCCGAAGCCCAGGTCAAGTGGGCCCATGTCCGTGTCGAGCCCGAACATGAAGCGGCCGGCCTCCCGCATGCCAACATAAAAATCATGTAATAAATAATTTTAATATAAATTTTTTGTGCATGAATGGGTATAAAGACAAATTTTTGTAAGCCCATGGTTTATTTGCAAAAAGAAATAGCACATGAGTCATGGGATGAGCAAAATGCCATTTTGTATAGCCCAAGGGGCTATATGTAAATATATAAGCCTAAGGCAACATGATGATGAATAAAGAAAAAGATACTTTTTCATTCTCTTAAAAATCTAGGGTTCTTTGTGCCTCCTTCTCCTTCCTCAAGGTTTTAAACCTTCTTCCCTTTTGAATTAAATCAAGAGTTTTACTCTTCCTTTTCCAAAACTAAATAGTTTTTCACCACAAAACCCACAAAGGGGAACTCATATCTCCCCTCAGATATCAAAAATAAGAGATTTTCAAAATCTCATACTTCTTGTTCTTCAAGATCCAGCCGACAGAAGAGGAGGAAGGAGACCCGTCTCCAAAAATTCCCACTTTGGGGAAGATCCAGGGCTCAAGTGAGAAGCCCCTTCATCAGCTCTTAGGAGTTCAACTCCATAAGTCAAATCGGGAGCACAGCTCCTAGTGCATGGACCAAGTCCCTTTTTGCTACTGACGCACAACGGCTGCGTGCCAGGCACGTGGCGCGCTGGCGCACAGCGCCCGCGTGCCAGGCACGTGGCGCGCTGGCGCACAGCGCCCGCGTGCCTGGCATGCGGGGAGCTAGCGCCTTCTCCCACGCATGCTTTGGATGCCCTTCCCCTTATATATATATATTTGCGTACACACACACACATGCCCCGTATCTCGCAAGGGCGCTGCAAGCCCCTTGATCTCCATCCCACTATCCGGGTAGCCAGACCCCCGTAAAAACTCTGCGGGGCCCCCGATATATCCAAAACCCCTTCAAACACAATACTGCACATTGAGTTCGCATGACCTGTTTGACCCGTCAATCAGAGGGTCTATTGATCCAAAGGCGAGAGGTAATTAACGGTAGCTTAGTCCGCGGCTGCCGGAGATTCGGATTCCTATAATTAATAAACCCCAGCCTATCCTAAGTGGGGGGAATCTGTAATGCGCCTGACAAGCGAGCGCGTATTCCCATCTCAATGGGGTGATGAAAAACACCTTACAATACTCATGTATGAAACATGTGAGGTGTTTAGATGTGAGCGTTTTTAGTCATTTTTGATTAATCATGGAGTGTTGAGCCCTCTGCAAGATACTCACGTGGGAAGCACGTGAGTATTGGGCTTTATTTGTTCGTTTCCCTCTTTTTACAGAAGTGCTAAGCACTTGGATAGAGCTTACGTGTATTTCACGTGACTGTTTCCTTTTGGGGCGGCTTCCTTATTGACAATTTTTTTTCTTTGCTCGTTTAGTGCCCACGTGAGAAACACGTGAGGCAGTTTTGGCTGTTCTTTTTGTTTGTTTTTTTAAGCGCTTCTCAAGGGAAACACGTGAGGTTTTAAAATAGTGCTAAGCACTAATCGAGTCACCAAGTCATTTTTGTGTTTTTTTAGAGATATTGATCTCTATTAATGACATTTTTTAGTCATTGATGATCATCAGGATTTCAGTTTTGATGATCTTGGACCATCATTATCGTTTGTATTGAAGAACTAAGTTCTTTTTCACTTTTCTAAGAATCAAGTTCTTTATCTAGGGTTAAACCCTAATTTTTAGAGCAATTAAATTCCTATATGTTCCTGTTTTTTCTTTCTAACTTAGTTCTTTTCCTCTAAGTTTTGAATCTGCAGAACAGAATCTCCCCGATGAGAATTAAATTCTCAACTTGTGGGGAGACATGCTTCTTGAAATCTCAACCAGAGAAAGAACCGAGTTCTTAAATGAAGGATTAAACCCATAGAGAGGTAAAAGAGAGATAATATGATCTTTATGTTTCTTTATCTAGGGTTTCAACGAGGCAAGTCTTCTTTAGGAATTAAATTCTCTTTTCTATAAATAGCTCACTGTATTCTTTAAAAGCTTGTGGGAAGTTTTCTCTGTATATTCTCTCTCTTTTCTCTTCATCTGTCTCTTTCTTCTCTATCTATTTATAGGAGAAGAGAAAAGATCAACTTGTTATGAAAATCTCTGATTGAGAGATCATGATTGATTACATAATCAATCCAAAATGATCTTTTAGATCACTTGGTGAATTTTATTCACCATTGGATTTTTAATCCAAAGGCTCTCTGTTTAACAGAGAAGTTTTCTTGTTTATTTAACATGATTAGGAAATATTTTTCCTAAGATAGAATTTCATTCTATCAGATGATCGGTGGGTGATTTTATAATCACCGTTGTATTTTTGATCAAAGGGTCCTCTGTTTAACAGAGAAGATCTGTCTAGTTTGGAAATATTTCCCACATAGAATTTTAATTCTATCACACAGAATCATATGTGAGTATTTTAAGATTGGGGTGCTTACATGCTTTGCATGTGAGCGCTGCCAAAACATATGGCAGGAGAACTCACGTGCTTAACACACGACCCTAAGCGTGGGTTTTGGCCAGTTTATTTTCAGTGCTCATATGGTTTCCATATGAGTGCTCACGTGTTTAACACGTGAGGCCAGTTTGGCATTTAGTTTATTTTATTCAGCGCACATATACTTTGCATATAGGCGCTCATGTGTTTAACATGTGAGACTTATTTAGCCCATGATCCGTTTTAACTGCAGCGCCCATATGCTTTGCATATAGGCGCTCACGTGTTTAACACGTGAGACTTTAGTAGTGGAGAATTTTCTCCCCTTTATTTTGAGGAAACATAGACTTCACACGATTCCGCTTTCTGCTCTCTCCTCATCAAATCTTCTTAGAGAGGCACACCACCCTGCAACAGAGATCCAGCTTATTTCTGACTACAACGTTAGTGAACATATCTGCAGGATTCTTTTCTCCCGCGATCTTCTGGAATGTCAACTCACCATCTTCCAACGCTATATGTATGAAGTGATATCCCACCTTGATGTGCTTTATCTTAGAGTGATATGCAACATTCTTAATAAAATGTATTGCACTTTGACTATCACTCCATAAGGTATTGAACTCCTGTTTCTTACCCAATTCTTTGAGTAACCCTTGTAGCCATATTATCTCTTTACTGGTTTCCATGATGGCCACAAATTTGGCCTATGTAGTTGACAACGCAACAATCTTTTGCCATTAGAAAATCCAACTGACCGCTCCCCCAACCGTGAATACATACCCTGTCGTGCTTCTCCCACCATCTCGATCACTTGAGTGGTATGCATCAACATAACCTTTCACATTGAGTGTATCACCACCGAAACATAAGAAATGAGTGGATGTTCCCCTGAGATATCTCAATATCCACTTCACTACATTCCAATGCTCCTTTCCCGGGTTTTTCATATACCTGCTTACAACTCCCACTGCTTGTGCAATATCTGGTTGTGTACTCACCATTGCATATATCAAACTCCCTACCACCGATGCATAATGCACTCGTTCCTTATCATCCTTCTTCTCTTGAGTTGTTGGGCACAAATCTTTGCTGTGTTTGAAGTGCTTCGCTAAAGGCTTACGTACTGGTTTTGCTTTGTCCATATTGAACCGCTTCAAAACCTTCTCCATGTCGCCCTGTTGTGACAGCCACAGCTTTCGTTTCTACCTATCTCAATGATTTTCATTCCCAGAATTTGCTTTGCTGCTCCTAAATCTTTCATGGAAAATTGTTCAGCCATCAACTTTTTCAGATTTTGAATTTTCTTGAAATTCGGACATGCCACCAACATATCATCCACATAGAGTGATAAAATAATATATCCACCATCCTTAAATGTCTAAATGTAAACATAGTGATCTGAATCAAATCTCATAAATCCTGACTCCAACATGAATCGATCAAACTTGAGATACCACTGCTTTGGATCTTTCTTAAGGCCATACAAACTCTTTCCTAGACTACAAACCAAACTTTCCTTCCCCTTAGTCTCGTATCCTAGTGGCTGCATCATATAAATTTTTTCTTCCAAATCCCTATGAAGGAATGCTGTTTTCACATCTAGTTGTTCTAAATGCAAATTTTTCAGTGCCACCATATTATCAAATGAAGGATATAATTTTTCACTTGAAAGCAATGTCATAAACATTCACCTAAATCATGAAATGGTTGGGTCGGGTACACTAAATAACGGAATATACATTCTCAATCAACATCAAGTTTTCAACGTCCAAAACACACTAAAAAGAAAGACTTCAGAATCAAACCAAGATTTCTTATTGCATTGTAGACTTGGTCATATCAATGAAACACGACTGACTAAGTTACAAAAAAAAGGATATTTAGATCCGTTTGAGTATCATTCATATGCAACTTGTCAATCCTGTATCAGAGGAAAGATGACAAAAACTCCGTTCACTGGACACGGAGAAAGAGCTACTGAGCTCTTGGGACTCATACACAGCGATGTGTGTGGGCCAATATCTACACATGCAAGAAGTGGTTATTCCTACTTCATTACTTTCGCAGATGATTTCTCAAGGTATGGACATGTATTTTTAATGAAACATAAATCCGAGGCCTTTGAGAAATTCTAAGAGTATAAGAATGAAGCGGAAAAGCAAACCGGCAAAAGTATCAAGTTGCTCCGATCTGATCAGGGTGGTGAATACTTAAGTGCCGAGTTCCTGGAATATCTAAAAGAGAATTGAATTTTTTCTCAGCTTACTTCTCAATACACACCACAACACAACGGTGTATCAGAAAGACGGAATCACACCTTACTTGATATGGTGCGTTCCATGATGATTAATGCTGAGTTGCCGCCCTCATTATGGGGTTATGCACTAGAAACTGCTGCATACCTATTGAATAAGGTTCCAACTAAGTCTGTGCCTACCACTCCATATGAAATGTGGAGTGGGAAAACACCCTGTCTTAAGTATTTAAAGATATGGGGTTGTCCTGCTTTTGTCAAAAGGTTCATCCAGACAAGCTCGAGGCATGTTCAGTATTGTGTAAGTTTGTGGAATACCATAAGAATTCTAGGGGGTGTTATTTCTATTACGCTGAGGAACAGAAGGTCATTGTTTCTCATCATGTCCGCTTCATGGAAATTCAATTTTTTGAAAAAGAGATAAGTGGGAGCGCAATAGAGCTGGAAGAAATTCCAGAACCACAAAGTATTACTAAAATCTTTATAGAACCAGAGATTTCAATGGAACCGGACGTACTTACGCTACTTCGTAGATCTAGTAGGCAGTCTCATCCATCTAAGAGATACTACGGTTTTCTCGTAGATCGGGATCGAGAAGATTGCATCATCGACAATGATGAGCCGACTAGTTTTCAGCAAGCCATCACGAGTATAGACTCGGTGGAGTAGCTGGATGGAATGCGATCCGAGATGGAATCCATGTACAAAAACCAAGTATGGACTTTCGATTTTGCTCCTACTAGGGTAAAACCCGTAGGATGCAAATGCATCTTCAAAAAGAAGATTGGTGTAGATAGTCAGGTAGAAACCTATAAAGCTAGAATTGTTGCTAAAAGTTTTTGATCAGTCAAAAATATTGCATTTTTAACACGACAATTTCCCTACCATTTTCACTCATCTAAAGGTGTTCGGTATTAATATAGCACATATTAGCAAATTGACTGTAAAATACAAAATAACTTGTGTTATATATTAAAACCGACATTTCTGAGGGAAATTGAGTGTTTATCATTGCATCGCATAATCTTTGTATAGCACAAAACTTGTCTCGAGAATCTGTGCAGGAAATTCCAGGAGAAGAGCCGAAACAGTTAAAAGTGCTGTTAAAACTACGCCAAGTCTAAGACTTGAGATTTGGCAGTGATCAAGAAAGAATTATGAAATTCCACACATCATAAATGTTCTAAAATGCCAACAACAAGCAGCACATAAATTTCCATTCACAGAGGGCACAAAAGGACCGCGGATCCGCGGCCAAAGGCCCATTCCCGCAGCGGATCCGCGGCTCAATGATGACATCATCACCCATATTTTCTCCACGTGGTTCCTGTAACGGCCTCAGCTTCCAGAAGATTCCAGAAACACCACGTGGCTTCATCCAGAAGGTTCGGCCTAACAACTTAGCTCTAGAATATTCCCTCCAACTAACTTCTTCTAGAAGCCTCTCTCTAACAAACTTTTGGAGGGAAATTTGAAATTTGAATTCTAGATCTAAGGGTGAGAGGCTTATAAAAGAAAACCTAGATCTATGTTCATTTGTTGTTCATTAACCAACAATTTGTAAGTCCACGTTACCCACCCCGGTGCTTGCGGGGAGGCGGAAAACATAATAAAAATTGGATTTTTAATGACTTAGGCAACATGGACCTTGACTTTGAGGATCTTTACTAAACGAAAACTAGCTAAAGTAAACTAACAACTAACTAAGTTGTAGAAAAGTTATACCTTGAGCTCGAACTCCTTCTCTCCTTGCTCGTCGGAATGGTAGAAAGGCCTCACCTTGCTTGTCTTCTTCCGTCAAAGAAGGATCCACCCGAAAGCCTCGACCTTTAGCTTCAACTCCAAGCTAGGAGTAACTAGAGTGCAAGAAATGCTAAGACTTGAACCCTAGAAGTGAGTAGAGAAGATCAAGTGAAGGTTTTTCTCAAGCTTTTTTTGTTTCTCAACACATGAGAGGGAGAGAGCTTGAGGGAGAGGATGAGCAAGAGAGAGAAAAGATATGATAGAATGAATTATTAGTGAGCCATTCTCACTAATATGTGTGTGATATTTTAATTAATTAATTAGCTAGAAAATTTTCATGGTTTAATCAAGAGGTGACCATTATCATTTCATTATTAATGCAAATTGCAAGGATCAAAGAGCATCTTCCAAATGAAATGATCATGGTCAAATTGTCAACTTGGTCAACAAGTCAATGAAGTCAAAAGGTCAACAACAACAACCATGCACAATAATTAAGCTAATTATTAATTAACAATAATACACACAAAAGCAATGGGGTTAAAAAAATGACAATAGTCATTAACCCTAAACAAGGTCCTCTCCCTCAATCTCAAGCAACTGTGCATACGCACCCGCATTCGTGATCCGAGGAACACGAACACAATGAGAAAAACCAATCTCAAATCATATACTAGGATCCGGCTTAAACCAAAACCCGCTAGTATAAACTGTCCGGACAGCAAACGTGCACAAGCGCGCGGATGCTAACGAACCCTGTCGCAAAACCATGCGACCTCTACTCATTTTGCCTAAAGGCGAATAGCTCTCTGTGTGGGACTCTAAAGACTCGACACTACGCTGGCAGTGGGTTTAACCACAGACCGCAAGCGGCACTAGCTGTACGTAACGGTCCCCAGGTAGATGTCGATAAGAAGACTGACGAGGTGAACCCCATCTGCACTCCTACTGAGCCTGTATGTGACAGTCTCCGTACAGTCCGGTCTGTTCGTCTGATACATCGCATGGCGGGCCTAGGGGGGCGGTGAACGTCAGTCCCCTAATAGCGGTACAAGTCGTGTCGGAGTGTATCCCAGAACACCCTGAGATAACACTGGAAGCCTACCAGTATATCTCGCTTGCCCTGGCCAGGGACTACTCGTGTAATGGCTCTCCTGGACACAGCGCGATGTCAACCCCCAATACCGGGAGAGACGAATCCTGTCTAACCGTCACTGCCTCCAAGTGCTTCGGGACTGCACCCAAAAACTACCTGTTTGCACGACTCCTCTGAGCCGTGGTAGGGTAGTAATCAAAGTGCAGTGGAAACACACTCGAGGCGAAGTGACAGTGTCAAGTCAGCGGACTAAGCTGTACTCATGTCACCTGGGAACTGATAACTGACGATAGGTATATTACCAACCAACAGTTCCCGACGAGTCCTGTCCAGTGTACTCGTAACCTAACGAGCACCCGCATACTATCCCAAGTACGACGTACTAACGGCTGTGGGACAGACCGTCTCCCACACTGGGATGAGAAGCGCATACGCTAGTCTACTCCGGAGTATCGATGCCCTGTCTCGATAGTCCAACGACCAGGGACCTGTATAAGGATGTGCTTATAGATTACCCAGCTCCCACGAGTGCGAGCGCCATCACAACGCTGGTAATCAAGCAAAGATCCTAAGGGCTCTACTAATATGTATACCAGCAATATGCTAAAAGAAACACATGCACATATTAAAGCAGAGACAAACCAAGTAGCATACTACCATTTCGAGCAAGATTGTATATACAACTGTGAATATCCCAAGCTTCCATTAAGTAATATACAAACTAGTATGATACAGTAATGGCCTCTAGGGCATATACACTAACAATCTCCCACTTGCACTAAGGCCATGTACTGGCGTATCGAAGACCTATCATCTCGATCAGCCGCTCGAACTGAGTCTGGGGCAAGGCCTTGGTGAATGGATCTGCTGTGTTATCCTTTGATGCAACTCTCCGGACCTCGATCTCCTGGCGATCCACAATCTCCCTGATCAGGTGATACCGCCTTAAGATGTGTCTGGATTTCTGATGGGACCTGGGTTCCTTCGCTAAAGCTATAGCCCCGTTGTTGTCGCAATACAGAGGTATTGGGTCAACAATGGACGGAACTACCTGAAGTTCTTTCAAGAACTTCCTCATCCAGACAGCTTCTTTTGCGGCATCAGATGCAGCGATGTATTCCGCTTCCATAGTCGAGTCAGCAACGGTTTCCTGTTTGGAGCTCTTCCAACACACCGCCCCTCCATTGAGGGTAAAGACAAAACCCGACATGGACTTGGAATCATCCTTGTCACTCTGGAAGCTGGAGTCAGCAAAGGCCTCAATCTGCAGGTCTTTTCCGCCATACACCAAGAACATCTCCTTAGTCCTTCTCAGGTACTTGAGAATGTTCTTTACTGCTATCCAATGTTTCTCCCCAGGGTTTGACTGATACCTGCTTACCACACTCAGTGCATAAGCCACATCCGGTCTGGTACACAACATCGCATACATTATAGAGCCTACCGCAGAAGCGTAGGGTATAATAGACATGCGATCCCTCTCCAAATCAGTCTTGGGAGACATCTCTTTGGAGAGGGTGATCCCGTGACAAGCCGGTAGATTACCGCGCTTGGAATCTTCCATACTGAATCTCTTCAGTATGGTGTCGATGTACCTGGACTGTGAGAGTCCTAATATCTTCTTGGATCTGTCACGGTAGATCCGGATACCCAGAATGTATGAGGCATCACCCAGGTCTTTCATGGAGAACCTGTGTGACAAGAACCCCTTGACAGATTGTAGCATAGGAATGTCATTTCCTATTAAGAGAATGTCATCCACGTATAAAACGAGGAATACTACAGTTCTCGCTACAAATCTACAATAGATGCATGGTTCATCTGGATTTTTGATAAAGCCAAATTCTTTGACCGTCTCATCAAAACAGATGTTCCAACTCCGCGATGCCTGCTTGAGTCCATAAATGGACTTGAGCAACTTGCACACCTTTCCGCTGCTCCCACCCTGAATGAAACCCTCTGGCTGGTCCATATAGACACATTCCTCTAAATGACCATTTAGAAAAGCTGTCTTTACGTCCATCTGCCAAATCTCATAATCGTGGAAAGCAGCGATGGAAAGAAAGATCCGAATGGATTTCAGCATAGCTACTGGAGAAAAGGTTTCGTCATAGTCCAAACCAGGTCGCTGACGAAAACCCTTTTGCTACCAGTCTAGCTTTATAGGTCTCAACCTGTCCATCTACACCAATCTTCCTTTTGAAGATCCACTTGCATCCTACGGGTTTTACCCCGTCTGGAGCAATGTCCAACGTCCATACTTTGTTGGTGTACATGGACTCCATCTCGGTCCGCATTGCATCCAGCCATTTTACCGAGTCAACGCTCTGAATGGCTTGCTGGAAGCTAGTAGGCTCATCACAATCTAGGATGCAGTCTTCTCTATCCCCGTCAATGAGAAAACCGTAGTACCTCTCGGGCGGATGAAACTGCCTACTACTCCTGCGGAGTGGCGTAGGAATGTCCTGTTCTTTTGAACCTTCTGGTTCCACTAAGCTTTCAGTAATAGTTTGTGGTTCTGGAATTTCTTCCAGTTCTATTGCGCTCCCACTTATTTCTTTTTCTAAAAACTGATGTTCCAGAAAATGGGCATTACGAGAAACAAGGACTTTTTGTTCCTCTGCGTAATAGAAAAGATACCCCCTGGAGTTCTTTGGGTATCCCACAAACTTGCACAGTACTGAGCGTGCCTCGAGCTTGTCCGTATGCTGCTTTTTGACATAAGCTGGACATCCCCAAATCTTCAAGTATTGAAGATAGGGTTTCTTCCCACTCCATAACTCATATGGTGTGGTAGGCATAGTCTTAGTGGGAACACGGTTCAAAAGATATGCAGCTGTTTCTAGTGCATATCCCCAGAACGATCGCGGTAACTCAGCGTTACTCATCATGGACCGTACCATATCCAATAGGGTCCGGTTCCGTCTCTCCGATACACCGTTATGTTGCGGAGTGTATGGAGGAGTAAGCTGAGAGAGAATTCCATTCTCTTTTAAGTAATTCAGGAATTCGGCACTTAAGTATTCTCCTCCTCGATCCGATCTTAGGATCTTGATACTTTTGCCGGTTTGTTTTTCTACTTCATTCTTATATTCCTGGAACTTATCAAAAGCTTCGGATTTATGCTTCATTAAGAAGATGTGTCCGAATCTTGAGAAATCATCCGTAAAAGTAATGAAGTAAGAAAAACCGCTTCGCGCATGTGTAGACATTGGACCGCACACGTCGCTGTGTATGAGTCCTAAGAGCTCGCTCGCTCTTTCTCCGTGTCCAGAAAACGGAGCTTTTGTCATCTTTCCTTTGAGACAGGATTGACAAGTTGCATACGATTGATATTCGAACGGATCCAAATATCCTTCAGTATGTAACTTAGTCAATCTTCTCTCATTGATGTGACCCAGTCTACAATGTCATAAGAAAGTTTTATTAATTTCTGGAGACTTTCTTTTGTGTGTATTCTGGATATTGAAAACCTGTGGTTGGTTTAAAACGTATATACCGTTGTTCAATGTACCTGACCCAATCAAAACTTGATTAAGGTGAATGTTCACTACATTACTTACAAATGCAAATTCATAACCTTCTTTAGATAATAAAGATACGGAAATGATATTACAGGTTGCATTTGGTACATAATAACAACTACGCAAAACCAAAAAGTGTCCATCTGATAATCCCAGGTGATAGTCCCCCACGGCCTCAGCATCCATGCTAGCACCGTTCGCAACTCTGAGGGTCATGTCACCTGCCTTCAAAACTCTACGCTTTCTCAACGCCTGCAAAGAATTACAGATATGAGATCCTGATCCGGTATCCAATACCCAGGATGTAGAGTTTATTGATAGACAGTTTTCAATGACATACACACCTGAAGCTGAAGCTGCAACTCGCTTCAAATCCTGTGTTCTGGCTTTCCAAGCCTTGCAATCCTGTTTCCAGTGACCACTTTCGTGACAATAGAAGCATTCTTCCTTCCCCACCATCTTCCCCGCTACTTTTGTTGCTTTACCCTTTCCCTTCGTATCCACTTTACCGACACCGCCTCTTGGTTTGGCGGGGGCTTTCTTCTTCTTGCCCTTGGCTTTCGCCCTGGACCTAGAAGAGGAAGATCCTCCTACAAACAAAGTGGATGTCTCCCTACCCTTCTGTAGGGTGCCCTCAGCAGTCCTCAACATGTTCAGAAGTTCGGCCAGTTCAACCTCCTTTCCTTGCATGTTGAAGTTAAGAACGAACTGGGCGTAAGTGGAAGGAAGGGACTGGAGAATCAAATCGGTATAGAGTTCATTCTCCAACGTGGTCCCAAGGTCCGCGAGCTCCTCTATGTAGCCGATCATCTTAAGCACGTGGTCCGCTACCGATGATCCGACGGCCAACCTTGCCGAAAAAAGCTTCTTCGACACTTCGTATCTAGCGATACGAGACTGCTCTCCATACAGTTCTTTTGTATGGAGAAATATGGACTCTAGGTCCATATTCTCGTGCCTCCTCTGATGTTCATTGTCCATCGAGGCTAGTACGAGGCATCTGGGCCTCGCGCAATCTATCTCCCATGTCTTACGGATTTCTACATCCGCGACGCTGGAGGTGGGACCTGGGACAGGGGGAGCTTTGGTGGTAAGTATATACCCCAGCTTGTCATAAGTGATCGCCATCTTGACATTCCTGAGCCAATCTTTGTAGTTTGGCCCTGTCAATATATTTTTATCTAACAGTAACTTAAGTCCGGTCATGTTGAATGGTCACTGCAATTAGGAGAGAGAAAAGAAACACTTTAGCATGATGCTCTTGCAAGTTTAGAGTGGTTTTTAATTTGTCTAAACTGGATGGCTCCCACTGTTTCTCGAATCCCTTCTCAAACCATAAAGAAAAGGATTAGCCGGGATCATTCTCACCGTACAATACTTGCTTAACCGTTCAGCCAGGCCAGTGTCGGTACTTCGAGGGAGGTTTTCCAACGCTTTCGCGAAGTTCCTTAATTAAGTAACCTCTTTTCCCTGTGAGCGTAGCCCCGCTAACACCTTTCTAGGCACCTACTAGGTTTATAGCATTGATCGTTAAGTGAGAGTTTTCCCGAGGAGTAGCATATACTCACAGTAGGATCGGGATCCAAATATCATCGCGTGATAAAACCGAAGGAATCCTACCAGAATCATCACACTCCAAATGGTATGCAACGCTAGCAAGTTTCAGTACTTATGAAACTCCCGATGTGGATTTTTGCCCCATGCTCTTATGACCTTGGCGTGAGGTCAAAATGTCATAAGTCACATGTCAAGTTCTTCCCATCATTATCCTGGTTAATTTGAACCCACCCGTACCTACCCTTGACGTAGGCCAAAACGGCAGTACGACTGTCTCAAATCAACGCATTCTATCTATGCAACGGATAAATATCCGGCAGCTACCAATCACTATGCCTTGGCGTGAGGTCAAAATACATAGCTTGAATACTTCCGAATATTTAACCGAAATGATGGAGGGCTACGGATGGTTTTGGCGAAACCGTGAACGTAGTGAACTTGATATAATCGATGGAACGAGATAGCTTTTAAAAGGAGTGGTTCAAGCTCCGCGTTTAAAAGTTTAGTTTTGAAAAGAACCGAGTGGTTTTCAAAGTGTTCCAATCGACTTTTACTTGGTTTATTTCTTGCATTAGTTCTTTTAATGCGTCCCATCATTTAATCCTACCATTGCAGAAAACAACCAAAATATGACGTACGCTTATGCCATTCGCATTCGCCACGGGGCCCCGTCATCACCCGTTAGGTTACTTAACTAACGACAGAGCGGGGGCTGGGCTAGCGCGGCTGTAAAACATAAGCAACGCCTAAATAGTTATTATATATAAATATATAGCAATGATAGACATTACAGATCACATATGAATACATTGGATATACTAGGAATCCGCAATGCGTTCGAGCCTGCAACGCAAAGCGGATTACACGGTCGCGGTGAATAGCCAATACCCCACCCAAGACCCCTACGGGTGCGGCAAACTACCCGCCAAGCACCCGAAGCGAAGCAACCTCCCTCACCACCGTGAGTAGGCCACTCGGCACTTCGAGATACCCGGTAGTTTGTGCACCCCCTCCATGGGTCTATCCTAGGAGCAAAAACAGTAAAAAGAATTATACAATGACAGCTACAACCCCGACCCGGTTGTGCGGCCATACAAAGAATATTATTACATCAATTTACATGTTACAAATGAATGAAAGAAAAACAACGCTCATCTCACATCCACCCCGGCCATTCACCCGCGACAATCCAATCCATTCATATCCACAAACCAATAACAATCACAGATCATGTATAACCCCGACTAATCGTCTTATAGCGATTAGCCGACGTTCAATACATGCAAGCATTACAGATATAACCGATGTAGTTAAAGTGTAGTGAAGTTCCGAAAAATACGGATTTATAGGCCCCCAAAAGTAAATTTTAGTTCTGGAAAATCTGGGCACATATAATATATCCTAAAAATCCCAAAACCAACACAGACACACACTGCACGAAAAACGATGCAGAGAAGACGACAAACCGCGGCGCTTCCGCGACACATGCCTACCTCGTGCTGCGGAAGGGCGGCGGTTTGAACGAATCACTGTACCGTTTTTCATGGGTGTTCATAAAAAACCCTGAGCCGAATTTACAAGTATAAAGTTTTTCATTTAGAGCAGAAAAAATTTTAACAGAAACTAGGGTTTTTCAAAAGTTCGGTTTTTGGATTTTCCGGTTTCGAAACTTCGTTACACTTCACTACCTAGCTAGTTTGAGTTTAGTTAGGCTCTGATACCACTGTAAGTCCACGTTGCCCACCCCGGTGCTTGCGGGGAGGCGGAAAACATAATAAAAATTGGATTTTTAATGACTTAGGCAACATGGACCTTGACTTTGAGGATCTTTACTAAACGAAAACTAGCTAAAGTAAACTAACAACTAACTAAGTTGTAGAAAAGTTATACCTTGAGCTCGAACTCCTTCTCTCCTTGCTCGTCGGAATGGTAGAAAGGCCTCACCTTGCTTGTCTTCTTCCGTCAAAGAAGGATCCACCCGAAAGTCTCGACCTTTAGCTTCAACTCCAAGCTAGGAGTAACTAGAGTGCAAGAAATGCTAAGACTTGAACCCTAGAAGTGAGTAGAGAAGATCAAGTGAAGGTTTTTCTCAAGCTTTTTTTGTTTCTCAACACATGAGAGGGAGAGAGCTTGAGGGAGAGGATGAGCAAGAGAGAGAAAAGATATAATAGAATGAATTATTAGTGAGCCATTCTCACTAATATGTGTGTGATATTTTAATTAATTAATTAGCTAGAAAATTGTCATGGTTTAATCAAGAGGTGACCATTATCATTTCATTATTAATGCAAATTGCAAGGATCAAAGAGCATCTTCCAAATGAAATGATCATGGTCAAATTGTCAACTTGGTCAACAAGTCAATGAAGTCAAAAGGTCAACAACAACAACCATGCACAATAATTAAGCTAATTATTAATTAACAATAATACACACAAAAGCAATGGGGTTAAAAAAATGACAATAGTCATTAACCCTAAACAAGGTCCTCTCCCTCAATCTCAAGCAACTGTGCATACGCACCCGCATTCGTGATCCGAGGAACACGAACACAATGAGAAAAACCAATCTCAAATCATATACTAGGATCCGGCTTAAACCAAAACCCGCTAGTATAAACTGTCCGGACAGCAAACGTGCACAAGCGCGCGGATGCTAACGAACCCTGTCGCAAAACCATGCGACCTCTACTCATTTTGCCTAAAGGCGAATAGCTCTCTGTATGGGACTCTAAAGACTCGACACTACGCTGGCAGTGGGTTTAACCACAGACCGCAAGCGGCACTAGCTGTACGTAACGGTCCCCAGGTAGATGTCGATAAGAAGACTGACGAGGTGAACCCCATCTGCACTCCTACTGAGCCTGTATGTGACAGTCTCCGTACAGTCCGGTCTGTTCGTCTGATACATCGCATGGCGGGCCTAGGGGGGCGGTGAACGTCAGTCCCCTAATAGCGGTACAAGTCGTATCGGAGTGTAGCCCAGAACACCCTGAGATAACACTGGAAGCCTACCAGTATATCTCGCTTGCCCTGGCCAGGGACTACTCGTGTAATGGCTCTCCTGGACACAGCGCGATGTCAACCCCCAATACCGGAAGAGACGAATCCTGTCTAACCGTCACTGCCTCCAAGTGCTTCGGGACTGCACCCAAAAACTACCTGTTTGCACGACTCCTCTGAGCCGTGGTAGGGTAGTAATCAAAGTGCAGTGGGAACACACTCGAGGCGAAGTGACAGTGTCAAGTCAGCGGACTAAGCTGTACTCATGTCACCTGGGAACTGATAACTGACGATAGGTATATTACCAACCAACAGTTCCCGACGAGTCCTGTCCAGTGTACTCGTAACCTAACGAGCACCCGCATACCATCCCAAGTACGACGTACTAACGGCTGTGGGACAGACCGTCTCCCACACTGGGATGAGAAGCGCATACGCTAGTCTACTCCGGAGTATCGATGCCATGTCTCGATAGTCCAACGACCAGGGACCTGTATAAGGATGTGCTTATAGATTACCCATCTCCCACGAGTGCGAGCGCCATCACAACGCTGGTAATCAAGCAAAGATCCTAAGGGCTCTACTAATATGTATACCAGCAATATGCTAAAAGAAACACATGCACATATTAAAGCAGAGACAAACCAAGTAGCATACTACCATTTCGAGCAAGATTGTATATACAACTGTGAATATCCCAAGCTTCCATTAAGTAATATACAAACTAGTATGATACAGTAATGGCCTCTAGGGCATATACACTAACACAATTCACCCACAAGTTGAGTGACACAACTTGTGCATTCAAACCCTAACCCTAATTCAAAATCCAAAGCCAAAAATCAAGAACACCGAGTGCCAAATCAAGCGAGAAGCCTTCAACCTTTTAAGAGCGAAGCCGATCTTCATCCGAGCAAGTGATCCAAGACGATCCGCGACTCACGAAGACGAGCGACGCCAAATCGACGATCGAGTTCTTTCCTCATTGTAGATTTTGAGAGAATTGTAACAAAATTGTTGATAAATAAAAGGTGAAATTCTTTATCTTGCTTTCTTTACATTCTTGCATCTTGATTAGATCTCGATTTATGATTGTGTTCTTTGATATGATGTTTGAGTAAAACTCCGCTCGTGAAGGAGTCGGGAGAATCAATAGTTGATGATGTTTACAATTCCTGAAAGGATTCTTAATTCCTATAAGTTTTGTAAACTCTTGTAAATTGAAGAATCGACAACCTCGTTTTGAGCAATGCTTTCTTGATTGTGTTTGCTCTTAACTAGTGATCCACGATCGATTCTTGAATTTACTAGAGCCTAGTTTGTGAATGAGATTCATCGAAAGGACAAAGGATGAGATGAAGAAACCCTAGTTTCTTTAAAAGATTCTTAAACCTCGATAGATCGTCATCGATCTAGCATCATTTCATTAATGGATAAAAAAACGTAATCAATAGTTTTCATCACGTCTATAGATTCGATCGATTCCTATGAGCCTCACTTCGATTCTTGATTATTGGATTGGATAACATCAATTTTTAATTCTTGATTTTAAATGTTTTTTTGTTAATTAGATTTAGATCTAGATAATTCTTGAATTCACTTTTAAATCTTGAATTGAATTGTCTTTTCTATTTTCTTTAATTTTCAATTCATCTAATTCAAATTCGAACGGATCTCACTTTCCCTGTGGACGATCCACACTCGCTAACGCGCTATAATCAACACCGTTATTGATTGTGGTCAAAAAATTCTTTGGTTGTGATTTCTTACACTTTTCTTATATACACACAAAGAACAAATCAATCAAATGGCGCCATTGCCGGGGATAGTGCATTAATTCGTTCGTTTTTGAAATTTGTTTTGAAAAATTTATTCCATCAAAATTTTTAGATCTAAATTCACGCAAAACACTAAACGATTCATTGTGATTTGTTGCGAGGAAATCTGCAATCTGTGGAGCTTGGGAATTTTTTTTCAGAAAACTCCAGAGAGCTCAGTGAGGCAACAGAAGCAGTTGCCTAAAAATTTGTCCAGGGATCTTCTCATTTGACCGCGTTTCCGCGGCAATAGCAAGCTCCCGTGGCGGATCCGCGGCGTGTTGGTTTCATCTCTGCACGAAACTTCTCTGGTATCTTCTTATCTTTCTTATCTTCTTCTTCATCTGCTCCAATAACAAATTTCTGCAGGTTTCTTTGCAAAATTCGCAGCGCCGCAAAAATAAAAAAATTGTGCGTGTTTGATCTTGATTGTTTGCATATTAATACGGAATTTAAGGGGCACAGCCAAATTCAGATTAGGTGGGGAGTTCATTACCCTTCCAAAGCCCTGAAAATCACAAAATTCCATCCGCATTACGCTTCATTAACTAAAAGAAATCTAGACATGACTCTAAGGACCGTCGCGCTCACTTAGGATAGAAGGAGGCCGTGGGTAATCTATTGCTTATCCGCGTTTTTTGTGGTGTCTAAGGCAAGTGTGTCTAAGGTAAGTGGTTACTTAATTAGGCCCACTACGTACGTAGTGGAGAACCTCCCACTTACCTGGCCACAAGAGGGATAAAGAGGCAGTGGAGGATTGATCCTGCGACTTGTCTTTTGGCAGTTAGGAGCGGTCTAGAGCCTTGACCTAGGTGACCACTAGACTTAGGGATTACTTGTTGCACTTGTTGTGATTTGCATCATTTTTTTCAAAAATCCGTATCTTTTTCAAAACAAACACCACTTCATTTTTCCCCTAATTATATCAACGCTGCCACTTGTACTAAACCCTTTAGTGCAAGCTCGGCTGGACACGGGATTCTAGTGCCCGTCTTGTCCATGTTTTCCCCTATCGACCCCAAAGTCGGTATTTCTACCTTTTCTTTTTCCCACTATCACCGCGATGGACGGTTATCCATCAAGCTTTTACACCACTCTGCCACCGTCCGCAGGTGTGCAGAATCCTCCACGCATTTCTCTCCAAGAGAGATGCTATCCTTCACGTGTTCCCCTTCCCACCTGTATTTCTATACCACCTGCCAACGGGGAAAATTTTGAAATCAACCCCCAATTCATCGAACTGTTATTCAAATTTCACGGTCTTGATTCTGAAGACGCATACGTTTTTATCTCCAAATTTGAAAACGTATGCACAATGATTGGAACGTCACAACTGTCTGTAGATGCTCTGCGTTTACGTTTTCTCCCATACACTTTGTGCGATTTAACCGAGAAGTGGCTTTACAACACAACCGCACATTCTATTTCAAAATAGGATGAATTTTTAAAAGCATTCCTAAAGAAATTTTATCCCAATCACAAGACTAGAAGTGTTCGGAGTGAAATTTTCAAATTTACCCAACTTTCCAATGAACCATTCTGGAAATGCTTTGAACGGTTCAAGGATCTTCTTATCCAATGTCCTCATCACGGAATCTCCAGATTGGATTTGTGTCGAATTATCTATGAGGGTATTGATCTTGCTACTAGTGAGATGCTTGAATCCATGTGTCAAGGCACTTTCATGACCAAAGATGATTGTGAAGCTTGGGAATACCTAGAAGATTTAGCTCAAAACACTTTACAATGGGAAAGTGTTAGACCACCACCGCCTAGGGAAGATGTCAATCAGCTCGATATTTCCATCATAATGAGAGCCGAAATGGTCGCAATACAAAGGAAAGTCGACGCTATAGAAAACAAAATCTCTTCAGTCTCCCTATACCAATACACACTTCCCAAAACCGTGTGTGGCTGCTGTTCAAACCCATCACATTTGACAGAAGAATGTCCTTTGAATGTACTGTTTCAAGGTCACACTAATGCTGCATTTCAGCAAAGACCTGGAAACGATCCTTCTTCTTCCTCATATAATCAAGATTTGAGGAATCACCCTGATTTTTCATGGATCCAACACCAACCTCAATACACGGATCTAAACCAGAACAATTTCCAAAGGGCTCTTCCACCACAACAGTAACCACTCCAATTGAGTCAGCACCCCTTTCAAACACAAAACTTTCAAAATCCGGTCAACACACCTGCACCGTCTAATCCTTTGCAGTTGACCGGTATTGATGAATCCTCTTCATTCATGAACTTGCTTTTGACAATAAAGACTTCCGTCGATGATATAAAGAAAAACTCCACTTCTCAAACGGAGAGTATTAAATCGATGGAAGCTCAAATTGCACAATTAAAAGCCGAAATGAGTGCAAGAGATAAATGGAATCTTCCAGCTTAACCCCTACCTGATCCTGGACCTTCACATTACACAAATGTGGATGCACTTACCACGTTGAGATCTGGAAGAGTGCTAGCCAATCATGTGGGTAAACAGATTGATGTTGAGGAATCAAGTGAAACCCAGGCTTCCACTTCCACTTCCACTTCCACTCACACTTCTACTTCTTACCCTATTTCGTCTAATTTACCGTCTTCTTCCGAGCCTATTCTCCGTTTTCTCAAAGGCTTAAAACCTCCACCCACTTCATCCTTCCCACCCCCATAAACTTCTCCACAAATGTTGGACCCAACACTTATTGATAGAGCTCCATTTCCAAATAGGTTGAGGCCCAACAAACCCAGTGCCCAAATGGAGAATCTTGTGGACATGTTTAAGCAAGTTAACATCAAAATCCCTCTCCTAGATGCTATCCAACAAGTTCCGTCCTATGCGAAAACTCTTAAGAACTTGTGCACTAGGAAGAGGAAGACTCAAGTGCCCAAGAATATATTCATGGCAAAGACTGTAGACACGGCTTTCCCCCAACAATTACCACGGAAACGTAAGGACCCTGGCTGTCCTACTATTTCCATTTCTATTGGGGAAAAACACATCAACCGTGCTCTACTAGACCTTGGCGCTAGTGTTAACTTGCTTCCATACTCGGTTTACAAGCAGTTATGTATCGGAGTGTTAAAGCCCTCAAGCATAACTCTCCAGATGGCTGACTGATCAATCACCAAACCTAGGGGTGAACTGGAGGATGTGTTAATAAAAATCGGGGAATTTGTATTCCCTGTGGACTTTATTGTACTTGATACATAGCCTGTAGCGAACCCACGGAATCAAATTCCGGTGATTTTAGGTCGCCCCTTTTTAGCCACTTCCAATGCTATCATCAACTGTCGTAATGGTTCTATGACCCTATCCTTCGGGAATAGGTCAATTGAGTTGAACATTTACAAGTTGGGAAGTGTACCCTCCGAACCTACTGCTCAAGCATGTTCTGTCGACTTAATGGATGTCGACAGCAGCGAATTTGATGATTCTCATGATACTGATCTAGACTCTTTTCATATGTTGTTATTATGTATCATACACATATGGACTCTTCTATCAGGTTGTCCGGGTCAACAACTTACACCGATTATGAACCGTTTTTAGAGTCTAAAGATCACCCCGCGCTTTGTGATGACATTATTCTTCGGGGTATTGATGGAACTTTTGAGGAAATCTTCGCTGATGAATTCGCATTTTTGAATGACACGGGTGTTGAGATGAGTTATCTCCCAATCAATGAAATTGAACCTCCACCCATTCCTCTGAACTGTAAAAAAGAATGCGAGTAATCCATCACATTCACTGCATCGTCTCTCCAAAACGAGACGCAAACACATTCTATTCCACCACTTACCCTTTCCCCACTTCTTCTTCCACCAACCTGAGCACTACATTGATAAAATTTTCGAATGGTGTTGGCGATAGTGCCCTCAGAGTCAATTATTGGATCACAGGCACGTGATTGCAATGATTGAGGGAGGACCTGTTCCAGTAGGACATTCTTACTCAAGATGATAATATGCTATTTGGTTTATCTTTATCATCGTGTACTGCTTTAGGTGACCTTACGAGTCGCTATTGCACGTTGATAGAGCCCCTAGGATTCTTTCTTGACTACCAGAAGTATGAGGGCGATCATATACGTTAGAGCTGGAGTTTATAAGCACATCCTTAAAAGGTCCCTAGTCGTGGTAGTTTCGAGACAGGGCATCGATACTCCGGAGTAGACTAGTGTATAAAGTCGAGACCCCGACGAGGGGCGGTGGCCGGTCTCACAAGCCACTGGTGTCAGTTGGTTCACCTAAGATGTATAAAAGTGCTCAATGGGTTATGAGTACACCGGATAGGACTCGCCGAGGACCTGCTAGTTGGTATTATACTTGACGTCAGATAGCAGTTCCCTGGTGACATGTATACAGGTTAGTTCATCGACCTGAGATCGTCATTTGTCTCGTATGAGTTCCCACTGTGCTTTGATTACTACCCTACCATGCTCAAAGGAGACGTGCAAACAGGTTTTAGTTGGGTACAGTCCCGAGCCACATGGAGGCAGTGAGCGGATCTGCAGGGGTTCGTCTCTCCCGGTCTTGGGGGTGAGGTCGTGCTGTGTCTAGGAGAGCCAGTACATGAAAAGTCCTTGGCCAAGGCAGGAGTTTTGCTGGTAGGTATTCCAGTAGTATCTCAGGGTGTTCTAGGCTACACTCCGACACGACTTGTACCGCTTTTGGGGGTTTGACTTTTACCAACCCCCTAGGCCTGCCATGCGATGCTCATAGACGAACGGACCGGACTGTACGAATATTGTCACTGACAGGCACAGTAGGGTGTCAGGATGAGTTCGCTCATCGACGTCCCTTTTGGTCAATAGCTGGTAGCCCGTCACGTATGGCTAATACCTCTGACGTGATAGTGGTTAAATCCACAGCCATAGTATTGACGAGTCTTTAGAGTCCACCACACACAGTTACTCAGGTTTTGGACGAAACGCTGTAGAGTCCGTATGGAGATATGGCAGGGTTCGATCAGATACGTGCGGTATTGCACGGATCATGATCGGACGGATTTTACTAGCCGGCTTTGGTTTAAGCCGGATCCTAGTATTAGACAGTGTAGTTTTGTCTCTTTGCATTTGTGTTCAGTGGGAATACAAATGCGGGCATGTATATGCAGTAGCGGGGTTTTCCTGTAATTTATTACGGGATCAATTTTCTGATGTTTCCAGTTTGCATTCCGTTCCGGCCGGTTTTCCATTGTTCCTTCACGGCCGGACTTTCTGATGGAGGGGGTTATTTGCAGTTGTGCAAATAACATTTGTGGAGGGGTTTTCTTGCATTTTGTGGCTTCATGATTGTTCTCTCATCATGAGATTCCTTTTGGGTCATTCCTTGCATTTATTGAGAAGGGAAATGAAAAGATTTGGATGAGAGGTTGGTGTGACTTATATTTATCATTATTCATATTCTTTTCTCCACTTGCATTTGCTTGCAATTTTTCCTCCACCCTTTTCTTGGAGGGGCCGGCCACATCCTAGGGGAGAGAGAGAGAGGAATTCATTTTTGTGGGAAAATCTTCATCTCATTTGGCTTGCTTCAAAAATCTCTCACTACTCTCCAAAGTTCATTCGTCGCTTCCTCCACCATGGCAACTACATAAACCCCAAAGAGACATGGTTTGTACACTTGCCTACAGCATTCCTTGGACGCGTCGGCTAGCCAACTTCGCGCCCGAGTTGCCTCGGTCCAGAGGTGGGAGCCCGTAAAAGAAATCGGCTACGTGGTGCCCTTTCCGACGAGGAGGTGACGGATGGAGATTCCGCGGGAGATCGGAGTGGAGACGAAGACCGAAGGACACGGATCGCTTGGTATACTTCTCTACTCCTTTTATTGTTTGCTAGTAGCTAGGTTAATGGTCCGATCCGGGAATTTTTGTGCGCGGTGGTACCGGTTTTCTAGTTTGAAAAGTTTATCGTTTCCGGCGTCGGATCGACTGCCGGGGCGCCGCCGTGCACTTACAAATGGTTGGTGTTAACTTTCGGTCTTTGCAAAGATTGGCATCGACCACTGATGTTTGACCCCTCTTGTGATTTCAAAGATTAACATTGTTTAACACAAGTTTGGGGGGCGTATAATCTGGCTCTTGAAAAGAAAATTTTTACACAGAAAATGATGAGCCAAGAATAAGTTTTGGGGATGATTTTCACTTAAATATTTTGCCCCCATTAATAAATTTCCTCCCAGGCTTACAGGTTTTTGAGATTTAGCGCATGGCAACAGTGAGGACACTGTTGAAAACAAGTTTGGGGGAGGTTTGTGCTTATTTTCGTATCATTTGCATCATACTTTGCATAAGCACAAAACATTTTCAAAATCTATAAAAATTTAAAAAAATTTTATGTACATAAATAAGATAATAAAAGATTAGATAGTGAAAAATTACATCCAAAAGATTAGAAAAATTTAAGAAAACCTAGAAAATTAGAAGTTTTCTTATACGAACTAGTAATAAGTAGTTATGAGCCGTGGTCTCAAGGGTTAGTAAGATAAAGGAAGTCACTAATCTGAGGATAAAAATAAGTCTGAAAAATAGTTCCTATTCTGTAAGCCAAACATTTTGAACGTTGATACCCTACTATATGCACTTACGCACGTCTTGAAAATCGGGATAGTAGAAGATACCTTGAAATGCTCTTGTCTAAAAGCCAAAGTATGAAGGAAATAAAAAAATGAATAAAATATAAAAATTGTGAAAAAAATGAACACTAATTTTTTTATCGCCAAGGCAGCAATAAAAAAATATAGCGAGGGTGTTTTATCGCCTAGTGCCTTAGACCAACAGGTCTGGGAGTCACTGCTAAGCCTTAGGTGGTGCAAGACGAGGAAAAACACCGTATAAGCAAGCACATGAGTAATCGGTCGGTTAGTAACTCAAGAAGTATTAACGGTCGCATGAAAGTTTGTGAGCAACTTCATCTAAATATTCATTAATTAAAAAGTACTGAGGCAGATGGACAAGAGTATGATAGCTTGAATTGAATTCTCCGGGTGTAGGGATGTATTTTACACACACGTAGGGTTATATGATCGATGTTTGGAAGAAAGGTAGGAATGAAGAATAAAGACGATGTTTTATTAAGGGATGATGTGATTTCTAACATCTTTTCATGACTATTAAGATAGGGCTCATGACAACCGAAAAGCTAGTATAGTTGGAAACTTTAATTTTCAAAGCTTTTCTTTTACAATTCTTATTTTTATATGTAACTTTCACGGTCTTCCTTTTATTATTGGATTTTGTGGGTGTAATCCGCTGAAAACCCTCAGGAGACAACACTCCTCCTACTAGGGACACCTAGTGGTTTAAAGGCTTGTTGCACGTGCTCAGTGCAATCGTGTTTCCTACGAAAGTGTGCTAGTTAGTTTTTCTCTTTCTTTATTTTTTCCTTCTCTTTTTAATAAAACAATTCGATCAAGATGACCGAATATAAATTTGGGGGAATTTGATCAGTCGAAAATATTGCATTTTTAACATGACAATTTCCCTACCATTTGCACTCATCTAGAGGTATTCGGTATTAATATAACACATATTAGCAAATTGACTGTAAATACCAAATAACTTGTGTTATATATTAAAACCGACATTTCAGAGGGAAATTGAGTGTTTATCATTGCATCGTATAATCTTTGTATAGCGCAACACCTGTCTCGAGAATCTGTGTAGGAAATTCCAGGAGAAGAGCTGACACAGTTAAAAGTACTGTTAAAAATACGCCAAGTCCAAGACTTGAGATCTGGCAGTGATCAAGGAAGAATTATGAAATTACACACATCAGAAATGTTTTAAAACGCCAACAACAAGCAGCACAGAAATTTCCATTCACAGAGGGCACCAAAGGACCGCGGATCCGCGGCCAAAGGCCCATTCCCGCCGCAGATCCACGGCTCAATGATGACATCATCACTCCATATTTTCTCCACGTGGCTCCTGTAACGGCCTCAGCTTCCAGAAGATTCCAGAAACACCACGTGGCTTCATCCAGAAGGCTCGGCCTAACAACCTAACTCTAGAATATTCCTTCCAACTAACTTCTTCTAGAAGTCTCTCTCTAACAAACTTTTGGAGGGAAATTTAAAATTTAAATTCTAGATCTAAGGGTGAGAGGCTTATAAAAGGAAACATAGATCTATGTTCATTAGTTGTTCATTAACCAACAATTCACCCACAAGTTGAGTGACACAACTTGTGCATTCAAACCCTAATCCTAATTCAAAATCCAAAGCCAAAAATCAAGAACACCGAGTACCAAATCAAGCGAGAAGCCTTCAACCTTTTAGGAGCGAAGCCGATCTTCATCCGAGCAAGTGATCCAAGACGATCCGCGACTCATGATGACGAGCGACGCCAAATCGACGATCGAGTTCTTTCCTCATTGTAGATTTTGAGAGAATTGTAACAAAATTGTTGATAAATAAAAGGTGAAATTGTTTATCTTGCTTTCTTTACATTCTTGCATCATGATTAGATCTCGATTTATGATTGTGTTCTTTGATATGATGTTTGAGTAAAACTCCGCTCGTGAAGGAGTCGAGAGAATCAATAGATGATGATGTTTACAATTCTTGAAAGGATTCTTAATTCTTGAAAGAATCAATAGATGCTATAAGTTTTGTAAACTCTTGTAAATTGAAGAATCGACAACCTATTTTCGAGCGATACCTTCTTGATTGTGTTCGCTCTTAATTAGTGATCTACGATAGATTCTTGAATTTACTAGAGACTACTTTGTGAATGGGGTTCATTAAAAGGACAAAGGATGAGATGAAGAAACCCTAGTTTCTTTAAAAGATCCTTAAACCTCGATAGGTTGTTATCAATCTTGCATCAATTCATTAATGGATAAGAAAACGTAATCAATAGTTTTCATCACGTTTATAGATTCGATCGATTCCTACGAGCTTCACTTCGATTCTTAATTATTGGATTGGATAACATCAATTCTTAATTCTTGATTTTAAATGTTTTCTTGTTAATTAGATTTAGATCTAGATAATTCTTGAATTCACTTTTAAATCTTGAATTGAATTGTCTTTTCTCTTTTCTTTAATTTTCAATTCATCTAATTCAAATTCGAACGGATCTCATTTTCCCTATGGACGATCCGCACTCGCTAACGCGCTACAATCGACACCGTTATTGATTGCGGTCAAAAAATTCTTTGGTTGTGATTTCTTACACATTTCTTATATACACACAAAGAACGAATCAATCAATTTTTCTCAAAGACCAGGATTGGACTATGATGAAACTTTTTCACCAGTGGCTATGCGTAAATCTATTTGGATCCTACTTGCCATTGCTGCCTTTCATGACTATGACATCTGGCAGATGGATGTTAAAACCGCTTTTCTAAATGGATGTTTAGAAGGATCAACCAGAGGGTTTCATTGATAGTGGGAGTAGCGGAATGGTGTGCAAGTTGCTTAAATTCATTTATGGATTAGAGCAAGTTTTCTATTATATTAGTATTAGTTAGTGATCCTGGCATCGTGGAGTTGGAACATCTGCTTTGATGAGACGGTCAACGAATTTGACTTTATCAAAAATGTAGATGAACCTTATATTTATGAAAAGATTGTAGTGAGAATTGTGGTATTTCTCGTTTTATACGTTGATGACATTCTCCTGATGGGAAATGATATTCCTATGCTACAATCGGCCAAGCTATTCTTGTCGCAGAAGTTCTCTATGAAAGACCTGGGTGATGCCTCGTACATTCAGGGGATTAAGATCTATTGTGACAGATCTAAAAGAATGTTGGGACTTTTACAGTTAAGGTACATAGATACCGTAGTAAAGAGGTTTAGTATGGAAGATTCTAAGAGCGATAACTTGCCCGCTTGTTACGAAATTACCCTCTCAAAAGAGATGTCCCCCAAGACTGATGAGGAGAAGGCTCGCATGAGTATAGGTTCCCTACGCTTCGGCGGTAGGGTCAATAATGCATGCGATGTTATGTACCAGATTAGATGTAGCTTACACACTTAGCATAGTAAGCAGGTATCAGTCCAGCCCAGGTGAGAAGCATTGGATAGAACTAAAGAACATTCTTAAGTACCCGAGAAGGTCTAAGGAGATGTTCTTGGTGTACGGTAATGGGGACATCCAGATCGAGGCTTTTACCGACTCTAGCTTCCACAGTGACAAGGGTGACTCTAAATCTGTCTCGGGTTATGTGTTTACCCTCAACGGAGGGGCGGTCTGTTGAAAGAGTTCCAAACAGGACACTGTAGCAGACTCGACAATGGAGGCTGAGTACATCGCTGCTAACAATGCTGCGAAAAAGGCAGTCTGGATGGGAGAGTTCATTTCTAAACTTCAGGTGGTTCCATCCATTGCTAATCCAATACCTTTGTATTACGATAATAATGGAGCCATGGCTTTGGCAAAGAAACTATGGTCCCATCAGAAATCCAGACATATCTTGAGGCGGTATCAACTAATCAAGGAGATCGTGGATCGCCAGGAGATCAAGGTGCGGAAAGTATAAATAATGGAAAACACGGCAGATCCATTCACCAAGGCCATCCCTTAAGTCCAGTGCGAGAGACTGTTCGAGATGTTAGGTATGCAGTACGCCGGCAACTGGCTCTAGTGGAGACGTTGGATACTTAATACGCCAATTACATGGCTTAGTGCAAGTGGGAGATTGTTGGATATGTATGCCCTAGAGGCCTTCATTGTATAGGATGCTAGGGATATGTATGTACAGGACAATCTTGCTCGATATGATAATGTGTTATTTGGTTTGTCTTTATCTTAACATGCGATGTGTTTTACTTAGTATTTCATATCTTGTATACATGTTGATAAAGTCCGTAGAATCCTTACTTGACTACCAGCGTTGTGATGGCAATCATTCTTGTGGGAGCTGGGTAGTCGATAAGCATATCCTTAAAATGTCCCTAGTCGCGGGAGTATCGAGACTGGGCATCGATACTCTAGAGTAGACTAGTGTATACATATCTAGATCCTGAAAAGGGGCGATGGATTGGTCCCGCAGCTATTGGTATGGTGCACATAAGATTGTATACAGGTGCTCACTAGGGATGAGTACACTGGACGGACTCGTCGAGAATTGGCTTGATGGTATTATACCTAGCGTCAGATAGCAGTTCTATGGTGATATGAGTGTAGATAGTCTATTGACCTGAGGTCATCATTTGTCTCGTGTGAGTTCCTCCTGTATTTTGATTACTATCCTACCACGGCTCTACTGAGTCGTGCAAACATGTTTTAGTTGGGAACAGTCCTGAGTCACATGGTGGCAGTTAGTGACTGTCGAGAATTCGTCTCTCCCTGTATAGGGAGTCAATGTCGCGCCGTGATCGGTTGGCCAACAATAAAAGTCTCTGGCCAGGGCGGATTGAGAATTACTGATAGTAGGACCAGTAGATTCTTGGATGCTCTTGAGCCACACCGGCATGACATGTCAGGTTATTAGGGGTCTGACATTTTCTACCTCCTAGACCCGGCATGCGATACTCTGAGACGAACAGACTGGACAGCATGGAGATTGTCACAGATAGGCTCAGTAGAGGTTTGGATGAGTTCGCTCGTCGGCCTTCTTTTCGATAGGTACCTAGGTAGCCATTAGATAGAGCTAGTGCTACTGACGGACTTGTGGTTAAACCCACTGCCAGCGTACTATCGAGTCTTTAGAGTCCCACACAGAGGGTTTTCCTGGTTCAGGCGAAATGATGTAAAGGTTGTATGGTTTTACGTACAGGGTTCTGATCATATACGTGTACTGGCTACACGGATGTTGTTCGGACGGATAATATTAGTGGGCTTTGGTTTAAGCCGGATTCAAGTATTATATTATTAGATTATTATTATCTCATTGTATTCATATTTTTTGCAGTACGAATACGGGTATGTATATATGGTGAGGGCATTCTTTTAATTTCACGAGAGATATTTCTAGAAGAGGACACCTCATTATTGCATTTATCTATTTTTGGAAATAGATTAATGAGGTGGATAATGGAGATGTTTGTGGCATGGTTGAAGCATGGATAATTTATTTGTTTATTGCATTTGACTTTACTATTTAAGCATGGTTGCTTATTTTCTATTGAAAATATTGCATGCTTGATTATTGTGAATGACTTTGCCATTTCTCACTTGCCTCTTCACTCAAGCTCATTTTTCTTGCTCTTTCTCTCTCTATTTTTCCTCTTCTCCTTCCTCAAGTCATAACCCTCATATGTGTTGTGAATCCTAGGGTTTCTTGAGATAAAATAGTCTAATTAACATTCTACATTTCCTAAGCTATCTAGATTAGCAAACTAGATACCTTAGTTACCTTATTCTTGATGTTGAAGCTTAGACTAAAGTCTCTCGGCTAGATCATCTTCGACACGAGGAGGCCAATGACCGAGTTTGATCCAAACTGTCTAGGAGCTTAAGAAGAGGATAAGAAGATCCGAAGGACTTGAACTCTAAAGGTATAAAACTCTTTCACAAGTAGTTTAGAAGCTCTTTGTAGTTTTGCTAGTTAGGGTTTGCGTTAAGATCCTGGAGTTTTGGTCGATGTTGCAAGTTAAAAATCGTTTTTTGTGAATTCCGCCTCCCCATGAACCCACGGGGTGTGCGACATCGACTTACACTCTTAACCTTAGGAACTTCCAATCCATTCTATAAACCCATATTGAAAATTTGCTTTGTAGACTCTTTTGTAAATGAGTATTTCCTACTCATCCTTTCTTCAAGAGAACTCTTTGATTGGTTATCATCCAATGATTTCACTTGTCGAGAAGATATTTGTATTTGTTTTGAATCCAAAGAATCTACGGGAGTGTCAACCGTTAAGGATATAACCTGTTTTCCCTTTTGGTTATTACGAGGCTTATAGGTTTTCTCCGTCTTCTCTTGCGGAGATATCCAATAATCCCTAAACAACTCTGGATATACATTTTCTAAAGTCATGATTTGATCAATTAGGGAAGCAAATGTCACATTCTTTACTGATACCATGAAAAGCTTAACCTTCCCAGGGATTTTACTGAGTAGCAGTTGGACTGACTGCTTTTTGGGCATTGGTAGCTCGCAACGAATACTAGCCATTCTCCATTTCCGCACAAATTCGAGTAATGATTCTCCTTTCATAGGATTCATTAAGGTAAGATGAGTAAGCGTCATATTATCTGTGACATTACCCTTAAACCTATGCTTGAATTTCTCCACGAGCTGGTTGAAAGTGAGTATTGAGCTTGGTTCTAACTCAGCAAACCAGTTAAACGCGATGCCATATAAACTCTTTGGGAATTGCCTTAAAAGAAACTTGTCACTCCTGATTGAATCACCACCACAAACTACTTTAAAGTGAGCCAGATGCTGTTCAGGTTTTCCTGTTTCGTTATATGTACGAAAGAATGGTATCACATACCCTGAAGGATACGCTTCATCATTATACTCATTTGGATATGGCTAGTTTGCTACTGGCACTATTGCTTTTTGCTTCAACCTTGTCATCTGTTCTATGATGATTTCTGCAGAGCATCAACATCCATATCAGTAATGGATGAAGGATATGTTGTTGATGTTGAAGGCATTGTATTAGGAGTTATTACAGCTGAATTAATTGCCACTACTATTGTTGCTGCAGGTCCCGCAACCACTTGAGGCTGATTAATTTCCCTTACAGGTGGAACAACCCCCTGTTCACTACCGGTATTGTTTGACGAGTAGGAGTCACTTCCCTCCTAGGTGCTCTAGTTGCAAAGTTTTGTGGGACTGCGGCTAGTTCTGCTCTTTCAGCAGGCGAGTCTTGCCTAGGTTATTTTTCCAGGCTCTGAACCTGAGCGGACAAGACCTGGATGATGGTCGTTAGATTGGCCGTCTGTTCTTGCATTTCATCAATTTGACCATCTATGTTCCTTAACAGAATGTTTTCATCCATATTATCGACGTTAGCCTCTTGCATAGGATTATTTTGATCCGGTGGAGGAAGGTTATCTGCTTCATTTCTTAAAAAGACCTCCTATAGAATAGGAAGATTCAACAGATCGATATTTATTTTAGCATATGCTTGAGGGAGATTATCTTGACTCTTTGTACGGGCTGACGGACCCTTTCGTCGGCTAGCCTGCGGGTCGTTTGGATTATTTGAACCGACCATCCGACAGATGCGCACTATCACGCCTCGCTTCCCAAAGTATGGTAGCGAGACGAGACTCAGTCCACAACCTAAATATATTGAGTGAGGGACTCAACTCGATACAGTTATATTAAGCGTATAAATAGAAAAATGCAGGTAATGTACCAAAAAAATAAAATAAAAGCACAACCATTTATTACGTCAACTTAAATCTTATTACATCACTGGTATCAATAAAAAGAAAGTCATTACATAGAATCTAGTAAAGTATACCATAAATAGGCGGGCAATAAAGAAAGATAACTAGTGCTAGCAATCTGTAGATTGCTCCGCATAGTCGTCCATAGTGGCCTCCATTTCTTCGTCTCCAACTCGTTGCTCGTACATATCTAACAGACATCCTAGAAGAAGACAGGAGGAAAGGAATATCCGTCAGCGAGTTATACTTAGTAGGACATCCCACACAGATATAGAAAAGTAATAGGTGTGTGTAGTGCACATATATCCTATATAAAAGGTATGCGTAAGTGTCAGGTATTAGTTATGAGCTAGTGGTAATATACATACGTTAAGTTTAGTAAGGTAAGGGTACCAGGTTCTCGGGACTATTCCGTTTGTACCCACGAAACAATAGCTGGTGTAAGAGATGTTCTGTTTACAGCTCGAAACCATAGCAAGTTATTGTTGGGATGCAAGTGTTCTTTAGCAGGTGCAGCGAAAGCGATGAAAATGGGTAACAAAAATATTCTAAAAGCACAAGCATCTGCAAACCAAGTAATCATGCCAAACACTAAAAATTGCAAGCAATAAAAAAGCAAGAGAGGGTTAGAAGGGGCTACAACCTTTGTAGAGTGTCTGATCGTCTATCAGAAGACCATAACTAGACTCGTGAGCTCCTAGGTGGGTGTAAAAACTGACCGCCCCACCGTAGATGATCCACGGTGAAAAGAACTAGCCTGAAGCTCTATCTGTTGGATATATGTATGCCTTAGAGGCCATTATATGATAGTGGATGTATTTATACATGTATATATATATATATATATATATATATTCCGTGTACATTCTTGCTCGACATGATAGTATGCTATCTGGTTCTTCTTTATTTGACATGTTGACTTGATCATGCTTTAATTCATTTACACGTGTTGATAAAGCCCTGAGGATATTTTCTTGAATACTCTGATTATGATGGAGAACATACTAGTGGGACGTCTGTAGTTTATAAGCATATCCTGAAATGTCCCTAGTCGTAGGTGTATCGAGATGGGGCATCGATATACCAGAGTAGACTAGCGTATATGATACTAGACCCATATGATGGGCGATGGATGTTCCCACATCCATTGATTTTTGACATCGAGATCATATGCGGGTGCTCAGTGGAGACTGGGTACACTGGACGGACTCGCCAAGAACTCCTATATGGTATTATATCTATCGTCGGATAGCAGTTCTCAGGTGACACTGGTACAGGTTAGTCTGTAGACCCGAGATCGTCATAGAGTCTTGTGTGTTCTCCTACTGTTCTTTGATTACCACCCTACCACGGCTCTACTGAGCCGTGCAAACATGTGGATTTTGGGTACAGTCCCGAGACACATGGAAACAGTGAGCAAAAGGAGGGGTTTCGTCACTCCCGGTATTGGGAGTTGATGCTGTGCCATGCTCGATTGGCTATATCGATAAGTCCCTGGCCAGGGCTATTGAGATTTACTGATAAGTGTTATCAGTAGTTTCTTGATCTGTTATAGACTATTTATCGGCACGACTTATTGAGTTATTGGGGTCGACGTTACCATCCCTAGACCCAATATGCAGCATATCTGACGAAGAGACCGGACTGTAAGGTAGTGTTGCCGGTTGGCTCGACGGGAGTTATGACAAGTTCGTTTGTTTTTTTTCTGATCGCTCAATACCCAGGTGGCCGTTACATTTTGCTGACCTCTTGCGGCTTGGGGGTGCTTGATATGATCATCATTCACTGCCGGCGTTTTGACGAGTCTTAGAGTCCCACAATGGAGTTACCTAGCCTAGGCGAAACGATGTGGTGCGCATATGAGATATGCGTGGGGACCCGATTAAATGCGCGTATGTGATACTGTATATTAATTGGGCGGTTTGCTATTGGTCAGGTCGTATGTGATATGACCACTTTGCTAAATGAAGTGTTGATTTATCATTGACCATTAGCTTTTTCACTTTAAACCCTTCTTATCTTTTATTGTATGCATGCATGTATGCATTTATTCTCATTGATGCACATATGGATGTGCATGCACACATACATGCATACACTCTTGTATCATGGTTGTTGATACAATGGATGGTGCAAATATAAGACTCACACTTATAAATATGTTGATATTTCTTTTTGGATAAAAGAAAATGGAAATGGAAATTCTATCATGCTTGATTATTTTATTCACCCATTAACCTTTGCATTAACCTTGAGTTAATTTCCATGGCTATTTTGCATCCAAATGAAATATCTAGATATTTATTAACTAGGGTTAAAGGTGAGAAGAAGAATATATATATATATATATTTTCTTTTCTCATTTTTATCTCTAAGCTTATCATTATCTTTGAGCTCTTCATCTTGCCATCTTCTTCTTCCTCACTCTCTTACTCTCTAGCTTTTAGTAGTGAACAAAAGAGTGATCAAGTTAGGGTTTTGAAGTGAGAAAACAAACCACATCACCATTCTACACTACTCTTGTCCATTAGTTTAGAGTGTTGGCTTCAATTTCTTCTCTTGATCTAGTGAAGCTTCTTGCTTGGACAAAGAGGAAACCGGGTGGATCGTCTGGGCCTAGAGGACCTCAAGCGAGTTTCTTTCAACTCTCAAGTGCTCAAGGAGTCTAGTGTAGGGAGATACAAAGGTTGTATTCTCAAACTCTAGCCTTTTACTACTTGTGTTGGTGTTAAAAGTCTTCTTACCCTAGCTTTTCTAGTATGATCCTTAGGATGTTTTCTCTAGCACCCTATAATTTTTAATATGGCATGCGTGTTGCTACCAAACCCTTGTAGTGGTGCTGGAAAAATCCCTACACTATCATCATCTTCAAGTGGAGAAACTCTCTAAAGAGACTTGATAAGTGTAAAGGGAGGTATTGTGGTTAATAAAGACTCTCTATTTTCAAAATTTCCCTCACTAATTTATGACATGCCATTTTTGTAGAGAGAAAGCTCAAGAAGAAGAGGAAGAAGAAGATGGTTGCTAGGAAAAAGAATAAGTCTAGGCTATTCTTTTCCTTTTCTCATATTTAATGACATCTCATATTCCTTCTCTCTCTCCTCTTTGTTGTCACACAAAGATAGAGAGGGGAGGGGGAAGGGCCCCACCATCACATGGTTTAACATATATTATCAAATGATAAATATCAATTTACAGAAACTCACACACGTGAACTTATAACCAAAATCAGAGCGAGAATATATATTTATATATATTATGATAAGAAGTATATGTATTCAATACACATACACATCATTTATCAAATACATGATAAACCATCAATATCATATACTACATAGAGAATGTGTATCATATACACAATAATAGAAACCATATCTCATATACGGTTATTAAGTCAACACGTGACTTAATATTCTGGCTTTAAAACCGGCTATTATCTTTGGACGTTCGATTAAATCATACATTTAATCAAACTCCTGCACATATCCTAAATGCACACCACATCAACGTTTTGCCTTTGTGAGCACTTTCGTTGCGGGACTCTAAAGATCTGTCAATACGCTGGTAGTAGGTTAAACAGGATCGTATCCACTTGAATCTGAAACACTTTCAGATTCAATCCCCTCTTGGGTTAACCCATAAGCTCGTCAGTGGTACTACCTACACGTAATGGCTATCTAGGTATGAGAAAGATAACGGTTGACCGATGAACAAACTCATCCGGACCCGATAAAGTCTATAAGCGACGAATATCATACAGTCCGATCTCTTCGTCAAAGAATATCGCATATCGAGTCTGGAGGGATGGAACTGTCAGACCCTCAATAACCCAATAAGTTATGCTGATATTGGCTTATTACCATTCGAGATACAACTGATAACACTTATCAGTTTATCTTATCTTCCTTGGCCAAGGTCTTCTGATTATAGTCATGTCCTACACAACACAATATCAATTCCCTATACCGGAAGAGACGAATCCCTTCGACCGCTCAGTGCCTCCATGTGCTTCGGAACTATACCCAATTAAAACCTGTTTGCATGACTCATTAGAGCTGTGGTAGGATAGTAATCAAAGTATAGTAGGAACACACAAAAGATACTATGGCGATCTCAGGTCAAGGGACTACCTTGTACTATCAACACAACAGAACTGCTATCTGACAATTGGTATTATACCATCTAGGAGATCTCGGTGAGTCCATTCAGTATAACTCATACTCTAATGAGCACCTGTACAATCCTCGGTGTCAAACACCAATAGCTGTGGGATTAGCTATCGCCCTCCAACCTGGACAGAAGCCGTATACACTAGTCTAAACTGGAGTACCGATGCCCAGTCTTGAAACTAGAGAGCACAAGTTGTTGGATATAGTGCCCTCAAAGTCAATTATTGGATCGCAGGTACGTGATTGCAATGATTGAGAGAGGGCCTATACCGATAGGACAGTCTTGCTCGAGATGATAGTATGCTATGTGGTTTGTCTTTATCATCGTGTACATGCTTTAGTTCACTATTGCATGTTGATAGAGCCCATAAGATTCTTGCTTGACTGCCAGCATTATGATGGCAATCATATATGTGGGAGCTGGGGTCTATGAGCACATCCTTAAAGTGTCCCTATTCGAGGAAGTTTCGAGACAGGACATCGATACTCCAGAGTAAACTAGTGTATACAGTCGAGACCCCGACAAGGGGCGGTGGCCGGTCTCATAAGCCATTGGTGTCAGTTGGTTCACCTAAGATATATACAGGTGCTCATTGGGTTATGAGTACACCGGACAGGACTCGCCGGGAACATGCTAGTTGGTATTATACATAACGTCAGATAGCAGTTCCCAGGTGACATGTGTACAGGTTAGGCTGTCGACCTGAGATCATCATTTGTCTCATGTGAGTTCCCACTGTGCTTTGATTACTACCCTACCACAGCTCAAAGGAGTCGTGCAAACATGTTTTAGTTGGGTACAGTCCCGAGCCACATGGAGGCAGTGAGCGGATCGTCAGGGATTCGTCTCTCCCGGTATTGGGGGTGAGATCGTGCTGTGTTTAGGAGAGCCATTACACGAAATCCCTGGCCAGGGTAATCGAGATTTACTGGTAGGTATTCCAGTAGTATCTAAGGGTGTTCTGGGCTACTCTCCGACACGACTTATACAGCTTTTCGGGGTCTGACGTTTACCAGCCCCCTAGGCCCGATATGCGATACTCATAGACGAATGGACCGGACTGTACGGATATTGTCACTGTCAGGCTCAGTAGGGTTTCTGGATGAGTTCACTCGTCAGCTTCCCTTCCGATCAATATATCGGCAACCGTTACGTACAGCTAATACCTCTGACGTGCTAGTGGTTATACCCAGTACCAGTGTATTGATGAGTTATTAGAGTCCACCACAGACAGTTTCCCAAGTTCGGGCGAAACGTTGTAGAGCCCGTATGGATATATGGCGGGGTTCGATCATACTCGTGCATTTGTGCACGGATCAGGATCAGACGGATAATACTAGCGGGCTTTGGTTTAAGCCGGATCCTAGTATTATTGTGTAGGAATATTTTTTGTCTCATTGCATTTGTATTCGGTCGGAATACAAATGCGGGTATGTATTTACAGTTGAGGTGTAATCTCGTATTTCGCTACGGGATTATTTTGGGAGTTGCCAGTTTCTTTTTTCCGTATTTAACATCTTATCCTTTCTTTAATTATTATTGTGAGCTTTGACAATTGACCTCGACCTCTTTGCCATCCCTTGCACTGAATTCCCTGGGCAGCGCTGTGGGGATCATTTCGAGCAGCATGGGCAGCTTGCTTTCTTTAATAAGGCATGGGCTTCAATCAATGCAGTGTCTGGTGGCTGATTTTGTGCTTGAGGGGGTTCTCTGCATATTCTCCATGTTTTGATATAGGGGGTCTTCTGGAATTTCGCCAGCAATTGAGAACGGGGAAGGGGTTTTCTGCTGTGGGTGGCCTGCAATTTTGGTGGTGAGGGAAATGGGATTAATTTGAAGGGGTTTATATTCTTTTGGATAGCTTGATTAATTCCCTCAATACATTCCTTTCCAACACATCTTATTTCCACTGAGTGCATTCTTGAGTGGTCGAGCACACTATTTTCACAGAGAGAAATTAGTGTGGGTGAGCTGATTTTGGTTTTTCTCCATGCAAAGGAAAAAATCCTATGCTTACATGTTCATTCCAATTGTGGCAACTCCAATTAACCTCCATCCGATCATTCGGGTGTCTTGAGACAAAATATTCTACATCTTCTCTATTTCAATCTTGGACATGTCGGCTGGCAAATTTCATGTCCGAGTTGCCTCGGTTATGAGACGGGAGCCCGTATAAAGATTCGTTGATGTGGTGCCCTTCCGACGAGGAGACCGGAGAGCGGATTTCACCAGGACAGCCGCAACAAGGTATGGGAGCGGATTGAAGACCGAAGGACACAGATCGATCGGTATAATTTCCAAACTCCTTTTACAGATTGCTAGTTTACGGTTAATGGAACGATCCGGGATTTTGGGTCGCGGTGGTCCGGTTTCGTAAAAAGTTTTTGTTCCGCGTCTGGCGTCGTTTGATGGCCGGAGCGACGTCGTACCCCAACACAAGTGACCGGATTCTAAAGTCCAGTGGGAGACCATCTCGAGGAGTCGGGACCGGGTCTCCTAACTCTAGAATTGGTGTGGTCACTTGCCGCTCTCGTAGGGGTCTAGGGTGTGGAATTGACTATTCATCACGACCGTAGAATCCGTATTTTCTATTGTTGGCTAAATACTAAATATGGACGTCCTAATATAACCTATATTATCATATCTGTATTTCTGCTGCCTATATTTTGTGATATGATCGTTTAATATATCTGAAACGAATGGTATATTATATATGAGATACATAATAGACGCTGCTTATGTTTTACACACGTGTTAGTCCCGTCCCGGTATGCCGTTAGGTAAGTAACCTAACGGTGCATAACGGAACATTGCGGCGAATGCGGATGGTATAAGCGTACGTTGTATTTTCGTTTCTTTTCTGTTATTGACTTAAGGACTTAAATGATGAGACTACATTAATATGATTAATGTAAAGAAAATAAACCAAAAAAAATATTGTAGAATCGGATTTGAAAACCACTCGGTTTTTTATGAAAAATCTACATTTCAAACTTGCGGAGCTTAAGCCACTCCTTTTTGAAAAACCATTTGATTCTAAGACGATATCAAGTTCAAAGTGTTAAAGATTTTCTTAAAAATCATCCGCAACCCTTCGTCATTTTAGGAAGTAGAGTACTTAGTATTCGTACTACGTTTGTTGACCTTAGCCAAGGCGTAGTGTACGGTAGCTAAGCGATGTCTTCCTACAATGCATATGATGCAGATTAATTGGGACGGGCATGTGACTTTGATGACCTTAGCCAAGGGTCATGTGAACGGGTCTAATTAATCAAGAAATGACGGGTTGAACTTGACTAGTGCTTGTGATTTGTTGACCATAGCCAAGGTCATGAGTGGTATGGGTAAAAACCGCATCGAAAGTTTCAAGAGTTGAAATTTGCAATGAGATTGCATGCCTTCCATATGATTGTTGGATCCCGATCCCACTGTGGGCAATAGTTGCTCCCAAGAGAGTTTTGCAGTTTATAATTAGCTAACCCATTAAGTGTCTAGAAAGGTGTTAACGGGGCTACGCCTCTGGAAAGACGAGATTTATATTAATTAGGTCCGTGCGAAAGTACGGGGAGCCTCCCTCTAGTACCGACACTGGCCTAGCTGAACGGTTAGCGAAGTTGTAAGCTGTAATTAATCCTGGCCAGTTTTCTTTTTATGGGTTGAAAGAAAAACTTGATTAAAGCAGTGGAAGACATCGATTAGATAAGTTAATAACCAATTTGATCTTTTGCAAGAGCTTTCGCTGAGTATATTCTTTTCTCTCTCTTAATGGCAAATACCAATGACAGGACTCAAGCTTCTACTAGATAAAAATAAACTGAATGGGACCAATTATAAAAACTGGCTGAGAAATCTTAAGATTGCCTTGACTTATGATAAGGTATCATATGTCCTCACGGCTCCAGCCCCGCCCGTCCCAGGTCCTAAATCCTCAGTTGCAGATATTGAAGTCCGCAAAACATGGGACGCTGACCCTGCCACAGCCAAATGCCTCGCGCTTGCATCGATACATAACACACATCAGAAGAAGCACGAGAATATGGACGTCCAAGCCATATTCCTCCATACAAAGGAGTTGTATGGAGAGCAATCTCGTGTCTTAGTACGAAGTATCCAGAAAGCTGTTTCAGATGCGAATGGCCTCTGGCACACCAGTAGGAGACCATGTTCTGAAGATGATAGCTCTCATAGAAAAGCTTGAGGACCTTGGGTGGACAATGGACAATGAGTAATATACGGATATTATTCTGCAGTCTCTCCCCTCCACTTTTGCTCAATTTATAGTTAACTTCAACATGCATTACATGGAGAAGGAACTACCTGAACTCCTTAATATGTTAAGGAGTGCAGAGAGCACGCTGAAGTTAGTGAAGACTCCCGTTTTGAGTGTTGGGCCATCTTCCTCCTCTCGCCCGAAAGCTAAGGCCAAGGGAAAGATGAAGAAGAAACCCACCAAACCTAAGGGTGGAGTCAAAAAAGCCAAGGGGAAAGGCAAGTCCAAAGCTGGGGAATCGGGAAAAGGGGAATGTTATCACTGCCACAAAACAGGACACTGGAAGCGCAACTGCATGGAGTACTTGGATCTCAAGAAGAAGCATGGGGATGCTTCCGTTTCAGGTGTGTTTGTGACAGAAAACTGTTTTTGAATAAATTCTGCTTCCTGGGTATTAGATACCGGTTCAGGTTCTCACATTTGCAATTTTATGCAGGGTCTGAGAAATAGCAAGGTTTTGAAGACAGGTGATCATAGTCTCCGTGTTGGAAATTGTTCCAATGTACATACAGTTGCAGTGGGAGAGTATCACTTGGGGTTGCCGTCTGGATGTATATTGGTTTTGAACCCATGTTATTATGTATCTAGTATGCTTTGTAATATAATATCCGTTTCTTTGTTAGACAATGAAGGATATAATTTTGTATTGCAGAACAATGTTATGAACATTCACCTGAATCAAATGTTGGTTGGGTATGGTGCACTTAATAACGGGATATACGTCATAAATCAACACACAGTTTTCAGCATACAACACACTAGTAAAAGAAAACTTTCAGAAATAAATGAAACTTTTCTTTAGCACTGTAGACTTGGTCATATTAACGAAACAAGACTAAACAAGTTACACAAAGATGGATGTTCAGTTGATAAAAACTGCACATTTGTATTACATTTTTCCTACCATTTTCATATTAAAAAGGGACTTTATTATAATATATTATACATATGAGGGTTTATGTGTAAAAACACCATTTTCCATGTGTTAATATATTTTAATTAGTATTTGGTAGGAAAATGTATGCAAATAATATTATTGACCTAATCCTAGTAGAACAAAGTCTACTAAAATCTTATTTGAGTTGTTGTGCAGAATATTTCCAAGTTGTGCAGAATTTTCCAAGGCTAGAATCAAGCAAATCAAGTTGTTGAAGAAATCTTGCCAAATTAAGAAGCAAAACTTGGAGACCAAGTCTGGAAGCAGCCGAGAGAAGATTTCTTAATTCTAAAGGTGCCTTGGATTGCCAAATGTCACAATCATAAAGCCCAAGAAAATTGACGAAGTGATCTTCACCATTGAGCGCGGATCCGCGGCCAAACCCACCCTTGGGCCGCGGATCCGCCGCAAGTTTAGGGAGTTAGAGCGCAATAATTTTTGGCATAAATCATTACTAAATTTTAGCAAGTTTTCAACAATAAGATTCTGGCTTTGCACTATAAAAGGGCACCGAGAGCCTCTTGGAAAAGCTATCAAGCCAAAGAGATCACGAAGTCCAAGACGGCTCACGCATCCAGGCTGATCATCAACTGTTCATCTACCTCCTTCGGAAGAGTTCGAGAAGCAAACTAGTCTTTGTAATCATTTTCTAAGAAATCAAAGTGTAGATTGTTCAAGTTGATTAATAAAGGTAGTTGTTTTATTTAATTCTTTTGCATTTTACATTATGTTTTCCCTCTCTATTTTTTCATCTTCTTTTCCCAACATGCGCGAGTAATTCTCCGCTTGTTAGGGTTCGTAGAAGTAGGGTAGGCTAATAGAAGATGAAAATAGTTAAACCCTTTTTAAGTCCTATAAAGTTTAGGAACTTTATTAAAAGAATCATTAATATCCTAATCGGGTGCGCTAGCAATTCTTTGCTAGTTCCGACCGCGATTAGAGATTAGATTAATGATTGTTTTGGTAAAGGCAAGATATGAACGGAGTTCCGTGTCGAGATAAGGGTTAAGAGTGGGATTCCTTTTTCCCTCCAGAAACCCTAATCTACACGCATCACCGTCGTTCTAGTTCTAAATCTATTAATGGATAAAAAGGGTAACTTTTAATTAATCGTCCATAACTACTAAATCCTAACGAACCCTACAAGCCCTCTTATTATATTAATTACATCTTTAAAATAATCTAGATCTATATTTTACATTCTTGTTTAACGTAGATCTAGAAATCTTTCTATAAAATTCTTTATCTCTCCTCTCTTTCTCAACACATCTAAAGTAAAAGTAAAAGGTTCCACGTTTCCCAGAGGACGACCCGTACTCATCTCGGTCTAGCTACACGCGACACCGTTATTGATTGCGGTTAAACTAAAAACAAACACTTTTTCACATCAATCAAATGGCGCCGTTGCCCGGGAAACGTGCATAATTTTTTATTCTTAATATTTGTGTTGAATTCTTAGACGATTCATATCATTATTAAAACAAAACTGCAAATTGCATATTTAACGATTTGTGTGTGAATTTTGCGAGGGAATCTGGAGTCACGGACTTGAGGAAACAGGAGATCTAGGGTTTCACACTTCTCTGGTATCTTTCTTAACCCCTTCCCTCTCCTCTCAAATCCAATAAAATCTATTTTCTGCAGGATTCTTTGCAAAATATTCGCCGCTCAAAAATCTTTTTGCAAAGTTTTGTTTTGCGGTTTGTTTTGCATATTTTAATACGGACTCTAAGGGGCAAAGACCAAATCAAGATTAGGTGGGGATTTCATCACCCTTCCTAAGCCCCACAAATCACAAACCGAGCATATAGATCAACCCTTCATTAAATTAAAAAATATCTAGACCGGACTCTAAGGACTGTCGCGCTCATTAAGGACAGAGGAAGGTCGTGGGTAATCTATCGTTTATCCGCGTTACTTTTGTAGTGCCTAGGCAAGTGTGTCAAAGGCTAGTGGTTTTTAATTAGGCCCACTACTGTGGTTCCTTCCCACTTACCTGGCACTTACCTGGCTACAAGGGTAGTACAGAGGCGGTAGAGGATTGATCCTGCGGCTTGTCCTTTGAAAGTCTAGGAGCGGTCTAGAGACTGGACCTAGGTAACCATAGTTCTAGGGTTGTGCATTTTTGTGTGATTTGTCTTAATCCGTCATTTTTCAAAACAAACCAATTGCTTTCTCTCCTTTTTACCCCTTCCCCCTTCTTCTCTTCTTATAATGGGTGACCTAAACAGAAGAACACTCGCCGAGCTTTGCTGTCCACAACCAGATATCTCTTGTTTTCGAAATCCCTTCGGTATACCGTCCGGCTCTTCCATGTCCTTAAGAGATCATATAGAACAAGCAGGAAGAAACAGTTGGCCACCTTAGTCTAGCTCTTATCAACCGTATCCTAATCCTACACCTGTTTCAGTTCATACCCAGAGTGAGGAAGCCCCTAGACGAATGTCCATTGTTGAGCACATAGCTAGGTCTAGAGGCCAAAGTTTCAATCCGGACCAATATCAACCATCACCACCACTGTCCGGAGAAGAGTTTGATATGCGGTTTGTATATTGCCAACCAACCAACCCATATCAATATTCTTCTTATCATAATATTGATCCTACTCCTACCCAAGTTCAGCAACCATTCTGTTCCTATCAATCCAATCCGACTTTTCCACCTACTCTAGACAGTTCTTCTAATCAGTCATTTGGGAGTTTTAATTATCCACAGGAATTTCAATCTTATACTAAAACCCCTTATCAACCCAAAACTAGTCTGGAGCAGACATTAGAAAAATTTATGGAACTGACGAATCAAATTATGAAGGATTTGCGTAGTAAGACAGAACTGTACACCCTTCCTAATCAAACCTCCCCATTCCAAACTGAACTCCACAACTCCAGTTTCATAGATTCATCAAGTACAATGTCTGATAAGTTGTGTGACTTTGTAGTGTTTGATTTACCCAACTATGAAGGGCCCCTTTCAAGTGAAACCATACCCAACCCTTGTGATCTCTACACCTCCACTCTTGAACCAAAACTGATTGAAAACCATACTTTTGATGAGGAGTATGAGAATTTTACCCTTCACTTGAATGAGGTGATTGACGTTGGGGATATTTTGATTGATGAACCCGAAATTTTGGATGATTTTATCCCACCAATTCATCGACTCTTTTCACTTCCTTGTGGTCATCATCTTGAGCCTTTAATTCTTCCCGAATCCCAAATATGTCTTGAAATTGATGATAAAGGTATACCCGAAGATCAGATCGAAATACAGCCTCCATCTTCCACATCTGGTTCAGCAACACTCGATACACCAATTTGTTTACCCATTTCACCTTCTACATTCTCCGGTTCTTCTTCTGTTCCTATAGTTTCAGTGAGTTTTGATAAATCACAATCCGTTAATTCAAGTTCAGTAATACCAGAAATTCAACTTGATTTGGATATTTTTGAAAAAGAGGTAGATGAGTTTTTCGAGTCCTCTACCTCAGTGATTTTTTATGAATCAAGTAGAATAAATTCTGGCATAAAACTCTTTGACAGCAAAATGTTCAATCACACCATTGATAAAAGTTTTGAAGAACTTTTTGCTGACGAACTTGAATTTTTAAACAATAAGGATTTTGTGATTGATCAATCTCCACCTATAGAGGTTGAACCGTCACCATTCCTTCTTCCTAATCATTCACATTCCTCCTCATTCTTTCTTTTCTCTAAATTCAAACCCTTTCCTGACCACCTCTTATCCCTTCCCCACTTTTTCTTGACTCGATACAACACATTCTTCCACCAACCTATACGATATACTGATAAAATCTTTAAATGGTTGGTGTTGACTTTTGGTCTTTGAAAAGTCTTACTTTGACCAAATGACTCACCCCCTCTTAAAATGCTTCGTATTGTCTAACTCATGTTTGAGGGGGGGTATATTTTTGGCTCTTGATTATAACTTTTGTCCTCAAATTTGTGAGCCAAAAATAAGTTTGGGGGAGGATTTTCACTTTCATATATTCTTTTCCCCATTAATAATTTCCTCCCAAGTTTACAGGTTTTTGAGCTTAACAGATGACATCAGTGAGGACACCGCTGTAAACAGGTTTGGGGGAGGTTTGTGCTTATTTACACATCAATTTGCATCATATTTTGCATAAGCACAACATTTTCAAAAAAAAAATTCAAAAATTTTCTTTTATAACAAAAGAGTAGAAAGTGAAAAATTACATCCAAAAGATAGAAATAGTTTAAGAAAACCAAGAAAATTAGAAGTTTTCTTAAACGAACTAGTAATAAGTAGTTATGAGCTGTTGTCCCAAGGGTTAGTAAGATGAAGGAAGTCACTAATTTGAGAATAAAAATAAGTCTGAAAAATAGTTTCTATTCTGGAAGCCAAACATTTGAATGTTGATACCCTACTATATGCACATACACACGTCTTGAAACTCGGGATAGTAGAGGATACCTTGAAATGCTCTTGTCTAAAAGCCAAAGTATGAAGGAAATGACAAAAAAAATGAAGAAAATATAAAAGTGGTGAAAAGAAAAAAATGAACACTGGTTTTGTTATCGCCAAGGCAGCAATAAAAAAATATAGCGAGGGTGCCTCTTCACCTAGTGCCCTAAGGCCAACTGGTCTGGGAGTCACTGCTAAGCCTTAGGTGGTGCAAGACGAGGAAAATATTATCACCTAATCTGCAAGCACATGAGTAATCGGTCGGTTAGTACCTCAAGAAGTATTAACGGTCGCATGAAAAGGTGTGAGCAACCCTAAGTATTCATCAAATTAAAAAGTACTAAGGTAGATGGACAAGAGTATGATAGCTTGAATTGAATTCTCTGAGTGTAGAGATGACCATTTCACACACGTAGGGGTATATGATCAATGTTTGGATGAAAGGTAAGAATGAAGAATAAAGACGATGTTTTATTGAGGGATAATGTGATTTCTAACATCTTTTCATGACTATTAAGATATGGCTCATGACAACTGAAAAGCTGGCATAGTTGGAAACTCTTCTTTTCAAAGTATTTCTTTTATGATTCTTGTCTTTATATGTAAATTTCACCATCTTTCTTTTGTTATTGGATTTTGTGGGTGTAATCCGCTGAAAACCCTCAGAAGACAACACTCCTCCTACTAGTGACACCTAGAGGTTTAACGGCTTGTTGCACGTGCTCAGTGCAATCGTGTCTGCCTACGAAAGTGTGCTTAGTTTTCTCCTTTCTTTTTCTCCTCTTAAATAAACTAGTTTGCTCGGGACGATCAAAGATAAGTTTAGGGGTATTTGTTCAGTTGATAAAACTGCACATTTGTATTACATTTTTCCTACCATTTTCATATTAAAAAGGGACTTTATTATAATATATTATACATATGAGGGTTTATGTGTAAAAACACCATTTTCCATGTGTTAATATATTTTAATTAGTATTTGGTAGGAAAATGTATGCAAATAATATTATTGACCTAATCCTAGTAGAACAAAGTCTACTAAAATCTTATTTGAGTTGTTGTGCAGAATATTTCCAAGTTGTGCAGAATTTTCCAAGGCTAGAATCAAGCAAATCAAGTTGTTGAAGAAATCTTGCCAAATTAAGAAGCAAAACTTGGAGACCAAGTCTGGAAGCAACCGAGAGAAGATTTCTTAATTCTAAAGGTGCCTTGGATTGCCAAATGTCACAATCATAAAGCCCAAGAAAATTGACGAAGTGATCTTCACCATTGAGCGCAGATCCGCGGCCAAACCCACCCTTGGGCCGCGGATCCGCCGCAAGTTTAGGGAGTTAGAGCGCAATAATTTTTGGCATAAATCATTGCTAAATTTTAGCAAGTTTTCAACAATAAGATTCTGGCTTTGCACTATAAAAGGGCACCGAGAGCCTCTTGGAAAAGCTATCAAACCGAAGAGATCACGAAGTCCAAGACGGCTCACGGATCCAGGCTGATCATCAACTGTTCATCTACCTCCTTCGGAAGAGTTCGAGAAGCAAACTAGTCTTTGTAATCATTTTCTAAGGAATCAAAGTGTAGATTGTTCAAGTTGATTAATAAAGGTAGTTGTTTTATTTAATTCTTTTGCATTTTACATTATGTTTTCCCTCTCTATTTTTTCATCTTCTTTTTCCAACATGCGCGAGTAATTCTCCGCTTGTTAGGGTTCGTAGGATTAGGGTAGGCTAATGGACGATGAAAATAATTAAACCCTTTTTAAGTCCTATAAAGTTTAGGAACTTTATCAAAAGAATCATTAACATCTTAATCGGGTGCGCTAGCAATTCTTTGCTAGTTCCGACCGCGATTAGAGATTAGATTAATGATTGTTTTGGTAAAGGCTAGATATGAACGGAGTTCCGTGTCGAGATAAGGGTTAAGAGTGGGATTCCTTTTTCCCTCCAGAAACCCTAATCTTCACGCATCACCGTCGTTCTAGTTCTAAATCTATTAATGGATAAAAAGGGTAACTTTTAATTAATCGTCCATAACTACTAAATCCTAACGAACCCTACAAGCCCTCTTATTATATTAATTACATCTTTAAAATAATCTAGATCTAAATTTTACATTCTTGTTTAACGTAGATCTAGAAATCTTTCTATAAAATTCTTTATCTCTCCTCTCTTTCTCAACACATCTAAAGTAAAAGTAAAAGGTTCCACGTTTCCCAGAGGACGACCCGTACTCATCTCGGTCTAGCTACACGCGACACCGTTATTGATTGCGGTTAAACTAAAAACAAACACTTTTTCACATCAATCAATGGATATTTAAACTCTTTTGAATATAAATGTTATGCGACTTGCCAGTCTTGTATCAAGGGTAAAATGACCAAAACTCCGTATACAGGACACGGAGAAAGAGATACTGAGCTCTTAGGCCTCATACACAGTGATGTATGTGGGCCAATGTCTATACAGGCTAGAGGCGGTTTTTCATACTTCATTACTTTCACTGATGATTTCTCAAGATTCGGTCATGTATTTTTATTAAAGCATAAGTCCGAAGCTTTCGAGAAATTCACTGAATATAAACTCGAAGTAGAAAAACAAACCGGCTTGAGCACCAAAATGCTTCGATCAGATTGAGGTGGGGAGTACCTCAGTACAGAGTTTGCAGACTTCCTAAAAGAGAATGGGATTCTCTCTCAGCTCACTCCTCCTAACACACCACAGCACAACGGTGTGTCAGAACGTCGGAATCGGACCCTATTAGATATGGTTCATTCTATGATGAGTGATGCTGAGTTACCCGTCTCATTTTGGGGGCATGCATTGGAGACTGCAGCGTTTCTACTAAACAGGGCCCCAACCAAAACTGTGTCTACCACGCCATATGAGATATAGCATGGGAAGAGACTATCTCTTAAACGAATTAAGATTTGGGGTTGTCCGGCCTATGTTAAAAAGCAGAATCTCGACAAAATTGAGACACGGTCAGTCATGTGTAATTTTGTGGGATATCCAAAGTATTCTTATGAATATCTATTCTACCACGAGGAGGAACAAAAGGTGTTTGTTTCTCAGCATGCCACATTTTAAGAAAAAGAATTTTTTACAAATGATACATATGGCCGTGTGGTAGACCTAGAAGAATTTCTAGAAACACAAATTACAAATGATGACTTGGTTGAACCGGCTGTTCAACAGAAACTGAGGAACTTCGGCCACTCCGTAGGTCTGGTAGGACTTCTCGCCTACCGGAGAGGTACTACGGTTTCCTCATTGATGGTGATAGAGAAGAATGCATCGTGGAGGATGATGATCCTACCAGCTTTCAGCATGCTATCACGAGTGGAGACTCTGTGAAGTGGCTGGATGCCATGAGATCTGAAATGGAGTCTATGTACACCAACAAAGTATGGACTTCGGACGTTGTACCCCCTAGGGTAAAACCTGTGGGATGCAAATGGATCTTTAAAAGAAAGATTGGTGTAGATGGGCAGGTAGAGACCTATAAGGCAAGACTTGTGGCGAAGGGTAGATACGCCAATAACTGGCCTTATTGCAAGTGGGAGATTGTTGGATATATGTATGCTCTAGAGGCCATTATATGATAGTGGATGAATTTATACATGTATTTATATATTCATTGTACATTCTTACTCGACATGATAGTATGCTATCTGGTTCTTCTTTATCTGACATGTTGACTTGATCATGCTTTTATTCATTTACACATGTTGATAAAGCCCTGAGGATATTTGCTTGACTACGCTGATTATGATGGAGATCATACTAGTGGGACGTCTGTAGTTTATAAGCATATCCTGAAATGTCCCTAATCGTAGATGTTTCGAGATGGGGCATCGATATACCAGAGAAGACTAGCGTATATGATACTAGACTCATATGATGGGCGATGGATGTTCCCACATCCTTTGATGTTTGACATCGAGATCATATGCGGGTGCTCAGTAGAGACTGGGTACACTGGAAGGACTCACCGAAAACTCCTATATGGTATTATATCTATCGTCGGATAGCAGTTCTCAGATGACACTGGTACAAGTTAGTCTATAGACCCGAGATCGTCATAGAGTCTTGTGTGTTCTCCCACTATACTTTGATTACCACCCTACCACGGCTGTACTGAGCCGTGCAAACAGGTGGCTTTTGGGTACAGTCCCAAGACACATGGAGACAGTGAGCGATAGGAGGGGTTTCGTCTCTCCCGGTATTGGGAGTTGATTCTGTGGTGTGCTCGATTGGCTATATCAGTAAGTGCCTGGCCAGGGCTGTTGAGATTTACTGATAAGTATAATCAGTAGTTTCTCGATCTGTTATAGACCATTCATCGGCACGACTTATTGAGTTATTGGGGTTGACGTTACCATCCCTAGACCCAATATGCAGCATATTTGACGAAGAGACCGGACTGTACGGTAGTGTTGCCGGTTGGCTCGACGGGAGTTGTGACAAGCTCGCTTGTTTTCTTCTGATCGCTCAATACCCAGGTGGCCGTTACATTTTGCTGACCTCTTGCGGCTTGGGGGTGCTTGATATGATCATCATCCACTGCCGGCGTGTTGACGAGTCTTAGAGTCCCACAATGGAGTTACCTAGCCCAGGCGAAACGATGTGGTGCGCCTATGAGATATGCGCGGGGACCCGATTAAATGCGCGTATGTGATACTGTATATTAATCGGGCGGTTTGCTATTGGTCAAGTCGTATGTGATATGACCGGTTTGCTAAATCAAGTGTTGATTTATCATTGACCATTAGCTTTTTCACTTTAAACCCTTCTTGTCTTTTGTTGTATGCATGCATGTATGCATTTATTCTCATTGATGCATATATGGATGTGCATGCACACATACATGCATACACTCTTGTATCATGGTTGTTGATACAATGGATGGTGGCAATATAAGACTCACACACTTATAAATATGTTGTTATTTCTTTTTGGATAAAAGAAAATGGAAATGGAAATTCTATCATACTTGATTATTTTATTCACCCATTAACCTTTGCATTAACCTTGAGATAATTTCCATGGCCATTTTGCATCCAAATGAAATATCTAAATATTTATTAACTAGGGTTAAAGGTGAGAAGAAGAATATATATATATATATATATATATATATATATATATATATATATATTCTTTTCTCATTTTTATCTCTGAGCTTATCATTATTTTTGAGCTCTTCATCTTGCCATCTTCTTCCTCCTCACTCTCTTACTCTCTAGCTTTTAGTAGTGAACAAAAGAGTGATCAAATTAGGGTTTTGATGTGAGAAAACAAAGCATATCACCATTCTACACTGCTCTTGCCTATTAGTTTAGAGTGTTGGCTTCAACTTATTGTCACGCCCCGCTTCCCAGAGTACGCTAAAATGGGCATGTGACATAGCCAACCATGCTACCTGTGGGTAGGAAGTATCCATTCACAGTCACATTACGGTTGTAGATATATCAAGAACAAAATAAAACTATCTAAAACATGTCCATAATCCAAGATAACATGAGTCAAGAATAAATAAATGCGGAAGCAAAAGATCCAATACAAAATAACTGGAATGTATGTCCCATAATGCGGGCTCACATCAGGTATAAAATGCAGTAAAGAAAAGCTAACTACTGCTAACACTCACAGCTCAGCCTGTCGGCTGAAATACTCCTGCTCGGACTGCGACAGCGGTACAGAATCTGGGCCATGCAAAACTCAGACGTCAGCGCGTCAAGTCATCAAGTAAAACATAATAAACAGGGTAACAGGCAATGCGAATATAAACATGAATAAAGCAAGGGTAACAATAATGTAATTAAGAGCAGTGCAGGGTAGTGTGCAGTGGGTAAACTGGACTGTTCTATCAGGTTTTCTATTCTGAAGTCTTTGAAACCAAATTGATGAATCATCGATATAACTCAATAGTATCCCGTGCATGCCCGGGACCACGGCTTAAGACTCTCGGGCTGAAACCGAGGCGTGCCGCTAGGCACAAACAGGGAAAGGATAAAGACCAACGATGTCAGCAGCATCATCAAGAGGCGGGCCTGGCCTCTAAAACTGATCAGTACAAGTAGTGAACTGTTGAGTTACAAGTCAGGTTTCACCTTTGATTTCCCCATACCCCCAAGTTATATGTGTAAGTCAAGTCAGGTATCCCGAAATCAAGAAACTAATGCCAACACAGGATCAGGTAAACAGGTTTGTCTGGATTGACAACAGGAACAGTCCATGAGGACTGCATGTCAGGTTTGTTGGCATTAGACACAAGATCAGGTAACGGGTCAGGTCATGGTACATCAGGTCAAGTCAAGCAGTATATGGTACCATGTCGGGTAGATCAATATATATGTAGCAAGTCAGGTCAAGATGTAAACAATATCATAGGTGTGCTCACAATCAGTTATACAATCAAGCATGGTTATCATCAACATGATATAAGCAATGAATTAAGCAATAGGAAGATTCACTATTAGCAGTACAGTTATCAGTTGTGTCACAGAGATGATTTCAATGTTATGCGAATGCAGTATGACAATTATGGCCTTTTAATCATGTTAACAAGTTTAAGAACTTTAGAGGTGCAATGATTTATATAAAGGTTCAATACAGCTATTACAGGTTAAAATGCACACGAGTGTCCAAATGGAATAAAACTATAGAGATAAATGCTATAAGCTATGTCAATATTAAAAATGTGATTAAACAGGTAAATGTGGTTATTAGGTTCAATTGCAAACTGTAGGTTTCAAGTTTGAAAGATAAAATGATATATAACAATATTGTACATGAAAATGAGAAATGATCGTACCAAAGTTAAATTTACAGATTTAGGGTGTTATCAATATGTATGTAAATATTATTTAGCATGTAGTAAGGGGTACTTGCCTCGACGGGTCGCGGATCGGGAAAACGGAATGTAAAACGTCGACGGGGAAAACTCGCGACGGGCGCACGGTTCACGGAATGAACCCAAACGACGAACAGTGGAACAACACGGGTCGTGGCACCTCGCTGGAACGTCGGAACACGTTGCCGGCATCACTGGATTCCGGCCAAGTTCAGAATAATGAACGTCAAGAGTTGCACAAAGAAAAGAAAGGAAAATGAAGAAGAAAGGGTAGGAGGATGGAGAAGGAAAATGGTTACGAGGATCTGTGCGACGGGTGGTGACGGTCGACCGCGTCGATGGAGCTCCGGTGGTGGCCTACGACGACAGCGACCAACTGCAGATCAAGAAAAATCGTTACAGAGAAGGAAAAGGAGAAAGAAAATAGGAGGAGGGAGAAGAAGCTTACTGGGTGCGCACGATGGTTGGGGACACGGGGACGAGGCCACCGGCGGTGACTCCGGCGGCGCAGACGTGTGCAGGGAGGTGTGCAGGTGGCCGTGGCTGGTGTATGGTGTACGGAAAGAAGGGAGATGATGTGGATGAGACGAGGTTGAGGAGGCGAGGATGCTGGTGACGGTGGTGTCGGCGTTGGGGCTGCAGCGGCGAGGGGCACGCGGCGGTAGGGTTTCTCGTCGTGGGTTCTCTTTTGTGAAGGAAAGAAATATATACGTGGGAGAGAGAGAGATATAGGAGAGATAGAGAGAGAGAGAGACGGGGAGAGAGAGAGAGAGATAGAGAGAGAGAGAGAGGAAGAGAGTGGGGCCCACGGGAAAAGAGAGATTGTTGATTGGCTGATTGAATTCATTTTTTAGGAAAAGATTTGTATAAAAGATTTATAAGTATAAAATATTATTAGGTTAAGAAAAATATGCGACGGTTAAAATATATTAAAATTTGGGATTTTGGCGCAAAGTAAAACATTTCCAAATCGTGCCCGGGTCGGGTCCAAAAATTTGAAATTGAAATAATAGAATTTTAGGCGGGATCCAAAAGTGAAAATGAAGTATTTTACAATCAAAAAGCATACCCCCAAAACGGACACACGTATGTGCGCGTAGCCGTCCAAACTCGCCCGTTTCACTGAACGGGACGAGAACACGACGCATGGACGCTACAACAGGGTTAGGGGTGTCAAGTAGGCCAAGATGAATATTTTTAAATTTATTTTAGATGTCATAAATTGTTATATGCATAAATGAATTTGCCGGGTAAAATTTACAATAAGTAACAATCGAGCAAGATAAATGAAAATGAGTACCACACTACGCTCAAACGGTAATTGAAATTAGTAGCATTGGGCTCCGGTGTTACACTTATTCTCTTGATCTAAGCATCCGGCTTGGACAAAGAGGACTCCGGGTGGATCGTCGTAGACCTAGAGGATCTCAAGCGAGCTTCTTTCAGCTCTCAAGTGGTCAAGGAGTCTAGCGTAGGGAGCTACAAAGGTTGTATTCTCAAACCCCAGCCTTTTACTACTTGTATTTGTGTTAAAAGTCTTGTTACCCTAGCTTTTCTTGTATGATCCTTAGGATGTTTTCTCTAGCACCCTATAATTTTTAAGATGGCATGTGTGCTGCTACCAAACCCTTGTAGTAGTGCTGGAGAAATCCCTACACTATCATCATCTTCAAGTGGAGAAACTCCCTCAAGAGACTTGATAAGTGTAAAGGGATGTGTTGTGGTTAATAAAGACTCTCTATTTTCAAATTTCCCTCACCAATTTATGACATGCCATTTTTGTAGAGAGAAAGCTCAAGAAGAAGAGGAAGAAGAAGATGGTTTCTAGGAAAAAGAATAAGTCTAGGTTATTCTTTTCCTTTTCTCATATTTAATATGACATCTATCATTCCCTCCCTCTCTCTCCTCTTTGTTGTCACACAAAGATACAGAGGGGCGGGGGAAGGACCCCACCATCACATGGTTTAACATATATTATCAAATGATAAATATCAATTTATACAAACTCACACACATAAACTTATAACCAAAATCAGAGCGAGAATATATATTTATATATATTATGATAAGAAGCATATGTATCCAATACACATACACATCATGTATCAAATACATGATAAACCATCAATATCATATACTACATAGAGAATGTGTATCATACACACAATAATAGAAACCATATCTCATATACGGTTATTAAGTCAACACGTGACTTAATATTCTGGCATTAAAACTGGCTATTATCTTTGGACGTTCGATTAAATCATACATTTAATCAAACTCCTGCACATATCCTAAATGCACGCCACATCAACGTTTTGCCGTTGTAGGCACTTTCGTTGCGGGACTCTAAAGATCTGTCAATACGCTGGCAGTAGGTTAAACAGGATCATATCCAATTGAATCTGAAACACTTTCAGATTCAATCCCTTCTTGGGTTAACCCATAAGCTCGTCAGTGGTACTAACTGTACGTAACGGTTATCCAGGTATGAGCAAGATAACAGCTGGTCGATGAGCAAACTCATCCGGACCCGATAAAGTCTATAAGCAACGAATATCATACAGTCCGGTCTCTTTGTCAAAGAATATCGCATACCGGGTCCGGAGGGATGGAACTGTCAGACCTTCAATAACCCAATAAGTTATGCTGATATTGGGCTTATAACCATCCGAGATACAACTGATAACACTTATTAGTTTATCTCAACTTCCTTGGCCAAGGCCTTCTGGTTATAGTCATGTCCTACACAGCGCAATATCAATTCCCTATACCGGAAGAGACGAATCCCTTCGACCGCTTAGTGCCTCCATGTGCTTCGGAACTATACCCAATTAAAACCTGTTTGCATGACTCAGTAGAGCTACGGTAGGATAGTAATCAAAGTATTGTAGGAACACACAAAAGATACTATGGCGATCTCAGGTCAAGGGACTACCTTGTACTATCAACACCACAGAACTGCTATCTGACAATTGGTATTATACCATCTTGGAGATCTCTGTGAGTCCATCCAGTGTAACTCATACTCTAATGAGCACCTGTACAATCCTCGGTATCAAACACTAATATCTATGGGATTAGCTATCGCCCTCCAACCTGGACAAGAGCCGTATACACTAGTCTAAACTGGAGTACCGATGCCCAATCTTGAAACTCCTACGACTAGGGATATTTAAGAATGTGCTTATGAACTACCCAGGTCCCACTAGTATGATCCCTATCATTAATCATGGTAGTCAAGCAAAAATCCTTTTTGTTTTATCTCATGTATTAGCGATACATCATATTGAGTAAAACGTATACATATGAAAAATATAGTCAAACCATATAACATACTATCATCTCGAACAAGATTGTTCTCTGTATAGGTCCTCCTTGAATTCAGTAATTGCCTTCCGTCAATTATGATAATTGCCTTGAGGGCATCTATATCCAACAATTGTACCAGATGGCCTAGTATTCTGTTTAATCCCTAGAACTATGATAAAAGGTACCAGAATTATGGGATTGTGTTTAACCCCCAGAACTATGGTGAAAGTAAGGGAATCCCGAGACCCTTCATATAGCCTTCCTAACACAAACTACCCCATCCCGTGTCTTATTTCATTGTTTGTGAGTATAAATGAACATAAGTACACGACTCTTCTAGGCATGGTAAGGTCACGACCCGAAATTTAGTTCATGACTGGCACTTAAATCACGCAACGTCTAAAGGTGTAACGTAAATTAAGTAAGCCGAACATATAGTCTTGATCTACCTTTTAAAGAAAATAAAAGAGGTGAAGTTTTGAAATAAAGGTATAATAAAATCAAATGTTTTCTTAAATGCATAAATAATGGAACATGAAAAATGCAAGTGGATTTTACTAGTTGAAAAACATGTTTTGTCTTTAAAAAAAATGGGCAGCACTTCCCTTGTATATTTTGATCCAAAACCACATATACATGATAATATAAAAGGCATCCCCAAGCGGGAGCTAGCTCTTTGCTAATCGGCGGAATCACAACCATGCAAATCATAATATAAGTATGCGACGCCCAATGGTGAAGATCAACACAAAGGATAATGAATAAAGTAAGACATCAACCCACCAAGCGAACATATAACTCATCGCTCTAAGTCTCGCAACCACAAGTCTTGCTAAGTCTTACTACTTATACAAATACCAGTTTTTGATTGATGGAGTTAACTAGATACACCGGAATAGTAAATACAAGAGTGGCACGATCCAATATGTCCCACCTACCAAAGCAAATCGCCCGAAAGCAAACTGTGTGCCAACAATACCCCTACTGATCCATGCGGTCAAACCTGCAAGAACTGTGGCACAACGGGGCTGAGTTGCCAACTCATGAGTAGAAAACATCAGCAGGTAGAAATCGAATAAAACAACGATTTCCTAGGTCAACTACATCATAAAGGTAATACTATGATGTTTAGGGTGACCGTATCAGCATATATGCCGACAATATAATAAATGCCCATATGCATGTAGATATCATCCATGTGTCCATCAATGACACAACAACATCATGGAACCTAAGTGTCCAACATTGACACTCGAAACATCATGAAAGTATATGCATGTAAATATGAGGATATCAACCAACGTGTGTTCATCAACGACACATCAAAATCATGGAACCTGAGTGTCCAATATCGACACTCGAAATATCATGAAACCCATGTCCAATATCGACACGTAAATCCTCATATCTCGGGCTCCGGCAGTCTAGATCGGTCTACGGCCTCCATCAGTCCGGATCGGTCCATATCATCTCACGACTCCAGTCGGTACCCTCCGAATAACCGCCGAGTCTAAATACTATCACCGGTAGGTAGTGCTCCCCTTCCAGGCTCACCGCTTAACTATACGAGTCTTCTTGCCCCGGGGTACCTCACTGGATCCACCATTTACCCGCAGATGGTGCTTACCGCTCCTCGAATCGGGTTTCACATACCAATCTTAGAACCGAGAAAACTCATGGTGGACGTCTCGAAATATTATATCAAAAGAAACCGGGTTTTTAAAACAATACATATTTTCTTTTGAAATATAACTACGCTTCTCAAATCCAGAATCTCATGAAAACAACATCTCAATGCATATAATCGTAAAGCATGATGTATGCAAATATAGAAAGAAATGTGAGCATATCAAGTATATCGTGCGATATATCATAATGATGTGAGCATAGCAAGTATATCATGTAACATAGAATAATGATGTGGCAATTCTGCTATGTAAGTAATATAGCAATTATCGATGATGAAAGTGTGTGAGCCGGCAAATCTGTATAAGTGTAACATACGCATCATCGATAATGGTGTAGGTGTACTAGCATATGTATATATATAATAAGATGAGAATATCACGAACGTAGCAGCAAGTAAATCGTAAGCTCAATGCTATAAGGTATATATATCCATAACATATCCGAGTCAATGAATCTATCAATCAGCAATCCAGCCTCACAATAGCAAGTACGGTATAATCCATCGTACGACATCCTCTAGTCAAGGGTATGGATCAATCATCCGATAATACATCGCGTGCGGTAAACCATCGTGCATCGACATCAAATAGAATAGGGATTCTATCGACCTATACAACAATGAGGGTACGGATCTAAAGTCTTGTACGGCATATCACTCATTATTCTCATAATTATATATATATATATATATATATATATATACCTATATCTCAGGTCACATCCGTATCAATCTCATATCACGGGACCGACAAGGGTATCAATTATCTCATATCGACTCGCATCCGTATAGCGATATATCAAACCAAGTCCTCATATCTCATCGTATAATCTTTTCATCATATCAATATCTCACATCAAGTAATCTTATAAATATATATATATATATCATTTTACCGGTCTCATTACACATCTATCTCAATCTTATCATATTCATCGATCTCATGTCATATCCTTATATATCTCGTTTCATATCTTATATCAATCATATCCGCTCATATTATCTTGTCTCATCGCTTACTAACTCTTTTAATCTCATATCCATAAGTTTCTCACATGGTTTCTCTAACCATATTCTATATATCGGTTTCCATTTATAATTTGCGGGTGTGCTATACGCCATCCACCCGACTTCCTCCGTAGATATAAATCTACTCACCTGTGGAACTCCTTGTTCAGCCGTAGTCAATGTGCTTTGTCGTCTCGGAATTCATGCGAGGGTACCTACAAATCAACACATATCACAATGTTATGAAAACCAAGTCCGAAAATTGATACAGCACATGAATTGCCTATAGGTTAGAACATATAGCCTACGCATGCAAAAAAAAAACAACCAAACAACTTTCTTCGTTGATGCACAAACGTCCAACGACCAAATCCAAATTCAAATATCGGAAAACATAATACGGCAACTGAGTGAATCACTCCCAGATTCTTGCTCAGGTAATCTGGGACAAAACAAAAAATACAGTAGCTATGTTATAAAGTATGAGAGCTACTGGAAAAACCCCAACACCAATGCACAAATTTTGGCCAGCTTATCTGCTACAGTAACCGCCACTGCCGGACCTACCTTGGAGTTTGGTTCTCGTCATCTCGTGGTGGTCTCCTATTTGTCTAACTAGGTTAATATATATGTTTGATTTTCTTTATAAAGATCCCGGGTTGCTCCAGATTCCCTGTAAACCTACAAAAATGTCACAAAACCGACACGGAAAGTTCTAAGTTCGTATTTTGGTTTTTATTCAGTGTTATAGGCCATAAAATCAACACTAAGGTCTTATAAACAGCCACTACATAACACAAGTCCACACAATCACCCAAACCCTCTCTTGGAAATTCCAAACATCACTAATCAACATCGATTTAACTCTAAACTAACAATAGGATAAACTAAACACAATAAGTTAACTAAAGTCTAGAATTATACCTCATTTGGAAACTCAATAATTTTATTGAGTTGCTCAAAGTCTTCAAAATCCAAGATTGAAAGGTCCAATGGGTTTGTAGAGAGACGGGGATCATTTAATGAAGGGAGTATAGGGTTTTAGCAAGGTTTTTGAGGTGATCCATGGAGGTAGAGGAGTTGGAGGAAGAGATGAAGAAGATGAAGTAAATGGTGAAGAAATGATGAAGGAAGAAGAATGGGTGAGGGGTGGAGCCATACCCTCTCTCTCTCTCTCTCATACCCTCACATGACATGACATGCCTCTTGACATCATTATGTCCCCACTCTCTCTTTCCTCAATAATTCTCTTTATTTTCTTTTTAAAACCAAATATCAACAAATACCAATGAAACAACATGAAACCAAATGCAATATATCATGATGCACTAACCATGGAAAAATGTAGAAATACGGATTTGGCCTAATCGCGATTAGTAGTATACTAATCGAGTTTAATTTAAACTGCATATAATTAATTATAAAAATGCCAAATCCAATAAATATATTTTTAAATGAATAGATCTTTTTAATCTTCAATTATTTCACAAATATTGGTATATATTTATACCATTTTACGAAACCCCCAAATTCACAAATCGGGTAGTTTTCGCGAAATATATTATTTTAATATTAAATTCCAAAAATAATATTTTATATTTTATGAAATTTTACTGGTAACAATAAAGTTTTGCTTTCCATATCAAGGTCATTCATATACCAGAATCTTTACAACACCCTATGCCTAGGTTCTTGCATTTAACCTAACTATACACGGTTTCATGTCATGTAGGATTTGATGTTCGTTATGAAAACTAGATTTAGAAACTTATGGTAATTTGGCAAGGATATTTCCTTTTCGAAAAAAAATAATGGTATTTAAAAAAAACCTAACTTTTATTTGGTTAAAGGTATTTTAGTAAAATTCCTATCCTTTGAAAGTTGAGGGTGTTTTAGTAAAAATCCTAACCTTTGAAAGTTAAAGGTATTTTGGTGAAAATACTAACTTTTGAAAGTTAAGGGTATTTTTACAGAAAGTTAACTATGGTAAAAATTAATGGTATTTGTTTGAAAATCTAACCTTGGAAAAATTAGTGATATTTTATTTTAAATGTAATCTTGGAAAAGTTAGTGGGGTTTTATGTAACTTTTGAAAGATATTTTATTTTAAATGTAATCTTGGAAAAGTTAGTGGGGTTTTATGGAAAATTTTAACTTTTGAAAGATAAAGGGTTTTAATGCCAAACTAACTCGTAAAAAACTTGATAGTATTTTGGTGCAAGACTAATCTTTAGAAATGCTAATAGAATTTTAGTGGCTTGAGGTCCGAAAAGTGAGTATGGGATAGATCGTTACCCCGTGCGTTACAACGATTAAATATTTAGTTATAGGAATTAGCATGCAAAATATCGAACTTCCGATACCGACATTTCATAGAGTTTTTCATAGACAAAAGAATAGGGATTGTTTATATTAAAGCATAATAAGAGCCTACGGCTTTGCACGATGATCATCAAGTCATCGAGGTCCTCGTCAGCCAATTTGGCTAATGCATCTAGTTTGTTGTTTTCTGCTCACATTATGTTTTTCAAGGTATAGAACGAGAATTGTGTTAGCGGTTGCTGTACTCTTTCACCATACTTTATCAGTTCTTGCTTACATGTCTGATAGTCGCCATTTACTTGGCTAACGATCAGTTGTGAGTCTCCATATATGAGGAGGTATTTGATTTCCATGTCGATAGTGATCTTAAAACCTTCTATCAAAGTTTCATATTCAGCTTCATTATTAGTCCCGCGTTCTGTCAAGGAGAGGGGTAACGCAATATCCCTCCTTGCGGGGTCATGAAGATAAGGCCTATCCCCGCTTTGATTATGGGGGTGTTTTGCTTTCTGCGCTTCATGGAGGATGCTCCATCGAAGTAGAGCTCCCACTGAAGCTTATTTTCCTCTTTTTCTTCTTCAATTGCGTCGAATGCGTGTTCATCCAGCAAATCGCAACTTAAGGGGGAGTCAGTTGGTATCATATGTTTTGTAAGAAAGTCAGTGATAGCTTGTCTCTTCACCTCTTTGAGGTGTCGATACTTTATTGAAAATTCCATCAGCAAGAGGGCCCATTTGGCCTGCCTTCCCGTTAGTATGGCCTTCGACATCAGATATTTGAGAGCATCGACCTTTGATATGAGATAGATCTCATGTGCCATAGCATAGCGTCTGAGCTTTTTTATCACAAAGACCAATGCCAAGCAATACTTTTTAATGGGGGAGTAGTTGACGTCATTACTACCAATGTCACAAATCTCGGCAGGACCTCCCATTTGTTCCAATTTGACAACATTGCTACTTGGAAGAATGTTTTCTTCTTCATTTGAGCTATTTATAACACGACAGCTGTAGATTTGCTCCCTCTTCTTGGACCGAACATATCCGAGCCCAATTTTTTCCATCTTCCCGTTGGGCTTCTTTCGCTGAGTCCCGGGAATATCCCAAATCTTTTTTGTAGAATCAGGCTTGTCGAAAAGTTTTTTCGAGTGGTATGCATTGACGTTTTAATAGTTTCTTTATTCCCCCCGTATAATATCTTGGCATATGGATAGGATGTAACATGTCAAGAGCGGGTTTGACACCTTGCCCGACTTTCTTTTCTACCTAGGTCTCCGTAGATTTATAGAAGGGGATCGCCTTTTCACCTCTTCGCCTAGGAGGCACGTAGAACGTTTACAGTTCTTGTATGCTGTATGTATCGAGTGCATCAAGTTCCCTATAGTGTCGAGGAAGAGCCATTATGATTTGTAGACTCTAATCCTCTTCAGCAAGAGTCTACATCGACTGGCGAACAGAGAACATTGCATTGGTCTCGTCCTCGGAGTCGCTACCAAAGATCAAAATAGAAGTAGATGGTCCGGAATTATTATTCTGCCTTTGAGGTTGTCTCGAGTAAACTATTTGTTCGTCTTCCTCGGTATCGCTTCCAAAGATCGGGATGGTGGCCGTGAATTTTTTTTAATCTCCGGCTTTTTGCACCTTTCAGTATCCTCGAAGTTTGGCAGAAAGTACTACGCATCTTCATACTTCCACACTTCATTCCCCGAGAACGGATTTAGTTCTACTGTAATAGTGTACTCCAAACCATTCTTGCAATACTTTATACAATGATGTTGTGTAGAAGGGATGATGTTGTACTCGTGCAACCAAGGCCTCTTAAGTAGGGCGTTGTAGTAAGTTTTGGCGTCAATGACATGGAATTTGATGTCAGTGACGAGTAGCCCGAAGTTTATAGTTAATATTACGGACCCAAGTATCCGTGACGACTGTGAGTCGAACCCAGATATGGTAATTTTATCTCGGGCGAGGTGCTGAACGTTCATGCAAATTTCCTTCGGCACTCTTACGTTGAGAATATTAACAGAGGATCCGTTGTCGATAAGGATTTTCCCTATCTTGATGTCGTGGCTATACACGGTGACATATAGTGGTCGATTATGTTCACATGTACTAAGGAGTAGATCTTCATTGCTGAATGTGATATCAGCCGCATGGAGCTCTGCCAGTTCATCTTTCATCTTCTTTTCTGCGAGGAATGCTTAGAACTGATCGGGCTCTTGTAAGGCCTTGATCAGGGAATCTTATGCTTCTTTGGACAGGAGGAGAGCATTCAATATGTTTAGCTGAGAGGGTATTTTCCTCAAATATGCTAGGACGTTGTAATCCACCTTGTTTTTCTTAGGCAGGTCCGACGAGCTTTTTGACTGCTTCATCATCAAGGACGATTTCCTCAGGCATTTTCTCTTTCCTTTTGTCCTTTTGTTCGAACCTTTATTTGCAGGTCTGAAGCTCTTCTGAGGTAGCGTATGCTTACGCAGCTAAATATTTTTGTAGTTCTTCTCGTCATCTTTTCCAGAGGCGGGGTCTTCTAAGAGAGAGTTAAGGGGTGTTTCATCCTCAGAATCGCTTCGGAGGGTGAGAACTTAAGGTTTTTCCACTTCTGAACTGGTACCAACAATGTGACAGTTGTCAGTTGTTTCTTCATGCGTGTTCGTCTCACCATTTTGATGTCAACGAGCATGAGTTTTGTGCTTCTCCTTCTTGAAGTGTTTTCGATATGCAACATACCCTTTCCACCACTTCCTGAAGGCACCGCATTCCTCGATGAGGCAGACAACCCTTCGATGATATATGCAGTAGTTTGGATTGAAATATGGGATTCCGGGATTGAACATCATGAGCAGTGGCAGTTTCATCCCCATTGATAAGGCTTTGGCGAACCGCTTCTCAGTTGTGATCCTGCTTTTATTTGTTTCAAGTGTGCTTTGGTTTGGTCAGAGCACTTTACGGCTTGTCATCACCAGAGTTTCTTTATTTAGACACTGACGCATTGCCCTTTCATATATGGTTGTCTTGCATTCTTGGTTGTCTTTGCTTTTTTTAAAAGCTTCGTTTAAGAGTCTCTCAATCGGATCTTCTTCTAGAAGTTTCGGGGATTTTTGCGCCGATTCTGCCTCCAATTTCTCCACGTTGTTTTCTGACGCTGAGAGAGCTTCTTCGTCATACAACGACGAATGGGAGACACGTGGAAACTTGCTACATAGTCTTCCGCTTCTTCCGATGAGTCATTTCCCTCATCATTATCACTGTCTCTATCCTCTAGAATATGCTTGAGGAATTCTTCGAGCATGAATGGTGTCCACGCCTTCTGGATATACTTCTCCAACGCGTCTATGTACTTTTGTAGATTTTTGCTCTTGTCGTCATACTCGGTAGGCTGCACGGGTTTCTTAGTCTTCTTCTATTTCTTAGAAGACTTTGAAAGCTTGACTTTGGAGCTTTCCCCCTTGTCAGTGGTTTTCAGCCAGCGACGGGGTTTTAGCATCCCTTCGATTATTTCAGGTTCAAGTGGGCTTTTCCACCTGACTGCCGGACATCCCCGTAGATCCTTCAGCATTCTTTCAGTTTTTGCTGAAAAAGATACTTCCCACGTAGCTTCCTCCACAAGCGAGCATGATGCCCCCTGCGCGTCCACCTTTTGGGAGTGTGCTTTTGGGACGGGTTTACCCTCCAGTTTTCAGAAAGCTCCAGCTTTCCTTATTTGTACTGGTTTTCAACCTAATTTTTGAAGATGTAGAAATCCTCAATTAGGTGGCCCACTATTCTGTGATAGGAGCAGTAATTGGGGTTGTTGACGTTACTGGGTTGTGGAGGACACCGCGGGTCTGGCAATGTGATAAGGTTATTATGCATCGCCATTTCAAATAGTCTCATTGTCTTGTCACGAGGGAATGAGTAATCACATCCTAGCCATTCTTCCAAGGACGAGCGTGGACGTGCATTGTTTTGGCGAGCAGCCAGTTTTGGGCCACTCGGCTGTTGTTGCGTGCTGGCAACTGATTGATGTGAAAAAGTGTTTTGTAGTAACCGCAATCAATAATAATGTCGTGTGTAGCTAGTAGAGATGAGTACGGATCGTCCACAGGGATGCGTTGAATCTTTTAATCTTGTTTTAGACTAGTTGATTAAAAAGATGAAGAATTGAGAATAGATTCTAGATTTATGTTAAACACGGATGTAGAATATATAAGAAGAGGGCTGGTAGGGTTCATCAGATTTAGTACTCATGGATGAATACAAAAGATGACTCCTTTTATCTTTTAATAGATTTAAAACTAAATCGATAGTGATGAATGCAGATTAGGGTTTTTGGAGGGAATTGGGTTCCCACTCTTAACCCTTATCTTTTTATTGACTGCTATTCATGTCTAGCATTTACCAAAATAATTGTTAATTTAATCTCAAATCACGGTCGATACTATCAATAATTTGGTAGCGCGCGCGATAAGGATATTAACAATTCTTTTGGTAAAGTTTATAAACTTTATAAGACGTAAAAGAAGTTAAGAATTTTCATCATCCATTAATCTACCCTAATCCTATGAACCCTAACAAATGGAGAATTACTCGCACATGTTTTGAGAAGAAGATGAAAGGATAGAGAAGGAGATCATATTGTAAAATGTAGAAAGTAAAAATGCGATAAGAATAAAACAACTACCTTTATTAATCAGCTAAATCAATTACACTTTTTGTTCCTTTAGAAAGTGGAATACAAAACTCTAGTTTTCTTCTCGATCTCTTTTGAAGGAGGTGGATGAATAACTAATTCATCTCCTGGATTTGTGGATCGTCTTGGACCTCGTGATCGCTTCGAATAGATAATTTTCCAAGTGAGGCTCTCGGTCGTTTAAATAGTCACAGAAGATACAAACCCTAGATGTCATATGTTAGGGTCTGTTGAGAAGATCCTACCCACAAAATTCCACACCCTAACTCTTCTGAACAGTTGCGGATCCACCGCATTTTAGGGGTATTTGCGGCGGTTGGGCGGAGGATTTGGTTTTGAAAATTCTTCTGTAGCCTCATGTTGACATGTGGAGATTTATGTGATGTCAGGATTCTTCAAATCCTCTATGAGTCTCTACCAGTTTTGATTTTATGATTTAATTAAACTTCATCGGCAGATTTTTGATTCTCGACATCTCGATCTCCTGCCCTGAGCTAAATTTGCACAATATCTCAATTCATAATATTAGTAATATTTGGTATTTTTGAGATATTATCCTAACCATTTTATATGATATTATATTTTAAGAATATTGATTAGGGATATTTGATATGATATGCATATTACTAAAATATTATATAAATATTATATGCATATATTTTCCTTCATAATGTTAATTATAATATATAAACATATGATAATAGATATTTTACAGATAAACCCTCACATGTTTCATATTTATAATAAACACCTTTAAATATTTATCAAAAGTAAGGAAAATGTTATATCGAATGTGCAATATTTTCGACTGAACAAATACCCCCAAACTTATCTTTGATCATCCCGAGCAAACTTGTTATTCAAGAGAGGGAGAAAAAAAAAGAAAAACCTAAGTAGCACACTTTCGTAGGAAACACGATTGCACTGAGCACGTGCAATAAACCGTTAAACCTCTAGATGTCCCTAGTAGGAGGAGTGTTGTCTCCTGAGGGTTTTTAGCGGATTACACCCACAAAATCCTATAATTAAAGAATGAAGATAAAAGTTACATACAAAGATAAGAATTATAACAGAAAGAACTTGAAAATAAGAGTTTCCAACTATACTGGTTTTTTGGTTTCCATGAGCCCTATCTTAATGGTCATGAAAAGATATTAGAAATCACATCATCTCTTAATAAAACATCGCCTTTAGTCTTACTCTCTACCTTTCTTCCAAACATAGATCATATACCCCTACGTGTGTGTAAAAGACATCCCTACACTTAGAGAATTCAATTCAAGCTATCATAATCTTGTCCATCTTCCAAATTACTTTATAGTCGGTGAATAATTTCGATAAAATTACTTACACATTCTTAATGAGACCGTTAATACTTCGTGAGGTACTAACCAACCGATTACAAAATGTGTTCGTGGATTTAGGCATATTTCCTCGTCTTGCAACACCTAAGGCTTAGCAGTGTCTCCCAAACCATTTGGTCTAAGGCACTAGGTGATAAAACACCCTCACTATATTTTTTTTTATGTTTTCTTAAGTAATTACAAAACCGTGTTCATTTTTTTCTTCACCACTTATACTTTTTTTTATTTATTTTTCATACTAAGCCTTTTAGACAAGAACATTTCAAGGTATTCTCTACTGTCCCAAGTTTCAAGATGTGTGCAAGTGCGTATAGTAGGGTATCAACGTTCAAATCTTTGGACTCAAAAATAGGGACCATTTTTCAGACTCAATTTTATCCTCGATTAGTAATTTCCTTCATCTTACTAACCATTGGGACTATGGCTCATAACTACTTATTACTAGATTCGTTTAAGAAAACATCTAACTTTTTTGCTTTTCTTAAACTCTTCCTATTTTTCATATGTAATTTTTCACTTTCTAACTTTTATTACCAAAAAAACATTTTTTAATAGTGCCTAGTGCCAAAAGATAATTCAGTAAATACAAACCTCCCTCCAAATATGTTTTCATACAGTATCCTTACTGATATTGTTCTTTGAGCTCATAAACCTGTAAACTTGGGAAGAGAAAATAATAGGGGTAAAATAATAGTTAAATGAAAACTACCCCCAAACTTGAGTTAAGTCATTTTTCACTCACCTCCATTCTTAAGATGAGACAATGTTACCGAAACATGGAGGTGAGGCGGGGGAAATTTAGTTATGATAAAGCGGCTCCTGTAAAAACAGGAGCTCCTCCGCTAGGTCAGCAGAAAAATACGGTTTTAATCTATGCCTATTTACTTTTAAAATTGAACCGTTTTTAATATTTTCAACTTCTACTGTCCCGTGCAAATATGCATACCGCGCCACAAAAGGTCCATTTCAATGAGATTTTAGCTTACCCAGATGAAGATGGAGACGGGAATCGTAAAGGACTTGTTGTCCCAGTGTGAAGGTTTTTCTAAAAAGGTATTTTATCGTGGAACACTTTAGTCCGGTTCTTTACTATAACCGCATAATTGTAAGCTTCATCGCGGAGTTCGCTTAGCTCATTTCATTGCAGCTTTTCATAGCTGCTGGCTTGATCAAAATCGAAGTTAGGTTCTTTAATAGCCCACATTGCTTTGTATTCGATCTCGACAGGATAGTGGCAAGCCTTCCCAAACACAAGTCGATAAGGAGACATACCAAGATCGATTTTATAAGCGGTACGAAATGCGCAAAGAGCATCCGTCAATTTAGTTGACCAATTTTTATGGTTTTTAGAAACAGTCTTCTCTAAAATTTGTTTGATATATCTATTAGAAATCTCAGCTTGCCCGCTTGTTTAGGGATGATAGGGCATAGAAAGTTTGTGCTTGATTGAATATTTCCGCATTAAAACCTCGAAGGCCGATTACAGAAATGCGTCCCGTTGTCGCTAATTACAGCGCGGGGGTGTCCGAATTCCGAAAAGATATTTTTTTAAGAAACTTAATAACAAGTTTGTCGTCATTAGTGCGACACGGTATTGGTTCTACCTATTTTGAGATATAATCAACCGCTAACATGATATATAAATTCCTAAAAAAGTTAGGAAGAGGGCCCATAAAATTAATACCCCAAACATCGAATATCTCCACAACCAAGATAGGTTGGAGCGACATCTTATTTTTTCGTGAAATCCTACCTATGTGTTGACAGGGCAAGTTTTGCAATGATCATATGCATTTTTAAATAATGTTAGTCAATAAAAGCCACATTGTAAAACTTTCCCGGCCGTTTTTTGTGGACCAAAGTGACCGCCACATTTCTGATCATGACATAAAGACAATACACTCTTGAATTCATTATTAGGGACACATCTGCGAATGATTTGATCCGGACAATACTTATACAAAGGTTCATCCCAGTAAAAGTGTTTTACTTGGGATAGAAATCGATGATTATCTTGTTTCAACCAATCGTTGGGAATAATTCCCGTTGCTAGATAATTCACAACATCCATGAACCAAGGTTCGCAGGATATGGTCAAGAGCTGTACGTCAGGGAAGGAGTCGTTTCTTGGCAATGTTAGCGTTGGTGATGAATTGATACGTGAAAGATGGTCGGTTACGACGTTTTCACATCCACTCTTTTCTCGTATGACAAGATCAAACTTTTGTAATAATAGGATCCAACGTATTAGCCTGGCTTTAGCATCTTTCTTCGATAAAAGGTGTCTTAGGGCGGAGTGATCGGTGTAAACCACTATTGGCGAGCCAATCAAGTAGGGCTTGAATTTTTCTGATGAAAATACAACTACCAAGAGTTCTTTCTCGGTAGTTGTGTAATTAATTTGGGTATCGTTCAAGGTCCAACTTGCATAATAAATTACATGTGGCATTTTATCAATATGCTATCCTAAGACTGCACCAATAGCAAAATCTGATGCATCACACATAAGCTCGAACGGATGGTTCCAATTCGGAGATGATAGAATGTGGGCTGTAGTGAGAGAACTTTTAAGTGATTCAAAAGCAGCCTTGCAATCCGAATCGAAGTGAAATGTTTTATCCCTGGCCAAGAGAAGAGTTAAGGGTCTAGCAATTTCGCTAAAGTCCTTAATGAATCTCCTATAAAATTCTTCATGACCAAGAAAAGATCATATATCTTTGACGCGTTTGGGAGGAAGAAGGTTATAGATGACATCTATTTTAGCTCTGTTTATCTCAATGCCTTTTCGTGAAATGAAATGTCTAAGGACAATACCTTCTTGGACCATGAAATGACATTTTTCCCGATTCAAAATTAAGTTCTTATCCTTACAGGGACTAAGAACCGCGTCAAGATGACGTAGGCATTCCTCAAAGGAGTCCCTAAATATGGGGAAATCGTCCATAAATATCTCCGGAAAATTCTCGACCATGTCTGAGAATATCCCCATCATACACCGCTGAAATGTAGCGGGAGCGTTGCATAACCTAAAGGGCATGCGTCAATAAGCAAAAGTACCGAAAGGACAAGTAAATGTTGCTTTATCTTGATCATTTTCAGTGATGGAGACCTAGTTATAGCCAGAGTATCCATCCAAGAAACAATAATATTCATGTCCGGCTAATCGTTCCAACATTTGGTCAATGAAAGGTAAAGGGAAATGATCTTTCCTCGTTGCGGCAATGAGTTTCCTATAATCAATACATACGCGCCACCCAGTTTGAGTGCATGTTTGGATCAACTCATTAGCCTCATTAGTTATGACCGTGATGCCAGACTTCTTAGGGACCACATGAATAGGACCTACCTATTGGCTATCAGATATTGGTAAATTATACCTCTATCTAGGCATTTGACGATTTCTTTATTTACCGTCTCCTTCATAACTGGATTTAACTGTCTTTATGGTTCTCGAGCTGGTTTGGCTTCATCCATCAAATGTATATAATGTTCAACAATCAATGGACTAATCATTTTGATGTCTACCTTTGTCCAATCAAATGCTTACCGATTTGATCTCAATACCACCAAAAGAGCATTCTCTTGTTCTAAAACTAGTGAAGCGGATATTATCACGGGCAAAGACTCATTCTCACATAAATATGCATATTTAAGATGAGAAGGTAGCGGTTTGAGATCTAGTGTCGGCGGAGAGACGATAGAAGGTGGGGTAAGGGAATGATACTCGGACTCTCTAAGAGGTTCATAACTTGCGTAGGATATTGACTCGGAAAGCGCTACTGACTTTTGAGATGAGTCAAAGGATTCGAACTTTGAGATGGACTCATCAAAGATGTCCTCACTAATATAATAATTTTCTAGATCAAACAATGACGCATTAGTGTCGTCGAGATCATTATAGCAAAGTTCTTCAACATCGCAGCTGTCGGAAGCTATATCGTTAATAGAACAGACATCGATTAGATGAGCAAAAGGTTTAGATGGTTGACTTCCTAGCTTGTAAATATTAAGCTCAATTGTTATCATTCCGAAGGATAAGTTCATAGAACTGTTACGATAATTAACTACAGCTTGAAAGTTGCTAGAAAAGGCCGACCTAGATTACCGGGATTTGGTTTTGTGGGTTTGCCACAGGCTGTGTAACTAAAACAATAAAGTCCAAAGGGAATATAAATTTCCCAACTTTGATTAACATGTCCTCTAGCTCATCCCTAGGTTGGGTGATATATCGATCGGCTATCTGGAGAGTGCAGTGCGCAGGTTTCAATTCTTCAATACCTAGCTGCTCATAGACAGAATACGGGAGTAAGTTGACACTAGCGTCTAGGTCAAGTAGAGCACGATTGATGTTTTTACCCCCAATAGTTATAGATATTGTAGGACAACCGGGGTCCTTACGCTTCTTAGGCAATTGTTGAGTAAAAGCTGTGCTCACGTTACTTGTTAAGAATATCTTTTTCAGCACTTGAGTTTTTCTCTTCTTAGTGCACAAGTCCTTAAAGATTTTTGCAGAAGAAGGAACTTGTTGACTAGTATCTAGGAGAGGAATATTTATGTTAACTTGCTTAAACATTTTCACAATCTTCTCCATTTGTGCGTTAGGTTTGTTGGCTCTCAACCTGTTTGAAAAAGGAGCTTTATCAATAAGTTTTGGGTCCAACATTTGTGGAGAAGTTTGTGGGGGATGGAATCAATCCTAGAATTGGAGATGGGATCATTTTGACTCGAGAAAGTAGGCGGGGAGTTCGAGCCTAGTGGAAAACAGAGAATAGGCTCGGAAGAAGGTGGTAGACTAGACGAATTAGGGTTAGAAGTGGAAGCCGGGGTATCAATTGATTCCTCATCATCAACCTGTTCACCGACTTGATTGTTCAACACTCTTCTGTTTTCAACATGGTAACGGCACTCATATTATGACTTTGTGAGTGGCCAGGATTCGGTAGAGGTTGAGATGGAAGTTTCCTTTTTTCTCTTGCATTCATCGCGGTATTTAACTGTGCAAGTTGTGTTTCTATCGATTTTATACTTTCACCATGGGAGGCGGTGTTCTGCTTTAACGTTTGGATAGAAGACTTTAATTCAGCCGTCGTTTGCATGGAATGTTTAATAAACGTTTTCAAGCTTCGTTCGAGTGCAGATGAGTTTTCGGTACCGGCCGTTTGGAAAGATTTATTATAAGGTGTAGAATTGTTGGCCGGATTTTGAAAAGGTTGCGATTGAAAGGGGTGCTGACTCTATCGTGGTAGCTGTTGTTGCTATGGAGGATGTCTTTGATAGTTATTTTGGCTTGGAAATGTATTTTGAGTTTGAGTTTGGTTTTGGTTCCAAGAAAAATTAGGATGATTCATCCATCCCTGATTGTATGTGGAAGAATAAGGATCGTTTCTAGGTCACTGCTTAAAAGCGGCATTAATGTGTTCTTGACCTTGAAACGGAGGATTCAAAGGACATTCTTCCATCATATGTGATGGGTCGGAACAGCAACCACACACGGTTTTGGGGAGCGTAACTTGGTTTAGAGAGGCTGATGAGAATTTGTTTTCTATAGCGTCAAGTTTCTTTTGCATCGCTGCCATTTCGGCTTTTACTGCGGTGGAATATCGAGCTGATGGATACCTCCCTAAACAATGATGGTCTAACACTTTCCTACTGCAAAGTTTGTTCAGCGAGATTTTCCAGAAATTTCCAAGCTTCATCATCGTCTTTGGACATGAAATGGCATTAACAAATGGTTTCAAGCATCTACTTTGTCGCTGGATTAACACCCTCATATATAATTTGGCAAAGGTCCCATCTATTAATTCCATGATGAGGACATTGGACAAGCAAATCTTTAAACCATTCAAAGCATTTCCAAAATGGTTCGTTGGAAAGCTGGGTAAACTGGTTAATCTCACTCCGAACACGGGCGGTCTTATTATTTGGATAAAAACTTCTTAAAGAATGCTATAACGAATTCATCCCAATTGGAAATAGAGTATGCGACAGTGTCATAAAGCCATTTTTCTGCTAGATCACACAAAGCAAAAGGGAGAATACGTAAGCGCATAGCATCCACTGAGAACTGTGAAGTGCTCATCATCGCACATACGTTTTCGAATTTGGTGATAAAAACGTATGCGTTTTCAGACTCAAGCCCATGAAATTTAGGAAAAAGGTTGATGAAGTGGGGTTTAATTTCAAAATTATCCCTATTGGCTGGTGGAAGGGATAGACAAGTAGGAAGGGGACCGCGTATCGGGTAGTATCTCTCTTAGAGAGAGATGCGCGGTGGATTCTGCGCACCTACCGGTGGTGGAAAGGGCGTGTTGGTAAAATCTGATGGAGAACCGTCCATCTTGGTCGATGTGGTGTGTGGAGAGGAAAAAGAAGAAGAAGAAGTACCGACTTCGGAGTCGATAGCAGAAACACGGAAAAGACGGGTACTAGAATCCCGTGTCCAGCCGAGCATGCACTAAGCGGGTTTAGCGCAAGTGGCAGCGTGTGTGAGAACTATTTAAAACGGTATATTTTGAAAAGTGTCGGACGGTAGACAAATCACACGAAAAATGCACAATCAACCCTAGAACGAAGGTCACCTAGGTCAAGTCACCAGACCGTGTTGGGTTACGGCAGCGCCCCGGCCATCAATCCGTGACCACATGCAGAACAAAAATTTAAAAAACTTGGCGCTACCACAACCAATTACCTGGATCTACCTATAAGCCCTTGATAACAAAACATACAAATGAGTTAGAATGGTTATACCGAATATATCCGTGTCCTTCGGTCTTCAACCATCATCCTAAGCTCCTAGGGTCTTCCTTGATCAAGCTTGATCTCCGGTCTCCCTCCATCGAAGATGATCCACCCGAGAGTCTATGCAACGAGCTCCAATCTCATATCCGAGGAAATTAGGGTACCTAGATCGCTACTCTAGATACCGTAGATGAAGTAGAGAGTGATGAAAGATTAATTTGTCTCAAGACATCCAAGGATTCTCAACTCATGAGAGGGTTTGGGTGGAGTTAGAGGAAGAAGAAGATGTCATGAGAATGAAATGTTGAGAGCAACTCAAGAAAGAGCAAAAGAAATGAATAATGGTTTGTGTTTTTGTTTGTAGTGTGAGTGATAAGAAATAATGGAGCCATCACATAAATGTCCATGTCTCCAAAATATCTTAGCCAACAAAAAATATCTCAAGTTAACATAATCGCACCACAAACAAAAACCCTAAGCATGCTAGAATAGTAACCATGGGTCACTAATTAGCCATGCCACAAAAATATAACAAATACCTCATCCTACACCTTAATAACCTTTTAATCCAAAAAGGTCTAAACCATGATGAGGTGTAATCTTCTAAAAGTAATCTTTTAATAAATTACAAGAATACCCCTCAATCGTATATACATACCCGCATTCGTATTTCGAAGAATACGAATATAAAGAGACGAAAATAATCCAACAAATATAATATTAGGATCCGGCTTAAACCAAAACTCACTAGTATTATCCGTCCGAACATCATGCGTGCACAAGTACACGTATGTGATCGAACCATGCCGTAAAACCATACGGCCTCTACATCGTTTCGCTCGAAGCAGGGAAACCCTCTGTGTGGGACTCTAAAGACTCGTCAATACGTTGGCAGTGGGTTTAACCAAAAGCACGTCAGTGGAACTGACTGTACGTAACGGCTACCCAGTTATTGAGTGAAAGGAAGGCTGTAACAACCCTAATTTTCCTATATAAATTTTTTCAAATATTTTTTCAAAATCCATAAAGGCGTATTTATTGCCTGAGCACAAGATAAGTAATTAATTAGCAATTTAATTACAGGAAAGAGCTTGTGGCTCATTGGTAATACCTTGCACTGCTGAACCAAGTCACCAGAGTTCAAATGCCATACCCCACATCATTTTTAATATTTATTTGTTTTAAATTTTTTAGAAGCCCAACAGTCAACACGAGATAACTCTAAATTTTTCCACTACACCTGAAAAACCGAATATACCAGAGGCTTAATCAGGCGACTCCCCACCTCCTCAGCCCTCGACTCGGCCCGACTCGGCCGAGTCGGACAGCGGACCTGCAGACTCGGGCCGGCGCCGCCGGCCGGACTCGGCCGGACGGCCGAGTCGTCGACACGAAAAGGATGCCTCTTCACCTTCTCAACATCCCTGCACACTCCATTTATTTGGATCATTTACAGAGAGCCCATTAACCACCATTTACTCCATTTTTAATGATTTTCAATACATTTTTAAATTTTTTAAATTAAAACCCTTCATCTAACCCTAACCCTAGCCTAACCCTATAAATACCACCCCTACCCTCTACCTTCTCATCCTAAATTCTGAGCCAACTCTAAAAAATTTCCAACAAACCTTGTATACTTTGAAATCAAGCACGAGGCGAAGCTACGTCGAATTTTCCGTCGAACTTCCGACGATCATTCTAGGAGCTCCCGGCGACGAAGCGACGCACCGACGACTCCTCCCGTTCCACCTTCCTCTCCTTGTTGTCCTAAACCCATAAGTCTCCAAATTCTACCTCTCTTTTCTTTTTTAAAATATGGATTTACAAAACCCGACGGAATCGGAACCAATCCGATTTCCGATTCGGTTTCTTTATAAAACATCACTTCTCGTTAATACAATTATGCTTAAACTCTCTCATGTTGACTATTAAATACTAATCAACCAAATTGATCAAGTTTCATATCACAAAATGATTACTATTTCATTTTACCGTATTTTTCATTTAAATACCATATAGTTTCAATTCCACCTTCAACATCACAAAACCTTACTATAACTTTAAGTAGATCATGAGGTAACGACCTACCTTCTCACACACTCATATGCAACATAGCACCATACCCTTAGGAACATAGAATACGGGAAAACGACACATTTTCATTTAAATACCATTTACTTAATAAAACCGTTTTCTAAAGGATTTAGTATTTATACAGATCTTTGTAAAGCGCCGCTACAACCCAATTTGGAGAACCCGAATGGAATGGTGCGGATTATCACACATCTCTGGACTTAGTAGTGTGAGATTCAGACCTCCGCAAGGAGCATTCGGTCTCGAAAGATTTAAAATACGAAAATCTAAAAAAAATGAGATTTCTAGAATATTATATATATTAAAAATTATTTTCATATAAATATATGTATATTTATCCTTAAAATATCTATTTTGTAATAATATAAATATTCCACTTTTTCTAAAAATATCACAAGAATCATTTTACACTAAAATACCATGAATTCAATACAAAACAAATATTACCAATAAATACCATTTATTATGAAAATAGGATATTTTCACTAGAAATATCACAATATAAAATCTACATTCATTGCAACTCTAAAGACGACTAATAAATACTTGGGATGTATTTTGAAAAGTATATAAAAGTATTTTTACATAAAACCCCCTCAAGTTCTATAAATTACCCTAAGGACCCTAGTAAACATAGGTATAAGCGGGACCAATCTCTTGAGCCTCAGAGAGCCGGAGAAGAGGGTGCTTGCCTATTTAAGGTAGACAACTTAATAATGGTGTTATCAATACGGTAATTGTCTTTGAAAAAGACACAAATCCTGCCGTCCATGTACAGTGGTTACTGATAACATCAAAACAATCAGGACTTCAATTTACTTTTCTAATTGTCTGATTCAGTTTAAGTCTCAGTATAATCTGACTTGAATATGATTCAAGTACAATCTATAATCTACAATTTACAATCTACAATCTACAGTCTACAATCTACAATCTACAATCTTCAATATTACAATTCAACATGAATCCATGAATCCAATTATCAACCTATACAACTTGACTGAACCGAACCATGGATATATATTCCATTTACATGGTTCTCCAGTTATTCCATTTACATGATTCTACGGTTACACCGTTTACTGATATCATGGTTTCGGTCAGTCATCCAATTATACAATCAATACAATTTACAATACAATACAATACAAACAAGACATCTCAGGGTTTAAGGGGTAGACTGGTACGGAAGGTGTTAAAAGTGGCACGAGACTGCAAGATTAAGGCACCTACCCTGAATCCAATTGCCGTTGTTCCGGGTTGTATAACGAAGTCTTGTACTTCCATTTGCCTCTAGTCTCTGGCATATAGAGACTCCTCTCATATACACTGGCATCCTTCTGTACCAAGTTACAAACAACTGCGTTAATACTAAATACAACATTATAACAATATCATACAACTTTAAAAGCTACCTTCTTATTCTGTCTATTCTACTTCTCCCTTATGTTTGGGACTTACCGAGCGATCTGTTCACTGACGACATTCTCTTTCTTTCTTCTTTGAATGTCGTCAGGTGATCTGGACCCGTCAGAGATCGAGTCCACTGCTAAAGACAGGACCAGTCCAGTAAAGACCCCGAGCTCTGGTCATTGTACACTTTCCACTTCAGTACTTTTCTTTTCTGTTATACCATTGTTTAGGCATTGCTTTTTATTTCAGTTTTATTTACTTTCCATGTATTGTACAGAAAGAATGTGAATAAATAAAGTTGCTGTTTTATTATATCTTGTCTCTTGTGCTTTTACTTTTATATTTCTTAGATACGCTTAGCGTTTTTACTTCACAGTAAATACGTCGTGGACTAGTCACGTCCTCCGCCTGTATACCGGGAAGCGGGGCGTGACAGAGGCTGGCGAGCAAAGTCATCCTGAAACCCCTACTCTGCCTCACAGTGACAATATCCATACAATCCGGTCCGTTCGTTTATGAGTATCGCATATCGAGTTTAGGGGGTGGATAAAGTTAGGCCCCCTAATAACGCGACATTTAGTGTCGGTATAAACTCCATTTCAAAGAATGTTTTTACGGGCTTCATACCGACACTAAATGTCGCGTTATTAGGGGTCTGGCTTTATCCACCCCCCTAGACTTGATATGCGATACTCATAGACGAACGGACCGGACTGTACGTATATTGTCATTGTCAAGCTCAGTAGGGTTTCAGGATGAGTTTGCTCGTCGGTCTCCCTTCCGCTCAATACCTGGGAAGACGTTACGTATAGCTAGTGCCACTGACGTGCTTGTAGTTAAACCTACTGCCATCGTATTGACGAGTCTTTAGAGTCCTACACAGAGGGTTTTACTGCTTCGGGCGAAACGTCGTAGAAGCCGTATGGAATTATGGCAGGGTTCGATCATATACGTGCACTTGTGCACGGATCATGATCGGACGGATAATACTAGTGGTCTTTGGTTTAAGCCGGATCCTAATATTATATTGTTGGATTATTTTCGTCTCTTTGTATTCGTATTCAGTCGAAATACGGATGCGGGTATGTATATATGGATGAGGGGTATTCTTGTAATTCATTACAAGTTTACATTAGTAGATGCCATTTCATTTTGTTATTAAACATTTTGGTTTAAATGTTTATGGAGTGGGAAAGCGTGACTCATTGTTTCTAGCATGCTCACTTGGTGATTCATGCATATCACATGGGTGTGACTCATGGTGGGTCATGGGTGAAATGCTAGGGTTTTTATTTGTGGTGTAAGATATTTGTTGTGAGCTTGGGATATTTTTCATGAGTTGATTTTCTTTATTAGCTCACACACAAATACCTCACAATACTCACTTGGAAAAGGCAGCCACTCTTTTTTCTTGCCTTGCTCTTTTCTTTTGTTCACACATTCCTCACTTGGCATCTTCTTCAACCTCCACCCAAACTCTCTCATGAGTTGAGAATCCTTGGGTGAATTGAGACAAAGTAATCACAAACACTCTCTACTTCGCCTTGGTTCTAAAAGCTTTTGTTTCGCATTTGGCCACGGATTGATGGCCGGGGCGTTGGCGTAACCAAATATGGTATCAAAGCCAAACTATTAACCGCATACTAGTTGGTCTAGACGATGTTAAAGTATCAAAACCGAAACAACTCCGAAACAATACCAACTCATATTCCATTCTCTGTCAAATTTTTCGAAGTCTTCTAAAAATTTTTAAGCAATTGCAGAAGACTACCTCTATGGCCACTAGAACACACCCCAAACACGAACCCTAGATTCCAAAATTGGGCCGGCCAGATGCCTTAAAAATCTGAGGTGGCAGGTTTTGTGGAGGCTTCTGTGTTTGAAATTTTGGGTGTGGTCTAGTCTTTGGAATATTAGATCAGTGGTATTGGTAGTTTAGCCCAGTTTGGATATGGTTTTATCTATTAGTTTGGGGCTATTCGGGGTTATTTCTAAGTCGATATTTCTAACACCGTTTAAAGTTTTACAGTACATACATTACAATCTGCGACCGTGAATGTCATTAGAGCGGTAAAACTTGTTTAATTGCTATAGTTCTTTTAGACGTGTTTGCGAACGTGACATTCACGTTGATGTTTTGTGTTGTGCCGTGTTTGTTGCAGAATCGTCGTGGTGGATAGCTTGGGTGCAATGTTAGTACGGTTTAGTTTTATTTATACATATGATATCGTGGGGCGAGCATCCAACATGTGGACTGCCATCACTGCCTGTTTGTATATTATTTATTTGTGGAACGGCCGGGTTGAGGTCGATGTCACCGTTGTACATATTTTCTTTTATGTAATTGGATGATCCCATGATGGAGTGCACGGATATCCGGGTTCTAGAGGGCAATGGGTCCTCATCTCATGGCGTTGAGAAGGAGGGGGCCTCACTCTAGAATTGGTGGGCTATTCGCCACACTCGTAGGGGTACAGGTTGACCCAAGGAGGGGTGCTTAAGTTATCGGATTCCGTGAAGTGTCGGGTGGCCCATTCACTTTGATGAAGGGGCTGCCTCACTTCTGGTTTTGACGGGTAACTTGCCGCGCTCGTAGGGGACTAGGTTTTTATTCCACAGGCTATTCATACGACCAGGGGAACGTCGGGTTTCACTTGCGGCTCAAAGAAAACCCGGGGCTTCCAGATTATCTTTATTGTTCTGTGATGTTGCATATATCATGCTTGGAACGATTATTATATATTCTTATATACACTTGTAGATGGTGTATATGTTTTACACCCGCGCTAGTTATTCATATCAGAATATTGCATTTAATACCGCCCATTCTTATACTCGTTTGTTTATAGGAAAGTACTTTTAATCTGTGTTTGCTACATATTTACAAGCTACAGATTTCTAGTCCAAAATAACGCAATTGATACAAAATCTCCACTGTTATGCCAAAATCCAGAAACATATGTTGCCAACAGATAAAAGCCGGGTTCCGGTTATCCGTATCCGTCCAGTGTCGCTTACCAGTTATAGAGACAAGACAAATGACAGTGGTCATTCGTGTCTCGGACAAGCACAGAGCACGAGAGGGGCAGCACAAGAATCAATGGGTGCGCGGAGCTCGAGAGAGATAATGTTAAAAGAATTATTTTTTATGCCAATTTGGACTGTTGCAGATCTGAAGAAATTGTGGATGCAATTTGCAATTTGGAACGTATAGAACAACAGAAGAGAGCAACACAAGAAACCCTACAAAACATGACAAGCCAACTCCTCAAAATAGCCGCGGAACTGCTGCCAAAGTGGTGACTCGGTGGCGGATCCGCGACCAAGTTGACTCAGTGTCAACTCGGATTTTGGTGTTAATTTGGTAACTTCATTTGGGCAGAGAATCTTACCCTAGGGTTTCAGCACCCAGCCAATAAATAGCCCAGTTTTGTGCCAAGCCAAGGATGCTTCTTTTTGTAAGGATTTAGTTTAGCTTTAGTTCTTCTTCTTCATGTATTCTCTATTAAAATGTAGTGAGAGTATTGAGTAGATGATAAAATGAAGATGAGGGTTTGTTATTTTTTTTAACCTGTATCTTTTAATTCTTGTATTGTCTTTTAATTATAGTGTAACTTTTATAATTGTTGTTAAGTAGTTGTTGTTATTTCTTGCTCTTTTCTTTTCTTCTTTTATCCGTATTATTTCCAAGCGATGATACTCGATGGAGTTCCTTACTTAGGTGAGGAGCCAAGTAGTTAGCTTGCACATTTGTAAAACTGTATTTTCCTTTTCCTTCTTTTCTTCCTTCTCGTTTTGTTTTCTTTTAAAATGTGTGAATAATTCCACACTTGTTAAGGCTAAGAAAGGTGGTATGAGGGACGGAAAAATCCCTTGTACTTCTCTTCTCCAAACATCTTGAAACGAACCTCGACCAAACAATCACAACCCCCTCACTTAGGCGCGCTATACGTGACATATAGCCGCGACCTAAGTCGAGAAGTTCTTTAAGCGCACTACAACGCGACATATAGTTGTGACTTAATTGGATACGCGGTTGCGAGTGTTTGACCGAGGGTTGGAAATAAGCGTACTTAGCGGACGGACAAGGGGCACTAGGAATAGATTTAGCGTTGGAAAGCTTGCTTAAACTCGCAAAACCCATTCCTATGTCCCCCTAATCCCCGCTATTTTCGATTATCCCAACATCGTCATAAGAATGGCAATGATAAGTACAAGACTAATCCTAACTCTACTAACCAACCTTAAGCTTAACAAGCTTACTTGAACATAAATACGAACACTTAGGATAGAACTGAATAAACACATATACATTCTTCATTGACTCGTCTAAAACACCAACGGACATACAACCATCTCCCTGTGGATCGACCCGTGCTTGATCGCGGTTAACTTCAGAATTTTGAATACACGACATGCCAAAAGCGTGCGATCAAATGGCGTCGTTGCCGAAGAGAAGTGGTAACGTATTTTCTTTATTGTTATTCGGGTTAATATATTTTTTTATATATAAAATTATAAATATAATATAAAAAGAAAATCTTTTTTTTATTTTTGATATTTTTTGTTTGCAAGTGTGCAGGCTATCTGGAGCAAGTACAGTAATCAAAAAAGAAAACAGAGCATTTTATTTTGGAGTAGAGAGAAAGGAGAGTGCAGGGACAAATTTTCAGGCCCCAAGTCCAATGTTTGACCACAGAACCGCGGTCAAAACTTGAGTTATGCGGCGGTTCCGCGGCTCAATTGAGGCTTCTTAGCCTCAATTTTTTTTACCTACTCTCTTTCCTTTTATCTCTCTGTAAATTCCACTTAACTGTATTTTCTATAGGTCTCTTTGCACAGAATTGCGCCGCCACCAAAATATTTTTTTTTGTTGTTTTAGATTTTTGTTTGTTTACGCGCTTTGCATATAATAATGCAGACATTAAGGGGCTATAACACCAATTCAGATTGGGTGGGGATTTCATCACCCTTCCTAAGACCCCACAAATCACAAAAAGCGTATGCATCACCTTGAATTAATAAAAAATATCTAGACCAAACCTATAAGGACTGTCGCGCTCATTTAGGACAAGTGAGGGTTGGGGGTAATCGGTCGTTTATCTAAACTTGACTTTGTGGTGCCTAGGCTAGACAAGTGAGGAGGTAATTTTAAAAGGTCCGACTCATGGTGATTCGTGAGCGGAACCCTCCTTACCTCACTTGTGCTTACCTGGCCACAATTGGTAGTGAAGAGACGATTCGAGGGTTATCCGGTAATTTGTCGCTTGGAAGTCTAGGAGTGGTCTAGTTGGACTTTGGATACCCTAGCTCTAGGTGTGTTTGTGCATTTTGTGATTGTGATTGTGCTTATGTATAGTTTAGTCCCATAATTCTGTATTCTTTCAAAACAAACATTTTCTAAAACTCCAAAAAAAATTAAAAAAAATTCACTCTCCCCAATTTTTCATAACATGGGTATCCCACCTCAAAAACTTTTGCCGAAGTTTGGTACCCACAACCAGACATTACTTCTTTTGATTCTTGCTTTGGCCGAACTTCAAACGATCCATCCATGCCCGCAATTTCTTTGATAGATCTGATAGACGCATCTAGGGCTAGCAATTGGACATCGCACTCCACTTTGTATCAACCATTTCAAACTTTCACCCCTTCTCATGTTGATACCCCATCTGGGAGTCTTGTTACGACTCCGACATCCATGTCCATTGCTGAACATATTGAACAATCTCATAACCGATCTTTCACTCTTTTCACCACTTCGAATTCTTTTGATCAACAGTTTCAACCACCTTCTTATCATAGCGTTGATCATCATCCTGTCCAACCATTCAATTCCTATAATTCCTACCCAATTTTTACACCTTCCCTAGACATTACTTCTACACAGCCATTTGAGAGTTTCACATATCCAGATAACTTTGAATCTTTTACTAAAACCCCTTCACAGCCCATGTCTAGTTTGGAACAGGTATTAGAAGATTTTCGGGTAGCTTCATGCCAAATGGAGGAAGTGAATGCGTCTATGGCCGCCCTCATACAACTTAACGAACCGGTAGCTAGTTTCCAACTAGCTTCTAATTTTCCAATGTACGATGAGATGATAGGACAGTTTGAAGATTTGAGTAGTGAGAGTGAGCTGTCCACCCTTCCAAATCAAATCTACCCGTTCCAAATTAAATCCGACAACTCCGGTTTTGAATATATATCGAGTGACCCAAAAGATACACCAATTGACGATAGACCGTTTGATGAGCTGTGCGACTTTTTAGTGTTTGATTTTCCCGATTGTGAAGGGTCCCTTTCGAGTGAAACCGCACGCAACCCTTTTGACCTCTACACCTCCACTCTAGAACCTGAATTGATTGAAATCCATGCTTTTGATGAAGTGTCTGAGAAATTTTATTTTCACTTGATTGAGAATATTGACGCTGGGAATATTTTGGATGATGAACCCACAGTTTTGGATGAGTTGTCTCTCCAATTCATCATGTCCTTTCATTTCCATGTGGACAACATCCTGAGTCATTAACAGTTTTTCCAAAACTTCATATGCGCCTAGATATTGATGATGATAAATGCGTGGATGAGCTTAACATTGAGGAGAATTTTGAGGATATTTTTGAGGATGAACCAGTTTTGCTTGATGAGTCGGATTTTCCAATTCATCTTATCCCTTCCATTGACTGTGTACACCCTCCTGAACCTTTACCTGACACCCCTCCTCGATCACTTCCCTCCATCTTTTCCATCGTTCCGACCTTAAAAGACACTGTATTACTTTCATTTCTTGTGTCTGGTTTACCAAGTTCGGCGTACCCACGCTTTCTCACGAATCTTGAGGGATTTGACCCTATCTCTCGACGGATTGATAGATTAGCACAATCGCTTTTAACACATCGGTCATTACAAATTGTGCTAATTTATTCACTCCATTTTCACCCTCAAGTCCGTACACCATTTCTTTTTCCCCTCCGCCATTCTTCTTCTCATATACCGAGACCATATTCTGCTTCTATCCCTATATGGTCTCGTGTATTCTCCATTTCTTTCCTCACCGTATTCTTTCACCAACCTGCACATTATAGCGATAAAATTTTTGAATGGTTGGTGCTCCCTTTTGGCCTGTGTAAGGCTTTGTATAGATTGATACTGTTTTCTCCCCCCTAACTTGAACTTCAACGTTTAACAGTGGAAACACTGTTTCACTTATGTTTGGGGTGGGACCTTTTTGTGTATATATTTTTGTTTTGTATAAAAAAATTTTAGGGAGCGCTGACAATTTTGACCCTCTTGTTGTAGCCTGACAGTGAGGGCGCTGTCAAATTTAAGTTTGGAGGTGTGCTCGGTAAACTTTCTTCCATCGCATTCATTTGTATATTTTGCATTTGCATTCTTATAAAAAACCCATAAAAATAAAAAAATTTACAAAAATATAAAAACTTTGTCATCAAGTTAGCTAATAGGGTATCTAAGATTTTATTCCGAAAGTTTAGTTGATACGTTAGAATTAACTAAATCCTAGGCTTAGTAATTGAAAACCCTAAAAATAACCCTCATGCTGTTTAACCTTGGTAATTATACGTCCTCACAGTTTTTTTAGAAGTAGGTAATCTTGAGTTCAGTTCTTGAGTTAAGTCGAGATGAAGGGAAAGTATTGAATGCTTTACTGAAAGATAAGTCTAAAAAATAGTTTCTATTCTTAGTTCAAATTTAGAAAGTATATACCCTACAAACTGCATATACACGCACCTTGAAACTTGGGATAGTAGAGCATACCTAGAAATACTCTTGCCTGAAAACCTAGTATGAAAGAAAAAACGGTATTTAAAGATAACCGCCAAAAGAGCATCATTGAAAAATATATCCGGTCTTGAAAAACAAAAATAAATAAAAGAAAAATAAATAAATAAAGTCAAGACCTGGAAATTGCTATTTACGATTTAAGCTTGCACATTCGGTAATCAGCTGTTAGTGCCTCAAGATGCATTAATAGTCGCATGAAATGTGTGTGAGCAAAACCGTCCATTACTAATGAAAAGAAGTTGTATTAGGTATTAAGGCAAGGGAACTATAGCTTGAATTGAATTCTTAAGTGTAAGGGTGAAATTTTACACACACGTAGGGATATACAATCAATATTTGGAGGAAAGATAGGGATAAAGAATAAGACTTATGTTTTCCGTAAAACTGATAAAAATCCCTGATTGGAGACCGCTCTTTAGAAGGAAAACTCAGGAGAGAACAAGATCTTTCTAAACTGTAAAACGTATAGGATCTGGGGTTGAACAAATAGGAGGCGTGAAATATAAGGGTTGAATATTTATAACTTAGGATAATAGAATTTCTAACCTAGATACTAAACCGTAGGAGTAGAATCGACGTTAACTTATGAAACTAGTTTGACGGGATTTTGTGGGTAGTATCCGCTGAAAACCCTCAGGAGACAACACTCCTCCTATTAGGGACACCTAGAGGTTTAACGGCTTGTTGCACGAGCTCAGTGCAATCGCGTTCCCGGCGAAAGTGAGGTTAGGACTTTTTGTGAATAATTGGTTTTGCTCGGGACGAGAAAAAGTTAAGTTTGGGGGTATTTGTTCATAACAGAATATTTCATTTAATACCGCTCGTTCTTATGCTTGTTTGTTTATAGGCAGGTGCTTTTAATCTGTGTTTGCTATATATTTACAAGCTACAGGTTTCTAGTCCAAAATAACGCAAATGATACAAAATCTCCACTGTTACGCCAAAATCTAGAAACATCTGTTACCAACTGATAAAAGCCGGGTTCCGGTCATCCGTATCCGTCCAGTACCGCATACCAGTTCCAGAGACAAGACAAATGACAGTGGTCATTCGTGTCTCGGACAAGCACAGAGCACGAGAGGGGCAGCACAAGAATCAATGGGTGCACGGAGCTCGAGGGAGATGAGGTCAAAAGAATTATTTTTGATGCCAATTTGGACTGTTGCAGATATGAAGAAATTGTGGATGCAATTTTCAATTTGGAACATGTAGAACAACAGAAGAGAGCAACACAAGAAACCCCACAAAAAACGACAAGCCAACTCCTCAAAATAGCCGCGGAACCACGGCCAAAGTGGTGACTTGGCGGCGGATCCGCGGCCGAGTTGACTCAGTGTCAACTCGGATTTTAGGGTTAGTTTGGTAACTTCATTTGGGCAGAGAATCTTGCCCTAGGGTTTCAACACTCAGCCTATAAATAGCCTAGTTTTGTGCCAAGCCAAGGATGCTTCTTTTTGTGAGGATTTAGTTTAGCTTTAGTTCTTCTTCTTCTTCTTCATGTATTCTCCATTAAAATGTAGTGAGAGCATTGAATGGATGATGAAATGAAGATGAGGGTTTGTTATTTTTTTAACTTGTATCTTTTAATTCTTGCATTGTCTTTTAATTCTATTGTAACTTTTATAATTTTTGTTAAGTAGTTGTTGTTATTTCTTGCTCTTTTCTTTTCTTCTTTTATCCGTATTATTTTCAAGCGATGATACTCGACGGAGTTCCTTACTTAGGTGAGGACCCAAGTAGTTAGCTTGCACATTTGTAAAACCGTATTTTCCTTTTCCTTCTTTTCTTCCTTCTCGTTTTATTTTATTTTAAAATGTGAATAATTCCACACTTGTTAAGGCTAAGGAAGGTGGTATGAGGAACGGAAAAATCCCTTGTGCTTCTCTTCACCAAATATCTTGAAACGAACCTCAACCAAACAATCACAACCCCCTCACTTAGGCATGCTATACGTGACATATAGCCGCGGCTTAAGTCGAGAAGTCCTTTAAACGCACTACAACGTGACATGTAGTTGCGACTTAATTGGATACATGGTTGCGAGTGTTTGGCTGAGGGTTGGAAATAAGCGTATTTAGCGAACGGATAAGGGGCACTAGGAATGGATTTAGCATTGGAAAGCTTGCTTAAACTCGCAAATCCCATTCCTATGTCCTCCTAATCCCCGCTATTTTCGATTATCCCAACATCGTCTTAAGAATGGCAGTGATAAGCACAAGACTAATCCTAACATTACTAACCAACCTTAAGCTTAAATAGCTTACTTGAACATAAATATGAACACTTAGGATAGAACTGAACAAACACATATACATTCTTCATTGACTAGTCTAAAACACGAACAGACATACAACCATCTCCCTGCGGATCGACCCGTGCTCAACCTGCTAGTTGCAAAGCGACACCGTCCTTGATCGCGGTTATCTTTAGAATTTTGAATACGCGACACGCCAAAAGCGTGCGATCACTAGTCTAGCCCCCGCTCTGTCGTTAGTTAAGTAACCTAAAGGGTGATGACGGGGCCTAGTGGCGAATGCGGACGGCATATACGTACATCATATTTTCGTTCTTTTCTGGTGTGATTAATTGATGGGACTGCGTTGATTCTGATCAATGCAAGGAAAACAGACCTATATGATGTTGTTGGAACAAATTTTCAAAAGCTGTTATTACAAGGAAGTTTTCTTTTGTTTCTCACAGCGGTATTCGGTTATGAATATCCAGCACCTCATTCGACGAGGCAAGAGCCGAGATCTTTTCACCGGGAGTGATCTCTTGGGCAAAAATTTGTGTCAGAGTAATAACTTCACTATAGTCAATTACTTTTTGCTTTGCATCGCGGTATTCAGTAAGAATATCCTGCACCTCATTCTACAAGGAAAGAGTCGAGATCCCTTCATCGGGAATGACCTCTTTAGCAAACATTTTCGCCACTATATATTTGTAAAAAGCTATCCAGTTCCTTCAACGATATCATGTTCATTACGTTAAAGGTTTTTCGCCAAAAACCATTCGTAGCCCTCCATAATTTCAGACGCGTAGCACTTAGTATTCATATTATGTTTGTTGACCTTAGTCAAGGCATAGTGTATGGTAGCTATTTGTTACTTTTCTGTTACATAGATAGATGCGTTGGTTTGGGATAGTTGTACAGCCTTGTTAGCCTTAGTCAAGGGCGAGTATGGGTGGGCTGAAATTAACCTGGACAATGACGGGTAGAACTTTACATGTGACTTATAATTTGTTGGCCTTAGTCAAGGTCATAAGAGCATGGGGCAAAAATCACATCGGGAGTTTCTAAAGAAACTGAAACATGGCAGACATGCTCATACCTTATGGAGTGTGATAACTTGAGTAGATTCCATCGAGTTATCATGCGATGATAGTTGGATCCCGATACCCACTGATGAGTTGGTTTACTCCTCGGGTGATTTTAGATGATCCCGACTAATTCTTTCTTTGGTATTGGAGGAGAATTTGAGAATACAGTGGGAGATATTCTGATTAGATAAATTGATTAACTATTCTGATCTAGATTAGAGTGCACGCCGAGTGTTTCTTTTCTCTTTCTTTTTCGCAACGACCATGTCCCGACCCTAGACTAGAACTTATAAACCAAGTTAACCAAACCTTCTTAAAACACACTGGCTTTTGGATTGTCAGAGTTGCATACTTCATTGCCACTCCTACTTTTACCCTTTTCTTTTCTCCAGAACATTCTGTATCACTACGAAGATCCACATTTATTGGATATGACCATCGTATAGTTATATACGAACTCGAAGAAACTTATTTCAGATTCGAGAATCGTTTTCGGTTCTAGAGAAATTGAATAGGACTATTCAGTTGTCTTTTCCTTTTACCTTCTCTCAGGTTGTGAGGGCTCCTAGGATAAGGAGAGGGTACACCTATTACATTTATTAGATAGTTTTCTTCCAAACCATAGGCAGGTGCCGAAAGGTAGGAAAGGAAGAAAACCAATTAGTTTAAGTGTGGTGTACAAAAGGTAATACGTAAAGACAAATAAAGGGATTAGAAAGAGGGCAAAGTAAATTGCGACTGCTATCATTCATGACCAAACCGCATATATCATAGCCACTCCTACTTCACCTTTGAATTTCTCCAGAACACCCCGTATCACTATGAAGATCCACATTTATTGGATAATCCATCGTATAGTTATATACGAACTCGAAGGAACTTGTTCCAGTTCGAGAATGGATTCTGGTTCAGGAGAAATAGAATAAGGACTATTCAGTTGTCTTTTATCTTTACATTCTCTCAGGTTGCGAGGGCTCCTAGGATTAGGAGAGTACACCTATTATGCTTATTGGATAGTCTTCTTCCAAACCATAGGCTTGTGCCGAACGGTAGGGAAGGAAGAAAACCATTTAGCCTAAGAGTGGTGTACAGAAGGTAATAAGTAATGATAAATAAAGAGATTTCGAGAGATGGTAAGGAAATATAAGGTTATATTTATGAGTCTGGACAATGGAAGAGGCATTACTAGGAATACCCGGCTACCCCTTCGAAACATTTTCATGATTCAGTTTTACTGTGCGTTGTTAATTGAAAACTGATTTCCCAATTAGATCCTTACTCCAGGGTATTTATTTACCAGGTTTGATTCTCACATCTGTATGGTTTTACAGATGATGTGTGGGAGTATGTTATTGGGAATTAAGTGATTATATCCTCATTATATCGGAATTCATTGTAATTGGTGATATTTGAGGAAATCGCCTGGGGTTTTGCCTGATTGCAAATATTTGATTTTGAATATCCGTTATTATGCACCAATTTCAAACTGATATATCTGTACGTTTATTTTATAAAGTGAGATATAACCTTTTGAAATTATATCCATAAAATTTACCTATATCAGTTGATGATTGGGTAAGGAGCATTAAACAGCAGTGTAATTCTTCCTAACCATAGTACAGTTTTCAATCTACGACGCACAGGGTTTGAGTTATTCAACTCAGAGGACTTATACAAAATATGATATGTTGTCCAATGTCCATTAGGAAAAGGGGTTGGTGCTCATACTATATTCTGTTTATTTGTGACTTCTTCAGTTTTAGACAAGTGTTTCGTAGAAATACAAGGTCCAAGTTTTGAGAAGTTATAGGTATATGAATAAAGTAGAGAACCAGGTGTTGCAAATATCAGTATTCTTCAAGGTCATCGAAGATGTAGATCCTTTTGTTTGGTATTCGGTTGATAGTAATGGTTTTTTAGAACTTGCTTTTCTTTCAGGTTACTCATATTTGGATGCACTCCTAGTTGAGTAATACTGATCGGCCTCTTTCCATTTAGTTGACATGCACTGGAGACAGCTGCATGATTTGAATATGGTTCTAATTAAATCAGTGCCTCTGTTTCTATATTGTATATTGAATGATTCATATTTTAACAATGTTAAGGTATATGGAGTTGTCCGGCTTATGCTTAAAACCGGATTCTGGATAACTCAAGGCATGTTTCTATAATGGCAGTTTATGGGTTATGCGGAGCTATGATAAGGGTTAACTTTCTACCATCTGGAAGATCAGTAATGATATTGTTCTTGACTCGCCACAGTTTTAGTAAAATGGACTTTTTCAGAAAACAGTGGTGGGGGGTATGGTAGAACTGGAAGTGATTCCAGGAAAACAAACGATTACTGAAAATTTAATAGAACCTAAAAATTCAATCGGGTTTGACATTCTATTAGCCACTCCGCAGATCTGGTGGGTAACCTCAGGCACCCGAGAGGTACTCTGGTGTCCTCAAAAAAGGTGACAAGGAGGTTCTTGTTTACCCAGACTTGCCATTACTACTGTTCTAGACTATGAGACCCGGCAGGAGGATGAATATAGCGTCGTTCTAAACTAGCTTTAGAAGTGCACGTGTATAAGACTTTGCCAGAGGGTTGTTGTAGTCAGTGGGAGCGGCGGAAGCATAGTGGACAAGTAACTTGTGTCTATTTATAGACTAAAGCAAGTATAACAAGGATAGATCATCTATTTCTTATGTGACAGTCATATGCTTTGAATTCATCAAAATAGGAGATGGATCTGTTAAGAAGGTAGTAGGGTGTGATGTCCTGGTATTTATATGACATACACTTTGTAGGAAGTGAAATTTCTATACTACGATCGGTTATACTGTGGTTATCACACAGTGGTTTCTCCACATAGGATTTGGATATTATATCAGGCATTCTGGTTACTGGATCTATGGTTTTAGATCTAGATTTGGGTAGTTTCCCAATATGGGTACAATGACACTATTCTAAAGGTGTTTTAGAATGGAAGACTCCTGACATGGTGGTGTACCTGCAGGTGATGGAGTCACCCTCTCTAAAAGTGTCTTACAGACTAAAGGGAAGAGGATGTGCATGATTGGTATATCACTTGTTTAGGCAATTGAGTCGATCATGAGATGTCAAGTACCACACCAGATGTTGTTTTTGCACGAGCTGCAATAAGTTTATATATTAATCCAATCCTGGAGAAACGTTCGGAAGCAGTTTATGAACATAAGTGGGTGTTCTAGGGATTTGGTAACGGCAACCTCCTTCGGGAGACGGTTATCATCTCAGGCTTCCAAGGTGACCTGGATTTTAGAGTGACTGTCAGAGTTATAGTTTTCCCTCTTTTGAGGGGCAGTAGTTTGGACAGGTGGTCCAAGCGGATACTGAGGAAGGCATGGCGCAGGATATTGATTAAATTCAGTGGACGATACAGTCTAAGAAGTTTGCTCGATTTGGAGTTCATTTGTGAACTGGGTCCCATCAGATATCCAGACATATTCTAAGACAAGTATTGCTTATTTCGGGAGATGGCTTTCTCCGCGAACTTGAGATAAAGAGAGACAGAGAAAGAAACATTGGCGCGGATCCACTCACTGAGGCTATTTCTCGAATGCAATAGTTATACAAATGAGCTTTGAGAAACTAATTAGTAAGGAAATTGGGTGTTCAGTATCACACGGGCTGTGAGTATGCGACACAGTAATTATCCTTAAGTGCAAGTGGGAGATTGTTGGCTATAGTGCCCTCAAGTCAATTATTAGATCGCAGGCACTGTTCATCACAGAAAACTACATTTTAATACCGCTTATTCATTATCTATTTTGTTATATATCGGTGCTATTAACCAGTGTCTGCTCAGAAATTATAGATTACAAGTGTTCGTGATAAAATACTGGAAACACATTCAAAGTCACGGATATAATGTTTGGGAGCCGAAACTGCAAACAGAACAGGAAACCGACCGATATCCAAAGAGCTTTTGCAAAATAAATATGTGCACACAATTTTGGTCCAACACATACATGTGTGACACTAGCTCTTTGACACTAGATCATGGTGGGGGGGCTGCCTTGGCTCAAAAGGACATGTATGGGTATGATGTGCATTAAATGTGTATTGAATGCTAAAGATTATGATGTGATTTAAAGCATCTAGTTTCCCTCCAAATCCCTTAGTGCATCCAAGGCCTCTACAGACGAAACTAATAGCACCAGAGTGATATTGGGAAGCACCCAAGACCGCACAACAAGCACGAGCCCAAGACTCATCGACAGGACCGGCCACATGCCCACTTTGGCCAAGCAGGCCGGCCCCCCTTACCCCAATGATCACCATATTTTCCCTTCCTTGCAAACACATCACCTCATTCTTATTACTTGTTTAATCTTTTTTGGTGCCTATATAAGCCAGATCAGTGAGTAAGGAAGGCTTTCTCTCATTCTCTCATGTTCACACATATAGTATACATTTTGATTGTTTCTTTATTTTTGGTTTAGGCTTGAGAGTGAGTGGGCTAACACTTGGTTTCTTCTTCTTCTTCTCTCTTGAAGTTTTCTTTGGAGAGTTTCATTATGGAGGTTGAATAAATTACCAATATCTTGTACCTCTTCTTCAAGTGTTAATAATATTTGTGTTTCTTTGTTTACTTGCTTTCTTTTCTTTACTTGCTTTTATTTGCTTTTCTTTATGATGCTTAACTAATCTCTTTGGTGGTGGTAATGGTAAGGAAGTGAGATGAAAGGTTTTGCCTCCTCCTCCTCTTGTGATTGTTTAATTTGCTTAACATGATTATAACTTAAGGATTGTTTTATATATTGATGTGATATGGTATTTTGAACCAATGGTTACTTTGTAAGTTCTTCATATACCATATTCACTCCCCTTCTTTGTTTCACAATGTTTAAGTTAAAATCAATTTGGTGTTAAGTTTGCTAAGTTTGGATACGGAATTTTGTGACCGAGTGCTCGACAAACCCTCGGTTTTCATATACCTTATACTATCACAAGCACTTAGCACTGAAATCAATTTGTTCCCGCCAAAATTTGCGGCCAAGAGTTATTTGTTCCCTTATAACCTTTCAAAAAAAGGAGGGAGAGATGAAAGGAAAAAAATCATGGTTGGATGTCACGTGTTAAACACGCGAGCGCTTATATGCAACGAATATAAGCGCTGAAAGAAAACTATTAAGGGCCAAACAGGAATCACGTGTTAAACACGTGAGCGCTCATATGCAAAGCATATGAGCGCTGAATAAAATAAAATTAAAGAGCCAAACAGGCCTCATGTGTAAAACACGTGAGCGCTCATATGCAAAGCATATAAGCGCTGAACATAAATCACCAATGACCAAACATGCCTCACGTGTAAAACACGTGAGCGCTCATATGCATAGCATATGAGCGCTGAACATAAACAAGCTAAAACCCACAGCAAGGGTCACGTGTTAAACATGTGAGTTCTCTTGACTCTCACATGCAAAGCATGTGAGCATCCCACTTTAAAATGCTCCTATCAAATTCTAGAATTAAAATCTATTTTGGGAAATATTTTCCTGATCTTTCTCAAACTAAAAAGATCTTCTCTGTTAAACAGAGGACCTTTGGATCAAAGATCCAACTTTGATCATCTGGTAGAATAAAGTTCTATCATAGGAAAATATTTTCCTAATCTTGGTAAATTAACAAGATATTCATATGATCAGAATTCTATATTAGAATAAAATTCTAATCTTATTAAACTAACGAGATATCTATATGATAGAATTAAATTCTATATTAAGAAAATATATTTCTGATCTTGTTAAACTAAAAAGATATGATAGAATAAAATTCTAATCTTATTAAAACTAACAAGATATTCATAATCTTGTTAAACAAACAAGAAGTCTTCTCTGTTAAACAGAGAGCCTTTGGATTAAAAATCCAACGGTGAATAAAATTCACCGATTGATCTAAAAGATCATAAAATCAATCAAGATCTCTCAATGAGGGATTCCCTTAACAAATTGATTCTTTTTCTTCTCATATAAATAGGAGCAAGGAGAGGAGAAGAGAGACACACAGGGACGGTGAGAGAACCCCCTGATAAGTTTAAAAAGAGAAGAGAGCTTAATTCTTTAGAGAGAAGAAGATCTCCTTAAAGAAAAGAAGAAACCCTAGGTAAGAAGGAACGTCCTTAAACTACTGTGAGAATGAAGCCAAAGAAACAGCGCCAACTTTCAATCGCTTCACATGCTACACGTGAATGCCCCAAACTTCAGTGTTTAACACTGCTTTAAGGCCGAACATAGGAGCATGTGAGCGCTGAGCATATACTAGTGTTTAACACTATGAGAGGCCAACATTAGCCAACCTTAGACCAAATCTCCCGAGGCCAATCAATTAAGCCCCTCATGCTCAGGGTCCCCCAAACCGATCTCAATCCCAAAGATAGCTAATGAGCTCCTAACGGATGGAATCTAAAATGATGTTTATCCCATCCCCCTTTAGTCTGGACATTGGTTCAAGGGTACATCTCTCCACACCTCTGATACATGTCGTTGTAATTCTTCAACGTCTTCGGGGAGGTGGCGGGTCCCAGCAACCAACAACTCTTTGGTGAATTTCCAAACCAATGGATACACCCCAATGGACTGCAACGTTCTTAAACTACTGTGGACCGCAATGTCCTTAAACTAAACCCTCACCTTAAAATGGTGATCTATGGACCGCAACATCTCTAAACTAATAACGGGCCGCAACGTCCTTAAACAAAAATAATAGAGCCCAAATGCTCTTTCTTTAGATCTAAATGATCCTAAAACCTTATGAAGTAGATCTTAGTCTAATATTAGATTAACGTATAACAAATATTTAAGTTGATCTTAATCTCAAATGAGGTTAACGATCCTTGAATCAACCCAAACCCAAATATAAGAATATACGGATTTGGACTAATCTGCGCCCTACGGGCGACAACATAAATTAGTCTCCGTATACAATCCACGGGCAACCAAAAATAAAACAAACATACACGACACGAAGTGACCTTCTGGAGCTGGAGAAAGTGGTAACCGCGATATGGTAACGTAGTTAACTGCAGGTGCTTGCGCCTGCAGTGAAAAGCGTCCCAACAATCAAAAACCCCTCACAACGAGGGGGAATCTGACGAAGTCTGCTACAACGGCCGCATTTGTCCAAACCTCTGATACACGGTGCCATAAATCAACTTGGCATCTTCAGAGAGGTGGATAGATAAAACCAAATAGTATCTTCCCCCAAATTCAGGCCAAACGTTCTAACGTCCCGGTCGCGTCTTTCGACGGTAAACAGATTCCGGCATGTCCGGTGGGACCTTTTCCTCTTTCCACTCCACACTTTGTGTGTTGTTTTTGTGAACGAATCGCGGTTTAATATGGTTGCCCTTAGATTCGAGATATTAAGATTTGGTGTCTTGCTGCCGTGCAGAGAAAAGAAGATCAATGGCTTCCAGCTGCACCAACTGCAACAACAACTCCCGCTCCGCCCCGTCTGGAGGGGTGACTTACGGGCCCCAAGCGGCCTCCATCTTCGCATTGTCGATGGAACAGGTGACACGGGACACCATTGGATTGTTCTTTGGGACCATGCTCCCGCCAATGAGGTTCGACACTCCAGTGCCGTCACAGGAAGATCCAAAGAAGTCGGTCTTCGATCGGCTTGCAACTACCGCAGCCCGTCTTAACGAGTCGTCCAAGTTTACTGCCTCAGTCTTTGACAGGCTGAGCCTAACCTTAAATAGGCTCGCGAAGAGGCTCGCAATACTGGAGAAGGCTATCCCAACTTCTGCTGCAGGTGAAGTTGTCCAAACTACTTCCCCTACTCGAAAGTCGGCCTTCGACAGGTTGACCATTCCTTCCTAGCGGATGTCAGTCTTTGACAGGCTGGCGCCAACAACAGCCTATCCTCAAAGCAGGGGACAAGACGAAGCTACACCGATGATAGAGGTGATCCCGGCTACACGATATGCTCAACGTCGTCACTGGCGCCGAGTGAGGAATGCTGGGGGTAGTTCCCCTTCTGGACTTACCCCACCAGCTCAAATGGTGGAAGTTGGTGCTGCTGTTCCTACTGAGAACAGCTTTGAGCCTCTCTAGAGGGTGCGTAAGAACTCTCCGATTGCCATACTAAAAAATTCTCCTCCACCCGCTGAAAGTTTTACTAAAGCAAAGCCGGAGCAGCCCTCTCTGCGGCTATCCTCCAAAATCCACAGAGTCTGGCGAAGAGTCCAAGAGACTATGATCGACAAAGACTACTCCCGCCGACAGAAGAAAACAAAGGCTCGGCAAAGGGAGGACCTTCCCACGGTCATGCCATGGAAAGTATCGTCTACACGGGTGCTCGCTGCAACGGCTCCCTCAACTTCGACCTCCCACAAAAAGAGAAGGCCAGAGAATCAACCACCACCGGCGACAAATTCTGAGCATGATGGATCTAAACGCCCTAAGTCTGGGGGCATGGTAGTGCACACCATCTACATGGCTTCCGGAAAAGAGGAAAGTCGTGCTTCTGGGGTTCATCGACCACTTACCTGGTCAATAACAAAGGCTCAGGAGCAGCAACAAAAGCTCCAGGAGATGTTGACAAGGATGGCCGCACTCACTGGGCAGAAGGAAAGCCCGGAAGTATCATAGGATCAACGCCAGGAGCAGGAAACCGACGACGAGTTCCTCTGAAGAATGCTCGAAAAGAAAGATAAAGAAGCCGCGGAATAAGCGGTTAATGTAAAATAAATGGTTATCCTGTTCGAAGATATGGTGGGGATGATAATCCAACCGGACCCTCTAGTTGAAGATCCCCTAATAATCATTGAAGACCGCAGAGGGGAGACATCAAACCCTCTTCCGGCTTTATCTGCAGCCAGGGAGGAGACGATCTCGAAAGCTGCACTTGATGACTACATAGCCCAACAAATACGAGCTCATTAAGTAAGAGAAACTGCCGGCCAAGTCGTCAGAACTGGGCGACCCTATCCAAGCTGATACGATCAAATTAAGTACCCGCCGGGATACATGATCCCTAAATTTCACATGTATTAGGGGACAGGTAATCCCCATCAGCACGTCACTCAGTTCAGGGATCTATATGGCAATACTGAAGGTGACGACAAATTGCTGCGTAGCCAATTCGTCGGCAGCTTAGCGGAGACGGCATTTGAATGGTACTCGGAACATCCGAATGACTCCGTCAAAACATTCACAGAAACGGAGTTGCTATTCACCCAGCGTTTCGCAAGCGCCTGCGTACGCACCCCGATCACGGTATTGATCAATACCAGGGTAAATCCAGGAGAGACATGGGTTCAGTATGCAATTCGGTGGCGGAACCTATGGCCAAAATGTGAACAACACATAGAAAAAGCTCCTGCTGTGGGCATGTTCGTAGGGACCCTTGACCCGCAAGCGACTATATCCCAATTTATGATGTTTTCAAGCCGACCACTTTCCAGGCCTTGATCGACAAGCTGGCCCAAATGGACCAGATGGGCCATAGAACGTCCTCTTCGAAAACGGAGCTTCAAAATGATAAGGGCAAAGGGAAAGCAACCTTCGTCACCAACGATCAGCAATAGCCGAGTGATCCGAAACCAGCTGCTCGCCAAAACGATAAACAACGATCACTCGGAGAAAAGCTGAGACATCCTTACTCATTCCCTCGTGATAAAACGAGAAGACTGTTCGAACTGGCGGTGCGCAACAAACTTATCACTCTACCAGATCCGAAACGCCCACTGCAACCGGGCGACGTTAACAATCCCAATAACTTCCCCTACCACCGAATAGTAGGCCACCCAATCGAAAATTGCTTCGTCTTCAAAAACTTGGTTGAAGACCAATACCGACAGGGCAGGTTCGCGTTGTCTGAAAACTGGAGGTTAAAACCGCCACAACTGCACGCTCCTAAAAAGGTGGACATGCCGGGGGCATCATGCTCATTTATAAAGAAGGCTCCGTGGGAAGTTGTCCTTTCAACTAAGACCAAAAGAATGTTGAAGGATTTTCAAGTATGCCCGATAATCAGGTGGAAAAGCCCACTAGAGCCCGAGATCATTGAGAGGATACTGAAACCGCACCCAACACCGAGAATTGGTAACGATGGGCAAAACACCCAGGCCCAGCCGTCAAAGTCTTCGAAGAAGAAGAAGAAGACCAAAAAGCCCACACAGTCTGATGACAAACGCACGGACCTACAAAAGCATATCGACGGGCTGGAAGAATATAACCAGAAGGCGCGAACCGCGGTGTCACGCCCCGCTTCCCAGTATACGGGCGGAGGACATGACGAGGCCGCGACATATTTACTATGAATTAAATATGCTAAGCTTATCTAAGCAATATAAAAGTAAATCCATAAGAGACAAGATATAATAAAACATCAACTTTATTTATTCGCATTCTTTCTGTACAATGCATGGAAAAAAATACATCTGATGAAAACAATGCTTGGTGAAAGGTTGAATTGAAAAAACGTGTTAAATTGTATTAAAATGTATTAAAATGGAGTAAATAGGATTTTAAAGAGGCTCTAGAACCGATCCAAAGAAATAAAGTGTGCAGGAGTGATGGGGAGGTGAAGAGGCAAAAGTTTCATGTTGATGACTCAGCCGAATCGACAACTCCGGCCGGCGGCGGCGAGCCAAGTCGGCTGGTTCGCCGGCCGAGTTGGCCGATCTGGGCCGAGTTCGATGGTCGGTGGGTGCCATGTCGGTTCAGGTACTCACTGGTATATTTAACTTTTCATGTGTAGTGGGGTTTTTGTGAGATATGCACGTGTAAACTGTTGGTATTCTAAAAATATAAAATAAAACAATATTAAAAGTAATGTGGAGTATGGGATTTGAACTCTGGTGGCTTGGTTTAGCAGTGCAAAGTATTACCAATGAGCTACAAGCTCCTTCTTGTAATTAAATAGCTAATTAATTACTTATCTTATGCTCAGGCAATAAATACCCCTTTATGGATTTTTGAAAAAAATATTTGTAAAAAATTTGTATAGTAAAATTGGGGTTGTTACATTCTACCCTCCTTATAAAAATTGTCCTCGAAATTTGTAAAAGGAAAGTGTAACGGATTCAAGGAAAGTTTGGTGATAGTGTATGAATAATAACAAAGTGATACAAAGGTGTGAAAAAGGTTGAAGATAATTAACAGGGTTATCCTGGCCAACCGTCTCTGCTTCTACGGTCGCCAAATTGTAAGCCTAGCGTCTCGGCACCTTTCTTCGTGCATGCTTGTACATTGCTGATTATCGAGGTAAAGGCGGTCCACGTGGAGGTGGTGCTGGAAGAGTTAACCGAGTATGTGGAGCTTGGATAGCTGGTCTAGCTGCGGAATCAGGATTAGTTCGGTTGTGTGGGAAAGTTCCAATGGTATGTGAGGATGATCCACATATCAGGAAAAGACCATTTGCTCATCGGCAAACTTCCAACAGATGTCCAGCTTTCTTGCAGCAGGTACAAAAGGCTGGGCTGGGCCTGTTGATTGGTACTCCCAGTCCCCTTGGTACAAATGATGGTCGTGATGCGGCTCCTCCTTTCATCTAGTTGGCAGGGCGCTTCACTCCTGCAGACTGAGGTCTGTTCCTCGCCTTCACCACTACCTCATATCTTCGGGCAGGTTTCAAAGCCATATCATGGGTTGGGAAATCCCCTGTAGCTAATGCAGCTTGGATTTTCGGGTCCAACCCTCGCCGAAATCTTCTAGCTCTGATCTCTGCAGTAGGTATGAGATGGGTCGCAAACCTGTTACGGTCTTGTGTTAGCTGTGTAGTATGTGATATAAAATTGAACATTGAGACATATCTTACAGACTGAGCATGGTGAACTCAGCGTCATACTCATTTACTGACTTGGTCCACATCGAACCTTGTTGCAGATGGATGAACTGTTGTTCCATGTCGAACCTGATAGTCTCAGGGAAGTACTTTACGTCGAACATGTCTCGGAAAGTCTTTCATTCGATGGGTGGTTCAAGACAGGTTTCTTCCGCCTTCCACCAGTTCCGTGCATTGTCCGTGAGCTGTAATTTTGCAACACGAACCCAAGCTATTTCTGGCACTTATGCTGCTGCCAGATCATCCTCTATACTCTGAGCCCATTATTCCGCTTCAAGTGGGCTCTCCTTTCCTGAGAACTGTTTGGGGGTGCAAAGCCCTGAATTGCTTCTCCAGGTGCTTCTGCCTCAGGACGGTTCAAGAGCTGCTGCTATCCCTCTAGGAGGCTATGGATTGCCTCAAGCAGAACCGTTTGCTCGTTGGGTGGAGCAGGAACGGCAGGTGTGATTGGTAGTAGAGGTGGAGTGTTGTTGAACTTGGTGCTGGTATTATTTAGGGAATCCATAACCATGAAGAAAATTTTGGGTTAGAACAGTTTCAAAGAATATGATTTAAAGAATATGAAATCGTAAAATTCAAGAAATATGAATTGTAAAGAATGTTTTAGTTGCTGGTTCTTGTGTTATATTGCTTAGGTTGTTCACGCAGAACAGAACTACATGGTAGTGTTCCATACAGCTCTGACCTGTATGGGCCACCAACAAAACCAATGTAACAACCCCAGTTTTACTATACAATTTTTTTACAAATATTTTCTTCAAAAATCCATAAAGGGGTATTTATTGCCTGAGCACAAGATAAGTAATTAATTAGCTATTTAATTATAAGAAGAAGTTTGTAGCTCATTGGTAATACCTTGCACTGCTGAACCAAGCCACCAGAGTTCAAATCCCATACCCCACATTATTTTTAATATTGTTTTATTTTAGATTTTGAGAATACCAACAGTTTATATGTGCATTTCTCACAAAAACCCTACTACACATGAAAAGTTAAATATACCAGTGAGTACCTGAACCGACATGGTGCTCACCGACCATCGAACTCGGCCCGGATCGGGCAACTGGGCCGGTGGACCGGCCGGCTCGGCCTGTCGCCGCCGGCCCGAGCTGCCGATTCGGCCGAATTATCAACATGAAACTTTTGCCTCTTCACCTCCCCATCACTCCTGCACACTTTATTTCTTTGGATCGGTTCCAGAGCCTCTTTAAAATCTTATTTACTCCATTTTAATACATTTTAATAAAATTTAACACATTTTTTCAATTCAACCTTTCACCTACCCACTTCTCCGGTTCCCCGAGGCTCAAGAGATTGGTCCCGCTTAAACCTATATTTACTAGGGTCCTCAGGTTAATTTATAGAACTTGAGGGAGTTTTATGTAAAAATACTTTGTATAGTTTTCAAAATACACCCTAAGTGTTTATTTATCGCCTTTAGAGTTGTAATAAATGTAGATTTTATATTTGTGACATTTCTAGTGAGAGTAACCTATTTTTCATAATACATAGTATTTAATTATAATATTGAACTTATTTAGATTTCCTGGTATTTTAATGTAAAGTGATTCTTTGATTTCGAAAAATTGGAATATTTATATTATAACAAAAATAGGTATTTTGATATTACATATATATAAGGTTGAATTGAAAAAATGTGTTAAATTGTATTAAAATGGATTAAATAGGATTTTAAAGAGGCTCTGGAACCGATCTAAAGAAATAAAGGAGTGATGGGGGAGGTGAAGAGGCAAAAGTTTCATGTTGATGGCTCGGCCGAATCGGCAACTCTGGCCAGTGGCGGCAGGCCGAGTTGGCCGATCTTGGCCGAGTTCGATGGTCGGTGGGTGCCATGTCGGTTCAGGTACTCCCTGGTGTATTTAACTTTGCATGTGTAGTGAGGTTTTTGTGAGATATGCACGTGTAAACTGTTGGTATTCTAAAAATCTAAAATAAAAAAATATTAAAAATAATGTGGGGTATGGGATTTGAACTTTGGTGGCTTGTTTCAGCAGTGCAAGGTATTACCAATGAGCTACAAGCTCTTTCTTGTAATTAAATAGCTAATTAATTACTTATCTTGTGTTCAGGCAATAAATACCTTTTTATGGATTTTTGAAAAAACTATTTGTAAAAAATTTGTATAGTAAAATTGGGGTTGTTACACCCAGTCACACTCCAAGAGTTTCTCAACCTTATTCTTGAGAGCGGAGATAATGACAATGACGACAGAGACGACTCGTCAGAAGAACCCGATGATTATGTGGCAAGTTGTCACATGATCTCTCTCTGGTCAGTAAATGACGAAGAAGCTCACTCGGCATCAGAAGATAAAATAGAGGAGCTGTGGGCAGAATCGGTGCCAAAATCGTTGGAACCGTCAGACGAGATGATTGACATGCTGCTGAGCGAAGCCCGTCAGAAGAGCAAAGCTGATCAGGAGCGTGAAATGGCTATATTCGAAAGGGCTAGGCGTTGGCATCAAGTTGAAGAAGTCATGGTAGGGATGAGTCGCAAAGCACTCCAACCAGATCGAAGTACGCCTGCGGCAGACAAAAACAGGCTTAAGACAAGGAAACGGTTCGTTAAAGCCCTGTCAATAGGAATGAAGCTGCTATCTTTCAAAGGAAGTACTCCTGGCGGTATACACCTTGACGAAGCGGATATACATCCTAACTACTGCTTTTACCATCAGAAAGTTACACATCCCACTGAAGAATGCAATGCCTTTAAGAAATGGTGGCAAGGATACGTTGCTCACCGACAACATTTCAAGCGGATGAAGCACAAAATTCGTCGGGAGCAGTGAAATACGATAGATGAGCATAAAAGAACTGCCAGCAACTGTCATATGGTTGATACCAGAGGATCGCAAGTTCTCACCTTCGGAAGTGATTCTGACAAAGAAGTTCTCACCTTCGGAAGTGATTCTGACGAAGAAGTAGCCCTCGGCCCTCTCTTCAAAGAATCCACCTCTGGAAAAGAGGAAGAGATAAAGAACTGTGAGAATATTCAGCTTCGTAGCCGTACGTTGCCTGGAAAGAATTTCAGACCTACAAACAAGAGATCGAACAAAAAAGATAAGGGGAAGAAAAAATTCCCTGATGATATCGCCCTCGATGATCGAGTCGTCGAAGAGCTGGCAGCCAAGTACCCGTCCAAGAAAACAAAGTGGATTACAATGTCCTAGCACACCTGAGAAAGATACCCTCATAACTAAGCATTTTGGATGCCCTTCTGTTGTCTAAGCAGGCACGAGATTCTCTGATCAGGGCATTACAAGAGCCCGAGCGGTTTCAAGCTTTCCTTGCCGAAGAAAAAGATGAAAGACGAGGTAGAAGAAGTTCACAGCCGACATTACCTTCAGCGATGAAGACCTCCTCCTCGGATCGTGCGATCATAACCGTCCCCTGTATGTCACCGTGTACTGCCATGACATCAAGATAGGGAAGATCTTAGTTGGCACGGATCCTCTGTCAACCTCCTAAATGTGAGGGTGCTATGAGAGATCTGGATGAGCGTTTAGCACCTCGCTCGGGATAAAATCACTATCTCCGGGTTTGACTCCCAGTCATCACGGATGCTTGGGTCTGTAATACTGATGTTACGCTTTGGGTTGCTCGTCACTGACATCAAATTTCATGTCATTAACGACAAGACCTGCTACAACGCTTTGCTCGGTAGGCCTTGGTTACACGAGTACGACATCATCCCTTCTACACAACATCAGTGTATGAAGTATTTCAAAGATGGTCTCGAGTATACCGTGAAGGGAACTAAACCCATTCTTCGTAAATGAAGTCCGCAAATACGAAGATGCCAAGTACTTCCTACCAGACTTCGAAAACACGGAAAGATGTCATAAACTGGAGAACAAACAAAAAGCTATCTCCACTATCTCGGTCTTAGGGAGCGATACTGTTAGTGTTTATGCCCTAGAAGGCCATTACTGTATCATACTAGTTTGTATATTACTTAATGGAAGCTTGGGATATTCACATGCATATAACAGTCTTGCTAAACATGGTAGTATGCTACTTGGTTTTTCTATCTTAATATGTGAGCATACGTATTGATAGAGCTCTTAGGATCCTGCTTGACTACCAGCTTTGTGATGGCAGTCACACTAGTGGGGGCTGGGTAGTCTACAAGCACATCCTTATTCAGGTCCCTAGTCGTTGGATTATCGAGACAGAGCATCGATACTCCGGAGTAGACTAGTGTGTACGCTTCTCATCCCAGTTGGGGAGATGGTCTGTCCCACAGCCGTCAGTACGTCGTACTGGAGATAGTATGCAGGTGCTCGTTAGGTTACGGGTACACCGGACAGGACTCACAGGGAACTGTTGGTTGGTTTTATACCAGTCGTCAGTAAACAGTTCCCAGGTGACATGAGTACAGCATAGTCCGCAGACTTGACACTGCTACTTCGCCTCGAGTGTGTCCCACTGTTCTTAGATTGCTACCCTACCACGGCTCAGAAGAGTCGTGCAAACAGGTAGCAGTTGGGTGCAGTCCCGAGCACTTGGAGGCAGTGGCGGTTAGACAGGATTCGTCCCTCCCGGTATTGGGAGTAGATATCGCGCTGTGTCAGAGAGCCATTACGCAAAGTCCCTGGCCAGGGCAAGCGAGATTTGCTGGTAGGTTCCAGTAGTTTCTCAGGGTGTAATGGGCTTCCCTCCGACACGACTTATACAGCCATTAGGGGACTGACGCTTGCCGCCCCCTAGGCCGGATATGCGATAGTCTTGGACGAACGGACCGGACTGTATGGAGATTGTCACATCAGACTCAGTAGGAGTTCGGATGGGTTTTCTCATCGGCCTTCTTATCGACAACTACCTGGGGACCGTTACGTACAGCTAGTGCCGCTTGCGGTCTGTGGTCAAACCCACTGCCAGCGTAGTAGTCGAGTCTCTAGAGTCCCACACAGAGAGTTTCCTATTCCAGGTGAAAGGATATAGAGGTCGTATGGTTTTACGACAAGGGTTCGGACACATACGTGCGTTTACGCACGTACGACTTTCGGACAGTTTTTACCAGTCGGCTTTGGTTTAAGCCAGTTACTGGTATCCGGTTATTGGATTTTTACAGTCTAAAGTTTTTCCGTATTTTTACGGATTGGAGGGGCGTTCTCGTAATTTTGCGGGAAGCTTCTTGAATGAGGTGACTAAGGAGGTTAAGGTGTAAAATGAAATGAGTGTAAAAATGAGTCACCTTGATGATTCATAAAAGTATTTTGTCATTCTAATGAATCATCACAAGATATGATCTATCATGGTTGCTAAATTATTTATTTATTATTTTCTAGTAAAAAATAAATGATAGATATATATCTTCTTGATTTACTATTCTCATAAGAATGCTCATTATCATTTTCATATTCTCTCTCCTCTAGCTCTCCCTCTTCAAAGATTAATCCTACCTTCTCATGAGTTGAGTACAAGGGTTAATAAGACTTAACAATCCATAACCATCACTCTATATCGATCTATCTTCTTCGATTAGCAATCCAAGAAGGTTAGTTGCCTCAAGTTTAGAGGCGAAGCTTGGAGTTTTGCTCTCGGGTGGATCTTCTACTACTTCAAGAAGGCCGAGGAGAACAAGGAGTTCGCAAAGACGAAGGAGTTGATTCATTAGGTATAATCCCGAAACACCGTATTTTAGAAACACTTGTGTTTGGTTATTTATAGTTTAGCTTCGATTCAAGCGGTTAGTCGATGTTCGTTCACTAAACAAGTTTGTTTTTGAAAATTCCGCCTCCCCACAAGTATTGGGGTGTTCCACATCGACTTACAGTGGTATCAGAGCCTCGCTAAACAATAAATAACTTTATTGCAAATTTGTACGAATTTCGAACGGAAAAACGAAGCCGGAAAATCCTAAAACGCATCAGTTTCTGTCGATTTTAAAATGATGTCCAAAAATTTTTCAGGGATGATCAGAGAGCTAGAAATGATCACACTAGAACACCCAAGAAAAACAGTCACCTGATTCGTCTAAACCTCCGCGGAACCGCGGCCTCACCCTACTGAGCCGCCGCGGTTCCGCCGCCGAGTTGGCGAGTCAGGGGCCGATTTTTCTTCTGTTGCTTCTGTGTAAGATTTGGGATTTTCTGGAATATTTAATATTTGCTCAGGTTACTGTTTAACAGAGCAGATTTTAGAGCAATATTGATGTTGTTTAATCGATCGAAATTGTACAGTATTTGCATGTTGGATTATATCTGTGATTGATAAATGTGTTCGTAAACCTCCCCTAACTGCTAGTATGTCAGTTGGCAGGGGGTTGCACATTTCTGAAATGGTTATATCTGTTTGTGCATATAAACTGTATTGGACTGTTGTGATGTATAGCCGGGGTTTTGAAATGGGTTATTATTCAATTCATTTGTTGTAAATGTAATTTGTTGTAATATTATTTTGCGGGGCACATCCAGGTTGCGGTTGAAGCCACCGTTGTATTATTTCATTTTACTGTTTTTGCTCCTAGGTTTGACCCAAGGTGGGGTACACAAACTGCCGGGTGGGTAGTTTGCCGTACCCGTAGGGGTCGAGGGTGGGGTAACGGCTATTCATCACAACTGTGTAATCTGTTTTTTCCTGCAGGCTCAAAAGAAATACAGATTGCTTGCAAATCCAATATTGTTTATCTGTGTTCTGGAATGTATATCATTGCGTCAGACGAATGTAAAATATCTATATATATTGTAGCTATTTTAGACATCACTTATGTTTTACACCCGCGCTAGCCCAGTCCCCGCTCTGTCGTTAGTTAAGTAACCTAACGGGTAATGACGGGACCCAGTGGCGAATGCGGATGGCATAAGAGGACGTCATATTTTCGTTGTTTTCTGCAATGATAGGTTAATGATGGGACGCATTATCTATAATGCAAAGCAAATAAACCAAGTTTAAATCGTTGGAACAATTTAAAAGAAACCACTCGGTTAATTTTAAAAACAGATATTTTTTTAAATGCGGAGCCTTAACCACTCCTTTTAAAAGCTATCAGGTTCCTTCGGTTATATCAAGTTCACTACGTTCACGGTTTCGCCAAAACCATTCGTAGCCCTCCGTCATTTCATTTGGGTATTCAGTAGTATTCAAGCTATGCATTTTGGCCAAAGTCAAGGCATAGTGTTTGGTAGCTGCTGGGTTTTCAATTGTTGCATAAGATAGATGAGTTGGTTTGGGACAGTCGTATTACCATTTGACCAAAGTCAGGGGTATATACGGATGGGTTCAAATTGACAAGAAAATGACGGGTAGAACTTGACATGTGACTTATGACACTTTGACCAAAGCCAAGGTCATAAGAGCATGGGGCAAAAACTTATATCGGGAATTTCTAAAGAAACTGAAATTTGCAAAGAGATGCATACCATTTGGAGTTTGATGAATGTTGGTAGCACTCCTTCAACATTATCATACGATGATATTTGGATCCCGATCCTACTGTGAGTATATGCTACTTATCAGGATATTCGTCACTTAACGATCAATGCTATAAACCTAGTAGGTGTCCAGAAAAGTGTCAGCGGGGTTACGCCCCCAGAGAAAAGAGGTTATATAATTAAGGAACTTCGCGAAAGCGTTGGAAAACCTCCCTCGAAGTACCGACACCAGCCTGGCTGAACGGTTAAGCAAGTATTGTACGGTGAGAATAGTCTTGACTAATTCTTCCTTTATGGTTTGAGGAAGGATTCGAGAAACAGTGGGAGCCATCCAGTTTAGATAAACTAAATACCACTCTAAACTTGCAAGAGCATCATGCTAAGAGTTTTCTTCTCTCTCTCCTAATTGCAGCGACCCTGAAAATGACTGGACTTAAGTTACTTTTAGAGAAAAATATACTGACAGGGCCAAACTATAAAGATTGGCTGCGGAATGTCAAAATGGCTTTGACCTATGACAAATTGGGGCACGTCCTCACCGCTACGGCACCTGCTGTCCCTGGTCCCAAATCCAGCAATGCGGATAAGGAAATCCGCAAAAACTGGGATTTAGATTGCGCGAAAGCCAAGTGCATCGTGCTTGCCTCGATGAACAATGAACATCAGAGGAGGCACGAGGATATGGGCCTTGATGGCATATTTCTCCATACAAAAGAACTTTATGGAGAGCAATCTCGTATAGCAAGATACGAGACCTCAAAGAACTTGTTTCGAGCGAGGTTGGCTGTCGGGTCATCAGTAGGAGAACATGTCCTAAAGATGATCGGCTATATAGAAGAGCTCACAGACCTTGGGACGACTTTGGATAATGAGCTCTATACAGACCTTATTCTCCAGTCCCTTCCTCACACCTACGCCCAGTTTATCCTGAACTTCAATCTTCAAAGAAAAGAAGTTGAACTTCCGGAACTCCTGAACATGTTAAGGAGTGGAGAGGGCACCTTGAAGAACTCAAGGGAAACACCCGCTATGTTTGTTGGCGGTGCATCTTCTTCCGGGTCCAAGGCTAAGGCCAAAGGAAGGAAGAAGAAGACCGCACCCAGACCTAGAGGAGGTGTTAGTAAGGTGGGAGGAAAGGGAAAGAAAAAGTTTGCAGCACCTGTAGTTGGCCAGGATGAGTGTTTCCATTGTCACAGGAAAGGGCACTGGAAGAAGGATTGTAAGGCGTGGAACGCCAAGAACCAGGAACCGAAGCAAGCTGTGGCTTCGACTTCAGGTGTGTTTGTAATTGAGAATTGTTTGTCAATCAACTCTACTTCCTGGGTATTGGATACCGGATCAGGATCTCATATTTGCAATTCATTGCAGGCACTGAGAAACCGTAGAGTGCTGAAGGAAGGTGATATGATCCTCAGGGTTGCTAACGGAGCTAGCGTGGGAGCTGCGTCCGTCGGGGATTATCACCTAGGATTGACGAGTGGACACATCTTGGTTTTACATAACTGCTATTTTGTACCCAGCTTAACGTGTAATATCATATCAGTTTCCTTGTTATCAAATAAAGGTTATGATTTCACGTTTGTAAGAGATGTTGTCAACATCCACCTTAATCATGGTTTGATTGGGTCAGGTACACTAAATAACGGCATATATGTTTTAAACCAACTCCAAATTTTCAATTTCCAGAACACACTAAAAAGAAAGTCTCCAGAGTTGAATAAAGCTTTCTTATGGCATTGTAGACTGGGTCACATCAATGAGAGAAGGTTGACTAAGTTGCATAGAGAAGGATATTTGGACTCGTTCGAATATCAGTCTTATGACACTTGTCAAATCTTGTCTCAAAGGAAAGATGACAAAGACTCCATTTACTGGACAAGGAGTAAGAGCGAGCGAGCTCTTAGGACTCATACACAGCGATGTATGTGGTCCAATGTCTACACATGCGAGAGGTGGTTTTTCCTATTTCATTACTTTCACGGATGATTACTCAAGATACGGATTTATTTATCTGATGAAACATAAATCCGAGGCTTTTGAGAAATTCCAAGAGTATAAGAATGAAGTAGAAAACCAAACCGGCAAAAGTATCAAGACACTTAGATCTGATCGAGGTGGTGAATACTTGAGTGCCGAGTTCCTAGGTTACTTAAAAGAGAAAGGAATTCTCTCTCAGCTTACTCCTCCGTACACTCCACAGCATAACGGTGTATCGGAGAGACGGAATCGAACCCTATTGGATATGGTACGATCCATGATGAGTAATGCTGAGTTACCGCAATCTTTCTGGGGTTATGCGCTAGAATCAGCGGCATATCTTCTGAACAGGGCTCCTACCAAGACTGTGTCTACCACTCCATATCAGATGTGGACTGGGAAGAAACCCCATCTTCAGCATATGAAGATTTGGGGATGTCCAGCTTTTGTTAAAAAGCAGCATGTGGACAAGCTCGAGGCACAATCAGTAAAATGTTTGTTTGTGGGATATCCAAAGAACTCCAAGGGATATTATTTCTATTACGCAGAGGAACAAAAGGTCTTTGTTTCTCGTAATGCCCATTTTCTGGAACATCTGTTTTTAGAAAAGGAAACAAGTGGGAGCGAAATAGAACTGGAAGAAATTCCAGAACCACAAACTGCTACTGAAAGTTTGGTAGAACCAGAGGTTCAAGAAGAACAGGACATTCCCGCACCTCTCCGCAGGAGTAGTAGGCCGTCTCATCCGCCTGAGAGATACTACGGTTTTCTCATAGATGGGGATAGAGAGGATTGCATCATAGATGATGATGAACCTACTATCTTCCAGCAGGCCATCCAGAGCGGTGACTCGGTACGATGGCTAGATGCAATGCGAAGCGAAATGGAGTCCATGTACACCAACAAAGTATGGACTTTGGACTTTGCTCCAGGTGGGGTAAAACCCATAGGATGCAAATGGATCTTCAAGAAAAAGATTGGTGTAGATGGGCAGGTGGAAACCTATAAAGCTAGACTTGTTGCAAAGGGTTTTCGTCAAAGACCTGGTTTGGACTATGACGAAACTTTTTCTCCAGTGGCTATGCTTAAATCCATTCGTATCCTACTTGCAATTGCTGCCTTCCATGATTATGAAATCTGGCAGATGGACGTAAAGACGGCTTTTCTGAATGGAAATTTAGAAGAGAGCGTCTATATGGATCAGCCAGAGGGTTTCAATCAGAGTGGGAGCAGCGGGAAAGTATGCAAGCTGCTTAAGTCTATTTATGGACTAAAGCAGGCATCGCGGAGTTGGAACATCTGTTTTGATGAGACAGTCAAAGAATATGACTTTATCAAAAATCCAGATGAACCGTGCATATATAGTAAAGTTGTGGCCAGAAGTGTCGTATTCCTCGTCTTGTACGTGGATGACATTCTATTGATAGGAAATGACATTCCTATGCTACAATCTGTCAAAGGATTCTTGTCACACAGGTTCTCCATGAAAGACCTGGGTGATGCCTCTTACATTCTGGGGATCCGAATCTATCGTGATAGATCCAAGAGGATGTTGGGACTTTCGCAGTCCAGGTATATTGACACTATACTGAAAAGATTCAGTATGGAAGATTCTAAGCGCGGTAATTTACCGGCTTGTCACGGAATCACCCTCTCTAAAGAGATGTCTCCCAAGACTGATTTGGAAAGGGAACGCATGTCTGTTATACCCTACGCTTCTGCGGTAGGCTCTATAATGTATGCGATGTTGTGTACCAGACCAGATGTAGCTTACGCACTGAGCGTGGTAAGCCGGTATCAGTCAGACCCAGGGGAGAAACACTGGATAGCAGTAAAGAACATTCTCAAGTACCTGAGGAGGACTAAGGAGATGTTCTTGGTTTACGGCGGAAAAGACCTCAGGGTAGAGGCCTTTGCTGATTCCAGCTTCCAGAGTGATAAAGACGATTCCAAGTCCATGTCGGGTTATGTCTTTACCCTCAATGGAGGGGCGGTGTGCTGGAAGAGCTCCAAGCAGGACACCGTTGCTGACTCGACGATGGAAGCGGAGTATATAGCTGCTTGCGATGCCGCAAAAGAAGCAGTCTGGATGAAGAAGTTCCTAACAGAACTTCAGATGGTTCCTACCATAGTTGATCCAATACCTTTGTATTGCGACAACAACGGAGCTATAGCTTTAGCAAAGGAACCAAGGTCCCATCAGAAGTCCAGACACATCTTGAGGCGGTATCACCTGATCAGGGAGATCATTGATCGTCAGGAGATCGAGGTTCGGAGAGTTGCAACAGAAGAGAACATTGCTGATCCATTCACAAAGGCCCTACCTCAGATTCAGTTCGAGAGGCTACTCGAGATCATTGGTCTTCGATATGCCAGTACATGGCCCTAGTGCAAGTGGGAGATTGTTAGTGTTTATGCCCTAGAAGGCCATTACTGTATCATACTAGTTTGTATATTACTTAATGGAAGCTTGGGATATTCACATGCATATAACAGTCTTGCTAAACATGGTAGTATGCTACTTGGTTTTTCTATCTTAATATGTGAGCATACGTATTGATAGAGCTCTTAGGATCCTGCTTGACTACCAGCGTTGTGATGGCAGTCACACTAGTGGGGGCTGGGTAGTCTACAAGCACATCCTTATTCAGGTCCCTAGTCGTTGGATTATCGAGACAGAGCATCGATACTCCGGAGTAGACTAGTGTGTACGCTTCTCATCCCAGTTGGGGAGATGGTCTGTCCCACAGCCGTCAGTACGTCGTACTGGAGATAGTATGCAGGTGCTCGTTAGGTTACGGGTACACCGGACATGACTCACAGGGAACTGTTGGTTGGTTTTATACCAGTCGTCAGTAAACAGTTCCCAGGTGACATGAGTACAGCATAGTCCGCAGACTTGACACTGCTACTTCGCCTCGAGTGTGTCCTACTGTTCTTAGATTGCTACCCTACCACGGCTCAGAAGAGTCGTGCAAACAGGTAGCAGTTGGGTGCAGTCCCGAGCACTTGGAGGCAGTGGCGGTTAGACAGGATTCGTCCCTCCCGGTATTGGGAGTAGATATCGCGCTGTGTCAGAGAGCCATTACGCAAAGTCCCTGGCCAGGGCAAGCGAGATTTGCTGGTAGGTTCCAGTAGTTTCTCAGGGTGTAATGGGCTTCCCTCCGACACGACTTATACAGCCATTAGGGGACTGACGCTTGCCGCCCCCTAGGCCGGATATGCGATAGTCTTGGACGAACGGACCGGACTGTATGGAGATTGTCACATCAGACTCAGTAGGAGTTCGGATGGGTTTTCTCATCGGCTTTCTTATCGACAACTACCTGGGGACCGTTACGTACAGCTAGTGCCGCTTGCGGTCTGTGGTCAAACCCACTGCCAGCATAGTAGTCGAGTCTCTAGAGTCCCACACAGAGAGTTTCCTATTCCAGGTGAAAGGATATAGAGGTCGTATGGTTTTACGACAAGGGTTCGGACACATACGTGCGTTTACGCACGTACGACTTTCGGACAGTTTTTACCAGTCGGCTTTGGTTTATGCCAGTTACTGGTATCCGGTTATTGGATTTTTACAGTCTAAAGTTTTTCCGTATTTTTACGGATTGGAGGGGCGTTCTCGTAATTTTGCGCGAAGCTTCTTGAATGAGGTGACTAAGGAGGTTAAGGTGTAAAATGAAATGAGTGTAAAAATGAGTCACCTTGATGATTCATAAAAGTATTTTGTCATTCTAATGAATCATCACAAGATATGATCTATCATGGTTGCTAAATTATTTATTTATTATTTTCTAGTAAAAAATAAATGATAGATATATATCTTCTTGATTTACTATTCTCATAAGAATGCTCATTATCATTTTCACATTCTCTCTCCTCTAGCTCTCCCTCTTCAAAGATTAATCCTACCTTCTCATGAGTTGAGTACAAGGGTTAATAAGACTTAACAATCCATAACCATCACTCTATATCGATCTATCTTCTTCGATTAGCAATCCAAGAAGGTTAGTTGCCTCAAGTTTAGAGGCGAAGCTTGGAGTTTTGCTCTCGGGTGGATCTTCTACTACTTCAAGAAGGCCGAGGAGAACAAGGAGTTCGCAAAGACGAAGGAGTTGATTCATTAGGTATAATCCCGAAACACCGTATTTTAGAAACACTTGTGTTTGGTTATTTATAGTTTAGCTTCGATTCAAGCGGTTAGTCGATGTTCGTTCACTAAACAAGTTTGTTTTTGAAAATTCCGCCTCCCCACAAGTATTGGGGTGTTCCACATCGACTTACAGATACTGAGGAGGAAAAAGAGATAGTCTATTTGGGGCCTCCCCAATGCAACAGGCCGGAACCATCGACCCCTATTCTGGTCTTTGGCAGTGACTCTGAAGACGAGGTCAATGCAGTGTTCTCGGTCCGTCCATCAATGCAGATCCTCACTGGAGATGATCAATGTTTGTAAATCGCCATAGTTCCGTGGCAGCACTATAGAAAGCTTGATGTGCTTGAGACTTATAGTGTGCAAGAGCTGCAGACATTCTATGTCCTACCCAGGCGAAGAGGTGAAAAGGCGATCCTATTCTATCGATCCACGGAGACTAAAGTCGCAAGAGAAGTCTGGCATGGTGCCGATTTCATGCTTGACAGGCTCCAACCAATTCGTCTGCCTAAATACTACGCAGAGGGATTGAAAACGTTATTAAGATGCCAAGGCGTATCTTTCAAACAAACTGCTCGACGGGCTCAGTTCTACAAAAGGATTTGGAATGTCCCCGGAACTCAGCGAAAATTGCCCAATGGAAAAATAGAAACGATTGGGCTTGGATATGTCCAATCTAAGAAATTACATGGCTGCCATGTCATAAATGACCTCGATGAAGAAGGGGGTGCTCTTGTAAAAGACGCTGACGTTGAACCAGAACGAGGACCTGCCATAAAAATGCTGAGTCCGTCATTTGAACAACAGATGGACAAGCTAGTAAGGGAAGCGAGTCAAAAGGTTCAGAACGACCACAGCCTCGAAATGGCCATTTACGAGAAAGCTAAGACGCAACGCCTCCTTCAGCAGGCTACGGAGGATGACAATGCCCTGCACCGTTAGCCCGCCATGCATTCCCAAGATAAGAAAAAGGCCCGACACGGAGGCAAAAACAAGTTAAAGAACGGAAAAAACGTTCGACAGCGGCAAAACGCATCCAAAAGGCTACGCGATCGAGAAAAGGTCATCCGAAATCCATCGCTGATGAAGAAGATAGATCGGGAATATTCCTTCCCTCAAGACAAGATAAGGGTGATGTTCAGTCTTGTCATGAAAAATCAAATGATGACACTCCCGGAGTCTCGGCACCCCGATCAAGCATGCGAGGTTCATCACCCGGATTATTGCTCCTATCACCGAGTGATAGGACATCCTCTTGAAGACTGCTTCACCTTCAAAAACTTGGTCGGAGACCAACATCAGCAAGACAGGTTTGCTCCATCCAACAGTTCGAAGGTATCCCCACCACAAAAGCATGTGCCAAAAGCAACATATATAGCGGGAGTAGAACTAGATCAACATCGGTCTTTGAAACGGTCTCGTACCTGTCACGTGATAACGCTGTCGGAAGAAGAAGTGCACGAGAATATGGATGACCTCTCCTGGTGCTTCAAAAATGAGGATGAAGATGAGTTGATCTCAGAATTTCCTCTAGCGCCAAAAGAATTGGAAGACGGGATACACACCACGGCGGACAACCTGAGAGAAATCGACTTGGGGACAGCAAATGACCCACGATCAACGTTCGTCAGTGAGCTGTTGTCTATAGAGCAAGTGGCTATGCTAAAAGATATGCTCATGCAGTCTAAATACTGCTTCGCATGGAACTATTCCGAGATGCCAGGACTAGATCAAGAAATAGATGTGGATAAATTGGCGATATCTCCGGACGTTAAGCAAGTCAAACAAGCACCAAGAAGAATGCGGCTCGAACTTGAAATGAGTATCAACGCCGAAGTCAAGAAGTTAATTGACTCCGGCTTCATCCAAGAAGTTCAATACCCCGACTGGATCACCAACATTGTCCCAGTGATGGAGAAAAATAGGACAGTATGCATCTGCGTAGATTTTCGGGATCTCAACAAAGCTTGTCCAAGAGATGATTCCCAGTGCCTGTCACCGAGTTAATGATCGATAACACATCCACCCATGAAGTCTTCTCCTTCATAGATGGATCATCAGGGTGCAATCAGATAAAGATGCATCCTGAAGACCAAAAGCATACCGCTTTCCGAACTCCTCAGGGCATATTTTGCTATAAAGTGATTCATTTTAGTCTGAAGAATGCAGGCGCCACCTATCAGAGGGCCATGACAAAGATCTTCGATGACCTCATACATGAGATTGTCGAATGTTACATCGACGACCTCATAGTGAAAAGAAAATCGTACGAAGAACACTAGGGGCATTTGAAAATAGTGTTCCAACGTCTTCGTAAGTATAACCTAAAGATTAACCCTTTGAAATGCGCATTCGGAGTCCCTCAGGCAAATTTCTAGGGTTCATCATACGACACCGGAGCATCAAAATAGATCCATCGAAGATCAAGGCGATTATGGACATGCCCACTCTAAGAACTTTAAAAGAATTGCGGTCTCTACAAAGGAAGCTCGTGTATATCCGACGGTTCAAAGCCAACCTCTCCGGAAAATGCCATCCTTACAGTCACCTGATGAAGAAAGGAACCGCGTTCATTTGGGATCGTAAATTCCAAAGTGCGCTGGACGAAATGAAGCAATACCTGCAGAATCCGCCGGTACTGACCGCTCTGGTCAAGGGAAAGCCCCTCATCCTATACACAACCGCCCTTGAAGGTTCCTTGGGCGCACTATGGTCATAGGAGAACGATCAGGGGAAGGAGAGAGCCCTCTACTATTTGACTAGAGTTCTCCTGGGGTAAGAAAACAACTACTTCCCTAACAAAAAACACTGCCTGGTGTTAATCTTCGCTATAACGAAGCTTCGGCATTATGCTTTGGCGCATGAGGTCCATCTCATATCAAAGGTGGATTCTTTCAAATATTTGATGTCAAGAGCTATACTAACAGGACGACTCGCTAAATGGGCCCTCCTCTTGATGGAGTTCTCTATAATCTATCGACCTCTCAAGACAGTGAAAGGCCAGGCCATCGCCGACTTCCTCGTTGAGCATCCGATAGCTGCCGATTCACCCCTAAATTGCGAATTGCCAGACAAGCAAGCGTTTGACACGATCTACGGGGAGAAAGGAGGGAGTGATACCCGATGGGAACTTTACTTCGATGGGGCATCTTCCATGAAAAAGCGAAAGCACAGCTCCCCCATAATCAAATCTGGTGTAGGGTTTCTAGGCACGCGCACAAGGGTCTACGAGGCATCAACCATGCCCGATTAAAAATTAGCCGTGCCGAACAACCCGAATCCGGATCTTTAAACTAGGGTTTAGGCGAAAACTAACATGTTAAACACTTTAACACTAAGTGAGAGGGATTACAACCTTTGTAGATCCGGTCCTTCACTTCTAAAGCTCCGTGTTGAAGTCCCTTCGCTGCGATCATCGTGTTCCGAACTCTCGAGAGGTTCTACGAAGAGAAATATGCAGTCTTGCTTCCAATCTTCGATACAAAGATGATCTACCTTGAAGTTTCGTTAACACAAGCTAACACTCATAATATGAAGTGAACACCCTCATCTAAATGGCAAGGATAGATGATGATGATGAAGTAAGATTTTTGCTCTCATTTGTTTTCTTATTCTCACTTATTTTTCATCACAAAATCAAAGCAAGAAAGCTTTGCAAAAGAGGAAGAAGAAGAAGAATAGTGATCCAATCCTTTTGTGATGAATAATGAAAGGATAATTATGATGAATAATGCAACCATGGTCAAGTAACCTTTGTAGAGATTGAACTAGGGTTAAGGGGTGTGGTTGGGTTAAGAAATATCATGCAAAAATATCTAAACAAATATCTTTGCACAAAACAAAAAGAAAGCTTCTAGAAACATCTAGAAATGCTTAACCCTAATCAAACGCTAACCATATTTAATCTCTACTAAACCTGTTGCATTAATCACCATATCATGTTACAATATTATATATCACATATATAATATTTATCGTAACAAAATAAAATAATACAATTAACATATATCGCATATATATCAATGTATTACCCGAGTGAGAAAAAGAATCTTTTAATGAGCTAATATTAGTTAATGCAATTTAATATATCATATATATTATTATACATTAAATTATCGAATCAACACTTGATCCGAAAATCCGGCTATATCGCATATAACCGACTAATATTTATCCGTACCGATTCATCGAATCAACATTTGATCCGATGACCCGGCTGATATCAAATATCACGAGAATAGAATACAGAATCTCATATCGCATTATCCTCGGTCCCGCACATATCACATACGTGCCCCTACTCTGTTTTGCCTGAGTCAAGAAACCTCTGTGTAGGACTTTAAAGAATCGTCAATACGCCGGAAGTAGGTGATGATCATATCAAACACCCACAAGCTGCAAGCGGTCAGCTAAACGTAACAGCTACCCAGGTATTGAGCGCTCAGAAGATCAACAAGCAAGCCTGTACATTCTCCTGTGAATCCAAACAGTAATACTCCCATACAGTCCGGTCTCGTCGTCTGATATGTCGCAAATCTCGCCTAGGGGTGGTAAACGTCAGACCATAGTAGCTCGATAAGTCGTGTCGATTTGAGGTCTATAACAGTTCGAGAAACTACTGATAACACTTACCAGTAAATCTCAGCAACCCTGGCCAGGTATTTTCGGTTATATCCAATCGAACACAGCACAACATCAACTCCCTATACCGGGAGAGATGAATCCCCTCCTATCGCTCATTGCCTCCATGTGATTCGGGACTGTACCCAAAAGCCACCTTTTTGCACGCCCTCTTGGACGTGGTATAATGGAAATCAAAGCACAGTGGGAATCACACAAGACTCTATGACGATCTCGGGTCAACAGACTACTCTATACCAGTGTCACCGGAGAACTGCCATCTGACGTAAGGTATAATACCATCTGGGAGTTCTCGGCGAGTCCGTCCAGTGTACCCAGTCTCTACTGAGCACCCGTACACCATCCTTGATGTCAAACACCGATGGATATGGGATCATCCATCACCCATCATATGGGTCAAGATGCGTATATGTATACGCTAGTCTACTCTGGTGTATCGATGCCCTGTTTCGATACACCCTCGACTAGGAACTGTTATAGGATGTACTCGTCGCCTGCCGCAGCCCCACTAGTATGATCTCATCATATTCCCGGTAGTCGAGTACATATCCTAAGGGTTTTATCAACATGTAATATAGAGACAATCATAGTACATGTTAAGATAAAGTACAACCAGATAGCATACTATCATGTCGAGCAAGAAAGTCCTCCTTATATATGTCCAAGCATCCATTACAATATACATCATATGTACAGTAATGGCCTCTAGGGCATACATATAAATAACATCTGGGGTAGGCCTCATCTTCATGACTCTACAAGGAGGGATATTGCGCTTTGCTTTTTCCTTAACGGAGCCAAGAATAAACAACGAAGCGGAATATAAGGCTTTGATAGAAGGTCTTGAGATCGCTGTTGACATGGGGATCGAAAATCTCCTTATATACGGAGATTCCCAGCTGGTCATTAGTCAAGTAAACGATGACTATCAAACGTGCAAACCAGAGTTGGTAAAGTACGGCGAGAGAGTGCAACAACTGCTGACTCAAATCCCTTCCTACACCCTAGAAAGCATACTACATACAGAAAATAGAAAAGCGGATGCATTAGCCAAACTCGCTAAAGAACTGGTTGACGAAAACCTTGATGATGTAAGAATCTTTATGTAGAGCCGTCGGTTTCTCGCACCAACAGAAATATCTCCGGAGTCGTATGAAGAAAAGGAAGTGACCAAGCAAACAACCCTGCAAATAGAGGACCAAGAAAAAGCTAAGGATTGGAGAGAAGTCTTCATAGACTACTTCAAATCCCGTCGAACACCTGAAGATGCGTCCTCAAGTCATCAGCTCATGAAACAAGTTCTGTCTTTTGCCTTTTGTCAATGATACTTTATATAAGAGATCGTTCGACTCTCTATGGCTGAGATGCTTGGGACCGAAAGAAACAAGGAGATTCATCCAAGAAACTCACGACGGACTTTGCGGTTCTCATCAAGCTGGGCCAAAGATGAAGCTAAAGATCAAAAGAATGGGCTACTATTGGCCCACGATGATTCAGGACTGCCTTGAATACGCGAAGCAATGCCACTCGTGCCAAATTCATGAGGACTTTATCCACCAGCATCCAAATCCTTTACATGCAACAGTGGCTAGCTGGCCGTTCAAAATGTGGGGAACCGATATAATTAGGCCTATCGAACCAGTATCGTCCAAAAGACATCGGTTCATATTGGCGACAACTGATTACTTCTCTAAATGGGCAGAAGCAGTACCGCTAATAGAAGTGAAGATAGAGAACATCCTCTATTTCTTCAAGACACACGTCATCTATCGATTCGGTACTACACGACGGATTATCTCCGATAACGGGTCGGCCTACAGAAGTCACAGAATCAGCCGCTTCGCACAACAGCATAATATTGAGTGGAGATACACTTCGGTCTATAATCCCCGAGCTAACGGTCTAGCTGAGGCTTTCAACAAAACCTTGATAAAGATCATAAAGAAGACGGTGCCCAAAAATAAAAAAAGACTAGCATGAAAAACTACATGAAGCTCTCTTGGCGTATCGAACTACGTTCAAAACGGATATGAATACAACGCCGTATGCATTGGTATTTGGCAAGGAAGCAGTAATCCCCCTCGAGATAGAGCTACCCTCTCTACGAGTGGCGGTTCATTACGAGCTAACAGATGAAGAGAATGCCCATCTTCGTGTTGAAGAGCTAGACGCCCTCGATGAAACTTGTCTCATGGCGCAGCAAAACTTGGAGGCTTACAAAGCAAAGATGACACGCTCATACGAAAGATTAACTAGGCCGAGAACATTCTGCCAAGGCGAACTCATGCTAGTTGTCAAAAGACCTATGATCCCCAATCGTGCCAAACGGAATTCGAGCCGAACTATGAGATCCCGTACAGCATAGACAAAGTCTACTAAGGTGGGGCTTACTTGCTCATGGATATGCATGGAGAAAGACCCTTCCGGCCAATAAACGGTCGATTCCTTAAGAAATACTACGCCTAATGAGTCATAGCCCAGGTTAATGATAGAAGACGACGCTTGTGTCCGCTCGCTATCTTCCTGAGTACCAAGCTCTGTAAGTAGTATTCAGCAAAACTTAGCCGCAGAAAACTAACAACGGACCGAAACGTCCCTAAACTAACAACGGACCGAAACGTCCCTAAACTAACAATAGACCGAAACATCCCTAAACTAGATACGGACCGTAACGTCCTTAAACTACTATGAACCGCTGCTTCCTTAGGCTAACACGGAAAAAAAAACGGTACGTCCATAAGAAAAATAGGCACGAATGAAAACCCGAAAGGGATACGTAAGTAAAAACAGCAGGGCTACCGGCGAGTTTGTGAAAACCCGAAACGGCGCAGACTCGTAAAAACTTTCCTGTGGATTTTCAGGGTCCTCTCGACCTTATAAGGAGAAAATACCCGCATGGCATCCTTACGACTCACAAGGGAGCAAAACACTTAGGAATCCTCACGATCCTTAAGGAGAAATTACACTTACGAGATCCTCACGACTTGTAAGGAGAATTTCCCCCTATGAGACCCTCACGACTCAAAGGATTCAAGAGTCTTAAGATACAGGGACCTGAACCTGTTCTTAAGCCATCATATTCCCAAAATTGCCCAACAGGCGGTCAATATTGACCCTTGTATACAATCCACAAGCATAAATAAGCGTTCCCTTTCCAGGTTCCACCAATGGTGTGAAATTCCCTTATTTGGTGAACAACACTTGTAGGTCCTCTCAACTTGCAAGGAGAAAATGCTCTTGTGAGATCTTTACGACTCTCAAGAGAAAACATACTTAGGTGTCCTCATGATCCCTAAGGAGAAATTACACCTATGAGATCCTCACGACTCGTAGGGAGAAATACCTTTATGAGACCCTTACGGCTCACAAAGTCAAAAGCCTTAGTCGTCAGATCCCTAACCCTGTCTACTAAGCCACCTTTGTTCGATAATGGTGCAAATGATGATTCACTCCTAGCAACGTTGCAGTAGTAGCGATACTGATGCCTAAATCGAAAACAAATTCCAATTCCTTTCATGGTAAGTGATGATTCACTCCTGGCAAAATTCCAGTCGCAGCGATACTGATGCTAAGATTGGTTTCAGATCTCAAGTCCATACTCGCAACAAAATCAGCGAGCCAAAAATGCATATAAAAATAGCCGAAATGATTGGGCAACTCGCAATAAAAAGCAGCGAGTAAAAAGAAAAATAGCCGAAATTATTGGGCACTGCGAAAAATAGTCGAAATGATTGGGCAATCGCGACTTTCGCAATATAAAAAGCTAAAATGATAGAGCATCGCGGAAAGAAATAAAAAACTGAAAGAATGAAACTTTTGCCCAACAGGCGAGTCCATACTGACCCCTGTATACAATCCATGGGCATAAACGAATAGGGAACCATATTTCCCAACAGACTCTGTCCAAGGGAGAGTCAGATCACTATGGCAACATCTGCATCCCAGAAGGTCAACACTGCGTTCCATCTCGACACCGCAGAAAGCGGAGCAAGTCAACCCCGACACCGCAGAAAGCGGAGCAAGTCAACTAATGACCTCCCCGCCGGAACAATGCTCTGTCTCGGAAACAAGTCAACCAATGACCTCCCCGCCGGAACAACGCTCCATCTCAGAATAAAGTCAACTAATGACCTCCCCGCCGGAACAACGCTCCGTCTCGGAAACAAGTCAACTAATGACCTCCCTGCCGGAACCATGCTCTGTCTCGGAAACAAGTCAACCAATGACCTCCCCGCCGGAACAATGCTCCGTCTCGGAAACAAGTCAACCAATGACCTCCTCGTCGGAGCAGTGTTTCAACTCGGAAACAAGTCAACTAATGACCTCCCTGTCGTAGCAATGCTTTGACTCGGAAACAAGTCAACCAATGACCTCCTCATCGGAGCAATGCTTTGACTCGGAAACAAGTCAACGAATGACCTCCCTGTCGTAGCAATGCTTTGACTCGGAAACAAGTCAACCAACGGCCTCCTCGTCGGAGCAATGCTTTGACTCGGAAACAAGTCAACAAATGACCTCCCCGCCGGAACAATGTTCCGTCTCGGAAACAAGTCAACCGATGACCTCCCCGCCGGAACAACACTCCGTCTCGTAAATAAGTCAACCAATGACCTCCCGCCGGAACAATGCTCCGTCTCGGAAACAAGTCAACCAATGACCTCCTCGTCGGAGCAGTGCTTTGACTTGAAAACAAGTCAACCAATGACCTCCCCGTCATAGCAATGATTTGACTCAGAAACAAGTCAACCAATGACCTCCTCGTCGGAGCAATGCTTTGACTCAGAAACAAGTCATCCAATGACCTCCTCGCCGGAACAACACTCCATCTCGGAAACAAGTCAACCAATGACCTCCCCGCCGGAACATCGCTCCGTCTCGGAAACAAGTCAACCAATGACCTCCCCGCCGGAACCATGCTCCGTATCGGAAACAAGTCAACCAATGACCTCCCCGCTGGAACCATGCTCCGTATCGGAAACAAGTCAACCAATGACCTCCCCGCCGGAACAATGCTCCGTCTCGGAAACAAGTCAACCAATGAACTCCTCGTCGGAGCAGTGCTTCAACTCGGAAACAAGTCAACTAATGACCTCCCTGTTGTAGCAATGCTTTGACTCGGAAATAAGTCAACCAATGACCTCCTCGTCGCAGCAATGCTTTGACTCGGAAACAAGTCAACCAATGACCTCCCCGCCGGAATAATGCTCCGTCTCGGAAATAAGTCAACCAATGATCTCCCCGCCGGAATAACACTTCGTCTCGGAAATAAGTCAACCAATGACCTCCCACCGGAACAATGTTCCGTCTCGGAAACAAGTCAACCAATGACCTCCTCGTCGGAGCAGTGCTTCGACTTGGAAATAAGTCAACCAATGACCTCCCCATCGTAGCAATGCTTTGACTCGGAAACAAGTAAGCCAATGACCTCCTCGTCGGAGCAATGCTTTGACTCGGAAACAAGTCAACCAATGACCTCCTCGCCAGAACAACGCTACATCTCGGAAACAGGTCAACCAATGACCTCCCCGCCGGTACATCGCTCCATCTCGGAAACAGGTCAACCAATGACCTCCCCGCCGGAATAACGCTCCGTCTCGGAAACAAGTCAACCATTGACCTCCCCACCGGAGCAGTGCTCCGTCTCGGAAACAAGTCAACCAATGACCTCCCCGCCGGAGCAGTGCTCTGTCTCGGAAACAATTCAACCAATGACCTCCCCGTCGTAGCAATGCATTGACTCAGAAACAAGTCAACCAATGACCTTCTCGTCGGAGCAATGCTTTGACTCCAAAACAAGTCAACCAATGACCTCCTCGTCGGAGCATTACTTCCACTCAGAATTAAGTCAACCAATCTCGACCCCTCGGGGAAATCAGTGTCCTTGCGCAAACCTCTCAACCCGTAAAAAAGAAAATTCTCTTATGAGATCCTTACGACTTTCAAGAGAAAACGCACTTAGGAGTCCTTACGACCCCTAAGGAGAAATTACAGCTATGAGATCCTCTCGGCTCGTAGGGAGAAACGTCTTTATGAGACCCTCACGGCTCATAAAGTTGAAAAGTCTTAAGGTACCAGATCTGAACCTATTTCCTAAGCCATCGCTGCCCTGCAAGGGAGCCCAAGATGGACTATTGCATACTATCTACGGGCTACACTCTCGAAAGTCGAATATCGACAAGGAGGAAAAAAAACCACTTACGAGTCCTCTCGACTTGTAAAGGAAAAAAATTCTCTTATGAGATCCTTACGACTCTCAAGAGAAAACGCACTATGGAGTCCTCATGACTCCTAAGAAGAAAATACACCTACGGGATCCTCTCGACTCGTAGGGAGAAAAGTCTTTATGAGACCCTCACAACTCATGAAGTTGAAAAGTCTTAGGCGGCAAATCCAAACCTGTTTCTTAAGCTATCGCTGTTCTACAAGAAGGTCAAAATGGACTATCTGCGGACCACATTTTCCAAAGCCACATTCACCAATGAAATAAAGAAGCTGTTGGAGATAGTGCCCTCAGAGTCAATTATTGGATCACAGGCACATGATTGCAATGATTGAGGGAGGACCTATCCCGGTAGGACAGTCTTACTCAAGATGATAGTATGCTATCTGGTTTATCTTTATCATCGTGTACTGGTTTAGGTGACCTTACGAGTCGCTATTACACGGTGATAGAGCTCCTAGGATTCTTGCTTGACTACCAGCAGTATGAGGGCGATCATATACATGAGAGCTGGAGTCTATAAGCACATCCTTAAAAGGTCCCTAATCATGGGAGTTTCGAGACTGGGCATCGATACTCCATTAGTAGACTAGTGTATACAGTCGAGACCCCGACGAGGGGTGGTGGCCGGTCTCACAAGCCACTGGTGTCATTTGGTTCACTTAAGATGTATACAGGTGCTCATTGGGTTATGAGTACACCGGACAGGACTCGCCGGGAACCTGCTAGTTGGGATTATACCAGACGTCAGATAGCAGTTCCCTGGTGACATGTGTACAGGTTAGTTCATCGACCTGAGATCGTCATTTGTCTCGTGTGAGTTCCCGCTGTACTTTGATTACTACCCTACCACGGCTCAAAGGAGTCGTGCAAACAGGTTTTAGTTGGGTACAGTCCCGAGCCACATGGAGGCAGTGAACGGATCTGCAGGGGTTCGTCTCTCCCGGTATTGGGGGTGAGGTCGTGCTGTGTCTAGGAGAGCCATTACATAAAGCCCTCGGCCGAGGCAGGAGATTTACTGGTAGGTATTCCAGTAGTATCTCAGGGTGTTCTGGGCTACACTCCGACACGCTTTGTACCGCTTTTGGGGGTCTGACTTTTACCAACCCCCTAGGCCCACCATGCGATACTCATAGACGAACGGACTGGACTGTACGGATATTGTCACTGACAGGCTCAGTAAGGTGTCAGGATGAGTTCGCTCATCGACGTCCCTTTTAGTCAATAGCTGGTGGCCCGTCATGTATGGCTAATACCTCTGACGTGCTAGTGGTTAAATCCATAGCCATAGTATTGACGAGTCTTTAGAGTCCCCCACACAGACAGTTACTCAAGTTTCGGGCGAAACGCTGTAGAGGCCGTATGGAGATATGGCAGGGTTCGATCAGATACGTGCGGTATTGCACGGATCATGATCGGACGGATTTTACTAGCCGGCTTTGGTTTAAACCGGATCCTAGTATTAGTCAGTGTAGATTTTGTCTCGTTGCATTTGTATTCGGTGGGAATACAAATGCGGGCATGTATATGCTATAGTCGGGTTTTCCTGTAATTTATTACGGGATCTGTTTTCTGGAGTTGCCAGTTTGCATTCCGTTCCGGCCGGTTTTCCTTTGTTTCTTCACGGCCGGACTTTTGTGATGGAGGGGGTTATTTGCAAGTTTGCAAATAACTTATTGTGGAGGGGTTTCTTGCATTTGTGTCTTCTATCATCATGAGATGCTTTATACATCATGTCTTTGTGATTAGAGTTGATCTTGATTTAGATTTGACCTTGTTATCATGGTCTTTGGATGTGGTCACCCCTTTACTTTTACTACCATCACCTCCCTTCTTGTGTTGTTATTTCCTCCACCATATTTCCAAAAGGGGGGGCCGGCCACAATTGGAAGAGAGTGAGAGAGAGGTTCATTTTTTGATGTGTAGCATATTTCCTCATCTCATTCCTTGCAAGAAAATGATAGCTCCATTTTTCCAAAGGTCATTTTCTTCCTACACCTCCACATCCATGGCAACTTCACAAACCCCCAAAGAGACAAGCCTCTACACTACAACCTACAGTACCCTTGGACGCGTCGGCTAGCCAACTTCGCGCCCGAGTTGCCTCGGTCCAGAGGTGGGAGCCCGTAAAAGAATCCGGCTACGTGGTGCCCTTTTCCGACGAGGAGGTGACGGACGGAGACTCCGCGGGAGATTGGAGTGGAGACGAAGACCGAAGGACACGGATCGCTCGGTATATCTCTCTTCCCTTCTCTTCTTAGCTAGTAGCTAGGTTAATGGTTACGATCCGGGTTTAGTGTCCGCGGTAGCGCCGGTTTAAAGATAAGAAAAAATTTTGATTCCGCATTTTGGCCTCGGATAGACGGCCGAGGCGCTGCCGTGGCGCAACATGGTATCAGAGCCAGGTTATTAACCTAGTCTAGCTTGCTTTAGTATGTTTAAAGACCCGATCGAACAAAAATCCTAAAAACCGTATTTCGTGTGCATCAGGTTTCTGTCGAAATTTTTTGGACTCTAAAAATTTTTCTGGTAGTTGCAGAATGATGTGCAGGGAAGTATAAGAATTCTGGTAAAATTTGGTCTCCTGAATCCATCATCCCACCGCGGAACCGCAGCCAAAGCCATGCTTGGGCCGCGGTTCCGCCACCACTTAGGCTCCTCACTGCACCAAATTTTTCCAGATTGTCTTACACTAGAAAATAGGGTTTCTGGAATATTATTTTTGGGCCCAGATTTTCTGTAAGTGCTACAGTAATGCTTTGGGGCCCACTTGGTAAATTTGTTCGATCGGAAATTTTAAACACGCTAGTTCACAGTATTTATATTATATCTACGACCGTGAATGTCACTTGATCGGTAAATCCTGTCTAACTGCTATAGCCCTTTTAGACGGATTTGCGAACGTGACATTCACGTTGATGTTCTGTGTTGTGCTGTGATGTTGCGGATCGGTCATGGGGATAGCCTGGTTGCAGTGGTAGTACAGTTTTGTTTATATATGTGCATTTGATATTGTGGGCCGAGCGTCCGACATGTGGATTGCCGACACTGCCTGTTTGTATTATTCTCTTGGGGCACGACCAGGTCGAGGTCGATGTACCCGTTGTATGTATATTTTACTTTCTGTACTAGGATTATCCCGCGGAGGGGTGCACGGATAGCCGGGTTCTAGAGGGCAACGGTCCCGCATCTCATGGCGTTGAGACGGAGGGGGTTTTACTCTAAAATTGGCGGGCCGTTCGCCGCACTTGTAGGGGGTACAGGTTGGCCCAAGGAGGGGTGCCCAAGTTACCGGATTCCGTGAAGTGCTGGGTGGTCCATTCACGTTGCTGAAGGGGGCTGCCTCACTTCAAGTTTTGGCGGGTAACTTGCCGCGCCCGTAGTGGTCTAGGATTTCATTGCACAGGCTATCCGCACGACCAGGGGAACGTCGGGTTTCAGCAGCGGCTCTGTGAAACCCGGGGCTTCCAGATATCTGTATTGTTCTGTGATGCTGTACATTTATGTGATGTTGCATTTTATCTCTCCTTGAGCGAAATATTATATATTGACATATATATACTAGTAGATGTTGTATATGTTTTGCATCCGCGCTAGTCCAGTCCCCGCTCTATCGTTAGTTAAGTAACCTAACGGGTGATGACGGGACCCAGTGGCGAATGCGGATGGCATATACTTACATCATTATTTTCGTTCTTTATTGGTGTGATCAATTGATGGGACTGCGTTGATTCGGATCAATGCAAGCTAAACAAACCTATTCTGATGTTGTTGGAACACTTTTTCAAAAAGCTGTTATTGCAAGGGCGTTCTCTTTTGTTTTGCAACGTGGTATTCGGTTGGAATATCCTGCTCCTCAGTCGACGGGGCAAGGGTCGAGATCCCTTCACCTGGAGTGACCCCTTGGACAAAAGTTTGCGTCAGGACAATAACTTCACTATAGCCGATTACTTTTGCTTTGTATCGTGGTATTCAGTTGGAATATCCTGCACCTCATTCTACGGGGAAAGAGCTGAGATCCCTTCACCGGGAGTGACCTCTTTAGCAAAGGTTTTCGTCACTATATTTTTATCAAAAACTATGCAGTTCCTTCAACGATATCAAGTTCATTACGTTAAAAGTTTTTCGCCAAAAACTAGAAGTAGCCCTTCGTCATTTCTTACAAGTATTACTTAGTATTCGTGCTGCGTTTTTTGACCGTGTCAAGGCGTAGTGTGCGGTAGCTAAGTAGTGTTTGTTTGCAGCATATTAATGGGATTGGTTAGGACAGTCGTGCGGCCTTGTTGACTGTGTCAAGGGCTCGTACGGGTGGGTTTAATGCAATCCAGGATAATGACGGGTTGAACTTGACTAGGACTCTTTGATTTGTTGACTGTGTCAAGGTCACTTGGGTCCTAAGGGTAAAAATCATATCGGGAGTTTCTAAAGAAACTGAAACTTGTCAGTCATGCGCATACCTTCTGGAGTGTGATAACATGAGTGGATTCCGTCATGTTATCATGCGATGATAGTTGGATCCCGATTCCCACTGATGAGTTGGTTTACTCCTCGGGTGATCCCGACTAATTCTTCTTTCAGGTTTGGGGAAGAATTTGAGGTTACAGTGGGAGGTTTCCTGATTAGATAAAGTGATAACCATTCTGATCTAGGTTAGAGTGCACGCTGAGTGTGTTTCTTTTCTCTCTCTTTTTGGCAGCGACCATTGACCCGACCCTAGACTATGACTCTGTGGCCAAGTTGACCGAACCTTCTTAACACTGGCTTTTGGATTGTCAGAGTTGCAAACCTCATTGCCACTCCTACTTTTATCCTTTTCTACAGGACACCCCGTATTACTACGAACGTCCACTTCCATTGGAAAAAACCATCGTATGGTTATATACGAACTCGAAGGAATTCGAGGATGGTTTCTGGTTCTGGAGAAAACGAATAGGATTATTCAGTTGTCTTTTCCTTTTACCTTCTCTCAGGTTGCGAGTACTCCTTGGTTTAGAAGATAGTACACCTATTACGCAAATTGGATAGTCTTCTTCCAAACCTTAGGCTGGTGCCGAACGGTGGGGAATGAAGAAAACCAATTAGCCTAAACGGTGTACAGATGGTATTAAGTTAAGTCAAAGAAAGGGATTAGTAAGAGGGCAAAGTAAATTGCGACTGATATTCACGACCAAACCAAGTATTTCTTCGCCAATCCTAAATCACCTTTGTATTTCTCTAGGACACTCCGTATCACTACGAAGATCCACGGTTTATTTGGATTTTCCATCATATGGTTATATACGAACTCGAAAGGAACTTGTTCCAGTTCGGGGATGAATTCTGGTTCAGGAGAAATAGGAATAAGGTTTATTCGGTTGTCTTTTATCTTCACCTTCTCTCGCATTGCGAGTGTTCCTAGGATTAGGACAGTACACCCATTATACTTATTGGATAGTCTTCTTCCAAACCATAGGCTGGTGCTGAACGGTTGGGAAGGAAGAAAACCATTTGGCCTAAAGGGGTGTACAGAAGGTAATGACTAAAGACATATAAAAGGATTTGGAGAGATGGCAAAGAGATATACGGTTACAGTTGTGAATCTGGATAATGGAAGAGGAATTACTAGGAATATCGGGATACCCCATCGAAACATTTCAATGTTTCAGTTTCACTGTGTACTGTTAAAAGAAAACTGATTTCCCGATTAGACACTTGCTCCAGGGTATGTATTTACCAGTTTTGATTTTCACATCTGTATGGTTTTACAGATGATGAGTGGGAGTAAGTTATTGGGAATTAGGTGATCATCCTCGTTATATCGCGATTCGTTGTAATTGGTGATATTTGAGGAAATCACCTAGGTTGTTTGCCGGTCGGCAAATATTTGGTTTTGAATATCCGCTGTTATGCACCAATTTCAAATTGATGTATCTGTACGTCTATTTTTATAGAGTGAGATATACATTTTTGAAATTATGTCTATGACATTTACCTATATCAGTGGATGGTTAGGTAAGGATCATTAAACAGCGGTGTAATTCTTCTTAACCATAAGTACAGTTTTCAAATTACGACACACAGTGAATGAGTTATTAGACTCAAGGGACTTATACAGAGTATTGTATATTATCCAGTGTCCATTAGGACAGAGGGGTTGGTCCTCGTACTATATTCTGTTTACTTATGACTTCTTTAGTTCTTAGACAGGTGTTTCGTAGAAACACAGAGTCTGAGTTTTGAGAAGTTATTGGTATATGAATAAAGTAGAGAACCAGGTATTGCAAGTATCGGGATTCTTCAAGGTGATCGAAGATGTAGATACTTGTGAATGGTATTCAGTTGATAGTAATGATAAGAACTAGCTTCTCTTTCAGGTTACTCATAATTGGAAGTATTCCTAAGTTGAGTAATGTTGATCGGCCTCTCTCCATTTACTTGACTGCACTGGAGAAAGCTGCATGATTTGAATCTTGTTCAATTAAATCAGTGCCTCTGTTTCTGTATTGGATATAGAACAGTTCATATCTTAAAGATGTTAAGGTACGGGGAGTTGTCCAGCTTATGCTTAAAACCAGACTCCGGATAACTCAAGGCACGTTTCTGTAATGGCTGTTTGTGGGTTGACCCGGGCTATGACGAGGGTTGATTTTCTACCATCTGGAAGATCAATAGTGATATTGTTCTTCACTCGCCACAATTTTAAAAGAAATAGATTTTTTCAGAAAACAGAAGTGGGAGTATGGTAAAACTGGAAGTGATTCCAGAACCGCAAACGATTACTGAAGATTTGATAAGAACCTAAAGATTCAATCTGGTTTGACATTCCATTGGCCACTCCGCTGATAAAGTGGGTAACCTCAGGCACTCGAGAGGTACTCCGGTAGCCTCAAGGACGGTGGCAGGGAGGTTCTTGTTTACCCAGACTTTCCATTGCTGTTGTTCCAGACTGTGAGACCCGGCAGGAGGATGAGTATAGCGTCGTTCTAAACTTGCTTTAGAAGTGTACGTGTATATGACTCTTCCAGAGGGTTGTCGTGGTCAGTAGGAGCAGCGGAAGTATTGGTGGACAGGTGGCTTATGTCTATTTATAGACTTAAGCAGATATAGCGGAGATAGATCATCTATTTCTGATGTGACAATTATAGGTTTGACTTCGTCAGAATAGGGGATAGATCTGTTGAGATGGTAGTAGGGTGTGATGTCCTGGTATTTGGATGACATACACAGAGTAGGAAGTGATATTCCTATACTACGATCGGTTATACTTTGGTTGTCACACAGTAGTTTCTCCACATATGACGTGGATATTATATCAAACATTCTGGTTACTGGATCTATGGTTTTAGATCTAGATTTGGGTGGTTTCCCAATCTGGGTACTTTGACAAGCATTCTATGAGTATTTAGAATGGACGACTCCTGGCACGGTAGTGTACCTGCAGGTGATGGAGTCACCCTCTCTAAAGGTGTCTTATAAACTAAAGTAGAGAGGGATACACATGATTGGCAGATCACTTGCTTAGGCAATTGAGTTGATCGTGAGATGTCAAGTACCACACCAGATGTTGTTTTTGCAGTAGGTGCAATAAGTTGATATTGATCCAATTCTGGAGAAACAGTCGGAAGCAGTTTTAGAACATAAGTTGATGTTCTAGGGATATGATAGGAGCTTTCTCCTTCGGGAGACAGTTATCATTCCAGGCTTCCAAGGTGACCTGGATGGCAGAGTGGCTGTCAGAGTTATAGTTTTCCCTCTGATGAGGGGCAGTATTTTGGACAGGTGGTCCAGGTGGATACTGAGGGAAAGGCATGGCACAGGATACTGATTAAGTTCAGTTGACGATACAGTCTAAGAAGTTTGGATTTGGAGTTCATTTATGAGCTAGGTCCCATCAGACATCCAGACACATTCTAAGACAGGTATTGCTCATTTCGGGAGATGTTTTTCTCCGCGAACTTGAGATATAGAGAGACATAGAAAGAAACATCACAGCGGATCCACTCACAGAGGCTATTCCTCGAACGCAATAGTTTCGCGAACGAGCTTTGTGAGACTGACTAGTAGAGGAGTTGGGTGTTCGGTATCACACGGGCTGTGAGTATGCGACATCGCAATAATTAGCCTTGAGTGCAAGTGGGAGATTGTTGGAGATAGTGCCCTCAGAGTCAATTATTGGATCACAGGCACGTGATTGCAATGATTGAGGGAGGACCTATCCCGGTAGGACAGTCTTACTCAAGATGATAGTATGCTATCTGGTTTATCTTTATCATCGTGTACTGCTGTAGGTGACCTTACGAGTCGCTATTACACGTTGATAGAGCCCCTAGGATTCTTTCTTGACTACCAGCAGTATGAGGGCGATCATATACGTGAGAGCCAGAGTCTATAAGCACATCCTTAAAAGGTCCCTAGTCGTGGGAGTTTCGAGACTGGGCATCGATACTCCATTAGTAGACTAGTGTATACAGTCGAGACCCCGACGAGGGGCGGTGGCCAATCTCACAAGCCACTGGTGTCAGTTGGTTCACCTAAGTTGTATACAGGTGCTCATTGGGTTATGAGTACACCGGACAGGACTCGCCGAGAACCTGCTAGTTGGGATTATACCAGACGTCAGATAGCAGTTCCCTGGTGACATATGCACAGGTTAGTTCATCGACCTGAGATCGTCATTTGTCTCGTGTGAGTTCCCACTGTACTTTGATTACTACCCTACCACGGCTAAAAGGAGTCGTGCAAACAGGTTTTAGTTGGGTACAGTCCCGAGCCACATGGAGGCATTGAGCGGATTTGCAGGGGTTCTTCTCTCCCGGTATTGGGGGTGAGGTCACGCTGTGTCTAGGAGAGCCATTACACAAAGCCCTCGGTCGAGGCAGGAGATTTACTGGTAGGTATTCCAGTAGTATCTCAGGGTGTTCTGGGCTACACTCTGACACGACTTGTACCGCTTTTGGGGGTCTGACTTTTACCAACCCCCTAGGCCCGCCATGCGATACTCATAGACGAACGGACCGGACTGTACGGATATTGTCACTGACAGGCTCAGTAGGGTATCAGGATGAGTTCGCTTATCGACGTCCCTTTTAGTCAATAGCTGGTGGCCCGTCATGTATGGCTAATACCTCTGACGTGCTAGTGGTTAAATCCACAGCCATAGTATTGACAAGTCTTTCGAGTCCCCCACACAGACAGTTACTCAAGTTTCGGGCGAAACGCTGTAGAGGCCGTATGGAGATATAGCAGGGTTCGATCAGATACGTGCGGTATTGCACGGATCGTGATCGGACGGATTTTACTAGTCAGCTTTGGTTTAAGCCGGATCCTAGTATTAGTCTGTGTAGATTTTGTCTCATTGCATTTGTATTCAGTGGGAATACAAATGCGGGCATGTATATGCTGTAGTGGGGTTTTCCTGTAATTTATTACGGGATCTGTTTTCTGGAGTTGCCAGTTTGCATTCCGTTCCGGCCGGTTTTCCTTTGTTTCTTCACGGCCGGACTTTTGTGATGGAGGGGGTTATTTGCAAGTTTGCAAATAACTTATTATGGATGGGTTTCTTGCATTTGTGGATTCTATCATCATGAGATGCTTTATACATCATGTCTTTGTGATTAGAGTTGATCTTAATTTAGATTTGACCTTGTTATCATGGTCTTTGGATGTGGTCACCCCTTTACTTTTACTACCATTGTAGGGTTACTAGGCACTCTTGTGAAGGTTCATAAGTCATCAAACATGCCCGGATAAAAATTTAGACGTGTCGAACAACCCAAAGCCGGGATCTTTGCTAGATTATTAGGGTTAAACATGCAAGATGATAACTTTTATCTAAGTGTGAGGGATTACAACCTTTGTAGTCCGCTCCTTCGCTTCACAAGCTCCGAGTAGAAGTCCCTTTGCCGCGATCCACGATCTCCCGGACTCATGAGAGGCTCCACGACTCGAACGATCCATGCTAGCTTGAAGTGTTCCAAATCTCCGATGATCTACATCGAAGTTGCAAAGACTCAAGCTTTCTCACTCTAAAGAGATGAACACACTAATCTCATGGGCTAGATGAGATGAGGATGAGAGAGTAGTATTTTTGCTTTCTTTTTAAATCATTTTCTCATATTTATTCATCACATAAAGAATTTCTAGTGAGCTTTTTCAAGAGAGAAGAAGATGATAATGGAAATGATAATAATCATAATAATCCTTTTGTGATGAATAGAAAACAAAGCTATATGATTGATATATTAACCATGGTCAAGGATGAGTGGCTAATAATGTGTAGAGAAATAACTAGAGTTAGGGTTTGGTTTGGTTAGGAAATGTGTCATCACAAAATATCTTAACCATGACAAAAGAAAATGCTTCTAGAAGGTGCATGAAGCAACTAACCCTAATCAAACCCTAACCTCAATTAATCATCCTTAAACATGTTTAATAATAAATCATATCATGTCACAATAACATATATCACATATATATTATATATTTGCAACAAAAGAAAATAATACAATTAACATATATCGCATATATATCAATGTATCATCCAGTGAGAAAATGAAATAATAAAGCGAGCCAATATTAGATAATGTAATACAATATATCATATATATTATTATACATTAAATCATCGAATCAACACTTGATTTGATGATCCGGCTATATCGAATATTACCGACTAATATATCATGTACCGATTTATCGAATCAACACTTGATCCGATATCTCAGTTCATATCTAAATATCGCGAGAATATAATACGGTATCTCATATCGCATTATTCTCGGTCCTGCACATATCACATATGTGCTTCTACTCCGTTTCGCCTGAGCCAAGAAACCTCTGTGTAGGACTCTAAAGAATCGTCAATACGCCGGTAGCAGGTGATGATCATATCAAACATCCACAAGCTGCAACCGGTCAGCTAAACGTAACAGCCACCCAGGTATTGAGCGATCAGAATATCAACAAGCTAGCCTGTGCGTTCTCCTGTGAATCCAATCAGTAACACTCCCGTACAGTCCGGTCTGTTCGTCTGATAGGTCGCATATCAAGTCTAGGGGTGGTATACGTCAGACCCCAGTAACCGATAAGTCGTGTCGATGTGTGGCTCATAACGGGTCAAGAAACTACTAGTAACACTTACCAGTAAATCTCTATATTAGCCCTGGCCAAGGACTTCCAGTTATAGCCAATCGAACACAGCACAACATCAACTCCCTATACCGGGAGAGACGAATCCCCTCCTATCGCTCATTGCCTCCATGTGATTCGGGACTGTACCCAAAAGCCACCGTTTTGTACGCCCTCTTGGACGTGGTAAGGTGGAAATCAAAGCACAGTGGGAATCACACAAGACTCCATGACGATCTTGGGTCTACAGACTACCCTGTACCAGTGTCACCGGAGAACTGCCATCTGACGTATGGTATATCACCATCTGGGAGTTCTCGGCGAGTCCGTCCAGTGTACCCAGTCTCCACTGAGCCCCCGTACACCATCTCTGATGTCAAACACCGATGGATATGGGATCATCCATCGCCCATCATATGGGTCAAGATGCGTATACGCTAGTCTACTCTGGTGTATCGATGCCCTGTCTCGATATACCCTCGACTAGGAACTGTTATAGGATGTACTCATCGACTACCAAGGCCCTACTAGTATGATCTCATCATAGTCCCAGTAGTCGAGTATAGATCCTAAGGGTTTTATCAACATGTGAGAGTAAAACAGTAAACCAATACAAGTCAACATGTTAAGATAAAGTGAAACCAAATAGCATACTATCATGACGAGCAAGAAAGTCATCTCTATATATATCCAAGCATCCATTATAATATACATCATATGTACAACAATGGCCTCTAGGGCATATACATAACTAACAATCTCCCACTTGCACTAAGGCCAGCTGCTGTAGTATCTCATACCTAGCATCCCGAATAATCTCTCAAACTGTATCTGGGGAATAGCCTTCGTGAATGGATCCGCAGTGTTGTCCTTCGTATCTACTCTCCTGACCTCGATCTGCCGGCGATCAACTATCTCCCTGATCATGTGATACCGCCTCAGAATATGTCTGGACTTTTGATGGGATCTGGGTTCCTTGGCCAATACCACAGCTCCATTGTTATCGCAATACAGAGGTATTGGATGCTCAATGGATGGAACCACTCCAAGTTCAGTAATGAACTTCTTTATCCAGACAGCCTCCTTGGCAGCATCGTTGGCAGCGATGTATTCAGCCTCCATCGTCGAGTCTGCAACGGTATCCTGTTTGGAACTCTTCCAACATACCGCCCCTCCATTGAAGGTAAAGACAAAACCCGAATGCGACTTAGAGTCGTCCTTATCACTTTGGAAGCTGGAATCGGTAAAGGACTCCACCTGGAGTTCTCCATTACCATACACCAAGAACATCTCCTTAGTCCTTCGTAAGTACTTGAGAATGTTCTTCACAGCTGTCCAGTGACTCTCTCCAGGATCTGCTTGATACCGACTCACTACACTTAGTGAGTATGCTACATCGGGTCTGGTACATAGCATTGCATACATGATATAGCCTACTGCCGAAGCATAGGGTATCCCTTGCATGCGAGCTCTCTCCAAATCAGTCTTGGGAGACATCTCTTTGGAGAGAGTGAGTCCAAAGATTGTGGGTTGGTTCCCACGCTTGGATTCTTCCATACTAAACCTCTTTAGTATGGTGTCAATGTACCTGGATTGGGACAATCCCAGTATCCGTTTAAATCTATCTCTATAGATCATGATTCCCAATATGCAGGAGGCATCACCTAGATCTTTCATTGAGAATCTCTGTGATAAGAAGAGCTTGACTGATTGCAGCATAGGAATATCATTTCCTATCAAGAGTATGTCATCCACGTACAATACGAGGAAGACAACCTTACCCTCTGCTACCTTCTTATAGATACAAGGTTCATCTATATTTTTGATGAAGTCAAACTCTTTGACTACAACATCAAAACAGATGTTCCAACTCCACGATGCTTGCTTTAACCCATAAATGGATTTAAGCAGCTTGCACACCTTTCCGCTGCTCCCACTATCTACGAAGCCCTCTGGCTGAGTCATGTACACACTCTCTTCTAAATCACCGTTTAGAAAGGCGGTCTTAACATCTATTTGCCAGATTTCGTAGTCATGGTATGCAGCAATGGCAAGTAAGATCCAGATGGACTTAAGCATAGCCACTGGAGAAAAGGTTTCTTCATAATCCACACCTGGTCGTTGACGAAAACCCTTTGCTACAAGTCTAGCTTTGAAAGTCTCAACTTTTCCATCTACACCAAATTTCTTTTTAAAAATCCACTTGCTCCCAATGGGTTTTACCCCTTCAGGAGCATTTTCCAAAATCCATACTTTATTGGTGTACATGGATTCCATCTCAGATCGCATTGCATCCAGCCATTTCACAAAGTCACCACTCGTGATGGCCTGCTCGAAACTAGCCGGTTCATCATCATCCATGATGCAGTCCTCGCTTCCACCATCAATGAGAAAACCGTAGTATCTCTCAGGTGGATGAGAAACCCTACTAGATCGGCGGAGAGGCTGGGGTTCGTCGGGTACTACTGAATCCTCTGGTTCCACTAAATCATCTGTTGTAGTTTGTTCTGATGGAACTTCTTCCAGTTCTACCTCAGAGCCACTAATCTCTTTTGCAAGAAATTCCTTTTCTAAAAAGGTGGCGTGTTGAGCAACAAACACCCTTTGTTCCTCATTGTGGTAGAAAATATACCCTCGCGAATGCTTAGGATATCCAATAAACTTACATAAAACAGATCTTGCCTCGAGTTTGTCCGGGTTTCGTCTTTTGACATAAGCCGGGCAACCCCCTATCTTAACAAAATTAAGATATGGTCTCTTCCCTTCCCATATCTCATATGGGGTGGTAGGAACGGATTTGGTAGGAATTTTATTCAGTATGTATGCCGCTGTCTCAAGTGCATACCCTCAGAAGAAAATAGGTAACTCAGCTGTACTCATCATAGAGTGCACCATATCTAATAGGGTGCAATTCCTTCGCTCCGATACACCGTTGTTCTGTGGTGTATAAGGAGGAGTAAGCTGAGAGAGAATCCCATTCTCTTTTAGATAATCTAGGAACTCACTGCTTAAGTATTCACCTCCTCGATCAGATCGAAGAATCTTAATACTTTTGCCCGTTTGGTTCTCTACTTCGTGCTTATATTCTCTGAATTTCTCAAAAGCTTCAGACTTGTGTTTCATCAGAAACACATGTCCGTATCTAGAGAGATCGTCAGTGAATGTAATGAAGTAGGAAGAACCGTTCCTGGCATGCGTAGACATGGGACCACAAACATCACTATGTATTAGTCCTAAGAGTTCAGTAACTCTTTCTCCGTGTCCATTGAACAGAGCTTTGGTCATTTTTCCTTTGAGACATGAATGGCAAGTATCATAAGATGATAATTCGAACGGATTCAAATAACCATCCTTATGTAACTTAGCCAGTCGTGTCGCATTGATATGACCAAGTCTACAATGCCACAAGTAGGATTCGTTCATATCTGAACTTTTCCTTTTGTGTGTGTTTTGTATATTCAGGACTGTATTCTGATTTAGAATGAATATACCATTATGTAACGAGCCTGATGCAATCAACTTTTGATCTAGGAATATGTTCATAACATTATCCTTTACTACAAAATTATATCCTTCTTTACTTAATAAAGAAACTGATATAATGTTGCACATCATGTTCGGTATATAATAGCACTCATTTAGAATCAGTGTATCACTACTTGGTAATACTAGGTGATATTCGCCAACTGCTTTGGCTGCAACATTTGCACCGTTCCCTACTTGAACGGAATGATCACCTTTTCCCAGTTCTCTACCTTTACGTAGCCCATGTAACTGTTTACATATATGGGATCCTGATCCGGTATCTAATACCCAGGACGTAGGGTGAACTGAGAAACAGTTCTTAATAACTAACACACCCGAAGAAGATGTATCAACATGCATGTTCTTTTGGGCGGCTTGAGAATCCAGAAATTCTCCTGTTTTCTGTTCAGTCTTATAACTCTTATAAGAAAGAACGGGTCCAACATTCCCTAGCTCAGTACAATAATTGGGTTCAGTCAATACATCCATATTATTATCTTGATTATGGCCTGACATGGTCGCTACCTGGAGAGAGAGAGAAGAAAACACTTTAGCGTACGCTCTTGCAAGATTAGATTGGTTATTATCTTATCCAATCAGGATGTCTCCCACTGTTTTTATCAAATCCACCTTCAAACCCTAAAAAGGTAAGATTAGACGGGATTAATTACACCCTATAATTTCGTCAATCTTTCAGCCAGATCAGTGTCGGTACTTTGAGGGAGGTTCCCCGTGCTTTCGCACGGACCTAATTAAAGTAAACCTCGTTTTCCCAGAGGCGTAAGCCCGTTAACACTTTTCTAGACACCTACTTGAATGACTAATTGTCCTGTGTAAAACTCTCCCAGGAGTAACACTTACTCGCAGTGGGTATCGAGATCCAACTATCTCATAGGAGGTATGCAATCTCATTGCAAATTTCAACACTTGAAATTCCCGATAATATTTTGCCCCTAGTGTCCTATGACCTTGACGGAGGTCAACAAACCATAGGCTACTAGTCAAGTTCAACCTGTCATTTCATGATTGAATTAAACCCACCCGCACGACCCTTGACGGAGGTCAACAAGGCCGTACGACTGCCCTAATCCAATCAGCATCAAATGCATAAGCAGATAAAAAACTAGTCAGCTACCGTACACTACGCCTTGACGGAGGTCAACAAACGTAGCACGAATACTAAATAGGACTTATCTGAAATAACGGAGGGCTACGTCAGGTTTTTTCTGAAAAACCTATTGCGTAACGAACTTGATATCGTCGTAGAATCGAGTAGTTTTTGAAAAGGAGTGTTTTTTAGGCTTTTCTTAGTTTCGCTAAAGGGGTCACTCCCGGTGAAGGGATCGTCGGCCCTTTCCTCATCGAATAAGGTGCAGGATATATCATATATATCACTGTGCAAAGAAAAACTTTAAAAGCAATCAAAAGACAAACCGAGTTTTGTAGAATCTGCCAGTTTCTCTAAAGAGGTCACTCCCGGTGAAGGGATCGTCGGCTCTTTCCCCATCGAATAAGGTGCAGGATATATCATATATATCACTGTGCAAAGCAAAACTGTAGCTACCCTTTTTATAAAGTTTTGATTCTACAACATCTTTAGGTTTCTTTTCTTTTATTAATCTCATTAATAAAAATCCCATCAGCTTATGCTTCCTAAGCATTACAGAAGAAATGAAAGCAGTAATATTTATATATCAACACATATATATATAGTATAAGCATTCGTCTCTGGCAGTAATATGATCTCATCACAGAACATTGCAGCAGAAGAACATATATGAAATATTGGATATACTAGGACGTCCGTGTTTTCAATACGAGCCTGTATAAAACACGGATTCCACGGTCGCGACGAATAGCCAAACCCACATCCCAAGACCCCTACGAGAGCGGCAAGTAACACTGCCAATTCTAGGGTTAGGAGACCCGGTCTCGACTCCTCGAGATGGCCTCCCACTGGACCATAGAATCCGGTTACTTGTGCTCCCCTCCTTGGGTCTACCTAATGCGGAAAAGTAAATAATATATACTGGTGACATCAACCTCAACCTGAAAGTGCCCCAAATAAAAGAATATTACATTACAAATGAATTTTACAGAAGGAAAATAAAAAACCCTCATCTCACATAAAACCCCCGGCTATTCAGAACGCGACGATCCAATATAACATATCACAGCAACACATAATATCACATATCATCAACGTAAGTAAATATGCGCATCCCAATTGTCGTTGACATATAGCAACGAAACCGGCGATATCACATATTACACTTACGGTCACAGAAAAGAAAGTGTAAAACTACAACATTTGGAATCCACAATCACTTTAGACATCGTAAATCCGAAATATCACATACTTCGCATTTCATGCCTAACTCTATGAATTCCACATATTGTATCACATTCCAGATAAATAGACAGTATTAAACTTTCCGAACAGATAATCAAATACCCAAAATTTCCTAAAGTGCTCAACACTTGAGCGGAGTTCAAATAATCCCAGAATATGTCACAGTACCGGTGATCCAGCCGTAGAAGGGTCAAGCCAACGCCTCACATGTGGCACGCCGTACTGCCCCAAACCCGAAGGTTCAAAAGGCAGTTCAAGACGGTCACATAATCGAGTTAAGGTTTGTTGTCTTCTAGAGGGTCCACCGCTTAACTTGTACAATTTTTCCGAAAGATTTAAACCCGATAAAAATTCAACACTTGAAAGTTTGCCGCTACCAGGAAACAGTGAGTTAATGATATCCGTTCAAATAGTTTAACAGTTTCTAAATATCCGGAAAGAAATACGAATTTAAAATTTCCGATCGAGTCTACTATTACAAAACAAACCCCAGATCACTCAACTTTTGAGTCAATATAAAAATACCAGAAACTATAAAACCACAAATAAAGAATTACTGTGTAAAAAAAAAGTCCAATTAAACAATACGGCCGCGGAACCGCGGCCCAAGCTGGCAATGGCCGCGATTCCGCGGTCATTTGTACGGATCATAATCTCGAATTTCACAGTTATTCTTATTTTTGTCTGCTGTATTTTTCAGGTATTTTTAATTCAGAAAAAATACAGATTTTAAAAAATTTCCAGAGAGGGGGTAAATTTTGTCGGTTCGGGTTCGATCGGAGTTTTAACTTCGTAAACACATCGCCTAATGCTCTAACCTGGCTCTGATACCACTGTAGGTCAGGCAGCCACCCCATCCAATGGGGTTGCCGTGGCACCAACGGGTCCCTTAGCCGCTACTTTTTACGCATGCCCCCTCGCGAGGACTATAACCCCCCGGAACACCTTTCGGTCTCGGGACACCCTGGGGGTAAGAGCCTATGCTTCGCCACACTGTCACACAGTGAGAACCCTCCATAGGTCGACATCTAATGTATAGTAGCTCTGATACCACTGTAGGGTTCCTAGGCACTCTTGTGAAGGTTCATAAGGCATCAAACATGCCCGGATAAAAATTTAGACGTGCCGAACAACCCAAAGCCGGGATCTTTGCTAGATTATTAGGGTTAAACATACAAGATGATAACTTTTATCTAAGTGTGAGGGATTACAACCTTTGTAGTCCGCTCCTTCGCTTCACAAGCTCCGAGTAGAAGTCCCTTTGCCGCGATCCACGATCTCCCGGACTCATGAGAGGCTCCACGACTCGAACGATCCATGCTAGCTTGAAGTGTTCCAAATCTCCGATGATCTACGTCGAAGTTGCAAAGACTCAAGCTTTCTCACTCTAAAGAGATGAACACACTAATCTCATGGGCTAGATGAGATGAGGATGAGAGAGTAGTATTTTTTGCTTTCTTTTTAAATCATTTTCTCATATTTATTCATCACATAAAGAATTTCTAGTGAGCTTTTTCAAGAGAGAAGAAGATGATAATGGAAATGATAATAATCATAATAATCCTTTTGTGATGAATAGAAAACAAAGCTATATGATTGATATATTAACCATGGTCAAGGATGAGTGGCTAATAATGTGTAGAGAAATAACTAGAGTTAGGGTTTGGTTTGGTTAGGAAATGTGTCATCACAAAATATCTTAACCATGACAAAAGAAAATGCTTCTAGAAGGTGCATGAAGCAACTAACCCTAATCAAACCCTAACCTCAATTAATCATCCTTAAACATGTTTAACAATAAATCATATCATGTCACAATAACATATATCACATATATATTATATATTTGCAACAAAAGAAAATAATACAATTAACATATATCGCATATATATCAATGTATCATCCAGTGAGAAAATGAAATAATAAAGCGAGCCAATATTAGATAATGTAATACAATATATCATATATATTATTATACATTAAATCATCGAATCAACACTTGATTTGATGATCCGGCTATATCGAATATTACCGACTAATATATCATGTACCGATTCATCGAATCAACACTTGATCCGATGTCTCAGTTCATATCTAAATATCGCAAGAATATAATACGGTATCTCATATCACATTATTCTCGGTTCTGCACATATCACATATGTGCCTCTACTCCGTTTTGCCTGAGCCAAGAAACCTCTGTGTAGGACTCTAAAGAATCGTCAATACGCCGGTAGCAGGTGATGATCATATCAAACACCCACAAGCTGCAAGCGGTCAGCTAAATGTAACAGCCACCCAGGTATTGAGCGATCAGAAGATCAACAAGCTAGCCTGTGCGTTCTCCTGTGAATCCAATCAGTAACACTCCCGTACAGTCCGGTCTGTTCGTCTGATATGTCGCATATCAAGTTTAGGGGTGGTATACGTCAGACCCCAGTAACCGATAAGTCGTGTCGATGTGTGGCTTATAACGGGTCGAGAAACTACTAGTAACACTTACCAGTAAATCTCTATATCAGCCCTGGCTAGGGACTTCCAGTTATAGCCAATCGAACACAGCACAACATCAACTCCCTATACCGGGAGAGACGAATCCCCTCCTATCGCTCATTGCCTCCATGTGATTAGGGACTGTACCCAAAAGCCACCGTTTTGCACGCCCTCTTGGTTGTGGTAAGGTGGAAATCAAAGCACAGTGGGAATCACACAAGACTCCATGACGATCTCGGGTCTACAGACTACCCTGTACCAGTGTCACCGGAGAACTGCCATCTGACGTGTGGTATATCACCATCTGGGAGTTCTCGGCGAGTCCGTCCAGTGTACCCAGTCTCCACTGAGCACCCGTACACCATCTCTGATGTCAAACACCGATGGATATGGGATCATCCATCGCTCATCATATGGGTCAAGATGCGTATACGCTAGTCTACTCTGGTGTATCGATGCCCTGTCTCGATATACCCTCGACTAGGAACTGTTATAGGATGTACTCATCGACTACCAAGGCCCCACTAGTATGATCTCATCATAGTCCCAGTAGTCGAGTACAGATCCTAAGGGCTTTATCAACATGTGAGAGTAAAACAGTAAACCAATACAAGTCAACATGTTAAGATAAAGTGAAACCAAATAGCATACTATCATGACGAGCAAGAAAGTCATCTCTATATATATCCAAGCATCCATTATAATATACATCATATGTACAACAATGGCCTCTAGGGCATATACATAACTAACAACCATCACCTCCCTTCTTGTGTTGTTATTTCCTCCACCATATTTCCAAAAGGGGGGCCGGCCACAATTGGAAGAGAGTGAGAGAGAGGTTCATTTTTTGATGTGTAGCATATTTCCTCATCTCATTCCTTGCAAGAAAATGATAGCTCCATTTTTCCAAAGGTCATTTTCTTCCTACACCTCCACATCCATGGCAACTTCACAAACCCCCAAAGAGACAAGCCTCTACACTACAACCTACAGTACCCTTGGACGCGTCGGCTAGCCAACTTCGCGCCCGAGTTGCCTCGGTCCAGAGGTGGGAGCCCGTAAAAGAATCCGGCTACGTGGTGCCTTTTTCCGACGAGGTGGTGACGGACGGAGACTCTGCGGGAGATTGGAGTGGAGACGAAGACTGAAGGACACAGATCGCTCGGTATATCTTTCTTCCCTTCTCTTGTTAGCTAGTAGCTAGGTTAATGGTTACGATCCGGGTTTAGTGTCCGCGGTAGCGCCGGTTTGAAGATAAGAAAAATTTTTGATTCCGTATTTTGGCCTCGGATAGACGGCCGGGGCGCTGCCGGGGCGCAACAGAAGCTACTTATGGGTCCTCACGATTCGTAAGGAAAAATACCCAAGTGAGATCCTTACGACTTACAGAGGCGACGAACACTTAGAAATCCTCATGATTTCTAGGGAGAACATACACTTATGAGATCCTCACGACTCGTAGGGAAAATAATGTCCTTGCGAGAACTTCTCGATTTGTCTGGACTCGTAGGGAAAACAATGTTCTTACGAGAACTTCTCGATTCGTCTCGACTCGCAGGGAAAATAATGCCCCTAAGAGAAATTCTCGATTCGTAGGGAAAATAATGGCCCTGCGAGAACTTCTCAATTCGTCTCGACTCGTAGGGAAAATAATATCCCTGCGAGAACTTCTCGACTCGTCTCGACTCATGGCTCTTAAAGTTGGAAAGTCTTAAACTATAAGGACCCTAAACTTGTCTCCTTGGCCATCAATTCTATGGTCACACATTACTTTGCACTACTTCACCGACATATATACATACGTGGGCAAAGTAGTAGGGGGCATTTGTTCCCGCCAAAATTTGCGGCCAAGAGCTATTTGTTCCCTTATAACCTTTAAAATAAAAAAGGGGAGGGAGAGATGAAAGGAAAAAAAATCACGGTTGGACGACACGTGTTAAACACGCGAGCATATAAGCGCTGAAAGAAAACAATTAAGGGCCAAATAGGCATCACGTGTTAAACATGTGAGCGTTCATATGCAAATCGTATGAGCACTGAATAAAATAAACATAAAGAGCCAAACAGGCCTCACGTGTAAAACACGTGAGCGCTCATATTCAAAGCATATAAGTGCTGAACATAAATCACCAATGGTCAAACAGGCATCACGTGTAAAACACGTGAGCGCTCATATGCAAAGCATATGAGCGCTGAGCATAAACAGGCTAAATCCCACAAAAGAGGTCACATGTTAAACATGTGAGTTCTCTTGCCTCTCACATGCAAAGCATGTGAGCGTCCCAATTTAAAATGCTCCTATCAAATTCTAGAATTAAAATCTATTTTGAGAAATATTTTCCTGATATCTTTCTCAAACTAAAAAGATCTTCTCTGTTAAACAGAGGACCTTTGGATCAAAGATCCAAGGGTGATCATCTGGTAAAATAAAGTTCTATCATAGGAAAATATTTTCCTCGTCTTGTTAAATTAACAAGATATTCATATGTTCAGAATTCTATGTTAGAATAAAATTCTAATCTTATTAAACTAACAAGATATCTATATGATAGAATTAAATTCTATATTAAGAAAATATATTTCTGATCTTGTTAAACTAAAAAGATATAATATAATAAAATTCTAATCTTTTTAAAACTAACAAGATATTCATAATCTTGTTAAATAAACAAGAAATCTTCTCTGTTAAACAGAGGGCCTTTGGATTAAAAATCCAACGGTGAATAAAATTAACCGATTGATCTAAAAGATCATGAAATGAATCATGATCTCTCAATGGAGGATTTTCTTAACAAATTGATTCTTTTTCTTCTTATATAAATAGGAGCAAGGAGAGGAGAGGAGAGACACACAGGAAAAGAGAGAGAAAACCCCCTGATAATTTTAAAAAGAAAAGAGAATTTAATTCTCTAGAGAGAAGAAGATCTCCTCAAAGAAAAGAAGAAACCCTAGATAAGAAGGAACAAAACACAGAGAACATCTTACTTCTTCTTCTCCTCTACAAGAGTTTAACTCTTCTAAAAGAACATAGTTCTTCCTCTGGTTGAGATCTGCAAAAGCAGATCTCAACAAAAGTTAAGAATTTAATTCTCATCAGGGAGGTTCTGTTATGTAGATTCAAACTTAGGGGAAATAACTAAGTTCAAAGAATTTAATTCTTATAAGAACATATAAGAATCTAATTCCTCTAATAAAACTAGGGTTTAACCCTATATAATAATTTTATTCTTATAAAACAATGGGCTTGAAAGTCTCAAAACTCAAGATCTCCATGCACGTAGAAAGATTAGCACCCAACATGATAATGGCCGATCACGTGCTCCCACGTGAGCACCCTTGATGAATGAAAGAGAACAACTGAGATCAGCTCACATGTCCCCACATGACCCCCTAAAAATGCTTACCAATTCCAAAAGAAAAATGGTATAAATCCAAAGACAGTTACCATTTTTGGGGCGCCTCACGTGATCCCACGTGACCCCCTGAAAGTGCTTAGCACTTCCAAAAGAAAAAGGGTATAAACCCAAAGACAGTTACCATTTTTGGGGCACCTCACGTGATCCCACGTGACCCCCAGTAGGGGTTAGCATTTATAAAGGGAATAAGGGAATAAAGCTAAAGAAGCAGCGCCAACTTTCAAGCGCCTCACGTCCCACACGTGAGCGCCCCAAACTTCAGTGTCTAACACTGCTTTAAGGCCGCACGTGAGAGCACGTGAGCGCTGAGCATATACTAGTGTTTAACACTATGAGAGGCCAACATTAGCCAACCTTAGACCAAATCTCTCGCGGCCAATCAATTGAGCCCCTCATGCTCAGGGTCCCCTAAACCGATCTCAGTCCCAAAGATAGCTAATGAGCTCCTGACGGATGGCATCTAAAATGATGTTTATCCCATCTCCCCCTTCAGTCTGGACATTGGTTCAAGGGTACATCTCTCCACACCTTTGATACATGTCGTTGTAATTCTTCAACGTCTTCAGAGAGGCGGCGGGTCCCAACAACCAACAACTCTTTGGTGCATTTCCAAACCCATGGATACACCCTAATGGACTGCAACGTTCTTAAACTACTATAGACCGCAACGTCTTTAAACTAAACCCTCACCTCAAAATGGTGATCTATGGACCACAACGTCCCTAAACTAATAACGGGCCACAACGTCCTTGAACTAAAATAATAGAGCCTAAATGGTTTTTCGTTGGATCTAAATGATCCAAAAACCTATTTAAGTAGATCTTAGTCTAAAATTAGATTAACGTATCCTTAATAAATATTTAAGTTGATCTTAATCTCAAACGAGGTTAACGATCCTTGAATCAACCCAAACACAAATATAAGAATATACGGATTTGGGCTAATCCACGCCCTACGGGCGACAACATAAATTAGTCTTCGTATACAATCCGCGGGCAACCAAAAATAAAACAAACACACACGACATGAAGTGACCTTTTGGAGTAGGAGAAAGTGGTTACTGTGATACGGTAACTAATTAACTGCAGGGGCTTGTGCCTGCAGGGAAAAGCGTCCCTACAATCAAAAACCCCTCACAATGAGGGGGAATCTGACGAAGTCTGCTACAACGGCCGCATCTGTCCAAACCTCCGATACACGGTGCCATAAATCAACCTGGCATCTTCGGAGAGGTGGACGGATAAAACCAAATAACATCTGCCCCCAAAATTCAGGCCAGACGTCCTGACGTCCCGGTCGCGTCTTTCGGCGGCAAATACATTTGCTCTCAGTAACTAATTTATGTTTTTGATGTTGCGGTATGTTTGCTAACCTTTGTGTTTAGTGTTGATATCCTAAGTTTGGACATACAAACGGTAAGTGAACAAATGGACTCGTTTCGTGTTTTGCGGCGAATATTGGAGTTTGATGACTTGTGCTTCGCAACTGTCTTGACAAGTCATGCTTCATTCCGGGATCGACGTAAGAGCAGACAACTCATGATCAAGGGAGCGTTGAAAGAATCGTCGCGATTCAACCTTCGGAGCCAAAACCACAACCATTTCCTTCTTAACTTCTTTCTTTGTTTCCTTATTTTCGTATTCTTTATTTTTGTGACAAACCTAACCATTCGTTATTTGTTGAATCTTAAATCACATGACCTAATACAAAATTCCCTACGGATCGACCCGTACCTGCTGGCTTGCTACAACGCGCCGTGCACTTGCGGTTTATAAATTTTAAAACGAGAACGATCTCGCGTGCACATTCCATTTCCTTAAAATCATATCCGTTTCCAAAACATATGTGTTTGTGCGCACGGGTGAATTCCCAACAAGTTTTTGGCGCTGTTGCCTGGGAGTTGGTAGTATTGGGTATTGTTATTTCTGGTTCTTACTAACAAAACTAACTTTTAACTCAATTTTTTCAAAACTAACAAATTGTTTTCACTTTGTTCTCTATCCTTGCAATCTGCTAGCACTCGGTAATTCAACAAAAAATTCGAGTTATACCATTAGAATACTAAGATAGCCTAGGGAACCCACATAAAATTTCATCCCTTCTCCTCGGATTTTGACCGGCGATATCACTGAAGAATCCGAGCTCGCCGGCCCTTTGAGGGTGTTTTTGATTTTTTGTTTTTGTGTGATCTCCAGTGCAGTGTAGGCATTCTAGCGGAATTGTTTGGTCTTTCTAATTTTAATTGTGCAGGAATTGGGGCATATATATCGCTTTTTAACACTAAATATCGTATTTTCTGACATTTCAGGTTTTTAAGGAATTACGACCAGCGATCGTGCGGAGTGAGGCTCAAATTCAATTGGAAAACGTTCGTGAAGTATAATACCAAAAATCCGGGTAGTTTGACCCACGCAAGCAAACAATCAAAGACTCGGATCACTTTCAAAAGGGTTTTCTTAAACCAAATCACATCGGTACGTATTTCCTAACACATTCCTCTTGAATCCAACGCATTCCAATATTCCTATCTTCTGCAGGATTCTTCGCACAAGCTTGCCACCAATTGGACAAAAAACTAACCGTATTTTTTTGCAGCGCTTAAATTTAAACGAAAAAGAATTTATTAAATTGCTTGATGCCTTGAATTCTTTTTATTGATTGGGCATTTGCATCTTAATACGGATTTAGGGGCACGACCAAATAAGATACGGTAAAGAATTTCATCACCTTTTTCCGTAACCCACAAATCACAAAACTGCATTCTTGCATACCCACAGTAATTTAACATCAATTAGAACTTTAACTTTAAGGACTTCGTGCTCATTAGGAGAACTTAACTGTGTTTAGAACACCGCTTAACGGTATATAGTTCACGGGGTGTCTAGGCAAGTGTTCAAGAGAAAGAGTTATCTAATTAAGGAATTTCACGAAAGCGTTGGAAAACCTCCCCTTCTCTCTTGCACTTACCTGGCTTCGTGATCCGTATATCTTGAGCCCGTTTCTCGACATAGTTTTACTTCGACAATCAGGTTCTTGAGCAGGTCTAGTTGACTAGCATACCATAGACTGCTAGGGGTGCAATATTCATTATTTTTGTGATATTTGTGAATTCTTATTGATATGGTTGATACACGATTTAATTCAATTTTTCACGATTCTTATTCTTTTGTTTATACTCAATCCCAATTCACTTGTTCAAATTGCCAAAATTCTTCCCACGTTCATGACAATTGTCCTTTCTTAGGGGGTGACCAACCGTCCCAGATTTTTGATAATGGTCACTCACCTAACACTTTTGAACCCAGTCCCACTTCAATTAGAGACCTAATGATTGAAGATTTAGAGAAAGAGGTCGACAGATTGACTGTTTTAGCATCACCGCCATCACAACCCTCCTTACCTGAAACAACTGACACATCATAAGGGTATGATAGTGAGATGAATTCTAGGTTGACCACTTTAGAGAAGGGTGTTGAAGTAATAACTGCGGTCGAGAATCAATCAGCTTCTAAGCTAGCCCTGTGCATAAAACAGTCTGAGCAATTGTTTCTTGCTCAAGCTCAATCATTGGCTAGAATAGTAGAACATGCGAAACATTTAGCTGTGTGGATTCTAGGGAGTGAACACAGTCAATTGGAACCCAATAGTGTTAATGTCTGTCATCTAGGAAATCACCCGAGTGAGATAAACGATCAATTGAATTTTGATGATTTCATAGATGACGATGCAATTGATTTGACTAAGTGTTATCATGACACACAAGAAAAACCTCTGACTAATTTTTGCATTTCAATTTTAGAGGAGAAATCTTGTGATCTTTACGGGTATGGTTTGGATAGATTGTCAGAAGAGATCAATGATCAGGAACCCACAATTTATGTATCACCTGGTGATATTGTTTCGGAAGAAATGCTAGTGTGGGAACCTACTTTTTTGGATGACATATACCTACCCATTAATGAATGGGATGAGGAAGAAATGGTATTGGGAGAGTTAGAAAACCATAGTGATAAGAATAGGATTGTGAAAAATTATAGGGAGGAAGACAACATTGAAAAATATTCTTTCATGTCAAGTTTTGAGGAAATTTTTGCGGGTGAACTTGATATTTTAGGTGAGTTTGAGTCAGGATCAATTTGGGAACATCCTAGGAACCTTTCGTTTGCCGAACTTTTTGCGGATGAACTCCAGTTTTTACACGAACTTGAGTTTGGAACTCAACACGTGCTTTTTGAACATTCAATTCAGTCGGGCAACAATTTTTTGACCTCTTCAAAACTTCATTTTCACTTTCAATATCTTATGATCCCTACTTTTACACGCCCATGCCCTTCACTAACCTCTAACTTATACTTTTTCTTTTTTCTTTGTATATACATATTCTTTTATCAGCCATTGCACTATATAGAAAAAAAATTTAAATGACTGGTATTAATTTCTGAACTAACCCAATCTTTTAACTTGTACATGCTGTAATTAGTCTGAGGTTTTTTCTTTTTCTTAGAATAAAATTCTTACCCTAGTGTCTAAGTCTAGCTACCGGAGACGGGGGCAACGATGAAGACATCGTAAAACTCAGGTTTAGGTGTGAGCACTGCGTTTATTTTGATGCATCATGTGTATATTCTGCATTGCATACATATTTAAAAACCCATAAAAATTGAAAAATTTTCCTAAAAAAATAAAATCATTGTCATGAATTTTCTTTTTCTTTTGATTATTTATGGATCTTGTTATGACTTCACTCCAGTCACTAGCCCCGCCTTCGGCATCCCCCTCCTTGCGGTTAAGGTAACGACTTCGGGCATGGCCATTCCAGAGTTCTTATGTGTTTGTGTTTCTACGCCATTTCATTTTTTGAGGTCTCAAAAAAATAAAAGGACCGGAATAGGGTTATGTACATTCTTATTATGAGAAGAATTAGCTAGCGGGGGAACTTAGATTCGAAATCTGACTGTTCGGTTGATAAGTTAGAAATAACTAAATCCTTTTTGCGAGACTGACGACCCGAAAAATAACCCTCCTATGTGTTTAACCATGGCTGATATACGTCTTTTATAACACTTTACACGTGTCATATGTTTTTGAGAATTTGATGAAGTCTAACATGTCTGTAAATTTTTAAAATCGATAAACATCTTTAGGATCAAACAGGTTTGTTCTGAGTTAAGTAATATCAAGAATAGTTCATAAAGTAAGGTGAATATGAAGGATATTATTGAGGTTTTAACAGAAGCTATAAGTTTGAAAAATAACCCATCTGAAATTTTGTTGGAGTAATTACACACCTTATCATATGTAACGTCTTCGGATTTAAAAGAAAATGCTGGCTATATCTCTGTTTTCACCGAGTTCAGAATATTTTAAAATAAAATGAGTCTTTTGTTTTGTGGCCTTGGTAACTTGAGTAATTAAGTCCTTGGGGTGTCTCCACACCTAATACCCTAAAACCATCTGGTTTGGGAGTCATTGACCCTAAGCTCGCTAAGTTTCCAATTTCCAAATAAAACAAGCTAAGCAAGTGTTCTCTCCGAGTTAAAAGTCCTCATGGTTCTTTGTGGGAGAATAATTTTGGTGAAGACGGGTTTTCTATTAAAATAGTTTTTTCGCGGAGATATGAAGGTTTGTATTTATTAAGACGTTTTGCACGATAACGAAGGGTGTGTATGAACAACAACATGTGAAAGGTAGGAGTGAAACCTCAGACTTAGGTTCTCTATTAAAAATAATTTAATATTCTAACTTGAAACCTAACTGGAGAAAAAAACTTGAGAAAATCTTAACTCCTTTCAAACTTGTGTGATCCTTCAGAAGTTTATCCTGGTCGGTAATTATGACATGATGACCCTAATCAAAATTCTTAAAACCTTATGGACACTATCCGAACAATCACGTAAAGACGCGTATGAGCTTATGTTAAACAAATTGCGAGGAGTGAAAAGTAGGGTTTAACGTTTTTGACTTGGGTAATAGAACTTCTAACTTTGATTTTTAACCTTAAGATTAGAATCAACAACTTGACTGGATTTTGTTGGTGCAATCCACTGAAACACTTAGGAGATAACACTCCTCCTACTAGGGACACCGTTTAACGGCTTGTTGCACAAGCTCAGTGCAATCGCATTCCCTGCGAAAGTGAGGCTAGGATTTTTTTGTTTTTCTCGGGACGAGCAAAAGATAAGTTTGGGGGTATTTGTTCATCACAGAAAACTACATTTTAATATCGCTCATTCATTATCTATTTTGTTATATATCGGTGCTATTAACCAGTGTCTGCTCAGTAATTACAGATTACAGGTGTTCGTGATAAAATAATGGAAACACATTCATCATGGATATAACGTTTGGGAGCCGACACTGCAAACAGAACAGGAAACCGACCGATATCCAAAAAGCTTTTGCAAAATAAATGTGTGCACACAATTTTGATCCAACACATACATGTGTGACACTAGCTCTTTGACACTAGATCATGATGGGGGGTTGCCTTGGCACAAAAGGAGCATCTATGGGTGTGATATGCATTAAATGTGCATTGAATGCTAAAGATTATGATGTGATTTGAAGCATCTAGTTTCCCTCCAAATCCTTGAGTGCATCCAAGGCCTCTACAGAAAAAACTAGCAGCCACAGAGTGATATTGGGAAGCACCCAAGACCACCCAACAAGCATGAGCCCAAGACTCATCGACAGGACCGGCCACATGCCCACTTTGGCCGAGCAGGCCGGCCCCCATTACCCCAATGATCCCCATATTTTCCCTGTCCCTTCCTTGCAGTCACATCACCTCATTTTTATTACTTGTTTAATCTTTTTTGGTACCTATATAAGCCAGATCAGTGAGCAATGAAGGCTCTCTCTCATTCTCTCATGTTCTCACATATAGTATACATTTTGAAAGTTTCTTTATTTTTGGTTTAGGCTTGAGAGTGAGTGGGCTAACACTTGGTTTCTTCTTCTTCTTCTGTCTTGAAGCTTTCTTTGGAGAGCTTCATTATGGAGGTTGAACAAGTTACCAATATCTTGTAGCTCTTCTTCAAGTGTTAATAATATTTGTGTTTATTTGTTTACTTGCTTTCTTTTCTTTACTTGCTTTTATTTGCTTTTCTTTATGATGCTTAACTAATCTTTTTGGTGGTGGTAATGGTAAGGAAGGCAGGTACGGGTCGATCCTCAGGGAATTGTGTATTAGGTCTTGTGATTTAAGGTTCAACAAATAACGAATTGGTTGGTTTTGTCACTAAAATAAAGAATACGAAAACAAAGAAAACAAGCAAGTAAGAAATTGGCCGTGGTTTTGGCTCGGAAGGTTGAATCGTGACGATTCTTTCGACGCTCTCTTGATCATGAGTTATCCGTCCTTCTTTGGATCCCGGCATGAAGCATGGTTTGTCAAGGCAGTTGTGAAGCACAAATCATCAAATTCCGATATTCTCCGCAAAACACGAAACGAGTCCGTTTTGTTCACTTACCGTTTGTATGTCCAAACTTGGGGTATCAACACTAAGCACAAGGGTTAGCAAGCATACCACAACATCAATAACACAAATTAGTAAGTGAGAGCAATTGATTTCAGTGTTAAGTGTGCTAAGAGTTTATGATGGTATATGGTATATGAAACCAAAAGATTTGTCAAGTCAATTAATCACAAAATACCACATCCCAGCTTAGCAAACTTAACACCAAATTGATTCTAAGCTTAGGTTTGCAAGATGGGGTTTGTGGGGAGAATATGGTATGTGATGAAGTTACAAAGTAACCAATTTGTAACCATGGAATCAACATACCATATCAACCCATCCAAGTTACAATACAAACTTTATAATCAAAATTAAGCACATTAAACATTAACAAGAGGAGGAGAAGGCAAAGCCTTTCATCTCACTTCCTTACCATAACCACAACCAAAGAAGATTAGTTAAGCATCATAAAAAGAAAAACAAAGCAAGTAAAGAAAGGAAAGAAAATAAACAAAGAAATATATTAACACTTGAAGTTGGGATACAAGATATTAGTAACTTGTTAAACCTCCATAATGAAGTCATCCAAAGAAAGCTTCAAGAGGGAAGAAGAAGAAGAAACCAAGTATTAGCCCACTCACTCTCAAGCCTAAACCAAAAATAAAGAAACTATCAAAATGTATACTATATGTGAGAACATGAGAGAATGAGAGAGAGCCTTCCTTGCTCACCGATCTGGCTTATATAGGCACCAAAAAAGATTAAACAAGTAATAAGAATGAGGTGATGTGACTACAAGAAAGGGACATGGAAAATATGGGGATCATTAGGGTAAGGGGGGCTGGCCTGCTCGGCCAAAGTGGGCATGTGGCCGGTCCTGTCGATGAGTCTTAGACTCGTGCTTGTTGTGTGGTCTTGGGTGCTTCCCAATATCACTCTGGTGCTGCTAGTTTTGTCTATAGTGTCCTTGGATGCACTCAGGCATTTAGAGAGAAACTAGATACTTCAAATCACATCATAATCTTTAGCATTCAATACATATTTAATGTACATCACACCCATACATGCTCCTTTTGTGCCAAGGCAGCCCCCCATCATAATCTGGAGTCAAAGAGCTAGTGCCACACATGTATGTGTTGGACCAAAATTGTGTGCACACATTTATTTTGCAAAAGCTCTTTGGATATCGGTCGGTTTCCTGTTCTGTTTGCAGTGTCGGCTCCCAAACGTTATATCCGTGATTTTGAATGTGTTTCCAGTATTTTATCACGAACATCTGTAATCTGTAATAACTGAGCAGACACCGGTTAATAGCACCGATATATAACAAAATAGATAATGAATGAGCGGTATTAAAATGTAGTTTTCTGTGATGAACAGGTACGTGATTGCAATGATTGAGGGAGGACCTATACCGGTAGAACAGTCTTACTCGAGATGATAGTATGCTATCTGGTTTGTCTTTATCATCGTGTACATACTTCAGGTGACATTACAGATCACTATTACATGTTGATAGAGCATGTTCTCCTCCGAAACACGGAGACGCGACCGCGTAGGTTCGTCTTGCCTGAATTTAGGGCAGATGCTAATTGGTGGTATCCGTCCACCTCTCCGATGATGCCAAGTTAATTTATGACACCATGTAATGAAGCTTTAAATGGATGCGGCCGATGTAGAAGACTTTGTCAGATTCCCCCTCGTTGAGGGGTTTTTGATTGTGGGGACGCTCTTCCCTACAGGCGCAAGCCCCTGCAGTTAATTACGCTACCGCGTCGCGGTAACCACTTTCTCCTTCTCCAGATGGTCACTTCGTGTCGTGTGTGTTTGTTTTGTTTTTGGTTGCTCATGGATTGTATACGGAGACTAATTTATGTTGTCTCCCATAGGGTGTGGTTAGTCCAAATCCGTTTTTTCTTAGATTTGGGTTTGGGTTGGGTTTAAGGATACGTTAGTCTCATTTGAGACTAAGATCAACTTAAACGTTTGTTAAGGATACGTTGGTCTAATTTTAGACTAAGATCAGCTTAACAGGATCATTTAGATCCAACAAAAGAGCATTTAGGCTCTATTGTTTAGTTTAGGGACTTTGCGGTCTATAATTAGTTTAAGGACATTACGGTCCAAGGTTAAGGACATCATAGTCCATGGGCTTAAGGACCCCACAGTCTAAGGTTAAGGACATCATAGTCCGTGGGTTTAAAGGACCCCACAGTCCGAGGTTAAGGACATCATAGTCTATGGGTTTAGAGACCCCACAGTCCTGTTTAAAGACGTCATAGTCTATAGGATGTATGGTTGTCGGGACCCGTCACCTCTCTGAAGACGTTGAAGGATTACAACGAAATATATCAGAGGGGTTCAGAGATGTACCCTTGAACCAATTTTGGTTGGGAGATCTGCAGTCCAGTTGGGACTAAGATCTGAGATTTATAAGCATATGGGCTCAATTAATCTGAGCTGGGGGCTTATGGCCAATCTTGGGCTAAGTCCAATCAAGTTAAAATATTTAACATTTATTTTGGGCTATTGAGCCTTTATTTGGGCTTGGTCCTGACAGTGTTTTTGTCTTTTACTGAATGCTGAGCATTCCTCATAGCTTTGGGATTATTATAGAACAATTTATATTCTATCAGCACAACACGTGGTGTGCTTGGTGCTTTGCGCCAGTCAAAGAGCGCAGCGCGCTTCTGCCAAGTAGCGCATACGTGAGGGATACGTGTTGCGCTTGGGGCTGAGCGCCGGATGCTGGGCGCATTGCGCCAGTTTATGAGCGCATTGCGCCATTAATTTAGTGGCGCACACGTGAGGGACACGTGTCACACTTGGCGCTGAGCGCCAGTCAATGAGCACGGTGCGCTATATTTGGAGCGCTAAAGCTCTGCAGCGCTTTGCGCTAGTCTTTGAGCGCTGAGGCGCTTCTGTCAAGTACCGCACACGTGAGGAGCACGTGGCGCGCTTGGCGCTGTGCTCCAGTCTTGAGCGTAGAGCGCTATCTTATGAGCGCAAGCGCTAATTGATCAACTTTTTGATCCCAAAAGAGATTTTGTCTCAAGATTCTACGATCAAAAGTTCTTATTTTTATAGGAGATGCTTCAATCTCTTGTATTGATGAAAGGCTTTGCCTTTATGGATCTATGATCCTTAAGAGAATTGAATTATTCTTTTCCCCTCTCTGTTTATAATGAGATGTTCATGATCTCTTTTTGTAAAAGACAATTTGTCTTACAGATCTATGATCTGTGAGAAGAGTTACGTTCTTCTTTTTATTTTATGATGAGATATTTTTATTTCTTTGTAAAAGAACTTGGTCTTATAGATCTATGATCTTAAAAAAAAGTAAATTCTTATTTTATATGAGATAATTTCATCTTTTTGTTCTTTTTTCTTTTTACCTTGAAGAAAGTTATCTTCTTCTGAGAGCTTGCTCTTGTCTTTGAATTTCTCAAAGTTTATGGGGAGGTTTTATATACAAGACTTGAAGTCTTGGGTGTCTTTATATAGGGCAAGCTGATCAGTTCAATCTGTTAAGGAGATCTTTTCTCCAATTGATTTGGGGAATTTCCCATCGTTGGATTTTTGATCCAAGGGCTTCTGGTTTACAGAAGGCAATCTTCTTGTTTTTTAACAAAGATTGAGAAATCTTTCCATACATAATTTATTCTGTGCTTTGGTAATTTTTAATTACCGTTGGATCATTGATCCAACGGTGCTCTGATTTACAGAGCGCAATCTTGTTGTTTGGAAAGATTTTGAAGAATCTTTCTTTAACAGAATTTAATTCTGTTTAATTAATGATTTATCATTATTATTGGATCTTTGATCTGACGGTGGGGAGCTTTTAGTTCCAGTGCTGGCGCACCCATGCTTTGCACGTGGTGCGCTGCTTAGGGCGCAGCGCACTTGGCGCTGCATCTGAAGCATTGCTTCATTTAAAATTTAAATTTTGAACAGAGCTTTGCTCTGATTGGGGGAACAAATGCCCCCCACCGTTGCGCTCATGTGGCCCATATGTGAGTGCGGCGGTGACAGCATATGTGCACTTGGATCAACTTAGAAGTCGAAAAGGCATCTCAGTGCCTATAAATAGGACCCTTGGCCCTTGTTGCAGATTTTGCTGCTGAGGTTAATCCTATGCTGGCGACGCTCGTGAACTTTTATAGTGAGGGCGTCGTTGAGTCTTGGGTTAATCACTGCAGGAAAATTAAGGCCTTCCTGCATGAGCTCGAGTTCGGACGTCCTACTCCCGAGGTCCTGGCTGTGAACTCCTAGCGGGCTGCATGGGTCAAGCAGAGCACTCCCTACTTCCGTTATCTTGAACAAGAAGTGGCCTTAAAGCGTAAGGAGTGCGAAAAGACTTCAAGCAAATCTACTCGATTGCATGCTCAAGTTGATGCAAACGCTGCACAGCTGAAAGCTATCTTTGAGGGCCTTCTACGATGTATTTCGACGGGCTAACGCTGAGGCAGAAGCTCGACTTTATTGAGCGGGATGCGCAGAGTCGTGTGGCAGCTCAACGGGTCGTTGATGAGCAACTTTCAGCTTACTTGCAGCAACGAGCTCAGGTTGAAGCAGAGTTGGCTGCGGCAGCTGACCGTGAAAAGGGGCTGAGGGAGGGCGTGAGCAACTGATTGGTCTATTGAAAACGCTTCCCTCCCAATAGTTTTTTTTTTTGCACCATTTTTAATTTTTGAATAAAATGTGTCCATTTTTTTATCCTTTCATATGATATAAATTGTACTCAATTTGACCTTATAAATAAAAGATACATTCCTGTCTACTATCTTGTGTTATCTCTTGCTTTCTTGTCTTTTCTGTGTTGCCGGCGTGTTACCTTAGTAAGCGTAGCCTGTAGATGATAGAGAGCATTCCGTCTTGAACTCTTCGAGAGGTAGTGATGGCTTAGGAAGCAGGTTTAGATCTGTTGCCTAAGGCTTTTCAACTTTATGAGGCGTGAGGGTCTCATAAAGACTTTTCTCCGTATGAGTCGTGAGGATCTCGTATGTGTATTTTCTCCTTAAGAATCGTAAGGATTCCTAAGTGTCTTGGGAGTCGTAAGGATCTCACAAGAGAGTTTTCTTCCTTACGGGTCGAGAAGACCCGTAAGTGATTGATGAGGTTGACATTATCCGCATTTCACGGAGTCAGAAGTTGCTCTGGGCGTTTCCCACGGGGTCGAGATTGACTCTAGCCATGTTCCACAGGACCAGGATTTGCTCTAGATGCTTCCCACGGGGTCAGGATTGACATAGCCATGTTCCGCAAGGACCAGGATCTGCTCTGGACGCTTCCCACGGGGTCAAGATTGACATAGGCCGTGTTCCACTAGACCAGGATTTGCTCTGGATGCTTCCCACGGGGTCAGGATTAACATAGGCCGTGTTCCGCATGGACCAGGTTCTGCTCTGGACGCTTCCTATGGGTCAGGATAGACATAGGCCGTGTTCCACTAGACCAGGATTTGCTCTGGATGCTTCCCACGGGATCAGGATTGACATAGCCATATTCCGCAAGGACCAGGATCCGCTCTGGACGCTTCCCACGGGGTCAGGATTGACTTAGCCGTGTTCCGCAAGGACCAGGATTTTCTCTGGATGCTTCCCACGGGGTCAGTATTGATATAAGCCGTGTTCCGCAAGGACCAGGTTTCGCTCTGGACGCTTCCCATAGGTCAGGATTGACATAGGATGTGTTCCACTAGACCGGGATTTTCTATGGATGCTTTCCACGGGGTCAAAATTGGCATAGGTCGTGTTCCGCAAGGACTAGGATCTGCTCTGGATGCTTCCCATGGGGTCAGGATTGACATAGGCCGTGTTCCACTAGATCAGGATTTGCTCTGGATGCTTCCAATGGGGTCAGGATTGACATAGCCGTGTTCCACAAGGACCAGGAAGGGTTGACTTTATCCGCATTTCACGAAGTCGGGGGTTGACTCTCGGTTGTCTGTGCACCGCCGAGTCATGGAACTGGGAGTTTTCGTGATTCCGCTTTGCTTGATGTTGCATATGTTGAAATGAGACGAATGTTGAGATGATCTCCAGGCTGTCTGTGAACCGTCGAGACTTGGCTCTCTTTCGGATGGAGCCTGGGGGGGAAGGTGTGCTTCCCTCTTTGTTTGTACCCCTGGATTGTATACAGGGATCGATGTGATCTCACATGTAGGGAAAAAAGTTTCATTTTATATATTTTTCTTTCCGCGATGCTCTATCATTTTAGCTTTTGAATCGCGAAAGTCGCGATTGCCCAATCATTTCGGCTATTTTTCATGGTGCCCAATCATTTCGGCTATATTTTGTTTTTACCCGTTGCTTTTTATTGTGAGTTACCCAACCATTTCGGCTATTTTTTTTGTTTTTACTCACTAGTTTTTATTGTGAGTTACCCAACCATTTCGGCTATTTTTGTATGCATACATTTTTACTTGCTGATTTTGTTGCAAGTTGCCCCATCATTTCGGCTATTTCGTATGCATTTTTGGCTCGCTGTCTTTTCGCTATGAGTTTGGAATTGGACACCGATTTCGACATCAGCGTCGCTAAAACTGGGGTATTGCCAGGAGCGAATCATCATTTGCTTCTGTCGATATTGAACAAAGGTGGGTTAGCAAACAGGGTTAAGATCCTGTCGACTATGGCTTTTGACTTCATAAGCCGTAAGGGTCTCATAAAGGTATTTCTCCCTACGAGTCGTGAGGATCTCATAGGTGCATTTTCTCCTTAGAAATCGTAAGGATTCCCAAGTGTATGGCTTCTCGTAAGTCGTAAGGATCTTACAAGAGTGTTTTCCCCTTATAAGTTGAGATAACATACAAGGGTTGTTCACCGTGTAAACATATCCCTAGTTGCGTGTAGGACTTTGTTAGGGAAATGTTTATTAACGCCCGTGGATTGTATACAAGGGTCAGCATTGAACCCCTTGTAGGGCAACACTGGAGGTTGTGATGGCTTAAGAACAGGTTCAGATCCCTGTAACTTAAGGCTTTTGAATCCTATGAGCCGTAAGGGTCTCAAAGGGGAATTCTCCTTACGGGTCGTGAGGATATCGTAGGTGTAATTTCTCCTTAGGAATCGTGGGTACCCCTAAGTGTGTTGCTCTTTTGTGAGTCGTAAGGATCTCACGCAAGTATTTTTTCCTCACAAGATCGAGAGGACCTTGCAAGTGTCTTTTAATGAGATTGTGCCCTTTCGGGTTTTCATAAAACCCGCCGGTAGCCCTGCTATTTTTACTCACGGAGCCCTTTCGGGTTTTCATCCGTGCCCATTTTGCTTATATACATACCGTTTTTTTATATATTTTTTTTGTGTCAACCTTGGGATGCTGCGGTCCGTAGTAGTTTATCGACGTCTCGGTCAACAGCCAGTTTTAGGACATAGTGGTCCATTGTTAGTCTAAGGACGTTTCGGTCCAAAAGCCGGCTACTACTTATAGAGTTTGGGCTTAGGAAGATAGCGAGCGGACATAGGCGTCGTCATCTATCGTTGACCTAGATCGTGACTCGTCAGGCGTAGTATTTTTTCAGGAAGCGACCGTTTATTGGCCCGAGAGGTCTTTCACCATGCATGTCCATGAGTAGATAGGCTCCTCCATGGTAAACTTTGTCTATGATATACGGACCTTCATAGTTCGGCTCGAATTTCCCCCGCTTGGCACGATTAGGGATCATAGGTCTTTTGACCACTAGCACGAGTTCGCTTTGGCGGAATGTTATCGGCCGAGTCAATCTCTCATACGAGCGCGTCATCTTTACTTTATAAGCCTCTAGATTTTGTTGCAACGTGAGCCGAGTTTCGTCGAGGGCATCAAGTTCCTCAAGCCGAAGATGAGCATTTTCTTCGTCTGTCAGCTCGTAGTGAACTGCCACTCGTAGAGAGGGTAACTCTATCTCGAGAGGGAGTACCGCTTCTGTGCCGAATACCAATGCATACGGCGTTGTGTCTATGGCCGTTTTGAACGTAGTTCGATACGCCTAGAGAGCTTCATGCGGTCTCTCATGCCAGTCCTTTTTATTTCGAGACACTGTCTTTTTCACGATCTTCGTCAAGGTCTTATTGAAAGCCTCAGCTAGACCGTTAGCTCGGGGGTTATAGACCGAAGAATATCTCCATTTTATGTTATGCTGTTGTGCGAAGCGGCTGATCTTGTGGTTTCTGTAGGATGGCCCGTTATCGGAGATAATCCGTCGCGGAGTGCCGAACCGGTAAATGACGTGTGCCTTGAAGAAATGGAGGATATTCTCCGTCTTCACTTCTCTTAGCGGTGTTGCTCCTGCCCACTTAGAAAAGTAATCGGTCGTCGCCAATATGAACCGGTGTCCTCTAGACGATGCTGGTTCAATGGGTCCGATTATGTCGGTTCCCAACATTTCGAACGGCCAGCTACCACCGTCGGATGTAGTAGATTTGGATGCCGGTGGATAAAGTCCTCGTGAATTTGGCACGAGTGACACTGCTTCGCGTATTCGAGACAGTCTTGGATTATCGTGGGCCAATAGTATCCCATCCTTTTGATCTTTAGTTTCATCTTCAGCCCAGCTTGGTGAGAACCGCAGAATCCGCCATGAGTTTCTTGGACGACTCTTTTTGCTTCTTCCGGTCCCAGGCATCTTAGCCATAAAGAGTCAAATGATCTCTTCTAAAAAGTATCATTGACGAAGGCAAAAGATAAAGCTCGCTTCATGAGCTGATGTTTTGAGGACGCGTCTTCAGGCGTTCGACGGGATTTGAAGTAGTCTATAAAAATTTCTCTCCAATCCATAGCCTTTTCATGGTCTTTTATTTGTAGGGCCGTTTGCTCGGTAGCTCCCTTTTCTTCGGAAGATTCCGGAGATATTTTTGCCAGTGCAAGAACTCGACAACTTTGTACTACGATCCTTACATCATCGAGGTTTTCGTCAGCCAGTTCTTTAGCGAGTTTGGCTAACGCATCCGCTTTGCTATTTTCCGCCCGTGGTATGCTTTCCAGGGCATAGGCAGGGATTTGAGTCAGCAGTTGCTGCACTCTCTCACCGTACTTCACCAACTCTGGTTTGCACGTTTGATAGTCACCGTTTACTTGGCTAACGATCAGCTGGGAGTCTCCGTATATAAGGAGATTCTCAATTCCCATGTCGACGGCGATCTCAAGACCTGCTATCAAAGCTTCGTATTCGGCTTCATTGTTCGTCCTCGGCTTTGTTAAGGAGAAGGCAAATCGCATTATCCCTCCTTGTGGAGTCATGAAGATGAGGCCCACCCCGGATTTGATTATGGGGGTGCTTTGTTTGCGCTTCTTCATGGAAGATGCTCCATCGAAGTAGAGTTCCTACTGGGTATCATTCTCTCTTCTCTTCCCATCGATCGTGTCAAATGCGTACTCATCGGGCAGTTCACAGTTCAAAGGAGAATCAGCAGGTATTGGATGCTCAGCGAGGATGTTGGCAATGGCCTGGCCTTTCACTGCCTTGAGGGGGCGGTATGTCACCGAGAATTCCATTAAGAGTAGAGCCCATTTAGCGAGCCGTCCCGTTAATATGGCTTTTGACATCAAGTATTCGAGAGGATCCACTTTTGATATGAGGTGGAGCTCATGTGCCTGATTGATCTTAAAAACTATCTATTAACCGCAATCAAGAACGGCGTCGCATGAAGCTAGCCGGTGAGTACGGGTCGGTCCACAGGGATATTGTGAATTTCCTAATCGCGCTAACGAGTTAATTCCGAAGGGTGTTCGGATTGATTTTATTAAATCTAAAATACTAAATTAATCTAGATCTAGTCTTGCTAGGGTTAGGTTTAGGGATGGTTTGGAAATGCAAGTAAATCTCAACGCTTTCTATACCCGAATGAAGATCTATGAGGAGTTATGGTAATTATCAATAAAGGGGATCAGATCCATTCGGGAAGGTGTTCCTTCCTTTAGGTTCTTGTCCTTCCTTTAGAGATCCTTACCCTAACCTCCATGGAAAACGCGCGCAATCGGGCCTTTATACTACGGCATCACCGCTACCTCGAGAGATAGGGTGCCGTAGGGCGCGAAGTGTGCGTGTATGCATGGAGTCCTATTGAAAATATTTTATGGGCAAGAAAGGGATGAGAGATCTCATCTCTCGAAAGCCTTTCCCAAAGCTAACTCTAAAAAATTTCCTAGCGCAAGGAATTAAATCTACCTAGGGCAAAGAATTTAAATCTAAACTAGAGCAATTAAATAAATCCACTTACAGATGGCTCTCTCCAAATATCAACGCAGGGTTGTCAGATATGAATTCATGAATTGAAAAGAGGCACCGATGCTCTCCATAAAGAATTATGAAATTTATTATTAAAAGGAGGCATAGGGGAGGCATGCCCTAATACAATAATTTAGAGTTCCTATTTATAGGGGATAGGAAACCCTAGGTTACAATTGATTTGCGCGTCTGCATTTACAAGAATACCCCTAGGTTGACTAGTCAGCGCCGCACAAGGTTATGGTAAGATTTTTATCCCCTAATCACTCAACCCCGCCGCGGAACCGCGGCAGCAGCCAGGGTTTGGCCACGGTTCCGCAGTCAAATCGGAGAGTTGACTGCTCAGAATTCTTGTGTTGTCTCCTGCTGACTTGTACTTCCTACTTTTACAAGTCTTTTCTCAGATTGGCTTCTACGTCTTCTCCAGATCTTCACAGTGAGTAATTGTATTGAACTTTAACCGTTCTCTTTGTGCCAACGTCTTGAATCTTGCTTTGTGAACTGATCCTTATGTAGGCTTGATCAAGAGTTTTCTGTTTATTGGTCAAAGTCCCATTTTTGCATCGTCTTTTGTTTTTTTCACTGTTTTAGATCCAAGAACCTGTAACCTGTAATATGTAGCAGACATGCGTCAAAAGCACCTATTTATTTATAAAACGAATAAGAATGGGGAATATAATAATGCAATATTATGGTATGAACAGTGCCAAAGCATAGTGTCTGAGCTTCGTTATCGCAAAGATCAACTCCAGGCAGTGTTTTTCAATAGGAGAATAATTCTTTTCTACCCCCAGGAGAACTCAACTCAGATAGTAGAGAGCTCTTTCTATCCCTTGGTCTTTTTCTTGTGCCCATAATGCGCCTAGAGAACCCTCAAGGGCGGTTGTATACAGAATGAAAAGCTTTCCCTTGACCGGAGCAGTCACCACCGGCAGATTCTGCAGGTATTGCTTAATTTCATCCAGTGCGCTTTGGCATTTGCGATCCCAGATGAACGGAGTTCCCTTCTTTATTAGGTGATTGTAAGGACGGCACTTGCCTGAAAGATTGGCTATGAATCCCCGGATATATGCGAGCTTTCCTTGGAGAGACCACAGCTGCTGGAGTGTTCTTGGCGGAGGCATTTCCATAATCGTCTTGATCTTCGATGGGTCTATCTCGATGCCTCGATGTCGTACGATGAATCCTAGGAATTTGCTCGAGGAAACTCCGAATGCGCATTTGAGAGGTTCATCTTCAATTTGTATTTCCGAAGGCGCTGAAACACGATCTTCAGATGCTCTAAATGTTCCTCGTATGATTTGCTTTTAACTACGAGGTCGTCGATATAGCATTCGACGATTTCATGTATGAGGTCATCGAAGATTTTCGTCATGGCCTTCTGATAGGTGGCACCGGCGTTCTTTAGACCGAAAGGCATCACTTTGTAGCAGAATATGCCCAAAGGGGTCCGGAAAGCGGTATTCTTCTGGTCTTTGGGATGCATTTTTATCTGATTGTATCCTGATGAGCCGTCCATAAAGGAGAAGACTTCGTGAGTGGACGTATTATCTATCATCAGCTCAGTGACCGGTACTGGAAAGTCATCCTTCGGACAAGCTTTGTTGAGATCCCGAAAGTCCACACATATGCGCACCGTCCCGTTTTTCTTCATCACTGGGACGATGTTGGCGATCCAATCAGGATACTGAACCTCTTGGATGAAGCCGGAGTCGATTAGCTTCTTGACCTCGGCATTGATGCTCATCTCAAGCTCGAGCCGCATTCTTCTTGGTGCTTGTTTGATCGGCTTGACGTCCGGAGATATCGCCAATTTGTGCACCGCAATTTCTGGATCTAGTCCCAGCATCTCGGAATAGTTCCATGCGAAGCAATCTTTATACTGCATGAGCACGTCTTTAAGCGTAGCTTCCTTTTCCTCAGACAACAGTTCACCGACGAACGTATGCCATCGGTCGTTTGCCGTTCCCAAGTCGATTTTTCTAAGGTCGTCTGCAGTAGTATGTATCCCATCTTCCAGCTCTTTTGGCGCCGGTGGAAACTCAGAGATCACTTTGTCATCATCGTTTTCGAAGCACTAGGGGAGGTCATCCATATTCTCATGTTCTTCTTCTGACAGCGTTATTGGGTGACAGATACGAGATCGTTTCCAAGACCGAGACTGACTCAACACTACTCTCATGGCTTTCGGCTCATACTTCTGTGGTGGGGTTACCCTCCAACTGCTGGATAGAGCGAACCTGCCTTGCCGATACTGGTCTTCAACCCATTCTTTGAATGTGAAGCAGTCTTCGAGAGGATGTCCTATTGCTCGGTGATAGGAGCAATAATCTGGATGATTAACTTCACCTGCGCGCTCGGGGTGCTTAGACTCCGGGAAGGTAATCATATGATGCTTTATGACAAGATCAAGTATCTTCCTTGTCTTGTCTTGGAAAAAAGAATACGCTCGACCCATCTTCTTTATAAGAAACGAATCCTGGTTGCTCGATTCTCGATCGCGTGGCTTCTTGGTCCCGCTTTGTTGCTGTCGAACTCTTTTTCCGTTCTTTAGTTTATTTCTACCTCTGCGCCGGGTTTTTTGTATGACGGGTTGACGAGGAAGAGCATTTTCATTTCTCGCAGCCTGCTGAAGGAGGCGTTGCGTTCTGGCTTTCTCGTAGATGGCCATTTTGCGATTATAGTCGTCTCGAACCTTTTGACCCACTTCCGTTATAAGCTTGTCCATTTGTTCATCGAACGATGGGCTTGGCCTTTTCACGACGGGAGCTCGTTTTGGTTCAGGGTTAACATCTTCCCACAAAGCATCTCCTTCTTCATCAAAGTCATGTATGACGTAGCAGCCGCATAATCGCTCTCGTTTCTTGGATTGAACATATCCAAGCCCGATCGTTTCTATGCTCCCGTTGGGTAACTTTCGTAGCGTTCTGGGGACGCTCCAGATCCTGTTATAGAACTGGGCTTGTCGAGCAGTCTGCTTAAGGGGTACTCCTTGGCGCCTCAACGGTCTTTTTAATCCTTCTATATAGTATCTGGGTAAACGGATGGGCTGGAGCCTGTCAAGTGTAGAGTCCTCACCATGCCAAATTTCTTTCTCCACTTTGGTTTTCCCGAATCGGTAGAATAGGATCACCTTCTCACCTTTTCGCCTGGGAGGGACGTAGAATGTCTGCAGCTCCTGCACATTATAGGTATTAAGTGCGTCGAGCTCTTTGTTAAGCACTTGCGGAACCATGGCAACTTACAAGCTTTGATCTTCATCAGCGAAGGCTTGTATCGATGGCCGAGCAGAGAATACAGCATTGACCTCATCTTCCGAGTCGCTGTCGAAGATCAACATAGGGATGGACGGTCCCGGCTTATTGCATTGGGGCGGCCCTGAATAAACTATTTCTTCTTCCTCCTCGGTATCACTTCCGAAGACCGGAATAGTGGTGATAGTTTTGTTCTTCGATTTGTGACATCTTTCCGTATCCTAAAAATATGGTAAGAAGTATTTTGCATATTCGTACTTTCGGACTTCATTCACGGAGGATGGGTTCAACTCCCCCGTCACAGTATACTCGAGACCATCTTTGAAGTACTTCATACACTAATGTTGTGTAGAAGTGATAATGTTGTACTCGTGTAACCAAGGCCGGCCGAGCAAAGCGTTATAGCAGGTATTTGCGTCAATGATGTGAAACTTGATGTCAGTGACTAGCAGCCCAAAGCACATCGTCAGTATTACAGACCCGAGCATCCGTGATGACTGGGAGTCGAACCCGAAGATGGTGATTTTATCACGAGCGAGGTGCTGAACACTCATGCAGATGTCATTCAACACTCTTACATTGAGGAGGTTAATGGAGGACCCATTATCAACCGGTATTTTTCCTATCTTGATATCATGACAGTATCCGGAGACATAAAGGGGACGGTTATGCTCACACGTCCCGAGGAGGAGGTCTTCATCGCCGAAGGTGATATCGGTCGTGTGTACTTTTTCCAACTCGCCCTTCATCTTTTTTTCGGTGAGGAAAGCTTGGAATTGTTCGGGATCTTGTAACGCCTTGATCAGAGAATCTCTCGCCTCTTTTGATAACAAGAGTGCATCGAGAATGCTTAGCTGCGAAGGTAGCTTCCTCAAGTGTGCCAGAACGTTGTAGTCCACCTTACTTTTCTTTGGCGGGTCCTGGGCTGTCAGCTCTTCGATGACTCGATCATCGAGGGCGATGTCCTGAGGGACTTTCTCTTCCCCTTATCATTTTTGTTCAAGCCCTTGTTTACAGGTCTAAGATTCTTTTCCAGTATCGTGCGGTTGCGCAGCTGAATGTTCTCACAGGTCTTCATTTCTTCCGTTTCAGATGTGTGTTCTTTGAAGAGAGGGCCAAGAGCTATTTCTTCATCAGAATCGCTCTCGAATGTGAGAACTTGCGATCCCTTGCTATTAATCATGTGACAATTGCTGGTAGTTCTTTTACGCTCCTCGGTCGTATTTCTTTGCTCCCAACGATTTTTGCGTTTCATCCGCTTGAAATGTTGTCGGTGAGCAACATATCCCCGCCACCTGTTTTTAAAAGCGTTGCATTTTTTGGTGGGGTGCGCAATCTTTCGATGATATAAGCAGTAGCTAGGATGTATATCCACTTCATCAGGAGTGTTTCCTTCAGAGGGTGGTAGCTTCATTCCTATCGATATGGCTTTGGAGAACCTTGTCCTCCTTTTGAACCTGCTTTTATTTGCGGTGGATGTACTTTGATTTGGTGAGAGTGTTTCGACCCTTTCGTCCAGTCGCTGGCGTTTGACCTTTTCAAATATGGCCATCTCGCGCTCCCGATCAGCTTTGCTTTTCAAAAGAGCTTCGTTTAGGAATGCATCGATCATTTCGTCTGATGGTCCTGGAAGTTCAGGCTCAGGATCTGCCCCCAATTTCTCTGCATAAGGAGCTTCTTCATCGTTTATCGACGAGTGAGAGATCATATGGCAGCTTGCCACATAATGTTCAGGCTCATCCGACGAGTCTTCTCCATTGTCATCATCTCCGTCCTCAAGGACGTGGCTGAGAAATTCTTGGAGTGTGACTGGGGTCCACGCCTTCTGGTTATATTCTTCCAGCGCGTCGATATATTTTTACAGGTCCGTGCGCTCGTCACTAAGCTTCACGGGCTTTTTGGTCTTCTTCTTCGAAGACTTTGACGACCGGGTGTGGGTGTTTTGACTATCACCACTAATCTTTGGAGTTGGGCACGGCTTCAGCATTCCCTCGATGATCTCGGGTTCCAGCGGACTCCTCCATTTGATTGTCGGGCATGTTTGGAGATCCTTCAGCATTCTTTTCGTCTTGGCTGAAAGAACGACCTCCCATGGGGCTTCTTCTACAAAAGAGCATGATGCCCCCGGTGTGTTCGTCTTTTTGAGAGCGTGCGGCTGCGGTGGGCTTACTTTCCAATTCTCGGACAGTGCGAACTTACCCTGTTAGTATTGGTCTTCGATCCAGCCTTTAAAGACGAAGCAATCTTCAATTGGATGGCTTACCGCTTGATGGTAGGGGCAATAATTAGGACTATTAGCCTCACCGAATTGCAATGGGCGTTTTGGATTCGGCAAATTAATGAGCCTGTTGCGCACAGCTAGCTTAAACAATCTCCTCATTTTGTCCCGGGGAAACGAATAAGGGCGCTTTATTTTCTCATTATAGTATCGCCGTCTCTCGTCTGGTCGATCCGTTAATTTTGGACCGCTGGACTGCTGTTGAGCATTGGTGACGAAGGTCGCTTTCCCTTTCCCTTTTTCATTCCGCGGCTCCGGCTTCGAAGAGGAAGGCCTGTGGCCCATCTGGTCCATTTGGGCTAGCTTATCAATCAAGGAATGGAAAGTGGTCGGCTTGAGAAACATCATGAATTGGGAGATGGTCGCTTGAGGGTCAAGAGTGCCCACGAACATGCCCACTGCACGCGCTTCCTCGATGCACTTCTCGCACTTTGACCATAGATTCCGCCATCGTATTGCGTATTGCACCCACGTTTCACCTGGCTTTACCCTGGCGTTAATCAATGTTGTGATCGGGGTGCGCTCACCAGCACTTGCGAAACGCTGGGTAAACAACAGATCCATCTCTGCAAATGTCTTGACAGAGTCATTCGGAAGTTCAGAGTACCATTCGAACGCTGTTTCCGACAAGCTGCCGACGAACTGGCGAAGTAGCATTTTATCGTCACCTCCAGTGTTGCCACATAGAGCCCTGAACTGGGCGACATGCTGGTGCGGATTTCCTGTCCCCTTATATACATAGAATTTAGGGATCGTATATCCCGGCGGGTACCTTATTTGGTCATACCAGCCCGGATAGGGTCGTCCGGTCTTAACGATCTGCCCGGCCGCTTCATTTGCTTGGTGAACTCGTATTTGCTGAGCAATGTAATCATCCAGAGTGACCTTAGAGATGGTCTCTTCCTTGGCTGCTGAAAGAGCCGGAGGACGGTTCGATGTCTCCCCTCTGTCATCTTCAATGATAATCGGGGGGTCTTCAGCTGGAGGTTCCGGTTGTAACATCATCCCGGCCATATCTTGAAACAAAAGAACCATTCGTTTTATGTTGGACGCCTGTTCCGCGGCCTTTTTTTCTTTCCTCTCGAGCATTCTTCGGAGGAATTCAGCATCAGTTTCTTATTCCTGACGCTGCTCTGAGGTCTCCGGACTTTCTTTCGGCCCAGTGAGTGTGGCCATTGCAGTCAGCATCTCCTGAAGTTTTTGCTGCTGTTGCTCATGAACCTTTGTTATCGATCGGGTGAGCGGTCGATGACCCGTAGAAGCACGGCTTTCCTCTTCTCCGAAAGCCATATAAACGGTATGTGTTACCATGCCCCCAGACATGGGGCGTTTAGATTCAGCATCCTTGCGGTTCGCCGCGGTCAAGGGGGCCTTCTCCGGCCTCCTTCTCTTATGAGCGGTTGACGTTGAGGGAGCCATTGCAGCGAGCACCCATAAGGATGACATCTTCTGTGGTACCACGAGATGGCTCTTTTCTCGCCGAGCTTTAATCTTCTTTTGTCGACGAGATTAGTCCTGGTCAATCACCGATTCTTGGACATGTCGCCAGACTTTGTAAATTTTGGAGGATAGCCGCTGAGGGGGATGCTCCGGCTTCTTTTCTGTAGCATTCTCCACAGGTGGAGGAGATCTATTCAGCACGGTAGTCGGAGATCTTTTGCGCACCCTCCTTAGCGGTTCAAAGGTATTCCCAGTTGGAACAACAACATCAATTTCCACCATGGGAGCTGGCGGAGTCAGTCCAGAAGGGGAGTTGCCCCCCGCCTTCCTTACTCGGCGCCAGTGACGATAGCGAGCATGTCGTGCGGATGGGATTGTCTCAGCTGTAGTGGTGAGTTCATCGCGCCCCCTGTTTTGGCGAAGGGTTATCGCCGGCGTCAGCCTCTTAAAGACTGATGTTTGTTGAGAAGCAATGTCTAGACTGCGCAAGAGGACTTCGCCTGGAGCGGGAGTCGGAATGGCCCGCCTTATGAAGACTGACTTCTTGGTAGAAGAAGCCGCTTTGACGATTTCGTCTGGTTGAGCCGGGATAGATATCCGCTTTGGGATGGCTGCTTCAGGTATTGCGGGCTTGTTGGCGTTCTGGCCCAGTCTGCTGAAAACTGAGACATTGGATTTGGACGACCCATTGAGAGGGGCCGCGGTAGTGGTAAGTCGATCAAAGACCGACTTCTTTGGGGCTTCTTGCGATAGCAGCGGGGCATTGAAGCTCATCGGTGGGATCATGGTCCTAAAGACCATCCCAGTGGTGGCCTGAGTTACTTTCTCCACCGACATCTTGAACAGTGAGGCCGCTTGGGGCCCGTAGGTTACACCTTCAGATGAGGCGGAACGGGAGTTGCAGTTGTAGTTGGAGCAGTTGGAGGCCATTGAAGTTCTTTTTCCTGTACGGGAGCAAAACCAAATCTTAGTACCTCGAACCCAAGGGCAACCATATCAAACCGCGATTCGTTCGCGAACACGACATGCGAAGTGTGGAGTGGAAAGAGAAAAAGGTCCCACTGGGCATGCCAGAATCTGTTCTCCTCCGAAACACGGAGACGTGACCGCGTAGGTCCGTCTTGCCTGAATTTGGGGCAGATGCTAATTGGTGCTATCCGTCCACCTCTCCGAAGATGCCAAGTTTATTTATGACACCATGTATCGAAGGTTTAAACGGATGCGGCCGATGTAGCAAACTTCGTCAGATTCCCCCTCGTTGAGGGGTTTTTGATTGTGGGGACGCTCTTCCCTGCAGGCGCAAGCCCCTGCAGTTAATTACGCTACCGCATCGCGGTAACCACTTTCTCCTTCTCCAGATGGTCACTTCGTGTCGTGTGTGTTTGTTTTGTTTTTGGTTGCCCGTGGATTGTATACGGAGACTAATTTATGTTGTCGCCCATAGGGCGTGGATTAGTCCAAATCCGTATTTTCTTAGATTTAGGTTTGGGGTTGGGTTTAAGGATACGCTAGTCTCATTTAAGACTAAGATCAATTTAAACGTTTGTTAAGGATACGTTAGTCTAATTTTAGACTAAGATCAACTTAACAGGATCATTTAGATCCAACAAAAGAGCATTTGGGCTCTATTGTTTAGTTTTGGGACTTTGCGGTCCATAATTAGTTTAAGGACATTACGGTCCAAGGTTAAGGATATCATAGTCCATGGGCTTAAGGACCCCACAGTCCATGGGCTTAAGGACCCCACAGTCCGAGGTTAAGGACATCATAGTTCGTGGGTTTAAAGGACCCCACAGTCCGAGGTTAAGGACATCATAGTCCGTGGGTTTAAAGGACCCCACAGTCCGAGGTTAAGGACATCATAGTTCATGGGTTTAAGGACCCCACAGTCTAATTTAAAGACGTCATAGTCTATGAGATGTATGGTTGTCGGGACCCGTCACCTCTCTGAAGACGTTGAAGGATTACAACGACATATATCAGAGGGGTTCAGAGATGTACCCTTGAACCAATTTTGGTTGGGAGATTTGTAGTCCAGTTGAGACTAAGATCTGAGATTTATGAGCATATGGGCTCAATTAATCTGAGTTAAGGACTTATGGCCAATCTTGGGCTAATTCCAATCAAGTTAAAATATTTAACATTTATTTTGGGCTATTGAGCCTTTATTTGGGCTTGGCCCTGACAGTGTTTTTGTCTTTTACTGAATACTGAGCATTTCTCATAGCCTTGGGCTTATTACAGAACAAGTTATGTTCTATCAGCGCAACACGTGGTGCCTTTGGTACTTTGCGCCAGTCAAAGAGCGCAGCGCGCTTCTGCCAAGTAGCGCATATGATTTTCTTGATGCAAACGATTTTCTCACGAAACGAGTACTAGAGGGATTATTTTATTCTCAAGAATTTTTTCTTGTCGATCTACAATAGCATTGGTTGCTCATCTTAGGTTAAATCTTCTTCCACCATCAATTTCGAGTGATCAAGGACGTGCATCTCATCTCGAACATACATGCGGAGTTAAGATACATGAAACATGTCATGAACACCTGCCAAGGATGGTGGTAAAGCCAATCGATAAACTACCTCTCCAATATGCTCGATGATATCAAAACTCCACAAATCGAGGACTAAGCTTGTCTCGAATACCAAATCAGATTACTCCCTTGATCAGTGATATCTTCAAGAACACAAGATCACCAACAGCGAAGTCCAAAGGTCTTGTAACGACCCTAGTATTACTGTACCTTCGTGTTTCTTTCTTTAGTAAAATATTGTATTTATTTATTCTTAGTATTTTCTGTATATTTTGTTTTTTATAAATATATTATTTTATTCTTCTATCTATTTTTCCCAAACACATTTCTTTAAAACGAAATTTTAACATTTTTTCAAATTAAACATAAGACCTAACCCAGCCCATAACTCAAATTCAATTTCATTTTCCTTTTCATTAACAAATCTATGAGCCCAAAAGCCCACTTTCTTTTTAAGCAGTATCATATATTTAATTCTTATTAAATATGTAAATGAACAACCTTGTAGCTCATTGGTTAAGTCTTTGCATTCTTATTCCATAGATCACATGTTCAAATTCTCATTCTTGCAATTATTTTTTTTATCAATTTTTTATTCTTCTCATAACTTACAAATGAGATCTTTAATTTCCAAAATGAATGGTGACCTTTCATTTCTCTTTTAATTCCCATATTGAATGCATATATTATTATACATAATTCACCATTACACCATCTTTATTTATCCTTCTTTATCTTTTCCTTCCTCACATTTTTCTATCTCTCACTTCTCCCTCTTCACCTAGAGTCCAAGAAGAAGAACATGAAGAAGTCTTCAATAAGGTCTCGCTAGTAACGCGAGGCAATCGGCGGATAGACAAGCCCGGTGAAAATACCGGCTTATATATGTAAGTCCCTTCACTCTTTCCCTCCCTCCATCTCTTTCTCTTTATCTCTCTTTTTTATATTGCCATTAAAAACTTCACTTGTCATATCATAGTCCGTAAATAATTAATTAAATGGATACATATATAAATAATGAACACATACAAACATGCATACATATATAGTTTGTAAAGTCTTTTTCATTACTCTCAATCCATATGTTAAGATTTCATAGTGACCAATTAGGATTGCATCGCTTGTTGTTGTATTTTAAATTACTTTATTTAAATTTGTAAAAAAAAACTGAAGTTACGAATAAATACCATGATTTCCTCATTCTCACATATGACATATCAATACCTTTACTTATAAAATAATTTGTAGAAATTAATTTTTAATTCCGGAAATTTCAAGAAAATTATCTTCGATAGAATATATTTTTGTGTATACTCTGTAAAAATTTTCGATCGAACCGCATAACGGTTTAGTTGTTATGTAGTTTTTTATTCGCTATTTTTAAAACCAGAAAACTGCCAATAAGGGTCTTCGAGAGAGACCATAACTCTATAATTTTTTATCCAAATTAAGTGTTTTCAGATGTTTTGAATATCTACATCGAAATATATATATTTTATTAGTTTTAAGTTTTTACTGAAAACCAACGTAAGATAAAGAAAACCGTGTTACAATATTAAGTGACGAATCTGGACAGAATATGTCCTGATTCGCACACTGTTTTTAAATAGGACATAACTCGAAATCCCGATATCCGTTCGTGACAAAATTTAGATGTGTAGATGCATAAATGATAAAGCTATAATTTTCTGCATATTATATTACTTAGAAATGCATGAAACAACCCGATATAGGCTTTGCAATATAATATATAATTGCTGTCCAGAAATCTGAATTTCTGTTTTAAACGCTGATGTTAAAATGATCATAACTAGAGTTTAAGAAATCCAAATTGTGCGAATCTTGGTGTTTTGGATAAATACATCGAAAGACCTAAAATTTTTTAATAATTTTTGTAACCTGAAACCCGATAAAACTTAACTCAAATTGTTTTTTAAAAATATGCGACGGTACTGGACAGATTCTGATTTGTTCTGCGCGACAAAACGAAAATGAATGTATCTCCCAAACAGGTAGTCGTATTTAGGCGCGACTGGATCTCACACATGCAAAACACATAGAGCCATATTTCTGTTTATATTCCGCATTCGTTCGACTAGATTAATTAGTTGTACATAATATTTCTTTACAGTATTGTTTATGGTAGTTACTCGAATAATGTACTTAACTCATTTCATGCTATTCGAACATGTATACATATTAATCTTGATCATTAAATTGTTGTATGTACATAAAGACAATAATTAAATACTTGAGTTGTATTTTGAAAACTATACAAAATTATTTTTACATAAAACCCCCTCAAGTTATATAAATTATAATAAGGACCCTAGTAAATATAGGTTAAGCGGAACCAGTCTCTTAAGCCTTAGGGAGCCGGAGATATGGGTGTTTGCCTATCTAAGGTAGATAATATAACAAACGGTGTTATTAATACGGTAATTGTCTTTGAAAAAGACACAAATCCTACCGTCCATGTGCAGCAGTTTCCGATAACATCAAAACTTAATTCAAGACTTCAATTTCTTTCTAATTGTTCTGACTCAGATTGAGTCTCATTATAATAATCTGACTTGAATATGATTGAAGTACAATCTACAATATTACAATTCAATATGTATCCATGAATCCATATAATCAATCGGATCAAACTATTCAATTTATATTGACTGCACCGAACCATGGATATACTGCCATTTACATGATTCTCCAGTTACATCCATGATTTTCCAGTACATCCATTTTACTGATATCATAGTTTCGGCAAGTCATCCAATTATACAATCTATATTACAATTCAATTACAAGTTGCAATACAATACAAATAAGACATCGCGGGGTTTAAGGGGTAGATTAATACGGAAGGTGTTAAAAGTGGCACGAGACTGCAAGATTAAGACACCTAACCTGAATCCAATTGCCGTTGTTCCGGGTTGTATAACGGAGCCTTGTACATTCCGTTTGCCCTAGTCTCTAACATATAGAGACTACTCTCGTATACACTGGCATTCTTCTGTACCAAGCTATAAACAACAGCGTTAACACTAAATATAACATTATAATAATATAATACAACTTTAAAAGCTACTATCTCACTCTTTCTATTCTAGTTCTTCCTTATCTTTGGGTCTTACCGAGCGATTTGATCGCTGACGACATTCTCTTTCTTTCTTTGAATGTCGTCAGGTGATTCGGATCTTCCAGAGATCGAGCCTACCAGTAAGTACTTGGACCAGCTTGCATACGATCCAGAGCTCTAGCTACATTGTACACTTTTTATTTCATTACTTTTCCTTTTCTGTTATGCCACTGTTTAGGCATTGCTTTCTTCCAGATCTATTTACTTTTCCATGCATTGTACAAAAAGAACGTGAATAAATAAAGTTGATGTTTTATTATATCTTGTCTTTTGTGCATTTATTTTTATATTGCTTAGATACGCTTAGCGTATTTACTTCAGAGTAAATACGTAGCGGCCTCGTCGCGTCCCCTTCACTGTACACTGGAAAGCGGGGCGTGACAGGTCTTCTTCCAGTATTATCCTAACTTTTCTGTCAATCCTGTGTTACCTTCGTATGATCGCGAATCAAGCTAATTTTCTCCACAGTTTTCACAATTGGTTTCAGTCTCAACAATCTTCTTTCTCTAACATCTTCCCAACAAACTGGCGAGCGACACTTATGACCGTACAATGTTTCAAATGGAGCCATCTATATAGTTGCATGAAGATTGTTATTGTATGAAAACTCCACTAAATGTAAATGATCATCTCATGAACCCTTGAAGTCAAACATTCAAGCTCTCAACATATCTTTAAGAGTTTGGATCGTCCTCTCGGGCTGTCCATCTGTCTGAGGATGGTCGGCCGTACTAAACTTCCAGCGAGTTCCCAAACTTTCCTGTAGACTTCTCCAAAAGTGTGATAGGAACCGAGTGTCACGATCAGAAACGATACTAACTGCTACTCCATGCAATCTCACAATCTCTTGCTTGTACCGCTCTTCCAAAGTCTCCGTCGATTGACCAACTCGAAATGGTATAAAATGAATTGTCTTGGTCAATCGATCGACAATCACCCAAACTATGTTATTGCCCTTTGTACTTTGTGGTAAGGCTGTCACGAAATCCATGGTTATATGTTCCCACTTCCATTGAGGAATTGGAAGTGGTTGCAACAAACCAGCTACCCTTTGATATTCAATCTTGACTTACTGACACACCAAGTATTTCGATACGTAGTGAGCAATCTCTCTTCTCATGCCTTTCCACCAGAAAAGTTGTTGCAAATCTCTATACATCTTCATACCTCCAGATGTATTGAATATGCGGAATTATGAGCCTCTTTCATGAACATCTCCTTTAGGCACACATAAACGACTTCCATATCGTAACGAACCATCTTCATGAATCAACAAATCTGTTCGAAGTCTCGCTTCAACTTGTCCTCAAAATTTCTGTAATCTAGGATTGTGCGACTGTGCGGCCTTAATGTTATCGATCAAGGATGATTGTACTTTCAACTGCATCAACTGTCCCGAAGAATCTGGTAGTACGATCTCTAACTTGAATCTCTAATGATCAGCTATAATCTCCTTCCGTGCAGTCAACATCCGTATTGCTGGCAACTGACTTAAAGCATCCGACACTACATTAACTCTCCTCGGATGATACTTTAGATCAAGATCATAGTCAGCCATCTGCTCTAACCATCTGCGCTGCCTCATGTTGAGCTCTTTCTGTGTGAACACGTATTTTAAGCTCTTGTGATCAGTAAATACTTCAACTCTTTCGCCCAATAGGTAGTGTCTCCAAATTTTCAGCGCAAAAATCACTGCTGCTAACTCCAAGTCATGAGTTGGGTAGTTCTTCTCATGGGTCTTCAGTTGCCTCGACGCGTAAGCTATAACCTTCCCATGTTGTATCAGAACACATCCTAAATCTTTCTCAGATGCATCGCTATGAATAACTAGTCCTCCGGAACCATCTGGCACTGTCAGAATAGGAGCGATGGTTAATCTTTGCTTCAGCACTTCAAAAGATGACGCACACTTTTTAGTCCACACAAACGGTACCTCCTTCCGTGTTAGCTTGGTCAATGGTTCGGCTATCTGGGAGAAGTTCTCCACAAACTTTCTATAATATCCAGTAAGCCCAAGGAAATTTCTGATCTGCCCCACATTCGTTAGAATTGGCCAATCATGAACAACTGCAATCTTTTCGGGATCAACTGCAATCCCATCTCCGGATACCACATAACTCAAGAACTTCACTTTTTCGAGCCAAAACTCACACTTGCTCATCTTAGCATATAACTTTTCTTGCCTCAACGTCTGCAATACGATGCTCAAGTGTTCTGCATGCTCTTCTTTGCTCCTTGAATATACCAAAATGTCAGCAATGAAAACAACCATGAACTGATTTAGAAATGGCGAAAAGATCCCGTTCATCAAGTCCATAAATATTGCCGGCGCGTTAGTAACTCCAAATGAAATCACTAAATACCCGTAATGCTCATATTGAGTTCGAAACGCCGCCTTGCAAATGTCTTCTGCTTTCACCCGAACTTGATGACACCCTGATCGTAAATCCAACTTCGAGAATACCCTCATGCTACTAAGTTGATCGAATAATTTGCCTATGCGAGAGATTGGGTACTTGTTCTTAATAGTCATCCGATTTAACTCTCGATAGTCGATGCACATCTTTTGCATGCCATCTTTCTTCTTGACTAGAAGAACTGGAGCTCCCCACGATGAACCACTGCTGCGAATCCAACCCTTCTCTAATAACTCAGAAACTTGTCGCTTTACCTCTTCCAGTTCCACCGGTGACATCAGATAAAATCCTTCGAATTGGCGCTGCTACTGGAATAATATCAATCGTGAACTTTACATCTCATTTAGAAGGTAAACTCGAGATGTCCTTGAACATATCCATGAAATCCCGAACTGCTATTAGTGCTTCATCTGCAACTTGTTTACGAACTTCACCCTTCAGTAAACGGTTCCCTTCATCATGAATTTGCAAGTTTGTTCTAAGACTTGTGGGTTATTAGCCCACCACTCTTCCGTTGCGCTACTCTGATAATTTGAGGCAGGTCTGTCAAAACTTCTTCAATCAAACATCTTACATCTGATCATCCTTAAGGCGGTCTGTACCATCTTCCGCTGGCGTTAATCTTAAACTACTGCAATCATCAAAAGCTTCTCTAGTGTTTCTCCTTATTCTTCAAAACGAAAACAGATTGGTTCTTACGGGACGAGAGAAAAGATATAATATGGTTGCTGGATTCAAGCTCGCGATAAGACATAAACTTGTAAGCAATGACGCCGAGAGGAAACAAGGTAATGCAACGACCATAAGTCAAGAAAATGAATCAAAATAGGACTCCATATTACCTAAATAGAGTACCGCATTATAACCATGTCGTGGTACATAGTTACAACTACATAACTCCATTCAAATCACCTAAATCCTACTATCATAATCGAGGGAACAAGATGGGAGAAACAATAAGGAACTAAAAGGATTCCAAGCCGAGATGTAATATCATTTCCATATCGTCAAGATAAAAGAGTTAAGGGAAAGATAAGATTCAAGAATTTGAATGACAAGACAATAATGTGACATGACATATTCCTAAAATTCTGGGTTTCCTAGTTAGTGTATTGTGTCCAATACCCAACTACAAAAGAAACCAAACCCGGCTAACCTAAACCTATGCGCTCTGATTCCAATAAAATCTTGTCACGCCCCGTTTTCCAAAATACATAAATACGATACGTGACAAAGCCAACCATGCTACCTATGGCTAGGTAAGATCCCCTTATAATCACGTTACGGCTATCAATCGGATATCAAGAACAGCAAATAAAATCTAACTAACATATATCCATCTGCCACAATAGATAAAAGTCAAGAAATGTATATAGCGGAAACGAATAAAGATCCAATAACGAAATAATATCTTAATCACGTCCTTTATGAGATCACATCGATAAATTTAAACTACAGAAATAAAATAATTAAGTATCTCTAAATCTAATCATCAAGCTCCTCATTGCTTAGCTTGTTTGCTAAAATACTCTTGATCATCCTGCGACAAGGTCAAAAGAACTGGGCCATGCAAAACCCAGACGTCAGTGCGTTATAAATATCAATAACGATATAATAACTAGAATAGAAAGCTATGATGAAACATGAGTATAAATAATTATCACAGGTGTAAAACAGTGAGCTATAGGTATGCCACGTGTATTCTAAAATCTGTGGTTCTAGATTATCTATTCTACAAGTTTTTAAAATCAATTAATATAATTCTCATCGTAACTCAACAGTATATATCCCGATCATACCCCCATGGGACCACGACACAATATATCCCGTTCATACCCCCACGGGACCATGGCACACTAAACAATAGTTATTCTGTTCACGTCCGGAATCACAGCAAACAATAATAATATTCTCTTGAGTTATGTTTCGGTTACATTTTCGATTTCCCCTTTTCTTCAGATTTTGTGTTCAAGTCGGGTATTAATAGAATGTCTACCTATTGCCAACACAGGAACAATCATGTACTAGTCTTGTCTGGAAAAACAACAAGTCAGGTCAATCAGGATAACAAGTCAAGATTGTTGGCATCGGTAAGTATTACAGGCAACAGGTATTAACATGATAACAAAAATAGTACAGTTTAGCAGGTTGCAAACATGTCATGGATAATATAATCATATCATATACAAGACCAAGATAATAGTATTAACAGAGATAACATATTCAATCCGATTAACAACTATAAAAGTGGTATTGATTAACTTTGCACAAGAAAATTCCGTTCAGAAATTCAGCGCCACCCTGATTTGTAAAATACCTTAAAAATAACAAACGTCCTCTAAAAGGGACGTGTCATATAAAAAAACAAAGCTAATTCAATAAGGTTTTTATTTTTATAAGTTAAACTATCTTAGGTTGTTCCTACAAAAAGTTATGAACGTTCGAAATTGAAAGTTTGCTGCTGGAATTTCCCTGGATAGCAGTTCAGAGATACTTTCACAGTTTATGTTATTTAAACAATTTAATTTGCAAGTAAATATTTTATTGGGTTATAGTATTCTGAGTTAGCTTCTCAATGAACTAAAGAACATATGCTAATGATTTTTCTATGATTTATAATTCATTTTATAAGGTAAAGTATACGGTAAATTTCAGATTTGTCGTATCTGCTTGGCGACGACGTTTCATGTGTAAATTATAATATTTTCAAACTATATTTTGCATAACGTTATAAAATACATATTATAAACTAATTAATGATAATTATAAGAAATATTACGATGATACACACACACACATATATATATAATTATAGTATGTCGCAAGTTGTAAAATTGCATACACTGTATATTATAAAACGGATTAACGTTAAATAACTAAGGTGTATAAATTATATAGATATAGTTGTATGATGATAATAATAATAATAATAGTACGACAATATATAAGTAAATTACGTAAAGCATAGCATATAGCAAGTTGTAAACTTGCCTCGAAACAAACACGATGAACAGAAACAACAGGACGCTATACAAATCAACACCAAGTTTTGATGGATCGGCTAAGGTTCTAGGATGTGGCTGGAGCTGCATCAGCGAGAATGGGTATGGGCTTGAAAAACTAAGAAGGAGAATATATAAATTGATGAGAAAGAGATTTAATTAGAAGAGGGAGAGACAGAGAAAGAGAGGTTTTGTATTTAATATAAAAATATATAGTATAGATTAAATTAGGTTATAAATATATATTAGTTTTAATGTATATAGATAATATCAAATTATAACCAATCTCCACCAAAATCTCATCAAAAATATATTTTGGAAAATAATTCACATATGTAAACTTTTCAACCATAATGCAAGAATATATTTTAAATAACTTATATTCCTAATTTAAGATTTAAATAGATTCTACAAAATATATCTTGATTTAGTAAATATTTGATATTAGATATCTTGAGATTTAAACGTAAAAGATAAAAGCAAAATATGATATGAGATGGCAACCATATGATGACAGTTAGAAAAATATAACTTATTCTTAACTTGTGGCTACTAAAAGATATATGATAATATATATATATATATATATATATATATATATATATATATTCACATAGATTTAGTTTACTGATAAATATCAGATATAATCTAGCACCATACTGGGTTCTAAACAAGCGGGTCGGGTCAAATAACTATTACTACTACTATTCGAATCACTTGCAACTCAAAAGAATGAAATAGAAGAAATATAAAGCAAGTTTTAAAATACCAATTAATATCGTATAACCGTACTAGGGTGTTACAGCTGCCAATTTATTCAATATTTCTTGGAGCTTCTGCTGTTGCTCCCGATCCTTAATTAACGACCGAGTTTGCGGTCGGTGACATACTGAAACATGGTTTTCTTTTTTTCCTGAGGCCATGTAGACCGTATGTACAGTAATGCCCCAGAACTGGGGCTTTTAGATCTTTCACCATTGGATTTAGCCGATGGCGGTGGAATTTTATCTGGCCTCGTTCTTTTATGAGAGGTCGGGGCTGAAAGACCCATTAAGGCAGACGAATATTTTGGAAAGATCCCCCGTTGTATAGAGGAGGAGCATTCCTTCTCTTGTTGACCCTTGGATTTCTTGGGTCGACGAGAGTAAATTTTGGCAAGCACAGAGTCTTGGACTTTTCGCCAGACCCTACATATATGTAAAGAAACCCGTTGGCAAGGCTGCTCTAGCTGTTGCTGCACGGGGATCTTTGTTGGTGGAAATGATTTCTTCAGCACTGCCGTCGAAGACTTCTTGCAGACTCTCATGAGCAAATCAATACTATTCTTAGTTGGAAAAGCAGCATCGGCCTCCACTATAGGAGCCGGTGGGGTAAGCCCAGAGGAAGAGTTGCCCCCAACTTCTCTCACTCGGCATTAGTGGCGAAGTCGAGCATGTCGTGGAGTGGGAATTGCCTCAGTTTTGGAGGTGTCTTCCTCATGCCCCCTGTGCTGCTGTGGAGCTTCACTTGGCGTCATCCTGTCAAAGACTGACTTCCTTGTTGGAACTGGAGCAGAGTTGGCCAATCTTTCAAAGACTGACCGTCTTAGAGGGGAAGCACTTTTATCGGCTTCACTCATTGTAGGAGTAGGGAGAGCTAGCCATTTTGGGATAGCTTCCTCTGGTATCATGGGCTTCTTTGCGGCCCACTCGAGTGCTTTCTTAGCCTGTTGAAGACTGCGACATCAGATTTGGACGGCTTGCTGATAAGAGCCGCCATAGTTGTCAGTCGATCAAAAACCGACCTTCTGGGAGCTTCTTCTTATGGCGTTGAAGCGCCGAAGTTCACAGGAAGGAGCATGGTCCCGAAGAAAAGCCCGGTAGTGGCATGTGTGACCTGCCCCACCGGTATTAAGAAAATGGAGGTCGCGTTAATCCCGTATGTCACTCTTCCAGCTGGGATGGAGAGGGAGTTGTAGTTGCAAGCAGTGCGGTAAGAAGCCATTGATTCTGCATAGAAACGAGACACCAAGTTTTAGTACCTCGAACCCAAGGGAAACTATAGCGAACCGCGATTTCGTTCGCGAAATACGATACACAAAGTGTGGAGTGGAAAGAGAAAGTGGTCCCACCGGGCGTGCCAGAATCTGTTTATCATCGAAGACCGGATTAAGATATTAGGACGTCTAGCCTGAATTTAGGGGCAGATGCTATTTGGACATATCCATCCACCTCTCTGAAAATACCAAGTTGGTTTATGGTATCGTATATTGGAGGTTTGGACAGATGCAACCGTTGTAGCAGACTTTATCAGATTCCCTCTCATTTGTGAAGGTTTCGATTATGGAGACGCTCTTCCCTGCATGAGCAATCCCCTGCAGTTAATTATACTATCGCATTGCGATAACCACTTTCACCAACTCCGGTAAGTCACCTCGTGTCGTGTGTTATTTTTGTTTATTAAGGCTGCCCGTGGATTGTATACGGTGACTAATCTTGTCATGCACGTAGGGCACGAATTAGTCCAAATCCATACATATATTTTCATAATTTGGGCTTGAACTTAGGTTGTATGTTCTTTTAGTTTAAGGATATTTTATTTAAGAACCGTTAATCTAGTTTGAGATTAAGATCAACTTAAATATATGAGCATTTGGGTTCAATTTATTTTAACTAAGGATATGTTAGTCTTATTTTGAGACTAAGATCAACTTAGAAATATTTTTAAGGATTTTTAATCATCTTTGAGACTAAAATCATTTGGTTTATTGATATTTTGATCAACCGAGAGTTTATCATTTAATTATACTTGTTAAGTGATTAAATGATACTTTATGGTACAAGTGCGCATGTATATAGGTGCGCACATTCCCGTTTATTTCATTTGAAAAAGTGCGCACGCACATAGCTACGCACTGTTTCCTTTTAGGGATATTGCGCATGTATGTATCGCATGAAGTGCGCACACGTGAGGGCCGCGTGATGCGTATGTCCACATTTAAGGGTTTCATCAAGTGCGTACACGTGAGTTCCACATGATGCGCCTGTCTTTATTGGCAGATTTTCATTAAGAGCGCACACGCGATTTCTAAGTGATGTGCTTGCCTTTATTGGCTGCTTTTTATTAAGTGCGCACTGATTTGGGTGTGCACTTTTTTCATCAGAAAGCAAAAGCTTTCACTAAGAAGCAATGGCTTCTGTTTCACTTTCTTTCCTTCTTCTCTTATTTTCCGAGAACTGAAAATCTTAGTTTTCATCTGTTTTTGAGTTGAGCATACATGCGTTTTTATATATGATACGCATTATATATATATATGTATGTATGTATGTATGTATGTATGTATGTATATCTTTGGATCAATCTCTCATAAAAATATGAACTTTATGAACGAGGGACAAACCCTAAGATCATTCGATCTTTTAATAGCGAATCAATGGATTCACAAAGAAGCCAAGGCTTCTATATAAAAGCAAAAGTTTTTTAAACAAAAGATATTTTTTCTCTTTATTTCTTCTACCTTGCGCGATTTTTTGTTGAGGAAGGAGAGAACATGAAATTTTCAGGCTTATAGGAGGATTTTTCCCTGTTTCTTCATATGAGGCTCATATTTATAGGAGAGAAGAAATTAGGATTTGTTGAATTTTTTTTAGTTTGTTTTGAGCTCAGTCTGATTTTAGATTGATTTTTAAAAAAATTTAATTGATTTACATCAATTAATGGTGACATGAGCACCGTTGGATCTTTAATCCACAAATCTTTTATTTAAGCTATTTAACTAACAGGATATTTTACTGTTAATTAAAGATGCGTTTACTTACTTACTTCTTTTTCTTTAATAAGCGTCTGTATTTTTAGGGAATGCGCATGTGCTTGCACATGTTGTTGGTCAAGTGCACATTGCGCCCGTGTGTTGCACGTGCATGTGCACAGCTATCATTTGTACGCTTATCAAATGCGTACTTGCTTTGTGTGTGCTTGTGGCTGGCATGTGCGCATGCACTTTAAATGATATTTCCATCAAGTGCGCACATAAATGTAAGTGTGCAAACTGATGACCCATAATTTTCAGCGCTATCCACCTCGTTTTCGACACTCTTTTTGGTCATAACTTAGGAATTGTTCTCAATTTAATGACATGCAAAATTTTCTGTGCCGAGACTTGAATGCTTCTCTTTATAATCTGAATACATGTTCATCTCCTCCCTCACTTTCACAGAGAACCATTTCAACAGAGAAAGAGCCATGGCTTGCAATCGCCCACATGCTCATCGGCAGCCATGGGAGTGCCTATCGAGGAAATTATTCATCGTTTTGCTGCACGCTTGGGGAATCCCACTCTCACAGATGATCAATGCGACACCGTAATGCACGTGATCCTGACCCGTAGGGGATCTCCTCTCCCCGTCAGCTGTATTTAGATTTGGATGTCCTTCTTAGCCATGCTTGATGATATTCCTCCTCATCCAACGGAGATGACTCTGGCAATACTCGATGCAGCAGAGGACAAGATCGACTCCATTCATGAGGCCGGTTTGATTTCCAAGCCTCTAAGGGATCGCTCCATTCATTTGCTGAACTAGATATAGGCTCAGCGGGCCATCAAGTCTGCTTTTGCCGGTGAGCACGGCACTGATTAATGGGGAGCGACTCTTTGTGAAGATCACCGTTTCGATATGGCGAAGAAGGCTGAGAGGGATTTAGAGAACTTAGTCTATTATTTTGTTAACCCTTGTATTTTTTATGCCATGTTTGGGGATCTTTTCCCTATGAAATAAAATGTGTATTTGAATGCATGTTGTTATCTGATAAATATTTTATCTCTAACAAATTTCTTTCCCTTGATATACGCAACTTGCATGTGCGCTCATGTATACGGGTGCACAAATCATTTGAACCCGGTACATCAGGTGTCCATGCATGTCGGTGCGCAAGTCAATTGAATCTAGTTTATCATTGCAATGACTCCGATTTTACTGTATGGAAATTTTTAAGTTAATGTACAGAATGGAGTTTGCAAGCCTGACTATAATTTAAAAGTTATTTTTGTTTAAGAACGGTAAGAAAGCACTTGTAGCTTTTTGGTGAAGCCTTGCATTGCTGTGATATAGCCCCTGAGTTCGAATCCCATCAGCCACATATTATTTTTCTCAATTTTTCTTTTAAACTTTTTAGAAACCCAAAAGTTTACATGTGTACTTCATATAAGAAATGAAATGACAGGAAAACAAACATGTGCAAAATTATATTAATAGCGAGTAGGACATGTGATAAGCATCCGATGGCTTCCCTCCATAAGATGGCCGGCGAGATATGGGTGGGCCAGCGACGACGGGCATCCATAGGAGAAAAGTCCCCATGCTTTGCACACTAAACCTTTGGCCTACCCCCTTTATCCCTGCACTGTTTGTTTTCTCTGCAATTTACCAGAAAATTCAATTTCCCAATTAATCCAATTTTAAATGCATTTTAGTTCATTCTTTCAATTCCAAAACCCTAATTTCATACTATAAATATAACCCCATACCCTAGCACCTCCTCATTTTGAAATTCTTAGCGAAAATTATCAAACTTTTCTAAATACAAATGGAATAGAAATGGAGTTAGCCCAAGGCCAACTTCCAACGAGGATCTACGCAAGTTCCGGATATCCCATGACGCCATGAAGGCTATCACCTTTTCTTCTACCCCTCCTCTCTCTTTCTAGCTAGTAAATCTCACCCCCTTCTTCTCTTTCTACATAAAAAGTCTCTTTTTTATAAAACATGTCGGAAGTGGAGTAACACCGACATCTTCTTTAAAAACCTTATAAATTCCACTTTTCTTATATTTTCATCATGTATATTCCTACTCCATACTTATTAATCATGAAAACTAATAATTAAAAACAATATTCACTTTAAAACGTCATGTTATAAAACTTTAACCTAGCGTTTACATGAAAATACTATGAACTTCATATATTCATCTTTTAGTTCTTTTGATAACTATTACCTCTAGAAAACTTTACGGGGTAATGACCTACCCCTCACATACACACATATTGATATAGCATGATACTCTTGGAAACCTATTTTTTGTGGCGATTAGAACTTTACATTAAAATACTATGAACTATAAAAACCCGGTTTTCTTTATAATTGTATTTCAAACTTTTTGCGATTATGCCTCTACAACCCATTTTGAGGAACCCGCTATTGGATGGTGCAGATTATCGCACATTCTCGGACTAGTAGAGCGAGATGCAGACCTCCTCACGAAGCATTCGGTCTCGAAGGATTTTAATACGATTTTTAAGAAAAACGATATTTTCTATTTAATAATAAAATTAATTTTTTAATATCATATAAATATTATCAAACCACATATTTTCAAGTTATAATAAAATTTCATGTTTTTCTAAAAATTAAAGAATGACAAGTTTCACAAAAATACCATCAAGTATCAATACAAGACAAGTATTACACTAAAATACCTTGAACTATTCAAGTTATGGAAATATTCTCTAATATACATCACTCTTTAAAATTCACATCCATGAAAACCCTAAAGAACATAAATAAATTCTCAAGATTTATTTTGAAAGTATATAAAATATTTTTCATAAAACCCCATCAAGTTATATAAAATTACATTTAAGGACATTAGTAAATATGGGTTTAAGAGGGATCAATTTTCTTGAGCCTCAGGGAGCCAGAGAAAGTGAGTGCTTGCCTCTTTAAGGTAGAAAAACTTAACGGTGTTATCAATGGTAATTGTCTTGAAAAAAACACAAAACCTGTCGTCTATGTGCAGTAGTTATCGAAAACTCCTAAACCTAATTCAAGATCCAAATCAGTTTTTGAGTCCAAATCAATCTGAGACTAATCCAAATCAGAATCCAATTCAACATGAAACCAATATACCAACATGTATACTTGAACCTGAACCTGAATACCATAACAAGATCAACATGCAAACATGACATGACTTGACCGGACTATGGCTACATCTTGACTTGGTTACATGCCTACTTGATACATCCTGAAACTATTTACATGAACAACTTACATCCATGGTCGTGGAAAGTCTGATAACTATAATTTATACAATATACATTACAAGGTTTAACAGGGTAGACTGGTACGGAATGTATTAGAAGTGGAACGAGATATCACTAAAAGACACAAACCTGAACATCCGTGCCGTTGTCCCATGTGTTTTGACGGGGCCTTGTACTACCGATTACCATAGTCCATGGAACAAGTTGGACTCCTCTCGTATACACTGATATATTCTGTACCAAGCTACAAATAACTACGTTAGCATAACAAACATATACTTGTACCAATTTCCAGTTCTGTTCCCTTTATTTAAACTATTCATATCTCACTTTTGGGACTTACCGAGCTCTAGTTCGCTGACGACATTCCTGTTTCTTTCTTTCTCTGGAATGTTTGTCAGGAGGACCCAACTCTCAGGAGACCAAGCCCAGCCAGGAGGACTTAGATCAGTTCACAGAGGAGCCAGACTTCTAGTCTTTACTTGTACTTATATTTTCTTTTGTATGCTACTGTTTAGGTATTGCTTTTATCATTGTACATTTCCTTTTCAAATTAGTTGTAAAGTAAAGAATGGATATTAATAAAAGTTGTTGTTTATATTACTTTTCTTGTTATTCTTGTGAATTTATTTATATTGCTTATTTATACTTAACGTGTTTACTTCTGAGTAAATCCGTCGCGTGCCCGCCACGTCTCCTTCCCCGTACACCGGGAAGCGGGGTATGACAATCAGGTGCGCATGTGCGCAAGTTAATTGAACCTAATTCATCAGGTGCGCATGCATGTCTGTGCATACTTGAACAGGTGCGAAAAACTATCACGTATCATTTAAACATAAGATAAAGCCCTAGGATTTTGCTTGACTACGAGGACGATGATGGAGATCATACTAGTGGGGCCTAGGTAGTCGATAAGCACATCATTAAATGTCCCTGGTCGTAGAAGTATCAAGACTAGGCATTGGTACTCCGGTTTAGACTAGTGTGTACGTTTCCTAACCCGGTTAGAGAGCAATAGTTGATGCTGCATCTCTTGGTGTTTGACATCGAGTAATGTATATGGGTGCTCATTGGATGAGTTACACTGGACGGACTCACCGAGAACTCCTAGTTGGTAATATACCAATGTCAAGTAGCAATTCTCGGGTGACATGAGTACATGATAGTCTTTAGGACCTAAGATCGCCATAGTGTCTCATGTGTGTTCCCAGTATACTTAGACTTCTACCCTACCATGACTAAAAGGGGTCGTACAAACAGGTTTTTATTGGGTATAGTCCCGAAGCACGTGGAGGCAGTGAGTGTTCGAGAGGATTCGTCTATCCCGATATTATGAGTTGACATCGCGCTGTGCAGGATATGACTACAACCACAATTCGATGGTTATCGCCATGGAGATAAACTGCTAAGTGTTATCAGTTGTATCTCCGGTTGGTTATGAGTCCTATGTCACATGAATTATTAAGTTATTAGGGTCTGAAAGATTCCAAACCCTAGGCCCGATATGCGATACTCTTGACAAAGAGACCGGACTGTACGGTAATGTCACTAATAGACTTTGCAAGGTTCGGATGAGTTTGCTCGTTGACCTTTTTTCGATCAATACCTGAGTAGCCGTTACGTGCAGCAAATACCGATGATGTACTTGTGGGCTATGGATATGATCCTAACCTACTGCCAGCGTATTGTCGAGTCTTTATAGTCCCACACAGAAATTTCCCAGCACATGCGAAATGATGTAGGGCACGTATAGGGATACGTGCAGGAGTTCGATTAAACACGTGTAATTGATACACGTTGTCACGCCCCACTTCCCAGAGTGCGCTAAGATCGGCACGTGATAGAGCCAACCACGCAACCTGTGGATAGGAAATATCCCTCCACAGTCACATTTCGGATGTAGAGATATCATGAACAGTAATAAACTATCAAATACATGTCCATAATCCAGAATAAACGAGTCATGAAATAAAATAATGCGGAAGCAAAAGATCCAATTACAATAATAATCTGGAATGTACGTCCCATAATGCGGGCTCACATTAGGAATGAAAATACTGAAGGAAACTAAACTAAACTAATAACAGGTCCTCACTGCTCGGCCTGTTGATCAAAATACTCCTGGACTGCCTTTGATAAGGATAAGGGTTCTGGGCCATGCAAAACCCAGACGTCAGTGCGTCATAATATCAATAATTCTAAGCAAGCAGGATGTAATGAAATATGCAGGCATGAAGTCCAAACAGTAACAAATTATCAGGAAATAAGCAGTAACATGAATATAGATCAGTGAACAGGATATCTACAGGTGAAGTGCGGTGAGTAGTCTAAACTGTGCTATAGGGTTGTCTACTCTAAAGTTCTTTGAAATCAATTAATGTGATCCTCATCATAACCCATCGGTCTATACCCCATTCATTCCACACGGGACCACGGTAAAATGATATGATAGACTGTGTGTCTATGTCCCGTTCATAGCCTACGGGACCGCGGTAACATGATGTAATAGCCCTTTGAGTTACGTTCAGCTACATTCTTGATTTCCCCATACCTCCAAGGTTATGTGTGTAAGTCAGGTATTGATAAATCTGGAGCTAATTCCAACACAGGATCAAGCAGATATAGGTTTGTCTATACAGACAACAGGATATGTCCGTAGGGACAACAGGTCAAGATTTGTCGGAATTAATAACAAGATCAGGTATCAAGTCAAGCTGTGGTACATCATGTCATGTCAGGTAGTGCACATATATCAAGTCAAGTCAATTAGTGTATCAGGTCAAGTCAGATAGTGCACAGATAACAAGCGGGTGCTCATAAACAAACTGTAGTAAGTATGGGTGCACAAAATCAAGTATGGAGTATTAATATGACAATAAAATGAAATAATATGACACGGTATGCAAATAGATATAAAATCGATGATATGGATGCATAATTATCAGTTAGGGTTACATTTATAGTTCCATTACTAATTAAGATGCACTTTATTAAACATGGGGTGTTAATATAACAGTGTTATGTATTAATGTGATCTGTAGATGCAGCTAAATGTATACTAGATGATATGGATGCAAACGGGTATCCTAAACTGTAAAACTTTAATATGGATCTATATTTTGATAAACGGGTAACATTTTATTCACATGGATGCATAATACTATACCTGGCATGTAACAAAATGATTTAGTATGCGCCTAGATGTGTAAATCATGATATTGATGCTTACGGATATCATTTAACAGTAAAAATGAAACTGGTAAATACGAGATGTACAATTTAAACAATATGTAATGTTATATTCAATTGGATGTAGTATATGGTAGTATAGTATGTAACAAGATAGGTTTTCATACACTAGATCTGAAATGATATATACAGATATATACGGATGTCGAATAAATCGATAAAACTGAAAAACGATAATGTGGATTGCAAAATTAATCATTTTGAAGTATTATAATTCAAATAGGTATAGATTATAGTATTATAGCATGTAGCAAGATTAACATGCATGCAACTAGATATGAAATAAATTGTACGGGTATGAACGAGTATTGTAAAACTGTAAAACTATAACTTGGGATGCATAATTTAAAATACATGTATTATATTTATTCAAATGGATATGAATATAGTAACATAGCATGTAGCAAGATAAACTTGCCTAGACGGATCACGAAACGGATATGTACGACACGTCCGACGTCGGCAAAACGTCGCAACGCACCCACGGCACGCGGGACGGGTCCAAGCAACGCAAGAAGGTGATCACTCAAGTAAAGTACTTCCTTTGGGTCGTCTGGATCATCGGCGTCAAGCCCGGCTCCGGCGATCGCTAAATACAGATTTCAAGAACATAAAGAAAAAGAAAGGAAGAAGAAGAAGAAAGGAGAGAAGGGATGAAGCTTACTGTGGTTGTGGTGTGCTGTGGTTTCAGGGAGAGGTGAGGGTGACGATGAGGTCGACTGAGCTCCGGCGAGGCTAGGGTTTGCTGTTAGGGTTAGGTTAGGGTTTGGGCTCGGTGTGTAGGTTTCTGTACAGGAGAGAGATGAAGAGAAAATGATGAAGGTGGAGGTGAGAAGAGGAGGAGAGGAGAATGTTGTGGTGATGGCAAGGTGAAGGGGTCGTCGGCGATGAGGTAGTGCAGGTGGTGGTGATGATGGGTTCTGTGGGGTTCTGTAGGTGCAGGATGAGCTCGGGGAGGAGGAAGAAGAGGAAGGAGATGGCGAGGAGGAGGAGAGAGGGAGAGACAACGAGAGAGAGAGGCTGAGAGAAAGAAAAAGAAAGAGAAGAAAAGAAAGAGAGAGTGAGTGTGGTGGGGCCACAGGAAGAGAGAGAGAGAGATGGTTGTTTTTTTAAAGCTACGATTTGATTTAAAAATGATTTCGTCGGTTAAATAAAATTTTAAAGCTGTCAACAAAATTTTAAATATAAATATTATATTAAATAAATTTGAATTTTGGCGGGATACAAAAATAGTCCAAAACACGTCCGGGTCGGGTCTAAAAATTTAGTTTTAAAATACTAAAAAATATATGCGACGACCAAAATTAAAAAATGAAAGCTCAGGTAACGAAAATGCATACCTCCAAGAACGGATGCACGTACGTGCGCGTAACCATCCAAACAAGTCCGTTTCACTGAACGGGACAGGAACAAGATGCGCGGATGCTACCACAGGGTTAGGGGTATTATGCAGGCCATGCAATGTATTTTATAAATATTTTACGTGACTTAAAATGTTATATTATAAAAATGCAATGCCAGATAAAATGCCAGTATGCAGTATTCATGAAAGTGCACAAGTCTATGTAATAAGTCAGGATACATGAAACAAAACAGGTTTCAAGCAAGTTGGTCGAGTCGGATGCTAATACAGATGTCAGATATACTACTTGCACCAAAGCAAGATAAATCAGGAAAATACTATAAATAAAGAAATACGAGAACTGGAATTGGTATAAATGAAGTAGGGTGTTACACACGTATTTTAATCGAGTGTCTTTTGATATTAGCCGGTATATAAATGATATGACCGGATTATTAAATCAAGTGGTTATTTAATGATTAAATGAATATTTATATATTGATATATTAACTAATATCATGCTCTCTTTATAAATATTTATATTTGATATAAATTTTGTGACATGTATATTGATACATAAGAGATGGGTGTATAAGAATCATATGGTTCAAGTGAGAACATTGATATTCTTTTATTTCATTTTAAAAGAAAAGAGAATGATTCATAGATTTGGATGATTGTAGAATTCATAAGGTGTTTTTCTTTGATGACTCGTTTAGTGATGACTTATTTTTTGATTGTTTTGTTCTCATCTTGAACCTTATCATATTCTCATTCACTCTCATCTCCATGGCCCTTCTCTTAAGTTTTCTCAAGTGAGCAATGCAAGAAAAAAGAGAAAAATTAGTGAACTAATTATCCTATATCTCCTAGTAATCATTCTTAACAAGTTTAATTCGTGGGTTACTTCATTTTGATGAGATCAATTTGAAACTAAAGCTTGTGTTTGAGTTATCTCAAGGTGGATCGTTTTTGGTGAGGAGATCATCGAGTAAGCTTATTCCGAGCTTCATGAAGACTAGCCGGAGTCTAACAAGAGATGACTATCGCGCTACAAAAGTTGTAGTCCGCCAACTCTTGTTTTTAGCTTTCTAGATTGTATCATGTTTTATTCTTTCCTCATGATTCTATGTGTGCATACTTTTTCTCTCTTGATTTTTGAAATTCATTACTTCCGCTCGTTTTAAAATCATGTCTTGATTCCAAAGTTTGCCTACAATTTCCATTTGCAAATTTTTCCTTAATTTTGGATATCCCTTAAAAATAGAAATTGAAAGATATCAGCCATTGATTCTTTTGATTTGTTATCATGATAAATGAAAGATATCCATCTTTGACAAAAAATCTTCAAAGACACCTTTCATCAGAATTGCACCCTACAAAAAAATACCTGCAAGTTCTCCTAAACTATGAGCAACTAAAATATTGAAAAATTCAAAAAAAAAAACAAAAATTTCAAAGATTTTTGAAATTTCATGATTTTTATGGAAATGGTATCACAGTTAGAAAAAAGAAAGAAAACATAAATTTTTAATGATTTTCGAAAGTTATGCCATTTCCATATGCTATATCATGTAAAATATTGAAAAAGTAAAGCTTTTTGAGATTTCTGAAAATTTTACTATTTTCGCTTTTAATAGCAAGCAAAATATTGAAGAATCGAAAAACATAAAAGTTATGTATTTTTAAAAATATTGCGATTTTCATTCTCTATATAGAAAGCAAAATATAAAAAAAGAAGAAAACAGAAAACATTAATAGTTTTGAAAATTTCACGATTTCTGTCTAATATATAGCATAAACTAATTAAAAAACAAAATAAAGCAAATTTCTTTTGAGATTTTTTAAAATTTAAGGATTTTGTGTGCTATAAGAAGCAAATTATTGAAAATTAAAGAAAACAAAAAAATTTGATGTTTTTAGAAATTAAGAAAAATATTGAAAAATCCAATAAAAAAATATTGAGATTTTGAAATTTCGTGATTTTCATATTCTATATAATATAAAAAATATTAAAAATTTGAAGAAAATGTAAATTCTTTGAGTTTTTAAATAATTCATGATTATTTTATGCTTTAACATCAAAATACTGAAATCTGAAGCAAACAAAAATTTTGGGATTTTTGAAAATATCGCGATTTTCATATGCAATAGTAAATGAAATATTAAAATCCCGAAATGCAAATTTGTTTTAAATATTTTTGAAAATTTAAAATTTCAAGATTTTCGTGTGATATATAGAATGTAAAAATATTTTAAAAAGCGAAAATTTTGAAATTTTTTCTTGTGCTATAGCAAGAAAAATATGGAAAACCCAAAAAAATTGAGATTTTTGAAATTTACACAATTTCTATTTGATAGCCTGCAAAATAATATATTTAAAGAAAACAAGTATATTTGGTTTTTTTTTAAAGTATCGCGGTTGTTATGTGTTATAGCTTGCAAAATATAATAAACCAAAAAATTGAAAATTTCATTATTTCCATGTACTAGCACGCATAATATTGAAAAAACAAAGATAACAAAAAAATTTGGAATTTTATAAGATTTTTTTATTTCTGCATGCTATATTATGAAAAATATTGAAAATCAAAGAAAACAAAAAAAATTGTGGAAATTCATGATTTTCTTGCAATAAGAAAAATATTAGAAAGCAAAAAAACATCATTTTTGAGATTTTTAACGTTACACCATATTCGTGTGCGATAACATGCAAAATGTTGAAAATTTACAGTAAATTATTCGGGAGTTGCGGGAAATATCAAAATGGCATTATCCAGATTTCATTTTCAGCAATATAAGAATTAAGTTGGTTGTATGAGATATTGCGGTAAATGAACTGTTAAAGATATAAATAAGCAAAAGTGCAACTGGTAAGTAAGAAGATAATAAATTGGAAGCAAGCAATCTTAATTTTATGTAGAAGTTCCTTCAACAAAAAAAAGTTGCTACGAAGGAAACATAAATTTTGAGATTTTTCAATAATCGTCGTCTAATGCGATCGTTGTTTTTTCTTGAAATTTCATGATTTCTTATGATATAGCAAGTAAAATATTAGAAAGCTGAAAAAAATAGAATTTTTGATATTTTTAAAATTTTGCAATATTTATGTGTAAAATGTACAAAAATTTTTGGGATTTTTGTACATCTCATGATTCTAGTATATTATAACAAGTAAAGTATTGAAACCCAAAGAAAAAGGAAAATTTTATGATTTTAAAATTTTCATGTTCTCGTATGCATAACAAGGAAAATATACCCGAAAAAGGAGATCTCCAAAACAACGTCTAAACCCTCCTATGTTTCCATCTTAAATCAAAATCTTCATTTTCCTCCGATCAATATACCCGAAAAAGAAATCTCTTTAACCACTGATGGAGATCCTACTTATATTCTTCTCCAAAGATGAAATCAAGTGATCGGTTCTTCATTTTCCTATGCTTCAATAGCCAAATGCTTTTATGAAAGGCCTAACATTCTCGACATCAAAGAAATTCTCGAACAACATTTTCTCATTCATGAAGCATGGTAGGTCGAAAACACCTTCTTTTTAAATTTCACAGTACTGAAAATTTTAATGAGGTATGGTTGAAAGAGTGTGTGTGTAAGAATAATGAAGGAAAGAAACTTTAGGAGGCTTTTTGCTTTGGATAGTGGCAAAAAGTATGCCCTCCACCATTTTATTCGACGATGAAATTTCCAACCTGATTTCCATCTTCTAATTTGTCGGTACACTAAATTTTATATGATTACGATACCATTTCACCGTTGATTGAGCAATGTAAAAAGTTCTATTGTCGATAAACCATTAATTTTCCACCCACTAAATCAACGGTGAAATGGTATTATAATCATATGAAATTAGGTGTATCGACAAATTAGAGGATGGATATCAAGTTGGAAGGTGTCGATCGTCAAATAAAATGACGAAGGGCGTACTTTTTGCTGCCACCTAACGCAAAAAGTATCCTAAGGCCTCTCTCTCTCTCTCTCTCTCTCTCTCTATATCTATATATATATATATATATATATATATATATATATATATATATATATAAGGTTTTCTATTTTGATTTTTCAAGTCAAATTTTTATCATCAAGAAATGTTGAAATATATTGTTAAGCCTATTGAAAGACTTCTTAAAATAGAGGCCAACACTTTGCATTGCATACGCATCGATAGGGCTTATGTTTGTGTAGAACTAGATACCCACAAATCATTATCTTCTAAGCTTTGGATTAATATATCCTCTATTGTTAAGTTCACTCAAAAATTTATTTTTGAGAAGAATTAAAAATATTGTACTGCTTGTGCAAAAAATAGTCACTCCAAGGAAGATTGTAAAAAAGATCAAAAGGTAAATCAATCTAATGTGCATGATCATGGGGCATCCATTCTGATCCACCACCGAAGCAATCAAACATCCTAAAACTTAATAAGATGAATGCATAGAATCCCACTAGCAACTTGAAAGAAATGTCTCCATTTCATATTTCACCTACATCTAAGCTTAATATATCTATTATTTCAAATCATTCCAATACTGCCGAGAACATTATGCCTGCTCAAAATAATATATCTGACATGTCGGTTGTTCGCCGTCGAAAAAAACCCCCGGTCTCTTTCTTTCTGGCAGATGGATCCGTGTTTAAGGGGCCAGTTCAATGCAGATCGACCTGGCTTCTCAGCGCAACGTATTGCTACGATGCAATATAGCTAAGGGTTCAAGCGGATACGACCGATATAGCGTGACTTCTCAGATTCATCCTTCGGAAAGGATTTTTTGATTGTGAGGACTAGATTTTCTACAGGTGCAAGCCCCTGTAATTAATTACCCCTCCATATTAAATGGAGAAAACTTTGTACAAGTGGTTTATTTCTAAATGCATTTAAACGCAAGAGCAACATAAATGGCAATATCATGCATATATATATATATATATATATATATATATATATATATATATATATATATATATATTCAACATGCAAAAGTATATAGAGACAATAATTAGAATATGTATTTCATAATCATATACAATATTATACATCTCAATTTACATCTGTCTCTGTAGTTAGGAAAGCATGTACTCGGACTGCTATTTACATCCGTGGATTGTATACGGTTTTATAGAATATATTATCCAAACCGTAGGATAGCTGTGCGAGAATATGTAGTATGTGCTTGTAAGGCGAAGCTCATGGATGGTATACGTCAGGTGAGACAAATATAGTTGGCTTGTATGCCACGATGATCGCCCGTAGATTGTGTATGACAGGTTGCTTTTCTTTCCATAGGGCAATTTTGGGACTTATGTATATATATCAGTTTAAAGTCATCTCAGACATGGGTATCATTCTAAAGCCATTTCAGACATGGGTATCAATTTAAAGTCATCTCGGACATGGATATCAGTTTAAAGTCATCAGACACGTGTATTAGTTTAAAGGCATCTCGGACATTTTGGGGATTTATGCTGCGGATGAGCAATATAGTCATCTATGCCACAGAGGGGCAATAGTGGTTTAAGTATAGTTGACTTTAATGTTATATGTTGTTGTCTTCGATACCACGATGGTCGCTCGTGGATCGTATATGAAAAATTATGATAAATTGCCATAGGGCAGCAGGAGGGGTTGGTATATTTGACTTCTGTGTCACGACAGTAGCTCGTGGATCGTGTATGACAAGTTGTTTTACCTGCAATAGGGAAAAATTCCATTTTAGAGACGTGGTGGTCAATAGATCCAGTTTAGAGACTTAGGTGTCCATAGATCCAGTTTAGGGACTTAGGGGTCCAATGTTGGGGACCTCTGGGGTCTCCGCTATTGGATAGAAAGGCAATAGTGGTTTAAGCGTAGTTGACTCCACTGTCATATGTTGTTGGCTTCTATACCACGTTGGTCGATCGTGGATCGTATATGACAAATTATGATATATTGCCATAGAGCAGCAGGGTGGTATATTTGACTTCTGTGTCACGACAGTAGCTTGTGGATCGTGTATGACAAGTTGTTTTACTTTCCATAGGGAAAAATTCCAGTTTAGAGACGTAGTGATCCATAAATCTAGTTTAAGGACTTGGGGTGTTAGGAATATGTATGCCCTAGAGAACATTATTATATGATAAAGTGGATGTTTGAACATATATAGAGAGGAATTTCTTGCTCGACATGATAGTATGATATCCGGTTGCTCTTTATCTTAACATGTACACTTGTATTATTCTATTGTCTCTCTGATACATATTGATAAAGCCTTTAGGATGTTTGCTTGACTACCAGGACTATGATGTGGATCATACTACTGGGACTTTTGTAGTCCACAAGCATATCCTTTAAATGTTCCTAGTCGAGATAGTATCGAGACAGGGCATCGATATTCCAAAATAGACCAGTGTGTACGTTTCTTGACCCCTGTATAGGGTGATAGTAGATCCCATAACCATTGGTGTTTGACATCAAAAATTATACATAGGTTCTCATTAGAGAATGGGTACAGCGAACATGACTCGTCAAGAACTCCTAATTGGTACTATACCTATAGTCAGATAATAATTCTCTGGTGACACTGGTACAGGTTAGTCTGTAGACCCGAGATCGTCATATAGTCTTATATGGTTCCTACTGTGCTTTGATTTTCTCCCTACCACGGCTCAAAGGAGTCATGCAAACAGGTGGATTTTGGATACAATTCCGAGTCATATGGAGGCAGTGAGCGATAGGAGGAGTTTCGTTTCTCCCAGTATAGGGAGTAGATATTGCGCTATACTCGATTGGCTATAACAGTAAGTCCCTGGCCAGGTCTGACGAGATTTATTGGTAAGAGTTATCAGTAGTTTCTCGGACCGTTATGAGCCACACATCGGCATGACTTATCAAGTTACTGGGGTCTGACGATTCCACCCCTAAACTCGATATGCGACATATCAGACGAAAAGACCGGACTATACGGTAAGTGTTACTTATGGGCTTCATGGGAGTTTGGATAAGCTTAGTTGTTGATCTTCTATTCGCTCAAAACCTGGGTAGCCATTACGTCCAGCTAGTTCCGCTGACGGCTTGTAGGTAACTGATGTGATCATTATCTATTGATTGCGTATTGATGAGTCCTTAGAGTCCTACACAGAGGTTTCTTAGTTCAAGCGAAACGAAGTAGGGCACATATGCTGATATGTGCAGGGGGCCTGATTAAATACATGTATATGATACCATATTCTAATCTGGCGGTTATATGTTATCGGTTAGGTTATATGTGATATAACCTGATTATTGAATCAAGTGTTGATTGGATAATGTGATATACAGATAAATGATATTAATCGGTTATATGAGATATAACCGCATTATTAAATCAAGTGTAGATTTAATAATTTGATATATATTATATTTGATATAATTATATATTAACTAATATTTAGCTCACTAATTATTTTCTTAATATATATATATATATATATTTGATATATGTATATGTGTGTGTGTGTATTATATGAAGCATGGTTGGATTTTCTATTTTGTGAAAATAGAAAATGAGTTGGAAAAATGGGGAGATTTTTGTGGTATGGTGCAAAGCATGGCTTGATGAATTTTTTATTCATCATCCTACACTATTGAAGTATGGTTACAATTATATATTGATGGATATTAGTTATTTCAATAATGTGGGGGTTTTAAGCCATTCTTTACTTAATTCATTTTTTCCTTAGCCATTTTCTTGAGCTCATCTCTCTAGCTCTCTCCATTTTCTTCACCTCCACCTCCAAGTCCTAACTCTCATATAAGTTGTGAAATCTAGGACTTGTGAGGATCCTTAGTGAGCTAAACACCCCTACTTCACCATGCTACACTAGATTAGCACTTTGGTATAGTGTGTTTCCTTCACTAAAGATGGTTTAGTGAAGAGGTAGCTTGGATTAGAGGAATTTCGGGTAGATCATCTTCGGCACGAAGATCGCAAAGGAAGCTCGATCCAACTTCAAGTGGAGCCTAGTAAAGTCGCATGGACTACTACACTGAGCTTTTGAAGAGAAGGACACGATCTACAAAGGTCGTAGTTTCTTTCTCTTAGTGTAAAGTTTATGATATCATAGCTTAAACCTTAATCATCTAGTATAGATTCTAGGTTAGTCTAGCTTAGCACCCGAATTTTTTTAATATAGCATGCTAGATACTTATGAAAACCCAGTGGTAGTGCTAGGGTAGACTTTCATGGTATCAAAACCAAAGCTAAAAGATTAGACGATGTTAGTTGAATTGCGAAACCAAAACAACTCCGAAACTGTAACCCGAAAACCATAGTTTCTGTCGAATTTTAAATGGTCTCTAAAATTTTTTTAAACAAGTACAAAATGTTACATGTGATGTAACTAGAACACCAGAGAAATTTGAGGCCAAAACTTCAACAGTGACCCAGTGAGAACTCGATTTTGGCTGGCCTGGTCAGTCCTATTACTTTTGTTTTTGGCTCGAATTTGTTTGTTGTTCTGTAGGCTTAGTTTTGGGGTTTTAGGTTATATTTGATTAGGCCAAGATTGCATATGATGTTATCTTTCTGTTAAAGCTTATCGGAGTGTTTCGTAGTCGCAATTTTAACGTCGTTTCAGGTTTAAATTTGATATGTGATACAATTTTTAGAATCCAAAATAATTAGTTTTTTGAAAACTAGTTTGCTAATTGTAAATCTAGCATTTTAGTCTATGTTGATAGATTGCCACGGAGTTTTGATTCGGATCAAAACTTCGTCGCAATCGCGTATAGTACGCGAACACTCGCCGGATAACTTTACTAGATAGCCATGCCTCATTGCTCCGACCAAGTGACTGTAGGAGAACCCCATTACCAATAGCATCCACTCGGGTGCTTGTGACCACGGTGTTCCGCCTAAGTGCACTTCGTTGTCGTCATCGAAGGTACGTCCATCTCCTAAAGTTCACGACGAGTATTCGATTATTTTAGTCGGGAATCTTGTTGAATTACCTGAATAAGTTATTAAAAAGTGTTTTTGATTTGAGAATAAAACGCAAGGTTTATAGGTTAGGCATGAAATTCGAAATATGAGATATTCCGGTTTATGATGTCTAAGGAGTTTGTGGATTCTAAATATTGTAGTTTTTCATTTCTTTTCTGCAACCGTAAGTGTAATATGTGAGGTATCTCCGATCTCGTTGCTATATGTCAATGACATTTAGGATACACATATTTACTTACGTTGATGACATGTGATATTATGTGTTGCTGTGATATGTTATATCAGATCGTCGTGATTGAATAGCCGGGTTTTTTTTATGTGAGATGAGAGTTTTTCAATTTTCATTCATGTAAAATTTGTATGTAATATTCTTTTATTTGGACACTTCCGGATTGAGGATGATGTCTCCATTGATATATATTATTTACTTTTCCGCATTAGGATGACCCAAGGTGGGGAGCACAAGTAACCGGGTTTTAGAGTTCAGTGGGAGACCATCTCGAGGAATCGAGACTGGGTCTCCTAACTCTAGAATTGGCAGGGTTGCTTGCCGCTCTCGTAGGGGTCTAGGGATGTGGGTTTGGCTATTCATCACGACCGTGGAATCCGTGTTTTTCATTACTGGCTGAATCTAAAATACGGACCTCCTAGTATATCCAATATTTCATAAATTGACTTCTGCTGCTTTGTTCTATGATGTGATCATATAATTGTGTGAGACGAATGCAATATATATATGATATATATAAAAAACGTTGCTTATGTTTTGCACCCGCGCTAGTCCAGCCCCCGCTCTGCTGTTAGTTAAGTAACCTGACGGGGCATGACGGGGCCCCGTGGCGAATGCGGATGGTATAAGCGTACGTTTTATTTTCGTTTCTTTTCTGTGATGTTTAGAGAAACATAAATGATAGGATTTCATTAATGAGATTAATGGAAAGAAAAGAAACCTAAAAATGTTGTAAAATCAAAATTTTAAAAAGGTAGCTCTAGTTCTTTCTTTGCATAGTGGTATTCCTTGATGAATATCCAGCACCTCATTCGATGAGGAAAGAGCCGAGATTCTTTCATCGGGAGTGGCCTCTTTAGCAAAACTAGCAAATGTTATAACCCACTCGGTTTTGTTTTAATAGCTTCTCTAGTTCTTACTTTGTATAGTGGTATTCCTTGATGAATATCCAGCATCTCATTCGATGAAGAAAGAGCCGAGATCCCTTTACCGGGAGTGACCTCTTTAGCAAAACTAGCAAAAGCTACAAAAAATACTCCTTTTCAAATCACTAGATTCTACAAAGATATCAAGTTCATTACGTTAAAGGTTTTCATCAAGACTAGTCGTAGCCCTCCGTCATTTCAGATAAGTGTTATTTAGTATTCGTGTTGTGTTTGTTGACCTCCGTGAAGACGTAGTGTACGGCAGCTGATTAGTGCTTATTTGCTACATATGAAGCGATTGGATTAGGGTAGTTGTACGGCCTTGTTAACCTCCGATAAGGTCCGTGCGGGTGGGTTTAATTCAATCACGAAATGAATGGGTTGAACTTGACTAGCGGCCTATGGTTTGTTGACCTCCGTCAAGGTCATAAGTCGTTAGGGGAAAAACAGATATTGGGAATTTCAAGTGTTGAAATTTGCAATGAGGATGCATACCTTCTATGAGATAGTTGGATCCCGATACCCACTGCGAGTAAAAGTTACTCCTGAGAGAGTTTTCCACTTTACAATTAGCTGATCCGGTAGATTCCTAAGAAAGGTGTTAATGGGGTTATGCCCCTGTGGAAACGATGTTATTTAATTAGTTCCATGCGAAAGCATGGGGAGACTCCCTCGGAGTACCAATACCTGCCTAGCTGACCGATTGGTGAACTTGTAGGGTATAATTAATCCTGCCTAATCTTACTTTTTACGGTTTGAAGGAAGATTTGATAAAAACAGAGGGAGCCATCCAGATTAGGTAAGATAATAATCAATCTAATCTTGCAAAGAGCGCATGCTAATGTGTTTTCTTCTCTCTCTCTCTTTCCAGGTAGCGACCAATGACATGCCTTAATCAAGATAATAATATGTATGTAACGACCGAACCCATTTATTATACTGAGCTGGGGAATGTTGGTTCCGCTTTTTCTTATGATTGTCATAAGTCTGAGAAAGTAATAGGGGAATACCCGGATTCTCATGCCACCCGAACAAAGAAGGAGCATATTGATGCATCTTCTTCGGGTGTGTTCATAACCGAGAACTGTTTCTCAGTTTGCTCTACATCCTGGGTATTGGATACCGGATCAGGATCCTACGTATGTAATTTGTTACATGGGCTAAAGAGAGGTAGAGAACTGGAAAAGGGTGATATATCTCTAAAAGTAGGGAATGTAGCAATTGTTGTAGCCAAAGCAGTTGGCGAATATCACCTAGTATTACCAAATAGCAATACGCTGATTCTGAACGATTGTTCTTACGTACCAATGTAAAATATTATACTAGTTTCTTTATTGCATAAAGAATGATATAACTTTGTATTAGAGGATAATCTTATGGATATTTTCCTAAATAAAGTGTTGATTGGATTTGGTACGTTAAGTAATGGTATATACGTTCTAAATCAGACTACGGTTCTAAACGTACAGAACACACATAAGAGGAAAAGTTCATAAATGAATGAAGTCTTCTTGTGACATTGTATACTAGGTCATATCAATGCGACAAGACTATCCAAGTTGCATAAAGATGGATATTTGAATCAGTTCGAATTTACATCTTATGAAACTTGCGAGTTATGTCTCAAAAGCAAGATGACCAAAACTCTGTTTATTGGATACGGAGAAAGAGCTACAGAACTCTTGGAACTGATATATAGTGATGTATGTGGTCCTATGTCTACACATGCCAGGAATGGCTCCTCATACTTTATTGCATTCACCGATAAATTCTTAAGTACGGACATGTGTTCCAGATGAAACACAAATCTGAATCTTTTGAGAAATCAAAGGAATATAAGTGCGAAGTAGAGAACCAAATGGGTAAATGTATTAAAATCCTTCGATCTAATCGGGGAGGAGAATACTTAAGCATGGATTTCCGAGACTATTTAAAAGAGAATAGGATTCTCTCTCAGCTTACTCCTCCGTATACATCACAGCACAATAGTGTATCGGAGCGGAGAAATCGCACCCTATTAGATATGGTGCGCTCTCTGATGAGTGTTGCTGAGTTAATGATTTCTTTTTAGGGTTATGCACTTGAGACAGCTGCATACCTATTGAATAGGGTTCTAACCAAATCAGTACCTACCACTCCATATGAGATATGGAAGGGGAAGAAACCGTGTCTTAATTACATTAAGATACGGAATTGTCCGGCTTATGTCAAAAAGCAAAATCCGAACAAGCTCGAGGCAAGGTCAGTTCTGTGCAAGTTTATAGGATATCCCAAACATTCGCGAGGGCATATCTTCTACAACACTGAGGAACAAGAAGTGTTTGTTGGTCAACATGCGACCTTTTTAGAAAAGGAATTTCTTATGAAAGAAATTAGTGGTAATGAGGTAGAGCTGGAAAAACTTCCAGTAATACAAACTATAACTGGCGATTTGGTAGAACTGGAGGATTCAATAGTCCCCAATGAATCTTAGCCACTCCACAGATTTAGTAGGGTTCCTCATCCACCAGAGAGATACTACGGTTGTCTCATAGACGGTGAGAGCGAGGATTGAATTAGGGAAGATGATGACCCAACTAGTTTCGAGCAGACCATCACACGTGGAGACACTGTGAAACGGCTGGATGCTATGCGATTTGAGATGGAATCCATGTACACCAACAAAGATGGAATTTGGAAGTTGCTCCTGAAAAGGTAAAACACATCGGGAGGAAGTGGATCTTTAAGAAGAAAATTGGTGTAGATGGAAAGGTTGAGATCTTCAAAACTAGAATTATAGCAAAAGGTTTTCGTCAATGATCAGGTGTCGACTATGATGAAACCTTTTCTCCTGTCGCTATGCTTAAGTCCATCAGGATCCTACTTGCCATTGCTACATACCATGACTACGAAATCTGACAGATGGACGTCAAGACCGCTTTTCTAAATGGTGATTTAGAAGGGAGCGTGTACATGACACGGCCAGAGAGATTCGTAGATAGTGGGAGCAGCGGAAGCGTGTGCAAGCTGCTTAAATCAATCTACGGATTAAAGTAGTCATCGCGGAGCTGGAACATCTGTTTTGATGAAGCTATCAAAGAGTTTGACTTCATCAAAAACGTAGATGAACCTTGTATATACAAGAAGGTTGTAAAGAGTAAGGTTTTCTTTCTTGTATTGTACGTGGATGACATACTCTTGATAGGAAATGATGTTCCTATGCTACACTCGGTCAATCTCTTCTTATCACATAAGTTCTCCATGAAAGATCTAGGTGATGCCTCCTACATCCTAGGGATAAAGATCTATAGAGATAAATCTAAGCGAATGTTGAGATTGTCCCAATACATGTACATTGACACCATACTAAAGAGGTTTATTAAGGAAGATTCTAAGGTTGGTAATTTACCCACTTGCTCAGGAATCACTCTCTCCAAAGAGATGTCTTCCAGGACTGATTTGGAGAGGGCTCGCATGCAAGAGATACCCTATATTTCAGCAGTCGGGTCTATCATATATGCGATATTATGTACCAAACCAGATGTAACTTACTCACTAGGTGTAGTGAGTAGGTATCAATCAGATCCTGGGGAAAAGCACTGGACAGCTATGAAGAACATTCTTAAGTACTTGAGAAGGACTAAAGAAATGTTCTTGGTGTATGGTAACAGTGAATTCCAGGTGGAGTCCTTTACCTATTTGAGCTTTCAGAGTGATAAGGATGACAGTAAGTCGGTCTCGGGTTTTGTCTTCACCTTCAATAGATGGGCGGTATGTTGGAAGAGTTCCAAGCAAGATACCGTAGCAGACTCGATGATGGAGACTGAATACATCGCTGCCAACGATGCTGCCAAAGAGGCTGTCTGGATGAAGAAGTTCATAGATGAACTTGGTGTAGTTCTATCCATTGAGCATCCAATGGATGCTATCTGGTGTATTATGATAACAATGGAGCTGTGGCTTTGGCCAAGGAATCCCGGTTCCATCAGAGATCCAGATATATTCTTAGGCGGCATCACCTGATCCGGGAGATAGTACATCAACAGGAGATTGAGATCAGGAGAGTTGACACGAAGGACAACGTAGCGGATCCACTCACAAAGACCCTCCCCCAGACGTAGTTTGAGAGAATTTTTAGGATGTTGGATATGAGATTGTAAGTCGATGTCCAACACCCCACGACTTGTGGGGAGGCGGAAATATGAAAAACGATCTTGTTTCTTGCTTAAACATCGACTAATCGCACGAATCGAAGCTAAACGATAACTAACATGAAACATAGAAGTTCTATACTACTATGTTTAGGGATTATACCTAACGAATCGTGTCCTTCGTCTTTGCGAACTCCACCTCCTCCTAGGCCTTCTCGAAGTAGTAGACGATCCACCCGAGAGCTTTACTCCAAGCTTAGCCTCTAAACTTGAGGCAACTAACCTTCTTTAAGTGCTAATCAAAGAAGCTAGGTGATATAGAGTGATGGTTATGGTTTAATTAGTTTAACTAATCCTTGTACTCAACACATGAGAGGGGAGGATTAGGGTTTGAAGAGGGAGAGCTTGAGGAGAGAGAAGATGAACATAATAATGAAGTGAGAATAATGAGTTATCATAATATATATCAAGCATTTCTTTAAATCAAGAAAAGAAAGGATAATGTTTTACAACCATGCTTGATAAATATCTAATGGTGATTCACATCCATGAGTCATGAAGAAATAATGACATGGATGAATCATCCATATGACTCACTAATCACATTCATTGTATATGCCACCTAAACCCCCTTAGTCACCACCTTCTAGAAGCTTCTCACGCAATTATGAGAACGCCCCTCCTTTCCGCAAAAATACGGAAAAACTTTAGACTGTATAAATCCAATAACCGGATTCCAGTAACTGGCTTAAACCAAAGCCGACTGGTAAAAACTGTCCGAAAGTCGTACGTGCGTAAACACAAGTATGCGTCCGAACCCTTGTCGTAAAACCATACGACCTCTATATCGTTTCGCCTGGAGTAGGGAAACTCTCTGTGTGGGACTCTAGAGACTCGACTACTACGCTGGCAGTGGGTTTAACCATAGACCGCAAGCGGTACTAGCTGTACGTAACGGTCCCCAGGTAGATGTCGATAAGAAGGCCGATGAGGAAACCCATCCGAACTCCTACTGAGTCTGATGTGACAATCTCCATACAGTCCGGTCCATTCGTCTAAGACTATCGCATATTGGGCCTAGGGGGCGGCAAGCGTCAGTCCCCTAATAGCGGTATAAGTCGTGTCGGAGCGAAGCCCATTACACCCTGAGAAACTACTGGAACCTACCAGCAAATCTCGCTTGCCCTGGCCAGGGACTTTGCGTAATGGCTCTCTGACACAGCGCGATATCAACCCCCAATACCGGGAGAGACGAATCCTGTCTAACCGCCACTGCCTCCAAGTGCTCGGGACTGCACCCAACTGCTACCTGTTTGCATGACTCCTTTGAGCCGTGGTAGGGTAGCAATCTAAGAACAGTAGGACACACTCGAGGCGAAGTAGCAGTGTCAAGTCTGCGGACTATGCTGTACTCATGTCACCTAGGAACTGTTCACTGACGACTGGTATAAAACCAACCAACAGTTCCCTGTGAGTCCTGTCCGGTGTACTCGTAACCTAACGAGCACCTGCATACTATCTCCAGTACGACGTACTGACGGCTGTAGGACAGACCATCTCCCCAACTGGGATAAGAAGCGTACACACTAGTCTACTCCGGAGTATCGATGCCCTGTCTCTATAATCCAATGACTAGGGACCTGAATAAGGATGTGCTTGTAGACTACCCAGCCCCCACTAGTGTGACTGCCATCACAACGCTGGTAGTCAAGCAAAATCCTAAGAGCTCTATCAATACGTATACTCACATATTAAGATAGAAAAACCAAGTAGCATACTACCATGTTTAGCAAGACTGTTATATACATGTGAATATCCCAAGCTTCCATTAAGTAATATACAAACTAGTATGATACAATAATGGCCCCTAGGGCATATACACTAACAATCTCCCACTTGCACTAGGGCCATGTACTGGCATATCGAAGACCGATGATCTCGAGTAGCCTCTCGAACTGAATCTGAGGTAGGGCCTCCGTGAATGGATCAGCAATGTTCTCTTCAGAAGCAACTCTCCGAACCTCGATCTCCTGACGATCAATGATCTCCCTGATCAGGTGATACCGCCTTAAGATGTGTCTGGACTTCTGATGGGACCTTGGTTCCTTCGCTAAAGCTATAGCTCCGTTGTTGTCGCAATACAGAGGTATTGGATCAACTATGGTAGGAACCACCTGAAGTTCTGTTAGGAACTTCTTCATCCAGACTGCTTCTTTTGCGGCATCGCAAGCAGCTATATACTCCGCTTCCATCGTCGAGTCAGCAACGGTGTCCTGCTTGGAGCTCTTCCAGCACACCGCCCCTCCATTGAGGGTAAAGACATAACCCGACATAAGCTTGGAATCGTCCTTATCACTCTGGATGCCGTAATCAGCAAAGGCCTCCAACCTGAGGTCTTTTCCGCCGTAAACCAAGAACATCTCCTTAGTCCTTCTCAGGTACTTGAGAATGTTCTTTACTGCTATCCAGTGCTTCTCTCCTGGGTCTGACCGATACCGGCTTACCACGCTCAGTGCGTAAGCTACATCTGGTCTGGTGCACAACATCGCATACATTATAGAGCCTACCGCAGAAGCGTAGGGTATAATAGACATGCGTTCCCTCTCCAAATCAGTCTTGGGAGACATCTCTTTGGAGAGGGTGATTCCGTGACAAGCCGGTAGATTATCGCGCTTAGAATCTTCCATACTGAATCTTTTCAGTACAGTGTCAATATACCTGGGCTGCGAAAGTCCCAACATCCTCTTGGATCTATCACGATAGATCCGGATCCCCAAAATGTAAGAGGCATCACCCAGGTCTTTCATGGAGAACCAGTGTGACAAGAATCCTTTGACAGATTGTAGCATAGGAATGTCATTTCCTATCAATAGAATGTCATCCACGTACAAGACGAGGAATACGACACTTCTGGCTACAACTTTACTATATATGCACGGTTCATCTGGATTTTTGATAAAGTCATATTCTTTGACTGTCTCATCAAAACAAATGTTCCAACTCCGCGATGCCTACTTTAGTCCATAAATGGACTTGAGCTGCTTGCATACTTTCCCGCTGCTCCCACTCTGATTGAAACCCTCTGGCTGATCCATATAGACGCACACTTCTAAATTTCCATTCAGAAAAGCCGTCTTTACGTCCATCTGCGAGATTTCATAATCATGGAAGGCAGCAATAGCAAGAAGGACCCGAATGGATTTGAGCATAGCCACTGGAGAAAAGGTTTCGTCATAGTCCAAACCAGGTCTTTGACGAAAACCCTTTGCAATAAGTCTAGCCTTATAGGTTTTCACCTGCCCATCCACACCAATCTTTTTCTTGAAGATCCATTTGCATCCTATGGGTTTTACCCCATCTGGAGCAAAGTCCAAAGTCCATACTTTGTTGGTGTACATGGACTCCATTTCGGTCCGCATTGCATCTAGCCATCGTACCGAGTCGCCGCTCTGGATGGCCTGCTGGAAGTCAGTAGGTTCATCATCATCTATGATGCAATCCTATCTATCCACATCTATGAGAAAACCGTAGTATCTCTCAGGCGGATGAGACGGCCTACTACTCCTGCGGAGGGGTGCGGGATTGTCTTGTTCTTCTTGAACTTCTGGTTCTACCAAACTTTCAGTATTAGTTTGTGGTTCTGGAATTTCTTCCAGTTCTATTTCGCTCCCACTTGATTCCTTTTTCTAAAAACTAATGTTCTAGAAAATGGGCATTACGAGAAACAAATATCTTTTGTTCCTCTGCGTAATAGAATAGATATCCCCTGGAGTTCTTTGGATATCCCACAAACTTACACTTTACTGATCGTGCCTCGAGCTTGTCCACATGCTGCTTTTTAACAAAAGCTGGACATCCCCAAATCTTTATATACTGTAGATGGGGTTTCTTCCCGCTCCACATCTGATATGGAGTGGTAGGCACAGTCTTGGTAGGTACCATGTTCAAAAGATATGCTGCTGATTCTAGCGCATAACCCCAGAAAGATCGCGGTAACTCAGCATTACTCATCATGGATCGTACCATATCCAATAGGGTTCGATTCCGTCTCTCCGATACACCGTTGTGCTGTGGAGTGTATGGAGGAGTAAGCTGAGAGAGAATTCCTTTCTCTTTTAGGTAACCTAGGAACTCGGCACTCAAGTATTCACCACCTCGATCAAATCTAAGTGTCTTGATACTTTTGCCGGTTTGGTTTTCTACTTCATTCTTATACTCTTGGAATTTCTCAAAAGCCTCGAATTTATGTTTCATCAGATAAATGAATCTGTGTCTTGAGTAATCATCCGTGAAAGTAATGAAATAGGAAAAACCACCTCTTGCATGTGTAGACATTGGACCACATACATCGCTGTGTATGAGTCCTAAGAGCTCGCTCGTTCTTACTCCTTGTCCAGTAAATGGATTCTTTGTCATCTTTCCTTTGAGACAAGATTGACAAGTGTCATAAGTTTGATATTCGAACGAGTCCAAATATCCTTCTCTATGCAACTTAGTCAATCTTCTCTCATTGATGTGACCCAGTCTACAATGCCATAAGAAAGCTTTATTTAAATCTGGAGACTTTCTTTTTAGTGTGTTCTGGACATTGAAAATTTGGAGTTGGATTAAAACATATATACCGTTATTTAGTGTACCGGACCCAATCAAACCATGATTAAGGTGGATGTTGACAACATCTCTTACAAACGTGAAATCATAACCTTTATTTGATAACAAGGAAACTGATATGATATTACACGTTAAGCTTGGTACAAAAAAACAGTTATGTAAAACCAAAATGTGTCCATTCGTCAATCCTAGGTGATAATCCCCGACGGACGCAGCTCCCACGCTAGCTCCGTTAGCAACCTTTAGGGTCATATCACCTTCCTTCAGCACTTTACGGTTTCTCAGTGCCTGCAATGAATTGCAAATATAAGATCCTGATCTGGTATCCAATATCCAGGAAGTAGAGTTGATCGACAGACAATTCTCAATTACAAACACACCTGAAGTCGAAGCCACGGCTTGCTTCGGTTCCTGGTTCTTGGCGTTCCACGCCTTGCAATCCTTCTTCTAGTGCCCTTTCCTGTGACAATGGAATCACTCATCCTGGCCAACTACCGGTACCGCAAACTTTTTCTTTCCCTTCCCTCCTACCTTACTTACACCTCCTCTAGGTCTGGGTGCGGCCTTCTTCTTCCTTCCTTTGGCCCTAGCCTTAGACCCGGAAGAAGATGCACCGCCAACAAACATAGCGGGTGTTTCCCTTACCTTCTGCAAGGTGCCCTCTGCACTCCTTAACATGTTCAGGAGTTCCGGAAGTTCAACTTCTTTTCTTTGAATGTTGAAGTTCAGGATAAACTGGGCGTAGGTGGAAGGAAGGGACTGGAGAATAAGGTCTGTATAGAGCTCATTATCCAAAGTCGTCCCAAGGTCTGCGAGCTCTTCTATATAGCCGATCATCTTTAGGACATATTCTCCTACGGATGACCCGACAGCCAACCTCGCTCGAAACAAGTTCTTAGAGGTCTCGTATCTTGCTATACGAGATTACTCTCCATAAAGTTCCTTTGTATGGAGAAATATGGCATCTAGTTCCATATCCTCGTGCCTCCTCTGATGTTCATTGTTCATCGAGGCAAGCACGATGCACTTGGCTTTCGCGCAATCGAAATCCCAGGTTTTGCGGATTTCCTTATCCGTATTACTGGATTTGGGACCAGGGACAGCAGGTGCCGTAGCGGTGAGGACGTTCCCCAATTTGTCATAGGTCAAAGCCATTTTGACATTCCGCAGCCAATCTTTATAGTTTGGCCCTGTCAGTATATTTTTCTCTAAAAGTAACTTAAGTCCAGTCATTTTCAGGGTCGCTGCAATTAGGAGAGAGAGAAGAAAAATCTTTAGCATGATGCTTTTGCAAGTTTAGAGTGGTTTTTAGTTTATCTAAACTGGATGGCTCCCACTGTTTCTCGAATCCTTCCTCAAACCATAAAAGAAGAATTAGCCAGGACTATTCTCACTGTACAATTCTTGCTTAACCGTTCAGCCAGGCTAGTGTCGATACTTCGAGGGAGGTTTTCCAACGCTTTCGCGAAGTTCCTTAATTAAAGAACCTCTTTTCTCTGGGGGCGTAACCCCGCTGACACCTTTCTGGACACCTACTTGGTTTATAGTATTGATCGTTAAGTGATGAATATCCTGATAAGTAGCATATACTCACAGTAGGATCGGGATCCAAATATCATCGTATGATAATGTTGAAGGAATGCTACCAACATTCATCAAACTCCAAATGGTATGCATCTCTTTGCAAATTTCAGTTTCTTTAGAAATTCCCGATATTTCTTTTTGCCCCATGCTCTTATGACCTTGGCGTTAGGTCAAAATGTCATAAGTCACATGTCAAGTTCTACCCATCATTATCTTGTCAATTTGAACCCATCCGTATATATCTTTGACGTTCGGCCAAAATGATAATACGACTGTCCCAAACTAACTCATCTATCTATGCAACAAATGAATACCCAGTAGCTACCAAACACTATACCTTGGCGTTAGGTCAAAATACATAGCTTGAATACTACTGAATACCCAGATGAAATGACGGAGGGCTACGAATGGTTTTGGAGAAACCGTGAACGTAGTGAACTTGATATAACCGAAGAAACCTGATAGCTTTTAAAAGGAGTGGTTAAAGCTTCGCAATTAAAAATATCTGTTTTTAAAATTAACCGAGTGGTTTCTTTTAAATTGTTCCAACGATTAAACTTTTGGTTTATTTTCTTTGCATTATAAATAATGCGTCCCATCATTAACCTATCATTGCAGAAAACAACGAAAATACAACGTCCTCTTATGCCATCCGCATTCGCTATGGGGTCCCGTCATTACCCGTTAGGTTACTTAACTAACGACAGAGCGGGGGCTGGGCTAGCGCGGGTGTAAAACATAAGTGACGTCTAAATAGCTATCGTATATATAGATATTTTACATTCGTCTGACGCAATGATATTCATTCCAGATCACAGATGAACTTAATTGGATTTGCAAGCAATCCGTGTTTGTTTTGAGCCTGCAACAAAAGATGGATTACACAGTTATGATGAATAGCCATTACCCCACCCAAGACCCCAACGGGTATGGCAAACTACCCACCCGGCAGTTTGTGCACCCTACCTTGGGTCTGTCCTAGGAGCAAAAACAGTAAAATGAAATAATACAACGGTGGCTACAACCGCAACCTGGATGTGCCCCGCAAAATAATATTACAACAAATTACATTTACATCAAATGAATTAAATAATAACCCATCACATAACCCCGGCTATACATCACAACAGTCCAACACAGTTCATATGCACAAACAGATAAAATCCATTACAGAAATGTGCAACCCCCTGCCAACCGACATACTAGCAGTTAGGGGAGGTTTACGAACACATTATGCAAACACAGATATAATCCAACAAGCAAATACTGTATAATTTCGATCGATTAAACACTTTTAATTTTGCTCCAATACTTCTCTGTAAATCTGAAACCTGAGCAAAAATTAAAATATTCCAGAAAATACCAAATATCCCAGAGAACCAACACAGGAAAATTGGGTTCCTGAATCGCCAACTGGGCGGCGGAATAGCGGCGGATTGGTGGGATCCACCGCGGTTCCGCGGCACTTTAGGCAATTCAGGGGCCCAATTTTCTTGGGTGTTCTTCTAATGTCATTTCAAGCTTTCTGAACATCCCTGAAAAATTTTTGGACTTCATTTAAAAATCGACAGAAACTTATGATTTCGGGCTTTTCCGGTTTCGTTTTTTTCGTTCAAAATTCATACAAATTTGCAAGTAAGTTATTTATTATTTAGCGAGGCTCTGATACCACTGTAAGTCGATGTCCAACACCCCACGACTTGCGGGGAGGTGGAAATATGAAAAACGATCTTGTTTCTTGCTTAAACATCGACTAACCGCACGAATCGAAGCTAAACGATAACTAACATGAAACATAGAAGTTCTATACTACTATGTTTAGGGATTATACCTAACGAATCATGTCATTCGTCTTTGCGAACTACACCTCCTCCTCGGCCTTCTCGAAGTAGTAGACGATCCACCCGAGAGCTTTACTCCAAGCTTAGCCTCTAAACTTGAGGCAACTAACCTTCTTTAAGTGCTAATCAAAGAAGCTAGGTGATATAGAGTGATGGTTATGGTTTAATTAGTCTAACTAATCCTTGTACTCAACACATGAGAGGGGAGGATTAGGGTTTGAAGAGGGAGAGCTTGAGGAGAAAGAAGATGAACATAATAATGAAGTGAGAATAATGAGTTATCATAATATATATCAAGCATTTCTTTAAATCAAGAAACGAAAGGATAATGTTTTACAACCATGCTTGATAAATATCTAATGGTGATTCACATCCATGAGTCATGAAGAAATAATTACATGAATGAATCATCCATATGACTCACTAATCACATTCATTGTATATGCCACCTAAACCCCCTTAGTCACCACCTTCTAGAAGCTTCTCGCGCAATTACGAGAACGCCCCTCCTTTCCGCAAAAATACGAAAAAACTTTAGACTGTATAAATCCAATAACCGGATACCAGTAACTGGCTTAAACCAAAGCCGACTGGTAAAAACTGTCCGAAAGTCGTACGTGCGTAAACACACGTATGCGTCCGAACCCTTGTCGTAAAACCATACGACCTCTATATCGTTTCGCCTGGAGTAGGGAAACTCTCTGTGTGGGACTCTAGAGACTCGACTACTACGCTGGCAGTGGGTTTAACCATAGACCGCAAGCGGCACTAGCTGTACGTAACGGTCCCCAGGTAGATGTTGATAAGAAGGCCGATGAGGAAACCCATCCGAACTCCTACTGAGTCTGATGTGACAATCTCCATACAGTCCGGTCCGTTCGTCTAAGACTATCGCATATCGGGCCTAGGGGGCGGCAAGTGTCAGTCCCCTAATAGCGGTATAAGTCGTGTCAGAGCGAAGCCTATTACATCCTGAGAAACTACTGGAACCTACCAGCAAATCTCGCTTTCCCTGGCTAGGGACTTTGCGTAATGGCTCTCTGACACAGCGCGATATCAACCCCCAATGCCGGGAGAGACGAATCATGTCTAACCGCCACTGCCTCCAAGTGCTCGGGACTGCACCCAACTGCTACCTGTTTGCACGACTCCTTTGAGCCGTGGTAGGGTAGCAATCTAAGAACAGTGGGACACACTCGAGGCGAAGTAGCAGTGTCAAGTCTGCGGACTATGCTGTACTCATGTCACCTGGGAATTGTTCACTGACGACTGGTATAAAACCAACCAACAGTTCCCTGTGAGTCATGTCCGGTGTACTCGTAACCTAACGAGCACCTGCATACTATCTCCAGTACGACGTACTGACGGCTGTGGGACAGACCATCTCCCCAACTGGGATGAGAAGCGTACACACTAGTCTACTCCGGAGTATCGATGCCCTGTCTCGATAATCCAACGACTAGGGACCTGAATAAGGATGTGCTTGTAGACTACCCATCCCCCACTAGTGTGACTGTCATCACAACGATGGTAGTCAAGCAAGATCCTAAGAGCTCTATCAATACGTATACTCACATATTAAGATAGAAAAACCAAGTAGCATACTACCATGTTTAGGAAGACTGTTATATACATGTGAATATCCCAAGCTTCCATTAAGTAATATACAAACTAGTATGATACAATAATGGCCCCTAGGGCATATACACTAACAGAGATACTAGAACACATGTCCTTAGTGCAAGTGGGAGATTGTTAGGAATATGTATGTATGCCCTAGAGGCCATTATTGTATGATATAGTAGATGGTTGGACATATATATATAGAGGACTTTCTTGCTCGACATGATAGTATGCTATCTGGTTGCTTTTTTATCTTAACATGTACATTTGTATTATTATACCATCTCTCTGATACATGTTGATAAAACCCTTAGGATATTTGCTTGACTACCAAAACTATGATGCGGATCATACTGCTGGGACTTGTGTAGTCCACAAGCACATCCTTTAAATGTTCCTAGTCGAAGGAGTATTGAGACAGGGTATCGATATTCCAGAGTAGACTAGTGTGTACGTTTCTTGACCCTATATAGGGCGATGGTAGATCCTATAACCATTGGCGTTTGACATCAAAGATTATACACAGGTGCTCATTAGAGTATGGGTTCACCGAACATGACTCGCCGAGAACTCCTAGTTGGTACGATACCTATCGTCGGATAGCAGTTCTCTGATGACACTTGTACAGGTTAGTCTGTAGACCCGAGATCGTCATAGAGTCTTGTGTGGTCCCCACTGTGCTTTGATTTCCTCCCTACAACGGCTCAAAGGAGTCGTGCAAACAGGTGGATTTTGGGTACAGTCCTGAGTCATATAGAGGCAGTGAGCGATAGGAGGGGTTTCGTCTCTCCCGATATAGGGAGTTGATGTTGCGCTATGCTCGATTGGCTATAACATTAAGTCCCTGGCTATGGTTGACGAGATTTACTAGTAAGAGTTATCAGTAGTTTCTCGAACCGTTACGAACCACACATCGGTATGACTTATCAAGTTACTGGGGTCTAAAGATTCTACCCCTAGACTCAATATGCGACATATCAGACGAAGAGACCGGACTGTACGGAAAGTGTTACTTATAGGCTTCATAGGATTTTAGACAAGCTTGCCTGTTGATCTTCTATTCGCTCAATACCTGGATAGTCGTTACGTCCAGCTAGTACCGCTGACGGCTTGTAGGTAACTGATGTGATCATTACCTACTGCTGGCGTATTGACGAGTCTTTAGAATCCCACACAGAGGTTTCTTAGTTCAAGGGAAACGAAGTAGGGCATATATATTGATATGTGCGGGGGCCTAATTAAATACGTGTATGTGATACCGTATTCTAATCTGGCGGTTGTATGTCATCGGTTAGGCTATGTGTGATATAACCGGATTATTGAATCAAGTGTTGATTTGATAATGTGATATACATATAAATGATATTAGTCGGTTATATGTGATATAACCGAATTATTAAATCAAGTGTTAATTTAATAATTTGATATATATTATATTTGATATAATTATATATTAACTAATATTTAGCTTACTAATTATTTTCTTAATATATATATATATTTGATATATGTATATATATATATATATATTATATGAAGCATGGTTGGATTTTCTATTTTGTGAAAATAGAAAATGAGGTGGAAAAATGAGGAGACTTTTGTGGTATGGTGCAAAGCATGGCTTGATGAATTTTTTATTCATTGTCCTACACTATTGAAGCATGGTTACAATTCTATATTGATGGATATTGGTTGCTTCAATAATGTAAGGGTTTTAAGCCATTCTTTACGTGGTTCATTTTTTCCTTAGCCATTGTTCATCTCAGAAAACTGCATTTTAATACCGCTCATTCATTATCTATTTATTTATATATCGGTGCTATTAATCAGTGTCTGCTCAGTAATTACAGATTACAGGTGTTCGTGATTAAGTACTGGAAACTAACTCAATATCATGAATATAGCGTTTGGGAGCCAACACAGCAAACAGAACAGAAAACCGACCGATATCTAAAGAGCTTTTGCAAAATAAATGTGTGCACACAATTTTGGTCCAACACATACAAGTGTGCACATGATCTTTGATGGCTTGGACCATGGTAGGGTTGTCTTGGCACACACAAATGATGAATTGTGCAACTAGTGGGCACATGTGAGTGTGATGGGTAATAAATGCAAGTTGTGATGCGAGTTAAAGGTTTGATTTCCCTCCAAAACTACTGGGTACAATATAAGCTTCTACAAAGAAAACAAACAGCACCAGGATGATATTGGAGTTGACAAGAGACAACCACATCAATACGAGCCCATGTGCTCGGATTTGAACCGGCCACACCCTCATAGAATCCGAGCTCGCCGCCCCCCCTTGCCCCATTTATCCCCATCTTTTCCCTGTCTCTTCTTTGCAGTCACATCACCTCATTCTTATTACTTTTTAATCTTTTTTTATGCCAATAAAAACCAGATCAGTGAGAAAGGGAAGGGATCTCTCATGTTGTCTCATATATTCTCACATAGTATATACATTTTGATAGTTTTCTTTTGTTTTTGGTTTAGGCTTGAGAGTGAGTGGACTATCAATTGGTCTCTTCATCTTCTTCCCTCTTAAAGCTTTCTCTTGAGAGCTTCATTATGGAGGTTGAATAAGTAACTAATATCTTGTACCTCTTCTTCAAGTGTTAATATATTGCTTTCCTTTCTTTACTTGCTTTGCTTTTCTTTTTATTATGTGTAACTAATATTCTTTGGTTGTGGTTATGGTAAGGAAGTGAAATGAAAGGCTTTGCCTCCTCCTCCTCTTGTGATTGTTTAAATTGCTTAATTTTGATTGTAAGCTTAAAATTTCTAAATGGAAGTGTTCGATACGATATGATGATTTTGATGGTTATTTATAACCTTTATCTCATATTCTATTCCTTCATATCACCATTTGCAAGGTTAAGCTTAGAATCAATTGTGTGTTAAACTTACTAGGTAGTTGAGATTTGACATGTTGCTTATGTTTCTTGACACCTTTCATTCAAGCATATACCATATACTCTCACCAGCCTACTTGGCAAGTGTAATACCTACTTTTACTTCTTATTTGCAAATTGATGTGTATTGATGTTGTATACTTGCTAACCAGTGTGCTTAGTATTGATACATCATGCCTGGACATAAAGATGGTAAGTGAGAACGTAACGGAATCGTTTCGTATTTGCATCGAATATCGGAATTTGATGATTTGTGCTTCGCAACCGCATCAAAAAGTCATGCTTCATTCCGGGATCGACGTAAGGACGGACAACTCATGATCAAGGGAGCGTCGAAGGAATCGTCGTGATTCGACCTTCCGAGCCAAAGCCACAACCACTTCTTTCTTATCTTTTTTGCTTGCTTTTCTTTGTTTTCGTATTCTTTATTTTAGTGACAAAACCAACCCATTAAATCACAAGACCTAATACACAATTTTCTGCGGATTGACCCGTACTTGCCGGCTTGCTATAACGCGCCGTGCACTTGCGGTTTATAAATTTTAAAACGAGAACGATCTCGTGTGCGCATTCCATTTCCTTAAAATCATATCCGTTTCCAAAACATACGCGTTTGCGCGCGCAGGTGAATTCCCAACAAGTTTTTGGCGCCGTTGCCGGGAATTTGGTAGCATTGGGTATTGTTATTTCTGGTTCTTACTAACAAAACTAACTATTAACTAAAAATTTTCAAAACTAACACTAACTAACAAATTCTTTTCGCTTTGTTCTCTGTCTTTGTAACTTGCTAGCACTCTGTGATTCAACTGAAAAATCAAGTTATACCATAATAGCACTTAGATAGCCTAGAGAACCCACACAAAATTACAGCCCCTCTCCTCGGATTTCGACCGGCGACATCATTGAATTATCCGAGCTCGCCGGCCTAATGAGGGTGTTATTGATTTTTTCTTTTTATGTGATCTCCAGTGTATTGTCAGTACTCTAGTGGTATTGTTTGATTTTTATAATTTTGAGTGTGCAGGAATTGGGGCATATATATCGCTTTTTGACACTAAATGTCGTATTTTCCGACATTTCAAGTTATTCACGGAATTACGACCACCGATCGTGCGAAGCGAGACTCAAACTCAATTTCAAGACGTTAGTAAAGTATAGTGTCAAAGATCTGGATAGTTTGACCCGCGCAAGAGAGCAATCAAAGACTCGGATCACTTCAAAGGGGTTTTCTTAACCAAATCACATCGGTACGTATTTCCAAACACATTCTTCTCGAATCCGACGCATTCCACTATTCTATCTTCTGCAGGATTCTTAGCACAAGCTTGCCACCAATTGAACAGAGAACTAACCATATTTTTTGCAGCGCTTAAATTTAAACGAAAAAGAATTGCTTAAATTGCTTGATGTCTTGAATTCTTTTATTGATTGTGCATTTGCATCTTAATACGGATTTAAGGGCAAAAAGACCAAACAAGATACGGTAAAGGATTTCATCACCTTTTTCTGTAGCCCACAAATCACAAAACTGCATTCTTGTATACTCACAGTAATTTAAAATTAGCTAGAACTTTGACTTTAAAGACTTCGTGCTCATTAGGAGAAGTTAACTGTGTTTAGAACACCACTTAACGGTATATTATTCACGGGGTGTCTAGACAAGTGTTCAAAAGAAGGTGAAAACCTCCCCCTCTCTCTTGCACTTGCCCGGCTTCGTGATCTGTATATCTTGAGCCCGTTTCTCGACACAGTTTTACTTCAACAATCAGGTTCTTGAGCAGGTCCAGTTAACTGGTTTAACATAAACTGCTCGGGGTGTGATATTCTTAGTTTTTGTGACATTTGTGAATTCTTGTTAATATGGGTGATACACGATTTAATTCAATTTTTCACAATTCTTATTCATCTGTTTATACTCAGTCCCAATTCTTTCGTTCAAATTGCCACGATTCTTCCCACGTTCACGAAAATTGTCCTTCTCTAGGGGGTGACCAACCGTGCCAAATTTTTTATAACGGCCACCTACCTAACACTCTTAAACCCAGCCCACTTCAATTAGAAACCTAATGATTGAAGATTTAGAGAAAGAGGTCGACAGATTAACTGCTTTAGCATCACCACCGTCACAACCCTCTCTTCCTGAAACAACTGACCCATCCTTAGGGAATGATGGTGAGATAGATGCTAGGTTGACCGCTTTAGAGAAAGGCATTAAAGTGATGATTGCGGTCGAGAATCAAACAGCTGCAACGCTAGCCCTGTGTATACAGCAGTTTGAGCAATTGTTTCACGCTCAAGCTCAATCTTTGGCTACAATTGAAGAGCATGTAGCTGTAGTGATTCTCAAGAGTGAACACAATCAATTAGAAATATCTGTCATCTAGGAAGTCACCCAAGTAAGATAAATGATCAATTGAATTTTGATGATTTCATCAACGACGATGCAATTGAATTGACTAAGTGTTATCAGGACATACAAGAAAGACCACCGACTGATTTTTGCATTCCTATTTTAGATGAGGAATCTTATGATTTTGACGGGTATGGTTTGAATAGATTGTTAGAAGAGATCAATGATCAGGAACCCTCGATTTTTGTATCACCTAGTGATATTGTTTCGGAAGAAACGTTAGGGTGGGAACCTACCTTTTTGAATGACATGAACATATCTAGATATGAATATGATAGGGAAGAACGTGTTTTGGGAATTGTGAGCTATAGCAGTGAGTATAGGATTGTGCATAATTATAGGGAGGAAGACGGCCCTGAAAAATAGTCATTCATACAGAGTTTTGAAGAATTATTTGCGGATGAACTTGATATCCTCGGTGAGTTTGAGTCAGGATCAATTAGGGAACATCCAATGAACCTTTCATTTTCCAAATTTTTGGCGGATGAAATCCAGTTTTAAACAAGATTGACTCTGAAACTCGACATGTGCTTTTTGAACATTCAAGTCATCCGGGCAACAATTCGTTGACCTCTATCATTTTCACGTTCAACATCTTCTGATCTCTACTCATACACACCCATTCCCTTCACTGACAACTAACATATTCTTTTTATTTTTATTTTTTATATACATATTCTTTTACCGGCCTCTACATTATATCGATAATTTTTTTTGTGGCTGGTATTAATTTCTGGACTAACAATATCGTTTAGCTTGTGAATACTGTAATTAATCTTTGTTTTTCATAGTTTTTTTTTGAAAATAAGATCTCACCCGTTAGGGGGTGAGTGCTGAGGTTTGGGGACAGCGTTGATTTAACTTCTGTTTGAGTAAAATTGTAAAAAATGGGGTTTCCTTTTTGTTTGGGGTGTTTTTGTAAAATTTCCTTCATATAGTCATAGACCCCTGACCCCGACCCTTTATCCTCATTACTCAAACAGATCTGAAACTCTTCTGTGCTTTCCCCTCACCTTCCTCCAAAACCCTAGCCCATCTCTTCAGAATCCGACCAGCGACAGCATCGCAAATTCCGGCGAGGCTGGTCTCGTTGTCCCCGATCGCCGTTTTCTTTTGTCAAGGTTGTAAAATTCTCTTCCCCCCTCTCCTGCACTGCTAAAATTTTCTGCAAATTTCACCAACCCACAAATCATGGCCCCTTTCGAATTAGAGCGAAATTTTGTCGATATATTCACCCATGAGGTGTTCGGGAGCTATTTCAATGCTGTTATCCGACAGTTGGGGTGGGAGTTTTTGTTGTATGGGGAAGAGGGGTTATGTTCTTGGGAACACTTGGTAGATGAGTTCTATGACGCGTTTAGAAATGGTGAGGTACTCCAGGATCGCATTAGATTTCACTTTCAGGGTAGACGGGAGGTATTTTCAGCTGATACGATATTCAATGCCACCAACATCCCGATCCGACCTGGTTTTCAAAAACCATTAGAGCTGGCCCAGTATAGGACGATTATGAGGGACAAGTGTGAGTTACGAGATGCTGGGCTGAATGCCCAGCAGATTTATAGAAACATCTATACGTCTTGCCGCTGGGCTTACCGTAACATCAGGGGATCGCTCGAGTTTCATCTTTTCCAGCGATTGTGGGGCACATGGTTCATTGTTTAATGACCAAAGATTATCAATTTTGCATGGCGAGCATGCTATTTGCCACAGTCAAGGAAAGTATCGCCGCACACAAATCTTTACTTCCAGTCCTCGTTACCCAAATTTGTCGCTGCTATATGGAGGACTATGACTTTGCGGCCTGCCTTTACGATGTATGACACCGTCCCGATGGAGATAGAGATAATCTCACCAGGCTACACAGACCCCAGGAGTGAGCAGCAGATTTCGTCACCTACCGACCCCATCGAGCATGCGGCGCCGCAGACTTCCTCAGAGATTTACTTAGGAGAAGACGTTCCGACAGATCCCTATGAATTACACAGGATAGAGGTCCGCGGCATCAAGACTTTGATCAGGCAGAATAAGGAAATAAAAGAACAGCTCAGCCAGATCTTAGCAAACCAAGACGAAGCAAGCGGAAACAGCAGAGCCAAGGGCAAAGCCAAGCGACGATGAGGACATCGTCATATTCAGTTTGGGGGTACTGCTGTTTTGGTTGTATTTTGTATCTGCATATAGTTTGCATGTGCATATTTCCTGCATTTCAGCACTTACATTATGTAATTTTTCTTTTCTTTTGTATGTAGCCGCATTTCATATCTGCTTTTGTATTGCCTTGTATTGAAAAACTTATAAAAATTGAAAATATTCTTCAAAAATATAAAAATTTGTCATATTAGCTAGCGGGGAAACTTTGATTCAAAGTTTGACGGTTCGGTTGATAAGTTAGAAATAACTAAATCCTTGTTGTGAGACTGACGACCCGAAAAATAACCCTCCTTTGTGTTTAACCATAGCTGATATAAGTCTTTTCTAACACTTTACACGTGTCATATATGTTTTGAGAATTTGATAAATGACTGATATATCTGAAAAACTTTTTAAAAAATTGATAAACATCGTTAGGATCAAGCAGGTTTGTTCTGAGTTAAGCAAAATATCAAGAATAGTTCATACAGTGAAGTAGATATGAAGAATTTTATTGATATTTTAATAGAAGCTATATGTCTGAAAAATAACCTATCTAGAGCCTTGTTGGAGTAATTACACACCTTATCCACATGTTACGTCTTCAGATTTAAAAGAAAAGCTGGCTATATCTCCGTTTTCACTGAGTTCAGAATATTTTAAAATAAAATGAGTCTTTTGTTTTGTGGCCTTGGTAACTTGGGTAATTAAGTCCTTGGGGTGTCTCCACACCTAATACCCTAAAACCATTTGGTTTAGGAGTCATTGACCCAAAACTCTCTAAGTTTCCAATCGCCAAATAAAACAAGCAAAGCAAGTGTTCTCTCCGAGTTAAAAGTCCTCGCGGTTCTTTGTAGGAGAATAATCTTGGCGGAGACGAGTTTTCTATTAAAACAGTTTTTTCACGGAGATATGAATGTATATTTATATAAGACATTTTGCACGATAACGAAGGGTGTGTATGAACAAAAACAGGTAAAAGATAGGAGTGAAGAATAAGACGAAGGTTCTCTGTTAAAAACGATTGAAATTCTGACTTGAAACCTAACTTGAGAACAAAAACTTGACAAATCTTTACTCCTTTCAAACTCGTGTGATCATTTAGAAGTCTATCCTGATCTGTAATTATGACATGATGACCCTAATCAAAATTCTTAAAACCTTATAGACACTATCCGCACTATCACTTAAAGACGCGTATGAGCTTATGTTAAACAAATTGCGAGAAGTGAAAAATAGGGTTTAACGTTTCTGACTTGGGTAATTGAACTTCTAATTTTGATCTCTAACTTAAGATTAGAATCAACAGTTTCTCCACGACGCTAACTTGACTGGATTTTGTGGGTGTAATCCGCTGAAAACCCTCAGGAGACAACACTCCTCCTACTAGGGACACCTAGAGATTTAACGGCATGTTGCACATGCTCAGTTCAATCGCGTTCCCTGCGAAAGTGAGGCAAGGATTTTTTGTTTTGCTCGGGATGAGCAAAAGATAAGTTTGGGGGTATTTGTTCATCTCAGAAAACTGCATTTTAATACCGCCCATTCATTATCTATTTTGTTATATATCGGTGCTATTAACCAGTGTCTACTCGATAATTACAGATTATAGGTGTTCGTGATTAAATACTGGAAACAAACTCAATATAACGGATATAGCGTTTAGGAGCCGACACTGCAAACAGAACAGAAAACCGACCGATATCCAAAGAGCTTTTGCAAAATAAATGTGTGCACACAATTTTGGTCCAACACATACAAGTGTGCACATGATTCTTTGATGGCTTGGACCATGGTGGGGATGGCTTGGCACACACAAATGATGAATTATGCAACTAGTGGGCACATGTAAGTGTGATGGGTAATAAATGCAAAAAGTTGTGATGTGAGTTAAAGGTTTGATTTCCCTTCAAAACTACTGGGTACAATACAAGCTTCTACAAAGAAAACAAACAACACCAGGATGATATTGGAGTTGACAAGAGACGGCCACATTAATACGAGCCCATGTACTCAGATTTGAACCGGCCACACCATCATAGAATCTGAGCTTGCCGGCCCCCTTTTCCCCATTTATCCCCATCTTTTCCCTGTCTCTTCCTTGCAATCACATCACCTCATTCTTATTAATTGTTTAATCTTTTTTGGTGCCTATAAAAGCTAGATCAGTGAGCAAGGTAAGGGCTCTCTCATGTTCTCTCATATATTCTCATATAGTGTATACATTTTGATAGTTTTCTTTTGTTTTTGGTTTAGGCTTGAGAGTGAGTGGACTATCACTTGGTCTCTTCTTCTTCTTCCCTCTTGAAGCTTTCTCTTGAGAGCTTCATTATGGAGGTTGAACAAGTTACCAATATCTTGTACCTTTTCTTCAAGTGTTAATATATTTCTTTGTTTATTTGTTTTCCTTTCTTTACATGCTTTGCTTTTCCTTTTATTATGTGTAACTAATCTTTTTTTATTGTGGTTATGGTAAGGAAGTGAGATGAAAGGCTTTGCCTCCTCCTCCTCTTGTGATTGTTTAAAATGCTTAATTTTGATTGTAAGTTTAAGATTGCTAAATAGAAGTGTTCGATATGATATGATGATTTTGATGGTTATTTATAACCTTTATCTCATATCATATTCTTTCATATCACCATTTGCAAGGTTAAGCTTAGAATCAATTGTGTGTTAAACTTACTAGGTAGTTGAGATATGACATGTTGCTTATGTTTCTTGACACCTTTCATTCAAGCATATACCATATACTCTCACCAGCCTATTTGGCAAGCGTAATACATACTTTTACTTCTTATTTACAAATTGATGTGTATTGATGTTGTATGCTTGCTAACTCATGTGCTTAGTATTGATACATCATGCCTGTACATAAAGATGGTAAGTGAGAATGTAACGGAATCATTTCATATTTGCATTGAATATTGGAATTTGATGATTTGTGCTTCACAACCGCATCGACAAGTCATGCTTCATGCCGGGATCGACGTAAGGATGGACAACTCATGATTAAGGGAGCATCGAAAGAATCGTCGTGATTCGACCTTCCGAGCCAAAGTCACAACCACTTCTTTCTTATCGTCTTTGTTTGCTTTTCTTTGTTTTCGTATTCTTTATTTTAGTGAAAAACCAACCCATTCATTATTTGTTGAACCTTAAATCACAAGACCTAATACACAATTCCCTGCGGATCGACCCGTACTTGCCGACTTGCTACAACACGTCGTGCACTTGTGTTTTATAAATTTTAAAATGAGAACGATCTCGTGTGCGCATTCCATTTCCTTAAAATCATATCTGTTTCCAAAACATACGCGTTTACACGCGTGGGTGAATTCCCAACAGCCATTTTCTTGAGCCCATCTCTCTAGCTCTCTCCATTTTCTTCACCTCCACCTCCAAGTCCTAACACTCACATGAGTTGTGAAACCTAGGACTTGTGAGGATCCTAGTGAGCTAAACACCCCTACTTCACCATCCTACACTAGATTAGCACTTTGGTGTAGTGTGTTTCTTTCAATAAAGATAGTTTAGTGAAGAGGTAATTTGAATTAGAAGAGCTTCGGGTGGATCATCTTCGGCACAAATATCGCAAAGGAAACTTGATCCAACTTCAAGTGGTGGCTAATGGAGTCGCATAGACTACTACATGGAGCTTTGGAAGAGAAGGACACGGTCTACAAAGGTTGTAGTTTCTTTCTCTTAGTGTAAAGTTTATATGGCTAAAACCCTAATCATCTAGTTTAGATTCTAGGTTAGTCTAGCTTAGCACCCTAATTTTTTTAAAATAGCATGCTAGATATTTGTGAAAACCCAGTGGTGGTGCTAGGGTATACTTTCATTCTATAGATCCAGTTTAGAGACTTGGGGGTCCGATGTCAGGGACCTCTGAGGTCTCTACTATTGGATTTAGTAGGGGCAGAGACCTCTAGGGGTCTCCGCCATTAGCTTTGGTAGGGGCATGGATCTTTAGGGGTTCCCGCTATTGGTTTTATATGAAAGCGGGGACCTTTGGGGGTGTCCGCCATTAGTTTTATGACAAGGCGCGGGGACAGCTGAGGGTCCCGCCATTGGTTTTAATGGGGAGCAGGGATCTCTAGGGGCCTCCGCCATTGGTTTTATGATAGGGCGTAGACCTCTGGGTGTGTCCGCCATTGGCTTTTGTATAGTTTTGAGAATATATTCTGGGTATTTTATAGCTCCCTGATCAGTCGAAAATATTGCATGTTTAACACGTCAATTTCCTTACTATTTGCAATCATCTAAAGGTGTTCGGTATAAATATAGCACATATTAGCAAAACAGTTGTAAAATACCGAATAACTTGTGTTATATATTATAATCGGCATTTTGAGGGAAATTGAGTGTTTATCATTGCACGCATAATCTTTGTATAGCACAACACTTGTCTCGAGAATCTGTGCAGGAAATTCCAGGTAAAAGAGCCGAAACTGTTAAAAGTGCTGATAAAAATACGCCAAGTCCAAGACTTGAGATCTGGCAGTGAAAAAGAAAGATTTATAAGATTCCACACATCAGAAAAGTACCACAAAGTCAGCAACAATTAAACCTGGAAAAATCATGCAGCAAGGCCACCAATGGGCCGCGGATCCGCGGTCGTAGGGCCCTTTGCGCGGTGGATCCGCGGCCACGTCAACATGACATCAGCAAAGCTTCGCTTCAGACTTCTTCTTTCGAGGCCCACACTCATTTAAGCCAATGCAAATTCCAGAGAGCCCCAAAAGCTTCTGTCCGAACAACAAAGCATTTTGTTCAAGCTAAACACTTCCAAGCTTCTTAAGCAAGCCACATAACTACCTAAGCCTAAAAGCTTCTTCCTAACCTCCAAGCTTATCAAGGAAGCTAGCTCTAACTAACTAACTCTAGAACCTTCTACCTAACTGCCAAGCTTACAAGTGAAGCTAATCCTAACCTAGCTTCTAAAGGAAGCTAATCCTAATCAAGGCTATAAAAAGGACCCTAAGGCTTCACTCTCAAGGTTGTTGATTGTTGATCATTCCACATCATCCACCCACAAGTTGAGTGACATAACTTGTGCCTCAAAACCCTAATCCAATCACCAAAGACAAATTCAAGATCCCCGAGTACAAATCAAGTAAGAAGCCTTCAACCTTTTAGAAGCAACGTCGATCTTCAACCGAGCAAGTGATCCTCAACACGATCCGCGACTCACAGAGACGGTGCGGAGCTAAGTCGACGATCTAGTTCTTTCCTCGAATCTTGTAGATCTTGAGAGAATTGTAACAAAATTGTTGATTAATAAAAGGTGAAATTTCTTTATCTTGTTTATCTCTATATTTGAGCATTATGATTAGATCTCAATTCTTGATTGTGTTCTTTGATATGATACTTGAGTAAAAACTCCGCTCGTGGAGGAGTCAAGAGAATCAATAGATGATGATGATTAGATCTTGAAACGATTCTTAATTCCTATAAGTTTTGTAAACTTTTGTAAATTGAATCATTGACAATCTAGTTTCGAGCGAAATACCTTCTTGAATGTTTTCGCTCTTAATTAGAGATCGACGATTGGTGATTCAATTTACTCGAGGCTAGCTTTTGAATGAGAATCATCGAAAGGACAAAGGATGAGATGAAGAAAACCTAGTTTCTTCAAGAGATCCTTAAACCTCGTTGATCGTCATCGATCTAGTATCAAATCATTAATGGATAAGAAAACATAATCACAAGTCTTCATCACTTCTATAGATTCGATCGATTCCTACGAGCCTCATTACAATTCTTGAAATCTAATTCGATTTGGATATCATCAATTCTTGATTCTTGATTCTTGATTCTTGATTTTTAGTGTTCTTGATATTAGATCTAGATTTTGCTAATTCTTGAAATTCACTTTTATAAATCTTGAATTGAATTGCCTTTTCTTTTCTCTTTAATTTTCAATTCATCTAAATCAATTACGAGCAAATCTCACTTTCCCTATGGACGATCCGCACTCACTAACGAACCTACATCGACACCGTTATTGATTGTGGTTTACAAATTTCTTTGGTTGTGATTTCTATACATTTTCTACCTACACACCGAGAATTCAATTCAATCAAATGGCGCCGTTGCCGAGGATTGTGTGCTAATTTGTTCATTTTTGAAATTTGAGTTGAAAAATTTATTACATCAGAATTTTTAGATCAAAATTCGCGCAAACACTAAACGATTCGTTGTGATTTGTTGCGAGGAAATCTGGAATCCGTGGAGCGAGAGTAAAAATTTTCAGAGCATTCCAGAGAGCTCAAGGAGTGAACAAGAACTGTACCTGAAATTTTTGTGCAGGTTTCTTATCATCTCATCGCGGAAGCGTGGCATTAGACGCTTAAAGTGGCGGATCCGCGGCGTGACTAGCAGGTCTCTGTATGAAATTTTCTCAGGTCCTCTCTGACTTTCTTATCTCCTCCTTGATCTGCTTCAATAACCAATTTCTGCAGGTTTCTTTGCATAAATTCGCAGCGCCGCAAAAAGCAAAAATTGTACATGTTTGATCTTGGTTGTTTCCATTTTAATACGGAAATTAAGGGGCAAAGACCAAATTTAGATTAGGTGGGGAGTTCATTACCTTCCTAAGCCCCGAAAATCACAAAACTGCATCCGCGGTACCCTTATTAATTAAAAAAATATCTAGACATCACTCTAAAGACCGTCGCACTCACTTAGGACAGGAGAAGGTCGTGGGTAATCTATTGCTTATCCGCGCTTATTTTGTGGTGTCTAAAGCAAGTGTGTCTAAGGCAAGTGGTTACTTAATTAGGCCCACTACTTACGTAATGGAGAACCTTCCACTTACCTGGCACTTACCTAGCCACAGGAGAGATAAAGAGGTAGTAGAGAATTGATCCTGCGATTTGTCTTCTGGCAGTTAGGAGCAGTCTAAAGACTTGACCTAGGTGACCATTAGACTTAGGGTTGTGTGTGGATTTTTTTTTGTGATTTGCATTTTTTCAAAAATCCGTATCTTTTTCAAAACAAACACCAATCCATATTTTCCTTAATTATCACAACGCTGCCACTTGTGCTAAACCGTTTAGTGCAAGCTCGGCTGGACACGGGATTCTAGTGCCCGTTTTGTCCGCGCTTCCCCCGTCGACCCTAAAGTCGGTATTTCTACATTTTCTTTTTCCCACCACCCACCACCACCGCGATGGACGGATTTCCATCAAACTTTTACACCACTCTGCCACCGCCCGCTGGTGGGCAGAATCCTCTACCCATTTCTCTCCAAGAAAGATGCTATCTTTCACGTGTTCCCCTTCCCACCTGTCTTTCTACACCACCAGCCAATGGGGACAATTTTGAAATCAACCCCCAATTCATCAAACTATTACCTAAATTTCACGGTCTTGATTCTTAAGACGCATACGTTTTTATCTCCAAATTTGAAAACGTATGCGCAATAATTGGAACGTCACAACTGTCTGTGGATGCTCTGCGTTTACGTTTTCTCCCATTCACTTTGTGAGACTTAGCCGAGAAGTGGCTTTATAATACAACCGCACATTTTATTTCAAAATGGGATGAATTTGTTGCAGCATTCCTTAAGAAATTTTATCCCAATCATAAGACCAGCCGTGTTCGGAGCGAAATCTTCAAATTTACCCAACTTCCCAATAAACCCTTTTGGAAATGCTTTGAACGGTTCATGGATCTTCTTTTACAATGCCCTCATCACGGAATCTCCAGATGGAATTTGTGTCGAATTCTCTATGAGGGTATTGATCTCACTACTAGACAGATGCTTGAAACCATGTGTCATTGCCAATTCCTATCTAAAGATGATAGTGAAGCTTGGAAATACCTAAAAGATTTAGCTTAAAACACATTGCAATGGGAAAGTGTTAGACCACCACCGCCTAGGGAAGATGTCAATCAGCTCGATGTTTCCATCATAATGAGAGCCGAAATGGCCACAATACAAAGGAAGCTCGACGCTATAGAAAACAAAATCGCTTCAGCCTCCCTAAACCAATACACACTTCCCAAAACTGTCTGTGGCTGCTGTTCAAACCCTTCACATTTGACGGAAGAATGTCCTTTGAATGTACCGTTTCAAGGTCACACTAACGCTGCATTTTACCAAAGACCTAGAAACGATCCTTCTTCTTCCTCATATACTCAAGATTGGAGGAATCACCCTAACTTTGCTTGGAACCAATCACAAACTCAAAACACGGTTCCAAACCAAAACAATTTCCAAAGGGCTCTTCCACCACCACAGCAACCACTTCAATTGAGTCAGCACCCCTTCCAATCACAAAACTTTCAAAATCTGGTCAACACACCTGCACCAAATAATCCTTTGCAGTTGACCGGTACTGATGAATCCTCTTCACTCATGAATTTGCTTCTGACAAATCTCATGCAAGTTTCGGCTGAAATAAAGACTTCCGTCTATGATATAAAGAAAAACTCCACCTCTCAAGCTGAGAGTATTAAATCGATGGAAGCAGAAATTGCAAGATTAAAAACCGAATTGAGTGCTAGAGAAAAAGGGAATCTTCCAGCTCAACCCCTACCTGATCCTGGACCTTCACATTACACAAATGTCGATGCACTTACCACGTTGAGATCTGGAAGAGTGCTAGACAATCATGTGGGTGAACAAATTGATAATGATGAATTGATCATTAACAGCCCGGCTTCCACTTCCACTTCCACTCCCACTCCCACTTCTTACCCTATTTCGTCTAATTTACCGTCTTCTTCCGAGCCTATTCTCCATTTTCCCAAAGGCTCGAACCCTCCACCCACTTCATCCTTCCCACCCCCACAAACTTCTCCATAAATGTTGGACCCAACACTTATTGATAGAGCTCCATTTCCAAATAGGTTGAGGCCCAACAAACCCAATGCCCAAATGGAGAACTTGTGGACATGTTTAAGTAAGTTAACATCAACATCCCTCTCCTATATGCTATTCAACAAGTTCCGTCCTATGCGAAAACTCTTAAGAACATGTGCACTAGGAAGAGGAAGACTCAAGTGCCGAAAAAAGTGTTCATGTCGAGTACTGTAGACACGGCTTTTCCCCAACAATTACTAAGGAAACGTAAGGACCCTGGCTGTCCTACTATTTCTATTTCTATTGAGAAAAAACACATCAACCGTGCTTTACTTGACATAGACGCTAGTGTTAACTTGCTTCCATATTCAGTCTATGAGCAACTAGGTGTCGGAGTGTTAAAGCCCTCGAACATAACTCTCCAGATGGCCGACCGATCAATCACCAAACCTAGGGGTGAACTGGAGGATATGTTAATAAAAATCGGGGAATTTGTATTCCCTGTGGACTTTATTGTACTTGACACACAGCCTGTAGCGAACCCACAGAACCAAATTCTGGTGATTCTTGGTCGTCCCTTTTTGGCCACTTCCAATGCTATAATCAACTGTCGTAATGGTTCTATGACCCTATCCTGCGGGAATAGGCCAATTGAGCTGAACATTTACAAGTTGGGAAGTGTACCTTCCGATCCTCATGCTCGAGTATGTTCTGTCAAATTAATGGATGTCGACAGCAGCGAATTTGACGATCCTCATGATACTGATCTTGACTCTTTTCATATGTTGTTGTTTGACCCAACTATGTATCATACACATACGGACTCTTCCAACGAGTTGTCCGGGTCAACAACTAACACTGATTATGAACTGTTTTTGGAGTCTGAAGATCACCCCGTGCTTTATGATGACATTATTCTTCGGGGTATTGATGAGACTTTTGAGGAGATCTTCGCCGATGAACTTGCATTTTTAAAAAGCACGGGTGTTGAGATGAATCATCTCCCAAACAATGAAATTGAACCTCCACCACTTCTTCTGGACTATAAAGAGAATGCGAGTAATCCATCACAATCACTGAATCGTCTCTCCAAAACGAGACGCAAACACATTCTATTCCACCGCTTACCCTTTCCCTACTTCTTATTCCACCAACCGGTGCACTACACTGATAAAATCTTTGAATGGTTGGTGTTGACCTTCAGTCTTTGCAAAGCTTGGCATCGACCAATAATTTTTACCCCCTCTTATGATTTTCAATTTACATTGTTTAACTCAAGTTTGGGGGGGTATAATCTGGCTCTTGAAAAGAAAATTTTTACTCAAAAAATTGTGAGCCAAGAATAAGTTTGGGGGAGGATTTTCACGATCATATTTATTGCTCCCATTTAATAAATTTCCTCCCAAGCTTACATGTTTTTGAGATTTAGCGGATGGAAACAGTGAGGACACTGTTGAAAACAAGTTTGGGGAAGCTTTGTGCTTATTTACGCATCATTTGCATCATACTTTGCATAAGCACAAAACATTTAAAACCTATAAAAATTTAAAAAATTTCAAAAGATAAAAATATTTAATATTTAATTTTGTACATAAATAAGATAAAAAAAGATTAGATAATGAAAAATTGCATCCAAATGATTGGAAAAATTTAAGAAAACCAAGAAAATTAGAAGTTTTCTTAAACGAACTAGTAATAAGTAGTTATGGGTCGTTGTCCTAGGGGTTAGTAAGATGAAGAAAGTCACTAATATGAGGATAAAAATAAGTCTGAAAAATAGTTCCTATTCTGGAAGCCAAACATTTGAACGTTGATACCCTACTATACGCACTTACACACGTCTTGAAACTTGGGATAGTAGAAGATACCTTGAATTGCTCTTGTCTAAAAGCCAAAGTATGAAGGAAATAAAAAAATGAAAAAATTAAAATGGTGTTAAGAAAGAAAAAAAAATGAATACTGGTTTTGTTATCGCCAAGGCAGCAATAAAAAAATATAGCGAGAGTGCTTCATCACCTAGTGCCTTAGACCAACTGTTCTGGGAGTCACTGCTAAGCCTAAGGTGGTGCAAGACGAGGAAAATATACCGTATAAGCAAGCACATGAGTAATCGGTCGGTTAGTTCCTCAAGAAGTATTAACGGTCGCATGAAAATGTGTAAGCAAATTCATCTAAATATTCATTAATTAAAAAGTATTGAGGCAGATGGACAAGAGTATGATAGCTTGAATTGAATTCTCCGGGTGTAGGGATGTCTATTACACACACGTAGGGTTATATGATCGATATTTGGAAGAAAGATTGGAATGAAGAATAAAGGCGATGTTTTATTGAGGGATGATGTGATTTCTAACATCTTTTCATTAAGATAGGGCTCATGACAACCGAAAAGCTAGTATAGTTGGAAACTTTAATTTTCAAAGTCTTTCTTTTACAATTCTTATCTTTATATGTAACTTTCACGGCCTTCCTTTTATTATTGGATTTTGTAGGTGCAATCTGCTGAAAACCCTCAGGAGACAACACTCCTCCTACTAGGGACACCTAGAGGTTTAAAGGCTTGTTGCACGTGCTCAGTGCAATCGTGTTGCCTACGAAAGTGTGCTAGTTAGTTTTTCTCTTTCTTTATTTTCTCCTTCTCTTTCTAATAAAGCAGTTTGCTCGAGACGATCAAAAATAAGTTTGGGGGAATTTGATCAGTCGAAAATATTGCATTTTTAACACGTCAATTTCCCTACTATTTGCAATCATCTAAAGGTGTTCGGTATAAATATAGCACATATTAGCAAAACGGCTGTAAAATACCAAATAACTTATGTTATATATTATAACCGGAATTTTAAGGAAAATTGAGTGTTTATCATTGCACGCATAATCTTTGTACAGCGCAACACTTGTCTCGAGAATCTGTGCAGGAAATTCCAGGTAAAAAAGCCGAAACTGTTAAAAGTGCTGATAAAAATGCGCCAAGTCCAAGACTTGAGATCTGGCAGTGAAAAAGAAAGATTTATAAGATTCCACACATCAGAAAAGTACCACAAAGTCAACAATAATTAAACCTGGAAAAATCATGCAGCAAGGCTACTAATGGGCCGCGGATCCGCGGCCGTAGGGCCCTTTGCGCGGCGGATCCGCGGCCACTTCAGCATGACATCAGCAAAGCTTCACTTCAGACTTCTTCTTTCAAGGCCCACACTCATTTAAGCCAATGCAAATTCAAGAGAGCCCCAGAAGCTTCTGTCCGAACAGCAAAGTTTTTTGTTCAAGCTAAACACTTCCAAGCTTCTTAAGCAAGCCGCATAACTACCTAAGCCTAGAAGCTTCTTCCTAACCTCCAAGCTTATCAAGAAAGCTAGCTCTAACTAACTAACTCGAAAACCTTCTACCTAACTACCAAGCTTACAAGTGAAGCTAATCCTAACCTAGCTTCTAGAGGAATCTAATCCTAATCAAGGCTATAAAAAGGACCCTAAGGCTTCACTCTCAAGGTTATTGATTGTTGATCATTCCACATCATCCACCCACAAGTTGAGTGACACAACTTGTGCCTCAAAACCCTAATCCAATCACCAAAGCCAAATTCAAGATCTCCGAGTACAAATCAAGAAAGAAGCCTTCAACCTTTTAGAAGCGACGTCGATCTTCAACCGAGCAAGTGATCCTCAAGACGATCCGCAACTCACGGAGACGGTGCGAAGCTAAGTTGACGATCTAGTTCTTTCCTCGAATCTTGTAGATCTTGAGAGAATTGTAACAAAATTGTTGATTAATAAAGGTGAAATTTCTTTATCTTGTTTATCTCTATATTTGAGCATTATGATTAGATCTCAATTCTTGATTATGTTCTTTGATATGATGCTTGAGTAAAAACTCCGCTCGTGGAGGAGTCGAGAGAATCAATAGATGATGATGATTAGATCTTGAAACGATTCTTAATTCCTATAAGTTTTGTAAACTCTTGTAAATTGAATCATCGACAATCTAGTTTCGAGCGAAATACTTTCTTGAATATTTTCGCTCTTAATTAGAGATCGACGATTGGTGATTCAATTTACTCGAGGCTAGCTTTTGAATAAGAATCATCGAAAGGACAAAGGATGAGATGAAGAAAACCTAGTTTCTTCAAGAGATCCTTAAACCTCGTTGATCGTCATCGATCTAGCATCAAATCATTAATGGATAAGAAAACGTAATCACAAGTCTTCATCACTTCTATAGATTCGATCGATTCCTACGAGCCTCATTACAATTCTTGAAGCCTGATTCGATTTGGATATCATCAATTCTTGATTCTTGATTTTTAGTGTTCTTGATATTAGATCTAGATTTTGCTAATTCTTGAAATTCACTTTTATAAATCTTGAATTGAATTGCCTTTTCTTTTCTCTTTAATTTCCAATTCATCTAAATCAATTACGAGCAAATCTCACTTTTCCTGTGGACGATCCGCACTCACTAACGAACCTACATCGACACCGTTATTGATTGCGGTTTACAAATTTCTTTGGTTGTGATTTCTATACATTTTCTACCTACACACCGAGAATTCATTCAATCACTCCCCGACATTGGCAATTTTGTCAATGGGTCGTCTAACGCCTGGAATCTGAATTTTATGAGGCATGTCCAATATGCATATGCATATATTTTGTGCATTTACTTTATGCATTTATTCATCTTTTACCCATGTATATGCCTGTGAAGTCCATTATAGGGACAATCTCACGGGGAATAACTCCAAAGAGCATCCATATATATGGGGATAACTCCGAAGAGCATCCAAAAATAGGATAGTTTTTACTTGCATTCTAAAATTTAAATAGGAACATGTTTCCCCAATTAGAGCAAAGCTCAGTTCAAAATTCAAAATTTGAATTAAAGCTGCGCTTTTATAAAAGCGCTGCGCTACCACTAGCGCACCCCGTGCAAATCGCATAGGCGCTAGTGTTAGTTATATGTATGCCCTAGAGGCCTTTACTGTACATACGATATATATTGTAGTGGAGGCTAGGACATATATAGGGAGGACTTTCTTGCTCGACATGATAGTATGCTATCTGGTTGCACTTTATCTTAACATGTACTATGATTATCTATATGTTACATGTTGATAAAGCCCTTAGGATATGTACTCGACTACTGGGACTTTGATGAGATCATACTGGTGGGGCCACGGTAGTCGATGAGTACATCCTATAACAGTCCCTAGTCGTGGGTGTATCGAGACAGGGCATCGATGCACCAGAGTAGACTAGCGTATACGCATCTTGACCCATATGATGGGCGATGGATGATCCCATATCCATCGGTGTTTGACATGAAGGATGGTGTACGGGTGCTCAGTAGAGACTAAGTATACTGGACGGACTCGCCGAGAACTCCCAGATGGTATTATACCTTACGTCAGATGGCAGTTCTCCGGTGACACTGGTACAGAGTAGTCTGTTGACCCGAGATCGTCATAGAGTCTTGTGTGATTCCCACTATGCTTTGATTTCCATCATACCATGTCCAAGAGGGCGTGCAAAAAGGTGTCTTTTGGGTACAGTCCCGAATCACATAGAGGCAATGAGCGATAGGAGGGGATTCGTCTCTCCCGGTATAGGGAGTTGATGTTGTGCTGTGTTCGATTGGCTATAACCGGAAATCTTTGGCCAGGGTTGCTGAGATTTACTGGTAAGTGTTATCGGTAGTTTCTTGAACTGTTATAGACCTCATATCGACACGACTTATCGAGTTACTGGGGTCTGACGTTTATCACCCCTAGGCGAGATATGCGACATATCAGACGACGAGACCGGACTGTACGGGAGTGTTACTGATTGGATTCACAGGAGAATGTACAGGCTTTCTTGTTGATCTTCTGAGCGCTCAATACCTGGATGGCTGTTACGTTTAGCTGACCGCTTGCAGATTGCGGGTGTATGATATGATCATCACCTACTGCCAGCGTATTGACGATTATTTAGAGTCCTACACAGAGGTTTCTTGGCTCAGGCAAAACGAAGTACGAGAACATATATGATATGTGCGGGACTGAGGATAATACGATATGAGATATTGTATTCTATTCTCGCGATATTTGATATCAGCCGGGTCATCGGATCAAGTGTTGATTCGATGAATCGGTACGAATAAATATTAGTCGGTTATATGCGATATAGCTGGATTGTCGGATCAAATGTTGATTCGATAATTTGATGTATAATAATATATATGATATATTAAATTACATTAACTAATATTTGCTCACTAAAAGATTCTTTTTCTCACTCGGGTAATACATTGGTATATATGCGATATATGTTAAATGTATTATTTTATTTAGTTACAATAAATATTATATATATGATATATAATATTGTAACATAATATGATAACTAATGCGACATGTTTAGTAGAGATTAAACAAGATTAGGGTTTTAATTTGGGTTAATACTTTCTAGAAGATTCTAGAAGGTTTTCTTTTGTTTTGGAAAAGATATTTTCAAGTGACTCATTCTTAACCTAACCAAAACCCTAGCCTTGATTAATTCTCTACAATGGTTTAGTCAACCATGGTTGCATTATTGATCATCTTTATCCTTTCATTATTCATCACAAAAGGTTTATGAATGATTCTACTTCTTCTTCCTTCCTCTTTTCATGAAAAAGCTTTCTTGAGTTTTCTTTTGTGATGAAAGTGAGTGAGAAAAAGATTATAAATGAGAGCAAAAATCCTACTTCATCATTTTCATCTATCCTTGCCATTTAGATGAGGGTGTTCACATCATTTCATGAGTGATAGGTTGTGTTAGCGAAACTTCAAGGTAGATCATCTATGTTATCGAAGATCGAAAGCAAGGTTGCATCATTCTCTTCATGAAGCCTCTCGAGAGTCCAGAACACGATGATCGCAGTGAAGGGACCTCAACACGGAGATTAAGAAGTGAAGGACCGGATCTACAAATGTTGTAATCCCTGTCACTCAGTATTAAAGTGTTTAACATGCTTGTTTTCGCCTAAACCCTAGTTTAAAGATCCGGGTTTGGGTTGTTCGGCACGGCTAATTTTTTAATCGGGCATGGTTGATGCCTCGTAGAACCTTGTGCGCGTGCCTAGCAACCCTGAAGGGGTATCAGAGCCAAGCTAGAGGTTTAGGCGATGTCTAGACGAAATTTAAAGTCCGATCGAACCCGAGAACCCCGATAAAACCCCTTCTCTGGAAATTTTTCAAAATGTGATTTTTTATGAATTAAAAATGCTCAGAAAAATAAGCAGGGAAATATAGAAATTACTGTGAAGTACGGACCCTAGATTCAATCACGTGACCGCAGAACCGCGGCCAAACCATGCACGTGACCGCGGTTCCGTGGCTGAATAGTGATATTGGGGCCCACAACTTCACAGTAATATTCCTGGTTTCTTATGCACTGTTCTGGGAAGTTTTAATTTTACTCAAGTGTTGAGTTTTCTGGGTTGTATTGGGGACTCGTTAATTCGATCGGATAATTTAACTTCGTTTAATTTTTTCCGGATAATTTTTAGAAACTGTTAAAAAGTTCGAACGGATATCAATAACTCACTTTTTCCCCTGTCGGAAATTTTTTCAAAAGTTGGATTTTTTCTCGAGTTTAAGAATGTTCTAAGTCGTGCAAGTAATGCGGTGGGCCCTCTAGAAGACAACAAACCTTAACTCGTTTATGTGACCGTCTTGAAATGCCTCTAAACCTTAGGGTTTGGGGCAGTACGGCGTGCCACATGTGAGGCGTTGGCTTGACTCTTCTACGGCTGGACCATTGGTACTGTGGCATGTGATGGATGTTTTTAAACTGATTTCAAGTGTTGAGATATATTGGGGAAATCTTGGGTGTTTGATTATTCGATCGGAAAGTTTAACATTGTCTATTTATCTGGAATGTGATACAATATTTGGAATCCACATGTAGTTATGAGATAACTAATTTGAATGTTATAAATCTAGCAGTTCAGTCTCAATTGATCGGTTGCCACGGAATTTTTATATGATCAAAAGTCCGTCGCAATCACTTAGCGTACGCGGATACTCGCCGGGTAAACTTAACAGACAGCCACGCCCCATAGCCCCGACCAAGTGACTGTAGGAGAACCCCGTCGCCAAAAGCATCCGTTCGGGTGCTCGCGGCAGCGATGTTCCGCCTTAGTGCACTTCGTCGACTGCATCCGGGGGTGCGGCCGTCTACTAAAGTTTGCGATGAGCATTCGATCAGGATGTCGGGAATCTTGTTGAATTGCCCGACTTGATATTGAAAAGTGTTTTCGATAATGAGACTAAAATGCGGGGTTTATTATTGTTAGGCATGCGATGTCTAAGAAATTCATTTGGTTAGGCATGTGATGTCTAAGGTGGTTGCGGATTCCAACTGTTGTAGTTTTATACTTTCTTTTCTGTGACCGTAAGCATAGTATGTGGTGTATCGCCGGCTTCATTGCTATACATCAACGACAATCGGGATACGCATACTTGCTTACGTTGATGATATGAGTTATTATGTGTTGCTGTGATATGTTATATTGGATCGTCGCGTTTTGAATAGCCAAGGGTTTTATGTGAGATGAGAGTTTTTTCTTTTTCATTCATATAAAATTTATTTGTATGTAATATTCTTTTATTGGGGCACTTCCGGGCTGAGGATGATGTCACCTTTGTATATTATTTACTTTTCCGCATTAGGTAGATCCAAGGCGGGGAGCATAAGTAACCGGGTTCTAGGGTCCAGTGGGAGACCATCTCGAGGAGTCGAGACCGGGTCTCCTAACCCTAGAATTGGCAGTGTTGCTTGCCGCTCTCGTAGGGGTCTAGGGATGTGGGTTTGGCTATTCATCGCGACCGTGGAATCCGTGTATTATACAGGCTCGTACTAAAACACGGACGTCCTAGTATATCCAACATTTCATATATGTTCTTCTGCTGCAATGTTCTGTGATGAGATCATATATTACTGCCTGAGACGAATGTTTATATTATATATATGAGATATATGTTATATTGCAGATTTCGTTTCAAAAGAGATGCTTGTGAAGCATAATAAAATGGGACTTCATTAATGAGATTAATGAAACTAAAAGAAACCTAAGATGTTGTAGAAACTTGTTTAAAAAAAACGGTAGCTCTAGTTCTCGCTTTGCATAGCGGTGTTCCTTGTAGAACATCCAGCACCTTATTCGATAAGGAAAGAGCCGAGATCCCTTCACCGGGAGTGACCTCTTTAGTAAAACTAGCAGATGCTACAAACTCGGTTTGTCTTTTGATCGCTTCTATAGTTCTTGCTTTGCATAGTGGTATTTGTGAAATATCCAGCACCTTATTCGATGAGGAAAGGGCCGACGATCCCTTCACCGGGAGTGACCCCTTTAGCAAAACTAGAAAATCCTCAAAAACACTCCATTTAAAATCACTCGATTCTACAACGATATCAAGTTCATTACGCTCATGGTTTTCTTAAAAACCTGCGTAGCCCTCCGTCATTTCAGATAAGTACTACTTAGTATTCGTGCTGCGGTAGTTTGGCATGCGTCAAGGCATAGTGTACGGTAGCTAACTAGTGCTTATCTGCTAGCATATGATGCGATTGGATTAGGGTATTCGTACGGCGTTGTTTGGCATGCGTCAAGGGTCGTGCGGGTGGGTTTAATTCAATCAAGAAATGTACGGGTTGAACTTGACTAGCGGACTATGGGTTGTTTGGCATGCGCCAAGGTCATAGCATGCTATGGGTAAAATATTATCGGGAATTTCAAGTGTTGAAATTTGCAATGAGATTCCATACCTTTTATGAGATAGTTGGATCCCGATACCCGCTGCGAGTAAGAGTTACTCCTGGGAGAGTTTTACACATTATAATTAGCCGATCAAGTAGGTGTCTAGAAATGTGTTAACGGGGTTATGCCTCTGGGAAAACGAGGTTTATTTTAATTAGGTCCGTGCGAAAGCACGGGGAACCTCCCTCAAAGTACCGACACTGGCCTGGCTGAAAGATTGGCAAACTTGTAGCGTGTAATTAATCCCGGCTAGTCTTTCCTTTTAGGGTTTGAAGGAAGATTTGATTAAAACAGTGGGAGACATCCTGATCAGATATATTAAATAACCAATCTAATCTTGTAAGAGCATACGCTAAGTGTTTTCTTCTCTCTCTCTCCAGATAGCGACCATATCACGCCTTAATCAAGATAATAAAACGGATGAATTAACCGAACCCACTTGTTATACTGAGCTGGGGAACGTTGGTCCCGCTCCAACTTATAATTGTTATAAGACAGAGCAGAAAATTAGGGATACCAGATTTCCCGTGCCGCCCAAACAAAGAAAGTGCATGTTGATACATCATCTTCGGGTGTGTTCATTACAGAGAACTATTTCTTAGTATCCTTTACGTCCTGGGTATGTGATACCGGATCAGGATCCCGCATATGTAATCTATTACATGGGCTACAGATAAGTAGAGAACTGAGAACGGGTGATAAGTTTCATGAGATAGAAACGGTGCAAGTGTTGCAGCCAAGTCTGTTGATCACTGTCACCCTGTATTACCAGAATACATTGATTCTGAACAAATGTTATTAGATACCGAACCTGATATACAAAATCATATCAGTCTCTTTATTAATAAAGAAAGGATATAATTTTGTATTGTTGGATAATGTTTTGAACATTTCGTATATCAAGAGTTGATCGGTTCAGGCACGTTATCTAAAAGCATTGACGTTCTAAATCAAACTACAGTTCTTAGTATACAGAACACACACGAGAGGAAGAGTTCAGAAATGAACGAATCCTTCTTGAGGCATTGTAGACTAGGTCATATCAATGCGACCCGACTAGCTGAAGTTACATAAAGATGCATATTTAAATTAGTTTGAATTTACATCTTGTGAAACTTGCCAGTCATGTCATAAAGATAAGATGACCACAGCTCTGTTTATTGGAAACAGAGAAAGAGTTAGTGAACTCTTGGGATTGATACATGATGATGTATGTAAAGTCTCCTATCTACACATGCCAAGACCGGTTCTTTGTACTTCATTACATTCTCTGATGATCTCTCAAGATTCAGACATATGTTCCTGTTGAAACACAAGTCCGAACCTTTTGAGATATTCACAGAATATAAGTTAGAAGTAGAGAGCCAAAAACGGGTATAAGTATTATGTCCTTTGATGAGATCAAGGAGGAGAATACTTGAGCACGGAATTCCTGGACTATTCTAAAGGAGAATAAGATTCTCTCTCAGCATTACTCCTCCGTATACACCATAGCACGATGATATATCAGGGCGGAGCAATAGCACCCTATGTGATATGGTGTGCTCTATGATGAGTACTACTGAGTTTCCTATTTTCTTTAGGGAGTTATGAACTTGTGAAGTTGCATACCTATTGAATAGGGTTCCAATCAAATCAGTTGTCTACCACTTCATATGTGATATGGAAAGGGAAGAGCCCATATCTTAAGTTTGTTAAGATTTAGGGTTGTCCGGCCTATGTCTAAAAGCAAAATCTGGACAATATCGAGGTAAGGTCTGTTATGTAAAACTGGAAAGGTTCCATCTATACAAACTGCAGCTAATGATTTGGTAAAACCAAAGGATTCAATAGTTTCCAACGAACCTCAGCCTCTCCGCCGATCTAGTAGGGTTCCTCACCCACCTGAGAGATACTTCGGTTTCTCTATGACAGTGGGAGCGAGGATTATATCATGAGATGATGACCCAACTAGTTTCGAGCTGGCCATCAGGAGTGAGACTCTGTAAGAATGGCTGGATGCTTAACGATCTGAGATGGAATCCTTATACACCAACAAAGTATGGACTTTGGTTGCTTTATCTGAAGGGTTAAATCCCCATCAAGAGCGAGTATATCTTGAGAAGATTACTTGGTGTACATGGAAAAGTTGAGACTTTCAAAGCTATGCTTAAGTCCATCCAGATCCTACTTGCCATGGCTACATACCATAACTACGATATCTGGTGGTTGGGTGTCATGACAGCTTTTCTAAATGATGTTTTAGAAGAGAGCGTCTATAAGTACACAGCTAGAGGGCTTCGTAGACAGTGGGAGCAGCGGAAACATGTGCAAGATGCTTTATAGGATAAAGCAGGCATCGCGGAGTTGGAACATCTGTTTTGATATGGTAGTCAAAGAGTTTGACTTCATCAAAATGGTAGATGAACCTTATATATACAAAAAGGTAGTAGGGAGTATGGTGGTGATCCTCGTAGAGTACGTGGATGGCATACTCTTGATAGGGAAGGAGTTTCCTATGCTACGTTCGATCAATCTCCGCTTATCACAAGGATTCTCCATATAGGATCAAAGTGATACCTCTTAAATCCTGGGTTTTGGATCTATGAGATAGATCTAAATAGATGTTAGGATTCTCACTAGATGTAGTGAGATAGTATCAATCGATCCTGGGGAGAATCACTGGAAAGGTTCCAGGGTGATAAGGACGACTGAATGTCAGTCGCAGGCATTGTCTTTACCCTCAGTGGAGGGACGGTATGTTGGAAGAGTTCCAAGCTAGATACCGTGACTTACTAGACGATTAAAGGAAAGATGCATCATTACCAAAGATGCTACCAAAGTGGCAGTCTGGATATATATAAGTTCATGAGATGAACTCCGTTCCTACCATTGTGTGACAATGGAGTTGTGGCTTTAGCCAAGGAACTACCGTCCCATCAGAAATCCAGATATAATTCTTAGGCAGTATCACCTGATCATGGAGATGGTTGACCTCCAAGGAGATCGATGTTAGGAGAGTAGACACAGAGGACAACAGCGCGGATCCACTCACAAAGGCCTTTTTCCCAGTAGAGACTTTTATCGGATGGTTGAGTATAAGATACTTTAACCACAGCTAATTGTTGGGTATGTGATACACAACAGATGGCCCTAGTGCAAGTGGGAGATTATTAGTTATATGTATGCCCTAGAGGCTTTTACTGTATATATGATGTATATTGTAGTGGATGCTAGGACATATATAGGGAGGACTTTCTTGCTCGATATGATAGTATGCAATCTGGTTGCACTTTATCTTAACATGTACTATGATTGTCTCTATGTTACATGTTGATAAAACCCTTAGGATATGTACTCGACTACTGGGACTATGATGAGATTATACTGGTGGGGCCACGGTAGTCGACGAGTACATCCTATAACAGTCCCTAGTCGTGGGTGTATCGAGACAGGGCATCGATGCACCAGAGTAGACTAGCGTATACGCATCTTGACCCATATGATGGGCGATGGATGATCCCATATCCATCGGTGTTTTACATCAAGGATGGTGTACGGGTGCTCAGTGGAGACTAAGTATACTAGACGGACTCGCCGAGAACTCCCAGATGGTATTATATCTTACGTCAGATGGCAATTCTCCGGTGACACTAGTACAGAGTAGTCTGTTGACCCGAGATCGTCATAGAGTCTTGTGTGATTCCCACTGTGCTTTGATTTCCATCATACCACGTCCAAGAGGGGGTGCAAAAAGGTGGCTTTTGGGTACAGTCCCGAATCACATGGAGGCAATGAGCGATAGGAGGGGATTCGTCTCTCCCGGTATAGGGAGTTGTTGTTGTGCTGTATTCGATTGGCTATAACCGGAAATCCCTGGCCAGGGTTGCTGAGATTTACTGGTAAGTGTTATCGGTAGTTTCTCGAACTGTTATAGACCTCATATCGACATGACTTATCGAGCTACTAGGGTCTGACGTTTACCACCCCTAGGCGAGATATGCGACATATCAGACGACGAGACCGGACTGTACGGGAGTGTTACCGATTGGATTCAAAGGAGAATGTACATGCTTGCTTGTTGATCTTCTGAGCACTTAATACCTGGGTGGCTGTTACGTTTAGCTGACCGCTTGCAGCTTGTGGGTGTATGATATGATCATCACCTACTGCCAGCGTATTGACGATTCTTTAGAGTCCTACACAGAGGTTTCTTGGCTCAGGCAAAACGGAGTAGGAGCACATATGTGATATGTGTGGGACCGAGGATAATACGATATGAGATACCGTATTCTATTCTCATGATATTTGATATCAGCCGGGTCATCGGATCAAGTGTTGATTCGATGAATCGGTACGGATAAATATTAGTCGGTTATATGCGATATAGCTGGATTGTCGGATCAAGTGTTGATTCGATAATTTAATGTATAATAAAATATATGATATATTAAATTACATTAACTAATATTTGCTCACTAAAAGATTCTTTTTCTCACTCGGGTAATACATTGATATATATGCGATATATGTTAAATGTATTATTTTATTTGGTTACAATAAATATTATATATATGATATATAATATTGTAACATAATATGATAACTAATTCAACATGTTTAGTAGAGATTAAACAAGATTAGAGTTTTGATTTGGGTTAATACTTTCTAGAAGATTCTAGAAGGTTTTCTTTTGTTTTGGAAAAGATATTTTCAAGTGACTCATTCTTAACCTAACCCAAACCCTAGCCTTGGTTAATTCTCTACAATGGTTTAGTCAACCATGGTTGTATTATTGATCATCTTTATCCTTTCATTATTCATCACAAAAGGTTTATGAATGATTCTTCTTCTTCTTCCTTCCTCTTTTCATGAAAAAGATTTCTTAAGTTTTCTTTTGTGATGAAAGTGAGTGAGAAAAAGATTATAAATGAGAGCAAAAATCCTACTTCATCATCCTCATCTATCCTTGCCATTTAGATGAGGGTGTTCACATCATTTCATGAGTGATAGCTTGTGTTAACGAAACTTCAAGGTAGATCATCTATGTTATCGAAGATCGAAAGCAAGGTTGCATCATTCTCTTCGTGAAGCCTCTCGAGAGTCCAGAACACGATGATTGCAGCGAAGCGACCTCAACACGGAGCTTAAGAAGTGAATGACCGGATCTACAAAGGTTGTAATCGCTCTCACTTAGTGTTAAAGTGTTTAACATGCTTGTTTTCGCCTAAACCCTAGTTTAAAGATCCGGCTTTGGATTGTTCGTCATGGCTAATTTTTTAATCGGGCATGGTTGATACTTCGTAGAACCTTGTGCGTGTACCTAGCAACCCTACAGCTAGTGCTAGATGCGCTGCGCTACAAGTAGCGCACCACGTGCAAAGCACGTGTGCGCTAGTACTAAGAGCGCTGCGCTCCAAGTAGTGTACCAAGGGCAGAGCGCATAAGCGCTAGCGCTGGAACTAAATGTTCCTCACCATTGGATCAAATATCCAACGGATATGATTAAATCATCAATTAACAAGAATGGAATTCTGTTGAATCTTTCCAAAAAGAAAAGATTGTACCCAGAATTTGGTAGACCGTTGGATCAATGATCCAGTGGTGATTAAAAATCACTAAAATACAGAACAAAATCTGTAAAGGGGAAAGATTTCCCAATCTTGGTAAAAAAACAAGAAGATTATCTTCTGTAAAGCAGAAGCCCTTGGATCAAAGATCCAACGATGGGAAATTCCCCAAATCAATTGGAGAAAAGATCTCCTTAACTGATTGAACAAACCACCTTGCCCTAAATAAAAGCCCCGAGACTTCAAGTCTCAAAGAGAGGAACCCCCCTCCCATAAACTTTGAAAAAATCTCAATAAGAAGAAGAAGCTCTCGGCAAAAGAAGACAATTCTTCTCAAGGTAAAAAAAAGAATAAAAAGACGAAATCATCTCAATATAAAAAGAAGTATTTACTTCTTTCACAGATCAGAGATCTATAAGACAAATTGTCTTTTCACAAAAGAGATTATGAATATTTCATTATAAAGGGGGAGAGAATTATTCAATTCTCTTAGGTTCACAGAACTATAAAGGCAAAGCCTTTCATCAAAAAAGAGATTGAAATATCTCCTATAAACTAAGAACTCTGTTCTTAAAATCTTGAGACAAAGTCTCTTATCAAAGAAAAGATAATCTTCAGAGCGCAAAGTTAACCTAAGAAGAGCCTTAGCGCTCCTAATTTAAAAGTGCCTTAGTGCACTTCATCTAGCGCAAAGCGCTGCAGTGCCATAGCGCTTTAAACACAGCGCACTGCGCTCATTGGCTAGAGCTCAGCGCTAAGCGCGCCACGTGCTCCTCAAGTGTGTGCTGCATTACTAAAAGAGCTTCGCGCTCATTATATGGCACCAGCGCCAAACGCTTCAACTATAATGCATCAGCGCTCTACATCTAGCGCTAAGCACATCAGTGCTCTTCATTTAGCGCTAAGCGCATTAGCGCTTCATATCTGGCGCAAAGCGCATTAGCGCTTTAACCATAGCGCACTGCGCTCATCGAATGGCGCTAGTGCCAAGTGCACCACATGCTTTTATGTGTGCTTGGATAGAATATAAACTGTTCTTTGAATAAGCTTTGAGCTATGATAAATCCACAGCATTCAACTAAAGACAAAACATTGTCAGAGACCAAACCAATGCTTAGCATTTTTAAAGGGATTGGGCTCAAACAAACATCTAACAACTCAAAAAACAAATGTTGAACATTGTAATTGATTGGACTTAGCCCAAATTGGCCATAAGTCCTCAATTCAGATTAATTGAGTTCATATGCTCATAAATCACAGATCTTAGTCCCAATTGGACTACAGGTCTTTCAACCCACATCGGTTTAAGGGTACATCTCTGAACTCCTATGATATTTGTCGTTGTAATCCTTCAACGTCTTCAGAGAGGCGACGGATCCCGACAACCATACATTTCATGGACTGTGGGGTCATTAAACCCACGGACTATGATGTCCTTAATCTTGACTGTGAGGTCTTTAAACTCACGGACTATGATGTCCTTAACCTTGACTGTGAGGTCTTTAAACTCACGGACTATGATGTCCTTAACCTTGACTGTGAAGTCTTTAAACTCACGGACTATGATGTCTTTAACCTTGACTGTGAAGTCTTTAAACTCATGGACTATGATGTCCTTAACCTTGACTGTGATGTCTTTAAACTCACGGACTATGATGTCCTTAACCTTGGACCGAGATGTCCTTAAACTAACATTGGACCGTAATGTCCTTAAACTAATCGACCGCAATGTCCCTAAACTAAACAATAGAGCTCAATTGCTCTCTTGTTGGATCTAAACGATTCCATTAAGTTGATCTTAATCTAAAATTAGACTAACGTATCCTTAACAAACGTTTAAGTTGATCTTAGTCCCAAATGAGACTAACGTATCCTTAAACCTAACCCTCAAACCCAAATCTAAGAAAGATACGGATTTGGACTAATCCACACCCTACGGACGACAACATAAATTAGTCTTCGTATACAATCCACGGGCAACCAAAAAAAAACACCCACAACACGAAGTGACCATCTGGAGAAGGAGAAAATGGTTACCGCGATGCGATAGCGTAATTAACTGCAGAAGCTTGCGCCTGCAGGGAAGAGCGTCCCCACAATCAAAAACCCCTCAAATGAGGGGGAATCTGACGAAGTCTGCTACATCGGCCGCATCCGTTTAAACCTTCGATACATGGTGTCATAAATAAACTTGGCATCTTCGGAGAGGTGGACGGATAGCACCAATTAGCATCTGCCCCGAAATTCAGGCAAAACGGACCTACGCGGTCGCGTCTCCGTGTTTCGACGGGGAACAGATTCTGGCACACCCGATGGGACCTCTTCCTCTTTCCACTCCACACTTCGTGTGTCATGTTCGCGAACGAATCGCGGTTTGATATGGTGGTCCTTAGGTTCGAGGTACTAAGATTTGGTGTCTTTCTCCGTGCAGAAAAGAGAAGATTAATGGCTTCAACCTACACTAACTGCAACTCTCGCTCCGTCCCGTCCGGAAGAGTGAATTACGGGCCCCAAGCGGCCTCCATCTTCGCTATGCTGGTGGAACAGGTCACTCAAGCCACCATTGGATTTTTCTTCGGGACCATGCTCCCGCCAACGAGCTTCAGCGCTCCTGTACCAACACAAGAAGCTCAGAAGAAGTTGGTCTTTGATCAGCTTACAACTATTGCGGCCCCTCTCAATGGGTCGTCCAGCTCCAACGCCTCAGTCTTTGACAGACTAGGCCAAAACTCAGTTGGGTCCATGAAGAAGCCCGCGATACCAGAAAGGGTTATCCCAAAAAGGATAGCCATCCCTGCTCCCGAAGTCGTCAAGGCGGCTTCTCCTGCCAAAGGGTCGGTCTTCACAAGACTGGCTATTTCATCTCCTATTCCAGGTAAAATCGTCAAGGTTGCTTCCCCTACTCGAAAGTTTGCCTTTAACAGGTTGGCCATCCCCACTCAGCGGACATCAGTCTTCAATAGGCTGACAACGACAACTTCTGACCAACACAGGGGGTATAAGGAAGTCACAGCCGAGAAAATCCCAACAGCTCGACACGCTCGATGTCGCCACCGGCGCCGAGTGAGGAAGGCTGGGGGCAGCTCCCCTTCTGGACTAACTCCGCCAGCTCCCATGGTGGAAATCAATGCTGCTGTTCCAACTGAGAACAGCTTTGAACAGCTTAGGAGGGTCGCAAGAACTCTCCGACCGCCGTGCTGAAGAGTTTTCCTCCACTTATAGAGATTACTACACAAAAGAAGCCGGAGCAACCCCCTCAGCGGCTTTCCTCCAAAATTTGTAAAGTCTGGCGACAGGTCCAGGAATCGGTGATTAACCAGGACTACTATCGCCGGCTAAAGAAGCTCAAAGCTCAGCAAGAAAAGAGCCATCTCGAGGTACCACAGAAGATGTCATCCGTCTAGATGCCCACTGCAACGGATCCCTCAACGTCAACCGCTCAAAAGAGAAGGAGGCCGGAGAAAGCCCATGTGACCGCGGCGAACCACAGAAGTGCTGAATCTAAACGTCCTAAGTCTGGGGGCATGGTAATACATACCGTTTATATGGCTTACGGAAAAGAAGAAAGCCGTGCTTCCACGGGTCATCGACCGCTTACCCGATCGATAACGAAGGCTCAGGAACAACAATAGCAGAAACTGCAGGAGATGCTGACTACAATGGCCGCACTCACTGAGCCAAAAGAAAATCCAGAGACCTCGGAGCAACGTCGGGAACAAGAAACTGATACCGAGTTCCTCCGAAGAATGCTCGAGAGGAAAGAAAAAGAGGCTGCGGAGCAGGAAGCCAATATAAAACGAATGGCTATTTAGTTCCAAGACATGGCTGGGATGATGTTACAGCCGGAACCTCCAGCTGAAAACCCCCTAATCATCATTAAAGACGACAGAGGGGAGACATCGAACCCCCCTCTGGCTCTTTCAGCAGCCAAAGAGGAGACTATCTCCAAGGCCGCTCTAGATGATTACATTGCTCAGCAAATACGAGCTCACCAGGCAAACGAAGCGGCTGGACAGGTCGTTAAGGCTGGGCGACCTTATCCAGGCTGGTATGACCAAATAAGGTACCCGCCGGGATATACGATCCCTAAATTTCATGTATATAAAGGGACGGGAAATCCACATCAACATGTCGCTCAATTCAGAGCCTTGTGCGGTAACACCGGAGGTGATGATAAACTTTTGCTCCACCAGTTTATTGGTAGCTTGTCGGAGACGGCATTTGAGTGGTATTCAGAGATTCCTAACAACTCCGTCAAAACTTTTGTGGAAATAGAGCTGCTATTCACCCAGCGCTTCGCGAGTGCTAGTGAACGCATCCCAATAACGGCATTGATCAATAACAGGGTGAAGCCAGGTGAAACGTGGGTGCAATACGCAATATGATGGCGAAATTTATGGTCAAAATGTGACCAGCGCATCGAGAAAGCGCCGGCAGTGGGCATGTTCATGGGCAATCTTGACCCTCAAGAAACTATTTCCCAATTCATGATGTTTTTCAAGCCGACCACGTTCCAGGCCTTGATCGACAAACTGGCCCAAATTGACCAGATGGGTCATAGACCGTCTCCTTCATAGCCGGAGCCGCAGAACGAAAAGGGTAAAGGGAAGGCGACCTTCATCGCGAATACTCAACAGCAGCCCAGTGGCCCAAAACTGACTGATTACCTGACAAGAGGCGGCAATTCTATAATGAGAAGATGTAGCGCCCTTATTCGTTTCCCCGGGACAAAACAAAAAGATTGTTCGAGCTAGCGGTGCGCAACAGGCTCATCCATCTGCCGAATCCAAAACGACCGTTGCAACCTGGTGAGGCTAATAGTCCCAATTATTGCCCCTACCATCAAACGGTAAGCCATCCAATTGAAGATTTCTTCGTCTTTAAAGGCTGGATCGAAGACCAATACCAACAGGGCAAGTTTACGCTGTCCGAGAATTGGAAGGTGAACCCGCCGCAGCCACACGCTCCCAAGAAGACGGACACATCGGGGGCATCGTGTTCTTAGAAGAAGCTCCATGGGAGGTCTCTCTTTCAGCCAAGACGAAAAGAATGCTGAAGGATCTCCAAACATGCCCGGCGATCAGGTGGAAAAATCCAATGGAACCCAAGATCATCGAGGGAATGCTGAAACCGCGCCCAACTCCAAAGATTGGTGGGGATAGCCAAAGCGCTCACACCCAGCCGTCAAAGTCTTTGAAGAAGAATAAGAAGACCAAAAAGCTCGTGAAGCCTGGTGACAAGCGCACGGACCTGCAAAAGCAGATTGACGTGTTGGAAGAATATAATCAAAAAGCGCGGACTCCGGTCACACTCCAAGAATTTCTCAGCCACGTCCTTGAGGACGGAAGCGATGACAATGGAGAAGACTCGTCGGATGAATCTGAAGATTATGTGGCAAGTTGCCATGTGATCTCTCACTCGTCGATGGACGATGAAGAAGCTCCTTACACAAAGAAATTCGGGGCAAATCCTGAGCTGGAACTTCTATGGCCATCAGACAAAATGATTGGTGCATTCCTGGACTAAGCACTTCTTAAAAGCAAAGATGCTCGAGAGCGTAAGATGGCCATATTTGAAAAGGCCAAACGCCGGGGACTAGACGAAAGGGTCAAAGAACTCCCAGCGGATCAAAGTACACCCGGCGCAAATAAAAGCAGGTTCAAGATGAGGAAGAGGTTCGCCAAAGCCATATCGATGGGAATGAAGCTGCCACCCTTCGAAGGAAACGCTCTTGGTGAAGCAGAAACACATCCTAGTTACTGCTTATATCATCGAAAGATTGTGCACCCCACCGAAGCGTGCAATGCTTTTAAAAACTGGTAGCAGGGATATGTCGCTCACCGACAACATTTCAAGCAGATGAAGCGCAAAGCTCGTCGGGAGCAAAGAAATATGACCGAAGAGCGCAAAAGAACTATCGGCAATTATCACATGGTCGACTCTGGGGGATCGCAAGTTCTCACCTTTGGGAGAGATTCTGATGAAGAAATGGCTCTTGGCCCTCTCTTCAAAGAATCCACTTCGGGAAAAGAGGAAGAACCGAAGAACTGCGAGAACATTCAGCCGCGCAATCGCACACTGCCTGAAAAGAATCTCGGACCTGCAAACAAGGGATCCAATAAAAAGGATAAGGGGAAAGAAAAGGTTCCTGAGGATATCTCCCTTGATGATCGAGCCATCGAAGAGCTGACAGCCAAGGACCCGCCAAAGAAAAACAAGGTGGATTACAATGTTTTAGCACACTTGAGCAAGTTACCTTCGCGGCTAAGCATTCTCGATGCCCTCTTGTTATCAAAAGAAGCGAGAGATTCTCTAATCAAGGTGTTACAAGAGCCTGAACAGTTCCAAGCTTTCCTCGCTGAAGAAAAGATGAAGGACGAGCTGGAAGAAGTGCACACAGCCGATATCACCTTCGGCGATGAAGACCTCTTTCTCGGGACGTGCGAGCATAACCGTCCCCTCTATATCTTCGGGTACTGTCATGATATCAAGATAGGCAAAATCCTTATTGAAAATGGGTCCTCCGTCAATCTCCTTAATGTAAGAGTGTTGAAGAAAATCTGCATGAGCGTTCAGCACCTCGCTCGTGATAAAATCACCATCTCCGGTTTCAACTCCCAGTCATAGCGGATGCTCGGGTCTGTAATACTGACGCTGTGCTTCGGGCTACTCGTCACGGATATTAAATTTCACGTCATTGATGCCAAGACTTGCTACAATGCTTTGCTTGGCCGGCCTTGGTTACACGAGTACAACATCATCCCTTCTACACAACACCGGTGTATGAAGTATTTCAAGGATGGTCTCAAGTATACTGTGATAGAGGAACTAAACCCATTCTCCGTGAACGAAGTCCACAAATATAAGGATGCAAAATACTTCCATCCAGATTTCGAAGACACAGAAAGATATCGCAAATCAGAGGACAAGAACAAAGCTATCATCACTATTCAAGTCTTCGGGAGTGATACCGAGGAGGAAGAATAAATAGTTTATTCAGGTGCGCCCCAATGCAACAAGCCGGGACCGTCCACCCCTATGTTGATCTTCGACAGCAGCTCGGAAGATGAAGTCAATGTCGTATTTTCTGTTCGACCATCAATTAAAGCATTTGCTGATGATGATCAGAGTTTGCAAATCGCCATGGTTCCACGGGAGCACTACAAAGAGCTCGATACACTTAATGCCTATAGTGTACAAGAACTGCAAACATTCTACGTCCCTCCCAGGCGAAAGGGTGAAAAGGCGATCCTATTCTACCTATCCGGGGAAACCAAAGTGGAGAAAGAAATCTGACATGGCGCGGATTCTACACTTGACAGGTTCCAGCCCATCCGTCTGCCCAGATACTATACAGACGGATTAAAAAGACTGTTGAGGCGCCAAGGCGTACCCCTTAATCAGACCACTCGACAAGTTCGGTTCTACAACAGGATCTGGAGCATCCCCGAAACTCAACGAAAGTTGCCCAACGGAAGAATAGAAACGATCGGACTTGGATATGTTCAATCTAAGGAACGAGAGCGATCTGCGGCTGCTACGTCATAAATGACTTTGACGAAGAAGGAAATGCTCTGTGGGAAGATGCCAACCCTGAACCAAAACGAAGTCTCGCCATAAAAATGCCAAGTCTGTCGTTTGAAGAATAGATAGACAAGCTGATAAGGGAAGCGGGTCAAAAGGTTCGAGACGACCATAATCATGAAATGGCCATCTACGAGAAAGCCAGAACGCAACGCCTCCTTCAGCAGGCTGAGAAAAATGAAAATGCTCTTCCTCGTCAACTCGTTATACAAAAGGCCCGACGCAGAGACAAAAATAAATCAAAAAGAGGGAAACGCGTTCGACAGTGAAAAAGCGGGACCAAGAAGCCACGCTATCGAGAATAGAGCAACCAGGATTCTTCTCTTGTAAAGAAAATAGGTCGAGCATACTCTTTTTCCCAGGACAAGACAAGGAAGATACTTGATCTTGCCATAAAATATCAAATGATTACCCTCTCGGAGTCCAAGCACCCCGAGCAAGCAGGCGAAGTCTCTCACCCGGACTATTGCTCCTACCATCAGGCAATAGGACATCCTCTCGAAGACTGCTTCACCTTCAAGAACTGGGTTGAAGACCAATATCAACTCGGTAGGTTCACTCTATCCAGCAGCTGGAGGGTAACTCCGCCACAGAAGCATGAACTAAAAGCCATACAAGCCACGAGAGCAGAGCCAGATCAACATCGGTCTTGGAAGCGATCTCGCACCTGTCAAATGATAACGATGTCAAAAGAAGAACCCGAGAATATGGATGACCTCCCCTGGTGCTTCGAAAACAATGATGGCGATGTGATCTCAGAGTTTCCACCGGCGCCAAAAGAGCTGGAAGATAGAATACATACTACTACAGATAACCTCACGAAAATTGATTTGGGGATGGCAAGTGACCTGCGACCGACATTCGCCAGTGAGCTGTTGTCTGAAGAAAGGGTGGCTACACTTAAGGACGTGCTCATGCAGCACAAAGATTGCTTCGTATGGAACTATTCCGAGATACCAGGACTAGATCCAGAGATTGTTGTACACAAATTGGCAATAACCCCGGACGTCAAGCCGATCAAACAAGCACTGAGAAGAATGAGGCTCGAGCTTGAGGTGAGCATCAACGCCGAGGTTAAGAAGCTAATCGACTCCGACTTCATCCAAGAGGTTCAATATCCTGATTGGATCACCAACATCATCCCAGTGATAATGAAAAATGGGACGGTGCGTATATGTGTGGATTTTCGGGATCTAAACAAAGCTTGTCCAAAGGACGACTTTCCAGTACCGGCCACTGAGCTGATGATAGATAATAAATCCACTCACTAAGTTTTCTCCTTCATTGACGGCTCATCAGGATACAATCAGATAAAGATGCATCCTGAAGACCAGAAGCATACTGCTTTCCGGACCTTTTTGGGCATATTCTGCTACAAGGTGATGCCTTTCGGTCTAAAGAACGCCGGTGCTACCTATCAGAGGGTCATGACGAAGATCTTCGATGAAATCGTCGAATGCTATATCGACGACCTCGTGGTTAAAAGCAAATCATACGAGGAACATTTAGAACATCTGAAGATCGTGTTTCAGCGTCTTCGGAAATACAACTTGAAGATGAACCCTCTCAAATGCGCGTTCGGAGTTTCCTCGGGAAAATTCCTAGGATTCATCGTACGACACCGAGGCATCAAAATAGACCCGTCGAAGATCAAGGTGATCATGGAAATGCCTCCGCCAAGGACTCTCAAGCAACTTTGATCTCTCCAAGGAAAGTTCGCATATATCCGGCGATTCATAGCCAATCTCTCCGGCAAGTGCCGTCCTTACAGTCACCTAATGAAAAATGGGACCCCTTTCGTTTGGGATCGCAAATGCTAAAGTGCTCTGGACGAAATTAAGCAATACCTGCAGAACCCGCCGGTACTAACCGCTCAGTCAAGGGAAAGCCTCTCATCTTGTACACAACAGCCCACGAAGTTTCTTTGGGCGCGCTGTGGGCACAAGAGAACGACCAAGGGAAACAGAGATCCCTTTACTATCTGAGTTGAGTTCTCCTGGGGGCAGAAAGCAATTACTCTCCCATTGAAAAACACTGCCTGGCATTGATCTTCAAGATAACGAAGCTCAGACACTACGCATTGACACATGAGGTCCATCTCATATCGAAGGTGGATCCTCTCAAATACTTGATGTCGAAAGCCATATTAACAGGACGGCTCACTAAATGGGCCCTGCTCTTGATGGAATTCTCGATAACTTTCCTCTTAAGGCAGTGAAAGGCCAGGCCATCGCCGACTTCCTCGCTGAGCATCTGATACCTGCCGACTCACCCTTGAACTGCGAATTGCCAGACGAACACGCGTTTGACACGCTCGACGGGGGGAGAAGAGAGAATGATACCCAGTGAGAACTCTATTTCGATGGAGCATCTTCTATGAAGAAGCGCAAACAAAGCACCCCCATAATCAAATCAGGGGCAGGCCTCATCTTCGTGACTCCATAAGGAGGGATAATGCGCTTTGCCTTCTCCTTAATAGAGCCGAGGACGAATAATGAAGCCGAGTAAGAAGCTTTGATAGTAGGTCTCGAGATCGCTGTTGACATGGGAGTTGAAAACCTCCTCATATACGGAGACTCCCAACTGGTCGTTAGTCAAATAAACGGCTACTATCAAACGTGTAAGCCGGAGTTGGTGAAGAACGGCGAGAGAGTACAGCAAATGCTGACTCAAATTCCTTCCAACACCTTGGAAAGCATACTGCGTGCGGAAAATGGAAAAGCGGATGCATTGGCCAAGCTCGCTAAAGAACTGGCCGACGAAAATCTCGATGACGTGAGGATCGTTATGCAAAGCCGTCGGGTTCTTGCACCGGCAGAGATATCTTCAGAGCCGTCCGAAGAAAAGGGAGCGACCGAGCAAATGGCCCTGCAAATAAAAGACCAGGAAAAGGCTGAGGATTGGAGAGAAGTCTTTATAGACTACTTCAAATCCCGTCGAACACCTGAAGATGCGTTCTCAAGACATCAGCTTATGAAACGAGCTCTGTCTTTCGCCTTCGTGTCACGACCCAAGTTTGGATGTGACCGGCACTTAGATTGTATACAATCTAAAGATATATACACAACCTGAGTAAGCCGAAAACCAAGATCAAAATCCTTTTTGCGGAATTGTTTATGAAAATTTAGTTTTTAATTAAAAATCATATCTTTTATTGAATTAAAATATAAACAAGCATAAGGTGTTAAATTTGGTTGTGTCCCTAGTTGGACACAACAATATCAACAGCGGAAAATAAAACTCAATATATAGGGCATAAAGAAAAGAATTAACAATTTATAGAACCAACGATCTCAACTATCAAATAATATACATATAAACATTTCTCACTCTAAGTCAAAATACAGGTCTGATGGAGATTTTCTAGATACAAAATACAATACCAAAAGAGAAGGTTACTATATATGTTACCCACCTATCAAAAGATGCGGTAAAAACTGCAAAAGTGAATCTGCACGGCCGCTAACCATCCACTCAACCTCTGCAAGGAACTGTGGCACAACGAGGGTGAGTTGCCAACTCAGTGAATATAACTAACATCTAACGGTTAATAATGTAAATATGACTATCATAACTAACTGAAATGAGAGCAAATATGATGTACTATAGTATATGGAAAGCATGAATCTATATTACGAATCACATAACCAAAACAGAAATCTCATCATTTATTTCCAATAAAAAAAACCATCTCTCCGTGTCCATCATCGACACAAAACTTCCATTTCTCGCAGGCATCATTCATCGAATGATCCTGTAATCAACAATACCGGTCGGTATCATCTAGATATCCTCCATATTTCTAAAACTATCTCCGGTATCGAGTATCCTCGCTACGCTCGCTCGCCTCAAATGCGGCTATCCTGCCCCTCGGTCTCGACCGGGTCCACCATGTATCCAACTGTATATCTTCCCCCACTCAGTCTAGATAACGTATAAATTCGTGACCGTATATCCCCCCCACTCGGTCCGGAATAGAATCAAATCATAAAAACATCTCATGGTGGACATGTCACATCAATCATGAAAATCACTGGATTTATACAATAGTATACAAAAACTCAAAACCATAAATCCTCAATAATACAATTACCTCTTATATCAACATAAAATACTCAATTACTAAACATGATATCAATGATGCAATTTATTTCTATAATTAATGTTTAAGGTATAATATAAATCATTTTTAACAAGAAATTTTCTAAGTGTAAAAGTGTCATGGTAATATCGACGAGGTATAGTGTATAACCGGTAAGATGTGCACGTGGCATAACTCGTCGATACTTGTGCAGTGTTCTAGCAACTAAAGTAAATTATATGTAGATATGAGTGTATATTATCAATTTAACATACCAAAGAAAAGCATTTATTTAAATAAACTACGGGCGTAACACACCATCTCTATAAAATTCCCCGGTAGATGTTTAGTCTACTCACCGGAAATACGTCGTATCTACTCAGGAATTGCCAATCCTTTTCCTTTCCTCACAGCCTCCGAAGTGCCTGTATTTGAATCTAACATCGAGAATTAACTTTTATAAGAATACGGCTACCCCGATACGGAGAATATAAAACACGAGTTCTTACATACTAGCTATATTGTATATGACTATATCAAGCTATTTATCACTTAATCTTACTGGAATTTAACCCGAATCTATATTACGACAGGAAACAGATCGCGATACGCATTAACGGTGTCGTATTTTAGGTTTCAGATACTTTTTCCGATATTAGCTTTCAGATTCTATATACAGTGAAACTAACTTATTTAAATAATACCAGAGTGACCAAATTTCTACACAGAAACCTACCTAATAAACCAAAACCACCTAGCTTCCTACAAATCAGGCGACGCCGGAATTTTCCTATTGGTCGCCGGCCTAAATCCGAGCCCTCTGGTTCGTGCTCCTATGGTTTGCTCTAGATTCAACATACATCACTTAGGTCATGTTTAGTTTGGTTAATATTTCTCCAAATGAAAGCAGATTCAAACATAGCCTAGTTTTGACTAAAATACAAAATTATAGACTTTTGATTTCAAACTTAAACAATTTCCAGAATTAATCTTTACTGTGAGTAAGGATTTTTACCTACAATAACTTGTTGGAATAACACCCTCCAAGATGCACAAGCTCCTTGTCCTAGCTTGATGGTGAGGAAATTCCTAGACTTAGCTTTTCTTCTCCTTTCTCTTGTTCTCCTTTGTTTTGTTCTTGTTTTCTTTTCTTTCTTTTAAAATTTTTTCAGAGTTTAAATTAGCTACTGAACTGAAATAAGTTATATATATGAGAGAAGGAAGGGATAAAGTGAAGGAGGATGTGTCAAAGGCCAAGGGTGTCATCTTCATGCAAGGAGGAGGTGTTCGTGTGTGTGCGTGTGCGCGCATGCAAGGAAGAGGTGTCCTTGCATTATCTCTTAATTTTGTTTCAATTTGCAATAAAATTCTGAGCTAAATTGTTTTCTGCCCCTTTAACAAATTTCCATTTGCACAACAAATCTAAACTTTATCTAGAAACCCTTCACAACTTATGTTATTATAAAACACCCTTTTTATTAAAATGAAGCTAAAATTCTTACTAAAACCCTTATAATTTATTTATGTTGCATACTAAAATTTTAATTTAAATTGTTTTACATACATATTATGAAATTGTTTTATTTGGTTTTAATAACTTTTTAAATTGACACTTTATTATTTAATTAATTAATTTTATTTATTTCTAAATTTTCTGAATGTTACAATATTCCCCCCTTAAGAAAATTTGGTCCCCGAATTTAAAATTTAACTAGACATACCTTCGAAAAGATGTGGAAATTTCTTCGGCATCGCATCCTCGGTCTCCCAAGTAAACTCCTTGCGGTTCTTCCCTTGCTAAAGAACCTTTACAGACGGAAGTACCCTTGATCATAGTTTCTTTGCCTGCCTATCTAGAATAGCGACTGGCTGCACTGTGTAGGATAAATCCGACTCAAGCTGTAAGGTTGATACTGGATCGCGTGAGAAGGATCGTGAAGATACTTGCGAAGTATCGAAATGTGAAACACCGAATGCACATCGGGAAAACTCGTTGGAAATGCTAAACGATACGCTACAGCACCCACTCTCTCCAGAATCTCGTAAAGTCCAACATATCTGGGGCTGAGCTTCCCCTTCTTCCCGAAACACATCACACTTTTCATAGGAGACACTCGAAGAAACACATGATCTCCCACTTCGAACTCGAGTCTACGACGTCGTCGATCTGCATATGATTTCTGTCTGCACTGGGCCGCCCTCATTCTATCCCGTATCAATTGAATCTTCTCTGTAGTTTCCTGTACTATCTGCGGTCCCAAGATGCTACTCTCGCTCAGTTCCGTCCAGCAAACGGGTGATCGACATTTCCTCCAATATAAAGCTTCAAAGGGTGCCATATGGATCATCTCCTGAAAACTGTTGTTGTACAAAAATTCTATCAAAGGTAGGTGCCGATCCCAACTACCAACAAAATCAAGACTACAAGCCCGAAGCATATCCTCTAGTGTCTGAATGGTTCGCTCCGACTGACCTTCTGTCTGTGGGTGAAAAGCCGTGCTAAAGCACAATCGTGTGCCAAGAGCTTCTTGAAGTTTCTTCCATAGCCTGCTGGTAAACTGGGTACCCCGATCTGATACTATGCACGTCGGAACTCTATGTAAACATACAATCTCATCGATATAAATCTGAGCATACTGTGCAAATCCATACGTCGCCTTCACTGGAAAAAAATGAGCTGCCTTTGTCAATCTATCTACAATCATCCAAATGGAATCATACCCACCGCTAGTCCTGGGTAGACCCACCAAGAAATCTATGGAAATCTGTTTCCACTTCCACTCTGGAATGGGCAAGGGCTGCAACTCTCCGGCTGGCCTTTGGTGTTCAGCTTTGACTTGCTGACAAGTCAAGCATCTCGAAACAAACTCCGCAACATCCCTCTTCATTCCTTCCCACCAGTAAACATCCTTCAGATCATGATACATCTTGGTGGAACCAGGATGAATACTATATGCTGATCGATGGGCTTCCTCTAATATCTCACGCCTCAATCCATCTGAATCTGGTACACAAAGACGGGTCCCAAAACGTAATACCCCACTGTCATCAATCATAAACTCCGACTATCTGCCATGTTTAACCTGATCCATAATCTCTGATATACGAGCATCTGCGGGCTGTGTCTCTCGAATACGATCCAATAACTGAGGTCGGGTGCGAATATGTGCTAACTGTCCTCCTGTTGGGGTGAACTCAAACTGTATACGACTATCACATAAAATCTGCCAGTCTGTAGAAGACTGTCTCTGCAAGGTACGCAAATGAGATAAGCTACCCCCAGGTCTCCGACTCAAAGCATCTGCTACAACATTCGCTTTTCCTGGATGATACAAGATCTCACAATTGTAATCTTTCACCAGTTCCATCCATCTACACTGCCTTAAGTTCAGATCCCTCTGCTGAAAAATATACTTCAAACTCTTATGATTTGTGAAGATTTAGCACGACTCTCTATACAAGTAATACCTCCAAATCTTCAATGCGAAAACTACAGCAGCCATCTCCAAATTATGAGTGGGGTAGTTTTGTTCGTGCCTCTTTAACTGTCGAGAAGCATAAGCTACAACCCTGCCGTGCTGCATCAACACACAGCCTAAACCCACTCTAGAGGCATCACAATACACAACAAAGCCACCTGACCCAGAAGGTAACGATAATACAGGTGCAGTCGTCAAGCGAGTCTTCAACTGCTGGAAACTCTGCTCACATGCATCTGTCCATAGAAATGGAACCTCCTTCCTAGTCAGCCCGGTCAACGGTGCAGCGATCCAAAAGAAGTCCTGCACAAAGCGTCGGTAATAACCCGCCAGACCTAAGAAACTCTGAACCTCTGTAACTGACACAGGTCTGGGCCAGTGCTGTACCGCTTCAATCTTCTTCGGGTCCACACATATACCCTCTCTCATAACCATGTGACCCAAGAATTCCATACTATCTAGCCAGAAAGCACACTTGGAGAATTTTGCAAACAGCTGATGCACCTTCAAGATCTGCAACGCGATACGCAAATGTTGTTCGTGCTCCACCCGACTTCGGGAATAAACGAGAATATCATCTATGAATACAATGATAAACTGATCAAGGAAGGGCCTGAAGATACGGTTTATCATATCCATAAAAGTTGCTTGAGCGTTGGTGAGTCCGAACGACATCACCAGAAACTCATAATGCCTATATCGTGTGCGAAACGCGGTCTTCGGAATGTCATCCTTTCAAACCTTTAACTGGTGATACCCTGACCGCAAATCAATCTTCGAGAAGTAGCCAGCACCCTGCAACTGATCGAATAAGTCATCTATATGTGGTAGTGGATACATGTTTCGCACAGTGACGTGATTCAGCTGTCGGTAGTCGATGCACAGTCTCATACTACCGTCTTTCTTCTTTACAAATAACACAGGAGCTCCCCACGGTGATACACTGGGACGAACTAGTCCTCTATCTAATAACTCTTGCAATTGGCTTTTGAGTTCCTTCAACTCCGTCGGGGCCATCCGATAGGGTGGTATAGAAATAGGCCCCGCACCCGGAATCAAGTCGATGCAAAATTCAATGTCATGATCGGGTGGCAATCCTGGTAACTCAGCAGGAAACACCTCAGGAAATTCTCGTGCGATCGGAACCTGGTCCAATGGAACCTCAGCAACTCCTAAGTCCTGAACAAATGCTAAGAACCCATGACAACCCTTCTTCAAGAGTCGCTCCGCACAAAGAGCAGAAATCATGTTGGCAGGAGTAATATTATAGTCCCCCTGCACAACAAAAACCGGTTCACCTGGAAAACAGAATCTAACCGCCTTCCCCCAACAATCTACATAGACATGACAAGCGGCCAACCAATCCATACCAAGAAGTATATCAAAATCTAACATATCTAGGAGAATCAGATCAACTAGCGAATCTCTATCCCCAATACGCACAGAACATGGCCTGAATACGTGCCGAGCTAATGGTAACTCTAGCAACGACGACTCTTTCCCCAAAGAAAGTGCAAATTGTGAAGATACATAAGAATGTGTAGAACCGGGATCAAATAAAACATGTGCCTCTAACGAACATACTGCAAGAGTACCTGTCACGACTGCATTTGATGCCTGGGCATCTTGTGGAGTCAGCACAAAAACCCGTGCCTGGCCCCTGCCCGCGTCCTATCGTCTTCTACCTCTATCTCCTCGACCTCTCTAAGAACGTCCTGCAAAGCCTCGACCTTGTGGTGCAACTGTCTGGCGTGTAGTGCCAACTGGAGGGGGAAGTAAAGCCATCAACGTAGAAGGTGGAGGGGGTAAAGCAGCCTGTGGAACAACGGTCCCTCTCTGGGATCTACAATCCCGCGCAAAATATCCTGAAAGTCCGCAACTAGAACATGTAGATGGGGCCCTCTGATCCTCGGAATAAGAACTGAACATCTGGCCCTGAGTCCAGCCTCGTCCGAAACTGCGGCCTGGAGTGTACCTACCTCTATCTCTACCAAACTGCCTAGTCATTGGCCCAAACGGTCTACTCCTTTTTGTCTCTGGAACAACCACTGCCTCACTCAAACGTTCCTCCACTCGTATCGCTGCATCCATGGCCTGCGCATACGTATCAAAATGCTGGGAGCCTATAACTAGATACAACTGCGTGTCCAGACTCCATAGAAACCTCTTCACCTGAAGCTCCTCTGTAGGAACTAAATATGGATCATAGCGTAACAACTGGGTGAATCGTAAATCATAATCTGCCACCGACCTATTCACCGATTTCCGCAACGCTTCAAAACTGCTAGCTCTAGCGTCCCTCACACTCTGCGGAAGAAATCTGGCAAGAAAGACCTCGGAAAACTCGGTCCACGATATCGGAGGAAGACCCGTAGCTCGCCCTCTCTCCATTGACTCACACCACTCCTGTGCAAGTCCCTCTAAACGAAAGCTAGTCAGCTCAACTGACCTCGCATCAGAACATCGTAATGATCTGCCAATCCTCTCCATCCTATCAAGAAAGGACTGAGGATCCTCCGCTACATCAGTCTCTGTAAATACCGGAGGCCTCAACATCATAAACTCTGCAAACGATACCTCCATCACTCTCGTATCTACAAGAGCTACCGTCTGCGTCGGCTGTACCTCGGACTCTGCCACGGTCGGTGCTGGATCCTGTCTCAGTACTCGAGTGGCCTCAGCTAACTGTCCTACCACTCGCTGCAATCCTAACATGCCCTCCTCTATCCTAGTCATGTGATCTGGAGGAGGATCAACATGCTCATGCACCGCCGGAACGTCCGGTGTATCAGTCGCCGTTACAGGAGGATTCACCCTAGCTGCATCTCTGGCTGTGGCTCGCCTAGCTCGCATAGCCATAGCAACTAGAACAAGAAACGAGAGTTGATAAGGCTTACGAACAGGAACAATCAATAACAGAGAGTCAAAGGAAGAATAGATCAAGATATACATCCTAAGGTTAATTAGGCTGAGTATGGTAACGTAAATATGTCGCGGAACATATGTACGGTACTGCACTCGTCCTACATCACCTACTCCATCAAACCAAAGGTCATCCTAATTCACGGACTCACGTCAACTTATCTTAAATCACTACTCGACTCCGTAAGGTTAATCCTAAGCTCTGATACCAACTTTGTCACGACCCAAGTTTGGATGTGACCGGCACTTATATTGTATACTATCTAAAGATATATACACAACCTGAGTAAGCCGAAAACCAAGATCAAAATCCTTTTTGCGGAATTCTTTATGAAAATTTAGTTTTTAATTAAAAATCATAGCTTTTATTGAATTAAAATATAAACAAGCATTAGGTGTTAAATTTGGTTGTGTCCCTAGTTGGGTACGACAATATAAACAGCGGAAAATAAAACTCAGTATATAGGACATAAAGAAAAGAATTAACAATTTATAGAACTAACGATCTCAACTGTCAAATAATATATATATATAACCATCTCTCACTCTAAGTCAAAATACAGGTCTGATGAAGATTTTCTAGATACAAAATACAATACCAAAAGAGAAAGTTACTACATATGTAACCTACCTATCAAAAGATGCGGTAAAAACCGTAAAAGTGAATCTGCAGGGCCGCTAACCGTCCACTCTACCCCTGCAAGGAACTGTGGTACAACGGGGGTGAGTTGCCAACTCAGTGAATATAACTAACATCTAACGGTTAATAATGTAAATATGACTATCATAACTAACTGAAATGAAAGCAAATATGATGTACTATAGTATATGGAAAGCATGAATCTATATTACGAATCACATAACCAAAACTGAAATCTCATCATTTATTTCCAATAAAAATCCATTTCTCCGTGTCCATCATCGACACAAAACATCCATTTCTCGCAGGCATCATTCCTCAAATGATCCTGTAAGCAACAATACCGGTCGGTATCATCTAGATATCCACCGTATTTCACAACTATCTCCGGTATCGAGTATCCTCGCTACACTCGTCCGCCTCAAATGCGGCTATCCTGCCCCTCGGTCTCGACCGGGTCCACCATGTATCCAACTGTATATCTCCCCCACTCAGTCTGGATAACGTATAAATCTGTGACCGTGTAGGGTTCCTAGGAACTCTTACAAGGGTTCATAAGGCATCAACCATGCCCGGATAAAAATTTAGACGCGCTGAACAACCCAAAGCTGGGATCTTTGCTAGATTATTAGGGTTTAACATGCAAGTAAATATCTTTACAACTAAAAGTGAGGGATTACAACCTTTGTAGTCCGCTCCTTCACTTCATAAGCTCCGAGTAGAAGTCCCTTCGCCGCGATCCACGATCTCCCGGACTCAAGAGAGGCTCCACAACTCGAACGATCCATGCTAGCTTGTAATGTTCCTTTTCTCCGATAATCTACGTCGAAGTATCTATAACTCAAGCTCTCTCACTCTAATGAGGTGAACACCCTAATCTAATGGGCTAGATAAGATGAGAATGATGGAGTAGTATTTATGCTTTCCTTTTATATCAAATTCTCACAATTAAACATCACAAAATGAAAAGCTAGTAAGCTTTCTCAAAGCTCAAGGTTGAAGAAGAAGATGAAAAAAAAAATTAAACCTTTTGTGATGAATAATAAAATGAATATATGAATAATAATGCAACCATGGTCGAGGATGACAAGGATAACCCTTGTAGAGAATTAACTAGGGCTAGGGTTTGGTTGGGTTAAAGAATGAGTCATAAGAAAATATCGACCATAATATCTAACTCATGACAAAAGAAATTCCTTCTAGAAGGTGCAAGAAAGAACTAACCCAAATCAAACCCTAACCTTATTTAATCTTCACTAAACATGTTTCATTATTAATCATATCATGTTACAATAATATATATATCACATATATATTATATATTTGTAACAAAAGAAAATAATACAATTAACATATATCGCATATATATCAATGTATTACCCAGTGAGAAAATGAAATAATAAAGCGAGCCAATATTAGATAATGTAATGCAATATATCATATATATTATTATACATTAAATTATCGAATCAACACTTGATCCGACAATTCGGCTATATCGAATATAACCGACTAAAATATCATGTACCGATTCATCGAATCAACACTTGATCCAATAACCCGGCTCATATCTAAATATCGCGAGAATATAATACGGTATCTCATATCGCATTATTCTCGGTCGTGCACATATCACATATGTGCCCCTACTCCGTTTTGTCTGAGTCAAGAAACCTCTGTATAGGACTCTAAAGAATCGTTAATACGCCGGTAGCTGGTGATGATCATATCAAACACCCACAAGCTGCAAGCGGTCAGCTAAACGTAACAGCTACCCAGGTATTGAGCGATCAGAAGATCAACAAGCTAGCATGTACATTCTCCTGTGAATCTAATCAGTAACACTCCCGTACAGTCCGGTCTCTTCGTCTGATATGTTGCATATCTAGTCTAGGGGTGGTATACGTCAGACCCCAGTAACTGATAAGTCATGTCGATGTGAGTCTCATAACAGGTCGAGAAACTACTGGTAACACATACCAGTAAATCTCTATATCAACCCTGGCCAGGGACTTCCAGTTATAGCCAATCGAACATAGCACAACATCAACTCCCTATACCGGGAAAGACGAATCCCTTCCTATCGCTCATTACCTCCATGTGATTCGGGACTGCACCCAAAAGCCACCATTTTGCACGCCCTCTTGGACGTGGTAAGATGAAAATCAAAGCACAGTGGGAATCACACAAGACTCTATGACGATCTCGGGTCTACAGACTACCCTGTACCAGTGTCACCGGAGAACTGCCATCTGACGTGTGGTGTATCACCATCTGGGAGTTCTCGGCGAGTCCGTCCAGTGTACCCAGTCTCTACTGAGCACCCGTACACTATCCTTGATGTCAAAACACCGATGGATATGGGATCATCCATCGCCCTTCATATGGGTCAAGATGCGTATACGCTAGTCTACTCTGGTGTATCGATGCCCTGTCTCGATATACCCTCGACTAGGAACAGTTATAGGATGTACTCATCGACTACCATGGCCCCACTAGTATGATCTCATCATAGTCACAGTAGTCGAGTATAGATCCTAAGGGATTTATCAACATGTGAGAGTAAGACAGTAAACAATATATAAGTCAACATGTTAAGATAAAGTGAAACCAAATAGCATACTATCATGTCGAGCAAGAAAGTCCTCTCTATATATATCCAAGCATCCATTATAATATATATCATATGTACAACAATGGCCTCTAGGGCATATACATAACTAACAGATCGTATATCTCCCCCACTCGGTCCGAAATAGAATCAAATCATAAAAACATCTCATGGTGGGCATGTCACATCAATCATGAAAATCACTGGATTTATGCAATAGTATACAAAAATTCAAAACCATAAATCCTCAATAATACAATTACCTCTTATATCAACATAAAATACTCAATTACTAAACATGATATCAATGATGCAATTTATTTCTATAATTAATGTTTAAGGTATGATATGAATCATTTTTAATAAGAAATTTGTTAAGTGTAAAAGTGTCATGGTAATATCGACGAGGTGTAGTGTAACCGGTAAGATGTGCACGTGGCATAACTCGTCGATACTTGTGCAGTGTTCTAGCAACTAAAGTAAATTATATGTAGATATGAGTGTATATTATCAATTTAACATACCAAAGTAAAGCATTTATTTAAATAAACTACGGGCGTAACACGCCATCTCTACAAAATTCCCCAGTAGATGTTTAGTCTACACACCAGAAATACGTCGTATCTAATCAGGAATTGCCAATCATTTTCCTTTCCTCGCGGCCTCCGAAGTTCCCGTATTTGAATCTAACATCGACAATTAACTTATATAAGAATACAACTACCCCGATACGGCGAATATAAAACACGAGTTCTTACGTACTAGCTATATTGTATACGACTATATCAAGCTATTTAACACTTAATCTTACTGGAATTTAACCCGACTCTGTATCGCGACAGGAAACAGATCACGATACGCTTTAACCGTTTCGTATTTTAGATTTTAGATACTTTTTCCGATATTAGCTTTCAGATTTTATATACAGTGAAACTAACTTATTTAAATAATACCAAAGTGACCAAAATTCTACACAGAAACCTACCCAACAAACCAAAACCACCTAGCTTCCTACAAATCAGGCGACGCCGGAATTTTCCTATTGGTCGCCGGCCCAAATCCGAGCTCTCTGGTTCGTGCTCCTATGGTTTGCTCTAGGTTCAACATACATCGCTTAGGTCCTGTTTAGTTAGGTTAATATTTCTCCAAATGAAAGCAAATTCAAACATAGCCTAGTTTGGACTAAAATACAAAATTATAGACTTTTGATTTCAAACTTAAACAATTTCCAGAATTAATCTCTACTGTGAGTAAGGACTTTTACCTACAATAACTTGTTAGAATAACACCCTCCAAGATGCACAAGCTCCTTGTCCTAGCTTGATGATGAGGAAATTCCTAGACTTAGCTTTTCTTCTCCTTTCTCTTGTTCTCCTTTGTTTTGTTCTTGTTTTCTTTTCTTTCTTTTAAATTTTTTTCAGAGTTTAAATTAGCTACTGAACTAAAATAAGTTATATATATGAGAGAAGGAAGGGATAAGGTGAAGAAGGAGGCGTCAAAGGCCAAGGGTGTCATCTTCATGCAAGGAGGAGGTGTTGGTGTGTATGTGTGCGCATACAAGGAAGAGGTGCCCTTGCATTATCTCTTAATTTTGTTTTAATTTGCAATAAAATTCTGAGCTAAATTGTTTTCTACCCCTTTTTCATTTACACCCTTAACAAATTTCCATTTGCACAACAAATCTAAACTTTACCTAGAAACTCTTCACAACTTATGTTATTATAAAACACCATTTTTTATTAAAATGAAGCTAAAATTCTTACTAAAACCCTTATAATTTATTTATGTTGCATACAAAAATTTTAATTTAAATTGTTTTACATACATATTATGAAATTTTTTTATTTGGTTTTAATAACTTTTTAAATTGACATTTTATTATTTAATTAATTAATTTTATTTTTTTCTAAATTTTCTGAATGTTACACTTCGTCAATGATACTCTGTATAAGAGGTCTTTTGATTCTCTGTGGCTAAGATACCTAGAACCTGAAGAGGCAAAGAGAGTCGTCCAAGAAACTCACGATGGGCTCTGCGGTTCTCACCAAGCCGGCCCGAAGATGAAGCTGAAGATTAAAAGGATGGGCTACTATTAGCCCACGATGATCCAGGACTACCTCGAATACGCAAAGCTATGCCACTCGTGCCAAATTCACGGAGACTTCATTCACCAGCATCCAAATCCACTACATCCAACGGTGGCTAGCTAGCCGTTTGAAATGTGGAGAACTGACATAATCGGCCCCATCGAACCAGCATCGTCCAGAGGTCATCGATTCATTTTGGCGACAACTGATTATTTCTCTAAATGGGCAGAAGCAGTACCGCTAAGGGAAGTGAAGACGGAGAATATCCTCCATTTCTTCAAGACACACGTCATTTATCGATTTGGAACTCCGCGACGGATCATCTCCGATAACGGGCCAGCCTACAAAAGATATAAGATTAGTCGCTTTGCACAACAGCATAACATAGACTGGAGATACTCTTCAGTCTATAATCCCCGAGCTAACGGTCTAGCTGAGGCTTTCAACAAGACCTTGACGAAGATCGTGAAAAAGATGGTGTCTCGAAACAAGAAGGACTGGCATGAGAGACTGCATGAAGCTCTCTGGGCGTATCGAACTATGTTCAAAACAGCCACGAACACAACGCCGTATGCATTGGTATTCGGCACAGAAGCGGTACTCCCCCTCGAGATAGAGTTACCCTCTCTACGAGTGGCAGTTCACTATGAGCTAACAGATGAAGAAAATGCTCACCTTCGGCTTGAGGAGCTCGACGCCCTTGAAGAAACCCGGCTCATAGCGCAACAAAATCTGGAGGCTTATAAACCAAAGATGACGTGCTCATATGAAAGATTGACTAGGCCAAGAACATTCCGCCAAGGCGAACTCGTGCTAGTAGTCAAAAGACCTATGATCCCCAATCGTGCCAAGCGGGGAAAATTCGAGCCGAACTATGAAGGCCCATATATCATAGACAAAGTTTACCAGGGTGGAGCATATCTACTCATAGACATGCATGGTGAAAGACCTTTCAAGCCAATAAACGGTCGCTTCCTAAAGAAACACTACGTCTGACGAGCCACGGCCTAGGTCAACGATAGATGACGACACCTATGTCCGCTCGCTATCTTCCTAAGACTAAACTCTGTAAGTAGTAGCTGGCTTCCTTTTCTCAGACCGAAACGTCCTTAAACTAACGATGGACCACTATGTCCTAAAACTGGTAATGGACCGAAATGTCCTTAAAATAACGATGGACCACTATGTCCTAAAACTGGCGTCGGACCAAAATGTCCTTAAACTAATGATGGACCACTATGTCCTAAAACTGGCGTCAGACCGAAATGTCCTTAAACTAACGATGGAACACTATGTCCTAAAACTGGCGTCGGACCGGAACGTCCTTAAACTAACGACGGACCACTATATCCTAAAACTGGTTGTTGACCGAGACGTCGATAAACTACTACGAACCGCGGCATCCTAAGGCTGACAAAAAAAATGGTATGTCCATGAGCAAAATGGGCACGGATGAAAACCCGAAAGGGCTCCGTGAGTAAAAACAGCAGGGCTACCGGCGAGTTTTGTGAAAACCCGAAAGGGCGCAACCTCGTTAAAAGACACTTGCAAGGTCCTCTCGACCTTGTGAGGAGAAACCACCTGCGTGAGATCCTTATGACTCATAAGGGAACAACACACTTAGGAATCCCCACGATTCTAAGGAGAAATTACACTTGCGAGATCCTCACGACTCGTAAGGAGAACCCTCCTATGAGACCCTCACGGCTCATAGGATTCAAAAGTCTTAAGCTATAGGGATCTGAACCTGTTCTTAAGCAGCCATCACAACCTCCAATGTTTCCCTACAAGCGTCTCGACCCTTGTATACAATCCACGGGCGCGAATAAACATTTCCCTAACAAAGTCCCATCCGTGACTAGGCATATGTCTACACGGTGAACAGCCCTTGTAAGTCCTCTCGACTTAGACGGAGAAAATACTCTTGTAAGATCCTTACGACTTACAAGAAGCCATACACTTGAGAATCCTCACGATTCCTAAGGAGGAAACACACCTACGAGATCCTCACGACCCGTAGGGAGAAATACCTTTATGAGACCCTTACGGCTCATGAAATCAAAAGCCTTAGTCGACAGGATCCTAACCCTGTTCGCTAAGCCACCTTTGTTCGACGTCGACAGAAGCAAATGATGATTCGCTCCTGGCAATATCCCAGTTGTAGCGGTGCTAATGCCGAAATCGGTGTCTAATTCTAAGCTTGCAGCAAAAAGCCAGCGAGCCACACATGTATACGAAATAGCCGAAATGATGGGGCAACTTGCAACAAAATCGGCAAGTAAAAATGTATACATACTAAAATAGCCGAAATGATTGGGCAACTCGCAATAAAAAGAAGTGAGTAAAAATAAAACAAATAGCCGAAATGATTGGGCACTACGAAAAATAGCCGAAATGATTGGGCAATCGCGACCTTCGCGATATAAAAGCTGAAATGATAGAGTATCACGGAAAGAAATAAAAAAAATTGAAAGAATGAAACTTTTGCCCTACAGGTGATATCACATCAATCCCTGTATACAATCCAGGGGCGCAAACAAAGAAGGAATCACACCTTCCCTCCCCAGGCTCCATCAGAAGAAGAAGCAAAATCTCAATGGTTCACAGACAGCCTGAAGATCATCTCAATATCCGTCTCATATCAACAGACACGACATCAACAAATCGGAGCTGCGGCAAAAATTCCCAGTTCCATGACTCGACGATGCACGAACAACCGAGAGTCAACCTTTCCTGGTCACGAGGAACATGACCTATGTCAATCCTGACCCCGTGGGAAACGTCCAGAGCGGAGCCTGGTCCTCGCAGAACATGGCTATGTCATTCAGACCCCATGGGAAGCATCCATAGCAAATTCCTGGTCATGTGGAATGCGGCCTATGTCAATCCTGACCCCATGGGAAACGTCCAGAGCGGATCCTGGTCCTCCCAGAAGACGGCTATATCAAACCGGCCCCGTGGGAAGCATCCAGAGCAAATTCCTGGTCACGTGGAACACGGCCTATGTCAATCCTGACCCCATTGAAAATGTCCAGAGCGGAGCCTGGTCCTCGCAGAACACGGCTATGTCAATCAGACCCCGTGGGAAGCATCCAGAGCAAATTCCTGGTCACGTGGAACACGGCCTATGTCAATCCTGACCCCGTGGGAAACGTCCAGAGCGGAGTCTAGTCCTCGCAGAACACAGCTATGTCAATCAAACCCCGTGGGAAGCATCCAGAGCAAATTCCTAGTCATGTGGAACACGGCCTATGTCAATCCTGACCCTGTGGGAAACGTCCAAAGCGGAGCCTGGTCCTTGTAGAACACGGCTATGTCAATCAGACCCCGTGGAAAGCATCCAGAGCAAATTCCTGGTCACATGGAACACGGCCTATGTCAATCCTGACCCCGTGGGAAACGTCCAGAGCGGATCCTGGTCCTCACAGAACACGGCTACGTCAATCAGACCCCGTGGGAAGCATCCAGAGCAAATTCCTGGTCATGTGGAACACGGCCTATATCAATCCTGACCCCGTGGGAAACGTCCAGAGCGGATCCTGGTCCTCGCAGAACACGGCTATGTCAATTAGACCCCGTGGGAAGCATCCTGAGCAAATTCCCGATCACGTGGAACACGGCCTATATCAATCCTGACCCCGTGGAAAACGTCCAGAGCGGATCCTGGTCCTCGCAGAACACGGCTACGTCAAATCAGACCCCGTGGGAAGCATCAAGAGAAAATTCCTGGTCACGTGGAACACGGCCTATGTCAATCCTGATCCGTGGGAAACGTCCAGAGCGGAGCCTGGTCCTCGCAGAACACGGCTATGTCAATCAAACCCCGTGGGAAGCATCCAGAGCAAATTCCTGGTCGCGTGGAACACGGCCTATATCAATCCTGACCCCATGGAAAACGTCCAGAGCGGAGCCTGGTCCTCGCAGAACATGGCTATGTGAATCAGACCCCGTGGGAAGCATCTAGAGCAAATTCCTGGTCACGTGGAACACGACCTATGTCAATCCTGACCCCGTGGGAAACATCCAGAGCGGAGCCTGGTCCTCGCAGAACACGGCCTACGTCAATCTTGACCCCGTAGTAAACATCTAGAGCAAATTCTTGGCCACGTGGAACACGGCCTATGTCAATCCTAACCTGTTGGGAAACGTCCAGAGCGGAGCCTGGTCCTCGCAGAACACGGCTATGTCAATCAGACCCCGTGGGAAGCATCCAGAGCAAATTCCTGGTCACGTGGAACATGGCCTATGTCAATCCTGACCCCATGGGAAACGTCCAGAGCGGATCCTGGTCCTCGCAGAACACGGCCTATGTCAATCCTGACCCCGTGGGAAGCATCCAGAGCAAATTCCTGGTCACGTAAAACACAGCCTATGTCAATCTTGACCCCATGGGAAACGTCCAAAGCGGATCCTGGTCCTCGCAAAACACGGCTATGTAAATCAGACCCCGTGGGAAGCATCCAGAGCAAATTCCTGGTCACGTGGAACACGGCCTATGTCAATCCTGACCCCATGGGAAACGTACAGAGCAGAGCCTCGTCCTCGCAGAACACGGCCTATGTCAATCCTGACCCCGTGGAATGCATCCAAAGCAAGTTCCTGGTCACGTGGAACACGGCCTATGTCAATCATGACCCCGTGGGAAACATCCAGAGCGGAGCTTAGTCCTCGCAGAACACGGCTATGTCAATCAGACCCCGTGGAAAGCATCCAGAGCAAATTCCTGGTTCCGTGGAACACGGCCTATGTCAATCCTGACCCCATGGGAAACATCCAGAGGGGATCCTGGTCCTCGCAGAACATGGCTATATCAATCAGACCGCGTGGGAAGCATCCAGAGCAAATTCCTGGTCACAAAGAACACGGCCTATGTCAATCCTGACCCCATGGGAAACGTCAGGAGCAAAGCCTGGTCCTCGCAGAATACAGCTATGTCAAACCGACCCAGTTGGAAGCATCCAGAGCAACCCATGACCCCGTGAAATGCAGATAAAGTAAACCCCTGACACCATATGGCTAATGTCAATCTTGACCCCATATGGCTTATGTCAACCCCTGTCGTCGAGCAATGCTCCGACACCTCCTCGTCGTTAAGCAAAGCTTCGACTTGCACACATATCATCCCCCTGCCATCGAGCAATGCTCCGACATTTCCTTGTCATCAGGCAAACCTTCGACTTGGATACATGATAACTCATAACCGCCCCTTGTCGTTGAGCAACGCTCCGACACTCTCTGTCGTCAAGCAATGCTCCGACACGAAAAAATATCAACTCATGACCCTCTCAACCAGAGCAATGCTTCGTCTTAAAATATACATATACACACACACACACACACACATTAATTCATAACTTCTCCATCATAGAGCAATGCTCCGTTTCGGGGATAAATCAAATCACAAATATCTTAACTTGAAAAGGAAAAGCACAGTCTTGCAAAGAGATTTAAATAAACTATCAACGAAATGCATATCTTAAAATGAACACATCACCATAAAAAAAATAATACGTCTTTTTATTCATGAATCAAAATGAATACAAAGTACAATTTATGAAAGAATCAAGAATATATTTTCAATTAAGAACATGTATAAGAAAGAATAAAAAAATAATATAATACATCTTTCAAGCTGGCGGATGATTCAAAAGGTTCATCAGTTCATCCTTCCTTTCTTAGGTCTCTACTTCAAAATTGACTATGGCTGCGAGACGGGCCTCCACTTCCGACTGTTGTGCCTGATGCAAGGAAAGCCGGCCTTCAAGCTCCTGCTCAGTAGCTTTATGAGCATCAACCATCGTCCGGGTAAAGATAACAGCTTTATCAACAGCCACCACGTCCTTGATTGCGGCTTGAAGATCCTGCCAAAGTTCATATGCGTGGGTGGTCTTAGCTGTAAATTCGGCTTGAAGCTCCCCGACCGCGGTTGAAGCCAGCTTCCTCTCTGAGAACTTTCGGCGAAGACTCTTTTCATAGGAAAGCGTATTAGCGGTGTACCGCTTAATCAGCCCCTGCAAGCTTGTCTTCGCAGCCACCACCTCTGAAGGAAGGCTCATCCATTCAAGTATATACAAGCAAGTCTCCACTCGACGACAGAATTCAACCCAAAATTGCACCAATGCTTCACTATGATAAGTGGCAAGAAAGAGGAGAGAAACATTGGCTTCAGCAGCAAATTCTTCGGCCGTGAACGAGGTACCAACACGAAGGCCTTCGATCAATGCTATCAAAGAGTGAAGGCTTAACTTGGCCATACGTTCGGATGCATGCAGCGCATAAGAGCCAGACGGCATGAGAATGCGCATCTCCAACGGGGTAAAAGTAGGCAGAGCTATTAAAGATTGATAAATGATCAGCAAAGGTTGCAAACAGAGGACAAATTCGAAGGCGTCGAAACTTTACTTACCCACGTTTATACAAGAAGAGTCTGGAAGATCCCCAGGCCCATCGAGGACCTCAACCTCATCATCAACTTCCAGAACTACAGAAGACATGAACATTGTTATATGAAGAAGTAACAATACCGAGAAAGGAGCGAACAATGCTAACCTTGTCCGAAAGATAGAATGATGCGTTGAGGGGATATCGCCTGTGGAGCAGCCAGTTCCAGCAGACGCTGGAAAGACTTTCTAGGAGACAGGCCAGCGATGGACGCCGCCAAGCCTCGTAGCTCTGAAAAAGACAAGGAAGGTTCAGATAATCGAAATATCGTTTAAAACAAAGTATGGGATAATACCTTCGATACTCCTCCCACTTTGAACAGGAGGGATAGCAGCCTGAGCAGCCTCCTCCGTACCATCGGGCACATCACCGGAAACATTTGCTGGTTGAGGCACAGCAGCCACTTCAGGAACGGTAATCTCAGCCACTTGTTCCACCACCTCTAGGCCGTCACCGGAAAGGTCCATTAAATCTACGACAGGTAAAAGCACATCTTCATGGCCAACGGGCGCGGAAGGAACGGAGGTCATCAGTGGAAGCTCTATAGCAGGAATGGCAACCGTGGCAATCCCCTCCACACCTACGAGTGTCTCATCGGGGATATTTGCAGAATCCATAGTCAGGGAGCAACTTGGACTCAGATCCTCTGCCATCAGCGAAGCCTCTACAAAGTTTGCACGAGGATAAGGATATGTATGTGTGTGTGTGTGTGTGTGTGTGTGTGTAAGCAGTGCAAAATACTACAAAAGGATATATAAGTGTACCAATGCGCAAAGGAGCTTCAAGTATGGCTTGTTCAAGCCGACACTCCTTCCTCAGGAGGTATGCTCGCCAAGGTTCGAGGGTAGACTCGTGGCCACCGGTCCACAACGAAAGTGCATCTTCAGCGTCGGCCAAGACAGCCTGCTTAAAGGCTCTCTCGCCCCCTTCTTCCAAAGGACCTATGAATATCCGCCGTATCGATGGAGGATCTTCGTAAAAGATGACGGCAGGATAAGGCATCATCGGGATCCTTACATTCTCGGATTCATCCTGTGAGCGTCTTATAGCCTCAGCCAATTGTGCGGCTTCCTCGGCAGATGAACTAGGAAAAAGAAGACTGTCTTCCGGCGGACTAGTAACGGTCTTCTTCCCCCGCTTTGGCCCAGAGCTAGTGACTGTAGAAGATCGCTTCCTTCCCCTTATCGCCCGCTTTTTGAGTTGCTACTCGGTTTTGACAAGGAGGGACGACTTCTTCAGGACCTCCGCCAAGGGGATATTATCATCAAAGCTAGGTTTTACCTCCGGAACCGTTACGGTATCCGTCATCGGTCGTTCAAGTGAAGCCTCTGTTAGCAATGAGGCGCGAAGCCTTTCCTCCTCTCCGAAGGTTTTAAGTGAAGCAGCAATGGCTTCTTCTGTGGAGGCACCTGTTAAAACAGCGGGCGTCAGTCAAAGCATGATAAAAAAAGAAAAAATGATGAACAGCAGAGAGATAAGGGTGAAGTATACCTGACTGCGCAAGGGCAGCCAGTTCTTTTTCGAGGATGGATGACTGTTTGGAAGCTTCGATGGCAGCCTCCAAATCGGTATCATCGAGCGTCCCAAATAAACCCTCATTAGTCCCATATTCGCTAAAGCCTTCGTTAGACGGAGTAAGGGGCGTCGAGCCTAATATGGTGTCCAAAGAAAGTACTTGTTTCTTCTTCTTCTGAGCACGAGCGCCGGTGGCCGATAACATGAGTTTGCGTTTAGTAGGCGCCTATAGACGACGAGTCCCAATTTCTTTTCCTACGTCCGACTCAGGGGACGCGGCAACCACCTCTTTTTCAGGCACGCTGGATAAGGGCAACCCATGCGTAGGTCTTAGCATGTGTGAGGGCTCAACTGCAGTGGACTCTCTCAAGGGAGGATGAACAATGTTTCGTCACTTTAGAGGAACATTTCGATCACCAGCCGGCACTGCGCCCTTACGATCAAGCAGCAATCGCTTTTCCTCCCTAATGATGGCGCCCATCGAATGTTGGTACCATGCCACATACACATTCAGGGCTTGCGGAACACAACTCGGTTCGCTGATGAAGAAGTTAGACTCTGTGTTCAGGCGCATAAAATGATGTAGTGCGCTCCGAGTACCCTCTTAAGTGGCAGTCGGTTCTGCCAAGAAAGCCTCGAGTGGGACGCCCTGATTGTAGCTTAACTGCTGGGCGAAGCGATGTGGGTTATACCTCATAAATAAAGCCAAGTCATTCATTTCAAATATGAGAAAGCCCGGCCGGATAGAGTACAGATGAAGAATCTCTCGAGCTTTCAAGACGGAGGCCCCATCTTTAAATATATCCTGCAATGGCAGCACCGTCTTCCCCGATTCCTGGCCGATGGTCAAAACTTTATCAATAAAGGACATGCCAGCTCCAACCGTATGCGGGCGAAGAAGCAAGCCTCTAGCTTCCTGTTGTGTTGGAGTCGCAATAGAAGCGCCGACCAGTCGCATAATCTGAGTGAACTTGCACCTGTCATAAAAACCCGGCCTCTTGTGGATGCCAAAGACACCTAGCACATGCAACTCGAGCCATAACGTGAAATAATGCATCAGGAAATTTACCGACTGCACCCCTGGCTCAGTGGTATCAGCTGCCAAGCTGAGGCCGTGATACACATAGGCTAACACAGCGATCCCTATAGCCACTTGTATCCCAGCAACCATCCGATGCGCAGGATAGAAAACGGACGGCCTCATACGGTGAGGGTGCATAGGAAGCGCAAACCAACTCAGCCATAACCCAAGAAACACTAAAAAGAACGTTTCTTCGTCAATCCCAGGAGCTTCCAGCTCTGCAAAAGGGATGACCGAGGTATCGGGTAGAAAGAAGCTCTTCTGATCCGCCTCCGCCGCCGGCAGGTTGCCCAAACCTAAGCCGAAAGGGTCGTCAAGACTGGCGAATTTCTCGACTTCTTCATTCAATACTTCTGGGCGAAGAAAATCAGCGATAAAAGCCGTAAAATTAACTCCACGACCTTCGGATGCAAGAGAGTGGTTCTCATAAATATTCAACACCTTTATCGAACTCAGAAATTGGTGTTGAATAGCATTCTCGGGAGTAAGATCCATTACCACTGATTTGGTGGCGAAAATATACTCATCCGGGGGAAGCAATTCCTCATAATGTTCCCCCCTAATGGGTAAACCCGAGACCTCTGCAAACTCCTCCAAAGAAATGGAGACTTCTCGATCTGATGGGAGGAAGGTGTTGGTCGGAATGTTCCACTGCTCCAGAAATGCCCTGACCCACCATATAGGAGGTGTGGAATATTGAAACAAAGAAGCGTAAATGGCGGGATACAATCCGAGCTTCAACAACTGTGATTTCTTCGCTGATAAAATATACCAAGCCCACTGCAAATACCCGGCTGGGTGACGAGGAGTTAGTCCTACATTGTATGGCTGTCCCCACGGGCATGGCTCGCCTTGACAAATGCGCCGTCCTAGAATGTCTAAGGCCACCGGCGGCTGCACGGGTATTGCGGCCATAGAAGGCCGAAGGAGACCCTCTGAATTCCAGTTGACCTCCTCCACAGCGTAATTTATCGGAGGTGCATCTGCATAAGCGATCGCCGAAATAGGATCCAAGGGTGTCGCACAGGAAAAGCTCTGTCGGCCCATGATAATTTGATCGTACCATTTCCCCCATAGATGCAGATTCTTGTGCTCCGGGTCATGGTCTTTGATCAGCGCAAAAACCTCTCGTCTACGGGCGCCTCAGGAAATTCGACTTCTGAGCGGATGAACGGAAAAGAAGTATCGAAAGACATGTCACCTGCGCGAAAAAGAGCAAAAGTCAACCCTTGGTGCTATAATTTAAACTTTGACGCTTGGTACTTTAAAATTCGCACCGCACTGCAATGTAGTAAAAGGGGACCAAAGGGGGACCCACAAAATCTTGATGACAGTTCATCATTAATAAGACAGCCTCATTATTTGATGAGACTGTCAATTAAATAAGGAAATCCTCAATTGATTCTCATTAAATGAGAAATCTCTCGGGCAGAGGAGTAAAACTCCCATTGAGAGCAATGTTCTTCACTAGACTGACATCCGTCAAAGTCTAATGATGAAGGAATAAAATTCCTCAAGAAAATCCTAAGAGCCTTGCTCTGAAAAGATGATGGAATAATCCATCAAAAATAAAATTTCAATTTGATCTTCAAGATCCATGAACAAACTCTTAAGAGTTCTTCTATATGATCTGAAAGGAGCAAGGCTCTATTAATGGATTAAGAAATCATAAGCAAGATCCTTTTAGATTGGTGATTCCAAGAGAGCAAAGCTCTGTTAATAAAACCCTAAAAAGGATTTTCTTTAGATCAAAGATCTATGAAGAGCAAGGCTCTGTTTATGGGTGAAACCTTAAACAATGTTTCAAAAAGATTTAATATTTTACCTAAAAAATCTGACAGAGTTTGGTCCTTAAGAAAATTCTTAAGAGGAAGGGCTGTGCTCTGAAGGAGAAAATAAATTTTCAAGAAGGATTGAAGATGAACAGAAGTAATCTCAAGGGCCAAGGGTCCTATTTATAGGCGCTAAGCGCCGTTTCAATTTCTCGGTTGATCCAAGAGTGGAGATGCTGCCAGCGCAGCACCCACATGTGGGCCCCGTGAGTGCAACGGTGGGGGGGGCATTTGTTTCCCCAATTAGAGCAAAGCTCTGTTCAGAATTCAAAATTTGAATTAAAACTACGCTTTTATAAAAGCGCTGCGCTATAACTAGCGCACCCCGTGCAAAGCGCATAGGCGCTAGCACTAGATGCGCTGCGCTACAAGTAGCGCACCACGTGCAAAGCACGTGTGCGCTAGTGCTAAGAGCGCTGCGCTCCAAGTAGTACACCATGGACAGAGCGTATAAGCGCTAGCACTGGAACTAAATGTTCCTCACCGTTGGATCAAATATCCAACGGATATGATTAAATCATTAATTAACAAGAATGAAACTCTGTTGAATCTTTCCAAACAGAAAAGATTGTGCCCTGAATTTGGTACACCGTTGGATCAATGATCCAGTGGTGATTAAAAATCGCTAAAATATAGAACAAATTCTGTAAGGGGGAAAGATTTCCTAATCTTGGTAAAAAAGCAAGAAGATTATCTTCTGTAAACCAGAAGCCCTTGGATCAAAGATCCAACGATGGGAAATTCCCCAAATCAATTGGAGAAAAGATCTCCTTAACAGATTGAATAAACCACCTTGCCCTATATAAAGGCCCCGAGACTTCAAGTCTTTTGAGAGGAACCCCCCCCCCAATAAACTTTGAGAAAATCTCAAGAAGAAGAAGAAGCTCTCGGCAAAAGAAGATTTCTTCTCAAGGTAAAAAAAAAAGAATAGAATGACGAAATCGTCTCAATATAAAAAGAAGTATTTACTTCTTTCACAGATCAAAGATCTATAAGACAAATTGTCTTTTCACAAGAGAGATTATGAACATCTCATTATAAAGGGGGGGAGAATTATTCAATTCTCTTAGGATCACAGAACTATAAAGGAAAAGCCTTTCATCAAAAAAGAGATTGAAATATCTCCTATAAACTAAGAACTCTATTCTTAAAATCTTGAGACAAAGTCTCTTAACAAAGAAAAGATAATCTTCAGAGCGCAAAGTTAACCTAAGAAGAGCCTTAGCGCTTCTAATTTAAAAGTGCCTTAGTGCTCTTCATCTAGCGCAAAGCGCTGCAGTGCCATAATGCTTTAAACACAGCGTACTGCGCTCATTGGCTAGTGCTAAGCGCGCTACGTGATCCTCACGTGTGCGCTGCATTACAATGAGCGCTTCGCGCTCATTATATGGCACCAGCGCCAAACGCCTCAACGCTTCAACTATAGCGCATCAGCACTCTACATCTAGCGCTAAGCGCATCAACGCTCTTCATTTAGCGCTTCAAATCTGGCGCAAAGCGCTAAGCGCATTAGCGCTTTTACCATAGTGCACTGCGCTCATCGACTGGCGCTAGTGCCAAGTGCACCACATGCTTTTATGTGTGCTTGGACCGAACATAAACTGTTCTTTGAATAAGCTTGAAGCTATGATAAATGCACAACATTCAACTAAAGACAAAACATTGTTAGAGACCAAACCAGTACTTAGCATTTTTAAAGGGATTGGGCTCAAACAAACATCTAACAACTCAAAAAACAAATGTTGAACATTGTAATTGATTGGACTTAGCCCAAATTGGCCATAAGTCCTCAATTCAGATTAATTGAGTTCATATGCTCATAAATCATAGATCTTAGTCCCAATTGGACTACAGGTCTCTCAACCTATATCGGTTTAAGGGTACATCTCTAAACTCCTCTGATATTTGTCGTTGTAATCCTTCAACGTCTTCAGAGAGGTGACGGGTCCCGATAACCATACATTTCACGGACTGTGGGGTCCTTAAACCCATGGACTATGATGTCCTTAACCTTGACTGTGAGGTCTTTAAACTCACGGACTATGATGTCCTTAACCTTGACTGTGAGGTCTTTAAACTCACGGACTATGATGTCCTTAACCTTGACTGTGAGGTCTTTAAACTCACGGACTATGATTTCCTTAACCTTGACTGTGAAGTCTTGAAACTCACGGACTATGATGTCCTTAACCTTGATTGTGATGTCTTTAAAATCACGGACTATGATGTCCTTAACCTTAGACCGAGATGTCCTTAAACTAACATTGGACCGTAATGTCTTTAAACTAATCGACCGCAATGTCCCTAAACTAAACAATAGAGCCCAATTGCTCTCTTGTTGGATCTAAACGATCTCGTTAAGTTGATCTTAGTCTAAAATTAGACTAACGTATCCTTAACAAACGTTTAAGTTGATCTTAGTCCCAAATGAGACTAACGTATCCTTAAACCCAACCCCCACACACAAATCTAAGAAAGATACGGATTTGGACTAATCCACGTCCTATGGGCGACAACATAAATTAGTCTCCGTATACAATCCACGGGTAACCAAAAACAAAACAAACACCTACGACATGAAGTGACCGTCTGGAGAAGGAGAAAGTGGTTACCGCGATCCGGTAGCGTAATTAACTGCAGGGGCTTGCGCCTGCAGGGAAGAGCGTCCCCACAATCAAAAACCCCTCAAATGAGGGGGAATCTGACGAAGTCTGCTACATCGGCCGCATTTGTTTAAACCTTCGATACATGGTATCATAAATCAACTTGGCATCTTCGGAGAGGTGGACGGATAGCACCAATTAGCATCTGTCCTGAAATTCAGGCAAGACGGACCTACACGGTCGCGTCTCCGTGCTTCGGCAGGGAACAGAACCTTCATAAGGCTTCTTAAAGATTTTCCAGGCCATCGAATAGTTCAAAACAATGACTATAGAACTCGTCTTGGGATAACTCTATCGAGCTTCCCTTCAATCCAAAGTTTCATAGCAATTAAAGAGTGAATCACTAAAGCAGAGAGAATTTGCAGAGAAGAAGAGTTCAATTGCTCCATACTTACATGAATTTAATTCTTCTTCTCTTTTTCTTCCTCTAGAAAATTTGATTTGAGAGTGTTGTATGTGTTCTTAGTGATTAACAGTAATTGCACCTTTCCTGAATGCATATAGGGGTATTTATAGCCTCTGGGGAAATTGGAAATGTGGACATGAACATAGGCCACGAAATGAGGACGTGGATGCACGGTCATAGCCCCTTCCCCACGTTTGGCGGGGACCTCCCCGGCGGCGAGGACCCATGTTGGCACTATGGGGAACTCTATGTTGGGGACCCCCTTAGGTATGACGGGGACCTCTTCGTCAGAGATCCCCCTTTGGCTTGATAGCGGGGACCTTCATATTGGAGACACCCTTTTGGTTTGATAGCGAAGACCTTCATGTCAGGGACCCCTTTTGGGTTTCATCATGGGCTTTTAAACTCTGTTTAATAGCTTAAGTAGTTTCATCAAGTGGGTGTACTCTTTTTGAGACTGGAAGTCTGGAGAGCGGACACGGGCATTTTCACCCAAAGTGAAACCAGTCTCATCTATGATAGGCCCACTTAATAAAACAATAGAACAAGTCTGTATGATAATATATATACACACACACAAAGGTCAACAAATTCCCCCCACTAATATTTGCACGTGTCCTAAACACGTGGGAAGATCAGTGTTCCCATTGATTTTTATGTCTAGTGTGTTGCATTCTCCACAAGTCATGTTTTTTTTGGGCGACAATAGATCGACTTCCATGCCTAGGTTTCTTCAATTAAAAATATCGGTTTCCATACTGCAGAGTTTTCATACCACGCTTTTGGTTTCTTTACCACGGTATTGGTTTCCATACCACAGTTAAGGATTTAATAATGTAGTTTCGCACACCCTCATCCTTTTATCCCTTAGGTCTATAGTCATTGATCATTAGAATCAACCCCGCCATTTAGGATGCTTATAGGTCAATCACCTTACCCTCAGGATTTTGAACAATTTACCTGCCAATGTTGGAACGCAACACAACAGATATAATATCATATGAGTTCATAACCCAGTCTTTTTTTGACTTGTTGGATTATGGGAATTGACTCCGCCTTCTTAGATGCTTATGAGACAATGCCTTACTATCAGGATCTTCAGAACCCAATTGGTTGTAGTTTCCCAGCATTGATACACAATAAGGCAAACACATCATCCTGTGGATCCATAGTCTGGTCTTTGTGACGTATTAGACTATGGGAAACAACTCCGCCTTCATGGATGCTTACGATTCGATCACTTTATCCTCAAGATCTTCGGAACTGGTGATAATAGTACACTTTCTAATTGGCATGCAATTAAGAAAAAAGTATTTTTTAATTCGGCCTTTGTACTTTATTGAATCGTTATTTCATGTCATCAACGCTGGGATGCAGCTTGATGAGCTTGTATTTCTATTCAGTCTTTTTAACTTAGTGAACCATAAACTTGAGGTCTTCAACGTTAGGATAAAACGTGATAGACTAGTAGCAGGTGGATCCGGCTTTTGTAGCTTATTGAATCCGGAATTTGTGCTTTAGAAGTTAGAACACAACGTGCTATACATAGCGGCAGATGGATTGGGAATTTACCATCTTGTATGCCTTTTAATTTTATACGAGAGTTAGCTCTGGACTACTCGTAAGGCATAGGCATGTTCTACTTCCTTGTCATGTTGTATAAGTGGTGTCCAGTGGGACTTTTGGGTTTTTTGTTTTCTTGTGAATCAAGAGGATTTCACGAGGGTTAATTCTCCAATGAGTCATGAGGATCTCATTGTGTAGTTTTCCTAGCGAGTCGAGAGGATCTCGCAGGATGTTGACTTCTATGTCACGGTGGGAGTATTACCGGTGTAGGCCATCGGTGGAATTTTATAACTTACGATGTGTGATTGTAAGTCATAGATGTAAGTCTTCGGTGGGACTTTGTATTCTCATTTGGTTTGATCATTCTGATGACATCAAGAACGTTCTTTTGCATGCCACGGTAGGACTTTGTAGTCTTTTGGTAGTATTGGATCATTTACGATACGCTTGATGTGTTTATGCCTTAAGGTGATCTGGTGACATTGTGCCATGGGTTACCCATGGATAGTATATATAAAATGCTCATTTCATCTTCTATAGGGTAAAGTTATAGTTTACGGACATAAGGATCCACTGGCCTCCAGTTTAGGGACGTAGAGGTCCATTGGCAGAAATTTTGCAGATCCAGTTTAGGGACTTGGGGGTCCATTGGCAGAAATTTTACAGATCTAGTTTAAGGACTTAGGGGTCTATTGGCAGAGTTTTTGCAAATCCAGTTTAAGGACTTGGGGTCCATTGGCAGAGTTTTTGACAGAGTTCTAGTTTAAGAACGTAGTGGTTCATTGGCCTCCGGTTTAGAGACTTGGAGGTCTATTTTCTTGAGAGGCAAACATTCTTTTGTCTTTTCAAACATTTATTTTCTATGAGTCATGAGGATCTTGCAGGTAGTTTTATCCTGATGGATCGTGAGGATCTCACAGAATTCAGGTTTGGTGTACCCAAATAGCATATTTTATTCTTACTCGAGCACTTATGTCCTGTGGGTCGAGAGATCCCACAAGATTATTTGAACCTTGATAAGTCAAGAAGAATTCATGAGGTGTCGTCTGGATCTAGTCTTTCCAGACCCGCTGCTTTGTCAATCAGGTTTTGGAAGGTAGTGATTTTAGGTGATAACAAGAACGGTGCTATCTAACCGTCGATGTTGTCCATGATGAGTCCCACAGCTTAACGTTCATCTAGGACTTGTTCGCACTTCATGCTCAGGGTGCGCCATCGTGTGATATATTTATCCATCGTCTTGTATTTTCTTCGTTTTCAGTGATTAGATGGGAGATAGTTATCTTCTTGCTTGCACTAGCAAACTGTTGTACAAACTAAGGTTCTTGCTAGGCAAATATTTTGATAGAATCATTTGATAACCCCGAGTACGACACAAAGACTATTCCACTCAAGCTACTAACAAATTTCCTGAGGGGGTCGTTGCCTCCGGTATCGGCACAAATTGCTTCGAATTGTGAGATGTGTTGTCGAGATTTCCTAGTAACGTTGAAAAGATTAAACTGGGGAATTAGATAGCTCTTTGGATATGGGACTTGGTCGTATTCAACCGAGTAGGATCTTCCTTTCTCGATGAGCTGTTGAGCAGTTTCTATCACCATTAGAGTTTTCATATGAACAGTGATCAAGTCATTAATTTGCTACTTAGTTATCACTTCATTTTTTTCCTATTTAGGTGGATGTTGGTTGGGCGAACCCTGCATTGACGCCGATCCCGTCGTTAACGACTAGCGGCGAAGTATGCATAACAGTTGATGTGTTCGTCTGTCATCCATGCTTAGCTACTTCGGCTGGCTTGGATATTTGTGCCATTATTATTTTGGTTAAATTCTTAACCATTGTGGAAAGTTCTTTCGCTTGCTGTTTTAATGAGGTTGTTTCATCATCTTTCTGCTTTGCTTCAGAAGTAGGGTTATTGATGACTCGGACTAAGTCGTCTTCATCTACCTTACCATCAATTGGGTAGGAGTGTGTTGATTCGGTTGTATCATTGGATTTGTGCCTTCTTTGGTATATTTGTATGACCGGTACAGGGAGATCTGCCGAAAAATTGGTGGCCATATCAACCGTATGTACCTCTGTAGCAGCACTACGACTTTTGAAATAAATTTCTGGCAAGACAAACCATTCTTGCCTTCTTTCATCAACGATTACAGAAGAGGGCCTCCTCTTAATAAGAGTATGGCAGTTTCCATTTATGCAGTCAAAAACATATGGCCATGAGGACTCGCCACTGCCAAATGAGTCCCTATTTTCTTTCTTTCTCCAGACTTAAGTCAGTCTAGGGTTTAGTGGCTTTTCTCTCCCTGTTGTTGTGGGGAGCTCTTCTTGTATTGTCAACCTCTTACGGTCTTCATGACCTGGTACACTCGAAAGGAGATAGTTTGATCATGAGAGCGCAATTTACGCTCCTCGACTCTTCTGTTTAGGGGAAGCGGATGTTTAAGAACCGCGGTGGAGGGGTTCTTACGAACTATTTTTAACGCCTCGAACCGATTGCTGAGGCTAACATTAGCAGCATAAAATCTTTGATTCAACCCCCAGACCCTATTATTATGAGTCTGAGACTCAGCAGCCCTTAATCTGCGGTTCCTCCTTTGATGGGTTCTCCTTCCTATCTTTACAGCAATGGCATCATTGGGAGTACTGGATGATCCTTGTCCCCGTCGATTTGCATGAGAGATCATGGCATAACTAGACAACTATATTTCAGCCTGCGTACATCCTTATTGGTCCGGTGAGTGATAGTTTCATCAAAGGTATTTAATGTTGTTTGCCCCGAGCACACATCCTTGTTGGTCTAGTAAGTGACAACGTCATCAGGGGTGTTCGACGATATTTTCCCTCGGAATTTGTCACCATAGGTCTGTGGTACGGTATCTCTCAACCTCCGTTCGCTTTGCCGGAGAGACTTCTTTTCTACTTCTCTATTGATGATATTGTTAGGGTAATTCGTTGACCTTTGCCCCCGGCGTGCGTCTTTGTTTGTTGGTGTTAGGTGCTCACGCCACGAAAGCCGCGGCTAAGGCGAAAGCGATAACAAAAATTTTATGCAAGCATAAAACACACTAACCTAAGAAATCGATCCAAATACCTAAACTAACAAACTAAACATACAAGAGTATGGAAAATAAAACCTTTGACGCGTGTCCACCTAATTGTGGAAGACCCCTCCAAGCTCATAGACGCCGGGAATGCGCTCAAAAGATGAACTCCCTTGCCGAAGAAGATCCACTCGAGGGAAACCGGAAAAGGCTCCGACCGACGCTCCAAACTTGCTAAGGATGGATTGTGGATGATGTAGAAATTTTTCCACAAATTATTTCTCGCTATAACCATGATCAAGAGAGCAAAAAGAAGAAGGAGAAGAGATGAGCAAAAATGGCTAAGTGTTGAGCATAACCATGAAGCATGAACTCAAGAATAATCATCAAGTGTAGAAAGAATAATGGCTACACCTTTTTACAACAATGATCCAATAGTGCAACAAAAAGAATATATCAATATAAAAAGCCAAGCCATACTCATCTATATGTCCACAACCATGCTTCATGCCATCTCACTTTCCACCTCATTTCCATTTATCTTTCTAAATAGAAAAATAAATATGAAATGCCCTTCTTCGAGAAGCATTTCCGGATAAATACGGAATACTTCACCCGGTATATGTATCGCTACATATACACATATCCGTATAAAAATATGGATAGCACTAGAGAGAGAAAATGAATAGTGAACAATAATACTAAAATATATATATATATATAAATATATATATAAATCATTAAATCAAAACCTGATTTAATAATCCATCTTAATCCTAAGCCGGCTAGTATTATCAACCGTCCGATTAAAATTCGTATATCATGTACACGTATTTAATCAGACCCCTCCACGTACCAACGTACAGCTCCTACATTTATCGCCTGAACCAGGAAAACCCTCTGTGTGGGACTTTAAAGACTCGACAATACACTGGCAGTGGGTTTAACCAGAAGCACGTCAGCGACACTAGCTGTATGTAACGGCTACCCAGGTACTTGCTGAAAGGGGGTTCAACAATCAAGTACGTCCTTACCGTATTGAACCTAAATGTGACAATCTCTGTACAGTCTGGTCTCTTTGTCTAAGAGTATCGCATATCAGGTCTAGGGGGTGGATAACGTCAGAACCCTACTAACCCGATAAGTCGTGTCTGAGTCAAGCTCATCACCAACTGAGATACTACTGATCAACTATCAGTAAATCCTATCTACCGTGGCCACGGATTTCTAGTGATAGCCAACTAAACACAGCGCGACATCGACTCCTAATTCCAGGAGAGAGAATCCCTGACAATCGACCACTGCCACCATGTGGCTCGGGACTGTACCCAACTAAAACCTGTTTGCGCGACTCCTTTGAGCCGTAGTATGGTAGTAATCAAAGTACAGTGAGAACTCACACGAGACAAATGACGATCTCGGGTCTAAGGACTAACCTGTACTCATGCCACCTGAGAACTTCCATCTGACGATAGATATAATACCATCTAGAAGTTCTCAGCGAGTCCATCCGATGTACCCACCTCCAGTGAGCACCTGTATACTATCTTAGGTGACACAACACTAATGGCTTGTGAGACCGGACACCGCCCCTCGTTGGGGTCTAGAAACGTATACACTAGTCTACACCGGAATATCGATGCCCGGTCTCGATACTTCCACAACTAGAGACATTTAAGAATGTGCTTATGGACAACCCGGCTCCCACATATATGATCGCCATCATAATGCTGGTTGTCAAGCAAGAATCCTATGGGCTTCATTAATAATGAAGAAAAATCAGATAACTGTTGGAGATAGTGCCCTCATAGTCAATTATTGGATCACAGGTACGTGATTGCAATGATTGCAGAGGACCTATACCGGTAGGACAGTCTTACTCGAGATGATAGTATGCTATCTGGTTTGCCTTTATCAGTCGTGTACATGTTCAGGTGACTGATTGCATGTTACACTTTGATAGAGACCTTAGGATGTTGCTTTACTACCAACAGTATGATGGCGGTCATATACGTGAGAGTTGGGTAGTTTATATGCATATCCTTAATTGTGGTCCCTAGTCATGGGAGTTTCGAGACAGGGCATCGATACTCCGGAGTAGACTAGTGTGTACAGTCGAGACCCCGACGAGGGGCGGTGGCCGGTCTCACAAGCCACTGGTGTCAGTTGGATCACCTAAGATGTATACAGGTGCTCATTGGGTTATGAGTACACCGGACAGGACTGGCCGGGAACCTGCTAGTTGGTATTATACATATCGTCAGATAGCAGTTCCCTGGTGACATGTGTACAGGTTAGTTCATCGACCTGAGGTCGTCATTTGTCTCGTGTGAGTTCCCACTGTGCTTTGATTTCTACCCTACCACGGCTCAAAGGAGTCTTGCAAATAGGTAGCTTTTAGGTACAGTCCCGAGCCATATGGAGGCACGTGAGCGGATCGGCACGGGATTCGTCTCTCCCGGTATTGGGAGCGAGGTCGTGCTGTGTCTAGGAGAGCCATTACACAAAGTCCATGGCCATGGCAGGAGATATACTGGTAGGTACTCCAGTAGTATCTCAGGGTGTTATTGGGCTTCACTCCGACACGACTTATACTGCTATTGGGGGTCTGACGTTACTAGCCCCCTAGGCAGATATGCGATACTCATAGACGAACGGACCGGACTGTATATACATTGCCACTGTTAGGCTCAGTAGGGTTTCTGGATGAGTTCGCTCATCAGCCTCCCTTGAGGTCAGTCCATGGGCAGCCGTTATGCATTGCTAGTGCCGCTGACGGTTTGTGGTTAAACCCACTGCCAGGGTACTGACGAGTCATTAGAGTCCCCCACAGACAGTTTCCCAAGTTCGGGCGAAACGTTGTAGAGGCCGTATGGTTTTATGGCAGGGTTCGGAAAATGCACGTGCGTTTACGCACGTGTTATTTTTCGGGCAGATGATACTGGTCGGCTTTGGTTTAAGCCGGATCCGAGTATTATATTGAGTAGGTATAATATCTTTGTCTCAGTTGCATTTGTATTCGGTCGTAATACAAATGCGGGTATATTTATATAGTTTCGGGGTTGTCCTGAAATTCGTTTCAGGATCACTTTTGGAAGTTGCCAGTTTCCAGTTTTCTATCAGCCGTCTTTTAACATTCGGTTAAAGAAGGATTTATCTTTTCTTCTGATGAGGTGAGTCAGTGTTCTAGAAGCATCTAGATAAGGTGACTTGGATTAATTGGTGTTGAGTTTTCATTGGTTGCATTAATGGTTAGATGATGTGTTATTATGACTCATCCTTTGACATTAATGATTCTTGTTTAGCTAAGGATATTTGTTCATGATCTTTTATCCTATGGTCATTCTCCCCTCTCCTACACTCACCTCCCACTCCCTATATATGGCCGACCCTCTCTCTCCTCCTCACTCACTTGGTGGTTTTCATTTGTAGAAAAGATTATGATAGATTTTTTGGGGTGTATGGAATTCACAACTCATTTCATTCCATCACCCGATTCCCTCGGCAACTTCATTAACCGATCGTCCACGGACTTGGACGAAGTGAGACAAAGTCATCTACTCATTCTCTACATCATTCTTGGTCGTCTCTTTTAGCAAACTTGACGATCGAGTTGCCTCAAGTCAGAGGCGGGAGCCCGTTTAAAGAATCGTCGACGTGGTGCCACCTCGACGAGGATATCGGAGATCGACGAGATCGGAGCAGCCGCAACGGAGCGTGGGATGATGGTTAAAGAACGAAGGACTCGGATCGTTCGGTATAACCTTTCTACACTCTTTACAGTTTGTTAGTTTAGCAATAATGGCAGATCCGGGTTAAAGTATACGATAGCGCTAGTTAAAAAGTTTTTTGTTCCGCATTTGGCGTCTGTAGACGGCCGGGGCGCTAACGTAGACTTACAATAACATACTATCATCTCGAGTAAGACTGTTATACCTGTATAGGTCCTCTCTCAATTATCATAATCGCCTACTTTCAATCACAATAATTGCCTTGAGGGTACTATATCCAACAATCCCCTACTTGCACTTATAGCGGTATCGCAATATTGCGTACCCACAGCTCATGTGCTACCGAATACCCAACTTCTCTACTAATCAGTTTCGCAAACTATGTTTGTGAAACTTAATGTGTTCGAGAAAAAATCTCAGTGAGTGGATCGCAAAAATGTTTCAACTTTATCTCTCTATATCTCAACTTTGCAGATATCAACAATCTCCCAAACTGAGCGATACCCTGCCTCAAGAATTTGTCTGGATACTTGATGGGACCAAGTTCATCAATGAACAACCCCATCTAACAAACTTCTTGGGTTGTATCCTCTATTGAGTCATAACCAGTATCCTACACCATGATTACCTCAGTATCCCTATTAGAACACTATCCAATATAGTGATCCTCAGAAGAGGCTAAACTCAAAACTATGACAGCGTCTCTGTCATCCAGGTCACCTTAGAAGCCTAAACCGATAACCACCTCTCAGAGGAGGCTGCCATTATCTTATACTAAGAATATCATTTTATATTCATAATAGCTTCCCTTTGTTTCTCCAGGATTGGATTAATATCTGCTTGCTATAGCAAGTGTATAAGCAATATCTTGAGTTGTACAAGACATTGCATGATTGACTCAATTGCCTAAGCAAATGATATGTCATTCATGTCGGTCCCTCTTCTTATCAGTCTAGAAAACACCCTTTTAGAGAGGGTGACTCCATCACCTACGGGTACCCCACCACGCCAGGAGTCGTCCATTCTAAAATACTTTTAGAATGCTGTCCAAGTAGCCGGATTTGGACATTTCCTAAATCTAGATCTAAAACCATGGATCTAGTCACCAGAATTTCTGATATATTATCTATATCTAACGTAGAGAAAACACTATGTGACAACCAAAATTTAACCGATTGTAGTATAGGAATATCACTTCCTATTTAGAGTATATCATCCAAATGCCAGGACAGTACTCCTTACATCCTTCTTATTAGGTTCATATATTGTTTTGATGAAGTCAATCACCTTGACATTCACATCAAAAACAGATGACCCGTTTCTGCTATCCATGCTTTAGTTTATAAATAAATATAAGCAACATGCACACCTTCCGCTACTCCCACTGGCTATGATAACCCTCTGGCAGACTTATATATACATGCACTTCCAAATTCCCATTTGGAAAGACTTTATAGTTATCCACCTGTCAGATATCATAGCCAAGAACTATATCAGCGCCAGGTAATATCCATATGGACTTTAGCATAGACAATGAAGTAAAAGTCACATCACAATCCACAACGAGTATTTGATAAAAACTCTTTACAACAAGTCTAGCCTTATTAGGTTAATACCTTTCCACCTGCACAGATCTCGAAAGATCTAATTACTCCTAATGGGTTTTACCCCATCAAGAGCACCCAGCAAAGTTCAAAATCCATGATTTGCTGAAGTGCATAGAGTCCATCTTAGGTATGAAGTATCTGGTCACCTGGAAGTTACCACTTCTTATGACCTGCTGATAACAAGTAAGGGGAATAACAGTACCAAGTCATATTCATATGGGTTTCAGCATAGACACTGAAATAAAAGTCTTATCACATTCCACAAGGGGTATTTGATAAAAACTCTTTACAACATGTCTAGCCTTATTAGGTTAGTACATTTCCACCTGTACAGATCTCGAAAGATCTACTTGCTCATAATGGATTTTACCCCTTTAGGAGCACCCAGCAAAATCCAAAATCCATAATTTGCTGAAGTGCGTGGAGTCCATCTTGGATATGAAGCATCAGGTCACCTGGAAATTATCACTTCTTATGACCTGCTGACAACTAGTAGGACCATCATCACCATGATGCTGACCTCCATGTCACCGTCAACGAGAAAACTGAAGTAGCTCTCGGGTGGCTGAGGTCACCTACTTAATCTGCGGAGTGGCTAATGGTTTGTCAAGTCTAATTGAATTAGGTTCTACTGAATTTTCGGTAACCATTTGTGTTTCTGAAATCACTTCCAATTCTACCATACTCTCACTAGTTTCTTTTGCAAAAGATTCCCTTATAAAAAGGTGGTGAGTCATGAACAATGTAACTATTAATCTTGAAAATGGTAGAAGCAAAATCCTAGAGAATGCTTGGGGTAATCTACAAACCGCCATTACCGAAGCGTGCCTTGAGTTTTTCCGGATTCTGCATTTAAACAGAAACCGGATAACTCTATATCTCAATAAGCTCAAGATATGTAACCATTCTATGTCCAAATAGAATCAAGGCACTAATTTAAATGGAACCAGATTCAAATGTCATGCAGCTGTTTCCAGTACATACCCCAAATGAAAAAAGGCAAATACTGCATTACTCAACAAGGAGCGCACTCACGAATAAACAACCTATGAGAGAATCAAATTTTCAATACTATGATGAAATACCTAGCATAAGTATCTATATCTTCGATCAACTCGAAGAATTCTGATACTTCTAACATTTGATTCTTTACTTTATTCTTATACCTATAAACTTCTCAAAATATTTAGACCTTGTATTACAACGAATGCGTGTCTAGAACCAAAGAACTCATAGGCAAATGTGAATGAAGTTAGAGTACCAACCCCTTGTCCCGAAGGACACTGGACAACACGCATTTTCATGTATAAGCCTCAAGAGTATACTAACTCAAATTCTATGTTTTGTAAATTGAAAACTATATTTTGGTTAAGAATGTCTTACACCATTATTCAATGTACATTACTTTATTCTGAACTGATAAATGTAAATGTTTATAACACAATTTTCAAAATGTATATCTCACTTTATAAAATAAAGGTGCAAATATTTCATTTTAAAATTTGGTGCATAACAATGGTTATTCGAGACCAAATATTTTTGTTAGGTAAAACCATGCGATTTAATCTAATATCACCAATTGCAACGCATTTCGATATTGAGGATCAAATCACTCATTTCTCAATATTCTACTCCCACTCATCATCTGTAACACCGTACAAATGTGAGATCCAAATCTGGTAAATACATAATCTAGAGTCAGAATTAATTGGGAAAACAGTTCTCTTTTACAATAAATAGAAAATTTGAAACATGAATATGTTTCATTGGGGGTGGCCAAATATTTCTACTAATGCCTTTTCCATTATCCAGATTCATGACAGTAGTCGCAATTTTCTTTGCTCTCATTTCAATCCCTTTATATGTCTCTACATCATACCTTCTGCGCACCGTACTTAGGCTAATTGATTTTCTTCCTTTCCTACCTTTCGGCACCAGCCTAAGGTTTGGAAGAAGACTGTCCAATAAGCGTAATAGGTGTACACTCCTAATACAATGAGCTCTCGCAACCTGAGAAAAGGTAAAGGGAAAAGTCAACCAAATAATTCTATTCGATTTCTTCAGAATCTGTGGCCATTCTTGACTGAAATAACTTCTTCGAGTTCGTATGTAACTATACGATGGTCGTTCCAAGAAATATGGATCATCGTCGTAATACGAAGTAGGAGTGGCAAGGATATGTGTGACTTTGTCATGAATCATGACAATCCAAAGCCCAAGTGTATAAGAAAGTTCGGTTAATATGATTCATGAGTTTTAGTTTAAGGTAAGTCATGGGTCGTTGTACCAGAGAGAGAAAAGAAACACTCAGCGTGCACTCTATCCAAATTAAATTGCTTATCACTTTATCTAATCAGGATGGCTCTCACTGTTTCCTCAAATTCTCCTTCAAACCTTAGAAGGAGAACTGGTCGGGATTATTTACACTTTACAAGATCGCTAACCGTTCAGCCAAGTCAGTGTTGGTACACCGAGGGAGGTCTCCCGTGCTTTCGCACGGACCCAATTAATAACCCTGTTTCTGCAAAGGTGTAAACTCGTTAACATTTTCTAGATACCTAATAGGTTAGCTAATTGTGAAGTGAAAAATCTCCCGATGAGTAATACTTACTCATTAGTGGGAATCAAGACCCAATTATTATTGTGTGATAACTTTGACGGAAACCGACCAAAATTACCACACTCCATAAGGTATGCGCAAACTTGGCAAGTTTCCTTTATATTTGAAACTCCCGATATGGTTTTTGCCCAAAGCGTCTTATGACCTTGACGAAGGCCAACAAATCATAAATTGCAAGTCAAGTTCTACCCATCATTGTCCTGATTAATCTAAACCCATCCGTACTCACCCTTGACGAAAGCCAACAAGGCTGTACGACTGTCCTAAATTAATGCATCTCTATACTGCAGAAAAGTAACGCATGGCTACCATACACTATGCCTTGACGAAGGCCAACAAATATAGCATGAATACTAGGTGCTACCCGTCTGAAATAACGGAGGGATACGGCTAGTTTTTGGCGAAAAAACTTTAATGTAATGAACTCGATATCGTTGAAGGAACTCGAGTGGCTTTAAAATGGAGTGGTTTAAGCTTCGCTTTTTAAAACTAGTAACATAAACCTTTCCTTAAAAGCAAACTCCCGGTGAAGGGATCAAGGCTCTTCCCTCATAGAATGAGGTGCAAGATATTCCTAATCGAATACCTATACGCAAAGCAAAAGAATATGACCAATAGTTTTGAAGAAAACCGAGTAGTTTTAAAATTGGTTCCGATAATATCATCTAGGTTTATTTTCCTTGCATTATTCATAATGTGTTGCCATCATTTTAAGTATCTAAGCCATAAAGAAACAACCAAAATAGTATGCTTTCATATAACATCCGCATTCGCTACGGGACCTCATCATCCACCGTTAGGTTACTTAACTAACGGTAGAGCGAGGGCAGGACTAGCGCGAATGAAAAACATATAGTAGCATCTACTAAATATAATATATATATATATATATATATATATATCAACATAGCAGGCAGATAATAGTCATCATAGGCAGATAAAATTATCACAGGCATGCAAACAACAATATGGAATAGTGGATAATCTAGGAGCCCCGGATTTCATTTGAGCCGAAAATGAAACTCGACGTTCCCCGGTCGTGTGGATAGGCGGTGCAATAAAGAACCTAGAGCCCTATGAGTGTAGAAAGTTACCCGCCAATCCCGGTAGTGAGACACCTCAATCAACGAAGTGAATGAGTCATCCAGCACTTTACGGAATCCGGTAACTTGAGCACCCCTCCGTGGGACAACCTATACCCCCTACGAGTGCGGCGAATAGCCCTCCAATTCTAGAGTAAGGCCATCCCGGTCTCAACGCCATGAGATGCAGGCCCGTTGCCCTCTAGAATACGGCTATTCGAGCACTCCTCCGTGGAGTAATCCTAGTACAGAAAAGAAAATATATGACATCAACCTCAACCCGGCCGTGCCCCAATAAAAGAATATACAAACTGGAAGAGACAGCAGTCCACATATCAGACGCTTGCCCCATAATAATGAATATACAAACTGAATCTAAACTATACAACTACCATTGCACTAGGGCTATCCAACACGACAATCCGAATGAACCATAACCAGATATATATAACTATAGAAACAAGTAACGCCACAATGTGTGCAACCCCATCTAAATGAACATATAGCAATTAGTTGATGTTCAGCAACACATATACCAAAACACGGATATCAACGATGCAAAAGTTTCGAGTTCTAAAACTTTCGAACTGCCCCAAAGCAAGGATCACACTAAGTAAAATCTGGGGCAAATCAGACAAGACCAAAAATCACAATTCTCAATACCCAAGAAACTGGATGAAAACGAGGTCCACACCCTACAGGAAAACCGCCATAGCGAGCAAAATGGGAAAACTGGTGGTTTTCTTATGATGCAATCCTCTTGTTTTCATTGTGTGTTACTATCACATCTAGAGTAAGCATCTGCACTTGTTTAAAAAAAATTCAGAGACCAAAAATATTTCGAACAGAAACTGGGTTTTGAAAATCGGAGTTTATCGGTTTTGAAACTAAAGCATCGTCTATTACTAGTTTAAGGTGTTTGGGTGTCTCTGATACCATGTTGGTGTTAGGTGCTTGAGCCGCGGAAGCTGCGGCCAAGGCAAAAGCGATAACAAAAATTTTATGCAAGCACAAAACACACTAACCCAAGAAGTCGATCCAAAGGCCTAAACTAACAAACTAAACATGCAAGAGTATGGAAAATACAACCTTTGATGCGTGTCCACCTAATTGTAGAAGACTCCTCTAAGCTCGTAGATGCTGGGAACGCGCTTGAAAGCCGACCACCCTTGCCGAAGAAGATCCACTCGATGGAAACCGGAAAAGGCTCCGACCGATACTCCAAACTTGCTAAGGATGGATTGTGAATGATGTAGGAATTTTTCCACTAATTATTTCTCTCATAACCATGTTTAAGAGAACAATAAGAAAAAGGAGAAGAGGTAAGGAAAAATGGCTAAGTGTTGAGCATAACCATGAAGCATGAACTCAAGAATAATCATCAAGTGTAGAAAGAATAATGGTTACACCTTTTTACAACCATGGTTCAGTAGTGCAACAAAAAGAATATATCAATATAAAAAACCAAGCCATACTCATCTACATGTCCACAATCATGCTTCATGCCACCTCACTTTCCACCTCATTTCCATTTATCTTTCTAAATACAAAAATAAATATGAGGTGTCCTTCTTCTAGAAGCATTTCTGTATAAATACGGAATACTTCACCCAGTATATGTATCGCTATATATATGCATATCCGTATAAAAATACGGATAGCACCAAAGAGAGAAAATGAATAGTGAACAATAATACTAATATATATATATATATATATCAATATATATATATATATATCATTAAATCAAAACCTGATTTAATAATCCGGCTTAATCCTAAGCCGACTAGTATTATCAACCGTCCGATTAAAGTCCATGTATCCCGTACACATATTTAATCAGACTCCTGCACGTACCAACGTACGGCTCCTAAATCTATCGCATGAACCGAGAAAACCCTCTGTGTGGGACTCTAAATACTCGACAATACGATGACAGTAGGTTTAACCACAAGCACATCAGAGGCACTAGCTATGCGTAACGGTTACCCAGGTATTTGCCGAAAGGGGGTTCAACAATCAAGTATGTCCTTACCTATTGAGCTTGAATGTAACAATCTTCGTACAGTCTGGTCTCTTCATATAAGAGTATCGCATATCAGGTCTAAGGAATGGATAATGTCATACCCCTACTAACCCGATAAGTCGTGTCTGAGTCAAGCTCATCACCAACAGAGATACTACTGATCAACTATCAGAAAATCTCATCCACCATGGCCACGGATTTCTAGTGATAGCCAACTAAACACAGCGCGACATCGACTCCTAATACTAAGAGAGACGAATCCCTGACAATCGACCACTACCTCCATGTGGCTCGGGACTGTACCCAACTAAAACCTGTTTGCATGAGTCCTTTGGGCCATGGTATGATAGTGATCAAACTACAGTGGGAACTCACACGAGATAAATGACGATCTCAGGTCAAAGGACTAACCTATACTCATGCCACCTAAGAACTTCCATCTGACGATAGATAAAATACCAACTAGAAGTTCTCGGCGAGTCCGTCTGTTGTACTCACCTCCAATGAGCACCTGTATACTATCTTAGGTGACACAACACAAATGGCTTGTGAGACCGGCCACCGCCCCTTGTTAGGGTCTAGAAACGTATACACTAGTCTACTCTGGAATATCGATGCTCAGTCTCGATACTCCAATGACTAGGGGCATTTAAGGATATACTTATGGACAACCCAACTCCCACATATATGATCGTCATTATAATGCTGGTTGTCAAGCAAGAATCTTATGGGCTTCATCAATGATGAAGACAAACCAGATAGCATACTATCATCTCGAATAAGACTGTTATACCTGTATAGGTCCTCCCTCAATTTTCATAATCACCTACTTGCAATCACAATAATTGTCTTGAGGGCACTATATCCAACATTGTCGACTTGGTAAGAGATGGTGTCTTCAGAGGTGTTCGAGGACATTTGCCTCTGGCATGCATCCCTTTCGGTTTGTCCCTGTTGGATATGTATGCCCTAGAGGCCCGTATTGTATAGGATGATAGGGATATGTATGTACAGGACATTCTTGGTCGGTTATATAATATACTATTTGAGTTGTCCTTATTTGAACATGTGTATTTGTTTTTCTTACTGTTTTGTATTGCTTATACATGTTGATAAAGACTCGTTCCAGTAATATATTATTTTGGTTTGTCTTTATCTTAACATGTGCATATGTTATACTCAATATCACATATGGCGGATACTTGTTGATAAAACCTGTAGGATTTTGCTTGACTACTAGCATTATGATTGCGATCATACTTATAGGAGCTAGGTAGTCTATAAGCATATCCTTAAAGGTCCCAAGTTGCAGGAGTATCAAGACCGGGCATCGATATTCCAGAGTAGACTTGTGTATACGTTTCTAAACCCCGACGATGGATGATGGTTGGTCCCACAGCCATTAGTATCATCACCTAAGATTGTATAGAGGTGCTCACTGGGGGTGAGTACACTGGACGGACTCGCCGAGAACCTCTAGATGGTATTATACCTATCGTCAGATAGCGGTTCTCAAATGGCATGAGTACAGATTAGTCTTTAGACCTGAGATCATCATTTGTCTCGTGTTAGTGCCCACTGTACTTTAATCACTACCTTCCCAGGGCTCTACTGAGTCGTGCAAATAGGTTTTAGTTAGGTACAGTCCTGATCTACATGGAGGCAGTGAGTGATTGTAAAGGATTCGTCTCTTTCGGTATTGGGAGTCGATATCGCACTGTGTCCGGTTGGCCAGAACCATAAGACTTTATCCAAGGTAGTTAAGATTTACTGATGGATAGATCAGTGATTTCTTAGTCGGTCCTAAGCCAAATCGACACGACTTATCAGGTTATTAGGGGTCTGACGTTTACCACCCCTAGACCCGGTATGCAATACTCTTAGACGAAGAGACCGGACTGTATGGAGATTGTCACGGATAGAATCGGTAGGGGTCCGAATGAGTTTGCTCGTCGGCCTTCCCTTTCGACAGGTACCTGGGTAGTGTTGGGTTTCCTAGAGCACTAGCCGCCGACCGCGACCGTTGCGGAACGAAAAACTTTGACCTTTAAAAAACTAGCGCTAGAAAACACATCCTAGAATCTAACCAAATATCGAAACTAGTAAATTAGAGGAGTCTAACTACTCTGTTAAAAGGTTATACCTAAAGACGCATGTCCTTCGAGTCTTCATTCCTCTTCTTAAGCTCCTTGAGGTCTCCTAGATCAACCTTGCTTGGTGGCCTTCTTGATCCTAGATGATCCACCCGAGAGTTTATGATCCAAGCTTAGCTTCACTAATGAAGCAACTTAGTAATCTAGTTTGATAATCTAAGTTACTAAGGATGTGTATTGAGTTTCTTAATGTATTTCTATCTCTCTTCCTCCCTTGATTCTCAACTCATGAGATGGTAAGAACGAAGATGAAGAAGGAGGAGGAGGAATTCAAGAAAGGCTAGAGAGGAGAGAGAAGCTCATGGTGAGAAATGAGATCAAACTTATGTGAAAAATAATGAGCCATGGTTTTGTATGTCTTATTTTTCCAATATAAAATCACAACCATGCGTGAATAGTTTGCACAAATGAATATTTAATTCATTTGTCAACACTATTGAAGCATGGTTCTCACCATTCACATCACTATGTTTATACCTCATTTCCATTTAAAAGAATAAATGGATAAATAAAAAATAAGGTATTCACCTTCAAGAATGTTTTTCGGATAAATACGGAATACACTCTACCGTATATGCATACCCGTATTCATACCAAAATACGAATACCCAAGAGATAGAATAATACTGCTAATATAATGCTAGTATTAAATCAATATCTGATTTAACAAACCGGCTTAATCCTAAGCCTGCTAGTATTATCAACCGTCCGATCGAAAACCTGGATAACACTAGAATATACATATCGAAATATGTATATGTAAATTATTAAATCAATACCTGATTTAATAATCCGGTTTAATCCTAACCCGGCTAATATTATCATTCAATCGAAACCCTGTACATATAAACATACGGCCACCACATCGTTTTGCCTGAATCAGAGAAACCCACTGTATGGGACTCTGAAGACTCGATAGTATGCTGGCAGTGGGTTTAACCACAAGCACGTCAGTGGGACTAGCTGTACGTAATAGCTATCCAAGTACCTGTCGAAAAGATGATCAACAAGCTCATCCAAACCCCTACTGAGCCTATCCGTGACAATCTCCGTACAGTCCGGTCTCTTCATCTAAGAGTATCGTATACTAGGTCTATGGGGTGGTAAACGTCAGACCCCTACTGACCCGATAAGTCATGTCGATTTGGCTCAGGACCAATCCGAGAAACTACTAATCTAACCATCAGTAAATCTCAAATGCCTTGGCCAAGATCTTATGGTTCTAGCCAACCGGACACAATACGATATCGACTCGCAATACCGAGAGAGACAAATCCCTGAAAATCGCTCATTACTTCCATGTGGCTCGGGACTGTCATGCCCCGCTTTCCAGTAGACAGAATCAGTGATGTGGCAGGCCGCAACGTATTTACTAAGAAATAAATACGTTAAGCGTAGTTAAGTAATATATAAAAATGTACAAGAATGACAAAAGTAATAAAATAAATAGCAACTTTATTTACATTCAACTTTACATAGAATTGTTTGAAAAGAAAAAATAAAATGAGTAAAGTATAGTACCTAAACAGTGGCTTACAAAATGAAAGTAAGTATAAGGAACTAGAATTCAGGGTGTGCCGCAAGCTGATCCAAGTCCTCCTGGTTAGGCTCGATCTTCTGAGAGTCGTGTCCTTCTGACGAACATTCCAAAGAAAAAAATAGAAAGGAATGTCTTCAGCAAACTAGTGCTCGGTAAGTCCCAAAAGAAGAAAGAGAATATAACAAGTAATGTGAAGTGAACAGGTAAGTTGTACAGGTATATAATGGTTATTATAACGTGGTTGTTTGTAGCTTGAAACAGAAGGTATTCATGTATACAAGAGGAGACTATCTTACCCCATGGAATATGGTAACATATAGTACAATGCCCCATCATAACCCACGGGACAACGGCACGAGAATTCATGTAGGTGTTTTTTAGATGACCTCTCGTGCCACGATATACATTCCGTACCAATCTACTCTTTTATCCCCACGTAATGTATTGTATCGTTTATAATTATCAGACTTGCCGAAACCATAGATACAAATTGTTCAAGTATTCATGTTCAGGATGTAGTCAAGTATTCAAGTAATCAAGTCAAGTTATAACCATGGTTCGGTCAAGTCAGGTCAAATATACATATTTGATATTGATGTTTGAATTCAAGTATTCTTGTTCGCAAGCGCCTTAGTTTCATATTTGTTAGGAAGTAACTGGATTCAGGTTTGAATTAAACTCGGACTTAGTCAGACACTTGTAAACAGATTTAGCTCTTTAATTAGGTTCGGGAGTCATCGGTAACTGCTGCACATAGACGGCAGGATTTGTGTCTTTTTCCAAGACAGTTAATATTGATAACTCTGTTATGTTTTCTACCTTAAATAGGCAAGCACTCACTTTCCGGCTCCCTGGGGCTCAAGAGAATTGATCCCGCTTAAACCTATATTTACTGAAGTCCTTAAATATTGTTTTATATTTCTCGAGGGGGTTTTATGAAAAATAGTTTAATATAGTTTAAAAGTAAACCTTGAGGGTGATTAGTATTACTTGAGGTTGTCATGAGCATGAATTTTAAGTATTTGGGGTATTTTTAGTGATAATTACTTAGCTTGGAAAGTTCATGGTATTTTACTGTAAAACTTGCCTTTTTAGTATCTTGATGGTATTTTATTGACATTTGATAATCTTTTCATTTTTTGAAAAATATAGATTTATTATATTTTGAAAATATGGATTTATAATTTTATATAATTTTAATTTTAAAAATAATTTTATTTTATTTAGAAAATTCGTATTTCTTAAAAACCGTATTTAAATCCTTTCGAGATCGAATGCTCCGTGAAGAGATCTGCATCTCGCTCTATTAGCCCAAGGATATACGATAATCCACACCATCCATTAGCGGGTCCCCTAAAGAGGGCTGTAGATGTGCAATCGCAAAGCATATGAAATACCGCTTTAAAAGAAATCCGGTTTTTAAAGTTTTGTGGTATTTTATCGTAGTGTTATTCTTCGACACAAAAAATACATACAATGAGTATCGTGCTATGAAACCAAGTGTGTGTGTGGGGTAGGTCGTTACCCCGTGAATTTTTTCTAAGGTATTGTTAAGCAACTACTAAAATAGTTGTTTATAAAGTTCAAGCTATTTTAATGAAAAAGTGCTACTATTGTTTGTTTCACATGAGAATTTTGATGAAATTTGATTCTAAATATTAGGGTTTAAGTTTAAAAGCAATCTATTAAAATTAGATTGACTAAATTGTAAAGGAAAAGGGAGTTATGTGTTTTAGAAAAGAAGATGTCGATATTAACTCCACTTTTATCGATATAAATTTGAAGAGAAATTTCAATAGAAAGGAGGAGATTTGGAAGGGACTTAATATTTAGAAAGCTTAAAGAAAGGTTGAAGAAGAGGGGATGAGCTTCGTAGTGTCGCGGAAGCGCCGGAATAGGCTTCAGTCTTCGCCAGAACCAACTTGCTTGCTAACTCCTCTTTATTTCACTTGCACTAGGCACTTTTTAGAGAGTTTTGACTAGAATTTTCAGAGAGTTTTGACTAGAATTTTCAGAATGATACTGAGCCAAAGTGTGAGATGATATTTATAGTGGAGAATTAGAGTTTGGGAATTAAAAATGTAAATTAAAATCATTAAAATTATGATAAATTGTGAATTGAAAGGTTTTTGTTTGATTGCAGGGAAATCAAATAGTGCAGAGAAGTTAGGGGTAGGTGAAGAGACAAGTGTGCAGAGCCCGGGGCAATTTAGCCCCATCTTGACCGCTTTCGACCGGTCGATCTAGGGCTTCTGGCCTCGAGATTCATGCCACGTGGATTATTTTGTGTTTACTCCATTTTGTGCCTGTTTGATTTTTCCGAACTTTTCATTTCCATGTGTATTGCACGTGCAAACTTTTGGGCTTCCAAAAACATAAAAAAAAATCAGAAAAAAATAATGTGTTTAATGGGAATTGAATACATGGGCTATTTCATAGCAGTGCAAGGATTTACCAGTGAGCTACAAGTTGTTTCTTACTGTTATTTAACAAAGGTAACTTATAACTCAAACTCAGGCTGTAAAACTCATTTCTTGTATATTAACAGTAAAATTTCTGTACAATATTTTAGAGTCGTTACAGAGATTGTACCCAACCAAAACATGTTTGCATGACTCAGTAAAGCAGTGGTACAGTAGTGATCAAAGTACAATGGAAACTCACATGGAACAAATGATGATCTCAGGTTCAAAGACTAACATGTACTCATGTCACCTGAGAACCGCTATCTGACGATAGGTATAATACCATCTAGAGGTTCTCAGTGAGTCTGTCCAGTGTACTCACCCCCAGTGAGCACCTGTATACAATCTTAGGTGATCACACCAATGGTTGTGGAACCAACCATTGCCCCTCGTCGAGGTCTAGAAATGTATACACAAGTCTACTCTGGAATATCGATACCCGGTCTCTATATTCCTTCGACTTGGGACATTTAAGGATGTGCTTATGAACTACCCAGCTCCCACAAATATGATCGCCATCATAACGCTGGTAGTCAAGCAAGATCCTACGGGCTTTATCAACATGTATCCGCCATATGTGATATCGAGTATAACATATGCACATGTTAAGATAAAGTTAAACTATAATAGTATACTGCTGTATCGAATCTTAATCGCTAAGTGTAAGCAATATAAAGCAACAAGAGAAAGAAATACACATATTAAGATAGAGACATCTCACATAATATAGTATATACAATTGAGTAAGATTGTCCTGTACATACATATCCCTAGCATCATAACAATACAGGCCTCTAGGGTATACATATCCAACAGGTAGCCATTACGTACAACTAGTGCCGCTGACATGGTTATGGTTGAACCCACTGCCAGTATACTGTCGAGCCTTTAGATTCCCACACAGAGAGTTTCCCTGGTTCAGGAGAAATGATGTAGTAGCCGTATTTCGATACATGCAGGGTTCCAATCGAATGATAATACTAGCCAGCTTAGGATTAAGCCGGATTATTAAATCAGGTATTGATTTAATAATTTACATATACATATTTCGATATGTATATTCTAGTGTTATCCTGGCTTTCGATCGAATGGTTGATTATACTAGCCGGCTTAGAATTAAGCCGGATTATTAAATCAGGTATTGATTTAATAATTTACATATACACATTTCGATATGTATATTCTAGTATTATATTCTGTGTATTATTCTATCTCTTTAGGTGTTCATATTTTGATACGAATACAGATATGTATATACGGTAAAGTGTATTCCATATTTATACGGAAAGACGTTCTAGAAGGAGGACACCTCATCATATATTTTCCATTTTATTTGTGAAATGGAAATGAGGTGTAAAAATGGAAAATGGGGTGTAAAGGTAGTGAGGTGAGAATGGTGAGAACCATACTTGAATAGTTTTGATAAATGAATTATATATTCATTTGTGCAAACTATTCAAGTATGATTGCTATATTATTATTGGAAAAATGAGATATACAAAACCATGCTTCATTATTTTTCACATAAGATTTTATTCATTCTCACCATGTGCTTCTCTCTCCTCACTAGCATTTCTTGAGTTCCTCCTCCTCCTTCTTTTTCCTCCCTACCATCTCATGAGTTAAGAATTAAGGGAGGAAGAGAGATAGAAATATACTAGAAAACTCACTACATCATCTTAGCAATCTAGATTAGCGAACTAGGTTGTTGAGTTGCTTCATTAGTGAAGCTATGATTGGACTACAAACTCTCGGGTGGATCATGTTCATCACGAAAAACTGCATTTTCAATACCACTCATTCATTATCAATTTTGTGATATATCGGTACTATTAATTCATGTCTGCTTAATAAGTACATATTACAGGTATTTATGACAAAATACTCGAAACACATTCAAATACACGGATACAACATTTATGAGCTGACACTACAACTGGAACAGAACACCGATCAATATTCAAGAAGATTTTGCAAAATAATTCAAGAGTGCACGTGTTTATTAAGAATGGTCAAATATGATACAAGTGTGAGCACAACTTAGATGATACACAAACCAAGTGGGCAACTGCCATAATGATGACATGAACACAAGTGAGCAAGTGGGAAAGTTGTTTAAAGCAAGTGGGCATAGGTTATGAGTGAAGAGTTGATGTGATGTGTTTTAAAAGTTAACATTTCCCTCCAAATCTCTAGATCAATTCCAATGAGTTTATAAAAGAATCAAACAATACCAGAGGGATCATGGAGAGGACATTAGATCGCCACAAGAAGACGGGCCCCACCACTTGAAAGAAAACCGCCAGAATGGCTATTTGCCCGCCACTACCGATCCCACCTTCACCTTTTGGCTCAATTTTTCTTCTGGTCATTCCAAATTGTCACATCATCTCAATTATATTGTTTGTTTTTGTTGATGAAGTGCCTATATATAGCAGAACAGAAAGCAAGTTCAGGGGCCATACTTTACATACTTAGACTATTTCATTTTGTAATTTTGTTGAAACTTTGTACATAGTAGTTAGGTAAATTTGAGTTCCTTGCCTTCTCCTGACAATCTCTTCATTAATCTTGCAAGTTTAGATTTTGGTTATTGAACTCATAAGTTTGTATCTTGGATTTGAACATAATGAAGCTTTCATTCTTGTAATTTGGTTCTTAATATCTTCTCTTTACTTACTTACAATTTACTTTCTTATAATTTACTAACTTATAATGTGTTTTTTTTTATCTCTTCTCTTTTGTATTTTCTTTTGATATTGGTCATGGATAGTGAGTAGTGATATTGTTAGGGAAAGAGAATGGTTGTCTAAGTTAAGTTTTTTTCACTCATTTCCTTTACCTGATACTTACTAATTGAACTCCGTCCAAACCTCACGCAAGCGCTCCGTTAGGCACCCTATCCTACCACGATAGCGGTGATTCCTAATCTTGATCGGTTGCGTTTGGTTTGGCCGGAGATGAAAGTTAAGAGACAAGAACGGACGGATAAGAGTCAATAAGCTGGATTTCATAAATACCGTGCTTAAACACTCTAATCCACATTGTTGCCGATTACTCTAGCTTCAATAGTCGAGTGAGGCACAAAGGAATAAGGATTTTTCTAACTTACACTAAGCTATCTCTATCCCTAACAAGCGTTTATTTTGCATATACAAACACATAGGTTAGAATTGAACCATTTAGACTTTTTGCTTAACTTATGAGAACAAGAACCTAAAACGCACCATCTCCCTAAAGACGACCCGTACTCATCACGGCTAACTACACGCAATACCGTCTTGGTTGTGGTTACTTTAAAACTTAAAATACGACACGTAAAATCTCTTTCAATCATATCGTATAGGATCAAGAAGGACCTCAAACAAGCTTGCACAAGAATCCCTAGGAGCTTAAGAAGAGGAGTGAAGACCCGAAAGTCACAGATCTTCTGGTATAACTCTCTATCACAATAGCTAAACTCGTTTAGCTTGCTAGTTTCAATGTTTGGTTAGATTCTAGGTAATGTTTTCTAGCACCAAAGTTTTTAAAAGTGAAAGTTTTTTGTTCCGCAACAGCCGCGGATGGTGGGTAGGGTGCTAGGAATCCCAACAGTCCCCTATACGAAGGCTAAACTGATTGGACGGCTGAGTCAGAGGTAGACAGCCTGGTAAAGACTAACCGCCTAGAAGCTTTAGCGATCTCCATTTGTGGCCTCTGAACATATTGGGTGTTTCGGTTGTTGTTAGCTAGAGAATAGCTGGGAACGGTCACATTTTGCCTACAGCCCCTGCTCGGAACTTGGAAGGATTGGCCTGGGTGATGGTAGGTGCACCGTCCTTTGTCATATCAGAACCCGCGAACTCAGCAGAAGTCTTGAGGATAACAACATGCTTAGCGAAGTATACGAATAGGAGAGTGCCGAATTAGATGGTGGAGCTCAATTCTCTGACTTCGACATGGCCATAGGGAAGCTGAATCATAGGCCTCGGCGACATCGTCATGAATTAGGTATAGGCAACGGTTGTTCCAGTTGCGGCACGAGTGTTGTTAGTGAATGTCATTGATCTACTCGGAGAAACATATGTTAAAATACTCTTTCTACAACAGAAAGAAACCATAAGGAAAGAGAAATCGGTTCCACCGGGCGTGCCAGAATCTGTTCGCCGCCGAAAACCCCCTGGCCTATCTCTTTTTAGGAAAAGGACCCTGGTTTAAGAGGTCATATCGATACAGATCCTCTTGGCTCCTCAGCGCAACATATTGCTACGACGCAATATGGCTAAGGGTTCAAGCAGATACGACCAATGTAGCGTGACTCTCAGAGTCACCCTTTGGAAAGGGCTTTTTGATTGTGGAGATTAGATTTCCTATATGTGCAAGCCCCTGTAGTTAATTACCCCTTCATATTAAATGGAGAGAACTTTCTACAAGTGGTTTATTTCTAAGTGCATTAAAACGCCAGAGCAACACAAATGGCAATGGAATGCATATATATATTCAACAAACAAAAGTATATAGAGACAGCAATTAGAATATGGATTTCTGTCACGACCGAAATGGCACGTAATTGGTTCGAAAGAGTGTGTTTGTAGAATAACCGCAATCAATAACGGTGTCGTGTGTAGCTAGACCGAGATGAGTACGGGTCGTCCTCCGGGAAACGTGGAACCTTTTATTCTTACTTTAGATGAGTTGAGAAAGAGAGGATAAAGAAAGAATATTGTAGATGGTTTCTAGATCTACGTTAAGCAAGAATGCAAAATATATAGATCTAGATTATTTTAGGGATGTAGTTAATATAATAAAAGAGCTTGAAGGGTTCGTTAGGATTTAGTAGTTATGGACGATTAATTAAAAGTGACCATTTTTATCCTTTAATAGATTTAAAACTAGAACGACGGTGATGCGTGTAGATTAGGGTTTCTGGAGGGAAAAGGAATCCCACTCTTAACCCTTATCTCGACACGGAACTCCGTTCATATCTAGCCTTTACCAAAACAATCATTAATCTAATATCTAATCACGGTCGGGACTAACAAATAATTGTTAGCGCGCCCGATTAGGATGTTAATGATTCTTTTGATAAAGTTCATAAACTTTATAGGACTTAAAAAGGGTTTAGAGATGTTCATCATCCATTAGCCTACCCTAATCCTACGAACCCTAACAAGCGGAGAATTACTCGTGCATGTTGGGAGAAGAAGAGATGGAGAGAAAATGCATAATTAAACTACGAAAAAATAGAATAAGAAAAAGAGCTACCTTTATTAATCAACAATATTCATTACACTTTGATTCCTTAGAAAATGATTACAAAGACTAGTTTGCTTCTCGATCTCTTCCAAGGAGGTAGACGAACAGTTGATGATCTCATCGACTTGATAATTTTTCCAAGAGGCTCTCGGTCCATATTTATAGTCCAAAGCTAGAAACCCTTGCTTCCAAATTAGGAAAATAACAGTAGAGATTTTCGCCAAAAATTTGCAACATCTAAATCTTCTAGATTGCCGCGGATCCGCGGCCCAAGGGGGGGTATGGCCGCGGATCCGCGGCCATTTAATCTCGGCCTTTGATTTTCTTTCATCAGCTTCTCTCTACTTGGCACGTAGACTTCTCTGGAATCTTTGGATCTTGGAAATCTTCTCGTAGTTGCTGCCAGACTTGATCTCCAAGTTTTGCTTTCTTAATTAGGCAGGTTTTCTTTAACAACTTGATTTCTTGGAAAAATTCTGCACAACAACTCAATGATATTTAGTAGACTTTGTTCTCTTAGGATTTGGTCAATGATATTATATACAATTTCCTACCAAATGCTAATTATAATATATCAACACATGGAAAATATTATTTTTACACATAAACCCTCGTATGTATGATATATTATAATAAAGACCTTTTTTAATATGGAAATGGTAGGAAAAATGTAATAACAAATGTGCAGTTTTATCAACTGAACAAATACTCCCAAACTTATCATTGATCGCCCCGAGCAAACTAGTTTATTTAAGAGGAGAAAAAGAAAGGAGAAAACTAAACACACTTTCGTAGGCAAACACGATTGCACTAAGCACGTGCAACAAGCCGTTAAACCTCTAGGTGTCCCTAGTAGGAGGAGTGTTGTCTCCTAAGGGTTTTCAGCGGATTACACCCACAAAATCCAATAACAAAAGAGAGATGGTGAAATTTACATATAAAGATAAGAACCATAAAAGAAAGACCTTGAAAATAAGAGTTTCCAACTACACTAGCTTTTCAGTTGTCATGAGCCCTATCTTAATAGTCATGAAAAGATGTTAGAAATCACATCATCCCTCAATAAAACATCGTCTTTATTCTTCATTCCTATCTTTCTTCCAAACATTGATCATATACCCCTACGTGTGTGTATAGAACATCCCTACACTCGGAGAATTCAATTCAAGCTATCATACTCTTGTCCGTCTACCTCGGTACTTTTTTTAACTTGATGAATATTTAGATTTGCTCACACATTTTCATGCGACCGTTAATACTTCTTGAGTTACTAACCGACCGATTACTCATGTGCTTGCTGATTAGGTGATAATATTTTCCTCGTCTTGCACCACCTAAGGCTTAGCAGTGACTCCCAGACCAGTTGGCCTTAGGGCACTAGGTGAAGAGGCACCCTCGCTATTTTTTTTATTGCTGCCTTGGCGATAACAAAACCAGTGTTCATTTTTCTTTTCACCATTTTTATATTTTCCTCATTTTTTTTCATTTCCTTCATACTTTGGCTTTTAGACAAGAGCATTTCAAGGTATCCTCTACTATCCCGAGTTTCAAGACGTGTGTAAGTGCAAATAGTAGGGTATCAACATTCAAATGTTTGGCTTCCAGAATAGAAACTATTTTTCAAACTTATTTTTATCCTCAGATTAGTGACTTCCTTCATCTTACTAACTGTTCAGTTGATAAAACTGCACATTTGTAATACATTTTTCCTACCATTTTCATATTAAAAAGGGACTTTATTATAATATATTATACATATGAGGGTTTATGTGTAAAAACATCATTTTCCATGTGTTAATATATTTTAATTAGTATTTGGTAGGAAAATGTATGCAAATAATATTATTGACCTAATCCTAGTAGAACAAAGTCTACTAAAATCTTATTTGAGTTGTTGTGCGGAATATTTCCAAGTTGTGCAGAATTTTCAAGGCTAGAATCAAGCAAATCAAGTTGTTGAAGAAATCTTGCCAAATTAAGAAGCAAAACTTGGAGACCAAGTCTGGAAGCAACCGAGAGAAGATTTCTTAATTCTAAAGGTGCCTTGGATTGCCAAATGTCATAATCAGAAAGCCCAAGAAAATTGACGAAGTGATCTTCACCATTGAGCGCGGATCCGCGGCCAAACCCACCCTTGGGCCGCGGATCCGCCGCAAGTTTAGGGAGTTAGAGCGCAATATTTTTTGGCATAAATCATTGCTAAATTTTAGCAAGTTTTCAACAATAAGATTCTGGCTTTGCACTATAAAAGGGCACCGAGAGCCTCTTGGAAAAGCTATCAAGCCGACGAGATCACGAAGCTCCTGACGCTCACGCATCCAGGCTGATCATCGACTGTTCGACTACCTCCTTAGGAAAGATCGAGAAGCAACTAGTTGTAATCATTTTTTATGGATTAAAAGTGTAGTTTGAAGAAGTCGATTAATAAAGGTAGTTATTTTATTTAATTGTTTTTTTTTACATTATGTTTTCCCTCTCTTTCTTTTCATCTTCTTCTACCAACATGCGCGAGTAATTCTCCGCTTGTTAGGGTTCGTAGGATTAGGGTAGGCTAATGGACGATGAAAATAACTAAACCCTTTTTAAGTCCTATAAAGTTTCGGAACTTTATCAAAAGAATCATAACATTCTAATCGGGCGCGCTAGCAATTCTTTGCTAGTTCCGACCGCGATTAGAGATTAGATTAATGATTGTTTTGGTAAAGGCTAGATATGAACGGAGTTCCGTGTCGAGATAGGGGTTAAGAGTGGGATTCATTTTCCCTCCAGAAACCATAATCTACACGCATCACCGTCGTTATAGTTCTAAATCTATTAATGGATAAAAAGGGTAACTTTTAATTAATCGTCCATAAGTACTAAATCCTAACGAACCCTACAAGCCCTCTTATTATATTAATTACATTTTTAAAATAATCTAGATCTATATTTTACATTCTTGTTTAACGTAGATCTAGAAATCTTTCTATAAAATTCTTTATCCCTCCTCTCTTTCTCAACACATCTAAAGTAAGAGTAAAAGGTTCCATGTTTCCCAGAGGACGACCCATACTCATCTCGGTCTAGCTACACGCGACACCGTTATTGATTGCGGTTAAACTACAAACACAAATTTTCGAACCAATCAAATGGCGCCGTTGCCGGGGAGAGTGCTGAAAACAGGTTTGGGGGGAAGTTTGTATCCACTGAATTATCTTTGACACCGGGCATTAAATTTTTTTTTTATAACAAAAGAGTAGAAAGTGAAAAATTACATCCAAAAGATAGGAATAATTTAAGAAAACCAAGAAAATTAGAAGTTTTCTTACACGAACTGGTAATAAGTAGTTATGAGCTGTTGTCCCAAGGGTTAGTAAAATGAAGGAAGTCAATAATCTGAGGATAAAAATGTCTGAAAAAATAGTTTCTATTCTGGAAGCCAAACATTTGAATGTTGATACCCTACAATATGCACCTACACACGTCTTTAAACTCGGGATAGTAGAGGATACCTTGAAATGCTCTTGTCTAAAAGCCAAAGTATGAAGGAAATAAAAAAAATGATGAAGAAAATATAAAAATGGTGAAAATAAAAATGAACACTGGTTTTGTTATCGCCAAAGCAGCAATAAAAAAATATAGCGAGGGTGCCTCTTCACCTAGTGCCCTAAGGCCAACTGGTCTGGGAGTCACTGCTAAGCCCTAGGTGGTGCAAGACGAGGAAAATATTATCACCAAATCAGCAAGCACATGAGTAATCGGTCGGTTAGTACCTCAAGAAGTATTAACGGTCACATGAAAATGTGTGAGCAAATCTAAGTATTCATCAAATTAAAAAGTACTAAGGTAGATGGACAAGAGTATGATAGCTTGAATTGAATTCTCCGAGTGTAGGGATGTTCTTTACACACACGTGGGGTTATATGATCAATGTTTGGATGAAAGGTAGGAATGAAGAATAAAGACGATGTTTTATTGAAGAATGATGTGATTTCTAACATTTTTTCATGACTATTAAGATAGGGCTCATGACAACTGAAAAGCTAGTATAGTTGGAAACTCTTATTTTCAAAGTCTTTCTTTTATGGTTCTTATCTTTATATGTAAATTTCACCATCATTCTTTTGTTATTGGATTTTGTGGGTGTAATCCGCTGAAAACCCTCAGGAGACAACACTCCTCCTACTAGGGACACCTAGAGGTTTAACGGCTTGTTGCACGTGCTCAGTGCAATCGTGTCTGCCTACGAAAGTGTGCTTAGTTTTCTCCTTTCTTTTTCTCCTCTTAAATAAACTAGTTTGCTCGGGACGATCAAAGATAAGTTTGGGGGTATTTGTTCAGTTGATAAAACTGCACATTTGTATTACATTTTTCCTACCATTTTATATTAAAAAAAGGACTTTAATATGATATATTATACATATGAGGGTTTATGTGTAAAAACATTATTTTCCATGTGTTAATATATTTTTATTATCATTTGGTAGGAAAATGTATGCAAATAAATCTATTGACCAAATCCTAGTAGAACTAAGTCTACTAAATATTATTTGAGATTATGGTGCAGAATTTTCCAAGTTGCTATGCAGAATTTATCAAACAAATCAATTTGTTGAAGAAATCTTGCCAAATTAAGAAGCAAAACTTGGAGACCAAGTCTGGAAGCAACCGAGAGAATATTTCTGAATTATGAAGGTGCCTAGGATTGCCACATGTCCCAAGATGCAAGCCCAAGAAAACTCATCAAGAGATCTCACCCATTGAGCGCGTATCCGCTGCCAAACCCACCCTTGGGCCACGAATCCGCCGCAATTCCAGGGAGTTACAGCGCAAGATTTTTTGGCACGAAGCTCCCGACGCTCACGCATCCAGGCTGATCATCGACTATTCGACTACCTCCTTAGGAAAGATCGAGAAGCAACTAGTTGTAATCATTTTCTATGGATTAAAAGTGTAGTTTGAAGAAGTCGATTAATAAAGGTAGTTATTTTATTTAATTGTTTTTTTTTTACATTATGTTTTCCCTCTCTTTCTTTTCATCTTCTTCTACCAACATGCGCGAGAAATTCTCCGCTTGTTAGGGTTCGTAGGATTAGGGTAAGCTAATGGACGATGAAAATAACTAAACCCTTTTTAAGTCCTATAAAGTTTAGGAACTTTATCAAAAGAATCATTAACATCCTAATCGGGCGCGCTAGCAATTCTTTACTAGTTCCGACCGCGATTAGAGATTAGATTAATGATTGTTTTGGTAAAAGCTAGATATGAACGGAGTTCCGTGTCGAGATAGGGGTTAAGAGTGGGATTCCTTTTCCCTCCAGAAACCCTAATCTACACGCATCATCGTCGTTCTAGTTCTAAATCTATTAATGGATAAAAAGGGTAACTTTTAATTAATCATCCAAACCACTAAATCCTAACGAACCCTACAAGCCCTCTTATTATATTAATTACATCTTTAAAATAATCTAGATCTATATTTTACATTCTTGTTTAACGTAGATCTAGAAATCTTTCTATAAAATTCTTTATCCGTCCTCTCTTTCTCAACACATCTAAAGTAAGAGTAAAAGGTTCTACGTTTCCCAGAGGACGATCCGTACTCATCTCAGTCTAGCTACACGTGACACCGTTATTGATTGCAGTTAAACTACAAACACAAATTTAGAACCGGGTTCGATCCCCGGCAACGGCGCCATTTGATTGGTTCGAAAATTTGTGTTTGTAGTTTAACCGCAATCAATAACGGTGTCGCGTGTAGCTAAACCGAGATGAGTACGGGTCGTCCTCTGGAAAACGTGGAACCTTTTACTCTTACTTTAGATGTGTTGAGAAAGAGAGGAGGGATAAAGAATTTTATAGAAAGATTTCTAGATCTACGTTTAACAAGAATGTAAAATATAGATCTAGATTATTTTAAAGATGTAATTAATATAATAGGAGGGCTTGTAGGGTTCGTTAGGATTTAGTAGTTATGAACGATTAATTAAAAGTTACCCTTTTTATCCATTAATAGATTTAGAACTAGAACGACGGTGATGCGTGTAGATTAGGGTTTCTGGAGGGAAAAGGAATCCCACTCTTAACCCCTATCTCGACACGGAACTCCGTTCATATCTAGCCTTTACCAAAATAAGCATTAATCTAATCTCTAATCACGGTTGGAACTAGCAAAGAATTGCTAGCGCGCCCGATTAGGATGTTAATGATTCTTTTGATAAAGTTCCTAAACTTTATAGGACTTAAAAAGGGTTTAGTTATTTTCATCGTCCATTAGCCTACCCTAATCCTACGAACCCTAACAAGCGGAGAATTACTCGCGCATGTTGGTAGAAGAAGATGAAAAGAAAGAGAGGGAAAACATAATGTAAAAAAAAACAATTAAATAAAATAACTATCTTTATTAATCGACTTCTTCAAACTACACTTTTAATCCATAGAAAATGATTACAACTAGTTGCTTCTCGATCTTTCCTAAGGAGGTAGTCGAACAGTCGATGATCAGCCTGGATGCGTGAGCGTCGGGAGCTTCGTGATCGCGTCGGCTTGATAGCTTTTCCAAGAGGCTCTCGGTGCCCTTTTATAGTGCAAAGCCAGAATCTTATTGTTGAAAACTTGCTAAAATTTAGCAATGATTTATGCCAAAAAATATTGCGCTCTAACTCCCAAAACTTGCGGCTGATCCACGGCCCAAGGGTGGGTTTGGCCGCGGATCCGCGCTCAATGGTGAAGATCACTTCGTCAATTTTCTTGGGCTTTCTGATTGTGACATTTAGCAATCCAGGCACCTTTAGAATTGAGAAATCTTCTCTCGGTTGCTTCCAGACTTGGTCTCCAAGTTTTGCTTCTTAATTTGGCAAGATTTCTTCAACAACTTGATTTGCTTGATTCTAGCCTTGAAAATTCTGCACAACTTGGAAATATTCTGCACAACAACTCAAATAAGATTTTAGTAGACTTTGTTCTACTAGGATTAGGTCAATAATATTATTTGCATACATTTTCCTACCAAATACTAATTAAAATATATTAACACATGGAAAATGGTGTTTTTACACATAAACCCTCATATGTATAATATATTATAATAAAGTCCCTTTTTAATATGAAAACGGTAGGAAAAATGTAATACAAATGTGCAGTTTTATCAACTGAACAAATACCCCCAAACTTATCTTTGATCGTCCCGAGCAAACTAGTTTATTTAAGAGGAGAAAAAGAAAGGAGAAAACTAAGCACACTTTCGTAGGCAGACACGATTGCACTGAGCACGTGCAACAAGCCGTTAAATCTCTAGGTGTCCCTAGTAGGAGGAGTGTTGTCTCCTGAGGGTTTTCAGCGGATTACACCCACAAAATCCAATAACAAAAGAAAGATGGTGAAATTTACATATAAAGATAAGAACCATAAAAAAAAGACTTTGAAATAAGAGTTTCCAACTATACTAGCTTTTCAGTTGTCATGAGCCCTATCTTAATAGTCATGAAAAAATGTTAGAAATCACATCATCTCTCAATAAAACATCGTCTTTATTCTTCATTCCTACCTTTCATCCAAACATTGATCATATAACCCCACGTGTGTTTAAAGAACATCCCTACACTCGGAGAATTCAATTCAAGCTATCATACTCTTGTCCATCCACCTTAGTACTTTTTAATTTGATGAATACTTAGATTTGCTCACACATTTTCATGCGACCGTTAATACTTCTTGAGGTACTAACCGACCGATTACTCATGTGCTTGCTGATTTGGTGATAATATTTTCCTCGTCTTGCACCACCTAAGGCTTAGCAGTGACTCCTAGACCAGTTGGCCTTAGGGCACTAGGTGAAGAGGCACCCTCGCTATATTTTTTTATTGCTGCCTTGGCGATAACAAAACCAGTGTTCATTTTTCTTTTCATCATTTTTATATTTTCTTCATCATTTTTTTTATTTCCTTCATACTTTGGCTTTTAGACAAGAGCATTTCAAGGTATCCTCTACTATCCCGAGTTTCAAGACGTGTGTAGGTGCATATTGTAGGGTATCAACATTCAAATGTTTGGCTTCCAGAATAGAAACTATTTTTTCAGACTTATTTTTATCCTCAGATTAGTGACTTCCTTCATTTTACTAACCCTTGGGACAACAGCTCATAACTACTTATTACCAGTTCGTGTAAGAAAACTTCTAATTTTCTTGGTTTTCTTAAATTATTCCTATCTTTTGGATGTAATTTTTCACTTTCTACTCTTTTGTTATAAAAAAAAAATTTAATGCCCGGTGTCTGTAACACCTTAGAATGTGTTTTGTAGCTAATTATATTTTAATGTGTGGTTTTTAATAAAAAGTTTACCAAATTAAGTTTTAAATATTTTATCCTAATTATTGTGTATTTTATTAGAATTTTGTTAGGCACACACACACTTGTGCATGTTAACTAGAGTGTTAATTTGAGGTTTAACCATTTTCCCTAATCTAGTTTTAGGCTTTGTTTAAGTGTTATGGGTTTTAAGTGTGCATGGTTGTTATAATTAAAAAGGGTTTTTAAAAATGAAAATGAACAGGGTTTTAAAAATTGACTTCTTGTTGACTTTGGGAGAGAGAGAGAGAGAAGCATGGGGGAAACATGGCTCAAGCCATGCTCATTTAATGAGGGAAGAGAAAGAGAATGGGAGGGGGTTTTGGTTTTTCTCTCATTTCTCACTCCTCACTCCCTTTTCACTCATTCTCTCACTCTCATATGCACACACACACACACCCTTCAGCTGAAGCCAAAGCAGCAGCTCAAGAAGCAGCAGCTCAAGAAGCAAGGGCAGCAGCAACAACAAAGGCAGCATCAGCAGCAGCTTCTGCAGCAGCAACAGCAAGGGCAGCAGACAGCAACAGCAACAGTAGCAACCCTCATCTTCTCCATTCACTTCTTCACCTACTTCCTAGGATCTCATAGGGTATATTTCTGAAACCCAAATTCCTAGTTTGCTTAGTTGTATAATAATTAGCTTCGGTTCGTGTTAAATAGTGAGTTTAGTGCTAATTATGGTGAATTATATGGAATTTTGGGTAAAATGTGATTGTGTTAGTTAACCTAGCCTCTTTCAGTGTTGTTAGGGTTACTATAACTGAGAATTAACCCAGATTTCACTAAAATACCATAGGGTTTGCTTTTTGTGCAAAATTAGCGTTTTTTTTACGATATATTAGCTTTCTGTGATCTGCTATTGGCCCGGACTCTTCAGGACAAAATTGAGAAAACTAGAGCATGTAAACTAGGTATAGACAACAACACCAGAACACGAGCCCCTAAACCCTACATTTGGCCGCAGATTTATCCAATCTGGCCGCAATTTGCGGCCAGGAAGGGGGGTGGGGTCTTGAGGTTTTGGCTACTGTAGTCTGCTATGATTTGTAGTGTTTTGGCCTGTGTAGTTTTGTAAGTTTGGTCCTGTAGGAAAATCTGGGACTATATATCGTTTTTGGTGTTCGTTGTGTTTGCGCGATACGCGCGATACGTGAGAGGGTTCTGTGATCCAGCGTATCGCGGCGTGTCGCGATGGTTTTTAGACGCGTACACACACGATTCAGCGTATCGTGCACACGCGCGTTTAGTTCGCGACGCGAGTTTCTCGTTTTGGTTCGATATCGCGTTTCGCGGAATATTTTGGCTTATATATGATTTTCATGTCGTATTTGCAGGTTTGCAGGCAGGAGCTACGGACACTACTATAGGGGGAGCAGATGGTAGGATTCACCTAGCGTAGAGTGTAGATGAGTAGATTTAACATCTACAGGGGAATCGCCCGCATAGCGTTATGCGTCTGGGCTAGGATTCAAATACCTGTCGCACATTCTACGTCATTGTGGAATTGCGCCTTTACTGTATTTCCTTAGATATTATTATTCTGTGACTAGCAGCCGTAGGACACTGCACACATTATTGACGGTTCATGTTGCACGAGCACGGATGGTATGCTACACACACACCGTCAATAATTGCCATATCACACACTACCCCTTATAGCTACTTTTGCTTGCCACACATGACATCTAGCTTATCGGTATACCTATAGTGTATCATACCTTTAGTGATAGGTATATTTTCACCTTGCGATACAGCTATAGGTATACCTCCTACATATTTTACTTATACCGGGAGGGATTTCCTACATATGTTACTTATACCCAGGGGGGTATACGACATCAGTTCCTATAGGTAGATACCTGCGCATTGCTACACCTGTATGTTACACACATATTCAGCTGCAGATACCTATTTACTTTTACTGATGTCACTTAGCTGTATCATCTTGATTTCGCATACATCCGGTTCAACTATATACTTTTGTTTACCTGCTCGCATTCAGATATATCGCATATATTCATTCCTGGATTTGCGCATTGTTTATTTGGATTTTATATGATGTTTCCGGGATTTGGGAACCGCGGGAGTTCATGAAATTATGCATACATGGAACAACCCGGTTTCCTTGATATGATATTTGAGCGTCCCCCATGAGTTTTATCGGTGCTGATTATATACTCCATACGAGGTGTGGTTGCCGTATGAGAGTACATGGTGGGGCCCGGTATGGTTCCCCTCGGCAAGAAGATCGATGGGTTTGCCGATTGAGCCTGGAGGCGGGCGAGTACCTACCGGTGATTGGTTGGACCTGGCAGTTGTCCGGAGGATACTAGCCAGAGTCGAGAGATGGATGCGGGATGATCTGTACTGTCGGGGCCGAGGGCCGATACCGCAGACGGACCCCGTGGGCCGATCCGGACTGACGGAGCCCGATATACGAGGATTTCTGTGTCGATGCTTGGCACACTGTTTTCATGATATTTCTTTAACCCCTTTTTGTATATATAACAGGGGATTAGCCGTTGTTATATATACCCTTACACCAATATTAGTGGAATGGGACGCTAATATATGTGTATTGCCCCCATCATACTCATTTCTGTATATATTTACCTTTAGGATGTTAGAAACTTACTTGGGATTCGACTTGGGATATAGGTGATTCATTGAGATTGGATATTGGATATGAATGAGATTGATGAATTGTACATTCGAGATATAGGAGAGCTATTCGATATTGTACATTGAGGTGATGTGAGACTTATATATTGTGAAAGCCCAATGTGGGGGCTGATTTGAGGATTTGGGATTTGAGTGTCTTGATGGATGGTGATCCTGCCACGATGTCAGGTTTCCGTGGAAATGACATATTCCACCCTATACCTCACCCTTACCTACCTTATGCACAAATTCATTATTGGTAGTACTTGTAGTGTACCCTTATGATAGTTGCATATTTGCTTTCTCATATCTCTATTGCATAGTTATTGCATACTATTATCATGCCATCATTGCTTCACATATTGATTGTACCTGCTAGTGTACTCTCCTTTATTCAGCATTTGCATGACATATTATTATTGTAATCGCATATCTTAGATTCATGCTGTACGTGCATTCCTGCGATTACCTGCATATGTTTTATACTATTCACGAGTTGGCAACTCACCCCCGTTGTGCCATAGGTGTTTCAGGCTGTTCCCCAGAGTAGTCGAGGCAGGCTATTCCTCTATTCAGCTATCCAGCTACCATCTTTTGCTACAGATACCGCATCAGCTCACAGTACCATTTTGCTTAGGTGGGTTAGATGGATATCTGTATTTCATATTGTATATTCGTTGTATTTGTACTCTCCATCTACTATTGTATTTGTGGACATAGAGACTTGGTGAGGACGTTATGTGTATTATTGTGGATTTGATGTCTTTTATATACAGCTTTTTCTCTACTGTCATTATTTTTGTGTTGCATTCATCTTGACTTGTCTTTACAAAAAGGGGGTGTTGCTAAAATTTTAAAGGAAGAAAGTAAGACTTTTAAAGAATTTGGGTTGCGATTTAAATTGTTTCAAAACTTATATTATCTTTTCCGTATTTTTCATGGTTTAGATTTCTGGGTTTGGCTTTCTTTTACTACGTTGCGTCTTTAGGCGTTGCGTAGTATTAGGGCCGTCACGGGCCAATTTTGGGTCGTGACAGTGTCAAAGATAATTCAGTAAATACAAACCTCCCCCCCCAAACCTGTTTTCAGCAGTGTCCTCACTGATGTAGCCTTTTGAGAACATGGACCTGTATACTAAGGGGGAGATACAAGGGGTAAAATAATAGTTAAATGAAAAATTCCCCCAAACTTATTCTTTGACACGCACAGATTTTCAATCAAATCATTTTTTTAACTCACCTCCATTCTTAAAATGTGAAAAAGTTACCAAAACATGGAGGTGAGGCGGAGGAAATTTAGTTTTGATAAAGCGGCTCCTGTAAGAACAGGAGCTCCTCCGCGGGGTCAGCAGAAAAATACGGTTTTAATCTATGCCCATTTACTTTAAAAATCGAACCGTTTTTCAAATTTTCGACTTCAACCGCCCCGTGCAGGTGTACATACCGCACCACAAAAGGTCCTTTCCAACGAGATTTAAGCTTACCCGGATGAAGTTGGAGACGGGAATCGTAAAGAAGGACTTGTTGCCCCGATGTGAAGGTTTTTCTAGAAAGATTTTTATCGTGGAAGACTTTAGTCCTATTCTTTACTATCACCGCATTATCGTAAGCTTCATCGCGGAGTTCTCTTAGCTCATTCAATTGCAGTTTTCGATAGCTGCCTGCATGATCAAGATCAAAATTAAGCTCTTTAATAGCCCACATTGCCTTATGTTCAATCTCGACAGGAAGGTGACATGCCTTCCCAAACACAAGGCGGTATGGAGACATACCAAGATCGGTCTTATAAGCGGTGCGGAATGCCCAAAGAGCATCTGTCAATTTGGTTGACCAATCTTTACAGTTTTTTGAAACCGACTTCTCCAATATCTGTTTGATCTGCCTATTTGAGATCTCAGCCTGCCCGCTTGTTTGAGGATGATAGGGTGTAGAAAGCTTGTGAGTGATTGAATATTTCTGCATCAAGGCCTCGAAAGACCTATTGCAGAAATGTGTCCCGTTGTCGCTAATGATAGCGCGAGGGTGTCCGAATCGCGAGAAGATGTTTTCTTTAAGGAACTTAATGACAACTTTGTTGTCATTAGTGCGACACGGTATAGCTTCCACCCACTTCGAGACATAATCAACCGCGAACAAGATATATAGATTCCCAAAGGAGTTGGGAAAAGGGCCCATAAAATCAATACCCCAAACATCAAATATTTCCACAACCAATATAGGTTGGAGCGGCATCTCGTTCCTTCGTGAAATCCGACCCAAATGCTGACATCGCGGACAAGTTTTGCAATGTTCAAATGCATCTTTAAATAATGTTGGCCAATAAAAGCCACATTGCAAAACCTTCTCCGCCGTTTTTCGAGGTCCAAAGTGACAGCCGCATGCCTGATCATGACAAAATGATAACACACTCTTGAATTCATCGTTAGGGACACACCTGCGAATGATTTGATCGGAAAAATACTTGAATAGATATGGTTCATCCCAGTAAAAATATTTTACTTGGGATAAAAACCGAAGTTTGTCTTGTTTCGACCAATCGCTAGGTATAAGTCCCGTCGCAAGATAGTTCACGATATCCACGAACCAAGGTTCGTAAGATACATTCAAGAGCTGTTCGTCGGGAAATGAGTCATTTATCGGCACGGTCACAGTTGGCGAAGAAGTGATGCGTGAAAGATGGTCGGCTACAACGTTTTCACATCCACTCTTGTCTTTGATGACAAGATCAAATTCTTGTAACAATAGGATCCAACGTATTAGCCTGGCCTTCGCATCCTTCTTCGATAAAAGATGTCGTAGGGCGGAGTGATCTGTGTAAACCAAAATAGGCGAGCCAATCAAGTAGGGCCTGAATTTCTCTAATGCAAATACAACTACCAAGAGTTCTTTCTCGGTAATTGTGTAGTTTATTTGTGCATCGTTCAAGGTCCTACTTGCATAGTAAATTACATGTGGCATCTTATCAATATGTTGTCCTAAGACAGCACCAATAGCAAAATCTGATGCATCACACATAAGCTCGAACGGGTGGTTCCAATCCGGAGATGATAAAACGGGGGCTGTAGTGAGTGATTCTTTAAGCGATTCAAAAGCAGCCTCACAATCCGAATCGAAGTGAAAAGTAGTGTCCTTGGCCAATAGAAGGGTTAAGGGTCTAGCAATTTTGCTAAAGTCCTTAATAAATCTCCTATAAAATCCTGCATGACCAAGGAAGGATCGTATATCTTTGACGCAATTGGGACGAGGGAGGTTTCGAATGACATCTATTTTAGCTCTGTCAACCTCAATGCCTTTATGTGAAATTATATGCCCAAGTACAATACCTTCTTGGACCATAAAATGACATTTTTTCTAATTCAAAGTCAAGTTCTTATCCTTACAGCGGGTAAGAATAGCGTCAAGATTACGAAGGCAGTCCTCAAAGGAGTCCCCAAAAATGGAGAAATCGTCCATAAAAATTTCTAGAAAATTTTCCACCATATCTGAAAATATCCCCATCATACACCGCTGAAATGTAGCGGGAGCGTTGCATAACCCAAAGGGCATGCGTTTATAAGCAAAAGTTCTGAAAGGACAAGTAAAAGTGGTTTTATCTTGATCCTTTTCAGCGATGGGGACCTGGTTGTAGCCAGAGTATCCGTCCAAGAAACAGTAATATTCGTGTCCCGCTAATCGTTCTAACATCTGGTCAATGAAAGATAGAGGGAAGTGATCTTTCCTCGTCGCGGCATTGAGTTTCCTGTAATCAATACATACGCGCCACCCAGTTTGGGTGCGTGTTTGGATTAACTCATTTGCCTCATTAGTGATGACCGTGATGCCAGACTTTTTAGGGACCACATGAATTGGACTTACCCATTGGCTATCAGATATGGTGTAGATTATTCCACTATCAAGGCACTTGACGATTTCTTTCTTTACCGCCTCCTTCATAACGGGATTTAACCGTCTTTGTGGGTCTCGGGTTGGTTTAGCTTCATCCATCAGATGTATGTAATGTTCAACAATTAAGGGACTAATCCCTTTGATGTCAGCCATTGTCCAACCAAATGCTTCCCGATTCGATCTCAACACTTCCAAAAGTGCACTCTCTTACTCTAAGGCTAGAGAAGTGGAAATAATCACTGGCAAAGTCTCATTCTCTCCTAAATATGCATATTTAAGATGAGAGGGTAGCGGTTTGAGATCAAGAATTGGCGGAGAGGCAATAGAAGGTGGGGTAAGCGAATGATATTCGGACTCCCGAAGAGGTTCAAAACTTGCATAGGATATTGACTCGGAAAGTGCTGCTGACTTTTGCAACGAGTCAACGGGTTCAATCTCAAGGTCTGACTCATTGAACATATCCTCACTGTAAAGTGGTGCAAGATTAAACGATGTCTCATTAGTTTTGTCGAGAACATCAAAGCAAAGCTCCTCATCCATGCAGCTTTCGGGAGCTATCTCGTGGATGGAACAAACATCCAGCAAATGAGCAGAAAGTTCTGATGGCTGACTTCCTAGCTTGTAAATATTAAGCTCAATTGTCATTTTCCCGAAGGATAAGTTCATAAAACCGTTACGACAATTAATCACAGCGTTAGAAGTTGCTAGGAAGGGTCGACCAAGTATCACCGGGATTTGATTGCGTGGGTTTGCTATAGGTTGTGTATCTAAAACAATAAAGTCCACGGGAAATATGAATTCCCCGACTTTAATTAACACAACCTCTAGCTCGCCCCGAGGTTTGGTGATAGATCGGTCTGCCATTTGGAGAGTACAATGGGCGGGTTTTAACTCTCCAATTCCTAACTGCTCGTATACTGAATAAGGAAGCAAGTTGACGCTAGCGCCTAGATCGAGTAAAGCACGATTTATATTTTTACCCCCAATAGAAATAGAGATTGTAGGACAGCCGGGGTCTTTACGTTTCTTTGGTATTTGTTGGGTAAAAGCTGTGCTAACATTACTCGTCATGAAAACCTTTTTAGGCACTTAAGTTTTTCTCTTCCTAGTGCACAGGTCTTTAAAGATTCTTGCATAAGATGGGACTTGTTAAATAGCATCTAGGAGAGGAATATTCACGCTAACTTGCTTAAACATTTCCACAATCTTCTCCATTTGTGGGTTAGGTCTGTTGGCCCTTAATCGGTTTGGAAATGGAGCTCGATCAATAAGTTTTGGGTCCAACGTTTGTGGAGAAGAATGTGGCGACGGATTCGATCCCAAAATTGGAGTGGGCATCGACTTAGATAGATTTGGCGAAATGTTCGAGCCTTGGGGAAAACGGAGAATAGGCTCGGATGAAGGTAGGAGACTAGACGAATTAGGGGAAGAAGAAGAAGAAGAAGGGGTATCAAATGTGTCACTATCATCTAATTGCTCACCCACTTGGTTATTCAGCACTCTCCCCGATCTCAACATAGTAATGGCATTCACATTATGACTTTGTGAATGGCCAGGATTCGGTAGGGGTTGAGATGGAAGTTTCCCTTTCTCTCTCGCACTCATTGCGGCGTTTAACTGTGCGATTTGGTTTTCTATTGATTTAATACACTCACCATGGGAGGAGGAGTTTTTCGTTAGGGTATCAATAGAAGACCTTATCTGAGCCGAATTTTGCATGGATTGTTTCATGAACATATCCAAAGTTTGTGCAAGTGAGTTGTCAGTACCGGCCACTTGTGGTGTAGAAATGTTGGCCGGATTTTGGAAATTTTGTGACTGAAAGGGGGGCTGATTCTGTGGTTGTGGTTGCTGTGGAAGAGGTCTTTGATAATTACTTTGTTGGTTTTGATTCCAAGCAAAGTTAGGATGACTCCTCCATCCTTGATTATATGTGGAAGAATAAGGATCATTTCTAGGTCGCTGCTGAAAAGCAGCATTAGCTTGAAACGATACATTTATAGGACATTCTTCCGTTAAGTGTGAAGGATCCGAACAGCAACCACAGACGGTCTTAGGAAGCGTGACCTGATTTAGGGAGAATGATGAAAACTTGTTTTCAATAGCATCGAGCTTTTTCTGAATCGCTGCCATTTCGGCTTTTACTGCGATAGAAACATCGAGCTGGTGAATACCTCCCTTAGTTGAAGGTGGTCTTACGCTTTCCCACTGCAACGTGTGTTCAGCAAGATCTTCCAGATATTTCCAAGCTTCACCGTCATCTTTAGACATGAAATTGCATTGACACATTGTTTCAAGCATCTTCTTTGTCGCTAGATTAATGCCCTCATATATAATCCGACATAAATCCCATCTTTGTATTCCGTGATGGGGGCATTGGACAAGCAAATCTTTGAAACGTTCAAAGCACTTCCAAAATGGTTCATTGGGAAGCTGGGTGAACTGGTTAATCTCGCTCCTAACATGTGCAGTCTTATGATTTGGGTAAAACTTCTTAAGAAATGCTACGACGAATTCATCCCAATTAGTGATAGAGTGTGCGGCAGTATTATAAAGCCATTTTTCTGCCAAGCCGCACGGTGTGAATGGGAGAAGACGTAAGCGCATAGCATCTAAAGTCAATTGTGAAGTACCCATCATTGCGCATACGTTTTCGAATTTGGTGATGAAAACGTACGCGTCTTCCGACTCAAGCCCGTGAAATTTGGGCAGCAGATTGATGTAGTGGGGTTTAATTTCGAAATTATCCCCGTTAGGTGGTGGAAGAGATAGACAAGTAGGAAGAGGACCACGAATAGGATAGCATCTCTCTTGGAGAGAGATGCGCGGTGGATTCTGCTCACCTGCGGGCGGTGCCAGCGTGGTGTTATAATTAGATGGAGTGCCGTCCATCTCGGTCGATGTGGTGTGTGGTGGGGGAAAAGAAGATGAAGAAGTACCGACTTCGGCGTCGATAGCAGGAACGCGGACAAGACGGGCACTAGGATCCCGTGTCCAGCCGAGCATGTACTAAGCGGGTTTAGTGCAAGTGGCAGCGTGTGTGTGATTTTAAAATTAGCTTGTTTTTGAAAAAGTGGGACTCAAGACAAATTTCCCTAAGATGCACAAGCAACCCTAGAACTAAGGTCACCTAGGTCCAGTCTCTAGACCGCTCCTAGACTTCCAAAGGAAAAGCCGCAGGATAAATCCTCTACCGCCTCCGTACTACCCTTGTAGCCAGGTAAGTGCCAGGTAAGTGGGAAGGAACCACGTCGTGGGCCTAATTAAAAACCACTATCCTTTGTCACACTTGCCTAGGCACTACAAAAGTAATGCGGATAAACGATAGATTACCCACGACCTTCCTCTGTCCTTATTGAGCGCGACAGTCCTTAGAGTCTGGTCTAGATATTTTTTAAATTAATGAAGGGTTGATCTATATGCTCGGTTTGTGATTTGTGGGGCTTAGGAAGGGTGATGAAATCCCCACCTAATCTTGATTTGGTCTTTGCCCCTTAGAAATCCGTATTAAAATATGCAAAACAAAACTAATCACAAAACTTTTGCAAAAAGATTTTTTAGCGACGCAATTTTGCAAAGAATCCTGCAGAAAATAGATTTTATTGGATTTGAGGAGAGAGAGAAGGAGTTAAGAAAGATACCAGAGAAGATTGAAGCCCTAATTCCTCCAACCTGCCGCGATTCCGCCGCAGAAGGGGTGCTTTTGCCGCGGTTCCGCCGCGTGGCAGAGGGATCACTTGATGAATTTTTTTTATAGCCTTCTGTGCTCCTCTGGATCTCTAAAAATGTCTCTGTTTCCTGTTCTCCTTAATTCTATGACTCCAGATCTCCTTGCAAAAATTCACGCACAAATCGTTAAATATGCAATTTGCAGTTTTGTGTTAATAATGATATGGCTCGTCTAAGAACTCAACACAAATAGTAAAAATAAAAAATTACGCACGGATCCCCGGCAACGGCGCCATTTGATTGGTTCGAAAAAGTGTGTTTTGTATTTTAACCGCAATCAATAACGGTGTCGCACGTAGCTAGACCGAGATGAGTACGGGTCGTCCTTTGGGAAACGTGGAACCTTTTACTTTTACTTTAGATGTGTTGAGAAAGAGAGGAGGGATAAAGAATTTTATAGAATGGTTTCTAGATCTACGTTAAACAAGAATGTAAAATATAGATCTAGATTATTTTAAAGATATAGTAAATATAATAAGAAGGCTTGTAGGGTTCGTTAGGATTTAGTAGTTATGGACGATTAATTAAAAGTTACCATTTTTATCCATTAATAGATTTAGAACTAGAACGACGGTGATGCATGTAGATTAGGGTTTCTGGAGGGAAAAGGAATCCCACTCTTAACCCTTATCTCGACACGGAACTCCGTTCATATCTAGCCTTTACAAAAACAATCATTAATCTAATCTCTAATCGTGGTCGGAACTAGCAAAGAATTGCTAGCGCGCCCGATTAGGATGTTAATGATTCTTTTGATAAAGTTCCTAAACTTTATAGGACTTTAAAAGGGTTTAATTATTTTCATCGTCCATTAGCCTACCCTAATCCTACGAACCCTAACAAGCGGAGAATTACTCGCGCATGTTGGGAGAAGAAGATGAAAAGAAAGAAAGGGAAAACATAATGTAAAATGCAAAAACAATTAAATAAAAATAACTACCTTTATTAATCGACTTGAACAAACTACACTTTAATCCATAGAAAATGATTACAACTAGTTGCTTCTCGATCTTTCCTAAGGAGGTAGTCGAACAGTCGATGATCAGCCTGGATGCGTGAGCGTCGGGAGTTTCGTGATCTCTTCCGCTTGATAGCTTTTCCAAGAGGCCCTCGGTGCCATTTTATAGTGCAAAACCAGAATCTTCTTGTTGAAAACTTGGTAAAATTCATCAGAGATTCATGCCAAAAAATCTTGCGCTGTAACTCCCTGGAATTGCGGCGGATCCGCGGCCTAAGGGTGGGTTTGGCCGCGGATACGCGCTTAATGGGTGAGATCTCTTGATGAGTTTTCTTGGGCTTGCATCTTATGACATGTGGCAATCCTAGGCACCTTCATAATTCAGAAATATTCTCTCGGTTGCTTCCAGACTTGGTCTCCAAGTTTTGCTTCTTAATTTGGCAAGATTTCTTCAACAAATTGATTTGTTTGATAAATTCTGCATAACAACTTGGAAAATTCTGCGCCATAATCTCAAATAATATTTAGTAGACTTAGTTCTACTAGGATTTGGTCAATAGATTTATTTGCATACATTTTCCTACCAAATGATAATAAAAATATATTAACACATGGAAAATAATGCTTTTACACATAAACCCTCATATGTATAATATATCATATTAAAGTCCTTTTTTTAATATAAAAATGGTAGGAAAAATGTAATACAAATGTGCAGGTTTATCAACTGAACACTAACCCTTGGGACAACAGCTCATAACTACTTATTACCAGTTCATTTAAGAAAACTTCTAATTTTCTTGGTTTTCTTAAACTATTCCTATCTTTTGGATGTAATTTTTCACTTTCTACTCTTTTGTTATAGAAGAAATTTTTTTTTAAAATTTTTGAAAATGTTGTGCTTATGCAAAATATGATGCAAATTGATGTGTAAATAAGCACAAACCTCCCCCAAACCTGTTTACAGCAGTGTCCTCACTGATGTCATCCGTTAAGCTCAAAACCTGTAGGCTTGGGAGGAAATTATTAATGGGGGCAAAAATATATGAAAGTGAAAATCCTCCCCCAAACTTATTTCTTGGCTCGCAATCTTATAAAAATTCCTTACAAGAGCCAAAATATTCCCCCCCCCCCCAAACATGAGTTAGACATTACGAAGCATTTTAAGAGGGGGTGAGTCATTTGGTCAAAGTAAGACTTTACAAAGACCAAAAGTTAACACCAACCATTCAAAGATTTTATCAGTATAGCATATAGGTTGGTGGAAGAATGTGTTATATCGAGTCAAGAAAAAATGGGGAAGGGATAAGAGGTGCTCTGGAAAGGGTTTGAAATTAGAGAAAAGAAAGAATGAGGATGAATGTGAATGATTAGGAAGAAGGAATGGTGGCGGTTCAACCTCTATATGTGGAGATTGATCGATCACAAAACCCGTATTGTTTAAAAATTCAAGTTCGTCAGCAAAAAGTTCTTCAAAACTTTTATCAATGGTGTGATTGAACATTTTGCTGTCAAAGAGTTTTGTGCCTGAATTTATCCTACTTGATTCATCAAAAATCATTGAGGTAGAGGACTCGAAAAACTCATCTACCTCGTTTTCAAAAATATCCAAATCAAGTTGAATTTCTGGTATTATTGAACTTGAATTAACGGATTGTGATTCATCAAAACTCACTGAAACTATAGGAACAGAAGAAGAACCGGAGAAAGTAGAAGGTGAAATGGGTAAACAAATTGGTGTGTCGAGTGTTGCTGAACCAGATATGGAAGATGGAGGCTGTATTTTGGTCTGATCTTCGGGTATACCATTATCATCAACTTCAAGACATATTTGGGGTTCGGGAAGAATTAAAGGCTCAAGATGATGACCACAAGGAAGTGAAAGGATTTGATGAATTGGTGGGACAAAATCATCCAAAATTTCTGGTTCATCAATCAATATATCCCCAACGTCAGTCACCTTATTCAAGTGAAGGTTAAAATTCTTAAACACCTCATCAAAAGTATGGTTTTCAATCAGTTTTGGTTCAAGAGTGGAGGTGTAGAGATCACAAGGGTTGGGTATGGTTTCATTTGAAATGGACCCTTCACAGTCGGGTAAATCAAACACTACAAAGTCACACAACTTATCAGACATTCTATTTGGTGTACTTGATGAATCTATGAAACCGGAGTTATGAATTTCAGTTTGGAATGGGGAGGTTTGATTAGGAAGGGTGTACAGTTTTGTCTTACTACCCAAATCCTTCCAAATTTGGTTCGACAGTTCCGGAAATTTTTCTAATGTCTACTCCAGACTAGTCTTGAGTTGATAAGGGGTTTTAGTATAAGATTGAAATTCCTGTAGATAATTAAAACTCCCAAATGACTTATTAGAAGAACTGTCTAGAGTAGGTGGAAAAGTCAGATTCGATTGATAGGAATAGAATGGTTGCGGAACTTGGGTAGGAGTAGGATTATGATAAGAAGAATACTGATATGGGTTGGTTGGTTGGCTGTTTTCAACAGACATCTTATATGCCACAAACCGCATATCAAACTCTTCTCCGGAAAGTGGTGGTGATGGTTGATATTGGTCCGGGTTGAAACTTTGGCCTCTAGACCTAGCTATGTGCTCAGCAATGGACATTCGTCTCGGGGCTTCCTCACTCTGGGTATGAACTGAAACAGGTGTAGGATTAGGATACGGTTAAAAAGACCTAGACTGAGGTGGCCAACTGTTTCTTCCCTCTTGTTCTATATGATCTCTTAAGGACATGGAAGAGTCGGACGGTATACCGAAGGGATTACGAAAACAAGAGATATCTGGTTGTGGACAGCAAAGCTCGGCAAGTGTTCTTCTGTTTAGGTCACCCATTATAAGAAGAGAAGAAGGGGAAGGGGTAAAAAGGAGAGAAAGTAATTGGTTTGTTTTGAAAAATGATGGATTTAGACAAATCACACAAAAATGCACAACCCTAAAACTATGGTTACCTAGGTCCAGTCTCTAGACCGCTCCTATACTTCCAAAGGACAGGCCGCAGGATCAATCCTCTACCGCCTATGTACTACCCTTGTAGCCAGGTAAGTGTCAGGTAAGTGGGAAGGAACCATAGTAGTGGGCCTAATTCAAAACCACTAGCATTTGACACACTTGCCTAGACACTACAAAAGTAATGCGGATAAGCGATAGATTACCCACGACCTTCCTCTGTCCTTATTGAGCGCGACAGTCCTTAAAGTCTGGTCTAGATATTTTTTAAATTAATGTAGGGTTGATGCAGATGCTCGGTTTGTGATTTGTGGGGCTTAGGAAGGGTGATGAAATCCCCACCTAATCTTGATTTGGTCTTTGCCCCTTAAAAATCCGTATTAAAATATGCAAAAACAAACCGCAAAACAAAACTTTGCAAAAAGATTTTTGAGCGGCGATATTTTGCAAAGAATCTTGCAGAAAATAGATTTTATTGGATTTGAGAGGAGAGAGAAGGAGTTAAGAAAGATACCAGAGAAGTGTGAAACCCTAGATCTCCTGTTTCCTCAAGTCCGTGACTCCAGATTCCCTCGCAAAATTCACACACAGATCGTTAAATATGCAATTTGCAGTTTTGTTTTGATAATGATATGAATCGTCCAAGAATTCAACACAAATAGCAAGAATAAAAATTATGCACGTTTTCCAGGCAGCAGCGCCATTTGATTGGTTCGAAAGAGTGTGTTTATAGAATAACCGCAATCAATAACGGTGTCGCGTGTAGCTAGACCGAGATGAGTACGGGTCGTCCTCTGGGAAACGTGGAACCTTTTATTCTTACTTTAGATGTGTTGAGAAAGAGAGGAAGAAGAAAGAATATTGTAGATGGTTTCTAGATCTACGTTAAGCATGAATGCAAAATATATAGATCTAGATTATTTTAGGGATGTAGTTAATATAATAAGAGGGCTTGTAGGGTTCGTTAGGATTTAGTAGTTATGGACGATTAATTAAAAGTGACCCTTTTTATCCTTTAATAAATTTAAAGCTAGAACGACGGTGATGCGTGTAGATTAGGGTTTCTGGAGGGAAAAGGAATCCCACTCTTAACCCTTATCTCGACACAGAACTCCGTTCATATCTAGCCTTTACCAAAACAATCATTAATCTAATCTCTAATCGCGGTCGGGACTAACAAATAATTGTTAGCGCGCCCGATTAGGATGTTAATGATTCTTTTGATAAAGTTCATAAACTTTATAGGACTTAAAAAGGGTTTAGAGATGTTCATCATCCATTAGCCTACCCTAATCCTACGAACCCTAACAAGCGGAGAATTACTCGCGCATGTTGGGAGAAGAAGAGATGGAGAGAAAATGCATAATTAAACTACGAAGAAATAGAATAAGAAAAAGAGCTACCTTTATTAATCAACAATATTCATTACACTTTGATTCCTTAGAAAATGATTACAAAGACTAGTTTGCTTCTCGATCTCTTCCAAGGAGGTAGACGAACAGTTGATGATCAGTCTGGATGCGTGAGCCGTCTTGGACTTCGTGATCTCGTCGACTTGATAATTTTTCCAAGAGGCTCTCGGTCCATATTTATAGTCCAAAGCCAGAAACCCTTGCTTCCAAATTAGGAAAATAACAGTAGAGATTTTCGCCAAAAATTTGCAACATCTAAATCTTCTAGATTGCCGCGGATCCACGGCCCAACGGGGGGTATGGCCGCTGATCCGCGGCCATTTAATCTCGGCCTTTGATTTTCTTTCATCATCTTCTCTCTACTTGGCACGTGGACTTCTCTGGAATCTTTGGATCTTTGAAATCTTCTCGTAGTTGCTGTCAGACTTGATCTCCAAGTTTTGCTTTCTTAATTAGGCAGGTTTTCTTTAACAACTTGATTTCTTGGAAAAATTCTGCACAACAACTCAAATGATATTTAGTAGACTTTGTTCTCTTAGGATTTGGTCAATGATATTATATACAATTTCCTTCCAAATGCTAATTATAATATATCAACACATGGAAAATATTATTTTTACACATAAACCCTCATATGTATGATATATTATAATAAAGACCTTTTTTAATATGGAAATGGTAGGAAAAATGTAATAACAAATATGCAGTTTTATCAACTGAACAGCACGTGACTGGCCCTTGAATCATATAAAGTCTATAGGACCCCATCTAATTCAAGTAAGCCAAAAGCCCAGAAATCTAAAACCATTTTTAATAATAAATGAAGGAAAACTGGTTTTAAAGAAGTGGTTTTAGCAGCATAAGCCGAATTATGCATTTTTAAAATCCCAAGTCATTTCTGAAAATTTCAGCAGAGTTTCCTTTGCAAATACTGGCCCCGAACGGGGTACAATATGAATAATATATGCACAATGAAAAAGGCATCTCCAAGCGGGAGATAGCTCTTCGTCAATCGACGGTCACAACCACGCAAGCAATATAATATACAACGCCGAAGGGCTAGGATCAAAACTGAAATGGAAACTCAAATCAACATGAAAATCTATAATAATAATACAACGCGCGACTCTAAGGTCGAAAGAATAAACAACTGGTTTTCTAAGTCTAAAACATATACATGTCTGGTTGATGGAGTTTTACTAGATACAACTGAATATAAATAAATGGTACAGTGTCGGTCGCGATGCAAGTGAACCCACCTAACAAAGCAATCACCCGGAAAGGAAGCAGTGTGCCAGAAAGCCGCAATGAAACCTGTACGGCAAGACCTGCAAGAACTGTGGCACAACGGGGGTGAGTTGCCAACTCGTGAGTAGAAAACATCACATAGCAAAAATCGTATGTATGACTCAATCCTAGGTCAACGATCAGTAGTATATATATCCTCAATATGATAAAGTCTGAAGCATGAAAAGGTGGCAAGGGTAAACATCTATACCAAGTGTAATACCAAGTGCTCGTGTCAGTGCCTCAGGTAGCAACATATCATAAACATGAGATGTGACCAATGTAATCATCATGAAATCAGTGTCAACTATACCATGAAGTCTAAGTATGTGGATATCATCCAACTATGTAATCAATGCATGTATGCGTGTGGATCTCGTCCATGTGTCAACCAATGACACAACAACATCATGCATGTAAATGTCATAAAAGCATATGCATGAAAGTATGAGGATATAAATCAACGAGTGTCCCTCGCGATACATCAAAATCATGAAAACCTGAGTGCCCAGTATCGACACTCGAAATATCATGAAACCCATGTCCAGCATCGACACGTAAATCCTCATCTATCAAGTGTTGTCACCACGACTGGCCCTGATAGGTACGTATCATAAGCTATCTCGAAAACCCGAGTGCCCAGCTTCGACCCTCGCAATTCGATGTATCCATACGTACATAACTCCGATCGGTATCCCCACGATAACCGCCGAATCTAAATACTGTCACCAGTAGGTATGATTCCCCTGTCAGGCTCATCGGCGTGGTCCATCGATCTTCTTGTCCCGGGGTACCTCCGGGCCCAACCATGTACCCGCACATGGCCCACGACTCCTCCTCGCATAGGGTATATATATATATATTACAAAACTGATAAAACTCATGGTGGCTGCTGAAATATCATGTCAAGAGAAACCGGATTTTTAAAATAGTACGTACTTTCTTTTGAAATACTCACGGTTCTCAAATCCAGAAATATCATGGAAACAACATATCTCAATGCGTATAATCATAAAGCATGATGTATGCGACATATAATGGAAATGTATGCATATCCGTAAATCATGAAACATGCAACAGTAATATGCATATAGCAAGGGTAAACCGCTCTTTTAAATGAATCCAGTTTTTAAAATGTCTCTTGCGGTTCCCGATTTTCCCAAAGTCAAATGCAGCATCATATAAGAGTGCACATGTAACTGTAGCAAGTAAATTGTGCAAGGAGTCATATCATGATGCAGTAATCCTACTGTGTAGTGACGTGGCAATTACCGATGATGTATGTGTGAGCCAGCAAGTAAGTGTGCGTGGAGCATACGCATCATCGGTAATGGTGCTGGTGTCCCGATAACATGGATTTAATATAACAATAAACACATTTAAACATGCAATGCGATGCGAATAGAAAGAATATGCGGAAAATGAATAATAAACGCAACAGTGAAGAATCTACATCAATATATGTATGTCATACAATTTTACCATTTGAAATAACACGAATCGTAATGTTTTAGAAAAATACGGGCTACGGTGTTTTTAAGAAAAGATGCGTCTTTTGAAAATATCCGTAAAATCTCTTGGCCTGTCTTTAAAATACTCACGATTCGTTAGTTTTGAAATAGGTATGACTCGAGTCTTGTCTAATATCAAGTAAACTACAGGACAAATCGAAAGGTAAGGAAACCACCTAAATCTGAGTTGATGCATATAAATGTAATAGTCAGTGATCCCGCCTCGATAATATCACATACGATATAATATATGTTATGACATCCTCGAGTCAAGAGTGCAGATCTATCATCAATATATAGCTCGTACGTAAATCCGTCGTACGGCATCCTAAATCCGGGTACGGGTCAAATATCACATTCATCTCATTTTTCATCTGGTATCCATTATCATCATATCTCATGAACAAAGGGTACTAATCTAAGTCTAGTACAAACTGATACCATCTGCATATATATACCTGTATGAAAGCACACGTCTAAATGCCCGCTATAATCTCATGTCGTATCTCCTAATACGAATCAAAACATATCACCGATCTCATGGCATCATGCCCAATCTCATCGACTCATCTCCAAATATCATCCATATCCTCATTATCCATGAATAGGTATACGTATATATGTATATGCCTAGTCCCATACCTATGTGTGTGTGTGTGTGTACGTATCCTCATATACGCACAAGTAATAGCAATAATGCATGCAAGGGTGTGTGTGCTTGTGTGCAAACCTATTCTATGGTTCGCGACTAAGAATTCAACCACGACACTATCATCCAAATTCACAACACATATGTAAATATATAACATATCATCAACTACACTACGAACTGCGGGGGTGCTATACGCCATCCACCAGACTTCCCCCGTAGATATATATCTACTCACCTTGCTCTTCGCTTACCGTTGCCGACGTCTCCACGCGCTTGTTTTTCGTCTCGAAGTCCTCGTGGGGGTACCTACACATCATAACGTATCGTGTCGCATTCAAATCCAAATCAAAACCAAAACGACACGCTAAAAGCCTGTAGGTTAGAACCTACGGACTACGCCTTTCAAACCACCAAACAACCCTCGATATCGTCATACAAACGTCAAGTGATCGAGATAAAACACAAATACTAAAATCCAGAATCCAAAATACGGAAAATATAACCCCGAATCAAAATAGAAACTCATGAAAATGATCCCAGATTTTAGTCTAACTGAAATTAGCCAATTTTGCATATGTAAAGGGTCTAGTTTACTGGAGATGGAGCCATGGAAGAAACACGAATAAAAATGGTGGGACCCAGGCCGCAAATTGCGGCCTCCTGGATTAAATCTACGGCCAGATAGAGGGTATAGGGGTTGGGGTCTTGGGTGATGCTTCCTAAGTGCCTGCATGTATCACTGTCTTTGCTAAATAATTTTCAGGTCACCCGGGTGTTAGCAGATTACCAAAAACCATCACAAATTCCACAATTTCTAATATCTGCAGATTTTCAAAGTTCGCAATTGGGGTTTAATTCTCAGGTGTTGGTCCAAAATACAATCATTATAGGGGTTTAAGGTCACTATATGTCTCAATTACACATCACAACTCAAGAATTCCTCAAATCTTAACTAGAAATTTCCAAAGCTCACTAAACGACACTAAAACGGTTCTAAACAAACATGGATGTAAAAGCAATGGAAATACTATCCTAATGGTTAAGAGAATACCTCATTTGGCAACTCAAGAATTTTCTTGAGTTGCCTCAAGTGTCCAAAATACAAACTTTCTTGGTCCAAAGTGTTGCTTGTGAGCTTGAGCATGTTTTTAATGAAGTGAGGGTAGACTTTTGAGTTGATTTTGATGATGTATTGAGGTGTGTAGTGGAGGTGGAGGAGGGGTGCTGCCATGGGCTAAAGAGAGAAGAAAAAGATGAAGATGATGATGAGAGAACAAGGTGTTATGACCAAGGTTGACCATCACCTCTCTCTCTCTCTCTCTTGCCCATGCTTCATATTCTATTCTTTTGTTTTGTTTTCTTTTCTTTATCTTTTCTTCTCATTTCATATTAAAACCAAACACATAAATCTCAAATGAAACCATGGTTATAAAATGTAACACAAGTGTAAAATATGACACGGTGCATGTTTTGCAGCAAACAAGCTTAATGCGCGATTAGCGATATTTAATCGCGATTAGCACTAAATTAGTGTATAACAAATCATAAAAGTTTATAATTTGCTTAAATATCATAAGACACCTTGATTTTAGTAATTTCTATAATTTTCCAAATTTTTCCCAATTTACCAGTATTTTAATTATACCGCAATATTAAAATATTTAATATATTTATTATTAAATTTTAAAAATTCCCAAAAATAATATTTTATTTTTCTAAAATGTTACAATCTTCCCACCTTAAACAAATTTGGTCCCCGAATTTAAATTTAAACCCCTCAAATACTAAAACATTTCAGTAAAAGTCCAAGTCGTCGGGGCTCCGAAATCATCAATACATAAGATGCATCATAGCGCAATGCATGCGTATGAACAATGAGCAGATAACTCTAAATCAAAACTCTGTCAAGTATCTCGCAATCAACGGAATCATGGTGAAAACACAAATGTCAAATCCAATACGAAACCAATATGATATAAATCAAAACTATACATGTAAACATCTGAAGGAAATGCATGCCAAACCTTTCATGTTACTGTGCGATGCGCGTATCGCGGCACAGTGGCGGACGTCTATTGTAAGAAAATAACTATATATATACGTATCCTTTGTTTAATATGTACGTCCCACCATTTTTTTTTGAAAATAATTTAGAAAGGTTTCCTTGTATTAAACGTTTCGTGTCATATCAGACACGTAGCTAAATACTGAGACTATAGCTCCCTTTTTAGAAATCCCTTCAATAACTATCAATGCATGCAAAATATATCTAGGTACTATCCACTGACTAGTCCTGCTCAGTACGAAAACAAATAGCAAATCATAAAAATGTACTGATCCAGCAGAAATCAAATCCAAAATGTGCATAAGAATGCCGCGTGCGTCTGGTGCGCACGAAAAATTGAAATCCATCAATGTGCCATACATGTGCACAGAAACAAAATATAAGTGCAACGGGTGTGCACGAAACACCTGTCATAGGCAACGGGTGTGCCGGACAGCAACATCAGGTGCATCGGATATGCACGAAGAATCTCGATTTAGTGCACCCGGTGTGCACCAAATCGCATCAAAATACTAAAAGTGCATGAAAACTATGCCGAAAGCACAAATCAAATCACATGTATATCATAGATATGAAATCAAGATCAACATCTCGAATGATATCAAATCGAAGTCAGGTGCAACTGTGGTGCACAAAATCTCAATCAAGCAAATAAATCATCCAAAATACCGAAATCCAAAGTGACGGATACGTGATAATCAAATCACCAAATCTCAAATCATAAATACTGTCGTCGATATGTCCTTCCTTCAAAGTCGAGAAGGTGCCAATGCATCCAATGCTAGCAGAGCAAGATATGTACTTGCCTACTGTTCGTGGCCCGTCGTCTGGTGCCCTTAGGCTCTCGTCTCTCACTGCATATTGCTATGTGCATAGCTCCTTGGCTCAACGGTCCAATATGGAAATGATAATGGAAGCAGTCCACTCTGGCACATCCTCTAAAGATCTCTGGCCAGCTATTATGGCCACTCATAACATGTCTCGTCGACGATGCCGAACTCTGGCCTGCTGGGTGTGCGTAATATGACCGATCCTGGGTCCAAATCTTCTCGTATAGTATTCCAGAAAGGTCCTGTTGAGGTCTCTCTCAATCTCATTTCTGCCGAAATGTCCGGAGGTTATCACCCTTTTCTATATCTTTTTCTTGTTCCGGAATGGCTGCATACTCATCGCGACTCCTTCTGGAAGATATATCCATATACAACGCCTCTGCATGCGTATCACATCTCTGATGTCGGTGGAGTGGAACGTCATCTCATCAAGATCTCATATGAACCTCTTACTCCAGTTTTCTCTAATGTCGACTGCTTCGGACTTGTCTCTTCGTGGCTGCATGGACTGCACTCCAACGGCTATACTCATATTTGGAGTCTCCCAAGCAATGTATCACATCACATGATATCCGAATGATATCGAACCTTTTGATCGATTCGTCAAGCATCCATAATCCTCCAAGAGCTTAACATCTTGGGTACAGTTTAATAGAATTCTAATACATGCCACAGTACCTATGGACCAACCGCAGAAGGGCAAACCCAAGCCTCACTAATGGCACCGATGAACTGCCACAAACCCTAAGGTTTCAAAGCATTCTCATGGTCATTATGTCGAGTTAGGGTTTCATTCTTCTAGAGGGTATATAGCATTACTTGCATTTGTCTCTAAATACTTTAAACTTGGAAAATGGGCTTCTGATATTCGATCGTCTCTATCGACTCCCGACGTACCTGCGTGAAGTCATCTCTAGCTGGAATCAATCAATCTGCTGACCTCGCATCGGGGTAGGCAACGAATCACATGTCCTAGTCCTTCCTCCATGGGTGACTAGCGATCTTCTATCATATCTCTAAGTACAACTCATGTGGCAATAGCTCCAAACATCTGGGGCGATATCTCGTCATTCGCAGCAACATCTGGCTCATTTTTCCGCACGCTGAACAGTGCCTCAATCATCAAATAATCGGTACATCGACGGTCATCACATTCTGGTTGGCCTCTAGCAGTAGCCTAATCCTCTGGTGCTGATCTGCACGTCCGAGAAATCTTGTAAAAGCGATCCATTAAACGCTCCTGGCACGAAAACACAATAAAATGACACCTCTATGCAATCGTGTGTCCCTGGAACCATGCCCTACTCAGTCCTCGTCCGTGACGAGCTCGTGCTGACGCAACTCTAGCCGTAGCTCTCTCTCTCTCTGCCCGTGTAATCGTGGCAGCATAACCATAAACTGATATCGATGAGGATAGATCATGAATGAATATAATGATGTGTAAGGAAATGTACATCCTAACACTCCCTAGGCGGAGTAGCGTATCATAAGTATGCCACGGAACATACACACGGTACGTCACTCTACTGAAATCACCTACTCCATCAACCAAGGTCAACCTACGCGACGAAAGTTCGGGTATAATATCCCCTCGACTAAGTCTAAGTTCCGTAAGGTCAAGCTTAGATTCCGTATATATACAAACGCCCTAGGCTCCGCATAGTCAAACATAGACTCAAACCAAGGTTAACCTAACGCTCTGATACCAACTTTGTCACGACCCGAAATGGCACGTGACTAGCCTTTGAATCATATGAAGTCTATAGGACCCCATCTAATTTAAGTAAGCCAAAAGCCCAAAAGACTAAAACCATTTTTAATAATAAATGAAGGAAAACTGGTTTTAAAGAAGTGGTTTTAATAGCATAATCCGAATTATTCGTTTTTAAAATCCCAAGTATTTTCTGAAAATTTCGGCAGAGTTTCCTTTGCAAATACTGGCCCTGAATGGGGTACAACATGAATAATATATGCATAATGAAAAAGGCATCCCCAAGCGGGAGCTAGCTCTTCGTCAATCGACGGTCACAACCATGCAAGCAATATAATATACAACGCCGAAGGGCGAGGATCAAAACTGAAAAGGAAACTCAAATCAACATGAAAACCCATAATAATAATACAACGCGCGACTCTAAGGTCAAAAGAATAAACAACTGGTTTTCTAAGTCTAAAACATATACATGTCTGGTTGATGGAGTTTTACTAGATACAACTGAATATAAATAAATGGTACAATGGTGGTCGCGATGCATGTGAACCCACCTAACAAAGCAATCACCCGGAAAGGAAGCAGTGTGCCAGAAAACCGCAATAAAATCTGTACGGCAAGACCTGCAAGAACAGCGGCACAATGGGGGTGAGTTGCTAACTCGTGAGTAGAAAACATCATAGAGCAGAAATCGTATGTATGACTCAATCCTAAGTCAAAGATCAATAGTATATATATCCTCAATATGATAAAGTCTGAAGCATGAAAAGGTGGCAAGGGTAAACATCTATACCAAGTGTAATACCAAGTGCTCGTGTCAGTGCCTCAGGTAGCAACATATCATAAACATGAGGTGTGATCAATGTAATCATCATGAAATCAGTGTCAACTATACCACGAAGTCTAAGTATGTGGATATCATCCAACTATGTAATCAATGCCTGTATGCGTGTGGATCTCGTCCACGCGTCAACCAATGACGCAACAACATCATGCATGTAAATGTCATAAAAGCATATGCATGAAAGTATGAGAATATAAATCAACGGGTGTGTTCCCCTCCGAACCACGGAGACGCGACCGCGCGGGTCCGTCTGGCCTGAAATTCGGGGCAGATGCTAATTGGTGCAATCCGTCCACCTCTCCGAAGATGCCAAGTTGATTTATGGCGCCATGTATCGAAGGTTTAAATGGATGCGGCCGATGTAGCAGACTTCATCAGATTCCCCCTCGTTTGAGGGGTTTTTGATTGTGGGGACGCTCTTCCCTGGAGGCGCAAGCCCCTATAGTTAATTACGCTACCGTATCGCGGTAACAACTTTCTCCTTCTCCATATGGTCGCTTCGTGTCATGGGTATTTGTTTTTTGTTCGGTTGCCCGTGGATTGTATACGGAGACTAAGTTATGTTGTCGCCCGTAGGACGTGGATTAGTCCAAATCCATATCTTTCTTAGATTTGGGTTTGGGGGGGTTTGAGTCACGACCCGAAAGTACGGAACATGACCGGCACTTAGACTACGAAACGTCTCGAGGCGTACGTAATCTAAGTAAACCGAAAACCCAGAAATCCAAACCAAGAACAGTAGTAGAGTGAAGGAAAACCAATTTAAATCAAGTAGTTTTAATAGCATAAGCCGAATTATGCGTTTTTAAAAACATCAAATATTTCCTAAAAATTTCGTCAGAGTCTCCTTTGTAAATACTGGCCCCCAAACGGGATACAACATGAATAGTATACGAAATCAATAAAAAGGCATCCCCAAACGAGAGCTAGCTCTTCATCAATCGACGGTCACAACCACGCAAGCAATATAATCTACAACGCCAAGGGCAAGGATCAAAACTCAAAAGAAAACTCAAAACAGCAAGAAATCCATAGAAATACAACGCGCGATTCTAAGGTCGAAAGAATAAACAACACTGGTCTCTATCTCAATAAATACATGTTTGGTTGATGGAACTTCTAGATACAACAGAATAATAATATACAAAGTATAATGATGGGTACGATACAAATAAACCCACCTACTAGCAAGTCACCCGAAAAGAAGCAGTGCCAACAAAGCCGTAAAGAAACCTGTACGGCAAAACCTGCAAGAAACTGTGGCACAACGGGGGTGAGTTGCCAACTCGTGAGTAGAAAAAAAACATCTACAAACAGAAAACGCATGAACAACGCAATCCTAGGTCAATGATCATAATATATCCTCAAATATATATAATCAGCAGCCTATAATAATGGCTAGAGTAAATGTCTAACCCAAAGGTAATCCCATGTGCCAGTGTCAGTGCCTTAGGTAGCAATATATCATATGGATGATGTATGAATGCATGAAACAGAATGCATGTACGGAAGAAAACTGCTTTCAAAAATTAGTGAGATTTCTATATCCTTTTTTAAAAACGAGGTATCACAAATGAAATCAGCATAAACGGTGCCTAGCATCGACACAAAACAAATATCCAAATATCTCGGTATCTCTGTGTCGCAATCTCTGTACCTCAATATCTCAAATATCTCTGTACGTCTCAATCTCACTATCTAGGGCGCCGTCAGTCCAGACCGGCCCCTACCATCAATCTCAAGACCACGACGGTATCCTCCGGATATCCGACGCGTCGGGTAATATCACCGGTAGGTAGTGCTCTCCTGCCAGGCTCAACGTCAGCAACACGACCTTCTTGTCCCGGGGTACCTTACCGGGTCCACCATGTACCCGAAACGGTTCATCCATCTCCTCGAATCGGGTCTCGAAATCCATCAGCAAACTCATGGTGGATGACTCATACATCATGGAAAAACCGTGCTTTTCATTTAAAAAGGAAAGAGAAGAAGTTTGTATGAGTTTTGCAGTTTTCCCCCAAATCCAGAAAATCTCATGGAAATCCGAACCCAAAACCTCAATAGCACGTAAAATAGTGAATATATGCATGAGAATCCATGAATGCGGCATAACAATGAATAACAGTATGCATGAAGTGACAAGTAATAACTACAATGTCCAAACTGGCATATAAGGCAAGTACACTAATATCATATCAAAACTACTATCTAACAAGCTAAGACAAGCAATAATATTCTCTAAGTGTACGTGACATGGCAATTACCGATGAAAATGTGTGTGAGCCGGCAAGTAAGGGTACGTAGTACATGCGCGTCATCGGTAATGGTGCTGGTGTCCTAATAGCATGATATCAATAATGGAATATGAATCACAATAAGTATGCGATGCGGAGCAACAACAATAATGAGCGGGAGCTAAATACTAGACACAAAGATAACAAATCTATATTTAATGTAAATCTAGTCTAACAACTACACTAAACTAAAGGGCTAAGCTAACTGGCTACTGAAGGTAAGGAAACCGCCTAACCTCTGAGTCGATACATATACCTACATGTATATGTTAGTTGGTGATGCTGCCTCAATAATATCACATCCGATACCATATCTATAATCAGACATTCCCAAGTCAAGAGTGCGGATCAAACATCAATATATAGCTCGTACGTAATCCGTCGTACGGCATCCCAAATCTGGGTACGGGTCAATATCACATTCATCACACTATTCATCCGGTATCCCCTTTATCAAAGATCATAATCCGGGTACTGATCTATATCTAGTACAATACTGATACCACCTATGTATGCATGCACGCGTGTGAAACACTACGTCAAAGGACCCGCTACAACGTTATGTCGTATCTCAAATACAAACCCTGCCAAATCACCGATCTCACGGCCTCAAATCAAATCTTATCGACTCATCTCAAATCCCAAGTATTATCCTCAAATCCAGTATATGAACACATAGTCTCATACCCATGTGAACACATAAATACATATCCCGGTAAGCACAAATGAAAGAAGAATGTATGCAAATATGGGTGTGTGTGTGTGTATGTGTGGTGCAACCACTACTCTAGGGTTTCGCAACACTAAACCTATCCAATGACACCTAAAATCTATCTTTATCATCAATAACCTCAACAATAAATAATCAATATATATATGTGTGTATACGTATTCGTATACATCACCACGAACTGCGGGGGTGCTATACGCCATCCACCCGACTTCTCCCCGTAGATATAAATCTACTCACCTGGTTCTCGCTCGACGTTGCCGACGTCGCCACGCGCTTGCTTGTCGTCTTGAAGTCCACATGGGGTACCTACATATCATAATACACCGTATCGCATTAAAATCAAATTCAAAATCGAAACGGCATACGAAAACAAATCGGCACGCGTATCACGCATAGGTCAAAACCTATCGCCTACGCATGCAAGAATAGTCAAACCAACCCTCGATGTCGATGTACGAACGTTAAACCATCGGGAAAACCCCAAACACTCTCATTTGCGCATTCACGAACACTAATTATAATATAAAATAGGTTAAAATTCACAAAAACCCCAAATTCACCTTAAAAGCCATTTTTCCGAAATCTAGCAAGCAAAAATTACCCGTTTTAGTACAAAACTCGATGTTTAAACAAATCTAGCGGCCATAATACTTATTAAATATCTTAAATAAGTCATAAAAACAATTTCCATAATTTAATCCCAATAAATTTCATTAACCCCAAAATTCTAGTTTACAATATACCCAAATTTTAACAATTTTATAGCAAAAATGCACAAACAACAATTTAGCTTGGATTTTCATGAACTAAAATCATTAAACCACTCAATATAATATTTATGATATGATAAAACCCTAACCATATTTTTAATTTCTCATTTTGAATTAAAACTAAAAACCTAGTTTGCAATATTATGCAAATTGGACCATTTTTAAAATAACAATTGTAATATAGCAACTAGATTAGATTTTAGCATGTCACAACATATTAATCTACCCATCACAACCATAATCCTATGATAGAAACCCTAATTTAATCCAAACCCTTTTCTAGAAATTTCATTAAACAAGCAATAACATCAGATTAACACTTTAAAATTCTAAATTAGTATAGTTAAACTACAAATTAGCTAAAAGTTTAAGATTTTACCTTACAAGCTTAGAACCCTAGCTTGCTCTTAACCTCCAAAGATGTCTCCTTTCATCAAGTTGTAAACAAATTTGGGTGTGTGAAGGAGTAGAATAGGGATTTGCTTTGAATTATTGAAGGAATTTGTGGATTTTTAATGGATTTTGTTGGATTTTTTTGATGAAAATGAAGTGAAAAGAGAAGGAAAAATAATGGAGGGGGGGATGGCTGCTCTCGGCAGTAGGGAGGAGTGCGGAGAGGTGTGGGAGTTGGGGAAAATTCACACAAAGTCAAAGACATCCATTACTCAAGTATACTTAGTCAAATTAATATATTTTATATCATTTCTCAAAGCATTTCTTCACATGAGTTGAACAAAATTGGAGGGGAGGAAAAGTGGGCTATTTTTGTGTGTGGGGCCGGCCTTGATGAAGGGGGGATGAGTGTGAGATATTTTACAAAGAATTTCTATGCAAAAAGACCCCCCACAAGCTCAAAATTGCAAGTTTTAGCTTAAAATAATTATATTTTTGTTTTCCATAATAAAAACCAATTAAAACTTGAAATAAAATACTAAAAAAATATATTACAACTAGATTTTAATTAACATGATTTTAAAGATTAAAATTAGCCCATTTAAATTTGTATTTATCGCTAATTTAATGTATTTTCTTACCGGCTTAAAATAATATTAAAATAATTAAATTCGGAAAAAATTTCAGAAAACCAGAAATTTTACCAGTGGCTTAATAAACACTAAACAGTAGCAATTTCATAGCTAGAATATGTATTTTTAATTTTATAATAAAGATATTTATATTTTGACTTTTTACAGAAAACCTCCTTATTTTACCGATTTTTTCGAAATTTCACCGAAACGATTTTCAAAACGTTACAATCTTCCCCCCTTAAAGAAATTCAGTCCCCGAATTTAAATTAGAACTCCCCCAAAAAACTAAAACATTTCAGCGAAACCATCAGGTCGTCGGGGCTCCGAAACCATAAGTACATAAAACAAATCGTAGCGCAACGCATGCGCATGAAAAATGAGCCTATAACTCAAAATCAAACTCCATCCAGCATCCCACAAGCATCGGAGTCCTGGGGAAGACATCAATGTCAACATCCAATATGAAAACCAATATGATATAAATCATTAAAACATCTGGAAGCAATGCATGCCAACCCCTTTTTTTCAAATCGCTGTGCGATGTGTGTATCACTGCACAGTGGCGGACGTCCATTGTGAGAAAATAACTATATAGATATATATATATCCTTTCTTTAACATACACGTTCCGCCGTTTTGAAAACAATTTAGAAGGGTTTCCTTGTTTTAAAACGTTTCGTGTCATATCAGACACGTAGGTAAATACTGAAACTATTGCTCGCTTTTTGGAAATCCCTTCGATAACTATCAAAGAATGCAAAATATATTCAGGTACTGTCATGTGACTAGTCCTGCTCAGTACTAAACCAAATAGCAAACATCATAAATATACTGCTCCAACATAAATCAGTCCCAAATATATATATGAATGCCATGTGCGTCTGGTGCGCACGGAAATCGAAATCCATGAATGTGCCATACATATGCACAGAAACAACATCTAAGTGCATCGGGTGTGCATGAAACATCTGTCAAGGGCAACAGGTGTGCCTGACAGCAAAACAGGTGCATCTGACATGCACGAAGAATCTCGATTTAGTGTATCTGGTGTACACCAAAATCGTATCTCATAACATGCGCTCAACATGCGCGAAAATCCAAATCAGGTGCACAAAACAAATATCGAACATCATAATCGAAATCGAAGTCCAGTGCATCTAAGTGCACAAAATGTGTATCCCTGCATTGCAAGCATATGTGAACTATACCGAGTGCAAAAACCAAATCGTGTGCGTATATACGCAAAAAAAAATCAACTCAACCGTATGAAACCCATAAAATCATAAACATAAGAAACCAAGGCACGAAAACGATATCAAGTGTAACAACTGTGCAAAAATCGTAAATACTCAGTAGGGACAACCATGGTGCATGAAAACAATTATTATGAAACCCAATCATCAAAATAAATCATGCGAATAGATCGTCCAAAATACCGAAATCAAGTATGGAGGAATAGCCCCGCTCAAGCACATCCTCTAAGAATCTCTGGCCAACTGTCGTGGTCACTCATAACATGTCTCGTCGACGATCCTGAACTCTGGCCTGCCGGTGTGCATAACATGACCACTTCTGGGTCCAAGTCTTCTCGTAATTTATTCCAGAAAGGTCCTATCGAGATCTCTCCCAAATCTCGTCTCTGTCGAACTGTCCGGAAGTCATCGTCCCTTACTAGATCTGTTCTCGTTCCGGAACGGCTGCATACTCATCGCGACTCCTTCTGGAAAGTATATCCAAGTACAATACCTCGGCATGCGTATCGCATCTCTGATGTCGGTGGAGTGGAACGTCATCTTATCCAGATCTTGTACGGACCTCTTTACTCCACTTTCTTTAATATCGACTGCTTCGAACTCGTCTCGTCATGGCTGCATGGACTGAGCTCCTACGGCTATTCTCGTATCTGGAGTCTCCTAAGAAATGCATCTTACCACCTGGCATCCGAATGAAGTCGAACCATCCGATCGATTTTTCAAAACCTCATAATCCCCCAAGAGCTCAACATCTTAGGTACAGTTCAACAGTATCGAGTACGTACCACAGCATCGATGGTCCAGCCGTAGAAGGGCAAACCCAAGCCTCAATAATGGCACCGTGGAACTGCCGCAAACCCTAAGGTTCAAAGGCTTTCACACGGTCATTAAGTCGAGTTAGGGTTTCATTCTTCTAGAGGGTCCATAGAATTGCCTACATGCCTTCCCGAATACTTTAAATTTGGAATAATAGGTTGCTGACATTCGATCGTCTTTGTCAACTCTCAACGTCTCCGCGTGAAGTCGTCCCTAGCTGGAATCAATCTATCTGATGACCTCACATCGGGGTAGGCGAACGAATCACATGTCCTGGTCATTCATCCTCGGTGACTAGCGACCTTTTATCATCTCTTAGTACAACTCGTACCGCAATAGCTCCAACACCTGGGCGATATCTCGTCGTTCGCTGCAACAACTGGCTCACTCGTCTGCACGCTGAACAGTGCCTCAATCATCATGAATAAGCCATACATCAACGGTCATCAAAATCTGGCTGACCTCTATCATTGGCCCAATCCTCTGGCGCTGATCTGCACGTCCAAGTAATCTCATACAGCGATCCATCCAAACGCTCGTGGCGCGAAAACACACTCAGACGATGCCTCTCAATGTAATCGTATGTCGCCGGAATCACGCCCTGGTCAATCCTCGTTCGTAACGAGCTCGTGCTGACCGCAACTCTAGCCGTAGCTCTCCCTGCCCGTAATCGTGGCAGCAAAACCATAACTGGTACCGATGAGGCTAGATCAGGATTGAATATAATACTGAACAAAGAAATGTACATCCTAAGGCTTCTTAAGTGGAGCAGCATATCGTAAGTATGCCGCGGAACATACCCACGGTACGTCACTCTACTTTAGTCACCTATTCCATCAACCAAGGGTCATCCTACGCTCCGAAGGTAAAACCTAACGCTTTGATACCAACTTTGTCACGACCCGAAAGTACGGAACATGACCGGCACTTAGACTACGAAACGTCTCGAGGCGTACGTAATCTAAGTAAGCCGAAAACCCAGAAATCCAAACCAAGAACAGTAGTATAGTGAAGGAAAACCAATTTAAATCAAGTAGTTTTAATAGCATAAGCCAAATTATGCGTTTTTAAAAACATCAAATATTTCCTGAAAATTTCGGCAGAGTCTCCTTTGTAAATACCGGCCCCCAAACGGGATACAACATGAATAGTATACGAAATCAATAAAAAGGCATCCCCAAGCGAGAGCTAGCTCTTCATCAATCGACGGTCACAACCACGCAAGCAATATAATATACAACGCCAAGGGCGAGGATCAAAACTCAAAAGGAAACTCAAAACAGCAAGAAATCCATAGAAATACAACGCGCGATTCTAAGGTCGAAAGAATAAACAACACTGGTCTCTATCTCAATAAATACATGTTTGGTTGATGGAACTTCTAGATACAACAGAATAATAATATACAAAGTATAATGATGGGTACGATACAAATAAACCCACTTACTAGCAAGTCACCCGAAAAGAAGCAGTGCCAGCAAAGCCGTAAAGAAACCTGTACGGCAAAACCTGCAAGAAAACATGGCACAACGGGGGTGAGTTGTCAACTCGTGAGTAGAAAAAAAATCTACAAACAGAAATCGCATGAACAACGCAATCCTGGGTCAACGATCATAATATATCCTCAAATATATATAATCAGTAGCCTACAACAATGGCTAGAGTAAATGTCTAACCCAAGGGTAATCCCATGTGCCCGTGTCAGTACCTTAGGTAGCAGTATATCATATGAATGATGTATGAATGCATGAAACAGAATGCATGTACTGAAGAAAACTGCTTTCATAAATTAGTGAGATTTCTGTATCCTTTTTTAAAAACGAGGTATCTTAAATGAAATCAGTATAAACAGTGCCTAGCATCGACACAAAACAAATATCCAAATATCTCGGTATCTCTGTGTCGCAATCTCTGTACCTCAATATCTCAAATATCTCTGTACGTCTCAATCTCACTATCTAGGGCGCCGTCAGTCCAGACCGGCCCCTACCATCAATCTCAAGACCACGACGGTATCCTCCGGATATCCGACGCGTCGGCTAATATCACCGGTAGGTAGTGCTTTCCTGCCAGGCTCAAAGTCAGCAACACGACCTTCTTGCCCCAGGGTACCTTACCGGGTCCACCATGTACCCGAAACGGTTCATCCGTCTTCTCGAATCGGGTCTCGAAATCCATCAGCAAACTCATGGTGGACGACTCATACATCATGGAAAAACCGCGCTTTTCATTTAAAAAGGAAAGAGAAGAAGTTTGTATAAGTTTTACGGTTTTCCCCCAAATCCAGAAAATCTCATGGAAATCCGAACCCAAAACCTCAATAGCACGTAAAATAGTGAATATATGTATGAGAATCTATGAATGCGGCATAACAATGAATAACAGTATGCATGAAGTGACAAGTAATAACTACAATGTCTAAACTGGCATATAAGGCAAGTACACTAATATCATGTCAAAACTACTATCTGACAAGCTAAGTCAAGCAATAATATTCTCTAAGTGTACGTGACATGGCAATTACCGATGAAAATGTGTGTGAGCCGGCAAGTAAGTGTACGTGGTACATACGCGTCATCGGTAATAGTGCTGGTGTCCTAACAGCATGATATCAATAATGGAATATGAATCATAATAAGTATGCGATGCGGAGCAACAACAATAATGAGCGGGAGCTAAATACTAGACACAAAGATAACAAATCTATATTTAATGTAAATCTAGTCTAATAACTACACTAAACTAAAGGGCTAAGCTAACTGGCTACTGAACGTAAGGAAACCGCCTAATCTCTAAGTCGATACATATCCTACATGTATATGTTAGTCGGTGGTCCTGCCACAATAATATCACATCCGATACCATATCTATAATCAGACATTCCCAAGTCAAGAGTGCGGATCAAACATCAATATATAGCTCGTACGTAATCCGTCGTACGGCATCCCAAATCTGGATACGGGTCAATATCACATTCACCACACTATTCATCTGGTATCCCCTTTATCAAAGATCATAATCCGGGTACTGATCTATATCTAGTACAATATTGATACCACCTACGTATGCATGCACGCGTGTGAAATACTACGTCAAAGGACCCGCTACAACGTTATGTCGTATCTCAAATACGAACCCTGCCAAATCACCGATCTCACGGCCTCAAATCAAATCTTATCGACTCATCTCAAATCCCAAGTATTATTCTCAAATCCAGTATATGAACATATAGTCCCATACCCATGTGAACACATAAATACATATCCCCATAAGCACAAATGAAAGAAGAATGTATGCAAGTATGGGTGTGTGTGTATGTGTGGTGCAACCACTACTCTAGGGTTTCGCAACACTAAACCTATCCAATCACACCTAAAATCTATCTTTATCATCAATAACCTCAACAATAAACAATCAATATATATGTGCGTATACGTATTCGTATACATCACCACGAACTGCGGGGGTGCTATACTCCATCCACCCGACTTCTCCCCATAGATATAAATCTACTCACCTGGTCCTCGCTTGCCGTTGCCGACGTCGCCATGCGCTTGCTTGTCGTCTTGAAGTCCACATGGGGTACCTACATATCATAATACACCGTATCGCATTAAAATCAAATTCGAAATCGAAACGGCATACGAAAATCAAATCGGCACGCGTATCACGCATAGGTCAAAACCTATCGCCTACGCATGCAAGAATAGTCAAACCAACCCTCGATGTCGATGTACGAACATAAAACCATCAGGCAAAACCCAAACACTCTCATTTGCGCATTCACGAACACTAATTATAATATAAAATAGGTTAAAATTCACAAAAACCCCAAATTCACCTTAAAAGCCATTTTTCCGAAATCTAGCAAGCAAAAATTACCCGTTTTAGTACAAAACTCGATATTTAAACAAATCTAGCAGCCATAATACTAATTAAATATCTTAAATAAGTCATAAAAACAATTTCCATAATTTAATCCCAATAAATTTCATTAACCCCAAAATTCTAGTTTACAATATACCCAAATTTTAACAATTTTATAGCAAAAATGCACAAACAACAATTTAGCTTGGATTTTCATGAACTAAAAGCATTAAACCACTCAATATAATATTTATGATATGATGAAACCCTAACCATATTTTTAATCTCTCATTTTGAATTAAAACTAAAAACCTAGTTTGCAATATTATGCAAATTGGACCATTTTTAAAATAACAATTGTAATATAGCAACTAGATTAGATTTTAGCATGTCACAACATATTAATCTACCCATCACAATATAATCCTATGATAGAAACCCTAATTTAATCCAAACCCTTTTCTAGAAATTTCATTAAACAAGCAATAACACCAGATTAACACTTTAAAATTCTAAATTAGTATAGTTAAACTACAAATTAGCTAAAAGTTTAAGATTTTACCTCACAAGCTTAGAACCCTAGCTTGCTCTTAACCTCCAAAGATGTCTCCTTTCATCAAGTTGTAAACAAATTTGGGTGTGTGAAGGAGTAGAATAGGGATTTGCTTTGAATTATTGAAGGAATTTGTGGATTTTTAATGGATTTTGTTGGATTTTTTTGATGAAAATGAAGTGAAAAGAGAATGAAAAATAATGGAGGGGGGATGGCTGCTCTCGGCAGTAGGGAGGAGTGGGGAGAGGTGTGGGGGTTGGGGAAAATTCACACAAAGTCAAAGACATCCATTACTCAAGTATACTTAGTCAAATTAATATATTTTATATCATTTCTCAAAGCATTTCTTCACATGAGTTGAACAAAATTGGAGGGGAGGAAAAGTGGGCTATTTTTGGGTGTGGGGCCGGCCTTGATGAAGGGGGGATGAGTGTGAGATATTTTACAAAGAATTTCTATGCAAAAAGACCCCCCACAAGCTCAAAATTGCAAGTTTTAGCTTAAAATAATTATATTTTTGTTTTCCATAATAAAAACCAATTAAAGCTTGAAATAAAATACTAAAAAAATATATTACAACTAGATTTTAATTAACATGATTTTAAAGATTAAAATTAGCCCATTTAAATTTGTATTTATCGCTAATTTAATGTATTTTCTTACCGGCTTAAATTAATATTAAAATAATTAAATTCGGAAAAATTTTCAGAAAACCAGAAATTTTACCAGTGGCTCAATAAACACTAAACACTAGCAATTTCATAGCTAGAATATGTATTTTTAATTTTATAATAAAGATATTTATATTTTGACTTTTTACAGAAAACCCCCTTATTTTACCAATTTTTTTAGAATTTTCACCGAAACGATTTTCAAAACGTTACAGTTTGTGTTTAAGGATATGTTAGCCTTAGTTGAGGCTAAGATCAACTTAAACGTTTGTTAAGGACGCATTAGTCTACTTTTAGACTAAGATCAACTTAACGGGATCGTTTAGATCCAACAAAAGAGCAGTTGGGCTCTATTGTTTAGTTTAGTGACATTGTGGTCGATAATTAGTTTAAGTACATTACGGTCCATTGTTAGTTTTAAAACATCGCTGTCAGGGTTAAGGACGTCATAGTTCATGAGTTTAAGGACCTCACAGTCCGGTGTTAGTTTTAAGACATCACGGTCGAGGTTAAGGACATCATAGTCCGTTAGTTTAAGAACCTCACAGTCCGATGTTAGTTAAAACACATCATAGTCCATGAGTTTAAGGACCCCACAGTCCAGTATTAGTTTTAAGATATCACGGTCGAGGTTAAGGACGTCATAGTCCATGAGTTTAAGGATCCCACAGTCCATAGTAATGTGTGGTTGTCGGGACCCGTCACCTCTCTGACGATGTTGAGGGGTTACAACGACGGATATCAGAGGAGTAAAGAGATGTACCCTCGAACCGGGTGTAAATTGATTGAAAGAGCAGTTGTGCTCAATTCAATTTATATTGAGGACTTATGGCCAGAACTGGGCTAAGTCCAGTTAAAAATGTTTAACATTTTCATTTATGTTTGGCCTGTTAGGCCTTTGTTTGGGCTCTGCCCTTTTTATAATGCATAGCATTTATTAGGAACAAAGTGGTGTTCTGATAGTGCGCCACGTGGCGCATCAGGCGCTTTGTGCCAATTAAAGAGCGCATTGCGCTAGCGCACATAAGAGTGACACGTGTCGCTTAGTGCTAAGCGCAAGTCTGTTAGCGCACTGCGCTTTAAAAGTGCGCTGCGCCAGTTTATGGGTGCGCCAGTGAGTGACACGTAGCGCGCTCTGGCGCTGTGCACCAGTCCAAGAGCGCAGTGCGCTATTTTTAGAAGCGCAAAGCGCAAACTGTTTTGTGGTTGACACGTGGCGCGTTCTGGTCCAATAAAAACAAAGGCGCAATTCAAGAGTGGAAGGCACTGTCCAATAGCGCAGAGCGCATTTTGATCAATTTAAGATCAAAGAACCAGTTTTTTGTTCTCTTAAAAGAGGCTTTGCCTCAAGATTCAAGAACCAAAGTTCTTGTTCTCATCAAAAGGCTATGCCTTTATAGATCAAAAGATCTGTGAATAAAGTAAATTACTTCTTTTAATCTTTTATAATTAGATCTTTTTGATCTTTTTCTTTTTTACTAAAGATCTTGATCTTGTTCTTAGATCTCTGATCTTTTTAGAAGATGGTTCTTCTTTTTTTTTAATGAGATGATTTCATCTCTGTTTTTCCAAGAATATAATTCTTTACTTTTAAAGATGAAGAAAATGATCTTCTTTCTTCAAAGACTTGTCTTTCTTTCTCTTTGAGTTTTTTCTCAAAATTTGCAGAGGGTTCTCTCTATGTGAGACTTGAAGTCTTGGGGCCTTTATATAGGGCCAATTGATTTGTTAAGTTAGTTGCAGAGATCTTTCTCTGATTGATTTGGGGATATTTCCCCACCGTTGGATCTTTGATCCTAGGGCTTCTGTTTTACAGAAGATAATCTTCTTATTTTAATAAGATTGGAAAGATCTTTCTAGAACAAAATTTTAATTCTGATTAATTAATAATTTATTATTATTATTAGATCTTTTGATCTAACGGTGGGGAATTCTTTAAATTCCAGCGCTGGCGCAATCGGCGCTAGCGCACCTGCGTTTGACACGTGGCGTGCAGCGCAACTGCGCTAGCGCGTCTGTGTTCGACACGTGGCGCGCAGTGCAGAGCACAGCGCAACTGCGCTAGCGCGCCTACGTTCGACACGTGGCGCGCAGCACAGAGCGCAAAGGATCTGAAGCGTTGCTTCAGTTTTAAAATTTGAATTTTGAAATAGAACTTTTCTCTGATTGGGGGTGCGCTGCCTTGGGCGCCTAGCGCTGGCGTGTCTGCTTTTGACACGTGGCGCGCAGCGCAAGGGATCTGAAGCGTTGCTTCAATTTTTGAATTTTGAAATTCAAAACAGAGTTTTGCTCTGATTGGGGGAAACAAATGCCCCCCCACCGTTGCACTCACGTGGCGCACACGTGAGTGCAGCGGTGGCAACATCTGAGCCATTGGATCAACTCAGAAGTTGAGGAGGCGCTTCAGCGTCTATAAGTAGGACCCTTGGTCCTCAGATGATTATCATCTCTCTTCAAGAATTTTATTTCTCAGAATCTTGCTCTTCTTGCCAAGAACCTTCAAGAGTTAGAACTCTAGAAAATTTAGGTAAAAATTTAAATTAAATTAAATTAATTAATAACTTAGGGGTTTTACCCATTAACAGAGCCTTGCTCTCATAGATCTTTTGATCTAAAGAAAACCTCTTTAGGGTTTCGTACATAGAGCCTTGCTCTCATGAACCCATAGATCTAAATAGATCTTTCCTTAGGGTTTCTTAGCCCATGGGTCAGAGCTCTGCTCTTTTGACAATGTATAGATCTTTTGATCTTTTGATGAAGAACTCTTAAGAGTTTTTTCATGGATCTTTAAGATCCCAGAATTTTAATTCTCAGGAATTAATTTTCATTAACTTTTGGTGGATTTTCCATCATCATTACAGAGCTAGGCTCTTTAAGGAATTTTATTCCCTCGTGACCAGAGTTTGACAAGTGTCACTCTGTTACAGAGCTTTTCTCTGAAAGGGAGATTTTCTCCTTGTCTCGAGAGATTTCTCATTCAATGAGAATATTCTTTGAGGATTTCCTCATTAATTGACAGTCTTATCCAATGATGAGGCTGTCTTGTTAATTGATGCATTGTCATCTGGATTTTGTGGGTCCCCTTTTGGTCCCCTTTCCACTGCATTGCAGTGTGGTACAAAAATTTTTAGAGTACCGAGCGTCGGGATTTTATAATGAAATTATAATACTGATAATTGAATTTCTTTTTTTCTTGCAGGCGACATGTCTTCTGACCTCTCGTTCCCGTTTTTCCGTTCAGTGGGAGGATTCCCTGAGGCACCAGTAGACCGGGAGGTTCTTACTCTCATTAAAGACTACGACCCGGAGTACAAAAACCTTTACTTGTGGGGTAGATGGTACGACCAAATAATCAAAGGTCGCCGAAGCTTCTCTTGTGCGATGCCATCGGATCCGATCTCTTCAATCTCATATGCAAATATACCCCCGGTGAACTATGCCGTGGAGGTCGTAAACTGGAATTCGGAGCGTCTTCTTCAACCTTCAATTGCTGCCATACCCATGCAGCTGCCGGCAGCCTTGGATATTTTGGGGCGGCGCATATTCCAGGGTGAGTCGCGTCCTTGGGGACAACCCTACAACATCGGGTTGATCCCTCGACACTCGGCAGGGTATCTGCAGTGGGCCAGGTACATTTTGTGAGCGAAGAAGGTGCATCTGCTGAAGATCGGTCTATACCCTGCAGTTTACGCCTCGCTGTTCGAGTATTCTGCTCCTCCGACGTGGTGGATTAAGGCGTTCGTGGAACAATGGAACATCCCCACCTATACCTTTCTTCTAATGGACAGGGAAGTTTCCATCCCTCTAGAAGAATTTGCTGAGATTTCCGGTCTGCCGGTGAGGGGGGAGCACTATGAAGAGCTACTTCCTCCGGACAAATATGTTTTCACCACCAAGCCGTTGGTGATGGACTTAACGCCGGAGAATGCTATTCAGCACCAGTTTCCGAGTCTAATAAAGGTGTTGAATATGTATGAAAGTCTTTTCTTGGAATCGGGAGGCCGGGGAGTTAACTTCGCAGATTTCATCGCCCACTTTCTTCGACCGAAGATTTTATCGCAACGGGGCGAAAAATTTGCCAAGCTTGACGACCCGTTCAGCCTTGGCTTAGATCGTCGACCAGCACTGGAAGCCGATCAAAAAGGTTTTTATCCTCCCGATGCCTCCATCATCCCTTTGTCGGAAATCGCTGCTCCGGGCATCGACGAGGAGACTTTCTTTCTCGGGTTTCTGGGGCTATGGTTGTGCTGGTTCGCGCTCCCCATGCACCCTCGCTATATAAGGCCGTCCGTCTTCTACCCAGCACATCGAATGGTGGCTGGCATACAATTGGCAATCGGGATTGCCGGGTTGGACCATCTATACCATGGTCTTAGCGTGGCGGCAGACGCAACTGAACCGGGGGTGCAACCCACTAATTTCCCGATGCACTACTTCACTTCGTGGATGGAAATGCACGTGCTCGGGGTATTTGGATTTCATAAAAGACCCTCGTTTTACGAGAAGTACAGATTCCCGAGAGTTATGCGACTGATCGGCGCTTCTATCGTGAATCCGCCTCCGCGGGAGGATAGGGGGTTACTTCTTCGTCCGCGGACGGTCGGAGCGGGTATTTCTTTCACGGACAAGGTCCTGACAATCGGCCCGGAGACCTCCAAGACGGTGTTGGCGTTGCGCGATAATTTCAAGGACGAGGCCTCTATATTGAAAGCCCGGGAGATTCTACATCTGTACTCCATTAGGTCGGGCTTCCTCGTGTTCAGGCAGAACGAGGCGGCGCTTTTTATGAGGTACAACCCCCATCGTTTCGCCCAACAACTAAGTTATAACCAGGGGGTCCCACTGGAGGAGTTTTTGGAAGAGCCTGCGGCCACCAGAGAGGGGATATGGAGTGCACTACATCACTTTATGCGGTTAAATACGGGCTCCCACTTCTTCATTAGCGAGCCGACTTGCATTCTAAGGGCCCTCAACGTATACGGGGCCTAGTATCAGCACGTGATGGGCGCTATTATCAGGGAAGAGAAGCGGTTGCTGCTTGATCGCAAAGGTGCGCCCCCTGCCAGCGATCACAACGTTCCCCTAAAGCGAAGGATCCATGTCCCTCCTCCACTAAGAGGAGATGCTGGAGCTGAGCCTCCACGTGTGCTAAGCCCCATGCGTGGATTGCCCCTCGATCCTGTGGACGTGCCATCAGCGCCCCATGCTCCCGTGGAGACGGTGAACGCGGTTTCACCCGAATCCGGCGTGGGCTTGGATATCGGGACCCGCCGTCCCAAGGTGCCCACGAAGCGTAAGTTGATTTTGGGTGCGACCGAAGTTCGCACGCAGAAGAGGAAGAAGAATTTGATCCTCTCTTTTGACGTTGCATTCGGTCAGGAACCTCATGCCCCTTACAGCGAGGGCTTGAGTGAGTACGGGACCAACGAGGGCTTATTTATGCCGCCAGACGACACTGATCTGGCTGCCGCCATCGCAGCTTCTGAGCGATTGGCAAGGCGCGACGAGTGGTTGGCTAAACTCGCGCAATCAGGTAATCACTAGTTGTATTTTTCGTCATTGCATCGTACTTCTACCGTTGTTTTTTACTAACACCTTTCTTTCTTTAACAGGCATTTCTACCGAAGAAGCCCTCGCCGCTTTTCTTAAGACTTTCGAGGAGGAGGAACGACTTAGAGCGTCCTTAGGCCTTCGTATATTTCGGTTCGCTATGTTTCTGCTTCCATTTCTTATGAGTAATCTGACCCCCTCTTTGTCTTATCGCAGGTACCACGAGGCCTACCCCGCAAGCCGACGTGGAAATTCTCCCCGGGCCAGCTACCGATGTCCCGGCCCTTTCGGGATTGCCGCAAGAGGTCCAACTTAAAAAGCCGATGATGGAAGCCTTGACGACTCTGGAGGCAACCCTGAATGCGGATGACGACGCGTTGCTGAAGGAGGCTTCCAAAAGGTCTATCATGACGGCCTGGGAGGAAAGGAAGCGCCTGAGGCGCGCGGCAAGGGAGCGTAGCGCTGCTTTGGCTACGGGAACATGTTCAAGCTCCGTTAATCCCGCTGCTACTCCTTCAAAGGAGCTCCCGGTCGCCTTGTGTACTGCTCATAGACGGGCGGCACGTGCAACTCGGGAAGCCAACGGTAAATGCACCTCAGGTAATGTGTTTTTGAGGCTTTGTTGTCAAAGTTTTAAACTATCAGTTCTTATATATCTTGTCCTGCAGGGCCGAGTCTCACTGAAGGAGTGGCGGTGACCGTCAAGCCTGAGGGGACGGTGGAGGAGGTAGCTGCTGAACCCGAGGCGACGGTAGGCGATGTAGCCTAGTTGCCAGGCCCGAGATAGTGGCTGACGGGACAGCCACGACTGCTATGCCCGAGATGGCTGCCAATGCTGAGCCCGAGAGGGTGGAGGGCGAGACGGCTGCTACGACCGAGCCTGAGGCAGCAGTGGATGAAATGGCTGCTACAGACGAGCCTATGGCAGCGATGGACGAGACGGCTGCGACCGCTAAGCCCGAGGTGGTGGCGGGTGAGACGGCTGCTATGGCCGAGCCGGAGGCAGCAGTGGATGAAGCGGCTGCGACCACTGAGCCCGAGGTGGTAACGGGCGAAACGGGCACGATCGCTGAGCACGAGACGGCCGCTCTTTCTCAAGAGTCAGGCACCGCTCCGATCATCGCTCTCCCTTCTTATGGTTCCTTGTCATCTCCCGGCCTCGCTAGCGTGATGACGGCACCTGTAGAGTTAGTCGATGAGGCAACGGGAGGTGAGACCATCCTAATGGAGGAGGGAGACACAACCGTTGCATCAAGTGGCGCCCTCGTTACGGCTCCAGCCGGCGACTCTTCAGGTAAATCTTGGGTCACTGCCCTTCTTTCTTTATTCTACAATCTTTCCTAATAAAGTTTATCTTGCTTCTAATGCAGGTGTGGCTAGTGCTGAAATCGAGCTGCTCGAGACAGTGCCGTCAGTTACCGCCCCGATGGTGACCACCCCTCTGCCTTCTCTCGCACCGTCGCAAATGCTGGAAGGTATGGATTTGTAACCCATTAGTCTTATCCCTCGGGTGTATAATTCATGTACTGACGTCGAGTCATCGCGTTTTTTTTTGCAGGAGTTCTTCTTGACCGCCTATACCAGGTGTTGCACCCACACTTCTCCTTCTTGTCAAAGATTAGACCACCTGCTGGTGTTGGTAAGTATTTTCTCTAAACGACGTCCTCTTGTTTGACGGGTAGTCACATTATTGCTAATCTCTTCTTTATATTGCTTGTAGCCTTACGAATTGAAGGAAGGGATGAGGCTGTCGTTGCACCAGCGGTACTCCCAGCTTTGCCCCCTGCTGCAGCTGGTATAGTAGACTCTACTTTTTGCTTGTTTTCTTTATTTCTTGAGCCAACATCTGATTATGATCTATTTTGCAGCAATCACATCGACTCCAACTCCGTTCGAGTCTCATATCATAATGCCGGCCGGGCCCTTTTTAAGGCGTCCATCATCCAAAGGTACTATGACCAGCCTGCGCATGTTAAGCGAGTATATCGAAGGGTTCAACGCAGAGGCTCCCACATCTGCCACGGATTTTGCCGCAGAGATTAACCCTATGCTGGCGACGCTCATGAACTTTTACGAGGAGGGCGTCGTTGAGTCTTGGGTTAATCGCTGCCGGGAGGTCGAGGCTTGCTTGCATGAGCTTGAGCTTAAGCGTCCGACACCTGAGATTCTGGCCACGAGCACTCAACGGGCGGCATGGATTGAGCAGAGCGCTTCTTACTTCCGCCATCTCGAACAAGAAGTGGCTTTAAAGCGAAGGGAATGCAAAGAAACTTCAAGTGAGTCTGCTCGACTGCGTGCTGAGGTCGACGCGAACGCTGTCCAGGTGAAAGTTATCTTCGAGGGCCTTCTGCAATGTATTTCTGATGGGTTAACATTGAAGAAGAAGCTCGATGTCATTGAGCGTGATGCCCAAGATCGTGAAGCATCTCAGTGAGCCGTCGAAGAACAACTCTCATCCTACTTGCAGCAGCGAGCCCAGGTCGAAGCAGAGTTGGTCGCGGTAGATGATCAGGAAGAGGGGCTGAGGGAAGTGCGCGAGCGGCTGATCGGATTATTAAAAGCGCTTTCCTCTCAATGAAACTTTTGTATCATTTGTAATTGTGAATAAAATGTACTTGTTCTTTTATCCTTTAATACGATGTATTTTGTACTCAATCGAATTCATGAATAAAAGATACACGTTCTTCGTAATGTCTTGTGTCATTTCTCTGCTTTCTTCTTTCTTGTTGTGTTGTTTGCCATGTGACTTTAACAAGTGTGGTCTGTAGATAGCGTATAGCTGTCGTTCTTAGGCTCTTTGTAGAGTGGCGATGGCTTAGAAAACAGGGTTAGGATCTGTCACCTAAGACTTTTCAACTTTATGAGCCGTGAGGGGCTCATAAAGAATTTTCTCCCTACCGGCCGAGAGGGTCCCGTAGGTGTAATTTCCCCTTAAGAATCATGAGGATTCCTAAGTGTGTTTTCTTTTGAGAGTCGTAAGGATCTCACAAGAGAATTTACTCCCTTACGAGTCGTGAGGACTCGCAAGTGATGGGTGAAGTTGCCCTTATCCGCATTTCACGGAGTCAGGGGTTGCTCTGGATGCTTCCCACGGGTTCACTGCCGTGTTGGGCGAGAACCAGGCTCCGCTCTGGACGTTTTCCAGGATACCGTAGTTTAAAGACATCGCGGTCGAAGTTAAGGACATCATAGTCCGTGGATTTAAGGACTCCACAGTCCATTGTTAGTTTTAAGACATTACGGTCGTGGTTAAAGACATCATAGTCCGTGGGTTTAAGGACTCCACAGTCCGATGTTAGTTTTAAGACATTACGGTCAAGGTTAAGGACATCATAGTCCGTGGATTTAAGGACTCCACAGTCCAATGTTAGTTTTAAGATATTACGGTCGAGGTTAAGGACATCATAGTCCGTGGATTTAAGGACTCCACAGTCCGTGAAATGTGTGGTTGTTGGAACCCGTCACCTCTTTGAAGACGTTGAGGAATTACAACGACAAATATCAAAGGAGTGGCGAGATGTTTCCTTCAACCAAGGTAAAATTAATTTGAAATCATTATGATTGATTGTTAGTTTTAAGACATCACGGTCGAGGTTAAGGACATCATAGTCTGTGAGTTTAAGGACCTCACAGTCCGATGTTAGTTTTAAGACATCACGGTCAAGGTTAAGGACATCATAGTCCATGGATTTAAGGACTCCACAGTCCAATGTTTGCTCTGGATGCTTCCCACGGGTTCACTACCGTGTTTGGCGAGGACCAGGCTCCACTCTGGATGCTTCACACGGGTTCGCTGCCGTGCTTTGCGAGGACCAGGATCCGCTCTGGACGTTTTCCACGGGGTCAGAAGTGACGTTATCCGCGTTCCACATAACCAGGAATTTTGCTCTAGATGCTTCCCACGGGTTCACTGCCGTGTTCGGCGAGGACTAGGCTCCGCTCTGGATGCTTCACACGGGTTCACTGTCGTGCTCTGCGAGGACCAGGATCCGCTCTGGACGTTTTCCACGGGGTCAGAAGTGAAGTTATCCGCGTTTCACGTAACCAGGTATTTTGCTCTAGATGCTTCCCACGGGTTTACTGCCGTGTTCGGCGAGGGCTAGGCTCCGCTCTGGATGCTTCACACGGGTTCACTGCCGTGCTCTGCGAGGACCAGGATCCGCTCTGGACGTTCTCCACAGGGTCAGAAGTGACGTTATCCGCGTTCCACGTAACCAAGAATTTTGCTCTAGATGCTTCCCATGGGTTCACTGCCGTGTTCGGCGAGGACTAGGCTCCACTCTGGATGCTTCACACTGGTTCACTGCCGTGCTCTGCGAGGACCAGGATCCGCTCTGGACGTTTTCCATGGGGTCAGAAGTGACGTTATCCGCGTTCCACGTGACCAGGAATTTTGTTGATTATATCCACATTTCACGGAGTTGGGATTTGACTCTCGGTCATCTGTACACCGTCGAGTCATGGAACTGGGAGTTGCCGCTGTTCCGCTTTGCTTGATGTTGTGTCTGTTGAGACGAATGTTGAGATGCTCTCCAGGCTATTTGTGACCCATCGAGATTTGGCTTCTTCTTCTGATGAAACCTGGGGGAGGAGGAGTGTGATTCCTTCTTTGTTTGCGCCCCTGGATTGTATACAGGGATTGATGTAATATCACCTGTAGGGCATACATTTCATTCATCATAATTATTTCTTTTTATTTCTTTCCGTGATGCTCTATAATTTCAGCTTTTATATCGCGAAGGTTGCGATTGCCCAATCATTTTGGTTATTTTTCGCGGTGCCCAATCATTTCGGCTATTTGTATGGCATGTGTGGCTTGCTGTCTTTTTGCTGCAAGCTTGGGATTAGACACCGATTTCGGCATTAGCACCGCTACAACTGGGATATTGCCAGGAGCGAATCATCATTTGCCTCTGTCGATATCGAACAAAGGTGGCTTAGCGAATAGGGTTAGGGTCCTGTCGACTAAGTCTTTTGACTTCATGAGCCGTAAGGGTCGCACAAAGGTATTTCTCCATGCGAGTCGTGAGAATCTCGTAGGTGTGTTTTTTCCTTAGGAATCGTGGGGACTCCTAAGTGTATGTTCTCTTATAAGTCGTAAGGATCTTACAAGAGTGTTTTCACCTTATAAGTCGAGAGGACTTATAAGGGTTGTTCACCATGCGAACATATCCCTAGTCATGGATGGGACTTGGTTAGGGAAATATTTATTCGTGCCCGTGGATTGTATACATGGGTCAGTATTGAGCCGCTTGTAGGGCAGTATCGGAGGTTGTAGGGGTTGCTTAAGAACAGGTTCAGGTCTCTGTAACTTAAGACTTTCAAATCTTATGAGCCGTGAGGGTCCCATAAGAGAGTTCTCCTTACGAGTCGTGAGGATCTCGCAAGTGCAATTTCTCCTTAGGAATCGTGGGGATCCCTAAGTGTGTTACTCCCTTGTGAGTCGTAAGGATCTCACGCGGATGATTTCTCCTCACAAGGTCGAGAGGATCTTGTAAGTGTCTTTTAACGAGGCTGCGCCCTTTCGAGTTTTCACAAACACTCGCCAGTAGCCCTGCTGTTTTTACTCACGGAGCCCTTTCGGGTTTTCATTCGTGCCTATTTTGCTTATGGACATACCGTGTTCTCCTTTTTTTTATTCTTTTCTTTTTTCTCTTTTTTTTTCTAACGAGGTTGCGCCCTTTCGGGTTTTCACAAGACTCACCGGTAGCCCTGCTGTTTTTACTCACGGAGCCCTTTCGGGTTTTCATCCATGCCCATTTTGCTTATGGACGTAACGTTTTCTCCCCATTTTTATTTTATTTTTTTTTGTACCAGCTTTAGGATGCTGCAATCCACCATAGTTTATCGACATCTCGGTCAACGGCTAGTTTTAGGACATAATAGTCTGTCATTAGTTTAAGGACGTTTCGGTCCGCTGTAAAGTAAGTCGGCTACTACTTATAGAGTTTGGGCTTAGGAAGATAGCGAGCGGACATAGTCGTCGTCATCTATCATTGACCTAGGCCATGACCCATTAGGCATAGTATTTCTTCAGGAAGCGACCGTTTATTGGCCTGAAAGGTCTTTCACCATGCATGTCCATGAGTAAGTAGGCTCCACCCTAGTAGACCTTGTCTATGATGTACGGGCCTTCATAATTCGGCTCAAATTTCTCTCGTTTAGCACGATTGGGGATCATAGGTCTTTTGCCACTAGCACGAGTTCACCTTGGCGGAATGTCCTCGGCCTAGTCAATCTTTCATAAGAGCGTGTCATCTTTGCTTTATAAGTCTCCAGATTTTGTTGCGCTATGAGCCGGGTTTCATCAAGGGCATCAAGCTCCTCAAGCTGAAGGTGAGCGTTCTCTTCGTTCGTCAGCTCATAATGGACTGCCACTTATAGAGAAGGTAACTCTATCTCGAGAGGGAGTACTGCATCTGTACCGAATACCAAAGCGTACGGTGTTGTGTTCGTGGCCATCTTGAACGTAGTTCGATACGCCTAGAGAGCCTCTTGCAGTCTCTCATGCCAGTCCTTCTTATTTCGGGACACCGTCTTCTTCACGATCTTCGTCAAGGTCTTGTTGAAAGCCTCAGCTAGACCGTTAGCTAGGGAATTATAAACTGAGGAGTATCTCCAGTCTATGTTGTACTGTTGTGCGAAGCGGCTGATCTTGTGGCTTCTGTAGGCTGGCCCATTATCAGAGATGATCCGTCGAGGAGTTCCAAACTGATAAATAACGTGCGTCTTGAAAAAATAGAGGATATTCTCTGTCTTCACTTCCCTCAGCGGTACTGCTTCTACCCATTTAGAGAAGTAATCAGTTGTCGCCAAAATTAATCGATATCCTCTGGAGGATGCAGGTTCGATGGGGCCGATTATATCAGTTCCCCACATTTCAAACGGCCAGCTAGCCACTGTCGGGTGTAGTGGATTTGGATGTTGATGGATAAAGTCCCCATGAATTTGGCATGAGTGGCATTGCTTTGCATACTCGAGGCAGTCCTAGATCATCGTGGGCCAATAATAACCCATCTGTTTGATCTTCAACTTTATCTTCGTGCCAGCTTGGTGAGAACCGCAGAGTCCGTCGTGAACTTCTTGGACGACTCTTTTTGCCTCTTCAGGTCCCAGGCATCTCAACCACAAAGAATCAAATGACCTCTTATACAGAGTGTCATTGACGAAGGAAAAAGATGTGGCTCGCTTCATGAGCTGATATCTTGAGGACGCATCTTCAGGCGTTCGATGGGATTTGAAGTAGTCTATAAAGACTTCTCTCCAATCCTCAACCGTTTCTTGGTCTTTTATTTGCAGGGCCGTCTTCTCGGTCGCTTCCTTTTCCTCGGATGATTCCGGAGATATTTCTGCCGGTGCGAGGACCCAACGGCTTTGTACCACGATTCTTATGTCATCGAGGTTCTCATCAGCCAGTTCTTTAGCAAGCTTGGCTAATGCGTCCGCCTTGCTATTTTCCGCACGCGGTATGCTTTCGAGGGTGTGGGAAGGAATTTGGGTCAGCAGCTGCTGTACCCTCTCGCCGTATTTTACCAATTCTGGTTTGCACGTTTGGTAGTCGCCATTTACTTGACTGACGACCAGTTGGGAGTCCCCGTATATAAGGAGGTTTTCAATTCCCATGTCGATGGCGATCTCGAGGCCTACTATCAAAGCTTCGTATTCGGCTTCATTGTTTGTCCTCGGCTCTGTCAAGGAGAAGGCAAAGCGCATTATCCCTCCTCATGGGGTCACGAGATAAGGCCTATCCCTGATTTGATTATAGGCGTGTTCTGTTTGCGCTTCTTCATGGAAGACGCTCCATCAAAATAAAGTTCCCACCGGATACCACCACCGTCGATCGCATCAAACGCATGTTCGTCTGGCAATTCGAAATTCAAAGGGGAATCGGCCGGTATCGGATGCTCAACGAGGAAGTCGGCGATGGCCTGGCCTTTCACTACCTTAAGAGGTCGATATGTTATCGAGAATTCCATCAAGAGTAGGGCCCATTTAGCGAGTCGTCCTGTTAGTATGGCTCTTGACATCAAATATTTGAGAGGATCCACTTTTGATATGAGGTGAACCCCATGCGCCAATGCATAGTGCCGAAGCTTCGTTATCGCAAAGATCAACGCCAGGCAGTGTTTTTCGATAGGAAAATAATTGCTTTCTGCCCCCAGGAGAACTCGACTCAAGTAGTATAGAGCTATTTCTTTCCCTTGGTCGTTCTCTTGTGCCCATAATGCACCTAAGGAACCTTCGAGGGCTGTTGTATAAAGAATAAGGGGTTTTCCCTTGACCGGAGCGGCCAGCACTGGCGGGTTCTGCAGATACTGCTTGATTTCATCCAGGGCGCCTTGGCATTTGTGATCCCAGACGAACAGGGTTCCCTTCTTCATCAGGTGACTGTAGGGGCGGCACTTGCCGGAAAGATTGGCTATAAATCGCCGGATATACGCAAGTTTCCCTTGGAGAGACCGCAACTGCTTAAGAGTCCTTGGAGGGGGCATTTCCATGATTGCCTTGATCTTCGACGAGTCTATCTCGATACCTCGGTACCGGATAATGAATCCTAGGAATTTGCCCGAGGCAACTCCGAATGCGCATTTGAGGGGGTTCATTTTCAGGTTGTATTGCCGAAGGCGTTGAAATACGATCTTCAAATGTTCGAGATGTTCCTCGTATGATTTGCTTTTCACCACGAGGTCGTCGATATAGCATTCGACGATTTCATGTATGAGGTCATCGAAGATCTTTTTCATGGCCCTCTGATAGGTGGCACCAGCGTTCTTTAGACCGAAGGGCATCACCTTGTAGCAGAATATACCCAAAGAGGTCCGGAAAGCAGTGTGCTTCTGGTCTTCGGGATGCATCTTTGTCTGATTATATCCTGATGAGCCGTCCATGAAGGAGAAAACTTCGTGAGTGGACGTGTTATCTATCATTAGCTCGGTGACTGGTACTGGGAAGTCGTCTTTTGGACAAGCATTATTGAGATCCCGGAAGTCCACACATACGCGCATTGTCCCATTTTTCTTCATCACCAGGACGATGTTGGCAATCCAGTTAGGATACTGAACTTCTAGGATGAAGCTAGAGTCGATCAGCTTCTTGACCTCAGCGTTGATGCTCATCTCAAGCTCGAGCCGCATTCTTCTCGGTGCTTGTTTGACTGGCTTGACGTCCAGGGATATTGCCAATTTTTGGACAGCAATCTCTGGATCTAATCCTGCCATTTCGGACTAGTTCCATGCGAAGAAATCTTTATGTTGCATAAGCACGTCTTTTAGCGCAGCCACCCTTTCTTCAGATAGCAGCTCACTGACGAATGTCGGTCGCGGGTCACTTACCACCCCCAAATCAATATTCTTGAAGTTATCTGCTGTAGTATGTATTCCATCTTCCAGCTCTTTCGGCGCCGGTGGAAACTCGGAGATCACCTCGTCATCATTATTTTTGAAGCACCAGGGGAGGTCACCCCTATCCTCAGGTTCTTCTTTTGATATCGTTATCATATGACAAGTACTAGCTCGCTTCTAAGACCGATGTAGACCTAGGTCTACCCTCGTGGATTTGGGTTCATGCTTCTGCGGAGGTGTTACCCTCCAACTGTCGGATAGGGCGAACTTACCGAGTTGATATTGGTCTTCAACCCAGTTCTTGAAGGTGAAGCAGTCTTTGAGAGGGTGTCCCATTGCTCGGTGATAAGAGCAGTAGTCTGGATGAGAGTCCTCATTGGCTTGCTCGGGATGTTTAGACTCCGGAAGTGTAATCATTTGATGTCTTATGGCAAGATCAAGTATCTTCTTTGTCTTGTCTTGAGGAAAAGAGTATGCTCGAGTCATCTTCTTCATAAGGGACAAATCCGGACCGCTCGATTCCCGATCGCGTGACTTCTTGGTCCCGCTTTGTCGCTGTCGAACGCCTTTTCCGCTCTTTGACTTGTTTCTGCCTCTGCGTCGGGCCTTTTGTACAGCAGGTGGACAAGGAGGGGCATTTTCATCTTTCGCGGCCTGTTGGAGAAGGCGTTGCGTCCTGGCTTTCTCGTAGATGGCCATTTCGCGATTATGGTCGTCTCGAACTTTTTGACCAGCTTCCCTTATAAGCTTGTCCATTTGTTCTTCGAACGACGGACTGGGCATTTTCACATCGGGGGCTCTTTCTGGTTCAGGGTTAGCATTCTCCCATTGAGCATCTCCTTCTTCATCAAAGTCATGTATGACATAGCAGTCGCGGAGTAGCTCCCGTTTCTTGGACCGAACATATCCAAGCCCGATCGCTTCCATTATCCCGTTGGGCAACTTGCGCTGAGTTCCGAGAACGTTCCAGATCCTGTCATAGAACTTAGCTTTTCGAGCGGTCTGTTTGAAGGGTATCCCTTGGCGCTTCAATAGCCTTTTCAAGCCTTCTGTGTAATATCTAGACAGACGGATGGGCTGGAGCCTGTCAAGTATAGAATCCGTGCCATGCCAAACTTCTTTCTCCACTCTTGTTTCCGTAGATCGGTAGAATAGGATTGCCTGTTCACCTTTTCGCCTGGGAGGGACGTAAAATGTTTGGAGCTCTTGCACGCTATAAGCTTCAAGTGCGTCGAGATCTTTGTAGTGCTCCCGCGGAATAATGGCAATTTGCAAACTCTGATTATCACCAGCGAATGCTTGTATTAGTGGCCGAGCGGAGAATATATCATGGACCTCATCTTCCAAGTCGCTACCAAAGATCAATATAGGAGTGGACGGTCCCGGCTTGTTGTGCTGGGGTGGACCTGAATAAACTATCTCTTCCTCTTCCTCAGTATCACTCCCGAAGACAGGAATGGTGGTGATAGCTTTGTTCTCCGGTTTGCGACATCTCTCTGTTGTAAGTCGATGTGCAACACCCCACGACTTGCGGGGAGGCGGAAATATGAAAAACGATCTTGTTCTTTGCTTAAACATCGACTAACCGCATGAATCGAAGCTAAACGATAACTAACAACTATAATAGAAGTTCTAAACTACTATGTGAAGTGATTATACCTCAAGAACCATGTCCTTCGGGTTTTCATCGCTGTCCTCCACTCCTCGTAGGCTCCTTGGAACATCGGCAACTTCACGGCCTCCTCGAATCAAAGACGATCCACCCGAAAACTCCTACGCCAAGTTTAATCTCAAACTTGAGATAACTAGGTTTCTTTAAGTGCTAATCAAAGAACCTAGATGATATAGAGTGTGGGTTATGGTTTAATTAGTCTAACTAACCCTTGTACTCAACACATGAGAGGGGAGGATTAGGGTTTGAAGAGAGAGAGCTTGAGGAGAGAGAAGATGAACATAATAATGAAATGAGAAAATGAGCTATCATAATATATATCAAGCATTATTGTTTTTCAAGAAAAGAAAAGAAAATGATTTACAACCATGCTTGATAAATATCTAATGGTGATTCATCTCCATGAGTCATTAAACATTTATGATGCATTAATGACATGGATGAATCATCCATATGACTCACTAATCTCATTCAATGTATATGCCACCTTAACCCCCTTAGTCACCATCTTCTAGAAGGTTCCCGACAAATTACGAGAATGCCCCTCCAATCCGTGAAAACACGGAAAAACTTTAGACTGTATAAATCCAATAACCTGATACTAGAATCTGGATTAAACCAAAGCCGGCTAGTAAAAACTGTCCGAAAAACTCGTACGTGCGTAAACACACGTACGAGTTCAAACCCTTGTCGCAAAACCATACGACCTCTATATCGTTTCGCCTGGAGCAGGGAAACTCTCTGTTTGGGACTCAAAAGACTCGACACTACACTGGCAGTGGGTTTAACCATAGACCGCAAGCGGCGCTAGCTGTACGTAACGGTCCCCAGGTAGATGTCGATAAGAAGACCGATGAGGTAAATCATCCGAACTCCCACTGAGCCTGATGTGACAATCTTCGTACAGTCCGGTCTGTTCGTCTAAGACTATCGCCTATCAAGCCTAGGAGGAGGCAAGCGTCAGTCCCCTAATAGCTGTATAAGTCGTGTCGGAGCGAAGCCCATTACGCCCTAAGAAGCTACTGGAACCTACCAGTATATCTCGCTTGCCCTGGCCAGGGACTTTGCGTAATGGCTCTCTGACACAGTGCGATATCAACTCCCAATACCGGGAGAGACGAATCCTATCTAACCGCCACTGCCTCCAAGTGCTCGGGACTGCACCCAACTACTACCTGTCTGTACGACTCTTTTGAGCCGTGGTAGGGTAGCAATCTAAGAACAGTGGGACACACTCGAGGCGAAGTAGCAGTGTCAAGTCTGCGGACTATGCTGTACTCATGTCACCTGGGAACTGTTAACTGACGATGGGTATAATACCAACCAATCAGTTCCCCGGCGAGTCCTGTCCGATGTACCCGTAACCTAACGAGCACCTGTATACTATCTATAGTACAACGTACTGATGGCTATGGGACAGACCATCTCCCCAACTGGGATGAGAAGCGTATACACTTAGTCTACTCCGGAATATCGATTCCCTATCTCGATAATCCAACGACTAGGGACTTATATAGGATGTTGCTTACAGACTACCCAGCCCCCACTAGTGTGACTGCCATCACGACGCTGGTAATCAAGCAAAGGTCCTACGGGCTCTACTAATATGTATAAGTGATACGTTACAAGAAACATATGCACATATTAAAGTAGACTCAAACCAAGTAGCATACTACTATGTTTAGCAAGACTGTTATTTACAACTGTGAATATCCCAAGCTTCCATTAAGCAATATGCATGCTAGTATGATACAATAATGGCCCCTAGGGCATATACACTAACATCTGTGTCCTCGAAATCTGGCAAAAAGTATTTTGCATCTTCGTACTTGCGGACTTCGTTCACGGAGAATGGGTTCAGCTCTCCTGTTACGGTATACTCGAGACCATCCATAAAGTATTTCATACACTGATGTTGTGTAGAAGGGATGATGTTATACTCGTGTAACTAAGGCCGGCCGAGCAAAGAATTATAGCATGTCTTGGCGTCAATGACATGAAATTTAATATCCGTGACAAGTAGCCCAAATCGTAATGTCAATATCACAGACCCGAGGGTCCGTGATGACTGGGAGTCAAAACCGGAGATAGTGATTTTATCACGAGCGAGATGCTGGACGCTCATGCAGATTTCCTTCAACACTCGCACGTTGAGGAGATTGATGAAAGACCCATTGTCGACCAGGATTTTGCCTATCTTTATATCGTGGCAGTACCCTGAGACATAGAGGGGACGGTTGTGCTCGCACATCCCAAGGAGGAGGTTTTCATCGCCGAAGGTGATATCGGCTGTGTGTACTTCCTCCAGCTCGTCCTTCATCTTTTCTTCAGCGAGAAAAGCTTGGAATTGCTCTGGCTCTTGTAGCGCCTTGATCAGTGAATCTCTCGCTTCTTTGGATAGTAAAAGGGCGTCGAGAATGCTAAGCTGCGAAGGTAACTTCCTCAAGTGTGCCAGAACGTTGTAGTCCACCTTACTCTTCTTTGGCGGGTCCTTGGCGGTCAGCTCTTTCATGACTTGGTCATCCAGGGCGATATCCTCAGAGACCTTTTCTTTTCCCTTATCTTTTCTACTCGTGGGTCCGAGATTTTTTTCTGGAAGCGTGCGATTGCGCAGCTGAATGTTTTCACAGGCCTTCAGTTCTTCCTCTTTCCCCAAGGTGGGTTCTTTAAAGAGAGGGCCAAGAGCCATTTCTTCGTCAGAGTCACTTCCGAAAGTGAGAATTTGCGATCCCCCGGTGTTGACCATGCGACAGTCACCGGTATTTCTTTTATGTTCCTCGGTCGCACTTCTTTTCTCCCGACGAGCTTTGCATTTCATCCGCTTAAAATGTTGCCGGTGAGCAATGTACCCTTGCCACCATCTTCTAAAAGCGTCGCATTCCTCGGTGGGGTGCGAAATCTTTCGATGATATGAGCAGTAGCTAGGATGCATCTCTGCTTCACCGGGAGTGTTTCCTTTGGAGGGTGGTAGCTTCATTCCCATTGATATGGCTTTAGCAAACCTTTTCCTCGTCTTGAACTTATTTTTATCCGTGACGGATGTTCCTTGATTCGGCGGGAGTGTCCCGACTCTTTCATCTAGTCGTCGGCGTTTGGCTCTTTCAAATATGGCTGTCTCACTCTCCCGATCAGCTTTACTTTTCAAAAGAGCCGTGTTCAGGAATGCATCAATTATTTCATTTGACGGCTCCAGGAGTTCCGGCTTAGGATTTGCCCCCAGCTTCTCAGTGCAAGGAGTTTCTTCATCGTCTATCGACGAGTGAGAGATCATATGACAACTAGCCACGTACTCCTCAGATCCATCCGACGAGTCTTCTCCATCATCTTCGTCCTCATGGACGTGGCTGAGGAACTCTTGGAGGGTTATGGGAGTCCGCGCCTTCTGATTATACTCCTCCAGCGCGTCGATCTGTTTCTGCAGGTCCGTGTGCTTGTCATCAGGCTTCACGGGCTTTTTGGATCTCTTCTTCTTCTTCTTTGAAGATTTTGACGGCTGGGCGTGAGTGCTTTGGCCATCACCACCAATCTTTGGAGTTGGGCACGGCTTCAGCATCCCTTCGATGATCTGGGGTTCTAGCGGGTTCTTCCACTTGATTGCCGGGCATGTCTGAAGATCATTCAGCATCCTCTTGGTTTTGGCTGAAAGCACGACCTCCCATGGAGCTTCTTCAACAACAGAACACGTTGCCCCTGGTGTGTCCGTCTTCTTAGGAGTGTACGGTTGTGGTGGGTTTACTTTCCACTTCTCAGACAGCGCAAACTTGCCTTGTAGGTACTGATCTTCGATCCATCCCTTAAAGACGAAGCAATCCTCGATCGGATGGCTTACCGTTTGGTGTTAAGGGCAATAATTGGAATTATTCACTTCGCTGGGTTGCGGTGGTCGCCTTGGATTTGGCAAGTTGATAAGCCTGTTGCGCATAGCCAGCTCGAATAGCCTCTTCGTTTTGTCCCGTGGGAATGAGTAAGAACGCTTCATTTTCTCATTGTAATAGCGCCGTCTCTCCTCCAGTTGATCCGCTAGCTTTGGGGCACTGGGCTGCTGTTGGGTGTTTGCAACGAAGATCGCCTTCCCTTTACCCTTTTCGTTCCGCGGTTCCGGTTTCGGGGGAGACGGTCTGTGACCCATTTGATCCATCTGGGCTAGCTTATCAATTAAAGCCTGGAACGTGGTCGGTTTGAAGAACATCATGAACTGTGAAATAGTTGCATGAGGGTCTAGGGTGCCCACGAACATGCCCACTGCTGGTGCTTCCTCGATGCGTTGTTCGCACTTCGACCACAGGTTCCGCCATCGGATTGCGTATTGAACCCAAGTTTCGCCCGGCTTCACCCTTGCATTAATCAACGCCGTTATTGGGGTGCGTTCGCTGGCGCTTGCGAATCGCTGAGTGAACAGCAACTCCATCTCTGCGAAAGTTTTGATGGGGTCGTTTGGAAGCTCGGAGTACCACTCAAACGCCGTCTCCGATAAGCTGCCGACGAATTAGCGAAGTAAGAGCTTATCATCGCCGCCGGTGTTGCCACAAAGAGCCCTGAACTGGGCGACATGTTGATGGGGATTTCCTGTCCCCTTGTAGACATGGAATTTCGGGATCATGTAGCCCGGCGGGTACTTTATCTGATCATACCAGCCCGGATATGGTCGCCCAGTTTTGACAACTTGGTCGACTGCCTCATTTGCCTGGTGAACTCTTATTTGCTGAGCAATATAGTCATCTAGGGCGGCTTTAGAGATTGTTTCCTCTTTGGCTGTTGAAAGAGTAGGAGGTGGATTTGACGTTTCCCCTCTGTCGTCCTCGAGGATAATCGGAGGATTTTCAGCTGGGGGGTCCGGCTGGATCATCATGCCCACCATGTCTTGGAACAGAAGAGTCATTTGCTTTATATTGACCGCTTGTTCCGCGGCCTCCTTGTCCTTCTTTTCGAGCATTCTATGGAGGAATTCAGCATCAGTCTCGTATTCGCGACATTGTTCCGATGACGCCTCCGGGCTTTCTTTTGGCCCGGTGAGTGCGGCCATTGCAGTCAACATCTCCTGGAGCTTCTGCTGCTGCTATTCCTGGGCTCTTGTGATGAATCGGGTGAGTGGTTGGTGGCCCGTAGAAGCGCGGCTATTCTCCTTCCCAGATGCCATGTAAATAGTATGGACCACCATGCCCCTGGACTTAGGGCGTTTGGGCTTAGTGCCTTTGACATTTGTCGCAGGCATGGGGATCTTCTCCGCCCTTCTTTTCTTATGAGTGGTCGAAGTTGAGGGGGGCGTCGCGGTAGGCACCCAGATAGCTTTTCGTGGCTTGGCAGGATGGCTTTCTTCCTGTCGGACTTTCAGCTTCTTTTGCCGGCGGGAATATTCTTGATCCACCACCGAGTTCCAGACCTGCCGCCAGACTTTGTAGATCTTGGAGGACAGCCGCTGAGGGGACTATTCTGGCTTTTCTTCCACAACATTCTCTACCGGAGGAGGGGATCTTTTCAGTACGGCGGTAGGAGAATTCCTATGCACCTTATTTAGCAGCTCAAACCTATTCCCAGTTGGAACAGGTGCATTAATTTCCGCCGTCGGGGCTGGTGGAGTTAGCCCAGAAGAGGAGTTGCCTCCGGCCTTCCTCACTCGGCGCCAGTGGCGACGTCGAGCATGCCGAGCTGATAGAGTTGACTCGGTGACGGGGGTGGCCTTGTCTTATCCTTTGTTCAGGTGAGGGGCCGTTGCTGGCGTCAGCCTGTTAAAGACTGATGTCCTTTGAGTAGCAGGAGCGGGAGTGGGAGTTGGGACGGTCAGTCTTGTAAAGACCGACCCCTTGGCAGGAGAAGCCGCCTTGACGACTTCGGGAGCAGAGTTGGTTACTCTCTTCGGAATGACCTTCTCTGGGACTTCAAGCTTTATTGTGGGCCCGCAGGAATTTTGGCCCAATCTGGAGAAGACCGAGGCACTGGTGCTGGACGACCCATTGAGAGGGGCCGCATTAGCTGTAAGTCGATCGAAGACCGACTTCTTGGGAGCTTCTGGTACAAGCACGGGAGCGATGAAGCTCGTTGGCGGGAGCATGGTCCCGAAAAACAATCCAGTAGTAGCCTGGGTGACCTGTTCTACCGGCATCGTGAACAGGGACGCCGCTTGAGGTCCATAAGCTACACCTCCAGGTGAGGCAGAGCGTAGGTTGCAGTTGCAGTTGGAACATCTTGCACAAGTGGAAGCCATTGATTCTTTGCTTTCTGCGGCAAGCAAAACGCCAAATCTTAGTACCTTAAAACCCAAGGGCAACCATTAGCAAACCGCGATTAGTTCGCGAACACGACACACGAAGTGTGGAGTGGAAAGAGGAAAAGATCCCACCGGGCGTGCCAGAATCTGTACCCCTCCGAACATGGAGAAGCGACCGCGTGGGTCCGTCTGGCCTGAAATTCGGGGCAAATGCTAATTGGTGTTATCCGTCTACCTCTCCGAAGATGCCAGGTTGATTTATGGCACCATGTATAGAAGGTTTAAACGGATGCGGCCGATGTAGCAGACTTCGTCAGATTCCCCCTCGTTTGAGGGGTTTTTGATTGTGGGGACGCTCTTCCCTGCAGGCGCAAGCCCCTGCAGTTAATTACGCTACCGCATCGCGGTAACAACTTTCTCCTTCTCCATATGGTCGCTTCGTGTCGTTGGTGTTTGTTTTGGGTTCGGTTGCCCGTGGATTGTATACGGAGACTAAGTTATGTTGTCGCCCGTAGGACGTGGATTAGTCAAAATCCATATCTTTCTTAGATTTGGGTTTGGGGGGTTGTGTTTAAGGATACGTTAGCCTTAGTTGAGGCTAAGATCAACTTAAACGTTTGTTAAGGACACGCTAGTCTACTTTTAGACTAAGATCAACTTAACGGGATCGTTTAAATCCAACAAAAGAGCAGTTGGGCTTTATTGTTTAGTTTAGTGATATTGCGGTCGATAATTAGTTTAAGAACATTACGGTCCATTGTTAGTTTTAAGACATCGCGGTCAATGTTAAAGGCGTCATAGTCCGTGAGTTTAAGGACCTCACAGTCTGGTGTTAGTTTTAAGACATCACGGTCGAGGTTAAGGACATCATAGTCTATGAGTTTAAGGACCTCACAGTCCGATGTTAGTTAAAAGACATCATAGTCCATGAGTTTAAGGACCCCACGGTCCGGTATTAGTTTTAAGACATCACGGTCGAGATTAAGGACGTCATAGTCCATGAGTTTAAGGACCCCACAGTCCGTAGTAATGTGTGGTTGTCGGGACCCGTCACCTCTCTGACGACGTTGAGGGATTACAACGACGGATATCAGAGGAGTAAAGAGATGTACCCTCGAACCAGGTGTAAATTGATTGAAAGAGCAATTGTGCTCAGTTCAATTTATATTGAGGACTTATGGCCAGAATTGGGCTAAGTCCAGTTAAAAATGTTTAACATTTTCATTTATGTTTGGCCTGTTAGGCCTTTGTTTGGGCTCTGTCCTTTTTATAATGCATAGCATTTATTAGGAAAAAAGTGGTGTTCTGATAGTGCGCCACGTGGCGTATCAGGCGCTTTGCGCCAATTAAAGAGCGCATTGCACTAGCACACATAAGAGTGACTTGTGTCGCTTAGCGCTGAGCGCAAGTCTGTTAGTGCACTGCGCTTTATAAGTGCGCTGCGCCAGTTTATGGGTGTGCCAGTGAGTGACACGTGGCGCGCTCTGGAGCTGTGCGCCAGTCCAAGAGCGCAGTGCGCTATTTTTAGAAGCGCAAAGCGCAAACTGTTCTGTGGTTGACACGTGGCGCGTTCTGGCGCTGTGCGCCAGTCCAATAAGCGCAAAGGTGCAATTCAAGAGTGCAAGGCACTGTCCAATAGCGCAGAGCACAGGGTGTCCCTCGCGACACATCAAAATCATGAAAACCTGAGTACCCGGTATCGACACTCGAAATATCATGAAATCCGTGTCCAGCATCGACACGTAAATTCTCATCTATCAGGTATTGTCACCACAACTGGCCCTGATAGGTACGTATCATACGCTATCTCGAAAACTCGAGTGCCCAGTTTCGACCCTCGCAATTCGACGTATCCATACATACATAACTCCGGTCGGTATCCCCACGATAACCGCCGAGTCTAAATACTGTCACCGGTAGGTATGATTCCCATGTCAGGCTCATCGGCGTGGACCATCGATCTTCTTGCCCCGGGGTACCTCTGGGCCCCACCATGTACCCGCAAACGGCCCACGACTCCTCCTCGCATGGGGTATATATATATATATTAAAACCGACAAAACTCATGGTGGCTGCTGAAATATCATATCAAGAGAAACCGGGTTTTTAAAATAGTACATATTTTCTTTTAAAATACTCACGGTTCTCAAATCCAGAAATATCATGGAAATAACATATCTCAATACGTATAATCATAAAGCATGATGTATGCGACATATAATAGAAATATATGCATATCCGTAAATCATGCAACATGGAACAGTAATATGCATATAGCAAGGGTAAACCGCTCTTTTAAATAAATCCAGTTTTTAAAATGTCTCTTGCAGTTCCCGATTTTCCCAAAGTCAAATACAGCATCATATAAGAGTGCACATGTAACTGTAGAAAGTAAATTGTGAAAGGAGTCATATCATGATGCAGCAATCCTACTGTGTAGTGACATGGCAATTACCAATGATGATGTGTGTGAGCCGGCAAGTAAGTGTGCGTGGAGCATATGCATCATCGGTAATGGTGCCGGTGTCCTGATAACATGGGTTTAATATAACAATAAACACATTTAAACATGCAATGCGATGCGAATAGCAAGAATATGCGGAAAATGAATAATAAACACAACAGTGAAGAATCTACATCAATATATGTATGTAATACAATTTTACCATTTGAAATAACACGAATCGTGGTGTTTTAGAAAAATACGGGCTACGATGTTTTTAAGAAAAGATACGTCTTTTGAAAATATCTGTAGAATCCCTTGGCCTGTCTTTAAAATACTCACGATTCGTTAGTTTTGAAATAGGTATGACTCGAGTCTTGTCTAACATCAAGTAAACTACAGGACAAATCGAAAGGTAAGGAAACCACCTAAATCTGAGTCGATACATATAAATGTAATAATCAGTGATCCCGCCTCGATAATATCACATACGATACAATATATATTATGACATCCTCGAGTCAAGAATGCGGATCTATCATCAATATATAGCTCGTACGTAAATCCGTCATACGGCATCCCAAATCCGGGTACGGGTCAAATATCACATTCATCTCATTTTTCATCTGGTATCCATTATCATCATATCTCATGAACAAGGGGTACTGATCTAAGTCTGGTACAAACTGATACCATCTGCATATATATACGTGTATGAAAGCACACGTCTAAAGGCCCGCTATAATCTCATGTCGTATCTCCTAATACGAATCAAAACATATCACCGATCTCATGGCATCATGCCCAATCTCATCGACTCAGCTCCAAATATCATCCATATCCTCATTATCCATGAATAGGTATACGTATTTATGTATATGCCTAGTCCCATACCTATGTGTGTGTGTGTATACGTATCCTCATATACGCACAAGTAATAGCAATAATGCATGCAAGGGTGTATGTGCGTGTATGCAAACCTATTCTATGGTTCGCAACTAAGAATTCAACCACGACACTGTCATCCAAATTCACAACACATATGTATATATATAACATATCATCAACTACACTACGAACTGCGGGGGTGCTATACGCCATCCACCAGACTTCCCCCGTATATATATATCTACTCACCTTACTCTTCGCTTGCCGTTGCCAACGTCTCCACGCGCTTGTTTTTCGTCTCGAAGTCCTCGTGGGGGTACCTACACATCATAACATATCGTGTCGCATTAAAATCCAAATCAAAACCAAAACGACACGCTAAAATCATATAGGTTAGAACCTACGGACTACGCCTTTCAAACCACCAAACAACTCTCGATATCGTCGTATAAACGTCAAGTGATCGAGGTAAAATACAAATACTAAAATCCAGAATCTAAAATACGGAAAATATAACCCTGAATCAAAACAACAACTCATGAAAATGATCCCAGATTTTACCCTAACTGAAATTAGCCAATTTTGCATATGTAAAGGGTCTAGTTTACTGGAGATGGAGCCATGGAAGAAACACGAATAAAAATGGTGGGACTCAGGCCGCAAATTGCGGCCTCCTGGATTAAATCTGCGGCCAGATAGAGGGTATAGGGGATGGGGTCTTGGGTGATGCTTTCTAAGTGCCTGCATGTATCACTATCTTTGCTAAATAATTTTCAGGTCACCCGGGTGTTAGCAGATTACCAAAAACCATCACAAATTCCACAATTTCTAATATCTGCAGATTTTCAAAGATCGCAAATGGGGTTTAAGTCTCAGGTTTTGGTCCAAAATACAATCATTACAGAGGTTTAAGGTCACTATAAGCCTCAATTACACATCACAACTCAAGAATTCCTCAAATCCTAACTAGAAATTTCCAAACCTCACTAAACGACACTAAAACGGTTCTAAACAAACATGGATGTAAAAGCAATAGAAATACTATGCTAATGGTTAAGAGAATACCTCATTTGAAAACTCAAGAATTTTCTTGAGTTGCCCCAAGTGTCCAAAATGCAAACTTATTTGGTCCAAAGTGTTGCTTGTGAGCTTGAGCATGTTTTTAATGAAGTGAGGGTGGACTTTTAAGTTGATTTTGATGATGTTTTGAGGTGTGTAGTGGAGGTGGAGGAAGGATGCTGCCATGAGCTGAAGAGGGAGAAGAAAAAGATGAAGATGATGATGAGAGAACAAGGTGTTATGACCAAGGTTGACCCTCACCTCTCTCTCTCTCTCTTGTCCATGCTTCATATTCTATTCTTTTCTTTTGTTTTCTTTTCTTTATATTTTATTCTCATTTCATATTAAAACCAAACACATAAATCCCAAATGAAATGGTTATAAAATGTAACACAAGTGTAAAATACGATACGGTGCATGTTTTGCACAAAATAAGCTTAATGCGCGATTAGCGATATTTAATCGCGATTAGCACTAAATTAGTGATAATAAATCATAAAATTTTATAATTTGCTTAAATCTCATAAGACACCTTCATTTTAGTAATTTCTATAATTTTCCAAATTTTTTCCAATTTGCCGGTATTTTAATTATACCGTAATATTAAAATATTTAATATATTTATTATTAAATTTTAAAAATTCCCAAAATTAATATTTTATTTTTCTGAAATATTACAATTTCATAATCAGTATATACAACATTGTATATCTCAATTTACATCTGTCTCTGCTGTTTGGAAAATATGTACTCGGATTGCTATTTATGCCCTTGGACTATATACGGTTTTATAGAATATATTATCCAGACCGTAGGGCAGCTATGGGAGAGCATGTAGTATGTGCCTGTAAGGAAAAGCTCGTAGGTAGTATACGCCAGGTGGAACAAATATAGTTGGCTTCTATGCCACGGTGATCGCATGTAGATTGTGTATGACAAGTTACTTTCTTGCCATAGGGCAATTTTCAGACTGGGTATATATATCAGTTTAAAGTCATCTCAGACATGGATATCAGTTTAAAGTGATCTCGGACATGGGTATCAATTTAAAGACATCTCGGATATTTTGGGAATTTGTGCCGCGGATAGTCAATATGGCCATCTGTGCCACAGAGTGGAAATAGTGGTTTAAGAGTAGTTGATTTTAATGTCATATGTTGTTGGCTTCTATGCCACGATGGTCACCCGTGGATCGTATATGACAAATTATGATAAGTTGCCATAGGACAGCAGGAGGGGTTGATATATTTAACTTCTGTGTCATGACAGTAGCCCGTGGATCGTATATGACAAGTTGTTTTATCTGCTATAGGGGAAAATTCCAGTTTAGGAATGTAGTTGTCCATAGATCCAGTTTAAGGACTTAGGGGTCCATAGATCCAGTTTAGGGACTTGGGGTTCCAATATCGAGGACCTCTGGGGTCTCCGCCATTGGATTTGGTAAGGGCGGGGACCTCTGAAGGTGCCCGCCATTGGTTTTATAAAGGAGCAGGGATCTCTGGAGGTGTCCGCCATTGGTTTTATGATAAGATGGGGACCTTTGAAGGTCTCTGCCATTGGTTTTATAGGGGAGCGAGGACCTCTAGGTGCCTCAGCCATTGGTTTTATAAGAGGGCGAGGACCTCTGGGGTGTCCTTCATTGGCTTTTGTATAGTTTTGAGAAACTGTACTGGGTATTTTATAGGTCCCCACATTGGCTATTTTGTCAATGGGTTATCTAAGGCCTTGAATATGTGTTGTGTGGGGCATGTCCAGTATGCATATGCATATATTTTGTGCATTTACTCATCTTTTACACGTGTATATGCCCGTGGAGTCCATTATAGGGACAATCTCACGAGGGATAACTCTAAAGAGCATCCATATACATGAGGATAACTCCGAAGAGCATCCAAAAAGAGAATAGCTTTTGCAAGCGTCCTAAAATTTACAGAGGAACAATCATAAGGCTTCTTAAAGATTTTCCAGGCCATCAAATAGTTCAAAACAGTGGCTATAGAACTCGTATCTTGGGATAACTTTATCGAGTATCCCTTCAATCCCAAGTTTCATAGCAATTAAAGTGAATCACTGAAGTAGAGGAAATTTGCAGAGAAGAGGAGTTCAATTGCTCCATACTTACATGAATTTAAGTCTTCTTCTCTTTTCTTCCTCTAGAAAATTTGGTTTGATAGCGTTTTATGTGTTTTTAATAATTAACAGTGATTACCCCTTGCCTGGATGCATATTGGGGGTATTTATAGCCTCTGGGGCAGTTAAGAACGTGGCCAAGAACATAGGCCACGAAATGAGGACGTAGGGACGCGCTTATAGCCACTTCCCCACGTTTGGTGGGGACCTTCCCGACGTTGGGGACCCCTTTGGGTATGGCGAGGACCTTTATGTCTAGGACCCCTTAAGTATAGCGGGGACCTCTTTGTCGGGAACCCTCCTTTGGCTTGATAGTGGGGACCTTCATGTCGGGGACCCCTCTTTGGCATGATAGCGGGGACCTTCATGTCGAGGACCCCCTTTTGGGTTTCTTCATGGGCTTTTAAACCCTATTTTATGGCTCAAGTAGTTTCATCAAGTGGGTGTACTCTTTCTAAGACTGCGAGTTTGGAGAGCGGACACGAGTGTCATCATCCAAAGCGGAACCAGTCTCATCCAGAATAGGCCCACTTAATAAAACAATAGAGCAAGTCTGTATGATAATATATATATATATTTTTTACAGAGGTCAACACCAGTCACTACCAAGGAATGAGTCCTAAGTAAATTTCATACCGAGGTATTAATAACTTCTCTCATAAATCACCTACAGTGAATGCAATTCCAAACATTGTGAAGTACTGCTTCTAATTCTGCTACCAACAATCAAGTTTCTGATATGCATGTCTCTGATACAAACAATCAAGCATGTAGTGCTCCTAATTCTAATATTAACAATCAAACGGGCAATACTGTTAATCCTTTGGTTAATTCTCAATTCTCTAAAGAGAAAAATGAAAAATCTGTATTATCACACTCTGCATCTAAACTTGTTTACTCTGATATTTCATTTGTGCAAAGTTCTTTTTCGAATGAGTTGGACTCGGAAGGAGATCCTCCGATTCCTTCTGGATTCAAACTACCTCGCATCAGGAAAACGACCATAAGAGAAAATTAATTACTTATACTGTTTTTAGTAAACAATTCTTTCTGTCACACACAGATTCTTCTCTTCGCTCAAGAATGCTAAGCACAAATCGGGTTCAAAACGCTCTATTGAAACTTGATCTACTAAATCTCTTGATGATTATGATGATGATGCCATTATGGATAATGCTACTTCTTGCGGTGTTACTATTGATGGAAATACTATTAATAGTATTTGTATATTGGATAAGAACATATGAAGAAGTTTGATTAGCCGTTGACATTTGATATAAATAATTGTAACATTTTCTTTGGCGTATGTAATTTTTATATAATGTATTGAGAATTTTCTTATTATGTGATATAGAACTTATATTTATTTTGTCCTTCCATAAATAAAATTATAAGATATTTGTTCACACTTATGGTTTACCTTGATGCACATATGTTTTGTCTTGTAAATATTTTATTTTTTAATTTTATTTTATTTTATCGAGTAGGGTGTCTTGTCCTGCTTTTTTCCTTCAAAACATAAAATAATGAAATTAATAAAAAAACTGAAGACAAATGCCGAAATATTTGCAAGTCAATAATAATGAGATGTTACATCTTAAAAATCACATAACAATAATCTTTTAAATTAATATGATATGTCATAATTTTGGACTTCGTCTCGGCGCATTGCGCGACCTTGCTATTATAGTTTATTGTTTGGTGCAAAGAAGCATCACCTCATTTTGCTAAACAAAGGGAACACTTCCTTGGAAAATGAGTGAAAAATGCCTAAGATATTAGATGGCTGCCTCTGCCACTACAGTGGAATAATGAAAATGATAATAAAACAGGAAGAGCTTGGCTGTGGGCTTGGAATTAATTATTATCAACAAAATAAGAAGAAAGAAAGACTTATTATATACACAGGACATGGTCATGAGAAAAAGGATTGCATCAATTGGTGGCCCTGCGCATCTTTGCAGGTGCAGAGAGCTCTCTCCCTCAAAATATTAAAATAAAGATCCACATGACAGAGCCCAAAATCAAGTACTTATTTGTATGTCAGTTTGACTGGGTCAACATGACAATTGCTTAGTCTTTTAATTTTGGTTGTGAAATCGAGTTGGTGGTATCTTATTTTGGAAATAAATTTGTTATCTCATAACCTATGCAAATAGAGATGCCAAAAGAACAAGGTCAGGATGGCATTCGGGCCAGGCAGGCCTGGTCCGAAGGTCGTCGGACTTGGCCGGTCTTCGGGCTAGGCCAAGCCCAAGTTGACTAGGCCTCGGGTCAGCCTGAGTGCCCTAAACCCAAGCTCGGTCCGGACCTAGGCCCTGCTTGGGACGGGTCGGGTCGGGACGGGTCGGACCTATCAGGCCAGGCCGACTGCAATAGTTTTAGCTTTTTTTACAACTATGAAGAGAGAAACAATAAATACAAAAATATTAGCCACTATAACATAAAGTTAAGATGGTATAGTTGGTCAAAGGCAACAGATTCAGGTATTGGTCCTGAAAGGAATTGATCCGTACCATGGTAATTAAATAACCCCATTTCATGATAATTCTATTCCCCCAAAATATGTGTCTATCCTAAATTACCATGAAATATTCCCGTCTGACATGAAATGAGCCACGACCATCTGCCGCCGGCCTCCCTCGCCACCCACCGGGTGGCCGGACCCGCCGCCCACCATCGGTTGTCTGTCGAGCAGCCTACCGCCAATCTGTTGTTCGCCGCCGGCGGAACATCGGTCATCGCCGATCTTTCATCGGTCTGTCGGCTCCGCCGCCCATTGTCAACCGTCTTCCGGTCATTGCAGATCGTTCATCGGCAGCCGGCCCCGCCGCCCTTCGTCGGTCGTCTGCCGACCGGTCCACCACCGATCGACCATTCCTTGTCAGCCCGCCGCCAGTCGTTGTCGATCCTTCACCGGCCAGTCCGCCACCGATCAGACGTTCACCGACAGCCGGTTGTCCGCCGGCCCGCTGCCATTCGACTGTTCATCACGGCCTCGCCGCCATCCACCGGCCATATTCCGTCCTCATCACCTGTCGACGGTTGCACCTATATATATTACCGAGAATGATTGAAGTATACCAAACACGTTAATATAAGATTTCTTGGAATTGAATGCCCGGTCATCCCATTCCCGGAAATGCAAGGATTCCCAGTAATCTTTCATTCCATTCCATATAACAAGCACAGCCTAAGTGTTGAACATAGTGCCCTTAAGTCAATTATTGTAATCGCAGGCAGGCGATTGTGGTGATTGAGAGAGGACCTATACGGGTACAACAATCTTACTCGAGATGATAGTATATTATCTGGTTTGTCTTATCATCATGTACATACATTATGTGGTATTACAGATCATTATTACATGTTGATAAAACCCGTAGGATTATTGCTTTACTACCAGTGTTGTGATGGCGATTATATATGTGGAGGCTGGGTAGTCCATAAGCACATCCTTAAATATCCCTAGCCGTAGGAGTATCGTGACTGAGCATCGATATTCCGGAGTAGACCGGTGTATACGTTTCTAGACCCTGACGAGGGGCAATGGTTGGTCCTACAGCGATTGGTCTTTCGCATCTAAGATCGTATACAGGTGCTCACTAAGGGTGAGTACACTGGATAGACTCGTCGAGAACATGCTAGTTGGTATTATACCTATTGTCAGATAGCAGTTCTCAGGTGACATGAGTACAGGTTAGTCTTTCGACCTGAGATCGTCATTTGTTTCATATGAGTTCACACTGTGTTTTTATTACTACCCTACCACGGCTCAAAAGAGTAGTGCAAACAGGTTTTAGTTGGGTACAGTCCCGAGCCACATGGAGGCAGTGAGCGAATTGTCGGGGATTCGTCTCTCCCGGTATTGGGGGTTGATGTCGCGCTGTGTATGGGTGGCCATCACTAGAAATCCTTGGCTAAGCTGAACGAGAATTACTGATTTGGATCAATAGTTTCTCAGTGGGTGATAGACTTCGCACCGACACAAAATATCGCGTTATTAGGGGTCTGAATTTTTCCACCACCCTAGACCCGATATGCGATACTCTTAAGACGAAAAAACTAGACTGTACGGAGATTGTCACGGATAGGCTCAGTAAGGATCCGGATGAGTTTGCTCGTCAGTCTTCCTTTTCGACAGGTATCCGGGTAGCCGTTACGTACAGCTAGTGCCGCCGACGTACTTGTGATTATGGATTTATCCAGTAACCCACTACCAGCATACTGTCGAGTCTTTAGAGTCCCATACAGAGGGTTTCTCTGGTTCAGGCGAAATGATGTAGTAGCTGTATTTTGGTACATGCATGGTTCTGATCGAATGATTGTACTAGTTATCCGGACTTCGGATCGGACAGTTGATAATACTAACCGGCTTAGGATTGAGCCGGATTATTAAATCAAATATTGATTTAATAATTTACGTATATATATTTCGATATGTATATTCTAGTATTATGTTCTTTGTTTTATTCTATCTGTTTGGGTATTCGTATTTTGATACGAATGGGGTATGCATATACAGTTGAGTGTATTCCATATTTATACGGAAAACATTCTAAAAGGTGGATACCTCATTTTGGTTTATCTAAATTTAATGGAAATGAGGTGTAAAGATAGTGAGGTGGGAATGATAAGAACCATGCTTGAATATTGTTGACAAATGAATTGTAAATTCATTTGTGCAAACTATTCAAGTATGGCTGCTTTATTTTTATTGGAAAATGGTTTTATACAATACCATGCTTCATAACTTTCTCTCACTTGATGAAAATCATTCTTACATTTCGGTTATCTCTCCTCACTAGTCTTTCTTGAGCTCCTCCTTCTTCTTCTTGATCTTCCACCCTACCATCTCATGTGTTGAGAATCAAAGTTGGATAAGAGATAGAAATGCATTAAGAACAACCCACTATATTCCTAGACACTCTAGATTAGTAGCCTAGAGTTTCTAGTTGCTCCACTAGATTTTTAATATGGAGATAGAGCCATGAACCACATCTCTCAGGTGGATCATCTTCGACGGAGGAAGACCGACGGCCAAGCTCGATCAAGGAGACCTCAAGGAGCTAAGGAAGAGGGTAGAAGACCAAAGGACACGGATTTTTTGGTAAAACACTTCTATCTCAGTAACTAGATTCCTATAGCTTGCTAGTTTCATGTTTGGTTTTGATTCTATGTAGTTGATTCTAACGCCAAGTTTTTAAACACCAAAAATTTTCATTCTGCAACGGCCGCGATCCATGGTCAGGACGCTAGGAACCCCAGCATGGTATCAGAGTCATCCAAACATTAGAAACTAGTAGTAGACGATATATTAGTTTCAAAACCGAAAAATTCCGATTACAAAACCCACTCTCTGTTCTGAAAAAAAATTTGTCTCTGAAATTTTTTTAAACAAGTAGAGAGACTTACTCTAGACATATATGTGACACACGACGAAAACAAGGGCATTCCAACTTGAAATGGCCGGCCAAAACCCCAAAATTCCTGTTTCTGGCGGTTTACTGTTCACCAATGTACCTCATTTTCATCCAGTGTCTGGGGGTTTGTGAATTGGTATTTTTGCTCTTGTTTGATTTGTCCCAAATTTCACTTAGTGTTGTCTTTGCTTTGGGGAAACTTAAAAAGTTTCAAAACTTGAATTTTTGCATCGTTGATATCCGTGATGTGGTGTGTGTGTTTTTCAAACGTCGTCTATTTGTTATATGTCATTTAGACGGGGTTGCACATACTTACTTATATTGTTGTGATGTTGATATCTGTGATGGCATGTTCAGATTGTCATGTTGGATAGGCTCTAATGCAATGGTAGTTGTATAGTTTGGATTCATTTGTATATTCGTTATTGCGGAGCGAGCGTCCGACTTATGGACTGTCGTTTCCACCAATTTGTATATTCTTTTATTGGGGCACGACCGGATTGAGGTCAATGTCACCTTTGTATATATGTTTTTCTTTTCTGTAGTAGGATTACCCTGCAGTGGAGTTCTCGAGTAGCTAGGTTCTAGAGGGCAATGGGCCCGCATCTCATGGCGTTGAGATGAAGGGGGCCTCACTCTAGAATTGGCGGGTTATTTGCCGCACTCGTAGGGGGTATAGGATGACCCACGGAGGGGTGCTCAAGTTACCAGATTCCGTGAAGTGCTGGGTGGCTCATTCACTTCGTTAATTGGGGTTGCCTCACTTATGAGATTGGCGGGTAACTTACCGCACTCATAGGGGTCTTGGTTCTTCATTGCACAGGCTATCCACACGACCGGAGAACGTCGAGTTTTATTTGCGGCTCAAGTGAAACCCGAGACTTCTAATTATCCGTTATTTTGTGTTGCTTATCATTTTTCTGTGATGTTGCTTAAATCACGCCTGGGACAAATGTTACACACACACACACTAGTAGATATTGTATATGTTTTGCATCCGCGCTAGTCCAGCCCCCGCTCTGCCGTTAGTTAAGTAACCTAACGCTGCATGACAGGGCCCCGTGGCGAATGCGGATAGCATATACGTACATTGTATTTTCGTTCTTTCTGATGTAATAGGGATTAATTGATGGGACCGCATTAATTTTGGTTAATGCAAGAAAAAATAAACCTAAAAGATGTTAGAACAAATTTTGAAAAACTATAGCTGTATTCTTTTGCTTTGCATGGTGATGTTCGTTCTGGAATATCCAGCACTTCATTCTAGGAGGCAAGAGCTTAGATCCTTTCACGGAAGTGGTCTCTTGAGCAAAAGTTTATGATGTTGTAGATTACTCGGTTTTCTTCAAAACCACAAGTTTTAAAAAGAGAAGCCAAAACCACTCCTTTTCAAAACTACTAGGTTCTTTCAACGATATCAAGTTCATTACGTTAAAGGGTTTTTCGCCAAAAACCCACCCGTAGCCCTTTATATTTGATGTCCAGGGCCAAAAAACACAATTTAACTGAACGTTTACTTTTATCATAAAAAGGCAGACTGGTTGAAAATTCTGGTAATTTATTAAATAGTTATCTTAGAGTAGCTCAAAGATTTTAGAGTTTCCCTTATTCGGTCACATAGTGATAGTGCTCGATATTGGCGATCCCCAAGATGATGACGCGTGGCAGATGACGTGTCACGGAACCCGGAAGAAAGGGCCTGCAAGGGCCGACCAGGCTACCCCGTGCCCGACCTGCAGGCACAGGCTGGGCCCCCTCGGGGCCCCTGCAAATTGGCCTCATCGGCCTCTCAGCTCGTCCTCGAGCTACCACAGGACCAAGTCTCCTCGACCTCCTTGCTCGTCCCCGAGCCCCCGCCGAGGACGTTTTCCTCGGCCTTCCGACCTATTCCCAGGCGTAACCGCCGCTCCGCGAATCTCGCCACACGCGGATTTTACGCCAGCGACGTCCCACATTCCACGCCATCACGATCCCCATTAATGGGCGATCCGCTCTCTACGCGGGCGTGACGTCGGGAGCGTAACTGTCGGCGAGATTCTCGCATCTGCTACTGCGTGCTGCCGCCACTATATAAACCCCCATCACAGAGGGGTCAAGTAAGCTTTTCTGACCCCACTTAGCCGTTACTCTGCTCGGATTCCCCCTCTAACTTGATCGTCGGAGGGTCCTAGGTGGTACCAAACCACCCCGGGACTTCTTTACAGGTACTTGGCAACAGCTTCCTCACCTCACCTCTTCCTCAAAAAACCCATTGAGACCCACACGCAACGAAGGATAATCAGTTAAGTTCACCGCGAGATCAACGGAAGACAACATCTGACGGAGGCCCGAAAAGGAGCTCCATCAGTTGGCGCCGTCTGTGGGAAAATAACTCCACAAAATACAAAGTTGGCCTTCCTATCTCCACCCTCATGGCAGACGACCATCCTGGGGATCCAGGTACCAGCCGCCGTTCTCCACTCACTGAAGGCGAGGATGAACCTCCTCCCATGACAGTCATCAACGCCCTCGCAGGCCGGATAGATCGCCTACAATCCCTCATGGAGGCCCTCGTCCGCGCCCAAACGGCCGTGCCCGGGCCCCAGATCGCCGTTCCACCGCCTCCAGAAGGCTCTGTCCCTGTCTGGACGGCCGATCACCAACAGGCCGCGTCCCCTGGCCGCCAGTCTCTCGAACCGGTGCTGCCTGGGGCCCGTCGGGCGCCCCAGGGCTCGACACCGAGATCCGCCGCCAGGGCGCCTCGCCTCGAGCCTCCTCGTGACCCCTATCCCCCTGAGGAGATGTCAGTCATCTCGCCTGTCCATGGGCGTGGTCGACCCCACCACCATCGACGGGGCCGCACAGAAGAGGTCCGCCCAGGCGGCTCAAGAGCTACCTCACCCCGGGACCTGAGGCACCTTATTGAGAAGAACCAGGGACGCTCCCAGACGCACGTCACCCACAGCAGGGGCCAAAGATCCCGAGGCGCTGACTCCCCGGGGTACCAAGGTCGGCTCGACATCCTCGAGAAGAAAATCGAGGGCATGCGCCGAGAATCTCACCTCTCGAGCGACGGAGCTAAGTACGCCTCCGACTCGCTCACGTAGCCGTTCACCGAGGAACTGCTCGCCGTCCACATCTCCTCGCGCAACAAGCCCCCAAAGGTCTCTCTGTTTGACGGGAAAACCGACCCGAAGGACCACTTAGACGCTTTCACCGCGGGGATGAGCTTCCAGGATCACTCCGACGCCGCCCAGTGCAGAGCCTTTCCGGCCACCCCCATCCGCGCAGGTTGGGATTGGTTTTGGGGGCTCGAACCCCTCTCGATTTCGATATTCAATAAGCTGGCTACTCAATTCCTCGGCCATTTCGTGGGGAACCGTCAACATAAGCGCACGGTCGACTACCTCTTCACGGTTAAGAGTGGGGACAAGGAAACGTTCAAGGCATACATTACCCGTTTTTACAACGCCCTTCTCGAGGTGCCCGAGCACCGAGACGAAACCGTTATAACGGCACTCATATCTGGTCTGAGGCACAAGAAATGGTTGCGCTCCTTCGCGCTGGCGCAACCTAAGACCATGGCTGAGGTCAAGGCGTGGACCGAGCGTGAGGTCCTACTGGAATCCGAAGTGAACACTAACCTCCCCCGGGCAGAACGGCCCGACCAGAAGAAGAGGGCTCGGGAGGAGAGGACGGAGCGTCAGCAGCCCTACCACCCGAAGTTCCAGGAGTATACTCCCCTCAACGTCTCCCTCGCGGTGTTGCTGGAGGAGGCCCAGAACGAGGGGTTCTTCAAGTTCCATCCAGTCCCGCGTCAGGCCGCGAAGCGAACCCAGGGCCCTTACTGCACTTTCCACCGGGTACTGGGCCACGCCACGGAGGACTGCAAACAACTGTGGGATTATATCGAAGAGCTCATTCGGTCTGGGCACCTCGCCGCCTACCTGAGGGACAAACGGCAGGCCGACCGCGAGCAGGAGCAGCATCGCCCTGCCACCGACCTGACCATCAGTTTGATCATGCTTGCTTCAGCAGACGGTCAGCCCGGAGCTCAGGGAGCCCCAAGCCCTATACCAAGCGCAGGGGCAGACAGCCCTTCAGGAAGCTCGGCCCCAGCCAACAAAGTCATCTTCTAGCCTGTACCCTTCTTTTAAAGCAATGTAAATTCTTCCTAGGATCTATTGTTAATTTAATAAAGATCAATGGAGTGTTGTGAAAAAGAAAGGAAAGTTTTATTTATTCAAGGGTATTATGGGCTCCTCAGCCGTACATGAAAAAAAGGGGGGAATTACAATAGTGGGGAAGAGGGTGCAGCGAGCACTGCTCGTGTACTCGGTAAAAATCTCCGCCAAACGGGGCCTCGCCAGTTCCAGCCGCTGTCCCCGGTTCCTCCCGCGGGCATCGACCCCGAGCCTCAGCTCGTAGCATTCGCGGATGAGCGCCTCTGAGCGGGCCAGCCGGTTCGCGGAGATTAAGCCGAAGCGCCTCAAAAACCGCAGCTTACCCACGGCCTCGTCAAAGAGCAGCTCAGACAGCGGATTGTAAAGCCCCGGCGATGCCCTCAAGATGGAGTACATCAGCAGCTGCAGCATGGAGGAGCGTCGGGGGAGCAGCCGGCCAAAATGGTCCTCGATGCTCCCGTAGACAAGCTGCACCGTGTCCTCGGTGCAGTACGGGTTATAGAGGTACACGTCTTCAAAGTGAACGATGTCGGCGATGGTGAACGGAAAGTCCTGCATTCACGGCGGCCTGTTTATGAAGAATGAAAGGACCAGTGCTCCTTCAGCCTTATATAGCCCACTGCGCAGCCCAACCTTCGCACGCCTTCGCCTAGGGAGCCGCTGCCACGCGGCGGCCATCGAGCCTTCTCCGGTGGAATCGAAGCGGTGCGCCCCTAGCGCTTCACCTTCCCCCGCATTCAATAAGCTAGCTACGCGCGCCGTTGCCCCGACCGTTCCTATTCCCGCACCTGCAGCTGAACGGTCGGGATACACCACAACAAGATTCAGCCCAGCAGCTTCCCTGCTCGGTCTTCCCCAGCGGGCAGCCTCCCTGCCACAACGCCGGGATCAAAAAGCCCTTCCAGAGACAGTCGAGCCCGAGGTCCCCTTGCTCGGCTATCCCCAGAGGGCAGCTTCCCTGCCGCAACGCCGGGGATCAAAAAGCCCTCTCAGAGACAGTCGAGCCCGAGGTTCCCTCGCTCGGCTATCCCCAGCGAGCAGCTTCCCTGCCGCAACACCGGGATCAAAAAGCCTTCCCAGAGGCAGTTGAGCCCGAGGTCCCCTCGCTCGGCTATCCCCAGCGGGCAGCTTCCCTACCGCAACGCCGGGGATCAAAAAGCCCTCCCAAAAGCAGTCGACCCCGAGGTTCCCTCGCTCGGCTATCTTTCAGGACAAAAGCCCTCGCCAAGAGGCACCGGGCAGTAACACTGCCCGGCAAAGGGTCCTCGGTAGGCTTCTTACAGCCTTATAGCTCTTCCCGCGCCTAGGACCAAAGTCCTCCCAGAGGCAGTCGGGCCCTTGCTCGGCTATCCCCGGCTGGTAGCTTCCTACCACAACCGACAGGGATCAAAGTCCTCGCCAAGAGGCACTGAGCAGTAACCCTTCTCGGTCCCCGTCCTGAAGGATCAAAGCCCGAGCAAGAGGCAACCGAGCAGCTACCCTGCTCGGTAAGAACTCCGGCTCGTAGCTCCTTACCCGCGACGCCAGGATAGAAGCGGCTGCCCCGCTCAGTCATCCCAGGCTGGTAGTTGCCTACCCACGACGCCAGAGGTCAAAACCCTCGCCCAGAGGCCGCCGCGTAGCTCCATTGCCCGGACATCCTTAGTGGGCTTCGTACAGCCCCTCAAACGCTAGAGAGCCAAGCCCTCGAAAGGGGCAAAGGAGCAGCTACCCTGCTCGGCCATCCTTGGTAGGAAACTCCCCTACCACCATGCCAGGAAGCATAAAGCCTTTGCAGGAGGTGACGGGGGAGATACCCTACCTAGTCAACCCCGGATGGCAACCAATGCTCGGAATCATAGATGCTCTGTGGCCATGGACCCGAGACCCCAGTGAGGGGCGTCAGGTCTGTCCAAGTCTTAACGATCTTCCCTCGACTCCGGGGCCCAGGGAGATGCCTCCTCAGAAGCGCTCGTCGGCAAGTGATTGCAGACAACTCGACAGATGATCGCTAGACAGATGGCCAACCTGACGTAAAAACACAACGATACAGGCAAAAATATTCCACGGGCATTCTTCACAAACAGACGGCAGAACACAATTCTATGGAGCTGAGAAAAAAAAACTTTATTACTACTGCCAAAGACAAAAGTTTTTTTACAAAGGGTATTTTTTGGCTCCCCAGCCTTACAAAATTCAAAAGGAAAACAAAATGAAAAGAGGAGAACGGGGGCTCTACACCTCGGGGTCGAGCGCGACCTCGAGGTCCTCGACCTCTACCACTTGGGGCGTTGGGTCCCCGGCCACCTCCTCGCCGGGACTTTCTTCCCCTTATTCGTCGGCGCCCACGAGGGGGAACTCAGCCCGGAGGTCCGCGTCGTCGAACCCTGGCATCCGAGACTTAACGGCATCGAGGGCGTCATGCCAAATGCGGGTCGTGGCCACGGCCAGGTCATTATAAAAATCCTTCGACCCCTTATAGCTCGCCGATTCAGCCGACTTAAACGCCTTTGCCGCCGCCCCCAGCTCCTTTCGGAGGGCCTTCACCGACCTCTTTAGGTTGCCAGCAAGCACCTGGGAGTCCTCGAGCTTGCCCTCGGCGATCATGGCGGCCTCGCGATGCCGGCGACCTCCTTTTTCCCGGTGACCATCTCGCCCTCCAGGGCGGCGATCTTCGCCAACATCGCCTCCTACTCTAGCCTGGAGCTTTCTTGCAGCGAGGTGAGCTGACCCGCGGCCTCCAACTCCGGGGCTACCACCTCGGTCTCCACGCGGAAGGCGAGGGCCACGTGCTGGAGAACCTGGGAAGACACAAAAAGTTCAGAAAACAGAAAAGGGCACCAAACCTCACGATGAACTAGGGGCTTACCTGCACGGACTCCTGGGCGATCGACACCAGCTGGGCCCTGAAGGTCCCTCCAGGAACTCGACCCCCGGCCGAGGTCTTTATTTCGTGCAGGAGGCTGTCCGCGACCGACAGCCCCGACGACACTGCGAACCGGAGCCCCCTTCCTCCACTACGGTCGGCGAGGACCGGCCCCGGGAGGGTCTCCGGGAACTCTTCTTAAGCGGCTCTGAGGGAGAGCCGATCTCCTCTTCCGAAGCCGTGTCCTCCAGAATTAGGTCCCGCTTCCGACCCGATGCTCTGCTGGGGCCCGGGGCGGGATCCGCTACCGAGCGTCCTCGAGGCGCCGCCTTCGGGGCAGTAAGAGCCGGAGCGGGCTATGCCCGAGAAGAGCTGGAGCCCCCGGTCCTAGCAGGCTGCCTCGGCTGGCGCATAACATCTCGGAGAGAGCCGAAGTCCATGGATCCTGCATGAAATGAACACCCAACAGATCAGTGACACGAGTAAAATGTAAACTCAGAAAGCAAGCCTAACTTACCGACGAACTCGACGGGGCTAAGCCCGGCCCAGCTCAATACCCTCTCGGACAACAGCATGTCATGTCGATGGACGGGCTCCCATGACGCCACCCTCACCGCGGCGGGGTCATAGGACAGGTTCCCCGGCAGACACTTCTCCCTCGACCACTTGGTGGGCACCGACCAGTCCTCGCCCTCGGGAGGGGAGACGAAGAAAAATTTCTTTTTCCAATCATGGATGGAGGAGGGCAAGGCCACGACCCCGGTCCCGGCAGCGACCCCGGGCCGCTTCCTAAAAGTAAAGTAAACCCATCTCGGGTCGCCAGCACGACCGCCAGGGTGACTCTTGAAAGCGAGGGAGGAATCAAGAAGGGAAAGACTAAAAGGAACCGCCTGCAGCCTCAGGCGAATCAAGAACCCAAGGAGAATCCTCCATGCATTCGGCACTAACTGGCCGGGGGCCAAGCCGAAGAAATTCAGGGCGGCGATGACCTCAGGAGAGAAAGGCAGGCGCATTCCGTCCCAAAAAACTTCCAAATATAGAGCAATCTCCCTGCCACGTACATGGTCTGCCCTCTCTCCCTCCTCGACCAAACGAAGCGTGTAGCGTGGGGGAATGTGGAAGCGAGCCCGAGCGTTAGTGAGCTCACCCTCATGCCTCACCCAACACGAGGTGCTGGGGGCTGCATCCGCCGCCTCCTCCCTGGAGGCGGCCCCCGCCCCACGGCCCCGGGGAGAGGGCCCAGCCCCTGCTCCGCGAGGAGACTCAGACACATCTAAAGGAACCCTAGCATCTACTCCTACAACACCTACAGATTCTACAGGGGAAGACATCTAACCTGGAAAAAGAAACTCTTCGAAGGTTGGAAACGAAAGAGGGAAGACGAGCGCCGAGTAGCTGGGGCTTAAGAGAGGAAAATATGAAAGAGTAGGGGCCCTAGGGCGGACCCCACCCGTATTTATTGCCACATCCAATGGCGCCCATCGTCTCCCGCCGAAAGGGCTCCTCGCGCCCAGCGGCTCCGATCGTTCCACGTGGCGACCCAGCGCTGGACCGAGTCCCATCAGACGCCGTAGACCTGTGCACGTCGCATCGGCTAATCGACGCTCGATACGTGGGTCGTCGTTTCGACTGCAGAGTGCACGAACCGGTGCACCTTTTTTAAATGCAAAGATCTCACCCTGATTCGCTAGCGGAAAAGACAACCCACGGCCCGAGGACTCGTCCCGACAAAACCATATAAGGGATCTCATCTCGGGAGGCCCATCAGTCCCTCCTGACCCGACCACTAGCTGGTCGGGACAAGAGTGGGAGGCTAATGATAGTGCTCGATATTGGCGATCCCTAAGATGATGATGCGTGGCAGATGACGTGTCACGGAACCCGAAAGAAAGGGCCCGCAGGGGCCGACCAGGCCACCCCGTGCCCGACCTACAGGCACAGGCTGGCCCCCCTCGGGGCCCCTGCAAATTGGCCTCCTCGGCATCTCAGCTCGTCCTCGAGCTACCACAGGACCAAGACTCCTCGGCCTCCTTGCTCATTCCCGAGCTCCCGCCGAGGACATTTTCCTCGGCCTTCCGACCTACTCCCAGGCATAACCGCCGCTCCGTAAATTTCGCTACGCGCGGATTTTACGCCAGTCCCACATTCCACGCCATCACGGTCCACATTAATGGGCGATCCGCTCTCTACGCGGGCGTGACGTCGGGAGCGTAACTGTTGGCGAGATTCTCACACCTACTACTGCGTGCTGCCGCCACTATATAAACCCCCACCATAGAGGGGTCAAGTAAGCTTTTCTGACCCCACTTAGCCATTACTCTGCTCGGATTTCTCCTCTAACTTGATCGTCGGAGGGTCCTCGGTGGTACCAAACCACCCCGGACTTCTTTGCAGGCACTTAGCAACAGCTTTCTCACCTTACCTCTTCCTCAAAAAAACCCATTGAGACCCACACGCAACGAAAGATAATCAGTTAAGTTCACCGCGAGATCAACGGAAAACAACATCTGACAGAGGCCCGAAAAGGAGCTCCATCACATAGTAAAATGCCAAGAATTAAACATACGATATTAGAATATGTAATTAGATAACCATGGCTAGATTTTAAATGCCTTCATAAGATCTTTTAGCTTAAACTAATCTGCTCTTTCTATGAGGCCTCTCACATCTTCAGAAGCATATACACAAGTCTTTATTCTTTGTAGCACTCAGGTTTTCCTTTCAGTATGGTTATGCACCTGCAAATTTTGAGAAAAAATTGAAAAGTTGATTCGGAATTGTGGCAGGTAATTAAGGAATAAGAGGGATTGCAAGCTGCCAGATTCAATAAAAAGATTGAGAGAATTTTTTAAGATGGCAAGACACACATAAAAGATTTCTAAGGCGCATCTTCTTCATATTACTATTCATATTCTCTTCTTTTTCTCTTCTACTATCTTTTTTTTCCTTTCCCCCATCTTTCTTGTTTGTGCTGAGAAATGATATTTAAGCGCTCCTGTATATGCTTCTGTTCTTTCTTTATCTATTTGTAAGTTTTTGTACCTGTCGTAATTTTGTTTACTTTTATATGAGACAGGCTCTCTTTGAGGCCCTGCTTTTCCTTCATAAAAATGCTGGAGTTAGATTCTTTCTATGTTTTTTGAGAGGGGAAAAATCGTAGTATGGTTTATGATTGTAAAGTTGAAGTCGTCCCTCCTACATATATTATGTTATTGTTAGTTGAGTACAATAAACTTTTATTAGGTAAATTATTATAGACATGATCAACTTTTGTTCCATCATTTTTTCGGTTTGTTTGATCTTTGCTAAGGAAAACATTTATGTTGATACTTGCATTATTGGATGAATTCCAATACATTTATTCATGTAACTTATATATGCTATTATACTATATAGTATAAGAAGCAGGAAAACATTGTCATGTAACCACAGCACAATAATATAAGTTTTATGATGTTTGCATGGTAAAGAAAATTACTAGTGATGTTTTATATTCGATTCATTTCAAACTATGGTAAGACTATCTGTTTATTTTGTATGACTATTTAATCTTGTAAGGTTATGTATGCATACATTTCTATGCATCTCCCGCCTTATGTTAATTGGTACTTAGAATATGAGCATTTCCATTCTAAAATTCTAGAAAATTTAAGAATGCTTTCCAAACGAACAGAGGATTTGATTTAGAATTCTGGATTCATAAATTTTTTTCCGTCTGAGACGACATTAAATTCCTTCATTACATTTACTTTCTATATTCCTTGCCATGTATGATCTGATATTTTAAAATGAAATTTATTATAATTATGACAACTAATTCAAAAGATTTGGATAAACGGGTCCAACCCGGTTATTAGTGGATCTGAATATTGATCAATTCAGTTTATACTCATTCAATAAATGAAATGGTCTGAATTCATTTGTTAGCATATGGGCCTTAGAGGCCTATACCCGGCCAAGTGAGTGGGTAGACAGACCGGGCAGGTTATTGGACCGACCCTAACCGATCCGGTGAGTATTGTAGCTCCTTATGAAAGCTTCAAGAAGAGGTCATGAAGGCTTCTAGCATAGAGGCTTCATGAGAGGTCTTGGAGTGAAGACTTCAAGAGATGTAGTGAAAGCTTCATGAGAGTCCTGAGGATTCTACCAAGCCTTAAAGCTTCCCGGACAAGCCTAGAAAAAGCCTTCTAGGGCAAGCCAAAGGAGGCGCTCCTCCTTTATAAAAAATCATGCATGTTATGTTTGCCTCCTTGCCATCGATACATAATATCAACCACAACTACTGCACATCATAGCCTCCAAAAGTTTTTATTATCTTCTTCTTCTTTTCGATCTCCTCGTTGGTGATTGGTAGCGAGGTGATAAGCGGGGGTTTTCGCCGTTAAGGAGTGGTCGCCCTTTGGTTGTTGTCTCGAGATGTAGAGTGCAAAGGAAGTGTGATGCAAACAAGGAAACTTCAACAATCGGTTTGATGAGGTATATCGATTTGTTTTATATCACATGCTAGTTATTTATGCTTCCGCTACATAGATTGCATGATTATTGTCTTTTAATTAGCATGTTCGACGCATTTAAAAGAGAGAAAAAGTCAAGCATTTATTTCTTGAAATGAATTAGTGATGTCCATGTTGCAAAATTAATAATACATAAAATTTTACTTCTATTTGGAGTATAATTATTAATAAATACACATCCATCATATGTACAAAAATTCGGTATTAAATAGATTTAAGGATATCAATTCTCTGGAGATTCACCAAAAACTATTTCTGGATAAATAGATAAAGGTTGCCAAATGGAATAACTTGCATATTTTATAGGAGAAAAATCTATTTTCATTTTCTTTTAAATTCTTTTTACTGCTACATAATTTTATATATATATATAAAAAAAAAGAGCTGCTACATAAAATTAGGATTGCTTGCTTCCAATTTGTCAGCTTATTACTTTAACATGTTGCATTTTGGCTTATTTGTATCTTTAACTGCTCATTTATAATATCATATACAACCAAGTTAATTCTTATTTCGCAGGAAATGAAATCTGGATATGGCCATTTTTTATGCTGCCCACGATTCATGAAGAATAAGATTTCAATGATCAATGGTTCAGGCCTTTTGCCGATGTGCAGTCATTGGGAGTTCATCTCTATGATTAATGGTTCAGGATTTCTTTTTCCTTTTTTTTTTGGTTAAGATAATAGTTAATCAGATTTAGATTGCATTTTGAGTTTGAGTTTAGCAGCCTTATATTATTTAGATTTAAATTTATGTTCCGAGTATTAATTGGTTTTACTTAAGATTTTTTCCCCCTAAACCAAATATATAACCTATCGGAAGTCAAACTGAATCAAACCATGTCTCACTTTACTTTGGAAAAGAAATTCTGTCATATGAACTGCACCCAATTGTTTCTAAAATCCAGTAACATTGCTTTGTAATTTTGTCACACAATATGTTAATGCACCAGAACCAACCAGAGATTAATTCAATCCAAAACAGGCTAGATCAGTCATCGCATCAAAATTTGGTAGCACCAGAATCAGTTGTAGCATTGCTTTGTTACTTTGTCACTTCATGTTAATTATACATCAGAACCAACCAACAGAAACAGGTTTTCTTCAACAACAAAAAAAACAACAGAAAGAGGCTATCAAATATTAAAATGTAGGAGTTACATCTGGCTAATACAAATATACAGAATGCCATGCAGCCTTAAATCAAAATTCTTCTGAAGTCATCAACGTGCCGACTCAAATGAAGTGAACTTAAACTTTTCCAAGAAGAAACGACTGCAAACTTACGTTATGCTGTTGCCGTAAAGAAAGACTACCTAGTAACTTTTTTCTTATACAAAGCCCATAACCACGGAATAATGCTCGATTTTTTTTCGAACACACAAGATTTTCCAAGTGTTCATACTGGTTCTACCAGAAATTACCTCAACATTCTGCAAATCCAATTTCCGAAAAAATATACAACACTTTCTCTATGAGCAAGCATGGTGTAACGAATTTACAAGTATATGGGGATGAAGTATGAAATTTCCATGCAGAGGGAAATTTCCTCAAAATAAAAAGATAACTCAAACTTGAGCAGCAACAATTTCGTTCCAAGTATCAGGAATCCCCGGAAGGCACCAATGCAAGCAATCATTCATCCCTGGCTGCGCTCGAATACTATACTTAGATACATGACCCTCGTCCCTCAACTGAGACAAAGCAGTAATATCCAAGAGCTTAATCCTAGTCCCCTTTACCGCAAACTCAGTAATAGGATCATCAGAACCATCTTTATTCACCTCACTCCCATTGGCCAAAGGAACAGTATTATCACAACTACCCCCAGTATTCCAATCCCCATTTGCAAAATGCCTCGGCGACATCGTTCTGAAGAAAACTTTCAATCGTGGATATTTTACAAGTTGCAAATCGATCCATTTTGCTACACTAACAACAGTTAGATTTTTGGCATTCCATATGACGGCAGTATTTTTATCAGTGTTTGGGACTCCATTAACATGCATTACCCATCGATTAGCATTAACTTTTCCTCTGTTCCAGTGATGTCCAGTGTTCAAGACTAGAACGTCAAATTTATGGATATATTGAGTTAAGAACCAAGCTGGGCGATCGAGATGCATGGCAAAATTAGTTAATGGATCGGTTCTGTTCATGGGTTCCAAGCCACAGAGGGTTGCGGACCAATAGTAGAGAACAGTTGTGTTCGTTTTTGGAAATCGGTAGGCCCAGCCATCTGGTCTTTTGGCACCGGGAGCTTTGACGAGGTTGTATTCTATGCCGACATCTTCGACTATAGGGTATTCTACTCCACCGGTGACCATACACATTAAAGATTGAAATTGTTGTCTTCCTAATGAGTCGCCGACCAGCGCAATCGTTTTGTGCTGCATCCTAAGATCAACAACCAGCTTGATTGAATAATACTGTGATATGATTATACCTTTTGCTAAGATGTGTTTGATGTGACATAAGGTGTTGTAGTTAGAGAGAGGGAGAGAAGGGGCTAATGGAGTGTAGTGGAGTATGATTGATGTGACATAAGCCATGTGCAAAATTGTTAATATTAGGAATGGAAACTGGAGAAGGGCCTAATGGAGTATAGCAACATATAATGTTTACGATTTGAGGGTAGGTTATTAAAAAGGATTAATCGCACAAACCCCTTGTAGTTTACGGGGAATAGCATTTATTCCCCCTTAGTGATTTATTAGTGCACATCTCTCTTAATCGACCAAAATCCTTCAAAAACAAGGAAGTTCTGCTCTAAACAACACATATTAGAGTTAAATTACGCAACCATTTGAGTTTAGAGTTGAATTTGTATGATGTTTAGGATTTAGGTTGATCAACAGAGACAATGAACTACAAAGGACTATTAGCTCCCCAATCCTTTGGATTAAAAGGGTGGGAGATATAAAGATTTTTCGTGCCAATTTCTAAAATATTGATTTAAATTATGGATTTAAGGGATATAGATTTTCTAATAAAATAATAGAGCGATGAATATATTTTTGTGATATGTTTTTAAAACGATTTTAGAAGATTTTAATGTTTGAAATCAATTATAATGAGTTTTCTTGTCCTTTGTAAAGAAATTCATCGATATGTAGTAGTCTTTTAATTTGAAAAGGTTTAGAATGTATAATAGTCACAAATTCGCCGTTCGAGAATTATTCGGCGAGATCGAAAATTCAAATTCGGGGAACTATTCAGAAAAAATCAGCAAGAATTCGGAAAAGATTTGGCAAGTATTCGGGAAATGTTCGGGAAGGATTTCGAGCAAGAAATTAATCTATGAGACGCTGGGTATTGATATTGCGAATTATTCGCTGTTTTTGTGAATTATTCGCTGTTTATTTGAATTATTCACGAATTATTTGAAGCGTTCGCCAGTAGCGATTAAATCGGAGAATTAATCGGCCAATCAAAAATTCGCGAATTCGCCGAATTATTCGCGAATTATGTGACTATGGAATGTATAGGAAGAAAGGGGGGGAAAGGGTTACTCGAATTTGCTTTTAGGAGCACCGTAGATATAGAAGCATGCAAAACCCAGACTACCTAGTTAAGCTCAATAAATATGCAGGTAAACTAAAAGGACATGTAATAGTAAACCTCACCTTTTCAAAAATTTGGAGCCTTCAAACTCTGGCATCTGGCAACCTTTAGGTTGCCACCGGTAGTTCTCATAGGCGGAATCAATTCGTTGATTCAATCTACAAGACCACATTTCTGACAACCATTGCTTACATCCGAAACCTGAATATAACGGTCTCCGGTTGTCTGCAACCCATTTTCCCTTTGCATAATTGCACTCTACAAGATAGATTGATCATGGTAGTTTAGGTATTTGACAAAAGGAAAACAATAAAGAAACAGGATTTAGTTCAAGATTTGACTTCTGAATGAGTAAACTACCCAGATATTTAAGAATTGCATATTAGGGGGATCATGAAGAACTTTGACCTAAGATATTGCGAATAAAACTAGCAGGTTTCTTGGTCAACTTGAGAAAAGCATGTAAAGATGACGAGAGGCCCAGTTATCAGCTTAATTATTGCGACTGAAATAACAAGAAACATGGTTATGCTTTCTTAGCCATGTTTATGCTGTCTTAGCCAATCCTAAAGAGAAGGATGGTCATAAATCCTAAAGAGAGACATGGTTATGCTTTCTTAGCCAATCGTAACTGATAAGAGAAGGATCAAAAGAATAAACTTGCCTCATGAGTTATAAATTTTTAATCATTACCTTGTGAAAAAAGGAATATATATATATATATATATATATATATATATATATATATATATATATATATATATATAATTGTGCCGTTATTGGAAATGATGTAAATAAATTATATAGGAACTAACCTTTATTACTTGAAGTAACCAATTTCAAATTGTTCTCATCTTTCGTTTCTATGAATGGGCTTTCTTCTGTGCCTTTTGTTTCTTTAGATGAGATTTCTTCCGTGACTTGCGTAGGTGGAATATTAGGACCTCGTTTTGGCTTTGTAATAGATGAAACTTTTTCCTCTGTGGATGGGTCTGAAGAAACTTCTTCTATGGATGAATCAGATGGAACTTCAACAATGGAATGTGCATCTCTTGACTGAGTCACATGAGGAGTTCTGACAGGGATTTCTACAGATAAAAGGGACACCAGATCAAAAAAAAATCATACCGAGAAACGGAAACAAAGCAAGGAAGCAAACCTGGAGAAATAGCGGTGGACCTAATATCAAACTCATCTGAAGTAGGGAGGAGAGTAGTCAAGACTGGTGTTTTCTCCCATGCCCAAATAGCAAGTGTCAAACATATTAGACCAATGAGAGTAAGAGAGAGATTTTTTACTCTCAATTTCGGTGAACTTCCCCCTTTCATATCTTTGTGAGTGTAAGCAGCTACAAATTAGAGTCCCTAAAATGAACTTAATACCAATATCATCCCTGTGATTTTCAGTTTTCACCTACAAAAAGTACAGGCATTCAGAAAAATGTCACCGTTCAAATTAATAAGGGAATATCATATAATTCTAATTCATAACAGATCCTGCACGTAATAAAAAAAAGAATATGCAATAATTGATAGAAACTAGGAAGACAAATAAGTATCACATATTAGAAACTCCAAGAATATGAAGTGGGTGTGCTATTCACATAGAAGACAGAGAAAGATAGTTGGAAAGAAAATCAAACTGTGTCAGAGAAAATTTACTCAACCTAATGTTTCATTCAAAAGCCATATCAAATGAAAATTACACTTGTATTACAAAACATGAGGCTGGATCCACACTGAACACTTAGTTTCCACCTAAAACATGTAGTTCCGGGCCAACTCTTGCATATGGAAGGTTGCAGCTGTTCAGGAGATAAAGAAGGTTGCTTTCCTCTGATGATTTTGCAATAATAGAACTATTGTTCATCTAGGTAAATTGATTGAAGAAATGTTGTCAATTAAAAATGTGAATGATGGTCAATTATAAAAGCATTGTTTGAATCAATAGATCATTATAGAGATCTATCTAAGCCTTTTTCACATTGTAGGTCAGCTATATATATATATATATATATATATATATATATATATATATATAGAGAGAGAGAGAGAGAGAGAGAGGAAAGAGCCCATAGGAGGGAATTTCCTCTTATGGCGTCGAAAAAACACACCCCCTCATTTTTTTCAGACGATCGGAATGCATCTTCATCGTTATCATCTAAGATATGGGTACACCAAATTTCATGTGATTCTACAACTTTTTCACCGTTGATTTAGTGGGTTCAAAATTAACGGTTTACCGACAATAGAACTTTTTACATTGCTAAATCAACGGTCAAAAGGTTGTAGAATTACATAAAATTTGGTGTACCCACATCTTAGATGATAACGATGAAAATGGTGGGTGCCGATCGGCGGAAAAAATGAGAAAGGGTATATTTTTCGGCGTCATAGGAGGAAATTCCCACCTATGACATCTTTCCTCCATTATTATTATTATTATTATTATTATTATTATTATTATTATTTATTATTATATATATATCCCCAACAACTTAAGGCAAAAGAACACTACAAACAGATGGGACTTACTATTCTGAAAATAGGCTATCCCTTGTTGATCATCCAAAATTAAGTTGAAGATATAAGTGGGAACTTTCACATAAAATTATTGCTCAAAGAGTTTCCAACCCTGCCAAATTAACATGACCATTAGCTTGTAGATTGGTTTCTCAGAGCATATGTTGTGTTCGTCAAGTAAAAGTTAGATTGGATAATGGAAAACAATATAAATGAAGGAATTGGATATCCCACCAAGGCACTGAGCCATGCAGACCACATGCCTACCTTATACCTAACGTTATCCCTAAAGGGATCCAACATATAGTTTATATTTGTAAAAAGTGCTAGGCAGAGCTGAGCGGTTCGGGTACCCATCTTGTGCCTAGGCGCTGCTTAGGCGGGTTTTATTTAATTTTCATTAAAATTATATATCTCTACTATTCCTATAAACAAATTGGGGAAAAATTTCTTCCATGTCCTTTATGTTGAAAATCAATCTCTCTCCGATCCTCCGCCATATCAAACCTCCACTATTTCTCCCAAATCTTGCCCGCTCTCAAATTCGCTATGTGCGACGGCACGAGCTCTACAAATCCATAAAATTCCTAATTCCAAAACCTGATTGAGACGAAGCTTAATCCCAAAGAAGCAGAGATTTGAGATTTTAAGATCGAGACAGCGGCCAATTTCTCAACCCATCTCCAAACCCTAATTCTCTTCTAGAGTTTTGGTCCCCATCAATGGACATCAAAGCAACCGATAGATTCAACAACAAGAGAATCCACAAAAGGCTTGGCCCTTCTAAGGCCTTTTATTGGCAATCTGGTCGCTGCAATCGCCACCCTTGCCTTTACCTCCACGGCGACCCACCGCAATCTCTCGACGGTGGCGGAGGAGGCGACGGAGCCTCGACGAAATGGGCCCACCACCATAACCTCACTGGCAGTGACGGCGGTCGATTTCGTTCTAATGGGCTTGTTTGGAGATACCCTAATGCCGGCGGCAACCCGGGCCTGCTTGCGAATTGGGGTAAAGGCCATGATGGATCCGAGGCGAACAGGATGTGAAAGTATTTTCTTCTTGGGAAGTGCTCTTATGGTGATCAGCAGTCTTGGTTTGTTGGTGATAGCTTCTCTTTGCTTACCCCTTTACAAGGTCACCAAAAGGTGAGATTTTTACTGCTTCAAGTCATATAATTTTGGTGTTTTTTGAATTCATAGTTTTAAATTGGGTATCGATACTGGTAGGTCATTACAAGAATTGCGTTGCCGTCGGGATCAGATAAGTTGTCTTCAGGAAGCAAGGATGAGTCGGTTCGAATTTGGGATTGCCAAAGTGGCCAAGTATATTACTGCTACTTAGATGTTTTAAAGTTATTGAATTGTAAATTTGTAAGGTTGTTAATAGGATTATTATGTGGGTGTGTTTGGGGTTGTCAATATGGGAGGTGGAGTTGGTTGCATGATCAATGAGGGGGCCATGGATTTTTATCAGGATTCCTAATGCTGTAAAGGTTAGAGTTGTTTGTTTCTCTTCTTGCACGTGGAACAGCTTATAGATGTATGAGTAGTAAAATGAGTGTAATCTTTTTTTGTTGCCAATTGCTTGTGAAGGCATAGAATACACAAACATCAACTGATTTGAGCCATGATGGACCTGTGGGACAAGTGTGTACATTGGTAATTGGCAATGAGATGCTATTTGCTGGAACACATGTAGTAATGTGTTTCTCCCTCAAGATCTTAAAAATGGCAAAGTGAACAAGTTCGAGGGGTGGCATGGAAGAAGGAATGAAGATCTTAAAAATGGGTTCTTTGAATACAAGTATGGAATCATGAGGATGGTCTTAGTTGAAGGTTTAATAAGCAAATTTATATGCTATTCCCTTGGATGCAGGATGGGTGAATATTGACCTGAAAATTCAGTACTGTAGGAAACTGCTTTGAACCAGCAGCAGTTCTCACTGGTCATCGACTTTCTGTTGTTTCATTAGTTGTGGGAGCAGGCAGGATTTACTCTCGTTCTATGGATAACACAATTGGGATAAGTCTCTATTATTTTCTCCATTTAACTATATTCATTCTGATCATACTTTAAGTCTCTATTGTTTTCTCCATTTAACCATATTCATTCTAATGATACCTTATAATTTATTAGCTTGATAAATAATGAATCGAAAACAAATTCATGACTGCTTTCTTATTACTAAACTTTCCTTCAGGACCTGTAGCGAGGTTTCTAAATATAGAAAATCCATGGGTGATGGTTCTAAAAAGAGCATCACCGTTCATGAACGAGAGGGATAGCTAAAGAATCTCTTGGAGAGATCATACCTGAAGAGGTGGTTGAGAAAAGTCTTGGTGGAGAAATTGATGTTCATGAGAGCACTGATCAAAGCGGTCCTACCAACAAAAAGAACATTTATCCTGCAGATTTCGCAAAGTTTGTAATGTTGCTTTATCTAAAAAATATGTTTCTATAAAATTTTAGAACATTTGAAATTATAATTTCTTTTTTTTCTCCAACATCATTATCCTTTAAATATGAGTTAACTAATTATTTAAGTAAGGAAATTGATAATTTGACACTTGCTTATCCATGTTGAGCTGTTTGATATCTTATTGTTTATCTTGGAAGGCTATCAAATTTAATTGTTTATTAATTTCTCTATTGTGAGCAGACTACCTTGACTGCACTTGAAGAAAATTTTCAAGCCGTGCGAAGTACTATGAATTGGCTTGGTGATTGTGGAAAGGTGTGTTGAAGGATTAGATCACATATCTCACCATCTCAGTTCAATATACTTATCCTTAAAAATCTATGATATGATATCTAACAGTCTAGGGTAATAGACCACAATTTTTTTATATATAGATGTTAATAGTATATCATGCTTTCTTCCCGTACAAAATAGTAATATCTTAAAACAGCATATTATTAACTATTTTTTATTCTTCGTAAGTCTTTGTTTTGGGTGGCAAGCTTTATGCATCAATAACCATACTTGTGCGAATTGTTAGGCTTAATAATTATCATAGTTAATAAAGTGTTTTTGTTTCAATGATCGAGTTGTTGAGTTTGTTGCATCTCCATGTTCTTAGATAATTGCATCAGAGAATCAGCCGGTTAGGTGGACGACTCTTGGACTTCTTGTCGCCCCACCATACCGCAAACTTGGAAGACATCTTATAAGTGTTCATGCAAATAATCATTTTATGTTTCTCAGCATCCATTGTTTTAAACTTGTCTTCTTGTAAGTGTTCATGCAAATAATCATTTTATATTTCTCAGCATCCATTGTTTTAAATTTTCCTTCAAGTTTCAATTTTACACACAGATCCATACATAAATACTATGATATTTATATGCAGGTTAAAACTTCTCAAGTTTTGACCTTTACAACGAAAAACGGACAGGGTAGGTCATTTTTCTATTATGTAGTCACTACACTTCTGTATCAGTATGTTTGGACTTTGGATATTAGTAAGTATTCATGCCTTTTTCCATCGTGCGGGCTTTTATGGATAAGGTTGTCGAAATCGTCGAAGCAAATCACGTGTTGATGCTTTCGAGGCCTAAAGAGCCATGTCGATTCTACTTGAAATGCAGATGAGATTGTGAATTCGTTGTTTTCTTAGTATATCAGTTCATTTCGGATAATAAAAGTTGTTTTCTTTGTGTATATTTGAGTTATATATGGATTCGCACTTAAGTTTCATTGCACATTTTATTTCTTTAAGGAAAGTAATATTGAAATGGTGGGTTATGTAATTATAATGTTGCCTGATTCCGTGATAATGAATTTTTTTCTTGACTTCAAATTTTTTTAATTTTCTTGTTCGATTTTTGGTCAGATTTTTTAGGTTAAATCTCTTAATCCATGATAATGGATATTTTTTTCTTGACTTCAAGTTTCTTGATTACCTGGTTTCATATTGGGTTATATCTTTTAACGTCAAGTTTCTTAATTTCCTGTAAAATCCTAAACCTAGTCCTCATCTAATAATTAGAAAAGAAGACAATGTTTGCTAAATTCTCGGTCTGGCTTGCACCTTGACACGGGGATTGTAGGTTTCCAATGAAGTGGAATGCAGTTAATTGTAAGAGGATAAACATTAAGTTTAAAAGCATAATAAATTGATTCCCAGAACCTGTCTGCCTGTCTGACAAAACAGTATTTTCTATAAATACATTTGATTATATGCTTTTAAACTTTTGAAATTATAACTTCCCTCATCGCTATAAATACAACTATTTTTCTCGAAAAAGAAATAACTATATAATTATGTTCTATTAATAGTCAAATTTAGTTTGAAGTTAAATAGTTAGTTGTGGAATATTTAATTTGGATATTCCTAGATCTAAGATAAAGTTTAAACTAATAGTTAGTTTATTGAGTATTTTAGATTTAATAGGATTTATTTATATATTTGATTCCAGTCATATGAAAAAATCATATAGTTAGAATTATCAATTATATAAGATTAGATATTTTAGGATTAGATCAAAATTTAAAATCTTATTGAATTTGATATAACTATTTGAGCATTTGATTTCATTTTAGAAAATCAATTTACTAACTTTCCTCATCAAATTGTTGGGTGTAGAATATTTAATTTGGATATTGTTAGGTTAAAAATTAAAGATAAAGTTTAAAACAATAGTTAGTTTATTAAGAATTTTAGTTTGAATATGATTTGATTTATGTATAATCTATCTACTATATAAAATATCATATGGTTAGATTTTATAATTCAAAGATAGAATATAATTAGATTTATCATGATTAGGTTAAAATTTATATATCTAAAATCTTAGAGATTTGATCTAAATATTGAAAATATCTTAGAGGGGGTGAATAAGGTAACTACGTATTCTATAGCAAATTTAAAAACTTAATCACTTAATTGTGTTTGATTAACAATTTTCTGCAGAATAATTTAAGCAAGTTAAATAATGAAAATTGTTGCAATAATCAAAACAACACAGAAAGAATATTAGAGTAAAGAATAATGCAAACATGAGAGAATTGTTGACTAGGGTTCACCGCTTCCAGTGGCTAGTCCCCGACTGAAACACCTTCTCATGATTTTCTATTATTTTTCAACGTGAAGAACACAATCCTTCTTCACTAGGATCACCTTGGGAAAACTCATTTTTCCCGTTTGAACTTATGATTCCCTAGGAAAACTCTTTTTCCTCTCTATTCCGCGATTCCTAAGGAAAACTCATTTTCCTCTCGAATCCGCGATTCTCTAATAAAAACTCTTTTTCCACTCCAAATCCGCAATTCAAATAATGAGTCTTCTTCTCTCGTAGGGAAGAATATCGAATCTTTTTCAAAAATTTACAATCATTTACGACGACCAAATGCTCACTCATAATCCTACAATCTCAAAAGATTAGTACCATTTTGGCACAAGGATTGAATTGAGAGATTATTGAAAGTCTTGGCTCTTGAGGAAATCAACAGAGTAAGAACTTTTAGGCACAAGAAGAACAAGTAGTTTCCCAATGAATTGATCAATAAATGTATATCCAAGTGTTTGATCTCTAGAATATTTATAGGAATAGAAAGGGGTAGTTATTGTAAACTGCCAAAAACAGTTAATGACCGTTAGAAACAGTTCGAAATCAAATTGGCGTAAATATCCGTTCATTCCAAAATTCAAACAGAAAATAACTGCCAGAAACTGCAAAGGCATACGTCTGGTGCTAGACGACTGCAGTTCAAAAATAGAAACTGACATATGAAAATTTCCTTCAGCAAACGTCCATAGGAGACGCCTGGTATTCAAAAATTTTCTTAAGGTGACATCTGATAAGTCGTCCTTGAGAGAGAAACAGAAATTTGAAAATGGAAATTTCCTTCTACAGACGTCTGGTATATACATTTGGTGATTCAAATATTCTGAAGCAGACATCTGCAATTTGACATGTTTTAAATATCAGATCTGAAAGTTGCACAATTTGAATTCCAACAGATATGTTAGACGTCTCTTGATGAGAGAGGATACGTCTGAAGAATAAATATATATTGGAAAGTGGATTCTAACCTTGTGAGATCAAAAGTAGACTCTATAACAAAAGTTAAGTCTACTTTCTTCAACTTGGTTCTACTTTGGTTTTCAATTCTTTGAGATGTTACTTTGAAACATCTTTGTTTCTTGATAAAGCTTCCATCATATTCTTTGCTTGCGTCAAGTCTTCATGTCATATCGATGTTTTGAGTGCGAATCTTATTGTAGGCAATCTTGCGTAATGTTGAGATATTATACTTGTTATACTCGAGAATAAAAACGTGAAAACGTCGTTGGTGATATATGAATTTTTTAAATATAGTTTTGTTCTAAATAATCAAAGCAGAAGATCGTATGACATAAGTGTCAACAATCTCCCCCTTTTTGATATTTAGCAAAACTTATTTAAAGTATTCATAGTATATATAAAAATATAAATTAGAGTTAAATACCCCCAATTCATACTCAGTTGAAAAAAATGTTTGAACTCATATTAGTGTCACATACTACTAATACAATTTTTCAATGAGCACTCATAAAAACGAGTGTTATAACTCAAATTTTATTACCATTGTATCATATGATATATGATATTCATGAATATTTTCTCCCTCTTTTTGAAAATATCAAAAAGTTTAAAATAATCAAGGGATAAAGAAATAAACATGAATATATAATTTTGTTCTTGAAATTTCATTGATAATAAGATGAGGCATGATTAAAGCATAACAAATGAATAATTCAAGCATAACATCAAGCATGATGAACAGATGTATAATAACCAAAATAGCACAAGGTTCAAGATGACATACTAAAAACTAAAATAGTTCAAAATGACATAATAACGGAAACTAAAAACTAAAAAACTAACACAAAAAGCAAAATAGCTCAAGACTTATTGTTCCGAAGGCGGGGGTCTTAAGTACGTCCATATGGAAGCGGAGGATCAATCTGCACCTTAGAGTAAAGATATACCATGTGATAATCAAAAGACCATGAAAGATGACCCAATTCCCCGGTAAGACGATCAAGTTGATCTGTGACATGATCAAGTGGTCCTGAAAGGCGATCCACAATCTAGTATTTGAAACTTTGAAAATCGAAATCTTGAAAAGGGGTGATTAGTAAGAGGATTGTCAATGGGAACTTGGGAAGTACGGGATGAGCTTGGAAGTTATGAAGTCGAGGAATCCAACTTCATCAAGTTTATATTTCGTGCTCCGAAATCGACTTAGGGATTTACTTTTTCCTCTAAATCAGGAAATATGACGTTGTGATATTCCAATAGCTAAGTAATAGCCCTTCCATAACAAAAATTCCCATATCCACTCAACAAGGCCCAATTACTGTTAATAAGGAACAGAAGAAGATTGACTCGAATGCCCGAAAGAACGCGGTATGTCATGAGTTTGTGGGATCCTTACAATATTTCTCTACTTTCGGACTTGGGGAAAACAGTGTCCAAGAAGATTTACAACCCGAGCACGCTTGGTTAGGGTTTTGGCTTGTTGGTTTGCAAAGAGATGGGAATTATTTGAATCATGCAAAATTACAAATGTCTTTTCCTTATTCATGGTTTCGGTATATTCAAAGGTGCTCAAAGTTTCACGGTAAATATCAACATCTTCGTTTGGAATATCTAAAGCCCTAGCAAGGGTTCTGGATGTGAAATTGAAGGTGGGGTTGAAATCTTTGGTTTTGAGGTTGGTTAGATCTTCATTGGTGCCGGTGAGGTTGGCATAGAATAATCGAACGGCTTTATCATAAGTTGGACAATCTAAGGTCATGAAAGACACCTAACCTTGCCTTTCAAAAAATGTTTGAAAACCAAATTCAACCAAATATCGAAATATTGCTGTAAAACCAGTTTGAATTGGTTTAGAAATTAGGGATTGAAACCTTGATTTGCACCCTTCATTGAGAAAAAGGTTGGTTTCGTGCGTCTCCTCGATGGAGAGTCTCTCTTCTTGAAGGACTCAGGAGCCTTGCCTTTGTCTTTCCTTAGGGCCATGATGAAATTGGTGAAGAGATTTAAGGAAATTTGAAGAAATTTCTAAGGTTTGTAGAGTTGAAGGAATCGGAGAAGATGAACAAGGAAAGACCGAGAGAGGTAGAGAGGAGAGGAGACGTGTAGGGTTGGGATAAAATTTGGGGGAAATTTTAATTATATAGGTGTCTTGAACGGTTAGGATTTGATAAAGGGAAATCGAACGATCAAATGAGATCTACTCTGATATGTTCGAAATTTCCTGTGCAGACGTCTAATGCCAAGGACCAGACGTCTCTGAGGTCAATTATCATAAACATATTTGAAGTGAAGACGTCTGCCACAGACATCTGTAGGTCAAAAGTTTTGGACCAGACCTACGTCTGCTACAGACGTCTGAAGTGGTTTTTCAGGATGTTTTTTATGGTTGTTTTAAACAAATTTTGAACAGAACATAAAACATTTTTATTAATGTTAAAAACAAACATTCATTATATAAAATAAAACAAACATTACAAAATAAAACGTTAATACAACCTAAAATCTAAATCCTATCATAATCTTCCTTCTTGAACTTCTCCATTACTTTGGTGCTCCGCTTTTTTATTATCATGTTATCTTCGGGATCGAAGAAAACAGCGGTATCATTCGAGAAGATCTGCCTAAAAAGCATAACCAATCCAACCTACGGTAGATTTGGGATTGGCGGAGGAGTGGGAGAGAATGAAACCGAATCCTCACTTGGATCCTCTTCGAAACGAGGACTCAGAGATTCTTGTTTTACTTTCTTCAAACTCTCACCAATCTCGGCCTTAATCTTTTTCTTATACACTTAAGTGTTCTTCATGTCTTTAATAAAACAAAAGACAGAAATAGGGTATTCAATTCAGAAAGGAATTAATCATATTTATTGAGAAGGAAGAGAAAGCCATCCCAAGAAGTTTTTATAACTAAAATCTAGTTTTTCTAACTTCCCTATTAATTTGAATTTGAATTTCAATTTATTAATTACTTATTTAATTTTAATTTGTTTAAAGATTAATTATTATTGTTGTTGTTGTTGTTGTTGTTGTTTTGTTGTTGTTGTTGTTTTAATATTTAAAATTATTTAAAAACCGTTATTGTAGACATCTGTAGGAGACGTCTGGCATCTGTATTTTAACTGGACCAAACGTCTGTAGGAGACGTCTGCCTTATAATTTTTTTTAATAATTCTGTCTTTTAACATTGTTTTAAGGATTTAAGAAATAGTTAAATCAATCATATTAAGTTCTCCTCTAAGATGAGAAAACATAGTTTTACCTAGTGGCTTGGTAAATATATCTGCTGGTTGACACATATTCCAAAACGATATCACTCTTATTAAAATGATCTCTAAGGAAATGATATGGTGTGTCAATATGTTTAGTTCTAGAATGTTGATCCATATTTTGATCATGTGAACCGTACTTGTATCGTCACAAAATATAGGAATCTTTGAAATGATTTCTTGATAGTCTTCAAATGTGTATTTCATCAATAAACTTTGTGCACAACAAGCACCAGCAATATATTCTGTCTCCGCCGTCAATAGAGCCACTAAATTTTGTTTCTTGGAAATCTAAGAGACAAGATAGTTTCTTATAAAGTGACGTCAACCACTAGTGCTCTTTCGATCTTTTAATCTTTCGGCATAATCAGTATCTGAATAACTGGTTAAATGAAACAACCTATTTTTTGGATACCATAAGCCAAAATTTATAGTTCTTTTAAGATATCTAAAGATTCTTTTCATAGCGGTCAAGTGTGATTTTTTAGGATTAGCTTGAAACCCAGCACATAAACACACACTAAATATGATATCTGATCTACTAGCAGTCAAATATAGTAGACTTCATATCATTCCACGATAGTCTTGTGTCAACTTCTGAACCGTCTTTATCGCCAATGAGTTTGGTGTTAGTAGTCATTAGAGTTTCACAAGTATTTGCATTTTCTAAACCAAATTTCTTTATTAATTCACTAGTGTATTTGGCTTCGTTAATGAAGATGTCATAATCCATTTTCTTTATTTGAAATCCGAGGAAGAAATTTAGTTCTCTCATCATGTTCAATTCAAATTCATCTTGCATGTATTTGGCGAACTCTTCACAAAGACTTTCATTTGCTGAACCAAAAATTATATCGTCAACATATATTTGGACTATTAAATATCTTGTTTAAAAGGTTTAGTAAATAAAGTCTTATCTACTATACCCTTTATAAAACCTATATTTTCTAGAAACGTACTTAAATGTTCATACCAAGCACAAGAAGCTTACTTAAGGTCGTATAGTGTTTTTCCTAATTTATAAACATGATCTGAAAATGCATGATTCTCAAAACCGGAAGATTGAGATACACACACTTTCTTGTTTATTTGACCATTTAAGAAAGTATTTTTAACGTCCATTTGAAAAACTCTAAAGTTTTTATAGCAAGTATACGCTAGCAAGATACGTACGCCTTCTAATCTAGCAACGGGTGCATAAGTTTCATCATAATCCATTCCTTCAATTTGATTATACCTTTGGGCAGCTAAATGGGCTTTGTTTCTAACTACTCTATCTAATTCATCAAGTTTATTTTTGAATACCCATTTAGTAACTATTATTGGTCTATCATCGAGTTTTGGTACTAGATATCATACTTTATTTCTTTCAAATTGATTTAGTTCCTCTTGCATAGCTATTAATCAATTTTCATCTATTATGGGTTCATTTACATTTTGGGCTCTATCATAAATATAAAGACTAAATTTATACAAGTGTTCAAGGTTAATGGTCGTGTTACAACAATTTTATCAATATCTCCTATGATCAAGTCCTTAAGATGATCTCTATTGAATTACTAATTCTTTGGAAGATCTTTTCTCACAACTTGTAGAGTATCTTCAACATGTGATTCTGCAATTCCTTTTTTCTATTGATAGATTCTCTAAATTATTTGAGATGTCTGCCTCATCATCAATTTGTAAAGATTTAGAGATGGAGTTGTTTTCATCAAATTCAACGTGCATACTTTCTTGTATGACTTTTGTTCTTCTATTATAAACACGATAGGTTTTACTAGTCATATAATAACCAACAAAAATGCCTTCGTCGCATTTAGAGTCAAATTTATATAGGTTGTCTAAGATGTTTAAAATAAAACATTTGCAACCAAAAACTTTAAAATATTTAATATTAAGGATCCTATTATAGAATAATTCATAAGGTGCCTTATTAAGAATTTTTCTAATGCTGACTCTATTAATGATATAGCAAGACGTATTTACGGTTTCGGCCCAAAAATACATAGGTAAGTTGTTTTCACTTAACATGATTCGTGTCATTTCTTATAAGGAACGATTCTTCATTTCAACAACACCATTTTGTTGTGATGTTCGGGCACATGAGAACTCATGTTTATATCCTTTCTTATTACAGTATTCTTCGAATAGATTGTTTTCAAATTCTCCACCATGATTACTTCTAATCTTAGAAATCCTAAGATTCATTTCATTTTGAATTCGTTTGAAGAAGAATATGAAAATATTAAACGTTTCATCCTCAGTTTTAAGAAAAATACTCATGTAAATCTAGAAAAATCGTCTACTATAACATAGACATAAAGTTTTCCTCCTAGACTAGTGTTCCTATTTGGAGCAAATAAATCCATGTGTATTAGTTGTAAAGGATTACTAATAGAGACTCCATTCTTAAGTTTAAATGAAGATTTTGTTTGTTTATCTTTTAAACATGCATCACATTGTTTATCTTTTTCATATTTTAAACTAGGGATTCTTTTAACTAAGTTATTCTTAGAAATTTTAGATAATGTATTCATAGATGTATGGCCAAGCCTTCTATGCCAAAGCCACGATTCATCATGATTGTTTACAACTAAACATTTTATATCTTTGTTATTAAAATCATGGGTGTAGATAATATAGATAATATTATAGCGTTTCCGGTTAGAATTATTATGTTAAAGATAATTTTGCAAACATCTTTTTCGAATATAACATTGTCCCCTATCACAAAATTGACTCACACTAAATAGATTATATTTTAGAGTATCTACATACAACACATCATTTATAATTGTAGTATTATATTCATTAATAAATGAAATGGTGCCTTTACCGATTATATTTGCCTTTTTGTTATCTCCAAAAGTAACACTACCATCTTCTTCTCCTGATAACGTTTGGAAGCAATTGATATTGCCAGTCATGTGTCTCGAGCAACCGCTATCAAGGATCCACTTCTCGTTACGTTGTTTAGGATTCTGCAAAACAAGAAGAGATAGCTATGACCTTAGAAATCCATTTCATTGTCAGTCCACTGAGGTTAGGAGTAAAGTGATATTTATATGTTGGGTTTAATTTAATATTACAATATCTAAAAATATGTTCTAAAATACAACAATAATTACATGTAACATTTGCGAATTTATTAGCATATCTATATGTGTTTGAACTTCTAACAAATTTATTAGGTTTTTCATATTTTGAATCGTCATGAAAGCCTACACCTTAACGTTTACAATGATTTATGCAAGTTCCTAGTAAAACGTCAAGATTGTCCTTAGTTTTGGTAAATTTAAGAAATATATTATCTTTAATTTCTAATTTTCTTTTTAAATAAAAAATTTCATTTTTTAAAATTCCTATTGAATTTAGCGTATTCATATGTGATTCTTTTAAGACTAATTTTTCCTTTAAATCACTATTTTCTAAAATTAACATTTCACGTTCAACTTTAATTGGATTATCATTTTTGTTATTACTTTATTTTAGTTGTTTATATTTAGAGTGAATCTTATCATAATTAGATTTTAAGTAAAAACATAAATTAACTAAGTTTTCTTTAGATAAAATCAAAGATGTCATCACTAATCTCATCATCATCTATAGCCATGAAGCACATGTTCGCGACTTCTACTATTTCTAAATTGCTTGAGTCGGATTCATCCCGAATGGCTTGAAAGACACGTCTTTCCGAACCCTTTTCCATTTGAATTTATCCATTTTGCCTTTAAGGTTCGGATAATCAGCCTTTACGTGACCTTTGTCACATTCAAAACATCGCAATTTCTTTTTTGAACTCAACCGTTTCTTTAGGGAATTACCTATATTTTTAAGAAACTTCTTAAAGTATCTTGCGATGTTATCCATCTCTTCATCGTCGCTCTCGTCATCGCTTGGTGGGTGAGAATCTTTGGTCTTGTTTGTTGAAGCCTTTAAAGCGATATTCTTGCGTTGAGTGTCTTCCTTTAACTTGATATCTCCAAGTTGCATCTCATAGGTTTTCAACTTGTCTATGAAAGTATCAACACTCATTGTACTCATGTCATTTGCTTCTTCTATCGTTGTAATTTTTGGCTGTCAAGACATGGTGAGTGATCGCAGAATTTTATAGCTCTTTTCTTTTTCTACAAATTTCTTTCCTAAGTTAAATAATTTCGTTACTATGTTATTAAATCTAGAGTACATGGAATCAATCGTTTCATTTTCTATCGTAGAAAACATTTCATATTTATGCATTAGACTATTGATTTTACTTTCTTTAACTTAATTAGTTCCTTGATGTACAGTCTCTAGTGTATTCAAAATATTATGTGGCATTTGGCATATGGAAATTCTATTGAATTCCTCTGGAACAAGTGAGAAATGAAGGACGTTCATAGCTTTTACATTTAAAGTCATGGAACGTCTACCAGTGTCAGAATAGGGTCGTGTGGTAGGAATTACATATGGTGTGTCTAAAATATCTAGTATTTCTAAGTTTATGTATTGTAAAAATATTATCATTTTGGTTTTCCAAAATTGAAAGTTCGTGCCGTTGAAAAACGGAGGTCGTGTGGTAGATTGACTTTCTAATTGATTTTCCATTATAGGATCTAAAAACTCAAGATGTTAATCTTTAAAAAATACGAGCAACCTGCTCTGATACCAATTGAAAATCCCTTAGAGCGGGTGAATAAGTAACTACGTATTCTATGGCAAATTTAAAAACTTAATTACTTAATTATGTTTTGATTAACAATTTTCTGCGGAATAATTTAAGCAAGTGAAATAATGAAAATTGTTGCAATAATCAAAACTGGAAGTGTGTTGTGCTTACACCGCGGAAGCCGCGGCCAATGTGGATGCAAAAACAATGTTTTTTAGCAAGCACAAAACACATATCCCCTAAGAATCAAACCATACATCTAAACTAGCAAACTTAGCATACAAGATTCGGGATTACAACATTTGACGTATGTTCACCCAATCGTGGAAGACCCCTCTAAGTTCCTTGTATGCCGTCCGGAACAAACTTGAATGGTGATCGCCTTTGCCGAAGATGATCCACCCGAGAGAACCGATCCAAACTCCAGCTTCCTTAGTGAAGCAACCGACGCTCCAAACTCGCTACGAATGGAGAGTAGAGATGTAGGAATTTTCCACTATGATTTTCTGTCTAATCTAATAATGCTCAGGAGAACAAGTAAAGGAGGAGATGAGGAAACTTGGCCATGAGCAAGTGTTGAAAAAATGAATGAGAAAAGAATGTAGAAAGAAATGGCTTCATTATTTTTTAACCATCCAAAAATGAGACAACATTTTCCAAATAAACAAATGAAAGCTCATTCCTCTCTACATGTCTTCAACCATGCTCCATGCCACCTCACCCTCCACCTCATTTGCAAATGATTTTCTAAAAAAAAAAATCATATGATGAGGTGTCTATCTTCTAGAACAAATTCCGTATAAATACGGAATACATCCCGTTATACGTATCGAAATACATGCGCGCGTGTCCGTATAAAAATACGAATAGCCAAGAGAGAATGAATAGTGAACAATAATACTAGAATACATATATTAAATATATATATAAATTATTAAATCAAAACTTGATTTAATAATCCAGATTAATCCTAAACCGTTAGTATTATCAACCGTCCGATTAAAGTCCGTGTAACTTGTATACATATTTAATCGGATACATGTATGTAGCAACATACATCACTACATCATATCACCTGAACCGGGAAAACCCTCTGTGTGGGACTCTAAAGACTCGACAATACACTGGCAGTGATTATTGGATAAATTCATAAGCACAAGCACGTCAGGGGCACTTGCTGTACGTAACAGCTATCCAGATATATGCCAAAAGGGAGGTCGATAATCAAGTTCGTTCGTACCCTACTGAGCCTGAATGTGACAATCTCCATATAGTCCGGTCTCTTCGTCTAAGAGTATCGCATACCGAGTCTAGCGGATAGATAACGTCAGACCCCGAATAACCCGATAAGTTGTGTCGGGGTCAAACTCATCACCAACCGAGAACTACTGAACTTATATCAGTAAATCACATCCACCATGGCCACGGATTTAGGGTGATGGCCAACCGAATACAACGCGACATCGACACCTAATATAAGGAGAGACGAATCCCTGACAATCGCTCACTGTCTCCATGTGGCTCGAGACTGTACCCAACTAAAATCTGCTTGCACGACTCTTAAGCCGTGATAAGGTAGTAATCAAAATACAGTGGGAACTCATACGAGACAAATAAGGATCTCAGATCAAAGGCTAACATGTACTCATGCCACTAGAGAACTTCCATCTGACGATGGATATAATATAATCTAAAAGCTCTCTGCGAATCCATCCAGTATACTCACCTCCAGTGAGCACCTGTATACTATCTTAGGTGACATAACACCAATGGCTTGTGAAACCGACCACCGCCCCTCATCGGGTCTCAAAACATATACACCAGTCTACTCCAGAATATTGATGCCCAATCTCGATACTCCCACGACTAAGGACATTTAAGAATGTGCTTATGCACTATCCAGCTCTCACATATATGATCGACATCATAATATGCTTGTAGTCAAGCAGGAATCCTTCAGGCTTTATCATTATGTATTAGCGACACGTAATAACAAATAAAATGTATACACATCAATGATAAAAACAAACCAGATAGTATACTATCATCTCGAGTAAAATTGTTCTACCTGTATAGGTCTTCCTTCAATTATCATAATCGCTTTCCTGCAATTACAATAATTGTCTTGAGAGCACCATATCCAACAATCTCCTGCTTACACTTAATGTTAATTATTACGGTATCGCATACCCACATCCCGTGTGTTACCGAATACCTAATTTCTGTACTAATCAGTTTCACAAAGCTCGTTTGAGAAACATCTGTATTCGAGAAATAGCCTCAGTGAGCGGATCTGCTACAATATTCCAACTCTCTCAATGTATGAACATCACGAAGATCAACAATCTCCCGAACTGAGCGATCCCCGCCTCAAGAATTTGTCTGGGTACATGATTGGACAAAGTTCATAAATGAACAATTTTATCCAACAAACTTCTTGAGTTGTATTCTCTGTTGAGTCATAACCAGCATCCTGCACCATACCTACCTCAATATCCCTATTGGAACCATATCCAATATACTGTACCTCAGAAGAGGTTAAAATCAAAACTCTGACAGCATCTCTGTCATCTTGGTCATCTTGGAAGCCTAAATCGATAACCGCCTCTTAGAGGAGGTTGCCGTTATCATATACCAAGAACATCCTCTTATGTTAATAACTGCTTCCCTTTGTTTCTCCAGGATTGGATAAACACTTGCTCGCTACGGCAAGCGCAGAAGCAACATCTGGTTTTGTACAAGACATTGCATAATTAACTCAATTGTCTAAGCAAATAATGTCATTCATGCCGGTCCCTCTCCACATCGGTCTAAAAGACATCTCTTTAGAGAGAGAGAGACTCCATCACCTACAGGTACACCACCATGCTAGGAGTCGTCCATTCTAAAACACTTTTAGAATGCAGTTTAGGTACCCGGATTGGGACACCTCCTAAATCTAGATCTAAAACCATAGATCTAGTCACCAGAATTCCATGATATCTTATCCAGATCTTATGCAGAGAAAACACCTTGTGACAACCAAAATTTGACCGATTGTAGTATACGAACATCACTTCCTATCCAGAGTATATCATCCAAATCTCAGCTCCCTACACCTTTCTTACTAGGTTCATCTATTGTTTTGATGAAGTAGATCACCTTGACTGTTACATCAAAACAGATGGTCCGTCTCCGCAATGCATGTTTTAGTCTACGAATAGACATAAGCAACTTGCACACCTTCCGCTGCTCTCACTGATTATGATAACACTCTGGCAAAGTCATACACGTGCACTTCTAAATTCCCATTTAAAAAACATTATAGTCAAACACCTGCCATATATCATAGTCAGGAACAACAGCAGTGTCAAGTCATATCCGTATGGACATCAGCGTAGATACTGAAGCAAAAATCGCATCACAATCCACAATGGGTATTTAATGAGAATCTTTACAACAAGTCTAGCCTTATTAGGTTAATACATTTCCACCTGCACAGATCTCAAAAAATCTACTTGCTCCTAATGGGTTTTACCCCTTCAGGAGCACCCAGCAAAGTCCAAAATCCATAATTTGCTGAAGTGGGTGGAGTCCAACTTAGATATAATACATCTGATCGCCTAAAAGTTACCATTTCCTATGACCTGCTGACAACTAGTAGGGTCATCATCACAGTGATGCTGACCTCCCTGTCACCGTCTATGAGAAAACCGATGTATCTCTCGGGTGGCTGAGGTCACATACTAAAATCTGCGGAGTGGCTAAAATTTGTTAAGTCTAATTGAATCGCATGGTTCTACTAAATTTCAGTAACCGTTTGTGATTTTGGAATTACTTCCAGTTCTATCATACTCCCATTAGTTTCTTTTGCAAAAAAACTCCATTTATAAAATGATGGTGAATCAAGAACAATGTAACTATTAATCTTGAAAATGGTAGAAGCAAAACCCTAGCATATGCTTAGGATAATCCACATACAGCCATTACCGAAGCGTGTCTTAAGTTTGTCCGGATTCCTGTTTTTTAACAGAAACCAAATAACTCCATATCTTAACAATCTCAAGATATGCAACCAATCTATGTCTATATAGAATCATAGGCACTAATTTAGATGGAACCAGATTCAAATTTCATGCAACTGTTTCCAGTGCATATTATAAATGAAAAAAGGCCAATACAGCATTACTCATTAAGGAGCGCACTCACGGATGTGTAGCCTGCAAGAGAATCAAGTTATCAATATTACTATGATGGAATACCTAGCACGAGTATTTACATTTTCGATCACTTCGAAGAATCGTGATACTCTGAACGTATGGTTTTCTTCTTTATTCTTATACCTAAACTTCTCAAAATCTTTAAACCTTCATTTCGACGAATGTGTGTCTAAAACCAGAGAACCCATAGATAAACCTAAATGAGATAAGAGTACCAATCCCTTGTCCCGAAGGACACTGAACAACATACATTTTCATGTATAAGCCCAAAGAGTTCAATAACTCGAATTCCTTGTGTTGTACAATTTCTCCAGAACAAGTGGATATTCTCGACTGAAATAATTTCTTCGAGTTCGTATGTAACTATATGATAGCCTTTCTAGGCAATATGGATCATCATTATGATACGGAGTGTTCTGGAGAAATGCAAAGGGAAAGTACGAGTCGCAGAGAAATATGTGGCTTTGTCGTGAATCATAACAATCCAAAACCAGAGTTTGTAAGAAGGTTTGTTTAACTTGGTTAATGAGGTTTAGTTTAAGGAAAGTCATGGGTCGCCATACCGGAGAGATAAAAAAACACTCAGCGTGCACTCTATCAAGATTAGATTGGTTATCATTTTATCTAATCAGGATGGCCCCCGTTGTTTTCTCGAATTCTCCTTCAAACCCTAAAAGGAGAACTAATCGGGATCATATACGGCTTACAAGTTCGCTAACCATTCAGCCAGGTTAGTGTTGGTGCTCCGAAGGAGATCCCCGTGCTTTCGCACGGACCCAATTAAATAATCTCATTTCCGCAGAGGCGTTACCTCGTTAACTCTTTTTAGACACATAATAGATTAGCTAATTATGAAGTAAAAATCTCCCGATGAGTAATAGCTACTCATCAGTAGGAATCGGGACCCAACTATCATTGTGTGATAAATTTAACGGAAGCCAACAAAAATTATCACACTCCAGAAGGCATGCACAAACTTGGCAAGTTTCCCATATATTTGAAACTCCCGATATGGTTTTTGCCCCAATCGTCTTATGACCTTGACGGATGCCAACAAATCATAAGTCGCAAATCAAGTTCTCCCGTCATTGTCCTGATTAATTTAGACACCCGTACGCGCCCTTGACGGAGGCCAACAAAACTGTACAACTGTCCTAAATTAATGCATATTATACTGCAGAAAAGTAACACATATCTACTGTACACTATGCCTTGACAGATGCCAATAAATATAGCACGAATACTAAGCGCTACTAATCTGAAATGACGGAGGCCTACGGCTGGTTTTTTGCGAAAAAACTTTACCGTAATGAACTTGATATCATTGAAAGAACTCGAATGGATTTGAAATAGAGTGGTTTAGTTTCCACTTTTAAAACTAGTAACATAAACTTTTTTTAAGAGCGAACTCCCCATGAAGGGATCAAGGCTCTTTCCTCATAGAATGAGGTGCAGGATATTCCTAACCGAATACCTCTATACAAAGTAAAAGAATACGACAATTGTTCTGAAGAAAACTGAGTATTAAAAATTGGTTCCGACAACATCAAATAAGTTTGTTTTCCTTGCGTTAAACATATAATGCGATCCCATCAAAACAAGTTTCTAAGCCACACAAGAAACAACCAAAATTGCATGATTTTATATGCCATCCGCATTGGCCACGGGGTCTCGGATTTTCAACGTAAGGTTACTTAACTTACGGCAGGGCGGGGACAGGGCTAACGCGAACGCAAAACATATAAAAGCATCTACTAATATATATATATATATATATATATATATATATATATTTCAACATCGCAGACAGATAATAGCCATCGCAGGAAAATAATAATCATCACAGACATGCGACAAACAATATGGAATAGCGGATAAACTTGGAGCCCCGCGTTTCATCCGAGCTGCAAATGAAACGCGACGTTCGCTGGTCGTGTGGATAGCCCATACAACATCAATCCTAACCCCTATGAACGCGGTGAACATCCGCTAATCTTAGAAATAGGCAGCACGATCTCTGAGATGGCTACCTTGTGAATTCTGGAATCCGGTGACTCGTGCGCTCCTCCACGAAGTAATCCTAGTACAAAAAAGAAATATATACAACGGTGACATCGACCGCATCCTGGCCATTCCCCAATAAAATAAAATACATAATACGGAAACGGTAGCCATAAATTAGAGCTCATCCCGAACAAATGAATATACAACAATGTAAATCAAAATTGTATAACCAAATAGCACGAGGGGCTATCCGACATGACAATCCGTCTAATCCATAAATAAGATATATATCCAACAATAAGCAACACAAGCATGTGTGCAACCCGTTGTTAGGGTCAAAAATTACACCCCGGTTGACCAAGTCAAAATCAAAGTCAAACCAAAGTAAGCGGGCCCAAGCCTAGGTCAAGTGGGCCCATGCCCAAGTCGAGCCCCGCGGCCGGTCTACCACATGCCAAAATGAAGATTATGTAATAAATAATTTTGATATAATTTTTATGAATAAATGTAAGAAAAATTGGACATAAAGCCAAATTTTGTAAAGCCCATGGCTCATGTACAAAAGATGTAACGACTCTGTTTATAATCTATGAAATTTGTTTAAAATTAAAGTACTATATAGAGTATTTGCAACCCTGGGTATACTACAAGTATTTGATTTGTTTTATAACAGCAAGAAAGCACTTGTAGCTCATTGGTAAAGTCCTTACACTGCTGTGACGTAGCCCATGTGTTCGAATCCTATTAGCCACATTATTTTTGCTGATTTTTCTTTTAAAATTTTTGGAAGCCTAAAAGTTTACACGTGCAATATACGTAAAAATGAAAAATCTCAGAAATCAAACATGTGCACTGAGTTATATGAAACGACCCCGACACGTGACACATATCCCACCACACCCCTCACTTGGATGGCCGGCGAGATTCCTATCGGGGTCGGTGGCGCCGGGCCCCCCGTAGGAAATACCTCCAATTTTTGCCTAACACCTCTTGGACTATCCCCACTACCCTAGTTCTGTTTGATTTTCCTGCACATTAACAAAGAATAAAAATGAACTTTAAAAACATATTTTAATGCATTTTAATTCTCAATTTTAATACCCTCAAGCCTAATTCTATCCTATAAATACCACCCTACACCCTATCACTCTTCATTCTGAAATCTAGTATCAAAACTCTCAAAATTTTCCAACTCAAAGAGTTGTACAAGTGGAGTTAGCCCAAGGTCGAGTTCCGGTGACGATTCGAAACAAATCCGGCGACACCGCGACTCCACAACGCCTTCAAAACCTTTCTCCACCTCTTCTCTTTTTTTTCAATCAGTAAGTCCCCTCACTTCTCATCACTTTCCATTCTAAAGCGATCTATTTTTAAAACTCGTCGGAAGCAGAGTTATTCCGACTTTCGGTTCTAATTTCATTAAAAATCCAATTTTTTCTTAACAACAAATCATCCATTTTTTTATATCTTGTTTAGCAATCATAAAACAACATTTAGAACAAGTTTCAATTCAAAATAAAATGCTATGCAACTTGTATTTCACGTTTTCGTTAAAATACCACAAAGTTTATATTCGACATTATTTCATCATATTGCTCATATTATTTTTAGAAAACTCACGAGGTAATGACCTACCTCACCACAACACTCATCATGACATAACACGATGGTTTGAAAACAATAGTCTTGGGACAAATACAAATTTTTCAATAAAATACCTTAAACTATCAAAAACCGTATTCATTAAATTGTTTTAATTAATTCTTTGGAATTAAGCCTCTACAACCCACTTTGGAGAACCCAGTCGGGATGGTGCGGATTATCGCACGCCCTTGAAACTAGTAGAGCGAGATGCAGACCTCCTCACAAAGCATCCGATCTCGATGGAATTTTTATTACAATTTTTAAGAAAACGTGATTTCTATTAATAAATAAATTATATTTTTAATAAATATATATATGTAAATATTATCAAAATATCTATTTTAAATATATTATATATTCCATGTTTTCTAAATCAAAAGAAAAGAACCACAAAAGCTCATGAAAATACCATCAAGAAATCAAAACAAGTAAATTTACATGAAAATACCAAATACTATTCAATTTAGGTTTATATCCATTAGAATATCGCATCTTATGAAAGTTACATCTATGAAAACCCTAAAGACGATAAATAAATACTTGAGGTTTATTTTGAAAATATATTAAAATTATTTTTCATAAAACCCCCTCAAGTTATATCAATTTACAATGACCCTAGTAAATATACGTTTAAGTAGGACCAATTCTCTTGAGCCTCAGGAAGTCGGAAAAAGTGGGTGCTTGCCTATTTAAGGGAGACAACTAAAAATGGGGTTATCAATACGGTAATTGTCTTGGAAAAAGACACAAATCATGCCGTCCATGTGCAGCAGTTACCGATAACTCAAAATCTAATTCAGGACTTCAATTCTGTTGAAAGAGTCTGACTCAATCTGAGTTCAGTCTAATCTGAATACAATAATTATATGAATACAATCCAATATAACTCCAATACAACATAAATCCATTTATACCAGAATACAATCTATATCAACATGAATTGATTTGACCGAACCATGGATATGCATTAACTTGATTACATGGCTATCCGTTTATATCCTTATCCGTTTACATAAATAATTGATATCATGGTTTCAGCAAGTCTTATATCTACAAATCATCTATAAACAATACAATAAAACATTACGGGGTTTTAAAGAGGTAGACTGGTACAGAATGTGTTAAAAGTGGCACGAAACAGTCACTTTAATACACCTAACCTGAATATCCGTTGTCGTTGTCCCATGGGTTTTGACGGGGCCTTGTGATCCTTATACCATAGTCCACGGGGTAAGCTGAACTCCTCTCGTATACACTGGCATATTCTGTACCAAGCTACAAACAACTGCGTTAACACAATAATCATACATTATATCAGATATATTCTCTTTACCTGTTCAGTCTATTTCTATCTCTTTTTGGGACTTACCGAGCGATTGTTCGCTGACGACATTCATTTTCTATTCTTTCTTTGAAATGTTGTCAGGAGGATCCGACTCTCTGGAGATCAAGCCCAGCTCAGAAGACTTGGAGGAGTTCGTCGACGACTCAGAGCTCTAGACACTTGTATATACTTTTATTTTCAGTTCATTCCATTGTTTAGGCATTGCTTTCCAATCTTGTATTTACTTTCCAGCATTGTATTGTAAAAAATGTTTAATAAATAAAAAGTTGTTCATTTACACCTTTGTCATTTCTTATGTACATTTATTGTATTGCTTATTTACGCTTAGCGTGTTTAGTTCTGAGTAAATATGTCGCGTGGCCCGTCACGTCTCCTTACCGTACTCCGGAAAGCGGAGCGTGACAAAAGAAATGAGCACATGAGGTATGGGATAGGCAAAATGCCATTTTGTAAAGCACAAGGGGCTATGTGTAAATTTGTAAGTCTATATAAGGCAACATGATGATGAAATGAAGGACAATAATTGATTCCCCTCAAAAACTAGAATTTGGCCACGTTCTCCTTCCTCAAGGTTCTAGACCTCATTCTCTTTTCTGAATTAAACCAAGAGTTTAACTTTTCTTTTTCTAAAAAGAAATAGTTTTTCACCATAAAACCCACGAAGGAGAGCTCAGATCTCTCATCAAATCACTAAAAGGGAAGATTTTTAAGTCTCACCACTTTTCTCCAAGATCCAGCCAACTGAGAGGAGGAAGAAGGAGACACATCTCCAAAAATCCCACATTGGGAAAATCCAAAGCTCAAGAGAAGATATAGGGCTCCAGGGGAAGAAAGGGGTCCCCTTTTCATCATCTCCGAAAATCTCCTGTGAGTTTAACTCCAAGGGAAAAAAGTCTTTCTTTTTAGGAGTTCAACTCTAAAAGCCAATTGGGAGTACAACTCCCAGTGCAGAGACAACCCCTTTATCCTTCTTTTAGGAGTTCTCCAAAAGTCAATTGGGAGTACAACTCCCAGTATATGGGCTATGACCTTTTTTCCGCAGGCGCCCAGCGCCCGCGTGCTGGGCACGTAAGGCGCTGGTGCCCACGCTTCCTTTAGATGCTATTCACCCTTTTTATACACACTCCACAACACTTTCCCCGTTAGAAAAGAATTTCTAATGGGGCACTGCCCCGCACCCGTAAAGGGGTCGCTAGCCCTCTTAACCCCTAACCAGCTACCCGGGTAGCGGGACCGCCGTAAACTTTGCAAAGCCCCTGATATACCCAAAACCCCTCAAAACACAATACACGCACGCTGCACATTGAGTTCGCATGACCACTTTGACCCGTCAATCGGAAGTTCCTTCACTCCAAAGACGAGGGATAATTAACGGCAGCTTAGTCCGCGGCTGCCGGTGATTCGGATCCCTACAATCAATAAACCCCAGCCTACCCCAGACAGGAGGAACCTGTAATACGCCTGACAAGCGACGCGTATTCCCATCTCAATGGGATGACAAAAAACACCCTACAGATTCTGGCACGTCCAGTGGGACCTATCTTTCCTTCCACATTTCGAGTTAAACGTTCATGCGAACTCAATCAACATATGCATTGATTGCCTGTACTGAAATTATGCTTCTTTGTGCAGGTTAACGGTTTTCAATTGCAATCTTCGGACGGAGCAAAAATGTCTCCAAGAACAAGCTCAGCTCTCAACATAGCTCCCGTCTCCTACACGATGAAGATGGACGCCATGACGGTCCTCCCGCCCAGTCTCGGGCGACAGTGGGTGGAGCCGCTGTTACCGTTTGGCTATATTCTGTTCGTGCCAGCTAACGCTATCCCGGCTCCTCAAGCTCCGGTAATAGACAGACCGGCCTCGAAAGGCAGGAGGCCGAATGTAGTGATCTCGAGGGGACCACTACCCAAACGCAAATCGGTGTTTGAACGACTTTCCTTGGCCCCAACTGGGGGTAAGGCCATCAACACCAATAAAGCAATAAAGCGTCTCGGGCAAGCTCCAGCGGTGCTCCTAACAACTGCTCGATCGGATATTTTCTCTAAGCTCCCCGCCAATCGACTCACGATGGCTTCCTGGATGACGGATTCCCGTCAAGCTCTCAAAATCGAGAAGCTAAGACAGAAAAGACTTAGATACAGAACCAACAAAAGGGCTAGGGCCCCTGCTAGGTTGAATTTCATGAGGTTCCAAGAACAGGGTTACCCCGCAACAACGGCTGAATCGGCTGTAAAACTCGCTAACTCTTTTGAACAACTGAAATTGGTCCAGAAGAATATCATGACCGCAAGAGTGGAGAAAGCAGCGATCCGGACAGCGCCACCCAAGAACCCAGTCAGACCAACAGACTTCAGTCGCATGTCATTTCCAAAAAAGGAAGGGCCACGACGATGGTCCGAAAAATCTACCGCCTAAGATAAAGAAATGGCTGGATATGTGGTCTACACTGTCTACATGGTGGACACGCGCAGCAAGAGCAAGGACGGGGCCATCACATCTCAAATCCAATCTGATGTGAATGTGGCTGCCACTTCCCAAGACCAGCCTTCTCTGGAAGGTAATGAAAACCCTTCCAGTGAGGCTGATAAGCAGAGGGATCCCTCAGTTCATGAGGAGTCGGGCTCGGAAAGCGAAAAAGGGCCAATCTTCCGTTCCAAGACCGCAGAGAAGCAATTTCTCCAAGAGCTCCAAAAGCAGCTCAGAAACAAAGACAAAGAGATGGCCAAGCTCTACTCGAAGATTGACGACTTACCAAACGTTGTCTTACAGCTCAACGCTATCCAGTATTCCCATTTCCTGCTCTTCTTCTGATGCCAGTGATTGTAGCCGTCTTGTCAAGGGGGGCGGGTGTCTTGTCTTTCGCATGGTGAAAGGTGAAAGCAGCCCAAGTTGCCTCTCAGCCGTCCAATCAAGTGCAGGGCTCTGCTCATGAACCGGGAAATGGTGTCCCGAAGCAGCCGACGCCTATTCCCTCAAATCCAAAGGTGGGCGAACTGCATGAGAGTCGGTCGCATCCTATCTCGGAAAATGTCTTGGCTACCGATGACAGCAACCCACTAACGCAAGATCAGATCATAGATTTGGTCGCCAACAAAGTAAAAGCATTGGTAGCCGAAGGCGAAACACAAAAAGATATCAGCAGTAGTGGGAGACCATATCCCGCTTGGTATGATCTGGTAGAGTTTTCTAGTGGCTATGTCATCCTCAAATTCGGAAGATTTGATGGGACAGAAAATGCGAAATCAGCACATCACCCACTTTAAAGCCTCATGCAGAAATACTGGGGGCAATGATACGCTTCTCCTCCGCCAGTTCGTTAATAGCTTAACCGATGTCACTTTCGATTGATACGCAAGCATATCGGCTGGCTCCGTCACAACTTCCGTCCAAATGGAATCTCTGTTTCGACAAAGGTTCATGAGTGCCAGCAATAAGATCACCATTGCCGACCTCGTAAGGACCAAGCCAAATAACAACGAAAGCAGCACGGATTTTATAACCCGATGGCGCAATCTCTCTGTCAAATGTAAGCCACCGTTGGAACAAGACCAATCCGTCAATCTCCTCATCGGAAATCTCGGTACCTGGATGAATCATTTCTATGCACCGCAGGTCTCAAGGCGTTCTAAGAGTTGACCAAGAAAATTCAAATGTTGGAACGCTCAAAGCAAAAATTTTCCTCGGATTTCCAAAATAGTAATAAATCCTAGAGAAACCGAAAAGACGATAATCACAAAGGCGGAAATTCCGACGGTACTGAATCTTTTAACGTTTCGGCTAACCGAAATAAGCGATGTATGAGCGGGCATAATGCCAACCAGCCTTGAAAGCCGGTGTTCGGAGAGGGAGGAGCATCTCTACTGAAAGAGAAGCTGGATAAGGTCTATTCCTTCAGAAGGGACAAAGTCCGTAAAATATTCAAAGATGCCCTAAGAAACGGTCTACAATTGCCAGAATCAAAAAGACCTCAAGAAATGAATATGACCGACGACCCCAAATATTACCTCTATCACAGAGTGATAGCTCATGCCATTGAGGACTACTTCGTCTTCAAAGATTGGGTCGAAAAACAATACAAGACAGGAGAGATGGAACTGTCTAAAGGTGTGTTAGCAAGCAATCAAGTTACGACCGCCTATTTCATACAAACAGAGACCGAAGTCCTTCGGGAACCTTGTTCTCTCAGACATCTGCCTTTCTCTGAAAAGAGCTGACCAAGGCAACAAGCTAAGAGTCAAACGACCAACATTGCTAATGAAGAAGCAATGGACAGGTACACAACCCATACGATCTACATGATGGAGCTCAGAGGAACAAGTCCTCATATGCCTTATAGCCATGACGATGACGTGGTTGTTGTCATCCAACACTGGCTCGGTATAAATGACGAAGAGCCCGCTTATGTAATTAAGCCAAAGGAGCCCGTAGTTCCTACAGAATCGAGCCCAGACTCCAACAGTCGACAACCACGTCGTTAAACTGGAACAGTCGACCACCACGTCGTTAAACTGGGAACATTCGACCCCTAAGTCGTTAAATTGTGGATGTAAAAAAATATGTAAATAAATTTAAAAAAAAGAGAAAAAAAGCCAAAATGATGGGGCAATTCGTAATAAAAATCAGCGGGTAAAATAAAAATGAAAATAAACAGCAGAAATGATGAGGCAACAGCAAAAAAATAACCGAAATGATAGGGCAATCGCGACCTTCGCGATAAGAAAAGCTGAAATGATAGAGCAATCACGGGAAGGAAAAAAACTCTCCAAATGGCGAATGATGAGTAGCTCCTGGTACCATATTCCAGTGCAGCGATGCAGATGCCAACCAAAATTCTAATCCCCAACGGCGAATGATGAGTCGCTCCTGGTACCATATTCCAATACAGCGATGCAGACGCCAACCAAAATCCAAATTCCTAAACGGCGAATGATGAGTAGCTCCTGATACCATATTCCAGTGCAGCGATGCAGACGCCAACCGAAATCCAATTTTCCAAAATTCTCTCAGCCCTACGATTGGTCCCCAAGTTGACTACCGTATACAATCCACAAGCTTAAATAATTCTCATCACAAGCATGCCCCACCGCAATCACCAGTCATACGGCCGGTCTCCGCCCTTGGAATTATACTCCATTTGGGAAGACCCACTCATGTGTCCTCATGATACATAAGGAGAATAAAACTTACTGGATCCTACGACTCGTAAGAAAACGTCTTTGTGGGATCCTTACGACTCACAAAGGAAAAACACACTTAGGAGTCCCCACAACTCCTAAAGAAAAAGTACACCTACGAGATCCTTTCGACTCGTAGGGAGAAAATACTTTTATGGGACTCTTATGGCTCATAAAATTGAAAAGCCTTAGGTGATAGGGACCTAAACCTGCCTCCTAAGTCATCGCTCCCCAACAGGCAAAGGTAAATGATGAATTGCTCTTAGCACCTGTGCTTCAGTGTTAGCAACACTGATGCCGACCCCAACTCCAAAATTCCAAACTTTCGATCCAATGGACCGCTAAGTCTTTAAACTGGGAACAGATGACCTCTAAGTCGTTAAGCTAAGCACAGATGACCCCTAAGTCGTTAAACTGTGAATGAGGGTCTCACGGCAAATGATGATTCGCCCCTGGCACCATATTCCAATGTAGCGGTGCTGATGCCAAACCAAAACCAAAATCCTCAAATCCTCTCATGGTAAATGATGATTCGCCCCTAGTACCATATTCTAGTATAGCGATGCTGATGTCAACCCAAATGACATCAACTCAGCAAGACAACCAACGACCTCCCTGGCGGAATCAAGCTCCGTCTCGGAAACAAGTCGAATCCCGACACCGCAGAAAGCGGAGCAAATCAACTTTAACCATGATACCGCAGAAAGGGGAGTAAGTCAACTTCAACTCTGACACCGTAAAAAGCGAAGCAAATCAAATCCAATCCCCAACATTGCAAGAAACGGAGCAAGTCAAATCCAACACCGACCGTCCAAGTCGCAAAAAGGACAGCAACGACCTCCTCGCCGGAATTATGCTTTGACTCAGAATCAAGTCAACCAATGACATCCCCGTCGGAATTATACTTCGACTCGGAATCAAGTCAACTAATGACCTCGCCGTCGGAATTATGCTTCGACTCGAAATCAAGCCAACCAACAAGCTCTGTGTCGGAATGATGCTTCGTCTAAGAGTGTACCCCGTATTGAAATTATGCTTCGCCTCGGAGTATCTGCCTTCCTTGTCGGAATTATGTTTTGACTCGGAATCAACCTCTGCATCGGAGCTATATTTCGTTCAGAATGTATGCCCTGTGCCGGAACTAAGCTTCGTCTCAGGATACATGGAACCCTGTGTCGAAACTATGTTTCGCCCCGGAACCCTGTGTCGAAACTATGTTTCGTCGAATATATCTTCCTCTTTGAATCATGCTCCGCTCTTCGGGATTATGCTCTGATCCCTGGAATCATGCTCCGCTTTTCGGAATCATGCTCCAATCTCATAATTATGTTCTGATCCCTGGAATTATGCTCCGATCTTCGGAATGATGCTCTGATCCCGGAATTATGCTCCGATCCTCGGAATTATGCTCCGATCCCCGAAATTATGCCCCCGGAATAAATGCTCCGCCCCTCGGAATGATGCTCCATCTCGAAGTCCAACACCAAGGTCCATCAATTTCATGCACATAACTCATATACGCAGTGTGCATTTATTGATGGGGGCACTTTGTTGGGGTCAAAAATTACACCCCGGATGACCAAGTCAAAGTCAAAATCAACCCCAAATAAGCGAGCCCAAGCCCAAGTCAAGTGGGCCCATGCCCAAATCGAGTATCCCGTGCCAAAATGAAGATTATGTAATAAATAATTTTGATATAATTTTTATGAATAAATGTAAGAAAAATGGACATAAAACCAAATTTTTGTAAAGTTCATGGCTCATGTGCAAAAGAAATGAGCACATGAGGCATGGGATGGGCAAAATGTCATTTTGTAAAGCCCAAGGAGCTATGTGCAAATTTGTAAGCTTATATAAGGCAACATGATGAAATGAACGACAATAATTGATTCCCCTCAAAAACTAAGGTTTGTGTCTCATTCTCCTTTCTCAAGGTTCTAAACCTTCTTTTCTTTTCTGAATTAAACCAAGAGTTTAACTTTTCTTTTTTTAAAAAGAAATATAGTTTTTCACCATAAAACCCACGAAGGAGAGCTCAAATCACTAAAAGAGGAAATTTTTAAGTCTCACCCTTTTTCTCTAAAATCCAGCCAACAGAGAGGAGGAAGAAGGAGACACGTCTCCAAAAACCCCACTTTGGAAAGATCCAGGGCTCAAAAGAAGATCTAGGGCTCAAGAAAGAATAAAAATGTCCCCTTTCATCATCTCCAAAAATCTCTTGGGAGTTTTAACTCCGGGAAAAAAGCCTTTCTTTTTAAGAGTTCAACTCCAAAAGTCAATTGGGAGTACAACTCCCAGTGCAGGGGCTAAACCCCTTTGTCTGAGTTTAACTCCAAAAGTCAATTGAGAGTACAACTCCCAGTATAGAGACTAAGCCCCACTTTCCCCCAGCGCCCACGTGCCGGACGCGTGGGGCGCTGGCACCCGGCGCCCAGCGTACCCCATTTTCCGTAGGCGCCGAGCGCCCACGTGTCGGGCGCGTGTGGCGTGAGGCGCTGGCGCCTATGCGTCCGGATAGAGGAACCCCCATAAACTCTGCTAGACCCCCGATATACTCAAGACCCCTCAAAACACAACACACGCACACTGCACATTGAGTTCGCATGACCAGTTTGACCCGTCAATCGGTGATTCTTTCACTCCAAAGGCAAGGGGTAATTAACGGCAGCTTAGTCCGCGGCTGCCGGAGATTCGGATCTCCACAATCAATAAACCCCAGCCTACCCTAGATATGGGGAACCTGTAGTATGCCTGACAAGCGACGCGTATTCCCATCTTAATAGGGTGACGAAAAACACCCTGCACCCGTCTAACTGAACATATAGCAATTAGACGACGTTTAACAACACATACATCATAGTAGCATGTATAATGAAAACCATGATCTTAGAATTCAACGCCCGCGAAGCTATCACTCAAATTTTCCAAACGAATAAAATCGAGTGCACTCCGCCATCCAAAAATCCATTTTTTTTACCAAACAAAGTCCGAACGACCCATCCAATGTCCCTGGGAACACGCCAGGTATCCCTGATCCTCCTCGCGGGTTCTTGGCCCAAACCAAGAGCCCACGGGGATCGAAAAACGCAAAAGAAATGGATTTTTGGACAGCCAATCGAAGCAGTTTTCAGCCAAACAAAAACAGCGACCAACTTCAAAAAATGGTTTTGAAAATGGCTTCCCGAGACATTACGGGTCACCCTCAATCCCCTACGGAGTCCCCGTTCCAAAACTAGAGTTCCAGGGATCGAGTACAAGCTTTAAAAGTGAAGATATAAACACAAACACGGCTGAATTTTATGGCTGAAATCAGCAGTTTCCAAATTGGCGAAAACGATGGATTCCGCAGTCATGTGAGCTAGTTTTTAGCATATGGATCGGCTTCGATACCATGAAAGTATGCTATGCTCGTGCCGCGGAAGCCGCGGCCAAGACGGAAGCGAAATCAATGATTTTTAGCAAGCACAAAACACATATCCCCTAAGAATCAAATCATACAGCTAAACTAGCAAACTTAGCATACAAGGTTCGGAATTACAACCTTTGACGCATGTACACCCAATCGTGAGAGACCCCTCCAAGCCCTTATATGCCGTTCGGAATAAGCTTGAATGACGACCGTCCTTACCAAACATAATCCATCCGAGCGAACTGATCCATGCTCCGGCTTCACCTAGTGAAGCAACCGATACTCAAAGCTCGCTACGAACAAAGAGTAGGGATGTAGGAATTTTCCACTATAATTTTCTCTCTAATCTAATGCTCGAGAGAGCAAGTAAAGGAGGAGGTAAGGAAACTTGGCCATGAGCAAGTGTTGAAAGAATGAATGAATGAAGAAAAGAATGTAGAAAGAAATGGCTTCATTCTTTTTTAACCGTCCAAAAATGAGTCACAACATTTGCCAAATAAACAAATAAAAACCCATTCCTCTCTACATGTTTTCAATCATGCTCCATGCCACCTCACCTCCACCTTATTTGCAAATGTTTTTCTAAAAAGAAAATCATACAATAAGGTGTCTATCTTCTGGAACAAATTCCGTATAAATATGGAATACAACACGGTATACTATCGAAATACATATACGCGTATCCGTATAAAAATACGAATAGCCATGAGAGAATGAATAGTGAACAATAATATTAGAATACACATATTAAATATATATATATATAAATTATTAAATCAAAACTTAATTTAATAATCCGGTTTAATCCTAAGCCACTAATATTATCAACCGTCTGATTAAAATTCGTATAGCCTGTATACATATGTAATCAAACGGTTGTATGTACCAACATACGGCATCTATATCATATCGCCTGAACCGGAAAAACCCTTGGTATGGGATTCTAAAGACTCGACAATACGCTGGCAGTGACTATTGGATAAATCCATAAACACAGGCACATCAGCGGCACTAGTTGTACGTAACGGCTACCAGGTATATGCCAAAAGGGAGGTCGACAATCAAGTTCGTTCATACCCTACTGAACCTGAATATGACAATCTCCATACAGGTCGGTCTTTTCGTCTAAAAGTATCACATATCGAGTCTAGGGGTGGATAACGTCAAACCCCTAATATCCTGATAAGTCATGTCGAAGTCAAGCTCATCACCAACTGAGAAACTACTGAACTCATATCAGTAAATCTCATCCACCGTGGCCACGGATTTAGGATGATGGCCAACCGAACACAGCGCGACATCGACTCCTAAAATTAAGAGAGACGAATCCCTGATAATCGCTCACTGTCTCCATGTGGCACGGGATTGTACCCAACTAAAACCTGTTTGCACGACTACTCTTGAGCCATGGTGGGGGTAATCAAAGTACAATAGGAACTCACACGAGAAAATTAGCGATCTCACGTCAAAAAACTAATATGTACTCATGCCACTAAAGAACTTCCATCTGATGATAAATATAATAGCATCTAGAAGTTCTCGGCGAGTCCGTCCAGTATACTCACCTCCAGTGAGCACATATATACTATCTTATGTGACATAACACCAATGGCTTGTTAGACCGGCCACCGCCCCTCGTCGGGGTCTCGAAACATATATACCAGTCTACTCCGGAATATCGATGTCCGGTCTCGATACTCTCATGACAATGGACATTTAAGGATGTGCTTATGGACTACCCATCTCTCACGTATATGATCGTCATTATAATGCTGGTAGTCAAGCAAGAATCCTACGGGCATTATCATTATGTATTAGCAACACGTAATAACAAGTAAAACGTATACACATCAATAATAAAGACAAACCAGATAGCATACTATCATCTCGAGTAAAATTGTTCTACCTGTATAGGTCCTCCTTCAATTATCAAAATCGCGTTCCTACAATTACAATAATTGCTTTGAGAGCACTATCCAACAAAAACAACACAAAAAGAAGATTAGAGTAAAGAGCAATGCAAACACAATAAAACGGTTGACTAGAATTCACCACTCCCAGTGGCTAGTCCCCGCTTGCGACACCTCAGGATTTTCCACTATTTTCAATGTAAAGAACACGATCCTTCTTCACTAGGATCACCTTAGAAAAAACTCATTTTTCCCGCTTGAACTTGCGATTCCCTAGGAATTATTTTTCCTCTCTAATCCATGATTTCCTAGGAAAACGCATTTTCCTCTCGAATCCGCGATTCTCTAGGAAAAACTATTTTTCCACCCCGAATCCGTAATTCAAATAATAAGAGACCCCTTCTCATGTAGGGAAGAATATCGAACTTTTTTCAAGAATTTACAATCGTTTACAACGACCAAATACTCACTCACAATCTTATGATCTCAAAAGATTAACACCAATTTGGCACAAGGATTGTATTGAGAGATTATTGAAAGTTTTAGCTCTTGAGGAAATGAATATAGTAAGAACTTTTAGGCAAAAAAGGACAAGAAGTTTCTCAATGAATTGATCAATGACTATATATCCAAGTGTTTGATCTTTAGGATACTTATAGGAGTATAAAGGGATAGCTACCAGTAACTGCCAAAAATAGTTAATGACCGTTGGAAACGGTTTGGAATCAAATTGGCGTAAATATCCGTTCATTCGAAAATTCAAACAGAAAATAACTACCAGAAACTGCTAAGGTGTGGTGTCAGACATCTGCAGTTCATAAATAGAAACTGACACGTTAAAATTTCCTTCAGCAGACATCTGGTGTTCAAAATTTTTCTTAAAAAGACGTCTGATGAGTCGTCTCTCTCTAAGAGATAAACAGAAATTTGAAAATGGAAATTCCCTTCAACAGACATCTGTACCACACGTCAGGTGGTTCAAAAATTCTTAAACAGACGTCTGGTATAGATGTCTGCAGTCTGACATATTTTTAATATCAGATTTGAAAGTTGAGCAGTTTAAATTCCAACGGATATGTTCGATGTCTCTTAATGAAAGAGGAGACGTCTGAAAAATAGAAATACATTGGAAAGTGGTTTCTAACCTTGTAAGATTAACACTAGACTTTATAAGAAAAGTTAAGTTTACTTTCTTCTACTTAGTTCCTTTGGTCTTCATTTTCTTGAGAAATCACTTTGAGACGTCTTTGTTTCTTGATAAAACTTGCATCACGTTCTTTACTTGCATCAAGTCTTCATACCATATTGACGTTTTGAGTGCGAATCTTATTGTCAGAAATCTTGCTTGATGTTGAGATATTATGCTTGCTATACTCAAGAATAAAACTAGGAAACGTCGTTAGTAACATATGAATTCTTTAAATATAGTTTTGCTCTAAATAATCAAAATAGAAGATCGTATGATATAAGTGTCGACAAATATTTGAATATTGGATATGATTTTCGGGAATCAATTTAAATTATAACTTACCTCATTGCAATAAATATCTGTAGAAAGACTGCTTGTATCAATTCAACTCTAGCTCTGACATATAATATCTGTAAAAAGACTGCTTGTATCAATTGAACTCTAGCTCTGACATATAGGTATTGTACATGTCGAATAGTTTTGTTATTATCCAATATATCTTAATGTAAACTTAATTACAATTTTTAAATATTTTTTATTGATATTTGTTGAGACTAAAGGTAAAAGATGAAATGGTATCCTTTGACTATCAGCATTTCACAAAGAGGTGGAAAAATTATTTGGATATGAAGTTGATGAGCTCCGCAAATTGAAGGCTATAGTCAATCTAATAATTTATTCACTTAATTTTAATAAGATATGTTAAAAATTATACATTTAGTTATTTAGTTATGCTCTTATGTCACAGGAAGAAGATGACACTGAATTTAACAAATGCATTGAAAAGAGTCTTTATAATAGCTATGCTCTCACAGTGAAAGAATCCGAGACAACTTATAGCAACCAAAAGACGTGCCAATACACATGTATTGCATTAAACCAAGAAATTCAAGGAAGATGAAGGAGTTCATAGCAATTCAAGCTCAATTCAGAACAAAGTCGGGGAGGTCTCAATGAAATCGAAAAGACGAAAATTGATACATCTAGATGACAATGAAATCTAGTTATCGAATATTTTTCGTGCTTGAAATTTTTTAAGAATTGATAAAAATATACTAATTTTGGGATTTTATTTCTATTTGTGGAAATTTAGGATTTTATTTTATTTCTAAGGTTGATGATAATTTATTTTTTATGAATGTTTGACAATCGGTTTTGTTTCAAATAATTATAGACTGGAATAAAGCCTCACCGGTCACCATCCATATAATCAAATTCATATTGTTTATCATATAAAATTTCATTTTGTGGAACAAATTTTGGATACAAAAATTGATTCAACTGATGACCACAAAACTTTCTAATTACTTGTTCAATTTTTATTTCCTTATTTTTTTTAACTATGTTTACTATCCTAATTTTTTTTCAATTTTTCACGTGTGTGGCACATGCAAAAAACTAGTATATATATACATAAAATGGCAAAAATCATAGTAAAATCCTTAAAACAATATAACTAGAGATATACTAAAATTATATGGCAAATTCTCATTGAATGTAGTGCGTAGTATCAAAAATCATGATATATGACATTAGATGAAATATAATAACACAACATAAATTTCTAACGGAACTTTTCAGCTTGCAAATTACAAATCTCGTGCGAAATTGAAAAATAGAAGAGAAACATGAGAAGAACATAAAATGATTTGGGCAAAATTATGTAGGGTTTTTGCCGGTGATCCTTTAAAGACTTGTGGGGCAGAGACTTGAGAGGTGAGGGACGAGAGAAAAGCACTGACGATAATACTTTCAGTTTCTTCGTTCGTATAATTTGAAAATAAATCGATACGTGTGTTGTTATTTAGAAAGAGTTTTGAATCAGGTAATTTTAGAAGAAAACCTAAAACCTAACCCGTGAAGTTTGTATTATAGCCCACTTAAGTATCCACCTTTACAGAGAGCCCACTTAAGAGCTTAATGCGTCTATACCGTTTAATACAACGCTAAGGGTCAAAGTGGACCGGCTTGGGACCGCTTCTAAACACTAATATTGTGTTGTTCACCTTAACAAGGTATGTCCAGGGAGCAAGGGGATCTACATATTGTACCCGATACATTTCAACTCGTAGTTATATGTTCTAATATTGTCCTGTCAAGTCAAACTTAGTATGAATCTACTATAAAGTGTGCCTAAGAATAACCAATAGCAGAACTAGAACATTAATGATGACTTAATGAAGTCCACTCTTGAACTCAATGTGAAAGATGGAAAATACATCTTTCATGCAATTTCCTGAATCGAAAAGCATCGAGTCCTTGCCACCAATCCTATAAATTATGTACCAGGAGAAAGGGATGCAATCGAAGCAAACAAAAGGACGGATTTTCGTTGCAAGGCAAGCATCTCATTTTTCTACATTCCTACCGATCATGTCGTTCAAGAACCATTATCCATCAGCATCGTAAATACGACTCAGCACTAAGGGAGATGCCCTTCAAACGTTATATATGTAATATACACATAACTCACAAGTGTCGGATTTCAGTAGTCTGCTCAATCCCCTAATTGATTTGTATTAACAATCATCTCATAGCCAAACTTGATTCGATAACTAATTCAAAAGGTCTAAATTAACATCCATACGTTGTTTCTGCTTAATCTCTGTTGCCCACATTATCTATTCGTGATGCAGATACAAAATTTCATTAACAATCCAATGAATATATGCAATTGACCATGAGCATTCATCAACAATCATATGCAATCTGAGTGAAAGAAATAACAAGGCAACAAAAAAAAAGCCCCAAACAAACATCAGCATAGAGACCTTGAATCCCTAACCCTAATCGTGGTCGAATTAGAGTAAGTGATGAGATCTGAGGACCTAATCGAAGCAACAAAAAAGAACTCGATGCGAAATTACCCACCAAAACAGCCGCCTCCTTTGAAATCGACCACGGCAAATTGATCAAGGCAAGGAGAGAGAGAGAGAAAGCTTAGTAGAAGAAAAAATGTTTTTAGAGAGAGAAAGCAGAAGAAGATCTGAGGAGGAGAAGTGTGGAGGGGGAGAGAAAGAAAGAGATCGGGTCAGAGAGTTGTCGGGAACGGTGTGGCGGGGGCCACGCGGAGTGATATACACTCAGCCCATGTTCATGGATTTGTAAATATTGCGCGCTATTTTAAGAAAATTGATGAGACATGCAAAGGGACTGTGATTGAATTGTAAAACCGAATCTAACTGATTAGCATCTCTCTTTATCCGGTTTACATTTAAAGGATAATATCTGACTTGGGTGAATTTTATCAACGTCAAGATTATGGAAGACTAAAAATTGGAATAAAATCAAAACAAGGACTATTTAAGTGGTACAATCACATCACTGGCCTCTGACAATCAAAAAGCTAGAATAAGAGAGAGAAAGAAACACGTCCTTTAAATCACTTAGGAATAGTGTCGAAAATCACACAAAGTAAAATGAAAATATAGTTGCAAAAAGGCTTAATTTAAATTTAAAAAAAAGCTACCGGATCATTTGCCTCGGTTATAAGAAACTACTATTTTTTCTTAAAATTACGAGATCATTATCTCGGTTATAAGAAACTACTATTTTTTCTTAAAATTACGAGAAACTGATGTGCTTTGAAAGTTATGGTTAGTTCCTTGCCATTATTACTGTCGTGACACCCTTATTTAATATATTTTTTCGTATCTTTGAAAAATTTTGTGATAATTTCTTTTAATTGTTAAAAGTTTTGTGGTAATATTTTATGTATTTAACAAGAATCTGATAGTTTCTCATAATTAGGCTGTATTTGATAGTTTTCTTGCAATTAAGCCTTACAAAAATCATCAACGGCCTCAAACAAAAGCATCTCAGGCAAACCTAAAAATGAGCATTTGTGAAAACATACTTGTTCCCCCACTTTTTACTCTCCGTCCAAAAAAACTCATACGCTTGAGAAAAATAGATCCCGTTGACTTCAAGCAACAAACCACATGATTGAGTTCCTCAGGTAAGGCGTAAATTTGCGAGCAGCATCATGATGTCAGAAGGGGGGGGCGGCATTGCCATTGCATTAACTTAGGATATACATACCAGCAGTAAATTTGCCCAGTAATTCCCTACATACATGCATAGATCTCTAGAAGTAGAGTACATCAATATTTAACACATAAACATGGAATATAATATTCTTCACCGCGAGAAGGTCATGCACCTTCAGTGCTTGTATCCTTTGGCAAAACCAAAGCAATTAAGGAGTCAGCTGGCTGAGGTGAAATTCCCAACAAGGTGCAGGTATCAGGAGAGTGAGGGAGAATGAAGAGCAATCGTGCCCAAAGAGACTTCCCTGCTGGAATTTTGATCACCCCAGCACATTCCCTCTGCTTCAAGTATGTTACAAAATCATGGAACTGCACAAAAGTTGTCAGAAATTGAGTTCAGCAGAGGTCATCAGCCGCAAAGATAGAGAATAAATGACTTGATACAACTTTTTGCCCATGTAATATTTGTCTGAATTTACCGAATCTTGTTAGTGTCACAAAAGAAGACTCACAAAACAAAAGAGCGGAAAAAAAATGACCGAAACTTTAAGGGTCAGCTTCATGAATCTCCTGTTCAATTTTGTTCTGCTAAGGATGTCTCTTAAAATTATATTTAGAAGTTCATATTGTTTTTGACCACCTACATCCATGTTCGTTTACATGATGGGTCTCTCATTGCACCAATAACTACAATTATGTTACTTTTCTAGGTACCATGTATTTTTAAAAAGAGTCAAAATAGTAGATGATATTTTTAAACGAAGGAAAATTTGCTTCCAAACCTAGAATTAGAAACTGATTCAGTTTTCACACCTAAGTAGTTTTTAAAATGTCAAAAATCCGAAGCTACATTGTTGAAATAGTTTTAAACCTGATCTATTACCAAACACATCCGTCATTTGCATTTATGCATGTCTTTTTCGTATAGACTAAATTACCCTCTTCTAGTTTTGTGGGAGATGGGATAGAGGAAAGAAAAATCTTACACTTTAGCCGATAATGTAGTAACCAAGATGGTCATGAATTTGTCTCCAAGCTAATTTGTTTGGGTTCATTTTGTTTCTCTACTTTCTGCAAGAGATGTCAATTGGATCCAATTTAGATCCAGGACTAACCCAAACTCAATTAACTTTATTAGGTTTTGAGTTTGGGGATAACTAATTAGGTCGCGGTTTTAAAGATGTGGACAGAATCAAAAGACCAACAAACTTAATTTATGGGACTGCCAAGAGCAATTTGTTGAGCTTATCTACGACTTAGTGTGTAATTCAAAGGAATCAAGAATGAAAGATCAATTGATTTGTAGAATATATTTAAGTAAGGACAAGCCATTTAATTTGTATGTGAAGTTCCAAGGAGTCAAGGACAGCCTTGAGTTTGTGAGGAGGCCATGAATGTGCTCACGAAGCTCAATTGTTTAATATATGCCAAGAGGCAAAATGTTTGGGTGGAATTGTGCCAATAATGAAAAGAGGCGAAGTAGTCAGGTACTGAATTAAACATAAAGGCCAGAAGTTACCAAAAGGGTTTTGAAACTATTCGAGCAAAACCATGGAAGGCATATGCGGAAGAAAGAAGAAGAGGTGGAATATTAGAAAAAAGTCTAATTTGATCAGAGTTTAGAAAATGACCAAGGGATCTACTTTTCAAAGAAGAAGGTAACTGGAATAATTGTAAAATTTTAACCTAATATAGTGTGTTTAAGACGTATTTAGTCATTTAGATATGAACATTGTTGTAAAAGGCCCCATAAAGCCACGCTTTAATGGAAAGCGGACACGGAGAGCTTCTCTTTCGCATAAAGCGGTAGCATAAAGCCTCTTTGTTGCTTTAGTGACTTGAAGCCCCACTTTGCATCACTTTTATGAACTTGAATTCCTGCTTATACCCCCTTTTCTAGCCTATTAAACATTATCTTTATAAACCTTATATTATAACATAATTATTAATGTTGTCTTAAAAGTAATCAATATATTTCCATTGTTGCATATAAACTTATAAAATACAAAAAAGAAAAACGTCTTCTTCTTTTTTAATATATTTTTGTATCCGAATGTTTCTATCTATCTAACCTATCCATCATACTATTTTATTTATTATTTTAAGAAATATTGGTGCTTTTTGCCGCTATAGTCGCATAAAGCCCGCTAAATCCAAAGCCAAACCCTCCTACTTTGCTATGCTTAATGCTTTCCACAACATTGGATATGAACGTATATACACATGCTGTGTTGGGTCTTCCACCAATTATGAAACTAAGTGGATTTAGAACAAACTGGTTTCAAATATTGGGACTGGAAAAAGGTTTCCCTTAAATGAAATGTTGGTAAGATACATGACTTACATCTGAGAAAGGATCAAGCGAAATGAGGAATCGGCTATCTTAGAGCCCGTTTATGATTCAGGAAGAGAATAATTGGTTCCCTCAGGAATTACTTGATCACAGAATCGTGTGGGAAGAGCAAAATGAGAAACTAATATTCATGTTCTGACATGACCTATTTCATGGTTTTCTAAATATTTCAAGCCTAATTTGTCAACAAGAAATGTAATGCAACTTGGATTTTAAATAAAAGAAAGTTACATGAATAAGCCAATCAAATGCACATGCAAACAAAATATATATGATGCAGGGCCTGATTTATTGTTAAATTGGTGGTGCTGACTATATATATATATATATATATATATATATATATAGAGAGAGAGAGAGAGAGAGAGGTTAATGGAGGAAAGGTGCCATAGGAGGGGATTTCCTCCTATGGCGTCGGAAAAATGCACCCTCACTGATTTTTTTCGACGATCGGCACACATCACCGTCATCTTTATCATCTAAGATGTGAATACACCAAATTTCATGTGATTATACCATTTTTTCACCATTGATTTAGTTGGTACAAAATTAATGGTTTACCGACAGTAGAACTTTTTACATTGCTAATTCAACGGTGAAAAAGTGGTGGAATCACATGAAATTTGGTGTATGCACATCTTAGATGATAACGATGATGATGATGGATGCCGATCGTCGGAAAAAATAGCAGGGGTTGTATTTTTTTGACGCCATAGGAGGAAATCCCCTCCTATGGCCTCTTTTCTCCATTATTCTCATATATATATATATATATATATATATATATATATAATGCATTAGAATTGAGAAACCATACTTTCTGAAATTCTATATACATCGATGAAATTTGCATTAATGCAACCTTGATCGACTGAATAGCTATAAGATAGTCAATATTGATGGGTTTTAATGCATGGGCCTTGTTCTAAGATAACTTTTGGAATGTGTAGACAGCGCTTGCAAAAACTCCCAGCATTGTACTTCTCAAGAAGAGAATGACATACAACCAAAATAAGGGCAGACTCGGGAAACAAAAATGTCATCAGGAGTCCAATCGCATCAGGATCAGTTTGTGTTCACCATTTACGGGTATCATATTAAAGATGAGAACAATTGTACGGCAACTGCACTTTACTAAGGCCAAAAGAGAAGAAATGCTTTATTGGTTTCCGCATGAGAGAGATAGAAGGCGAAAAAAACAAGTATCCACATAATTGACTTTAAAAAATATGATAAAGACAAGTTGATTATGATTTTAAACTCAAGGAAAAGGTCATGTAAAAGCTATTTTCTGGAGGTCATATTTATCTTCACAGATTCCTGTTTGAACTAATAAGTTCATAATTATAAAATAGTTCCTCCAAAACAAATGATGTGTTTTATGGATCTCAAAACCAGAAAAAATAATGCTCATAAACAAAAATTGCTAAAATAAATAAGAGTCGGTAAATAGTAAACTTACGCCTTTCTGATCATTTGTAGACAAAGGCAGCAACCGGCAGACCTCTCTCTGCATTATGCATTGGGATGTTAGCAAACCAAAGATGGTAAAAGAAAAGAAAAAGGTATGTTGTATATTAAAAGCTACATGCATGCAATGGGAAGTAAAATATCAATAATACTGTGGGAAAAGGACAAGTGCTAAGTGCAATCAAACTTCATAGAGATCTGAGTCATTTAGGATTAGCTGGGGGCATCAAGTGCCACTCCGGGAGATTTTAGTTGCCCCGTCATGTAAAGTACCTGCTTAAACTGCACTCTTAGTAATAGTACAGAGCCAATAGCATGACAGCTCATAATTATTAATATAATATTAAAATATTTCAAAATTACAAGGTGACCCAGCAGGGTTCCTACATTTTGATCTAGAGGTGAATTGGAGCTGCTGCTTCTCCAAATGCAAGAATAAACCGTTTGCATCTTACATCACGTACTCCACAACAATGACAGGAGTCCCGCTTAAAAAATAGAATTAAAACCAAAAGCAAGAAGATGAATAAAGTAGGCCCAACACAAATATATCTGGTCTTAAGACTTGAACGTAACCAATTAACCACAATTAACTAGGCGGGTATTGTGTTGTACAAAAGATAATTCGTTCTACAAATTTTTATTCTATTTTCTCTGGCATTGCCTTCAATTTCATCAAAATTCCTTCTTCCTGTCCTTCAATTGTTGATATATTGACTGTTACCAAGATTGATTTTTATTAAAATATGGGTATTCTATATGTAATTAGTCAAATTTAATTAGAAAGGGGACTGGATATGTAAATGATCGCATCTATATAAAGAAGGTCAGAGAGATCTCTAATCATCCAATTTCATTTCCCAAAATACTTTTCGTCTGCCTAAAACCCTAATAACATGGTATCAGAGCTAAACCCATTCTCTAGCCGCTGTCACCTCCACTAATCCCATCACTCTCACCCCCAAATACCACCGGTCCACCGCCACCTCCTTCATACAGCCGTCACCATCCACTTTCAGTCGTTATTGCCTCCTTACATCCATTCCTCCAGCAACCGCCGTCAAAAACCCCCGCCTAATCCCTGATTAAAGCCACCGCCGTCATTAAAGTCACTGGCTCCCACTCACAAAAATTCATCGCCATTACTATTTCCTAGCCGCCTCCAACTTCAACTTATTTCAAAGCCGCCAAAATATCTCGATCTCAAATCTGGCCTCCTCTAACACTCCTTCAACTTATTTCATTATTGTTGAGATATAGATCTCTCGATCTCATGCATGCCATCCATGTAGATCTAGACCTCTCAACCTTTCTGTCTCTATATTTATTAGATTTATCCCAACGATTAAAAACAAATTTAAATCAAAATGGTGTTTTTGTTGATATCTATTGTGGCTTGAGGTAATTGGATCGTCGGATGCCGAGGGTTGGGACCATGAAAACGAATGCAGCTATTTGATTTGTGATTGGATCTTAGAAAATCAATTACAATACTTGATGTTGGTGGATCTTAGGAGATCCTTTTTTATTTTTATTTTTATTTTGTATGGTTGTTGAGCATATCTCTAGGAAGATCGATCATGAGTGCTAAATTGTATGTGGTGATTAGACAGGTGTTTTGTGAAGATGAAGAGCAAACCCGTTGCTTCGACGGAGATGATTGCTACAAAGATGGCCGATTCAAGTTGAATGAAGAAATCTTCCACAGTTGAAAAAGAATTGTCGAGATGTGATTGATGAGGGAGGCAAAAATGATCATCTTAGAACCAACTGTCATATAATGTCGGGTTCTATGAAAAGGTCGGTAATGGAGTTGGTGGTTAAATTGAAGCCGATGAAGAAGATGTGGGATTTCCTAGTAGATCTCTACTCGGGGCAACAAAACTTTCTCATGCTTTTGATAAGGTGTAGACTCCATGCAGGATCCAACAGGATATCCGCTCACTTCATATAACTTAGATTTCAAGAAGATAGTCGAGGAGTTACTGGAGGTGTTTCCTTTCCACCGCTCATCATATATTGATGAAGATCTTTCATACTCGAGTTACCTACAAGCACGGGGATGCAAGTGAGCGCTATCCCCTTAATTTTGTGAATGTACCAACCTAACAAACACCTTAAGGCTCTAGAGGAAGAAAGGGAGCCACTCAAGAAGGTACTAAAGGTCAAGAGAAGCGTTTTTTATTATTGTTGGCAAGAGAGGCATGTTAGAGATATTTGCTGGAAGTGTGGAACGCATGTTGCCTCGGCTTCTACTCCTGCTTCAACATCAAGTGTCCCCAGTGACAGCTACCTCTAATATCTTTTTTACGGAGGATGAGATTTCGAGGCTACGCCGCCTTCAAACCTCATCAAACTCCAACTTTCTTTTCGTCTACACCTCATATTGTCACTAGACCAGAGGTAACTATATAAGTAGTCTCTCTTCTACTATCACTTTCTGTTACTCAATTGACTCGGGCCTTAAACTGTAATATCATCTTCTTTCCTAATGGTTACATCATGCATGATCTTAGACGAACAGGACGATTGGCACATGCATTGGGACTAATGTGTTAAACAGCCTGGAGGAGTATCCACCCCCTTTCATATAATCCTGCTTCCATACATGTTCATTGCCGGTTTGGTCACCCGTCTTTGCCGACTTTGAAAAAGATTGTTCCCACTTTTGATCCGTTGTCTTCTTTAGTGTGTTGAGTCTGGGTAAGCACCATCACTCAAGCTACCTATCTCGTGTTAATAAAATAATCGATAAACCTATTTCTTTAGTTCATCATGATGTATAGAGCCTTGCCCAGTTGTATCTCAAAATGAATTCGCTATTTTGCAACTTTTATTGATCATTTTTCTAGCATGATTTGATTGTTTTTAATGAAATATAAAAATGATGTCTTTTCAATTTTCTAAACTTTTCGTACTGAAATTAAAACTAATTTGAAATTTCCATTGATTGTTTGCATAGCAATGTCATAAAGTACTTCGGTTTACCCTTTAAGGAGTACATGGAGTAATCTGGTAATATTCATGAATCTTTATGTCCTTATACACCTTAAAAAAATGGATAGCTCACAAAGAAACTAGGCATCTTTTGGAGATTGCACATACCTTTATATTTCACATGCGAGTGTCTGGGCCTTTCTGAGGATTTGTAGTTCTCATTGTATGTCATTTGATTAAGCATATGCCTTTTTTTGTTCAAGATCACAAACTTAGGGATCCAAAACTTGACTCAAAAGCAATTAGGTGTGTTTTTTCTTGGATACTCACGTACCAGAAGCATATCGATGTTATCGTCCAAAGTTAAGACGAATTATTTTTGTTGATGTTACATTTCATGAGTCGTCGTCTCACAAGTTTGAGCCTCAGACCTTTCATACAATCAATGAGATTGTGCTTGATGCACAGAATGAAAGATTACCGGGAATCCTCACATTCCCGGGAATATGATGACTGGGCATCTAATTCCAAGAAACCTTACTTTATTTTGCTTGGCATACTTGATCATTCCTAATAATATAAGTATGTGCAACCGTCGACCATCCAATCGGCGGCCGGATGGCGGATGGCCGATCGACGGTCACCGACCAGTGTAAAGGGGTAGCGGGATAGTCGGCGAGGGCCGGCGGTGGATCAGCGACGAGCGGCATGGCCGACCGGCACCGCAGACTATCATAACACATCTCATGTTAAATGGATATATTTCATGGTAATTAGGATTGACACATGTTTTGGGGAGATAGCATTACAATGAAATGTGATCATTTAATTACCATGGTAATCATATATTCCTGTGAATGTTTTTTACACTTGAGCAAACATGGTAATATTTCATGGTAATCTAGGATTACCATCTAAATTACCGCCTACCAAGTGCACCCTGAGGGGTTTCTTTTAGATATTCTTAATCTTCATACCGCACTAGAGCCTCCTTTTGATTTACCTGTAGCAACTCCCACAGATGTTCCTTTCGCATCACAGCTGCCCCTTATACTAAATCCGAAGATAAATCACCAATGGATGTGCCTTCCACTGTGACTAGGGAGTATGCCCGGTGTGTATATACTAAAGAATCTCAAATACATGCTTTTAACGTCCCCACGACCTTAAGATTCACAAGCATTTAATCTCGATGTTCCTAATGGTTGTAGAGTATTTTTCGTCACCCTATGGAGATCGGTACACGTGCTTCAGGTGTGTAAAGATCTCCTGCACATGGTAGGCAGGGGGTTTATTGATTGTAGGGATCTTGTTTACCAACAGTCACGGACAAAACTGTTGTTAATTACTTTTAGTTTTAACACGAGAGCACCTCCGATTAACAGGTCATACGGATTATGCGAACTCGTTATATGATATGTGCATTTGTGTTTGAAAACGATGTTCATGCCTTTTTGAACAATATCGAGGGCCATCATACGAGGGTCCCGCTGCCCGGTCAGCGGACTGGGGGTCAGGGGGGCTAGCAATCCCCTTGTGGGGCTTTGGACAGTGCCCCAAAAAAGGAAAAAAAATTCAAGAAGAGTTTTGAGTGTGTCAGAGAATTCCGAGAGAGTAAAGAGTAAGGGAAATTACGCCTCAAAGAGGAGTATCCAGTGCGGGTACCTCCAAGAAGAGTTCCTGCATGCGGGTACCTCCTTGGAGGATCCCGCTTGCAGTACCTCCATAGGATCCCCGCTTGTGGGTACCTCCTTGGAGGAACCAGCTTGCGAGTATCTCCATAGGGGTCCCCGCTTGCGGGTTCCTCTTTGGAAGATCCCACTTGCGGATTTCTCTTTGAATGTAAGTGGTGGAAAATCCTTTTTCGGGGATTTCCAAGACGAAAAATACCCCTTAAGGTTATTTCCGAAGCAAACAGACGCAAATTAACTCGCAGGGGCGAGAAGTGGAAAATCCCCTTTTGGGGATTTCCAAGAAGGAAAATCCCCCTTCAAGGGATTTCTGAAGCGGAAAATCCCCTAGAGGGGATTTCCGAAGAGATGGATTTTCTCGCAAGGGCGAGAATGATGAAAGCCGAGAGCTTTCGCCAAGTTCTTTCATTCAAACATGTTTGCTCAGGGTGAATGCAATAGGGTTTCACCCCGAGGGTTCTTCTCCTCTCTTGTTGAAGAAAGTTTGCTCTTTTGTTAAGTTTGGATCTTAGGTTCTTTGAGATGAAACTTTCCTTCAAGAGATGGGTTCCTTTTTAATGGGTTCTATTAAGGAAGGAGCTAGAGAAGATGAGAGGAATCCCTTAAGAAAGAAGAGAGATCTCACCTCAAGAATAAAAGTAGACGCACAAAACCCTAGAGATTGCAAAAGGGTCAAAAGTTGTTATTTCTTCATATGTCTTGCCTTTCATAGGCCTACGCTTTTACATCTTACCCCTTGGGCATTACATAATTGGCCTTTTGCCTTTTCCTTACATTCATGTGCACATGTTTTGCATTTTAGCCATTGGCTTCACAAAAATTTGGTTTTTTGCCCATTTTCTTTACATTGCACTATTTATTTACATATAAAATTTATTTATTACATTTTTCTTTTCTTTCTCTTTCCTCTTGATGACCGGCAGGCAACGCTTGGGCTCGAGGTGGTTTGGACTTGAGCTTACTTGCTTAGTCTTGGGTCGGGTTGGTTAGGCTTGGACCCACTTGTTAGGCGTTGACTTTGACTTTTTGATTTGACTTTAACTTTTGACATTTCGATTTTGGCAAAAAGGGTGTAAATTAATTTCTTACCCCAACAAAGTGCCCCCATCAATAAATGCACATGATATGTAAGCATCGTGTACATGAAATTGAAGGATTCTTTTTTCGTGAAGAGACCGTCTTAATTCCCTTTTAGCGACGAAGAGGTCGATATTTGACTTGCCCCGCTATTTACGGTGTCGATACAGACTTGACTCACTCTGCTTCTTGCGATGTCGGGATATGACTTGCTCCACTTCCTGCGGTGTTGGGACTGGACTTGACTTGCTCCGCTTCTTACGGTGTCGAGATTTGACTTGTTTTCAAGATGGAGCTTGATTCCACCGAGGAGGTCATTGGTTGACTTGATTTCGAGGCGGAGCCTAATTCCAACGTGGAGGTCGATGGTTGACTTGATTCCGAGGCGGAGCTTAGTTCCAATAGTAAGGTCATTGGTTGACATGATTTCGAGACGGAGCTTGATTCTGACGAGGAGGTCATTGGTTGAGTTGGTTGATTCGATTCGATTTGCCTGGTTTGATTTAGGAATGGAATCGACGTCTCTACCACTGAAATTTGGCGCCAACAATAACTCGTCCGCCACTTGGTTTTCATTTGATTTGGAAACGGAGTCGACGTTTCTACCACTGAAATTTGGTTCCAAAAATAACTCGCCCGCCACTCAGTTTTGATTTGCTCAACTTGATTTGATTTTGGAACAGAGTCGATGTCTCTTACCACTGAAATTTGGCTCCAGCAATAACTTGTCCGCCACCCGACTTTGATTTGATTTGCTCCAATCCGGTTCGATGGGACTTTTGATGTTGGAAGCCCCTCCAAGTGGAACTTGGAATTTTGGATTTCTTTAAAGTTCGCAGGATTTGAGTTGAGATTTGAATTAGAGTTAGATTTGGATTTGAGTTTGGAATTTGGAGTTGAATTTGGATTGTTTGCTCGGCGTCAGTATCGCTAACACTAGAATGTGATAACATGAGCGACTCGTTATTCACCTTTAATTTTGGTTGGCATCTGCATCGCTACACTCGAGTGTGGTACCAGGGACGGCTCATCATTCGTCTTTTGAGGATTTGAAATTTGGATATTTGTTCGGCATCGGTAAGTGCGGTACCAAGAGTGACATCATTCACCATTTGAGAATTTGAATATTTGAAATTTTGGATAGCGTCGGCATCGCTAACACTGGAATGTGATTCCAGGAACGACCCATCATTTGCCTTTGGAGTATTTTTTGTTTCCAGTTTGACGACTTAGGGGTCAATCTTGGCTTGATTTCTTCTTTTTGGCACTGTTGGCGCATTTTTGCAGGGCTACTTGAGATTGGCTTGTCCGCAATTTGGAGCACTTACGCATAGTATTTCTTAAGATCTCGGCCGTTGACATGCAGCATGGACCTATTTCCCTCGGCACTTATCAGTTGGTAGGACCATCTATCGAACACTTCTCGATAACGTATGGCCCATCCCAGTTTGGTTCAAATTTTCCTTCGGCCGACCGATTTTCTGAGGACCAATATCAATTAGCCTTTGTTGAAAACACAGAGACGCGTCATTTTGTCATACGCCCATGGCATTTGGGCTCGATACAACTCCAAATGTTGTATGAGTTTTTTTCGAGTGCGTCAAGCACTTCAAGTCGAAGGAGAGCATTTTCCTCCTACGTCAGATTGTGCTGGACGACTATACTTAAACCTGGGATATCCTCGAGGAGGAGGATTGCTTCCACCCGAAGAGTAGTGAGTATGGGATAGACTGTGTTGGAGTACGATGCGGGATATGATATGTCCACAATGCTTCATGGAGCTTGAGATCCTAATCTTTTGTCGGCCAAGGTATTCTTCTTTAAGACCTTGCATAGGGTTTTGTTGAAGACTTCGGCCAACCCATTGGCTTTTGGGTTGTAGATAGAGTATGTCCAATCTATCTTGTGCTAAGAGACGAATCTTGAGATTTTAAAGTTTTTGAACGAAGGCCCGTTGTCGGAAATGATCCGTCGGGTACGCCGAAGCATAGAACGTTATGACTAAAGAATGTCAGGATATTTTCTATTTTGATTTCTCTTAGAGGGACAACTTCGGTCCATCTGGAGAAATAGTCAGAGGCCGTCAGTATGAATATGTGACCCTTAGATGACGAAGGGTCAATTGGACAAACTATATCAGTGTCCCACATTTCAAAAGGCCGCGGCGCTACAATATGATGTAGCGGATCGGGATGCTTGTATATAAAGTTGTCGTGTATTTAACAAAGGCGGCACTTCTTTGCATGTTCTTCACAGTCCCTTATCATTGTGAGCTAGTAATATCCTAACCATTTGATTTGAAGGCGTATCTTAGGACCGGACCGGTGTGCTCCACAGAAGCCTGAGCGGACCTCTTTCTTAACCTTTTAGGTTTCGGCCGAGGGCAGACACCTGAGCCATAGCTAATCGTATGACTTTAGTATAGCGTGTTGTTTACAAATACGTATCGGAGAGCTCTCTTCTTTAGCTGAAACCTCAAAAAAAAATCTTCTGGCAACTTATCATATCGGAGATATTCTATAAAGGGTTCTCTCTAATCATGCTCTTCTTGAGTGGCCAGGGCTTCTTCAGCAAGTGTAACAGTCCTATTTGGATGCAGTAGTTCAAAATTTATCAAGATTCTTTTTCCATAATTTTAGAGCTTTTAGTTAGCTACTAGCATATTTATTTTTTTTGAATTTTTGCCGTAAACAATTTTGATATGGAAAAATCTTCAGTTTTTATATTATATATATAATTTTCTTAGTGGCAGCAAAATATTATTTTGCGTATCTGTTTACTGTTAATATGAGAACAAGAAAATTTGTACTGAATCTCTAAATACGATTAATTGGTGATATATATATATATATATATATATATATATATATTTATAAAAAAAATCTATATATACAAAACAAATCTCTCTCTCTCATACTCACATCTTTCTCTCCCCCGTCTGCTCCTCAAATTCCGTTTTCAAACACCGACCCTCCTCTCGCCACCATCACCGCCGCCGCAACCCTCGACCCCGCTCCTCACTCGCCGACCCTCGCCTCCATCTCCCGCTGCCTTTGCCCTCATCCACATCGCACCGACGCAGCCTCCATCCCTCGTCGCCGCCACAGATCCCGGCCCCCACATCTCATCCGATCACCATCGCCTTCGTCCCCTTCGGACCACCATCTCCGACTCCACCACAACCCCCGGCGACCTGCATCGAACCCTCACCGTCGCCGCAGCCCTCGTCTTCGTCTCGCAGCTGCTCCCATCACACAGATCTCCATCGCTCCCCTGCAGCAACATCACAGCCCTTCCATCGCCAGATCCGAACACTCGACGCTTCCTCGACTCGACCAGGACCCATCCAAACCCTAGCATTTACCATCATCCTCTCTAAGTTTCCTTGATCCCTGTTTTTTTTGAAACAAAAAAAAATAAAATAAATAAATAAAATGAAATGATAACAATGAACATTGAAAGGGAAAATTAGAATTAAAACCGTAAGTTTATATAATTGCGTTTGGTTGTGCGACAGTATTTATGAGAATGATAATAGTTTAACCGATAATAAATTTATCTAAGCGGATCATATAACTCAGATCCCAAGTCGAACTTTAGCTGAGATCGTGCCTCGCATCTTCGTACATCGTTTTCCGTGATCGTTATCCTCAGGCAAGTACTCTTACTCTTTTCTTTTAGTAGATGCAATATCGGCGATTCTCTAAATTAGTTCTTAACCTATGCAAGTTAGTATATTAGAGGAAAGAGGTTTCTTTCACAGTTTTATCATCTGTCATTATCGGAACACTTGCTGATATATTGTTGGCTGTAATCTTGCAACTACAAATTTCATTATAAATTAGGTGCAATTTAGTTGTACAAAATATTGCTAAATATTCCCCATAAAATATGAGTGATTATAGGCATACTGATTTTAAATGTTATAGCTTAGCTAGGATTGAGAATATCTAAATACACAATTAGTGATTTTGTAGTTATCAGTCTTCAAGACTCAATGGCCTAGGTTGGTGTTTTATGTAGCCCAACCTAAATTACAGGCTTGAAGCTGAATAATGAAATGAATAGTTAATTGGAACCATATAGAAGAAAACATATGGGCATAGAAGTTATGAACTTTTTCTAAGACTAATGGTCACATGAATTTTTCTCTCCATCGAGCAATATTTGAAAACCATTTCTTTTGCTAATTACCAACTGCTGCTCGCTTCTTCCTTATGTGATGCTATGACATGATTACCATGCACAAGAATCCTTTTACATGCTTTAACACATTCGAGACTCATGTTGATTTACATATATAAAACACCTGGATTTGACATGTCTATTCATGATCCTTGTTATTTATATTAAAACGGAATCATTAATTGGAATGCTGAACTACATGCCATGACACCACTATTCACCAGTTTTATTTCCATACAATTACCATACCACAAGTTCCTGTCTTTCAGCATTCTTAATTAGTGATTTAGTCTTTACCATAACAGCTATAAATACGCGGGTGTTGGGATAATTTGAGTGTGCGTTCGTACAACAGGATCTCAGGAGTCCCATGCCGGCAGCTCGTACCGGGCTATATCGGTCTCATGTTTACAGCTCGTACCGGGCTATATCGGTCTCATGTTCATTCCACAGTCGGGCCCGTGTTTTCTAGCCCCTGGGGCACCACTCTTGGGTTAGGAATACTCCTGCAGAGGTTGACGCACACACTCAAGCTTGCGATAGAGTAGTTTACCTTTTATTGACCAGTTAGGTTATGACTTAACCTCTTTACCTGTTTGTTCATAGTAGTAATGTATCTATTTATATATATTTGTTTTTACTTGTGCACACGGGCTTTACTACATTCACTTATTCATGTTATCATACCATACGCATACCTTATACGTTGAGTACTTGCTGGAATGTTCTGACATCCCTGAGATTTGCCATCTTAGGTTTAGAGACAGATTTTCAGGCCGAGCAGGACCGCGGCGACTACCAGGACTTTGCTGAAGATCGGTAACCCGTAGGCTTATTTCCCTTTTCAATTAGTTTTTAGCATGTGCGCCCTTATGGGACATTAGGCCTTATGTATCTCTTTTGGATCTTATTTTATTTTCGAATCTATTGTATTGGATCTTTAATCGCATCAATTATCTAGTGGACCCATTTTTAGGATTTCTTGTGGTTTCATTGCAGCATGATTATCAGTATAATTTTTTTGGTATTGGACTTTATTTTGACAGGTTAATCTAGACAGCCTTATGTGACTATGGAAGGATTTTTCCTTACCGTAGGTAGCACGGCTGGCCTTCGTCGCTTTCTGTATTCCGTATTTTGGGAAGCGGGGCGTGACAAGATTTTGTTGGTATCAGAGCCAAGTTAACGTCAAAAGTTAGTCTGGGATCTGCCGACCTTTAGGGTTAGGATCACATGTCTAGGTTTTTCCCAGTATGTCATGCTGCAGATTCCGTTGACTCTGACCGTAGGATTCGGGCGACTTACATAGAGTTACGATATTGTGCTCATGTACCGCGGCATGGATACAATACGGTATTCTGTATGAGTAACTTAGAGTCCTACACTTAATCCGTATCCTTTGAATTGATTATTACATTATCTCTTTGCTTCGCTCAGTTTTAATACTTTGAATTTAAACCTAGTCGTTCGTTTTGACTTCAGAATCATGGCAGAAGAAAATTTGTGAGTATATGGGAGACGTGACAACAATACTGCACTACTTGGAGTTATACGTGGCATGCTAGAGAGTCAACAGCAGCAGACCGAATTGCTACAGGAGGGCCTACTTGCTTCTCAGCAGACCGCTACTGCAGCCCTGAACAAGGTGGCTGAGGTTTGTGAAGGTAGATGTCCGGGTAGCATCGCCAATTTCAGGAGACTACAGCTAGCAGTTTTCACTGGCGCGGGCGGACCACTGGATGCTGAGCAGTGGATTGTCAACATGGAGAATTTGCTGTCAGCCGCCCGGGTTCCTGAAGAGGACAGAGTGGATATAGTCAAGATTCAGCTGCAGGATGTTGCTAGAATTTGGTGGCTCGCAGAAAAGACCAGGTTGAAGAAACCAATTGCATGGACTGATTTCTCTACGGCTTTTCTTGAGAAATTCTTTCCCAAATCGGCCAGGATCGAGATGGAACAACAATTTATCAGTCATCGTCAGAGAGATCGCACAGTGGACGGGGTAGCGGCTGAGTTTATCCGACTCAGTCGTTTCGCTCCTTCTATGGTAGCCCAGGAGGAGGATAGAGCTAGAAGATTCTTACAGTGTCTCACTCTGGAAATACACGAGAAACTAGCTTCACATGATCTGGGGACTTATTCAGAGGTATTAAATGCGGCCCGCAGAATTGAGACAGTTATGGATAAGAGGAAGAAATTTCAGAGTGGAGGATTCAAACGGCCGGTGAATCAAATTTCAGGGAGGATTTGTTAGTATATATGCCCTAGGGGCCATTATTGTATCATACTAGCTTGTATATTACTTAATATAAGCTTGCGATATTCACAGTTATATTAACAGTCTTGCTAAACATGGTAGTACGCTACTTGGTTTATATCTATCTTAATGTGTATATGTTAGCATATCGTGAATACATATTGATAAAGCCCTTAGGATCTTGCTTGACTACCAGCGTTGTGATGGCAGTCACAATAGTGGGGGCTGGGTAGTCTACAAGCACATCCTTTTTCAGGTCTCTGGTCCTAGGATTATCGAGACAGGGCATCGATACTCCGGAGTAGACTAGTGTGTACGCTTCTCATCCCAGCAAGGGAAATGGTCTGTCCCACAGCCATTGGTACGTTGTACTGGAGATAGTATACAGGTGCTCGTTGGGTTACGGGTACACCGGACAGGACTCGCAGGGAACTGTTGGTTGGTATTATACCCGTCGTCAGTTAACAGTTTCCATGTGACATGAGTACAGCATAGTCCGCAGACTTGACACTGCTGCTTCGTCTCGAGTGTGTTCCCACTGTTCTTAGATTGCTACCCTACCACGGCTCAAACGAGTCGTGCAAACAGTTGGGTGCAGTCCCGAAACACTTGGAGGCAGTGGCGGTTAGATAGGATCCGTCTATCCCGGTATTGGGAGTTGATATCACGCTGTGTTTGGAGAGCTATTACGCAAAGTCCCTGGCCAGGGCAAACGAGATTTACTGGTAGGATTTCCAGTAGTTTCTCAAGGTGTAATGGGCTTCACTCCGACACGACTTATACCGCTTTGAGGGGACTGACGCCTGCCGCCCCCTAGGCCCGATATGCGATAGTCCTAGACGAACAGACCGGACTGTACGGAGATTGTCACATCAGGCTCAGTAGGAGTTCGGATGGGTTTCCTCATCGGCCTTCTTATCGACATTTACCTGGAGACCGTTACGTACAGCCAGTACCGCTTGCGGCATGTGGTTAAACCCACTGCCAGCGTAGTGTCGAGTCTTTAGAGTCCCACACAGAGAGTTTCCCTGCTTCAGACGAAACGATATAGAGGTCGTATGGTTTTATGACAGGGTTTGGACACATACGTGTTTTTGTGCACGTACGATGTTCGGACAGTTTTTACTAGCGGGCTTTAGTTTAAGCCAGATTCTAGTATTGGATTATTGGATTTATACAGTCTGAGTATTTCCGTGTTTTCACGGATAGGAGGGGTATTCTCGTAATTACTCGAAAAGCTTCTAGAAGAAAGATGAGGTGGAGAGCTTAGGTGGAATTTGCATTAAATGGATTAGTGACTTATGGTGTGATTCATCCAAATGAGTTAATGAAGCATTTATTGCTTAATGACTCATGAGATGATTCACCCAAAGAGAGTTAATGAAGCATGGTTGATATTATTCATTTTAGATAATTATCATGCTTCATATATTCACAAATGAGTTATAATTCATATCATTCTCGCTTTCACATTCTCTCTCCTCAAGGACCTAACCCTAATCCTCTCATGTGTTGAGATCCTAGAGTTAGCAAGACTAATAGATCCCTAATTCTCTTCTATATCCTCTAGGTTATTTTGATTAGCACTCATAGCCACCTAGTTACCTCAAGTGAGAGGTGAAAGCTTGGAGAAGTAGCTCTCGGGTGGATCTTCTATCACATCGAGAAGGCCGACGAGGAGGTGGACTACAAGGGCAAGAAGGACTTGAATCTTTAGGTATAATCATCTATCATAGTAGCTAATCACTTCTATATAGTTGTCAGTTAGGCTTTAGCAAAGATCCGTAAAGTTAGTCGATGTTAGTTTAAACAAAATGATTGTTTTACCTATTCCGCCTCCCCGCATCATGTGGGGTGTCTAACGTCGACTTACAGTGGTATCAGAGCCTAGCTAAACCATAACTAACATATTAGCAAAGTCGTTAGAAATTCGATCACAAAACGAACCCGAAAAAACATCATTTTCACCATGTTTCTGCCCATTTTAAAACGGGGTCTAAAAATTTTTCAGGGGCCCTTAAAAATAAAAGCAGGGAATTTTAAGAATTGTGAAGAAATTTGGGACTGTGATTCGGCCATAACGCCGCCGATCCAAGCGATCCGCCGCAAATCCGCGGCCGAGTTGACTCCGAATCAACCTAAATTTGCTCAGTTATTCTTTTGTGTTGATATTGTATTTTCTGGGATGATTTGTTTCTGCACAGGTTTTATGTGCACAGGGAATCATTTGGAGTGGATTCATTTGTGTTTGCTTGATCGAAATTCTAAGATGTTTGGCTAACTTGATTATATCTGTGATGTGTTTAATGTGTACGTAAACCTCCCCTAACTGCTAGTATGTCGGTTAGCAGGGGGTTGCACATTTCTGTAATGGTTTTTACTGGTTTGTGAATGTGGACTTGTTGGATTGTCGTGAATGGATAGCCGGGGATGTGAGACGAGTGTTTCTTTCATTCAAATGTAATTTGTAATTTGTTGTCATATTCTTTTGCGGGGCACATCTGGGTTGAGGTTGTAGTCACCGTTGTATTAATTAATTTACTGTTTTCTGCTCCTAGGATAGACCCAAGGTAGGGTGCACAAACTACCGGGTACTTTGAAGTGTTTAGTGGCCTACTCACGTCGTTGAGGGAGACCGCTTCACTTCGGGTACTTGGCGGGTACTTTGCCGTACTCGTAGGGGTATAGGGTGGGGTTTTGGCTATTCATCGCGACTGTGTAATCCGTCTTTCTTTGCAGGCTCAAAAGGAATGCGGATTCGTAAAAAATCCAATATGTTCATCTGTGATCTGGAATGCCTATTATTGCGTCTGACGAATGTACAATATCTATATATGATATCTATTAGGCGTTACTTATGTTTTACACCCGCGCTAACCCAGCCCCCGCTCTGTCGTTAGTTAAGTAACCTAATGGGTGAATGACGGGACCCAGTGGCGAATGCGGATGGCATAAGAGGACGTATTTTCGTTATTTTCTGCAATGATAGGTTAATTGATGGGACGCATTATATTAATGCAAAGAAAATAAACCAAAGTTGAATCGTTGGAACAGTTTAAAAGAAACCACTCGGTTATTTTAAAACAGAAGATATTTTTTAAATTGCGGAGCTTAAACCACTCCTTTTAAAAGCTATCAGGTTCCTTCGATCATATCAAGTTCACTACGTTCACAGTTTCGCCAAAACCATTCGTAGCCCTCCGTCATTTCATTTGGTATTCAGTAGTATTCAGGCTATATATTTTGACCAACGCCAAGGCATAGTGTTTCGTAGCTGCTGGGTATTCATTTGTTGCATAAATAGATGAGTTAGTTTGGGACAGCCGTACTATCATTTGGCCAACGTCAGGGGTATGTACGGGTGGGTTCAAATTAACAAGATAATGATGGGTAGAACTTGACATGTGACTTATGACATTTTAACCAACGCCAAGGTCATAAGAGCATGGGGCAGAAATTTATATCGGAAATTTCTAAAGAAACTGAAATTTGCAAAGAGTTGCATACCATTTGGAGTGTGATAATTTTGGTAGGATTCCTTCAGCTTTATCACACGATGATATTTGGATCCCGATCCTACTGTGAGTATCCGCTACTCATCAGGAGATTCATCACTTAACGATCAATGCTATAAACCAAGTAGGTGTCGAGAAAGGTGTCAGCGGGGCTACGCCCCCAGAGAAAAGAGGTTATTTAATTAAGGAATTTCGCGAAAGCGTCGTAAAACCTCCCTCGAAATACCGACACCGGCCTGGCTGAACGGTTAAGCAAGAATTGTACGGTGAGAATAGTCCTGACTAGTTCTTCCTTTTTAGTTTGAGGAGGGATTCGAGAAACAGTGGGAGCCATCCAGTTTAGATAAACTAAAAACCACTCTAAACTTGCAAGAGCATCATGCTAAAGTGTTCCCTCTCTCTCTCAATTGCAACGACCCAGAACATGACAGGCCTTAAGTTACTATTAGATAAAAATATTTTGACAGGGCCAAACTATAAAGACCGGTTCCGGAATGTCAAGATGGCAATTACTTATGACAAATTGGGGTATGTCGTTACTACTAAGGCACATGTTGTCCCTGGTCCAGAATCCAGTGTCGCGGATAAGGAAATCCGCAAGACCTGGGAGATTGACTGTGCGAAGGCCAAATGCATCGTGCTTGCATCTATGAATAATGAACATCAGATGAGGCACGAGAATATGGATCTTGAATCCATATTTCTCCACACCAAGGAACTGTATGGAGAGCAATCTCGTATAGCTAGATATGAGACCTCGAAGAACTTGTTTCAGTCGAGGCTGGCCGTCGGATCATCTGTAGGAGAACATGTCCTTAAGATGATTGGCTATATAAAAGAGCTCGCGGACCTCGGGACGACATTAGAGAACGAGCTATATACAGACTTGGTTCTTCAGTCCCTTCCTTCCACCTACGCCCAGTTTATTCTGAATTTCAACATTCAAGGAAAAGAAGTTGAACTTCCAGAACTCCTTAACATGTTGAGAAGTGCAGAGGGCACCTTGCAGAAAGCAAGGGAATCACCCACTATATTTGTTCACGGTGCTTCCTCTTCCGGGTCCAAGGTAAAGGCCAAAGGAAGGAAGAAGAAGGCCGCTACCAAACCAAGAGGTGGTGTTGGTAAGGTGGGAGTTAAGGGAAAGGCAAAGGTTGCGGTGCCAGTAGTGGCAAAGGACGAGTGCTTCCACTGTCGTAGGAAAGGCCATTGGAAGAAAAATTGCAAAGCTTGGATTGCCAAGAACCAGGACCCGAAGCAAGTTGTGGCTTCGACTTCAGGTGTGTTTGTAATTGAAAATTGTCTGTCAATCAACTCTACTTCCTGGGTATTGGATACCGGATCAGGATCTCATATATGCAATTCATTGCAGCCACTGAGAAACCGTAGAGTGCTGAAGGTTGGTGATATGACCCTCCAGGTTGCTAACGGAGCTAGCGTGAATGCTGTGTCCGTAGCGGACCATCACCTTGGATTGACGAGTGCACATATTTTGGTTTTGCGCAACTGTTTTTGTGTACCCAGTTTAACGTGTAATATCATATCAGTATCATTGTTATCAAAAGAAGGTTATGATTTCACGTTTGTAAGCGATGTTGTTAACATCCACCTTAATCATGGTTTGATTGGGTCCGGTACACTAGATAACGGTATATACGTGTTAAACCAATTGCAGATTTTCAATGTCCAGAACACACTAAAAAGAAAGCCTCCAGATATAAATCAGGCTTTCTTATGGCATTGTAGACTAGGTCACATCAATGAGACAGGGTTAACTAAGTTACATAGAGAAGGATATTTGAATCCGTTCGAATATCAATCTTATGCCACTTGTCAATCATATCTCAAAGGAAAGATGACAAAAACTCCATTCACTGGACATAGAGTAAGAGCAGCAAGCTCTTAGGACTCATACACAGCGATGTATGTGGTCCAATGTCTACACATGCAAGAGCTGGTTTTTCATATTTCATTACTTTTACGGATGATTACTCTAGGTATGGATTCATTTTCTTAATGAAACATAAATCCGAGGCCTTTGAGAAATTCCGAGAATATAAGAATGAAGTAGAAAACCAAACCGGCAAAAGTATCAAGACACTGAGATCTGATCGAGGTGGTGAATACTTAAGTGCCGAGTTCCAGGATTACCTAAAATAGAAAGGAATTCTCTCTCAGCTTACTCCTCCATACACTCCACAGCATAACGGTGTATCGGAAAGACGGAACCGAACCCTATTGGATATGGTACGTTCTATAATGAGTAATGCTGAGTTACCGTGATCTTTCTGGGGTTATGCACTAGAATCAGCTGCATATCTTTTGAACAGGGCTCCTACCAAGACCGTGCCTACCACACCATATCAGATATGGAGTGGGAAGGAACCCTATCTTCAGTATCTGAAGATATGGGGATGTCCAGCTTTTGTTAAAAAGCAGCATGCGGACAAACTCGAGGCACGATCAGTACAGTGTAAGTTTGTGGGATATCCAAAGAACTCCATGGGGTATTTCTTCTATTACGCAGAGGAACAAAAGGTATTTGTTTCTCGTAATGCCCATTTTCTAGAACAGCGGTTTTTTTAGAAAAGGAAAAAAGTGGGAGCGCAATAGAACTGGAAGAAATTCCGGAACCACAAACTACTACTTAAAGTTTGGTAGAACCAGAAGTTTAAGAAGAACAGGACATTCCCGCACCCCTTCGCAGGAGTAGTAGGCCGTCTCATCCGCCTAAGAGATACTACGGTTTTCTCATAGACGGGGATAGAGAAGATTGCATCATTGATAATGATGAACCTACTAGCTTCCAGCAGGCCATCCAGAGCGGCGACTCAGTAAGATGGCTGGATGCAATGCGGAACGAAATGGAGTCCATATACACCAACAAGGTATGGACTTTGGACTTTGCTCCAGATGGGGTAAAACCCATAGGATGCAAGTGGATTTTCAAGAAAAAAATTGGTGTAGATGGACAGGTGGAAACCTATAAGGCTAAACTTGTTACAAAGGGTTTTCGTCAAAGACCTGGTTTGGACTATGACGAAACTTTTTCTCCAGTGGCTATGCTCAAATCCATTCAGATCCTTCTTGCCATTGCCGTCTTCCATGGTTATGAGATCTGGCAGATGGACGTAAAGACGGCTTTTCTAAATGGTAATTTAGAAGAGTGTGTCTATATAGATCAGCCAGAAGGTTTCAATCAGAGTGGGAGCAGCGGGAAAGTGTGCAAGTTGCTTAAGTCCATTTATGGACTAAAGCAGGCATCGTGGAGTTGGAACATCTGTTTTGATGAAACGGTCAAGAAATATGACTTTATCAAAAATCCAGATGAACCATATATATAGTAAAATTGTAGAAGGAACTGTCGTATTCCTCGTACTGTACGTAGATGACATTCTCTTGATAAGAAATGACATTCATATGCTACAATCTGTCAAAGGATTCTTGTCACACGGGTTCTCCATGAAAGACCTGGGTAATGCCTCATACATTCTGGGAATCCGGATCTGTCGTGATAGATCCAAGAGAATGTTGGGACTTTCGCAATCCAGGTATATCAACACTATACTGAAAAGATTCAGTATGAAAGATTCTAAGCGCGGTAGTTTACCGGCTTGTCACGGAATCACCCTATCCAAAGAGATGTCTCCCAAAACTGATTTGGAAAGGGATCGCATGTCAATTATACCCTACACTTCTGCGGTAGGCTTTATAATGTATGCGATGTTGTGCACCAGACCAGATGTAGCTTACGCACTGAGCGTGGTAAGCCGGTATTAGTCAGACCCAGGGGAGAAGCACTGGATAGCAGTAAAGAACATTCTCAAGTACCTGAGAAGGACTAAGGATATGTTCTTGGTTTACGGCGGAAAAGACCTCAAGATTGAGGTTTTTGCTGATTCCAGCTTCCAGAGTGACAAGGATGACTCCAAGTCCATGTCAGGTTATGTCTTTACCCTCAATGGAGGGGCGGTGTGCTGGAAGAGTTCCAAGCAGGACACCGTTGCTGACTCGACGATGTAAGCGGAGTATATCGCTGCTTGCGATGCCGCAAAAGAAGCAGTCTGGATGAAGAAGTTCCTAACAGAACTTCGGATGGTTCCATCCATTGTTGATCCAATACCTCTGTATTGTGACAACGGGGCTATAGCTTTAACAAAAGAACCCAGGTCCCATCAGAAGTCCAGACACATCTTAAGGCGGTATCACCTGATCATGGAGATCATAGATCGGCGGGAGATCGAGGTCTGGAGAGTTGTTATAGAGGAAAACACTGCAGATCCATTCACAAAGGCCTTACCCCAGACTCAGTTTGAGAGGCTATTCGAGATGATAAGTCTTCGATACGCCAGTATATGGCCCTAGTGCAAGTAGGAGATTGTTAGTGTATATGCACTAGGGGACATTATTGTATCATACTAGCTTGTATATTACTTAATGGAAGCTTGTGATATTCACAGTTATATTAACAGTCTTGCTAAACACGGTAGTACGCTACTTGGTTTATATCTATCTTAATATGTGTATATGTTAGCATATCGTGAATACATATTGATAGAGCCCTTAGGATCTTGCTTTACTACGAGCGTTGTGATGGCAGTCACACTAGTAGAGGCTGGGTAGTCTACAAGCACATCCTTTTTCATGTCCCTAGTCGTAAAATTATCGAGACAGGGCATCGATACTCTGGAGTAGACTAGTGTGTACGCTTCTCTTCCCAGCAGGGGAAACGGTCTGTCCCACAGCCATTAGTACGTTGTACTGGAGATAGTATACAGGTGCTCGTTGGGTTACGGGTACACCGGACAGAACTCGCAGGGAACTGTTGGTTGGTATTATACCCGTTGTCAGTTAACAGTTCCCAGGTGACATGAGTACAGCATAGTCCGCAGACTTGACACGGTTGCTTCGTCTCGAGTGTGTTCCAACTGTTCTTAGATTGCTACCCTACCACGGTTCAAAGGAGTCATGCAAACAGTTGGGTGCAGTCCCGAAGCACTTGGAAGCAGTGGCGGTTAGATAGGATTCGTCTATCCCGGTATTGAGAGTTGATATCGCGCTGTGTTTGGAGAGCTATTACGCAAAGTCCCTGGCCAGGGCAAACGAGATTTACTGGTAGGATTTCCAGTAGTTTCTCAAAGTGTAATGGGCTTCACTCCGACACGACTTATACCGCTTTGAAGAGACTGACGCCTGCCGCCCCCTAGGCCCGATATGCGATAGTCCTAGACGAACAGACCGGACTGTACGGAAATTGTCACATCAGGCTCAGTAGGAGTTCGGATGGGTTTCCTCATCGGCCTTCTTATCGACATCTACCTGGAGACCGTTACGTACAGCCAGTACCGCTTGCGGCCTGTGGTTAAACCCACTGCCAGCGTAGTGTCGAGTCTTTAGAGTCTCACACAGAGAGTTTCCCTGCTTCAGGCGAAACGATATAGAGGTCGTATGGTTTTACGACAGGGTTCGGACACATACGTGTTTTTATGCACGTACGATGTTCGGACAGTTTTTACTAGCGGGCTTTAGTTTAAGCCAGATTCTAGTATTGGATTATTGGATTTATACAGTCTGAGTATTTCCGTGTTTTCACGGATAGGAGGGGCATTCTCATAATTACTCGAGAAGCTTCTAGAAGAAAGATGAGGTGGAGAGCTTAGGTGGAATTTGCATTAAATGGATTAGTGACTCTCATGGTGTGATTCATCCAAATGAGTTAATGAAGCATTTATTGCTTAATGACTCATGAGATGATTCACCCAAAGAGAGTTAATGAAGCATGGTTGATATTATTCATTTTAGATAATTATCATGCTTCATATATTCACAAATGAGTTATAATTCATATCATTCTCACTTTCACATTCTCTCTCCTCAAGCTCTCTCTCTCTTCAAAGACCTAACCATAATCCTCTCATGTGTTGAGATCCTAGGGTTAGCAAGACTAATAGATCCCTAATTCTCTTCTATATCATCTAGGTTACTTTGATTAGCACTCATACCCACCTAGTTACCTCAAGTGAGAGGTGAAAGCTTAGAGAAAGAGCTCTCGGATGGATCTTCTATCACATCGAGAATGCCGACGAGGAGGTGAACTACAAGGACAAGAAGGACTTGAATCTTTAGGTATAATCATCTATCATGGTAGCTAATCACTTCTATATAGTTGTTAGTTAGGGTTTAGCAAAGATCCGTAAAGTTAGTCAATGTTAGTTTAAACAAAATGATTGTTTTACCTATTCCGCTTCCCCGCATCATGTGGGGTGTCTAACGTCGACTTACAGGATTCCAGTTAGACAGCATGGAGGAGTTCAGATGAAGCGTACCGCAACCCTACCACAACGAGAACCTCCGGTTTGTGGATACTGTCAGATATCGGGACACGTCGAGAGAAATTGCCGCTGCGCTAAGGGTCTAAGTCTGATTTGTGGTGCTAGTGACCATCAGATTGAGAGTTGTCCTAGGACAGCTGAGCGCAACCAACCTCAGAAAGGACTTGTCCCTCATAAGCAACTTTTTGATCAGAGGCGAGGAAACACAGGTAGTGGACAGGGGCGAGCCTTTACCCTGACAGCTGAGCAGGCGGAAGCGTCGGAAGATGTCGTTTCAGGTAACATTCTAATTTGTTCTGTTCCTGCTATAGCACTTTTCGATTCCGGGGCATCACACTGTTTTTTGTCTTTGGGTTTTACCACAACACATTCTATTACCCACAAAACACTGACTAGAGGTTGGGACATTCACATTGGAAATGGAGTAGTTACCACCAACCTAGAGTGCAAGCTTTGTCCGGTAGTGATTTGCGGCAGGGAGCTTTTCACAGATTTCCTGTTGATCGGGACCGGTAGCTATGATGTCGTCTTAGGAATGGATTGGTTGGGCACCTTTCACGCACATATTGATTGTCGGGCCAAAACTGTAAACTTTCACATTCCTAACCACCCAGAGTTCGTGTTCAATAGGGGAGCAAATCTCTGGGACCCATAAAGTTTAGAGCAAAGCCGACGTGCGGCATACTAGCGTCAATAGAAGTTGATATGAGTTCGGCACCGGTCATAGTTCGGGAATTTTTGGATGCCTTTCCTGAGGACTTAGCCTCGTGCTTTAGGGTTTTCGATAGAATTATTACCAGGAACGGCACCGATTTCTAAGTCACCCTACAGGATGGCACCAGTTGAATTGGCGGAATTGAAAAAGCAGATAGAAGACCTCCTCGGCAAAGAATTCATTCGCCCGAGTACTTCTCCGTGGGGCGCTCCAGTTTTACTAGTAAAGAAGGACGGCTCGTTACGCATGTGCATTGACTACCGAGAGTTGAACCGGGTTATGATTAAAAACAAGTACCATATACCTCGGATCGATGATTTGTTCGATCAATTATGTGGTGCTCGAGTGTTCTCTAAGTTGGATCTTCGGTCAGGATACCATCAAGTTCGTGTTAAAGCGGAGGATGTATGCAAGACAGCCTTCATAACTCGATACGGTCAATTCTTGGTAATGCCATTTGGTGTTACAAATGCCCCAGCCGTGTTCATGGATTTAATGAACCGAGTTTTTTCTCAGTACCTTGATCAGTTTGTCGTAGTTTTCATCGACGACATTCTTGTGTACTCCAAAAGCAAGGAGGAGCATGCCGAGCATTTGAGGATCGTGTTGCAGATACTGAGACAGGAAAAGTTATACGCCAAGCTTAGTAAATGCGAATTTTGGCTTGAACAAGTTCAATTTTTGGGCCGCATCGTTTCTGGAGACGGTATATCAGTAGACCCGGCAAAGATTGAAGCAGTGAAAGATTGGCCAGCACCAAAGTCAATAGCGGAGATTAGAAGTTTCTTGAGACTCGCAGGCTACTCCGCAGATTTGTTAAAGATTTTGCATGAGCGGCTGAGCTGTTGACAAGACTTACTCGAAAGGGGGTACCATTCGTATGGTCAGAAGAGTGCAACCGAGCGTTCGAATTATTGAAGGAGAAACTCACAACTGCACCCATATTGACCGTACCAGATGGGACAGGAGGATTGGTGATTCATAGTGACGCTTCCGGCAAGAGACTAGGCTGTGTCTTGATGCAATGTGGGAGTGTTGTTGCTTATGCCTCGCGTCAACTGAGGATGCACGAGAAGAATTACCCAACTCACGATTTAGAGTTGGCCGCAGTGATCTTTTGCTCTGAAGATTTGGAGGCATTATCTTTTGGGAGAACGATTGGAAATTTTTACGGACCACAAGAGCTTGAAATATGTATTCACGCAGAAGGAGCTAAATATGAGACAGCGCGGGTGGTTGGAATTCATGGCTGATTATAATATTGATTTGCAATATCATCCCGGGAAGGTAAATGTGGTACCGGATGCTCTCAGTCGGAGACCAACAGCGATGTGGTTGTCTGGCCAGAAGGAACTCAACGATGAATTTCGAAGACTCAATTTAGAAATGGTAGAGCAGGGGACGCACGGACAGTATTGGCAACTACAAGTGCAGTTTTCGTTAGTAGATCGTATTAAGGCTGTACAGGCTGGGGACCCGCAATTGCAGAAGTTCCGCGGGTTAGTAGAGGCCGGATTGAGGACAAATCTATTAATACACGAAGATGGCTCATTAAGATTCGGCAGTCGATTATGCGTGCCAAAGGGCAAGGTTCGAGAGGAAGTGTTGAAAGAAGCACTCAGTTCAGCCTATTCGGTGCACCCGGATGGCACCAAGATGTATAGAGATGTTAAACAACACTTTGGTGGAATGGCATGAAGAGAGAGATTGCCTGCTATGTGTCAAAATGCTTGGTGTGCCAGCAGGTGAAGGCCGAACATCAGCGAGTGGCAGGCCTGTTGCAACCACTTCCCATTCCCTAGTGGAAGTGGGAACACATCACTATGGACTTCGTGACAGCTTTACCGCGGAGTCCTAAAGGCAATAATGCTATTTGGGTCATCGTCGACTGTCTCACAAAGACGGCGCATTTTCTACCCTTTCGAGTGGGACAATCGACGGAGACATTGGCAGAGAAATATATGCAAGAGATCGTACGGTTACATGGGGTGCCTATCACCATAGTATCAGACCGAGACACGAGATTCCTCACATTTCTGGAGAAGCTTACAAAAGAGTTTAGGCACTCGTCTCCGTTACAGCACAGCTTACCACCCCCAGGCTGACGGACAGTCTAAATGTACGATACAGATATTAGATGACATGTTGAGAGCATGTACGCTAGATTTCAAGGGATCGTGGGAGGATCACCTTCACCTGGTTATTGACCAGTTAGGTTATGACTATTCACCAGTTTTATTTCCATACAATTACCATACCACAAGTTCATGTCTTTCAGCATTCTTAATTAGTGATTTAGTCTTTACCATAGCAGCTATAAATACGCGGGTGTTGGGGTAGTTTAAGTGTGCGTTCGTACAACAGGATCTCAGAAGTCTCATGCCGGCAGGGCTATATCGGTCTCATGTTTACAGCTCGTACCGGGCTATATCGGTCTCATGTTCATTCCACAGTCAGGCCCGTGTTTCCTAGCCCCTGGGGCACCACTCTTGGGTTAGGAATACTCCTGCAGAGATTGACGCACACACTCAAGCTTGCGATATAGTAGTTTACCTTTTATTGACCAGTTAGGTTATGACTTAACCTCTTTACCTGTTTGTTCATAGTAGTAATGTATCTACTTATATATATCTGTTTTTACTTGTGCACACGGGCTTTACTACATTCACTTATTCATGTTATCATACCATACGCATACCTTATACGTTGAGTACTTGCTGGAATGTTCTGACATTCCTGAGATTTGCCATCTTAGGTTTAGAGACAGATTTTCAGGCCGAGCAGGACCGCGGCGGCTACCAGGACTTTGTTGAAGATCAGTAACCCGTAGGCTTATTTCCCTTTTCAGTTAGTTTTTAGCATGTGCGCCCTTATGGGACATTAGGCCTTATGTATCTCTTTTGGATCTTATTTTATTTCTGAATCTATTGTATTGAATCTTTAATCGCATCAATTATCTAGTGGACCCATTTTTAGGATTTCTTATGGTTTCATTGCAGCATGATTATCAGTATAATTTTTTTGGTATTAGACTTTATTTTGACAGGTTAATCTAGACAGCCTTATGTGACTATGGAAGGATTTTTCCTTACCGTAGGTAGCACGGCTGGCCTTCGTCGCTTTCCGTATTCCGTATTTTGGGAAGCGAGGCGTGACAGCAAGAAAGTTCTCTTGTTCCAGCATTCCTCCACGCTGGTAAGTTGGAGGTAGAATTTGTCGGCTTCGAACCATAATTAGAATATCATCTATATCGGGATCAGCCAATTCTTTCGCTGGGCGAGCGAGTACTTCAGCTTTTCCGTTCAACGTTCTTGGGATTTTCATCAGTTCGAAGCTGACAAACTGTTTCATGAGTTTCACGACCCGGCTTCTGTATCGAACCAACTCGGGCTTGTATACTTAGTAGTCGCCACTTGGTTAACGACCAGCTGAGAATCTCCATGAACACGCAGCCGGGTGATCCCTATTTCTATGGTGAGTTCGAGACCAACTATCAGTGCATCATACTCAATCTCGTTGTTTATGTAAGGCTCAGTACGAGCGAAAGAATATCATACAGTAGCGTGAGAAACACCAATCCTATCCCGGCTTTTACTTACGAGATACTTGATTTTCTGGAGGACCTCATTGATGAGGCTCCGTCGAAGTATATATCCCAGCATGGCTCGTTATTTTCGAGGTGTAGCATATATTCATCAGGTAGCTCGCAATTTAGCGGCGACCCTTCCGGTATGGGATGAGCAGCGAGGAAATCAGCCAAAGCTTGCCCTTTTATTGCTTTTTGAGTATAGATTATATCGAACTCGAGCAGCACAACAACCCATCTGGACATTCTACCCGTCAAGTTTGCTTATCATGGGATATTTCAGCGGGTCGATCCTGGAGATCAGCATAACCCGAAGAGCGGCAGATAGAGTCTGAGCTTCTTTACGGCGAATATCAGAGCCCAACAATACTTTTCGATCGGGGCATAGTTGTGCTCTGCCCCAACCAATGTTCGGCGGAGATGGTAGAGAGCGTTTCTTTCCCCTCCTTATTTTGAGCGCGGAGCACGCCGAGTGATCCGTCCAGTGCAGCAGTGTAGAAGATCAGTGGCTTGTTTGGAATAGGAGCAACAAGCACTCGAGGGTGCAAGAAGTATCGCTTGATGCTTTCGAACATACATCCTGACATTAGGCGTCCCAAACGAAAGAAGCATCTTTCTTCATAATCTTTGAGAAAGGTTGACATCTTCCAGATAGGTTTGAAATGAACCGCCGTACATAAGCGAGCTTGCCTTGAAATGACCTTAGCTGCGTCAAATTCTTTGAAGGAAGTATCTCCATGCTTGCTTTTATCTTTGAAGGGTCAATTTCGATCTCTCAATGCCAGACTATAAAGCCCAAAAACTTTCCTGATGACACGCCGAAAGCGCATTTCAAAGGATTCATTTTTAGATTATACTCCCTCGGCCTTATGAAGACGATTCGAAGATCTTGGATGCAATTGGCCGTGACTTCATTCTTGACGACCAGATAGGATTCAACGACTTTATGAATCAAGTCATCGTAGATCCTTGTCATTGCTCTTTGATTTGTGGCGCCCGCGTTCTTTAATCCGAACGGCATGACTTTGTAACAGTATATGCCAATTGGAGTTCGAAACACAGTATGTCTCATCTTCAGGCGACATTTTAATTTGGTTGTATCCGGACAAGCCATTCATGAAGGTGAACAGCTCGTAACTTAGAATGTCGTCGACCATCATTTCCATGATCGGCAGTCGGAAATCGTCTTTGGGGCATGCATTGTTGAGGTCTTTGAAGTCGACGCAAACTCGGATCTGCCCATTTTTCTTCTTTACTGGGACAATGCATGTGATCCAATCTGCATACTTCTCTTCGCTGATGAAGCCGGCATCGACGAGTTTCTTAGTTTCCTCGATGATCTTTTCTTCCGGCTCCCTTCTCATTCTCCAAAGAGCTTGCTTGATCGGCTTGGCATCAGGAGATATAACCAGGTTATGTAAGGCCACCTCAGAAGAGAGGCCAGGCATTTCTTTGTACGTCCACGCGAAACAGTCGATGAACTCATGCAGTAAGGTGAGTATTTGTTCTTTTACTCCTGCTGGCAAAAGCGAGCTAATGTATGTCGGTCGGGGATTACCGGGTGTGTTCCCATGTCGATTTTAGTTAACTCATCGAAGGTTACTTATCCGCCATCTTTGAGCTCTTGAGGGGCTTCTTCCGGCTCGGTCAACTCGTCAACGTCCCCAGGAATTTCGCTGGTTTCGTTAACATGAATCATGTAGCAGGAGTTGACATCGGACTGGATAAAGCCTATACCTCGTCTGTCTGGGACACGTCCGTCGACGAATGGCCGGGCTTGAAGCGGGTGCTATAGCCTTTCATAGAACTTTGCATCAGAATCCGTTTGATATAACCGGCATCCACACTTCTTAAAATATTCTCGCATCTTGAAAGCATAATATCGAGAATTTAGGACATCTCTTATCCTTCTTTCATATGGAAAGCATATCAGTGTCGAGTCATTAGGGTGCACAACAGAATCTGACACATAGAACAAGATGCCTCTTTGCCCATTCTTTCTTCCGGGAATATAAAAGGTTTTCAATTGATTTACAGTTGAGACTGGCAGAGAATCGCGTTCTTTATACATTTGCTCCGGGACTCTTGTGATGGTCAACGACCCTTCTGTGATTTTAGGGGTTTCCCATAGCTTCGCTTTATGGATAGGATCTTGCATGCAGGACAAATCCTCAGCGTCTGATTCATCGGTGTCACTGCCGAAGTGTGGACGAACTTTAGTAGGTTTAAAGCTGAGGGATGGACTTTCAACATCAAACTCGTCAGTGTCGCTGCAAAATGCAAGCAACACTCGAGAAGTCTTGGTTTTGGAGATAGCGATCAGCTCTGACTTGCTCTTGGAGTTCAGAGCCGTTTCGTCTTCGGCAGGCTGCGGCGCATCATCTCGGGGATTCATGAAGTATCTAGAATCCTCATACTGGACTTCATGGACACCGAACGGTTGTATGTCTCAGTCAATACGCTTTTCTTTGCCATATTTGGTGTATTTCTTGCATTGATGGAGAGTTGATAGGACAATACAGTAGTCATGAAGCCACGGTCGTCCCAAAAGGATCTTTATGATGTATCGGCATCGATAACATATATCTTCGCCTTTATTTGCAGATCTCCGAACTTGATTGGCAGAGCAATGGACCCCAGGACTTGCTGACGGTTCTGATTGAAACCCTGGATGATGATCATTTCCTTTGTCGAACATCCATCGATAAACTCTTCAAAGTCTGAAGGTTCATGATGCTTACTAAGAATCTTGGGTCAATCAATATGCGATTAATCATGTCTCCTACATTGTATCCTGTTACATAGAGCGGCATGTGATGAAGCATAGTGCAATTTTTTATTACATGCTTCAATTATTTCATTTTGAGCCATATGATATTTTTCCATACTTAAACTTTTCATTATCATTCTCACATTCTCTCTTCATTTCTCTCCTTCTTCCTTCTCTTTGCTTTAACCTCACATGAGTTGCGAATCAAAAGGTTAGAGCAAAATCATAATCCAATATTTAATCTCTACATCATCTTAGTGATCTCTTCTAGCAAACTTGATCTCTAAGTTGAACTTTTGTGAAGAGTTTGTAGCTTGTTCGATAGCTCTCGGGTGGATCATCTTGGATCATGAGGTGGCCGGAGATTGAGCTCATTGCAACCACAAGGAGCCTAGAAGTCACATTCAAGTGAAGCCCTGAAGGACCGGTTCCATTAGGTATAAAACTATCATAGTAGATTAGATCACTCGATGGTTTTTGCTAGTTAAGGTTTAAGCACTAATCTTGGGTTATGTGGGTGTTGCATGTAAAAAAATTATTGTTTTCCACTTCCGCCTCCTCACAAGTGTTGTGAGGTGTGCAACATCCACTAACATGTGATGCTCGGCCATTCATAGTAGCAAGTCTTCATCTTTGAATGCGACAGATGCTGTGTACAGAGCGTACCGAGCTTCTTTCATATTGATTTCAACGAATTCAGGGTTTTCCAGAGCGTAAATGAGAACATCTCTATAGGACAAGAGCATCATAAACGCTCAGGAGATATGGAAGTTCCCGGAGATGTGCTAGGACGTTGTAGTCTATTAGGGGAGAACTCGAATCTTTATGGGCTGGCTCTCCATTGTCCACTTCAGCTGCAGTTTGCTTTTCCTTTTCTTTCAGGGAATTGCTCAGTTTTGGTGGTAACACCATGCCGCTTCAGAGCTAGATGTGATTGACCTTTATAGCAAATTCATCTTCTTTAGAGAAACAGATATCTTCCTCAAAAAACGCTCTAAGATGAATGGTGTAGCAAGTCACTACCGAAATCTCATCATTAGCATTGTTTTCCAATTCTTCTAGCATTTCTGCCGATTCATTAAGGAAGAATTTCTTCAATATGATGAGGGCTCTTTCCTTTTACATATAGTTCTCGAGGGAATCGATATATTTTTGGATAACCGATTTTCTAGCTGATGGCTTTCCAAGTTAGGCCGCGTTCTTCTTTTTCTTCTTATTATGGAACTTGATATTCTTGGACTTTGAACTTGATCGAACCGAATTGATGGCCGAGGAAACGGACTCTATTTGGCTCTCCCACTCAATCTCTAGCTCATTTTGAATCAACTTCAATATTTTCCTCATCTTTTTAGACAAGCACGTGTCCCATAGAGGCCAAGACAGACATCATTTCTTTAAGAGGACGATTGAGTCGTTCGGCTTCCGTCTGGGTGAAATTAGTGGTCACGACTTGATTGTCCACTAACACACCTTTAAACAATGAGATCACCCATGTCTTGTACAACCCAATCCTTCAAGACGGCAATCTTCGATGGTATCGCTCAATTTACTATGATATACAGTATTTGGATTATCGGTCTTGCCTGGTTCATGGGGTTGCTTTGACTCTGGTAATTGTAAATCGTTGTCCAGGACATCCTTGAATATTTTGCAGACTTTGTCCCTTCAAAAAGAGTAGACCTTATTCTTCTTTTCTTCCAAAGTCGCTCCTCTTCCCAACGCTGGCTTTCGAGGCTGGTCGGTCTTTACTCCGGTCATTTCTTGCTTACCCTGGTCAACAGATGCATTGAAAGAGTAAGTATTCTTGGAACATCCGCTCCTGCGATTGTCGTCCTTCTGGTACTTAGATTTGTTATTAATTTGGTGGTCTGAGATGGACTCAGGACTCGCGTGTTCCAACATCTGAACCTTTTTGTTCAGCTCCTGGAATGTTTTGAGACCCGCTGTGCATAATGAAGCAATCCAGTTATCGATATTTCCCATAAAAAGGCTGACAGCTTCCTCCTGCTCTAATGGTTGTTCGCATTTGATGCTAAGATTACGCTACCGGGTTATGTAATCCGTGACACTTTGTTCTCTTTTCGTTTTCACAAGGTCGGCAATAGCGATTTTATTGCTGACACTCATGAATTTTTGCTTGAACAGAAACTCCATCTGAGCAAACGTCATGACCGAGTCGTCCGGAGTACCAGTCGAAAGCATCGGTCAGACTATTGACAAATTATTTGAGGAGCATGACATCATTGCCCTTAGTATTTTCGCACGATGCTTTAAAGTGAGCAATGTGCTGATTGACATTTCCCGTCCTATCAAATCTTTTGAATTTGGGGACGACATAACCGCTAGTAAATTCCACGAGATCATATCGTGCGGGGTACGGTCTTCCACTGCTGCTACAGTTTTTCTGTCCTTCGGCTTCAGCCACTAACGTTTTGCCTTTGTTGACGACCAAATCCATGATCTTGCCATTTGTTGGTGTGTCATCGTCAAGTGTCGAGACTTCCCTTGTGGCTCAATGTGGCCGACTTTCCTGAAGATATCCCACCTTCGGGCTAATGGGAATAGTTGTCGGCCGTTTCGGGACGCCGCTGCCCGGCTCATGAATAGAGCCTTGCGCTTGTTGGGAATGCACCCGAACGACTTGGGTAGTAAGCTGCATCATGACACATCAAATCATTGATTTTGGAATAAGACTCGGTCAACTTCTTGTCTTTGTTCTTAAGTTGTTTCTGAATGTCTCGAAGCAACTCTCGTTCTGCTGGCTTGGGGAGGAAAGTAGGCTCTTCATCGTCGCCCGAATCCTCATGAATCCCAGCCTCTATTTACTTAGCTGCCCCACCAAAAGAGTTTTCATCATCGCTTAAGACATGCTGAGACTGGGAAGTGGGCCACCTCCAAACCAAGTTGGGGCTGGGGAGCGTTGCCCGCTTCTTTACTCTTATTATGAAGGTTATCGCTGGGTCCCGACATATAGACCGTGTGGATCGTGTATCCACCCGAGTCTTCCTTATTAGCAGCGATGTTCGTTGGCCTTCTAGACCGTCATCGTGGACCATCCTTCTCGAAAAAATAAGCGACTAAAGACAGTCGGTCGGGCTGGAGTCTTGAGCAAAGCTGGTACCCTTTGCTTGAATTCTCCACGTCGCTTTCGCACAGTGAGGAGCGCTTGGTACACTTAATGAGGCAGTATCATGCCTTCGGTATTGGGATTTAGACACATTTCTTCACAGCTCTGTTCGAATTGTCGTCTGCTTGATTTTTACAATCATGGCATTTTTATGAACCCGGTTTAAGGGATCGAAAGAGTCATTGATTTTCAAGGCAGACTTGGCTATTGTCGCAGGGTAACCCTGTTCTTAGAACCTCACGAACTCCAACTGAGCAGAAGCCTTAGCCCTCTTGTTGGCTGTGTATCTGAGTCGTTTCTGCCTTAGCTTTTCAGTTTTAAGGGCATAGCGGTGGAAGCGGTTGTAAGCCGATTGACAGAGATTTTGGAGAAGACGCTTGGACGCCTCAGTTTGCCCGAGACGCCTTGCAGTCCCTTGTTGAGTTGACGGTCCTGCCCCTAGCTGGGGCGACAAAGAGTCGTTCAAAAACATACTTGCGTTTGGGCTCAAACGCCCTCGCAACCACAACATTCGGCCTCCTCCTTTGGAAGCTGGTTTGCTCACTATTAGAGCCTCTGAGGTAAGAGGTCCTATGGCTGGGACGAATGAGATGGACCCGAACTACAGCGGCGCAACGTCCATTATTGCATAAGTTCTGACAGAAGTCACTCAGGCCGTTGCCCTGATTGTGTAAGTGACAGAGGTCACGTCAGAAGCTGAGTTTGCCTTTGGAGACATCATTATTGAACTGTATATTGTTGATTGCAGTTGAAAGTTGATGATCTGCATTAAAGAGCATGATTTCAGTACAAACGATGCATATGTTCAATGAGTTCGCATGATAAGATGGGAGTAAAGAGAAGTCCTACTGGGCGTGCCAGAATCTGTAGAGTGTTTTCATCACCTCATGGATGTGGATGATCACGTGCTTCAGGCGTGTACAGATTCCTCTGCACATGGTAGGCAAGGGGGTTTATTGATTGTGGGGATCATATTCTCTAGCAGTCGTAGGCAAAACTGATGCTAATTACCTCTCGTTTTGACATGAGAACTCATTCTGTGATATGTGCATTTGTGTTTGAAAACGATTTCAGGCCTTTTTGAACATATTAAGGGCCATCATACGGGATCCCGCTGCCCGATCAACAGGCGGGGGTCCTGTTGGAACTAGAGGCAGCACCGTGAAAGGGGAATTTTTTTCAAGGGAAAACGTTTTGAGTGTGTCGGGGAATTCCGAGAGGGTAAAGAGTAAGAGGAAAATTACCCTTCAAAGAAGGGTATCCTTGGAGGATCCCGCTTGCGGGTACCTTCTAAGGAACCTCCATCGGGGTCTTCGCTGCGGGAACCTCCTTAGAGGATCCCGCTTGCAGGTATCTCCATGAGGGTCCCCGCATGTGGATTCCTCTTTGAGGGTAAGTAATGGAAAATCCACTTTCGAGGATTTCCAAGACGGAAAATCCCCTTTAAGGGGATTTCCGAAGCGGAAAATTCCCTTGCGGGGATTTCCGAAGTGGCGGATTCTCTCGCGGGGGCGAGAAGTGGAAAATCCCCTTTCAGGGATTTCCAAGGCGAAAAACCCCTTTTAAGGGGATTTCCGAAGAGGCGGATTCTCTCGTCGGGCAAGAATGATGAAAGCCGAGAGCTTTTACCAGGTTCTTTCATTCAAATATGTTTGCTCGGGGTGAAAGCAATGGGCTTTCACCCCGAGAGTTCTCCTCTCTTGTTCTCAAAAGCTTGATGAAGAAAGCTCGATCCTTTGTTGAGTTTGGATCTTCGATCTTAGATTCTTTAAGACGAAGCTTTCTTTCAAGAGATGGTTTTTTTAATAGGTTCTATTGGGGGAGACAGAGGAGATGAGAGAGACCTAAAAAGAATCTCTTTTCCTTTGGGTCTCTCTCGAGGAAGAAGAGAAATCCCACCTCAAGAATGAAGGTAGAGGCACAAAATCCTAGAAATTGCAAAGGAATCAAAAGTTGTTATTTCTTCATATGTCTTGCCTTTTATAGGCCTACGCTTTTACATCTTGCCCCTTGGACTTTACATAATTGGCATTTTGCATTTTCCTTACATGCATGTGCACATGTTTTGCATTTTAGACATTGACTTTTCAAAAATTTGGTTTTTTGCCCTTTTGCTTTACATTATCCTATTTATTTACATATAAAATCTATTTATTACATTTTTTATTCTTTTCTTTCTCTTGATGGCTGGCCGGCTCCGGCTGGGCGGTTTGGACTTAGACCCACTTGCTTGGTCTTGCGTCCGGGTTGGTTGGGCTTGGACCCACTTGTTGGGCGTTGACTTTGACTTTTTGCCTGATTTTGACTTTTGATTTTTCGCTTTTCGCTTTTGACAAAAAGGGTGTAATTTTTAACCCCAACAATGTTTTATGAAAAGCAACTCGAAGTTGCACCACTTCTCATCCCTTTGCTAATCATGTAACTTTTAAACATTTGTCTCATTCTTATCGAGTATTTATCTTCTTAATTAATTATCATCTTCTTTTTATGTCATTATCCGAGACGGTGTCTCATACAAAATGAATAACTATGAATGAGAAGATGCAAGCTCTTGAGCAAAATCAAACATTGGACTTGGTTCCTTTTCCTGTTGGGAAGAAGGATGTGAGATATCGGTAAATTTATGCAGTCAAACTCAATCCCGATGGCTCTCTTGCACGTATTAAAATTTGTTTGGTAGCTAAAGAGTGTTCCTAAACTTATAAGATTGATTATGAGGAGATTTTCACTTCTCTTGCTAAAATGATCTTGATATGCTTGCTTATGTCTCTAATAGCTGCTCGTCATTGGCCTTCATATCAGCTAACTATGAATAATGCATTTCTTCCTGCAGCTTGACCAAGGAGGTCTATATGGAACAACCACCTAGTTTTGTTGTTCTGGGGGAAGTCTGATCTAATTTGTCACCTTAAGATATCATTGTACGACTTGAAGTGATCTCCTTGAGCATGGTTTGAGAGATTTATAGAGGTGGCAACTTCTTTCCGCCTTAGTCACAGCACTCATGATCACTGTCTTTTATTGTTTCTATTATGGTTTACGCATTTTGTTTGTGGTATATGTTAATAATATTATGATCACTGGTGATAACATCACTATTATTGCACAGATAAAGCTCCACCTCTAAACCCGGTTTCAGACAAAAGGCCTCGGAAGTCTATATATTTCTTAAGCATATCTTAAAAGGACATCTATATTTCTTATTGGAAGTATGTGATTGATATGTTATCCGAGGCTGGGATGTTCGGATGCAATCCTATAGAGACTCTTATAAATCCGAACATCAAATTGCTTCCAGAGCAAGGTGATCGGTTAGAAGATCCCGGTAGAGATGTCGACGACTAGTTGGGTAAACTAAATTATCTGACAGTTACACGACCTTGTATCGTTTAACCAGCCAATGTTGTGAGGCAGTTGACAAACCCTAGGGTCGCTCATTTGGATACAGTTATCTCACAGTTAGACAACATGATATATCAGTGTTGTGAGCCAGTTGACAAACCCTAGGGTCGCTCATTTGGATACAGCAGTTTGGATTCTTAGATGCTTGAAAAGTGCTCCAAGCAAAGGTCTATTATACTCGGATAATGGACACTCTTGAGTAGTAGCATACACTAATGTCAATTGGACAAGATCTTCTGATCAGATATCTACCACAGAATATTACGTATTCGTTGGCAGAAACTTGATATCCTGGGAGAGTAAGAAACAAAGTATTATATCTTCGCTCCAGCATAGAGTCTATGGAAAATACCACTTGTGCGTTGGATTGTTTAGCTTTTAACTTGGAGAACTTGGTTTTGGACTAACTTCATCTATACTATTATGACAACAAAGTAGTCGTTTATATTGCTTCAAATCCGATCTTTCACAAAAGACCCAAACATATTGAGGTTGATTGTCACTTTGTTCGTGAATGGGTAGAGGATAGCACGACCGACACATAAGTAAAATCTGCAAATCAAATGTCTGATCTTTTCACCCAACCTTTAGGGAGGTAGAGAGGAACTTTATTTGTGACAAGCTTGGTATGCATTATGTACACTCCAACTTAGCGGATCGTTAAAATATGTTATTTTATATGTAATTAGTCAAATGTATTTAGGAAGGGATGGATATGTAAATGATCACATATAAAGTAGGGTAGGTTAGAGAGAGATCTGGGCATTCAATTTCATCTCCCCAAATACTTTCTCTCTCCTCAAACCTTAATAACAATTTCAATGTTTCCTAAACTCGAAAGTTAAAAGCATAAGTTGATATAATTAAGGCCAGCACACAGGTAAGGGGCTGTTTGGTTGCTTGTAGTTGGAAAAATAATGTATTTATAACTAAATGTAGATGCAAATACCCTGGTTGCAACTTCGTTTTTTGTTTGGTTAGAATGTAGTTGCAACTACATGCTTTGCAAAACATGTGTTTGTTTAGATGTAGTTGCAACACAATGACAAGCTTTTCTATTCTCTTTTGCATTCCAAGTCATGTATGTGCAAAAGCGCTCATTTTGAACGTAGTTACAACTACATGATTTTTAACGCAATTTGTTTTTCCAACTTCAAATTGATGTAGCAACTACTTGAAACCAAACACTTCATTTTATAATTCCGTGGAGTTGGGACCACATGGGGCTTCAACAACACCCAACCAAACGCCCCTAATTGATGTTGCATTAACTACAATGAAACTCTTCTCCTTATTGATTCCAACAGTAACTTCATCTGAGCAAAGATGTAACTATGCAAGTCAAAATATAACTACTTATTAAAGAAAAGCATCCAACACTAACCTAAATAACAGAGGTAACAAATTAAAGCAAGACTTGGAACTTTTCTGAATAAAATTGCACTGCTGGTTAAACCTGCAGTAAGCCACTTTTTCACCCCCACTTAATTTTTTCTCCTTTTTTTCCTCAGAAGATCGACACGACATAAAACATCCTAATATCTTGACTAGGTGGGTTCTATATCTGGTCTTGCATCAATTACTTGCACTGTCTTGAACATATATATATATATATATGGGTGTGCTATTTCCACAGTCAAGCAATTAATAATTGTCTTTGCTTGATCATGTATTTCACTTATATCCCAAGGTCAAACCCCAGTTCCACTTTTCTATGCAGTGTCACTTAAAGATACTCAGTTGCATTAACTTACCTCACATTTCTCAATGGTTTATACTTTATAGGTGCTATCCACTCAAGGGACACCTAAATTCTGGACTACTTACTAAGAGCCCTCCCTAACGAAAATAAAGGATTATAACAAAAATGACTGAGCTTAATCAAGTCACAAAAATATATTGCAGAAAGTTCAGATCCAGGGTCCAATACTCACTCTATGAAGTCGAGTGCTAGCAAAAGTTGTCTTCACATTACGTATGTCAGTGCGTTTTGTGACGTCTAAGATAGCAGGCCAGCTGAAATATCATGTGGAAAATAACCAGTTAGGAATGCACAAATAAAACCCGCAAAATCCAATGACAAAAGGGCAAGTCCTTACTCTGCAGGTTCAGAGGCAGCACTTGAATATCTGCAAACAGCCGAGTCTTCTCGAATTGCATGGATCATACAGAAATGAACGCCACTTTTAGAAAGAGTGGCCCGCCACTGATAGTGCACACAAGGATCTTCCTGCTGCAAACTAGAAGTTTCAGGGCCAGATTGTGAAGGAGGAGAATTTGGTGGAGGTGGAACTAAGGGAGGCTGAGAAAGTGGTGGCGGAGGTGGAGAAGGAGGTGGTGCATCAGGTGGAGGGGGAGGAGGAGGGGGAGGCATGAGATTTGGTAAACTAGGAACAGTAACCATTTGGTCAGAACGCTGCATGGAAACTCCAGTCAATTGTGAAACCGGAGTTACAGAAGAAGGTATAAATGGAATAACTGGCCGAGGATTAAACTGATGACTATCTGTCTGCATCATGCTTGTGGGGGTTTGATTAGGTATTAAAGGATTAGGAGTAGAAGTGTCCCATGAATTGCTTGGATTGAAATATAGACGATGATCAAGTGAGGGGGCTTGGATTGGTGGCGGTATCATGGAAGCACGAGGGGTCACATGACCTAGTAAACCACAAGAGAGAGACCCATAAGCATGCAATGTAATTATTAATGGAAGAATTAGTTTCTGCCAATACAATTTTTACCTGCAAATGGATGGTCGAGAGACATACTCGTTCCATAATCATCGAAATTTCTCGACCCAACTTCTCGCATTTCAGCACTGCTGGTAACGGCCCAATTTGACTGAAATGAATGTGGACTGTGTGCTTGAATCGCAAATTTTTCCATCTTTAACCTTGGTGATATAAGTTCACGGGTGGTGCCCTCGGATTTATAAGAAAAAGAACTGGAATAAGGGTCTGGTCGTGAAATTTCCATTCCATTGGGATAATGATCTCCATGTGATGGAAAATATGAACTCGTGCCAAAGGAGCTTCTATCGGGATATGTACAAGACCCAGTCAGTTTACGAAAATGCCTAATGAGTGCCATGGCACTAGCTGCATCTTCAGCACTCCCAAATTCCAACAGTAAGGCACTTTCAGTTGTAAGATCAGTAATACGCGGTTTCCTCATCCCAGAAATCAGCAGCTCATGCAGCATCTCATCTTTTTCCCTTAGGGTTTTCACCATTCCAATGTAAACATGACAGCTGTCGCCAACCGCTAAATTGCTAGCAGCTCCTCTGCTACCTAATCCTCTGTCTACAAATTTGATGTGAAGGCAACCGCCCCATGGAGAAGAACCCTGCATATATTCACGTGCTCTCACAGCGTCCAATATGTGTTTGTACTCAATCAAAGCAAATCCTTTATCAGGAAGAAGAATGAACTGTGCCAGAGGACCAAAATCCTCAAATTGCATCTGAACTAAAGTTTCAGAAACATCATGACCAAGAGAGCCTATCCAAAGTTCTTTGGAGGCTGGGAAGACATCCATGGCTGCAGGATCCCCATCAGAGTACCACAAATTTTGATTGTATGGTGCATGATATGGTGCAGTTGATTGCTGCCTAGGTGATTGGAAACAGTTGGGTGGAGCCTGGACCTTCTCTACTTCAATGGCATGAGGTCGCAAGTTAGGATCACCTTTTCTGAAATCTGGTTGCCACTTAGTATTAGGAGAAATCAATTCGTTCTTTGGCATATCCTTTGGAGACAACCTTTTTGGGCATGAATCTTCAAGGTTTCCAATCTCCAAGTTCATCATGGATGCTGACCTTTCTCCTTCATGAGTTGAACTTCTTTCAGCAGAATCAATACCCTTGACAAGTGCACCGGTAACAGATGAATCATACACACCAATCAAATGCTCTCCATTAGATGCATCAGCATTGCCACTATGTTGGGTCGGGTTCTTGTAGCTCATACATGGAGCACATTCTGACAAATTATCAAGATGATCCTCTCTGTTCCCTTTAAAATCAGCTTGCTTAACCGCATCAGATAAAGATCCAAAAGTTTTCTCAAGAAAAGACAAGATCACCGAAATATCTTCAGAACTGAAGGATTCACATAATTTTTTGTACCTCTGAAGCATCCAACCTCTCAAGGATGGCTCCCTATGCAAAGCCTGCACGTGAAAAGCTAAAAGATCTTACACAAGGACCGTTCCTAGAAATTCATCAAGATACATAGCTTATAATGGTATAAAATACAACAAAAATATAAGAAGAATAAATAAGCAAAAACAAAAGATATATGACAAATTTTACACACACATGCAATCGTCAAATCACTAAATCGTCAAAATAAATAAATATTTTTATTAGTTTCCTCATTTCAAACAGACTTTGCATGAACCTGTAGCAAATCAATGAGCTTAAAATTAAAAATGAATATGAAGGGGATGGTGACATGCTGTGACAAGAAAATAATAATAACTTCGTTAAACCCAATAGATCAAATTAAATCATCAAACTAATCAAAGCACTACAAAACCTATATGATATTTAGAAGGGAAAAAATGGTAATAACAATGTAGACCCAATGTACTGCCTTTTTACCAATTTATATATGACACGGAAAGATGCAATGGCATGTCTAACAGAATGACAAACAAATAAATGAAATGGCATGTGCTTTCACCTGAAATGTAAATAACTTGATGAGCATGCCATTATGTTATGTTGCTCAATGGTATGTCTTACGGGAAAATGAATATGTAGATGCGCTGACAGACTTGAGGTTGAAACATAACTAACTTAATCAACGTATCTGCCAAGAGGATGCATACCCATAACGAGGAACTTATCAAAGAAATTAGTTTTATGTGATTATTTGAAGGTGACCAAAGAACCTAGGTGAACTTTATATTTACGCTATAGGGAAAGAGCAAAACAGGACATCCCAGGAATACCATAAAAGAGCTTGACATACATTGGAATTTACTAGCTCCAAAACCTGAACATTCATGTTGAGAGGTTAAAGAAGTATAAAAATCTATGATTTATAGATTTGGACACGAGTGGTGTAATTCGATGCCGATATAGGCTGTCAAACAGAGAACAATTTTCGAGAACCAAGAATCAAAGACAGTATATATGTGTTTTTCCAAGGAAATATATTATGTAACTTATATAACAAGCAGCAGCAGCCAAAAAGAAAAAAAAAAGAAACTAGGTAATAATATGATTTGCAAACAATTTGTTTTTCGTTATAAGGATGCATTGATACTTCCTCTTAATTACATATTCTAAGATAAATATCAATTTACAGTTGTAACTAATGGACAAAAGCTTACACACCAATTTTTGGTTGGGAAGTATCCTGCATATCATTGCTTATCCTTTTAATCAAGAACCATAGGCATATTTGCAATAGGGTACATATCCGGCATGGACATTTGCGACAGGGTACACATTCCTGTCCAATACGCACATGCACTCTTTCCCAACATGTGTCAAACACATCAAAGAGCCTCTCTATTAATAACATGTCAGCAACATTTTAGTTCTAAATTTGATTCATGTTACTGTATACATCTAGTTAATGTTCCTAACTTTTTTTATTCATATATAATTATAAAACAACAAAAACCAACAACTATAGGGCATGAGAAGAGACGGTATGGGGAGATCACAGGTTTTGGCATGCCACAACCCACATAGCAAGGAATTTTTGCCTCAATACGCACACACACTAGGAGGAGAAGGGGGGATTTCCACCTTAAATTTTAATCACTGCTTAATTCCACTTGGACCACTTCTTTTCGGTTGCGTCATTCTACTAATAGGCAATACCATGTTTTATAGCTAAATTACTAATCCGGACAGATAAGAATAAATGCAGAGCTTAATTTTAATATGTAATGACTAAGATGTGTATCACAAAAATAGGTAGGTGACTTCAGTAGAAAATTTCAAATGGGGACATGAGTAAACTGTGAATTATGCAGACTCGGAAACAGGAAAAAAGCAAGCAAGAGAATCAGATGTTCTCTCTATTAAAAAGATTTATATAAAATTATAAAAGGATTACCATTATGATAAAGCACTTATTAGATAACAGCAACCGCTTATCCATATTATTGTTACCATTCGATGCAGGATTCACTTCTTCAGATCCTTTGTGTTCTGTGTCACACTGAACAGAATCAGTACATTGCGGAATCCCATCACTTATATTGTTCGAAGCATGAGTTGCCTCGTCGGCTTCCAAATGACTAGTCAACTGCTTTAAGAAGTACTGCAATCCTTTAAGATGAACTGCATCAGTCTTACTGGTAACAAGGAGTTCAAAACAGGCATCAAGTAGATCTTTGGGAAAAGAAAAGAATATGCGGAGCAAGCTAAGTGCTCGAAACTTGAATAACTTATGCAATGGAGGTCCATTATCATCTGCTACATCTTGGTTTAGATCACGAAAGCACTCAATTGGTTCCTTAAGCTTTTGTATTTCGCTATGACATATTTGATAGATATCATTGCCATCAAAACTTGAAGTGAAAAAGATAAGTAGGTTTTGGAAAACTTCAGAGCAGATACCACTGATAACAGATGATGTTGGTGCTTCATGTGAAGCTGTGCAGCATGTATCCACTAGCCCAAAAATACAGGTCTTAGCAGTCTGATATGCTACACCATCCCCATCCTCTCCTCTCATTATTATGCCAAAGCTCCAATTGTACATGTTGATGGACACCTTAGCTGCTGCTGCTAGAGCAGTAGGGCAGAATGAAGCATACCGAGGTATAAGTTCAGCTACAATACGCTGCACGCTGGTGCAACCTACAAAGCAACAACAAAGGGGTTGAGAAGAAGCTTTGGATGTCTTGTGGATGGAAACCTAAATAATTAATAAATGAGAATGGAATGTTCAAGCTTCCAAGAGAATTTGTTGACGCATTTGTATGATTACAAGTACATGAATAGTATTATGTGTGTTGTAAGAATCCGTGGTTGTCGAGGAGACACATCTGTATCGAATTCATATTGAATTCATACCAATATTGGATTATTTCTGATACCTCAACGGTATTTGTGAAGCTCATGTTAGCACAAACTAAATTACATTATATCTAATATATTGAACATGTATAAATCGCTAAGACATAAACAATCTATGCATCAACGCTGCCAAAATTTTGTATTCTTAGTTTACGTTTGCTAAAATAACAACTTTTTTGCAATAATGTATATAAATTATAGAAACAAACAAATAATTAACATAACCCAATGACTCATGCATCCTATACGTTTGGAAAAATAGCAAGTCGACAAATCCAGCCTGTATCATGTCTTATCACTGTATCTGAATCCATACCATGTAGACAATAATCGATAATTTTGGCGTTAAAACATTTTCATCATACAAGGTATCAGATACCACCAGCCAAAACAAGCTTTTAATTTATAAAATGCCATCAGACTAATTAATATTTGTAAAGGAAATCGTAGTTGTTACAATGCTGACCCAAAGCACCAAACGAGATAGGTTGATAGTTGACATTAGCTTTCAGTCAATACTACTCTAATTTATTTATTTCCAGAAAAGAAATAGCAAGGAAAAAAGAGGATGGTTTATGGGACCAAAAGCCGATCGATAATAAATCATATCCCTTCTAACCCTAGTCAAATGAATCAATATCGTGAGCATGGCCATCAATATTTAACCCGCTTTTCAATGAATGGACGAATACATGTTGGCTTTTAATTAATATTTGATTCAAGGAACCTATTTCATAGCCTGGTAAATTATCATTTGTAAAAGTTACACTAAAGATGAGCTCGGAGATAGAAAACATGAATACTTCCACTTGTTCGCTATGTCCGTGATCGTGACATATCAGACACGCGAACACTCCGTCTGAAACCATGTCCGATATGCTTGGGCCGTCCAAACAATATGAAAATATCCGACACTCCAACATAACATAGGATTTGAGAAATAAAAATGCGGAATATGTATGTGGATAGCTTTGATACCTTCAACAACTACAAGAATATTACATATTTCAAATCTCTCTAATGACATATTAGAGATAGAAGGGGTAAAGGTCCAAATTGATGCAAATGATAAAGTCCTATTTATGAAAGTTGGTTGTAATTAAAAAGGGTTATTATGTTTGGTTTAACTCCTATGGATTGTATTCTTGTTCGATTTACTTTTAGTCTAATATATGTATTTGTTTGCGCTTAAAAAAAACTTATGGTCATGTTATAAGCTTGAATTTATTTTTATTGTGCTTTTCAAGTTGTACATGTACATATTTCTTCTTGTGCTTTATTATACTATGTTTAATATAATCAAATATATAGATAAGTAGTATAGGTGGTCCGCGTGTCCTCCTTTTGTAAATTCGCCGTTCCCCGTGTATGTGCTTCGTGGGCTTAGAGCCACAAGTAGACCATGTGAATCTAAGGTACATAACCGATAGCCAAGGGCGGAACCAAAGGGATGGCGGAGGCCATGCCCCCCTCCCCTCCCACACATTTAAAAAAATGAATGGAAAGAAAAAGGAAATCTATAAGAACTGTATTTATGTAATGTGTGAGTGTGTGTGTGTTAGTTCTATATTGCCACTATTCTTATCATAACGGCATGCGTAAGCAATCAAGTTTATTGCTTAAAGAAATATTTAATTGACTTGTCGAAGATTAATATTCTTTAAAAATGTCATTAATATATACCGATTTTGGCTCTTTCAAAAAAAAGAGTTGTTGAAGTTTACCAATATTAAATGGTAATTCAAGATATTAGAATAAATCTTATGACATTGATACATGCACTGTTTTTTTCTCGTTATAAATTTAATATCATTTGGAAAACAATCGGAGTTCTTGATAAAAGCATTTTTTCATATATAAAGTTTGTAAATTATTAAAGATCACTTATTTAATATGGAAAAGGCTATATTAAAACATCATGGTCTAAAGAAAATAATCATAATTCATTGCAATATACAATATTCTTTATAGCATGTAAAGATTATTTTTTCCATTAATATAATTGGTTCCCTCAAGCAAAGTTTTATGGCACCACCCATATCGGTCAAGTCCAGGACAGTCTACACGTACAAACCCCCCCCCCCCCTCTATTTCCTCCGCATTCATTTACGTTTAGTAACTAGCACACCTTGGAAGACTGAAGCTTCAGTCCGGACATCCGATGGGGTTGTTCACCACTAGGAGCCAAAATTTCAAGAGCTCTTCTACTATTCAGAAGCTTCATAGCCAGCAAAAGAGGTGTTTTTAGACTTTCAAGGCCGGGTGTTCAGACTGGCTCCCCATATGCTGATGTCTTACTCTTCCCCTTAAGTTACCTCAATTAGTTTTTTCTAAAATTAAGAAAGGTTTTCAAAATTACTAAAACTTGTTTCATTCTAACATCAACACCCAAAACTACCTTTGACCTGAAGGTGATGTTGTATTAATGGATTGCAGCAATATCTTAGATGAAATCAAGCCAAAAGTTGTGAATTTCATCACAAACCAAAAATAACAATAACAATAAAGAATTGCTAGCATTAATCTTCACTTCCCAAAACTCAAGCATAATATACCAAGTAAAAGCTAACAATATCCCCTCAAATCTCAGCCCTAGAGTTTTCAAAACTTATGCTTTCAACTTCAATTGCGAGATTCCAAATTCTACTCCTGAAACTTCCGGAATCAAAAAAATTACTAAAATCATAGATTGAAGAAATTGAAAGAAAAGGATAGAAAGAGGGGACCTCTTGAAGCGGTGATGAGACAGAGATAGGCCTGCTCGAAATCGGGCATGAGGCGAGAGTCCTTTTGGGAGACGCAAAACCTAATCCTTCGATAGCAATCGTAGAGGCTCCGAATCTCTTCTTGATTCATCCGCCTTCGAACGATCTCGTCTTGAGAGATGAAGCCCTGATGAGGCGCGACCGAGGGATCGCTGAGCTTCCGCTTCTTCAACGGCGGATCTATAATCGTCGCCATTAGAGTGCCGGCGACGAGCACGAAGAGAGAGGGTTTTGGGGCTTAATAAACAATCAAAAGAGACTTCTCTTTTTCTTTTGTTTTATATATAGCACCCCCAAAATTCCTCTATTTCCAAATATCACCCTTATAAGTGTTCCAAATATCACCCAGCCCTGTTTGGGAATGGAGCCGGGGCTTCATAAAATTATTATGTAAACATGCTGAAAACCCTGGCAATGTCTTATTTAACATGGATTTTGGAGTTTAGTGACCACGGGAGAGTTCCATTTTTCCGTCAAATCCCTATAGAAAATAAAATGTGGATTTTATTCACTCAAGTTGTATGGTACATAAGATATGATTTTATATTATATTCTAAATGTTTTGGTTTATACTTCTTTTTATTCACGGAAAAAACTAGTATGCAAGAGCTTGTATGGTGCAAACCATTTGCAATTTCTTGGATGAGTTTGAGATTTTTTCAAGAAAAGCCATCTAAGGGTTTGCAGGTGGTTTGCACAAGCTTTTACATAGAAGTTTTTTCCTTTCTTCATACACAAAGAAGGACCGGTATACATGTAATTAAAACGTACTCCAAGGCGATTGAATGCAATAAAGCCATGACTGCCTTTTTATTTATTTCGATAAATATTTATCACTCGGTCATGTTTTGTCAGCGCAAATATTAACCCTTACTTTCTTATAAAAATAAATTCCCACTCTAAAGGTTGGAGGTAGCTTTCTCAAGCATTCAATTTATCAATTCCTAAGGTTCTTATAATAGCATAAAAGAGATCAATTAAAGAGGATCAGGAGCTGAATTCACATGTGATATTTTTAGATAGAAGTGAATCATTCATCGTTTATGGTGTTAGTTAATATCGAAAGAAAACTTAAATCCTATTTTCAAGAATATTCTATTTTTTCTTTACCATGCATGTCTTAATAATTTGTGTACTGCATCATGGATAGTGGATATTCCTTTCTAAAAAAGCCAAATGTAAATTCTACAAGATCCTGGATGCTAAGAATAAAAAATGAGGGTTAATACACCAGCATGTTAAATATAATTTTTTTTATAGCTCATCACTTTCGAAGTTGTCGTATGGTGGCACATTGTGCGTTTTAGTTTACTTTTTTTGTAATTTTACTTTAGGCTAAAATTCATTAAACCCTAAGTTTGTTTGTCTGACCCCAAAAAGTTTGACTGGCGTAGAAAACTCCCAAAAGTAACTGTGACACACCATCACCATTAATGACACGTCATCGCCACGTCAGCCAACCATCACATCAGGAAAAAATACAAAATTTCCCAAATTATCCTCGCCTTCCTGCTTTGCCCCTAGCCCTAAATAATTTGGCAAAACGCCCTAAACTCTATGCCACCATCGGCGTCGTCACTGCAGCTTCCGGCGCCGCCGCTGTCTTCCTCTCTCCTCCCCACGGCCGCCACCTCCCTCTCTCCTCCCTCCTTTGACCCTAACCCTAACCTTTGCCACAACCCATCTCCTCCTAGCCGCCGCCTTCCCTCCTCCACCTCGCCCGCCATCTTGCCCACCCACCTGCTCTCCTCCACCTTACCCACCTTCTTGCCACCCAAAACATTGCCCTCCTCCACCTTCCTGATCTCCTTCCCTCCTCCATCTCGCCCATCACCTCACCCTCCTCCTCGCCCACCTCCTGCACTCCTCCATCTCGTCTCCTCGCCCACCTCCTCCTCACCTCCCGCCTCCTCTGGCCACCCAACTCCTCCCAAGTCCGACTCATGTTATTAATTTTAATACTTATTAATAATTCGATAATAAAATTAATAATATTAATTAACTGTGTTTATTCGAAAGGTCAAAATGATCATTTTATATGCCTACTTAACACCGTTAACCATTGACCGTTATATTTGGAGGTTTTCCGCGCCAATCAAACTCTTTTGGGGTTTTCTAGGATATGGCCAAACGAATTGAGGGTTTAATGAACTTTGGTCTTTATTTTAATAACACCCAACCTTATACAAGTGAGGTCTGCTCTCTATGTCTTTTGCTCAATAGTAAAAAAACTATCATTAAGTTGTAATGATGTTGTATAGCTGGGTTGTGTCTCATATTTGTTCATGCGTCTATGGACTATTTAGGTTATTGTAACACCTTGGAAATGCGGTTAGTGTTAATTAAGCGTTATTGCGGGTTTTTAGTAAAAGTTTACCAAATCGGATTCCTCACATTTATAACAATTAATTAATATTTTAATATTATTTGTTATGGCTTGCTCACGTATGTGCATGTTAATGTGAGGGTTAGTTAGTGTTAATCTTGTTAAGTGACCACGGCACCTTAAGCAATCCATACCTTGATCTAACCTTGCCTTAACCTTACCCAAGATATTTTGGGTGAGAAAATATCTTGTTTGGATTGAGAGAGAGGTGGCTAGATGAGTCATGGGGCATTTATGTGTGCATTAATGACGTGAGGGAGAGAGTGACTGTAAGGGTTTGGTTCACCCTACACTCACCTCTCATCATTATCCTCTCTCTCGCTCACTCAAATTCTCTCACTCTCTTTTATTCTTCATCTCCTCACTCCCAAACTGATACCTCACCACGCCGTCACCAAAACCTTTGCTTAAACTTCACAAAATTCCATTTAAACACTTCAAAAGTCTTGATTTAGCCACTAGGTTGCCTTGGAGCTTGGAAAGCTTGGATTTTTTAGCAAGAGTGGCTAGGTAATGACCTCTAACTAATAATTAGGTATTTATTTTGTTATGTTGCCTCATAGTTACGGTTTAGAACACTAAAGGTAGCGTTTTGTGCAAATATCGTATTTTTAGTGTCAAATCAGAGTCTCTGTGAATCTGCTGTTGATCCAGGTTGTTGTTTTAGAAGTTCCCATCACAGTGACCTAGTGTTGAGGTATGGAACCCACCATAAAAACCTGAGACCATCCCTTCATTTTTGGGCCGCAAATTTAATGGTTCTGGCCACAAATTGCGGCCAGAGTGGAGGCTGGGATGTTAATTCTTGGTCATGGGGTCTCTGGGGTTGTGTGTAGTCTCGTGGAACTTGCAACTTTCACTAATTGTCTGTGTAGCAAAATCTGAGATCACTTTGCTATATTCTAGTGTTTTGAGTACGCGCGTTACGTTATCCGACACGGTTCGTGATCTTGTGTAGCTGCTGCACTTGGGTTGGTTTTGATGTGTCGCCACGCACGCTGGCCATTAGACGAACACTTGTGAGTTGGATTGGAGTTGGTGCGTCGGTCAAACGTAGTGTGTACGTGATATTGATCGATTTCTGAGATTTGCACCTGCTATGTTTTGTGTTAATAGGATCACAGGCAGGGACTTTGGACGCTGCGAAGAAAGAGAAGCAGGTGATTGGATTTACCTAGCCCGCGATTGTCGGTGAGTAGATTTATCATCTACGGGGAAATCGCCCGTATGGCGTTAAGCGTCAAGGCTAGATATGATATGATATTAGCCGCATGTTTATATGCACATATAGAGATGGTGCATGAACTTCATTGCATATAGTTACTTGTTGTGCCTGAACCTGTACCCATTGTACACTGCACTATTATTGACAGTCCATGTTGAACGAGCACTCATTGTATACTACACACACTGTCGGTAATTGTCATGATACGCACAACACAAATATTCATATGATATACCTAGCTATTGGTTAGCGACATTGATGCATTGATTCTTGTGCGATGGCGCATATGAAATATAGCATACATGTATACCTACATGCTTACACGTATGCCTTGCTATACCACATGCTTACACATATACCTTGCTATAGCTATATGTTCACCGTTATATGATATTGCGTTGGATTTGGATAATTGGGAACCGCGTGATATATTTAATGACTTGGTGCATTTAAATAGCGGATTTTCCCTTGATATGCTCATATTGTCGTTTTATGTTGCATACATCATATTACATGGATTTGCGCATTGAGATATGGATTTCATGTGATTTTCCGGATTTGAGAACCGCGGGGATATTTCAAGAAATGTGTATTGTTTTAAAAACCCGGTTTCTCTTGATTTGGGGATTTCGAGTGTCGATATTGGGCACTTATATTCCGAGAGATATATGGATTTGGGGATTTCGAGTGACGATTGTTCCCCTCCGAAAGACGGCCTAGACTTTGCGTCTTGCCTGAGATTCGGGGCAGATGCTATGTGGTTTTATCCGTCTACCTCTCCGAAGATGCCAAGTTGATTTATGGCACCGTGTATCGGAGGTTTAGACGGATGCGGCCGATGTAGCAGACTTCGTCAGATTCCCCCTCAGGGTGAGGGGTTTTTTGATTGTGGGGACGCTCTTCCCTGCAGGCGCAAGCCCCTGCAGTTAATTACGCTACCGCATCGCGGTAACAACTTTCTCCTTCTCCAGAATTTCACTTCGTGTCGTGTGTGTTTATTTTATTTGTGGTTGCCCGTGGATTGTATACGGAGACTGAGTAATGCCGTCGCCCGTAGGACGTGGATTAGTCCAAATCCGTATTTGCTTAGATTTGGGTTTGGTGTTTTTAGTTTAAGGATGCATTAGTCGCGTTGCGACTAAGATCGACTTAAACATTCGTCAAGGATACGTTAGTCCTGTTTTGGACTAGGATCAACTTGACGTGGTGATCCATTTAATATCTGGCCATCGGGACTCGTCACCTCTCTAACGTCGTTGAAGGATTACAACGGCAGATGTCAGAGGAGTTCAGAGATGTACCCTTGAACCAAGGTTGATTTGGAGTTTTATAGTCCATTTGAATGTTTAAGGATGCGTTAGCCGTGTTCGGGGGCTAAGATCAACTTAAACGGGATCGTTTAGATCCGGCAAAAGAGCAATTGGAGGCTCTATTGTTCCAGTTTAGGGACGTAGTGGTCCATAGGTAGTTTAGGGACGTCTCGGTCCGATATTAGTTTAGGGACGTCTCGGTCCGATATTAGTTTAGGGACGTAGTGGTCCATAGGTAGTTTAGGGACGTCTCGGTCCGATATTAGTTTAGGGACGTTTCGGTCCGTTATTAGTTTAGGGACGTCTCGGTCCGTTATTAGTTTAGGGACGTCTCGGTCCGATATTAGTTTAAGGACGTCTCGGTCCGTTATTAGTTTAAGGACGTCTCGGTCCGATATTAGTTTAAGGACGTCTCGGTCCGATATTAGTTTAAGGACGTCTCGGTCCGATATTGATATGTGATTGTCGGGACCCGTCACCTCTCTGACGTCGTTGAAGAATTACAACGACATATGTCAGAGGAGTTCAGAGATGTACCCTTGAACCCGTAGTAAATTGATTTAAGAGAGCAATCTTGCTCAGTCAATTTAATTTAAGGACTTATGGCCAAAATTGGGCTAAGTCCAGTTTCAACATTTTTTGTCTTTGGCCTGTGCTAGGGCTTTACCCCTTTTTAGTAATGCACTGCATTATTCTTGTTTTGGTTGGGCTTTGCCCTTTTATAAATGATGCAGAGCATCTATTTTTCTGTTTGGGCTTTGCCCCCCCTTTTAAAATGCATAGCATTTTTTATTAGGCCTTTTAATTGGGCTCTGTCCCTTTTCTTTAATAATGCAGAGCATTAAATACTCTGACAGTGCCCCACGTGGCTTGTCAGGCGCTTTGCGCTAAGTAATGAGCGCAAACTCATATGGTGGCGACACGTGTCGCGCTCTGGTGAGCGCAAGCGCAATAGCGCAGTGCGCTGCGCTGTTGCGCTGCCGACACGTGGTGCGCTCTGGTGAGCTGCGCCAATTCCAGAGAGCAAAGCTCTATTTCAAGAGCGCGTAGCGCAAGTGGTTCTATAACTGACACGTGGCGCTCTCTTAAGAGCGCAACAGCGTAGTTTGTAAGTGCAGAGCACTGAGAATCTTTTAGATTCAAGAACAGAAGTGCAAAGCACTATTTAATTTCTTGATCTAAATTAGATCAAAGAAAAATAAATTTTTCTTTTTTGTTTCAAGAACCAGAGGTTCATAAAAGTGCAAAGCACTATTTCTTTTATTTTGTTGTTTTCTTGTTTTTTTAAAGAACCAGTGGTTCAAAAAGAAGTGCAAAGCACTGTTATGTGAAAAATATTGATATGGTTTTTAGATCAATGATTTATTTAAAAGAGATTTCTTCTCTCTCGTGAAGGTTTTTTACCTCTTTCTTGAAATTTTCTCAAAGTTCTCTCTGTTTGAAGCTCTTGACTTTTTTTTTAAGAAAAATGTTGATGCCTTTGAATTGAGGCTTAGGGTCCTTTTTATAGTGCCCATAAATTAGTTAAATTTGTTAAAGAGATCTTTCTCTGAGTGATTTGGGGAATTTTCCCCACCGTTGGATCTTTGACCCAAGGGCTTCTGCTTTGCAGAAGAAAATCTTCTTGTTTTAACAAGAACAGAAAGATTTCTTAGAAATTTAATTCTGTTTGGCGCAGACGCCCCTGCGCTGACACGTGTCGCGCAGCGCACAGCGCAGCGCAACTGCGCTAGCGCATCTGCGCTAACACGTGTCGCGCAGCGTAGTGCTTGCGCAGCTGAAGCGTTGCTTCATTTAATTTTGTTTAAAACAGAGCTTTGCTCTGATTGGGTGCGCTGCCTTGGGCGCTGCGCTGATGCGTCTGCGCCTGACGCGTGGCGTATTGCGCAACGCAAATAATCTGAAGCGTTGCTTCATTTATTAAATTTTAAATTTTCAAAGCAGAGCTTTGCTCTGATTGGGGGAAGATGAAGCGTTGCTTCATCTCCCGCCTCGAAATTTGAACAGAGCTTTGCTCTGATTGGGGTAAACAAATGCCCCCCCACCGTTGCGCTCACGTGGCGCACACGTGAGTGCAGCGGTGGCAAACTCCTGATCGTTGGATCAAGGGGTGAGCTCAAGGGGCGCAAGCGCCTTATAAATAGGACCTCTGGCCCTTAGAAAAAATCTCACCATTTTCTAGATTTTGATTTCCAGAGCTTTGCTCTTGGTTAGAACTCCAGAGCTTTGCTCTCGTTTCCAGAACTTTAGAGCTTTGCTCTTCCAAGTTAGAAAACTTTAGGTAAAATTAATCCTAAGTTAAATTAATTTTAATTAACCAATAGAGCTTTGCTCTCATATATCTTCTGATCTAAAGAGATCCCCATTGGGGTTTCACTAGCAGAGCTTTGCTCATTTTCAAAGTTAGAAACTTTAGGTAAAATTAATGTAAATCAAATTAATTTAAATTAATCTCAGTCAAAGAGCTTTGCTCTCACAGATATTTTGATCTAAAGAGATCCCCATTGGGGTTTCATTGAGCTTTTGTTCATGCGTTTTAATCCCTGAACAGAGCTCTGCTCTCTAGGAATTTAGCCCTCTATGTATATTATTTTTCTTCTATCGCTAATCTTCCTGTGGTATTTTCTCCAGGCATAATGGCGGTGCATCTATACAGTTTGCACGAGTTCATCACCTATGACGATATCCGCACACAGGGTCGTCAACAAAACCAGGAGTTTACAGACGCTCAATGTGCAGAGGTCATGGGTCGTCTGAACGCAAGCGGTGGTTGGCTGCTACCTCGTCGTTCGGCTCTTTTAAAAGTCGTGCTGGGACCAATATGGAGAGCACTTCCGGGTCTTCACGAGGCCCTACCGCTCAATGCGCTGGATGATGCCGAAGACAAGGTGCATTCAGTGTACCTGACGGGGCTGATCTCGAAGAAACGGCGGGACAGCCTCATTGACATCCTACATCAAATCTTCCAGCAGACGACGATAGTTGCTGCTTATCGAAGGCCGGGAGGGCTTGCCGAGGATCTTGACACAGAGGAGCGCGAGAGGCTGCGCATAAGAATAATCAGAAAGGCCAGAAGAACTCTGGATGGCCTTACTTTTGAATTCCTCAATCCGTGCCCCGGATCTGAGGTTATACCGTTGTAATAATTTGAATAATGTTTCTTATTCACTGCTCTTGTGATTTTAAGAATTTTTAGCAATATGAATGGAAACGCTTTTTTTTATTTCGGCTTGTCTTATTTCTCGTCCTGAGTCTTCTGCCCATGCACAAATGAATGCGTCTCGAACGCCTGATCAAATGTAAATCGGATGTTCTTTCTGTCATTTTCTTCTTTCTTTTATTGTTAGCAGGCTGTTTTGATAACCATGGTGGACGGATGTTTGGAACGAGTATTCTGACTTTCTTAAGAAATAGCGATGGCTTAGGCCGCAGGTTCAAATCTGCTGCCTAAGACTTTCCAACTCTATAAGCCGTGAGGGTCTCATAGAGACTTTTCTCCCTACGGATCGAGAGGATCTCGTATGTGGGTTTTCTCCTTAGGAATCGTGAGGATTCTGTAAGAGAATTTCTCCCTCTTACGAGTCGAGAGGACCCATAAGCGGTTGTTTCCCTCCTCGTCGAAACTCGACCTTGGAGAGTGAGACCCGTGAATAGTATGCAAGAGACCATTTTGGATTGACTTGCAGGGTCCCATTGTTCAGGAAGCAAGTTTTTTAGTTCCTGCTGCCTGAGGCTTCATTTGCATGTTGAGACGAATCAGGAATTCCCCGCGGAGACACTGGTTTCTCTGCGAGCCGACGTGAATCAGGAGGCTCTCGTCAAGGAGTGTTTGTATCCGTGAGTCGAGGAGTTTGCTAGGGATTATTTGTTTCCCAAGCGCCAAGGATTATTTTTTTCCTTGGGGTTTGAAACGAGTCGAGGATTTCCCACGGAGGCACTGGTGGCTCTGCGAGTCGACGCGGATCAGGAGGCTCTCGTCAAGGAGTGTTTGTATCCGTGAGTCGAGGAGTTTGCTAAGGATTATTTGTTTCCCAAGCGCCAAGGATTATTTGTTTTCTTGGGGTTTGAAACGAGTCGAGGATTTCCCACGGAGGCACTGGTGGCTCTGCGAGTCGACGCGGATCAGGAGGCTCTCGTCAAGGAGTGTTTGTATCCGTGAGTCGAGGAGTTTGCTAAGGATTATTTGTTTCCCAAGCGCCAAGGATTATTTATTTCCTTGGGGTTTGAAACGAGTCGAGGATTTCCCACGGAGGCACTGGTGGCTCTGCGAGTCGACGCGGATCAGGAGGCTCTCGTCAAGGAGTGTTTGTATCCGTGAGTCGAGAAGTTTGCTAGGGATTATTTGTTCCCCAAGCGCCAAGGATTATTTGTTTCCTTGGGGTTTGAAACGAGTCGAAGATTTCCCACGGAGGCACTGGTGGCTCTGCGAGTCGACGCGGATCAGGAGGCTCTCGTCAAGGAGTGTTTGTATCCGTGAGTCGAGGAGTTTGCTAGGGATTATTTGTTTCCCAAGCGCCAAGGATTATTTGTTTCCTTAGGGTTTGAAACGAGTCGAGGATTTCCCACGGAGGCACTGGTGGCTCTGCGAGTCGACGCGAATCAGGAGGCTCTCGTCAAGGAGTGTTTGTATCCGTGAGTCGAGGAGTTTGTTGAAGATAATGGTTTCTTCGGAGTTGGACTAAACCGTCGAGATTTGGCTTCGTCTTCTGGCGAAGCCTGTTGGGAAAGTATGGTTCCTTCTTTGTTTACGCCCTTGGATTGTATACAGGGATCGATGTGATCTTAACTGTAGGGCCAAAGTTTTATCATTATTTTCATTTTTGTTTTGTTTTATTTCCGCGATGCTCTATCATTTCAGCTTTTATATCGCGAAGGTCGCGATTGCCCAATCATTTCGGCTATTTTTCGCGGTGCCCAATCATTTCGGCTATTTATTTTATTTTCACTCGCTGCTTTTTATTGTGAGTTGCCCAATCATTTCGGCTATTTTGCATGCATACATTTTACTTGCTGTTTTTTATTGCAAGTCGCCCCATCATTTCGGCTATTTTGCATGCATACATTTTTACTTGCTGCTTTTTATTGCAAGCTGCCCCATCATTTCGGCTATTTTGCATGCATACATTTTTACTTGCTGCTTTTTATTGCAAGTTACCCCATCATTTCGGCTATTTCGTATGCATGTGCGGCCTACTGGCTTTTCGCTGTAAGCCGATTTCGGCATCAGCACCGCTACAACTGGGATATCACCAGGAGCGAATCATCATCTGCCTCTGTCGATGTCGAACAACGGTGGCTTAGCGAACAGGGTTAAGGTCCTGTCGGCTAAGGCTTTTGGCTTCATGAGCCGTAAGGGTCTCACGAAGGTATTTCTCCCTACAAGTCGTGAGGATCTCGTAGGTGTATTTTCTTCTTAGGACTCGTGAGGATTCCTAAGTGTTTGTTTCCTCTGTAAGTCGTAAGGATCCTACAGGAGGGTTTTCTCATCATAAATCGAGAGGATTTACAAGGGTTGTTTACCATGCGAACATATCCCCAGTCACGGATGAGACTTGGTTAGGGAAATGTTTATTCGCGCCCGTGAATTGTATACAAAGACCAGTATTGAGCCACTTGTAGGGCAATATCGGAAGTTGTGGGGGTTGCTTAAGCACAGGTGTAACACCCGAGCCCAATAATACTATGTATATTACTAGTTGAGGGTTATTTATCGCTCTTTCCAATTTTCCTGATTTTCTGGTGTTTATTGCTAAATTTTACCCGGTTAAGTCATTTTGGCACATAACAAATTTTAACTCCGAAAATGAAATTTAAGATGTCCATGTTAGCCTACTCGTCGCCACTAGTCGCGTGGTAGCGTCCGCGTGTCGAGATTCCGTTCCGTTTGGCTAAACGGGCAAGTTTGGGCGACTACGCGCGCGTGCAAGTGTCCGACTTGGGGGCATGCATTTTAATCATTAAACACCTATTTTCAAAATTTGGAACCCGCTTAAAATCTTATAATTTGAATTTGGAACATTTGGGCGCAATCCGGGCGCGATTTGGAAATGTTTCATTTCGCGCCAAAAAGGGCCCGTTTTAATTTTATATATTTAAACTAAATTTTCGAATATATTAACTCAACAGTTAAATCCTCAGAAATCTTAAATTCTAAAATTTCTCTACTCCTACAGCCAATCACGAGGCTAAGCTCGTGGGCCCCCTCCTTCTCTCTCCTCATTCCCTATCTCTTTCTCTCTCTCCCTCAATCTATCTCAATCTCTCTCTCTCTTTCCCTCAGTCTCTCTCTCTCATCCTCACGAATCCCTTTCTCTCTCCAATCTCTCTCTCTCTCTCTCTCTCTCTCTCTTACTCTATATAAAGAATCCATGCAGCCGCCCCTCGCCATTTCCTTTCGCCACGAGAACCCCACGCCAACCCTAACCCTAGCTCACGCAGATCTCACCGCCGGCCGCCTCGCGACCTCGCCGTCGCCGCCCTCACCACCACGACCTCCACCGCACTCGCCTACCCTCTTCCTCCCGTTCGCCCGCTCCTTCCCGCGCCTGCAACCTTCTCCCGACGCCTCCATCCCTCGCGACCTCGCCGTCGACGTCGACTCCGACCGCCGAGGCCTCCCGCGACTCCCTTGCACCCTCCTCGTCGAGACCTCGCCGTCGCCCCCTCCTCCCTCGCCGGAACAGTGAACCCGACCCTTCACCCAACGTCTGCACCATCTCCAGGTCGCCGGAAACCGCGCCGACGACCCTCGTCGACGTCTCCCGCGCCACCTCCTTTCCCCCTCGACCACCCTAGCCGACCACACCCCTCTCCAACTCGCCGCAGCACCCTACCCTGCTCACCCGAGGCCACTTCCCTTTGCTGCAGCCGCCGTCGCAGCCTCGCCGGCGTTCCAGTGCCGTCGAACCCGCCGTGGTCGCACCCTTGGTGTATCCCTGTAAGTTTCCTCCTCTTTTCTTTTGGTATAACCCCCGCTGGTTGTTTTGGCATATCGTATCCTTGTTGCTAACGTTGATTTTCGGTTGTTGCCGGAACCCGATCGTGCCGTTTGACGAACCCGACGCTCCAGCGAAGCCCCCTGGTCCGGGTGATTCCAGTGACCTCTGTTGGGACTCGATCCGTGTCCCGTGCTTCCGTATCGTGGTTTCTACCGACTTTGCATCCGCGTTTCGGTTTGCGGAACCGCCGAGGCAAGTATCCGAATACTTGCTTTAACATGCTACAAACTTAATAATTATGTTATCTGTTATAACCACACTACTTGATGACAATTACAATCATCCGTAATGTTAAACCATTGTAGTAGTTACCGTTAATCGGTATGCTTTTAATCAACGCCTTAACTAATTAACCAATCTGGCACATCCTTGCCTAAATTGCTAGATCATCCTCACTTCATTGGTTTAAGCCTCTCATGAGGCAATTATTATACTTAGTTCAAATACTGTAACTCCATTACGCATGTTATCGATAGTGCTCGTCTTGTGGCTTTTGCACCTCAAAGGTGCGTGAACCGGATTAATAAGAGAATACTAATATCACAGTGTTCACATAGAATAATAATTGTTTATTGCTGTTCCCTGCTACTGTTCATTATTTGTTACTATACCTGTTATCATCATATACCTGATTGCATTACATATTGACCGATTTTGACACACCTGTCACATGTACTGATATACCGGACACAACCCCTGTACATATCGACTCTACCTGTTGAACGTAACCTGACCTGTTACCTGATCTCGTGCCTAATGCCGACGGACCTAACTATTCCTGCTGTCGATCCAGACAGACCTACCTTTACTTGACTTGTGTTGGCATTAGACCTTGACTACTGAATACCTGACTGACATACATAGTTTGGGGGTATGGGGAAATCAAAGGTGAAACCGACTTGTAACTCAACAGTTCGATACATTGTTCTGATCAGTCTTACGGGCTTGGCCAGCTCCGGAGTGTTGATGCTGACATCACTCATCCATCCTACTACCTTTTACTGCTTAGCGGCACGTCTCGGATTCAGCCCCGAGAATCATGACCGTGGTCCCGGGCACGCACGGGATACTATTGAGTTACATCGACGATTCATCAATTGGTTTCAAAGACTATAGAGTAGAAAACCTGATAGAACAGTTTAGTCACTACTGCACATTACCCTGTTTATTACTTCTTATTGCTGCTTTATTCATGTTCATGACTGCATTGTTTATTATCATGTTTATGCTATATACTTGATATCATGACGCGCTGACGTCTGGGTTTTGCATGGCCCAGATTCCGTGCCCTCGACGTCGACCGAGCAGGAGTACTTCAGCCAGCAGGCTGAACTGTGAGTTCTTGAGAGTTTAGTTTATTTATGTCATTTCATTTCCAGATGTGAGCCCGCATTATGGGACATACTGTTTATTCATTGTATTGGATCATTAGCTTCCGCATTTATTGTTTACGGATTCTTGTTATTATGGATTTGGACATGTATTAGTTTAGTTTATTTTACTGTTCTTGATATCTTTACAACCGTAATGTGACTGTGGATGGACACTTCCTACCCACAGGTAGCATGGTTGGCTATGTCATGTGCCCAAATCTTGCGCACTCTGGGAAGCGGGGCGTGACATGGTTTTATGGTATCAGAGCCATAGGTTAATTGGGTTGACTCTTGTAGTTGGGTATCGCACCCGATACACAAATCAGAATACCCGTGATTAGGAAACATGTCCTGCCACCTTGACCGTTTACCGTCCTTGAATCATTCTTCCAGATCATGTCGACATGCAAACTTACTTTGCATTGTCAACGCGAAAGCCTAATTTCTTGTTATCTCTAGGACTTAGGCGACTTGGGTGGAGTTAAGTAATTGCGGCTATGATACCGCGGCATAGCTACAATGCGGCACTCTATTTAAGTATCTTGGAGTTCTAGCCTTGATTTATATATATTGAATCTATCATCATGCTAATGTTGTTTGTTTTGATTTCAGGACCATGGCAGATAAGAATTTCAAGACGTATCAGAGGCGTGTGGATGAAGCCGCCATGTTAGGAGTGATACGTGGGATGTTGGAAAATCAGAAGAGGCAAACTGAACTGATCCAGCAGCAAGCCGATTCATTTCAGGAGGGTTTGCAGGCTATGCAGCAGTCTGTAAACACCGCCGTAGCGAAGCCAGTCGACCGAGTAGGGACCGTGGCAGATTTCAGACGATTGGGTCCTACTACTTTCACTGGCTTGGAGGAGCCGTTGCCAGCCGAGCAGTGGCTCGTGGACACAGAGAATTTATTGATTGCGGCGCAGATCCCAGAAGACAAGAGAGTTGATGTGGTGCGTATTCAACTGGTGGATTACGCCCGAGAGTGGTGGCTTGTGGAGGAGACCCGCCTGTCCAAGCCAATCAGTTGGGCGGATTTCTCCAAAAGCTTCTTGGAAAAGTTCTTCCCGCGGACTGCACGGGAGGAAATGGAGGAGAGATTTATTGGGCTGAAACAAAATGGAGCAGCTGTGGATGTGCATGCAGCGGAGTGGACGAGACTTAGCCGTTTCGCTGGACCCTTAGTCGCCAAGGAGGCAGACAGGGCGCGAAGGTTCTTGCGCAGTTTGGATGTGGACATCCAGAGGCAGATTGTCTCCCTGGGTTTGACCACTTTCTCGCAGGTTCTTACGGCAGCCAGAGAGCAACAGAGTCTATCAGGATCGAAAGGGAACTTTCACCAGACAGCAGTTGCGGCCAGGAAGCCTGCATTTGTACCTAACCGAGATCATGGGCGCAGAGGTATTCCAGTAGACCGCCGAGGTGTAGCGCCAATGAAGAAGCCGGTGATCGTTGATCGAAGGAAGAGTGTGATTTGTGATTACTGCCGATTACCTGGGCACGTGCAGAAGGATTGTCGAAGGAGACTGGGACTTTGTCTGGTTTGTGGGGCAGCCGATCACGCAGTTGGTACTTGTCCGTCGAAGCTTCGCACAAGAGATGATATACGGAAGCCTCCGCAGAGACCATTCCAAGGGCAGAAGCAACTGACACAAGGAACTAACCAGGGTCGAGCTTTCACTTTGACAGCTGAGGAAGCCAAGGCATCAGGAGAAGTGGTTTCAGGTACTGTACTCGTTCGTGGTTTTCCTGCTTTGGCATTATTTGATTCCGGAGCATCCCACTGTTTTATGTCATCAAAGTTTATAACTACACACTCGATCACCTGCACGACCATGTCTAGTTTTTGGGACATACACACTGGGAATGGGAAAATCATAGCTAGTAAGGAATGTAGAGATTGTACTGTTGTTGTTTGTGGACGGGAGCTTTTTGCGGATTTCTTGGTGATTGATACGGGCGGTTATGAAGTAGTCTTGGGAATGGATTTTCTTGGCACTTTCCACGCACACATTGATTGTAGGGCAAGGAAAGTAATTTTCCAGATTCCTGGACACCCTGAGTTTACTTTCATCGGAGGAAGCAGTTCTGTCGGGCCAGTCGAGTTTAGGGCTAGGCCGACGAACAATGTTCTTGCGGCTATGGTTGCGGATAGGAATGAAGAGCCGGCAGTTGTCCGCGACTTTATGGATGTGTTTGAAGATATTTCAGGCCTACCGCCGAAGCGAGATGTGGAGTTTGCGATTGACCTCATTCCTGGTGCAGCGCCAGTATCAAAATCTTATTATCCAATGGCACCGGTGGAATTGGAAGAAGTTAAGAAACAAGTGGGTGAATTACTCGAGAAGGGATGGATTCGAAGCAGCAACTCACCTTGGGGAGCTCCAGTTCTTTTAGTAAAGAAGAAAGATGGCACGAGAAGAATGTGCATCGATTACCGAGAATTAAACCGGGTGACTATTAAGAACAAGTACCCGATCCCTCGCATTGGAGAACTTTTTGAGCAGCTTAGTGGCGCGAGGGTATTCTCGAAACTGGACTTACGATCAGGATATCATCAGGTCCGAGTGAAGGCAGAAGACATTTGCAAGACGGCGTTTCGAACTCGGTATGGGCATTTCGAGTATTTAGTGATGCCCTTCGGAGTGACTAATGCGCCGGCAATATTTATGGACTTGATGAACAGGATCTTTTCACCGTTCTTGGACCAGTTTATTGTGGTATTCATTGACGATATTCTGGTGTACTCGAAGAGTCCGGAGGAGCATGCTGAACACTTAAGGATCGCACTGCAAACGCTGAGACAGGAGAAATTATTTGCGAAGATGAGTAAGTGCGAATTCTGGTTGGAGGAAGTGAAGTTTTTGGGGCATGTCGTGTCGGGCGATGGAATCGCCGTTGATCCCGAGAAGATTGCAGCAGTTCGAGATTGGCCTGTTCCAAAGAATGTTGCAGAGATAAGAAGTTTCCTTGGACTCGCCGGGTACTACAGAAGATTTGTGGAGAACTTCGCTCGCTTAGTTGAGCCGTTAACCAAGCTTACGCGTAAGGAGGTACCGTTTGTTTGGACAGATGGTTGTGCATTGGCCTTCGAGACGTTGAAGCAGAAGTTGATAACCGCCCCTATCCTAACCGTACCTGATGATTCGGGGGGACTGGTGATTCACAGCGACGCATCTGGAAAGGGATTGGGATGTGTTCTGATGCAGAATGGGAAAGTCGTCGCTTACGCATCGAGACAGCTGAAGACTCATGAACAGAACTATCCGACTCACGACTTGGAGCTTGCAGCCGTGATCTTCGCCCTGAAGATTTGGAGACATTACCTTCTGGGCGAGAGAGTTGAAGTCTTTACGGATCACAAGAGCTTGAAATATGTGTTCACTCAGAAGGAGTTGAACATGAGGCAACGCAGATGGTTAGAGCTGTTGGCCGACTACGACCTTGATCTTAAGTACCATCCGGGGAAAGTTAACGTCGTGCCAGATGCGCTAAGTCGGTTACCAGCAATTCAGTTATTGACTGCACAGAGGGAGATCATTGAGGAGTTTCAGAGATTTGACTTGGAGGTTGTGCTACCGCGTGCTACAGGACAGTTGATGCAGTTACAAGTACAATCGTCCTTAGTTGAGAAGATTAAAGCGGCGCAATCGCAGGATCCTAGACTGCAAAAGTTTCGAGAGCAGGTTGGAGCCGGACTACGAACCGATCTACTGATCCATGAGGATGGTTCGTTGAGATATGGTAGCCGTGTATGTGTGCCAAAAGGAGATGTGCGTGAAGAGCTTATGAAGGAGGCACACCGTTCAGCTTACTCTGTACATCCAGGAGGGACCAAGATGTACCGAGATATTCGACAGCATTTCTGGTGGGAAGGTATGAAACGGGAAATCGCTCGCTTCGTGGCTAAGTGCTTGGTGTGTCAGCAAGTCAAGGCTGAACACCAAAGGGTTGCTGGTTTGTTGCAACCACTTCCGATTCCTCAATGGAAGTGGGAACATATAACCATGGATTTCGTGACGGCTTTACCGCGGAGTCCAAAGGGCAACAATGCAGTATGGGTGATTGTCGATCGGTTGACCAAGGCAGCTCACTTTATTCCGTTTCGGGTTGGTCAATCGACAGAGACTTTGGCAGAGCGGTACATGCAGGAGATTGTCAGATTGCATGGAGTACCGGTAAGCATCGTGTCCGACCGGGACACTCGGTTCTTGTCACACTTTTGGAGGAGTTTACAAGAAAGTTTGGGGACTCGATTGAAGTTCAGCACAGCTTATCATCCCCAGACTGATGGACAATCAGAGAGAACGATCCAGACCCTTGAAGATATGTTGAGGGCTTGCATGTTAGACTTCAAAGGTTCTTGGGAAGATCATCTACACCTGGTGGAGTTTTCGTACAACAACAGCTTCCAAGCAACAATTCAGATGGCCCCGTTCGAAGCATTGTATGGTCGTAAGTGCCGTTCACCTGTATGTTGGGACGATGTGGGTGAACGAAGGTTGCTAGGGCCAGATTTAGTGGTACAGACAGTTGAGAAGGTGAATACAATCAGAAAGCATATGAAGGCAGCTCAAGACAGACAGAAGAGTTGGGCCGACACGTCAAGAAGACCTCTAGAGTTCGCCGTGGGTGATTTGGTATTCCTGAAGATATCACCGACTAGAGGAGTGATTCGCTTTGGAAGTCGGGGAAAGCTTAGTCCCCGATTCGTTGGACCCTTCGAGATATTGGAGCGTGTCGGGGAGGTATCGTACCGGTTGGCGTTACCATCGTCATTAGCAGGAGTTCATGATGTGTTTCATGTGTCTCAACTACGGAGGTATGTTCGTGATGAGACCCATGTTTTGGATCACTCGGAGTTGACCGTTCGGGAAGACCTGACTTTTGAGGAGCGACCAGTCGAGATCAAGGATCGAAGAGAAAAGGTTCTTAAGAACAAGGTTATCCCTCTTGTGCTAGTTTCTTGGGGTAACCGATCGCATGGAGAATCTACTTGGGAGCGAGAAGACGAGATCCGGCAGAAATTCCCTCATCTTTTCCAGTAGTTAGTTTTCTTGTATTCTTGAAATTTCGAGGACGAAATTCTTTTGTAGTTGGGTATGATGTAACACCCGAGCCCAATAATACTATGTATATTACTAGTTGAGGGTTATTTATCGCTCTTTCCAATTTTCCTGATTTTCTGGTGTTTATTGCTAAATTTTACCCGGTTAAGTCATTTTGGCACATAACAAATTTTAACTCCGAAAATGAAATTTAAGATGTCCATGTTAGCCTACTCGTCGCCACTAGTCGCGTGGTAGCGTCCGCGTGTCGAGATTCCGTTCCGTTTGGCTAAACGGGCAAGTTTGGGCGACTACGCGCGCGTGCAAGTGTCCGACTTGGGGGCATGCATTTTAATCATTAAACACCTATTTTCAAAATTTGGAACCCGCTTAAAATCTTATAATTTGAATTTGGAACATTTGGGCGCAATCCGGGCGCGATTTGGAAATGTTTCATTTCGCGCCAAAAAGGGCCCGTTTCAATTTTATATATTTAAACTAAATTTTCGAATATATTAACTCAACAGTTAAATCCTCAGAAATCTTAAATTCTAAAATTTCTCTACTCCTACAGCCAATCACGAGGCTAAGCTCGTGGGCCCCCTCCTTCTCTCTCCTCATTCCCTATCTCTTTCTCTCTCTCCCTCAATCTATCTCAATCTCTCTCTCTCTTTCCCTCAGTCTCTCTCTCTCATCCTCACGAATCCCTTTCTCTCTCCAATCTCTCTCTCTCTCTCTCTCTCTCTCTCTCTTACTCTATATAAAGAATCCATGCAGCCGCCCCTCGCCATTTCCTTTCGCCACGAGAACCCCACGCCAACCCTAACCCTAGCTCACGCAGATCTCACCGCCGGCCGCCTCGCGACCTCGCCGTCGCCGCCCTCACCACCACGACCTCCACCGCACTCGCCTACCCTCTTCCTCCCGTTCGCCCGCTCCTTCCCGCGCCTGCAACCTTCTCCCGACGCCTCCATCCCTCGCGACCTCGCCGTCGACGTCGACTCCGACCGCCGAGGCCTCCCGCGACTCCCTTGCACCCTCCTCGTCGAGACCTCGCCGTCGCCCCCTCCTCCCTCGCCGGAACAGTGAACCCGACCCTTCACCCAACGTCTGCACCATCTCCAGGTCGCCGGAAACCGCGCCGACGACCCTCGTCGACGTCTCCCGCGCCACCTCCTTTCCCCCTCGACCACCCTAGCCGACCACACCCCTCTCCAACTCGCCGCAGCACCCTACCCTGCTCACCCGAGGCCACTTCCCTTTGCTGCAGCCGCCGTCGCAGCCTCGCCGGCGTTCCAGTGCCGTCGAACCCGCCGTGGTCGCACCCTTGGTGTATCCCTGTAAGTTTCCTCCTCTTTTCTTTTGGTATAACCCCCGCTGGTTGTTTTGGCATATCGTATCCTTGTTGCTAACGTTGATTTTCGGTTGTTGCCGGAACCCGATCGTACCGTTTGACGAACCCGACGCTCCAGCGAAGCCCCCTGGTCCGGGTGATTCCAGTGACCTCTGTTGGGACTCGATCCGTGTCCCGTGCTTCCGTATCGTGGTTTCTACCGACTTTGCATCCGCGTTTCGGTTTGCGGAACCGCCGAGGCAAGTATCCGAATACTTGCTTTAACATGCTACAAACTTAATAATTATGTTATCTGTTATAACCACACTACTTGATGACAATTACAATCATCCGTAATGTTAAACCATTGTAGTAGTTACTTGTAGTTAATCGGTATGCTTTTAATCAACGCCTTAACTAATTAACCAATCTGGCACATCCTTGCCTAAATTGCTAGATCATCCTCACTTCATTGGTTTAAGCCTCTCATGAGGCAATTATTATACTTAGTTCAAATACTGTAACTCCATTACGCATGTTATCGATATTGCTCGTCTTGTGGCTTTTGCACCTCAAAGGTGCGTGAACCGGATTAATAAGAGAATACTAATATCACAGTGTTCACATAGAATAATAATTGTTTATTGCTGTTCCCTGCTACTGTTCATTATTTGTTACTATACCTGTTATCATCATATACCTGATTGCATTACATATTGACCGATCTTGACACACCTGTCACATGTACTGATATACCGGACACAACCCCTGTACATATCGACTCTACCTGTTGAACGTAACCTGACCTGTTACCTGATCTCGTGCCTAATGCCGACGGACCTAACTATTCCTGCTGTCGATCCAGACAGACCTACCTTTACTTGACTTGTGTTGGCATTAGACCTTGACTACTGAATACCTGACTGACATACATAGTTTGGGGGTATGGGGAAATCAAAGGTGAAACCGACTTGTAACTCAACAGTTCGATACATTGTTCTGATCAGTCTTACGGGCTTGGCCAGCTCCGGAGTGTTGATGCTGACATCACTCATCCATCCTACTACCTTTTACTGCTTAGCGGCACGTCTCGGATTCAGCCCCGAGAATCATGACCGTGGTCCCGGGCACGCACGGGATACTATTGAGTTACATCGACGATTCATCAATTGGTTTCAAAGACTATAGAGTAGAAAACCTGATAGAACAGTTTAGTCACTACTGCACATTACCCTGTTTATTACTTCTTATTGCTGCTTTATTCATGTTCATGACTGCATTGTTTATTATCATGTTTATGCTATATACTTGATATCATGACGCGCTGACGTCTGGGTTTTGCATGGCCCAGATTCCGTGCCCTCGACGTCGACCGAGCAGGAGTACTTCAGCCAGCAGGCTGAACTGTGAGTTCTTGAGAGTTTAGTTTATTTATGTCATTTCATTTCCAGATGTGAGCCCGCATTATGGGACATACTGTTTATTCATTGTATTGGATCATTAGCTTCCGCATTTATTGTTTACGGATTCTTGTTATTATGGATTTGGACATGTATTAGTTTAGTTTATTTTACTGTTCTTGATATCTTTACAACCGTAATGTGACTGTGGATGGACACTTCCTACCCACAGGTAGCATGGTTGGCTATGTCATGTGCCCAAATCTTGCGCACTCTGGGAAGCGGGGCGTGACAACAGGTTTAGGTCTCTGTAATTTAAGACTTTCAAATCTTATGAGCCGTGAGGGTCCCATAAGATAGTTCTCCTTACGAGTCGTGAGGATCTCGCCAGTGTATTTTCTCCTTAGTAATCGTGGGGATCCCTGAGTGTATTGCTCCCTTGTGAGTCGTAAGGATCTCACGCGGGTGGTTTCTCCTTACAAGGTCGAGAGGACCCTATAAGTGTCTTTTAACGAGATTGCGCCCTTTCGGGTTTTCACAAACACTCGCCGGTAGTCCTGCTGTTTTTACTCACGGAGCCCTTTCGGGTTTTCATCCGTGCCCATTTTGCTCATGGACATACCCTTTTTTTTTATTCTTTCTATTTTTATATATATATATATATTTTTTACGAGGTCGCGCCCTTTCGGGTTTTCACGAACACTCGCCGGTAACCCTGCTGTTTTTACTCACGGCGCCCTTTCGGGTTTTCATCCGTGCCCTTTTTTGCTTATGGACATACCGTTTTTATTTATTTATTTAATTTTTTTTATTTTTTTTATTTTTTATCTTGTCAGCCTAAAGATGCTGCGGTAGTAGTTCGAAGACGTTTCGGTCTGCTACTAGTTTAAGGACGTTTCGGTCCGTCGTCGAGAAGGCCGGCTACTTTTTATAAAGCTTAAGCTTAGGAAGATAGCGAGCGGACATAGTCGTCGTCATCTATCATTGACCTAGGCTGTGGCTTATTAAGCATAGTATTTCTTTAGGAAGCGGCCGTTTATCGGCCTGAAAGGCCTTTCACCGTGCATGTCCATGAGTAGATAGGCCCCACCCTGGTAAACTTTAACTATGATGTACGGGCCTTCATAGTTTGGCTCGAATTTTCCCCGCTTGGCGCGATTGGGGATCATAGGCCTTTTGACCACTAGCACGAGTTCGCCTTGGCGGAATGTCCTCGGTCGGGTCAATCTTTCGTATGAGCGCGTCATCTTTGCTTTATAAGCTTCCAGATTTTGCTGCGCTATGAGCCGGGTTTCATCAAGGGCGTCATGCTCCTCAAGCCGAAGGTGAGCATTTTCTTCGTCCGTCAGCTCGTAGTGGACTGCCACTCGTAGAGAGGGTAACTCTATCTCGAGGGGGAGTACTGCTTCTGTACCGAACACCAACGCGTACGGCGTTGTGTTCGTGGCCGTCTTGAATGTAGTTCGATATGCCCAAAGAGCTTCTTGCAGTCTTTCGTGCCAGTCTTTCTTAGTTCGGGACACCGTTTTCTTTATGATTTTTGTCAAGGTCTTGTTGAAGGCTTCAGCTAGTCCGTTGGCTCGCGGATTATAAACCGAGGAATATCTCCAGTCTATATTATGCTGTTGCGCGAAGCGACTGATCTTGTGGCTTCTGTAAGCTGACCCGTTATCGGAGATGATCCGTCGCGGAGTTCCAAACCGATATATGACATGCGTCTTGAAGAAATGGAGGATATTTTCCGTCTTCACCTCTCTTAACGGTACTGCTTCTGCCCATTTAGAGAAGTAGTCAGTCGTCGCCAGGATGAAACGATGTCCCCTAGACGATGCTGGTTCGATAGAGCCGACTATGTCAGTCCCCCACATTTCGAATGGCCAGCTAGTCACCGTTGGATGTAGTGGATTTGGGTGCTGGTGGATGAAGTCCCCATGGATTTGACACGAGTGACACTGCTTCGCATATTCGAGGCAGTCTTGAATCATCGTGGGCCAGTAGTAGCCCATCCGTTTTATCTTCGACTTCATCTTTGGGCCCGCTTGGTGAGACCCGCAGAGTCCGTCATGAACCTCCTGGACGACCCTTCTCGCTTCGTCCGGTCCTAAGCATCTCTGTCACGCCCCGCTTCCCAGAGTACGCTCAAATAGGCACGTGACATAGCCAACCATGCTACCTGTGGTTAGGAAAAATCCTTCCACAGTCACATTACGGCTGTAGAGATATCAAGAACAGGAAAGTAAACTAACTATCTAGTACATGTCCATAAGCCAGAGTAAAAGAGTCAAGAAATGCTATAATATGCGGAAGCAAAAGATCAAATAACACCTGGAAAGTAAGACTGGATACCGACATGATCCCTACCGCTCGATCTAACAGCGACAAAACTCCTGATCAGTCTGCAACAAAGGTAGAGGATCTGGGCCATGCAAAACCCAGACGTCAGTGCGTCATAACATCAAGCAATAATAAATGAACAGGATACACGGGATATGCAGGCATGAATCATAAATAGTAACAAGTCAACAGGGATGTATAACAGTGAAGTGTATCAGTGTATGTGACGTGCAGTGATCAATCTAAACTGTGCTACTGGGTTGTCTACTCTAAAGTTTGTTTGAAATCAATTAATGTAATCCTCCATGTAACTCAAAGGATATGTCCCGTTACCCCCCGGGACCACGGATCAGGAATATATGAACCAAGAATGGTTCTGTCCCGTTATCCCCCGGGACTACGGATCAAGATGTAAGAGTCACGAATGGCTCTGTCCCGTTACCCCCCGGGACCACGGATCAAGATGTAAGAGTCACAAATGGCTCTGTCCCGTTACCCCCCGGGACCACGGATCAAGTAATACCCTTTTAAGTTACACTTTAGTTTACACTTTTGATTTCCCCATACCCCCAAGGTTATGTGTTCAAGTCAGGTATTCCGTAATCAAGAACTAATGCCAACACAGGATCAGGTAGGTGCAGGTTTATCTGGATAGACAACAGGAACGGTCCGTAAGGACTACATGTCAGGTTTGTTGGCATTAGACACAAGATCAGGTAACAGGTAAAGCCATGGTACATCAGGTCAAGTCAAGTAGTGTATTTAGGTGCCAGGTCATGTAGAGAGTGTACGGTACCGTGTCGGGTCAAGTAATATGTGTGTAGCAAGTCATGTCAGGGTGTAAAATATATCATGTGGGTGCTCATAATCAACTAACATAATCATGGTTATAAATAAACAAGCATGAGTATTATCAGAACAGTAAACTGGCACATGTAATATGATATGCAAATAGATATAATTTCAAGGATATGAATGCACGGTTATCGATTAAGGTTACATTTATAGTTCCAATATTAATTAGGATGCAATTTATTAAACATGGAGTGTTAATATCACAGTATTATGTAGTAATGTGATCTATGGATGCAATTATATGTATCTTAAATGCGATGGATGCAAACGGGTATCTGAAAAGTTATAAAACTATAAAATGGTAATGTGGGATGTACAACTAAGCAATATGTGATATAAATATTGATATAATAATATTAATATGGATAGCATATTCAAAGCGATTAATAACTATAAAAGTGGTATTGATTAACCATGCACAAGAAAGTTCCGATCAGAAATTCAGCGTCACCCTAATTTGTAAAATAGCTTAAAAATAACAAACGTTCTCCAAAAGGGACGTGTCTTATACCAAAACAAAGATAATTCAATAAGGTTTTCAGTTTTATAAGTATAAGCATCTCAGGTTGACCCTACAAAAAGTTATGAACATTCGAAATTGAAAGTTTGCTGCTGGAATTTCCCTGGACAGCAGTTTGGAGATATTTTCATTTGCATTTTACGTTATTTAAACAATTTATTTTGCAAGTAAACATTTCATAGAGTTATAGTATTCTGAGTTATCTTCGTAACGAACCAAAGAACGTATACTAATGATTTTTCTATGATTTATAATGAATTTTATAAGGTAAGGTGTACAATAAATTTCAGATTTGTCGTATCCGCTTTTCAACGACGTTTTATGTGTAAACTATAATATTTTCAAATATATAATATTATAAAATGCAGATTATAAACTAATTAAAGATAATAATAAGAAATATTACGACGACATATATTTTAATTGATATGGATGCAGTATAATGTAATCTAGTATGTCACAAGATAAGTTTTCATGATCTAGATTTAATATGATATAAACGAATGCAACGGAACACCGAAATGTTATAAAAATGAACATGTGGCACTAAATTTAAACTATAGGTATGGTATTTATTTAAATAGGTATAAAATGAATTATATAGCATGTAGCAAGATTAACTTGCCTCGATGGGTCGCGAATCGGGAAAACGGAACGTTAACCGTCGGCGGGGAAAACTCGCGACGGCGCACGGTTCACGGAATGAACCCAAACGACGAACAAAGGAACCACACGGGTCGGGATACCTCGCTGGAACGTCGAGAAGCGTCACCGGCACGACGGAATTCCGGCAACAAAAGAACAGTTAAAAAAATGAGAAACGAGACATGAAGCAAGAAGAGAAAGAATGATAAAGAGAAGTACGAGAGAATATATGAGGGAGAGAGAGAAAGAAAAAGTGGAGAGATAGAGAGAGAGCGAGAGAGAGAGAAGTGGGGCCCACGGGGTTAAAGGGGAGGTTGCGATTGGCTGAGAGAATAAATTGAGAAGGATATAAAAGTTTGTAAAAATATTATATGGTTAACTTAAAGATTTAAAAGATAGGTAATGAACAGTAAGATATCAGGTTAGTTAGAAAAATATATGCGTTGGTTTTAATAATATTAAAATTTGGGATTTTGGCGCCAAATAAAACATTTCCAAATCGCGCTCGGGTCGAGTCCAAAAATTTGAAATTGAAATAATAGGATTTGAAGCGGGATCCAAATTTTAAAATTAAGTGTTTTATGATTAAAAAGCATACCCCCAAAACGGACACACGTACGTGCACGTAGCCATCCAAACTCGCCTGTTTCACTGAACGGGACGAGAACACAATGCACGGACGCTACCACGAGGCTAGGGGTGTCAAGTATGCCAAGATGAATATTTTCAATTTTATTTTAGATGCCAAAATTTGTTATATGTAGAAATGACTTTGCCGGGTAAATTTTACAGTAAGCAACAAATAAGCAAGTTAAATGAAATGAGTACCACATTATGCTCAAACAGTAACTGAAAATAGTAGCATTGGGCTTGGGTGTTACAATCTCAGCCACAGAGAATCAAATGACCTCTTGTACAGAGTATCGTTGACGAAGGCGAAAGACAGAGCTCGTTTCATGAGCTAGTGTCTTGTGGATGTTTCTTCAGGCATTTGGTGGGACTTGAAGTAGTCTATAAAGACTTCCCTCCAATCCTCAACCTTTTCGTGTTCTTTTACTTGTAAGGTCATCTGCTCGCTCGCTCCCTTTTCTTCGGATGATTCCGGAGATATTTCTGTTGCGGCAAGCACCCGACGGCTTTGTACCACGATTCTTACGTCATCGAGGTTCTCGTCAGCCAGTTCTTTAGCAAGTTTGGCCAATGCGTCTGCTTTGCTGTTTTCCGCGCGCGGTATGTTTTCCAAAGTATAGAAAGGAATTTGGGTCAACAGTTGTTGCACCTTTTCTCCATACTTCACCAACTCCGGTTTGCACGTTTGGTAGTCACCGTTTACTTGACTAACGACCGGTTGAGAATCTCCGTATATGAGGAGATTTTCAATTCCCATGTCGATGGCGATCTCGAGGCCTGCTATCAGAGCTTCATATTCGGCTTCGTTGTTTGTCCTCGGCTCTGTTAAGGAGAAAGCGAAACGCATTATCCCTCCTTGTGGAGTCACGAAGATGAGGCCTACCCCCGATTTGATTATAGGGGTACTTTGTTTGCGCTTTTTCATGGAAGATGCTCCATCGAAATAAAGTTCCCATTGGGTATCACCACCGTCGATCGCATCAAATGCATGTTCGTCTGGCAGCTCGCAGTTCAGAGAAGAACCGGCAGGTACTGGTTGCTCAGCAAAGAAGTCGGCAATGGCCTGGCCTTTCACCTTAAGAGGTCGATACGTTATCGAGAACTCCATCAGAAGTAGAGCCCATTTAGCGAGTCGACCCGTCAATATAGCCTTTGACATCAAGTATTTAAGGGGGTCCACCTTTGAAATGAGACAGACTTCATGCGCCAACGCATAGTGCCTGAGCTTTGTTATCGCAAAGATCAACGCCAGGCAGTGTTTTTCAATGGGGGAGTAGTTGCTTTCTGCCCCCAGTAGAACTCGACTTAAGTAGTAGAGTGCTCTTTCTTTCCCTTGATCGTTCTCTTGTGCCCATAATGCGCCTAAAGAACCTTCGAGGACGGTTGTATAAAGAATGAGAGGCTTTCCCTTAACCGGAGCAGCCAACACTGGAGGGTTTTGCAGGTACTGCTTGATCTCGTCTAGTGCGCTTTGGCACTTTTGATCCCAGACGAACGGGGTTCTCTTCTTCATCAGGTGGCTGTAAGGGCGGCACTTGCCTGAAAGATTGGCTATAAATCGCCGTATGTATGCGAGCTTCCCTTGGAGAGATCGCAATTGTTTGAGAGTTCTTGGCGGAGGCATTTCCATGATCGCTTTGATCTTTGACGGATCTATTTCGATACCTCGGTGTCGAACAATGAATCCCAAGAATTTTCCTGAGAAAACTCCGAATGCACACTTGAGCGGGTTCATTTTCAAGTTGTATTGTCGAAGGCGTTGAAATACGGTCTTCAGATGCTCGAGATGTTCCTCGTATGATTTGCTTTTAACCACGAGATCGTCGATATAGCATTCGACGATTTCGTGTATAAGGTCATCGAAGATCTTCGTCATGGCCCTTTGGTAGGTGGCACCGGCGTTCTTTAAACCGAATGGCATCACCTTGTAACAAAATATTCCCAGAGGAGTCCTGAAGGCGGTGTGCTTCTGGTCTTCGGGATGCATCTTTATTTGATTATACCCCGATGAGCCGTCCATGAAGGAGAAAATCTCATGAGTGGACGTATTGTCTATCATCAGTTCGGTGACTGGCACTGGGAAATCGTCTTTCGGACAAGCTTTATTAAGATCCCGAAAGTCTACGCATATACGCACTGTCCCATTTTTCTTCATCACCGGGACGATGTTGGCGATCCATTCAGGGTATTGAACTTCCTGGATGAAGCCAGAGTCGATTAACTTTTTGACCTCGGCGTTGATACTCATCTCGAGCTCGAGCCGCATTCTCCTCGGCGCCTGTTTGACTGGCTTGATGTTCGGGGATATCGCCAATTTGTGTACAACAATTTCTGGATCTAGTCCCGGCATTTCGGAATAGTTCCACGCGAAGCAATCTTTATGCTGTAGAAGCACATCTTTTAACGCGGCCACCCTTTCTTCAGATAGTAGCTCGCTGATGAATGTCGATCGTGGATCGTTTGCCGTCCCCAACTCAATCTTCTTGAGGTTATCTGCAGTGGTATGGATTCCATCTTCCAGCTCTTTTGGCGCTGGTGGGAACTCTGAGATTATCTCGTCGCTGCTGTTTTCGAAGCACCAAGGAAGCTCATCTATGTCCTCGGGCTCTTCTTTTAATATTGTGATCATGTGACAGGTGCGAATTCGCTTCCAATCCCAATGTGGAACCGGTTCTTCTTTCGTGGTCTTGGGCTCGTGCTTCTGCGGCGGCGCTACCCTCCAGTTGTCAGACAGAGCGAACTTGCCGAGCTGGTACTGATCTTCGACCCAATTCTTGAAGGTGAAGCAGTCTTCGAGAGGATGCCCTACCACTCGGTGATAAAAGCAATAGTCTGGGTGTGAGACTTTGCCCGCTTGTTTGGGGTGTTTAGACTCCGGCAGTGTAAGCATTTGATATTTTAGAGCAAGATCAAGTATCCTCTTCGTCTTATCCCGAGGAAAAGAGTATGCTCGACCTATTTTCTTCATGAGGGATAGATCAATAACGCTCGACTCCCGTCTGCGTGGCTTCTTAGCCCTGCTTTGTTGCTGTTGAGCGTCTTTTTGGCCTTTCGACTTATTTCTGCTTTTGCGTCGAGCCTTCTTTATAACAGGTTGACAAGGAGCGGCATTTTCATCTTTCACGGCCTGTTGAAGGAGGCGTTGCGTTCTGGCTTTCTCGTAGATGGCCATTTCGCGGTTATGGTCGTCCCGGACTTTTTGACCTGCTTCCCTTATGAGCTTGTCCATTTGTTCTTCGAACGACGGACTGGGCACTTTTGCATCCGGAACTTTCATTGTCTCAGGATTAGCGTCCTCCCATTGGGCATCCGCTTCTTCATCGAAGTCATACACGACATAGCAGCCGTGTAGTAGTCTCGTTTCTTTGACCGGACGTATCCAAGCCCAATTGTTTCCATTCTCCCATTTGGCAGTTTGCGTTGAGTCCCGGGAACGTTCCAGATTTTGTCATAGAACTTGGCTTTTCGAACGGTCTGCTTGAAGGATATCCCCTGGCGTTTCAGCAGCTTTTTCAAACCCTCTGTATAATATCTGGGAAGACGGATAGGCTGAAGCCTGTCGAGCGTAGGATCCGCGCCATGCCAGATTTCTTTTTCCACCTTGGTTTCTTCAGAGCGGTAGAACAAAATTGCTTTCTCGTTTTCTCGCCTGGAAGGGATGTAGAATGTTTGTAGCTCTTCTACATTGTAAATATTAAGTGCATCCAGTTCCTTATGGTGTTTAAGCGGCACCATGGCGACTTGCAGACTTTGCTCTTCATCAGGGAACATTTGTATTGAAGGTCGAGCAGAGAATACGGCATGGATTTCATCTTCCGAGTCGCTACCAAAGATCAACGTAGGAGTGGACGGTCCTGGCTTGTTGTGTTGGGATGGACCCGAATAAACTATCTCCTCTTCCTCCTCGGTATCACTGCCGAAGACAGGGATGGTGGCATTAGCTTTATTCTCCGGCTTGTGACACTTCTCCGTATCTTCAAAATCCGGTAAGAAGTATTTGGCATCTTCGTATTTACGGACCTCGTTCACAGAGAACGGGTTCAGTTCTCCCGTCACGGTATACTCGAAACCATCCTTAAAATACTTCATGCACTGATGTTGTGTAGAAGGGATGATGTTGTACTCGTGTAACCATGGTCGGCCGAGCAAAGCGTTGTAGCATGTCTTGGCGTCTATGACGTGGAACTTAATGTCCGTGACGAGTAGCCCGAAACGTAGCGTCAGTATCACAGACCCAAGAGTTCTTGATGACTGGGGGTCGAACCCAGAGATGGTTATCTTGTCCCGAGCAAGGTGCTGGACGCTCATGCAGATTTCCTTCAAGACCCGGACGTTGAGTAGGTTAACAGACGACCCGTTATCGATCAGGATTTTGCCTATCTTTATATCATGGCAGTATCCCGAGACATAGAGAGGGCGATTGTGTTCGCACGTCCCAAGTAGAAGGTCTTCATCGCCAAAAGTAATATCGGCCGTGTGCACTTCCTCTAATTCATCATTCATTTTTTCCTCGGCCAGGCATGCTTGGAATTGTTCTGGCTCTTGGAGTGCCTTAATTAACGAATCTCTCGCCTCTTTTGATAGCAAAAGAGCGTCAAGAATGCTGAGCTGTGAGGGTAGCTTCCTCAGATGCGCTAAGACGTTGTAATCCACCTTATTCTTCTTTGGCGGGTCCTTGGCGGCTAGCTCCTCCAGAACTTGGTCATCTAAGACGATATCTTCAGAGACCTTTTCTTTCCCTTTATCTTTTCTGTTTGAGGGTCCGAGATTCTTTTCAGGCAGCGTCCGATTTTGCAGCCGAATATTTTCGCAAACCTTCGGCTCTTCTTCTTTTCCCAAAGTTGACTCTTTAAAGAGAGGGGCGAGTTCCAGCTCCTCATCAGAATCGCTCCCGAATGTAGGCACTTGTGACCCGCCAGTGTTAACCATGCGACAATCGCCGGTAGTTCTTTCAAGCCCTTCGGTCGTGTTTCTTTGCTCCCGACGAGTTTTGCACTTTTCCCGCTTAAAGCGTTGTCGATGAGCAACGTATCCTTGCCACCATTTATCGAAAGCTTTGCACTCTTGAGTGGGGTGCGAAACCTTCTGATGATATAAGCAATAGGAAGGGTGCATTTCTATTTCACCAGTAATTTTTCCTTCAGAGGATGGTAGCTTCATGCCCATTGATATGGACTTAGCAAACCTTTTCTTTATCTTGAATTGGCTTTTGTCGGTAGCGGAGGTGTTTAGCTCCAGCGGGATCGTCTCAGCTCTTTCATCAAGTCGCTGGCGCTTGGCCCTTTCAAATATAGTCGTCTCGCGTTCTCGATCAGCTTTACTTTTCAATCGAGCTTCGTTAAGGAACGCGTCAATCATTTCAACTGATAGCTCCGGAATTTTTGATTCGGTATCTGCCCCCAGTGTTTTAGTGCCAGGAGTCTCCTCATTGTTCGCGATCGAATGGGAAATCATATGACAGCTCGCCACATATTCCTCGGATTCATCCGATGAACTTTCTCCCTCATCTTCTTCTTGAAAGACGTGATTGAGGAACTCTTGGAGCGTAATGGGAGTCCGTGCCTTTTGGTTGTATTCATCTAGCGCATCAATTTGCTTTTGTAAGTCCGTGCGTTTGTCGCCGGGCTTCACGGGCTTCTTAGATTTCTTCTTCTTCTTTTTCGAAGATTTTGACGGCTGGCTGCAAGTTCTTGAACCACCATCATCGGTCTTTGGAGTTGGGCGTGGCTTCAACATCCCCTCAATGACCTGCGGTTCCAACGGGTTCTTCCACTTGATCGCTGGACATGTCTGAAGATCGTTTAGCATTCTCTTTGTCTTGGCTGATAATACAACCTCCCAAGGAGCTTCTTCAATGACGGTGCATGTTGCCCCCGGCGTATTTGTCCCCTTAGAGGTGTGGGGCTGCGGGGGATTCACCTTCCATTTGTCAGATAACACGAACTTGCCCTGTCGGTACTGGTTTTCAAGCCAATTTTTGAAAACGTAGCAGTCTTCGATCGGATGGCCTAGTACTCGATGATAAGGACAGTAGTTGGGCTCGTTGACGTCACTTGGTTGCAACGGACGTTTTGGATCCGGCAGATTTATGAGTCTGTTGCGCAACACCAGCTCGAATAACCTCCTCGTTTTATCGCGGTGAAAGGAATAAGGACGTCCCATCCTATCCTCAAGGGGTACGTATGGGCGCATATTATTTTGACGAGCAACCGGTTTCGGGTCGCTCAGTTGTTGTTGAGCATTAGCGACGACGATCGCTTTTCCCTTCCCTTTGTCATTTCGGGAGTCCGGCCTTGGAAGAGGGGGTTTATGGCCCATCTGATCCATCTGCGCTAGCTTGTCGATCAAGGCCTGGAAGGTAGTTGGCTTGAAAAACATCATAAATTGCGAGATGGTTGCTTGCGGATCAAGGGTCCCCACAAACATACCCAACGCGGGAGCTTCTTCAATGCACTGCTCGCACTTCGACCACAAGTTCCGCCACCGTATAACAAACTGAACCCACGTTTCGCCTGGCTTTACCCTGGCGTTAATCAGTGCTGTCATCGGGGTACGTTCACTGGATCTTGCAAAACGCTGAGTAAACAGTAGCTCCATCTCCGTGAAGGTTTTGATAGAGTCGTTCGGGAGTTCAGAGTACCACTCGAACGCCGTATCCGATAAACTTCCAACAAACTGGCGAAGTAAAAGCTTGTCATCACCACCGGTATTGCCGCAGAGTGCCCTGAACTGGGCAACATGCTGATGAGGATTGCCCGTCCCTTTGTAGACATGGAACTTGGGAATTTTGTAACCGGGTGGGTATTTGATTTGATCGTACCTACTTGGATATGGCCGCCCCGTTTTTACGACTTGACCGGCCGCTTCGGTCGCATGATGAACCCGTATTTGTTGGGCGATGTACTCATCCAAATCAGTTTTGGAGATTGTATCCTCTTTAGCTGTCGATAGAGCTGGTGGAGGATTTGATGTCTCTCCCCTATCGTCTCCAAGGACGATCGGGGGCTCTTCAGCCGGAGGATCTTGTTGTATCATCATCCCTATCATGTCTTGGAAGAGGAGGCCCATACGTTGTATGTTGGCTGCTTGTTCAGCAGCCTCTTTGTCCTTCTTCTCCAATATCCGACGAAGGAATTCGGCGTCGGTTTCTTCCTCCTGGCGCTCATCTGAGGACGTTTCAGGGTTCTCTTTTGGCCCTGTAAGTGCGGCCATAGCGTTCATCATTTCTTGGAGCTTCTGCTCCTGAGCCTTGGTTACTGATCTCGTGTGCGGTTTATGACCTGTTGATATGCGGCTATCTTCTTTTCCCGATGCCATGTAAACCGTATGAACTGTTATGCCCCCTGACTTAGGGCGTTTAGGTTCATCACCTCTGATGTTTGTCGCCGGTGCGTAGGTTTTCTCCGGCCTTCTTCTTTTATGGGCCGTTGAAGTGGAAGGGGCCATTGCAGTGGGCACCCTAGCGATTGTTGCCCTCTGCTGTTTAATTGGACGATCTTTTTCTTTTTGCACCTTCATCTTCTTTCGTTGACGGGAGTGATCCGGGTCGATCACGGAGTCTTGAACCCTTCGCCAAACTTTATAAATTCTTGAGGACAGCCGTTGAGGGGGCTGTTCTTGCTTCGTTTCTGGAGCTCTCTCCGCAGGTGGAGGAGATCTCTTCAGTGTAGCGGTTGGAGAATTCTTACGTACCCTCCTCAGCAGTTCAAAGCTGTTCCCAGTTGGAACAGCAGCGTTGATCTCCACTATTGGAGCGGGTGGAGTTAGCCCTGAGGGGAGTTGCCCCCTGCCTTTCTTACTCGTCGCCAATGGCGATGTCTAGCATGACGAGCCGTTGGGACTGGCTCGGAGATAGAGACGTCTTCTTTTCGCCTTTTGTCCGGCTGAGGCGCTACTGGTGTTAACCTCTTAAAAACTGAGGTTGTTCCTTATGGGGTAATATCCAATCTGTCAAAGACAGATCTTCGTGTAGGGGCAGGAGCAGGAATCGTCAGTCTTGAAAAGACTGACTCTTTGACGGGAGAAGCCGCCTTAACGACTTCCGGAGCAGCGGCCGTTTCCCTCCTTGGGACAGCCATTTTAGAGTTCCTGGGCTTCTTAGCGGGCCCTCAGAGTTTTGATCCAGCCTTGCAAAGACAGAGGCTGTTGGCTTGGTGGTGGGCGACCCGTTGACAGGGGCCATCGTAGCAGTGAGCCGGTCGAAGACCGACTTCTTGTTCACTTCCGGTGCAGGTATCGGCATAGAGAAGCTTGTAGGTGGGACCATGGTCCCGAAAAAACAGGCCAGTGGTGGCTTGGGTCACCTGGTCTACCGGCAGAGCGAGGAAGGAAGCCGCTTGGGGCCCATATGCTACACCTCCCGGTGAGGTAGAGCGTCCTTTGCAGTGGCACTTCGAGCAGTTGGTGCAGTTAAAGGCCATTGAATCTTGAGTTCTGCGCCAGGCAAAAGACCAAATATTAGTAACTTGAAATTCGAAGGCAACCATTTAACAAACCGGGATTGGTTCGCGAGGACGACACGCGAAGTGTGGAGTGGAAAGAGGAAAAAGTCCCACCGGGCGTGCCAGAATCTGTTCCCCTCCGAAAGACGGCCTAGACTTTGCGTCTTGCCTGAGATTCGGGGCAGATGCTATGTGGTTTTATCCGTCTACCTCTCCGAAGATGCCAAGTTGATTTATGGCACCGTGTATCGGAGGTTTAGACGGATGCGGCCGATGTAGCAGACTTCGTCAGATTCCCCCTCAGGGTGAGGGGTTTTTTGATTGTGGGGACGCTCTTCCCTGCAGGCGCAAGCCCCTGCAGTTAATTACGCTACCGCATCGCGGTAACAACTTTCTCCTTCTCCAGAATTTCACTTCGTGTCGTGTGTGTTTGTTTTATTTGTGGTTGCCCGTGGATTGTATACGGAGACTGAGTAATGCTGTCGCCCGTAGGACGTGGATTAGTCCAAATCCGTATTTGCTTAGATTTAGGTTTGGTGTTTTTAGTTTAAGGATGCATTAGTCGCGTTGCGACTAAGATCGACTTAAACGTTCGTCAAGGATACGTTAGTCCTGTTTTGGACTAGGATCAACTTGACGTGGTGATCCATTTAATATCTGGCCATCGGGACTCGTCACCTCTCTAACGTCGTTGAAGGATTACAACGGCTGATGTCAGAGGAGTTCAGAGATGTACCCTTGAACCAAGGTTGATTTGGAATTTTATAGTCCGTTTGAATGTTTAAGGATGCGTTAGTCGTGTTCGGAGGCTAAGATCAACTTAAACGGGATCGTTTAGATCCGACAAAAGAGCATTTGGAGGCTCTATTATTCCAGTTTAGGGACGTAGTGGTCCATAGGTAGTTTAGGGACGTCTCGGCCCGATATTAGTTTAGGGACGTTTCGGTCCGCTATTAGTTTAGGGACGTCTCGGTCCGATATTAGTTTAGGGACGTCTCGGTCCATTATTAGTTTAGGGACGTCTCGGTCCGATATTAGTTTAGGGACGTTTCGGTCCGTTATTAGTTTAGGGACGTGTCGGTCCGTTATTAGTTTAAGGACGTCTCGGTCCGATATTAGTTTAAGGACGTCTCGGTCCGTTATTAGTTTAAGGACGTCTCGGTCCGATATTAGTTTAAGGACGTCTCGGTCCGATATTGATATGTGGTTGTCGGGACCCGTCACCTCTCTGACGTCGTTGAAGGATTACAACGACATATGTCAGAGGAGTTCAGAGATGTACCCTTGAACCCGTAGTAAATTGATTTAAGAGAGCAATCTTGCTCAGTCAATTTAATTTAAGGACTTATGGCCAAAATTGGGCTAAGTCCAGTTTCAACATTTTTTGTCTTTGGCCTGTGCTAGGGCTTTACCCCTTTTTAGTAATGCACTGCATTATTCTTGTTTTGGCTGGGCTTTGCCCTTTTATAAATGATGCAGAGCATCTATTTTTCTATTTGGGCTTTGCCCCCCCTTTTAAAATGCATAGCATTTTTTATTAGGCCTTTTAATTGGGCTCTGTCCCTTTTCTTTAATAATGCAGAGCATTAAATACTCTGACAGTGCCCCACATGGCTTGTCGGCACTTTGCTCTGATTGGGTGCGCTGCCTTGGGCACTGCGCTGATGCGTCTGCGTCTGACGCGTGGCGTGTTGCGCAGCGCAAATAATCTGAAGCGTTGCTTCATTTATTAAATTTTAAATTTTCAAAGCAGAGCTTTGCTCTGATTGGGGGAAGATGAAGCGTTGCTTCATCTCCCGCCTCGGAATTTGAACAGAGCTTTGCTCTGATTGGGGTAAACAACGATGTTGGGCACTTAAGTTCTGAGAGATATATGGATTTGTGGATTTCGAGTGTCGATATTGGGCACTTATGTACCAAGAGATATACGGATTTTGGGATTTCGAGTGTCGATGGTGGGCACTTATGTTCCGTGAGATATATAGATATGGGTATTGCGAGTGTCGAGGTTGGACATTCAGATTTCGAGTGCCGGGTTGGACACTTAGGTTCCATGAGATGTATAGGTACGATTTGTGGATTTACATGTCGATATTGGACACGAGTATTTCATGATGTTTTCGAGTGCCGATATTGGGCACTCAGGTTCCATGAGACTTACAGGTTATGAGGGCCGATCTGAGGAATTTGGGAATTTGATTGTTTTGATGGATACGGGTCCTGCCACGATGAGGATTCTGTGAGGATGACATGTTTTATCCCATACTCCGCACCTATTTGATATGCATTTGTTTCATGTAGATGTAGTACCCTTGTGTGTACCTTGATCATGATAGTTGCATATTCATATTGCCATACTTATGCTATCTGTAACAACCTAGTTCATTTATACCAATACCAGTTCTCGTATTTCTTTATCCGTGGTATTTTCTTGATTTATCGTATTTTGGGTGCGAATGGTATTTTACATTTTATATTGCATTCGACCCGACCCGGTTGCTTGAACCTGTTTGATTCATATTTATGAATTATCTCGACTTGTTACATAGGCATGTGCATTTTCATGAATACTGCATACTGGCATTTTATCTGGAATTGCATCTTTTACCATATAACATTTTAAGTCACGTAAAATAATTTAAAATTACATAATATGGCCTGCATGATACCCCTAACCCCGTGGTAGCATCCGCGCATCTTGTTCTCGTCCCGTTCAGTGAAACGGACATGTTTGGATGGCTACGCGCACGTACGTGCATCCATTCTTAGGGGTATGCATTTTCGTTATCTGAGCATTCATTTTGAATTTTGAAAGTCGTATATATTTTTCATATTTTAAATCTGAATTTTTAAACCCGACCCGGACGCGTTTTGGAATATTTTGTATACCCGCCAAAATTCAAATTTATTTAACCTAATATCTTTATTTTAAAAATCAACCGATTAAAATTTAAATAACTTAAAAATCTTTTAAAATCTTAACCCCTTTAAAATCTTTCTAAATTTTAAATCATTAATCCTAACAACTACCCAGCTCTCTCTCTCCCTCCCTCTGGTCCCACCGAGCCAATTTCCTCTCTCTTTCTCTCTTTCTCTCTCCCTCAACGCAGACCCCACATATCTTTCTCTCCCCCACTAAATCCAAATTCATCTCTCCTCACTGTTCATTTCCTCTCTCTCTCTCCTCTCGATCTCTTTCTTCTCTCTATCTCTCTCTCCCTTTCTCTCTCTCTCTCACTCCTCTCGCGATCTTTGTTCACCAGGGATCCGCGCACCTCCCTTCTACGCTTGCAGTCACCTTCCTTCACCACTTCATTTTTCCTCGTCTTCCTCCTTCGATAAAAACCCAGCGAAGCTCTCCTCCTCATTACAACTCTCGAAACCCTAACCCTAACTCAAAGCCTCCTCAACTCCCTCGAAGCCTCCTCATCTCCTCCTTCTCCATCTTCTCCTCTCCCCGAGCCCTGCAACACACCCTGCACACCCATCTCAACCCAAGAAACCCACCTTTCCATCGCCGATGACCCAGCCTCACACCACCGTCATCACCATCTCCTTTCTTTCCCTATCTCCTCTGTTCTTCCTCCTACAACCCAGCAACACCACTGAACTCACCCAAACCCCAGCAAACAAAAACCGAAACCCTAACACCAAACCATAGCTTCGCCGGAGCTCGTTCACGGCCGTCGACACCCTCACGATTCCTCTCTGCAACCAAAGTGAGCTTTCTCTTCTTCCTCTTCTCCTTCTCCCCTCTTCTTCTTTTCTTTTTCTTTTCTTTTCTTGAATCTTGGAACTGCAGAGATCGCCGGAGCCCTAACGTCGCCGACGATCCAAACGACCCAGCGAACGTGCCTTGACTGCGTGATCACCTTCGTGCGTTATTTGGATTCGTTCCGTGTACCGTGCGCGTGTCGCGACTTTTCACCGACGTAAGACGTTCCGTACACATCCGTTTCTTGATCCGTCGATGCAAGTTAATCTTGCTACATGCTATATAACTCATTATATACCTATTTAAATAAATAACATACCTGTATTTTAAATCTAGTATCCTATGTTTCATATTATAGCTTTTCGATGTTCCGTTTGCATCCATTCATATCATTACAGATCTAGGTCATGAAAACCTATTGTGTTACATACTAGATTACAATATACTGCATCCATATCAATATTTATATCACATATTGTTTAGTTGTACATCCCACATTACCATTTTATAGTTTTATAACTTTCAGATACCCGTTTGCATCCATCTCACTTAGAATATATATAACTGCATCCATACATCATATTAATACATAACACTGTGATATTAACGCCCCATGTTTAACAAAGAGTATCCTAACTAGTATTGGAACTATAAATGTAACCCTAATCGATAATTGTGCATCCATATCTTTGAATTTATATCTATTTGCATACCATATCATATTATTCCATTCTATTGTTATATTAGTACCCCATACTTGTTTTTGGTGTACCCATACTATTTACAGTTTGATTATGAGCACCCACTCGACACTTGTGCACTACCTGACATGACCTGATACCCTACTACTGACATGACTTGATACATGTGCACTACTTGACATGACTTGATACATGTACACCACCTGATGTACCACGGTTTGACATGTTACCTGATCTTGTTACTAATGCCGACAATCTTGACCTGTTGTCCCTACGGACATTTCCTGTTGTCTATTCTGAAAAACCTGTACCTGCTTGATCCTATGTTGGCATTAGCTCCAGATTTATCAATACCTGACTTGAACACATAACTCGAAGGTATGGGGAAATCAATGATGAAACCTGACTTGTAACTCGACAGTTTGATGCCTTTACTGATCAGTCTTACGGGTTTGGCCAGCCCCGGAATGATGCTGCTGACATTGTAACACCCGAGCCCAATAATACTATTTCTGTTACTGGTTGAGTGTTATACATTGCTCATTTCAATTATCTTGATTGTTTGGTGTTTATTGCTAAATTTTTACCGGCTAAGTCATTTTGGCATATAACAAATTTTAACACCTAAAATGAAATTGAAAACATCCATGTTGGCCTACTCGTCGCCACTAGTCGAGTGGTAGCGTCCGCGCGTCGAGATTTCATCCCGTTCGGCGAAACGGGCAAGTTTGGACGGCTACGCGCGCGTGCAAGTGTCCGACTTGGGGGCATGCATTTTAATCATAAAACACCTCTTTTCAAAATTTGGAACTCGCTTAAAATCCTATAATTTGAATTTGAAATATTTGGGCGCAACCCGGGCGCGATTTGGAAATGTTTCATTTAGCGCCAAAATCCCAAATCAATTAATTATACTAAACTATATATATATATTTTCTCTGTACAATAAAATCCTTAAGAAATATTTCTTTTGATCCAAAATCTTCTCTGGCAGCCAATCACGAGAGACTTAAATCTCTCGTGGGCCCCATCCACCATCTATCTCTCTCTATCTCTCTCTAATCTCACTCTCTCTCTATCTCCTAAAATCTCTCTCTCCGTCTCTCTCTATAATCTTCTCCCTCTCTCTCTTTTATATTTTTTCCAAACTGTTCCTCACCTCCACCACGAGAAAACTCCATCGACGAAACCTCACCGAACCCTAACCCTAGCTTCGTCGTGCCCTCGCCGTCGACCTCCTCGTCTTCCCCCTTCCCTCGCCAGCCACGACTGAACCCGAGCCCCCGTCACCTAACCCTAGTTCGCCGGGAAGGACACCGTCGACCCTCCTAGTCGTCGCCAGCGCACCGCCGACACCTCCTCTCCCTCCTGCAACCCAGACCAGACCATTACATCCTCTCGTCGCGGCACCATCAGAACCAGAAACTCTTCAGCCTTCGCTGCTCACCGTCGCTGCCTCGCCGGCGTCCCGTCGCCGTCGAGCCCATCGTGGTTGCCCCCTGGTTCTTCCCTGTAAGCATCCCTTTACCTTTCCATTCGTGTTAACCCCCCCTCGCTGGTCTTTAGTGTACGTGTATCGTATTTTACTAACTTAGTCGCCGTTTTGACATTTCGCCGGATTCCGGCCGTGCCGACGTCTGGACCCGACTCTCCAGCGAAGTGTTCTGGTCCGTGTGGTTCCGCTGTTCGCTGTTTGGACTCGATCCGTAGCCCGTGCATCCGTCTCGTGTTTTCCGCCGACATTGCATCCGTGTTTTCCGGTTTGCAAAACCGTCGAGGCAAGTATCCGAATACTTGCTCTAACATGCTAATACAAGATCAAGTCTTGCTATACATTTAATTATCATATTATTTAATATAACCACACAGTTGATGGTAATATCGATATTATAGTATAACTTAGAACTGACGGTTGCAATTATCATTAACATTGAATCATTATAGTAGCTTCATGTAATTAATTGGTCAGCTACTAATCCATGCTTTAACTAACTAAACTAATTAGATCGTCCTTGCTTTATTTGTTAGATCATCCATGTGACAATTATTTATGCTTTAGTTTTAAATTCATGTAGCTTCATTACTTTATGTTGTTGATATTGTTTCACCTTGTGATTATTGCACCCCAAGGGTGCTCGAACCTGTTAATATAATACAACTGCACCATATTCATGTACCATTGCGATTAAATGAACTATTATTGTTATTTACTGTTTCCTGCTGTTGTTCCTTATTCGCTTCTATACCTGTTATGAGCATACATTCGATTGCATTACAGATTGACCTGACCTTGCTACACATGACATATATTTATATACCGATGCACCGGACATGGTACCCTACATACCGACTCAACCTGTTGTACCATGACCTGACTTGTTACCTGATCTCATGCCTAATGCCAACAAACCTGACTTGGGGTCCTCATGGACCGTTCCTGTTGTCTATCCAGACAAACCTGCTTTTACCTGATCCTGTGTTGGCATTAGTTCTTGATTACTGAATACCTGACCTGACATACATAACTTGGGGGTATGGGGAAATCAAAGGTGAAACCGACTTGTAACTCAACAGTTCGATACCTGTTCTGATCAGTCTTACGGGCTTGGCCAGCCCCGGAGTGATGATGCTGACATCACTCGCCCATCCTGCTACCTATTACTGCCTAGCGGTACGTCTCGGATTCAGCCCCGAGAACCTTGACCGTGGTCCCGGGCACGCACGGGATACTATTGAGTTACATCGACGAGTCATCAATTGATTTCAAAGACTTTAGAATAGAAAACCCGATAGAACAGTTTAGTTACCCACTGCACATTACCATGCACTGTTGTTTCATATTATGGCTTTATTCATGTTTATCCCTGCATTGCTTATTACCATGTTCATATTATATTATTGGTTGACATGACGCGCTGACGTCTGGGTTTTGCATGGCCCAGATTCTTTACCACTGTCGCCGACCGAGCAGGAGTACTTCAGCCAGCAGGCTGATTTGTGTAGTGGTTAGTTCATTTATTGCATTTTATTTCCAGGTGCGATCCCGCATTATGGGACGTACCTTTCTATTATTGTATTGGATCATTTGCTTCCGCACTCAGTTATTTTGACTTTTGTTATTCTGGATTTGGACATGTGTTAGATTAGTTTATTTATCTTGTTCTTGATATCTCTACAACCGTAATGTGACTGTGGATGGATACTTCCTACCCACAGGTAGCATGGTTGGCTATGTCACGTGCCCAATCTTGCGTACTCTGGGAAGCGGGGCGTGACAGACATCATTCGTCTTTACATACTACCTTTTACTGCCTAGCGGCACGTCTCGGATTCAACCCGAGAGTCTTTGACCGTGATCCCGGGCACGCACGGGATACTATTGAGTTACATCGATGATTCATCAAATTGATTTCAAAGACTTGAGAATAGTTAACCCAGTAGTTTAGTTCAGATTACTCACCGCACGTCACATGTGCTTATACCCTTCACTGTTTCTTATTCGTGTTACTGTTATACTTTTATTACTGTTCATACTCATGCCTGCATGACTTGTTACCTCCTGATTATATTATTATTGATATTATGACGCACTGACGTCTGGGTTTTGCATGGCCCAGATCCTTTACCTTTGCTGCAGGGCGAGCAGGAGCATTTCAGTGAACAGGCCGAGCAATAAGGACCTGTTATTAGTTTAGTTTAGTTTCCTTTCAGCATTTTCATTCCTGATGTGAGCCCGCATTATGGGACGTACATTCCAGTTTATTATTGTATTGGATCTTTTAGCTTCCGCATTCTTTTATTCTTGACTCGTTATTCTGGCTCATGGACATGTATTAGATAGTTGTTTATTATTGTTCTTGATATCTCTACAGCCGTAATGTGACTGTGGAGGGATATTTCCTATCCACAGGTAGTATGGTTGGCTCTGTCACGTGCCTATCTTAGCGTACTCTGGGAAGCGAGGCGTGACAGGGTTTGTTTGGTATCAGAGACATAGGATTTAGGTTAATCAGGTTTGATTTTTTGTAGTTGGGTATTTGACCCAATACACGAATCAGAATACCAGTGATTAGGAACATGTCCTGCCACTTTACCATCTTGCCATTTTTTTGAATCTTAACTTCCTCATGATTCTTACCTTGACGACATACAAACCTCTTTGCATCTCGACTTGAAACTTTGGTTTCCTATTGTTTATCTCTAGAATTTAGGCGACTTGGGTAGAGTTATGTGATTGTAGCTATATACCGCGGTATGGTTACAATGCGGTACTTTATTTAAGTAACTTGGAGTTCTGGTCTTGATTCCTTTGCTTGATTTATGGTCGTGATATTACCTTGCTTCTCTCGGTTTCATTGCTTACCAGTTCATGTTTTATCGTCAGCTTGAATCCTGTTTACCGTGCTTATCTTCTTCAGTGTTTGGCTTCAGGAGAAGTTGTTTTCGGTATCCTACTTGTTCATGTTTTCCCCGCATTAGAATTATTCGATTCTAGTGCATCCCATTGTTTTATGTCATCCAAGTTTATTGCTACACACTCGATTGCTTGCACGACCCTGTCTAGTTGTTGGGACATACACACTGGGAATGAGAAGATCGTAGCTAGTAGAGAATGTAAGGATTGTTCAGTTGTTGTTTGCGGACGGGAGTTATTTGCAGATTTCTTGGTGATTGATACCGGTAGTTGTGATGTTGTGATGGGAATGGATTTTCTCGGCACTTTCCATGCTCACATGTAGTGTAGGGCAAAGAAAGTGATTTTTCCAGATTCCCGAACACCCGGAGTTTGTTTTTGCTGGAGGAAGCAGTTCTGTCGGGCCAGTCTAGTTTAGGATTAGGCCGACAAACGGTGTTCTTTCGTTGATAGAAGTTGATAAGGAGGAAGCGCCAGCTGTAGTTCGAGAGTTTATAGGCGTGTTCGAGGACATCTCGGGTTTACCGCCAAAACGAGATGTGGAGTTCGCGATTGATCTTGTTCCTGGTGCAGCACCAATCTCAAAGGCGTACTATCCAATGGCACCAGTGGAGTTAGAAGAAGTCAAGAAGCAGGTTACTTAATTGCTTGAGAAGGGTTGGATTCGCAGCAGCAATTCACCTTGGGGAGCTCCAGTTCTTCTAGTCAAGAAGAAAGATGGCACAAGGAGGATGTGCATCGACCATCGAGAATTAAACCGGGTGACTATTAAGAATAAGTACCCGATCCCTCGCATTGGCGAATTATTCGAGCAGCTTAGTGGCGCGAGGGTATTCTTGAAGCTGGATTTGCGATTCGGATATCATCAGGTCCGAGTTAAATCAGAGGATATCTGCAAGACTGCGTTCCGAACTCGATATGGACATTACGAGTATTTAATGATGCCATTCGGAGCTATGAATGCACCGGCGATATTTATGGACTTGATGAACCGAATCTTTTCACTGTTCTTGGACCAGTTTATTGTGGTGTTCATCGATAATATTTTGGTCTACTCGAGGAGCATTGAAGAGCATGCGGAACACTTGAAGATCGCACTGCAGACATTGAGGCAAGAAAGATTGTATGCAAAGATGAGCAAGTGCGAGTTTTGGCTTGAAGAAGTAAAGTTTTTGGGCATGCCGTATCCGGAGATGGAATCGCCGTTGATCCTGAGAAGATTGCAGCAGTTCAAGATTGACCGATTCCGAAAAACGCAACAGAGATCAGAAGTTTTCTTGGACTTGCCGGATATTACAGAAGATTCGTGGAGAATTTTTCTCGTTTGGCTGAGCTTTTGACCAAGCTTACTCGAAAGGAAGTAACGTTTGTATGGACGGATAAGTGTGCGTCAGCTTTTGAGGCGTTGAAGCAAAGATTGATAACCGCTCCTATTTTGACCATACCAGACGGTTCCGGAGGATTGGTAATTCACAGCGACGCATACGGGAAAGGTTTGGGATGTGTTTTGATGCAGCATGGGAAGGTTATAGCTTACGCATCGAGACAGTTGAAGACCCATGAGAAGAATTACCCAATTCATGATTTGGAGCTCGCAGCAGTGATTTTCGCTTTGAAGATTTGGAGACACTACTTACTGGGCGAAAGAGTCGAAGTATTCACCGATCACAAAATTATGTGTTCACACAGAAAGAGCTTATATGAGGCAACGTAGATGGTTGGAGCTGATGGCTGACTACGATCTTGATCTTAAGTACCATCCGGGGAAAGTTAATGTTGTGCCGGATGTGCTTAGTCGGTTGCCAGCAATTCAGATGTTTACTGCACAGAAGAAACTTATCGAAGACTTTCGGAAATTCGATTTGGAGGTTGTGCTACCGTATTCTTTGGGACAGTTGATGCAGCTGCAAGTACAGTCGTCGTTGATCGAGAATATTAAAGCAGCGCAGTTACAGGACCCTAGATTGCAGAAGTTTCGAGAACAGGTTGGAGCTGGATTTCGAACGGACTTGTTGATTCATGAAGATGGTTCGTTGCGTTATGGTAGCCGTTTGTGTGTGCCAAAAGGAGATACTCGCGAAGAAGTTATGAAGGAGGCGCACAGTTCCGCATATTCCGTACATCCAGGAGGCACGAAGATGTACCGAGATCTACGACAACATTTCTGGTGGGAAGGCATGAAATGGGAGATTGCCCGCTTTGTAGCAAAGTGCTTGGTGTGTCAGCAAGTTAAGGCTGAACATCAAAGGGTTGCTGGTTTATTGCAACCACTTCCGATTCCTCAATTGAAGTGGGTACATATAACCATGGATTTCGTAACGGCTTTACCGCGGAGTCCAAAGGGCAACAATGCAGTTTGGGTGATTGTTGATCGATTGACCAAGGCAGCTCATTTCATCCCATTTTGAGTTGGTCAATCAACGGAAGCATTGGCAGAATGGTACATGCAGGAGATTGTAAGATTGCATGGAGTACCGGTGAGCATCGTGTCCGACCGTGACACCCGTTTCTTATCACACTTCTGGAGGAGCTTACAGGAATATTTGGGGACTCGATTGAAGTTTAGCACATCTTATCATCCTCAAACAGATAGCTAGTCGGAGAGAACGATCCAAACTCTTGAAGACATGTTGAGAGCTTGCATGGCAGACTTCAAGGGTTCGTGGGAGGATCATCTACACTTGGTGGAGTTTTCTTACAATAACAGTTTTCAGGCGACTATTCAGATGGCTCCATTCGAAGCATTATATGGTCGCAAGTGTCGTTCACATGTCTGTTGGGACGATGTTGGAGAACGAAGGTTGTTGGGACCGGATTTGATCGTGCAAACAGTAGAGAAAGTTAACACTATCCAGAAACATATGAAGGCAGCCCAAGATCGGCAGAAGAGTTGGGCCGATGCATCGAGAAGACCTCTAGAGTTCGCTGTTGGTGATTTGGTATTCTTGAAGATATCACCGACTAGAGGGGTGATTCGTTTCGGAAGTCGAGGCAAGCTTAGTCCTCGATTCATTGGGCCTTTCGAGATTTTGGAGCGTGTTAGAGAAGTGGCGTATCGATTGGCTTTACCGCAATCTTTGGCGAATGTTCATGACGTGTTTCATGTGTCTCAAATCTGTAAATATGTTCGAGATGAAACACACGTGCTGGATCATTCGGAGCTGACTGTACGAGAAGATTTAACCTTTGAGGAACGACCGATGTCGATTGTGGATCGAAGAGAAAAGGTTCTTAAGAACAAGGTTATCCCTCTTATACTTGTTTCTTGGGGAAATCGCTCGCATGGAGAATCAACTTGGGAACGAGAAGATAAAATCCGACAGAAGTTTCCACATCTATTCTTGTAGTTTCTTGATTGTTTATCCTTTCTTGTTCTTGGAATTTCGAGAACGAAATTCTTTTTGTAGTTGGGTATAATGTAACAACCTAGTTCATTTATACCAATACCAGTTCTCGTATTTCTTTATTCGTGGTATTTTCTTGATTTATCGTATTTTGGGTGTGGATGGTATTTTACATTTTATATTGCATTCGACCCGACCCGATTGCTTGAACCTGTTTGATTCATATTTATGAATTATCTCGACTTGTTACATAGGCATGTGTATTTTCATGAATACTGCATATTGGCATTTTATCTGGAATTGCATCTTTTACCATATAACATTTTAAGTCACGTAAAATAATTTAAAATTACATAACATGGCCTGCATGATACCCCTAACCCCGTGGTAGCATCCGCGCATCTTGTTCTCGTCCCGTTCAGTGAAACAGATGTGTTTGGATGGCTACGCGCACGTACGTGCATCCGTTCTTAGGGGTATGCGTTTTCGTTACCTGAGCATTCATTTTGAATTTTGAAAGTCGCATATATTTTTCATATTTTAAATCTGAATTTTTAGACCCGACCCGGGCGCGTTTCGGAATATTTTGTATTCCCGCCAAAATTCAAATTTATTTAACCTAATATCTTTATTTTAAAAATCAACCGATTAAAATTTAAATAACCTAAAAATCTTTTAAAATCTTAACCCCTTTAAAATCTTTCTAAATTTTAAATCATTAATCCTAACAACTACCCAGCTCTCTCTCTCCCTCTGGTCCCACCGAGCCCATTTCCTCTCTCTTTCTCTCTCCCTCAACGCAGACCCCATATATCTCTCTCTCCCCCACTAAATCCAAATTCATCTCTCCTCACTGTTCATTTCCTCGATCTCTCTCCTCTCGATCTCTCTCTTCTCTCTATCTCTCTCTTCCCCCTCTCTCTCTCACTCCTCTCGCGATCCATGTTCACCAGGGATCCGCGCACCTCCCTTCTACGCTTGCAGTCACCTCCCTTCACCATTTCATTTTTCCTCGTCTTCCTCATTCGATAAAAACCCAGCGAAGCTCTCCTCCTCATTACAACTCTCGAAACCCTAACCTTAATAATCCTCAAAGCCTCCTCAACTCCCTCGAAGCCTCCTCATCTCCTCCTTCTCCATCTTCTCCTCTCCCCGAGCCCTGCAACACACCCTGCACACCCATCTCAACCCAAGAAACCCACCTTTCCATCGCCGACGACCCAGCCTCACACCACCGTCATCACCATCTCCTTTCTTTCCCTATCTCCTCTGTTCTTCCTCCTACAACCCAGCAACACCCCTGCACTCACCCAAACCCCAGCAAACAAAAACCGAAACCCTAACACCAAACCCTAGCTTCGCCGGAGCTCGTTTACGGCCGTCGACACCCTCACGACTCCTTTCTGCAATCACAGTGAGCTTTCTCTTCTTCCTCTTCTCCTTCTCCCATCTTCTTCTTTTCTTTTTCTTTTCTTTTCTTTTCTTGAATCTTGGAACTGCAGAGATCGCCGGAGCCCTGACGTCGCCGACGATCCAGACAACCCAGCGAACGTGCCTTGACCGTGTGATCACCTTCGTGCGTTATTTGGACTCGTTCCGTGTACCGTGCGCGCGTCGCGACTTTTCACATCCGTTTCTTGATCCGTCGATGCAAGTTAATCTTGCTACATGCTATAAACTCATTATATACCTATTTAAATAAATAACATACCTGTATTTTAAATCTAGTATCCCATGTTTCATATTATAGCTTTTCGATGTTACGTTTGCATCCATTCATATCATTACAGATCTAGGTCATGAAAACCTATCGTGTTACATACTAGATTACAACATACTGCATCCATATCAATATTTATATTACATATTGCTTAGTTGTATATTCCACATTACCATTTTATAGTTTTATAACTTTCGGAAACCCGTTTGCATCCATCTCACTTAGAATATATATAACTGCATCCATACATCATATTAATATATAACACTGTGATATTAACGCCCCATGTTTAACAAAGAGTATCCTAACTAGTATTGGAACTATAAATGTAACCTTAATCGATAATTGTGCATCCATATCTTTGAATTTATATCTATTTGCATACCATATCACATTATTCCATTTTATTGTTATATTAGTACCCCATACTTGTTTTTGGTGTACCCATACTATTTACAGTTTGATTATGAGCACCCACTCGACACTTGTGCACTACCTGACATGACCTGATACCCTACTACGGACATGACTTGATACCTGTGCACTACTTGACATGACTTGATACATGTACACCACCTAACATGACCTGATGTACCACAGTTTGACATGTTACATGATCTTGTTACTAATGCCGACAATCTTGACCTATTGTCCCTACGGACATTTCCTGTTGTCTATACAGAAAAACCTGTACCTGCTTGATCCTATGTTGGAATTAGCTCCAGATTTATCAATACCTGACTTGAACACATAACTTGAGGGTATGGGGAAATCAATGATGAAACCTGACTTGTAACTCGACAGTTCGATGCCTTTACCGATCAGTCTTACGGGTTAGGCCATCCCCGGAATGATGCTGCTGACATCATTCGTCTTTACATACTACCTTTTACTGCCTAGCGGCACGTCTCGGATTCAGCCCGAGAGTCTTTGACCGTGGTCCCAGGCACGCACGGGATACTATTGAGTTACATCGATAATTCATCAAATTGATTTCAAAGACTTGAGAGTAGTTAACCCAGTAGTTTAGTTCAGATTACTCATCGCACGTCACATGTGCTTATACCCTTCACTGTTTCTTATTCGTGTTACAGTTATACTTTTATTACTGTTCATACTCATGCCTGCATGACTTGTTACCCCTTGATTATATTATTATTGATATTATGACGCACTGACGTCTGAGTTTTGCATGGCCCAGATCCTTTACCTTTGCTGCAGGGCGAGCAGGAGCATTTCAGTGAACAGGCCGAGCAGTAAGGACCTGTTATTAGTTTAGTTTAGTTTCCTTTCAGCATTTTCATTCCTGATGTGAGCCCGCATTATGGGACGTACATTCCAGTTTATTATTGTATTGGATCTTTTAGCTTCCGCATTTTCATTTGAGAAGTACAAAATGGTTAAAAAGGAAGTTAAGAAAGCTGTTCGGGAAGCTAAATCTAAGGTCTACAAGGAGGTGTACGAGAAATTAGACACTAAAGAGGCTGCAAATGATATATACCGGATTGCTCGAATGCGGGAAAGGAAGACTAGAGACTTATGTGCGGTGAAGTGTGTCAAAAATAAAAATCAGAAGGTTTTAGTTCGAGATGAGGATATCAAGGAAAGATGGAGAGATTATTTTGACAAATTGTTCAATGAGAGCTTTACTAAGAATTTGGATGGACTTGTCATTCAATCTCAAGATATAAACCGTGATTTCATGCGTAAAATAAGACTTCCTGAGGTTAGAGAAGCTTTAAACAGAATGGGTTTAAGAAAAGCGGTTGGTCCTGATGGGATTCCTATCGAGATTTGGAGATGCTTAGGAGAAATAGGCGTTAAATGGCAGACAGATCTGTTTAATAAGATTTGGCAGACAAAAAAGATGCCAAATGAATGGAGGAAAAGTATCCTTGTACCTATCTACAAGAACAAGGGTGACATTCAAAGTTGCTCAAACTACCGTGGAATAAAACTGATGTGTCACACCATGAAACTTTGGGAGAGAGTGATTGAACACAGGCTAAGGAAGGATATTAAGATAACAGAAAACCAATTTGGGTTCATGCCTGGACGATCAACGACAGAGGCGATTCATTTGCTTCGTCAACTTGTCGAGCGCTTTCGAGAGAGGAGAAGAGATTTGCATATGATATTTATTGATTTAGAAAAAGCGTACGACAAGGTACCTAGAGAGATATTATGGGGGACAATGATAAAGAAGGGGGTCCCCGTCAAGTATATTGACATAATCAAGGATATGTACGACGGAGTAGTGGCAAATGTCAGAACTTGCGGCGGCTTAACGAGTGATTTTCCGATTACTATTGGTTTACATCAAGGATCTGCATTAAGTCCATTCCTGTTTACCATCGTGATGGATGAGCTTACTAGAACTATCCTGTTAGTGTATATGCCCTAGATGCCATTACTGTATCATACTAGTTTGTATATTACTTGATGGAAGCTTGGGATATTCACCTTGTATAAACAATCTTGCTCAATATAGTAGTATGCTGCTTGGTTTGTTTCTACTTCAATGTGTACTTGTGTTTATTTCAGTATATCACTTATACGCATTAGTGGAGCCCTTAGGATCTTTGCTTGATTACCAGCGTTGTGATGGCAGTCACACTAGTGGGGGCTGGGTAATCTATAGGCACATCCTTATACAGGTCCCTAGTCGTAGGACTATCGAGACAGGGCATCGATACTCCGGAGTAGACTAGCGTATGCGCTTCTCATCCCAGTGTGGGAGATGGTCTGTCCCACAGCCATCAGTACGTCGTACTGGAGATAGTATACGGGTGCTCGTTGGGTTACAAGTACACTGGACAGGACTCGTCGGGAACTGAAAGGTTGGTATTATACCTATCGTCAGTTATCAGTTCCCAGGTGACATGAGTACAGCTTAGTCCGCTGACTTGATACTAGCACTTCGCCTCGAGTGTGTTCCCACTGCACTTTGATCACTACCCTACCACGGCTCAAAGGAGTCGTGCAAACAGGTGGTGGTTGGGTGCAGTCCCGAAGCACTTGGAGGCAGTGACGGTTAGACAGGATTCGTCTCTCCCGGTATTGGGGGTTGACATCGCGCTGTGTCTAGGAGAGCCATTACACGAGTAGTCCCTGGCCAGGGCAAGCGAGATATACTGGTAGGTTTCCAGTGTTATCTCAGGGTGTTTTGGGCTTCACTCCGACACGACTTGTACCGTTATTGGGGGACTGACGTTTTACCGCCCCCTAGGCCCGCCATGCGATGTATCAGACGAACAGACCGGACTGTACGGAGAATGTCACATTCAGACTCAGTAGGAGTTCAGATGGGGTTTCACCTCGTCAGCCTTCTTGTCGGCATCTACCTGGGGACCGTTACGCACAGCTAGTGCCGCTTGCGGTCTGTGGTTAAACCCACTGCCAGCGTAGTGTCGAGTCTTTAGAGTCCCACACAGAGGGTATTCGCCTCTGGGCAAAACAGAGTAGAGGTCGCATGGTTTTGCGACAGGGTTCGTTCTCATCCGCGCACTTATGCACGTTTGGAGTCCGGACGGATTATACTGGCAGGCTCTGGTTTGAGCCAGATACTGGTATATGTTTTGGGGGTTGCTTTTATATCTTGGTATTCTTGTTCCTCGGAACGAGAATGCAGGTGTGTATGCACAGTTGCTTGAGGCGGAGAATGAGGTTTTTCATTAGGGTTTCGGATCGGGTGCGTATGCACAGTTGACAGTTATCATTTTCCAAACCCTAATGGATTTATATATTATCTATTAATAATAGTAATTAAATGAGAATTATGTTATGATTGTTTTTTGTTGACTTGTTGACCTTGGTTGACTTGTTGACCATTGACCACTTTCATGCCTTGAAAGTCTTCCTTGATTCATGCTTACACTTCATTTAAAGAAGCATGATAGTGGTCATTCCAAAATTACCATCAACTATTCTTATTTCAATTATTATCATTTAGATAATTCATTTCTTTTGCAATATGGTTGCAAGAAAGAAATAATTGAGCTCATTCTATCATAACCTCTCTCTCTCCTCATTTCATCTTCTTCTTCCTCTTGAAAAGAGAAACCTTCTCATGTGTTGAGAATCATTCTCTTTAGAAAGAAAAGCAAACCCTAATCTCTCTCTACTCATTCTAGGATGAAGTTTTAGCAAACCGGAAAGCCTAGTTCACTCAAAGATCGAGGAAGAGCCCAAAGTCGAACCTTCGAGGTGGATCCATCTTCGACGGGAGAAGGCGACGTAAAGAGAACCATCAACCTCTACAAGGTTTGAAGAAGAAGGAGTTCAAGTTTAGGTATAACCATCTTCCATAGTAGCTAACTCTCTTTAGCTAGAATACTAGTTTTAGTTTAGACAACGATCCCGACCATGTTTAGTCCATGTTGCCTCTTGCGATAAAAATTCGTTTTTTATACCGTTTCCGCCTCCCCGTAAGCACCGGGGGTCGCAATATGGACTTACAGTGGTATCAGAGCCTAACTAAACTTAAACTAGCTTGGTAGTAAGGTGTAACGAAGTTCGGAACCGAAAAAAATCACAAAACCGGAAAAACCAAAACCCTAAGTTTCTGTTGAATTTTTTTCTGCTCAAAATGAAAAACTTTATACTTGTAAAATCGTCTCAGGGTTTTGTAAGAGCACCCATGAAAAACGATGACCTAATTCCTTAAAACCGCCGCGCTTCCGCCGCACGAGGTAGGCATGTGCGGCGGAAGCGCCGCGCTTTGTCTTCTTCTGTCCATCGATTTTCGTGCAGAGTGTTTATGTGTTGGTTTTGGGATTTTTAAAATATATTATATGTGCCCAGATTTTCCAGAACTGAAATTTCTTTTTGGGGTCCTATAATTCCGTATTTTTTCCGAACTTCACTGCACTTTGACTATGTTGGTTATATCTGTGATGTTTGCATGTATTGAACGTCGGCTAATCGCTATAGGTCGATTAGTCGGGGTTATACATGATCTGTAATGTGCTGGAATGTGTATATGAATGTGTTGGACTGTCGCGGGTGAATAGCCGGGGTGGATGTGAGATGAGCTTTTGTTTTTCTTTCATTCATTGTAAATGTAAATTGATGTAATTATATTATTTGTTTGGCCGCACAACCGGGTCGGGGTTGTAGCCGTCATTGTATAATTCTTTTTACTGTTTATGCTCCTAGTATAGACCCATGGTGGGGTGCACAAACTACCGGGGACTTGGCGGGTAGTTTGCCGCACCCGTAGGGGTCTTGGGTGGGGTATTTGCTATTCACCGCGACCGTGTTATCCGCTTTTCGTTTCAGGCTCGAAAGGATTGCGGATTGCTAGTATATCCAATGTATTCATCTGTGATCTGTAATGTCTATCATTGCTTTCTATTTAGGCGTTGCTTATGTTTTACAGCCGCGCTAGCCCAGCCCCCGCTCTGTCGTTAGTTAAGTAACCTAACGAGTGATGACGGGACCCCGTGGCGAATGCGAATGGCATAAGCGTACGTCATATTTTGGTTGTTTTCTGCAATGGTAGGATTAAATGATGGGACGCATTAAAAGAACTAATGCAAGAATATCACGCATTAAAAGAACTAATGCAAGATAATAAACCAAGTTTAAGTCGATGGAACACTTTCGAAAAACCACTCGGTTCTTTTCAAAACTAACTTTTAAATGCGGAGCTTGAGCCACTCCTTCTAAAAGCTATCTCGTTCCATCGATTATATCAAGTTCACTACGTTCACGGTTTTACCAAAACCATTCGTAGCCCTCCGTCGTTTCGCATGAATAGGCAATAGTATTCAAGCTGTGTATTTTGGCCAAAGTCAAGGCACAGTGATTGGTAGCTATTGGGTGTTCATGTGTAGCATAGATAGATGCGTTGGTTTGGGACAGTCGTGCTGCCATTTTGGCCAAAGTCAAGGGTATGTACGGATGGATTCAAATTAACCTGGAAAGTGACGGGAAGAACTTGACATGTGACTTATGATATTTTGGCCAAAGTCAAGGTCATAAGAGCATGGGGCAAAAATCCACATCGGGAGTTTCATAAGTACTGAAACTTGCTAGATTTGCATACCATTTGGAGTGTGATGATTATGGTAGGATTCCTTCATTTTCGTCACGCGGTGATATTTGGATCCCGATCCTACTGTGAGTATATGCTACTCCTCGGGAAATTTCTCACTAAACGATCAATGCTATAAACCTAGTAGGTGCCTAGAAAGGTGTTAGCGGGGCTACGCCCCCAGGGAAAAGAGGTTCTTAAATTAAGGAACTTCGCGAAAGCGTTGGAAAACCTCCCTCGAAGTACCGACACTGGCCTGGCTGAACGGTTAAGCAAGTATTGTACGGTGGGATTGATCCCGGCTAATTCTTCCTTTGTGGTTTGAGGAGGGATTCGAGAGACAGTGGGAGCCATCCTGTTTAGACAAATTAAAAACCATTCTAAACTTGCAAGAGCATCGTGCTAAGTGTTTCTTCTCTCCCCCTGCAGCGACCAAATCGAAATGACTGGACTTAAGTTACTTCTAGATAAAAACATATTGACAGGGCCAAACTACAAAGATTGGCTCAGGAATGTCAAATTGGCAATCTCTTACGACAAGCTGGGGTATCTTCTTACCACCAAAGCTCCCCCCGTCCCAGGTCCCACCTCCAGCGTCGCGGATAAGGAAATCCGTAAGACTTGGGAGATTGACAGCGCGAAGGCCAGATGCCTCGTACTTGCCTCGATGGACAATGACCATCAGAGGAGGCACGAGAATATGGATTTGGAATCCATATTTCTTCATACAAAAGAACTGTATGGAGAGCAGTCTCGTATCGCAAGATACGAAGTGTCGAAGAAGTTATTTTCGACTAAGTTGGCCGTCGGATCATCGGTAGCGGACCACGTGCTTAAGATGATTGGCTACACTGAGGAGCTCGCGGAACTTGGGACCACGTTGGACAGTGAACTCTACACGGATATAATTCTCCAGTCCCTTCCATCCACTTACGCCCAGTTCATACTGAATTTCAACTTGCAAGAAAAGGAAGTTGAACTTTCAGAACTCCTCAACCTGCTGAGGAGCGCAGAGGGCACCCTACAGAAGGGTAGGGATACATCCACTTTGTTTGTAGGAGGATCTTCTTCTTCTAGGTCCAAGGCGAAAGCCAAGGGAAAGAAGAAGAAAGCCCCCGCCAAACCAAGAGGCGGTGTTAGTAAAGTGGGTGCGAAGGGAAAGGATAAGGCAACAAAGATAGCGGGGAAGCTTGTTGGTAAAGAGGAATGCTTCTATTGTCACAAGAGTGGACACTGGAAGAAAGATTGCAGGGCTTGGAAAGCCAGGACACAGGAACTGAAGCAGGTTGCGGCTTCAGCTTTAGGTGTGTATGTTATTGAAAACTGTCTTTCTATAAACTCTACTTCCTGGGTATTGGATACCGGATCAGGATCTCATATCTGTAATTCTTTGCAGGCGTTGAGAAACCGTAGGGTTTGTCACGCCCCGCTTCCCAAAATACGGAATACGAGGGGTAGACAAGGCCAGCCATGCTCCTACGGTCAAGGAAAAGTCCTGCCGTAGTCACACTTCGGCTTCTAGCTTTTCATGGTAAACAGTAAATGTTGCGCAGGTAATGGGAAAATGCAGTAACTGAAAGGAACAATGTAAAGACTGACCTGAAGTGGAACAAATGAAAGTAACTCGGGAAGGCGAGTCAAGAAGTCTGTGAAGCACGGCTAGTTCTGATCCAGGCTAAATCTTCTCCTCACACTGAGCATGCATACTCAGGTCGTCAGAGCGACACAATAGCAATATAATATATAATCAAGTAACAGTTCTAACAGTGGTGAATGACATGGATAACAGTAAATCAATAACAGCATGAATATAAATGAGCGGGGATAAATGCAGCGGAAAAATAAAGCAGTATAACAATATGTCACGAATGTCAAGACAGTATAGAATGAATGTAAATGACAGTAACCCTATCAGTCTCTAAGTCTCACTGCACAGGTCAATAAGCCTATCGTCAGTCCAAGTGTGAGAGTCAACCACTCGCGAGTGTCCTCCACCCAAGGGTAGAACCCAAGGGCAAGGGACCACGGGCCCAACATGTAACGAATGTATCACGGTGTATATATCACGTACCCTGTAAATCTCCATATAACTCCCTAAATATATAAGCCGGCATGGGACTCCCGAGATTCTGTTGAATTCACACTTGAACTACCCCACACCCCGAGGTCTACATCAAACACTAACCATAACCCTAAATACTAATCGATCCGTGACAAGTCTGCGCGAGAACTGGAGGCAGGACCTCCATCAAGCACGTCCCGACTAATACCTAAGATAAATAGCAGTGTCGGATGCCTTATCTGTGACATCCGTGCAAGCGCTTCCATAAGTGTCCCATACCACTTATAGTCACACGTACACGCATTCCACAGACGTCGACAATGCAATAGAATAAAAGGGACACTGATTGTGCACAAGTACGTATCACTTTCACTCAATCACGAATACACGAACACTGACGTACTTGCCACAATCACCACTAAGATCTAACACTGGGTAAATGCACGATGTCACTAGGTTATCAATACAATGACATGGGTATGATATGATGCGTGAACAAGCATATAAACATAGTGAGGATGTTATGAAACCGCATTCTTTCACTTGCACGATTTATCATGAAACATATGTATATAATTTGGCGAAATGACAAACAGGTAGTAATTAATATGTTCAGTTATCTATCCATCTAATTTGGTTTCGAGCCAATCGGGTTTCTGGAACATTAGTTATAACTGTTTCATTTTAAGCGCACGCGGCTGGAAATCCAGTTTCAGAATCAGGAATCCATTTCGCAACGCATTTTAACCCCAGTTGGGATCATAATTTAGCGACGCTACAGTTGGATGAATTCTAGGGTTTTCAGTAAAGTTTTCAACGCAACAAACGGATCTTCAATCGCGTCTGTACGTTAGGAGTTATAATCTTTTTAACACTAATATGTCAGTTCTGATTTTGTTGGGACTGTTATGCGTCCCAATCTTCTAAATTACAGAATAAATAACAAATGGTAACGAAACAGAATGAAACTGATTGTTTTGTCTAGCTAACAGAGTTACCTACAATAAGCAGCGAAGTTCCGCAACCTACGAGTTAAGGAAAATCCTGCGGTACTCAACATGGAACAGCAACCCACCATTGGAGTCGCTCTGGACTGCAGTCCAGAGTCACACTCCGACCCAATTATCATCACGTTTTAAGTACAGGAATGTCGGGAAACTAGTGTAGAGTTATAGTTCGTCGAGTTAGCTTCGATTTGAACCCTCGAACGCACCATTCTAATGTGTATATGATTTATGATGAATTTAACTATTTTCAGGTGCAATGAATTTACAGTTTTACGATTAAACTTGGGGGTAGTTGTTTTAGTCGTTAACGATCAAATTATCCAACGACAATCACACACTCTGTTCACAGCCCTACGGGCCAACCTACACTATTGAGTTCCGTCAAATTTGATAATGTATTCCTAAGGGAACAAGCATCGAACAGTTACGGCACATAATAGTTTTAAACTTGTAACATTATAATTCATGTATTTAACGATTATAACTTAAGTAAAATAGCATGTAAGCAAGTAAAAACTTGCCTGGAGACGTCCCGGGGATGTACGGTGGCTGCAACGTCGCGAACGCGCGACACACGCGCGGCACGGTAACTTGATTTGGTTTGAACTCGTGTCTCAGCAGCGGCCTGGTTAATGGGGTCTTGTCGGCGAGAGTGGTGGTCGTTGACGTGGAGTTGCTCGCTGTGTTGGACGGTTTCAGATTTGGAGAGAGAGAGAGAGTGAGAACATTGAGAGAGAGAGGCAGATGAGAGAGAGAGAGAGAGAGAGAGAGAGAAAGATGCAGGGAGAGAGATCAAGAGGGAGAGAGGGAAGTCTGTAGCACTAGAGACACAGAGAGGGGAGCATGAGTGCAGGTAGAGAGAGAGAGACAGTGAGAGAGAGGGGTGATCGGGAGAGAGAGTGAGAGGGTGAGATCGGGAGAGAAACAGAGAGAGAGGGTGAGGGAGTTAGAGAGAGATACAGAGTGAGAAAGAGAGAGAGGCCAGAGAGAGAGATGATGACGATGGAGATGATGTTGATGAGGAGAGTGAGGGGTGTCGACGAGGTGCAGAGGCGTCGACGACGAGACGAGGAGCTCGCCGGCGTCGGGGCAGGGGCTCGGTGTGCGGGTGAGTGGGTGCAGGCGGGGGCGCTCTGGGCAGTGGAGGAAGAGGGAAGGAGGAATGAGCGAGACCGATGAGGTGTTCTTCGGCGAGGTCAGGGGCGACGAGGGGAGCAGGGGCACGGGCGTGGGTGTGGGTGTGGGTTGAGGGAGTAGGAGGGGATGGAGGAATGGAGAACGAGGGAGAGAGAAATGGAGAACGAGATGAGGGAGCGGGTCGCGCGTCGTGGGGGTAACGGCGAGCGAGGCACGGCGCGTGTTGGGCGGCGACGTGGGCGCAACAGCAGGAAACGCGCGCGCGAACAGTGGAGGTAGCCGTTGGGAAATTGAAGAAGGAGATGCACAGTGATTGCTGGGGTGGGCTTCGCGGAGATTTGGGCTGGGCCAAAAATAAATGAGAAACATATAAGGAAATTGGAGGTTTGGGCTGCTGGGAAAACGCGCGGGCCGGCGCTGGAAAAAGAATTGATGGTTAAATAGAAAAGGAAATGGGCTGGGCTTGGAATTTAAATGAGAGAAATTAATGGGAGAATAGAGAGGGCCGGAATGAGAGTAGGCCGGGTCAAGGTTAAAAAGAAAGGGGTTTATAATAAATGGATGGGCTCGGGAGAGTGGGCTGGGAGAATTAGATTGGGCTGAGAGTTATATATATAAAAGGGATTATATAAAAACAAGTGGGCTGATGGATTGGGAAAATAAGAATTTAATTAGTGGAAAAATAGAATGGGCCGGGACTAAGGATTAATAATAAAATGGAATTAAGGTTCTGGGCTCGAACTGAAATCAAAGAATAAAAGGGAAAATGGGAACGGGCCGAAAAGAAAAGGGATCTACAAGAAGGTGCTTGGGTTTGGTTTAAGATAAATAATTAGAATTAGGGTTTGGGTTCAATGGGGTTTTATTGATGAATAAAATAGGGTTTAGAATGAAATAAATTTGTAAATAAAATAAGTAAGTTATAAGTAAAAAGAATAAAATCGTAAATAATAATAATTAGAATTCTAAAGCATAAAATACCGATTTTGATATAAAAAGGGGCTAGGAAAAATGGGTTTGTATAAATGGGAAGAAATAATTTAAATAAAATTCAAGAATACAAAATACAGATATTGGTATAATAAGAAGCTGGGTATTACATCATACCACCCTTACAAAAATTTCGTCCTCGAAATTTAAAACTAATGATAAGTTGTAAAATCAAAACGAAAGCTACCATGTCAAAAACTAACTCATAATGGTTTACTTAAAACGGGTGGATGAAATTTGTGAAGATATATATATATGCAAGAACAACATACACAGAAAGGATTTAATTAAGTATACGGCAGGAACAACTATATGGTCGAGCTATAAGTACACGAGAGTATAGGTAACAATAGCGAACGGAAATATTCAAGAATCAATAGGATCGAAACCCAAATGTGTGCACATCTAAGTATATCAAAATAGCAAACCGAGAAATAAGTGTAAGCTTCAACTATATATAATAGTAATCGTAGGCACAACACTCAAAATTTAAGTAACGTCGATAATGTAGTGAAAACTAGTCAGTAGATTAAAACGTTTTAGGAATACGTATCGAAAAATAGGTTTAAAATGATTTAGAAAACTTGTATAGTGAATCTAAGAAACATGGAACAAAATTTGCGCAGTATAAGAGTGCGCTACTGAAAACTGAAAATAATAATAGTTGTACTTACAATACAAAAACGGAGTAAGCAATAACACAAACCAAAATAATGAAAACTAAATTTTTCGAATAACACAGTCCCTATATATAGTTAGGGTAATGATTACAAGGAAGTGTGGCTCAGTCAGAAGGTCGGAGTGTGGTGGCTTTAGGCTGAAGACCAAGGGCACTAGGATTGGGTCAGCACGGAAAATAAGGGTGTCTCAAGGTAGGGAAGAGAGGTGATGGTGGCTCATTCCAAGGATTAGAGTGTGGTACTATCCAATTGAAACGAGGATGAAAACTTTACAACAAGTAGGGGTGAACAGTCAGAGATCTCAGCAGAAAGATAAATGGATAGGATAATAAACAAGTATCAATCGAACCAATAATCAAAAAGGTTTACAAACTCAGAAGATTTATTTCATTCAAGAAGATTTGAAATAAGATATCCCCAAAGGCGAAAAGTGGCCTTAAACTATACACAGTTTATTTGGCCAGAAAGATAACACCCCAACGAAAATCTGTCAGTCGCGGTTGTGGAGATTCAGCAGGTTGCGGTAGGCTCGCGCACTCAGGTAGGGGCGCCCATTTCCACAGTGTCTCGCGGGGACTGCCAAAGGAAGTTCTTCCACGGCAGGGTCTTGATCTTCTGGTCCTTCATCCTCGGATAAAGCTTCTTCATCGAGATCCGATTCCATGTGATTCTCTTCTTCTGGATTTCCTTCCACGGGGGTTCCTCCACTGGATTTTCTTCAATCGGTTCTTTCTCGGGGTCTTCATCGGGATCTTCCTCTATCGGGTCTTCCTCTATAGGGTTCTCTTCGGGATCTCCTTTTTCTTTGTCAGAATCAACCATCATGTCGAACTCTAGGGCGGCTGCTCCTTCGTCCTCTGAATCGTTGTTTCCGAAGTTGACCTGGGGACCATTGACCTCATCATCGGAACTCATCAGCGTGCGGTCTCAGGAAACGCAGGATTGCACATCTTCATCCAAATGCGGCGCTGCTCCCGGTGGCCATGTTATGGAAAGGAAAGTCATGATTAAACAACGGAATACATCAAGAAGAATAGTCAAGTGTACGAAGTATAGAAAGATATGCGGTTGCAGGAACTGAAAATCAGGATAGAAACGCTGTGATCACGAATAATATGAATAAGGAGAAAAACAAGAGAATGATACGTATATTATGATTCAAATTTTATTGCATTAAATCAAAAGTTCAGTAGATACAAGGTTTCAAACTGAAAGAAATATTCACAAAAGATAACAACATTAATGCTGAAAGTAGATAATCATGAAAAATCCTTCTTCGACTACTATAACGTTGCATTTCCGTCGCGTGAGTTGAATCCTGCGTTAGGTCCGCCTTATCGTCGAAGTTCGAACTACGCGATAATCCTCACTTGGCAGAAGTGGGGAGTGTGGACGAGTTTCTTCCTTGCAGTTCTTTCCTTTCTGGGCAGCCGTTGATGAGGTGTTGGTTGGAGCCGCATATCAGACATTTCCCTTGAGCACGGCGACAATCTCTCTGAAGGTGTCCTGGCCTCTTACAATATCCACAGCAAGGGTTCTTCTGATGCTTCTGTTGACGCTTCATCTTCTTCTTCTTTACTCGTCCAATAGGGATCCCTTTATGATAGGAGACTCCCGCTGGTGCCTGATTCACCTGTCTTCTTAGTCCTTCAGCCAACAAGTCGTTTGTTCGCTCATGGGCTTCCTTTAGACCTTGTAGTACACTAAGGAACTCAACAGTCTGACTCTGAGGAGTGGATATAGACGAAGAGTCGTTGAAAGACATGATCCTGAGACAACGATATTGAGAAGGATATAAGTCACAAGCTGAACAAATCAGGATATAATATGGATAGGACAAAGATTCAAAAATTTCAGAGATAATGAATTCATTACAAGTGGGGAATCAACTGTATGACTTTAAGTCACTTGATTAGATTACGATAGTGCAATTGTAACCACGTAACCTTGTCAAGTCACCCGAAACCATAGCGAATGGATAGCTGAACACACGATATGAATTTGGATCAGGAATGACAAGTTTACAATCTAGACCGAGTGATGTCTTAGATTGCCAAACCCTACACGGAAAACTGCAATCCCAAACGATGCAAAACCTGGGCTTTGATACCAACTAAACCATGTCACGCCCCGCTTCCCAAAATACGGAATACGAGGGGTAGACAAGGCCAGCCATGCTCCTACGGTCAAGGAAAAGTCCTGCCGTAGTCACACTTCGGCTTCTAGCTTTTCATGGTAAACAGTAAATGTTGCGCAGGTAATGGGAAAATGCAGTAACTGAAAGGAACAATGTAAAGACTGACCTGAAGTGGAACAAATGAAAGTAACTCGGGAAGGCGAGTCAAGAAGTCTGTGAAGCACGGCTAGTTCTGATCCAGGCTAAATCTTCTCCTCACACTGAGCATGCATACTCAGGTCGTCAGAGCGACACAATAGCAATATAATATATAATCAAGTAACAGTTCTAACAGTGGTGAATGACATGGATAACAGTAAATCAATAACAGCATGAATATAAATGAGCGGGGATAAATGCAGCGGAAAAATAAAGCAGTATAACAATATGTCACGAATGTCAAGACAGTATAGAATGAATGTAAATGACAGTAACCCTATCAGTCTCTAAGTCTCACTGCACAGGTCAATAAGCCTATCGTCAGTCCAAGTGTGAGAGTCAACCACTCGCGAGTGTCCTCCACCCAAGGGTAGAACCCAAGGGCAAGGGACCACGGGCCCAACATGTAACGAATGTATCACGGTGTATATATCACGTACCCTGTAAATCTCCATATAACTCCCTAAATATATAAGCCGGCATGGGACTCCCGAGATTCTGTTGAATTCACACTTGAACTACCCCACACCCCGAGGTCTACATCAAACACTAACCATAACCCTAAATACTAATCGATCCGTGACAAGTCTGCGCGAGAACTGGAGGCAGGACCTCCATCAAGCACGTCCCGACTAATACCTAAGATAAATAGCAGTGTCGGATGCCTTATCTGTGACATCCGTGCAAGCGCTTCCATAAGTGTCCCATACCACTTATAGTCACACGTACACGCATTCCACAGACGTCGACAATGCAATAGAATAAAAGGGACACTGATTGTGCACAAGTACGTATCACTTTCACTCAATCACGAATACACGAACACTGACGTACTTGCCACAATCACCACTAAGATCTAACACTGGGTAAATGCACGATGTCACTAGGTTATCAATACAATGACATGGGTATGATATGATGCGTGAACAAGCATATAAACATAGTGAGGATGTTATGAAACCGCATTCTTTCACTTGCACGATTTATCATGAAACATATGTATATAATTTGGCGAAATGACAAACAGGTAGTAATTAATATGTTCAGTTATCTATCCATCTAATTTGGTTTCGAGCCAATCGGGTTTCTGGAACATTAGTTATAACTGTTTCATTTTAAGCGCACGCGGCTGGAAATCCAGTTTCAGAATCAGGAATCCATTTCGCAACGCATTTTAACCCCAGTTGGGATCATAATTTAGCGACGCTACAGTTGGATGAATTCTAGGGTTTTCAGTAAAGTTTTCAACGCAACAAACGGATCTTCAATCGCGTCTGTACGTTAGGAGTTATAATCTTTTTAACACTAATATGTCAGTTCTGATTTTGTTGGGACTGTTATGCGTCCCAATCTTCTAAATTACAGAATAAATAACAAATGGTAACGAAACAGAATGAAACTGATTGTTTTGTCTAGCTAACAGAGTTACCTACAATAAGCAGCGAAGTTCCGCAACCTACGAGTTAAGGAAAATCCTGCGGTACTCAACATGGAACAGCAACCCACCATTGGAGTCGCTCTGGACTGCAGTCCAGAGTCACACTCCGACCCAATTATCATCACGTTTTAAGTACAGGAATGTCGGGAAACTAGTGTAGAGTTATAGTTCGTCGAGTTAGCTTCGATTTGAACCCTCGAACGCACCATTCTAATGTGTATATGATTTATGATGAATTTAACTATTTTCAGGTGCAATGAATTTACAGTTTTACGATTAAACTTGGGGGTAGTTGTTTTAGTCGTTAACGATCAAATTATCCAACGACAATCACACACTCTGTTCACAGCCCTACGGGCCAACCTACACTATTGAGTTCCGTCAAATTTGATAATGTATTCCTAAGGGAACAAGCATCGAACAGTTACGGCACATAATAGTTTTAAACTTGTAACATTATAATTCATGTATTTAACGATTATAACTTAAGTAAAATAGCATGTAAGCAAGTAAAAACTTGCCTGGAGACGTCCCGGGGATGTACGGTGGCTGCAACGTCGCGAACGCGCGACACACGCGCGGCACGGTAACTTGATTTGGTTTGAACTCGTGTCTCAGCAGCGGCCTGGTTAATGGGGTCTTGTCGGCGAGAGTGGTGGTCGTTGACGTGGAGTTGCTCGCTGTGTTGGACGGTTTCAGATTTGGAGAGAGAGAGAGAGTGAGAACATTGAGAGAGAGAGGCAGATGAGAGAGAGAGAGAGAGAGAGAGAGAGAAAGATGCAGGGAGAGAGATCAAGAGGGAGAGAGGGAAGTCTGTAGCACTAGAGACACAGAGAGGGGAGCATGAGTGCAGGTAGAGAGAGAGAGACAGTGAGAGAGAGGGGTGATCGGGAGAGAGAGTGAGAGGGTGAGATCGGGAGAGAAACAGAGAGAGAGGGTGAGGGAGTTAGAGAGAGATACAGAGTGAGAAAGAGAGAGAGGCCAGAGAGAGAGATGATGACGATGGAGATGATGTTGATGAGGAGAGTGAGGGGTGTCGACGAGGTGCAGAGGCGTCGACGACGAGACGAGGAGCTCGCCGGCGTCGGGGCAGGGGCTCGGTGTGCGGGTGAGTGGGTGCAGGCGGGGGCGCTCTGGGCAGTGGAGGAAGAGGGAAGGAGGAATGAGCGAGACCGATGAGGTGTTCTTCGGCGAGGTCAGGGGCGACGAGGGGAGCAGGGGCACGGGCGTGGGTGTGGGTGTGGGTTGAGGGAGTAGGAGGGGATGGAGGAATGGAGAACGAGGGAGAGAGAAATGGAGAACGAGATGAGGGAGCGGGTCGCGCGTCGTGGGGGTAACGGCGAGCGAGGCACGGCGCGTGTTGGGCGGCGACGTGGGCGCAACAGCAGGAAACGCGCGCAGCGAACAGTGGAGGTAGCCGTTGGGAAATTGAAGAAGGAGATGCACAGTGATTGCTGGGGTGGGCTTCGCGGAGATTTGGGCTGGGCCAAAAATAAATGAGAAACATATAAGGAAATTGGAGGTTTGGGCTGCTGGGAAAACGCGCGGGCCGGCGCTGGAAAAAGAATTGATGGTTAAATAGAAAAGGAAATGGGCTGGGCTTGGAATTTAAATGAGAGAAATTAATGGGAGAATAGAGAGGGCCGGAATGAGAGTAGGCCGGGTCAAGGTTAAAAAGAAAGGGGTTTATAATAAATGGATGGGCTCGGGAGAGTGGGCTGGGAGAATTAGATTGGGCTGAGAGTTATATATATAAAAGGGATTATATAAAAACAAGTGGGCTGATGGATTGGGAAAATAAGAATTTAATTAGTGGAAAAATAGAATGGGCCGGGACTAAGGATTAATAATAAAATGGAATTAAGGTTCTGGGCTCGAACTGAAATCAAAGAATAAAAGGGAAAATGGGAACGGGCCGAAAAGAAAAGGGATCTACAAGAAGGTGCTTGGGTTTGGTTTAAGATAAATAATTAGAATTAGGGTTTGGGTTCAATGGGGTTTTATTGATGAATAAAATAGGGTTTAGAATGAAATAAATTTGTAAATAAAATAAGTAAGTTATAAGTAAAAAGAATAAAATCGTAAATAATAATAATTAGAATTCTAAAGCATAAAATACCGATTTTGATATAAAAAGGGGCTAGGAAAAATGGGTTTGTATAAATGGGAAGAAATAATTTAAATAAAATTCAAGAATACAAAATACAGATATTGGTATAATAAGAAGCTGGGTATTACATCATACCACCCTTACAAAAATTTCGTCCTCGAAATTTAAAACTAATGATAAGTTGTAAAATCAAAACGAAAGCTACCATGTCAAAAACTAACTCATAATGGTTTACTTAAAACGGGTGGATGAAATTTGTGAAGATATATATATATGCAAGAACAACATACACAGAAAGGATTTAATTAAGTATACGGCAGGAACAACTATATGGTCGAGCTATAAGTACACGAGAGTATAGGTAACAATAGCGAACGGAAATATTCAAGAATCAATAGGATCGAAACCCAAATGTGTGCACATCTAAGTATATCAAAATAGCAAACCGAGAAATAAGTGTAAGCTTCAACTATATATAATAGTAATCGTAGGCACAACACTCAAAATTTAAGTAACGTCGATAATGTAGTGAAAACTAGTCAGTAGATTAAAACGTTTTAGGAATACGTATCGAAAAATAGGTTTAAAATGATTTAGAAAACTTGTATAGTGAATCTAAGAAACATGGAACAAAATTTGCGCAGTATAAGAGTGCGCTACTGAAAACTGAAAATAATAATAGTTGTACTTACAATACAAAAACGGAGTAAGCAATAACACAAACCAAAATAATGAAAACTAAATTTTTCGAATAACACAGTCCCTATATATAGTTAGGGTAATGATTACAAGGAAGTGTGGCTCAGTCAGAAGGTCGGAGTGTGGTGGCTTTAGGCTGAAGACCAAGGGCACTAGGATTGGGTCAGCACGGAAAATAAGGGTGTCTCAAGGTAGGGAAGAGAGGTGATGGTGGCTCATTCCAAGGATTAGAGTGTGGTACTATCCAATTGAAACGAGGATGAAAACTTTACAACAAGTAGGGGTGAACAGTCAGAGATCTCAGCAGAAAGATAAATGGATAGGATAATAAACAAGTATCAATCGAACCAATAATCAAAAAGGTTTACAAACTCAGAAGATTTATTTCATTCAAGAAGATTTGAAATAAGATATCCCCAAAGGCGAAAAGTGGCCTTAAACTATACACAGTTTATTTGGCCAGAAAGATAACACCCCAACGAAAATCTGTCAGTCGCGGTTGTGGAGATTCAGCAGGTTGCGGTAGGCTCGCGCACTCAGGTAGGGGCGCCCATTTCCACAGTGTCTCGCGGGGACTGCCAAAGGAAGTTCTTCCACGGCAGGGTCTTGATCTTCTGGTCCTTCATCCTCGGATAAAGCTTCTTCATCGAGATCCGATTCCATGTGATTCTCTTCTTCTGGATTTCCTTCCACGGGGGTTCCTCCACTGGATTTTCTTCAATCGGTTCTTTCTCGGGGTCTTCATCGGGATCTTCCTCTATCGGGTCTTCCTCTATAGGGTTCTCTTCGGGATCTCCTTTTTCTTTGTCAGAATCAACCATCATGTCGAACTCTAGGGCGGCTGCTCCTTCGTCCTCTGAATCGTTGTTTCCGAAGTTGACCTGGGGACCATTGACCTCATCATCGGAACTCATCAGCGTGCGGTCTCAGGAAACGCAGGATTGCACATCTTCATCCAAATGCGGCGCTGCTCCCGGTGGCCATGTTATGGAAAGGAAAGTCATGATTAAACAACGGAATACATCAAGAAGAATAGTCAAGTGTACGAAGTATAGAAAGATATGCGGTTGCAGGAACTGAAAATCAGGATAGAAACGCTGTGATCACGAATAATATGAATAAGGAGAAAAACAAGAGAATGATACGTATATTATGATTCAAATTTTATTGCATTAAATCAAAAGTTCAGTAGATACAAGGTTTCAAACTGAAAGAAATATTCACAAAAGATAACAACATTAATGCTGAAAGTAGATAATCATGAAAAATCCTTCTTCGACTACTATAACGTTGCATTTCCGTCGCGTGAGTTGAATCCTGCGTTAGGTCCGCCTTATCGTCGAAGTTCGAACTACGCGATAATCCTCACTTGGCAGAAGTGGGGAGTGTGGACGAGTTTCTTCCTTGCAGTTCTTTCCTTTCTGGGCAGCCGTTGATGAGGTGTTGGTTGGAGCCGCATATCAGACATTTCCCTTGAGCACGGCGACAATCTCTCTGAAGGTGTCCTGGCCTCTTACAATATCCACAGCAAGGGTTCTTCTGATGCTTCTGTTGACGCTTCATCTTCTTCTTCTTTACTCGTCCAATAGGGATCCCTTTATGATAGGAGACTCCCGCTGGTGCCTGATTCACCTGTCTTCTTAGTCCTTCAGCCAACAAGTCGTTTGTTCGCTCATGGGCTTCCTTTAGACCTTGTAGTACACTAAGGAACTCAACAGTCTGACTCTGAGGAGTGGATATAGACGAAGAGTCGTTGAAAGACATGATCCTGAGACAACGATATTGAGAAGGATATAAGTCACAAGCTGAACAAATCAGGATATAATATGGATAGGACAAAGATTCAAAAATTTCAGAGATAATGAATTCATTACAAGTGGGGAATCAACTGTATGACTTTAAGTCACTTGATTAGATTACGATAGTGCAATTGTAACCACGTAACCTTGTCAAGTCACCCGAAACCATAGCGAATGGATAGCTGAACACACGATATGAATTTGGATCAGGAATGACAAGTTTACAATCTAGACCGAGTGATGTCTTAGATTGCCAAACCCTACACGGAAAACTGCAATCCCAAACGATGCAAAACCTGGGCTTTGATACCAACTAAACCATGTCACGCCCCGCTTCCCAAAATACGGAATACGAGGGGTAGACAAGGCCAGCCATGCTCCTACGGTCAAGGAAAAGTCCTGCCGTAGTCACACTTCGGCTTCTAGCTTTTCATGGTAAACAGTAAATGTTGCGCAGGTAATGGGAAAATGCAGTAACTGAAAGGAACAATGTAAAGACTGACCTGAAGTGGAACAAATGAAAGTAACTCGGGAAGGCGAGTCAAGAAGTCTGTGAAGCACGGCTAGTTCTGATCCAGGCTAAATCTTCTCCTCACACTGAGCATGCATACTCAGGTCGTCAGAGCGACACAATAGCAATATAATATATAATCAAGTAACAGTTCTAACAGTGGTGAATGACATGGATAACAGTAAATCAATAACAGCATGAATATAAATGAGCGGGGATAAATGCAGCGGAAAAATAAAGCAGTATAACAATATGTCACGAATGTCAAGACAGTATAGAATGAATGTAAATGACAGTAACCCTATCAGTCTCTAAGTCTCACTGCACAGGTCAATAAGCCTATCGTCAGTCCAAGTGTGAGAGTCAACCACTCGCGAGTGTCCTCCACCCAAGGGTAGAACCCAAGGGCAAGGGACCACGGGCCCAACATGTAACGAATGTATCACGGTGTATATATCACGTACCCTGTAAATCTCCATATAACTCCCTAAATATATAAGCCGGCATGGGACTCCCGAGATTCTGTTGAATTCACACTTGAACTACCCCACACCCCGAGGTCTACATCAAACACTAACCATAACCCTAAATACTAATCGATCCGTGACAAGTCTGCGCGAGAACTGGAGGCAGGACCTCCATCAAGCACGTCCCGACTAATACCTAAGATAAATAGCAGTGTCGGATGCCTTATCTGTGACATCCGTGCAAGCGCTTCCATAAGTGTCCCATACCACTTATAGTCACACGTACACGCATTCCACAGACGTCGACAATGCAATAGAATAAAAGGGACACTGATTGTGCACAAGTACGTATCACTTTCACTCAATCACGAATACACGAACACTGACGTACTTGCCACAATCACCACTAAGATCTAACACTGGGTAAATGCATGATGTCACTAGGTTATCAATACAATGACATGGGTATGATATGATGCGTGAACAAGCATATAAACATAGTGAGGATGTTATGAAACCGCATTCTTTCACTTGCACGATTTATCATGAAACATATGTATATAATTTGGCGAAATGACAAACAGGTAGTAATTAATATGTTCAGTTATCTATCCATCTAATTTGGTTTCGAGCCAATCGGGTTTCTGGAACATTAGTTATAACTGTTTCATTTTAAGCGCACGCGGCTGGAAATCCAGTTTCAGAATCAGGAATCCATTTCGCAACGCATTTTAACCCCAGTTGGGATCATAATTTAGCGACGCTACAGTTGGATGAATTCTAGGGTTTTCAGTAAAGTTTTCAACGCAACAAACGGATCTTCAATCGCGTCTGTACGTTAGGAGTTATAATCTTTTTAACACTAATATGTCAGTTCTGATTTTGTTGGGACTGTTATGCGTCCCAATCTTCTAAATTACAGAATAAATAACAAATGGTAACGAAACAGAATGAAACTGATTGTTTTGTCTAGCTAACAGAGTTACCTACAATAAGCAGCGAAGTTCCGCAACCTACGAGTTAAGGAAAATCCTGCGGTACTCAACATGGAACAGCAACCCACCATTGGAGTCGCTCTGGACTGCAGTCCAGAGTCACACTCCGACCCAATTATCATCACGTTTTAAGTACAGGAATGTCGGGAAACTAGTGTAGAGTTATAGTTCGTCGAGTTAGCTTCGATTTGAACCCTCGAACGCACCATTCTAATGTGTATATGATTTATGATGAATTTAACTATTTTCAGGTGCAATGAATTTACAGTTTTACGATTAAACTTGGGGGTAGTTGTTTTAGTCGTTAACGATCAAATTATCCAACGACAATCACACACTCTGTTCACAGCCCTACGGGCCAACCTACACTATTGAGTTCCGTCAAATTTGATAATGTATTCCTAAGGGAACAAGCATCGAACAGTTACGGCACATAATAGTTTTAAACTTGTAACATTATAATTCATGTATTTAACGATTATAACTTAAGTAAAATAGCATGTAAGCAAGTAAAAACTTGCCTGGAGACGTCCCGGGGATGTACGGTGGCTGCAACGTCGCGAACGCGCGACACACGCGCGGCACGGTAACTTGATTTGGTTTGAACTCGTGTCTCAGCAGCGGCCTGGTTAATGGGGTCTTGTCGGCGAGAGTGGTGGTCGTTGACGTGGAGTTGCTCGCTGTGTTGGACGGTTTCAGATTTGGAGAGAGAGAGAGAGTGAGAACATTGAGAGAGAGAGGCAGATGAGAGAGAGAGAGAGAGAGAGAGAGAGAAAGATGCAGGGAGAGAGATCAAGAGGGAGAGAGGGAAGTCTGTAGCACTAGAGACACAGAGAGGGGAGCATGAGTGCAGGTAGAGAGAGAGAGACAGTGAGAGAGAGGGGTGATCGGGAGAGAGAGTGAGAGGGTGAGATCGGGAGAGAAACAGAGAGAGAGGGTGAGGGAGTTAGAGAGAGATACAGAGTGAGAAAGAGAGAGAGGCCAGAGAGAGAGATGATGACGATGGAGATGATGTTGATGAGGAGAGTGAGGGGTGTCGACGAGGTGCAGAGGCGTCGACGACGAGACGAGGAGCTCGCCGGCGTCGGGGCAGGGGCTCGGTGTGCGGGTGAGTGGGTGCAGGCGGGGGCGCTCTGGGCAGTGGAGGAAGAGGGAAGGAGGAATGAGCGAGACCGATGAGGTGTTCTTCGGCGAGGTCAGGGGCGACGAGGGGAGCAGGGGCACGGGCGTGGGTGTGGGTGTGGGTTGAGGGAGTAGGAGGGGATGGAGGAATGGAGAACGAGGGAGAGAGAAATGGAGAACGAGATGAGGGAGCGGGTCGCGCGTCGTGGGGGTAACGGCGAGCGAGGCACGGCGCGTGTTGGGCGGCGACGTGGGCGCAACAGCAGGAAACGCGCGCTGCGAACAGTGGAGGTAGCCGTTGGGAAATTGAAGAAGGAGATGCACAGTGATTGCTGGGGTGGGCTTCGCGGAGATTTGGGCTGGGCCAAAAATAAATGAGAAACATATAAGGAAATTGGAGGTTTGGGCTGCTGGGAAAACGCGCGGGCCGGCGCTGGAAAAAGAATTGATGGTTAAATAGAAAAGGAAATGGGCTGGGCTTGGAATTTAAATGAGAGAAATTAATGGGAGAATAGAGAGGGCCGGAATGAGAGTAGGCCGGGTCAAGGTTAAAAAGAAAGGGGTTTATAATAAATGGATGGGCTCGGGAGAGTGGGCTGGGAGAATTAGATTGGGCTGAGAGTTATATATATAAAAGGGATTATATAAAAACAAGTGGGCTGATGGATTGGGAAAATAAGAATTTAATTAGTGGAAAAATAGAATGGGCCGGGACTAAGGATTAATAATAAAATGGAATTAAGGTTCTGGGCTCGAACTGAAATCAAAGAATAAAAGGGAAAATGGGAACGGGCCGAAAAGAAAAGGGATCTACAAGAAGGTGCTTGGGTTTGGTTTAAGATAAATAATTAGAATTAGGGTTTGGGTTCAATGGGGTTTTATTGATGAATAAAATAGGGTTTAGAATGAAATAAATTTGTAAATAAAATAAGTAAGTTATAAGTAAAAAGAATAAAATCGTAAATAATAATAATTAGAATTCTAAAGCATAAAATACCGATTTTGATATAAAAAGGGGCTAGGAAAAATGGGTTTGTATAAATGGGAAGAAATAATTTAAATAAAATTCAAGAATACAAAATACAGATATTGGTATAATAAGAAGCTGGGTATTACAGGGTTTTGAAGGCAGGTGACATGACCCTCAGAGTTGCGAACGGAGCTAGCATGGATGCTAAAGCCGTGGGGGACTATCACCTGGGAATGTCAGATGGGCATGTTTTGGTTTTGCGTAATTGCTTTTTTGTACCCAACGCAACTTGTAATATCATTTCTGTATCTTTGGTTTCTAAAGAAGGTTATGAATTTGCGTTTGTAAGTAATGTTGTTAACATTCACCTTAATCAAGTTCTGATTGGGTCAGGTACATTGAGCAATGGTATATACGTATTAAACCAACCACAGATTTTCAATGTCCAGAATACACACAAAAGAAAGTCACCAGATATTAATCAGACTTTCTTATGGCATTGTAGACTGGGTCACATCAATGAGAGAAGGTTGACTAAGTTACATACAGAAGGATATTTGGATCCGTTCGAATATCAATCATATGCCACTTGTCAATCCTGTCTCAAAGGAAAGATGACAAAGACTCCGTTCACTGGACACGGAGTAAGAGCGAGCGAGCTCTTGGGACTCGTACACAGCGACGTGTGTGGTCCAATGTCTACACATGCGCGAAGCGGTTATTCTTACTTCATTACTTTTACGGATGATTTTTCAAGATACGGTTATGTCTTCTTAATGAAACATAAGTCCGAAGCTTTTGAAAAATTCCAGGAATTTAAGAATGAAGTAGAAAAACAAACCGGCAAAAGTATCAAGATTCTAAGATCGGATCGAGGTGGAGAATACTTAAGTGCCGAGTTCCTGAATTACTTAAAAGAGAATGGGATTCTCTCTCAGCTTACTCCTCCATACACTCCGCAACACAACGGTGTATCGGAGAGACGGAACCGGACCCTATTGGATATGGTACGGTCCATGATGAGTAACGCTGAGTTACCGCGATCATTCTGGGGGTATGCGCTAGAATCAGCTGCGTACCTTTTGAACCGAGTTCCTACTAAGACTGTGCCTACTACACCATATGAGATGTGGTGTGGGAAGAGACCCCATCTCAGTCACATTAAGACTTGGGGAAGTCCAGCTTTTGTTAAAAAGCAGCATGCGGACAAGCTCGAGGCGCGCTCAGTACTGTGTAAGTTTGTGGGATATCCAAAGAATTCCAAGGGATATCTCTTCTACTACGAAGAGGAACAAAAAGTTCTTGTTTCTCGTCATGCCCACTTTCTAGAACATCAGTTCTTAGAAAAAGAATCCAGTGGGAGCGCAGTAGAACTGGAAGAAATTCCAGAACCACAGACTATTACTGAAAGCCTAATGGAACCAGAGGGTTCAAATGAACATGACATTCCTATGCCGCTCCGCAGAAGTAGTAGGCAGTCTCATCCGCCCGAGAGATACTACGGTTTTCTCATAGACGGGGATAGAGAGGATTGCATCATAGACTATGATGAGCCTACTAGCTTCCAGCAGGCCGTTCAGAGCATTGACTCGGTAAAATGGCTGGATGCAATGCGGACCGAAATGGAGTCCATGTACACCAACAAAGTATGGACGTTGGACATTGCTCCAGACGGGGTAAAACCCGTAGGATGCAAGTGGATCTTCAAAAGGAAGATTGGTGTAGATGGACAGGTTGAGACCTATAAAGCTAGACTTGTAGCAAAGGGTTTCCGTCAAAGACCTGGCTTGGACTATGACGAAACTTTTTCTCCAGTGGCTATGCTGAAATCCATTCGGATCCTTCTTGCCATTGCTGCCTTCCACGATTATGAGATTTGGCAGATGGACGTAAAAACCGCTTTTCTAAATGGAAGTTTAGAGGAGTGTGTCTATATGGATCAGCCAGAGGGTTTCATTCAGAGTGGGAGCAGCGGAAAGGTGTGCAAGTTGCTTAAGTCCATCTATGGACTAAAGCAGGCATCGCGGAGTTGGAACATCTGTTTTGATGAGACGGTCAAGGAATTTGACTTTATCAAAAATCCAGATGAACCATGCATCTATAGTAGATTTGTAGCGAGAACTGTAGTATTCCTTGTTTTATACGTGGATGACATTCTCTTAATAGGAAATGACATTCCTATGCTACAATCTGTCAAGGGTTTCTTGTCACACAGGTTCTCCATGAAAGACCTAGGTGATGCCTCTTACATCCTGGGGATCCGGATCCATCGTGATAGATCCAAGAGGATATTAGGACTTTCACAGTCCAGGTACATCGACACCGTACTGAAAAGATTCAGTATGGAAGATTCCAAGCGCGGTAACTTACCGGCTTGTCACGGGATCACCCTCTCTAAAGAGATGTCTCCCAAGACTGATTTGGAGAGGGATCGCATGTCTATTATACCCTACGCTTCTGCGGTAGGCTCTATAATGTATGCGATGTTGTGTACCAGACCGGATGTAGCTTATGCACTGAGTGTAGTAAGCCGGTATCAGTCAAACCCTGGGGAGAAACATTGGATAGCGGTAAAGAACATTCTCAAGTACCTGAGGAGGACTAAGGAGATGTTCTTGGTGTATGGCGGAAAAGACCTCCAGATTGAGGCCTTTGCTGACTCCAGCTTCCAGAGTGACAAGGATGATTCCAAGTCCATGTCGGGTTTTGTCTTTACCCTCAATGGAGGGGCGGTGTGTTGGAAGAGTTCCAAACAGGAAACCGTTGCAGACTCGACTATGGAAGCGGAATACATCGCTGCATCTGATGCCGCAAAAGAAGCTGTCTGGATAAGGAAGTTCTTAAAAGAACTTCAGGTGGTTCCGTCCATTGTTGACCCAGTACCTCTGTATTGCGACAACAACGGGGCTATAGCTTTAGCAAAGGAACCCAGGTCCCATCAGAGATCCAGGCACATCTTGAGGCGGTATCACCTGATCAGGGAGATCGTGGATCGCAAGGAGATCGAGGTTCGGAGGGTTGCTTCAGAAGAGAACACTGCAGATCCATTCACCAAGGCCCTACCCCAGACTCAGTTCGAGCGGCTGATCGAGATGATAGGTCTTCGATATGCCAGTACATGGCCTTAGTGCAAGTGGGAGATTGTTAGTGTATATGCCCTAGATGCCATTACTGTATCATACTAGTTTGTATATTACTTGATGGAAGCTTGGGATATTCACCTTGTATAAACAATCTTGCTCAATATAGTAGTATGCTACTTGGTTTGTTTCTACTTCAATGTGTACTTGTGTTTATTTCAGTATATCACTTATACGCATTAGTGGAGCCCTTAGGATCTTTGCTTGATTACCAGCGTTGTGATGGCAGTCACACTAGTGGGGGCTGGGTAATCTATAGGCACATCCTTATACAGGTCCCTAGTCGTAGGACTATCGAGACAGGGCATCGATACTCCGGAGTAGACTAGCGTATGCGCTTCTCATCCCAGTGTGGGAGATGGTCTGTCCCACAGCCATCAGTACGTCGTACTGGAGATAGTATACGGGTGCTCGTTGGGTTACGAGTACACTGGACAGGACTCGTCGGGAACTGAAAGGTTGGTATTATACCTATCGTCAGTTATCAGTTCCCAGGTGACATGAGTACAGCTTAGTCCGCTGACTTGATACTAGCACTTCGCCTCGAGTGTGTTTCCACTGCACTTTGATCACTACCCTACCACGGCTCAAAGGAGTCGTGCAAACAGGTGGTGGTTGGGTGCAGTCCCGAAGCACTTGGAGGCAGTGACGGTTAGACAGGATTCGTCTCTCCCGGTATTGGGGGTTGACATCGCGCTGTGTCTAGGAGAGCCATTACACGAGTAGTCCCTGGCCAGGGCAAGCGAGATATACTGGTAGGTTTCCAGTGTTATCTCAGGGTGTTTTGGGCTTCACTCCGACACGACTTGTACCGCTATTGGGGGACTGACGTTTTACCGCCCCCTAGGCCCGCCATGCGATGTATCAGACGAACAGACCGGACTGTACGGAGAATGTCACATTCAGACTCAGTAGGAGTTCAGATGGGGTTTCACCTCGTCAGCCTTCTTGTCGGCATCTACCTGGGGACCGTTACGCACAGCTAGTGCCGCTTGCGGTCTGTGGTTAAACCCACTGCCAGCGTAGTGTCGAGTCTTTAGAGTCCCACACAGAGGGTATTCGCCTCTGGGCAAAACAGAGTAGAGGTCGCATGGTTTTGCGACAGGGTTCGTTCTCATCCGCGCACTTATGCACGTTTGGAGTCCGGACGGATTATACTGGCAGGCTCTGGTTTGAGCCAGATACTGGTATATGTTTTGGGGGTTGCTTTTATATCTTGGTATTCTTGTTCCTCGGAACGAGAATGCAGGTGTGTATGCACAGTTGCTTGAGGCGGAGAATGAGGTTTTTCATTAGGGTTTCGGATCGGGTGCGTATGCACAGTTGACAGTTATCATTTTCCAAACCCTAATGGATTTATATATTATCTATTAATAATAGTAATTAAATGAGAATTATGTTATGATTGTTTTTTGTTGACTTGTTGACCTTGGTTGACTTGTTGACCATTGACCACTTTCATGCCTTGAAAGTCTTCCTTGATTCATGCTTACACTTCATTTAAAGAAGCATGATAGTGGTCATTCCAAAATTACCATCAACTATTCTTATTTCAATTATTATCATTTAGATAATTCATTTCTTTTGCAATATGGTTGCAAGAAAGAAATAATTGAGCTCATTCTATCATAACCTCTCTCTCTCCTCATTTCATCTTCTTCTTCCTCTTGAAAAGAGAAACCTTCTCATGTGTTGAGAATCATTCTCTTTAGAAAGAAAAGCAAACCCTAATCTCTCTCTACTCATTCTAGGATGAAGTTTTAGCAAACCGGAAAGCCTAGTTCACTCAAAGATCGAGGAAGAGCCCAAAGTCGAACCTTCGAGGTGGATCCATCTTCGACGGGAGAAGGCGACGTAAAGAGAACCATCAACCTCTACAAGGTTTGAAGAAGAAGGAGTTCAAGTTTAGGTATAACCATCTTCCATAGTAGCTAACTCTCTTTAGCTAGAATACTAGTTTTAGTTTAGACAACGATCCCGACCATGTTTAGTCCATGTTGCCTCTTGCGATAAAAATTCGTTTTTTATACCGTTTCCGCCTCCCCGTAAGCACCGGGGGTCGCAATATGGACTTACATATCCAAGATGAGGTACCTTGGTGTATGCTATTCGCTGATGATATTGTTCTGGTAAATGAGACGAAAGCAGGGGTTAATGCCAAATTGGAATTATGGAGGCAAACATTGGAATCTCGGGGATTCAGATTGAGCAGGTCCAAGACAGCATATATACACTGCAAATTTAGTAGCCAGAGAAATCAAAACCATATTGGTATAACATTGGAAGGGCAAGAGATATCACCGAGCGACCAGTTTAGGTATTTAGGTTCCATCATCCAAAAGAATGGGGAGATCGATAGTGATGTTAATCAAAGGATCCAAGCTGGTTGGTTGAAATGGAGGAGTGCAACAGGGATTTTGTGTGATCGTAACTTTCCGTTAAAATTGAAAGGAAAGTTTTATCGGAGCGCTATTCGGCCTGCCTTATTATATGGTACAGAATGCTGGGCTCCTAAGAAGCATCATACACAGAAGATGCACGTAGCGGAGATGCGCATGCTTCGTTGGATGTGCAGTAACACTAGAAAAGATAAGGTGCGAAATGAGGATATTCGTACAAAAATTGGTGTAGCACCTATGGAGGAGAAGATGCGGGAAAACCGGCTAAGATGGTTTGGTCATGTGCGACGCAGACCTATGGAAGCACCGGTTCGACGAATAGATACTCTCGATATGGGCAATGGTAAAAGGGCAAAAGGGAGACCGAAGAAAACATGGATGGAGGTGATACGACACGATATGGTTGCCAAAGGACTCAATGAAAGTATATTGTTCGATAGAAGTGAGTGGAGACAGAGGATTCATGTGCTGGACCCGACGTGATTCTCATATTGGTTCATGTAGCCTACCCCATATGCTTGGGATAAAAGGCTCAGTTGTTGTTGTTGTTGTATTCTTTTATTCTTGACTCGTTATTCTGGCTCATGGACATGTATTAGATAGTTGTTTATTATTGTTCTTGATATCTCTACAGCCGTAATGTGACTGTGGAGGGATATTTCCTATCCACAGGTAGCATGGTTGGCTCTGTCACGTGCCTATCTTAGCGTACTCTGGGAAGCGGGGCGTGACACTATCAGGTTACATGTGATAGATTATCGCTGTTGGTGCATACTTGCGATTACAGTATGATGTTATTTACTATTCATGAGTTGGCAACTTACCCCCGTTGTGCCGCAGTGTTTTGCAGGTTTGATCCTCGGAGTTGTCGCGGCAGGGAGCCGTATTATCTCTACTTTTGCGGATACCGCTACGGTTGGCTGTGAAGTCGTTTGCTATAGGTGGGTTGCGGTTATCCGATGATATACATTGTATATCTTTTGTATCCAGTATTCTCCATCTACCACCTTTATGTATTGACTTAGAGACGAGTTGTGAGAATCGATGTTGTATATTCTTATGACTCCGGTTGTCGTGCTCGTGTGAACCGGCCTTTATTTATGTGGATTATCTCATTTCTTCGCTACAGCATCGTATATCTGTTATGGTGGTTGTTTCCGCCGTTGGGCGAGATTCGCTCCCGTTTGGGGATGCTTATATCTTATGTTTGTACCCGTTTCGGGGCTAGCTTTTACAAAGGAGGTGCTGCCGGAATTTTTATGAAAACAAACTTAAGCTTAAAGTTTTGCATCGAGATTTTAAAGGTGTTCTATCTTTTCCTTCTTGTAATGGTTTAGATTGCTGGGTTTTCGGCTTATTTAAATTGCGTTACGCCTATTGACGTTACGTAGTCTAAGTGCCGGTCATGTTGCCTAAATTGGATCGTAACAGTTATACCATATATTGGTATGGACTACCAATGGATGATGAGTTGTATTAGGATTATAGCACAATATATATATTGTTTACGGGTGAGAGGTATAGATGGGCTTGAAATATAGAGTGTTGGGGGGGGGGGTAAAGATGGGCTTGAAATGCAGTGTTACAACGGGGAGGTAGAGATGGGTTTGAAGTGTACAGTGTTTTAGCATATATATATATATATATATATATATATATATATATATATATATAAACACATGAGAATAATGGAGAAAAAAGGCCTTAGGAGGGATTTTCGTTAGGAGGGGTTGAAAATATACACCTTCCAACATTTTATTCAACGATCGGCATTCATCATCATCATTTTTATCATCTAAGATGGGCATACACCAAATTTCACGTGATTCTTCAACCTTTTCACCGTTGGATTAGCAATGTAAAAAGTTCTATTGTCGGCAAACCGTTAGTTTCGCACCCACTAAATCAACGGTGAAAAAGCGGTAGAATCGCATAAAATTTGGTGTATCCACATCTTAGATGATGAAGATGAAGATGATGTATGCTGATCGTTGGAAAAAATAATAGAGTGTGTATTTTTTCGTCGCCATAGGAGGAAATTCACTTCTATGGCACATTTTCTCCATTATTCTCTCTCTCTCAGGGTAAATTGTCAAAAAGCCCCTTGCCTGCTCAAAACTTGTGTAAAAACCCCGTGGCTTTTTAGCCTCGTTAACAAACCCCTGGGCCTAATAAAAACCCCGGCATGCAATTACCCACTTGTATTTTCGTATAATCCCAAAATGTCCCTTACTTATATGGGCTGATAGTCCTTTACAGCTGGATTTAAGACAGTTATAGTACAAAAGTGTTGCTATTAATATCTAAAGACTTGCTTGTAATATTTATTTTGTCTTCATTTACCCCTCCAAATATACTTTTTCATTAACAATCTAATTTCCCGCCAAATATACCTCTTTCCTGTCAAAAGGATCTAAAACATCTTTCGACTTTCATGTAATATCTAAGTAGTTATCTGTGATATCTAACCAGTTGTCTGTAACATCTAAGCATTTGCATGTAATATCGAAGTACTTCATGTAATATCTAAGCTGTTGCCTGTAATATCTAAGTACCGCCGAGGGGGAGGGATGTGTATTTTTGTAATTGCATTTAAAATAGAATAAAATGCCTAAATGAAATACGGCCCATGAGTTTTTCTCAAAGATTTTAAATAGTAGGCATTTTCTAACAATTTTTAAAATACTAGGGGTTTTTAGACAACCTTCGAGCGGGCCGGGGGCTTTTTGATAATTTACCCTCTATCATGGGTGAGGGGTAGAGATCGACTTGAAACGTAGAATGTTATGCTATGTGAGAGTTATACTTTCCCTCTATGGTGGTGAGAGCAAATGAATGGAATGAGATGCTAGATACTTTGACATGTGTGTATTACTTCCTCATGTCAATTGAATTCTTGTGTTTGTTTTTGCCTTATGGATGTAGGCCGAGATGGTCGAATCATATTAAATTCTGTATTTTTTTGTTGTAATTTATCCTGTGGGCTTGGTGTGGCTTATGTGGTGAGAAGATCGGAATCCCCAACATATATATGTGTGGGGAGGGGGTTCAATCTAATTTGGATGTGAATCTAATATGGCTACTATTGCCGGATGCTCACTGCCACGAGGATGAGTCCTACCTACTTAAAATCTAAAGGGTCGTCATCTATATTAACTTTTTATGGTACGCGGACCGGTCGAGTGCAATTATATAGGGCAGACGCACGTAAGGCTGGGGGCATGTGCCCCGACTAAGATTTCATGGAAAAGAATCTCGTAGTTCCATAGTATGTGTGTGTGTTGTCTTCATAAACACAACATATATGCTATCATTGCCAAAGAGATTGTGTGACATATTTTTTAGTAGAAGGCTGGTTCAATTTCCATCATCCACATTATCTTGATTGTTTTTATTTTCGTTAAATTCAGTATAAATTCTAAAGTATGATTTTCGTAAACTTTTAATTAAGAAAATAATAGAATATTTTAAATTAAATCTTGTTTCATATACCATAGCTACCAGCTATTATAACCAAAAAAGCCAATAAATTAATTTGTCCTCTTCTCTTTTTTCCCCGAAGAAAAAAACTAAAACAAAGGAAACAAATTGTAACCTCAAGTGTTAAACATCAACAGCGTTGGTGTTGTTCTTTTTGCACTTTACAATTATTTTTCATATATAACTCTGAAGATGTATCCACGAACATCACATTTTTGTAATAAAATAGTAAACCAAAAGCTTAATTTGTATGGTATAGCTTAAAATATGAAGTCTTACAAAAACAATATCGTAAACAATAATGTTTTAATTACTGGTTAAATTAATTACATATTATATTATATACTTTAATTATATTACATTTAAATATAATGCACTTGAAATTTTTAACCAAATCTTGATACAAGTGTCCCCCTCGACCAAATTTCCTGGATTCGCCGCCACAGCTACATATACCTCTTACTAGTTCTAAGATGATGAATGGGGAGTACTTTCACTTGGTTCCTTGATGAAGAGCTTAGAAGATTTTGGCATCAAATCTATTTAAATTCCTGTATGAAACAGGATTATTGGAACAAACCCATTACAAGATAGCAATGAATCCACAAATTGAATTTGTGATTTATTAACATAATCAATCTCCCTTTGGTAGTTAGCAGACACCAATTTCATTATTGCCTTAGCTGAGAAATCTTTAGATTTAGCCCAATATCCATTCCATTGTAAGCAAGGGGAGCATACATCCACAGTTCATCAGAGCTCAACAGCTGCATGACACAAAGAGTTCATGTAAATTAATTATCCTAATTAATTTTCTAGATCAATATTATATATAAAAAGGGGTATGAGGTGGAGACCCATTTTCCAAAAGGGGCCCGTCTCACAACACACTTATGTCTATGTATTTCACCTATTCAAACAGATCATTTTGATCTACGTATTATAAAGGCTCTATGTAAAAAAAAAATTTGAGATTTAAAGCAGTATTTTTCCTATACCGATATCTTTCGCTTGATGAATACGTTAAAGGTCTTTAAATCACAAATTTTTTTGTATATTAGCGTTTTATAATATGTAGATCAAGATGACGATTTGAATCGGTGAAAAATATAGATGATATATATGTTTGAGATAGGGGCCAGTTTTTGAAAAAATGTCCACCACCTCATATATATATATATATATATATATATATATATATATATATATGAGGTTAATGGAGGAAAGGTGTCATAGGAGAGAATTTTCTCCTATGGCGTCGGAAAAATGTTCCCTCCATAATTTTTTTCGACGATCGGCATACACCACCTCCATTTTTATCATCTAAGATATGGATTTACTAAATTTCATGTGATTATACCATTTTTTCACAGTTGATTTAGTTGGTGCAAAATTAATGGTTTACCGACAATAGAACTTTTTAAATTGCTAATTCAACGGTGAAAAATGGTGGAATCACATGAAATTTGGTATATGCACCTCTTAGATGATAACGATGATGATGATGGATACCGATCGTCGGAAAAAATGGTGGAGATTGTATTTTTTCGACATCATAGGAGTAAATCCCCTTCTATGGCCTCTTTACTCCATTATTCTCTCTCTCTCTGTGGATATATATATATATATATATATATATATATATATATATATATAAAGAGAGAATAACGGAGGAAATGTGCCATAGGAGGGAATTTCCTTTTATGGCGTCAAAAAAATACATTTTCCACGATTTTATCCGATGATCGGCACCCATCATCTTCATCCTTATCATCTAAGACATGAATACACCAAATTTCATGCGATTCTACCATCTTTTTACTATTGAATTAGCAATGTAAAAAGTTCTGTTATCGATAATCCATTAATTTTGCACTCACGAAATCAACGACGAAAAAGCGGTATAATCACATGAAATTTATTGTATCCACATTTTAAATGATAAGGATGAAGATGATGGATGCCGATCATCGGAAAAAATGGTAGAAGGTGTATCTTTTTGGTACCATACGAAGAAATTCCCTCCTACGGCCTTTTTACTACATTATTCTTATACATGTGTGTGAAAAAATGAGGCTATGAACGTTCACAGCTCCATTAGCTGTGAATACACTCACAGCCCTCTTGTGGGTTCTCCTGCAACTAAAACAGAGGACCCAGAGGCTTGTACGTGCACTCACGGCTAATGGGGATGTCATCGTCCGCATTAACCTCATATTTATATACACATTGAGGTTGGACCTTAAAGTTACCTTGATTTGGAGCTGCAAGAACTTCACATACTGAACTGCTTCTTCCAACATCGTGCTAATATCAACCTGCAAATTTAATGTGCCAAACATATATTTAGAAATAGCACCAATTAATTAACAACTTCTTATAAATTTATAAGCACAATGATGAAACACTTACTTTGGTTCCATTAGGAACCAGATTCTGCAGTATCCTCAGTCTCTCATTGATTCTTTCCCTCCTTTTCTGTACATAAAATAACAAAATTAGCATTAGATTTGTTATTTTATGGTGACAATATAATTAACATCGTTGTTGTTAGTAACTTACCCTAGCATATAAGCTCTGTGGATCGGTTGCGGAGCCTCGATTTGCTCTTGCTTTTCCGTTCAGGTTAAGAGCGGCGGGGCCTTTGCCATCGGGACTAGTGCCACTGCCTCCATTGAGCTCTTGAGACGCATTGGATTCATCCTCGGAGCAGCAAGAGCTCGAGCTCTGAACATTCAGTGATGGCACATTATTGTTTTCTTCTTTGCCATTTGCTTTGCTCTTCTGGGTTTTCTTTGGTTTCGTGTTTTTGCCGCTCCTCAGAACCTGCATTTATATGAATAAACATTTCTGAAATGGTTTTCTTCTACAATATTGTAACTTTATATGACTTTTTGATGTTATTGGTGGTGATAACTGACCTGAGATGTCACCTTCGCTTTCTTCATAGGCTTATCGGTCGCGATATCATGCTTATCATCTGCTTCTACGGGCTTATTAACCTCATCCATGCTAAGCTTCCTTTTGTGCTGTGATTGCTGATCGAGAGCAGACGAGTTTACAGCAGAATCTCCGACATCATCACTGCTTGTGATCTCTTCGTTCAAATAAGCCTGACAACCAAAAGAACTACTAGGAGGCACATTGTTCACCGTCCCCTCCATGTTAAAAATCATCTGATCACTGTAAGCTTGATGGTGATCGAAAGGCAGGGCAAAGAAATCGCTTGCATTGATCATACTAGTGCCGATATCACCACCATCATTCTCTTGAGACCAATAGCACAAGCTATTATTACCATTGGCATCTTGAGAATTATAGTATGAACCGGCGCAAAACAATGCTTGATAGTCTTGCTCCTGCTCATTCAGAAATGGGTAAGGGCCTAGCAATTGGGCCATCAGTTCCGACTCTTCGACCGCCATTGTTGCATTGAAAACATCCATTTTTTCAACAGAAGAGAGAGAGAGAGAGAGGAGAGAGAGAGCTACAAATTAAAGCTTATTAGTTCTGCACATAACAAGTCGTCGTGAAAGCTATTTATACTAATGGCCATTGACTTCGAAAAAGCTAACTACACGATCGTTACAGGATCATAAGTCCACGGTGGGTCCAAGGCGAGGCTACAACTTATGTGATGGTTAATAATATATTATAATACTAATTATGAGAGGTCCCGATGAAGATGGAGATCTCCTAAGATTTTCAAATGAAAGAATCTTAGGGGGGTCTAAACAATGATTCAGTGGTGTTAAGCTCATCATAATCACGTGTAATTTACAGAGCAACAAACAGAATGAGAGCCTACTAGAGTTTGGATTAATTAAACTATGAAAAATTGGGCTGGCAGCAGATCATGAACGTGGGAAGAGAACAAACAATGAAGGAGAGAAAGGGAGATCGTGGAGAGGAGTTCTGTACATTCTTAAGTAATCGAAAAAAGGCGATAGCAAATCTGCCGACTGAGATCCTTGTTGCTTTGTAGCCATATTTACCTAACACTAATATGCTAACTCATGATCTCGGCTTCATGGGTGTTTCAAAGGGCACGCAATGCTTGGATAGTATTATTCCACAGGGTTGCTACCATGAAAGTTTACTTGGATGATGATAATAATTTAGGAGAGTTTGTAGGGGTGCTAGACAAGCCTAACTTGAACGAGTAAGAATCAGCTTGAGTTCACCTTGTTTGATTAATTCTGGTCTGGTTCAAGTTCGGTCCGAGCTGCAAAAAGCTATTTGTAATGCCTAAAATACTTAAGTCACGGTTACTTGCTTAAGCATCGGAGGATGTACGCCAGAGCCATAACTCTGGTGCTGCCTAAATTTGGAGTTTATCTATTTTATGCAGGATCGATCTTGTTGTTTTCAACTGATTGCCGCATTGTTTCAGGTCCCCTGCATTCAATAAATCTCGGTGGTGATTCTAGGTAGCGGCTTATCTTGGTAGCATCGATTCAGCTATATATTCACCTATTTGATATCGGGAATTGTTTTTATATCCAAAAGATATCGGGTCTGTTTTTGAACCTATAATATAATATAATAATTTTCAGCTATTAGGGTTAGCCTATTTAAATAGGCTCTAGGGTTTTCTTTTGTTACTTGGTTTTTGATTGATAAAAGTTTCGAGTTTTTCTCCACTTAGATTTGCCCTAGGGGGTTTATTGGTTCTCCGCATATTATCCGTAGAACGATATCTATCCGTCCTACTCTAGGTAATTAATAAGCTTGATCTTCATGCTCAACTTAACTTAAACAAGCTTTTAGCGCGTCAAACCGGATCTGTTTTGGTTTGATTAACATTAATTCTTAGAGAACTGCCACTAATCTTATTTTTAATTATGTAAGTTCAAGCTTAGAAGTTCTTGTTGAGTTTAAATTATCACATCAAGAATTTAACTGGTTAAGCTCATAATGAGCTGTTTTCAGCTTCTGGGGATGGTTGACATTTGATGTCAATATATAATTTGAGCTACAGTGGTTCATGCATAAGAGTAAAAGGTCAAACAGCTTCATTATGGTTAGACATTACAGCTCTAATGAGAGAGGTTAAGGGGCATCTTAATCTAAGTAAGTAGGGCCATTATACTGAGATTTAAAGCAACACATATATATATGCTTCTCGCAATGTTTGATTTTATATGTAATGTGGTAGCTCGCCGGTTTGAATCCTAGCAGGGAAAAAATGATTAAAGAAACACGTATGCTTCTCGCAAGGTTTGCTGGAGAATAAGAATATTTCCTATCAATTGTCTTTCTAAATTTACAATCTTAGTTAGTTTCATGACGGAGATTTTATGAATATGAGCTAGATTAGTGGCACTATGGTTAAATCTCGTCTCAAACATTTAATACAAATTATGAAATGCTTCTGAAAAAAGAATTAGAAAGGGGAGGGGAGCTGCATCTGCAAAAAGTTAATTAAGTTTAACTTCTAAATCTGCATTACATTATAGTTTTAGTTTTTGTGGTAATGATTTTAAGAATGTTTTTGATTTATGATGACTAACCCTCAAAAACCGAACGTCTTTTTGGTGTGCGTCTAGATAACTCCAAATTAACATTTTGGAATTACCAAATTAGCAAATCTGCAGAAAGTGTGTAGAGATTTTATTCCATGAATCAAATCACAGGTTGAGGATACGGAGAATTAAACATATATACCGTCACATATGTAGGTACAAATGAATGATTAGTAGGACGGTCCGAAGCGGATATAGATGTTACCAGGTATGTATCTATTTGTCATCAATAGGTTCGAATACAGATCCAAAAAGTTATCCGAAATGAAAATTACTATCCACATGTGGTGAAAGTCATGCGCGCGGATACTGAAATGGAATGAAGATTGAAAAGTTATATCCCGGAAGTCAAAAATTACTATTGTTTATATCTGAGACGGAAAAAATATAGGTGTTATAATATACACATAGATATAGATGGTCATCAAAAATGAAAATTATTGTCCATAGTTTATAAAAATCGGATGGGAAACTAGAGTCTTCCGGCATATCCATTTACATCCCTAATTTGATAATTAGGCGTTAAGTATGTGCGGTGAAACGTGAAAAAAGAAAAGAGAAAACTAGTTAAGGAAAAAGAAGTGGTTAGTTGGAGAAAGTAAAGACAAAGAGTGGTTAAAGATGATATGATAAATTTTTTAAAATAAAAACTATAATACTAAAGATTGGGATAATGAGGTGTATGCATTCTAAAAACAAGGAGTTTTGTTGTTGTTGTTATTTTTTATATACATTCCCATGAAGTTCAAATAATGAGGGTGAAATTTTTTGGTTTTCCACTTGGATTTGCCATATACTCCCATTCTCATGAAGTTCAAATAATAATAGTGGAATTGTGCATGAAGTACTTCACCAAAATACATTTCACCCTCAAAAGACAATACAATAGGAAGAAGCTTTTATCATCAGCAAGAAAACTGTATGTTGTATCGTATTAGTTTTGTTTCTGACCTTTGTAGTGAGGCGAAAAATATGTTATAGATGTCTCTACAGTAATTTGCACTAATTATGTCAATAGATTATCTCAAACTAGAAGAAGAGAAAAGCTCGGTAGATTGCATAAACTATAATAGATATAGGAGATTGATCCCTTTCGATTTTGCTTGGTATATGACATGTACGATTTTCATTTTGCTTTTAAATAACAAGCATTATCATGTTTTGGATAATCTGGCGCATATGACGATGAAGACAACAACATTGATAGAATAAGGAGATAAAAACATCGCTGTCAGTGGCATTTACAATAGTAATGACGGTAGATATAATGGTGTTAACGATAGAGTCAAGAAGAATTGTGATATTATGATATATGTGAAATTTGGATAATGAAAGCAAATACTATAAAAACAACAAATGGGGATGATAATGGAAATATCAAGAAGAGGGGATGATTATCGTAGTTTCGACAAATTATGATGGTAAGGACGAATGTTGCAATGAAAATGGTAGGGAGACAAGGGGATGGAGCTAGGAACAATATGAGATGTTAAAATTGGAGAGTTAGGGCTAGTTGTTAGGAGCCACTAAATGGCGATGACAATAGAAGCGACTTTATGAATGGCAACTAAGAGGAGAAGAAAATAAAAATAAAACTAGAACGAACGGGGTCTTTTAAATATTATGGAATGTTGAATAAATATCATATATGCATTATACATTTAACTTTGTATTTTGACATGTCGTGTATCTCACTTGTTTGCCATGATTTCTTAGTTGATAAATTATTTTACTTGACAAACTCCACATTAGTTAATTTATATAATTAACAATATTGTAGATTTGTTATTATACATATAAAAATATCATTACATGAAAAAACATGTTTCCTTAACTTAAAAACCTAAAATCAATGTTATATAGTGTGACAAATATTCCCTTTAATCTAGGATTAATCTAGGAAAGTAGGATTACAAATAGGTTGGTGCACATGAATCATTTAGGATATGATCAATTAGCACACTTTGTTTTGTCATATTTTGACCGAATCATCTTTTATTAGTAAGCAGACACTTTTAGCTGAAAGTCAACAATTCAACTTTAAACTAGACAATTGACTATCTACTTATAATATAGTATAGAAGTTATTGGACAGGAGATTTTTAAATAGTACTTTTAGTGGACGCTCATTGCCAGAAGAACGTGTGGTAAAAATGACGAATAACCACAATTAATAAACAATAGCTATACAAAAAATGTATTAAAAGAGAATAAGAGATGAAAATAGAAAGTAACATATTGGTAAGTTATAATTAAATGGATAGTTAAAAAGCTAATTAAGTGACATAGAAGATAAATAAATTATGTGCGTTGATAAAATTTGACTAGGTTATTATATATGTAGATAGCGGGAATATGTGCATCTAACAATCTAAAAATTGAAGTAATGGAAAATTAAACATATGTCAAATGCAAATATTTGTTAACATGTGCTTTTCACACTAACTAGGTATTTACCCCCATACATAAAGCACGGGTCTTACACACTCTATGGCATGAAAGAAGTAGCACTCGGTTTCTTTGAACTCCAATTTATATTTTTGAAGGGAAAAAATATATAGGGTGAGAAACCCTACTCCCAAAATAGATTTTCAAATCCAATTTCTAAAAATTAGGGTTTCGTTATTGTAATATTAGCCATCTAAATTTTCGGGCTTCACAACTTTTCACTGTAGCCTTAGGTCTTGAGAAACTTTATTGGTATTTTTTCTCTATATGCTAAAAAGAAGCAAGTGTAAATCCCTAGCGTCCGTATATTTATTCCGTAATTTTTCATATTTTTCCAGAATTTTTTAACACTTTTTATATATTTTTATATATTATTATATTTTTAACACCTAAATATTCCTATATCCTAACTCTACCCTACACCCGACCCGACCCACAACCGACCCGCTTCCCCCTTCTTCCTCCCTTGTCTCTTTTTTTCCCGCCACTTCCCCTCGCAACCGTTTCTCGTGCCTGTGCCCACTCCTTTCACCCACGCCCCTGCGACGCGCGCCTCGCTCGCTTCCCCAACGGCTCCTTCCCCCACGTCTCTCGCCCCTCGCCCCACGACTGCAAACCTCGCACCCACGCCTCCAACGGCCACGACCTCACTCACCCTCGACCTCATCTCCTGCTACAAAACTCCACCTCCTTTGCACCCGCGACCCCAAGTCCCCTTACCTCCTCCTCCCAGCACCTCATCCAACCACCGAGCTCGACCTCGTCTCACCTCTCTTTCCTCCGTTGCAAACCCCATCGCTGCAAACCGAAGAAACCCCGACCCCATCGCCTCTGTCTCCGTCGCCCCACGCCGCCGACCACCTCCTCGGTTCCCCCTCCTTCTCCTCTTCTCCTTCTTTCCTTCCTCCTCTCCCCTTCATCCGCGACGACAAGACCCACTGCAACCCTCGCCTGCACACCTCGCCGCCAATCACCCCGTCGGCCTCACTCCGTCGTCGTCACCATCCCCATCTCCTCTACTTCCCTCTCTCTTCCCTTCAACCCCTGCACACCACCGCACCACCAAGCCCCCGACGAGACCATCGTCAGCACCCCTACGGCCTCTGCCTCCACCGTCGACCACCTTGTTGGAACTTCGCCGTCGCCACCTCGCCGTCGTCGACCCCGCCTCCACCTTCTTGTCTCCCTCTCCCCAACACCAGCGCCCAAAAGCCGTCACTGCCGAGCCTCGAAGCCGCACCAAGCTCGAACCGAGGCCAAACTTCTGCATTGTCGTGTCGTGCCTAGTCCGTGTCTGCAACGTGCCGTACCGTTCATCACCGTTCGCTGCTGTCATATCACCGATCGTCGTCGTCAGGCAAGTTTAAATACTTGCTTCATGCTATTATATATTCATTTCGATTGCGATTCAATATTATTATAAGTGTTCGATGCAAACCATAATCTGAAAACCCTCTTAAAATGATGGAAATTAAACATAACAATTGGCCCGAGTGATAACGAATACTATGTTAAGATTTGGATTGAAAATACGGATTTTAACAATGTGAAATGTCATCCCCATTTAGATCCGTCGAATCTGAAAATTTCCGTACCTGAATTTTGTGAAAATCATAGTAAATTAGTTGCACACCGGAATGTTGCGTTCGAGGGTTCATATCGAAGCCGACTCGACGACCTATAACCCCATATGATTTTTAATCTGTTTCCATTCCAAAAAGATGACCGAACCTGGTTAGGAGTGCGGCTCTGGACTGCAGTCCAGAGCAGCACTGCTTGTTGATACCCTATTTGAAAGGCTCTCACGTTCTGTGTGAAAAATGGTATTATGCGGAACCCTATACTGTAGCGAAAATAAATCTATTAGTTAACCATTGGAAGTGGTTTCATTCTTTTTTACCGCCGTTTACTATTTTAATTGCATTTTAAATCATCAGTACATGCAGCAGTCCCAAACAGTGACAGAACGTATACCCTAATATTGTACAATGCATAACTCCCAGTACACTATGGATATTATCGATCCGTCTTATGAGTTGAAAACCTAACTAGTACACCTAAATATTGTCCAACTGTAGCGTCGCCTAATTTTGATCCCAACAGGGTGAAAACTGTGTTACGAAATGGACTTTCAGTTCAGGAACTGAATTTCCAGCAGAAAACACTTAAAATGAAACGACTGTAATTTGTGCACCCGAAACCCGATTGACTTAAAACTAATTTCGTTGAACGGTAGACTGAGTTAACATGTTACCTCTTTTGCATCATTTTACTTAATTCTGTATATATGATTTAATGCGATTTTTATAAGTTCATGAGACGCATAATGACTTGTATTGCATATAAATTGTTTAGCGGCATGATTCACAATTTAACCGACTGTAATACCTCTAGAGATAGTGAGCGTCCTTATTAATCTTCAGTGTATAATGCATTGTCGAGCGTGAATAGTATTGGTTTGGTTGTGTCAAGTACGCCAGTGAAAAGTGAATGATTCGTGATAGTGAATGATACAGTGAGAAGTGATTAAAACAGTGTTATTAGTGCGTACCTGTACACAACTAGCCCATGCTCATAGATAGTGAAACCTGGGGAAAAGGGGGAAATCGAAGTGGAAAGAAATTTGTATTTAGCGAGATCAGTGATTTAGAGGATGATCATTCGAACAGCGACTCTTATATATTAGGTTTGGACCTAGCGGTCCGGCTGATATGGTTATGTCCCGGGCAACAGCGAGCCGTAGTCTCAGTTACGTACGAGACCCTCGTTAAACATGATCATTCTTTTCCACGACTCGATTTCAAAAGCGATTTAGAGACCGATAGGGACGCAATTATACATTGCATTGTTTAATGACATACTGATTACCTGCATTTATTGTCTCCACCATTTTACTTTATTTTCCTTGCCTCGATGTTATTATTATAATTTATTGCTCTGGTGTCGCCCTGACGACCTGAGTGTGCATGCTCAGACCTTGGAGAAGAACCAGTTCAGGAGTCAGACCTATCCTTCGAGCTCGCAGAGATTTAGACGGTCGTGCCTCCAGTACTTTTTACTGCTTTCCATAAATCACCTTGTATTCGTACTAGGTTAGCAGTTACTTTTCTTTCGTTCTGTTGTAAATTGTGAACAATGAAAGTTGGTGTAATAAACTAGTGATGTGTTTTCATTACTTCTGTGCTGTGATTACTGGTTATCATGTGATGCTAGAAGCCGAAATATGACTACGGCAGGATTATTCCGTGACCGTAGAAGCATGGCTGGCCTAGTCGCCTCCTGTATTCCGCATTTTGGGAAGCGGGGTGTGACATGCTTTTGTTGGTATCAGAGCCAGGGTTGAAATATTAAGGGATAACATTAACTACGCTTTATTATATTATTTTCAATTCACCATCTCTCACCTTCACCCTTGTATCTAATCATATCCGTTCATCTATCTTCCAGCGACATGACGTCCCCAAACGACCACTCCTCAGACTCTAGTTCTCAGGATCGCACTGAGAGGATCTTGAATGCACTGACGACCCTCGCGGAAGCCCAAAAGAGAAAGACGGACCTACTCGCCGAGGGACTCAGGGCAATTTCTGCAATAGGGGGATCCTCCGCTCTCATTACCGATCCCGAAGGCACCACTTCACCAGCTACTTCTGCCAGGACTGGCACCGTGTCGGATTTCCGGAGGCTACACCCAGCTGTGTTTTCGGAACTAACCGAATCTCTCGAGGCCGAACAATGGCTGGTCAATGTGGAGAACCTACTGACGGCCGCACGAGTACCCGATGGAGAGAAGATGAATGTGATAAAGATCCAGCTGAAGGACGAAGCCCGTACTTGGTGGTCAGTCGAAGAGAACAGACTCGATGGCCCGATCCAGTGGAGCAAGTTCAAAGAGTGTTTCTTGGACCACTATTTTCCTCCTACCGCCAAGGCAGAGATGGAAGAAAGATTTATCTTACTGAAGCAAAACGGCAGTCCTGTTGACGTGTATGCGGCAGAATTCAACCGTCTGAACCGATTCACTTCGTATATGGTCGCCTCAGAAGCCACCAGGGCCAGGCGTTTCTTACAGGGACTTGAATTTGAGCTACAGCAGTTGATCGCGTCACTCGAGTTGCAGACTTTCGCGCAGGTGCTCAACACGACACAAATTCAGGAGAAGCTAATCAATAAATTTAGGGGCCCCAGCTCGAGTGATAGGAGGCTCCCAGTAGTTCCGCCGCGTACTCACACATCATCCCGATGGGTTATACCAATCCACAGGTTAGGGATGACGTAGATGAAGCATCCATTCGTGCCCCAGCATCGTCCACAAAGTAATGCCTTAGTCTGCGGCTACTGCCACAGGGATGGACACACCCAGAAGGATTGTCGCCGTGCCAAGGGACAGTGTTTGATTTGTGGATCCAACCAGCACCGAGTTAGTGGTTGCCCTCAGCGAACGGAGCTACAGGGAGGGTCAGGACCGCAGCAGCAGAGGTCACTGGAGCAGAGGCAAACCAATACAGGCCACGGTCAAGGACGGGCTTTCACCTTGACTGCCGAGCAGGCAGAGGCTTCAGGTGAAGTTGTTACAGGTATTCTACTCGTTCATTCCATGCCAGCTAGAGTACTGTTTGATTCTGGACCATCACATTGTTTCATATCGGCACATTTCGTTGATACACACTCCATACCACATGAACCGTTAACCAAGGGTTAGGAAATACATACGAGAAATGGCGTTATAGCATCTAGTCGAGAATGTAGATCCTGTCCAGTTGTAGTGTGTGGCAGGGAATTCTATGCGAATTTCCTCTTAATCGGAACTGGCAGCTATGACGCAATTCTCGGGATAGATTGGACGAGTACATTCCATGCAATTATTGATTGCCGAGCAAGGAATGTGACTTTCTGCATTCCCAATCACCCAGAGATTGTTTTTGAAGGAGGAAGCGAGTCATTGGAGCCAGCCAAGTTTAGAGCCAAACCGAAGGTATTGACGGCTATGGAAGTTGATGGACACCCCGCACCAGAAATCGTTCGGGGCTTCCTTGACGTATTTCCTGAAGATCTGCCAGGTCTACCTCCTCCTCGCGTCTTGGGATTCACGATAGATTTGATTCCAGGTATAGCACCAGTTTCCAAGGCACCGTACTGAATGGCACCGGTTGAGTTGGCAGAATTGAAGAAACAAATTGGGAACTCCTGGAGAAAGGATTTATTCTCCCAAGTGCTTCACCGTGGGGTGCTCCAGTCTTGTTGGTGAAGAAGAAGGACGGATCGCTACGGATGTGCATAGACTACCGGGAGATGAACAGTTACGATAAAGAACAAATACCATATTCCGCGTATCGACGATTTATTTGATCAGTTGGGTGGTGCCAAAGTATTTTCGAAGTTGGATCTCCGTTCGGGCTATCACCATATCAGAGTAGCGGCCGAAGATATATGCAAGACAGCTTTCAGGACCCGATATGGGCATTATGAGTTTCTTGTGATGTCGTTCGGTGTTACCAATGCTCTAGCTATATTTATGGATCTGATGAATAGAGTATTTGCGAAATATTTGGACACGTTTGTCGTTGTATTCATCAACGGCATACTAGTCTACTCTAAGACCTGGGAGGAGCATGCCGAACACTTGCGAATGGTATTACAAATTCTTCGGGAAGAGAAGCTATACATAAAATTGAGCAAGTGGGAGTTGTGGCTCGACAAAGTGCAGTTCTTGGGACACGTTGTTTCGGGCGAAGGCATCTCAGTGGACCCGACGAAGATAGAATCTGTTAGAGATTGGCCGACACCGAAATCAGTGGCCGAGATCAGAAACTTCCTGGGACTGGCAGGATACTATCAGTGGTTCGTTCAAGACTTTGCACGAGTCGCTGAATCTTTGACAAAGCTGACGCGGAAAGATGTACCGTACGTATGGACGGAGGAGTGTACTCGGGCTTTTGAGGTACTGAAGCAGAAATTGACCACTGCACCTATTCTTACAGTGCCAGATAATTCATGTGGTTTAATGATACACAGCGATACTTCAGGGAAAGGCTTAGGCTGTGTCCTAATACAGCACGGTCAGGCGGTTGCTTACGCCTCACGACAGCTGAAGAATCACGAGAGGAACTGCCCAACACATGACTTGGAGTTAGCCGCAGTGGTTTTCGTATTGAAGATCTAGAGGCATTACCTGTTAGGCGAAAAGGTGGAAGTGTACACGGATCATAAGAGTTTGAAATACATGTTCACTCAAAAAGAACTGAATATGAGGCAACGCCGATGGTTAGAATTAATGGTAGTATCATCCGGGAAAAGTAAACGTTGTACCCGACGTTCTCAGCCGCAAGCCAGCGGTCATGATGTTGACCAGTCAGAGGAGCATCATCGAGGATGTTCCCCTCCGAACGGCGGCCGGGACGTCGGGACGTCCGAATGCCTGGGGTTCGGGGCAGATGCTAATTGGTGCTATCCGTCCACCCCTCCGAAGATGCCAAGTTGATTTATGGCGCCATGTGTCGAAGGTTTAGACGGATGCGTCCGATGTAGCAGACTTCGTCAGATTCCCCCTCATTTGAGGGGTTTTTGATTGTGGGGACGCTCTTCCCTGCAGGCGCAAGCCCCTGCAGTTAATTACGCTACCGCGTTGCGGTAACAACTTTCTCCTTCTCCAGATGGTCACTTCGTGTCGTGGGTGTTTGTTTTATTGCCCGTGGATTGTTTACGGAGACTGAGTTATGTCGTCACCCGTAGGGCGTGGACTAGTCCAAATCCGCATTATCTTAAATTTGGGTTTGGGGGTTTGGTTTGAGGATACGTCAGCCATACTTAAGGCTAAGATCGACTCAAACGTTTGTTAAGGATACGTTAGTCTAACTTTGTGACTAAGATCAACTTAACGGGATCATTTAGATCCGACAAAAGAGTGTTTGGACTCTAATGTTCCAGTTTTAGGGACGTAGTGGTCTATCGTATGTATGGCCGTCGGGACCCATCACCTCTCTGACGACGTTGAAAGATTACAACGAAGGATGTCAGAGGAGTTCAGAGATGTACCCTCAAGCCGGAGTTAATTTAGGGGATTCGTAGTCCAATCTGTTTGAAGGTTTAAGGACGCGTTAGCCATTTTTGGAGGCTAAGATCAACTTAAACGGGACCGTTTAGATCCGACAAAAGAGCATATGGAGGGCTCTATCGTTCTAGTTTAGGGACGTTGCGGTCCGTGGGTAGTTTAAGGACATTGCGGTCCATGGGTAGTTTAAGGACATTGCGGTCCATGGGTAGTTTAAGGACATTGCGGTCCGTGGGTAGTTTAAGGACATTGCGGTCCGTGGGTAGTTTAAGGACATTGCGGTCCGTTGTTAGTTTAAGGACGTTGCGGTCCATTGTTAGTTTTAAGACATCTCGGTCAAGGTTAAGGACGTCGTAGTCCATGGGTTTAAGGACCCCACAGTCCGGTATGTGCTCTGGATGCTTCACACGGGTTCATTGCCGCGTTAGGCGAGGACCAGGCTCCGCTCTGGATGCTTCACACGGGTTCACTGCCGTGCTCTGCGAGGACCAGGATCCGCTCTGGACGTTTCCCACGGGGTCAAAGAGTGACATTATCCGTGTTCCACGTAACCAGGAATTTTGCATTAGGCATGGGTTTAAGGACCCCACAGTCCATATCATGAGTGGCCGTCGGGACCCGTCACCTCTTTGAAGACATTGAGGGATTACAATGCCAAGTATCAAAGGAGTGAAGAGATGTACCCTAGAACCGGAATGGTTTGAATAGTCCCTGTCCCAATTTGGGGGTCGAGACTGATTTAATTATGTTATGAGCTCATTAGCCCAGTTAATCACAAATTGAGGACTTATGGCCAGCTTGGGCTAAGTCCAGTCAGGTCTGAAACATTGACTTCTTGCTGGTCCATTGAAGGAGAGGCTTTGCCTCTATCCATTTAGCCAATTGGGCCAAAGCCTAGTGTTAAACACTACAGAGCAATCAGTGTTGAACACTGGGAATGCGGTTAACAAGTTAGTGTTTAACACTAAGAAATAATTGGTGTTAAACACCAGCAACAAGGCTTTTCAAATTAGTGTTAAACACTAAAACGGGTCAGTGTTGAACACTGCAAGTAAAGATCTCAGATTAGTATTTAAACACTAAGGTGATCAGTGTTGAACACTGCAGATAAAGCTTTTTAATTAGTGTTGAACACTAAGGCCCAACAATATTTTAACACTGATTTCGAGAGTTTCAATTTAGTGTTAAACACTAAGACAAGAGGGGTCACGTGGCAGCACGTGGGAGCGCCCTTCCTTCATTTGTTCTGCTGAAATTACTGTGTCTTTGATAGCATCACGTGTCAGCACGTGATGGGCATTCAGATGCCTATGTGTTAAGGCTTCTGCTGAAAGTCACGTGGGTCACGTGGGGTGCTGCCTCAAAGGGGTTTTCTGTAGGGCTTTTGGGGGGGGGTCACGTGGCGACATGTGACCCTGCCTTAATGTGGTTTTTTCAGAGGATTTGTTACTCCTTTTTCAGGAATTAAATTCCAGAGACTTTTAATTTCAGAGGAATTAAATCCTTCTTTCTTTTGAAGACTTGTATTCTGGAATAGAGTTTAACTCTGAATTTTCTGTGGGATTTAAATTCCTCTTTATGTGAAGGGTTGAATAGGGTTAAACCCTAATAAAAGTTTTTGAGGAAATGATGATTAAGGGAATTAAATTCCCGTTTTCAACAGAACTAAGTTCTTTAATTAGGGTTAAACCCTGTCTCTTTTTTTTGTTCTGAAGGAATTAAATTCCCATGATATAGGGTCTAGCCCTACTTTTATTTTGGAGGAATTAAATTCCTATAGTTCTGTGAGAATTAAATTCTCAAGTTTGCACTCCTTCTCTATGTTTTGGATCTGCATGGCAGGATCTCAACCCATTGAGAATTAAATTCTCAACCTTAAGGGGAGATGTGCACTTTGCAGATCCTCTATCAAAGAGAGAAGAAATAAGTTCTTCTGCTTTTATATTATCAGAGTTAAACTCTGTTGAGAATTAAATTCTGCTTCTTTCCAAAAGGCCTTCCCTTTCTTACCTAGGGTTTTTGCAGAAGATCTGAGTCCTTTCGAAGTATCAAAGCTCTTCTCCCCTTCTCTTTTCTTCTCTGTGCATGTCTCTCTTTTTTGTGTCTCTTGGCTCCTATTTATAGGAGAGGCAGCCGCATCAATCAGTTTTTGATGAATCTTCATTGGGAGATTTGATTTTCATCCATTATTCATTTTGGGCCTTTGGATTATTAGGTGAATTTTATTCACCATTGGATCTTAAATCCAGAGATTCTCCTTTGATATTTTGGTTAGATTTAGGGGGGAAATCTTTCCCAAAGCCGAGATTTTCCATAGATAGATGATCTTTAATCGTCTCTGAATCTTTAATTTGATTGGTCCCAGATAATCACTTTCCTTTGGAAAGATTTAAATTTCCTTCAGAATTTAATTCTGTCGTCAACATGGGCTTTGAAAGCCGGTCACGTGTGACCACGTGATCCATGGTCACGTGTGAGCACGTGACCCCCTTTGGAACGAGCCTTCTGCGCTGTGTCTTCTGATTGCGGCTTAAACATCACGTGCTACCACGTGACCCCTGGTCACGTGTGAGCACGTGACCCTTTGTTTGAACTCTCTTTCCTTGGTTGTTCTGGAAACGCGCTTGCTGCCTTGAACGTCACGTGCCGACACGTGACCCTGGTCACGTGGGAGCACGTGACCTCTTCTGAAACCTTTTTTCTTGACTTGATCAGAGAACTTGTGTGTCTTCGATGCTTGCGTTTAAATGTCACGTGTCGCCTCGTGACCCTGATCACGTGGGGGCACGTGACTCTTTTTGAAGCCCATTTTCTTCAGCGTAGTCAGGAGACTGAACTCGACTTGATGATGCTTTTTAGGCGTCACGTGCCAACACGTGACCGCTACTCACGTGTAAGCACGTGACTCTCCTCTGAAGCTTTTCCCAGAAGCTTTCCTGATTTTAAATCAGGAAACAAATGCCCCCACAGCGTTGTTCTCACGTGTCTGCACGTGAGTGCAACGCTGTCACCTCTTGTGACCGTTGGATTACTCTAGGGATTTGGGTAGACGAAACGTACTTTCAGAAGCGCCTTCACTTTTTCATGCCCTTCCTTTCAAACCTTTCTTTTAAGAATTTGATTCTGGTTATCAGAGCTTAGTTCTCTGTTGTGTCTGTGCAGTGCCACCTTATTTTCCAATCAAAGGCTAGTGCTCACGTGTTGCGCATGCAGGGATCTGCTTGATGGGGACGTTTCATTTCCTTAACCTGATTCCAATGCGTCGTTGGATTTCATTTCCAACGCTCTCCCCTTCTTTCCGGGCTTTGAGAATAGTCATGCACAACATTTTTTGTGCATAGCATTAAACGCTCCCCTTTATAAGCTGAACCCATGCCTTGCTTCTTTTCTTCACAGAGAAGCCCATTCGTGCCTTAAGGCGGTCATCTTTGAAAACCCGATCAATCGCCATGGCTTGCAATCATCCCCATGCTCGTCGGGAACCATGGGAGGTTCCCCTTGAGGAGATGATTCCTCGCTTCGCTGCGCGGCTGGCGGATCCCCTTCTCACCGACGCTCAATGTGACACGGTGATGTACGAACTACTGACCCGTCGGGGCTCTCCTCTTCCCATGGGCTCCATTTGGCTCCGGATGATCCTCCTGTCTGTGCTTGCCGATATACCCCCTCATCCGGCGGAGATGACTTCGGCGATCCTTGACGCGGCGGAGGACAAGCTTGAGTGCTTTCATGAGGCTTGTCTAATCACTCAAGCTCTGAAGGATCACTCGGTTCATTTACTGAGTCAGATAAGAGCTCGTCGGGCCGTCATGTCTGCTTTCGTTGACGAGCACGGCTCCAACCGGTGGGGAGCGACTCCTCGTGAAAACCGCCGTTTTGACGTGCTGGAGAAGGCGGAGAGGGAGTTGGAGAATTTTGTGTTTTGCTTTGGTAACCCTTGTATTTCTGATCCCTTGTTTGGTGATCTTTTCCCACCAATGTAGTATGTTTGAATCCATGTACTCCTTTAATCATTGGTGGTTTGCATGCTTTCTGTTGAATTTTCACGCTTGTCAGACAGTCGTACGTGTGTCTTGCTTGCGTAAATGAGCTGTCTGTTTTTCTTTAATTACGAGCACCATCGTTATGTTGCATGCACATCAGTGCCTCAGGCAACACTTCCTTTTAAACATTCGTACAGTTGCAAATGCGTGCCTGATAGGATACAGATCAGAAACTTGCCACGTTATCTCCCGTGTCGGGTGGTTTGTGCTGGCTTTAGATCGCGTATTGTTGTCGAAGGGAGGTTTATAAAAGAAGACATATTCTTCTCTTCAATGGTGTGTCCCCTTTCTATTGAATATGTTCTGCGGCCAATTTATCTTGATCTCCTTGCAGGGCAGCGATGGCTCAGGATTCAGGGTTAAGATCTGCTTCCTAAGACTTTTGCATCTTATGAGCCACGAGGGTCTCATAAGGAGTTTTTCTCCCTACAGGTCGAAAGGATCCCATAGGTGTGAGTTCTTCTTAAAGATCGTGAAGATCCTTAAGCGGGTTTTTCCCTGAGAGTCGTAAGGATCTCAAGAGAGTTTTTCTTCCTTACAGGTCGTGAGGGCCTGCAAGTGCCGGGTGTGATCACCTTTTTCCGTATTTCACGGGGTTAGGGATCTCTCCAGGTATCGTAGTTTAAAGACGTCACGGTCAAGGTTAAGGACCTCATAGTCCGTGGGTTTAAGGACTCCACAGTCCGATGTTAGTTTTAAGACATCACGGTCAAGGTTAAGGACCTCATAGTCCGTGGATTTAGGGACTCCACAGTCCGATGTTAGTTTCAAGACATCACGGTCAAGGTTAAGGACCTCATAGTCCGTGGATTTAGGGACTCCACAGTCCGATGTTAGTTTTAAGACATCACGGTCGAGGTTAAGGACCTCATAGTCCGTGGATTTAGGGACTCCACAGTCCGATGTGCGGTTGCAGGGACCCGTCACCTCTTTGAAGACGTTGAAGAATTACAACGCCAGGTATCAAAGGAGTGAAGAGATGTACCCTTAAACCAAGGAAAAATCCGTAGGGAATCGGGGTGGTTGATCGTTAGTTTTAAGACATCACGGTCGAGGTTAAGGACGTCATAGTCCGTGGATTTTAAGGACTCCACAGTCCGGTGTTTGCTCTGGATGCTTCACACGGGTTCACTGCCGTGCTTGGCGAGGACCAGGCTCCGCTCTGGACGTTTTCCACGGGGTCAAAGAGTGACGTTATCCGCGTTCCACGTAACCAGGAAGTTTGCACTAGATGCTTCACACGGGTTCATTGCCGCGTTAGGCAAGGACTAGGCTCCGCTCTGGATGCTTCGCATGGGTTCACTGCCATGCTCTGCGAGGACCAGGATCCGCTCTGGACGTTTTCCACGGGGTCAAAGAGTGACGTTATCCGCTTTCCACGTAACCAGGAAGTTTGCACTAGATGCTTCACACGGGTTCATTGCCGCGTTAGGCGAGGACTAGGCTCCGCTCTGGATGCTTCGCATGGGTTCACTGCCATGCTCTGTGAGGACCAGGATCCGCTCTGGGCGTTTTCCACGGGGTCAAAGAGTGACGTTATCCGCTTTCCACGTAACCAGGAAGTTTGCACTAGATGCTTCACACGGGTTCACTGCCGCGTTAGGCGAGGACTAGGCTCCGCTCTGGATGCTTCGCATGGGTTCGCTGCCACGCTCTGCGAGGACCAGGATCCGCTCTGGACGTTTTCCACGGGGTCAAAGAGTGACGTTATCCGCTTTCCACGTAACCAGGAAGTTTGCACTAGATGCTTCACACGGGTTCACTGCCGCGTTAGGCGAGGACTAGGCTCCGCTCTGGATGCTTCGCATGGGTTCACTGCCATGCTCTGCAAGGACCAGGATCCGCTCTGGACGTTTTCCACGGGGTCAAAGAGTGACGTTATCCGCTTTCCACGTAACCAGGAAGTTTGCACTAGATGCTTCACACGGGTTCACTGCCGCGTTAGGCGAGGACTAGGCTCCGCTCTGGATGCTTCGCATGGGTTCACTGCCATGCTCTGCGAGGACCAGGATCCGCTCTGGACGTTTTCCACGGGGTCAAAGAGTGACGTTATCCGCTTTCCACGTAACCAGGAAGTTTGCACTAGATGCTTCACACGGGTTCACTGCCGCGTTAGGCGAGGACTAGGCTCCGCTCTGGATGCTTCGCATGGGTTCGCTGCCATGCTCTGCGAGGACCAGGATCCGCTCTGGACGTTTTCCACGGGGTCAAAGAGTGACGTTATCCGCTTTCCACGTAACCAGGAAGTTTGTTGATTGTATCCGCATTTCACGGAATGGAGGTTTGACTCTTGGTGATGTGTATATCACCGAGTCATGGAACTGGGGGTTGCCGCTGTTCCGTTTCGTTTGAAGTCATGTCCGTTGTTACGAGACGAGTGTTTGGATGATCTCTAGGTCGCTTGTGGCCCGTCGAGACTTGGCTTCTTCTTCTGATGAAACCTGGGGGAGAAGTATGATCCCTTCTTTGTTTACGCCCTTGGATTGTGTACAGGGTGCGACGGAATATCACCTGTAGGGCATAAATTTTATTTTTATTTTATTTCTTTTTCCGCGATGCTCTATCATTTCAGCTTTTATATCGCGAAAATCGCGATTGCCCAATCATTTCGGCTATTTTTCGCGGTGCCCAATCATTTCGGCTATTTATTTATTTTCTGCTCGCTGCTTTTTGTTGCGAGTTGCCCCATCATTTCGGCTATTTTTTATGCCTTCATTTTTACTTGCTGCTTTTTATTGCAAGTTGCCCCATCATTTCGGCTATTTTGCAGGCATGTTTGGCTTGCTGACCTTCTCACCGCAAGCTTGGATTTTAGGCACCGATCTCGGCATCAGCATCGCTACAACTGGAATGTTGCCAGGAGCGAATCATCATTTGCCTTTGTTGATAATGAACAAAGGTTGCTCAGCAAACAGGGTTAAGGGTCCTGTTAACCAAGGCTTTTGACTTTATGAGCCGTAAGGGTCTCACAAAGGTATTTCTCCCTACAAGTCGTGAGGATCTTGCAGGTGTATTTTCTCCTTAGAGATCGTGAGGATTCCTAAGTGTGTGCTCCTCTGTAAGTCGTAAGGATCCTACAAGAGGACTTTCCCATTATGGGTCGAGAGGACCTATAAGGGTTGGACTTTGTTGGGGAAATGTTAATTCGCGCCCGTGGATTGTATACAAGGGTCAGTATGGAGCCACTTGTAGGGCAATATCGGAGGTTGTGGAGGATTTGCTTAAGAACAGGTTCAGGTTTCTGTAACTTAAGACTTTCAAATCTCATGAGCCGTGAGGGTCCCATAAGAGAATTCTCCTTACGAGTCGTGAGGATCTCGTAAGTGTGTTTTTCTCCTTAGGAATCGTGAGGATCCCTAAGTGTGCAGCTCCTTTGTGAGTCGTAAGGATCTCACGCAGGTGGTTTCTCCTTACAAGGTCGAGAGGACCCTATAAGTGTCTTTTAACGAGGTTGCGCCCTTTCGGGTTTTCACAAACACTCGCCGGCAGTCCTGCTGTTTTTACTCACGGAGCCCTTTTCAGGTTTTCATCCGTGCCCATTTTGCTTATGGACGTACCGTTTCTATTATTTTATTTACTTATTCTTTTTTTTTTTTTTTTTTTATCTCGTCAGCCCAAGGATGCTGCGGTAGTAGTTTAGGGACGTTTCGGTCCGTTGTTAGTTTATGGACGTTTCGGTCCGTCGTTAGTTTTAAGGACATTTCGGTCGATTGTTAGTTTTAAGGACGTTTCGGTCCGACATTAGTTTAGGGACGTTTCGGTCCGTAGCTAGTTTAAGGACGTTTCGGTCCTAGATAGTTTAAGGACGTTTCGGTCCGTCGTTAGTTTAGGGACGTTTCGGTCCGTAGATAGTTTAAGGACGTTTCGGTCCTAGATAGTTTAAGGACGTTTCGGTCCGTCGTTAGTTTTAAGGACGTTTCGGTCCGGCATTAGTTTAGGGACGTTTCGGTCCGTAGATAGTTTAAGGACGTTTCGGTCCTAGATAGTTTAAGGACGTTTCGGTCCGGCATTATAGAAAGGCCGGCTGCTGCTTGTAAAGTCCGAGCCTGGGAAGATAGCGAGCGGACATAGTCGTCGTCATCTATCATTGACCTAGGCTGCAGCTTATTAAGCATAGTATTTCTTTAGGAAGCGACCGTTTATTGGCCTGAAAGGTCTTTCACCGTGCATGTCCATGAGTAGATAGGCTCCACCCTGGTAGACCTTGTCTATGATGTACGGGCCTTCATAGTTTGGCTCAAATTTTCCCCGCTTGGCACGATTGGGGATCATAGGTCTTTTGACCACTAGTACGAGTTCGCCTTGGCGGAATGTTCTCGGCCTGGTCAATCTATCGTATGAGCGCGTCATCTTTGCTTTGTAGGCTTCTAGATATTGTTGCGCTATGAGCCTGGTTTCGTCGAGGGCATCGAGCTCCTCAAGCCGAAGGTGAGCATTTTCTTCGTCGGTCAGTTCGTGGTGGACTGCCACTCGTAGAGAGGGTAACTCTATCTCGAGGGGGAGTACTGCTTCCGTCCCAAATACCAACGCGTATGGCGTTGTGTTCGTGGCTGTCTTGAATGTAGTTCGATAAGCCCAAAGGGCTTCTTGCAGCCTCTCGTGCCAGTCTCTCTTATTCCTGGAGACGGTCTTTTTCATGATCTTCGTCAAGGTCTTATTGAAAGCCTCGGCCAGACCGTTAGCTCGTGGGTTGTAAACTGAAGAATATCTCCAGTCTATATTGTGCTGCTGCGCGAAGCGGCTAATCTTATGGCTCCTGTAGGCTGGCCCGTTATCGGAGATAATCCGTCGCGGGGTTCCGAACCGATAGATGACGTGCGTTTTGAAGAAATGGAGAATATTCTCCGTCTTCACTTCCCTCAGTGGTACTGCTTCTGCCCATTTGGAGAAGTAATCAGTTGTCGCTAGGATAAAACGATGTCCTCGGGCTGATGCCGGCTCTATGGGGCCGACTATGTCAGTCCCCCACATTTCGAATGGCCAGCTGGCCACCGTTGGGTGTAGTGGATTCGGATGTTGGTGGATGAAGTCTCCATGGATCTGGCATGAGTGGCATTGCTTCGCATATTTGAGGCAGTCCTGGATCATCGTGGGCCAATAGTAACCCATCCGTTTAATTTTTAACTTCATCTTTGGGCCTGCCTGGTGAGAACCGCAAAGTCCGTCGTGAACTTCTTGAACGACTCGTTCCGCTTCGTCAGGTCCCAAGCATCTCAGCCATAGAAAATCAAACGATCTCTTGTACAGGGTATCGTTGACGAAAGCGAAGGATAGAGCTCGTTTCATAAGCTGATGCCTTGAGGACGCTTCTTCGGGCATTCGGTGGGACTTAAAGTAGTCTATGAAGACTTCCCTCCAGTCCTCAGCCTTCTCATGGTTTTTTATTTGTAGAGTCGCTTGCTCAATGGCTCCCTTTTCTTTGCATGATTCCGGAGATATATCTGCCGGGGCGAGCACTCGACGGCTTTGTACCACGATTCTGACGTCATCGAGGTTCTCGTCAGCCAGTTCTTTAGCGAGTTTGGCCAACGCGTCTGCTTTGCTGTTTTCTGCGCGCGGTATGTTCTCCAAAGTGTAGGAGGGAATTTGGGCCAACAGTTGTTGCACTTTTTCGCCGTATCTCACCAACTCCGGTTTGCACGTTTGGTAGTCACCATTAACTTGGCTAACGACCAGCTGAGAATCCCCATATATAATGAGGTCTTCAATTCCCATGTCAATGGCAAGCTCGAGACCTGCTATCAGGGCTTCGTATTCAGCTTCATTGTTTGTCCTCGGCTCTGTTAAGGAAAAGGCGAAGCGCATTATCCCTCCTTGTGGAGTCGCAAAGATGAGGCCTATCCCTGATTTGATCATTGGGATACCTTGCTTTTGTTTCTTTACGGAGGACGCTCCATCGAAATAGAGTTCCCATCGGGTGCTTCCACCGCTAATCGCATCAAATGCATGCTCGTCCGGCAAGTCACAATTCAAAGGAGAATCGGCCGGTATCGGGTGCTCAGCGAGGAAATCGGCAATGGCCTGGCCTTTCACTGCCTTGAGAGGTTGATATGTTATCGAGAACTCCATTAAGAGTAGGGCCCATTTAGCGAGTCGTCCCGTCAATATGGCTTTTGACATTAAGTATTTAAGAGGATCCACTTTCGAGATGAGGCAGACTTCGTGTGCCAACGCATAGTGCCTGAGCTTTGTTATCGCGAAGATTAACGCCAAGCAATGTTTTTCAATGGGAGAGTAATTGCTTTCTGCCCCCAGTAGAACTCGACTTAAGTAGTAGAGTGCTCTCTCTTTTCCTTGATCGTTCTCTTGCGCCCATAGTGCGCCCAAGGAACCTTCGAGGGCGGTCGTATAAAGAATGAGGGGTTTTCCCTTGACCGGCGCAGCTAATACCGGCGGGTTCTGCAGGTACTGCTTGATCTCGTCTAGTGCGCCTTGGCATTTTTGATCCCAGACGAATGGGGTTCCCTTCTTCATCAGGTGACTGTAGGGGCGGCATTTGCCTGAAAGATTTGCGATAAATCGCCGGATGTATGCGAGCTTCCCTTGGAGAGACCGCAATTGTTTGAGGGTTCTTGGCGGGGGCATTTCCATGATCGCTTTAATCTTTGACGGATCTATCTCAATACCTCGGTGTCGGATGACGAATCCCAGGAATTTTCCCGAGGAGACTCCAAACGCGCATTTGAGGGGATTCATCTTCAAATTATATTGCCGAAGGCGTTGAAATACAGTCTCTAGGTGCTTTAAGTGATCTTCATATGACATACTCTTTATTACGAGGTCGTCGATATAGCACTCGACGATGTCATGTATGAGGTCATCGAAGATCTTTGTCATGGCCCTTTGATAGGTAGCGCCGGCGTTCTTTAGACCGAAGGGCATAACCCTGTAGCAAAATACACCCAAAGGGGTCCGGAAAGCGGTGTGCTTCTGGTCTTCGGGATGCATTTTTATCTGATTGTATCCTGAGGAACCGTCCATAAAGGAGAAGATCTCGTGAGTGGACGTGTTATCTATCATTAGCTCGGTTACCGGCACTGGGAAATCATCTTTTGGACAGGCCTTGTTGAGATCCCTGAAATCCACGCATATACGCACCGTCCCATTCTTCTTCATCACCGGGACGATATTGGCGATCCAATCGGGATATTGGACTTCTTGAATAAATCCAGAATCGATCAGTTTCTTGACTTCGGCGTTGATGCTCATCTCAAGCTCGAGTCGCATCCTTCTTGGTGCCTGCTTGACTGGCCTGATGTCTGGGGATATCGCTAATCTGTGCACAGCGACCTCCGGATCTAATCCTGGCATCTCAGAGTAGTTCCACGCGAAGCAGTCTTTATGCCGTAGAAGCACGTTCTTTAACGCGGCCACCCTTTCTTCAGAGAGTAGCTCACTGACAAAGGTTGGTCGCGGGTCCTCTGCCGATCCCAACTCAATCTTTCTGAGGTTGTCTGCGGTAGTATGTATACCGTCTTCCAGTTCTTTTGGAGCGGGCGGGAATTCCGAGATTACCTCATCATCGCTGTTCTCGAAGCACCGGGGAAGGTCATCTATGTTCTCGGGCTCTTCTTTTAATATCGTAATCGTATAACAGGTACGAATCCGCTCCCAGGACCGAGGCGGATCCGGTTCTGCTCTCGTAGCTTTAGGCTCGTGCCTTTGCGGCGGCGTTACTTTCCAACCATCGGATAAAGCGAATCTACCCCGTCGGTATTGGTCCTCGACCCAATTCTTGAAGGTGAAGCAATCTTCGGTTGGATGTCCTGTGGCTCGGTGATAAGAGCAATAACCCGGATGAGAGACCTTGCTAGCTTGCTCAGGATGCCTAGACTCTGGAAGCGTGATCATCTGATGTTTTAGGGCGAGCTTGAGTAACCGTTCCGTCTTGTTTCGGGGGAAGGAGTATGCTCGACTCATCTTTTCCGTGAGGGACGAATCCGAGCCGCGCAATACCCGTAACCCTCTAATCCTGCGTCGTTGTTGTCGGCTTCTTCTCTCGCTTCTTAATTTATTCCCGTCCCTGCATCGGGCCTTTCGTATGACAGGTTGACGATGGTGAACATCTTTATCTTTTGCAGCCTGTGCAGCCTGTTGGAATAGACGTTGCGTCCTGGCCTTCTCATAGATGGCCGCTTCGTGGTTGTGATCTTCCCGAATTTTCTGATCCGCTTTCGTGGTAGGCTTGCCCATTCGTCCTTTAAACAATGGGTTTGGCGCTTCGGTCGCAGGGTTTAGTTTTGATGAGGGGTTGGCCTCTCCTGACAGGGTGCCCTCTTCTTCATCAAAGGTATATATGGCGTAGCTGCCGTGAGCCCGTTCTCGTTTTCCGGTTCTCGCGTATCCAAGCCCAAGTGTTTCTATTTTTCCGTTGGGCAATTTGCGTTGGGTTCCAGGGACATCCCAAATCCTGTTGTAGAACCGAGCCTGCCGCACAGTCTGTTTTAAGGGTACTCCTTGGCGCTTCAATAACTTCTTCAATCCATTTGTATAGTATCTAGGCAGACGGATGGGTTGGAGCCTGTCAAGTGTAACATCCACGCCGTGCCAGATCTCTTTCTCCACCTTCGACTCTGAGGATTGGTAGAATAGGATCACCTTTTCACCCCTTCGCCTGGGAGGGACGTAAAATGTTTGCAGGTCCTGTACGCTGTGGGTTCGAAGCGCGTCGAGATCCTTATAGTGTTCTTGCGGTACCATGGTGATTTGCAGACTATGGTCATCGCAAGGGGGTGCCTGTATTGACAGCCGACTGGAGAACACGGCGTTAACCTCGTCCTCCGAATCACTCCCAAAGACCGGTATGGGGGTGGGTGCCCCCAGATTGTTGTGTTGGGATGGCCCCATATACACTATCTCTTCCTCTTCTTCGGTATCGCTCCCGAAAACAGGGATGGTGGCGGCGGTTTTGTTCTCCGGGTCGCGACACCTTTCTGTATCCTCGAAATCTGGCAAAAAGTATTTCGCATCTTCGTATTTGCGAACTTCGTTCACAGAAAACGGGTTTAACTCGCCTGTTACAGTGTACTCGAAACCATCCTTGAAGTATTTCATACACTGATGTTGTGTAGAAGGGATGATGTTGTACTCGTGTAGCCAAGGACGGCCGAGCAAGGCGTTGTAGCAGGTCTTGGCGTCAATGACATGGAATTTGATGTCTGTGACGAGAAGTCCGAAGCGTAACGTCAGTATTACAGATCCGAGGGTCCGTGACGATTGAGAGTCGAAACCGGAGATAGTAATTTTGTCACGAGCGAGGTGTTGCACACTCATGCAGATTTCCTTCAACACCCGAACATTAAGGAGGTTGACGGAGGATCCATTATCTACCAGGATTTTGCCTATCTTGATGTCGTGGCAGTATCCTGAGACATATAGGGGGCGGTTGTGGTCGCACGTCCCTAAAAGGAGGTCTTCATCACCGAAAGTGACATCGGCTGTATGCACTTCCTCCAGTTCATCCTTCATCCTTTCAGTGGCGAGAAAGGCCTGGAATTGTTCAGGCTCTTGCAACGCTTTAATGAGTGAGTCTCGCGCTTCTTTTGATAATAGAAGGGCATCAAGAATGCTAAGCTGAGAGGGTAGCTTCCTTAAGTGCGCGAGGATGTTATAGTCCACCTTACCCTTTTTGGGAGGGTCTTTGTTAGTTAGCTCTTTTATGACCTGGTCATCTAAAGTGATATCTTCAATGACCTTTTCCTTCCCCTTATCTTTTCGGCCGACGGGCCCGAGATTCTTCTCCGGGAGCGTGCGATTGCGCAGCTGGATGTTCTCGCAGGCCTCTGATTCCCCCTTTTTTCCTAGGACGGATTCTGTAAAGAGAGGGCCCAGAGCCATTTCTTCATCAGAGTCGCTCCCAAAGGTGAGAATTTGTGACCCTCTGGCGTCAACCATGTAACAGTTGCCAGTAGTCTTGTTGTGCCCTTCGACAGTACTCCTTCGCTCCCGACGGCTTTTGCGTTTCATGCGCTTAAACTGTTGCTGACGGATAACATATCCTCGCCACCATATTTTGAAGGCATCGCACTCCTCCGTGGGGTGTGAGATCTTCCGGTGATATGCGCAATAGTCAGGGTGCCTCTCCGCCCCGTCGTGCATATTTGCTTCCGAAGGTGGTAGCATCATTCCCATTGACATGGCTTTGGCGAACCTTTTCCTTGTCTTGAATATTTTCTTGTCCACTTCGGATGCCTTTTGTTCTGGCAGGGGTAACTCCACTCTTCCGTCCAGTCGCCCGCCTCTGGTTCCCGTTGACGTTGCCATTTCGCGCTCCTGATCCGCTTTACTCTTTAGACGAATCTCGTCTAGGAAGGCGTTGATCATATCGGTTGTCAGCCTCGCACGCTCTGGCTCAGGCTCCGTCTCCAACTTCCTGGTGCTAGGAGTTTTCTCATCGTCGGTAAACGAGTGGGAAATCACATTGCAACTCGCCGTATACTCTTCGGATTCATCCGACGAGCTCTCTTCGTCATCTCCATCTTGCAAGACGTGGCTAAGGAACTCTCGCAGTGTGACAGGAGTCCGCGCCTTTTGATTGTATTCTTCCAGCGCGTCGATTTGCTTCTGCAAGTTTGTTCGCTGATCTCCAAGCTTCGCGGGCTTCTTGGATTTCTTCTTCTTTTTCTTTGAAGATTTTGACGGTTGGGCGTGAGTATTTGGGCCCTCATCACGAGTCTTTGCAATGGTGCGGGGCTTCAACATCCCTTCGATAATTTGAGGTTCAAGAGGGTCCTTCCATTCGATCGCAGGGCATGCATGGAGGTCTCTCAGCATTCTTTTGGTCTTCGTTGATAACACGACCTCCCATGGAGCTTCTTCGATAAAGGAGCAGGTTGCCCCCGGTCTATCGGCCTTCTTAGGAGTATGTGGTTGTGGTGGGTTCACCTTCCACTTTTCGGACAGTACAAATTTCCCCTGAAGGTATTGATCTTCGATCCATCCTTTGAAGACGAAGCAATCTTCAATCGGATGACTTACCGTCTGATGATAAGGGCAGTAGTTGGAGTTATTCACCTCTGTGGGTTGTGGCGGTCGCCTTGGATTTGGTAGGTTTATAAGTCTGTTGCGTATTGCCAACTCGAATAACCGCTTCGTCTTGTCTTGTGGGAACGAGTAGGGACGCTTCATCTTCTCATTATAGTACCGGCGTCTTTCCTCCAGTTGATCCGTCGATTTCGGGGCGTTAGGTTGCTGTTGGGCATTCGCAACAAAGGTTGCTCTCCCTTTACCCTTGTCATTCCGAGGCTCCTTCGGTGTAGGTGGTCTATGACCCATCTGGTCCATCTGAGCTAACTTGTCGATCAGAGCCTGGAATGTGGTTGGCTTAAAGAACATCATAAACTGGGAGATAGTTGCGTGAGGGTCTAGAGTTCCCACGAACATGCCCACCGCAGGTGCTTCCTCGATGCGCTGCTCACATCTCGACCACAAGTTCCGCCAGCGTATAGCGTACTGGACCCAGGTTTCGCCCGGTTTTACCCTGGCGTTAATAAGTGCAGTTATTGGGGTGCGCTCGCTGGCACTTGCAAATCGCTGAGTGAACAACAACTCCATTTCAGCGAACGTTTTGATGGAATCGTTCGGGAGTTCTGAATACCATTCGAACGCTGTTTCTGACAAGCTGCCCACGAATTGGCGAAGCAACAATTTATCGTCACCGCCGGTGTTACCGCATAGGGCCCGAAACTGGGCGACATGTTGGTGGGGATTGCCGGTCCCCTTATACACATGGAATTTCGGTATCGTATAGCCTTGCGGGTATTTGATTTGATCGTACCAGCTCGGATACGGCCGCCCGGTTTTCACGATTTGACCAGCTGCCTCAGTCGCGTGATGAACTCGGATTTGCTGGGCTATGTAGTCAGCCAAGTCAGCCTTAGAGATCGTCTCTTCCTTGGCCGTTGAGAGGGCTGGTGGTGGATTTGACGTCTCTCCTCGGTCATCTTCAAGAACAATCGGAGGATCTTCGGCGGGTAAGTCTTGCTGGATCATCATTCCTATCACGTCTTGAAAGAGAAGGCCCATCCGTTGTATGTTGGCCGCTTGTTCAGCCGCCTCTTTGTCCCTTTTCTCCAGTGTCCGGCGAAGGAATTCAGCGTCGGTTTCTTCCTCCCGGCGTGCGTCTAAGGACGCTTCTGGGCTTTCCTTTGGCCCGGTGAGCGCGGCCATAGCATTCATCATTTCTTGGAGCTTTTGTTGCTGCTCCTGGGATTTCGTTACAGATCGGGTTAGTGGTCGATGGCCTGTAGAAGTGCGGCTCTCCTCCTTTCCAGAGGCCATGTATACAGTGTGGACCATCATGCCCCCAGACTTAGGGCGTCTAGGCCTAGTGTTTTTAGCCGTCGTTGCATGCTGTGGGGTCCTCTCTGGCCTCCTCCTTTTATGAGTCAGTTGATCAACAGCCTTTTGGGGTTTAGCCTGGTGACCAGCTTCAGGTTGGATTTTCAGCTTCTTGTGCTGGCGGGAGAAGTTTGGATCGATGATCGAATCTCGGGCTTGTCGCCAAACCTTATAAATTTTGGAAGACAGCCGTTGAGGAGATCGAGGCTGTTCGGGTTTTGTTTCCACCACCTTTTTTAGTAAGGGAGGAGACTTCTTCAGTACTGCCGTAGGGGAATTCCTTCGCACCTTATTTAGCATTTCAAAGCTGTTCCCGGTCGGGACAGCGGCATTAACTTCGACCACTGGGGCTGGTGGGGTCAATCCGGAGGGGGAGTTGCCCCCAGCCTTCCTCACTCGGCGCCAATGGCGACGTCGAGAGTGTCGAGCGGACGGTGTAGGGTCAGCGGTAAGAATGGTTTCGTCTTGCCCCCTGTGTGGATGGGTTGTTGTTGTTGGCGTTAACCTATCGAAGACCGATGTCCTCTGGGAAGCGGGAGCAAAGGCCGGAGCCGTCAATCTTGTAAAGGCTGACTTTTTGGCTGGAGAGGTTGCCTTGGCGATTTCGGGGATGGGAGCGGTCACTTTCTTAGAAGCAGCCTTCTTTGAGATTGTAGGCCCCGTAACGAGCTCGCATGATTCCTGGCCCAGTCTAGAGAAGACCGAGGCGTTGACGTTGGGCGACTCGTTGAGAGGAGCCGCGGTAGGGGTAAGACGATCAAAGACCGACTTCTTGAGAGTTTCCTTCGCCAGCACTGGAGCGGTAAAGTTTGTCGGCGGGATCATGGTCCCAAAAAACAATCCTGTAGTGGCGCGGGTGACCTGTTCCATCGGCATTGTGAACAGCGAAGCAGCTTGGGGTCCATAGGCTATACCTCCTGGCGAGGCAGAGCGTCGGCTGCAGTTGCCGTCTGAGCAGTTGGAGGATTTCGCAGGGATGAAAGCCATCGATCCTTTGGTTTCTGCAATAAGCAAGATGCCAATTCTCAGTACCTTGAGACCCAAGGGCAACTATTAGCGAACCGCGATTGGTTCGCGAATCACAACACACGAAGTGTGGAGTGGAAAGAGGAAAAGGTCCCACCGGGCGTGCCAGAATCTGTTCCCCTCCGAACGGCGGCCGGGACGTCCGAATGCCTGGGGTTCGGGGCAGATGCTAATTGGTGCTATCCGTCCACCCCTCCGAAGATGCCAAGTTGATTTATGGCGCCATGTGTCGAAGGTTTAGACGGATGCGTCCGATGTAGCAGACTTCGTCAGATTCCCCCTCATTTGAGGGGTTTTTGATTGTGGGGACGCTCTTCCCTGCAGGCGCAAGCCCCTGCAGTTAATTACGCTACCGCGTTGCGGTAACAACTTTCTCCTTCTCCAGATGGTCACTTCGTGTCGTGGGTGTTTGTTTTATTGCCCGTGGATTGTTTACGGAGACTGAGTTATGTCGTCACCCGTAGGGCGTGGACTAGTCCAAATCCGCATTATCTTAAATTTGGGTTTGGGGGTTTGGTTTGAGGATACGTCAGCCATACTTAAGGCTAAGATCGACTCAAACGTTTGTTAAGGATACGTTAGTCTAACTTTGTGACTAAGATCAACTTAACGGGATCATTTAGATCCGACAAAAGAGTGTTTGGACTCTAATGTTCCAGTTTTAGGGACGTAGTGGTCCATCGTATGTATGGCCGTCGGGACCCATCACCTCTCTGACGACGTTGAAAGATTACAACGAAGGATGTCAGAGGAGTTCAGAGATGTACCCTCAAGCCGGAGTTAATTTAGGGGATTCGTAGTCCAATCTGTTTGAAGGTTTAAGGACGCGTTAGCCATTTTTGGAGGCTAAGATCAACTTAAACGGGACCGTTTAGATCCGAAAAAAGAGCATATGGAGGGCTCTATCGTTCTAGTTTAGGGACGTTGCGGTCCGTGGGTAGTTTAAGGACATTGCGGTCCATGGGTAGTTTAAGGACATTGCGGTCCGTGGGTAGTTTAAGGACATTGCGGTCCGTGGGTAGTTTAAGGACGTTGCGGTCCGTTGTTAGTTTAAGGACGTTGCGGTCCATTGTTAGTTTTAAGACATCTCGGTCAAGGTTAAGGACGTCGTAGTCCATGGGTTTAAGGACCCCACAGTCCGGTATGTGCTCTGGATGCTTCACACGGGTTCATTGCCGCGTTAGGCGAGGACCAGGCTCCGCTCTGGATGCTTCACACGGGTTCACTGCCGTGCTCTGCGAGGACCAGGATCCGCTCTGGACGTTTCCCACGGGGTCAAAGAGTGACATTATCCGTGTTCCACGTAACCAGGAATTTTGCATTAGGCATGGGTTTAAGGACCCCACAGTCCATATCATGAGTGGCCGTCGGGACCCGTCACCTCTTTGAAGACATTGAGGGATTACAATGCCAAGTATCAAAGGAGTGAAGAGATGTACCCTAGAACCGGAATGGTTTGAATAGTCCCTGTCCCAATTTGGGGGTCGAGACTGATTTAATTATGTTATGAGCTCATTAGCCCAGTTAATCACAAATTGAGGACTTATGGCCAGCTTGGGCTAAGTCCAGTCAGGTCTGAAACATTGACTTCTTGCTGGTCCATTGAAGGAGAGGCTTTGCCTCTATCCATTTAGCCAATTGGGCCAAAGCCTAGTGTTAAACACTACAGAGCAATCAGTGTTGAACACTGGGAATGCGGTTAACAAGTTAGTGTTTAACACTAAGAAATAATTGGTGTTAAACACCAGCAACAAGGCTTTTCAAATTAGTGTTAAACACTAAAACGGGTCAGTGTTGAACACTGCAAGTAAAGATCTCAGATTAGTATTTAAACACTAAGGTGATCAGTGTTGAACACTGCAGATAAAGCTTTTTAATTAGTGTTGAACACTAAGGCCCAACAATATTTTAACACTGATTTCGAGAGTTTCAATTTAGTGTTAAACACTAAGACAAGAGGGGTCACGTGGCAGCACGTGGGAGCGCCCTTCCTTCATTTGTTCTGCTGAAATTACTGTGTCTTTGATAGCATCACGTGTCAGCACGTGATGGGCATTCAGATGCCTATGTGTTAAGGCTTCTGCTGAAAGTCACGTGGGTCACGTGGGGTGCTGCCTCAAAGGGGTTTTCTGTAGGGCTTTTGGGGGGGGTCACGTGGCGACATGTGACCCTGCCTTAATGTGGTTTTTTCAGAGGATTTGTTACTCCTTTTTCAGGAATTAAATTCCAGAGACTTTTAATTTCAGAGGAATTAAATCCTTCTTTCTTTTGAAGACTTGTATTCTGGAATAGAGTTTAACTCTGAATTTTCTGTGGGATTTAAATTCCTCTTTATGTGAAGGGTTGAATAGGGTTAAACCCTAATAAAAGTTTTTGAGGAAATGATGATTAAGGGAATTAAATTCCCGTTTTCAACAGAACTAAGTTCTTTAATTAGGGTTAAACCCTGTCTCTTTTTTTTGTTCTGAAGGAATTAAATTCCCATGATATAGGGTCTAGCCCTACTTTTATTTTGGAGGAATTAAATTCCTATAGTTCTGTGAGAATTAAATTCTCAAGTTTGCACTCCTTCTCTATGTTTTGGATCTGCATGGCAGGATCTCAACCCATTGAGAATTAAATTCTCAACCTTAAGGGGAGATGTGCACTTTGCAGATCCTCTATCAAAGAGAGAAGAAATAAGTTCTTCTGCTTTTATATTATCAGAGTTAAACTCTGTTGAGAATTAAATTCTGCTTCTTTCCAAAAGGCCTTCCCTTTCTTACCTAGGGTTTTTGCAGAAGATCTGAGTCCTTTCGAAGTATCAAAGCTCTTCTCCCCTTCTCTTTTCTTCTCTGTGCATGTCTCTCTTTTTTGTGTCTCTTGGCTCCTATTTATAGGAGAGGCAGCCGCATCAATCAGTTTTTGATGAATCTTCATTGGGAGATTTGATTTTCATCCATTATTCATTTTGGGCCTTTGGATTATTAGGTGAATTTTATTCACCATTGGATCTTAAATCCAGAGATTCTCCTTTGATATTTTGGTTAGATTTAGGGGGGAAATCTTTCCCAAAGCCGAGATTTTCCATAGATAGATGATCTTTAATCGTCTCTGAATCTTTAATTTGATTGGTCCCAGATAATCACTTTCCTTTGGAAAGATTTAAATTTCCTTCAGAATTTAATTCTGTCGTCAACATGGGCTTTGAAAGCCGGTCACGTGTGACCACGTGATCCATGGTCACGTGTGAGCACGTGACCCCCTTTGGAACGAGCCTTCTGCGCTGTGTCTTCTGATTGCGGCTTAAACATCACGTGCTACCACGTGACCCCTGGTCACGTGTGAGCACGTGACCCTTTGTTTGAACTCTCTTTCCTTGGTTGTTCTGGAAACGCGCTTGCTGCCTTGAACGTCACGTGCCGACACGTGACCCTGGTCACGTGGGAGCACGTGACCTCTTCTGAAACCTTTTTTCTTGACTTGATCAGAGAACTTGTGTGTCTTCGATGCTTGCGTTTAAATGTCACGTGTCGCCTCGTGACCCTGATCACGTGGGGGCACGTGACTCTTTTTGAAGCCCATTTTCTTCAGCGTAGTCAGGAGACTGAACTCGACTTGATGATGCTTTTTAGGCGTCACGTGCCAACACGTGACCGCTACTCACGTGTAAGCACGTGACTCTCCTCTGAAGCTTTTCCCAGAAGCTTTCCTGATTTTAAATCAGGAAACAAATGCCCCCACAGCGTTGTTCTCACGTGTCTGCACGTGAGTGCAACGCTGTCACCTCTTGTGACCGTTGGATTACTCTAGGGATTTGGGTAGACGAAACGTACTTTCAGAAGCGCCTTCACTTTTTCATGCCCTTCCTTTCAAACCTTTCTTTTAAGAATTTGATTCTGGTTATCAGAGCTTAGTTCTCTGTTGTGTCTGTGCAGTGCCACCTTATTTTCCAATCAAAGGCTAGTGCTCACGTGTTGCGCATGCAGGGATCTGCTTGATGGGGACGTTTCATTTCCTTAACCTGATTCCAATGCGTCGTTGGATTTCATTTCCAACGCTCTCCCCTTCTTTCCGGGCTTTGAGAATAGTCATGCACAACATTTTTTGTGCATAGCATTAAACGCTCCCCTTTATAAGCTGAACCCATGCCTTGCTTCTTTTCTTCACAGAGAAGCCCATTCGTGCCTTAAGGCGGTCATCTTTGAAAACCCGATCAATCGCCATGGCTTGCAATCATCCCCATGCTCGTCGGGAACCATGGGAGGTTCCCCTTGAGGAGATGATTCCTCGCTTCGCTGCGCGGCTGGCGGATCCCCTTCTCACCGACGCTCAATGTGACACGGTGATGTACGAACTACTGACCCGTCGGGGCTCTCCTCTTCCCATGGGCTCCATTTGGCTCCGGATGATCCTCCTGTCTGTGCTTGCCGATATACCCCCTCATCCGGCGGAGATGACTTCGGCGATCCTTGACGCGGCGGAGGACAAGCTTGAGTGCTTTCATGAGGCTTGTCTAATCACTCAAGCTCTGAAGGATCACTCGGTTCATTTACTGAGTCAGATAAGAGCTCGTCGGGCCGTCATGTCTGCTTTCGTTGACGAGCACGGCTCCAACCGGTGGGGAGCGACTCCTCGTGAAAACCGCCGTTTTGACGTGCTGGAGAAGGCGGAGAGGGAGTTGGAGAATTTTGTGTTTTGCTTTGGTAACCCTTGTATTTCTGATCCCTTGTTTGGTGATCTTTTCCCACCAATGTAGTATGTTTGAATCCATGTACTCCTTTAATCATTGGTGGTTTGCATGCTTTCTGTTGAATTTTCACGCTTGTCAGACAGTCGTACGTGTGTCTTGCTTGCGTAAATGAGCTGTCTGTTTTTCTTTAATTACGAGCACCATCGTTATGTTGCATGCACATCAGTGCCTCAGGCAACACTTCCTTTTAAACATTCGTACAGTTGCAAATGCGTGCCTGATAGGATACAGATCAGAAACTTGCCACGTTATCTCCCGTGTCGGGTGGTTTGTGCTGGCTTTAGATCGCGTATTGTTGTCGAAGGGAGGTTTATAAAAGAAGACATATTCTCCATCGTTAGCTGGTGTGCACATCACTTGCGTAAATGAGCGCTAGAATTTGAAGTCGGAGATCATGTATTCCTAAAGATTTCTCCTACCCGCGGGGTTATCAGGTTTGGAGGTCACGGGAAACTCAGTCCCCGTTTCATCGGACCTTTTGAGGTGCTAGAGTGGGTGGGAGAGGTGGCCTATCGACTTGCCTTATCTCCATCGTTAGCTGGTGTGCACAACACTTTTCACGTATCTCAGTTGAGGCGCTATGTTCGGGATGACAGCCATGTTCTGGACCATTCGGAGTTGACATTGGGCACTGACCTGTCCTACGAGGAGCAGCCCACAACCATCCTCGATCGTCGGGAGAAAGTGCTGAAGAATAAAGTCATTCCGTTAGTCCGGGTGTCTTGGAACGGTCGTTCTCCAAGGGAATCTACCTGGGAACGTGAGGAGGACATCCGTGCATGATTTCCACATCTGTTTGTGTAGTGTTGTTGTTCCATTATTTTCGTTTTAATTTCAAGGACGAAATTTTTGTAAGGAGGGTATGAAGTAAATCCCCAGCGTCTGTATATTTATTCCGTAATTTTTAAGATTTTTCCAGAATTTTTAACACTTTTTATATATTTTTATATTTTATTATATTTTTAAAACCTAAATATTCCCATATCTTAACTCTACCATACACCCGACCCGACCCACACCCGACCCGCTTCCCCCTTCTTCCTCCCCCGTCTCTTTTTTTTCCCGCCACTTCCCTTCGCAACCGTTTCTCGCACCCGCGCCCACTCCTTGCACCCACGCCCCTACGACGCGCGCCCTGCTCGCTTCCCCAACGGCTCCTTCCCCCACGTCTCCCGCCCCTCGCCCCACAACCGCAAACCTCGCACCCACGCCTCCAACGACCACGACCTCACTCACCCTCGACCTCGTCTCGCCCTACAAAACTCTACCTCCTTTGCAACCGCGACCCCGAGTCCCCTTACCTCCTCCTTCCAGCACCTCATCCCACCACCGAGCTTGACCTCATCTCACCTCACTCCCCTCCGTTGCAAACCCCGTCGCTGCCAACCCAAGAAACCCCGACCCCATCGCCTCTGTCTCCATCGCCCCACGCCGCCGACCACCACCTCGGTTCCCCCTCCTCTCCTCTTCTCCTTCTTTCCTTCATCCTCTCCCCTTCATCCGATATGACGAGACCCACTACAACCCTCGCTTGCACACCTCGCCGCCGATCACTCCGTCGTCGTCACCATCCCCGTCTCATCCACTTCCCTCTCTCTTCCTTTCAACCCTTGCACACCACCACACCACCAATCCCCCGACAAGACCATCGTCAGCACCCCTACAGCCTCTACCTCCACCGCCGACCACCTTGCCGGAACTTCACCGTCGCCACCTCGTCGTCGTCGACTCTGCCTCCACTTTCTCGTATCCCTCTCCCTAACACCAGCGCCCGAAAGCCGTCACTGCCGAGCCTCGAAGCCGCACCAAGCTCGAACCGAGGCCAAACTTCTGCGTTGTCGTGTCGTGCCTAGTTCGTGTCTGCAACGTGTCGTACCGTTCATCACCGTTCGCTGCTGTCATATCACCGATCGTCGTCGTCAGGCAAGTTTAAATACTTGCTTCATGCTATTATATATTCATTTCGATTGCTATTCAATATTATTATAAGTGTTCGATACAAACCATAATCTGAAAACCCTCTTAAAATGACAGAAATTAAACATAACAGTTGGCCCGAGTGATAACGAATACTGTATTAAGATTTGGCTTGAAAATACGGATTTTAACAATGAGAAATGTCATCCCCATTTAGATCCGTCGAATCTGAAAATTTCCGTACCTGAATTTTGTGAAAATCATAGTAAATTAGTTGCACACCGGAATGTTGCGTTCGTGGGTTCATATCGAAGCCGACCCGATGACCTAGAACCCCATATTATTTTTAATCTGTTTCCATTCCAAAAAGGTGACGGAAACTGGTTAGGAGTGCGGCTCTGGACTGCAGTCCAGAGCAGCACTGCTTGTTGATACCCGATTTGAAAGGCTCTCACTGTGTGAAAAATGGTATTATGAGGAACCATATACTGTAGCGAAAATAAATCTGTTAGCTAACCATTGGAAGTTGTTTCATTCATATTGCTAACCATTGGAAGTTGTTTCATTCATATTGCTAACCATTGGATGTTGTTTCATTCATTTTTACCGTCGTTTACTATTTTAATTGCATTTTAAATCATCAGTACATGCAGCAGTCCCAAGCAGGGACAGAACGCATACCTTAATATTGTACAATGCATAACTCCAAGTACACTATGGATATTATCGATCCGTCTGATGCGTTGAAAACCTAACTGGTACACCTAAATATTGTCCAACTGTAGCGTCGCCTAATTTTGATACCAACAGGGTGAAAACTGTGTTACGAAATGGACTTTCAGTTCAGGAACTGAATTTCCAGCAGAAAACACTTAAAATGAAACGATTGTAATTTGTGAACCCGAAACCCGATTGACTTAAAACTAATTTCGTTGAACGGTCGAATGAGTTAACATGTTACCGTTTTTGCATCATTTTACTTAATTCTGTATGTATGATTTAATGCGATTTTTATAAGTTCATGAGACGCATAATGACTTGTATTGCATAAAATTGTTTAGCGACATGATTCACAATTTAACCGACTGTAATACCTCTAGCGATAGTGAGCGTCCTTATTAATCTTCAGTGTATAATACATTGTCGAACATGAATAGTATTGGTTTGGTTGTGTCAAGTACACCAGTGAAAAGTGAATGATTCGTGATAGTGAATGATATAGTAAAAAGTGATTAAAACAGTGCTATTAGTGCGTACCTGTACACAACTAGCCCATGCTCATAGATAGTGAAACCTGGGGAAAAAGGGAAAATCGAAATGGAAAGGAACCTGTATTTAGCGATATCAGTGATTTAGAGGATGATCATTCGAACGACTCTTATATATTAGGTTTGGACCTAGCGGTCGGCTGACAGGGTTATGTCCTGGGCAACAGCGGGCCGTAGTCTCGGGTACGTACGAGACCCTCGTTAAACATGATCATTCTTTTCCACGACTCGATTTCAAAAGTGACTTAAAGACCAATAGGGACACAATTATACATTGCATTGTTTAATGACATACCGATTACCTGCATTTATTGTCTCCACCATTTTACTTTATTTTCCTTGTGTCACGCCCCGCTTCCCAGTGTACGGGCAGAGAACGCCACTGGTCGCTACGTATTTACTCTGAAGTAAATACGCTAAGCGTAACTAAGCAATGTAAAAGAAATGTACACAAGAGACAAATATAATGAACAATAACTTTATTTATTAACATTCTTTTACAGTACATGGAAAAGTAAATACATGGGATGAAAAACAATGCCTAAACAGTGGCATAACAGAAATGAAAAGTACTGAAAGTAAATGTGTACGAGAAATCTAAAGCTCTGGGTCGTAAGCTAGCTGGTCTAAATCCTCGCTAGTGAGCTCGATCTCCTTAAGGTCCGAATCACCTGACAACATTCCAAAGAAGAAAGAAAAGAAATGTCGTCAGCGAACAATCGCTCGGTAAGTCCCAAAGATAAGGGAGAAGTAGAATAGACAGAGAGAGAGAGTGTGTGTGAATTTTAAAGTTATATTATATTGTTATAATATTGTATTTGGTGTTAACGCTGTTGTTCGTAGCTTGGTACAGAAGGATGCCAGTGTATACGAGAGGAGTCTCAGTAGACCAGAGACTTAGGTGAACGGAATATACAAGGAACCGTTTATACCATGGTACAACAGCAATGGAATACATGTTAGGTGTCTTAAATCTTGCTGTCTCGTGCCACTTCTAACACCTTCCGTACCAATCTCCCCCTTAAACCCCGTGATGTCTTGATTGTATTGTGTATATTGTATTGTAAATCATATTGTCTTGTATATTGAATTGTATAGATGGATGACTTGCCGAAACCATGATATCAGTAAATGGATGTAACTGGAGAATCATGTAAATGGAAATATATTCATGGTTCGGTTCGGTCAATATACATTGAATAGATTGAATATATGGATACATGAATTCATATTGAATTGTAGTTTAATACTTAAATCATATTCGAGTCAGATTATTTATAATGAGACCCAATCTGAGTCAGAACAATTAGAAAAGAAATTGAAGTCCTGAATTAGATTTTGGTGTTATCGGTAACCGTTGCACATGGGCGGCAGGATTTGTGTCTTTTTCAAAAACGATTACCGTGTTAATAACACCGTTTGTTAAGTTGTCTACCTTAAACAGGCAAGCACCCATATCTCCGGCTCCCTGAGGCTCAAGAGACCGGTCCCGCTTAAACCTATATTTACTAGGGTCTTTATTGTAATTTATAAACTTGAGGGGGTTTTATGTAAAACTAATTTTTGTATAATTTTCAAAATACATCTCAAGTGTTTAATTATCGTCTTTAGAGTTTTCATAGATGACGATTTTATATATGTGACATTTCTAGTGAATAAACCTAATTTCATAATATATGGTATTTAATTGTAAAGTGTTGAACTTGGATGGAATTACATTGTATTTTCATGTAAAGTGATTCTTTTGATTTAGAAAAGTTGGAATATTTATATTATATAAAAAAAATAGATATTTTGATGATACATATATATATTTATAAAATAATTTAATTTATTATTTTTTTCTAGAAATCTCATTTTCTAAAGATATTTGTATTTTAAATCTTTCGAAACCGTATGCTCCTTGCGTAGATCTGCATCTCGCACTACTAAGTCCGAGGATGTGCGATAATCCGCACCATCCCGAACGAGTTCCCCAAATGGGTTGTAGCTGCGTTTTGCAAAGATTTATTTAAAATAAATAATCTTGTAGAAAAAGATTTTAATAGTAAAAGATATTTATGTGTAAAATTGAATTTTCCCGTATTCTATGTTCCCGAAAAGTATCGTGCTATGTTGCATATGAGTGTTGTGAGGAGATAGGTCATTACCTCGTGATCTATTTAAAAGTATAGCAAAGAATTATGATGTTTAATGTCGAAACTAAACTACATGGTATTTTACTGAAAAAGTACAATAAAAATTACAATATGAAATATTTTGCTATGAAACTTGTTCATGATATTTTGTTAATATTTAATAGTCAAGATGTGAGGGTTTGGTATATTTTTATTTAAGAAAAGATGGAATTTTTAAGAAGAACTGAATCGAAAATCGGATTAACTCCCCTTCCGTCGGGTTTTAGAAATACAACTTTTCAGAATAGAAAAGAGAAGAGAGATGAGGGACATACGAGTTTGTTGATTAGAGAAGAGGAAGAGGGAGTGGTAAGAGGTGCCGGTGCATCGTTTCGTCGCCAGGAGCTTCTAGGGTCGTCGTCGGAGTTTCGCCCTTCGCTAACTCCACTTGTACACAAAAGTTCTAGGGTATTTTCTTGAGAGTTTGGACAGAGTTTGTGAGTGAGGTGTGTGTGAATTGGAGTGATATTTATAGGAAAAGATTAGGGTTAGCGTTTGATAGAAATGTATTAAAAATCATGCATTAAAATAGATTTAAATTAGGTTTTAAGTATATTTTAAAGTCTCTGTTAATGTGCAGGGTATTTAAACATGACAGGGGTTTCAAGAATACCAAAAAGGCACAAGTTTCATGAAGATCCAACCGAGTCAGGCCGGGTCAGCCGCGTCGTTGGCCCGATCCGGCCGAGTCAGGCCGGGTCAGGGGCCATGTGTCCTATGTCTGTTGGTCTACCTCTTGAACTCGTTTGTTTTTAGTGTGACCTTTGGGTTTACGAGTTATGCACGTGTAGACTCTTGGGCTTCTAAAAATTTAAAAGAAAATTAATTAAAAAATAATGTAGCTAATAAGATTTGAACTCTAGTGTTTTAGTTCAACAGTGTAAGGTCTTACCAATGAGCTGCAAGCTCCTTCTTGCTATTAAAAAGTGAATCAAATATTTATAGTACTCACAGGAAATGTAAATACCCCAAGTATACATTAACTTTTAAACAAATTTTTGTACACTAAAATTGGAGTTGTTACACCTTGCCTCGTTGTTGTTATTATAATTAATTGCTATGGTGTCGCCCTGACGACCTGAGTGTGCATGCTCAGACCTTGGAGAAGAACCAGTTTAGGAGTCAGACCTATCTTTCGAGCTTGCAGAGATTTAGACGGTCGTGCTTCCAGTACTTTTTACTGCTTTTCATAAATCACCTTGTATTCGCACTTGGTTAGTAGTTTCTTTTCTTTCGTTCTGTTGTAAATTGTGAAGAATGAAAGTTGGTGTAATAAACTAGTGATGTGTTTTCTTTACTTCTGTGCTATGATTACTGGTTACCATGTGATGCTAGAAGCCGAAGTGTGATTACGGCAGGATTATTCCGTGACCGTAGGAGCATGGCTGGCCTAGTCGCCTCCCGTATTCCGCATTTTGGGAAGCGGGACGTGACAACAATGATACATTTGGATCTCCTAAAACATAAGTTTACTCGAGTTTTCCAAAACACCCTGTAGTTCAAACTCATCACGAAACTCTCATGAACTTTCAATTCCTTATATAAAACCCCCTGCAGTTATTTATTATAAATTTTGATTAAATCAACATCTTATTTAAATAAAAATACATATTCTCTAGATACATTAAGAGTGAACCATACTACTGGTATCGTTTATTGAGCAATTTGCCATAATTTGGAGAACAATACTTTAGATTTGAGGATTTGGAGAAAACGTCTCAATTTGAAATTAAACCAAACTTTAGCGAAAAAGAGCTGATATAATAAGATTAAGATGGATAACTTATGATAACTACAAGAATCGATCAATGTGGGGTCATATGACTCTTTAATCGCCAAAAACTTTACAGATCAAACCACAGGGGGTTTTTGTACAAGAAATTGAAAGTTCGGGGGAGCTTCATGATGAGTTTGAACTACATAGTGGTTTTAGAAAACTCGAGTAAAGCACACGATGGTTTCTTTGAAATAAGCAAACATAAAAAGAAGTGAGTAACGTACAAGAAACAACAATAGTTAAAACTTAAGCTATATTCCTCTAAAATATCATGATCTTATAGTGTTTCCAGGTTACATGCCATAATCTTGGCACTTTTCAAATAAGTATCTCAAGTTCTCGACATCTTTTTGTTTATATAATAATCATATATTTCTCGTAAAAAAATACAGTTGTATGTTGTTTTTGGTTTTTATTTTCCATTTATCAAGGTATATTTTATTTATTTGAAAATTTCTACAAAATCGTAATATTCTAGTGAAATTTAGAATCATTGTAACAATGATTTTTACAAATAATGTTATTGAAAAAAAAGGAGAACAAAATTGGCGATGTGGGTAAAGAATTATAGCCCTCACTACGATAACAGACAAATTTGATAAGCATGAGAAGAATTAACCTCTTCTTCAAGTACAGGACTGGAAAAAAATACAAAAAAGTCTCAAAATTTGATAAATAGTGGGAAGAAAATATCATGAGACTAACCAACCAAGTGCAAGATAATACAGTAAGGGACTACCATATACAACAAAAAAAATTCAAAAAATTAAAAATCAAGAAAAAAACGAACGCAAATACTTTTAAAGATAAAACAAGTGATCGCGTCTAGACCAAGAGAATTTTGTTTCATCTCCAATATTTGGTTTAGTTAAAAAACAAGATGATGTACTAACAAGAGAAAAATGGGGTTGAGGATTAGGCCAGCCACCACTTAAAAGAAGGGCTCTACCAACTACTGCTATGTCCTATTTCTACAGTTCATGGGGTTGGGGCGGCACGAAAAAAATCTACTCTAGAAGGGCTTGCATGGTGCAAGCCTCTCTAGATCCCTTAGATGGGCTCCCCTTGCATGTGGGGAAAGCTCATCCAAGGGCTATGCAAGGGCTTACACCATTCAAGCCCTTGCATGGTAGATTTTCTCGGGCGGCAGCAGCCTCATTAAGCTCTTCTGGCAAAAGGTGACTGAGAGATGAGACCCACAATGTACAGTTAATATAGAGTATATTACACTAAAATACCCTCAACAATCAGTGTTTTCACTAAAATACCTTGAACAATTTTAATTGAACAATTTTAATTGAACAATTTTAATTGTAGAAAAACACCTTAAGCTGCTATCGGTTTTTCATTAAAATACCCGTGTCTCCGTTTCATCCAATCAAGTAATTTTTGTTGACGTAAATTTATAGGAAAAAACCGTTACCTAAGTATTGATTTAACAATTCTCTCTTCTTTTCCTTCCCATTTGCCTCCTCTGTAACCTTCTCTTTGGGCCCGTTCGGGAGAGCGGCGACGGCCTTCCCACCGTTCATGGAGCGGTGGGGAAGAAAGGGACGGGCCTCCCTTTTATTTATTTCTTTTTTTAATTAAAGGGTTGTGAGTATACTAGTTTATTTTTAATTAAAAAGGGAATAAATGGTGGGCCCTCTCTTTTAATACATTTTTTAATTACAATGGAGGACCTTTAATTAAAAAAAATATGCTAGTACATTTTTTTATTCCCTTTCATAGTTTCACACGGCTTCCCTCGAACACACCTCAAAATATGCTTTGCTTTGAAATCCATGGTTTCACACCGCTCATCAAAATTGACCCTCAGTCGTCCCATTACCTTTCCTCCTTTATCACTTCCCTTTCTCCTCCACACCTCCACCACTTATGCATCTACTCCCCCGCCTCATTCACCTCTCCTCAAAATAGCCATCACGTCCTCCTCTTTGTACATCCGTCCCATTGTCCATACCATTCAAACTCATCAATACCACCGTTTTACCGCCATCCCGTCTCTCCTATAGTTCTTCCGTCTCATGGAAAGTATATCTAACGTAGCGACGAAAGGGGTAAAACATAACTGTAACACCCGAGCCCAATAATACTATTTCCTTTGCTAGTTGAGTGATGTATATTGTTCATTCCAATTTTCCTGATGGTTTGGTGCTTAATGCTAAATTTTAACCGGTTAAGTCATTTTGGCACATAACAAATTTTAATACCGGAAATGAAATTAAAAATATCCATGTTGGCCTACTCGTCGCCACTAGTCGCGTGGTAGCGTCCGCGTGTCGAGATTTCTTCCCGTTCGGCTAAACGGGCAAGTTTGGACAGCTACGCGCGCGTGCAAGTGTCCGACTTGGGGGCATGCATTTTAATCACAAAACACCTATTATCAAAATTTGGAACTCGCTTAAAATCCTATAATTTGAATTTGAAACATTTGGGCGCAACCCGGGCGCGATTTGGAAATGTTTCATTTAGCGCCGAAATACCCATTTTAATTTAATATTATTAAACTATAATATATTCGTTTACCTTATTTTTTAACATTTCAGATCCCCTGAAATCTTTTAAAATTTCTCTTTTTAAACCTTCAGCCAATCACGAGGGAGTTAATTCCCTCGTGGGCCCCCCGATCCCTTCTCTCTCTCTCTCCGTCTCTCTCTATCTCTCTCTAATCTCCTTCTCTCTCTCTCTCTAAATCCCTCACCCTCTCTCCAATCTCTCTCTCTCTCTCCGTCTCTCTCTATCTCTCTCTAATCTCTTTCTCTCTCTCTCTCCAAAATCTTTCTCTCTTTCTACCAATCTCTCTCTCTCCCTATATATTTTACGCAGCCCTCGTCTCCTCCCCATCTCACGAGAACCCCGAATCCTAACCCTAGCCACCTCCGGACATCGCCGTCGACCTTCCCGCGACCTCGCCGTCGCCGTCCTCGCCTCCACGGCCTTACCGCACCCCCTACCTCTTTCCTCCGTTCTCTTCCGCGCCTGCACCCAACCCCCGACGCCACCACCAGCCGCAGGTCTCGCCGTCACCGCCGCCTCTCACCGCCGCCGACACCAGAATCCTCCTCCCTTCACCCTCGTCCCGACCTCGTCGTCGTCTTCCTCCTCCCCTTGCCGGACCACCACCAACCCGAGCCCAAAACCCCATCACCTACCCTCTGGTTCGCCGGAAAAGGGTCGCCGTCGATCCCCTCGTCGTCGCAAGAACACCGACAGCCACCTCCTCTTCCTCCTGCAACCCAGACCAGGCCAGTACCTCCCCATCATCGCTGCATCACCCGATCCCTCCAAGTCAGCCTTTGTCGCGCCCACTGTTCATCGCCGCCGGCGTCCCATCGCCGTCGAGCCCGTCGTGGTTGCCCTGGTTCTTCCATGTAAGCATCCCTTATCTTTCCTTTTGTGCTAGATCCCCCCCCCCCCGCTGATCTTTGTTACGTATATCATGTTGCTAACTTCGTTGCCGATGACTTTTGCCAGAATCCGACCGTGCCGTCGTTTGGACCCGACGCTCCAGCGAAGTACCTTGGTCCGTGTGGTCCCGCTGTTCGCTGTTGGGACTCGATCCGTGACCCGTGCACCCGTCTCGTGTTTTCCGCCGACATTGCATCCGTGCTTTCCGGTTTGCGAAACCGTCGAGGCAAGATTTCTTGCTACATGCTACGTTAAACTAATTAAATGTTTGACTCACAAACTTGCTATATTAACTAAGTATTGCTACTTGTCTCATTGGACGAAATATGATGTACATTATAATACTGCCACCTAAATCGTATTTTGCCACCGTAACCTTAATAACAACTACCTGCTAATCATTTTACTATTTAGAGGATAATAGTCGCACACTTATATCTTTATTGCCTGATGTTATTAATATTGCGCTACACTGTGATTATTGCACCCCAAGGGTGCTTGAACCTGTTAATAAGATAATACAAAGCATCACTGTGTTTACATGGAATAATATTGTTATTTGCTGTTCCTGCTGTTGTTCCTTATTCGTTACTATACCTGTTATCAGCATACATTTGATTGCATTACATATTTACACATTGATACACCTGACATGGTACCGTATACTGTTGACTTGACCTGATGTAACCTGACATGTTACCTGATCCTGTGTTGGCATTAGTCCTTGATTGCTGAATACCTGACTTGACATACATAACTTGGGGGTATGGGGAAATCAAAGGTGAAACCGACTTGTAACTCAACAGTTCGATACCTGTTCTGATCAGTCTTACGGGCTTGGCCAGTCCGGGAGTGATGATGCTGACATCACTCGTCCATCCTACTACCTATTTTACTGCCTAGCGGCACGTCTCGGATTCAGCCTCGAGAACCTTGATCGTGGTCCCGGGCACGCACGGGATACTATTGAATTACATCGACGATTCATCAATTGATTTCAAAGACTATAGAGTAGAAACCCGATAGGACAGTTTAGTCACCACTGCACATTACCCTGCTCTGTTATTTCTTAGTACTGCTTTATTCATGTTCATACCTGCATTGCTTATTACCATGTTTATATTATATTATTTGGTTGACATGACGCGCTGACGTCTGGGTTTTGCATGGCCCAGATTCCTTACCACTATCGACGACCGAGCAGGAGTACTTCAGCCAGCAGGCTGAACTGTGAGTTCCTTAGGGTTTAGTTTATTTATTTCATTCCATTTCCAGATGTGAGCCCGCATTATGGGACGTACTGTTTATTTATTGTATTGGATCATTTGCTTCCGCACTTATTGTTTATTGATTCTTGTTATTATGGATTTGGACATGTATTAGATTAGTTTATTATTTGTTCTTGATATCTCTACAACCGTAATGTGACTGTGGATGGATATTTCCTACCCACAGGTAGCATGGTTGGCTATGTCACGTGCCCAATCTTGCGTACTCTGGGAAGCGGGGCGTGACATGGTTTTTTTTGGTATCAGAGCCATAAGTTAATTGGGTTGATTCTTTTGTAGTTGGGTATTGTGCCCAATACACGAATCAGAATACCCGTGATTAGGAAACATGTCCTGCCACCTTGACCGTTTTACCATCCTTGAATCATTCTTCCGGATCATGTCGACATGCGAACTTACTTTGCATTGTCAACTCGAAAACCTAACTTCTTGTTATCTCTAGGACTTAGGCGACTTGGGTGGAGTTAAGTAATTGGGGCTATGATACCGCGGCATAGCTACAATGCAGTACTCTATTTAAGTATCTTGGAGTTCTAGCCTTGATCTATACCCAGAATCTATCATCATGCTAATGTTGGGTACTTTGATTTCCAGGAATATGGCCGGTACGAATTTGAAGATGGACCAAAGACGTGCGGTCATAGCCGCCAGGCGTAGAGTGATAAGGGGATTGCTGGAGAATCTAAAGGAACAGACCGAGCTGGAACCGGCATCTGCACTGAAACAAACGTCTGTACGTAGAAGTATTCCGGTGAACAGGCGCAGCGTAGCACCAATGAAGAAAACAAGTGTGGGTGATCGGAAAGGGAGCGTGATTTGTAACTACTGCCATGTACTCGGACATGTGCGAAAGGAGTGTCGTAAGAGGCTGGGACTCTGTTTTAGATGTGGAGCGGCAGATCACGCCGTTAGTGCTTGTCCGTCGAAGCTTCATACAAGGGATGATATTCAGAAGCCTCCGCAGAGACCGTTCCAAGGGCAGAGACAGTTGACTCAAGGATCTATTCAGGCTCGAGCTTTCACGTTGATAGTTGAAGAAGCTAAGGCATCAAGAGAAGGGGTTTCAGGTAATTTACTCGTTCATGGTTTTCCCGCATTGGCATTATTTAATTTCGGAGCATCCCACTGTCTTATGTCATCCAAATTTATAACTATACACTCGATTACCTGCACGACCCTGTCTAGTTTTTGGGACATACACACTGGGAATGGGACAATCATAGCTAGTAAGGAGTGTAGAGATTGTACAGTTGTTGTTTGCGGACGGGAGCTCTTTGCAGATTTCTTGGTGATAGATACGGGCAGTTATGAAGTAGTCTTGGGAATGGATTTTTGGCACTTTCCACGCACACATTGATTGTAGGGCAAGGAAAGTAATTTTCCAGATTCCCGGACACCCTGAGTTTACTTTCACTGGAGGAAGCAGCTCTGTCGGGCCGGTCGAGTTTAGGGCTAGGCCGACAAACAGTGTTCTTGCGACTATGGAAGTTGATAGTAAGGAAGAGCCGGCAGTTGTTCGCGACTTTATGGATGTGTTTGAAGATATATCAGGCTTACCGCCAAAGCGAGAAGTAGAGTTTGCGATTGACTTATTCCTGGTGCAGCGCCAGTATCAAAATCTTATTATCCGATGGCACCGGTGGAATTGGAAGAAGTTAAGAAACAAGTTGGTGAATTACTCGAGAAGGGATGGATTCGAAGCAGCAACTCACCTTGGGGAGCTCCAGTTCTTTTAGTAAAGAAGAAGGATGGCACGAGAAGGATGTGCATGGATTATCGAGAATTGAACCGGGTGACTATTAAGAACAAGTAACCGATCCCTCGCATTGGAGAACTTTTGAGCAGCCTTGTCGCGCGAGGGTATTCTCGAAACTGGATTTGCGATCAGGATATCGTCAGGTCCGAGTGAAAGCAGAAGACATTTGCAAAACGGCGTTTCGAACTCGATATGGACATTTCGAGTATCTAGTGATGCCCTTCGGAGTGACGAATGCGCCGGCAATATTCATGGATTTGATGAACCGGGTCTTTTCACCGTTCTTAGACCAGTTTATTGTGGTATTCATTGACGATATTCTGGTATACTCGAAGAGTCCGGAGGAGCATGCTGAGCATTTAAGGATCGCACTGCAGACGCTGAGACAAGAGAAATTATTCGCGAAGATGAGTAAGTGCGAATTCTGGCTGGAAGAAGTGAAGTTCCTGGGGCATGTCGTGTCGGGCGATGGAATCGTCGTTGATCCCGAGAAGATTGCAGCAGTTCGAGATTGGCCAGCTCCAAAGAATGTTGCGGAGATAAGAAGTTTCCTTGGACTCGCCGGATACTACAGAAGATTTGTGGAGAACTTCGCTCGTTTGGCAGAGCCGTTAACCAAGGTTACGCGAAAGGAGGTACCGTTTGTTGGACGGATGGATGTGCATTGGCCTTCGAGGCGTTGAAGCAGAAGTTGGTAACCGCCCCGATCCTGACCGTACCAGATAATTCAGGAGGACCGGTGATTCACAGCGACGCATCTGGAAAGGGATTGGGATGTGTTTTAATGCAGAATGGGAAGGTCGTAGCTTACGCATCAAGACAACTGAAGACTCATGAGAAGAATTACCCGACTCATGACTTGGAGCTTGCGGCCGTGATCTTCGCCTTGAAAATTTGGAGACACTACCTTTTGGGCGAGAGAGTCGAAGTCTTTACTGATCACAAGAGTTTGAAGTATATATTCACTCAGAAGGAGTTGGACATGAGGCAACGCAGATGGTTGGAGCTGATGGCCGACTACGACCTTGATCTTAAGTACCATCCGGGAAAAGTTAACGTCGTGCCGGATGCGCTAAGTCAGTTACCAGCAATTCAGGTATTGACCGCACAAAGGGAGATCATTGCGGATTTTCAGAGATTTGACTTGGAGGTTGTGCTACCACATGCTATGGGACAGTTGATGCAGTTGCAAGTACAGTCGAGTACAGTCGTCCTTAGCTGAGAAGATTAAAGCAGCACAATTGCAGGATCCTAGACTGCAAAGGTTTCGAGAGCAGGTTGAGACCGGACTACGAACCGATTTACTGATCCACGAAGACGGGTCGTTGAGATATGGTAGCCGTGTGTGAGTGCCAAAAGGGGATGTGCGTGAAGAGCTTATGATGGAGGCTCACAGTTCAGCTTACTCTGTACATCCGGGAGGGACAAAGATGTACCGAGATATTCGACAGCATTTCTGGTGGGAAGGTATGAAACGAGAGATTGCTCGCTTAGTGGCTAAGTGCTTGGTGTGTCAGCAAGTCAAGGCCGAACACCAATGGGTTGCTGGTTTGTTGCAACCACTTCCGATTCCTCAGTGGAAGTGGGAACATATAACCATGGATTTCGTGACGGCTTTACCACGGAGTCCAAAGGGCAACAATGCTGTATGGGTGATTGTCGATCGGTTGACCAAGGCAGCTCACTTTATTCCTTTTCGGGTTGGTCAATCGACGGAGACTTTGGCAGAGCGATACATGCAGGAGATTGTCGGGTTGCATGGAGTGCCGGTAAGCATCGTGTCCGATCGGGACACTCGGTTCTTGTCGCACTTTTGGAGGAGTTTACAAGAAAGTTTGGGGACTCGATTGAAGTTTAGCACAGCTTATCATCCTCAGACTGATGGACAATCGGAGAGAACGATCCAGACCCTTGAAGATATGTTGAGGGCTTGCATGTTGGACTTCAAAGGTTCTTGGGAGTATCATCTACACTTGGTGGAGTTTTCGTACAACAATAGCTTCCAAGCGACTATTCAGATGGCTCCGTTTGAAGCGTTGTATGGTCGTAAGTGCCGTTCACCCGTTTGTTGGGATGACGTTGGTGAACGAAGATTGCTAGGACCAGATTTGGTGGTACAGACAGTCGAGAAGGTGAATACAATCAGGAAGCATATGAAGGCAGCTCAAGACAGACAGAAAAGTTGGGCCGACACGTCAAGAAGACCTCTAGAGTTCGCCGTGGGTGATTGGGTATTCCTAAAGATATCACCGACTAGAGGAGTGATTCGCTTTGGGGGTCGGGAAAAGCTTAGTCCTTGATTCGTTGGACCCTTCGAGATATTGGAGCGTGTTGGAGAGGTAGCGTACCGTTTGGCGTTACCACAGTCCTTGGCAGGAGTGCACGATGTGTTTCATGTGTCTTAACTACGGAGGTATGTTCGTGATGAAACCCACGTCTTGGATCATTCGGAGTTGACTGTACGGGAGGACCTAACTTTTGAGGAGCGACCAGTTGAAATCAAGGATCGAAGAGAAAAGGTTCTTAAGAACAAGGTTATCTCTCTTGTGCTAGTTTCTTGGAGTAACCGATCCCATGGAGAATCCACTTGGGAGCGAGAAGACGAGATCCGACAGAAATTTCCTCACCTTTTCCTGTAGTTAGCTATCTTGTAATCTTGGAATTTCGAGGACGAAATTCTTTTTGTAGTTGGGTATGATGTAACACCCGAGCCCAATAATACTATTTCCTTTGCTAGTTGAGTGATGTATATTGTTCATTCCAATTTTCCTGATGGTTTGGTGCTTAATGCTAAATTTTAACCGGTTAAGTCATTTTGGCACATAACAAATTTTAATACCGGAAATGAAATTAAAAATATCCGTGTTGGCCTACTCGTCGCCACTAGTCGCGTGGTAGCGTCCGCGTGTCGAGATTTCTTCCCGTTCGGCTAAACGGGCAAGTTTGGACGGCTACGCGCGCGTGCAAGTGTCTGACTTGGGGGCATGCATTTTAATCACAAAACACCTCTTTTCAAAATTTGGAACTCGCTTAAAATCCTATAATTTGAATTTGAAACATTTGGGCGCAACCCGGGCGCGATTTGGAAATGTTTCATTTAGCGCCGAAATACCCATTTTAATTTAATATTATTAAACTATAATATATTCGTTTACCTTAATTTTTAACGTTTCAGATCCCCTGAAATCTTTTAAAATTTCTCTTTTTAAACCTTCAGCCAATCACGAGGGAGTTAATTCCCTCGTGGGCTCCCCGATCCCTTCTCTCTCTCTCTCCGTCTCTCTCTATCTCTCTCTAATCTCCTTCTCTCTCTCTCTCTAAATCCCTCACCCTCTCTCCAATCTCTCTCTCTCTCTCCGTCTCTCTCTATCTCTCTCTAATCTCTTTCTCTCTCTCTCTCCAAAATCTTTCTCTCTTTCTACCAATCTCTCTCTCTCCCTATATATTTTACGCAGCCCTCGTCTCCTCCCCATCTCACGAGAACCCCGAACCCTAACCCTAGCCACCTCCGGACATCGCCGTCGACCTCCCCGCGACCTCGCCGTCGCCGTCCTCGCCTCCACGGCCTTACCGCACCCCCTACCTCCTTCCTCCGTTCTCTTCCGCGCCTGCACCCAACCCCCGACGCCACCACCAGCCGCAGGTCTCGCCGTCGCCGCCGCCTCTCACCGCCACCGACACCAGAATCCTCCTCCCTTCACCCTCGTCCCGACCTCGTCGTCGTCTTCCTCCTCCCCTCGCCGGACCACCACTAACCCGAGCCCAAAACCCCATCACCTACCCTCTGGTTCGCCGGAAAAGGGTCGCCGTCGATCCCCTCGTCGTCGCAAGAACACCGACAGCCACCTCCTCTTCCTCCTACAACCCAGACCAGGCCAGTACCTCCCCATCATCGCTGCATCACCCGATCCCTCCAAGTCAGCCCTTGTCGCGCCCACTGTTCATCGCCGCCGGCGTCCCATCGCCGTCGAGCCCGTCGTGGTTGCCCTGGTTCTTCCATATAAGCATCCCTTATCTTTCCTTTTGTGCTAGATCCCCCCCGCTGATCTTTGTTACGTATATCATGTTGCTAACTTCGTTGCCGATGACTTTTGCCGGAATCCGACCGTGCCGTCGTTTGGACCCGACGCTCCAGCGAAGTACCCTGGTCCGTGTGGTCCCGCTGTTCGCTGGTGGGACTCGATCCGTGGCCCGTGCACCCGTCTCGTGTTTTCCGCCGACATTGCATCCGTGCTTTCCGGTTTGCGAAACCGTCGAGGCAAGATTTCTTGCTACATGATACGTTAAACTAATTAAATGTTTGACTCACAAACTTGCTATATTAACTAAGTATTGCTACTTGTCTCATTGGACGAAATATGATGTACATTATAATACTGCCACCTAAATCGTATTTTGCCACCGTAACCTTAATAACAACTACCTGCTAATCATTTTACTATTTAGAGGATAATAGTCGCACACTTATATCTTTATTGCCTGCTGTTATTAATATTGCGCTACACTGTGATTATTGCACCCCAAGGGTGCTTGAACCTGTTAATAAGATAATACAAAGCATCACTGTGTTTACATGGAATAATATTGTTATTTTCTGTTCCTGCTGTTGTTCCTTATTCGTTATTATACCTGTTATCAGCATACATTTGATTGCATTACATATTTACACATTGATACACCTGACATGGTACCGTATACTGTTGACTTGACCTGATGTAACCTGACCTGTTACCTGATCCTGTGTTGGCATTAGTCCTTGATTGCTGAATACCTGACTTGACATACATAACTTGGGGGTATGGGGAAATCAAAGGTGAAACCGACTTGTAACTCAACAGTTCGATACCTGTTCTGATCAGTCTTACGGGCTTGGCCAGTCCGGGAGTGATGATGCTGACATCACTCGTCCATCCTACTACCTATTTTACTGCCTAGCGGCACGTCTCGGATTCAGCCTCGAGAACCTTGACCGTGGTCCCGGGCACGCACGGGATACTATTGAATTACATCGACGATTCATCAATTGATTTCAAAGACTATAGAGTAGAAACCTGATAGGACAGTTTAGTCACCACTGCACATTACCCTGCTCTGTTATTTCTTAGTACTGCTTTATTCATGTTCATACCTGCATTGCTTATTACCATGTTTATATTATATTGTTTGGTTGACATGACGCGCTGACGTCTGGGTTTTGCATGGCCCAGATTCCTTACCACTATCGACGACCGAGCAGGAGTACTTCAGCCAGCAGGCTGAACTGTGAGTTCCTTAGGGTTTAGTTTATTTATTTCATTCCATTTCCAGATGTGAGCCCGCATTATGGGACGTACTGTTTATTTATTGTATTGGATCATTTGCTTCCGCACTTATTGTTTATTGATTCTTGTTATTATGGATTTGGACATGTATTAGATTAGTTTATTATTTGTTCTTGATATCTCTACAACCGTAATGTGACTGTGGATGGATATTTCCTACCCACAGGTAGCATGGTTGGCTATGTCACGTGCCCAATCTTGCGTACTCTGGGATGCGGGGCGTGACAATAACTTTACTACACCATCATGTCATGTCATGTCATGGTATTTTAATGTAAAATAATTAATTTAATCTATTTTAGTACAATTAAAATTGTTTAAGCTATTTTAGTGAAAAACCGCTTGACTAAGGGCCTGTTTGGTTGCAGGATTATGGATTTGGATTTGGATTTTGGATTGTGGAATCCTGGGATTCCATAATTTTGTGTTTGGTTGATAGATTTGGATTTCTAGAATTCCTTTGTTTTTTCTGGAGGGGCCCACCACAAAACAAGGATTCTTGAATCCTAAAAAATTTCAATGATTTTCAAGAATTTGGCACTATTCATTGTACTTTTAGATGGGACCCATGTACTTTATTTATTTAATAATCCTCTCTCTATCTATCTCTCTCTAAAATCCTGAAATCCAAATTCCACTTTTTTTTCACCAACCAAACAAAGATTACAAGGATCTACAAATTCAATACTAGAAATCCAAAACCAACCAAACAACAAATTACCGAATCCAGAAATTTCAATCGTACAGTTTTGGAATCCAAATTCCATAATCATGAAACCAAACAGTCCCTAAGGTTACATTAGTGTAATTTACCCCCTTAATATATTACATCACATGGCTCCTCGCTCCTCGCGCGTGGGACTTGGAATTTCAAAGTACTTGCTTTTATCAAGTACAATGCACAAAGAAAGGACAAAATGGGGAAAAGATAACTTTAAATAAGCACAGGGGCGAAACGAAGGGGAAAAAATAGTGCTTGTGCGAAAACCTAGGGCATAATATTCCCTCCATTGTAGACCCCTGATTCTCCTTCCTACTTGAAATGGTATATATACAATAAAATTAAATTTGGGAAAGAAATAAATATTTTCATTCATCCATATGAATTACATGGTTATATAAATAGTTTCTTTACAACTGTTTAGATATGTATCTAATAAACTAATAACAAATCTAATCAAATAAAACAAATAGAAAACAAAAGATTCAAATCTTCAACAATATGATATTCTATCAACCGACAATCAAATCTTCAACATTCCTCCTCAAGTTGGAGAGAAGAACAAACCGACAATCAATGCCTTGGTAAAAACATCTGCTATTTGAAGATGTGACGGAATAAATGCAGTATGAATTAATTCAGCTTGTATCTTCTCACGTATTAGATGACAATCAATTTCGATGTGTTTAGTACGCTCGTAAAATACAGGATAGGAGGCAATATGAATGGCTGTTTTATTATCACAATATAGAGTAGCTGATTGAGATGGAACATGTAGATTAGATAGAAGAAAATTCAGCCATGTGATTTCACAAGCTGTGGAAGCCATTGAGTGATATTCAGCTTCAGCGGTCGAGTGTGACACAATATTTTGTTTCTTAGATTTCCAAGATATAGGACTATTTCCAAGAAAAATGCAATATCCAGTAATTGATTTTCGAGTCATTGAACAACTAATCCAATCAGAATCACAATAAACATAAAGTTTTAGAGGGTTGGTAGAAGAAATGAAAATATCAGTGTCAGGAGAGAACTTGATATATCTAACAATGCGAAGAGCAGCTTGCCAATGAGATTATGGAGGCTGACCGATAAATTGAATTAATATGTTAACAACAGAATATGTCAAATCTGGTCGTGTGATTGTGAGATAAATGAGACGGCCAACAAGTCGACGATATTGAGATGGATCTGAAAACAATTGACTATCATCTTGTTTGAGCTTTAGATTTTGTCCATTGGAAAATTACAAGAACGTCCACCAATTGTTCCCGTATCAGAGAGAATATCTGATGCATATTTGCGTTGACTTAAATAAATTCCTTTTTTTGATCTAACAATTTCAATATTAAGAAAATACTTTAAAGTACCTAGATCCTTTATATGGAAATGAGAGTGAAGGAATTTCTTGAGAACATAAATGGAGCGAGGATGATTACCAATAATAATAATATCATCAATATATACCGATAAAGTTGTAAATGATGAACCTTCAATAGGTATGAAAAAAGAATAGTCGGTCTTAGATTGTGTGTAAAACTGGCATCAAGAAGTGCTGAAGAGAATTTTGCGAACCTATTTCGTGATGCCTGTTTAAGGCCATAAATAGATTTACGAAAGCGAAAGACACGATTCTCTTATTATTTAGACAATTTAGGTGGAATTTTCATGTAAGCTTCTTCTGCCAAATCACCATGAAGAAATGCGTAGTTAATGTAAAGCTGATACAAAGACCAATTTCGTACTGCCGCAACGGCAAGTAGACATCATACAGTAACAAGCTTGGCCACAGGAGCAAATGTGTAATCAACTCCTTCAGATTGGGTGAAACCTTTCGCAACTAGACGTGCTTTGTAATGCTCAATAGCACCATCAAACCGATATTTGATTTTGTTAACTCACTTGCAACATATGGGCTTTTTGCCTGGAGGCAGCGAGATAACATTCCAAGTATTGTTCTCCTCAAGAGTTTTGATATTAACGTTAAGTTTCAAGTGTAGATGTCAATGCGGCCGTAGAAGTATTCACGAGCTTAAGAATGGGTCCCATGAGCAACGAAACACAGGTTCATTTTATGTGTTAGAATCGGGACTCCAAGCTGTGGAGGAGTTGACCCGACTGAGATGAAAGTAAATGAAAAAAATAAATTAATACGGAACACCTGAAACTCCGTTGGATTCACATAAGAAACTATCTTAAACGCCCCGAGTATAATATATATTATAACCGTAAGATATTCTTAGTTAATTTGGATGTTTATAACATGTCTTGATCGAAACCATAGATTGCAAAAGTTGGAGAATGATGTCGAGTAAGTCGAGTAGAATGCGAGTCATGTCAATTGCAATCTTCGATCGAGTCAAGTTAGTCAGGTAGATTGAGTTTGAGTTTGTGTTCGAATTGGATTAGAGTTCGAGTTTGGGTTCGAGTTCGAGTTTAGATTCAAGTTTGGATTCGAGTTATAGATATTTCTTATGAATGTATTTAACTATTGAAATTTTAAGTTCGGGAGAAATCGGGCAACTGTTGTAAATGGACGACAGGATTTGTGTCTTTTTTCAAGACAATTGCCATTAATAACTCCGTTAAGTAATCTAACATGAATAGGCAAGCACTCGCTTTCTCCGGCTCCCTGAGACTCAAGAGAATTGAAACCGCTTAAATCTATATTAATTTAGAGTCCTTAAATATTTATTATTGTTGTTTAAATTGTATTTATATTGTTTATATTTCTCGAGAGGGTTTTATAAAAAAAAATTAATATTATTTAAAAATAAATATCGAGGGTGATTTATAATATTTAGAGTTTTTATGATGATATATTTTGGTTTTAGTGATAAAATCTAGTTTTTAAAAGTTTATGGTATTTTTTTGAAAACTGCTGCTTTTGGAAACTTGGTGGTATTTTATTAAAATTTTAATCTTTCCTTTTAAAATTATAGTTTCATTATTTGTTTGTATTGAAAATACGGTTTCATAATTTTTATATAATTTTCCAAAGTTTGATTTGTTTTAAAAAGTCGTATTTCATTTAAATCATATTTTCATTCCTTTCGAGATCGAATTCTCCGTGAGAAGCTCTGCATCTCGCTCTATTATTCCAAGGATGTGTGATGATCCGCACCATCCATTAGCAAGTACCCTAACGAGGGTTGTAGAGATGCAATTGCAAAAGGCGGTAAAAATATCAATAAAAATATATTTTTATAAAGTGATGGTATTTATTTGAAAAACGTATTCTTTTAAATTAATCATATATCTAAACATTGTGTTATGAATCAAAAGTGTGCGTGTGCGGTAGTTCGTTACCCCGTGAATTTCCTAGAGCTATATATGCTAGTTATCGAAATAACGATTATACTATAGTTCATGGTATTTTTCTGAAAAAATAGTTATATGATTATTTCACATGGAATTTTGGTTACAAAAAAAAAACAAATGATATGAATATTGATTTGAAGTGATATTGGGGTGATTATGTGACATATTTACCTATCAAGAATGATAAAAACTTATAATGTTAACTCCATTTTGTCGGTATGATTTTGAGATAAAAAGAAAAGAGGGAGAAAGGATTTACTGGTTGCGTAGCGTTAACAAGAGGGTAAGGAAGAGAGAGGGGGTCTTCTTGGCGTCGCGGTAGCGTCGGGAAAGCTCCGGTCGCCGAGATTGGATCGCTACTCCTCTTGGCTTGCTTAACTACAGTTCGCACTTAGAGAATTTTGAGAATTTTTGATAGGGATTTTGCAGAATGGGGGAGAGTTAGGGAATGGGTGAATTTATAGTGAAGAATTTAGTGTATGAGAATTAAAAATTTTGAATTAAAAAAATTATAATGGTGTTAATGAGAATTTGAATGGTCTCTGGTTGAATGCAGAGTAATCAAACGATACAGGGGAATAGTAGGGAGTCAAAGAGACGTGTGGAGGCAAACGGAGCTAGATGAACCTCCGATAGTGGGTGATTTGAGGGTTTGGGCAGTCGGATCTTGGCGATTTTCCTCGAGATTCGTGCCATGCGTTTTAATCAGTGTTAACTCCTCATTTATCCTGTTTGATTTTTCTGAAAATTTTCGATTCTCCGTGTATTGCACGTGCAACTCTCGGGATTCTAAAAATTTAAAAAGAAAAATATTAAAAATAAATGGGACTGATGGGAATCGAACACACAAGTTATATAACAGCAATAGAAAAGCTTAACTAATGAGTTACAAGTTGTTTCTTTCTTTTATTGAACAAAAATAACTTATAACTCCTAAACATGTTGAAATACCCGTTCTATATATTAAACAAGTTAATTTTGTATACCCGTTCTATATATTAAACAAGTTAATTTTGTACATGGGTTTTCAGAGCCGCTACAGTGGGCAGGTGGTTTTCTAGGACGAGGTGAGCGACGGGGTTCTGATGTATGTGTTGATTGATTAGACACAAGTTCATTTTGTATTATTCCTTGATCATATATTTCAATTGTTATATTTGAATCAGGTGCGCAATTAGAAATAGATAAAGGGAGAACCGTGATATTATCATACGGGGTTTTAGATTTAGACGATGATTGAAAGGGAAAATTATCTTCTTGAAATACAACATCAGGACTTGTAAAATAAGAGTGAGTTTGCAAATCATAAAGCTTGTAAACCTTTTGGCCATATGGATATCTAACAAAAATACATCGTCTTACTCGTGATGCAAATTTATCATGTTGTAAATGACTAGTAAATGCATAACATAGTGGCCCAAAAACTCTTAAATGATTATATTGTGGCTTTTTATTAAAAAGAGTTTCATAAGATGTTTTATCCTTGAGAAGTGGAGTAAGGGTTCGATTTATTAAATATGCGACAGTTAATACACAATCACCCCAAAATTGAGTAGGAACACCAGGTTGAAAACGTAAAGCACGAGCAATATTGAGAAGATGACAATGTTTTCTTTCAACAATACCATTTTGTTGGGACATAGCAACATAAGAGTGTTGATGGATAATACCAAATTCTTTAAAAGGGTTTTGAGTATTTCTTGAAAAAAATTCTGTACCATTGTCACATTTATTGGAGTCATCATTGGAGGAAAAAGGTATTGTATCCTTCAACTTGTTTAACCTCTCCGAAGAAAGATGTCCCATTCGATTTTGTCATAGAATAGATGAATTTATCGTAGAAAGAAGAGAAGTTGGATGATTTCTAGTCAGAAAATGATACAAACCACCGTGTTCATGTCCCATGTCAATCACCTTCTTCGTCGAAAGGTCCTGAAAAATACAATGATCAGGATAAAATATGATAGGACAATCTAGAGTTTGAGTAAGTTTGCGAACGGATAATAGATTAAATCTGAATGAAGGAACGCATAAAACATGAGATTTTAAAAGAAAGTTTAGTGAAACCAACACATGATATGAAGGATATGCTTCCATTTGGTAAAATGATTGTATTGAAAGACGGAAAACGAGATTTAATTGATGATAGTATCTTAGGATCAACAACCATATGATTGGTTGCACCGGTGTCAATTATCTACATAGAAAAATGAATGACAGAAGAAAGTAAACAACTTGAGTTATCTGTATGATTAGCCTTGTGTGATAAAGACTCTTTTATGTCATTGGTGGATACTAATTTATTCTAAAGATCCTTTCCAAGTGCTGCATTTGAGATGGGATTGAAGACTTGCTATTGAGAGAAGAGGTGGAATAGATTGATGAAGGGGCATATGCCATATTATATTTGAAAGTTGAGAGAGAGAGAGAGAGAGATTAACGCTCCGATACCAAGTTAAATTTGAGAGAAATTTGGTAAAGAAACAAATATTTTCATTCATCCATATGAATTACATGGTTACATAAATAGCATTTTTACAACTGTTTGGACATATATCTAACAAACAAATAACAAATCTAATCATATAAAACAAATAAAAAACAAAAGAATCAAATCTTCAACCATATGATATTCTATCAACTGACAATCATATTCTCAACATATCAAATATTCAACAAATAACAAAGCAAGGGTAGTTGATACCTAATCCTCACACGTACCAAGCTCATAAATACAGGATCATGCATCTCTTCCTTGTGGATAACAAAAGTCTTGTTTTAATTAAAATTCTTTTATGTGTTTCTTTTTTTCTAAAAGCTTCACGCACGATCGTACTCAACAATAACAATAATGAGCTTATGGATCTAAGATCATTTGCACTTAACAACAGAAAAGTTTTACCACAGGCCACGCCATATAATAGAAGGAACAATTTTTCAAGGATAAAATAACACGTCTTTTTTTCTACCTTCTTAGATGGCTTGTATTATACTATTGATGACTAAGTTTGATTTACAGCGAGCATATTCTCACAGTGATCATAGGTATTTAAAAATTGTTTATTATCTATATAACCGCCGCTCAGTGCTTCGCCGCTTCCCGTTTGAGTTTGGAGGAGCGGATGGGTTAAGGATGGCTCCCGACTTACTTATTATTTTTTCAAAGTATAAAGGCTGTCACTGCTCTTTTTTTTAATTATAAACCGAAGAAATGGTGGGACCTCTTTTAATTCTTTTTTTTAATTACAATGGTGGGCCCATAGCTGCCAAACAATGGTTTCACACCGCTCATCTCTGAACACACATCGAAATATGGTTTGATAACAAAACCAAGGTTTCACAACGCTCATCCGAACTGGCCCTTAACCGGTTCCCCCAACACCCATTTGTACCGGTGGTTATAGAGGTTATCACCATGCTTACCTACTGAACTTGTAACTGAATATTTATTAACTGTCGTGAGCAGAGGCGTCCTAAGGGGCAATTTTTTTTTTTGAATTTCTTCTTCATCTATGAACTGATATTTTGTTTTCGTGCACATGTGTGTATGTGGGTGAGTATGATCATGGACAAGGCGTCAAAGTGACACAGAAAAAAATTAGTGATCGGTAGCTTTGATATCACTTGATGCGGGGGAGGTTGGGTCGACGTCGCTGACGAGATAAAGGGCTGTTTGAATCCATAAGCGATTCGATTCCATATTTTGAATCCACAAAGTTGCCTCGAATCCATCCATGACAACCGGAATCCGTTGAGTTGAAGAAAACTTCAATATTAATTATCAAAATCTTGAGAAGAAAATAAGACCAGTTCTTCCTTTATATAGTACTGCAAAAGTTTAACCTCTAGATAAAAAAGCCAATAGAAAGAAGTTAAATGCTTACTTCAAATAACTAACTTATTCCTATTCTATGAAACCCTAATTAAAAAGAAATATCATACACTCTTCAAAGGTAAAATAATATCAAAAATCTAAAATTCTTAAATATTCAATTAAAAAGGGAAAAAAAATCTTATTCTAATTATTTCCACTAAATGTTACCTTATTTGTGACCTTCATTGTCCTACATCACAAAGTTATGAAATGGCCTTTAAAATTCATATTACAATGCTCCAACTTTGAAAAGTTACGGGAAATAAAAGAAATGGTATATTCTCAATGCTTCAAACTAAACGTCGAAAACTATTAAATGTATTACTAAAGTTAGGATGAGCATTAAGAAAATATATTTTAAATTTCAATATGCTCCTTTTGGGTCAAGACCTAGACTTTGCATAGTGGTAACTTTTCTTAAACCGCAATTAAATGACGAATGCGGAAAAATTGAGCCTGAGTTGCTCTGATACCAAGCCAAATATTTCTTCGAGGACATCAATGCCTTATACTAAGTCGTTAAAAGAAAATATTTTTTTATTGTATTAGAAACCGTATCTTGTGGATGAGGAAAAGACACAACAATTGATGGCCATAAAGTATTTGTCTTCTAGCTTGTAGGCTTATATGAAGGACAGTTGGAGCTTATATTGAACTAGATTGATTAATTATATGCAATTCTACATAGTGCTTAATTATTTTTAAACTTATCTTAACGAACTATAAATCAAACCATCCACAATAATTCTTAGTTTCTATCATGAGCAATGATGGCACGTTGATCTCACAAGCCCTTATAATGCTTAAAATTATCTTATATAACAAGGACAATAATGCGTGTATTTTAAGACAATCGGTGTGGTATTCACTATATGGCGATGATATTCTAAGTTTTCTTCTCAAATATATAATCACCACGTGGATTTCTCTATCATATGTTGTCTTATTCAAAGTCTCAATTCCAAAAATAGTGGCCTAATATATATAAGAGAATCTGTGCATACTAGTTGTTGTTTTTAACATGTGCGACTCGCGATAATATGCGAAGAGTTATTAATAGAAAATGAACTGAGATGCAGATGTATTTATTTTTAGTTTTATAACAATATAATTCGAATCCAGAACCTTGTGAGCCGGTGTTGTCAGCATTAGGCATGTTAATCCTCCGCTAATCCGAGCTGACTCGGTATATGCATCCGAATTTTATTTCCGTTGATTACCATGTCTGAATTCGCATTCACATCCGCTAACAGTAAGGAACACTTATATCCGTTTTATAACCGCATTTGATATGTTTGGCTTTATTGGTATAAACTTTTCCAATAATCATTTCATAATATATCACTGCATCCAATTTTTACTAGATATAGATAAGGTAACTCTTGCATCCAATCCGTATCCGATCTGTTTCCATCCCTAGCCAGCATTAAGCCCAGTTAATGAAGCGAATCAATGGCGAATCGATTCGCTTTGCTTCGTGACGAAGCGAAGCGAATTCACTTCGTGGTGACGTAGACGAATTTGGCGAGGCGATCAGCCTCGCCCCTCACGAATTGGCGAAACGAGCGGGTTTCCAACTTTTCCGGCGGTGCTTTGTCATAGTTCGTCTCGTCTAACTGGCCTCGCCTCGCCTTGAGAATCACCATGAATCGGCAAGACTCGCCGCGAATTCGCCTTGAACTTACCGTCCAACGGTCACAAACAGCCGTCTGCTCGACGAATCGCCCCGCCTTGAACTCGCCGTCCAACGGTCACAAATGACCGCCTGCTTGACGAATCACCTCGCCTCGTCTTGAAATTCCCATCCAACATCTCTTAATGGTCGGATCTAGACGAAGCGACATGAATTTTGATTCGCCTTGTCTCGTCTCGTCTCGTAACGGCTAGAAACGGGCAAAAAATTCAACCCCCACCCCCACACCCACAAAAAAAATCCTATAAAAACCCCCAAACCCTATTTCTTCTCATTCCAAACTATTTTCTCTTCCAAAAAAAAAAAATTTCTCATCTCTCTAGAAAAGAATGATCTAAATCTTCTGATACTATTGTAGCAATTTCCATCTTTCTAAATAATAGAAGCTCCGATCCGATCTTCCAACATTCTGACTTTGAGTTTTCGAAACTCCGAGCCTCCGATCGACCCATTGTTCTCTCTTTCTTATTTCTTGTTTTTAATTTATTATTTCTAATTTTCTACTCTAACACACTTTTTTTTAACATTTAGTTAAAATATTGATATTGAGGGTTTATCCAACACGCATCAAACTCAAAATCATCATCCCGAACAACAAGCAGAAGGATCCACCCATACATCAAGAGAACCTAAAAAACGCATGCCTATTAGTGGTGTTTGGAATCACTATACAATTGAATTTAGGGATGGTGTTAGATACGCCGTTTGCAAATATTGTGACAATGTATATAAACACAAGGATAGTGCCGGTACCGGTAGTTTGAATAAACATGCAAAAAAACACTTAGAAGCCTCCGCCCAGTTCGTCCACTACACAAACACAAATTGGTTTCACCGGTCAAAATCTTTTTCAATATAATCATGATTTAAATGTTTCAAAAATGGCAAAATATGTTATGACAGATGAACAGGTTCTCGGATTCGGAGAAAGCGCGGCTTTTGAGCGGTACGTTCAAACGGCGTTGCAATCGGCATTCAAAAGGGTTCCGAGAACTATACTTAAAAGTCATTATTTTAGCATCTACAACGATGGTAAACAAGTATTAATTGTTGCTCTTGCTTCTTTAGATACCGGTATTTCATTAAATTCTAATATTTGGACGGGTAAAAGGAAACTTCTCTAAATCTGTATTACTGCACCTTAGATTGATTTTGACTGGTTTTTGCAAAAAAAAATTATTGCTTTTAGACAATTTCCATACCCGCACAATGCTTTTCATATAACGTCTGAAATTGGATTTATTTTAGAAGAATATCATCGTGTAAATACAATTTTTTTCTATTTCTTTCAATAGTGATAATAACAATAATTCTGCTTTTGCTGAACTCATTAGGCTATGCAAACCAATTTGCAGTGGTCGTTTTTTCATGTTCGTTGTGCATGTCATATATTTAACCTTGTTGTACAGGAGGCATATATCATATGTATTACAAATATTCAAACAATTAAAAATGCATGTAAGTTTATTAAAAATTCTGGAAAAAGAAAAGATGAATACAAAACTAGATGCCTAACTGCACGTGTAAGGCCGTCTCTTAAAATAGATGTGGGCACTAGGTGGAATAGTATATATGACATACTTCGTATTGCATTAAAGATCACATTATTAGTAACATCCGATCATTAGGCGTTTGCAGATCATTTTAAAGATTTTCTTATGACTTTTAAAATAGCAACCGAACGGTTTTATGCTATTTATACATTCACTTCTCATATTTTTATCTCTGAATTGTATAATACAACCAATTGTTTTGCTTGTCGTGTCGAAAATCCAATACGTCACCATCCAATACTTACTCCAATACTTACTATGCTAGCTAAGATTTCTAAATATTTTTCTGAAATTTCAATTATTTACTATTTATGTTTGGTAATGGACCCTAAAATTAAATTAGAAGGTTTGGAGTCTATTTTAACCGGGTTCCACACGGCCATGGGACATAGTGTAGATATTGATACTTATGTTAGTATCGTTAGAAGTAATTTAGATGAAATGTTTAATTTGTATGTTGCACGATTTTCTTCTGGTAGAACTAGTAGACCACTGTTTTCAACTCGTTCATGTGTTTCAACTCTACTTTTAGCGTTTATTCAACAGAAGAAAAGGACAAAAGGCTCGGTAGCCTCATCATTGTTATCTTTAAATGAGTTATCAATATTTTTACAAACCGAGTCAGATGTAGATTTAACTATAAAGGATTTTGATATTTTAGCCTGGTGGAAAAGCCACGGACATTTGTATCCGGTGCTTTCTACTATGGCCCGTGATTTACCAACCATTCCAGTGTCCACAGTAACGTTGGAATGTGCTTTTAGTACAGGTGGTAAAATATTAAGCGAGAAGAGATGCAGTTTGGCGCACGACACAATGAAGTGCATGGTTTGCTCGCAAGATTGGGAAGCAGCAACCGTCAGGAAACAAAATGCAATTATTTTGGACTTGATTATCTATCTGAGGAAGTTACAGGATCGAATGAGACCAACACCGAAGGAGAAGGAACCACAACCGGCGCCGACGAGTAGTGAGTAAGATTTGTAATAGTAGAAAAAAACTATGTAGACCATATTCCCTCTTATTGAGATCAATATTTGGGAGGGATACATAGACAGCCCGAGTGGATTTGGTTTTTAATGTAAAAAAAATAACAAATTGTAATTTGATTAAGATTTCTTTTAATATAAAAACTGGATAAAATTTCAAAATTTTAAGCTTAATTTTAATTTTTAAAAGAAAAAAAAAAACAAACGAGACGAAAAATTTGCCAGGCTCGGCGATTTTGCTTCGCCTCGCCTCGCGAACCGGTGAGACAAAATAGCGTAACGAGTGGGTTCTGGCTTCGTTATTATTGCCCTCGTCTCGTCTCGTCTAACCGGCGAAACGAGAAAAATTCGTTTCGCCGGCAAAAGGAAACAAACGAATTCCGAAATGAGTTGCTTCGGCTCGCTTCATCGGCCACGCCTAGCCAGCATGCTAATTCATTTCTACGGAACGGTCAATTCCTTGCATTTTCTTACAAGTACAAATGGCAGTGACATTAGGTTTTAATCAATCATGTGCTCATGAGAACCTTCAATCATCATTTTGATAATCCATATGGCCATTCGAACATCTCAAGGAATAACATGAACTGTTTAGTGCCCATTGAGGTCGCTTAATCATGATTAATCACTTAACTAAATTCCAGTATCAGCAACAGCCTGGATGACCAAGTACCTATAAACTCTAGTTGACCCTATAGTTTATAATAATCAAGGGGGAGAAAAAACAATTTTGAGGGCCATCAAGCAATTAAACTCCCATTGGAAAATCCCAGAACCTCAAAAGGATGAAATAAAATAGAAAATAAAAAAATATTATGATCACACGGCTTCTTTTCTCAGTACACATTTTAAGTCAATTGCACCAAAAAACCAAACAATTCTCCAAGAAAAATAAGGAATCATGAAGCACCATGGAAAGCCGCGTTGTATTGACATAACACGAATATTTCTAACAACATAATTTTGATAGAATAATTCACACCCATGACTCTGTCACCATCAGCACGTCCAAGTGTTCTTTTCCTCAAGCAGGCCACTCAAACTGCACAGCCTTTTATCATAAGGTGAAAACATAATTTCTGAAACAAAATCTGCTCCAGCTTTCACTAAAATAAACAGCAAGAAAAGCGAAAGCTTAATGAAGTCCTAATCTTTTGCATTCAGGTAACTGGATAGCTGACTCATGGCGCCCAAAAGGAGTGGACGAGATATGCAATGTCATCATCAACAGCTCCGAATAATTGATCTAAAACATGTCGATGACAGGGGAAAAAAGGATGATGAGACAATAATTTATAACAAAAGCGTTTCAAAATTCTTACAATAAAACAGAAGAGCACTATCCTTGGCAGCAATTAGGTGATGAGCATTGTCGCATGGAGTTCAAAATAACATCACAATAAGCACAGGCTAAATTTCACTGAATTACCCTTAACTAGCGTTGTTTCCCACTAAACTACCTTAACGATTTTATTTTATGCTAAACACAAACCCCTAGATCGGGCAGGACAAGCCTTCTCAACTCTCAAGTGCGTGATCGGTCCAAATTTAATTAAAATCATGTTACACAAGTTAATTTATTTTTCGATTTAAAGAACTTTTTTGGAATCATCTACTTTATCATGTTTCTTTGCATGTAGGCATGTAAATTACAATGCGTGTATAATATATGATACTTTAAGATTTTATCATAAATTATGTATTTATAAACTATACAGAAATAAATATGTTTGCGGTTCATAGTAGACTAAACAGATATGTCCAATATGTAAGTAGACATTTCCGATATTGACACCCGATATGCCAAGTATTGACATCCGCTATGCCCGATATTGACATCCGAAATGAATGTCAAATATTAACTCGTATCGCCGAAATGTCTGATGTCCGCTATTCAATATTGAAAACATCCATCCAATGCATTCCCGATATGCAATATTTGATACATTGAAACTATTAATGGGTTTTGGTCCCCCCCCCCCCACACACACCCAGAACACCCTTCGATGCTGTATGTTGAGGGATAAAAATTAAGGTAGTTAACCAAATAGCGCCTATAGTTACGGGTTGTGTGGTGGAATTTTAGCCTTATGCATAAGCAGGAAATAATACCATCTGTAAGTGAGCCAACTATAAAAATTGAGAGCTTACTTATTGTGGCTCATCTTCAGGCATCATGTCACCACCAATACTGCGCTGTGCCAATCGATAGTACAATATGCCCATTGTCGCCATACATGCCCTGCGCATAAAGACAGGTCACTGGAATCAGTTTAATCATCTTGTTCCATTTTTATTTTATGAATTGCAAGACACACCATAAGGTATACAGATGATAGCAATGCCCTGCCATCAATTAAAAAACTCTTCCACATTTTATACACATGATATGTTATAAAATATACCCTCAACCCTCACCATAATTTGGGAGTTTTGGTGTAGCGCAGGGACATTAAGATGTTCTCTTGGCCACCTAGGTTAAAATTGGGGGTATAAGCTGAAACTGCATGACCAAAAAGGTTGGATTATCTATTACAATTTACAACTAGCTATTAAGGCTCTATCAGGCATGCTCGCTTGCTAGTTGCCTTAGCTAGAAATTTGGCACGTAGTCATAAGCCGATAAGGTTTACGTCAAGTTGATAGACACCCAAAAAAAATGTCTCTTTCCAAATTTCTCAAGTTTGAATCATGCACCACAAATTCCGCATTATAATATGAACATGAGCCATTAATACTATCACAAATTCCATGCTTCAATCAAATCCCTCAACCCAAACAGTAAAGATATAAGTTGAGTAATATAAGCTTAACCTAACTTGCCACACTGTGAGGATAGACAGAAATATAGTTTCTAATGGGTTTTCTTTTATCAGGAATTACCAATCTGAATACTAGTTGGATTGCTTTCGCATTACCGTTAATGTTTTTTCACAGCGTCAACCTTTGATGTGACCAAAATGATTGCAGCAACTTCAAATCATGCAGATTAGTAAGTCAGCGTCAGGCACAATGAATGAGAGCCTGCTAGGCTGGCTTATATTAAGGAACCAATTAACTACTAGGAGGATAGCTCAGTTAATAATGCAAACTCAAGTTCAATTAATCAACCTAGTAATTTTCAAAATATTAAAAGAAAAAAAACAGAAAAAGGGCAATACCATACTACCAAATGTAGAGTTTATATAGGCAGAAACCAGAGGGAAACCTATATTAAAGAAGGCGATGGAAAAGAGAAAGCATCTCTTTCTCTAAGTTTCATTTCCCCCACTTCTATTGCCCTTTCCCCTAAAGAGCTGGCAAATAAATGGAGTCTGGGAAAAGACAAGGCAAAACTGAGATTTTATCATTAAAAAAATACATTGTTATTAAATATTGTTATATATAATATAAAACCATACTACAAGATTTTGAGCTTGATTCAAGCTATTTTTGTCCTTTTTGCGGAAAATTAGACTCCGCCCCTTACATCTTAGGTAAATTCAAATTTGCCCCTTATTTCTTAAGAAATCAACGTCCTCCTTTTTCATGCACATGCATGAAAAATTAGCATTTGCCCCTTATTTCTTAAGAAATCAAGCTCCTTTTTTCCTGCACATGCATGGAAAATTAATCCTTGGCCCCTTTAAATTTCCCATTTCAAGCTCCTATGGGAAAAGACCCCATTTCAAGCGCTTTTTTTTTCTTTACTTGCCTAGAAAATTTCATTCCCGATATTATATTTCTTTACAAATAATACTCCCCTTTCAACACAACAAGAATAGAATTTGCTTGATCGGAAAATTTACAAATGACTCAATTTCTTCTTGGGAAAAATTGCAAAGTAGCTGAAAAATTCTATCAAATCATCCATTATTACTTTGTATATGTACATGCATGGAAAATTAGATGAAGCTTGGATATCATTTGAAAAATTACAATCAACACTTAAACTATTACTTTGTATGCGTTTTCATCGATCGGATATGCCCATCCACTATTACTTTATATATGTACATGCATGGAAAATTAGATGCGGGTCGGATATCCTATGAAAGATTGCAACCAACACTTTCACTATTACTTTGTATGCGTTTTCATCGATCGGATGCGGATCGGATGTAGATGTTATCATATTCGTATCATGTGGTCGTAAGCAGATGTAAATATGGATATGGATAATTATAAGAAAATGCATATATAATAGATCGGCTACCAATAAGACTATAAATATATAGTAAAAGTTATATACAACTTTAAAAAAATATATTAAAAACAGTGTGTTGAATTATATAATATGAAATTTGGCAAGAGAAGAGTTCGTGATTATGTGAAGATAGCCATCGTCTGGAGGAGGACGGAGGTCGACAAAAATCAGTAATGATAGTAGGAAGATTCCAGAGAAAATCTCTCCAAATTTCAAATGCAATCAGCGATGATGGCAGAAATTTTCAAATGCAATGTCATTGGTTGAATACATGCAATGTGTAGAAATGTGTAAAGACAAATACTTTTATGGAATTGTTTTGAGAGAAAAAAGAAATTTTCTAATTGTTTCAAGAGAATTTAGGCCAGGCTTGAAAGATTTGCCTGCAATAAAATTTAATTATGATTCTGGTCATCTATGCAAGAACATATTTTTGGAGCAACTTCCCATGCCCGTGCATGGAATGGGGGCACCCACTAGTTTTCAATTATATTCAGTCAATAAAAAAATTCAAAAATAAAACTGTCCAAAAAATATATATGCATATTGAATAGAAATTTACCAGCGAATTGCTATTCACGGTTATTGTCATTCTACAGGAACATTGTGATAACCACATCACAAAAGGTCTTGGCAAAAATATCATTCTAGAGTCCTTTGTCTTTTTTATTAGCTTTCCATTTAAATGAGAACCCCACCCAAGCCATTAGTATCCTAGACCAGTGGATGTGCCTATATCTATATAATCAAACCCAGGAATTAGGACTGGGATACCCCATAGCTTACGTCTATTAAAGCAAGTTCACCCCAAACGCAGTCAGAAAACCGATGACAAGGTAAGACTAGTAGTACTCCTAACTAGAGTTCTGTTCTCAGGGATCAGCATGCTGGTAAGAATCCACCCAGCAAGTTTACCAGCAGAAGGCTTTGATGCCCCTTCAACCCCTCGATTTTAAAAATATTATTCATACCCTTCTTAACATACCTAGAAGTTGGTAATTATCCAGAAACTTGAGAAGATTCGTTGTGGCTAATAATCACATGAGCATGAATCCAGAAAATTTAATAAAACTTTGGACAGCCGAACCGGGGGGGGGGGGGTTGGTTTGGGTTCCATAGGATTGTAAGATGGACATGAATTTGTCTTTAAAAAGGTAAAAGAAAGGCAGGATATGCGGTTGTGACGGAACACATGACGAGCTGCAGCTCTATTACCAATTAATCCTTCTCGATTTCAATCAAGCAGCATACTTGTTACTATAATTAAAGTTTGTTGCGAAATCAGTATTAAGGACAATCAAATATTTCACGAGTAAACCACTATGGAAGTAATATTAAAGTTCTGATATTAACAGTTAGAATAGAATTCAAATTTATAGGAGATTGGACTCATGTGGACTACATGTAAAGATATGTGAAAGATGAAGACAGGTTCGGATATACTTTGGGGCAAGTCAGAGAACACTAGAGGCGAAAATGTAAAGGGGCCAAGTTTTCTTTCATTCTTTATGTTTCTTTCTTCTCTTTATCTTTACTCTTCCCCAAAGAGCTGGTCCTTAAATAGAAGTAATGGACATGAAATAAACATAGAAAAGTCCTGAGGAAATTTTCAAATGAAAATGACAAGCATAGCATACAAAGATATATCAGCACCAGATGTCCTGAAATTAAGAAACTGAATAGAACATAGGTAAAGCTCCACATCGAACTGTGAAACTGTTTACTATTCACAAATTTTACGGTTCATCCCAATTGAAATCCAGAGTTACTGCATTCTACATCACACTTTGATAACCAAATTCCAAAAGATATCTCGTCGAATAACAATCTAAAATCCTACCTTAGACTTTAAACCAGACGATCCTAACCATTTAAAGACTCTAATTCCAGTCCACCGATAGTTCCTAAATCTAATTATCAAACTTCAAGAAGCAGTGTGGAAATGCCAACACCTTAGGCTTCTTAAATCAAAATTATATCAAAACCAATCAAAACATACTACCTAATAAGTTTAAAAAAAGAAAAAGAACTTTCTACCTAGATAATAAGTCATTAGGAAGGGCGGCATCATTTATCAGAAAAGAAACGGACAACATAACGAGGAAACCTGTCCTCGTGGACCTGTTGCCACCCTTGAAACATTGGAATCAATGTATAACAAGCAATCAATTGCAGAAATAGCTAAGCAGCCTAAGCCACATCAAACTTTCAATAAATCTAAGTCTAAGAAGGACAAGCATATGCTGAATGAATAAAGCAAAAATATTGATTATTAAAAACTTGTTTTCGATCACCACGGTTGGAAAAGAGGTGGAAAGAGTATGAGTCAAAAAAATATAAAAAAAGATGGAACGAATATGAGAGACAGAGGAAATACATGAGTGCCATTGTGAGTAAAATTTTTCTGGGGTCCATTCTAGACAGTCTTTGGTGTCGGCGCCCTTCTGGAACTTCATCTTTGCGTTGAGGTGCAGTCACGGGTAGAGTAGGCAGTGCACTAGACCAGAATGGAAGCAGGAATCTTAAGAACTTATGACGGAAGGAACCTGCATTTAAATTTGAATTATGTATTAGTATGAGAGGTTCCACAGTAACCCCTGTTCTAATCCAGCATTAGGTATCAAGCGTCATTAACAAGTAGGCTTAGTTTGCACATCTTTAACATTGCGTGCAAAATTTTTGCGAAGCAAGCAAATTATTTAATATATTAATACACAAAAACTCCCAAGAACTATCATGCTCATTAGGCAGATTAAATATTCAATAATCTTGATCTGCCGATAAGACAGCCAAACATCGGACAACTGAGGTTTTACAGTAACCCCTGTTCTAATCTTGCAAGACACTCCACCACTAGGTGGCAGGTCTTCCCCAATATCGACCAAATATGTGGAGCAATTTCCATCGGACCTAGGGACCCACCCCTCACTCCCCAGCACCCAAAAATGCTTATTGGCTGTGCAAGAAAGAAAAAAGACACGTGGGCTTAATTTGTGCACGTTGCGTCTTTTAACTTGTGGGCTTAATTTGTGCACTTTGCGTCTTTAACTTGTGGGCTTAATTTGTGCATGTTTAGCATAGCATGCAAAAAATTTGCAAAGCAAGCAAATTATTCATTATATTAGTATGCAAAAACTACCAAAACCACATCAACTGTTATGCTTATGCTCATTAGGCAGATCAAACAGTCAACGATCTTGATCTGCCGATAAGACGACCAACGGTCGGACAACACTGTCATACTAAACAGCTTTGGCTATATATATATATATATATATATATATATATATATATATATATAGAGAGAGAGAGAGAGAGAGAGAGAGAGAGAGAGAGAGAATAATGAAGAAAAGAGACCCTAGGAGACTTTTTCGTCAGATGGCGTCAAAGAACTACACCCTCCACCGTTTTATTCGACGGTCGTCATCCATCATCTTCATCTTCATCATTGAAGATGTGGGTATACTGAATTTCATGTGATTTTACTATTTTTTCACCTTGAATCAGCAATGTATAAAGTTCTATTGTCGGTAAACCGTTAATTTTGCACCCACTAATTTAACGGTGAAAAAGTGGTGGAATCACTTGAAATTTGGTGTATCCACATCTTAGATGACGAAGATGATGGATGCCAATCGTCGAAAAAATAGAAAAAATCGAGAATGTATTTTTTCTATGCCACAGGAGGAAATTCCCTCCCATGGCATCTTTCCTCCATTATTCTCATATATATATATATATATATATATATATATATAGAGAGAGAGAGAGAGAGAGAGAGTAATGAAGAAAAGAGGCTCTAGGAGGCTTTTTCGTTAGGTGGCGTCAAAAATCTATATCCTCCGCCATTTTTTTCGACGATCGGCATCCATCGTCATCTTCTTTGTCATGTAAGATGTGGATATACCAAATTTCATGTGATTCCACCACTTATTCACCGTTGAATTAGCAATGCAAAAAGTTCTATTGTTGGTAAACGGTTAATTTTGCACCCACTAAATCAACGGTGAAAAAGTGATAGAATCACATGAAATTCGGTGTATCCACATCTTACATGATAAAGATGAAGATGATGGGTGCCGATTGTCGGAAAAAATCATGGAGGGTGCATTTTTTCGACGCCATAGAAGGAAATTCCCTCCTATGGCATCTTTCCTCCATTATTCTCTCTCTCTCTCTCTCTCTCTCTCACACACACACACACACACACAACTAACAAGAAAAATGATCATCAAAAACCGCTTTTAATCTCATCCACATACAGCTTCCTCTGATCCAGAAAAATAAAGGTTTCTCATTATTCCCGCTGATGAGCAAATAGTAGTCTGCAGTAACCAATGCTTAGAATGTCGTGGAGGTACAGTTATATCAGCAATGTGCTTGTTACTTTATAGACCCTTGTCCACATGTTAAGAACTTTATCGCCCAACATGTAGAAAAGGAGAACAATAAGATATATCGACTACAGGGAGACAATTCACTTCGGTAATACCAACTGTACTACAAGCAAAGAGGAGATTTTCCTCAAGTTCAGCCTGACCTTATATAGAGAAGAATGGAAACGGGTTAGGTTGATTCAAGCGGAATCCAGAACTCTGAAACAACACATGCTACAGAAACTAAACAGACAGGACTTAAATTTGCCACCAACACAAGCCAAAGTGTGGCACAACTTGAACCGAGTTGAATTTATTTGCCATTCTTTCATAGTTTGATATTACCACCTTGTGCAATGATACGTTATAGAATTCTGGACTTGTCGTGCATCAAGATTTAAGACGTTCACATACTTCCACAGAGAAAATTCATGAATTAAAAGAAAGTTCAAAGCTTAATTTCAGAAAAGTCCAATTGAAACCTGAATTATAATTTCTGAACCAAAAGAAATATGAATTTAAGTTGAGTAGCAAAAACCCAGATTGAGAAGGCCATCATAACGTAAGTACCCAAACAATAATGATGATAAACCCTAATCTCATTGGAAAACTGCAGTTACTAAGTACTGAGAGAATGAAACTTAAATTGGTAATTAGAGGTATCAAAAGCAACCATCTTTTGGCCAACGACTTGCACCTGCAAAGCATTGGTCATGCTTAGGTTTCTGTCAAAAAATTACCTGAACCAGCCTGCCCGTTAAAGTTTATCACCGGGTTGACCCGGTTAGCAGGTTCATGGGTTTACCTGACCCGTATCGAGAAACCAAAATGCAAGGAGACTTTTCATTTCATTTTGGCAGTTAATGAGCAATAAATTGTTCCAAATAAAAATACATTTTGAATACTAAACGGTTCTTAAAAATGTACATTTGTAAGTGAAAATTAGCACTATTTTCACTTCCTTGCCCTATTAATTATTAGGCTTAATTCCCAAAAAACTATCAAAAACTTAGGGGATGTGACAAGTGACTACCAAATTCTTTGAATTACTGGAAACTGCCAAGTGTATGGAAACTTGTAAAATTAATAGAAAATAAACTACCAAACTTGTTTAGTAAATATTCAATAAACTACCAAACTTGATTAGCAAATATTCGTTTACTAAATTTTCAATAAGCTACCAAACTAGTTTAAGAAAGTTTAAGGATGTCCATACATTTTGGTAGTTTTATGTAATTTTCAAAGAATTTGGTAGTTACTTGTCACAATCCATAAGTTTTTGGAAATTAAGCCTAATTATTATTATCTCTAATTAAGATATTTAAAAATATTAAATTCTAAAGTCTAAACGTGATTTTTTCTCATTAAATTGCAGAACCATCTTCAGACCTGCCATTGGCCTGGGGGGGAGGGGGGTTGTCTTTGCTGCATTCCTTAATTTTTTTGAAGCTAAAGTGGTTAAAAATAACATGTGTTTGCAACAATCACCGATGATTCTGGCTATGGTGTATGAAGGTGTCAAACCAGTGGGTGCAGGTCATTGGGAGCAGCAGGTCAAACTGGAAAATAACCCTGGAGTTAAGAAGGTGAACCATGAATGGATTGTCCATGAACAGGTTACCAGGAAAAATACATCATCAACAAGTTTAATTGAAGTCCAACCATTTTTCTAAATTTCTAGTCACTACATAATTGAAAATAAATACATAATGTAAATTATAGATGGTTATATTCTAGTTACTACATGATTAAATCCCAGTCACATACATATGTGCATCATTGATTAGATAACAATTGGAATCGTTGGATGATTGTTACAAACAAATGTAAATTTTTTTTACCACTTTAGCATTAATAAAATTAAAGAATGCACTAACGACCTGGCCCCTGATGCTAAGCAGGTTGAGAAAGAGAGAGTTGGTTTGAAGATGGTTTTGCAATTTAAAGAAAATATTGTTTAGACTTGGGAAGCTGAATGTATTTAAACATCTTAACTAATAATAATAATATTCATAAGAATCCCTTAGCATTCAAAATGTATCTTTATTATGAAGAAGTTACAATCCCGGACTGCCAAAATGAAATAAAAAGCTATTTAGGGATTTTTTTTTCAATATGGATCGGGTAAAACCCGATGATGAAAAGCCGCTTAGGCATTTTTTAATATGGATTGGCGAAAAGCAGCGAACCATCGGACAAGGTCAAATCAGTGACTTTCTAATAGAAAAGGCAGGCTAGGTATGGGTAATTCTTTGACAGGTTGTGAAAGCTAGACATGACCAATGCTTTGCAAAAGCGGGCAGTGTGCCAAACGGCTGGCACATTGTGCATGATATCATTATTTGTGTATGAAATTAGATTTTAACTATGTGACTAGGATTTAACTATCTAGAATTTAAAAAACGTTTTAAAACCTTTTCAACTATGTATAATATAATTTACATGTTAATTCGCTCAATATGCAGATTACATGAACACCCCAGCCTTATGACGGGCACAAAATTGGCACCCGTTTAACTCCAAGCATTTTTCATATGCGTGTTTGACCTGCCACTCACAACGGCCTGCCACTGGGTAGCCCACCCCACCCATTTGACACCACTAGCAGTACTCAGATTTTAACTGCTCTGCTACTTTGCAACAGAAGCAGCACCATACCACCATATGATCATCATCCACACCGTGAAACCACCATGTAAGGAATGAGCTCAGTTTGGGTAGAGGTTTTGGTGAACAAACAGAGCAGCAAAAGAAGAAGACGGAAATGCTTGTACTCATATTTATCGAGAACACGAGGCAAGTAGAAGAAATAGGGGTGTTGGTGAACATTCCATTCTGGAGAACCAGAGAGGACATAGGGGTTTAGTTAAAGAACAAATGTCAAACAAAGAGGAAGATAGAGAAAAACTAGGTATTTCATTCAGGAGAAGAGGGAAGCACGGTATTTATAGCTAGCTTGAAAGTTGATACAGGCTAAGGCTAAATGTATTTAATTTCAATTAGGGGTTAAGTACTTAAGCTTATTTGTAATGTTACTATTTGAAGTACTAAGTTAAGTTGGGTCGAGTTTGGTTGAGAGAGAACAACACCAACTCAAATACAATTCTAATTTTGGATCTTTAACCATTGGATTGAATACGGCTAACCGAATCCAATCCAAAGAGTAGGTTGGATACGTGTCAGTTTGGTTCTTTTAACCTAACTACATTGCACACAATGGAAAAAAAACAACAAAGCTACACAGTTAAAGCCTAAAATGGCAGAAATGCAATCTAGCTACTAAAAAAATTAATTCCGTATGAAATAAAAACAATGTTAGAAACATAGCATATATACTTTCTTGCACATAGTTCTCAAAAAACAAATTATTGATGAGAGTCGGGAATCAAATTAAACAAAGTACATTAAAGAAATCTAAAAAATGAAATTGATATTAGTCTGAAATTAAATTTGGCAAAGTGTGTGTGTGTGTGTGGGGTGGAGGGAGAAGCAAAACACGCATTCCATTCCGCAAGTCGTAGACACATGCTTTACAAATTAACAACAGGGCAAGTCCTGCAGCACATGTCAATGCATATGGGTCGACCCAAACTTAATGAATATTGCAGAGCAGACAGAGATACTAAAATGTTATCAATCTCACCTCATCACCTACTTGATATAATCTAAACTAATATTATCAAGTAAGAATACAGCATTCAAGTTATACCCTTCATGCTGGAGTTATCAGACTATGAAGGACATGAAACTAAAAGGAGATAATGCTACTTTGCTACTAAAAGAGAACGCAATTAACATAATAACCACACATGGAAGAGTTTAATCAATTAATGAAACATGAGGACTCTCCACAAGATACATGTGGTCCTTATATCTGAACTTAGGAGAGATATTCTCTATTTGATAAACTTAAGTTAGGACAAATTTGATTTAACATGAGGCAGCAGCATGATCACACAACATAACACGTTACTTTCAAATATGTGATGGTTGATTTGCAGCATATGCCTATTACCGCCACTAACGACAGGGACTCCAGCATAAGATTGAATGATATAAAGGGAAAAATTATGCACGATAACAAAAGCTACCCAAATGGGACGAATATGGGTTCATCAATTCTACCATCATATGTTATGCAACATCAATGTAAAGGTGACACAATCAAACTCCGCTGACTTACCCCTTCTAGTGTATTTTTTACGTTTTCCGTCTTCATCATCTGCATAATATGATATTTCAGAATTTAGTCTGTCGACATGGTGAGGACCCTTTCTTGTAGTGGCACCAGGCTGCACGGCATTAGACAACAACCCGTCAAGAGCATTATTTAAACCGACTGTTATAAACCCAAGAGCAGATAAGTGCATATTATGTACCGACAACTTTAGCTAAAGCTGTCTAAATGGATAGGGTGATTGGTTGATAGTCGATACATGGAAATTATGACAACGAAGTCACAAGTTTAAGGCATGCAACCAACAAAAAGGGAGGAGACCAACACTATTAAAAATTTGGGGAGATGGGTCCCATATGGTCACACCTTATAATCCCAAGAAAAAACATTAGATAAAGCTGTTCAAGGGATCGATTAGTCACCAAGATATTACTTACACCTGCAAGACTCTCGCTCTTCATGAATTTTGGATCATGCTCTGATGCAAATTGGTTCCCTACAGAATTGGGACCATCTATTTCAATGATCTCTGATTCTGAATGCTTAGAAGGATCCATGGAAATTGAAGATGATGGTAAGTCTGGCCCTCTAATAAGATCAACTGAACTGGAACCAGATTTCTCTGTATCCTCGACACCTGGTATGCGAGCAAGTGGATTTGAAGTAAAAGCTGGAGGTGGTGTGCGGGACTCTGCGGTTGGAAAAGAAACCAGGTGGTTTCCAAAAATATTTTTCTCCAGACCACTCTGTAATAAGAACAATATGATGTACATAAGCAGGATAACTGAAATAAGAATATCGAAAACATAGTAATGTAACAACTAATGTCTAGCAATATTAAAGAAAAAGTAATGTCTAGTAACTACAGAGTGATAAAATTTTGTTTCGAAATTAAGTTAAATTCCATGTTTAGACCAAATTCAAGAAAATGAAAATTTTCCTGAAAGAGATGCTATCACGGTCTGTTTCCCAATACTGTATATAGTTAGTTTCCTCTTCAAGCACCTAACAACCAATCAAGCCACTTGGTTGATATATTTAAATTACAATAATTTTTATGATCATCATCAAAGTGAAATTCAACATGATACTGGAAAGTAGGATAGCTAAACTTGCCCCTTGAGAACCTTAAATCATATTCCAACGGAAATGTGAAACAACTGGGTGTACCAATGTTTAGACAAATTCAACCATGGTGATTGGTGGTTGCATTGTGATATTGGTCTGTAAGAAAAGTATGGCATGGACATGTAACGGTAACGACTTAAACATCATCAACTGATGAAAGAGCAAGGGAAAAAGCATTCAAATTCGCTAAATTCTACAGTCAAGCATGTGCATAGATAATACACTACATAGTACCTAGGTACTTCTGACAAGCATATATTGCGTATTTAGACTGTGAAAGTGATCAAATGGACAAGAACATGTTGCTCCGTGCAGATGAGAAAAAGCTTACTCGTTCCTTTCAACTTCTAGAAGTAAAAAACAGACATAAGGCTGTCCATATCTTCAAGGTAATCAATGAAGTCTAGTTACTGACAATTGAAGAAAATTTGAATGGTGGATCTCACCTGGATTATTGCTTCCTTTAACTTTGAGTGAAGATGAGATCCTGTATCTTTAATGCTTTTAGGGGGCCATATCTGCAGACAACAAAGTACTCCACTTTATATGGAAAGAATATACTGTTGACATTATAAACATTCTTTCGTGAAATACAATATCTTTTACCCATTCTTCACTGCAGAAACTTCCAACTAAAGTAATAATCTGGAACAGGGTAATTCAAATGATCTACAATGAAAATCAGCATGAGCTCCAAAATGATGGATAATGGTAGCAAAGTGTTCATACCATATCCCCATTTCATGATTTATGTATATTGCACATAATGTTCTTTTCAAGCATAGCAGATTAAATATTTCAAGAAACTAGAAATATACTCCTTTATGGTTTTCACGATATGTAATTCATGTTTTAATTTTATGAATATGTCCATTGAATACAACAGAAATATGTTAGCTGAAGGTAAGAACATTAAGCTGCTGAGATCAGGCATCTTCCCATCAAGAAGATGCACATATAATAAAGCTGTTAATAGGGTGCAAGGACCCCATGCACTTGTCTAGAAAGATTCTAGAGCATAGGCTGGTGGTTAGGCAACCTACCATACCTGGAATCATATATAGACAATACTGGCATGCCCCCGTTGGGTTCAGTTCAGATTCTGGCTTGGCTCAAATATATTACAGACACCACCCAGCTACGAACCCCTCCTAATCTAACGAATATACGAAACTGCAGACAGGTTACCATTTGATTGAATTTATGACAACCTGTTTTGACCAAGAACAGCTCTATTTATTGGGCTCGTTTAACCTCAGCTTAGGAGTTGGGACACAGTTCCTATTTATTCACAATGAGAAAGCAACATGGTTAACACTTTGGAACCCCCGCCCCCAACCACCCCCACCCCCGGAAGAAACACACACACAATTTATATATATATATATATATATATATATATAGAGAGAGAGAGAGAGAGAGAGAGAGAGAGAGAGAGAACGGATCGTATAGGGCAGGTTCGCGTTTTTAAAAACGCGAACATGAATGAGGACCGTTGGATCTTATATTTATTCAATGGTTAAGATTAATATAGCTTAATAAATATTTTCTTAATGGAACAAATATTAAATTCCATGATTTTAGGGATCCACTTTTTTTCCCTGCTTCCTATTTCTCGCTCTCCTCATCTTCTTCTAGTTTTTTCCCTCGCTCCTATTTCTCGCTCTCCTCATCTTCTTCCTCACAGCCGCAAGCGATCCTCTTTTTTTTCCGGTCGCTTCAATTGAAGGCACCCTCCTCGTTTTTTCCCTCGCTCTTATTTCTCGCTCTCCTCATTTTCTTCCTCGCAGCCGCAACACCCAATTCGATTTCAAGCTCGAAGGAAAGCCCATCAATTAGGTATTTATTCTCTTTCTAATCGCTTTTTTGAAAAAAATTTGTGTTCAGACTTTATTCTTTCTAAAAACTGATTTGTTCAAAAAGGAGTTTCTTTTTTTTCACAATTGAGAACTGAAAACTGATTTCTGATTTGTTCAAAAAAGAGTTTCTTTTTTTTTCCCCAATTGAGATCTGAAAACTGAAAACTGATTTGTTCAAAAAGGAGTTTCTTTATTTTCCCTGTTCAAAAAGCTATATAAAACGACGGTCTATAATTTCAACAAGTCTTTTTTCCCTTCCAAAGAAAAGAAAGAACTAGTTTTTTCCCACTTATTCTAAGGAAATGGATTTCTTACTGCTTTTCTTTCAAGGAATGCATCATGTTGATTTTTCAATTTCAACTTTATGCTACTAGTTAAAAATAATTAACTGCAACTATTGGTTCATAAACATATATACTATTTAAATGATAATCGTGGAAACATAGAAACAATATTTAACGACAACGATATTGCAAACTTTGGGGTCGGCTACAGTACTCACATCATTTTCTTCCATTATCTCCCTTAATTTCTTACACGCCTTCATTACACTAACAATTATCATATCCTTAATGGACATGGCTGCCTCCTCATCGATGTTATTTTAGGCCTATCTCTGTTCCTCATATTTTTGTCCTTTCTTCACTTGCCTTCTTTTAATAAGATATTATTAATTAATTTGTGATGATGCACTTTTGTGACTTTGTTCTGTTTCCCAATTCGGTTAAAAATATATGATAATGTGATAAATTATGACTTCCTCTTACGAGTCCTCGTGTTTTAATTGCTAACATGTATAATATGAACTCCTCCGCAGCACCCGGTTCTGAAACTTTTGTTGTTCTGAAATTCTTTGTCGTCGTTCTGAGATCTTTTGAAACCGCCGCACCCATTGTTGTTATTCTAAATTTTTTTCTATACTATTATCTAAGTAATGGCTGAAAGAGATTTAATTATTTGATATAGGTGATTTTAATGACGATTTTAGGGAATGAAGCTCGTGTTGTTTCATCACAACAAGCAGTGGAAGGATCTGAGGGACCATCATCCCAACGATTAGGAGAAAACCAAGGAGCAATTCAGATACCAGAGATTGATAATAAAATCACACCATATATTGGCATGGTTTTTAATTTATTAGAAGATACTCAATCATTTTATGAGAAATACGGTAGATCTGGAGGGTTTGACACACGGAGTGATTCTACCAAATACTCAAATGCTCCAAAAAGCGAAAAAAATTTAATTGATAAAACATATACATGTGCAAAGGAGAATTTAAAAGCAAATCTGAAGGACGAAAAAAAACTGGATCAAGCAGAACTAATTGCAAAGCAATGATGGCAATACACTTGAACAAAACAAATAATGTATGGGAAGTCAGGAAATTTGTAAAAGAGCATAATCATGAATTCATCACATCTAGAAGAAGACACTTGTTAAGGGGAAATCGCACAGTCTCTAATGCACAGAAACATTTATTATTTGGGTTTCAGAATGTGAATATTGAACAAGGCCAGAGCATTGCCTTGATCGAGAATGAGAATGGTGGATTCAATAAAATGGGATGCACGGCGAGAGATCTTAAAAACCATGAAAGAGATATCCGTGAGGAAGCGAAGGGTTATGATGCACAAATGCTTAAAGATAGATTTGATCTTGGTAAAGAAAAAAATTCATATTTCTTTTATGATATGAAATCAGATGAGGAGAAGAAGTTAACACATGTTTTCTGGGCTGATCCTACTGCACGGGTAAATTATCGATATTTTAGTGATGTGATTTTTGATACGACCCATCAAACAAACATGTATGGTCTGATTTTCGCTCCATTCATTGGTATAAATCATCATAATCAAAGTATATTTATGGGGTCCGGTTTCATACCTAATGAATTGGCAGATTCTTTCTCATGGTTGTTTGAGAAATTTGTGGAAGCAATGAGCCATCCTCCAGCTGCAGTGATTACCGATCAAGATTTAGGTATTGCTAAAGCTCTATCACTAGTGTTTCCAAATACTCGTCATCGATTATGTATTTGGCATATACTAGATAAAGTAAAGGATAAATTAGGTTTTTGGGCCTCTAATGTTGATTTTATGACATCTTGGAAGAATATCATTTGGAGATCAGAAAATATAGTTGAATTTGAAAATTCGTGGTTGTATCTTATGAAAGAAAATGAATTAATGTTTGAGAACGCGTTACATAGCATTGATTGGTTGAACATTATATGGGATATGCGACAAATGTGGATACCAGCTTATCATATGAAGGATTTTTGGGCAGGAGTATCAGCTAGCTAAAGGAGTGAGCATGAATGCATTGCTAAAAAGGAACATATCAAGCAATCAAACCTTATTTCGCTTTATTATTGTATTTGATCGGATATTGGCGAGACAAAGAGAACGAATTGTTGGAGGATCATAATAGTTTGAAGAAAAATCCGAAGCTGAAAATTGGTTGGGTATGGAGGAGCATATGTCACAAATTTATACCAGATCTATCTTTTATATATTTCAAGAGGAGGTATGTGCTAGTATGCTTTATAATATTACTCATATTTAAGAAGATATGACAACAATCTTTTATAAAGCAAGCTTAGTTGGAGATGAAAAGAACAAATTGTTGACATACTTTAAATCCACACAGTTGTGCTCATATAATTGTTTGATGCTCGAATTTAAAGGTATCCCATATCGTCATATCTTGGCATATCTAAAGTACAGTAACCATGTAAAATGTCCAAATAATCATATTTTCAAAAGATGGACTAAAGATTTGAAGAGGGGAATTCTAGTGGGGGAAGATGGATGTGTCGTTGGTGATAGAAATCAAAGAGAATATTCAGGAAAATTCAACGAATTAACTCGTTTGGCTATCACATTTATAGATAAGGGGTTATCTTTTGATGGTGCATCTGATTTTGCATTATCATGGTTGCAAGAAGGACTGAAGCAAATGCCTAGCTTGGAGAATAAGGACATGAATGAAAAAGAACAAGAGGAGACAAAAAGAAGGGAAAGAAAAAGAAAAAGAAAATCTACTTTAGAAATCGATTTGCATGAGCCTAATCAAGCCATAATGAAGGGACGGTGGAAAAGGAAGCGAATGAAGTCTGGAAGAAAGAACAGGAAAAAAGGAAGAATATGTAAGTCTTGTGGCAAGAAAGGAGTCAAGCATGATGCTCGAAATTGTCCTAAGAAAAAATCAAGGTAATGATTTTGATTGGTTATATATTTTTATAAATTAATCCGGACATTTCGGTATTAATGAGATCCATACAATACTGATTTATGTACTATTTTCTATTGAAAACTACTCCAGACAGCAAAATTGTGATTTGTTGGCTACAAGCTCTACAGAGGACTTTGACGATGAAGATGAGGCCCAATCATCAGAGGATAAAAACTAACTTATGCTCAAAAAAATTTCAGGTGTTCTTTTGTTCTCTCATGACAAATGGATTGTACATTTTTTTGCGGCGTGCCTAAGCTGAAAACAAGTTGTGCAATTGTCATAGGATTACAGTAGTAAAAGCTTTTAGTTTGTTGTATATCCTTTATAGTCTTCTCCTATTTCTATCATCCTCATTTTAATATTCAATATTTGCTTTTGAGATGTAATATTAACGATAATTTTTCTGATATATTGCAGGGGTTGGCAATGCTGCTACATGGTGAACAAATAAGTCAGTACCATCGTTGAAGACAATAAAACTCAATTTGTGATGAGCCAAATTGCAGAATTTTTACATTAGCAATCTTTTCTTTTTTTTAGGATTAACAAGTGTACCTTCAATTGAGTGTGAATTGTCGTGAACCTAAATTTTATATTGGTACTTTGTACAACTACTTCAATTTCATTCAACAAATTTATCTTTTCTTTTAAAATGTTTCGTTGCAGTTGAGAAATTTTTGGGTGGATTTTTTTTAGTTCAGGAAGAAACTTAATTGTTCACTTATGTGGACCACATGAAATATGATTTCTTCTGCATTTATATACAAGGATACACACCCTCAAACGGAATTACTATAGAAAGCGATCATGCCATCATTATATATCAATCAAAGTAGCCAAATTAAATTACTTCAGGAATTTTCTCCCACCTTTATGCAAACGTTGTAACAGATTCTGAATTAGGCACTAAAAAAATACAAGAAATTGACATAAAGTAGAAACGTTAGTTAATTAATTACCAGTATGGTTTATGAAGCATGCTAGTTGAACCTGTAGTTAGCACAAAATCAACCCAAAAATAAATGAATTTAGACAAGAAATGTTGATTTTTATTATCGGAGTAAACTAGCCGATTGATAGTTTTCAGTTTTCAGATCTCATGTTATTCTACTGGATTGTTTGGTATGAACTGGTTGGTTAGTTACATTAAATTCTGATGAACAAGTATGATTTTTAGTTTAAACAAATAGTTAGTTAATACGTAAACTTAGTTATAAGAGAAACATATATCAAATAAAATGTGTTAATGAGCTAAATTGCAATTTGCAAGAAACCCCCATTTGAGCGAAATATTTTCTATTTAAGTTCAAGCAGAACCTTATCAAAATGATGCAAGTTCAAAATATCTTTGCGAACCAACTAAAAGCAATTTCATGAGCAATGAAAACCATAAGTGCATCAGTTTAGATAGAGCAATAGAATCATGTTGATAATTAATGAGGAACAGAGATAGGCCTAAAATAACATAAATGAGGAGTCAGCCATGTCCATTAAGGATATGATAATTGTTAGTGTAATGAAGGCGGCGTGTAAGAAATTAAGAGAGATAATGGAAGAAAACGAGAAGGGTGCCTTCAATTAAAGCGACCGAAAAAAAGAGGATCGCCTGCGGCTGTGAGGAAGAAGACGAGGAGAGCGAGAAATAGGGGACGGGGGAAAAACGTGGAAGAATATGAGGAGAGCGAGAAATAGGAAGCAGGGAAAAAAAGTGGATCCCTAAAATCATGGAATTTAATATTTGTTCCATTAAGAAAATATTTATTAAGCTATATTATACCAATGAAAGTAAACATAAGATCCAACGGTCCTCATTCAGGTTCGCTTTTTTAAAAACGTGAACCCGCCCTATAGGATCCGTTCTCTCTCTCTCTCTCTCTCTCTATATATATATATATATATATATATATATATATATATATATATATATATATATAATGAAGGAAAGAGGTCATAGGTGGAAGCGTCAAAAAAACTAATCATCCAACATTTTATTTGATGATTGGCACCCATCATCATCTTTAACATCTAAGATTTGGATACATCAAATTTCATGTGGTTCTACCATCTTAGTGAATTAGCAATGTAAAAAGTTCTATTGTCGGTAAACCGTTAATTTTGCACCCACTAAATCACGGTGAAAAGGTGGTAAAATTATATAAAACATGGCGTATCCACATCTTAGATGATAAAGATGATGAATGTCGATCATAGGAAATAATCATGAAATGTGTTTTTCGACGTCATAGGAGGAAATTCTCTTCTATGGCAGCTTTCTTTCATTATATATATATATATAGAGAGAGAGAGAGAGGAAAGAGGCCATAGCATGAAATTTCCTCATATGGCGTAAAAAAATGCACCATCCATGACTTTTTTCTACCACCAACACCCATCATCATCTTTATCATCGAAGATGTAAATATACCAAATTTCATGTAGTTCTACAACTTTTCGCAGTTGAATTAGCAATGTAAAATGTTCTATTGTCGGTAAACCGTTAATTTTGCATTCACTAATTCAACGGTGAAAAAGTGGTAGAACCACGCCTTTTTCCTTTCAGGATGAGACAACGCTTCAACAAGGCGGTTCTCTATGTGATGAAATGGCGGAGATAAAGGATGAAATTTGGAATATCCACATCTTAGATAATAAAGAAGAAGATGATGCGTGCCGATCATCGAAAAAAATCGTGGAGGATGCATTTTTTTACAGCATAAGAGGAAATTCTCTATAATGGCACCTCTCTCTCTCTCTCTCTATATATATATATATAGGAGAAGCTAATTTACTCTTAGGACATAACCAACTTAGTTATGTCCTGTAGATAATGACATCAATTGCCCTTCACTTAAAGAATAAAGTAATAAAAGAGTAAGGGTAGATTGTCCATTCAAAACTATGCATAGAGTAAATATACATGAAAGGATCTCATTAATTAGTCATATCTTATCTTTCCGTGAAAATAAAAAATAAGAAATTTTTCCTCCTGCTTTCTTCTCTGCTCTTGCGTTTCCATTAAAATCTCCCCCCTAATCTTGTAATTACACTGCAAACTTTTATCATCCCCTCCTGATTTCGGTTTAGACTTTTAAGGAAAAAATATTTAGTAGGATATGATTTCTTAAAGTTATTCTAAAAAATCCTCTTTATTAGAAAATGACAATTGTATCCTTAAAATGAAGGGCAATTGATGTCATTATCAACAGGGCATAACTAAGTTGGATATATGTCCCGGGAGTAAATTAGTCTCTTTCCACACACCCACACACAAACACAGAGAGAAGGAACTTCATCATTGCACCCCCGCAGAAGGGTGAATGAGAGAAGAAGAGCAAAGGGGGTGAAACCCCCGGTGACATCCCTGGAGTGTCAAGTTTCACGATACAATATGGGTAAAAAGGTCAAGCCAAAAGGATAGCATGACTATAAGTGGGCTTATATTTTTCATAAAAATTATAAATAACATATTAAAAACAATGGGCTTATGTTATAAGGATAAAATACACATGATGACATGAACACATCAATGATAAGCCTTTTATCCAATTGTTTGGGTTGGACTCATGAATATAAGTTCTTGTTCTATCCTTTGTTCTTGTAGCACCAGTAACTAACATCCTATCGCTCTTATCCAGTACACCAACTAGTTCCATTGTACATGTCCAAATCACCTCACGTGGTTTTCACTCATCCAATCCTCAATTGATGCGATCACTAATTTTCCACAAATTCACTTATTTTCTCTTTCCCTCGACACCCAATCTTCCATCTCAACATCTTAAATATAACACAATTATCTCTAGGACATATTGTTCCCAAATACTCTACGTAGTAACCCAAAAGGCATGCCTGCCATTATATCATCCAAAATACATTACCTTCAAAGAATGTGACGTCTCATGCTTAACCAGAGTGCGGTTTTAGGAAAGAAATATTTTGGTTTAAAAAAGACAGGCAAGAGACGATAGGAAAAGTCTTCAAAAATAAACAAAGAAGAGTTAGATTAGTGAAGGGTGGTTGTAATGCAACATGTCAAAAACACATTATTTTACAATATACATATATAATATGAAACTGTATTACATTGAGTGAAAGCTTGCAGTAAATACGTACATGTATGAGGGGATTTATCCAAGAGTAAGGGTGGGTTAAAGCTTGCAGTAAATACATATATGTATGAGGGATTTTATCCAAGAGTAAGGGTGAGGGCCTCCCATATTTACCCACAAAAATACACAGGGAAAAAAAGAAAGGTAGCTAGCAATTATGATCGACTTAAAAGGAAAATGATCACAGCCCTGAATAGTGAAACCAAGTAAACAAGATAAAATCATCAAAATCTCTCATTGAGTCTTACAGGAGAAGAACATGAATGGCACACGTATCCTGCTGGCGCTGTTTGCCGAGGAAAACTTTGAATATGTGACACCAGGCAGCTAGTGTGCATAACATCTGAAACAATCAAAAGACAAACAGTCAGAGTAGTATCAGTTCAGCTAGTGTGCATAAATTATTCCTGTACGGCGCAGAAAAGAAAGTATCACATACGCAAGCAACCCAATCGAGTAGTATCAGTTCCTGCTTCAAGCACAACATTACATAGAGAGCACATAGGAGGCCAATCATACTCTCCATTAACTACCCAGTCAGAGTAATTTCTTACCTAAAAAGGAGGAAATAAGTGGATGTGATAGCATAAAAACTGGTCAAAAGTAGGATCTGTAACTACAAAGCAATGAGTATGAGCATGCATGTTTTCATGCATATGAACTGAGGAATACATTTAAATACATAAAATTTTAAACATATGCATCCTCATTGCATTCAAAACCAGACCAGAAGCAATTCATATCTGCATATATCTAACAGATAAGTAGTTGTTGGTGAACTCTTTCATAGTGAGAGATGTATTCGCTGGTCTACAGAGGAAACCAGTAGCGAAATCATCGAACCCTAAGGGCAGATGCCAATGTCCTGGATATCCCCTAGAAGCCCAAGTGAAACTAATTAGAATCCCTTAGGAAACATTGCGGAAAGTTTAAGGAACTTCAGCAGTATTCTCGAATGGTGCCACCTTTTATCATTGCCATCAATCCGTATCAAGGATTCATCAATATTGAAAGATTGTACTCCAGGTTTCTCGTTGTATTAACAGCATATCTCTAACCTTCTCAACTATTAAATGGCACTTCTACATGAATCCATATCCTTATCCATCCTTTGTGATCTGAACCGTTTCTTTAAGGATTCGGATTGGCATCACATGCAAATGAATTGCCTCCGATTGCATCTACATCCAATGGAGTTATTTATACGTTTGTTCATGATTCTTATTTAGCAATCTCTATAAATTCTTTTGTGCTTCATTATTCATATTCCTTGCTGTTCCACGTTTTTACTTCCCCAAATTTACAACTCACTACTGTAATAGACTGCTTTATGCTGATTATCTAGAATAGAGAATGAACTTGTAGTTCTTAAATTAACTGAGTGTTATGTTTTTAGACGATTTCCTAAAGCCACTACCAGAAAAGCCTCGCACTTGGTTGACTTGGCAATCTACAAAAAATTTAATTTTCTTCCAGGTCACTTGTTCCTCGCCACTTCTACAATATATTTGAAATGTTATTTCATTTGGATCTATCTTTGGTTGTGCCTCAAAGAATAACTTAATTTCCAAAAGAACTTAATTCACAATAGATGTCAGGCGTAAAGTTGCTTACATGTCCTACCCAATTTCTAAAATAATCATATCATTGAAGTGTGTTATAACATCCGCTGTTTCAGCTATCATCCCATGCCCGAATAGCAAAGACATAAGCATATCAATAAGTACCGTCAATTGAAAGAAAATACAAATATAACAACAAATATTTTATCTCGAACCAAGTATAAAACACACCACTGGCATAAAAGGAGCTAAATTTAGCATTTAAAATGTGATAATTTCAGCAAATACACAAATAATCAATCACTGTATCACTTCAAATAGCAAAACCATAAAGAAACAAAGTTTAGAATGTTTACCACACAAATCTGATGCTCAGGAAAACATATGCATTCTCCGCAAACAGGAACCTTGTGCACGAAGCAATAAATCCTGGTCGCCTGAAATCATAAGAACTCATCCTATTTCATAAATCTAAAATAAAACGACTATAATGTATATCATCAACGATCTACTGCAAACTCTTGGTTCAATTCAAATTTAAAACCACAAAGACATCAATTCTGATCACAGATCCAAGAACTAGACGATAACAACTGCACTCAATACCCTAAAAGCTCCAGATTCCTCAAATCCGAATCAAATTCGCAACAAAAAATTACAATTTCGTCGATTCCACGAACTCAATTAATAGAAATCGGGATCGAATTCGACTTACCTTGCGACATTTGCAGACAACCATCGGATCCGATCGAGATTTTTGATGCGCAAGGGCTCAAATTTAGGGGTTATCAAAGGATTGATCAAGGATACGCAAAATATTATGAGAGTGATGAGAGAGAGATCTGAGATCAAAGCAAGCTAGCAAGAGCGAGGTTAGGAATCTAAACGGGGTTCTTGCTATATTAGGAGACGGTGGGGCCCACATGCGTTTTAAAGGATCCTAAGGCTTATACCGGCCTTGGGTTTTCAATCCGTCGATTATACGGCGAGTAAATTTCAGTCGGTATATATATATGAGTAAAATGGATCTGTGGTTGAGTGCAGAGAGCTTCTCTGTGGCTGCGCATTATAAGTTTGGTTTTTCTCACACGTGGGCTCGTTCCTTCTCTCTTTCTCTTTGCCATAAAAATAAAAAAAGAAATTTCTAAAGCCCTAAATTGGAGCTCCTCTCCTCCTCTCTCCATCTCAGAGAGAGAGAGAGAGAGAGAGATCCCGCGCAACTCCGTGGCCCTCGCTCTCTCCAAGATCGTCATTGGCCCTCTCGTTTCTCTCTCGCTTGACTCGCCCACGGTTTCGCCTCTCTCTGCCCCAACCGGATCCTGAACCTCTCCCCACTCGATCGCGGCTCTCTTGCTTCAATCGAGATCGGATTATTTTGAGTTTCTGTTATTCCATATTGCAGCCTAGGGTTTTGCTGCCTAGGTATGGATTATTTGATAATTTTTTCCCAAATGATTTAATAATTGTTGCTGATAATACTTGCTTAATTAAATCATGTAAAAGAATAAACCTTATGTGCTTATTTTGTAAATTTACTGTGTATGAATGAAAAACAGTCCCGACTTTGCTTGTGATAGGTAGTCACCACACACAAATTAGCGTTGGATTAATAGATGGTATTGACAGTAACGACTTGTTCGACCATAGCGAGGATGATCATTTGAAATATAGAAAAATTCGAGAGCATACATGATAGTATGATTCAAGATGTTCCACCCATTGGTATGCAGTTTGCGACCAGAGAAGAAAAGAAAATTTTGCTGATGTTCACAAGGCATTTGAGATTTTGTGGACCTAAAATTTGGTTTATTACATGTTTTTAAGTATGTCGTTATCTTTTGGTTGCTTCATTTTTCAGGGGTTGCTATCAATTGCTAAAGATGGGGACGATTAAAGTAGAGCGGAAAGCTGAATCATTGGACTACAACTGAATTTTTTGATTGCTTTTGTTGTTAACTTCTACTGAAAGCATATGCCGAAATTTATTTGAAGTGTCACATTTTGTGCAACTTATGACAAATGTTTGTAATTCAAGAAATTTATTGGATGCTATTTTAATTTTAGTTTTCACTTGGTGTCATACTTTCATATATTGATATTTCATGATATATTGATTCAAGCTTTATGACTTTGTCAATGACATGCTTGTCGATATTTAGTAGTGCACTAATATCTGTTGTCAAGACTTAAGCTCAGGTCGAGGTCCAAGATCCGGTTTCGATCTCAGAATTAGAGAGAGGGAGTGAGAATTTTCGAGAGGGGAAAGAGAGAGAGAACGTGGTAAGAGTGAAGTAGAGGGAGATGAGCGAGTGGATCGAGGTCATCGTGGCTGTTGGGGAAGCGGCCACTGCGGGGTGTCGGCGCGAGCAAGAAGGGAGAGAGTCATTGGGGTGTTGCGAGGGAACGTGGGTGGCTGGGTCATCCAGCACGCGAGTCCGGCGGAGGTTGTTGGGGGCCACGGTCATCGCGGAGGCGGGCGCGAGAAGCGGGCGCGAGAAGCGGGCGAGAAGGGGAGAGACGTTGGCGGGATAGGAACGAGAACGAGGGAGAAGAAAAAATGGGTTGGAGCGGGTCGGGTCGGGTGAGTTGGGCCGGGTTAGGGTTTTGAAATTATGATTTGTTTTAGAGTTAGGTAATAATTTAATAAATAAAATAATAAATTTTTTTTTAAAAAAATGTGTAAAAATTCAAGGAATAATATGAAAATACGGGAAATAAATATACGGAAGCTGGGGATTTATATCGTCGTACCATCTCAGGTTCCTCTTCGCTACAGGATGTCGAGGCTCTGACGGTCCGGCTTCATCGGCGGCAGGCGGCTGAGACGGTTATGACTGTGATGGTCCATACTTATACTCATCAGGATGCTGAGACGGCGCCGCCTGTCTCCGTCTACGTCGTGCATACGTGATAGGAATGGCAGGTGCGGACACAACTGGTGTATGCACGGATGGCTGGTGCACGGATGGTGCAAGGACGGGTGGCGGAGGCATGGGTGATGCAGGTACGGCCGGTGCCAAAAATTGTAAGGAAAGGTCCCGGCTGAGCTTAAAAGCGCTTTGTTATGCAGTCTAATAACTAGCCTTCCCACTCAGGACAGATGGAACCAAATCTTTATCGGTGTATTTGGTCGTGTTAGTTTTGATTGGTTTAAAAGAAACTCTGTGTTTAATTGACCAAACGCTGACTGCCTGAATTAACTTCTCCTTATTCTCGAACAAATTGCCGACGTTCAACCCACTTTCAATATTGACTGCCGAAATCCTATCCGTACGGAAGTTGATATTCTCCATTACCGATATAGATAACATGCGAGTATCTATCATGTTATCGGCAAGTGGATCTTCAAACTCAACGAAGTCATTATTAACACATGAATTAGTAATCCACTGTCTATCATTCTCATCAGCAAGGACATATGCAATTTGCATGCTATCTTATACTTGAATCTCATCCTCATCACTAGCATCATCATCATCACTTTCATCTCCATTATGTTCCAACACCGCTGGATCCGTAGCAGCTATATCGATTGGATGTGCGAAACCAACATTAGGGACTTGCATGATACTTGATGTTCCGGCTTCATACCGATGAAGTCCCGACCTATCGTCTGCAAACGGTGCCATCCCGTATTGTATTCCGTATTGTATGACTGCATGTGCTCGGTATTTTAGGGCATAATATTGAAGCCGAAGCTTGGCGCTGGCATGCAATTAAAACCGAAGCTTGGTGGTGACATGCAATTAAATCGGGCGGCGGTACATAAGAACTGCACACAAATTTATGAATACTCAGTAACAATAGCATACCTCTACTATCAATAAATAGTGATCCGCTAAATGTATATGTGGTATAAAGATATGCAAGATAATACTTACTTCGTAAACTGCCAATTCACCGGCGTCTTGCCTGATGTGCCTTCACCTACGTTACTTTGATCTATATATTGTTCATCATTGGTGGGAGACATAAATCCGGTAGAATCAGCATTCATACTGAGCATGCGTGTTATTTCTTCTTGCAGGTATTTCTCGGATGCTCAAAAAGAAGGATCAGACACTTCAGAATAAGGTTAGGGCAGTTGAGCGGACGTTAATATCTCCTTCACAAACTGCTAGATCGATTTTGATTCCGATACAGGCATGACTTGTGTATTCTCATTATCGGATACTTCAATAGCGGTATATTCATACTCCGTCGGTCATTTGCATAATAAGGAGATATTGAACTCTAACTGATTGATTTTGGTAGCTTTGTACACCACTTAGCACAGCTCGTTGTATTTGCTAGATTTCTTGACTCTAGTCATCTTAGTTATTCCACCGACATATTCAGGAATATTATTTTTTCCAATCGTTAATTGGTCACCAAAATAGCAAATTATGTAATTATCCGTCATTTTTCCACCTGCCAGAAATATTGATACACTTTGAGAGTTCTCATCAAACTACCTACTTATTTATTTTCACAATTATACTGAACTAATTACATAACATTACAATAAAATTCATATTTATGACATGCAACAAGTTGCAAGAACTTGTATTCTATTCATTGATCCGTCATAGTAAAATCAGGGAAAACCCCTAATATATATCCAATTTGTTCGAATTGCTTACCAATACGAAATTTTAACCAATTTTTTTTTAAATTATTTTTAAATAAAATTAGAGTTTAGCTAACTTTCAAGATGCTCACAATGGTGATAACGATGGCGAGAATAAAGGTGATTGTTCGTCCGTGAATTTCTAACTAAACTTGCACAAACGAGAGACAGTGAGATCGAGAAACTTGAGCGAGCGAGGGAAATGAGAGAGACAGAAGGGGAGAGATGAGAGAGAGGGAAGCCAGAGAAGGCTGGGGGGAGGTCGGAGGAGGGAGGTGGGTGGGAGGAAGAGAGAGAGAGAAATCGAGTATCGGAGAAAGAGAGAGATGAGAGTGTAGTGAGAAAAGAGGAAAGTGGCGTCGGGTTAAATGGGGGAATGAGCACACTTTGAAAGTACGCCCCATTATTTTTTACTAAAATTTTTAGGGGCGCAATTTGAAACTGCTTCCATAACATTTGTAATGGACGCAATTTGAAACTGCGACCAATACATTTGTATGAGGCGTATTTTCAAACTGCACCCATAATATATGTATGGGGCGCAATTTCAAACTACGCCCTATACAAATGTAAAGGACGCAGTTGCTGCGCTCATAACATTTGTATGGGGCGCAGTTTGAAACTGCGTCCCATACAAATGTAAAGGGCGCCCATAATAAATGTATGGGACGCAGTTTGAAACTGCGCAACCATTTTCCATGAATAAATGAAAGGCTAGTTACCTATGTTTGAAGCGATGAGATATAATTATATCTAGGTTCAAAGAAAATATTTTGATTCAACCGGCGTGGCAAATCAGTTGCAGCCATAAATCCATTTTTATCGATAAATGTTAATCTAAGCCACTAATGCTTGCATCAATTTTGTCCATGTTTTTGTTCTTGTTATCAATTAATTTTTGTGCCATGGAAGGACAAATTGAGTCGTTGAAAGAAAGAATCAACGTTGAATCTATTATGATCATCTGGTTATGAAGGATGCCGTCCATGGACGCTTTGTAAATGTTAGAACTGTGAAAGGATTATAATCTCTGCTATTTAGCAAAGTGTTGGCGAAATGAGTACTGTCAAAGGATTTAATCTCTACTACTTCGCGGAGCGTTTACGAAGCGAAAGGAATATGTAATGAGCTTGAATTGTTTTAATGTATCGAAGGATAGTAAAGTTTATATAGAAATTTGTATGATGGAAGTATTTTTAGATGAATACGGTGTGTATGAAATTAATGTATGTAAGCCTTTTAATCATGGGCGTAATAAGAAAATTAATGTATTAAATGTCGTTTGGTTCATATTGTGCATTATATTTTTTTTCCTCTTAGTTTTCTTAATCCTCTATATGTGATTGCAATAGATTATTATCATCATTGGTGTATGTTGAATGGTGTAAAGGCTACTATACTTTATGATTCATGTAGTCATGAGTCATGCAAAAGACAGTTATGAAGATGACCCTGAAACATGAACATGAACCCTACCCTTGAACCTGAAACCTAAACACCGCCCTTTATTCTCAAAATGAAACTAAAATCTGAACTCTGCCTTTAAACCTGTGCTTTACTCTTAAAACTGAACCTAAAGCCTTAAAACTGAAAACTTAATTCTGAGATCGAAACCGGATCTTGGACCTCGACCTGAGCTTAAGTCTTGACAACAGATATTAGTGCACTACTAAATATCGACAAGCATGTCATTGACAAAGTCATAAAGCTTGAATCAATATATCATGAAATATCAATATATGAAAGTATGACACCAAGTGAAAACTAAAATTAAAATAGCATCCAATAAATTTCTTGAATTACAAACATTTGTCATAAGTTGCACAAAATGTGACACTTCAAATAAATTTCGGCATATGCTTTCAGTAGAAGTTAACAACAAAAGCAATCAAAAAATTCAGTTGTAGTCCAATGATTCAGCTTTCCGCTCTACTTTAATCGTCCCCATCTTTAGCAATTGATAGCAACCCCTGAAAAATGAAGCAACCAAAAGATAACGACATACTTAAAAACATGTAATAAACCAAATTTTAGGTCCACAAAATCTCAAATGCCTTGTGAACATCAGCAAAATTTTCTTTTCTTCTCTGGTCGCAAACTGCATACCAATGGGTGGAACATCTTGAATCATACTATCATGTATGCTCTCGAATTTTTCTATATTTCAAATGATCATCCTCGCTATGGTCGAACAAGTCGTTACTGTCAATACCATCTATTAATCCAACGCTAATTTGTGTGTGGTGACTACCTATCACAAGCAAAGTCGGGACTGTTTTTCATTCATACACAGTAAATTTACAAAATAAGCACATAAGGTTTATTCTTTTACATGATTTAATTAAGCAAGTATTATCAGCAACAATTATTAAATCATTTGGGAAAAAATTATCAAATAATCCATACCTAGGCAGCAAAACCCTAGGCTGCAATATGGAATAACAGAAACTCAAAATAATCCGATCTCGATTGAAGCAAGAGAGCCGCGATCGAGTGGGGAGAGGTTCAGGATCCGGTTGGGGCAGAGAGAGGCGAAACCGTGGGCGAGTCAAGCGAGAGAGAAACGAGAGGGCCAATGACGATCTTGGAGAGAGCGAGGGCCACGGAGTTGCGCGGGATCTCTCTCTCTCTCTCTCTCTCTGAGATGGAGAGAGGAGGAGAGGAGCTCCAATTTAGGGCTTTAGAAATTTCTTTTTTTATTTTTATGGCAAAGAGAAAGAGAGAAGGAACGAGCCCACGTGTGAGAAAAACCAAACTTATAATGCGCAGCCACAGAGAAGCTCTCTGCACTCAACCACAGATCCATTTTACTCTATATATATATATATATATATATATATATATGAGATTAATGGAGGAAAGAGGGCATAGGAGGGGATTTCCTCCTATAGCGTGGAAAAAATACAACCTCCACCAATTTTTTCGACGATCGGCCCCCATCATCTTCATCGTTATCATCTAAGATGTGGATACACCAAATTTCATGTGATTCTACAACTTTTTCACCGTTGATTTAGCAATTGTAAAAAGTTCTATTGTCGGTAAACCGTTAATTTTGAACCTACTAAATCAACGGTGAAAAAGTTGTGGAATCACATGAAATTTGGTGTACGCACATCTTAGATGATAACGATGATGATGATGGATGCCGATCGTCGGAAAAAACGGTGGAGGTTGTATTTTTTCCACGCCATAGGAGGAAATCCCCTCCTATGGCCTCTTTTCTCCATTATTCTCTCTCTATATATAGGGGTTTTACTATCTCTCACTCCAAAACTTCCATATTTCTAAATTTCATCTCTAAAAGTTCTTATTTCTAAATTTCACCTCTAAAATTGTCACGCCCCGCTTCCCAGAGTGCGCTACGATCGGCACGTGACAGAGCCAACTATGCTACCTGTGGTTAGGAAATATCTCTCCACAGTCACATTACGGCTGTCTATAAGATATCAAGAACGGTAGAAATAAAATAAACTATCTAATACATATCCATATGCCAGAATAAACGAGTCAAGAAATAATATGCAGAAGCAATAAGTCTAATAAACAATAACGGCTGGAAAGTACGTCCCAAATACGGGATCATAACAGGAAATGAAAGTACGGAAATAAAACTAAACTAAACTAGATACTAACAGAATCCTCACTGCTCGGCATGTCGACTGAAGTACTCCTGGTCGGCCTGCGACAAAGATAGAGGAACTGGGCCATACAAAACCCAGACGTCAGTGTGTCATAATATCAAACAATAAAATATAATCAGGAGGTAACAAGATATGCATGCATGAGTATGAACAGTAATGAGTGTATAACAGTAACACGAATATGGAACAGTGAAGTGTATGTGCATGCGATGAGTAATCTATGCTACTGGGTTAATTACTCTCAAGTCTTTAAAATCAATTTAATGAATCGTCGATATAACTCAATAGTATCTCGTGCATGCCCGAAACTACGGTCCAGACTCTCGGGGCTGAATCCGAGACGTGCCACTAAGCACAAAACAGGAAACATGTACAGACGAATGGTGTCAGCAGCATCATCCCAGGACTGGCCTAGCCCCCAAAACTGATCAGTATAAGCGTTGAACTGTTGAGTTACAAGTCAGGTTTCATTATTGATTTCCCCTTACCCCAAGGTTATATGTTCAAGTCAGGTATTGATAAATCTGGAGCTAATGCCGACACAGGATCAAGCAGGTACAGGTTTTGTCTATACAGACAACAGTAACGTCCATCGGGACAACAAGTCAGGGTTGTCAGCATTAGTAACAGGATCAGGTATCAAGTCAAGCAGTAGTATATCAGGTCATATCAGGTGGTGCATATGTATCGAACGGATGCCCGTAAAATAAACTGTAGCAAGTACGGATGCATGATAAAAGCACGGATGCACAGTAAAACATGGATGCACAAATATTTATCAGGGATTACATCTACAACTCTATGACTACGCATGATGCACATTATCAAGCATGAGGTGCTAATATACCGGTAACATGATATAATATGACATGGCATACAACTAGATATATGATAAATAATATGGATACGAACGGATATCGAAAAAACGGTAAAACTATAACATAGATGTGAAATGCCATAAACATGTAATAATTTTATACCTATAGATGTAAAATATGTTGCATAGCCTGTAGCGAGATAAAATTGCATGCGACTAGATATGTAATAAATTATACGGATGCGAACGGATATTGTAAAACTGTAAAACTGAAACATAGGATGCACAATGCGATGAACATGTAACATTATTATTAATATGGATGCAAAATATGTATCATAGCATGTAGCAAGAAAAACTTGCCTGTGACTATATATGTAAATAACGGTATGGATACGTGCGGGTATCAAAACTGTAAAACTGGGATGCAGTAAACATATGATATTTTATTCATAAGAATATAGATGTATTAGCATAGCATGTAGCAAGGTAAACTTGTCTGATCGGATCTCAAGACGGGATGCGTACGCTGTCTCCGACGTCGGATAAACGTCGCAATGTACACACGCGCATACGGGACAGGACCAGGCAAAGTAAGAAGATGACCACGCTGGCTGGGAACGTCCACCGGGTCGCCCGGATCGTCGGCGGCGGCACGGCTCCGGCGATGATCGGAAAATACGGATTAAGAAATTAAAGAAAAGAAAAGGAAGAAAGGAGAAGAAGAGAAGAAGAAGAAGGAATGGGCTGGGTGGCTCTGGTGTTGTCTCAGGGTCAGAGGAGTTGGAAAGGGGCGAAGACGATGAGGGGTTGTCGGCGTGGGGTTTGCCGGTGAAGGGTAGTGGCGTGGTTCTTGATGCAGGGAATGGGCTCGGGTGTGCAAGGAATGGTTCTGGAGTTGCGATGTTCTGGTTTTGGCGTCAGAGGAGACGAGAAGGGGGTGACAACGACGGGGATCGGAGGTGAGGTCGGGTGAGGGTGTGGCGATGGGTATGACGACGACGAGGGCAGGAGAGATCGTGGGCGAAGGCGTTGGGTTGGTTGCTGTGGGTTTCGTGGTCGGGCTCGGGGTCCTCGTCGGGAAGGAGGTCAAGGAGAGAGGAGGTCAAGGAGGTCGTGGTGACGAGGGCGTTGAGGCGGCGACGAGGCGGGCGTGAGGCAGCGGTGTGGGTTCGAGACGAGGAGGTGGGAAAAACGAAAATGAGAAAGAGAAGGAGAAGGACGTGGGTGAAGAATAATAATTAACAAATATATATATATATATATATATATATATATATAAATGTTTATATAGGATATATATATCGAGAAAGAGAGCTGTTCAGTCAGGATTTCAAAAGGATTATATAAAATATAAAATAATATATAGAGAGAGGAGAGAGAGTGAGAGGGAGATGTGATTAGGGAATATAATTTTAGTTTAAAATCGTATATATTAATAGCTGAAATATAATATTGATTATATTTAAAATTTTGGCTAACACAAAAATAATCCAAAACATGCTCGGGTCGGGTCTAAAATTACGGTTTAAAAATACGGATAATATACGTGTCAACCAAAACCAAAATAGGATATCCGGATAACGAAAATGCATACCCCCAATAACGGATACACGTAGCGTGCATGTAGCGATCCAAATGGGTCCGTTTCACTAAACGGAACGAGAACAAGAGTGCGGATGCCACGACAGGGTTAGGGATATGATGCAGGCCATGCTAGATATTTTTAAAATATATTATTAGATTATAATTGTATTGTTAAGAAAAATGCGGATGCCAGATATAATGCAGATATACAAGATATACGACATGACAGTGCACGGATCCTCATAGCTAGCCGGGATAAGTCATAAGCATGAATCAAGACGGGTTTCCAGCAAGTGGGTCGGGTCGGATGCAAACATAGATTCCAATTACACTATTCGCACCCATAATAGTAATAAATCAAGAAATATCCATAGATAAAGAAATACCCAAAACAGAACTGATATAAATAAACTAGGGTGTTACAAAAATCTTGAAGTTGTTCATATATCTCCCCTTGGTTGGTTTTGCAAAAAATCTTAAATGAATATTCTGATACTCTAGTTAACATACCGTTAAGTAACTATTAAAAGACAAAAATACCCTTAAAGTCATTTTCTTCTTTCTTAATTTAGGATTAGAGTAAGATTTCTCTTCAATTTCAAATTAGGGCTTTTCTTTACATAAAAAATTAGATTTTTCTGATGAATTTCCTAGCGCCTTGCCGCTAATCCGCGACCTTTGTGGAATGAAAAGCTTTAAATTTTATAAAACGACGCTAGAAACTTAAACCCTAGAATATATCCAATCACTAAAACTAGCTAACTAAAAGGTTTTATACTACTCGGTTGGGATTACAACCTTTGTAGTCGTGTTCTTCATCTTCAAAACCTCTTCTTTAACTCCTCGGAACTCCGGGATCGAGCTTGTAGGCCAGTGTCACGCCCCACCCCCAATATAGAGAGTATTGTCCGCTCTGGCCAAAACCGCACGGTTTTATCCTTCGGGGCGAACCAGATCCAACCAGGGGCGGAGGTCACCCATCCCAAAACTTCCCTGGCTTGAGCATGCTTAACTACGGAGTTCTCAAGCTTCTGCAGTGCCGGTTCACTTAAAAGGCGCCTCTGTATTAAAGAGTGGTATCATTTCATTTATAGTTCCTGACTTGCTCTCTTTCGGAATGTATTATGAAGTTTCTCCATTCTTTTACAATGGGTCCCACAGACTCAAGAGGTGGCCCCCATGGATTCAAGAGGTGCCCCCGCCCTCTTGTCATGACACTTGGCGTGGCACTTTGTTCCGTGTGACACTTTATTCTGTGAGCAAGAACCGGGTCCCGACATCCTCCCCGCCTTTGAACAATGGTTCGTCCTCGAACCACAGACCTACTATTAAGGGACCAACTCTGATGCCATTCTATCATGCCCTACCCCCAATATAGAGAGTATTGTTTGCTCTGGCCGAAGCCGCACGGTTTTGTCCTTCGGGACGAACCGGACCCGACCAGGGGCCACTTCCCAGGAGGTCACCCATCCCAAAACTTCCCTGACCCGAGCATGCTTAGTTCTCAAGCTCCTGTAATGCCGGTTCACTTAAAAAGCGTCTCTGTATTGAAGAGTGGTATCATTTCATTTATAGTTCCTGATCTGCCCTCTTTCAGAATGTATTCCGAAGATTCCCCATTGTTCTACAGTGGGTCCCAGGGACTCAAGAGGTGGCCCCGCCCCCTTGTCATGACATTGGCATGGCACTTTATTCCGTGAGTAAGAACCGGGTCCCGACATCCGGTCTTCCTTGGTCCTAGATGATCCACTCGAAGGATATGGTTCAAGACTCTAGCTTCACACAAACAAGCAAGTAAAGCAATTAGGAATTACAACTTGCTAAGAAGTGAAACCTAAATATGTAGTGTATGAGTTCTAGTGTTTATCTATCTCTTATCCCTTGATTCTCAACTTATGAGAGTGCATGGATTAAGAACGTGGAGGAGGAGAAGCTCAAATGCTAGAGCAAGAGTGGAGAGAAAAAACATAAGGGAGAGAATGAGATGGCGAGAATGAAATCCTTTATACAAATCAAGCATAACAATTATGGTTTTATTAAAACCAATTTTGCATTATAAAAATGCAACCATACTTGAATAGTGTAGGCAAATGAATTAACAAGTCATTTGTCTACACCCATCACCATTCCTCACCTCTCTCTTTCTCCATGCCCCACATTTACACCTCATTTCTATTTTAAACAAAATAGAAAATTCATGATGAGGCGTCCACCTTCTAGAATGTATACTTGTATAAATACAAGAATATATATCTGTATATGCATACTCGTATTCGTATCGAAATACGAATACCAAAGAGATAGAAAAACACAATGAACGTAATACTAGAAATACATATCGAAATACATATATATACATTATTAAATCAATACATGATTTAATAACCCGGCTTAATCCTAAGCTAGCTAGTATTATTAAATCGTCCGATTAAAGTCCGTATAGTTAGCATACTTATTTAATCGGAACCCTGCATGTATCAATATGCGGCCACTACATCATTTTTCCTGAATCAGGGAAACCCTAAGTATGGGACTCTAAAGACTCGACAGTATGCTGGCATTGAGTTACTGGATAAATCCATAATCACAAGCACGTCAGCAACACTAGCTGTACGTAACGCCTACCCAGGTATTTATCGAAAAGGAAGGCGGACGAGCAAGCTCATCCGAACCCCTACTGAGCCTATTTATGACAATCTCCATACAGTCCAGTCTTTTCATCTAAGAGTATCGCATACCGGATCTAGGGGGTGGTAAACGTCAAACCCTAATAACCCGATAATTCGTGCCGCTGTGGCTCAGGACCAATCCGAGAAACTACCGATCTAACTATCAATAAATCTCATCTGCCTTGCCCAAGGTCTTAGGTGCTAACTAACCGAACATGGAGCGACATCGACTCCCTATATCGGGAGAGACGAATCCCTAACAATTGCTCACCGCAACGTGACTGGCACTACCCGAAGGTACGGAACATGACTGGCACTTAAATTACGCGACGTCTAAAGGCGTAACGTAATCTAAGTAAGCCAAAACCCAGAAATCTAAACCATTTAAAGAAAATAGAGTGAAGGAAAACTTAACTTAAAAATGTGATTTGAGTATAATAAAGTCACATTAAAACATTTTAAAAACATTAAATTTTCCCAAAAATTTCGGCAGAGTTTCCTTTGTAAATACTGGCCCCAAACGGGTACAACACATTAATATACTCAAGTAATGAATAAAGGCATCCCCAAGCGGGAGCTAGCTCTTCGCCAATGGCAGAATCATAACCACGTAATATATATATATATATATATATATATATATATATCATAATAGTGCAAAATAAGCATATAAAAGCAAGAAAATAAGAAAGCACCCCGTCGGCTCAAGTGAGCTCGACACCAGAGAACAAAATACAAGTCTCATAAACTCACAGTCTGAGTCACATATACATAAGGTCGATGGAGTGTACTAGATACAAGATAATATACATGGTGGGAGCAAAAGAATATCCTCAAAACCCACCTACGAGTAAGCTGCAAGTCGATGCAAATGAAGTAGAAGAGAAAGTACGTTCGCCGCTACAGTGCTGACGGGTCGGACCTGCAAGATACTGTGCACAATGGGGGTGAGTTGCCAACTCGTGAGTAGTAAGTAATATCTAATAAAGCTATCGTAAGCATGCATGCAATGCGTCACAACACACACACACACACACACACACACACCATAATGATGCGATGCACTAGTATGAATGCAACATGCATGCATAATCAACATGAAACCAGAATATATCTGGTATAGGAAAATCTGTATTCTTATATTGGTATAATAAAACTGGATTATCATTAATGAAATCGACAGAAAAATCCAGGTCAAACATCGATACAATACATGTATCTCAATGTCTCAATATCTCAATGGCCGTATCTCAGATCGGTTCTCAAATCTGTCATATCCCATGACTCCGGTCAGTATCCTCCGGATAACCGCCGAGTCAAACATCACCGGTCGGTAGTGCTCCCCTGCCGGGCTCAATGTCTTTCTATATGATCTTCTTACCCCGAGGTACCGCACCGGGTCCACCATGTACCCGCAGACGGTGTATCCCCTTCCTCGAATCGGGTAAATGATACAGCTCAAGAACCGAGAAAACTCATGGTGGACAACACATACATCATATCACAAGAAAACCGCAACTCGCATTTTTAAAATGATAATAGGTTTATTCAATTCTTGCGGTTTTTCTCCAAAATTCATAAATATTATAAACATGAAAATCTCCAAGAAAATCATAATATATGAACATGTCGGCGATGATGAATGTTTATAGTATCAATAATATGAAATACGATGTGTGACTAGAAAACCATGCATGAATGATGATACAATGAGGTATATACATATGATTAGCAGTCCTACGTATCCATACTGATGAAATGAATATACAATTACAAGTTACATATCATAAATCATGCAAATGCTCAAATACTGATTTAAGCAAGTTCTATAGTGTTCATGACATAGCAATTACCAATGGCGTGTGTATTCGCATAAATAGTGCATGTGCGGCATGGACCAATGGTAATGGTGCAAGTGTCCTATGAGATAATATCATATATATATAAGATGATGCAATGCAATGAGATGAATGACTAGGAGACTACGCATATAAATACAAGCACTACTAGTAATACTAACTATCGGGCGCCTCGCGCCATCCAGACGATCCCCCATAGATGTGTATATCTACTCACCGGGACGCTTCGGTTAATCTGATTTGATCACAGCCTTGCCGCGCCGCGTCTGACGTTTCTGTACCCGATCCTAGAATCGCACACAAGTAAATAAGAGGATAGATATATAAATAGTCACGGACACAAACGATACAAGACAACCAACACACACTAACTAGACGCGCACGTACTTGGTATAAAAAACGCGCACGATATCGCTTCGAACCACAAGTAGGGGTCACTATGCATAGCAACCACCAAACCTAGAACTCAATTGTACTAATCACGCACTCACATCACATTACATGTTTTAGAAATTAGGTTGTAGATCATCACAACCTCAAACTAAATTAAAAGCTATTTATTATAAAAACCTAGTAAGCAAACAAATGGGATTTTGGTGCAAAACTAGGTGTTTTAGCAAACCTAGTGGCCCCAAAGCTCATTTAATATCTTAATTAGGCCACACGATTATTAACTAAATTTTAATCTCATCTATTTACACACTAATCATGAAATTAGTTTGCAAGAACACTTAATTAGAACAATTAGAAGTAACGATTAGCAAATTAACGACTAAATTAGATTTTGTAAAGCCACTAGATAATAATTTACACCTAGCTAAATTAACTTAGTGGCAAAAACCCTAATTTTAACCCAAACTCTTCTCTTGAAAACTCAAATCTTGCAATTAAACTATTCTAACATCTAATTACAATTAGATTTAAGCAATTAATCAACAAGGTAACCATTGTGTTAAGATTTATATCTCAAAATTTTAGAGATCAACCTGCAAACTAAGCCTCCCAAAATGCCATCTTGCTCCAAGATCCAAGCTAGTTTAGGCCAAGAAATTTTGGGTGAAGGTTTAATTATGAATTAGTGAGATTTTGTGTGGATTTTTGATGAAAATTTGAGGATTTTTGAAGTGGAAATGAGATGGTGAAATGGGAAATGGGACTGCAGGGATCTCGGCCAGAAATGGGGGAGGAAAAGAGAGAGTGAGGTGTTGTGGTGTCAAGTCAAGAAAACCCCATTATCACATCTATTAACTTATATCTTAATTAATTTATTTTCTAATTAACCCTTTTCCTAGAATTCTCTAGAACCATGGAGAAAATTTAAAAAGAAAGGATATGTTGCAAACTTGGTATTAAGTTGTCATGGTGCACTAATGTTTAATTAACCCATTCTAATTTGTAATTATCACCAATTTAGTGTATAAGTGAAAGCTTAAAATAATATTTAAAAAATAATTAATTAAGAAAAATATTTAAGTAAACTAGCAATTAATAAGTGACTAATTAAATACCAATTACCAGCAATTACATAGTTAAAATAGATATATTTAAGTCTATGTCGAAAAATAATTATATCTTGGTTTTTATGGAAAACACGTATTATCAATAATTAATACATAATTAACCTAATCGAATTTTCAGAACGTTACAGCCTCCATGTGGCTCGGGACTAAATCCAACTAAAACCTGTTTGCATGACTCAGTAAAGCCGCGATAGGGTAGTAATCTAAATGGAACCCACATGGGACAAATAACGATCTCAGGTCTAAAGACTAACCTGTACTCATGTTACGTGAGAACTGTTATCTGACGATAAGTATAATACCATCTAGAAGTTCTCGGCAAGTTTGTCCAGTGTACTCACCCCCAATAAGCACCTGTATATGATCTTAGGTGCCACACACCAATAGCTATGGGACCAATCATTACCCCTCGTTGACGTCTAGAAACGTATACACCAGTCTAATCTGGAATATCGATGCACAATCTCAATACTCCCACGACCACGGACATTTACAGATGTACTTATGGACTACCTAGCCCCCATATGTATGATCGCCATCATAACACTGGTAGTCAAGCAATAATCCTGTGGGCTTTATCAGCATGTATTAGCGATACGTAATAACAAGTAAAACATATACACATGTTAAGATAAATACAAACCAAATAACATACTATTATATTGAGCAAGGTTGTCATGTACATACATATATCCAAGCATCCACTATATATATACAATAATGGCCTCTAGGGCATACATATTCAACAATGTCCCACTTGCACTAAGGCCAGTTATTGGCATATTGATTACCCAACGTCTGCACTAGGGCCATTTGTTAGCGTATCACATACCCAACATCTCAAATAGTGTATCGAACTGTATTTGAGGGAGGGCCTTTGTGAATGGATTCGCCGTGTTCTCTTTTGTATCCACTCTCCGCACCTCGATCTTCCTAATCAGGTGATACCATCTCAATATGTGTCTGGATCTCTGATGGGACCAGGTTCCTTCGCTAAAGCCATAACCCCATTGTTAGCGCAATACAAAAGTATCTGATCAACAATGGACGGAACCACCTCAAGTTCAGTAATGAACTTCTTCATCTGGACTGATTCTTTTGTGGTATCATTGGCAACGATGTATTCAGCCTCCATCATCGAGTCTGCGACGGTGTCCTGGTTAGAGCTCTTCCAACAGACCGTCCCTCCGTTCAGGGTAAATACATAACCGGAGATAGACTTGCTGTCATCCTTGTCACTTTTGAAGCTTGAGTCGGTAAAAGACTCCACCTGGAGGTCTCCATTAGCGTATACTAAGAACATCTCCTTAGTCCTTCTCAGGTACTTAAGAATGTTCTTCACAGCTATCCAGTACTTCTCCCCTGGGTTTGACCGATACCAGCTCATAACGCTAAGCGCATAAGTTACATCTGGTCTGGTACATAGCATCGCATACATTATAAATCTTATCGCCAAAGTGTAGGGTATAATGATCATACGAGCCCTCTCTTCATCAGTTTTGGGAGATATCTCTTTGGAGAGAGTGATTCCGTGCAAAGCAGGTATATTACTGCGCTTGAAATCTTCCATACTAAACCTCTTTAGTATGCCGTCTATGTACCTGGACTGTGATAGTCCCAACAATCTCTTAGATTTATCTCTGCAGATCTTAATTCTCAGAATGTAGGAGGCATCTCCCAGGTCTTTCATGGAGAACTTTTGCAAAAAGAATAGTTTGACCGACTGCAGTATAAGAATATCATTTCTTACCAAGAGAATGTCATCGGCATACAAGACGAGGAATACGACAGCCCCCCTCACAATCTTCTTGTAGATACATTTTTCATTGTCGTTTTTGTTGAAGCCAAATTCTTTGACCGTCTCATCAAAACATATGTTCCAACTCCGCAATGCCTGGTTTAATCCATAAATGAATTTAAGCAATTTGCACACCTTCCCGCTGCTCCCACTGTCTATGAATCCCTCCGGCTGATCCATATAAATGCACTCTTCTAAAATTCTATTTAGAAAATCCATTTTAACGCCCATCTGCCAGATATCATAGACATGGAAGGCATCAATGACAAGTAGGATCCAAATGGATTTCAGCATAGCCACGGGAGAAAATGTTTCGTCATGGTCCATACCGGATCTTTGATGAAAACCTTTTGCAACAAGTCTAGCTTTATAGGTTTCCACCTGTCCATCTACACCAATCTTCTTTTTGAAAATTCATTTGCATCCAACGGGTTTTACTCCAGGAGGAGTAACATCCAAAGTCCAAATTTTGTTGGTGTACATGCACTCCATTTCGGATCGCATAACATCCAACCATTTTACAGAGTCCTTTCCGGAAATGGCCTGCTTGAAACTAGTAGGATCATTTTCTTCCAAGATGCAATTTTCTCGATCTCTGTCTATGAGAAAACCGTAGTATCTCTCGGGCGGATGATAAATCTTCCCAGATCTGCGGAGTGGCTGAGCTTCGTTCGAGATTATTGAATCTGGAGGTTCTACCAAATCTTCAGTTTCAGTTTGTGGTTCTGGAATTTCTTCCAGTTCTACCGTGCTCCTACTAATTTCTTTTGCAAGAAATTCCATTTATAAGAAAACGGCGTGCTGAGCAACAAACACCTTCTGTTTCTCAGTATGGTAGAACATATATCTATTTGAATGCTTTAGATATCCCATAAACTTACACAAAACTGACCGTGTGTCTAATCTGTTTTAACATAGACTGGAAAACCCTATATCTTAATTCGTTTAAGACATGATTTTTTACTATTGGATATAGGTGCCCTCAAGGTAATTATTGTAATTGAAGGAGGACCTATATGAGAGAGCAATCCTACTCGAGATGGTAGTATGCTATCTGGTCTGTCTTTATCTTTCATGTGATGCGTTTTATTCTCAATCATGTATCGTTTAGACATGAGATAAAGCCCTAAGATTTTGCTTGACTATCAGGATGATGATGGAGATCATACCAGTGGGGACTGGGTAGTCGATAAGCACATCCTTAAATGTCCTTAGTTGTAGGAGTATTGAGACTGGGTATCGGTACTCCAGTTTAGAATGGTGTGTAAGTTTCCTGACCCGGTTGGAGGGCGATAGTTGATCCTGTAGGTATTGGTGTTTGACATCAAGGATTGTATACATGTGCTCATTGGATGAGTTACACTAGACGGACTTACCGAGAACTCTTAATTAGTAATATACTAATGTCAGATAGCAGTTCTCTGGTGACATGAGTATAGGGTAGTACCAAAGGAACTGAGATCACCATAGTGTCTCATGTGTGTTCCCACTATACTTAGACTTCTACCCTACCATAGCTTAAAGGAGTCATGCAAACAGGTTTTTGTTGGGTATAGTCTCGAAGAACGTAGAGGCAGTGAGCGATCGAGGGGATTCGTCTCTCCCGGTATAGGGAGTTGATGTCCCGCTGTGCAGGACATGACTACAAACATAAGTCGATGGCTATCACAGTGAAGATAAACTGATAAGTGTTATTAGTTGTATCTCCAGTTGGTTATGAGTCCTCTGTCGCATGACTTATCGAGTTATTGGGGTCTGACAGATTCCAAACTCTTGATCCGATATGCGATACTCTCAGACGAAGAGACCGAACTGTACGGTAATGTCACTGATAGACTTTACATGGTTCATATGAGCTTGCTCATTGACTTTCTTTCGATCAATACCTGGATAGCCGTTACGTGCAGTTAGTACCGCTGACGTACTTGTGGGCTATGGATATGATCCTAACCTAGCGCTAGCATATTATCGAGTTTTTAGAGTCCCATACAGAGGTTTCCCAGCATATGCGAAACGATGCAGAGCACGTATAGAGATACGTACAGGAGTTCGATTAAACACGTGTATTTGATACATGTATTTTAATCGGGTGTTAATTGATATTAGCCGATATATATGATATAACTGGATTATTAAATCAAGAGTTGATTTAATAATTAAATTTATATTTATATATTGATGTATTGATATATTATCTAATATCATGCTCACTTTCTTATTTTCTTCTCTTTATTAATATTTATATTTGATATATATATTATGACATGTATTTTGATACATATGAGACGGGTATATAAGACTTACAGGGTTTAAATGAGAAAATTTCTATTCTTTCATTTATTTCAAAATGGTAACGAGTCATGAAAAATGGATGCTTGTAGACTTCTTTAGTTTCTTCTTTGATGGCTCATTTTACACAATGATTTTTTCTCATATAAAACATTATCTTCTTCATATTCTCATCTCTTCCATTGCTAGATCTCTTGATTTTCTTCAAATGAGAAAATAGGAAAAAAAGAGAAAAATTAAGTGAGCTAATCATATACATCTCCTACTAATTATTCTTAGCAAGTTTAATTAGTATGTTGCTTCATTTTAATGAGATCAATTTGAAACTAAAGCTTGTGTTGGAGTTATCTCAAGGTGAATCATTTTCGGAAAGGAGATCATCTAGCAAGTTTATTCTGGACTTCGTGGAGACTAGCCGGAGTCCAAGGAGATGTGGCTAACGCGCTACAAAAATTGTAGTATCTTTAAATTTGTTGAATTAGCTCACTAGTTTTGTTGCATGTTGTAGTTGTTGTTCATGATCATATGTTTGTTTGTAGTTGCTCTGTAGATTTTTAAAATTATCACTTTCACCGGATAATAAACCCTATTTTAGAGGGCATAGTGAACTTACAGTGGCATTAGAGCCGGTCCAATGACTACAACATGTTTTCGTGGCGAAATGAATCTTTAAATCTATTTTATGATGCATATTAAAAACTATTTTTTATGTGTTTCAAAAACCATTTCATTTTAGTGTTTTTTGTCGCCCCCGGGGTTAATTGAAGGGTTCAATATGAAGTTAGAGATGTTACGGAAGTTAGGGAGGGGCCACCCCCACCCGGGAGCACCAATTAGTGCTCTCGGGGGAGGGTGAACATCCGAGAGCACCATTATGGTGCTTTCAGGTCAGCTATGACCCGAGCCCACTTTTTAGTGGGTTTGGGCCATGGTATCTCTCGAGCCTTCCAAATGTCGATCTAATTTTTCCCCGGGGCTTCACAAAAAATTTGGGCGCGTTTCGGGTTCGTTTCGACGCTAAAAAGTGATGATTTTTGTGTCGAGGTGAATAGCGTTTTTCAAGTGTTGAAAATTAATGTTTCGGTTTCGAAGTTTTTGGGATTCATTAGCCATTTGCTATGAGTTGAATAGATTAAAATGTTTAATAGATATAACTTGTCGGCGTATGCGATACACGGTGCTTAACGTCATCGATTTGATGCGATCAATTCGACGGGATTGCACATATATATATTGTGATATATTGTGATACTTGTTTTGAATGTGTTGGATTGTTGTGAAATGAATAGCCCCATGTGGAATTGTGATAAGTGTTATTTCCATTCATTCTTATAGCCAACTTGTATATTCATTAGTTCGGGACGAGCTCCAACTTGTGGCTGTCGTTTCCGCTATATGTATATTTTTTGTTTCGGAACTTAGCGGTTCATATGTGGCCATAGTCCCCGCATGATGTATTTTTATTTGTTGGGACACGATCAGGTTGCGATCATTGTTGCCGTTGTATTAATACAGGTTTAGGATCATCCCGCGGAGAAGCGCATGAGCAACCGAATTCTAGATTGCAGTGGGTGGCTATCTCAAGGAGTTGAGATTGGGTCGTTCGAGTTTAGGATTGGTGGGTTGCTTGCCGCGCTTGTAGGGGGTATAGGATAGACCCACGGAGGAGTGCTTAAGTCACCTGATTCGAGAAAGTGTCGGGTGGCCCCCTCATGATAATGATGTTGGGTTGCCTTGTTTCTTGAGTTGCCTGGTAGCTTACCGCACTCATAGGGGTCTGCTTTTGGCTGTGCACGAGCTATTCACACGACCGAGGAATGTCACATTTTGTTTGATGGCTCGAACGAAACGCGAGATTTCTAGATAATCCGACCATTCCATCTCTGTATTTTTCATTACCTGCCCGTGATATTTTCTCTTGCATGTTGTAATGAGATTATATGTGTGTGATGATATATTGATATATGTGATATACAGAGTATATATATAAATGCTATATACGTTTTGCACCCGTGCTAGCCCTGCCCCCGCTCTGCCGTAAGTTAACTAACCTTACGGTAAAGACCTGGGGCCCCGTGGCGAATGCAGATGGCGTATATGTGCATTATATTTTCTTTTCATGATTTTCTGTGATTGTGTGAAAAGATACTAGGTAATGAGATTATCTAAATTATGGGATTGCATCAACAGGATTAATGCAAGGTTAAATAAACCTAAAACACATTGTAGAACCAAATATTAGATATTGGTGTTATAGTCGATTCTTTTACTTTGCATCGAGGTATTCGGTTAGGAATATCCTGCACCTCATTCGACGGGGAAAGAGCTTAGATCCCTTCACATGGAGTGACCTCTTTGGTAAACGATTGTGTTACTATAAGTTTGCAAATTGAATAGCTGTATCCTATTGCTTTGTATAGAGGTATTCAGTTAGGAATATTCTGCACCTCATTCAATGAGGTTAGAGCCCTGATCTCTTCACGGGGAATCTGCACTTACGCAATAGTCTACGTAATTATAAATTTGCAAAACCATTCGATTCTTACGATGATATCAAGTTCATTACGTTAAAAATTTTCTTCAAAACCAGCCATAGCTCTCTGTCATTTCAGGAAGTAGAGTACTTAGTATTCATGCTACGTTTGATGATTATGTTATGGCATAGTGTATGGTAGCTAAATAATGACTTCCTGCAAGCATGTGATGCGATTGGTTAGAACGGTCGTACGACTTTGTTGACTATGTTAAGGGTCGTGCGGGTGGATCTAATTTAATCATGAAATAACGGGTAGAACTTGACTTGCGACTTATGATTTGTTAACTATGTTAAGGTTATAAGCCGCTAGGGGTAAAAACCAATATCGAGAGTTTCAAGTGTTGAAACTTGCAATGAGATTGCATACCTTCTATGGTGTGGAGTGACTTATTGACTATGTCAAGATTACCACTCCGTGATAGTTTGGGTCTCGATTCCCACCATGAGTAATAGATACTCTCAGGACTGGCTAATTCTTCTTTTAAGGTTTGAAGGACAATTTGACAGAATAGTGGGAGCTATCCTGATTAGATAAGTTAATCAACCAATCTAATCTTGTTTAGAGTGCACAACGAGTGTCTCTTTTCTTTCTCTGGCAGCGATCTAAGACCGACCTTAAACTAAAAACTCATAAATCAAGATAACAGAACCTTTTTACAATCAATGGTTTTGGAATGTCATGATTGCCCTATTTCACGACATAGTCACATATATCCTTACCTCTCCCACTTCCCCTTTTATTTCCTCCAGAACACTCTGTATCCGATACAGAGATCCATATTGCTTAGAAGGCTATCGTATAGTTAAATACGAACTCGAAGAAATTGTTTCAGTCGAGAATGGCCGCAGGTTTTGGAGAAAGTGAATTGTATATGATACAATTCATTTGTCTCTCCTCTCCACCTTTACTGGATACTATACATATTAGAGACCGTCTTAAACGGTCTCTAATACTAAATGTACGGTCTCTAAAGAGTATTAGGGACCGTTCTTATTTTAAACGGTCGCTAATACACTGTCGCAAAAAAGTGGTCGCCGACACGTGTATTAGCGACTATCTACGAACGGTCACTAATATAAACGATCGCTAATGACTTATTAGTGATCGTTCGTCACAGTCGCCAATGCTGTGCCACGTGGACTGTTCCCCTCCGAAAGACGGCACGACAGAACGTCTTGCCTGAAATTCAGGGCAGATGCTAATTGGTGCTATCCGTCCACCTCTTCAAAGATGCCAAGTTGATTTATAGCACCATGTATCGAAGGTTTAAACGGATGCGGCCGATGTAGCAGATTTCGTCAGATTCCCACTCGCTTGAGGGGTTTTCGATTGTGGGGACGCTCTTCCATGCAGGCGCAATCCCCTGCAGTTAATTACGCTACCGCATCGCGGTAACAACTTTCTCCTTCTCCAGATGGTCACTTCGTGTCGTGGGTGTTTGTTTTGTTTGTGGTTGCCCATGGATTGTATACGGAGACTAAGTTATGTTGTCGCCCGTAGGGCGTGGACTAGTCCAAATCCGTATCTTTCTTATATTTGGGTTTGGGTTTAAGGATACGTTAGCCTCATTTGAGACTAAGATCAACTTAAACGGGATCATTTAGATCCAACAAAAGAGAATTTGGGCTCTATTGTTTAGTTTAGGGACATTGCGGTCAATTACCAGTTTAAGGACATGGTGGTCCATTGTTAGTTTAAAGACATCCCGATCAAGGTTAATTGTTGGAGATAGTTCCCTCATAGTCAATTATTGGATCACAGGTACGTGATTGCAATGATTGCGGAGGACCTATACCGGTAGGACAGTCTTACTCAAGATGATAGTATGCTATCTGGTTTGTCTTTATCAGTCGTGTACATGATCAGGTGACTGATTACATGTTACACTTTGATAGAGCCCTTAGGATCTTGCTTTACCACCAACAGTATGATGGCGATCATATACGTGAGAGTTGGGTGGTTTATACGCATATCCTTAATTGTGGTCCCTAGTCGTGGGAGTTTCGAGACAGGGCATCGATACTCCGGAGTAGACTAGTGTATACAGTCGAGACCCCGACGAGGGGCGGTGGCCGGTCTCACAAGCCACTGGTGTCAGTTGGATCACCTAAGATGTATACAGGTGCTCATTGGGTTATGAGTACACCGGACAGGACTCGCCGGGAATCTGCTAGTTAGTATTATATCTACCGTCAGATAGCAGTTCCCTGGTGACATGTGTACAGGTTAGTTCATCGACCTGAGGTCGTCATTTGTCTCGTGTGAGTTCCCACTGTGCTTTGATTTCTACCCTACCACGGCTCAAAGGAGTCGTGCAAACAGGTAGTTTTTGGGTACAGTCCCGAGCCATATGGAGGCACGTGAGCGGATCGGCAGGGGATTCGTCTCTCCCGGTATTGGGGGCGAGGTCGTACTGTGTCTAGGAGAGCCATTACACAAAGTCCATGGCCATGGCAGGAGATTTACTGGTAGGTACTCCAGTAGTATCTCAAGGTGTTATTGGGCTTCACTCCGACACGACTTATACTGCTATTGGGGGTCTGACGTTACTAGCCCCCTAGGCAGATATGCGATACTCATAGACGAACGGACCGGACTGTATATACATTGTCACTGTTAGGCTCAGTAGGGTTTACCGGATGAGTGCGCTCATCGGCATCCCTTGAGGTCAGTCCATGGGCAGCCATTACGCATTGCTAGTGCCGCTGACGGTTTGTGGTTAAACCCACTGCCAGGGTACTGACGAGTCATTAGAGTCCCCCACAGACAGTTTCCCAAGTTCGGGCGAAACGTTGTAGAGGCCGTATGGTTTTATGGCAGGGTTCGGAAAATGCACGTGCGTTTACGCACGTGTTATTTTTCGGGCAGATAATACTGGTCGGTTTTGGTTTAAGCCGGATCCGAGTATTATATTGAGTAGGTATAATATCTTTGTCTCAGTTGCATTTGTATTCGGTCGTAATACAAATGCGGGTATATTTATACAGTTTTGGGGTTGTCCTGAAATTCGTTTCAGGATCACTTTTGGAAGTTGCCAGTTTCCAGTTTCTATCAGCCGTCTTTTAACATTTGGTTAAAGGCGGATTTATCTTTTCTTGGATGAGGTGAGTCAGTGTTCTAGAAGTTTCTAGAAGTGATGACAAGGATGGTGACTAGGTTCATGAACCTTTAATTGCATTTATTATGTGATGACTAAGTGATTATGACTCATGCTTTGACATTAATACATTTTGTTCTTGTTAAGATATTTTCTTCATGATAAGCATCATCTTAGGGTCACCACTTGCTCCTACGGTCACCTCCCTCCTTCTATAAAGTGGCCGGCCCTCTCTCTCCTCCTCACTTCACTTGTTGATTTCATTTTAGAGAGAAAAGATTATGATAGTATTTGGGGTGCATGGAATTTTACAGTTCATTTCATTCCATCACCCGATTCCCTCGGCAACTTCATTTACCGATCGTCCACGGACTTGGACGAAGTGAGACAAAGTCATCTACTCATTCTCTACATCATTCTTGGTCGTCTCTTTTAGCAAACTTGACGATCGAGTTGCCTCAAGTCAGAGGAGGGAGCCCGTTTAAAGAATCAGTGATGTGGTGCCACCTCGACGAGGATATCGGAGATCGACGAGATCGGAGCAGCCGCAACGGAGCGTGGGATGATGGTTGAAGAACGAAGGACTCGGATCGTTCGGTATAACCTTTCTACACTCTTTACAGTTTGTTAGTTTAGCAATAATGGCAGATCCGGGTTAAAGTATACGATAGCGCCAGTTAAAAAGTTTTTGTTTCCGCATTTGGCGTCTGTAGACTGCCGGGGCGCTAGCGTAGACTTACAGTGGTATCAGAGCTACTAGGCATTGGATGTCGACCTATGGGGGGTTCTCACTGTGTGACAGTGTGGCGAAGCATAGGCTCTTACCCCTAGGGTGTCCCGAGACCGGAAGGTGTTCCGGCGGGTTGTAGTCCTCGTGAGGGGGCATGCGTAAAAAGTAGCGGCTGAGGGACCCGTTGGTGCCACGGCGACCCCATTGGATGGGGTGGCTGCCTGACTTACAGTGGTATCAGAGCCTCACCATTTTGCTATACTAACTTGTGCTAACGCGTTTAAAACATCGATCGAACCGGAAATCAAAAATCACATTTTTTCAATATGACAGTTTCTGTTGATTTTAAACGGTGTCCTAAAATTTTTCTACACATCTCAGAATACTGTGCAGGCTTTTCTAAGAATCACGACAAAATTTGGGCACGTGACCCCACCAAACTGCCGCGGAAACACGGTCAAACCCATGGTTTGACCGCGCATCCGCGGCCACGTGGTGAACTCGTGCTCCCAAATTTTGTCAGTGGGTTCTTCATTGGATTTTGTGGTTTTTGGTAAATATCGTTTTGGCCCAGATTTTGTTACTGTTCACCAGTAAGCAGTGGGGCCCACTTTTTGATATTTGGTCGATCGAAATTTAAACACGTTAGTTTACAGTGCTTACATTATATCTCCGACCGGGAATGTCATTTGATCGGTAAACCGCGTTTGATTGCTATAGTTCTTTTAGACGGGTTTGCGAACGTGACATTCGCGTTGATGTTCTGTTTTGTGCTGTGATGTTGCGGATTTGTCGTGGTGGATAGCAGTGTGCAATGGTAGTACAGTTTGAGTTTATTTGTACATTTGATATTGCGAGGCGAGCGTCCAACTTGTGGACTGCCGTCACTGCCTGTTGTATAATATTCTTTTGGGGCACGACCAGGTTGCGGTCGATGTACCTATTGTACTATTTTTCATTACTGTACTAGGTTTTGCCCCGCGACGGAGTGCACGGATAGCCAGGTTCTGGGGGGCAACGGGTCCGCATCTCATGGCTTTGAGAGGCAGAGGGGTCCCACTCTAGAATTGGCAGACTATTCGCCGCACTCGTAGGGGGTACAGGTTGACCCAAGGAGGGGTACCCAAGATTACCGGATTCCGTGAAGTGCTGGGTGGTCCATTCACTATGCTGTAGGGGGCTGCCTCGCTTCAGGTTTTGGCGGGTAACTTGCCGCACCCGTAGGGGTCTAGGTTTCATTGCACAGGCTATCCACACGACAGGGGAACGTCGAGTTTCAGCAGCGGCTCTGTGAAACTCGGGGATCCCAGATTATCTGTATTGTTTTGTGATGCTTATTACTTTTCTGTAATGTTGCATACTATCACGCCTGGAGCGATTATTGTATATTGGTTTATATACTATTAGATGTTGTATATGTTTTACACCCGCGCTAGTCCAGTCCCCGCTCTGTCGTTAGTTAAGTAACCTAACGGGTAATGACGGGACCCAGTGACGAATGCGGATGGCATATACGTACATTTTATTTTCGTTCTTTTCTGGTGTGATTGAATGATGGGACTGTGTTGATTCTGATCAACGCAAAGTAAAACAAAACCTGTTTGCAGTTGTTGGAACAAATTTAAAAAGTGTTATTGCAAAGACGTTTTCTTTTGTTATGCATAGCGGTATTCAGTGGAATATCCTGCACCTCATTCGACGGGGCAAGGGCCGATATCCCTTCACCGGGACTGACCCCTTGGGCAGAAGTTTGCGTCAGCGTAATAACTTCACTATAGTCGATTACAAGTTGCTTTGCATAGCGGTATTCAGTGGAATATCCTGCACCTCATTCCACGAGGAAAGAGCCGAGATCCCTTTACCGGGAATGACCTCTTTAGCAAAAGGTTTTCGCCACTATATTTTAAAAAGCTATCATGTTTCTTCAGCGATATCAAGTTCACTACGTTAAAGGTTTTTCGCCAAAAACCAGCCGTAGCCCTCCGTCATTTCATATGAATGGTCAGTAGTATTCAAGCTATGTTGGTCTAGCCCTTAGCTAGGACATAGTGATTGGTAGCTGCTGGGGTGTTCACATGTTGCATAGATAGATGAGTTGGTTTGGGACAGTCGTACAGCCTTGTTGGCCCTTAGTCAAGGGCGAGTACGGGTGGGTTCAAATTAACAAGATAATGATGGGAAGAACTTGACATGTGACTTATGGTGGGCTGGCCCTTAGTCACGATCATAAGAGCATGGGGCAAAAAATATATCGGGAGTTTCTAAAGAAACTGAAACTTGCCAAGTATGTGCATACCTTCTGGAGTATGAGTAACGTGGATGCATTCCATCACGTTATCATGCGATGAGAGTTGGATCCCGATTCCCACTGATGAGTTGGTTTACTCTTCGGGTGATCCCGATTGATTCTTCTTTAGGTTTGGAGGAGAATTTGACAGGACAGTGGGAGGTTTCCGGATTAGATAAAGTGATAACCATTCTGATCTAGGTTAGAGTGCACGCAGAGTGTTTCTTTTCTCTCTCTCTTTGGCAGCGACCTTTGACCGACCCTAGACTATGACTTAGTGACCAGGTTGACCGAACCTTCTTAACATACTGGCTTTTGGATTGTCTGAGTTGCATAAGTCATTGCCACTCCTTCTTTTACCCTTTGAATTTCTCAGAACACCCGTATTACTACGGATATCCACTTCCATTGGATAAATCCATCGTATGGTTATATACGAACTCGAAGGGACTTCTTCGAGGATGGATCCAGGTTCAGGAGAAATAGAATTGGTTTATTCAGTTATCTTTTATTATCACCTTCTCTCAGGTTGCGAGGGCTCCTTGGTTTAGGAGAGTACACCTATTACGCTTATTGGATAGTCTTATTCCAAACCATAGGCTGGTGCCGAAAGGTAGGGAATGAAGAAAACCAATTAGCCTAAGTAGGGTGTGCAGAAGGTAATATGTAAAGACAAAATAAAGGGATTAGAAAGAGGGCAAAGTAAATTGCGACTGATATCATTCACGACCAAAACCGCGTACTTCATCGCCACTCCTATTTCACCTTTAAAGGAATAATGTATTATTCAGTTGTCTTTTATCATCACCTTCTCTCAAGATACGAGTACTCCTTGGTTTAGGAGGGTACACCTATTATGCTTACTGGATAGTCTTCTTCCAAACCATAGGCTGGTGCCGAACGGTAGGGAAGGAAGAAAACCATTTAGCCTAACAATGGTGTACAGAAGGTAACGACTAAAGACAAATAAAGGGATTTGGAGAGATGGCAATAAAATATACGGTTGAAGTCATGAATTGGATTATGGAAGAGGCATTGCTATGAATACCAGGATACCCCTACGAAACATTTTCATGTTTCAGTGCATTGTTAAAGAAAAACTGTTTTCCCGATTAGACACTTACTCCAAGGGTAAGTATTTATCAGGTTTCATTCTCATATCTGTATGGTTTTACAGATGATGAGTGGGAGTAAGATATTGGGAATTAGGTGATCATCCTCATTATATCAGAATTCGTTGTAATTGGTGATATTTGAGGAAATCGCCAGGGTACAGTTTTCCACCTACAACGCACAGGTTTTGAGTTGTTTAACTCAGCGGACTTATACAGAGTATTGTATGTTGTCCAAGTGTCCATCAGGACAAAGGGGTAGGTCCTCGTACTATGTTCTGTTTACTTATAACTTCTCTAGTATTTAGACGAGTGTTTCGTAGAAATACAAGGTCTAAGTTTTGAGAAGTTGTGGGTATAAGAATAAAGTAGAGAACCAGGTATCACAAGTATCGGGATTCTTCAAAGAGATCGAAGATGTAGATTCTTGTGATTGGTATTCAGATGATAGTGATGGTTTTGAGAAACGTGTTTCTCTTTCAGGTTACTCATAATTGGATGGATTCCTAAGTTGAGTAATGCTAATTAGCCTCTTTCCATTAAGTTGATATGCACTGGAGACAGCTGCATGATTTGAATATGGTTCCAATTAAATAAGTGCCAAAGTTTCTGTATTGGATATAGAATGGATCGTACCTTAAAAGATGTTAAGGTATGGGAAGTTGTCCAGCTTTTGATTAAAACCAGACTCTGGATAACTCAGGGCACGTTTCTGTAATGGCTGTTTGTGGGTTGACCCTGGCTATGACGAGGGTTGATATTCTACCATTTGGAAGATCAATTGTGATATTATTCTTGACTCGCCACAGTTTTAGTAAAAATGGATCTTTTTCAGAAAACAGTAGTGGGAGTATGGTAGAACTGGAAGTGATTCCAGAACCGCGAACGATTACGGAAAATTTAATAGGACCTATACATTCAATCAGGTTTGACATTCCATTAGCCACTCCGCAGATTTGGTGGGTAACCTCAGACACCCGAGAGGTACTTCGGTAGCCTCAAGGACGGTGACAGGGAGGTTTTTATCTACCCAGACTTGACACTACTGTTGTTTCAGGCTATGAGACCCGGTAGGAGGGTTGTCGTAATCAGTGGGAGCAACGGAAGCATGGTGGGAAAATAGCTTATATCTATTTATAGACTTGAGCAGTTATAGCGGAGATAGATCATCTAATTTTGATGTGAAAGTCATGGTTTTGACTTCAATCAGAATAGGGGATGGATCTGTTTAAGAAGGTAGTAGGGTGTGATGTCATGGTATCTGGATGACATACACAGAGTAGGAAGTAAAATTCCTATACTACGATCGGTTGAACTGTGGTCGTCACACAGTTGTTTCTCCAAACAGGATATGGATATAATATTTGACATTCTGGTTTCTGGATCTATGGTTTTAGATCTGGATTTGGGTAGTTTCCCAATGTGGGTACTTTGACAGATATTCTAATAGTTTTTGGAATAGTTGACTCCTAGCATGGTGGTGTACCTGCAGGTGATGGAGTCACCCTCTCTAAAGGTGTCTTACAGACTAAAGGGGAGAGGGATGTGCATGATTGGCAGATCACTTGCTTAGGCAATTGAGTCAATCATGAGATGTCAAGTACCACACCAAATGTTGGTTTTGCACTAGATGCAATAAGTTTGTATTAATCCAATCCTGGAGAAATATAAGGAAGCAGTTATAGAACATAAGTACATGTTCTACGGATTTGATGACGGCAGCCTCCTTCGGGAGACGGTTATCATTCCAAGCTTCAAAGGTGACATGGTTGACAGAGTGATTGTCAGAGTTATAGTTTTTCCTCTGACGAAGAGGGACAGTATTATGGACAGGTGGTCCAAGAGGATACTGTGGGTGGCCTGGTGCCGGATACTGATTAGGTTCAGTGATCGATACAGTCTAAGAAGTTTGGATCTGGAGTTCATTTATGAACTAGGTCCCATCAGATATCCAGACATATTCTAAGACAGGTATTACTCGATTCGGGAGATGGCTTTCTCCGCGAACTTGAGATTTAGAGAGATATAGAAAGAAACTTCTAGGCGGATCCACTCACTAAGGCTATTTCTCGAACACAATAGTTTTACAAACGGGCTTTGTGATACTGATTAGTAGAGGAGTTGGATGTTCGGTTTCACACGGGCTGTGAGTAGTCGACATCGCAATAATTAGCCTTGAGTGCAAGTGGGAGATTGTTGGAGATAGTTCCCTCATAGTCAATTATTGGATCACAGGTACGTGATTGCAATGATTGCGGAGGACCTATACCGGTAGGACAGTCTTACTCAAGATGATAGTATGCTATCTGGTTTGTCTTTATCAGTCGTGTACATGATCAGGTGACTGATTACATGTTACACTTTGATAGAGCCCTTAGGATCTTGCTTTACCACCAACAGTATGATGGCGATCATATACGTGAGAGTTGGGTGGTTTATACGCATATCCTTAATTGTGGTCCCTAGTCGTGGGAGTTTCGAGACAGGGCATCGATACTCCGGAGTAGACTAGTGTATACAGTCGAGACCCCGACGAGGGGCGGTGGCCGGTCTCACAAGCCACTGGTGTCAGTTGGATCACCTAAGATGTATACAGGTGCTCATTGGGTTATGAGTACACCGGACAGGACTCGCCGGGAATCTGCTAGTTAGTATTATATCTACCGTCAGATAGCAGTTCCCTGGTGACATGTGTACAGGTTAGTTCATCGACCTGAGGTCGTCATTTGTCTCGTGTGAGTTCCCACTGTGCTTTGATTTCTACCCTACCACGGCTCAAAGGAGTCGTGCAATCAGGTAGTTTTTGGGTACAGTCCCGAGCCATATGGAGGCACGTGAGCGGATCGGCAGGGGATTCGTCTCTCCCGGTATTGGGGGCGAGGTCGTACTGTGTCTAGGAGAGCCATTACACAAAGTCCATGGCCATGGCAGGAGATTTACTGGTAGGTACTCCAGTAGTATCTCAGGGTGTTATTGGGCTTCACTCCGACACGACTTATACTGCTATTGGGGGTCTGACGTTACTAGCCCCCTAGGCAGATATGCGATACTCATAGACGAACGGACCGGACTGTATATACATTGTCACTGTTAGGCTCAATAGGGTTTACCGGATGAGTGCGCTCATCGGCATCCCTTGAGGTCAGTCCATGGGCAGCCGTTACGCATTGCTAGTGCCGCTGACGGTTTGTGGTTAAACCCACTGCCAGGGTACTGACGAGTCATTAGAGTCCCCCACAGACAGTTTCCCAAGTTCGGGCGAAATGTTGTAGAGGCCGTATGGTTTTATGGCAGGGTTCGGAAAATGCACGTGCGTTTACGCACGTGTTATTTTTCGGGCAGATAATACTGGTCGGTTTTGGTTTAAGCCGGATCCGAGTATTATATTGAGTAGGTATAATATCTTTGTCTCAGTTGCATTTGTATTCGGTCGTAATACAAATGCGGGTATATTTATACAGTTTCGGGGTTGTCCTGAAATTCGTTTCAGGATCACTTTTGGAAGTTGCCAGTTTCCAGTTTTCTATCAGCCGTCTTTTAACATTTGGTTAAAGGCGGATTTATCTTTTCTTGGATGAGGTGAGTCAGTGTTCTAGAAGTTTCTAGAAGTGATGACAAGGATGGTGACTAGGTTCATGAACCTTTAATTGCATTTATTATGTGATGACTAAGTGATTATGACTCATGCTTTGACATTAATACATTTTGTTCTTGTTAAGATATTTTCTTCATGATAAGCTTCATCTTAGGGTCACCACTTGCTCCTACGGTCACCTCCCTCCTTCTATAAAGTGGCCGGCCCTCTCTCTCCTCCTCACTTCACTTGTTGATTTCATTTTAGAGAGAAAAGATTATGATAGTATTTGGGGTGCATGGAATTTTATAGTTCATTTCATTCCATCACCCGATTCCCTCGGCAACTTCATTTACCGATCGTCCACGGACTTGGACGAAGTGAGACAAAGTCATCTACTCATTCTCTACATCATTCTTGGTCGTCTCTTTTAGCAAACTTGACGATCGAGTTGCCTCAAGTCAGAGGCGGGAGCCCGTTTAAAGAATCAGTGATGTGGTGCCACCTCGACGAGGATATCGGAGATCGACGAGATCGGAGCAGCCGCAACGGAGCGTGGGATGATGGTTGAAGAACGAAGGACTCGGATCGTTCGGTATAACCTTTCTACACTCTTTACAGTTTGTTAGTTTAGCAATAATGGCAGATCCGGGTTAAAGTATACGATAGCGCCAGTTAAAAAGTTTTTGTTTCCGCATTTGGCGTCTGTAGACTGCCGGGGCGCTAGCGTAGACTTACATTAAGGACATCATAGTCCGTGGATTTAAGGACTCCACAGTCCAATGTTAGTTTTAAGACATCACGGTCAAGGTTAAGGACATCATAGTCCGTGGATTTAAGGACTCCACAGTCCAATGTTAGTTTTAAGACATCACGGTCAAGGTTAAGGACCTCATAGTCCATGAGTTTAAGGACCCCACAGTCCATGAAATGTATGGTTGTCGGGACCCGTCACCTCTTTGAAGACGTTGAGGAATTACAACGACAAATATCAAAGGAGTGAAGAGATGTACCCTTGAACCCAGGATGGATTAAATGATCTATAGCCCAGTTTTGGAACTAAGACCAATTAATTATATTATGAGCCTATTGACTCAGTTAAGTTTGAATTGAGGACTTATGGCCTTCCTGGGCTAAGTCCAATCATGTTTGGAATATTGGCTCTCTGTTGGCCCATTAGACATATTCAATTGCAGAGGAGGCTTTGCCTCTAGAAAATTAGCCAATTGGGCTAAAGCTAGTGTTAAACACTAAGGACCAACAGTGTTGAACACTGGAAATAAGATTGTCAAATTAGTGTTAAACACTAAAAATTGTGATTATCAAATTAGTGTTAAACACTAAAAAGTTACGATTCTCAAATTAGTGTTAAACACTAACAGATAACAGTGTTAAACACTGGCAACAAAATTATCAGATTAGTATCAAACATTAACAGAGGGGGGGATCACGTGGGAGCACGTGATGGCACCAAGAAGTGGGGCCAGATCCCTTTCATTTTGTTCTGCATATAAGTGTTTAACACTTTTAATTCTCACAGCCATCACGTGTGGGCACGCGATGGGTGCTCGTGCCCTGATTTATTAGCATATTCACTGGGGATCACGTGATGACACGTGAAGGCGCCCAGCGCTTCTTTCTTGTGAATCTTTTACAGAGGTCACGTGGGGCACGTGAGGCGTTGCCTCAAAGTTCTTTTCTTGTAGATCTTTACAGGGGTCACATGGGGACACGTGACCCTGATTCTTTGCATATTTAAAGATCTGTTCATCTTTTAAGAATTAAATTCTTCATAGGGTTAAACCCTAACAATAACTTTAGAGGAATTAAATTCCCACTTTCTTTTTAAAGAATGATATTCTTGGATTGGGTTAAACCCTAATTTACATTCTGTAGGAATTAAATTCCCACTTTCTTTTTGAAGAATGATATTCTTGGATAGGGTTAAACCTTAATTTACATTCTGTAGGAATTAAATTCCCATATATGTGAAGAATTAAGTTCTGGCATAGAGTGAAACCCTAATTTCTCTTTAAGGGGAATTAAATTCCTGTGAGTTTGAGAGAATTAAATTCTCAATTAGGGTAAAACCTTAGTTATGTCCATCTTGAAGGAATTAAATTCCTATAATTTTAGAGAATTGAATTCTCGCATAGGGTTAAACCCTAATTTTATCTTGGAGGAATTAAATTTCTATATTTTTAAAGAATTAAATTCTCAGAACTCAATTCCTCCTTTAGATCTGCATGGCAGGATCTCGACCCGATGAGAATTAAATTCTCAACCTATGAGGAGATGTGCACTGTGCAGATCTTCAACCAGAGAAAGAACTAAGCTCTTTTCTTTTTATATAAGAGTTAAACTCTTGGATTGAGAATTAAATTCTCTTTTTGAAGCCTTTACCCCCTTTCCTTTCTTACCTAGGGTTTTTCTTGTAGAGAATCAAATTCTTCTTTCTTTTCTCTCTGAATTTTTAAGATTCCAAGGCGCTCTCTCTCTATGTATTTCTCTCTCTATTCAAAAAAGGTCCTCTCCGCTCTCTCCTTTGGCTCCTATTTATAGGAGAAGGAAAATGATCAATCTGTTTTTTGTCAATCTTTCATTGAAAGATTTGATTTGTTTTCATCATTAATTCGGGGCTTTAGATTATTAGGTGAATTTTATTCACCGTTGGATTTTAAATCCAAAGATATTCCTTTTGTTATTTCGGTGAGATTTAGAGGAAATCTTTCCTTGTCCAAGATTTTTCCATAAATTGGTGATATTTAATCATCCTGGGATTCTTAATCCAGCGGTTCTCCATAATTCTTCTCCATTTTGGAAAGATTTAAATGATCTTTTTTCAGATTTTAATTCTGTTGAGTAGTAAGGCTTTTAAAGCCACTGGTCACGTGTGGGCACGTGACCCACCCCCTGAATGGACTCCTCTTCTGCGCTCTGTTCTTTGCCGCTGCTTTAACCATCACGTGCCAACACATGACCACTGGTCACGTGTGAGCACGTGATGCCTCTTCCGAACCTTTTTCCTGATTTTTAATCAGGGAATAAATGCCCCCACAGCGTTGCTCTCACGTGTCTGCACGTGAGTGCAACGCTATCACTTTTGTGACCGTTGGATCTGCCTTGGGAGTAGGGTAGATGAAACGTTTTCCATCCCATCTTATAAATGCCAATGTCTTTTCAGAAGAGCCTCCACTTTGCTCATCTTCCTCCTTTGAGAACTTTCTTCTTTTGAGAATTTAGTTCTCCTTTTCCAGAGCTTAGTTCTCTGCTTCAAACATTTTCTAGAGTTTAACTCTGTTGAAGGATTCCCTTTTCCTCAGGTAATGCTCCTGAACGAACGAAGAACTTTCATACATAAAACTCTCTGGATTTTAAATCCATACCAAGGATTTTCCCTTTTGACAAGAATCCATCTTTTAAGTTCCTTAACGAAAACAAGAAACCATCTGACCTTCAAATACTAGATCTTTTAAAGTTTCTCTGATCTTTAGGGATCGTTGGTGGTGTTTTTCTCTTCCATGGAATTTAATTCCATAGTCAAGGAGCTCTGGCTCTGGAACGAAAAATTTCTGGGAATTTAATTCCCTTTTTCAAAAAGGAATTTAATTCCTGTGAAGAACTAAGTTCTTCCCATGGGACTTCTTGGGGTTTCCTTGCCCTGAGTTGTCTCCTGTAACCAAGAGGAAGAATCTTGCAATGGTGCCTTTCCCTAGGGAGCGTGCAGAGTTGCTTGAAATCCTTTGTTTATTTAGACAAGTATTCTTCTTGATTGGCTTGTCTATTAAATTCTCATGATCTTTATTTCAGGTATTATGGACGCCCATTTGTATGATCTTGATGAAATCATTTTTTACGGAAACATTCGTGCACTGGGCCGCAGCCAGAACCAGGAGTTCACCAACGCTCGGTGTGCTGAGATCATGAGCCGCTTTGACGAGTATAATGGTCGGCTACTCCCTCGTCGCTCTTCTCTTTTGAAACTCATCGTGCTGGCGATCTGGGAGGCGCTCCCTCTCTTTTGCACCGGCATACCGCTCGGGGCATTGGATGCCGCCGAGGATAAAGTGCATTCGGTGTATCTGATGAGCCTAATCTCGAAGAGAAGGCAAGACAACCTCATTGATCTCTTACACCAGGCTTTTCAGCAGTCGGCCATACTTGCTGCTTATCGGAGGGTGGAGGACATCCGTGAGGATCCCGATGCTTGTGATCGCGAGAGAAAACATACTAGGATGGTTCGAAATGCCTGGAAGATCTTGGACAAAGTCACGTTTGAGTTTCTCAATCCATGTCCCGCGTCTGAGGTCCTGCCGTTGTAATCGTTTCTTTTTATTTTGTATGAACTTTTAAAGTATGAGTGATAAGTTTTGTCGTGCCCTTCTGTGTTTGCATGCCCCCTTTTTTTGTGGGATTTTGTCATTTTTGCTATTGTTGCCGCTGATGTGTTTAGCGTGTAAGGCACCATTTCACTTTTCAGTACACATCAAGCGTGGTGCTCACGTGCTCCACACGTGGGGCCCTTTTGATGGGGCTGTTTAATTTTTCATGCCATATTTTTGTGCACAGCATTAGATGCAGAAAAGGAGCCTTGGAAATAGTTCCATCTCCTTGATTTCCAATGCCTTCCCTTTTTTGGGCCTTGGAAATAGTTCCACCATGCAATATTCTCCGTGCGCAACATTTAATGCTCCTCTTTATAACCTGAGACCATAGCCTTCTTTTTCTTTTCACAGAGAAATCTATTCTCAATTTAGTGTGGTTTATCTTGGGGAAACAACTGAGTGCCATGGCCTGCAACCACCCCCATGCTCGTCGACAGCCGTGGGAAGTGCCTATCGAGGAGATGATTCCTCGCTTTGCTGCGCGATTGGTGGATCCCCTCCTTACCGATGATGAATGTGATTCAGAGACATATGAACTCTCGATCCGTAGGAGGTCCCCTCTTCTAATGGGATCCCTTTGGCTCCGGATGATTCTTGCTGCCGTGCTTGCTGACATCCCTTCTCACCCAGCGGAGATGACCCTGGCGATGCTTGACGCAGCTGAAGATAAGCTCGAGTGTTTTCACGAAGCGTGTCTGATCACTCAGGCTCTGAACGATTGCTCGGTTCACCTGTTGGGCCACTGATCCCTTGTTTGGCGATCTTTTCCCGGTAGTGTAGTATGCTTAAATCGATGTACTCTTTTTATCATTGGCTGTTGTATGCTTTTCTGTTGAATTTTCATGTTTGCCGGGTATTCGTATGTGCGTCTTGCTTGCGTAAGTGAGCTTCATATTTCTCCATGGAAATTTTCTTTAATTGCGAGCACTATCGTTATGTTGCATGCACATCAGAGCTTTAGGTATCATTTCCTTTCGAATATTCATATAGTTGTAAATGCATGCTCGGTAGGATATGCATCGGAGATTTTCCTTGCTGCCTCCCATATCAGGTGATTTGTGCGTGTTCTAGATCGAGTATCGCCGTCGAATGGAGGCTTGTTTATACAGTGCTCGAGTGTACCCGTCTTTCCTCGGAGGCTGTGGCTGCGAAAGCGGGTTTGCGAGGTTTGATTGAGCGGTGCGCGGTGAACATGGTGTCGTGCGAGAAGAGGCTCGGCCGCAAGTTCTCGGAGAGGGAACTGGCTTCTAAGGCGCTGAACGAGCTTCAAGCCAATCTTACCGCCAAGGCCAACAAAGCGTATGAACTCTGGCGAGTGCTTCAAGAGGTCATCAAGGAGGTAGTGGCCATTGACAAGGCCGCCGAGTTTACTCGCGAAAGAGTCGGGGCCCACAAAGCTACCGAGAAGGAGCTCGAAGGTCGGCTTGCCTCATATCAGGCCCAACAGGCTCAGGCAGAGGCCCGTCTTCTGGCGATACTGAATCACGAAGGCGTGGCCCAGCGAAAGAAGGATGAGCTGACCAAGCTGCTAAATCGCCCGCCGGCCTGAAGACTTATATATCCCTTTTTTCTTCTTCTTTTGTACATACTCCTGAATGAGAGTATATATTTTTTGTTCTTTCACGAATTGTACTTTGTATCCATTTTGGTTTATGAATAAAAGACATATTTTTCTTTTCAATGGTGTGTCCCTTTTTATTGAATGTATTTTGTGGATAGTCTATCTTGATCTCTTTGCAGGGCAGCGATGACTTAGAATTCAGGGTTAAGATTTGCCTCCTAAGACTTTTCAACTTTATGAGCCGTGAGGGTCTCATAAAGAGTTTTTCTCCCTATAGGTCGAGAGGATCCCATAGGTGTAATTTTTCCTTAAGAATCGTGAGGATTCCTAAGCGTGTTTTCTTTTGGAAGTCGTAAGGATTTCGCAAGAAAATTTGCTCCCTTATTAGTCGTGAAGACCCACAAGTGATGGGTGAAGTTGCCCTTATCTGTATCTCATGGGGTCAGGGGTTGCTCTGGATGTTTTCCAGGGTACTGTAGTTTTAAGACATTACGGTCAAGGTTAAGGACATCATAGTCCGTGGGTTTAAGGACTCCACAGTCCAATGCTAGTTTTAAGACATCACGGTCAAGGTTAAGGACGTCATAGTCCGTGGATTTAAGGACTCCACAGTCCGATGTTAGTTTTAAGACATCACTGTCAAAGTTAAGGATATCAGAGTCCGTGGATTTAAGGACTCCACAGTCCAATGTTAGTTTTAAGACATCACGGTCAAGGTTAAGGACATCATAGTCCATGGATTTAAGGACTCCACAGTCCGATGTGTGGTTACTGGGACCCGTCACCTCTTTGAAGACGTTGGGGAATTACAACGACAAATATCAAAGGAGTGAAAAGATGTACCCTTGAACCAAGGTAAAATCAGTCTAGAGTCATCATGATTGATCGTTAGTTTTAAGACATTACGGTCGAGGTTAAGGACATCATAGTCCGTGGATTTTAAGGACTCCACAGTCCGATATTTGCTCTGGATGCTTCGCACGGGTTCACTGCCGTTTATTGGCCTGAAATTTTATTGCTTGACCAAAATCATGAAAATACATGTAAAAATTTGGACTAATTCGCGCCCTACGGGCGACGTCATAAATTAGTCTCCGTATACAATCCAAGGGCAAGCTCATATAAAACAAACATAACACAATACGAAGTGACCTACCGGAGCAGGAGAAAGTTGTTATCACAATGCAATAACGTAATTAACTGCAGCGGCTTGCGCCTGCAGAGAAGAGCATCTCCACAATCAAAAACCATAAAAAATGAGGGAGAATCTGATAAAGTTTGTTATATCGGTCGTATCTATCCAAATCTCCGATATACGGTGCCATAAATCAACTTGGTATCTTCGGAGAGGTGGATGGATATGTTTCAAATAGCATCTGTCTCCAAATTCAGGCTAGACGTCTCAACGTCTTGTCTCTGTTTTCAGCGGTAAACAGCTCCCAGTCGCGACGGTTCTTGTCTCGTTATTGGCCAACGTTACATCAACAGGCAATTCCAAAATTGGAATTGAGGTGAAGGTATGTCATCTAGCGTCAACTGGTATTGTGCTTTGTGTCTCACTCTCTATCCATATTTACTAGAATTGTGAGATTTGTGATTGAGGGAACAATTGAGGGAAGGCTACTGAAATTACAAGAGAAATACAAACTTGTGTTTGAAGGGCAATGTTTGTTTGATATAAACCATCTTATAAGTTAGACCCTAAAAATACCAACAGAGACGGAGCGGGACATCGAGCATAACTGCAATTTATACAAACCCATAGATATTTAATGAATTTTTACACTAAATTACCTTAAAAATTATACTAACACACAAAAGTATATACATATACACGAAACAGAAGCAACATACGTACCAGATGTGCGGCACAGATGTTTCACGTTGTTGGGGTCAAAAATTATACCCCGGTTGACCAAGTCAAAGTCAAAGTCAACTCTAAGTAAGCGGGCCCAAGCCCAGATCAAGTGGGCCCATGCCCAAGTCGAGCCCCGCGGCCGACCTCCCACATGCCAAAATGAAATCATATAATAAATAATTTTGATGTAATTTTTTATGCATGAATGTAGGAAAAATGGGCATAAAGCCCAATTTTTGTAAAGCCCAGGGCTCATGTGCAAAAGAAATGAGCACAGAGGCATGGGATGGGCAAAATGCTATTTTGAAAAGCCCAAGGGGCTATATGTAAATTTGTAAGCCTATATAAAGCAACATAATCAAAAATATCAAGAACTTTTTCTCTCTAAAAAAAAAAGTTGGGTCTGTGCCTCCTTCTCCTTTCTCAAGGTTCTAAAACTGAACGTTTTAAAATTCGTTTAGGTTAAATTTATGTTAATTAGTGATGATACGTGTTTTTCGCAAAACTTAGTTAATAATTATTTTCCACATAGATATAATTATACCTATTTTACTTATGTAATTACTTAATTATTTTCCTTAATTATTAATCACTATATATTATTAAAACTTACACATACGCTCTAATTAAGTGTTAATTATAAATTAACATAGGTTAATTCGAGTTAAGTGCAACCATGACAAGTTAGGCACATTTTTGTAGCATGTCTTTTCTTTTTTTCAAATGGTCTAGAGTCTTCTAAAGAAAAATAAAGTAAAAATAAAATGAATAGAATATTGAGCATGGTGCATTAATTGAAGTATGGTGTGCATGTTACTTTGTTGATTTTCCCTCACTCCACTCTCAGCAGCAACTCCTTCCCCTCTTCTCCCTCATTCATCTTTTGGCAAATACATCTCTACCTCACACAAATCCCTCAAACCTTCACAAAATCAAATCTAAACACTTCAAAACAAATCTTTTTATGATTCTTGAGGCAAGTTTTCAATTTGGGAGGCAAGTTTATCAAGTTGGGGTCATACCCATGTCATCTTGAGGTATAAAATCTGGTTTAGATATTTCTTTGCTAAACTTTTAGTTTATTAAGCTTAATTTATTTTTTAAGTGGTAATTAGTGCTAATTTTGAGATTAAAGAGAAGATTAGGATAAGTTAGGGTTTTTATGGCTTAATTAGGGTAATTAAGAGTAGTTAGTGTCTAATAATCAAATTCATTCCACAAATTTGCACCAAAATACCATAATGTCACTAATTAGTGTTTTAAAAACGGTTTTAATCAAGTTTTATGATACATGTAATATGCTATTACTGTAGTAGTTTTTAAAAATCAAACAAATATATACAGTAGACTATACATTGTGTTATGAGAGTAGTATAGAAACCCGGACCCCTTTAGCCCGACTTGGCCCAGCGGAAATGCCCAAATTCTCGATTTGGCCGGTTCCCAAGTTGAGAAAAATGTTGGGGTTTTGCAGGTAGATATCTGTAGGTATGTTATGGTGTATGGTATTGCTTGTTTTTCTTGTTTCTGCTCCAGATAAAATCTGGGACTATTTATCTATATTTTTAGTGTTGTGTCTTGCGCAATACGTACGATTCGAGTCGTGATCTGGTGTGTCTGTGATAACAGCCAGATCGGGTTGGGTTGTGCGATGTTACACGCATCTTGTGCACCAAGTGCATACGTATTTTACTCGTGGTGTTGATTTCTTCATATTGTTTTGTCTTCATGTATTATCGGATGTTTATTTTTCTATATATATTGAGATTTGTGCGATTCTAGGATCGGTTGCGGAGACGTCGGACGCTGCCAGGAAGGAGAAAGAAGTGATCGGATTCACTTAGCTCAAGCTCTTCAGGTGAGTAGATAAAACATCTACGGGGGAATCTCCTATATGGCGTTAACCGCCGAAGGCTAGATTCGAGTGAGATAACCTTGTGTGAAATGTTTGTGTGTGTGTGTATTGTGATTGTGCATACGTATCTTTCTGAAAACCCTATTACCTATAGTTCATTGTCATATTATTATTAGGACACCGCACCATTACTAACGGTTCATGATGCACGAGAACTGATTTTATGCCACACACACCGTTAGTAATTGCCATGCCACACACACATTAGAATTGCCTTGATAAATATATGTTGCATTGTAGATTAAGTATGTTATTAGCTATTATGATCTCGCCCGTTAGGATACCTGCACCGTTACCGATGATACGTATGTTACACGTACACTTACTGGCCGGCTCACACACATCATTATTGGTAATTTCCGTGTCATGTACACATTAGAAAACGTTATTTCACTGGTATAATCTGCTAGCTGGTAGTTAGTATGCTCGCTCTCATATGCTAATGTAGATATTGCATTTCATACTTAGATGTTTCATGCATTCATATATTTATGCTGTTTATACCCTGTTGAGGTGCTTTATACCGGAATTCATTGCTCTCTTGCTGATTCGTGATTTTGAGATTTCGGATATTTCATAAGATTTCTGGATTTGGGAAACCGCATGTAAATTTTATAAACTAATGATTATTTTACAAAAAAGAAATATGCGGTTTTCCCTTGATATGATATTTCGTGTCCACCATGATGTTTTCTCGGTTCTGAGCTTGGTTTTCGAGACCCGATTCGAGGAGTAGGATGATCCATCTGCGGGTACATGGTGGACCCGGTAAGGTACCCTGGGACAAGAAATTCATGAGGATGACGATGATCCTGGCAGGAGGGAGCACTACCTACCGGTGATTGTATGGGAACTCGGCGGATATCCGAAGGATACCGTCCTGAGTTATGAGATGAGATGGATATGATGGCCGATCCGAGGGACGACGCCTGAGTTTTGGGATTTTGGGGTGTCGTTGATGGACACCAAATTTTTCTATGATGTTTATTTTGAGGATGGCATTGTTTTATCCTACACTCCAGACTTTTATGACGTACTTTTCATATATAGTTGTTGTGCCATGAGGTAGTACTTGATTTAGATTCTTGCTGCATCTCATATTACTGTGCATATGCTACCATGATTGCATATATAGGATGGACGTTTTCGTGCATACTTGCGATTACCTGTACGATATTATTTACTACTCACGAGTTGGCAACTCACCCCGTTGTGCCACAGTATCTTGCAGGTCCGACCCGTCAGTATAGTAGCGGCGGGTGTACTTTCTCTTCTGCTTCCTTTGCATCGACTTGCGGCTTGCTTGTAGGTGGGTTTTATGAGGATACTTTTGTTCCCACCTAGTGTATTTACTATTGTATCTAGCACACTCCATCTACCCTATCTACCTTTCCACCATTTGTATATTAGACTTAGATTGTGAGCTGGTGAGACTTGTATATGTATATTCTGATTCTGGTGTTGAGCTCGTATGAGCCAACTTTATACTTGGTTTCTGTTTTCTTACTTTTAAATGTTGATTTCATACTATGATGATATATCTTGCATGTGGTTGTGTTCCACCATTCAGCGAAGAGCTAGCTCCCGCTTGGGGATGCCTTATTCATTACTTATGTATATTTCATATGTTGTACCCATTTGGGGCTAGTTTTTACTAAGGAAACTCTGCTGAAATTTTTATAAAAAATTGAGCTTATTATAAAGACTTTAAAAGTGATTTCTATGTTAACTTTTAAACAAGTTTTCCTTCATTCTATTTCTTTATATGGTTTAGATTTCTGGGCTTTGGCTTACTTAGATTACGTTACACCTTTAGACATTGTGTAATTTAAGTGCCAGTCACGTTCCACATATTCGGGCCATGACAAAAACCTTCTTCCCTTTTGAATTAAATCAAGAGTTTAACTCTTCCTTTTCCAAAAATAAACAGTTTTCACCATCAAACCCTTGAAGGGGAACTCAGATCTTCCATCAGATCTCAAAAATGGGAGATTTTTAAATCCCACCCCCATTTTTCTCCAAGATCCGACCAACAAAAGAGGAGGAAGAAGGAGACCCACCTCCAAAAATCCCACTTTGGGGAAGATCCAGGGCTAAAAAGGAGAAGAAAGGTGTCCCCTTCGGTCATTTCCAAAGATTTCTAGGAGTTTAACTCTATTCAAGATCTGTTGGAGTTTAAATCCATAAACAAAACCCTTTTTGGAGTTTAACTCCAAATCTATACATAATCCCTTGGAAGTTCAACTCCCAGCCCAGGGGTTAAGCCCCTTTTCCGCTGGTGCTTCCAGCGGTTGCGTGCCGCGCACGTAACCCGCGGGCGCCCAGCGGTCGCATGCCATGCACGTGACCCGTGGGTGCTTAGCGCCCACGTGCGCCTCACGGGATTCTCGGGCGCTCAACGCTCAGCGGTAGCGTAGGGCATGTGACCCGCGGGCATCTAGCCCCCACGCGCCTAGCACGTGACCCGCGGGCGCCAAGAGCCCATGCGCTATGCACGCAATTTTTAAGACACTCCTTACCCCTCATTTTCCATGCACTCCACACCCAAAACACGTCCCCCGTTGGAAATTTTTTTCTAACGGGGTGCTGCCCCACATCCCGCAAGGGGCTGTTAGCCTCCTTGACCCTCAGCCCGCTATCTGGGTAGCGGGACCCCCGTGAAATCTGGGAGGCCCCGATGTATCCCAAAACCCTTCAAGACACACATACGCACACTGCACATTGAATTTGCATGACCAGTTCGATCTATCAATCGGAGGTTCTCTTGCTCCAAAAGTTAGAGGTAATTAATGGCAGCTTAGTCCGCGGCTGCCGGAGATTCGGATCCCCACAATCAATAAACCCCCGTCTACCCTAGGCAGGGGGAATCTGTAGTACTCCTGACAAGAGACGTGTTTTCCCATCTCAATGGGGTGACGAAAAATACCTTACACATGCGACCGTTTAGATTATTACGGTTCCTAATGTACCGTCCATAATATGTGCAGCCCCTAATATGTACAGTTTCTACTAGTGCAAATTACAGCCCAAAAGACCCTCAACCCCCAGGATATATTAAAATATAAAAATATGTTCGCTTGACTTTCCTGGTAGATCAAATTTCATTATAGGCCAGTAGGGCTCTCAAGGCATGCATCATGACAATGTCTTTTTTCTTTTTGGCTATGTAACATGACAATAAGAATGTTTACATGCACGTATTTTGAATACCATCACACACATTCATACGTATCCAATCAAGAAAATGTAGACTAAACTTTTTAAACCATATCTTAATGTTTCGACATAAAATGAAGTTCATAAGTTATCTGTTTAGTTCTATCATATGAAATATTCGATCTGGCCCCATTGCCAACCCTTAATTTGTTGGAAGACTCATGCATACATACAACCTTTGCTCTTTGAATGAATCTTGTGAGCTTAAAGTATTGCTGCATTAATAGTTAATTTGAAAGCTAGCTGATAAGGATTTATTTGGAGTCAACAAAAAGACTATATTTCATGATCATAGATAAAAATGACACATGGTTCCTGTGTAGTTACATTAATAAAATCAATTTTCATATTTAAAATTGGTTGATCAAGATACTCCAAATAGCACATCTTGTGGTCCCTGTTTATCCCAATCAGAGCAAAGCTCTGTTTAAATTCCAAGGTGGAAAAAGAAGCAATACTTCTGTTTTTCTCCAATCAGAGCAAAGCTCTGCCTAAAAAAAAAAAAAAAAAGAAGCGCGCAGCGCACCTGCGCGCTGCGCGACACGTGTGTGCGCAGCGCACAGTTGCGCTGCGCACCAGGAAAAAAAAAAAGGCGCGCTGCACGACACGTGTCAGCGCAGCGCACCTGTGCGCTGCGCGACACGTGTCCGCGCAGCGCAACTGTGCGCTGCGCGCGAAAAAAAAAACGCGCAGCGCACCTGCGCGCTGCGCGACACGTGTCTGCGCAGCGCAGCACAAAAAAAAAATAGCCGCGGGACACGTGTCAGCACAGCGCGACACGTGTCACGCGCTGGGGCATCTGCGCCAAATAGAATTAAAATAATCAAGAAATCTTTTCTGTTCTTGTTAAAACAAGAAGATTTTCTTCTGCAAAGCAGAAGCCCTTGGATCAAAGATCCAATGGTGGGGAAAATTCCCCAAATCACTCAGAGAAAGATCTCTTTAACAAATTTAACTAATTTATAGGCAATATAAAAAGGACCCCAGACCTCAATTAAAAGGCATCAACATTTTTCTAAAAGAAAAGAGAGAGAGAGAGAACTCTGAGAAACTCCTCAAGAATAAAAAAGGTAAAAACCTTTAGAAAAAGAGAAAGTTCTCTTATGAACAGATCATAGATCGAAAAACAAGATCAATGATCTTTAATAAAAATAAAATAAAATAAAATAGTGCTTTGCACTTTTATGAACCTTTGGTTCTCTGAGATAAGAAAAACAAGAAAAACTTGTTTTTTCTTAGATCTAAATCAAATAGTGCCTTGCACTTGTTTTATGAACCATCGGTTCTTGAACCTAAAAGGTTCTTAAATTAATAGTGCTTTGCACTTCTTATGAACCACTGGTTCTCTAAAACAAGAAAAACAGAAATAAAAAAAAGATAGTGCTTTGCACTTTTATGAACCTTTGGTTCTTGAAATAAAAAAAACTTGTTTTTCTTTGATCTAAATTAGATCAAGAGATCAAATAGTGCTTTGCACTTCTTTTATGAACCTTTGGTTCTTGAATCTAAAAGATTCTCAAATTAATAGTGCTTTGCACTTATAAATCTGCACTGTTGCGCTCTCTGATTGGCGCAAAGCGCTTGACAAATGCAATGCATTTCCCAAAGGGCTAGGCCCAAACCAAAAAGACCTAGTAGGCCTAATTAAATTGCAGTGCAATAAAAGGGGCAGAGCCCAAACAAAATAGATGCTCTGCATCATTTATAAACGGGCAGAGCCCAAACAAAACAAAAATAATGCAATGCATTATTTAAAAAGGGGCAAAGCCCTAACTCAGGCCTAATTGGCCAAAGACAAATAAAAATATTGAACATTCAACTGGACTTAGCCCAGTCATGGCCATAAGTCCTCAAATTAAATTGACTGAGCACGGCTGCTCCCGAAATGAATTTACATCCGGTTCGAGGGTACATCTCCGAACTCCTCTGACACCTATCGTTGTAATCCTTCAACGACGTCAGAGAGGTGACGGGTCCCAACGACCACACATGAATATGGACTGCGGGGTCCTTAAACTCGTGGACCGAAACGTCCTTAAACTAATATCGGACCGGAACGTCCCTAAACTAATATCGGACCACCACGTCCCTAAACTGGAATATGGACCACCACATCCCTAAACTGGCACAATAGAGCCCAAATGCTCTTTTGTCGGATCTAAACGGTCCCGTTAAGTTGATCTTAGTCTCAAACTGGACTAACGTATCCTTAACAAATGTTTGAGTCGATTTTAGCCTCAAAAATGGCTAACGTATCCTCCAAACAGACTTTAGTCCCAAATTGGACTATGAATCTCCCAAACTGGAACAATAGAGCCCAAACGCTCTTTTGTCGGATCTAAACGATCACGTTAAGTTGATCTTAGTCTAAAACAGGACTAACGTATCCTTAACGAACGTTTAAGTTGATCTTAGCCGCAACGCGACTAATGCATCCTTAAACTAAAAACACCAAACCCAAATCTAAGTAAATACGGATTTGGACTAATCCACGTCCTACGGACGACGGCATTACTCAGTCTCCGTATACAATCCACGGGCAACCACAAACAAAACAAACACACACGACACGAAGTGAAATTCTTGAGAAGGAGAAAGTTGTTACCGCGATGCGGTAGCGTAATTAACTGCAGGGGCTTGCGACTGCAGGGAAGAGCGTCCCCATAATCAAAAACCCCTCAAACGAGGGGGAATCTGACAAAGTCTGCTACATCGGCCGCATCGGTTTAAACCTCCGATACACGGTGCCATAAATCAACTTGGCATCTTCGGAGAGGTAGACGGATAAAACCAAATAGCATCTGCCCCGAATCTCAGTGCCAGGACATCGCGGTCCTGTGCGCCGCCTTTCGGAGGGGAATAGATTCTGGCACGCCCGGTGGGACCTCTTTCTCTTTCCACTCCACACTTCGTGTGTCGTGTTCGCGAACAAATCGCGGTTTGCTGTGATTGCCTGTGGATTCAAGGTACTAAGATTTGGTGTCTTGCTCTATGCAGAAAACAGAAAATCGATGGCTTCGAACTGCACCGTCCGCAGCGATAACTCTCGCTCCGTCGTTGCTGGAGGTGTGACTTATGGGCCCCAAGCGGCCTCCCTTTTCAAAATGCCAGTGGAGCGGGTGGCTCAAGCCACCACTGGAATATTTTTTGGGACCATGCTCCCACCAATGAGCTTCAGTGCCCCAATGACATCGCAAGAAGTTCCCAAGAAGTCAGCATTCGATCGGCTTGCTACTACTGCGACCCCTCTCAACAGGTCGCCCAACTCCACTGCTTCAGGTTTTAATGGATTAGGCCAGAGCTCCATCGGGCCCATGAAGAAGCCTTCCATACCAGAAGGCGTTATCCCGAAGCGGATAGCCATCCCAACTCCCGTTCCTGGCAAAATCACCAAGGTTGCTTCCTATGTTCAGAAGTCCGCTTCTGACAAGTTGGCCGTCCCCGTTCAACGGATGTCTATCTTTAAAAAGCTGGTACCGGTATATTCTGACCAACACAGGGGGCATGAGGAGGTCACCCCTATAGCTGAAACAACTCCATCAGCACGACATGCCCGACGTTGCTACTGGCGCCGAGTGAGGAAGGCTGGGGGCAACTCCCCTTCTGGACTTACTCCTCCAACTCCGATGGTGAGGATCGATACTGCTGTTCCAATCGGGAACAGCTTTGAATTGCTGAATACGGTGCGCAGAAACTCTCCTACTACGATGTTGAAACGAACTCCTTCACCTGTGGAGAATACTCCAGAGAAGAAGTTAGAGCAGCCCCCTCAACGGCTGTCCTCTAAAATTTACAAAGTCTGGCGACGGGTCTAAGAGTCGGTGATCGATCAAGACTGCCTCCGACGACAGAAAAAGATGAAGGTTCGGCAGGGGAAGGATTACTCCGTCAAACCACAAAAAGCAAAAGCTACTTGGGTGCCCACTACAACGGCTCCCTTAACTCCAATCACTCAAAAAAGGAGGCCACAAAAAGCCCCTGTGAATATGGCGAAGCATAAAAGCGCTGAACACAAACGCCCCAAATCTGGGGGCATGGTGGTGCACACTGTTTATATGGCTTCTGGAAAGGAGGAAAGCCGCACTTCTACGGGCCACCGACCACTCACCCGATCCGTGACGAAAGCCCAGGAGCAACAACAAAAGCTTCAGGAAATGATGACTACAATGGCTGCACTCACTGAGCCAAAAGAAAGCTCTGAAACGTCTTCGGATGAGTGTCAAGAACAAGAAACCGACGCTGACTTTTTACGCAGAGTCCTCGAAAAGAGGGACAAAGAAGTTGCAGAGCAAGCGGCTAACATAAAGCAGATGGCGCTCCTCTTCCAAGATATGGTAGGGATGATGTTACAGCCGGACCCTCCTGCTGAAGATCCTCCGATCGTCCTTGAAGACGACAGGGGAGAAACGTCAAATCCTCCGCCGGCTCTATCAACAGCCAAGGAGGAGGCAATCTCCAAAGTCAACCTAGACGAATATATAGCTCAGCAGATCCGGGTTCATCAGGCGAATGAAGCGGCTGGGCAAATTGTTAGAACCGGACGACCGTATCCGAGCTGGTATGACCAAATCAATTACCCGCCAGGATATACGATCCCTAAATTCCACGTATATAAAGGGACAGGGAATCCGCATCAGCATGTCGCTCAATTCAGGGCCTTATGCGGCAATACTGGAGGCGATGACAAATTGTTGCTACGTCAATTCGTCGGCAGCTTAGCAGAAATAGCCTTTGAATAGTATTCGGAGCTACCTAACGACTCTGTCAAAACATTTGCGGAGATGGAACTGCTGTTTACACAAAGATTCGCAAGTGCTAGTGAACGCACCCCGATTACAGCACTGATAAATGCTAGGATAAGGCCCGGCGAAACGTGGGTCCAATACGCAACACGATGGCGAAACCTATGGTCGAAATGCGAACAACGCATAGAAGAGGCTCCTACGGTAGGCATGTTTGTGGGCACTCTCGATCCGCAGGCGACCATCTCGCAATTCATGATGTTCTTCAGGCCGACCACCTTCCAGGCCTTGATCGACAAATTAGCCTAAATGGACCAGATGGGCCATAGACCGTCTCCTCCAAGACCCGATCCCCGAAATGAGAAAGGAAAAGCGATCATCGTCGCCAACGCTCAGCAACAGTCGAGCAACTCAAAGCCGGTCGCTCGCCAAAACAACGTGCGTCCACGCCCATCCCTCGAAGAGAGGCTAGGACGTCCTTACTCGTTTCCTCAGAATAAAACGAGAAGACTGTTTGAGCTGGCAGTGCGTAACAGACTCATCAATCTGCCGAGTCCAAAGCGTCTGTCGCAGCCAGGCGATCTTAATAATCCCAATTATTGCCCTTACCACCAAAAGGTAAGTCACCCGATTGAGGATTGTTTCGTCTTTAAGGGATGGATCGAGGATCAATACTTGCAAGGCAAGTTCACGCTGTCTGAAAGCTGGAAAGTAAACCCACCACAGCCGCACTCTCCAAAGAAGACGGACACGCCGGGGGCAACTTGTTCTTTCGTCGAGGATGAAAACGATGGAGAAAACTTATCGGATGAATCCGAAGACTACGTAGCGACTTGTCATGTGATTTCTCATTCACTGACGGATGATGAGGAGGCTCCTTGCGCTGAGAAATCAATGGCGGACCCTGAAACAGAAATTCCGCGGCCGTCAGACAAGTTGATCGATGCCTTCCTAAATGAAATTCGTCTGAAAGCAAAAGCCAATCAAGAGCATGAAATGACCATACTGGAAAGAACCAAGGTATTCCCGTCAAATCAAAAGCCATACACTGCGGGTAAAAACAAATTCAAGACGAGAAAACGGTTCGCCAAAGCTCTATCAGTAGGAATGAAGCTACCGCCCTCTGAGGAAAATTCTTTCTCTGAGGTAGAGATGCACCCTAACTTCTGTTTATATCATCAGAAGATCATACATCCTACCGAAGACTGCGAATCCTTTAACTGTTGGTGGCAAGGGTATGTCGCTCAAAAGCGACACTTCGACAGGACAAAGTGTGAAGCTTGTGGACATCGGAAAAATGCGATAGATGAGCGCAAAAGAGCCGCCGCCGACTGTCATATAGCCGACTTCAAGGGATCACAAATTATCACCTTTGGAAGCGACTCTGACGAAGAAGCTACCCCCAACTCTTCCCTCGGGGAATCTATTTCAAAATAAAGGAATTGAGAAGCTGTGAGAACGTTCAGCCGTGCAATCGCATGCTACTCGGAAAAAATCTCGGCCCCGTAAACAAAGGATCGAACAAAAAGGATAAAGGAAAAAGAAAAACGGCCCTCGTCGCCAGCACTCAACAACAATCAGGTGACCCTAGGCCGGTTGCTCTCCAAAGCAACAAGCGGCAACCCCTCCAGGAAAAGTTGAAACGTCCTTACTCGTTTCCGCAAGATAAAACAAGGGGACTGTTCGAGCTGGCAGTGTGCGACAGACTCATCAATCTGCCGAGTCCAAAACGTCCGTTGCGGCCAGGCGATGTTAATAATCCTAATTATTGCCCTTACCACCAAACAGTAGGTCACCTGATCGAGGACTGCTACGTCTTCAAAAACTGGGTTGAAGATCAATACTAACAGGGCAAGTTTGCGCTGTCTGAAAACTGGAAGGTGAGTCCGCCACAACCGCACGCTCCGAAGAAGATGGATACGCCGGGGGCATCATGTTCATTCATGGAGAAGGACTCATAGACCGAAAAGTCAATAAACCAGATATTCGCCTCAAATACGGCGACAACGGACCGAAACGTCCTTAAACTAACAACGGACCGAGATGTCCTTAAACTAATGATGGACCGCAATGTCCTAAAACTTGCAAATGACCGAAATGTTTTTAAACTACTACCGCAACATTCTCAGGCTGACGAGAATATAAAAAAAAAACAAAAAAAACGGTATGTCCATAAGCAAAATGGGCACGGATGAAAACCCGAAAGGGCTCCGTGAGTAAAAACAGCAGGACTACCGGCGAGTGTTCGTGAAAACCCGAAAGGGCGCGACCTCGTTAATAAAAAAAAAAGAGAAGAAGAAAATAAAGAAAAAAAAAACGGTATGTCCATAAGCAAAACGGGCATGGAGGAAAACCCGAAAGGGCTCTGTGAGTAAAAACAACAGGGCTACCGGCGAGTGTTCGTGAAAACCCGAAAAGGCGCGACCTCATTAAAAAAAAAGAAAAAAAAAATAAAAATAAAAAGAATAAAAAAAACGGTATGTCCATAAGTAAAATGGGCACGGATGAAAACCCGAAAGGGCTCCGTGAGTAAAAACAGCAGGGCTACCGGCGAGTGTTTGTGAAAACCTGAAAGGGCGCAACCTTGTTAAAGAACACTTACAAGATCCTCTCGACCTTGTAAGGAGAAACCACCCGCGTGAGATCCTTACGACCCACAAGGGAGCAACACACTTAGGGATCCCCACGATTCCTAAGGAGAAAATACACTTGCGAGATCCTCACGACTCGTAAGGAGAACTCTCTTATGGGACCCTCACGGCCCATAAGATTTGAAAGTCTTAAGTTACAGAGACCTAAACCTGTGCTTAAGCAAACCCCTACAAACTTCCAATATTGCCCTACAAGTGGTCCTATATTGGCCCTTGTATACAATCCACGGACGTGAATAAACATTTCCCTAACAAAGTCTCATCCGTGGCTAGGGATATGCTCGTACAGCAAACAACACTTGTAAGTCCTCTCGATTTACAAGGAGAAAACCCTCTTGTAGGATCCTTACGACTTACCGAGGAACATACACTTAGGAATCCTTACGACTCCTAAGGAGAAAATACACCTACAAGATCCTCACGACTTGTAGGGAGAAATACCTTTGTGAAACCCTTACGGCTCATGAAGTCAAAAGCCTTAGTCAACAGGACCTTAACCCTGTTCGCTAAGCCACCTTTGTTCGACATCGACGGAGGCAAATGATGATTCGCTCCTGGCAATATTCCAGTTGTAGCGATGTTGATGCCTAAATCGGTATCAAATTCCAAGTCCTTTCATGGCAGATGATGATTCGCTCCGGGCAATATCCCAGTTGTAGCGATACTGATGCCTAAATCGGTATCGAATTCCAAGTCCTTTCATGGCAGATGATGATTCGCTCCTCGCAATATTCCGGTTGTAGCGATGCGGATGCTGAGATTGGCACCAGATTCCAAGTTCTACGCTCGCGATAAAAATCAGCGAGCTGAAAATGCATATTAAATAGCCGAAATGATTGGGCAACTCGCAATAAAAAACAGCGAGTAAAAATAAAATAAACAGCCGAAATGATTGGGCAACTCGCAATAAAAAAACAGCGAGTAAAAAGAAAAAATAGCCGAAATGATTGGGCACCGCGAAAAATAGCCGAAATGATTGGGCAATCGCGATTTTCGCGATATAAAAAGCTGAAATGATAGAGCATCGCGGAAAGAATAAAAAAATGAAAGAATGAAACTTTTTGCCCTACAGGTGAAATTACATCGATCCCTGTATACAATCCAGGGGCACAGATAAAGAGGGAACCATACCTTTCCAACAGGCTCTATCAGAAAGCGAAGCCAAATCTCGACGGTTCATAGACAACCTAGAGACAATCTCGACATTTGTCGCAATATTACAGACACGATGTCAACAAATGAAGCAAACGAAGATCCCGAGCTTCAGGGTCTCGACGTCAACATCGACAACTTAGAGATCACCAACGGCGTTTCTCCTCACTCCAACAAGATGCAGACATGACGTCAACAACCGACCTCAGAATCACAACAAAACGGAACCATGGCAAAGTCTCTAGTTCCAAATCTCAATGGCCACATCTACAGCCTGGAGACCAACAACGGTGTGCCTCCTCATTCCAGCAGGACACAGATATTACACCATCAAGCGGAGCGATGGCAAAATCCCAGCTTCACCTCAGCATTCGTCTCGATACAGTAGACGCAATGTCAACCGCAGCGTTCCTCCGCAGTCCGGATGGAGGCAAATGCAACGTCAACAAAAGACCTCACGGTCGAAACAAAGTGGAGTAACGGCAAAATCCCAACTCCACCTTAGCATTCGTCTCGTTACAACAGACGCAATGTCAACAACGGCGTTCCTTCGTAGCCCAGCAGGGTGTACATGCAAAGTTAACAAAAGACCCCATGGTCGAAACAAAGCGGAGTGATGGCAAAATCCCAGCTCCACCTCAGCATTCGTCTCAATACACCGGACGCAGTGTGAGCGAATGAAGCGAAGGCCAAATTCCTAGCTTCAAGATCTTAACGGCAAGTCATATAAGGCCTGAAAGACCACCGGAGATCATCTCACATAAAGTGGTCACCTCCTCGACGTTCGTCTCGATACAGCAGACAAAATGTCAACCCTAGCATTCTTTTTCCAGCAGGGATTCAGACATGACAAAGCAAGCGAAGCGAAGGCCACATTCCTAGCTTCAACGTCTTTACGGTAACTCACATAAAACCGGAAAGACAATCGGAGATCATCTCGCACCAGCACAGAGTGGTCACCACCTTGACGTTCGTCTCGATACAGCAGACGAAATGTTAACCCCAGCGTTCGTCCTCCAACAGGATTTGGACACACCAAAGCAAACGAAGCGAAGGCCACATTCCTAGCTTCGACTTCTTGACGGTAACTCATATAAAACCGGAAAGACAACCGGAGGTCATCTCGCACCAGCACAGAATGGTCACCACCTCGACGTCCGTCTCGATACAGTAGATGAGATGTCGCCCCAACGTTCGTCTCGACACAGCAGACGCAACGTCATCAAACAAACGGAGCCACGGCAAAATCCATAGTTCCCACCATGACATTCGTCTCGATACAGAGGACGCAATGACAGCAAACGAAGCAAAGGCCAAATTCCTAGCTTCAGGGTCTTAACGGCAAGTCATATAAAGCCTGAAAGACTATCGGAGATCATCCCACACCAGCGCGGAGTGGTTATGACTCATCGGGGCTCTCCAAAATGAGCCTAACCTCAAGTAAAAAGCGGCATGGCAAATTCCTAGCGCTTGCTCTTCCGACGGTCAAACTGCCAAGGAGGATTGCTTGAAGACGTCTTGTCTAGCCCCCGAAGGGATCAGAGACACGGCAGTCGCAGGGCTACTCGAACAGCACGATTGCCTATCGAGGACTATATCAGCTTATGCGACGGTACGATGGCCAAAACCCTAAGTACCACCAACCTTAACGGGCTTCTGTCGTAAAGAGCAGAGGTTAAATGCGACGTTAAGATGTTCTTGCGAGAAACGTTCGATTCGTCTCGACTTGTGAAAAATTGTCGAGGCGGCTCGACTCGTGAGATAAAGCCTTAGGCAGTGGGCATAAAAGAAGCCTGTTTCCTAAGCATTGGGACCCCGTAAGTTGGCCCAAAACGGTCTCTTGCATACCATCCACGGGTCTCACTCTCCAACGTCGAACTTCGACAAGGAGGGAAACAACCGCTTACAAGTCCTCTCGACTCGTAAGAGGGAAAAATTCTCTTGTAGGATCCTTACGACTTACAAGAGAAAACCATACTTAGGAATCCTCACGATTCTTAAGGAGAAAAACCCGCCTACGAGATCCTCTCGATCCGTAGGGAGAAAAGTCTCTATGAGACCCTCACGGCTCATAGAGTTGAAAAGTCTTAGGCAGCAGATCTGAACCTGCGGCCTAAGCCCTCGCTATCTCATGAAGAAATCAAGAAGCTTACTCTATTACCTGCTAATTGTGACGACATGCTGAGAAAGAGGAAAAGCAATAGAAAGAGCACCCGATTTACGTTTGATCAAGCGTTCAAGACGTATTCATTCATGCATGGGCAAAAAGACTCAGGACAAAGATATATAATAAAGACAAGCTGGGATAAAAAAAAATTCCATTAATATTGCCCGAAGTTCTTACAGTCATAAAAACAATAAACGAAAGTTACAATAGAATAACCTCAGATCCAGGGCATGGATTGAGGAATTCAAAAACGATCCTATCTATGACTTTCCAAGCCTCACGGACCATCCTAGTGTGCTTCCTTTCGCGAGCACAAGCGTCAGGGTCCCTCCCGATGTCTTCCACCCTCCGATAAGCAGCGAGTATGGCAGACTGTTGAAAGATCTCGTGCAAGAGGTCAATAAGACTGTCTCGCCGCCTCTTCGAGATAAAGTTCAATAGGTACACAGAGTGTACCTTGTCCTCAGCGGCATCCAACGCCTTAAGCGGCACACCGGAACAGAATAGGGGAAGCGCTTCCCAGATAGCTCCCACGATAAGTTTAAGAAAAAAGGAACGTCGGGGATGCAGTGGACCGTTCTATACTTCGAAGCGACTCATTATATCAGCACACTCCTCGTTTGTGAACTCCTGATTTTGAGAGCGGCCAAGTCGGCGGATGCCCTCATGAGAGATGATCTCGTTAAGAGCATACATATGGGCGTCCATTGTTCCTATGAAAGAGGATCAACAGAATTATCAGAAAGACTGATTAAGCAAAACGATATAATGCACTGGGAAATAAAATGCCATATTTAAGTTCCAAGATCCATGAAGAATCCTTAAGAGTTCTTCTATATGATTTGGGAGGAGCAAAGCTCCATTAATGAATTAAGAAAATCCAAGGAAAATCTTTCAGAGAGCAGAGCTCTATGGAACCCTAGTAGGGTCCCCTTTAGTTCTCTTTAGATCCTTTTAAGACCTGTAGAACAAAGCTCTGCTAAGTGAAACCCTAAATAGGTTTCCTTTAGATCAAGGATCTATTGAGAGTGATGCTCTATCAACAAAAATTAATTTAACTTAATTTAATCCAAATTAAAATTTTCACCTAAAAGTTTTAAGAGTTTAACTCTTAAAATTCTTGAAAATAAAAAGCGGGGCTCTGAGTTCTGAAAGTAAAAATTTAGAGATAAGAATCATCTAAGGGACCAAAAGTCCTATTTTTAGGCATCAAGTGCCCTTTCAGCTTCCAAGAGATGGCGCGACGGTTCGGAGTCTGCCACCGCTGCGCTCACGTTAGGAGGCCACGTAAGCGCAACGGTGGGGGGGGGGCATTTGTTTATCCCAATCAGAGCAAAGCTCTGTTTAAATTCCAAGGTGGAAAAAAAGCAATGCTTCTGTTTTTCTCTAAAAAAAAAAAAAAAACACGCGCAGCGCACCTGCTTGCTGCGCGACACGTGTCGCGCAGCGCAACTGCGCGCTGTGCGACACGTGTCTGCGCAGCGCACAGTTGCGCTGCGCACCAGAAAAAAAAAGGCGCGCCGTGCGACACGTGTCAGCGCAGCGCAACTGTGCGCTGCGCGGCGAAAAAAAAAAGCGCGCAGCGCGACACGTGTCTGCGCAGCGCACAGTTGCGCTGCGCAGCATAAAAAAAAATAGCTGTGCGACACGTGTCAGCACAGCGCGACACGTGTCACGCGCTGGGGCATCTGCGCCAAACAGAATTAAAATATTCAAGAAATCTTTTATGTTCTTGTTAAAACAAGAAGATTTTCTTCTGCAAAGCAGAAGCCCTTGGATCAAAGATCCAATGGTGGGGAAAATTCCCCAAATCACTCGGAGAAAGATCTCTTTAACAAATTTAACTAATTTATGGGCACTATAAAAAGGACCCCAGACCTCAATTAAAAGGCATCAACATTTTTCTAAAAGAAAAAAGAGAGAGAGAGAGAACTCTGAGAAACTCCTCAAGAATAAAAAAAGTAAAAACCTTTAGAAAAAGAGAAAGTTCTCTTATGAACAGATCATAAATCTAAAAACAAGATCAATGATCTTTAATAAAAAAAAAATAAAATAAAATAGTGCTTTGCACTTTTATGAACCTTTGGTTCTCTGAGATAAGAAAAACAAGAAAAACTTGTTTTTTCTTAGATCTAAATCAAATAGTGCCTTGCACTTGTTTTATGAACCATCGGTTCTTGAACCTAAAAGGTTCTTAAATTAATAGTGCTTTGCACTTCTTATGAACCACTGGTTCTCTAAAACAAGAAAAACAGAAATAAAAAAAGATAGTGCTTTGCACTTCTTTTATGAACCTTTGGTTCTTGAAATAAAAAAAACTTATTTTTCTTTGACCTAAATTAGATCAAGAGATCAAATAGTGCTTTGCACTTCTTTTATGAACCTTTGGTTCTTGAAATAAAAAAACTTGTTTTTCTTTGATCTAAATTAGATCAAGAGATCAAATAGTGCTTTGCACTTCTTTTATGAACCATTGGTTCTTGAATCTAAAAGATTCTCAAATTAATAGTGTTTTGCACTTATAAATCTGCACTGTTGCGCTCTCTGATTGGCGCAAAGCGCTTGACAAATGCAATGCATTTCCCAAAGGGCTAGGCCCAAACCAAAAAGACCTAGTAGGCCTAATTAAATTGCAGTGCAATAAAAGGGGCAGAGCCCAAACAAAATAGATGCTCTGCATCATTTATAAACGGGCAGAGCCCAAACAAAACAAAAATAATGCAATGCATTATTTAAAAAGGGGCAAAGCCCTAACTCAGGCCTAATTGGCCAAAGACAAATAAAAATATTGAACATTCAACTGGACTTAGCCCAGTCATGGCCATAAGTCCTCAAATTAAATTGACTGAGCACGGCTGCTCCCGAAATGAATTTACATCCGGTTCGAGGGTACATCTCCGAACTCCTCTGACACCTATCGTTGTAATCCTTCAACGACGTCAGAGAGGTGACGGGTCCCAACGACCGCACATGAATATGGACTGCGGGGTCCTTAAACTCGTGGACCGAAACGTCCTTAAACTAATATTGGACCGGAACGTCCCTAAACTAATATCGGACCGGAACGTCCCTAAACTAATATCGGACCACCACGTCCCTAAACTGGAATATGGACCACCACGTCCCTAAACTGGCACAATAGAGCCCAAATGCTCTTTTGTCGGATCTAAACGGTCCCGTTAAGTTGATCTTAGTCTCAAACTGGACTAACGTATCCTTAACAAACGTTTGAGTCGATCTTAGCCTCAAAAATGGCTAACGTATCCTCCAAACAGACTTTAGTCCCAAATTGGACTATGAATCTCCCAAACTGGAACAATAGAGCCCAAACGCTCTTTTGTCGGATCTAAACGATCACGTTAAGTTGATCTTAGTCTAAAACAGGACTAACGTATCCTTAACGAACGTTTAAGTTGATCTTAGCCGCAACGCGACTAATGCATCCTTAAACTAAAAACACCAAACCCAAATCTAAGTAAATACGGATTTGGACTAATCCACGTCCTACGGGCGACGGCATTACTCAGTCTCCGTATACAATCCACGGGCAACCACAAACAAAACAAACACATACGACACGAAGTGAAATTCTGGAGAAGGAGAAAGTTGTTACCGCGATGCGGTAGCGTAATTAACTGCAGGGGCTTGCGCCTGCAGGGAAGAGCGTCCCCACAATCAAAAACCCCTCAAGCGAGGGGGAATCTGACAAAGTCTGCTACACCGGCCGCATCCGTCTAAACCTCCGATACACGGTGCTATAAATCAACTTGGCATCTTCGGAGAGGTAGACGGATAAAACCAAATAGCATCTGCCCCGAATCTCAGTGCCAGGACATCGCGGTCCTGTGCGCCGCCTTTCGGAGGGGAACAATCCCTTTTCAGTTTAATCGTTAATTAGGGTCTTAGTTCATCAGTATCTAGGTTTTATTAAGATTTCTTAATTAGTGTAATGAATGTTACAGTTTAATTAATGTTAATTTTTCTTAATAGGTTTGATTTTATTTTTGATTTATGCTTCCAGTATAGTTTAATTGATATTAAAGGATTTGATATAAATTTTGATTTGGCTTATAGATGAAGCTACAATTTAAAAATCTAAACGGTAAATCATAAACAATAAGATTTCGAATTATTAAATTTACAAAATACAAGTTAGAAGTTAAGATGAATATATTTGTGAAATATTTTATATGCGGACACACACACACATATACACACTCACACATACACATGCGCACACTCATACACTCACACATACACTCGCTCACACACTCACACACTCACATATGTACATGCACACACACTGACACATACGCACAAACACACATGCGCTCGCTCGCTCGCTCACGCATACTCTCAATTACCCAAAATTCATCTTACCCTAAATTTATCTAATAATTTCTTATAATCCATATTATCCTAAATTAATCTAACAATCATCACAAATGTCACAAATACCTAGTGAGGTATAATTTGTGATTAGGGTTTATAATTTGTTATTAAGGTTTATAAGTTGTTATTAGAGTTTTTTTTTAGGATTTATAGATTCTTCAATTTGTACAACCTATCATCACAAATTTCATAACCTAACATCCACATGTAATTGAAAAACACTAACATCCACATTTAATTTCAAAAATTCATAACCTAGCATGCACATCACAATTTCATAACCTAACATCAAAATTACATCACAATTCATAACCTAAACTCCATATTTAATTGAAAAAAATATTAATTGGAGGATAAAAACCCTAATGTTTGATCGGATTTTGAACAGCAGCAACAGCAATATCTAAAAAAAATTTAGATAAGAAAAAGGAAATTTTTTGGACGAATTGGGGGGAAATGAAGAGGGAAATCACCTCTTAGGGTCAAATTCGCAGGTTGTGAAAATTTTGGGGTAGAATGGCCGGGTCGGAGGCAGTGGCAGGGGCCGGGTCGCTCTTGGCGGCAGGGGCGGGGTCGCGCTCTGCAGCGGCGGCAGGGACCGGGTCGGCGATGAATTTAGCGGTAGGGGCGATGAATTTAGGGGAATTCACGGGGAAAATTTGGGAAGAATGAGGAGATATAAGTGCCTTCGCGGGCAAATATTACATAGGATATTAGCGACCGTCATATATGGTCGCTAATACTCTTTAAACGGTCGCCAATATTTTGGCGATCGTTTATTAGAGACCGTATAATATATACGATCTCTAATACTTTATTAGAGACCGTATATATTTTAACGGTCTCTAATACACCGTTCCTAATAAGCACATTTTCCAGTAGTGCAGCTTATCTTAAGTTTGAGAGCTTCTTAAATAAGGAGAATATACAGGTTACGCTTGTTGGATAATCTTCTTCCAATCCCGATACTGGAGCTGAAATGAAGGGTACGAAGAAAACCAAGTAGTATAAGTTCAGTATAAATAAGGTAAGAAAGAGATACAATAATAAGGGAAAGGAAAATACAACTATTGTTATGACCCTGGGTAATGAAAGCGGCATTGCTTGGAATACCCGGCCACCCCTTGAAACATTTTGATATTTCATGTTTTCTGTGTGATTGTAATTGAAAACTTTTTTCCAATTAATTCTGACTCTGGTATATAAACACCAGATTAATATCCAACATCTGTAAATTGTTACAGATACTGAGAAGGATTAGATTATTAGAAAGGTGATTTAATCCTCAATGTTGGATATCAGAGCAATTGTTGCTATTGGGGAAATCACCTAGTTTTGTCTTTCGACAAACTTTTGGTTTTGAATATTTGTTATTATGCAACAATTTTTAAAAACTCATATATCCGTCTCTTTATTTGATAAAGTAGGATATAAATTTTCAAAAATTATGTTATGAGCATTTGCCTTTATCATTTGATGATTGGGTAAGGTGCATTGAATAACGGGATGTACATTTTTAACCAAAATAGAGTTTTCAAATTCTATCACACAGAGTATGAGTTAATGAACTCATAGGACTTATACATAGTAATGTATGTTGTCCGGCGTCCACATGAACAAGGGGTTCGTACTCATACTTCATTTCGTTTTTCTATGAGTTCTCTAATTTTAGACACGCATTCTTGTTAAAATGTAAAGTCCAAATATTTGAGAAGTTCATAGGATAAAAGAATAAAATAGAGAATCAAATATTGGAAGTATCGAGATTCTTTGAAGTGCTCGAAAATGTGGATACTTATGCTAGGTATTCCGTAGTTAAATAATCGAGAATTTGATTCTTTCTCAGATTACTCATCCGTGGGAGCGTTCCTTAATGAGTAATGCTAAAACGCCTTTTTCATTTAGGGATGCACTATAAATAGATGCATATCAATTGATACTGGTTCCACCTAAATCAGTGACTCATATTCTATATCTGATATAGAATGGGTTATCATCTTAAAATTGTTAAGATATTAAGTTCTCCGGCCTATGCTTAAAACCAGAACCCAGATAAACTCAAGGCACGTTTTGGTAATGACAGTTTGTGGGTTATCCCAGGCATTGACGAGGGTTTAACATTCTACCATTTGCAAGATAAAAAGTTGTTTTGTTCTTAACACACCGCCATTTTTAGAAAAGAAATTTCTTGCAAAAGAAATTAGTGGGAGTATGATAGAACTGGAAGAGATTCTAGAACCACAAATGGTTATTGAAGATTTAGTAGAACTTGAAAATTCAATTGACCCTGACAAATCTTAGCTTACTCCGCAGATTAGGTAGGTGACCTCAGCCACCTGTGAGGTACTACAGTTTTCTTGTTAACGGTGACAAGAAGACTGTAGGTAGACGCTCGTGCTCGCGGCGCAAACTAGCGGCCATGCGGAATACAAAACGAAAATTTCCTAAACTGGAGCACAAACACTACAACCTCGAATCAAATTCAAACACTAAACTAGAAACTACATGAAAGAGTTTAGCTACTAGGTTAGTGTTAACAACCTTTGTAGTCGTGTCCTTTGTCTTCTTTTCCACTTCCTTAGCTCCTAGGTCGTCGGGAACGAGCTTGGAAGTCGGTCTTCTTTGCCGAAAATGATCCACCTCGAAAGAATCCTAGCTAAGGCTCTAATTTCACAAGTGAAGCAACTCGTGATCAAAACTTGCTAGGAATTGATCACTAGATTAGATTGATGTAGTGGCCAATCTTTAAAATTTCTCTCATAATCTTTTTCCAAACTTAACTTAGGAAAAACCAAAAGAGAAGGAAGAAGGAAACTTGGGTGTTTGTTTTACTAGCATGGCAACTTAAGAAAAACCACCATCCCACACTCTCTTTTCTTATTTGAATATGAGTGGATTGTGACTCACCATGGTGAGTCACAAGTTCCACCATATTCTTTAGGAAACTAGAAAGAAAAGAGAGTTGTAGAGAATGCCACCTCATTTTACACACACGCGCGCGCGCGCACACACAACAATATATAAACAAATACACTAATACAAGTATACACTATAAATACATACACCCGTATTCGTATAAAATACGAATACCGTATTCGTATAAAATACAAATACTTGATACGAATACCTGTATTCGTATCAAGACACAAATACACGTATTTATACAAATACTCATATTCGTATAAATATCGTATTCTGTCAAAATACGAATACCGAAAAGAGAGATACTAAAATATATATATAATACTAGCTCACATTTAATCCAAAATGTGATAACCTGGCTATCTTTCAAACCGGCTAGTATTAATAAACTGTCCGATTAAAATTACGTGTACAAAAACACGTGTTTTAATCGAACCTGAGTACGTATCAAAATACGTACACTACATCGTTTCGTCCGAGCTGGGAAATCCACTATGTGGGACTCTAAACACTCGACAATACGCTGGCAGTGGGTTTAACAACAAGCGCATCAGCGGTACTAGCTGTACATAACGGCTACCCAGGTATTGAATGAAAGGAAGGCCGATAAGCAAACTTGTCCGTATCCTTACTGAGCCTGAAAATGACAGTCTCCGTACAGTCTGGTCTGTTCGTCTAGAAGTATCGCATATCGGGTCTAGGGGGTGGATAAAATCAGACCCCCAATAATGTGATAAGTCATGTCGGTATAAAGCCCATCACCCACTGTGAAACTACCGATACAAATCAGTAATTCTCGTCCACCTCGGCTGATGATTTCTGGTGATGGCTACCCGTGCACATCGTGAAATCTACCCCTAATACCTGGAGAGACAAATCCTCGACGATCGGCTCACTGCCTCCATATAGCTCGAGACTATACCCAACTAAAACCTGTTTGCACGACTCAGTAGAGCCGTGGCAGGGTAGTAATCAACGCACAGTGGAAACTCACATGAGACAAATGATGATCTCAGGTCAGCAGACTAACCTGTACTCATGTCACCAGAGAAATGCTATCTGACAATAGGTATAATACTATTTACCATGTTCCCAGCGAGTACGTCCCGTGTAACTCATAATACAATGAGCATCTGTATACTATCTTTGGGGACTAACTGACACCAATGGTTGTGAGACCGGCTATCGCCCTTCGTCTGGGTCAAGAAACATATACACTAGTCTACTCTGAAATATTAATGCCCGGTCTCAATATTTCCACGACTAGGGACATTAAACGATTTGCTTATAGACTTCCCAGTTCTCACAAGTGTGATCGCCACAATAAGCCTGGTAGTCAAGCATGAATCCTATGGACTCTATCAACATGTAATAGTGATTTGTAATACCATATAATATATGTACATGATGATAAAGATGAACCGGATAATATACTATCATGTCGAGTAAGACTGTTCTACCCGTGTAGGTCCTCCCTCAATCATCATAATCGTTTGCCTGCGATTACAATAATTTCCTTGAGGGCACTATATCCAATAATCTCCCACTTTTACTTTAGGCTAATTATTGCGGTGTCGCATACTCACAGCCTGTGTGATACCGAACACCCAACTTCTCTGCTAATCAGTCTCGCAAATCATGTTAGCGAAACATTCGTGTTCGAGAAATAGTCTCAGTGAGTGGAACCGCTCCAATGCTTTTATCTTTATCTATTTATATCTTAACTTCGCGGAAAACGATTATCTCCCGAAATAAGCGACACCTGTCTTAGAACTTGTCCATAAATCTGATGGGACCAAGTTCATAAATGAACTACAAATCCAACAAACTTCTTAGATAGTATTTTCCACTGAATTTAATTAGTATCCTGCATCATGCCTACCTCGATATCCGCTTAGACCACTGTCCAACATACTACCCCTCAGAAGAGGGTAAATTTAATTCTGGCAGCCTTTCTGTTATCCAGGTCACCTTGGAAGTATGAAATGATAACTGCGTCCTGAAGGAGGCTGCCGTTACTATATACCAAGAACATTCTCTCATGTTCATAACCGCTTCCATATTGTTTCTCCAGCATTGATTAATATCTGCTTAGAGCATCTAGTGCAAAAGCAATATCTGATGTAATACTTGATATCTCATGATTGACTCAATTGCCTAAACAAGTGATATGTCGAACATGTAAATCACTCTCCTCATTAGTCCAGAGGACATCACTTTTAGAGAGGGCAGCTCCATTACCTGCGGGTACACCACCACGTCAGGAGTCGTCTATTCTAAAATCCTTTAGAATGGTGTCAAAGTATCTGAATTGGGACACTTCTCAAATCTAGATCTAAAACCATAGATCTAGTCATCAGACTATCTGATATTTTATCCAGTTTTTTTGTGAAGAAACATCTGTGACAACCACAGTTTAATCGATCGTAGTATAGGAACAACATTTCTTATTAGTCGTATTTCATCCAACAAACCAGGATAATACTCCCTACTCAACCTTTTTACCAGGTCTATCTGTCATTCTTGATGAAGTCAAACACTATGACTGTCATGTCAAGAATAGATGACCCATCTCCGCTATATTTGATTTAGTCTATAAATAGACATAAACAACTAGCCCACCACACTTCCGCAGCTCCTACTGACTACAACAACCCTCTGGCAGAGTCATATACATGTGCACTTCTAAATTAAATTTAGAATGACGTTATTGTCATTCACCTGCCAGATCTTATAGTCTAAAACAGCAGTAGCGATAAACTTGGGTCATCAAAACCTCTCTGTCACCGACTTTGAAGAGACCGAAGTACCTCTCGGGTGGCTGAGGTTACCCTCTGAATCTGTGGAGTGGCTAATGTATTGTCGAATCTAATTGAATTCTTAGGTTCTATTAAATATTCAGTAATCGTTTGTGGTTCTGGAATCACTTCCAGTTCTACTATAGCCCCACTGATATTTTCTGAAAAGAATTCATTTTACTAAAATGTAGCGAGTTAAGAACAATATAACTATTGATCTTGCAAATGGTAAAATGTTAACCCTCATCTAAGCCCAGGATAACCCACAAACTACCATTACTGAAAACTGTTGGCTATAGTGCCCTCAAGTCAATTATTGAACCGCAAGCACGCAATTGTGATGATTGAGGGAGGACCTATACCGGTAGAACGGTCTTACTCGAGATAATAGTATGCTATCTGGTTTGTCTTTATCATCATGTACATCATTAGGTGGTATTACATATCACTATTATATGTTGATAGAGCCCATATGATTCTTATTTGACTACCAGCATTATGATGGCGATCATATAAGTGGGAGCTGGGTGGTCTATAAGCACATCCTTAAATGTCTTTAGTCGTGGGAGTATCGAGACTGGGCATCGATACTCTAGATTAGACTAGTGTATACTTATCGAGACCCCGACGAGGGGCAGTGGCCGGCCTCACAAGCCATTTGTGTCAGTTAGTCACCTAAGATAGTATACATGTGCTTATTGGGTTATGAGTACACTGGACGGACTCGCCGGGAATATGCTAGTTGGTATTATACCTATTGTCAGATAGCAGTTCCCAGGTGACATGAGTACAGGTTAGTCTGTCGACCTGAGATCGTCATTTGTCTCGTGTGAGTTCCCACTGTGCTTTGATTACTACCCTCCACGGCTCAAAGAAGTTGTGCAAACAGGTTTTAGTTAGGTACAGTCCCGAGCCACATGGAGGAAGTGAGCGGATCGTTAAGGATTCGTCTCTCCCGGTATCGGGGGTTGATGTCGCGCAGTGCACGGGTGGCCATCACCAGAAATCCTTGGCCAAGGTAGTCGAGAATTACTAATTTGGATCAGTAGTTTCTCAGTGGGTAATGGGCTTCATACCGACAAGAAATGTTGTATTATTAGGGGTCTGACTTTATCCACCCCCTAGACTCGGTATGCGATACTCTTAGACGAACAGACCGGACTGTATGGAGATTGTCACGGACAGACTCAGTAGGGGTTTGGATGAATTTGCTAGTCGGCCTTCCTTTCGCTCAATACCTGGGTGGCCGTTACGTACAGCTAGTGCCGCTGACGTGCTTGTGGTTAAACCCACTGCCAGCGTATTGACAAGTCTTTAGAGTCCCACACAGAGGGTTTTCACGGTTCAGACGATATGGTGTAGATGACGTATGTTGGTACATGCAGGTGTCCGATTAAATATGTGTACATGTTACATAGACTTTAATCGGACGGTTGATAATACTAGCGGCTTAGGGTTAAGCCGGATTATTAAATCAGGTTTTGATTTAATAATTTATATATATATTTTTATATATGTATTCTAGTATTATTGTTCACTATTCATTTTTTCTCTTGGCTATTCGTATTTTTATATGAATACGCGTATGTGTATTTCGATACATATACCAGGTTGTATTCCGTATTTATACGGAATTACTTCTAGAAGATTGCCACCTCATTACATGATTTTCCTTTTTAGAAAATCATTTTCGAAATGAGGTGGAGGGGTGAGTTGGCATGAGCATGGCTTGGCATGTAGAGAGGCATGGCTCTTTATATTTTATTGGAAAATGAAAGAGATATTTTTTTGGTTGCATGGTTGCACATGACTTGGATATATTCTTTACATGCCATCCATTATTGATTATTATCCATTCATCACTCTCACTCTCTCTTGGAGAGACTTAGCCATTTTCCATGATTGCTCATGCCACTTGTTTTCCTCACCTCCTCCTTTTTCTTCTTGAGTTGCTTATTTGAGCATTTGATATGAGAGAAAAAGAAAGTGAGACATTCCTACACCTCCACTCTTCATTGCTAGCAACCTTGGAGGGTCGGTTGGTTCACCAGGCGAACCTGGAGCCTGCGTCGTTTCCCTCGGATGGATCATCATCGATGGAGGAAGACCGACAACCAAATTCGATCCGCAACCCCTAAGAGCTTATCAAGATGGTTGAAGACCGAAGGATTTGGTTCTTTTGGTATAACCCTCTCTAACCTAGTACTTTAGCTTCTTAGTTTGCTAGTATAGGTTTATGGTTTCGATCTTAGAACGGGTTTTGTTTGCACCAAAAATTTTTGAACGCCGGTTTTTTTTCCGCATCGGCCACGGTAGATGACCAGGGAGCCGGCAAAACCCAGCATGGTATCAGAGCCACCCATAAACCAATACTAGCTAGTTTGCACAAAGTTAGTATATCGATCGACCAAATTTTCCGAATCATTTTTCCGTTTTCACATGCTTGCTGTCGATTTTGAAAAGTATTCAAAAAATCTTTCTGTGTATCTTAAAAATCTGTGCAGGCATTTGTAGGGGACCATAAAAAATTTGGGCAACTAAGCCATCAAATTGGCCGCAGAAGCTCCGCAATAGACCCCTATTTGCGGCGGTTCCGTGGCTGTATTGTGGCCACATTGCTTCAAACTTATTGTGGCACTCTCTGACATAGAAATACGATTTTTGGTATATATGGTTTTGGCCCAGATTTGTTTGAGTGCTAGTTTGCATTTGGGGCCAATTACGGAAAAGTTTATTCGATCGAAATTTTAAGTGTGTGATTATCAGTACATGTGATGATATCCGCGACCGTGAAAATTAATGAGCGGTACAACCCGACTAGTTGCTATATGTTCAATTTGACGGGTTTGCGATCATAATATTCATGTTGATGTTCTGTGATGTGTTGATTCTGTGGTTGGATCGTCGTGGTGGATAGCCAGTGGTGCAATGGTAGTACAGTTCAGATTCATTTGTATATTCGGTATTTCGGGGCGAGCGTCTGACATGTAGACTGCTGTCTTTGCCAGTTTGTATATTCTTTAATTGGGGCACGACCGGGTTGAGGTCGATATCGCCATTGTATATATATTTTTCTTTTCTGTACTGGGATTACCCTGCGGTGAAGTGCATGAATAGCCGGGTTCTAGAGGGCAACGGGCTCGCATCTCATGGCATTGAGACGGACGGGGCCTTACTTTAGAATTGGCGGGCTATTCGCCGCACCCGTAGGGGGTATAGGATGACCCACGGTGGAGTGCCAAAGTTACCAGATTCCGTGAAGTGCTGGATGGCCCATTCATGTTGTTGATTGGGGTTGTCTCTCTTCTGGGATTGGCGGGTAACTTGCCGCACTCGTAGGGGTCTAGGTTTTCATTGCACGGGCTATCCACACGACAGGGAACGTCAGGTCTCATTTGCGGCTCAAATGAAACCCGAGGCTCCAAGATTATCCACCATTCCGTGTTGCTTGCTGAGATTCTGTGATGTTGCTTATATCATGCCTGGGACGAATGTTATATATATATATATATTTATATATACTAGTAAATGTTGTATATGTTTTGCACCCGCGCTAATCCAGCCCCCGCTCTGTCGTTAGTTAAGTAACCTAACGGGTGATGACGGAGCCCAGTGGCGAATGCGGATGGCATATACGTACATTTTATTTTTGTTCCTTTTCTGTGGTGTGATATGGATTAATTAATGGGACCGTGTTGATTCTGATTAATGCAAGGATAAAACAAACCTATTTGATGTTGTTGGAACCAATTTTCAAAAACTGTTATTACAAGATATTTCCTTTTGCTTTGCACAGTGGTATTCGGTTCAGAATATCCAGCACCTCATTCGACGAGGCAAGAGCCGAGATCCCTTCATCGGGAGTGATCTCTTGAGCAAAAGTTTGCGTCATTGTATTAACTTCACTATAGTCGATTCTTTTTCTTTGCATCGTGGTATTCAGTTTGGAATATCCTGCACCTTATTCGATGAGGAAAGAGCCGAGATCCCTTCACTGGGAGTGACCTCTTTTGCAAAAGTTTGCGCCACTATATATTTGTAAAAACCACTCGGTTCCTTCAACGATTTCAAGTTCATTACGTTAAAGGGTTTCCGCCAAAAACCAGCCGTAGCCCTCCGTCATTTCAGATTAGTATTGCTTAGTATTCATGCTGCGTTTGTTGACCTCTTCAAGGCGTAGTATGCAGTAGCTCTGTAATACTTTTCTGTCACATGGATATATGGATTGGTTAGGACAGTCGTTCGACCTTATTGATCTCGTCAAGGGTTAATGTGGGTAGGTCTAATGCAATCAAGATAGTGACGGGTTGAACTTGACTAGGACCCTTTGACTTGTTGACCTCGTCAAGGTCACTTGGATCCTAGGGGTAAAAACCACATCGGGAGTTTCAAACATACAGGAAACTTGCCAGGCATGCGCATATCTTCTGGAGTGTGGTGACTTGAGTGGATTCCATCAAGTTATCATGCGATGATAGTTGGATCCTGATTCCCACTGACGCGTAGGTGTTACTCCTCGGGTGATTTTAGATGATCCCGACTAATTCTCTTTTTGAGTTTGGAAGAGAATTAGAGGAAACAATGAGAGACATCCTAATTAGATAAAGTGATTAACCATTCTAATTTATGTTAGAGCGCACGCTGAGTGTTTCTTTTCTCTCTCTCTCTTTGACAACGACCATGGCCCGACCCTAAACTAAAACTCATAAACCAAATTAACCGAACCTTCTTAAAACACTTTGGCTTTTGGATTGTCATTTAGTCACATATGTGCCGCTCCTATATCACCTTTGCATTTCTCCAGAACATTCCGTATCACTACGAAGATCGACATTTATTGGATAATTCCATCGTATAGTTACATACGAACTCGAAGGAACTTGTTCCAGTTCGAGAATGGATTCTAGTTCTGGGGAAATTGAATAGGATTATTCGGTTGTCTTTTCACTTTACCTTCTCTCAGGTTGCGAGAACTCCTGGTATTAGGAGAGTACGCCTATTGCGCTTATTGGATAGTCTTCTTCTAAACCATAGGCAGGTGCTGAAGGGTAGGGAAGGAAGAAAACCAATAAGCCTAACTGTGGTGTACAGAAGGTAATAAGTAAAGACATATAAAGGGACTAGAGTGAGGGCAAAAGAAATTGCGACTACTATCATTCACGACGAAACCACGTATACCATCACCACTCCTACTTTTACCTTTGCATTTCTCCATAACATTCCGTATCACTATGAAGATCCACATATTACTTGGATATTTCCATCGTATAGTTACATACGAACTCGAAGGAACTTGTTCCAGTTCGAGGATGGTTTCTGGTTCTGGAGAAATAGAATAAGGATTATTCAGTTGTCTTTTCTCTTGACCTTCTCTCAGGTTGCGAGGGCTCCTGATATTAGGAGAGTACACCTATTACGCTTATTGGATAGTCTTCTTCCAAACCTTAGGCTGGTGCCGAAGGGTAGGGAAGGAAGAAAACTAATTAGCCAAAATGTGGTGTACAAAAGATAATAAGTAAAGACATATAAAGGGATTGGAGTGTGGGCAAAGAAATATACGGTTACTGTCATGAATCTGGATAGTGGAAGAGTGATTACTAGGAATACCCGGCTACCCCTTCGAAATATTTTCATGTTTCAGTTTGACTGTGCAATGTTAATTGAAAACTATTTCCCAATTGGATTCTGACTCCAGGGTATGTATTTACCAGATTCGATTCTCACATCTGTATGGCATTACTGTTGGGTTCCTTAGGCCGGCCGCTGGGTTTCGGGAGGCATCGACCATGCCGTTTTCAAAAATTTGGCGCACTAAAGAACCCTAACGCTAGAATCTTAACTAGAGAATTAGACGAAACAACATGCAAACAACTTTACATCTAAGTGAATGAGAAATACAACCTTTGTAGACTGGTCCTTCACTTCTAAAGCTCCGTATAGTAGTCCCTTCGCTCTAAGTAGTGAACACCCGAACTCTAGTAAGAGTTCACATGAAGAAATGAACAAGCTTGCTCGAAGTCTTAGAGGCCGAAGATGATCTACGTCGAGGAGATCAAGCTCATGCTATCTCTTCACTAATGGTAGATTGGTGAAGCAAACACTCTAAACTAAATGGCTAATATAGTAGAGGATTATGAAGTAGGAATTGGGCTCTCTTTAGATTAATTTTTCTCACAATATTTCATCACCATTTGAAAAACTAGAAAGCTTTTCCATGAGGAAGAAGAAGATGAAGTGGAGATGAGAATGAACTCCATGAGGTGAGAATAGCAACCATGGGTGAGTTAGTGTCATACACTAACTCATGTAGAGATTAAACCATGGCTAACAATAATGGTTAGCTTAATAAATATCTACAAGTAAAACAAAACCAGTGGACTAAGTCAAAGATACTTCAGGCTTTTCCAAGCTTCCAAGCATGACAATTTCCAACTAATATTGAATTACTTTAAATAAATAAAACCTCACATTATTATAAGCATGGTGTGAGTTTCATACACTCATGCAGCATGTGGCATCTAGCATGACACAAAAGATGTGAGAAAAAGAAAACTTAAGTGAGCTAATATTAGTTAATGTAAATTAATATATCAAATATATAATTATACATTAAATTATTAAATCAATACTTGATTTAATAATCCGGCTATATCACATACAACCGGCTAATATCAAATGCAACAACTTATCGAATCAACACTTGATCCGATAACCCGGCTATATCACATATAACCGGCCGATATCATATATCGCGCGAATAGAATACGGTATCACATACGCGCATTAATCTCGGTCCCGCACATATATGTGCTCCTACTTCGTTTCGCATGAATCAGGAAACCTCTGTGTAGGACTCTAAAGACTCGTCAATATGCCGGCAGTAGGTGATGATCATATCAAACACCCACAAGCTGCAAGCGGTCTGCTAAACGTAACGGCCACCCGGGTATTGAGCGATCAGAAGATCAACAAGCAAGCCTGCTCATAATCCCGCGAACCAATTAAGTAACACTACCTTACAGTCTGGTCTCTTCGTCAGATATGTCGCATATCGCAGCCTGGGGGTGGTAAAGCGTCAGACCCAATAGCCTGATAAGTCATGCCGATGTAAGGTCCATAACGGTTCGAAAAACTACTGATAACACTTACCAGTAAATCTCAGCAACCCTGGCCAAGGATTTCCTGTTATGGCCAATCATGCATAGTGCAGTATCAACCCCCAATACCGGGAGAGACGAATCCCCTCCTATCGCTCATTGCCTCCATGTGACTCGGGACTGTACCCAAAACCCAACGTTTTGCACGATCTCTTGAACGTGGTAAGGTCAAAATCAAAGCACAGTGGGAATCACACAAGACTCTATGACGATCTCGGGTCGACAGACTAACCTGTACCAGTGTCGCCAGAGAGCTGCTATCTGACGATAGGTATAATACCATCTAGGAGTTCTCGGCGAGTCCATTCAGTGTACCCAGTCTCCACTGAGCACCTGTATACCATCTCTTATGTCAAACACCAATGGATATGGGATCATCCATCGCCCATCACATGGGTCGAGAAGCATATACGCTAGTCTACTCTGGAATATCGATGCCCTGTCTCGATACTCCCACGACTAGGAACATTTGAAGGATGTACTTACCGACTACCTCTGCCCCACTAATATGATCTGCATCATAATCCTGGTAGTCAAGTACTCATCATAATGGCTTTATCAACATGTAATAGAGAGACAATAAGTGTACATGTTATGATAAAGAGCAACCAGATAGCATACTATTATGCCGAGCAAGAAAGTCCTCCCTATATATGTCCAAGTATCCACTACAATATACATCGCATGTACAGTAATGGCCTCTAGGGCATACATATAACTAACAATCTCCCACTTGCACTAAGGCCATTTGTTGTAGTATCTCATACTCAACGTCCTATAGAAGTCTCTTTAGGAAAATGCCTTTTTGAGTGGATCCGTCGTGTTATCCTTCGCGTCAACTCTCCTAACCTCGATCCCTGGGAGATCAACCATCTCCCTGATCAAGTGATACTTGCTTCAGAATATGTCTGGATCGCTGATGGGACCGGTGTTCCTAGGCCAAATCCACAACTCCATTGTTGTCACAATAATACTTATTGGACGCTCAATGGTAGGAACCATGTTCATCTCATGAACAAGAAATGTCCAGACAACCACTTTGGCAGCATCGTTGGTAGCGATGTATTCAGCCTTTGTCGTCTAGTATGTCACGGTATCTAGCTCGGAACTCTTCCAAAATACCGTCCCTCCACTGAGGGTAAAGACAATGCCCGTGACTGACTTTCAGTCATCCTTATCACTCTGGGAGCTGGAATTGGCAAAGGACTCCCACTGGAGTTCATCATTACCAAACCCCAAGAACATTTCTTTAGTGCTTCTCAAGTACTTAAGAATGTCCTTCGCAGCTGTCCAGTGATTCTCCCAAGATCCGATTGATCCCTAATCACTACACCTAGTGAGTTATCTACATCTGGTCTGGTACATAACATCGCATACATGATAGAGCCTACTATCGAAGCATAGGGTATCCCTTGCATGCGTGCTTTCTCCAAATCAGTCTTGGAAGACATCTTTTTGGAGAGAGTGATTCCTGAGTAAGTTGACGAACCACCACGCTGAGAATCCTCCATACTAAATCCCTTTAGTAAGGTGTTAATTGTCAGGTCCACGTTACCTCTCCCGGTACTTTTGGGGTTGCGGAAACGGTAAAATAAAAATTTTTCTGGACTTGGCAACATGGACCGTAAAAGCCGGATCTTTGCTAAACAATACACTAGCTACCTAACATGAGATGTTATCTACTCGGTTAGGGGTTATACCTCAACTTGAACTCCTTCTCTTCTTGTTGTTCTTCTCTTCTTGTTATTCTTCTCTTCTTGTTGTTCTTCTCTTTGCATGCTCGACGGTTGATCCGGACTTTGGTCACCTCCGTGGCCTCCTTGAGTCGAAGACGATCCACCCGAGATATGTGCACCGAGCTCCACCTCGAGCCGAGGTAACTAGGGCAAGGAGATTGCTAATCTAGAAGCCCTAGGTTGTGTAGAGAAGATGTATGGATGTGTTTATCAAGTAGAATCCTTTTTCTCTCAACACATGAGATCAAAGGAAAAAAATCAAGAGGAGGAGGAAGGAGGAGTTTTTCTAGCAACTATGGAGCTTCTCATTTCAAGAGAGAGAATGAGAATGAGCAAATGAAAAGCTTAACCAAGAGAAAACCTAACCATGGTTGCAATAATGCACAAACATTATCATTACTAATCCCATCAAGATAAAGGTGATGGCTACAAATGACATGACCATTATCATAACAAAAGAAAAAGAAAACCAAAGAATACTTTAGATCTTCTAAGAAGATCCAAGTCAACTTTGGTCAAATGGTCAACAAAATCAAGATGGTCAAATGGTCAATGTAATTAGCCATAACAAAATTATCAATGAAAGGATTAGTAAATAATATCCCCGGCTCATAATGGTTTTGACCAAACGAACTGTCGAAACCCTAATGAGTCTGCCTCAAAATGGTTTTGACCGAATCAACTGTCAAAACCCTAATGAGCCTGCCACATAGCGGTTTTGGCCGAACCAACTGCCAAAACCCTAATGAGGCACCTCCTCCTTCATCGCTCCGGAAAACTGTGCATACACACCTGCATCCGTATTCCGTAGAATGCGGATGCGCAGAAGACAAAACAAATCCATCCATGCAATACTAGGATCCGGCTTAAACCAAAGCCCACTAGTATTGCCTGCCCGAACACCACACGCACACAAGTGTACGTAAGTGATCGCAGCCCTGCCGTAAAACCATACGGCCTCTACACGTTTTCGCTCAGTGCAGGGAAACTCTCTGTGTGGGACTCTAAAGACTCGACACTATGCTGGCAGTGGGTTTAACCACAGACCGCAAGCGGCACTAGCTGTACGTAAAAGTCCCCAGGTAGATGTCGATAAGAAGGCCGATGAGGTAAACCCACCCGAACTCCTACTGAGTCTGTATGTGACAATCTCCGTACAGTCCGGTCTGTTCGTCTGATACATCGTATGTCGGGCCTAGGGGGGCGGCAAGCGTCAGACCCCTAATAGCGGTACAAGTCGTGTAGGAGTGAAGCCCAGAACACCCTGAGATAACACTGGAACCTACCAGTACATCTCGCTTGCCCTGGCCTGGGACTACTTGTGTAATGGCTCTCCTAGACACAGCGCGATGTCAACCCCCAATACCGGGAGAGACGAATCCTGTCTAACCGTCACTGCCTCCAAGTGCTTCGGGACTGCTCCCAACTACTACCTGTTTGCACGACTCAGTAGAGCCGTGGTAGGGTAGCAATCAAAGAACAATGGGAACACACTCGAGGCGAAGTGACAGTGTCAAGTCAGCGGACTAAGCTGTACTCATGTCACCTGGGAACTGATAACTGACGATAGGTATAATACCAACCATCAGTTCCCGACGAGTCCTGTCCAGTGTACTCGTAACCTAACGAGCACCCGCATACTATCTCAAGTACGACTTACCAACGGCTGTGGGACAGACTGTCTCCCGTGCTGGGATGAGAAGCGCATACGCTAGTCTACTCCGGAGCATCGATGCCCTATCTCGATACTCCCACGATTAGGGACGTGTGTAAGGATGTGCTTGTAGATTACCCAGCCCCCACGAGTGTGATCGCCATCACAACGCCGGCAATCAAGCAAAGATCCTAAGGGCTCTACTAATGCGTATAGGTGATATAATAAATAAACACACAAGTACACATTAAAGCAGAGACAAACCAAGTAGCACACTACTATATTGAGCAAGATTGTCTGTACAACTGTGAATATCCTAAGCTTCCATCAAGTAATATACATACTAGTATGATACAGTAATGGCCTCTAGGGCATATACACTAACAATCTCCCACTTGCACTAAGGCCATGTACTGGCGTATCGAAGACCTATCATCTCGATCAGCCGCTCGAACTGAGTCTGGGGTAAAGCCTTCGTGAATGGGTCCGCAGTGTTGTCCTTTGTGTCCACTCTCCGCACCTCGATCTCCTGTCGATCAATGATCTCCCTGATCAGGTGATACCGCCTTAAGATGTGCCTGGATTTCTGATGGGACCTTGGTTCCTTCGCTAAAGCTATAGCCCCATTGTTATCGCAATACAAAGGTATTGGGTCAACAATGGACGGAACCACCTGAAGTTCACTAATGAACTTCTTTATCCAGACCGCCTCTTTTGCGGCATCGCTTGCAGCAATGTATTCAGCCTCCATCGTCGAGTCTGCGACGGTATCCTGCTTGGAACTCCTCCAACATACCGCCCCTCCGTTGAGGGTAAACACAAAACCCGAGACGGACTTGCTGTCATCTTTGTCACTCTGGAAGCTTGAATCGGTAAAGGACTCGACCCTGAGGTCTCCATTACCGTAAACCAGGAACATCTCCTTAGCCCTTCTTAGGTACTTGAGAATGTTCTTCACTGCTGTCCAGTGGTCCTCCCCTGGGTCTGACTGATACCGGCTTACCGCGCTCAACGCGTAAGCTACATCTGGTCTTGTACATAGCATCGCATACATTATAGATCCTACCGCCGAAGCGTAGGGTATAGTGCTCATGCGAACCCTCTCCTCGTCAGTCTTAGGAGACATCTTCTTGGAGAGGGTAATTCCTGCAATGCGGGTATGTTACCGCGCTTGGAACCCTCCATACTAAATCTCTTTAGTACGGTTTCTATGTACCTGGACTGCGAAAGTCCCAATAGTCTCTTAGATCTATCTCTATAGATCTTGATCCCCAGAATGTACGAGGCATCACCCAGGTCCTTCATGGAGAACCTTTGTGACAAAAATAGCTTGACCGATTGTAGCATAGGAATATCATTTCCTATCAAAAGAATGTCGTCCACGTACAAGACTAGGAATACGACAGTTCGTCCTACAATCTTCTTATAGACACAGGGTTCATCTTCGTTCTTGATGAAATCAAATTCCTTGATTGCCTCATCAAAACAGATGTTCCAGCTCCGCGATGCCTGTTTTAATCCATAAATGGATTTAAGCAACTTGCACACCTTCCCGCTGCTCCCACTGTCTACGAAACCTTCTGGCTGATCCATGTAAATGCACTCTTCCAAACAACCGTTTAGGAAAGCCGTTTTAACATCCATCTGCCAGATTTCATAGTCATGGAAGGCAGCAATGGCAAGTAAGATCCGAATGGATTTGAGCATAGCCACCGGAGAAAAAGTTTCGTCATAGTCCAAACCAGGTCTTTGACGAAAACCTTTTGCAACGAGTCTAGCTTTATAGGTTTCCACCTGCCCATCTACACCAAGTTTCCTTTTGTAGATCCATTTGCATCCAACGGGTTTTACCCCAGGTGGAGCAATATCCAAGGTCCACACTTTATTGGCGTACATGGACTCCATTTCGGATTGCATTGCTTCCTGCCACTTATCAGAGTCCCTACTGATAATGGCCTGCCTGAAACTGGTAGGGTCATCTTCTTCCAGGATGCAATCCTCTCGATCCCCGTCAATTCGAAAACCGTAGTATCTCTCGGGCGGATGAGAAATCCTACCAGATCTGCGGAGTGGCTGAGGTTCGTTTGGGGTTATTGAATCTAGCGGTTCCACCAAATCTTTTGTTAAAGTTTGTGTTTCTGGAATTTCATCCAGTTCTACCGTGCTGCCACTAATGTTTTTAACAAGAAATTCTTTTTTCTAAAAATGTGGCATTTCTTGAAACAATTATCTTCTGTTCCTCTGCATGGTAGAACAGATACCCACTTGAATCTTTTGGGTATCCCATAAACTTACACAAAACTGCCCGTGCCTCAAGTTTGTCTGGGTTCTGCTTTTTGACATAAGCTGGGCAACCCCAAATCTTAACACGTTTAAGATACAAACTCTTACCACTCCATATTTCATACGGAGTCTTAGGCACGGATTTGGATGGAACTTGATTCAATAGATGTGCTGCAGTTTGAAGTGCATATCCTCAGAATGAAAGAGGTAACTCAGCACTACTCATCATGGAGCGAATCATATCCAATAGGGTACGATTCCTCCGCTCCGATACGCCGTTGTGCTGTGGTGTATAAGGAGGAGTAAGCTGAGAGAGAATACCATTCTCTTTTAAGTAATCTAGGAATTCCGTGCTTAAGTACTCCCCTCCCCTGTCAGACCGGAGGATCTTGATACTTTTGCCTGTCTGGTTCTCTACTTCGTTTCTAAATTCCTTGAATTTCTCAAAAGCTTCAGATTTGTGTTTCATCAGATACACATATCCGAACCTAGAGAGATCGTTAGTGAATGTGATGAAGTACGAAAACCCACCCCTTGCATGTATAGACATCGGACCACATACATCACTATGTACGAGTCCCAAGAGCTCTGCTGCTCTTTCTCCATGTCCGGTGAACGGAGATTTGGTCATCTTCCCTTTGAGACAAGACTGACAAGTTTCATAAGATGAAAACTCGAACGTATCCTGATTGATAGGATACGTGCGTGTTCAAGTTTAGTTTAAAATACCGCAATCAAGACGGTTTCGCTTGTAGCTAGCCGGTTGAGTACGGGTCGTCCGCAGGGAGATGGTTGTCTTTTTCAAAGTGTTTTTACGAGTTAAGTCCGAAAGTTCAGATTTGTTTGTGACTATCTAAGTGTTAAGTTGATATTTAAAGAGATCTTGTTAGGGTTAGGATTAGGTTAGTTTGAGTTAGGAGTCTCCACATCTTTCGTTGCCCCTCTTAATATCAATGTTACGGTAATCGGCAACAACGGGGATTAGCACGACTAGGAAGGAATCTGCGAGTATAAGCTAGGCTTTCCAACGCATAGTCCTTCCTTTTGGTGCTTGTCCGTCCGTTCTTGGCTCTTATCCATAACCTCCGGTTAATTCAACCACAACCGGTCTCACTACGGAATCACCGCTATCATGTAGGATAGGGTGCCGTGAGGAGCGGATTGTGGTTCAATTAACGGGAGTTGATTTAAGCTGTTGGGCAAGGAAAGAGTGAGAGATATTTCCTTCTCTCAAACTTTCCTTATCCTACCCTAACAAGTATTAACTACTCACACTTCATGATAAGGAAAAACAAAACAAAACAAAAGAGGAAGATAGAAGGAAAGAGATTAGGAGAATACGACTAACTATTTGCGACCTCACCTTGGCGAGGATCGAGCGTAAGTATCATTGTCGTATGAATGATAAAGAAAAAGAGAGAAGAAATAAACAACAAGGAAATAACAACAACTACTTAACGAATTAAAATTACAACAAGCATAAAGATAAGGAGACAAGCATGATAATAAAATGGTCTTCTTTATTCATCACTCTTCACTCAAAAGCTCACTTACAAGTTTAATGGAGAAGAGGTGAGAAGAGGAAGAAGAACATGTAAACTAAAACCTAGCAAAAGAAATACAAGAATTGGACCCCTTCCTTCACCAAGTTCTGGGCTATTTATAGGCCAGAAAATGAAACCCTAGGGCAACCACCAGAACACCTGTACAATGCCCAAAATACCCCCCAAAGCACTTTTCCCTTGGCGCCAGAATGGCCGCGGATCCGCGGCCTGGACCCCACTTTGGCCGCGGATCCGCGGCCCTTTGGTGGGGTTGGATGCTCCAATTTCTTATGCTAGCCTGGTTTGCAGTGCACTTCATTCTGGTACATATAGTTTCTCAATTTGGCTCCACGATTTTTCCAGAATTTCTGTTGAGGGAAATGTGGACTTTTTATCAAGATTTTGTCATGATTGCCTCGAGCTCCGCGTAGATCTCTTGGATTTTGTGCTACCATTGAGCCTTGTGCATGAAGGTGACATTGATTTGACCTTTTGTCTTCCTAAACTGGTATCTGGCAACATACGGATGAAGAGCGGAGACCGTGTTTTATCAGTGGTTGGCAGGAACCCGGATTTTGTTGTGTTTTCCATGAATTTCACCGTTTTAGAACCGAGAACCTGTAACCTGCAATTGACTAGCAAACACGTCTCAAGAGTATCTACCGATATGCAATGTGATAAAAATTGGGCGGTATGAAAATGCAAAAATCTGATATGAACAAATACCCCCAAACTTATCATTTGCTCGTCCCGAGCAAAGCCCATTTATTCACAAAAAATTTCGTAACCTCACTTTCGCAGGGAACGCGATTGCACTGAGCATGTGCAACAAGCCATTAAACCTCTAGGTGTCCCTAGTAGGAGGAGTGTTGTCTCCTGAGGGTTTTCAGCGGATACTACCCACAAAATCCGGTCAAGTTGGTTTTGCAAAATAACTAAGATTCAAACCCTAAAGTTTTGTTTTAGAAAATAACAATTCTATAATCCTAAGTCTAGACCATCGAACCTTTATTTTTCACACCTCGCTTCTTATTTAACTACAGATTTTATATGTCTTTACGTGCAGTGCAAATAGTATCGTTAAGTTCCAGAAGGATCGATTAAAGTCATCATGTCGCACAATAAAGCCCAGATAACAATTTTAAAAGGATCACATAAGTTTTATAAAGAGTTAAGCATTTTTCAAGTTTCGTTTCCCAGTAAGGTTTCAACTTCAGAATTTCTATCTTCCATAACAGGAAACTAAGTCATATTTTTCACTCCACCTTTTTCTTGTTTTCATTTCATACACACCTCTGTGAACGTGCAATAGTCTTTATCAAAGAGTAAAACCTTCATATCTCCGTTAAAAATTTTTTAAAAGCCTGTCTTTTATCAAGATTATTCTCACACAAAGAACCGTTAGGAATTTTAACTCGGAGAGAACACTTGCTTGACTTTGTTTTAAACTGGACTTTCTAGGCTTCTTAGCGAGCTTTGGGCCAATGCACCCAAACCAGTTGGTTTTAGGGCATTAGGTGTAGAAATACCCCAGCGGACTTAATTACTCAAGTTACCTAGGTCCAAAAACAAAAGACAGTTTGTCGTGAAAATCAGATGATTTGATATGAACGGAGATATAACCGGCAGTTCAAATATTTTTTTTTTTGAATACAAGACGTGTCCAGTGGTTTGGTGTGTAATCATTCCAATCAAGTTTTAGATGGGTTATTTTTCAGACTTAGCTCCAATTACGGCATCAATAACATTCCTTCATATTCGCTTTACTTCATAAACTATTCTTGACATTACTTATTTCAGAACAAACCTATTTGATCCTCAGAAAATCATTTATCTGTTTAAAAGTTTAAACATGAAAGACTTGTCATCTAATTCCCAAAATCTTACGACACGTGTAGTGTGATGTAAAGACGTATATCAGCTATAGTTAACTTCAAAGGAGAGTTATCTTTCAGGTTTTCAAAATCCAAACATAAGATCTAGTTATTCCTATTTTTTCAAACAAAAACCGTCGAAATGTTGAATCAAAGTTCTTCCACAAGCTAACTTGACAAAAAAGTTTTTATATTTTTTAAGAAAATTTTCCGATTTTTATGGATTTTATGGATTTTTATGCAGATGCAAAATATACATATGAATGCGAAAGTAAGAAATGCGTACCGAGCGTACCCCCAAACTTAAACTGGACAGTGTCCTCACTGTCGTAGCATGAAGAGAGCAGTTGGAAGGTTCAAAATTGTCGGTTAGTGATATACAAATTTTTATTTGTTTTTGTTTTTAAAGAAAAGAAAAAGAATATACACAAATATAAACAAAATGGTTTGTACATACCCCCAAACTTATTTGGAACAGTGTCCACTGTTCTTGGCTGGATAACCGAAGTTTGGAGGTAGGCAGAGGAAGATCATTCAGGGTAAACCGGCTCCTGTAAGAACATGAGCTCCTCTGTTGGTTCGGCGCTAAGGTACGGTTTGCATCGGTGTCCATTTACCTTGAAGAGTGAACCGTCCTTTGGATTTTCCAAATCCACAGCGCCCTGCGGATACACATTCCGCACAAAATATGGCCCTTTCCAGCGAGATCGGAGCTTTCCAGGATGGAAATGAAGTCGGGTGTCGTAAAGCAGTACCTGCTGACCAGGTACGAAGGTTTTGCGCAAAAGGTGTTTATCGTGAAACACCTTCGTTCGATTCTTAACGACAACCGCGTTGTCGTAAGCCTCATCCCTAAGCTCGTTCAGTTCGTTCAGCTGCAGCTTCCGATGGCTGCCCGCGTCCTCAAGAGACAGATTCAGCTCCTTTATCGCCCAAAACGCGCGATGCTCTATTTCGACAGGAAGGTGGCAGGCTTTTCCGTACACAAGCCGATAGGGAGACATGCCAAGGTCGGTCTTATAAGCGGTTCTAAATGCCCAAAGGGCATCAGTGAGTTTTAGAGACCAATCCTTACGGTTCTTGGAAACCGTCTTCTCCAATATCTGCTTGATTTGCCGATTTGAAACTTCGGCCTGCCCGCAGGTTTGGGGGTGGTAGGGCGTAGAAAGCTTATGATTGATGGAATACTTCCGCATCAAGGCCTCGAAAGTCCTATTACAGAAATGACTTCCATTGTCGCTAATGATCGCTCGGGGGTGCCCAAACCGGGAGAAAATGTTTTCTTTAAGGAACCTAACGACAACCTTGTTGTCGTTAGTCCGGCTGGGCACAGCCTCGACCCATTTAGAGACGTAATCAACAGCTAGAAGGATGTACAAGTTCCCAAAAGAGCTGGGAAACGGCCCCATGAAGTCTATCCCCCAAACATCGAAAATCTCCACAACCAAGATCGGTTGGAACGACATCTCGTTCCTCCGGGATATCCGGCCCATGTGTTGGCACCGGGAGCAAGTCTTGCAATAGTCGTGAGCGTCTTTGAAAAGTTGTGGCCAGTAGAAACCACATTGCAAGATCTTCTCAGCTGTCTTTCTGGGCCCAAAGTGCCCGCCACACGCTTGATCGTGGCAAAATGACAGCACACTCTTGAATTCCTCATCAGGGACACACCGACGAATAATCTGGTCGGGACAGTACTTGAACAAGTAGGGTTCGTCCCAGTAAAAGTGTTTTACTTGGGATAAGAAGCGAAGTCTGTCCTGACTCGACCATTCGGTCGGTAGTAATCCCGTGGCCAAATAGTTCACAATATCTGCGAACCAGGGTTCGCATGATACTGTCAAGAGTTGTTCATCCGGGAAAACGTCATTAATCGGAATTGGAAGCGAAGGCGAAGAAGGAAGTCGTGAGAGATGGTCAGCAACCACGTTTTCACATCCTCGTTTGTCCTTAATGACAAGGTCAAACTCTTGAAGCAAGAGAATCCAACGGATTAACCGAGATTTGGCATCTTTCTTCGCAAAAAGATGGCGCAGAGCTGAATGGTCAGTGTAGACAATGACTGGAGAGCCGATGAGGTAGGGCCTGAACTTTTCTAAAGCAAATACAACATCTAAGAATTCCTTCTCAGTTGTTGTATAATTAAGTTGGGCGTCGTTCAGGGTTCGGCTAGCGTAATAGATTACGTGCGGCATCTTGTTGATGTGCTGTCCAAGGACAGCACCGATGGCAAAGTCGGATGCATCGCACATAATCTCGAATGGGTGCGTCCAGTCAGGGGAAGAAAGAACGGGAGCAGAAGTGAGTGAGCGTTTCAGTGACTCGAATGCAGTCACACAGCTCGAGTTGAAGTCAAAAGGTGTATCCTTGGCCAGCAAAAGCGTCAAGGGCCTAGCAATCTTGCTAAAGTCCTTGATAAACCGTCTATAGAAACCGGCATGGCCAAGGAAGGCTCGGATATCTCTGACGCATCGGGGAGGAGGCAGATTGGAAATGACCTCAATCATTGCTCTGTCAACCTCTATGCCATTTTGCGAGATGATATGTCCTAAGACAATACCTTCGCGCACCATGAAGTGGCATTTCTCCCAGTTCAAAGAGAGATTCTTGTCCTTACATCGGGTAAGGACAGCGTCAAGATGCAGCAAACACTCGTCAAAGGAGTCGCTGAAGATGGAGAAGTCATCCATGAAAATCTCCAGAAATTTCTCCACCATGTCTGAGAAAATTCCCATCATACACCGCTGGAAGGTAGCGGGCGCATTGCATAACCCAAAGGGCATGCGTCGATATGCAAACGTGCCGAAAGGACAAGTGAAAGTGGTCTTGTCCTGGTCTTTTTCGGCGATGGGAATTTGATTATAGCCAGAGTAGCCATCAAGAAAACAATAGTACTCATGTCCGGCCAATCGTTTCAGCATCTGGTCAATGAAAGGTAGCGGAAAGTGGTCTTTCCGCGTTGCGGCGTTGAGTTTTCTGTAATCAATGCAAACTCGCCACCCAGTTTGGGTGCGAGTAGGGATTAACTCATTCGCCTCGTTGGTTATGACCGTGATGCCCGACTTTTTGGGGACAACGTGAATGGGGCTAACCCACTGGCTATCAGAGATAGGGTAAATGATACCACTATCTAGACATTTGACGATCTCCTTCTTCACAGCCTCCTTCATGACTGGATTAAGACGTCTTTGTGGATCCCGGGCTGGTTTGGCATAATCCATCAGATGAATGTGATGCTCAACGATTAGGAGACTAATCCCCTTGATGTCCGCTATGGACCAGCCAAAAGCTTGCCTGTTGCTGTGCAAGACCGCGAGAAGGGCTTTCTCTTGCTCTGGAGCTAGAGAAGCCGAAATGATGACAGGGAGGGTCTCGTTCTCACCTAAGTAAGCATACTTAAGGTGAGACGGCAACGGCTTGAGTTCGAGCGTTGGAGGTGAAATGATGGAAGGCAAGACTGGTGCAAAGGTCTCGAACTCAAAGGACTCCAGCAAAGGTTCAAAACGAGTGTAGGCAACCGAGTCGGATGGTTCAGGGAACTCATCCGGAAAGTCGAAGGATTCAAACTCGGGTTGTGCGCGGCTAAGATCGTTTGAGAACGTGAAACACTCGTATTCGTTATCGGGCGCAGAAACAGCAGCAGGTTCGAAGAGAAACGCACTAGTGGCGTCAAGATTATCGTGATCAAACAGAAACTCCTCGAATTCACACTCTTCTGGTGTGATCTCCTGGATTGAGCAAACGTCCAGTATATGAGCATTAGGTTCGGCGGGCTGATTTCCCAACCTAAAAATGTTGAGTTCAATCGTCATATTTCCAAAAGAGAGGTTCATCGAACCGTTGCGACAATTGATCACAGCATTTGAGGTTGCGAGAAATGGGCGACCGAGTATCACCGGAATTTGATTCCGGGGGTTAGCTACAGGCTGTGTATCTAATACAATAAAGTCAACGGGGAATATGAAGTCCCCGACTTTTATTAACACATCCTCTAGCTCACCCCTAGGGTGGGTGATCGATCGGTCGGCCATTTGGAGAGTGCAGTGTGTGGGTTTCAACTCTCCGACGCCTAATTGCTCGTATACTGAATACGGAAGCAGGTTAACACTGGCACCAAGATCTAATAGTGCGCGGTTGATGTTCTTATCCCCAATGGTAATTGAAATTGTAGGACAGCCAGGGTCCTTCCGTTTTTGTGGTAAAGATTGGGTAAGGGCATCACTCACAGCACTAGCCAAGAAAACTTTCTTGGGTACCTGAGACTTCCTCTTTTTCGTGCACAAGTCCTTTAAGATTTTCGCGTAAGACGGGACTTGTTGGACAGCATCTAAAAGAGGAATGTTAATGTTAACTTGCTTGAATAACTCCAAAATCTTATCCATTTGAGGATTTTGTTTATTAGACCTCAACCGGTTTGGAAATGGAACATTTTGAAAATTGGTTGAGTCTAATGCTGGAGGAGGAGATTTTGGAGTTGGAACGGATCCCAGAATAGGTGTTTTCGTGGAGTGAGAAGTGGGTCCGTTCAGAGCAGAAGAAGAGGAAGGAGAGCCTGTTGAAGAACGAAGAATAGGCTCGGAAGACGAAGAAGAAGAAGAGGCGGCAGCCGGGGTGTCATCGTTGATTCGCTTGCCAATGTTGTTTTGCAGCATCCTTCCCGATCTCAGCGTAGTCACGGCACTCACATTATGGTTCTGTTGCTCAAGAGCAACATGTGCATTATGTGGGTGACCGGGATTTGGAAGTGGCTTGGACGGGAGCTTCCCCTTCTCTCGCTCGCTCAAGGCCGCGTTTAGCTGTGCAATCTGGGCCTCGATAGTCTTGATGCTCTGCCCGTATGCGGCGGTGTGTTGCACTAAAGATTGGATCGAAGACTGGATGTTGGCGGTGGATTGAGTCGATTGTTTAACAAACGCTTCCAGACTTCGCTCGAGCGAGGAAACCTTATCAGTGTTTGACGGAACAAAGTTGTTTGGTGGAAAGGAGTTGTCTGGTGCAAAGTTGTTCGTCTGGTTTTGGTAAGGTTGGGGTTGGAAGGGCTGCTGATACTGAGTTTGTTGTTGCGCTTGTTGTTGTGGCGGAGGGGCCCTTTGGAAATTGTTGCCCTGGAATTGATTCTGATTCTGATTCCAGGCGAAATTAGGGTGGTTCCTCCAACCGGGATTGTAGGTGGAGAGTATGGATCATTCCTTGGTCTTTGCTGGAAGGCAGCATTAACCTGATCCTGTCCTTGCGAGGGTGGATTGTAAGGACACTCTTCGGTCAAGTGGGAAGGATCAGAACAACAGGAGCAGATGGTACGAAGGGGGAGAACAGGGGCAGGAGCAGGAGCAGAAAATTTGCTCTCTATCGCTTCAAGCTTTCGTGTTATTGCAGCCATTTCAGCTTTCATCGCAATAGAGACGTCAAGTTGGTGGATTCCTACCCTAGACTGACCGGTAGAAGTGGAGGTAGAAGAAGAAGTCGGTCTGGTGCTCTCCCACTGTAGCGTTTGCTCCGCAAGATCGTCAAAGAACTGCCACGCTTCCTCGTCAGATTTCGATAGGAAGTGGCCCTGACAGATGGTTTCCAGCAACTGCTTCGTTGCTGGGTTCAGTCCCTCGTATAAGGTTTGGCAGAGCTGCCATTTCTCTATACCGTGGTGAGGACACTGAACAAGAAGGTCTTTGTACCGGTCAAAGCACTTCCAGAAGGGTTCAGAAGGAAGCTGGGAGAATTGGTTGATTTCATTTCGAATTCTTGCGGTCTTATGATTTGGATAGAATTTTTTTAGAAACGCTTTAACAAACTCGTCCCAGCTGGTGATTGAGTGGGAAGCGGTGCTATGCAGCCATTTTTCAGCGAGATCGCATAAAGTGAACGGAATGACCCGTAGACGTATAGCATCGTCCGACAGCTGGGTTGTTTTCATCATGGCACAGACATTTTGAAATTTATTGATGAAGATATAGGCATCTTCAGTTTCAAGCCCATGAAAACGTGGAAGCATGTTGATGAAATGGGGCTTAATTTCAAAGTTGTCCCCATTGGCCGGAGGAAGAGAAAGGCAGGTGGGAAGTGCAGAACGGGTGGGATAGAAACGATCCTGGAGCGCAATTCGCTGCGGCGCTACAACAGGCGGAGGTGGTGGGATATTGGTCTCCGTAGGAGGTGGAGCCAATCCAGCGGTGGTCAAAGAGATGTTCGGATTAAATCCCGACATCGCGGAAGAAGAGGTTGGTGAAGGTGAAGGTGAAGGTGAAGATGTATGAACAGAATTCCGGTCAACGTCGGAGTTGGCCGGCAAAGGAAGGGGTGAAAGAGGAGTGGACGGAGTATCGACTTTGGAGTCGATCGCGACTAACGTAACGCGGACTAGACGGGCGCTAGTGTCCCGAGTCCAAGCGGACATACACTAAACGAGTTTAGTATAGTCAAAGCGGAGAAGGTGAGGGTAAGAAAACGTCAATGGAGAAAGGCGATGGGTGGTGGGTGAAAATGGATTTGGCGACAAAAGGGACAAGTTTTTATAAAAGTTTTTGAATTTTTTTTTCTTTTTTTTAGAAAGAGATTTACAGAAGTATGTACGGAAATACGGCTTAAGCAATCACAAACAAGATATGCACAATCACACCTAGATCTAGGGTAACCTAGGTCTACTAGACCTGCTCCTGAACTTGATTTTCGAAGTTAAACAGTGTCGAGAAACAGGCTTAAAAATACACCGATCACAGGGCCAGGTAAGTGCAGAGATAAGGGGAGGTTGTCCAACGCTTTCGCGAAGTTCCTTAATTAAATAACTCTTTCTCTTTCGGCGGTTGCGCCTTTAACACTTTCCTAGACACCCCGTAATCAATATACGGTTAAGCGAGGTTCTAAACACGGTTTATCTTCTCCTAATGAGCGCGAAGTCCTTAGGGCCGAAGTCTAGTATTTTTTAATTTACAATGGACAATGCATATGCTTTAGTGATTTTTGGGGTCCTGGGAAGGGTGATGAAATCCCCACCCAATCTGGATTGGTTTCAAGCCCCTTAAGTCCGTATTAAAGAATGCAAAACAGTAACAAATCAACTGCAAACAATTTTTATTTTGCGGCGCAAAGAATCCTGCACAAGAACAGTTTATTGGAAGGGGGAGAAGAATTTGCGCAAAGAAGCCTGCAGAAAACACAATTCAGTGGAGTTCAGAGGAGTGGGAGAGAGAAGAGGAGCTTACCTAGAAAAATTGGAACCCTGAAGACACCAATTAGCCGCGGTTCCACGGCAATAAGGCCCTAATGCCGCGGTTCCGTGGCTAAGATATGGACTTGGGGCTCCAGTTTGCTGGTGTGGGCTCTATTGGGTGTCTTCTGAGTTTCTGGATGTGTGGAATTCTGATTTGCTCACTGTATTTGCTCCAGATTTGTACAGTAGACCGGATGCTTCGTTTTGTCCGTCGCGGTGTAGCCGCGAAAATGTGGGTCTATCTTCCCACGTCTTTGGCACTGTACTTGAACTCCGTATTTTCAACGTCCTTGGCGTCGATCTTGAACTTCGTATTTTCCTGCACACTTGCACAAAAACTAATAAAGAATAACAAGATGGTTTCTTTTACAAAGTATTTTTTTTTTTTCGTTTTTTTTTTATACTTACAAATTAACCCGAAGTTACACAAAGAAACAAACTACCGTTTCCCCGGCAACGGCGCCATTTGATTGATAGGATACGTGCGTGTTCAAGTTTAGTTTAAAATACTGCAATCAAGACGGTTTCGCTTGTAGCTAGCCGGTTGAATACGGGTCGTCCGCAGGGAGATGGTTGTCTTTTTCAAAGTGTTTTTACGAGTTAAGTCCGAAAGTTCAGATTTGTTTGTGACTATCTAAGTGTTAAGTTGATATTTAAAGAGAGCTTGTTAGGGTTAGGATTAGGTTAGTTTGAGTTAGGAGTCTCCACATCTTTTGTTGCCCCTCTTAATATCAATGTTACGGTAATCGGCAACAACGGGGATTAGCACGACTAGGAAGGAACTTGCGAGTATAAGCTAGGCTTTCCAACGCATAGTCCTTCCTTTTGGTGCTTGTCCGTCCGTTCTTGGCTCTTATCCATAACCTCCGGTTAATTCAACCACAACCGGTCTCACTACGGAATCACCGCTATCATGTAGGATAGGGTGCCGTGAGGAGCGGATTGTGGTTCAATTAACGGGAGTTGATTTAAGCTGTTGGGCAAGGAAAGAGTGAGAGATATTTCCTTCTCTCAAACTTTCCTTATCCTACCCTAACAAGTATTAACTACTCACACTTCATGATAAGGAAAAACAAAACAAAACAAAAGAGGAAGATAGAAGGAAAGAGATTAGGAGAATACGACTAACTATTTGCGACCTCACCTTGGCGAGGATCGAGCGTAAGTATCATTGTCGTATGAATGATAAAGAAAAAGAGAGAAGAAATAAACAACAAGGAAATAACAACAACTACTTAACGAATTAAAATTACAACAAGCATAAAGATAAGGAGACAAGCATGATAATAAAATGGTCTTCTTTATTCATCACTCTTCACTCAAAAGCTCACTTACAAGTTTAATGGAGAAGAGGTGAGAAGAGGAAGAAGAACATGTAAACTAAAACCTAGCAAAAGAAATACAAGAATTGGACCCCTTCCTTCACCAAGTTCTGGGCTATTTATAGGCCAGAAAATGAAACCCTAGGGCAACCACCAGAACACCTGTACAATGCCCAAAATACCCCCCAAAGCACTTTTCCCTTGGCGCCAGAATGGCCGCGGATCCGCGGCCTGGACCCTACTTTGGCCGCGGATCTGCGGCCCTTTGGTGCGGTTGGATGCTCCAATTTCTTGTGCTGGCCTGGTTTGCAGTGCACTTCATTCTGGTACATATAGTTTCTCAATTTGGCTCCACGATTTTTCCAGAATTTCTGTTGAGGGAAAGGTGGACTTTTTGTCAAGATTTTGTCATGATTGCCTCGAGCTCCGCGTAGATCTCTTGGATTTTGTGCTACCATTGAGCCTTGTGCATGAAGGTGACATTGATTTGACCTTTTGTCTTCCTAAACTGGTATCTGGCAACATACGGATGAAGAGCGGAGACCGTGTTTTCTCAGTGGTTGGCAGGAACCCGGATTTTGTTGTGTTTTCCATGAATTTCACCGTTTTAGAACCGAGAACCTGTAACCTGCAATTGACTAGCAAACACGTCTCAAGAGTATCTACCGATATGCAATGTGATAAAAATTGGGCGGTATGAAAATGCAAAAATCTGATATGAACATATCCAAGAGTCCATCTTTATGCAACTTACTCAGTCTTTTCTCTCCGATATGACCAAGTCTACAATGCCACAAGTAGGATTCATTCGTATCTGAATTCTTCCTCTTGCGTGTGTTTTGTATATTGAGAACTGTATTCTGATTTAGAACGTAGATACCATTACACAGTGTACCCTCTGCAACCAGTACCTTATCAAGGTAAATGTTCATGATATTCTTTTCAAGAACAAAGTTATATCTATCTTTATCGAGTAAAGAAACTGATATGATGTTGCAAACCATGGAGGGTACATAGTAGCAATCGTTCAAAATCATAGTCTTGCCATTTGGCAATACTAGGTGATATTCACCGACGGCTGCCGCATTAACTTATGCTCCGTTCGCTACTCTGAGCGACATATCACCCGGTGCAACTTTCCTACTTTTTCTCAGTCCCTGCAATAAATTACAGATATGAGATCCTGATCCGGTATCAAGTACCCAGGAGGTAGGGCTGACCGTAAAACAGTTCTCAATTACAAGAACACCTGAAGTAGATGCAAAACCATGCTTCTTCTTCAACTGGGTATCCTGGAAATCCATACAATCCCCTTTCCCATTCTCATACTCATGACTGTTGTCACAAGTTAAAGCTGAACCAACTTTCCCCAGTCCCGAATAAGAATTCGGATGGTCAAGCGATACATTTTATTATCTTGATTAGGGCGTGAAAAGGTTGCTGCCTGGAGAGAGAGAAAAGAAACACTCAGCGTATGCTCTTGCAAGATTAGATTGGTTTATTAATTTATCTAACCAGGATGTCTCCCACTGTTTCCTCAAATTCTTCTTAAAACCTTTTTAAAAGAAGAACTAGCCGGGTTTTTAATTCACGTCACAATACTTGCTTAACCTTTCAGCCAGGCTAGTGTCGGTACTTCGAGGGAGGTTTTCCAACGCTTTCGCGAAGTTCCTTAATTAAAGAACCTCTTTTCCCTGGGGGCGTAACCCCGCTAACACCTTTCTAGACACCTACTAGGTTTATAGCATTGATCGTTTAAGTGAAATAATCTCCCGAGAGTAAACCAACTCATCAGTAGGATCGGGATCCAACTGTCATTGTGTGATAACCTAGATGGAATCCACTCTAGTCACCACACTCCAAAAGGTATGCTAAATCTGCAAGTTTAGTTCTTTTGAAACTCCCGATGTGGTTTTTGCCCCTAGGACCCAAGTGATCTTGACACAGTCAACAAATCAAAGAGTCCTAGTCAAGTTCATCCCGTCGTTGTCTTGATTGCATTAAACCCACCTGCATAACCCTTGACACAGTCAACAAGGTTACACAAATGTCCTAACCAATCACATTGTATCCAGCAAATAAGCAACACTTAGCTACCGTTCACTGCGCCTTGACACAGTCAACAAACGCAGCACGAATACTAAGTATAACTTATAAGAAACGACGGAGGGCTATGGCTGGGTTTTTGGCGAAAAACCCGTTAACGTAATGAACTTGATGTCGTTGAAGGAACGTGATACACCTTTTTGAAAATATAGTGGCGAAAACTTTTGCTAAAGAGGTCACTCCCTGTGAAGGGATCTCGGCTTTTTCCTCGTCGAATGAGGTGCAGGATATTCCAAAATGAATACCTCGATGCAAAGCAAGAATAATCGACTATAGTGAAGTTATTACGCTGACGCAAACTTTTGTCCATGGGGTCACTCCCGATGAAGGGATCTCGGCCCTTGCCTCGTCGACTGAGGTGCTGGGCATTCATAACCGAATACCGCGATGCAAAACAAAAATGAACGTCCTTGCAATAACAACTTTTTTTTTGAAAAATTGTTCCAACAACGTCTTTTAGGTTTATTTTCTTGCATTAGTTCTTTTAATGCGTCCCATCATTTAAATCCTACCATTGCAGAAAACAACCAAAATATGACGTACGCTTATGCCATTCGCATTCGTCACTGGGCCCCGTCATCACCCGTTAGGTTATTTAACTAACGACAGAGCGGGGGCTGGGCTAGCGCGGCTGTAAAACATAAGCAACGCCTAAATAGTTATTATATATAGATATACTGCAATGACAGCCAATCCAGATCATAGATGAACACTTTGGATATACTAGGAACCCGCGATTCGTTCGAGCCTGCAACGAAAAGCGGATTACACGGTCGCGATGAATAGCCAAAACCCCACCCAAGACCCCTACGGGTACGGCAAACTACCCGCCAAGTACCCGAAGCGAAGCAACCTCCCTCATCGCCGTGAGTAGGCCACTCGTCACTTCGAGATACCCGGTAGTTTGTGCACCCCCTCCATGGGTCTATCCTAGGAGCAAAAACAGTAAAAAGAATTATACAATGACGGCTACAACCCCGACCCGGTTGTGCGGCCATACAAATAATATTACATCAATTTACAAATTTATTACATGAATGAAAGAAAAAGAAAACCTCATCTCACATCCATCCCGGCTATTCATCCGCGACAATCCAACGAGTTCATATACACAAACCATCAACAACAATCACAGATCACAGATATGTATAACCCCGACTAATCGACATATAGCGATTAGCCGACGTTCAATACATATGAACATCACAGATATAACCTTTATAGTCAAAGTATATTGAAGTTCGGAAAAATACGGATTTATAGGCCCCCAAAAACAAATTTCTATTCTGGCAAATCTGGGCACATTTAAACCATCTTAAAAATCCTAAAGCCAAGACAGAAACACTCTGCACCAAAAACGACCCAGTGACTCACCAAGATGGCCGCGGTTCCGCGGCAATAGAAAGCTATTGCCGCGGAAACGCGGCGCTTTGGTCGAGTTGCTGGCTCGTTTTTGGTGGCTTTCTTCTAAAAACCCTGAGATGATTTTTGGAGTATAACAAATTTTGTTTTGACCAGAAAAAATTTTAACAGAAACTCAGGTTTTTATAACTTGGTTTTTTCGATTTTTCCGTTTCGAACTTCGATACACTTTACTACCAAGCTAGTTTATGTTTAGTTAGGCTCTGATACCACTGTTAGGTCCACGTTACCTCTCCCGGTACTTTCGGGGTTGCGGAAACGGTAAAACAAAAATTTTTCTGGACTTGGCAACATGGACCGTAAAAGCCGGATCTTTGCTAAACAATACACTAGCTACCTAACATGAGATGTTATCTACTCGGTTAGGGGTTATACCTCAACTTGAACTCCTTCTCTTCTTGTTGTTCTTCTCTTCTTGTTATTCTTCTCTTCTTGTTGTTCTTCTCTTTGCATGCTCGACGGTTGATCCGGACTTTGGTCACCTCCGTGGCCTCCTTGAGTCGAAGACGATCCACCCGAGAGATGTGCACCGAGCTCCACCTCGAGCCGAGGTAACTAGGGCAAGGAGATTGCTAATCTAGAAGCCCTAGGTTGTGTAGAGAAGATGTATGGATGTGTTTGTCAAGTAGAATCCTTTTTCTCTCAACCCATGAGATCAAAGGAAAAAAATCAAGAGGAGGAGGAAGGAGGAGTTTTTCTAGCAACCATGGAGCTTCTCATTTCAAGAGAGAGAATGAGAATGAGCAAATGAAAAGCTTAACCAAGAGAAAACCTAATCATGGTTGCAATAATGCACAAACATTATCATTACTAATCCCATCAAGATAAAGGTGATGGCTACAAATGACATGACCATTATCATAACAAAAGAAAAAGAAAACCAAAGAATACTTTAGATCTTCTAAGAAGATCCAAGTCAACTTTGGTCAAATGGTCAACAAAATCAAGATGGTCAAATGGTCAATGTAATTAGCCATAACAAAATTATCAATGAAAGGATTAGTAAATAATGTCCCCGGCTCATAATGGTTTTGACCTAACGAACTGTCGAAACCCTAATGAGTCCGCCTCAAAATGGTTTTGACCGAATCAACTGTCAAAACCCTAATGAGCCTGCCACATAGCGGTTTTGGCTGAACCAACTGCCAAAACCCTAATGAGGCACCTCCTCCTTCATCGCTCCGGAAAACTGTGCATACACACCTGCATCCGTATTCCGTAGAATGCGGATGCGCAGAAGACAAAATAAATCCATCCATGCAATACTAGGATCCGGCTTAAACCAAAGCCCACTAGTATTGCCTGCCCGAACACCACACGCACACAAGTGTACGTAAGTGATCGCAGCCCTGCCGTAAAACCATACGGCCTCTACACGTTTTCGCTCAGTGCAGGGAAACTCTCTGTGTGGGGCTCTAAAGACTCGACACTACGCTGGCAGTGGGTTTAACCACAGACCGCAAGCGGCACTAGCTGTACGTAACGGTCCCCAGGTAGATGTCGATAAGAAGGCCGATGAGGTAAACCCACTCGAACTCCTACTGAGTCTGTATGTGACAATCTCCGTACAGTCCGGTCTGTTCGTCTGATAAATCGCATGTCGGGCCTAGAGGGGCGGCAAGCGTCAGACCCTTAATAGCGGTACAAGTCGTGTCGGAGTGAAGCCCAGAACACCCTGAGATAACACTGGAACCTACCAGTACATCTCGCTTGCCCTGGCCAGGGACTACTTGTGTAATGGCTCTCCTAGACACAGCGCGATGTCAACCCCCAATACCGGGAGAGACGAATCCTGTCTAACCGTCACTGCCTCCAAGTGCTTCGGGACTGCTCCCAACTATTACCTGTTTGCACGACTCAGTAGAGCCGTGGTACGGTAGCAATCAAAGAACAGTGGGAACACACTCGAGGCGAAGTGACAGTGTCAAGTCAGCGGACTAAGCTGTACTCATGTCACCTGGGAACTGATAACTGACGATAGGTATAATACCAACCATCAGTTCCCGACGAGTCCTGTCCAGTGTACTCGTAACCTAACGAGCACCCGCATACTATCTCAAGTACGACGTACCGACGGCTGTGGGACAGACCGTCTCCCGTGCTGGGATGAGAAGCGCATACGCTAGTCTACTCCGGAGCATCGATGCCCTATCTCGATACTCCCACGACTAGGGACGTGTGTAAGGATGTGCTTGTAGATTACCCAGCCCCCATGAGTGTGATCGCCATCACAACGCCGGCAATCAAGTAAAGATCCTAAGGGCTCTACTAATGCGTATAGGTGATATAATAAATAAACACACAAGTACACATTAAAGCAGAGACAAACCAAGTAGCATACTACTATATTGAGCAAGATTGTCTGTACAACTGTGAATATCCCAAGCTTCCATCAAGTAATATACATACTAGTATGATACAGTAATGGCCTCTAGGGCATATACACTAACATTAATGTACCTGGATTTGGGACACTCCCAACATCCACTTAGATCTATCACCATAGATTATCATCCATAAGATGTAGTAGGTATCATCCAGATCTTCCATGGAGAATCCTCGTGATAAGAGGAGCTTGACCGAGTGTAGCATAGGAAACCATTTCCTATGAAGAGTATGTTATCTACGTACAATATGTGGAAGGCAACCTTACTCTCTACAACCTTCTTGTATATACAAGGTTCATCTACCTTTTTTATGAACTCAAACTCTTTGACTGCCACATCAAAACAGATGTTCCATCTCTGCGATGTCTGGTTTAATCCTGATGGACTTAAGCATAGCCACTGGAGAAAAGGTTACATCATAATCCACATTTGGTTACATGACGAGAACCTTTTACTACAAGTTTAGTTTTGAAAGTCTCAACTTTTCCGTTTACAACAAGAATCTTCTCAAGATCCTCTGGCTCCCAATGGGTTTTACCTCTTCAGGTGCAACATTCAAAGTCATACTTTGTTGGTGTACATGGATTCCATCTTTGATTGCATAGCATCCAGCCATTTCACAAAGTTTCCACTTGTGATGGCCTGCCTGAACCTAGTTGGGCCATCATCTATCATGATGCAATCCTCGCTCCCACTGTCACCGAGAAGACCGTAGTATCTCTCAAGTGGATGAGGAATCCTACCAGATTCGCGGAGAGGCTGAGGTTCGTTGGAGACTATTGAATCCTTTGGTTTCACCAAATCATCAGCTGTTAGTTTGTCTAGCTGGAACTCCTTCCAGTTCTACCTCATGACCACTAATTTCTTCACAAGAAATTCCTTTTCTAAAAAAGTGGCATACTGAGAAACAAAACACCTTTTGCTCCTCAGTGTGGTAGAAGATATTCCCTTGCGAATGTTCGGGATATCCAACAAACTTATACAGAACTGACCTTGCCTCGAGCTTGTCTGGATTCTTCTTTTCAACATAGGCCGGACAACCCCATATCTTAACTCGTTTAAGACATGGTCTCTTCCCATACCATATCTCATATGGAGTAGTAGGCACTGATTTGGTTGGAACAACATTCAATAGGTATGCAGCTTCTCAAGTGCATAACTCTAAAAAGAAACAGGTAACTCAGCAATACTCATCATAGAGCGCGCCATATCTCATAGGGTGCGACACCTCCGCCCCGATACACCGTTGTGCTGTGGTGTATTCGAAGGAGTAAGCTGAGAGAGAATCACATTCTCCTTTTAGAAAATCCAGGAACTCCATGCCTAACTATTTGCCTCCTCGATCATATCGTAGGACATTAATACTTCTACCCATATGGTTCTCAATCTTCAAGCTTATATTCCTTGAATTTTTCAAAAGTTTCAGACTCGTGCTTCAACAGGAACATATGCCCGAATCCTGAGAGATGATCAGTGAATATAATGAATTATGAAGAACCAATCTTGGCATTTGTAGACATAGGATCGTATACATCATCATGTATTCATCCCATGAGTTCATTAACTCTTTCTCTGTTTCCAGTAAACGGAGTATTGGTCATTTTATCTTTGAGATAAGACTGGCAAGTATCATAAGATGAAAATTCGAACAGATTCTCATATTCATCCTTATGTAACTTAGCTGGTCGTGTCGCATTGATATGACATAGTCTACAATGTCACAAGAAGGATTCGTTTATTTCTGAACTACTCCTCTTGTATGTGTTCTATATATTTTGAACTGTGGTTTGATTTAGAATGTATATGCCATTACATAAAGTGCCTGATCCAATCAACTCTTGATTCAGGAAAATATTCACAACATTATCCTCCAATACAGAATTATATCCTTCTTTAACTTAATAAATAATTTGATGTAATGTTGTATATCAGGTTCGGTATGTAATAACATTCGTTCAGAATCAATGTATTTACCATTTGGTAATACAGGGTGATATCTGCCAACTGATTTGGCTGCAACAATTGCACCATTCTCTAACACTTAGAGATATATCACCCAATCCCAGTTCTCTACCTTTCTATAGCCCATGTAACATATTACATATGCGGGATCCTGATCCGGTATCACATACCCAGGACGTAGAGGATACTGAGAAACAGTTCTCGGTAACGAACACCCCCGAAGAATATGCATCAACATGCTCATTCCTCGAATAGGTCGCGTAGGAATCCAGATATTCCCCTATTTTTTGCTCGGACTTATAACAATTATAAGATAGAGCGGAACCCACGCTCCTCAGCTCAGTATAATAAGCAGGTTCGGTCAATGCTTCCAAATTATTATCTTGATTAAGGCGTGACATGGTCGCTACCAGGAGAGAGGGAGAAGAAAACACTCTGCGTATGCTCTTCCAAGATCAGATTGGTTGTTGTTTTATCTAATCAGGATGGCTCCCACTATTTTTATCAAATCTTCCATCAAACCCTAAAAGGTAACACTAGCCGGGATTAATTACACCCTACAAGTTCGCCAATCTTTCGGCCAGGCCAGTATCGGTACTTTGAGGGAGGTTCCTCGTGCTTTCGAACGAACCTAATTAAAATAAACCTCATTTTTCCAGGGGCGTAACCCCGTTAACACCTTTCTAGACACCTACTTGATCGGCTAATTGTAATGTGTAAAACTCTCCCAGGAGTAACTCTTACTCGCAGTGGGTATCGGGATCCAACTATATCATAGAAGGTATGCAATCTCATTGCAAATTTCAACACTTGAAATTCCCGATAATCTTTTGCCCCAAGCGTCCTATGACCTTGACAGAGGTCAACAAACCATAGGCTGCTAGTCAAGTTCAACCCGCCATTTCATGATTGAATTAAACCCACCCGTACGACCCTTGACAGAGGTCAACAAGGTCGTACGACTACCCTAATCCAATCGCATCATATGCTTTGCAGATAAGCACTAATCAGCTATCGCACACTACGCCTTGACAGAGGTCAACAAACGCATCACGAATACTAAATGGTCCTTATCTGAAATGACGGAGGGCTACGACATGTTTTTAAGAAAACCCTATGCGTAATGAACTTGATATCGTTATAGAATCGAATGATTTTGAAAAGGAGTGTTTTTGAGGTTTTTACTAGTTTAGCTAAAGAGGTCACTCCCGGTGAAGGGATCTCGGGTCTTTCCTTTTCAAATAAGGTGCTGGATATTTCATAAATACTACTATGCAAAGCAAAAAATATAGAAGCAATCAAAAGACAAACCGAGTGGGTTGTAGCATCTGCCAGTTTCGCTAAAGAGGTCACTCCCGGTGAAGAGATCTCGGCTCTTTCCTTATCGAATAAGGTGCTGGATATTCTACAAGGAATACCGCTATGCAAAGCAAGAACTAGAGCTACCAGTTTTTAAAACAAGATTCTGCAACATCTTTAGATTTCTTTTATTTCATTAATCTCATTAATGAAGTTCCATCAATTATGCTTCATAAGCATCACAGAAGAAACAAAAGCATCAATATTTACTATATATCATCATATATATAATATAAGCATTCGTCTCAAAATATCAAGTGATCACATCACAGAATATCAGCAGCAGAAGATAACATATGAAATATTGGATATACTAGGAATTCCGTGTTTTAATTAAGCCAATAAAAAACGCGGATTCCACGGTCGCGATGAATAGACAAACCCACATCCCTAGACCCCTACGAGAGCGGCAAGCAACCCTCCCAATTCTAGAGTTAGGAGACCCGGTCTCGACTCCTCGAGATGGTCTCCCACTGGATCCTAGAACCCGGTTACTTATGCTCCCCGCCTTGGGTCTATCCTAATGCGGGAAAGTAAATAATATACATTAATGGTGACATCATCCTCAACCCGGAAGTGCCCCAATAAAAGAAAATTACATACAAGCTTTTACATGAATGAAAATGAAAAAAACTCTCATCTCACATAAAAAAAACCCGGCTATTTAAACACGATGATCCAATATAACATATTCCAGCAACACATAACATCACATGTCATCAACGTAAGTAAATATACGTATCCCAATTGTCATTGACATATAGCAACGAAACCGGCGATATACCACATATTACATTTACGGTCGTAGAAAAGAAAGTGAAAAACTACAACAATTGGAATCTGCAACCACCTTAGACATCATAAACCCAATGTATCACACACTTTGGATTTCATGCTCAACCAAATGAATTCCTTAGATATCACATGCCTAACAATTATAAACCCCGCATTTTAGTCTCGATATTGAAAACACTTTCCAATAACCTATCGGGTAATTTAACAAGATTCCCGATAACCTGATCGAATGCTCGTCGGAAACTTTAGTAGAAGGCCGCACCCCCGATACCGTCGACGAAGTGCACTTAAGCGGAACACCGCGGCCGCGAGCACCCAAACGGATGCTTTTGGCGACGGGGTTCTCTTATAGTCACTTGGTTGGGGCTATGAGGCATGGCTATCTATTAAGCTTACCCGGCGAGTATCCGCGTACGCTACATAATTGCGACAGACTTTTGATCCTCATCAAAATTCCGTGGCAACCGATCAAATGAGACTAAATTGCTAGATTTATAAAATTCAAACTAGTTATCATATAACTAATTATGTGGATTCCAAATATTGTATCACAATCACAGATAGCTAGACGATGTTAAACTTTTCGATCGAATAAACAAACACCCAAAATTTCCTAAAGAGCTCAACACTTGAGCGGAGTTTAAAAAGTACCCAGAACATGCCACAGCACCTATGAACCATCCGTAGAAGGGCCGACCCATGCCTCACTCATGTCGCCGCGGAACTGCCGCAAACCCTAGGGTATGACCGCGGTTCCACGATCCAAAAAATTGAGTTTGAGTATCGTTCTTCTAGAGGATCGAAAGAATCGCTTGCATGATTTTCTGAAAATTTTAAATTTGGAAAAAATCCAACTCTTGGAAAATTTCCAGCGAGGGAAAATATAAGTTATTGATATCCGTTCAAACTTTTTAACGTCGTCTAAATAACCCGAGTAGATGTTAGAATTACGATTACGAAACACTCCGAATTGTCTTTACAGAAAGTTAACATCTCATGCAATTTCAGAAAAAACAAGTAACACCTGAAACACCAAAACCCAGAGACTGGAACACAGAAAAAATTTAAACCCCAGAACCCTATACAGGGCCGGCCTGCTCGGAATTAATGGTGATGTGGCCGGCCAAAAACCGGCCAAATTGCTTCAAATTTTCATAGTGTTCATGTAATATCATATACAACATTCTGCAGTTGTTTAAAAAAAATTTACAGGCCATTTAAAATTCGTCAAAAACTAGGATTATGTTTCATGTGTTTCGGAGTTGTTTCGGTTTCGTAATCTAACAAATATCGTTTAAATCTCTAGCATGGCTTTGATACCACTGTTGGATTCCTTAGGCTGGCCGCTGGGTTTCGGGAGGTATCAACCATGGCGTTTTCAAAAATTGGGCGCACTAAAGAACCCTAACGCTAGAATCTTAACTAGAGAATTAGACGAAACAACATGCAAACAACTTTACATCTAAGTGAATGAGGAATACAACCTTTGTAGACCGGTCCTTCATTTCTAAAACTCCATGTAGTAGTCCCTCCGCTCTAAGTAGTGAACACCTGAACTCTAGTAAGGGTTCACATGAAGAAATGAACAACCTTGTTCGAAGTCTTCGAGGCCGAAGATGATCTACGTCGAGGAGACTCAAGCTCATGCTACCTTTTCACTAATGATAGATTGGTGAAGCAAACACCCTAAACTAAATGGCTAATATAGTAGAGGATGATGAAGTAGGAATTGGGCTCTCTTTAGATTAATTTTTCTCACAATATTTCATCACCATTTGGAAAACTAGAAAGCTTTTCTATGAGAAAGAAGAAGATGAAGTGGTGATGAGAATGAACCCCATGAGGTGAGAATAGCAACCATGGGTGAGTTAGTGTCATACACTAACTCATGTAGAGATTAAACTATGGCTAACAATAATAGTTAGGTTAATAAATATCTACAAGTAAAACAAAACCAGTGGACTAAATCAAAGATGCTTCAAGCTTTTCAAAGCTTCCAAGCATGACAATTTCCAACCAATATTGAATTACTTTAAATAAATAAAACCTCACATTATTATAAGTATGGTGTGAGTCTCATACACCCATGTAGCATGTGGCATCTAGCATGACACAAAAGATATACATTAATATATATCACATATATACTAAGTGTACACTAGTGAGAAAAAGAAAACTTAAGTGAACTAATATTAGTTAATGTAAATTAATATATCAAAACCTGTCACGCCCCGCTTCTCAGTATACGGGCATAGGATGTGACGAGGCCGCTACGTATTTACTATGAAGCAAATACGCTAAGCGTATCTAAGCAAAATAAAAATGCACAAGAGACAAGGACAGTAGGTATAACTGAACAACAACGTATTTATTAACATCTTTTGTACAATGTATGGAAAAGTAAATACATCTGAATGAAAGCAATACCTAAACAGTGGCATAACAGAAAAGGAAAATACAGAATGTAAAAGAAAAGTACAAGTGAAACTACAGCTCGGGATCTTCAGTAAACTGGTCCAAGTCTTCGGTGCTAGGCTCGATCTCTGGAAGGTCCGAAATACCTGACGACATTTAAAGAAAAAAAAAGAGAATGTCGTCAGCGAACAAATCGCTTGGTAAGTCCCAAAGATAAGGGAGAAGTAGAATAGACAGAGAGTAAGAGAGAGAGAGAGTAGCTTTTAAAGTTGTATTATATGGTTAACGCTGTTGTGTGTAGCTTGGTACAGAAGGATGCCAGTGTATACGAGAGGAGTCTCACTTTACCCAGAGACTAAGGTATCAGGAACTCAACGAACCGTTTATGACACGGTACAACAGCAATGGAATACAGGTTAGGTGTCTTATGGTTGCAGTCTCATGCCACTTCTAACACCTTCCGTACCAATCTACCATTTAAATCCCGCAATGTCTTGTTTTTATTGTTGTATTGTTTGAATTGTAAATGTATTGTTTGTACTGGTTTGTAAATGTAAATGGAAGACTTGTATTGCCTTGTAATATAGATTGTATAATTGGATGACTTGCCGAAACCATGATATTAGTAAATGGATGTAACTGGAGAATCATGTAAATAGAAGTACATCCATGGTTTGGTTTAGTCAATACAGATTTAATAGATTGAACAGATCGATTATATGGATTTATGGATTTATGTTGAATTGCAGTTTGTATTTGAATCATATTCAGGTTAGATTATTTATAATGAGACTCAGTCTGAGTCAGAACAATTAGAAAAGAAATTGAAGTCCTGATGGTTTTGATGTTATTGGTAAACACTGCACATGGGCGACAAGATTTGTGTCTTTTTCAAAGATGATTACCGTGTTGATAACACCGTTTGTTAAGTTGTCTACCTTAAATAGGCAAGCACCCATATCTCCGGCTCCCTGAGGCTCAAGAGACTGGTCCCGCTTAAACCTATGTTTACTAGGGTCCTTATTGTAATTTATAAAACTTGAGGGGTTTTATGTAAAAATACTTTTGTATAATTTACAAAATACGCCTCAAGTATTTAGTTATCGTCTTTAGAGTTTTCATAGTTATGGATTTTATATTTGTGACATTTCTAGTGAATAAACCTATTTTCATAATATAGGGTATTTAATTGTAATATTGAACTTGTATGGAATTTCATGGTGTTTTAATGTAAAATGATTCTTTTGATATAGAAAAGTTGGAATATTTATATTATATCAAAAATAGATATTTTGATGATATATTTATATATTTATTTATATAAAATAATTTTAATTTATTATTTTCTAGAAATCTCATTTTTCTTAAGACATTTGTATTTTTAAATCTTTTGAGACCGAATGCTCCTTGCAGAGGTCTGAATCTCGCACTACTAAGCCCAAGGATGTACGATAATCTGCACTATCTCAGGAGGGTTCCCCAAAATGGGTTGTAGCGGCGCTTTGCAAAGATTTGTAAAAATACGTAATCTTATAGAAAACGGTTTTTATAAGTTAAGGCAGTTTTGTGTAAAACGGTATTTCCAGAATCTATATTTCCCAAAAGGTATTGTGCTATATTGAATATGAGTGTTGTGAAGAGGTAGGTCATTACCTCGTGATCTATCTAAAAGTATAGCAAGATTAATGATGTTTTAAAGTTGAAACTATACTATATGGTATTTTACTGCAAAAAGAACGGTAAAAGTTACAAAATAAAATATTTTGCTATGAAACTTGTTCAACATATTTTGTTAATGATTAATAGTCAAGATTTAAGAGTTTAGTATGGTTGTGTTAAGGAAAATTGAACTTTACAAAGAAAACCGAATCGGAAATCGGATTTAACTCCGCTTCTGTCGGGTTTTAGTAAAAGAAGTTTTAAGAATATATTAGAGAAGAGGGAGGTAGGAATTATGTGATTAGAGTCAAGAGAAGAGGTAGAGGAGGACGTAGGAGTTGCCGGTGCGTCATTTCATCGCCGAGAGCTCCTAGAGTCGTCGTCGGAAGTTCGCCCTTCGCTAACTCCACCTGTACACAAAATTTCTATAAAGTTTTCTTGAGAGTTTGGACAGAATTTGTGAGTGAGGGTGTGTGTTTAGTGGTGGTATTTATAGAGTAATCTAGGGTTTAGGGTAGATGAAAAGTTGTATTGAAAATTGTATTAAAAATTGCAATAAAAAGAGATTAATGGGGTTTGAATGTCTCTGTTAATGTGTAGGATTTTTAAAGTATACAGAAGTTTCCAGAAGACAAATAGGAACAAATTTCATGAAGGGTCAACTCATATTCAGCCGAGTCAACCCGGCCTCGCCGGCCGTGTCGGCCGAGTCAGCTGAGTCGGGCCGGGGCTCGCCGTCGAAATTCCGTCGTCGTCTGGTTAGCACAGTGGGGTAGTTTGCTTTACATGTGAAGTGGGGTTTTTACGAGTTATGCACGTGTAGACCCTTAGACTTCTAAAAATTTAAAAGAAAACAATATTAAAAATAATGTGAGGTATGGGATTTGAACTCTGGTGCTTTGGTTCAGCAGTGCAAGGTCTTACCAATGAGCTACAAGCTCCTTCTTGCTATTAAAAAGCAAAACAAACTTATAACTTGTGCTCAGGCAAAAGTACCCCTTTCTGTATTTAAAAAAAAAGTTATACAGAAAGTTTAGGGTTGTTACACAAATATATAATTATACATTAAATTATTAAATCAACACTTGATTTAATAATCCGGTTATATTACATACAACCGGCTAATATCAAATGCAATAACTTATCGAATCAACACTTGATCCGATAACCCGGCTATATCACATATAACCGGCCGATATCACATATCGCGTGAATAGAATGCGGTATCACATACACGCATTAATTTCGGTCCTGCACATATCACATATGTGCTCCTACTTCGTTTCGCATGAACCAGGAAACCTCTGTGTAGGACTCTAAAGACTCGTCAATACGCCGGGTAGGTAATGATCATATCAAACACCCACAAGTCGCAAGCGGTCTGCTAAACGTAACGGCCACCCGGGTATTGAACGATCAGAAGATCAACAAGCAAGCCTGCTCATACACCTGCGAATCCAATTAAGTAACACTACCGTACAATCCGGTCTCTTCGTCAGATATGTCGTATATCGCAGCCTGGGTGGTAAAACGTCAGAGCCCAATAGCCTGATAAGTCATGCCGATGCAAGCTCCATAACGGTTTGAGAAACTACTGATAACACTTTCCAGTAAATCTCAGCAACCCTGGCCAGGGATTCCTGTTATGGCCAATCAAGCATAGCGCAACATCAACCCCCAATATCGGGAGAGACGAATCCCCTCCTATCGCTCATTTCCTCCATGTGACTCGGGACTGTACCCAAAAATCACCGTTTTGCACGATCTTTTGAACGTGGTAAGGTGGAAATCAAAGCACAGTGGGAATCACACAAGACTCTAGTCTACGCTAGTCTACTATGGGATCATCTATCGCCCATCACATGGGTCGAGAAGCATATACGCTAGTCTACTCTGGAATATCGATGCCCTGTCCCGATAGTCCCATGACTAGGAACATTTAAAGGATATACTTACCGACTACCTCTGCCCTACTAGTATGATCTGCATCATAATCATGGTAGTCAAGTACTCATCATAAGGGCTTTATCAACATGTAATAGAGAGACAATAAGTGTACATGTTATGATAAAGAGCAGCCAGATAGCATACTATTATATCGAGCAAGAAAGTCCTCCCTATATATGTCCAAGCATCCACTACAATATACATCGCATGTACAGTAATGACCTCTAGGGCATACATATAACTAACAGTTACAGATGCTGAGTAGGAGCAAGATATTGGGAATTGGGTGATTATATCCTCTATATATCGGGATTCTTTGTAATTGGTGATATTTGAGGAAATCACCTGGGTTCTGCCTAATGGCAAATATTTGGTTTTGAATATCTGTTGTTATGCACCAATTTCAAACTGATATATCTGTACGTTTATTTTATAAAGTGAGATATAACTTTTTGAAATTATGTCTATGACATTTACCTATATCAGTTGATGGTTAGGTAAGGTGCTTTCAACAACGGTGTAATTCTTCTTAACCATAGTACAGTTTTCAACCTACGACGCACAGGGTTTGAGTTATTAAACTCAGTGGACTTATACAGAGTATTATATGTTGTTCGGTGTCCGTTAGGACAAAAAGGGGTTGGTACTCGTACTATATTCTGTTTACTCACGACTTCTCTAGTTTTAGACAAGTATTTCGTTGAAATACATGGTCCAAATTTTGAGAAGTTGTAGGTATAAGAATAACGTAGAGAACCATATGTTGCAAGTATCAAGATTTTTCAAGGTGATCGAAAATGTAGATACTTGTGTTTGGTATTCCGTTGTAAGTAATAGTTTTGAGAACTTGCTTCTCTTTTAGGTTACTCATCCGTGGGTACACTCTTTGATGAGTAATACTGCTTGGTCTCCTTCCATTCAGTTGATATGCATTGGGAACAACTGCTTGTATTTTGAATCTGGTTCAAATTAAATTAGTGCCTTTGTTTCTATATGGATATAGAATGGATTCATATCTTAACGATGTTAAGATATATGGAGTAGTCCGGCTGATGCTTAAAACCAGAATCTGTACAAACTTTAGGCATGTTTCAGTAATGGCAGTTTGTGGGTTATCCTGGGCCTTGATGAGGGTTAACATTCTACCATCAGGAAGATCAATAGTTATATTGTTCTTGACTCGCTGCCAGTTTTTGTAAAAATGGATTCTTTTCAGAAAACATTAGTGGGAGTATGGTAGAACTGGAAGTTATTCCAGAACCACAAACGATTACTGAAAATTTAGTAGAATATAAAGATTCAATTGGATTTGACATTCCATTAGCCACTCCGCAGATTTGGTGGGTAACCTCAGACACCCGAGAGGTATTTTGGTCTTCTCAAAGACGGTGACAGGGAGGTTCTTGTTTACCCAGACTTGCCATTGCTGCTATTCTAGACTATGAGACCTAGCAGGAGGATGAGTATAACGTCATTCTAAACTAGCTTTAGAAGTGCACGTGTATATGATTCTGGTAGAGAGTTGTTGTAGTTAGTGGGAGCAGCGGAAGCATAGTGGGTAAGTAGCTTATGTCTATTTATAGATTAAAGCAGATATAGCGGAGATAGATCATCTATTTTTGATGTGACAGTCATAGAGTTTGACTTCATCAGAATAACAAATGGATCTGGTAAGAAGGTAGTAGGGAGTGATGTCCTGGTATTTGGATGACATGCACTTAATAGGAAGAGATCTTCCTATACTATGATCGGTTATACTGTGGTTGTCACAAGGTGTTTCTCCACACATGATCTGGATAAAATATCAGGATTTCTGGTCACTAGATTTATGGTTTTAGATCTAGATTTGGTAAGTGTCCCAATTTGGGTACTTGACACTATTCTAAAGTGTTTTAGAATGGACGACTCCTGGCATGGTGGTGTACCCGTAAGTGATGGAGTCACTCTCTCTAAAGAGATGTCTTTTAAACTGATGAAGAGAGGGATTTGCATGATTGGCATATCACTTGCTTAGGCAATTGAGTCAATCATGAGATGCCAAGTATCACACCAGATATTGTTTTTGCACTGGCTGCAATAAACATATATTAATCCAATCCTGGAGAAACGTTGGGAAGCAGTTATGAACATAAGTGGATGTTCTTGGTATATGGTAACGGCAGCCTCGTTCGGAAGGCGATTATCATTTTAGGCTTCCAAGGTGACCTGGATGACAGAGTGGCTGTCAAAGTTATAGTTTTCCCCCTTTTGAGGGGCAATATGTTGGACAGGTAGTCTAAGCGGATACTGAGGAAGGCATGGTGCAAGATAATGATTAAATTCAGTGGATGATACAGTCTAAGAAGTTTGTTGGATTTGGAGTTCATTTGTGAACTGGATCCCATATGATATCCAGATAAATTCTAAGACATGTATTGCTCATTTTGGGAGATAGTCTTTCTCCGCGAAGTTGAAATATAGAGAGATAAAGATAGAAACACTAGAGCGGATCCACTCACTGATGCTATTTCTCGAACGCAATAGTTTCGCAAATGAGCTTTACGAGATTGATTAGTAGAGAAGTTGGGTGTTCGGTATCATACGGGCTGTGAGTATGCGACACCGCAATAATTAGCCTCAAGTGTGAGCGGAAGATTGTTGGCTATAGTGCTCTCAAGTCAATTATTAAATCGCATGCACGCGATTGTGATGATTGAGAGAGGACCTATACCGGTAGAACAATCTTACTTGAGGTGATAGTATGCTATCTGGTTTGTCTTTATCGTTATGTACAACATTAGGTAGCATTACAGATCACTATTACATGTTGATAGAGCCCATATGATTCTTGCTTGACTACCAGGATTATGATAGCGATCATATAAGTGGGAGCTGGGTGGTCTATAAGCACATCTTTAAATGTCCTTAGTCGTTGGAGTATCGAGACTGGGCATCGATACTCTAGAGTAGACTAGTGTATACTTATCGAGACCCCGACGAGGGGCGGTGACCGGTCTCACAAGCCATTGGTGTCAGTTAGTCACTTAAGATAGTATACAGGTACTCATTGGGTTATGAGTACACTGGAAGAACTCCCCGGAAACATGCTAGTTGATATTATACCTATTGTTAGATAGCAGTTCTCAGGTGGCATGAGTACAGGTTAGTCTGTCGACTTGAGATCGTCATTTATCTCGTGTGAGTTCCCACTGTGATTTGATTACAACCTTACCACGGCTCAAAGGAGTTGTGCAAATATGTTTTAGTTGGGTACAGTCCCGAGCCACATGGAGGCAGTGATCGGATCGTTGGGGATTCGTCTCTCCCGGTATTGGGGGTTGATGTCGCGCAGTGCACGGGTGGCCATCACCAGAAATCCTTGGCCAAGGTAGTCGAGAATTACTGATTTGGATAAGTAGTTTCTCAATGGGTGATGGGCTTCATACCGACAAGAAATGTTGTGTTATTAGGGGTCTGACTTTATCCACCCCCTAGACTCGATATGCGATACTTTTCAATGAACAGACCAGACTGTATGGAGATTGTCACGGACAGGCTCAGTAGGGGTTTGGATGAGTTTGGTCGTCGGCCTTCCTTTCACTCAATACTTGGATAGCCGTTACGTACAGCTAGTGCCGCTGACGTGCTTGTGGTTAAACCCACTACCAGCGTATTGACGAGTCTTTAGAGTCCCACACAGAGGGTTTTCACGGTTCAGGCGATATGGTGAAGATGACGTATGTTGATACATACAGGTGTCCGATTAAATATGTGTATATGCTACACAGACTTTAATCGGACGGTTGATAATACTAGCGGTTTATGGTTAAGCCGGATTATTAAATCAGGTTTTGATTTAATAATATATATATATATATATAGTCTAGTATTATTGTTCACCATTCATTTTCTCTCTTGGTTATTCGTATTTTTGTACGAATATGCGTATGTGTATTTCGATACGTATACCAGGTTGTATTCCGTATTTATACGGAATTACTTCTAGAAGATTGCCACCTCATTACATGATTTTCCTTTTTAGAAAATCATTTTGGAAATGAGGTGGAGGGGTGAGTTGGCATGAGCATGGCTTGGCATGTAGATAGGCATAGCTCTTTATATTTTATTGGAAAATGAAAGAGATATTTTTTTTGTTACATGGTTGCAAATGACTTGGATATATTCTCTACATGCCATCCAATATTGATTATTATTCATTCATCACTTGCTTCATCACTCTCACTCTCTCTTGGAAAGACTTAGCTATATTCCATGGTTGCTCATGCCACTTGTTTTCCTCACCTCCTCCTTATTCTTCTTGAGTTGCTCATTTGAGCATTTGATATGAGAGAAAAAGAAAGTGAGACATTTCTACACCTCCACTCTTCATTGCTAGCAACCTTGGAGGGTCGGAAGGTTCGCGAGGCGAACCTGGATCCTGCGTCGTTTCTCTCGGGTGGATCACCATCGATGGAAGAAGACCGGCAACCAAATTCGATCCGCAACCCCTAGGAGCTTATCAAGATGGTTGAAGACTGACGGACTTGGTTCTTTTGGTATAACCCTCTCTAACCTAGTAGTTTGGCTTCTTATTTTTCTAGTATGGGTTTATGGTTTTGATTTTGGAACGGGTTTTGTTTGCGCGAAAAATTTTTGAATGTCGGTTTTTTTTCTGCATCGGCCACGATAGATGGCCAGGGCGCCGGCAAAACCCAGCAAAAACATGTCTTGAGTTTATCCGGATTCTAGTTTTAAGCATAAGTCGGACAACTCCTTATACCTTAATATCGTTAAGATATGAATCCATTCTATATCCAATATAGAAACACAAGCATTAATTTAATTTGAACCGGATTCAAAAATTTATCCAGCTGTTTCCAGTGCACAACCAAAGTGAAAAATGTCATACTACATTATTCTTCAAGGAGCGCATCCACGGATGAGTAATCTGAGAGAGAAGTAAGTTCTCAAATATTTTACTTACGATTGAATACCTAGCATAAGTATCTAAATCTTCTATCACCTCGAAAAATACTGATATTTGCAACTTATGGTTCTCTACTTTATTCTTATACTTATAACTTCTCAAAATTTAGACCTTTTATTTCAACGAAATACGTGTCTAAAACTAGAGAACTCATAAGTAAACGGAATATAGTACGAGTACCAACCTCTTGTCCTAATAGACATCAGACAACATACAATATTTTATATAAATTCTCTGAGTTTAATAACTCAAATCCTGTGTGTTGTAGGTTGAAAACTATATTACGGTTAAGAAAAATTGCACCTTACCTAATAATCAACTAATAAAAGTAAATGTTATAAAAATAATTTTAAAAAATTATATCTCACTTTATAAAATAAATGTACATATATATCAGTTTGAAATTGGTGCATAACAACGGATATTCAAAACCAAATATTTGTCGTCAGGCAAAACCCAGATGATTTCTTTAAAATCACCAATTACAAAGAATTCTGATTTTTGAGGATCTAATCATCCAATTCCCAATATTCTACTCCCACTCAGTATCTGTAACGCTATAAAGATGTGAGAATCAAGTCCGGTAAATACATACCCTGGAGTAAGAATCTAATTAGGAAAGCAATTTTTAATTAATATCGCACAGTATAATTGAAACATGAAAATGTTTGAGAGGGTGGCCGGGTATTCCTAGTAATGCCCTTTCAAATACTGAATCATGACATTAGTTACAATTTCCATTGCACTTACTCTTATCCCTTTATTTTTCTTTACTTCTTACCTTCTGTACATCATACTTAGGCTAATTGGTTTTCTTCTTTTCATACCTTTCGACACCTGCCTAAGCTTTGAAAGAAAACTATCTAATAAACATAATAGGTGTACTCTCCTAATACTAGAAAATCTCGCAACGTGAGAGAATGTAAAGAGAAAAGACAACCGAATAATCTTATTCTATTTCCACAGAACCGGAATCTATCCTCGAACTGAAATAAATTTCTATGAGTTTGTATGTAATTATACGTGATGGTTATATCCATTCTATGTGGATCTTTGTAGTGATACAGAATATTCTGGAGAAAGCAAAGGGTAAAGCAGGAGTGGCTTGGATATATGTGACTTTGTCGTGAATCGCGACAATCCAAAACCTGTTTTATAAGAAAAGGTTCGGTCAACTTGGTTTATGAGTTTTAGTTTAAAGCGGGTCATGGTCGCTGCCAAAGAGAGAGAAAAGAAACTCAGCGTGCACTCTAACCTAAATTATGTTAGTTATATGTATGCCCTAGAGGCCATTACTGTACATTGGATGTATATTATAGTGGATGCTGGGACATATATAGGGAGGACTTTCTTGCTCGACATGATAGTATGCTATCTGGTTGCTCTTTACCTTAACGTGTACACAGATTGTCTCTCTATTACATGTTGGTAAAGCCCTTAGGATGTGTACTTGACTAACTGGACTATAATGTGGATCATACTAGTGGGGACATGGTAGTCCATAAGTACATCCTTGAAAGTCCCTAGTCGTGGGTGTATCAAGATGGGGCATCGATATACCAGAGTAGACTAGCGTATACCTTCTCGACCCATACAGATGGGCGATGGATGATCCCATATCCATTGGTGTTTGACATCAGAGATTATATACGGGTGCTCAGTAGAGACTGGGTACACTGGACGGACTCGCCGAGAACTCTCAGATGGTATTATACCTTACGTCAGATGGCAGTTCTCTGGTGACACTGGTACAGAATAGTCTGTTGACCCGAGATCGTCATAGAGTCTTGTGTGGTTCCCACTGTGCTTTGATTTCCATCTTACCACGTCCAAGAGGGCGTGCAAAATGGTGGTTTTTGGGTACAGTCCCGAGTCACATGGAGGCAATGAGCGATAGGAGGGGATTCGTCTCTCCCGGTATAGGGGGTTGATGTTGCGCTGTGTTCGATTGGCTATAACAGGAAATCCCTGGCCAGGGTTGCTGAGATTTACTGGTAAGTGTTACCAGTAGTTTCTCGAATTGTTATAGACCTCATATCGACACGACTTATCGAGCTATTGGGGTCTGACGTTTACCACCCCTAGGCAAGATATGCGACATATCAGACGACGAGACCGGACTGTACGGTAGTGTTACTGGTTGGATTCACTGGAGTATGAGCGGGCTTGCTCGTCGATCTTCTGATTGCTCAATACCCGGGTGGCCGTTACGTTTAGCAGACCGCTTGCGGCTTGTGAGTGCTTGATATGATCATCATCTGCTACCGGCGTATTGACGAGTCTTTAGAGTCCTACACAGAGGTTTCCTGGCTCAAGCAAAACGAAATAGGAGCGCATATGAGATATGTGCGGGACCGAGAATAATACCAGTATGTGATACTGTATTCGATTCTCACGATTTGTAACATTGATCGGTTATATGCGTCATAGCCGGGTTATCGGATCAAGTGTTGATTCGATAAGTTGTTACTATTGATATTAGTCGGTTATATGCGATATGACCGGGTCGTTAAATCAAGTGTTGATTTAATGATTTAATGTATAATTATATATTTGATATATCACTTTACATTAACTAATATAGGTTCACTTAAATGGATTTTCTCACTTGTTTGTGCACATTGTATATATGATATATTTTTTTGTGCACAAGATTGTATCATGTTTGATGATACATGCTAGTTTGGGTTAGTGTAAAGAATTAAACCATGGTTACTTAAGTGGTTAGGGTTTCATTTTCATTTTCTTATTCATTTATTTATTTATTTATTCTTTATGGAAAATGAAAAGCATAAAGAGAAAAATGGTTGCTAACTTTGTTTGTATTATAAAGCTTCATGAAGCTTTGACTTAGTGACCATTTTGTCTCATGCTTAACCCTAACCATTCCACTTAACCCTAGTCTATTCTCTACACTTGACCATGGTTACATTATGATAAGTATTCTTTTTATTTCATTTTGGAAAATACTCATCATAATATTCATCTTCTTCTTCTTCTTCATCACTTGAAGAAAGCTTGCTTCATCAATGGTGATTAATGAAAAAGAGTGAGAAATCCAATTCTAAAGTGAACCCACTTCCTATTTCTTCATCCTCTATCTCTTGCCAAGTAGTATAGGGTGTTTCCTTCACAAGTTTTCATGGCTTGGTGAAGGTGGAGCTTGATCTAGTGATACCTCGACGTAGATCATCTTCGGCACGAAGCCGACGACCTTGCCCGCCCATTTCTCCGATGAAGCCGACGCTAGAGTCCGGGATTCATTTTGGACAGCGGAGAGACATCATTGCGGAGCTATGGAGGTGGAGCACCGGATCTACAAAGGTTGTATTTCCGTTCACTTAGTTAATTTGTTAACTAGTTGCTTGATTCGCCTAAAATTCTAGCCAACGATCTTGTTAGGGTTTCTCGGCACCGTTAAAATTAGAAATTGGCATGGTTGATGCCTTGTGAGACCTCTTGAGAGTGCCCAGGAACCTTTCATTGGTATCAGAGCCTAGCTAGAGCCTTAGACGAAGTCTAGACGGAGTTTGAAGTCCGATCGAACCAAAACCCTAACCCGAAACATGCTCTCTGGACTTTTTCTAAAAACTGGGATTTTTCCACATTAAAAATGCTTAAAAAATTCAGCAGGGAATTATAAGAATTACGGTGCAAAATTTGACTCGTGAACAGTACAAAGAGCGGCGGAACAGCGGCAGAAGCATGCCTTCTGCGGCGGTTCCGCGGCTAAAGGATGACATCATCATCCCCTGTTTGCACAGTAACTCCTATTTTATTATGCTGGAATTTCTGGGAATTTTTAATATTTATTCAAGAGTTGAATTTTCTGGGGTTGTTTTGGGGATTCGGTGTTTCGATCGGAATATCAGATTTTGTCTATGTGGCTTTCCGGATAAATTTTAGAATATGTTAAAAAGTTCGACCGGATATAAATACCCAATTTTTCCCCTGTTGGGAAATTTCCAAGTGTTGGATTTTTCCGTAGTTTAACGACGTTCTAAGTAGTGCAAGTAACGCGATGGTCCCTCTAGAAGACAACAAACCTTAACTCGATTATGTGACCGTCTTGAACTGCCCTTTGAACCTTCGGGTTTGGGGCAGTACGGCGTGCCACATGTGAGGCGTTGGCATGACCCTTCTACGGCTGGACCGTTGGTACTGAGGCACGAAATGAATGTTTTTAGACTTGTTTCATGTGTTGATCTGTATCGGGAAAACTTGGGTGTTCGATTGTTCGATCGGAAAGTTTAACATTTTCTGTTTATCTGGAATGTGATACAATAATTGGAATTCACAAGTAGTTATGAGATAACTGAATGAATGTTATAAACATAGCAGTTTAGTCTCACTTGATCGGTTGCCACAGAATTTTGATGTGATCAAAAGTCCGTCGCAATCACGTATCGTACGCGGATACTTGCCGGGTAAACTTAATAGACAGCCTCACTCCATAGCCCCAACCAAGTGACTGTAGGAGAACCCCGTCGCCGAAAACATCCGTTCGGGTGCTCCCGGTAGCGGTGTTCCGCCTTGGTGCACTTCGTCGACGGCGTCGGGGGTGCGGCCGTCTACTAAAGTTTGCGACGAGCATTCGATCAATATGTCGGGAATCCTGTTGAATTGCCCGACTTAGTATTGAAAAGTGTTTTCGATAAAGAGACTAAAATGCGGGGTTTATAATTGTTAGGCATGCGATGTCTAAGTAATTCATTTGGTCAGGCATGCGATGTCTGAGGTGGTTGCGGATTCCAACTGTTGTAGTTTTACACTTTCTTTTCTGTGACCGTAAGTGTAATATGTGATATCGCCGGTTTCGTTGCTATATGTCAACGACAATTGGGATACGCATGTTTACTTACGTTGATGACATGTGATGTTATGTGTTGCTGGATATGTTATATTGGATCGTCGTGTTTGAATAGCCGGGGGTTTTTATGTGAGATGAGTGTTTTTTCATTTTCATTCATGTAAAAACTTGTATGTAATATTCTTTTATTGGGGCACTTCCAGGTAGCGGATGTTGTCACCATTTGTATATTATTTACTTTTCCGCACTAGGATAGACCCAAGGAGGAGGGCACAAGTAACCGGGTTCTGGAGTCCAGTGGGAGACCAACTCGAGGAGTCGAGTTCGGGTCTCCTAACTCTAGAATTGGTAGGGTTGCTTGCCGCTCTCGTAGGGGTCTAGGGGTGTGGGTTTGGCTATTCATCGCGACCGTGGAATCCGTGTTTTGTACTGGCTCGTATTGAAAACACGGACGTCTTAGTATATCCAATATTTCATATGTTTCTTCTGCTGCGATATCTGTGATGTGATCATGTGATGTTCTGTGATAGATACAGTATATAGTATATATGATATATTATATAGGCGTTACTTATGTTTTACACCCGCGCTAGCCCTGCCCCGCTCTGCCGTTAGTTACCTAACCTAACGGTGCACGAGGAGACATCGAGGCGAATGCGGATGGCATAAGTATACGTCGTATTTATCTGTGATGTTTAGGTACTTAATTGATGGGACTTCATTAATGTGATTAATGAAATAAAAGAAACCTAAGATGTTGTAGAATCGAATTTCAAAATAAAATAGGTAGCTACAGTTCTTGCTTTGCACAGTGGTATATGTGATATATCCTGCACCTTATTCGATAAGGAAAGGACCGAGATCCCTTCACCGGGAGTGACTCCTTTAGCAATAACTGGCAGATGCTACACACTCGGTTTGTCTTTTGATTGCTTTTAAGAGTTTTTGCTTTGCACAGTGATATATATGATATATCCCGCACCTCATTCGACGAGGAAAGGACCGACGATCCCTTCACCGGGAGTGACTCCTTTAGCAAAACTAGAAAAGCCTAAAAAACACTCCATTTCAAAATTCATTCGATCCTATAACGATATCAAGTTCATTACACAATAGGTTTTCAGAAAAACCTGTCGTAGCCCTCCGTCATTTCAGATAAGTAGTAGTTAGTATTCGTGCTGCGTTTGTTGGCCTTTGTCAAGGCGCAGTGTGCGGTAGCTAACTGGTGCTTATCTGCTTATGCATATGATGCAGATTGGGTTAGGTTAGTCATGCGACCTTGTTGGCCTTTGTCAAGGGCCGTGCGGGTGGGTTTAATTCAATTAGGAAATGACGGGTTGAACTTGACTAGCATCCTATGGTTTGTTGGTCTTTGTCAAGGTCATAGGAGGTTAGGGGCAAAATATTATCGGGAATTTCAAGTGTTGAAATTTGCAATGAGATTGCATACCTTCTATGAGATAGTTGGATCCCGATACCCGCTGCGAGTAAGAGTTACTCCTGGGAGAGTTTTATACATTACAATTAGCCGATCAAGTAGGTGTCTAGAAAGGTGTTAACGAGGTTACGCCTCTGGGAAAACGAGGTTTACATTAATTAGGTTCGTGCGAAAGCACGGGGGACCTCCCTTAAAGTACCGACACTGGCCTGGCTGAAAGATTGGCGAACTTGTAGTGTGTAATTAATCCCGGCTAGTCTTTCCTTTTAGGGTTTGAAAGAAGATTTGATAAAAAGCAGTGGGAGCCATCCTGATTAGATAAAATTATAACCAATCTATTCTTGCAAAGAGCGCACGCTGAGTGTTTTCTTCTCTCTCTCTCCAGGTAGCGACCATATCACGCCTTAATCAAGATAATAATATGGATATATTGACCGAACCCGCTTGTTATACTGAGCTGGGGAACGTTGGTCCCGCTCCAACTTGTAATTGTTGTAAGACAGAGCAGGAAATTGGGGAATACCAGATTTCCCGTGCCGCCCAAACGAAGAGAGTGCATGATGATGCATCATCTTCAGGTGTGTTCGATACAAAGAACTGTTTCTCAGTATCCTCCGCATCCTGGGTATATGATACCGGATCAGGATCCCAGATATGTAATCTGTTACATAGGGCTACAAAAGGGTAGAAAAACTGAGAACAGGTGATAAGTTTCATGAGACAAAAAACGGGGCAAGAGTTGCAGCCAAGTCTGTTGGTCACTGTCACCCTGTATTACCAGAATACATTGATTCTGAACGAATGTTATTAGATACCGAACTTGATATACAAAATCATATCAGTCTCTTTATAAGTAAAGAAATGATAAAATTTTGTATTGCTGGATAATGTTTTGAACATTTCCTATATCAAAAGTTGATCGGTTCAGGCACGTTATCTAAAAGCATTAATGTTCTAAATCAAACTACAGTTCTTAGTATATGGAACACACACAAGAGGAAGAGTTCAGAAATGAACTAATCCTTCTTGAGGCATTGTAGACTAGGTCATATCAATGCGACCCGACTGGCTAAAGTTACATTAAGATGCATATTTAAATCAGTTTGAATTTACATCTTATAAAACTTGCCAGTCATGTCACAAAGATAAGATGACCATAGCTCTGTTTATTGGAAACAGAGAAAGAGTTAGTGAACTCTTGGGATGATACATGTTGATGTATGTAGGTCCCCAGTCTACACATGCCAAGACCGGTTCTTTGTACTTCATTACATTCTCTGATAATCTCTCGAGATTCAGACATATGTTCTTGATGAAACACAAGTCCGAACCTTTTGAGATATTCACAGAATATAAGTTAGAAGTAGAGAACCAAAATATGGGTATAAGTATTATGTCCTATGATGAGATCAAGGAGGAGAATACTTGAGCACGGAATTCCTGGACTATTCTAAAGGAGAATGAGATTCTTTCTCAACATTACTCCTCCGTATACACCATAGCACGATGGTATATCGGGGCGGAGCAATCACACCCTATATGATAAGGTGCGCTCTATGGTGAGTACTACTGAGTTACCTATTTCCTTTAGGGTGTTATGCACTTGAGAAGATGCATACCTATTGAATAGGGTTCCAATCAAATCAGTTGCCTACCACTCCATATGAGATATGGAAAGGGAAGAGCCCATTTCTTAAGTTAGTTAAGATTTGGGGTTGTCCAGCCTATGTCTAAAAGCAAAATCTGGACAAGCTCGAGGCAAAGTCTGTTATGTAGAACTGGAAAGGTTCCAGCTATACAAAATACAGCAGATGATTTGGTACAACCAAAGGATTCAGTGATACCAACGAACCTCGGCCTCTCCGCCGATCTAGTAGGGTTCCTCACCCACCTGAGAGATACTTCTGTTTCTCTATGACAGTGGGAGCGAGGATTGCATCATGAGATGATGACCCAACTAGCTTCGAGCTGGCCATCAGGAGTAAGACTCTATAAGAATGGCTGGATGCTTAGTGATCTGAGATGGAATCCATGTACACCAACAAAGTATGGACTTTGGTTGCTATATCTGAAGGGTTAAATCCCCATCAGGAGCAAGTATATCTTGAGAAGATTACTTGGTGTAGATGGAAAAGTTGAGACTCTCAAAGCTAGACTTGTTAAAGGTTTTCGTCATCGACCAGGCATGGATAATGATGAAACCTTTTCCAGTGCCTATGCTTAAGTCCATCCGAATCCTACTTGCCACGGCTACATACCATGACTACGATATCTGGTGGTTGGGTGTCATACTCTTTTCTAAATGATATTTTAGAAGAGAGCGTCTATAAGTACACAGCCAGAGGGCCTCGTAGACAGTGGGAGCAGCGGAAACGTGTGCAAGATGTTTTATGTAATAAAGCAGGCATCGCGGAGTTGGAACATCTGTTTTGATGAGTTAGTCAAACAGTTTGACATCATCAAAATGGTAGATGAACCTTGTATAAACAAAAAGGTAGTAGGGAGTATGGTGGTGATCCTCGTAGAGTACGTGGATGACATACTCTTGATAAGAAAGGAGTTTCCTATGCTACGCTCGATCAATCTCCGCTTATCACAAAGATTCTCCGTGTAGGATCAAAATGATACCTCCTAAATCCTGAGTTTTGGATCTATGAGATAGATCTAAATGGATGTTAGGATTCTCACTAAATGTAGTGAGATGGTATCGATTGATCCTGGGGAAAATCACTGGAAGTGTTCCAGGGTGATAAAGATGACTGAGTGTCAGTCACAGGCATTGTCTTTACCCTCAGTAAAGGGACGGTATGTTGGAAGAGTTCCAAGCTAGATACCGTGACATACTAGACGATAAAGGCAGGATACATCGCTACTTAAGATGCTACCAAAGAATCTGTTTGGGTGTATATTGGTTCATGAGATGAACTATGTTCCTCCCATTGTGTGACAATGGAGTTGTGGCTTATGCCAAGGAACGCAGGTCCCATCAGTGATCCAGACATATTCTAAGGCAGTATCACTTGATCAAAGAGATGGTTGATCTCTAAGGGATCGAGGTTAGGAGAGTAGACTCAGAGGACAACACGGCGGATCCACTCACGAAGGCCTATTCCCAGAGAGAGACTTTTATGGGATGGTTGAGTATGAGATACTACAACCACTGCTACAGATGGCCCTAGTGCAAGTGGGAGATTGTTAGTTATATGTATGCCCTAGAGGCCATTACTGTACATTGGATGTATATTGTAGTGGATGCTGGGACATATATAGGGAGGACTTTCTTGCTCGACATGATAGTATGCTATCTGGTTGCTCTTTACCTTAACGTGTACACAGATTGTCTCTCTATTACATGTTGGTAAAGCCCTTAGGATGTGTACTTGACTACCTGGACTATGATGCGGATCATACTAGTGGGGACATGGTAGTCCATAAGTACATCCTTGAAAGTCCCTAGTCGTGGGTGTATCGAGATGGGGCATCGATATACCAGAGTAGACTAGCGTATACCTTCTTGACCCATACAGATGGGCGATGGATGATCCCATATCCATTGGTGTTTGACATCAGAGATTATATACGGGTGCTCAGTAGAGACTGGGTACACTGGACGGACTCGCCGAGAACTCCCAGATGGTATTATACCTTACGTCAGATGGCAGTTCTCTGGTGACACTGGTACAGAGTAGTCTGTTGACCCGAGATCGTCATAGAGTCTTGTGTGGTTCCCACTGTGCTTTGATTTCCATCTTACCACGTCCAAGAGGGCGTGCAAAACGGTGGTTTTTAGGTACAGTCCCGAGTCACATGGAGGCAATGAGCGATAGGAGGGGATTCGTCTCTCCCGGTATAGGGGGTTGATGTTGCGCTGTGTTCGATTGGCTATAACAGGAAATCCCTGGCCAGGGTTGCTGAGATTTACTGGTAAGTGTTACCAGTAGTTTCTCGAATTGTTATAGACCTCATATCGACACGACTTATCGAGCTATTGGGGTCTGACGTTTACCACCCCTAGGCAAGATATGCGACATATCAGACGACGAGACCGGACTGTACGGTAGTGTTACTGGTTGGATTCACTGGAGTCTGAGTGGGCTTGCTCGTCGATCTTCTGATCGCTCAATACCCGGGTGGCCGTTACGTTTAGCAGACCGCTTGCGGCTTGTGAGTGCTTGATATGATCATCATCTGCTACCGGCGTATGAGTCTTTAGAGTCCTACACAGAGGTTTCCTGGCTCAAGCAAAACGAAATAGGAGCGCATATGAGATATGTGCGGGACCGAGAATAATACCAGTATGTGATACTGTATTCGATTCTCGCGATTTGTAACATTGATCGGTTATATGCGTCATAGCCGGGTTATCGGATCAAGTGTTGATTCGATAAGTTGTTACTATTGATATTAGTCGGTTATATGCGATATGACCGGGTCGTTAAATCAAGTATTGATTTAATGATTTAATATATAATTATATATTTGATATATCACTTTACATTAACTAATATAGGTTCACTTAAATGGATTTTCTCACTTGTTTGTGCACATTGTATATATGATATATTTTTTTGTGCACAAGATTGTATCATGTTTGATGATACATGCTAGTTTGGGTTTGTGTAAAGAATTAAACCATGGTTACTTAAGTGGTTAGGGTTTCATTTTCATTTTCTTATTCATTTATTTATTCTTTATGGAAAATGAAAAGCATAAAGAGAAAAATGGTTGCTAACTTTGTTTGTATTATGAAGCTTCATGAAGCTTTAACTTAGTGACCATTTTGTCTCATGCTTAACCCTAACCATTCCACTTAACCCTAGTCTATTCTCTACACTTGACCATGGTTATATTATGATAAGTATTCTTTTTATTTCATTTTGGAAAATACTCATCATAATATTCATCTTCTTCTTCTTCTTCATCACTTGAAGAAAGCTTGCTTCATCAATGGTGATTAATGAAAAAGAGTGAGAAATCCAATTCTAAAGTGAACCCACTTCCTATTTCTTCATCCTCTACCTCTTGCCAAGTAGTATAGGGTGTTTCCTTCACAAGTTTTCATGGCTTGGTGAAGGTGGAGCTTGATCTAGTGATGCCTCGACGTAGATCATCTTCGGCACGAAACCGACGACCTTGCCCGCCCATTTCTCCGATGAAGCCGACGCTAGAGTCTGGGATTCATTTTGGACAGCGGAGAGACATCATTGCGGAGCTATGGAGGTGGAGCACCGGATCTACAAAGGTTGTATTTCCGTTCACTTAGTTAATTTGTTAACTGGTTGCTTGATTCGCCTAAAATTCTAGCCAACGATCTTGTTAGGGTTTCTTGGCACCGTTAAAATTAGAAATTGGCATGGTTGATGCCTTGTGAGACCTCTTGATAGTGCCCATGAACCTTTCAAATTAGATTGGTTAACCTTTTTATCTAATCAGGATGGCTCCCATTGTTTCCTCAAATTCTCTTTCAAACCCTAAACAGAGAACTGGTCAGGATTATTTACACTTTATAAGTTCTCTAATCGTTCATCCAGGACAATGTTGGTATTCCGGGGGAGGCTCCCCGTGATTTTGTATAGACCTAATTAAATAACCCCGTTTTCGCAGAGGCGTAACCCCATTAATACTTTCTAGACACCTAATAAGTTAGTTAATTGTGAAGTGAAAATCTCACAAAGAGTAATACATACACACAGTGAGAATTGGGGCCCAACTATCACCGTGTGATAACTTGATGGAAGCCATTCAAGTAAGCACACTGCAGAAGTTATGCGCATACCTGGCAAGTTTCTTTTATGTTTGAAACTCCCGATGTGGATTTTTACCCCAAGCGTCTTATGACCTTGACGAAGGTCAAAATATTATAAGTTGCAAGTCAAGATCAACTTGTCATTGTCCTGATTAATCTTGATCCACCCGTACTAAATCTTGACGAAGGCCAAAATAATTGTACGGCTATCCTAAATTAATGCATCTCTATAAAGAAGAAAAGTAACACACAGCTACCATTCACTATGCCTTAACAAAGGCCAAAACACATAGTATGAATACTAGGCACTACCCGTCTGAAATGATGGAGGGCTACGGCTGGTTTTTGGCAAAAAATATTTAACGTAATGAACTCGATTTCGTTGAAGGAACTCGAGTGGATTTGGAAAACGTGTGGTTTAGGCACCACTGTTCAAACTAGTAACATAAGCTTTTGCTTAAGAGAGAACTTCCCGTGAAGGGATTAAGGCTCTTACCTCATAGGATGAGGTGTAGGATATTCCTAACCAAATATCTTCATGCAAAGCAAAAGAATATAACTTTGGTTTTGAAAAAAACCGAGTCATTTTAATAATTGGTTCCGACAACATCAATTAGGTTTGTTTTACTTGCATTGAACCTATAACGCGATATCATCAATTAATAATATCACACCAAAAGAAATGAAAATAGGCACACACATATATGCCATCCGCATTCACCACAGGGTCCCGGGTCTTCACCGTAAGGTTACTTAACTTACGGCAGGACGGGGACAGGACTAGCGCGGATGCAAAACATATATAGAGTCTACTATACACACACACAACACCATTCTTCTCAGGCATGATAATATATCGCAAACACAGAATCACAACAGAAGCAAACACTATGAAATAGAGAGTATACTAAGCATTCCGTGTTTCATTTAAGCCATGGATGAAACACGGATTCCACAGTCATGTGAATAGCCAAACCCTAGTTCCTAGACCCCTACGAGTGCGGCAAGTAGTTCCACCAAATCTAGAATGGGATAACTCGTTCTCAACTCCATGAGATGTCCATCCGTTGCCTCCTAGAACCCGGCTACTTGAGCACTCCTCCTGGGTCTATCCTAGATACAAGAGATGAATCAAATATAATACACAGGCGACACAACCTCAACCTGAAAGTGTCCCTCAAAAGAATATACATCAAGCAGTGATGACAATCCACAAGTCGAACACTCGCCCCGCATTATGAATATACAAATGTAAATATAAAACTTTCATCTCGCAAAAACCCTCGGCTATTCACGACGACGACCGCAACTATCCTAATCCAAATAAACACAGAACTAACAAGTATTTGCAACCCCGTCTAATCGACCTATAGCAATTAGACGACACACACAAACACAAATACGAAACACAAGATATAAGAGATGCAAAAGTTTCGATTTAAAACTTTCCATATTGCCCGAATACAAAAATAACACCATGTGAAATCTGGGCAAAATCAGACATAACCAAAAATCAAGTTTTCATGAGAGTAAGCTACTGGAAAAAAATGGGGACCAGATGCCACAAGAAAACCGCCACTGTCGAGAAAATTGGCAATTCTGGCTGTTTTTCTTGGGAATTGGGTCCTCGTTTTTCTACCTTAGTTTTTATGTCTTATGAGATGATCTTTGCAGTTGCTTAAAAAAAATTTAGAGATCAAAACAAAATCGACAGAAACATGAATTTCAATTTTTGAAAAATACGAAAATTTTTAGTTTTGAAATGTAAACATCGTCTAAATATAATTCTAGTGTTTGGTTGGCTTTGATACTATGTAGGTAGACACTCGTGTTCGTGCCGCAAACTAGCAGCCATGTGGAATACAAAACGAAAATTTTCTAAACTGGAGAATGAACACTACAATCTAGAATCGAATCCAAACACCAAACTAGAAACTATATGAAGGAGTTTAGCTACTAGGTCAGCGATAACAAAATTTGTAATCGTGTCCTTTGTCTTCTTTCCCACTTACTTAGCTTTTAGATCGTCGGGAACGAGCTTAGGAGTCGGTCTTTCTTGCCGAAAATGATCCACCTTGAAGGAATCCTAGCTAATGCTCTAGCTTCACAAGTGAAGCAACTAGTGATCAAAACTTTTTAGGAATTGATCACTAAATTGATGTAATGACAAATCTCTAAAATTTCTCTCATAATCCCTTTTTAAACTCAACTTAGGAAAAACTAAAAGAGAAGGAAGAAGGAAACTTCGGTGTTTGTTTTACAAGCATGGAAACTCAAGAAAAACCTCTATCTCACTCTCTCTTTTCTTTTCTTTTCTTATTTGAATATGAGTGGATTGTGACTCACCATGGTGAGTTACAAGTTCCACCATATTCTTTACGAAACTAGAAAGAAAAGAGAGTTGGAGAGAATGCCACGTCAATGTACACATATACATATGTATATGTACTAATATAAATATATATACAAATACACTAATACAGGTATATGCTACAAATACATATACCCGTATTCGTATCAAAATATGAATACCGTATTCGTATAAAATACAAATACCCGTATTTGTATCAAGACATAATTACCCGTATTTATATAAATACTCGTATTCGTATAAATATCTTATTCTGTCAAAATACGAATACCGAAAAAGAGATATTAAAAGATATATATAATATTAGCTCACATTTAATCCAAAACGTGATAGTCTGGCTATCTTTCAAACCGGCAAGTATTAATAAACTGTCCAATTAAAATTACGTATGCAAAAGCACGTATTTTAATCGAACCTGAATACATATCAAAATACGTACACTATATCGTTTCGTCTGAGTTGGGAAACCCTCTATGTGGGACTTTAAAGACTCAAAAATACGCTGGCAGTGGGTTTAACCATAAGCGTGTTAGCGGCATTAGCTGTACGTAACGGTTAACCAGGTATTGAACGAAAGGATGGCCGATAAGCAAAATTGTCTATATCCCTACCGAGCCTGAAAGTGACAGTCTCCATACATTCTGGTCTTTTCGTCTAGGAGTATCGCATATCAGGTCTAGGAGGTGGATAAAATCAGACCCCTAATAACTTGATAAGTCGTGTCGTTATAAAGCCCATCACCCACTGTGAAACTACTGATCCAAATCGGTAATTCTCGTCCACCTCGGCCGATGATTTCTGGTGATGACTACCTGTACACATCGCGACATCTACCCCCAATACCGGGAGAGAAGAATCCCCGACGATCGCCTCACTGCCTCCATATGGCTTGGGAATGTACCCAACTAAAACCTGTTTGCACGACTTAGTAGAGCCGTGGTAGGGTAGTAATCAACGCACAGTGGGAGCTCACACGAGACAAATGACGATTTCAGATTGGAAGACTAACCTGTACTCATGTCACCAGAGAACTGCTATCTGATAATAAGTATAATACCATCTACAATGTTCCCGGCGAGTCCGTTCAGTGTAACTCATAACATAATGAGCACCTTTATACTATCTTTGGTGACTAACCGACACCAATGGTTGTGAGACCGGCCATCGCCCCTCGTCGGGGTCAAGAAACGTATACACTAGTCTACTCTGGAATATTGATGCCCAGTCTCAATATTCCCACGACTAGGGACATTTTTTCATGACCCGAAATATTAGCTCGTGACTAGCACTTAAATCACGCAACGTCTAAAGGCGTAACGTAATTCAAGTAAGCTGAAACCCAAAAATCTAAACCTTTTTAAGAAAATAAAGGAGGTGAAGTTTTGAAATAAAGGTATCATAAAATCAGGTTTTCTTAATGCATAGAAAAGGAACATGAAAATGCAAGTGAAATTTACTAGTTTGAAAACGTGTTTCGTCTTTTAAAAATTTGGGCAGCACCAACCTTGTATATTTTGATCCAAAACCACAATACATAATAAGAATAATGGCATTCCCAAGCGGGCGCTAGCTCTTCGCCAATCGGCGGATGCCATTATTCTTGTTATGTATTTGTGGTTTTGGATCAAAATATATAAGGGAAGTGCTGCCCAAATTTTTAAAAGACGAAATACGTTTTCAAACTAGTAAATTTCACTTGCATTTTCATGTTCCTTTTCTATGCATTAAGAAAACTTGATTTCATTATACCTTTATTTCAAACCTTCACCTCCTTTATTTTCTTAAAAATGTTTAGATTTCTGGGTTTCAGCTTACTTGAATTACGTTACGCCTTTAGACGTTGCGTGATTTAAGTGCTGGTCACGAGCTAATATTTCGGGTCGTGAAAAAGTTGATTTCAGAGCGCTAGGTTTAACCTTGGTTCGAGTCTAGGTTTGACTATGCGGAGTCTAGGGCGGGTATGTATTTCGGAACCTAGGCTTGACCTTACGGAACTTAGACTTGAACGGGGGTTATTGGACCCGAACTTACGTTTTATAGGTTGACCCTGATTGATGGAGTAGGTAGCTTGAGTAGAGTGACGTACCGTACGTATGTTCCGCGGCATATTTACGATATGATACTCTACTTAAGAAACCTTAGGATGTACATATTTTGAGATCTGTGATTCTCTTCGTACCCATAATTATACATCCATTTGAGATACTTGCTTCTATTTGTTTCCATGATCATACTCTCATTGATGCTGTTCCTTCTTATGATCATGTATCCATTCTGGATCTGTCGTTTCCTTTCATGCCGTTGATCTGCTTTCATCGATACACGCTTGAGGTTCCTGTCACCATGGTTTGGGCGCAGATTGAGCTGCTGCTAGTGAGCCGGTCAGGGCGAGCTCATCATGGACGAGGACTGACTATTGTGTTTTCTGGTGACATGGGAACGTCTCGATGTAGTGTTTGTGTTGTGAGCTCTTGTTGAGGCGAGTGTTTGGTTTTGCACCGGATGATCGGGCCATTGTTAGAGCTTCCTGTTGCGAGAGGACTACTGATGTACAACATACCTCAGAGATTGTGATGTCTCCTACCATGCAGACAGATGACCCAGCTGTTGCTGAGATTGATAGGATGTCGCTTCCAGAGCTTATGAGCTGAGATCGCCGGAGCTTCCAGGCAGAAATGCGACAGATGATAGCTAGTCTACCCCGATTTGAGAGACGAAGGTAATTCGTCAGATTGATGCACCGACGCAGGCCCCGTTGAGTTAAAGATTTTTAGTGTGGAGAGTCTTACTCAGATCTAGAGCAGACCGATCCAGAGATGACCGTTGAGGTATCGCCTTTCCTGGAGGATTGAGGCATTATTTAGCATGCGGACGAAAGGTATTCGCATGTCGCCTAGGCGAAGTTAAAAAGTTTGAACGAGTGTCAGAAACCCATTTTTCCAAGTTAAAGTGTTCGGAGGAACATGCAAGTAATTCTGTGGACCCTCTAGAAGAATAAAACCCTAACTCGACATGATGACCATGGAACCCCCTTTGAACCTTAGGGTTTACGGCAGTTTAGCGGTGCCATCAGTGAGGCTTGGGTTTTCACTTCTACGGCTGGTCCAGAGGTACTGTGGTATGTACCAGATATTTTTTAGACTGTGCTCAGGTGTTGAGCTTTCGGAAGTTATGGGACTTTGACAAATCGATCGAAATGTTTAACGTCGTCTGGATATCATGTGATGAGAGATCAGCAAACCAGTTTTGGATAGAGGACCTCACCCAGATGCGTTGTGAGTTGATCGAGAATGGACGAGTATTGAGTATTCCTTCGATGGTTGGGACGAGTTCCCGAGGACGTGTTCGGCTAGAGATCTTCTACAGAGTGATGAAGATACCGAGTTCGTGATTTCGAGTCCGTGTGAGAGACTTCGGACTGACCGTGGCCGAGAACAGTTGCAGTGCGCAGATAGTATAACGTGATGTCGAAGTGGACGATGATAAAGACGAGTGGAACAAGAGGTTCGTGCGAGATGCTGACGAGCTGTTGTTACTCCCCGTTGAGATTAAAGATCGGATATGACTACAGAGGCGTTGGGATGCGGCCAGTTCCCGAGGAATGTTGTGCTGAAAACGCAGATGTCCAGAAAACGAGAAAAGATTATGTAAGAGTACCAGCCTCCGTATAGTTCGGCATAGGCGAGATTGGAAGAGACCCTGAGCAGGTTCCTTCTGGGACACTGCTGCGATAAGATTTGCACCCAGGATCAGTTGTGTCACGAGTATTCAGAGGACCAGAGGCCGACGCCAGTAACGTGCTGCTTTACGAGTGGTCGTGATGATTGGCCGAGAGATGACCAGAGAAGTGCTAGAGCGGAATCGTTCCCGTTAGCACACCTGAACGGGCCGATGAGCCGATGGATTGCGAGATTGGTGAATCCACAGAAAAGATAAAGACCCAGAGACTGAGGACGCCAGACCGTGAGCAGGAGGCAAGAGGATATTCTTGTTCTGCCGGTTTTAAGCGCACTGATTTATTTTCGACATTGTAGGAGGTGTATCTCAATGTCATTTGTTGCGATTTACGGTTGTGATCCGAGTATCACGCTTATATCTCTTGGATTTGAGTTTCCTGATATTGATTTCATGAACCATGGCTGCACCTACTGGGCATTTATATGTGGTGCATAGTATTGCACTTGATATATGTTTTATACGCCGTTGTGTTGGGTTGTGATTTGTGCATATCTATTGCACTTGATATTGATTTTGTGCCTTAGCTGCACAGGTTTATGATTTCATGGATTTCATACAGTTGATTTGATTTTGTGCGTATGGTACACACTCGATTTGATTTTTGCACTCGGTATAGCTTATATGTGCTTGCAGTCATTGATATGTGTTTTGTGCACGCAATTGCACACGTTTATGATTTTATACACCTTGGTACACTCGGTGTTGCTATTTACGCATTTGAGTTATTGATTGGTATTTCGTGCACTAGATGCATTGGATTCGTATTTTGTGCACAGGATGCACTATATTTGTATTTCGTGCACTGGATGCACCGTATTTGTATTTCGTGCACTGGATGCACCGTATTTGTATTTTGTGCACTAGATGTACCGGATTTGTACTTTGTGCACTGGATGCACCGGATTTGTGTTTCTTGCATTTATTGCACTAGATTTTTCATTTCGTGCAATTGTCGCACCAGATTTATATTTCGTGCATTGGTTGCAGTAAATTTACACTCCGTACCTTGGTTGCACCCGATTTATGTTTTTGAGCATTTGTGTTACCAGATTTATGTTTTTGTGTGCGTTGCACTTGACGTTCGTTTTTCGTGCGCTTTATCGCACTGGGCATTTATATGGACTGACGCGCTTGGGTTAGATTTTTGCGCATATTAGGCGCTTGGTTTTGGATTTTTGTGCGCATCGGATGCACTTGAGTGAGATTTTACCCGTGCATGTTGGATGCACTTGATTTAGATTTCTTTCGTGCATGATGGATGCACTTGATTTGGATTTTCGCTCATGTTGGGCGCATGATATGAGATGTAGTTTTGTGCACACCGGATGCACTCAATTTGGATTTTCATTCGTGCATGTTAGTTGCACCGGATGCACTCTAGATGCACTTGATATTGTTGTCGTGCACACCCGTTGCACTGGACAAATGCTTTCGTACACACTCGTTGCACTGAGTTTTGCTTTTGTGCATATTGTGGTATTTGTATTTGGATTTGATTTCCGTGCACACCAGACGCACGTGATTATTGATACGCCTTTTGAGGCTGATTTTGCTTTTGAGCACTTTGTTTTCAGGTTGGGCACTATATTGTGTAGTAGCCAAACAAGACTGATCTGAGGACAGTACCTGAGTACTTTGCATGCATTAAAAGATTACCAAGAGATTTTCAAAAGGAGCTATAGTCTCGCTATTTCCTACATGTCCGTGAGCGACACGAACGTTTTTAAAGGAAAACCTTTTGGGATATTTTGAAAAACGACGGAACGTATACTTAGCAAAACATATATGGACATATATTATTACTTTACAAATGAGGGTCCGTCACTTATGCCGTGAGCTACGCATTCACGCGGCGATTTAGAATAGATTTTTGCATGAGTTTTATTCAGTTCTTGAAAGTTTTCCAAAGATGCGTACTATATACGTATTATAGTATTTGACTAGTGTATATTGGATTTCTGTAGTGGATTTTGAGATCTGTATCTTCATTGTAACTCCGAGGATATGCGTGCAAATCAGATAATTTGCGTGACGCTTGACGGAATTCGATTTTGAGTTTCGTATTCGTTTTCCGGCGCACGCGATGCGCTGTGGTATTTCTGCATCTTCCATGCTTTCGGAGCCCCGTTGATTTGAATTGAGTATTGAAATGTTTTAGTATTTAGGGGTTTAAATTTAAATTCGGGGACCGAATTTATTTAAGGGGGGAAGATTGTAACGTTTCAGAAAATATAAAATATTATTTTTGGAATTTAATATTAAAATAATATATTTCCCGAAAACTGCTCGATTTGCGAAATTGGGGTTTTCGAAAAAGGGTATAAATATATACCAATAATTGTGAAATAATTGGAAATTAAAATGATTTATTCATTTAAAAATATATTTATAGGATTTGGCATTTTTAAAATTTATTATATGCAGTTTAAATAAAAAAAACCCGATTAGTGCACTGTTAATCGCGATTAAGCCAAATCCGTGTTTCTACAGTTTTCATGGTTAGTGCACCATGACATGTTTCATTTGGTTACATGTTCATTTGTGTTAATATTATGGTTTTATTGTGGTGAGAAAAGAAAAGAAAGGAAAATGTGTTATGATGACTTGAGGAGAGAGAGAGGGGACATTATGATGAGAGGTAGGCATGCTTGAGAGGAGGGATGGAGGGATGGGGAGAGAGAGGGGGGTAAGGATCCACCCCCATCTCATCCTTCATTCTTGACTTCATTTCATTTCTTCAACTCCATCATCCTTCTTCATCTTCTTCTTCCTCCACCTCACTACCAAAGAAAACCATCTCCAAAACCTAATCAAAACACCAAACTCCTTTCATTAAAAATAATCCCCACCTCACCCTCATCACATTGGACCAAGCAAAGTTGGATTTTGATGACATTGAGAAGCTAGGGTTTTCTTGAGTGGCCTAAATGAGATATAACTTCTTCCCTTTAGATTAGTTTTGTGAGATATCATATTGTTTTAGTGTCGTTTTGTGATATCGATAACCTGCTGTGACCCCGAGTGTTCACTGTAAAAACAAACAGTGTAGTAATGTTGTAATTATGACCCTGAGTGTACATTTGTGACTCTGACCCTACCTGATCGGGTTTGGCCGGCGACAAGGAGGCAAATTCCGGCGACCTCGAGTGTGTAGGGGAGTTAGGGCTTGGGTTTTGTAGGGTAGTTGCCTGAAGTTGTTTAGAGGTGTTTGGTCCTACTAGATTTTTCTGTAATGAATATAGGTGAAATCTGGGAACTGTTGTGAGTGTTTACGTGACCATGGTGACATGTTTCCTGACCTGAGCCATAGAATTGAACCCGATGCACGAACTTAGGATTTGTTCCGTATCGGTTTTGTGACTTTTAGTGTGCCTACAGTGAATCTGGGATGACCCGGGGAATTTCTGAGTTTAGCAAACAACTCTAGGGACCAAATTAGGATACTAGGAGACCACCTTGACGAGACGGACCCTATCTGAGCAGGGGAACCGAGCTCACTGGAATTTGGAGGGTTCTGGCCAGCCACTTGGTGGATTCTGCTGCCTAGGTTGCTTCTGTAAGTCATATACCCTATATACATCATCCCAGTATTGTTTGTTCATCCAAATTTCACCCGAGTCAAAATCTGGGAGCACTTTGGTGTGATCTTTGGATATGATTTCCGTATTTTGAATGCTAGGTTTTGATATTTGATTTTGTATTTGGTTGTTGGATGTTTGTACATCAACAACAAGGGATAATTGGTTGGTTTTGCAGGCATAGGCTATAGGTTTTAACTTATAAGCGATTCGCATGCCGTTTTGGTTTTCGTGCGTGATTTCGGTTTACGATATCTTGTGTGTATATTTGTAGGTGTTGGAGATAGTGCCCTCAGAGTCAATTATTGGAGCACAGGCACGTGATTGCAATGATTGAGAGAGGACCTATACTGTTAGAATAGTCTTACTCAAAATGATAGTATGCTATCTGGTTTATTTTTATCATCGTGTACTGTTTAAGGTGACCTTACAGGTCACTATTCCATGTTGATAGAGCCCTTAGGATTCTTGCTTGATGGCCAGCAATATGATGGCGATCATATACGTGGGAGCTGGGGTCTATAAGCACATCCTTAAAAGGTCCCTAGTCGTGGGAGTTTTCTAGACAGGGCATCGATACTCCAGAGTAGACTAGTGTATACAGTCAAGACCCCGACGAGGGGCGGTGGCCGGTCTCACAAGCCACTGGTGTCAGTTGGTTCACCTAAGATGTATACAGGTGCTCATTGGGTTATGAGTACACCGGACAGGACTCGCCGGGAACATGCTAGTTGGTCTTATACCAGACGTCAGATAGCAGTTCCCTGGTGACATATGTACAGGTTAGTTCATCGACCTGAGATCGTCATTTGTCTCGTGTGAGTTCCCACTGTACTTTGATTACTACCCTACCATGGCTCAAAGGAGTCGTGCAAACAGGTTTTAGTTGGGTACAGTCCCGAGCCACATGGAGGCAGTGAGCGGATCTGCAGGGGTTCGTCTCTCCCGGTATTGGGGGTGAGGTCGCGCTGTGTCTAGGAGAGCCATTACACAAAGCCTTCGGCCGAGGCAGGAGATTTACTGGTAGGTATTCCAGTAGTATCTCAGGGTGTTCTGGGCTACACTCTGACATGACTTGTACCGCTTTTGGGGGTCTGACTTTTACCAACCCCCTAGGCCCGCCATGCGATGCTCATAGACGAACGAACCGGACTGTACGGATATTGTCACTGACAGGCTCAGTAGGGTGTCAGGATGAGTTCGCTCATCGACCTCCCTTTTGGTCAATACCTGGTAGCTCGTTACGTACGACTAATACCTCTGACGTGCTAGTGGTTAAATCCACAGCCAAAATATTGACGAGTTTTTAGAGTCCCCCACAGACAGTTGCTCAAATTTCGGGCGAAACACTGTAGAGGCCGTATTGAGATATGGCAGGGTTCGATCAGATACGTGCGGTATTGCACGGATCATGATCGGACGGATAATACTAGCGGGCTTTGGTTTAAGCCGGATCCTAGTATTGCACAGTGTAGATTTTATCTCTTTGCATTTGTATTCGGTCGGAATACAAATGCGGGTATGTATATACGGTCGCGGGGTTTTCCTGTAATTTATTACGGGATCAGTTTTTTGAAGTTGCCAGTTTGTATTCCGTTTCGGCCAGTTATCCTTTGTTCCTTCCTGGCCGGATTTTTCTGATGGAGGGGCTAATTTGCAAATGTGCAAATTAGCAATTGTGGAGGGGTTTATTTGTAAATGAAGGATTATGATGGTTCTAGCATCTTTGCTTTTTCTTGCATCACTACTTGCATTAATAGTGAGGAGATTGAAGGGTTATTTGATGTGAGGTTCACTTTTGGTTTATGATCACCCATTTTCCTTTTACTACACTCACCTCCCTTCATGGATTTTTCTCACTCCCAATTTTTTAGAGAGGCCGGCCACTACTAATAGGAAGAGGGAATTCATTTTTTTGGTGTGGGAAAATTAGTTCATCTCATTTTCTCTTTTCCTTACACCAAAAATCCCAAAGCTCATTTTCCTCTTGCTCATTATTCTTCACCTCCATCATTATGGAAACTTCAACCCCAATAGAGACAAACTATTCTACATTAGCCTACAGTATTTCTTGGACACGTCGGCTCGCCAACTTCATGCCCGAGTTACCTCGGTCCAGAGATGGGAGCTCGTAAAAGAACCCGGCGATGTGGTGCCCGTTCCGACGAGGAGATGAAGACCGGAGATTCCGCGAGGAGATCGAGATGGAGGCCGAAGACCGAAGGACACGGATCGCTCGGTATAGCATTCTATCCCATCTCTTGTTAGCTAGTATTAGGTTAATGGTTACGATCCGGGTTTTAAGCATACGATAGCGCCGGTTTTCTAGTTGTGAAAAATTTTCGTTTCCGCATTTTGGCTTCGGAAAGACGGCCGGGACGCTACCGTAGTCCTACATGGTATCAGAGCCACGCCATTAACCTAGTCTAGCTTGCTCTAACGTATTTACAAGTTCGATCGAACGGATTTTCCAAAAGCCGCGTTTTCATGTCACAGTTTCTATCGAATTTTTGCAGTGGTCAAAAAATTATTTGGTGTATTGCAGAAATACGTGCAGGGTTTTCTAAGAGTTCTGTGAAAATTTGGTGCCCTAATTTTACTGTTCCGCCGCGGAACCGCGGCCAAACCCATGCTTTGGCCGCGGTTCCGCCGCAACATTGACTCCTCTTTGCACCAAATTTCTACAGTGTCTCTCTGACATGGAAATAAGGTTTATGGTATATTATATTTGGGCCCAGATTTATTTTGAGTGCTACAGTTGTGCTTGGGGCCCACTTTGGGAAATTTAGTAGATCGAAAATTTTAAACATGTTAGTTCACAGTATTTACATTATATCTGCGACCGTGAATGTCACTTGATCGGTAAATCCTGTCTGACCGCTATAGCCCATTTAGACGGATTTGCGAACGTGACATTCACGTTGATGTTCTGTGTTGTGCTGTGATGTTGCGGATTTGTCGTGGTGGATAGCCTGGTGCAATGGTAGTACAGTTTGGTTGTATATATACATTTGATATTGCGGGGCGAGCGTCCGACATGTGGACTACCGTTACTGCCTGTTTGTATATTATTCTTTTGGGGCACGACCGGGCTGAGGTCGATGTACCCGTTATATATTTTACTTTCTGTACTAGGATTACCCCGCGGAGGGGTGCACGGGTAGCCGGGTTCTAGAGGGCAACGGGCCCGCATCTCATGGCGTTGAGACGGAGAGGGCTTTACTCTAGAATTGGCGGGCTATTCGCCGTACTCGTATGTGGTACAGGTTGACCCAAGGAGGGGTGCTCAAGTTACCGGATTCCGTGAAGTGCTGGGTGGTCCATTCACGTTGTTGAAGGGGGCTGCCTCGCTTCAGGTTTTGGCGGGTAACTTGCCGCGCCCGTAGGGGTCTAGGATTTCATTGCACAGGCTATCCACACGACCAAGGGAACGTCGGGTTTCAGTAGCGGCTCTATGAAACCCGGGGATCCCAGATATCTATATTGTTCTGTGATGCTTATTACATTTCTGTGATGTTGCATTTTATCACGCCTTGAGCGAATATTATATATTGATATATATACTAGTAGATGTTGTATATGTTTTGCATCCGCGCTAGTCCAGTCCCCGCTCTGTCGTTAGTTAAGTAACCTAACGGGTGATGATGGGACCCAGTGGCGAATGCGGATGGCATATACGTACATCGTATTTTCGTTCTTTTGTGGTATGATCAATTGATGAGACTGCATTGATTCATATCAATGCAAGCTAAACAAACCTATTCTGATGTTATTGGAACATTTTTCAAAAAAAAAGCTGTTATTGCAAGGACGTTCTCTTTTGTTTTGCACAGTGGTATTCGGTTATGAATATCCAGCACCTCAGTTGACGAGGCAAGGGCCGAGATCCCTTCACCGGGAGTGATCCCTTGGACAGAAGTTTGCGTCAGGGTAATAACTTCACTATCGCCGATTGCCTTTTGCTTTGCATCGTGGTATTCAGTTGGAATATCCTGCACCTCATTCTACGGGGAAAGAACCGAGATCCTATCACCGGGAGTGACCTCTTTAGCAAAGGTTTTCGCCACTATATTTTTATAAAAAGCTATCCAGTTCCTTCAACGATATCAAGTTCATTACGGTAAAAGGTTTTTCGCCAAAAACCATTCGTAGCCCTCCGTCATTTCAGATTAGTATTGGTTAGTATTCGCGCTACGTTTGTCGTTGCTATTCGCCGAGGCGTAGTGTGCGGTAGCTCTGTAATGCTTTCTGTCTCATGGATCTGTGGATTGGTTAGGACGGTCGAACGACTTTGTTGATTATTCGTCAAGGGTCGTGCGGGTGGGTTTAACGCAATCAAGATAATGACGGGTTGAACTTGACTAGGACCTTTTGATTTGTTGATTATTTGTCAAGGTCACTTAGGTCCTAGGGGTAAAAACACACATCGGGAGTTTCTAAAGAAACTGAAACTTGCCAGGCATGCGCATACCTTCTGGAGTGTGATAATGTGAGTGGATTCCGTCACGTTATCATGCAATAATAGTTGGATCCCGATTCCCACTGATGAGTTGGTTTACTCCTCGGGTGATCCCGACTAATTCTTCTTTCAGGTTTGGAGGAGAATTTGAGGTTACAGTGGGAGGTTTCCTGATTGGATAAATTGGTAACCATTCTGATCTAGGTTAGAGTGCACGCTAAGTGTTTCTTTTCTCTCTCTCTTTGGCAGCGACCATGTCCCGACCCTAAGACTATGACTCAGTGACCAATATTAACCGAACCTTCTTAAGACTGGTTTTTCGATTGTCAGAGTTGCATACCTCATTGCCACTCCTACTTTTACCCTTTTCTCCAGGACACCCCGTATTACTACGAACGTCCACTTCCATTGGATAAAACCATCGTATGGTTATATACGAACTCGAAGGAATTTATTCGAGGATGGTTTCTGGTTCTGGAGAAAATGAATAGGACTATTCAGTTGTCTTTTCCTTTTACCTTCTCTCATATTGCGAGTGCTCCTTGGATTAGGACAGTACACCTATTACGCAAATTGGATAGTCTTCTTCCAAACCATAGGCAGGTGCCGACCGGTAGGGAATGAAAAAAACCAATTAGCCTAACGATGGTGTACAAAAGGTATTAAGTAAAGACAAATAAAGGGATTAGTAAGAGGGCAAAGTAAATTGCGACTGCTATTCACAACCAAACCAAGTACTTCATTACCACTCCCATTTCACCTTTGTATTTCTCCAGAACACTCCGTATCACTACGAAGATCCACATTTTATTGGATATTCCTTCGTATGGTTATATACGAACTCGAAAGGAACTTGTTCCAGATCGGGGATGGATTCTGGTTCAGGAGAAATAGGAATAAGGTATATTCAGTTGTCTTTTATCTTCACCTTCTCTCGCATTATGAGTGCTCCTAGGATTAGGACAGTACACCTGTTACGCTTATTGGATAGTCTTCTTCCAAACCATAGGCTGGTGCCGAACGGTAGGGAAGGAAGAAAACCATTTAGCCTAACGATGGTGTGCAAAAGGTAATGACTAAAGACATATAAAGGGATTTGGAGAGATAGCAAAGAAATATACGGTTACAGTTGTGAATCTGATAATGGAAGAGGCATTACTAGGAATACCCGGATACCCCTTCGAAACATTCAATGTTTCAGTTTCACTGTGTACTGTTAATAGAAAACTGATTTCCCAATTAGACACTTGCTCCAAGGTATGTATTTACCAGGATTTGATTCTCACATCTGTATGGTTTTACAGATGATGAGTGGGAGTAAGTTATTGGGAATTAGGTGATCATCCTCATTATATCGGAATTCGTTGTAATTGGTGATATTTGAGGAAGTCACCTGGGTTGTTTGCCGGACGGCAAATATTTAGTTTTGAATATCCGTTGTTGTGCACCAATTTCAAATTGATATATCCGTACATCTATTTTTATAGAGTGATATATACCTTTTTGAAATTATGTCCATGACATTTACCTATATCAGTGGATGGTTAGGTAAGGAGCATTAAACAACGGTGTAATTCTTCTTAACCATAAATACAGTTTTCAACCTACGACACACAGCGTTTGAGTTATTAGACTCAGAAGACTTATACAGAGTATTGTATGTTGTCTAGTGTCCGTCAGGACAGAGGGGTTGGTACTCATACTATATTCTGTTTACTTGTGACTTCTCTAGTTCTTAGACATGTGTTTCGTAGAAATGCAAGGTCTGTAAGTCCATGTCACGCACTCCACGAACTTGTGGGGATGCGGAATATATGAAAAACGATTATCAAAGCTTCGTAACACGGACTTTAGCGCATGAATCGTTTCTAAACCATTGCTAACTAACTACAAGAGGTTTAACTACACGGATACAAAGTTATACCTCACGTTACTTGTCCTTCGGGTCTTCATCGCGGTCCTCCACTCCTCGTAGGCTCCTTGGAACATCGGCACCTCAACGGCCTCTTTGAATCAAAGACGATCCACCCGAAAGCTCCTACGCCAAGCTTAATCTCAAACTTGAGATAACTAGGTTGCTTAAAGTGCTAATCTAAGCTACCTAGGGGATATAGAGTGAGGTTAGGGATGTATTAGTCTAGCTAACCCTTGATCTCAACTCGTGAGAGGTTAGGGTTAGGGTTTGAAGAGAGAGTGAGCTTGAGGAGAGAGAAGGTGAGAATGATAATGATCATGAAAAAGCTTCTCACTTGAATATATGAAACATTATGAATTATCAAATAAATGATTATTCACCATGCTTCATTAATTCAATATGAGTGATTCACTATGTGAGTCATTAAGCAATAAATGATGCATTAATGACATAGTGAATCACACAAATGAGTCACAAAATTCATTTAATGCAATGCCACCTTACCCCCCCAAGTCACCACTCTTCTAGAAGCTTCCCGACAAATTACGAGAATGCCCATCCATTCCTTGAAAACACGGAAAAACTTTAGATTGTATAAATCCTATAACCCGATACTAGAATCTGGCTTAAACCAAAGCCGGCTAGTAAAAACTGTCCGAAAAGTCGTACGTGCGTAAACACACGTATGTGTCCGAACCCTTGTCGTAAAACCATACGACCTCTATATCGTTTCGCCTGGAGCAGGGAAACTCTCTGTGTGGGACTCTAAAGACTCGACACTACGCTGGCAGTGGGTTTAACCACAGACCGCAAGCAGCACTAGCTGTACGTAACGGTCCCCAGGTAGATGTCGATAAGAAGGCCGATGAGGAAAACCATCCGAACTCCTACTGAGCCTGATGTGATAATCCTCGTACAGTCCGGTCTGTTCGTCTAAGACTATCGCATATCAAGCCTAGGGGGCGGCAAGCGTCAGTCCCCTAATAGCTGTATAAGTCATGTCGGAGCGAAGCCCATTACACCCTGAGAAGCTACTGGAACCTACCAGTATATCTCGCTTGCCCTGGCCAGGGACTTTGCGTAATGGCTCTCTGACACAGCGCGATATCAACTCCCAATACCGGGAGAGACGAATCCTATCTAACCGCCACTGCCTCCAAGTGCTCGGGACTGCACCTAACTGCTACCTGTTTGCACGACTCCTTTGAGCCGTGGTAGGGTAGCAATCTAAGAACAGTGGGACACACTCGAAGCGAAGTAGCAGTGTCAAGTCTGCGGACTATGCTGTACTCATGTCACCTGGGAACTGTTAACTGACGATGGGTATAATAACAACCAATCAGTTCCCCGACGAGTCCTGTCCGGTGTACCCGTAACCTAACGAGCACCTGTATACTATCTCTAGTACGACGTACTGATGGCTGTGGGACAGACCATCTCCCCAACTGGGATGAGAAGCGTATACACTTAGTCTACTCCGGAATATCGATGTCCTATCTCGATAATCCAATGACCAGGGACCTGTATAGGATGTTTCTTACAGACTACCCAGCCCCCACTAGTGTGACTGCCATCACGACGCTGGTAATCAAGCAAAGATCCTATGGGCTCTACTAATATGTATAAGTGATACGTTACAAGAAACATATGCACATATTAAAGTAGACTCAAACCAAGTAGCATACTACCATGTTTAGCAAGACTGTTATATACAACTGTGAATATCCCAAGCTTCCATTAAGTAATATACAACCTAGTATGATACAATAATGGACCCTAGGGCATATACACTAACAATCTCCTACTTGCACTAGGGCCATGAGCTGGCATATCGTAAACCTATCATCTCGAATAGCCTCTCGAACTGTGTCTGAGGAAGGGCCTTTGTGAATGGATCAGCAATGTTATTCTCCGTCTCTACTCTCTTCACCTCGATCTCCCGGCGATCTACGATCTCACTGATCAGGTGATACCGCCTTAAGATGTGTCTGGACTTTTGATAGGACTTAGGTTCTTTCGCTAAAGCTATAGCGCCGTTGTTGTCACAATACAGAGGTATTAGACCAACACTGGTAGGAACCACCTGAAGTTCTGTGAGGAACTTCTTCATCCAGACTTCTTCTTTTGCGGCATCGCAAGTAGCTATGTACTCTGCTTCCATCGTTGAGTCAGCAACTGTCTCCTGTTTGGAACTCTTCCAACAGACCGCCCCTCCATTGAGGGTAAAGACATAACCTGACATGGATTTGGAGTCATCTTTGTCACTCTGGAAGCTGGAGTCGGCAAAGGCCTCCAACTGGAGGTCTTTTCCGCCATATATCAAGAACATCTCCTTAGTCCTTCTCAGGTACTTGAGAAGTTCTTTACTGCTATCCAGTGCTTCTTCCCTAGGTTTGCTTGATACCGGCTTACTACGCTCAATGCGTATGCTACATCTGGTCTGGTACATAACATCGCATACATTATAGAGCCTACCGCAGAAGCGTAGGGTATAATCGACATGTGATCCCTTTCCAAATCAGTCTTGGGAGACATCTCTTTGGAGAGGGTGACTCCGTGACAAGCCGGTAGGTTACCGCGCTTATAATCATCCATACTGAATCTTTTCACTATGGTGTCTATGTACCTAGACTGTGAAAGTCCCAAATCCTCTTTGATCTATCACGATAGATCTGGATCCCCAAAATGTAGGTAGCATCACCCAGGTCTTTCATGGAGAATTTATGTGACAAGAAACTTTTGACTGACTGTAACATAGGAATATCATTTCCTATTAGGAGAATGTCATCCACGTATAAGACGAGGAATACAACAGCTCTCCCTACAATCTTACTGTATATGCATGGTTCATCTGGATTTTTGATAAAGTCAAATTCTTTGACAGCATCATCAAAACAGATGTTCCAACTCCGCGATGCCTGCTTTAGTCCATAAATGGACTTAAGCAGCTTGCATACTTTACCGCTGCTCCCACTCTGAATGAATCCCTCTGGCTGATCCATATAGACGCTCTCTTCTAAATTTCCATTTAGAAAGGCCGTCTTTACGTCCATCTGCCAGATTTCATGATCGTGGAAGGCAGCAATAGCAAGAAGGACCCGAATAGATTTAAGCATAGCCACTGGAGAAAAGGTTTCGTTATAGTCCAAACCAGGCCTTTGATGGAAACCCTTTGCAACAAGTCTAGCCTTATAGGTTTCAACCTGTCTATCTACACCAATCTTCTTTTTGAAGATCCATTTGCATCCTACGGGTTTTACCCCATCTGGAGCAACGTCCAAAGTCCATACTTTGTTAGTGTACATGGACTCCATTTCGGTCCGCATTGCATCCAGCCATTTTACTGAGTCACCGCTCTGAATGGCTTGCTGGAAGGTAGTAGGGTCATCTTCATCAATGACACAATCCTCTCTTTCCCCATCTACGAGAAAACCGTAGTATCTCTCAGGCGGATGCGACGGCCTACTACTCCTGCGGAGTGGCGTTGGGATGTCCTGTTCTTCTTGAACTTTTGGTTCTACCAAACTTTCAGTAGTAGTTTGTGTTTCTGGAATTTCTTCCAGTTCTATTTCGCTCCCACTAGTTTCCTTTTCTAAAAACTGTGTAGGGTTCCTAAGCACACTTGTGAAGGTTCATAAAGCATCAAACATGCCCGAATAAAATTTTACATGTGCCGAACAACCCAAAGACGGGATCTTTGCTAGATTATTAGGGTTAAACATGCAAGATGATATCTTTAAAGCTAAGTGTGAGGGATTACAACCTTTGTAGTCCGCTCCTTCGCTTCACAAGCTCCGAGTAGAAGTCCCTTCGCCGCGATCCACGATCTCCCGGACTCAAGAGAGGCTCCACGACTCGAACGATCCATACTAGCTTGAAGTGTTCCGATTCTCCGATGATCTACGTCGAAGTTGCTATAACCCAAGCTTTCTCACTCTAAAGAGATGAACACCTTAATCTAATGGGCTAGATTAGATAAAGATGATGGAGTAGTATTTATGCTTTCTTTTTAATTCACTTTCTCACAAGAAATCATCACAAAAGAATTAACTAGTAAGCTTTTTCTTTTTTTATTTTTTTTTGTTTTTTGAACTCAAGAGAGAAGAAGATGATAATGAAAAAGATAATCCTTTTGTGATGAATAGAAGATAAAAGTATATGATTGATTATAGAACCATGGTCAAGTATGATAGGATAAAACTTGTAGAGAATAAACTAGAGTTAGGGTTTAGTTAGGTTAAGGATAAGTATCAACCATAATATCTTAACCAAGACAAAATAGAATCCTTCTAGAATGAACAAGAAGAAGCTAACCCTAATCAAACCCTAAGCCCTTTTTATCATCCTTAAACATGTTTTATAATAAATCATATCATGTCACAATAATATATATCACATATATATTATATATTTGCAACAAAAGAAAATAATACATTTAACATATATCGCATATATATCAATGTATCAATCCGGTGAGAAAATGAAATAATAAAGCGAGCCAATATTAGATAATGTAATACAATATATCATATATATCATTATACATTAAATCATCGGATCAACACTTGATCCAACGATCCGGCTATATCGAATATAACCGACTAATATATCATGTACCGATTCATCGAATCAACACTTGATCCGATGTCCTGATTCATATCTAAATATCTCGAGAATATAATACGGTATCTCATATCGCATTATCCTCGGTCCTGCACATATCACATATGTGCCTCTACTCCGTTTTGCCTGAGCCAAGAAAGCTCTGTGTAGGACACTAAAGAATCGTCAATACGCCGGTAGCAGGTGATGATCATATCAAACACCCACAAGCTGCAAGTGGTCAGCTAAACGTAACAGCCACTCAGGTATTGAGCGATCAGAAGATCAACAAGCTAGCCTGTCCGTTCTCCTGTGAATCCAATCAGTAACACTCCCGTACAGTCCGGTCTGTTCGTCTGATATGCCGCATATCAAATCTAGGGGTGGTATACGTCAGACCCCAGTAACCGATAAGTCATGTCGATGTGAGGCTCATAACAGGTCGAGAAACTACTGGTAACACTTACCAGTATATCTCTATATCAGCCCTAGCCAGGGACTTCCAGTTATAGCCAATCGAACACTGCACGACATCAACTCCCTATACCGGGAGAGACGAATCCCCTCCTATCGCTCATTGCCTCCATGTGATTCGGGACTGTACCCAAAAGCCAGCATTTTGCACGCCCTCTTGGACGTGGTAAGGTGGAAATCAAAACACAGTGGGAATCACACAAGACTCTATGACGATCTCGGGTCTACAGACTACCCTGTACCAGTGTCACCGGAGAATTGCCATCTGACGTGTGGTATATCACCAACTGGGAGTTCTCGGCGAGTTCGTCCAGTGTACCCAGTCTTCACTGAGCACCCGTACACCATCTTTGATGTCAAATACTGATGGATATGGGATCATCCATCGCCCATCATATGGGTCAAGATGCGTATACGCTAGTCTACTCTGGTGTATCGATGCCCTGTCTTGATATACCCTCGACTAGGAACAGTTATAGGATGTACTCATCGACTACCGTGGCCCCACTAGTATGATCTCATCATAATCCCAGTAGTCGAGTACATATCCTAAGGGCTTTATCAACATGTGAGAGAAAGACAGTAAACCAATACAAGTCAACATGTTAAGATAAAGTGAAACCAAATAGCATACTATCATGACGAGCAAGAAAGTCCTCTCTGTATATATCCAAGCATCCATCATAATATACATCATATGTACAACAATGGCCTCTAGGGCATATACATAACTAACAATCTCCCACTTGCACTAAGGCCAGCTGCTGTAGTATCTCATACCTAGAAACCCGAATAATCTCTCAAACTGTATCTGGGAATGGCCTTCGTGAGTGGATCCGCAGTGTTGTCCTTCGTATCTACTCTCCTGACCTCGATCTCCCGGCGATCAACTATCTCCCTGATCAGGTGATACCGCCTCAGAATATGTCTGGATTTCTGATGGGATCTGGGTTCCTTGGCCAAAGCCACAGATCCATTGTTATCGCAATACAGAGGTATTGGATGTTCAATGGATGGAACCACACCAAGTTCAGCGATGAACTTCTTCATCCAGACAGCCTCTTTGGCAGCATCGTTGGCAGCGATGTATTCAGCCTCCATCGTCGAGTCTGCAACGGTATCCTGTTTGGAACTCTTCCAACATACCGCCCCTCCATTGAGGGTAAAGACAAATCCCGAGTGCGACTTAGAGTCGTCCTTATCACTTTGGAAGCTGGAATCGGTAAAGGACTCCACCCGGAGTTCTCCGTTACCATACACCAAGAACATGTCTCTAGTCCTTCGTAAGTACTTGAGAATGTTCTTCACAGCTGTCCAGTGACTCTCTCCAGGATCTGCTTGATACCGACTCACTACACTTAGTGAGTATGCTACATCGGGTCTGGTACATAGCATCGCATACATGATAGAGCCTACTGCCGAAGCATAGGGTATCCCTTGCATGCGAGCTCTCTCCAAATCAGTCTTGGGAGACATCTCTTTGGAGAGAGTGAGTCCAGAGATCATGGGTTGGTTCCCACGCTTGGATTCTTCCATACTAAACCTCTTTAGTATGGTGTCGATGTACCTGGATTGGGACAATCCCAGTATCCTTTTGGATCTATCTCTATAGATCCTAATACCCAATATGCAGGAGGCATCACCTAGATCTTTCATTGAGAATCTTTGTGATAAGAAGAGCTTGACTGATTGCAGCATAGGAATATCATTTCCTATCAAGAGTATGTCATCCACGTACAATACGAGGAAGACAACCTTACTCTCTGCCACCTTCTTATAGATACAAGGTTCATCTATATTTTTGATGAAGTCAAACTCTTTGACTACAACATCAAAACAGATGTTCCAACTCCGCGATACTTGCTTTAACCCATAAATGGATTTAAGCAATTTGCACACATTTCCACTACTCTCACTATCTACGAAACCCTCTGGCTGAGTCATGTACACGCACTCTTCTAAATCACCATTTAGAAAGGCGGTCTTAACATCCATTTGCCAGATTTCGCAGTCATGGTATGCAGCAATGGCAAGTAAGATCCGGATGGACTTAAGTATAGCTACTGGAGAAAAGGTTTCGTCATAATCCACACCTGGTCGTTGACGAAATCCCTTTGCTACAAGTCTAGCTTTGAAAGTCTCAACTTTTCCATCTACACCAAGTTTCTTTTTAAAAATCCACTTGCTCCCAATGGGTTTTACCCCTTCAGGAGCATTTTCCAAAATCCATACTTTATTGGTGTACATGGATTCCATCTCAGATCGCATTGCATCCAGCCATTTCATAGAGTCACCACTCGTGATGGCCTGCTCGAAACTAGTCGGGTCATCATCTTCCATGATGCAATCCTCGCTTCCACCATCAATGAGAAAACCGTAGTATCTCTCAGGTGGATGAGAAACCCTGCTAGATCGGCGGAGAGGCTGGGGTTCGTTGGGTATTACTGAATCTTCTGGTTCCAACAAATCATCAGTTGCTGTTTGTGGTGCTGGAACTTCTTCCAGCTCTACCTCTTTGCCACTAATTTCTTTTGCAAGAAATTCCTTTTTCAAAAAGGTGGCATGTTGAGCAATAAACACTTTTTTTTCCTCAGCGTGGTAGAAAAAATATCCTTGAGAATTCTTTGGATATCCCACAAATTTGCAAAGAACTGATCGTGCCTCGAGTTTGTCCGGATTTTGTCTTTTGACATAGGCCGGACAACCCCATATTTTAACTCGTTTAAAATATGGTCTCTTCCCACTCCATATCTCATATGGTGTGGTAGGTACAGATTTAGACGGAACTAGATTCAATATGTATATGGCTGTCTCAAGCGCATACCCCCAGAAGGAAATAGGTAACTCGGCATCGCTCATCATAGATCGCACCATATTTAATAGGGTCCGATTCCTTCATTCCGATACACCATTGTGTTGTGGTGTATAAGGAGGAGTAAGCTGAGAGAGAATCCCATTCTCTTTTAGATAATCCAGAAAATCATTGCTCAAGTATTCTCCTCCTCGATCAGATCAAAGGATCTTAATACTTTTGCCCGTTTGGTTCTCTACTTCGTGCTTATATTCTCTGAATTTCTCAAAAGCTTCATACTTGTGTTTCAACAGGAACATATGCCCGTATCTAGAGAGATCGTCAGTGAATGTAATAAAGTAGGAAGAACCGTTCCTGGCATGTGTAGACATGGGACCACATACATCAGTATGTACCAGTCCTAAGAGTTCGGTAACTCTTTCTCCGTGTCCACTAAACGGAGCTTTGGTCATTTTTCCTTTGAGACATGAATGGCAAGTATCATAAGATGAAAATTCTAATGAATTCAAATATCCATTTTTATGTAACTTAGCTAGCCGTGTCTCATTGATATGGCCAAGTCTACAATGCCACAAGAAAGATTCGTTCATTTCTGAACTTTTTCTCTTGTGTGTGTTTTGTATATTGAGGACTGTATTCTGATTTAAAATGAATATGCCATTATGTAACGAGCCTGATGCAATCAACTTTTGATCTAGGAATATGTTCATAACATTATCCTTTACTACAAAATTATATCCTTCTTTACTTAATAAAGAAACTGATATAATGTTGCACATCATGTTCGGTATATAATAGCACTCATTTAGAATCAGTGTATTACGACTTGGCAATACAAGGTGATATTCGCCAACTGCTTTGGCTGTAATACTTGCACCGTTCCCTACTTGAACGGAATGATCACCTTTTCCCAGTTCTCTACCTTTACGTAGCCCATGTAACAATTTACATATGTGGGATCCTGATCCGGTATCTAAAACCCAGGACGTAGGGTGAACCGAGAAACATTTTTCAATAACTAACACACCTGAAGAAGATGCATCAACATGCATGTTCTTTTGGGTGGCGTGAGAATCCAGATATTCTCCTATTCCCTGTTCAGTCTTATAACTCTTATAAGAAAAAATGGGTCCAACGTTCCCCTGCTCAGTATAATAAGCGGGTTCAGTCAATACATCCATATTATTATCTTGATTATGGCCTGACATGGTCGCTACCTGGAGAGAGAGAGAAGAAAACACTTTAGCGTATGCTCTTGCAAGATTAGATTGGTTATTATCTTATCTAATCAGGATGTCTCCCACTGTTTTTATTAAATCTACCTTCAAACCCTAAAAGGTAAGATTAGCCGGGATTAATTACACCCTACAATTTCGTCAATCTTTCAGCCAGATCAGTGTCGGTACTTTGAGGGAGGTTCCTCGTGCTTTCGCACGGACCTAATTAAAGTAAACCTCGTTTTCCCAGAGGCGTAACCTCGTTAACACTTTTCTAGACACCTACTTGATCGACTAATTGTCCTGTGTAAAACTCTCCCAGGAGTAACTCTTACTCGCAGTGGGTATCGGGATCCAACTATCTCATAGAAGGTATGCAATCTCATTGTAAATTTCAACACTTGAAATTCCCGATAATATTTTGCCCCTAGCGATCTATGACCTTGACTAAGTCAACAAACCATAAATCGCAAGTCAAGTTCAACCCGTACATTTTTCGATTGAATTAAACCCACCCGTACGACCCTTGATTGAGTCAACAAGGCCGTGCGAATACCCTAATCCAATCACATCTCATGTTTTAGCAGATAAACACTACTTAGTAATTCCAATCGTAAGGAGCAAGTTCAACAAACATAGCACGAATACTAAATAATATCTATCTGAAATGACGGAGGGCTACGCAGGTTTTTTTCCAGAAAAACCATGAGCGTAATGAACTTGATATCGTCGTAAAATCATATGAAATTTTGAAATGGAGTGTTTTTGAGGCTTTCATTAGTTTTGCTAAAGAGGTCACTCCCGGTAAAGGGATCTCGGCTCTTTCCTCATCGAATAAGGTGCAAGACATATCATATATATCACTGTGCAAAGCAAAACTCTAAAAGTTATCAAAAGACAAACCGAGTTTTGTAGCATCTGCCAGTTTTGCTAAAGAGGTCACTCCGGTGAAGGGATCTCGGCTCTTTCCTCATCGAATAAGGTGCAGGGTATATCATATATACCACTATGCAAAGCAAAACTGTAGCTACCCTTTTTATAAAGTTTTGATTCTACAACATCTCTTAGGTTTCTTTTCCTTTTATTAATCTCATTAATAAAAAATCCCATCAGCTTATGCTTCCTAAGCATCATAGATAAATACGACGTACACTTATACCATCCGCATTCGCCTCGATGTCCCCTCGTGCACCGTTAGATTAGGTAACTAACGACAGAGCAGGGCAGGGCTAGTGCGGGTGTAAAACATAAGTAACGTCTATATAATATATCATATATATTATATACTGTATCCATCACAACATATCGAATGATCACATCACAGATATCGTAGCAGAAACATAGATATAATGTGGGATATACTAGGACGTCCATATTTAGTATTTAGCCAACAATAGAAAATACGGATTCCACAGTCGCGATGAATAGCCAAGCCCACACCCTGGACCCCTACGAGAGCGGCAAGCGACCCTACCAATTCTGGAGTTTAGGAGACCCGATCTCGACTCCTCGAGATGGCCTCCCACTGAACCCCAGAACCCGGTCATCTGTGCTCCCCTCCTTGGGTCCATCATAATGCGGAAAAGTAAATAATATACAACACTGGTGGCATCAACCTCAACCTGGAAGTGCCCCAAATAAAAGAATATTACATTACATTTGAATTTACATGAATGAAAATATAAAACTCTCATCTCACATAAAAAATCCCGGCTATTCAATCGCGACAATCCTGCACATCATATCTCAGCAACACATAATATCTCATATCATCAACGTAAGTAAGTATGCATACACCGATCGTCGTCGATGTATAGCAACGACAATCGGCAATACAACTACATACTACACTTACGGTCACAGAAAAGAAATTGTAAAACTACAATATTTGGAATCCACAATCACTTTAGACATCATAAATCCGAAATATCACATACTTCGCATTTCATGCCTAACTCTATGAATTCCACATATTGTATCAAATTCCAGATAAATAGACAGTATTAAACTTTTCGAACAGATAATCAAATACCCAAAATTTCCCAAATAGCTCAACACTTGAGCGGAGTTCAAATAATCCCAGAATATGTCACAGTAGTAGCGGTCCAGCCGTAGAAGGGTCAAGCCAACGCCTCACATGTGGCACGCCGTACTGCCCCAAACCCGAAGGTTCAAAAGGCAGTTCAAGACGGTCACATAATCGAGTTAAGGTTTGTTGTCTTCTAGAGGGTCCACCACAAAACTTGCACGCATTTGCGAAAGATTTAAACTCGAGAAAAGATTCAACACTTGAAAATTTTTCGTGTCGGGAAAAAGTGAGTTAATGATATCCGTTCGAACTTTTTAACAGTTTCTAAATATCCGGAAATAAAAACGAATTTAAATTTTCCGATCGAATATACGATTACAAAATAAACCCCAGAATACTCAACACTTGAGTCAGAATAAAAATACCCATAAAATATATATCACAGAAATATGAATTATTGTGCCAAAACGAGTCCTTGATTCCTTAATACCGCCGCGGTTCCGCGGCCTAAGCGAAGTATGGCCGCGGTTCCGCGGCGGTTTGTACGGATCAGGGGCTCGTTTTTCACAAAAGTTCTTATTTTTACATGCTGTATTTTTCAGGTATTTTTAATTCAGAAAAAACCCAGATTTTGAAAAATATCCAGAGAGGGGGTTAACTTTGTCGGTTTGGCTTCGATCGGAGTTTTAACTTCGTAAACACGTCGCCTAATGCTCTAGCTAGGCTCTGATACCACTGTAGAGTTCCTAGGCACACTTGTGAAGGTTTATAAAGCATCAAACATGCCCGAATAAAATTTTACATGTGCCGAACAACCCAAAGACGGGATCTTTGCTAGATTATTAGGGTTAAACATGCAAGATGATATCTTTAAAGCTAAGTGTGAGGGATTACAACCTTTGTAGTCCGCTCCTTCGCTTCACAAGCTCCGAGTAGAAGTCCCTTCGCCGCGATCCACGATCTCCCGGACTCAAGAGAGGCTCCACGACTCGAACGATCCATGCTAGCTTGAAGTGTTCCGATTCTCCGATGATCTACGTCGAAATTGCTATAACCCAAGTTTTCTCACTCTAAAAAGATGAACACCTTAATCTAATGGGCTAGATTAGATGAGGATGATGGAGTAGTATTTATGCTTTCTTTTTAATTCATTTTCTCACAAGAAATCATCACAAAAGAATTAACTAGTAAGCTTTTTCTTTTTTTGTTTTTTTTTTTTGTTTTTTGAACTCAAGAGAGAAGAAGATGATAATGAAAAAGATAATCCTTTTGTGATGAATAGAAGATAAAAGTATATGATTGATTATAGAACCATGGTCAAGTATGATAGGATAAAACTTGTAGAGAATAAACTAGAGTTAGGGTTTAGTTAGGTTAAGGATAAGTATCAACCATAATATCTTAACCAAGACAAAATAAAATCCTTCTAGAATGAACAAGAAGAAGCTAACCCTAATCAAACCCTAATCCCTTTTTATCATCCTTAAACATGTTTTATAATAAATCATATCATGTCACAATAATATATATCACATATATATTATATATTTGCAACAAAAGAAAATAATACATTTAACATATATCGCATATATATCAATGTATTAATCCGGTGAGAAAATGAAATAATAAAGCGAGCCAATATTAGATAATTTAATACAATATATCATATATATCATTATACATTAAATTATCGGATCAACACTTGATCCAACGATCCGGCTATATCGAATATAACCGACTAATATATCATGTACCGATTCATCGAATCAACACTTGATCCGATGTCCCGATTCATATCTAAATATCTCAAGAATATAATACGGTATCTCATATCGCATTATCCTCGGTCCTGCACATATCACATATGTGCCTCTACTCCGTTTTGCCTGAGCCAAGAAACCTCTGTGTAGGACTCTAAAGAATCGTCAATACGCCGGTAGCAGGTGATGATCATATCAAACACCCATAAGCTGCAAGCGGTCAGCTAAACGTAACAGCCACCCAGGTATTGAGCGATCAGAAAATCAACAAGCTAGCCTTTCCGTTCTCCTGTGAATCCAATCAGTAACACTCACGTACAGTCCGGTCTGTTCGTCTGATATGTCGCATATCAAGTCTAGGGGTGGTATACGTCATACCCCAGTAACCGATAAGTCGTGTCGATGTGAGGCTCATAACAGGTAGAGAAACTACTGGTAACACTTACCAGTATATCTCTATATCAGCCCTGGCCAAGGACTTCCAGTTATAGCCAATCGAACACTGCACGACATCAACTCCCTATACCGGGAGAGACGAATCCCCTCCTATCGCTCATTGCCTCCATGTGATTCGGGACTGTACCCAAAAGCCACCGTTTTTCACGCCCTCTTGGACGTGGTAAGGTGGAAATCAAAACACAGTGGGAATCACACAAGACTCTATGACGATATCGGGTCTACAGACTACCCTGTACCAGTGTCACCGGAGAACTGCCATCTGACGTGTGGTATATCACCAACTGGGAGTTCTCGACGAGTCCGTCCAGTGTACCCAGTCTTCACTGAGCACCCGTACACCATCTTTGATGTCAAACACTGATGGATATGGGATCATCCATCGCCCATCATATGGGTCAAGATGCGTATACGCTAGTCTACTCTGGTGTATCGATGCCCTGTCTCGATATACCCTCGACTAGGAACAGTTATAGGATGTACTCATCGACTACCGTGGCCCCACTAGTATGATCCCATCATAATCCCAGTAGTCGAGTACATATCCTAAGTGCTTTATCAACATGTGAGAGAAAGACAATAAACCAATACAAGTCAACATGTTAAGATAAAGTGAAACCAAATAGCATACTATCATGACGAGCAAGAAAGTCCTCTCTGTATATATCCAAGCATCCATCATAATATACATCATATGTACAATAATGGACTCTAGGGCATATACATAACTAACAAACTGATATTCTAGAAAATGGGTATTACGAGAAACAAAAACCTTTTGTTCCTCTGCGTAATAGAATAGATATCCCCTGGAGTTCTTTGGATATCCCACAAACTTACATAGTACTGATCGTGCCTCGAGTTTTTCCGCATGCTGCTTTTTAACATAAGCCGGACATCCCCAAATCTTTAGATACTGAAGATAGGGTTTCTTCCTACTCCACATCTGATATGGTGCGGTAGGCACAGTCTTGGTGGGAACCTGGTTCAAAAGATATGCAGCTGATTCTAGTGCATATCCCCAGAATGATCGCGGTAACTCAACGTTACTCATCATGGAACGAACCATATCTAATAGGGTTCGATTCCTCCTTTCCGATACACCGTTATGTTGTGGTGTGTATGGAGGAGTAAGCTGAGAGAGAATTCCATTCTCTTTTAAGTAACCCAGGAACTCGGCACTTAAGTATTCACCACCTCGATCAGATCTCAGTGTCTTTATACTTTTGCCTGTTTGTTTTTCCACTTCATTCTTGTATTCTTTGAATTTCTCAAAGGCCTCGGATTTATGCTTCATTAAGAAGACATATCCATACCTAGAGAAATCATCCATAAAAGTAATGAAGTAGGAATAACCACCTCACGCATGTGTAGACATTGGACCGCACACGTCACTATGTACGAGTCCTAAGAGCTCGCTTGCTCTTACTCCGTGTCCAGTGAACGGAGTCTTTGTCATCTTTCCTTTGAGACAAGATTCACAAGTAGCATAAGATTGATATTCGAACGGATTCAAATATCCTTCTTTATGTAACTTAGTCAACCTTCTCTCATTGATGTGACCTAGTCTACAATGCCATAAGAAAGCCTGATTTATTTATGGAGACTTTCTTTTAAGAGTGTTTTGGACATTGAAAACCTGAGCTTGACTTAATACGTATATACCGTTATCTAATGTACCGGACCCAATCAGAACTTGATTTAGGTGGATGTTAACTACATCGCTTATGAATGTAAAATCATATCCCTCTCTCGAAAGTGAGGACACTGATATGATATTACAAGTCATAGTAGGTACATATAAACAGTTATGTAAAATCAATATATTCCCACTTGTCAAACCTAGGCGATATTCTCCCACGGATTCAGCGTTCACTGTCATTCCGTTTGCAACTCTGAGAGACCAATCACCTACCTTTATAACTCTACTGTTTCTCAAAGCATGCAATGAATTACAGATATGAGATCCTGCTCCAGTATCTAGTACCCAGGAAGTAGAGTTTATTGACATACAGTCTTCAATTACAAATACACTTGAGGCTGAAGCCACAACATGCTTCGTATCCTGGCTACTGGCTTTAAAAGCCCTGCAATCTTTCTGCCTATGCCTAATCCCATAACAATATGAACGTCCCTCTTTTACTATATCCTGTCCCGAAACTTTTGCCCTTCTCTTTCCTTCTACTTCCCTGGTTTCCTTCAGGATAGAAGGTAGAGTGTCAAGACCCGCAAGGTACGGAACGTGACTGGCACTTAAGTTTACGAAACGTTTCAAGACGTCCGTAAAATAAGTAAGCCAAAGCCCAGAAAACCAAAACCAAATAAGCAAAAGAGTGAAGAGAACCCAATCAATTGAAAACGAGTTTATCAAATAAGTCATATAAAACCCTTTTTAAAAACAATATCAATTTTTCCGAAAATTTCGGCAGAGTCTCCTTTGTAAATACTGGCCCCCAAAATGGGTACAACAAAAATATATATGAATCCAACAAATAAGGCATCCCCAAGCGGGAGCTAGCTCTTCGCCACAAGGCGGTCACAAATCCCACGCAATATAAAGCAACAACATGCGAAATAATCATAATGAAGCATAAGAAAAACAGCATGTCGACTCAAGTGAGCTCGACCCCAAAATACAGCATAAAAGTCCACAAACCTCACAGTCTCATCTCTAGGTCAATATACAATAATACTGGTAGATACAGTAGATGGAGTACTCTAGATACAAAGAATATACAAGGTGGTACAAAAATAATGATATAACCCACCTAAGAGCAAAACCTCGAGTCCAGGCAAAGGAGGCAAAAGAAACAAGTGTGCCCGCCGCTACTGTACTGACGGAGCGGACCTGCAAAAGGCTGTGGCACAACGGGGGTGAGTTGCCAACTCGTGAGTAATAAATAACATCTACACAGGCTATCGAAAGCATGCACACAAGTATCCTAGCATCTAAAATACAGGTAAGGCAGGACATAATAGCAGGTAGGTATGCAATATGAATATACTAGCATGTATGAATGCAATGCGAATCAACTCGTGATCTGGATGTGTAAGTATAAGAAATCATGTTTTTTCCCTTTAAGAATCTCTTTTGAAATACCAGCACAATACCAATAGAATCAACAAGAACCTGTGTCCAGCAACGACACCTCAAAACTATCACAAATCTCATATATCCATGTCATCGTATCTCTGGCCTCAGCCATCCGGCTGACCCAGCTCAATATCAAAATCTCATCATCTCGCGGCCACGGTCGGGATCCTCTGGATATCCGCCGTGCCCAACAGTCACCGGTAGGTAATCCGTCCCCTGCCAGGCTCAACGTCAACACCACATTCATCTTGCCCCGGGGTACCATACCGGGCCCACCATGTACCCGTGACGGTTCCTCCACTCCTCGACACGGATCTCGAAAACCACAGCAAACTCATGGTGGACGACACTTACATCACTAGAAAACCGCAATTTACATATTTTAAAAATATAATAAGTTTAGAAATTTTGTGGCTTTCCCCCGAAATCCAGAAATATCATAAAATCTCAAGAAATCCTCATAAGTGCATATGTCAATGATGATGAATGCATATGGTATCAATAATTAAGCTACGATGTATGATTAATAGACTAGGCATGAACAAATAATATGATGAGGTACATGCACATGAATAGCAATCCTACGATTTCATTTTAAGAAATTAAAGGCAATAGCACAGGTTTAAGCATCAATTAGTAAAAGGTTTCAAATTATAGGTTATCTAGTGTGGTGGCATGGCAATTACCAGGGCGTGTGTGTAAGCATGAACAGTGCTCGTGCTGCATATAAAAACCCTGGCAATGGTGCAGGTGTCCTATAAAATGGGTTCGCATATGAATGTCAATATAAGGCATGGATGCAGCAAATAATCATATAAGTATTACACCCCTAATTACTAACATCACTGAGAATCTTTTAAGTTACTAAAACTATCGGGCGACTTGCTCCATCCAACGATAGTCCCCCGTAGATGTTACATCTACTCACCGGAATCCCTAGCTAGTCACGTCCAATCACCGCTTTCCCTTTTCGTGCCGCGTCTGACGTCTCCGCGACCGAACCTGGAATTACATCAATACCAAACATAAGGTTACATATCAGGAACGACGCAAAACCCAAACGAAGATACTAACGTTCACAAGCTAGGTACAACGTGCACAGGTGCGCGGAACGCACGCGAAAATCGTAAAACTAACTAGAATCGTCGATTTGGTCGCCCGGAAAATCTAAAACCCGAACACTCAAAAATCCGCACTCACACATCCTAAAAGTCATAGGATACGCTAAAAATGTCATCAAGACATCGCAATTAATTCATCACAATATTTTAGTAAAAACTAGTAAGCACTAATTTGCAATTTGGCACAAACATCGAAAACTAGCGACAAAGTTAACACAATCCAACACAACAATCCAAACTAACCCACTAGCTAGCCATTACACTAATTTTAAACCATTAACTATGCATCAAACCATAATTCCAACACAAACCCTTCTCTTGATTTTTGGCAATTAGCAACAACAATGACAAATTCACACAAGTTAACTTAGATTAGCATAACATCAAGCCACTTAAGCAAAGTAACCATTTAGGTTGGTTAAGTAAACAACTAGATTAATTAAAAAGATTTAATTAACTAAAACATGGTTTCAAGAAACCCTAGTTAACTCAACCATTAACTTTAAAAAAAACTAGATTAGGATTAACACTAAAATTAACACTGAACAACTAGATTAAAGAATTCTAACCATATCAACTTAAAAGAGTAGAAATTATACCTCAAATTTTTATAGATCTAGAAAGAAGAATTTGCCTCAATGATGGCTTCATAGCACCAAGACCCAAGTTATAAAACCCAAGGTGAAAGGAATAAGGAATGGGAATTAAGTTGTGAGATTAAATTTTTGATTTTTGGAGCAATATTTTGATGAAATTTGAGAGAGAAAGAGAAGAGGAAATGGGGGGGGATTTCCTGCAGATTTTCGGCCAGGGGAGAGGTGAGGGATGGGGGTGGGTGTTGTGAGAAAATTCCTAAGTCAACCCTCTCAAATAATGTACACAAACTTTCAATTTAACCCCTTTTTAAAACCTTTTTAAAACACACCATTTCCTCACATGCCTTAAAGTCAAAAGAGGCAAGGAAATTTTCTGGACCTGATCATGGTGGGGCCGGCCTAGGGCTGAGTGAAGAGAGAGAGGGGTTTACAAAAGAAATTTTATGCAAAAAGACCCCCTACAAGTCCAAAATTGCAAGTTTTAGCTTAAAATTCAATAAATTTCGTTTTCTATAATAAAAATTAGTTAAAAATCAAAATAAAATACTAAAAATTTATGTTACAACTAGATTTTAATTAACATAATTTTAAAGATTAAAATTATCCCAGAAAAAATTGTATTTATTGCTAATTTAATGTATTTTCTTACCGGCTTAAAATAATATTAAAAATTGAAAAATTAGGGAAAAATTTTAAACGACCAGAATTTCATAATTAACTCATTTTCTACTAAAAAATAGCAATTACCTATCCAAATTAGGTATAATTAGTCCTAAACTGCAAAATAACAAAAAAGACGGTTTTCGGAAAAATACCGAATTTTCACCGATTTTCAGGAAAACACCAAAACGACTTTTCAAGGCGTTACATAGAGACTGTAGAATCAAGTCAGTATCTGACCCGTTTCCCAACGTGGTCTGCGGGTCCTGGAGCTTATCAATATAGCTAGTCATTGTAAGGACGTTGTCCCCTACAGATGACCCGTCAGCCAACCTCGCTTGAATTAATTCGTTCGGGGTCTCATATCTTGAGATATGATATTGCTCTCCATATAAATCTTTGTTATGGAGAAAGATGGAAACTAAGTCCATCTTTTCATGCTGCTTCTGGTATACACCATCAACTGAAGCTAACACGAGGCACTTGGCTTTCGCTTTATCTTTTTCCCTTGTCTGACGGATATCCATATCCGCGACAGTGGAAACTGGACCTGGGACGACGGGATCTTGAGTAGTAATAGGGTGGTCCAGCTTGTCATACGCAATGGACATCTGGACAGACTTCTGCCAGTCATATAAGTAAGATTTAGTCAATTTGTTATCTAGATGTAACCTATGTGTGGTCACAAGGTCGCTGCAATTTAAGAGAGAGAAGAAAATACTATTAGCATGATACTCTTGCAAGTTTAGAGTGGTTTTTAATTTATCTAAACAGGATGGCTCCCACTGTTTCTCGAATCCCTCCTCAAACCATAAAAGAAGAATTAGCCAGGAGCATTCTCACCGTACAATTCTTGCTTAACCGTTCAGCCAGGTCAGTGTCGATATTCCGAGGGAGGTTTTCCAATGCTTTCGCGAAGTTCCTTAATTAAATAACCTCTTTTCTCTGGGGGGGCGTAACCCCGCTGACACCTTTCTAGGCACCTACTTGGTTTATAGCATTGATCGTTAAGTGATGAATCTCCTGATAAGTAGCTTGTACTCACAGTAGGATCGGGATCCAAAATATCATCGTATGATAATGTTGAAGGAATCCTACCAACATTCATCAAACTCCAAAATGGTATGCTCTCTCTGCAAATTTCAGTTTCTTTAGAAATTCCCGATATAAATTTTTGCCCGATGCTCTTATGACTTTGACTAAGGGCCAAATATGTCATAAGTCACATGTCAAGTTCTACCCATCATTATCCAGGTTAATTTGAACCCACCCGTACATTCTCTTGACTAAGGGCCAAGAAAAGTAATACGACTGTTCCAAACCAACGCATCTATCTATTCAACAAATGAATACCCTTGCAGCTACCAAACACTATGTTTTGACTAAGGGCCAAATATACATAGCTTGAATACTACTGAATACCCAAATGAAATGACGGAGGGCTACGAATGGTTTTGGCAAAACCGTGAATGTAGTGAACTTGATATAATCGAAGGAACCTGATACTTTTTTTAAAAGGAGTGGTTAAAGCTCCGCAATTAAAAATTCTGATCTTTTTAAAAATAACCGAGTGGTTTCTTTTAAATTTGTTCCAACGACTTAACTTTGGTTTATTTTCTTTGCATTATAATAATGCGTCCCATCATTCTATCATTGCAGAAAACAACAAAAATACCACATCCTGTTATGCCATCCGCATTCGCCATGGAGTCCCGTCATCACCCGTTAGGTTACTTAACTAACGACAGAGCGGGGGCTGGGCTAGCGCGGGTGTAAAACATAAGTGACGTCTAATAGCTATCATATATAGATATTGTACATTCGTCAGACGCAATAATAAGTATTCCAGATCACAGATGAACTTTATTGGATTTATTAGCAATCCGCATTTGCTTTGAGCCTGCAATAAAAGACGGATTACACAGTTGTGATGAATAGCCATTACCCCACCCTAGACCCCTACGGGTACGGTAAACTACCCGCCAAGTACCCGAAGTGAAGCGGTCTCCCTCAACAACGTGAGTAGGCCACTAAACACTTCAACGTACCCGGTAGTTTGTGTACCCCGCCTTGGGTCTATCCTAGGAGCAAAAACAGTAAAAAGAAATAATACAACGGTGGCTACAACCGCAACCTGGATGTGCCCCGCAAAAGAATATTACATCAAATTACATTTACATCGAATGAATGAATATTAAACCCATCTCAAACCCCGGCTAATCATCACAACAGTCCAACACAGTTCATATACACAAACAGTAAACATTACATAAATGTGCAACCCCCTGCCAAATGACATACTAGCAGTCAGGGGAGGTTTACGAACACATTAAACATTACAGATAAAAACCCAATTAGCAAATATCTTAGAATATCGATCGATAACCATATTCCGTGTTTACCCCAAAAGCCAACCAGCAAAGAAGCAACCTGGGTAGAAACAGAACATACAGGAACACAAAAACCCAAAAATTATGAATTACTGTGAAACTCCGAGTCAACTCGGCATTGACTCGGCGGCGGATCCGCGGCAGAAGCTCTCTATTGCCACGGATCCGCGGCCATTTTACCGAGTCACTGGCTCGTATTTTCCCATAACTCATATATTTCTCTGCTGTGAATTTTAAGGTATGTCAAATATTTTTTCAGACAAGTTTAAAATTAACAGAAACTAGGAATATCCAGGGTTTTGTTTTCGTGTTTTCCGTCGATCGAACTTCTAACTAGTTGCTAACAAGCTAGTAATGGTTTAGTTGGCTCTGATACCACTGTAAGTCCATGTCACGCACCCCACGAACTTGCGGGAAGGCGGAATATATGAAAAACGATTATCAAAGCTTCGTAACACGGACTTTAGCGCATGAATCGTTTCTAAACCATTGCTATCTAACTACAAGAGGTTTAACTACTCGGATACAAAGTTATACCTCACGTTACTTGTCCTTCGGGTCTTCATCGCGGTCCTCCACTCCTCGTAGGCTCCTTGGAACATCGGCACCTCAACGGCCTCCTTGAATCAAAGACGATCCACCCGAAAGCTCCTACGCCAAGCTTAATCTCAAACTTGAGATAACTAGGTTGCTTAAAGTTCTAATCTAAGCTACCTAGGGGATATAGAGTGAGCTTAGGGATGTATTAGTCTAGCTAACCCTTGATCTCAACTCATGAAAGGTTAGGGTTAGGGTTTGAAAAGAGAGTGAGCTTGATGAGAGAGAAGGTGAGAATGATAATGATCATGAAAAAGCTTCTCACTTGAATATATGAAACATTATGAATTATCAAATAAATGATTATTCACCATGCTTCATTAATTCAATATGAGTGATTCACTATGTGAGTCATTAAGCAATAAATGATGCATTAATGACATAGTGAATCACACAAATGAGTCACAAATTTCATTTAATGCAATGCCACCTTACCCCCCCCCCCAAGTCACCACTCTTATAGAAGCTTCCCGACAAATTACAAGAACACCCCTCCAATCCGTGAAAACATGGAAAAACTTTAGACTGTATAAATCCTATAACCCGATACTAGAATCTGGCTTAAACCAAAGCCGGCTAGTAAAAACTGTCCGAAAAGTCGTACGTGCGTAAACACACGTATGCATCCGAACCCTTATCGTAAAACCATACGACCTCTATATCGTTTCGCCTGGAGCAGGGAAACTCTCTGTGTGGGACTCTAAAGACTCGACACTACGCTAGTAGTGGGTTTAACCGCAGACCGCAAGCGGCACTAGCTGTACGTAACGGTCCCCAGGTAGATGTCGATAAGAAGGCCGATGAGGAAAACCATCCGAACTCCTACTGAGCTTGATGTGACAATCTCCGTACAGTCCGGTCTGTTCGTCTAAGACTATCGCATATCAAGCCTAGGGGGCGGCAAGCGTCAGTCCCCTAATAGCTGTATAAGTCGTGTCGGAGCGAAGCCCATTACACCCTGAGAAGCTACTGGAACCTACCAGTATATCTCGCTTGCCCTGGCCAGGGACTTTGCGTAATGGCTCTCTGACACAGCGCGATATCAACTCCCAATACCGGGAGAGACGAATCCTATCTAACCGCCACTGCCTCCAAGTGCTCGGGACTGCACCCAACTGCTACCTGTTTGCACGACTCCTTTGAGCCGTGGTAGGGTAGCAATCAAAGAACAGTGGGACACACTCGAGGCGAAGTAGCAGTGTCAAGTCTGCGGACTATGCTGTACTCATGTCACCTGGGAACTGTTAACTGACGATGGGTATAATACCAACCAATCAGTTCCCCGGCGAGTCCTGTCCGGTGTACCCGTAACCTAACGAGCACCTGTATACTATCTCTAGTACGACGTACTGATGGCTGTGGGACAGACCATCTCCCCAACAGGGATGAAAAGCGTATACACTTAGTCTACTCCGGAATATCGATGCCCTATCTCGATAATCCAACGACCAGGGACCTGTATAGGATGTTGCTTACAGACTACCCAGCCCCCACTAGTGTGACTGCCATCACGACGCTGGTAATCAAGCAAAGATCCTATGGGCTCTACTAATATGTATAAGTGATACGTTACAAGAAACATATGCACATATTAAAGTAGACTCAAACCAAGTAGCATACTACCATGTTTAGCAAGACTGTTATATACAACTGTGAATATCCCAAGCTTCTATTAAGTAATATACAACCTAGTATGATACAATAATGGACCCTAGGGCATATACACTAACAAGGTCTAAGTTTGAGAAGTTATAGGTATGTGAATAAAGTAGAGAACCAGGTATTGCAAGTATCGGGATTCTTCAAGGTGATCGAAGATATAGATACTTGTGAATGGTATTCAGTTGATAGTAATGATTAAGAGAACTTTCTTCTCTTTCAGGTTCTCATAGTTGGAAGCACTCCTAAGTTGAGTAATGCTGATCAGCCTCTCTCTATTTAGTTGACATGCACTGGAGACAGCTGCATGATTTGAATCTGGTTCAATTAAATCAGTACTTCTTTTTCTGTATTGGATATAGAACAGTTCATATCTTAACGAAGTTAAGGTACGGGGAGTTGTCCGGCTTATGCTTAAAACCAGACTCTGGATAACTCAAGGCACGTTTCTGTAATGGCTGTTTGTGGGTTGACCCGGGCTATGACGAGGGTTGACTTTCTACCATCTGGAAGATCAATAGTGATATTGTTCTTGACTCGCCACAGTTTTAATAAAAATGGATTTTTTCAGAAAACAGTAGTGGGAGTATGGTAGAACTGGAAGTGATTCCAAAACCGCAAACGATTACTGAAAATTTGATAAGAACCTAAAGATTCAATCTGGTTTGACATTCCATTGGCCACTCCGCAGATATGGTGGGTAACCTCAGGCACTCCAGAGGTACTTCGGTATGCTCAAAGACGGTGACAGTGAGGTTCTTGTTTACCCAGACTTGCCAATGCTGTTGTTCCAGACTGTGAGACCCAGCAGGAGGATGAGTATAGCGTCGTTCTAAACTAGCTTTAGAAGCGTATGTGTATATGACTCTGCCAGAGGGTTGTCGTAGTCAGTGGGAGCAGCGGAAGCATAGTGGACAAGTGGCTTATGTCTATTTATAGACTAAAGCGGATATAGCAGAGATAGACCATCTATTTCTGATGTTACAATCATAGGTTTGACTTCATCAGAATAGGGGATGGATCTGTTAAGAAGGTAGTAGGGTGTGATGTCCTGGTAATTGGATGACATACACTGAGTAGGAAGTGAAATTCCTATACTACGATCGGTTATACTTTGGTTGTCACACAGTGGTTTCTCCATATAGGATTTGGATATTATATCATATATTCTGGTTATTAGATCTATGGTTTTAGATCTAGATTTGGGTAGTTTCCCAATCTGGGTATTTAGACAGCATTCTAAAGGTGTTTTAGAATGGACGACTCATGGCATGGTAGTGTACCTGCAGGTGATAGAGTCACCCTCTCTAAAGGTGTCTTACAGACTAAAGGGGAGAGGGATGTGCATGATTGGCAGATCACTTGCTTAGGCAATTGAGTCAATCATGAGATGTCAAGTACCACACCAGATGTTGTTTTTGCCCTAGATGCAATAAGTTGATATTAATCCTATCCTGGAGAAACGTTCGGAAGCAGTTTTAGAACATAAGTGGATGTTCTAGGGATATGATAACGACAGCCTCTTTCCGGAGACGGTTGTCATTCCAGGCTTCCAAGGTGACCTGGATGACAGAGTGACTGTCAGAGTTATAGTTTTCCCTCTGACGAGGGGCAGTATTTTGTCCAGGTGGATACTGAGGGAGGCATGGCGCAGGATACCGATTGGTTTCAGTTGACGATACTGATTGGTTTCAGTTGACGATACAGTCTGTCAGAGTTATGAACTAGGTCTCATCAGATATCCAGACATATTCTAAGACAGGTATTGCTCATTTCGGGAGATGGCTTTCTCCGTGAACTTGAGATAAAGAGAGACATAGAAAGAAACATTAGAGCGGATCCACTCACTGAGGCTATTCCTTGAACGCATTAGTTTCGCAAGCGGGTTTTGTGAGACTGATTAGTAGAGGAGTTGGGTGTTTGGTATCACACGGGCTTTGAGTATGCGACATCGCAATAATTAGCCTTGAGTGCAAGTGGGAGATTGTTGGAGATAGTGCCCTCAGAGTCAATTATTGGATCACAGGCACGTGATTGCAATGATTGACAGAGGACCTATACCGTTAGAACAGTCTTACTCAAAATGATAGTATGCTATCTGGTTTATCTTTATCATCGTGTACTGTTTAAGGTGACCTTACAGGTCACTATTGCACGTTGATAGAGCCCTTAGGATTCTTTCTTGACAGCCAGCAGTATGATGGCGATCATATACATGGGAGCTGGGGTCTATAAGCACATCCTTAAAAAGTCCCTAGTCGTGGGAGTTTTCGAGACAGGGCATCGATACTCCAGAGTAGACTAGTGTATACAGTCGAGACCCCGACGAGGGGCGGTGGCCGGTCTCACAAGCCACTGGTGTCAGTTGGTTCACCTAAGATGTATACAGGTGCTCATTGGGTTATGAGTACACCGTACAGGACTCGCCGAGAACATGCTAGTTGGTCTTATACCAGACGTCAAATAGCAGTTCCCTGGTGACATGTGTACAGGTTAGTTCATTGACCTAAGATCGTCATTTGTCTCGTGTGAGTTCCCACTGTACTTTGATTACTACCCTACCACGGCTCAAAGGAGTCGTGCAAACAGGTTTTAGTTGGGTACAGTCCTGAGCCACATGGAGGCAGTGAGCGGATCTGCAGGGGTTCGTCTCTCCCGGTATTGGGGGTGAGGTCGCGCTGTGTCTAGGAGAGCCATTACACAAAGCCCTCGGCCGAGGCAGGAGATTTACTGGTAGGTATTCCAGTAGTATCTCAGGGTGTTCTGGGCTACACTCCGACACGACTTGTACTGCTTTTGGGGGTCTGACTTTTACCAACCCCCTAGGCCCGCCATGCGATGCTCATAGACGAACGGACCGGACTGTACGGATATTGTCACTGACAGGCTCAGTAGGGTGTCAGGATGAGTTCGCTCATCGACCTCCCTTTTGGTCAATACCTGGTAGCTCGTTACGTACGGCTAATACCTCTGACGTGCTAGTGGTTAAATCCACAGCCAAAGTATTGACGAGTTTTTAGAGTCCCCCACAGACAGTTGCTCAAATTTCGGGCGAAACGCTATAGAGGCCGTATGGAGATATGGCAGGATTCGATCAGATACGTGCGGTATTGCACGGATCATGATCGGACGGATAATACTAGCGGGCTTTGGTTTAAGCCGGATCCTAGTATTGTACAGTGTAGATTTTGTCTCTTTGCATTTGTATTCGGTCGGAATACAAATGCGGGTATGTATATACGGTCGCGGGGTTTTCCTGTAATTTATTACGGGATCAGTTTTTTGAAGTTGCCAGTTTGTATTCCGTTTCGGCCAGTTATTCTTTGTTCCTTCCTGGCCGGATTTTTCTGATGGAGGGGCTAATTTGCAAATGTGCAAATTAGCAATTGTGGAGGGGTTTATTTGTAAATGAAGGATTATGATGGTTCTAGCATCTTTGCTTTTTCTTGCATCATTGCTTGTATTAATGGTGAGGAGATTGAAGGGTTATTTGATGTGAGGTTCACTTTTGGTTTATGATCACCCATTTTCCTTTTACTACACTCACCTCCCTTCATGGATTTTTCTCACTCCCAATTTTTGAGAGAGGCCGGCCACTACTAGGAGGAAGAGGGAATTCATTTTTTTGGTGTGGGAAAATTAGTTCATCTCATTTTCTCTTTTCCTTACACCAAAAATCCCAAAGCTCATTTTCCTCTTGCTCATTATTCTTCACCTCCATCATTATGGCAACTTCAACCCCAATAGAGACAAACTATTCTACATTAGCCTACAGCATTTCTTGGACACGTCGGCTCACCAACTTCGTGCCCGATTTGCCTCGGTCCAGAGGTGGGAGCCCATAAAAGAACCCGGCGATGTGGTGCCCGTTCCGACGAGGAGATGAAGACCGGAGATTCCGCGAGGAGATCGAGATGGAGGCCGAAGACTGAAGGACACGGATCGCTCGGTATAGCATTCTATCCCATCTCTTGTTAGCTAGTATTAGGTTAATGGTTACGATCCGGGTTTTAAGCATATGATAGCGCCGGTTTTCTAGTTGTGAAAAATTTTCGTTTCCGCATTTTGGCCTCGGAAAGACGGTCGGGGCGCTACCGTAGTCCTACAGTAGGTACCTTCGCGTGGAATTCAAGACGACGGAGCGTTGCGTCATCGACTTCGGCAAGCTGGAAGCAAAGTGAGTAAATCTATATCTACGGGGGAAGTCGGGTGGATGGCGTATAGCACCCCGGCAAAGTTTTGGTAGAAACCGATTTGTAGCATATGGTTAAGAAAACCTAGATTTGGAAACTAGGGTTAGAGTTAAAGGATTGTTAGTGAAACCATATTAGAAATTAAAGGATAGTTATAGTGTTTTGATACGACTAATATGTGATGTCGGGATTTGAGGATGACGTTTGACGATATTGCCGTTTAGGGTACTATAAGACTAGATAGCCGACGTAATGTGTCATCCGAACCATTCTTATTTCCAAACTGAAGAATCGTATGTATCTTTTAAACAGATACCTTGAGGGACGTTACGGATTTTCAAATGATATATTTTTCTTTAAAAACACCGTAGCCCCTACTTTCAAAACTACGATTCGCATCTTTCAAAAACGGTTTGTATGGTTCGGGTGTGTATGTTAGATTAGATACGTATTCTTATAGTAAAGGTAGAATGTATTTATAAAATTGACTTTATGTGGGATATAAATTCGATGAAAAGAATATATGACGTGATATGATGATTTTATGATATGTTAGTATACGGATGCGAGTCGATTGAGATGATTGATACCCTGCCGGCCCCCTGATATGAGATTGTTGCGGATGTGACCTGGGACATAGGTATATAGAGATATTTATATATGTTGTGAATCGTGAGTGATAGCCGTACGAGACGTTAGATCCGCACCCTCCTCGTCTTATAGGTTGATAAGACCCCTGATAGCTTAATGCCGCCGTACGATGATTTTCCGTACGTGATGAGTTTGATTTGATGTTTGATCCATACCCTTGACTAGAGGATGCCGTACGATGGATTATACAGTATGTGATGTTGTGTGGCTAGATGCCGATTGATAGATTCACCGACTCGGTCATGTTAGATACGTATACCCGTCAGTATTTGCATATGATTTACCTTATGTTGCATTCATATTAGTCTCATTGCATTGCTTATACCTATGCTAGTACACCTGCACCATTATCGATGATGCGTATGTTACACTTACACAGATTTGCCGGCTCACACACTTCATCATCGATAATTGCCATGTCACCACACAGTAGGATTGTCGCATCATGATATGACTTTTCACACAATTTACTTGCGTATATACCCACTTGCGTACATACATATTGTACACCCATACTTGCGTACATACACATATGCACCTTTATACGATGTTGCATTTGATTTCGGAGTTTTGGGAACCGCAGGATATATTTAAAAACTGGATTTATTTAAAAGAGCGGTTTTCCCCTGATATGTGCATATTATTGTTCCATGTTGCACGATACACGGATATGCTTACATTCCTATCATATGTCGCATACATCATGCTTTATGATTTTACGCATTGAAATATGCTGTTTTCATGAGATTTTTGGATTTGAGAACCGTGGTGATTTCAAAAGAAAGTATGTATTGTTTTAAAAACTCGGTTTCTCTTGATATGATATTTCAGTGCGTCCACCATGCGTTTTCTTGGTTCTGAGACGTGTAACATGTGAAACCCGATTCAAGGAGGTAGATGATCCGTTTGCAGGTTCATGGTGGACCAGGTATGGTTCCCCGGGGCGAGAATGTTTTTCGTGGCGTAGACGATGAGCCTAGCAGGGTGGCGAGTACCTACCGGTGATTGGTTGGACCTGGCGGTTATCCGGAGGATGCCGATTGGAGTCGAAAGATGGACATGGGTCGACCCGTACTGCCGGAGCCCGAGGGCCGATCACGCAAACGGAGCCCAATATATATATGGATTTACGTGTCGATACTGGACACGGGTTTCATGATATTTCAAGTGTCGATGCTGGACACTTAGGTTCCATGATTTTGATGTGTCGCGAGGGACACACGTTGATTTATATCCTCATATTTTCATGCATATGCTTTTATGATATATACATACATTGATTATATGGTTGAACGAGATCCACATGCATACATACATTGATTATATGGTTGGACGAGATCCACATGCATACATACATTGATTATATGGTTGGACGAGATCCACATGCATACATACATTGATTATATTGTTAGATGATATCCACATGCTGATTGACATTGATATTAGTGTTGGCACATATACAGACCCGGTCACCCTAGATATCATAGTATTACCTTTATGTTATAGTTGACCTAGGAGTCATTGTTTATTCGATTTCTACTTGTAGATGTTTTTCTATTCACGAGTTGGCAACTCACCCCCGTTGTGCCACAGTTCTTGCATGTTGACTGCACGGATCAGTAGCGGCATCGCTGGCACATAGCTACTTTTGGGTGGTTTGCTTGGTAGGTGGGACATTTGTATCATACCCACTCTTGTATTTATATTTCATATTGTATCTAGTCAACTCCATCAATTAAAACTAGTATTTGTATAAGTAATGAGACTAAGTGAGATTGTGGTTGCGAGACTTAGAGCGAGGGGTTTTCCGCTACTTGTGGTTTTGATGCCTTGCTTATTTCTTTATCTTTTGTGATGAATTTCGCCGTTGGGCGTCGTAAACTTATATTTATGCTTGCGTGGTTGTGGATCCGCCGATTGGCGAAGAGCTAGCTCCCGCTTGGGGATGCCATTATTCTTGTTATGTATTTGTGGTTTTGGATCAAAATATACAAGGGAGGTGCTGCCCAAATTTTTAAAAGACGAAACACGTTTTCAAACTAGTAAATTTCACTTGCATTTTCATGTTCCTTTTCTATGCATTAAGAAAACTTGATTTCATTATATCTTTATTTTAAAACTTCACCTCCTTTATTTTCTTAAAAAGGTTTAGATTTCTGGGTTTCAGCTTACTTGAATTACGTTACGCCTTTAGCCTTTAGACGTTGCGTGATTTAAGTGCTGATTACGAGCTAATATTTCGGGTCATGACACATTTAAGGATTTGCTTATAGACTGCCCAGTTCTCACAAGTGTGATTGCAACAATAATCCTGGTAGTCATGAATCTTATGGGCTCTATCAACATGTAATAATGATCTGTAATACCATATAATACATGTACATAATGATAGAGATGAACCATATAGCATACTATCATGTCGAGTAAGACTATTCTACCCGTATAGGTCCTCCCTCAAGCATCATAATCGCCTGCTTGTGATTACAATAATTGCTTTGAGGGCACTATATCCAACAATCTCCCACTTGCACATAAGGCTAATTATTACGGTGTCGCATACTCACAGCCCGTATGATACCGAACACCCAACTTCTCTACTAATCAGTCTCGCAAATCATGTTAGCGAAACATTCGTGTTCGAGAAATAGCCTCAGTGGGTAGATTCACTCCAATGCTTCTATCTTTATCTCTTTATATCTAAACTTCGTGAAGAACGACTGTCTCCCCAAATAAGCGACACCTGTCTTAGAACTTGTCCGGAAATCTGAAGGGACCAAGTTCATAAATGAACTCCAAATCCAACAAACTTCTTAGATTGTATCTTCCACTGAATTTAATCAATATCCTACGCCATACCTACCTCAGCATCCGCTTGGACCACTGTCCAACATACTACCCCTCAGAAGAGAGTAAAATTTAACTCTGGCAGCCCCTCTGTCATCCAGGTCGCCTTGGAAGTATGAAATGATAACTACCTCCTGAAGGAGGCTGCCGTTACCATATACCAAGAACATTTTCTCATGTTCATAACCGCTTCTATATTGTTTCTCCAGAATTGGATTAATATCTGCTTACTGCATCTAGTGCAAAAGCAATATCCGATTTGGTACTTGACATCTCATGATTGACTCAATTGCCCAAGCAAGTGATATGTCGATCATGCAAATCACTCTCCTCATCAGTCCAGATGACATCACTTTCAAAGAGGGTGACTCCATTACCTACGGGTACATCACCACATTAGGAGTCGTCCATTTTAAAATCCTTTAGAATGGTGTCAAAGTATCCGAATTGGGACACTTCCTAAATCTAGATTTAAAACCATAGATTTAGTCATCAGACTATCTGATATTTAATCCAGTTTCTTTGTGAAGAAACATCTGTGACAACCACAGTTTAACCGATCGTAGTATAGGAATAACATTTCCTATTAGGAGTATGTCATCCTACAAATCAGGATAGTATTTCCTACTCAACATTTTTATCAGGTCTATCTATCATTCTTGATGAAGTCAAACACTATGACTGTCACGTCAAGAATAGATGACCCATATCTGCTATACTTGTTTTAGTCTATAAATAGACAAAAGCTACTATCCCACCACACTTCCGCTGCTCCCACTGACTACAACAACCTTCTGGTAGAGTCATATACACGTGCACTTCTAAATTAAATTTAGAATGACGTTATTGTCATCCACCTGCCAGATCTTATAGTCTAAAACAGCAGTAGTGATAAGCTTGGATCATCAAAACCTCCCTGTTACCATCTTTGAGGAGACCGAAATACCTTTCGGGTGGCTGAGGTTACCCTCTGAATCTGCGGAGTGGGTAATGTATTGTCGAATCCAATTGAATTCTTAGATTTTATTAAATATTCAGTTACCATTTGTGGTTCTGAAATCACTTCCAGTTCTACCATACTCCCACTGATATTTTCTGAAAAGAATTCATTTATTAAAAGGTGGTGAGTCAAGAACAATGTAACTATTGATCTTGCAAATGGTAGAATCTTAACCCTTATCTAAACCCGGGATAACCCACAAACTGTCATTACTGAAAACTGTTAGTTGTATGTATGCCCCAGAGGCCATTATTGTACATGATTGTATATTATAGTGGATGCTTAAACATATATAGGGAGGACTTTCTTGCTCGACATGATAATATGCTATCTGGTTACTCTTTATCTTAACATGTATACTTTGACTGTCTCTCTGTTACATGTTGATAAAGCCCTTAGGTTGCAGCCAAAACAGTTGGTGAATATCACATTGTATTACCAACTGGTAATACATTGATTCTGAATGAATGTTATTACATACCAAACCTGATATGCAATATTATATCAGTTTCTTTATTAAGTAAAGAAGCATATAATCTTGTATTGCAGGATAATGTTATGAACATTTTTCTGAATCAAAAGTTGATTGGATCAGACACGTTATGTAATGGCGTATATGTTTTAAATCAAACTACAGTTATTAACGTACAGAACACACACAAGAGGAAAAGTTCAGAAATGAATGAATCCTTCTCGTGGCAATATAGACTAGATCATATCAATGCGACACGACTAGCTAAGTTACATAGGATGGATATTTGAATCCATTTTTATTTACATCTTATGAAACTTGTCAGTCATGTCTCAAAGGCAAAATGACTAAAACTCTGGTTACAGGACATGGAGAAAGATCTACCAAACTCTTAGGACTGATACATAGTGATGTATGTGGTCCCATGTCTACACATGCCAGGAATGGTTTCTCGTACTTCATTACATTCATCGACGATCTCACAAGATTGGGACATGTGTTCCTGTTAAAATACAAGTCTGAAGTTTTTGAGAAATTCAAAGAATATAAGAACGAAGTAGAGAACCAAACGGGTAAAAGTATTAATACTTCGATTTGATCCGGAAGGAGAATACTTAAGCACGGAGTTCCTGGATTATTTAAAAAAGAACGGGATTCTCTCTCAGCTTACTCCTCCTTATACACCACAGCACAACGGTGTATCGGGGCGGAGGAATCGCACCCTATTAGATATGGTGCGCTCTATGATGAGTATTGCTGAGTTGCCTATTTCTTTTTGGGGTTATGCGCTTGAGAAGTTGCAAACCTATTGAATAGAGTTCCAACCAAATCAGTGCCTACAACTCCATATGAGATATGGAATGGGAAGAGACCATATCTTAAATGAGTTAATATATGGGGTTGTCCGGCCTATGTTGAAAAGCAAAATCCGGACAAGCTCGAGGCAGGTCAGTTCTGTAAGAGTTTGTAGGATATCCCAAGCATTCACAAGGGTATATCTTCTATCACACCGAGAAACAAAAGGTGTTTGTTTCTCGGCATGCCACCTTTTTAGAAAAGGAATTTCTTATGAAAGAAATTAGTGGTAATGTGGTTCAACTGGAAGAAGTTCCAGCTGAGACAAACTAACAGCTGATGATTTGGTAGAACCGGAGGATTCAATAGTCTCCAACGAACCTCAGCCTCTCCGCTGATCTAGTAGGGTTTCTCATCCACCTGAGAGATACTACGGTTTTCTTAATGACAGTGGGAGCGAGGATTGCATCATGGAAGATGATGACCCAACTAGTTTTGAGTAGGCCATCACAAGTAGGGACTCTATGAAATGGCTGAATGCTATGCAGTCTGAGATGGAATCCATGTACACCAACAAAGTATGGACTTTGGTAATTGCACCTGAAGGGGTAAAACCAATCGGGAGCAAGTGGATCTTGAGAAGATTCTTGGTGTAGACGGAAAAGTTGAGACTTTCAAAGCTAGACTTGTAGCAAAAGGTTTTCGTCAATGACCAAGTGTGGATTTTGATGAAACCTTTTCTCCAGTGGCTATACTTAAGTCCATCCAGATCAATTTACGGATTAAAGCAGGTATCGCGGAGTTGGAACATCTGTTTTGATGTAGTAGTCAAAGATTTTGACTTCAACAAAAGGGTAGATGAACCTTATATATACAAGAAGGTTGTAGAGAGTAAGGTTGTCTTCCTCGTATTGTACGTGGATCACATACTCTTGATAGGAAATGATGTTCCTATGCTACAATCGGTCAAGCTCTTCTTATCACTAAGTTTCTCCTTGAAATATCTGGATGATGTCTCCCACATCCAGTGATTAAGATCTATAGAGATAAATCTAAAAGGATGTATCATACTCACTAGGTGTAGTGAGTATGTGTCAATCAGATCCCGGGGAGAAACACTAGAAAGCTGTGAAGAACATTCTTAAGTACTTGAGAAGCACTAAAGAAATGTTCTTGGTGTATAGTAACGGTGAACTCCATGTCTATTCCTTTACCGATTCGAACTTCCAGAGTGATAAGGTCGATTGTAAGACAGTCGTAGGTTTTGTCTTTATCCTCAGTGGAGGGACGGTATGTTGGAAGAGTTCAAAACTAGATACCGTGGCAGACTCGATAATGAAGGGTGAATACATCGCTACCAACGATGTTGTCAAAGAGGCTGTCTGGATGAATATGTTCATGAGATGAACTTGGTGAGGTTCCTACTATTGTGATGACAATAGAGTTGTGGCTTTGGCATAAGAACCCCAGTCCTATCAGTGATCTAGACATATTCTTAGGCAGTATCACATGATCAAAGAGATGGTTGATCTCCGGGTGATCGAGGTCAGGAGAGTTGGGACGAAGAATAACACGGCGGATCCACTCACGAAATTCTTTCCCTAGAGAGACTTTAAAGGATGTTGGGTATGAGATACTACAACAACTGGCCTTAGTGCAATTGGGAGATTGTTAGTTGTATGTATGCCCTAGAGGTCATTATTGTACATGATTGTATATTATAGTGGATGATTGGACATACATATGGATGACTTTCTTGCTCGATATGATAGTATGCTATCTGGTTACTCTTTATCTTAATATGTATAGTTGGACCGTCTCATTGTTACATGTTGATAAAGCCCTTAGGATGTGTACTTGACTACCAGGACTATGATGCAGATCATACTAGTGGGGCTAATCATTGGTATTCCAGAGTAGATCCTTTAATTGTTCCTAGTCCACAAGTACATCCTTTAATTGTTCCTAGTCGAGGGAGTATCGAGATAGGGCATCGATATTCCAGAGTAGACTAGTGTGTATGATTCTTGACCCTGTATGGGGTGATGGTTGATCCCACAACCATTGGTGTTTGACATCAGAGAGCATGCATAGGTGCTCATTGGAGAATGGGTACACTAAACAGGACTCGCCGAGAACTCCTAAATGGTATTATACCTAACGTCAGATAGCAGTTTTCTGATAACACTGGTACAGGTTAGTCTGTAGACCTGAGATCGTCATAGAGTCTTGTGTGATTCCCACTGTGCTTTTATTTCCACCTTACCACGTTCAAGAGAGCGTGCTGGTTTTTGGGTACAGTCCCGAGTCAAATGGAGGCAATGAGCGATAGGAGAAGATTTCGTCTCTCTCGGTATTGGGGGTTGATGTTGCGCTGTGCTCGATAGGCCATAACAAGAAGTCCCTGGCCAGAACGGAAACTGAGATTTACTGGTAAGTGTTATCAGTTGTTTCTCGACCCGTTATGAGCCTCACATCGGCACGACTTATCGAGTTATTGCGGTCTGACGTTTACCACCCTCAGACTAGATATGCAATATATCAGATGAATACGGTAGTGTTACTCATTGGATTCACGGGAGTATGAACAAGCTTGCTTGTTGATCTTCTAATCGCTCAATACCCGAGTAGCCGTTATGTCCAGCTAGTACCGCTGACGGCTTATGATATGATCATTACCTACTGTCGGCGTATTGACGTGTCTTTAGAGTCCTACACAAAGGTTTCCTAGATCATGCGAAACGAAGTAGGGCACATATGTGATATGTGCGGGACCGAGATTAATACGTGTATATGATACAGTAATCTAATCTCGCGATAAATGATATTATTCGGTTGTATGCGATACAACCGGGTTATTAAATCAAGTATTGATTTAATAATTTAATGTATAATTATATATTTGATATATTAATATACATTAACTAATATTAGCTCACTTAAGAAATTGTTTTCTCTAAATACATTTGAATATATATGTGATATATATTAATGTATTTATTATGTGTCATGCTAGATGATGCATTGGATTTGGGTGTATGAGACTCATATCATACTTAAGATAATATAGGGATTTAATTATTAAGGGAAAAACAAAATTAGATAGAAATTATCATGGTTGAAGACGCTTGTAGAAGCATGTGGAAACCTTGACTTAGTCCACTAATTTTGTTTTACTCTAGATATTTATTAACCTAACCATTATCTTTAGCCTTTCTTAAGTCTCTACATGAGTTTATATATGATATTTTCTCACCCATGCTTCACACTTAATCACTAGGGTTTTCTTTCTTCATCTTCTTCATTTTTTGCTCTCTAGATCTCAAGTGAGAAAAAAAAGAAAAAGAGAAAATTAATTCTAAAGTGAGCAAAATTCCTACTTCACCAATCTATATCAAACTAGCTATTTAGTATAGGTTGTTTCTTCACTAGTTCATCAATTAGTGAAGATGTAGCTTGAGTTAGCGATTCTTCGACGTAGATCATTTTCGGCCTCGAAGATCTTTGAGCAAGCTCGTTCCTTTCGTCTAGTGGAGCCTAAGGAGAGCCCGGGAGACCACTACTTGGAGCAAAGGGACTGCTACACGGAGCTTTAGAAGTGAAGGACCGATCTACAAAGGTTGTATTTCTTGTTCACTTAGAGTAAAGGTGTTTACTTGCTTAGTTAAACCCTAATTCTCTAGTTAGATCCTCGGTGAAGGGTTTCTTAGCACATTAGATTTTTAAAATAGCATGCCCGATGCCTTAGAAAACCTAGTGAAGGTGCTAAGGAACCCTGCAGTAGTATCAGAGCCAGGCTAGAGCATTAGGAGTGGCCTAGACGACATTAATATGTTCGATTGAACTCCGAAAACCAGATTTTCCACGCTCTCTGGAAATTTTTCCAAATGTTGGATTTTTCCAAGTTAAAAATATTCAAAAAATCATGCAGGGTTTTCTATGGATCTCTAAGAAGTACGAACTCCTAACTCGACTATACGACCGTGGAACCGCGGCCAAACCCTAGGGTTTGCGGCGGTTCCGCGGCGCAGTTGGTGAGGCCAGGAATGGCTCTTCTTGTGTTGGTCCGTGGGTGCTTATGGCATGTTCTGGGTATTTTTTCTGATGCTCAAGTGTTGAGCTCTTTGGGAAATGTGGGTGTTTGTTGATTCGATCGAAATATTTAACATCGTTTAGATATCTGTGATTTGTGATACAATATTTGGAATCCGCAATAATTAGTTTTGTGAAAACTAATTAGTGTTTTATAAATCTAGCAATTTAGTCTCTTTTGATTGGTTGCCGCGGGGTTTTGATTCGGATCAAAACTCCGTCGCAATCACGTATAGTACGTGAACACTCGCCGGGTAACACTACTAGATAGGCACACCCCATAGCCCCGACCAAGTGACTGTACGAGAACCCCGTAGCCAAAAGCATCCGTTTGGGTGCTCGCGGCCGCGGTGTTCCGCCTAAGTGCACTTCGTCGACGGCATCGGGGGTGCGGCCGTCTACTAATGTTTTCGATGAGTATTCGATCAACGGTTGGGAATTTTGTTGAATTGCCCGATTAGATATTGAAAAGTGTTTTCAATTTGAGACTAAAATGCCGGTTTATAAAGTTATGCATGAAATTCGGAATATGTGATATTCCGGGTTTATGATGTCTAAGGAATTTATACGGTTAGGCATGAAATCCGAAGTATGTGATATTTCGGGTTTATGATGTCTAAGAATGTTGCGGATTCCAATTGTTGTAGTTTTCACTTTCTTTTCTGCCACCGTAAGTGTAATATGTGGTGTATCACCGATTTCGTTACTATACATCAACGACAATTGGGATACGCATATTTACTTACGTTGATGACATGTGATGTTATGTATTGCTGTGATATATTATATTGGATCGTCGTGTTTGAATAGCCGGGGGGTTTTGCGTGAGATGAGAGTTTTTCATTTTCATTCATGTAAAAACTTGTATGTAATATTCTTTTATTGGGGCACTTCCGGATTGAGGATGATGTCACCATTGATGTATTTTTAATTTTCCGCATTAGGATAGACCCAAGGCGCAGAGCACAAGTAACCGGGTTCTAGAGTCCAGTAGGAGACCATCTTGAGGAGTCGAGTCCGGGTCTCCTAACTCTAGAATTTGTAGGGTTGCTTGCTGCTCTCGTAAGGGTCTAGGGATGTGAGTTTGGCTATTCATCGCGACCATGGAATCCGTGTTTTTTATTGGCTTAATTTAAGACATCGTCCTCCTAGTATATCCAATATTTCATATGTTGACTTCTGCTGCGATGTTCTGTGATGAGATCATATAACTGCTTGAGACCAATGCTTTATTTATATATATGATATATAATAAACGTTGCTTATGTTTTGCATCCGCGCTAGTCCTGCCCCCGCTCTACCGTTAGTTATCTAACCTAACGGTGCATGACCGGACCCTGTGGCGAATGCGAATGGCATAAGTGTATGTTATATAAGTATTTTCGTTTCTTTATCTATGATGCTTAGGAAGTATAAATGATGGGATTTCATTAATGAGATTAATGAAAAGGAAGGAAACCTAAAGATGTTGTAGAATCCTGTTTTCAAAACTGGCAGCTCTAGTTCTTGCTTTGCAGAGCGGTAATCCTTGATGAATATCCAGCACCTCATTCGATGAGGAAAGAGCCGAGATCCCTTCACTGGGTGTGGCCTCTTTAGCGAAACTAGCAAATGCTACAACCCACTCGGTTTCGTCTTTTGATTGCTTCTCTAGTTCTTGCTTTGCATAGTGGTATTCCTTTATGAATATCCAACACCTCATTCGATGAGGAAAGAGATGAGATCCCTTCACCGGGAGTGACATCTTTAGCAAAACTAGCAAAAACCTTAAAATCACTCGATTCTATAACGATATCAAGTTCATTACGCAAAAGGTTTTCTTAAAAACCTGTCGTGCCCTCCGTCCTTTCAGATAAGGACTATTTAGTATTCGTGCTGCGTTTATTGACCTTGTCAAGACGTAGTGTGTGCTAGTTGATTAGTGCTTATCTGCAACGCATACGATGAGATTGGATTAGAGTAATCGTACGGCCTTGTTGACCTTGTCAAGAGTCGTGCGGGTGGGTTTAATTCAATCACGAAATGAACGGGTTGAACTTGACTTGTGGTTTATGGTTTGTTAACCTTGTCAAGGTCATAAATCGTTTGGGGAAAATATTATTGGGAATTTCAAGTGTTGAAATTTGCAATGAGATTGCATACCTTCTATGAGATAGTTGGATCCCGATACCCACCGCGAGTAAGAGTTACTCCTGGAAGAGTTTTGCACTTTACAATTAGCCGATCAACTAGGTGTCTAGAAAGGTGTTAACGGGGTTATGCCTATGGGAAAATGAGGTTTATTTTTATTAAGTCCTTGCGAAAGCACAGAGAACCTCCCTCAAAGTACCGACACTGGCCTGGCCGGAAGATTGGCGAACTTGTAGGATGTAATTAATCCCGGCTGGTCTTACCTTTTAGGGTTTGAAGGAAGATTTGATAAAAACAGTGGGAGCCATCCTGATTAGATAAAATAATATCCAATCTAATCTTACAAGAGAATACACAAAGTGTTTTCTTCTCTCTCTCCAGGTAGCGACCATGTCACGCCTTAATCAAGATAATAATATTGATGTATTGACCGAACCCGCTTGTTATACTGAGCTAGGGAACGTTGGTTCCGCTCTATTTTTATAATTGTTATAAGTCTGAGCAGGAAATAGGGGAATATCCGGATTCCCACGCGACCCAAACGAGGAATGAGCATATTGATGCATCTTCTTCGGGTGTGTCCGTTACCGAGAACTATTTCTCAGTACACTCTAATATGTTACATGGGCTTAAGAGAGGTAGAGAACTGGGAAAAGGTGACCATTCTCTAAAAGTAGGGAATGGTGCAAATGTTGCAGCCAAAACAGTTGACGATTATCACCTTGTATTAACAACTGGTAATACATTGATTCTGAACGAATGTTATTACATACTAAATCTGATATGCAATATTATATCAGTTTCTTTATTAAGTAAAGAAGCATATAATCTTGTATTGCAGGATAATGTTATGAACATTTTCCTGAATCAAAAGTTGATTGGATCAGGCACGTTATGTAATGGCATATACGTTCTAAATAAAACTACAGTTTTTAAAGTACAGAACACACACAAGATGAAAAGTTCAGAAATGAACGAATCCTTCTTATGGCATTATAGACTAGATCATATCAATGCGACACGACTAGCTAAGTTATATAAGGATGGATATTTGAATCCGTTCGAATTAACATCTTATGAAACTTGCCAGTCGTGTCTTAAAGGCAAAATGACTAAAACTCTGGTTATAGGACATGGAGAAAGAGCTACCGAACTCTTAGGACTGATACATAGTGATGTATGCGGTCCAATGTCTACACATGCCAGGAATGGTTCCTCGTACTTCATTACATTCACCGACGATCTCACAAAATTCGGACATGTGTTCCTGTTAAAATACAAGTCTCAAGCTTTTGAGAAATTCAAAGAATATAAGGATGAAGTAGAAAACCAAATGGGTAAAAGTATTAATCCTTCGATTTGATCGGAGAGGAGAATACTTGAGCACGGAGTTCCTGGATTATTTAAAAGAGAATGGGATTCTCTCTCAGCTTACTCCTCCATATACACCACAGCACAACGGTGTATCGGGACGAAGGAATCGCACCCTATTAGATATGGTGAGCTCTATGATGAGTATTGCTGAGTTGCCTATTTCTTTTTGGGGTTATGCGCTTGGGAAGCTTCATACCTATTGAATAGAGTTCTAACCAAATCAGTGCCTACCACTCCATATGAGATATGGAATGGGAAGAGACCATATCTTAAACGAGTTAAGATATGGGGTTGTCCGGCCTATGTTGAAAAACAAAATCCGGACAAGCTCGAGGCAAGGTCGGTTATGTACAAGTTTGTAGGATATCCCAAGCATTCGTAAGGGTATATCTTCTACCACACCGAGGAACAAAAGGTGTTTGTTTCTCGGCATGCCACCTTTTTAGAAAAGGAATTTCTTTTGAAAGAAATTAGTGGTAATGTGGTTGAACTGGAAGAAGTTATAGCTGAGACAAACTAACAGCTGATGATTTGGTAGAACCGGAGGATTCAATAGTCTCCAACGAATCTCAGCCTCTCCGTCGATCTAGTAGGGTTCCTCATCCACCTGAGAGATACTACGGTTTTCTCAATAACAGTGGGAGCGAGGATTGCATCATGGAAGATGATGACCTAACTAGCTTCGAGCAGGCCATCACAAGTAGGGACTCTGTGAAATGGCTGGATGCTATGCGGTCTGAGATGGAATCCATATACACCAACAAAGTATGGACTTTGGTAATTGCACCTGAAGGGGTAAAACCCATTGGGAGCAAGTGGATCTTAAGAAGATTCTTGGTGTAGACGAAAAAGTTGAGACTTTCAAAACTAGACTTGTAGCAAAAGGTTTTCGTCAATGACCAAGTGTGGATTTTGATGAAACCTTTTCTCCTGTGGCTATGCTTAAGTCCATCCGGATCAATTTACGGATTAAAACAGGCATCGCGGAGTTGGAACATCTATTTTGATGTAGCAGTCAAAGAGTTTGACTTCAACAAAAGGGTAGATGAACCTTGTATATACAAGAAGGTTGTAGAGAGTAAAGTTGTCTTCCTCGTATTGTACGTGGATCACATACTCTTGATAGGAAATGATGTTCCGATGATACAATCGGTCAAGCTCTTCTTATCACTAAGTTTCTCCTTGAAGGATCTGGGTGATGCCTCCTACATCCAGTGATTAAGATCTATAGAGATAAATCTAAGAGGATGTATCATACTCACTAGGTGTAGTGAGTAGGTGTCAATCAGATTCTAGGGAGAATCACTGGAAAGCTGTGAAGAACATTCTTAAGTACTTGAGAAGCACTAAAGAAATATTCTTGGTGTATGGTAACGGTGAACTCCATGTCGAGTCCTTTACCAATTCGAACTTCCATAGTGATAAGGTCGATTGTAAGACAGTCGCGGGTTTTGTCTTTACCTTCAATAAAGGGACGGTATGTTGGAAGAGTTCCAACCTAGATACCGTGGCAGACTCGATGATGAAGGGTGAATACATCGCTACCAACGATGCTGCCAAAGAGGCTGTCTGGATGAAGATGTTCATGAGATGAACTTGGTGAGGTTCCTACTATTGTGATGACAATGGAGCTGTGGCTTTGGCCTAGGAACCCCAGTCCCATCAGTGATCCAGACATATTCTTAGGCAGTATCACCTGATCAAGGAGACGATTGATCTCCAGGCGATCGAGGTCAGGAGAGTTGGGATGAAGAATAACATGGCGGATCCACTCACGAAAGCCTTTCCCTAGAGAGACTTTAAGGGATGTTGGGTATGAGATACTACAACAACTGGCCTTAATGCAAGTGGGAGATTGTTAGTTGTATGTATGTCCTAGAGACCATTATTGTACATGATTGTATATTATAGTGGATGATTGGACATATATAGGGAGGAATTTCTTGCTCGACATGATAGTATGCTATCTGGTTACTCTTTATCTTAACATGTATACTTGGACTGTCTCTTTGTTACATGTTGATAAAGCCCTTAGGATGTGTACTTGACTACTAGGACTATGATGCAGATCATACTGGTGGGGCCAGGGTAGTCCGCAAGTACATCCTTTAATTATTCCTAGTCGAGGGAGTATCGAGACGGGGCATCGATATTCCAGAGTAGACTAGTGTGTATAATTCTTGACCCTGTATGGGGCGATGGTTGATCCCACAACCATTGATGTTTGACGTCAGAGAATGTGCGCAGGTGCTCATTGGAGAATGGGTACACTGAGCAGGACTCGCCAAGAACTCCTAAATGGTATTATACCTAACGTCAGATAGCAGTTCTCTGATGACACTGGTACAGGTTAGTCTGTAGAACCGAGATCGTCATTGAGTCTTGTGTGATTCCCACCGTGCTTTGATTTCCACCTTACCACGTTCAAGATAGCGTGCAAAACGGTGATTTTTGGGTACAGTCCCGAGTCACGTGGAGGTAATGAGCGATAGGAGGGGATTTCGTCTCTCCTAGTATTGGGGGTTGATGTTGTACTGTGCTCGATTGGCCATAACAAAAAGTCCCTGGCCAAAGCGGAAATTGAGATTTGCTGGTATATGTTATCAGTAGTTTCTCGACCCGTTATGAGTCTCACATCGGCACAACTTATTGAGTTATTGGGGTCTAACGTTTACCACCCCCAGACTAGATATGTGATATATCAGACGAATACGGTAGTGTTACTCATTGGATTCACGGGAGTATGAACAAGCTTGCTTGTTGATCTTCTGATCGCTCAATACCCGGGTAGCCGTTATGTCCAGCTAATACCGCCGACGGCTTATGATATGATCATTACCTATTGTCGGCGTATTGACGAGTCTTTAGAGTTCTATACAGAGGTTTCCTAGTCATGCGAAACGAAGTAGGGTACATATGTGATATGTGCGGGACCGAGATTAATACGTGTATGTGATACAGTATTCTAATCTTGCGATAAATGATATTAGTCGGTTGTATGCGATACAGCCGGGTTATTAAATCAAGTGTTGATTTAATAATTTAATGTATAATTATATATTTGATATATTAATATACATTAACTAATATTAGCTCACTTAAGAAATTGTTTTCTCTAAATACATTTAAATATATATGTGATATATATTAATGTATTTATTATGTGTCATGCTAGATGATACATTGGATTTGGGTGTACGAGACTCATACCATACTTAAGATAATGTGGGGATTTAATTATTAAGGGAAAAACAAAATTAGGTGGAAATTATCATGGTTGAAGATACTTGTAGAAGCATGTGGAAACCTTGACTTAGTCCACTAATTTTATTTTACTCTAGATATTTATTAACCTAACCTATCTTTAGCCTTTCTTAAGTCTCTACATGAGTTTATATGTGATATTTTCTCACCCATGCTTCACACTTGATCACTAGGGTTTTCTTTCTTCATCTTCTTCATTTTTTGCTCTCTAGCTCTCAAGTGAAAAAAAAAGAGGAAAAGAGCAAATTAATTCTAAAGTGAGCAAAATTTCTACTTCATCAATCTATACCAAACTAGCTATTTAGTATAGATTGTTTCTTCACTAGTTCATCAATTAGTGAAGAGGTAGCTTGAGTTAGCGATTCTTCGACGTAGATCATCTTCGGCCTCGAAGATCTTTGAGCAAGCTCGTTCCTTTCGCCTAGTGGAGCCTAAGGAGAGCCCGGGAGACCACTACTTGGAGCAAAGGGACTGCTACACGGAGCTTTAGAAGTGAAGGATCGGTCTATAAAGGTTGTATTACTTGTTCACTTAGAGTAAAGTTGTTTACTTGCTTAGTTAAACCCTAATGCTCTAGTTAGATCCTCGGTGAAGGGTTTCTTAGCACACTAGATTTTTAAAATAGCATGCCCGATGCCTTAAAAAACATGGTGAGGGTGCTAAGGAACCCTGCAAAAACATGCCTTGAGTTTAGCCGGATTCTGGTTTTAAGCATAAACCGGACAACTCCTTATACCTTAATATCGTTAAGATATGAATCCATTCTATATCTAATATAGAAACAAAAGCGCTAATTTAATTTGAACCGAATTCAAAAATTTATGCAGCTGTTTCTAGTACACAACCAAAGTGGAAAATGTCATACAACATTACTCATCAAGAAGCGCACCCATGGATGAGTAATCTGAGAGAGAAGCAAGTTCTCAAATATTTTACTTACGATGGAATATCCAGCATAAGTATCTAAATTTTCTATCAGCTCGAAGAATCCTGATACTTGCAACATATGGTTCTCTACTTTATTCTTATATCTATAACTTCTCAAAATTTGGACCTTTTATTTCAACGAAATACGTGTCTAAAATCAGAGAAGTCACAAGTAAACGGAATTTAGTACGAGTACCAACCTCTTGTCCTAATGGACATCAGACAACATACAATATTTTGTATAAATCATCTGAGTTTAATAACTCAAATCCTGTGTGTTGTAAGTTGACTACTGTATTATGGTTAAGAAAAATTACGCCGTTATTGAATGCACCTTAATAATCAAATAATAAAAGTAAATGTTATAAACTTAATTTTAAAAATTTATATCTCACTTTATAAAATAAACGTACAGATATATCAGTTTAAAATTGGTGCATAACAACGCATATTCAAAACCAAATATTTGCCGTCAGCCAAAACCCGGGTGATTTTCTCAAAATCACCAATTACAAAGATTTCTAATTTTTGAGGATCTAATCATCCAATTCCCAATATCCTACTCCAACTCAGCATCTGTAACGCTATAAAGATGTGAGAATCAAGTCCGGTAAATACATATCCTGAAGTAAGAATCTAATTGGGAAAGCAGTTTTCAATTAATATCGCATAGTATAACTGAAGCATGAAAATGTTTCGAGGGGGTGGCCGGGTATTCCTAGTAATGCCCTTTCAAATACAAACTCATGACATTAGTTACAATTTACATTGCCCTTACTCCTCTCCCTTTATTTGTCTTTACTTCTTACCGTATGTACACATATTTAGGCTAATTGGTTTTCTTCTTTCTTTAGCTTTCGACAACTGCCTAAGATTTGGAAGAAAACTATCTAATAAGCGTAATAGGTGTACCCTCCTAATACTAGAAAATCTCACAACCCGAGAGAAGGTAAATTGAAAAAACAACCGAATAATTTTATTCTATTTCTCTAGAATCGAAATCTATTCTCGAACTGAAATAAATTTCTACGAGTTTGTATGTAACTATTCGTGATGTTATATCTATTCGATGTGGATCTTCGTAGTGATACGGAATGTTTTGGAGAAAGCAAATGCTAAAACAGGAGTGGCATGGATATATATGACTTTGTCATGAATCACGACAATCCAAAACCAGTTTTTAAAAAAAAGGTTCGGTAAACTTAGTTTACGAGTTTTAGTTTAAGGCGGGTCATGGTCGCTGCTAAAGAGAGAGAAAAGAAACACTCAGTGTGCACTTTAACCTAGATTAGATTGGTTAACATTTTTATCTAATCAGAATGGCTCTCACTATTTTCTCGAATTCTCCTTTAAACCCTAAAAGGAGAACTAGTCAGGATCATTTACACCTTACAAGTTCGCTAACCGTTCAGCCAGGACAATATTGGTACTCCGGGGGTGGTTCCCCGTTCTTTCGTATAGACCTAATTAAATAACCCCATTTCCGCAGAGGCGTAACCCCATTAACACTTTTTAGACACCTAATAGGTTAGCTAATTGTGAAGTGAAAATCTCCCGAAGAGTAATACCTACTCACAGTGAGAATCGTGCCCCAACTATCACCGTATGATAACTTGATGGAACCCACTCAAGTCACCACACTTCAGAAGGTATGCGCATGCCTGGTAAGTTTCCTTTATGTTTGAAACTCCCGATGTGGATTTTTACCCCAAGCATCTTAGGACCTTGACGAAGATCAAAATATTATAAGTTGCAAGTCAAGTTCAACCCATCATTGTCTTGATTAATCTAGATCCACCCATACTAATTCTTGATGATGGCCAAAATAGCTGTACGACTGTCCTAAATTAATGTATCTCTGTGTGGCAGAAAAGTAACATAAAGCTACCATTCACTATGCTTTGACAAAGGCCAAAACACATAGCATGAATACTAGGCGCTGCCCGTCTGAAATGATGGAGGGCTACGGCTGGTTTTTGGCAAAAAACCATTAATGTAATGAACTTGATATCGTTGAAGGAACTCGAGTGGCTTTGGAAAAGGAGTGGTTTAGGCTACGCAGTTAAAAGTAGTAAAATAAACTTTTGCTTAAGAGCGAACTCCCCGTGAAGGGATCAAGGCTCTTACCTCATCGGATGAGGTGTATGATATTCCTAACCGAACATCTTTATGCAAATCAAAAAAATATGACTTTGGTTTTGAAGAAAACCGAATAGTTTTAAAAATTGGTTCTGACAACATCAATTAGGTTTGTTTTACTTGCATTAAATCTATAACGCGATCTCATCAATTAATAATATCATACCAAAATAAACAAAAATAGGCATGCACATATATGCCATCTGCATTCGTCATAGGGTCCCGGATCTTCATCGTAAGGTTACTTAACTTACGGCAAGGCGGCGACAGGACTATAGCAGATGCAAAACATATATAGTGTCTACTATACACACAAACACAACACCATTCATCTCAGGCATGATAATACATCGCAAACACAGAATCACAACAGAAGCAAACTGTAAATCCCCGTTCCCATCTATAAAATCTTTCTATATGTTTTCCCAAGTCCCCGAATGTTATCCTTTTTTTCTCGTATTATTTTGTGTGAAATTAGTTGCCTAGATTTTAGTATTTAAAATTTTCCAAAACAAAATAAATACTCATTTAAAATGAAGCCCGGAACTTAATAAATATACAAATTAATTAAACCCCAAAAACCCAGCCCAAACAAAATCTTAAATTAAATAAATAATCCCAAGCTGGCCCAGCCCATTCCCTAAAAGCCTACCCCAAACGCCCGCGCCAACCCAACCCGACCCGACTCTTCTCCTCTTCCCCGCTCGTTCTAATTTTTCTCGCTCCTTTTCATTCCTGCACATCCCCACGTCGTGCTCACGTCGCCCCACGCCCGCGTCGCTGCCCCACGTTTCTACGCTCCTCGACCACGACCGCGCGCTCTCCTCAACCCCTCCTTGTCTCTCTAACCCTCTCCCTCATCACTCTCGAACCCTCTACAACTCCTCTCCTCTCTCTCCAAAAAGATACACCGAGCTTCGAGCCCCTGATGACGACGATGACGACTACCACCTCGTCATCCTCCGTCGCTCCTCTCTTCAGAACCCGAGCCCCCACTGCTTCACTCCCCTCGCCTAACCCTCACTGCACCACCTCGGCCACCACCTGCACCACGGATTAAGCTCCTCGCCGACGAGCTCCCCACTGCCCCGTCGACCTCTGCATCCTCTGCATCACCATCACCTCCTCCAAAACCCACACCAAACTCCTCGCCACGGAGCCAGTCCCTGCACCCCCTCACTGCAACCTCATCACCCCCTGCTGCACCGTCACTGGAGCGACCATCGCCGACCCCAGCGCACTCACAGGAGATCCACAGAACCCCACTTCGCTTCCAGCGATCACGAGCCATCCTCCGGGTAACTCCGACGACGAACCCAAGCTCGAGCCGAGACCGCGAACCCAAACAGTGTCGTTCGTTGCGCGTACGTGTCGTTGCCGCTGCCGTGCGTCGCCAACGCGTCTCCAGGCAAGTACCCTACTTGCTACATTCTAGATTATTCCGTTACAATTCAAAATACTATTAATTCCATGTTTACAATTCGTGAAAACTTATATGACACAAGTGTTTGACGCAAAACCCGAACGAAAACATTCCATTAAACTGACGGAACTTGATCATATATGTTAGCATGTGTGGCAATGAACCTTGTGTTAAAATTTGACTGGAAAATATAATCGTTATTGACTTGAACGATCAGCCCCAATTACACCCATTAAGACTGAAAATTTCGCGCGTCTGAATCTTGTAAAAATCATAATTAATTGTGTACAAATTGAAATGATGCGTTCGAGGGCTCAAATAGAAGCCGACTCGACGACCTGGAACCCCATAAAAGTTTTAAGTTGTTTCTATACTGAAAATACGACAGAAACCGGTTCGGAGAGCGGCTCTGGACTGCAGTCCAGAGCGGCTCTGGCTGTTGATTTCTATCTCGTGATGCTTACCCATTTGCTGCCTGAACTTGTATGTTGCGGAACCCTATACTTTAGTGAATATGAAACAGTTAGAAAAATAACAGAAGTGATTTCACCGCTTTTTACCGTCGTTTACTATTTAAACTGCAATTTAAAAGAACAGGACGTATAGCAGTCCCAAACAGAAACAGAACTGATACCCTAGTGTTGAACAGTACATAACTTCTGACATAGAGGCACGATTGAGAATCCGTCTGGTGCGTTGGAAACCCTATTGAAAAACCTAAATTTTATTCAACTGTAGCGTCGCTAAATTCTGATCCCAACAGGGTGAAAATCGTATCGCGAAACGGACGTTCAGTTCAGAAACTGAATTTCCTGCAGCGAACACTTAAATTGAAACGGCTGTAACTTGAATACCCGAAAACCGATTGCGATGAAATAAAATTTTCTGAACTTCCAACTGAGTCTACGTGTTACCGTCTTTGTATCATTTCACTGAATTCTGAACTTATGATTTACTGTAATTTTTATAAGCTCATAAGGTGCATACTAGTTCATATTACACATAACTTGTTAACTGCATAAATGTACATATCTTACCCAACTGCCATACACATAGTGATAGTGCGCGTTATTATTCAGTGTACAATACATTATTGTGCGTGAATGATATTGGTTTAGGAGTGTCAAGTACGCCAATGGAAAAGTGAATGATTCGTGACAGTGAATAATACAGTGAACAGTGACAAAACCGTGTTGTTGGTGCATACTTGTACACGACTAGACCATACTCATCAATAGTGTAAACCTGGGGAAAAGGGGGAAATCGAAGTGGAAAGAACATCGTATTTAGCAAGGACAGTGATTTAGAGGATGATCATTCAAACAGCGACTCTTATATATATTAGGTAGGATCTAACGATCCGGCTGACAGGGTTATGTCCCGGGCGTGTGGGCCGTAGTCTCGGGTATGTACGAGACCCTCGTTAAACATGATCCTCCTTTCCACAATTCGATTTCAAACATGACTTAGAGACTGATAGGGACACAGATCGTACTTTGCATCAGTTAGTGACATAGTGATTACCTGCATTTTACTTCCACTGTTATTACCTTATTTGTCTGTTTCATGTCACTATTATAATATTGCTATTACGTCGCTCTGACGACCTGGGTATGCATGCTCAGACCTCGAGAAAGAACCAGCGCAGGAGTCGGACTTACCCTTCGAGCTAGCGGAGATTTAGTCAGGAGTACCTCTTTCATCTTTTCTGCTTTCCTTAAAGAGACCTTGTAATCGAACTTGGTTAGTAGTTCTTTTCTTGCCTATTTGTAAATTGTGAACAATGAAATTTGATGTAATAATTTAGTGATGTATTTCCTTTACTTCTGTGCTTTGTTTACTGATTACCATGTAATGCTAGAAGCCGAAGTGTGACTACGGCGGGATTATTCCTTGACCGTAGGAGCATGGCTGGCATAGTCATCCCTTGTTTTCCGTATTTTGGGAAGCGGGGCGTGACATGGTTTTGTTGGTATCAGAGCCGTGTTTAGTAGTAAGGGATAACATTAACTACACTTTATTACGTTATTTTCGCTTCACTATTCCTAACTACCATCCTTGTATCTAATCATATCTTTTTAAATAACTTCCAGCGATATGACGTCCCCGAATGACCACTCCTCGGACTCAAGTTCTCAGGATCGCACGGAGAGGATACTTAGTGCACTGACAACTCTCGCAGAAGCTCAGGAGAGAAAAACGGACCTACTCGCCGAGGGACTCAGGGCTATTACCGCAGTAGGGGGACCCTCCGCCCTCATTACCGCCTCTGAGGGCACTGCTCCACCAGCTTTTTCTGCCAGGGCTGGCACCGTGTCAGATTTCCGGAGGTTACATCCAGCGGCATTTACGGGACTAGCCGAACCACTCGAGGCCGACCAATGGCTGGTGAATATGGAGAACTTACTGACGGCCGCCAGGGTACAAGATGAAGATAAAGTGAATGTGGTAAAGATCCAGTTGGAAGATGAAGCCCATACGTGGTGGACAGTTGAAGAAAGCAGACTGGAAAGGCCAATTGAATGGAGCAAATTCAAGGAGTGCTTCCTGGACCACTATTTCCCTTCCACCTCCAAGGCAGAGATGGAAGAAAGATTCATCCTACTGAAGAAGAATGGCCATCCCGTGAACGTATACGCGGCAGAATTCAACCGTCTGAGCCGATTTGCTCCGTACATGGTCGCTTCAGAGGCCACCAGGGCCACACGCTTCTTGCAGGGACTTGATTTCGAGCTACAGCAGTTGATCGCGTCACTTGAGTTGCAGACTTTTGCACAGGTACTCAACACGGCGAGAATTCAGGAGAAACTGATCAACAAATTCAGGAAGCCCCCAGTTGTTCCAGCATGCACCCATGCACCGACTCGAGGAGTCATACCAGTTCACAGGCCAAGAACGACACAGATGAAGCGTCCGTTCGTGCCCCAGTATAGCCCCCAGAGCAAGAACGTAGTTTGCGGCTATTGCAACAGAGATAGGCACACCTAGAAGGACTGTCGCCGCACCAAAGGACAGTGTTTGATTTGCGGATCCAGTCAGTACAGAATTAGCGGTTGCCCCGAGCGAGCAGAGTTACAGGGAGGGTCTGGACCGCAGCCGCAGAGATCACAGGAGCAGAGGCAACCCTACACAGGCCGCGGTCAGGGACGGGCTTTCACCTTGACCGCCGAGCAGGCAGAGGCTTCAGGCGAAGTTGTCACAGGTATTCTACTCGTACATTCCATTCCAGCTAGAGTACTATTTGATTCTGGAGCATCGCACTGTTTCATATCTGCACATTTCGTTGATACACACTCCATACCACATGAACCATTAACAAAGGGCTGGGAAATACATACGGGTAATGGTGTTATAGTATCTAGTCGAGAATGTAGATCATGTCCGGTTGTAGTGTGTTGCAGGGAATTCTATGCGAATTTCCTTTTGATCGGGACAGGCAGCTATGACGCAATTCTCGGGATGGATTGGATGAGTACCTTCCATGCAGTTATTGATTGCCGAGCAAGGAATGTGATCTTCCACATTCCCAATCACCCGGAGTTTACTTTCAAAGGCGGGAGCGAATCTTTGGAGCCAGAGCCAAGCCAAAAGAGTTGACAGCTATGGAGATTGACGAGAGCCCAGCCCCAGAGATTGTTCGGGACTTTCTGGACGTGTTTCCTGAAGATTTACCAGGTCTACCACCTCCACGCGTCTTGGAATTCTCGATCGATTTGACTCCAGGTACAACACCAGTTTCCAAGGCCCCGTACAGAATGGCACCGGTTGAGTTGGCAGAATTGAAGAAGCAAATCGAAGAACTCCTGGAGAAGGGATTTATCCGGCCAAGCGTCTCACCGTGGGGTGCACCAGTTCTGTTAGTGAAGAAGAAAGATGGTTCGCTGCGGATGTGTATAGACTATCAAGAGCTGAACAAAGTCACAATAAAGAAAAAGTACCCAATTCCGCACATCGACGACTTATTCGATCAGTTAAGTGGGGCCAAGGTATTTTCAAAGTTGGATCTCCGATCTGGCTATCATCAAATCAGAGTAGCAGCCGAGGATGTATGCAAGACGGCTTTCAAGACCCGATACGGACATTATGAGTTCCTGGTGATGCTGTTCGGTGTTACCAATGCTCCAACGATATTTATGGATTTGATGAACAGGGTGTTTGCAAGGTACTTGGACAAGTTTGTCGTTGTATTTATCGACGACATACTAGTCTACTCGAAGACCCGGGAGGAGCATGTTGAGCATTTGCGCACGATTCTACAAATTCTTCAGGAAGAGAAGCTGTATGGGAAATTGAGCAAGTATGAATTCTGGCTCGACAAGGTTCAGTTCTTGGGACACATTGTTTCGGGCGAAGGCATCTCAGTGGACCCGGCAAAGATAGAATCTGTCAGAGATTGGTCAACACCAAAGTCAGTGGCCGAGATCAGAAGCTTTCTGGAAATGGCAGGATATTATCGGTGGTTCGTCCAAGACTTTTCAAGAATCGCTGAACCATTGACGAGGCTGACACGGAAGGATGTACCATTTGCGTGGACAGAGGAGTGTACCCGGGCATTCGAGTCACTGAGGCAGAAGTTAACCACGACGCCCATTCTTACAGTACCAGATGATTCCGGTGGTTTGGTGATACATAGTGATGCCTTAAGGAAGGGCTTAGGCTGTGTTCTGATGCAGCACGGTCGGGTGGTTGCTTACGCCTCTCGACAACTGAGAAATCACGAAAGGAACTACCCTATGCATGACTTGGAGTTAGCTGCAGTGGTTTTTGCATTGAAGATTTGGAGGCACTATCTATTGGGAGAGAAGGCGGAAGTGTACACGGATCACAAAAGTCTGAAGTACGTCTTCACACAGAAGGAACTAAACATGAGGCAGCGCCAATAGCTAGAACTGATGGCAGATTACGACTTGGACCTTCAGTATCACCCGGGGAAAGTAAATGTTGTACCAGATGCTCTTAGTCGCAAGCCAGAAGTCATGATGTTGACCAGTCAGAGGAGCATCATTGAGGATTTTCATAGACTCGAGCTTGAAGTCGTCACACCGAGCGCAATCAGTCAATTTTGGCAACTACAGGTGCAGTCTTCCCTTATGGATCGCATGAAGGCTGCACAAGCGGATGATCCTCGATTGCAAAAGTTCAGAGCGCAAGTAGAAGCCGGGCTGAGAACGGACTTAATCATACAGGAAGATGGTTCTCTGAGATTCGGTAGCAGACTCTGCGTACCCAAGGGAGATGTTCGAGAAGAGGTACTGACTGAGGCGCATAGTTCAGCTTATTCTGTGCATCCGGGAGGTACGAAGATGTATCGGGGCCTAAAGCGGTATTTTTGGTGGAACGGGATGAAGCGGGAAATTGCGCGGTTTGTATCCAGGTGCTTAGTATGCCAGCAGGTGAAGGCGGAACATCAGAGGACAGCAGGATTATTACAACCGCTTTCGATACCAGAATGGAAGTGGGAGCATATTACTATCGATTTCGTGACGGCCTTACCACGGAGCCCTAGGGGCAACAACGCCATTTGGGTTATCGTCGACCGCCTCACGAAAGCTGAACACTTCTTACCTTACCGAGTGGGACAGTCGACAGAATCACTGGCAGAGAGATATATGCAGGAGATAGTACGACTTCACGGAGTTCCGGTCAGCATTGTGTCAGATCGAGACACCAGATTTGTTTCGCACTTCTGGAGGAGCTTACAGGAGAGTTTGGGTACCCGCCTCAAGTTCAGTACAGCTTATCACCCGCAGACGGACGGTCAATCCGAGCGTACGATTCAGACGCTCGAGGATATGTTGAGGGCCTGCATGTTGGACTTTCAGAGTTCCTGGGAAGACCATCTGCATCTAGTCGAGTTTTCTTATAACAACAGTTATCAGGCTAGCATCCAGATGGCTCCTTTCGAAGCACTTTACGGGCGGAAGTGTCGATCCCCAGTTTGTTGGGATGATGTGGGAGAACGAAGATTACTGGGTCCCGAGCTCATTGTTCAGACAGTCTACAAGGTCCAAATGATCAGGCAGTGCATTAAGACGGCTCAGGATCGACAGAAGAGTTGGGCGGATACCAGCAGGAGAGCACTGGAATTTGAAGTCGGAGATCACGTATTCCTGAAGATTTCCCTTACCCGCGGAGTTATCAGGTTTGGAGGTCACGGGAAACTCAGTCCCCGTTTCATCGGACCTTTTGAGGTGCTAGAGAGAGTAGGAGAGGTGGCCTATCGACTTGCCTTGCCTCCATCACTAGCTGGTGTGCACAATACCTTCCACGTGTCTCAGTTGCGGCGTTACATTCGGGATGAGAGTCATGTTCTGGACTATTCGTAGTTAGCTTTGGGTACCGACCTATCCTACGAGGAGCAGCCCACCACCATCCTCGACCGCAGAGAGAAAGTGCTGAAGAACAAGGTCATTCCGTTGGTCCAAGTGTCTTGGGGCGGTCGTTCCCCAAGAGAATCTACCTGGGAGCGGGAGGAAGATATCCGTGCACGTTTTCCACATCTCTTTGTTTAGTACTTTTGTTTCATTGTATCCTTGTTAAATTTCGAGGACGAAATTTTTGTAAGGGGGGTATGATGTAAATCCACGTTCCCATCTATAAAATCTTTCTATATGTTTTCCCAAGTCCCCGAATGTTATCCTTTTTTTCTCGTATTATTTTGTGTGAAATTAGTTGCCTAGATTTTAGTATTTAAAATTTTCTAATACAAAATAAATACTCATTTAAAATGAAGCCCAGAACTTAATAAATATACAAATTAATTAAACCCCAAAAACCCAGCCCAAACAAAATCTTAAATTAAATAAATAATCCCAAGCCGGCCCAGCCCATTCCCCTAAAGCCTACCTAAACGCCCGCGCCAACATAACCCGACCCGACCCGACCCTTCTCCTCTTCCCCACTCGTTCTAATTTTTCCCGCTCCTTTTCATTCCTGCACGTCCCCACGTCGTGCCCACGTTGCCCCACGCCCGCGTCGCCGCCCCACGTTTCCACGCTCCTCGACCACGACCGCGCGCGCTCCTCAACCCCTCCTCGTCTCTCTAACCCTCTCCCTCATCACTCTCGAACCCTCTCCAACTCCTCTCATATATCTCCAAAAAGATACACCGAGCTTCGAGCCCCTGAACCCTGATGACGACGACGATGACTACCACATCGTCATCCTCCGTCGCTCCTCTCTTCAGAACCCGAGCCCCCACTACTTCACTCCCCTCGCCTAACCCTCACTGCACCACCTCGGCCACCACCTGCACCACGGATTAAGCTCCTCGCCGATGAGCTCCCCACTGCCCCGTCGACCTCTGCATCCTCTGCATCACCATCACCTCCTCCAAAACCTACACCAAACTCCTCGCCACCGAGCCAGTCCCTACACCCCCTCACTGCAACCTCATCACCCCCTGCTGCACCGTCGCTGGAGCGACCACCGCCGACCATCGCCGACCCCATCGCACTCACAGGAGATCCACAGAACCCCACTCCGCTTCCAGCGATCACGAGCCATCCCCCGGGCAACTCCGACGATGAACCCAAGCTCGAGCCGAGGCCGCGAACCCAAACCGTGCCGTTCGTTGCGCGTTCGTGCCGTTGCCGCTGCCGTGCGTCGCCAACGCGTCTCCAGGCAAGTACCCTACTTGCTACATGCTAGATTATTCCGGTACAATTCAAAATACTATTAATTCCATGTTTACAATTCGTGAAAACTTATATGACACAAGTGTTTGACGCAAAACCCGAACGAAAACATTCTATTAAACTGACGGAACTTAATCATATATGCTGGCCCGTGTGGCAATGAGCCTTGTGTTAAAATTTGACTGGAAAAAATAATCGTTATTGACTTGAACGATCACCCCCAATTACACCCGTTAAGACTGAAAATTTCGCGCGTCTGAATCTTGTAAAAATCATAATTAATTGTGTACAAATTGAAATGATGCGTTCGAGGGCTCAAATAGAAGCTGACTCGACGACCTGGAACCCCATAAAAGTTTTAAGTTGTTTCTATACTGAAAATACGACAGAAACCGGTTCGGAGAGCGGCTCTGGACTGCAGTCCAAAGCGGCTCTGGCTATTGATTTCTATCTCGTGATGCTTACCCTTTTGCTGCATGAACTTGTATGTTTCGGAACCCTATACTTTAGTGAAGATGAACCAGTTAACAAAATAACAGAAGTGATTTCACCCCTTTTTACCATCGTTTACTATTTAAACTGCAATTTAAAAGAACAGGACGTATAGCAGTCCCAAACAGAAACAGAACTGATACCCTAGTGTTGAACAGTGCATAACTTCTGACGTAGAGGCGCGATTAAGAATACGTCTGGTGCGTTGGAAACCCTATTGAAAAACCTAAATTTTATTCAACTATAGCGTCGCTAAATTCTGATCCCAACAGGGTGAAAATCGTATCGCGAAACGGACGTTCAGTTCAGAAACTGAATTTCCTGCAGCGAACACTTAAATTGAAACGGCTGTAACTTGAATACCCGAAATCCGATTGCGATGAAATAAATTTTTCTGAACTGCCGAATGAGTGTACTTGTTACCGTCTTTGCATCGTTTCACTGAATTCTGAACGTATGATTTACTGTAATTTTTATAATCTCATAAGGTGCATACTAGTTCATATTACACATGACTTGTTAACTGCATAAATATACATATCTTACCCAACTGCTATACACATAATGATAGTGCGCGTTATTATTCAGTGTACAATGCATTATTGTGCGTGAATGATATTGGTTTAGGAGTGTCAAGTACGCCATAATAACGCGCACTATCATTATGTGTATAGCAGTTGGGTAAGATATGTATATTTATGCAATTAAGGTAAGGGGAAATCGAAGTGTACAATGCATTATCGTGCGTGAATGATATTGGTTTAGGAGTGTCAAGTACGCCAATAGAAAAATGAATGATCCGTGACAGTGAATAATACAGTGAACAGTGACAAAACCGTGTTATTGGTGCATACTTGTACACTACTAGACCATACTCATCAATAGTGTAAACCTGGGGAAAAAGGGGAAATCGAAGTGGAAAGAACATCGTATTTAGCGAGGACAGTGGTTTAGAGGATGATCATTCAAACAGCGACTCTTATATATATTAGGTAGGATCTAGCGATCCGGCTGACAGGGTTATGTCCCGGGCGTGTGGGCCGTAGTCTCGGGTATGTACGAGACCCTCGTTAAACATGATCCTCCTTTCCACAATTCGATTTCAAACATGACTTAGAGACTGATAGGGACACAGATCGTACTTTGCATCAGTTAGTGACATAGTGATTACCTGTATTTTACTTCCACTGTTATTACCTTATTTGTCTGTTTCATGTCACTATTATAATATTGCTATTACGTCGCTCTGATGACCTGAGTATGCATGCTCAGACCTCGAGGAAGAACCAGCGCAGGAGTCGGACTTACCCTTCGAGCTAGCAGAGATTTAGTCAGGAGTACCTCTTTCATCTTTTCTGCTTTCCTTAAAGAGACCTTGTAATCGAACTTGGTTAGTAGTTCTTTTCTTGCTTATTTGTAAATTGTGAACAATGAAATTTGATGTAATAATTTAGTGATGTATTTCCTTTACTTCTGTGCTTAGTTTACTGATTACCATGTAATGCTAGAAGCCGAAGTGTGACTACGGCGGGATTATTCCTTGACCGTAGGAGCATGGCTGGCCTAGTCATCCCTCGTTTTCCATATTTTGGGAAGTGGGGCGTGACACAAACACTATGAATTAGAGAGTATACTAGGCATTCTGTGTTTCATTTAAGCCATGAATGAAACACGGATTCAACGGTCATGTGAATAGCCAAACCCTAGTCTCTAGACCTTTACGAGTGCGGCAAGTAGTCCCGCCAATTCTAGAATGGGATGACCCGTTCTCAACTCCATGAGATGGTCATCTGTTGCCTCCTAGAACCTGGCTACTTGAGCACTCCTCCTAGGTCTATCCTAGGTACAAGAGATGAATCAAATATAATACAAAGGCGACACAACCTCAACCCGAAAGTTCCTCTCAAAAGAATATACATCAAGCAGTGAAGACAGTCCACATGTCGGACGCTCGCCCCGCATTATGAATATACAAATGTAATATAAAACTCTTATCTAGCAAAAAACCCCGGCTATTCACGATGACGATCGCAACTATCCTAATCCAAATAAACACAGAACTAAGAAATATTTGCAACCCCATCTAATCGACCAATAGCAATTAAACGACGCACATAAACACAAATACGAAACACAAGATATAAATGATGCAAAAGTTTCGATTTAAAACTTTCCATGTTGCCCGAATACAAAAATAACACCATGTGAAATCTGGGCAAAATCAAACATAACTAAAAATCAAGTTTTTATGAGTAAGCTACTGGAAGAAAAATGGGGACCAGATGCCACAAAAAACCCACCACCGTTGGAAAAATTGGCAATTCTGGCTGTTTTTCTTGGGAATTGGGTCCTCGTTTTTCTACCTTAGTTCTTATATCTCATGAGATGATCTTTGCACTTCTTTAAAAAATTTAGAGATCAAAACAAAATCGACAGAAACTTGATTTTCAATTTTTGAAAAATACGGAAATTTTTAGTTTCGAAATGTAAATATCGTCTAAATCTAGTTCTAATGTTTGGGTGGTTTTGTACCGTGTAGGTAGACACTCGTGCTCGCGCCGCAAACTAGCGACCATGTGGAATGCAAAACGAAAATTTTCTAAACTGGAGCACGAACACTACAATCTAGAATCAAATCTAAACACTAAACTAGAAACTATATGAAGGAGTTTAGCTACTAGGTTAGTGATAACAAACTTTGTAGTCGTGTCTTTCGTCTTCTTTCCCACTTCCTCAACTCCTAGGTCCTCGGGAACGAGCTTAGGAGTCGGTCTTCCTTGTCGAAGATGATCCATCTCGAAAGTATCCTAACTAAGGCTTTAGTTTCACAAGTGAAGCAACTAGTGATCAAAACTTGATAGGAATTGATCACTAGATTGATATAATGGCTAATCTCTAAATTTTCTCTCATAATCTTTTTCCAAACTCAACTTAGGAAAAACCAAGAGAGAAGGAAGAATGAAACTTGGGTGTTTGTTTTACAAGTATGGCATCTCAAGAAAAACCTCCATCTCACACTCTCTTTTCTTTTCTTTTCTTATTTGAATATGAGTGCATTGTGACTCACCATGGTGAGTCACAAGTTCCACCATATTCTTTAAGAAACTAGAAAGAAAAGAGAGTTGTAGAGAATGCCACCTCATTGTACACATATACATATGTATATGTACATATATAAATATATATACAAATACACTAATACAAGTATACGCTATAAATACATACACCTATATTTGTATCAAAATATGAATACCCGTATTTGTATCAAGAAATAAATACACGTATTTATACAAATACTTGTATTCGTATAAATATCATATTCTGTCAAAATACGAATACCGAAAAGAGAGATACTAAAAGATATATATAATACTAGCTCATATTTAATCCAAAAGGTGATGACCTGGCTATCTTTCAAACCGGCTAGTATTAATAAACTGTCCGATTAAAATTGCGTATACAAAAACACGTGTTTTAATCGAACCTGAGTACGTATAAAAATACGTACATTACATCGTTTCGCCCGAGCTGGAAAACCCTCTGTGTGAGACTCTAAAGACTCGACAATACACTGGTAGTGGGTTTAACCACAAGCGTGTCAGCGGCACTAGCTGTACGTAACGGTTACCCAGATATTGAACGAAAGGAAGGTCGATAAGCAAACTTGTCCATATCCCTACTGAGCCTGAAAGTGACAGTCTCCGTATAGTCTGGTCTGTTCATCTAGGCGTATCACATATCGGGTCTAGCGGGTGGATAAAATCAGACCCCTAATAACGCGATAAGTCGTGTCGGTATAAAGCCCATCACCCACTGTGAAACTACTGATCCAAATCAGTAATTCTCGTCCACATCGGCCGATGATTTCTGGTGATGGCTATCCATACACATAGCGACATCTACCCCCCCTCCCGACGATCAGCTCACTGCCTCCATATGGCTCGGGACTGTACCCAACTAAAACCTGTTTGCACGACTCAGTAGAGCCGTGGTAGGGTAGTAATCAATGCATAGTGGAAGCTCACACGAGACAAATAACGATCTCAGGTCAACAGACTAATCTGTACTCATGTCACCAGAGAACTGCTATCTGACAATAAGTATAATACCATCTACCATGTTCCCGGTGAGTCTGTCCAATGTAACTCATAACACAATGAGCACCTGTATACTATCTTTGGTGACTAACCGACACCAATGGCTGTGAGACCGGCCATCACCCCTCGTCGGGGTCAAGAAACGTATACACTAGTCTATTCTGGAATATCGATACCCAGTCTCAATATTCCCACGATTATGGACATTTAAGGATTTGTTTATAGACTGCCTAGTTCTCACAAGTGTGATCGCCACAATAACCCTGATAGTCAAGCATGAATCCTATAGGCTCTATCAACATGTAATAGTGATATGTAATACCACATAATACATATACATGATGATAAAGATGAACCATATGGCATACTATCATATCGAGTAAGACTGTTCTACCCGTATAGGTCCTCCCTCAATCATCATAATCGCCTGCCTACGATTACAATAATTGCCTTGAGAGCACTATATTCAACAGGGACTTGCATCATGTGATGATGACCCTAAGCCATGGAAAGTGGCGACTTCCGATTGATGGCTGGATTCCGAGTTTTCCTAGTTGGAGTCCATGCACTGCAACAAATTATAGACTTTGTTGGGTGCTCCTGAAAGGGTAAAACCCATAAGGAGCAAGTAGATATTTTGAGATCGGTACAAATGGAAATGTACTGACCTAATAAGGTTTGACTTGTAGTAAAAAGTTTTCATCAAATACCCGTTGAGAATTGTAATGAAACTATTATTTTAGTGTCTGTGCTAAAGTCCATACAGATATAATTTGCCACTGCTGTTTTTTCATGACTGTGATATCTGGCAGATGGATGACTATAATATTGTTATAAATTGGATTTACAAGTGTACGTGTATATGACTTTACCAGAGTGTTATCTTAGTCAGTGGGAGCAGCGGTAAGTATGCAAGTTGCTTAAATTTATCTTTAGACTAAAGCAGGCATAGCGGAAATGGATCATCTGTTTTGATGTCACGGTCAAAGTGTTTGACTTCGTCAAAATGAGAGATGAACCTGGTATTTGAAAGAAGGTAGTAGGGAGTGTTGTTAGATTCCTCATATGGTATTTGGATGACATACTCATGATAGGAAGTGATGTTCTTATGCTACAATCGGTAAAACAATAGTGGTCACAAGCGTTTCTCCATACAAAATATGGATGTTGATCCTAGAGAAACATAGGGTAGTAAAGAAGAGCATTGATATTCTTGGTGTATGGTAATGACAGCATCCTGAAGAAGGTGGTTACCGATTCTAGATTCCTATAGGAGACAGAGCATCTGTCGTGAGTTATACAGCTTACCCTCTTTTGAGAAGCGGTATATTGGAAGAGTTCCAAGTAGGATACTGAGCTAGTCGTGGCGCTAGATACTGATTGTGAATCAACAAAAGATACCGCCTGAGAATTCGCTGGATATAATTGTTCATTTATGAACATGATCCCATCGTCAGTCTAGACAAATACTAAGGCAGGTATCGCTCAGTTCGGAAGATATTTGATCTCCACGAAGTTGAGATTCAGGGAAAAACAGAGAGATGTGCTGTGCCGGGTCCACTCACTGAGGCTGGTTCTCGAACACAGTTTATGAAACTGTTAGTACAGAAGTTGGGTGTGTGATATCGCAATAATTGGCCTTAAGTGCAAGTGGGAGATTATTGGTTATAGGTGCCATCAAGGCAATTATTGTAATTGAAGGAGGACCTATACGAGAGAGCAATCTTACTCTAGATGATAATATGCTTTCTGGTTTGTCTTTATCTTTTATGTGATGCGTTTTATTCGCTATCACGTATCGTTTAGATATAAGATAAAGCCCTAAGATTTTGCTTGACTACCAGGACGATGATGGAGATCATACTAGTGGAGCCTGGGTAGTCGATAAGCACATCCTTAAATGTTCTTAGTCGTAGGAGTATCGAGACTGGGCATCGGTACTCCAGTTTAGACCGGTGTGTATGCTTCCTGATCCGGTTGGAAAGCGATAGCTGATCCTGCGGCTATTGGTGTTTGACATCAAGGATTGTATATAGGTGCTTATTGGATGAGTCACTGGACGGACTCGCCGAGAACTCCTAGTTGGTAATATACCAATATCATATAGCAGTTCTCTGGTGATATGAGTTCAAGATAGTCCCTAAGGACCTGAGATCGCCATATTGCCTCATGTGTGTTCCTACTATACTTAGATTTCTACTCTACAGTAGCTTAAAGGAGTCATGTAAACAGGTTTTTGTTGGGTATGGTCCCGAAGTAGGTAGAGGCAGTGAGCGGTCGAGAGGATTCATCTCTCTCGGTATAGGGAGTTGAAGTCGCGCTGTGCAGGACATGACTACAACCACAAGTCGATGACCATCGCGGTGGAGATAAACCGATAAGTGTTATCAGTTGTATCTCTGGTTGGTTATGAGTCCTCTGTCGCACGACTTATTGAGTTATTAAGGTTTGACAGATTCCAAACCCCATATCTGATATGCGATACTTTTAGATGAAGAGACCGGAGTGTACGGTAATGTCGCAGATAGACTTTGCAGGGTTTGGATGAGCTTGCTTGTTGACCTTCTTTCGATCAATACCCGAGTAGCCAATACGTGCAGCTAGTACCGCTGATGTGCTTGTGGGCTATGGATATGATCCTAACCTACTGCCTACGTATTGTCGAATCTTTAGAGCCCCACACAGAGGTTTTCCAGCACATGTGAAACGATATAGAGATACGTGCAGGAGTTCGATTAAACGCGTGTATTTGATACACGCATTTTAATCGGGTGTTAATTGATATTAGCCGGTATTTATATGATATAACCAGATATTTAAATCAAGTGTTGATTTAATAATTAAATATATATTTATATATTGATATATTTATATATTAACCAATATCATTCTCACTTTATTATTTTCTTCTCTTCATTAATATTTATATTTGATATAAATATTATGACATGTATTTTAATACATATGAGATGGGTATATAAGACTTACATGGTTTAAATGAGAACATTTCTATTCTTTCATTTATTTCAAAATGGTAATGAGTCATGAAAAATGGATGCTTGTAGACTTCTTTAGTTTCTTCTTCGATGACTCATTTTACACATTGATTTGTTCTCATCTAAAATATTATGTTCTTCATATTCTCATCTCCTCCATTGCTAGCTTTCTTGATTTTCTTCAAGTGAGAAAGTAGAAAAAGAAAAGAGAAAAATTAAATGAGCTAATCATTCTACATCTCCTACTAATCATCCTCAGTAAATTTAATTAGTGGGTTATTTCATTTTGATGAGATCAATTTGAAACTAAAACTTGTGTTAGAGTTATCTCAAGGTGGATCATCAAGCAAATTTGTTCCAGATTTCGTGGAGACTAGCCGGAGTCCAAGAAGAGTTGGCTAACGCGCTACAAAAGTTGTAGTTTCTTTAAACTTGTAGAATTAGCTCACTATTTTTGTTGCATGTTGTAGTTTTTGTTCATGATAATATATTTGCTTGCAGTTGCTCTCTATATTTTTAAAATTATCGCTTCCGCCATGTTATAAACGCTATTGTAGAGAGTATAGCGAATTTACATTTACCACTCCATATTTCATATGAAGTCTTAGACACAGATTTGGATGGAACCTGATTCAATAGGTATGCCGCTGTCTGAAGCGCATATCCTTAGAATAAAAGAGACAATCAGCATTACTCATCATGGAGCGAACCATATCCAAAAGGATGAGGCTACTCTGCTCCGATACACCGTTGTGCTGTGGTGTATACGGAGGAGTAAGCTGAGAGAGAATACCATTCTTTTTTAGATAGTCTAGGAACTCCGTGTTCAATTACCCCCTTCCTCGATCAGATCGAAGGATCTTAATACTTTTGTCAGTCTGATTTTCTACTTCATTCTTATATTTCTTGAATTTCTCAAAAGGTTCAGATTTGTGTTTTATCATAAATACATATCCGGACCTAGAGAGATCGTTAGTGAATGTAATGAAGTGCGAGAACCCACCCTTCACATGTGTAGATATTTGACCACATACATCACTGTGTATGAGTCCTAAAAACTCTATAGCTCTCTCTCCGTGTCCCGTAAACGGAGTTTTGATCATCTTTCCTTTAAGACAAGACTGGCAAGTTTTCGTAAGATGATAATTTGAACGAATTCGCAAATTCATCCTTATGCAACTTGGCTAGTCTTTTCTCATTGATATGACTAAATCTACAATACTACAAGTAGGATTCGTTCATATCTGAAAACTTTCTCTTGTGTGTATTTTGTATATTAAAAACCGTGTTTTGATTAAGAACATAGATACCATTGCACAATATGTCTTCTGCAACCAATACCTGATTGAGCTAAATGTTCATAATATTTTTATTTAGAACAAATTTATATCCTTCTTTATATAGTAAAGAAACTGATAAAATATTGCAAAGTATAGAAGGTACATAGTAGCAATTGTTCAAAATCATAGTGTTGCTACTTGGCAACACCATGTGATATTCGCCGACGGCTGTATAATCAACTTATGCTCTATTCTCTACTTTGACAGACATATCACCCGGTCAAACCATTCTACTTTTTCTCAGTCCTTATAATAAATTACATGTATGAGATCCTGATCCGGTATCTAGTACCCAGAAGGTAGAGCTGACCGAAAAATAGTTCTAAATAACAAAAACTCCCGAAGAAGATACATTAGAATGCTTATCTTTCATTAGGGTCATATGGAAGCCCTTGTTATCCTCTTTCCCTTACTCATATTCGTGACAGTTGTCACAAGTTAGAACCAAATCGACGTTCTCCAGCCTAGTGTAATAAGCCGGTTCAGTCAAATCATACATTTTATTATCTTGATTAAGGAGTGACATGGTTGCTACCTGCAGAGAGAAAAAAAACACTCAGCGTATACTCTTGCAAGATTATATTAGTTTTTAATTTATCTAATCACGATGGCTCTCACTGTTTTCTCGAATTCACCTTCAAGCCTTAAAAGGAAAACTACTCGGGATCATATACACCTTACAAGTTCGCTAACCGTTCGGCTAGGCCAGTGTTGGTGCTCCGAAGGAGGCTCCCCGTATTTTCGTACGGACTTAATTAAATTACCTCGTTTCCGCAGAGGTATAACCCCGTTAACACCTTTCTAATCACCTAATGGATTAACTAGTTGTGAAGTGAAAATCTCCCGAAAGTAATCCTACTTATCAGTGGAAATCGGAACCTAGCTATCATTGTGTGATAACTTTGATGGAAGCCGGCCAAAATTACCACACTCCAGAAAGAATGGATACACTTTACAAGTTTCCTTTATATTTTAAACTCTCGATATGGTTTTTGCTCCAAGCGACTTATGACCTTGGTAAAGATCAACAAATCATAAGTCATAAGTTAAGTTCAAGCCGTCATTATCCTGGATTACATTAGACCCACCCATATGTCCCTTGGCAAAGGTCAATAAAGTCATACGACTATCCTAACTAATCGTATCAACATGCAACAGAAAAGCAATACTTAGCTACTGAACACTACGTCTTGGCAAAGGTCAACAAACGCAACATAAATACTAAGTACTACTACTAATTTGAAATGACGGACGGTTACGGCTGGTTTTTGGTGAAAAACCTTTAATGTAATGAATTTGATATCATTAAAAGAACCGAGCAGTTTTAAAAAGGAATGGTTTATGCTCCGGTTTTAAAACGAGTGTTTTTGAAGGAAATCGAGTAATTTATAGTAACGCAAATTTTTGTTTAAGAGCGAAATCCCCGTGAAAGGATCAAGGCTCTTTCCTCATCGAATGAGGCGCAGAATATTCCTAACCGAATATCTCTATTTTAACAATTTAGATAACTCCAGAAATGAAAATGATTTTAAGTTTCAAATTCTGTGAAAAAGATGACACTCCCCGTAATAAGGTTGAAGATAAAAAAAAGAAAAAGGAGTCTCGTGATTTTCAAAGGAAAAGAAAGAGGAAACACATTTATAACTCAAATTATGATTAAAACAATCTAACCCTAATTAAATCCGGATGAAATATAGATAAAATGGTTTTTTTGGTTAATATAGAAGTTTAGGGGTGAAATTTGAAAATATAAAATTTTAAGGGTGAAATTTAAAATTATGTAAATTTGAGGGGAGATATAAAAAAATCCATATATATAAAGGGTTTTTTTAACCGGAGCAAAATGCCCATGGGTTTTTACAGCATGGCAATTGGTTGTGGATTTTCGACAATTTACCCTTTTTTCTTTTATATACTGGGGAGTGATCTGTTACAAACCAGTTCACATTTTTAAAACAGGAATTCTCGATCCACGACATATTTGAACGATCCAATCCAATCCATTCAAGTTGATCACCCTACCGGTATAAAAAATCAAAGAAATTGAAAACTTCTAACTCATGCATCGAATGGGAGCAAAATGAACGCCTTTCTATAAAGCAACATAAACTTAATCTGCTGCATGGTTTAGATATCTTCAAATCCTTTGATTTTTCACACATAAAGATGAAGATAGGGTGATCAACTTGAATCATTCAAATATATCGTAAATCGAAAGTTCTCGTGTTTAAAAAGCGCAAACCGGTTTGCAATAGATCACTCCTCTATATATAAAAGAAAAAGGGATAATTGTCAAAAAGCCCTGGTCAATTTCCGCGCTGTCAAAATACTCCCAACGCATTTTGGTCTTGTTAAAAAGACTCTCGCCCCAATTAAAACCACATGCTGTACCTTTGACCGTTTATGATTTTGTATATCCCAATAATGCTCTTGCATGTGTGCTTTGAAAGCATGTACACGTCAGTTACCGTACAAGTGACTTATCTGTAATATCTGAAGACTTGCCTGTAACATTTAGAGACTTTTCTGTAATATCTATTTTGTTTTCATTTTCCACTCCCAATATACCTTTTTATCCACAAAAATTTATTTTTCCGCCAAATATACTTCTTTTCCATCAAAACCTCTAAAATATCTTTCTGCTTTCATGTAACATCTAAACAGTTGCATGCGATATACTAAATTGTTGCGGCAAATATCATCACGAAGCAATAAACAAACGATAAAGAGAAACAAACAAATAAACAAAGGTAATAGAAGTAAAGCACAAACAAAAGACACAAGATTTAGATGGAAAACACTTACGGAAAAAACTACGAGCGAAAAAGAATCACTTTACTAATCAAACAAATATGGAAGATTACACAGTGGATGAACTCTCACAAAATTCCTAACAAAGAACCCTAATATTTTCTCTCTTAATTCTGATTTAAAAGGGTTAAACCATTTAGGGTTACAAACTACAATATATATAGTATAGACAAATCGGAATAAAACTAGGATTTCCAAATACCCAGTCTAAAACATTGGTAGTCGTCTTCTGAAGAATAACACGGCAGACGTCGGCCCAAAATGCAAAACGGGGCCAGACGTCCGAAAAAGACTTGTCAGATGTCTGCCCAAAATATTCCCAAACTACAGAGCGTCGACAGACGTCTTAAGCTTAAGCTTAAACTTTTTGCTGGAAGCGAATCTGAAACTAGGACAAAACTCCATAAAATACCGAATTTGATTAGGAAACTTCTGAGGATAAGAATTCGGAGCGAACTTAACATAAATTTTGCAATTTTTTAGCAAGGCTGAATATTCATTCCAGCTACAAAAGCACTCTGCTTTTGATATGCAATTTTTAGGAATTTTGCAATTACCAAACAAACAAATATATATATATATATATATTTCCAACACTAGCAGTTTTCGCCCTACCTTGCAAAACTTAGGCTCCGCGGATGTCTCTGTCTACAGTTAAACTTTGTTAACCATTCTAGGAATACATTGATTCCATACATTTGAATGTTTCGAGGACGTCACTCCAGACAATTTACAAACTTCAAGCACATTTCTTCATCCTGTCCTTTGTGAATAGAATTCTAATTGCTAATTTACCACAATATTCTAAGCATCCAATGTGTAGAGGATGAGGCAGCAATCCAAAGGGTGAACAAAAATAGCATCGGATCCATCCTCGAAATGCCTTATTGGATCTTCCTTGATGTCCCGGCCATTCAAGAAATGTGAGAAGCAAATGAATGATCATAAAGCGTGTAATAACTCGCAAAAATACCAAGTCTGCAACATCAACCTCAACACAAATTGATGCAAATTTTTAGCTAGAGAATGATGCACGTTATTCACACAAACAAGAATTCTTGCAGTAATAGTTTCGCTCAATTCTTCACAGATGGTCAATAGATCTATTAGAATTTGATATTTGAAATATTGAGCTTATATGAATGAAGGAGCTTTCAGTATACTTTGGATTCCATCTAAAAGGTCTAAACCATTTGATGAGACACTTATACAAGCCCAACACTCAGAATATCAAACTCGAACAAGATCTTTCTGAAAATTCTAACTAAATGCAAACTTCTTGCAGTTATACCAACATATCTAAGATTTCTGAAGCAGCCCATGTTAATTCAATTATACTAATCAAGATACCAAATCAAATAAGAACAAGAGAGCAAATAATTGTTGTCATACAAGCTAATCTCCGGTGAGGAAAAAAAATACATTAATACAAATCAAGATCTTGGCATCACATAAATATGAATACCACCCCAATGCATTCATTTAGTTCATGAAAAAATCATGCCCATCTTCAGCATGAAAAATGCTGAATACGACCCGAATTAGGAGACGCTTCCTTAATATTCTTAATGCAATAGCAAAAAAAGTTTAATAAGAATCTGCACTTCGATATATTATTTATCCCAGTAATTAGCTCACGAGATGAAAAAACGATACCGTGTTAAGCTGCTTCTTCTACAAGGACGAAGAGTGGTCTATCCCCTAATTTCTCACGGCCCTGCAAGAGTGAATAGATCATTTTACAATACAGCATGTTAGAAGTGGATAACAAAACATTAAAGCTTTAAAAGTAAAAATAAAAAATATAACAAGCAATGGTCGAGTTTGACTCTGTGAATGCAAAAGCCGGGTTGATGGTTTCATATATGCAAGCATAACACAAACTGATCTGAATCTTTTGATGAACTGAAGTTTTTAGCATACACCTACTAAACCTCATAAACTAATAAAATTAGGAACCAATGGCAATAAGGCAAAATCGGCACAAGAATACGCAATTTGAGAATCTACAGAGGAGTGGATGTTATGGACCCAAATACCGTATCAGACATAACAAAGAAAAAGAGTATTCCATTGATAACATAATTTATAACCCTTAACCCTGATCTGTGCCTATATAATAAAAAGGATTTGGAGTGCTCTGCCATTGACAAATTTTTACCTCAAGTTGATTGTAAATTTATAATTAAGGGGAACTAAATATCAAGATAACTACGCTGCCACTAGATATACCAAAGATATTCATAGATTTATTTTAGGTGACTCGGTGTTGCAGATTATAACCAACACATGATAGGGTTAACCGTCACACGATATGATCTGGGTCAAATAAAGAAATCAGTGAGAACAGTAGAAATCATTGGTCATCATATTCATCCAACATCACCAAAACTTTAAATCAAGAAAATACAAAACTTATATCAGCATTTGGACCTGATATTTCATGAAAGGAAAGCATCTCACCTTTAGCTCAGGCAGTTCAATAAGACAAGCACACTCCACCACCTCTGCTTTCACACGCTCTGCGCGAAAAATAAAAAATTAAATAAATATCCAGAAGCATATCATATTTTAGCGAGAGCATGCTGTGTAACCTTATCAGAGAGAAGAAATATTTATGTATATTGGGGTAAAAAGACATGGTTTTTTTTTTCTTTTTAACAAAAGGCATCTAACATGTCATCCTCCCTATCTTACAAGCAATTTAATTGATCGCAGGACCCAAATTAGTGCAAGCAGAAAAGGTACAAATCAGTGCAAGCTTTGCCTACTAAAATAAATATCAACAGATTATCAAAGTCATCAGACAATTACAGCTATTATATGAAGGCCTTTATCCCAATTCTTTAGGGGAGTTATTAGAAAAATGTCTCGGTGATTAAGACTGATATATATGTAACTGGTCAAGAAATCCACACCTAGGAATATTGATGATACCCAAAAAAGATCACATTTACCTTGTTATGCCACCAAAAAATTAAATTGCCTCATTTACTCCCATGTTATCAGCAATTAAAAGCTTCCATGTTGTCATATTAGCCCCACCCCCTTAAACCCAACCCCGCCGAAACAAAAAACAAAAAAAATCTCTAGCTATGCCGCCAAAACAACTAACTAATCTTATATACCCCGCCACCAGAGGCAGAGCCAGGAGGCGGGCTAGGGCCCAGGCCCTCCCAAGGCTCCGGTAAACCTATGCAGATCGGTGCTTTTATCGTTATAAATAACTTTGTGTGTGTGTGTGGATCCGTTAGGGCGGGGATTCATGTTTTCCAAATTCATGAACTTTTGTGTGGGACGTCCGATCGACGATCCGTTTCAAGCAAGTTGATCAACACATCTTACCGAGTGTATGTTTACAAAATCACTTTGTTTGGAAGCGTATACATACGTATAAACATGCGAAATTATTGCAGCCGTAGAATTTTTATAATTTTAAAACAAGTTGTTGCATATGTAAAACATTTCCAAATAGCATGAAATTGTAGACATACGCTATCTATGGTGTGCTGATCAACTCATATTTTATAATTTTTATAATTTTAAAACGTGTGTGTGTGTGTGTGCGTGTGTGTGTGTGTGTTATATACTGCTTTTATACATGTTGAAGTCATGGTCCTTTGGTAGTCATTGGGTTGTGGATTCAAAATGCCTAGGTTCAAGCCTCCATGACATAATTTTCAATTTTTTAAAATTTCGCACACCTTATGTAACCCACCCTAACAAAAACTTTTCAAATACAACCCTAAAATTTTCATATTTATGTTAAATCCTCATATCTTTTAATTACTCTTGAAAACTTTTAAATGTTTGGCATTTAGGGTGAAGTGTAAATTTGATAGAATATATTTGGTTTTAATAGATGCATTCTTTATATTTCAACTACAAATGTTATTTGTACACACAAAAATAATAAACAAAATAAGCTTGTATATTATAACCTACTAAAAATAATATATAATTCAATACTGTATAATTCATACACGTCGAAATCACTTGTCTGTAGAAGCAGCATTTTTTTAAAACTGTCATTAAATATTTGAAGCTTCTTTGAATTTAAACTTATCTAATGCCATCACTATTGCAATAGTAATAAAAGTAAGCACACTGACGTGATATAATTTGGAAAAATATTTAGTTGTACTTTTCAATATATCAGTATTATGCTAGGGAATATGTTTTCACTCGGCCCCTCAAGATGAAATTTTTTCTGACTCCGCCACTGCCGCCGCAACCAAAATTTTTTATGATAATAAAATTAAATGCAGTCCATTATCAATTCGCTACATATTATTTCTAATCCCTATTATAAACCCTAGTCTTTAGGGTTCAAAGTCTCAAGCCAATCAACCCTAATCTCATCTTCTGCCTCCAAAAAACCTAAACTCTAAAAATATTCTTTGCTTTCTCATTTTCTACCTCCAGAAAATTCTAAAACTAAGAATATTTCACAATTCAAAATTTGATGTGATTCCAGAATATGATGGCATATACGAGTAGTAGAATTGTAATTCACGGATTATTGAGACGTGTGTAAAGAGTTAACTAAACATGTACATATATAGATTTAGAAACCTGATAACTGTGACTCCAAGCTAGTTGATATGTCTCCTCTCTTAACAACAGACTATGCATATTTACTTGAAAATCTAAAGATTAATCTAGAGGAATAGAACAGTGAAAAATTATCTATTTTAACAAATATATATAACAATTTAAAATTCAAAATTCAAAGTGATGCCTCCCCAAGAAGAACAAACAACAGAAATGCAGAAAAGAACGATTGTACAAGATTATGAAATTAAAAGAGAAAATTACCAAGCAGCTTGATTGCAGCACACAGGGTCCCTCCAGTTGCAATAAGATCATCAACGACCAGGACCCTATCTCCTGGTTGTACAGCTCCTACATGCATCTCTATCTTGTCTGAACCATATTCTAGAGTGTATTCTTCCGAAATGACTTCACCTAATGGTTCCAAAGGACATTAGCAAAAAAAATGGGCTACAGAGGAATGAATAATTCTTGGAACGATTCCATTGTGTACATGTGCATGTGTGTCTGTGGGTGGGGTGGGGGGGGGGAACAGGGTGGGTATGGTGATTAGCGAGGAAGACAATAAAAAGGTATTGAAGAGTTACTTGGGCAGTGTCCAGTGCAGATACGCTAATCTACTTTTTATGCGAGCCCTCCAGGGATCGAACGGGTGATCTCTCATTTTGGACAAGAAATTCTTACTGCATGGGCTATGCGCAATTGTTATGCTGATCTAGTTCATTTTCATTAAGGATTAGAGTGAAAATCATGTTAAACCTTAAAACATAGGACACTGCTCCCAAGAACTTTCAAACTACGACCAAATTGAGAATACAAACTAGAATGTCACCAAAAACATATTGGAACTCTTTCCTTCTATTAAACAAACTTTAAATACAGCTAAACAGCTGCATATCTTTTCTATAGAGACAGCCAAGTTCTCGATGTTATACCTGACTGTGCACATATTTTCAATAAAGCCATCCAAGTTTCACTTATGAGATTCTATGCAGCCATCGAAGCCCATATTATACATGGAACATGTTATATATGGATTGGTTAAGTTAGTAAATCAATATTCATAACTAACAAGCTAGTAACACGGGCAACTTAAAGCAGTAAAAGCAACTTTTATAAAGCGAGCTTATAGCAATATGCGCAACTTGTTATCATTCTGCATAGAATGATGGCTGTTATAGATTGGATATATCTAATAGGCACCATCAGATGCAACCCACTCAACTTTGGGAAGAAGAGAAAAGGAAAATTTCTAATAGGCATCATTAGAAACAATGCTAAACTTATAAATGGTAGGAGGAGGATAGAAAAGTATGTTATCTGGCGGCGTAGATAATTCTAACATCAGCCCCCTCAAAGCTTGGAGGAAGAAGAGGAGAAAGAATGAAAGAAACAAGTGTTTTGTTGATTCATATTTTCTTAACAGGCATCACCAGATCTCACAACACTTAGCTTGAAAGAAGAGCACAAATCAAATCCCTTTGCAAATACATAAATATCAAGAGGGCTAGAAATTCAGTCATGTATAAAGTTGTGACACAATATTTAGCTTCAGCTGTAACCCCTCTCGACATAGGAGAAGATGACTGAGTACTTCTTTCATGTTCTGTAGAGATTGTTTTAAAGCAATAGACCTCAGTGGACACTGGAGATAGTATAAAGAGATAAAAGGGAAACCAAAACAGAAATTATGGGAACAAAGAAGGGGGGAAACAAAATATGGGAAATAGTGCTTGTCGACGTCAAGGAGAGAACAGCGGAAGATGAACTTTCATAACAACCAAATCACTTTCACGAGCGACGCTGTTTTGCCATGGACTGAGAATGAGTTTGTTAACCATTCGCCATATACACCTAATTTTCCCAATTAGTTATAAATATAAAGAAGAAAGCAACTTTTGGAATAGCCTCTCAAGCTTGACTTCAATAATAATATAAATTTAGTTCTGAGAGTGTCCCGTAGGGATAGCTAATCAGCTGCTTGTTTCATATTTGTTTATCGCACAAACCATGAGATTTGTTTGACTGCAGTCTTTCGACCCGATGTACTCAAGCATGTTGTGCTTCTTACAAAATAACTATTAAAGGTAAATACCATTAAGGCCAAAAGGCATGAGGTCTGTGTGGTTCCATCGACATTGCCTCACATTGCCTCACTCACAAATGTCTAAGATGAACATTTGACCCACATTAGAAGCAGGTCATTCGAAGAGGCAAAATCCAAAGAATTGGTTTGCTGCATTTCTTCGCTAGCATAATATACTCCAACAGAAGAGAAGTAGCTACTTAAAGGAATTCGTTTACTAGACACAACCTGTCAAAGCCAGATAATTAGGCCAATTGAAGCAAGCTATTGGAAGAGGCACCTAAAGAAATGTATTTGCTGTGTTTCTTTGCTAGCAGAATATAGTCCAACAGACAAAAGAGCTACCCTTCCCACGGAAAGATGGGAGAAAGAAAAAAGAATTACCAGGTAACTTATTTGGCTTTCTCATAGGTACAAACTTTGCTCCAATATCTAAAGCAATGGGAGGCCCAAATATAAAGCCCCTAGCTTCAATTCCTGCACACATGTTAACTATATAGAGTGAGCATATGCAAAATGTATTTTCCCAATAACAAAACGACAAAGAAACTGGATACAATGTTGATGATCAACAGTGAAAAGTCGAATTTAGTGTTTCTTGCTAACAAACTTCAGAATCCGCTTCCGCTTATTGACCTCAAATTACAGTCAAAGCTTGCACATTAATTTTAATTAGTAGAAATCATCGAAACTGATTAAGAGAAGGCATGGTTATACAACATATGCTATTTAGGTTATTTGTGCAGCATTCACAGCCAATTTGGTTGCAACATATGCTGCAACTTTAGCACCTTCTTCAAGGTGCCTCATCTACTCTCTTAGCAAAATTTAAGAAAAATGTTGTATTTCCACCCCCACCCCCACCTCCCACCCCACCCAAAATAATAATAATAATAATAATAATAAAGCTTATTTATTGAAAACTCCGTACAAGTTTGAACCAGAATCAGAAAACTACCAATACCTTTGAAACTATCAAAACACTACCATGATTTGATGGTCAATGTTTGGTCGACGTTGCTGTTTATGTCAAATAACCATTTTCCATTATTATGATATAATCAATTAATTATAAATTACATTTTAAACTTTTTTAATAATTATTAAATATTAGTTATATAATTAATATATTTTTGGGGGGTGCCGGGGGAGGAGCCGGAGCCGGAGCCGGAGTGGGACGTCACCGGCTGCGAGAGTAGGACACTAGAAAAGGAAATGAAAGGAGGAAGATAATGGGCTGATGATGAAGATGGTGTTGGGTTGATGATGAAGATGATGATAGACTTGATGATGATGGTGGTGATGTAGGTCTTGGAAAGGGTCAGGGGAGGAAGGGTGGGCGGGTGAAGGTGTTAGGAATTAATCTATCGAATATGTGAGAAAAACGACGAATAAAAAAAATAATCATACAAATAAAATGGCAACACACGATTTATAGTGGTTCAGCAATTTGCCTAATACACTTGCCGCACTAGGTTTTTTTATTTTCTTTCTTTATTGGATACAAGATTACAAACTCTTGATATTGAGTTTTCTCACTGATTCACTAACTTTTTTTCTTCAGTGTTGGATTGATTGCATTGGCTTATGAGTTGCATGGGGATCTAAATATTTATATCTATTCTTCGAAAGCGACAAGTCGAAGAGTAGAATAAGCACCCTCCTATGCAGTTGCCTCCACCAATGTTTCTCTTGCACAACAAACTTTTCTCCCAAGCTTTAATTATGCTTGTCCATATCCCATCCACAACATCATTTCCCTTCACAAGATTCAATACACTAGACAATCCTTTCTTATGAAGGAGGAAAAAAAAAAGCTCATTTAATGCCTTGTCCCTCTTTCTTACTTTCAATTTAATGCCTACACATTGCTTTTGTAAACTTTAGGACAACGGATGCAATAATTTCCAATCTTCTTATTTTGATTTGGTGAGATGCAACAATCATCTTATCAACATACTTATTTTGATTTGGTGAGAGTGACATTAGGCCCACATACTTAATAATCTCCTACTTGGAGGCAATGCTCAAGTTCTTCACCAATTTTATCATCATTTGATTTTACCGTAATCTTTTTTTCTCATAACCCAAAAAATGTTCCTAGCGCGGCGCCTCCTCATCTCTAACGTGGAGGCCAACTGAGGTATTGCACAGCCTCAGTTTCTCAATAGTGACAACCTTAGTAAACATATCTGTCGGGTTCTTTGATCCAAGAATCTTCTCCAATGACAATGTTCCACTACTAAAAGCTCGCGAATAAAATGATATCTTAACTGGATGTGCTTTATTCTTGAATGAAACACTGGATTCTTTGCCAGATGAATAGCACTCAGACTATCACTGAAAAGAGCATTATTGTTTTGCTCTTTACCCAACTCCTTCAGAAAATTCATTAACCAAATCATCTCCTTTGCAGTTTCAGACATAACCATATACTCTGCTTCAGTGGTTGATAAGGTAACACATTTTTGAAGTTTAGACATCCAACTCACAGCCGTACCACCCAGAGTGAACACATAACCAGTTGTGCTCTTCCGGCCATCCAAGTCACCACCAAAATCTGCATCAGTGAATCCCTGCAAAGTCACAATGCTTTTCTTGAATTGAAGTGTCATATCTGAGGTGCCTTTGAGATATTATAGAAACCACTTTACAGCTTCCTAATGTATCCTTTCCGGATTTGCCATGTATCTGGTTACTACTCCCACTACATGTGCTATGTCCGGTCTGGTACAAACCATAGCATACATTAAACTTCCAACCGCTGAGGCATATGAAACTTTTTCCATTTATTTTCGCTCCTCATCCATCTTGGATGACTATTTCTTGGTAAGTTTGAATTGACTTCCCAAAGGAGTGCTTCTAGGCTTTGCATCATAAAGATTGAATATGTTCAGCATTTTCTGTATGTATTTCTCTTGGAATAACTCCAGAGTTCCTATTGCTCTATATCTGGTGATCCTCATCCCAAGTGTTTGCTTTGATGGTCCTAAGTTTTTCATCTTAAATTCTTTTGACAATTGTAGCTATAGTTTGTTGATCTCCTTCATGCTAGATCATGCAACAAGTATGTCATCCACATATAGAAGCAAAATAATATAGGAGTCATCAAAATTCTTGAAGTAACAACAATGGCCCATTTCACTTTTTATGAAACTATTGTCACACATGAACTAATCAAACTTCTTATACCACTGCTTGGGAGCTTGTTTCAAACCATACAAAATCTTCTTTAAATTACACACAAGATTTTCTTTACCAGGAACTTGAAAACCTTCTGGTTGTACCATGTATATGTTCTCATTTAAATCACCATGGAGAAAAACCGTTTTCACATCCAGTTGCTCTAGACGCAAATCCTCAGCAGTAACAATATTCAATATCAATCTGATAGTAGTTAATTTGACTACAGGAGAAAATTTCGGTGTAGTCAATACCTTTCTTCTGCTGAAAACCCTTCACTACTAACCTTATTTTGTATCTAGTGTTGCCATCATCATTCTCCTTTGATCCGGTAAACCCATTTGTTCTGCAAAACTTTCTTTCCTTCTGGTAACAAGGTTGGTACCCATATTCTGTTTTTCTCTTAAAAATACATCTCGTCTCTCATGGCTAACTCTCACTTGACAGAATCTTTCACTTGCATCGCTTTATCAAAATATTCCGGTTCACTAGTATCAGTCAACAGTAAATAATGTAAGGAAGGAGAATACCGTTGTGTAGGTCAAACACTCTTTTTGATCTCCTTACAACCACTTGAGTGGTTTGTTCATGTTTTACTCTGTTGTAGTGTTTTCAGGATTTTCTTGAGATTTCGTAGCTATATCACTATCTGTGATCTCTTCTTACACAGCCGTTTCATGTTCTTCTGGCTGATTTCCTGCACTACCAGATCCTTCTACAAGTCTATCTTTATACAATACATTTTTATTAAAAGTTATATCCTTGTGTCTCATGATTTTTCTATTTTGATTATCCTAAAATCGATAACCAAAATAGTCAGAACCATAACCAACGAAATAACATTTTCTACCCTTAGGATAAAGCTCGTCTCTTTTATCAGAATCTATTTGTACATATGAAACACAGCCAAAAACTCTCAAATGAGAAAGATTTACCTCATTCCCTGTCCATACATCTTCTGGTATCTGGAAACCCAATAGAACTGAAGGTCCTCAATTTATTAAGTAAGCTGCTGTGTTAACTGTATTTGCCTAAAAATGCTTTGGCAACCCTGAATGTAGCCTCATGCTTCTAGTCCGCTCGTTAAAGGTTTTGTTTATTCTTTCAACGACACCATTTTGTTCTGGAGTTTCCGAAATCGTTTTTATCATCCTGACTCTATTTTATGCACAAAATGCCTTAGAATTCCATACTGCCATACTCACCACCATTGTCAAATTTCACACTTGATTTTTAGACTAGTGATTTTCAACTTCAGCTTTCCACCTTTAAAAAGTAGCACACATCAGATTTACGTTTCAAAAAATATACATATATCCTTCTAGAGGAATCGTCAATGAAGGTGACATAGTAGCGAGCGCCTCTAAGGGACTAAACCGGGATTAGCCCCCATACATCTGTATGCACCGGCTCCAACTTCTCTATTTTTGGTGGTCTTCCAACTTTTGAGAAGCTAACTCTTTTCTACTTGCCATAGACACAATCCCCACATAAGCCGATATCGACGGTCTTCAAGTCAGGTAGTCGTCCTTTTAATACTAGCAATTTCATTCCTTTCTTGCTCATATGTCCGAGCCTTTGGTGCCATAATTTAGAATCACCACCACTTTTGGCAGCTATCACTGTGTCTTTGCATTATACAAAGTTCCCAACTTAATGCATCTTGCTACGACCATAGCACTTTTGGAGATCTTCCAAGAACCACATCCAAATATTGTTGTATATCCCATGCTGTCTAGCTGACTCATGGCGATCAAATTTCTTTTCAGGCCAGGAACATATCTAACATTCTGCAACTTCCACTGAGTTCCATTGGCAGTCTTTATGTGAATATCTTTTCCAGTAATCTCTAAAGGTCCATCATAATCCAAATAAACCTTTCCAAACTTCCCTGTAGCAAAGTTGTGCAATAAGTATTTGTATGGAGTTGAGTGAAACGAAGCACAAGAGTCCAGAATTCAAGACTCAATAGGACTGTCAATGCTACATATAAGAGCATCATAGACCTCTTCATTAGCAACATTTGCAAAAGACTTTTCTTCCTGATGATCATTCTGATACTTTTGAAACTTCTTATTTGGTTTACTGCAATCACTGAAGAAGTGGCTCTGAATACCGCAATTCCAAAAGGTGATATCTTTACGATGTTTTGATTTACTCCTCCTTTTGGACTTAGATCTGCCATTGCTCGGCCTATGTCCTCGTTGAAAACTCATTTCTTTGCTTTGGGTACTCAAAGCATACCCCGAAAATTCCCCCAACTCTCTCCTGCGAACATACTCGCTGAGAATCAAATCTCAAATTTCATCGAGTTTCAACTTTACTCCTTGAAGAACTGCTCGCCACGGTCACAGTTGCGGCCCTACTTTCATGTAAGGAGAACATGATCAAAGGTTTGATCTTGTCATTGAAGTTTATTTCCACATAACTCAATTGAATTGTAATCACATTGAAATCATTGATGTAACTTGCAACAAACGCACCTTAAACACATTGAAATCATTGATGTGATTTGCGACAGACGCACCTTCTCTCACCTTCAGATTAAATAGACGACGCATCAAATATACTTTGTTAGAGGCAGACGGTTTTTCGTACATATTTGATAGCGCCTTCATCAGATCCGCTGTAGTTTTCTCGTTGATAATGTTGAACGCAACATTCTTTGCCAACGTCAGACGGGTCACACCTAAGGCTTGACGATCTAACAGATCCTAATCTTCTCTTTTTTATCTGCTGGCTTCGTACCCAACAAGGGTTCGTGAAGATTTTTCTGATACAAGTAATCTTTGATCTGCGTCTTTCAGAACCCAAAATCATTCCCATCAAATTTATCGATCATCACTTTTCCTTTATCCAACGTCATCGCTCCTATTCGATAACCTAAATCTAATACCGGTTGTTAAGAATTGGTATATCGAATATGTGAGAAAAACGACGAATAAAAGAAAATAATCACATAAATAAAATGGAGACATAGGATTTATAGTGGTTCAGCAATTTGTCCAATCCACTTATCGCACTAGGTTTTCTTATTTTCTTTCTTTATAGGATACAAGATTACAAACTCTTGATATTGAGTTCTCCCACTTATTCACTGACTTATTTTTTCCTTCAGTGTTAGATTGATTGCAATGGTTTATGAGTTGCATGGGGCTCTAAATATTTATATCTATTCTTTGAAAAAGACAAGTCAGAATAAATTAAGCCCCCTCCTATGCAGTTGCCTCCGCCCATGTTTCTTATGCACATCAAACTTTTCTCCCTAGCTTTAATTATGCTTGTCCATATCCTATCCACGGCTTCATTTCCCTTCACAAGATTCAATGCATCGGACAATCCTTTCTTACGCAAGAGAAAAAAAAACAAAGCATCATTTAATGCCTTGTCCCTCTTTCTTACTTCCAATTTAATGCATATACATTGCTTTTGTAGACTTTAGAACAACGCATGCAATAATTTCCCATCTCCTTATTTTGATTTGGTAAAGATGTGACAATCACCATCTTATCAACATACTTATTTTGATTTGGTAAAAGTGACATTGGGTCCACATACTTAATAGAGGGGGAGATCGGGAAAGGGAAGGAGGGGAGATATGAAGGTTGGGGATGATGATAAAGCAGGCGGAGTTTGGAATGATGAAGATGATGAAGATGGTGGTGGTTGTCGAGGGCGACGGCCGGAGTCGAGTGGTGGGGTCAACGACAAGAAGACCGTCGTCGGAGATGATGAGGTGAAGAATGAAGATGGAAGAGGATGATAATAGGGGTGGTGACGATGATGACGACAATAGAGGCGTGGCGGCGTGTGGAGGAGCGAAGGGGGCCGTTGAGCCAAGAGGTCGAGGCAGGGGAGGCCAGCAATGGCGGCACCGATGATGGCGGATAGAGAGAGGAAAAGTTTTTTATTTCTTTGAAATTGGGGTTAGGGTTATAATATGGATATTTTGGGTTTTTAAATTTTTTTTTGCTGACATTGCAACTTAAGTGACGTGGCACAGATGGCGCTGACGTGTCGCCGTTAAGTTTGGTGGTTTCTTAATCATTTCAAAGGTAATGGTGGTTTTCCGATTCTGGTCCAAACTTGTTGGAATTTTTCAGTAAATATGCTAATAATAATGATGATGTGGTTTGGATTTGAATTTATGCAACAAAAGTTGAGAACCAAAGAATAAATTTGAGATTACTTCTTGCCACAAATGTTGCATTTTACAATTGCAACAAACCAAACAGTAACAAAAGTCAAAAACGGCCGCATAATGAATTTAGGGTCATTACCTTGCAACAAATGTTGCATTTTGCTATTGCAACAAAGCAACGACCCTTAGATTAAAGATGCCCCATGTCATTATATTATTGCTTCTTTAATTCCTCTAGAATAGAATGAGGAACAAGAAAGAAAAAAATAGTGATCGTGGTCATTAGATATACTATGCACTGTTCTAAATATCGGCCGTATCGGACGAGATCTCGATATCGGCTCAGCCACAATGCGATACAGCAATTTTTTTCAAATATCGTTTTAGGCCAATATCGGCCAAGATATTCAAATATAGGACGAGATATCGGGCATCTTGTATCGCTTGTGTATCGGCCGAGATGGTAAATAAATTGACTTGGTTTAAGGTTACACCCGACCCAACCCATTACCAAGTTTTAATTACTAAATATCTGCCCCAATTCTTCCCAATTCTTTAGCGGTAAAAACCCCTAAATATTTCCCTCGATTCCTCACCGTCTCGAGTTGGCGCCTCCTCTTGCCTCTTCGTTCGATTCCCCACCGTCTCCTCTTGCCTCGAGCCTTGCCTTCACCTTCTCTTTTCTTTCGGCGCCTGCGCCATCACCTCCTCTTTTCTCTCGACGGCAGCGGCGACAACAGGAAGCAGCAAGAGGTGGCGGCGACAGGAGGAAGCAAGCAGCAGCACACAACAGCGGCAGCAGAGCATGGCGGCGGAGGAAGCGATAGAAGCAGGCAGCAGCGACAATAAAGCCGCAAGGCCCACAACATCAGTGGTAATCGACATCAACAATAATAATTTCCATCGAGTTTACAGGTAAAACAAGTGCAGGTAAAACGATGTAATATTTTATTACCGATTTCATGTTTACAAATTACAAATCATATGAAAATACAATGTATTATAATATGTTTACAAATTACAAATTTCATGTTTACAAGACAAGATTTTTCATGTTTACAAGTAATATGCCCAATATTGTTGTCTGATATGCTTGATATTTGCGTCCGATATCGATATCTGATATGACCACCCGATATGAACTCGTGTCGCCGCGATATCGCCCGATTTCCGCTATCCGATATTGAAAACATATGTCCGATACGCATTCGATAATCGATATTTAGAACCTTGCTATACTTTAGAATTTCGTGAAGATCTTTAAAAAAACATCATTATCGTCATCATCTAAACCTTTTGGTCAGCTGTCATTCATGGTTCAAATTCAATATAGCTCCACAAAAGAGTTTCTTAAGTTCTTAGAATTGGCTAACACCGGAAATCTATGAGTTGACCCCAAATTAATTGGCAAGACATCTATGAGAAAGTGTTGGCCCTGCTATAGAATCTCTGCAACCAGTTGGTATGCTTACAGTTTTTGTGCATTTTTATCATGCACGGAGGCTGAGCTAGGACGGGTCGAGACTTGACAATCGACCCACTTAGACTGAAAGTTGTTTTGAAGAAGTATCGATAGATGTTTAGTTTATACAAAATATCTTTTCTAACACTTGCCTAACCTGGATTTGGGGCAGTGGTTTAGGTCATTTGAATTCATCTTCCAGTGTGCCGGGTTCGAATTTCCTTGCCATAATTTTTTTTACATTTTGTTGATGCGAAGCCCAGATATGAATGCCTTAATGACGCGGGAGGGGATCTGTAGCAAAAAATGGAAACCACCAAGAGCACGAATGGAATTGAAGGGGATAACTGGATCACCAATCGTAAAACGATGGGTACCGCAAAATCTAGAAAAGCCGAAATGAAAACCTTCGAGGGGTATAAAGGGGTGGAAATCTTTCGGAAAAGTCACCGGAGCAAGAATTTGCGAAGGATGGGTCGGATGTGCAAGCAGTCAAATCCACGACACAAAAGTAACACTCTTAAAAGATAACCTTGTTTTCTTTGATAACTTGATTATAAAACATAAGAAATGAAAGGCTTTTATAGGCATTATAATAGATAGGTTCCATGAACCTTTAAATGGGAAAGTGATGTTCAAAGTACTAACATAAATGTTTAGGTACTATGAACCAAAAATGATAATTGAAATGATATTCAAAGCACCGATATTAATTTTTGTCTTAGTGCCTTAAATACCTTTAATTAATCTTCACGCCAGTCTCTCCTTCCACTAAAGAACTCATACTCGAGTCAACTCCAAATATTGCTCAAGAAGGAAATAATCAAATAAGTCTACGGCATTGAAAGTGCATGTGATGATCATATCGTCGGGTAGGTCAATTACATCGGCATTGTCATTAACTTTGTAAAGCACTTAACATGGCTCAATCTTCTTGTTAACTAGTTTGATGTAAGTCCCAACAGGAAAGCGCTCCTTTCGAGGAAATACCATCACTAGAACACTTTCAGTCGTTGATGTCGGTCGACAGCTAATGTGTGTTGAGCATTAGCCTCGCCTAGGCATTGTTGGACCTCAACATGAACCATTGTCCGCATGGATATTTCGGTCTGGTAGCTCTTTAGGAACATTTCGAAAATTTTAAATTAGCGATTGGATAATAGAAGGGGTGTTCGGTTGTGGCTTTTCTTCTTCCCCAGTCACAACAAGGGCGTAGATCTCCTCTATATCCTTGATATTTTTCTGAAAGATTTTTCTATCGATATTCAGATAAGGTTGCTCTGATGGAGCATTGTTTAACTTGCTGATAGCTGTCATAGGATGGAGAGTGATGCTTGGATCATCATGATAAAAGGGGTGTGCTCTTCCTTCCTTTATACGTGACATCCTTATCGAATTGCCACGGTCGACCTAAAATAATATGGAAAGAATCCATGTCTACAATATCAAAAATGACAGTTTCATGATAAGCTTTTACCGATGGATAAGGGTATCCAGCAAATTTCAGAGACCACCAATGTTGTGGCCTTATTGGATTCATCCAATTTTGTACGATGCTAGATACTTTTCTTTGGTTAAATTTATCCTCCAACCATTTCCTTTGAAACAATGTTCTCGGTGCAACCATTATCAATGATAATGTCACAAAATCGATTATGAACACTGCATCGGGTTCGAAAAGCATTGTGGCGTTGAGGTGGCTCTTCAACCTTCAATGTAAGAAGCAACCTTTGGACAGCACATACCAGTGGCTCACCGTTTTCCTCTAGGTATACATCCTATTCGGCATATGCATCCTTGTCATCATGCTTTATGACGTTGCCACTTTGTTGCATAGGGCATCGGTTGGAGAAATGGTCATGTTGACTGCATTAGTAGCACTTGTCTCCTCTGGGTTAAACATAAGGATTGTTGTTGCCAGGGACATATGCTCTCGGTGTAGTTTTTTATGTCGACGATTTGGCAATCTTCTTGCCTTTGACAGTGATGGATGTGCGTGAATTCGATGTTTGTTGTAGGTGAGAATTCCAAAAGTCTTATGTAGTAGGGCTTTCGTATGGGTTTGGCGCATACGAGATTTTGACTTCTTGATATGTTGCTCGGCTCGCTCGCCAAGTTGACGGTCTCATTAAGAGAATAGTTATTTTGGAGATAAAGGTGATCATAGATATCATGTCACAGACCTCCAAGATAGTGAGTCACTTGTTGCTAGTCAGTCTCTTCTATGTTGTTGCGGGAGGAAAGCCATTAAAACTCCTCGATGTGTACTCAGATACCTGTCGGACGCCTTATGAGAAGTCTCGATAAGCACGGTAAAGTACCCACCCTTAGTCAGGTGGGAGGAAGCGAGCATGCAAGAGTCACTTCATTTTGTGTCACTCCTGAATGGGAGGCTTGCCGTCGCGTATTCGAGAAAACACAAGTTGTTCCCGCCATGCCGAGACACTACCTTTAAGTCGGTAGACAACGAGTTTCACTTTGCAATCCTCGTCAATCTCTATGTACTCAAAGAAACGCTCGACCTCGACCAACAGGTCGAGGAAATCTTCAATGTGCAAGGGTCTGATGCATGATGGAAGATCCATCTTCATTTTGAATGTCATTGATGCCGTAGTTGTCTTAGAATCGGCGATCACCTTGGCTGCAATGTCTTGAGCTGCGATCGTGGGGTTCATGATTAAGGACTTCGTCTTCACCGAAGTTGCTATCGAGACCACGGGAAGATGTGCCATCTCGACTTCGTTGTGTGAAGCCTTGTTGTCGGTAGTTGGCGGTGTTACGACGTTCGGCCCTTACTATGTTGTACAAGTGTAATTCGTCACGCATATTTCGGAAAAGGCGATCTTTGGATGGCCCTTCATGCCTCTTCGATGATTCGTTGAAGCGATCTCAGATGGCTTTCATCGCCTCTCCTATTTGCTGGATGAAATCTTACATGTTGGTGTTGATGATGTTGAAGTCGCTACGGAGGGTGTCTAATTATTTACATGTGACAGGGTTGGATATCGTGTAGACGGTTGGTGCTTTGATACCCACCGACAAGAGAGGAGATGCATAGCAAGGATTGAAGCCGCCAAGAACACGAATGGAATCGGATAGGATAACATGACAACCAATCGTAAGATGATGGGTGCCGCAAAACCTAGGAGTCGCCGAAACAAAAACCCGCGATGGGTATAAACCGGTGAAGATCTTTCAGAGAAGTCGTCGGAGCGAGAATCTGCAAAGGATGAATCGGATGTGAATAGTCGGATTAACGACAAAAAAAGTAACACTCTTAATTAATAGATAACTTTGTTTTATTTGATAACTTGATTCTAAAATATAGAAAATGAAGGCATTTTTAGGCTTTGCAATAGGTAGGTTCCATGAGCCTTTAAATAAGAAAGCAATAAATAAAAGTGATGTTCAAAGCACTAGCATAAATGTTTAGATATTATGAACCAAAAGTGATAAATGATAATTAAAATGATATTCAAAGCACCAATATTAATTTTGGTCTTAGTGCTTTAAATACCTTCAATTAATCCTCCTGCATCACTTAACTTTTTCATACCCATACAAAGTAACCCATTTACAAAACACCCCATTAAAGTTTTGTATTGCAATTAACATTTAATCAATATTATAAGATGAGGAGCTTTTTTCCATATTCCCTTTCACAAATTAATTTATTCTTTTATGAGCTACTTATAAATTTAAGATGTTTTTTCTTTTTATTTGTTTGGTGCCTATGAAGTCAAAATTTTAAGCATAAAATTGAATTTATATTGGAATTTATGAGTTATTTATTAGTTGACAAAAAACATCGTCTTTTACACTTCCATACATTCCAAAAGGCGAGGTTAAATGAATCAAAATAAAAAAATTAATTAACTTTAAACGCAGTTTGCATGTACGAAGATAGTTGAAGTTAGTTGGATGGTTTGAGAATCAAAATGGAGGACGATTTTTCAATTTAGGCTAATTTTAAATAATATTTTTAAATTTAGACCACTTTCCAAAATATTTACAAATTTAGGCGATTTTTGGCAACATCAGCGCCAAATCAGCGCTACACGGTACTTTTTTTTTTAAAAAAAAATTTAGAGAGCGCACTTGCGCCTTATACAATTCATAAAGGAGCCCTTTTGAAAATGTATGGAATGCACTTGGCAAACGCGCCCCATACACCGAGGCGCCCCATTGAAAATGTATGGACACACTTGCCAAGTGCACCCCATACAACACCGAGGCGCTTTATTGAAAATGTATGGGCAAGTGCGCCCCATACATTTTACAGTCTGTCTAAGTTGTATGGGACAAGTGTGCCCCTTACAACTTAGTGTCTAAATTATATGGGACGCAGTTGTCAACTGTGCCCCTTACAAAATAAAGTAAATTGTATAGGACGCAATTTGGCAACTGCGCCCCAAAAAGAAACAGACCCATGACTGGGTCTGTTAAATAAATCGATCTCCAGAGAGATTGATCTTCTCACTCGCGCTACGCTCTCTCTCTCAGATCTCGGCCTCGCTCTCTCATCTTGAGCTCGATCTCCCACGCAAATCTCTCCTCACTCAAATCTCTGTCCCTCTCAGATCTTGAAGCCGAGAGTTTTAAAGGCAAGCTATTGGAGTATCCTCTCGTCTCTCCCTCTAAAGGTACGAGTTCCTCACTCTCTTGTAGGGTTAAATTTCGAATTTAATGGTTTGTGTAGAAATTTATAGTTTTAGGGTTAATATTTGAAATTGAGTTTTAAAATTTTTTCGTGAAGAAATTGCTAGTGTTAGGGTTGGGTTGTTTGTTGAGAAATCGCTAGTGTTAGGGTTACGTTTAAGGTGTTTGTGGAGAAATCTCAAAGCATATATCGTTTTATGGCAGGTAGAGAAATAACGGATAATTATATTCCTCTAATTTGCTATTATATTGCCAATTATCGATTGAAGAAAATAACATTCCTAAATATGTGGGAGGAAAAAGTAAGATCACAAGAATCAAAAAATCCAGCACGTACAACGAGTTGAAGCAAGTAGTATACAAATCTACCAAAATCAACACGCGAGAGATATTTTCTTAATATGCAAATGGCTGACAGAGCATGAATATACCGCCTTTGAAGTATTTGATGATGAGGATACACAAGTCATGCTTGATTCGCGATTGAAAATGATCGAGTTGTTTGTGAAGGATATATTGACGTCCGCTCAACTGCCCGAACCTTCTTCTGAAGTGTCGAATCCTTCTTTTCAAGCGTTCGAGCATGACCCGCAAGGAGAATATTCTCGCATGCTCAATATGAATGCTGATTCTACCGGCTTTATGTCTCCTACCAATAATGATCAATATTGAGATCAAAGTTACATAGATGAAGGCATATCAAGCGGAACACTCGTGAATTGGGAGTTTATTAAGTATTACCTTGCATATCTTTATACCGCATGTACAATTAGCGGAACACCATTTATTTAGAGTAGAGGTATGCTCTATTAAGTATTGAAAATTTTGTGTGCAGATCCTTTATACCGCCGGTCGGTTTTAATTGCATGTTAACATCAAGCTTTGGCTTCAATTTTTATCCCAAAATACCGAGCACATACAGTCATACAATATGAGATGGACATCAATAGCAAACGATAGGTCAGGATATCATTAGTAAATAATAGGAACATCATGTACCATGCAAGTCTCTAATGTTGGTTCTGCACATGCAACCGATGTACCTCCTACGGATCTAGCAGTGTTAAAGCATAGTGAAGATGATAGTGATGATGATGATGATGATGATAACTTTCAAGCACAAGATAGCATGCAAATTGCATATCCTTGATGATGAAAATGATACGCATTGGATTAACAATTCATGTGTTAATGACTTCATTGCGTTTGAAAATCCACTTGCCGATAACATGACGTATGCTCACATGTTATCTATATATGTAATAGAGAATGTCAACTTTCACGATGATAGGTTTTTGACGGTATGTAGATAGTGGGTTGAAGGTGGACGATACGTTCGAGAATAAAAAGAAGTTAATTCAAGCCGTCAGTGTTTAGTCAATTAAACGCGGAGTTTTTTTTTACACCAATCAAGAGTAGTAAGACCAAATACACTGTCGTTTGTAAAACCGACGCGAACTTCCATTGAAGGCTTCATGCATATTTTTCTAAGAAATCACATACATGATATTTTGAGATAAAGAAGTGTAAGTGATCATACTTGTGTGAATCCTGTAGTGAATTCAAATCATAAACATGTCATTTCTATATTTCTATGTAACAGGACGTTGCCTTTCATGAAAGCAGATGTCGATATAACTTCTCATACGATTCAAGTACTTGCAAAAGAAACCTTATTCATCGATATAAATTATATGAAGGCATGGAATGCGTTGAGTAAGGTATTGTCTAAAATCTACGGAGATTGGAAAAAGGTCGTATTATAATTTGCCATGATACCTTACCGCCATCGGATCAACTAATCAAAGGATTGTCTTTCACATTACCAACAAACCACTGTAAAAAAAAAGATAGGATATTTTAATGGTGTACTTTGGGCATTTGGACTGGCCATTTAAGGTTTTGTTCATTACCGTCCAATTCTCAGTATTGATGGGACATTTTTATTCGGTAGATACAAAGGGACTTTGCTCATTACTACCGGTGCTGATGCAAATGATGGTCTTTATCTTTTGGCATATACTGCAGTTGATAGTGAAACCACAGCCAATTAGGAGTGATTCATTACTTGCATTCATAACTACATTCCATCCGTGAGGAGAAGGCACATTACCTTCATATCTGACCGGATGAAAGGGATTCCGACTGCGCTATAAAGATCATGGTCGAAACCTCATAGTCAATCGTTATTGTATATGACATATCAGAACCAATTTCACAACTGTCAGATTTCGTGACAGAACCTTGCAGAAACTGTTCTCTCAAATTGCATGTGCACCAGATGACTTGGCATATATCGCACTGAGAGCGGAACTTAAAAATATATATCTAAGAGCGGATATTGGGATTGAGAATAGTCTTACAAACGAAGAAGTCAGGTGGGCTCTTTCGCAAGATGGTGGTAAACAATTTTGCATGATGACTATGAATGCTTCAAGAAGTTTTAACATGGTCTTAAAAGTATCTCAATTTTTACCTATTCAGGCCTTAATAGCACGGACTTTTTACCGTACGAACAATTACTTCTTTGCACGACGTGAGGATGGACAAACGTAGCCGACGAAGTTATGTCGTAAGTTTGAACAATTAATAACAAGACTACCGATGTTAGGTTATCTTGGATCGTGAGATTCAGTCAGTTTGAATGGCAGGTGACTGACAAAAGTGGAAAACAATATATTATAGCCATTAATGGTAAGAACTACAGTTGTATGTGCAATATCCCCAAGTTGCAAAAGTTTCCGTGTTAACATGTAATTTCAACATGTACATGAGCAGGGAGTGGGGGAAACATGGCACATCACGATCTTGCTTTAAAGTGGTATCATATCTCCAAATACAGAGTAGCTTATGCTCCGTTGTTCCATCCTGTACCTAATAGCCAATATTGGGAGGAGTATAACGGTCCATCGATATTTCCATCTACCGATAGGAAACAAGCAGGACGACCACATTCTACTCGTTTCAATGGATGAATCACGAGAAGGACGTGGACAAAATAGATGCAGCAACTGCAATGCTTATGGTCATAACAAGCCAAGATGCAAAAATGTTCCAGCACCACGTCATCCTTGGTAATCACATTATATACTTTGATATATAATGTGAACACACGTGCACACAAAAACATACTTGCACTTGCACACACATAAATACATGCAAACATACACACATACACACAAAAACATACATATGCACGCGTGCGCGCACACATGCACACACATATAAATACATGCAAACACACAAAAATATCCACACATGCACACACAAAAATACATGCATACACACACAAAAACAAGCATACATATGTACACACAGAAATATATGCAAACATGCAATCGTACTTATCCTTTGATATACATGTTCATTTTTTCAAAGTACATATAATACGACTTTCTCATTGTGCAGATATACTTATGGATCCTGGACCTGCGGTTTCGAGTGTTCTGTATTTGCGGGCTGAGCATAGATCAGCCAACGCCGCATTAGTACAGGTAAAAATTTGTAATATTTATATCGAATTTCATATGTTGTTTATATGTTGTTGATATAAGTCCTCTTATTTTAATTGGCAGAACCATCTGGTGATTCAGTGCGTTGACCACTCACGCCAGAGCAGCAGTATCCCATGTCGAGATCCTCGTGTCCAGACGCGGCTGCAACGGCCAGGATTTTTCTGTTCATATTGGAGTAAATACATCTAGATCGACACTTGATTACGGCAATGGTAGATAGGTGGAGTTGCAGAATGTGAGATGACTCACCCTGTAGGACGTTGATGTGCTTCTTGGTCTCAATATGGATGGAGATGTGGTTGCAGCGAGCTTCAGTTATGATTGGGCAAATTTGTCTCATCGCTTGTTGGGTAAGACTCTACATGGGAGAAAAGTCAGCAGCATTAAGTTGAGTTGGCTGCGGGAGGCGTTTACTAATGAGCTTCTTATAGATGTTACGCTTGTGGCGGTTGAGCAGCATACACGCGCATATATTCTATATTAGATAGGGGATCGCTTATTCCCGGACAGGACTAGGAGCAAAGTTAGTCTTAAGTGGCTGACACTGTTAAACGATCACAATGAGTGTCATTCTATCGTGGGGGAATGCGGTTCTTTCAGTTCTCGATAACGAACTGAGTATGGTGGCATTGATGGGGCACTCGGTTCTTGGGGCTGATTGACATTTCTTCAGATATAAAATATTTAATTGAGACTTACTCTTATTTTACCGAATTAAATTGATATTCATTGTAATTTATATTTTATTTCAGATATGGCCATGGACATATTTTCCTATTAGTCGCCTGACCATTAGAACTCAGTTTGCTCTTGATGACCAATTGCCATATGGATGCATGTAAGTAATTCAATCTTTGTGCGTATTTAAACTTTCAAGTTTTTTTTAAATATTAACTTGTGTGCAAATTGTATGCAGGTGGAACGTGACCAGGTCATAGGATGTGACACCGAATCACGCTTTGAGCTTCTACTGCAACGAGTTCAACGTAATGGAGAAGACATCTGTTACGTGGACACCGTATACACATAAGCTATTGGCCACTCGACATCCGTTGTGCTTGCTAGGAGCCCACTTTTGGCTTGCGAAGACATTAGCCATGTGCAACGATTATTGAGATGCACGTGACAGACCGTGTCCGTCGCAAGTTTGGCATGAGGCAGTACATAGCAAGCGCGGTGGAGCAGACACCGCGTGAAGGTGAAACGCTAATTGGAGAAGCTTGGCTTGCAGAATATCGAATTTGGGTGGATCGCTGGTACTATCGGGGAAACAACATCCAGATTGAGAGAGAGCCAGTTATACCAATAGAAGAATACCTTATGTGGTATTGGATAATTATCCGCAGATTCATCCTCACAGCCACCCCTCCGCCGATCGCATATACCTCTCGAGCACCGATAAAGAAAGATTTGGTAACTTTATATCAAATCTTATAAAACTGTAATCTTATTTTTACGGCGGAATTTATTATCTTATTTACCATCAATATAGATGCAAACCATGTATGAGTGGGAGGATATCGCTGATGAGGGGATTTGTGGCATTAGGGAGCCAAAGCGCGCATGTATGAACATCAAGTCTCTCAACAGGAGTGTGTTCACGAAGCACAGATTCACACGTCCACCTGTTGTGCGTGCACCACCCATCACATATTCACATAGAAGACGTGGACAAACACAAGCAGAATCATCTCAGCCACCACCGTCTCAACATCCCGATAAGTATGTGCATGGACCATCCTAGCCAGAGTCGTCTCAGCGACTTGGCGCCGATGAAGCCGAACCATCACAGCCTCCGCTTCATGCAAAAAAGAAGACACCATATATGTTGAAACGACTGCGTTAGATTTTAGTGTAATGACTTGTTATATGTAATTTTATGTCGTATTGTGTTGTATTTATGATGTATGTGTGTTTGATTGTGATGTGATATTGCTTGATATATATATGGATTGTGATGTGATATATCTTGATATATATGTGTTTGATGCGATATTTATGATGTGTGTGTTTATATGCATTTTTTTATATCAGATTTGATATATATGTGAATTGTGTTAGTATCAGCTTTGATATATGATATAGCTCATACCGTTTGATATATATGTACTGCTGCAGTGAGCTCTCTAAGTTGTACAACTTAGATAGAGAGCACACTGCTTCCAGTGAGCTCTCTGCAACAATGAGCTCCGTCTAAGTTGTATAGGATGCAATTGACAAGTGTGTCCCATACAACTTAGACGGAGAGCTCATGATAAGGAGGGCAGACGTCTGAGGGTAAAGATTCAGACATCTACGAGTTATTTGGGTTCTTGGTCAGACGTGTGTCCACTATACGTCAAACGTCTGCGAGTTCTCTGGAACTATAGTGTTCTTATATGGGGTGTGCTTATCATGTGGGCCCCATACATTTTCAATGAGATGGCTCAGTGTTCTTGTATGGGACACACTTGGCAAGTGCACCCTATTCATTTTCAATAGGGCGTCTCAGTGTTCTTGTATGGGGGGCACTTTCCCAATGCGCCCCATACATTTTCAATGGCGCACCTCAGTGTTGTTGTATGGGGCACACTTGCCAAAGATGCCCCATACATTTTCAAAAGGGCTCCTTTATGAATTGTATGAAGCGCACTTGTAGAATTTTTTTTTTTAAAAAAAAGCAACGTCGGGTGCTGAAGTGGGGCTAATGTGGCCAAAAATGGCCTAAATTTGTAAATATTTTGAAAAGTGGCCTAGATTTAAAATATTATTTAAAATTAGCCTAAATTGAAATTTTGTCCCAAAATGGAACCTAAAAAATGTTTTAGAGCTAACTCTTCTTGCCCTAGCTGACTTGAAGCTCTGGCTCCGCCACTGGTCATGTAGTTTAAGCTCATATAGCTTCAGGTTCTATAGACTATACAAGAGACAAGACAAATAACCAATAATGGGAATTGCAACCGGGAATCATGCTAGGCACAAAGTAAGCCAAATAAAATGGCCAAATCTAACCACACTCCAACATTTACAAGAAAATCCAGGATATCGCCATTGTACAGGGAATTTTTTTTGATTTTGAAGTGATTTTATTGCATTTGCACTCTCTTCATCATATAAATACTCCCTAAATGAAAACGCACAAGTAGTACAACGATTAACAATATCTGCAATAAAGCTTCCAACCAACATAAATATGATGATTAACACGGTACGGCTGATTTCAACTTCATTTCAGCTTCCGAACTAATAAAAACGATAAAGTTGCATCCTTTTCCTTCCTTAAAGCGTGGAAAACCAAGCAAACAAATTTCTCTAACTGCATCGCCACTATTAGATTCTTAAAAAAATGTAAAATTAGGTGAAATGAAAAGGGTTACCAGCAACAACAGTGATCCCTTTGTCTCGATACCTCTCCACAAACATATCGATCGTGACCCTAAATACCTTTGGCTCGAGCAGCAGCGTCGTGATGTCCTGAAACATCACCCCTTCAACAACAAGACAAACATAAATTTTATCGAAATCTAAAGACCTCATACTTCAAAATTGGGAGAGAGAAAAATCATCAAGATCTGACCAGGCTTTGGGAAGTTAGGGATGACGCGGATCGAGGAAGCGATCCTCGAGATACGATGATCTTCTTTCTTCTCAGCTGTTGTAGCCATGGATCTGATCGAGATTCTTGAAGAGATTTGTATATTTTTAGGGGATTTTGGGCGAAAATGAGAAGAGGAGAGAGACGAAACAAAGGTCAAGCTTTGAAACGACGGTGAAGAAGCGAGTAACCGCATGCCTTACTGAAAAACAATTTAGGTTTCCTCTTTCGGTCTATCAAATTAAATAGGGAAAAATGGTTGATCTCTAAAAGCAATAATGTTAGGTTCCTCGCCCAAAAGGCTTTGCTAGAAACTCCTGATACACTAACCTGTATATAAATTCCGATTGTATTTTTTTTAGGTATTTTGTATAGAAGTATTTTAAGAATGCCTAAAACACCCTTCAGCCCCAAACCAAAACAAATCGTTCCCATGTTCTCCTCAAACTGCATTCGCGCAGCTGTTATGTGTCACGGTTCTCCTCAAATCCCTAACTTGTCCATTTTTGTCACAACCCGAAACCGGCACGTGACCGGCACTAAGATCACATGACGTCTAAAAATATCGACGCGGTTGAAATAAGCCAAAAATCCGGAATCTAAACCTTTTTAAAGAAATAGTAGAGATGAAGTTTTAAAAAGAATTATTAATGGAATCAAGTTCTTTTTAAAGTATAAATAAGTCTGTTTGAAAATGCCTATATCGTTTTAAAATCGGGCAACACCTCCTTTATAAATTTTGAATAAAACCACATACAAAACATAATATATATGAAGCATCCCTAACGGGAGCTAGCTTCCACGCTCAAACGGCGGAGCAACCATGCAGATAATGTACGATGCTCAGGGTGAAGAAATAAAAAGCGAGACATGAGCAAAAACAATATAAAGTCGACTCCAAACGAGCGCGACGCCCAAAAACACAAAATATCTAAGTCTCGCTTCTAAGTCCACAAATATACAAGTTTTTGTCGATAGAGTTTCTAACTATATCCAAAAGAATATGCATATACAATGTATGGTTACGATCCAACATGTAACACACCTACCCAAGCAATCACCGAAATAAGAAGTGTACTGGCAAGCCGTTAATGATCCGAACGGACAATCCTGCAAGAAACTGGGTACAACGGGGGCGAGTTGCCAACTTAGTGAATAAAAATATATCGCAAGATAGAAATCGAATGTATAATGATCTACCTAGGACATAAAGTATAGTACTATCATATCTTATACTAATATAAATATAATGCACAAGTACTGTAAACACATCAATATCGATCATGTAACCATGGAAGTATATCATCTCATATATATATATATATATATATATATATATATATATATATATATATAGCATGCATCCATGTATAAGCTTATAAAATACCCGAAAGATGTATGAAAAATCCTTTCAAATAGCCATATTGTTGCGATTCCTGGTGCCCTGGCCGCCTACCGTGGCCGTTACCGAACGAAAAACTTTCACTTTTAAAAACTTTAGCGTTAGAAAACACATCCTAGAATCTAACCAAATATCGAAACTAGTAAACTAGCGGGGTCTAACTACTCTGTTAAAAGGTTATACCTAAAGACACGTGTCCTTCAGGTCTTCACTCCTCTTCTTAAGCCCATTGAGGTCTCCTAGAGCAACCTTGCTTAATGGCCTTCTTGCGGCTAGATGATCCTTCTGTGAGTTTATAATCCAAGCTTAACTTCACTAATGAAACAACTTAGTAAGCTCGTTTACTAATCTAGGTTACTAAGCAGATATGGTGAGTTTTCTATTGTATTTCTATCTCTCTTTCTCCCTTGATTTTCAACTCATGAGATGATAGGGAGGAAGATGAAGAAGGAGGAGGAGGAACTCAAGAAAGGTTAGAGAGGAGAGAGAAGTAGATGGTGAGAATGAGATAAAACTTATGTAAAAAAATAATGAACCATGATTTTGTATATCTCATTTTTTCAATAAAAATTTAGCAACCATACTTGAATAGTTTTCACAAATGAATATATAATTCATTTGTCAAAACTATTCAAGCATGGTTCTCACCGTTCTCTCCTTACTATCTTTACACATCATTTCCATTTAAAAAAATAAATGGATAAATCAAAAATGAGGTGTCCACCTTCTAGAATATTTTCTGTATAAATACGGATACACTCTACAGTATATACATACCCGTATTCATACTAAAATACGAATACCCAAGAGATAGAATACTACTACTAATATAATACCAGTATTACATCAATATCTGATTTAACAAACCGGCTTAATGCTAAGCCCGCTAGTATCATCAACCGTCCTATCGAAAACCCGGATAACACTAGAATATACATATCGAAATATGTATATGTAAATTATTAAATCAATACCTATTTTAATAATCAGGCTTAATTCTAAGCCGGCTAGTATTATCATTCGATTGGAACTTTGCACGTATAAACATACGGCCACCACATCGTTTCGCCTAAACCAGAGAAACCCTCTGTGTGGGACTCTGAAGACTCGAAAGTACGCTGGCAGTGGGTTTAACCATAAGCACGTCAGCGGCACTAGCTGTACGTAACAGCTACCCAGGTACCTGTCGAAAAGAAGACCGACGAGCAAGCTCATCCAAATCCCTATTGAGCCTATCCGTGACAATCTTCGTACAGTCCGGTTTTTTCGTCTAAGAGTATCGCATACCGGGTATAGGGGTGGTAAACATTAGACCCCTACTGACCTGATAAGTCGTGTCAATTTGGTTTAGGACCAATCCGAGAAACTACAGATCAAACCATCAGTAAATCTCAACTGTCTTGGCCAAGGTCTTATAGTTCTAGCCAATTGGACACAATGCGATAACGACTCCCAATACCGGGAGAGACGAATCCCTGACAATCATTCACTGCCTCCATGTGGCTCGGGACTGTAACCAACCAAAAGCTGTTTGCATGACTTAGTAGAGCCATGGTAAGGTAATGATCAAAGCACAATGGGAACTCACATGAGACAAATGATGATCTCAGATCCAAAGACTAACCTGTACTCGTGTCACCTGAGAATCGCTATCTGATGATAGGTATAATACCATCTAGAGATTCTCGGTGTGTCCGTCTAGTGTACCCACACCCAGTGAGCACCTGTATACAATTTTAGGTGATCACACCAATGGCTGTGGGACCAACCACAGCCCCTAGTCGGGGTCTAGAAATGTATACACGAATCTACTCTGGAATATCGATACCCGGTCTCGATATTCCTCCAACTTGGGACCTTTAAGGATGTGCTTATGGACTACCCAGCTCCCACAAGTATGATCGTCGTCATAACACTGGTAGTCAAGCAAAATCTTATGGGCTTTATCAATATGTATCCGCCATATGTGATATCGAGTATAATATATGCACTTGTTAAGATAAATTCAAACCATAATAGTATACTACTGTATCGAGTCTTTATCAATATGTGTAAGCAATATAAAGAAACAAGAGAAAGAAACACACATATTAAGACAGAGACATCTCAAATAATATACTATATACAACCGAGCAAGATTGTCCTGTACATACATATTCTTAGCATCCTATACAATACAGGCCTTTAGGGCATACATATCCAACAATCTACCACTTACACTAAGGCTTGTAATTAGCATATAGAATACCCAATGTCTGCTCTAGAGCCTGTTGTTGGCGTACCGCATACCCAACATCTCAAAAAGTCGCTCGAACCGCGCTTGAGGAAGGGCCTTAGAAAATGGATCCGCCGTGTTGTCTTTCGTATCTACTCTCCAGAGCTCGATCTCCCGGTGATCTACGATCTCCCTGATCAGGTGATACTGCCTCAAGATGTGTCTGGATTTCTGATGGGACCGTGGTTTCTTTGCTAAATCTATAGTCCCATTATTATCGCAATACAAAGGTATTGGATCAACAATGGACGGAACCACCTCAAGTTCAGTAATGAAATTCTTCATCCAGACCGCTTTTTTTTGCAGCATCGTTGGCAGCAATGTATTCAGCCTCCATCATCAAGTCTGCGACTGTGTCCTGTTTGGAGCTCTTCCAATAGACCGCCCCTCCGTTGAGGGTAAACACAAAACCTGAAACAAACTTACTGTCATCCTTGTCACTCTAAAAGTTTGAGTCGGTAAAGAACTTAACCTGAAGGTCTCTATTACTGTAAACCAAGAACATCTCCTTAGTCCTTCTCAGGTACTTGAGAATGTTCTTTACTGCTGTCCAGTGGTTCTTTCCTGGATTCGACTGATACCGGCTCACCATGCTAAGTGTGTATGCTACATCTGGTCTGGTACACAGTATCGCATACATTATAAATCCTACCGCCGAAGCATAGGGTATAGTGCTCATGCAAACCCTCTCCTCATCAGTCTTGGGAGACATCTCTTTAGAGAGGGTGATTTCGTGCAAAACGGGTATATTACCGTGCTTAGAATCTTCCATACTAAATCTCTTTAGTACGGTCTCTATGTAACTGGACTGTGAAAATACCAACAATCTCTTGGATTTATCTCTATAAATCTTAATCTCCAGAATGTATGAGGCATCATCCAGGTCTTTCATTGAAAACTTTTATGACAAGAATAGCTTGATCGACTGCAGCATAGGAATGTCATTTCCTATCAAGAGAATGTCATCGACGTACAAGACGAGGAGTACAACAGTCCTCCCTACAATTTTATTGTAGATACATGGCTCATCTTCATTTTTGATGAAGTCAAATTCCTTGACTGTTTCATCAAAAGAGATGTTCCAGCTCCGCGACGCCTACTTTAATTTATAAATGAATTTAAACAACTTGCACACCTTCCTGCTTCTCCCACTGTCTACGAATCCCTTCGGCTGATCCATGTAAACGTACTCTTCTAAACTTCCATTTAGAAAAGCCGTTTTAACATTCATCTGCCAGATATCATAGTCATAGTAGGCAGTAATGGCAAGTAGGATCCGAATGGATTTCAGCATAGCCACTGGAGAAAAAGTTTCGTCATAGTCCACTCCTGGTCTTTGACGAAAACCTTTTGTAATAAGTCTAGCCTTATAGGTTTCCACCTGTCCATCTGCACTAATTTTCTTTTTGAAGATCCACTTGCATCCAACGGGTTTTACCCCAAGAGGAGCAACATCCAAAGTCCAAACTTTGTTGGTGTACATGAACTCCATTTTGGATTGCATAGCATCAAGCTATTTATCAGAGTCCTTACTGATTATGGCCTGCTTATAACCAGTAGGATCATCTTCTTCCAAGATGCAATTCTCTCAATCCCTATTTATGAGAAAACCGTAGTATCTCTCGGGCGGATGAGAAATCCTATGAGATCTGTGGAGTGGCTGAGGTTCGTCCAGGATTATTGAATTATAAGGTTCCACCAATTCTTCAGTTTCAGTTTGTGATTCCAGAATTTCTTCCAGTTCTACCGTGGTCCCACTAATTTCTTTTCCAAGAAATTGACATTCTAAAAAGGTGGCGTGACGAGCAACAAACACCTTCTATTCTTTGGTGTGGTAGAACAGATATCCTATTGATGTTTTGGATATCCCACAAACTTACATAAAACCGAACGTGCCTGAAATTTGTCCGGATTTTTTTACTTTAACATAGGTCGGACAACCGCATATCCTAATACGTTTAAGATAAGGTATTTTTCCACTCCATATTTCATATGGATTTTTAGGCACAGTTTTGGATGGAACATCATTCAATAGCTATGCCGTTGTCTGTAGCGCATAACCCCAGAATAAAAGAGGTAACTCAACATTACTCATCATTGAACGAACCATATCCAATATGGTACGATTCCTCTGCTCCGATACACCGTTGTGCTGTGGTGTATACGGAGAAGTAAGCTGAGAGAGAACACCGTTCTCTTTTACGTATTCTAGGAATTCCATGCTTAAGTACTCCCTTCCTCTATCAGATCGGAGGATCTTGATACTTTTACCAGTCTGGTTCTCTACTTCGTTCTTATATTATTTGAACTTCTCAAAAGCTTCAGATTTATGTTTCATAAGAAATGCATATCCGAACCTAGAGAGATCATCGGTGAATGTAATGAAGTACGAGAACCCACCCCTCGCATGTATAGACATCAGACCACATACATCACTGTGTATGAGTCCCAAGAGCTCTGTAGCTTTTTCTCCGTGTCCGGTGAACAGAGATTTGGTCATCTTTCCTTTGAGACAAGACTGACGGGTTTCATATGATGAAAATTCAAATGGATTCAGATATCTATTATTATGTAATTTACTTAGTCTTTTCTCACCGATATGACCAAGTCTACAATGCCATAAGTAGGTTTCGTTCGTATATGAACTTTTCATCTTGCGTGTGTTTTGTATATTGAAGACTGTGTTTTGATTCAAAACATAGATACCATTACACAGTGTACCTTCTGCAACCAATACGGTAAATATTCATGATATTTCTATCTAGAACAAACTTATATCCATCTTTATCAAGTAAAGAAACTGATATGATGTTGCAAAGCATGGAAGGTATATAGTAGCAATTGTTCAAAATTATAGTATTACCACTTGGTAATACTAGGTGATATTCACCGACGGCAGCAGCGTTAACTTGTGCTCCGTTCCCTACTCTGAGGGACATATCATCCGGTCCAATCATTCTACTTTTTCTCAATCCTTATAATAAATTACATATATGAGATCTTGATCTGGTATCTAGTACCCAGGAGGTAGGGTTGACCGAAAAACAGTTTTCAATAAAAAATACACTCGAAGAAGATGCATTAGAATGTTTCTCCTTCATTAGGGTCATCTGGAATTCCTTACAGTCTTATTTCCCTTGCCCATACTCGTGACGGTTGTCACAAGTTTGAGCCGAACCGATGTTCCCCAGCCCAGTGTAATAAGCTGGTTCGGTCAAGTCAAACATTTTATTATCTTGATTAAGGCGTGAAATGATTGCTACATGGAGAGAGAGAAAAGAAACACTTGGCATGTGCTCTTGCAAGATTAGATTGGTTATTAGTTTATCTAATTAGGATGTCTCCCACCGTTTCCTTGAATTCTCCTCCAAACCTTAAAAGTTGAATCAGTTGGGATCATTCGCACCTTACAAGTTCGCTAACTGTTCAGCCAGGTGAATGTTGGTACTTTGAGGGAGGTTCCCCTTACTCTCGTACGGACCTAATTAAAATAAATATCGTTTCCGCAGAGGCGTAGCCCCATTAACACTTTTCTAGACACTTAATAGGTTAGCTAATTGTGAAGTGAAAAATATCTCCCAAGAGTAATCCTACTCATCAGTGGGATCGGGATCCAACTATTATCGCGTGATAACCTAGATGGAAGCTACTTTAGTTACCACACTCCAGAAGGTATGCAACACTAGCAAGTTTCCTGTATATTTGAATCTCTCGATGTGGTTTTTTCCCTAGGACTCAAGTGACCTTAACCGAGCCAATATATCAAAGGGTCCTAGTCAAGTTCAACCCGTCATTATTTTGATTGTATTAAACCCACCCGTACGAGTCCTTGACTGAGCCAAAATGACCGTATGACTGTCCTAACCAATCACATCTAATACTACAGAAAAGTACTACATAGCCACCGAACACTACGTTTCGGCTGAGCATGATATACGTAGCATGAATACTAAGCAATACTAATCTGAAATGACGGAGGGCTATGGTTGGTTTTTGGCAAAAAACGTTTAACGTAATGAACTTGATATCATTAAAGGAACCAAGCAGTTTTGAAAAGGAGTGGTTTAGGTTTCGCTTTTGAAAACTAATGTTTTTGAAGAAAACTGAGTAATCTATAGTAATATAAACTTTTGCTCAAGAGGTCACTCCCCGTGAAGGGATATTGGCTCTTTCCCCCTCGAATGAGGTGCTGGATATTCCTAACTAAATACCACCATGCAAAGCGAAAGAATATGACTATAGTTTTTCGAAATTTGTTCCAACAACATCTTTTAGGTTTCTTTTTCCTTGCGTTAATCAAAATTAATGCAGTTCCATCAATTAAATCCTATCACACAAGAAAGGAACGAAAATACAATGTACGTATATGCCATCCGCATTCGCTACGAGGCCCCGTCATGCACCGTTAGATTACTTAACTACCAGCAGAGCGGGGGCTGGACTAGCGCGGACGCAAAACATATGCAACATCTACTAGTGTGTGTGTGTGTGTATAACCATTCGTCTCAGGTATGATATATAAGCAACACCACAGAACAGCAATAAGCATCATGGAATAATGGATAATCTAGGAGCCCTGGGTTTCATTTGAGTCGTAAATGAAACTCGATGTTCTTGGTCGTGTGGATAGCCCATGCAATGAAGAACCTAGACCCCTACGAGTGCAGCAAGTTACCCGCCAATCCCGGAAGTGAGGCAACCCCAATCAACAAAGTGAATGGGCCATCCAGCACTTCACGGAATCCGGTAACTTGAGCACCCCTCAGTGGGTCATCTTATAATCCCTACGAGTACATCAAATAGCCCGCCAATTTTAGAGTAAGCCCCCCTCCGTCTCAATGCCATAAGATGTGGGCCCGTTACCCTCTAGAACCCGGCTATTCAAGACTCCTCCGCGGGGTAATCCTAGTACAGAAAAGAAAAATATATACAACGGTGATATCGACCTTAACCCGGTCGTGTCCCAATAAAAGAATATACAAACTGGCAGAGACGGTAGTCCACATGTTGGATGCTCGCTCGGCAATAATGAATATACAAAAGAATCTAAACTGTACAACTACCATTGCACTAAGAGCTATCCAACACGACAATCCGAACAAGCCATCACATATATAAACATCACAACAGCATAAGCAAGTATGTGCAATCCCGTCTAAATGACATATAACAAATAGACGACGTTTGAAAATATATACACCACATCACAGAAATCAACGATGCAAAAGTTTCAAGTTCTAAATTTTCCGAGTTGCCCCAAAGCAAAGATAACACTAAGTGAAATCTTGGGCAAATCAAATAAGACCAAAAATCGTAATTCTCAAAACCCAAGACACAGCATGAAAACGAGCACCAAACGAGACAAGAAAACTGCCGAGAGCGAGGATTTGAGTAATTTGGGCGGTTTTTTTATGGCCAAAATTCCTCGTTTTCATTATGTGTCACTAACATATCAAGAGTAAGTCTCTGCACTTGTTTCAAAAATTTTCAACGACCAAAAAGTTTTTGGACAGAGAGTGGGTTTTCAAAGATAGGAATTTTTCGGTTTTGAAACTAAAGTATCGTCTACTAGTAGTTTCTAATGTTTGGATGGCTTTGATACTATGTTGGGATTCCTAGCGTCCTGGCCGTCTACCACGGTCATTGCGGAACGAAAAACTTTCACTTTTAAAAACTTTGGTGCTGGAAAATAGTGAGAATGGCAACTCTTGACCCCTCACTCATTCAAGCATGGAATTATTGCAATCAAAATCATATCCCGAAATCATGCCATGCTACATATTTATATATATATATATATATATATATACATATAAGAAAATATTTAGTGAGCTAATGATATTAGTTAAGATATAATTATATCCAAGATCTTTAGCTAATTGATTAGGGTTTTAGTTTTGATATCTACTAAACTATAAGAAAGTGAAGATGGCTATACCTTCGTAGATCGAGTCCTTCACTTCACATATTCCGTGTACTAGCCCCGCAACTTCACTAGGCTCCACTTGAGGCTTTGGACGAGTTTCCTCCGATGACCTTCGTGCCGAAGATGATCCACGCGAAGTCCCTCCGACTCAAGCTACCTCTACACTAAACTCTTTGGTGTAGGAAACACGCTACACTCGATCGCTAGTCAAGTGTAAGATGGTGAAGTAGGGGATGTTAAAGCTCACAAGTTTGTGTTCAAGCTTTATGGTTCACATCACATATGAGGGTTGAAGCTTGAACCATGGTAATGAGGAAGATGAAGAAGCTAGAGAACAAAATGGGAGTAACTCAAGAAAATGGCTAAGTGTTGAATGAGATGAAGAATGGCTCATCTAAAACCTCACTCATTGAAGCATACAAATATCCACAAATAAAAAAATGGTGACATGCTTCAATAGTAAGTCAAGATGAATAAAATATATTATGTGCCATACCTCACACCATTCCACTTTAATTTCCACCTCATTTCTATTTTCACAAAATAGAATTTTATGCCATGCTTCATTATTATATATATATATATATATATATCATATATATTAATATATTTATAATGAAGAATAATTAGTGAGCTAATGATATTAGTTAAGATATAATTATATCAAATATAATATATATCACATTATTAAATCAACACTTGATTTAATAATCCGGTTATATCACATATGACCAACTAATATCATTTATCTGTATATCACATTATTAAATCAACACTTGATTCGATAATCTGGTTATATTACATATAACCTAACTGATAATAGATAACTGCCAGATTACAATACGGTATCACATACACGTATTTAATCAAGCCCACACACATATCACATATGTGTCCTACTTCGTTTCGCCTGAACCAGGAAACTTCTGTGTGGGACTCTAAAGACTCGTCAATAAGCCAACAGTAGGTGATGATCACATCAGTCACCCATAAGCCGTCAGCGGTACTAGCTGGACGTAACGGCTACCCGGGTATTGAGCGATATGAAGATCAACAAGCAAGCATGTCCATACTCTCCATGAAGCCTATCAGTAACACTACCGTACAGTCCGGTCTCTTCGTCTGATATGTCGCATATCATGTCCAGGGATGGTAAACGTCAGACCCAGTAACGTGATAAGTCATGCCGATGTCTGGCCTATAACGGTTTGAGAAACTACTGATAAAACTTATCAGTAAATCTCAGCAGCAGCTCTGGCTAGGGAATTCCAGTTATAGCCAATCGAGCATAGCGCAACATCAACCCCAATACCGGGAGAGATGAAACCTCTCATATCGCTCATTGCCTCCATATGACTCGGGACTGTACCCAAAATCCACCTGTTTGCACAACTCCTCTTGAGAGTAGTAGGGAGGAAATCAAAGCACAGTGGGAGCCACACAAGACTCTATGACGATCTCGGATCTACAGACTAACCTGTATCAGTGTCACCAGAGAACTACTATCCGACGATAGGTGTACTACCAATTAGGAGTCCTCGGCGAGTCCGTTCGGTGTACCCATTCTCCAATGAGCACCTGTGTACAATTTTTGATGTCACACACCAATGGTTGTGGGATCAACCATCGCCCTCTAAAGAACAAGAAACGTACACACCAGTTTACTCTGGAATATCGATGCCCTAGTCTGGATATTTCCTCGACTAGGAACATAATAAAGGATGTGCTTTTGGACCACACTGGCCCCACCAGTATGATCTCATCATAATCCTGGTAGTCAAATACATATGCTAAGGGCTTTATCAACATGTAAGAGACAGACAATATAAATACCAGTCTACATGTTAAAATAAAGGTAACATGATAGCATACTATCATGTCGAGCAAGAAAGTCCTCTATATATATATCCAAGCATCCACTATGTCAATAATAATGGCCTCTAGGGCATACATATTCCTAACAGAAAACATATCCTAGAATCTAACCAAATATCGAAACTAGTAGACTAGAGGAGTCTAACTACTATGTTAGAAGGTTATACCTAAAGACACGTGTCTTTTGGGTTTTCACTCCTCTTTTAAGTTTCTTGAGGTCTCCTAGATCAACCTTGCTTGATGGCTTTCTTGATCCTAGATGATCCATCCGAGAGTTTATAATCCAAGCTTAGCTTCACTAATGAAGCAACTTAGTAACCTAGTTTGCTAATCTATATTACTAAGGAGATGTAGTGAGTTTTCTAGTGTATTTCTATCTCTCTTCCTTTCTTGATTCTCAACTCATGAGATGGTATGGAGGAAGATGAAGAAGGAGGATGAACTCAAGAAAGGCCAGAGAGGAGAGAGAAGCTCATGGTGAGAATGAGATAAAACTAATGTGAAAAAATAATGAACCATGGTTTTATATATCTCATTTTTTCAATAAAAATTTAGCAACCATACTTGAATAGTTTGCACAAATGAATATATAATTCATTTGTCAAAACTATTCAAGCATGGTTCTCACCATTCTCTCCTTACTACCTTTACACCTCATTTCCATTTAAAAGAATAAATGGATAAATCAAAAATGAGGTGTCCACCTTGTAGAATGTTTTCTGTATAAATACGGAATACACTCTACCGTATATACATACCCGTATTTGTACCAAAATACAAATACCCAAGAGATAGAATACTACCATTAATATAATATTAGCATTAAATCAACATCTGATTTAACAACCGGCTTAATCCTAAGCTCGCTAGTATCATCAACCGTCCAATCGAAAACCCAGATAACACTAGAATATACATATCGAAATATGTATATGTAAATTATTAAATCAATACCTGATTTAATAATCCGGCTTAATCCTAAGTTGGCTAGTATTATCATTCGATTGGAATCCTGCACGTATAAACATACGGCCACCACATCGTTTCACCTAAACCAGAGAAACCCTCTATGTGGGACTCTAAAGACTTGACAGTATGATGGCAGTGGGTTTAACCACAAGCACGTCAGCGGCACTAGCTGTACGTAACGGCTACCCAAGTACCTATCGAAAAGAAGGCCGACGACCAAGCTCATCCGAACCCTTACTAAGCCTATCTATGACAATCTCCGTACAGTCCGGTATTTTCGTTTAAAAGTATCGCATACCGAGTCTAGGGATGGTAAACGTCAGACCCCTACTGACCTAATAAGTCGTGTCGATTTGGCTCAGGACCAATCCGAGAAACAACTGATCTAACCATCAGTAAATCTCAACTTCCTTCGCCAAGGCTTATGGTTCTAGCTAACCGGACACAGTGCGATATCGACTCTCAATACCGGGAGAGACGAATCTCTGACAATCACTCACTGTCTTCATGTGGCTAGGTACTGTACCCAACCAAAAGTTGTTTGCACGACTCAGCAGAGTTGTGGTGGGATAGTGATCAAAGCACAGTAGGAATTCACACGAGACAAATGATGATCTTAGGTCCAAAGATTAACCTGTACTCATGTCACCTAAGAATCGCTATCTGACGATAGGTTTAATACCATCTAGAGGTTCTCAGCGAGTCTGTCCAGTATACTCACCCCCAGTGAGCACCTGTATACAATCTTAAGTGATCACACCAACAGCTATGTGACCAACCACCGCCCCTCGTCGAGGTCTAAAAACGTATATACAAGTCTATTCTGGAATATCGATGCCCGGTCTCGATATTCCTGTGACTTGGGACCTTTAAGGATGTACTTATAGACTATCCAGCTCCTACAAGTATGATCGTCATCATAACACTTGTAGTCAAGCAAAGTATTACGGACTTTATCAACATGTATCCGCCATATGTGATATCGAGTATAACATATGCACATGTTAAGATAAAATCAAACCATAATAGTATACTACCATATCGAGTCTTTATCAATATGTGTAAGCAATATAAAGCAACAAGAGAAAGAAATACACATATTAAGACAGTGACATCTCAAATAATATACTATATACAACCAAGCAAGATTGTCCTGTACATATATATTGTAACACACGAGCCCAATTATACTATTTCTGGTTCTAGTTGATTGTTATACATTGCTCATTTCGTTTATCCTAATGGTTTGGTGCTTATTGCTAAATTTTAACCGGTTAAATCATTTTGGCACATAACAAATTTTAACACCGAAAATGAAATTAAAAATGTCCATGTTGGCCTACTCGTCGCCACTAGTCGCGTGGTAGCGTCCGCGTGTCGAGATTTCTTCCCGTTCGGCTAAACGGGCAAGTTTGGACGGCTACGCGCGCGTGCAAGTGTCCGACTTGGGGGCATGCATTTTAATCATTAAACACCTCTTTTCAAAATTTGGAACTCGCTCAAAATCCTATAATTTGAATTTGAAACATTTGGGCGTAACCCGGGCGCGATTTGGAAATGTTTCATTTAGCGCCGAAAATGCCCATTTAAATATATATATTAAACTATATATATAGGTTTGCTGTTGCCTAAATCAACTTTTAAATCCATAAAATCTTTTAAATCTAAACCCACAATTTTTCCCAGCCAATCATCGCGAGGGCTTTACTCTCGTGGGCCCCACCTTTTCCCACTCTCTCTCTATCTCTCTTCACTGCCTCTCTCTCTCTCCTCATCAAATCTCTCTCTCTCTCTCGTTATCAAATCTCTCTCTCTCTCCTCCTATATATTACGCAGCCGCCCCTTCTTCTTCTCCATCACGAGAGAACCCACCGCGAGAACCTCCAAGCCCTAACCCTAGCCTCCTCGTACTTGCGCCGCCGACCTCCCCGCGACCTCGCCGTCGCCGTCATCGCCTCCTCAGCCTAGCCGCACCCTCCTACCTCCTTCCTCCGTCTCTTTCCGCGCCTGCACCCAACCCCGACGCCATCACCCGGCCGCAGATCTCGCCGTCGATGCCGCCTTCCGTCACCAACGACGCCTGAGACTCCCACTCTTCCTCCTCGTCCCGACCTCGTCGTCGCCTTCCTCCTCCCCTCGCCGGACCACCAGAACCCGAGCCAGAACCCTAGCACCAACCCCCGGGTCGCCGGAAAACGTGCCGTCGACCCTCGTCGACGTCACCCGCGCCACCTCCTCTCCATCTTGCAACCCAGACCAGACCTTACCTCCCCTCGCTGCACGGCACCACCCTTTCCAGCGAACCCAGAAACTTCCCAGCCTTCGCAGCCGCCGTCGCTGCCTCGCCGGCGTCCCAGCGCCGTCGAGCCCGCCGTGGTTGCCCCCTGGTGTCTTCCTGTAAGCATCCCTTACCTTTACTTTTGTGCGAAGTCCCCCCTCGCTGGTCGTTTGCTCACGTATATCGCGTTTGCTAACTTCTTTGCTTTTGACTTTTGCCGGATTCCGACCGTGCCGTCGTTTGGACCCGACGCTCCAGCGAAGTACCCTGGTCCGTGTGGTCCCGCTGTTCGCTGTTGGGACTCGATCCGTGGCCCATGCACCCGTCCCGTGTTTTCTGCCGACATTGCATCCGTGCTTTCCGGTTTACGAAACCGTCGAGGCAAGATTTCTTGCTACATGCTACGTTAAACTAATTAAATGTTTGGCTCACAAACTTGCTAGATTAACTAAGTATTGCTACTTGTCTCATTGGACGAAATATGAGGTACATTATAATACTGCCACCTAAATCGTATTTTGCCACCGTAACCTTAATAACAACTACCTGCTAATCATTTTACTATTTAGAGGATAATAGTCGCACACTTATATCTTTATTGCCTGCTGTTATTAATATTGCGCTACACTGTGATTATTGCACCCCAAGGGTGCTTGAACCTGTTAATAAGAGAATACAAAGCATCACTGTGTTACATGGAATAATATTGTTATTTGCTGTTCCTGTTGTTGTTCCTTATTCGTTGCTATACCTGTTATCAGCATACAATTGATTGCATTACATATTGACCGATCTTGATGCACCTGACACATGTACCGATACACCGGACATGACACCCTATACATACTGACTCAACCTATTGGACTACAACCTGACTTGGGGTCCTCATGGACCATTCCTGTTGTCTATCCAGACATACCTGCTTTTACCTGATTCTGTGTTGACATTAATCCTTGATTATTGAATACCTGACCTGACATACATAACTTGGGGGTATGGGGAAATCAAAGGTGAAACCGACTTGTAACTCAACAGTTCGATACTTGTTCTGATCAGTCTTACGGGCTTGGCCTGCCCCGGAGTGATGATGCTGACATCACTCACCCATCCTACTACCTATTACTGCTTAGCGGCACGTCTCGGATTCAGCCCCGAGAACCTTAACCGTGGTCCCGGGCACGCACGGGATACTATTGAGTTACATCGACGATTCATCAATTGATTTCAAAGACTATAGAGTGGAAACCTGATAGGACAGTTTAATCACCACTGCACATTACCCTGCTCTGTTATTTCTTAGTATTGCTTTATTCATGTTCATACCTGCATTGCTTATTACCATGTTTATATTATATTATTTGGTTGACATGACGCGCTGACGTCTGGGTTTTGCATGGCCCAGATTCCTTACCACTATCGACGACCGAGCAGGAGTACTTCAGCCAGCAGGCTGAACTGTGAGTTCCTTAGGGTTTAGTTTATTTATTTTCATTTCATTTCCAGATGTGAGCCCGCATTATGGGACGTACTGTTTATTTATTGTATTAGATCATTTGCTTCCACACTCATTGTTTATTGATTCTTGTTATTATGGATCTGGACATGTATTAGATTAGTTTATTATTTTGTTCTTGATATCTCTACAACCGTAATGTGATTGTGGATGGATATTTCCTACCCACAGGTAGCATGGTTGGCTATGTCACGTGCCCAATCTTGCGTACTCTGGGAAGCGGGGCGTGACATGGTTCTTTTGGTATCAGAGCCATAGGTTAGTTGGGTTGATTCTTTTTGTAGTTGGGTATGGTGCCCGATACACGAATCAGAATACCCGTGATTAGGAAACATGTCCTGCCACCTTGACCGTTTTACCATCCTTGAATCATTCTTCCGGATCATGTCGACATGCAAACTTACTTTGCATTGTCAACTCGAAAACCTAATTTCTTGTTATCTCTAGGACTTAGGCGACTTGGGTGGACTTAAGTAATTGGGGCTATGATACCGCGGCATAGCTACAATGCAGTACTCTATTTAAGTATCTTGGAGTTCTAGCCTTGATCTATACTCAGAATCTATCATCATGCTAATGTTGGGTACTTTGATTTCCAGGAATATGGCCGGTAAAAATTTGAAGATGGACCAAAGACGTGCGGTCATAGCCGCCAGGCGTAGAGTGATAAGGGGATTGCTGGAGCATCTAAAGGAACAGACCGAGCTGGAACCGGCATCTGCACTGAAACAAACGTCTGTACGTAGAAGTATTCCGGTGAACAGGCGCAGCGTAGCACCAATGAAGAAAACAAGTGTGGGTGATCGGAAAGGGAGCGTGATTTGTAACTACTGCCATGTACCCGGACATGTGCGAAAGGAGTGTCGTAAGAGGCTGGGACTCTGTTTTAGATGTGGAGCGGCAGATCACGCCGTTAGTGCTTGTCCGTCGAAGCTTCGTACAAGAGATGATATACAGAAGCCTCCGCAGAGACCGTTCCAAGGGCAGAAACAGTTGACTCAAGGATCTAATCAGGCTCGAGCTTTCACGTTGACAGTTGAAGAAGCTAAGGCATCAGGAGAAGGGGTTTCAGGTAATTTACTCGTTCATGGTTTTCCCGCATTGGCATTATTTAATTTCGGAGCATCCCACTGTCTTATGTCATCCAAATTTATAACTATACACTCGATTACCTGCACGACCCTGTCTAGTTTTTGGGACATACACACTGGGAATGGGACAATCATAGCTAGTAAGGAGTGTAGAGATTGTACAGTTGTTGTTTGCGGGGGGGAGCTCTTTGCAGATTTCTTGGTGATAGATACGGGCAGTTATGAATTAGTCTTGGGAATGGATTTTGGCACTTTCCACGCACACATTGATTGTAGGGCAAGGAAAGTAATTTTCCAGATTCCCGGACACCCTGAGTTTACCTTCACTGGAGGAAGCAGCTCTGTCGGGCCAGTCGAGTTTAGGGCTAGGCCGACAAACAGTGTTCTTGCGACAATGGAAGTGGATAGTAATAAAGAGCTGGCAGTTGTTCGCGACTTTATGGATGTGTTTGAAGATATATCAGGCTTACCGCCGAAGCGAGATGTGGAGTTTGCGATTGACCTTATTCCTGGTGCAGCGCCAGTATCAAAATCTTATTATCCGATGGCACCGGTGGAATTGGAAGAAGTTAAGAAACAAGTTGGTGAATTACTCGAGAAGGGATGGATTCGAAGCAGCAACTCACCTTGGGGAGCTCCAGTTCTTTTAGTAAAGAAGAAGGATGGCACGAGAAGGATGTGCATTGATTATCGAGAATTGAACCGGGTGACTATTAAGAACAAGTACCCGATCCATCGCATTGGAGGACTTTTGAGCAGCTTAGTGGCGCGAGGGTATTCTCGAAACTGGATTTGCAATCAGGATATCATCAGGTCCGAGTGAAAGCAGAAGACAATTGCAAGACGGCGTTTCGAACTCGATATGGGCATTTCGAGTATCTAGTGATGCCCTTCGGAGTAACGAATGCGCCGGCAATATTCATGGATTTGATGAACCGGGTCTTTTCACCATTCTTGGACCAGTTTATTGTGGTATTCATTGACGATATTCTGGTGTACTCGAAGAGTCCGGAGGAGCATGCTGAGCATTTAAAGATCGCATTGCAGACGCTGAGACAGGAGAAATTGTATGCGAAGATGAGTAAGTGCGAATTCTGGCTGGAAGAAGTGAAGTTTCTGGGGCATGTTGTATCGGGCAATGGAATCGCCGTTGATCCCGAGAAGATTGCAGCAGTTCGAGATTGGCCTATTTCAAGAAATGTGGCTGAGATAAGAAGTTCCCTTGGTTTGGCCGGATGCTACAGGAGATTTGTGGAGAACTTCACTCGTTTAGCAGAGCCGTTAACCAAGCTTACGCGTAAGGAGATACCGTTTGTTTGGACGGATGGATGTGCATTGGCCTTCGAGACGTTGAAGCAGAAGTTGATAACCGCCCCGATCCTGACCGTACCAGATAATTCCGGAGGACCGGTGATTCACAGCGACGCATCTGGAAAAGGGTTGGGATGTGTTTTGATGCGGAATGGGAAAGTCGTCGCTTACGCGTCGAGACAACTGAAGACTCATGAGAAGAATTATCCGACTCATGACTTGAAGCTTGCAGCCGTGATCTTCGCCTTGAAAATTTGGAGACATTATCTTTTGGGCGAGAGAGTCGAAGTCTTTACAGATCACAAGAGTTTGAAGTATGTGTTCACTCAGAAGGAGTTGAACATGAGGCAACGCAGATAGTTGGAGCTGATGGCCGACTACGACCTTGATCTTAAGTACCATCCGGGAAAAGTTAACGTCGTGCCAGATGCGCTAAGTCGGTTACCAGCAATTCAGGTATTGACCGCACAAAGGGAGATCATTGCGGAATTTCAGAGATTTGACTTGGAGGTTTTGCTACCACATGCTACGGGACAGTTGATGCAGTTACAAGTACAGTCGTCCTTAGTTGAGAAGGTTAAAGCGTCACAATCGCAGGATCCTAGACTGCAAAAGTTTCGAGAGCAGGTTGAAGCCGGATTACGAACCGATTTACTGATCCACGAAGACGGTTCGTTGAGATATGGTGGCCGTGTATGTGTGCCAAAAGGGGATGTACGTGAAAAGCTTATGAAGGAGGCACACAGTTCAGCTTACTCCGTACATCCAGGAGGGACAAAGATGTACCGAGACATTCGACAGCATTTCTGGTGGGAAGGTATGAAACGGGAGATTGCTCGCTTCGTGGCTAAGTGCTTGGTGTGTCAGCAAGTCAAGGCTGAACACCAAAGGGTTGCTGATTTGTTGCAACCACTTCCGATTCCTCAGTGGAAGTGGGAACATATAACCATGGATTTCGTGACGGCTTTACCGCGGAGTCCAAAGGGCAACAATGCAGTATGGGTGATTGTCGATCGGTTGACCAAGGCGGCCCACTTTATTCCTTTTCGGGTTGGTCAATCGACAGAGACTTTAGCAGAGCGGTACATGCAGGAGATTGTGAGATTGCATGGAGTACCGGTAAGCATCGTGTCCGATCGGGACACTCGGTTCTTATCGCACTTCTGGAGGAGTTTACAAGAAAGTTTGGGGACTCGATTGAAGTTCAGCACAGCTTATCATCCTCAAACTGATGGACAATCGGAGAGAACGATCCAGACCCTTGAAGATATGTTGAGGGCTTGCATGTTAGACTTCAAAGGTTCTTGGGAGGATCATCTACACCTGGTGGAGTTTTCGTACAACAATAGCTTCCAAGCGACAATTCAGATGGCTCCGTTTGAAGCGTTGTATGGTCGTAAGTGTCGTTCACCGGTTTGTTGGGATGATGTTGGTGAACGAAGGTTACTAGGACCAGATTTGGTGGTACAGACAGTCGAGAAGGTGAATACAATCAGGAAGCATATGAAGGCAGCTCAAGACAGACAGAAAAGTTGGGCCGACACGTCAAGAAGACCTCTAGAGTTCGCCGTGGGTGATTTGGTATTCCTGAAGATATCACCGACTAGAGGGGTGATTCGCTTTGGAAGTCGGGGAAAGCTTAGTCCTCGATTCGTTGGACCCTTCGAGATATTGGAGCGTGTTGGAGAGGTAGCGTACCGTTTGGCGTTACCACAGTCATTGGCGGGAGTGCACGATGTGTTTCATGTGTCTCAACTACGGAGGTATGTTCGTGATGAGACTCACGTCTTGGATCATTCGGGGTTGACTGTACGGGAGGACCTAACTTTTGAGGAGCGACCGGTTGAAATCAAGGATCGAAGAGAAAAGGTTCTTAAGAACAAGGTTATCCCTCTTGTACTAGTTTCTTGGGGTAATCGATTGCATGGAGAATCCACTTGGGAGCGAGAAGACGAGATCCGACAGAAACTTCCTCACCTTTTCCTATAGTTAGCTATCTTGTATTCTTGGAATTTCGAGGACGAAATTCTTTTTGTAGTTGGGTATGATGTAACACCCGAGCCCAATTATACTATTTCTGGTTCTAGTTGAGTGTTATACATTGCTCATTTCGTTTATCCTAATGGTTTGGTGCTTATTGCTAAATTTTAACCGGTTAAATCATTTTGGCACATAACAAATTTTAACACCGAAAATGAAATTAAAAATGTCCATGTTGGCCTACTCGTCGCCACTAGTCGCGTGGTAGCGTCCGCGTGTCGAGATTTCTTCCCGTTCGGCTAAACGGGCAAGTTTGGACGGCTACGCGCGCGTGCAAGTGTCCGACTTGGGGACATGCATTTTAATCATTAAACACCTCTTTTCAAAATTTGGAACTCGCTCAAAATCCTATAATTTGAATTTGAAACATTTGGGCGTAACCCGGGCGCGATTTGGAAATGTTTCATTTAGCGCCGAAAATGCCCATTTAAATATATATATTAAACTATATATATAGGTTTGCTGTTGCCTAAATCAACTTTTAAATCCATAAAATCTTTTAAATCTAAACCCACAATTTTTCCCAGCCAATCATCGCGAGGGCTTTACTCTCGTGGGCCCCACCTTTTCCCACTCTTCTCTATCTCTCTTCACTGCCTCTCTCTCTCTCCTCATCAAATCTCTCTCTCTCTCTCGTTATCAAATCTCTCTCTCTCTCCTCCTATATATTACGCAGCCGCCCCTTCTTCTTCTCCATCACGAGAGAACCCACCGCGAGAACCTCCAAGCCCTAACCCTAGCCTCCTCGTACTTGCGCCGCCGACCTCCCCGCGACCTTGCCGTCGCCGTCATCGCCTCCTCAGCCTAGCCGCACCCTCCTACCTCCTTCCTCCGTCTCTTTCCGCGCCTGCACCCAACCCCGACGCCATCACCCGGCCGCAGATCTCGCCGTCGACGCCGCCTTCCGTCACCAACGACGCCTGAGACTCCCTCTCTTCCTCCTCGTCCCGACCTCGTCGTCGCCTTCCTCCTCCCCTCGCCGGACCACCAGAACCCGAGCCAGAACCCTAGCACCAACCCCCGGGTCGCCGGAAAACGTGCCGTCGACCCTCGTCGACGTCACCCGCGCCACTTCCTCTCCATCTTGCAACCCAGACCAGACCTTACCTCCCCTCGCTGCACGACACCACCCTTTCCAGCGAACCCAGAAACTTCCCAGCCTTCGCAGCCGCCGTCGCTGCCTCGCCGGCGTCCCAGCGCCGTCGAGCCCGCCGTGGTTGCCTCCTGGTGTCTCCCTGTAAGCATCCCTTACCTTTACTTTTGTGCGAAGTCCCCCCTCGTTGGTCGTTTGCTCACGTATATCGCGTTTGCTAATTTCATTGCTTTTGACTTTTGCCGGATTCCGACCGTGCCGTCGTTTGGACCCGACGCTCCAGCGAAGTACCCTGGTCCGTGTGGTCCCGCTGTTCGCTGTTGGGACTCGATCCGTGGCCCGTGCACCCGTCCCGTGTTTTCTGCCGACATTGCATCCGTGCTTTCCGGTTTACGAAACCGTCGAGGCAAGATTTCTTGCTACATGCTACGTTAAACTAATTAAATGTTTGACTCACAAACTTGCTAGATTAACTAAGTATTGCTACTTGTCTCATTGGACGAAATATGAGGTACATTATAATACTGCCACCTAAATCGTATTTTGCCACCGTAACCTTAATAACAACTACCTGCTAATCATTTTACTATTTAGAGGATAATAGTCGCACACTTATATCTTTATTGCCTGCTGTTATTAATATTGCGCTACACTGTGATTATTGCACTCCAAGGGTGCTTGAACCTGTTAATAAGAGAATACAAAGCATCACTGTGTTACATGGAATAATATTGTTATTTGCTGTTCCTGTTGTTGTTCCTTATTCGTTGCTATACCTGTTATCAGCATACAATTGATTGCATTACATATTGACCGATCTTGATGCACCTGACACATGTACCGATACACCGGACATGACACCCTATACATACTGACTCAACCTATTGGACTACAACCTGACTTGGGGTCCTCATGGACCATTCCTGTTGTCTATCCAGACATACCTGCTTTTACCTGATTCTGTGTTGACATTAATCCTTGATTATTGAATACCTGACCTGACATACATAACTTGGGGGTATGGGGAAATCAAAGGTGAAACCGACTTGTAACTCAACAGTTCGATACTTGTTCTGATCAGTCTTACGGGCTTGGCCTGCCCCGGAGTGATGATGCTGACATCACTCACCCATCCTACTACCTATTACTGCTTAGCGGCACGTCTCGGATTCAGCCCCGAGAATCTTGACCGTGGTCCCGGGCACGCACGGGATACTATTGAGTTACATCGACGATTCATCAATTGATTTCAAAGACGATAGAGTGGAAACCTGATAGGACAGTTTAATCACCACTGCACATTACCCTGCTCTGTTATTTCTTAGTACTGCTTTATTCATGTTCATACCTGCATTGCTTATTACCATGTTTATATTATATTATTTGGTTGACATGACGCGCTGACGTCTAGGTTTTGCATGGCCCAGATTCCTTACCACTATCGACGACCGAGTAGGAGTACTTCAGCCAGCAGGCTGAACTGTGAGTTCCTTAGGGTTTAGTTTATTTATTTTCATTTCATTTCCAGATGTGAGCCCGCATTATGGGACGTACTGTGTATTTATTGTATTGGATCATTTGCTTCCGCACTCATTGTTTATTGATTCTTGTTATTATGGATCTGGACATGTATTAGATTAGTTTATTATTTTGTTCTTGATATCTCTACAACCGTAATGTGACTGTGGATGGATATTTCCTACCCACAGGTAGCATGGTTGGCTATGTCACGTACCCAATCTTGCGTACTCTGGGAAGCGGGGCGTGACATATATCCTTAGCATTCTATACAATACATGCCTCTAGGGCATACATATCCAACATGTATGATACGAATATCATGGCACAAGTAGCAGACTTTGTTTTATGAAGTATTCTATGTGTTTTGTTTAAAGTATATGTCTCGCTTTTTAGAAATGAGTTTTAAGAGGGTTTTCCATTTAAAAGTTTCTTGTATTGCCCTATGCACGTCAAAATATTGAGATTATAGCTTATTTGGAAAACTTTTTATGTGCATCAATATATAAAAATGGTATTCAGGTACTGTCCCTTGGAACAGTCCTGTTCGGCTACTATATAGCATAATTTATAACAGCGCATCTCGACGGATCGCGCATATATCAACATATGAGTGTCCAACATCAACACTCTAAATCTCACGAGTGTCCATTATCGGCACTCAAACTCATCATTCACCGAGTGTCCATCACCAACACTCAAAATCATCATCTACTGAGTGTCCATCACCTACATTCAAAATCATCATAAATCTCGTGTTTATCACCGATACGTAAATCTAGATATTGTAGGCACCGTCTCGTCAGACCAGTCCTCTCTCGATATCAATAGCCCCGGTTGGTATCTCCCGGATATCCGCTGTGCTCTATTCTATCTCCGGTATCGAGTGTTCTCGTTAGGCTCCTCGCCTCAAATGCGGCTTTCCTGCCCCTCGGCATCGACCGGGTCCACCATATATTCGACTGTATACTTCTCCCACTCAGTCCGAATAACGTAGTATGTCCGCAACCGTATAGCTCCTCTACTCGGTTCGAAATAAAATCAAATCAGGAAAATATCAAGCTCATGGTGGACGCCAACATATCATATCAAAAGAAGACCGCATTTTAAAAACATACTCAAGTTTCCATAAATCACATCGCGGTTTTCAAACCCATGGAAAACATCAAGTTTCGAAAAACAACATTTGTATAATTCATTTTGATGATATTATATATATAGCACATACCACTGAGACCTATCATCGTAGGTAAAAACATCATAAAACTAATATCAATCATATACGAATACCCACGGTAATAGTATTCGCATCTCAAACAGCAAGTATCTTAATGCGTCATGCATATATATAGTCAACACACGAATAGATGCAACAGTTCCTACTATGTCATGGCAATACTAATGATGTGTAGTGTAGCATACGCGTTTGTGCTCATGCAACATAGCAATCATTAGCAGTTGTGCAAGTGTTATATCAATGTGTTCGTAGAAGAATAACTCCAAATTCCTATCCGCAGCACACACACGCGCGCGCGCACACACACGCGCGCGCGCACACACACCAACCCCTTGTATATAGGGAAGTCATAAAAAACCGTATCAACATTTCATGGACATAACATAGTATAACAGTCCTACAACATCCGCGTCTGTGATTTGTGCAACATAGTAATCATTGGTACCTGTGCAGTATTCTATCAGTGTGTTCGTATAAGAATAATAATGCAACTAATATATATAATAGGTAATCGAATCGCGAGCGTATAAAAGTAACTAAATCGTACATGAATGATAGTTAAACTGAGTAACTATTATGAGCTATACCGTTATAGTTTAAATTAAAACAAAACATTGTTTTGCAAATAAGAAAGCTGCAGTATATTTAAAATATATATCTGTTTTAAAAGTAGCTTCACATCCTTACCATTTATCATTTAAAAGTGGAAAACGAATCGTTGGTTTTTAAAAGAGTATAGCTCAAGCAATCGAAAAGTCCCAATCGAGATAAACGCATGACTCTGTGAGTCCAAATGAATATCGGCTGTATTCGGTACACTATCATCACCATAATCAGTACGGAACTATCTCTCGTACAATATCCATCCAATAACCCATCAATATCGTACGGACCTAAAGTCGCGTACGCATATAACAATAAACACACACACACACACACACACACATGCATACATATAGCCTACTAGATACAAACTATATACTAATTTAGTTATAAACTAAGTTATCTAACATAACACTAGTCTAGATATATAGTATAAATATCCCAGTTAATTAGTTGCGGGGGTGCTATATGCCATCCACCCAACTTTTCTTGTAGATATAAATCTACCCATCGATATATCGAGCTAGTCGAAATCCACAACCGCCTTGCTCGTCCTTGTCGTCTCGGAAATCCCCGCGAATGTACCTGCAATCGTAATTAGGACACAATGACATAAATATCCAAATAAAAAATGATAAAACGAGCTAAGCGCACATAGATTAGAATCTATAGCTCACGCACTCAAAATACGACCAAATACTCCCGACATCGACATACAAACGTCGAACGATCAAGTCGAGATATAGAAATACATAAAACTAAGTTTTAAATACCGGAAAATATCGCCAAAACCACAATAAAACACTCCCAGATTTCTTTACAAGAGATCTGGAACAAAACCCCCAATACAGTGGCTTAATTACCACAAGATGAACCTACAGAACAAAAATCAAGACCTAATTCAAAAATTAGACCGCAAATTGCGGCCAAATGTATTAAAACGACGGCCCAAAAAAGGAGTTAGGGGCTCGGGCTTCTAGGGTAGTATTCTACTGGTCCTAACATCTCACAATACTTACTAAATATTTTTCAGAGAAGCCTACTTGCTCCAGATTCAAATTGAACACCACAGACTTCACAAAAAACCTACTTTTCTGATATTTAACAAAGAAATCTAAAATATAACTCTTGAAAACTTGCAAGAAAGATGATATTTACCTATATGGAATGAGCACTAGGAATATCCCGCACATGAAGTATATGCTTGAATCTTCTTGAGATGGTATTGGCTTTATCTTGATATTTTGCACAACTTTCATGAAGGAATCATCAACTCTTGGTGATATTGTGAAGAGTTGCAAAAATTGCAATGGAGGTTTGAAGAAAAAGTGTTAAGTTCAGTTGGAATTGAAATTAACCACTAAAGTTATGATAGAGTGAATGAGGTGTATGAATTGTATGTAGAGAAAGGAGGAGGAGGAGGGAGGAGGGTGTATGGTTTGGTAAGGTGTGCATAAAGGTTTAATTCATCCTAACATATACCACACCCTCACTAAAACTAAAACCCTTTTCTTCACCAATAAATATCTTTACAAATAAATACCACACCCTTACACCAAAATCTTATATCATTCTCAACACAAAATATATATCATTTTTATAATATGTCATATTTTCCTAAAATAATTACACTTTTACGGATATCAATCCGAAAACCCAAAATCCATACCCGATAGTATTTTCGTAAACTCATAAGTCCATATTTAAATTATAAATTAATATTTATAATTTTCAAAATGTTACAATTTTGAAATCCCTAATTTTGCTTCAAAAATTCCTCTGATCTTGAATCCTTCTCTAAAAAACCTCTTTTGATCTTGAATCCCTCCCCAAAATAGATACATGACTTCGAAAAGACGTTGGCGCCCATTGAGAGAGGTTGAAGAAAATCAAGGAGACGAGATACAATCGGAAGAAGAAGATATGAGTGGATCAAGATATGAATTTTACTATGTTAATTTTGTATATTATTTTAGTTCTTAATTTTTTTTTTCTTTTAAGGTTCAATTGTAGCATGATTAAAAAAGAAAAATACTCATATTGAAATTACACGATTATAAGTTACATAAAGATTTTTCTTGCCGGAAAAATGTTGTATGGCTATATGTATTAAAAGGAGAGAAAAAATCTATCATTCCAATATTAGCTCCTATTAAATCTCATCTTTTATTATTTGTTTATATTTTTCTAACGGAACCATTCTAATTCGGTTTGTGACCACAATTTAGATAAGAAAAATGTTAAAATGTTTTATTATTCTCTAAACCCCGTATATATATTTATATATATTTTCGATAAAATCTATATAATCTATATCTATATCTTTTTATATGATAGATAGTCCATAACTAAATATTGATATATTAACAGAAAATGTTTCTCACTCCCAATCAAGCCTTTTTTTATTATAAAGAAAGAAAAAGATTGCTTGATGATATTTTCTTCATTTTTCCCTATATATGCTACATTTTGTTTTTCACTTTTAAGGGAGAAGTAGAAGAGATAAGATGAAGTTGTTCAATTCAATTAGTTTGAAGTCATGATTTAAAAGGATTTAATTCAACTTATTACTAAGAAAGCATACTCCATCAAAATATTTTAATTTTTTTCTACAACTTCTGTGAGGGTTTTGCTTTATATTCGGCTGACTGGGATAGCTTTGTTCTTTGCTTGCACTTCATTTAGAGTTGTATATTAATAAATCTATGAATCCAAGAAAGGGAGCCAAAAATAGTTACTTGTATCCAATCATTATTTAATATTATCAGCTATTGATTTATAGAGCATTGCAGTCTGTAAATTTTATTGTATGTTCCTATTTTTACTTTTGTGGAGGAAAAGCAATACTCTTTGCTTCCCATTGTTGAAGCTTTTAGAATTTTACATAAAAAGTTACTATTGTACTTATGTTAAAGAAGTCTATTAAGAGAGAGTTTCTTGATAGCTACATAGAGATTCCTTCTTTATGAGTTAATGGAACAAATTCTTAGGATATAAAGTTTTGATCATATTGACAGCTCTTATGAAGAATATAAATGTGTATGTACGCACATGGAACTACTTGAAATGATCTAAATGTACATATAACTATAGTTAAAACTCATTAGAAATATTTCTCATAGCAAATTGCTTTAGGCCTCTAAACCTTAATTCTTAGCCCAATTCTATTTGTATTTCTCTTCTCCTTCTTATATCCTCCTTTTGCATTTGATTACACATTGGTGGCTTGTATCCGAAATTACGGACTACATCTTTTGTTAATTCCTACATATCCTTCATGGAGTCGCTAGATTTCCAGCTGTTCCATAGAGATATAATGGAAGAAACACCCTTTGGGAGGTATGTGAACATGTCGAGAATTGCAGCAAAGCGTCCAATTATAAACTATGTCATGTTATACTTTGACCCTCTATGCCAAAAATTTATTTCAACGGTGATGCACACTTGTTTACGACAAATTGGATAAGAATACATACTTGGTTTCCTAAGCAGGGCCGGTGGTATTGCAGAAACCGATAGAAGACTACCCTATGGCAAAAGTGCTTTGCATGGAAGCTCAAGATGTTAATCACAGGGAGTTTCTTGAAATTTTGCTTACAAATTTAGTAGGCAGTGAAGATCCATTGGAAATCGATGACTTTGTGCGTATAACAATAATTTATCAAGTCATGTTGGTTTGGATGCCAACAACATCAACCACCACCCCAAGGTCAGTATTTTCCTACATTAGCTCCAATAAAAGGATAAAGAAAACGAATTGGGCACAAGCAATTCATGAAGGTATTATGGATGGAGTCGGGAATCGCAAGACAGAGAAAAAAGAACATGTTGGTGGATGTCAAACCCTATTAGCTGCAATTGTTTTTCTTCCGTTTTGTTTTACAGTTACTTTTTTTCAATGGTATTTATTGCTTCTTTACTCATTTATACATGGATGACATTAGTTCTATTAATTTTCATGTTTGATGCATTGTAAAATATAACCATGAATAATACATAGAATAATTAATAGAATATCTCTACTGTTATCATTTAATTTTCAATCTTTACACACCAAAATTATAATTGGTGGATGCTAAACCGTATTGCTTCTTTACTCATCCTTACAAACCTAACTTTATTAGTGAACTTTTCAATCTTTCACTACCATTATCATCTAACCTTTATGGCGTAATTTTTTTTGTTAATCTGTTTGATAATTGAAATGCAACTTTGGTACTTCGAAAATACATGATTGCTCAGGCCTGAATTTGTTGACATTACAAAACCGCCAATGATGCATTAGGGCAATGTCGGGTCTTTGAAGGGAAAAATTATGGAAACAAAAGTGCATAACAACAATGTCATATTCCTGGAAGATGACATTGAGAGACATTTATATAGAGATGGAGTTGAAGGCCAAAGGTCATATGAGCAAAATATTTCTTTTAAAAAAAAGAAACCTCTCCAACAACCTATAGGCCAAAAGCAGAAAAGACAAAAACAAGCGCATGATGTAGTTTCTGAAGATGGTCGTTATATAAAAGTGGTAAGAGTTGAAACTCATGTGCAATAATATAGTATATGTTATCATCTCATAAATATAGCTCTGAACGTCTACATATAGGAACTAACAGTTAAACATTATTTCATATTACATGTGGTTCAAACATTTGGATATTACTTCTTTCAAGCGCTCATATTTTTGTGCAGGTTAATACTCAAGAATATGTGGATAGGCATTCAAAGAGAGCGGATATCGCAAAAATGGCATTAGAGGAACAAGTTGATTATTGGAGAAAGTAGGGTTCACTGCAGCATGATATGAGGAAAAAGCTTCAAATGATAATGGATGATACTTGTCATAGATTTGAAGCAGTGATTGGTTGGCTTCGCAAATTTTTTTGTTGATGAAAACTGTGGAGATATCGTTGAGGCCGGTCCTTCCATAGAAGAGTTGCGTGGATCCCGTGCACCTGCAAATAATATTACTAATGAAAGAGTAGCTGGTATCAAGGAGGCTGGTGAACCTAAAAATGATGATGAAGATGGGGATTATGTTGCTAAGTTTGATGTCGGAGATGGCAGTGCTGGGAAATGTGTTGTAGAGGGTGGTGCTAATGAGGAGGATGGTCCATAAGAAGTTTGTTTGCATGTGGATGGAGAGACGCCAATTATGGATTATGTTGAATGTGGACTCGAAGGTAAGGTCAAATAAAACTTTTGTGTTCATCAATTAATTTAAGCATTATCTTTTCTGGGTTAATAAGTTTAATGTCGTGGTAAAGTTAAATTCATGTTGAAAGTAGAATTTGCTTTGAGATATTTGATTTATAGAGGTGCTTGATTAATAATTATATCACCTGAAATATATGACTTTACTGTTCAATGTAGAGATCCATTTATTTATATTAAATATTACTTCTTTTTTTTAAAAAAAAATTGATCGTTTTGCTAATATATGGAAAAATGGTGCAGATTCCATCCCTAACAAATAAAGTGCAGATACGGTGTTGGCACAAGACCAAACACAGAAAAGAAGCATGTTGAGAAAAATAAAAAATCGAGCTGATCGAAAACCTAGTAGTGTAATCAACAGTCTTTTTGTTTATGCACATTCTAAGAAAGGTTGTAAAGAAGTCGATATTGGTGGAGAAAAGTTTTACGCTTTGAAACTTGCAAAAACGAAGAAGAGCACAAGGATTTATGTGTCAAAAAGGAACAAATCAAGTAGCGACTTATTGACTTCAGTTGACTTGGTGGAAGAGCACAAAATGAAGAATAATAAAGGCATCAAAGGTATCTCAAAAGAAATTGGATATGTTCGTGTAGTAAATCCTAGGACAGCATGTATGCAAAATGTGTTGGATATAGTGCCCTCAAGACAATTATTGTAATTGAAAGTAGGCGATTATGATAATTGAACGAGGATCTATACAGGTAGAACAATCTTACTCGAGATGATAGTATGCTATCTGGTTTGTTTTTATCATCATGTGTATACTTTTTGATAAAGCCTGTAAGATTACTGCTTGACTACCAGCATTATGATGGTGATCATATATGTGGGAGCTGAGAGGTCCATAAGCATATCCTTAAATGTCCCTAGTCGAGAGAGTATCACGACTGGGTATCGATACTCCAGAATAGACTAGTGTATACTTTTCAAGACCCCGACGAGGGGCGGTGACCGGTCTCGCAAGCCATTGGTGTTGAGTCAACTAAGATAGTATACAGGTGCTCACTGGAGGTAAGTACACCGGACGGACTCGCCGATAACTTCTAGATGGTATTATACCTATTGTCAGATGGAAATTTTTTTGTGGCATGAGTACATATTAGTCCTTTGACCTGAGATTTTTATTTGTCTCGTGTGAGTTCCCACTGTACTTAGATCACTACCCTACCATGGCTCAAAGAAGTTGTAAAACATATTTTAGTTGGGTACAGTCCTGAGTCACATGGAGGCAGTGAACAATCGTCAGGGATTCATCTCTCCCAGTATTGGGAGTCGATGTCGCGCTGTGTTGGATCAGCCATTACCAGAAATCCTTGGCCAAGGTGGATGATATTTACTGATGTGATATCAATAGTTTCTCAGTGGGTGATGAGTTTCAGACCGGTACGACTTATCGGGCTAGTAAGGGTCTGACGTTATCCACCCTATACCCGGTATGCGATTATCTTAAACGAAGACCGAAATGTACGGAGATTTTCACAGACAGGCTCAGTAGGGGTACGAATGAGTTTGCTCGTCGGCCTTCCTTTGGCTCAATACCTGGAGTAGCCGTTACGTACAGCCAGTGCCGCTGACGTGCTTGTGGTTAAACCCACTGCCAGCGTATTGACGAGTCTTTAGAGTCCCACACAGAGGGTTTTCCTAGTTCAGGCAAAATGATGTAGTGGCCGTATATTGATACGTGCAGGGTTCCGATTAGACATATGTGCTAGCCACACAGATTTTAATCGGGCGGATGATAATACTAGCCGGTTTAGGATTAAGCCGGATTATTAAATCAAGTTTTGATTTAATAATTTACATATATATTTCGATATGTATATTCCAGTATTATGTTCATTGTATTTTTCTATCTCTTGGGTATTCGTATTTTGATACGAACACGCGTATGCGTATTTTTGTATTTATACAAGAATACTTCTGGAAGAAGGACAACTCATTTCAAGATTTTTCTTTTTTAAGAAATTAAGAAATGAGATGGAAAAGAGAAATAGTGGAAGGTATGGGCAAATGAATTTATAATTCATTTGCAAATACTATTCAAGTATGGTTGTAGTTTTAAAATGGAATTTTTTTTTACAGAAGTTATGAAGCATGCTTGAATTTGTAAAGGATATTCATTCTACCATTCTTGCTCCTCTTTCTTCCATAGCTTCTTCTTCTTCTTCTTCTTCAACCATCTCATGAGTTGAGAATCATGAAGATAAAGAGAAAGAAAAATGCTAGAACATCCATAATCACTAAGCATCCTAGATTAGCAAGTTAGGATCTTTAGTTACTTCATTGATGAAGTTGAAACTTGAACTTGGTTCCCTTGGACGGATCATCTTCGGCAAGCGCGATCTGAAACTCTTAAGAGCATGCTAGAGTCCAACCCAATTGGAGCAAATGAATACAAGGTTGTGATTTCTATCCTTTAGTTGTTCTAGTTTTAGGTTTTTGGTTTAGAATCTTGGGTTTAAGTTTCTAATGCCATGAATATTTTCATTTTCGGATTCTGCATTGGCCGTGGGTTAGCGGCGAGAGCACTAGGAACTTTCAAAATGATAGGAGATCAAAAGCCATAAGAGAGATGCCTAGTTTATTCAATGATTGTGTACTAATCACTATGTTGTTTTTAGGCATAAATGTGTATTTGCGAAGTGATGGCTCAGGCTTTGTCGTTCCTAATTTCATATATGAAGGGCGAAATGAACTTGAGGATATGATAAAAACAACTATCGATGACTTCAATAAACTAATTATGAATCAAGAACCTATATGGAATCCCGAGCTGTATATGGAGCTTTATAAAATATGGAGCTATTTGATTTTCTATGTGATCATAGAGTCCCCGATAGTATTATGGAATTCTTTGTTGTACGGCTGAATAAGAGATTGAAGTTGTTAGATACAACAAGAGCAAGATCAACGATAATAATATCAACCTTTATTATGGTAAGAATTTTTCAATTGTAATTTATGCTACTATTTTCATTTACATTTTTTTGAATAATAAGATATGTGACAATGGTTGCTTTATGTGTAGCATTATCTATTTAACCCGAAAGATGAGATATATGTGATGAGTGATTCTGGATACATATTGTTGGTTGAAAGAGCTTTAAAGGATGGTAAAAAGCTACTACTTATTCCAATTGTAAATTACGATCATTGGTATCTACTTGTTGTCGATATGGCTTAAAAGCAATTTCGTCATTACAGCTCGGTGGAGTTGGCGGAGGGTGAAAATTGGATCAAAGATGCAGAATTTATTATGAAGTGGCTACAACATTTTGGAAAAGAACACGGTAGCTTTGACGCATTCAAATATAGTAAACCAAAATGGCCCGTTCAGAATGAGGATAAGTTAGTGATTTAATCCCTTGCCCATATAACTATAATAGCATTGTAGTTTTTCTTATCATAATTTGTATGCTTTTATCTTAAAACAAAGTAGGTTGTGGGATCTATTGCTATTTGTATATGGATGCGCAGGACGTCAACGGTTGTTTGCAAAACAAGAGTATAGAGTTTTGGTGTATGTTACTCACGGGATATATTTTGCTTGGAGGAGAAGAAGATCTTGATAGGGAATTTTCACTTGATACGAAATCTCAACTTTAGCAGCTTTCATCTGATGAAGAGATTATCAATGGATTTAATGTCTATATCATAGAGATAGATCTTAGCAAATGATATATACTGTTTTTTTTTATTTAAAGTGTCAAGATGTTGGATTTTTTTAGTTTTGATTTATACCTAGTGGGTAGGTATATACTTTAATGTGAAATATTTCAGTGAATTTGCATTGTAGTAAAATTTGTGCCAACTTTATTATCAGGTTTTTGCCCCATGATTCTGCCGGTCAATATTACGATGGACTTTAAATTTTGCATATCAACTGTAGTAATTTAATTTAGTAGTTTCATTCTCTAATGTAGTGCTTTACATGCCAAATATAGTTGTTTCCTTATTTAATGCAATAGTTTCCCTATCAAATGCAGTAATTTTCTTATCTGTGCTTTACATGATAAATATAGTAGTTTCCTATCAGATGTAGCAGTTTCGCTATTAAATGTAGTAATTTCCTTCTCTAATATAGTGCTTTTGTTTCGACAAATACAATCATGAAGACAAAACAAATGATATAGAGAAGAAACAAAACCACATGCAAATAGAAAATACGAGAACTTACCAATTAGGCGAAGGCGAAGCTTTATTAATAATCAAGAGTGGAGGAGTATAAACGGTGGACGAATACAAATCCCTCTCACAAATAGTTCTCTCTCAAAAAATTATCTCAAAAGTATCAATCTTTAAGGTTACAAAATACTACAATATATATAATATACCAGAGATAAGTCTAAATAACTAGAGATGAGTCTAAATAACTAATTTCCCAAATAATAAATATCCACCTTCCATGTAGACAAATCTGAATCTATTGTCTCTTATCTTATAGATAAATCTGAATCTGTTATCTCTTACCTTATAAATAAGTCCGAATCTATGCGAAATCAATAGGGATCGAAATGGAAGGTATACACAACAAATCTCCACATTACCTCACATTCCCACAAACTCCTTCATCAAAATTAATAATATCTACACCTTCACCACAAAACCCCTCAAGGGATCAAATGAGTGCGACACACTCCAATAAAGTTCAAGCCATATTCAAACTTATCAACAGAAAGAGATTTCGTCAACATGCCGGTCGGATTATCCGCTGTACCAACCTTCTTCACAATAATTTCTTCTTTCTCAACGACTTCCTGCACGAATTAGTACCCCCACATCAATGTGCTTCATCTTATCATGTTGCATCAGCTCTTTTGTTAAGTGAATCACGTTTTAGCTATCACGGTAGACTATTATGGTCTCCTTTTGAATATCAAGTTCTGAAAATAGTCCCTTCAACCAGATCGCTTCCTTAACGGACGTTGCACATATACTCCGCCTTCGTCATAGACAACGTTATCGTAGGCTGTAATGAAGCCGTCAACTGATGGCACATCCTCTCAAGGAGAATACATAACCGATGATCGATCTTCGTCGGCCATGATCACCCGCATAATCGGAATCGCTGATTCTAACTAAATTATCGTTGTTCCATCTAAACACCAACCCCACGTCAGACGTACCTTATAGGTATCGTAATATCCATTTCAATGTCTGCCAATGGTCTTTACCAGGAGAAGCCATATAGCGACTAACAACACTAACAACATATGAAATGTCGGGTCGTGTACAATCCATGGTATACATGTACTACCCACCGCATTAGCATATGGAACATTCGACATATACTTAATCTCATTCTCTGTTTGTGGTGATGAACGGGCTACAAGTTTAAAATGAGCTGCCAACGGAGTACTTACCGATTTAACGTTTGTCATGCCGAAACGTTCCAAAACATTCTCAATTTGTGATCACGCCTGATCTCCATACTAAGTATTTTTTTGGCCGCTCCCAAATCCTTAGCCTTGAACTTGCCTTTCAACCGTTCCTTCAAATTCTTAATGTCAACCATATATCTTTGTAATATTTCGAAAATTTAAATATTTATTTTAGAAGTTAATTGATAATAAAATGAATTTTTATAACCATGATAACAATTTTTTTAAAAATTTGGTTTTTTCTTAATTTGGCATTAATGTAAATATTTATATCTAATCTATTGCTCAATAAAACTAGCCTTTTCTTTTCCTTAATTAGGTCCATGTTGTCATGACAGGCTAAACCCTATCTTAATATTTCTTTTATTCTTTTATCTTTCTTTAAAATGTTAATTGTGTTTGAAAAAGTCAGGAAGAGAGAGGGACATAGAGGCATGATGATGGGCATGGTTTGTTTAAAATATTGAGAGTGGGCAAGAGAGGGAGAGAGAGGGGGAGGGAGAGAGAGGGGGAGAGAGTAAGGCATAGGCAAGAGAGAGGATGAGAGAGCCATATCATTTTTTTCATCTCCTCATTCTTCTTCCCCTCTCCAGAACACTAGTAAAATAGGGGGTTGCCCCTACGGATAGTGTAATCCGTAGGGGCAAAAATAACTTGGACCTACGGATATATCCGTAGGGCTAAATGGTTGCCCCTACGGGCAAAGACGTCCAAGAATAAAAATATTAATTCTTAATTAGGTGTTTGCCCCTACGGAGCCGCAAACAAAGGACCTACGGATATATCCGTAGGGGCAATTAAATATCGATTTAATAAAATCCCAGATCTCGATCGCCTACGCTCATTTCCCTCTCTCTCTCGATCGGGCGCGAAAATAAGGTTAGGGTTTCGTCGCCACTGGAGTTCGATCGCCTACCCCAATGCGCCACGCCGTCGCCGCCAAGGTTGTTCTCCTCGTGGCCATCGCCGGTTTCTTCGCCACTGGAGTTCTCGTCGCCACCGCGGTTAAGGTCGTCGCCACCGCCGTTCAGATCGTCGCCCCTGCCCCAGCAGCCGTTCAGGTGAGTAAATCTCGAGGTAAGTTAAAGAATTTATTGGATTATTTTGGGCTTAAGGTTCATGGCGCGCGAGTTGGCCTGGGTTGGGCTGGGGTCGCGGTCGCAGTCGCGGTCGGGTTAGGGTTGGGGCAGGGGCTGGGCTGCGGGGTCGGGTTCGGGGTCGGGGTCGGGGAAGGGGAAGGGGAAGGGGAAGGGGAAGGGTCGGGGTCGGGGTCGGGGTAGGGTTAGGGTCGCAGTCGGGGTCGGGGTAGGGTTAGGGTCGGGGTCGGGGCCGGGTAGAATTTATCAAATTTTTTATTGGGGGTGCGGCTGGGGCTGCGGGCTGGGGCTAGGGCTGGGGAAGGGGAAGGTCAATTTATCAAATTTTTAACAAGATTTGTATTAGTTTGCAAGAACACTTAAGTTTATCACAAAATATTGTTTGGGTTTTCGATTTATATCTTGAGAATAATGGAGGAAAGATGCCATAGTAGGGAATTCCCTCCTATGGCGTCGAAAAAATACCCCCTCCATGGTTTTTTCCGACGATCGGCACCCAACATCTTCATTGTCATCATCTAAGATGTGGGTATACCAAATTTCAAGTGATTCTACAACTTTTTCACCGTTGATTTAGCAATGTAAAAAGTTCTATTGTCGGCAAACCGTTAATTTTGAACCCACTAAATCAACGGTGAAAAAGTTGTAAAATCACATGAAATTTGGTGTACCCACATCTTAGATGATGACGATGAAGATGGTGGGTGCCGATCGGCGGAAAAAATTAGGGAGAGGGTATTTTTTCGACGCCATAGGAGGGAATCCCCTCCTATGGCCTCTTCCCTCCATTAATCTCTTATATCTTTTAGCGGTATGTATCCGTTGTCCCAAATTTTGAATTATCTTATACTAGTATTTATGCATGTGCAGATCTTCTTTATCCTGACAAAAGATCCATATCCATTATCTTAACTTAAAATCCTTTAGAGGGTGCTAATCCTAAATAACAACAAAATGATGTTAAATATTTCATCCGATTTTCACAAGATCATACTTGAAAAAAATGCAACTACTTTCACAATTTCACAATCCTAACCAACTCCCAATTTATTATGGTATTCGATCATAACTTGAGAACAAATTCTCTTTTCTATTGCCATCCCATATCAAACCCTAGAATCGTGGGCCATTTCAAATTACACCAAATTGAGGCAAGAATTGGATGAAACCAACATAACCAACAATAAAGAGCTTTATTTGGTAATATATATTGATGAACAATGGTTGCTGTGTTAAATCCAACCCTCACATCACATGCATATCAATAAAGGAGAGGACTGACCAAAATGTTGAATTTTAACAATTGTGAAAGTTCTTCGGTCAGGATGTAACAGAAATAAGGAAAAAAAACCTAAAATATTTTTCACAAAAAAGAAAAAGCAAGCTTCTCTCCCATATCATTAACAAAGCTTATCACTTTTGATTCTCGAAATTATTTTACATTATATTTTCATTCAAAACGTTTTGCTAGTTTGCTCACCAGCTGTTTGATAAAATTCCTAAACTATTTTTACTTTCCTTGCTCACAATTGCTCTTGACTACGTACAAATCTTGAAAACCCATTAACGCTCTTGCAATAATATGCAAAATCACATGAGGATTCACATTCATCACCACCACCTAAGGCTAGGGTTTGGGCTGGGGCTGCGGCTAGGGTTGTGCGTCCTCAAGAGGGCGATCATAGGATCGGTGAAGTGAGGTGGCTGGATATGAGATACGATGGATTTCCATGTGTTCAATGGAATGCTGAGGGTCAGAGTCGGTTATTTATATATCTCCCAAAAAAGAATGAGTTTGTTATCAAAGGTGTATTGATTTCTACATCAAGGAATATCAGTTATATGTCATTCAGTGACTAAGTCTGTTTCTGGCCCAACCATATTTATGAATCCTTTCTTCTTTTTCCTTCTTACGTATATTTACTAGTTCAGACTGTATGCACCTCTGCAATCAACGCCGAGAACTTATACATTATAGGTTAATAGACATATGCTATGAAATCACGGTGCATATCGAATTCATGATATGTTATAGTCCCTCATTATTTTTACTGTGGTGAGAAAGCAGTCGCTGGTGGCCACAAGCCATAGAATTGGCAGTTGTCCTACCTAAAATAACAACTTTTATACTAAAAAATTATGTATGCCATTAGTTAGTAGTTTATGTTTTTTAGACGCAAAAGCCATTTGAGAAATACTTTTCCAACCCACTATTAATCCATATTCTCAATATAGTCATTGAATTTGCACGCGCACATAATAAGAAGGAGAAGACAATAATGTGGCAGAAGAAGAAGAAGAAGACAGTAATGTGGCAGAAGAAGAAAAAAATGACATTCCTCGTTCTCTGTTTCAGCATCAATCTTCTGATATGAACTAATGATGGCTTTCACATAGGCTTTTCCCTTTAGAGACTTCTTAGTGTCAAATGGAAAGCATAAATCAGATTTTTGCAGGTCGGGTTCTTCTATGACTTTCAAGAGTCTCAACTGATTCTGTTAATTATACTCTAGTTGGGTGGTACTTTTACAACTTCTCACTGCAGGTGCGCTCTCTAATATCCATTTTGAATGTAATATTATCGATATTCAAAATGGATATTAGAGAGCGCACCTGCAGTGAGAAGTGAGAAGTGGTAAAAGTATCACCCAACTAGGGTGTAATTTACAGAATCAGTTGAGACTCTTAAAAGTCATAGAAGAACCCGACCTGCACAAATCTGATGTATGCTTTCCATTTGACACTAAGAAGTCTCTAAAGGGAAAAGCCTATGTGAAAGCCATCATTAGTTCATATCAGAGGATTGATGCTGAAACAGAGAACGAGAAATGTCATTTTTTTCTTCTTCCGCCACATTACTGTCTTCTCCTTCTGCCACATTACTGTCTTCTCCTTCTTATTATGTTCGCGTGCAAATTCAATGACTATATTGAGAATATGGATTAATAGTGGGTAGGAAAAGTATTTCTCAAATGGCTTTGGCGTCTTAAAACCATAAACTACTAAGTAATGACATACATAATTTTTTTAGTATAAAGGTTGTTATTTTAAGTTTTTCCTTATAGAGATATGATCTAACTGCATCTATCAACTATAAGTGTGCAGAAAATTATGATAAGAAATCATAAGAAAGGGTCGTAGCCATGCATAACCTTGAATCTACATACCAAATCATGCAAAAGCATGCACTTATTGTCATCTTGCCTTGGAATATAAAATATCTTGGAAGACTATAAGCGAGCATTTAAATCTTGTTAGCTTTTGACTTCAACATATATTTTTCTCAAGTACCATGAAATATACTTGCTCCGTATAAACCGTTTTCAGGAAGATGGATTAATAATGACAAATTATCCATTGTGACTCACTAGGTTAGAATTTTCTCTTCTATTAACCATCTTTCTAATCAGCTTGGTAAATTTATTCGGAACCGGCTGCGAATCATTAAAAGACATGCATAAGAAAGAAAACTAAAATACAGATATATAGTATACCGATACATCGAAACTTCATAGTTGCTATGGCAATCCAGAAATATTTATTTCTACACACGTGGTGCGCGTGCGAATGCGTCAGGCATCATGGACAAATATTTCAGAACATGAAAAGTATTATTCGTATAAAGTAATTAAAATTTTTAAACACCTTGGGTAGATATTTTCTTAGTTGATACAATCATATCATGATGACTAAATTTAAGCTATTATACATATGCTTATGTATTTTTCTAATCTAATATATCACACACACAGAGAGAGAGAGAGGGGGGGAGAATACCAGGTAGATAGAGAAATCAGTTAGCAGGATCCTGAAGAAATGGAGTCCACAGCATTGCTCATCATCATCATCCGTGATCCCTTTGAAAAAATATTATCAAAGGGATCATGGATGATGATGATGAGCAATGCTATGGACTCCATTTCTTCAGGATCCTGCTACCTGATTTTTTTACCTACCAGGTGTTCTCTCTCTCTCTTTCTGTGTGTGTGTGTGATATTTTAGGTTAGAAAAATACATATGCATATATATAATAGCTTAAATTTAGTCCTCATGATATGATTGCATCACCTAAGAAAATATCTCTACCCAAGCTTTTTAAAAGTTTTAATTACTTTATACGAATAATACTTTCCATGTTATGAAATATTTGTCCATGTTGCCTGACGCATTCGCACGCGCACCACGTGTGTAGAAATAAATATCTCTGGATTGCCATCGCAACTATGAAGTTTCGATGTATCGGTATGCTATATATCTGTATTTTAGCTTTCGTTCTTATGCTACTCTTTTAATGATTCACAGCCGGTTCCGAATAAATTTACCAAGCTGATTAGAAAGATGGTTAATAGAAGAGAAAATTCTAACCTAGTGAGTCACAATGGATAATTTGTCATTATTAATCCATCTTCCTGAAAACGGTTTATACGGAGCAAGTATATTTCATGGTACTTGAGAAAAATATATGTTGAAGTCAAAAGCTAACAAGATTTAAATGCTCGCTTATAGTCTTCCAAGATATTTTATATTCCAAGGCAAGGTGACAATAAGTGCATGCTTTTGCATGATTTGGTATGTAGATTCAAGGTTATGCATGGCTACGACCCTTTCTTATGATTTCTTATCATAATTTTCTGCACACTTATAGTTGATAGATGCAGTTAGATCATATCTCTATAAGGGAAAACTTAAAATAACAACCTTTATACTAAAAAAATTATGTATGTCATTACTTAGTAGTTTATGGTTTTAAGACGCAAAAGCCATTTGAGAAATACTTTTCCTACCCACTATTAATCCATATTCTCAATATAGTCATTGAATTTGCACGCGAACATAATAAGAAGGAGAAGACAGTAATGTGGCAGAAGGAGAAGACAGTAATGTGGCGGAAGAAGAAAAAAATGACATTTCTCGTTCTCTGTTTCAGCATCAATCCTCTGATATGAACTAATGATGGCTTTTCCCTTTAGAGACTTCTTAGTGTCCAATGGAAAGCATACATCAGATTTTTGCAGGTCGGGTTCTTCTATGACTTTTAAGAGTCTCAACTGATTCTGTAAATTACACCCTAGTTGGGTGGTACTTTTGCCACTTCTCACTGCAGGTGCGCCCTCTAATATCCATTTTGAATGTAATATTATAGATATCCATGCCTGTTTATGTCAAAATTACTTATATTGTCAATGTTTGATTATCTAGTTGTTGGTGATGCGTCCATATCAGGGACAGAGGCCACTCCCGTTCCTCCAGGTATGTTTATATATTATATAGGGCATGTATATTGATTTAGAATGCTATATCATAAATATACACACATTTCTTTTGCTCTTAGTCGTCCAACTCATTATCATGGGCTGCTTGATGAGATTAGATTTGCGCCTGATGATCTACAAGAGCTCCTTCACTCCCTGTTATATGTGTAAGCAGCGCTATATGCGAGTTTACCTTGTTAGTATGTATGTACTGAAATTAATTAATATTATTCAAATTTTGATACATGCAGATACCAGAGGAGCACATCTTCTATCTCTGTAGGTAAGGCTTTGAATTTGTTGATTTTGGTATTTCTTGTCAATTTTATAGACCCGTATGTGCTAAATATAATGTTCTGACAGTTGCTAGGGGAAGGCAACATTCGAGGCTGCTGACCCCAGTCCTGGACGCCGCACACGGACGGCACCACGTAGGTTCCCAGAGGCCGAGGACTAGGCTCTAGCAGGGCCCATATGAGGTTGGACTCCACCCCGGTGGTTACTTCCTCCGTCTCCAGTGAGCGACGTATCCATCATGAACTGGATAGCTTGAGGGCCAGTGTTCAGGAGTTGAAGGAGATGCTGGTATGTATACTACTTTATAGTAAAATATCATTTCATATTATATACATATCAACATATCCATAATTAGTACGTAGCTTGAGCTTATTTGGTTTTCGACTTAAGTTTGATTAATCATACATACATATGTAATTGAAATAAACAACGCTTTTCCAAACTAGATATCCAAACAGGGTTTCGAAATAACTTAATAATGATACGAATTTGAATAATAAACAGTTCTTACACGCTCATGTAGCACACGTTATATCCAGACGCGACAAGGTAGATCGGCCGAGCCTCCACACGCAACTCCTTCGGCTGCGGCTCCGCAAGCCACTACATCGGCTGCGGTTCCGCAGACAGCTCATGTAGCTCCACCGCCCACTCAGACTCCCGCAGCCGCGGCTCCGCAAGCGACTACCTCGACGGCGGCTGCGCAGACCACATGCCGCTCAGACTCCCGCTACCGACAAATTGCATAGTTTATTGACCGAGGAGCAGGCGCGCGTTATTCTATCGTTATTCAGAGGTGGAGCTGGACCGAGCTAGGGTAGATTTTTGGTTCTTTTTTTTTGAAACATGTATTTATTTATATCATACACATTGTACTACATTTTGAAACGACATTGATATTGGTTTGTATTTATATCATATTCAGTTTTTGGGTTTCTTTTGTATATTATATATATGCGTGAGATGTGATTATGAATACTGCAATATATGATTTGATTGATGTATATATTATTGTGCACAGGGCGGGAAAAATCAAACAGCCCATTTTTAAAAAAAAAATTCAGATAATATGTACCTACGGATTAATCCGTAGGCCAACATGTTACCCCTACGGATATAGCCGTAGGGGCAAAATATCAGCAGTAACTGATATTTCCCCCAGATCTCAGTACCGGGGGGTTGGGAAAGCCCCTACGGATATATCCGTAGGAGCCACTGACTATCCCCTACGGCTTTAGCCGTAGGGGCTACATATCAGGAATCCTGAATTTATACCCCTACGAAATCGTACCTACGCATATATCCGTAGGGGATAGTACATGCCCCGACGGTTATATCCGTAGGGCAAAGTAATTTATTAAAATAAACCGTAAATAATATAAAATCTTATACCCTACGGCTTAAGCCGTAGGGGCAAATGGACCTACACAGATATCCGTAGGGGCAAGAATTTGCCCGTAGGGGCAAGTTCAGGGCCTCAACTTGCACCTGCGGCCTTTGCACCTACGGGGTATTTTTTCGCCCCTACGTATATATCCGTAGGGGCAGTGGGTTGCCCCGACGGATAAATCCGTAGGGGCAACCCCTATTTGTAGTAGTGGAACCTCCTCTACCATCATCCTCATTCACCAAAGCAACATGAAAACCCTCCACACTTAGCCAATCCTTCATCCAAATACTCTCCTATCAATAATTTCTTCACCCTAAGGCCATCACAAACACTTTGGAGCTTTCCTCAAGTTTGGACCTCATCCCTAGCATTTCATAGAGGTAAAATCCTCTCTTTAAATAAGTTTTTATAAACACTTACCATGTAAACTCTATTTTAAAGTTAAAGATCATGTTTTGGTTGTTTGGATATTTCAAAATAGGTTTTTAAGTGGGTAATGTGTTATAATAGTTTCTATTGCAGTATATCACTTGTATATGGTTGGTGTAGGGTGTTTTTCATCACCCCATTGAGATGGGAATACGCGCGCGCTTGTCAGGCGTACCACAGATTCCCCCTGCCTAGGGTAGGCCGGGGTTTAATGATTGTGGGGATCCGAATCTCCGGCAGCCGCGGACTAAGCTGCCGTTAATTACCCCCCGCCTTTGGGGCGAGGGAACCTCCGATTGACGGGTCAAACTGGTCATGCGAACTTAATGTGCAGTGTACGTGTGTTGTTGTTTTGGAGGGGGTTTGAATATATCGGGAGCCACGCAGAGTTTTTACGAGGGTCCCGCTACCCGGATAGCGGGCTGGGGGTCAAGGGGCTAGCAGCCCCCTTGCGGGATGCGGGGCAGCGCCCCGTTAGAAATTTTTTCTGACAGGAACAGTGTCGTGGAGTATGTGTATGTGTACATTTGTATACATATGTATATATATAAAAAGGGGAAAAATACATCCAAAGGATGCGTGGGGCCAGCGCCTGGGCGCTTGAGCGCAAGCGCGCCACGTGTCGGCACGCGGGCGCTTTGCGCTCGAGCGCAGAGCGCTGGAGCGCAGGAGCGCAACGCGCCACGTGTCGGCACGCGGGCGCTTTGCGCTCGAGCGCGGGGCGCTGGAGCGCAAGCGCGCCACGTGTCGGCACACGGGCGCTTTGCGCTCGAGCGCTAGCGCACCAGCGAGGAAAAAGGGGGGGAGGGGTTTAGCCCCGGAAATTCTCTAAAGAGAAAATAGGGTGGAGTTAAACTCCTAATATGCTTTGGGTTAAGGAAATGGGTCCTTCTTCTTTCTTTGCTGGCCGATCTTGGAGATAAAGAGATATGAGATTTAAAAATCTTTTCTTTTTGAGATCTGATGGTAGATCTGGGTTCCCCTTAATGGGTTTTGTGGTGGAAAACTATTTAGTTTTTTGAAAAAGGAAGAGTAAAACTCTTGATTTAATTCAAAGGAAAAAAGAAGGTTTTGGAACCTTGAAAAAGAAAGAAAGATCTCAGATCTGAAACTTTTTTGGAAAGAGAAAAGTTGTTGAGATATTTCATTATCTTTGCCTTTATAGGCTATACTCTTTTACACATAGCCCCTTGGGCTTCACAAAATGGCATTTTGGCTATCTTATGGCTCATGTGCCATTTCTTTTTGCATATAAGCCATGGGCTTTACAAAAATTTGGCTTTATGCCTATTTTTCTTACATTTATCCATAAAATAAAAATAAAAGAAATGCAACAAAATTATTTTTTACAAAATTTTTATCTTGGCATGGGGGGAGACCGGCCGCTTCCTGTTCTGGCTCGACCCGAGCATAGGCCCACTGGATCTGGGCTTGGGCCCACTTGGCTTGGGGTTGACTTTGATTTTGACTTGGTCAACCGGGGTGTAAATTTTTACCCCAACAGTTGGCAATTTTGGTTGAAACCTTGAATGACAATCCTTTCCCTTGACAGGTGTCGGACGTCCATTGACAAACTCTTTAGAGTTCGCAAGTTCATGATGTTCACTGAGGACCCCGGATCAATCAATATGCGATTAATTCGATCTCCGTCGCTGTACCCGGTCACGTAAAGTGGCCGATTATGCTCAGCCGTTCCCAGTAGTAAGTCTTCATCCTTAAATGTGACTGTGGCGGCATACAAAGCGTGTTGGGCTTCTTTCATATTAATTTCCGCAAAGTGAGCCTGGTACCGCTCGGGGTTTTGTAGAGCGTGAATGAGAACATCTCTAAGCTCCTTAGATAGGACCAAGGCGTCGTAGATGCTCAGGAGAGACGGAAGCTTCCGGAGATGTGCCAAGACATTATAATCCACCGAGGAAGGACTTATGTTTTCATCAGCCGGTTCTCTACCATCTTCTTCATTAGCGACTTGTTTTTCCTTCCCTTTTGGGGCGTTGCCCTGACTTGGCGGTAAAGCCCTGCCACTTCTGAGCTGGATTTGATTGGCCTTTGTGGCGAGCTCCTCGTCCTCTTCGGGAAAACAGAGCTCATCCTCGGAGTCGCTGCCAAGATGGATGGCGTAGCAGGTCACTACTGGGATCTCTTCATTGGAGTCTTCTTCTAACTCCTCCAGAATTTCAGCCGCTTGTACAGGGAAGAACTCCTTCAATTGAATCAATGTTCTTTCCTTTTGTTCATATTCTTCGAGGGAATCGATATATTTTTGAATGGTCGATCTTCCTGTAGACACTTTTTCGCGCTTAGCTGCACTTTTCTTCTTCTTGAGCTTCTTGGATTTTGAGCCTGATGGAGCCGCATTGGCAGCTGGACTGGTAAGCTTCTTCTGCCCTTCCCATTCCGTCCTGGGTTCTTTCCGAAGTAGCTTTATCATCTTCTTTGTCTTATTAGATATGTGTACTCCACGGAGGCCGCGATGAGTCCGTTTCATTTCTCAAGACAGCGGGTTCGGCTGTCTGCTCCTAGAAGGCTTCAGTTTCTGTCTGTATAAAGTTGGTGGTTGCAACTTGATTGTTCTCCAACACGTTTTTGGACAGCTCAATCTCTTCAGCCTTGTACTGCTTCTCGACCCAGTCTTTGAAGATATAGCAATCCTCGATCGCATGGCTCACTACTCGGTGGTATGGGCAATACAGAGGATTGTCGGTCATTTTTGCTTCTTGGGTTCTTTTCGACTCCGGCAATTGTAGGCCGTTGTTCAAGGCATCTTTAAATATCTTGCGGACCTTGTCCCTTCTGAAAGAGTAAACCTTGTTCTTTTTCTCCTCTAGGGAAGGCCCATCTCCTCCCAGCAATGGCTTTCGAGACCGGTTAGTTTTGGATTCGGCCGCCCTTTGCTTTTCTTCATTGTCGGACGCATTGAAGACATTGGTATTGCTGGAACTCCTACTTCTACGGTTGTCGTCCCGCTTGCTTTTCCAAGTTTTCTCTCTCTGAGAATCCGGCGGGGACTCTTGCTTCGAGCGTTCCAGCATTTGGACTTTCTTGGTTAGCTCCTGAAATGTCTTGAGGTCCGCTGTACACAAGAATGGGACCATCCAATTGCCGAGGTTCCCAATGAGAAGGCTGACGGACTGGTCCTGCTCCAGCGGCGGTTCGCACTTGACTGTAAGATTACGCCATCGGGCGATAAAGTCGGTGTTGCTTTCATTCTTCCCCGGCTTGGTCCTCACAAGGTCGGCAATGGAGATTTTATCACTGACACTCATGAACCTTTGCCGAAACAGGGACTCCATTTGGGCAAAGGTAATGACGGACCCGTCCGGTATACTCGCATAGCAGTCGAAGGCGACGCCGGTCAGGCTGTTGACAAACTGACGAAGAAGGAGCGCGTCATTGCCCCCTGTATTTCCGCACGATGCTTTGAAGTGGGCGACGTGCTGATTTGCATTCCCCATTCCATCAAATCTTCCGAACTTAGGAATGACGTAGCCGCTTGGGAACTCAATCAGATCGTACTGCGCGGGATATGGCCGGCCACTACTGCCGATTTCTTTCTGAGCTTCAGCTTCGCCCACCAATGTTTTAACCTTGCTGGTGACCAAATCCATTATCCGATCCTATGTTAGCGGGATAGTGCTATCTGGGGCCAAGGCATCCCCAGAAGCGGAATGTGGTCGGCTTTCATTCGGCTCAACCAGTCTTGGTCCCAAAGGAATAGGCATTGGCTGTCTCGGATTGTCATCACCCGGCTGATTAGTAGCGGCTTGTGCCTGATTGGGAGGCGCTCGACCAATTTGAGCCGTAAGCTGTATCACCACGTTCGTTAAGTCATCAATCTTCGAATAGAGCTTGGCCATCTCTTTATCTTTGCTCCTGAGCTGTTTTCGAAGCTCTTGAAGCAGCTCCTGCTCCGCAGTCCTGAGGCGAAAAGTCGACTCTTCCTCGCTGTCCGAGCTTGACTCTACATGGACCGAGGGGTCTATTTGCCTATCATCCTCATCGAGAGGGTTTTCTTCATCCAGCGGGGGCGGCTGTTCTTGGGCGGCGGCAACCACATTCAGGCTAGATTGGGCTTGGGATGTGGTGGCCCCGTCCTTGCTTTTGCTGCGAAGGTTGTCGCTGGGGCGCCCGCCCGCCATATAGACCGTATGGATGATCTATCCGACCGTCTTTCTATCATTGGCGGCTGATTTCATGGATCGCTGTCTTGACCCCCTTGCTTCGGTAGCTGGTAGTCGATTGAAGGCGGCTGGCCTAACCAGGTTTTTGAATGGTGTTGGCGCTTCTTTTCTGGGTTTGCCCCGCTGCTTTCGTGCGGCACAGAGTGCTTGATAGACTCTTGAAGAGACAGTATCATACTTTTTCTGTTGGGGCCGGGACACGTCTCTTTGTGGCACTGTTCGGACCGCTGTCTTCTTGATTCTGGCGGTCATGGCGTTTTTCTGAACCCACTTCAGAGGCTCGAAGGAATTGCTGATTCTTACGTCCGACTCAGCCGTCGTCGCGGGGCAACCCTGCACTTGGAACTTCACACGATTCCATCTGGCCGAAGCCTTGGCCCTTTTGTTGGCTCGATACCTGAGCCGCTTCTGCCTTAACTTTTCTGTTCTAAGCACCTGGTAGACTTCGGCTCTTTCGGAAGGCGCCGCAGACCGGTCGATGGAAGGCCTTGGAGATACGCTCGATTGTGCATTTGTTGGAGTCATCGCCTGGGCTCGTCCACAACATTTGATGTTGCCCTTTGTACCGAAGTTCTTACCCCCCGCTGGAGCACCAGGGAGTCGTTCAGACACCATCATAAGTTTTGGTTGTGGTGCCTTGGCGATCACGACATTCGGCCTCTTACCCCTTGAGACCGGCTTGGCCACCTGTTCCGCCGGGATCTCCGCCAGATGAGCGCTTCCGGCAGGGTAGATGATGACGGAGCCAAACTGGCGGGGCGGTTCCTCCCACTGTCGACTGAGGCTTGCGGGGAGAACCACACGAGCGTTGATCTTGACCACGTACGGAATCGGGGTCACATTGGAAGCTGAATTCGTCTGGGGAGACATTGTCGTCGAAGGTTGATTGCTGCACAGAAAAAAAAACATCATTTCAGTATAGACAATCGATATGTATATTGATTGAGTTCGCATGAACGCTTAACCCGAAATATGGGAGGAGAGATTGGTCCCACTGGGCATGTCAGAATCTGTAGGGTGTTTTTCATCACCCCATTGAGATGGGAATACGCGCGCGCTTGTCAAGCGTACTACAGATTCCCCCTGCCTAGAGTAGGCCGGGGTTTAATGATTGTGGGGATCCGAATCTCCGGCAGCCGCGGACTAAGCTGCCGTTAATTACCCCCCGCCTTTGGGGCGAGGGAACCTCCGATTGATGGGTCAAACTGGTCATGCGAACTCAATGTGCAGTGTACGTGTGTTGTTGTTTTGGAGGGGGGGTTTGAATATATCGGGAGCCACACAGAGTTTTTACGGGGGTCCCGCTACCCGGATAGCGGGCTGGGGGTCAAGGGGGCTAGCAGCCCCCTTGCGGGGTGCGGGGCAGCGCCCCGTTAGAAATTTTTTCTGACAGGGACAGTGTCGTGGAGTATGTGTATGTGTACATTTGTATACATATGTATATATATAAAAAGGGGAAAAAGACATCCAAAGGATGCGTGGGGCCAGCGCCTGGGCGCTTGAGCGCAAGCACGCCACGTGTCGGCACGTGGGCGCTTTGCACTCGAGTGCAGAGCGCTGGAGCGCAACGCGCCACGTGTCGGCACGAGGGCGCTTTGCGCTCGAGCGCTGGAGCGCAAGCGCGCCACGTGTCGGCACGCGGGCGCTTTGCGCTCGAGCGCAGAGCGCTGGAGCGCAAGCGCGCTGGAGCGCAAGCGCTCCACGTGTCGGCACGCGGGCGCTTTGCGCTCGAGCGCGAGGTGCTGGAGCGCAAGCGCGCCACGTGTCGGCACGTGGGCGTTTTGCGCTCGAGCGCAGTGCGCTGGAGCGCAAGCGCGCCATGTGGGCGCTTTGCGCTCGAGCGCTAGCGCACCAGCGAGGAAAAAGGGGGGGGGGTTTTAGCCACGGAAATTCTCTAAAGAGAAAATAGGGTGGAGTTAAACTCCTAATATGCTTTGGGTTAAGGAAATGGGTCCTTCTTCTTCCTTTGCTGGCTGATCTTGGAGATAAAGAGATGTGAGATTTAAAAATCTTTTCTTTTTGAGATCTGATGGCAGATCTGGGTTCCCCTTAATGGGTTTTGTGGTGGAAAACTATTTAGTTTTTTGAAAAAGGAAAAGTAAAACTCTTGATTTAATTCAAAGGAAAAAAGAAGGTTTTGGAACCTTGAAGAAGGAAGAAAGATCTCAGATCTGAAACTTTTTTGGAAAGAGAAAAGTTGTTGAGATATTTCATTATCTTTGCCTTTATAGGCTATACTCTTTTACACATAGCCCCTTGGGCTTCACAAAATGGCATTTTGGCTATCCCATGGCTCATGTGCCATTTCTTTTTGCACATAAGCCATGGGCTTTACAAAAATTTGGCTTTATGCCTATTTTTCTTACATTTATCCATAAAATAAAAATAAAAGAAATGCAACAAAATTATTTTTTACAAAATTTTTATCTTGGCATGGGGGGAGGCCGGCCGCTTCCTGTTCTGGCTCGACCCGGGCATGGGCCCACTGGATCTGGGCTTGGGCCCACTTGGCTTGGGGTTGACTTTGATTTTGACTTGGTCAACCGGGATGTAAATTTTTACCCCAACAGTTGGTGTGATCTAATAATCGAGGAAGGGAGGAGACCGATTCAGATACACCTGTGTGAGATATGATTGGTGTGATCCGGTAATCGAGAAAGGGGGAGAGACCAATTCAGATACACCAGTGTGACATATGGTTGGTGTGATCCGGTAATTGAGAAAAGGGGGATACCGATTCAAATACACCGATGAGATATGATGAGATTCTGGTTAGCGATGATTGATACGGATTTCGTGATGATTATGATGATGAGGTTGATTTCATTGTGTTCACTTTTATTCACTATGCTTATTATATATATCTTTTGTGATGTTATATTCTATTCACTGAGTTGGCAACTCACCCTCGTTGTTCCTTGGCTCCTTGCAGGACCGACCGTAAAGATACCTAGCAGCGTTGTTGGCACATCGTCTTTTAAGGTTTGCGCTTATTTTTCTATGTGGGTTTCATGCTTAGTAAACACCTTTTTGGTGTATCATACTTTTCTTGTATCTAGTGTTACTCTATCGACCGGGATATGTATTATTATTTGACTTAGATCAAGTCGAGACTTAATGTATATTCTTTTGAGTCGAACTCGGGTAGAGTCGACTATTGGCTTTACTTATGCTGTTACTATATTTTGCTTGTGATACTTCATCTTTGAGCATCGTATATTACCGCGTAATTGTGATTCCACCAAGTGGGTGTTGATTTAGCTCCCGTATGTGGGATGCTTCTATTTTTACTATCATTGTACTTGTGTTTATCAGAATTTACAAGGGAGGTGCTGCCCAAATTATTAAAACATACCTTATTCAATTTGCATACCCTTTCAAACTTCACCTCCAATGCATTTTAAAATGGTTTAGATTCTGGGTTTTAGCTTACTTGAATTGCATCATCGTCTTTAGACGTTGCGTGATTTAAGTGCCGGTCACTTCCATTTCTGGGTTGTGATAAAATTGGTATCAGAGTATTAGGTTTAACCTTTGTTGAGTTTAGGTTTGACTGTGTGGAGTCTAGTGTATGAATTCTCGAATCCTAGGCTTAACCTTATGAAACTAAGACATTACTTTAGGGGTATTATACCCGAACTTTCCTTACATAGGTTGACATTGGTATGATAGAGTAGGTAACTCAAGTAGAGTAACGTAGCGTACGTATATTCCGCGGCATATTTACGATACGATACCCTACTTAAGTGACCTTAGCATTTATGTCTTGTTAAATTCTTTCTTTGACTCTCTGCATCTTATCGTTCCTGTTGTTATACCTTACCGACATTGAAGAAGGTGCAGCGTTTATGTTATTTCGACTCTTATGCATTGGTTACTCGCTTATCACACTTTTGTTTCGTGCACACACTTTCTCCACAGTATTTCTATTTTGGGTTGAGACTTCGGAACCCTTTTTGATTAAATTTAGTAAGATATTTTCAAGATTTGAGGTTAAAATTTTAAATTCGGGGACCGAATTTTCTTAAAGGGGGATATTGTAACATTTCGAAAATTTAAATGTTTATTTTAGAAGTTAATTGATAATAAAATGAATTTTTATAGTCATGATAACAATTTTTTTTTAAAATTTGGTTTTTTCCTAGTTTGGCATTAATGTAAATATTTATATCTAATCTAATCATTACAATAAAACTATCTTTTTTCTTTTCTCTAATTAGATCTATGTTGTCATGACAAGCTAAACACTATCTTAATATTTCTTTTATTCTTTTATCTTTTTATTAAAATATTAATTGTGTTTGAAAGAGTTATGAAGGGAGAGGGACATGGAGGCATGATAATGGGCATGGTTTGTTTAAAATATTGAGAGTGGGCAAGAGAGAGAGAGAGAGAGGAATGGGCAAGAGAGAGGATGAGAGAGCCATATCATCTATTTTTCATCTCCTTATTCTTCTTCCCCTCTCCAAAACCTCCTCCACCATCATCCTCATTCACCAAAGCAATATGGCAATCCTCCACACTTAGCCAATCCTCCATCCAAACACTCTCCTATCAATAATTTCTTCACGCTAAGGCCATCACAAACACTTTGGAGCTTTCCTCAAAGCATTTCATAGAGGTAAAAATCCTATTTTTAAACAAGTTTTTATAAACACTAGCCATGTAAACTCTATTTTAAAGTTAAATATCATGTTTTGGTTGTTTTTATATTTCAAAATAGGTTTTTTAAAGTGGGTAATGTGTTATAATAGTTTCTAGTGCAGTATATCACTTGTATGGATAGTCTATGGTATTTTGATGCAAAATCCTTGGTTTTAAAGTGTGTAAAAGTTTCAATACTTGAGTTAAAATTTTAAAAATGTGGTTTCCTATGATGTTTTGATGTTCTATTAAAATCTGGGGTTTTATGGGATCTCTGAAAGATAAAAGAGGTATCAATTAAAACTATTTAGACAATTTTGGAGTTGGGCAAAGAAATCGAAGCCATTTGACCCTAGCCAAGCTGCCATTCTCGGCCAAACGTTGGCTCCACTTCTATGGTTTAGTCTGTAATTTTGATGGTGGATCACTTTCATGATAATTAAGTCCACTGTATATACTAAAAACTCTTAGATTTCGTATAGAAAAATCTGGAGCTATTTTACGTGACATTGTCCGTCATTTTCAAGCTTTTTAAATGTGAAATCTAACTCTTTTTTCTCAATTCAAATCGTTTTACTTTTAAATGTCGTTGGAGGGGTAGTTTGATGTAATTAGCACACGTTAAACCATGTTAATCATAGGTCCTACCCTACGTATACTTAGGACGTTGGTAACGGTTGCTATGTGATACTTATTCATGAACTATTGTTTTGATATTTAGGATCGGTCGCGGAGGTGTCCGACACAGTGAGGAAGGGCAAAGTGTTTGCGGGTTTCGACTAGTACGAGTCAACTTTTGGTGAGTGGAATAGCATTTATAAGTGGGAAATCGGGCGGATGACGTATAGCACCCCTGACTACCAGAAAACTTATAAAACATCGTGTCGTTATTTTAATCCTATTCATGACACTCGATTGCATTATCATTCGATTAGTATTATATTGAGTACCCTACCATATTGCATACCTATACTTGCTAGCATTACTACGTTCATTGATACTTAGTTAAAATGTCATGTTTCATATTACATTTTATCTCTTATATTCCGATTGCCCTGCTATAGGAACACACTCGATAGAACATTGCATAACTACCAACTGTTGGATATAGTGCCCTTAAGACAATTATTATGATTGCAAGTAGGCGATTGTGATAATTGAGGGAGGACCTATACTGGTATAACAGTCTTATTCGAGATGATAGTATGCTATCTAGTTTGTCTTCATCATTGATGAAGTTCGTAGGATTGTTGCTTGACAACCAGCATTATGATGGCGATCATATATATGAGAGCTGGGTTGTCCATAAGCACATCCTTAAATGTCTATAGTCATGGGAATATCGAGATTGGGTATCGATATTTCAGAGTAGACTAGTGTATACGCTTCTAGACCCCGACGAGGGGCGGTGGCCGGTCTCATAAGCCATTGGTGTTGTGTCACCTAAGATAGTATACAGGTGTTCATTGAAGGTGAGTACACCGGACGGATTCACCGAGAACTTCTAGATGGTATTATATTTATTGTCAGATGGAAGTTTTCAGGTGGCATAAGTACATGTTAGTCCTTTGACCTGAATTCGTCATTTGTCTTGTGTGAGTTCCCACTGTACTTTGATTGCTACCCTACCACGGCTCAAAGGAGTCCTGCAAATAGGTTTTAGTTGGGTACAGTCCTGAGCCACATGGAGCCAGTGATCGACTGTCAGGGATTCGTCTCTTCTGGTATTAGAAGTCGATGTCGCGCTGTGTTCAGTTGGCTATCACCAGAAATCCGTGGCCATGGTGGATGAGATTTACTGATAGTTGATCAGTAGTATCTCTGTTGGTGATGAGCTTGACTCAGACATGACTTATCGGGTTAGTAGGGGTCTGACGTTATCCACCCCCTAGACCCGATATGCGATGCTCTTTGACGAAGAGACCGGATTGTATGGCGATTGTCACATTCAGGCTCAGTAGGGTAAGGACGCACTTGATTGTCGACCCCCTTTCGATAAGTACCTGGATAGCCGTTACGTACTGTTAGTGCCGCTGACGTATTTGTGGTTAAACCCACTGCCAGTGTATTGTCGAGTCTTTAGAGTCCCACAAGAGGGTTTTCCCAGTTCAGGCGACAGATGTAGGAGCTGTACGTTGGTACGTGCATGGGTCCGATTAAATACGTGTACGAGATACACGGACTTTAATCGGACGATTGATAATACTAGCCGGTTTAGGATTAAGCCGGATTATTAAATCAGATTTAATAATTTATATATGTATTTTGATACATATATTTTAGTATTATTGTTCACTATTTATTTTTTCTTTTTGATGCTATCCGTATTTTTATACGGATATGCGTATATGCAGTGATACATATACCAGGTGAAGTATTCCGTATATGCGTCTAAAAGAAGGACACCTCATATTTGATTTTCTTTTTAGAAAATTAAATAGAAATGAGGTGGAAAGTGAAAAGTTACGAAGCATGGTTCTTAGCATGTAGAGAGGTATGGCTTGGGGTTTTTATACTGGAAATTCATTTGGATACACTATTGCACCATGGTTGTAAAAAGGGCAAGCTATTCTCATTTTGAACACTTGATGTTTTCTTCATTCTTCACATGAGCATGCTTCATGGTTGCTTCCTCATTATCTTCTCCTTCTTCTTCTTGCTTTCTTTTTGAGCATGGTTCATGAGAGAACAATTTAGTGATATATTCCTACATCGCTAACTATCCAAACCTAGCAAGCTTGGATCATCGGTTAGAGCCTCCTCTGGTTCTCCTCTGGTGGATCGTTTTCGGCAAGAGTGGTCGATTCTCAAGCGCGATCCCCGCGGTTACGAGCTTAGAAAGGTCTTCCACAATTGGGTGGACACGTGATAATGATTGTATTTTCTCAACCCTTGCATTTTAGTTAACTAGTTTAGGTCTATGGATTGAATCTTCGGTTTTACGGGTGTTCGGTGTTCGCTAAAATTTTTGTTTTCACTTCCGCCTCGACCACAGTTTCCTCGGTGTGGGCACCGAAACCCAACATGGTATCAGAGACACTCCATAAAGCTTAACTATCTGGTTTGCACAAGTTTAGAGTTTTGATCGACGAATTTTTTCCAGATCGCATTTCCATTTCCATGCTCGCTGTTCGAATTTTAAAGTTATTCAAAAAAATTATTTAGATTGCATTAAAATTACGTGCAGGCATAAATAGAGACAACAAAGAATTTTATGCACATGAGCCCAAAACTCGACCGCGGAACCGCCACCTAAAGTGCCATATGGCTGCGGTTCCACGGTCAAGTCTTGGCTGTTGTTCCCCAAAATTTTTGTAGTGCTCTATTATATGGAAATATGATTTTTGGGATGTATGGTTTTGGCCCAGATTTGTTTGAGTACTGGTTTATACTTGGGGCCAATGCGAAAAGTTTTAATCAATCGAAATTTTGAATTCGTGTTTATTTTCTAGTGCATATGTTAGTTTCTGCGACCATGAATGTCATAGCATGGTACAATCCGACTGGTTGCTATATGTACAATCAGATGGGTTTACGAACATAATATTCACGTTGATGTTCTGTGTTGCACTGTTATTATAGATGGATTGTCGTGATGGATAGCCTTGTGTGCAATATTAGATGTACAGTTCAGATTCATTTGTATATTGATTATTGCGGGGCGAGCGTCCGACATGGAGACTGCCGTTTCTGCCAGTTTGTATAGTCTTTTATTGGGGAACGGCCGGGTTGATGTCGGTGTCACCGTTATATATATTTTCTTTTCTGTACTAGGATTACCCCGCGGAGGAGTGCTTGAATAGCCGGATTCTAGAGGGCAACGAGCCCGCATTTTATGGTGCTGAGACCGGGGGGCCTTACTCTAGAATTGACAGGCTATTCGCCGCACTCGTTGGGGGTATAGGTTGACCCACGGAGGGGTGCTCAGGTTACCGGATTCCGTGAAGTGCTGGGTGGCCCATTCACTTTGTTGATTGGGGTTGCCTCACTTCAGAGATTGGCGGGTAACTTGCCGCACTCGTAGGAGTCTAGGATCTTCATTGCACTGGCTATCCACATGACCGGGGAACGTCGCGTCTCATTTATGGCTCAAATGAAACGCGGGGCTCCTAAATTATCCGCTATTCCATATTGTTGTTCGCATGCTTGTGATGATTTTTATCTGCCTGTGATGACTATTATCTGCCTGTGATGTTGATATATATATATTATATATATATTTAGTAGATACTTCTATATGTTTTGCACCCGCGCTAGTCCTGCCCTTGCTCTGCCGTTAATTAAGTAACCTAACGGTGCATGACGGTGCCTCGCGGCGAATGCGGATGACATATAAAAAGTATGTTATTTTGGTTGTTTCTTTTGTGGTTTGGAAACTTAAAATGATGGGAATGCATTATCGATATAATGTAAGGAAAATAAACCTAAATGATGTTGTCGGAATCAATTTTAAAACTACTCGGTTTTCTTCAAAACTCATAATCATATTCTTTTGCTTTGTATAAAGGTATTCGGTTAGGAATATCCCGCACCTCATTCTATGAGGGAAGAGCCTTAATCCCTTCATTAGAAGTTCACTCTTAAGCAAAGGTTTTTGTTGCTAGTTTTAAAAAGCAAAGCTTAAACCACTCCATTTCAAAGCCACTCGGGTTCCTTTAATGATATCAAGTTCATTACGTTAAAGGTTTTTCGTCAAAAACCAGCCATAGCCCTCCGTCATTTCAGAAAAGTAGCACCTAGTATTCGTGCTATGTTTGTTGGCATCCGTCAAGGCATAGTGTGCGGTAGCCATGTGTTACTTTTCTGCAGTATAAAGATGCATTAATCTAGGATGGTCGTACAGCCTTATTGGCATCCGTCAAAGGCGAGTACGGGTGAGTCTAAATTAATCAGGACAATGATGGTTAGAACTTGACTTGCAACTTATGATTTGTTGGCATCCGTTAAGGTCATAAACTGCTTGGGGAAAAAACCATATCGGGAGTTTTAAACATACGGGAAACTTGCCAAGCACGCGCATACCTTCTGGAGTGTGGTGACTTGAGTGGATTCTGTCAGGTTATCACATGATGATAGTTGGATCCTGATTCCCACTGATGAGTATGTATTACTCCTCGGGAGATTTCTTCACTTCGCAATTAGCTAACCTATTAGGTGTCTAGAAAGTGTTAACGAGATTACACTTCTGCGGAAACGGGGTTATTAATTGGGTCCATGCGAAAGCACGAGGGACTTCCCTCGGAGTACCAACACCGGCCTGGCTGAACGGTTAGCGAACTTGTAAAGTGTAAATGATCCCGACTAGTTCTTCTTTTAGGGTTTGAAGGAGAATTCGAGAAAACAGTGGGAGCCATCCTGATTAGATAAAGTGAAAACCAATCTAATCTTGATAGAGTGCACGCTGAGTGTTTCTTTTCTATCTCTATGTTACAGCGACCCATGACTTACCTTAAAAACTCATGAACCAAGTTAACCGAATCTTCTTACACCCTTTGGTTTTGGCTTGTCTTGATTCGCGACAAAGTCGCATATATCCCTGCCACTCCTACTCTATCCTTTGTATTTCTTCAGAATACGTTGTATCACTACGATAATCCATATTGCTTAAAACGACCATTGTATAGTTACATACGAACTCAGAAGAAGTTACTTCAGTCGAGGATGGCCATAGGTTCTGAAGAAATTGAATAGGATTATTCGCCTGTCTCTTCACTTTATCTTCTCTCAAGTTGGGAGAGCTTCTTGTATTAGGAGAGTACACCTATTACGCTTATTGGATAGTCTTCTTATAAATCTTAGGCTGGTGCCGAAAGGTAGGGAAGGAAGAAAACCAGTTAGCGCAGGCACGGTGTGCAGAAGGTAAGATGTAGAGACATATAAAGGGATTGAAGTGAGAGCAAAGGAAATTGCGACCACTGTCATGAATCTGGATAATGGAAAAGACATTACTAGGAATACTTGACCATCCCTTATGAAACATTTTTATGTTTCAGTTTTTCTATGTACATGTAAAAGATAACCATTTTCCCAATTAATTCTGACTCCAGGGTATGTATTTACCAGATTTGGATCTCACATCTATACGGTGTTACAGATGTTGAGAAAGAGTAGAGTATTGGGAAATGGGCGATTTGATCCTCAATATCGGAATTCGTCGTAATTGGTGATATCGGATTAAATCGCCTAGCTTTTGCCTGACGGCAAGTATTTGGTTTCAAATAACCGTTGTTATGCACCAAATTTTAAAATGAAATATCTGTACCTTTATTTTTATGAAGTGAGATATGTTGGAGATAGTGCCCTCATAGTCAATTATTGGATCACAGGTACGTGATTGCAATGATTGCGGAGGACCTAAACCGGCAGGACAGTCTTACTCAAGATGATAGTATGCTATCTGGTTTGCCTTTATCAGTCGTGTACATGTTCAGGTGACTGATTACATGTTACACTTTGATAGAGCCCTTAGGATCTTGCTTTACCACCAACAGTATGATGGCGATCATATACGTGAGAGTTGGATGGTTTATACGCATATCCTTAATTGTGGTCCCTAGTCGTGGGAGTTTCGAGACAGGGCATCGATACTCCGGAGTAGACTAGTGTGTACAGTCGAGACCCCGACGAGGGGCGGTGGCCGGTCTCACAAGCCACTGGTGTCAGTTGGATCACCTAAGATGTATACAGGTGCTCATTGGGTTATGAGTACACCGGACAGGACTCGCCGGGAACCTGCTAGTTGGTATTATACATATCGTCAGATAGCAGTTCCCTGGTGACATGTGTACAGGTTAGTTCATCGACCTGAGGTCGTCATTTGTCTCGTGTGAGTTCCTACTGTGCTTTGATTTCTACCCTACCACGGCTCAAAGGAGTCGTGCAAACAGGTAGCTTTTGGGTACAGTCCCGAGCCATATGGAGGCACGTGAGCGGATCGGCAGGGGATTCGTCTCTCCCGGTATTGGGGGCGAGGTCATGCTGTGTCTAGGAGAGCCATTACACAAAGTCCATGGCCATGGCAGGAGATTTACTGGTAGGTACTCCAGTAGTATCTTAGGGTGTTATTGGGCTTCACTCCGACACGACTTATACTGCTATTGGGGGTCTGACGTTACTAGCCCCCTAGGCAGATATGCGATACTCATAGACGAACGGACCGGACTGTATATACATTGTCACTGTTAGGCTCAGTAGGGTTTCTGGATGAGTTCGCTCATCAGCCTCCCTTGAGGTCAGTCCATGGGCAGCCGTTACGCATTGCTAGTGCCGCTGACGGTTTGTGGTTAAACCCACTGCCAGGGTACTGACGAGTCATTAGAGTCCCCCACAGACAGTTTCCCAAGTTCGGTCGAAACGTTGTAGAGGCCGTATGGTTTTATGGCAGGGTTCGGAAAATGCACGTGCGTTTACGCACGTGTTATTTTTCGGGCAGATGATACTGGTCGGCTTTGGTTTAAGCCGGATCCAAGTATTATATTGAGTAGATATAATATCTTTGTCTCAGTTGCATTTGTATTCGGTCGTAATACAAATGCGGGTATATTTATACAGTTTCGGGGTTGTCCTGAAATTCGTTTCAGGATCACTTTTGGAAGTTGCCAGTTTCCAGTTTTCTATCAGCCGTCTTTTAACATTCGGTTAAAGACGGATTTATTTTTTCTTGGATGAGGGTGTGTCATGCTTCTAGAAGGTTCTAGAAGGTGATGACTAGGTTAAGTGGTGTTGTGTTTTAATTGGTTGCATTTAATGAAATGATGACTAAGGATATGAGTCATTGTTTTCATAAATGATTTTTGTTAAGCTTAAGATATTTTGTTGTTGATATTTATCCTATGGTTACCTTCCCCTCCTCCTACACTCACCCCCCTCTCCATATATATGGACGGCCCCCTCTCCTCCTCCACTCTCTCTCACTTGTTGATTTCATTTGGAAAAAAGATATGATAGATTTTGGGGTGTATGGAATTTCACAGCTCATTTCATTCCATCACCCGATTCCCTCGGCAACTTCATTAACCGATCGTCCACGGACTTGAACGAAGTGAGACAAAGTCATCTACTCATTCTCTACATCATTCTTGGTCGTCTCTTTTAGCAAACTTGACGATCGAGTTGCCTCAAGTCAGAGGCGGGAGCCCGTTTAAAGAATCGTCGACGTGGTGCCACCTCGACGAGGATATCGGAGATCGACGAGATCGGAGCAGCCGCAACGGAGCGTGGGATGATGGTTGAAGAGCGAAGGACTCGGATCGTTCGGTATAACCTTTCTGCACTCTTTACAGTTTGTTAGTTTAGCAATAATGGCAGATCCGGGTTAAAGTATACGATAGCGCCAGTTAAAAAGTTTTTGTTCCGCATTTAGCGTCTGTAGACGGCCGGGGCGCTAGCGTAGACTTACAGTGGTATCAGAGACTCACCATTTTGCTATACTAACTTGTGCTAACGCGTTTAAAACATCGATCGAAACGGAAATCAAAAATCGCATTTTTCCAACTTGACAGTTTCTGTTGATTTTAAACGGTGTCCTAAAAATATTCCACACATCTCAGAAAACTGTGCAGGGTTTTATAAGAACGCCGTACAAATTTGAGCACGTGAATCGACAAGACCGCCGTGGAAACGCGGCCAAACCCATGGTTTGGCCGCGCATCCGCTGCCGTTCTGAGCGATCATGCCCCCAAATTTGCACAGTGTTTTCTTCTCTGGAATTTGGGGTTTTTAGTATATATCTTTTGGGCCCAGATTTTATTACTGTTCAGCAGATTTGCGTGGGGCCCACTTTGTGATATTTTGTCGATCGAAATTTAAACACGTTAGTTTACAGTGCTTACATTATATCTCCGACCGGGAATGTCATTTGATCGGTAAACCGCGTCTGATTGCTATAGTTCTTTTAGACGGGTTTGCGAACGTGACATTCGCGTTGATGTTCTGTGTTGTGCTGTGATGTTGCGGATTTGTCGTAGTGGATAGCAGTGTGCAATGGTAGTACAGTTTGAGTTTATTTGTTCATTTGACATTGCGGGGCGAGCGTCCAACTTGTGGACTGCCGTCACTGCCTGTTGTATAATATTCTTTTGGGGCACGACCAGGTTGCGGTCGATGTACCTATTGTACTATTTTTCATTACTGTACTAGGTTTTGCCCCGAGACGGAGTGCACGGATAGCCGGGTTCTGAGAAGCAACGGGTCCGCATCTCATGGCTTTGAGAGGCAGAGGGGCCCCACTCTAGAATTGGCAGACTATTCGCCGCACTCGTAGGGGGTACAGGTTGACCCAAGGAGGGGTGCCCAAGATTACCGGATTCCATGGAGTGCTGGGTGGTCCATTCACTATGCTGTAGGGGGCTGCCTCGCTTCACGTTTTGGCGGGTAACTTGCCGCATCCGTAGGGGTCTAGGTTTCATTGCACAGGCTATCCACACGACAGGGGAATGTCGGGTTTCAGCAGCGGTTCTGTGAAACCCGGGGATCCCAGATTATCTGTATTGTTCTGTGATGCTTATTACTTTTCTGTAATGTTGCATACTATCACGCCTGGAGCGATTATTGTATATTGGTTTATATACTATTAGATGTTGTATATGTTTTACACCCGCGCTAGTCCAGTCCCCGCTCTGTCGTTAGTTAAGTAACCTAACGGGTGATGACGGGACCCAGTGACGAATGCGGATGGCATATACGTACATTTTATTTTCGTTCTTTTCTGGTGTGATTGATTGATGGGACTTGTAGGGTGTTTTTCGTCACCCCATTGAGATGGGAATACGCGCGCGCTTGTCAGGCGTACTACAGATTCCCCCTGCCTAGAGTAGGCTGGGGTTTATTGATTGTGGGGATCCGAATCTCCGGCAGCCGCGGACTAAGCTGCCGTTAATTACCCCTCGCATTTGGAGCGAAGGAACCTCCGATTTGACGGGTTAAACTGGTCATGCGAACTCAATATGCAGTGTGTTGGTGTGTGTGTATTTTTTTTGTTTTATTCCACTTGTAAAAAGAGATATGTACATATATATATATATATTTTCTATATATAAAAAAGAAAATAAATAAGTAAATAAATATTTGGAGAATTTTTTTATTTTTAAAATATTTTTTTTTATTTTAAAATATTATTTATAATTTATTTTTATTTATTTAATATTTTTTTTAATAAAAAAAAGGGATTAAATAAAGAAAAGAAGAGAAGAAAATAATTATGTTTTTATTTTAATTTTTCAAAATATTATTTATAATTTATTTTTATTTATTTAATATTTATTTATTTTTATTTTAAATAAAAAAAGAAGGAAGAAAGAAGGAAAGGGAATTTTTTATTTTATTTATTTATTTTTTTTTATTTTTTTATTTATTTATTTTTAAATGGGGGTCACATGCTAACATGTGACCCCTCAAGTGAGGGAGTCACATGTTAAACATGTGACCCGGTCACATGCTAAACATGTGACCCGGTCACATGTTCAGCATGTGACCCCTCATGTGAGGGGGTCACATGTTTAGCATGTGACTCCTCATGTGAGGGGGTCACATGTTAAACATGTGACCCGGCCACATGCTTTGCATGTGACCCCTCATATGAGGGGGTCACATGCTTTGCATGTGACCCCTCATGTGAAGGGGTCACATGCTTTGTATGTGACCCCTCATGTGAGGGGGTCACATGCTTTGCATGTGACCCGGTCACATGCTTTGCATGTGACCCGGTCACATGCTTTGCATGTGACCCGGTCACATGCTTTGCATGTGACAGCAACATTTTTTTTTTTTTTTTTTTTTTTTTTTTTTTTTTTTTTTTTTTTTTTGGAACGTGGAGTTCAACTCCAAAATAATTTTATATGGCTAAAAAAATGTAATGTGGAGTTAAACTCCCCAAAAAAGGTATTTTTTTGTGGAGTTAAACTCCAAAAGAATTTCTGTAGTGGAGTTAAACTCCAAAAGAATTTTATTTGTGGAGTTGAACTCCAAAGATTTTTACTGTGGAGTTAAACTCCAAAAGAATTTTATATGGCTAAAATAATGTAATGTGGAGTTAAACTCCTCCAAAAAAGTATATTTTTTTTTTTGGTGGAGTTAAACTCCAAAAGAATTTCTGCAGTGGAGTTGAACTCCAAAAATAATTTTATTTGTTGTGGAGTTGAACTCCAAAAGAATTTTATTTATGGAGTTGAACTCCAAAAGATGTTCTCCTTTCTCCTTTGAGAAGAAACCCAAAATGGGTTCTCTTGAAACTCCAAGATCTAGATCTTGGATGATAAAAAAAGAGACCCTTTTTCTTCTCTTGATGGAGTTTTTGGAGATGGGTTTGTGGTAAAACTTTATTTAGTTTTAAAAAAAGAGAGCTAAGCTCTTGATTTATTTGGAAAATGAAAAGGAAGAGGAAGAACTTGACAAAGAGAGAGTGGAGGAACAAACCCTAGTTTTTTAGGGAATGAAAAAAGTCTTTTTTATTATTCATCATCATGTTGCCTTTTATAGGCTTACACATTTACATATAGCCCCTTGGGCTTTTCAAAATGGTTTTTTGCCTATCCCATGACTTATGTGTCATTTGTTTTTGCACATAAGCCATGAGCTTACAAAAATTTGGCTTTATGCCCATTTTGCATACATTCATGCACAAAAATTACATAAAAATTATTTGTTACATGATTTTTATTGTTGGCATGGAGGAGGCTGGCCGCGGGCTCGACTTGGGCATGGGCCCGCTTGACCTAGGCTTGGGCCCACCTGGTTTGGGGTTGACCTTGACTTTGACTCGGTCAACGGGGGTGTAAATTTTTACCCCAACAAAGTGCCCCCCATCAATAAATGCACACAGCATATATGGGTCGTGTGCATGAAATTGATGGATCTTCTTTCACGTGGAGGCGACTTGCTTTGGTTCCCACTTTTTGGGACGCACTGCCCTTTTTACGACATGGACGGTCGACGCTTGACGCGTCTCAGAGACGGAGTGTCCGTGGTAGACGTTTCCCTGACCCGGAGTGATTTGGTTCCCGATTTGTGGGGAGCTTGCACTGCCCGTTTTACGACATGGACGGTCGACGCTTAACGCGTCTCCGAGACGGAGTGTCCGTGGTAGACGTTTCCCTGACCCGGAGTGATTTGGTTCCCGATATGGGGGAGCCCGCACTGCCCTTTTTGCGACATAGACGGTCGACGCTCTGTTACGAAGCGATTTGGGTTCCCAATTTGCGGGAGCCTGCACTGCCCTTTTTGCGACATAGACGGTCGACGCTCTGATCCGGAGCGATTTGGGTTCCCAATTTGCGGGAGCCTGCACTGCCCGTTTCACGACATAGACGGTCGACGCTCTGATCCGGAGCGATTTGGGTTCCCAATTTGCGGGAGCCTGCACTGCCCTTTTTGCGACATAGACGGTCGACGCTCTGTTACGAAGCGATTTGGGTTCCCAGTTTGCGGGAGCCTGCACTGCCCTTTTTGCGACATAGACGGTCGACGCTCTGATCCGGAGCGATTTGGGTTCCCAATTTGCGGGAGCCTGCACTGCCCTTTTTGCGACATAGACGGTCGACGCTCTGATCCGGAGCGATTTGGGTTCCCAATTTGCGGGAGCCTGCACTGCCCGTTTTGCGACATAGACGGTCGACACTCTGTTACGAAGTGATTTGGGTTCCCAATTTGCGGGAGCCTGCACTGCCCTTTTTGCGACATAGACGGTCGACGCTCTGATCCGGAGCGATTTGGGTTCCCAATTTGCGGGAGCCTGCACTGCCCGTTTTGCGACATAGACGGTCGACGCTCTGTTACGAAGCGATTTGGGTTCCCAATTTGCGGGAGCCTGCACTGCCCTTTTTGCGACATAGACGGTCGACGCTCTGATCCGGAACGATTTGGGTTCCCAATTTGCGGGAGCCTGCACTGCCCGTTTTGCGACATAGACGGTCGACGCTCTGATCCGGAGCGATTTGGGTTCCCAGTTTGCGGGAGCCTGCACTGCCCTTTTTGCGACATAGACGGTCGACGCTCTGATCCGGAGCGATTTGGGTTCCCAATTTGCGGGAGCCTGCACTGCCCTTTTTGCGACATAGACGGTCGACGCTCTGTTACGAAGCGATTTGGGTTCCCAGTTTGCGGGAGCCTGCACTGCCCTTTTTGCGACATAGACGGTCGACGCTCTGTTACGAAGCGATTTGGTAGACGTGTCCCCGGCACGGAGTGTCGCTGGTCGACGTTTCCCCGAGGCGGAGTGTCTGCTGTAGGACGTTTCCCCGAGACGGAGTGCCTGTGGTAGGACGTATCCCCGAGACGGAGTGCCTGTTGTAAGACGTATCCCCCAGACGGAGTGCCTGTTGTAGGACGTATCCCCGAGACTGAGTGCCTGTGGTAGGGCGTTTCCCCGAGACGGAGTGCCTGTGGTTGGACGTATCCCCGAGACGGAGTGTCTGCTGTAGGACGTTTCCCCGAGACGGAGTGCCTGTGGTAGGACGTATCCCCGAGACGGAGTGCCTGTGGTAGGACGTTTCCCCGAGACGGAGTGCCTGCTGTAGGACGTATCCCCGAGACGGAGTGCCTGTGGTAGGACGTTTCCCCGAGACGGAGTGCCTGTGGTTGGACGTTTCCCCGAGACGGAGTGCCTGTGGTAGGACGTTTCCCCGAGACGGAGTGCCTGTGGTTGGACGTATCCCCGAGACGGAGTGCCTGCTGTAGGACGTATCCCCGAGACGGAGTGCCTGCTGTAGGACGTATCCCCGAGACGGAGTGCCTGTGGTTGGACGTATCCCCGAGACGGAGTGCCTGTTGTAGGACGTATCCCCGAGACGGAGTGCCTGTTGTAGGACGTTTCCCCGAGACGGAGTGCCTGTGGTAGGACGTTTCCCCGAGACGGAGTGTCTGCTCGACGTTTCCCCGTTACGGAGTGTCTGTGTTGGACGTTTCCCCGATGCAGAGTGTCGCTTGTTGACGCAGAGGTCAATGTTGGAATTGGTTGGTTTGATTTGTTTGATTTGAGTTGACATCAGCATCGCTATACTGGAATATGGTACCAGGAGCGAATCATCATTTGTCATGAGAGAATTTTAGGATTGGTATTTTTGTCGGCATCTGCATTGCTGCACTGGAATAATGCCAGGAGCAACTCATCATGTGCCCCGAGAGGATTTGGATTTGGTTTGTTTGGCATCTGCATTGCTGCACTGGAATAATGCCAGGAGCAACTCATCATGTGCCCCGAGAGGATTTGGATTGTTTACGTCCGTGGATTGTATACGGTTTTGCAGGATGTATGATCCAGACCATAGGGCCAAAAGCATTTTGGGTCTTTGTTGGCGTCTGCATCGCTGCACTGGAATGTGGTACCAGGAGCGACTCATCATTCGCCGTTGGGGTATGGGATTTGGAATTTGGTTGGCGTCTGCATCGCTGCACTGGAATATGGTACCAGGAGCGACTCATCATTCGCCATTGGGGATTGGGAAGCGATGGCTTAAGAGACAGGTTTAGATCCCTATCGCCTAAGGCTTTTCAATTTTATGGGCCGTGAGGGTCCCATAAAAGCATTTTCTCCCTACGAGTCGTAAAGATCTCGCAGGTGTATTTTCTCCTTAAGAGTCGTGAGGACTCCTAAGTGTGTTTTTCCTTGGTGAGTCGTAAGGATCTCACGAAGGTTTGTTCTCCTCATGCATCGTGAGGACACATGAGTGGGTCTTTCCAATGAAGCATAATTCCAAAGGCGGAGACCAGCCGCGTAACTGGTGGTTGCGGTGGGGCATGGGTATACTGAGAATTATTTGAGCCCGTGGATTGTATACGGTAGTCAATTTGGGGACTAGTCGTAGGGCCGGGAGAATTTTGGGAAGTTGGATTTTTGTTTGGCGTCTGCATTGCTGCACTGGAATAATACCAGGAGCAACTCATCATCCGCCCTTGTTTTTTTTTTGTTTTTTTTGTTTTTGTTTTTTTTTTGTTTTACCGTGATTGCTCTATCATTTCAGCTTTTCTTATCGCGAAGGTCGCGATTGCCCTATCATTTCGGCTATTTATTCGCGGTTGCCCCATCATTTCGGCTTTATTTTCATTTTTATTTTTACTCGCTGATTTTTATTGCGAGTTGCCCCATCATTTCGGCTTTTCTTTATTTTTCTTTTATTTACACATTTTTTTTATTTACATTTTTTTTACATTCCCAGTTTAACGACTTAGAGGTCGATTGTTCCCAGTTTAATGACGTGGTGGTCATTGTTCCCAGTTTAATGACGTGGTGGTCGACTGTTTCCCAGTTTAAAGACGTAGAGGTCATCTGTTTCCAGTTTAACGACTTAGAGGTCATCTGTTTCCAGTTTAAAGACTTAGTGGTCATCTGTTTCCAGTTTAACGACGTAGAGGTCATCTGTTTCCAGTTTAAAGACGTAGAGGTCATCTGTTTCCAGTTTAAAGACGTAGAGGTCATCTGTTTCCAGTTTGACGACTTGGTGGTCAGAGAAGATACCTGATCGGGCAGTTGTCGGGGTTGATGGCCTTGCCCCCAGCTGTGGCCAAGGAAAGTCGTTCAAATACCGACTTGCGTCGAATTCGGCAATTGGAAATTGTTAACCCTGCAAATAGAAACATTATTTCAGTATAGGCAATCGATATGTATATGGATTGAGTTCGCATGAACATTTAACCCGAAATATGGGAGGAGAGATGGTCCCACCGGGCGTGCCAGAATCTGTAGGGTGTTTTTCGTCACCCCATTGAGATGGGAATACGCGCGCGCTTGTCAGGCGTACTACAGATTCCCCCTGCCTAGAGTAGGCTGGGGTTTATTGATTGTGGGGATCCGAATCTCCGGCAGCCGTGGACTAAGCTGCCGTTAATTACCCCTCGCATTTGGAGCGAAGGAACCTCCGATTTGACGGGTTAAACTGGTCATGCGAACTCAATATGCAGTGTGTTGGTGTGTGTGTATTTTTTTTGTTTTATTCCACTTGTAAAAAGAGATATGTACATATATATATATATATTTTCTATATATAAAAAAGAAAATAAATAAGTAAATAAATATTTGGAGAATTTTTTTATTTTTAAAATATTTTTTTTTATTTTAAAATATTATTTATAATTTATTTTTATTTATTTAATATTTTTTTTAATAAAAAAAAGGGATTAAATAAAGAAAAGAAGAGGAGAAAATAATTATGTTTTTATTTTAATTTTTCAAAATATTATTTATAATTTATTTTTATTTATTTAATATTTATTTATTTTTATTTTAAATAAAAAAAGAAGGAAGAAAGAAGGAAAGGGAATTTTTTATTTTATTTATTTATTTTTTTTATTTTTTTATTTATTTATTTTTAAATGGGGGTCACATGCTAACATGTGACCCCTCAAGTGAGGGAGTCACATGTTAAACATGTGACCCGGTCACATGCTAAACATGTGACCCGGTCACATGTTCAGCATGTGACCCCTCATGTGAGGGGGTCACATGTTTAGCATGTGACTCCTCATGTGAGGGGGTCACATGTTAAACATGTGACCCGGCCACATGCAAAGCATGTGACCCCTTCACATGAGGGGTCACATGCTTTGCATGTGACCCCTCATGTGAAGGGGTCACATGCAAAGCATGTGACCCGGTCACATGCTTTGCATGTGACCCGGTCACATGCAAAACCCTCATGTGAGGGGGTCACATGTTTTGCATGTGTCCCGGTCACATGCTTTGCATGTGACAGCAACATTTTTTTTTTTTTTTTTTTTTTTTTTTTTTTTTTGGAACGTGGAGTTCAACTCCAAAATAATTTTATATGGCTAAAAAAATGTAATGTGGAGTTAAACTCCCCAAAAAAGGTATTTTTTTGTGGAGTTAAACTCCAAAAGAATTTCTGTAGTGGAGTTAAACTCCAAAAGAATTTTATTTGTGGAGTTGAACTCCAAAGATTTTTACTGTGGAGTTAAACTCCAAAAGAATTTTATATGGCTAAAATAATGTAATGTGGAGTTAAACTCCTCCAAAAAAGTATATTTTTTTTTTTGGTGGAGTTAAACTCCAAAAGAATTTCTGCAGTGGAGTTGAACTCCAAAAATAATTTTATTTGTTGTGGAGTTGAACTCCAAAAGAATTTTATTTATGGAGTTGAACTCCAAAAGATGTTCTCCTTTCTCCTTTGAGAAGAAACCCAAAATGGGTTCTCTTGAAACTCCAAGATCTAGATCTTGGATGATAAAAAAAGAGACCCTTTTTCTTCTCTTGATGGAGTTTTTGGAGATGGGTTTGTGGTAAAACTTTATTTAGTTTTAAAAAAAGAGAGCTAAGCTCTTGATTTATTTGGAAAATGAAAAGGAAGAGGAAGAACTTGACAAAGAGAGAGTGGAGGAACAAACCCTAGTTTTTTAGGGAATGAAAAAAGTCTTTTTTATTATTCATCATCATGTTGCCTTTTATAGGCTTACACATTTACATATAGCCCCTTGGGCTTTTCAAAATGGCTTTTTGCCTATCCCATGACTTATGTGTCATTTGTTTTTGCACATAAGCCATGAGCTTACAAAAATTTGGCTTTATGCCCATTTTGCATACATTCATGCACAAAAATTACATAAAAATTATTTGTTACATGATTTTTATTGTTGGCATGGAGGAGGCTGGCCGCGGGCTCGACTTGGGCATGGGCCCGCTTGACCTAGGCTTGGGCCCACCTGGTTTGGGGTTGACCTTGACTTTGACTCGGTCAACGGGGGTGTAAATTTTTACCCCAACAGGACTGCGTTGATTCTGATCAATGCAAAGTAAAACAAACCTGTTTGGATGTTGTTGGAACAAATTTAAAAAGTGTTATTGCAAAGACGTTTCCTTTTGTTTTGCATAGCGGTATTCAGTGGAATATCCTGCACCTCATTCGACGGGGCATGGGCTGATATCCCTTCACCGGGACTGACCCCTTGGGCAGAAGTTTGCGTCAGGGTAATAACTTCACTATAGTCGATTACATGTTGCTTTGCATAGCGGTATTCAGTGGAATATCCTGCACCTCATTCCACGAGGAAAGAGCCGAGATCCCTTCACCGGGAGTGACCTCTTTAGCAAAGGTTTTCGCCACTATATTTATAAAAAGCTATCAGGTTCCTTCAACGAGATCAAGTTCATTACGTTAAAGGTTTTTCGCCAAAAACCAGCCGTAGCCCTCCGTCGTTTCTTATGGATGGTCAGTAATATTCAAGCTATGTTTGTTGGCTTTCGCCAAGGCATAGTGTTTGGTAGTTGCTGGGGTATTCATTTGTTGCATAGATAGATGTGTTGGTTTGGGACAGTCGTATTACCTTGTTGGCTTTCGTCAAGGGTATGTACGGGTGGGTTCGAATTAACAAGATAATGACGGGCAGAACTTGACATGTGACTTATGATTTGTTGGCTTTCGTCAAGGTCATAAGAACATGGGGTAAAAATCATATCGGGAGTTTCTAAAGAAACTGAAACTTGCCAGGCATGCGCATACCTTCTGGAGTGTGATAACGCGAGTGGATTCCGTCACGTTATCATGCGATGAGAGTTGGATCCCGATTCCCACTGATGAGTTGGTTTACTCTTCGGGTGATCCCGATTGATTCTTCTTTCAGGTTTGGAGGAGAATTTGACAGGACAGTGGGAGGTTTCCGGATTAGATAAAGTGATAACCATTCTGATCTAGGTTAGAGTGCACGCAGAGTGTTTCTTTTCTCTCTCTCTTTGGCAGCGACCTTTGACCGACCCTAGACTATGACTCAGTGACCAGGTTGACCGAACCTTCTTAAAATACTGGCTTTTGGATTGTCTAAGTTGCATAAGTCATTGCCACTCCTTCTTCTACCCTTTGCATTTCTCAGAACACCCGTATTACTATGGATATCCACTTCCATTGGATAGATCCATCGTATGGTTATATACGAACTCGAAGGGACTTCTTCGAGGATGGATCCAGGTTCAGGAGAAATAGAATTGGTTTATTCAGGTGTCTTTTATTATCACCTTCTCTCAGGTTGCGAGAGCTCCTTGGTTTAGGAGAGTACACCTATTACGCTTATTGGATAGTCTTATTCCAAACCATAGGCTGGTGCCGAAAGGTAGGGAATGAAGAAAACCAATTAGCCTAAGTAGGGTGTGCAGAAAGTAATATGTAAAGACAAAAATAAAGGGATTAGAAAGAGGGCAAAGTAAATTGCGACTGATATCATTCACGACCAAACCGCGTACTTCATCGCCTCTCCCATTTCACCTTTAAAGGAATAAGGTATTATTCAGTAGTCTTTTATCATCACCTTCTCTCGAGATGCGAGTACTCCTTGGTTTAGGAGGGTACACCTATTATGCTTACTGGATAGTCTTCTTCCAAACCATAGGCTGGTGCCGAACGGTAGGGAAGGAAGAAAACCATTTAGCCTAACGATGGTGTACAGAAGGTAACGACTAAAGACAAATAAAGGGATTTGGAGAGATGGCAATAAAATATACGGTTGAAGTCATGAATTGGATTATGGAAGAGGCATTACTATGAATACCAGGATACCCCTACGAAACATTTTCATGTTTCAGTGCATTGTTAAAAGAAAAACTGTTTTCCCGATTAGACACTTACTCCAAGGGTATGTATTTACCAGGTTTCATTCTCATATCTGTATGGTTTTACAGATGATGAGTGGGAGTAAGTTATTGGGAATTAGGTGATTATCCTCATTATATCGGAATTCATTGTAATTGGTGATATTTGAGGAAATCGCCAGGGTACAGTTTTCAACCTACGACGCACAGGTTTTGAGTTGTTAACTCAGCGGACTTATACAGAGTATTGTATGTTGTCCAGTGTCCATCAGGACAAAGGGGTAGGTTATCGTACTATGTTCTGTTTACTTATGACTTCTCTAGTATTTAGACAAGTGTTTCGTAGAAATACAAGGTCTAAGTTTTGAGAAGTTGTGGGTATAAGAATAAAGTAGAGAACCAGGTGTCACAAGTATCGGGATTCTTCAAAGAGATCGAAGATGTAGATTCTTGTGATTGGTATTCAGATGATAGTGATGGTTTTGAGAAACGTGTTTTCTCTTTCAGGTTGCTCATAATTGGATGGATTCCTAAGTTGAGTAATGCTGATTAGCCTCTTTCCATTAAGTTGATATGCACTGGAGACAGCTGCATGATTTGAATATGGTTCCAATTAAATAAAGTGCCAAAGTTTCTATATTGGATATAGAATGGATCGTACCTTAAAAGATGTTAAGGTACGGGGAGTTGTCCAGCTTATGCTTAAAACCAGACTCTGGATAACTCAGGGCACGTTTCTGTAATGGCTGTTTGTGGGTTGACCCTGGCTATGACGAGGGTTGATATTCTACCATTTGGAAGATCAATAGTGATATTGTTCTTGACTCGCCACAGTTTTAGTAAAATGGATCTTTTTCAGAAAATAGTAGTGGGAGTATGGTAGAACTGGAAGTGATTCCAGAACCGCGAATGATTACGGAAAATTTAATAGGACCTATATATTCAATCAGGTTTGACATTCCAATAGCCACTCCGCAGATATGGTAGGTAACCTCAGACACCCGAGAGGTACTTCGGTAGGCTCAAGGACGGTGACAGGGAGGTTCTTATCTACCCAGACTTGACACTACTGTTGTTCCAGGATATGAGACCCGGTAGGAGGGTTGTCGTAGTCAGTGGGAGCAGCGGAAGCATAGTGGGCAAGATGCTTATATCTGTTTATAGACTTGAGCAGTTATAGCGGAGATAGATCATCTAATTTTGATGTGACAGTCATGGGTTTGACTTCTATCAGAATAGGGGATGGATCAGTTAAGGAGGTAGTAGGGTGTGATGTCATGGTATCTGGATGACATACACAGAGTAGGAAGTAAAATTCCTATACTACGATCGGTTGTACTGTGGTCGTCACACAGTTGTTTCTCCAGACAGGATATAGATATAATATTTGACATTCTGGTTTCTAGATCTATGGTTTTTGATCTAGATTTGGGTAGTTTCCCAATGTGGGTACTTTGACAGTATTCTAATGGTTTTTAGAATAGATGACTCCTAGCATGGTGGTGTACCTGCAGGTGATGGAGTCACCTTCTCTAAAGGTGTCTTACGGACTAAAGGGGAGAGGGATATGCATGATTGGCAGATCACTTGCTTAGGCAATTGAGTCAATCGTGAGATGTCAAGTACCACACCAGATGTTGTTTTTGCACTAGATGCAATAAGTTTGTATTAATCCAATCCTGGAGAAACATAAGGAAGCAGTTTTAGAACATAAGTACATGTTCTACGGATTTGATGACGGCAGCCTCCTTCAGGAGACGATTATCATTCCAGGCTTCAAAGGTGACATGGTTGACAGAGTGATTGTCAGAGTTATAGTTTTTCCCTCTGACGAAGAGGGACAGTATTATGGACAGGTGGTTCAAGAGGATATTGTGGGTGGCATGGTGCCGGATACTGATTAGGTTCAGTGATCGATACAGTCTAAGAAGTTTGGATTTGGAGTTCACTTATGAACTAGGTCCCATCAGATATCCAGACACATTCTAAGACAGGTATTACTCAATTCGGGAGATGGGTTTCTCCGCGAACTTGAGATTAAGAGAGATATAGAATGAAACTTCTAGGCGGATCCACTCACTAAGGCTATTTCTCGAACACAATAGTTTTACAAACGGGCTTTGTGAAACTGATTAGTAGAGGAGTTGGATGTTCGGTTTCACACGGGCTGTGAGTAGTCGACATCGCAATAATTAGCCTTGAGTGCAAGTGGGAGATTGTTGGAGATAGTGCCCTCATAGTCAATTATTGGATCACAGGTACGTGATTGCAATGATTGCGGAGGACCTATACCGGCAGGACAGTCTTACTCAAGATGATAGTATGCTATCTGGTTTGCCTTTATCAGTCGTGTACATGTTCAGGTGACTGATTACATGTTACACTTTGATAGAGCCCTTAGGATCTTGCTTTACCACCAACAGTATGATGGCGATCATATACGTGAGAGTTGGGTGGTTTATACGCATATCCTTAATTGTGGTCCCTAGTCGTGGGAGTTTCGAGACAGGGCATCGATACTCCGGAGTAGACTAGTGTGTACAGTCGAGACCCCGACGAGGGGCGGTGGCCGGTCTCAAAAGCCACTGGTGTCAGTTGGATCACCTAAGATGTATACAGGTGCTCATTGGGTTATGAGTACACCGGAGAGGACTCGCCGGGAACCTGCTAGTTGGTTATATACATATCGTCAGATAGCAGTTCCCTGGTGACATGTGTACAGGTTAGTTCATCGACCTGAGGTCGTCATTTGTCTCGTGTGAGTTCCCACTGTGCTTTGATTTCTACCCTACCACGGCTCAAAGGAGTCGTGCAAACAGGTAGCTTTTGGGTACAGTCCCGAGCCATATGGAGGCACGTGAGCGGATCGGCAGGGGATTCGTCTCTCCCGGTATTGGGGGCGAGGTCGTGCTGTGTCTAGGAGAGCCATTACACAAAGTCCATGGCCATGGCAGGAGATTTACTGGTAGGTACTCCAGTAGTATCTCAGGGTGTTATTGGGTTTCACTCCGACACGACTTATACTGCTATTGGGGGTCTGACGTTACTAGCCCCCTAGGCAGATATGCGATACTCATAGACGAACGGACCGGACTGTATATACATTGTCACTGTTACGCTCAGTAGGGTTTCTGGATGAGTTCTCTCATCAGCCTCCCTTGAGGTCAGTCCATGGGCAGCCGTTACGCATTGCTAGTGTCGCTGACGGTTTCTGGTTAAACCCACTGCCAGGATACTGGCGAGTCATTAGAGTCCCCCACAGACAGTTTCCCAAGTTCGGGTGAAACGTTGTAGAGGCCGTATGGTTTTATGGCAGGGTTCGGAAAATGCACGTGCGTTTACGCACGTGTTATTTTTCGGGCAGATGATACTGGTCGGCTTTGGTTTAAGCCAGATCCAAGTATTATATTAAGTAGATATAATATCTTTGTCTCAGTTGCATTTGTATTCGGTCGTAATACAAATGCGGGTATATTTATACAGTTTCGGGGTTGTCCTGAAATTCGTTTCAGGATCACTTTTGGAAGTTGCCAGTTTCCAGTTTTCTATCAGCCGTCTTTTAACATTCGGTTAAAGACGGATTTATCTTTTCTTGGATGAGGGTGTGTCATACTTCTAGAAGGTTCTAGAAGGTGATGACTAGGTTAAGTGGTGTTGTGTTTTAATTGGTTGCATTTAATGAAATGATGACTAAGGATATGAGTCATTGTTTTCATAAATGATTTTTGTTAAGCTTAAGATATTTTGTTGTTGATATTTATCCTATGGTTACCTTCCCCTCCTCCTACACTCACCCCCCTCTCCATATATATGGCCGGCCCCCTCTCCTCCTCCACTCTCTCTCACTTGTTGATTTCATTTGGAAAAAAGATATGATAGATTTTGGGGTGTATGGAATTTCACAGCTCATTTCATTCCATCACCCGATTCCCTCGGCAACTTCATTAACCGATCGTCCACGGACTTGGACGAAGTGAGACAAAGTCATCTACTCATTCTCTACATCATTCTTGGTCGTCTCTTTTAGCAAACTTGACGATCGAGTTGCCTCAAGTCAGAGGAGGGAGCCCGTTTAAAGAATCGTCGACGTGGTGCCACCTCGACGAGGATATCGGAGATCGACGAGATCGGAGCAGCCGCAACGGAGCGTGGGATGATGGTTGAAGAATGAAGGACTCGGATCGTTCGGTATAACCTTTCTGCACTCTTTACAGTTTGTTAGTTTAGCAATAATGGCAGATCCGGGTTAAAGTATACGATAGCGCCAGTTAAAAAGTTTTTGTTCCGCATTTGGCGTCTGTAGACGGCCGGGGCGCTAGCGTAGACTTACAAGATATACATTTTGAAAATTGTATTGTAAACATTTACCTTTATAAGTTGAGGATAAGATAAAGTGTATTGAATAATGGTGTAAGATATTCTTAACCAAGATACAGTTTTCAATTTACAAAATACAGAATTTGAGTTGGTATACTCTTGGGACTTACACATGAAAATGTATGTTGTCCAGTATCTTCAGGATAAGGGGTTGGTACTCTTACTTCATTTAGGATTACCTATGAGTTCTCTGGTTATGACACGGTCGTTGTAATGCAAGGTCCAAAAATTTTAAGAAGTTTGTAGATATAAAAATAAAGTAGAGAACCATACATTGGAAGTATCGAGATTCTTCAAGATGATCGAAGATGCAGATACTTATGCTAGGTATTCCATCATAGTAATATCGAGAACTTGATTCTCTCACAGGTTACTTATCCGTGGACACGCTCCATAATAAGTAATGTTGTATTGGGCCTTTTCCATTAGGTAATATGCACTGGAAACAGCTGCATGATATTTAAATCTGGTTCCATCTAAATTAGTGCCTTGATTCTATAAGAACATAGAATGGTTACATATTTTGAGGTTTTTAAGATATGAAGTTATCTGGTTTTTGTTTAAAAGCAGAATTCAGACAAACTCGATGCACGCTTCGGTATTGGCGGTTTGTGGATTATCCACTAGGATTTTGTTTCTACCATTTTTAAGATCAATGGTTACATGTTCTTAATTCGCCACCATTTTATAAAAGGATCTTTTTGCAAAAGAAACTAGTGAGAGTATAGTAGAATTGGAAGTGATTCCAGAATCACAAACGGTTACCGAAAATTTAGTAAAATCTAATGATTCAATTGGACTTGACAAACCGTTAGCCACTTCGCAGATTTTAGTAGGTGACCTCTGACACCCGAGAGATACTTCGGTTTTCTCGTAGACGGTGATAGGGAAGTCAGTATCATAGTGATGATGGCCCTATTAGTTGTCAGCAGGTCATAGGAAGTAGTAACTTCCAGGTGACCAGATATTTCATACCCAAGATGGACTCCATGCACTTCAGTAGATCATGCATTTTAGACTTTGCTGGGTATTCCTGAGGGGGTAAAACCCATTAGGAGCAAGTAGATCTTTCGAAATCTATGCAGGTAGAAAGGTACTAACCTAATAACGCTGGACTTGTGGTAAAGAGTTTTCATCAAACACCCGTTGTGGATTGTGATGAGACCTTTACTTCAGTGTCTATGCTGAAGTCCATATGGATATGACTTGGCACTGCTATTCCTTCTACTTATTATCAGCAAGTCATAGCAAGTGGTAAATTTCAGGTGACCAGATGTTTCATACCCAAGATGGACTCCACGCACTTCAGCAAATCATGAATTTTGGACTTTGCTGGGTGCTCCTGAAGGGGTAAAATCCATTAGGAGCAAGTAGGTCCTTCGAGATCTGTGCAAATGGAAAGGTACTGACCTAATAAGGCTAGACTTGTTGTAAAGAGTTTTCATCAAATACCCGTTGTGGATTGTGATGTGACTTTTACTTCAGTGTCTACACTGAAGTCCATATGGATATGATTTAGCGCTGATGCAATTCATGGATATGATATCTGGCATGTGGATGACTATAATGTCTTTCCAAATGAAATTTTGGAAGTGCACGTTGTTCATATCAGAAAACTGCATTCTAATACCGCCCATTCATTATCTATTTGTTGTATTTATCGGTACTATTAACCAGTGTCTGCTCAGTAATACAGATTACAGGTATCCGTGATAAAATAATGGAAATACATTTAAAAGCATGGATATATCAATTGAGAGCCGACACTGCAACCAGAACCGCGATCCGACCGATACTTCAGGAATTCCTTTTTGCAACAAGTTTGTGTACACATTTTTCTATCTAAATGGTCCAACACAACAAATGTGTACACAAGACTTTTAGGCATATGTGGATATGCATTCAAGGCAAAATATTATATGCATTCAAGGCTAAACATCATGTGTTGATTTTTTCCTTCCAAAACTGAAATCAAATCAAAGTCAATTAAACAAATCAGCATGGGCCATAATGGGGCAGCCATGAATCAAGCCACATGTGGGAATGGAGTAATGAGCATTTAATGCTGAAGATCATGTGTTGAATTGTATTCAAAAATTCCCTCCAATAATAAGTGCAAAATAAAATCAAATGGACAAATCAACAAAACCATAATGGGGGCAGCCATGATTTAGGCACATGTGGGAATGAAGTTATGAGCATTTAATGCTAAAAATTTGGTGTTGATTTAGAAATTCGAATTTCCCTCCAAGCATTGGGTGCAAATCAAGTCAAAACAGAGAAAACAAACTGGACCAAAGTGATGCGGGGGACCTAACAAGTCAACACACCAAGTACTAGACCGTTCCAACATGATGTGGCCGGCCACATCACATTATAGACCGGCCTGGCCGGCCGCGCAGGCTCCAGTGGGCCCCGGTTCTTCACACACCCCTTCTTGCTGCCACGTAGCCCTATTTTTATTGTTTATTTTCTTTTCTTCTTTGCCTATAAATAGCAGGCAGTGGGCAAAGGTTCAAGAGTCATTCTTTAGTCTTGGATTGTCATTCTTTGTCCAAGTTTTCTATTCTCCTTTCATGTAAATAGCTTAGCCCCCTTGAGTTCTTAACCTTCTCTTGATCCTTCAACCTCTTCATTGAGCTTGAAAGTTTAAGGGTTGGTTATTGATCTCAAGAGCTTGTATCATTCTTGAAGTTTAATAAAGTGTTCTTTTGTGCTTCCTTCACCATGAGTTCTTTACCCTCTCTTGATCTTGCAACCTCATTATTGAGCTTGCAAGTTTAAGTTTGGGTTATTGAACCCATGTCTTGCAATATGTTCTTTGGTTCCTAATCTTTTACTTACTTGCATTTTATTCTTGCTCTTTTAATTCTCGCACTTAAATTCCATGCACTTTAATTACTTGCTTGTAATCTTTTCTTCTCTTTGTTCTTCTCTTTTTGGTTTGTTTTGTGAATGGTGTGAATATTGTTGTCAGGAAAAGAGAAAGATTTTGTAAGTTAACCTTTCGTTCCTCATTTCCTATTCCCGTCTTTTCCATTTGAAACTTCGCCCAAACCCTACGCAAGCGTTCCGTTAGGCACCCTATCCTACCAAGGTAAAGGTGATTCCTAACCGTGACCGGTTGCATTCGGTTTGGCCGGAGGAGAAAGTAAGAGACAAGAACGGACGGACAAGGGTCAATAAGCCGGATTTCACGAATACCGTGCTTAAATACCCTAATCCACGTTGTTGCCGATTACTCTAACTTCATTGGTTGAGTTCGGCTCAAAGTACTTGAATACGGAATCCATTAACTTACACTATCCTATCGTTTCCTAACAAGCCTTATACTTGAATTTAACACATAGGTTAGATAACGAACAAATCCGCCACATTGTTAACTCGTTAAAACAAGAACGTAAAACTTAACAACTCCCTGTGGATCGACCCGTGCTCATCGCGGCTAGCTGCAAAGCGACACCGTCCTGATCGCGGTTAAACTTTAGAACTCTTAAATATCCGACACGCTTTTGGCGTGCGATCAAATGGCGCCGTTGCCGGGGAGACGGTAACGCTTTTATACTTGTATTCTCGGGTTAAATTTGTGCATATTCTGTACAAAACTAACGTCTAACACATTCAAACAAATAACCATTCTTTTTGAAACCAACCACAAACACAAATAAAATTCTTTCTTCTCTGGATTTGAATTCTGTTAACACTCTGATGCTAAATAAATAAATCAAGTTATAAAATTGGAATGACATTTCTTCATTGAGATAACACACAAAATTTGAGCCAATTTCCTCACACAAAAACCGGCGCATACCCTGAAAAACCGAGCTCGCCGGCCTTGGTGTGGCCTTTTCACTTTTGTTTTTCCTGTGTTGCTTCCAGTGTTTTGATATAAATTCCATTTTTATTATTTGATTTTCTTAATTATTTGTGTTCAGAATTATGGTTATTAATATTGCTTTTTGGCTCAAATATCCGTATTTTTCCAACATATGCAGATTTGACGGATTTTGAGCAGCGATCGTGCGGAACAAGGGGGCATTTTCAAGTGCAAAGGAGGGCGAACACTCAGTGCCAAAGATCCGGGTAATTGGACCAGCGTAAGCGAACCATTCGACCACTCGGAGGCAATATCGACACGAGTTTCTGAAACTCGATAATTTTTGGTACGTATTTTTCTAAACTTCCCCTCTCAAACCCGACGCTCCAATATTCTTGTCTTTGCAGGATTCTTAGCAAAAAAATCGCCGCAAAAAGCCAAAGGAAAAAAAAACTAACCGTATTTGTTGCAGCGCTGCATTAAAAGTAAAAAACGATAACTGATTGCTTGAAAATAAAACTTGGTTGAATTTTGCGCATTGCATCATTTAATACGAACTTAAGGGGCTCTAACACCAATCCAGATTGGGTGGGGATTTCATCACCCTTCCTAAGACCCCGGAAATCACTAATTGCATAAGTGTCACCTCAAGTTTAATAAAAAATATCTAGACTCAGCCCACTAAGGACTTGTCGTGCTCAATAGGACAAAGGAAGATTGTGGACATTCAATCGTTTATCTAAACATGACTCTTGTGGTGCCTAGGCTAGACAAGTGAGGATGTAACTTTAAAAGGCCTGTCTCACGGTGATTCGTGAGCGGATCCCTCCATACCTCACTTGTGCTTACCTGGCTACAACTGGCTGTGAAGAGGCGATCTGAGGGTTATCTCACAATTTGTCGCTTTGGAACAGTTAGGAGCAGCTCTAGTAGACTTAGATGACCCTAGTCTAGGTATTGATTGTGCATTGGTGAATGTGCATTTATGATTGTGTTTGTTGAACAGTCGTTTCATTTTCCCATTCTTTTGAAACAAACACAAAATTGCCATTTTTACCACCATCACCCAATTTTTCTCCACTTTCATTTTCTTACCCTCACATTCTACGCTTTGACTACACTAAACTCGTTTAGTGTATGTCCGCTTGGACTAGGGATCCTAGTTCCCGTTTAGTCCGCATTTCGTTAGTCCCTACGGACTACGCGATCGACTCCAACATCGAAAATCCCTCCACCCCTTTATCACCTTTACCTTTGCCGGTTAACTCCGACGTTGACCGAGATTCTGTTCATACATCTTCACCTTCTCTATCACCTAATTCTTCTTCTGAGATGTCAGGATTTAATCCTAACATCCCTCCACCTGCCCAGGGACTGATTCCACCTAATCTGGGTGCGAATAACCCGCAACCTGTTGCAGCGCCACAGCGAATCGCGCTCCAGGATCGTTTCTACCCTACCCGCTCTGCACTTCCAACATGTCTTTCACTTCCACCGGCCAATGGGGATAATTTTGAAATTAAGCCCCACTTCATTAACATGCTTCCGAAATTTCATGGGCTTGAATCTGAAGATGCCTATATCTTCATCAACAAGTTCCAGAATGTTTGTGCCATGATGAAAACGACCCAGCTGTCTGACGATGCTATACGGCTACGGGTCATTCCGTTCACTTTGTGCGATCTTGCTGAAAAGTGGCTGTATAGCACCGCTTCCCACTCCATAACCAGTTAGGATGAGTTTGTGAAAGAGTTTCTCAAGAAATTCTATCCGAATCATAAAACCGCGAGGATCCGTAACGAAATCAACCAATTCTCCCAGCTTCCTAATGAACCTTTTTGGAAGTGCTTTGACCGGTATAAAAACCTTCTTGTTCAGTGCCCTCACCACGGTATTGAGAAATGGCAACTTTGCCAAACTTTATACGAGGGCTTGAACCCAGCAACCAAGCAGTTGTTGGAAACCATTTGTCAGGGCCACTTCCTATCGAAATCTGACGAGGAAGCGTGGCAATTCTTTGACGACCTTGCGGAACAAACGCTTCAATGGGAGAGCACCAGACCAAGTACTTCTTCTTCTTCCTTTACTTCTACTGGTCAGTCTAGCGTAGGCATTCACCAACTCGATGTCTATATTGCAATGAAAGCTGAAATGGCTGCAATAACGAGAAAACTTGAAGCGATAGAGAGCAAATTTTCATCTCCTGCCCCTGTTCTTCCCCTTCGTACCATTTGTGCTTGTTGTTCCAATCCATCTCACCTAACCGAAGAGTGTCCTTACAACCCACCTTCCCAAGGACAGGATCAGGTCAATGCTGCATTTCAGCAGAGACCAAGAAATGATCCATACTCTTCCACATACAACCCTAGATGGAGAAACTACCCTAACTTCGCTTGGAACCAGAATCAAAATCAGTTCCAAAGGCAGAACAACTTTCAAAGGGGGCCTCCTCAACAACAAGCACAACAACAATTTCAGCAGCCCTTCCAACCCCAACCTTTTCAAAATCCGACGAACAATTTTGCAACCAACAATTCTTTTCCTCAAAACAACTTTGTTCTGTCAAACAACGATAAGGTTTCCTCGCTAGAACGAAGTCTGGAGGCATTCATAAAATAATCAACTCAATCCACCGCCAACATCCAGTCTTCCATTCAGTCTTTGGTGCAACACACTGCTGCATACGGGCAAAGCATCAAGACCATCGAAGCCCAGATAGCACAACTGAATGCGGCCTTAAGCGAGCGAGAGAAGGGGAAGCTCCCATCTCAACCACTCCCAAATCCCGGTCACCCACATAATGTACATGTTGCTCTTGAACAACAAAACCATAATGTGAGTGCCGTGACTACATTGAGATCTGGAAGGATGCTGCAAAACAACATTGGCACACGGATCGACGATGACACCCCGGCCGCTTCTTCTTCTTCTTCTTCTTCGTCTTCTGAGCCTATTCTCCATTCTTCAAAAGGCTCTTCCTCTTCTTCTGCTTTGAACGGACCCACATTTCACTCCACGAAAACTCCAGTTCTGGGATCCGTTCCAACTCCACAATCTCCTCCACAAGCATTGGACTCAACCAATTTTAAAAACGTTCCATTTCCAAACCGGTTGAGGTCCAATAAATAAAATCCACAAATGGAGAAGATTCTGGAATTGTTTAAGCAGGTTAACATCAACATTCCCCTTTTAGATGCTGTCCAACAAGTCCTTTCCTACGCGAAAATCTTAAAGGACTTGTGCACGAGAAAGAGGAAATCTCAGGTACCCAAGAAAGTTTTCTTGGCTAGTGCTGTGAGTGATGCTCTTACCCAATCTTTACCTCAAAAACGAAAGGACCCTGGCTATCCTACGATTTCAATAACCATTGGGGATAAGAACATCAACCGCGCACTTTTAGATCTTGGTGCCAGTGTTAACCTACTTTCGTACTCAGTATATGAGCAACTAGGTGTAGGAGAGCTGAAACCCACACACTGCACTCTCCAAATGGCCGACCGATCGATCACCCATCCTAGGGGAGAGCTAGAGGATGTGTTAATCAAGGTTGGGGACTTCATATTCCCTGTTGACTTCATTGTTTTGGACACACAGCCTGTAGCTAACCCCGGAATCAAATTCCGGTGATACTCGGTCGCCCATTCCTTGCAACCTCAAATGCTGTGATCAATTGTCGAAATGGTTCGATGAACCTATCTTTTGGAAACAAGACAATTGAACTCAACATTTTTAGGTTGGGAAATCGGCCCTCCGAACCTAATGCTCATATACTAGACGTTTGTTCAATCCAGGAGATCACCCCGGAGGAGTGTGAATTCGAGGAGTTTTTGTTTGATCACGACGACCTTAACGCCACTAGTGCGTTCCTCTTCGAACCTGCTGCTGTTTCTGCGCCCGACAGTGATTACGAGTGTTTCACTTTCTCGAACGATCTTGGCCAGTCACCACCTGAGTTTGAATCTTTTGAATTTCCGGATGAGTTAGCTGAACCATCCAACTCGGTCACTTACACTCATTTTGAACCTCTGCTGGAATCCTTTGAGTTCGAGACCTTTTCACCAATCTTGCCTTCAATCGTTTCACCTCCAACGCTCGAACTCAAGCCATTGCCATCTCACATTAAGTACGCTTACTTGGGTGATAAAGAGATCATCCCTGTTATCATCTCGGCCTCTCTAGCTCCAGAGCAGGAGAAAGCCCTTCTTACGGTCTTGCACAACAATCGGCAAGCATTTGGCTGGTCAATGGCGGACATCAAGGGGATTAGTCCTTTGATTGTTGAACATCATATTCATATGATGGATGATGCTAAACCAGCCAGGGATCTACAAAGGCGACTCAACCCAGTCATGAAGGAGGCTGTAAAAAAGGAGATCGTCAAGTGTCTAGATAGTGGTATCATTTACCCTATCTCTGATAGCCAGTGGGTTAGCCCCATTCACGTTGTCCCCAAGAAGTCGGGCATAACGGTCATCACCAATGAGGCAAACGAGTTAATCCCTACTCGCACCCAGACTGGGTGGCGAGTATGTATCGATTATAGAAAACTCAATGCCGCGACAAGGAAAGACCACTTTCCTTTACCTTTCATTGACCAAATGCTAGAACGATTGGTTGGACACCAGTACTACTGCTTTCTTGATGGCTACTCTGGCTATAATCAGATTCCCATCGCTGAAAAAGACCAGGACAAGACCACATTCACCTGTCCTTTCGGCACGTTTGCATATCGCCGCATGCCCTTTGGGTTATGCAATGCACCCGTTACCTTCCAGCGGTGTATGATGGGAATCTTCTCGGACATGGTGGAAAAATTCTTGGAGATCTTCATGGACGATTTCTCCATTTTCGGCGATTCCTTTAACGAGTGTTTGTTGCATCTCGACGCTGTCCTTACCCGGTGTAAGGATAAGAACCTCACTTTGAACTGGGAGAAGTGCCACTTCATGGTACGCGAATGTATTGTCCTAGGACATATCATTTCGAAAAAGGCATTGAGATAGATAAAGCAAAGATTGAAGTCATTTCCAATCTCCCTCCTCCCAAATGCGTCAGAGACATCCGAGCTTTCCTTGGCCATGCCGGTTTCTATAGACGGTTCATCAAGGACTTTAGCAAGATTGCTAGGCCCTTGACTCTTTTGCTGGCCAAGGACACGACATTTGACTTCAACTCAAGCTGTTTGACTGCGTTCGAGTCATTGAAAAGATCACTCACTTTTCCCCCCGTCCTTTCCTCTCCTAACTGGACGCATCCATTTGAGATTATGTGTGATGCATCTGACTTTGCCATCGGTGCGGTCCTTGGACATGTTCATATCAGATTTTTGCATTTTCATACCGCCCAATTTTTATCACAATGCATATCCGTAGATACTCTTGAGCCGTGTTTGCTAGTCAATTGCAGGATACAGGTTCTCGGTTCTAAAACGGTGAAATTCATGGAAAACACGACAAAATCCGGGTTCCTGCCAACCACAGATAAAACACGGTCTCCGCTCTTCATCCGTATGCTGCCAGATACCAGTTTAGGGAGACGAAATGTCAAATCAATGTCGTTTTCAGGCACAAGGCTCAATGGCAGCACAAGATCCAAGAAAATCTACGCGGAGCTCGAGGCAATCATTCCAAATCGTGACAAAAAGTCCACCTTTCCCTCAACAGAAATTCTGGAAGAAATATGGAAGTATTTTCAGAAAATATATAAACCAGAGAACAGGGGACAGCAAACCAGGGAACCACAGCAAATTGGGGGGCCCAACTCAACCAGAGGACCGCGGATCCGCGGCCAAAGGGGGGTATAGGCCGCGGATCCGCGGCCGTATTGGCGCCACTTGTGCAGGGCTTTCAGGGGTATTTTGGTCTTTGTAAATATGTTCTGGTGGTTGCCCTAGGTTTTCATTTTTTGGCCTATAAATAGCCCAGAACTTTGTGAAGGAAAGGGTCCATTCTTGTATTTTCTTTTGCTAGGTTTTAGTTTACATGTTCTTCTTCTTCTCATCTCTACTCCATTAAACTTGTAGTGAGCTTTGTGAGTGAGGAATGATGAATAAAGAAGATCATTTTATTATCATGCTTGTCTTACTTTTGCTATAATTGTTGTAACTTTAATTCGTTAAGTAGTTGTTGTTATTTCCTTGTTGTTTCTTTCTTCTCTCTTTTTCTTTATCCTTACATACGACAATGATGCTTACGCTCGATCCTCGCCAAGGTGAGGTCGCAAATAGCTAGTCGTATTCTTCTAATCTCTTTCTTTCTATCTTCCTCTTTTGTTTTGTTTTATTTTTCCGTGTTATGAAGTGTGAGTAGTTCATTCTTGTTAGGGTAGGATAAGGGAAGTTTGAGAGAAGGAAATCTCTCTCACTCTCTCCTTGCCCAACAGCTTAAATCGACTCCCGTTAATTGAACCACAATCCGCTCCTTACGGCACCCTATCCTACATGATAGCGGTGATTCCGTAGTGAGACCGGTTGTGGTTGAATTAACCGGAGGTTATGGCTAAGAGCCAAGAACGGACGGACAAGCACCAAAAGGAAGGACTTGCGTTGGAAAGCCTAGCTTATGCTCGCAAGTTCCTTCCTAGTCGTGCTAATCCCCGTTGTTGCCGATTACCGCAACACCGATATTAAGAGGGGCAATGAAAGATGTGGAGACTCCTAACTCAAACTAACCTAATCCTAACCCTAACAAGCTTTCTTTAAATATCAACTCAACACTTAGATAATCACAAACAAAATCTGAACAACCGGACTTAACTCGTTAAAACACATTGAAAAAGACTCCCATCTCCCTGCGGACGACCCGTACTCAACCGGCTAGCTACAAGCGAAACCGTCTTGATTGCGGTATTTAAAACTAAACTTGAACACGCACAAACTCTAACAATCAAATGGCGCCGTTGCCGGGGAGACGGTAGTTTATTTCCTTGTGTAATTTCGAGTTAATTTATAAGTATAAATATAACCAAAAAACGAAAAAAAAAATATACATACATTGTAAAAAAACCATCTTGTTGTTTTTGATTAGCTTTTGTGCAAGTGTGCAGGAAAATACAAGGTTCGAGTTCCGTGGCCAAGACGTTGAAAATACGGAGTTCAAGTACAGTGCCAAAGACGTGGGAAGATAGACCCACATTTTCGCGGCTACACCGCGACGGACAAAACGAAGCATCCGGTCTACTGTACAAATCTGGAGCAAATACAGTGAGCAAATCAAGATTCAGTACATCCAGACAAGTAGGAGACAACCACAGCAGCACAACCAGAAAGTTTTGAAGCCCAATACCTCCACATAGCCGCGGAACCGCGGCCATTGCATGCGTTTGGCCGCGGAAACGCTGCCATCTGTTGGCTTCAGGGGTGCATTTTCTTTCTGGTGAGTCTTTCTCTTCTCTCCACTCCTCTGAACTCCAATAAACTGTGTTTTCTGCAGCCTTCTTTGCGCAAATTCTTCTCCCCCTTCCAATAAACTGTTTTTGTGGAGGATTCTTTGCGCCGCAAAAATAAAAATTGTTTGCAGTTGATTTGTTACTGTTTTGCATTCTTTAATACGGACTTAAGGGGCTTGAAACCAATCCAGATTGGGTGGGGATTTCATCACCCTTCCCAGGACCCCAAAAATCACTAAAGCATATGCATTGTCCATTGTAAATTAAAAAATACTAGACTTCAGCCCTAAGGACTTCGCGCTCATTAGGAGAAGATAAACCGTGTTTAGAACCTTGTTTAACCGTATATTGTTTACGGGGTGTCTAGGAAAGTGTTAAAGGCGCAACCGCCGAAAGAGAAAGGGTTATTTAATTAAGGAACTTCGCGAAAGCGTTGGACAACCTCCCCTTATCTCTGCACTTATCTGGCCTCGTGATCAGTGTATTTTTAAGCCCGTTTCTCGACACCGTTTAACTTCGACAATCAAGTTCAGGAGCAGGTCTAGTAGACCTAGGTTACCCTAGATCTAGGTGTGATTGTGCATATCTTGTTTGTGATTGCTTAAGCCGTATTTCCGTACATATTTCTGTAAAAATCTTTCTAAAAAAAAAGAAAAGAAAAAAATCAAAAAACTTTTATAAAAACTTGCCCTTTGTCGCCAAATCCATTTTTTACCCACCACCCATCGCCTTTCTCCATTGACGTTTTCTTACCCTCACCTTCTCCGCTTTGACTATACTAAACTCGTTTAGTGTATGTCCGCTTGGACTCGGGACACTAGCGCCCGTCTAGTCCGCGTTACGTTAGTCGCGACCGACTACGCGATCGACTCCGAAGTCGATACTCCGTCCACTCCTCTTTCACCCCTTCCTTTGCCGGCCAACTCCGACGTTGACCGGAATTCTGTTCATACATCTTCACCTTCACCTTCACCTTCACCAACCTCTTCTTCCGCGATATCGGAATTTAATCCGAACATCTCTTTGACCACCGCTGGATTGGCTCCACCTCCTACGGAGACCAATATCCCACCACCTCCGCCTGTTGTAGCGCCGTAGCGAATTGCGCTCCAGGATCGTTTCTACCCCACCCGTTCTGCACTTCCCACCTGCCTTTCTCTTCCTCCGGCCAATGGGGACAACTTTGAAATTAAGCCCCATTTCATCAACATGCTTCCACGTTTTCATGGGCTTGAATCTGAAGATGCCTATATCTTCATCAACAAATTTCAAAACGTCTGTGCCATGATGAAAACCATCCAGCTGTCGGACGATGCTATACGTCTACGGGCATTCCGTTCACTTTATGCGATCTCGCTTAAAAATGGCTGTATAGCACCGCTTCCCACTCAATCACCAGCTGGGACGAGTTTGTTAAAGCGTTTCTGAAAAAATTCTATCCGAATCATAAGACCGCAAGGATTCGAAATGAAATCAACCAATTCTCCCAGCTTCCTTCTGAACCCTTCTGGAAGTGCTTTGACCGATACAAAGACCTTCTTGTTCAGTGTCCTCACCACGGTATAGAGAAATGGCAGCTCTGCCAAACCTTATACGAGGGACTGAACCCAGCAACGAAGCAGTTGCTGGAAACCATCTGTCAGGGCCACTTCCTATCGAAATCTGACGAGGAAGCATGGCAGTTCTTTGACGACCTTGCGGAGCAAACGCTACAGTGGGAGAGCACCAGACCGACTTCTTCTTCTTCTTCTACCTCCACTTCTACCGGTCAGTCTAGGGTAGGAATCCACCAACTTGACGTCTCTATTGCGATGAAAGCTGAAATGGCTGCTATAACAAGAAAGCTCGAAGCAATAGAAAGCAAATTCTCTGCTCCTGCTCCTGCCCCTGTTCTCCCCCTTCGTACCATTTGCGCTTGTTGTTCCAATCCTTCCCACTTGACCGAAGAGTGTCCTTACAATCCACCCCCGCAAGAACATGATCAGGTTAATGCTGCCTTCCAGCAAAGACCGAGGAATGATCCATACTCTTCCACCTATAATCCCGGTTGGAGGAACCACCCCAATTTCGTCTGGAATCAGAATCAGAATCAATTCCAGGGCAACAATTTCCAAAGGGCCCCTCCGCCGCAACAACAAGCGCAACAACAAACTCAACACCAATATCAGCAGCCCTTCCAACCCCAACCTTTCCAAAATCAGACGAACAACTTTGCACCAAACAATTCTTTTCCACCAAACAACAACTTTGTTCCGTCAAACAATGATAAGGTTTCCTCGCTCGAACGAAGTCTGGAGGCGTTTGTTAAACAATCGACTCAATCCACCGCCAACATCCAGTCTTCCATTCAATCTTTAGTGCAACACACTGCCGCACACGGGCAGAGCATCAAGACCATCGAGGCCCAGATTGCACAGTGAACGCGGCCTTAAGCGAGCGAGAGAAGGGGAAGCTCCCGTCCCAGCCACTTCCAAATCCCGGTCACCCACATAATGCACATGTTGCTCTTGAACAACAAAACCATAATGTGAGTGCCGTGACTACACTGAGATCGGGGAGGATGCTGCAAAACAACATTGGCAAACGGATCAACGATGACACCCCGGCCGCTGCTTCTTCTTCTTCTTCTTCTTCTTCTTCTCCTTCTCCTTCTTCTTCTGAGCCTATTCTCCGTTCTTCACAAGGCTCTCCTTCCTCTTCTTCTCTGAACGGACCCACTTCTCACTCCACGAAAACACCTATTCTGGGATCTGTTCCAACTCCACAATCTCCTCCTCCAGCATTAGACTCAACCAAGTTTTCAAAATGTTCCATTTCCAAACCGGTTGAGATCTAATAAACAAAATCCTCAAATGGAGAAGATTCTGGAGTTATTTAAGCTAGTTAACATTAACATTCCTCTTTTAGATGCTGTCTAACAAGTCCCGTCTTACGCGAAAATCTTAAAGGACTTGTGCACGAAAAAGAGGAAGTCTCAGGTACCCAAGAAAGTTTTCTTGGCTAGTGCTGTGAGTGATGCCCTTACCCAATCTTTACCACAAAAACGGAAGGACCCTGGCTGTCCTACGATTTCAATTACCATTGGGGATAAGAACATCAACCGCGCACTATTAGATCTTGGTTCCAGTGTTAACTTGCTTCCGTATTCAGTATACGAGCAATTAGGCGTCGGAGAGCTGAAACCCACGCACTGCACTCTCCAAATGGCCGACCGATCGATCACCCATCCTAGGGGTGAGCTAGAGGATGTGTTGATAAGAGTCGGGGACTTCATATTCCCCGTTGAATTCATTGTATTAGATACACAGCCTGTAGCTAACCCCCGGAATCAAATTCCGGTGATACTCGGTCGCCCATTTCTCGCAACCTCAAATACTGTGATCAATTGTCGCAATGGTTCAATGAACCTCTCTTTTGGAAATATGACGATTGAACTCAACATTTTTAGGTTAGGGAATCAGCCCGCCGAACCTAATGCTCATATACTGGACATCTGCTCGATCCAGGAGATCACACCAGAAGAGTGTGAATTCGAGGAGTTTCTGTTTGATCACGATAATCTTGACGCCACTAGTGCGTTTCTCTTCGAACCTGCTGCTGTTTCTGCGCCCAACAACGAATACGAGTGTTTCACGTTCTCGAACGATCTTAGCCGCGCACAACCCGAGTTTGAATCCTTCAACTTTCCGGATGAGTTACCTGAACCATCCGACTCGGTTGCCTACACTCGTTTTGAACCTTTGCTGGAGTCCTTTGAGTTCGAGACCTTTGCACCAGTCTTGCCTTCCATCATTTCACCTCCAACGCTTGAACTCAAGCCGTTGCCATCTCACCTTAAGTACGCTTACTTAGGTGAGAACGAGACCCTCCCTGTCATCATCTCGGCTTCTCTAGCTCCCGGCAAGAGAAAGCCCTTCTCGCGGTCTTGCACAGCAACAGGCAAGCTTTTGGCTGGTCCATGGCGGACATCAAGGGGATTAGTCCCCTGATCGTTGAGCATCACATTCATCTGATGGATGATGCCAAACCAGCCCGGGATCCACAAAGACGTATTAATCCAGTCATGAAGGAGGCTGTGAAGAAGGAGATCGTCAAATGTCTAGATAGTGGTATCATTTACCCTATCTCTGATAGCCAGTGGGTTATCCCCATTCACGTTGTCCCCAAGAAGTCGGGCATCACGGTCATAACCAACGAGGCGAACGAGTTAATCCCTACTCGCACCAAACTGGGTGGCGAGTTTGCATTGATTATAGAAAACTCAATGCCGCAACGCGGAAAGACCACTTTCCGCTACCCTTCATTGACCAGATGCTTGAACGATTGGCCGGACACGAGTACTACTGCTTTCTTGATGGCTACTCCGGCTATAATCAAATTTCCATCGCCGAAAAAGACCAGGACAAGACCACTTTCACTTGTCCTTTCGGCAACGTTTGCATATCGACGCATGCCCTTTGGGTTATGCAATGCGCCCGCTACCTTCCAGCGGTGTATGATGGGAATTTTCTCGGACATGGTGGAAAAATTTCTGGAGATTTTCATGGATGATTTCTCCATCTTCGGCGATTCCTTCAACGAGTGTTTGCTGCATCTTGACGCTGTCCTTACCCGATGTAAGGACAAGAATCTCACTTTGAACTGGGAGAAATGCCACTTCATGGTGCGCGAAGGTATTGTCTTAGGACATATCATCTCACAAAATGGCATAAGAGGTTGACAAAGCAAAGATTGAGGTCATTTCCAATCTGCCTCCTCCCCGATGCGTCAGAGATATCCGAGCCTTCCTTGGCCATGCCGGTTTCTATAGACGGTTTATCAAGGACTTTAGCAAGATTGCTAGGCCCTTGACTCTTCTGCTGGCCAAGGATACGCCTTTCGACTTCAACTCGAGCTGTGTGAATGCATTCGAGTCACTGAAACGCTCCCTCACTTCTGCTCCCGTTCTTTCTTCCCCTGACTGGACGCACCCATTCGAGATTATGTGCGATGCATCCGACTTTGCCATTGGTGCTGTCCTTGGACAACACATCAACAAGATGCCGCACGTAATCTATTACGCAAGCCGAACCCTGAACGACGCCCAACTTAACTATACAACAACTGAGAAGGAATTCTTAGCTGTTGTATTTGCTTTAGAAAAGTTCAGGCCCTACCTCATCGGCTCTCCAGTCATTGTCTACACAGACCATTCAGCTTGGCGCCATCTTTTTGCGAAGAAAGATGCCAAATCTCGGTTAATACGTTGGATCCTCTTGCTTCAAGAGTTTGACCTTGTCATTAAGGACAAACGAGGATGTGAAAACGTAGTTGCCGACCATCTCTCACGACTTCCTTCTTCGCCTTCGCTCCCAATTCCGATCAACGACGTTTTCCCGGATGAACAGCTCTTGACAGTATCGTGCGAACCCTGGTTTGCAGATATTGTGAACTATTTGGCCACGGGATTACTACCGACCGAATGGTCTAATCAGGACAGACTTCGCTTCTTATCCCAAGTAAAACACTTTTACTGGGACGAACCCTACTTGTTCAAGTACTGTCCCGACCAGATTATTCGTCGGTGTGTCCCTGATGAGGAATTCAAGAGTGTGCTGTCATTTTGCCACGATCAAGCATGTGGCGGGCATTTTGGGCCCAGAAAGACAGCTGAGAAGATCTTGCAATGTGGTTTCTACTGGCCACAACTTTTCAAAGACGCTCACGACTATTGCAAGACTTTCTCCCGGTGCCAACACATGGGCCGGATATCCCGGAGAAACGAGATGCCGCTCCAACCGATCTTGGTTGTGGAGATTTTCGATGTTTGGGGGATAGACTTCATGGGGCCGTTTCCCAGCTCTTTTGGGAACTTGTACATCCTTCTAGCTGTTGATTACGTCTCTAAATGGGTCGAGGCTGTGCCCAGCCGGACTAACGACAACAAGGTTGTCGTTAGGTTCCTTAAAGAAAACATTTTCTCCCGGTTTGGGCACCCCCGAGCGATCATTAGTGACAATGGAAGTCATTTCTGCAACAAAACCTTCGAGGCCTTGATGCGGAAATACTCCATTAATCATAAGCTCTCTACGCCCTACCACCCCCAAACCTGCGGGCAGGCCGAAGTTTCAAATCGGCAAATCAAGCAGATACTGGAGAAGACGGTTTCTAAGAACCGTAAGGATTGGTCTCTGAAACTCACTGATGCCCTTTGGGCATTTCGAACCGCTTATAAGACCGACCTTGGCATGTCTCCCTATCGGCTTGTGTACGGAAAAGCCTACCACCTTCCTGTCGAAATAGAGCATCGCGCATTTTGGGCGATAAAGGAGCTGAATCTGTCTCTTGAAGATGCGGGCAGCCATCGGAAGCTGCAGCTGAACGAACTATGCGAGCTTAGGGATGAGGCTTACGATAACGCGGTTGTCGTTAAGAATCGAACGAAGGTGTTTCACGATAAACACCTTTTGCGCAAAACCTTCGTACCTGGTCAGCAGGTACTGCTTTACGACACCCGACTTCACTTCCATCCAGGAAAGCTCAGATCTCGCTGGAAAGGGCCGTATTTTGTGCGGAATGTGTATCCGCAGGGCGCTGTGGATTTGGAAAATCCAAAGGACGGTTCACTTTTCAAAGTAAACGGACACCGATGCAAACCGTACCTTAGCGCCGAACCAACAGAGGAGCTCCTGTTCTTACAGGAGCCGGTTTACCCTGCATGATCTTCCTCTGCCTACCTCCAAACTTCGGTTATCCAGCCAAGAACAGCGGACACTGTTCCAAATAAGTTGGGGGTATGTACAAACCATTTTTTTTGTGTATATTCTTTTTCTTTTTCTTTTTCTTTAAAAACAAATAAAAATTGTGTATCACTAACCAACAATTTTGAGCCTTCCAACTGCTCTCTTCATGCTACGACAGTGAGGACACTGTCCAGTTTAAGTTTGGGGGTACGCTCGGTACGCATTTCTTACCTTCGCATTCATATGTATATTTTGCATCTGCATATTAATATCCATAAAATCCATAAAAATTTGAAAATTTTCTAAAAAAATATAAAAACTTTTTTGTCAAGTTAGCTTGTGGAAGAACTCTGATTCAACATTCGACGGTTTTTGTTTGAAAAAAAATAGGAATAACTAAATCTTATGTTTGGATTTTGAAAACCTAAAAGATAACTCTCCTTTGAAGTTAACTATAGCTGATATACGTCTTTACATCACACTACACGTGTCGTAAGATTTTGGGAATTAGATGACAAGTCTTTCATGTTTAAACTTTAAACAGATAAATGATTTTATGAGGATCAAATAGGTTTGTTCTGAAATAAGTAATGTCAAGAATAGTTTATGAAGTAAAGCGAATATGAAGGAATGTTATTGATGCCGTAATTGGAGCTAAGTCTGAAAAATAACCCATCTGAAACTTGATTGGAATGATTACACACCAAACCCACTAAACACGTCTTTTATCCAAAAAAATAATTGAACTGCCGGTTATATCTCCGTTCGTATTAAATCATCTGATTTTCACGCCAAACTGTCTTTTGTTTTTGGACCTAGGTAACTTGAGTAATTAAGTCCGCTGGGGTGTTTCTACACCTAATGCCCTAAAATCAACTGGTTTGGGTGCATTAGCCCAAAGCTCGCTAAGAAGCCTAGAAAGTCCAGTTTAAAACAAAGTCAAGCAAGTGTTCTCTCCGAGTTAAAATTCCTAACGGTTCTTTGTGTGAGAATAATCTTGATAAAAGACAGGCTTTTATAAAAAATTTAGCGGAGATATGAAGGTTTTATTCTATGATAAAGACTATTGCACGTTCACAGAGGTGTGTATGAAATGAAAACAAGAAAAAAGTGGAGTGAAAAATACGACTTAGTTTCCTGTTATGGAAGATAGAAATTCTGAAGTTGAAACCTTACTGGAAAACGAAACTTGAAAAATGCATAACTCTTTATAAAACTTATGTGATCCTTTTAAAATTGTTATCTGGGCTTTATTGTGCGACGTGATGACTTTATTCGACCTTTCGGGAACTTAACGACACTATTTGCACTGCACGTAAAGACATGTAAAATCTGTAGTTAAATAAGAAGCGAGGTGTGAAAAATAAAGGTTCGATGGTCTAGACTTAGGATTATAGAATTGTTATTTTCTAAAAAAACAAAACTTTAGGGTTTGAATCATAGTTATTTTACAAAACCAACTTGACCGGATTTTGTGGGTAGTATCCGCTGAAAACCCACAGGAGACAACACTCCTCCTACTAGGGACACCTAGAGGTTTAACGGCTTGTTGCACATGCTCAGTGCAATCGCGTTCCCTGCGAAAGTGAGGTTAGGAAATTTTTTGTGAATAATTGGGCTTTGCTCGGGACGAGCAAATGATAAGTTTGGGGGTATTTGTTCATATCAGATTTTTGCATTTTCATACCGTCCAATTTTTATCACATTGCATATCCGTAGATCTCTTGAGCCGTGTTTGCTAGTCAATTGCAGGATACAGGTTCTCGGTTCTAAAACGGTGAAATTCATGGAAAACACGACAAAATCCGGGTTCCTGCCAACCACAGATAAAACACGGTCTCCGCTCTTCATCCGTATGCTGCCAGATACCAGTTTAGGGAGACGAAATGTCAAATCAATGTCGTTTTCAGGCACAAGGCTCAATGGCAGCACAAGATCCAAGAAAATCTACGCGGAGCTCGAGGAAATCATTCCAAATCTTGACAAAAAGTCCACCTTTCCCTCAACAGAAATTCTGGAAGAAATGTGGAAGTATTTTCAGAAAATATATGAACCAGAGAACAGGGGACAGCAAACCAGGGAACCACAGCAAATTGGGGGGCCCAACTCAACCAGAGGACCGCGGATCCGCGGCCAAAGGGGGGTATAGGCCGCGGATCCGCGGCCGTATTGGCGCCACTTGTGCAGGGCTTTCAGGGGTATTTTGGTCTTTGTAAATATGTTCTGGTGGTTGCCCTAGGTTTTCATTTTTTGGCCTATAAATAGCCCAGAACTTTGTGAAGGAAAGGGTCCATTCTTGTATTTTCTTTTGCTAGGTTTTAGTTTACATGTTCTTCTTCTTCTCATCTCTACTCCATTAAACTTGTAGTGAGCTTTGTGAGTGAGGAATGGTGAATAAAGAAGATCATTTTATTATCATGCTTGTCTTACTTTTGCTATAATTGTTGTAACTTTAATTCGTTAAGTAGTTGTTGTTATTTCCTTGTTGTTTCTTTCTTCTCTCTTTTTCTTTATCCTTACATACGACAATGATGCTTACGCTCGATCCTCGCCAAGGTGAGGTCGCAAATAGCTAGTCGTATTCTTCTAATCTCTTTCTTTCTATCTTCCTCTTTTGTTTTGTTTTATTTTTCCGTATTATGAAGTGTGAGTAGTTCATTCTTGTTAGGGTAGGATAAGGGAAGTTTGAGAGAAGGAAATCTCTCTCACTCTCTCCTTGCCCAACAGCTTAAATCGACTCCCGTTAATTGAACCACAATCCGCTCCTTACGGCACCCTATCCTACATGATAGCGGTGATTCCGTAGTGAGACCGGTTGTGGTTGAATTAACCGGAGGTTATGGCAAAGAGCCAAGAACGGACGGACAAGCACCAAAAGGAAGGACTTGCGTTGGAAAGCCTAGCTTATACTCGCAAGTTCCTTCCTAGTCGTGCTAATCCCCGTTGTTGCCGATTACCGTAACACCGATATTAAGAGGGGCAATGAAAGATGTGGAGACTCCTAACTCAAACTAACATAATCCTAACCCTAACAAGCTTTCTTTAAATATCAACTCAACACTTAGATAATCACAAACAAAATCTGAACAACCGGACTTAACTCGTTAAAACACATTGAAAAAGACTCCCATCTCCCTGCGGACGACCCGTACTCAACCGGCTAGCTACAAGCGAAACCGTCTTGATTGCGGTATTTAAAACTAAACTTAAACACGCACAAACTCTAACAATCAAATGGCGCCGTTGCCGGGGAGACGGTAGTTTATTTCCTTGTGTAATTTCGAGTTAATTTGTAAGTATAAATATAACCAAAAAACGAAAAAAAAATATACATACATTGTAAAAAAACCATCTTGTTGTTTTTGATTAGCTTTTGTGCAAGTGTGCAGGAAAATACAAGGTTCGAGTTCCGTGGCCAAGACGTTGAAAATACGGAGTTCAAGTACAGTGCCAAAGACGTGGGAAGATACACCCACATTTTCGCGGCTACACCGCGACGGACAAAACGAAGCATCCGGTCTACTGTACAAATCTGGAGCAAATACAGTGAGCAAATCAAGATTCAGTACATCCAGACAAGTAGGAGACAACCACAGCAGCACAACCAGAAAGTTTTGAAGCCCAATACCTCCACATAGCCGCGGAACCGCGGCCATTGCATGCGTTTGGCCGCGGAAACGCTGCCATCTATTGGCTTCAGGGGTGCATTTCTTTCTGGTGAGTCTTTCTCTTCTCTCCACTCCTCTGAACTCCAATAAACTGTGTTTTCTGCAGCCTTCTTTGCGCAAATTCTTCTCCCCCTTCCAATAAACTGTTTTTGTGGAGGATTCTTTGCGCCGCAAAAATAAAAATTGTTTGCAGTTGATTTGTTACTGTTTTGCATTCTTTAATACGGACTTAAGGGCTTGAAACCAATCCAGATTGGGTGGGGATTTCATCACCCTTCCCAGGACCCCAAAAATCACTAAAGCATATGCATTGTCCATTGTAAATTAAAAAATACTAGACTTCAGCCCTAAGGACTTCGCGCTCATTAGGAGAAGATAAACCGTGTTTAGAACCTCGCTTAAACCGTATATTGTTACGGGATGTCTAGGAAAGTGTTAAAGGCGCAACCGCCGAAAGAGAAAGGGTTGTTTAATTAAGGAACTTCGCGAAAGCGTTGGGACAACCTCCCCTTATCTCTGCACTTACCTGGCCTCGTGATCAGTGTATTTTTAAGCCCGTTTCTCGACACCGTTTAACTTCGACAATCAAGTTCAGGAGCAGGTCTAGTAGACCTAGGTTACCCTAGATCTAGGTGTGATTGTGCATATCTTGTTTGTGATTGCTTAAGCCGTATTTCCGTACATATTTCTGTAAAAATCTTTCTAAAAAAAAAAAAGAAAAGAAAAAAATCAAAAAACCTTTTATAAAAACTTGCCCTTTGTCGCCAAATCCATTTTTTACCCACCACCCATCGTCTTTCTCCATTGACGTTTTCTTACCCTCACCTTCTCCGCTTTGACTATACTAAACTCGTTTAGTGTATGTCCGCTTGGACTCGGGACACTAGCACCCGTCTAGTCCGCGTTCGTTAGTCGCGACCGACTACGCGATCGACTCCGAAGTCGATACTCCGTCCACTCCTCTTTCACCCCTGTCCTTTGCCGGCCACTCCGACGTTGACCGGAATTCTGTTCATACATCTTCACCTTCACTTCACCTTCACCAACCTCTTCTTCCGCGATATCGGAATTTAATCCGAACATCTCTTTGACCACCGCTGGATTGGCTCCACCTCCTACGGAGACCAATATCCACCGCCTCCGCCTGTTGTAGCGCCGCAGCGAATTGCGCTCCAGGATCGTTTCTACCCACCCGTTCTGCACTTCCCACCTGCCTTTCTCTTCCTCCGGCCAATGGGGACAACTTTGAAATTAAGCCCCATTTCATCAACAATGCTTCCACGTTTTCATGGGCTTGAATCTGAAGATGCCTATATCTTCATCAACAAATTTCAAACGTCTGTGCCATGATGAAAACCACCCAGCTGTCGGACGATGCTATACGTCTACGGGTCATTCCGTTCACTTTATGCGATCTCGCTGAAAAATGGCTGTATAGCACCGCTTCCCACTCAATCACCAGCTGGGACGAGTTTGTTAAAGCGTTTCTGAAAAAATTCTATCCGAATCATAAGACCGCAAGGATTCGAAATGAAATCAACCAATTCTCCCAGCTTCCTTCTGAACCCTTCTGGAAGTGCTTTGACCGATACAAAGACCTTCTTGTTCAGTGTCCTCACCACGGTATAGAGAAATGGCAGCTCTGCCAAACCTTATACGCGGGACTGAACCCAGCAACGAAGCAGTTGCTGGAAACCATCTGTCAGGGCCACTTCCTATCGAAATCTGACGAGGAAGCATGGCAGTTCTTTGACGACCTTGCGGAGCAAACGCTACAGTGGGAGAGCACCAGACCGACTTCTTCTTCTTCTTCTACCTCCACTTCTACCGGTCAGTCTAGGGTAGGAATCCACCAACTTGACGTCTCTATTGCGATGAAAGCTGAAATGGCTGCTATAACAAGAAAGCTCGAAGCAATAGAAAGCAAATTCTCTGCTCCTGTTCCTGCCCCTGTTCTCCCCCTTCATACCATTTGCGCTTGTTGTTCCGATCCTTCCCACTTGACCGAAGAGTGTCCTTACAATCCATCCCCGTAAGGACAGGATCAGGTTAATGCTGCCTTCCATCAAAGACCGAGGAATGATCCATACTCTTCCACCTATAATCCCGGTTGGAGGAACCACCCCAATTTCGCCTGGAATCAGAATCAGAATCAATTCCAGGGCAACAATTTCCAAAGGGCCCCTCCGCCGCAACAACAAGCGCAGCAACAAACTCAACACCAATATCAGCAGCCCTTCCAACCCCAACCTTTCCAAAATCAGACGAACAACTTTGCACCAAACAATTCTTTTCCACCAAACAACAACTTTGTTCCGTCAAACAACGATAAGGTTTCCTCGCTCGAACGAAGTCTGGAGGCGTTTGTTAAACAATCGACTCAATCCACCGCCAACATCCAGTCTTCCATTCAATCTTTAGTGCAACACACTGCCGCACACGGGCAGAGCATCAAGACCATCGAGGCCCAGATTGCACAGCTGAACGCGGCCTTAAGCGAGCGAGGGAAGGGGAAGCTCCCGTCCCAGCCACTTCCAAATCCCGGTCACCCACATAATGCACATGTTGCTCTTGAACAACAAAACCATAATGTGAGTGCCGTGACTACACTGAGATCGGGGTGGATTGTAAGGAATTCAAGAGTGTGCTGTCATTTTGCCACGATCAAGCATGTGGCGGGCATTTTGGCCCCAGAAAGACAGCCGAGAAGATCTTGCAGTGTGGCTTCTACTGTCCACAACTCTTCAAAGACGCTCATGATTACTGCAAGACTTGCTCCCGGTGCCAACACTTGGGCCGGATATCCAGGAGAAACGAGATGCCGCTCCAACCAATATTGGTTGTGGAGATTTTCGATGTTTGGGGGATTGATTTCATGGGGCCGTTTTCCAGCTCTTTTGGGAACTTGTACATCCTTCTAGCTGTTGATTATGTCTCTAAGTGGGTTGAGGCTGTGCCCAGCCGGACTAACGACAACAAGGTTGTCGTTAGATTTCTTAAGGAAAATATTTTCTCCCGGTTTGGCACCCCCGAGCGATCATTAGAGACAATGGAACTCATTTCTGCAATAAGACTTTCGAGGCCTTGATGCGGAAATATTCCATTAATCATAAGCTATCTACGCCCTACCACCCCCAAACCTGTGGGCAAGCCGAAGTTTCAAATCGGCAAATCATGCAGATACCGGAGAAGACGGTTTCCAAGAACCGTAAGGATTGGTCGGTAAAACTCAATGATGCCCTTTGGGCATTTCGAACTGCTTATAAAACCGATCTCGGCATGTCTCCTTATCGGCTTGTTTACGGAAAGGCTTGCCACCTTCCAGTCGAAATAGAGCATCGCGCATTTTGGGCGATTAAGGAGCTGAATCTATCTCTCAAAGATGCGGGCAGCTATCGGAAGTTGCAGCTGAACGAATTGAACGAGCTTCGGGATGAAGCTTACAACAATGCGGTTATTGTAAAGAACCGAACGAAGGTGTTTCATGATAAACACCTCACGCGCAAAACTTTCACACCTGGACAGCAGGTGCTTCTTTTCGACACCCGACTACATTTTCATCCCGGTAAGCTCAGATCTCGCTGGAAGGGACCATTTGTTGTGCAGTCTGTATATCCGCACGGCGCGGTGGATTTGGAAAATCCAAAGGACGGTTCTCTTTTCAAAGTAAATGGACACAGACTGAAACCGTACCTTAGCGCTGAACCATCAGAGAAGCTCCTGCTCTTGCAGGAGCCGGTTTACCCTGCATAATCTTCCTCTGTCTACCACCAAACTTGGTTATCCAGCCAAAACAGTGGACACTGTTTCAAATAAATTTGGGGATATGTATATACGATTTTCCTTTGTATATATATGTTAAAAAAATTTAAAAACAAAAAAAATTTGTATATCTAATCGACGTTTTTTTTTACCCTTCAATATTTTTTGCCCTTTTAATGTACAATGACAGTGAAGGCACTGTCAAGTTTAAGTTTGGGGGTACGCTCGGTACGCATTTCTAACCTTCGCATTCATTTGTATATTCTGCATTTTCATACTTATTAATTAAAAAAACCCATAAAAATCAGAAAATTTTCTAAAAACATAAAAACTTTGTCGCCAAGTTAGCTAGTGAAAGAACTTAGATTCAATATTTCGACGGTTTTGTTTAATAAGATAGGAACAACTAAATCCTATTTTTAGATTTTGAAAACCTGAAAAATAACTCTCCTTTGAAGTTAACTAATGCCGATATATGTCTTTATATCACACTACACGTGTCGTAAGTTTTGAGAATTAGATGACAAGTCTATTATGTCTGAAATTTTTTTTTTGATAAACTATTTTCTGAGGATCAATTAGGTTTGTTCTGAAATAAGTAATATCAAGACTAGTTTATAAAGAGAGGTGGATATGAAGGGATATTATTGATGCCTTAATTGGAACTAATTCTGAAGAATAACCCATCTGAATTTTGATAGGAATGATTACATACCTAATCCACTAAACACGTCTTATATCCAAAAAAATAAATAATTGAACTACCGGTTATATCTCCGTTCGCATTAAATCATCATTGTCTTTTGTTTTTGGGCCTAGGTAACTTGAGTAATTAAGTCCGCTGGGGTATCTCTACACCTAATGCCCTAAAACCAACTGGTTTGGGAGCATTGGCCCAAAGCTCGCTAAGAAGCCTAGAGAGTCCAGATTAAAACAAAGTCAAGCAAGTGTTCTTTCCGAGTTAAAATTCCTAACGGTTCTTTGTGTGAGAATAATCTTGACAAAAGGCAGGTTTTTATAAAAAAGTATTTCTAGCGGAGATATGGAGGTTTTATTCTATGATAAAGACAATTGCACGTTCACAAAGGTGTGTATGAAATGAAAACAAGAAACATGTGGAGTGAAAATTAAGACCTAGTCTCCTGTTATGGAAGATAGAAATTCTTAATTTGAAATCTAACTGGAAAACGAAACTTGAGAAATACTTAACTCTTTATAAAACTTATGAGATCCTTTTTAAGTTTTTATCTGGGCTTTATTTTGTGACATGACGACTTTAATCAATCCTTTTGAAACTTAACGACACTATTTGCACTGCACGTAAAGATATATAAAATCTTAAGTTAAATGAGAAGCGAGGTGTGAAAAATAAAGGTTCGATAGTTCTAAATTTAGGATAATAGAATTGCTATCTTTTAAACAAAACCTTAAGGTTTGAATCATGGTTATTTTGCAAAACTAGCTTGACGGGATTTTGTGGGTAGTATCTGCTGAAAACCCTCAGGAGATATCACTCCTCCTACTAGGGACACCTAGAGGTTTAACGGCTTGTTGCACACGCTCAGTGCAATCGCTTTCCATGCGAAAGTGCGGTTAGGATTTTCTTTTGTGAATAAATGGTTTTGCTCGGGACGAGCAAAAGATAAGTTTGGGGGTATTTGTTCATATCAGAAAACTGCATTCTAATACCGCCCATTCATTATCTATTTGTTGTATTTATCGGTACTATTAACCAGTGTCTGCTCAGTAATACAGATTACAGGTATCCGTGATAAAATAATGGAAATACATTTAAAAGTATGGATATATCAATTGAGAGCCGACACTGCAACCAGAACCGCAATCCGACCGATACTTCAGGAGTCCCTTTTTGCAACAAGTTTGTGTACACATTTTTCTATCTAAATGGTCCAACACAACAAATGTGTACACAAGACTTTTAGGCACATGTGGATATGCATTCAAGACAAAATATTATATGCATTAAAGGCTAAACATCATGTGTTGATTTTTTCCTTCCAAAACTGAAATCAAATCAAAGTCAATTAAACAAATCAGCATGGGCCATAATGGGGCAGCCATGAATCAAGCCACATGTGGGAATGGAGTAATGAGCATTTAATGCTGAAGATCATGTGTTGAATTGTATTCAAAAATTCCCTCCAATAATAAGTGCAAAATAAAATCAAATGGACAAATCAATAAAACCATAATGGGGGCAGCCATGATTTAGGCACATGTGGGAATGAAGTTATGAGCATTTAATGCTAAAAATTTGGTGTTGATTTAGAAATTTGAATTTCCCTCCAAGCATTGAGTGCAAATCAAGTCAAAACAGAGAAAACAAACTGGACCAAAGTGATGCGGGGGACCTAACAAGTCAACACACCAAGTACGAGACCGTTCCAACATGATGTGGCCGGCCACATCACATTATAGACCGGCCTGGCCGGCCCTGCAGGCTTCAGTGGGCCCCGGTTCTTCACACACCCCTTCTTTCTGCCACATAGCCCTATTTTTATTGTTTATTTTCTTTTCTTCTTTGCCTATAAATAGCAGGCAGTGGGCAAAGGTTCAAGAGTCATTCTTTAGTCTTGGATTGTCATTCTTTGTCCAAGTTTTCTATTCTCCTTTCATGTAAATAGCTTAGTCCCCTTGAGTTCTCAACCTTCTCTTGATCCTTCAACCTCTTCATTGAGCTTGAAAGTTTAAGGGTTGGTTATTGATCTCAAGGGGTTGTATCATTCTTGAAGTTTAATAAAGTGTTCTTTTGTGCTTCCTTCACCATGAGTTCTTTGCCCTCTCTTGATCTTGCAACCTCATTATTGAGCTTGCAATTTTAAGTTTGGGTTATTGAACCCATGTCTTGCAATATGTTCTTTGGTTCCTAATCTTTTACTTACTTGCATTTTATTCTTGCTCTTTTAATTCTCGCACTTAAATTCCATGCACTTTAATTACTTGCTTGTAATCTTTTCTTCTCTTTGTTCTTCTCTTTTTGGTTTGTTTTGTGAATGGTGTGAATATTGTTGTTAGGAAAAGAGAGATTTTGTAAGTTAACATTTCGTTCTTCATTTTCTTTTCCCGTCTTTTCCATTTGAAACTCCGCCCAAACCTTACGCAAGCGCTCCGTTAGGCACCCTACCCTACCAAGGTAAAGGTGATTCCTAACCGTGACCGGTTGCATTCGGTTTGGCCGGAGGCGAAAGCAAGAGACAAGAACGGACAGACAAGGGTCAATAAGCCGGATTCCACGAATACCGTACTTAAATACCATAATCCATGCTGTTGCCGATTGCTCTAGCTTCATTGGTTGAGTTTGGCTCAAAGTACTTGAATACGGAATCCATTAACTTACACTATTCTATCGTTTCCTAACAAGCCTTATACTTGAATTTAACACATAGGTTAGATAACGAACAAATCCGCCACGTTGTTAACTCGTTAAAACAAGAACGTAAAACTTACCATCTCCCTGTGGATCGACCCGTGCTCATCACGGCTAGCTGCAAAGCGACACCGTCCTGATCACGGTTAAACTTTAGAACTCTTAAATATCCGACACGCTTTTAGCGTGCGATCAAATGATCTGCGAACCAGGTTTTGTGACATGACGACTTTAATCGATCCTTTTGAAACTTAACGACACTATTTGCACTGCACGTAAAGACATATAAAATCTTAAGTTAAATGAGAAGCGAGGTGTGAAAAATAAAGGTTCGATAGTTCTAAATTTAGGATAATAGAATTTCTATCTTTTAAACAAAACCTTAGGGTTTGAATCATAGTTATTTCGCAAAACTAGCTTGACGGGATTTTGTGGGTAGTATCCGCTGAAAACGCTCAGGAGACAACACTCCTCCTACTAGGGACACCTAGAGGTTTAACGGCTTGTTGCACACGCTCAGTGCAATCGCGATACCTGCGAAAGTGCGGTTAGGATTTTCTTTTGTGAATAAATGGTTTTGCTCGGGACGAGCAATAGATAAGTTTGGGGGTATTTGTTCATATCAGAAAATTGCATTCTAATACCGCTCATTCATTATCTAATTGTTGTATTTATCGGTATTATTGACCAGTGTATGCTCAGTATTACAGATTACAGGTATCCATGACAAAATACTGGAAATGCATCCAACAGCACGGATATATCACTTGAGGGAATACACTGCGACCAGAAACGCTAACCGACCGATACTTCAGGAGTTCCTTTACGCAACAAGTTGTGTACACATTTTTTTATCTAAATGGTCCAACACAACAAGTGTGTACACAAGACTTTTAAGCACATGTGGATATGATTTTATGTGCATTCAAGGATATGATTTTATATGCATTCAAGACTAAAAAGCATGTGTTCAAATCAAAGGCAATCAAACAAATCAGCATGAGCCATAATGGGGTAGCCATGAATCAAGCCATATGTGGGAATGAAGTAATGAGCATTTAATGGTGAAGATCATGTGTTGAATTACATATTCAAAATTCCCTCCAAACATTGGGTGCAAATCAGGTCGAAACAGAGGAAATAAACTAGACCAAAGAGATACAAGGGACAAGATAAAACACTGCACCAAATTCCTCACCAAACTGCCTTCTTTGGACCGGCCAAAAACCGGCCTGGCCGGCCTCATTAGCTCCTGTGGGGACCATCTTCTCACACACCCTCTCTCTCTGCCAGTTGGTCTCGATTTTGTTGTTTATTTGATTTCTTTCTGAGCCTATAAATACAGACCAGAGGCAAGAGGAAAGGGTAGCTTTTTCTTTAGTTTTATCTTAGAATTCTTGTAATTTTTCTTTTCATTCTTGAGCTCTTGCCCCTTTGTCTTGACCTTGCAACTTCTCATTTTGAACTTGTAAGCTTAAGGCTTAGGTTCTTGACTTCAAGATCTCTTGTAACAAGTTTGTTCTTCAATAAAAGTTCTTATTTTTATTACATGTCTTGTTCCATTTTACATGATTTCAATTATGAAATTCTTGCTTTGCTTTGATCTTGCAACCTCTTAAGTGAGCTTGAAACCTTAAAACTTGGTATTTGGATTTCACACGTTGCTGGGGATCGAACACTTGGAGATAACACGCTTGAACTCATCGGTTCTCTTTTCATCTTTATTTCATTGCATGTTTTTATGTATCTTCTCTTTTCTTTCTTTTTAATTTGTAAATATGTGTGAGTAATCTTTTCACTTATTAAGGGTGTAATATGTTAGATCGTATTCGAAGATTTTCTTTGTCCAAACTTTAAAACCTAAAACTTGCCTATTGAAATTCCGTGCAAATCACCCGCAACTCCGCTCACTAGGCATCTTATCCTACCACGATAGTGATGATTCCTAATCATGATCAGATTGCCCGTGGTTTGCCGAAGGCTAAAATCAAGAGATAACAACGGAAGGACAAGGGACAAGAAAACGGATTTAGCGAAATACCGCAACTACCGTATTTCAAGTTTCCTAATCCGCGTTGTTACCTATTGTTTTAGTGTCAATACCAAGTTGGGGCTATAAGGAATTGGCAAACATCACCTTTATACAATCTAACTTATTACTATCCTTAACAAGTCCTTTTTATTCATATCTTTGTACGACAATTAGTTAACCAACAAATCAAAACACGGTATTAACTCGTTAAAACAAGCTATAAAAAGCTTACCATCTCCCTGCGGACGACCCGTATTCATCGCGGCTCGCTACAAGCGACACCGTTTTGATTGCGGTAATTTCAAGACTCTTTTTAAACACGACACGGTTAGAACGTGACAATCACACGTGTATATGACTCTACTAGAGGGTTATCGTAGTCAGCGGGAGCAGCGGAAGGTGTGCAAGTTGCTTATATCTATTCGTAGACTGAAGCAGGGATAGCGGAGACAGATCATCTGTTTTGATGTGATAGTCAAGGTGATTGACTTCATCAAAAGAAAAGATGAACCTAGTAAGAAGGATTTAGGGAGTACGGTCCTGGATATAGATGACAAACTCCAAATAGGAAGCGATGTTCTTATAATACAATCGGTCAAAATTTGGTTGTCACATAGTGTTTTCTCCACGTTGGATGTGGGTAGTATATCAAGAATTTTGGTGACTAGATCTTGATTTGGGATGTTTCCCAAATAGGGTACTTAGACAACATTCAAAAAGTATTTTAGAATGGACGACTTCTGGCGTGGTAGTGTACCTGCTGGTGATGGAGTCACCCTCTCTAAAGAGATGTCTTCTAGACTGATGAAGAGAGGGACTGACATGAATGACATATCATTTGCTTAGGCAATTGAGTCAATCATGCAATGTCTTGTACAAAACCAGATGGATAATATATCAGGAATTCTGGTTTCAGATGTAGATTTGGGAAGTTTCCCAATCGGGTACTTGGATAGCATTCTAAAAGTATTTTTAGAATGGATGACTCCTAGTGTGGTGGTGTACCCGCAGGTGATGGAGTCACCCTCTCTAAAAAGAATGTTTTCTAAACTGATGAAGAGAGAGACTGGCATGAATGGCATATCATTTGCTTAGGCAATTGAGTTAATCATGCAATATCTTATACAACACCAAATATTGCTTTTGCACTGGCTACAATAAGCATATATTAATCCAATCCTGGAGAAACAAAGGGAAGCCATAATGAACATAAGAGGATATTCTTGGTATAAGATAACGGCGGCCTCCTGTGGAAGGCGGTTGTTAGCTCAAGCTTTCAAGGTCACCTGGATGACAGAGATGCTGTCAGGGTTTTGGGTTTAGCCTCTTCTGAGGATCAGTATATTGGATAGTGTTCCAATAGAGATACTAGGTAATCATGGTGCAGGATGCCGGTTATAACTCAACAGAGGATACAACCCAAGAAGTTTGTTGGATGGAGTTGTTCATTTATGAACTTAGTCCCATTAAGTATCCAGACAAATTCTTGAGGCGGGTATCGCTCAGTTTGGGAAATTGTTAATCTCCGCAAAGTTGAGTATAGAGAGATGAAGTTGGAACATTGCAGCGGGCCTACTCACTGAGGCTATTTCTCGAACATGTTAAGTTCATGAACATAGTTTGCGAAACTGATTAGTAAAAAATTTGGGTATTCGGTAGCATACGAGCTGTGGGTACACGATACCGTAATAATTGGCCTTAAGTGCAAGTAGGATATTGTTGGATATAGTGCCCTTAAGGCAATTATTATGATAGCAAGTAAGCGATTATGATAATTGAGAGAGGACCTATACAGGTATAACAGTCTTACTCGAGATGATAGTATGCTATCTGATTTGTCTTCATCATTGATGAAGCCCGTAGGATTGTTTCTTGACAACTAGTATTATGATGGCGATCATATATGTGAGAGCTGGGTTGTCCATAAGCACTTCTTTAAATGTCCCTAGTCATGGGAATATCGAGATTGGGCATCGATATTCCGGAGTAGACTAGTTTATACGCTTCTAGACCCCGACGAGGGGCGGTGGCCGGTCTCACAAGCCATTGGTGTTGTGTCACCTATGATAGTATAGAGGTGCTCACTGGAGGTGAGTACACCGGACGGACTCGCCGAGAACTTCTAGATGGTATTATATCTGTCACGCCCCGCTTCCCAATAGACGAAAAAAGTGACGTGGTAAGCCCGCAACATATTTATCCAGAGAAGGTCATTCCCTAAATAAATATACTAAGCGCATTGAAACAATAATACACAATGTAAGAATAAATGGAGACTGTAAAATTTTTCAACAAATATCTTTATTTACATTGAACTTCTAATATTTACAAGTACATGAGTTTCAGCTGGAAAGTAAATACAATAAAAGAAAATGCCTAAACATATGGCACACATAAACTAAAGGAAAGTGAAGCTGAGTTAGTCCTGAGCAGCGATCCGGTTGTAGTCCTCCTTTGTGGCCTCTACCTCCTCCGTCTCGACCGTATTTGATGAACATTCCAAAAGAAGAAAAGTGGGTGGAATGCCCGTCAGCGAACTAGCGCTCGGTAAGTCCCAAGGATAAAGTAAGAGTGAAGAAAATAACAAATGTAGAATATATAGATGACGTGTAAGAGTATATGTTCATGGGTGAATATGTACTATAGGTCTCTATATGGTCACTATGTTAACGTTAAGTTCCAAATATGAATGTCAACGCAGCCGTAGAAGTATTCACGAGCTCAAGAGCGGGACCCCAGGAGTAAGGAAACACGGGCCCATTTTATTTGTTAGTATCGGGGCTCTAGGTTATGGATGAATTAACCCGGCTGATATTCGAGTAAAATAAAAAAGAGGTTAATACGGGACTCCTGAAGCTGCGTTGAGTTCATACAAGAAACTATCCCTAACACCCCGAGTATAAATAGTCTATAGCTGTATAATATACTTAATTAAATTTGATTGATTGGTTATAACATATCTTGATCGAAACCATAGATTGCAAAAGGTGTAGAATGAAGTCGATGAGTCAAGTAATATGCGAGTCATGTCAATTCCAATCTTGGTTCGAGTCAAGTTAGTTCGAGTAGATTGAGTTCAAGTTCATGTTCAGGTTTAGATTCGAGTTGGATTAGAGTTCGAGTTTGTATTTGAGTTTGAGTTCAAATTTAGATTCGAGTTCAGGTCATTTTCATATGGATTGTTCTAAACTGTTAAAAATCTTATGTTCGGGAGAAATCGACAACTGCTGCACATGGACGGTAGTATTTTTGTTTTTTTCCACGACAATTGCCATTTGATAACTTCGTTAAGTTGTCTAACCTGAATAGACAAGCACCCACTTTCTCCGGCTCCTTGGGGCTCAAGAGAAATAATACCGCTTAAACCTATATTAATTCTAGAGTTCTTAAAATATCGTTTGTATATCTCGAGGGGGTTTTGTGAAAAATACTTTAATATAATTTAAAAAATAAACCTTGAGGGTGATTTATAATATTTAGGGTTTTTATGAACATGTATTTTAATTTTTGTGGTGTTTTGGTGATAAAACCTAGCTTTTTGAAAGTTTATGGTATTTTTATGAAAACTACTACTTTTGGAAACTTGGTGGTATTTTATTAAAATTTTGAATATTTCATTTTAAAAAATATAGTTTCATAATATGTTTTTATTGAAAATACGAATTCATAGTTTTATATAATTTTCCAAAATTTTAGTTTTTTTATTTAGAAAGTCGCATTTCTTAGAAACCGTATTTTTATTTCCTTTCGAGACCGAATACTCCGTGAGGAGTTCTGCATCTCGCTCTACTGTCCTAAGGATGTGCGATAATCCGCACCATCCATTAGCGGGTCCCCTAACGAGGGTTGTAGAGGCGTAATTGCCAAGAATTACAAAAAATACCGATTAAAAGAAACCCGTTTTGAAAAGGTGTGGTATTTTAATGAAAAACCTTCTTTGAATTACCCATATAATTATAATACCGTGCTATGAAACTATAGTGTGCGTATGGGGTAGGTCGTTACCCCGTGAAGTTTTCCTAAAGGTAGATAATCTAGTTCTCGAGAAAGGTTATACTAAAGTTCATGGTATTTTAATGAAAAAGTTCATTATATGTTTGTTTCATATGAATTTTTTTGTTAAACTAAAAACTAAATGATATGAATAAGGTTAAGATTAGTGTAGAATGTTAGTTTTATTTAATTTGCTTGTCATGTGGATTATAAATATTAACAAGAAGATTATATCGGAGATAACTCCACTTTTGTCGATTTGTTTTAAAAAATTGTTTTGAAATGGAAAGGAAGAGAGATGAAGGGACTTACTAGTTTAAAGCATTAACAAGGATGAGGGGAAGCCTTCGGGTGTCGTGGTGTTGTCGGAAAGACTTCGGTCGTTGAGTTTGGCTTGCTACTCCACTTGGGTGTCTAACTCCACTTGGTCCTCAGAGAGTTTGAGAGAATTTTTGATAGAATTTTTAGAATTGGGAAAAGCTAGAAGATGGGGTGCTATTTATAGTGAAGAATTAGGGTTTGGGAATTAAAACTTTGGATTTAAAGAATTAAAATGGTGTTAAATGATGAATTTAAAGGCCACTGTTTAATTGCAGGGAAATCAAATAGTGCAGGGGAGTTGAGGGGAGTCGAAGGGACTAGTGTGAAAAACACGGAGGGAATTGGGTCTTACCTGACCGTCGGCGACGGCCAAAGAGAGGAAACAGGCGGTCGAGATTGAAGCAATTACCTCGAGATTTGTGCCACTTGTCAAGTTGGGTGTTTACTCCTCTTTGCGCATGTTTGATTTTTCTGAAACTCTTCGTTTTTCCATGAATTGCACGTGCAACTCTTGGGCTTCCGAAAAATTAAAAAGAAAAATCTTTAAAAAATAATTGGGACTAATGGGAATCGAACACGCAAGCCATGTCACAGCAGTGTAAAGGCTTTTCCAATAAGCTACAAGTTGTTTCTTGCTTTTATTAAATAAATCTAACTTATAACTTTACAACAGGCCGAACTACCCTTTTATACAATAAACAAGTAATTTTGTACAGGGATTTCAGAGTCGTTACAATATCTATTGTCAAATAGAAGTTCTTAGGTGGCATGAGTACAGGTTAGTCCTTTGACCTAAAGTCGTCATTTGTCTCATGTGAGTTCCCACTGTATTTTGATTACTACCCTGCCACGGCTCAAAAGAGTCGTGCAAACAGATTTTAGTTGGGTACAGTCCCGAGCCATATGGAGGCAATGGTCGACTGTCAGGGATTCGTCTATCCTGATATTAGGAGTCGGTGTCGCGCTGTGTTCAGTTGGTTATAACTAGAAATCCATGGCCACAATGGATGGGATTTACTGATAGTTGATCAGTAGTATCTCTGTTGGTGATGAGCTTCACTCAGACATGACTTATCGGGTTAGTAGGGGTTTGACGTTGTCTACCCCCTAGACCCGATATGCGATACTTTTTGATGAAGTGACTGGACTGTACGAAAATTGTCACATTCAGGCTCGGTAAGGTAAGGATGCACTTGATTGTCGATGCTCCTTCGATAAGTACCTGGGTAGCCGTTACATACAGCTAGTGCCGCATGCTTGTGGTTAAACCCACTGCCAGCATATTGTCGAGTCTTTAGAGTACCACACAGAGGGTTTTCCCGGTTCAGACGACAGATGTAGGAGCCGTACGTTGGTACGTGCAGGGGCCCGATTAAATACGTGTACAGGATACACGGACTTTAATCGGATGGTTGATAATACTAGCCGGCTTAGGATTAAACCGGATTATTAAATCAGGTTTTGATTTAATAATTTATATATGTATTTTGATACATATATTTTAGTATTATTGTTCACTATTTATTTTCTCTCTTTGGTGCTATCCGTATTTTTATACGGATACGCGTATATGTAGCGATACATATACCAGGTGAAGTATTCCGTATTTATACGGGAATGCTTTTAGAAGAAGGACACCTCATATTTGATTTTTTTTTTAGAAAATTAAATAGAAATGAGGTGGAAAGTGAAGAGTTATGAAGCATGGTTCTTAGCATGTAGAGAGGTATGGCTTGGGGTTTTATATTGGAAAATTCATTTGGATGCACTATTGCACCATGGTTGTAAAAAGGGCAATCTATTCTCATTTTGAACACTTGTGTTTTCTTCATTCCTCACATGAGCATGCTTCATGGTTGCTTCCTCATTATCTTCTCCTTCTTCTTGCTCTCTTTTTGAGCATGGTTCACGAGAGAAAAATTTAGTGATATATTCCTACATCACCAACCATCCAAACCTAGCGAGCTTGGATAATCGGTTAGAGCCTCCTCTGGTTTTCCTCGGGTGGATCGTATTCGGCAAGGGTGGTCGATTCTCAAGCGCGCTCGCAGCGGCTATGAGCTTGGAGGGGTCTTCCATAATTGGGTGGATACGTGACAAATATTGTATTTTCTCAACCCTTGAACTTTTAGTTAGCTAGTTTAGTTCTATGGATCGAATCTTGGGTTTTACGGGTGTTCGGTGTTTGCTAAAAATTTTGTTTTTGCTTCCGCCTCGGCAGCGATTTCCGAGGCGCGGGCACCGAAACCCAACACCAACGATTGCCATATTGCACAATCATAAACTCACATGTACACTGCACATCGTTGGTACTACCATAACACTTAGAAACTGCCATGCTACTAGTAAGTATTAATTGATGTTTACCCTGATTTCGTTATGCGTTATATATTGTTGATCTTGTGAGATTGCGGTCTTTATTGATGATATATATATATATATATATCAGGGATATGGGACACTAATATATATATATATATTTATTATCATATGATAATTATAAAGCTTGTTTTACATGTGTTGATATCCGGTTATTGAGGAAGGGGGAGAGACCAGTACGAATATCACGAATTTCTTGTGTAGATATATTTGGTGTGATCCGGTAATCGAGGAAGGGGAGAGACCAATTCTGATACACCGGTATGAGATATGGTTGGTGTGATCCAATAATCAAGGATGGGGGGAGACCAATTCAGATACACCGGTGTGACATATAGTTGGTGTGATCCGGTAATCGAGGAAGGGGGAGAGACCGATCCAGATACATCGATGAGATATGATGAGATTTTGGTTAGCGATGATTGACACGGACTTCATGATGATTATGATGATGATGTTGATTTCATGGCGTTCACTTTTATTCATTATGCTTATTATATATATATATATTTATTTATCTTATGATGTTATATTCTATTCACCGAGTTGGCAAGTTACCCTCGTTGTGCCTTAGCTCCTTGCAGGACCGACCGCACGGATATCTAGCGGCGGCATTGGCACATCATCTTTTGGGGTTCTTTCATATTTTTCTAGGTGGGTTACATACTTAGTAACCGCCTTTTTGGTGTATTACTATTTTCTTGTATCTAGTATTACTCTATCGACCAGGATATACTTTATTATTTGATTTAGATCGAGTTGAGACTTGATGTATATTCTTTTGAGTCAAACTCGGGTAGAGTCGATTATTAGCTTTACTTATGCAGTTACTATATTTTGGTTGTGATCCTTTGCCTTTAAGTGTCGTATATTACTTCGTGGTTGTGATTCCGCCGAGTGGGTGTTGATTTAGCTCTCGTATGTAGGATGCTTCTATTTTTACTATCATTGTACTTGTGTTTATCAGAGTTTACAAGGGAGGTGTTACCCAAAATTTTAAAACATACCTTATTCAATTTGCATACCCTTTCGAAAAATTCACCTCCAATGCATTTTAAAATGGTTTAGATTCTGGGTTTTGGCTTACTTGAATTGCGTCATCGTCTTTAGACGTTGCGTGATTTAAGTGCCGGTCACTTCTGTTTCTGGGTTGTGACGATCTTGCTGCTATCAACATATCATCAATATAAATTAGCAAATATATGAAAGAACTATTGGAGAGCTTCTTTGAATATACACAGTTGTCGCCCATACTTTTTATAAACCCTATTTTTTCATGAAGGATTCGAACTTCTTATACCAACGTCTTGGTGACCGCTTCAAACTGTAGAGAGACGTCTCTAATATGCAAGCATGGTCTTCTTTACCTTCAACTTCAAAATCTTCGGACTGTTGCATGTAGATCTTCTCTACCAAATCACCATGTAAGAATGATGTGTTCACATCGGGGTTCTCAAGCTCCAAATCTTGCATAGCTATTAAACTGAGCAAGATATGTATGGAGGTATGTTTACCAACCGAGGAAAATACCTCATTGATGTCAACCTCCCAAACCTACAAATAGCCTTTAGTTACCAATTGTGCCTTGTACCTTGTATCCAACGCCCCTTGGTCATCTTCTTTCTTCTTGAAAACTTACTTGCAGCCAACTACTTTCTTTCCTCCTTCATGTTTCACAAGCTTCTAAGTCTGGTTCTTGTGAAGAGACTCGATCTCTTCATTCCTAGCGACTAACAACCGAGCTAACTCATCAGATGAGATGGCTTCTTTATAGTTTGTCGGTTCACTACTATCAATTATCTCTGCAATAGACAGCGCATACGTTACTAGATCATCATATCCATATCTTTGTGGCGGTCTAATGTTTCTTCTTTGTCGGTCATGAGCAAGCAAATTCTCCTCATCATAGGACTGCTCATCATGAGCTTCTTCGGACTATGGTGAAGGGGAGATCTCCTGCGAATCCGAGCTTTCACCGACCTCAATATCAATTCTCGGCTCATCCTTCTTCAAATCATATTCAACTGGAGATTCCTTGTTGTTCGGTTTCAACATAGCAAATTCATCAAAAGTCACATCTCTGCTAATCATAAATTTAGACGATTTTGGATCCGAACACCACAATTTATAACCCTTAACGCCGGTAGCATAAGCGAGAAATATACATTTCTTCGCTCTAGAATCCAATTTGCCTTCACGACAATGTACATAAGCAGGGAAACCAAATAACTTAAGTGTTGAATAATCAGCATGTTTTCCTAACCATAACTGCTCCGGTGTCTTACAACCTCGCGATGTATGAGGTGGTCAATTCACAATATAACATGTCGTATTTACCGCTTATGCCCAAAACTCCTTTCTCAGGCTTGCGTTGGACAACATGCACCGCGCTTTCTCCAAAAGTGTCTGGTTCATTCGCTCTGCAACTCCATTCTACTGTGGTGTATAGACAATGGTATGATGCTGAACCATTCTCTCCTTTTTGCAGAAATTGTTGAAATCTCCAGTGCAAAACTCTAACCCGTTATCCGTCCTTAGTCTCTTGATCTGCTTTCCTATCTGCTTCTCAAGCAACGTCTTCCATTGCTTTAATATAGTAAGCACATCACTTTTGTGCTCCAAGAAGTATACTATTCTCACTTATTTAAGTGCGCATCAAACAGTGAAAGAAGTAGATGGAAGATGCTCCATTGAATATGAAGCTTTGATAGAGCCTCGATGCGAGCTTTACTTCGATAGAGTATCTTTCGTGAAATAGCGAAAGAAGAACACCCCCATAATCAAACCTGGGATGGGTTTTATTTTCGTGACCTTGTAAAGAGGAATATTGAGCTATGCTCTCTCCTCGACAGATCCAAGAACCAATAATGAAGCTAAATATGAAGTTCTGATAGCCAGTCTTGAGATCGCTATCGACATGGGAATCAAGGACCTCCTAATATACGGAGATTCTCAGCTGTCTGTTAGTCGGGTAAATGGTGACTACAAGACATGCAAGCTAGAATTAATAAGGTATGGTGAAAGAGTACAGCAGCTGCTAACCCAAATCCTTTCATATACCCTAGAGAACATGCTGCGAGCGGAAAACAACAAGGTAGATGCGTTAGCCAAGTTGGTTAAAGAATTGGCCGACGAAGACCTCGATGACGTAAGAATCATTGTTAAAAACCGCAGAATCCTGGCGCCAGCGGATATACCTTCGGAGGCTCTGATGGAACTACCCAAAGAAAAAGAAATGACCAGAGAAGATGCTCTCCAAATAGGAAATGAGAAAGAAGTTGAGGACTGGAGGGGAGTCTTTATTGACTTCTTCAAATCCTAACGAACACCTAAAGATGCATCATCTAGACACCAGCTCGTGAAACGAGCTCTATCATTCACATTTGTCAATGATACTTTATACAAGAGATCCTTCAACTTAGTATGGTTAAGATACCAAGGGCCGAAGGAGGCAAAGAAAGTCATCCAATAAATACATGATGGACTTTGCGGCTCCCATCAAGCAGGACCAAAAATGAAGCGCAAGATTAAAAGAATGGGTAATTACTAGCCCACGATGATCCAAGACTGTCTCGAATATGCGAAGCGGTGTTACTCGTGCCAAATACACGGGGACTTCATACATCAACATCCGAATTCGCTGCATCCGAAGGTAGCTAGTTGGTCGTTCGAGATGTGGGGAACGGATATCATCAGCCTATCGAACCAGTGTCATCATGAGGACATCGGTTTATACTAGCAACAATCGACTGCTTCTCTAAGTGGGCAGAAGTAGTACCACAAAGGGAGGTGAAAATAGAGAATATCCTCCATTCCTTCAGAACTCATGTCATCTACCGGTTCGGAACTCCGCAACGGATAATTTCGGATAATAGAACATCTTATAGAAGCCACAAAATAAGCCACTTCGCACAGCAACATAAGAAAAACTGGAGATACTTCTCGGTCTATAATCCTTGGGCCAACGGTATAGCTGAAGCATTCAACAAGTCCTTGACCAAGCTTATAAAGAAAACGGTGTCCAGGAATAAGTAAGACTGGCACGAGAGGCTGCATGATGCTTTTTAGGCGTATCGAACGACGTTCAAGATGACCACAAATATAACACCGTATGCACTGGTGTTTGGCACCGAAGCAGTACTCCCACTGGAGATAGAACTCCCCTCATTACGAGTGGTAGTTCAATATGAGCTAACGGATGAAGAAAATGCACATTTTCGGCTTGAAGAGCTCGATGCTCTCGATGAAACCCGCCTTGTAGCATAGCAAAATATGGAAGCTTATAATGTAAGGATGACGCGATCGTATGAAAGATTAACCAGGCCGAGAACATTCTGCCAAGAAGAACTTATGCTGGTTGTCAAAAGACCAATGATCCCCAATCGTGCAAAACGAGGAAAGTTCGAGCTGAACTATGAGGGCCCGTACATTATAGATAGGGTCTACCAAGATGGGGCCTACCTGCTCATGGATATGCATGGAGAAAGGCCATTTTGACCAATAAACTGCCGATTCCTCAAAAAGTACTACACTTGAAGAGTCGCGACTTAGGTCAATGATAGATGACGACGCTTATGGCCGCTCACTATCTTCTTGAGTCAAAACTCTAAAAGTGGTACTGAATGATATGCGTTTGTTAGGGATGATGGACCGAGACGTCCCTAAACTAATACTGGACTGAGACGTCCCTAAACTAATACTGGATCACTACGTACTTAAACCGGTGATGGACCGAAATGTCTTTAAACTAGCATGTCGCCCCGAACACGGGGATGATGGACCGAAATGTCCCTAAACTAATATGTTTGGCCCTATGATATGGATCTTATAATCAACCGTAAACAATCTATGAGCACAAACAATCTATGCCCCACCTATGCTCTCCATGCCTCCCATGGAACGAAATGTCCCTAAACTAATATGTTTGGTCCTACAGTTTGTATCATGTAACCAACCATATAAATCCATAGGCACAAACAATGCATATCTCATGTTTCCCCTAGACCGTAATGTCCCTAAAATAACATGTTGCCCTATACACTCCCGGAGATTCATGTAGCAGCTGAAGCCCCATCGGCAAAAATCATAACTCGAGTCTCAACCACAAGATCGAAAACTCGAGTCCCACCTGCGAAGCTGCACCTAAAGTTCTACCGGCTATGAAGCTCCACTGATGACGCGGTCCCTTAAACGATGTTATGCCCTATGGCCGATCCCCATATTGATCACTATAGACAATCCAAGGGCATAAATGATCCATATCTCTCCCAAGTCCCGCCAGCAAATGATGTTGGGCACCCATAATGAAGCTATGTCTGATAGACTTCCATCGCGAAAAAGGTACGTCCACAAGCGAAATGGGCACAGATAAAAACCCAAAAGGGCTCCATGAGTAAAAATAGTAGGGCTATCGGTGAGTTTGCGAAAATCCGAAAAGGAGCAAACTCGTTGAAAGAAAAAAAAGATGCACTTACAAAGTCCTCTCAATTTTGTAAAGAGAAAATACGTGCGTGAGATCTTTACGACTTACAAAGGAGAAACACACTTACGAATCTATATGATTCCTAAGGAGAAAATACACCTACGAGATCCTTACGATTTGTATGGAGAATATATCCTCTATTAGACCACCACGGCTTATAGAATTCAAAAGTCTTAAGTTACAGGGATCTGAAAATGTTCTTAAGCCATCAACCCCACAAAATTTATGCCCCACAAGTAGTCCAATATCAACTCTTGTATATAATCCACGGGTGTAAATAAATATGTTCCCAACCAAGTCCCACCAAAAGCGAGAGATATTTCTCGACATGGTGAACGACACTTATAAGTCTTCTCGACTTATAAGGAGAAAATACTCTTGTAAGATCCTTATGACTTATAACAGAAAACCCCACTTAGGAGTCCTCACGACTCCTAAGGAGAAAATGAAAGTGTTTACTAGCACCGCGACGCGGTTTAAACGGGTATCACACATGCAATTTTAAAATTTCATGGTGCTAATGAATACTAACCTAGGATCAAACTAGAAGATTAGGGTTTTCTATGATGACATCACAAAAACTAGCTAAGAGAAGAATGCTACAACCTTTGTAGACTGTGTCCTTCTCTTTTAAAGCTCCGAGTTGTAGTCCACATGACTCCACTAGGCTCCACTTGAAGGTTGAACGAACTTCCTCCGATGACCTTTGTGCCGAAGATGATCCACCCGAAGTCCGCCAATTCAAGCCACCTCTTCACTAAACTCTTTAGTGAAGGAAACACACTACACCAAAGTTCTAATCTAATATGGGATGGTGAAGTAGAGGTGTTGTATGCTCACTAGGTATCTCAAGATCTATAATTCACATCACATGTGAGGGTTTAGAGCTTGAAGTATGAGGTGAAGAAAACAGAGAATGAGAGCTTGAAGAAGATGAGCTCATGTCAAGAAAGAAAATGAGCAAGTGAAAAATATTACAAGTCAAGAAAGAATGTGTGAAGCATGGCTACTGAAGCATCCATATTTTATCAATAACAAAATGAAGCCATACTTCAATAGTGAAAGAAAAAGAATAAATAAATAAATGAGCCATGCTTCTCACCAGTCCTCATTTTCCACCTCCTTTTCTATTTTCTAAAAATAGAAAATCCATGCCATGCTTCATATAATATATATATATATATATATATATTAATATATATATTATGATGAAAATAATTAGTGAGCTAATATTAGTTAATATCTAATCATATCAAATATAAATATATATCATATTATTAAATCGACACTTGATTTAATAATCCGGTTATATCACATATAACTGACTAATATCATTTATCTGTATATCATATTATCAAATCAACACTTGATTCGATAATCCGGTTATATCGCATATAACCTAATCATACTAAATAACCGCCAGATCAGAATACGGTATCACATACATGTATCTAATCAGGCCCCGCACATATAAACATATGTTCCCTACTTCGTTTCACTTGAACCGGAAAACTTCTGTGTGGGACTCTAAAGACTCGTCAATACGCCAACAGTAGGTGATGATCACATCAGTACCCACAAGGCGTCAGCGGTACTAGCTGGACGTAACGACTATCCAGGTATTGAGCGATTAGAAGATCAACAAGCAAGCTTGTCTAAACTCCCATGAAGCCTATAAATAACACTTACCGTACAGTCCGGTCTATTCGTCAGATATGTCGCATATCGTGTCTGGGGGTGGAATCGTCAGACCCCAATAACTTGATAAGTCATGCTGATGTAAGGCCTATAACGGTACTATAAACTACTGATAACACTTACCAGTAAATCTCATCAATAGCCCTGGTCAGGGACTTCCAGTTATAGCCAATCGAGCATAGCGCAACATCAACTCCCAATACCGGGAGAGACGAAATCCCTCCAATCGCTCATTGCCTCCATATGACTCGGGACTGTACCCAAAATCCACATGTTTGCATGACTCCTTTAAGCCGTGGTAGGGTGGAAATCAAAGCACAGTGGGAGCCACACAAGACTCTATGACGATCTCGGGTCTATAAACTAACCTATACCAGTGTCATCAGAGAACTGCTATCTGACAATAGGTATAGTACTAACTAGGAGTTCTCAGCGAGTCCTGTTCGGTGTACCCATACTTTAATGAGCACCTGTGTACAATCTTTGATGTCAAACACCAATGGATATGGGACTGACCATCGCCCCATGCAGGGTCAAGAAACGTACACACTAGTCTACTCTCGAATATCGATGCCCTGTCTCGATATTCCCTCGACTAGGAACAATTGAAGGATGTACTTGTGGACTATCCCAGTACTATGATCCGCATTATAGTCCTGGTAGTCAAGCCTACATCCTAAGGGCTTTATCAACATGTATATGAGAGACAGTATAATAATACTAGTGAACATGTTAAGATAAAGGAAACCAGATAGCATATTATCATGTCGAGCAAGAAAGTCCTCCATATATATGTCCAAGCATCCACTATATCATACAATAATGGCCTCTAAGGCATACATATCACTAACAATCTCCCACTTGCACTAAGGCCAGTTGTTGTAGTATCTCATACCCAACATCCCAGAAAGTCTCTCGATTAGCATCTGGGGGAGGGTCTTGGTGAGTGGATCCGCATAGGATGAACTTGGTTGCTGGAGTAGGTACTAAGTAGAGTGGCGTACCGTACATATGTTCAGCGACATATTTACGATATGATACTCCTCCTAAGTTACCTTATGATATATATCTTGAGATCTTTCTTCTATTCCTTCCGTTGATCTATCCTCATTGATACATGTTGATTGTTCTGGTCGCCATGTCTACGTGAGCCGAGAGGACTGCGATTAAAGACACGGTCAGGGCAGACTTGTCTGGGATGAGGACTGACCAGGGTGACATTCCGGTGACATAGGGACATGTGTTTATCCATATTTAATCGAGCTTCTAATGTTGAATCAAGTTTCTTCAGGATCCGCACCAGAGGGTCGGGTCATTACTGGAGATCAGCTGGACTTGAGGCGTGATGTGTTCCAAAGATCGTGGTGTTGCGCACTGTTCAGACAGTGGTACCAATCATTGCTGAGGTTATCGAGGTGTTTCTTCCAGAGCTCATGAAGTTAAAGGTTGCCGATATTTACAAGTATAGATGGAACAGAGGGTCGTAGTCATTCAGATAGAAGATGGCTAGGATATTTTAATCCACTGTGGCGCTCCGATGCGAGATTTGGTGAAGTTAATTAGTTTCTTTGATGGGTTCACTCAGACCTAATGTAAGTCGTTCGAGAGAAATCGTATTGTCCGACGAATTGGGACGAGTTCGCGAAGGTGAACTTAGCCAGATTCTTCTACAGAGTATCAGAGATGCCGGATTCGTATTTTTGAGTTGTTGTGAAAGACTTTGAGCTTGGTCATAACTGAGTATGACTTGCAATTCGCGTGATTATCGTGATATGCTCCTTAATTGATTGATATTGGAGAGTAATGGAATAGGAAATTGGTGCGAAGTCTCAGTGGGTAGTTGTTCTTCACCGTCGATATTGAAGATTCGATACGAATGCAGAAGTGCGTATAACCACACTTTCAGAGGAAAATCTTGAGGAGAACACAGTTGTTACGAAGAGAAAATGGATTTAGTAATGAGTGCTGGTTCCGGGCAGGCTGGATAAATGATATCAGCAGGAGACTTGATGGATTCTTTTCCAGTAGTTTATAATAAGTAAGATTGGACCCAGGATCAGTTGTTTGGCGCACACGCAAAGGTTAGAGATTGTCGTCGTCCACATGTTGCGTTGAGAGAGATTGGACTAATTGTCAAGAAGTTGTGATGAGAGGTATCAGCAGTAGGAATGATTGTGTTGTTTCTCCTCCCCGGACGATTATATAAAGAGGCAATGGCATTAGAGATCCGCAAGAAGAACCAGAATTCAGAGACAGAGAACGCTAGACCGGGGCAGAAGGCAAGTAGTAATCCTTGCTCTGCCAGTTCCGGTGTTTAAACACCTTTCGACATGGAAGAAGATATACTTCGATGTCATTTATTTTCGATTTACATTTTTATGATCCAAATATTTCATTTTCAAATGTTGAAAAGGGGACAACTCAATGTCTGTTATTTTGACATATGTATTTTGAGGATTTGAGAGTCACACAATATTTTGTGCACACCGGGTGCACTTGATGAGATTTCTGTGCACAGTGTTTTCACTTTGATTGATGTTTTGTGCACATCAGGTGCACTTGTTTGAGATGTCCGTGCGAGATGACTGCTCTCAATTGGAGTGTCGTGTACACCAGATGCACTAGACCGATATTTTCCGTGCACATTAGTTGCACATGATTAAGAGATTACACACACACACACACTCTCTAGGTATACTCCGTATGAGTTTGTGCACACCAGATGCACATTTTGATGTTTTGTACATCCCGATGCACTTGAGATTTGTTTTGTGCACCCCGATGCACTTGAGATTTGTTTTGTGCACCCTGATGCACTTGAGACTTGTTTTGTGCACTCCGATGCACTGGATATTGATCTTTTGCATTCTAGATGCACTTGGTAATTGCTCCCTGCACATTTGATGCAGTGGATATTGTTTTTGTGCACACTTGTTGCATTTGATGCTGTTTTTTTTGTTTTCATGCACACCGTGAATTGTGGTTGAGATTTGCATGCAAACCCGTTAGGGTTGATTTTGTATTTGTGCTTTGCACTTGAGAGAATATCTTATAGATTTGATTTTTATATTTTCGCTTGGTCGTGTGCTACCGATATTGCACTACGACTATGGCATTGATTATGTACTTTGTATACACAACAATTTTCGTATTTGGAATTTTGAATCATGACTGGCGCAAATCTCATAGCAACTGCTAGCTTTACAGTTATGTGAGTTTTATATCCTTTTGAGTTTTCACGCACACTGTTGCGTTATGTTACGTCTTAGCTCGTGTGGGACTTCGGAGTTCCGTTATATTGAGCGGACTATATATTTTAAAATTTTGGACCCCGGCAAATTATTTTGAATTGAGTTGATAGATTGAGAAAAATGTTTTAAGATGGGGTTTTAATTTAAATTCGGGGAGCGAATTTCTTTAGGGGGAATATTGTAACATTTTGGAAAATTATAAATATTAATTTATAATTTTAAATATGAATATAATAAGTTTACAAAAAATGATAACGCATATGAATTTTGGTATCGGAATTATATCCGTAAAAATATAATTATTTTGGTAAATATGAAGAAAAGTGTGTGATATCATAAAAATAATATATTAATTACTTTAACACGACATGATATTTAATATCAAGATAATGATAATTAAGTGTTAGAATAAGTATTTCATTCTTTTTACATATGAATTTAGATTTTTACATAAAGGGATTTCAATTAAAGGAAAATATTTTTAATTGTTGTATGGTTGGTTATATTATAACCTAGGCTAAACCCTCACCCTCAACACACCTCATCCATGCTCACAATCCTCCACCTCCTTCTTCCACCTTTACACCTCCTCCTTCCACCATGATACCTCCTCCTTTCTCTACACACATTCTCACCCTAATCTTTCTTCTAACTCTTTAGGCAAGGTCTCAATTGAAACCATAGTTCTTCATGCTTTCCCTACCAAATATTCTAAGTATTTTCATATTAAGAAAGAATAAGAGGGTTCCCTCACCAATTGTGTTCACATCATCAAGCTTGATTAACTACAATACTTAGGAACTTCATCATACAATTCTTGAGCTGGTGTTCTCTTGTGAATCATCTCTATAGGTATAATTCTTTCTTTCTTTTCAAATATCAAATCTGTTCAATATCTGTTTTTATGTGCAGTGTTAAAAATATAAACTTTTGTGATATCTGTGAAGGTATAATTGAATCTGGAACCACTAGGTGTAACCACTAGGAAAACTAACAAGACCAAGTATCATGAGACCACTAGGAGACTATACAAAGAGTTTGATCCCCAACTTCCACCATTGATCTGGCGAGATTCATCTTTTGGCCGGCGCCGTCGGGCCACCTAGGGAGTTTTGTGTTGGTTTTTCTTCTGTAGTTTTATTTGGGTATTTTATAAATTACTGTATTGTTTGATTTGTCCCAATATGCATACAGAGAAATCTGGGAATGTTTTAGTAAGGGTTTTATCAAGTTTCCGATTTTTCGATATGAGTTATTCGTATTTCTGTACTGCGACTGAAACATTGACATTCGTACGTTAATTTCAGGGGCGTTTGTTCGTTTTTGGGGTAAGTGAGCTGTAGGTTCTAACCTACGGATGCTTAGCTCGTTGTCTTGGTTTTCGATATGATATTTATATCGATGTGATTTAATTACGATTATAGGTACGATCGTGAAGGTTTCCGAGACGGAGTTGACGGACATTGCAATCGTAGATTCAATGAGCTCGACAAGTTGGTGAGTAGATTTACATCTACGGGGGAAATCGGGTGGATGGCGTATAGCACCCTCACAACCTTATAGCTAAGATAGTTCTCATATTTAGTTAGTTCTTAGTGATTAATTCAAGTTATTGGCATTAATTTTATGTTGCATCTAGTATAGTATTCATGTGAATATAGTGTTATTCATGGTTTGGTGTAGTTGTTTGAGGGATCATGCCGTACTTGAGATGATTTGGAGATTGTGATAATGTGGGTATTGTACGAGAAATCATACCATACTTGTGATGACGAGATTAGCATGCCGAATAACGGCCAAGTTTCCTTTAGACTCATAGAGTAATATTTTATTCCGTTTTAGAACGTAATACTTTTGTGAGCTATACTCTTTTAAAAACTAACGATTCATTTCTTTTTTTAATGATAAAGGACAAGGATGCGATGCCAATTTCCAAAACGAATATTTATTTTAACTTAAGGCAGCTTCCTTATTTCAAAACCAATGTTTCGTTTCATTTTCAAAGGTAATGGTATAGCTCATAGCAAGTAGTTACATTTAATAATTATGCTTATATTTACTTTACTTGTTCGCGATATATTTATCGATATTATACGTTTTCGTGATACGAACACTCTGATAGAACACCGCACAACTATCAATGAGTATTATATTGCACAAGCACATATGCATATGTTACACTACACCTCATTGGTATTGCCATATCACTGTAGGACTGCTATACTACCTAGTGCGTATGTAAATATCGATACAAGTATGATTTATACACTTATAGAACACTAGCACAAATACTAATGATTGCCATACTGCACGAGCACATACGACGCGTATGCTACACTACACATCATTAGTATTGCCATGACACAGTAGAATTGATACGTTTATTTGCTTGTATGGCTTATTTACGTACTTTACCTTATTATCTGTTAAGCATTGCGAATACCAGTACCATGGGTATTCATATTTGATTCTTATGAGTTTTTAGGATGTTTTACTTTTGATGATATATATCAGTGGTATGGGATGCTGTTATATATGTATATATATAATATATCATCAGAATAATCTATGCAAGTATTCTTATTCTTTACTTGATATTTCTGGATACGATGAGTTGACGTCTACCATGAGCTTTATGTTTTCTGATTGTTTTATTCCGAACCGAGTGGGGGAGATATACGGTTTCGGACTTGCTACTTATCTGGGCTGAGTGGGGGAGTATACAGACGGATACATGGTGGACCCGATCGAGACCGAGGGGCAGAAAAGCCGCATTATAGACGGGGAGCCTAGCGAGGACACTCGATACCGGAGATAGAGATGAGCACGGCAGATATCCGGGGGATACTGACCGGGGCTAGATTTGGGCACGGCGGATATCCAGGAGATACTGACCGGGGCCAGGGATGTCGGGTGGCGATCATTTGTTGAGATGGTGTCGACGATATCCGCATTTGCATATCGGTGATGGACACGAGAGATTTGAGGATTTGCGTGTCGGTGATGGACACGAGGGATTTCTGATTTCGGGTGTCGATGCTGGACATCCAGATGTTGATATGTTGCTATCATATGAGATATACAGTTATGTTATGAGTTTTCGTAGCCGACCAGGACTGATCCGGGTGACAGTACCTGCACATTTTCTTATGGGTCATTGCATTTAAAAAGGATTTCATAATCGAGCTATAGTCTCATTATTTTGACGCGTCTGATAAGACACTGGGATCTTTTAAATTGTAAATCTCTTAACACTCTTCACTAAAATAGCAGGACGTATATTTTAAATAAGATACCTATTATATTTCATACTATCACGTCTGCTTTTATGCCATGACATATGTATCCTGTTGCTATTTTAAAGAAGAGGTTTGACATATATATTTTCGGCTGCTTATGGGTTCATACCTATGTTGGATATAGTGCCCTCAGAGTCAATTATTGGATCACAGACACATGATTGCAATGATTGAGGAAGGACCTATGCCGGTAGGACAGTCTTACTCGAGATGATAGTATGCTATCTGGTTTATCTTTATCATCGTGTACTGCTTTAGGTAACCTTACAGGTCACTATTGCACGTTGATAGAGCCCATAGGATTCTTGCTTGACGGCCAGTAGTATGATGACGATCATATACGTGGGAGCTGGGGTCTATAAGCACATCCTTAAAAGGTCCCTAGTCGTGGAAGTTTCGAGACTGGGCATCGATACTCCATTAGTAGACTAGTGTATATAGTCGAGACCCCGACGAGGGGCGGTGGCCGGTCTCACAAGCCATTGGTGTCAGTTGGTTCACCTAACATGTATACAGGTGCTCATTGGATTATGAGTACATCGGACAAGACTCGCCGGGAACATGCTAGTTGGTATTATACCTAACGTCAGATAGCAGTTCCCTGGTGACATGTGTACAGGTTAGTTCATCGACCTGAGATCGTCATTTGTCTCGTGTAAGTTCCCACTGTGCTTTGATTACTACCCTACCATGGTTCAAAGGAGTCGTGCAAACAGGTTTTAGTTGGGTACAGTCCCGAGCCACATGGAGGCAGTGAGCGGATCGGCAGGGGTTTCGTCTCTCCCGGTATTGGGGATGAGATCGCGCTGTGTCTAGGAGAGCCATTACATGAAGTCCTTGGCCAAGGCAGGAGATTTACTGGTAGGTATTCCAGTAGTATCTCAGGGTGTTCTGGGCTACACTCCGACACGACTTGTACCGCTTTTGGGGGTCTGACTTTTACCAACCCCCTAGGCCCGCCATGCGATGCTCATAGACGAACGGACTGGACTGTACGGATATTGTCACTGACAGGCTCAGTAGGGTGTCAGGATGAGTTCGCTCATCGACCTCCCTTTTGGTCAATACCTGGTAGCCCGTTACGTACGGCTAATACCTTTGACGTGCTAGTGGTTAAATCCACAGCCAAAGTATTGACGAGTCTTTAGAGTCCCCCACAGACAGTTTCTCAAGTTTCGGGCGAAACGATATAGAAGTCGTATGATATATGGCAGGGTCCGATCATATACGTGCGGTAGTGCACGGATCATGATCGGGCGGATCATACTAGTGGGCTTTTGTTTAAGCCGGATCCTAATATTAGATTTGTTGGATTACTTTAGTCTCGTCGTATTCGCATTCGGTCGGAATGCGGATGCAGGTATGTATATACAGGTGAGGGGTATCCTTGTGATCCGTCATGAGTTTATTTTAGATGTTGCCGTATCTTTTTATTGTTGCAAACATTTGGATTAATGTTTGTAAATGGAAATTGTGAGCTATATGTCATGATAAGAAGCATTTATTGTGACACATGCACAAGTGGTGACTCATGGTCTCTTTCTTTGTGCATGCGCCACATAATGTGATAAATTTGTATTGAAATGATAAGGAGAGAGAGAAAGGCAACCATATGGTTGTAGTTTGCTCTTGTATTATTCTTGATCTCATTCATACTCTCATTATCATTTTTCCATCACAAAAGAAAAGGAAAAGGGAGAGAAAGCCTTCTCTTCTTCTTCTTCCTCTAGTTCACTATGTTCCATGAATGGCAACACCTTCAACCTCCATCCAAGCAATGGATGCAAGAGACAAAGTGATCACAAATATTTTCTACAACACCTTGGACATGTCGGCTAGCACACTTCATGCCCGAGTTGCTTCGGATGAAGCGGGAGCCCGTAAAAAGACTCGTAGATGTGTTGCCCTTTCCGATGAGGAGATCAAAACCGGAGTTGCCGCAGGGAGCTTGGGATGGTGGCCAAAGACCGAAAGACACGGATCGATCGGTATAACCTTTCTATCTGTTCTCTAAATAGCAAGTTGTAGGTTAATGGTTCGATCCGGGTTTTAAGCATACGATAGCGCCGGTTTAAAGTTTGAAAAAGTTTTCATTTCCGCATTTTGGCCTCGGAATGACGGCCGGGACGCTACCGTAGACTTACAACCTAGATACAGGTCAATTGCATATGATATATTCCATTTTTAGTTCATGTGATAGATAGAGTTGCATTGTGATATATATGCATATCATATATTATATTAGTACATGATATAATAATACTATACTTATGACATTAGGTATCGTTGTGCATTTCGATTTCTACCTTGTGATGTGCTTTTATTCACTGAGTTGGCAACTCACCCCCGTTGTGCCACAATTTCTTGCAGGTTTTACCACTCGGATTATCGGCGGATTGCGGCACACCCTTCTTCTCAGGGATTGCTTTAGCAGGTGGGCTATTGTTGTTCATACCCACACTTGTATATTTATATAGTCTTGTATCTAGTAAAACTCCATCGACTTAGAACTTGCATATTATGGACATAGAAGTGAGACTTAGAATGGTGTGTTTATAGGCGTCGTACTAATTGGAGTTGACCTTTTCATATTGTTGATTCATTTCGCTTTTCTTTTTTTTCTCTATTGTACGTCGTATATTGTTTGCTTGGTTGCTCCGCCGTTTGGGTATGGAAGATAAATTCCGTTGGGATGCTATTTTTATTGTTATACTGTATCGGGTTTTATGAAAAATTTAGAAAGGAGGTGCTGTCGAATTTTAAAATGTCAGAGATGTTTTTCAGACATACTTAGTTAGACTTAAATGTTTATTTTAAACTTATCTCATCTGATGACTATTTCAAACTTCACATCCAATGTTTTCAAAAAGGGTTTAGATTCCGGGTTTCGGCTTACTTGAACCGCGCCGACGTCTTTAGATGTCACGTGATTTAAGTGCCGGTCACGTGCCACATTCGGGTCGTGACAGCAACTCAGCTAGTCTTGTCGCATTGATATGACCTAGTCTATAATGCCATAAGAAGACTTCGTTCATTTCTGAACTGATTCTCTTGTGTGTGTTCTGTATACTTATAACTGTAGTTTGATTTAGAACGTATATACCGTTATACAACGTACCATACCTAATCAACACTTGATTTAGGAAAACATTCACAATATTTTTGGTACGAAATAACAGTCGCTCAGAATCATTATATTACCAATTGGTAACACTAGGTGATATTCGCCAACTGATTTGGCTGCAACAATTACACCATTCCCTACTACTAGAAACATATCACCCTTTCCCAATTCTCTACCAATCTTTAGCCCATGTAATAAATTACATACGTGGGATCCTGATCCGGTATCCAATACCGAGGACAAAGAGCAAACTGAGAAACAGTTCTCGGTTACGAACACACCCGAAGACGATGCATCAACATGCTTATTCTTCGTTTGAGTGGCGTGGGAATCCTAATATTTCCCTATTCCTTGCTCAGACTTATGACAATCATAGGATAGAGTGGAACCTAGCCCAGTATAATAAGTAGGTTCGGTCAATATATTCATATTATTATCTTGATTAAGGGGTGTCATTGGTTGCTACCAGGAGAGAGTGAAGGATAATCACTTTGTGTGCTCTCTTTGCAAGATTAGATTGGTTATTAGTTTATTTAATCAGGACGGCTCCCGCTGTTTTTATCAAATCTTCCTTCAAACCCTAAAATGTAAGATTAGCCGGGATTAATTACACCCTCCAAGTTCGCCAATCGGTCAGCCAGTCAGGTATTGGTACTCCGAGTCAGTTTCCCCATGCTTTCGCATGGAACTAATTAAATAACTTCGTTTCTGCAGGGGCATCACTCCGTTAACACCTTTCTTAGACACCTAATGGATCGGCTAATTGTAAAGTGGAAAACAATCTCAGGAGTAACACTTACTCGCAGTGGGTATCGGGATCCAACTATTATATAGAAGGTATGCAATCTCATTGCAAATTTCAACACTTGAAATTCCCAATAATAGTTTTTACCCCTAACTTCCTATGACCTTGACGGAGGTCAACAAACCATAGGTCACTAGTTAAGTTCAACCCGTTCATTTCTTGATTGAATTAAATCCACCCACACGACCCTTGACGGAGGTCAACAAGGCCGTACGACTACCCTAATCCAATCGCATCACATGTGGCAGATAAGCACGAATCAGATACCGCACACTATGCCTTGACAGAGGTCAACAACGCAGAAAGAATACTAAATAGTACTTATCTGAAATGACGGAGGGCTACGGCTGGTTTTTAAGAAAACGTTTAACGTAATGAACTTGATATTGTTGTAGAATCTAGTGATTTTGAAAAGGAGTGGTTTAAGCTTCGCTTTTAAAATCGAGTAGTTTTTAAAAACAAACCGAATAGCTTTTACTAGCTTTAGCTAAAGAGGTCACTCCCGGTGAAGGGATCTCGGCTCTTTCCTCATCGAATGAGTTGCTGGATATCAATCAAGGAATACCACTATGCAAAGCAAGAACTACAGAAACTATGATGATAAACAAAGTGGGTTGTAGCATTTGCTAGTTTTGCTAAAGAGGTCACTCCCGGTGAAGGGATCTCGGCTCTTTCCTAGCTTTTACTAGATTTAGCTAAAGAGGTCACTCCCGGTGAAGGGATCTCGGCTCTTTCCTCATCGAATGAGTTGCTGGATATCAATCAAGGAATACCACTATGCAAAGCAAGAACTACAGAAACTATGATGATAAACAAAGTGGGTTGTAGCATTTGCTAGTTTTGCTAAAGAGGTCACTCCCGGTGAAGGGATCTCGGCTCTTTCCTCATCGAATGAGGTGCTGGATATTCATCAAGGAATACAACTATGCAAAGCAAGAACTAGAGCGACTTTTTTTAAAAACTATTTGATTCTACAACATCTTTAGGTTTCTTTTCTTTTCATTAATCTCATTAATGAAGTCCTATCATTTAATGTTTCCTAAACATCACAGAAAAAGAAACGAAAATAGAACGCACGCTTATGCCATCCGCATTCGCCACGGGGTCCCATTATGCACCGTTAGGTTACTTAACTAACGGTAGAGCGGGGGCTAGACTAGCGCGAGTGCAAAACATAAGCAACGTTTATTATATATATCATATATGTATAGCATTCGTCTCATGCAGTTATATTATCACATCACAGAACCAAGCAGCAGAAGTCAACATATGAAATATTGGATATACTAGGAGGTCCGTGTTTTAAATTAAGCCAATAATAAAAAACACATATTCCTGTAGTGATGAATAGCCAAACCCACATCACTAGACCCCTACGAGAGCGGCAAGCAACCCTGCCAATTCTAGAGTTAGGAGACCCAGTCTCAACTCCTCGAGACGGTCTCCCACTGAACTCCAGAACCTGGTTACTTGTGCTCCCCGCCTTAGATCTATTCTAATGCGGAAAAGTAAATAATATACATCAGTGGTGACATCATCCTCAACCCGGAAGTGTCCCAATAAAAGAATATTACATACAAATTTTATATGATTGAAAATTGAAAAACTCTCATCTCACATAAAAACTCATAGCTATTCATTCACGACGATCCAATATAACATATCACAGCAACACATAACAACACATGTCATCAACGTAAGTAAATAAGCGTATCCCAAATTCTGTTGACATATAGCAACGAGATTTGGGATACCCCACATATTACACTTACAGTCTCAGAAAAGAAATGAAAAACTACAATAATTAGAATTCGTATATCCTTAGACATCATAAACCCGGAATATCTTATATTCCGGATTTCATGCCTAACTTATAAACTTTTCATTTTAGTCTCAAATTGAAAACACTTTTCAATAAGCTGTCAGATAATTCAATAAGATTCCCGACTAAGTGATCGCGTATTATACGCAATTGCGACAGAGTTTTGATCCAAATCAAAACTCCGTGGAAATCGATCAAATGAGACTAAACGACTAGATTTAAAATATACTAACTAGTTTTCACAAAACTAATTATTCTGGATTCTAACAATTGTATCACATATCATCAAGATCTAAACAACGTTAAACATTTTGATCGATTTATCGAACACCAACAAATTCCAGAGATCTCAACAACTTGAGCATCATTAAAAACATCCAGAAAATGCCAAATTTACCAATGGAGCAGCACAGAAAAATTCAACCCATGACTCCACAAAAATGCGGCGGAACCGCGGCCAAACCAGGGTTTAAGTCGCGGTTTCGCGGTGGTTTGAAAAGGTTAGGGGTTCGAATTTTCTGGGGCTCCATAAAAAAGCCTGCATGATTTTCTGCATATTTTTAATCTCGAAAATTTCAACTTTTGAAAAATTCGACAGAAACTTCATATTTTGCGAACTTCAAAAACCGATCGAACACTTTTAACATCGTAAAGACCTATCCTAATGTTCTAGCTTGGCTCTGATACCATGAAAGTGTTTACTAGCACTGCGACATGGTTTAAACGGGCATCACACATGCAATTTTAAAATTTCATGGTGCTAATGAACACTAACCTAGGATCAAACTAGAAGATTAGGGTTTTCTATGATGATATCACAAAAACTAGCTAAGAGAAGAATGCTACAACCTTTGTAGACCGTGTCCTTCTCTTCTAAAGCTCCAGGTTGTAGTCCACGCGACTCCACTAGGCTCCACTTGAGGGTTGAACGAACTTCCTCCGATGAGCTTCGTACCGAAGATGATCCACCCGTAGTCCGCCAATTCAAGCTACCTCTTCACTAAACTCTTTAGTGAAGAAAACACACCACAACAGAGTGCTAATCTAATGCGGGATGGTGAAGTAGTGATGTTGTATGCTCACTAGGTATCTCAAGTTCTATGATTCACATCACATGTGAGGGTTTAGAGCTTGAAGTATGAGTGAAGAAAATGGAGAATGAGAGCTTGAAGAACATGAGCTCATGTCAAGAAAGAACATGAGCAAGTGAAAAATATCATAAGTCAAGAAAGAATGTGTGAAGCACGGCTACTTCTCTTTCTTTCCAATTATTGAAGCATCCATATTTTATCAAAAACAAAATGAAGCCATGCTTCAATAGTGAAAGAAGAAGAATAAACAAATATATGAGCCATGCTTCTCACCACTCCTCATTTTCCACCTCCTTGTCTATTTTCTAAAAATAGAAATCCACGCCATGCTTCATATATATATATATATATCATATATATTAATATATATATTATGATGCAAATAATTAGTGAGCTAATATTAGTTAATATATAATCATATCAAATATAAATATATATCATATTATTAAATCAACACTTGATTTAATAATCCGGTTATATCACATATAACCGACTAATATCATTTATCTGTATATCATATTATCAAATCAATAATTGATTCGATAATCCGGTTATATCGCATAGAACCTAATCGATACCAAATAACCGCCAGATTAGAATACGGTATCACATACATGTATCTAATCAGGCCCCCGCACATATTAACATATGTGCCCTACTTCATTTCATTTGAACCAGAAAACTTCTGTGTGGGACTCTAATGACTCGTCAATACGCCAGCAGTAGGTGATGATTATATTAGTCACTCACAAGCCGTCAGCGGTACTAGCTGGACGTAACGGCTACCCAGGTATTGAGCGATTAGAAGATCAACAAGCAAGCTTGTCCAAACTCCCATGAAACCTATAAGTAACACTTACCGTACAGTTCGGTCTCTTCATCAGATATGTCGCATATCGAGTCTGGGGGTAGAATCGTCATACCCCAATAACTTGATAAGTCATGCTGATCTAAGGCCTATGGTATGAGAAACTATTGATAACACTTACCAATAAATCTCATCAACAGCCCTGGCCAGGGACTTCCAGTTATAGCCAATCGAGCATAGCGCAACATCAACTCCCAGTACCGGGAGAGACGAAACCCCTTCTATCGCTCATTGCCTCCATGTGACTCGGGACTGTACCCAAAATCCACCTGTTTGCATGACTCCTTTGAGCCGTGGTAGGAATGAAATCAAAGCACAGTGGGAGCTACACAAGACTCTATGACGATCTCGGGTCTACAGACTAACCTGTACCAGTGTCACCAGAGAACTGCTATCTGACGATAGGTATAGTACCAACTAGGAGTTCGCGGCGAGTCCTGTTCGGTGTACCCATTCTTTAATGAGCACCTGTGTACAATCTTTGATGTCAAACACCAATGGATATGGGACCGACCATCGCCCCATACAGGGTCAAGAAACGTACACACTAGTCTACTTTGGAATATCGATGCCCTGTTTCGATATTCCCTCGACTAGGAACAATTGAAGGATGTGCTTGTGGACTACCCAGGTCTCAGTAGTTTGATCCACATCATAGTCCTGGTAGTCAAGCTTACATCCGAAAGGCTTTATCAACATGTATATGAGAGATAGTATAATAATACTAGTGAACATGTTAAGATAAAGGAAACTAGATAGTATACTATCATGTCGAGCAAGAAAGTACTCCATATATATGTCCAAGCATCACTATATCATACAATAATTACCTCTAGGGAATACATATCACTAACAATCTCCCACTTACACTAAGGCCAGTTGTTGTAGTATCTCATACCCAATATCCCAGAAAGTCTCTCGATTAGCATCTGGGGGAGGGCCTTGATGAGTGATCCACTGTGTTATCCTCAATGTAAACTCTCCTGACCTTGATCTCCCGGAGATCTACTATCTCCCTGATCAGGTGATACCTCCTGAGAATATGTCTGGATCGCTGATGTGACCAGGGTTCCTAGGCCAGAACCACAACTCCATTGTTATCACAATACACAGGTATTGGATGCTCAATGGTAGGAACTACACCGAGTTCAGCTATGAACTTGTTCATCCAGATAGTAATTTTGGAAGCATTGTTGGTAGCGATGTATTCAGTCTCCATCGTCGAGTCTGCTATGGTATCTAGCTTGGAACTCTTCCAACATACCGTCTCTCCACTGAGGGTGAATACAAAACCCAATACCGACTAACTGTCGTCCTTATCACTCTAGAAGCTCGAATCGGTAAAGGACTCCACCTGGAGTTCACCGTTATTATACACCAAGAACATCTCTTTAGTCTTTCTTAAGTACTTAAGAATGTCCTTTACAGCTGTCCAGTATTTCTCCCCAGGATCTGTTTGATACCTACTCACTACATGTAGTGAGTAAGCTACATCCAGTCTGGTATATAACATCGCATACATGATTGAACCGACTGCTGAAGCATAGGGTATCTCTTGCATGCGAGCCCTCTCCAAATCAGTCTTGGGAGACATCTCTTTGGAGAGAGTGATTTTTGAACAAGAGGGTAAATTACCCTGCTTAGAATCTTCCATACTAAACCTTTTTAGTATGGTGTCTATGTACCTGGATTGGGACAATCCCAACATCCGTTTAGATCTATCTCTATAGATTTATATCCCCAGGATGTAGGAGGCATCACTTAGATCTTTCATGGAGAACTTGTGTGATAAGAAGAGCTTGACTGAGTGTAGTATATGAATATCGTTTCCTATCAAGAGTATGTCATCCACGTACATTACGAGAAAGACAACCTTATTTTATACTACCTTCTTATATATACTTGGTTCATCTATATTTTTGATGAAGTCAAACTCTTTGACAGCTTCATCAAAACAGATGTTCCAGCTCCGCAACGCCTGCTTTAATCCGTAAATTGATTTAAGCAGTTTGCACACGCTTCCGCTGCTCCCACTGTCTACGAAGCCCTCTGGCTGTGTCATGTACACGCTCTCTTCTAAATCACTATTTAGAAAAGCGGTCTTGACGTGCAATATACTAGATTTCATAGTTATGGTATGCAGCAACGGCAAGTAGAATCCTGATGGACTTAAGCATAGCCACTGGAGAAAAGGTTTCATCATAGTCAACACCAGGTCGTTGACGAAAACCTTTTGTTACAAGTCTAGCTTTGAAAGTCTCAACTTTTCCATCTACACCAATTATCTTCTCAAGATCTACTTGTTCCCGATGGGTTTTACCCCTTTAGGAGAAACTTTCAAAGTCCATATTTTGTGGGTGTACATGGATTCCATCTCAGATCGCATATCATCCAGCCATTTCACAGAGTCTCCACTTATGATGGCCTACTCAAAACTAGTTGGTTTATCATCTTTCATGATGCAATCCTCTCTCCCACCATTTATGCGAAAACCGTAGTATCTCTCAGGTGGATGAGGAACCCTACTAGATCTGCGGAGTGGCTGCGGTTCGTCGGGGACTATTGAATCCTCCGGTTCCACCAAATCGTCAGTTATAGTTTGTGTTGCTGGAACTTCTTCCAGTTATACCTCATTGTCACTGGTTTCTTTCACAAAAAAATTCTTTTCTAAAAATATGGTATGTCGAGAAACAAACACCTTTTATTTCTCAGTGTGGTAGAAGATATTCCCTCGCGTTTGTTTGGGATATCCTACAAACTTGCACGGAACTGACCATGCCTTGAGCATGTTAGGATTTTGCTTTTTAACATAGGCCGGACAACCCCATATCTTAACTCGTTTAAGAGATGGTTTCTTCCCATTCCATATCTCATATAGAGTGGTAGGCAACGGATTTGGTCGGAACTCTATTCAATAGAAATGCAGCTATCTCAAGTGCATAACCCCAAAAGGAAATAGGCAACTCAGCATTACTTATCATAGAGCGCACCATATTTAATAGGGTGTGATTCCTCCGCTCCGATACTCCGTTGTGCTGTGGTGTATACGGAGGAGGAAGCTGAAAGAGGATCCCATTCTCTTTTAACTAGTCTCTGAATTCCGTGCTCAAAGTATTCTCCTCCCCGATCATATCGAAGGATTTTATTACTTTCACCTGTCTGGTTCTCAACTTCGTACTTATATTCCTTGAATTTCTCAAAAGATTCAGATTTGTGTTTCAACAGGAACACATGTCCGTATCTTGAGAGATCATCGGTGAATGTAATAAAGTACGAGGAACCATTCCTGGCATGTGTAGACATAGGACCGCATACATCACTATGTATCTTTCCCAAAAGTTCATTAGCTCTATCTCCATGTCCAGTAAATGGAGATTTGGTCATCTTGCCTTTGAGACATGACTGGCAAGTTTCATAAGAAGTAATTCGAACGGATTCAAATATGCATCCTTATGCAACTCTGCCAGTCTTGTCGCATTGATATAACCTAGTCAATAATGCCACAAGAAGACTTCGTTCATTTCTGAACTGATCCTTTTGTGTGTGTTCTGTATACTTATAACTGTAGTTTGATTTAGAACGTATATACCGTTATACAACGTACCATACCCAATCAACACTTGATTTAGGAAAACATTCACAATATTTTTGGTACGAAATAACAGTCGCTCAGAATTATTGTATTACTAGTTGGTAACACTAGGTGATATTCGCTAACTGATTTGGCTGCAACAATTACACCATTCCCTACTACTGGAGACATATCATCATTTCCCAATTCTCTACCAATCTTTAGCCCATATAACAAATTACTTACGTGGGTTCCTGATCCGGTATGGCAGCCGTTATCTTTGCACTTAAGATTTGGCACCATTATCTTTTGGGTAAACGAGTGGATATATACACTGACCACAAGAATCTGAAGTATGTATTTACTCAGAAGGAATTAAATATGCGGCAGAGAAGATGGCTAGAACTCATGGCAGACTTCGACATCAACCTACAATATCATTCTTGGAAGGTGAATGTAGTTTCTGATGCACTTAGCCGTTAGCCATTGGCAATGAATCTCACCGGTCAGTGGAAGCTATAGCAAGAATTGCACAGATTAGCGATCAAAGTAGTTATACCGGGTAACGTATCGTATTTGATAAATTTACAAGTTCAGTCTACTATTATCAATCAGATCAAGGAAACTCAAGCAAATGATGCCAAGCTGCAAAAGATCCGAGAACAGGTAGAAAGTGGACTTCGAACAGACTTCATCATCCATGAAGACGGATCCTTGAGATATGAAAGTAGATTGTGTGTATCACATGGCACAGTTCGAGAAGAGTTGATGAAAGAAGCTCACAGCTCTCCGTACTCAGTACACCCTGGTGGTATCAAAATGTATAAGGATATACGGACAAACTACTGGTGGCATAGAATGAAGCGTGAAGTAGCCAAAAGCGTAATCAAGTGTTTGGTGTGTCAGTAAGTAAAGGCTGAACATCACGAAACCGCTGGTCTATTTCAGCCGTTCCCAATCCCAGAATGCAAATGGCAGCACATCACCATGGACTTCTTGACTGCCCTTCCTCGCAGCACGAAGGGTAACGACGCAGTATGGGTTATTGTGGATCGACTCACCAAGTTGGCAAATTTCATCCCATTTCGAGTTGGCCAATCTACTGAGACGTTAGCAAAGAAATACATGGAGGTAAGTATGAATCGAAAGTAAGATTTAACCTCAAAGTGTACTATTTTTTATACCCATGAACTCATGCATGAGATTGTGAGATTACATGGAGTACCAGTTTGCATCGTCTCCGATCGTGATATCAAATTCCGATCACAGTTTTGGTAGAGTCTGCAAACTAGCCTGGGAATGAGTCTGAACTTCAGCACGGCTTACCATCCACAAACGGACGGACAGTCTGAACGAACAATTCAGATTCTGGAGGACATGCTAAGAGCTTGTATGTTAGACTTCGGAGGTTCATGGGAAAATCACCTACACCTTATGGAGTTTTTATACAACAACAGCTATCAGGCGAATATTGGAATGACACCATTTGCAGCACTCTATGGAAGAAAGTGTCGATCACCACTAAGTTGGGACGACATCAGAGATCGTGAACTCCTTGGACCAGAGATGATCGTGGCAACTGTGGTTGTAGTTCGCACGATCAGGGAAAGAATGCGCATAGCTTAAAATCGACAGAAACATTGGGCTGATGCAAAGCACCGACATCTGGAGTTCCAACCTGGAGACCATATTTTTCTAAAGATCTCTCCAAACAGAGTAGTGATCTGCTTTGGCAAGAGGGGTAAGCTCAGTCCCAGATACATAGGACCATTCGACATACTCGAACGAGTCGGAGAAGTGGCATACCGTTTGGCACTACCACCCTCATTGGAAGGAGTGCACAACGTGTTCCACATATCCCTGCTTCGAAGATATGTGAGCGACCCCAGCCACATCCTTGATCACTCCGAACTCACTGTACAGACTGACCTAACTTGTGAGCAACAACCCGTTGAGATCCTGGACAGAAAAGTAAAGACACATCGGAACAAGGAGGTAAATTTGGTCTGAGTGATGTGGAGAAAAAATTCGCCAAGAGAATCAACGTGGGAACGAGAAGATGACATGCATGCAAAATACCCTTACTTATTTGTAAATTAGTTCCTATGTAAATGTAAATTTCGAGGACGAAATTTTTATAAGTAGGATAGAATGTAACGATTCTGAATTTACTGTACAAAATTTTTCAGTTTAATGTACAGAAAGGAGTTTACAAGCCTGAGTACAATTTATAAGTTAATTTTTGTTTAAGAACAGTAAGAAAAAACTTGTAGCTCACTGGTAAAGCCCTACACTGCTGTGACGTAGCCCCTGTGTTCGAACCCCATCAGACACATTATATTTTTTTTCTGATTTTTCTTTTAAACTTTTTAGAAGCCCAAAATTTTATACATGCAATGCACATAAAAATGAAAAGATAGAGAAAATAAATATGTGCACAATGTTGTAAATACTAGCGTGAACACATGGCACCAATCCACCAGCCCCCTCACCAAATCGACCGGCAGAAACCCTATATTGGCCGGCACTGACTGGCCCCCCCGTAGCCAAATGTCCCCGGGCTTTGCACACTCAACTCTTGGCCTACCCCTAACTCCCATGCACTGTTTGATTTCCCTGCAATCAAACAGAGACTCTCCAATTCACAATTTATTATCATTTTAATGAATTTTAATTCATCTTTTGAATTCCAAAACCCTAATTCCATACTATAAATACTACCCCATACCCTAGCCCTTCATCATTCTGAAAATTATAGCCAAAATTCTCAAAATTTTCTAAGTACGAGAGGAGTACAGGTGGAGTTAAAAAGAGATCAACTTCCAGCAAGGATCGAAGCAAATTCCGGCGACGCCACGGCGACAACCCTCCCTCCTTCTAACTTCTCTTCATATATCTAGCTAGTAAGTCCCTCCCAATCTCTCTTCTTCCTCTTTGAAAGTCTCTTTTCAAAATATATGTCGGAAGTGGAGTTAACACCGACATTTTCTTTTAAACCTTTAAAATTCCATTTTTTTCTTACATATTTTTCATCCATATTCTTACACCATGTTTGTAATCATATAACCAATGCTTAGAATCAATTTTTAATCAAAAATATCATGCAAAATAACTTTAACTTAACTTTTACACTAAAATACCATGAACTTCATATATCTTTCTTTTAGTATTTTTGTTAATTATACCTTTAAAAAACTTCACGGGGTAATGACCCACCCTTCACAAACACACATGGTTCCATAGCACAATAACTCTTCCATGTAGATTTGTGTTTCGAGAAAATATTTCATTAAAATACCATTTACTATAAAAACGGTTTTCTTTGGAATTATATTTTAAAATTCCTTTACAAATAAGCCTCTACAAACCTTTTTAGGGGACCCGCTTGGATGGTGCGGAATATCGCACATTCTTGGGCTAGTAGAGTGTGATACAGACCTCCTCACGGAGTATTTAGTCTCGAAAGGTTTTTAAATACGGTTTTTAAGAAACGCATTTTTCTATTTAAAAAATTAATTTTTTTATAATTATATAAATATTACAAATCCATATATTTTCAAAATATAATAACTTTATATTTTTTTTAAATGAAAGAATTACAAGTTTTATCAAGATACCAACAAAAATCAAGCTTTACAGTAAAATACCATGAACTATCCAAACTAAGCTATTATCACTAAAATACCTTAAATCCCTAAAATTCACATCCATGGAAACCCTAAATAATATAAATAATTTCTCGAGATTATTTTGAAACTATATATTACAAATATTTTTCATAAAACTCCATCGAGTTATATAAAACTATATTTAAGGACTTTAGTAAATATAGATTTAAGCGGGTTCAATTCTCTTGAGCCCCAGGAAGCCGAAGAAAGTGGGTGCTTGCCTATTTAAGGTAGAAAACGTAACGGTGTTATCAATGGTAATTGTCTTAGAAAAAGATACAAATCCTTCCATCCATGTAAAGCAGTTACCGATAACTCCTGAATCTAATTCAAGATCCAAATCTGTTATAAGTGTCTGACTCAAGTCTGAGTCTAAATCAAGCTTGAATCCAAACTCAAACCAGAATCCAATTCAAACATGAATCCAAACTCTAACATGTATACTTGAACCTGGACCTGGATATCAAACCTGAATACAAGACTTGACTTGACCTGACCGAACCATGGCTATAACTTGACATGAATACAAGTTTACATCCTAACCTTGACTACTTGAACAACTTGTATCCATAGTCTCGGCAAGCCAAATAATCTATACAGTACATTACGGGGTTAACGGGATAGATTGGTACGGAATGCATAGCGTGGCACGAGATGATCACTAAAGGACACCTATATGAACTCTCGTGTCGTTTTCCCATGGGTTTTGACAGGGTCTTGTACTATATGTTACCATAGTCCACGGGGTAAGATGAACTTCTCTCGTATACACAAATACCTTCTGTACCAAGCTACAAACAATTACGTTAGAATAGCAAACTTATACTTGTACATATTAACAGTTCAATTCTCATTACTTGCTATATTCCTTTCTTTCTTTTAGGACTTACCGAGCACTAGTTCATTGATGACATTCCTGTCTTTTCTTTCTTTGGAATGTTCGTCAGAAGAACTGGACTCTCTCGAGATCGAACCTAGCCAGGAGGACATGGACCAGCTCACTGCCCAGCAAGACTACTAGCTGTCCTTGTACTTACTTTTCATTTGTATGCCATTGTTTAGACATTGCTTTTTTTATCATTGTACTTTCCTTTACAAAGCAGTTGTATTGTAAAGATGAATATTAATAAAAGTTGCTTCTCATTTTATATCACTTGTCATTCTTGTGCATTTTTACATATATTGCTATTTTACGCTTAACGTATTTATTTTTTAGTAAATACGTTGCGTGCCTGACATGTTTCCATCTTCGTATACTGGGAACCGGGGCGTGACAGAATAGGCCGTCCAACACTTCACGGAATCCGGTAACTTGAGCGCTCCTCCGTAGATCATCCTATACCCCCATACGAGTGCGGCGAGTAGCCCGCAAGTCCGGTCTCAACGCTATGATATGGAGGCACATTTCCCTCTAGAACTCGACTACTCGAGCACTCCTCTACGGGATAATCCTAGTACAGAAAAGAAAAATATACGGTGGTGAAATTGTCACGCCCCGCTTTCCGGTGTACGGCGAAGGGGACGCGACGAGGTCCGCTACGTATATACTTAGAAATACATACGCTAAGCGTATCTAAGCAATATAAAAATAAATCACAAGAGACAAGAGATATAGAAATAACAGCAACTTTATTAATAATATTCTTTTCTACAATGCATGAAAAGTAAATACAACTGAAAAGAAAAGCGATGCCTAAACAATGGCATTAGAGGAAATGAAAATACTGAATAGAACAAGGTACAATGTCTAGAGCTCGGGGTCATCGTGAAACTGATCCAAGTCTTCACCGGTGGGCTCGATCTCTGCCAGGTCCAAAGCACGTGACGACATTCAAAGAAGAAAGAAATACAATGTCGTCAGCGAACAGGTCGCTCGGTAGGTCCCAAAGATAATGAAGAATTAGAAAAGACAGAATAAGAGGTATTTTCTAAAGTAATTGTAAAATATTGTAGAATATTGTGTTAACGCTGTTGTTTGTAGCTTGGTACAGAAGGATGCCAGTGTATACGAGAGGGGTCTCTATATGCTAGAGACCAGGGCAAACGGAATGTACAAAGAACCGTTAAGCCACGGTATAACAGCAACGAAATATAGGTTGTGTCTTAATCTGACCACCTCGTGCCACCTTTAATACCTTCCGTACCAATCTACCCTTAAATCCCGTAGTGTTTTGATATTATTGTAGTATTGTATTGTGTAAGTTGGATGACTGACCAAAACCATGATATCAGTAAACAGATTGTAACTGCATAATCAGGTAAATGGAATAACGGAATAATGGATGTATATCCATGGTTTGATTCAGTCAAGTTGAATAGATTGTTAACTGGATTCTGGAATTCATGTGTTCATATTGAGTTGGAATATTAAAGAATATAGATTGACTTGAATCATATTCAAGTCAGAAATAATCAGACTCAAACCCGAGTCAGATTAAAAGAAATGTAAGTCGAAGTTCTATATTTGTTAGGGTCATTATTGTAATTTATAAAACTTGAGGGGGTTTTATGTAAAAATACTTTTGTATAGTTTTCAAGATACACCTCAAGTATTTATTATTCGTCTTTATAGTTATAATGAACGTGATTTTATTTTGTCTTATTTCTAGTGAAAATATCCTAATTACATAAATAAAGGGATTAATTTGTAATATTGCTTTATTTGAAATTCATGGTATTTTAATGTAACTTTTAATCTTGTAATTTTTTTTTAGAAAAAGTGGGATATTTATATTATAACAAAATAGATCTTTTAATGATAATATACATATATTTATACAAAAATAATTTCAATAAATATTTTATATAAAAATATCATTTTCTTAAGATATCGTATTTTAAACCTTTCGAGACCGAATGCTCCTTGCGGAGGTCTGAATCTCGCACTACTAAGCCCGAGGGTGCACGATAAACCGTACTATCCCTAACGAGTTCCCCAAAGATGGGTTGTAGTGGCGCTTTGCAAAGATTTAATAAATACTAATCATTTAAAAATCGGTTTTATAAAGATAAGGTATTTATTTGAAAAAGGGTGTAAATTTCCGTATTTTAGATTCTAGGGTTTCCTAAGCCAACTAGCCTATTTCTAAATGGTCTAAACGACAAGTCATTAGAAATCTCAAATCGCCTCTTCACCGCCAATTGTGGCCAGGTAAGCGCCAGGTGAGTGGGAGGCTCTCCACTACAAGTAGTGGCCCTAATTAAGTAACCACTCGCCTTAGACACATTTGCCTAGACACCACAAAATCAGGTTTAGATAAACAATCGATGTCCACAACTTATCGTATTTCCTATTAAAAGATATTGTTTTAAAATTGTATATAACTTAGAACTTTTAGAAAAAGTTTTATAAAGAAAATGGTATTTTAGTGTAAAATCTTGTTATGTCGTATTCTAAATTTTCAAGGTAGCGTGTTATGATTACATATGAGTGAGTGAGGAGGTAGGTCATTACCTCGTGATCTATGTTAAGGTATAGCAATGTTAAATGGTTAAATGTGATAAACTAAACTTGGTGGCATTTAAGTGAAAGAATACGATATATTGCAAAAGCTATCATTTCATGTGTGAAAACTTGTTTAAATTAATTTTTAAGTGATTAGTAGTCAACAAGAAGATGTTTAAGCATTATGGAATTAGTGATAAGTGATATTTGATAGAAAACCGAATCGGAAATCGGGTTGTTCCGATTTCCGTCGGGTTTATAAAGTCGTATTATTATGAAGGAAAAGAAAGGTAGAAAAGGGAAACTTACGGGTTTGGACAACGCTAGAGAGTGAGAGGAAGGTAGTGGGTTTGCCGGTGCGTCGAATCGTCGTTGATAGGTCCTAGCACGATCACCGGGATTTCGCCGTCGATTTCGTCAGCGCTTCGCCTTTCGCTCGTTTTCTAACGTACCAAGTTCTCTTGGAATTTTGGGAGAGTGGACTTAGAAAAAGTGATGAGAGGGTATAGGGTATGGGGGGTTTATATAGGGTTAGGCTAGGGTTAGGGTTTTTAATAAAAAATATAAAAATATATAAAATTCATTAAAAATTCATTAAACCTAGGAGTAAAAGGGATTTATTGGGCAAATTAAAACCGATCCAAGTATAATAAGTGTGCAGGAGGGTTGACCAAGTCAAGGCCCAACTTTTCTCAGTTGGTGACTCAGCCGTCCGGCCAAGTCCGGCCGGCGGCGCCGGACCGAGTCGGCCGGTTCGCCGGCCGGCGGCGCCGAGTCAGGTCGAGTCACACCACCAGATGCCGGGGAATCTTCGGGGGTATTTATTGGTATATTTACTTTTTCATGTCCAGTACATATTTTGTGAGTTATGGCCTTTTGACTGTTGACTTCCAAAAGAAATTAAAACAAAATAAATACAAAAATAATGCGGGGCAGGGGATTTGAACTCTGGTTGCTTGGTTCAGCAGTGCAAGGTATTACCAATGAGCTACAAGCTCCTTCTTGTAATTATGGAGTGAAATAAATACTTAAAGAGATATCAGCCGCAATAAATACTCCAAGTATACATTGAATTTAAATCAATTCTTTGTACATTAAAAATGGAGTTGTTACAGTCTACCCTCCTTACAAAAATTTCGTCCTCGAAATTTACAACTTTTATTTGAGGACTAGTTTACAAAGAGGTGTGGATATCTAATACGCATTTCATCCTCCCTTTCCCAAGTAGACTCTCCTGGAGTTTCTTTCCTCCACATCACTCGAACCAAGTTAACTTCATTGTTCCGAAGTGTCTTCACTTTCCTGTCCAGGATCTCCACGGGCCGTTGCTCACAAGACAAATCGGGCTGTATAGTGAACTCAGAATGATCGAGAACATGGCTGGGGTCACTCACATACTTTTTGAGTTAGGATATGTGGAACACATTATGCACTCCTTCCAATGAGGGTGGAAGCGCTAAGCGGTATGCCACTTCACCGACTCGTTCGAGCATGTCGAATGGTCCAATGTATCTCGGATTCAACTTACCCCGTCTTCCAAATCGGATCACTCCGCGGTTCGGAGATATCTTCAGGAATACGTGATCTCCTGGCTGGAACTCCAAGTGTCGTCTCTTTGCATCAGCCCAGTGCTTCTGTCGATCTTGGGCTATGCGCATCCTTTCCCTGATAGTACGAACCACATCAACAGTTGCTACTATCATCTCTGGTCCAAGAAGTTCCCTATCTCCGATGTCGTCCCAACTTAATGGCGATCGACACTTCCTTCCATACAATGCTGCAAAAGGTGCCATTCCTATACTTGCTTGGTAGCTGTTGTTGTACGAAAACTCCACAAGATGTAGGTGATCTTCCCACGATCCTTTGAAGTATAGCATACATGCTCTGAGCATATCCTCCAAGATCTGAATAGTTCATTCCGACTGACCATCTGTTTATGGATGATAAGCTGTGCTGAAATTCAGACTGGTTCCCAAGCTTGCTTGCAGACTCTGCCAAAATTGCGATCGGAACCTGGTGTCACGATCGGAAACAATGCAGACCAGTACTCTATGAAGTCTCACAATTTCCTCCATGTACTTCTTCGCTAGTGTCTCAGTTGATTGGCCAACTCAAAATGGGATGAAGTGAGCCGACTTTGTGAGTCGATCCACGATGACCCATACGGCATCGTTACCCTTCGTGCTACGAGGAAGAGCAGTCACAAAATCCATCATGATATGTTGCCACTTCCATTCTGGGATTGGTAACGGTTGAAGTAATTCAGCAGTCCTGTGATGTTCAGCCTTTACTTGCTGACACACCAAGCATTTTGAGACGCTTCTGGCTACTTCACGCTTCATTCCATGCCACCAATAATTCTGACATAGATCTTTGTACATTTTGGTACCTCCAGGGTGTACTAAATAGGGAGAGCTGTGAGCTTCTTTCATTAACTCTTCCCGAACAGGACCTTTTGGTACACACAATCTGCTGCCGTATCTCAAAGATTCGTCTTCATGGATGATGAAGTTTGTTCTGAGTCCATTCTCCACTTGTTCTCTGATCTTTTGCAACTTAGCATCACTTGCTTGAGCTGCTTTGATCTGATTGACAATGGTTAATTGAACTTGTAAATTCATCAAACTTGAAGCATTACCTGGCATGACTACTTCAATCTCCATCTGATGCAAGTCTTGTTGAAGCTACCACTGAGCGTTGAGATTCATTGATAATGGTTGGCGACTAAGAGCATCATGTACTACATTCACCTTCCCTGGGTGATATTGCAAGTTGATGTCAAAGTCCGCCATGAGTTCTAACCATTTTCTCTGCCGCATATTCAACTCCTTCTGAGTAAACACGTACTTCAGGCTCTTATGATCTGTGTAGATGTTCACTCGTTCACCAAGTAGATAATGACGCCAAATCTTGAGAGCAAAGATAACGGCTGCCAACTCCAGATCATGCGTCGGATAATTGCGCTCGTAAATCTTCAGTTGTCTTGAAGCATAAGCCATAACTTTACCGTGCTAATGTAGAACACATCCTAATCCCTTACCGGATGCATCGCAATGCACTTCGAATCCTCCAGATTGATCCGGTATGACGAGAATAGGTGCTGATGTCAACCTTGACTCAAGTTCTACGAAAGCTTGTTCGCATGCTTCTGACCACACAAATTCTTCATCTTTACGTGTGAGCTTGGTCAGGGGTGTTGCTATCTTCGAAAAGCCTTCAATAAACCTTCTGTAATATCCAGCTATACCCAAGAAACTTCGAATATCCTTCACTGACTTTGATGTAGGCCATTCGCTAACTGCCGAAACTTTCGCTGGATCCACAAAGATTCCTTCTCCTGATACGATATGTCCAAGAAAACCAACTTGATCTAGCCAAAACTCGCACTTGCTGTACTTGGCATAAAGCTGATGTTGTCGCAGAGTTTCTAGGACAATTCGTAGGTGTTCTGCATGTTCTTTCCGACTCTTAGAATATACCAGGATGTCGTCGATGAAGATGACAACAAACCTGTCTAGATACTCCCGGAAAACTTGATTCATAAGGTTCATGAATATTGCGGGTGCGTTGGTCACTCCAAATGGCATCACTAGAAATTCGTAATGTCCATAGCGAGTTCTGAAAGCTGTTTTATGAATATCAGCTTCCTTGACCTTTACTTGATGATAACCTGAACAAAAATCTAATTTAGAGAAAACACAAGATCCACTTAGCTGATCGAATAAATCATCGATGCGCGGGAGTGGATACTTGTTCTTTATAGTGACTTCATTCAAGGCTCTATAATCGATGCACATTCTGTATGACCTTCCTTCTTCTTCACAAGTAGTACAGGTGATCCCCAACTTGAAGTGCTGGGACGAATCCATCCTTTTGCCAGTAATTCGTCCAACTGTGTTCGGACTTCCTTCAAACCTTCCGGACTTAAACGATAGGGTGCTTTGATCACCGGTTGTGCTCCTGGTACTAAATCAATACTGAATTCAAGAGCTCGATCGGAAGGCAAACCTGATATATCGTTAGGAAATACATCGTCGAACTCTCGAACCACATCTGGTCTTGATTCTTCCTCCGCTTGAGCTGCTGCAACTACTGTTTCTCTTGGCTTCGCTTTGTAGGTACTTGGCTTCAGTGTACGGTCTCCGCTTTTGAAATAGAAGACCGGATAGTCTGGGATCTCGAATACTACCCTTCTTTTACAACAGTCGATGGTAGCATAAAAAGTTCCAAGCCAATCCATTCCTAGAACCACATCGAAGTTCGGTATGTCCAGCACTTTGAAGTCAGCATAAAACTCTCGACTACAGACGACGACTGGACACAAGCCGTATCCCATAGTTGCCTTTAGTACGCCATTTCCTGAACAGACATTTCAGCTGGATACAAGCGGTGAAACTGGAATCGCATGGGTTCGAACAAACCGTTGCGACATAAAGCAGTGTGATGCTCCAGTATCAAACAGTGCAAGTGCAGGGATTGAGGATACTAAGATTGTACCTAAGGTATGTGGGATTTGTTTTAGGTATAGAAAGTATGTAACTAAGTAGTAGAATAGAAAAAGCAAAGTTTGAAAAGAAAAGTTTACCAGTGATGACTTGGCCAGTGGCCTCAGCTTCTTCCACAGACATCGTGAAAGCCTGGCGTCTTGGTACATTCCTCCTGGCCTGAGGAGCATTCCTCGGAACGTTCCTTTGAGCTTGATGGAACTGATGAGGAGGTGGTGAAGCTTGTGGTCCTCTGGATGGTGCAGGTAGTGCAGGTCTGGGAGCAGGTGCCTGAAGAGCTGGTCGCTGCGGATAAGTAATTGCTGGCCTAGGTGCAGCAACTGGGTTCTGTCTTTGGGGACAAGACCCAATATCGTGAGTAGCTGAGCCGCAGACTAAGCAAAGGCGGTTGGCTCGACGGCAGTCCTTCATCATATGTCCAGTTCTCTTGTAGTAGGTGCAAAAGGCTGGGCTGGGACGATGGGTTGGTACTCCGGGTCGCCTTGGCACGAAAAGTGGCTTGGACGAGGCTCCACCTGCCATCTAGTTGGCAGGGCGTTTGACTCCGGTAGGCTGAGGTCTGCCCTTTGCTTTTATCACTGCCTCATAACTGCGGGCAGCTTCCAGAGCATCCTCATGAGTCAAAAATTTTCCCGTGGCTAGAGCAGCCTGAATCTCCGTGTCCAGTCCTTGTTGAAAGCGACGGGCTCTGATCTCGTCCGTCGGTATCAAGTGTGCCACGAATCTGTTTAAGGATTGTGTTAGCTGTGTAGTATGTGATATTTAAAAATTGAACTATTGTGATATATCTTACCGGCTTAACATGGGGAATTCAGCGTCGTAATCATCTACTGATTTGTCCCACATTGAACCCTGTTGTAGATGAATGAACTGCTGCTCCATTGCAAACCTGGCAGTCACAGGGAAGTATTTCGCGTCGATCTTCTAGCGAAAAGTCTTCCATTCAATCGGCTGTACCAGACGGCTTTCTTCCGCCTTCCACCAATTGCTAGCATTATCCGTGAGTTGTAGCTTCGCCACACGGACCCAAGCGATGTCTGGCACTTGAGCTGGTGCCAGATCGTCTTCGATGCTTTGTACTCATTCCTCAGCTTCAAGTGGGCTTCCTTTACCAGAGAACTACTTGGGGTGTAAAGCCCTGAATTGCTTTACTCCTGGTGCGTCGGTCTCGGGACGGTTCAGAAGTTGTTGCTGTCCCTCAAGAAGGCTGCGAATCGCCTCAAGTAGCACTGTTTGCTCGGTGGGTAGCACAGGAACAGCTGGTGCCAGAGGTAGTGCTGGAGGTGTGTTGTTGACATTGGTGCTGGTGTTGTTCGGGGAATCCATAACCTTGAAGAAAAATTTGGGTTAGAACAGATTCAAATACATGAAATGATAAGATTCAAGGAATAGAAATTTGTAAGATTCAAGAAACATGAATTGTAAAGAATGTTTTAGTTGCCGGTTCTTATGTTATATTGCTTAGATTGTTCACGCAGACCAGAACTGCATGATAGGGATTCATACAGCTCTGACCTGCATGGGCCACCAACAAAACCTGTCACGCCCCGCTTCCCGGTGTACGGCGAAGGGGACGCGACGAGGTCCGCTACGTATATACTTAGAAGTACATACACTAAGCGTATCTAAGCAATATAAAAATAAATCACAAGAGACAAGAGATATAGAAATAACAGCAACTTTATTAATAACATTTTTTTGTACAATGCATGAAAAGTAAATACAACTGAAAAGAAAAGCGATGCCTAAACAATGGCATAACAGGAAATGAAAATACTGAATAGAACAAGGTACAATGTCTAGAGCTCGGGGTCTTCGTGAAACTAATCCAAGTCTTCACCGGTGGGCTCGATCTCTGTCGGGTCCAAAGCACCTGACGACATTCAAAGAAGAAAGAAATAGAATGTCGTCAGCGAACAGGTCGCTCGGTAAGTCCCAAAGATAATGAAGAATTAGAAAAGACAGAATAAGAGGTATTTTCTAAAGTAATTGTAAAATATTATAGAATATTGTGTTAACGCTATTGTTTGTAGCATGGTACAGAAGAATGCCAGTGTATACGAGAGGGGTCTTTATATGCTAGAGACCAGGGCAAACGGAATGTACAAGGAACCATTAAGCCACGGTACAACAGCAACGGAATATAGGTTAGATGTCTTAATCTGACCACCTCGTGCCACCTTTAACACCTTCCGTACCAATCTACCCCTTAAACCCCGTAGTGTTTTGATATTATTGTAGTATTGTATTGTGTAAGTTGGATGACTGACCAAAACCATGATATCAGTAAACAGATTGTAACTGCATAATCAGGTAAATGGAATAACGGAATAATAGATGTATATCCATAGTTTGATTCAGTCAAGTTGAATAGATTGTTAACAGGATTCTGGAATTCATGTGTTCATATAGAGTTGGAATATTAAAGAATATAGATTGACTTGAATCATATTCAAGTCAGAAATAATCAGACTCAAACCCGAGTCAGACTAAAAGAAATGTAAGTCGAAGTTCTATATTTGTTAGGGTCATTATTGTAATTTATAAAACTTGAGGGGGTTTTATGTAAAAATACTTTTGTATAGTTTTCAAGATACACCTCAAGTATTTATTATTCGTCTTTATAGTTATAATGAACGTGATTTTATTTTGTCTTATTTCTAGTGAAAATATCCTAATTACATAAATAAAGGGATTAATTTGTAATATTGCTTTATTTGAAATTCATGGTATTTTAATGTAACTTTTAATCTTGTAATTTTTTTTAGAAAAAGTGGGATATTTATATTATAACAAAATAGATCTTTTAATGATAATATACATATATTTATACAAAAATAATTTCAATAAATATTTTATATAAAAATATCATTTTCTTAAGATATCGTATTTTAAACCTTTCGAGACCGAATGCTCCTTGCGGAGGTCTGAATCTCGCACTACTAAGCCCGAGAGTGCACGATAAACCGTACTATCCCTAACGAGTTCCTCAAAGGTGGGTTTAGTGGCGCTTTGCAAAGATTTAATAAATACTAATCATTTAGAAAACGGTTTTATAAAGATAAGGTATTTATTTGAAAAAGGGTGTAAATTTCTGTATTTTAGATTCTAGGGTTTCCTATTTCTAAATGGTCTAAACGACAAGTCATTAGAAAACTCAAATCGCCTCTTCACCGCCAATTGTGGCCAGGTAAGTGCCAGGTGAGTGGGAGGCTCTCCACTACAAGTAGTGGCCCTAATTAAGTAACCACTCGCCTTAGACACACTTGTCTAGACACCACAAAGTCAGGTTTAGATAAACGATCGATGTCCACAACTTATCGTATTTCCTATTAAAATATATTGTTTTAAAATTGTATATAACTTAGAACTTTTAGAAAAAGTTTTATAAAGAAAATGGTATTTTAGTGTAAAATCTTGTTTTGTCGTATTCTAAATTTTCAAGGTAGCGTGTTATGATTACATATGAGTGAGTAAGGAGGTAGGTCATTACCTCGTGATCTATGTTAAGGTATAGCAATGTTAAAGGGTTAAATGTGATAAACTAAACTTGGTGGTATTTAAGTGAAATAATACGATATATTGCAAAAGCTATCATTTCATGTGTGAAAACTTGTTCAAATTAATTTTTAAGTGATTAGTAGTCAATATGAAGATGTTTAAGCATTATGGAATTAGTGATAAGTGAGATTTGATAGAAAACCGAATCGGAAATCGGGTTGTTCCGATTTCAGTCGGGTTTATAAAGTCGTATTATTATGAAGGAAAAGTAAGGTAGAAAATGAGAACTTACGGATTTGGATAACGCTAGAGTGTGAGAGGAAGGTAGTGGGTTTGCCGGTGCGTCGAATCGTCGTTGATAGGTCCTAGCACGATCACCGGGATTTCGCCGTCGATTTTGTCAGCGCTTTGCCATTCGCTCGTTTTCTAACGTACCAAGTTCTCTTGGAATTTTGGAAGAGTGGACTTAGAAAAAGTGATGAGAGGGTGGAGGGTATGGGGGGTTTATATAGGGTTAGGGTTTTTAATAAAAAATATAAAAATATATAAAATTCATTAAAAATTCATTAAACCTAGGAGTAAAAGGAATTTATTGGGCAAATTAAAACCGATCCAGATATAATAAGTGTGCAGGAGGGTTGACCAAGTCAAGGCCCAACTTTTCTCAGTTGGTGACTCTGTTAGTGTTTATGCCCTAGAAGGCCATTACTGTATCATACTAGTTTGTATATTACTTAATGGAAGCTTGGGATATTCACATGTATATAACAGTCTTGCTAAACATGGTAGTATGCTACTTGGTTTTTTCTATCTTAATATGTGAGTATACGTATTGATAGAGCTCTTAGGATCTTGCTTGACTACCAGCGTTGTGATGGCAGTCACGCTAGTGGGGGCTGGGTAGTCTACAAGCACATCCTTATTCAGGTCCCTAGTCGTTGGATTATCGAGACAGAGCATCGATACTCCGGAGTAGACTAGTGTGTACGCTTCTCATCCCAGTTGGGGAGATGGTCTGTCTCACAGCCGTCAGTACGTCGTACTGGAGATAGTATACAGGTGCTCGTTAGGTTACGGGTACACCGGACAGGACTCACAGGGAACTGTTGGTTGGTTTTATACCAGTCGTCAGTGAACAGTTCCCAGATGACATGAGTACAGCATAGTCCGCAGACTTGACACTGCTACTTCGCCTCGAGTGTGTCCCACTGTTCTTAGATTGCTACCCTACCACGGCTCAAAGGAGTCGTGCAAACAGATAGCAGTTGGGTGCAGCCCCGAGCACTTGGAGGCAGTGGCGGTTAGACAGGATTCGTCTCTTCCGGTATTGGGAGTTGATATCGTGCTGTGTCAGAGAGCCATTACGCAAAGTCCCTGGCCAGGGAAAGCGAGATTTGCTGGTAGGTTCCAGTAGTTTCTCAGGGTGTAATGGGCTTCCCTCCGACACGACTTATACCGCTATTAGGGGACTGACGCTTGCCGCCCCCTAGGCCCGATATGCGATAGTCTTGGACGAACGGACCGGACTGTATGGAGATTGTCACATCAGACTCAGTAGGAGTTCGGATGAGTTCCCTCATCGGCCTTCTTATCGACATCTACCTGGGGACCGTTACGTACAGCTAGTGCCGCTTGCGGTCTGTGGTTAAACCCACTGCCAGCGTAGTAGTCGAGTCTCTAGAGTCCCACACAGAGAGTTTCCCTACTCCAGGCGAAACGATATAGAGGTCGTATGGTTTTATGACAAGGGTTCGGACGCATACGTGCGTTTACGCGCGTACAACTTTCGGACAGTTTTTACCAGTCGGCTTTGGTTTAAGCCAGTTACTGGTATCCGGTTATTGGATTTATACAGTCTAAAGTTTTTCCGTATTTTTGCGGAAAGGAGGGGCGTTCTCGTAATTGTGCGAGAAGCTTCTAGAAGGTGGTGACTGAGGAGGTTTAGGTGGCATATGCAATGAATGTGATTAGTGAGTCATATGGATGATTCATCCATGTCATTAATGCATGATAAATGCTTAATGACTCATGGAGTGAATCATCACTAGATATTATCAAGCATGGTTGCTAAATTCATTTCTTATTCTTTTCTTGATAAAAGAAATGCTTGATATATATTATCATAACTCATTATTCTCACTTCATTATTATCCTCACCTTCTCTCTCCTCAAGCTCTCCCTCTTCAAACCCTAATCCTCCCCTCTCATGTGCTGAGTACAAGGATTAGTTAGACTACTTAATCCATAACCCTCTCTATATTTCACCTAGCTTCTTTGATTAGCACTTAAAGAAGTTTAGTTGCCTCAAGTTTAGAGGCTAAGCTTGGAGTAAAGCTCTCGGGTGGATCGTCTACTACTTCGAGAAGGCCGAGGAGGAGGTGGAGTTCGCAAAGACGAAGGACACGATTCGTTAGGTATAATCCCTAAACATAGTAGCATAGAAACTCTATGTTTTAAGTTAGTTATCGTTTAGCTTCGATTCTAGCGGTTAGTCGATGTTTGTTCACTAAACAAGTTCGTTTTTAAAAATTCCGCCTCTCTACAAGTATTGGGGTGTTGTACATCGACTTACAGTGGTATCAGAGCCTCGCTAAACAATAAATAACTTACTTGCAAATTTATATGAATTTCGAACGGAAAAAACGAAACCGGAAAAGCCCGAAATCATGGTTTTCTGTCGAATTTTAAATGAAGTCCTAAAATTTTTCAGGGAGGTTCAGAAAGCTTAAAAGGACAGTATAAGAACACCCAAGAAATTTGGGCCACTGAATCTCCTAAAAGACCGCGGAACCGCGGCAGATCGCACTGATCCGCCGTGCTTCCGCCGCCGAGTTAGCGATTCAGGAACCCAAATTTCCTGTGTTGCTTCTCTGTGATATTTGGTATTTTCTGGAATATTTAATTTTTGCTCAGGTTTCAGATTTGCAGAGCAGTATTGGAGCAAAATTAAAAGTGTTTAATCGATCGAAATTATACAGTATTTGCTTGTTGGATTATATCTGTGATTGTATAATGTGTTCGTAAACCCCCCCAACTGCTAGTATGTCAGTTGGCAGGGGGTTGCACATTTCTGAAATGGATTTTATCTGTTTGTGCATATGAACTGTGTTGGACTGTTGTGATGTATAGCCGGGGTTATGTGATGGGTTATCATTTAATTCATTTGATGTAAATGTAATTTGTTGTAATATTATTTTGCGGGGCACATCCAGGTTGCGGTTGTAGCCACCGTTGTATTATTTCATTTTACTGTTTTTGCTCCTAGAACAGACCCAAGGTGGGGTGCACAAACTGCCGGACGGGTAGTTTGCCGCACCCGTAGGGGTCGTGGGTGGGGTAATGGCTATTCATCACAACTGTGTAATCCGTATTTTGTTGCAGGCTCAAAACAAACACGGATTGCTTGCAAATCCAATTAAGTTCATTTGTGATCTGGAATGAATATCATTGCGTTAGACGAATGTAAAATATCTATATATATGATAGCTATTTTAGACGTCACTTATGTTTTACACCCGCGCTAGCCCATCCCCCGCTCTGTCGTTAGTTAAGTAACCTAACGGGTGATGACGAGACCCAGTGACGAATGCGGATGGCATAAGAGGACGTCATATTTTCGTTGTTCTCTGCAATGATAGGTTAATGATGGGACGCATTATCTATAATGCAAAGAAAATAAACCAAAGTTTTAATCGTTGGAATAATTTAAAAGAAACCACTCGGTTAATTTTAAAAACAGATATTTTTAAATGCGGAGCTTTAACCACTCCTTTTAAAAAGCTATCAAGTTCCTTCGGTTATATCAAGTTCACTACGTTCACGGTTTCGCCAAAACCATTCATAGCCCTCCGTCATTTCATCTGGGTATTCAGTAGTATTCAAGCTATGTATTTTGACCAACGTCAAGGCATAGTGTTTGGTAGCTGCTGGATATTTATTTGTTGCATAGATAGATGAGTTAGTTTGGGACAGTCGTATGATCATTTTGGCCAACGTCAAGGATATGTACGGATGGGTTCAAATTAACAAGATAATGATGGGTAGAACTTGACATGTGACTTATGATATTTTGACCAACGCCAAGGTCATAAGAGCATAGGGCAAAAATGAATATCGGGAATTTCTAAAGAAACTGAAATTTGCAAAGAGATGCATACCATTTTGAGTTTGATAAATGTTGGTAGCATTCCTACAACATTATCATACGATGATATTTGGATCCCGATCCTACAGTGAGTATATGCTACTTATCAGGATATTCGTCACTTAACGATCAATGCTATAAACCTAGTAGGTGTCCAGAAAGGTGTCAGCGGGGTTACGCCCCCAGAGAAAAGAGGTTATTTAATTAAGGAACTTCGCGAAAGCGTTGGAAAACCTCCCTCGAAGTATCGACACTGGCCTGGCTGAACGGTTAAGAAAGTATTGTACAGTGAGAATAGTCCTGGCTAATTCTTCTTTTATGGTTTGAGGAAGGATTCGAGAAACAGTGGGAGCCATCCAGTTTAGATAAACTAAAAACCACTCTAAACTTGCAAGAGCATCATGCTAAAGAGTTTTCTTCTCTCTCTCCTAATTGCAGCGACCCTGAAAATGACTGGACTTAAGTTACTTTTAGAGAAAAATATACTGACAGGGCCAAACTATAAAGATTGGTTGCGGAATGTCAAAATGGCTTTGACCTATGACAAATTGGGGTACGTCCTCACCGCTACGGCACCTGCTGTCCCTGGTCCCAAATCCAGTAATGCGGATAAGGAAATCCGCAAAACCTGGGATTTAGATTGCGCGAAAGCCAAGTGTATCGTGCTTGCCTCGATGAACAATGAACATCAGAGGAGGCACGAGAATATGGAACTAGATGCCATATTTCTCCATTCAAAGGAACTTTATGGAGAGCAATTTCGTATAGCAAGATACGAGACCTCAAAGAACTTGTTTCGAGCGAGGTTGGCTGTCGGGTCATCGGTAGGAGAACATGTCCTAAAGATGATCGGCTATATAGAAGAGCTCGCAGACCTTGGGACGACTTTGGATAATGAGCTCTATACAGATCTTATTCTCCAGTCCCTTCCTTCCACCTACGCCCAGTTTATCCTGAACTTCAACATTCAAAGAAAAGAAGTTGAACTTCCGGAACTCCTGAACATGTTAAGGAGTGCAGAGGGCACTTTGCAGAAAGTAAGGGAAACACCCGCTATGTTTGTTGGCGGTTCATCTTCTTCCGGGTCCAAGGCTAGGGCCAAAGGAAGGAAGAAGAAGGTCGTCCCCAGACCTAGAGGAGGTGTTAGTAAGGTGGGAGGGAAGGGAAAGAAAAAGTTTGCGGTACCGGTAGTTGGCCAGGATGAGTGCTTCCATTGTCACAGGAAAGGGCACTGGAAGAAGGATTGCAAGGCATGGAACGCCAAGAACCAGGAACTGAAGCAAGCTGTGGCTTCGACTTCAGGTGTGTTTGTAATTGAGAATTGTCTGTCGATCAACTCTACTTCCTGGGTATTGGATACCGGATCAGGATCTCATATTTGCAATTCATTGCAGGCACTGAGAAACCGTAGAGTGCTGAAGGAAGGTGATATGACCCTAAAGGTTGCTAACGGAGCTAGCGTGGGAGCTGCGTCCGTCGGGGATTATCACCTAGGATTGACGAGTGGACACATTTTGGTTGTACATAACTGTTATTTTGTACCAAGCTTAACTTGTAATATCATATCAGTTTCCTTGTTATCAAATAAAGGTTATGATTTCACGTTTGTAAGAGATGTTGTTAACATCCACCTTAATCATGATTTGATTGGGTCAGGTACACTAAATAACGGTATATATGTTTTAAACCAACTCCAAATTTTCAATGTCCAGAACACACTAAAAAGAAAATCTCCAGATTTAAATAAAGCTTTCTTATGGCATTGTAGACTGGGTCACATCAATGAGAGAAGGTTGACTAAGTTGCATAGAGATGGATATTTGGACTCGTTCGAATATCAAACTTATGACACTTGTCAATCTTGTCTCAAAATAAAGATGACAAAGACTCCATTTACTGGACAAGGAGTAAGAGTGAGAGAGCTCTTAGGACTCATACACAGCGATGTATGCGGTCCAATGTCTACACATGCAAGAGGTGGTTTTTCCTATTTCATTACTTTCACGGATGATTACTCAAGATACGGATTCATTTATCTGATGAAACATAAATCCGAGGCTTTTGAGAAATTCCAAGAGTATAAGAATGAAGTAGAAAACCAAACCGGCAAAAGTATCAAGACACTAAGATCTGATCGAGGTGGTGAATACTTGAGTGCCGAGTTCCTAGGTTACCTAAAAGAGAAAGGAATTCTCTCTCAGCTTACTCCTCCATACACTCCACAGCATAACGGTGTATCGGAGAGACGGAATCGAACCCTATTGGATATGGTACGATCCATGATGAGTAATGCCGAGTTACCGCGATCTTTCTGGGGTTATGCGCTAGAATCAGCGGCTTATCTTTTGAACATGGTACCTACCAAGACTGTGCCTACCACGCCATATCAGATGTGGAGTAGGAAGAAACCCTATCTTCAGTATCTGAAAATATGGGGATGTCCAGCTTTTGTCAAAAAGCAGCATGTGGACAAGCTCGAGGCACGATCAGTAAAGTGTAAGTTTGTGGGATATCCAAAGAACTCCAAGGGGTATCTATTCTATTACGCAGAGGAACAAAAGGTGTTTGTTTCTCGTAATGCCCATTTTCTGGAATATCAGTTTTTAGAAAAGGAAATAAGTGGGAGCGAAATAGAACTGGAAGAAATTCCAGAACCACAAACTACTACTGAAAGTTTGGTAGAACCGGAAGTTCAAGAAGAACAGGACATTCCCGTACCCCTCCGCAGGAGTAGTAGGCCATCTCATCCGCCTGAGAGATACTACGGTTTTCTCATAGATGGGGATAGAGAGGATTGCATTATAGATGATGATGAACCTACTGACTTCCAGCAGGCTATCCAGAGCGGCGACTCGGTACGATGGCTAGATGCAATGCGGACCGAAATGGAGTCCATGTACACCAACAAAGTATGGACTTTGGACTTTGCTCCAGATGGGGTAAAACCCATAGGATGCAAATGGATCTTCAAGAAAAAGATTGGTGTAGATAGACAGGTGGAAACCTATAAGGCTAGACTTGTTGCAAAGGGTTTTCGTCAAAGACCTGGTTTGGACTATGACGAAACTTTTTCTCCAGTGGCTATGCTCAAATCCATTCGGGTCCTTCTTGCTATTGCTGCCTTCCATGATTATGAAATCTGGCAGATGGACGTAAAGACGGCTTTTCTGAATGGAAATTTAGAAGAGAGCGTCTATATGGATCAGCCAGAGGGTTTCAATCAGAGTGGGAGCAGCGGGAAAGTATGCAAGCTGCTTAAGTCCATTTATGGACTAAAGCAGGCATCGCGGAGTTGGAATATCTGTTTTGATGAGACAGTCAAAGAATATGACTTTATCAAAAATCCAGATGAACCGTGCATATATAGTAAAGTTGTAGCTAGAAGTGTCGTATTCCTCGTCTTGTACGTGGATGACATTCTATTGATAGGAAATGACATTCCTATGCTACAATCTGTCAAAGGATTCTTGTCACACAGGTTCTCCATGAAAGACCTGGGTGATGCCTCTTACATTCTGGGGATCCGGATCTATCGTGATAGATCCAAGAGGATGTTGGGACTTTCGCAGTCCAGGTATATCGACACTGTACTGAAAAGATTCAGTATGGAAGATTCTAAGCGCGGTAATCTACCGGCTTGTCACGGAATCACCCTCTCCAAAGAGATGTCTCCCAAGACTGATTTGGAAAGGGAACACATGTCTATTATACCCTACGCTTCTGCGGTAGGCTCTATAATGTATGCGATGTTGTGTACCAGACCAGATGTAGCTTACGCACTGAGCGTGGTAAGCCGGTATCAATCAGACCCAGGGGAGAAGCACTGGATAGCAGTAAAGAACATTCTCAAGTACCTGAGAAGGACTAAGGAGATGTTCTTGGTTTACGGCGGAAAAGACCTCAGGTTGGAGGCCTTTGCTGATTCCGGCTTCCAGAGTGATAAGGACGATTCCAAGTCCATGTCGGGTTATGTCTTTACCCTCAATGGAGGGGCGGTGTGCTGGAAGAGCTCCAAGCAGGACACCGTTGCTGACTCGACGATGGAAGCGGAGTATATAGCTGCTTGCGATGCCGCAAAAGAAGCAGTCTGGATGAAGAAGTTCCTAACAGAACTTCAGGTGGTTCCTACCATAGTTGATCCAATACCTCTGTATTGCGACAACAACGGAGCTATAGCTTTAGCGAAGGAACCAAGGTCCCATCAGAAGTCCAGACACATCTTGAGGCGGTATCACCTGATCAGGGAGATCATTGATCGTCAGGAGATCGAGGTTCGGAGAGTTGCTTCTGAAGAGAACATTGCTGATCCATTCACGAAGGCCCTACCTCAGATTCAGTTCGAAAGGCTACTCGAGATCATTGGTCTTCGATATGCCAGTACATGGCCCTAGTGCAAGTGGGAGATTATTAGTGTTTATGCCCTAGAAGGCCATTATTGTATCATACTAGTTTGTATATTACTTAATGGAAGCTTGGGATATTCACATGTATATAACAGTCTTGCTAAACATGGTAGTATGCTACTTGGTTTTTTCTATCTTAATATGTGAGTATACGTATTGATAGAGCTCTTAGGATCTTGCTTGACTACCAGCGTTGTGATGGCAGTCACACTAGTGGGGGCTGGGTAGTCTACAAGCACATCCTTATTCAGGTCCCTAGTCGTTGGATTATCGAGACAGAGCATCGATACTCCAGAGTAGACTAGTGTGTACGCTTCTCATCCCAGTTGGGGAAATGGTCTGTCCCACAGCCGTCAGTACGTCGTACTGGAGATAGTATACAGGTGCTCGTTAGGTTACGGGTACACCGGACATGACTCACAGGGAACTGTTGGTTGGTTTTATACCAGTCGTCAGTGAACAGTTCCCAGGTGACATGAGTACAGCATAGTCCGCAGACTTGACACTGCTACTTCGCCTCGAGTGTGTCCCACTGTTCTTAGATTGCTACCCTACCACGGCTCAAAGGAGTCGTGCAAACAGATAGCAGTTGGGTGCAGTCCCGAGCACTTGGAGGCAGTGGCGGTTAGACAGGATTCGTCTCTCCCGGTATTGGGAGTTGATATCGCGCTGTGTCAGAGAGCCATTACGCAAAGTCCCTGGCCAGGGCAAGCGAGATTTGCTGGTAGGTTCCAGTAGTTTCTCAGGGTGTAATGGGCTTCCCTCCGACACGACTTATACCGCTATTAGGGGACTGACGCTTGCCGCCCCCTAGGCCCGATATGCGATAGTCTTGGACGAACGGACCGGACTGTATGGAGATTGTCACATCAGACTCAGTAGGAGTTCGGATGAGTTCCCTCATCGGCCTTCTTATCGACATCTACCTGGGGACCGTTACGTACAGCTAGTGCCGCTTGCGGTCTGTGGTTAAACCCACTGCCAGCGTAGTAGTCGAGTCTCTAGAGTCCCACACAGAGAGTTTCCCTACTCCAGGAGAAACGATATAGAGGTCGTATGGTTTTACGACAAGGGTTCGGACGCATACGTGCGTTTACGCGCGTACGACTTTCGGACAGTTTTTACCAGTCGGCTTTGGTTTAAGCCAGTTACTGGTATCCGGTTATTGGATTTATACAGTCTAAAGTTTTTCCGTATTTTTGCGGAAAGGAGGGGCGTTCTCGTAATTGCGCGAGAAGCTTCTAGAAGGTGGTGACTAAGGATGTTTAGGTGGCATATGCAATGAATGTGATTAGTGAGTCATATGGATGATTCATCCATGTCATTAATGCATGATAAATGCTTAATGACTCATGGAGTGAATCATCACTAGATATTATCAAGCATGGTTGCTAAATTCATTTCTTATTCTTTTCTTGATAAAAGAAATGCTTGATATATATTATCATAACTCATTATTCTCACTTCATTATTATCCTCACCTTCTCTCTCCTCAAGCTCTCCCTCTTCAAACCCTAATCCTCCTCTCTCATGTGTTGAGTACAAGGATTAGTTAGACTACTTAATCCATAACCCTCTCTATATTTCACCTAGCTTCTTTGATTAGCACTTAAAGAATTTTAGTTGCCTCAAGTTTAGAGGCTAAGCTTGGAGTAAAGCTCTCGGGTGGATCGTCTACTACTTCGAGAAGGCCGAGGAGGAAGTGGAGTTCGCAAAGACGAAGGACACGATTCGTTAGGTATAATCCCTAAACATAGTAGCATAGAAACTCTATGTTTTAAGTTAGTTATCGTTTAGCTTCGATTCTAGCGGTTAGTCGATGTTTGTTCACTAAATAAGTTTGTTTTTGAAAATTCCGCCTCCCCACAAGTATTGGGGTGTTGTACATCGACTTACAGACTCGGCCGTCCGGCCAAGTCCGGCCGGCGGCGCCGGACCGAGTCGGCCGGTTCGCCGGCCGGCGGCGCCGAGTTAGGCCGAGTCACACCACCAGAGGCCGGGGAATCTTCGGGGGTACTTATTGGTATATTTACTTTTTCATGTTCAGTACATATTTTGTGAGTTATGGCCTTTTGACTGTTGACTTCCAAAAGAAATTAAAACAAAATAAATACAAAAATAATGTGGGGCAGGGGATTTGAACTCTGGTTGCTTGGTTCAGCAGTGCAAGGTATTACCAATGAGCTACAAGCTCGTTCTTGTAATTATGGAGTGAAATAAATACTTAAAGAGATATCAGCCGCAATAAATACTCCAAGTATACATTGAATTTAAATCAATTCTTTGTACATTAAAAATGGAGTTGTTACAGAAATCGACCTCAACCCGGCCGTTCCCCAATAAAAGAATAAACAACAAGATAGAAACAGCGGTCCACATGTCGGACGATCGCCCCGCAATAATGAATTTACAAATGAATCAAAACTGTACTACAAATAATGCACAATAGACTATCCATCAAGACAATCCGTCAAAACCATCTCAAAGATATCATAACAAACACCATCGATAAACAAGATACGTACAACCCCTTCTAATCGACGTATAGCGATTAGAAGACGTTAAACAACACATGTACGCATCACAGAAGTAAGTAAAGAAAACCACGACATTATAATTCCGCGCACAATTAGCAAACGAAACCAATTTCCAAAACCATGAAAATTCGGTGAGCTAAAGTTCCAAAAACGAGCGTTTTAAGCCAATCCGGGAATTGAAACGAAATCGAAATCTGCCCAAATTTTTGCGGAGGCGAAGGGGAAAATATTAACTATCGACTGGTGTAACAACCCTAACTTTCTATACAAAATTTTCTCAAAAATACAGAAAGAAACACCTTAGCCTGAGCACAAGTTATAAATTAAATTTGCTTTTGAACAGCAAGAGACAACTTATAGCTCAGTGGTAAAACCTTGCACTGCTGTGACGTAGCCCCTGTGATCGAATCCCCCCAGCCACATTATCTTTTTATTAAACTTTCTCTTAATCTTTTGGAAGCCCAAGGGTTTGCATGTGCACTACATGTAAAATAATAATTTACAGATAAAACAAACACGGGCACCGGGGTATACCAAGAGATAAAGACACGTGGCCCCAATCCAGAGCCCCACCCTCAGAAATGGACCGGCAAGATTTCATGATGGGCCGGCACCGCCGGGTCAATATGGGTAAAATGCATTTTTTTTGTGCCTTAACACCCCTTGGACTCCCCCCATTAACCCCGTCTGTTTAATTTCCCTGCACATTAACAGAGAAATTAAAATGATGCATTTATCCAAATTTTGATGCATTTTTAATTCATTCTTCATCACCTCAAAACCCTAATTTTCCCTATAAATACTACAGTCCATTTCATCCCTCCTCACTAAGAATTTCATTACAAAAATTCTCAAGTCCTTATAGTGTGCAAGTGGAGTTAGCAAAGGGTGGATTTCCGGCGAAATTCCGAGGAGATTCGGGCGATGAAACGACGACCCGACACCTTTCCTAGCTTCCCCCTTCTCCCCTCTAACGTTGTAGCCAGTAAGTCCCCTCTCCCCCTGTCATCTTCTATTCTAAAAACTTTCATTTCTAAAACCCGACAGAAGCGGAGTTAATCCGACTTCCGATTCGGTTTTTCTTTAAAAATTCATTTTTTCTTAAACAATAAAATAACATACTCTCATATATTGTGTAACAAACATTAAAAAACACATTAAAATAAGTTTCATCTCAAAAGAATCATTTATGCAACTTTTATTGTATTTTTACGGTAAAATACCTCATACTTTATTTTCGACACAAATCAACATAATACTTGTATTACCTTAAGATAACTCACGAGGTAATGACCTATCTCATCACAACATACATCTTTGACATAGCACGATGAAAGTTTGGGAATTTTAGTTATGGGATTATACAACATTACAAATAAATACCATCAACTTGCAAAACCATTTCTTTAAAAAGTGTATTAATCAATTCCTTACAATTACGCCTCTACAACCCATTTTTGGGGACCCCGTTCGGTATGGTGCAGATTATCGCACATCCTCAGGCCTAGTAGAACGAGATGCAGACCTCCGAAGGGAGCATTCGATCTCGATGGAATTTTATTGTATTTTTCTTTAGTAAATGAGATTTCTACAAAAATAAATAAAATTTATTTTTATTATATATATATATATAACTATTATCAAAATATCTATTTTAATTATATTATATAAATATTCCAAAATTTCTAAATCAAAGAAATCACCATTACAGGAAAATACCATTACAATTCAATGCAAAATACCGATATTTCAATAAAATACCTTATACTATGAAAACTAGGTTCTACTCAATAGAAATTTCATTTTTATAAAATATACATCTATGAAAACCCTAAAGACGATAATTAAATAATTGAGATGTATTTTGAAATTATATCAAAATTATTTTTACATAAAACCTCCTCAAGTTATACTAAATTACAACAAGGACCTTAGTAAATATAGGTTTAAGTGGGACCAATTCTCTTGAGCCTCAGGAAGCCGGAGAATGTGGGTGTTTGCCTATCTAAGGTAAACAATCTAACAAACGGTGTTATCAATACGGTAATTGTCTTGGAAAAAGACACAAATCCTGCCGTCCATGTGCAGCAGTTACCAATAATATCAAAACTAATTCATGATTTCAAGTTCTTTTCAAAGTGTCTGACTCAGACTGAGTCTCAATTTAATCAATCTGACTTGAATATGATTCAATTATAAACTACAATACAACATGAATACATGATTCTGTCTATTCAATCTATATCAATATATATTAACTGAACTGAACCAAGGATATACTCCGTCTACATGACTCTCCATTTATATCCATTCTGTTTACTGATATCATGGTTTCGGCAAGTCATCCATCTATATAACAACATAATACAATCAATACAAAAGACATCGTGGGGTTTATAAAAGGATAGATTGGTACGGAATGTGTTAAAAGTGGCACGAGACTGTAACCTTAATACACCCAATCTGAATATCCATTTCCGTTGTACCGTGGCTGAACGGTTCCTTATACTCCGTATACCTTAGTCTCCGAAATAGTGGGACTCCTCTCGTATACACTGGCATATTCTGTAACAAGATATAAACAACAATGTTAACATTATAATCAAATATTACTATTCATATTCTTTTTCTGTCTATTCTATCTCTACTCATCTTTGAGACTTACCGAGCGATTGTTTGCTGAAGACATTCCTTTCTTCTTTCTTTGGAATGTTGTCAGGTGATTCGGACGCATTAGAGACCGAGCCTAGTACTGAGGATCTGCAGCAGTTTGCTTTTGACCCGGAGCTTTAGATACTTGTACATATTTATTTCATTTCAGTTATGCCATTATTTAGACATCGCTTTCTATTCATGTATTTACATTTCAGTTGTACCAGTAAAAAAATGTTTAATAAATAAAGTTGTTGTTCATTTATATTCCTGTCTCTTGTGTATTTTTACTTTATATTGCTTAGATACGCTTAGCGTATTTACTTCTGAGTAAATACATAGCGGTCTCGCCGCGTCCTCTCCCCGTATACCGGGAGCGGGGCGTGACAGGTTTTGTTGGCGGCCCATGCAGGTCAGGTCTGTATGGACATGCAGGTCAGTGCTACATGGACATGCGGGTCAATTCTGCATGAAGTTCTAAGCAATATAACACAAGAATCAGCAACTAAAAACATTCTTTACATATTCCTTGAATCTTTCAATTTTATATATCTTGACTCTGTCCTAACCCAAATTTTTCTTTCAAGATTATGGATTCTCCAAACAACACCAGTACCAATTTCAACAACACACCACCACCTCTACTGATTACACCTACCGTCACTGCTCCAATCAATGAGCAGACGGTATTACTTGAGGCGATCCGCAGCCTTCTGGAGGGATAGCAGCAGCAGACTGCTATCTTAATGAACCATCCAGAAGCGGAAGCACCTGGGGTAAAGCAATTCCGGGCTTTGTGTTCATCATAGAAAACTGCAATTTAATACCGCTCATTCATTATTTATTTTGTGATATATCGGTACTATTAATCAGTGTCTGCTCAGTAATTACAAATTACAGGTGTTCATGATAAAATACTAAAAACACACTCAATATCACGGATATAGCGTTTGGGAGCCGACACTGCAATCAGAACAGAAAACCGACCGATATTCAAAGAGCTCTTTTACAATAAACATGTGTGCACACAATTTTGGTCCAACACAACATAAGTGTGCACATAGCTCTTTGATGAATTGGACCATGGTGGGGCTGCCCATGGCACTAGTGGGCACATGTGAGTTGATGTGTGTTAAATTTATAAAGGTGTGATGTGAAAGAAAGCATCAAATTTCCCTCCAATTCTACTGAGTGCAAATCAGGGTTATTTAGAGAAATCAAACAACACCAGAAGAATAGTGGAGAGCACACATGACTACCACTCCAAGACGAGCCTCATTGCTCGGATTTGGACCGGCGAGAACCCCACAATATCCGGTGCCGCCGGTCCCCCTAGCTCCTTTTCCCCCCATTTTTCTTCTGGCACTTTATAGGCATCACTTCATCCATTTTATATTGTTTGTTTATTTTATTTTGGTGCCTATAAATACCAGAACAGATTAGAGCCAAGGGGGAAAGGTATATACCTTCTTTTTTCATTTTTTTTAGTTTTGGTTTAGCTTGAGAGTTGAGTGGACTTCAACTTGGTTTCTTCTTCTTCTTCACTCTTGAAGCTTTCTTTTGAGAGCTTCATTATGGAAGTTGAACAAGTTACCAATATCCTGTACCTAAACTTTTTCAAGTGTTAATAATATTGTTATTGTTTTGTTTACTTGCTTCTTTTGCTTATTGCTTTTCTTTTCATTATGTATAACTAATTTCTTTGGTTGTGGTTATTGTGAGGATGTGAGATGAAAGGTTTTGCCTTCCTCCTCCTCTTGTTCATGTTTAATGTGCTTATAATTATGATTCTAACTTAAGAATTTTTTCATGTATTGATGTGATATGGTATTTTGAAACCATGGTTACTTTGTAACATCTTCATATACCATACTCACTCCCTTTTCTCCATTTCACAATGTTTAAGTTAAAATCAATTTGGTATTAAATTTGCTAAGTTAGATACGGTATTTTGTGACCAAGTGCTTGACAAACCCTCGGTTTTCATATACCCTATACTATCACAAACAGTTAGCAAAGTTAACACTAAAACTAATTGCTCTCACTCGCTACTTTGTGTTTTTGATGTTGATGTATGCTTGTTAACCCTTATGCTTAGCGTTGATACCTCAAGCTTGGACATACAAACGATAAGTGAACAAAATGGACTCGTTTCGTGTTTTGCGTCAAATATCGGTATTTTGATGATTTGTGCTCCGCAACCGCCTTCACAAGTCATGCTTCACGCCGGGATCGACACAAGGACGGACAACTAATGAACAAGGGAGCGTCGAAGGAATCGTCGCGATTCAACCATCCGAGCCAAAGCCACGGCCATTTCTTTCTTAACTTGTTTTCTTTGTTTTCATATTCTTTAGTTTTGTGACAAACCAACCAATTCATTATTTGTTGAACCTTAAACAACAACACCTGATACACAATTCCCTTTTGATCGACCCGTACTTGCCGACTTGCTACAACGCGTCGTGCACTTGCGGTTTATAAATTTTAAAACGAGACCGAGCTCGCGTGCGCATCCATTTCCTTAAAATGATTCCATTTCCAAAACATACGCGTTTGCGCCGGCGGGTAAAGTCCCAACACTTTGCACCCTAAGCAATTCTCGAGAAAAGAGAGCCCTTTGGAAGCTGAGCAATGGGCTCAGAGTATTAAGGATGACCTGGCAGCGGCACAAGTGTCAGAGATCACTTGGGTTCGAGTTGCGAAGCTGCAGCTCACTGACAACGCCCGAGTCTGGCGGAAGGCGGAAGAAAACCGTCTTGAACAACCTATCGAATAGAGGACTTTTCACGACATATTTGATGTGAAATACTTCCCAGAGACTGCTCGATTTGACATGGAGCAGCAGTTTATCCATCTACAACAGGTTTCGATGTGGACCAAGTCCGTAGATGAGTATGATGCTGAGTTTACCATACTCAGTAAGTAAGATATGTCTCAATGTTCGATTTTTAATATCACATATTACACAGCTAACACAATAACTTAACAGGTTCGCGACACATTTGATACTAACTGCTGAGATAAGATCTAGAAGATTTCAGCAAGGGTTAGATTCGGAAATCCAAGCTGATTTAGCTACAGGGGATTTCCTAACCCACGAGATGGCCCTGAAAGCTACTGATCGCACGTTTTTTGCGTGTCGGATGTTCAAATTTCTAAAGTATAACCGCGATCAGGACGGTGTCGCTATGCAGCTAGCCGGTTGAGCACGGGTCGATCCACAGGGAGATGGTTGTATGTCCGTTCGAGTTTTAGACGAGTCAATAAAGAATTTGTATGTGTTTGTTCAAACTAACCTATGTGTTTTATATGCAAGTATGAAGTTGTTAAGAAAAAGATACAAAATTGTAAGCTAAAGAAATCCGTACTCAAAACCTTTGAGCCGAGACTTGACCAATTGAAGCTAGAGCAATCGGCAACAACGTGGATTAGGGGATTTAAGCGCGGTATTCGTGGAATCCGGCTTATTTACCTTTGTCCTTCCGTTCTTGTCTCTTGCTTTCGCCTCTGGCCAAACCGAACGCAACCGGTCGCGGTTAGGAATCACCGTTACCTTGGTAGGGTAGGGTGCCTAACGGAGCGCTTGCGTAACGTTTGGGCGGAGTTCAATGGAAAATAACGGGAAAAGGAAATGAGCAAAGAAACATTAACTTACAATACCGTATTTATTCTTAACAACGATAATTACAATCATTCACAAAAAGAACCAAAAAGAGAGAACAAAAAGAACAAGGAAAAGAAAAGATTACAAGTAAGTAAGGGCATGGAATTTAAAGTGCAAGAAAGTAAGACATGAATGTAAAGCAAGTAATAAAAAGCAAGAAAGAAATAAGCAAGAAAGTAATTACAAGAATATAGAACTCAAGACAAGCATGGGATCAATAGCCAACCCTTAAACTTGCAAGCTCAATCAAGAGGTTGCAAGATCAAGAGAAGGGTAAAGAACTCATGTGAAATGAAGCACTAATTCCATAAGAAGATACAATCCTTGAAATCAATAACAAACCCTTAAACTTTCAAGCTCAATGAAGAGGTTGAAAGATCAAGAGAAAGCAAGGATCTCAAGGGGAAGCTAAAATAAAAGAATGATACAAAAACCCTGTTGGAGATAGTGCCCTCAGAGTCAATTATTGGATCACAGGCACGTGATTGCAATGATTGAGGGAGGACCTATCCCGGTAGGACAGTCTTACTCGAAATGATAGTATGCTATCTGGTTTACCTTTATCATCGTGTACTGCTTTAGGTGACCTGACATGTCGCTATTGCACGTTGATAGAGCCCCTAGGATTCTTGCTTGACTGCCAGCAGTATGAGGGCGATCATATAAGTGAGAGCTGGAGTCTATAAGCACATCCTTAAAAGGTCCCTAGTCGTAGGAGTCTCGAGACAGGGCATCGATTCTCCAGAGTAGACTAGTGTATACAGTCGAGACCCCGACGAGGGGCGGTGGCCGGTCTCACAAGCCACTGGTGTCAGTTGGTTCACCTAAGATGTATACAGGTGCTCATTGGGTTATGAGTACACCGGACAGGACTCGCCGGGAACATGCTAGTTGGTCTTATACCTGACGTCAGATAGCAGTTCTCTGGTGACATGTGTACAGGTTAGTTCATCGACCTGGGGATCGTCATTTGTCTCGTGTGAGTTCCCATTGTACTTTGATTACTACCCTACCACGGCTCAAAGGAGTCGTGCAAACAGGTTTTAGTTGGGTACAGTCCCGAGCCACATGGAGGCAGTGAGCGGATCTTCAGGGGTTCGTCTCTCCCGGTATTGGGGGTGAGGTCGCGCTGTGTCTAGGAGAGCCATTACACGAAGACCTTGGCCAAGGCAGGAGATTTACTGGTAGGTATTCCAGTAGTATCTCAGGGTGTTCTGGGCTACACTCCGACACGACTTGTACCACTTTTGGGGGTCTGACTTTTACCAACCCCCTAGGCCCGACATGCGATGCTCATAGACGAACGGACCGGACTGTACGGATATTGTCACTGACAGGCTCAGTAGGGTGTCAGGATGAGTTCGCTCATCGACGTCCCTTTTGGTCAATAGCTGGTGGCCCGTCACGTATTGGCTTATACCTATGACGTGCTAGTGGTTAAATCCACAGCCATAGTATTGACGAGTCTTTAGAGTCCACCACACTTTCAGTTACTCAGCTTTCGGGCGAAACGCTGTAGAGGCCGTAAGGAGATATGGCAGGGTCCGATCAGATACGTGCGGTATTGCACGGGTCAGGATCGGACGGTTTGTACTAGTGGCCGTATGGATATATGGCAGGGTTCGATCTGATACGTGCGGTATTGCACGGATCAGGATCGGACGAACATTACTAGCCGGCTTTGGTTCAAGCCGGATACTAGTTTAGTACAGTGTAGATTTTGTCTTTTTGCATTTGTATCCGGACGGAATACAGATGCGGGTGTGTATGCACAGTATCGGGGTTTTCCTGTAATTTATTATGGGACCAGTTTTCTGGAGTTGCCAGTTTGCTTTTAGTTTCGGCCGATTTCCTTTGTTCCGTTCATTGGCCGAAAGTTGGTGGAGGAAGGCTTATTTGCATTGTTGAAAATAAGTAATTATGGGAGGGTTTTTTTTGCATTATTGTTTTATCATTATGGTTGCTCCATACCTTGACCATGCTCTCCCTCTCCACTCCCACTTGAGGTATGGCCGGCCACTGTTCCTAAATGGAGGGGTTTAATTTTGGTGGGATTATTTCCTTCTTGTATTTTCGTGGGCCCCCCTCATTTTGAGTGTGCTGGATTTTAGTTTGAGGTGATGAGTGATTAATTGCTTTGAAAATGAATGAGCTTAAAAGGAGGCTCAATTTTTCCACAGCAAGTAAGAGATAGCTTGCTTCATTATTTTTTTCAGAGAGCTCCAAAAATGGTATTTGGCCGAGCTCAATATTGCAGGCTCCATCTCCTTTCCAGCAAGCATCAATTGTAAATCCTTGTGCACAAATTTCTCCATCATGGCAACTCCTTCAACCCCAATAGAGACAATAGCTCACTACACATTCTACAGCAAATCTTGGGCACGTCGACTAGCCAGCTTCGTGCCCGAGTTGCCTCGGCATAGAGGTGGGAGCCCGTAAAAGACGTAGGCGATGTGGTGCCCTTCCGGCGACGGGGAGGAGACCGGACATTCCGCGGGAGATCGGGACGACGACGAGAAGACCGGAGGACTCGGATCACTCGGTATATCTCTAACCCGTCTTGTAGTTAGCTAGATCTAGTTTAATGGCCCGATCCGGGTGTTTAGTGCGCGGGGGTGCCGGTTTGTTAAGTTCGCAAAATTAAAGTTTTTCACCTCTTCCGCATTTGGCCGTCGGATTGACGGCCGGGGCGCCGCCGTGCACTTACAGTGGTATTAGAGCCTCGCCATTAACTTAGTCTAGCTTGGTTTAATGTGTTTTGCATTTCCGATCGACCAAAATTCCAAAAACTACATTTTTGCTAGCGACAGTTTTCTGTTGAAATTTTTTGGTCTCCAAAAATTTTTCAGGTTGTATAAAAGTACTGTGCTGGAAGACCTAAGACTACTGTAGAAATTCGAGACACTGATCTCTTCAGGGGAGCGCGGAACCGCGGCAAAACCCTACTTGTTGCCGCGGTTCCGCCGCAGTATTGATGGATCGGTGTGTACAATTTTTCCAGTAGGCTTTAGGGGTTAAAATTGGGGTTTTGGAATATTAATATTGGGCCCAGAATTTCTTGATCTGCTACAGTATTGTTTGGGGGCCCACTTGTTAATTTTTGATTGATCGGATATTTTAAAACACATTTTTTCACAGTATTTACATTATATCTGCGACCGTGAATGTCACTCGATCGGTAAATCCCGTCTAACTGCTATAGCCCGGTTAGACGGATTTGCGAACGTGACCTTCACGTTGATGTTTTGTGTTTTTGCTGTGATGTTGCGGATCGGTCGTGGGGGATAGCCTGGATGCATTGCTAGTACAGTGTTGTTGTATTATGTACTTTTGATATTGCAAGGCGAGCGTCCGACATGTGGACTGCCGTCACTGCCTGTTTGTATTATTCTTTTGGGGCACGACCTGGTTGCAGTCGATGTACCCGTTGTATGTATATTTTACTTTCTGTACTAGGATTACCCCGCGGAGGGGTGCACGGATAGCCGGGTTCTGGAGGGCAACAAGCCCGCATCTCATGGCATTGGGACGGAGGGGGCTTCACTCTAGAATTGGCGGGCTATTCGCCGCACTCGTAGGGGGTACAGTTTGACCCAGGAGGGGTGCCCAAGTTACCGGATTCCCTGAAGTGCTGGGTGGTCCATTCACGGTGCTGAAGGGGGCTGCCTCGCTTCAGGTTTTGGCGGGTAACTTGCCGCGCCCGTAGGGGTCTAGGATTTCATTGCACAGGCTATCCACACGACCAGGGGAACGTCGGGTTTCAGCAGTGGCTCTGTGAAACCCGGGGATCCCAGATATCTGTATTGTTCTGTGATGCTGTACATTTCTGTGATGTTGCATTTTATCACGCCTTGAGCGAAATACTATATATTGGTATATATATTAGTAGATGTTGTATATGTTTTGCATCCGCGCTAGTCCAGTCCCCCCTCTGTCGTTAGTTAAGTAACCTAACGGGTGATGACGGGACCCAGTGGCGAATGCGGATGGCATATACGTACGTCAGTATATTTTCGTTCTTTGTGGTGTGATCAATTGATGGGACTGCATTGATTCGGATCAATGCAAGTTAAACAAACCTATTCTGATGTTGTTGGAACACTTTTCAAAAAGCTGTTATTGCAAGGACGTTCACTTTTGTTTTGCATCGCGGTATTCATTTGGAATATCCTGCTCCTCAGTCGACGAGGCAAGGGCCGAGATCCCTTCACCGGGAGTGACCCCTTGGACAGAAGTTTGTGTCAGGGCATTAACTTCACTATAGCCGATTACTTTTGCTTTGCACCGTGGTATTCATTTGGAATATCCTGCACCCCATTCTACGGGGAAAGAGCCGAGATCCCATCACCGGGAGTGACCTCTTTAGTAAAGGTTTTCGTCACTATATTTTCTAAAAAGCTATCCGTTCCTTCAACGATATCAAGTTCATTACGTTAAAGGTTTTCGCCAGAAAACCATTCGTAGCCCTCCATCATTTCAGTTAAATATTCGGTAGTATTCAAACTATGTATTTTGACCTCACGCCAAGGCATAGTGTTTGGTAGCTGCCGGGTATTTATCTGTTGCATAGATAGATGCGTTGGTTTGGGACAGTCGTACTACTATTTTGGCCTACGTCAAGGGTATGTACGGGTGGGTTCAAATTAACCTGGACAATGATGGGCAGAACTTGACATGTGACTTATGATATTTTGACCTCACCCAAGGTCATAAGAGCATGGGGTAAAAATCACATCGGGAGTTTCAAAAGAACTGAAACTTGCCAGTTATGCGCATACCTTCTGGAGTGTAATACCGTGAGCGGATTCCGTCACGTTATCATGCGATGATAGTTGGATCCCGATTCCCACTGATGAGTTGGTTTACTCCTCGGGTGACCCCGACTAATTATTCTTTCAGGTTTGGAGGAGAATTTGAGGTACAGTGGGAGGTTTCCTGATTAGAAAAAGTGATAACCATTCTGATCTAGGATAGAGTGCACGCTGAGTGTTTCTTTTCTCTCTCTCTCTGGCAGCGACCATTGATCCGACCCTAGACTATGACTCAGTGACCAAGTTGACCGAACCTTCTTAACACTGGCTTTTGGATTGTCAGAGTTGCAGACCTCATTGCCACTCCTACTTTTACCCTTTTCTCCAGGACACCCCGTATTACTGCGAACGTCCACTTCCATTGGACAAAGCCATCGTATGATTAGATACGAACTCGAAGGAATTCGAGGATGGTTTCCGGTTCTGGAGAAAACGGATAGGATTATTCAGTTGTCTTTTCCCTTTTACCTTCTCTCAAGTTGTGAGTACTCCTTGGTTTAAGAGAGAGTACACCTATTACGCAAATTGGATAGTCTTCTTCCAAACCTTAGGCTGGTGCCGACCGGTAGGGAATGAAGAAAACCAATTAGCCTAAACGGTGTGCAGAAGGTATTAAGATTAAGACAAAGCAAGGGATTAGTGAGAGGGCAAAGTAAATTGCGACTGATATTCACGACCAAACCAAGTATTTCTTCGCCAATCCTAAATCACCTTTGTATTTCTCCAGGACACTCCGAATCACTACGAAGATCCACAGTTTATTGGATACTCCATCGTATGGTTATATACGAACTCGAAAGGAACTTGTTCCAGTTCGGGGATGGATTCTGGTCCAGGAGAAATAGGAATAAGGTTTATTCAGTTGTCTTTTATCTTCACCTTCTCTCGCATTGCAAGTGCTCCTAGGATTAGGACAGTACACCCATTATGCTTATTGGATAGTCTTCTTCCAAACCATAGGCTGGTGCCGAACGGTAGGGAAGGAAGAAAACCATTTGGCCTAAGGGGTGTGCAGAAGGTAATGACTAAAGACATATAAAGGGATTTGGAGAGGTGGCAAAGAATTATACGGTTATAATTGTGAATCTGGATAATGGTAGAGGCATTACTAGGAATACCAGGATACCCCATCGAAACATTTCAATATTTCAGTTTCACTGTGTACTGTTAAAAGAAAACTGATTTCCCGATTGGACATTTGCTCCAGGGTATGTATTTACCAGGTTTGATTCTCACATCTGTATGGTTTTACAGATGATGAGTGGGAGTAAGTTATTGGGAATAAGGTAATCATCCTCATTATATCGGGATTCGTTGTAATCGGTGATATTTGAGGAGATCATCTGGGCTGTTTGCCGGTCGGCAAATATTTGGTTTTGAATATCCGCTGCTGTGCACCAATTTCAAATTGATATATCTGTACGTCTATTTTCATAGAGTGAGATATACCTTTTGATATTATGTCGATGACATTTACCTATATCAGTGGATGGTTAGGTAAGGAGCATTAAACAGCGGTGTAATTCTTCATAATCATAGTACAGTTTTCAACCTACGACACACAGTGAATGAGTTATCAGACTCAGCGGACTTATACAGAGTATTGTGTGTTGTCCAGTGTCCATTAGGACAGAGGGGTTGGTCCTCTTACTATATTCTGTTTACTTTTAACTTCTCTAGTTCTTAGACATGTGTTTCGTAGAAACACAGGGTCTAAGTTTTGAGGAGTTATAGGTATTTGAATAGAGTAGAGAACCAAGTGTAGCAAGTATCGGGATTCTTCAAAGTGATCGAAGATGTAGATACTTGTGTATGGTATTCAGTTGATAGTAATGATAAAGAGAAATTGCTTCTCTTTCAGGTTACTCATAATTGGAAGCATTCCTAAGTTGAGTAACGCTGATCGGCCTCTCTCCATTTAGTTAACATGCACCGGAGACAGCTGCATGATTTGAATCTGGTTAAATTAAATCAGTGCCTCTGGTTCTATATTGGATATAGAACAGTTCATATCTTAACGATGTTAAGGTACGGGGAGTTGTCCGGCTTATGATTAAAACCAGACACTGGACAACTCAAGGCACGTTTCTGTAATGGCAGTTTGTGGGTTGACCCAGGCTATGATGAGGGTTGACTTTCTACCATCTGGCAGATCAATAGAAATATTGTTCTAGACTCGCCACAGTTTTATTAAAAATGGATTTTTTCAAAAACAGTAGTGGGAGTATGGTAGAACTGGAAGTGATTCCAGAACCACAAATGATTACTGAAGATTTGATAAGGAACCTAAAGATTCAATCTGATTTGACATTCCATTGGCCACTCCGCAGATAAGGTGGGTAACTTCAGGCACCCGAGAGGTACTCCGGTAGCCTCAAGGACGGTGACATGGAAGTTCTTGTTTACCCACACTTACCATTGTTGTTATTCCAGGCTGCGAGACCCGGCAGGAGGATGAGTATAGCGTCGTTCTAAACTAGCTTTAGAAGTGCACGTCTATATGACTCTGCCAGAGGGTTTTCGTAGTCAGTGGGAGCAGCGGAAGCATTGGTGGACATCAGGCTTATGTCTATTTATAGACTAAAGCAGATGTAGCGGAGATAGATCATCTGTTTCTGATGTGACAGTCATAGGTTTGACGTCATCAGAATAGGGGATGGATCTGTTGAGAAGGTAGTAGGAAGTGATATTCCTATACTACGATCGGTTATACTTTGGTCGTCACACAGTGGTTTCTCCACAAAGGACTTGGACATTATATCAGGCATACTGGTTACTAGATCTATGGTTTTAGATCTAGATTTGGGTGGTTTCCCAATCAGGGTACTTTGACAGCATTCTAAGAATATTTAGAATGGACGACTCCTGGCACGGTAGTGTACCTGCAGGTGATGGAGTCACCCTCTCTAAAGGTGTCTTATAGACTAAAGTAGAGAGGGATGCGCATGATTGGCAGATCACTTGCTTAGGCAATTGAGTCAATCATGAGAGGTCAAGTACCACACCAGATGTTGTTCTTGCACTAGATGCAATAAGTTGACATTGATCCAATCCTGGAGAAACAGTCGGAAGCAGTTTTAGAACATAAGTGGATGTTCTAGGGATATGATAACGACAGCCTCATTTGGGAGACAATTATCATTCCAGGCTTCCAAGGTGACATGGACGACAAGGAGGTTGTCAGAGTTATATTTTTCCTTCTGACGAGGGGCAGTATTTTGGACAGGTGGTCCAAGGCAATACTGAGGGTGGCATGGCGCAGGAAACTGATTAAGTTCAGTTGACGATACAGTCTAAGAAGTTTGGATTTGGAGTTCATTTATGAGCTAGGTCCCATCAGACAACCAGACATTCTGAGACAGGTATTGCTCATTTCGGGAGATGGCTTTCTCCGCGAACTTGAGACTTAGAGAGACATAGAAAGAAACTTCTAGGCAGATCCACTCACTGAGATTATTCCTCGACCGCAATAGTTTCACAAACGGATTTTGTGAGACTGACTAGTAGGGGAGTTGGGTGTTCGGTATCACACAGGCTGTGAGTATGCGACATCGCAATAATTAGCCTTGAGTGCAAGTGGGAGATTGTTGGAGATAGTGCCCTCAGAGTCAATTATTGGATCACAGGCACGTGATTGCAATGATTGAGGGAGGACCTATCCCGGTAAGACAGTCTTACTCGAAATGATAGTATGCTATCTGGTTTACCTTTATCATCGTGTACTGCTTTAGGTGACCTGACATGTCGCTATTGCACGTTGATAGAGCCCCTAGGATTCTTGCTTGACTGCCAGCAGTATGAGGGCGATCATATAAGTGAGAGCTGGAGTCTATAAGCACATCCTTAAAAGGTCCCTAGTCGTAGGAGTCTCGAGACAGGGCATCGATTCTCCAGAGTAGACTAGTGTATACAGTCGAGACCCCGACGAGGGGCGGTGGCCGGTCTCACAAGCCACTGGTGTCAGTTGGTTCACCTAAGATGTATACAGGTGCTCATTGGGTTATGAGTACACCGGACAGGACTCGCCGGGAACATGCTAGTTGGTCTTATACCTGACGTCAGATAGCAGTTCTCTGGTGACATGTGTACAGGTTAGTTTATCGACCTGGGGATCGTCATTTGTCTCGTGTGAGTTCCCACTGTACTTTGATTACTACCCTACCACGGCTCAAAGGAGTCGTGCAAACAGGTTTTAGTTGGGTACAGTCCCGAGCCACATGGAGGCAGTGAGCGGATCTTCAGGGGTTCGTCTCTCCCGGTATTGGGGGTGAGGTCGCGCTGTGTCTTGGAGAGCCATTACACAAAGACCTTGGCCAAGGCAGGATATTTACTGGTAGGTATTCCAGTAGTATCTCAGGGTGTTCTGGGCTACACTCCGACACGACTTGTACCGCTTTTGGGGGTCTGACTTTTACCAACCCCCTAGGCCCGACATGCGATGCTCATAGACGAACGGACCGGACTGTACGGATATTGTCACTGACAGGCTCAGTAGGGTGTCAGGATGAGTTCGCTCATCGACGTCCCTTTTGGTCAATAGCTGGTGGCCCGTCACGTATTGGCTTATACCTATGACGTGCTAGTGGTTAAATCCACAGCCATAGTATTGACGAGTCTTTAGAGTCCACCACACTTTCAGTTACTCAGCTTTCGGGCGAAACGCTGTAGAGGCCGTATGGAGATATGGCAGGGTCCGATCAGATACGTGCGGTATTGCACGGGTCAGGATCGGACGGTTTGTGCTAGTGGCCGTATGGATATATGGCAGGGTTCGATCTGATACGTGCGGTATTGCACGGATCAGGATCGGACGAACATTACTAGCCGGCTTTGGTTCAAGCCGGATACTAGTTTAGTACAGTGTAGATTTTGTATTTTTGCATTTGTATCCGGATGGAATACAGATGCGGGTGTGTATGCACAGTATCGGGGTTTTCCTGTAATTTATTATGGGACCAGTTTTCTGGAGTTGCCAGTTTGCTTTTAGTTTCGGCCGATTTTCTTTGTTCCGTTCATTGGCCGAAAGTTGGTGGAGGAAGGCTTATTTGCATTGTTGCAAATAAGCAATTGTGGGAAGGGTTTTTTTGCATTATTGTTTTATCATTATGGTTGCTCCATACCTTGACCATGCTCTCCCTCTCCACTCCCACTTGAGGTATGGCCGGCCACTGTTCCTAAATGGAGGGGTTTAATTTTGGTGGGATTATTTCCTTCTTGTATTTTTGTGGGCCCCCCTCATTTTGAGTGTGCTGGATTTTAGTTTGAGGTGATGAGTGATTAATTGCTTTGAAAATGAATGAGCTTAAAAGGAGGCTCAATTTTTCCACAGCAAGTAAGAGATAGCTTGCTTCATTATTTTTTTCAGAGAGCTCCAAAATGGTATTTGGCCGAGCTCAATATTGCAGGCTCCATCTCCTTTCCAGCAAGCATCAATTGTAAATCCTTGTGCACAAATTTCTCCATCATGGCAACTCCTTCAACCCCAATAGAGACAATAGCTCACTACACATTCTACAGCAAATCTTGGGCACGTCAACTAGCCAGCTTCGTGCCCGAGTTGCCTCGGCATAGAGGTGGGAGCCCGTAAAAGACGTAGGCGATGTGGTGCCCTTCCGGCGACGGGGAGGAGACCGGACATTCCGCGGGAGATCGGGACGACGACGAGAAGACCGGAGGACTCGGATCACTCGGTATATCTCTAACCCGTCTTGTAGTTAGCTAGATCTAGTTTAATGGCCCGATCCGGGTGTTTAGTGCGCGGGGGTGCCGGTTTGCTAAGTTCGCAAAATTAAAGTTTTTCACCGCTTCCGCATTTGGCCGTCGGATTGACGGCCGGGGCGCCGCCGTGCACTTACAAACCCTCATCTTCATTTCATCATCCACTCAAAAAGCTCTCACTACAATTTTCATGGAGGAAAGAATGAAGAAGAAGAAGAAGACTAAACTACACTAAATCCTACAAAAGAGGCATAAGAAGTTAACCCCTTGGTTTGGCTCAGAACTGGGGTATTTATAGGAGGGGAATGGGAAACCTAGGGCAACAATCTGCCCCTAAATGAAGTGACCAAACTGCCCATGAAAAACGACAAGGTAAGGAGACTATACGGCCGCGGAACCGCGGCCTATACCTCCTATTGGCCGCGGTTCCGCGGCCCTTTAGGGGTGTTAGGCCATCATCTTTTGGGTACTTCCCTGGTTTGTCTTTTCCCCATGTTTGCCAACTTTAAACTGTACAAAATCTTCCAGAATATTTTCAGATTCTTTGTCCAAGATTGCATTATGTTCTTTACTTTTGACTTCTATCTCTCTCGAGCTCCGCGCACCCATTGATTCTTGTGTAGCCCCCCTCGTGCTCTATGCTTGTCCGAGACACGAATGACCACTGTCATATGTCTTGTCTCTGGAACTGGTACTCGGCACTGGACGGATATGTATGACCGGAACCCGGCTTTTATCTGCTGTCAACAGATGTTCTGCTTTTGGCGTAACTGTGGAGATTTTGTCTTGATTTGCAATATTTGTACTGGAAACCTGTAATCTGTAAATATGTAACAAACACGGATTAAAAGCACCTACCTATAAACACACGAGCGTAAGAATGGGCGGTATAAAATGCAATATTCTGTTATGAACAGCTACCCGCCGATATGAGACAGTGTTGAAGATGAAGGGTAGACCCCACTCTGCCGGAATGAAGCGCCCTGCCACTCAGATGGCAGGAGGAGCCTCTTCAAGGCCACAAGTTTTGACCAGGAGACCGGGAGTACCGAACAACCGGCCCAATCCAGCCTTTTGCACCTACTGCAGGAAGGATGGACATCTGGCAAAAGACTGTAGGCGCGCAAAAAGCTTGTGCTTAGTTTGTGGCGTATCCAATCATGGAATTGGAACATGTCCTTATAGACGCAACCCAGTTTCAACTCACAACATTTACTCGCAGCGGCCAGCTATCCAGGCTCCTGCACCGCGTCTTGCACTTCCAGCTCTACCTCCACATGGACCTCCTCCACAGCCTAATTGCCAATTCCATCAGGAACTGGGGAACATGCATCGAGGGCAGAGAAACATACCCCAAGGACAGAGGAATGTGCCTCCAGCTAGAAGGAATGTACCCCGGCGTCAGGCTTTCACATTAGCAGCCGTCGAAGCCGAGACTGTAGACCAAGGTAACCCTGGTAATTCCCTCACATCTTCTTCAATCTTACCAAAACTTTTGTGTTCTTCTACATATTTTTCATGCAGTATCAATAGTTCTATCACCAAATTGTTTTGAATCCGTTGCATTTTCCTTCTACAAATTTCGAGAACGAAATTTTTATAAGGAGGGTAGAATGTAACAACCCTAACTTTCTGTACATAATTTTTTCAAAAATACAGAAAGGAACACCTTAGCCTGAGCATAAATTATAAATTAAATTTGCTTTTGAACAGCAAGAGACAACTTGTAGCTCACTGGTAAAGGCTTGCACTGCTGTGACGTAGCCCCTGTGATCGAATCCCCCAAGCCACAATATCTTTTTATTAAATTTTCTTTTAATCTTTTGGAAGCCTAAGGGTTTGCACGTGCACTACACGTAAAATAATAATTTACACATAAAACAAACACGGGCACTAGGGTATACCAAGCGATAGGGACATGTGGCCCCAATCCAGAGCCCCACCCTCGAAAATGGACCGGTGAGATTGCATGATGGGCCGGCGACGTCGGGTAAATTTGGGTAAAATGCAATTTTTTTGTGCCCTAACGCCCCTTGGACAACCCCCTTTAACCCCTGTATGTTTGATTTCCCTGCACATTAACAGAGAAATTAAAATGATACATTTATCCAAATTTTAATGCATTTTTAATTCATTCTTCATCGCCTCAAAACCCTAATTTTCCCTATAAATACCACACTCCATTTTACCCCTCCTCACTCAGAGTTTCATTACAAAAACTCTCAAAAATTCTCAAGTCCTTATAGTGTGCAAGTGGAGTTAGCAAAGGGTGAAGTTCCGGCGAAGTTCCGAGGAGATTCCGGCGACAAAACGATGCCCCGACACCTTCCCAAGCTTCCCCCTTCTCCCCTCTAACCTTGTAGCCAGTAATTCCCCTCTCCCCGTCTCATCTTCTATTCTAAAAACTTTCATTTCTAAAACCCGACGGAAGCGGAGTTAATCCGACTTCCAACTCGGTTTTTCTTTAAAAATTCATTTTTTCTTAAATAATAAAATACCATACTCTCATATATTGTGTAACAAATATTAACAAACACATTAAAACAAGTTTCGTCTCAAAAGAATCATTTATGCAACTTTTATTGTATTTTTACGGTAAAATACCTCATACATTATTTTCGACACAAATCAACATAATAATTGTATTACCTTTAGATAACTCACGAGGTAATGACTGTAGGGTTCCTAGGCACTCTTGTGAAGGTTCAAAAGGCATCAAACATGCCCGGATAAAAATTTAGACGTGCCGAACAACCCAAAGCCGGGATCTTTGCTAGATTATTAGGTTTAAACATGCAAGATGATAACTTTTATCTAAGTGTGAGGGATTACAACCTTTGTAGTCCGCCCCTTCACTTCACAAGCTCCGAGTAGAAGTCCCTTTGCCGCGATCCACGATCTCCCGGACTCATGAGAGGCTCCATGACTCGAACGATCCATGCTAGCTCGAAGTATTCCAAATCTCCGATGATCTACCTTGAAGTTGCTACGACTCAAGCTTTCTCACTCTAAAGAGATGAACACACTAATCTCATGGGCTAGATGAGATGAGGATGAGAGAGTAGTAATTTTGCTTTCTTTTTATATCATTTTCTCATATTATTTCATCACACAAAGAAAAACTAGCAAGCTTTCTTCAAGAAGGAAGAAGATGATAATGAAAAGATAATGAATTATTTTTCTTTTGTGATGAATAGAATAAAACCAATATGATTGATTATTAACCATGGTCAAGGATGAGTGGTCAAGATTTTGTAGAGAAATAACTAGAGTTAGGGTTTGGTTGAGTTAAAGAAAGTGTCATCCAAAATATCTTAAGAATGACAAAAGGAAAAGCTTCTAGAAGATGCATGAAACATCTAACCCAATCAAACCCTAATCTCAATTAATCATCCTTAAACATGTTTAACAATTAATCATATCATGTCACAATAATATATATCACATATATATTATATATTTGCAACAAAAGAAAATAATACAATTAACATATATCGCATATATATCAATGTATCATCCAATGAGAAAATGAAATAATAAAGCGAGCCAATATTAGATAATGTAATACAATATATCATATATATTATTATACATTAAATCATCGAATCAACACTTGAATCGATGATCCGGCTATATCGAATATTACCGACCAATATATCATGTACCGATTCATCGAATCAACACTTGATCCGATGTCCCGGTTCATATCTAAATATCGCGAGAATATAATACGGTATCCCATATCGCATTATTCTCGGTCCTGCGCATATCACATATGTGCCACTACTCCGTTTCGCCTGGGCCAAGAAACCTCTATGTAGGACTCTAAAGAATCGTCAATACGCCGGTAGCAGGTGATGATCATATCAAACACCTACAAGCTGCAAGCGGTCAGCTAAACGTAACAGCCACCCAGGTATTGAGCGATCAGAAGATCAACAAGCTAGCCTGTGCGTTCTCCTGTGAATCCGATCAGTAACACTCCCGTATCGTCCGGTCTGTTCGTCTGATATGTCGCATATCAAGTCTAGGGGTGGTATACGTCAGACCCCAATAACCGATAAGTCGTGTCGATGTGTGGCTCATAACGGGTCGAGAAACTACTGGTAACACTTACCAGTAAATCTCTATATCAGCCCTGGCCAGGGACTTCCAGTTATAGCCGATCGAATACAGCACAACATCAACTCCCTATACCGGGAGAGACGAATCCCCTCCTATCGCTCATTGCCTTCATGTGATTCGGGACTGTACCCAAAAGCCACCGTTTTGCACGCCCTCTTGGACGTGGTAAGGTGGAAATCAAAGCACAGTGGGAATCACACAAGACTCTATGACGATCTCGGGTCTACAGACTACCCTGTACCAGTGTCACCGGAGAACTGCCATCTGACGTGTGGTATATCACCATCTGGGAGTTCTCGGCGAGTCCGTCCAGTGTACCCAGTCTCCACTGAGCACCCGTACACCATCTCTGATGTCAAACACCGATGGATATGGGATCATCCATCGCCCATCATATGGTTCAAGATGCGTATACGCTAGTCTACTCTGGTGTATCGATGCCCTGTCTCGATATACCCTCAACTAGGAACAGTTATAGGATGTACTCATCGACTACCGTGGCCCCACTAGTATGATCTCATCATAGTCCCAGTAGTCGAGTACAGATCCTAAGGGCTTTATCAACATGTGAGAGTAAAACAGTAAACCAATACAAGTCAACATGTTAAGATAAAGTGAAACCAAATAGCATACTATCATGACAAGCAAGAAAGTCCTCTCTGTATATATCTAAGCATCCATCATAATATACATCATATGTACAACAATGGCCTCTAGGGCATATACATAACTAACAATCTCCCACTTGCACTAAGGCCAGCTGCTGTAGTACCTCATACCTAGCATCCCGAATAATCTCTCAAACTGTATCTGGGGAATAGCCTTCGTGAATGGATCCGCAGTGTTGTCCTTCGTATCTACTCTCCTGACCTCGATCTCCCGGCGATCAACTATCTCCCTGATCAGGTGATACCGCCTCAGAATATGTCTGGACTTCTGATGGGACCTGGGTTCCTTGGCCAAAGCCACAGCTCCATTGTTATCGCAATACAGAGGTATTGGATGCTCAATGGATGGAACCACACCAAGTTCACTAATGAACTTCTTGATCCAGACAGCCTCTTTGGCAGCATCGTTGGCAGCGATGTATTCAGCCTCCATCGTTGAGTCTGCAACGGTATCCTGTTTGGAACTCTTCCAACATACCGCCCCTCCATTGAGGGTAAAGACAAAACCCGAATGCGACTTAGAGTCGTCCTTATCACTTTGGAAGCTGGAATCGGTAAAGGATTCCACCTGGAGTTCTCCGTTACCATACACCAAGAACATCTCCTTAGTCCTTCGTAAGTACTTGAGAATGTTCTTCACAGCTGTCCAGTGACTCTCTCCAGGATCTGCTTGATACCGACTCACTACACTTAGTGAGTATGCTACATCGGGTCTGGTACATAGCATCGCATACATGATAGAGTCTACTGCCGAAGCATAGGGTATCCCTTGCATGCGAGCTCTCTCCAAATCAGTCTTGGGAGACATCTCTTTGGAGAGAGTGAGTCCAGAGATCGTGGGTTGGTTCCCACGCTTGGATTCTTCCATACTAAACCTCTTTAGTATGGTTTCAATGTACCTGGATTGGGACAATCCCAGTATCCGTTTAGATCTATCTCTATAGATCATGATTCCCAATATGCAGGAGGCATCACCTAGATCTTTCATTGAGAATCTTTGTGATAAGAAGAGCTTGACTGATTGCAGCATAGGAATATCATTTCCTATCAAGAGTATGTCATCCACGTACAATACGAGGAAGACAACCTTACCCTCTGCTACCTTCTTATAGATACAAGGTTCATCTATATTTTTGATGAAGTCAAACTCTTTGACTACAACATCAAAACAGATGTTCCAACTCCGCGATGCTTGCTTTAACCCATAAATGGATTTAAGCAGCTTGCACACCTTTCCGCTGCTCCCACTATCTACGAAGCCCTCTGGCTGAGTCATGTACACGCACTCTTCTAAACCACCGTTTAGAAAGGCGGTCTTAACATCCATTTGCCAGATTTCGTAGTCATGGTATGCAGCAATGGCAAGTAAGATCCGGATGGACTTAAGCATAGCCACTGGAGAAAAGGTTTCGTCATAATCCACACCTGGTCGTTGACGAAAACCCTTTGCTACAAGTCTAGCTTTGAAAGTCTCAACTTTTCCATCTACACCAAATTTCTTTTTAAAAATCCACTTGCTCCCAATGGGTTTTACCCCTTCAGGAGCATTTTCTAAAGTCCATACTTTGTTGGTGTACATGGATTCCATCTCGGATCGCATTGCATCCAGCCATTTCACAGAGTCACCACTCATGATGGCCTGCTCGAAACTAGTCGGTTCATCATCATCCATGATGCAGTCCTCGCTTCCACCATCAATGAGAAAACCGTAGTATCTCTCAGGTGGACGAGAAACCCTACTAGATCGGCGGAGGGGCTGGGGTTCGTCGGGTACTACTGAATCCTCTGGTTCCAATAAATCATCAGTTGTAGTCTGTGGTGCTGGAACCTCTTCCAGCTCTACCTCTTTGCCACTAATTTCTTTTGCAAGAAATTCCTTTTCTAAAAAGGTGGCATATTGATAAATAAACACTTTTTGTTCCTCAGCGTGATAGAAAATAAATCCTTGAGAATTCTTAGGATATCCCACAAATTTGCAAAGAACTGATCGTGCCTCGAGTTTGTCTGGATTATGTCTTTTGACATAGGCCGGACAACCCCATATCTTAACTCGTTTAAAATATGGTCTCTTCCCACTCCATATCTCATATGGTGTGGTAGGTACAGATTTAGACGGAACTAGATTCAATATGTATATGGCTGTCTCAAGCGCATACCCCTAAAAGGAAATAGGTAACTCAGCATCGCTCATCATTGAGCGCACCATATCTAATAGGGTGCGATTCTTCCGCTCAGATACACCGTTGTGCTGTGGTGTATAAGGAGGAATAAGCTGAGAGAGAATCCCATTCTCTTTTAGATAATCTAGGAACTCACCACTTAAGTATTCACCTCCTCGATCAGATCGAAGAATCTTAATACTTTTGCCCGTTTGGTTTTCTACTTCGTGCTTATATTCTCTGAATTTCTCAAAAGCTTCAGACTTGTGTTTCATCAGAAACACATGTCCGTATCTAGAGAGATCGTCAGTGAATGTAATGAAGTAGGAAGAACCGTTCCTGGCATGCGTAGACATGGGACCGCATACATCACTATGTATTAGTCCTAAGAGTTCAGTAACTCTTTCTCCGTGTCCACTAAACGGAGCTTTGGTCATTTTTCCTTTGAGACATGAATGGCAAGTATCATAAGATGATAATTCGAACGGATTCAAATAACCATCTTTATGTAACTTAGCCAGTCGTGTCGCATTGATATGACCAAGTCTACAATGCCACAAGTAGGATTCGTTCATATCTGAACTTTTCCTCTTGTGTGTGTTTTGTATATTGAGAACTGTATTCTGATTTAGAATGAATATGCCATTATGTAACGAGCCTGATGCAATCAAGTTTTGATCTAGGAATATGTTCATAACATTATCCTGTAGTACAAAATTATATCCCTCTTTACTCAATAAAGAAACTGATATAATGTTGCACATCATGTTCGGTATATAATAGCACTCATTTAGAATCAGTGTATTACAACTTGGCAATACAAGGTGATATTCGCCGACTGCTTTGGCTACAATACTTGCACCGTTCCCTACTTGAACGGAATGAACACCTTTTCCCAGTTCTCTACCTTTACGTAGCCCATGTAACTGTTTACATATGTGGGATCCTGATCCGGTATCTAATACCCAGGACGTAGGGTGAACTGAGAAACAGTTCTCGATAACTAACACACCTGAAGAAGATGCATCAACATGCATGTTCTTTTGGGCGGCGTGAGAATCTAGATATTCTCCTGTTTTCTGTTCAGTCTTATAACTCTTATAAGAAAGAACGGGTCCAACTTTCCCTTACTTAGTACAATAATCGGGTTCAGTCAATACATCAATATTATTATCTTGATTATGGCCTGACATGGTCGCTACCTGGAGAGAGAGAGAAGAAAACACTTTAGCGTATGCTCTTGCAAGATTAGATTGGTTATTATCTTATCTAATCAGGATGTCTCCCACTGTTTTTATCAAATCTACCTTAAAACCCTAAAAGGTAAGATTAGCCGGGATTAATTACACCCTACAATTTCGTCAATCTTTCAGCCAGATCAGTGTCGGTACTTTGAGGGAGGTTCCCCGTGCTTTCGCACGGACCTAATTAAAGTAAACCTCGTTTTCCCAGAGGCATAACCCCGTTAACACTTTTCTAGACACCTACTTGATCGGCTAATTGTCTTGTGTAAAACTCTCCCAGGAGTAACTCTTACTCGCAGTGGGTATCAGGATCCAACTATCTCATAGGAGGTATGCAATCTCATTGCAAATTTCAACACTTGAAATTCCCGATAATATTTTGCCCCTAGCAATCTATGACCTTAACTAAGTCAACAAACCATAAATCGCAAGTCAAGTTCAACCCGTACATTTCCTGATTGAATTAAACCCACCCGCACGACCCTTAACTGAGTCAACAAAGCCGTACGAATACCCTAATCCAATCTCATCTCATGTTTTAGCAGATAAACATTACTTAGCTACCGTACACTATGCCTTAACTAAGTCAACAAACATAGCACGAATACAAAATAATATCTATCTGAAATGACGGAGGGCTACGCAGGTTTTTCAGAAAACCCTGAGCGTAATGAACTTGATATCATCGTAGAATCGAGTGAAGTTTTGAAAAGGAGTGTTTTTGAGGCTTTTCTTAGTTTCGCTAAAGGGGTCACTCCCGGTGAAGGGATCGTCGGCCCTTTCCTCATCGAATAAGGTGCAGGATATATCATATATACCGTTGTGCAAAGCAAAACACTAAAAGCAATCAAAGGACAAACCGAGTTTTGTAGCATCTGTCAGTTTCGCTAAAGGAGTCACTCCCGGTGAAGGGATCTCGGTCCTTTCCTCATCGAATAAGGTGCAGGACATATCATATATGTCACTGTGCAAAGCAAAACTGTAGCTACCCTTTTTATAAAGTTTTTGATTCTACAACATCTTTAGGTTTCTTTTCTTTTATTAATCTTATTAATAAATATCCCATCAGCTTAAGCTTCCTAAGCATCACAGAAGAAACGAAAGCAGTAATATTTATATATCAGCATATATATATATAGTATAAGCATTCGTCTCAGGCAGTAATATGATCTCATCACAGAACATTGCAGCAGAAGAACATATATGAAATATTGGATATACTAGGACGTCCGTGTTTTCAATACGAGCCTGTATAAAACACGGATTCCACGGTCGCGACGAATAGCCAAACCCACATCCCAAGACCCCTACGAGAGCGGCAAGTAACACTGCCAATTCTAGGGTTAGGAGACCCGGTCTCGACTCCTCGAGATGGCCTCCCACTGGACCCCAGAACCCGGTTACTTGTGCTCCCCTCCTTGGGTCTACCTAATGCGGAAAAGTAAATAACATACACTGGTGACATCAACCGCAACCTGGAAGTGCCCCAAATAAAAGAATATTACATTACAAATGAATTTTACATGAATGAAAATAAAAACCCTCATCTCACATAAAACCCCCGGCTATTCAGAACGCGACGATCCAATATAACATATCACAGCAACACATAATATCTCATATCATCAACGTAAGTAAATATGCGCATCCCAATTGTCGTTGACATATAGCAACGAAACCGGCGATATCACATATTACACTTACGGTCACAGAAAAGAAAGTGTAAAACTACAATATTTGGAATCCACAATCACTTTAGACATCGTAAATCCGAAATATCACATACTCCGCATTTCATGCCTAACCTTATGAATTCCACATATTGTATCACATTCCAGATAAATAGACAGTATTAAACTTTCCGAACAGATAATCAAACACCCAAAATTTCCCAAAGTGCTCAACTCTTGAGCGGAGTTCAAATAATCCCAGAATATGTCAAAGTACCAGTGATCCAGCCGTAGAAGGGTCAAGCCAACGCCTCACATGTGGCATGCCGTACTGCCCCAAACCCGAAGGTTCAAAAGGCAGTTCAAGACGGTCACATAATCGAGTTAAGGTTTGTTGTCTTCTAGAGGGTCCACCGCTTAACTTGTACAATTTTTCCGAAAAATTTAAACCCAATAAAAATTCAACACTTGAAAGTTCGCCGTACCGGGAAATAGTAAGTTAATGATATCCGTTCAAATAATTTAACAGTTTCTAAATATCCGGAAATAAATACGAACTTAAAAATTCCGATCGAATCTACTATTACAAAATAAACCCCAGATTTAAACAATACTGGAATCACTGTTAAAAATATCCAGAAGCCTCAACAAGTACCTACGGTCATTACCAGAAAAGCCACGTGTCACAATCCTATCAATCCGCCGCGGAACCGCCGCGCAAGGCATGCTTGCGCCGCGGTTCAGCCGCCGTTTGATCGAATTGGGGGCTCGGGTTTTATGGTAATTCTTAGAATTCCCTACTGATTTTTTTACATATTTTTAATTCAGAAAAATCCCAAAATTTAAAAAATTTCCAGAGAGGGGTCTAGTTTCGTCGTTTCGGGTTCGATCGGAGTTTTAACTTCGTAAACACATCGCCTAAAGCTCTAGCTAGGCTCTGATACCACTGTAGGGTTCCTAGGCACTCTTGTGAAGGTTCAAAAGGCATCAAACATGCCCGGATAAAAATTTAGACGTGCCGAACAACCCAAAGCCGGGATCTTTGCTAGATTATTAGGTTTAAACATGCAAGATGATAACTTTTATCTAAGTGTGAGGGATTACAACCTTTGTAGTCCGCCCCTTCACTTCACAAGCTCCGAGTAGAAGTCCCTTTGCCGCGATCCACGATCTCCCGGACTCATGAGAGGCTCCACGACTCGAACGATCCATGCTAGCTCGAAGTATTCCAAATCTCCGATGATCTACCTTGAAGTTGCTACGACTCAAGCTTTCTCACTCTAAAAAGATGAACACACTAATCTCATGGGCTAGATGAGATGAGGATGAGAGAGTAGTAATTTTGCTTTCTTTTTATATCATTTTCTCATATTATTTCATCACACAAAGAAAAACTAGCAAGCTTTCTTCAAGAAGGAAGAAGATGATAATGAAAAGATAATGAATTATTTTTCTTTTGTGATGAATAGAATAAAACCAATATGATTGATTATTAACCATGGTCAAGGATGAGTGGTCAAGATTTTGTAGAGAAATAACTAGAGTTAGGGTTTGGTTGAGTTAAAGAAAGTGTCATCCAAAATATCTTAAGAATGACAAAAGGAAAAGCTTCTAGAAGATGCATGAAACATCTAACCCAATCAAACCCTAATCTCAATTAATCATCCTTAAACATGTTTAACAATTAATCATATCATGTCACAATAATATATATCACATATATATTATATATTTGCAACAAAAGAAAATAATACAATTAACATATATCGCATATATATCAATGTATCATCCAATGAGAAAATGAAATAATAAAGCGAGCCAATATTAGATAATGTAATACAATATATCATATATATTATTATACATTAAATCATCGAATCAACACTTGAATCGATGATCCGGCTATATCGAATATTACCGACCAATATATCATGTACCGATTCATCGAATCAACACTTGATCCGATGTCCCGGTTCATATCTAAATATCGCGAGAATATAATACGGTATCCCATATCGCATTATTCTCGGTCCTGCGCATATCACATATGTGCCACTACTCCGTTTCGCCTGGGCCAAGAAACCTCTATGTAGGACTCTAAAGAATCGTCAATACGCCGGTAGCAGGTGATGATCATATCAAACACCTACAAGCTGCAAGCGGTCAGCTAAACGTAACAGCCACCCAGGTATTGAGCGGTCAGAAGATCAACAAGCTAGCCTGTGCGTTCTCCTGTGAATCCGATCAGTAACACTCCCGTATCGTCCGGTCTGTTCGTCTGATATGTCGCATATCAAGTCTAGGGGTGGTATACGTCAGACCCCAATAACCGATAAGTCGTGTCGATGTGTGGCTCATAACGGGTCGAGAAACTACTGGTAACACTTACCAGTAAATCTCTATATCAGCCCTGGCCAGGGACTTCCAGTTATAGCCGATCGAATACAGCACAACATCAACTCCCTATACCGGGAGAGACGAATCCCCTCCTATCGCTCATTGCCTTCATGTGATTCGGGACTGTACCCAAAAGCCACCGTTTTGCACGCCCTCTTGGACGTGGTAAGGTGGAAATCAAAGCACAGTGGGAATCACACAAGACTCTATGACGATCTCGGGTCTACAGACTACCCTGTACCAGTGTCACCGGAGAACTGCCATCTGACGTGTGGTATATCACCATCTGGGAGTTCTCGGCGAGTCCGTCCAGTGTACCCAGTCTCCACTGAGCACCCGTACACCATCTCTGATGTCAAACACCGATGGATATGGGATCATCCATCGCCCATCATATGGTTCAAGATGCGTATACGCTAGTCTACTCTGGTGTATCGATGCCCTGTCTCGATATACCCTCGACTAGGAACAGTTATAGGATGTACTCATCGACTACCGTGGCCCCACTAGTATGATCTCATCATAGTCCCAGTAGTCGAGTACAGATCCTAAGGGCTTTATCAACATGTGAGAGTAAAACAGTAAACCAATACAAGTCAACATGTTAAGATAAAGTGAAACCAAATAGCATACTATCATGACGAGCAAGAAAGTCCTCTCTGTATATATCTAAGCATCCATCATAATATACATCATATGTACAACAATGGCCTCTAGGGCATATACATAACTAACAATGACCTACCTCATCATAACACACATCTTTGATATAGCACGATAAAAGTTTGGGAATTTTAGTTATGGGATAATACGACATTACAAATAAATACCATCAACATGCAAAACAATTTCTTTAAAAAGTGTATTAATCAATTCCTTACAATTACGCCTCTACAACCCACTTTTGGGGACCCCGTTCAGAATGGTGCAGATTATCGCACATTATCGGGCCTAGTAGAGCGAGATGCAGACCTCCAAAAGGAGCATTCGACCTCGATGGAATTTTAATGTGTTTTTCTTTAGAAAATGAGATTTCTACAAAAATAAATAAAATTTATTTTATTAAATATATATATAACTATTATCAAAATATCTATTTTAATTATATTATATAAATATTCTAAGTTTTCTAAATCAAAGGAATCACCATTACAGGAAAATACCATTACAATTCAATGCAAAATACCGATATTTTAATCAAATATCTTATACTATGAAAACTAGGTTCTACTCAATAGAAATTTCACTTTTATAAAATATACATCTATGAAAACCCTAAAGACGATAACTAAATGCTTGAGCTGTATTTTGAAATTATATCAAAATTATTTTTACATAAAACCCCCTCAAGTTATACTAAATTATAATAAGGACCTTAGTAAATATAGGTTTAAGCGGGACCAATTCTTTTGAGTCTCAGAGAGCCGGAGAATGTGGGTGCTTGCCTATCTAAGGTAGACAATTTAACAAACGGCGTTATCAATACGATAATTGTGTTAGAAGAAGACGCAAATCCTGCCGTCCATGTGCAGCAATTACCGATAACATCAAAAATAATTCATGATTTCAAGTTCTTTTCAAAGTGTCGGACTCAGACTGAGTGTCACGCCCCGCTTCCCAGAGTACGCTAAAATGGGCACGTGACATAGCCAACCATGCTACCTGTGGGTAGGAAGTATCCATCCACGGTCACATTACGGCTGTAGAGATATCAAGAACAAAATAAAACTGTCTAAACATGTCCATAAACCAAGATAAATCATGAGTCAAGAATAATAAAATGCGGAAGCGAAAGATCCAATACAAATAACTGGAATGTATGTCCCATAATACGGGCTCACATCAGGAATAAAATACAGGAAAGAAAAAAAACTAACTAATACAGGACTCACAGCTCAGCCTGCTGGCTGAAGTACTCCTGCTCGGACTGCAACAGCGGTACGGAATCTGGGCCATGCAAAACCCAGACGTCAGCGCGTCAAGTCATCAAGTAGTATAATATGAACAGTGTAGCAGGCAATGCAATATAAACATGAATGTAACAACCCTAATTTTCTTATACACTTTTTCCTATAAAAATTTTTTCAAATATTTTTTCAAAAATCCATAAAGGGGTATTTATTGCCTGAGCACAAGATTTAAGTAATTAACAATTTAATTACAAGAAGGGGCTTGTAGCTCATTGGTAATACCTTGCATTGCTGAACCCAGCCACCAAAGTTCAAATCCTATGCCCCATATTATTTTTAATATTTATTTTGTTTTAAATTCTTCTTCAATATTGTGTCTCTTCATCTTCTAAACCCCCATGTACACTTCAAATTCCTAGATCGGTTTCAGAGACCTTTGAAATCCCCATTTATTCCATTTTAATGATTTTTTAATACATTTTTACATTAAAACCTTTCATATACCCTATTTACTCCATTTTAATGATTTTTTAATACATTTTTACATTAAAACCTTTCATATACCCTATTTACTCCATTTTAATGATTTTTTAATATATTTTTACATTAAAACCTTTCATATACCCTATTTACTCCAATTTTTAATGATTAAAACTTTTCATATACACTATTTACTCCAACTTTTAATGATTTTATATATTTTTACATTTTTTATTTAAAAACCCTTCACCTATCCTACCCCTAGCCTACCCTATAAATACACCCCTCCCCTCTACCCTCTCATCCCAAAAATCATAAGCTCACTCTCTCAAAATTTTCCAAGAGTTGTGTACTTTGAAAACAAGCTCGCGGCGAAGCTCCGACGAAATTCCGGCGGAAATTCCGGCGACGTTTTTAGGAACTACCGGCAACGACGCAACGCATCGGCAACCCCTTTAGTCCCCCTCACTCCTTAGTATAGATCGAAACCCGTAAGTCCCATTCTATCCCCCTTTCTATTTCTTTAAAATACGAAATTACGAAACCCGACGGAATCGGAACAAATCCGATTTCCGACTCGGCTTTCTATAAAATCTCACTTCTAACCTATACATTCTTTCCTAAACATCTTAATCTTGACTATTAAACTTTTAAAAATCAATTTGAACAAGTTTTCTCACATGAAATGATAACCTTTCCAATTTACCGTATTTTTTTCACTTTAATACCATAAAGTTTCAATTTCACATTTAACCCCTTAACCTTAATATACATTTAAAATAGAGCATGAGGTAATGACCTACCTCCACACACACGTAAATACAACCCTAAAATGATATCATCAAAACTTAGAATACGATAAAACGAAATTTTCATTAAAATACCATAATCTTCATAAAACCATTCTTAAAGGTTTTAGATTTGTTACACTTTTAAGTAAATATTTCTTACTAGGAAAATACAATAAGTTGTGGACATCGATCGTTTATCTAAACCTGACTTTGTGGTGTCTAGGTTAGGCAAGTGAGCTTGGGTAACTTTAAAAGGCCCGCCTCACGATTCGTGAGCGGATCCCTCCCTCCTCACTTGCACTCACCTGGCCACAATTGGCGGTGAAGAGGCGATTTGAGGCTTCTAACGACTTGTCGTTTAGACCTTTAGAAATAGGCTAGTTGGCTTAGGGAACCCTAGAAACTAAAAATACGGAAATTTACATCCTTTACAAAAAAATACCTTATCTTTATTAAACCATTTTTCTAAATGACTAGTATTTATTAAACCTTTGCAAAGCGCCGCTACAACCCATCTTTGGGGAACTCGTTAGGGATAGTACGGTTTATCGTGCACCCTCGGGCTAGTAGTGCGAGATTCAGACCTCCGCAAGGAGCATTCGGTCTCGAAAGGTTTAAAGTACGACATCTTAAGAAAAATGAGAATTTTGAAATATAAAATATCTATTAAAATTATTTTTGTATAAACATATGTATATTTATCTTTTAAATACCTATTTTATTATAATATAAATTTTCTACCTTTTCCTAAAAATTACAAAAGAATATATTTTACACTAAAATACCATGAACTTCAAATAAACAATATTACAACTAGGATATTCTCACTAGAAATGTCACAATATAAAATCTACCCTCATTACAACTCTAAAGACGAATAATAAATACTTGATGTGTATCTTGAAAACTATACAAAAGTACTTTTTACATAAAACCCCCTCAAGATTTATAAATTACAATAAGGACCCTAACAATTATAGAACTTCAAATTACCTTTCTTTTAGTCTGACTCGGGTTAGAGTCTGACTATTTCTGACTTGAATATGATTCAAGTCAATCTATATTCTTTAATATTCCAACTCAATATAAACACATGAATCCCTGAATCCAGTTAACAATCTATTCAACTTGACTGAATCAAACTATGGATATACATCCATTATTCCGTTATTCCAATTACCTGATACAACCAGTTACTGATATCATGGTTTTGATCAGTCATCCAACTTACATAAAACAATACAACAATACTGTTAAAACACCACGGGGTTTAAGGGGTAGATTGGTACGGAAAGTGTTAAAGGTGGCACGAGGTGGTCAAATTAAGACACCTAACCTGTATTCCATTGCTGTTGTACCGTGGCTTAATGGTTCCTTATACTTTCCGTTTGCCCTGGTCTCTAGCATATAGAGACCCCCCTCGTATACACCGGCATCCTTCTATACCAAGCTACAAACAACAGCGTTGACATAACATTACAACAATAGTTTACACTTTAAAAATGTATCTTCTTATTCTGTCTTCTCTACTTCCCTCTTACCTTTAGGACTTACCGAGCGATCCGTTCGCTGACGACATTCTGTTTCTCTCTTCTTTGAATGTCGTCAGGTGACTTAGACCCGGCAGAAGTTGAGCCATCACAAGAAAACTTGGAGCAATTTGCCGAAGACCCTGCAGTATAATTTCATTGTACACTTTTCTTTTTAGTGCTTTCCATTTCCTGTTATGCCACTGTTTAGGCATCTTTATTTCAGTTGTATTTCCTTTCCATGTATTGTAAAGAGAATGTTAATAAATAAAAGTTGCTGTTCTTTTGTCTCTTGTGTATTTATTTCTATATTACTTAGCTACGCTTAGCGTATATACTTCTGAGTACATACGTAGCGGATCTCGTCGCGTCCCCTTCGCCGTACACTGGGAAGCGGGGCGTGACAGGTTTTGTTGGCGGCCCATGCAGGTCAGAGCTGTATGAAACCCTAAGCAATATAAAACACAAGAACCAGCAACTAAAACATTCTTTAAAATCATGTTTCTTGAATCTTATCTTTCATATTCCTTGAATCATATACCTTGAATCTTTCCTAACCCAAAATTCCCTCACCTCTTTTACAATTTTACCAAAACCTTCGCATCCTTTCATTCCTTCACACATTCTTCACATTTTTAAAACCCTTGCACCACCTTATTATTTTTCACATACTGTCAGCACATCAGTACCAAACTTTTCTTAGATTTGTTACACTTTCCTTTTACAAATTTCGAGGAAGAAATTTTTATAAGGAGGGTAGAATGTAACAAGCCTAATTTTCTTATACACTTTTTCCTATAAAAATTTTTTCAAATATTTTTTCAAAAATCCATAAAGGGGTATTTATTGCCTGAGCACAAGATTTAAGTAATTAACAATTTAATTACAAGAAGGGGCTTGTAGCTCATTGGTAATACCTTGCATTGCTGAACCCAGCCACCAAAGTTCAAATCCTATACCCCATATTATTTTTAATATTTATTTTGTTTTAAATTCTTCTTCAATATTGTGTCTCTTCATCTTCTAAACCCCCATGTACACTTCAAATTCCTAGATCGGTTTTAGAGACCTTTGAAATCCCCATTTACTCCATTTTAATGATTTTTTAATACATTTTTACATTAAAACCTTTCATATACCCTATTTACTCCATTTTAATGATTTTTTAATACATTTTTAAATTAAAACCTTTCATATACCCTATTTACTCCATTTTAATGATTTTTAATACATTTTTACATTAAAACCATTCATATACCCTATTTACTCCAATTTTTAATGATTAAAACCTTTCATATACCCTATTTAGTCCAACTTTTAATGATTTTATATATTTTTACATTTTTTATTTAAAAACCCTTCACCTACCCTACCCCTAGCCTACCCTATAAATACACCCCTTCCCCTCTACCCTCTCATCCCAAAAATCCAAAGCTCACTCTCTCAAAATTTTCCAAGAGTTTTGTACTTTGAAAACAAGCTCGCGGCGAAGCTCCGACGAAATTCCGGCGGAAATTCCGGCGACGTTTTTAGGAACTACCGGCAACGACGCAACGCATCGGCAACCCCTTTAGTCCCCCTCACTCCTTAGTATAGATCGAAACCCGTAAGTCCCATTCTATCCCCCTTTCTATTTCTTTAAAATACAAAATTACGAAACCCGACGGAATCGGAACAAATCCGATTTCCGACTCGGCTTTCTATAAAATCTCACTTCTAACCTATACATTCTTTCTTAAACATCTTAATCTTGATTATTAAACTTTTAAAAATCAATTTGAACAAATTTTCTCACATGAAATGATAACCTTTCCAATTTACCGTATTTTTTTCACTTTAATACCATAAAATTTCAATTTCACATTTAACCCCTTAACCTTAATATACATTTAAAATAGAGCACGAGGTAATGACCTACCTCCACACACACGCAAATACAACCCTAAAATGATATCATCAAAACTTAGAATACGATAAAACGAAATTTTCATTAAAATATCATAATCTTCATAAAACCATTCTTAAAGGTTTTAGATTTGTTACACTTTTAAGTAAATATTTCTTACTAGGAAAATACGATAAGTTGTGGACATCGATCGTTTATCTAAACCTGACTTTGTGGTGTCTAGGCTAAGCAAGTGAGCTTGGGTAACTTTAAAAGGCCCGCCTCACGATTCGTGAGCGGATCCCTCCCTCCTCACTTGCACTCACCTGGCCACAATTGGCGGTGAAGAGGCGATTTGAGGCTTCTAACGACTTGTCATTTAGACCTTTAGAAATAGGCTGGTTGGCTTAGGGAACCCTAGAAACTAAAAATACGGAAATTTACATCCTTTACAAAAAAATACCTTATCTTTATTAAACCATTTTTCTAAATGACTAGTATTGATTAAACCTTTGCAAAGCGCCGCTACAACCTACCTTTGGGGAACCCGTTAGGGATAGTACGATTTATCGTGCACCCTCGAGCTAGTAGTGCGAGATTCAGACCTCCGCAAGGAGCATTCGGTCTCGAAAGGTTTAAAGTACGACATCTTAAGAAAAATGAGAATTTTGAAATATAAAATATCTATTAAAATTATTTTTGTATAAACATATGTATATTTATCTTTTAAATACCTATTTTATTATAATATAAATTTTCTACCTTTTCCTAAAAATTACAAAAGAATATATTTTACACTAAAATACCATGAACTTCAAATAAACAATATTACAACTAGGATATTCTCACTAGAAATGTCACAATATAAAATCCACCCACATTACAACTCTAAAAACGAATAATAAATACTTGAGGTGTATCTTGAAAACTATACAAAAGTACTTTTTACATAAAACCCCCTCAAGTTTTATAAATTACAATAAGGACCCTAACAATTATAGAACTTCAAATTACCTTTCTTTTAGTCTGACTCGGGTTAGAGTCTGACTATTTTTGACTTGAATATGATTCAAGTCAATCTATATTCTTTAATATTCCAACTCAATATAAACACTTGAATCCCAGAATCCAGTTAACAATCTATTCAACTTGACTGAATCAAACCATGGATATACATCCATTATTCCGTTATTCCAATTACCTGATACAACCAGTTACTGATATCATGGTTTTGATCAGTCATCCAACTTACATAAAACAATACAACAATACTGTTAAAACACCATGAGGTTTAAGGGGTAGATTGGTACGGAAGGTGTTAAAGGTGGCACGAGGTGGTCAGATTAAGACACATAACCTGTATTCCGTTGATGTTGTACCGTGGCTTAATGATTCCTTGTACTTTCCGTTTGTTGGAGATAGTGCCCTCAGAGTCAATTATTGGATCACAGGCACGTGATTGCAATGATTGAGGGAGGACCTATCCCGGTAGGACAGTCTTGCTCGAGATGATAGTATGCTATCTGGTTTACCTTTATCATCGTGTACTGCTTTAGGTGACCTGACATGTCGCTATTGCACGTTGATAGAGCCCTAGGATTCATGCTTGACTGCCAACAGTATGAGGGCGATCATATAAGTGAGAGCTGGAGTCTACAAGCACATCCTTAATAGGTCCCTAGTCGTGGGAGTTTCGAGACAGGGCATCGATTCTCCAGAGTAGACTAGTGTATACAGTCGAGACCCCGACGAGGGGCGGTGGCCGGTCTCACAAGCCACTGGTGTCAGTTGGATCACCTAAGATGTATACAGGTGCTCATTGGGTTATGAGTACACCGGACAGGACTCGCCGGGAACATGCTAGTTGGTCATATACCAGACGTCAGATGGCAGTTCCCTGGTGACATGTGTGCAGGTTAGTTCATCGACCTGGGGATCGTCATTTGTCTCGTGTGAGTTCCCACTGTACTTTGATTACTACCCTACCACGGCTCAAAGGAGTCGTGCAAACAGGTTTTAGTTGGGTACAGTCCCGAGCCACATGGAGGCAGTGAGCGGATCTTCGGGGGTTTCGTCTCTCCCGGTATTGGGGGTGAGGTCGCGCTGTGTCTAGGAGAGCCATTACACAAAGACCTTGGCCAAGGCAGGAGATTTACTGGTAGGTATTCCAGTAGTATCTCAGGGTGTTCTGGGCTACACTCCGACACGACTTGTACCGCTTTTGGGGGTCTGACTTTTACCAACCCCCTAGGCCCGCCATGCGATGCTCATAGACGAACGGACCGGACTGTACGGATATTGTCACTGACAGGCTCAGTTGGGTGTCGGGGTGAGCTTCCTCATCGACGTCCCTTGTAGTCAATAGCTGGTGGCCCGTCACGTATTGGCTTATACCTCTGACGTGCTAGTGGTTAAATCCACAGCCATAGTATTGACGAGTCTTTAGAGTCCACCACACTTTCAGTTACTCAAGTTTCGGGCGAAACGCTGTAGAAGCCGTATGGAGATATGGCAGGGTCCGATCAGATACGTGCGGTATTGCACGGATCAGGATCGGACGGTTTGTACTAGTGGCCGTATAGCTATATGGCAACGTTCGATCAGATACGTGCGGTATTGCACGGATCAGGATCGAACGGATAATACTAGCCGGCTTTGGTTTAAGCCGGTCCTAGTTTAGTACAGTGTAGATTTTGTCTCATTGCATTTGTATCCGGACGGAATACAGATGCGGGTGTGTATGCACAGTATGGGGTTTTCCTGTAATTTATTACGGGACCAGTTTTCTGGAGTTGCCAGTTTGCTTTCCGTTCCGGCCGGTTTTCCTTTGTTCTTTCCCGGCCGGACTTTTCCGATGGAGGGGGTTATTTGCAATTGTGCAAATAACTTTTGTGGAAGGGGTTTCTTGTAAAAGATTGATTATGATAGCTTTCATTTCTTTTCAACCATGCTTTTGCTTTATGAGATTTGATTGTGATAAAGTGAGGGTATGGGTTGAATAGTAAAGCATGGTTGTATGTTTTCTTGTCTTGGGTTGTGGTCACCTCCTTCTTCTCCTACACTCACCTCCCTTCATGCTTTGATATTACCTCCTCCACCATTCTCTTTTGCATGAGAGGTTATTCATTATTTCAAGAGAGAATAAGAAAAAGAGAGAAGAAGAAGGAGAGAGTTCTTCATTCTTGAGAGTTTCATCTTCTTGATCTCATTCATGCTAGAAAAATGCAAGCACCATTTTTCTCATCTCATTTCCTCCATCTATGGCAACAAACCCCAAAGTGAGACAAGCATCTTCTACACTACATTCTACAGCATATCTTGAGCATGTCGAGTTGCCGGCTTCATGCGCGAGTTGCCTCGGTATTGAGGTGGGAGCCCGTTAAAGTACCCGGCTTCGTGGTGCCCTTTCCGACGAGGAGGAGACGGACGGAGATCCCGCGAGGAGATCGGAGTGGAGATGAAGACCGGAGGACTTGGATCGTCGGTATACATCTCTAACCTATCTTGTTAGTTAGCTAGACTAGTTTAATGGTCACGATCCGGAGTTTAGTGCGCGGTGGTGCCGGTTTGCAAAGTCCGCAAAATTTAAGTTTACCACCGTTTCCGCGTTTGGCCGTCGGGTTGACGGCCGGGGCGCCGCCGTGAACTTACAGTGGTATCAGAGCCTCGCCATTAACATAGTCTAGCTTTGTGTAATGTGTTTATCGTTTCCGATCGAACAAAATCCCGAAAACACGTATTTCAACCACATCAGTTTCTGTCGAATTTTTTTTGAGTCCAAAAATTTTTCTGGTTGTCTCAGAATGATGTGCAGGGAATTTTAAGCATGCTGAAAAAAAATTGGTACCATGATCTCACTATTCCGCCGCGGAAGGGCGGCCAAACCCCTGCTTGGGCCGCGCTTCCGCGGCGGTTGTAACTGTTCACCCCCCCAAATTTTTCCAGTATGTTCCTGAGTTGAAAATGTGGTTTCTGGTATTTTAAAATTGGACCAATTATTTCTGTGAGAGCTACAGTTTTCTTTGGGGCCCACTTGTTAATTGTTTGATCAATCGGAAAATTTTAAACACATTTTTCACAGTATTTACATTATATCTGCGACCGTGAATGTCACTCGATCGGTAAATCCGGTCTAACTGCTATAGCCCGGTTAGACGGATTTGCGAACGTGACTTTCACGTTGATGTTTTATGTTTATGCTGTGATGTTGCGGATCGGTCGTGGGGGATAGCCTGGATGCAATGCTAGTACTGTATTGTTGTATTATGTACTTTTGATATTGCGGGGCGAGTGTCCGACATGTGGACTGCCGTCACTGCCTGATTGTATTATTCTTTTGGGGCACGACCTGGTTGCGGTCGATGTACCCGATGTATGTATATTTTACTTTCTGTACTAGGATTACCCCGCGGTGGGGTGCACGGATGGCCGGGTTCTAGAGGGCAACAAGCCCGCATCTCATGGCATTGGGACGGAGGGGGCTTCGCTCTAGAATTGGCGGGCTATTCGCCGCACTCGTAGGGGGTACAGGTTGACCCAGGAGGGGTGCCCAAGTTGCCGGATTCCGTGGAGTGCTGGGTGGTCCATTCACGGAGCTGAAGGGGGCTGCCTCGCTTCAGGTTTTGGTGGGTGACTTGCCGCGCCCGTAGGGGTCTAGGATTTCATTGCACAGGCTATCCACACGACCAGGGGAACGTCGGGTTTCAGTAGTGGCTCTGTGAAACCCGGGGATCCCAGATATCTGTATTGTTCTGTGATGCTGTACATTTCTGTGATGTTGCATTTTTATTCACGCCTTGAGCGAAATACTATATATTGGTATATATATTAGTAGATGTTGTATATGCTTTTCATCCGCGCTAGTCCAGTCCCCGCTCTGCCGTTAGTTAGCTAACCTAACGGGTGATGACGGGACCCAGTGGCGAATGCGGATGGCATATACGTACGTCAGTATATTTTCGTTCTTTGTGGTGTGATCAATTGATGGGACTGCATTGATTCGGATCAATGCAAGTTAAAAACAAACCTAATTTGATGTTGTTGGAACACTTTTCAAAAAGCTGTTATTGCAAGGACGTTCACTTTTGTTTTGCACCGTGGTATTCATTTGGAATATCCTGCTCCTCAGTCGACGAGGCAAGGGCCGAGATCCCTTCACCGGGAGTGACCCCTTGGACAGAAGTTTGCGTCAGGGCATTAACTTCACTATAGCCGATTACTTTTGCTTTGCACCGTGGTATTCAGTTGGAATATCCTGCACCCCATTCTACGGGGAAAGAGCCGAGATCCCTTCACCGGGAGTGACCTCTTTAGTAAAGGTTTTCGTCACTATATTTTCTAAAACGCTATCCGTTCCTTCAACGATATCAAATTCATTACGTTAAAGGTTTTCGCCAGAAACCATTCGTAGCCCTCCGTCATTTCAGTTAAATATTCGGTAGTATTCAAGCTATGTATTTTGACCTCACGCCAAGGCATAGTGATTGGTAGCTGCCGGGTATTTATCTGTTGCATAGATAGATGCGTTGGTTTGGGACAGTCGTACTACTATTTTGGCCTACGTCAAGGGTATGTACGGGTGGATTCAAATTAACCTGGATAATGACGGGTAGAACTTGACATGTGACTTATGATATTTTGACCTCACGCCAAGGTCATAAGAGCATGGGGCAGAAATCACATCGGGAGTTTCAAAAGAACTGAAACTTGCCAGATATGCGCATACCTTCTGGAGTGTGATACCGTGAGTGGATTCCGTCACGTTGTCATGCGATGAGAGTTGGATCCCGATTCCCACTGATGAGTTAGTATACTCCTCGGGTGACCCCGACTAATTCTTCTTTCAGGTTTGGAGGAGAATTTGAGGTACAGTGGGAGGATTCCAGATTAGATAAATTGGTAACCATTCTGATCTTGGTTAGAGTGCACGCTGAGTGTTTCTTTTCTCTCTCTCTTTGGCAGCGACCTTTGACCCGACCCTAAGACTTTGACTCAGTGACCAAGTTGACCGAACCTACTTAACACTGGCTTTTGGATTGTCAGAGTTGCGAACCTCATTGCCACTCCTACTTTTACCCTTTTCTCCAGGACACCCCGTATTACTACGAACGTCCACTTCCATTGGACAAAACCATCGTATGGTTAGATACGAACTCGAAGGAATTCGAGGATGGTTTCCGGTTCTGGAGAAAACGAATAGGATTATTCAGTTGTCTTTTCCTTTTTGCCTCCTCTCAAGTTACGAGTACTCCTTGGTTTAGGAGTAGTACACCTATTACGCAAATTGGATAGTCTTCTTCCAAACCATAGGCTGGTGCCGACTGGTAGGGAATGAAGAAAACCAGTTAGCCTAAACGGTGTACAGAAGGTATTAAGATTAAGACAAAGCAAGGGATTAGTAAGAGGGCAAAGTAAATTGCGACTGCTATTCACGACCAAACCAAGTATTTCTTCGCCAATCCTAAATCACCTTTGTATTTCTCCAGGACACTCCGTATCACTACGAAGATCCCATTTTATTGGATAATCCATCGTATGGTTATATACGAACTCGAAAGGAACTTGTTCCAGTTCGGGGATGGATCCTGGTTCAGGAGAAATAGGAATAAAGTACATTCAGGTGTCTTTTATCTTCACCTTCTCTCGCGTTGCGAGTGCTCCTAGGATTAGGACAGTACACCCTTTATGCTTTTTGGATAGTCTTCTTCCAAACCATAGGCTGGTGCCGAACGGTAGGGAAGGAAGAAAACCATTTGGCCTAAAGGGGTGTGCAGAAGGTAATGACTAAAGACATATGAAGGGATTTGGAGAGGTGGCAAAGAATTATACGGTTACAGTTGTGAATCTGGATACTGGAAGAGGCATTACTAGGAATACCAGGATACCCCATCGAAGCATTTCTATGTTTCAGGTTCACTGTGTACAGTTAATAGAAAACTGATTTCCCAACTAGACACTTGCTCCAGGGTATGTATTTACCAGGTATGATTCTCACATCTGTATGGTTTTACAGATGATGAGTGGGAGTAAGTTATTGGGAATTGGGTGATCATCCTCACTATATCGGGATTCGTTGTAATCGGTGATATTTGAGGAGATCACCTGGGCTGTTTGCCGGTTGGTAAATATTTGGTTTTGAATATCCGCTGTTGTGCACCAATTTCAAATTGATATATCTGTACGTCTATTTTCATAGAGTGAGATATACCTTTTGATATTATGTCGATGACATTTACCTATATCAGTGGATGGTTAGGTAAGGAGCATTGAACAGCGGTGTAATTCTTCTTAACCAAAAGTACAGTTTTCAACCTACGACACACAGTGAATGAGTCACTAGACTCAAGGGACTTATACAGAGTATTGTATGTTGTCCAGTGTCCATGAGGACAGAGGGGTTGGTCCTCGTACTGTATTCTGTTTACTTTTGACTTCTCTAGTTCTTAGACATGTGTTTCGTAGAAACACAGGGTCTAAGTTTTGAGGAGTTATAGGTATTTGAATATAGTAGAGAACCAGGTGTTGCAAGTATCGGGATTCTTCAAAGTGATCGAAGATGTAGATACTTGTGTATGGTATTCAGTTGATAGTAATGATAAAGAGAAATTGCTTCTTTTTCAGGTTACTCATAATTGGAAGCATTCCTAAGTTGAGTAACGCTGATCGGCCTCCTTCCATTTAGTTGACATGCACTGGAGATAGCTGCATGATTTGAATCTGGTTCAATTAAATCAGTGCCTCTGGTTCTATATTGGATGTAGAACAGTTCATATCTTAACGTTGTTAAGGTACGGGGAGTTGTCCGGCTTATGATTAAAACCAGACTCTGGATAACTCAAGGCACGTTTCTGTAATGGCTGTTTGTGGGTTGACCCAGGCTATGACGAGGGTTGATTTTCTACCATCTTGACTCGCCACAGTTTTAACAAAAATGGATTTTTTCAGAAAACAGTAGTGGGAGTATGGTAGAACTGGAAGTGATTCCAGAACCGCAAACGATTACTGAAGATTTGATAAGGAACCTAAAGATTCAATCTGAATTGACATTCCATTGGCCACTCCGCAGATAAGGTGGGTAGCTTCAGGCACCCGAGAGGTACTCCGGTAGCCTCAAGGACGGTGACAGGGAAGTTCTTGTTTACCCACACTTGCCATTGTTGTTGTTCCAGGCTGCGAGACCCGGCAGGAGGATGAGTATAGCGTCGTTCTAAACTTGCTTTAGAAGTGCACGTCTATATGACTCTGCTAGAGGGTTGTCGTAGTCAGTGGGAGCAGCGGAAGCATTGGTGGACATCAGGCTTATGTCTATTTATAGACTAAAGCAGATGTAGCGGAGATAGATCATCTATTTCTGATGTGACAGTCATAGGTTTGACGTCATCAGAATAGGGGATGGATCTGTTAAGAAAGTAGTAAGAAGTGATATTCCTTTACTACGATCGGTTATACTTTGGTCGTCACACAGTGTTTTCTCCACAAAGGACTTGGACATTATATCAGACATACTGGTTACTAGATCTATGGTTTTAGATCTAGATTTGGGTGGTTTCCCAATCAGGGTACTTAGACAGCATTCTAAGGGTATTTAGAATGGACGACTCCTGGCACGGTAGTGTACCTGCAGGTAATGGAGTCACCCTCTCCAAAGGTGTCTTACAGACTAAAGGGGAGAGGGACGTGCATGATTGGCAGATCACTTGCTCAGGCAATTGAGTCAATCGTGAGATGTCAAGTACCACACCAGATGTTGTTCTTGCACTAGATGCAATAAGTTGACATTAATCCAATCCTGGAGAAACGGTAGGAAGCAGTTTTAGAACATAAGTGGATGTTCTAGGGATATGATAACGACAGCCTTATTCGGGAGACAGTTATCATTCCAGGCTTCCAAGGTGACATGGACAACAAGGAGGTTGTCAGAGTTATAGTTTTCCCTCTGACGAGGGGCAGTATTTTGGACAGGTGTTCCAAGGCAATACTGAGGGAGGCATGGCGCAGGATACTGATTAAGTTCAGTTGACGATACAGTCTAAGAGGTTTGGATTTGGAGTTCATTTATGAGCTAAGTCCCATCAGACATCCAGACATTCTAAGACAGGTATTGCTCATTTCGGGAGATGGCTTTCTCCGCGAACATGAGATATTGAGAGACATAGAAAGAAACATCAGAGCGGATCCACTCACTGAGGCTATTCCTCGAACGCAATAGTTTCACAAACGGGTTTTGTGAGACTGACTAGTAGGGGAGTTGGGTGTTCGGTATCACACAGGCTGTGAGTATGCGACATCGCAATAATTAGCCTTGAGTGCAAGTGGGAGATTGTTGGAGATAGTGCCCTCAGAGTCAATTATTGGATCACAGGCACGTGATTGCAATGATTGAGGGAGGACCTATCCCGGTAGGACAGTCTTGCTCGAGATGATAGTATGCTATCTGGTTTACCTTTATCATCGTGTACTGCTTTAGGTGACCTGACATGTCGCTATTGCACGTTGATAGAGCCCTAGGATTCATGCTTGACTGCCAGCAGTATGAGGGCGATCATATAAGTGAGAGCTGGAGTCTACAAGCACATCCTTAATAGGTCCCTAGTCGTGGGAGTTTCGAGACAGGGCATCGATTCTCCAGAGTAGACTAGTGTATACAGTCGAGACCCCGACGAGGGGCGGTGGCCGGTCTCACAAGCCACTGGTGTCAGTTGGATCACCTAAGATGTATACAGGTGCTCATTGGGTTATGAGTACACCGGACAGGACTCGCCGGGAACATGCTAGTTGGTCATATACCAGACGTCAGATGGCAGTTCCCTGGTGACATGTGTGCAGGTTAGTTCATCGACCTGGGGATCGTCATTTGTCTCGTGTGAGTTCCCACTGTACTTTGATTACTACCCTACCACGGCTCAAAGGAGTCGTGCAAACAGGTTTTAGTTGGGTACAGTCCCGAGCCACATGGAGGCAGTGAGCGGATCTTCGGGGGTTTCGTCTCTCCCGGTATTGGGGGTGAGGTCGCGCTGTGTCTAGGAGAGCCATTACACAAAGACCTTGGCCAAGGCAGGAGATTTACTGGTAGGTATTCCAGTAGTATCTCAGGGTGTTCTGGGCTACACTCCGACACGACTTGTACCGCTTTTGGGGGTCTGACTTTTACCAACCCCCTAGGCCCGCCATGCGATGCTCATAGACGAACGGACCGGACTGTACGGATATTGTCACTGACAGGCTCAGTTGGGTGTCGGGGTGAGCTTCCTCATCGACGTCCCTTGTAGTCAATAGCTGGTGGCCCGTCACGTATTGGCTTATACCTCTGACGTGCTAGTGGTTAAATCCACAGCCATAGTATTGACGAGTCTTTAGAGTCCACCACACTTTCAGTTACTCAAGTTTCGGGCGAAACGCTGTAGAAGCCGTATGGAGATATGGCAGGGTCCGATCAGATACGTGCGGTATTGCACGGATCAGGATCGGACGGTTTGTACTAGTGGCCGTATAGCTATATGGCAGCGTTCGATCAGATACGTGCGGTATTGCACGGATCAGGATCGAACGGATAATACTAGCCGGCTTTGGTTTAAGCCGGTCCTAGTTTAGTACAGTGTAGATTTTGTCTCATTGCATTTGTATCCGGACGGAATACAGATGCGGGTGTGTATGCACAGTATGGGGTTTTCCTGTAATTTATTACGGGACCAGTTTTCTGGAGTTGCCAGTTTGCTTTCCGTTCCGGCCGGTTTTCCTTTGTTCTTTCCCGGCCGGACTTTTCCGATAGAGGGGGTTATTTGCAATTGTGCAAATAACTTTTGTGGAAGGGGTTTCTTGTAAAAGATTGATTATGATAGCTTTCATTTCTTTTCAACCATGCTTTTGCTTTATGAGATTTGATTGTGATAAAGTGAGGGTATGGGTTGAATAGTAAAGCATGGTTGTATGTTTTCTTGTCTTGGGTTGTGGTCACCTCCTTCTTCTCCTACACTCACCTCCCTTCATGCTTTGATATTACCTCCTCCACCATTCTCTTTTGCATGAGAGGTTATTCATTATTTCAAGAGAGAATAAGAAAAAGAGAGAAGAAGAAGGAGAGAGTTCTTCATTCTTGAGAGTTTCATCTTCTTGATCTCATTCATGCTAGAAAAATGCAAGCACCATTTTTCTCATCTCATTTCCTCCATCTATGGCAACAAACCCCAAAGTGAGACAAGCATCTTCTACACTACATTCTACAGCATATCTTGAGCATGTCGAGTTGCCGGCTTCATGCGCGAGTTGCCTCGGTATTGAGGTGGGAGCCCGTTAAAGTACCCGGCTTCGTGGTGCCCTTTCCGACGAGGAGGAGACGGACGGAGATCCCGCGAGGAGATCGGAGTGGAGATGAAGACCGGAGGACTTGGATCGTCGGTATACATCTCTAACCTATCTTGTTAGTTAGCTAGACTAGTTTAATGGTCACGATCCGGAGTTTAGTGCGCGGTGGTGCCGGTTTGCAAAGTCCGCAAAAATTTAAGTTTACCACCGTTTCCGCGTTTGGCCGTCGGGTTGACGGCCGGGGCGCCGCCGTGAACTTACACCGTTTGCCCTGGTCTCTAGCATATAGTGACCCCCCTCGTATACACTGGTATCCTTCTGTACCAAACTACAAACAACAGCGTTGACATAACATTACAACAATAGTTTACACTTTAAAAATGTATCTTCTTATTATGTCTTCTCTACTTCCCTCTTAGTTTTGGGACTTACCGAGCGATCCGTTCGCGGACGACATTCTGTTTCTCTCTTCTTTGAATGTCGTCAGGTGACTTAGACCCGGCAGAAGTTGAGCCATCACAAGAAGACTTGGAGCAATTTGCCGAAGACCCTGCAGTATAATTTCATTGTACACTTTTCTTTTCAGTACTTTCCATTTCCTGTTATGCCACTGTTTAGGCATCTTTATTTCAGTTGTATTTCCTTTTCATGTATTGTAAAGAGAATGTTAATAAGTAAAAGTTGCTGTTCTTTTGTCTCTTGTGTATTTATTTCTATATTGCTTAGCTACGCTAAGCGTATATACTTCTGAGTACATACGTAGCGGATCTCGTCGCGTCCCCTTCGCCGTACACTGGGAAGCGGGGCGTGACAGGTTTTGTTGGCGGCCCATGCAGGTCAGAGCTGTTTGGAACCCTAAGCAATATAAAACACAAGAACCAGCAACTAAAACATTCTTTAAAATCATGTTTCTTGAATCTTATCTTTCATATTTCTTGAATCATATACCTTGAATCTGTCCTAACCCAAAATTCCCTCACCTCTTTTACAATTTTACCAAAACCTTCGCATCCTTTCATTCCTTCACACATTCTTCACATTTTTAAAACCCTTGCACCATCTTGTTATTTTTCACATACTGTCATCACATTAGTACCAAACTTTTCTTAGATTTGTTACACTTTCCTTTTATAAATTTCGAGGACGAAATTTTTATAAGGAGGGTAGAATGTAACAAGTCTAATTTTCTTATACACTTTTTCCTATAAAAATTTTTTCAAATATTTTTTCAAAAATCCATAAAGGGATATTTATTGCCTGAGCACAAGATTTAAGTAATTAACAATTTAATTACAAGAAGGGGCTTGTAGCTCATTGGTAATACCTTGCATTGCTGAACCCAGTCACCAAAGTTCAAATCCTATGCCCTATATTATTTTTAATATTTATTTTGTTTTAAATTCTTCTTCAATATTGTGTCTCTTCATCTTCTAAACCCCCATGTACACTTCAAATTCCTAGATCGGTTTTAGAGACCTTTGAAATCCTCATTTACTCCATTTTAATGATTTTTTAATACATTTTTACATTAAAACCTTTCATATACCCTATTTACTCCATTTTAATGATTTTTAATACATTTTTACATTAAAACCTTTCATATACTCTATTTACTCCATTTTAATGACTTTTTAATACATTTTTACATTAAAACCTTTCATATACCCTATTTACTCCAATTTTTAATGATTAAAACCTTTCATGTACCCTATTTACTCCAACTTTTAATGATTTTTTATATTTTTATATTTTTTATTTAAAAACCCTTCACCTACCCTACCCCTAGCCTACCCTATAAATACACCCCCTCCCCTCTACCCTCTCATCCCAAAAATCCTAAGCTCACTCTCTCAAAATTTTCCAAGAGTTGTGTACTTTGAAAAGAAGCTCGCGGCGAAGCTCCGAAGAAATTCCGGCGGAGCTCCGACGAAATTCCGGCGGAAATTCCGGCGACGTTTTTAGGAACTACCGGCAACGACGCAACGCATCGGCAACCCCTTTAGTCCCCCTCACTCCTTAGTATAGATCGAAACCCGTAAGTCCCATTCTATCCCTCTTTCTATTTCTTTAAAATACGAAATTACGAAACCCGACGGAATCGGAACAAATCCTATTTCCGACTCGGCTTTCTATAAAATCTCACTTCTAACCTATACATTCTTTCCTAAACATCTTAATCTTGACTATTAAACTTTTAAAAATCAATTTGAACAAGTTTTCTCACATGAAATGATAACCTTTCCAATTTACCGTATTTTTTTCACTTTAATACCATAAAGTTTCAATTTCACATTTAACCCCTTAACCCTAATATACATTTAAAATAGAGTACGAGGTAATGACCTACCTCCACACACACGCAAATACAACCCTAAAATGATATCATCAAAACTTAGAATACGATAAAACGAAATTTTCATTAAAATACCATAATCTTCATAAAACCATTCTTAAAGGTTTTAGATTTGTTACACTTTTAAGTAAATATTTCTTACTTGGAAAATACGATAAGTTATGGATATCGATCGTTTATCAAAACCTGACTTTGTGGTGTCTAGGCTAGGCAAGTGAGCTTGGGTAACTTTAAAAGGCCCGCCTTAGGATTCGTGAGCCGATCCCTCCCTCCTCACATGCACTCACCTGGCCACAATTGGCGGTGAAGAGGCGATTTGAGACTTCTAACGACTTGTCGTTTAGACCTTTAGAAATAGGCTAGTTGGCTTAGGGAACCCTAGAAACTAAAAATACGGAAATTTACATCCTTTACAAAAAAATACCTTATCTTTATTAAACCATTTTTCTAAATGACTAGTATTTATTAAACCTTTGCAAAGCGCCGCTACAACCCACCTTTGGGGAACCCGTTAGGGATAGTATAGTTTATCGTGCACCCTCGGGCTAGTAGTGCGAGATTCAGACCTCCTCAAGGAGCATTCGGTCTCGAAAGGTTTAAAGTACGACATCTTAAGAAAAATGAGAATTTTGAAATATAAAATATCTATTAAAATTATTTTTGTATAAACATATGTATATTTATCTTTTAAATACCTATTTTATTATAATATAAATTTTCTACCTTTTCCTAAAAATTACAAAAGAATATATTTTACACTAAAATACCATGAACTTCAAATAAACAATATTACAACTAGGATATTCTCACTAGAAATGTCACAATATAAAATCCACCCTCATTACAACTCTAAAGACGAATAATAAATACTTGAGGTGTATCTTGAAAACTATACAAAAGTACTTTTTACATAAACGTCCTCAAGTTTTATAAATTACAATAAGGACCCTAATAATTATCGAACTTCAAATTACCTTTCTTTTAGTCTGACTCGGGTTAGAGTCTGACTATTTCTGACTTGAATATGATTCAAGTCAATCTATATTCTTTAATATTCCAACTCAATATAAACACATGAATCCCTGAATCCAGTTAACAATCTATTCAACTTGACTGAATCAAACCCTGGATATACATCCATTATTCCGTTATTCCAATTACCTGATACAACCAGTTACTGATATCATGGTTTTGATCAGTCATCCAACTTACATAAAACAATACAACAATACTGTTAAAACACCACGGGGTTTAAGGGGTAGATTGGTACGGAAGGTGTTAAAGGTGGCATGAGGTGGTCAGATTAAGACACCTAACCTGTATTCCGTTGCTGTTGTACCGTGGCTTAATGGTTCCTTGTACTTTCCGTTTGCCCTGGTCTCTAGCATATAGAGACCCCCTCGTATACACTGGTATCCTTCTGTACCAAGCTACAAACAACAGCGTTGACATAACATTACAACAATAGTTTACATTTTAAAAATGTATCTTCTTATTCTGTCTTCTCTACTTCCCTCTTACCTTTGGGACTTACCGAGCGATCCGTTCGCTGACGACATTCTGTTTCTCTCTTCTTTGAATGTCGTCAGGTGACTTAGACCAGGCAGAAGTTGAGCCATCACAAGGAGACTTGGAGCAATTTGCCGAAGACCCTGCAGTATAATTTCATTGTACACTTTTCTTTTCAGTACTTTCCATTTCCTGTTATGCCACTGTTTAGGCGTCTTTATTTCAGTTGTATTTCCTTTCCATGTATTGTAAAGAGAATGTTAATAAATAAAAGTTGCTGTTCTTTTGTCTCTTGTGTATTTATTTCTATATTGCTTAGCTACGCTTAGCATATATACTTCTGAGTACATACGTTGCGGACCTCGTCGCGTCTCCTTCGCCGTACACTGGGAAGCGGGGCATGACAATGAATAAAACAAGAGTAACAACAATATAAGTCAGAGCAGTATAGGGCAATGTGCAGTAGGTAAACTGAACTGTTCTATCAGGTTTTTTGTTCTAAAGTCTTTGAAACCAAATTGATGAATCATCGATGTAACTCAATAGTATCCCGTGCATGCCCGGGACCACGGTCTAAGACTCTCGGGCTGAAACCGAGACGTGCCGCTAGGCAGTAAAGGGTAGCAGGTATAGGCGAATGATGTCAGCATCATCATTCCGGGGCTGGCCTAGCCCGTAAGACAGATCAGAACAGGTATCGAACTGTTGAGTTGCAAGTCAGGTTTCACCTTTGATTTCCCCATACCCCCAAGTTATGTATGTCAAGTCAGGTATTCAATAATCAAGAACTAAGGCCAACACAGGATCAGGTAAAAGCAGGTTTGTCTGGATAGACAACAGGAACGGTCCATGAGGACTACATGTCAGGTTTGTTGGCATTAGACACAAGATCAGGTAACGGGTCAGGTCATGGTACATCAGGTCAAGTCAACAGTATGCGGTACCATGTCGGGTCAATCAATATATATGTAACAAGTCAGGTCGAGAGGTAAACAATATCATGGGTGTGCTCACAATCAGTTATATAATCAAGCATGGTCATCAATGATATAAGTAATGAATTAAGCAATAGGCAGTTTCATTCAATTAGCAATACAATTATCAATTGTGTCACAGAGATGATTACAAGAGTGCAGTAAGACAATTATAGCAGTTTAGTCATGTAAACAAGTTTAAGAACCCTTAGAGGTGCAATGATTTATATAACAGTTCAGTACAGCCATTACAGGTTAAAATACATACGAGTGTCCGAATGAAACAAACTACAGAGATAGATGCCATAAACCATGTCAATATTAAAATGTGATTAAACGGGTGAATGTGGTTATTAGTTTCCATTTGCAAACTGTAGGTTTCAAGTGTAGCGGTAAAATGATATAATACAATATTGTACGTGAAAATGAGGAATAATTGTACCAAAGCTAAATTTACAGGTTTAGGGTGTCATATTATATATGTAAATATAGTATAGCATGCAGCAAGGGTTACTTGCCTCAACGGGTCGCGAACCGGGAAAAACGGAACGTAAAATGTCGGCGGGGAAACTCGCGACGGGCGCACAGTTCACGGATTGAACCCAAACAACGAACAATGGAACCATACGTGTCTGGGTACCTCGCTGGAACGTCGGGTCACGTCATCGGCATCGTCGGATTCCGGCCAAAATGTGAACAGTAAACAATCAAGATGCAATCAAGAATAGAAAGGAACCAGAGAAGAAAGGAAGGATGAAAGAGGAGTAGACGGCTTACAGTGGGTTGTACGAAGGCCGGGTACAGAGGCGAGATCGCCGGCGGCGACAGATCCGACAGTCGAACGTGTGCAGGGGGTGCGCGCAGGCCGCGGTGAAGGTGCAGGGGTGCACGGGAACGATGAAGGAGAGGTGATGGAGATAAGAATTTAGAGGATGATGGCGGAGGCGACGACGAGGTGATCGTCGGCGGCGAGACGCAGGAGCGGGTGCAGGTGGTCGCGGGTCTGGTCGGGGTGCACCGGGAGAAGGGAGAAGGAGGAAGGAGATGCGGGTGCGATGAGGCTGAGTAGGCGAGGGCGTAGGCGACGGTGGTGCCGGCGTTGGGGCTGCGGCGGCGAGGGCACGGCTAGGGTTTGCGCGAGGGGCTCGCGATGGGTTCTCTGGGTTTTTTTTTAAAAAAAAAGAAGGAGGAGGGATAATTATATATATAGGGGAGAGAGGGAGAAAATTAGAGAGAGAGAGATAGGGAAAGAGAGAGAGAGAAAGGGGGGGAGAGAGATCGAGATGAGAGAGAGAGAGATCTGGGGAGAGGGATTTGTTTTTAGTGGAGGGATGAGAGAGAGAGAGATGGAGAAAGGGAGGGAGAGATAGAGATAGCGAGAGAATGAGATGGGGCCCGCGGGAGTTAAGAAGGATTTGATTGGCTGAGGAACTGTAGGAGGTTAAGAAAGTTTTTAGAATAAAGATTTATGAGATTTAATTGAACAGTGAAATTTATATGGTTAAGAAAAATATACGCGGGTTTAAAATATTAGAATTTTGGGATTTTGGCGCAAAATAAAACATTTCCAAATTGCGCCCGGGTTGGGTCCAAAAATTTGAAATCGAAATAATAAAATTTTAGGCGGGATCCAAAATTTAAAATGAAGTGTCTTATGATCAAAAAGCATACCCCCAAAACGGACACACATACGCGCGCGTAGCCGTCCAAACTCGCCCGTTTCACTGGACGGGACGAGAACACGATGCACGGACGCTACCACAGGGTTAGGGGTGTCAAGTAGGCCAAGATGAATATTTTTAATTTTTATTTTAGATGCCAAAACTTGTTATATGCAGAAATGAATTTACCGGGTAAAATTGTACAGTAAGTAACAATCAAGTAAGATAAATGAAATAAGTGACACGCTACGCTCAAACAGTAACAGAAATTAGTAGCATTGGACTCGGGTGTTACATTATACCCAACTACAAAAAGAATTTCGTCCTCGAAATTCCAAGAATACAAAAATAGATAACTACAAGAAAAGGTGAGGAAACGTCTGCCGGATTTCATCTTCTCGTTCCCAGGTGGACTTTCCATGCGGGCGATTACCCCAAGAAACAAGCACAAGAGGGATAATCTTGTTCTTAAGAACCTTTTCCCTTCGATCCACGATTTCAATCGGTCGTTCCTCAAAAGTCAAGTCTTCTCGTACTGTTATCTCCGAATGATCCTATATGTGCGTTTCATCTCGAACATACCTACGGAGTTGAGATACATGAAACACATCGTGCACATTCTCCAAGGACTGCGGTAACGCCAAACGGTACGCTACCTCACCAACACGCTCCAAGATCTCAAAGGGTCCAGCGAATCGAGGACTAAGCTTTCCTCGACTCCCAAAACGAATCACCCCTCTAGTCGGTGATATCTTCAAGAATACCAAATCACCCATGGAGAACTCTAGAGGTCTTCTTGACGTGTCTGTCCAACTCTTCTGTCGGTCTTGTGCTGCCTTCATATGATTCCTGATAGTGTTAACCTTCTCAACTGTCTGCACAACCAAATCTGGTCCCAACAATCTTCATTCACCGACATCATCCCAACAAACAGGTGAACGGCATTTACGACCATACAAAGCTTCAAACGGAGCCATCTGGATAGTTGCCTGAAAACTGTTGTTGTAAGAAAACTCCACCAAATGTAGATGATCCTCCCATGAACCCTTGAAGTCCAACATGCATGCCTTCAACATATCCTCAAGAGTTTGGATTGTTCTCTCTGACTGACCATCAGTTTGAGGATGATAAGCTGTGCTAAACTTCAATCGAGTCCCCAAACTTTCCTGTAGACTCCTCCAGAAGTATGATAAGAACCGAGTGTCACGATCGGACACGATGCTCACCGGTACTCCATGCAATCTTACAATCTCTTGCATGTACCGCTCAGCCAAAGTCTCTGTTGGTTGACCAACCCGGAAAGGAATAAAGTAAGCTGCCTTGGTCAACTAATCAACAATTACCCATACTGCATTGTTGCCTTTTGGACTCCGCGGTAAAGCCGTCACGAAATCCATGGTTATATGTTCCCACTTCCACTGAGGAATCGGAAGTGGTTGCAATAAACCAGCAACCCTTTGATGTTCAGCCTTAATTTGCTGACACACCAAGCACTTTGCCACAAAGCGAGCAATCTCCCGCTTCATGCCTTCCCACTAGAAATGCTGTCGAATATCTCGGTACATCTTTGTACCTCCTGGATGTACAGAATAAGCTGAACTGTGTGCCTCCTTCATAAGCTCTTCACGAACATCTCCCTTTGGCACACACAAACGGCTACCATACCTCAACGAACCATCTTCGTGGATCAGTAAATATGTTCGTAGCCCGGCTTCAACCTATCCTCGAAACTTTTGCAGCCTAGGATCCTGCGATTGAGCTGCTTTAATATTCTCGATTAATGACGAATGTACTTGCAGCTGCATCAACTGTCCCGTAGAACGCGGTAGCACAACCTCCAAGTCAAATCTTCGAAAATCCGCAACGATCTCCTTCTGCGTAGTTAACACCTGAATTGCTGGTAACCGACTAAGCGCATCCGGCATGACGTTAACCTTCCCCGGATGGTACTTAAGATCAAGATCGTAGTCAGCCATCAGCTCCAACCATCTACGCTGCCTCATGTTAAGCTCCTTCTATGTGAACACATACTTCAAGCTCTTATGATCTGTAAAAACTTCGACCCTTTCGTCCAACAGGTAGTGTCTCCAAATCTTCAAAGCGAAAATCACAGCCGCAAGCTCCAAGTCATGAGTTGGGTAATTCTTCTCATGGGTCTTCAATTGTCTCGATGCGTATGCTACAACCTTCCCTTGCTGTATCAAAACACATCCCAATCCTTTCCCAGATGCGTCGCTGTGAATCACCAATCCTCCGGAATTGTCTGGCACGGTCAGAATAGGGGCGGTTATCAACTTCTGCTTCAACGTCTCAAAAGCTAACGCACATTTATCCGTCCATACAAAAGGTACCTCCTTGCGCGTAAGCTTGGTCAACGGCTCCGCCAGACGAGCAAAATTCTCCACAAATCTTCTGTAGTATCCGGCCAATCCAAGGAAACTTCTTATCTCAGCAACATTCTTTGGAATTGGCCAATCTCGAACTGCTGTAATCTTTTCTGGATCGACGGCAATTCCATCGCCAGACACAACATTCCCTAAAAACTTTACTTCTTCCAGCCAAAACTCGCACTTACTCATCTTCGCATAAATCTTCTCATGTCTCAACATCTGCAGTGCGATCTTCAAATGTTCAGCATGCTCCTCAAAACTTTTCGAGTAAACCAGAATATCGCCAATGAACACCACAATAAACTGGTCCAAGAATGGTGAAAAGATTCGGTTCATCAAATCCATGAATACTGCCGGCGCATTCGTTACTCCGAAGGGCATTACTAAGTACTCGTAATGTCCATACCGAGTTCGGAACGCCGTCTTGCAAATGTCTTCTGCTCTCACTCGGACCTGATGATATCCGGATCGCAAATCCAGCTTCGAGAATACTCTCGCGCCACTAAGCTGCTCGAAAAGTTCTCCAATGCGAGGGATAGGGTACTTGTTCTTAATAGTCACCCGGTTTAATTCTCGATAGTCGATGCACATCCTTCTTATGCCATCCTTCTTCTTTACTAGAAGAACTGGAGCTTCCCAAGGCGAGTTACTGCTTCGAATCCAACCCTTTTCAAGCAATTCAGCAACCTGCTTCTTGACTTCTTCCAACTCTACTGGTGCCATTGGATAATACGCTTTGGATACTGGCGCTGCACCAGGAATAAGATCAATTGCGAACTCCACGTCTCGCTTCGGCGGTAAACCCGATATATCTTCAAATACGTCCATAAAATCACGAACGACAGCCGGCTCTTCACTATTATCAACTTCCATTGCTGCAAGAGTATTGTTTGTTGGCCTAGCCCTAAACTCGACTGGCCCGACAGAACTGCTTCCTCCAGTGAAGGTAAACTCGGGATGTCCGGGAATCTGGAAAATTACTTTCTTTACCCTATAATCAATGTGAGCGTGGAAAGTGCCAAGAAAATCCATTCCCAAGACGACTTCGTAGCTGCCCGTATCAATCACCAAGAAATCTGCAAAAAGCTCCCGTCCGCAAACAACAACTGTACAATCTTTACACTCCCTACTAGATATGGTTTTCCCATTCCCAGTGTGTATGTCCCAAAAACTAGACAGGGTCGTGCAGGTAATCGAGTGTGTAGTTATAAACTTGGATGACATAAAACAATGGGATGCACCAGAATCAAATAATGCCAATGCGGGAAAACCATGAACGAGTAAAGTACCTGAAACAACTTCTCCTGACGCCTTAGCTTCTTCAGCTGTCAAGGTAAAAGCTCGAGCCTGATTAGGTTCTTGAGTCAGCTGTTTCTGTCCCTGGAACGGTCTCTGCGGAGGCTTCTGAATATCATCTCTCGTACGAAGCTTCGACGGACAAGCACCAACGGCGTGATCTGCCGCTCCACAAACCAAACAGAGTCCCAGCCTCCTTCGACAATCCTTTTGCATGTGGCCAGGTAGATTGCAATAGTTACAAATCATGCTCTTTCTTCGATCGACGATCACAGGCTTCATCATTGGTGCTACACCACGACGGTCCACTGGAATACCCTTGCGACCATGAGCTCGGTTTGGTACAAATGCTGGCTTCCCTACCGCAACTGCGGTCTGCTGCAAACTCCCTTTCATCCCAGATAAACTCTGCTGTTCCCGAGCTGCCGTAAGAACCTGTGAGAAAGTGGTCAAACCCAGGGAGACAATCTGCCTCTGGATGTCCACATCCAAGCTGCGCATGAACCTCCGTGCCCTGTCTGCATCGTTGGCAACTAAAGGTCCAGCGAATCCGCTGAGTCTCGTCCATTCTGCTGCATGCATATCCACGGGTGCTCCATTCTGCCTCAGCCCAATAAACTTCTCTTCCATTTCCTCCCGTGCAGTCCGCGGGAAGAACTTCTCCAGGAAACTCTTAGAAAAATCCGCCCACTTGATCGGCTTGGGCAAGCGGGTCTCCTCCACAAGCCACCATTCTCGGGCTTAGTCAACTAACTGAATGCGTACCATATCAACTCTTTTCTCATCTGGAATCTGTGCCGTAATAAGCAAGTTTTCTATGTCAACTAGCCACTGCTCTGCTGGCAACGGCTTCTCCAAACCAGTAAATATAGACGGACCCAAACGTCTGAAATCTGCTACGGTCCCTACTCGATCAACTGGTTTAGCTCCAACATTGTTTACAGACTGCTGAACGATCTGCAAACCTTCCTGAAACGAGTCTGCTTGCTGCTGGATCAGCTCGGTCTATCTCTTTTGATTTTCTAGCATTCCTCTTATCACTCCAAGCATGGCGGCTTCGTCCATACGCCTCTGGTACGTCTTCAAATTCTTATCTGCCATATTCCTGAAATCAAAACACCCAACATTAGCATGATGATAGATTTAAAATATAGATCAAGACTAGAACTCCAAGATACTTAAATAGAGTACCGCATTGTAACTATGCCGCGGTATCATAGCCACAATTACATAACTCCACCCAAGTCGTCTAAGTCCTAGAGATAACAAGGAATCAGGTTTTCGAGTCGATATGCAAAGGAAGTTTGCACATCGCAAAAGATATAATCAGGAAGAAGGTGATTCAAGAATGGTAAAACGGCAAGGTGGCAGGACATGTTTCCTAAACATGGGTATTCTGATTCGTGTATTGGGTACAATACCCAACTACAAAAAGAATCAACCCGACTAACCTTTGGCTCTGATACCAAAAGAACCATGTTACGCCCCACTTTCCAGAGTACGCTAAAATGGGCACGTGACATAGCCAACCATGCTACCTGTGGGTAGGAAGTATCCATCCACAGTCACATTACGGCTTTAGAGATATCAAGAACAAAATAAATCTGTCTAAACATGTCCATAAACCAAGATAAATCATGAGTCAAGAATAATAAAATGCGGAAGCGAAAGATCCAATACAAATAACTGGAATGTATGTCCCATAATGCGGGCTCACATCAGGAATAAAATGCAGGAAAGAAAAAAAAACTAACTAATACAGGACTCATAGCTCAGCCTGCTGGCTGAAGTACTCCTGCTCGGACTGCAACAGCGGTACGGAATCTGGGCCATGCAAAACCCAGACGTCTGCGCGTCAAGTCATCAAGTAGTATAATATGAACAGTGTAGCAGGCAATGCAATATAAACATGAATAAAACAAGAGTAACAACAATATAAGTCAGAGCAGTGCAGGGCAATGTGCAGTGGGTAAACTGAACTGTTCTATCAGGTTTTTTGTTCTAAAGTCTTTGAAACCAAATTGATGAATCATTGATGTAACTCAATAGTATCCCGTGCATGCCCGGGATCACGGTCTAAGACTCTCGGGCTGAAACCGAGACGTGCCGCTAGGCAGTAAAAGGTAGCAGGTATAGGCGAGTGATGTCAGCATCATCACTCCGGGGCTGGCCTAGCCCGTAAGACTGATCAGAACAGGTATCGAACTGTTGAGTTACAAGTCAGGTTTCACCTTTGATTTCCCCATACCCCCAAGTTATGTATGTCAAGTCAGGTATTCAGTAATCAAGAACTAATGCCAACACAGGATCAGGTAAAAGCAGGTTTGTCTGAATAGACAACAGGAACGGTCCATGAGGACTGCATGTCAGGTTTGTTGGTATTAGACACAAGATCAGGTAACGGGTCAGGTCATGGTACATCAGGTCAAGTAAACAGTATGTGGTACCATGTCGGGTCAATCAATATATATGTAACAAGTCAGGTCGAGAGGTAAACAATATCATGGGTGTGCTCACAATCAGTTATATAATCAAGCATGGTCATCAATGATATAAGTAATGAATTAAGCAATAGGCAGTTTCATTCAATTAGCAATACAGTTATCAATTGTGTCACAGAGATAATTACAAGAGTGCAGTAAGACAATTATAGCAGTTTAGTCATGTAAACAAGTTTAAGAACCCTTAGAGGTGCAATGATTTATATAGCAGTTCAGTACAGCCATTACAGGTTAAAATACATACGAGTGTCCGAATGAAACAAACTACAGAGATAGATGCCATAAGCTATGTCAATATTAAAATGTGATTAAACGGGTGAATGTGGTTATTAGGTTCCATTTGCAAACTGTAGGTTTCAATTGTAGCGGTAAAATGATATAATACAATATTGTACATGAAAATGAGGAATAATTGTACCAAAGCTAAATTTACAGTTTTAGGGTGTCATATTATATATGTAAATATAGTATAGCATGCAGCAAGGGTTACTTGCCTCAACGGGTCGCGAACCGGGAAAAACGGAACGTAAAATGTCGGCGGGAAAACTCGCGACAGACGCACAGTTCACGGATTGAACCCAAACAACGAACAATGGAACCACACGGGTCTGGGTACCTCGCTGGAACGTCGGGTCACGTCGTCGGCATTGTTGGATTCCGGCCAAAATGTGAACAGTAAACAATCAAGATGCAACCAAGAATAGAAAGGAACCAGAAAAGAAAGGAAGGATGAAAGAGGAGTAGACGGCTTACAGTGGGTTGTACGAAGGCCGGGTACAGAGGCGAGATCGCCGGCGGCGACAGATCCGACAGTCGAACGTGTGCAGGGGGTGCGCGCAGGCCGCGATGAAGGTGCAGGGGTGCACGGGAACGATGAAGGAGAGGTGATGGAGATGAGAATGACGAGGATGATGGCAGAGGCGACGACGAGGTGATCGTCGGCGGCGAGACGCAGGAGCGGGTGCAGGTGGTCACGGGTCTGGTTGGGGTGCACCGGGAGAAGGGAGAAGGAGGAAGGAGATGCGGGTGGGCGATGAGGCTGGGTAGGCGAGGGCGCAGGCGACGGTGGTGCCGGCGTTGGGGCTGCGGCGGCGAGGGCACGGCTAGGGTTTGCGCGAGGGGCTCGCGATGGGTTCTCTGGGTTTTTTTTTTAAAAAAGGAGGAGGGATAATTATATATATATGGGGGGGGAGAGGGAGAAAGTTAGAGAGAGAGAGATAGGGAAAGAGAGAGACGGGGAGAGAGAGAGAGATGGGAGAGAGAGAGAGTCAGCGAGAGGAGAGATAGAGAGAGAGGAGAGAGATCGAGATGAGAGGGAGAGATCTGGGGAGAGAGAGATTTGTTTTTAGTGGAGGGAAGGGAGAGAGAGAGAGAGTGAGAAGGAGAAAAGGAGAGAGAGATAGAGATAGCGAGAGAAGGAGATGGGGCCCGCGGGAGTTAAGAAGGATTTGATAGTGTAACACCCGAGCCCAATAATACTATTTCTATTACTAGTTGAGAGTTATACATTGCTCATTCCAATTATCCTGATTGTTTGGTGTTTATTGCTAAATTTTAACCGGTTAAGTCATTTTGGAACATAACAAATTTTAACATCTAAAATGAAATTAAAAATATCCATGTTGGCCTACTCGTCGCCACTAGTCGCGTGGTAGCGTCCGCGTGTCGAGATTTCTTCCCGTTCGGCTAAACGGGCAAGTTTGGACGGCTACGCGCGCTGTGCAAGTGTCCGACTTGGGGGCATGCATTTTAATCATTAAACACCTCTTTTCAAAATTTAGAACTCGCTTAAAATCCTATAATTTGAATTTGAACCATTTGGGCGCAACCCGGGAGCGATTTGGAAATGTTTCATTTAGCGCCGAAATGCCCATTTAATTAAATATCATAAAATTAAAATATATACGTATATAATCTTCTTAACCGTTAAATCTTTTAAAATCCTTTCAAATCTCCTTTTAAAATTTTCCCCCAGCCAATCATCACGAGGGCTTTACCCTCGTGGGCCCCCTTCCCCTTTCTCTCTCTCTCTCTAGCAAACTCTCTCTCTCTCTCTCTCCTCCTATATATATTTATCATGCAGTCGCCCTATTCATCTTCCCCCTCGCGAGAAAAACCCTCGAACCCCGTCGAACCCTAGCCGCTCGTCGCCGTCGCCGCCGCAGTCCCCGCGCCGACGAGACCAGCACCCTTGCCTGCGCCGCAACCCCGTCCTCCTCTGCCCCTCCTTCCTCCGTTCTCCCTCCTCCATAACCTGCAAACCCACCCCGACGACATCACCCGGCCGCAGATCTCGCCGTCGACGCCGCCTTTCGTCACCAACGACGCCTGCGACTCCCTTTCTTCCTCCTCGTCCCGACCTCGTCGTCGCCTTCCTCCTCCCCTCGCCGGACCACCCCGAGCCCGACCCTAGCACCAACCCCCGGGTCGCCGGAAAACATGCCGTCGACCCTCGTCGACGTCACCCGCACCACCTCCTCTCCCTTGCGACCAGAACCCGGCCCTTACATCCCCTCATCGCACAGCACCACCCTCTTTCCAGCGAACAAGGAAATTCCAGCCATCGCCGCATCTTCTGTTCGCCGCCGGCGCGCCCATCGCCGTCGGGCCCGTCGTAGTTGCCCCTGTTTCTTCCCTGTAAGCACCCCTTTAGCTTTCCGTTCATGTTTAATCCCTCGCTGGTCCTTGTTGCGTCTATCGCGTTTGCTAACTTCGTTGCTTTTGACTTTTGCCGGAATCCGGCCGTGCCGTCGTTTGGACCCGACGCTCCAGCGAAGTACCCTGGTCCGTGTGGTCCCGCTGATCGCTGTTGGGACTCGATCCGTGGCCCGTGCACCCGTCCCGTGTTTTCTGCCGACATTGCATCCGTGCTTTCCGGTTTGCGAAACCGTCGAGGCAAGATTTCTTGCTACATGCTACGTTAAACTAATTAAATATTTGACTCATAAAACTTGCCGTTTTAACTAAGTATTGTTACTTGTCCTCATTGGACGAAATGTGATATGCATTATAATACTGCCATCTAGATTGTACTTTGCCACCATAACTTTAATAACAACTACCTGCTAATCATTTTACTATTTAGAGGATAATAGTCGCACACTTATATCTTTATTGCCTGCTGTTATTAATATTGCGCTACACTGTGATTATTGCACCCCAAGGGTGTTTGAACCTGTTAATAAGAGAATACAAAGCATCACTGTGTTTACATGGAATAATATTGTTATTTACTGTTCCTGCTGTTGTTCCTTATTCGTTACTATACCTGTATAAGCGTACATTTGATTGCATTACATATTGGCCTGATCTTGATACACCTGACACATGTACTGATACCCGGACATGACACCCTATACATACTGACTCAACCTATTGGACTACAACCTGACTTGGGGTCCTCATGGACCATTCCTGTTGTCTATCCAGACAAACCTGACCTGTTACCTGATCCTGTGTTGACATTAATCCTGGACTACTGAATACCTGACCTGACATACATAACTTGGGGGTATGGGGAAATCAAAGGTGAAACCGACTTGTAACTCAACAGTTCGATACTTGTTCTGATCAGTCTTACGGGCTTGGCCTGCCCCGGAGTGATGATGCTGACATCACTCATCCATCCTACTAGCTATTACTGCTTAGCGGCACGTCTCGGATTCAGCCCCGAGAACCTTGACCGTGGTCCCGGGCACGCACGGGATACTATTGAGTTACATCGACGATTCATCAATTGATTTCAAAGACTATAGAGTAGAAACCTGATAGGACAGTTTAGTCACCATTGCACATTACCCTGCTCTGTTATTTCTTAGTACTGCTTTATTCATGTTCATACCTGCATTGCTTATTACTATGTTTATATCATATAATTTGGTTGACATGATGCGCTGACGTCTGGGTTTTGCATGGCCCAGATTCCTTACCACTATCGACGACCGAGCAGGAGTACTTCAGCCAGCAGGCTGAACTGTGAGTTCCTTAGGGTTTAGTTTATTTATTTCATTTCATTTCCAGATGTGAGCCCGCATTATGGGACGTACTGTTTATTGTATTGGATCATTTGCTTCCGCACTTATTGTTTATTGATTCTTGTTATTATGGATTTGGACATGTGTTAGATTAGTTTATTATCTTGTTCTTGATATCCTTACAACCGTAATGTGACTGTGGATGGATACTTCCTACCCACAGGTAGCATGGTTGGCTATGTTACGTGCCTAAATCTTGCGTACTCTGGGAAGCGGGGCGTGACAGATAGGCTGAGGAACTGTAGGAGGTTAAGAAAGTTTTTAGAATAAAGATTTATGAGATTTAATTGAACAGTGAAATTTATATGGTTAAGAAAAATATACGCGGGTTTAAAATATTAGAATTTTGGGATTTTGGCGCAAAATAAAACATTTCCAAATCGCGCCCGGTTTGGGTCCAAAAATTTGAAATTGAAATAATAAAATTTAGGCGGGATCCAAAATTTAAAATGAAGTGTCTTATGATCAAAAAGCATACCCCCAAAACGGACACACGTACGCGCGCGTAGCCGTCCAAACTCGCCCGTTTCACTGGACGGGACGAGAACACGATGCACGGACGCTACCACAGGGTTAGGGGTGTCAAGTAGGCCAAGATGAATATTTTTAATTTTATTTTAGATGCCAAAATTTGTTATATGCAGAAATAAATTTACCGGGTAAAATTGTACAGTAAGTAACAATCAAGCAAGATAAATGAAATAAGTGACACCCTACGCTCAAACAGTAACAGATTTTAGCAGCATTGGGCTCGGGTGTTACACTGAGTCTCAATCTAATCAATCTGACTTGAATATGATTCAAGTATAAACTACAATACAACATGAATACATGAATCCGTCTATTCAATCTATATCAATCTATATTGACCGAACCGAACCATGGATATGCTCCGTCTACATGACTCTCCATTTATATCCATTCCGTTTACTGATATCATGGTTTCGGCAAGTCATCCATCTATATAACAACACAATACAATCAATACAAAAGATATCGCGGGGTTTATAAAGGGGTAGATTGGTACGGAATGTGTTAAAAGCGGCACAGGACTGTAATCTTAATACACATAACCTGAATATCTATTGCCGTTGTACCATGACTGAACTGTTCATTGTGCTCCGTATACCTTAGTCTCCGGAATAGTGGGAATCCTCTCGTATGCACTGGCATATTCTGTACCAAGCTACAAATAACAGCATTAAGATTATAATCAAATATTATTATTCATATTCTCTTTCTCTCTATTCTATCTCTACTCATCTTTGGGACTTACCGAGCGATTGTTCGCTGACGACATTCTTTTCTTCTTTCTTTGGAATGTTGTCAGGTGATTCGGACGCATTAGAGACCGAGCCCAGTACTAAGGATCTGCAGCAGTTTTCTTTTGACCCGGAGCTTTAGATACTTGTACATATTTATTTCATTTCAGTTATGCTATTGTTTAGGCATTGCTTTCTATTCATATATTTACATTTCAGTTATACATGTAAAAAAATGTTTAATAAATAAAGTTGTTGTTCATTTATATTCCTGTCTCTTGTGTGCTTTTACTTTATATTGCTTAGATACACTTAGCGTGTTTACTTCTGAGTAAATACGTAGCGCTGAGTAAATACGTAGCGGACTCGTCGCGTCCTCTTCCCGTACACCGGGAAGCGGGGCGTGACAGGTTTTGTTGGCGGCCCATGAAGGTCGGCTCTGTATGGACATGTAGGTCAGTACTGCATGGACATGCGGGTCAATTCTGCATGAAGTCCTAAGAAATATAACACAAGAATCAGCAACTAAAAATATTCTTTACATATTTCTTGAATCTTCCAATTTCATATATCTTGAATCTGTCATAACCCAAATTTTTCTTTCAAGATTATGGATTCTCTAAACAACAATAGTACCAATTTCAACAACACACCACCACCTCTACTGCTGACACCTACCGTTGCTGCTCCGATCAATGAGCAGACGGTATTGCTTGAGGCGATCCGTAGCCTCCTGGAGGGACAGCAGCAGCAGACTGCTATCTTAATGAACCGTCCAAAAGCAGAAGCATCTGGGGTAAAGCAATTCCGGGCTTTGCACCTTAAGAAATTCTCGGGAAAAGAGAGCCCTCTGGAAGCTAAGGAATGGGATCAGAGTATTGAGGATGACCTGGCAGCGGCACAAGTGCCAGAGATCGCTTGGGTTCGAGTTGCGAAGCTGCAGCTCACTGACAATGCCCGAGTCTGGTGGAAGGCGAAAGAAAGCCGTCTTGAACAACCTATCGAATGGAGGACTTTTCGCGACATGTTTGACGTGAAATACTTCCCAGAGACTGTCCGATTTGACATGGAACAGCAGTTTATCCATCTACAATAGGGTTCGATGTGGACCAAGTCCGTAGATGAGTATGACGCTGAGTTTACCATACTCAGTAGGTAAGATATGTCTCAATGTTCGATTTTCAATATCACATATTATACAGCTAACACAATACCTTAACAGGTTCGCGGCACATTTGATACCAACTGCTGAGATCAGATCTAGAAGATTTCAGCAAGGATTAGATTCGGAAATCCAAGCTGATTTAGCTACAGGGGATTTCCCAACCCACGAGAAGGCCCTGAAAGCTGCCCGCCGATATGAGACAGTGGTGAAGATGAAGGGTAGACCCCACTCTGCCGGAATGAAGCGACCTGCCACTCAGATGGCAGGAGGAGCCTCTTCAAGGACACAATTTGTGCCCAGGAGACCGGGAGTACCGAACAACCGGCCCAACCCGGCCTTTTGCACCTACTTCAGGAGGGATGGACATCTGGCGAAAGACTGTAGACGCGTAAAAGGCCTGTGCTTAGTTCGTGGCGCATCCAATCATGGAATTGGAACATGTTCTTATAGACGCAACCCAGTTTCAACTCACAACACTTACTCGCAGCGTCCAGCTATCCAGGCTCCTGCACCGCGTCTTGCACTCCCAGCTCCATTTCCACATGGACCTCCTGCACAGCCAAATCGCCAATTCCATCAGGAACTGAGGAACATGCCTCGAGAGCAGAGAAACATGCCCCAAAGACAGAGGAATTTGCCTCCAGCTAGGAGGAATGTACCCCGGTGTCAAGCTTTCACATTAGCAGCTGTAGAAGCCGAGACTGTAGACCAAGATAACCCTGGTAATTCCCTCACATCTTCTTCAATCTTACCAAAACTTTTGCTTTCTTCCACATATTTTTCATGCACTATCAATAGTTCTATCACCAAATTGTTTTAAATCTGTTATACTTTCCTTCTATAAATTTCGAGAACGAAATTTTTATAAGGAGGGTAGAATGTAACAACCCTAACTTTTTGTACATAATTTTTTCAAAAATACATAAAGGAACACCTTAGCCTAAGCACAAATTATAAATTAAATTTGCTTTTGAACAGCAAGAGACAACTTGTAGCTCACTGGTAAAGTCTTGCACTGCTGTGATATAGCCCATGTACTCGAATCCCCCCAGCCACATTATCTTTTTATTAAATTTTCTCTTAATCTTTTGGAAGTCCAAGGGTTTACACGTGCACTACACGTAAAATAATAATTTACACATAAAACAAACACGGGCACCGGGATATACCAAACGACAGGGACACGTGGCCCTAATCCAGAGCCCCACCCTCGGAAATGGACCGGCGAGATTGCATGATGGGCCGGCGCCGCCGGGTCAATATGGGTAAAATGAAATTTTTGTTGTTCTCTAACACCCCTTAGACTCCCCCTTTTAACCCTTGTCTGTTTGATTTCCCTGCACATTAACAGAGAAATTAAAATGATGCATTTATCCAAATTTTAATGCATTTTTAATTCATTCTTCATCGCCTCAAAACCCTAATTTTCCCTATAAATACCACACTCCATTTCACCCCTCCTCGCTCAGAGTTTCATTACAAAAACTCTAAAAAATTCTCAAGTCCTTATAGTGTGCAAGTGGAGTTAGCAAAGGGTGAAGTTCCGGCGAAGTTCCGAGAAGATTCCGGCGACGAAACGACGTCCCGACACTTTCCCTAGCTTCCCCCTTCTCCCCTCTAATCTTGTAGCCAGTAAGTCCCCTCTCCCCCTCTCATCTTCTATTTTAAAAAGTTTCATTTCTAAAACCTGACGGAAGCGGAGTTAATCCGACTTCCGATTCGGTTTTTCTTTAAAAATTCATTTTTTCTTAAACAATAAAATACCATACTCTCATATATTGTGTAACAAACATTAAAAAACACATTAAAACAAGTTTCATCTCAAAAGAATCATTTATAGAACTTTTATTGTATTTTTACGGTAAAATACCTCATACTTTATTTTCGACACAAATAAACATAATACTTGTATTACCTTTAGATAACTCACGAGGTAATGACCTACCTCATCACAACACACATCTTTGATATAGCACGATGAAAGTTTAGGAATTTTAGTTATGGGATAATACGATATTACAAATAAATACCATCAACTTACAAAACCGTTTCTTTAAAAAGTGTATTAATCAATTCCTTACAATTACGCCTCTAAAACCCACTTTTAGGGACCCCGTTGGGGATGGTACGGATTATCGCACATCCTTGGGCCTAGTAGAGCAAGATGCAGACCTCCGAAAGGAGCATTCGATCTCGATGGAATTTTAATGCGTTTTTCTTTAGAAAATGATATTTCTACAAAAATAAATAAAATTTATTTTTTTTAAATATATATATATATAACTATTATCAAAATATCTATTTTAATTATATTATATAAATATTCCAAGTTTTCTAAATCAAAGGAATCACCATTACAGGAAAATACCATTACAATTCAATACAAAATACCGATATTTCAATAAAATACCTTGTACTATGAAAACTAGGTTCTACTCAATAGAAATTTCACTTTTATAAAATATACATCTATGAAAACCCTAAAGATGATAATTAAATGCTTGAGGTGTATTTTGAAATTATATCAAAATTATTTTTACATAAAACCCCCTCAAATTATACTAAATTACAATAAAGACCCTAGTAAATATAGGTTTAAGCGGAACCAATTCTCTTGAGCCTCAGGGAGCCGAAGAATGTGGGTGCTTACCTATCTAAGGTAGACAATCTAACAAACGGTGTTATCAATACGGTAATTGTCTTGGAAAAAGACACAAATCTTGTCGTCCATGTGCAGCAGTTACCGATAACATCAAAACTAATTCATGATTTCAAGTTCTTTTCAAAGTGTCTGACTCAGACTGAGTCTCAATCTAATCAATCTGACTTGAATATGATTGAAGTATAAACTACAATACAACATGAATACATGAATCCGTCTATTCAATTTATATCAATCTATATTGACTGAACCGAACCATAGATATACTCCATCTACATGACTCTCCATTTATATCCATTCTGTTTACTGATATCATAGTTTCAGCAAGTCATCCATCTATATAACAATACAATACAATCAATACAAAAGACATCACGGGGTTTATAAAGGGGTAGATTGGTACGGAATGTATTAAAAATGGCACGAGATTGTAACCTTAATACACCTAACCTGAATATCCATTGCCGTTGTACCATGGCTAAATGGTTCCTTGTGCTCCATATAGCTTAGTCTCAGGAATAATGGGACTCCTCTCGTATACACTGGCATATTCTGTACCAAGATACAAACAACAACGTTAACATTATAATCAAACATTACTATTCATATTCTCTTTCTATCTATTCTATCTCTACTCATCTTTAGGACTTACCAAGCGATTGTTCGCTGATGACATTCCTTTCTTCTTTTTTTGGAATGTTATCAGGTGATTCGGACGCATTAGAGACTGAGCCCAGTACTGAGGATCTACAGCAGTTTGCTTTTGACCTGGAGCTTTAGATACTTGTACATATTTATTTCATTTCTATTATGCCATTGTTTAGGCATCGCTTTCTATTCATGTATTTACATTTAAGTTGTACCTGTAAAAGAATGTTTAATAAATAAAGTTGTTGTTCATTTATATTCCCGTCTCTTGTGTACTTTTATTTTATATTGTTTAGATATGCTTAGCGTGTTTACTTCTGAGTAAATACGTAGGGGCCTTGTCGCGTCCTCTCCCCATACACCGGAAAGTGGGGCATGACTGTAGGGTGTTTTTTGTAACCCCATTGTGATGGGAATACGCGCGCGCTTGTCAGGCGTACTATAGATTCCCCCTTCCTAGGATAGGTTGGGGTTTATTGATTGTAGGGATCCGAATCTCCGGCAGCCGCGGACTAAGCTGCCGTTAATTACCCCTCGTCTTTGGAGTGAAGGAACCTCCGATTGATGGGTTAAACTGATCACGCGAACTCAATGTGTGATGTTGTGTTTTGAAGGGGCTTTGGATATATCGGGGGCCCCGCAGAGTTTTTATTCTAACGGGGGATGGTGTTTACTCTGGAGTGCATAAAAAATGGAGGAGGAGCGTCTTAAAGACGCGTGCGTGGCACGTAGGCGCATGGTGCCTACGGGCACATGCCTAGCACGTAAGCGCTTGGGGCTCGCTGGTCGCGTGCGCAGCACGTGGGCGCTAGGTGCCAGTGGGTCACGTGCGCAGCACGCGACCGCGAGGCGCCCGCGGGTCACGTGCGCTGCACGCGACCACTAGGCGCCGAGCGGGTCGCGTGGGGCGCACGTGGGTGCTATAATGCCCGTAGGGAATGTGCCTTGCACCCGACCGCGGGTTACGTGCGCTGCACACGATCGCGGGCGTGTGCACACGTGGGCGCTTTAGTGCCCGCGGGTCACGTGCGTGCACATGGGCGCTTTAGTGCCCAGGGTCACGTGTGCTGCACGCTACCATTAGGCGCTTTAGCGCCTACGGGTCACGTGCCATGCACACGACCGCGGGGCGCACGCAGGTCACGTGCGCGGCATGCAACCACGAGGAACACCAGCGGGTAGGGGCTTAGCCCCTAGGTTGGGGAGTTGAACTCCCAAGGGATTTTGGAGTTGAACTCCTAACAGAAATTTAATTTGTGGAGTTAAACTCCAACAGATCTAGAAAGAAGTTAAACTTCTAGGAATCTTTGGCTCTTCTTTTGAGCCTTGGATCTTCCCAACGTGAGATTTTTGGAGATGGGTCTCCTTCTTCTTCCTCTTGGTTGGCCGGATCTTGGGGGGAAAGGGTATGAGATTCAAAATCTCCCCTTTCAGAGATTTGATGGGAGATCCGAGCTCCCCTTGGTGGGTTTTGTGGTGAAAAACTACTTCTTTTTGAAAAAGGAAGAGTTAAACTCTTGATTTAATTCGAAAAGAGGAAGAAGATTTTAGACCCTTGAGAAAGGGGAAGGAGGCACAAACCCTTATTTTTGGGGGGAATGAATTTTTTGTATCTTTTATTCATCATCATGTTGCCTTATATAGGCTTACACATTTAAATATAGCCCATTGGGCTTTACAAAATGGTATTTTGCCCATCTCATGCCTCATGTGCTCATTTCTTTTGCACATAAGCCATGGGCTTTACAAAAATTTGGCTTTATGCCCATTTTTCTTACATTCATGCATAAAAAATTACATCAAATTTATTTATTACATGATTTTTATTTTGGCATGGGGGAGATTGGCCGCTTCATATTCGGCCTCGACTCGGGCATGAGCCCACTTGATCTGGGCTAGGGCCTACCTGGTTTGGGGTTGACCTTGACTTTGGCTTGGTCAACCGGGGTGCAATTTTTAACCCCATCAAAATGCCCCCCATCAATGAATGCACACCGCATGCATCAGTTGTGTGCATGAAAATGATGGATCTTGAAGTTGGACTTCGAGGTGGAATATCATTCCAGGGGTGGAGCATCATCCCGGGAGCATAATTCCGGGGATCGGAGCATAATTCCGAAGAGCAGAGCTTGATTCTAAGGGGTCAAAACATAATTCCGACGAGCGGCAGACATTCTGATCGAAGCATAATTTCATTGCAGAGGTTGATTTCCAGGTGAAGCATAATTCCGACAGGGAAATCAGATACTCCGAGGTGAAGCATGATTTCGACACGGAATACATTCTGAGACGAAGCATGATTTCGACACAGAGCTTGTTAATCGACTTGATTCTGAGACGGAGCTTAATTCCGACGGGGAGGTCGTTGGTTGACTCCGAGTCGAAGCATAATTCCGACAGGGAAGGCAGATACACCGAGGCGAAGCTTGATTTTGACACGGGGTACACTCTGAGACGAAGCATGATTCCGGTGCAGAGCTTGTTGGTCGACTTGATTCCGAGGCAGAGCTTAATTCCGATGAGGAGGTCGCTGGTTGATTCCGAGCCGAAGCATAATTCCGACAGGGAAGGCAGATACACCGAGGCAAAGTTTGATTTCGACGCGGGGTACACTCTGAGACGAAGCATGATTCCGGCGCAGAACTTGTTGGTCGACTTGATTCCGAGGCGGAGCTTAATTCCGACGAGGAGGTCACTGATTGATTCTGAGCCGAAGCATAATTCCGATAGGGAAGGCAGATACACCGAGGCGAAGCTTGATTTCGATGCGGGGTACACTCTGAGACGAAGCATGATTCTGACGCAGAGCTTGTTGGTCGACTTGATTCCGAAGCGGAGCTTAATTCCGACGGGGAGGTCGCTGGTTGATTCCGAGCTGATGCATAATTCCGACAGGGAAGGCAGATACACCGAAGCGAAGCTTAATTTCGACGTGGGGTACAGTCTGAGACGAAGCATGATTCCGATGCAGAGCTTGTTGGTCGACTTGATTCCGAGGCGGAGCTTAATTTCGACGGGGAGGTCACTGATTGATTCCGAGCCGAAGCATAATTCCGACAGGGAAAGCAGATACATCGAGGCAAAGCTTGATTTCAACGCGGGGTACACTCTGAGACGAAGCATGATTCCGACACAGAGCTTGTTGGTTTGATTTGGGTTGACATCAGTATTGCTATACTGGAATATGGTACCAGGAGCGAATCATCATCTGCCATGAGTGGATTTGGGGATTTTTGTTTTGGTTTTGCATCAACACCGCTTACACTGGAATATGGTACCAGGAGCGAATCATCATTTTCCATGAGGGGATCTCTCTCGTTTCCAGTTTAAAGACTTAGGGGTCATCTGTTCCCAGTTTAACGACTTAGGGGTCATCTGTTCCCAGTTTAACGACTTAGTGGTCATCTGTTTCCAGTTTAAAGACTTAGGGGTCATCTGTTCCCAGTTTAACGACTTAGAGGTCATCTGTTCTCAGTTTAAAGATTTAGGGGTCTATTGTGCCCAGTTTAATGACTTAGAGGTCATCTGTTCCCAGTTTAATGACTTAGAGGTCATCTGTTCCCAGTTTAAAGACTTAGGGGTCTATTGGATCGGAAGTTTGGAATTTTGGGGTTAGGGTCGGCATCAACGTTGCTAACACTGAAGCACAGGTGCCAGGAGCAATTCATCATTTGTCGTTCCCTGTTGGGGAGCGATGGCTTAGAAGACAAGTTTAGGTCCCTATCACCTAAGACTTTTCAATTTTATGAGCCGTAAGAGTCCTATAAAAGTATTCTCCCTACGAGTCGAAAGGATCTTATAGGTGTATTTTCTCCTTAGGAGTCGTGAGGACTCCCAAGTGTGTTCCTTTGTGAGTCATAAGGATCTCATGAAGGTGTTTTCTTACGAGTCGAGAGGATCTCATAAGTTTGTTCTCCTCATGTATTGTGAGGACGCATGAGTGGGTCTTCCCAGATGGAGCATAATTCCAAGGGCGGAGACCGGCCGCTGGACTGATGATTGCGGTGGGGTATGGGTATGATGAGAATTATTTAAGCCCGTGGATTGTATACGATAGTCAGTTCGGGGACCAACCATAGGGCTGGGAGAATTTCGGGAGATTGGATTTTGGTTGGCGTCTGTATCGCTGCATTGGAATATATACCAAGAGCGACTCATCATTCGCCGTTGGGGATTTGAGTTTTGGACGGCGTCTACATCGCTGCACTGGAATATGGTACCAGGAGCGACTCATCATTTGCCGTTGAGACATTCAGAGTTTGGTTGGCGTCTGCATCGCTGTACTGGAATATGGTACCAGGAGCGACTCATCATTCGCCGTTGGATTTTATTTTTTTACCGCGATTGCTCTATCATTTCAGCTTTTCTTATCGTGAAGGTCGTGATTGCCCTATCATTTCAGCTATTTATCCGCGGCTGACCCATTATTTCGGCTTTTTATTTTTATTTATTTTTATTTTTTTTACACATTTTTACATCTCCAGTTTAACGACTTAGAGGTCGACTTGTTCCCAGTTTAACGACGTGGTGGTCAATCGCTCCCAGTTTAACAACATGGTGGTCATCTGTTTCCAGTTTAACGACTTGGTGGTCATCTGTGCCCAGTTTAACGACTTAGAGGTCATCTGTTTCCAGTTTAACGACATGGTAGTCATCTGTTTCCAGTTTAACGACATAGAGGTCATCTGTGCCCAGTTTAATGACTTAGAGGTCATCTGATAGAGAGCTTAAAGAAGATACCCGATTGAGCAGTTGTCGAGAGTACCGCTGGAACTTGCCCTAGATGCCTCGGTGCTTCGTTGACGTTGATGGCCTTGCCCCCAGCTGGAGCCAAGAAAAGTCGTTCAAATACCGACTTGCGTTCGAAGATGGCAATTGAAAATTGTTAACCTGCAAATAGAAACATGATTTCAGTACAGGCAATCAATGTATATGTTGATTGAGTTCGCATGGATATTTAACCCGAAATATGGGAGGAGAGATTGGTCCCACCAGGCGTGTCAGAACCTGTAGGGTGTTTTTCTTCACCCCATTGAGATGGAAATACGTGCGCGCTTGTCAGGCGTACTACAGATTCCCCCTTCCTAGGGTAGGCTGGGGTTTATTTATTGTGGGGATCCGAATCTCCGGCAGCCGCGGACTAAGCTGTCTTTAATTACCCCTCGCCTTTGGAGCAAAGGAACCTCTGATTGACGGGTTAAACTGATCACACGAACTCAATGTGCAGTGTTGTGTTTTGAAGGGGTTTTAGATATATCGGGGGCCCACAGAGTTTTTACGGGGGTCGTGTGCATAAAAAAATGGGGGAAGAAGCGTCTTAAGACGCGTGCATGGCACGTGGGCGCATGGTGCCCACGGGCACGTGCCTGGCGCGTGAGTGCATGGCACTCGCTGGTCACGTGCGCAGCACGCGACCGCGAGGCCCCCACGGGTCACGTGCACTGCACGCGCCACTAGGCGTTGAGCGGGTCGTATGGGGCATACGTGGGCGCTATGGTGCCTGCGAGTCACATGCCTTGCACGCGACCGCGGGTCATGTACGCTGCACACGATCGCGGGGCGTGCGCACACGTGGGCGCTTTAGTGCCCAGGGTCACGTGCGCTGCACACGACCATTGGGCGCTTTAGCACCCATGGGTCATGTGCGCGGCACGCGACTGCTGGGCACCCGTGGGTTACATGCGTGGCACGCGACCGCTGGGCGCCCGTGGGTCATGTGCGCGGCACGCGACCATGAGGAACACCAGCGGGAAGGCGCTTAGCCCCTAGGTTGGGGAGTTGAACTCCCAAGGGGTTTTGGAATTGAACTCCTAACAGAAATTTAATTTATAGAGTTAAACTCCAACAGATCTAGAAAGGAGTTAAACTCCTAAGAATATTTGGCTCTTCTTTTGAGCCTTATATCCTCCCAACGTGGGATTTTTGGATATGGGTCTCCTTCTTCTTTCTCTTGGTTGGCCGGATCTTGGGGTAAAGGGGAGTGAGATTCAAAATCTCCCCTTTCAGAGATTTGATGGGAGATCCGAGCTCCCCTTGGTGGGTTTTGTGATGAAAAACTACTTCTTTTTGAAAAAGGAAGAGATAAACTCTTGATTTAATTCGAAAAGAGGAAGAAGGTTTTAGACCCTTGAGAAAGGGGAAGGAGGCACAAACCCTTGTTTTTTTTTGGGGAATGAATTTTTTGTATCTTTTATTCATCATCATGTTGCCTTATATAGGCTTACACATTTACATATAGCCCCTTGGGCTTTACAAAATGACATTTTGCCCATCCCATGCCTCATGTGCTCATTTCTTTTGCACATAAGCCATGGGCTCTATAAAAATTTAGCTTTATGCCCATTTTGCTTACATTCATACATCAAAAATTATATCAAATTTATTTATTACATGATTTTTATTTTGGCATGGGGGAAGCTGGCCGCTTCATGTTCGGGCTCGACTCGGGCATGAGCCCACTTGATCTAGGCTTGGGCCCACCTGGCTTGGGGTTGACCTTGACTTTGAATTGGTCAACCGGGGTGCAATTTTTGATCCCAACATTGACAACTGGGAGGCCTCGGGTGGGGTACCCACCCCCGAAGGCCACCACGAGGTGGCCCCTAAGGGAAGGCAAACTCGAAAGCATCCTTTTAGGGTGCTCTTGGGTCACCACCACCCAAGGCCGCCTTGTGGCGGTCTTGGGGGATGGGCCCGGCCTTTGGTCCCCATGGGTATCCCTGGGGTTCCCACGCTCCATCCCGCAGCTTCTCGGTTCAAACCGTGAGCCCGCGGGGTGTGCAAACATATCAAAACATCAATTTTTAGAATTGTTTTTGTCGGCAGTTCGTCCGTGACAAAAACGACGGATTTCTAATATCGCTGCGAGTTATCTAAAGCTTATGGAGTGGCTCTGATACCATGTTAGGCGGTGTCGCACACACTACTGGGTCCGTAGAGAGGCGGAATTTTCAAAAACAATTTTTAAGACTTGCAACACCGACTAATTCCAAGATCTATCGTAAGCCTTAAATAACAAAAACTTGCAAAGGTATTAATCTACTATGAAGTAATTATACCTATATGAACCAAGTCCTTCGGGTCTTATTTTCCTCTTCTTAAGCTCCTTGTCCGTCGGGATCGAGCTTGGCCGTCGGTCTCCTCGTATCGAAGACGATCCATCCGAGAGTTTATGGTTCAAGCTCCAACCTCAAACTTGAGGTAACTAAAATACCTCGTTTGCTAATCTAGGTAGCTTAGAAGATGTAGAGTGTTAATTGAATTGGATTGTCTCACAAAACCATGGATTCTCAACTCATGAGAGGGTTATGGTTTTGGAAAGAAGAAGTGAGCAGAGGAAGAAAGAGAAAGCTAAGTGTATATTGAAACTAGCATGTGAAGAATGGCTAAGTCTTGGAAAATATCAAGCATGCAATATTTCCATAGAATATTGCAACCATGCTTGAATAGTTAGAACAAATGAATAAATAAAACCAAGTAGCCATGCTTCAACCATACTTAAATACACCTCATCTCTCCACCTCATTATCTATTTAAATAAATAGATTTAAAACAAATAAAGTGTCTTCTTCTAGAAGCATTCTAGTGAAAGTACTAGAATACCCCCACCGTATATGCATACCCGTATTCATACTACAAAAAATACGAATACCAAGAGATAAAATAATCCAATAGTATAATACTAGAATGCGGCTTAATTCTAAGCCCGCTAGTATTATCCGTCCGAACAAAATACGTGTAGCGAGTACACGTATATGATCGAAACCCTGCACGTAAAACTATAAGAGCTCTACATCGATTTGCCTGAACCAGGGAAACCCTCTGTGTGGGACTCTAAAGACTCGATAGTACGCTGGCAGTGGGTTTAACCATAAGCACGTCAGCAGCACTAGCTGTACGTAATGGCTATCCAGGTACCTATCGAAAAGAAGGCCGACGAGTAAACTCATCCGAACTCCTACTGAGCCTATCTGTGAGAATCTCCGTACAGTCAAGTCTGTTCGTCTGAGAGTATCATATGCCGGGTCTAGGGGGTGGAAAACGTCAGACCCCTAATAACCTGACAAGTCATGCTGATATGGCTCAAGGCCATCCGAGAATCTACTGATCTACCTATCGGTAATTCTCAATCCGCTCTGGCCAGGGACTTATGGTGTTGGCAAATTGAACGCGACATCGACTCCCTATACCGGAAGAGACAAATCCCCGACAATCGCTCACTGCCTCCATGTGGCTCGGAATTGTACCCAACTAAAACCTGTTTGCATAACTCAGTAGAGCCATGGTAGGGTAGTAATCAAAGCACAGTGGGAACTCACACGAGACAAATGACGACCTCGGGTCGACAAACTATCCGCACTCATATCACCAGAGAACTGCTATCTGACGATTGGTATAATACCATCTAGCCAGTTCTCGGTGAGTCGGTCCAGTGTACTCATCCCTAGTGAGCACATGTATACGATCTTAGGTGCCAAAGACCAATAATTGTAGGACCAACCATCACCCCTCGTCGGGGTCTCGAAACGCATACACCAGTCTACTCCAGAGTATCAATACCCTGTCTCGATACTCCCACGACTATGGATATTTAACGATGTGCTTATCGACTACCCATCTCTCACAAGTATGATTGTCATCACAACGCTGGTAGTCAAACAATGAGCATATGGGCTTTATCAACATGTATAAATGATACGTAATAATAAGTAAAACATATGCATATGTTAAGATAAAGACAAACCAAATAGCACACTATCATATCGAGAAAGATTGTTCTATACATACATATGTCCAAGCATCCACATGTATACATATCCAATAATGGCCTATAGGGTATACATATCCAACATACCTATCAAGCAGGTCTCAACTGCAACAAACTATTGAGTATAATTATCACCTTTAAGTTTTGTCGATACCATCGGAATAAAATCAGCCGAGGTAAATAAACTTCGTCTATTGCCCGATATCATTGACATGATTCCAACAGTAAGGATCAACCATAACCACAACCAACAATGACCAGCGACGAACAACGATCAACAAATAATAATAAATAATGACCAACAACCAACGATAATCAAATTAACATCCTCATCAACATACGACATTCAACAACCAACGAAAAAGTCTGGATAATATTGTGTGAATCCAGATCAGATCTGAACCAGATCATAAATACGATATGGTGATGCAGGATGCAGTGGTGACTGGTGATGCGATGGTGATGCAGTGTGGTGCAAGATCTAGTGCGATCTGGTACGGTGGTGCAAGATCTGGTGCGATGGTGCGCGATCTGGAGCGGTGGTGCGATCTGGTGAGGCGGTGCGATCTGGTGCACCGGTGGTGCGGTGATCTAGTGCGGCGGTGCGTCTGGTGCGGTGGTGCAATCCGGTGCAGTGATCCGGTGTGGTAGTGCGAGATCCGGTGCGGTGGTGCGTGCTGATAAGGATTTGGAGGCGAGGACTGGTATGGTGGTGCGGCTAGGGTTTGATAGTGGAGGTTGGCGACGGCTAGGGTTTGGTGTTGGCGGTGGTTAGGGTTTGGCAAAACATGGCTCTGATACTATAATAAGGAATTTGAGAAGAAAAAAATAGAATTCTTTTTATTAGAAAATTCATGGAGGAATACAAATAAATTTATACTAGACTTTACGGATACGGATTTAGATCTAATATCAAAATCTCAACTAATTTATCACACATTATCTCTAACAAAATGTAAATATTGTTTTTGTTTCCAAGTGCTTGGAGACCGGAGATATTCTGAAATGTATTGAGTACATCATTTAGAGCCATCGCCGATTTCGCATCATTTTTTCCAAAAACGAAAACATCATCGGCATAAAGAATATGAGAAATACCAAGAGAACTCCTATCAATAGTGATAATTTTTTTGGAATCCATATTTTCTTGCAAAAGTTGAGAAAATGAAACCATCGTCAACGTGAATAAATAAGGTGAAAAAAGATTGTCTTGCCGAAGACCCGAAATCGAACCAAAATAACCATCATGAGAGTCACTTAAGTTTACCGAATAAATGGTTTATATATACACACGGATCCATTTGAGCCATATTGAAGGAAAGCCTTTTGATCCATAATATGTAAAAGAAAATCTCTTTTAACGGAATCAAATGTTTTGTGCAAATCGATTTTTGCATAAAACCCTTTCTTTGCATTCCGTTGGTGAAAATTATGAATCAAATCAAAAGTAAGAATAATATTATCTTCAATATTTCGACCTTGAAAGAAGGTAATTTGGGTAGAGCGATTGAGATGTGGAATAATAGACTTGAGTCTAGATGCAAGCATAGTCACAAATTCGTGATTCGGCAAATAATTCGGCGAGATCGAAAATTCGGATTCGGAGAACTATTCGGAAAAAATCGGCAGGTATTCGGGAAAGATTCGGTAAGTATTCGGGAAATGTTCGTGAAGAATTTCGAGCAAAAAATTAATATAAAATTAATATATGAGACGCTGGATTTTGATTTCGTGAATTATTTGCTGTTTTTTGAATAATTCGCGAATAATTCGGGAATTATTCGCGAATAATTCGGCGATAATTTGGCGCGTTCGGTGACGGCGAATAATTCGCAGATTTAATCGGCAGTCACATAATTCGCGAATTATTCGCGAATTCGCCGAATAATTCGCGAATTATGTGACTATGGATGCAAGAATTTTAGCGATAAATCTATAAATGCTGTTACAAAGAAAGATTGCCCAAAGGAAAACGGATTCTTTATTTTTGGAATGAGAGAAATCAATGTGGAATTAGCACATCCTGGTAGTTCGAGATATTAAAAAAGAAAAGAATAGATTTAGTATCCAAACCTCCATTTTGAATCTTTTTAGATGAAAGTTTGATATGTAAAATATTACATCATTTAGATTATCTTATAGTTTTTTTACATTTGATGTGGATCACAAAAAATAAGAACGGCTGAAAACTAAACAAGTTTGCACACGGAATGGGAGGCAAAATGAAAAAATCTATGTTTGTTTGCTTTCCTTATGAAGTTTTGTATGCAAAATGGTATTTATAAGTTTATATATTTGTAAATCCAACATTTTCAATTTGCTAGCAGAACCTTTTTGAAAGATTGGGTCCCAGATTTGTCAAATTGTAGAAGACACCCTCGTTGAAAAGATTGAAAGAGTTCGATGGGTCCCGCTAGAAACAGCTACACATCAACCCATTTAGGGGCTTGACAATAAAGGATAGTGGATCGAGGGGCATATGAATAATTATCCTTTTTCCCTGGCTCCCACACATCACACGTACACACTCACGCACTCACTACCCATGAATTTGTCTCGCGTTAATCCACTTCATCTCTTGGTTTCATGTGGTTCGAACCTTACGCTCTTTCCAGAAAGGGAAGTGCCCTTACCAACTGCGCTGTTGTTTATTGATAATTATCATATTTATTTGAGTAAAGATTTTGCGAGGTTAGAAATTTATTCAAGCAATGTTCATTTATATTATTGAACAATTCTTAGCATGCTCTTGTTAGTGAGTTTGAGCTAAACCTTAGAACTTTTCCGAGCTGCTTACAACATAGCAACATATAAATATATAATGAAACCGTTAAACTTTATCTTCCATAGACTTCACGGTGGAAATTAAAGTTAAGCTTGTTCATATCTTTAATGGTTTAAAATTTTAATGTTGTCAGCATTCTAAGTTGTTTTGTAACATATAATAATCGCTATTTTTAATCGTTAATCCATACTAAATGACCTATAAACGAGTCAATCATGTTCGATCTATAATCGAGCCAATATCCAACATATACTATGGTCATTTCCTTTTATTTTATCTAATTGGATTTTATTTGTACTCAAGCTTAACTCGTTTAATTGTTGAACAAGGTCGAATGAGTTTTTATCGATCCAATCGTAAGTGGAGGTTTTCAGTTTTAAGCCTCTTTTTGTGGACAACTCTAATTGATTTTCAAGGAAAGGTGCGGATTATATATCTATTTTCACAAAGATTGATTAGAACCGTCAACTAGAATAAAAAGAGAATAATGTAGGATAAAGGTACTAGGAGTTATTTCCTCATTCAGCTGTGATCCAAGGTGGACAACCCTCTACCATTTTTGGGACAATTGATCGGTGTTCTCCATCGTCATATTCATTGTCTACTATGTAGTTACACTGAATTTCATGACCCTAACACATTTTCACCGTTAACTTAGTGGGTGTAAAACCAATGGTTTTATGATAATAGAACAATTTTACATCGGCAAATCAACGGTGAAGAGATTTCAGAATCACATGAAATTTGATGTAACTGCATCCTAGACGATGAATATGAAAATGGAGAATGCCCCGATCATCGGAGAAAACGTCGAAAGGTTTTTATATTTTTCGACGTAATAGGAACAAGTTCTGTTATTGGGCCTTTTGTCCTCGCTTGTTCTGGTCTAAAAATCGTTTTATGTCCAAGCATGCATCATCAGTAAGAAAAAGCTGGGCCACTATTGGTCTTCTTAGGTCCACCCCGTAATCATTTTGTCTTTTATACAGTTGGGCCTTCTCAGCCCACCAACAGAAGGGATAAGAAAGGTTATATAGAGCATACTCACAAATTTGTGATTCGGCAATAATTCGGCGAGGTCGAAAATTTTGATTCGGAGAACTATTCGGAAAAGATCGGCAGATATTTGGGAAAGATTCGGTAAGTGTTCGGGAGATGTTTGAGAAGGATTTCGAACAAAAAATTAATATATGAGACGCTGGATTTTGATTTCGTGAATTATTTGCTGTTTTTTGAATAATTTGCGAATTATTCGGGAATTATTCGCGAATAATTCGGCAATAATACGGCGCGTTCGATGATGACGAATAATTCGCAGATTTAATCGGCAGTCATATAATTCGCGAATTATTCGCGAATTCACCGAATAATTCGCTGATTATGTGACTATGATATAGACTACCAAATTATACATTTATATCCCAAAAAAAAATTAATTAAATTAAATCCATTGAACATGAATGGAAAGAAGCTAAACTAACAAAGGACCTTTCAAATTAATTTGATGTTTATCATTTTATAGAAATAACATGTATAGGCACAATCTTAATATCTTTGTCACATGTAAAACCTTTATCGGTAACGAATGGATTGATAAGATCAAAGCATGATTACAAAATGACTTGGCTTTACACCGCAGATTAAATTGGATTATTCCTTATATATTATGACCGTTTTCTTTCTCTATTTTGATGCAAGAAGATGTAAATTTTAGTCATCATTGACCCACATGCATATCACCATTCGAAGCTAGGAGTGACAAAGCACTGCACCTCATCTTCCAAAGTGCCAAGTATCTAGACAGCAAGAAAGCTTATTACTTGTGAGAATGGATCATTTCCTTAATCGAGCAAGTTGGCAAAAGGCATCACAGAATGATTAAGCAATAACTTGCTAAAAGCAAAGGCCTTTGCTTAATTGGACTTGGCATGAGCCACTTTATGTAAGCAGTGACTTCATAGATTAGGATTTAATTAAGTAGGTAATTAGCCATTAGATTTAGATATTCTTCCAAGAACCATCCACTCACTTACTGGGTCATTTCCTTAAGCAAAATGTGTTGTGCCAAATCTGGAAGAATGTGTGCTCATATTGGTAGCATTTGAATAGGAATTCAACTGAGACTGGGGGTGGGGCTTGAACATGATTATATGGTACTTAGGACCAAAAATGATTAATTTCACTTCATTTTATAGCCTAATCTTGCTAGTTGCTACGTACTCAAATGTTCCACCCTTCTAGAGCTCGCATCTGTTCCCAATGGGCAATTGATGTCTACACTTAATCAATAAACATGTTAACAGTTGTCGGTTAAAATAGCATATTCATTTGCTCTGTGACCGGCATTTCTCATGCCACATACGTGAGAGAAGCCCTGTGTATGTTTAATATGGATCATGGGACATCAAAACGTAAATATTTCATATTCAGACGCAGCATTGTACCTTGATTTAGGTCCATTTATAGGAATCGAGAAGGAGCATGGAGAACATATGGAAAGAGAAGACCAAGTAGAACACTATTCCTTTCTAAATTCCACACGTTTAAAATGCAAAAACTGAAAGCACTCCATCTCAAGCATATTCCTAAATCCATGCCTATCTCTTCACTGACCTCTTATCCAATAAAGTCCCATTGTTAATGCACACAAGCCTAAACATGAGTTTTATCCTTAATTCTCCATTAAATTAAATCCATGCGAGGGTGTTAATCGTAAGTCATTTGAAAATACAATTTCGGGATTTGAAAATTAATGTTAGTCCGGTGTTATTTAAAATTGGAATTTACTTAATGGTTTAAGTCAAAACGAACATTTTAGAGTGCGGGAATTTTGATTTTAGAATTTATCATTCAACTTATAATACAAAAATGAAAAAACCAATCAATTTTCAAGACACCATGTACCCCTAGGTTTTCTAAAATGCTATAGTATATATAATACATCAAAATTTAAATAAACCGTCTCACCAGACATTGCTGCCACTGACAGTCGCCACCATTAATCGGACATCGATCGCTACCGCCACCGCCCCTGACTGTCCCCGCCGCCATCAGCAGCCGTCGTCGGCCGATCGTCCCCAGCCACTGTCGCCGGTCGACCGCCGACGACGACCGTCCCTCGTTGACGCGGGCAGCTTGCCGCTGCCGCCGACTGTCATCGACACCATTCGTAGCCACCATCGCGTCCGACGACGAATGTCGTCGGGGCACCATGGTTGCCGTCGCCCGCCGCCCATCACCTATCACTGTCGCCATCGTCGTTGCTGTCGACCGCCGCTCGTTGCCGATCGCCGCCATCATCACCACCGCCGATCGCCGTCTCTGACCGCCGCCGCCATCGTCGCCGCAGATCACCGTCTCCGACCATCGACCGACCATCCTTGTCACCGGTCAACGGTCGCCTTTTCTCGTTACCAGTCATCATCCGCCATTGATCGGCGTCCATCGAACCTCCGTCAGTCGGATGCCGGCTAATATCCACTGTTAAATGTATTGTCTTAAATTACATATGGATTTTAAAATCAACTGACTAGCATTTTGAATAGAAAAGAATTTTATCAAAATGACGGTCATTTCATTTACAAATTCTGGATTCTAAAATTATTTGGGACCAACACTTACTAAGTTATTCCTAATAGGAATCCACAGGGATGCAAATGGATTCTGCCGAGTGGGCTCTGGATCCATGTTCATATTTTTTTTTATCAAGAATGGATAGTTATTTTTATTGCCGGTGACAATTGATTGATGTGTTTTAGCGTGCTCGCGCTTTCTAAAAGATAGATCAAAAATATTTGTAACCGCAATCAAGAACGGCGTCGCTTTGCAGCTAGCCGGTGAGTACGGATCGGTCCACAGGGATGTTGTGAATTTTCTAATCGCTCTAACGAGTTAATTCCGAAGGGTGTTCGGATTGATTATTAAATCTAAAAACTGAATTAATCTATATCTAAATCTTGCTAGGGTTAGGTCTAGGTTAAATTTGGAAAGTCTATAAATCTCACCACTTTCTATACCCATATGAAGATCTAATTAGGTGTTATGGTAATTATTAATAAAAGGGATTAGAATCATCGGGAAAATGTTTTCTTCCTCTAGTTTCTTGTCCTTCCTTTATCAATCCTTACCCTAACCTCCATGGAAAACATCACAACCGGATCTTTATACTACGGTATCACCGCTACCTCGAGGGATAGGGTGCCGTAGGGAGCAGTATGTGCATGTATGCATAGAGTCCTATGAAAATATATAACGGGCAAGAAAGGGGATGAGAGATCTTCGTCTCTCAAACCTTCTCCAGATCTAACCCTAACAAGCGAGGAGACTACTCGCTCATTAGGGAATTGAAGAACATTTATCGAGGGTAGAGAATAAAAATTAACTAGGGTAAGGAATTAAATTTATCTAGGGCAAGAATAGAAAATTAATCTAGAGCAGAAAATAAAGAACTTACAAAAAAATGATGCTCTCCAAAAGAATGCTGAAATTTTATTAATGAAGGGAGGCATGAAAAGAATACAATGATTTGAGCTTCTATTTATAGAAGATAGAAACCCTAGGTTACAATTGATTTGCATGTCTACATTTACCAAAATATCCTTAGGAAGACCTAGTCAAAGTAGACTTCAAGCTTTGGTAAAATTTTGTGTCTCTTTAAAAGAAAGTATTGGGCCTTGGATCTTTGGGCTTCCTTATTATTTGGTTCTTTATTAAAATAGCTTCTATGTTTCTTCCAGATCTCCAGTGAATAATTGCGGTGGGCTTTTAACCATTCGCTTTGTAATCTTGGATCTTGTATTGCCTTGTACTTTGTGAATTTTATCTTTGATGTAGGCTTGATCAAGAATCTTCTATTTGCTGGTCAAAGTCCACTTTTTCATCGTGTTTACATCGTTTTCACTGTTTTAGATCCACGAACCTGTAACCTGTAATATGTAACAGACATGCGTCAAAAGCACCTGTTTATTTATAAAAAGAATAAGAATGGGGAATATAATAATACAATATTATGGTGTGAACAAATACCCCCAAACTTATCTTTTGCTCGTCCTCGAGCAAACTTATTTTTATTCACTAAAATCCTAACCGCACTTTCGCAGGGAAACGCGATTGCACTGAGCACGTGCAACAAGCCGTTAAACCTCTAGGTGTCCCTAGTAGGAGGAGTGTTGTCTCCTGAGGGTTTTCAGCGGATACTACCCACAAAATCCTATCAATTCGGCTTATCGACTTTTATTCTTCAATTAGGTTTTCTAACAAGGAATTCTATTATCTTCGACTCGTAAATTATCCACTCATATTCTTCACACTTCCATATTATTTAACTTAAGATTATATATATCCTGTAGAATTACCTAGCTTTCGGCATTTCTTAAGTTTTCCTTCTAGGGTTCCATCTCCACTTAGGAATTTCTATCAACTCTATCAAAAATACAAGTTCTATTCTTCATTCCTTTCTCTTATTTAAACTCCAATCACATATCCCCACGTGTGTGTAAATATCACCCCTACACTTGGAAATTTAAATCAAGCAATCGTACTCTCTTCCATTGTCCAAAGCACTCATTAATTGGTGAATTTTCGCTTTCACATCCTTCATGCGACTGTTAATACTTCTTGAGGTACCAACAACCGATTATAAGATGCGTTAGCATTTTAAAGCGTACTTCCTAGTTTTGCAACACCCAAGGCTTTAGCAGTGACTCCCAAACCAGTTGGTCTAAGGCACTAGGTGATGAAGCACCCTCGCTAAATATTTTTCTATTTTTGCAGCCTTAAGTAATCACAAAAACCAGTGTCCATTTTTTTATTCTTCATTCACATTTTTTTTAATTTTCATCGTACTAAGGACTTTAGACAAGAGCATTTCAAGGTCTCCTCTACTATTCCAAGTTTCAAGGTGCGTGATTATGCAAATTGTAGGGTATACGTTTTCAGAATCTAGACTTAAGCTAGGAACTATTTTTCAAACTTATACTCTAATAAGAACATCAATACTCTTCCTTTGTTTCGACTTAGCCCAAGAAGTGAACCCAAAATTTGCCTATTTCTGAATAAACTACAAGGCATATACTTTCTACCGTTAAACTTTAAGGAAGGTTATTTTTAGGGTTTTTAATTTACTAAGTCTAAAATCTAGTTGTTCCTAGCCTGTTAACCTATTTGTCAAACTCAAATCAATTAGCCAAAATTGAATACAATTATTTTTATAAATTTTGAAATCTTTCAATTTTTATGGATTTTCAAATAAATATGCAAAAAATGAATGCGAAGGAAGAAGACGTACCGAGCATACCCCCAAACTTGAACTTGACAGTGCCCTCACTGTCATGCTAAACCAAGAGGGTCAAAATGCCAGTACTTCCCTGTTTATTTGTTTATAATTTTTTTTTATATTTTTAATGTTTTGAAATTTTTTTATATTTTATAGAAAAAGAAAACAAAAATATATACATATATACAAAGATTCCCCCAAACTTAAGCTTGGCCTTACACAAGCCAAAGGTTAGCACCAACCATTCAAAAATCTTATCGTGGAAATGGTATAGTTGGTGCAAGAAACTGAGAAGCACGCGAGACCGTGTGGAAAGAAGAATGGTAGAATATGGTATCGGTGGGGGAGAAGAATGGTGAAAAGAAGAAGGAAGGGTCGTGCGATCTTGAGGGTGTAAATCGAGTGAATAAATTAGCGCAATTTGTGATGACCGATGTGTTAAAAGCGATTGCGCTAACCTATCAACTCGTCGAGAAATAGGGTCAAATCCCTCAAGATTCGCAAGAGAACATGGGTACACCGAACTTGGTATTTGAGATGAAAGCGTCATGGTCACTTGCACGGTCGGAACAATAGGAAGGACGAAAGGAAGTGAATTAGGGATAATATCATTCTTACCGTAGTAAACTGTGTCAAACTGGAAAGATTCCATCAATGGTTCGAAACGACTGTAAGCAACCGAGTCTGAAGGATTAACTAACTCATCTGAAAATGCAAAGGACTCAAACTCGGACGGTAAGACTTCAATATCGTCCGAAAAAGTGAAACACTCGTAAGTGTCATCGGCTGTGGGAACTGTGTCAGATTCAAAGGAAAAGTTTTCAAGCTCACAGTCGTCAAGCGTGACATGAAGTGTGGTCGGAACGATGGAAAAGAGGGAGGGTGATTTAGGTAAAGGTTCAAGAGGATGAATTGGAAAATCCGACACATCAAAAAAAAATAGTTCAACCTCAATATGATCCTCACCACTCTCCTCAATATTATCCTCATAATTCTCCTCAATATTCAACTCATCCATGCCATTATCATCAAAATCAAGACGCATATGAGATTCGGGAGAAACATTTAATAACTCGGGATGATAATTTGAACATAAAATTTCAATTAAATCGACAGGTTCATCATCCGAAATATTCCCGGCGTCTATATCCTCAATCAAGTGAAAGTCAATTTCTTTAGACACCTCCTCAAAAGCATGGATGTTTATCAATGTAGGTTCTAAAGTGGAAGTGTAAAGGTCAAACGGATTAGGTGCTGTTTCACTCGAAGGGGGTTCCTCACAATTTGGCAAATCAAACACTACAAAATCGCACAACTCGTTGTTATTTTGAACTTGTGAATCATTTAGGACATTCGATGGAAAACTGGAGTTGTGGGCTTCAATTGGGTAAGGGTAGGTTTGATTTGGAAATCCTCTCACATTCTCATTCTGTCCAACCGCCTCCTCATACATTGAAAAATTTGGGGCTAGCGGGAAACTAGCTACTAGTGCAGCAGGTTGCATAAGGGCGGCCACGGACGCTTCCACATTCCTAACCATTTTGTTTATTGCTGCGATATACACCTCCAACGCCTCTTCCAAACTAGACTTTGGTGGTAAAGGGGTTTCGGCAAAAGATTCGAAATTGTTTGGATATGTGAAACTCCCAAAAGGCTGTGTAGAAGCAGTGTCTAGTGAGGGTGGGAAGGTCGGGGAGGACTGGTAGGAAGTGGGTGATTGGACAGGGGTAAGATCAACATATGGATAAAAAGGTGAATAGTCTTGTGGATCCCTAGAACTAGATGAGTGGAGAGGGGTGAAAGATCGACTGCGAGATTGAGCAATATGCTCAGCAATAGACATCGGCTTAGGAGTGACAGAAGGACTTGAAAAAGTGGTATCAACATATGGAGGTGGTAAATGTTGACTTGGTTGACACAAAGTGGGTTGAAAAGTCAAACTGTTTCTCCTAGACGCCTCTATTTGATCTTTCAAAGATATTTTAGGCATGGAAGGATCGTCTTTAAATTGATCGAACAAATTGCCGAACGACGCAAAATTAGGCTCGGGATACCAAAGTTCGGCAAGTGATTTATTATGTGGGGTACCCATGATAGAAGAAAGAGAAGATGAAGAAGGTAGGTGGTGCAAGGATTTCTCGGCGACAAAAGTTGCTAGTCTTTTTTTTAAAAAAAAATTCCTCTTATTATTCTTTTTTATTTGTTTTGCAAAAATTTTCGATAAAGGGCTAAGACACAAATGCAAATAACCAGAAATGCACAATCAGTCCGAGATCTAGGGTCACCTAGGTCAGCTAGACAGCTCCTAACTGTTCCAAAGGGCTAGAAAATAGGACCTCAAACCGCCTCTTCACCGCCAATTGCGGCCAGTTAAGTGGGAAGGAACCACCACGACAGTGGGCCTAATTAAAAACCACTAGCCTAGACACCGCAAAATCAGTTAGGATAAACGGTCGATGCATATACTAGTCCTTTTCCTATTGAGCTCGATTTCCTTAGGGCTGAGTCTAGTATTTTTTATTAATTGTGGTCGATGCAAAATGCTTTATGTGATTTTTGGGGTCCTGGGAAGGGTGATGAAATCCCCACCCAATCTGATTTGGTCAAAAGCCCTTTAAAGTCCGATTAAAGATATGCAAAACAGTAAATCACTTGCAATCAAATCTTTTTTGTGAATTTCAAAATTTGCAAGTTTTCTAATTAAAATTTTCCTTTTTCCGTTTGCTCTTTATTTGGAAAGATATTTTTAGCAAAAAGATTAAGGATATGCAAATCAGAAAAGATCACTTACAATCAATTTTTATTTTAAACGCGCGCAAAGAATCCTGCACAAGATTTGTTATTTGGAAGAGGAAAGATTTTTAAGTGCAAAGAAATCCTGCAGGAGATTTAACAAAAGATATATCGAAAGATTCAGAGGAGAGATCAGAAGACTTACAGAGTTTTTTTTTTTTTTTTTACACCGCGTTTTAGCCTTTTTTTTTTTTCCTGATGATCTCACCAGGACGCGGCGGTTCCGCGGCCGTAAATGGGGTAGCGCGGCGGTTTCGCCGCGCTTTGGTCGCACGGCGTATTTTTATTTTTTTTTATTTTTTTTTCTTCTTCCTCCTTCCTCCTGTTCTTCAAATCTTCCTCTGTTCTGATTTGTTATTTTCTGTTTCGCTTTCTGCAGATTTCCAGATCCGTCTATCGATTGTAGATCCTGCAAAATTTAAACAACAAAGTACCCTTTCCAAAAATAACAGATGATATATTTTTATATTTTTTAGATTTTTCAGATTTTTATGATTTTTTTTAATTTTGATTAACCCGAAATTGCGAAAAGAAAAGTTCTACGCCATCCCCGGCAACGGCGCCATTTGATTGATGTGTTTTAGCGTGCTCGCGCTTTCTAAAAGATAGATCAAAAATATTTGTAACCGCAATCAAGAACAGCGTCACTTTGCAGCTAGCCGGTGAGTACGGGTCGGTCCACAGGGATGTTGTGGATTTTCTAATCGCACTAACGAGTTAATTCCGAAGGGTGTTCGGATTGATTATTAAATCTAAAAACTGAATTAATCTATATCTAAATCTTGCTAGGGTTAGGTCTAGGTTAAATTTGGAAAGTCTATAAATCTCACCGCTTTCTATACCCATATAAAGATCTAATTAGGTGTTATGGTAATTATTAATAAAAGGGATTAGAATCATCGGGAAAATGTTTTCTTCCTCTAGTTTCTTGTCCTTCCTTTATCAATCCTTACCCTAACCTCCATGCATGGAAAACATCACAGCCGGGCCTTTATACTACGGTATCACAGCTACCTCGAGGGATAGGGTGCCGTAGGGAGCGGTATGTGCATGTATGCATAGAGTCCTATGAAAATATATGACGGGCAAGAAAGGGGATGAGAGATTTTCGTCTCTCAAAACTTCCCCAGATCTAATCCTAACAAGCGAGGAGACTACTCGCTCATTAGGGAATTGAAGAACATTTATCTAGGGCAGAGAATAAAAATTAACTAGGGCAAGGAATTAAATTTATCTAAGGCAAGAATAGAAAATTAATCTAGAGCAGAAAATAAAGAACTTACAAAAAAATGATGCTCTCCAAAAGAATGCTGAAATTTTATTAATGAAGGGAGGCATGAAAAGAATACAATGATATGGGCTTCTATTTATAGGAGATAGAAACCCTAGGTTACAATTGATTTGCATGTCTGCATTTACCAAAATCTCATTAGGAAGACCTAGTCAAAGTAGACTTCAAACTTTGGTAAAATTTTGTGTCTCTTTAAAAGAAAGTATTGGGTCTTGGATCTTTGGACTTCCTTATTATTTGGTTCTTTATTAAAATAGCTTCTATGTTTCTTCCAGATCTCTAGTGAATAATTGCGGTGGGCTTTTAACCATTCGCTTTGTAATCTTGGACCTTGCATTGCCTTGTAATTTGTGAATTTTATCTTTGATGTAGGCTTGATCAAGAGTCTTCTGTTTGCTGGTCAAAGTCCACTTTTTCATCATGTTTACATCGTTTTCACTGTTTTAGATCCACGAACCTGTAACCTGTAATATGTAACACACATGCGTCAAAAGCACCTGTTTATTTATAAAAAGAATAAAAATGGGGAATATAATAATACAATATTATGGTGTGAACAACAATCCAAATCCGTATCCACATCTTTCAATCCCATCTGATACGGATATCGTAACACCAATATCCGTTCCGTATCCGATACCAAAACTAGTAATTATTGTCTTCATTGAATATAAGTTTTTAAATATTTATTTTGTATCCGTATACAGTTTTTACCAAATACGAACAATAAATTTCATTTCAGATAAATTTTGTATTCATATTGAATCTGTATAGGAGAAACGGATATGGTAACAGTTATATCCGATTCGCTTCCATCTTACTATCCTAATCCAGTTGTATTTAAAATAAGTGAATAATGGAGAAAATGTGTGGAATTCTTTGTACAGCATCGCAAAAATACACCCGTCACGATTTTTTCCAACGGTCGGTATTCATCATCTTCATCTTTATCATCTAAGACGCGGATACACCAAATTTCATGTGATTTTACCACTTTTTCATTCTTGAATTAGCAATGTGAAAGTTCTATTGGCGGTAAACCATTAATTTCGCATCCACCGAATCAACGGTAAAACGTGGTAGAATCATGTGAAATTTGGTGTATCCACATATTTGACGATAATATTGATGATAATGATAGGTGTCGATCGTCGGAAAAAACCATGGACAGTGTATTTTTTCCAACGCCCAAGAAGAAATCCCGAAATCAAAGTTGTGCGCTAGTTTTCAACTTAAATGAAAACCTTTGGTATCTTGTGAATACTTTGGAAAAAGATTCGATGAACACGTGGTTCTCACGTCCACGCCTCTCCGCACCCGCCGACTCTGTGGTATATTTTCTAGAAACTCCACTAACCAACCAATTCATGCGTCCACGTGGCATCAACCCAAACCTATCATGCCAATGGGTTGATGTAAGATAACTCAAGAAATTCCACAAGCCTGAAAAAAACACCCTTACAAACGATTATATAATATATATGAGTGGGTGTAATAAGTGAGTTTCGTCAATAAAATTCAAGTCTTATAAAGGCTTGGCCCATCTTATACTTTATATTCATGCATTTCTTATAGTTTTTTTAATATGGTACCATTTTAATTCACACATTTCAACAACATTGTTATTAGCATATAGCAATAGTGTGTGTGCTTGATTGAGCAAGAACAGGTCTCCAATTATCATGCATTCGTCACCCAAGACGTTGTTAAAGACCGGAGAGAGACTGGTCCTACGCGGACCTCAAACCTGGTTTGGTCACCAGTTCCCTCATGCTTCACACAACTAACCCCAAATAAATCCCAATTAGTTTTGACCCACAAAAATTACTAACAAACAAAAGAAGAAGCAAAAAGAAAAGAAGCAAAGAATAGGTCTCCTCTCCTCAGTTGCCACAAGCTCGCTCACTCCTCATGTACACATACATATTGGTTGACCCACGACTCTTCTACCCTTTCTCCAAAAATTCCACCAATCTCACCTCTTCCCACAACTCCAACGCAACTTCCAACCCCCCCCACCCTCACATTATATATACACCCCCCTCATCCTTCTCACACTCTTCACTCACAACACACAGCTATATATCCTTGCTTCTCCAAAAACTTTTCATTGCTCGGCAAATCAGTACCCCTCCAACACTCCGATAATCAGACCGCTATGGCCGCTGGGACGGAAACGGCACAGGCAGCCCTCGGTTCGATCCCCCCGCCGCTCCTATCCGAGACGAGCGACGAGGAGACCCCCCACCCGAAGCGGAAACGCTCCAAGCGTCCCCGCCAGCCCACCGAAGAGGAATACCTGGCCCTATGCCTTGTCATGCTTGCAAGGGGAGAGCCCGGACACCGGTTCCCCGTCCCCGCCACGGCGAAAACACTGGATTACAAGTGTTCCGTGTGCGGGAAGGCGTTTAACTCGTACCAAGCGCTAGGGGGACACAAGGCGAGCCATAGGAAGCCCCCGGAAGAGCACTCTGCTGTTTCTGCGGCTTCTGTATCCATGACTGGAACTGGAACTGGAACTGGAAGGATACACAAGTGTTCCATATGTTTCAAGACGTTTGCGTCCGGACAGGCGTTAGGAGGGCACAAACGACGCCATTACGACGGCGGGAACAGCGCCGGGAGCGGAGTTACGAGCTCGAGCCATAAAGGGTTCGACCTCGATCTAAACCTGCCGGCGATGCCGGAGTTCGGGTTCAGGTGTGGCGGGGTTGAGGAGGAGGAGGTGCAGAGCCCTCTTGCGTTTAAGAAGCCTATGTTTCTCATACCTGCCTAGTTGAATTAATTAATAAATCACGGCTTAATTGATTAGGAATTTAATTTTTCATAAATTATGTTTTTGTGTATGTACAGAGAATTATTTGTTCTTTGTAAAGCTTAGCTGATTCGATTCTTTGATTTTGTGGGAATTTTACTTTAATGGAAGAAGGCGTTTTAGATTGAAATTGTTGAGTACAGTGTTTGCATTTCTGTTTCTCAAGAAAAGTGGTTGTGCCGAAGAAGAAGCTATCTTATTAGTTTATTCCACATGTCATGCATGATTTGCGCCGCAGAAAAAAATTAAGCAAAATATAACTAATTATATTATAAATTTATTTTATTGATTTAATTTCAATTCTTAAGCAATGATTAGGAGAACTAAAAATTGGGGTCCAAATCATCCTGCTTTGTTTTTCCTTCCTGCTATGCACGGTCGGCAAAACAGAAACTCCCATCGGGTCAGAGAGCGGAATCCGAAGGCCGAGACTTACAGAGAGCAGGATACAACCTAATCCCTATAATCCAAACGTTTATGGCCGTATTCTTGTTTCTTCATTCATAAAAGATGGTTTCGATGACGACGATAACGATGATGATGGCTTCTTGTATTTATCGTATACCTTTTGTTATCATGCTCGTTTTTTCTTTCTATTTTGCAGCCAGGCTTTGAGTATTGGATTGATCCTTCGGACTATGTCTGATTTGGATTGAATTTGGGGCCCCATGTAAAATTAAAAGAGGTTGGAATGAGTTTGCAAAGAATTGTACAAGTCGACGGCTAAAGACTTGGTGCCGTTCAAAATAAGTTATGTTCACATATTTTTAATTGCAAACCAACCCATTTGGAAACTGATTAGCTTAGCTAGCTCATTAGTTTCCACTCTTTATTAGTTGGCATCATGTGCTTTTGCTTCCCATGGCCAACTGTTTCTAGCAATCATTCCTCAATATTACTTAAGAAATTAAAAATAATTATCATATAAAATTATCGGATAATTTGAAAAGCGGTTACAAAAGTTTAAATAAGTTTATTACAACATAAGGAAAAAACCTCTTTCGATATGAAGATAAAACTTAATGAAATTCATAGCCTTTAATCCAAAATAATTCAAAAAAGTAATAATAGATAATGGGAATTGAGGGAATTGATACTACTACAATAAGGGGTTGCCCCTAGGCTATAGGAATCCGTAGGGGCAACTTTTTATTGTCCTTGCCCCTACGGTACCCTATGAATTAATTTAAAAATATTAAAACGTAATTTGTTATTTGGTCTTATGGAGCCGCAAAAGAAAGTCCTAAAGTTTAATCCGTAGGGACATATACGGGTTATTTATAAAAAAATAAAGCCCAGAAATTTGCTCATTCCCAAAATTTCCTCGCTCTCACTTGTCTCCCACACGTGCCTCCTCGCCACCGCACTCCCGTGCGCGTCTCGTCGTCGCCGACATCATCGTCGACGGTAGGAACTCTCTCGTCGCCGATCTCCCTCTTGCGTCGTCGGGACAGTAGAATCGCCGGGTTAAGGTTAGTTAATTTCATTTTTTAACTTCTAATTATGCATTTATTTGTGTTATTGTTGATTATTGGGTTGCTACTAGAGCTTGGAGTTAGGGTTCGGTCTAGGGTTCGGGCTAGAGTTAGGCTTAATTAGGTAGGGTTAGGGTTCGGTGTAGGGTTAGAGTTCGGTTCAGGAATAAGATTAGGGTTAGGGTTAGGGTTTAGTTTAGGGTTGGGGTTCGGTTCCATTCAGGTTCAGGATCAGGGTTAGGGTTAATTAGTTAAGGTTAGGGTTCAGTTCAGGGTTAGGGTTAATTTGGGTTAATTAGGTAAAATAGAGCGTATTTGTTTTAGGGTGTTGATTATGGTTAATTGGGTTAATTAGTGATAATTTGAAGGGTTAAGATGTTGATTAGGGTTGATTTGGGTTTATTAGATTAATTTGGGTTAAGTTTGGGTTAATTAGGGATAATTTGTGTTAGGGTGACGATTAGGGTTAATTGGGGTTAATTAGGGTTTAGGGTGTACTAGTTTCTTCAGTAGGATACTCGATAATAACGTAAACGTACAATTTTACCGTAAACGCAAGAAAAATTTATCCTAAACTTGAAATTTCGAACTCTTAATAACGAAACGTAAACGTAAAATCTATTTATGTTAAATGTTCAAGTTAAAACCAATATATGATACTCGATAATATGAAACTTTCATATTCTCATCGATACTCATATGTGAAAATCAAAGCGCGACCTAGTCCCCGTCTATCAGTTAACATACGTTCGATATTCGTCGTGACATCAGTTAACATGCAATTAAAGGTCCGATACAATAGGAACGAGCTGAAGATCGACTGCTATTTTCTGTGTATGGCGACCCACGAGGCAGAGAGAGCGGCTCTCCTACATACTACGGCCTTTGCGAGAGTCGACGTAGATACATGACCTCTCTTGTGACAATATTTCGACTCTCAGCGCAAACAAGTTTGTAATTTAAATGTAATTCATTATTTAGTATATAATTTATTTTTTTGTGTTGCTTAATTAGAAAACTAAATCTGAATGTGTTGTGCAGAAACAAGCCGATCAAAATAAAGAGAATAGGATGTCGGCGAAGAGGGGTCGCCCCGCTTATACAGGTGACTCGAGAAATATTACTCGTGTCATGGAGGTATGGGTAAATTACAATAGATCTATTTTGATATAATGTAATATTAAGAGTTATTTTATAATATATGTAAATTTTTTGCGAATTACAAAGAGCTCAGACCCTGGCGCAGGGTGGTACACCGAGCGTGCTGACCTTGTATCTTGCCGTCCACGGCACCTCGATAGATCCCGCCACGGGCGAGCTTCGATTCCCCGACACCGTTATCCAAGCGTATTGCGTAAGTGTTAATATTTATTTTAACAGGTTTGAAATTTTTGTTTTGAAAAGTTCAAATTTAAATGATATACTTATATTTTAATGGTTAATGTGGGTGTAGGAGCGGGTGGTGGAGCAGGCGGAGGCATCGGAGATCGATTATACTGGACAGATCGATCCGATGCTGCTGACCCCAGTTCTAGACGCCGCACACGGAGGGCACCACGGAGGTTGGGAGAGAGGCCCGGGACTGGGTCCTAGTAGGGCCCATATGAGGTTGGACTCCACTCCGGCGGTTACTTCCCCTGCCCCCCGTGAGCGACGTCTAGAGCATGATGTTGCCGTCTTGAAGACCACCGTCGAGGAGTTGAAGGAGATGTTGGTACGTATACTACTTAATAGTAAAATATTATATCACATTATAGATAGTAACATATCCAATATTAGTAGCCTGAGTTTATTTGGTTGTAGACTTAGCTTTGATTAATCATACTTACATAGAACTGTTTAATTAAAATAAGCTACGGTTTTCCAATCTAGATATCCGAACGAGGCCTAAGTCCCTAAGTATTCTTAGATTTGGGTTTCGCAATAACCTGATAATGATACGAATTCGACTAAAATCTAATACACAGTTCTTACTCGTTTATTACACACAAAATTGAACAGATGCGACAGGCTGCTTCGGCTGCGGCTCCACATGCATCTCCTTCGGCTGCGACTCCGCAAGCCACTACATCGGCTGCGGTTGTGCAGACCACTCCTGCAGCTCCACAGCCCGCTCAGACTCCCGCACAGTCCGCTCCTTCATTGGTCGATTTTTTGACGACTCAGGGCTGTACCGAGGAGCAGATGCGTCAGATTACGGCGTTTATCAGAGGTGGAAGAGCTGGACCGAGGTTGGGTAGCTTTTATTTATATTTTAAGCATGCATGTACATATATGATACATATTGTATATATTTTGGACGATATTGATGTTGTTTGCGTGTTCACGATGATTTAGATTGATATCGTATTCTGTTTGTTTATTTCTTTTATATATTATACGTGAGATATTGATTATGAATACTGCGCTATTTGGTTATATGATGTATATATTATTGTGCACAGGACGGGGAAAAAACAGGAAGCTCATTTAAAAAAAACCCTGATATTTTGTCCCTACGGATTAATCCGTAGGGCCAACCGTTGCACCTATGGATTACTCCGTAGGTTCAAAGGTTGCCGCTACACAGTTCGCCGTAAGGACAAAATATCAGGATTCCTGATATTTTGCCCCTATGGACTCAGTAATAGGGGGTAAAACTTACCCCTATACACTTATCCGTAGGGGTATTCATCAGGACCTACGGATGTATCCGTAAGGGCATTTAGTAAGCTCTACATAGAAATCCGTAGGGGCATTTATCTGGACCTACGAAGAACTCTGTAAGGGTATTTTCAGGCCCTACGAAGTAATCCGTAGGAGCAAGTATTTTATTTATAAACCAATAAATTAAATAAATATTTTGTCCCTACAATGTAAGCTGTAGGGGATGATATCCCTACGAAGAAAAGCGTAGGGGCAAGTATTACTCCGTAGGGGCATGTTCAGGACGAAAACTTGCACCTGCGGCCTTTGCACCTACGGTGTATTTTTGTACCCCTACGAATATATTCGTAGGGACGGGGCTTTATCCGTAGGGGCAACCCTTTATTTTAGCATTGTGAACCCAAGCCCTATATTTATTTGTTTAAGACATGCATAAACATATGTGATACATTTCCAAAATATCCCAACATATGTTTATAATTGATATTAGTCTCTTTTTGTTTTAAATTTCTGCGGAAGCACGTGCCCCTTATCAGGTCTTATTGGACCCATCTCTATCATACGCTGATTCTTTTGATGATCCGCACTGGTCGTCCTGACCGTGTCCTTACATATGTCTGTACATCAATATTTATCTGTTTTGGATATCATGTGTGCATTCATTAGAAGACTAGAGAATTAACGGTTTAACGATAATAAAACATTTCACAACCCTAAATGACCACGCATAGTGTATCAAAACCTCATATAAATTGGTGTGATCCATAATTTATTATATGGAGATAGATATGGCTCCGGCTCCGATCGTTCAGAAAAGCTATGTATGGTTGCTTTTTGAATCATTCGGAAGTTACTAAAGCGGCATTAAATGTACTGCATCCTTATTTCATATAATTGCAATAAAAATAAGAGGTCAGGGGGCCTGTAAGGACCCTGAAGGCCTAGGCATTCAGTGGCCTAATCCGGCCACCGCGACCCTTTTGGCCTAAAAACAACCTCGAGCAACTCAATTCATCCCCCGCCCTCTTTTTTTGGCATCAGCCCTTAAGCCCTAACCTAAACACACACCACATCCTTACACAACACACACAAGCACTTTGGCACCGGCTCGTAAGCCCTAACATAAGCACATGCCACACCCACGCACACCACACACAAGCACACGCATCCAGGGGACCGACGAATTTGCCCCGAAAACGTTAATTTGTGGCTACTACTCTTGGGGTTCGAACCCCGCACTCTTCCCAAAAGGGGGAGTGTCCATACCAACTGACCTGGTGCTCATTGGAATCATTCACGGTGGGAGGCATAAGTCACATCGAAAGCAGCTCAAGTTTCTATTAGCTATTATGTAAATTAGTAATATGATCTTCCCAAAGTTGGTAATAATCATAATGCACAATCACTTACTCGTTTAAGTTATTGCGTAAATTAAGCGGTTATCAAAATCCAATTCATTAAATTTATTAAAGAAAAGGAGTAGAAGAATAGGAAATCTTCCTGGTCATTATCTTCCACATGTAAGAACAATGCTTAAAAAGCCAAAAAAACGGAGGTCAGATGATACAAAACAGTTGTCAGGCCATCATTCACTGGCTATCGACACAGTTTTGATGAAATGCAAAACTCATGTGAACTCCATTTGCATTGCAACTTGGAGACTCAATTGAGAGGGAGAGACCTAATCAACCATAACAATAAGGGCAACACGCAATATGAAGATGAATATGCAAATATTGCACAAAGTCCATGTCTAGCTAATTAAATGCCACACATTATAATGTTCGGTGCATTACATAAACGTGTGGTGTTAGATAGAGATGAAGGTGAGGCCGCACCCACTCACTCAAAATGATCACCCAAGACTAGCTACTAATAATTTCTAATTTTGGTTTTGATTTTGATTACTCGAAGTGCCACTCACGTTGCCTAACTAAGATTTTTTTTTTTTCTAAAAATTTATTTTAAGGAGGAGTTGAACAACTCAACTCGTCTCTCTTTTACAAGTGGGGTCACTTGATCCTCATCTCAACTAGCATCTGTGATAAATCACAATTAATTGATTAACCAACTGTTAGCAACCCCTAGCTATAATGATTAGGGAAAGAGCAGAACGATCTTCCCTTGATATAGGTTTTACCTGCAAAGGATTATCATCACGTTTGAGGCATTATTGGCTGATTTAATTAGCAAATTGCAAGGAATGAAATGCTCAATAAACTTGCATAAATGAACTATTATTCATATCAATGGTGGACTAAGAAACCGATATATTACATTTAGATTAAATACCTTTTTAGCCGCATTTGCAAGGCACATATGTCACTACTACGAACCTATCATATTGAGACGTTTCGGACCATCTCAAGCATTTTGGACGCCGACCTTTAAAGTGGTGTCCCAAAAAAAAACCATTTGGGACGGCATGGGCCGTCCCAAAACGTTGGGATTGCTTTGGCTGTCCCAAAAAATGATTAGGACGTCTTGTGATGCCCCGAATCAAAATATTTGGGACGGTCCAAGCCGTCCTAAAATTATTTGGTCTTTGTAAAAATAAGAATTGGAATGGTCCGAGCCGTTCCAAATTTATGAATTTTGATTTTTAAAAATATGCAAAAATTAATAAAACGCGTGCGCGTATGCAATATGCAATACAATCGCATAACAATATAATTCTCGTATCAATACAAATGACAAGCACGAATAAATTAACAACAATAAAATCCACGTGCGCATATACAGTCAACAACAATAACAATATCAACAACAACAGCATCAACCATAAGGACATCAACAATATTATTAACCACAACAACAATATCAACAACATCATCAACCACAACAAAATAAATCATAACAACATTCACTAGCTGCAAATTAAACTACAAATACAACATTAGTTAAAAGAGAGAGGACCAACTTCGGCCGTGTGGTTATGAGTCCTTCGATCTCGGGATCGGTGCACAGCGTTGCCTTGTGCTACTCATATCTGAAATTTAGAAATGATTTGTATATGAAATGACACAGTTGATAAGTTTGTGATATTGCAATAGAAACGAAAATGAATATTACATCAGAATATACCTGAACCGTCTTTCTTAACACGGTCGGTCATGAGTGTGACTGATGTAATATGCCGAGAACAAGAACACACACATAAAGGGTATGAGCGGGTGGCTCCCTTTTTAAAAATGTGCCATCACCCCAAAACACAGATACCTCTGCGCATCTCATCAATCTAAGCCGGTCATCTTGATCTACGTATTATGAAACCCTTATATACAAAAATCTTAATATTTAAAGACCTCTAACGCGTTCATGAAGAAAATAGAAAAAATAACGGTTTATCGGTATAGGAAAACTGTGGTCATTTGATAAACGCGTTGGAGGTATTTAAATTTCGAGATTTTTTATATATAGGAGTTTCATAATACATAGATCAAGATGACTAATTTAAATCGTTGAAATACACGGGGGTATGTGTGTTTTGGAGCAAGAGCTCATTTTTAAAAAAAGAGCCGCCGGCTCATACCCTCTCTCTCTCCACACACACGGTGATATAAATTAAAAGATTTATGTATTTCATGGCATATAAAAAATAATGAGTATTACAAAAGAATATACCTGATGATTCATCAGGAGCACGGCTACTCCCGCCGGCAAATGAAATGCTCCGTCTTAGCCTAAGATCTAGAGCTGAATACGATAGGACAGGTAAATATAATATATGACATGAATACAAAATTTTATTTAAAAAAAATATAAAACGTTTCAATATTCAAAAACGAGAAAAGTAGAGATATGTGTAGAATTCAATAGCGATGCCATAAATTGTTGTAATGTATTTATCCATTTTTCATGCATGTATAACAACTGTACCAATCATTCAAAAGAAAATATTTTTTTTATATAAATATACTATCAGCTAGATAATTTGATCCACCCTTGAGAAAATCATATGGCCAATCTTTTTATCTAAATGCTCACATATGTTTGTGTGGTAGCCATTGCGTTCGATCCAGCCAAATATCCATCCATATGGATGGATATCCTATATATGAGAGACCAGAGTTTAATATGTGAGATATACAATAACATATAGAGAGTTTTTTTAGAGAGAAAAACAAGAGGGCCGACGTCTTCTTCATCCTATTCTAAGGTTGGTTTACTGGGTGATCGCGTGGGGATTCTCGCTTCATCAAAATGTGGTTTCCCTTCGGCCGTTACGTGAAGGCGTATAAGACCGGATCTACAGCGTGACGTGGGTGAGAATAACGATCACACCAATTGGATTAGATATATCGGTAAATTTTTAGAATAGATACATATTATTTCCGCTGTTTTGATCGTTTGTATTGTATCTACGCATTTAAAGTGAACATTGGTATCAGAGCCATACATGCCTATGTTCGTAAATTTATAGATCCGTTATTTTTTTAAATAACCGCAACTCAAAATTGCGTTTTTTTTATCTTAACATAGATCAATTTTTAAAAATTGCTTTTGACAGATATATATTTTTAGGGTTATTGTTTGATAGATCTTTAAAAATCTATCTGTTTTGCATCATTTTGTCACCATAAATTAGATCTATTTTTTATGACATTTTGACGTAGAGACTTTTAATTTTGTGATGTGAAATTGTCCTTGGACAATAGGGAGACAATTTTTTTGAGAAGAATAGATCTTTTGTGTAAAAAAAAATTATTTTTTTTCTTTTTTTTGGTGAGCATTAATGACGGTTAGGTCGCATCGCATGTTTTTTTTCCAAACCCTATCTCTAATTTTGGGTAAACTCGAGAGATGTTTTTGGATTTTGGTACGATACAAAATATTTTTTGGATTTTGGTTGAGAACCAAATAATTTTAAAAATATATATATATATTTCTGAATGAAAGTGAATTTTCTTGCCTTTTTTATTTTGCAGGGCCAAATGATTTTTTAAAATAATTTTTTATAAAAGAATCTGGATAATATTTTCCTAGTTTATTGAATATTTTTGGATATTTTCTGTATTTTTAAAATATTTTTAAAAAAACAAAAAAAATGGGAAAAGGAAGAGCCGGGCTTGAGCCGTGCCGAGCCGAGCCGGGCCCGGCGGTTCAAGCTGAGTGGTCTGGCGGCTCGAGCAGAGCCGAGTCGGGTCTAACTTTTTTTTAATTCAAAAAAAATTCCAGAAAATCCCAATAAATTTCAAAAAATTCCATAAAATTCAGAAAAATTCCGAAAATTAAGATTTTTTTTTTGAGTATTTTTATTATTTTTGAGTTTCCCACTTAAGTTTTGGGTTATTTAAGGGTTTTGCTATTAACTCTGAGAGTTATAGTTTTTCGAAAATTTTTGTTTTCTCACCAAAAGTTTCAAAATTTTATTCACATAAAATTTTGGAGATTTGATGGATAGTTGTTCCAGTGGGAGCATCTGGAACGCGCATCAATTTCATGAAAAAACGAAAATCCTAATAAAATGTACAAGATTAAATAGGGCAGTTTAATGAAAAGTGAAATTTGTTAGATTGTTTGTTGTATTTGTGATGTGCATGGCATACTAAATAAATAAAGATGAATGCTGCATTAATAAAATCTGACAAATTTCAAGTGGGAGATTTCGTGAGAAGATGAGAGTTTAGATTGAACTACCCAATCTACTCCGTTTCTAAGAAAGTTATATCCGTTATTTAATCATTTTAACAGAATTTTAAAATTTATACTTTTGAAGGATGCGGTTGGGGCCGTAGACCTTCTTCTCTTTCTTCGGAGTGTAAATTTATTATTTTTGTTAAGATGGGTTGAAGACAATGCGTTCTTCGGAAAAGAATAGTACTCCACTATATGTCATAGTCTTAACGCATGCATAATAAAAATTAAGATATTATCAATCTCACCAGGGATGAGATGGTAGATGTCCATAATATAATGAAACAAAAATATTAGTTTAATATTCCATAAACAAGCTGAAAGATTTAAACGCTAGTGAAAGGTGGCAGCGGTGTAACAGGGCTACACGACGTGGCACCATCGATGCGGTAGCGATGTAGTGGGGCTACACGACGCAACATCCTCGAAATGCAGCGATTCTCGGAGGATTGGTGCATTTAGGATCGTTCTACGCAATGGACGCGATAAAAAGCGACGTCATTAATGATCATATGATTTATTTCCGAGCACTCGCAGTTTATACCGAGCGGTAGTTACAGGGTATCTACACGCCAAGAGATAAGCTGTGTAATGATTTCGGGGTAATCTATGTGGCATGGCAACGTTACATTATTTCTCGTTTTGACCTTATTTTCAAATAAGGAGTCGATCCATGTAATGTGGATATACTTAAGAGTTATATCTTCATCCGGGATATGAAGAATACTGCTTCAGTTAAACTGTTGAGCGAAAGAAATAGGCAGTCATATGTTTTTTACTTGATAACATGAAGCAGTTAGTTATGAGGAAAGCGAATGTGTTGATATTTTCTAGTATGTTTGAGTAACTAAGGCTTAAAGTTTAATCTCCGGGGGCGATAAAACCAAGAGCGCTGCTGATATGTTAACGAGGTCAACAGTGCGCAAGGATAGGTGCCCTAACGCGAGAAGAGTTTAATCGAGCTATGAAAACAGAAATAACGTGCCAACAAATTAAGTGATTTGACATGGAGAAACGTGCTGACAATAATGAATATAATAAGTGTCATGCCCCGCTTCTCAGTAGATGGAAACGATGACATGACAAGCCCGCAGTATATTTATCCAGAGAAGCTCATTCCCTAAATAAATATACTAAGCGTATTGAAACAATAATACATAATACAAGAATAAATTGAGACTGTTGATTTTTTCAACAAATATCTTTATTTACATCTAACTTCCAATATTTACAAATACAAGAGTTTATACTGGAAAGTAAATACAATAAGAAAAATGTCTAAACAAGTGGTATACATAAACTGAAGAAAAAATGAAGCCGAGCTAGCCCTGAGTAGTTATCTGGTCGTAGTCCACCTCTGTGGCTTCAACTTCCTCCGTCTCGATAGTATCTGATGAACATTCCAAGAAAAGAAAAGTGGGTTGAATGCCCGTCAGGGAACTAGCGCTCGGTAAGTCCTAAAGATGGGTAAGAATAATGAAAATGACAAGTGTAAAATATATATATGACGAGTAAGAGTATATGTTCATAGGTGAGTATATACTATAGGTCTCTAGATGATCACTATGTTAACGTTAAGTTCCAAGTGTCAATGTCAACACAGCTGTAGAAGTATTTATGAGCTCAAGAGTGGGGCTCCAGGAGAAAGAAAACACGGGTCCATTTTATGTGTTAGCATTGGGGCTCTAGGCTGTGGATGATTCAACCCGACTGATATTCGAGTAAAATAAAAAAAAGTTAATACGGGACTCCTGAAGCTCCGTTGAATTCACATAAGAAACTATCGCAAGCACCCCGTGTATAATATATTATAACCGGTTAATATACTTAATTGATTTGATTGATTGATTGATTGACATGTCTTGATCGAAAACCTAGATTGCAAAAGGTGTAGATTGTATTCGAGTGACTCGAGTAATGTGCGAGTCATGACAATTGCAATCTGGATTTGAGTAAAGTTGGTTCGAGTAGATTGGATTCGAGTACATATTCGAGTTTAGATTCGAGTTAGGTTAGAGTTTGTGTTCGAGTTCGAGTTCAAGTTTAGATCTGAGTTTGGATTTGAGTTCATGTTATTTCATGTGAATTGATATAAATTGTTAAATTCTTATGTTCAGGAGAAATCGGCAACTGCTGCACATAGACGACAGAATTTATGTCTTTTTCCAAGACAATTGTCATTGATAACTCCGTTAAGTTGTCTAACCTGAATAGGAAAGCACTCACTTTCTTCGAATTTCTGGGGCTCAAGAGAATTGATCCCGCTTAAATCTATATTAATATAGAGTTCTTAAATATTGTTTATATATCTCGAGGGGGTTTTATGAAAAATATATATTAATATTGTTTAAAAATAAATCTCGAGGGTGATTTATAATATTTAGTATTTTCATGAGCATGTATTTTAATTATTTTGGTATTTTAGTGATAAAACCTAGCTTTTTGAAAGTTTGTGGTATTTTTATGAAAATTACCACTTTTGGAAATTTGGTGGTATTTTATTTAAAATTTAAATCTTTCTTTTAAAAAATATAGTTTCTTAATATGCTTTTATTGAAAATATGGATTTATAATTTTTATGTAACTTTCCCAAAAATTAGTTTTTATTAGGAAAAGTAACGTTTCTTAAAAACCGTAATTTTATTCCTTTCGAGACCGAATACCCTGTGAGGAGTTCTACATCTCGCTATACTGTCCCAAGAATGTGCGATAATCCATACCATCTATTAGCGGGTCTCCCGACGAGGGTTGTAGAGGCGTAATTGGTAAGGATTTCGAAATACGGATTTAAAGAAACCCGTTTTGAAACGGTGTTGTATTTTAATGAAAAAGTTCTTTTACTTTGAATTACCCATATGCTTAGAATATTGTACTATGAAACCATAGTGTGCGTGTGTGGTAGGTCATTACCCCGTGAAGATTCTAGGGTTTGGGTATACTAGATATCGAAAAGAGGTTACACTAAAGTTCATTGTATTTTAACGAAAAAGATAATTATATGTTGGTTTCATATGAAAATTTTGTTAAATCTAAAAACTAAATGATGTGAATAAGGTTAAGATTAGTGTAGCATGTTAGTTTGATCTCGTTTACTTATCACATGATTTACAATTGTTAAAAAGAAAACTATATCGGAGATAATTCCTCTTTTGTCGTTTTGTTTTAAAAAAACGAATTGAGATGAAAGAAAAGGAGAGAAGAGGGACTTACGGTTTTTAAAAGGTTAAGAAGAGATTGAAGAAGCTCTCGGGGGTCGTGGTATCGTCGAAGATACTCCAGTCGTCGAGTTTGGCTCGCTACTTCACTTGAGGGGCTTAACTCCACTTGGCACTTAGAGAGTTTTTAGAGAATTTTTGCTAGAATTTCAGAATGGTGAAGAGATAAGGCATGTGGTGGTATTTATAGTGGAGAATTAGGATTTGGGAATTAAAAATGTGGATTAAAATACATTAAAAATGTGTTAAATGGTGAATTAAAAAGTCTTTGTTTGATTGCAGGAAAATCAAACAGTGCAGGAGAGTTAAGGGGACTCGAAGGGGCGTGTGTGCAAAACAAGGAGGAATTTGGGGCTATCCCAACCGTCGGTGCCGGCCCTTTGGGCAAAACGGTCGGTCGGATCTTGAGGCCTTGCCTCGAGATTCGTGCCACATGTCAATTTGGGTGAGTACACTTCCCTGCGCATGTTTAATTTTTCTGAAACTTTTCATTTCTCTGTGTATTGCTTGTGCACCTCTTGGGCTTCCAAAAATTAAAAAGAAAAAATCTAAAATTAATTGGGTCTAATGGGAATCGAACACACAGGCTAAGTCACAGCAGTGCAGGGGTTTTACCAGTGAGCTACAAGCTTCTTCTTGCTTTTATTTAACAAAAATAACTTTTAACTCTTACACAGGCTGATATACTCCTTTCTATATAATAACAAGAAAATTCTGTGCAGTGATTTCAGAGTCGTTACATCTTACCCTCTTTATAAAAATTTCATTCTCGAAATTTACAATTACACATGGTCTAATTTTCAAAAAGATAAAGGTATCGTGTACGCATATCTTCTTCTCTTTGCTAAGTTGATTATCATGGAGAATCCTTTCTTAACATCACTCGACCAAGTTTACCTCCTTGTTCCGTAATATTTTCACCTTTCGGTCCAGCATCTCAACTGGTTGTTGCTCGCAGATTAGGTCAGTTTATACTGTGAGCTCTAAGTGATCAAGTATATGGCTGGGGTCGCTCATATATCTTCATAGTTAGGATATGTGGAACGCATTGTGCATTCCTTCCAATGAGGGTGGTAGTGCTAAACTATATGCCACTTCTCCAACTCGTTCGAGTATGTCGAACGGTTCTATGTATCTTGGACTTAGCTTACCTCTCTTGCCAAAACATATCACTCCTTTGTTTGGAGAGATCTTCAAGAATACATGTTCTTCGGGTTGAAACTCCAAGTGTCGACACTTTACATCTGCCCAATATTTCTGTCGGTCTTGGGCTATTCGCATCTTTTCCCTGATCGTGCGAACTACGTCCACAGTTGCCACGATCATCTCTGGTCCAAGGATTTCACGATCTCCAACGTCGTCCCAACTCAACGGGGGATGACATTTCCATCCCTAGAGTGCTGTAAATGGTGGCATCCCAATACTTGCTTGATAGCTGTTGTTGTATGAAAACTCCACAAAGTGTAGGTGATCTTCCCACAAGCCTCCGAAGTCTAACATACAGGCTCTTAGCATTTCTTATAGAATCTGAATTGTTCGCTCAGACTGCCTATCTGTTTGTGGATGATACGCCACACTGAAATTCAGACTCGTTCCCAGGCTAGCTTGCAGACTCTGCCAAAACCGTGATCGAAATCTTGTATCACGATCGGAGACGATGCAAACAGGTACTCCATGTAATATCACAATCTCCTGCATGACTTTATGGGTATCAAATATGGTACATCTTGAAGCTTTAAATCTTATTTTAGATTTATGCTCACCTCCATGTACTTCTTTGCTAACATCTCGGTTGACTTGCCAATTCGAAATGGAATAAAGTGAGCCGACTTGGTGAGTCGATCAACAATAACCCAAATTGTATCGTTACACTTCATGTTGTGAGGGAGAGCAATCATGAAGTCCATGGTAATGTGCTTCTATTTCCATTCTGGGATTGGTAATGGCTGAAATAGACTAGTAGTTCTGTGATGTTCAGTTTTCACTTGCTGACACACCAAACACTTGCTACGCTCCTTGCTACTTCGCGCTTCATTCCATTCCACCAGTAGTGTTGTCGTAGATCCTTATACTTCTTCCATATCTCAAGGATCCATCTGCATGGATGATGAAGTCAGTTCGAAGTCCACTTTCTACTTGTTCTCGGATCTTTTTTACCTTGGCATCATTTACTTGAGCTGCCTTGATCTGATTGACAAGAGTGGACTGGACTTGTAAATTCATCAAATATGAAGCATTGCCTGGCACAAGTACTTCAATCTCCAATCTGTGCAGTTCTTATTGTAGTCTCCAATGAGCGGTGAGGTTCATTACTAATGATTAGCGACCAAGGACATCAGGAACTACGTTCACCTTCCCAGGATGATACTGTAGGTTGATGTCAAAGTCCGTTATGAATTCTAGTCATCTTCTCTGCCGCATGTTGAGTTCCTTCTGAGTAAATATATACTTAAGACTTTTGTGGTCAGTGTATATATCTACTCGTTCTCCCAAAATATTGTGGTGCCAAATCTTGAGTGCGAAGATGATGGGTGCTAATTCTAGATCATGTGTTGAATAGTTGCATTCATGTACCTTTAACTGTCTTGATGCAAAGGCCACAACTTTTCCATGCCAATGTAGAACACATCCTAATATTTTACCGGACGCATCACAATGCACAATGAATCCACCGGATTGATCCGGTATTACGAGGAAAAGAGCAGAGGTTTGTCTCAACTTGAGTTCTACAAAAGCCTTTTCATATACTTCTGACCACATGAATGCTTCATCTTTACGTGTGAGCTTGGTCAGGGGTGCTGCGATTTTTGAAAATCCTTCGATGAATCGTCGATAATATCCTGCTAAGCCTAAGAAATTTCGTATATCTTTCACCGTCTTTGTTGTCGGCCACTCGTTGACAGCTGATACCTTAGCTGGATCCACAGAGATTCCTTTGCCTGAAACAATATGTCCGAGAAATCCGACTTGATCTAGCCAAACTTCACACTTGTTGTACTTGGCGTAGAGCTGATGTTGTCACAATGTCTCCAGAACAATCTGTAAGTGTTTGGCGTGTTCTTTCCGATTCTTTGAATACACTAGGATATCGTCGATGAAGATGACAACAAACATGTCTAGGTACTCTCGGAAAACTTGGTTCATCAAGTTCATAAAGATGGATGGTGCATTGGTCACTCCGAACGGCATTACGAGATATTCATAATGACTATAACGAGTCCTAAATGCCGTCTTCATAATGTCGGACTCCTTGACCTTCACCTGATGGTATCCCGAACGAAAATCTAGATTTGAAAAGACACAAGACCCACTTAACTGATCGAAAAGGTCATCGATGCATGGTAATAGATACTTGTTCTTAATTGTCACTTCGTTCAGAGCTCGATAATCCACACACATCCTGTAGGAACCTTCCTTCTTCTTCACCAGTAGCACCGGAGATCCCCAGCTTGAAGTACTGAGACGAATCCAACCTTTCTTCAGGAGTTCGTCCAAATGAATGCGGATCTCCTTCAATCCCTCCGGACTTAATCGGTATGAATCTTTAATTATTTTTTGTGCGTTGGGTTGTAAATCAATGCTGAATTCAAGAGCTCGATCGGGAAGAAAACCTGATATATCTTCCGGGAATGGATCCTCAAACGCTCGAACTACCCCTGGCTTCGATTCTTCCACTTGCAACGCTGCAATCTCTGCCTTCTTTGGTTTTGCTCGGTAGATGCTAGGTTCCAAGGTTCGGTCTCCACTCTTGAAATAGAACACTGGGTGATCTGGTATTTCGAACACTACTCTCCTTTAGCGATAGTCGATGGTAGCGAAGAAAGTTCCCAGCCAGTCCATTCCCAAGACTACGCCGAAATTTGGTATGTCCAGTACCTTGAAGTCCGCATAAAATTCTCGACTGCAGATGACCACTAGACACATATCGTATACCAAAGTTGCTTTTAGAACGTCGTTCCCTGAAATAACGTTCCAGCTGGATACGAGCAGTTTAACTGGAATCGCATGAGTTCGGACGAACCGTTGCGACATAAAGCAGTGTGATACCCCAGTGTCGAAGAGCGCTAGAGCAGGTAGGGAGGCTACTAAGATTGTACCTAAATTGTATGGGATAGGTTTAGGTATAACAGATATAAGATGACTATGAATTGAAAGGACTTGAAAGGGATTAAGGAAGGGATTTACCAGTGATAATCTGACCCGTAGCTTTGGCCTCTTCGACCGACATGGTGAATGCTTGGCATCGCGGAACTTTCCTCCATGCCTGGTTAAACACTCGGCGTTGAGGTTGAGTGGTCTGGGTGCAGGGAGCTGGAGTTGGTAGAGCTAACCGGGTGGGAGAAGCTTGGATCGCCAGTCAAGCTGGACGGTTGTTGGGTCCTCGGTTGTGGGGGCATGCTCCAATGGCGTGAGTAGAAGACCCACAGATCAGGCACAAGTTGTTTTCCCTACGACAATTCTTCACAAGATGCCATGTTCTTTTGCAGTAGATGCAAAAGTCTGGCATGCTTTTGGCGAACGAACTTACTGGCCTCCGAGATGGTCCGTTAAAAACTGGCTTGGAAGAGGCCCCTGTTTACCGCCGAAAGCCGGGAAAGACATACGTCTTGCCTGAATTTGGGGACAGATGATATTTGGTTTTATCCGTCCACCTCTCCGAAGATGCCAAGCTGATTTATGGCACCATGTATCAAAGGTTTGGATATATGCGGCCATTGTAGCAGACTTCGTCAGATCCCCCTCGTTGTGAGGGTTTTTTGATTGTGGGGACGCTCTTCCCTGCAGGTGCAAGACCCTGCAGTTAATTACGTTACCGCGTAGCGATAACCACTTTCTCCTGCTCCAGAAGGTCACTTCATGTCATGTGTGTTTGTTTTATTTTTGGTTGCCCGTATATTGTATAGAAGACTAATTTGTGTTGTCGCCCGTAGGGCATGGATTAGTCCAAATCCGTATTTTCTTAGATTTGGGTTTGGTTTGATTTAAGAATCGTTAACCTTGTTTGAGATTATGATCGACTTAAATATTTGTTAAGGATACGTTAATCCGATATTGGACTAAGATCTACTTAACAGGGGTTCAGGATCATTTTTGATCCAGCGAAAGAGCATTTTGGTTCCATCGTTTTAGTCTAGGGACGTTACGGTCCACAACTAGTGTAAGGACATTACGGTCTATAGGGTATGCTCATAGGTTCGAGAGTGTATCAAAAGAGCATTTTGGTTCCATCGTTTTAGTCTAGGGACGTTATGGTCCACAACTAGTTTAAGGACGTTACGGTCCACAACTAGTTTAAGGACATTACGTTCCATAGGGTATGCTCATGGGTTCGAGAGTGTATCAAAAGAGCTGTTGGTTGTCGGGACCCTCCATCTCTATGAAGACGTTGAAGAATTACAACGATATATATCAGAGGTGTGAAGAGATGTGCCCTTGAACCGATGTCCGTTGGAAGATCAATAGTCGTGTTTGGGACTAAGACCAATTTGGAAAAATTGTGAGCACATGGGCTCGGTTGATCTGAATTAGGGGATTTTGGTCAACTTGGACTCAGCCCACTCTGTTTTTGAATAAAGTGTTAAACACTTGTTTGGGCTCGGTCCCTTTTCTGTGCAAACAGTGTTGAGCATTGATATGAGCTCTGACGCTCACCCTCTTTTTTTGTATTTTTATATGGAGTGTTAAACACTCTTTATGGCGCCCACATGAGGGACACGTGAGGCGCTTGGCATTGAGCGCCGACCAATGAGTGCTAGGCACTATTTATTGAGCAACGCCAACGTGAGGGACACATGAGGCGCTTAGCACTGAGCGCCAACCAATAAGTGCTAGGCACTACTTGTTGAGCAGCGTCCACATGAGGGGCACGTGAGGCGCTTGGTGCTGAGCGCTAACCACTGAGTGCTAGGCACTACTTGTTGAGCAGCGCCCATGTGAACGGCACATGGGGCGCTTGGTGCTGGGCGCCAACCACTGAGTGCTAAGCACTCTTTTTTTAAGCAGCGCCCACGTGAGGGGCACGTGAGACGCTCGACGTTGTTTCTTTCCTTGTGTATTTTTCTAAAGAGTTCGATTCTTTATTTTCCTCTAAATCTTCAATCCCCAAGAACAAATTCATCCACATGAGAATTAAATTCTCATTTATGGAAGACTTGTCCCATGGATCTTAGATCCAGGGAAAGAACTATGTTCTTTTATGAGGGTTACACCCTTGGGAATGCAGATGAGATACTACGATCTCTATTTACATTGAAGAAAGTTCTTCTTCCTTCTTCTCTCTTAAAGCTCTTTTTTGCTTGCTCTTCTTTTTGAACTTGATGTTTAGGGGGGGGGGTTCCTCTATACAAGACTTGAAGTCTTGGGGCCTTTGTATAGTGGAGGCAAGTTTGTTGATTTAGTTAAAGAAATCTCTCATTGAGAGATCCTTAATTGATTTGGGGATTTTATCTACCGTTGGATCTTTGATCTAAGGACTTCTGTTTTATAGAAGATATTTTTCTTGTTTTTAACAAAATTGGGGAAAATATTTTCTATACAGAGCTTATTCTATAGTTTCGTGATTTTAAATCACCATTGGATCTTTAATCCAACAGTGCTCTGTTTTACAGAGCGTAATTTTTCTTGTTTAGAAAGATTGGGGAAATATTTTCCCATGCAGTGCTTATTCTGTAGCTTGGTGATTTTTAATCACCCTTGGATTTTTAATCCAACGGTGCTCTGTTTTACAGAGAGGAATCTTTATTGTTCAGGAAGATTTGAGGAATATTCCCTCAATCAGAATTTAATTCTGTGTTTTGATAATTTATCATCTCCGTTGGATCACATAGAACTTTTAGTTCTGGCGCCGACACTCTTGTGCGGGGCACGTGAGGCGCTGCCTCAGAGTTTTTAACTCTTGGTGCTGGCGCCCTCGTGCAAGGCACGTGAGGCGCTGCCTTAGAGTTTTTAACTCTTGGCGCTGGCGCCCTCGTGCAAGGCACGTGAGGCGTTGCCTCTTTTCAAATTTTGAACAGAATCTTGCTCTTCTATTGTTGGGGGGAAACAAATGCCTCCCCACTGTTGAGCTCACGTGGCTTCCACATGGGTGCAGCGGTGGCCGCTTTTTCGCCGTTTGATCTTCTTGGAAGTTGGATTGGCTTCCTCTGCCTATAAGTAGGTCCTTTGGCCCTTGAGATGACTGCTGTTCATCTTCTTTTGTTCTTTGTTCTTCTGAGAATTTAATTCTCCTTTCAGAGCTTAGATCTCTGCCCAAAGAAATCTCTTCTTAGAGTTAGAACTCTGTCCAAAAATTTGGTAAGGATCATAATTGAACCCCTTGACAGAGCTTTGCTCTTCTGAGATCGTAGATCTTAAGATGTATTTTAGGGTTTCTTTAACCCGTTAATTAGAAGACTGGTCATCTTTCATGAAGAACTCTTAAGTGTTTTTTTATAGATCTTAAAGATCTTAGGATTTTACTCTGTAAAAAGCTTTGCTTTTGAGGGTTCTAGTAGATTATACCATTGTTTTTACAGATCATAGCTCTTTAGAAATTTTTGAGGAATTTTTATTCCCCACTTAATTACATTTGACAGATATGATTTCTGTCTGCAGAGCACTACTCTCGAGGGAGTTCAACTCCTTGGCCCAATGAGTTTCTCATTAAATGAGAATCCTTTTAGGATTCTCTCCTTAATGAGTAACTGTCTCATCAATGATGAGCCGTCACTTTGATTTTGCGGGTCTCCCTTGGTCCCTTTCTCCTGCATTTCAATATGGTACAATTTTAAAGTATCAAGTGTCAGAATTCGGATTATAGCGTTGGCAACTAACCCTCGCCTTTTTTCGTGCAGGTACCATGGCTTTCGATTCTTCTTTTCCTTTTGTTTTTTCAGAGAGCGCCTTCGCTGACGCGCTTGTTGATAGGGAAGTCTTCGCGCTCATTAAAGATCACGACTCGGAGCAGAAATCTCTTCATCTATGGGGGTCATGGTACAATCAAATCATCCAGGGCCGGCGTAGTTTTTCTTGTGCAATACCCTCAGAGCCCATTTCAGCGACTCACTACACCGACTTGCCTCAGGTGAATTACACCATAGAGGAGGTCAACTGGACCTCAGAGGGTCACCTTCAGCCTTTTATGGCCTCAATACCTGTACAGCCGCCGATGGCTTTGGATGGGACGGCACATATGTCAAGGCGAGTCGTGCCCTTGGGGACAAGTATACATGATTGGCTTAACTTCTCGACATTCAGCCGGATATCTGCAGTGGGCTCAATACATCTTGTTGGCCAAGAAATCACTGCTGCTGAAGCTCGGGTTGTACCTCGCAATTTATGCGTCTCTTTTCCAATATTCCACGCCCCTTGTATGGTGGGTCAAAGCTTTCTTGGAACAATGGAACATCCCAACTCACACCTTTCTTCTATCAGATCGGAAAGTTTCAATCTTCTTGGAGGAGTTCATGGAGATCTCCGGCTTACCCGTCAGAGGGGAGCATTACGAGGAGATACTTCCCCTTGACGAGTACATCTTCACCACCAAATCAGTGGCGATGGGACTTACCCCGGAGAATACCATTCAACATCGATTCCCGAGCCTGATCAAGGTGTTGAACATTTACGAGAGTCTATTTCTAGAGTCTGGAGGGCATGGAGTCAGCTTCACAGACTTCATCGCTCGCTTTCTTCACCCCGAAGTCTTATCAAAACAAGCTGTGAAATTCGCCAAGCTTGACGATCCGTTTGGTTTTTGTTTGGATAACCAGACGGCGGAAGCAGATTTAAGAAGCTTTTTCATTCCGGACACCCCGGTTGTTCCTTTCGCAGAGCTTGCTGCTTCAAACGTCGATGAAGAGGCGTTCTTCCTGGGGTTTATTGGCTTGTGGTTGAACTGGTTCGTGCTTCCGATGCACCCTCGCTATATGAGGCCGTCAGTTTTTTACCCAGCCCACCGCATGAGATTGTGGGGCTGGCTCATCTATACCACGGCCTGAGCTTAGCAGCGGATACTACTCAACCTGGAGTAAAACCTGTACATCTTCCGCTGCACTACTTTACGTCCTGGGTCGAAATGCACGTGCTTGGTGCTTTCGGAGTCCACAAACGGCCCCGCTTCTACGATTGCTATAACTTTCCCCGGGTCATGTTTCTAGTTGACGCTTCCACATTAGATCCGTCACAGCGAGATACTCGACGTCTGGTCCTTCGCCCACGTATGTTCCGGGATAATATGACTTTTATCGACAGAGCCTTAACTATCGGCAAGGAATCTACCAAGACAGTGCAACCACTGCGTGATACATGGCTCCTACGTTGAAGGCTCGAGAGATCCTGCACTTATATTCGATCAGGCCAGGCTTTCTAGTGTTCAGGAAAGGCGCCTCGGCATTGTTCATGAGGTATAACCCGCACCGTTTTGCTCAACAATCGGGTTATGATCAGGGTGTACCGCTCGAGGCTTTCTTAGCTGATCCGATTGCTAGGGAAGAGGGTATCCACTTTATGCGGCTAAACACGGGGTCTAGCTTTCTCATCAGCGATCCAAGCTATGTGCCGAAAGCTTCGAATGCCTACGTGGCGTGGTATCAGCATGCGACAGGTGCTGTTATCAGGGAAGAGAGGAGGCTATTACTTGATCACAAGGATGCTGTCCCAGCTGGTAATCCAGCAGTTCCTTTAAAGCGACGGACCTCCGTTCGTCCTTCCTTAAGAGAAGTTGCTACGGTTTTGGTCCCGCGTGCTTTCCCTGAGAAGCCTCTACCCCGCGTTCCTGTAGAAACGGTAGCTGTAGCGTCCTCGGAGTCTGGCGTTGGTGTGGAAATCGGGACCCGCCGCCCAAAAATGCCCGTTAAGCGCAAGCTCTTGTCATCGGCCGCTGGTGCTCGCTTGCAAAAGAAGAAGAAGTCGATGTTTTTTGCCGACGTCATATTTGTTCTGGAGCCACATGCTCCTTACAACGAGGGTTTGTGCGAGTATGGGACCAATGAGGGTTTATTCATCGCGCCTGCAGATGATACTAATCTTCAGGCTGCCCTTGCGGCTTCCGAGCGACTGGCTCGCGATGAAGCAACACTGATCACTATCGTGAAGTCAGATATACTTCAGTTACATTTTTCCGCGGCTATCTTCTTTTATTATGCTTCTACTGACGCTTTCTTCTTCAACAGGTATTTCTGCCGAAAAGGCTCTCGCGGCTTCCCTCAAGATGTTCGAAGAGGAAGAGAGGCTCCGCACTTCCTTAGGCCTTAGTATAATTTAGTTCATTATGCCTTTATTCTTTTTATTCCTGCTATGACCCCCCTCCTTTATTTTATTGCAGGGAATACCTCGACTCAGGTTATTCCGAGTGCGGTGCCGATCCCGAGTGGTGATGCGGCGACACTTATAGAGCCAGCCATTGTGGCCCCGGCTCTCCCAAAGTCACCGCAGGAGGCTTTGCTGAAGCAGCCGATGATGGACGTAGTAACGGCTCCGGAGGCAGAGCTTGGTTTGGATGATGACGTTCCCCTGTTGGAAGTCTTGAGGAGGACATTTCTAACGGCCCAGACCTAAAGGAAGCGTAGGAAGCGTACAGCGAACGAGCGCTATGCCATCTTGGCCGTAGGTGCTGGCTCAAGTAATATTCCATCTGTTGAAATTCCTTTGGCGGATGTTACAGCCGCCTTGTCTATTGCCCATAGAAAGATTGCATGCGCGGCTCGTGAAGAAACTGAAAAGTTACTTCGAGGTAATGTAACGTCCAGTCTTTTTATTAGAACTCGATCCTCAAATTTTGATATACTCATTTCCAACAAGGCCAAGTCTTGACGATGGGATGACAGGCGAAACGCTGGCGGTTACAGAGCCCGAAGTTGCTACTCTCGCTCGGGAATCTGGGACTGTCCAGACAACTGCTCTTTCTCCCTGCGGCTCTTTGATATCGGCGGGCGTCACAAGCGTTACGACGGCCCTCTTCGAGTCAGGGGATGAGGCTATGGGTGCTGAATCTATTCTTCTGAGAGAGAGTGAAGACGCCGTTACACCTGGTGACGACCCCGTTGCGGTTTTGGTTCATGATCCATCGGGTAGTCCTTGGGTCACTATTTTTTTTAGTTTTTCGATCCTGTTCATCCCTTCTGATGATATTTTGTTTGTTTTGAGTATAGGTGTGGTGAACCCTGAGGCTGTGCCATCTGAAGAAGTGTCGCCGGTCGCTGTTCTGACGGTTGTTGCCCCATCGCCTTCTCCTATGCCCTCTCAAATATTGGAAGGTATGGGTTTATGACTTATCGGTTTCATTGTGGTACCATCCTCTTTGTATTGACAGTGTACTTTCGCAACCCTGCAGGAGTCCTTAAACTCGTGGACCGAAACGTCCTTAAACTAATATTGGACCGAAACGTCCTTAAACTAATATTCGTCCCAAAATGGGATTATTGGACCGAAACGTCCTTAAACTAATATCGGACCGAAACGTCCTTAAACTAATGATGGACTACCACGTCTTTAAACTGGCGATGGATCACCACGTCCCTAAACTGGAACATGGACCACCACGTCCCTAAACTGGAACAATAGAGCCTCCAAATGCTCTTTTGTTGGATCTAAACGGTCCCGTTTAAGTTGATCTTAGCCCCAAATATGGCTAACGTATCCTTAAACATTTAAATGGACGATAAAATTCCTAATCAACTTTGGTTCAAGGGTACATCTCTGAACTCCTCTGACACTTATCGTTGTTTTCCTTCAACGACGTCAGAGAGGTGATGAGTCCTGACGGCCATATATTAAATGGATCACCACGTTAAGTCGATCTTAGTCTAAAACAGGACTAATGTATCCTTAACGGACGTTTAAGTTGATTTTAGCCTCAACACGGCTAATGTATTCTTAAACTAAAAACACCAAACCCAAATCTAAGTAAATACGGATTTGGACTAATCCACGTCCTACGGGCGACGAAATAAATAGTCTCCGTATACAATCCACGGGCAACCACAAACAAAACAAACACCCACGACACGAAGTGAAATTCTGGAGAAGGAGAAAGTTGTTACCGCGATGCGGTAGCGTAATTAACTGCAGGGGCTTGCGCCTGCAGGAAAGAGCGTCCCCACAATCAAAAACCCCTCAAGTGAGGGGGGAATTTGACGAAGTCTGCTACATCAGCCGTATCCGTCTAAACCTCCGATACACGGTGCCATAAATCAACTTGGCATCTTCGGAGAGGTGGACGGGTAAAACCATATAGCATCTGCCCCGAATCTCAGGCTAGACGTCCTCGCGTCGTCTCCGCCGCCGTTTGGAGGGGAACAGATTCTGGCACGCCCGGTGGGACTTTTTCCTCTTTCCACTCCACACTTCGTGTGTCGTCCTCGCGAACCAATCGCGGTTTGTTAAATGGTTGCCTTTGGATTTTAAGTTACTAAGATTTGGTCTTTTGCCTGGCGCATAACTCAAGCATCAATGGCCTCTAACTGCACCAACTGCTCGAAGTGCCACTGCAACGGACGCTCCACCTCCCCTGGAGGTGTAGCATATGGGCCCCAAGCGGCTTCCTTCTTCGCTCTGCCGGTAGACCAGGTGACCCAGGCCACCACCGGCCTGTTTTTCGGGACCATGATCCCGCCTACAAGCTTCTCTATGCCAATACCTGCACCGGAAGTGAACAAGAAGTCAGTCTTCGACCGGCTCACTGCTACGACGGCCCCTGTCAACGGGTCGCCCACTACCAAACCAACAGCCTCTGTTTTCGCCAGGCTGGATCAGAACTCTAAATTGGCTGTCCCAAGGAAGGCGATAACTGTTGCTCCAGAAGTCGTCAAGATGGCTTCCCCTGTCAAAGAGTCAGTCTTTTCAAGACTGACGATCCCTGCTCCTGCCCTTGCTCGAGGATCCGTCTTCGACAGGTTGAATGTCACCCCTTAAAAGACAACCTCAGTCTTTAAGAGGTTAACACCGGCGGAGTCTCATTCAGACAGGGGGAAAAAAGAAGCTATCTCTATCTCCGAGCCAGTCCCAACGGCTCGTCATGCTCGACGTCGCCATTGGCGACGAGTGAGGAAGGCAGGGGGCAACTCCCCCTCACGGCTAACTCCACCGGCTCCAGTAGTGGAAGTCAACGATGCTGTTCCAACTAGGAACGGCTTTGAACTGCTGAGGAGGGTACGTAAGAACTCTCCAACCGCTACACTGAAAAGATCTCCTCCGCCCGTGGAGAGAGTTCCGGAAACAAAGCAAGAACAGCCCCCTCAACGGCTGTCCTAAAAAATATACAAGGTTTGGCGAAGGGTTCAAGACTCCATGATCGACCCAGATCATTCTCGTCAACAAAAGAAGACGAAGGTGCAAAAAGAAAAAGACCGTCCTATTAAACAACAAGGGACAACGATCGCTAGGGTGCCCACTGCAACGGCCCCTTCAACTTCAACGGCCCACAAAAGAAGCGGGCCGGAGAAAACCCCTGCGCCCGCGGTGAATATCAAAGGTGGTGAACCCAAATGCCCTAAGTCAAGGGGTATTGTAGTTCATACCGTCTACGTGGCGTCTGGTAAGGAGGACAGTCGCATATTTACGGGTCATCGACCGCTTACGCGATCAGTGACCAAAGCGCAGGAGCAGCAACAGAAGCTCCAAGAGATGATGAACGCTATGGACGCACTTACTGGGCCAAAAGAAAACCCTGAAATGTCCTCAGATGAGCGCCAGGAGGAAGAAACCGATGCCGAATTCCTTCGTCGAATATTGGAAAAGAAGGACAAAGAGGCTGCTGAACAAGCAGCCAACATACAGTGTATGGGCCTCCTGTTCCAAGACACGGTGGGGATGATGATCCAACAAGATCCTCCGGCCGAAGAGCCCCCGATCGTCCTTGGAGACGATAGGGGAGAGACATCAAATCTCCGCCAGCTCTGTCAACGGCTAAAGAGGATACAATCTCTAAAGCTGATTTGGACGAGTACATAGCCCAGCAAATACGGGTTCATCATGCGACCGAAGCAGCCGGCCAGGTCGTAAAAACAGGGCGGCCATATCCAAGTTGGTATGATCAAATCAAGTACCCGCCGGGTTACACAATTCCCAAGTTCCATGTCTACAAGGGGACGGGCAATCCTCACCAGCATGTTGCCCAGTTCAAGGCATTCTGCGGCAGCACCGGCGGTGATGACAAGCTTTTGCTTCGCCAGTTTGTTGGAAGTTTATCAGATACGGCGTTCGAGTGGTACTCTGAGCTCCCGAATGACTCTATCAAGACCTTCGCGGAGATGGAGCTGTTGTTTACTCAGCGTTTTGCAAGCGCCAGTGAACGCACCCCGATGACGGCACTGATTAACGCCAGGGTAAAGCCAGGAGAGACGTGGGTTCAATATGCTATACGGTGGCGGAACTTATGGTCGAAGTGCGAGCAGCGCATTGAAGAAGCTCCCGCGGTGGGTATGTTTGTGGGAACCCTTGATCCACAAGCAACCATCTCGCAATTTATGATGTTTTTCAAGCCGACTACCTTCCAGGCCTTGATTGACAAGCTAGCGCAAATGGATCAGATGAGCCATAAACCCCCTCTTCCAAAGCCGGACTCCCGAAATGACAAAGGAAAAGGAAAAGCGATCGTTGTCGCTAATGCTCAACAACAACCGAGCGAATCGAAGCCGGTTGTTCGTCAAAATAACATGCGCCCGTACGTGGCCCTTGAGGAGAGGATGGGACGTTCTTACTCGTTTCCCCGAGATAAAACGAAAAGGTTATTCGAGCTGGCGTTGTGCAACCGACTCATAAATCTGCCGGATCCAAAACGTCCGTCGCAACCAAGTGATGTCAATGAGCCCAACTACTGTCCTTATCATCGAGTACTGGGTCATCCGATCGAGTATTGCTACGTTTTCAAAAATTGGCTTGAAACCCAGTACCGACAAGGAAAATTCGCGTTATCTGACAAATGGAAGGTGAATCCCCCGCAGCCCCACACCTCTAAGGGGATGAATACGCCGGGGGCAACATACTCTGTCGTTGAAGGAGCTCCTTGGGAGGTTGTATTATCGGCCAAGACAAAGAGGATGCTAAATGAGCTTCAAGTATGCCCAGCGATCAAGTGGAAGAACCCGTTGGAACCGCAGGTCATTGAAGGGATGTTGAAGCCACGTCCAACTCCAAAAACCGATAGTGGTGGCTCAAGCACTCGCAACCAGCCATCAAAATCTTCGAAAAAGAAGAAGAAGAAATCTAAGAAGCCCGTGAAGCCTGGAGATAAGCACACGGACTTGCAAAAACAAATTGACGCACTGGAGGAATACAAGCAGAAGGCACGGACTCCCATTACATTCCAAGAGTTCCTCAATCACGTCTTTCAAGAGGAAAATGAGGGAGAAAGTTCATCTGATGAATCTGAAGAATACGTGGCGAGCTGTCATGTGATTTCCTATTCGTTCATGAACGATGAGGAGACTTCTTGTACTGAAACGCTGGGGGCAGATCCTGAATCAAAAATTCTGGGGCCATCAGATGAAGTAATTGACGCATTCCTTAATGAAGCTCGATTGAAAAGTAAAGCTGATCGGGAACGCGAGACGGCCATATTTGAAAGGGCCAAGCGCCAGCGACTTGATGAAAGAGCTGAAATGATCCCGCTGGAGCAAAATACCTCCACTACCGACAAAAGCCAATTCAAGGTAGGGAAAAGGTTTGCTAAGGCCATATCAATGGGCATGAAGCTACCATCCTCCAAAGGAAAAATTACTGGTGAAATAGAAATGCACCCCTCCTATTGCTTATATCATCAGAAGGTTTCGCACCCCACTCAAGAATGCAAAGCTTTCGATAGATGGTGGCAAGGATACGTTGCTCATCGACAACATTTTAAGCGGGAAAGGCGCAAAACTCGTCGGGAGCAAAGAAATACGAACGAAGGGCTTAAAAGAACTACCGGTAATTATCGCATGGTTAACACCGGGGGATCACAGGTGCCTACATTCGGGAGTGATTATGATGAGGAACTCAAACTTGCCCCTCTTTTTAAAGAGTCCACTTCGGGAAAAGAAGAAGAGCCGAAGTTTGCGAAAATATTCGGCTGCGGAATCGGACGCTGCCTGAAAAGAATCTCGGACCCTCAAACAGAAAAGATAAAGGGAAAGAAAAGGTCTCTGAAGATATCGTCTTAGATGACCAAGTGGTGGAGGAGCTAAGTGCCAAGGACCCGCCGAAGAAAAATAACGTGGATTACAACGTCTTAGCGCATCTGAGGAAGCTACCCTCACAGCTCAGCATTCTTGACACCCTTTGGTTATCAAAGGAGGCGAGAGATTCGTTAGTCAAGGCACTACAGGATCCGGGGCAATTCCAAGCTTTCCTGGCCGAGGAAAAGATGAAGGATGAATTGGAGGAAGTGCACACGACCGATGTCGCTTTTGGTGATGAAGATCTTCTCCTTGGGACATGCGAACACAATCGTCCCCTCTATGTCTCAGGATACTGCCACGATATAAAGATAGGCAAAATCCTGATCGACAATGGATCCTCAGTTAACCTCCTTAATGTGCGGGTGTTGAAAGAAATCTGCATGAGCGTTCAGCACCTTGCTCGAGACAAGATCACTATCTCCGGTTTCGACTCCCAGTCATCAAGAACTCTTGGGTCTGTGATACCGACGCTACACTTCAGGCTACTCGTCATGGACATTAAGTTCCACGTCATAGACGCCAAGACATGCTACAACGCTTTGCTCGGCCGACCATGGTTACACGAGTACAACATCATCCCTTCTACACAACATCTGTGTATGAAGTATGCTAAGGATGGTCTCGAGTATACCATGGCGGAAGAACTGAATCCGTTCTCCGTGAACGAAGTTCGCAAATATGAAGATGCCAAATACTTCTTACCGGATTTTGAAGACACGGAGAGGTGTCACAAGCCGGAGAACAAACCTAACGCCACCATCCCTGTCTTCGGGAGTGATACCGAGGAGGAAGAGGAGATAGTGTATTCGGGTCCGCCCCAACACAACAAGCCAGGACCGTCCACTCCTACGTTGATCTTTGGTAGCGACTCGGAAGATGAGATCCATGCTGTATTCTCTGCTCGACCTTCAATACAAACGTCCGCTGACGAAGAACAAAGTCTACAAGTTGCCATGGTGCCGCTTAAACACCGTAAAGAACTGGATGCACTTGATATTTACAATGTAGAAGAGCTACGAACGTTCTATATCCCTCCCAAACGAGAAAGAGAAAAAGCAATTCTATTCTACCGCTCTGAAGAAACCAAAGTGGAGAAAGAGATCTGGCATGGCGCGGATCCTACGCTCGACAGGCTTCAGCCTATCCGTCTTCCCAGATATTATACGGAAGGTTTGAAAAAGCTGCTTAGACGCCAGGGGATATCCTTCAAACAGACCGTTCGAAAAACCAAGTTCTATGACAAAGTCTGGAACGTTCCCGGGACTCAACGCAAACTGCCTAATGGGAGAATGGAGATAAAAGGGCGTGGATACATCCGGTCAGAGAAACGAGAGCTACTAAACAACTGCTATCTCATGTATGATTTCGGTGAAGAAGCGGATGCTCAATGGGAGGACGCTAATCCTGAGACAGTAAAAGTTCCAGATGCAAAAGTGCCCAGTCCGTCGTTCGAAGAACAAATGGACAAGCTTATAAAGGAAGCGGGTCAAAAAGTCCTGGACGATCATAACCGCGAAATGGTCATCTACGAGAAAGCCAAGACGCAACGCCTTCTCCAACAGACCGTGAAAGATGAAAATGCCTCTCTTTGTCAACCTGTTATAAAGAAGGCCCGACGCAGAGGCAGAAATAAGTCGAAAGACCAAAAAGACGCTCAACAACAACAAAGCAGGGCTAAGAAGCCACGCAAACGGGAGTCGAGCGTTATTGATCTATCCCTCATGAAGAAAATGGGTCGAGCGTACTCGTTTTCTCGGGACAAGACGAAGAAGATACTTGATCTTGCTCTAAAACATCAAATGCTTACACTGCCGGAGTCTAAAAACCCCGAACAAGCAGGAGAAATCTCTGACCCAAACTATTGCTCTTACCATCGAGTAATATGGCATCCTCTTGAAGATTGCTTCACCTTCAAGAATTGGGTTAAAGATCAGTATCAGCTTGACAAATTCACTCTGTCTGACAACTGGAGGGTAGCGCCGCCATAGAAGCACGAACCCAAGGCCACGAAAGAAGAACCAGTTCCATATTGGGATTGGAAGCGAATCCGTACTTGTCACGTGATAACGATATCAAAAGAAGAGCCCGAGAACATGGATGACCTTCCCTGGTGCTTCGAAAACAGCAACGACGAGGTAATCTCAAAGTTCCCGCCTGGGCCAAATGAGCTGGAAGATGGAATTCATACCACTGCAGATAACCTTAAGAAAATTGAGTTGGGAACGGCGAATGACCCGCGACCGACATTCATCAGCGAGCTGATAACTGAAGAAAGGGTGGCTGCGTTAAAGGACGTGCTTCTACAGCATAGGGATTGCTTCGCGTGGAACTATTCCGAAATGCCGGGACTAGATCCAGAAGTTGCTGTGCACAGATTGGCGATATCTCCGGACGTCAAACTAGTCAAACAGGCGCCGAGAAGAATGCGGCTCGAGCTTGAGATGAGTATCAATGCCGATGTCAAGAAGCTGATGGACTCTGGCTTCATCCAGGAAGTTCAATACCCTGAATGGATCGCCAACATCGTCCCGGTGATGAAGAAAAATGGGACAGTGCGCATATGTGTAGACTTCCGGGATCTTAATAAAGCTTGCCCGAAGGACGATTTCCCAGTGCCAATCACCGAACTGATGATAAACAATATGTCCACTCACGAGGTTTTCTCCTTCATGGACGGCTCGTCAGGATATAATCAGATAAAAATGCATCCAGAAGACCAGAAGCACACCGCCTTCAGGACTCATCTGGGTATATTCTGCTACAAGGTGATACCCTTCGGTTTAAAGAATGCCGGTGCCACCTACCAAAGGGCCATGACGAAGATCTTCGATGACCTTATACACGAAATCGTCGAATGCTATATCGACGACCTCGTGGTTAAAAGCAAATCATACGAGGAACATCTCGAGCATTTGAAGATCGTATTTCAACGCCTTCGGCAATACAACTTGAAGATGAACCCTCTCAAGTGTGCATTCGGAGTTTCTTCGGGCAAATTCCTGGGATTCATCGTCCGACACCGGGGTATCGAAATAGATCCGTCAAAAATCAAGGCGATCATGGAAATGCCTCCGCCAAGGACTCTCAAACACCTGCGGTCTCTCTAAGGGAAGCTCGCGTATATACGGCGATTTATAGCCAACCTTTCAGGAAAGTGTCGTCCCTACAACCACCTGATGAAGAAGGGAACCTCGTTCGTCTGGGACCAAAAATGCCAAAGCGCGCTAGACGAGATCAAACAATACCTGCAGAACCCGCCAGTGCTGGCTGCTCCGGTCAAGGGAAAACCCCTCATTCTTTATACAACCGCCCTCGAAGGTTCCTTAGGCGCATTATGGGCACAAGAGAACGACCAAGGGAAAGAAAGAGCACTCTATTACTTAAGTCGAGTTCTACTGGGGGCAGAAAGCAACTACTCCACCATTGAAAAACACTGCCTGGCGTTGATCTTCGCCATAACAAACCTCAGGCATTATGCGTTGGCGCATGAGGTCCGTCTCATTTCAAAGGTAGACCCTCTTAAGTATTTAATGTCAAAGGCCATATTGACGGGACGACTCGCTAAATGGGCCCTGCTCTTGATGGAGTTTTCGATAACGTATCAACCTCTCAAGGCAGTGAAAGGCCAGGCCATCGCCGACTTCCTCGCTGAGCATCCGATACCCGCTGATTCTCCTCTGAATTGCGATCTTCCAGACGAACATGCGTTTGATGCGATCGACGGTGGTGATACCCGATGGGAACTTTATTTCGATGGAGCATCTTCCGTGAAGAAGTGCAAACAAAGTACCCCTATAATCAAATCGGGGGTAGGACTCATCTTTGTAACTCCACAAGGAGGGATAATGCGCTTCGCGTTCTCCCTGACGGAGCCGAGGACAAACAATGAAGCCGAATACGAAGCTTTGATTGCAGGTCTCGAGATCGCCATCGACATGGGAATTGAAAACCTTCTCATACACGGAGATTCTCAACTGGTCGTTAGTCAAGTAAACGGCGACTACCAAACATGCAAACCAGAATTGGTGAAGTACGGCGAAAAAGTACAACAATTGTTGACCTAAATTCCTACCTATACGTTGGAAAACATACCGCGCGCGGAAAACAGCAAAGCAGACGCGTTGGCCAAACTTGCTAAAGAACTGGCTGACGAGAACCTCGATGACGTTAGAATCGTGGTACAAAGCCGTCGGGTGCTTGCCCCGGTAGAAATATCTCCGGAATCATCCGAAGAAAAAGGAGAAAGTGAGCAGACGACCCTGAAAGTAAAAAATTAGGAAAATACCGAGGATTGGAGAGAAGCCTTCATAGACTACTTCAAGTCCCACCGAATGCCTGAAGAAGCGTCCACAAGACATCAGCTCATGAAACGAGCTCTGTCTTTCGCCTTCGTCAACGATACTCTGTACAAGAGGTCGTTTGATTCTCTATGGCTGAGATGTCTCGGACCTGACGAAGCGAAAAGAGTCGTTCAGGAAGTTCACGACAGACTCTGCGGTTCTCACCAAGCAGGCCCGAAGATGAAGTTGAAGATTAAACGGATGGGCTACTACTGGCCCACGATGATCCAAGACTGCCTTGAGTATGCAAAGCAGTGCCACTCGTGCCAAATTCATGGGGACTTCATCCACCAGCATCCAAATCCACTCCATCCAACGGCGGCTAGCTGGCCGTTCGAGATGTAGGGAACTGACATAGTCGGCCCCATCGAACCAGCATCGTCTAGAGGACATCGTTTTATCCTGGCGACGACTGATTACTTCTCCAAATGGGCAGAGGCAGTACCGCTGAGAGAAGTGAAAACAGAGAATATCCTCCATTTCTTCAAGACGCACGTCATATATCGGTTTGGGACGCCGAGACGGATCATCTCCGATAACGGGCCAGCCTACAGAAGCCACAAGATCTGTCGCTTCGCGCAACAGCACAATATAGACTGGAGATATTCCTCGGTTTATAATCCGCGAGCTAACGGTCTAGCTGAGGCCTTCAACAAGACCTTGACAAAGATCATGAAGAAAACGGTGTCCCGAAATAAGAAAGACTGGCACGAGAGACTGCAAGAAGCTCTCTGGGCATATCGAACTACGTTCAAGACGGCCACAAGCACAACGCCGTACACGTTGGTATTCGGTACGGAAGCAATACTTCCCCTCGAAATAGAGTTACCCTCTCTAAGAATGGCAGTCCATTGCGAGCCAACCGATGAAGAAAATGCTAACTTTCGGCTTGAGGAGCTTGATGCCCTCGATGAGACTCGGCTCATAGCACAACAAAATCTGGAGGCCTACAAAGCAAAGATGGCGCGCTCATATGAAAGATTGACCCGACCGAGGACATTCCGCCAAGGCGAACTTATGCTAGTGGTCAAAAGGCCTATGATTCCCAATCGTGCCAAGCGGAGAAAATTCGAGCCAAACTATGAAGGCCCGTACATCATAGATAAGGTCTACCAAGGTGGGGCTTATCTACTCATGGACATGCACGGTGAAAGGCCTTTCAGGCCAATAAACGGTCGTTTCCTAAAGAAATACTATGCTTAATGAGTCACAGCCTAGGTCAATGGTAGATGACGACGACTCTATCCGCTCGTTATCTTCCTAAGCTCAAGCTTTATAAGCAGTAGCTGGCCTTCTCAATAGCGGACCAAAAAGTCCTTAAACTAATAGCGGACCGAAACGTCCTTAAACTAATACCGCAGCATTCGTAGGCTGACCAAAAAAAATTTATATATATATATATATAAATATATATATATATATAAATAAATAAAAACGGTATGTCCATAAGCAAAAGAGGGCACGGATGAAAACTCGAAAGAGCTCCGTGAGTAAAAACAACAGGGCTACCGGCGAGTGTTCGTGAAAACCCGAAAGGGCGCGACCTCGTAAAAAAAAAGAGAGAAGAAGAAAATAAATTAAAATAAATAGAAAATAAAAACGGTATGTCCATAAGCAAAATGGGCATGGATGAAAACCCGAAAGGGCTCCGTGAGTAAAAACAGCAGAACTACCGGCGAGTGTTTGTGAAAACCCGAAAGGGTGCAACCTCGTTAAAGGACACTTACAGGGTCCCCTCGACCTTGTAAGGAGAAACCACACGCATGAGATCCTTACGACTCACAAGGGAGCAGCACACTTAGGGATCCCCACGATTCCTAAGAAAAAAATACACTTGCGAGATCCTCACGACTCGTAAGGAGAACTCTCTTATGGGACCCTCACGGCTCATAAGATTTGAAAGTCTTAAGTTACAGAGACCTAAACCTGTGCTTAAGCAACCCCCATAACTTCCAATATTGCCCTACAAGTGGTTCAATACTGACTCTTGTATACAATCCACGGGCGCGAATAAACATTTCCCGAATCAAGTCTCATCCGTGATTGGGGATATGTTCGTATGGTGAACGACCCCTGTAAATCCTCTTGATTTATAAGGAGAAAACCCTCATGTAGGATCCTTACGACTTACAGAGGAACATGCACTTAGGAATCCTCACGATTCCTAAGGAGAAAATACACCTACAAGATCCTCACGACTTGTAGGGAGAAATACCTTTGTGAGACCCTTACGGCTCATGAAGTTAAAAGCCTTAGTCAACAACGCCTTAACCCTGTTCGCTAAGCCATCTTTGTTCGACATCGACAGAGGCAAATGATGATTCGCTCCTGGCAATATCCCAGTTGTAGCGGTGCTGATGCAGAAATCGGTGTCTAATTCCAGGTTTACGGCGGAAAGCCAATAGGCCGCACATGCATACGGAATAGCCGAAATGATAGGGCAACTTGCAATAAAAAGCAGCAAGTAAAAATGTATGCATGCAAAAGAGCCGAAATGATTGGGCAACTCGCAATAAAAAGCAGCGAGTGAAAACAAAATAAACAGCCAAAATGATTGGGCACCGCGAAAAATAGCCGAAATGATTGGGCAATCGTGATCTTCGCGATATAAAAGCTGAAAGGATAGAGCATCGCGGAAATAAAACAAAAAAATGATAAAACTTTGGCCCTACAGTTGAGATCACATCGATCCCTGTACATAATCTAAGGGCGTAAACAAAGAGGGAACCATACTTTCCCAACAGGCTCCGCCAGAAAACGAAGCCAAATCTCGACGGTTCATCCCAACTCCGAAGAAACCAGTGTCTTTAGCAAATACCTCAACTCAAGGAAACAAACAATCCTTGACGAGAGACTCCTGATCCGCGTCGACTCGCAGAGCAACCGGTGCCTCCGTGGGAAATTCTCGACCCGTTTCAACACCAGGGAAACAAATAATCCTTGGCAAATTCCTCAACTCAGGGAAACAAACAATCCTTGACGAGAGCCTCCTGAGCCGCGTCAACTCGCAGAGCAACCAGTGCCTCCATGGGAAATTCTCGACTCGTTTCAACACCAGGGAAACAAATAATCCTTGGCGCTAGGGAAACAAATAATCCTTAGCAAATACCTCAACTCAGGAAAACAAACAATCTTTGACGAGAGCCTCCTGAGCCGCGTCGACTCGCAGAGCAACCAGTGCCTCCGTGGGAAATTCTCGACTCGTTTCAACACCAGTGAAACAAATAATCCTTGGCGCTAGGGAAACAAATAATCCTTAGCAAATTCCTCAACTCAGGGAAACAAACAATCCTTGATGAGAGCCTCCTGATCCGCGTCGACTCGTAGAGCAACCAGTGCCTCCGTGGGAAATTCTTGGCTCGTTTCAACACTAGGGAAACAAATAATCCTTGGCAAATACTTCAACTCAGGGAAACAAACAATCCTTGACGAGAGCCTCCTGATTCGCGTCGGCTCAACTTGCAAGATGAAGCCTCAGGTAGCAGGGACTAAAAAACTTGCTTCCTGAACAATGGGACCCTGCAAGTCGATCTATAACGGTCTCTTGCATACTATTCACGGGTCTCACTCTCTGAAGTCGAGTTTTCGACAAGGAGGGAAACAACCGCTTATGAGTCCTCTCGACTCGTAAGAGGGAAAAATTCTCTTACAAGGTCCTTACGACCTATAAGAGAAAACACACTTAGGAATCCTCACGAGTCCTAAGAAGAAAAACCCACCTATGAGATCCTCTCGATCCGTAGGGAGAAAAATCTCTATGAGACCCTCACGGCTCATAGAGTTGAAAAGTCTTAGGCGGCAGATCTGAACCTGCAGCCTAAGCCATCGCTATCCTGTGAAGAAATCAAGATGCTTACTCTATTATATGCTAATTGTGACAGCATGCTGATAGTAAGAAAGGAAAAAGCAAAGAGATAGTACAAGACATTGCGAAGAAAAATGTGTATCTTTATTGAATGTAATCAAGTACAACATGAAGCGTACAAAATATTGAAGAATGTCTACATATTATTGAAAAAAGAAAAATTCTACAAGTATCTAGATACAAGGAGAGTTACTGAGAAGGAAGCGTCTTGCATAACTCTAGCAATTGTTCGCGCACTTCCTTCCCCACTTTCTCCTGATCGGCCACCACTGCCAGCTCCGCCTCCACTTGGGCCCGTTGCTGCGAGACAGATGCAAGCTGATCCCTGACGGCCTGATGAGCAGCTTCACGGCCTGGAGTGTCATGCTCGGCGACATCAAGTGCCCGCTTCAGTTTCATCCCATTTGAGATGCGCTCCAGAAGGCCCTCGAAGACGGCCTTTACCTCAGCAGCGTTCGCCTCAACTTCAGCACGCAGGCGAGCAGTTTCGCTTGAAGACTCCTGGCACTCCTTCAGCCTCAAAGCTGCTTCTTGTTCCAAATGACGAAAATGAGAAGTGCTTTGCTTGAGCCATGCTCCCCGTTGAGTACTCACAGCCAAAGTCTGGGGGGAGAGACGCATCGACTCCAGCTGATGAAGGCGAGCCTCAATCTCCCGACAGTGATTAACCCAAGAGGCGACGATGCCCTCGTCATGGAAGTTGGCAAATATCACCAACATCGGGTTAACCGTCATAGCGAAGTCCTCAGCGGACGTAGGAGTCTCGACGTCGAGTTCTTCGATGTAGTCGCTCAACATGCGCAGACTATTCGCCGCACCTTTTGAGGACGGACGTCTCTGGGAAGGGCCGCCCGGCATTGTAATATAAGACTCAAAAGACGCCGAGACTGGAACGACAGCTGAAAAGACAAAATGCGATTAGATGATGATTCAATAGATATGGAAAAAGTCATTGATAAGATAGTTTACTATACCGGTTGAAGCAGGTGGCAAGGTCGGAAGGGCTGGTGGCACGACCGATCTTTCTTCTCCCCCTTCGATTTGTAACACTGCAGTCAGGACAAGAGAGAGTTAGAAATAATTCTATCACCGAAAAAGAAAGGTATCAGTCGGGGACTATACTCACCAGCACCGCCAGAGGGAGAAGTGAGTTCAGATGGGAAGGAGAAGTGTGGGAGCAACACTTGATGTAGATGATCAAAGAGCACTCCTGAAAAGACATAACAGTGCGACTTTAGTACACAAATTATGCGTTTGGAAGATAAGATTAATAAATTGCAAAACCATACCTTCCAACATCTTCGACGGTATGAGAGAGGGTTGAGAGGTGACCACCGCCAAGGCAGTTGTTGAAAGCGCTCCCTCGAGCAGTGAGGCATCAGCGCTGGCTGCACCTGCGTTACGAAAAAAGGTGAACTTGTCAGAAAGGATTGTAAGATAAAGAAAGACAGCAACTTGGGATTTACCTGATGAGCTGCTGGCTGAAACGGAGGCGACTCCCTCCTCCATTGACATGAGGCCACCGCTCATGGCCTCATCACCCGATTCGATAGGGACCGTTGTCGTGCTCGCAAGACCTGGAGACGGCGGAGGATCGTACACGGGGAGGGCAATGATTGGAGCGTTGCCGGACTCTTGGGAAAGAGCGGCTAACTCTTCCCCAAGAGTCGTACCCATCTCACCCGCTACTTCTGCGGGCTCCGCGGTCTCCATCGACTCATCCGCCGTCACCACAAGGTCGCCGGCCTCAAGCGCCTCGTCCGCCACCACCCTGGGCTCAGTTATAATGATCATTTTATTTGCCGCCACTTCAGGTTCGGCATCAATGACCTTCTCGGCTGCAGGCCCCTCAACCTCCACCTCAGGCTCCGAAGCCTCAGCGGCGTTGCCTACCGTCGGCTCGGGTTCGGCAGGTGCCGCCTCCTCTGTTTCCTTAGGTTCAACGGTCTCCGCCTCCCCCTCGGTCGGACTTGGCCCTGCAAGATAAAATATATAAGAACCGATGTCATTAAAATTCTTACAACAAAAACTCTGAGAGAAATATTACCTGAAGTGGATTTACCGTTTGCGCTCCGAACTGCGCGCGCCACTTGTCTGCGAGCAGTGGATAGGGCAACAGAGGCCTCTTTGGATGGAGTATCAGCATGAGGGGTAGTGCTGGGGCCCGCTCCCATAGACAAGGCAGCCCTGCGTGCCTTTGCTTCGCGCCTCGACCGCTTCCGTTCCTCCCGGGCTGTCACGACGGACTTCTTTGACGCTTCCTTCATCAAAGCGTTGTCGTCCTCATTTAAAGATGCCTCCAGAGCATTTAAGGCGTCTCTCATCGGCTCTTCAAGACGAACCTCCTGCAGTAACCCTGAGGAAGCAGGAACATCGGCAGCTGGTAGAACATCTGCGTCACTTGGCGGGAGCAGCATTGAGGTTCCTGTGATAAAAAGGGAGAGGTTAGATCGACCATAACACAAGAGAAATGCAAACTTGATGAATTAAAACTTACTAAGGCCCATGGACGCTCTAAGACGTTCTTCCTCTTGGAAAGTCTTCAGGGAAGCGGCGATGGCTTCTTCAGTGGTGATGCCTGTTGGAAGAAAAGAAGGAAAAACATTAGTCAAAGGCAATAATAAAGATATGATGTAATAAAAAAATGCGACTAGTAATTACCTGAATCCGCAAGCTTAGCCAGCCATGCGTCACGCCTTGCCAACCACGCTGAAGTTTCGAGAGCGGCCTCCAAGTTCGTATCATCCGGTGGCGGCATGACTAATCCCTCGTTAGTCCCGTATTCACTCAGGCCCTCGGCATAGGGAGCGTGGGGTTCCTGACCGAACGCGACGTCTGCAGCAAAGAGTGACTTCTTTTTCTTCTGCCCTCCGACCCTAGGTGCACGTGGGATAGACTTCCGTTTAGCAGCCAACTTGGGACGGCGGGTCCCAATGTCTGCACCCATGCCAGACTCCGGTGAAACTACAACCACTGTCTCCACTGGAGCACAGGGCGCTGGGGCTGCATCTGTAATATCGGGAAGCGGCAATCCGTGCGGAGGACTTTGCGCACGTGATGGCCCGGTTCTAACCTCTTTTAGAGGAGCAACTACTGGAGTCCTCGGGACCAAAGGAGCGTTGCGGTCACTGCCTGGAGGCGCACCCTTACGGTCGACCAGCAGTCGCCTTTCCTCCTTTATAACGGCTCCTGTCGCATGATTATACCAGTCTTTGTATATGTTGAGGAGTCGTGGAGCGCAAGCCGGCGCACTGATAAAGAAATGAGAACCTGTATTCAGGCGCATGAAATGATGCAGCGCGTTCTCCATCCCTTCTTCAGTGGCAGCGGGTTCCAGCAGGAAAGCTTCCAAGGGGACCCCTTGATCGTGGCCCAGTTGTTGGGCAAAACGATGCGGGTTATATCTCATGAAAATCGCCGTACCATTCTGCCTGAAGACTAGAAATCCCAGTCTAATAGAGTATAAGTGAAGGGTCTCCCGGGCCGTCAAAACTGATGCTCCATCCTTAAAGGAGTCTTGTAATGGTCGCACTGCGGTGGTGGACGCTTTTCCAATAGTTAGCACCTTATCAATGAAGGACATCCCGGCTCCAACGGTGTGAGAGCGAAGGAGTAAACCCCTGGCGTTCCGTGGTGATGGAGTCACGATTGATGCGCCGATCAGCTGTATAATGCGAGGGAAACCACACTTGTCGAAGAACGAGGGCCTTTTGTGCATGCCGAAGACACCCACCGTGTGTAGCTCGAGCCACGATACAAAGTAATGCATCGGGAAGACCACGTGCAGTACCCCGGGCTCATTAGCATCCGCTGCTCGACTAAGGCCATGATATAAGTGCACCAAGTCGGCGATTCCAACGGCCACCTTTACCCCGATAGTCATCCGGTGGGCTGGGTAAAAAACAGAGGGCCGCATGCGGTGAGAGTGCATTGGAATCGCAAACCAACTCAACCATAACCCGAGAAATCCTAAGAAAAAGGCCTCCTCATCCATTCCAGGGGCCGCAATTTCTGCAAAAGACGTAGTCGGGAAGTCCGGAAGAAAAAAAACCCTTTTGATCTATCTCCTTCTCCGGCAGGTTATCCACACCTAGGCTGAAAGGGTCATCCAGGGTGGCGAACTTGGCAGCTTCTAATGAGAGGACGCTTGGGCGAAGGAAACGAGCGATGAAATCCTCAAAGTTAACTCCTCGACTCCCATGTTCGATAAAAAGGGACTCATAGATGTTCAACACCTTAATCAAGCTTGGGAATTGGTGTTGAACAGTATTCTCCGGCGTGAGCCCCCCTACTACCGGCTTAGCACCAAAGACGTACTCATCTGTCGGGAGCAACTCCTCATAGTGTTCCCCCATGACTGGTAAACCGGATACCTCCGTGAACTCCTCCAAAGAAATGGACACTTCCCGATCCATGGCAAGGAAAGTGTGGGTAGGAATATTCCACTGCTCCAAGAAAGCCTAGAACCACCAGGTGGGGAGCGTGGGATATTGGAAGAGAGAGACGTAGACCGCAGTGTACAATCTTAACCTTATCAACTGCGACTTCTTCGTCGACAGGATATACCGGGCCCTTGGCAAATAGCCGATCGGGTGGCGGGGGATCAGACCAACGTTATATGATTGCCCCCAGGGTCTCGCCTCGCCCTGACAGATACGGCGTCCTAGGATATCCAAGACCATAGGACACTGGACCGGAACCGCATCCATAGCGGGATGAAGAAAACCCTTCGCGGTCCAATCCACCATCTCCACGGCATACTGCACCGAGGGTGGGGTAGCATAATGAATCGCCGTGATGGGTTCTGACGACACTGCGCACGTGAAGCTCCGTCGACCCATGATGATCTGATTATACCACGACCCCCAAAGGTGGAGACTCTTGTATTCCGGGTCGTAGTCCTTAATCATGGCCAGAACTTCACGGTCCAAGGGCGCTTCGGGAAATCCCTTCTCTGAACGAGCAAACGGGAATGAGGTGTCGAGAGACATGATCACTGCAAATGAACAGAAATTAGCCGTTAGTGTTGTAATTCCAACGCTTGGCATTTAAGAAATTTTTTCACTAATTAATTAATTAAATTAAAATTAATTAATTACACTACACAACAGTGCAGCGAGTAGGAGACCGAAGGGGGACCCACAAAATCTGGATGACAATACGTCAGTTAACAAGACAACCCCATCATTGGATGAGATTGTCAATTGGTCCCCAAGAAAGTATTCTCATTAATAAAGAATCCCTAGAGACAAGGAGGAAATCTCCTCTTTCAGAGCAAAGCTCTGTCACAGAGTGACACTTATCAAATTCTGGTCTCAGGGGAATAAGATTCCTTAAAAGAGCCTAGCTCTGTGATGATGATGAGAAAATTTATTTAAAACTCCTAAAGAAATCAAAAATTTTGAAGACTCTTAAGAGTTCTTCACTTTTAGATCAAAAAGATCTATTTTTGGATCCATGAGCAAAGCTCTGCTCATGGGTTAAAACCCATGAACAAGATCTCTGTAGATCTATGGATTCATGAGAGCAAAGCTCTGTTGGTGAAACCCCAAAGGGAATTTCTTTAGATCAGAAGATCTATAAGAGCAAAGCTCTATCGTTCAATTAAAATTAATCTAACCTAAGATTAATTTTACCTAAAGTTTTTTTTAACTTGGAAAATGAGAGCAAAGCTCTAAAGTTCTGGAAACGAGAGCAAAGCTATGAAGTTCTAAGAAAGGGCAAAGCTCTGGGAATCAAAATCTAGAAAATAGTGAGGTTTTTTTAAAGGGCCATAGGTCCTATTTATAAGGCGCATGCGCCCCTTCAGCTCACCCCTTGATCCAACGATCAGGAGTTTGCCACCGCTGCACTCACGTGCGCGCCACGTGAGCGCAACGGTGGGGGGGCATTTGTTTCCCCCAATCAGAGCAAAGCTCTGTTGAAATTCAAAATTCAAAATTTTGAAGCAACGCTTCAAATTCCGGGCGCAACGCGCCACGTGTCTGGCGCAGAAGCATCAGCGCAGCGCCCAAGGCAGCGCACCCAATCAGAGCAAAGCTCTGTTTAAAGCAAAATCAAAGGAAGCAACGCTTCAGTTGCGCAATCGCTGCGCTGCGCGACACGTGTCAGCACAGATGCGCTAGCGCGGTTGCGCTACGCTTTGCGCTGCGCGACACGTGTCAGCACAGATGCGCTAGCGCGGTTGCATTGCGCTTTGCGCTGCGCGACACGTATCACGCGCTGGGGCGTTTGCGCCAAACAGAATCAAGATTCTAAAAAAAAATCTTTCTGTTCTTGTTAAAACAAGAAGATTTTCTTCTGTAAAACAGAAGTCCTTGGATCAAAGATCCAACGGTGGGGGAAATTCCCCAAATCACTCAGAGAAACATCTCTTTAACAAATTTATGGGCACTATATAAAGGCCCCTAGACCTTAATTTAAAGGCATCAACACTTTCGAGAAATCAAGAGCTTCAAACAGAGAGAACTCTGAAAAAGTTTCAAGAAAAAGGTAAAAACCTTCACAAAATAGAAGAAATTTCTTCTAATAGATCATTGATCTAAAAACCAGATCAATGATCTTCACATAATAAACAGTGCTTTGCACTTCTTATGAACCACTGGTTCTTTAAAACAAGAAAAAACAAAATAAAGAATAGTGCTTTGCACTTTTATGAACCTTTGGTTCCTGAAATAAAAAGAAAAAAAACTTGTTTTTCTTTGATCTAAATTAGATCAAGGAAACAAATAGTGCTTTGTACTTCTTTTATGAACCATTGGTTCTTGAATCTAAAAGATTCTTAAATCATAGTGCCTTGCACTTGCAAACTGCGCTGTTGCGCCCCTGGATTGGCGCAAGCCACCAGAGCGCGCCATGTGTCATCAGCGCAGGCGCAGTGCATTAGCGCAGCGCACCGCGCTTGCGCGACACATGTCAACACTACAAGTACTTGCGCTCTTTGATTGGCGCAAAGCGCCTGAAAATGCAATGCATTTCTTCTGCTAAAGGGCCAGGCCCAAGTCAAAATGACCTAACAGGCCAAAATAAATTGCAAGGCAATAAATGGGCAGAGCCCAAATAAATTGATGCTTTGCATTCTTTATATAAGGGCAGAGCCCAAGTAAAATTGGTATTCTGCATCATTTATAAAATGAGCAGGGCCCAAAATAAATTGATGCTCTGCATCCTTTATGGGCAGAGCCCAAACAAAAAACAAATAAAGGTGTTGAACTTTTTAATTAGACTTAGCCCAGTCATGGCCATAAGTCCTCAAATTAAATTGACTGAGCAAGATCGCTCTCTTAAATCAATTTACCTCCGGTTCAAGGGTACATCTCCGAACTCCTCTGACACCTATCGTTGTAATCTTTCAACGACGTCAGAGAGGTGACGGGTCCTGATGACCACACATTAATACGGACTGCGGGGTCCTTAAACTCGTGGACCGAAACGTCCTTAAACTAATATTGGACCGAAACGTCCTTAAACTAATATTCGTCCCAAAATGGGAATATCGGACTGAAACGTCCTTAAACTAATATCGGACCGAAACGTCCTTAAACTAATGATGGACTACCACGTCTTTAAACTGGCGATGGACTACCACGTCCCTAAACTGGAACATGGACCACCACGTCCCTAAACTGGAACATGGACCACCACGTCCCTAAACTGGAACAATAGAGCCTCCAAATGCTCTTTTGTTGGATCTAAACGGTCCCGTTTAAGTTGATCTTAACCCCAAATACGGCTAACGTATCCTTAAACATTTAAATGGACGATGAAACTCTAAATCAACTTTGGTTCAAGGGTACATCTCTGAACTCCTCTGACACTTATCGTTGTAATCCTTCAACGACGCCAGAGAGGTGATGAGTCCTGACATCCATATATTAAATAGATCACCACGTTAAGTCGATCTTAGTCTAAAACAGGACTAATGTATCCTTAACGGACGTTTAAGTTGATCTTAGCCTCAACACGGCTAATGTATCCTTAAACTAAAAACACCAAACCCAAATCTAAGTAAATACGGATTTGGACTAATCCACGTCCTACGGGCGACGAAATAAATAGTCTCCGTATACAATCTACGGGCAACCACAAACAAAACAAACACCCACGACACGAAGTGAAATTCTGGAGAAGGAGAAAGTTGTTACCGCGATGCGGTAGCGTAATTAACTGCAGGGGCTTGCGCCTACAGGGAAGAGAGTCCCCACAATCAAAAACCCCTCAAGCGAGGGGGAATCTGACGAAGTCTGCTACATCGGCCGCATCCGTCTAAACCTCCGATACACGGTGCCATAAATCAACTTGGCATCTTCGGAGAGGTGGACGGGTAAAACCATATAGCATCTGCCCCGAATCTCAGGCTAGACGTCCTCGCATCGTCTCCGCCGCTATTCGGAGGGGAACAATGAGATACTACGATCTCTATTTACCTTGAAGAAAGTTCTTCTTCCTTCTTCTCTCTTAAAGCTCTTTTTTGCTTGCTCTTCTTTTTGAACTTGAAGTTTATGGGGGGGTTCCTCTGTACAAGACTTGAAGTCTTGGGTCCTTTATATAGTGGAGGCAAGTTTGTTAATTTAGTTAAAGAAATCTCTCATTGAGAGATCCTTAATTGATTTAGGGATTTTATCCACCGTTGGATCTTTGATCCAAGGACTTCTGTTTTACAGAAGATATTTTTCTTGTTTTTAACAAGATTGGGGAAAATATTTTCCATACAGAGCTTATTCTATAGCTTCGTGATTTTTAATCACCTTTGAATCTTTAATCCAATGGTGCTCTGTTTTACAGAGCGTAATCTTTCTTGTTTAGAAAGATTGGGAAAATATTTTCCCATACAGAGTTTATTCTGTAGCTTGGTGATTTTTAATCACCCTTAGATTTTTAATCCAACAGTGCTCTGTTTTACATAGAGGAAACTTTCTTGTTCAGGAAGATTTGAGGAATATTCCCTCAATCAGAATTTAATTCTGTGTTTTGATGATTTATCATCTCCATTGGATCTTTGATCCAACGGCATAGAACTTTTAGTTCTGGAGCCAGCGCTCTCGTGCAGGGCACGTGAGACGTTGTCTCAGAGTTTTTAACTCTTGGCACTGGCGCCCTCGTGTAAGGCACGTGAGGCGCTGCCTCAGAGTTTTTTTAACTCTTGGCGCTGGCGCCCTCGTGTAAGGCACGCGAGGCACTGCCTCAGAGTTTTTTAAGTCTTAGAACTTGCGCCCTCATGCTAGGCACGTGAAGCGCTGCCTTTTTTCAAATTTTGAACGGAGCCTTGCTCTTCTATTATTGGGGGGAAACAGCCTCTCCTGTGATCTGGTGCACATGACGTTTCACACTAGCTATCTGTGACCTGCCCTTCTTCTTCACAACTGCCTCATAGCGTCGGGCAGCCTTTAAAGTAAGTTCATGGGTTGGGAAATCCCCTGTAGCGAGTGCAGCTTGGATTTCAGGGTTCAACCCTTGCTGAAATCGTCGTGCCCAGATCTCAGTAGTGGGAATAAGATGTGCAGCAAACTTGTTATGACCTTGTGTTAACAGTGTAGTGAGTGAGATTGGAAAATTAAATTTGAGACAAGATCTTATCGGCTGAGCATGGTAAACTCAGCATTATATTCATCCACCAACTTGATCCACATTGAGCCCTGTTTTAGATGGATGAACTGCTGCTCCATATTAAAGCGGACTGTCTCTGGAAAGTACTTAGCATCGAAGAGGTCTCGGAATGTTCTCCATTCTATCAGTTGTGCAAGACGACTCTCCTCAGCCTTCGACTAAACTCTGGCGTTATCAGTCAGTTGCAACTTAGTAACTCTCACCCAAGCAATACCTAGCACTTGAGCTGCTCCCAAGTCATCCTTGATCTCTTGAGCCCATTCTTCTGCTTCAAGTAGGCTTTCCTTACCCGAGAAGTTCTTTGGGTGCAGTGCCTGAAACTGCTTAACTCCGGGTGCTTCGGCTTCGGGGCGGTGCATGAGGATAGAAGTTTGCTGCTGCTGACCCTTCAATAGGCTCTTGATAGCCTCAAGCAGTACCATTTGCTTATTAATAGGAGCTGCAATGGTAAGTGGTGGTGGTAGAGTTAGCGGTGGAGTATTGCCGTTGACGTTTGTGCTGGTATTGTTCGGAGACTCCATCACTTTGATATAAAAGATATGTTAGGATAGATTCAAGGAATTTGAAATTCAACGAATGTAAATGTTTGTTAAACTCATTAATTCTTTTGGTATATTGTTTACGACTTCATGCAGAACTGACCTGCATGAGCCACCAATAAAACATGTCACGTCTCGTTTCCCAGTAGACGGAAATGATGACGTAGCAAGCCCGCGGTATATTTATCCAGAGAAGGTCATTCCCTAAATAAATATACTAAGCATATTGAAACAATAATACACAATGCAAGAATAAATTGAGACTGTAAAATTTTTCAACAAATATCTTTATTTACATTCAACTTCCAATATTTACAAATACAAGAGTTTATACAGGAAAGTAAATACAATAAGGAAAATGCCTACACAAGTGGCATACATAAACTGAAGAAAAAATGAAGTTGAGCTAGTCTTGAGTAGCTATCTGGTCATAGTCCTCCTCTATGTCTTCAACTTTCTTTGTCTCGATAGTATCTGATGAATATTCCAAGAGAAGAAAAGTGGGTGGAATGCCCGTCAGCGAACTAGCGCCCGGTAAGTCTCAAAGATGGGTAAGAGTAAAGAAAATGACAAGTGAAAAATATATATATGACGAGTAAGAGTATATGTGTTACGCCTCTCTTCCCAAAAGAGCGGAACGACACGTGACAAGCCCGGGACGTATTTATTTAGAGAATGTCATTTCTCAAAACAACTACGCTAAGCGTAATATAAGCAGTATAACAATAACAAGAAAAGACAAGTGAAAATAAAATCCAACCACTTTATATATTTACATTCTTAAATTTACAGAGTTTAATTGATACAAGAAGTCTAAACATAAAAAGAAAGTGTCTAAACATGTGGCTTACTGAAGAAGAAAAGCAGGAAAGAAAACTAATGATCTGCTTCATGTGCGAACTGGTTGTAATTCTCTGCAGTGGATTCCATCTCCTCTGATCCTATGTCACCTGACGAATATTCCAAGAAACAAAAGATGGAAGGATGCCTATCAGCGAACTTGCACTCGGTAAGTCCTAAAATGATGTGTAATATATAGATTGAGTGCAAGATGACATGTAATATAGTATAAATGGAAATTGTAATATATGAACAAGTATGTTAATGTATATGGCAACTATGTCAGCATGGAAAACAAGTATAATATGGCCATGGAGTGTAGATATAGTGAATATGAAGTGAATGTTCGTGTCCTAAGGGGTCTCTACAAGGTAATATATCCCAACGTCAATTCAAGAGTGAATATCAACCAATCTCAAGAGTATTCTCGAACCCAAAGCTATCGTCTAGGAGCAAGAAATCATGGGCCCAAAATAGCGGGACTTCAATTATTATTGAAGTATTCCAAACCCAACAGGCTATCATCCAGGGGTTTGGAAACAAGGTCCCTCATTCATGAATTCGTGATGTACCGTTTCATCCTAGTACCAAAGCAATATTATTTGTACCGTTTTAGCCCGGTACTACAACAACGTTATTTTAGTAATGGAACTCCTGAGATTCTATTGGATTCATGGTCAAACTACCCCAACATCCCGCGTATATTAGTCTGTGATTAAAGTTACAAGTCTTACCTAAATCCATGTATACATAAGAGAGTGCAATTCAAGTATCGAGTCGAGTTCAAGTATTCAAGTCAATTGTTCATGTATTCATATCAAGTGTTCATGTCAAGTCATTACGTATTCACGGTTCGGGTCAAGTCGAGTCATGTGTACATATTTGGTTCAAGTATTCATGATTGAGTCGTGTCAAGATCAAGTCAATTTTAGCATGTAATGGTTTAAGATCAAGTCATATATATAAAAATAGATAAGCAATCATAGAATATGATATGAGATAAGTATACAAGTAACGTCCAAAAACTATGTTGTAAATATATGATATGTACGACTAGTTAATCAAGTAAATTGAATTAGGAAATATAAACGAAAACATGGCCTTAAGTGTTATGCATACATGAGTTCCAGTCTCGCCTAAATACAACTACCGGTTTGGGAGATATACATGTTTTCGTATCGTCGCGCAAAATAGATCAAAATCTGTTCAGCACTATCACACAGTTTTAAAATGCAGTTTGAGATAATTTCTATCGGGTTTCAGGTTACAAAAATTATTAGAAAATTTTAGGTATTTTGGAGTACTTATCCAAAACACTAATATTCGTGCGATTTGAATTTCTAAAGCTCTAGTTATGATCATTTTAATATCAATGTTTAAAACAGAAATTCAGATTTCTAGAGAACAACTATATGTTATATTACAAAGCTTATATCGAGTTGTTTCATGCGTTTATAAGTAATATAGTATACAAAAAATTATAGTTCTATCAATTATGCATCTACATATCTAAACTTTATCACGAACGGACATCGCGAGTTCGAGTTATATTCTATTTAAAAATAGTGTGCGAATCAAGACAGATTCTGTTCAGATTTGTCACTAAATATTGTAACGCAGTTTTCTATATTTTACATCGGTTTTCAGTAAAAACTTAAAACTAAGAAAATCTAGATTATTCAATATAGATGTCAAAAACACCTAAGTTTACTCAATTTGGACATCGTCATACCAATTTATGTGTCCTAAAAGTTGACCGATAACTGCAGTTTTATGTTTTACGAACAGTGAATAAAAATGATATAATTCTTAAACCGTTATGCGATTCGATCTAAAAATTTTACAGCGTGTACAGAAAAATATATTCTATCATATGTAAATTTCCTGAAATTTTCAGAAGTAAAAATTAATTTTTAAAAATTATTTTAAAAGTAAAGGTATTGATTTGTATACCAAAATCGGCAAAAAGATTAACTAGTATTTTTATGTAAGCTTCTCCTTTTCTTTTAATAAGCAAACTGATTGTATGAGATATCATACATATATTGTGGCAGGAAATTTATGTTCTCATAACTCATAATAAACATTCATAGTCATGAACAAAAAATTGAAAACACTTTAATTTGAACAAGAGGCAATAAGGTATTATAATCGAAATTATATAACTATATGTGTTTGTTTTGGTGTGTTTCCAATATTTATATATGTAACAATATTTTTATTCATTTAGGAACTATGATATGATAAGGGAAGTTTTTCATGGCAATATGATAGGAGAATGATAAAGAGAAACAGATGGAGGGAGGGAAAGAGAAAAATGACTTACAGGTTGTGTGAATCGGTATAACAACCGGCTCACTGTTTAGATAAAATCCTAAACCGAGTTTTTGAAACTTGACGGAACTGGTGTTTCTCTAAGCTCAAGGAAAAAGAGATTTTATTTTATTTTATTTTTAGAATTGATCAAAAAGAAATAGCTAAGGTGTGATGAAGAAGAGATGAAGAGATATTTGTATTAAAAGAAAATTGAAACTCTTTATAATAATTTTACTTAAATATAATTTATAACCATCCTAATTATGTTGGGAGTTAAAAAGTAGAAGAAATGAAAGGTCATTTGTAGGTTATAAGAGAGATTTAAAAAATAGATAAAAATAATTGCCAGTCCTAAGGTTCGATCATGTGGCTTATGAAATAACAATGTAAGGACTTAACCAATAAGCTACAAGTTTATTTATGCACATATTTAATAAGAATTAAATATATGTTATTGTTTGAACAGAAAGCGGGCTAAGGAAAAAGAAAAGAAAGAAATCAAATAGAACTATTTTGACTTGGGTTTTGAAAAATTATAGAATAGGCCAAATAGAAAGAGAGATAAACTAATATATTTAATAGAGAATAAAATATACGGGGATACCCAAAAAAAATAAATACAATATTTTAATAAAAAGAATAATGATATGAAGATATAGGAATTTTGGGGTCGTTATAATATGTTCATGGGTAAGTATATACTATAGGTCTCTAGATGGTCACTATGTTAACGTTAAGTTCCAAGTGTCAATGTCAAAGCAGCTATAGAAGTATTCACGAGCTCAAGAAGGGCCCCAGGAGCAAGGAAACACGAGCCCATTTCATGTGTTAGCATTGGGAATCTAGACCCAACTGATATTCGAGTAAAATAAAAAAGAGATTAATACGGGACTCCTGAAACTCCATTAGATTCACACAAGAAACTATCCCAAGCACCTCATGTATAATATATTATAACTGGTTAATATACTTAATTGATTTGATTGACTGACTGACATGTCTTGATCGAAACCCTAGATTGCAAAAAGGTGTAGATTGTATTCGAGTGAGTCGAATAATGTGCGAGTCATGACAATTGCAATCTGGATTAAGTCGCATCTGCAATTAATAAACGGGAAAGTAAGCCGTGTAACGCTTGGGAATCTGCCGAACAGTTCACCTTTTCATTATGGTATGGTATTGTCAGATCCGAACATAGGGCTACTTTATTTGTTTGCCCGACGGATTTCCATGGGTTCATTAATAGAAATTTTTTGATGTAGTGAGTAATAGGCTTGTTCACTTCGGCACCTGCCGTTCCGTAAGCTAGACGTTAGTTTTGCGCCCTGGAAAGTCTTGTTGGACTTTCGGGAAGCGCAAAAACCACCTCATCGGGCACTCTCTTCCTAAAGTGCACTTGCTCATCAGAATATAGGTGCCGGTCGAGTGAAAGTACGTGGCGGGTTCGGCGAGTAGGGACAAAATAGATACGCTGCTTTCTATCAGTCCCAAGCCTGTTTTTTGGTCCCTCCATTGATAGATCAGGGGCCCTCCTGCCGGCCTGTCGAGTCTCGTCTTCTCCCTGTCTCCTATCTCTAACTTGCTTTCCCTCTGAACTCCAGTTTCTTCTACTTTGGGAAAGACGCCTGTTGGCATTCCAGCCTTCCTTCTCTTTTCAGGTCCTATCCGAAAGAGAATAATCCGAAATAGCGCCTGAAACTGGTAGGAAGAGAGGCGCTCGGGTGGGAGCCACGATCCGATGGCACCACTAGCGACTGAAGTATTAGCCCTGGTAGTAGTATATGATCCATCTATTGAAGAAAGGCCAAAATGAAGGTTGCGTTAATGAGAAAGATTTCTGGGGAAACCGCTAAAAAAAGATTGAACATGTGGGAATGGGAGGAGTATCAGAAACTGTAGCCAGAACAGCTATCTCAATAGCTGTGTGCAAAATTCCTATACGAACTCAATCTCCACTCACTGCTTCCCCTAATATCCTCCCTTTACCAAATAGAATGGGGGTGAAATGGACAGCCCATCCGATGATCGAATCGGGATGGCTTGTACAAGTCTGGATTTAGTCGCTGCAGATCAGTCGCTAATCGTATTGAGCTAATCGGAGCACCGAGAAGTCACTCACGTCCGAAGCCGGAGGTTCGTGCTCAGTCTCAAAAGATCGTTCAGCACAATGGAAGAAAAGTCAAGTTCGTTCATTCATGACAAATCTGGTTCATTTGTTAGGTAGCTAGGCGTATGGCAATAGTAGGTTCAATTGAATTCCCCAAAGAAATCTTAGTCGACTGAACATCTTAGCCATTGGCAGGAATTTCGCCCGCATCCAATCCCCAATTCTTGTTCACCCCGGATGATCATGTTTGGTGAATTGTGACCTCGTATGATCGTGCCGGGTGAATTCGAGTCAAGTTGGTTTGAGTAGATTGGATTCGAGTACATATTCGAGTTTAGATTCGAGTTAGGTTAGAGTTCAAGTTTGTGTTCGAGTTTGAGTTCATGTCTTGTCATGTGAATTGATGTAAATTGTTAAACTCTTATGTTCAGGAGAAATCAACAACCGCTGCAAATGGACGGCATGATTTTTGTCTTTTTCCAAGACAATTATCATTGATAACTCCGTTAAATTGTCTAACCTGAATAGACAAGCACTCATTTTCTCCGGCTCCCTAGGGCTCAAGAGAATTGATCCCGCTTAAACCTATATTAATTTAGTGTCCTTAAATATTGTTTGTATATCTCGAGAGGTTTTATGAAAAATATATATTAATATTGTTTAAAAATAAATCTCGATAATGATTTATAATATTTAGGATTTTTATGAACATGTATTTTAATTATTTTGGTTTTTTTATGATAAAACCTAGATTTTTGAAAGTTTGTGGTATTTTTATGAAAATTACCACTTTTGGAAATTTGGTGGTATTTTATTTATAATTTTAATCTTTCTTTTAAAAAATATAGTTTCTTAATATGTTTTTATTGAAAATACGGATTTATGATTTTTATATAATTTTCCCAAAAATTAGTTTTTATTAGCAAAAGTCGTGTTTCTTAAAAACCGTAATTTTATTCCTTTCGAGACCGAATACCCCATGAGGAGTTCTGCATCTCGCTCTACTGTCCCAAATATGTGCGATAATCCACACTATCCATTACCGGGTCCCCTGACGAGGGTTGTAGAGACGTAATTGCCAAGGATTTCGAAATACCGATTTAAAAAAACCCGTTTTGAAACGGAGTGGTGTTTTATTGAAAAAATTATTTTACTTTGAATTACCCATATGCTTAGAATACCGTGCTATGAAACCATAGTGTGCGTATGGGGTAGGTCATTACCCCGTGAAGGTTCTAGGGTTTGGGTATACTAGATATCGAAAAGAGCTTACACTAAAATTCATAGTATTTTAATCATAAAGTTAAGTATATGTTGGTTTCATATGAAAATTTTGTTAAATATAAAAACTAAATGATGTGAATAAGGTTAGGATTAGTGCAGAATGTTAGTTTGATCTCGTTTGCTTATCACATGATTTACAATTGTTAAAAAGAAAAATATATCGGAGATAACTCCTCTTTTGTCGTTTTGTTTTAAAAAAATGAATTTAGATGAAAGAAAAGGAGAGAAGAGGGACTTACGGTTTTTAGAAGGTTAAGAAGATATTGAAGAAGCTCTCTGGGGTCGTGGTTTCGTCGGAGATGCTCCGGTCGTCGAGTTTGGCTCGCCACTCCACTTGAGGGGCTCAACTTCACTTGGCACTTAAAGAGTTTTGAGAGAATTTTTGCTAGAATTTGAGAATGGTGAAGAGCTAAGGCATGGGGTGGTATTTATAGTGGAGAATTAGGGTTTTGGAATTAAAAATATGGATTAAAATGCATTAAAAAAGTGTTAAATGGTGAATTGAAGAGTCTCTTTTTGATTGCATGAAAATTAAACAGTGCCGAGGAATTAAGGGGAGTCGAAAGGGTGTGTGTGCAAAACACGAAGGAATTTGGGGCTATCCCAACTGTTGGCGCCAGCCCTTTGGGCAAAACGGGCGGTCGGATCTTGAGGCATTGCCTTGAGATTCGTGCCACGTGTCAATTTGGGTGAGTACACCTCATTGCGCCTGTTTGATTTTTTTGAAACTTTTCATTTCTCCATGTATTGCGCGTGCAACTCTTAGGCTTCCAAAAATTAAAAAGAAAAAATCTAAAAATAATTGGGTCTGATGGGAATCTAATACACAGGCTACGTCACAGCAGTGCAGGGGCTTTACCAATGAGATACAAGCTTGTTATTACTTTTATTTAACAAAAATAATTTTAAACTCTTACACAGGCTGTAATACTCTTTTCTGTACAATACCAAGAAAATTCTGTACAGTGATTTCAGAGTCATTACAATAAGTCCTACATTTGACTGTGAGAATTTGAACCGTTCCACTCGTCAGGGTACTGAGTGGAAGTAAGGCCTTCTGCTGGGAGCAGAAAAGTTTGTGGAAGCAAATCATGTATCGAAGATATATGAGTCTATTCTATATCGTGGATGTAGATAACTATCCATAAATAATCTTTCTGCCAAGGTACTGAGTGGGAGTGGGCCTTCTGTTGGTGCAGATAAGTTTGTAGAAACAAATCATGTGTCGAGAATATATGAGTCTATTCTGCATCGGGGATGCAGATAGATATTCATAAATCATATTCCCTTCATCTACAGTTTCAGTTATCGGTTTAGGATATTTGGATAGCTTAATGGGACAATCTGTCTTATGAGTTCTTAATGTTTTTAAGGATTGACCCTTCTATAAATGTCATGAGTGGTATGGTAGATTAGGTCAATAGATAGATGGGATAACTTAACTACCTGGGGTAGATGAGTTGATATTTGAGCCAAAATCAAAACATCTACTTGTGAGAGTTGTCTTGGATGCAAAACTACCAAAGGAAAACCATTTGGATATCCGTTGCAGATAATCCACTCCGATAAATATAGACCAATAAATATAAAGACACGTAGTGGAGTTTCCTAATTCAACTCCTTCATTAATAATTACTCGAAAGGCTACTGATCTCACACGGAACTGAAGCGTTGATTTATATCAAGTGCTATATCGGTAAAATCTAGAGCCAGCTCACGCAAAAAGGGTTATGCATGTTTCTTTCAAAGAAATTCTGGAAACTGTAAGCAAGTCATGAGTATTTATTTTAGTAGTTCAGGGAACTGAATGAAGGAAAATGAGTCTTCAGACAGCTGATGATACTATAAACTTTGCAACAAATTGGTGGTGCAGAGAGAAGAATTAAGAAACAACTAGATATGATAAAGAACATGATGGCTAGAGCCAATCTTACATATTGTTTGGGAGATATGCTGTTGACAGTGGTTTATGTTCTTAATTATGTGCTTTCAAAGTCGGTACAGTCAAACACCCTATGGGTAGTGGACGAACGAGAGACCCGGGAGGTAACTCGAGTCCATGAGTTTTTGGTAGGACTGTGACTGACATTTGGTCGTGTGACGTTGATTTCCTCGGGGAGGAAACAACGAACGATTTTCTCGGGGAGGAAACAACAAACGATTTTCTCGGGGAGGAATTTTCGCAGAAGTCAAAAATAGGACATGATTCGGGATTCTACGAGATTGATGAGTCTTTTAGTCGGTCAGCGGTGTAGAAGGAATTAGTTCCTTCAGCAGCTGGTGATAGTGGGTGCGATATTTCCGTTGATGGCTCGGAGCCAATCACGGATCCTCAAGAGACTTGTAGATAATGCTGTAGATTAACATCCTAACAATAATTCGATATTAAAGGGGTGACATACTGCGAAGGAGTGAATAACGACAACGAAAGAGATGCAAGAGTCAATGATAAGGGATCAAGTTTAGAAATTGATCGATTATCCTACCAGACGCAATACTGTTGATAAAAACTATTTTTTTAGGTCTTGCGAAGGGAGGACGATAGTGTAGAGAGATACAAGGCACACTTATTGGCGAAGGGATTCACCTAATGTAAGGAGTTTTTCATCACCCTATTAAGATGGAAATACGCGTTGCTTGTCAGGCGTATACAGATTCCCCCTGCCTAGGGTAGGCAAGGGTTTATTGATTGTGGGGATTCGAATCTCCTGCAGCCACGGACTAAAATGCCTTTAATTACCCTTCGCCATTGAAGTGAGAGAACCTTCGATTGAAGGGTAAATATGGTCATGCGAACTCAATATGCGGTGTGCGTATATTGTGTTTTGAAGGGGATTTGAACGTATCGGGGGCCTCGCAAAGTCTACGGGGGTCCTATTACTCGGATAGTGGGCCGGGGGTCAAGGGGGCTAGCAGCCCTCTAGCGGGGTGCGAGGCAGCGCCCAATTTTTCTAACGGGGGACGTGTTTTGAGTGTGGAGTGTGAGAGAAAAGGGGGGTGAGTCGTCCTAAGGACGCACGAGATGGCACGTAGGCGCTGGGCTCTTGCGGGTCACGTGCTCGGCGCGTAGGCCCTGGGTGCCCACGGGTCACGTGCGAGGCGTGTGGGTACTGGGCATTAGTGCCTCACACGCTCGGCACACGACTGCTGGGCGCCAGCGGGTCACATGTGCGGCACATGACCGCTGGAAACACCAGCGGCGGAAGAAGGGGCTAAACCCTTGGGTTTGGAGTTGAACTTCGGAACAGGAATTGGGTGTGGATTTGGAGTTAAACTCTAAAAGGTCTAGATTAGGAGTTAAACTCCTTTAAGAATTTGGGTCTTGGAGTTGAACTCCTCAAAGATCTTCGAAGATGATCAAAGGGGACCCTTTTATTCTCCTTTGAGCTTCGGATCCTCCCAAAGTGAGATTTTTGGATGTGGGTCTTCTTCCTCCTCCTTTCTCTTTTTCTGGGTCTTGTAGAAAAAGGGAGGTGAGATTAAAATCTCCCTTTTAGGGATTTGATGGGAGATCTGAACTCTCCTTCGAGGGTTTTATGGTGAAAAACTATTCTTTTTTGGGAAAAGAATAGTTAAACTCTTGATTTAATTCAAAAAAGGAAGAAGGTTTGGAATCTTGAGGAAGGAGAAAGAGGCACAAAACCCTAATTTTTGAGGGGAATGAATATTCTTTTCATTTCATCATGATGTTTGCCTTTTATAGGCTATACAATTTTACATATAGCCCCTTAGGCTTTACAAAATGGCATTTTTCCTATCCATTTTACATTCATGCATGAAAATTATATCAAACTTATTTATTACATAATTTTCTTCTTTGCATGGGGGGCCGACCTCTTCATGTTCAGGCTCGACTTGGGCATAGACCCACTTAACTTGAATTCGGGCTTGGGTCCGTGCCCACTTTTCGGGCCTTGACTTTGACTTATTGACCTCGACCTTAAGGTGTAATTTTTGATCCCAACAAAGTGCCCCCATCAATGAATGCACACTGTATGCATAAGTCGTGTGCATGAAATTGATGGATCTTCTTTCGTGAAGAGCTTGACTTCGAAGTGGAACATCATTCAGGGGGTGGAGCATCATTCCGGGATCATCATTCCGAGGTGCAGAGTATAATTCCGAAGTGCGGAGTATAATTCCGGGGGTCGGAGCATAATTCCGAAGTGCGGAGCATAATTCCGGGGGTCGGAGTATGATTCCGTCACAGGACAGGTATATTATGAGACGAAGCATAATTCCGACGCAGGGTTTCGGGACGAAACATAATTCCGACATGGTACAAGTGTATCCTGAGATGAAGCGTAATTCCGGCACAAGGTAGACATTCTGACCGAAACATAGTTCTGATGCAGAGCCTGATTCCAAGGTGAAATGTAATTCCGACAGAGAAGGTGGATACTCTGAAGCGAAGCATGATTTCGACACGAGCACATTCTAAGACGAAACATGATTCCGATACAGAGTTCCAGGATAAAACATAATTCCGACACAGGATGAGTGTATTCTGAGATGAAGCATAATTCCGGCACAAGGCGGACATTCTGACCGAAGTATAGTTCTGATGCAAAGGTTGATTCTCAGGCGAAACATAATTCCGACAGGGAAAGGCAGATACTCCGAGGTGAAATATGATTTCGACAAGGAAGGCAGATACTCCGAGGCGAATCAAGATTTCGACATGGGGTATATTTTGAGACGAAGCATGATTCCAATGAAGAGGTTGTTGGTTGATTTGATTCTGCGACGGAGCATAATTTCGATAGGGAGGTCATTGGTTGACTTGATTCCGAGACGGAGTATAATTCTGACAGGGAAGGTAGATACTCTGAGGCAAAGCATGATTTTGACACGTGGTATATTCTGAGATGAAGCATGATTCCGACGCAGAGGTAGGTATTCTGAACGAAATATAGTTCCGATGCAGAGGTGGATTCCCAGGCGAAGCATAATTCTGATAGGGAAGGTGGATACTCCGAGGCGAAGAATGATTTTGACACGGGGAAAATTTTGAGATGAAGTATGATTCCGACGCAGAGATTGTTGGTTGAATTGATTCCGAGATGAAGCATAATTTCGATAGGGAGGTCATTGGTTGACTTGATTCCGAGGTGGAGCATAATTCCGACAAAGAAGTTAGATACTCTGAGACGAAGCACGATTTTGACACATGATACATTCTAAGACGAAATGTGATTCTGATGTAGAGGTTGTTGGTTGACTTGATTCCGATGCGGAGCATAATTCTGACAGGTAGATCGTTGGTTGACTTGATTATTTGATTTGATATGGGAGTTTCTTACCCGTCCAGCGGGGCTTTTGAGCCTGGGACTTGGAATATGGGTTTTTGTTTGGCGTCAGTATCACTACACTGGAATATGGTACCAGGAGCGAATCATTTACCGTGGAGAAATTGGGATTTTGGTTGACATCAGTATCACTACACTGCAATATGGCACCAGGAGCGAATCATCATTTGCCATGAGAGGATTTAGGGATTTTGGTTTTGGTTTGGCATCAACACCGCTACACTGGAATATGGTACCAGGAGCGAATCATCATTTGCCGTGAGGGGATTTCCCTCGTTCTCAGTTTAACGACTTAGGGGTCATATGTTCCCAGTTTAATGACTTAGAGGTCATCTGTTCCCAGTTTAACGACTTAGGGGTCTATTGGATCTAAAGTTTGGAATTTCGGGGTTGGGGTCGGCATCAACGTTGCTACAACTGAGCACAAGTGCCAGGAGCATTTCATCATTTGACTTTTCCTGTTAGGGAGCGATGGCTTAGGAGACAGGTTTATGTCCTTATCTCCTAAGGCTTTTCAATTTTATTAGCCGTAAGGTTCCCATAAAAGCATTTTCTCCCTACAAGTCGAAAGGATCTCGTAGGTGTATTTCCCCCTTATGAGTCGTGGGGGACCCCCAAGTGTGTTTTTCCTTCGTGAGTCGTAAGGATCCCACGAAGATGTTTTCTTATGAGTCGAGAGAATCTCGTAAGTTTTGTTCTCCTCATATATCGTGAGGACACATGAGTGGGTCTTCCTAAATGAAGCATAATTCCAAGGGCGGAGACCTTCCGCGGGACTGGTCATTGCGGTGGGGCATGAGTGTGATTTAACTTGTTTATGCCCATGGATTGTATACGATAGTCAATTTGGGGACTCGCCATAAGGATGGTGTAGTGGAATTTGGTTGGGATGGGGATCATTTGTGCCCGTAGATTGTATACGGTGGTCAGTTTGGGGACCGGCCGTAGGGCTGGGAGAATTTAGGGAATTTTGATCTTGGTTTCTTGGCGTCTGCATTACTACATTGGGATAGTTCCAGGAGCGATTCATCATTCACCATCGGGGCATTTGGGGATTTGAAATTTTGTTGGCGCCTGTATCGCTAACATTGAAGTATGGTTTCAGGAGGGACTCATCATTCGCCTTTGGAGGGGTTTGAAATATTTATTTATACACACATTTTTTTTACCGCGATTGCTCTATTATTTCAGCTTTTCTTATCGCAAAGCTCGCGATTGGCCTTTCCTTTCGGCTATTTATTCATGGTTGCCCCAGCATTTCGGTTATATATTTTCATTTTTATTTTACACACCGATTTTTATTGCGAGTTGCCCCATCGTTTCGACTATTTTTTTATTTACACAATTTTTTTACACTCCCAGTTTAACGACTTAGGAGTCGAATGTTCCCAGTTTAACGATGTAGAGGTCATCTATTCCAAGTTAAACGACGTGTAGGTCATCTGTTCCCAGTTTAATGACGTGGAGGTCATACGTGTTTGCTTATCCCATCTCCTCGAACATTGATCTTGGCGGAGCTGAATTGATGACCATAATTTTGTGGCTTACCGGTACATCCGAAAACTATGAGGTTTTCTTAACCATGTATTGGTTCCCCACCCAATCTTTGAAAACATAGCAATTTTCGATGGCATGACTCACCATTCTATGATATGGGCAGTATATGGGATTGCCGGTCACGTTCATTTCATGTGGTCTTTTTGGAATAGGCAGTTGCAGACCGTTGTTCAAGGCGTCCTTGAATATTTTGTGGACTTCGTCCCTCCTGAAGGAATATACTTTCTTCTTTCTCTCCATTAGATTAGGTGCCTTTCCTGTTGCTCGTCCTCGAGGCCAATCAATCTTTGGTTTGCCTGCTATCCTCTTACCCCGTCCAGTGTACGTATCGGAGGGACTGGAGGATGATCGCGGCTGTTTTTTGCAAAGGCGTTCCTCTTTTGGGCTGGAGGGGGTATCGGTTAGCTGTTTCAGGATATCAATCCTTGGCTCATGAACCAAGTGTTGATTTTGCTGCGATTGCAATCGGACGACTTGAGTCGTGAGATCTGCCACAACCTTTTCTAGCTCGTCAACTTAGGAACGGACATTAGCCAACTTCTCGTCTCTGTCTTAAAACTGCTTTTGAATCCATTGGAATAATGCTTGTTCTATAGTTCCGGGTATGACTACGGGGTCATCCTTACCACCTGAGCTTGATTCTGCAAGAACCACAGGCTCCTTTGGCTTAATGGCCTTAGCGGGCTCTTCATCATTTAGACTGAACCGATGTTGGATAGCAACAGCCATGTCATCATCATGGGTATGAGGCGTAGGAGTACTTGTTCTTTTAGGCTCCACCATGTAGATCATATAGATTGTGTATCCGTCTACTGCCTCTTCATTAGTAATGTTACTTGCTAGGCTTTTGGCTTGTTGCCTTGGCCCACTCCCTTCCAAGAAGGGCAGATGATTGAGAGCAGCAGATTCGCGAAGGGCTTCGGTCTCCGTTTGTATGAAATTGGCGGTCGCAGCTTGATTGTTTGCTAACACGTCTTTAGACAGTTCTATCTCTCCCGTCTTGTATTGTTTTTCGACCCAATCTTTAAAGACAAAGCATTCCTCAATGGTATGACCTATCACTCTGTGATAGGGGCAATATTTGGGGTCATCGGTCATATTCGCTTCTTGCGGTATTTTTGATTGTGTAAAATGTAGACCGTTTCTTAGGGTGTCCTTGAATATCTTGTGGACTTTATCCCTTCTAAAGGAATAGACCCTATCCAGCTTCTCTTTCAGAGACGATTATCCTCCCCCTCATAATAATGGATTTCGAGGTTGGTTAACATTGGGCCCGCTTGTCCTTTGGTTATTTCGGTCAGCCAAACTGTTAAAAGACTCAGCATCGTCGGAATTTCCGCCTTTGCGATTATCGTCCTTTCGGTTTCTCCCGGATTTATTGTTATTTTGGAAATTCGAGGAAGAATCCTGCTTTGAGCATTCTAATATTTGAACTTTCTTGGTCAGCTCTTGGAATATCTTGAGACCCGTGGTGCATAGAAAAGGATTCATTCAGGTGTTATGATTTCCGATGAGGAGATTGATGGATTGGTCTTGTTCCAACGGTGGCTCACATTTGACGGAGAGATTGTGCTTTTGCGTTATAAAATACATGCTGCTTTCGTTATTCTTTGGCTTGGTCCTTACGAGGTCGGTAATGGTGATCTTATCGCTGACACTCATGAACCTTTACCGAAACAGAGATTCCATTTGGATGAAAGTAGTAACGGATCCATCCGGTGTGCTCGTGCACCAATCGAAAGAGACATCGATTAAGCTATTAACGAACTGGCAGAGGAGAAGCCCATCATTTCTACCAGTATTCCCGTATGAAGCTTTAAAGTGGGTGATGTGCTGATTCGCATTTCCCGTCCCATCAAATCTTCCAAATTTGGGGATGACATAGCCATTAAGAAACTCTACCAGATCACACCGAGCAGGATATAGTTTCCCACTACTGCTAACATCTTTTTTCGCTTCAGCTTCGACTACCAATGTTTTGACTTTGTTGGCGACTAAATCCATGATTTGATCTTGAGTTAGCGGGTTGCTGTCATAGGCAGTCAAGACATTTCTCGAGATAGGATGCAACCGAATTTCATGTGGTTCGCCCACCTTTGGATTTGAGAGAATAGGCGTCGGCTGCCTTGGGACACCGTTTCCCGGTTCATGAGCAGAGCCCTATTCTTGATTAGGTGGCTGAGAGGCAACTTGGCCGTAAGCTGTAAGATGGCATTTATCAAGTCGTCAATTTTTGAGTAGAGCTTGGCCATCTCCTTGTCTTTATTTCTGAGCTGCTTCTAGAGCACTTGGAGAAGTTGCTGTTCTACGGTCTTGGGACGGAAGATTGGCTCCTCTTCTCTTTCAAAGCCCGGCTCCTCATGAACTGAGTGATCTCTCTGCTTATCAGCCTCACTAAAAGGGTCTTCATTACTTTCCAGAGGAGGCTGGTCTTGGAAAGTGGAAGCCACATTTACACCAGATTGGGTTTTAGATGTGGTGGCCCCATCCTTGCTCTTGTTGCTTGTGCCCACTATGTAGACAGTGTGGACCACATATCCAGCCATCTCTTTATGTTTGATGGCTGATTTTTAGGACCGTCGTCGTGGCCCTTCCTCTTCTGTAAAGGATAGGCGACTGAAGACGGTTGGCCTGACTGGGTCCTTGGGTAGTACTGTCCGGATCGTAGTTTTCTTGACTCTTGCGGTCATGGTATTCTTCTGAACCAATTTTAGCGGTTCAAAAGAGTTAGCGGGCTTTACAGACGATTCAGCTGTTGTTGCATGGTAACCATGTTCTAGGAACCTCATGAAGTTCAGCCTAGCAGGAACCCTACGTCTTTTATTGGCTCTGTATTTGAGCCTTTTCTGTCTTAGCTTCTCGATTTTGAGGGCTTGGCGGGCATCTTTTATCCAGGAAGCCATCGTGAGTCAATTGATGGGGAACTTAGAGAAGATACTCGATCGAGCAGTTGTCAGGGGAACTTAAGGAAGAAGATGTTAGTGTTTATGCCCTAGAAGGCCATTACTGTATCATACTAGCTTGTATATTACTTAATGGAAGCTTGGGATATTCACATGTATATAACAGTCTTGCTAAACATGGTAGTATGCTACTTGGTTTTTCTATCTTAATATGTGAGTATACGTATTGATAGAGCTCTTAGGATCTTGCTTGTCTACCAGCGTTGTGATGGCAGTCACACTAGTGGGGGCTGGGTAGTCTACAAGCACATCCTTATTCAGGTCCCTGGTCGTTGGATTATCGAGACAGAGCATCGATACTCCGGAGTAGACTGGTGTGTACGCTTCTCATCCCAGTTGGGGAGATGGTCTGTCCCACAGCCGTCAGTACGTCGTACTGGAGATAGTATACAGGTGCTCGTTAGGTTACGGGTACACCGGACAGGACTCACAGGGAACTGTTGGTTGGTTTGATACCAGTCGTCAGTGAACAGTTCCCAGGTGACATGAGTACAGCGTAGTCCGCAGACTTGACACTGCTACTTCGCCTCAAGTGTGTCCCACTGTTCTTAGATTGCTACCCTACCACGGCTCTATGGAGTCGTGCAAACAGGTAGCAGTTGGGTGCAGTCCCGAGCACTTGGAGGCAGTGGCGGTTAGACAGGATTCGTCCCTCCCGGTATAGGGAGTAGATATCGTGCTGTGTCAGAGAGCCATTACGCAAAGTCCCTGGCCAGGGCAAGCGAGATTTGCTGGTAGGTTCCAGCAGTTTCTCAGGGTGTAATGGGCTTCACTCCGACACGACTTATACCGCTATTAGGGGACTGACGCTTGCCGCCCCCCTAGGCCCGATATGCGATAGTCATGGACGAACGGACCGGACTGTATGGAGATTGTCACATCAGACTCAGTAGGAGTTCGGATGGGTTTACTCATCGGCCTTCTTATCGACAACTACCTGGGGACCGTTACGTACAGCTAGTGCCGCTTGCGGTCTATGGTTAAACCCACTGCCAGCGTAGTAGTCGAGTCTCTAGAGTCCCACACAGAGAGTTTCCTACTCCAGGCGAAACGATATAGAGGTTGCATGGTTTTGCGACAAAGGGTTCGGACGCATACGTGCGTTTACGCGCGTACGACTTTCGGACAGATTTTACCAGTCGGCTTTGGTTTAAGCCAGTTACTGGTATCCGGTTATTGGATTTTTACAGTCTAAAGTTTTTCCGTATTTTTACGGATCGGAGGGGCGTTCTCGTAATTACTCGAGAAGCTTCTAGAAGATGTGACTAAGGAGGTTTCTTTTGGACAAGAGAGTGAGTCATAGTGGTGATTCATTCACTTCATTAATGCACATTTATTGCTTAATGACTCATGTTAATGAATCATCACAAGATATTTTGTGAAGCATGCTTATTCATTTCCATTATTGATTATTTGATAAAAAGAATGCTTCATAATATTATGATACACTCTCTCTCTTCTCTCATTATCTTATCACACATTCTCTCTCCTCAAGCTCTCATCTTCAAACCCTAATCCTTAATCCTCATGTGTTGAGATCAAAGGATTAGTTAGACTAAACAATCCATAACCTTCACTCTTTATCATCCTATCATCTTTGATTAGCAATCAAAGTTGATTAGTTACCTCAAGTTAGAGGTTTAGCTTGGAGTTTCGCTCTCGGGTGGATCGTCTACTACCTAGAGAAGGCCGAGGAGAACAAAGGAGAACGTAAAGAAGAAGGACCGGTTTCATTAGGTATAATCCCTAATCTCTTATGAAAAGAAACTCATAGAATACGGTTTTTTAGAGTTTAGCTTCGATTCAAGCGGTTAGTCGATGTTCGTTGTTTAAACTTGATAGTTTTTGAAAATTCCGCCTCCCCATAAGTACTGGGGTGTACTACATCGACTTACAGTGGTATCAGAGCCTCGCTAAACACTAAATAACTTAATCGCAAATTTGTACGAATTTCGAACGAAAAAACGAAGCCGGAAAACCCTAATTCTGTTTAGTTTCTGTCGAACTTAAAATGAAGTCCTAAAATTTTTCTGGAGTGTTCAGAGAGCTAGAAAGGAGTCCAGGAGAACACCCAAGAAATTCGAGCCCATGAATCGGCAACTCGGCCGCGGAAGCGCGGCGGATCGGTGGGATCTGCCGCGCATCCGCGGCGCTTTGGCCGAGTCATGGACTCGTCTTTCTTGTGTGGGTCCCCTGTGACATTTGGGGTTTTCTGGAATATTTAATTATTGCTCAGGTTACTGTTTAACAGAGCAGATTTTGGAGCAATATTGAAGTTGTTTATTCGATCGAAAAATACAGTATTTGCGTATTGGATTATATCTGTGATTGTTTGATGTGTTCGTAAACCTCCCCCAACTGCTAGTATGTCGGTTGGCAGGGGGTTGCACATTTCTGAAATGGTTATATCTGTTTGTGCATATAAACTGTATTGGACTGTTGTGGTGTATAGCCGGGGTTAGCAATGGTTTATTGATTTATTCATTTGTTGTAAATGTAATTTGTTGTAATATTATTTTCGCGGGGCACTTCCAGGTTGCGGTTGTAGCCACCGTTGTATTATTTCATTTTACTGTTTTTGCTCCTAGGACTGACCCAAGGTGGGGTACACAAACTGCCGGGTGGGTAGTTTGCCGTACCCGTAGGGGTCGAGGGTGGGGTAAACGGCTATTCATCACAACTGTGTAATCTGTCTTTTCTTGCAGGCTCAAAAGAAATACAGATTGCTTGCAAATCCAATATTGTTTATCTGTGTTCTGGAATGAATATCATTGCGTCAGACGAATGTAAAATATCTATATTTATTATAGCTATTTAGACGTCACTTATGTTTTACACCCGCGCTAGCCCAGCCCCCGCTCTGTCGTTAGTTAAGTAACCTAACGGGTGATGACGGGACCCCGTGGCGAATGCGGATGGCATAAGAGGACGTTATATTTTCGTTGTTTTCTGCAATGATAGGTTAATGATGGGACGCATTATCTATAATGCAAAGTAAAACAAACCAAAGTTTAAATCGTTGGAACAATTTAAAAGAAACCACTCGGTTATTTTAAAACAGATATTTTTAAATGCGGAGATTTAACCACTCCTTTTAAAAGCTATCAGGTTCCTTCGGTTATATCAAGTTCACTACGTTCACGGTTTCGCCAAAACCATTCGCAGCCCTCCGTCATTTCATCTGGGTATTCAGTAGTATTCAAGCTATGTATTTTGACCTAACGCCAAGGCATAGTGTTTGGTAGCTGCTGGATATTCATTTGTTGCATAGATAGATGAGTTAGTTTGGGACAGTCGTATTATCATTTTGGCCGAACGTCAAGGATATATACGGATGGGTTCAAACTGACAGGATAATGATGGGTAGAACTTGACATGTGACTTATGACATTTTGACCTAACGCCAAGGTCATAAGAGCATGGGGCAAAAACTTATATCGGGAATTTCTAAAGAAACTGAAATTTGCAAAGAGATGCATACCATTTGGAGTTTGATGAATGTTGGTAGGATTCCTTCAACATTATCATACGATGATATTTGGATCCCGATCCTACTGTGAGTATATGCTACTTATCAGGATATTCGTCACTTAACGATCAATGCTATAAACCTAGTAGGTGTCCAGAAAAGTGTCAGCGGGGTTACGCCCCCAGAGAAAAGAGGTTACTTAATTAAGGAACTTCGCGAAAGCGTTGGAAAACCTCCCTCGAAGTATCGACACCGGCCTGGCTGAACGGTTAAGCAAGTATTGTACGGTGAGAATAGTCTTGGCTAATTCTTCTTTTATGGTTTGAGGAAGGATTCGAGAAACAGTGGGAGCCATCCAGTTTAGATAAACTAAAAACCACTCTAAACTTGCAAGAGCATCATGCTAAAGAGTTTTCTTCTCTCTCTCCTAATTGCAGCGACCCTGAAAATGACTGGACTTAAGTTACTTTTAGAGAAAAATATACTGACGGGGCCAAACTATAAAGATTGGCTGCGGAATGTCAAGATGGCTTTGACCTATGACAAACTGGGGTACGTCCTCACCGCTACAGCACCTGCTGTCCTTGGTCCCAAATCCAGCAATGCGGATAAGGAAATCCGTAAAACCTGGGATTTAGATTGCGCGAGAGCCAAGTGCATCGTGCTTGCCTCGATGAACAATGAACATCAGAGGAGGCACGAGGATATGTCCCTAGATGGCATATTTCTCCATACAAAGGAACTTTATGGAGAGCAATCTCGTATAGCAAGATACGAGACCTCTAAGAAACTGTTTCGAGCGAGGTTGGCTGTCGGGTCATCAGTAGGTGAACATGTCCTACAGATGATCGGCTATATTGAAGAGCTCGCGGACCTTGGGACGACTTTGGATAATGAGCTCTATACAGATCTTGTTCTCCAGTCCCTTCCTCCCACCTACGCCCAGTTTATCCTCAACTTCAATCTTCAAGGAAAAGAAGTTGAACTTGCGGAACTCCTGAACATGTTAAGGAGTGCAGAGGGCACCTTGCAGAAGGCAAGGGAAACACCCGCTATGTTTGTTGGCAGTTCATCTTCTTCAGGGTCCAAGGCCAGGGCCAAAGGAAGGAAGAAGAAAGCCGCACCCAGACCTAGAGGAGGTGTTAGTAAGGTGGGAAAGAAGGGAAAGAAAAAGTTTACAGCACCGGTAGTTGGCCTGGATGAGTGCTTCCATTGTCACAGGAAAGGGCACTGGAAGAAGGATTGCAAGGCGTGGAACGCCAAGAACCAGGAACCGAAGCAAGCTGTGGCTTCGACTTCAGGTGTGTTTGTAATTGAGAATTGTCTGTCGATCAACTCTACTTCCTGGGTATTGGATACCGGGTCAGGATCTCATATTTGCAATTCATTGCAGGCACTGAGAAACCGTAGAGTGCTGAAGGAAGGTGATATGATCCTCAGGGTTGCTAATGGAGCTAGCGTGGGAGCTGCGTCCGTCGGGGATTATCACCTAGGATTGACGAGTGGACACATTTTGGTTTTACATAACTGTTATTTTGTACCCAGCTTAACGTGTAATATCATATCTGTTTCCTTGTTATCAAATAAAGGTTATGATTTCACGTTTGTAAGAGATGTTGTCAACATCCACCTTAATCATGGTTTGATTGGGTCAGGTACTCTAAATAACGGCATATATGTGTTAAACCAACTCCAAATTTTCAATGTCCAGAACACACTAAAAAGAAAGTCTCCAGATTTAAATAAAGCTTTCTTATGGCATTGTAGACTGGGTCACATCAATGAGAGAAGGTTGACTAAGTTGCATAGAGAAGGATATTTGGACACGTTCGAATATCAAACTTATGACACTTGTCAATCTTGTCTCAAAGGAAAGATGACAAAGACTCCATTCACTGGACAAGGAGTAAGAGCGAGCGAGCTCTTAGGACTCATACACAGCGATGTATGCGGTCCAATGTCTACACATGCAAGAGGTGGTTTTTCCTATTTCATTACTTTCACGGATGATTACTCAAGATACGGATTCATTTATCTGATGAAACATAAATCCGAGGCTTTTGAGAAATTCCAAGAGTATAAGAATGAAGTAGAAAACCAAACCGGCAAAAGTATAAAGACACTTAGATCTGATCGAGGTGGTGAATACTTGAGTGCCGAGTTCCTAGGTTACCTAAAAGAGAAAGGAATTCTCTCTCAGCTTACTCCTCCATACACTCCACAGCATAACGGTGTATCGGAGAGACGGAATCGAACCCTATTGGATATGGTACGATCCATGATGAGTAATACTGAGTTACCGCGATCTTTCTGGGGACATGCGCTAGAATCAGCGGCATATCTTTTGAACATGGTACCTACCAAGACTGTGCCTACCACTCCATATCAGATGTGGAGTGGGAAGAAACCCCATCTACAGTATATAAAGATTTGGGGATGTCCAGCTTTTGTTAAAAAGCAGCATGTGGACAAGCTCGAGGCACGATCAGTAAAGTGTTTGTTTGTGGGATATCCAAAACACTCCAGGGGATATCTTTTCTATTACGCAGAGGAACAGAAGGTATTTGTTTCTCGTAATGCCCATTTTCTAGAACATCAGTTTTTAGAAAAGGAATCAAGTGGGAGCGAAATAGAACTGGAAGAAATTCCAGAACCACAAACTGCTACTGAAAGTTTGGTAGAACCAGAGGTTCAAGAAGAACTGAACATTCCCGCACCCCTCCGCAGGAGTAGTAGGCCGTCTCGTCCGCCTGAGAGATACTACGGTTTTCTCATAGATGGGGATAGAGAGGATTGCATCATAGATGATGATGAACCTACTGACTTCAGGCAGGCCATCCAGAGCGGCGACTCGGTACGATGGCTAGATGCAATGCGGACCGAAATGGAGTCCATGTACACCAACAAAGTATGGACTTTGGACTTTGCTCCAGATGGGGTAAAACCCATAGGATGCAAATGGATCTTCAAGAAAAAGATTGGTGTAGATGGACAGGTAGAAACCTATAAGGCTAGACTTGTTGCAAAGGGTTTTCGTCAAAGACCTGGTTTGGACTATGACGAAACTTTTTCTCCAGTGGCTATGCTCAAATCCATTCGGGTCCTTCTTGCTATTGCTGCCTTCCATGATTATGAAATCTGGCAGATGGACGTAAAGACGGCTTTTCTGAATGGAAATTTAGAAGAGAGCGTCTATATGGATCAGCCAGAGGGTTTCAATCAGAGTGGGAGCAGCGGGAAAGTATGCAAGCTGCTTAAGTCCATTTATGGACTAAAGCAGGCATCGCGGAGTTGGAACATCTGTTTTGATGAGACAGTCAAAGAATATGACTTTATCAAAAATCCAGATGAACCGTGCATATATAGTAAAGTTGTGGCCAGAAGTGTCGTATTCCTCGTCTTGTACGTGGATGACATTCTATTGATAGGAAATGACATTCCTATGCTACAATCTGTCAAAGGATTCTTGTCACACAGGTTCTCCATGAAAGACCTGGGTGATGCCTCTTACATTCTGGGGATCCGGATCTATCGTGATAGATCCAAGAGGATGTTGGGACTTTCGCAGTCCAGGTATATCGACACTGTGCTGAAAAGATTCAGTATGGAAGATTCTAAGCGCGGTAATCTACCGGCTTGTCACGGAATCACCCTCTCCAAAGAGATGTCTTCCAAGACTGATTTGGAAAGGGAACGCATGTCTATTATACCCTACGCTTCTGCGGTAGGCTCTATAATGTATGCGATGTTGTGTACCAGACCAGATGTAGCTTACGCACTGAGCGTGGTAAGCCGGTATCAGTCAGACCCAGGGGAGAAACACTGGATAGCAGTAAAGAACATTCTCAAGTACCTGAGGAGGACTAAGGAGATGTTCTTGGTTTACGGCGGAAAAGACCTCAGGTTAGAGGCCTTTGCTGATTCCGGCTTCCAGAGTGATAAGGACGATTCCAAGTCCATGTCGGGTTATGTCTTTACCCTCAATGGAGGGGCGGTGTGCTGGAAGAGCTCCAAGCAGGACACCGTTGCTGACTCGACGATGGAAGCGGAGTATATAGCTGCTTGCGATGCCGCAAAAGAAGCAGTCTGGATGAAGAAGTTCCTAACAGAACTTCAGGTGGTTCCTACCATAGTTGATCCAATACCTCTGTATTGCGACAACAACGGAGCTATAGCTTTAGCGAAGGAACCAAGGTCCCATCAGAAGTCCAGACACATCTTGAGGCGGTATCACCTGATCAGGGAGATCATTGATCGTCAGGAGATCGAGGTTCGGAGAGTTGCTTCAGAAGAGAACATTGCTGATCCATTCACGAAGGCCCTTCCTCAGATTCAGTTCGAGAGGCTACTCGAGATCATTGGTCTACGATATGCCAGTACATGGCCCTAGTGCAAGTGGGAGATTGTTAGTGTTTATGCCCTAGAAGGCCATTACTGTATCATACTAGCTTGTATATTACTTAATGGAAGCTTGGGATATTCACATGTATATAACAGTCTTGCTAAACATGGTAGTATGCTACTTGGTTTTTCTATCTTAATATGTGAGTATACGTATTGATAGAGCTCTTAGGATCTTGCTTGTCTACCAGCGTTGTGATGGCAGTCACACTAGTGGGGGCTGGGTAGTCTACAAGCACATCCTTATTCAGGTCCCTGGTCGTTGGATTATCGAGACAGAGCATCGATACTCCGGAGTAGACTGGTGTGTACGCTTCTCATCCCAGTTGGGGAGATGGTCTGTCCCACAGCCGTCAGTACGTCGTACTGGAGATAGTATACAGGTGCTCGTTAGGTTACGGGTACACCGGACAGGACTCACAGGGAACTGTTGGTTGGTTTGATACCAGTCGTCAGTGAACAGTTCCCAGGTGACATGAGTACAGCGTAGTCCGCAGACTTGACACTGCTACTTCGCCTCGAGTGTGTCCCACTGTTCTTAGATTGCTACCCTACCACGGCTCTATGGAGTCGTGCAAACAGGTAGCAGTTGGGTGCAGTCCCGAGCACTTGGAGGCAGTGGCGGTTAGACAGGATTCGTCCCTCCCGGTATAGGGAGTAGATATCGTGCTGTGTCAGAGAGCCATTACGCAAAGTCCCTGGCCAGGGCAAGCGAGATTTGCTGGTAGGTTCCAGCAGTTTCTCAGGGTGTAATGGGCTTCACTCCGACACGACTTATACCGCTATTAGGGGACTGACGCTTGCCGCCCCCCTAGGCCCGATATGCGATAGTCATGGACGAACGGACCGGACTGTATGGAGATTGTCACATCAGACTCAGTAGGAGTTCGGATGGGTTTACTCATCGGCCTTCTTATCGACAACTACCTGGGGACCGTTACGTACAGCTAGTGCCGCTTGCGGTCTGTGGTTAAACCCACTGCCAGCGTAGTAGTCGAGTCTCTAGAGTCCCACACAGAGAGTTTCCTACTCCAGGCGAAACGATATAGAGGTTGCATGGTTTTGCGACAAAGGGTTCGGACGCATACGTGCGTTTACGCGCGTACGACTTTCGGACAGATTTTACCAGTCGGCTTTGGTTTAAGCCAGTTACTGGTATCCGGTTATTGGATTTTTACAGTCTAAAGTTTTTCCGTATTTTTACGGATCGGAGGGGCGTTCTCGTAATTACTCGAGAAGCTTCTAGAAGATGTGACTAAGGAGGTTTCTTTTGGACAAGAGAGTGAGTCATAGTGGTGATTCATTCACTTCATTAATGCACATTTATTGCTTAATGACTCATGTTAATGAATCATCACAAGATATTTTGTGAAGCATGCTTATTCATTTCCATTATTGATTATTTGATAAAAAGAATGCTTCATAATATTATGATACACTCTCTCTCTTCTCTCATTATCTTATCACACATTCTCTCTCCTCAAGCTCTCATCTTCAAACCCTAATCCTTAATCCTCATGTGTTGAGATCAAAGGATTAGTTAGACTAAACAATCCATAACCTTCACTCTTTATCATCCTATCATCTTTGATTAGCAATCAAAGTTGATTAGTTACCTCAAGTTAGAGGTTTAGCTTGGAGTTTCGCTCTCGGGTGGATCGTCTACTACCTAGAGAAGGCCGAGGAGAACAAAGGAGAACGTAAAGAAGAAGGACCGGTTTCATTAGGTATAATCCCTAATCTCTTATGAAAAGAAACTCATAGAATACGGTTTTTTAGAGTTTAGCTTCGATTCAAGCGGTTAGTCGATGTTCGTTGTTTAAACTTGATAGTTTTTGAAAATTCCGCCTCCCCATAAGTACTGGGGTGTACTACATCGACTTACAGAAGAAACACCAACGGAAGAATGGGCTAAGCCCCTGGATTTGGAGATGAACTCCTGAATAGGAATTGGGTGTGGATTTGGAGTTAAATGCCAAAAGATCTGGATTAAGAGTTAAACTCTTTTGAGAATTTGAGTCTTGGAGTTGAATTTCTCAAAAATCTTCGGAGATGATCAAAGGGGACCCCTTTCTTCTCCTTTGAGCCTTGGATCCTCCCAAAGTGGGATTTTTGGAGGTGGGTCTTCTTGCTCCTCCTCTCTTTTTTACTGGGTCTTGAAGAAAAAGGGAGGTGAGATAAAAAATCTCCCTTTTAGGAATTTGATGGGAGATCCGGACTCCCCTTCGAGCGTTTTATGGTAAAAAACTATTCTTTTTTGGGAAAAGAAGAGTTAAACTCGTGATTTAATTTAAAAAAAGGATGAAGGTTTGGAACCGAGAAGGAGGCACAAAACCCTAATTTTTAAGAGGAATGAACATTCTGTTCATTTCATCATGATGTTTTCCTTTTATAGGCTACACAATTTTACATATAGCCCCTTGGGATTTACAAAATGGCATTTTGCCTATCCATTTTACATTCATGCATGAAAACTATATCAAACTTATTTATTACATAATTTTCGTCTTGGTATGGGGTGGCAGCCTCTTTATTTTTGGGCTCGACTTGGACATTGGCCCACTTGACTTGGATTCGGGTTTGGGCCCAGGCCCACTTTTCAGGTCTTGACTTTGACTTATTCACCTCGACCTTATGGTGTAATTTTTGACCATAACACCTAGCGTAGGTGGACAGTGAATAAACACTTTTTCACCCGAAGTAATGATTGCGTCTATTTCACCTTTCCTAACAAATCGTTACACATAATGATCTTGAACTAGTCCTGGGGACTTAGAACGTATTGTCGATGAAAATTTGTATAAGGAGATCCGGGAGATCTTCCAACAGGTTTCAAAGCCAAGGGGACTCGAATCGACTCAAAGAGTCCATTTATGGCTTCAAGCACTTATCCAAGCAGTTGTTGGTTCGATGTCATCAATCTATATTGGATATGGACTGACGATGATTGAATGCGACAACTGTAAGTTTAGAGATCTTATTGTGAACGATGTTGTGATGACCAAAAGTTACTTAGAGACAATGAATACCACTTGGAGTGGTTGTTTCTTGCTATAGAGGACAGTGAGATGTTGAGTTTGTACTAGCGATTTGGATTCATGAGTAGCCATTCCAAGAGCATCCTATGTTTGTCTTCAGAGACTCACATGAGGAATGTTTTAAAACGGTTCAACTCGTACGATCACTCTCCAATTGATTACTCCAATCACTAATGGACATGTTTTTTTAGCTTTTGATCTTTGTTATAAGACTCTTAGCAAAGAGAGACAGATTTTGTGGGTTCTAATTTGTATGGTCAGTAATCAAATGTATGTATGGTTTGTACTTGACCAGACATATAACCCTTGCCAATTGGACTTAATATTAGGGTTTTCTTGTTGGGATGTGTAACAACCTTAAATTTTCTGTACGATTTTTTTTTCAAAATACAAAAAGGAGTACCTAAGCTTGAGCACAAGCTATAAATTTGATTTGCTTTTGAACAGCAAGAAAGCACTTGTAGCTCATTGGTAAAGCCTTGCACTGCTGTGACGTAGCCCCTGTAATCGAATCCCCCCAGCCACATATTATTTTTATTAAATTTTCTTTTAACCTTTTAGAAGCCCAATGGTTCACACGTGCACTACACGTAAAATGAAGAGACACGGAATAAACAAACACGTGCACTAGGGTATATGAGATGACAGAAACACGTAGAAAGAATCCCAGCCCCAAATCCACCAACTCGACCGGCGAGATTGGCTCAAAAACCGGTACCACCGGTCCCCCCGTCGGGAATGGTCCAAATTTTTGCCCCTGGCACCGTTTGGCCTACCCCACTTCCCCCATATTGTTTGATTTTTTTGCACAAACAGAAGGATTAAAATCACATATTTAATCCCTTTTAAATGCATTTTAATTCTCAAATTCATACCCCAAATCCTAATCCTACCCTATAAATACAACTCTACCCTTTAGCACTCCTCATTCTGAAATCAGGTGCCAAAACTCTCAAAAATTTTCAAGGAATACCGCTATGCAAAGCAAAAACTAGAGCTACCATTTTTGAAAATATGATTCTACAATATCTTTTAGGTTTCTTTTCTTTTCATTAATCTTATTAATGAATCTCTATCATTTATGCTTCCTAAGTATCATAGAAGAAACGAAAATACAACGTACGCTTATGCCATCCGCATTCGCCACAGTGTCCCGTTATGCACCGTTGTATTACTTAACTAACGGCATAGCAGGGCGGGACTAGCGCAGGTGCAAAACATAAGCAACATTTATTATATATCATATATACAATAATAAAGCATTCGTCTCACGCATATAAAGTGATCACATCACAAAATATCAGCAGCAGAAGATAATATATGAAATATTGGATATACTAGGAATTCTGTGTTTTATTTTAAGCTAGTATAAAACACAGATTCCACGGTCACGATGAATACACAAACCCACATCTCTAGACCCCTACGAGAGCAGCAAGCAACCCTACCAATTCTAGAGTTAGGAGACCCGGACTCAACTCCTCGAGATGGTCTCCCACTGGACTCTAGAACCCGGTTACTTATGCTCCGCTCTTTGGGTCTATCCTAATGCGGAAAAGTAAATAATATACAACAATGGTGACATCATCCTCAACCCGGAAGTGCCCCAATAAAAGAATATTATATACAATGAATTTTACATGAATGAAACTAAAACTCATCTCACATAAAACTTCCGGCTATTCAAAACACGACGATTCAATATAACATGTCCCAGCAACACATAACATTACATGTCATCAACGTAAGTAAATATGCATATCACAATTGTCGTTGACATATAGCAACAAAAACGGTGATACACCACATATTACACTTACGGTCGCAGAAAAGAAAATGTCAAACTACAACATTTGGAAACCACAATCACCTTAGACATCATAAACCCAAAATATCACATACTTTGGATTTCATGCCTAACTATATGAATTCCACATATTATATCACATTCTAGAAAAAGCTAGACGACGTTAAACATTCCGATCGAATCAACAAACACACAAAATTTCCCAAAAAGCTCAACACTTGAGCGCAGTTTAAAAATACTCATCACATGCCACAGTACCAATGGACCAACCGTAGAAGGGCCAACCCTTGCCTCACCTATGGCGCCGCGGAACTACCGCAAACCCTAGGTTTTGGCGGCGGTTCTTATGGTCATAGAATTGAGTCAAGGTTTTGTTCTTCTAGAGGGTCCACCGCATTACTTGCATGATATTTGAATGTTCTTTAACTCGGAAAAAATCCAACTCTTGGAAAATGTTCCGTCGAGGGTTAAAGTGGGTATTTGATATCCGTTCGAACTTTTTAACACCGTCTAAATAACCTGAAAAACTATTAGAATTACGACTACGAAATACTCAGAATTTCCTTTGCAGAAAGTTAACATCATATGCAAATTTAGCAAAAACAAACAGCACCTGAAACACCAAAACCCAGAGCCTGGAACACAAAAAAAAAGTTTGAAGCCAAAATACCTGGAAAGGCCCGGCCTGCTCGGTTTTTGAGCTCATGTGCTCGGCCAAAAACTGGCCAAGTGGGTTCAAATTTCTTCTGTGCTCATGTAATATCACATATAACATTTTGCAGTTGTTTAAAAAAAATTTTGACGACTTTAAAATTTCGACAGAAACTATATTTGTGTATCGGGTGTTTCAGAGTTGTTTCGGTTTCGTAATTCTACATACATCGTCTAATTCTCTAGCTTGGCTCTGATACCACTGTAGGATTGCTTGGAACTACAACAAGGTTTCGGGAGGTATCGTACATGCGATTTTCAAAAATTTATCGTACAAAACAATCCTAACCCTAGAATCTTAACTAAAGATTTAGACAATACAATGTGTAAACTACTTTACATCTAAATGAGTAGGGATTACAACCTTTATAGTCCTGTCCTTCACTTCTTTAGCTCCTTGTAGTAGTCCCTTCACTCTAAGTAGTGATCTTGCGGACTCTTGAACGGCTCCACAAGAAGAAAGCAACGAGCTTGCACGAAGTCTTCGAGGCCGAAGATGATCTACGTCGAGGAGTCACTAACCTAAGCTATCTTTTCACTATTGTGGGATTGGTGAAGCTAACACCCTATACTAAAGTGCTAATCTAGTAGAGGATGATGAAGTAGTATTTTTGCTCACTTTAGAATTAATTTTCTCACTAATTTTAAGCTCCTCTCAAAAACCTAGAGTTCTCTCTCTTGAGCTTGAGGAAGAAGAAGCAAATAATGGATGAAAGAGTGAATGGCAACCATGGGTGAGAAAATATCTAATATATCTCATGTAGAGACTTAACCATGAGTTTAGATAATGGTTGGGTTAACAAATATCTAGTATAAGACAAAACTAGTGGACTAGTCAATAGAACTCTAAGCTTCTACAAGCTTCATGCCATGTGACCATTATCCAACTAATAATTGATTTACACTAAATAAATAAACCCTCCATTATCATTATCATGGTGTAAGTCTCATACACCCATGTTGCATGTATCATCAACCATGACACATAAATAAAACACAATTAATATATATCACATATATATTAAGTGTGCACATATGAGAAAAGAAAATGCTTAAGTGAGCTAATATTAGTTAATGTAAATTAATATATCAAATATATAATTATACATTAAATCATTAAATCAACTCTTGATTTAATAATCCGGCTATATCTCATATGGCAGACTAATATTATTTGTATCAACTTATCGAATCAACACTTGATTCGATAACCCGGTTATATCTCTCATATAACCGACTGATACAGTATCGACTTATCGAATCAACACTTGATTCGATGACCCGGCTATATCTCATATAACCGATCGATACCTTATATCACAGGAATAGAATACGGTATCATATGTTGGAGATAGTGCCCTCATAGTCAATTATTGGATCGCAGGTACCTGATTGCAATGATTGCGGAGGACCTATCCCGGTAGCGCAGTCTTACTCGAGATGATAGTATGCTATCTGGTTTGCCTTTATCAGTCGTGTACATGTTCAGGTGACTGATTGCATGTTACACTTTGATAGAGCCCTTAGGATCTTGCTTTACTACCAACAGTATGATGGCGATCATATACGTGAGAGTTGGGTAGTTTATATGCATATCCTTAATTGTGGTCCCTAGTCGTGGGAGTTTCGAGACAGGGCATCGATACTCCGGAGTAGACTAGTGTGTACAGTCGAGACCCCGACGAGGGGCGGTGGCCGGTCTCACAAGCCACTGGTGTTAGTTGGATCACCTAAGATGTATACAGGTGCTCATTGGGTTATGAGTACACCGGACAGGACTCGCCGGGAATCTGCTAGTTAGTATTATACCTATCGTCGGATAGCAGTTCCCTGGTGACATGTGTACAGGTTAGTTCATCGACCTGAGGTCGTCATTTGTCTCGTGTGAGTTCCCACTGTGCTTTGATTTCTACCCTACCACGGCTCAAAGGAGTCGTGCAAACAGGTAGCTTTTGGGTACAGTCCCGAGCCATATGGAGGCACGTGAGCGGATCGGCAGGGGATTCGTCTCTCCCGGTATTGGGGGCGAGGTCGTGCAGTGTCTAGGAGAGCCATTACACAAAGTCCATGGCCATGGCAGGAGATTTACTGGTAGGTACTCCAGTAGTATCTCAGGGTGTGATTGGGCTTCACTCCGACACGACTTATACTGCTATTGGGGGTCTGACGTTACTAGCCCCCTAGGCGGATATGCGATACTCATTGACGAACGGACCGGACTGTATATACATTGTCACTGTTAGGCTCAGTAGGGTATTCGGAGGAGTTCGCTCATCGGTCTCCCTTGAGTTCGCTCCTCGGTCTTCCTTGAGGTCAGTCCATAGGCAGCCGTTACGCATAGCTAGTGCCGCTGACGGTTTGTGGTTAAACCCACTGCCAGGGTGCTGACGAGTCATTAGAGTCCCCCACAGACAGTTTCCTAAGTTCGGGCGAAACGTTGTAGAGGCCGTATGGTTTTATGGCAGGGTTCGGAAAATGCACGTGCGTTTACGCACGTGTCAGTTTTCGGGCAGATGATACTGGTCGGCTTTGGTTTAAGCCGGATCCGAGTATTATATTGAGTAGGTATAATATCTTTGTCTCAGTTGCATTTGTATTCGGTCGTAATACAAATGCGGGTATATTTATATTGTTTCGGGGTTATCCTGAAAGTCGTTTCAGGATCACTTTTGGAAGTTGCCAGTTTCCAGTTTTCTATCAGCCGTCTTTTAACATTCGGTTAAAGACGGATTTATCTTTTCTTCAGATATGGTGATTCGTACTTCTAGAAGGTTCTAGAAGGTTCTAGAATTTGTGACAAGGCTAAGTGACTCATGCTTTGATTTCATTAACTTCTTGTTTTGCTTAAGATCTTTATGCAAGATATTTAGTTTGTGTTCACATATGATATTTATCCTATGGTCACCCTCCTCTCCTACGGTCACCTCCCTCCATCATATAAAGAGGCCGGCCTTCTCTCTCCTCCTCACTCTCACTTGATGTTTCATTTTAGAGAGAAAAGATTATGATAGGTTTTATCGGTGTATGGAATTTTACAGTCCATTTCATTCCATCACCCGATTCCTTCGGCAACTTCATTAACCGATCGTCCACGGATTTGGACGAAGTGAGACAAAGTCATCTACTCATTCTCTACATCAATCTTGGTCGTCTCTTTTAGCAAACTTGACGATCGAGTTGCCTCGAGTCAGAGGCGGGAGCCCGTTTAAAGAACCGATCATGTGGTGCCACCTCGACGAGGAGATCGGAGATCGACGAGATCGGAGCAGCCGCAACGGAGCGTGGGATGATGGTTGAAGAACGAAGGACTCGGATCGTTCGGTATAACCATTCTACACTCTTTACAGTTTGTTAGTTTAGCAATAATGGCAGATCCGGGTTAAAGTATACGATAGCACCAGTTAAAAAGTTTTTGTTCCGCATTTGGCGTCTGTAGACTGCCGGGGTGCTAGCGTAGACTTACAGTGGTATCAGAGCCTCACCATTTTGCTATGCTAACTTGTGCTAACGCGTTTAAAACTTCGATCGAACCGAAAAACAAAAATTGCAAAATTCCTACCTGACAGTTTCTGTTAAATTTAAACGGTCTCAAAAATTATTTCTGGATGTCTTAAAAATCTGTGCAGGAAATTTTAAGAGCCACGATAAAATTTGGGGTCGTGACTCCTCCAAGCTGCCACGGAAAGGCGGCCAAACCCATGGTTTGGCCGCGCTTCCGCGGCCACGTGGGGAGCACGTGCTCCCAAATTTGGTCAGTGGGTTCTGTGATGGATTTTGGGGTTTTTGGTAAATATAGTTTTGGCCCAGATTTTGTTACTGTTCACCAGTAAGCAGTGGGGCCCACTTTTTGAAATTTGGTCTTTGGTCGATCGAAATTTAAACACGTTAGTTTACAGTGCTTACATTATATCTCCGACCGGGAATGTCATTTGATCGGTAAACCGCGTCTGATTGCTATAGTTCTTTTAGACGGGTTTGCGAACGTGACATTCGCGTTGATGTTCTGTGTTGTGCTGTGATGTTGCGGATTTGTCGTGGTGGATAGCAGTGTGCAATGGTAGTACAGTTTGTGTTTATTTGTACATTTGATATTGCGGGGCGAGCGTCCAACTTGTGGACTGCCGTCACTGTCTGTTGTATAATATTCTTTTGGGGCACGACCAGGTTGCGGTCAATGTACCTATTGTACTATTTTTCATTACTGTACTAGGTTTTGCCCCGCGACGGAGTGCACGGAAAGCCGGGTTCTGGAGGGCAACGGCTCCGCATCTCATGGCTTTGAGAGGCAGAGGGGTCCCACTCTAGAATTGGCAGACTATTCGCCGCACTCGCAGGGGGTACAGGTTGACCCAAGGAGGGGTGCTCAATTTACCGGATTCCGTGAAGTGCCGGGTGTTCCATTCACTATGCTGTGGGGACTACCTCGCTTCAGGTTTTGGCGGGTAACTTGCCGCACCCATAGGGGTCTAGGTTTCATTGCACAGGCTATCCACACGACAGGGGAACGTCGAGTTTCAGCAGCGGCTCTGTGAAACTCGGGGATCCCAGATTATCTGTATTGTTCTGTGATGCTTATTACTTTTCTGTAATGTTGCATATTATCACGCCTAGAGCGATTATTGTATATTGGTTTATATACTATTAGATGTTGTATATGTTTTACACCCGCGCTAGTCCAGTCCCCGCTCTGTCGTTAGTTAAGTAACCTAACAGGTGATGACGGGACCCAGTGACGAATGCGGATGGCATATACGTACATTTTATTTTCGTTCTTTTCTGGTGTGATTGAATGATGGGACTGCGTTGATTCTGATCAATGCACAGTAAAACAAACCTGTTTGAGTTGTTGGAACAATTTTAAAAAGTGTTATTGCAAAGACGTTTCCTTTTGTTATGCATAGCGGTATTCAGTGGAATATCCAGCACCTCATTCGACGAGGCAAGGGCCGATATCCCTTCACCGGGACCGACCCCTTGGACAGAAGTTTTCGTCAGAGTAATAACTTCACTATAGTCGATTACATGTTGCTTTGCATAGCGGTATTCAGTGGAATATCCTGCACCTCATTCCACGAGGAAAGAGCCGAGATCCCTTTACCGGGAGTGACCTCTTTAGCAAAAGTTTTTCGCCACTATATTTTAAAAAAGCTATCAGGTTCCTTCAGCGATATCAAGTTCACTACGCTAAAGGTTTTTCGCCAAAAACCAGCCGTAGCCCTCCGTCACTTCTTTTGAGTATTCAGTAGTATTCAAGCTACGTATTTTGACCAACGCCAAGGCATAGTGTTTGGTAGCTGCTGGGTATTCAATTGTTGCATAGATAGATGAGTTAGTTTGGGACAGTCGTTCTGCCATTTTGGCCAATGTCAAGGGCATGTGCGGGTGGGTTCAAATTGACAAGATAGTGACGGGTAGAACTTGGCATGTGACTTATGACATTTTGACCAACGCCAAGGTTATAAGAGCATGGGGCAAAAACAATATCAGGAGTTTCTAAAGAAACTGAAACTTGCCGAGTATGCGCATACCTTCTGGAGTATGAGTAACGTGGATGCATTCCATCACGTTATCATGCGATGAGAGTTGGATCCTGATTCCCACTAATGAGTTGGTTTACTCTTCGGGTGATCCCGATTGATTCTTCTTTAGGTTTGGAGGAGAATTTGACAGGACAGTGGGAGGTTTCCGGATTAGATAAAATGATGACCATTCTGATCTAGGTTAGAGTGCACGCAGAGTGTTTCTTTTCTCTCTCTCTCTTTGGCAGCGACCTTTGACCGACCCTAGACTTTGACTCAGTGACCAGGTTGACCGAACCTTCTTAAAATACTGGCTTTTGGATTGTCTGAGTTACATAAGTCATTGCCACTCCTTCTTTTACCCTTTGGATTTCTCAGAACACCCGTATTACTACGGATATACACTTCCATTGGATAGAGCCATCGTATGGTTATATACGAACTCGAAGGGACTTCTTCGAGGATGGATCCAGGTTCAGGAGAAATAGAATTGGTTTATTCAGTTGTCTTTTATTATCACCTTCTCTCAGGTTGCGAGAGCTCCTTGGTTTAGGAGAGTACACCTATTACGCTTATTGGATAGTCTTATTCCAAACCATAGGCTGGTGCCGAAAGGTAGGGAATGAAGAAAACCAATTAGCCTAAGTAGGGTGTGCAGAAGGTAATATGTAAAGACAAAATAAAGGGATTAGAAAGAGGGCAAAGTAAATTGCGACTGATATCATTCACGACCAAAACCGCGTACTTCATCGCCGCTCCTATTTCACCTTTAAAAAGAATAAGGTATTATTCAGTTGTCTTTTATCGTCACCTTCTCTCGAGATGCGAGTACTCCTTGGTTTAGGAGGGTACACCTATTATGCTTACTGGATAGTCTTCTTCCAAACCATAGACTGGTGCCGAACGGTAGGGAAGGAAGAAAACCATTTAGTATAACGATGGTGTACAGAAGGTAACGACTAAAGACAAATAAAGGGATTTGGAGAGATGGTAATAAAATATACGGTTGAAGTCATGAATTGGATTATGGAAGAGGCATTGCTATGAATACCAGGATACCCCTACGAAACATTTTCATGTTTCAGTGCATTGTTAAAAGAAAAACTGTTTTCCCGATTAGACACTTACTCCAAGGGTATGTATTTACCAGGTTTCATTCTCATATCTGTATGGTTTTACAGATGATGAGTGGGAGTAAGATATTGGGAATTAGGTGATCATCCTCATTATATCGGAATTCGTTGAAATTGGTGATATTTGAGGAAATCGCCAGGGTACAGTTTTCCACCTACAACGCACAGGTTTTGAGTTGTTCAACTCAGCGGACTTATACAGAGTATTGTATGTTGTCCAAGTGTCCATCAGGACAAAGGGGTAGGTCCTCGTACTATGTTCTGTTTACTTATCACTTCTCTAGTATTTAGACGAGTGTTTCGTAGAAATACAAGGTCTAAGTTTTGAGAAGTTGTGGGTATAAGAATAAAGTAGAGAACCAGGTGTCACAAGTATCGGGATTCTTCAAAGAGATCGAAGATGTAGATTCTTGTGATTGGTATTCAGATGATAGTGATGGTTTTGAGAAACGTGTTTCTCTTTCAGATTACTCATAATTGGATGGATTCCTAAGTTGAGTAATGCTGATTAGCCTCTTTCCATTAAGTTGATATGCACTGGAGACAGATGCATGGATTGAATCTTGGTTCCAATTAAATAAGTGCCAAAGTTTCTATATTGGATATAGAATAGTTCGTACCTTAAAAGAAATTAAGGTACGGGGAGTTGTCCAGCTTATGATTAAAACCAGACACTGGATAACTCAGGGCACGTTTCTGTAATGGCTGTTTGTGGGTTGACCCTGGCTATGACGAGGGTTGATATTCTACCATTAAGAAGATCAATAGTGATATTGTTCTTGACTCGCCACAGTTTTAGTAAAATGGATTTTTTTTCAGAAAACAGTAGTGGGAGTATGGTAGAACTGGAAGTGATTCCAGAACCGCGAACGATTACGGAAAATTTAATAGGACCTATACATTCAATCAGGTTTGACATTCCAATAGCCACTCCGCAGGTATGGTAGGTAACCTCAGACATCCGAGAGGTACTTCGGTAGGCTCAAGGACGGTGACAGGGAGGTTCTTATCTACCAAGACTTGACACTACTGTTGTTCCAGGATATGAGACCCGGTAGGAGGGTTGTCGTAGTCAGTGGGAGCAGCGGAAGAATAGTGGGCAAGATGCTTATATCTATTTATAGACTTGAGCAGTTATAGCGGAGATAGATCATCTAATTTTGATGTGACAGTCATGGGTTTGACTTCAATCAGAATAAGGGATGGATCAGTTAAGAAGGTAGTAGGGTGTGATGTCATGGTATCTGGATGACATACACAGAGTAGGAAGTAAAATTCCTATACTACGATCGGTTGTACTGTGGTCGTCACACAGTTGTTTCTCCAGACAGGATATGGATATAATATTTGACATTTTGGTTTCTAGATCTATGGTTTTAGATCTGGATTTGGGTAGTTTCCCAATGTGGGTACTTTGACAGATATTCTAATGGTTTTTGGAATAGTTGACTCCTAGCATGGTGGTGTACCTGCAGGTGATGGAGTCACCCTCTCTAAAGGTGTCTTACAGACTAAAGGGGAGAGGGAAGTGCATGATTGGCAGATCACTTGCTTAGGCAATTGAGTCAATCATGAGATGTCAAGTACCACACCAAATGTTGGTTTTGCACTAGATGCAATAAGTATGTATTAATCCAATCCTGGAGAAACATATGGAAGCAGTTATAGAACATAAGTACATGTTCTACGGATTTGATGACGGCAGCCTCCTTCGGGAGACGATTATCATTCCAGGCTTCAAAGGTGACATGGTTGACAGAGTGATTGTCAGAGTTATAGTTTTTCCCTCTGACAAAGAGGGACAGTATTATGGACAGGTGGTCCAAAAGGATACTGTGGGAAGCAAGGTGCCCGATACTGATTAGGTTCAGTAATCGATTCAGTCTAAGAAGTTTGGATATGGAGTTCATTTATGAACTAAGGTCCCATCAGATATCCAGACATGTTCTAAGACAGGCATTACTCAATTCGGGAGATGGTTTTCTCCGCGAACTTGAGATTAAGAGAGATATAGAAAGAAACTTCTAGGCGGATCCACTCACTGAGGCTATTTCTCGAACACAATAGTTTTACAAACGGGCTTTGCGAAACTGATTAGTAGAGGAGTTGGATGTTCGGTTTCACACGGGCTGTGAGTAGTTGACATCGCAATATTAGCCTTGAGTGCAAGTGGGAGATTGTTGGAGATAGTGCCCTCATAGTCAATTATTGGATCGCAGGTACGTGATTGCAATGATTGCGGAGGACCTATCCCGGTAGCGCAGTCTTACTCGAGATGATAGTATGCTATCTGGTTTGCCTTTATCAGTCGTGTACATGTTCAGGTGACTGATTGCATGTTACACTTTGATAGAGCCCTTAGGATCTTGCTTTACTACCAACAGTATGATGGCGATCATATACGTGAGAGTTGGGTAGTTTATATGCATATCCTTAATTGTGGTCCCTAGTCGTGGGAGTTTCGAGACATGGCATCGATACTCCGGAGTAGACTAGTGTGTACAGTCGAGACCCCGACGAGGGGCGGTGGCCGGTCTCACAAGCCACTGGTGTTAGTTGGATCACCTAAGATGTATACAGGTGCTCATTGGGTTATGAGTACACCGGACAGGACTCGCCGGGAATCTGCTAGTTAGTATTATACCTATCGTCGGATAGCAGTTCCCTGGTGACATGTGTACAGGTTAGTTCATCGACCTGAGGTCGTCATTTGTCTCGTGTGAGTTCCCACTGTGCTTTGATTTCTACCCTACCACGGCTCAAAGGAGTCGTGCAAACAGGTAGCTTTTGGGTACAGTCCCGAGCCATATGGAGGCACGTGAGCGGATCGGCAGGGGATTCGTCTCTCCCGGTATTGGGGGCGAGGTCGTGCAGTGTCTAGGAGAGCCATTACACAAAGTCCATGGCCATGGCAGGAGATTTACTGGTAGGTACTCCAGTAGTATCTCAGGGTGTGATTGGGCTTCACTCCGACACGACTTATACTGCTATTGGGGGTCTGACGTTACTAGCCCCCTAGGCGGATATGCGATACTCATTGACGAACGGACCGGACTGTATATACATTGTCACTGTTAGGCTCAGTAGGGTATTCGGAGGAGTTCGCTCATCGGTCTCCCTTGAGTTCGCTCCTCGGCCTCCCTTGAGGTCAGTCCATGGGCAGCCGTTACGCATAGCTAGTGCCGCTGACGGTTTGTGGTTAAACCCACTGCCAGGGTGCTGACGAGTCATTAGAGTCCCCCACAGACAGTTTCCCAAGTTCGGGCGAAACGTTGTAGAGGCCGTATGGTTTTATGGCAGGGTTCGGAAAATGCACGTGCGTTTACGCACGTGTCAGTTTTCGGGCAGATGATACTGGTCGGCTTTGGTTTAAGCCGGATCCGAGTATTATATTGAGTAGGTATAATATCTTTGTCTCAGTTGCATTTGTATTCGGTCGTAATACAAATGCGGGTATATTTATATTGTTTCGGGGTTATCCTGAAAGTCGTTTCAGGATCACTTTTGGAAGTTGCCAGTTTCCAGTTTTCTATCAGCCGTCTTTTAACATTCGGTTAAAGACGGATTTATCTTTTCTTCAGATATGGTGAGTCGTACTTCTAGAAGGTTCTAGAATTTGTGACAAGGCTAAGTGACTCATGCTTTGATTTCATTAACTTCTTGTTTTGCTTAAGATCTTTATGCAAGATATTTAGTTTGTGTTCACATATGATATTTATCCTATGGTCACCCTCCTCTCCTACGGTCACCTCCCTCCATCATATAAAGAGGCCGGCCTTCTCTCTCCTCCTCACTCTCACTTGATGTTTCATTTTAGAGAGAAAAGATTATGATAGGTTTTATCGGTGTATGGAATTTCACAGTCCATTTCATTCCATCACCCGATTCCTTCGGCAACTTCATTAACCGATCGTCCACGGATTTGGACGAAGTGAGACAAAGTCATCTACTCATTCTCTACATCAATCTTGGTCGTCTCTTTTAGCAAACTTGACGATTGAGTTGCCTCGAGTCAGAGGCGGGAGCCCGTTTAAAGAACCGATCATGTGGTGCCACCTCGACGAGGAGATCGGAGATCGACGAGATCGGAGCAGCCGCAACGGAGCGTGGGATGATGGTTGAAGAACGAAGGACTCGGATCGTTCGGTATAACCATTCTACACTCTTTACAGTTTGTTAGTTTAGCAATAATGGCAGATCCGGGTTAAAGTATACGATAGCACCAGTTAAAAAGTTTTTGTTCCGCATTTGGCGTCTGTAGACTGCCGGGGTGCTAGCGTAGACTTACATCATATAATCATATTAATTTCGATTCCGCACATATCACATATGTGCTTCTATTTCGTTTTACCTGAGCCAGTGAAACTTCTGTGTAGGACTCTAAAGACTCGTCAATACACCAGCAGTAGGTGATGATCATATTAAACACCCACAAGCCGTCAGCGGTACTAGTTGGACGTAACGGCTACCCGGGTATTGAGCGATCAGAAGATCAGCAAGCAAGCCTGCTCTAACTCCTGTAAAGCCTGTCAGTAACACTACCATACGGTCTGGTCTTTTTGTCTGATATGTTGCATATCTATTCTAGGGGTGGTAAATGTCAGACCCCAGTAATCGATAAGTTGTGCCGATGTGAGGCTCATAACGGGTCGAGAAACTACTGATAACTCTTATCAGTAAATCTCCATAGTAGCCCTGGCCAGGGACTGTCGTTATGGCCAATCGAGCACAGCGCAAAATCAACCCCCAATACCGGGAGAGACGAATCCCCTCCTATCGCTCATTGCCTCCATGTGATTCGGGACTGTACCCAAAAGACACCGTTTTGCACGTTCACATGAACGTGGTAAGGTGGAAATCAAAGTACAGTGGGAATCACACAAGACTTTATGACGATCTTAGGTCTACAGACTAACCTGTACCAGTGTCACCAGAGAACTGCTATCTGACGATAGGTATAATACCAGCTAGGAGTTCTCGGTGAGTCCGTTCAGTGTACCCAGTCTCCACTGAGCACCCGTATACCGTCTTTGATGTCAAACACCAATGGATGTGGGATCATCCATCGCCCATTATATGGGTCAAGATGCGTATACGCTTGTCTACTCTGGAATATTGATGCCCTGTCTCGATACACCCTCGACTAGGAACAATTTTAGGGTGTACTTGCGGACTACTGTTGGCCCCACTAGTATGATCTCCATCATAGTCCTGGTAGTCAAGTACCCAACCTAAGGGCTTTATCAACATGTGAGAGCAAGACAGTATCACATATACAAATCAACATGATAAGACAAAGAGCAACCAGATAAAATACTATCATGTCGAGCAGGAAAGTCCTCTCTCTATATATCCAAGCATCCACTATAATATACATCACATACAATAATGACCTCTGGGGCATACATATAACTAACATCCCCCCACTTTCACTAAGGCCAGTTGCTGTAGTATCTTATACCGAACATCCCAAAGAGTCTCTCAAATTGTATCGGGGGTATGACATTTGTGAGTGGATCCGCCGTGCTGTCCTTCGTGTCAACTATCCTGACCTTGATCTCTCAGCGATCAACTATCTCCCGGATCAGGTGATACCGCCTCATAATATGCCTGGATCGCTGATGGGACCTGGATTCCTTGGCCAAAGCCACTGCTCCATTGTTATCGCAATACAAAGGTATTGGATGCTCAATGGATGGAACCACACCAAGTTCAGTTATGAACTTCTTCATCTAGACAGCCTCTTTGGCAGCATCGTTGGCAGCGATGTATTCAGCATCCATCGTCGAGTCTGCCACGGTTTCTTATTTGGAACTCTTCTAATAAACCGCCCCTCCATTGAGGGTAAAGACAAATCCCGAGACCGACTTATAGTTGTCCTTATCACTCTGGAAGCTTGAATCGGACTCCACTTGGAGTTCTCCGTTACCATACACCAAGAACATCTCTTTAGACCTTCTCAACTACTTGAGAATGTTCTTCACAGCTGTCCAGTGACTCTCTCATGGATCTGCTTGATACCTACTCACTACACTTAGTGAGTATGGTACATCGGGTCTGGTACATAACATCGCATATATGATAGAGCCTACTGCCGAAGCATAGGGTATCCCTTCCATGCGAGCTCTCTCCAAATCAGTCTTGGGAGACATCTCTTTGGAGAGAGTGAGTCATGTGATCGTGGGTAAGTTCCCACACTTGGATTTTTCCATACTAAACTTCTTTAGTATGGTGTCAATGTACCTAGACTGGGACAATCCCAGTATCCGTTTAGATCTATCTCTATAGATATTAATCCCCAAGATGTAGGAGGCATCACCTAGATCTTTCATTGAGAATCTTTGTGATAAGAAGAGCTTGACCGATTGCAGCATAGGAACATTATTTCATATCAAGAGTATGTCATGCATGTACAATACGAGGAAGTCAACCTTACTCTCTGCCACCTTCTTGTATATACAAGGTTCATCTACATTTTTGATGAAATCAAACTCTTTGAATACCACATCAAAACAGATGTTCCAACTCCGCGATACATGTTTTAACCCATAGATGGATTTAAGCCATTTGCATACCTTTCCGCTGCTCCCACTATCCATGAAGCCCTCTGGCTGAGTCATGTACACGCACTCTTCTAAATCACCATTTAGAAAGGTGGTATTAACATCCATTCGCCAGATTTCGTAGTCATGGTATGCAGCGATGGCAAGTAGGATTCGGAAGGACTTAAGCATAGCCACTGGAGTTTACCAGTGGACCAAGATAGTAGATCAATATGACACTGAGTTTACCATGCTTAGTAGGTATGATATGTCTCAATGTTAGATTTTATATCACATACTACATAGCTAATACAAGTCTGTAACAGGTTTGCGGCCCATTTCATACCGACTGCTGAGATTAGGGCTAGAAGATTTCAGCAAGGGTTGGATCAGGAGATCCAAGCTGCCTGTCATGACCCAATTTAGGAACGTGACCGACACATAAACCACGTGACGTCAACAGGCGTAACGCAATTTAAGTAAGCCGAAAACCCAGAAATCTAAACCATAAAAAGATGTAAGCGATAAAATATTGTTAAAACATTTAGAAATCTCAAGTAAAAATCTTAAAGTGTAAGTTTATTTTCTTAAAAATTTTGGCAGCACCTCCTTTGTAAAACTAGCCCCGAAACGAGTACAAACACAGGATATAAATAAAGCATTCCCAAACGGGAGTAAATCACGCCCAAAGGCGGAAACAACCACCACAAGAATATATACGACGCCGTAGCAAATAAATAGACAATAAAATGAAAAACAGCACAAAGAGATAAAACTACATAAGAAAGGCCGGCTCACACGAGCACGACACCCAGAGTCACAAAATATAAAATATCGGTCCTCACAAACTCGTCTCTAAGTCAATACATGAAAGTGGTAGATGGAAAGTACTAGATACAATGAGATATACAATGGATATAGTCGGATAACCATAAACCCACCTATAGCCAAAAAGCCTAACAGCCAACCGTAGCGGTATCCGCAGAAATAGATACAATAAGGAGCCCTGCCGCGACTACTCTGAGGATCAAGCCTGCAAAACGCTGTGGCACAACGGAAGTGAGTTGCCAACTCATGAATAGTAAGTAACATCATACAGATAATCGCAGGTATGCACGAACAGTGATAATCTATCACATTCAATCTCATAGAATAAGTATGACAATATGGATATGCAACAATCATGATCAAAGTACACCATCAGGGTACTACTACTACTACATGAAACAATGCATATCTAATAAATCCTGAGTGTGGGATAAAACATAACATCATCAATGAATCATCATCGTGGAAAATCCCGGTGTCCATCAACGACACCCCAAATCCCAATACCTCAGGCGCCGTCACTCTGATCGGCCCTTATATCCGTAAATCTCATAGAACCTGAGTGCCCAACATCGAAACTTGAAACATCATGAAAACCCGTGTCCAACATCGACACGTAAATCCACATAACTCGGGCTCCGTCAGTCCGGATCGGCCCATATCCATCTCACGACTCCAGTCGGTATCCTCCAGATAACCGCCGGGTTCAAACTATCACCAGTAGGTAGGAGTCTCTTTGCTAGACTCATCGTCTACTGCACAACATAGCTTTCTTGCCTCGGGGTACCATACCGGGTCCACCATGAACCCGCAAATGGATCATCCATCTTCTCGAATCGGGTTTCTAACACAAATCTCAGAACCGAAAAAACTCATGGTGGACGTATCGAAATATCATATCAAGAGAAACCGGGTTTTCAAAACAATGCATACTTTCTTGAATTATCACCACGGTTCTCAAATCCATAAATCACATGAAATCCGTATCTCAATGCGTAAATCCATGAAATATGATGTATGCAATATAGAACAGTAATATAAGCATATCAAGGGAAAACCGCTCTTTTAAATGAATCAAGTTTTTAATAATATCATGGGGTTCCCACATTCTCCAAATCAAATGCAACATCATATAAAGGTGTATATGTAGCTATAGCAATGTATGTGTGTATACATATGGGTATGTATGCATGATGCATTTCATATGCGCAATAGAACAAGAATCAACGTCTCAATATCAATAATGAATACAATACCACATAAGTGTATATGTTGTGCGTGTTATGGAAATTACCAACGGTGTGTGTGTAGCATACAATTTAGTGCTCATGCAATATGAACCTTTAGTAATGGTGCAGTGTCCAATAGGCACTAAGTCAATGCGCAACAAGTAATGGTATGCAATGATGCTCATGCACAATCAACTCATATGCATATAACATGTAGCCATAACATCATATCTAGCCCTCGACGCTTAACGCCATACGGGCGATTTCCCCGTAGATGTTAAATCTACCCACCGATGATCTCGAGCTAGGTAAATCCAACCACCTGCTTTCCTTCCTTTGTAGCGTCTGAAGTCCCTGCACTCGCTCCTTATATCACACAAAACATAACAAGTGCAACTTAGAAACCGACCAATAATACATACAAACTACATTTAGATCGATGCACTGACTCCAACAAACTCTCAAGTGTTCGCTTAGTGGCTAACGTGTGTAGCGACATTCTAAATTAAACCTAAGTGCAGCAAGCTACACCAAGAACGTGAACCATGTTAGATACCGTAACGCGCGTAGTCGAAACACTAGAAATCAGCAATGTGTCCCCAGATTTTTCCTACAGTCAACACAGAAAAATCAAGCAATACCAGACACCCCAAAATACCTACAGACAGCTACCCTCCAAACCACAACTCCCCAATCCCCTAAAAATCCGGCGGCGCCGGAAATTCCTCAAATCTCGCCGGTTCGAACAGGCTGGGTTGGGTCAGGGTTTCAGGTGAACACTCAGGGCTTTTAGTATAACACTACTACATTGCTAGATTTTACAGTAAACTATCGTGGTGATAGCAGATCACAAAGGCTCCAATATCTCACTAAAAATACGGACCTAAGTGTAGCTACACAAAAACTATAACTTTAGTGTTCTAAACAGCAACTACTAGGCAACACAACATTATAATGACCTAATTAACAGTTAGAGATCACTACCTTACCACACTTGGTCAAAAACCCTAGCTTTCCATGCTCCAAGTCATCTTTAGTGGCTTAACTAGGCTTGTGAAGGGTTTTAGTGAGGTTTAGTAAAGATTTTGCTTGGTTTTGTGATGATTTAGGTAGGTTTTCAGTTGAGGGGATTGGGAAAAAGAGAGGGAGAAGAAGAAATGATAGGGTATGAATGTTTAGGGAAAATGAGAAGGTGAGAGTGGTGATGGAAAAATGAGGGGCTGGGGTTAGGATGAGCCATGCCCATTTCTCTCTCCTCATTAAATGCTCCCTATACTTGCCATGCCTCATCATTCCCATTGTCAACTCTCTCTCTCCCTCTCTCTATCAAGTCAACCCTAATTCAAACCTTTTATTTTAAAACTAAATAATTAAGTAAATACATATAATATAATGGCATGAGGGTTAAGGTACCATGGCTACTTAAGCATGGTTAACACTTCCCTAATCCCCAAGTTAACATGCACATGTGTGTGCAAGCCAAAACAAATAATAATAAAATATTAATTAATTTTTATAAAATATGTGAAAACTATTTTGGTTAAATTTTTACTTAAAACACGCATTATCGCTTAATTAACACTAATCTCATTCTAAGGTGTTACAATCTTCCCCCCTTAAAAAATTTTTTTTCCAGAATTTAAAAATCTTACTATGCGTACCTTCAAAGAGATGAGAGAATTTCTTCCGCATCTCGCTCTCAGCTTCCCAAGTGAGCTCTTCACTATTCGGGCCACGCCAAAGAACCTTCACAGATGGCAAGACCTTTGACCGAAATTTCTTGAACTGTCAATCTAATATAACTATCGGCTGCTCGGTGAATGAAAGATCGCGTTCTAGTTGAACGGTCTGGTGCTGAATCATGTGAGAAAGGTCATTAAGGTACTTGCGAAGCATCAATACATGGAATACGGGGTGAACATGTGGAAAACTAGGCAGAAGTGCCAAACGATAGGCAACGGTACCAACTCGTTCAAGGATCTCAAAAGGACCTATAAATCCGGGACTAAGCATCCCTTTTCTTCCCAAATCCCATCACGCCCTTCCACGGAGAAATCCATAGGAATACATGATCCCCCACTGCGAACTCGAGCCTGCGATGACGACGGTCGGCATAAGACTTCTGTCTGCACTAGGCTGCTCTCATCCTATCCTGAATCAACTGGATCTTCCCCATAGTCTCTTGAACTAGCTGGGGTCCCAATATCCTGCTCTCGCTGAATTTGGTCCAACAGATTGGCGATCGACACTTTCTACCATACAAAGCCTCAAAAGGCGTCATCTGAATCGCCTCCTGATAACTGTTATTGTAGGAGAACTCTATCAACGGCAAGTGACGATCCCAACTGCCCCCAAAATCAAGCACGCACGCACGAAGCATATCCTCCAGAGTCTGTATAGTCCGCTCTGACCGACCATCGGTCTGCGGATGGAAAGCGGTGCTAAAACTCAATCGGGTACCTAAAGCTTCCTGAAGCTTCTGCCAAAGACGGCTACTGAACTGAGTGCCCCTGATGGATATGATGCATATGGGAACGCCGTGCAACCACACAATATCATCAATGTACAACTGAACATACTGAGCATAACCGAAAGTGGTCTTCACTGGAACGAAGTGAGCCACTTTTGTCACCGGTCAACAATCACCCAATTGGAGTCATACCCTCGACTGGACCTGGGTAGACCCACAACAAAATCCATGGAGATCTGTTCCCATTTCTACTCCGGAACGGGTAAAAGCTGCATCTCTCCTGCCGGTCTCTGATACTCAGCCTTGACTTGCTGACAAGTCAGGCACCTCGAAACGAAATCCGAAACATCACTCTTCATCCCTGCCTACCAGTAGATATCTCTCAAGTCATGATACATCTTGGTGAAACCTGGGTGAACACTATAAGCTGACTGATGTGCCTGCTCTAGGATCTCACGTCTCAACCCATCGATATCAGGTACATATAAACGAGTCCCGAAACGTAGCACACCCTGTTCATCAATCCCAAACTCTGAATCTTTACCCTGCCGAACATGCTCAAGAATCTCAGACAAACAGGCATCGTCGGGCTGTGCCTCACGAATACGATCAAGTAGAAGTGGACGGGCGCGGACGTGAGCAAGCTATCCCCCAGTGGAAGTGAACTCAAATTGTACTCTACTATCGCACAAGATCTGCCAATCTGTATAAGACTGTCTCTGAACTGCGCTCAACTGTGACAAGCTACCCCCGGGCCTACGACTCAAATCATCGCTACCACATTCGTCTTGCCCGGGTGATAAAGGATCTCACAATCATAATCCTTCAAGAGCTCCATCCAATAGCGCTGTCACAAATTTAGATCCCGCTGCTGGAAGATGTACTTTAAGCTCTGGTGGTCTGTGAAAATCTTACATGACTCCCCGTACAAGTAGTGTTTCCAAATATTAAGCGCAAAGACCACCGCGACCATCTCAAGATCATGAGTAGGATAATTTTGCTCGTGCTTCTTCAACTGTCGGGAAGCATAAGTGATAACTCTATCATGCTGCATCAATACACAACCGAGCCCTACTCGAGAAGTATCACAGTAAACGACAAAGCCGCCCGATCCAGAAAGCAAAGATAAAACTGGTGCAGTCGTCAACTGAGTTTTCAACTGCTGAAAACTCAGCTCGCATGCCTCAGTCCAAAGAAAAGGAACTCTATTCCTGATCAGTCCGGTCAGCAATGCGGCGATACTCGAGAAGTCCTGTATGAAACGGCGGTAGTAACCGTCTAAGCCCAAAGAGCTGGGGACCTCTGTCACTGATACAGGTCGGGGCCAAAGTTGTACGGCCTCGATCTGTCTCAGGTCCACACGAATACCGTCTCCCATAACCAAATGACCTAGGAAGTCAACACTATCAAGCCAGAATGCACACTTCAAGAATTTAGCAAACAGATAGTGTTCTGTCAATGTCTGCAAAGCAATTTTCAAGTGCTGCTCATGCTCCTCTCGACTCTTGGAATAAACCAGATTGTCATCAAGAAACACAATAATAAACTGGTCAAGGAACGGCCTGAAAATCCGGTTCATCAAATCCATTAACGCAGCTGGGGCATTGGTGAGTCCGAACGACATCACCAAAAACTCATAATGCCCGTAGCGCGTACGAAAAGCAGTCTTCGGAATGTCATCATTCTTAACCCGCAACTGATGATAACCCGATCTCAAATCAATCTTGGAAAAATGTCCCGCACCCTGGAGCTGATCATAAAAATCGTCAATGTGAGGTAAAGGATACCTATTCTGCACCGTAACTCGGTTCAATTGACGATAATTAATGCACAACCTCAAACTGCCGTCCTTCTTCTTGACGAACAGAACAGGAGCTCCCTAAAGCAAAACATTCGGACGCACAAGTCCCCTATCAAGCAACTCTTAGAGCCGATCCTTAAGCTCCGCCGGGGCCTTCTGGTAAGGCGGTATAGAAATAGGCCCCGTGCCGGGAAACAAATCAATGCAAAACTCAATCTCACGCTCTGGCGACAATCGAGGTAACTCATCGGGAAAAACGCCTGGAAACTCTCTCACAATAGGAACCCGGTCCAACAAATCTACCGTGGCCCCAGTATCATGAATGAAAGCTAAGAATCCTCGACATCCTCTCCTCAAGAGCCGACTAGCGCAAAGGGAAGAAATCAAATTGTGAGGGGCGGCACCACATTCCCCCTGAACAACAAGAACTGACTCGCCTGGAAAATAAAACCTGACTTTCTTCTCGCGGTAGTCCACAGACGCATAGCAAGTAGCTAACCAGTCTATGCCCAGAAGAACGTCGAAGTCCAATATCTCAAGAAGGATCAAGTCGATGGACGAATCTCTATCTCCAATTGGACGACACGCGATCAAAACACATATCGCGCAACAAAAGACTCGCCAACAGGAGTAGTCACGACAAGCAGCTGATCTAGCAAACACGAATCTCGGCCCAACCTCGGCACGAAGTGTGTAGAAACATATGAGTGCGTAGATCCCGGATCAAACAAAACGTGTGCATCAATGGAACATACTGATATAGTACCTGAAACCACTGCATTAGACGCCTGTGCGTCCTGATGAGTCAAAGAAAATACTCGAGCTTTCCCTCTACCGGTGACTGGCTGTCCTCCGCCTCCACCACCCTGTCCTCTCTGAACAAAACCTCTGTGACCACGACCTCTCTGAGCATAAGTCTGACGCGGAGCGACAACTGGCGTAAGGGGCAACGCTCTCTGAGTTGGAGAAGATGGTAGGGTAACATGTGATACGGCTGTCTTGTCCTCACGTGGCTCAGTACAATCTCTGACGCGATGATAAAAACTCCTGCACCGGAAACATCCAGATGATGACTGCTGACCCTCCTGGGGATAAGAACTGAATAACTGGGCTCGTCCCAAGCCTCTTCTACTCCCACGACCTGAACGAAATCTGTCGCGGCGTCTATACATTTGTCTCCGGGCTGATACACCAGTATGAATCCTCTTCGGTTTCATAACGACCAAAGTCTCGGAAAGACACTCCTCAACCAGTAGGGCTGCATCCACTGTGGCTGCGTATGTGTCAAATTGCTGGGCCCTGATAGTGAGGAACAACTGGATAATCAGGCCTCGCAAAAATCTCTTGATCCTCATCTCCTCAGTGTCCACCAAATATAGAGCATACACAGATAGCTGGGTAAACTGAACATCGTACTCTGCCACCGTCATACTCGGAGTCTGGCGTAACGACTCAAAACTGCGAGCTTGAGCATCCCTGATGCTCTGCGGAAGAAAACGAGCAACAAAAATTATCACGAACTCAACCCAGATTATAGGAGAAAGACCTGCGGCTCGGCCCCTCTCTAAACACTCGCACCAAGTCTGGGCAAGACCCTCCAGACGAAAACTCACGAACTCTACCCATCTCGCGTTGGAGCATCTCAGCGAACGACAGATCCTGGCCATCCGATTAATAAATGACTGGGGATCCTCAGCTGTATCGGTGCCGGTGAAAACCGGAGGTTTCAGCCTCATGAACTCAGATAATGATACGGTGATAACCTCCGTAGCTATAGGTACGGCTGCCTGAACAATAGGCACCATCACGGTCCCTGTAGCAGGTGGGACAACCTCCTGTCTCTGAGCTCGATTGGCCTCAACCAACGATCCCATCATCTGGCACAAATCCTGCATACCGGCATCTAGCCTAGTAATACAATCTAGCGAAGTTAGATCAATCTGCTCCTGTGGAATAGGCGTACCGCCCTGGTCAGTCCTCGTCTCTGACGAGCTTACCCTGACCTCGGCTCTCGCGGTCGCTCTCTGCGCCCTCGTAGTCTTCAGCGGCATAATGGCTGGAAATGAAAACATGATTCGATAAAAACATAGATATCGAATCATAAGGATACATGGGAATCAAGGAAGGAATTACAGGCAATGTGTCCTAAAATCACTTAGGCGGAGTACTGTGTCGTAAGTATGCCGCAGAGCATACACACGCTACGTCACTCTGCTTAAGCTACCTACTCTATCATACCAAGGTCATTCTATACTTCGAAAGGTAAAACCTAGCGCTTTGATACCAACTTTGTTACGACTCAATTTAGGAACGTGACCGGTACTTAAACCACGTAACGTCAACAGGCGTAACACAATTTAAGTAAGCCGAAAACCCAGAAATCCAAACCATAAAAAGAATTAAGTGATAAAAAATTGTTAAAACATTTAGAAATCTCAAGTAAAAATCATAAAGTTTAAGTTTATTTTCTTAAAAATTTGGCAGCACCTCCTTTGTAAAACTAGCCCCGAAACGGTACAAACACAGGATATAAATAAAGCATTCCTAAACGGGAGTAAATCACGCCCAAAGGAGGAAACAACCACCATAAGCATATATACGACGCTGTAGCGAAGAAATAGACAATAAAATGAAAAACAACACAAAGAAATAAAACTACATAAGAAAGGCCGGCTCACACGAGCACGACCCCCAGAGTCACAAAATATAAAATATATGTCCTCACAAACTCGTCTCTAAGTCAATACAAGAAAGTGGTAGATGGAGAGTACTAGATACAATGAGATATACAATGGATATAGTCGGATAGCCGCAAACCCACCTACAGCCAAAAATCCCCACAGCCAACCGTAGCGGTATCCACAGAAATAAATACAATAAGGAGCCCTACCGCGACTACTCTGAGGGTCAAGCCTGCAAAATACTGTATCACAACGGGTGTGTGTTACCAACTCATAAATAGTAAGTAACATCATACAGATAATCGCAGGTATGCACGAACAACGATAATCTATCACATGCAATCTGATAGCATAAGTATGGCAATATGGATATGCAACAATCATGATCAAGGTACACCATCAGGGTATTACTACTACAAGAAACAATGCATATCTAATAAATCCTGAGTGTGGGATAAAACATAATATCATCATGGAAAATCCCGGTGTCCATCAATGACACCCCAAATCCCAATACCTCAGGCGCCGTCACTCTGATCGGCCCTCATATCCGTAAATCTCATGGAACCTGAGTGCCCAACATCGACACTTGAAATATCATGAAAACCCGTGTCCAATATCGACACGTAAATCCACATAACTCGGGCTCCGTCAGTCCGGATCGGCCCAGGGGCTCCGTCAGTCCGGATCGGCCCATATCCATCTCACGACTCTGGTCAGTATCCTCCGGATAACCGCCGGGTTCAAACTATCACCGGTAGGTGTAGGGTTCCTAGGCACTCTAGTGAGGTCTCACAAGGTATCGAACATGCCAATTTCAAAAATTCTAGGTGCTGAGAGACCCGACTACGGATCGTTTGCTAGAAAACTAGGCGAAAAAGCTAACTAGTTAACATTTAACTATGAGATAACGGAAATACAACCTTTGTAGATCCGGTGCTCCACCTCCACGGCTCCGCAATGAAGTCGTCTCCGCTGTCCAAATCAAAATCCGGGCTCTAGTGTCGCTTCGTCGGAGAAATGGCGAGCTAGGTCGTCGATGTCCATGCCGAAGATGATCTACGTCGAGGCATCGCTAAATCAAGCTCCGACTTCATCAAGTCAAGAAACTTGTGAAGTAAACACACTCTACTACTTGGCAAGAGGTAGAGGATGAAGAAATAGGAAGTGGGTAGACTTTAGTTTTGGATTTCTCACACTCTTCATCAATCCACCATTGATGAAGTGAAGGTTTCTTCTTTTGTTCAAGGAAGAAGAAGAAGAAATGATATGATAAGTTCAATCAAAAAAGAAAAGAATAATCCATTCTTATCATAACATAACCCAAGTTAAGTGTAGAGAATTGACCAAGGTTAAAGAATGGTTAGGGTTAAGGAGATGAGACAAAAATGGTGACTTAATGAAAGCTTCATGTTGAAAACAAAACTAGCCACCATTTTTCACTTCTTTTCCTTTTTCTCATTTATCTTTTAAATGCAAATGAAAAGATAAATGAATGAATAAAAGAAAACCCTAATCATTTACTTAACCTAGGTTTAATTCATTACACTTAACAAAAAAGATATGTATCATCAAACATGATACAATCAAGTGCACAAAAATCATATCGCATATGCAATGCGCACACCCGAGTGAGAAAATCCATTTAAAGTGAACCAATACTAGTTAATGCAAAGTAATATATCAAATATATAATTATACATTAAATCATTAAATCAACACTTGATTTAACGATCCGGTCATATCGCATATAACCGACCAGTATCCTATGTATCGGCTTATTGAATCAACCTTTGATTCGATAACTAGGGTATATCGCATATAACCTAATCGATACATTCATCGCGAGAATGGAATACGGTATCACATACACGCATTATTCTCGGTCCCGCACATATCTCATATGCGCTCCTATTTCGTTTCGCTTGAGCCAGGAAACCTCTGTGTAGGACTCTAAAGACTCGTCAATACGCCGGCAGCAGGCGATGATCATATCAAACACCCATAAGCCGCAAGCGGTCTGCTAAACGTAACGGCCACCCGGGTATTGAGCGATCTGAAGATCGACGAGCAAGCCCGCTCACACTCTAGTGAATCCGACCAGTAACACTACCGTACAGTCCGGTCTGATCGTCTAATATGTCGCATATCTCGCCTAGGGGTGGTAAACGTCAGACCCCAATAGCTCGATAAGTCGTGTCGATATGAGATCTATAACAATTCGAGAAACTACTGGTAACACTTACCAGTAAATCTCAGCAACCCTGGCCAGGGATTTCCTGTTATAGCCAATCGAACACAGCGCAACATCAACTCCCTATACCGGGAGAGACGAATCCCCTCCTATCGCTCATTGCCTCCATGTGACTCGGGACTGTACCCAAAAACCACCGTTTTGCACGCCCTCTTGGACGTAGTAAGATGGAAATCAAAGTACAGTGGGAACCACACAAGACTCTATGACGATCTCGGGTCAACAGACTACTCTGTACCAGTGTCACCTGAGAACTGCCATCTGACGTGAGGTATAATACCATCTGGGAGTTCTCGGCGAGTCCGTCCAGTGTACCCAGTCTCTACTGAGCACCTGTATATCATCTCCGATGTCAAACACCAATGGATATGGGATCATCCATCGCCCATCAGTATGGGTCGAGAAGGTATACGCTAGTCTACTCTGGTATATCGATGCCCCATCTCGATACACCCACGACTAGGGACTTTGAAGGATGTACTTATGGACTACCATGTCCCCACTAGTATGATCCGCATCACAGTCTAGGTAGTCAAGTACACATCCTAAGGGCTTTACCAACATGTAACAGAGAGACAATCAGTATACACGTTAAGGTAAAGAGCAACCAGATAGCATACTATCATGTCGAGCAAGAAAGTCCTCCCTATATATGTCCCAGCATCCACTACAATATACATCCTATGTACAGTAATGGCCTTTAGGGCATACATATAACTAACAATCTCCCACTTGCACTAGGGCCATCTGTAGCAGTGGTCGAAGTATCTCATACTTAACCATCCCATAAAAGTCTCTCTCTGGGAATAGGCCTTCGTGAGTGGATCCGCCGTGTTATCCTCTGAGTCTGCTCTCCTTGCCTCGATCACCTTGGAGATCAACCATCTCCATGATCAGGTGATACTGTCTTAGAATATGTCTGGATCACTGATGGGACGGGGGTTCCTGGCATAAGCCACAACTCCATTGTCACACAATGGTAGGAACTAAGTTCATCTCATGAACTAATATACATCCAAACAACCTCTTTGGTAGCATCTTAAGTAGCGATGTATCATGCCTTTATCGTCTAGTATGTCACGGCATCTAGCTTGGAACTCTTCCAACGTACCGTCCCTTTACTGAGGGTAAAGACAATACATGCGACTGACATTCAGTCGTCTTTATCACCCTGGAACCCTTCCAGTGATTCTCCCCTGAATCGTATGATATCATCTCATTACAACTAGTGAGAATCCTAACATCCAATTAAATCTATCTCATAGATCCAAAACTCAGGATTTAGGAGGTATCATTTTGATCCTACACGGAGAATCTTTGTGATAAACGGAGATTGATCGAGCGTAGCATAAGAAACTCCTTTCTTATCAAGAGTATGTCATCCACATACTCTACGAGGATCACCACCATACTCCCTACTACCTTTTTGTTTATACAAGGTTCATCTACCATTTTGATGAAGTCAAACTCTTTGACTACTACATCAAAACAGACGTTCCAACTCCGCGATGCCTGCTTTATCATATAAAGTATCTTACACACGTTTCCGCTGCTCCCACTGTCTCCGAGGCCCTCTGGCTGTGTACTTATAGACGCACTCTTCTAAAACATCATTTAGAAAAGCAGTCATGGCACCCAACCGCCAGATATCATAGTTATGGTATGTAGCCGTGGCAAGTAGGATCTGGATGGACTTAAGCATAGGTACTGGAAAAGGTTTCATCATTATCCACGCCTGGTCAATGACGAAAACCTTTAACAAGTCTAGCTTTGAAAGTCTCAACTTTTCCATTTACACCAAGTAATCTTCTCAAGATATACTTGCTCCTGATGGGGATTTAACCCTTCAGATATAGCAACCAAAGTCCATACTTTGTTGGTGTATAAGGATTCCATCTCAGATCGCTAAACATCCAGCCATTCTTACAGAGTCTTACTCCTGATGGCCAGCTCGAAGCTAGTTGGGTCATCATCTCATGATGCAATCCTCGCTCCCACTGTCATAGAGAAACAGAAGTATCTCTCAGATGGGTGAGGAACCCTACTAGATCGGCGGAGAGGCTGAGGTTCGTTGGAATCTACAGAATCCTTTGGTTCTATCAAATCATCAGTTGCAGTTTGTATAGCTGGAACATTTCCAGTTGTACCTAACTGACATTGCCTTGAGCTTGTCCGGATTTTGCTTTTCAGACATAGGCCGGACAACCCCAAATCTTAACTAACTTAAAAGATGGGCTCTTCCCTTTCCATATCACATATGAAGCGGTAGGCACTGATTTGATTTGAAACCCTATTCAATAGGTATGCGACTTCTCAAGTGCATAACCCCCTAAGGAAAAAGGTAACTCAGTAGTACTCATCATAGAGCACACCATATCAAATAGGGTGTATCTGCTCCGCCCCGATATACCATCGTGCTATGGTGTATACGGAGGAGTAATGCTGAGAGAGAATCTCATTCTCCTTTAGAATAGTCCAGGAATTCCATGCACAAGTATTCTCTTCCCTGATCTCATCATAGGACATAATACTTATACCCGTATTTTGGTTCTCTACTTCTAACTTATATTCTGTGAATATCTCAAAAGATTCGGACTTGTGTTTCAACAGGAACATAGGTCTGAATCTCGAAAGATCATCAGAGAATGTAATGAAGTATAAAGAACCAGTCCTGGCATGTGTAGACAGGAGACCTTGCATACATCATCATGTATTAGTCCCAAGAGTTCATTAACTCTTTCTCTGTTTCCAATAAACAGAGCTATGGTCATCTTATCTTTGTGACATGACTGGCGAGTTTCACAAGATGTAAATTCAAACTGATTTAAATATGCATCTAAATGTAACTTCGGCCAGTCGGGTCGCATTGATATGACCTAGTCTACAATGCCTCAAGAAGAATTCGTTCATGTCTGAACCCTTCCTCTTGTGTGTGTTCCATATACTAAGAACTGTAGTTTGATTTAGAACATTTATGCTTTTAGATAACGTGCCTGAACCGATCAACTTTTGATATAGGAAATGTTCAAAACATTATCCAACAATACAAAATTTTATCGTTTCTTTACTAATAAAGAGACAGATATGATTTTGTATATCAGGTTCGGTATCTAATAACATTCGTTCAGAATCAATGTATTGGTAATACAGGGTGACAGTGACCGACAGACTTGGCTGCAACTCTTGCCCCGTTTTCTGCCTCATGAAACTTATCACCCGTCCTCAGTTTTTCTACCCTTTTGTAGCCCTATGTAACATCTTACATATCTGGGATCCTGATCCGGTATCATATACCCAGGATGCGGAGGATACTGAGAAACAGTTCTTTGTAATGAACACACCCGAAGATGATGCATCAACATGCACTCTCTTCGTTTGGGCGGCACGGGAAATATGGTATTCCCCAATTTCATGCTCTGTCTTATAACAATTATAAGTTGGAGCGGGACCAACGTTCCCCAGCTCAGTATAACAAGCGGGTTCGGTCAATAATCCGTATTATTATCTTGATTAAGGCGTGACATGGTCGCTACTAGGAGAGAGAGAGAAGAAAACACTCAGCGTGCGCTCTTACAAGAATAGATTGGTTATAATTTTATCTAATCAGGATGGCTCCCACTGCTTTTTATCAAATCTTCTTTCAAACCCTAAATGGAAAGACTAGCCGGGATTAATTACACACTACAAGTTCGCCAATCTTTTAGCCAGGCCAGTGTCGGTACTTTGAGGGAGGTCCCCCGTGCTTTCGCACGAACCTAATTAATGAAAACCTCGTTTTTCCAGAGGCGTAACCCCGTTGACACCTTTCTAGACACCTACTTGATCGGCTAATTGTAATGTATAAAACTCTCCCAGGAGTAACAATTACTCGCAGCGGGTATCGGGATCCAACTATCTCATAGAAGGTATGCAATCTCATTGCAAATTTCAACACTTGAAACTCCCGATAATATTTTGCCCCTAACGTGCTATGACCTTGACGAAAGCCAACAAACCATAGCCCGCTAGTCAAGTTCAACCCGTACATTTCGTGATTGAATTAAACCCACCCGCATGACCCTTGACGAAAGCCAACAAAGCCGCACAACTACCCTAATCCAATCGCATCGTATGCTAGCAGATAAGCAGCATATAGCTACCGCACACTGCACCTTGACGAAAGCCAACAAATGCAGCACGAATACTATATACAACTTATCTGAAATGACGGAGGGCTACGACAGGTTTTTCTGAAAACCTATTGCGTAATGAACTTGATATCGTTGTAGAATCAAATGATTTTGAAATGGAGTGCTTTTGAGGCTTTTCTAGTTTTGCTAAAGGAGTCACTCCCGGTGAAGGGATCGTCGGTCCTTTCCTCGTCGAATGAGGTGCAGGATATATCACATATACCGCTGTGTAAAGCAAAAACACTTAAAAGCTATCAAAAGACAAACCGAGTGTGTAGCATCTGCCAGTTATTGCTAAAGGAGTCACTCCCGGTGAAGGGATCTCGGTCCTTTCCTCATCGAATAAGGTGCAGGATATATCACATATACCGCTGTGCAAAGCAAGAACTGTAGCTACCTGTTTTATTTTGAAATTCGATTCTACAACATCTTAGGTTTCTTTTATTTCATTAATCTCATTAATGAAGTCCCATCATTTAAGTACCTAAACATCACAGATAAATACGACGTACACTTATGCCATCCGCATTCGCCTCGATGTCCCCTCGTGCACCGTTAGGTTAGGTAACTAACGACAGAGCAGGGCAGGGCTAGCACGGGTGTAAAACATAAGTAACGTCTATATAATATATCATATATACTATATACTGTATCTATCACAGAACATCACATGATCACATCACAGATATCGCAGCAGAAGAATCATATGAAATATTGGATATACTAGGACGTCCGTGTTTTCAATACGAGCCAGTATAAAACACGGATTCCACGGTCGTGATGAATAGCCAAACCCACACCCCTAGACCCCTACGAGAGCGGCAAGCAACCCTACCAATTCTAGAGTTAGGAGACCCGGACTCGACTCCTCGAGTTGGTCTCCCACTGGACCCCAGAACCCGGTCACTTGTGCTCCCCTCCTTGGGTCTATCCTAGTGCGGAAAAGTAAATAATATACATCAACGGTGACAACTTCCGCTACCTGGAAGTGCCCCAATAAAAGAATATTACATACAAGTTTTTACATGAATGAAAATGAAAAACACTCATCTCACATAAAAACCCCCGGCTATTCGAACACGACGATCCAATATAACATATCCAGCAACACATAACATCACATGTCATCAACGTAAGTAAACATGCGTATCCCAATTGTCGTTGACATATAGCAACGAAACCGGCGGTATCACATATTACACTTACGGTCACAGAAAAGAAAGTGTAAAACTACAACAGTTGGAATCCGCAACCACCTCAGACATCGCATGCCTGACCAAATGAATTACTTAGACATCGCATGCCTAACAATTATAAACCCCGCATTTTAGTCTCAAAATCGAAAACTCTTTTCAATATCAAGTCGGGCAATTCAACAAGATTCCCGACATCCTGATCGAATGCTTGTCGCAAACTTTAGCAGACGGCCGCACCCCCGATACCGTCAACGAAGTGCACCAAGGCGGAACCCCGCTACCGCGAGCACCCGGACGGATGCTTTCGGCGACGGGGTTCTCCTACAGTCACTTGGTCGGGGCTATGGAGTGAGGCTGTCTATTAAGTTTATCGGCGAGTATCCGCGTACGCTACGTGATTGCGACGGACTTTTGATCACATCAAAATTCCGTGGCAACCGATCAAGTGAGACTAAAGTGCTATGTTTATAACATTCATTCAGTTATCTCATAACTTATTATGAATTCCAATTATTGTATCCCATTCCGGATAAATAGAAAATGTCAAACTTTCCGATCGAACAATCGAACACCCAAGTTTTCCCGATACAGATCAACACATGAAATAAGTCTAACAGCATTCAGTTCGTGCCTCAGTACCAACGGTCCAGCCGTAGAAGGGTCAAGCCAACGCCTCACATGTGGCACGCCGTACTGCCCCAAACCCGAAGGTTCAAAGGGCAGTTCAAGACGGTCACATAATTGAGTTAAGGTTTGTTGTCTTCTAGAGGGTCCATTGTGTTACTTGCACTACTTCGAACGTCGTTAAACTACGGAAAAATCCAACACTTGGAAATTTCCCGACAGGGGAAAAATTGGGTATTTATATCCGGTCGAACTTTTTAACATATTCTAAAATTTATCCGGAAAGCCAAATAGACAAAATTTGATACCCCGATCGAAACACCGAATCCCCAAAACAACTCCAGAAAATTCAACTCTTGAAACAGTATTAAAAATGCCCAGAAAATACAAACAACACCGCACCTCTTTCTCTTGCTCTTCCTAGCTGATCGAACAGATCCGCAATGAGAGGGATGGGGTACTTGTTACAACTTGCCCTCTTCCCCGGACTTTCAAGTCAGATTAGAGGTATGAATTACTGTGCAAAGAACCGTCGCTAATGCCTTTAATGCGCCGCGGAACCGCCGCTAAAGGGTGGTCAACGCCGCGGTTCCGCGGTCAACCTGGGGAATTAGTGGCTCGTTTTTCATGGTAATTCATACAATACCCTGCTGAATTTTTTAAGCACTTTTAATTTGGAAAAAACCCAGAATTTGGAAAAAGTCCAGAGAGCTATTTTGGGTTCGGGTTTTGATTCGATCGAACTTCAAATTCCGTCTACGCTTCGCCTAAGGCTCTAGCTAGGCTCTGATACCACTGTAGGGTTCCTAGGCACTCTAGTGAGGTCTCACAAGGTATCGAACATGCCAATTTCAAAAATTCTAGGTGCCGAGAGACCCGACTACGGATCGTTTGCTAGAAAACTAGGCGAAAAAGCTAACTAGTTAACATTTAACTATGAGATAACGGAAATACAACCTTTATAGATCCGGTGCTCCACCTCCACGGCTCCGCAACGAAGTCGTCTCCGCTGTCCAAATCAAAATCCGGGCTCTAGTGTCGCTTCGTCGGAGAAATGGCGAGCTAGGTCGTCGATGTCCATGCCGAAGATGATCTACGTCGAGGCATCGCTAAATCAAGCTCCGACTTCATCAAGTCAAGAAACTTGTGAAGTAAACACACTCTACTACTTGGCAAGAGGTAGAGGATGAAGAAATAGGAAGTGGGTAGACTTTAGTTTTGGATTTCTCACACTCTTCATCAATCCACCATTGATGAAGTGAAGGTTTCTTCTTTTGTTCAAGGAAGAAGAAGAAGAAATGATATGATAAGTTCAATCAAAAAAGAAAAGAATAATCCATTCTTATCATAACATAACCCAAGTTAAGTGTAGAGAATTGACCAAGGTTAAAGAATGGTTAGGGTTACGGAGATGAGACAAAAATGGTGACTTAATGAAAGCTTCATGAAGCTTCATGTTGAAAACAAAACTAGCCACCATTTTTCACTTCTTTTCCTTTTTCTCATTTATCTTTTAAATGCAAATGAAAAGATAAATGAATGAATAAAAGAAAACCCTAATCATTTACTTAACCTAGGTTTAATTCATTACACTTAACAAAAAAGATATGTATCATCAAACATGATACAATCAAGTGCACAAAAATCATATCGCATATGCAATGCGCACACCCGAGTGAGAAAATCCATTTAAAGTGAACCAATACTAGTTAATGCAAAGTAATATATCAAATATATAATTATACATTAAATCATTAAATCAACACTTGATTTAACGATCCGGTCATATCGCATATAACCGACCAGTATCCTATGTATCGGCTTATCGAATCAACCTTTGATTCGATAACTAGGGTATATCGCATATAACCTAATCGATACATTCATCGCGAGAATGGAATACGGTATCACATACACGCATTATTCTCGGTCCCGCACATATCTTATATGCGCTCCTATTTCGTTTCGCTTGAGCCAGGAAACCTCTGTGTAGGACTCTAAAGACTCGTCAATACGCCGGCAGCAGGCGATGATCATATCAAACACCCACAAGCCGCAAGCGGTCTGCTAAACGTAACGGCCACCCGGGTATTGAGCGATCTGAAGATCGACGAGCAAGCCCGCTCACACTCTAGTGAATCCGACCAGTAACACTACCGTACAGTCCGGTCTGATCGTCTAATATGTCGCATATCTCGCCTAGGGGTGGTAAACGTCAGACCCCAATAGCTCGATAAGTCGTGTCGATATGAGATCTATAACAATTCGAGAAACTACTGGTAACACTTACCAGTAAATCTCAGCAACCCTGGCCAGGGATTTCCTGTTATAGCCAATCGAACACAGCGCAACATCAACTCCCTATACCGGGAGAGACGAATCCCCTCCTATCGCTCATTGCCTCCATGTGACTCGGGACTGTACCCAAAAACCACCATTTTGCACGCCCTCTTGGACGTGGTAAGATGGAAATCAAAGTACAGTGGGAACCACACAAGACTCTATGACGATCTCGGGTCAACAGACTACTCTGTACCAGTGTCACCTGAGAACTGCCATCTGACGTGAGGTATAATACCATCTGGGAGTTCTCGGCGAGTCCGTCCAGTGTACCCAGTCTCTACTGAGCACCCGTATATCATCTCCGATGTCAAACACCAATGGATATGGGATCATCCATCGCCCATCTGTATGGGCCGAGAAGGTATACGCTAGTCTACTCTGGTATATCGATGCCCCATCTCGATACACCCACGACTAGGGACTTTGAAGGATGTACTTATGGACTACCATGTCCCCACTAGTATGATCCGCATCACAGTCCAGGTAGTCAAGTACACATCCTAAGGGCTTTACCAACATGTAACAGAGAGACAATCAGTATACACGTTAAGGTAAAGAGCAACCAGATAGCATACTCATGTCGAGCAAGAAAGTCCTCCCTATATATGTCCCAGCATCCACTACAATATACGTCCTATGTACAGTAATGGCCTCTAGGGCATACATATAACTAACAGTAGGTAGTAGTCTCTCTGCCAGGCTCATCGTCTATTGCACAACATACCTTTTTTGCCCCGGGGTACCATACCGGGTCCACCATGAACCCGCAAATGGATCATCCATTTCCTTGAATCGGGTTTCTAACACAAATCTCAGAACTGAGAAAAACTCATGGTGAACGCATCGAAATATCATATCAAGAGAAACTGGGTTTTCAAAACAATGCATATTTTCTTGAATTATCACCACGTTTCTCAAATCCAAAAAAAACATGAAATCCGTATCTCAATACATAAATCCATGAAATATGATGTATGCAACATAGAATAGTAATATGAGCTCATCAAAGGAAAACCGCTATTTTAAATGAATCAAGTTTTAATAATATCATGGGGTTCCCACATTCTCCAAATCAAATGCAACATCATATAAATGTGTATATGTAGCTATAGCAAGGTATGTGTGTATACATGTGAGTATGTATGCATGATGCATTTCATATGCGCAATAGAACAAGAATCAACGTCTCAATGTCAATAACGAATACAATACCACATATGTATATGTTGTGCGTGTCATGGCAATTACCAACGGTGTGTGTAGCATACAATTTAGTGCTCGTGCAACATGAACCGTCAGTAATGGTGCAGTGTCCAATAGGTACTAAGTCAAGGCACAACAAGTAATGGTATGCAATGATGCTCATGCACAATCAACTCATATGCATATAACATGTGGCTATAACATCATATCTGGCTCTCGACGCTTAACGCCATACGGGCGATTTCCCCGTAGATGTTAAATCTACTCACCGATGATCTCGAGCTAGGTAAATCCAACCACCTGCTTTCCTTCCTTTGTAGCGTCTGAAGTCCCTGCACTCGCTCCTAATATCACACAAAACATAACAAGTGCAACTTAGAAACCGACCAATAATACATACAAACTACGTTTAGATTGACGCACTGACTCCAGCAAACTTTTAAGTGTTTTCTTAGTGGCTAACGTGTGTAGCGACATTCTAAATCAAACCTAAATGCAGTAAGCTACACCAAGAACGCGAACCGTGTCGGATACCGTAACGCGCGTAGTCGAAATACTATAAATTAGCAATGTGTTCCTAGATTTTGCCTATAGTCAATACAGAAAAATCAAGCAGTACCAGACACATCAAAATACCTACAGACAGCTACCTTCCAATCCACAACTCTCCAGTCCCTTAAAAATCCGGCGACGCCGGAAATTCCTCAAATCTCGTCGGTTCGAACAGGTTGGGTTGGGTCCGGGTTTCAGGTGAACACTCAGGGTTTCTAGTAGAACACTACCACATTGCTACCACAAAGGCTCCAATATCTCACTAAAAATACGATATTACACAAAAACTATAACTTTAGTGTTCTAAACAGCAAGTAGTAGGCAACACAACATTATAAGGAACTAATTAACAGGTAGAGATCACTACCTTACCAAACTTGCTCAAAAACCCTAGCTTTCCATACTCCAAGTCATCTTTAGTGGCTTAACTAGGCTTGTGAAGGGTTTTAGTGAGGTTTAGTAAAGATTTTGCTTGATTTTGTGATGATTTAGGTAGGGTTTCGGTTGAGGGGATGGGGAAAATGAGAACGAGAAGAAGAAATGAGAGGGTATGAATGTTAAGGGAAAATGAGAAGGTGAGAGTGGTGATGGAAAAATGAGGGGGTGAGGTTAGGATGAGCCATGCCCATTTCTCTCTCCTCATTAAATGCTCCCCATTCTTGCCATGCCTCATCATTCTCATTGTCAACTCTCTCCCTCCCTCTCTCTCTCAAGTCAACCCTAATTCAAACCCTTTATTTTAAAACTAAATAATTAAGTAAATACATATAACATAATGGTATGAGGGTTAAGGTGCCATGGCTATTTAAGCATGGTTAACACTTCCCTAATCCCCAAGTTAACAAGCACATGCATGTGCAAGACAAAACAAATAATAATAAAATATTAATTAATTTTTATAAAATATGTGAAAACTATTTTGGTTAACGTTTTACTAAAAACCCGTATTGTCGCTTAATTAACACTAATCGCATTCTAAGGTGTTACAATCTTCCTCCCTTAAATAAATTCGGTCCCCGAATTTAAAAATCTTATTATGCGTACCTTCAAAGAGATGAGGGAATTTCTTCCGCATCTCGCTCTTGGCTTACCAAGTGACCTCTTCACTATTCGGCCCATGCCAAAGAACCTTCACAGATGGCAAAATCTTTGACCGAATTTTCTTCAACTGCCAATCTAATATAACTACCGGCTGCTCGATGAACGAAAGATCGCGCTATAGTTGAACGGTCTCATGCTGAATCATATGAGAAGGGTCATGAAGGTACTTGCGAAGCATCGATACATGGAATACGGGATGAACATTCGGAAAACTGGGCAGAAGTACCAAACGATAGGAAACGGTGCCAACTCGCTCAAGGATCTCAAAAGGACCTATAAATCTGGGACTAAGCTTCCCTTTCTTCCCAAATCTCATCACGCTCTTCATCGGAGAAATTCGTAGGAATACATGATCCCCCACTGTGAACTCGAGCCTGCGACGACGACGGTCAGCATAAGACTTCTGTCTGCACCGGGGTGCTCTCATCCTATCCTGAATCAACTGGATCTTCTCCGTAGTATCTTGAACTAGCTGGGATCCCAATATCAACTGCCCCTAAAATTAAGCATGCACACACGAAGCATATCCTCCAGAGTCTGTATAGTCCGCTCTGACCGACCATCAGTCTGCGGATGGAAAGCGGTGCTAAAACTCAATCGGGTACCCAAAGCTTCCTGAAGTTTCTGCCAAAGACGGCTAGTGAACTGGGTGCCCCTGTCGGATACGATGTATGTGGGAATGCCATGCAACCGCACATTCTCATCAATGTACAACTGAGCATACTGAGCATAACTGAAAGTGGTCTTCACTGGAAGGAAGTGAGCCGCTTTCGTCAACCGGTCAACAATCACCCAAATGGAGTCATACCCTCGACTGGACCTGGGTAGACCCACAACGAAATCTATGGAGATCTGTTCTCATTTCCACTTCGGAATGGGTAAAAGTTGCAACTCTCCTGCCGGTTGTTCATATCATAATATTGCAATTCATATTCCCCAATTCTTATTCGTTTTATAACTAAACAGGTACTTTTGACGCACGTTTGTTGCATGTTACAGGCTACTGGTTTTTGGAGCGAAGACAGTGAAAGAAACAGAAGAAGACACAAAAAGGGACTTTTGACCAACAAGTAGATGGATCCTAGTCTAGCCGAGACTAATAACAGTTCACATAGGTACAAGGCAACACAAGGTCCAAACATGTCAAAGTGAAACGGTTAAAAGACCAATACAAAATTTCACTGAAGATCTGGAGAAGAATAAGAAGCCAAACAGAGAAATAGGATGAAGAAATAACAAGCCTAGACAACTAAAATGAAGCCCAGAAAAGATGGTGAGGTGATCTCACCAAAGGGCCACGGAACCGCGGCCCAGACCCCCCCATGCCGCGGTTCCGCGGCCGTTTGTTGCCCGTGTCGGTGCAAATTTTGCGTGTCGGTACGTCGGTGCGGGTGTTGGGATTTTCCGTGGGCATATCTGTAAAATCATGTGTTCGAGAATCTGTAACCCTAGTTTTCCTGTTTACTTATAAATTATAATCTCAAATCTGTAAAAGGGATGCCTCTTTTCAATTAATAAAAATTCAGATTCTTTGAGGATTGAAGAGCATCATTTTCTTTTAAGTTCCTATTACAATTTTTTGCCCTAGTTTACAATTCATTCTTTGCCCTAGCTTTAGAATTAAATGCTTGCCTTAGATTAATTAATATCTTGCCCTAGTTTAATCTTGTGTAGAACCTTTTAATCTGCAGTAGATAGTCAATCCTTTAGATCTAAAAAATACACATAATAAAAATGCTGTTTTTAATAGGTCCCCTAATGAGCGAGTAAATTCCTCGCTTGTTAGGGTTAGGAATAAGGGAGGGGTTGAGAGATGAATATCTCTCATCTCTTTCAAGCCCAATAACTTGTAACAACTAGAACTTCATGCACGCATGCATGATCCGCTCCCTACGGCATCCTACCCACGAGGTAACGGTGAAACCGTAGTATAAAGGACCGGACATGCATGACTTCCATGAAGGTTATAGCAATTAGTAGGAAAGTACGGACAAGGATCTTGAGGAAGAAACGTCGTTTCTTCCCAATCATCCTAATCCCCTTTACTAATAATTGTTATAACTTCTAAAAGGATTTAATCGAGGGCATTGAAAGAGGTGTTAATATGAATCTTATCAAACCCTACTTTAGACCTAACCCTAGCAAGTTCCTTAACCATCGTACAACTTAGTTTTTAAAATCAATCGAGAAAAATCAAACCACAATTGGAATCAACTCGTAAACATACATAAGAAAATTACACATCTCTGTGGATCGACCCGTATTCACCGGCTAGCTGCAAAGCGACGCCGTTTCTGATTACGGTTAACAAGTATTTTTGAACTAATCAAATGGCGCCGTTGCCGGGGATGGCGTAAAATTTCTTTTGTGTGATTTCGGGTTGATATAAATTTTAAAAATTATAAAAATCTGCAAATATAAAAAGTACAAAAAATTTTTATCAATTTTTATCTGTTTGAAGGGTTTTGTTGTTTGAATCTTGCAGGAACAGCGAAGAATCGCGGATCTGGAATTTTACAGAAGGTAAATCAGTAAAGTGCACATCACAACAGAGGTAGATTGAACCAACAGAGCAGTACAATTTTTTTCAGGAGCTGATCTTGTCACCTGACCGCGAAACCGCGGCCATTGGGCGCTAAAACCACGGAACCGCGGCGGTATTACCTCCTCTCTGCATGAAAATTGCATGGTTAGATCTCTCATTCTCCCCTCTGTAACCTACACTATATCCACTGTAAAAACTTTCTGCAGGAATTCTTTGCGCTAAAAATTCCTTCTTCCCCTTCTAAATAACAGATTTTCTGCAGGTTTCTTTGCGCCGCGCTAAAAAAATTGATTGCAAGTGAATTTTTGTGTTTTGCATAATTTAATCGGACTTTAAGGGGCTTTTGACCAAATCAGATTGGGTGGGGATTTCATCACCCTTCCCAGGACCCCAGAAAACACTTAAAGCATTTGCATTGACCACAATTAATTAAAAAATACTAAACTCGGCCCTAAGGACATCGAGCTCAATAGGAAAAGGACTAGTATAGGCATCGACCGTTTATCCTAACCTGACTTTGCGGTGTCTAGGCAAGTGTGTATAGACTAGTGGTATTAATTAGGCCCACTATTGTGGTTCCTTCCCACTTACCTGGCACTTACCTGGCCGTAATTGGCGGTGAAGAGGCGGTTTGAGGTCCTATTTCTAGCCCTAGTTAGGAGCTGTCTAGCAGACCTAGGTGACCCTAGATCTAGGCCTGATTGTGCATGTGTGGTTGATACATTTGTGTCACGAGTCTCTTTTCAAAAACTTCTTTGCAAACATTCTCACATAAAAAAAAAGAAAAATCTTTTCAAAACTTGCAACTTGTCGCTAAAGAAAACTTGCAACTCACTTCCACCACTTCTTCTCATTGACGTTATCTTACCCTCGCATTCTGTCCTTTCATTTTTTCTGACTACACTACCCCTTTTAGTGTATGTCACTTTGGACTAGGGATACTAACGCCCGATTAGTCCGTGTTTCGTTGGTACCGACCGACGAACCTTTCGACACCGAAGTCGACATTCCGTCCACTTTCTTACCTACACCTTCAAATTCTTCTTCCGAAGGTATGTCGGGATTCAACCCCAACGATACTTTACCGACGGGAATGATTCCACCTCCGCCAGGTGCGAATAACCCGAATCAACCGTCTGTTGAAGCGCCCGCACGAGTTGCGCTCCAGGATCTCTTCTACCTCGTCCGCACTTCTTTACCTACATGTCTTTCACCCCCACCGGCAAATGGGGACAATTTTGAAATAAAACCACATTTCATCAATATGCTGCCAAAATTTCATGGTTTGGAATCTAAAGATGCATATATCTTTATCAATAAATTCCAAAATGTGTGCGCTATGATGAAAACGACCCAATTAAGTGATGACGTTATAAGGCTAAGGGTCATTCCTTTTACCTTATGTGACCTAGCCGAGAAGTGGCTATACAACACCGCATCACATTCCATTAAAAATTGGGACGAGTTTGTGAAAGCTTTTCTGAAAAAGTTCTATCCTCATCACAAAACTGCTAGAATCCGCAATGAAATAATACAATTTTCACAACTTCCTTCCGAATCATTTTGGAAGTGCTTCGAGAGATTTAAAGACCTACTCGTTCAATGCCCTCATCATGGGATCGAAAGTTGGCAACTTCGCCAAACATTATACGAGGGATTGAACTCGGCAATGAAGCAGTTGCTAGAAACCATATGTCAAGGTCATTTTCTCTCCAAGTCTAGTGACGAAGCGTGGCAGTTTCTTGAGATCTTAGTGAGCAAACAATTCAATGGGAGAGCTCCAAGACCACATCATCTTCTGCTAGTGGTCAATCTAGGACAAGCATACATCAAGTAGAGATGTCGATTGCTATGAAGGCCGAGATGGCCGCTCTTACGAAAAAGCTAGAAGCGATTGAGACCAAATTCTCGTCGTCTTCTCCTGCCCCTGTTATGCCTCCACGAACTGTTTGTGCTTGTTGTGCGGATCCATCGCACCTAACTGAAGAGTGTCCTTATAATGCATCTACTCAAGGACAGGATCAAGTCAATGCTGCATTTCAGCAATGACAAAGGAACGATCCGTACTCTTCGACATACAATCCGGGATGGAGGAGTCACCCAAATTTCGCTTGGAACCAAAATCAACAATTCCAAGAAAATAACAATTTTCAAAGACCTCCTCCTCCACAACAACAACAAGCACCTTCACAAACTCAATTTCAACAGCAACTTTTTCAACAGCAACCTTACCCTAATCAGGTGAACAATTTTGTACCTAACACTGCTTACCCGCCAAACAATTATGTTCAACCTAATAATGACAAGGTTAGCTCGCTCGAAAGAAGTCTAGATGCGTTCCTTAAGCAATCTACACAGTCTATAGCAAGACTAGAGACTTCGATTCAATCTTTGGTGCAAAATAGTGCCTCACACGATCAAAGCATCAAATCTATTGAGGCACAAATTGCACAACTCAATGCAGCTTTGAGCGAGCGCGAAAAAGGAAAACTCCCGTCTCAACCACTGCCCAACCCCGGTCACGCACATGCTGCATATCAACAGCAGAATCATAACGTAAATGCTGTGACCACGTTGAGATCGGGAAAAGTGTTGAAAAACAATGTGGGTATTGACCATGACACCCCTTCCGGTGGCCCTTCTTCATCTTCTCTACCTTTTTCTTCAGAGCCTATTCTCCACCCTTCACACGGCTCTTCCTCTTCTAGCTCAAACGGACCCATTTCTCACAACACGAACACATCTACACGGGGTGCCGTTCCAACTCGACAATCGGATCCGCAAAAATTGGACTCAACCACCTTTCAAAATGTTCCTTTTCCTAATCGGTTGAGATCAAATAAACCAACTCCACAGATGGAAAAGATTGTAGAGTTGTTCAAACATGTTAGCATAAATATCCCTCTTTTGGATGCAATCCAACAAGTTCCTTCATATGCAAAAATTTTAAAGGACTTATGCACTAAAAAGAGGAAGTCGCAAGTGCGAAAGAAAGTTTTTGTGGCTAGTGCTATTAGTGATGCTCTTGTGAATTCTTTACCCCCAAAGCAAAAGGACCCCGGGTGTCCTACCATTTCGATAACCATTGGGGACAAGAACATCAATAGAGCACTATTAGATCTTGGTGCGAGTGTCAATTTGCTACCTTATTCCGTGTACGAGCAATTGGGCGTTGGAGAGCTTAAGCCCACTCACTGTACTCTCCAAATGGCCGATCGGTCAATCACCCATCCTAGGGGAGAGCTGGAGGATGTGGTAATTAGAGTAGGGGATTTCATTTTCCCCGTTGACTTTATTGTGATGGATACACAACCTGTCGCTAACCCCCGGAATCAAATTCTGGTAATACTTGGTCGACCATTTCTGGCAACTTCCAACGCAGTGATCAATTGTCGTAATGGTTCAATGAACCTATCTTTCGGCAATATGACAATTGAGCTCAATATTTTCAAGTTGGGAAGTCAGCCTGCTGAGCCTAATGCTAGCGTACTTGATGTTTGCTCGATCAATGAGATCGCGGAGGAGGACTGTGAGTTCGAGAATTTTTTGTTCGATCACGGCAATGTTAACGCCACTAGTGCGTTCCTCCTAGAATCCGACACAGCTTTCACGGCTGATCACGATTATTAGTGTTTTACCTTCGTTGACGACTTTGAAGACTCTTCACCAGAGTTGGAGTCTTTTGCTTTTTCGGATGAGTTAGTTGAACCATCCGACTCTGTTGCGTACACTCGATTCGAACCTTTGATGGAATCCTTCGAGTTTGAAACAGTTACCCCATTGTTACCATATATTGTTTCACCTCCTAAACTCGAATTGAAGCTTTTGCCGTCGCACCTAAAATATGCTTATCTAGGTGATAATGAGACATTACCCGTCATCATATCGGCCTCTCTAGCTCTTGAGCAAGAGAAGGCCCTTTTAATGGTCTTACATAATAATCGGCAAGCTTTCGGCTGGTCTATGGCGGACATTAAGGGGATTAGTCCCCTCATAGTCGAACATCATATACACTTGATGGATGATGCCAAGCCGGCAAGGGATCCACAAAGACGCCTCAACCCCATTATGAAAGAGGCTGTTAAGAAGGAGATTGTTAAGTGTCTGGATAGTGGTATCATTTACCCTATCTCGGATAGCCAATGGGTTAGCCCAATCCATGTTGTGCCAAAGAAATCGGGCATAACGGTCATTACCAATGAGGCAAATGAGTTAATTCCCACTCGCACCCAAACTGGGTGGGGAGTCTGCATAGACTATAGAAAACTCAATGCCGCGACAAGGAAAGACTACTTTCCTTTACCTTTCATTGACCAAATGCTCGAACGATTGGCAGGGCACGAGTTCTATTGTTTTCTAGATGGCTATTCCGGGTATAACCAAGTCCCCATCGTCAAAGAGGATCAAGACAAGACAACATTTACTTGTCCCTTTGGCACTTTTGCTTATCGTCGCATGCCCTTTGGGTTATGCAATGCACCCACGACATTTCAGCGGTGTATGATGGGGATCTTTTCAGACATGGTTGAAACGTTCTTGGAGATCTTTATGGATGATTTCTCCATCTTTGGCGACTCCTTCGACGAGTGTTTACGACATCTTGACGCAGTTCTTACCCGCTGCAGGGATAAGAACCTGACATTGAATTGGGAGAAATGCCATTTCATGGTACGAGAAGGCATTGTCTTAGGACATGTCATCTCGCAAAACGGCATCGAGGTTGATAGAGCTAAAATCGAAGTAATTTCTAATCTTCCTCCTCCCAAATGCGTCAAAGACATCAGAGCCTTCCTTGGCCACGCCGGTTTTTACAGACGGTTCATCAAGGACTTTAGCAAGATCGCTAGACCCTTGACTCTCTTATTGGCCAAGGACAAAACATTTGCTTTCGACTCCACTTGCATGGAAGCATTCGAGTCTTTGAAACACTCTCTCATCTCTGCGCCCATTCTTTCATCTCCAGACTGGACGCACCCTTTCGAAATCATGTGCGACGCATCAGATTTTGCCATTGGCGCTGTTCTTGGACAGCACATTAATAAAATACCGCATGTGATTTATTATGCTAGCCGAACACTAAATGAGGCCCAACTAAACTACACACCAACAGAGAAAGAGTTTTTAGCGGTTGTGTTTGCACTTGAAAAATTTCGGCCTTATTTAATTGGCTCTCCAGTCGTTGTATATACTGATCATTCAGCTCTTCGCCACCTTTTTGCGAAGAAGGATGCTAAGTCAAGGCTAATACGTTGGATCCTTTTACTACAAGAATTTGACCTTGTCATAAAGGACAAAAAAGGATGTGAAAACGTAGTAGCTGATCACCTATCACGACTTCCTTCCTCGCCTACGCTTGATCTTCCAATCACTGATGTTTTCCCCGATGAGCAACTCTTGACCGTTTCTTGCGAACCATGGTTCGCCGATATTGTAAACTACTTAGCCACCGGCTTGATACCTAAAGATTGGTCGAAACAGGATAAACTTCGATTTTTGTCCCAAGTAAAGCATTTTTACTGGGATGAACCCCATCTTTTTAAATACTGTTCCGACCAAATCATTCGTCGGTGTGTACCTGAAAGTGAGGTTAAGAGCGTGCTGTCTTTTTGCCACGATCAAGCATATGGCGGGCACTTTGGCCTAAAGAAGATAGCCGAAAAAGTTTTGCAGAGTGGTTTCTATTGGCCACGACTCTTCAAGGATGCATTCGAATACTGCAAAACTTGCTCCCGGTGCCAACACTTGGGCCGGATATCGCGGAGAAATGAAATGCCACTCCAACCTATTTTGGTTGTGGACATTTTTTATGTTTGGGGTATAGATTTCATGGGACCATTTCCTAACTCTTTTGGAAATGTGTATATTCTTTTGGCCGTTGACTACGTTTCAAAGTGGGTCGAGGCTGTGCCCAGCCGAACGAACGACAACAAGGTTGTCGTTCGATTTCTTAAAGAACATATATTTTCTCGATTTGGGCACCCTCGGGCGATAATAAGTGATAATAGTTCTCACTTTTGCAATAGGACTTTCGAGTCCTTAATGCGCAAATACTCTATCACCCACAAGCTGTCAACGCCATATCACCCCCAACCATGTGGGCAAGCCGAGGTTTCAAATTGGAAAATCAAGCAAATTCTGGAGAAAACGGTTTCTAAAAACAGTAAAGATTGGTCACTTAAAATTATTGATGCACTATGGGCTTTCCGTACTGCATATAAGACCGATCTTGGTATGTCTCCATACCGGCTTGTTTACGGGAAGGCTTGCCACCTTTCAGTGGAAATTGAGCATAAGGCGTTTTGAGCCATCAAAGAGCTGAATTTATCTTTAGGAGATGCGGGCAGCAATCGAAAGCTGCAATTAAATGAACTAGAAGAGCTGCGGGATGAGGCATATGATAATGCCATAATTGCTAAAAACCGAGCTAAGGTGTTCCACGATAAACACCTTTTGCGAAAAACTTTTGAACCTGGTCAACAGGTTTTACTCTATGACACTCGGTTACATTATCACCCCGGCAAGCTCCGTTCTAGATGGAGAGGACCTTTTGTAGTCCGCACCGTTTATCCGCACGGTGCGGTCGATCTTGAAAATCCCGAAGACGGTACCTTATTCAAAGTGAATGGGCATCGGCTGAAACCGTTCTTCACAGCGGACCCATCGGAGGAGCTCCTGTTGTTGCAGGAGCCGATTTACACTGATTGAACTTCCTCCACTTTCACCCCCGAATTTCCAATCAATTTTTCCAAAACTTTATTTCGAATAAGTTTGGGGGTGTGTATCATTTGTAATAATGTAAATAAACAGGGAATGCCGACATTTTGACCATCTTGGTTTAGTATGACAGTGAGGACACTGTCAAGTTCAAGTTTGGGGGTATGCTCGGTACGTTTTCCTTTCTTTGCATTCATATGTACATCTTTGCATTTGCACATTTATTTGAAAACCCATAAAAATTGAAAAATTTCAAAAATTATAAAAATTTATGTATTCAATTTTGGCTAATTGACTTGAGTTTGACAAATAGGTTAACTGGCTAGGAACAACTAGATCTTAGACTTGGTAAATTAAAAACCCTAAAAATAACCTTCTTTAAATATTAACGGCAGAAATTATATGTCTTTGTAGTTTATTTAGAAATAGGCAAATTTTGAGTTCACTTTTTGGGCTAAGTTGAAATAAAGGAAAAATATTGATATTCTTATTAGAGTATAAGTTGAAAAATAATTCCTGGCTTAAGTATGGATTCTAAAAATGTATACCCTACAAAATTGCACAATCATACACCTTAAAGCTTGGAATAGTAGAGGAGACCTTGAAATGCTCTTGTCTAAAAGTTCTCAGTACGAAGAAAATGAAATATACAAAAGTGAAAAAAAATGAACACTGGTTTTTGTGATTACTTAAGGCTAAAAATAGAAAAATATATAGCGAGGGTTCTTCATCACCTAGTGCCTTAGACCAACTGGTTTGGGAGTCACTGCGAAAGCCTTGGGTATTGCAAAACTAGGACGTACGCTTTAAAATGCTAACGCATTTTGTAATCGGTCGTTGGTACCTCAAGAAGTATTAACGGTCGCATGAAGGTTGTGTAAGCGAAATTCAGCAATTAATAAGTACTTTGGACAACAGACGAGGGTATGATTGCTTAATTTGAATTTCCAAGTGTAGGGGTGATTTATACACACACACGTGGGGATATGTGATTAGAGTTTAGATAAGAGAAAGGAATGAAGAATAAAACTTGTATCTTTAGTAGAGTTGATAGAGAAATTCCTAAGTGGAGATGGAACCCTAAAAGGAAAACCTAAGAAATGCCGAAAGCTGAGTGATTCTATAAAACATATATGATCTTAAGTTAAAAGATGAGGAAGTGTGAAGAATATGGGTGGATAGTTTATGAGTCGATGATAATAGAATTCTGCGTTAGAAAACCTAATTGGAGAATTATTTTCGAAAGAGCCAAATTGACAGGATTTTGTGGGTGTAATCCGCTGAAAACCCTCAGGAGACAACACTCCTTCTACTAGGGACACCTAGAGGTTTAACGGCTTGTTGCACGTGCTCAGTGCAATCGCGTCTCCCTGCGAAAGTGCGGCTAGGTTAGAGAATAAAATAATAAGTTTGCTCGAGGACGAGCAAAAGATAAGTTTGGGGGTGTTTGTTCAATTCATAATATTGCAATTCATATTCCCCAATTCTTATTCGTTTTATAACTAAACAGGTACTTTTGACGCACGTTTGTTGTATGTTACAGGCTACTGGTTTTTGGAGCGAAGACAGTGAAAGAAACAGAAGAAGACACAAAAAGGGACTTTTGACCAACAAGTAGACGGATCCTAGTCTAGCCGAGACTAATAACAGTTCACATAGGTACAAGGCAATACAAGGTCCAAACATGTCAAAGTGAAACGGTTAAAAGACCAATACAAAATTTCACTGAAGATCTGGAGAAGAATAAAAAGCTAAACAGAGAAATAGGATGAAGAAATAACAAGCCCAGACAACTAAAATGAATCCCAGAAAAGATGGTGAGGTGATCTCACCAAAGGGCCACGGAACCGCGGCCCAGACCCCCCCATGTCGCGGTTCCGCGGCCGTTTGTTGCCCGTGTCGGTGCAAATTTTGCGTGTTGGTGCGTCGGTGCGGGTGTTGGGATTTTCCGTGGGCATATCTGTAAAATCATGTGTTCGAGAATCTGTAACTCTAGTTTCCCTGTTTACTTATAAATTGTAATCTCAAATCTGTAAAAGGGATGCCTCTTTTCAATTAATAAAAATTCAGATTCTTTGAGGATTGAAGAGCATCATTTTCTTGTAAGTTCCTTTTACAATTTTCTGCCCTAGTTTACAATTCATTCTTTGCCTTAGCTTTAGAATTAAATGCTTGCCTTAGATTAATTAATATCTTGCCCTAGTTTAATCTTGTGTAGAACCTTTTAATCTGCAGTAGATAGTCAATCCTTTAGATCTAAAAAATACACATAATAAAAATGATGTTTTTAATAGGTCCCCTAATGAGCGAGTAAATTCCTCGCTTGTTAGGGTTAGGAATAAGGGAGGGGTTGAGAGATGAATATCTCTCATCTCTTTCAAGCCCAATAACTTGTAACAACTAGAACTTCATGCATGCATGCATGATCCGCTCCCTACGGCATCCTACCCACGAGGTAACGGTGAAACCGTAGTATAAAGGACCGGACATGCATGACTTCCATGAAGGTTATAGCAATTAGTAGGAAAGGACGGACAAGGATCTAGAGGAAGAAACTTCGTTTCTTCCCAATCATCCTAATCCCCTTTACTAATAATTGTTATAACTTCTAAAAGGATTTAATCGAGGGCATTGAAAGAGGTGTTAATATGAATCTTATCAAACCCTACTTTAGACCTAACCCTAGCAAGTTCCTTAACCATCGTACAACTTAGTTTTTAAAATCAATCGAGAAAAATCAAACCACAATTGGAATCAACTCGTAAACATACATAAGAAAATTACACATCTCTGTGGATCGACCCGTATTCACCGGCTAGCTGCAAAGCGACGCCGTTTCTGATTACGGTTAACAAGTATTTTTGAACTAATCACCAGTCTTTAATACTCAGCCATGACTTGTTGACAAGTCAGGCACCTCAAAACGAAATCCGAAACATCACTCTTATTCCCTGCCCACCAGTAGATATCTCTCAAGTCACGATACATCTTGGTAGAACCTGGGTAAACACTATAAGCTGACTGATGTGCCTGCTCTAGGATCTCGCGTCTCAACCTATCGGTATAAGGTGCACACAAACGAGTCCCGAAACGTAGCACACCCTGGTCATCAATCCCAAACTCATAAACTCTACCCTGTCGAACATGCTCAAGAATCTCAGACAAACGGGCATCGTCGGACTGTACCTCACGAATATGATCAAGTAGAAGTGGACGAATGCGGACATGAGCAAGTTGTCTCCCAGTGGAAGTGAACTCAAACTGTACTCTACTATCGCACAAGATCTGCCAATCAACAGAAGATTGTCTCTGAACTGCGCTCAACTGTGAAAAGCTACCCCCGGGCCTACGACTCAAAGTATCAGCTACCACATTCGCCTTGCCCGGATGATAAAGGATCTCACAATCATAATCCTTCACATTAGCAGCCGTAGAAGCCGAGACTGTAGACCAAGGTAACCATAGTAATTCCCTCACCTCTTTTTCAATCTTACAAAAACCTTTGCATTCTTTCGTTTTTCCAAATATTTTTCATGCACTATCAATAGTTATATCAACAAACTTTTCTTGAATCTGTTACACTTTCCTTCTACAAATTTCGAGGATGAAATTTTTATAAAGAGGGTTGAATGTAACAACCCAAAATTTCTGTACGATTTTTTTTTCAAAATACAGAAAGGAGTACCTAAGCCTGAGCACAAGTTATAAATTTGATTTGCTTTTGAACAGTAAGAAAGCACTTGTAGCTTATTGGTAAAGTCTTGCACTGCTGTGACGTAGCCCTTGTGATCGAACCCCCAGCCACATATTATTTTCTTTAACCTTTTAGAAGCCGAAGGTTTCACACGTGCACTACACGTAAAATGAAGAGACACGGAATAAACAAACACGTGCACTAGGGTATATGAGACAACAAAGACACATGGCGAGAATCCCAACGCCGACCCCACCAACTCGACCGGCGAGATTGGCTCAAAAACCGGTACCACCGTCCCCCCCGTCGGGAATGGTCCAAATTTTTGCCCCTGGCACCGTTTGGCCTACCCCACTTTCCCCATATTGTTTGAATTTCCTGCACAATTACAGAGGGATTAAAATCACCTCTTTAATCTCTTTTAAATGCATTTTAATTCTTAAATTCATACCCTAAACTCTAATCCTACTCTATAAATACAACCCTACCCTTTGGCACTCCTCATTCTGAAATCAAGTGCCAAAACTCTCAAAATTTTCAAGTCCTTATAGTGTGCAAGTGGAGTTAGGAAAAGGTGAAGTTCCGACGAAATTCCAAGAAGATTCCAGCGACGAAACGACGCCCCGACATCTTCCTTAGCTTCCTCTCTCTCTTCTCTTTTTCTCTAGCCAGTAAGTCCCCTCTCCCCTCTTTTCTTCTACTCTAAAAAGTTTCATTTCTAAAACCCGACGGAAGCGGAGTTAATCCGAATTCCGATTCGATTTTTCTTTAAAAACTCTATTTTTCTTTATCCATAAAATACCGTACTCTCTTATAATGTTTAACAAATATTAACAAACACCTTAAAATAAGTTTCATCTCAAAAGAATCTTTTATACAACTTTTATCGTATTTCTACAGTAAAATACAACATACTTTACTTTCGACATAAATTAACATAATACTTGTATTACCTTTAGACAACTCATGAGGTAATGACCTACCTCACCACAACACACATCTTTGACATAGCACGATGAAATTTTGGGAATATAGTTATGGGATAATACGACATTACAAATAAATACCATCAAACTTGCAAAACCATTTCTTTAAAAAATGTGTTAATCAATTCCTTGTAATTGCGCCCCTACAACCCACTTTTGGGGACCCCGTTCGGAATGGTACGGGTTATCACACATCCTTGGGTCTAGTAGAGCGAGATGCATACTTCCGAAAGGAGCATTCGATCTCGATGGAATTTTAATGTATTTTTCTTTAGAAAATTAGATTTCTACAAAAATGAATAAAATTTATTTATATATATAACTATTATCAAAATATCTATTTTTATTATATAATATTCCAAGTTTTCTAAATCAAAGGAATCGCCATTACATGAAAATACCATCCAAATACAAAAATACCCAATATTTCAATAAAATACCATATACTATGAAACTAGGTTCTACTCACTAGAAATTTCACTTTTATAAAATATACATCTATGAAAACCCTAAAGACGATAATTAAATACTTGAGGTGTATTTTGAAAATGTATCAAAACTCTTTTTACATAAAACACCCCTCAAGTTATACTAAATTACAATAAGGACCTTAGTAAATATAGGTTTAAGCGGGACCAATTCTCTTGAGCCTCAGAGAGCCGGAGAACGTGGGTGCTTGCCTATCTAAGATAGATAATTTAACAAACGGTGTTATCAACACGATAATTGTCTTGGAAAAAGACACAAATCCTACCGTCTATGTGCAGCGGTTACCGATAACATCAAAACTAATTCAGGATTTCAAGTTCTTTTCAAAGTGTCTGATTCAGACTGAGTCTCACTTTAATCATCTGACTTGAATATGATTCAATTATAAACTACAATACAATATGAATCCATGAATCCGTCTATTTAATCTATATCAATCTATATTGACTGAACCGAACCATGGATATACTCCGACTACATGACACTCTATTTATATCCATTCTATTTACTGATATCATGGTTTCGGCAAGTCATCCATCTATATAATAAAATAATACAATCAATACAATAAACATTATGGGGTTTATAAAAGGGTAGACTGGTATGGAACATGTTAAAGGTGGCACAAGGTGGTCACTTAAGACGTAATTACATCCATACCGTTGTTCCATGGTATTTTTGACGGAGCCTTGTATTACGGAGTACCAAAGTCCATGGAGTAAGTTAGACTCCTTTCGTATACACTGGCATATTCTGTACCAAGCTATAAACAACTGCATTAACAATATAATCAAACATTACTAGTCTTATTCTCTTTCTGTCTATTCTATCTCTACTCATCTTTAGGACTTACCGAGCGATTATTCGCTGACGACATTCCTATTTCTCTTCTTCTTTAGAATGTTTTCAGGTGGATCGGACGCACTAGAGATCGAGACCACCCAAGAGCACTTGGAGCAGTAAACTATAGATCCCGAGCTATAGTCACTTGTACATATTTTCATTTCAGTTCATGCCATTGTTTAGGCATTGCTTTCCATCAATGTATTTACATTTCCAGTTGTACCTGTAAAAGAATGTTTAATAAATAAAGTTGTTGTTGATTTATATTCCTGTCTCTTGTGTACATTTTACAGTATATTGCTTAAATACGCTTAGCGTGTTTACTTCTGACTAAATAAGTCGCATGACCCGTCGCAACCCCTTACCGTACACCGGGATGCGGGGCGTGATAGGATGAAGTGACGATGATTTTCAGGTATTTATGTGGGACGACCCACAATATCTAGTGCTATGAGGAATCAGGTTTGCAGTCATGTGGACATACAAATGCCGACTGGGCAATCTGGATATGCATAAATCCACATCTGGATATGCATAAAGCTGTTTAGCTTTTTCACCATGGAGGTGGAATACGTGATCAGTCGAAAATACTGCATCTTTTAACCGGCAATTTCCCTATCATTTGCACTCATCTAGAAGTGTTCGGCATTCATATAGCACATATTAGCAAATCAGTCGTTAAATATCATATTGCATGTGTTAGACTTTAAAACCGGCACTATAAGGGAAATTGACTGCATTTCATAGCATGGCATCATTCCTATATATCGCAACTTATGTTTCGAAGTCTGTGCAGGAAATTCCAAGAGATCGGACAAATTTACAAACGAAGACTGTTAAAAAGACACCAACTCATGGATTTGGAATCTGGTATTGATCTAAGAAGTATTCAGAGATTTAACATATCAGAAAGTACCATTTAAGACATCAGGAAGCAACACTGAAATTATGAAGCCCCAAGACATCAAAGTGGTCGCGGAACCGCGGCCGGAGCCGCCTTGAGCCGCGGTTCCGCGGCGGCTTGTCCACATCAGCATCTCAAAGTTGCTTCATAACTGTTATCTCTGTACCTACACTTCAAAAAGCCATTGCAAGTTCCAGAATACTCCTGAAGCTTCTGCCAGTTCAGCAAACCTAGGGTTCCAAACTAAACACTCTTAGCTTCCTTAACAAGCTTCACTTAAACTCTATTAAGGACCTAGAACCTTCCCCCTAACCTCCTAGCTTAGGGTAGAAGCTAATCCCCTAACTAACTACTTCTAGAAGCCTCTTCCTCTAACTAACTTTTAGAGGGAAAACTCAAATTTGAATTCCTAGACCTAGGGTTTGGAAAACCTATAAAAAGACCCCAAGGCTCTCTTGAAATGGCTAATCAATCCTTAGCTAATCCTTAGTTGGCTAAATTCTAGTTCAATCTTCATCTTCCCTAATTTCCACCCACAAGTTTAGTGACAAAACTTGTGCCAAACCCTAACCCTAATCCAAAGCCCAAATTCAAGATCCTTTGAGTTCTAGCAAGCAAGTCTTCAACCAACATTTAGAAGCGAAACCGGACTTCAACGGAGCACGAGATTCGAGCCGATCCACGACTCAAGGAGCTGAGCGATGCTAGAATCGACGATCAAAGTTCCATCCTCTTGTAGTTCTTGAGAGTTGTAACTAAATTGTTGATATAATAAAGGTGAAGATTCTTTAAACTTGCTTATTTTCAATTCGAGCATTATGATTCTTATTCAATTCTTGAATGTATTCTTCATGATGATGCTTGAGTAAAACTCCGCTCGTGGAGGAATCGAAACGATTGTAGAATGATGATGTTAACGAATCTTTAACGTTTTCTTAAGTCTTATAACAATTGAAAATTCTTGAAAATCGAATGATCGATGATCTAGATCGATGCGAATGCGTTCTTGATTCCTTTCGCACGATCTAGAGATCAACAATCGACCACTCAATTTCCAAGAAGCTATCTAGTGAATGTGATTCATCGAATGGACAAAGGATAGGATGAGGGACCATAATTCTTCGCAAGATCCTTGATCCTCGATGAATTCTACATCGATTTAGCATCAACTTGTTAATGGATAAGAAATCGTATTCTTCAATCTTCATCACATCTACTATCTAATCGATTCCTACGAGCTATACTTCAAAATCTTGAAACCTAAAGTGATTGGAATTCTATCGATACTTGATTCTCGATGTTTATCATTTTCTTGATTCTTGATTAGAATAGTGATACTTGAAACTCATTGATAAAAATCTTGAATCATTTTCTTTGCTTTTCTTTTCTATTAAAGTTTCGATTCAAACAAAACAAGATACGAACGAATCGCGCAATCCCTGTGGACGATCCGCACTCACTAATGCGCTACAATCCGACACCGTTATTGATTGCGGTCAAATATTTTTGGTTGTGATTTCTATATACAATTTTCTAATAACATACACACAATCGGAAATCGTTTCAATCAAATGGCGCCGTTTCCGGGGATAGTGCGCTAATTGTTCGTATTTTGAAATTTGAGTTGAAAAGTTTATTCCATCCAAATTTTTAGATCAAAATTTGCGCAAACACTAATACGTGTTGTTGTGATTTGATTGCGAGGAAATATGGAATTATTGGATCTAGAGAAAAAAATTTCTGAGAAGTCCAGAAAGCTCTTAAGGTGAACAGAAGCCTCTGTAGGAAATTTCATATAGTGATCTCCTTAGAGAACCGCGATTCCGCGGCATATAGCCACCTCCTGCGGCCGTTCCGCGGTGGGACAAGGGGTTTACTGTACCAATTTTGCTCTGTGAGTCTCTATCTTTCTTATCTCCTCCTCTGTCTGCTCCAATTGACAATTTGCTGCAGGTTTCTTTGCAAATAAATCGCAGCGCCGCAAAAGCAAAATAAAATTGTGCGTGTTTTTATTTTTGGTTGTTTGCATAATAATACGGATATTAAGGGGCACGACCAAATCCAGATTAGGTGGGGAGTTCATTACTCTTCCTAAGCCCCAAAAATCACAAACTTGCATCCGCATTTACCCTCATTAACTAAAAAATATCTAGAGATGACTCTAAGGACCGTCACGCACATTTAGGACAAGAGAAGGCCCTGGGTAATTCATTGCTTATCCGCGTTTTCTTGTGGTGTCTAAGGCAAGTGTGTCTAAGGCTAGTGGTTATTAATTAGGCCCACTACTTACGTAGTGGAGTAACTTCCCACTTACCTGGCACTTACCTGGCCACAGGGGGATAAAGAGGCAGTGGAGGATTTTATCCTGCGACTTGTCTTTTGGCAGTTAGGAGCGGTCTAGAGCCGGACCTAGGTGACCACTAGATTTTAGGGTATTGCTTGTTGCATTTGTTGTGATCGCATCATTTTTTCAAAAATCCGTCCATTTTTCAAAACAAACACCAATCACATTCATTCTCTCCTCTAATTAAAAATCACGCCGCCACTTGTACTAACCCTTTTTAGTGCAAGATAGGCTGTACAATGGGATTCTAGTGCATGTTTAGTCCGCGTCCTTTCGATCGATCCAAAAGTCGGTATTTCTATATTTACCCTTTCTTTACCCACCACCACACCCACACTGATGGATCCTACTCCATCAAATTTCTTTACCAATATTCTGCCGCCGTCCGTTGGTGCGCAGAATCCACCCCGCATCTCTCTCCAGGAGAGGTGCTATCCTACACGAGGCCCCCTTTCCACCTGTCTTTCCATTCCACCAGCCAACGGGGAAAATTTTGAAATTAAACCCCAATACATCAACCTTCTACCAAAATTTCACGGTCTCGAGTCTGAAGACGCATATGCCTTTATTACCAAATTTGAAAATGTATGCGCAATGATGGGTACCTCACAGCTTTCTATGGATGCTATGCGTCTACGTCTTCTCCCATTTACCTTGTGCGATATAGCCGAGAAGTGGTTGTATAACACTACCGCACATTCCATTTCAAACTGGGGAGAATTCATCAAAGCATTCTTTAAGAAATTCTACCCATACCAAAAGACAGTTCGAGTCCGTAGCGAAATCAATCAATTCACCCAGCTTCCAAATGAACCATTTTCAAAATGTCTTGAACGCTTTAAGGATCTGTTAGTTCAATGTCCACATCACGGAATCCCGAGATGGGAACTGTGCCGAATCATTTATGAAGGCATTAATCCTAACACAAGACAGATCCTTGAATCCATGTGTCAAGGCAACTTCATGACCAAAGATGATGGGGAAGCCTGGAAATTTCTAGAAGATTTCGCTGAAAAATCTTTACAGTGGGAGGGTGTGAGTCAATCGTCTAGGGATGGCAGAGATTTCGGCCTACAAACGTTCTTCCAAGCAATCGGGAGATCGACAGTTTTAATAGTCTCCCAACACCATTCTACCCCCCGAGAATGCTCGTCAAACGCCACTTCAAATAGGTTCATTACTCCGGCCCAGAATACGATTAATCCGGCATGGGCTACGTGAGCCCCAAGTATTTCCATAGGAGTTAGAGCTGACATTTCAGCTATACACAAGAAACTCGAGACTATGGAAAACAAACTTTTAGCCGCCGCCCTAAGTCAAATGTCACTCTCCAAAACTGTATGTGGATGCTGTTCTGATTCTTCTCACTTGACGGAAGAATGCCCGTTTCAAGGTCATGAGCATATCAATTCTGCCTACCAACAAAGACCTAGAAACGACCCATTTTCTTCCATATATAATCAGGGTTGGAGAAATCACCTTAACTTTGCTTGGAACCAATCACAATCTCAAAACACGGTTCCAAGACAAAATAATTTCCAAAGGGTCCCTCCACCACAACAGCAACCACCACTTCAATTGAGTTTGCACCCCTTCCAAGCACATAACTTTCAAAATCCGGTCAACACACCCGCACCGTCTAGTCCCTTACAGTTGACCGGGACCGATGAATCCTCTTCATTCATAAACTTGCTTTTAACAAATCTCATGCAAGTATCGGCTGAAATAAAGACTTCTGTCGATGATATAAAGAAAAACTCAGCGTCCCAAGCTGAGAGTATTAAATCGATGGAAGCAGAAATTGCACGATTAAAAGCCGAAATGAGTGCAAGAGAGAAAGGGAAACTCCCAGCTCAACCTTTACCTAATCCTGGCTATTCACATCATATGGATGCAATCATGTTGAGATCTAGAAGAGTGCTTGACAATCACGTTGGGGAAGAGATTGATGACACTGAAAAATCTATCGATACCCCGGCTGAGACCTTTCCTTCCACCTCTACTTCTAATTCTAACCCAGTTCTTCTACCCCACCACCTTCTAGCGAGCCTATTCTTCGTTTCCCACAAGGCTCGCCACCTCAGCCCACCTCTTCTAGCTCTCCACGGACGATCCCCACTTCTATTCTGGGATCGGTTCCACACACACTTCCTTCTCCTATGATAGACCCAGCACTTATTGCTAAAGCACCTCATCCTAATCGGTTAAGGGCTAACACATCGAGTCCACATATGGAGAAGATTATAGACATGTTTAAGTAAGTTAACATCAACATCCCTCTCCTAGATGCTATCCAACAAGTTCCGTCCTATGCGAAAACTCTTAAGAACTTGTGCACTAGGAAGAGGAAGACTCAAGTGCCCAAGAAGATATTCATGGCAAAGACTGTAGACACGGCTTTCCCCCAATAATTACCGAGGAAACGTAAGGATCCTGGATATCCTACTATTTCCATTTCTATTGGGGAAAAACACATTAACCATGCTCTTCTAGACCTGAGCGCTAGTGTTAACCTGCTTCCTTTCTCAGTCTATGAGCAGTTAGGGATCGAAGAGTTGAAACTATCTCCTTGCACTCTCCAGATGGCTGACCGATCAATCACCAAACCTAGGGGTGAACTGGAGGATGTGTTAATAAAAATCAGGGAATTTATATTCCCTGTGGACTTTATTGTAATTGATACACAGCCTGTAGCGAACCCACGGAATCAAATTCCGGTGATTTTAGGTCGCCCCTTTTTGGCCACTTCCAACGCTATCATCAACTGTCGTAATGGTTCTATGACCCTATCTTTCGGGAATAGGTCAATAGAGCTGAATATTTACAAGTTGGGAAGTGTACCCTCCGAACCTACTGCTCAGGTCTGTTCTGTCGACTTAATGGATGTCGACAGCAGCGAATTTGATGATCCTCTTGATACTAATCTTGACTCTTTTCATACGTTATTGTTTGACCCAACTATGTATCATACACATACGGACTCTTCCACCGAGATGTCCGGATCAACAACTAACACTGATTATGAACTGTTCTTAGAGTCTGAAGATCACCCGCACTTTGTGATGACATTATTCTTCGGGGTATTGATGGAACTTTTGAGGAGATCTTCGCTGATGAACTCGCATTTTTGAATGACACGGGTGTTGAGATGAATCATGTCCCAATCAATGAAATTGAACCTCCACCCCTTCTTCTGACTTGTAAAAAGAATGCGAGTAATCCATCACATTCACTGCATCATCTCTCCAAAATGAGACGCACACACTTTCTATTCCACCCCTTACCCTTTCCCCACTTTTTCTTCCACCAACCAGAGCACTGCATTGATAAAATTTTCGAATGGTTGGTGTTAACGATCGGTCTTTGCAAAGCTTGGCATCGACCACTGATTTTTGACCCCCTCATGTGATTTTCAAAGATTAACATTGTTTAACTCAAGTTTGGGGGGTACATTATCTGGCTCTTGAAAAGAAAATTTTTACAAAATTGTGAGCCAAAAATAAGTTTGGGGGAGGTTCTTCACTTAAATATTTTGCCCCCACTAATAAATGTCCTCCCAAGCTTACAGGTTTTTCGAGATTTAGCTGATGGCAACAGTGGGGACACTGTTGAAAACAAGTTTGGGGGAGGTTTGTGCTTATTTTCACATCATTTGCATCATACTTTGCATAAGCACAAAACATTTTCGAAAACCTATAAAAATTTAAAAAATTTCAAAAGAAAAAAAAAATATTTTTGTACATAAATAAAATAATAAAAGATTAGATAGTGAAAAATTACATCCATGAGATTAGAAAAATTTAAGAAAACCAAGAAAATTAGAAGTTTTCTTATACGAACTAGTAATAAGTAGTTATGAGCCGTTGTCGCAAGGGCTAGTAAGATGAAGGAAGTCACTAATCCGAGGATAAAAATAAGTCTGAAAAATAGTTCCTATTTTGGAAGCCAAACATTTTGAACATTGATACCCTGCTATTCGCACTTACACACGTCTTGAAGCCCGGGATAGTAGAGGATACCTTGAAATGCTCTTGTCTTAAAGCCGATGTATGAAGGAAATAAAATAAAAGGTGAATAAAAAAATATATAAAGCGGTGAGAAAAATGGACACTGGTTTTGTTATTGCCGAGGGCAATAAAAAAAAATTTATAGCGAGGGTGCCTCTTCACCTAGTGCCCTAAGGCCAACTGGTCTGGGAGTCACTGCTATGCCTAAGGTGGTGCAAGAAGAGGAAAATACACCAAATAAGCAAGCACATGAGTAATCGGTCGGTTAGTACCTCAAGAAGTATTAACGGTCGCATGAAAGTGTGTGAGCAAATTCATTTAAATATTCATTAATCAAAAAGTAGTGAGGCTGATGGGCAAGAGTATGATAGCTTGAATTGAATTCTCCGGGTGTAGGGGTGTCCTTTATACACACGCAGGGTGATATGATCGATGTTTGGAAGAAAGATAGGAATGAAGAATAAGACGATGTTTTATTGAGGGAGGACGTGACTTCTGACATCTTTTCACGACCATTAAGATAGGGCTCATGACAACCAAAAAGCTAGCTTAGTTGGAAACCCTAATTTTCAAGGCTGTTCTTTTACAATTCTTGTCTTTAAATGTAATATTCATGATCTTCCTTTTATTATTGGATTTTGTGGGTGCAATCCGCTGAAAACCCTCAGGAGAAAACACTCCTCCTACTAGGGACATCTAGAGGTTTAAAGGCTTGTTGCACGTGCTCAGTGCAATCGTGTTGCATACGAAAGTGTGCTAGTTAGTTTTTCTTTTTCTTTATTTTCGCCTTCTCTTTTTAATAAAAAGTTTGCTCGAGACGATCGAAAATAAGTTTGGGGGAATTTGATCAGTCGAAAATACTGCATCTTTTAACCAGCAATTTCCCTATCATTTGCACTCATCTAGAAGTGTTCGGCATTCATATAGCACATATTAGCAAATCAGTCGTTAAATATCAGATTGCATGTGTTAGACTTTAAAACCGGCACTATAAGGGAAATTGACTGCATTTCATAGCATGGCATCATTCCTATATATCGCAACTTGTGTTTCGAAGTCTGTGCAGGAAATTCCAAGAGATCGGTCAAATTTAAAAACGAAGACTGTTAAAAAGACGCCAACTCATGGATTTGGAATCTGGTATTGATCTAAGAAGTATTCAGAGATTTAACATATCAGAAAGTACCATTTAAGACATCAGGAAGCAACACTGAAAATATGAAGCCCCAAGCCATCAAAGTGGCCGCGGAACCGCGGCCGGAGCCGCCTTGAGCCGCGGTTCCGCGGCGGCTTGTCCACATCAGCATCTCAAAGTTGCTTCATAACTCTTATCTCTGTACCTACACTTCAGAAAGCTATTGCAAGTTCCAGAATACTCCTGACGCTTCTGCCAGTTCAGCAAACCTAGGGTTCCAAACTAAACACTCTTAGCTTCCTTAACAAGCTTCACTTAAACTCTATTAAGGACCTAGAACCTTCCCCCTAACCTCCTAGTTTAGGGTAGAAGCTAATCCCCTAACTAACTACTTCTAGAAGTCTCTTCCTCTAACTAACTTTTGGTGGGAAAACTCAAATTTGAATTCCTAGACCTAGGGTTTGGAAAACCTATAAAAAGACCCCAAGGCTCTCTTGAAACGGCTAATCAATCCTTAGCTAATCCTTAGTTGGCAAAATTCTAGTTCAATCTTCATCTTCCCCAATTTCCACCCACAAGTTTAGTGACAAAATTTGTGCAAAACCCTAACCCTAATCCAAAGCCCAAATTCAAGATCCTTTGAGTTCTAGCAAGCAAGTCTTCAACCAACCTTTAGAAGCGAAGCCAGACTTCAACGGAGCACGAGATCCGAGCCGATCCACGACTCAAGGAGCCGAGCGATGCTAGAATCGATGATCAAAGTTCCATCCTCTTGTAGTTCTTGAGAGTTGTAACTAAATTGTTGATATAATAAAGGTGAAGATTCTTTAAACTTGCTTATTTTCAATTCGAGCATTATGATTCTTATTCAATTCTTGAATGTATTCTTCATGATGATGCTTGAGTAAAACTCCGCTCGTGGAGGAATCGAAACGATTGTAGAATGATGATATTGATGAATCTTTAACGTTTTCTTAAGTCTTATAACAATTGAAAATTCTTGAAAATCGAATGATCGATGACCTAGATCGATGCGAATGCGTTCTTGATTCCTTTCGCACGATCTAGAGATCAACAATCGACCACCCAATTTCCTAGAAGTTATCTAGTGAATGTGATTCATCGAATGGACAAAGGATAGGATGAGAAACCCTAATTCTTCGCAAGATCCTTGATCCTCGATGAATTCTACATCGATTTAGCATCAACTTGTTAATGGATAAGAAATCGTATTCTTGAATCTTCATCACATCTACTATCTAATCGATTCCTACGAGCTATACTTCAAAATCTTGAAACCTAAAGTGATTGGAATTCTATCGATACTTGATTCTCGATGTTTATCGTTTTCTTGATTCTTGATTAGAATAGTGATACTTGAAACTCATCGATAAAAATCTTGAATCATTTTCTTTGCTTTTCTTTTCTATTAAAGTTTCGATTCAAACAAAACAAGATACGAACTAATCGCGCAATCCCTGTGGACGATCCGCACTCACTAATGCGCTACAATCCGACACCATTATTGATTGCGGTCAAATATTTTTGGTTGTGATTTCTATATACAATTTTCTAATAACATACACACAATCGAGAAATTCATTCAATCAATATGCGGCTGCCTCGGTTGTGCCAAAAAGGCTGCTAAGCTGAGGCAATTTCTCGGGAGTTTGCTCGTGATTTCACACGCAAGGAAAACATGGTTTCTCTTTTATCGTGACATTAGGTCAATGATAGCATACTCAAACAATTCCATATATATAGTTGAAGCACTTATAAATTTAACGACACTTCATCAAAGAGTAAGTGGTATAGGGTGTTTTTCGTCACCCTATTGAGATGGGAATGTGCGTGCTTGTCAGGGGTATACAGATTCCCCCTACTTAGGGTAGGCCAGTATTTATTGATTGTGGGAATCCGAATCTCTGGCAGCCGCGGACTAAGCTGCTGTTAATTTTCCCTTGCCTTTGGAGTGAGGGAACCTCTGATTGATGGGTCAAACTGGTCATTTGAACTCAATGTGCGGTGTGTTTTGTGTTTTGAAGGGGACTTGGACGTATCGGGGGCCTCACAAAGTTTATGAGGGTCACGTGCGTTGGCATATGGGCGCCAGCGGATCACGCGCCCTACATGTAGGTGCTGGGTGCCCACGGAAAACGGGTCTTAGCCCCTGGACTGGGAGTTGAACTTTCGAGTGTCTTTTGGAGTTAAACTCTTAAAAAATGATATTTTTGTGGAGTTAAACTCCTAAAAGATCTGTATTTTTGAGGTTCAACTCCTTCGAGAATTTGGTTCTTAGAGTTGAGCATCTTAAAGATTGGTTTGGAGTTAAACCCCTAATGAAGAGATTCTTGTTCAGGGTTAAACTCTCAAGAGATTTTCAAAGATGATGAAAGAGGACCCATTTCTTCTCCCTTGAGCCCTAGATCTTCTCTTGAGCCTTGGATCTTCCGAAAGTGGGATTTTTAGAGATGGGTCTCCTTCTTCCTTCTCTCTGTTGGCTGGAACTTGGAGAAAAGGGGGTGAGACTTAAAAATCTCCCCTTTTAGAGACTTGATGGGAGATCCGAGCTCCCCTTCGAGGGTTTTATGTTGAAAAACTATTTCTTTTTGAAAAGGGAAGAGTTAAACTCTCGATTTAATTCAAAAAAAGAAGTAGATTTGAAACCTGGAGGAAGGAGAAGGAGGCACAGAACCCTAATTTTTGAGGGGAATGAATTTTTCTTTTCATTTCATCATGATTTTTTTAATAGGCTACACAATTTTACATATAGACCCTTGAGCTTTACAAAATGGCATTTTGCTCATCACATACTCATGTGCTTATTTATTTTTGCACATAAGCCATGAGCTTTACAAAAAATGGCTTTTTGCCCATTTATTTAACATTCATGCATGAAAGTTACATCAAACATATTTATTAAGTAATTTTCTTCTTGGCATAGGGGAGGTCGGCCGCTTCATGTTCGGGCTCGACTTGGTCATGGGCCCACTTGGTTTGGGCTTGGACCCGCTTGCTTGGAGTTAACTTTGATTTTGACTTGGTCAACCGAGGTGTAATTTTTGCCCTCAATAAAGGCCCTCCATCAATGAATGCACACTGCATACATGGGTCGTGTGTATGAAATTGATGGATCTTGTTCCGTGGGAAGTTTGACTTTGAGGTGGAGAGCATAATTCAAGGGTCGGAGCATCCTTCCGGGAGCATAATCCCGGGGGGTCGGAGCGTTATTCCGATGTGCGGAACATAATTTCAGGGGGTCGGAGCATCATTCCGATGTGCGGGCACAATTCCGATCTATGGAGCATAATTCCAGAATCGTAGCATCATTCTTAGGAGCAGAGCATGATTCCAGTAGTTTAATTTCAGGATTGGAGCATCATTCCGAAGAGCGGAGTATAATTCCATGGGGAGGATATATTCTGAGACAAAACATAGTTTTGACGTAGGGTTCTGGGATGAAGCATAATTTCGTCACAGGACAGGTGCATCCCGAGACGAAGTATAATTCCAACCCAGGGTTCCGGGACGAGGCATAATTCCGACACGGGATAGGTGTATCCTGAGACGAAACATAATTCCCGCATAGGGCAGATATTTTGACCGAAGAATGGTTCCGATGCAGAGGTTGATTCTCAGGCGAAGCATAATTCCGACAGGGAAGGCAGATACTCCGAAGCGAAGCATGATTTCGACACGGGGTACATTCTGAGATGAAATATGATTCCAACTCAGAGGTTTCTTCCAAGGTGAAGCATGATTTCGACACGGGGTACATTCTGAGGCGAAGTATGATTCCGACGCAGAGGTAGTCATTCTGAACGAAGTATAGTTCTGATGCAGAGGTTGTTGGTTAACTTGATTCCGAGACGGAGCTTGATTCCGATGGGGAGGTTGTCGGTTAACTTGATTTGGTTCCCGTTTTGATGACGTAGAGGTCGCTACTTAGATGGTTGGTGTTTGATTTGACTTGCTCCGCTTCTTGCGGTGTCAGGGATTGGATTTAACTTGCTCCACTTTCTGCGGTGTCAGGGTTGGATTTGACTTGCTCCGCTTTCTGCGGTGTCAGGATTCGACTTGTTTCCGAGGTAGAGCTTGATTCATCCAGGGAGGTCATTTTTTAACTTGCTGATTTGATTTGATTTGGGAGTTTCTTATCTGTCCAGCAGAGCTTTTGAGCCCGGGACATGGAATTTGGGTTTTTGTTTGGCGTCAGCATCACTATATCGGAATATGGTACCGGGATCGAATCATCATTTGACATAGAGAACATGGGATTTGTGTTAGCATCAGCATCGCCACAGTTGAATATGGTACCAGGAGCGAATCATCATTTTCCATGATAGGATTTGAGGAATTTGGTTTTGGTTTAGCATCAGCATCGCTACGCTAGAATATGGTACCAGGAGCGAATCATCATTTGCCATAAGGGGATTTCCCTCGTTTCCAGTTTAACGACTTAGGGGCCATCTGTTCCCGGTTTAACGAATTAGAGGTCATCTGTTCCCAGTTTAAAGACTTAGGGGTCTATGGGATTGAAAGTGTAGAATTTTGGGGAATTTGGAATTTTGTTGGTGTCTTCATCGCTAACACTGGAATGGTACCAGGAGCGACTCCTCATTCGCCGTTGGGATATTCGAGAATTTAAAATTTTGTTAGCGTCTGTGTCGCTAATACTGAAATATGGTTTTAGGACATTCTCTTTTGGAGGAGTTTGAAATATTGATTTATATACAAAAAATTTTACCGTGATTGCTCTACCATTTCAGCTTTTCTTATCAAAAAAGTCGTGATTGCCCTATCATTTCGGCTATTTATTCGCAGTTGCCCCATCATTTTGGCTTTTTATCTTTATTTTTACTCATTGATTCTTTTTGCGAGTTGCCCCATCATTTCGGCTATTTATTTATTTTTTTACACATTTTTTTACACTCCCAGTATAACGACTTGGGGGTCGAATGTTTCCAGTTCAATGACGTAGTAGTCAATTATTCCCAGTTTAATGACGTGGTGGTCATCTTTACCGCCTAAGCTCGATCCTGCAGGAACCACAGGCTCCTTTGGCTTAATAGCCTAAGTGGGCTCTTCATCATCTGGACCGAGCCGGCATTTGGTAGCAACAACCACGTTATTGTCATGGGTATGAGGCGTAGGAGGACTTGTTCTTCTAGACTCCACCATATAGACCGTATGGGTTGTGTACCCATTTACCGCTTCTTCTTTGGTAATATTGCTCCTTTGGGTTTTGGCTTGTTTCCTTGGTCTGCTCCTTTCAGAGAAGGGCATGCAACTGAGAGCAGGTTCCTGAAGGGCTTTGGTCTCTGTCTGTATGAAATTGGCGGCCGTAGCTTGATTGTTTGCTAACACACCTTTAGACAATTTTATCTCTCATGCCTTGTATTGTTTTTCGACCCAATCTTTAAGACAAAGCAGTCCTAAATGGCATGACCTATCACTCTGTGATAGGGGTAATATTTGGGGTCATTGGTCATATTCCCTTCTTGCGGTCTTTTTGATTCTGGCAATTATAGACCGTTTCTCAGTGTGTCCTTGAATATCTTATGGACTTTGTCCCTTCTGAAGGAATAGAACTTATCCAGCTTCTCTTTCAGTAGAGATTCTCCTCCCTCTCCCAACACTGGCTTCCAAGGCTGGTTGGCATTAGGCCCGCTCATCCCTCGCTTATTTCGGATAGCCGAAGTGTTAAAAGATTTAGCATCGTCGGAATTTCCGCCCTTTCGATTATCGTCCTTTCGGTTTCTCCAGGATTTATTGTTATTTTTGGAATCTAAGGAAGATTCTTGCTTCGAGTGCTCCAACATTTGAACTTTCTTGGTCGGTTCTTAGAACGTTTTGAGACCTGCAGTGCATAGAAAAAGATTCATCCAGGTGCCGAGATTTTCGATGAGGAGATTAATGGATTGGTCTTGTTCCAATGGTGGCTCACATACGGAGAGATTTTGCTATTGGGTTATAAAATCCGTGCTGTTTTCATTGTTCTTTGGCTTGGTCCTTATGAGATCGACAATGGTGATCTTATCGCTGACACTCATGAACCTTTGTCGAAACAGACATTCCATTTGGAAGAAAGTAATAACGGAGCCATCCGGTATGCTCGCGTAGCAGTTGAAAGCGACATCGGCTAGGCTATTAATGAAATGGCAGAGAAGAAGCGTATCATTGCCCCCAGTATTCCCGCATGAGGTTTTAAAGTGGGTGACGTGCTGATTTGCATTTTCCGTCCCGTCAAATCCTCCGAAATTGGGGATGACATAGCCACTAGGAAACTCTTCCAAATCATACCGAGCAGGATATGGTCTCTAGATACTGCTGACAACTTTTTGCGCTCCGGCTCCGGCTACCAATGATTTGATTTTGTTGGCGACCAAATCCATGATTTGATCTTGCTTTAGTGGGTTGCTGTCATTGGTAGTCAAGACATTTCCCGAGATAGGATGCGACCGACTTTCTTGCGGCTCGCCAATCTTTGGATTTGAGGGAATAGGCATCGCTGCCTCAAGACACCGTTTCCTGAGCAGAACCTGCGCTTGTTTGGACGGCTGAGAGGCAACTTGGACCGTGAGCTGTAAGACAACGTTTGTCAAGTCATCAATTTTTGAATAGAACTTGGCCATCTCCTTGTCTTTGCTTTTGAGCTGCTTCTGGAGCTCTTGGAGAAGTTGTTACTCTGTGGTCTTGGGACAAAAGATTGGCTCCTCTTCGCTTTCTGAGCATGACTCCTCATGAACTGAGAGATCTTTCTGCTTATCAGCCTCACTGGAAGGATTTTCATTATCTTCCAGAGGAGGCTGGTCTTGAGAAGTGGCAGCCACATTCACACCAGATTGGATTTGAGATGTGGTGGTCCCATCCTTGCTCTTGTTGTGTGTGCCTACCTGGGTGGACCATATATCCAGCCATTTCTTTATGTTTAGAGGCTGATTTTTCGGACCGTCGTTGTGGCCCTTCCTCTTCTAGAAAGGACAGGTGACTGAAGATGGTTGGCCTGACTGGGTCCTTGGGTGGCACTGTCCGGATCGCAGTTTTCTTGACTCTTGCGGTCATGGCATTCTTCTAAACTAATTTCAGTGGTTCAAAAGAGTTAGCGAGCTTTACAACCAATTCAGTTGTTATTGTGGGGTACTCTGTTCTATGAACCTCATGAAGTTTAGCCTAGCAGGAGCTCTAGCCCTTTTGTTGGCTCTGTATCTAAGCATTTTCTGTCTTAGCTTCTCGATTTTGAGGGCTTGGCTGGCATCCGTTATCTAGGAAGCCATCGTGAGTCGATTGAAGGGGAGCTTAGAGACGATACCCGATCGAGCAGTTGTCAGGGGCACCGCTGGAGCTTTCCCTAGACGCCTTATTCCTTTATTGGTGTTGATGGCCTTGCCTCCAGTTGGAGCAACGGAGAGTCGTTCGAAAACATATTTGTGCTTGGGTTGAGGTGCCTTCACGACCATGACATTTGGTATTTTCCCTTTTAAGGCTGGTTTATCTTTCGCCGGGGCTTGAGGAGCACGGTTGGCATTAGCTGGCATGAACAGAATAGAGCTAAATGGTAGAAGCGGCTCCTCCCACTTTCACCCGAGACTGGCCGGGAGGGTCGTCCTGGCGTCCATCTTCATCGTGTAGGAGATGTGAGCTATGTTAAGAGATGAGCTTGTCCATAGAAACATTTTGTTGCGTCCGAAGATTGCAATTTGAAACTGTTAACCTGCACAAAGAAGCATGATTTAAGTACCGGAAATCGATGTATATTTTGATTGAGTTTGCATGAATATTTAACCTGAAATATAGGAAGAGAGCAAAGGCCCCACCGGGCGTGCCAGAATCTGTATGGTCTTTTTTGTCACCCCATTGAGATAGGAATGCGCGTGCTTGTCAGGCGTATACAGATTTCCCCTATCTAGGATAGACCAGGGTTTATTGATTGTGGGGATCTGAATCTCCGGCAGCCGCGGACTAAGCTGTCGTTAATTACCCCTTACTTTTGGAGCAAGAGAACCTCCAATTAACGGGTCAAACTGGTCATGTGAACTCAATATGCAGTGTGTGTGTTGTGTTTTGAAGGGGACTTGGACATATCGGGGGCCTCACAGAGTTTATGGGGGTCCCGTTACCCGGATACCGGGATGGGGGTCATGGGGGCTAGCAGCCCTTTTACGGGATGTAGAGCAGCGCCTCGTTAGAAATTTTTTCTAACGGGAAAAGTATTTTAGTGGGGAACGTTTTGAAAAAAGAGGGGTGAGGAGTGTTCTAAGGACGCGTGAAATGCCACGTGGGCGTCAGGCGCCAACGGGACAAGTGCATGGCGCATGGGCGCCGGGCGCCAACGGGCTACTCCCCCTACACGCAAGAGTTCGGCGCCGGCGGTTCACGTGCATGGCGCTTGGGTGCCAGCGGATCATGCGCTCCGCACGTAGGCGCTGGGCGCCCACAACAAAAGGGCATAGCTTCTGGACTTGGAGTTGAACTTCCGAGTGACTTTTGGAGTTAAACTCCTTAAAAAGGATCTTTTGTGGAGTTAAACTCCTAAAAGATATAGATTTTTAGGGTTCAACTCCATCGAGAATTTGGATCTTGGAGTTAAGCTTCTCAAAAATTGGTTTGGAGTTAAACTCCTAAATAAGAGATTCCTGTTCGGAGCTAAACTCCCAAGAGATTTTCGGAGATGGTGAAAGGGGGCCCCTTTCTTCTCCTTTGAGCCCGGGATCTTCTCTTGAATCTTGGATCTTCCCAAAGTGGGATTTTTAAAGATGGGTCTCCTTCTTCATCCTCTCTTTTGGCTGGTACTTGGAGAAAAGAGGGATGAGACTTAAAAATCTCCCCTTTTAGAGATTTAATGGGAGATCTGAGCCCCCCTTCAAGGGTTTTATAGTGTAAAGCTATTTCTTTTTTGAAAAGAAAGAGTTAAACTTTTGATTTAATTCAAAAAAAAAGTAAGTTCAAAACCATGAGAAAGGAGAAAGAGGCACAAAACTCTAATTTTTGAGGAGGATGAATTATTCTCCTCATTTCATCATGATGTTTGCTTTTTATAGGCTACACAATTTTACATATAGCTCTTTGGGCTTTACAAAATGGCATTTTACTCATCCCATACCCATGTGGTTATTTATTTTGCACATGAGCCGTGGGCTTTACAAAAATTTGGCTTTTTGTCTATTTATTTTACATTCATGCATGAAAGTTACATCAAACTTATTTATTACATAATTTTCATCTTGGCATAGGGGAAGCCGGCCGCTTCATGTTCAGGCTCGACTTGGGCATGGGCCCACTTGGCTTGAGCTTGGGCCCGCTTGCTTGGAGTTGACTTTGACTTTGACTTGGTCAATTGGAATGTAATTTTTACCTTCAACAAGTGGCATGAGAAGGCGGTCTAAGCTATAGGGTTTTCCTTCAGGTCAGACGATCGGAGATCCAATGACGAAGGAAATGGCCGAGTGACGCTATATGTGTTTGGGTTTCGACCTAGGCGACTCATTACATTTCAAATAGCTTGATAGACCTTACTCTTATGTTTGATATTATTATTATGGATAACAACTTTTTATAGATGCGTGTTTAGAGATTAATTGTTTGTTGCTTTCTTTTTTTGTGATCTGGGATGAACATGTCTATATTTTTGTTAGACTATTTCAAGCATGGAGTACAAGTGTACAAGATACACGAAGTATACGGGGTACACGATGTGTGCAGGGCACATATTTAACAAAGACACGTCAGCAGGTAGGAATTATCCCTTACACGAGAGATCACCTTTATGCTAGGAAAGTATACGAATGTGAGACAAAGTGCTAGACATCATCTGCTCGAAGCAGTGACCGTATTGATACATACTGGGTATAGAGACAGTGGGAGCACATAATAGAGTCACCTTGACCGGTTTAAGATGAGATTGCCATGTACTATAGGCCGAGAGACCGAAATGGTTATCTCATGGCCACTTTACCTGTTTACTTATAGCCGGATTGTTGGATATGTATGCCCTAGAGGCCATTATTGTATATGTATACAAGTGGATGATTGGACATATGTATGTACAAGACAATCTTGCTCGATATGATAGTATGCTATTTGGTTTGTCTTTATCTTAACATATGCATATGCTTTACTTGTTATTGCGTATCATTAAAACATGTTGATTAAAACTATAGGATCATTGCTTGACTACCAGAGCAGTGATGGAAATCATACTTGTGGGAGCTGGGTAGTCGATAAGCACATCCTTAAATGTCCCTAGTCGTGGGAGTATCGAGACAGGGAATTGATATTCCGGAGTAGACTGGTGTATACATTTCGAGACCCCAACAAAGGGCGATGGTTGGTCCCGCAACCATTGATCTTTGGCACCTAAGATCGTATATATACACTGGACAGACTCGCCGAGAACTGGCTAGATGGTATTACACCAATCGTCAGATAGCAGTTCTTTGGTGAAGTGAGTGCAGATAATCTGTCGATCTGAGGTCGTCATTTGTCTCCTGTGAGTTCCCACTGTGCTTTAATTACTACCCTACCACGTCTCTACTGAGTCGTGCAAACAGGTTTTAGTTGGTACAGTCCAGAGCCATATGGAGGCAGTGAGCGATTGTCGGGGATTTGTCACTCGCACTATAAGGAGTCGATGGTGCGCTGTGTTCGATTGGTCAACACCATAAGTCCCTGGCTAGGGCGGATTGAGAATTACTGAGAGGTAGATCAGTAGATTATCGGATGGTCTTGAGCCACATCAGCACGACTAGTCAGGTTATTAGGGGTCTGACGTTTTCCACACGCTAGACCCGGCATGCGATACTCTTAGACGAACAGACTGGACTGTACGGAGATTGTCACGGATAGGCTCAGTAGGAGTTCATATAAGTGTTCTCGTTGGCCTTCTTTTCAACAGGTGCCTGGATAGCCGTTACGTACAACTAGTGCCGCTGACGCGCTTGTGGTTAAACCCACTGATTACGTGCTGTCGACTCTTTAGAGTCCCACACAAAGGGTTTCCCTGGTTCAGGCAAATCGATGTAGAGGTCGTATGGTTTTATGTGAAAGGTTTCAATCATATACGTATACTGGCTACATGTATTTTGTTCGGACGGATAATACTAGCGGGTTTAGGATTAAGCCGCTGTTGGATATAATGTCCTCAAGGGAATTATTGTAATCGCAGGCTGACGATTATAATGATTGCGGGAGGACCTATATGGATAGAACAATCTTACTCGAGATGATAGTAGACTATCTGGTTTGTCTTTATCATCATGTACATGCATTATGTGGTATTACATATCACTATTACATGTTGATAGAGCCCATAAGATTCTTTCTTGACTACCATAATTACGATGGCGATTATATACGTGAGAGCTGGGTGGTCCATAAGCACATCCTTAAATGTCCCCAGTTGAGAGAGTATCGAGACTGGGCATCGATACTCCGGAGTAGACTAGTGTATACTTTTCGAGACCCGGATGAGAGGTGGTGGCTGGTCTCACAAGCCATTAGTGTCAGTTAGTCACCTAAGATAGTATACAGGTGCTCGTTGGATTATGAGTTACATTGGACGGACTCGCTAAAAACACGCTAGATGGTATTATACCTATTGTCAGATAGCAGTTCTTAGGTGATATGGGTACAGGTTAGTCTGTCGACCTAAGATCGTCATTTGTCTCGTGTGAGTTCCCACTGTGCTTTGATTAATACCCTACCACGGCTCAAAGGAGTCATGCAAACAAGTTTTAGTTAGGTACAGCCCCGAGCCACATGGAGGTGGTGAGCAGATCGTTGGGGATTCGTCTCTCCCGGTATTGGGGGTTGATGTCGCGCTGTGCACGGATGGCCATCACTAGAAATCCTTGACCAAGGTAAACGAGAATTACTGATTTGGATCAGTAGTTTCTCAGTGGGTGATGAGCTTCACACCGACACGAAATATCGTGTTATTAGGGGTCTGACTTTATCCACCCCTAGACCCGATATGCGATACTCTTAGACGAACATACCGGACAGTATGGAGATTGTCACAGACAGGCTCAGTAGGGGTTCGGATGAGTTTGCTTGTCGGCATTCCTTTCGCTCAATACTTGGGTAGCCGTTACGTATAGCTAGTGCCGCTGACGTGCTTGTGGTTAAACCTACTGCCAGCGTATTGACGAGTCTTTAGAGTCCCACACAGAGAGTATCCTTGGTTCAAACGAAATGATGTGGTAGCCATATGTTGATACGTGAAGGGCTCCGATCGAATGATTGTACTAGTTACACGGACTTTCGATCGGACGGTTGATAATACTAGCCGTCTTAGGATTAAGCCGGATTATTAAATAAGGTATTCATTTAATAATTTTCGTATATATATTTCGATATGTATATTCTAGTATTATGTTGTTTGTGTTATTCTATCTTTTTGGGTATTCGTATTTTGGTATAAATACGGGTATGCATATATAGTTGAGTGTATTCCGTATTTATACGGAAAACATTCTAGAAGGTGGACACTTCATTCTAGATTTATCCATTTATTTTAAATGGAAAATAAGGTGTAAAGGTAGTGAGGTGAGAATGGTGAGAACCATGCTTGAATAGTGTTGACAAATAAATTGTTAATTTATTTGTGCAAACTATTCAAGTATGGTTGCTAAATGTTTATTGAAAAATATGTTTTACAAAACCATGCTTAATCTTTTTCTCTCTCATGGGATTTCTCATTCTCACCATTTTTTTATTTTGGTTATCTGTCCTCACTTACCTTTCTTGAGCTCCTCCTCCTTCTTTTTCATCTTCTAGTGTACCATCTCATGTGTTGAGAATCAAGGGTAGAAGAAAAATAGATATACATTTAGAGCAACTCACTATATCCCTAGGCACTCTAGATTAGCAACCTAGAGTCCCTAGTTGCTCCACTAGATTCTTAGTGTGGAGCTAGTGTCATGAGCCACATCTCTCGGATGGATCATCTTCGACGGAGGAGGACCGGCGTTCAAGCTCGATCAAGGTGACCTCAAGGAGCTAAGGAAGAGAGTAGAAAACCGAAGGACACAGACCATTCGGTAAAACAATTCTAACTCGGTAGCTAGATCTCCTTTTGTTAGTTAGTTTAAGTTTATGGTTCGATTCTAGGACAGACTTTTTAGCGCCTGTTTTTCGAAAACCAAATTTTGTTCCGCAACAGCCATGGTAGATGACCAGGGTGCTAGGAAACCCAACATGGTATCAGAGCCACTCCATAAACCTTTAGCAGTTAGTTTTCACAAGTTTAAAATATCGATCGACAAAATTTTCCGAATCGCGTTTCCATTTTGACATGCCCGCTGTCAATTTTGAAAGTTGTTCAAAAAATATTTCAGATTTCCTTAAAAATACATGCAGGCATTTTTAGAGACCCTGAAAAAATTTAGGTACATAAGCCCAACATACGGCCGCGGAACCGCCGCCTAACATGCTTGTTGGTCGCTGTTCTACGGTCGAAATTGAGCCGTTGTGCTCCAAATTTCTTCTGGCACTCTATAGTATGGAAATGCGATTTTTGGGATGTATGATTTTAGCCCAGATTTTCTTGAGTTCTGGTTTGCGCTTGGGGCCAATGTGGAAAAGTTTTAGTCAATCAAAATTTTGGATATGTGTTTATCAGTGCATATATTATTATCTGCGACCATGAATATCATTGAGCGGTATAACCTGACTAATTTCTATATGTTCAATTAGACGAGTTTGCGAACATGACATTCACGTTGATATTCTGTGTTGTGCTGATATTGTGGATGGATTGTCGTAGTGGATAGCCTATAGTGCAATAGTAGTTGTATAGTTCAGATTAATTTGTATATTCATTATGGCGGGGTGAGCGTCCGACATGTGGATAGTCGTTTCTGCCAGATTGTATATTCTTTTATTGGGGCACGACCGGGTTGAGGTCGATGTCGCCATTGTATATATACTTTTCTTTTCTGTACTAGGATTACCCCGCGGTGAAGTGCTCGAGTAGCCGGGTTCTAGAGGGCAACGGGCTCGCATCTCATGGCGTTGAGACGGAGGGGGCCTTACTCTATAATTGACAGGCTATTCTCCGCACCCGTAGGGGGTATAGGATGACCCACGGTTGGGTGCTCAAGTTACCGGATTCTGTGAAGTGCTGGGTGACCCATTCACTTTGTTGATTAGGGTTGCCTCACTTCTAGGATTGGCGGGTAACTTGCCACACTCGTAGGGGTCTTAGTTTTACATTGCATAGGCTATCCAAACGATCGGGGAATGTCGGGTTTCATTTGTGGCTTAAATGAAACCCAGGGCTCCTAGATTATCCGTTATTCTGTGTTGCTTATCGCTTTTCTGTGATATTGCTTATATCATGCCTGGGACGAATGTTATATATATATTTATATATGCTAGTAGATGTTGTATATGTTTTGCATCCGCGCTAGTCCAGCCCCCGCTCTGCCATTAGTTAAGTAACCTAACGGTGCATGACGGGGCCCCGTGGTGAATGCGGATGGCATATACGTACATTGTATTTTCCTTCTTTTCTGGTGTGATATGGATTAATTGGTGGGACTGCATTAATTTTGATTAATGCTAGGAAACAAACCTAAATGATGTTGTTGGAACCAATTTTTAAAAACTGTTATTACAGACATTTCTTTTTGCTTTGCACAGCGACATTCAGTTATGAATATCCATTGCCTCATTCGACGAGGCAAGAGCCGAGATCCCTTCATAGGGAGTGACCTCTTGGGCAAAAGTTTGCATCATTGTAATAACTTCACTATAGTCGATTCTTTTGTTTTGCATCGTGGTATTCAGTTAGAAATATCCCGCATCTCACTCGACGAGGAAAGAGACTAGATCTCTTCACTGGGAGTGACCTCTTTAGCAAAAGTTTACGCCACTATATATTTATAAAATCATTCGAGTTCTTTCAACGATATCAAGTTCATTACGTTAAAGGTTTTTTGCCAAAAACTAGCCGTAGCCCTCCATCGTTTCAAATAAGTAGCACATAGTATTCATGCGGTGTTTGTTAGCCAAAGTCAAGGCATCGTGAATGGTAGCTGTGTGTTGCTTATCTGTAGCATAGATAAATGCATTAGTTTATGACAGTCATACCACTTTGTTGGCCAAAGTCAAGGGTGTGTATAGGTGGGTCTAAATTAATCTGGATAATGACGGGTAGAACTTGACTCGCCAAGCATGCGCATACCTTCTGGAGTGTGGTGACTTGAGTGACTTCCGTCAAATTATCATGCAATGATAGTTGGGTCACAATTCCCACTGATGAGTAGGTGTTACTTCTCGGGTGATTTTCAGATGATCCCGACTAATTCTCTTTTTAAGGTTTGAAGAAGAATTCGAGGAAACAGTGGGAGCCATCCTGATTAAATAAAATGATTAACCAATCTGATCTAGGTTAGAGTGCATGCTGAGTGTTTCTTTTCTCTCTTTCTCTCTCTTTGGCAGCAACCATGACCTGACGTTAAACTAAAACTCATGAACCAAGTTAACTAAACCTTCTTACACATTTTGGCTTTGGATTGTCATTATTCACGACAAAGTCACATATATCCTTGCTGCTCATACTTCCCCTTTGCATTTCTCCAAAACACTTCATATCACTACGAAGATCCATATTGATTGGGTATTCCATTCTATAGTTACATACGAACTCGAAGAAACTTGTTTCTTTTCGAGGATGATTCCGGTTCTGGAGAAATTGAATAGGATTATTCGGTTGAATTTCTCTTTACCTTCTCTCAGGTTGCGAGAGCTCCTAATATTAGGAGAGTACACCTATTACGCTTATTAGATAGTCTTTTTTTAAACCTTAGCCAGGTGCCGAAAGGTAGGGTAAGTAGAAAACCAATTAGCCTAAGTGTCGTGTACAGAAGTTAAGACGTAAAGACATATGAAGGGATTAGACTGAGGGCAAAGGAAATTGCAACTACTGTCATGATTCACGACAAAGCCACATATATCCATGCTACTCCTACTTCGCCTTTGCATTTCTCCAGAACACTCCGTATCACTACGAAGATCCATATTGCTTGGGTATGCCATCGTATAGTTACATACGAACTCGAAGAAACTCGTTTCAGTTCAAGGATGGTTTCCGGTTTTGGAAAAATTGAATAAATTATTCGGTTGTCTTTTCTATTTACCTTCTCTCAGGTTGCGAGGGCTCCTAGTATTAGAAGAGTACACCTATTACGCTTATTGGGTAGTCTTCTTCTAAACCATAGGCAGGTGCCAAAAGGTAGGGAAGGAAGAAAACCAATTAGCCTAAGTATGGTGTAAAGAAAATAACAAATAAAGACATATAAAAGGATTGGACTGAGAGCAAGGAAATATACGGTTACTGTCATGAATCTAGATAGCGGAAGATGCATTACTAGGAATACCCAGTTACCCCTTCGAAACATTTTCATATTTCAGTTTTACTGTACGGTGTTAATTGAAAACTGTTTTCCTAATTAGATTCTGACACCAGGGTATGTATTTTCCAGACTTGATTCTCACATCTGCATGGCGTTACAGATGCTGAGTGGTAGTAAGATATTGGGAATTGGGTGATTAAATCCTCAATATATCAGAATTCTTTATAATTGGTGATATTTGAGGAAATCAACTGGGTCTTGCCTAACGACAAATATTTGGTTTTAAATATCCGTTATTATGCACCAGTTTCAAACTGATATATCTGTACGTTTATTTTATAAAGTGAGATATAACTTTTTAAAATTATGTTTATGACATTTACCTATATCGGTTAATGGTAAGATAAGGTGCATTCAACAACGATGTAATTGTTCTTAACTATGACACGGTTTTCAACTTACGACGCACAGGGTTTGAGTTATCAAACTCAGAAGACTAATACAAAGTATTATATATTGTCCGATGTCCATTAGGACAAAGGGGTTAGTACTCATACTACATTCCATTTATTTATGACTTCTCTAGTTTTAGACACGCATTTCGTTGAAATACAAGGCCTAAATTTTGAGAAGTTATCGGTATAAGAATAAAGTAGAGAACCATACGCTGCATGTATCAGGATCCTTCGGGGTGATCGAAGGTGTAGATACTTATGCTAGGTATGTCGTTATAAGTAATATATTTGAGAACTTGCTTCTCTCTCGGTTACTCATCCGTGAGTACTCTCCTAGATGAATAATGCTGCTTGTCCTTCTTCCTTTTAGTTGATATGCACTGGAAACAGCTGCTTGGTTTTTGAATCTGGTTCCAATTAAATTAGTGGATTTGTTTCTATATTAGATATAGAATGGATTCATATCTTAACGATTTTAAGGTCTACGAATTTTTCCGGCTTATGCTTAAAACCAGAATCCGGATAAACTCAAAGCACGTTTCAGTAATGGCAGTTTGTGGGTTATCCCGGGCTTTGACGAGAGTTAACTTTCTACCATTTGGAGGATCAGTAGTTATATTGTTCTTGACTCGCCACCTCTTTAGTAAAATGAATTCTTTTCAAAAAAAATTGGTGGGAGTATGGTAGAACGGGAAGTGATTCCAGAATCACAAACGGTTACAGAAAATTTAGTAGAACCTGAGAATTCAATTGGTTTCGAAGATCTATTAGCCATTCTGCAGATTTTGTGGGTAACCTCAGCCACACAAGAGGTACTTCGGTATTCTCAAAGAAGGTGACAGGGAGGTTTTGATGACCCAAGTTTGCCACTACTGTTTTCCTAGTCTATGAGATCTTGCGGGTGGATGAATATAACGTCGTTCTAAATTAGCTTTAGAAGTGCACATGTATATGACTCTGCCAGAGGGTTGTTGTAGTCAGTAGGAGCAGCGGAAGCATGGTTGACAAGTAGCTTATGTCTATTTATAGATTAAAGCAAGTATAGATGAAATAGATCATCTATTTTTGATGTGATAGTCATAGAGTTTGACTTCATCAGAATAACAGATGGACCTGGCAAGAAGGTAGTAGCGAGTGATGTCCTGGTATTTGGATGACATGCTCTTGATAGGAAGTGATATTTTTATACTATGATCGGTTATACTGTGGTTGTCACAAGGTGTTTCTTCGCATATGATTTGGATAAAACATCAGGGATTCTGGTCACTAGATCAATGGTTTTAGATCTAGATTTGAAAAGTGTCCCAATTTGGGTACTTTGACACTATTCTAAAGTGTTTTAAAATGGATGACTCCTGACATGGTGGTGTACCCGCAGGTGAGGGAGTAACCCTCTCTAAAGAGATGTATTCTAGACTAATGAGGAGAGCAATTTGCATGATTGGCATATTACTTACTTAGGCAATTGGGTTAATCATGAAATGTCAAGTACCACACCAGATATTGCTTCTGCACTGGCTGCAATAAGCATATATTAATCCAATCCTGGAGAAACGTTGGGAAGTAGTTATGAACATAAGAGGATGTTCTTAGTATATGGTAATAGCAGCCTCCTTCAAGAGGCGGTTATCATTTCAGGCTTCCAAGGTGATCTAAAAGACAACGTGACTGTCAGAGTTAAAGTTTACCCTTTTCTGAGGGGCGGTATATTGGACAGATGGTCCAAGCGGATACTGAAGAAGGCATGGCATAGGATGCTGATTAAATTTAGTGGAAGATGCGGTCTATGAAGTTTGTTGGATTTGGAGTTCATTTGTGAACTAGGGCCCATCAGATATCCAGACAAATTCTAAGACCAATATCGCTCATTTCGGAAGATAGTCTTTCTCCACGAAATTGAAATATAGAGAGATAAAGATAGAAACATTGGAGTGGATCCACTCACTGAGGCTATTTCTCGAACCCGGTAGTTTTGTAAACAAGCTTTGCGAGACTGATTAGTAGAGAATGTGGGTGTTCAGTATCACATGGGCTGTAAGTATGCGACACCGCAATAATTAGCCTTAAGTGCAAGTAGGAGATTATTGGATATAGTGCCCTCAAGGAAATTATTGTAATCACAGGCTGGCTATTATAATGATTGCGGGAGGACCTATACGAGTAGAACAATCTTACTCGAGATGATACTATGCTATCTGGTTTGTCTTTATCATCATGTGCATGCATTATATGGTATTACAGATCACTATTATATGTTGATAGAACCCATAGGATTCTTGCTTGACTACCAGCATTTTGATAGCGATCATATACATGGGAGCTGGGTGGTCCATAAGCACATCCTTAAATGTCCCTAGTCGAGGGAGTATCAAGATTGGGTATCGATACTCCGGAGTAGACTAGTGTATACTTTTTGAGACCCCGACGAGGGGAGGTGTCCGGTCTCACAAGCCATTGGTTTCAGTTAGTCACCTAAGATAGTATACAGATGCTCATTGGGTTATGAGTTATACTGGACGGACTCGCCGGGAACATGCTAGATGGTATTATACCTATTGTCAAATAGCAGTTCTCAGGTGACATGAGTACATGTTAGTCTGTCAATCTGAGATCGTCATTTGTCTCGTGTGAGTTCCCATTATGCTTTAATTACTACCCTACCATGGATCAAAAGAGTCGTGCAAACAGGTTTTAGTTGGGTACAGTCCCGAGCCACATGGAGGCAGTGAGCGGATCGTCGGGGATTCGTCTCTCCCGGTATTGGGGGTTGATGTCGCGCTGTGCAGGGGAGGCCATCACCAGAAATCCTTGGCCAAGGTAGATGAGAATTACCGATTTGGATCATTAGTTTCTCAGTGGGTGATGAGCTTCACACTAACACGAAATATCGGATTATTAGGGGGTCTGACTTTATCCACCCCCTAGACCCGATATGCTATACTCTTAGACGAATAGACCGGACTTTATGAAGATTGTCACAGACAGGCTCAGTAGGGGTTCGGATGAGTTTGCTCGTCGTCCTTCCTCCCGCTCAATGCCTGGGTAGCCGTTACGTACAGCTAGTGCCGCTGACGTGCTTGTGGTTAAACCCACTGCCAGCATATTGACAAGTCTTTAGAGTCCCACACAGAGGGTTTCCCTGGTTCAGGCGAAATAATGTAGTAGCCATATTTGATACGTGCAGGGCTCCGATCGAATGATTGTACTAGTTCTCCGGACTTTCGATCGGACGGTTGATAATACTAGCTAGCTTAGGATTGAGCCGGATTATTAAATCAGGTATTGATTTAATAATTTTTTTATATATATTTCGATATGTATATTCTATTATTATGTTCTTTGTGTTATTCTATCTCTTTGGGTATTCGTATTTTGGTACGAATACGAGTATGTATATACGGTTGAGTGTATTCCGTATTTATACAGAAAAAAATTTAGAAGGCGGACACCTCATTTTAGATTTATCCATTTATTTTAAATGGAAAATGAGGTGTAAAGGTAGTGATGTGAGAATGGTGAGAACCATGCTTGAATAGTGTTGACAAATGAATTGTTAATTCATTTGTGCAAATTATTCAAGTATGGTTGCTAAATATTTATTGGAAAATATGTTTTACAAAACCATGCTTCATATTTTTCTCTCTCATGGGATTTCTCATTCTCACCATTTTTTTATTTTGGTTATCTCCCATCACTTACCATTCTTGAGCTCTTCCTTCTTCTTCTTCATCTTCTACTCTATTATTTCATGTATTGAGAATTAAGGGTGGAACAGAGATAGATATACACTTAGAGCAATTCACTACATCCCTAGGCACTCTTGATTAGAAATCTAGAGTCTCTAGTTGCTCCACTAGATTCTTAGTGTGGAGATAGAACCATGAGCCACATCCCTCGGGTGGATCATCTTCGACGAAGAAAGACCGGCGGTCAAGCTCGATCAAGGTGATCTCAAGGAGCTAAGAAAGAGAGTAAAAGACCGAAGTACACAGATCATTCGGTAAAAAAATTTTAACTCAGTAGCTAGATCTCCTTTTGTTAGTTAGTTTAGGTTTATGGTTCGATTCTAAGACAGGGTTTTAGCGCCAGTTTGTTAAACACCAAATTTTGTTCCGCAACGACCACGGTAGATGGCCTGGGCATTAGGAAACCCAACAGCCGTATTCTAGTATTATACTATTAGATTATTTTATCTCTTGGCATTCATATTTTTTGTAGTACGAATACCGGTATGTATATACGGTGGGGGTATTCTAGTAATTTCACTAGAATACTTCTAGAAGAAGACACCTCATTTTGTTTTAAATCTATTTATTTAAATAGATAATGAGGTGGAGGGATGATGTGTATTGAAGTATGGTTGAAGCATGACCACTTAATTGTATTTATTCATTTGTTCTAAATAATCAAGTATGGTTGCAATATTCTATGTAAAATATTGTATGCTTGATATTTTCCAAGACTTAGCCATTCTTCACAAGCCAGTTTTCATTATACATTTGGCTCTCTCTTTCCTCCCTTGGCTCTCTCTTTCCTCCCTTGGCTCTCTTCTTCTTCTTCCCAAAACCACAACCCTCTCATAAGCTGAGAATCCATGGTTTTGTAAGATAATACTATAATATTTCAGAAAAATAAAATATTATTTTTGGAATTTAAATAATAAAATCATAAATTTCACGAAAACTATACGAGTGTGAATTTGGGTTTTCGTAGAATGGTATAATTATATACCAATATTTTGGAAATTATTTCGATATTAAAATGAGTTATTAATTTTGAAGGTATTTATTGGATTTGGACATTTTATAAATAATTATGCAATTATTTAAATACAAGTTTATATTAAACTTGATTAGTGCACTACTAATCATGCATTAAACCAAATTCATTTTTGTTAATCATGACTAATGTGCCATGACACATTTCATTTGTTGCATGTTTGGTTCCATTTTGTTTGTTGTATTTGGTTTTAAAATGAAAGAGAAAAGAAAAGGAGAAAAGAAAATGAAAGGATAAATGAGACATGGAGGGGACAAAAAAGCATGGGCAAGAGAGAGAAAGTGGGGGGAGGGTTTCTTCTACCATGGCACCCTTCATTCCTCACCCTTCATCCATTTTCTTCACCTCATCCTTCATCTTCTTCCTTCTCCTCTTCCTCCACCTCACTTCCACCCCCACAAACACCATTCAAACCACCTCAAAACTTATGTTTTTCTTCACAAAAATTGCTCATCACCACATCCTACACCCTTTGGTGAGTTCAAGTTTGAATTTTGAGCACCTTGGGCCACCAAGGAATTTTCTTGAGTTGCTTCCAAGAGGTAAAGCCTTCACTTTCCTTCATGTTATCAAGTTTCTTAGCCTCTTATATATGTTTAGAGTTCAATCATGCTAGATTAATGATCTTGGAAAATTCTAGGGTGATTTTTAGTGGAAGATTTGAGTTGTAGAGATGCAATTGAGGTTTAGCTAGTGACCACAAACCATTAGTGATGAATTCTGGACAAACTAGAAAATAGAAACCCCAAAACACGAACTTGGATTTTTCCCGACATTGGTTTTTGACGAATTGTGATGATTATATAGAATCTGGTATCACTCGAGAGCTCTGAAAAATAAGTTGCCAATATAGAAAGATGTGCAGGCTACCTAGAGACTACCCTAGAAACCAGAGACCCCGACTCCCTACCATGTCCGCAGATTTAATCCCCCAGGCTGCAAATTGCGACCTGACCTGTGAGTCTTGGGTTGGTTTTTGGTCCATAGCTTTATTATCTGATATTTATGCCTACACTATGTGCAAAATATCCTAATTTTACCAAAGCTAAAATCTGGGAGTGTTTTTCTAAGTTGCTGATTTCGGTTTACGACTTTTTGAAAACTTGGTTTTGGTATTTGAGTTTTGACACGGTCGTTGGACATTCGTACATCAACGCTAAGGGTTATTTGGTTGTTCTTACATGCGTGGGCCATAGGTTCTAACCTATATGCACTTCGCGTGCCGTATCAGTTTTCGGATTTGGTTTTGATCTCGTTACGATGTGTGTTGATTTGTAGGTACCTTTGCGTGGACTTCCGAGATGACAAAGGAGCACAAGAAGTTCATCGACTTTGGCTAAAGCAAGGATAACAGGTAAGTAGATCTATATCTACCGGTGAAATCAGGAGGATGGCGTATAGCACCCCCGCAACCATAGTAATGGGAGGAACGAGATGTAGACCATACATACATACATATACATACATACATACATACATACATACATACATATATATATATAAACCTGAGCTTATGTACTTACGGATATGATCATAAGGATAAGTACGAGATGACATGATGAAAAGAGAATATAATGAAACAAGATGACATGAATTGATATGTTTGATATGAGGATGCAAGGCGATAAATGCACATATACATATGCCAAGATATGATATGAGATTAATACAGACACACACACGAGAGTATGAGACAATAGGATGTACAATGGATTATACCGTACGCGATATTATGTATAGGACGATAGATCCTTATTCTGATTTGATGACACCGTACGATGGATTTTACCGTATATAGTATGATATACCGGATGATTGATCCGCACTCTTGACTCGAGGATGATGTACGATGATTATACCACATCTGATAATATGAGGCTGGATCGCCGACTTATGGATTTTCTTGATTCGGAGAATCATTGCTTTCTAAACACCTTGATGGATAATGGATTACATTTGAACTATACCTATTTCCAAAACTGACGAATCGTATGCACTTTTAAATGGAAAACTCAAGGGATGCTACGGATTTTCAAATTGGTGTCTTTTTCTCAAAAACACCGTAGCCCCATTTTCAAAACTACGATTTGTATTACTAAAACTATAGCCGTATGGTTCAGGTGTAATTACGTACTTTATACCGTTCATGATTATGCTGTATTATTTCCTCATGATATACGTACTACGTTCCTGACACTTATCATTATATGGCTTTGTCTGCTAGAACGCATGCACCATTACCGATGATGCGCATGTTACACATACACAGATTTGCCGGCTCACACACTCATCATCGGTAATTGCCATGCCACTTACACAGTAAAACTGTTATATCGCCGTATTGCTCTTAAACTGTAAAAGTATAATCATTGTTCAGTACTTAGTACATGGTATTCTTACATTAAAACACTCGCTATACTTTACAGTACTATTCTGTGCATTGTATTTACTGGACCATTATGGTTACATATATATGAGATTATGTTTTTATGATCTCTGGATTTGAGAACCGCTGATATATTTTAAAAGTCTTATGATTATTTTAAAAACGCGGTTTCTCGTGATATGATTTATGGCGTCCACTATGAGTTTTCTCGGTTTTGAGCTATAAGTTACCCGATTCGAGGAGTGAGGAGGCACCGTTTATGCGGGTACATGGTGGACCCGGTGTGGTACCCCAAGAGAAGAAAATCGTATAGAAAGGCGTTGAGCCCTGATCGCACGCTTTTGGCGTGTCGGATGTTCAAAGTTCTAAAGTTTTAACCGCGATCAGGACGGTGTCGCTATGCAGCTAACCGGTTGAGCACGGGTCGATCCACAGGAAGATGGTTGTATGTCCGTTCTTGTTTTAGACGAGTCAATAAAGAATGTGTATATGTTTGTTCAATTCTATCCTAAGTGTTTTATATGCAAGTATAAAGTTGTTAAGAAAAAGATACGAAAGTGTAAGCTAAAGAAATCCGCAATCAAAATCTTTGAGCCGAGTCTTGACCAATTGAAGCTAGAGCAATCGGAAACAACGTGGATTAGGGTACTTAAGCACGGTATTCGTGGAATCCGGCTTATTGACCCTTTTCCGTCCGTTCTTGTCTCTTGCTTTCGCCTCCGGCCAAACCGAACGCAACCGGTCGCGGTTAGGAATCACCGTTACCTTGGTAGGGTAGGGTGCCTAACGGAGCGCTTGCGTATCGTTTGGGCGGAGTTCAATGGAAAATAACGGGAAAAGGAAATGAGCAAAGAAACATTAACTTACAATATCGTATTTATTCTTAACAACAATAATTACAACCATTCACAAAGCGAACCAAAAAGAGAGAACAAAAAGATAAACAAAGAGAAGAAAAGATTACAAGCAAGTAATTAAAGTGCATGGTAATAAATTGCAAGTAATAAAAGACAAGAATGAAAAATGCAAGAAAGAGATAAGCAAGAAAGTAACACTAAGAACCATAGAACTCAAGACAAGCCATTGGATCAATAGCCAACCCTTAAACTTGCAAGCTCAATCAAGAGGTTGCAAGATCAAGAGAAGGGTAAAGAACTCATATGAAATGAAGCAAAAAAGAGAAGAACAAAATGATACAACCCCTTGAGATCAATGACCAAAGCTTAAACTTGCAAGCTCACTTAAGAGGTTGCAAGATCAAGTTACGGTAGAGAGCTCAAGGGGGAAGCTAAGCAAAAAGAATGATACAAAAACCCTCATCTTCATTTAACATCCACTCAAAAGCTCTCACAACAATTTAATGGAGGAAAGATGAAGAAGAAGAAGAAGAAAACTAAAAGCTAACAAAAAGAGGGCATGAGAATGAACACCCTTTGGCTTGGCAAGTTCTGGGATATTTATAGGCAGGGAACTGGAAACCTAGGGCAACATTCTGGCACTAAATGCAATTACCAAACAGCCCCTGAAATTTTGTACACTGAAGAGCCTATACGGCTGCGGTTCCGCGGCCTAAGCATGCTTATGCCGCGGAACCGCGGCCATAAAGAGGGTTTAGGCCTTCAAGTTTTGTCGTGTTCCCTGTTTTGCTGTCCTCTTCAGTGTGGTATAGTACTTTTCTCAGAAGCTCCTCACAATTCTTCCAGAATTTCAGTAGATCAAAAAGGTGAGGTGATGTGGATCTTTTGCCATGATTTCCTCGAGCTCCACGTAGATATGTTGGATCTTGTGTTGACATTGAGCTTTGTGCATGAAAATGACATCGATTTGCCATTTTGTCCCTTAAACTGGTGTGTGGCAACATACGGATAGAGAGCGGAGACCCGTATTTTATCTGTTGTTGGCAGTAATCCGGAATTTGTTGTACTTTTCCATGATATTCACTGTTTAGAGCTGAGACCAGTATCCTGCAATTATGTAGCAAACACTGATTAAAAGCACCTGGCTATAAACAAACGAGCGTAAGAATGGGCGGTAAAGAATGCAATATTCTGGTATGAACAAGCCCGGCAGGAGGCACTACCGACAGGTGATAGTTTGGGCTCGGCGGATATCCGGAGGATACCGACTGGAGTCGTATGATCAGATGGATATGAGGGCCGGTCCATTGGGACGGCGCCTGAGATATGAGGATTTATATGTCGATGCTGGACACGGGTATTTATGATATTTTCTAGTGTCAATGCTGGACACTCAGGCTTTATGATGATTTGATGTGTCGTTGATGGGTATACGTTGGATGATACACACGCATACATATATATGATTCAGATGGCTTATCACTATATACTGATACCGGCACGATATCATTATTGTACACATATGTATACATGATCACCCTGGATACCATAGTGTTACCTATATGTTACAGTATGACCTAGGGATCGTTGTACATTCAATTTCTATCTGCTGATATTTTCTACTCACGAGTTGGTAACTCACCCCCGTTGTGCCACAGTTTTCTTGCAGGATCGACCGCTCGGATCAGTAGCGGATCGCTGGCACACAGCTTGCTTCAGGATGTTTTGCATTAGCAGGTGGGGTACATATTTAGATCGTGACCATCCTTGTACATGTTTATTCAGTTGTATCTAGTTAAAAGCTCCATCAACCAGACTATGTATATTTGGTAGACCTAGACACAGCCTTATATATTTTTGAGATTTAGAGCGAGATGGTGTATTTGTCCTTTATTTGAGCTTGATGATGTCTTGATCTTCTTTATTTCTTTCTATGATTGATCTTCGCCTTAGGGCATCGTATATATATTGTGCGTAGTTATGATTCCGCTAATTGGCGAAAAGCTAGCTCCCCCCTGGGGATGCCTATATTATTGCTTGTATATGGTTTTGGATCAATATTTACAGGGGAGGTGCTACCCAAAATTTCAAGGACGAAAATGTTTTCAAAGATAGTATACAAATCATTGCATTTTTATTATACCGATATTTCAAAAACTGCACCTTCATTATTTTCCAAAAAAGATTTAGATTTCTGGGCTTTCAACTTACTTGAATTACGGCGGGGTCCTATAGACTTCACGTGATTCTCGTACCGGTCACGTGCCAATTCCGGATCATGATAAATACACTCCAATTAACACTCTACATCTTCTAAGCTACCTAGATTATCAGACTAGGTACTTTAGTTACCTCAAGTTTAAGATTGGAGCTTGAACTATAAACTCTCGGGTGGATCGTCTTCGACACGAGGAGGCCGATGACCAAGCTCAATCCCAGCAGACAAGGAGTTCAAGAAGAGTAAAAGAAGACCCAAAGGACTTGGTTCATATATGTATAATCATTTCACAGTAGATTAGTACCTATGCAAGTTTTTGTTATCTAGGGCTTATGGTAGATCTTGGGATTAGTCGATGTTGCAAGTCTTAAAAATCGTTTTTGAAAATTCTGCCTCTCTACGAACCCAGTAGAGTGTGCGACACCGCCTAACATGGTATCAAAGACACTCCATAAGCCTTATATAGCTCATAGCGATGTTAGAAATCCACCGTTTTCTTCGCGCACGAACTGCAAATAAAAACAGTCCCGAAAATTGATGTTTTGAGATGTTTGCACACCCCGCGAGCTCACGGTTTGAACCGAGAAGCTGCAGGGTGAAGCATGGACACCCAGGGCATACCTCGGGGGGACCAAAGGCCGGTCCCATCCCCCTAGACCACCATAAGGCGGCCTTAGAGGGTGGTGACCTGAGAGCAGCCCAAAAGGGTGCTCTCGGGTCTGCCTCCCCTTGGGGGCCACCTTGTGGTGGCCCCTATGGGGGTATCCTCCTAGGCCCCCCAATCGACAGTTAATTTTTCTCCCTTCGCCTCCGCGAAGATTCGGGGCGGTTTCGAGTTCGTTTCGACTCCCGGATTGGCTTAAAACGCTCGTTTTTGGGACTTTAGCTCACTGAATTTTCGAGTTTTAGAAAATTGGTTTTGCTTGCTAATTGTGCGTGGAATTCTGACGTCGTGGTTTTCTTTACTTGCTTCTGTGATGTGTACATGTGTTTTTTAATGTTTTCTAATCGCTATACGTTGATTAGAAGTGGTTGCACACATCTTGTTTATCTGTGGTGTTGGTTATGATATCTTTGAGATGGTTTTGACGGATTGTGGTGATGGATAGCCTAAAGTGCAATGTTTGTAGTACAGTTTTGATTCATTTGTATATTCATTATTTCGGGAAGAACGTCCGACATGCGGACTGCCGTTTTTGCCTTGTTGTATATTCTTTTATTGGGGCATGGCTGGGTTGAGGTCGATGCCACCACGGTATATTTTTCTTTTCTGTACTAGGATTACCCTGCGGTGGAGTGGTCGAGTAGCCGGGTTCCAAGGGGCAATGGGCCTCTATCTTATGGCGTTGAGATCGGAGTGATTTACTCTAGAATTGGCGGGCTACTCGCCGCACTCGTAGGCGGTATAGGATGACCCACGGAGGAGCGCTCAAGTTAACATATTCCATGAAGTGTTGGGTGACCCATTCACCTTGTTGACTAGGATTGCCTCTCTTCACGAATTGGCGGCTAACTTGCCGCACTCATAAAGGTCTTGGTCATACGTTGCATAGGCTATCCATACGACCGAGAAACGTCGGGTTTCATTTGCGGCTCGAATGAAATCCGGGGCTCCAAGTTTATCCGCTTTTCCATATTGCTTATCGCTTATCTGTGATGTTTCTTATATCATGCCTGGGATGAATGATTATATATATATTTATATATATTAGTTGATGTTGTATATGTTTTATATCCGCGCTAGTCCAGCCCCCGCTTTGCCGTTAGTTAAGTAACCTAACGGTGCATGACGGGGCCCCGTGGCGAATGCGGATAGCATATACGTACATTGTATTTTCATTTTTTTCTAGTGTGATAGGTTTTGATTGATGGGACCGTGTTAATTTTGATTAATGCAAGGAAAATAAACCCAAAAGATGTTGTCGGAACAAATTTCGAAAAACTATAGTCGTATTCTTTCGCTTTGCATGGTGGTATTCGTTTAGGAATATTCAGCATCTCATTCGAGAAGGTAAGAGCCTAGATCCCTTCACGGGGAGTGATCACTTGAGAAAAAGTTTATAATACTATAGATTACTCGGTTTTCTTCAAAAATCACTAGTTTTCAAAAGCGAAGCCTAAACCACTCCTTTTCAAAATTACCCGGTTCCTTCAACGATATCAAGTTCATTTCGCCAAAAACCAGCCGTAGCCCTCCGTCATTTCCTATAAGTAATACTTTGTATTCGTGTTGCGTTTGTTGACTGTATCAAGGCGTAGTGTACGATAGCTAAGTACTGCTTATTTGCAGCATACAATGTGATTGGTTAGGACAATAGTGTAACCTTGTTGACTGTGTCAAGGGTTATATGGGTGGGTTTAATGCAACCAAGATAATTACGGGTTGAACCTGATTAGGACCTTTTGATTTGTTGAATGTGTCAAGGTCACTAGGGTCCTAGGGGTAAAAAACACATCGGGGGTTCCAAATTTACAGGAAAATTGCTAGTATTGCACACCTTCTAGAGTGTGGTAACTGAGTGGATTCCATCTAGGTTATCACGCGATGATAGTTAGATCCCGATCCCACTGTTGAGGATTGGTCTTGGGGAATATTTTTCACTTCATAATTAGCTAACCTATTAGGCGTTTAGAAAAGTGTTAACGGGGCTACGCCCCTACGGAAACGAGGTTTATTCTAACTAGGTCCGTGCGAGAGCATGGGGAACCTCCCTCAGAGTACCAAAACCCACCTGGCTAAACGGTTAGAAAACTTATAAGGTATTAATGATCCCAGCTAGTTCTCCTTTTAAAGGTTTGAAGAAGAATTCGAGCAAACAGTCGAAGCCATCCTGTTTAGATAAAATAATAACCAATCTAAATTTGCGAGAGCGCACGCTGAGTGTTTTCTTTTCTCTCTCTCTAGATAGCAACCATGTCACGCCTTAATATAGATAATAAAATGTATGACTTGATCGATCCGAATTCTTATTCGGGCCTGGGGAACGTCGGTTCGGTTTTAACTTATAACAATAGTCACAAGTATGAGCAAGGCAAAGAGGATTACATGAATTCCTTAATGACCTTAATGAAGAAGAAGTATACTATTGCGTCTCCTTCAGGTGTTCTTGTTATTGAGAACTGTTTTTCGGTCAGTCCTACCTCCTGGATACTAGATACTGGATCAGGATCTCATATCTATAATTTATTACAGGGACTGAGAAAAATTAGGATGGTTGGACCTGGTGATATGTCCCTCAGAGTAGATAACGGAGCACAAGTTGATGTTGCTGTCGTCAGTGAATATCACCTAGTATTGCCAAGTGGCAATACTATGATTTTGATCAACTGCTACTATTAACCTTCCATGGTTTGCAACATTATATCAGTTTCTTTACTTGATAAATATGGATATAATTTTGTTCTAGATAGAACATTTACCTTAATCAGGTATTGCTTACAGAAGGTACATTGTATAATAGTATATATGTTCTAAATCAAAACACAGTTTTCAATATTTAAAATACATGTAAGAGGAAGAGTTCAGAAATGAATGAAACCTACTTATGGCGTTATAGACTTGGTCATATCAATGAGGAAAGACTATCTAAGTTACATAAGAATGGATATCTAAATCCGTTCGAATTTTCATCCTATGAAACTTGTCAGCCTTGTTTCAAAGGAAAGATGACCAAATCTCCGTTCACCGGACATAGAGAAAGAGCAACAGAGCTCTTAGGACTCATACACAGTGATGTATGTGGTCCAATGTCTATATATGCAAGGGGTGGGTTCTCTTACTTCATAACATTCACTGATAATCTCTCTAGGTTCGGATATATATATCTTTTGAAACACAAATCTAAAGCTTTTGAGAAATTCAAAGAATATATAAACGAAGTAGAGAACCAGAGTGGCAAAAGTATCAAGATCTTCCGATCTGATAGAGAAGGGGAGTATTTAAGCATGGAATTCCTAGAATACCTAAAGAAAATGGTATTCTCTCTCAGTTTACTCCTCCGTATACACAACAACACAACGGTGTATCGGAGTGGAGGAACTGTACCCTATTAGATTTAGTCCGCTCCATGATGAGTAGTGCTGATCTAGCTCTTTCATTTTGGGGACATGCGCTTCAGACAACTGCATATCTTTTGAATCAAGTTCCATCTAAATTCGTGCCTAAAACTCCATATGAAATATGGAGTGGTAAGAGTTTGTATCTTGAACGTGTTAAGATATGGGGTTGCCCTGCTTATGTCAAAAAGCAGAACCCAGAAAAAATCTAGGCACGATCATCTTTGTGTAAATTTATGAGATATCCAAAGAATTCTAATAGATATCTATTCTACCACGCAGAGGAACAAAGGATTATTGTTTCCCAGAACGCCACATTTTTGGAAAAATGATTTCCTGCAAAAATATTAGTGAGAGCGAGGTAGAACTGGATGAAGTTACAGAAACACAAACTATAACTGAAAATTTGGTGGAATCGCTAGATACAATAGTACCCGACGAATCTCACCCACTCCGCAGATCTAGTAGTATTTCTCATCCTCCCGAGAGACACTACGGTTTTCTCATAGACGGGGATTGAGAGGATTGCATCTTGGAATAAGATAATCCTACTAGTTTCAAGCAGGCCATTACCAGTAGGGACTCTGATAAATGGTTGGATACTATGCGATCCGAAATGGAGTCTATGTACACCAATAAAGTTTGGACCTTGGATATTGCTCCTCCTGGGGTAAAACCCGTTGGATACAAATGGATTTTCAAAAAGAAAATTAGTGTAGATGGACAGGTGGAAACCTATAAGGCTAGACTAGTTGCAAAAGGTTTTCATTAAAGACCAGATGTGGACTATGACGAAACCTTTTCTCCAGTAGTTATGCTTAAATACATTCGGATCCTACTTGCCATTATTGCCTTCCATGATTATGAGATCTGGCAGATGGACGTAAAAACGGCTTTTCTAAATGGATGTTTGGAAGAGTGTATTTATATGAATCATCCGGAAGGATTCGTAGACAGCGGGAGCAGCGGGAAGGTGTGCAAGTTGCTTAAATCCATTTATGGATTAAAGCAGGTATTGCGGAGCTGGAACATCTGTTTTGATGAAACAGTCAAGGAATTTGACTTCATCAAAAACGAGGATGAGCCTTGTATATATAAGAAGATTGTAGGATGAATTGTCATATTCCTAGTCTTGTGCATGGACGATACTCTTTCGATAGGAAATGACATTCCTATGCTACAATCGGTCAAGCTGTTCTTGTCACAAAGGTTTTCAATTAAAGACTTAGGTGATGTCTCGTATATTCTGGGGATTAAGATCTAAAGAGATAGATCTAAGAGATTGTTGGGACTTTTACAGTCCAGATACATAGAGGCCGTACTAAAGAGATTTAGTATAGAAGATTCCAAATTCGGTAATATACCCGCATTGTATGGAATCACACTCTCCAAAGAGATGTTTCCCAAGACTGATGAGGAGAAGGTTCGCATAAGCATTATACCCTACGATTCAGCGGTAGGATCTATAATGTATGCAATACTATGTATCAAACCATATGTAGCTTATGCGCTTAGTGTGGTTAGCCGGTATCATTCGAACCCAGGAAAGAACCACTGGATAGCAGTGAAGAACATTCTTAAGTACCTGAGAAGGACTAAGGAACTGTTCCTGGTGTACAGTAATAAGGACCTCCAGGTGGAGTCCTTTACCGACTCGAGCTTCCAGAGTGACAAGGATGGTAATAAGTCTGTCTCGGATTTTGTTTTTACCCTCAATGGAGGGGAGGTCTGTTAGAAGAGCTCCAAACAGGACACCGTCGCAGACTCGATGATGGAGGCTGAATGCATTGCTGCAAATGATGCCGCAAAAGAAACTGTCTGGACTAAGAAGTTCAGTACTGAACTTCAGGTGGTTGTGTCCATTGTTGATCCAATACCTTTGTATTGCGACAAAAATGGGGCGATGGCTTTAGCGAAGGAACTACGGTCTCATCAGAAATCCAGACATATCTTGAGGTAGTATCACCTGATCAAGGAGATCGTTAATCGCCGGAAGATCGAGGTACGAAGAGTGGACACAAAAGAAAATACGGCGAATCCATTCACCAAGGTCCTTCCTCAAGCACAGTTTGAGAGACTATTTGAGATGTTGGGTATGCGATACGCTAACAACTGGCCCTAGTGTAGATGTTGGGTACTCGATACGCCAATATAAAGCCTTAGTGCAAGTGGGAGATTGTTGGATATGTATGCCCTGGAGGCCATTATTGTATATATATACAAGTGGATGCTTGGACATATGTATGTACATGACAATCTTGCTCGATATGATAGTATACTATTTGGTTTGTCTTTATCTTAACATGTGCATATGTTTTACTTGTTATTGCTTATCAATAATACATGTTGATAAAGCACATAGGATCATTGCTTGACTACCAGAGTTGTGATGGAAATCATACTTGGGGGAGCTGGGTAGTCGATAAGCACATCCTTAAATGTCCCTAGTCGTAGGAGTATCAAGATAGGGTATCGATACTCCAGAGTAGACTGGTGTATACGTTTTGAGACCCCGAAGAGGGGCAATGGTTTGTCCCTCGGCCATTGGTCATTGGCACCTAAGATCGTATTCAGGTGCTCACTGGGAGTGAGTACACTGGACGGATGTATCTTAATTCTGTTTTAAACCAACCCGAATCACACGCTTCATTACTTCAAAGGGCCCATCATAACACGTGTAGGGTTAGCTTAGCACATTAGCAAGGTTTTGGCAAGTATCAAACATGCTATATTAAAATTTTGGGGTGCTAAACAAACCAACCAAGTAATCGAACTAGAGAATTAGGGTTAACTTTGCATGTAAACAACTTTACATCTAAGTGATAGGGATTACAACCTTTGTAGTCCGTTCCTTCGCTTCAAAAGCTCCGAGTAGTTGTCCATTCGCTGCGATCCATGAGCTCCCGAACTCTTGAGAGGCTCCACAAGATGTACAATGCATCCTTGCTTGAAGTCTTCAAAGTCTGTGATGATCTACGTCGAGGAAACACGGACTCAAGCTCACTCTTCACTAATACGGAATTAGTGAAGCTAACACACTAATCTATATGGCTAGTATAGAAGAGGATGATGAAGTAGGAATTTAGCTCACTAGAGTATTTAATTTCTCACTATTTTTCTTCTTGATCTCAAAATCTAGAGAGCAAAAATGAGATGAGGAAGAAGAAGATGAATGAATGAATGAGATGAGGTTAGAAATGCAACCCTTGGTTAGTATATGTGAATACCTAACCCTTGTAGAGAGTTAACCATGGCTATGTGTCATGGTTGGGTTAGAAAATATCTTAAGCAAAACAAAAAGGGTGGACTTTGTCAATGGTTATCAACAAGCTTCATGAAGCTTCCACCATGACTCATTTCCACATTTTTGAATTACTTAAGAATTTAAACCCAAACATTATATGTAACATGGTATAATTCTCATACATCCTTATTGCATGTATAACCTAGCATGTCACAATATTATATATCACATATATAATATTTATGTAACAAAAGAAAACAATACAATAAACATATATCACATATATGTTAAATGCAGGGCTTTGCCCCTCTGCTTCACCTCCCGATACCGTAAGTGAGAATAATAAATATTTAAGTGAGCATATAACACACACACACACACTATATATATATATATATATATATATTATTTCATCGAATCAACACTTGATCCGATAACCCGGCCATATTACATATAACTTGCTGATATCACATATCGCGAGAATAGAATATGGTATCGCATACTCGTATCAATCTCGATCCCGCACATATCACATATGTGCTCCTACTCCGTTTTGCCTGAGCCTGGAAACATCTATGTAGGACTCTAAAGACTCTTCAATAATCCGACAGTAGGTGATGATCACATCAAACACCAACAAGCCGTAAGCGGTCAGCTAAACGTAATGGCCACCCGGGTATTGAGCGATCAAAAGATCAACAAGTAAGTCTGCTCTAACTCCTGTAAATCCAATCAGTAACACTACCGTACAGTCCGGTCTTTTCTTCTGATATGTCGCATATCCAGTCTAGGGGTGGTAAACGTCAGACCCAGTAACCGATAAGTCGTGTCGATGTGAGGCTCATAACGGGTCGAGAAACTACTGATAACACTTACCAGTATATCTCCATATCAGCCCTGGCTAGGGACTTCCAGTTATAAACAATCGAACACAGCGCAACATCAACCCCCAATACCGGGAGAGACGAAACCCCTCCTATCGCTCATTGCCTCCATGTATTTCGGGACTACCCAAAAGCCACCCTTTTGCATGTTCTCTTGAACGTGGTAAGGTGGAAATAAAAGCACAGCGGGAATCACACAAGACTCTATGACGATATCGGGTCTACAGACTAACATGTACCAGTGTCTCCAGAGAACTGCTATCTGACGATTGGTATAATACCAACAAGGAGTTCTCGGCGAGTCCGTTCAGTGTACCCAGTCTCCACTGAGCACCCGTATACCATCTTTGATGTCAAAACACCAATGGATGTGGGATCATCCATTGCCCATCATATGGGTCAAGATGCGTATATGCTAGTCTACTCTAGAGTATCGATGCCCTGTCTCGATACACCTTCGACTAGGAACAGTTATAGGATGTACTTATGGACTCCCCTGGCCCCACTAGTATGATCTGCATCATAGTCCTAGTAGTCAAGTACATATCCTGAGGACTTTATCAACATGTGATCACAAAACAGTATTTGTTAACATGTTAAGATAAAGTGCAACCGGACAGCATACTATCATGTCGAGCAAGAAAGTCCTCTCTATATATATCCAAGTATCTACTATAATATACATCATATGTACAACAGTGGCCTCTAAGGCATATACATAACTGACAATCTCCCACTTGCACTAAGGCCAGCTGTTGTAGTATCTCATACCCAACATCCCGAAGAGTCTCTCAAATTATATCTGGGGAATGGCCTTCGTGAATGGATCCGCAATGTTATCCTTCGTATCTACTCTCCTGACCTCGATCTCCTGGCGATCAACTATCTCCCGGATCAGGTGATACCGCCTCAGAATATGCCTGGATCGCTGATGGGATCTGGGTTCCTTGGCCAAAGCCACAGCTCCATTGTTACCACAATATAAAGGTATTGGATGCTCGATGGACGAAACCACACCAAGTTCGCTAATGAACTTCTTTATCCAGACAGCCTCTTTGGCAGCATCGTTGGCAGCGATGTATTCAGCCTCCATCGTCGAGTCTGCAACAGTTTCCTGTTTGGAACTCTTCTAACACACCGCCCCTCCATTTAGGGTAAAGACAAATCCCGAGTGCGACTTAGAGTCGACCTTATCACTTTGGAAGCTCAAATCGGTAAAGGACTCAACTTGGAGTTCTCCGTTACCATACACCAAGAACATTTCTTTAGTCCTTCTTAAGTACTTGAGAATGTTCTTCGCAGCTGTCCAGTGAATCTCTCCTGGATCTGCTTGATACGTACTCACTACACTTAGTGAGTATGCTACATTGGGTCCGGTACATAGCATCGCGTACATGATAGAGCCTACTGCCGAAGCATAGGGTATCCCTTGCATGCGAGCTCTCTCCAAATTAGTCTTAGGAGACATCTCTTTAGGAGAGTGAGTCTAAGGATCGTGGGTAAGTTCCCACGCTTAGATTCTTCCATACTAAACCTCTTTAGTATGGTGTCAATATACCTGGATTGGGACAATCCCAGTATCCATCTAGATCCATCTCTATAGATCTTAATCCCTAAAATGCAGGAGGCATCACCTAGATCTTTTATTGAGAATCTTTGTGATAAGAAGAGCTTGACCGAGTGCAGCATAGGAACATCATTTCCTATCAAGAGTATGTCATCCACGTACAATACGAGGAAGACAACCTTACTCACTACTACCTTCTTTTATATACAAGGTTCATCTATGTTCTTGATGAAGTCAAACTCTTTGACTACAATATCAAAATAGATGTTCCAACTCCACGATACCTGCTTTAACCCATAGATGGATTTAAGCAGCTTGCACACCTTTCCGCCGCTCCCACTGTCTACGAAGCCCTCTGGCTGTGTTATGTACACGTACTCCTCTAAATCACCATTTAGAAAGGCGGTCTTAACATCCATTTGCCAGATTTCGTAGTCATAGTATGCAGCAATGGCAAGTAGGATCCTGATGGACATAAGCATAGCCATTGGAGAAAAGGTTTCGTCATAATCCAAACCTGGTCGTTGACGAAAACCCTTTGCAACAAGTCTAGTTTTGAAAGTCTCAACTTTTCTATCTACACTAAGTTTCTTCTTAAAGATCCATTTGCTCCCAATGGGTTTTACCCCTTCAGGAGCAACTTCCAAAATCCATACTTTGTTGGTGTACATGGATTCCATCTCAGATCGCATTGCATCCAGCCATTTCACAGAGTCCCCACTCGTGATGGCCTGCTCGAAGCTAGTCGAGTCATCATCTTCCATGATGTAGTCCTCGCTCCCACCATCTATGAGAAAACCGTAGTATCTCTCAGGTGGATGAGGACCCTACTAGATCGGCGGAGAGGTTAGGGTTCGTCGGGAACTACTGAATCCTCTGGTTCTACCAAATCTTCTGTTGCAGTTTGTGTAGCTGAAACTTCTTCCAGTTCTACCTCACTGCCACTAATTTCTTTTTCAAGAAATTCCTTTTCTAAAAAGGTGGCATGTCGAGAAACACAGCTTTTTTTCCTCAGGGTGGTAGAAGATATTTCCTCGCGAATGCTTGGGATATCCTATAAACTTACACAGAAATGACCTAGCCTAGAGTTTGTCCGGATTTTGCTTTTTAACATAGGCCGGGCAACCCCATATCTTAACAAAATTAAGACACGGTCTCTTCCCCTCTCATATCTCATATGGAGTGATAGGCACTGATTTGGTTGGAACTTTATTCAATAGGTATATGGCTGTCTCAAGTGCATACCCCCAAAAGGAAATAGGAAACTCAGTATTGTTCATCATAAAGCGCACCATATCTAATAGGGTGTGATTCTTCCGTTCCGATACACCGTTGTGCTGTGGTGTATACGATGGAGTAAGCTGAGAGAGAATCCCATTCTCTTTTAGATAATCCAGGAACTCATTGCTCAAGTATTCTCCTCCTCGATCAGATCGAAGGATTTTAATACTTTTACGCGTTTGGTTCTCTACTTCGTGCTTATATTCTCTAAATTTCTCAAAAGCTTCAGACTTTCGTTTCAACAGGAACACATGTCCGTATCTTGAGAGATCTTCAGTGAATGTAATGAAGTATGAGGAACCATTTCTGGCATGTGTAGACATGGGACCGCATACAACACTATGTATGAGTCCCAAGAGTTCCGTAACTCTTTCTCCGTGTCCACTAAACGGAGTTTTGGTCATCTTTCTTTTGAGACACGAATGACAAGTTTCATAAGATGATAATTCGAACGGATCCAAATATCCATCCTTATGCAATTTAGCCAGCCGTGTCACATTGATATGACCAAGTCTACAATGCCACAGGAAGGATTCGTTCATTTCTGAACTCTTCCTCTTGTGAGTGTTTTGTACATTAAGAACTGTGGTTTGATTTAGAATGTATATGCCATTATGTAATGAGCCTGATCCAATCAACTTTTGATTTAGAAAGATGTTCATAACATCATCCTGTATTACAAAATTATATCCTTCTTTACTTAATAAAGAAACTGATATAAGATTGCATATCAGGTTCGGTATGTAATAGCATTCGTTCAGAATCAATGTATTACCATTTGGTAATACAAGGTGATATTCGCTAACTGCTTTGGCTGCAACATTTTCATCATTCCCTACTCTTACGGAATGATCACCTATTACAGTTCTCTACCTTTCCTTAGCCCATGCAACATATTGCATATGTGGGATCCTGATCCGGTATCTAATGCCCAGGACGTAGAGTAAACTGAGAAACAGTTCTCGATAACAATCACACCCGAAGAAGATGCATCATTATGCTTATTCTTCGTTTGGGCGGCGAGTGAATCCGGATATTTCCCTATTTCCTGTTCAGTCTTATAACAATTATAAGAAAAAACGGAACCAACGTTCCCCTGCTCAGTATAATAAGTGGGTTCGGTCAATACATCCATATTATTATCTTGATTAAGGCCTGACATGGTCGCTACCTAGAGAGAGAGAGAAGGAAACACTTTAGCGCATGTTCTTGCAAGATTAGATTGGTTATTATCTTATCTAATCAGGATGGCTCCCACTATTTTGATCAAATCTTCCTTCAAAAAACCTTAAAAAGGAAAGACTAGCCGGGATTAATTACAGTCTACAACTTCGCTAACCGTTCAGCCAGGCCAATGCCGGTACTATGAGGGAGGTTTTCCGTGCTTTCACACAGACCTAATTAAGATAAACCTCGTCTTTCCCTAGGGGTAGCCCTATTAACACCTTTCTAGACACCTAATGGGTTAGCTAATTGTAAACTGTAAAACTCTCCCAGGAGCAACTCTTGCTCGCAGCGAGTATCGGGATCCAACTATCTCATAGAACGTATGCAATCTCATTGCAAATTTCAACACTTGAAATTTCCGATAATACTTTTACCCCTAGCATCCTATGACCTTGACGGAGGCCAACAAACCATAGGCTACTAGTCAAGTTCAACCCGTACATTTCGTGATTGAATTAAATCCACCCGCACGACCCTTGACGGAGGCCAACAAAGTCGTCCGACTACCCTAATCCAATCTCATCTTATGTTTGCAGATAAACACTAGTTAGCTACCGTATATTACGCCTTGATGGAGGCCAACAAACGTAGCATGAATACTAAGTAGCACTTATCTGAAATGACGGAGGGCTACGCAGGTTTTTAAGAAAACCATGAGCGTAATGAACTTGATATCGTTGTAGAAACCAGTGATTTTGAAAAGGAGTGTTTTTGAGGCTTTTACTAGTTTCGCTAAAGAGGTCACTCCTGGTGAAGGGATCTCGGCTCTTTTCTTATCGAATAAGGTGCTGGATATTCTACAAGGAATACCGCTATGCAAAGCAAAAACTATAGAAGCAATCAAAAACAAAACCGAGTGAGTTGTATCATCTGCTAGTTTCGCTAAAGAGGTCACTCCCAGTGAAGGGATCTCGGCTATTTCCTTATTGAATAAGGTGCTGGATATTCTACAAGGAATACCGCTATGCAAAGAAAAAAAACTAGAGCTACCCTTTTTGAAAATTTGATTCTACAACATCTTTTAGGTTTCTTTTCTTTTCATTAATCTCAGTAATGAATTCCCATCATTTATGCTTCATAAGCATCACAGAAGAAACGAAAGCAATAATGTTTATATATATATATATATATATATATATATATATATATATATATATATATATATATAATATAAGCATTCGTCTCACGCATATAAAATGATCACATCACAGAATATCAGCAGTAGAAGAATCACATATGAAATATTGGATATACTAGGAATTCCGTGTTTTATTTAAGCCAGTGACGCGGATTCCACGGTCGTGATGAATAGCCAACCCCACATCCCTAGATCCCTATGAGAGCGGCAAGCAAACCTACCAATTCTAGAGTTAGGAGACCCGGACTTGACTCCTCGAGTTGGTCTCCCACTGGACTCTAGTGTTGGAGATAGTGCCCTCAGAGTCAATTATTGGATCACAGGCACGTGATTGCAATGATTGAGGGAGGACCTATCCCGGTAGGACAGTCTTACTCGAGATGATAGTATGCTATCTGGTTTACCTTTATCATCGTGTACTGCTTCAGGTGACCTTACATGTCGCTATTACACGTTGATAGAGCCCCTAGGATTCTTGCTTGACTGCCAGCAGTATGAGGGCGATCATATACATGGGAGCTGGTAGTCTATAAGCACATCCTTAAAAGGTCCCTAGTCGTGGGAGTTTCGAGACAGGGCATCGATTCTCCAGAGTAGACTAGTGTATACAGTCGAGACCCCGACGAAGGGCGGTGGCCGGTCTCACAAGCCACTGGTGTCAGTTGGATCACCTAAGATGTATACAGGTGCTCATTGGGTTATGAGTACACCGGACAGGACTCGCCGGGAACATGCTAGTTGGTCTTATACCTGACGTCAGATAGCAGTTCCCTGGTGACATGTGTACAGGTTAGTTCATCGACCTGAGGATCGTCATTTGTCTCGTGTGAGTTCCCACTGTACTTTGATTACTACCCTACCACGCTCAAAGGAGACGTGCAAACAGGTTTTAGTTGGGTACAGTCCCGAGCCACATGGAGGCAGTGAGCGGATCTTCAGGGGTTCGTCTCTCCCGGTATTGGGGGTGAGTTCGCGCTGTGTCTAGGAGAGCCATTACACAAAGTCCTAGGCCAAGGCAGGAGATTTACTGGTAGGTATCCAGTAGTATCTCAGGGTGTTCTGGGCTACACTCCGACACGACTTGTACCACTTTTGGGGTCTGACTTTTACCAACCCCCTAGGCCCGCCATGCGATGCTCATAGACGAACGGACTGGACTGTACGGATATTGTCACTGACAGGCTCAGTAGGGTGTCAGGATGAGTTCGCTCATCGATGTCCCTTTTGGTCAATAGCTGGTGGCCCGTCACGTATTGGCTTATACCTCTGACGTGCTAGTGGTTAAATCCACAGCCATAGTATTGACGAGTCTTTAGAGTCCACCACACTTTCAGTTACTCAAGCTTTCGGACGAAACGCTGTAGAGGCCGTATGGAGATATGGCAGGGTCCGATCAGATACGTGCGGTATTGCACGGATCAGGATCGGACGGTTTGTACTAGAGGCCGTATGGATATATGGCAGGGTTCGATCAGATACGTGCGGTATTGCACGGATCAGGATCGGACGGGTATTACTAGCCGGCTTTGGTTTAAGCCGGATCCTAGTAAAGTACAGTGTAGATTTTGTTTCTTTGCATTTGTATCCGGCCGGAATACAGATGCGGGTGTGTATGCACAGTATCGGGGTTTTCCTGTGATTTATTACGGGACCAGTTTTCTGGAGTTGCCAGTTTGCATTCCGTTCTGGCCGGTTTTCCTTTGTTCTTTCCCGGCCGGACTTTTCCGATGGAGGGGTTATTTGCAAGTTAGCAAATAACTTATTGAGGAGGGGTTTTATGCATTTGTGGCTTCATGATATGATTATCATCATGAGATGCTTTATCCATCTTTTCCTTTGTATTAATGGTGATTAGAGTTGATTAGATTTGGAGTTGACATGGTTATCATTGCTTTGGATGTGGTCACCCTCCACCTTTTACTACACTCACCTCCCTCATGTATTATGTATTCCCTCCACCATTTCAAGAGAGGGTAGGCCGGCCACATTTTTGAGAGAGGGAGAGAAAAATGTGAGAGGTTCATTTTTGTGTAGATTTGATCATCTCATTTCCTTGCTAGAAAATTGAAAGCACCAATTTTCCTAACCTCCTCCTCCATCCTCCATGGCAACAAAACCCCAAATGAGACATAGCCTCTACACTACATTCTACAGCAAATCTTGGGCACGTCGACTTGCCAGCTTCGTGCCCGAGTTGCCTCGGTATTGAGGTGGGAGCCCGTAAAAGATACAGGCGATGTGGTGCCCTTCCGGCGAGGAGGCGACGACCGGAGTTTCCGCAGGAGATCGGAGTGGAGACGAAGACCGAAGGACACGGATCGCTTGGTATACTTCTCTACCCTTTTCTCTAGATAGCTAGGACTAGTTTAATGGCCCGATCCGGGTGTTTAGTGCGCGGTGGTGCCGGTTTGCTAAGTTCGCAAAATTAAAGTTTTTCACCGCTTCCGTATTTGGTCGTCGGATTGACGGCCGGGGCGCCGCTGTGCACTTACAGTGGTATCAGAGCCTCGCCATTAACATAGTCTAGCTTTGTTTGATGTGTTTGTATTTCCGATCGACCAAAATTTCAAAAACCCGCGTTTTCTTCACATCAGTTTTCTGTCGAATTTTTTCTGGCTCTAAAAATTTTTCAGGTTGTAGAAAACTGATGTACTGGAAGTCCTAAGAATTATGGAGAAATTCGACACATTGATCTTTCAGGGAGAGCGCGGAACCGCGGCCAAACCCCACTTGGCGCCGCGTTTCCGCCGCAGTATGGAGGGATCAATGCGTCAAATTTTTTCAGTGGGCTTCTGGGGTGAAAATAGGGTTTCTGAAATATTATGTTTGGGCCCAGAATTTCTTGATGTGCTACAGTAGTACTTGGGGGCCCACTTGGTAATATTGATCGATCGGATATTTTAAATACATTAGTTCACAGTATTTACATTATATCTGCGACCGTGAATGTCACTTGATCGGTAAATCCAGTCTAACTGCTATAGCCCGGTTAGACGGATTTGCGAACGTGACTTTCACGTTGATGTTCTGTGTTATGCTGTGATGTTGCGGATCGGTCGTGGGGGATAGCCTGGATGCAATGCTAGTACAGTTCTGTTGTATTATGTACATTTGTTTTTGCGGGGCGAGCGTCCGACATGTGGACTGCCATCACTGCCTGATTGTATTATTATTTTGGGGCACGACCTGGTTGCGGTCGATGTACCCGTTGTATGTATATTTTACTTTCTGTACTAGGATTACCCCGCGGAGGGGTGCACGGATAGCCGGGTTCTAGAGGGCAACAAGCCCGCATCTTATGGCATTGAGACGGAGGGGGCTTTACTCTAGAATTGGCGGGCTATTCGCCGCACTCGTAGGGGGTACAGGTTGACCCAGGAGGGGTGCCCAAGTCACCGGATTCCGTGAAGTGCTGGGTGGTCCATTCACATTGCTGAAGGGGGCTGCCTCGCTTCAGGTTTTAGCGGGTAACTTGCCGCGCCCGTAGGGTCCTAGGATTTCATTGCGCAGGCTATCCACACGACCAGGGGAACGTCGGGTTTCAGCAGCGGCTCTGTGAAACCCGGGGATCCCAGATATCTGTATTGTTCTGTGATGCTGTACATTTCTGTGATGTTGCATTTTATCACGCCTTGAGCGAAAATTATATATTGGTATATATATTAGTAGATATTGTATATGTTTTGCATCCGCGCTAGTCCAGTCCCCGCTCTGTCGTTAGTTAGCTAACCTAACGGGTGATGACGGGACCCAGTGGCGAATGCGGATGGCATATACGTACGTCAGTATATTTTCGTTCTTTGTGGTGTGATCAATTGATGGGACTGCGTTGATTCGGATCAATGCAAGTTAAAACAAACCTAATCTGATGTTGTTGGAACACTTTTCAAAAAGCTGTTATTGCAAGGACGTTCTCTTTTGTTTTGCATCGTGGTATTCAGTTGGAATATCCTGCTCCTCGGTCGACGAGGCAAGGGCCGAGATCCCTTCACCGGGAGTGACCCCTTGGACAGATGTTTGCGTCAGGGCATTAACTTCACTATAGCCGATTACTTTTGCTTTGCATCGTGGTATTCATTTGGAATATCCTGCACCCCATTCTACGGGGAAAGAGCCGAGATCCCTTTACCGGGAGTGACCTCTTTAGCAAAGGTTTTCGTCACTATATTTTCTTAAAAGCTATCAGTTTCTTCAACGATATCAAGTTCATTACGTTAAAGGTTTTCGCCAGAAACCATTCGTAGCCCTCCGTCGTTTCAGACGGGTAGCACGTAGTATTCATGCTATGTTTGTTGACCTTCGTCAAGGCATAGTGCATGGTAGCTGCTTGTTGCCTTTCTGCTACATAGATAGATGCGTTGGTTTGGGACAGTCGTATAGCCTTGTTGACCTTCGTCAAGGGCTTGTACGGGTGGGTTCAAATTAACCTGGACAATGATGGGTAGAACTTGATATGTGACTTATGATTTGTTGACCTTCGTCAAGGTCATAAGAACATGGGGTAGAAATCACATCGGGAGTTTCAAAAGAACTGAAACTTGCCAGGTAAGTGCACGGCGGCGCCCCGGCCGTCAATCCGACGACCAAATGCGGAAGCGGTGAAAAACTTTAATTTTGCGAACTTAGCAAACCGGCACCACCGCGCACTAAACACCCGGATCGGGCCATTAAACTAGTCCTAGCTATCTAGAGAAAAGGGTAGAGAAGTATACCAAGCGATCCGTGTCCTTCGGTCTTCGTCTCCACTCCGATCTCCTGCGGAAACTCCGGTCGTCACCTCCTCTCCGGAAGGGCACCACATCACATCGGGAGTTTCAAAAGAACTGAAACTTGCCAGATATGCTTCCATGTGATTCGGGACTGTTCCCAAAAGCCACCCTTTTGCACGTTCTCTTGAATGTGGTAAGGTGGAAATCAAAGCACAGTGGGAATCACAAGACTCTATGACGATCTCGGGTCTACAGACTAACATGTACCAGTGTCACCAGAGAACTGCTATCTGACGATAGGTATAATATCAACAAGGAGTACTCGGCGAGTCCATTCAGTGTACCCAGTCTCTACTGAGCACCCGTACACCATCTTTGATGTCAAAACACCAATGGATGTAGGATCATCCATTGCCCATCATATGGGTCAAGATGCGTATACGCTAGTCTACTCTGGAGTATCGATGCCCTGTCTCGATACACCCTTGACTAGGAACAGTTATAGGATGTACTTGTGGACTATCCTGGCCCCATTAGTATGATCTGCATCATAGTCCTAGTAGTCAAGTACATATCCTGAGGGATTTATCAATATGTGATCACAAAATAGTATTTGTTAACATGTTAAGATAAAGTGCAACCAGACAGCATACTATCATGTCGAGCAAGAAAGTCCTCTCTGTATATATCCAAGCATCCACTATAATATACATCATATGTACAACAATGGCCTCTAAGGCATATACATAACTAACAACGGACTCGCCGAAAACTGGCTAGATGGTATTATACCAATCGTCAGATAGCAGTTCTCTAGTGGCGTGAGTGCAGATAGTCTGTCGACCTGAGGTTGTCATTTGTTTCATGTGAGTTCACACTGTGCTTTGATTACTACCTTACCATGGCTCTACTAAGTCTTGCAAATAGGTTTTAGTTGGGTACAGTTCCGAGCCACATGGAGGAGTGAGCGATTGTCGGGGATTCATCGCTCCCGGTATACGGAGTTGATGTCGCGCGGTGTTCGATTGGCCAACACCATAAGTCCCTGGTCAGGGCAGATTGAGAATTACTGATAGGTAGATCAGTAGATTATCGAATGGTCTTGAGCCACATCGGCATGACTTGTCAAGTTATTAGGGGTCTGACGTTTTCCACCCCCTAGACCCTTCATGCGATACTCTTAGACGAACGGACTGGACTGTACGGAGATTGTCACGGATAGGCTCGGTAGAAGTTCAGATGAGTTTGCTGATCGGCCTTCTTTTCGACAGGTACCTGGGTAGCCGTTACGTACAGCTAGTGCCAATAACGTGCTTGTGGTTAAATCTACTACCAGCATGTTGTCGACTCATTAGAGTCCCACACAGAGGGTTTCCTTGGTTCAGGCAAATCGATGTAGAGGTCGTATGGTTTTACGTGCAAGGTTTAGATCATATATGTGTACTGGCTACACGTATTGTTCGGACAGATAATACTAGCGGGCTTAGAATTAAACCGCATTTTAGTATTATACTATTGGATTATTTTATCTCTTGGTATTCGTATTTTTTGTAGTACGAATACCGGTATGTATATACGGTGGGGGTATTCTAGTAATTTCACTAGAATGCTTCTAGAAGAAGACATCTCATTTTGTTTTAAATCTATTTATTTAAATAGATAGTGAGGTGGAGGGATGAGGTGAATTGAAGCATGGCTACTTGATTTTTTTATTAATTTGTTCAAACTATTCAAGTATGGTTGCAATATTCTATATGAAATATTTCATGCTTGATATTTTCGAAGACTTAGCCATTCTTCATAAACTAGTTTTCATTATACACATGGCTTTCTTTTTCCTCCCTTGGCTCTCTTCTTCTTCCCAAAACCATAACCCTCTCATGAGTTGAGAATCCATAGTTTTATGAGATAATACAATCCAATTAACACTCTACATTTCCTAAACTACCTAGATTAGCAAACTAGGTACTTTAGTTACCTCAAGTTTGAGATTGGAGCTTGAACTATAGACTCTTAGATGGATCGTCTTTAACACGAGGAGGCTGACAACCATGCTCGATCCCGACGGACAAGAAGCTCAAGAAGAGGAAAAGAAGGTCCAAAGGGCTTGGTTCATATAGGTATAATCACTTCAAAGTAGATTAGTACCTATGCAAGTTTTTGTTATCTAGGACTTACGGTAGATCTTGGGATTAATCGGTGTTGCAAGTCTTAAAAATCATTTTTGAAAATTTTGCTTCTCTACGAACCCAGTAGAGTGTGTGACACCGCCTAACATGGACTAGGGGTCTGACTCATCGCACATGGTACGAGCTTGTCTGGAGATCCCAGGTATATCACAGGGTGATATGGCCGGGCAAGTCAATCATAGGATGATTGGACTTAGGTCTGTACGGTATAATTTTAATGGTGTATGCTCTCAGGGAGAGAATTTTATACCGTAGCACGTTGTCATACAACGCGTGCTTGGATCGTGCACATAAAGAGGTTGAGGGATGTATCCCATCTCACTCACTGTGTGAGCCCTTATGACGACCTCCTTCACAGAAGGACGGGCAGCCTATAAACCCTTAGCGACATTGGGCTGTCTGGGTAAACATGTTATGAGCGTCTGCTACTTTGGATGTCGTTTCCTACTGCGATGAGAATATACTGCACATACGGGACAGTGTTATGAAAGCGGGTGAATAGCAAACCTAATTATTCAGAGCCGTACGAAGATCGATTGGAATGTCACCTGATTGAATCGCAAGTGCAACTCTTATTGACGCCATGCTGGCGAGGATTAAGAGTGCGATGAATTAAGAGGTATGCCTAGGTGCATGTACACTTCTGAGAGGGATCGAAGATACTTGGGCAGACATGTCTGATCGGATCTGGGGTATGAGATTTCATAAGCCTAACATATATTTGTTTTGTGTTGTTTTTTCTTTTATGGAGATCCTTATATCGTTCCTAACGGATTTGGATACAAGGTTACCCGCTTGCACGTTCTCAATGATCCACGTTGCACCAACATAACATGTATGAGTAAGAACAAGGAAGAGAAAGAGGAGAGTCTCGGGGAGATAATTGATTCAGGGAATCGATGGTTCAAGAAACCAACTCAGGGAGCTATGGAAGGCACCCCACTTGAATATGCGAGTGGGAGTATATTAGCTATTGGGCATGATCCGGCCCAATATCCTCCCATATGAGTGGGTACACTATATATTCATATATAGGAGGTTAAGGTTTAATATGTGAGATATATAATAACATATAGAGAGTTTTTTTAGAGAGAGAAACAAGAGAGGTATCGTCTCTTTCTTCATCCTATTCTACTATAGTTGGCTTACGGGGTGATCACGTGGGGGATTCTCGCTTCTTCAAAGTGTGGGTTCCCTCCGGCCGTTGCCTTAAGGCGCAAGAGACCAGATTGTTAGTGATATATTCCCTAGAGGCCATTATTGTATAGTACATGATTGTATATTACATTTTGGGAGTTTGGGATATATACAGATATATAACAGTCTTACTCAATATGATAATATGCTATCTGGTTTGTATCTATCTTAACATGTGTATATGTTTCTTTTAACGTATCGTTAATGCATGTTGATAGAGCCCGTAGGATCTTTGCTTGACGACCAGCATTGTGATGGCAGACACGCTAGTGAGGGATGGGTAGTCTATAAGCACATCCTTAAACTTTTCCTTAGTCATAGGATTATCGAGACATGGTATCAATACTCCAAAGTAGACTAATGTATACGTTTCTTATCCCCGTCAGGAGAGATGGCCTATCCCACAGCTATTAGTATAAAGTACCAAAGGTATTATACATGAGCTCATTAGGTTATGAGTTACACTGGATGGACTCGTTGGGAACTGCTGGTTGGTATTATACCTATCGTCGGATAGTAGTTCTCCGGTGACATAAGTACAGGTTAGTCCATTGACTTGACATCACTATTCGTCTCGAGTGTGTTTCCACTGTACTTAGATTACTACCCTACCATGGCTCTAATGAGTCGTGTAAACATGTAGTGGTTGGGTGCAGTCCCGAAACACTTGGACGAAGTAGGGGATAGAAGGGATTCGTTTCTCCTGGTATTGGGAGTTGATATTGTGCTGTGTACGGTTGGCCAATACTAAAGGTCCTTGGTCAGGGCAAGTGAGATTTACTGGTAGGTACACCAGTAGTTTCTTAGGTTGTATTAAGTTCCACACTGACACAATTTTTCACACTATTAGGGGTCTAATGTTTACCGCCCCTAAGGCCTGATATGCAATACTCTTTGATGAACAGACCGGACTGTACCGAGAATGTCACCCATAGGCTCAGTAGGGTTTTCGGACGAGTTATCTTGCTGATCTTCCTTTCAACAGATACCTGGATAGCCGTTACGTGCAGTTACTGCTACTGACGTTAAAGCCACTACCAGCATATTATCGAGTCTTTAGAATCCCACACAGAGGGTTTCCCGGTTCAGGTGAAACGATATAGTTTGCGTATTTCAGTACGCTCGGGTGTTCAATTGAACACGTGTATTTATACACATGCTTTAATCAGACAGTTTAATAGTACTAGCAGGTTTGAAAAACAGCCAGTTTTGATGCTGGTATTATATTGCTCTCTTTTTTGTATTTGTATTTTAACACGAATACGGTATTTATATGAATACGTGTATTTTTATAAATACAGGTATTTGTGCTTTGATACAAATACATGTATTTCTTTCTAAATATTAATAAACGTATTTTGTATTTTCGATACAAATACGTTATTCATATTTTGGTAGAAATACGGTATACGTATTTATTATAAATACTGGTTTTAGGGTATACTTGATTATATACAAATTTATATATGTGTGTATATATGTACACCTAGATGAGGTAGCTACACTCTCTCTCATTTCTTCTTGATGAATGAAGAAGTGTGTGGGCTTGTGGCTCACCCTAGTGAGTCACTAGCCCACCCACTTCTTTATTTCTAGCATGAAGAGATAAGTGAGAGAGTGTGAGGATAATTAATATGATGATAGAATTTTCTCCAGTTGCCATCTTCATCTTGTAGGGTTGCTAGGCACGCGCACAAGGGTCTACGAGGCATCAACCATGCCCGATTTAAAATTTAGCCGTGCCGAACAACCCGAATACGGAACTTTAAACTAGAGATTAGGCGAAAACAAGCATGCTAAACATTTTAACACTAAGTGAGAGGGATTACAACCTTTGTAGATCCGGTCCTTCACTTCATATGCTCCGTGTTGTGGTCCCTTCGCTGCGATCATCAGGTTCCGGGCTCTCGAGAGGTTCCACGAAGAGAAAGACGCAACCTTTGCTTCTGATCTTCGATACTAAGATGATCTACCTCGAAGTTTCTTTAACACAAGCTAACACTCATGAAATGATGTGAACACCCTCATCTAAATGGCAAGGTAAGATGAGGATGATGAAGTAGGATTTTTGCTCTCTTTATTTATATTTTTCTCACATTTATCCATCACAAAATCAAAGCAAGAAACCATTTTCAAGCAAAGAAGAAGAAGGAAGAAGATGATGAATAATGAATATCCTTTTGTGATGAATAGGAAAATAATAATATGATAGAATTATGCAACCATGGTTCAAACTAACCCTTGTAGAGATTTTACTAGGGTTAAAGGTTTGGTTAGGGTTTTGGAAATATCTAGCATAATATCTTAACAAAGACAAAGAAAGAAAACATCTAGAATCTTCTAGAAAGCCTTAACCCTAATCAAACCCTAACCATGTTTAATCTCTACTAAACAAGTTGCATTATTTATCATATCATGTTACAATATTATATATCACATATACAATATTTATCGTAACAAAATAAAATAATACAATTAACATATATCGCATATATATCAATGTATTACCCGAGTGAGAAAAAGAATCTTTTAGTGAGCAAATATTAGTTAATGTAATTTAATATATCAAATATATTATTATACATTAAATTATCGAATCAACACTTGATCCGACAATCCGGCTATATCGCATATAACCGACTAATATTTATCCGTACCGATTCACCGAATCAACACTTGATCCGACGACCCGGCTGATATCAAATATCGCGAGAATATAATACGGTATCATATATCGCATTATCCTCGGTCCCGCACATATCACATATGTGCTCCTACTCCGTTTTGCCTGAGTCAAGAAACCTCTGTGTAGGACTCTAAAGAATCGTCAATACGCCGGCAGTAGGTGATGATCATATCAAACACCCACAAGCTGCAAGCGGTCAGCTAAACGTAACAGCTACCTAGGTATTGAGCGCTCAGAAGATCAACAAGCAAGCCTGTAACTTCTCCTGCGAATCCAAACAGTAACACTCCCGTACAGTCCGGTCTCGTCGTCTGATATGTCGCATATCTCGCCTAGGGGTGGTAAACGTCAGACCCCAGTAGCTTGATAAGTCGTGTCGATATGAGGTCTATAACAGTTCGAGAAACTACTGATAACACTTACCAGTAAATCTCAGCAACCCTGGCCAGGGATTTCCGGTTATAGCCAATCGAACACAGCACAACATCGACTCCCTATACCAGGAGAGACGAATCCCCTCCTATCGCTCATTACCTCCATGTGATTCGGGACTGTACCCAAAAGCCACATTTTTGCACGCCCTCTTGGACGTGGTATGATGGAAATCAAAGCACAGTGGGAACCACACAAGACTCTATGACAATCTCGGGTCAACAGACTACTCTGTACCAGTGTCACCGGAGAACTGCCATCTGACGTATAGTATAATACCATCTGGGAGTTCTCGGCGAGTCCGTCCAGTGTACCCAGTCTCCACTGAGCACCCGTACACCATCCTTGATGTCAAACACCGATGGATATGGGATCATCCATCGCCCATCATATGGGTCAAGATGCGTATACGCTAGTCTACTCTGGTGCATCGATGCCCTGTCTCGATACACCCTCGACTAGGAACAGTTATAGGATGTACTCGTCGACTACCGTGGCCCCACTAGTATGATCTCATCATAGTCCCAGTAGTCGAGTACAGATCCTAAGGGCTTTATCAACATGTAACATAGAGACAAACAGAGTACATGTTAAGATAAAGTACAACCAGATAGCATACTATCATGTTGAGCAAGAAAGTCCTCCCTATATATGTCCAAGCATCCATTACAATATACATCGTATGTACAGTAATGGCCTCTAGGGCATACATATAACTAACAATCTCCCACTTGCACTAGGGCCATCTGTTATGGTATCGCATACCCAACAATTAGTTGCGGTTGTAGTATCTCATACTCAACCATCCCGTAAGAGTCTCTACTGGGAAAAAGGCCTTTGTGAGTGGATCCGCGCTGTTGTCCTCTGTGTCTACTCTCCTAACCTCGATCTCCCTGGAGATCAACCATCTCCATGATCAGGTGATACTGCCTAAGAGTTATATCTGGATTTCTGATGGGACAGAAGTTCCTTGGCTGAAGCCACAACTCCATTGTCACACAATAGTAGGAACGAAGTTCATCTTATGAACTTATATATATCCAGACTGCCTCTTTGGTTGTATCCTTGGTAACGATGTATCTTGCCTTTAATTATCTAGTATGTCACGGTATCTAGCTTGGAACTCTTCCAACATACCGTCCCTCCACTGAGGGTGTAGACAATGCCTGCGACTGATATTCAGTCGTCCTTATCACTCTGGAACCTTTCCAGTGATTCTTCTCAGGATTGATTGATACCATCTCACTACAACTAGTGAGTATCCTAACATCCAATTAGATCTATCTCATAGATCCAAAATCCCAGATTTAGGAGGTATCACTTTGATCCTATATGGAGAATCCTTGTGATAAGCGGAGATTGACCGAGCGTAGCATAGGAAACTCCTTCCCTATCAAGAGTATGCCATCCACGTACTCTACGAGGATCACCACCATACTCTCTACTACCCTTTTGTATATACAAGGTTCATCTACCATTTTGATGAAGTCAAACTCTTTGACTACCACATCAAAACAGATGTTCCAACTCCGCGATACCTGTTTTATCATATAAAACATCTTGCACACGTTTCCGCTGCTCCCACTGTCTATGAAGCCCTATGGCTGTGTACTTATAGACGCCCTTTTCTAAAACATCATTTAGAAAAGCAGTCATGATACCCAACCACCAGATATCGTAGTCATGGTATGTAGCCGTGGCAAGTAGGATCTGGATGGACTTAAGCATAGATCCTTAGAAAAGGTTTCATCATAATCCATACCTGGTCTATGATGCAAACCTTTAACAAGTCTAGCTTTGAAAGTCTCAACTTTTCCATGTACACCAAGTAATCTTCTCAAGATATACTTGCCCCTGATGGGGATTTAACCCTTCAGATAAAGCAACCAAAGTCCATACTTTGTCGGTGTATAAGGATTCCATCTCAGATCGCTAAGCATCCAGCCATTCTTACAGAGTCCCACTCCTGATGGCCAGCTCGAAACTTGTTGGGTCATCATCTCATGATACAATCCTCGCTCCCACTGTCATAGAGAAACCGAAGTATCTCTCAGGTGGGTGAGGAACCCTACTAGATCGGCGGAGAGGCTGAGGTTCGTTGGAAACTATTGAATCCTTTGGTTTTACCAAATCATCAGCTGTATTTTGTATAGCTGGAACCTTTCCAGTTCTACATAACAGACCTTGCCTCGAGCTTGTCCGGATTTTGCTTTTAGACATAGTCCGAACAACCCCAAATCTTAACAAGCTTAAGATATGAGCTCTTCCCTTTCCATATCATATATGAAGTGGTAGGCAACTAATTTGATTTGAATCCTATTCAATAGGTATGCAGCTTCTCAAGTGCATAACTCCCAAAAGGAAATAGGCAACTCAGTAGTACTCATCATAGAGCACACCATATCACATAGGGTGCTATTGCTCCGCCCCGATATACCACCGTGCTATGGTGTATACGGAGGAGTAATGCTGAGAGAGAATCTCATTCTCCTTTAGAATAGTCCAGGAATTTCCGTGCTCAAGTATTCTCCTCCTTGATCTCATCAAAGGACATAATACTTATACCCGTATTTTGGTTCTCTACTTCTAACTTATATTCTGTGAATATCTCAAAAGCTTCGGACTTGTGTTTCAGCATGAACATATATCTGAATCTTGAGAGATTATCAGAGAATGTAAAGAAGTACAAAGAACCGATCTTGGCATATGTAAACAGGGGACTTTCATACATCAGCATGTATCAATCCCAAGAGTTCACTAACTCTTTCTCTGTTTCCAACAAACAGAGCTGTGGTCATCTTATCTTTGTGACATGACCGGCAAGTTTCACAAGATGTAAATTCAAACTAATTTAAATATGCATCTATATGTAACTTCAGCCAGTCGGGTCGCATTGATATGACCTAGTCTACAACGCCTCAAGAAGGATTCGTTCATTTCTGAACTCTTCCTCTTGTGTGTGTTCTGTATACTAAGAACTATAGTTTGATTTAGAACGTCAATGCTTTTAGATAACGTGCCTGAACCGATCAACTCTTGATATAGGAAATGTTCAAAACATTATCCAACAATACAAAATTATATCCTTTCTTTACTAATAAAGAGACTGATATGATTTTGTATATCAGGTTCGGTATCTAATAACATTTGTTCAGAATCAATGTATTCTGGTAATACAGGGTGACAGTGACCAACAGACTTGGCTGCAACACTTGCACCATTTTCTGTCTCATGAAACTTATCACCCGTTCTCAGTTCTTTACCTATCTGTAGCTCATGTAACAGATTACATATACGGGATCCTGATCCGGTATCACATACCCAGGACGTAAAGGATACTGAGAAACAGTTCTCTGTAATGAACACACCCGAAGGTGATGCATCAACATGCACTTTCTTCGTTTAGGGGCACGGGAATTCTGGTAATCCCTAATTTCCTGCTCTGTCTTATAACAATTATAAGTTGGAGCGGGACCAACGTTCCCCAGCTCAGTATAACAAGCGGGTTCGGTCAATATATTCGTTTTATTATCTTGATTAAGGCGTGATATGGTCGCTACCTAGAGAGAGAGAGAAGAAAACACTCAGCGTATGCTCTTGCAAGATTAGATTGGTTATATAATATATCTAATCAGGATGTCTCCCACTGTTTTAGTCAAATCTTCCTTCAAACCCTAAAAGGAAAGACTAGCCGGGATTAATTACACGCTACAAGTTCGCCAATCTTTCAGCCAGGCCAGTGTCGGTACTTTGAGGGAGGTCCCCCGTGCTTTCGCACGAACCTAATTAAAGTAAACCTCGTTTTCCCAGAGGCGTAACCCCGTTAACACCTTTCTAGACACCTACTTGATCGGCTAATTGTAATGTGTAAAACTCTCCCAGGAGTAACCCTTACTCGCAGCGGGTATCGGGATCCAACTATCTTATAGAAGGTATGCAATCTCATTGCAAATTTCAACTCTTGAAATTCCCAATAATATTTTGCCCCAAGCGATCTATGACCTTGATTGAGTCAACAAACCATAGACCGCAAGTAAAGTTCAACCCGTAGATTTCTTGATTGAATTAAACCCACCCGCACGACCCTTGACCGAGTCAACAAGGCCGCACGACTACCCTAATCCAATCGCATCATATGCTTTGCAGATAAGCACTAATCAGCTACCGCACAATACGCCTTGACTGAGTCAACAAACGCAGCACGAATACTAACTATTACTTATCTGAAATGACGGAGGGCTACGACAGGTTTTTAAGAAAACCCTTTGCGTAATGAACTTTATATCGTTGTAGAATCGAGTGATTTTAAATGGAATGTTTTTGAGGCTTTTCTAGTTTTGCTAAAGGGGTCACTCCCGGTGAAGGGATCGTCGGCCCTTTCCTCATCGAATAAGGTGCAGGATATATCATATATACCGCTGTGCAAAGCAAGAACGATATAAGCAATCAAAAGACAAACCGAGTTTGTAGCATTTGCCAGTTATTGCTAAAGGAGTCACTCCCGGTGAAGGGATCTCGGTCCTTTCCTTATCGAATAAGGTGCTGGATGTTCTACAAGGAATACCGCTATGCAAAGCAAGAACTGTAGCTACCAGTTTTTATAAACAAGTTTCTACAACATCTTAGGTTTCTTTTATTTCATTAATCTCATTAATGAAGTCCCATTTTATTATGCTTCACAAGCATCTCTTTTGAAACGAAATCTGCAATATAACATATATCTCATATATATAATATATAAACATTCGTCTCAGGCAGTAATATGATCTCATCACAGAACATTGTAGCAGAAGAACATATATGAAATATTGGATATACTAGGACGTCCGTGTTTTCAATACGAGCCAGTATAAAACACGGATTCCACGGTCGCGATGAATAGCCAAACCCACATCCCTAGACCCCTACGAGAGCGGCAAGTAACACTGCCAATTCTAGGGTTAGGAGACCCGGTCTCGACTCCTCGAGATGGTCTCCCACTGGACCCTAGAACCCGGTTACTTGTGCTCCCCGCCTTGGGTCTACCTAATGCGGAAAAGTAAATATTATACAACGGTGACATCTTCCGCTACCTGGAAGTGCCCCAATAAAAGAATATTACATACAAATGAATTTTACATGAATGAAAAAGAAAAATTCTCATCTCACATAAAACCCCCGGCTATTCAAAACGCGACGATCCAATAGAACATATCACAGCAACACATAATATCTCATATCATCAACGTAAGCAAGTATGCGTATCCCGATTGTCGTTGATGTATAGCAACGAAGCCGGCAATACACCACATACTACGCTTACGGTCACAGAAAAGAAAGTGTAAAACTACAACAGTTGGAATCCGCAACTTCTTTAGACATCGCATGCCTAACCAAATGAATTCCTTAGACATCACATGCCTAACAATTATAAACCCCGCATTTTAGTCTCATTATCGAAAACTCTTTTCAATATCAAGTCGGGCAATTCAACAAGATTCCCGACGACCTGATCGAATGCTCGTCGCAAACTTTAGTAGACGGCCGCACCCCCGATACCGTCGACGAAATGCACCAAGGCGGAACACCGCTACCGGAAGCACCCGAACGGATGCTTTCGGCGACGGGGTTCTCATACAGTCACTTGGTCGGGGCTATGGAGTAAGGCTGTCTATTAAGTTTACCCGGCGAGTATCCGCGTACGCTACGTGATTGCGACGGACTTTTGATCACATCAAAATTCCGTAGCAACCGATCAACTGAGACTAAACTACTATGTTTATAATATTCAAATCAGTTATCTCATAACTATTTGTGGATTCCAATTATTGTATCACATTCCAGATAAATAGAAAAAATTAAACTTTCCGATCGAATCATCAAGCACCCAAGATTTCCCCAATATATCTCAACACTTGAAATCAGTTTAAAAACGTTCATCACATGCCACAGTACCAATGGTCCAGCCGTAGAAGGGTTAAGCCAACGCCTCACATGTGGCACGCCGTACTGCCCCAAACCCTAAGGTTCAAAGGGCAGTTCAAGACGGTCACATAATCGAGTTAAGGTTTGTTGTCTTCTAGAGGGTCCATCGAATTACTTGCACGACTTAGAACATTCTTAAACACGAGGAAAAATCCAACTTTTGAAAAAATTTCCGACAGGGGAAAAAGTGAGTTATTGATATCCGTTCGAACTTTTTAACAGTTTCTAAAATTTATCCGGAAAGCCACACAGACAAAATTTGATAATCCGATCGAACATTCGGATCCCCAAAATAACCCCAGAAAACTCGACTGTAGAATAAACATTAAAATTACCCAGAAAACACAGGGGTTAATTACAAACATTACTGTGCAAATAGGAGTCAACGAGTCAACAGTTTCGCCGCAGAACCGCCGCGCCACGTGGGCTTGGGCCGCGGTTCCGCGCCGTTATGACGGATTTAGGTCTCCGTTTTTCACAGTTTTTCATAAAAAACCCTGCTTATTTTTCTTCATATTTTTAATTTCGAAAAATCCACAATTTTCAAAAAAGGACAGAGAGCATGTTAGAAATGGGTTTTCGGGTTCGTTCGGACTTCAAACTCCGTCTGGACTTCGCCTAAAGCTCTAACCTGGCTCTGATACCAGTGTAGGGTTGCTAGGCACGCGCACAAGGGTCTACGAGGCATCAACCATGCCCGATTTAAAATTTAGCCGTGCCGAACAACCCGAATACGGAACTTTAAACTAGAGATTAGGCGAAAACAAGCATGCTAAACATTTTAACACTAAGTGAGAGGGATTACAACCTTTGTAGATCCGGTCCTTCACTTCATATGCTCCGTGTTGTGGTCCCTTCGCTGCGATCATCAGGTTCCGGGCTCTCGAGAGGTTCCACGAAGAGAAAGACGCAACCTTTGCTTCCGATCTTCGATACTAAGATGATCTACCTCGAAGTTTCTTTAACACAAGCTAACACTCATGAAATGATGTGAACACCCTCATCTAAATGGCAAGGTAAGATGAGGATGATGAAGTAGGATTTTTGCTCTCTTTATTTATATTTTTCTCACATTTATCCATCACAAAATCAAAGCAAGAAACCATTTTCAAGCAAAGAAGAAGAAGGAAGAAGATGATGAATAATGAATATCCTTTTGTGATGAATAGGAAAATAATAATATGATAGAATTATGCAACCATGGTTCAAACTAACCCTTGTAGAGATTTTACTAGGGTTAAAGGTTTGGTTAGGGTTTTGGAAATATCTAGCATAATATCTTAACAAAGACAAAGAAAGAAAACATCTAGAATCTTCTAGAAAGCCTTAACCCTAATCAAACCCTAACCATGTTTAATCTCTACTAAACAAGTTGCATTATTTATCATATCATGTTACAATATTATATATCACATATACAATATTTATCGTAACAAAATAAAATAATACAATTAACATATATCGCATATATATCAATGTATTACCCGAGTGAGAAAAAGAATCTTTTAGTGAGCAAATATTAGTTAATGTAATTTAATATATCAAATATATTATTATACATTAAATTATCGAATCAACACTTGATCCGACAATCCGGCTATATCGCATATAACCGACTAATATTTATCCGTACCGATTCACCGAATCAACACTTGATCCGACGACCCGGCTGATATCAAATATCGCGAGAATATAATACGGTATCATATATCGCATTATCCTCGGTCCCGCACATATCACATATGTGCTCCTACTCCGTTTTGCCTGAGTCAAGAAACCTCTGTGTAGGACTCTAAAGAATCGTCAATACGCCGGCAGTAGGTGATGATCATATCAAACACCCACAAGCTGCAAGCGGTCAGCTAAACGTAACAGCTACCCAGGTATTGAGCGCTCAGAAGATCAACAAGCAAGCCTGTAACTTCTCCTGCGAATCCAAACAGTAACACTCCCGTACAGTCCGGTCTCGTCGTCTGATATGTCGCATATCTCGCCTAGGGGTGGTAAACGTCAGACCCCAGTAGCTTGATAAGTCGTGTCGATATGAGGTCTATAACAGTTCGAGAAACTACTGATAACACTTACCAGTAAATCTCAGCAACCCTGGCCAGGGATTTCCGGTTATAGCCAATCGAACACAGCACAACATCGACTCCCTATACCGGGAGAGACGAATCCCCTCCTATCGCTCATTGCCTCCATGTGATTCGGGACTGTACCCAAAAGCCACCTTTTTGCACGCCCTCTTGGACGTGGTATGATGGAAATCAAAGCACAGTGGGAACCACACAAGACTCTATGACGATCTCGGGTCAACAGACTACTCTGTACCAGTGTCACCGGAGAACTGCCATCTGACGTATGGTATAATACCATCTGGGAGTTCTCAGCGAGTCTGTCCAGTGTACCCAGTCTCCACTGAGCACCCGTACACCATCCTTGATGTCAAACACCGATGGATATGGGATCATCCATCGCCCATCATATAGGTCAAGATGCGTATACGCTAGTCTACTCTGGTGCATCGATGCCCTGTCTCGATACACCCTTGACTAGGAACAGTTATAGGATGTACTCGTCGACTACCGTGGCCCCACTAGTATGATCTCATCATAGTCCCAGTAGTCGAGTACAGATCCTAAGGGCTTTATCAACATGTAACATAGAGACAAACAGAGTACATGTTAAGATAAAGTACAACCAGATAGCATACTATCATGTTGAGCAAGAAAGTCCTCCCTATATATGTCCAAGCATCCATTACAATATACATCGTATGTACAGTAATGGCCTCTAGGGCATACATATAACTAACACATCTCTCATCTTCTTCTTCCTCACTTCTCTTCTTGAGTTTTGAGAAAGTATACAGAGCATATTGTTTTATAAACTACACCCTTTAAGCATCTTATCCTGGCAAGACTTGATCTTTAGTTGCTTCGGTGAAGCTATCGCTTGAATCGGCATTCTCGGATGGATCGTCTTTGACGCAGGAATTTCGACTTCGAGAGCTCGCTCCATCAACCCTAAGAGCTGGAAGAGTGAACCTTTTAAGACCCGAAGGACCGTCTACAAAAGTTGCAGTACTAACCTAGTAGTTAAATTTCTAGTTAGTATAGTTTAAGTTTAGTGTTTGGGCTTGTATTCTAGGGTTTTAGTGTATTGTGCTCAAAATTTTTAAAGTTTTTGATTTCGCAAAGCCGTAGTGGTCACGGCAAGGAGCACCATACACTTACATGGATCTACAATGTGACGTGGGCGATGATAACGACCCACCAATTAGATCAGATATAACGGTAAATTCTTATAGTAGATACATATTATTTCCGCTGCTTTGATCGTTTGTATTGTATCTAAGTATCTAAAGTGAACAATATATATGCATTTGTTATCATAATATTTTTTTTATACATGCAACTCAATAGTAAGAAAACTAGCAAACCTAAAACAGCATCTAAATTCATACACATAATCATTTTTGAGGTTGGTTTCTCACCTTTCTATTTTGTTTTGAAAGTCAGCCCCTTGACCTGGCCACCGTCGGCAGCATGTCCCCCCATCTTTCCTCTTTTCTCTAAACCCCAGCTCCAAATCTCCCTCTTTCAAAATTTTGAGGTTGAGAAAAGGGACGTTCAGGATATTTTTGAGCTAAACATTTGATCTATAGAACGATATTAAAATTAAAACTTATCAACTCTTTATTTTTACGATGTGGGATTACTTATTTCTTGTTGAGAAAAAATCTCAATGTGAACCAAAAGTTTTCTTGTTCAAGATAAGTCTCAATGAAATCCATGTACATTTAAATAAATCAAAATTAAAATTATATGTGTGAATGTTAGAAAGTGAAACCTAAAGGGCTTCAACGTTTTATGAGGGTGCAAATCATCTTAGCATTTGGATACTGATGATGCTCAATATTGGCGATCTCCAAGATCAAGACATGTGGAAGATGACGTGTCCCAGAACTCGGAAGAAAGGGACCACAGGGGACGACCAGGACACCCCTATACCCGAACTGCAAGGACAAGCTGGCTCTCCTCAGGACACCCTGCAAATTGGCCTCCTCGGCTTCTCAGCTCGCCCCGAGCTGCCACAGGACCAAGACTCCTCGGCCCTCCCGCTCGTTCCCGAGCTCCCCCGTCGAGGCTATCTTCCTCGGCCCCTCCAACCGACCAAATCCACCACTCACAAGCGTAACCGACGCTCCGCAAATCTCGCTATGCGCAGATTCTCCGCCAGCAACGTCCCACGTTCCATGCCATCACGATCCCCATTAACGGGAGATCCGCTCATTACGCGGGCGTGCGTCGGGGGCGTAACTGCCGGCGGGATTCTCCCGCCTGCTGCCGCGTGCTGCCACCACTATATAAACCCCCATCACAGAGGGGTCAAGTAAGCTTTTTTCACCCTAATTAGCCGTTACTCTGCTCGTATCTCGTACTAACTTGATCGTCGGAGGGTCCTCGGTGGTACCAAACCACCCCGAGACTTCCTTGCAGGTACTCGGCGCTAAAATCCTCAAACCATCAATCTCCTCAAAGCCCATTGAGACCCACACGCAATAGGAGATCACCTCCAGAATCTACCGGGAGATCAACGAAAGACAACATCTGACGGAGACCCGAAAAGGACCTCCATCAGTTGGCGCTGTCTGTGGGAACCTAAACTCCACAAAAACAAAGTTGGCCTTCCGATCTCCATCCACATGGCAAGCGATCACCCTGAAGATCCAGGTACTAGCCGTTGCCTCCCCTTCAACGGAGGCGCGGATGAACCTCCTCCGGCGACCGTCATCAACACCCTCGCCAGCCGAATAGATCGGTTACATTCCCTCGTGGAGGCACTCGTCCGCGTCCAAACGGCCGGGCCAGGGCCCCAGATCGCCACTCCTCCGCCTCCAGAAGTCTCTGCCCTCGTCGGCACGGCTAACCACCGGCAGGCTACGACCCTTGGCCACAAATCTCACGGGTCGATACTCCCTGAGGCCCGCTGGGCTCCCCACAGCTCCACACCAAGATCCGCCGCAAGAGCGCCTCGCCTCGAGCCTCGTCGCGACCCTTACCCCCCTGAGGAGATGTCGGTCACCTCGCCTGTCCACAGGCATGATCGACACCCCCTCCCTCGATGGTGTCGCACAGAAGGGGCTCACCACGACGGCTCGAGGGCCACCTCGCCCGGAAATGTGAGGAACCACATCGAAAGGAACTGAGGCCATGCCCAGACGCAGATCTCCCACAGCAGAGGCCAAGGATCCCAAGGCGCCGAACTCTCGAGGTACCACGGCCGACTCGACACCCTCAAAAAGAAGATCGAAGGCATGTGCCGGGAAGGTCACCTCTCGGGCGACGGGGCTAAGTACGCCGCCGACTCGCTCACCAAGCTTTTTACGAGGGATTGCTCGCTGTCTATGTCTCCTTGTGCAACAAGCCCCTGAAGGTCTCTCTGTTCGACGGGAAAACCGACCCGAAAGATCATTTGAACACTTTCACCACGGGGATGAGCTTCCAGGACCATTCCGACGCCGCCCAGTGCAGGGCCTTCCCAGCCACCCTCATCCGCTCTGGTCGGGACTGGTTCCAAGGACTCGAGCCTCGCTCGATCTCAACCTTTGACGAGCTGGCTACTTAGTTCCTCGGCCACTTCGTCGGGAACCGTCGGCAGAAGAGCACGGTCGACTACCTCTTCACAATTAAGAGCGGGGACAAGGAGACATTCAAAGATTACATCACCCGCTTCTATAACGCCCTCCTCGAGGTCCTCGAGCACCGGGACGAGACCGTCATCACGGCGCTCAGATCTGGTCTTAGGCACAAGGAGTGGCTGCGCTCCTTTACGTTAGCTCAGCCTAAGACCATAGCCGAGGTCAAGGCATGGACCGAGTGCAAGGTTCAGCTGGAGTCCGAGGTAAACGCGAACCTCCCTCGAGCAGACTGGTCCGACCAGAAGAAGAGGGCTCAGGAAGAAAGGCCAAAACGTCAGTAGCCCTATCACCCGAAGTTCCAGGAGTACACCCCACTCCACGCCTCCCTCGCAGTGTTACTAGAGGAGGCCCAGGGCGAGGGGTTCTCCAAGTTCCCTCCAATCCCGTGTCAGGACTCGAAACGAACCCGGGGCCCTTACTGCACCTTCCACCGGACGCTAGACCATGCCACGGAGGATTGTAAGCAACTCCAGGACTACATCGAGGAGCTCATCCGATCGGGGCACCTCGCCTCCTACTTGAGGGACAAACGGCAAGCTGACCGTGAGCAGGAGCAGCGTCCCCCTCCCGCCGAGCTGATCATCGGCCAGATCATGCTCGTTTCGGAAGATGACCAGTCCGGCGCTCAGAGAGCCCCATACCGGTGCCGAGCACGGAGACCAACAAGCCTCCGGGGAGCTCGGCCATGCTAATAAGGTCATCTATTAGCATGTACTTTTCTTTTTGGGCAATGTAAACTCTTCCTGGGGTCTGTTGTTAACTTAATAAAGATCAATGGAACATTGCGAAAAAGAAGGAAAGATCTCATTTATTCAAAAATGTATTATGGGCTCCTCAGCCATACATATAAAAAGAAAAAAAGAAAACTACAGCAGCGGGGGAAGGGGGTGCAGAGAGCACTGCTCATGGTACTCGGTAAAGATCTCCGCCAGCCGAGGCCTCGCGAGATCCAACCTCAGCCCTCGATTCCCCCTGCGCGCTGACCTCAAGCCTCAGTTTGTAGCACTCACGGACGAGCTCCACTGAGCGAGCCAGCCGATTCACGGAGATCAGGCCGAAGCACCTCAGGGACCGCAGCTTGACCACAGCCTCGTCGTAGAGCTGCTCGGACAAGGGGTTGTAAAGCCCCGGCAACACCCCCTAGATGGAGTACATCAGCAGCTGCAACAGGGAGGAGCGTCGGGGGAGCAGCCGGCCGAAGTGGTCTTCAATGCTCCCATAGACCAACTGCACCGTGTCCTCAGTGCAGTTCTGGTCATAGAGGTACACGTCTTCGAAGTGGATGATAACGGGGATGGTAAAAGGGAAGTCTTGCATTCTCAACGATCCTTTTATGAAGAAAGGAAGGACCAGTGCTCCCTCAGCTTTATACGGCCCACTGTGCCCTAGCGGAACTTAACAGTCGCCTGCTTTCACCCAAAAAGTCGCTGCCACGTGGCGATCATCGAGCCTTCTTTGGCGGAATCGAAACAACGTGACCCTGGCATTTCTCCTCCCCCCACATTCAAGGCGCATGCTACGCACACGTTCGCCGCGACCATTCTTGTTCCCCATAACCTGCAACTGGATGGTCGGGCGAAACTTTATGAAGAATCAGCCGAGCAGCTACCCTGCTCGGTTATCCCTGGCCGGTGGCTTCCCCACTCGCAACGCCAGGGATCAAAGCCCTCGTCAAGAGGCAACCGAGCAGCTTCACTGCCCGATTATCCTTAGCAGGCTTCTTACAGCCCCTCCAAAGCTAAGGATCAAAGTCCTTCGTAGAGGCAGCCGAGCGGCTTCCCTGCTCGGCTATCCCTGGCCGGCAGCTTCCCTACTCGCAACGCCAGCAAAGCCCTCACCAAGAGGCAACCGCGTAGCTTCACTTCCCTGTTATCCTTACCAGGCCTCCTACGGCCCCTCCAACACTATGGATCCAAGTCCTTCTTAGAGGCAGCTCAGCAGCTACCCTGTTCGGCTATCCCCGGCTGGTAGCTTCCTACCGCGACCGCCAAAGATCAAAGCCCTCGCTTAGAGGCAACCGCGCAGCTTCACTTCCCGATCATCCTTAGTGGGCTTCTTACAGCCCCTCCAACGCTAAGGATCAAAAGTCCTCCCCGAGGCAGTCGAGCCCGACCCTCGCTCGACCATCCCCAGCTGGTGGTCATTGCTCGCAACGCCAGAAGTCAAAGCCCCTCGCCAAGGGGCAACCGAGTAGCTTCCCATTCATGCTCGTTCATGCTCATTCATCCTCTGAGCCCATTCATGCTCGGCACAAATACTGCAGACATCCCTCTGCCCATCACATGCAGAGGATCCGAGGCCCCAACAAGAGGCATCAGGTTTATCCAAGTCTGAGCGATCCCCCTCGAATTCGGGGCCATGGAGATGGATCCTTCTCAGCAGCGCTTAGCACACTTGGCAAGTGATCTAAATCAACTCGACGAACGATCGCCAGATAGATGGCCGACCTAACAAGGAAGCCCAACAGTGCGAGAAGAGATATTTTACGAGCATTCTTCACAAACTGAAGATAAAGTGCAAACCGATGAAACAAAAAAAAGGTTTTATTACCAAAGGCAAAGTCTTTACAAAGGGTATTTTGGGCTCCTCAGCCTTACAGACTGCCTGGAGGCCTACAAAAATCCCAGAAGTGACAAAACAAAAGGGGAGGAAGACGGGGGCTTTAGGCCTCGGGGCCAGGCGCGACCTCGGGATCCTCGACATCCACCACAAGACGAGCAGGGTCCTCGGCCACCTACTCATCAGGAATCTCTTCCCCCTGCTCATCGGCGTCCGCGAGGGGGTATTCGGTCCGGAGCTCTTCGTCGGCGAACTCTGGCATCCGGGCCTTAACGGCGTCGAGGGCCTCGTGCCAGATGCGGGTTGTGGCCATGTCCAGGTCATCATAGAAGTCCTTCAACTTCTTATAGCCCTCCACCGCCTTCGCCGCCGAGAGGTTGGCCAACTTCACCGCTCTCAGGTCGGCCGACTTCGCCGCCTCGGCCGCCGTCCCCAGCTCCTTCTGAAGGCTCATCACCGTCTTCTTCAGGTTGCCGGCGAGCACCTGAGCGTCCTCAAGCTTGGCCTCGGCAGCCACGGTGGCCTCACGGTACCGGGCGACCTCCCGTTTCCCGGCCTCCACCTCGCCCTCCAGGGCGGCAACCCTCGCCATCACCGCTTCCAGATCCCGCTTAGAGCTCTCTTCCAGCGAGGCAAGCTGGCCCGCAGCCTTCATCGCCGGGGCTATCACCTCGGCCTCCATGCGTAAGGCAAGGGCAACGTGCTGGAGAACCTGAAAAATAGGAAAGAGATCAGAAAGGCGAAGGGGGAACCGAATCTCACAAAAAACAAACACTTACCTGCACGGACTCCTGAGCGATGGACGCCATCTGAGCCCTGAAGGTCCCCCCGGGGACCCTACCCCCCGCCGCACGATCCCGGGAAGAGGATCCGATCCCTGCTCCCCGGGAAGACTGTGGCTCAACTAAAGGGTCCCTAGAACTTACTCCTACGACATCTACAGATTCCATGAAAGAAGACATCTAACCTGGAGAAGGGGGATCCTCGGGAAACGAAAGCAGAAGAAAGAAGATGAGCGCTGAGCAACCGGGGCTTATAGCGAGGAAATATGAAGGAGTAGGGGCCCTGGAGTGGGCCCCACCCCTATTTGTCTCCACAATCGCCCTCATCCAAGGGCTCCCTTCATCTCCCGCCAAAACGCCTCCTCGCGTCCAACGGCTCCGATTGCTCCACTTGTCATTCCCACACTGGACTGCACCCCATCAGACGCCGCAGGTCTGCACACGTCGCGTCGGTCAACCGACGCTTGACACGTGGACTGTCGCTATAGTGACAGGATGCACAAACCGGCGCACCTTCCTTAAATGCAGAGATCTCGCCTTGATTCGCTGGAAAAAAAGATAGCTGACAGCCCGGGGACGCGTCCCGACGAAATCTTAGGAGGGAGCTCACCCCGGGCGGCCCGGCAGTCCACTCCTGACCCGACCCGCTAGCTGGTCGGGGCAAGACTGGGGGGCTAATGTTGATGCTCAATATTGGCGATCTCCAAGATCAGGACACGTGGCAGATGACGTGTCCCAGAACTCGAAAGAAAGGGCCCACAGGGGCCGACCAGGCCACCCCTATACCCGAACTGCAAGCACAAGCTATCTCTCCTAAGGACCCCTTGCAAATTGGCCTCCTCGGCCTCTCGGCTCGCCCAGAGCTGCCACAGGACCAAGACTCCTCGGCCCTCCCGCTCGTTCCCGAGCTCCCCCGCCGAAGCCATCTTCCTCGGTCCCTCCGACCGACCATATCCACCACTCACAGGCGTAACCGATGCTCCGCAAATCTCTCCATGCGCAGATTCTCCTCCAACAACGTCCCACGTTCCACGCCATCATGATCCCTATTAACGGGCGATCCGCTCATTACGCGGGCGTGACGTCGGGGGCGTAACTGCCGGCGGGATTCTCGCGCCTGCTGCCACGTGCTACCGCCACTATATAAACCCTCATCACAGAGGGGTCAAGTATGCTTTTTTCACCCCAATTAGCTGTTACTCTGCTCGGATCTCGTACTAACTTGATTGTCGGAGGGTTCTCGGTGGTACCAAACCACCCCGGGACTTCCTTGCAGGTACTCGGCGCTAAACTCCTCAAACCATCAATCTCCTCAAAGCCCATTGAGACCCACACGCAACTGGAGATAACCTCCAGAATCCACCGGGAGATCGACGAAAGACAACATCTGACGGAGACCCAAAAAGGACCTCCATCAGATACACATTACTATTGAATTGTTTATGACATGAACATATATAACATATATTTAGAATTTTCAACACTCATAAATCATATCCGATATTACTTTTGAGGGGGAACATGTCCCCTCTACCTTGAGTTTGGGTCTGACTATGATGATATCAGCTAAACAACGTAATGGGTTTTCCCTGCTAAAATTGTTGCAATTACATTTCCAATTAACAAAATAGCCTCTAGGCACTACATGTAAAAGGAGCTACACATGCGACTTGATCACACAATAACTCGTATCTTACATATTAAAGAGCTTTTGGTTCCCTATTATCTATAAATATAACCGTTTATGTTCATATATATAATATTTATGGAAAATATCTGATTTGAAATGTGTTTTTCTCTCATTCACATATCATATATTAAGTCAATAAACAGTGAGAAGTTCAAAACTTTTGAAATAATATCATACACTCCTAAGCATGGTCTCACATAACTAAAAGATTTACTTGATCACACAGTTATATTAAATCGTTATTTATTTTTTAGCTGCCTTTTAATTTTTGACACAACGAAAATAGAAAAGGTGTCATGGCGAAGAATATACACAAATTAAAAGCCACATGTCCATGTTCCACCACAACACCGTTACTGGTTCCAAGTCTGGATGAGAAATGGTGAGGGTTGTGGTAGGCTTGTGACAGCCAACGTAAAATTTTGTCACATTCTATGACATGAACCATAATAAGAATATCGTTGGGGCATCCCCTACTCAGCGACGCACTACATAGGATCCCGAGTGCAGTGTTAAGTATGCAAGGGCTTCTAGGTCGTCGTCCAGAAACGGCGCGCTACATCGGACCCCCGGTGTAGTGACAAATAAGCAAAGGTTTCATAAGATCCATCTAACTTCCTGGAACATAGGTTCCCTTATGTGTAGACTAATAGAATTAGTGGAAGTGATGATTAGGAGGAGAGTTGGTATTATGTGTTTGTAAGAAACTAAGTGGGTAGGTGAAAAGAGTAGAGTCATAGAGCCTTAGGGTTATAAGTTTTGATATACTGGTAAAAATAAAAATCGTAATAGGGTATGCATAATCAAAGATAGACGGTTGTTTGAGAATGTAGTTGAGATTAGGAGAAAAGGTGATAAAATTTTACCGGTTAAGCTTAATCTAGATGGAGAGATCCTTTATGTTATTATTGCTTATATACCATAGATAGGTCTTGATGACGCTGGTAAGCATCTATTCTAGGAAGATTTAGACGAGATGGTGCAAATTATACCTAGTGAAGAGAAGTTGTTTATTGGTGGTGATCTCAATGGACATGTAGGTACTAGTCGTATTGGGTTTGATACTATTCATGGATATTTTGGTTTTGGACAAAGGAATGAAGTAGGTGGCTCGATTCTAGATTTTGCCTTATCTTATGACTTGATCTTAGCAAACACCTGGTTTAGGAAAAGAGAGTCTCACCTTATCACTTTTAGGAGCGGATCAAGTGCTAGTCAAATAGACTTTTTTCTGACGAGAAGAATAGATAGAGGTTGTTGTATCGACTGTAAGGTAGTGCCAGGTGAGAGTGTAATCACTCAACTTAGACTTTTAGTTCTAGATTTTCGATTTAGAAGAGGACCTAGGAAGATTAGACATAAGATAGAGCCTAGAATTAAATTGTGGCAATTGAAAGAATGTAACCAAAAGGCTTTTATAGATCGTGTAGTCCAAGAAGCGGATTGGCAGTCGGAAGATGATTCAGACAGAACATGAAACAAAATGGCTAGTTGTATCAAGAGGGTAGCTAGAGATCTACTTGGTGAGTCGAGATGTGGTGCTCTACCATCTAAAGACATATCATGGTGGAATGAAGAAATAAAAGCTGCTATTAAAATTAAAAGGGATTCTTAAAAAGATTTGAAGAAAATTAGAGATTTGGACAGATTTGAGAAGTATAAGATGGCTAAAAAGGAAGTTAAGAAAGCTGTTCGGAAAGCTAAATCTAAGGTCTACAAGGAGGTGTATGAGAAATCAGACACTAAAGAAGCTGAAAATGATATATACCGGATTGCTCGGATGCGGAAAGGAAGACCAGAGACTTATGTGCGGTGAAGTGTGTCAAAAATGAAAATCAGAAAATTTTAGTTCGAGATGAGGATATCAAGGAAATGTGAGAGATTATTTTGACAAATTGTTCAATGAGAGCTTTACTAAGAATTTGGATAGACTTGTCATTCAATTTCAAGATATAAACCGTGATTTCATGCATAAAATAAGACTACCTAAGGTTAAAGAAGTTTTGAATAGAATGAGTTTAAGAAAAGCGGTTGGTCCTGATGGGATTCCTATCGAAGTTTGGAGATGCTTATGAGAAATAGACGTTAAATGGCTTACAGATCTGTTTAATAAGATTTGGCAGACAAAAAAGATGCCAAATGAATGGAGGAAAAGTATTCTTGTACCTATCTACAAGAACAAGGGTGACATTCAAAGTTGCTCAAACTACCGTGGAATAAAACTTATATGTCATACCATGAAACTTTGGGAGAGAGTGATTGAACATAGGATATGGAAGGATATTAAGATAACAGAGAACCAGTTTGGGTTCAAGCCTGGACGATCAACGACAGAGGCTATTCATTTTCTTCGTCAACTTGTCGAGCGTTTTCGAGAGAGGAAAAGAGATTTGCATATGATATTTATTGATTTAGAGAAAGCGTACGACAAGGTACCTAGAGAAGTATTATGGGGGATAATGATGAAGAAGGGGGTCCCCATCAAGTATATTGACATAATCAAGAATATGTACGATGGAGTAGTGGCAAATGTCAGAACTTGCAGCGGCCTAACGAGTGATTTTCCAATTACAATTGGTTTATATCAAGGATCTGCATTAAGTCCATTCATGTTTACTATCGTGATAGATGAGCTTTCTAGAACTAGCCAAGATGAGGTACCTTGGTTTATGCTATTTGCTGATGATATTGTTCTAGTAAATGAGACGAATGCAGGGGTTAATGCCAAATTGGAATTATGGAGGCAAACATTAGAATCTCGGGGGTTCAGATTGAGCAGGTCCAAGACAGCATATATGCATTGCAAATTTAGTAAACAGAGAAGTCAAAACCATATTGGTATAATATTGGAAGGGCAAGAGATATCACCGAGCGATCGGTTTAGATATCTAGGTTCCATCATCCAAAAGGATAGGGAGATCGATAGTGATGTTAATCAAAGGATCCAAGCGGGTTGGTTGAAATGGAGGAGTGCAACAGGGATTTTGTGTGATCATAACTTTCCGTTAAAATTGAAAGGGAAGTTGTATCGGAGCGCTATTCGGCCTGTCTTATTATATAGTACAGAATGGTGGGCTCCTAAGAAGCATCATACACAGAATATCCATGTAGCGGAGATGCGCATGCTTCGTTGGATGTGCGGTAACACTAGAAAAGATAAGGTGCGAAATGAGGATATTCATGCCAAAGTTGGTGTAGCACCTGTGGAGGAGAAGATGCAGGAAAATCGGCTAAGATGGTTTGGTCATGTGCGACGCAGACCTATAGAAGCACCGGTTCAACGAATAGATACTCTCGATAAGGGCAATGGCAAAAGGGCAAAATGAAGACCGAAGAAAACATGGATGGAGGTGATACGAAACGATATGGTTGCCAAAGGCCTCAATGAAAGTATATTGTTCGATAGGAGTGAGTGGAGGCGGAGGATTCATGTGCTGAACCCTGCGTGATTTTCATGTTGGTTCATGTAGCCTACCCCATATGCTTGGGATAAAATGCTCGGTTGTTTTTTTTTATTTCCAAGTTCCGCCACACTCAAGCATAACATAACAATTACTAATAAAAAAAGGCCTTAATTTTGTTAACGGTTAATGAGATCAAACAAGAATTGCAACTCCTCAGTTCAACAAAAAATTGGAATTTGAAATAAAATGATTGCTTTACTTGAAATAGGAACAGAAAATAGGAGCTTGCAACCTTACCCGATAAGAGTAAGACTACCTTGCTTGGATTCATCAATGAGGAAACATATCTAATATGTTTCAAAATTTATAAGGGATAATTCAACCATATATATTCAAAATTTGGCCAAGTGTTCAACCATCTTTCTAAACTAAGATTTCAAAATTAGGATTTTTGTTCAAATGTTTAAATTTATCCAAGTGTTCAACAATAATCATAGTTATACAACAAATTAAATAAATACTTAAATTAAAGTAGAGAGAGAGATGGAAGTTACTTTGCGATTGAAAGAGAGATCTACGATTCCTGCCGGATTTGAGAGACTTTGATACCGGAATTGAGAGAGTTCTTTATCAATTTAAAGATTATAACATTTTGGAAGTTTTTTGGGATGATTTAAGTGTTTTTGTGAAGCTAGGGTTTTGGAAAAAAGGGGACAGACTTGAGCTCGGTTTGGGGGGAATGGTTAGGAATATGCGGGAGAGAGATATTGCCTTCTTCTTATTATTATTTTTTTAATTAAAACTTTGGGACAACCTAAGCCGTCCTAAAGTGTTTCGGACGACTCCGGTCGTCTCAAAATTGTTTGGGATGTTGGGGACCATCTTAACCCTGGCGTCCTTATTTTAGCCATTTTTGTTGGATATAGTACTCTCAATGCAATTATTGTAATTGAAAATAGGCGATTATCATAATTGAACGAGGACCTATACAGGTAGAACAATCTTACTCAAGATTATAATATGCCATCTGGTTTGTCTTTATTATTATATGTATACGTTTTGATAAAGCACATAGGATTATTGCTTAACTACCAGAATTATGATGGCGATCATATATATGGGAACTGGGTGGTTCATAAGCACATCCTTAAATGTCCCTAGTTGAGAGAGTATCGAGACTGGGTATCGATGCTCCGGATTATACTAGTGTATACTTTTCGAGACCCCGACGAAGGGCAGTGGCCGGTTTCACAAGCCATTGGTGTTGAGTCACCTAAGATAGTATGTAGATGCTCACTAGAGGTGAGTACATCGGACGGACTCGCCGGAAACTTCTAGATGGTATTATACCTATCTTCGGATGGAAGTTCTCTTATGGCATGAGTACAAGTTGGTCTTTTGATCTGAGATTTTCATTTGTCTCGTGTGAGTTCCCACCATACTTAGATTACTATCCTACCACGGCTCAAAAGAGTCGTGCAAACAGGTTTTAGTTGGATACAGTCCCGAACCACATGGAGGCAGTAAACAATTGTCAAGGATTCGTCTCTCCCGGTATTGGGAGTCGATATCACGTTGTGTTGGGTCAGCCATCACCAGAAATCCTTGGCCAAGATGGATGAGATTACTGATGTAGTGATTGGTTCAAAAAAGTGAGTATTTGTGTGTTCTTAATTACCACAATCAATAACGGTGTCGTAATAGCTAGCTGCTAGTGAGTACGGGTCGTCCACAGGAAAATGGTGAACTACTTTTCTTATTTTAAACGAGTTAATATAAGAAAGGTGAAATTTTTATCATTTTATACTAAGAAGGTTTGAAAAGTTTATAGGAGAAGGGCTTGTAAGGTTTATAGAATTTAGTAATTAATGGATGGAGTTTTGAAAATAATTCTTTTTATCGTTTAATTATTTAATACTAGAGGAATATCGTTGAATGTAGATTAGGGTTCTTGGAGAGAATTAGGGTTTCACTCCACTAACCCTTGTCCTTCCATTGATCTCTATTTATCTTAAGCCATCAACAATGCAAGTATTAACTAATCTCAAATCGTGGTCGTGATTATCATGAATTGATGTCACGCCTGATAAGAGGGTTAATACTTATTTTGCTAAAGTTTATAAAAATTATAACTTAAAAAGATATTAAGTGATGTTTTTCATCCATTATACCAGCCTATCCTACAAACCCTGACAAGCGAGAATTTACTCGCTCATGGAGATCAACGAAGTAAAAGAAAGATGGAATATGAATTCGGAACCCATAAGAAATAACAGAATTAAAATTGCGGAAAGTAAATGCAGAAAGTAGATGCGGAAAGTAAATGCGACAAATTAAAAGAAAGAACTACCTTTTATTGTATAAACTATTGCATTACAGAAGTTGCTTGCTGAAAAAGTAAATTACAACAACTAAAAACCTAGTTTGCTTGATAGATCTAAATCGATCGATGGATAGATCAGTCGATTGATTATTCGATGGATTGGTAGATAGATAGCTCTCGGTCGTTTTATAGGCTCTGGAACTTGAAATCCTAGACGTCATATTGAAGTATGTGCAAAGACAATCAAGCCCCTGAAGTTTCACATCCTATGGCCACCAAAGATCCGCTCTTCTGCCGCCTAATAGCCCCTTTGGCCATGGATCCGCCGCCCCCTGGTGGAGTTGAGTCTCCAGATACTTCGTGCCTTCTTCTCTCGATATTTGGAGATCTTTCTGATAAAAATATTCTGAAAATATTTCTTATTCTCTGTCGTTTCTAGATTCTTCAATTTTCTTCTAACATTAGGCAGATTTGGTTTAGTGAATCGATTTGTTGTGGATCTCCTACTTATATTTTATACCTGAGCTGATTCATTATAATACATGTACAATATTTCAAATCAGATTGTTAGTAGTATTTGTTTTATTTGAGATAATATTCCAACTAATTAATTGATATGATATTTTAATAATATTAATTAAGATTATTTGATATGATATAATATGCATATTTTAATAATCTCATGGATATATGCATATGTTCCCCAATTATATTAATTATAAATTAAGAAACATATGACAATAATCTTTGTACACATAAACCCACATACGTTCTTAATTTACAAATAACATATTTTATTAATTACCAATAATAGGGAAAATGACCGTACAAATGTGCAGTAAATATGACTGATCATGTGGTATCAGTAGTTTCTTAGTGGGTGATGAGCTTTAGACCGGCACGACTTATTGAGTTAGTAGGGATATGATGTTATCCACCCCTAGCCCGGTATGCGATTATCTCATATGGAGACCGGACAGTACGGAGATTGTCACAGACAGGCTCAGTAGGGATACGGATGAGTTTGCTCGTCGGCATTCCTTTCGCTCAATACCTGGGTAGCCGTTACGTACGGCTAGTGCCGCTGACGTGATTATGGTTAAATCCACTGCCAGCATATTGACGAGTTTTTAGAATCCCACACATAGGGTCTTTCCAATTCAGGAAAAATAATGTAGTGGTCGTATATTGATACATGCAGGGTTCCGATTTAGTATGTGTGATAGCCACATTGACTTCAATCGGGTGGATGATAATACTATCCGGCTTAGAATTAAGCCTGATTATTAAATCAAGTTTTGATTTAATAATTTTCATATATATATTTCGATATATATATTTTACTATCATGTTCATTGTATTTTTCTATCTCTTGAGTATTCGTATTTTGATATGAATACGGGCATGTATTTACGGGGACGTATTCTTGTATTTATACAAGAATACTTCTAGAAGAAGAACAACTCATTTCTTGGATTTTCTTCTAAAGAAAATATGAAATGAGGTGGAAAAGAAAAATGGTGGAGGGTATGGGCAAATGAATTATAAATTCATTTGAAAATACTATTCAAATATGGTTGTAGTTTTAAAATGGAAAACTTTTTACAAAATACATGAAGCATGCTTGAATTTGTTAAGGTTTTTATTCATACCATCATTCTTGCTCCTCTCTCTTCCATGGCTCTTCCTTCTTCTTCTTAATCTTCAACACTCTCATGAGTTGAGAATCATGACGATAAAGAGAAAGAAAAATGCTAGAATACTCAAACACATCACTAAGCATCCTAGATTAGCAACCTAGAATCTTTATTTACTTCATTATGAAGTTGAAGTTTGAACTTGGTTCTCTTAGGTGGACCATCTTCAGCGAAAGAGGACTGTCTTACAAGCGCGATCCGGAGCTATTGAGAGCATGCTAGAGTCCAACCCAATTTGAGCAAATGAAAACGCTACAAAATTTGCAATTTCTATCTTGTTATAGTGTTATTTTAGATGTTTGGTTTAGATTCATGGTTTCAAGTTTTTAGTGCCATGAAATTTTTGTTTTCGGATTCCGCATTGGCCGCGGGTTAGCGGCAAGGGCACTAGGAACTTTCAATGCTATCAGAGCCACCCAAATACCATAAACTAGATAGTTACGACTTCCGAATCCCGCCGGTTTTTGCTTCACAAAAACTGCGCTTAAACTAGTGAGCAATTCCATGTTGCATTGATGTTTTGACTCCCACGGGCTCCCAGTTTAGACCGAGAAGCAGCGGAGAGATGCGTGAAGAACCCAGGAATGTCCCGGGGGGCCTAGGGTTGGCCCATACCCCCGAGACCACCCAAATGGTAGCCTTGGGGGCGGGGAGCCGAAACTGCCTCAGAAAGCAGTTTCGGGTCTGCTTACCCCTTAGGCCACCTTAGGGTGGCCTGCGAGGTGGGTAGCCCCTTAGGTGCCTCCGGGTCAACTTTAAATTCATGCCGGGGTCCTCCATGAAGTTTCGGTTCAATCCGAGCTCATTTCGGACTCCCGGAGTGGGTTTTAGCATGGAATTTCTTGATGGTTTTTAGCACACTTGATTTTCGGTGTTTTGGAAAATTAAATTGTTGGCTATTTGTGTGTAGTATTCAATTATCGTAGGTTTTGTGATGGTTGCATGTATCATAATGTTTGATATAACATCGTCTAATTTCTATATGTATCAATTAGACAGGATTGCGGAATTGATACTCGCAAGTTTGCAGATTCTGTGATGGATATTGCTTAGTGGTTATGGTCATGTTGGATTTGTCGCGATAGATAGCCCGGAGTGTGTAGTATTAGATGTAATTCTCTATGATGTAATATATATTCATATTGCCTGGCGATCGTCCGACGTGTGGACTGCATTCACTGTGTCTTGTATTATTCCTTAGGGCGCGTCAAGATTGTGGACGTAGTCAGCGTTGTATGTTAAGTTTTTTCCATTGCATGCACTAGGATTACCCCGTGGCGGAGTGCTCGAGTAGCGGGTTCTAAAGGACAATGGGCCTCCATCTTATGGTGTTGAGACCATGGTGCCTTACTCTAGAATTAGCGGGTTATTCTCCGCACTCGTGGGGGGTATAGGATTGACCCGCAAAGGGGTGCTCAAATCACCGGATTTGGAAGTGCTAGGTAGCCCATTCACTTCGTTGATTGGGGTTGTCTTGCTTCTGCGATTGGTGGGTGGCTTGCTGCACTCGTAGAGGTCTAGGTTCCGATACTACGGGCTATCTACATGACCGGGAAAATTACATTTCATATTTGGCTCCGTTGAAATGTACTTTTCCTAAATTATCCGCATTTCCATACTATGTTTGCTTCTGCTGTGATGCATCATGCGTGAGACGAATATTGCTATATATATTATATTATATTTAGTAGACTCTATATATGTTTTGCATCCGTGCTAGTCATGTGTCCACCCTGTCGTAAGTTAAGTAACCTTACGGTGAAGACCTGGGACCTTATGGAGAATGCGGATGGTATATATGTACGTGCATATTTCATTTCTTTTCTGGCACGATATGATTAATTGATGGGATTGCATTAATTCTGATTAATGAAGGGAAAATAAACCTAAATGATATTGTCAGAACCAATTTTTAAAACTACTTGGTTTTCTTCAAAACCATAATCATATTCTTTTGCTTTGCATTGAGCTATTCAGTAAGGAATATCCTGCACCTCATTCTATGAGGGAAGAGCCTTGATCCCTTTATGAGGAGTTCGCTCTTAAGCAAAGGTTTATACTACTAGTTTTAAATGTGGAGCCTAAACCACTCCTTTTCAAAGCTATTCGGTTCCTTCAACGATATCAAGTTCATTACGTTAAAGGTTTTTCGCCAAAAACCAACCATAGCCTTCTGTCATTTCAGATTAGTAGTATTTAGTATTCGTGCTGCGTTTGTTGACCTAGTCAAGGTGTGGTGTGCGGTAGCTAAGTGGTACTTTTCTGTGCATTGAGATGCGATTGGTTAGGACGGTCGTGCGGCCTTATTGATCTAATCAAGGGCCCATGCGGGTGGGTTTAATTCAATCAAGTAAATGACGGGCTGAACTTGACTAACGGTTTATGGTTTGTTGACCTAGTCAAGATCATAAACCGTTAGGGGCAAAAACCATATCGGGAGTTTCAAATATAAGGGAAACTTGCAAAGTATGCTCATACCTTATGCAGTGTGGTAATTTTGGTCGGCTTTTGTCAAGATTATCACACAATGATAGTTGGGTCCCGATTCCCACTGTTGAGTAGGTATTACTCCTCGGGTTATCCCAACTAATTCTCCTTTTAGGGTTTGAAGGAGAATTCGAGGAAACAGTGGGGACCATCCTGTTTAAATAAAGTGATTAACCAATCTAATTTAGGTTAAAATGTAAGCTGAGTATTTCTTTTCTCTCTCTGGTTTGCGACCATGACCCGTCTTAAACTAAAACTCATGAACCAAGTTAACCGAACCTTTTTACATCTGGTTTGGATTGTCATGATTCATGATAAAGTCGCATATATCTCTGTTACTCCTACTTTCGCTTTGCTTTTCTCCAAAACACTCCATATTACTACGGAGATCCATATTGTTTGGAAAGACCATCTCGTATAGTTACATACGAACTCGAAAAAACTTGTATCGGTTCGAGGGTGCCACGGGTTCTGGAGAAATTGAATAAGACTATTCGGTTATCTTTTATTTTTACCTTCTATTAGATTGTGTGTGCTCTTGGTATTAGGAAAGTACACCTATTACGCTTATTAGATATTCTTCTTCCAAATCTTTGGCTGGTGTCGAATGGTAGGGAAAGAAGAAAACTAATTAATCTAAGTATGGTGTACATAAGGTAAGAAATAAAAATAAATAAAGGGATTGGAGTGTGGGCGAGGAAATTTGCGACTGCTGTCATGAATCTAGAGAGTGGAAGAGGCATTACTAGGAATACCCGGCCACCCCTTCGAAACATTTTCATGTTTCAGTTTTACTGTGTGGTTTTAATTGAAAACTGCTTTCCCGATTAGATTTTGACTCCAGAGTATGTATTTACCAGACTAGATTCTCACATCTGTATGATGTTACAGATGCTGAGTGGGAGTAGAATATTAGGAATTAGGTAATTAGATCCTCAATATCAGAATTCTTTGTAATTGGTGATTGTAGGGTGTTTTTCACCACCCCATTTAGATGGGAATACGCGCGCGCTTGTCAGGCGCATTACAGATTCCCCCTGCCTAGGGTAGGCCGGGGTTTATTGATTGCGAGGATCCAAATCTCCGGCAGCCGCGGACTAAGCTGTCGTTAATTACCCCTCGCCTTTGGAGCAAGAGAACCTCCGATTAACGGGTCAAACAGATCATGCAAACTAAATGTGCAGTGTACGTGTGTTGTGTTTTGAAAGGGGTTTTGGATATATCGGGAGCCCCGCAGAGTTTTTTTTTTTACGGGGGTCCCGCTATCCGGATAGCGGGCTGGGGGTCAAGGGGGCTAGCAGCCCCCTTGCAGGGTGCGGGGCAGTGCCCTGTTAGAATTTTTTTCTAACGGAGGACAGTGTTGTAGAGTATGTGTATGTGTATGTATATATACATATATATATACATATATATATACATATACATATATATATATAAAGGGAAAAGGGCATCCAAAGGATGTGTGGGAGAAAGCGCTTGGGCACTAGCGTTTTGGGCGCTGGCGCTTTGGGCGCCAGGGCACTAGCGCCTCACGTGCCAGACACGTGAGCGCTCGGGCGCTAGCGCTTTGAGTGCAAGGGCGCTAGAGGTTTGAGCGCAAGCGCTTTTAGTGCCAGGACGCTAGCGCTTTTAGCGCAAGGAAGCTGGCGCTCTGGGCACACGGGAGGCAGAAGGGACTTGGTCCCTGCAACGGGAGTTGTACTCCCAGAAAGAAACACTTATTATTTTGTGTGTGTGTGTGTGTAAGGAGTTAAACTCCTAGGATATTTTGAAGCTGATGAAGGGGCTTCTCCCTTTGAACCCTGGATCTTCCCAAAAGTGGGGTTTCTGGAGATGGGTCTCCTTCTTCTTCCTGTCGTTTGGCCGGATCTTGGAGAAAGGGGTGAGATTTAAAAATCTCTCCTTTTTGAGATCTAATGGAAGATCCAAGCTCCCATTTGTGGGTTTTGTGGTGAAAAACTATTTAGTTTTGGAAAAATAAGAGTAAAACTCTTGATTTAATTCAAAAGAAAGAATAAGGTTTTATAACTTTGAGGAAGGAGAAGATCACAGATCTGGATTCGTTTTTGGAGAGAGAAAAAGTTATTGAGATATTTTCATCATCTTTGCCTTTATAGGCTATACACTTTACATATAGCCCCTTGGGCTTTTCAAAATGGCATTTTGCCTATCTCATGGCTCATATGCCATTTCTTTTTGCACATAAGCCATGGGCTTTACAGAAATTTGGCTTTATGCCCATTTTTCTTACATTTATTCGTAAAATAAAATAAAATAAATACACCAAAAATTATTTATCACAAAATTTTTATCTTGGCATGGGGGAAGCCGGCCGCTCCATGTTCGGGCTCGACCCAGGCATTGGCCCACTTGACCTAGGCTTGGGCCCACTTGGCTTGGGGTTGACTTTGATTTTGACTTGGTCAATCGGGGTGAAATTTCAACCCCAACAGTGATATTTGAGGAAATCACCAGGGTTTTTCCTAACGGCAAATTTTTTTGTTTTGAATATCCTTTGTTATGCACCAATTTCAAATTAATATATCTGTACGTTTATTTTATAAAGTGAGATATAACTTTTTGAAATTATGTTTATGGCATTTACCTTTATCATTTGATGATTAGCTAAGCTGCATTCAACAACAGTGTGATTCTTCTTAACCATAACACAGTTTTTCAACCTACGACGCACAGGGTTTGAGTTATTAAACTCAGAGGACTTATATAAAGTATTGTATATTTTCTAATTTCTATTAGGACAAAGGGGTTGGTACTCGTACTATATTCCGTTTACTTATGGCTTCTCTGGTTTTAGACACGTATTTCGTTGAAATACAAGGCCCAAATTTTGAGAAGTTATAGATATAAGAATAAAGTAGAGAACCATACGTTGCAAGTATCAGGATTTTTTGAGGTGATCGAAGATGTAGATACTTTGCTAGGTATTCCGTCGTAAGTAATATATTTGAGAACTTACTTCTCTTGCAGGTTACTAATCCATAGGTGCGTCCCTGATGAGTAATGTTGCATGGCCTTCTTCCATTTAATCGATATGCACTGGAAATAGCTGCATGATTTTTTAATCTTTTTTCAATTAAATTAGTGCCTTTGTTTCTATATTGGATATAGAATGGATTTATACCTTAACAATGTTAAGGTATAAGGAGTTGTTCGGTTTATACTTAAAACCAGAATCTAGATAAACTCAAGGCACGTTTCAGTAATGACAGTTTATGGGTTATCCCGGGCTTTGAAGAGGGTTAACATTCTATCATTTGGAGAATCAATAGTTATATTGTTCTTGATTCGCCATCCATTTTAGTAAAATGATTCTTTTTTAGAAAACATTAGTGGGAGTATAGTAGAACTGGAAGTGATTATAGAACAACAAACGATTACTGAAAATTTAATAAAATCTAAGAATTCAATTGGATTTGACAATCCATTAGCCACTCCGCAGATATGATGGGTAAGCTCAACCACCCGAGAGGTACTTCGGTCTTTCAAAGATAGTAACAGTGAGGTTTTGAAGACCCAAGCTTGCCACTACCGCTGTTCTCGACTTTGAGATCTGGAACATGGATGACTAAAACGTCGTTCTAAATTATCTTTAGAAGTGCAAATGCATATGATTCTGCCAGAGGGTTGTTGTAGTCAGTGGGATCAGCGGAAGCGTGGTAGACCAGTAGGTTATGTCTATTTATAAACTAAATCAAGTATAGCGGAGATAGATCATCTATTTTTGATATGACAGTCATAGAGTTTGATTTCATCATAATAATATATGGACATGTTAAGAAGGCAGTAGAGAGTGATGTCCTGATATTTGGATGACATGCTCTTGATAGGAAGTTATGTTCCTATACTACGATCGGTTATACTGTGCTTGTCACAAGGTGTTTTCTCCACATAGAATCTGGACAAAATATCAGGGATTCTGGTGAATAGATCTATGGTTTTAGATCTAGATTTGGGAAGTGTCCTAATTTGGGTACTTTGACACTATTCTAAAGTGTTTTAGAATGGACGACTCCTGACGTGGTGGTGTACTTGCAGATGATGGAGTCACCCTCTCTAAAGAGATCTCTTCTAAACTGATAAGCAGGGGATTTGCATGATTGACATATCACTTGCTTAGGCAATTAAGTCAATCATGAAATGTCAAATACCACACCAAATATTGCTTTTGCACTGGCTGTAATAAGCACATATTAATCCAATCCTGGAGAAATATTGGGAAGCAGTTATGAACAAAAGAGAATGTTCTTGGTATATTGTAACGGCGGCCTCCTGCAGGAGGCGGTTACCAATTTAGGCTTCAAATGTGACTTGGATGATAAAGTAGTTGTCAGAGTTATAAATTTACCCTCTTTTGAGATGCAGTATGTTGGATATTTTTCCAAGCAGGATACTGAGATGGTCATAGCACTGGGTGATGATTACATCAGCAATGGATACAGTCTAAGAAACTTGTTGGATTTGGTGTTCATGTTATGAACAAAGTCTCATCAGAAATCCAGACAAGTTGTAAGACATGTATCGCTCATTTTGGGATATAGCCATTCTCCACGAAGTTGAGATATAGAGAGATAAAGATAGAAATATTGAACCGGATCCACTCACCGAGGCTATTTCTCGAACACGTAAGTTTCTCAAAACGAGTTTTGAGAAACTGATTAGTAGAGAAGTTGGGTATTCGGTAGCACACGAGCTGTGAGTATGAGATATCGCAATAATTAGCCTTAAGTGCAAGTGGGCAATTATTGGATATAGTGCATTCAAGGCAATTATTGTAATTGCAAGTAGGTGATTATTATAATTGAACGAGAACATATACAGGTAGAACATTCTTATTCGAGATGATGGTATGTTATCTGGTTTGTCTTTATCATTATGTGTATATGTTTTGATAAAGCCCGTAGGATTATTCCTTGAGTACCAGCATTATGATGGCGATCATATACGTGGGAGCTGGGTGGTTCATAAGCACATCCTTAAATGTCCCTAGTCGAGAGAGTATCGAGACCTGGTATCGATACTCCAGAGTAGACTAGTGTATACTTTTCGAGACCTTGACGAGGGGCAGTGGCCGGTCTCACAAGCCATTAGTGTTGAGTCACCTAAGATAGTATACAGGTACTCACTGGAGGTGAGTACACCGGACGGACTCGCCGGGAATTTCTAGATAGTATTATACATATCATCAAATGGAAGTTTTCTTGTGGTATGAGTACAGGTTAGTCCTTTGACTTGAAATTTTCATTTATCTCGTATGAGTTCCTACTGTATTTAGATTACTACCCTACTATTGCTCAAAGGATTCGTGCAAACAGGTTTTAGTTGGGTACAGTCCCGAGCCACATGGAGGAAGTGAACAAATGTTAGGGATTCGTCTCTCTCGGTATTGGGAGTCGATATCGCACTGTGTTGGGTCAGCCATCACCAAAAAACCTTGGCCAATATGGATGAGATTTACTAATGTGATTTCAGTAGTTTCTCAGTGGGTGATGAGCTTCAAACCGGCACGACTTATCGGGTAAGTAGGGGTCTGACGTTATCCACCCCTAGACCCGGTATGCGATTATCTCAGACAAAGAGACCGGACTGTACGAAAATTATCATAGATAGACTCAGTAGGGGTACGGATGAGTTTGCTTGTCGGCCTTCCTTTCGCTCGATACCTGGGTAGCCATTACGTACAGTTAGTGCCGCTGACGTGCTTGTGGTTAGACCCACTGTCGGCGTATTGACGAGTTTTTAAAGTCCCACACAGAGGGTTTTTCCAATTCAGGCAAAATGATATAGTGGCCGTATATTGATATGTATAGGGTTATGATTAGGTATGTGTGCTAACTATATGGACTTCAATCGGGCGAATGATAATACTAGCCGGCTTAGAATTAAGCCGGATTATTAAATCAAGTTTTGATTTAATAATTTTCATATATATATTTCGATATGTATATTCTAGTATTATGTTCATTATATTTTTCTATCTCTTGGATATTCGTATTTTAATACAAATACGGGCATGTATTTGCGGGGACGTATTCTTGTATTTATACAAGAATACTTCTAGAAGAAGGACAACTCGTTTCTAAAATTTCTTTTAAAGAAAATATGAAATGAGGTGGAAAAGAGAAATGGTGGAGGGTATGAGCAAATGAATTATAAATTCATTTGCAAATACTATTCAAGCATCGTTGTGGTCTTAAAATGGAAAAATTCTTTTTACAAAATACATGAAGTATGCTTGAATTTGTTAAGGTTTTTATTCATACCACCATTCTTGCTCCTCTTTCTTCCATAGCTCCTTCTTCATCTTCATCTTCAACAATCTCATGAGTTGAGAATCATGAAGATAAAGAGAAAGAAAAATCATAGAACACTCACACACATCACTAAGTATTCTAAATTAGCAACCTAGGATCTTTAGTTACTTCATTGTGAAGTTGAAGCTTGAACTTGATTCCCTTGGGTGGATCATCTTCGGCGAAGGAGGACAGGTTTGCAAGCGCGATCTGAAACTCTTGAGAACATGCTAGAGTTCAACTCAATTGGAGCAAATGAAGACTCTACAAAGGTTATAATTTCTATCTTGTTATAGTGCTAGTTTAGGTGTTTGGTTTAGATTCATGGTTATAAGTTTTTAGTGCTATGAAAAATTTTGTTTTCGGATTCCGCATTGGCCGCGAGTTAGCAGCGATGTTAATAAGAACTTTCAATTTGTAGTAGCGCATACACATTCCATATATTGGTCAGCATACCATTTGTAAACTCAAGCATAAATTACATAAAATACATATACTCCTAAGCATTTCTACAGGCTGATAAGGTGTCAGCCAAGGCTTGTTCTTACGTCCCCTATATAAGGATTTGTATTGTACAGTGGTCAACTTTCAAGGATTCATACTGTATAATCCACACGTGAACGTTCAAGCCTTAGCATACCACGCTTTAGCCAAACTATGCAAGCAGGGATTTTCACTACGCACCGAAACCTCAACCTTATAGTGAATTTAGATACTAATGTCGGTTGCAGATGATTCCCCACTGGCAAGGGATCCGCATTCAAATCCATTGAAAACTTCACCCATAGGACACCATCAAGATGGTAGGAGTTTCCGGGAGGAGAGAGATTCACACTCTACTTCGACATGACCTGTGATAACATAATCTTCTACACTATTTCTAAAATAGAATAAAACATAAATATTTTGTCACGACCCGTAATTTATCACGTGACCGGCACAAAAATTACGCAACGTCTAAAGGCGTAACGTAAATCAAGTAAGCCGAAGCCTAGAAAATCTAAATCTTTTTTGCGGAAAATAGTGGGGGTGCAGTTTTGAAATAACGGTTTAATGAATCAAGTTTTGTCTTTAAAGTTTTGGGCAGCACCACCCTTGTATATTTTGATCCGAAAACATATACACAATAATATATAGGCATCCACAAGCGGGAGCTAGCTCTTCGCCAACTGGAGGAATCACAACCACGCAATAATATATAGACGATGCCCAACAGCGAAGAATCAACCCAGAAAGAACAATAAACGACCAAGACATCAAAACTCAAGAAGCGAACATAAACCTATCTCTCTAAGTCTCGCATAATATCCAAGTCTGACTAGATCTACCAATATACAATTCTAGTCTCTGATTTGATTTGATGTGATCTGATGTGATGTGATGTGATGTGATGTGATGGAGTTTATCTAGATACAATAGAGTAAAACAGTACGAGAGTGGGCATGATCCAACATGTGTCCCACCTACCAAAGCAAAGCACCCTGGAAGAAATTGTGTGCCAGCGTAACCTCAACTGATCCCAAGCGGTCAAACCCGCAAGAACTGTGGCACAATGGGGTGAGTTGCCAACTCGTGAGTAGAAAACATCAGCAAGTAGAAATCAAATAAAACAATGATTTCCTAGGTCACTATATCCCGAAGGTAATACTATGATATCTACGGTGACCACATATGCATATATGTCAACAATCTATCAATGAAATGACATATATAAATAAACATCTGACATCATATGCCTGTATGCATGTGGATATCATCCACGTGTCTATAAACGACACAACAATATCATGGAACCTAAGTGTCCAACATCGACACTCGAAACATTATGAAAACGTATGCTTGTATATATATATAAGGATATCAACCACGTGTGTCCATCAACGACACAACTAAATCATGGAACCTTAGTGTCCAACACCGACACTCGAAATATCATGAAAACCCGTGTCCAATATCGACACATAAATCCTCATATCTCGGGCTCCGTCAGTCCGGATCGACCCATGGGCTCCGTATGTCCGGATCGGCCCTCGGGCTCCGGTAGTACGGATCGGACCATATCCATCTCTCGACTCTGGTCGGTATCTTCCGGATAACCGCCAGGTCCAACCAATCACCGGTAGGTAGTAGTCCCTCTGCCAGGCTCATCGTCTACTGTGCGGCATCCCTTTCTTTGCCCCGGGTACCATACCGGGTCCACCATGAACCTGCAAACGAATCATTCAGCTCCTCGAGTCGGGTTTCTATCACACGTCTCAGAACCGAGAAAACGCATGGTGGACGCACTGAAAAATCATATCAACAGAAACCGGGTTTTTTTAAAAACAATACATAATTTCCTTTGAAATATAATCATGGTTCTCAAATCCAGAATCTTATGAAAACAGCATCTCAATGCGTATAGTCATAAAGTACGATGTATGCAACATAGAGTAGTAATATGAGCATATCGGGTATATCATGCAAGCATATAACCATAAGGTACGATATATGCAACATAGAGTAGTAATATGAGCATATCGTGTAGATCATGCAAGAATATCAAGTGATAATACTGAACAATGAACGTACTTCTACTTTTAAGATTTATATCATGGTAGGGCAGTTCTCCTGTATAAATGGCACGACAATTCTACTGTATAAGTGGCATGGCAATTCTACTGTGTCAATGACATGGCAGTTACCGATGAAGAATGTGTGTGAGCCAGCAAATCTGTGTATGTGTAATATGCGCATCAACGGTAATTGTGCAGGTGTACTAGCAAATGATATCATATAGTATTAAATACCGGCATGTGGCATGTACATCACAAGGGGTAATATCCTACACAACATGAATAATAAATGGGTGTATCTATCTACACAAGAATCATACGGTCACTTTTAAACGATACACGTCATCGCTTTGAAAATAGGTATGGTTCAGGTGGCAATCTCTATATCGGCGATCCCGTCTCATAACATCCGATATGACAATAATCCTCGATCAGCATCCTCAAATGACTAGCGCGGATCAATTATCCGGTACATCTCATCACGTACGGTAATCCATCGTACGGGTCTTCAAACAGAATAAGGAATCTATCAACTTATACAATAATGAAGGTACGGATCTAAAGTCTCGTATGGCATATCACTCATTATACTTATAAGTGTATATATATATATATACACATATATCTCAAATTACATTTGTATAAATGTCATATCTTATCAAATCCACAACACCTCTATCTCAATCTCGTATCGTGTTTATCGATCTCGAACTCATATGTTATCATTTTCAACCCATACTTGTCATCTTTCAATTCGTACCTATCATGATTCACTTCTCATTTCATATTCTCAAGCCAATATATAATTATTAGTGTCAACTTTAATCATATCATATCTTACTAAATCCTATAATAAGGTTGTCTTAAGCTCATAGCATATCCTTTATCAAAACTATAATTTAAAACATAACTTCCATATCAATGGTTGCGGGGGTGCTATACGCCATCCACCCGACTTCCCCCGTAGATATAAATCTACTCACTTTTAAACTCCTCGCTTAGCCGAAGTCGATGTGCTTCGTCGTCTCGGAAGTCCATACGAAGTACCTACAATTCAACACACAATCGCAATGTAATTAAAACCAATTCGAAAACCGATACGGCACACGGTTCGCTCATAGGTTAAAACATATAGCTTCGCATGCAAAATCCACCAAATAATCCTCGTCCGTTGAAGTACAAACGTCTAACGATGGAATCCAAACTCAAATACAAAACCCACCTTTTAGAAATCGGAAAACGAAATTTAGCAACTAAGGAAATCTATCCCAGATTTTACCCTAGGTCAAACTAGCAAATTTTTCATATCAGGTTGCTCTAGATATGGGATAAGGGAGCCACAGACCAAAATCAACACATTTCGCCCCGACTTGGCCGCAAATTGCGGCCAAATCCAATAAATCTGCGGCCCGAATAAAAGGGAATGGGCTCGGGTTTCTAAGGTAAGTTCCTGATTGCCTGCACGTCTCTCTGTAATCGCTAAATATTTTTCAGGTCCTCCGGGTCAAAGCAGATCTCAGTATCCTATCACAAATCCTACAAGATACGATATCGGCCAATTTCAAAGTTCGTATTTTGGGTTTAAGTCTCAGTTCATGGCCAGGGAATCATCTCTAAAGTCTTGTAAACACTCACTGCACCTCAATTGGTCACTTAGCATCAACTTGTAATTTTCTAAGATCACAAACCTATTTAACTCAAATTCTAAACTAAAATACGATATTTAACACAATTACTAATCTAAAGTGAAGGGATTACCTCATTTGCCACTTAGGAAATTTCTAGAGTTACTCAAAGTCTTCAAAATCCAAACTTGGACGGTTCAAAAGGTTTAGAATGGGTTTGTGCATGTTTTATGTGTAAGTCTACGGTAGCGCCCCGGCCGTCATTCTGACTCCAAACGCGGAACAAAAACTTTTACAACTGGCGCTATCGCATACTATAACCCGGATCTTGCCATTAACGCTAAACTAACAAACTGGAAAGAGGTAGAAAGGCTATACCGATCGATCCGAGTCCTTCGGTCTTTAGCCATCATCCCACACTCCTCGCAGCAACTCCGATCTCTTGTCTCCTCATCGAGGTGGCACCATGTCAACGGATCTTTAAACGGGCTCCCGCCTCTATACCGAGGCAACTTGGATATCAAGTCTGCTAAAAGAGATGACCAAGATGAAGTAGAGAATGAGTAGAATACTTTGTCTCAATCACCCTAGGGTTCTCATCACATGAGAGTGTTAGGGTGGAGGTTGAAGAAGATTCTTAGAGATGGAAATTGTGAACTCAAGAAAACTATCAAGAGAGCAAGAACTCAAGCATAATAACTTGTGGTGATCTTTTCTTTTGTGAGTAGATATATATAAGGTTGTGTAAAGAAAATATCTCATGAAAAAATATCTCCCAAAAATATCCACAAACCCTAAAATATCTACACCCAAAACAAACTATCATTAATTCTATCATGACTCACTTAGTGACTCATTAGCATAAGTCATTAATGAACATGCTAGAAGAAATGTGTCACCAAGAATGAGTCACACTTTCCAAAATCCATTTAATCATTTAAACCAAAATGATTAACCAAAAGAAATGCATCTTCTAAAATATTCTCGTAACAGATTACGAGAATACCCCTCACCTGTATATACATACCTATATCCGTATTCTGACTCAATATAATACTTGGATCCGGCTTAAACCAAAGCCCGCCAGTATTATCTGTCCGAAATATGACGCGTGCATAAGTGCACGTGCATTTTCGAACCCTGCAATAAAACCATACGGCCTCTACAACGTTTCGCCCGAACTTGGGAGACTCTAAAGACTCATCAGTACCCTGGCAGTGGGTTTAACCATAAGCACATCAGTGGCACTAGCTATGCGTAACGGCTGCCCTTGTACTGACCGAAAGGGAAGCCGATGAGCGAACTCATCCTGGAACCCTACTGAGCCTATCAGTGATAATATACGTACAGTCCGGTCCGTTCGTCTATGAGCATCGCATATCCGGCCTAGGGGGCTGGTAACGTCAGACCCCCAATAGCGGTATAAGTTATGTCAGAAGGTAGCCCTGAACACCCTGAGAAACTACTGGAATACCTACCAGTAATTCTCACCTGCCTTGGCCAAGGACTTGGTGTAATGGCTCTCCTAGACACAGCGCGATCTCACCCCCAATATCGGGAGAGACGAATCCCCTGCCGATCCACTCACTTGCCTCCATGTGGCTCGGGACTATACCCAACTAAAACCTGTTTGAACGACTCCTTTGAGCCATAGTAGGGTAATAATCAAAGTACAGTGGGAACTCACACGAGACAAATGATGACCTCAGGTCGATGAACTAACTTGTACACATGTCACCAGGGAACTACTATCTGACGCTAGGTATAAAACCAACTAGCAGGTTCCCGACGAGTCCTGTCCGGTGCACTCATAACCCAATGAGCACCTGTATACATCTTAGGTGATCCAACTGACACAAATGGCTTGTGAGACCGGCCACCGCCCCTCGTCGAGGTCTCTACTGTATACACTAGTCTACTCCGGAGTATCGATGCCCTGTCTCGAAACTCCCACGACTAGGGACCACTTTTAAGGATGTGCTTATGGACTACCCAACTCTCATATATATGATCGCCATCATACTATTGGTAGTCAAGCAGGATCCTAAGGGCTCTATCAACGTGTAATAGTGAACAGTAATGTCACCTAAAACTGTACACGATGATAAAAGCAAACCAGATAGCATACTATCATCTCGAGTAAGATTGTCCTACCGGTATAGGTCCTCCCTCAATCATTGCAATCACGTACTTGCGATCCAATAATTGACTTTGAGGGCACTATATCCAACAATCTCCCACTTGCACTTAAAGCTAATTATTGCGATGTCGCATACTCACAGCTCGTGTGATACCAAACACTCAACTCCTCTACTAAACAGTTTCACAAAGCTCGTTTGTAAAAACTCTTGTGTTCGAGAAATAGCCTTAGTGAGTAGATCCGCCCTGATATTCCTTTCTATGTCTCTCTTAATCTCAAGTTCACGGAGAAAGCCATCTCCCGAATTGAGTAATACCTGTCTTAGAATATGTCTGGATATCTGATGGGACCTAGTTCACAAATGGACTCCAAATCCAAACTTCTTAGACTGTATCGACAACTGAACCTAATCAGTATCCTGCACCATACCTCCCACAGTATCCTCTTGGACCACCTGTCCATAATACTGCCCCCTTTCGTCAGAGGGAAAACTATAACTCTGACAATCACTCTGTCATCCATGTCACCTTTGGAAGCCTGGAATGATAACCGTCTCTCGAAGGAGGCTGCCGTCATTAAATCCGTAGAACATCTACTTATGTTCTAAAACTGCTTCCGTATGTTTCTCCAGGATTGAATTAATATAAACTTATTGCATCTATTGCAAAAACAACATCTGGTGTGGTACTTGACATCTCATGATCGACTCAATTGCCTAAACAAGTGATATACCAATCATGCACATCCCTCTCCCCTTTAGTCTGTAAGACACCTTTAGAGAGGGAGACTCCATTACCTGCAGGTATACCACCATGCCAGGAGTCGTCCATTCTAAAACACCTTTAGAATACTGTCTAAGTACCCAGATTGGGAAACTACCCAAATCTAGATCTAGTAACCAGAATGTCTGATATTATATCCATATCCTGTGTGGAGAAACAACTGTGTGACAACCATAGTATAACTGATCGTAGTATAGGAATTTTACTTCCTACTTTGTGTATGTCATCCAAATACCAGGACATCACACCCTACTACCTTCTTAACAGATCCATCCCCTATTCTGATGAAGTCAAAACCATGACTGTCACATCAAAATTAGATGATCTATCTCCGCTATATCTTCTCTAGTCTATAAATAGACATAAGCTACTTGCCCACTATGCTTCCGCTGCTCCCACTGACCACAACAACCCTCTGGCAGAATAATATATATACGTGCACTTCTAAAACTAGTTTAGAACGACGCTATACTCATCCTCCTGCCGGGTCTCATAGCCTGGAACAACAGTAGTGTCAAGTCTGGGTAAGCAAGAACCTCCCTGTCACCGTCCTTGAGGCTACCGGAGTATCTCTCGGGTGCCTGAGGTTACCCACCATATCTGCGGAGTGGCTAATGGAATGTCAAACCTGATCGAATCTTTAGGCCTTATTAAATTTTCCGTAATCGTTTGCGATTCTGGAATCTCATCCAATTCTACCATACTCCCACTACTGTTTTCTGAAAAAATCCATTTTACTAAAACTGTGACGAGTCAAGAACAATATCACCATTCATCTTCCAGATGGTAGAAAGTCAACCCTCGTCATAGCCTGGGCCAACCCACAAACTGCCATTACAGAAACGTGCCTTGAGTTATCCAGAGTCTGGTTTTAAGCATAAGCCAGAAAACTCTCCATACCTTAACATCGTTAAGATATGAACCATTATATATCTAATATAGAAACTTTGGCACTTATTTAATTGGAACCAGATTCAAATCATGCAGCTGTCTCCAGTGCATATCAACTTAATGGAGAGAGGCCGATCAGCATTACTCAACTTAGGAATGCATCCAATTATGAGTAACCTGAAAAAGAAACATGTTTCTCAAAATTATTACTATCAACTGAATACCAATCACAAGTATCTACATCTTCGATCTCCTTGAAGAATCCTGATACTTGCGACATCTGGTTCTCTACTTTATTCTTATACCCCACAAGTTCTCAAAACTTAGACCTTGTATTTCTACGAAACACTTGTCTAAAAACTAGAGAAGTCACAAGTAAATAGAACATAGTACAAGGACCAAACCCTTTGTCCTAATGGACACTGGACAACATACAATACTCTGTATATGTCTGCTGAGTTTGAATAACTCAAAACTTGTGCATCGTAGGTTGAAAACTGTACTTATGGTTAAGAACTACTCCGTTATTCAATGCTCCTTACCCAATCGTCAACTGATATAGGTAAATGTCACGAACATAATTTCAAAATGTTATATCTCACTTTATAAAAACAAAACGTACAGATATATCAGTTTGAAATTGGTGCACAACAACGGATACTCAAAACCAAATACTTGTCGTCCGGCAAAATCCCAGGCGATTTCCTCAAATATCACCAATTTCAACGAATTCCGATATAATGAGGATGATCACCTAATTCCCAATAACTTACTCCCACTCATCATCTGTAAAACCATACAGATGTGAGAATCATACCAGGTAAATACATACCCTGGAGTAAGTATATAATCGGGAAAACAGTTTTCCTTTAACAACGCATAGTGAAACTGAAACATGAAAATGTTTCGAAGGGGTATCCTGGTATTCATAGTAATGCCTCTTCCATAATCCAATTCATGACTATAACCGTATATTTCTTTGCCATCTCTCCAAATCCCGTTATTTGTCTTTATTCATTACCTTCTGTATACCCCTTTAGGCTAAGTGGTTTTCTTCCTTCCCTACCGTTCGGCACCGGCCTATGGTTTGGAAGAAGACTATCCAGTAAGCATAATAGGTGTACTCTCCTAATCCTCGGAGTACTCGTAACCTGGGAGAAGGTGATGATAAAAGACAACTGAATAATACCTTATTCTATTTCTCCCGAACTGGAGAAAAAAGCAAAGGTGAAGTAAGAGTGGTGATGAAGTACGCGGTTTGGTCGTGAATGATTGCAGTCGCAATTTACTTTGTCCTCTTTCTAATCCCTTTATTTTGTCTTTACTTATTACCTTCTGTACACCCTACTTAGTCTAATTGGTTTTCTTCATTCCCTACCTTTCGGCACCTGCCTATGATTTGGAAGAAGACTATCCAATAAGCATAATAGGTGTACTCTCCTTAACCAAGGAGCCCTCGCAACCTGAGAGAAGGTGATGATAAAAGAAAACTGAATAAACCAATTCAATTTCTCCTGATCCTTGATCCATCCTCGAAGAAGTCCCTTTGAGTTCATATATAACCATACGATGGATTTATCCAATGGAAGTGGATGTTCGTAGTAATACGAGGTGTTCTGAAAAAATACAAAGGGTAAAAGAAGGAGCGGCAATGACTTATGCAACTCAGACAATCCAAAAGCAAGTATTTTAAGAAGGTTCGGTCAACTTGGTCACTGAGTCATAGTCTAGGGTCGGTCAATGGTCGCTGCCAAAGAGAGAGAGAAAAGAAACACTCTGCGTGCACTCTAACCTAGATCAGAATGGTTATCACTTTATCTAATCAGGAAACCTCCCACTGTACTGTCAAATTCTCCTCCAAACCTGAAAGAAAAATTAGTCGGGATAACCCGAAGAGTAAACCAACTTATCAGTGAGAATCGGGATCCAACTATCATCGCATGATAACGTGAAGGAATCCACTCACGTTATCACACTCCAGAAGGTATGCGCATGCTTGGTAAGTTTCAGTTTCTTTAGAAACTCCCGATGTGGATTTTTGCCCCATGCTCTTATGACCTTGACGAAGGCGAACAAATCCTAAGTCACATGTCAAGTTCTACCCGTCATTATCTTGTTAATTTGAACCCACCCGTACATACCCCTGACGTTGGCCAAATGGCAGAACAACTGTCCCAAACCAACTCATCTATATATGCAACAGAAAGGTAATAAGCAGCTACCATCCACTATGCTTTGACGAAGGCCAACAAACATAGCATGAATACTACGTGCTACCCGTCTGAAACGACGGAGGGCTATGGCTGGTTTTTGGCGAAAAACCTTTAACGTAATGAACTCGGTCTCGTTGAAGGAACCTGATAGCTTTTTATAAAAATATAGTGGCGAAAACATTTGCTAAAGAGATCACTCCCAGTGAAGAGATCTCGGCTCTTTCCCCGTAGAATAAGGTGCAGGATATTCCAACTGAATACCGCAATGCAAAGAAACAAGCAATCGACTATAGTAAAGCTATTACCCTGACGCAAACTTCTGCCCAAGGGGTCACTCCCGGTGAAGGGATCTCAGCCCTTGCCTCATCGAATGAGGTTTAGGATATTCCAACTGAATACCACTGTGCAAAACATAAGAAAACGTCCTTTGTAATAACACTTTTTGAGAGTTGTTCCAACAACGTCAAACAGGTTTGTTTTCCTTTGCATTGATCAAAATCAACACAGTCCCATCAATTAATCACACCAGAAAAGAACGAAAATAAAATGTACGTATATGCCATCCGCATTCGTCACTGGGTCCCGTCATCACCCGTTAGGTTACTTAACTAACGACAGAGCGGGGACTGGACTAGCACGGGTGTAAAACATATACAACATCTACTAGCATATATACCAATATACAATAATCGCTCCAGGAGTGATAAATGCTACATTACAGAAAATTAATAAGCATCACAGAACAATACAGATAAACTGGGATCCCCGGGTTTCACAGAGTCGCTGCTGAAACCCGACGTTCCCCAGGTCTTGTGGATAGCCTGTGCAATGAAACATAGACCCCTACGGGTGCCGCAAGTTACCCGCCAAAACCTGAAGCGAGGCAGCCCCCTACAGCAAAGTGAATGGACCACCCTGCACTTCACGGAATCCGGTAACTTGAGCACCCCTCCTTGGGTCAACCTGTACCCCCTACGAGTGCGGCGAATAGTCTGCCAATTCTGGAGTGAGGCCCTCTGCCTCTCAAAGCCATGAGATGCGGACCCGTTGCCCTCCAGAACCCGGCTATCTGTGCACTCCGTCGCGGGGTAAACCTAGTACAGAAAAGAAAAATATGTACAACGGGTACATCGACCTCAGCCGGGTCGTGCCCCAAAAGAATATTATACAAACGGGCAGTGACGGCAGTCCACATGTTGGACGCTCGCCCCGCAATATCAAATGTACAAATAAATCCAAACTGCACTACCATTGCACACAGCTATCCACCATGACAAATCCGCAACATCACAGCACAACACAGAACATCAATGCGAATGTCACGTTCGCAAACCCGTCTAAAAGAGCTATAGCAATTAGACATGATTTACCGCTCGAGTGACATTCAAGGTCGGAGATATAATGTAAGTACTGTAAACTAACACATTTAAAATTCCGATCGACAAAACTTCCCGAAGTGGGCCCCAAGTACAACTCCAGTACTCAAACAAAATCTGGGCCCAAACAAAATATTCCAGAAACCACAATTCTACATGAAAGACGCCCAGAAGAAAAATGGTGCACTGAAGCCACAAAACGGCGGTAGAACCGCGACCAATACAAGGCTTGCGCGGCGGTTCCGCAGCGGTCTTGATGGTTCAGTCGCCCAAATTTCTTCCAGAGTCTTAGAAAAGCCTGCACGATTTTCTGAGATGCCCAAAATAATTTTTAGACCAGTTTAAAAATTCGACAGAAACTTTATCATGAAAAATGCGGTTTTGGAAATTTCGATCGATCGTTATTTTAAACACGTTAGAACAAGCTAGTAAAGGTTAATGGCGTGGCTCTGATACCATGTAAGTCTACGGTAGCGCCCCGGTCGTCATTCTGACGCCAAACGCGGAACAAAAACTTTTACAACTGGCGCTATCGCATACTATAACCCGGATCTTGCCATTAACGCTAAACTAACAAACTGGAAAAAGGTAGAAAGGCTATACCGATCGATCCGATTCCTTCGGTCTTTAGCCATCATCCCACGCTCCTCGCGGCAACTCCGATCTCTTGTCTCCTCATCGAGATGGCACCACTTCAACGGATCTTTAAATGGGCTCCCGCCTCTATACCGAGACAACTTGGACATCAAGTCTGCTAAAAGAGATGACCAAGATGAAATAGAGAATGAGTAGAATATTTTGTCTCAATCACCCTAGGGTTCTCATCACATGAGAGTGTTAGGGTGGAGGTTGAAGAAGATGCTTAGAGATAGAAATTGTGAACTCAAGAAAACTATCAAGAGAGCAAGAACTCAAGCATAATAACTTGTGGTGATCTTTTCTTTTGTGAGCAGATATATATAAGGTTGTGTAAAGAAAATATATCATGAAAAAATATCTCCCAAAAATATCAACAAACCCTAAAATATCTACACCCAAAACAAACTATCATTAATTCAATCATGACTCACTTAGTGACTCATTAGCATGAGTCACTAATGAACATGCTAGAAGAAATGTGTCACCAAGAATGAATCACACTTTCCAAAATCCATTTAATCATTTAAACCAAAATGATTAACCAAAAGAAATGCATTTTCTAAAATATTCTCGTAACGGATTACGAGAATACCCCTCACCTGTATATACATACATGTATCCATATTCTGACTCAATATAATACTTGGATCCGGCTTAAACCAAAGCCCACCGGTATTATTTGTCCGAAATAAGACACGTGCACAAGTGCACGTGCATTTTCAAACCCTGCCATAAAACCATACGGCCTCTACAACGTTTCGCCCGAACTTAGGAAACAATCTGTGGGGGACTCTAAAGACTCATCAGTACCCTGGCAATGGGTTTAACCATAAGCACGTCAGTGGCACTAGCTGTGCGTAACGGCTGCCCTTGTACTGACCGAAAAGAAAGCCGATGAACGAACTCATCCTGGAACCCTACTGAGCCTATTAGTGACAATATACGTACAGTCCGGTCCGTTCGTCTATGAGTATCGCATATCCGGCCTAGGGGGCTGGTAACGTCAGACCCCCAATAGCGGTATAGTCGTATCGGAGGGTAGCCCTGAACACCCTGAGAAACTACTAGAATACCTACCGGTAATTCTCACCTGCCTTGGCCAAGGACTTGGTGTAATGGCTCTCCTAAACACAGCGCGATCTCACCCCCAATACCGGGAGAGACGAATCCCCTGCCGATCCGCTCACTTGCCTCTATGTGGCTCGGGACTATACCCAACTAAAACCTGTTTGCACGACTCCTTTGAGCCGTGGTAGGGTAATAATCAAAGCACGGTGGGAACTCACACGAGATAAATGACGACCTCAGGTCGATGAACTAACATGTACACATGTCACCAGGGAACTGCTATCTGACGCTAGGTATAAAACCAACTAGCAGGTTCCCGGCGAGTCCTGTCCGGTGCACTCATAACCCAATGAGCACCTGTATAGATCTTAGGTGATTCAACTGACACCAATGGCTTATGAGACCGGCCACCGCCCCTCGTCGGGGTCTCGACTGTATACACTAGTCTACTCCGGAGTATCGATGCTATGTCTCGAAACTCCCACGACTAGGGACCACTTTTAAGGATGTGCTTATGGACTACCCAACTCTCACATATATGATCGCCATCATATTGTTGGTAGTCAAGCAGGATCCTAAGGGCTCTATCAACGTGTAATAGTGAACAGTAATGTCACCTAAAACTGTACACGATGATAAAGGCAAACCAGATAGTATACTATCATCTCGAGTAAGATTGTCCTACCGGTATAGGTCCTCCCTCAATCATTGCAATCACATACCTGCGATCCAATAATTGACTTTAAGGGCACTATATCCAACATTATGTGAAGGGGGATGAGGTTTTGAGAATGTATTGAGATGATGCATTGGGGTAGTGAGGGTTGAAGGAGAAGAAGAAAACAATGGATGAGGGAAGGATTGGGGAAGCCAGGTATAACCCTCTCTCTCTCTCTTAGCCTCACTCTCTTTCACAAATATCTTTCCCTACACTCACTCTCCTAACAAAATATCTATTTCACTCATTCTCTTTTGTTTCTTTCGCATATTCCTTTCACACTCAAACCCTTTATTCTTTTGCTTTTCTTTTCCTTTATCATTCTCTTTCTCGCACTTCACAAATACGAACACAAACACATGCACATGACATGGTGCACAAGTCACGGAAAAATGTAAAAACACGGATTTTACCAAAATCCGATAAATATCATTAAAATAAATAAATTATTTTAATCTCCGATAAATTTCTAAATATTTGTATATACTTATACCCATTTATGAAAAATCCCTATTCGCAAATCGAATAGTTTTCGCGAAATATACTATTTTAATATTAAATTTCCAAAAAATAATATTTTATATTTTCTGAAATGTTACAGTCTTCCCCCTTTAAATAAATTCGGTCCCCGAATTTAAATTTAACTCCCCAAATACAAAAACATTTCAATAATCAGCTCAAATCAACGGGGTTCCGAAATCACGGAAGACATAGAATACCACAGCGCATCATGTGCGCCTGAAAATGAGTACGAAACTCAGAATCAAACTCCGTCAAGCATCACGCAATCACTGAAGTTAAAAAGGAAATACGAATATCGAACTCCACTACTGGAATCCAAATGCACTATAGTCAAATCAAAATACGTATATAGCACGCATCTTTGTAAAACCATTTTAAAGACTGAATAACTCATGACAAATCTTTCACAAATCACCGTGCTATGCGTAGCTTATGGGTCATTTGTAAAGTAGTAAATATATACTTATATATGTTTGTTCAATTTATACGTCCTGCCTTTTTGAAATATCTCAGAAGGTTCTCTTTGTAAAATTTCGTGTCACTCGCGGACATGTAGGAAAAGCGAGACTATAGCTCCTTTTGAAAACCTTTGGTAACTTTTTATGCATGCAAAAGTACTCAGGCGTGGTCCTCAGACCAGCCCTGCTCGGCTACTATACAATATAGTATCCATCATCATGTGCGTCTGGTGCGCACGGAAAACCAAATCCAATACAAGTGTCATGAATATACACAAAAGAAAAACTAAGTGCAACTGTTGTGCACGGAAGCATCTGTCCAGTGCAACAGGTGTGCACGACAACAACATCTAGTGCATCTATAGTGCACGAAAATCTCAATTCGGTGCAACTAACATGCACGAATGAAAATTTCAATCGAGTGCATCTGGTGTGCACAAAACCACATCTCATATCATGCGCCCAATATGCGCGAGAATCCAAATCAATTGCATCCGACATGCACGAATAAAATCTAAGTCAAGTGCATCCAACATGCACGAATAAAAAATCTCAATCAAGTGCATCCAGCATGCACGAATAAAATCTCAATCAAGTGTATCCGATATGCACGAATAAAAATCTCAATCAAGTGCATCCGGTGTGCACAAAATCTCATATCCTGCGTCCAACATGCGAGAAAATCTAAATCAAGTGCATCTGGTCCGTATAAAACATCTAGTGCAATAGTGTGCACGATAACGAACGCCAAGTGCAGACGCTCATGAAAACAGATATCAAGTGCAACCAATGCACGAAATACAAATCAGGTGCAACCAATGCATGAAATACAAATCAGGTGCAACCAATGCACGAAATACAAATCTGGTGCAACAAATGCACGAAATACAAATATGGTGCAACAAATGCACAGAAACTCATCAATAACTCAAATGCGTATAAAAATCAACACCGAGTGTACCAAGGTGTATAAAATCATAAATGTATGCAACTGCGTGCATAAAATACATCCCAATGTACTGCAAGCACATATAAGCTATACCGAGTGCAAAATCAAGTCAAGTGCTTGTGAAATCAAAATAAACAGTATCGCATCCATGAAACTATAATTACGTGCTACGAAGGCACAAATCGATACCAAGTGCAATAAATATGCACAAATCATAAACCAATATAGCGGTGTAGAAAACATAATCAAGTGCAGTAACTATACACAAAAATGTAAATATCCAGTAGGTGCAACTATGGCGCACAAAAAACATAAATCACGAAACCCGATCATCGAAACTCAAGTACAAGCGATAAAAGTGTAATACTGAGATCACGAAACACAAATCGCAATAAATGACACTGAGGTACACCTCCTACAATGTCGAAAAATATGACGATGCGCCCAAAGCTGGCAGAGCAAGATCATCTACTTGCCTTCTGCTCACGGTTTGGAATTTCCGGTCTCTTGGTTCCATGTTCTTCTCCGGATTACCAATCTCGCAATCCTTCTGCTCGTCGTCTCGGTCAGGTGTACTAACAGAACAGTCCAGCTCTAGAACTCATCTGATCACCGTTTGGCCAATCAACATGATCACTCGCAACGGCATAATACTGACGGCGGCATCTGGCCCTCTGAATATGCACGCTATTACTGAACCTGGGTGCAAATCTCTATCGTTGCGGTGTCCTGGAAAGAACCTGCTCACGGCTTCTTCCGATCTCACCTATGCCGAACTATATGAAGGTTGTCACCCTTTCTTAACTCTTTTCTCATAACCGGACAGCTGTGTCCTCAGCACGAATTTCCTATGAAATTTGGCTGTATCTAACGCCTCTGCACACATATCAATCCTCTGGCATTAACGTAGAGTAACAACCGCTCGCTAACATCTCGCACGAATCTCTTGTTCCACTCGTCTCTATTATCGTCCACTTCGACATATTGCAATTCATTCTCGGCTATGGTCAATCTGAAGTCTCTCACACGGACTCGAAATTACGAACTCGGTACCTTCATCACTCTGTAGAAGATATCTAGCCGAACACATCCTCGGAAACTCGTCCAAATCATCATAGGAATATACTTTATTCGCCCGTTCTCGATCAACTCATAATGCATCAGGGTGAGGTCCTTCTATCTGAACCCGGTCAACTTACCGATCTCACATCGAAGCATCTGACGAACAACGTCCTCTCTTGCTCGAATTATTCTAGATCTGAGTAAGATCTTTCAACTGGAATTCTTTGACTCAACTGAGCCTGCATCGGCACATCAAATCTGGCAAATCATATCCGTCGCTCAACTCGAGATAGACTAGCTACCTCCTGTCACATCTCTGCCCGAAAGCTCCAGCGGTTTCAGCTCATAAGCTCTGGAAACAACATCCCATCAATCTCAGCAACAGCTTGTTCATCTGTCTGCACAATAGACAACATCACGATCTCTGAGGTAAGCTGTACATCAACAGTCCTCTTAATCCGGCAGCCTCTATCAATGGCTCGATCATCCGGTGCAAAACCGAACACTCGCCTCAAACGAGAGGTCACAATATAACTCTATACCTACACGTCCCTATATCACCAGAAAATAACAATAGTCAGTCCTCGTCCATGACGAGCTCGCCCTGACCGCAATACTAGCAGCAGCTCAATCTGCGCTCAAATCATGGTGACAGGAACCTCAAGCAGGTATCGAAGAAGATAAATCACATAAACGAAAGAAATCATCATATCCCAAATGGATATATGATCATAGGAATGAATAGTATCAAAGATATCAAGATATGTACATCTTAAGGTTTCTTAGTGGAGTATCGTATCGTAAATATGCCGCGGAACATACGTACGGTACGTTACTCTACTCAAGCTACCTACTCTATTAATCAAGGTCAACCTATGAAACGAAAGTTCGGGTCTAATACCCCCCTCCCGTTAAGTCTAAGTTCCGTAAGGTCAAGCCTAGGTTCTGAAATATATACGCCCTAAACTCCGCATAGTCAAACATAGACTTGAACCAAGGTTAAACCTAATGCTCTGATACCAACTTTTTCATGACCCGTAATTTAGCACGTGACCAGCACTTAAATTACGCAACGTCTAAAGTCGTGACATAAATCAAGTAAGCAGAAGCCCAGAAAATCTAAACCTTTTTGCGGAAAATAGTTTGGGTGCGGTTTTGAAATAAAGGTATAATGAATCAAGTTTTGTCTTTAAAGATTTGGGCAGTACCACCCTTGTATATTTTGATCCAAAAACATATATACAACAATATATAGGCATCACCAAGCGGGAGCTAGCTCTTCGCCAACTGGCGGAATCACAACCATGCAATAATATATAGACGACGCCCAACGGTGAAGAATCAACCCAAAAAGAACAATAAACGACCAAGACATCAAAACTCAAAAAGCGAACATAAACCCATCGCTCTAAGTCTCGCACAATATCCAAGTCTGACTAGCTCTACCAATAAACAATTCTAGTCTCTAATTTGATTTGATATGATCTGATCTGATATGATGTGATGTGATGGAGTTTATCTAGATACAATAGAGTAAAACAGTACGATAGTGGGCACGATCCAACATGTATCCCACCTACAAAAGCAAAGCACCCTGGAAGAAGCTGTGTGCCAGCGAAACCTCAACCGATCCCAAGCGGTCAAACTTGCAAGAACTGTGGCACAACGAGGGTGAGTTGCCAACTCGTGAGTAGAAAATATCAGCAAGTAGAAATCGAATAAAACAATGATTTCCTAGGTCACTATATCCTGAAGGTAATACTATGATATCTACGGTGACCACATATGCATATATGTCAACAATCTATCAATGAAATGACATATATAAATGAACATCAGACATCATATGCCTGTATGCATGTAGATATCATCCACGTGTCCATCAATGACAAAACAATATCATGGAACCTGAGTATCCAACACCAACACTAGAAACATCATGAAAACATATGCATGTATATATATATGAGGATATCAACCACGTGTGTCCATCAACGACACAACTAATTCATGGAATCTAAGTGTCCAACACCGACACTCGAAATATCATGAAAACCCGTGTCCAACATCGACACATAAACCCTCATATCTCGGGCTCCATCAGTCCGGATCGGCCTAAGGGCTCCGTCTGTCCGGATCGGCCCTCGGACTCCGGTAGTATGGATCGGCCTATATCCATCTCTCGACACCGGTCGGTATCCTCTGGATAACCTCCAGGTTTAACCAATCACCGGTAGGTAGTAATCCCTCTGCTAGGCTCATCATCTACTGCACGGCATCCCTTTCTTGCCCCGGGATACCATACCGGGTCCACCATGAACCCGCAAACGGATCATCCAGCTCATCGAATCGGGTTTCTATCACACGTCTCAGAACCGAGAAAATGCATGGTGGACGCACTGTAATATCATATCAAGAGAAACCAGGGTTTTTTAAAACAATATATAATTTCCTTTGAAATATAACCACGGTTCTCAAATCCAGAATCTCATGAAAACAGCATCTCAATGCGTATAGTCATAAAGTATGATGTATGCAATATAGAGTAGTAATATGAGCATATCAGGTATATCATGCAAGCATAACACCATAAGGTACGACGTATGCAACATAGAGTAGTAATATGAGCATATCGTGTATATCATGCAAGCATATCAAGTGATAATACTGAACAATGAATGTACTTTTACTTTTAAGATTTATATCATGGTGTGGCAGTTCTCCTGTATAAATGGAACGACAATTCTACTATATAAGTGGTATGGTAATTCTACTGTGTCAGTGACATGGCAGTTACCGATGAAGAATGTGTGTGAGCAGGCAAATCTGTGTATGTGTAACATGCGCATCAACAGTAATTGTGCAGGTGTACTAGCAAATGATATCATATAGCATTAAATACCGGCACGTGGTATGTACATCACGAATGGTAATATCCTACACAACATGAATAATAAATGGGTGTATCTATCTACACAAGAATCATACGGTCACTTTTAAACGATACACATCGTCGCTTTGAAAATAGGTATGGTTCAGGTGGCAATCTCTATATCGGCGATCCCGCCTCATAACATCCGATATGACAATAATCCTCGATCATCATCGTCAAATCACTCACGCGGATCAATCATCCGGTACATCTCATCACGTACGGTAATCTATCGTACGGGATCATCAAACAGAATAAGGAATCTATCGACCTGTACAGTAATGAGGGTACGGATCTAAAGTCTCGTACGACATATCACTCATTATACTTATAGGTATATATATACACATATATCTCAAATCACATTTGTATAAATATCATATCTTATCAAATCCACAACACCTCTATCTCTCTTGTCGTGTTTATCGATCTCGAACTCATATTTTATCATTTTCAACCCATACTTGTCATCTTTCAATTCGTACCTATCATGATTCACTTCTCATTTCATATTCTCAAGCCAATATATAATTATTAGTGTCAACTTTAATCATATCATATCTTACTAAATCCTATAATAAGGTTGTCTTAAGCTCGTAGCATATCCTTTATCAAAAATATAATTTAAAACACAACTTCCATATCAATGGTCGCGGGGGTGCTATACGCCATCCACCCGACTTCCCCCGTAGATATAAATCTACTCGCCTTTAAACTCCTCGCTTAGCCGAAGTCGATGTTCTTCGTCGTCTCTAAAGTCCACACGAAGTACCTACAATTCAACACACAATCGCAATGCAATTAAAACCAATCCGAAACCCGATACGGCACACGGTTCGCTCATAGGTTAAAACCTATAGCTTCACATGCAAAATCCACCAAATAACCCTCGTCCGTTGACGTATAAACGTCCAACGATGGAACCCAAACTCAAATACAAAACCCACGTTTTAGAAATCGAAAAACGAAATACAGCAACTAAGGAAATCTATCCCAGGTTTTACCCTAGGTCAAACTAGCAAATTTTGCATATCAGGTTGCTCTAGATATGGGATAAGGGAGCCACAGACCAAAAATCAACACAGTTCGCCTCGACTTGGCCGCAAATTGCAGCCAAATCCAATAAATCTGCGGCCCGGATAAAAGGGAATGGGCTCGGGTTTCTAGGGTAGGTTCCTGGTTGCCTGAATGTCTTTCTGTATTCGCTAAATATTTTTCAAGTCCTCCGGGTCAAAGCAAATCTCAGTATCCTATCACAAATCCCACAAAATACGATATCGGCCAATTTCAGAGTTCGTATTTTGGGTTTAAGTCTCGGTTCATGGCCAGAAAATCATCTCTAAAGTCTTGTAAACACTCACTGTACCTCAATTGGTCACTTAACAACAACTTGTAATTTTCCAAGGTCGCAAACCTATTTAACTCAAATTCTAAACTAAAATACGATATTTAACACAATTATTAATCTAAAGTGAAGGGATTGCCTCATTTTCCACTTAGGAAATTTCTAGAATTACCCAAAGTCTTCAAAATCCAAACTTGAACGGTTCAAAGGGTTTAGAATGGGTGTGTGCATGTTTTATATGAAGGGGGTATGAGGTTTTAAGAATAGATTGAGATGATGCATTGGGGTAGTGAGGGTTGAAAGAGATGAAGAAAACAATGGAGGAGAAAAGGATTGGGGCAGCCAAGTATAACCATCTCTCTCTCTCTCTCTCTCTTAGCCTCACTCTCTTTCCCAGATATCTTTCCCTACACTCACTCTCCTAACAAAATATCTATTTCACTCATTCTCTTTTGTTTCTTTCTCATTTTCATTTCACACTCAAACCCTTTATTCTTTTGCTTTTCTTTTCCTTTCTCATTCTCTTTCTCACACTTCACAAATACAAACACAAACACATGCACATGACATGGTGCACAAGTCACGGACAAATGTAAAAACACGGATTTTACCAAAATCCGATAAATATCATTAAAATAAATGAATTATTTTAATTTCCGATAAATTTCTAAATATTGGTATATACTTATACCCGTTTACGAAAAATCCTTATTTGCAAATCGAATAGTTTTCGCGAAATATATTATTTTAATATTAAATGTCCAATAAATAATATTTTATATTTTCTGAAATGTTACATATTTAGTGTTTGATCTGAAAGAGGTCCTCTGCTCTTTGACTTTGAACATTCTTATGCGTAAAACTCGGTTTAAGCCCACACATGAAATTTTAATGTAGTGAGACTCTATCCAAAAACCTCAAGCCTTATGGAAGTTTATCCTATCTTATATTTCACACTCATATGCATTCCACGATTTTCCTGATTTGAGATTAAATGTCACATGCTCAATACTCCCCCTCATGTGCAATGTGCAGCGGGGACTTCATGTGCAATGAGAGCTCAAACCTTATGTGCAACACGGACAAACAAACACCCATGTGTACATGAATATGCATGTAAAACTTGGTTTGGGCCCATGTGTACATGAGTATACATGGGCTTTTAATAAGTGAGACTCCATCCAAAAGACTCAAGGCTTATGAAGATTTATCTCATCTTATATTTTATACACATATGCATCCCACAATTTTCCTAATTTTGGATTAAATATTATCCACATTCTCAACATTATGTATATAGTCTTCCAGGAATACAGTTATATCTTTGAAAAGCATGGTAACTTTTCTATATTATTCGAACGTGGCTATAAAGTATCAACCATTTGCACGTTCAAGCCTACGATCTTGAGCACATTCTGCTTACTAAAGCCGATAATATTTGGCAAGAATTCCTTTGCTTCAATCAAAGAGTTTTGCTCCTAATCTTATTTCTTAGCATTATGACCAGACGAAAACATCGAAGACCTATCGGCCATTGTTGCAAAATTGGAAGACAAAATAGAAGGCCGAAAGAGAAAAACAGAAGGACGTGTCCCGGAGTTCAGTTGGGGTGGGGCCCACCTTCGAGACCGGGCAACACGACCACGGTCCCATTTTTACCGTAAACAAATACCACTTCAACATTGCATTTTTTATATAGCACAAGCATGTTACCAAGTACTTTGAAGAGCATAAGGTTTATTCACCATGAGTTTTGAATCTTTATGTACTTTGTAATTCTTCTAGTATCACATTTTTTGCGGTACATACCGCTTCGGTGTTTCCCTAACTTGTCATCTCATTTACCATTTTTCTAAGTTGTACTTTGTAACTGATCTAATTTTACATATTTAATGAAATATATAATTCATTATTAAAATAACGAGCTATGAACAATATAACTATAGCTAAAACGGTAGCATTAAAATGACAGCCCTGATATATAAGAACAATAGAATCGTTGCACATCATAATTAAGTTACTGCAGATTGGCTCATATATCATGAAACCAATAAAACCAGCATGAACTTTGCCGCCACAGCACCCCAAAAGGTGAAATATTATGAAAGGCAGGGGTTTAAGAATCGAACAAAAAAACAAGAGGAAATAAACTAAATGGAAAATTAAAAAATGATGAGGAAATCAATTTGATAGCCCGCACTCTGTGAAGGCTTCAACACTCCAAGCTTTATTAGAACCTTCCTCTAGTCCTGATTCAATTTGGATTCCAAGTTGACCTTAGAAAATTCCAAGGGAAAAGAAGCATGCCAAGTGTTTAGTTTGGATATAGTTTGTGTATATCTTGAGCTCTTCCATAATGCACAAGGTATAATCGCCTTATGTCAAAAACTTGTTATATATATATATAAAGAGAGAGAGAGTAATAGAGGAAAGATCATAGGAGGGAATTTCCTCTTATGGCGTCGAAAAAATACATCCTCCCTCATTTTTTCCGATGTTCGGCACCCATCATCTTCATCGTTGTCATCTAAGATGTGGGTACACCAAATTTCATGTGATTCTACAACTTTTTCACCATTGATCATATATATATGAGAATAATGGAGGAAAGAGGCCATATGAGTGGATTTCCTTCTATGGTGTCGAAAAAATACAACCTCTACCATATTTTCCGACGATCGGCATCCATCAGCATCATCATTCATCTAATATCTGCATACACCAAATTTAATGTGATTCCATCACTTTTGCACCATTGAATTAGAAATGTAAGAAGTTATTGTTGGTAAACCATTAATTTTGCACCAACTAAATCGACGGTGAAAAAATGGTATAATCATATGAAATTTGGGGTATCCACATCTTAAATGATAAAGATGAAGGTGATGTATGCCCATCATCGAAAAAAATCTTGGAGGGTATATTTTTCCGATGCCATAAGAGAAAATTTCCTCTCAGGGCACCTTTCCTGCATTAACACATCTCTCTCTCTCTCTCTCTCTCTATATATATATATATATATTACTGATCCGTTAGGACGGCTGGACGACTTCACGTTCTTAAATTCACGAATCTAATAACATCCCTTAGATCTATCTTTTGTTTTCAACGGATTCGATTAATGGATCAACTTTGTTGTTTAATAGATTAATTAATTTGATTTAATCGGAGCGTTGAAAGCAAATGGTAGATTTAACGGTTGCTATTCAGATTCGTGAATTTAAAAACATTAACTCATGCTCTCTGTATATATGTTAGTGGCTGCAATCAACATTAATTTGGTTTAGATTAACTGTATCTGCCCTCTTCCAAAAGAAAGAAAGTCAAATACAACTCCTAACTAACAAAGAGAAGCTAAATTAAGTCTTCATTTTATATTAACACCAATTACAACCATTTGCTCGAATGAAGGGATCAAATGGGACTAAAATATCTACTTCTCTCCATTAATGGTCAACATGAGAAAGAGAATGGTAGGGTTTCTATATTAGAACTCTGACCAATAAGTTTGTGTTATCATAAATTACTAAACTATTACAGAATTATCATTTGAAACCGTCAATACCAATTGAGGAACATCTGCTTTCTAGATTGGTAGAATCACCATTCCGATCTAACTTTAATCAGAACACTGAACCAAACATCCTCGACTATTAAAAAAGATTTCATAGGTTTGTCACATGGCTGGTATCCAACCAAGGTTTTTCTTTGCGCAAAGACGTAGCTCATCACCATTTACAAAAAAGCATAAATATCTGCATGGTCTCCTTGCTGTTACAAACTCTCCCCCATGCAATCAAATTATTAATACACTTTGCCTTCCATGATAGAAAATTCCTTCTAAATTCATCCATTTTGGTGCTTTGCAAGTGAATAGAAGATTTGAAGGCTAAGCTTGGTACATGGAATGGAAAATTATCAGGAATCCTCGCATTTCCGGAAATGGAATGACGGACATCAAAATTTAAGAAACCTTGCATTAACGTGCTTGGTATATTTTAATCATTCCCGGTAATAAATGTATGTGCAACCGTCGAACGGAGAAGGGCCGGTGTATGGCGATGAGGCTAGCGACGTACGGCCGATCGGTGGATCGACGATGGACGACCTATGGATGGCATGCCGGCGAGCAACCGGCAATGGGCAGCGAGGCTGGCCGGCGAGGAACTACGGCCAGCCAAAAGGCGGCAAAAGTCCGATTGATGGCGGACCGGCCGGTGAACGGTCGATGATGACCGGTGGCAAATGAATGCTGGCAGCGAATAACAGGTGGCCGGCCGGTGGGGAACGTCCAATCGTTGGCCGGCCGGCCGGGGAACGATGGTGATGACCAGAGGCCGGCCGGCAGCGAACGGCCGATCGGCGACGGGCCGACCAGCGGACGACGGATGATGGGCGGCAGGGCCGGAAGGTCGATGGGTGGCGAGAAAGGCCGGCAGCGGATGATCATGTCTCATTTCATGTTCGGCGGAAATATTTAGTGGTAATTTAGGATAAACACATGTTTTTAAGGAATATGATTACAATGAAATGAGTCGTTTGATTATCATGGCAATGCTATATTCTCGGAAATATCTTTTACGCTTCAACAAGTATAATAATATTTCATGGTAGTCTCAGATTACCACCTAGATTATCTCCTAACAAGCGCACCAGAAGAGCATTGAGGCATCACTTTAATCATCGTCATATATAAGATACACAACGACCTTAGTCGTATGTACCAAGTAAAATAAAAAGTAATCCGCAATCATGCAGTTATAAAATATTTACTACAATGTACTTTCGAATCGCCAAGCGTTAGAAACTTAGAATGGTGCTCCTTTAGAGTTGATGCCGAGTCAAGTAACACAACCGAGTTTAAAATCAAAGTAAAATTTCTTAGAATACATGAAAATCAAAATTAATTTATACCAGGCATATGACAGTTTAACCATAGAGAACTATAGTCTATTGGACATATGTTTATGAGATTGATTATTTGATGAAAATGATAAATTGCAAATTAGAAACCTCAAATTCATACAAGGAAACAAACTTGGGCCTTTTCATGATCCGTTCAATATAGTTGATATCGTTTTGTATATGGGCCTAGAATCTAAAATAAAGGGCTACAAACAACAAAAGCCTAATATTTGTGATAGAAGTCAAATGCCCAACATTATAATCATTATTGGACTCCATTTGTATAAAAACTTGTTGTTTTTCTATCTAACCTTACATGAATTCATAAATGTCAAAGAAAGCCCAACAATTTTAAGTCTAATATACCCCTACTTTTTGCCTAAAAACCCATTATAACTTTTAAAATCTGCACTTCAAGACCTTAATTTCGACTAGATATTCTATTTCCTTTTGTCGTCTAATTTATTTTGAAAAAAGTATCAAGTATCAATGTCGGTGAAAAATGGCGAAACCGGATTTTTCAAATAAAATGTTGAGCCAGTAGGTATGGCAAATTAGCAATAGCCAAGAGTAAAGAAGCTTATCATGCAATTTAGGCTAATAATATTTGGATTTGCTTATGGTGTCAGCTAATCTAATCTCATTCTACTATATTTTAACACCATGCTTTATATAATTAATACAAGTTAGTTAAGCAAAATATTCCATCTAATGAGTGCTCTTCTGGCATTGGACAATCAAATGGAATCCTATGTTCGAACTCCCAGCTGAAACCGGTCACATTATTATAAATTTATTTTTTTGGGCTGAAAATTTGTGATCCCATTGGTTGATCCATGAGGAATTATAAGTACTAATTAAATTGATTGAATTTTAATATCATAAGAATCTTTGGATCAATAGACTAAATTAGTTGATAGATTTGTTTTTCATTAAAAAGTAACCGCATCAAGGATAAAAAATATTAAAAGGTCAAAAAAACATCCAAATCATGTCACATGAGATGTGCTAATTTCTTAGAGAAGCGGCGTAACATTGTCTTTATTATAAACACTTTTTTGGAAATCGGCTGTATGAACCATTTTCTTTCATTTAAGTGCCGGTCTCCTATTTAATCAAATCAATATTAAGTTAGATATATGAAATAATGATAACCTGATGATTTAATTAATGTTATAATGTACTATTTAATTATGAAGATATAGAGCATACAAAAACAAGGAAACATAATAACATGGTAAAGAGAAATACATAACTCAAATTTGACCTAATACATAATTTATAGATCTACCTAAACGAGGCAATCTAATAAGCAATAATACGAAACTATCTCCGATTCTCGTTTTTTCATTAGGATCGAACCGGGGACCTCTTATGTTGGGAAGTCTCATGTTTGGAAGGAAAACACCGCATGGTCTATGGCTAATCGGTATCAAATCTCATTCTTTACATTCATTACATGCACAATGCTATCATGAATGAAGATATAAATTAAACTTTATGGCGACCCAATACGTGCATGCATATGTGCATGCTATATCATGTGTGTATCTAACCTTATTAAATTGCATAAAAATTATAGATATCACCAAAGCAAAGCATGCGCTCTGCTGACCTCTCTAAGTTTCCGTGCCAAACTCAATGTCTCAAATGTTTGTGCCCTCCTCATATGAATTGACCATATCCATAGGATTGCACCAATCAACAAAAAATGAATACAAAACCCCCTTTCAACTTCATTTGTTTTGGAACCTTGCTTCACTTCCAATCTCCATCTTTGAAAGTGTAAGCTTTTTGATTGAGTTCCACACACTTTAAGACACGAATCTACATGTAGATTTTGATGATTTTTTTTCTTCTTTTTTTTTTTTTTGCAAAATGAAATGGAGATGGGGTCCATTATGGCTTTGTGAGGAGTGAGTCCAAGAGCAAAGGCTCCAAAAAAGCCATGGGGGTTGAGTAATGGAGTCCTATTAATTGGGACTTCTTGATGCATCTTAATGCTTCTGTTTGGGTATTGTTTGTTCAATTGTCTCCACTATGTTATGTCACCCATCTATTGATTAAGGGCTAGTTAAGTAACTAATTAAGGAGGGGTTAGGCATTATACATTTGTTAGGGGCATCCCTTGTTTAGGGGGATTTGGCTTGATTTAGGGGGGGAGTCGTGGAAGGTGTTGAAATGTGTGCTCATAATGAGGTTGGAAAGGTCTTCTTCTCCCGAAATTATTCTGGTAGATCAGATGCAATGCATCCAGACAAAAAAAGAAAGAAAGAAAGAGCTTCACCTTTTCAGGCATCATTCAGGACGGCTTCTAGGACTAGGATTCTCGATCACATACGGAGTTTTTTGCTGATCGAATTGAAATGCCAATTGGTATAAATGGTTGATGGAAATGCAAACTAGGAATTGCACGCGGTCTCAATTCCACACCTTCTATCACTCACCAGCCAATACATGAAAGCTATCATAATGATATCTACAACTACTATCCAGGCAATTAATAAGTCTTTTGATCGAGTGACCCGGGTCCTTATACCAGTTCGGATATCATGCCGATATTACATATTTCATGAATATTATCCGATTTGCCCTTCAATTATGAATTTGATATTATAGGAAGCTAGGCATAGGATCATAGAATTTGGTGAAATTGGCATGAGAGGTAGCAAGTGGGAAATAATATAAAGAACAAGATGGACCAAGGAGAAAATTTTGTGAGAAACCAAACAAAGGGACCAAGCCAAAACCACTTTCCAAAAGTGGGCATGTATGTGGCCAAGTGATGAGCCCCTGTGTAGGATATGGAACAAATTAAGTACGGGACCATGGATTTTTAATTTTTTTCCCTTAGAAGAAGGTAGCATGTGTGCCCTAGTGGTATTAAATCAAAGTGCAACATGCATGCATGCATTCATGATGAGAGCTCTGACTCAGGACTGTCCAGGGTGTAGGCATGATGGAAGTTTGCTAGCTACTTAGATCATGGTGGGATTTATGGGTGGCAAAGTCGTAATAATTTGATGTGGTTAAGATGAAATATTACCTTTAAATGATTCAAACTCTCATGATGCTTGCATCCTATATATGTTAGTGTGTGTGCGCGCTCACACACTGATCGATGTTGAACTATTTGTTTCCTTTTAATTTTAATTTTAATTTTATTTTTTTGTGGGGAGGGGTAAAATTAGAACAATCTTTAAAAGTAATACTCATAGTAGCTATCGTTATGTGGCTGTCGAGCATGAGAAAAAACTGTAAGATTCTCTCGTAATATATTAATATTCATAAGACGTTTACAAGCGAAACAAATGTGTTCTCTTCATGATTTTAAAAAGTTTTTCTCCTTAGCATTATATGCAACTTTTTTTCGTTTTCGTGTGGTAATAAAACCGTTTTCATAATGAAAAGGTTACTAGACATTTGATCAAGGTGTCATATTTTTGTTCGCTAGAATCCTTTTGCCGTTAAAATTATGGTAAATTGCACATAACCTTTATTTATCTCTCTCTCTCTCTCTCTCTCTATATATATATATATATATATATATATATATATATATATATATATATATCGGATTGAGCACTTACACCGTATTAACTATCATGCTAGGCATCTATGGTTGAGTAACATTTTTCTGATTTCCATTCTACCGATTTCTTCTCATATCATCAAGCATAAAGAATCCATAATTAACCATAACTCAAAGAATCAAATAGAAAGAAGAATCCCAGCAAAAGCATATCTAATGAAGACAACACAACAATAAAATATAAAATGTTAGTCTTGAATCCCCCCCCGCCCCCCAATAATTATTGAAAAGAAGATGCCAAACATCATCATGCATTTTTGTAAGAAGAAGAGAAGAAATTGTAAGAATATAAAAAGCTTTTTAAAAATAAAAAAAAATTCGTGACCATCACAGAAAATTTGGAGTTATGACAAAGCATGAGAAAAGATCATTAAGCTTATAGATTATGGTTAAAAATAGAATGTTTAGGATTACATGGGAAAAGAAAGAGAGGAAATGGGGATTAGAAAATTTTCTTTTTCTGGGGATATAAGTGTTTATTATGATAGTATAGAAGGTAGAAGTGCTTACTGCCATGTAGATATAAAAACTTTGATTCAACTAATCCGAAACAAACTAGGGAAAATGAAGATATGAAATTTTTTTTTGTGTAAGGTGGCTATGATTGGAATTGAAAATTGATATCAATTCAAAAAGAGTAGCGGGATTTCATGCTTGACATGGCATTCTAGGTTAATTTTACTTAAATCTTCCTTCCGTTGCACACAACTCCGAAGTTATAATGAGGGTCCCCATGTCCAAGGCCTTTTTCGGATGCGAGTCATGTTTCATTTTTGGAAATGCGACCTCTCATTTTGGAAAGAAAATTCTGATCGCATGAACTATGTCCAATTGATGTCTTTAGCCACCTTTGTACCTTCAACAAAACGGTCTAAAGTTAGCGGACTCTAATCACCCAAGATTTTAGGATGAATAAGAAAATATTCAATTGCAAACTAGCTAACTAATTACAATTAGATCAAGAGAAGGCTGCTCATATTATTTTAATCTTGCTTAGATTAGAGTGTTTTGTTCCTGATCAAATTAGGGAAGTACTTAGAAAACAGAAACCATGTGAGGGAGCGCAATTCAATTTGGATGCCCAAAGATGGAATTAATTTGATTTCTGTATCATATTCACATGTGAGGAGATTTGAAGTGTTGGTGGATGTGCTTGATCTCACTTGTCCCTCTCTCTTATAGCTACACATGATAATTAACATATATTTGCTAGCTAGTTTGTAATTAAATAATTGCTTCAAGCACTGTTTTGCAACTAAATAATAGCATCAAGTAATGTTGGAAATTTTAATAAAATACATTTCTTATAATTTTTTTTAACATGGTAATATAAAGTTTTTGGTCATGGCTTTATTGACCATTTGACCATCATTATTGGAGGTCATTAAGCATGGTAATTAAGAGCATTTAAAACCAAGGGCTTTGATGGGCCATCATTATTGATTTTGTGTTAGTATACATTTAATCCATTTTTTCATGGTTAATAAGTTATATTTTAGTATTAATGCTCTCATGACTTTTCTCTCGCATGTTACTACCATTGGCTATTATATATAGCTCTATTTTTATATTAATAAGGACGAACAAATTTTTTATAGAATTGATTCATAATTACGGGTAGAGAAAAGGTGTGGCAGAGCTCTTGCTCTTTGTTCTATGCTGCTTTGAAGGCGAAACGGTGATTTTCGTTGGTTTTTATATCGTGGGGGCAACATGTCGAGCCTCGCTACATCGGTGGAGAACCACTAGTTTCTCACTGCGGTGACACGAATTGCTTTAAAGAAAGCGAGATAGACGTGGCTCACTCAACGGCTTCACCAACCAATTCATATTTATTTTTACTTTATTTCATTATATAAATTTTTATTGTATTATACATAATTTGATTTAACTTTGGTTCCATTGTATGCCACCTAAAAACAACAAATTTTTAGCTCATTGACGGGGTTGATGCATGAACAAGATGTTTAGCTCCAAAGATACCCGCTTTGAAAAAGGGAAAGAAAAAAGTATAATTATTACTTGTATCTATAAAATTAGTTTTGTTATATAACTTTTTATTGCAACAAAGTACTTATCGTATTAATGATATCTTGAAGGTCTGAAATCAAAGAAGCGCAAAATAAACAATATTTGGAGCAGATTTAAGTAGAAAAGGGAGCGATGATTAAGAGAATCTCATCGCATGAAAATTAAAACGGCTTGTTAAGATATGACCTATCGGTCAATTTTTTTAGTATTACTCAATTGAAGCCTAAAAAAGTATGACATGAATTTCCCTCATCCTAATTAGAAAAATGAACAATAAACCGTCTAAGATATCCTATTCGAAAATTATGCATTTCATGTATGTGAAAATTAGGATCTCTCTCTAAATGTAGCATTTGAATATTTGTTTTTTTAATCAAGCCTACGGTATCGAAACATTAGTTGTGAATATGATGCCTTAAACAACCGAAACATTAGTTATGAATATGATTCCTTAAACAACTGTGGTAGGGAGTGTTATATGATGGTAGGCAAATTTGGTGCTAATTATTAGACAAATTTGTTGTGTTTAATCTATACTTCGTATGACTTTCAAAGAGGGAAATGCTAGGTTATTTTTGTTCATTAAATTTGGGTTGGGTGATTGTAAAGTTCAATTGAACTTTAATTTGGGAATTTGGAAAATTAAATATCTTTTTGTACTCATTAAATGAGTAAAATTTTCATGTCATCTTCTCTTTAATAAAGCTAAAATTGAGTACGGTGATTGATGTGTTAATTTTATTGAAAAAGAAAAGAAAATATTTTTGCCAGAAAAATATTTGATAAATAAATCATGAGTTTTCTTTTTCTTTTATGAGTTGAAAAAAAAATAAAGTTGTTGATTTTATTTTTATTCATAGTTTTGAGATGCATATTTGGATTTTAAATATGAATCTTAAAATCCATTTCACTTTGTTACTTTATGAAACGTGACACATTTCTTGCATGACAAAATGTTTAAAAATACATCTAAGTATTTATAGAGATGAGGAGTTATTAAATATAACTTGTTGAAAACGATTTCAATTTGAGTTGGAAGTTCATAATTTTTTAGGGGTTTCTTAAATTTGCTCATATATATTTATATGTTTCAAAATAAAAAGTGATTATTTTTTAAAGTTCGAATGTTTTTGTTTGATTAAAAGAAAAATATTATGATGAAAAAGATTTGAACTTGATTATTAGAATTAGAAGCTGATGCTCATATGTGTGTTTTTATTGACTATAACGATGGGTGGATAATCATGACTATAAATTTTGAATGCTCATGTTAAGAATATTTTGGTATCTATATTATAATTATAGAGTCAAATGAGATATAATTTGTATGTTTCAAATCTTAAAACTAGTGGGGGTTTTCTGCAAACCAAATTTTCATCGTTGATAAATTGATGAATTTATCAAGAAATATTTTGGTCGGTTTTTTGCAGATTATTTTGCCAAAATTTGTTGTCATTTTGGTGGCATTTATTTGACACTGACAATATAATGCATTTATATTGGATGAAAATTCTATATGTCGAGAATCGGGAAACTACATATTGTTGCTATGTCCTTGTGAAGGCGTAACGCATTATTTATCTTCAGCAAGTAAAATGCTAGTTGAATATGTTGTATGATCATCCAAAATTGTAAAATTTTTGTTTGACCCAATTTAATGCATTATGTAATAGCATTGCTATAATTAATAGCGTGCAAAACCATATATAGCGTTATGAGCTCATACTCATTGATTTAAAATACGTGTTGTTCATGTAAGATCAAATGATAATTTTGCATATTTGAGATTAAAGATAGCTATATAATGGTTTGGATAATATCGAGGGGATTGGACTTAGGCCCAATAATAATATATTGCTACGAGGATACCCAATCCGGAGACTAGAGATTCTGAGAACTGGGTTCAATAGGAAAAATGAATCATAGAATAAGTTGGAGTTGGAATGCACCAATTTCAAGTTTACACTCGCAATCCATCCCTATGGTGTAGGTGCATCTATCCTGCAACAAATAGATGGTTGCATTTATCTTTTAATAAAATATGTGTCTTTTATAAGCGGAATGCAAATGTTACAGGAGCACTCTTGAAAGATTTCGTCTATATGAGTCTGAGAGTGGGTTCGCTCTCTAAAGAGAATATGAGCTTATTCTCGGAAACAACTCATGAAAATCAGGAGCAAGCATAAGGCCGGTCGAAACGTGCTGGCTTAAGGGATTAGACACCGGGAATATTATGTGCACGACACAACGTTTCATTTCCTATTAGCGGTCAAGTTCAAGATCAAGTCCACTAGACTCTAGAGTGAAAGTTGCTGACGTGCTAAGTAAAAGGATCAATGCATGACACACCTTCATGGTGCATAGTAGTTCATCTCCACACACCGTTATGTTTTTTTAAGCATATAACGATTTATTATTTGTTTTTATTTTATTAAATAGGTGGGTGATAGCAAAAAAATAATTATAATAGAGTTTGGTGAAGTAATAATTTGCAATGAATCTCCTGCAACATCAAAATCATAAGCTATGTTCAACTACAAAATAAATAAGTTGAATGTCATCATTATCAAAAAATCCAAAACTTGTTAAAAATCTTTGAATTTCTTCTGCTCCACGAAAATACCGACTTACATTAAAGCCGGAACTGTGTGAATCACGTGTTGCTTAGAACTTAGAGTGAAGCTCTTCAATTTTTCTTGCACCTGAATCAAATGTTTATGTTTTGTTTTGGTCCCCAGCAACATACTTACCATGCATTGCGCCTTGATTTTATACCTGGCTCGTTACTGCTTCTATTGACTTTATTTCGAGTTAGGCAATATTATCTCTGACTTATAACTGTATGTTTACATTATTGAAATAGCAAGTAACTATGTCTTTCATCTCATTATACAGTCAAACTTTGCATTTTAAATTGACAAGGTGAACAATATTTCCATGGGAAATGGTCCTGCTCTTAGATTTTTGGATAAAATTAAAATATGGAGAAAACAAGTTGGTTTAATTAAGGGGTTGAGGTGGACGCAAAAATCAATTTTGTTTAAATGAAAAATCTTTAAGAGGGACAAGACTTTTGTGTACACTGCCAAACGCATTTTCCCTCTTCCTAATATTCTTTCGGCAATAATATACTTTTAAGATGAAAAGAATACATTACCGAGACAAGGTATAAAGAGCATAATTTTAATTGGGCTAAAACAAAGCGAAGGAAACATTGCTGAGGGAGATATCGTTTGGCAATAGTCGCATTAGCAACAAAAGAAACAGCGAGGGACAACACTGCCGAGGGATATATCTCTTTGCAATGTTTCCCTCGCTGTTTCTTTTGTTGCTAATGCAACTAATGCCATGAGAAATACCCCTCGTTAATGTTTCTCTTGCTATGTTTTGGCTCAATTAATACGCTTCTTATACGTACCCGGTAAAGCAATTTTTCCACTTTAGAAATAGATTATTGCTAAATAAAATTTGGCAAAAGAGAAAATTCGCTTGGCTGTATACACATTGCTGGTGAAAATTTGTCCCTCGCAAATGTTGTCCCTCGTTATTGCAATTTTTTCTTCTGGTTGGTATGGGATGTGCACTTCCTTTTTTGGGAAGAGTGCTTTTGTGGAGAATGCGGAGTTCGAATTCTAGGAACCCCAAGAGGGGAAGTGACCACAAATTAACGCTTTCAGAGCAAATCCGTGGATCCCCTTCGGTGTGTGTTGTGTGTGTTGTGTGCATAAGTTAGGTCTTAACGGTTATTGCCAAGAAATAAAAAATAAAAAATCTTATGATAGTTATTTTTTCCCTTATATTTAGTATACAAATTAAATAATAATAATTTGCAAGATATTAGAATATCCTATGAATATGGACCTTAAATTTGTGAGATTTGCTTTAATAAGATTCAAACCTGCTAAGGATTTTATCTTAGGAGCAGCAGAGTACCAACCATCAATTATATTCGGATATAATTATGAGTTAATTAGGCTCACTTCATTATCATATCCGTCTAGCGTGCAGAGAAAAATTCAACACAAAAACCTCTTATTTTTTACCTTGAGTCCCGACCACAATGAACTACTATTCCAACGTTTCGACTGCCTTCTGCAAATATATGTCTTCTTAAGTAAAAGACAAACGAATATAGTTCGTTCTATGCCCACCACGCACCCGTAAAATTTTATGATAACATGAAAGTAAAGCCATGCGGTCCCCTGCTGCAGTTCATTTTCTTTTATTGTCGTTTATAAAAATATACGAAAGCGTACAGGTAAGTTCTTCTTATGTGTCAAAAACAACCAAAATTATACATTAGTATTTGTTTGTCTACTAAAAAGTAAAAACAATGCTCAATATGAAAACCCTAAATCAAATGAGGAAGGGTCAAAGCAAAGACCAAGTGTAGAGACAGTTGAAAAACAGAATCCCTTTCAAGCTCTCTCAATGATAGCTCAGTGAGCATGCTGTTGTTGAGCCACCACCATACTTACATGTTAAGGCTCGAGATCCAAATCCATTAATTTTCTTTTTTCTTGGACTTTTGAATAATCATGCATTCATTTAGTCTTGGGCAAATTGTCGTAAAAACCCTGGCAAGTTTTTCCGCGGTAAAGTAACCTCTGGCCCAAAGAATCATGTCAAAAAACCCGCTTGGAAAAGTTTTCCTGTATCAAAACCCCATACCTACAAGATATGTATAGTCGCATGTAAAATCTAGTCAACACATACATATTGTAAGCTAACTGCATACATATCGTAAGAAACCAGATATTGCAGTTAGGAGTGTTTTGACATCGGAAACTTTTCCGAGGGTTTTGGATGAGAATTTTTGGGCCATGGGCGTTTTGACAGTGGAAAACTTTGCCACGTTGTTTTTGAGAATCCCCCCTTTATCTAAACTCATTTTGTCCTTTTTCATATTAATTTCCCCCCCTCATCAATTGGGAGCAGGATCGAGAACCCGACAAGGGTGGGCCTACCAAACCTTGTGTGCTAATCCACTCGTTCGTTTTTCATTTGACATCTTATGCTATCATTTTCTCTTTATTAATGAGAAAGCAAGATCTAGGACAAGCTATAATAGGAGGGGGAAAGTGACCCTAGATATACATTATGCTTTGTATGTATATTTTAAGGAAATTTCACCAAAATCACCATGTATTGTAACATTTGTTTCCAAAACCATCCTGACGCGTTCTTCGTTTATAGAAACCACCTAATGTTACCCTTCATTAAACCCGACCTCCCGCGACCCCCCTGCAGCTAGATTTGAAATTTTTTATCCCCTTCACGTGACTTTTCTCTTTTTTAATATCCAAAACTGCTCTTCTTCCCCATTTTAGCACCCCCTCTTTTCTCAACTCCTCAAGCCTCAACTCATAATTTCTTGTAAAATTTCAAAAATTTTAAAGTTTATTTTAGAATTTAAATAATGATATAATAATTTGAATAGGTTTTATTAAAATGACAATCATTATTGAATTGGGATTTCATAATTTGATGTGTGTGTTTGTGTGTGTGAGATTTGTAATAATAAAACTTATACTTTCTTTTTATACTTAATATTCATTATGGCACGGGAGAATCATAGGCATCGGAGAGACATGGGAAAGACATGAGATCACCATGCTATATGTACGTCCATTCATTTATTTTCTTCCTTCTCCGAAATTTTCTCTTTCAAATCCCAACTTCAAAACCTTAGCTTTTCTCCATCTAAGCCAATCTTCTCTCTCAAGCTTCATCAACTAGAAGTCATCATCAACCTTTTCGTAGCCTCATTCAAGCTTGGATTTTTTCTTTCATTCCATTTCAAAAGGATAAAAAAATCCATCTTTTAATAAGTTTTTAATATTTGCCATGAAAACTATATTTTCTACTTAAAAATCATGTTATATGGTTTAAATATTGCACAAATGGAGTTTTATTGATTATTGTATTTGTAGTATGTTTAGTGTAGCTATTTGTTGTTATTACAACTTGTGCGGGTTTGAAAAGAGTTAGAAATTTGTTAAAAGTTTGTTTTTAAAAGTTTTGCAAAGAAGGAATTCGAGCTCGGCAGTTTTACTAAGTCAGACGTCTGAGCTCTCGAACATCAGACGTCTTCAAACCCTCTATTTTGTTTCATGTTGTTCTCCAGACGTCTGATCTCATGAGCTTCAGACGTCTGCTGCTTCTGTGTCTCAACGAGACGTCTTCTTTAGACGTCTGAGCCTTTGAGCTTCAGACGTCAGATGCTCTATTTTGCCTGATTAACAGGAGTTTTGGGCCATATTTAGTTTGCTTGGGTTCATATCGTTATTGATGGGGTTTCTTTGCATGTTTATAATTATTATTGGTTATAGGATCAAGTGCGGGAGATCCCGAGACGACGAGGAGAGACGCAACAGTCGTGAGATTCGACTGACTAGTGCCACGATCTATGAGTAGATTTAGTATCTACAGGGGGGAAATTGGATGGATGGTGTATAACACCTCCGATAACCAAATTTCTTATGAACACTTCTTATTTATTATAATTCTTGTCTCGTATGCTCAGTTTATAATGCCATGTTTGAACACTTATTCATTATAATTCTTATCTCATATGCTCAGTTCACAATGCCATATTTCATTTCCTTTGCTATACTTGTGCGAGCACACTTGCAAGAACACTTACATAATTACTAATGATTACCATGAGACACCATCACAGACTCACATGCTACACCTACAAATCATTAGTAACTGTCATGACATGTATAGATCTTACCATAATTCTTCGTATTGTAATTATATTCATGCTAGTACCATATACTGCTTATCATGAGATCTTGCTACGATTCTTCGTGTTGTGATTATATTCATGCTACTATCATATACTGTTTATTATGTTTTCATTATGTTGATACCATTGTTCTGTACATTCTTATTTCATAACTTCCGCTATTGCAAAGTTAATTATGCATTGTTCTTATGAACTTTATGTTTTCCATAGGATTTGAGAAACCGTGTGGTACTATTTTATAAAACTTGATTATGTTTGCAAATTGCGGTTTACTCTTCAAATTATGATGATACGTCCACCATGAGTTTTCTATATATTTATGGTTTGGTTATTCGATACTAAGATTGGGGAGAACTGTCACGCCCCGCTTCCCAGAGTGCACTAAGATCGGCACGTGACAGAGCCAACCATGCTATCTGTTGCTAGAAAACATCCCTCCAGAGTCACATTACGGCTGTCTAGGAGATATCAAGAACAGGAAAATAAAATAAACTATCTAATACATGTCCATATGCCAGAATATATGAGTCAAGAAATAATATGCGGAAGCAATAAATCCAACAAACAAAAACAATCTGGAAAGTACGTCCCAAATATGGGCTCACATCAGGAAATGAAAATGCTGAAAGAAAGCTAAACTAAAATACTAACATGATCCTCACTGCTCGGCCTGTCGACTAAAGTACTCCTGGTCGGTCTGTAGGAGAAATAGAGGATCTGGGCCATGCAAAACCCAGACGTCAGTGCGTCACAATATCAACAACAATATAAATAGGAGGTAACAAGATATGCAGGTATGAGTGTGAACAGTAGTAAAAGTATAACAGTAACATGAATAAGGAACAGTGAAGGGTATAGGCACATGTTACGTGCGGTGAGTAATCTGAACTAAGCTACTGGGTTAACTACTCTCAAGTCTGTGAAATCAATTTAATGAATCGTCGATATAACTCAATAGTATCTCGTGCATGCCCGAGACCACGGTCAAGACTCTTGGGCTGAATTCGAGACGTGCCGCTAGGAAGTAAACATGTAACATGCACAGACGAATGATGTCAGCAGCATCATCCCGGGGCTGGCCTAGCCCGTATAACTGATCAGTATAAATATCGAACTGTTGAGTTACAAGTCAGGTTTCATCATTGATTTCCCCTTACCCCCAAGATTATTTGTTCAAGTCAGGTATTGATAAATCTAGAGTCAATGCCAACAAAGGATCAAGCAGGTACATGTTTTGTCTGAATAGACAACAGGATATGTCCGTCGGGACAACAAGTCGGGATTGTCGGCATTAGTAACAGGATCAAGTAACAGGTCAAGCAGGGATGTATCAGGTCATGTCATGTGGTGCATATGTATCAAGTGAATGCCCAACAGTAAAATATAACAAGTATCGAAACATGGTAAAAGCACGGATGCATGAATAGTAATCAGTGATAACATATAATGAGTTCATGAGTCGTATGATGCATACTAGCAAGCATGATATATGAATCTAGCAGTAACATGAAGCAATCAGGTTCCGGCATGCAACTAAATATGTAATATACAGTACGGATATGAACGGATATTGTAAAACTGTAAAACTATAACATAGGATGCACAATTCAATGAACATGTAATATTATTATTAATATAGATGCGAGTATAATAATATAGCATGTATCAAGCTACTTGCATGCAACTAGATATGTAATTAATGATATGGATGCGTACGGATATCCGAAAACAGTAAAACAATAATATGGATATACAATGCAGTCAACATGTGATATTTTTATTCATATGGATGCAAAATAAGATACATAGCATGTAGCAAGATGAACTTGCATACGACTAGATATGTAATAAGCTGTACGGATGCGAACGGATATTGTAAAACTGTAACATTGGATGCATAACTAAACAATATGTAATATTATTATTCGCATGAATGCAAAATATAGTAGTATAGCATGTAGCAAGATAAACTTGCCTGATCGGATCTCACGACGGGTGCGTACGGCACGTCCGACGTTGGGTAAACGTCGCAGTAACCGCACGCGCGCACGGGACAGGACCAGGTAAGGAAAGAAGGTAACCACGCAGGCAGAGGACGTCCACTGGATCACCCGGATCGTCGGCAGCGGCACGGCTCCGGCGGTGATCACCATAATCAAGAAACAAGACCAAGAAAAAGAAAGAAGAAAGAAGAAGAAAAGAAATGGGCTGGGGTGGCTCTGGTGTGGTGCTCTGGAGTTGTCTCGGAGTCAGAGGAGTTGGCAAGGGGCGACGACGATGAAGGATCGCCGGCGGCGAGATCCACGGCAAGGGCAGTGGGTGTGTTTTCTTGGGTCGGGGTTCTTGGTGTCGAGGTTGAAGGGAAGAGGGAAGGAGGTGATGAGACGGGGATGGTGACGAGGGTAGGCCGACGAGGTGGTCGGCGATGAGGAGCGACGGCGACAGAGGAGGTGGCCGCAGTGGGTTCTCGGGTGTATAGGGTTGGCTCGGGTTTGCAGAAGAGAAGGGAAGAAGATGGAGGTGAGGTGGTCGTGGAGGAGAGGAGAAGGCCGAGGGTTGAGACGAGGGGTCGACGAAGAAGAAGGCGGCTAGGGTTAGGGTTTTGTGGGGATCTCGTGGAGGCGAAAGGTTTAAAAAGTAGTAGAAGAAGAAGAACAGAAGAAGGGAGGTGATTGTAATGGAGGAGGAAGGTGACGGGATCCTCGCAAATCGCGAGAAGAGAGAGAGAGAGAGAGATTCTATTTTAAAAAGATTTTAAAATATTTAAAATATTTTAGTTTACAAAATTTAGACGTAGGTAAACTTAACAGTTAAAATTATAATATTAATAAAATTTGATATTTTGGCTGATACAAAAATAGTCTAAAACACGCCCGGGTCAGGTCTAAAAATCTAGTTTTAAAATACGGAAAATATACGTGTCAACCAACATTAAAACAGGATATCCGGGTCACGAAAAAGCATACCCACAAGAACGGATGCACATAGCGTGCACGTAGCCATCCAAACGAGTTCGTTTTACTGAACGGGACGGGAACAAGATGCGCGGATGCTACCACAGGGTTAGGGGTATCATGCAGGCCATGCTATATATATTTAAAATATTTTACTTGGTTATAATTGTATTATTAAAAAAATGCAGATGCTCGATATAATGCAAGTATCCAGTACATAAAAAATAAAAGTGCACGGATCCACATAACATGCCGGGATAAATGATATACAGGAATCAAGACGGGTTTCCAGCAAGCGGGTCGGGTCGGATGCAAATAAAGATGTCAAATACACTATTCGCACCCAAAACACAGTAAATCAAGAAAATGCCATAAATAAAGAAATACTCAAAATAGAACTGGTATAAATGAACTAGGGTGTTACAAGAACCGGTTACGGATACATGGTAGACCATGAGTTTTCTATGTATTTATGGTTTGGTAATATCCGATACTGAAACGGGGGAGAACCGGTTATGGATACATGGTGGACCCGGTACGATACCGAGGGACAGGAAGTCCACATAGAAAGGCGAGTAGCCTAACAAGGTTACTCGATACCGGTGATAGTTTTGAACACGTCGGATATCCGGAGGATACCGACCGGGGTTATATGATGAGATTGAAAAGAGAGCTGATCCGAGAGACAGCGCCTTATGAAATTATGATTTCGAGTGTCGATGATTGACACGGGATTTGATGATGGTTTTATTGATGATATTTTTCTATTGTGTGCGATCCTTTTATGATACGCTTACATTTACTTATGATACATACAAGTTCTCATATATTATTTTAACCTTGTACTTTATGATTAGTGGGTGATTCGTTTATGCATACGATTTCTACCTTGTGATATTTTTCTACCCACGAGTTGGAAACTCACCCCCGTTGTGTCATACCTTCTTGCAGGGCCATCCACTTAGAGTAGTAGTGGCTTGTTGGCGCATTTCAGCTTTTGGGGTGTGATCGTTTTTGCTCTGGGTGGGTTATGAAGTTGTATCGTAATCGCCTCTTTGGTACTCTTTTTATCTAGATAATACTCTATCTACCACTTTGTTAGTTATATGTATGCCCTAGAAGCCATTACTGTACATGAGATGTATAATGTAGTGGATGCTGGGACATATATAGGTAGGACTTTCTTACTCGACATGATAGTACGCTATCTGATTGCTCTTTATCTTAACATGTATACTTGTTGTCTCTCTATTACATGTTGATAAAGCCCTTAGGATGTGTACTCGACTTGCAGGACTATGATGCAGATCATACTAGTGGGGCCTGGATAGTCCATGAGTACATCCTTCAATGTTCCTAGTCGTGGGAATATCGAGACGGGGCATCAATATTCCAGAGTAGACTAGCGTATATCTTCTCGACCCATGTGATGGGCGATGGATGATCCTATATCCATTGGTGTTTGATATCAGAGATGGTATGCGGGTGCTCAGTGGTGACTGGGTACACTGAACGGACTCGCCGATAACTCCCAGATGGTATTATACCTCACGCCAGATGGCAGTTCTCTGGTGACACCGGTACAGCTTAGTCTGTTGACCCGAGATCGTCATAGAGTTTTGTGTGTCTCCTACTGTGCTTTGATTTCCACCCTACCACGGCTCTACTGAGTCGTGCAAACAGGTGGCTTTTGGGTACAGTCTCGATTCACATGGAGGCAATGAGCGATAGGAGGGGATTCGTCTCTTCCGGTATTAGGGGTTGATGTTGCGCTATGCTCGACTGGCCATAACTGGAAATCCCTGGCCAGGGTTGCAGTGATTTACTGGTAAGTGTTATCAGTAGTTTCACGCTTGTTGTGGACCTTACATCGGCATGACTTATCAAGCTGCTGGGGTCTGACGTTTACCACCCCTAGGCGAGATATGCGACATATCAGACGAACAGACCGGACTGTGCGGTAAGTGTTACTGATTGGATTCGCAGGAGTGTGAGCAGGCTTGCTCGTTGATCTTCTGATCGCTCAATACCCGGGTGGCCGTTACGTTTAGCAGACCGCTTGCGGCTTATGGGTGATTGATATGATCACCGCCTACTGCCGGCGTATTGACGAGTCTTTAGAGTCCTGCACAGAGGTTTCCTGGCTCAAGGGAAACGAAATAGGAGCTCATATGAGATATGTGCGGGACCGAGAATAATACCAGTATGTGCTACTGTATTCTATTCTCGTGATTTGTATCATCGGACGGTTATATGAGATATAGCCGGGTTACCGAATCAAGTGTTGATTCGATACATTGATACACTAGATATTAGTCGGTTATATGCGATATGACCGGATCATTAAATCAAGTGTTGATTTAATGATTTAATGTATAATTATATATTTGATATATTACTTTACATTAACTAGTATTGGTTCACTTAAGATTGATTTTCTCACTTGATGTGCACAAGTTGTATATGTGATATATGTTTGTGCACTAGTTTGCATCATGATTGATGATACATGCAAACATGGGTGGGTGAGTGACATACACCATGTTAATTATAATTTAGGTTTTTATTTATCTTAATTATTCAAAATGGTGGCTTCTTTTGTCATGGCTTAAAGCTTCATGAAGCTTGAAGCAACTTTGACAAAGTCAACTCATTTTGTCTTGATTAAGATATTCATTAACCAAACCATTATAATTAACTATGGTTTAGTCTCTACAAAGGTTAGCTCACCCATGGTTGCATTATGATAGACTTCACTTGATTATTCTTTTAAAAAATATAATTCATTCTTATTCTTTCTTCTTCCTCTTCTTCAAGAAGAAGAAAAAGCTTGCTAGATTTTTTTCAAGTGAAGAAAAAGAGTGAGAAACCCAAATCCAAAGTGAACCCACTTCCTATTTCATCATCCTATACTATTTGTCATTTAGTTTAGGGTGTTCTCTTCATAAAGTTCTTGACCTAGTGAAGATGGAGCTTGAGTTTGAGTCTTCTCGACGTAAATCATCTTCGGCCTCGAAGTCAACGACCCAGCCCGCTCATTTCTCCGAAGAAACCATCGCTAGAGTCCGGGATTCCGATGATCACAGCGAAGGGACGTCAACACGGAGCTTTAGAAGTGAAGGACCAGATCTACAAAGGTTGTAATCCCTTTCACTTGTAGTTAAAGAGTTTAACACTTGTATATTCATATGACTTAGAGACATGAGACGAGACTTAGATATTGTATATATTTGGGTGTTGAACTCGTGTGGAGTCGGCTTGAACTTATTTATATTTAGTGTTTATTACTTTTCGCTTGTTGTTCTTCGCCTTTAGGCGTCATATATTTTGCGTGGATTGCGTCTCCGCCATGTGGGCGTTGAGTTAGCTTCTCTGTGGGGATGCGTTTATTTTACTGCTGTTGTACAAGAATTTTATTCAAAATTTACAAAGGAGGTGCTGTTCGCTTTTCAAACGTTAAATTTTTACAAAACAAGCTTTAATTTATTATTATAAATCTTTTCATAAAATTTCACATCTATTTCTTTCTTATAAATGGTTTAGATTCCTGGTTTAAGCTTACTTGGTTTACGGTGGAGTCCACTTAACTTCACGTGATCTTTATGCCGGTCATGTGCCTTTTCAGGTCATGAAATTTCTTGAATTTGATTGTTCGAGATTGACGAAGAAAGCGCAATCATTGCTGCCTTTTGCTCCATCACTGCCAGCAAGCTCCTCGAAGCTCAGCACCATCTCCTTCATGTGTCACCGTCTTCACCATATGCTCGTCGCCTCCGACGAGCTCCTCCTTCAGCAGCCCTCCATGAGGGAAAGGGAATTTAGGAATTTGAATGTTTTGAAGAAATGGTTTCATTTTGAGTAATTTGTTGGGCTTCTTTAAATTTGGAGTAGAGTTTGGATTGGAATTGTTGGATATCCGCAGATCATTTAAATCCGCCGAGACTGAAGGATTCCATTGGCCCTTGACAAAATTTCCCAAAGCGATCGGTGCCTGTCCAATCCGAGCTTTCAAGCTCCTTCATGCTCTCGGCCTCTGCACACGCTCCAGTTCGATAAGATCGACGTCAGAATTGCCTAATTTAACGTTTGGTTTTTTGCTTTCTGTTTTGTTGATAAAATCCTTTTAAAAAAATATATATGAGGGTATTTTGGTCATTTCATAATAGAATTAACGGCAGAGGGTCGGGGGTGTGTGTGTATGTGGTGTTAACGGAAGAAAAACTTAGGGGGTAAACATATGCTACTGTAAATGATAGTTTTGGTGAAATTTCCCATATTAATATTATGCTAAGTGTAGGAGTTTAGGTATTGTGATGTATGCATAAGTAGGGGGGGCACTTTTAGATTTGATTTTCACGAAAGTACTTTAAGTTCGAGAAATATTATGAGGGTCAGCTACAATGAAGAGAGTTCTCTCCTGTAATGCTAATAGGGCGCAGCCATGGGAACAAATTCTGGGTAGAGAAAAAGCGAGCAAGGATTATTTTGTAAATCATCATTTCCATCCTATCAAACAATAATTTATTGGGCTTCTTTGAATTTGGAGTAGAGTTTGGATTGGAATTGTTAGATATTGTTGGATATTCGCAGATCATTTAAATCCGCTGAGACTGAAGGATTTCATTGGCCCTTGACAGAATTTCCTAAAGCGATCGATGCCTGTCCAATCCGAGCCTTCAAGCTCCTTTATGCTCTCGGCCTCCTCACACGCTCCAGTTCGATAAGATCGACGTCGAAATTGCCTAAATTATCGTTTTGTTTTTTCCTTTCTGTTTTGTTGATAAAATCCTTTAAAAAAATATATATATGAGGGTATTTTGGTCATTTCATAATAGAATTAACGGCAGAGGGTCACACCGAGGTGTGTGTGTGTTAACAGAAGAAAAACTTAGTGGGTAAACATATGTTACTGTAAATGATGGTTTTGATGAAATTTCCCATATTAATATTATGCTAAGTGCAGGAGTTTTAGCTATTGTGATGTATGCATAGGTAGGGGCACTTTTTGATTTGATTTTCACAAAAGTACTTTAAGTTCGCGAAATATTATAAGGGTCGGCTACAATGGAGAGAGTTCTCTCTTGTAATGCTAATAGGACGCAACCATGGCAACAAATTCTGGCTAGAGAAAAAGCGAGCAAGGATTATTTTGTAAATCATCATTTCCATTCTATCAAACAATAATTTGTTGGGCTTCTTTGAATTTGGAGTAGAGTTTGGATTGGAATTGTTGGATATTGTTGGATATTCGCAGATCATTTAAATCCGTCGAGACTGAAGGATTCCATTGGCCCTTGACAAAATTTCCTAAAGCGATCGGTGCCTGTCCAATCCGAGCCTTCAAGCTCCTTCATGCTCTCGGCCTCCTCACACGCTCCAGTTCGATAAGATCGACGTCGAAATTGCCTAAATTATCGTTTTGTTTTTTCCTTTCTATTTTGTTGATAAAATCCTTTAAAAAAATATATATATGAGGGTATTTTGGTCATTTCATAATAGAATTAACGGCAGAGGGTCACACCGAGTTGTGTGTGTTAACAGAAGAAAAACTTAGTGGGTAAACATATGTTACTGTATATGATGGTTTTGATGAAATTTCCCATATTAATATTATGCTAAGTGCAGGAGTTTTAGCTATTGTGATGTATGCATAGGTAGGGGGCACTTTTTGATTTGATTTTCACAAAAGTACTTTAAGTTCGAGAAATATTATAAGGGTCGGCTACAATGGAGAGAGTTCTCTCTTGTAATGCTAATAGGACGCAACCATGGCAACAAATTCTGGCTAGAGAAAAAGCGAGCAAGGATTATTTTGTAAATCATCATTTCCATTCTATCAAACAATAATTTGTTGGGCTTCTTCGAATTTGGAGTAGAGTTTGGATTGGAATTGTTGGATATTCGCAGGTCATTTAAATCCGTCGAGACTGAAGGATTCCATTGGCCCTTGACAAAATTTCCTAAAGCGATCGGTGCCTGTCCAATCCGAGCCTTCAAGCTCCTTCATGCTCTCGGCCTCCTCACACGCTCCAGTTCGATAAGATCGACGTCGAAATTGCCTAAATTATCGTTTTGTTTTTTCCTTTCTGTTTTGTTGATAAAATCCTTTTAAAAAATATATATATGAGGGTATTTTGGTCATTTCATAATAGAATTAACAGCAGAGGGTCACACCGAGGTAGGTGTGTGTGTGTGTGTGTGTGTGTGTTAGTTATAACAGAAGAACAACTTAGTGGGTAAACATATGCTACTGTAAATGATGGTTTTGATGAAATTTCCCATATTAATATTATGCCAAGTGCAGGAGTTTAACAACTTAGTGGGTAAACATATGCTACTGTAAATGATGGTTTTGATGAAATTTCCCATATTAAAATTATGCCAAGTGCAGGAGTTTAGCAGTTTAGCTATTGTGATGTATGCATAGGTAGGGGGCACTTTTAGATTTGATTTTCACAAAAGTACTTTAAGTTCGAGAAATATGATGAGGGTCGGCTACAATGGAGAGAGTTCTCTCTTGTAATGCTAATAGGACGCAACCATGGCAACAAATTCTGGCTAGAGAAAACAATCAAGGATTATTTTGTAAATCATCATTTCCATCCTATCAAACAATATTATGACTCAGGTTTCGTCATGTAGGCGTTATAGGAGGAATCGTTCTTCATTGCGGCTGACTTCCACATTTCCTTTTAACTTGTAACAGTTTGTAACTTAAAATTCTTGTTGTTTGGATTGATTATTGTATATTGAAAACGTGTTCAGTTACGTTCTTAATTGAATCTAATTTGCTATAACAAATCTATCATATTTTAAATCTTTCTATTAAACTTTTCTTTTTGTTTCTGGAAAGTATTTAAAATTAGCTGGGGTTGGTTAACAATCAGATCACAAGGAACCAAATTTAAGTCATACCCTAACCACTCATCATGTCTTGACAATTCTAAATTAGTCAACAATCAGGTAGGTTAAATCACATCGAGTCTAACCATAAGTTGTGTTACATGCGAAATAAACCAACTGAAGATTGAAAAATGCTCATACTATATAAATGAAGGGTTTTATATGCAATTAGCCCTTCTTTTTGGATAATACTGTTGTCCATGTGTGGTTAAAGTTTAAAAGGGTGTGTTATATGCAATTAGCAAGATAAGGGTCTTTACAAAGTATACACTATATGCAGCATTATTTTACCAATCATAAAAATTGCAAAGAACACCTCTTTCTCTTTCGCCGCCACTTTACCAATCGCCCCCTTTTGCTTCTCCACGGCCGCTTTCCATTCCTTAAAACTGGCAAACACGTCTGACTTGTGTTTGAGTAAGTAGACTCATACCTTCAGTGAGAAGTCATCAATGAAAGTGACATAGTATACCGCACGTCCCTTTGATGTTACCGGTGATGGCCCTCATACATATGAGTGAATATAATCGAGAAGTCCTTCGGTTTTGTGCACGGCTTGCTTGAAACCGACCTTATGTTGCTTCCTCATCGTGCAATATTTGCAGAAGTCCAGCTTGTACGTGGTAATAGCTTTCAGCAACTCCCCTCTATGCAACTCACGAAGCCACCTCTCACTCATGTGGTCAAGTCGCATATGCCACAGCTTTGCGGTATTCTCCACTTGTTTCTCTGTAGATACAGCTGCACCACCAGTCACTGTGCCGCCGTTCAAACGATATAAATTCTACAGTCGTCGTTCATTCATGACCACTAAGGCACCCTTGATATAGTTCAGCCCATCATAGACCTGCCCGTTGGTATACCACACTTGTCAGAATCTCTGTCTGCTTTTTTTTTTACCTGCAAAACACATAATTTTTTGAGATAATAGATGGGATAATAGCCATCTCTCATAAATGTGCGACTCCGGGCTCGATCCCGGGTCTCCACTTAGGCCATCCCATCATTGGGCTATCCCAAGCCCCATCATTGGGCTACCCAAGCCCCTTAAAACGTTGTCGAAACACATAATTATACACCTCAATTCTGGGACCTGAATTGTTTTCACTCCTATTTTCCTTCAACATTGCTTAAACATGGAACATCTTTAGCACGTTTCCTATACATCGCTACTCTCCCATCCAAATTTTAGATTATTGACAAAGAACTTGTGTGTATTGGCCTAAAAGCAGTTCATACTATTTGGCTATCTAATAATTTGACGGTCAAAAGCAAATAAGCAAAGAGTTGAAAAATTGAAACACTATCAAACAATCAACAATACTTTCCATTGATGAAATGTTAAAAAAAAATTTCCTCTACAAAGCATACGACCAAACTCCCAAGGAGTCGTTTTCTAGTAGCTACAGTGGCATTTTAGGATTTCATGAAACCATTGAAGGGCATTTATCTCACTCAAAATTTAGTGCGCACACAAGCAAATCCAGCATTAGATGCATACCTCCCCTCCTCTGTATATAGATCAGATGAAAGAGAGAGAAATAAAAATACAAGTATATTAAAAAAATAGATAGAAAAAAGGGTAGTTGTCAAAAAGCCCCCGACCCATTCAGGAGTTGTCAAAAAATCCCCGGCTTTTTCAAAATGGTTGGGAATGACCTACTGTTCATAAATATTTGTGAGAAAACCCTTGGACTGTATTTTGTTCAGGCCTGGTATTACAACTTAGAGGAAGTTATCAAAATGCCCTCTTCATTTAACAAATTTCTCTCACAGCCCGCTAAAAATGGCTTCTGCTTTCTCTCTTCTCCTTTTCTTACCCTTCATCCTCTCCGTCATCGGAGAACTGCCGTAGACACCTCAGGCGATCGCTGCTTCCCGTCCTCGTCACAAAGTTAAGGGCTTCTCGTCGAGAGCAGGCAGCGGTGGCCCCCACGACACCGCTGTCGATGGAGATGCGGGCGTCGCTGAAGTGATCGAGGGTTTGGGGATTGAAGATGGAGGCGAGGTTGTCAGAAAGGCGGTGGAGGGCATCAATGTCTGCGGGGGCAAGGCGTCGTGAGGGGAGAGAAGGTTGTCGCTGCTGTCGTCGCCGCCTTTGCCATCTGAGGTAATCATAGAGTTATAGTTTATTTCCATTGTTGATCAGGGAATGGATTAAAGAGGAAATGTCATGCCCCGCTTCCTAAAAGGCTGTAGCAGACATGTGACAAGGTTCGCGACGTATTTATTCCGAGAAGGCTCTTTCTTGCAATAAATACGTTAAGTGTTAAATAAAATCCAAACTCCTACTTGTTACATTCAAAATCCATAAAATTCGACAGTTGACAAGATATCTAAAACAAGATACAATAACATATCAAGCCTTAACAAGGAGGCATACTGGAATGTAAAAGATGAAGGAAAGCTAATAGTCTGCCTGCGACGACAGCTGAGATTATTCGTCTTCTGTCGGCTCGATCTCCTCTATCCCTAAGTCACCTAACGAACATTCTCAAGGAAGAAAGAAAACACGGAATGTTCGTCAGTGAACTTGCACTCGGTAAGTTCCCAATTAAAAATATAAATATAGAAGCAACAATAGCAAGCATATAAATAGAAACTAATATCATGAAGTAGCGAACAAATAAAAGATGACAGTTAAGCATGGTAGTGTAGTATAGGCATAGTGTCGGTTAACATAAGCATACAATAAGTAAAATTGATGAGCATGGAGTGATAGGCAATGCGATATAAAGAGATCACTATATTGGTAAGTTAACCTAACATCAGTTCGAGTGTGAACGTCAAATATTGCAGAAGTATTCTCAAACCCAAAACTGTAATTCAGGGGAAAGAAAACACGGGCCCGAATCAAGAGAGTTAGTAAAGAAACTCCAACCATCGCTTGAGTATTTACAAACATAAGATTATAATACAGTGGTAAGGAAACACGGGTCGTCAAAAGTGTACAAGTGTTAATATTCAAGGATTCATATATTAGGGGGACTCCTATGATTTCGTTGATCGAACTCATTACTCGAACTACCCCAACACCCTATGTATGTTAAACAATGACCAATGATATAAGTCTTACACGAATCCATGAATACGTAAAAGGGGTACAAGTTCAAGTCAAGTTTCATGTCAAGTCCAAGTCGGGTTCATGTCAAGTTCAAGTATTCATATCAAGTCATTACGTATTCATGGATCATGTCAAGTATGCAATAGATTATTCATACAATTCATGTAGATGCAACAAAATGAGAATCCATATAGCATGAGACGAGACAAGTATAATATCAGAATCAGATCATATTATGTGTCAAGTAACATGGCATGCAATATATCTCGTATGTGTGGATTGATTTATCATGTCAGGTAATAAGTCAGTATGCATATCAGTTTGAGACGGCTCTTGTATGCTTGAACCGGCTCACAAGTCCTTTCTAATCATTATTTTTCTCTCTGGTTGCAAAATATGTCTCATGGTTACGTTGGGCCAGCTCGACCATAATTTTAGACTGTTCAATCAGAATTTAAGCCGGCTCATGTCATGCCAATATAGTGGTTTTCCTATCTGTTTATATGAGACGACTCATGTTCATGTTGAGCCGTCTCTAAGCCCTTTCGTTCAGACAATCAGCTTATTGTTTCAATTATTTACTCTATACAGGAACAAAATCTTTGCTTAACTAACGTATTCTATAATATTTTGAAAACCAAGTGAGTATCCATAAACAAAATCATCACATAATCACAGTTCTTTATTCTAATATTATAGTGAGCATGGGTTTCTATTTGTTCCTTGATGATCGAATTCCCCATGAAGGGTTCTCTATCATCTTTGCTTGACTCATGAATAAGATTCAATATAAATATCTAAATCCACAATTGAGTTCCCCTAAGGGTTGTAGAAGCCATAATAGCAAAGAAACTTAGCACCAACTTAGATCATTTCAAATTATATAAAGGAAAAGAATCCTACAATTTAACACGTTTCAAAAGAGTATGAAAACAACATACACAGCCTAGGTAAAAATCGATCATTTTTAGTATAAGTTATTAATTTTGGGTTAACTGAAGTACTGCAAGAATCGATATAGATGATAACATGGTAAGAGAAGAAAGAGTGATAAGAGGGAAGAAGAAGAAGGGGGGGAGAGAGAGAGAGTAGGGGACTTACTTGCGATGCGGTACATTATAACAACCGTATCGCCGAATAACAAGGGAACACATACTAGATTGTAAGCGTCGTCTAATTGTAAGGATCTCGGCGGTTGGTTATGGGAGGATTTTTAGAGTAGAAATTTCAGAGGAGGAAGAGTGTTTTGGTAGCCCTGAATGATGAAGAAGAACTAAGAGAGAGGTGAAATAAAAAGGGATTTAAAGCCGGGTGAAAACTTAGTAGGAGAATTGAAAGGGTGGAGGTTTTCTCTGGAATTATTAAGGAGTTTCAGAAGATGAAACAAATAGCCTCAAGCCCAATGAACTCGTCTCTTGGACTCCTGAAATGTTTCTGGATCGAGCGAGAGCATGAGCCAGCTCAAGAGTATATTGAGCCGTCTCAGAGAGATAGTGAAGGAAACAACTTTCCAGGCATGTGTTGAGACGACTCAAATTTCTCATAAGCCGTCTCAAGAGGACAGAAAAGAAATGGTCATTCAGAAAGACTTATGAGCCGACTCATCCTTATCCGAGCCGTCTCAAACTTAGTTATCAAGAATTTAGATATAACTCAGTACTCGAAAAGAAAATGGCATTTTCATAACAAGGAATAATACAAAAGGTATACGAATTTTAGGGTCGTTACAGGAAAGATTGGAATTTTATTTTGTGATTTTTTTGAGGAAGGAGGAGGGAGCAGAGCAGAAAAGGGGAAGAGACTTTTTGTAGAGCAATTATTTTGGAGTAAAAAACACAGAGATTTTTGTGTTGTGGTGGAGTTGTGGGATTGGTTGCTTTTTATTTCTATCATCTTGACTTGAGTATTTGTTTCTGTTGAGATACACTCATTTTAGTAAGATAGTTAGAAGTTATAGGCAACTTCTAACAAGTTACAGGTAACTACTTATATGCAACTGCTTAGAAGTTAGAGGCAACTTGTAACAACCGCAAAATTCATATACCTTCCTTTTAAAATTACTTTCGTTAATAGAAATTTTTCTTTGAATCAAGTAGGTATATATTGATATTCTTGTGATTTATATGCAAGATTATTGATAGTCCCTACCGGTTACCCGTTTGCATCGCCATCTCGTAAATCACGAGTTTGATTCTCGATTTCTACAATATCTTTTTTGTTTTCGTTTTTTTCTTTTCCAGATTTACAGCTTTACGTGCGTGTCACACAAACTTCGAAACGATATTATCAAATATAATAGGTTTTTTTACTTAATAGGACCATGTGGGACCCACTAGAATAGACACGAGGCCAAAGACCACTGTTTGACCACCTGAGTCGGTTCCAAGGCCGCCCCAGTCGGTTGGATAAGTCCCAATCTCCACAACTTTTCTCTCATGACCTTTTTACATCATAGATAGTATATTTTTATATCCGAATTTTTATAAATATAGCAGAGAGATAAGAATCATATATAATCCTTTTAAACCCTAGTTTCTCTTTTCTTTTAGCCACCCTTTCTTCCCCTAATCCGAATTCCCTTCTCCTTCCACTGCTTTTTCCTTCTTTGTACTGTTCTTCTCCAAAACCCTAAGGATTTTATCAAGAGTAACGAAGATCTTTAGAGAAGAAGCCCTTCCACGCTTTCTCTTCATCATCTCGATTAGATCGAGATATCGTCGACCTCTATCGATAGGGGAGATTATTGATCTTCTCTAATGATAAGTTTCTTCATCATCCTTGTAATTTTTAAATATATGAACACCCTGGATTTTATAAAAAAAAAGGATTTTTATGAAACCTAATTATAAAGAAAAATGTGATCTTTACTTTCCTTTTTACAAGATCGTAGCTTTAATAAATTGACTATATATATATATATATATATATATATATATATATATATATATATATATATGGTTTTATTATGATATGATTAAGTTATTATTGTGTTCATAATTAAATTTACCATGCAAATACTATTATATTACCTATTTGGTTACTGCGATTTGTATATTGAACGCGATTTGTTTTCTAGTAATGTTAACTTGCTAAAATTGTATACCCTTTAATTCATAAGGTAATATGCTGGAATGTTTGTAGCTTATTATTATTATTATTATTCATATATTCTTATTATTAATATTCCTTCCATCTCATATCACGGGTGCGATGATAACTTGAGATTCAAACAGTCGTAACTATTAACTCGGGATTCCAATTTGAGTAAACTCAAGTTGCTGGAATATCTACAGGGAGTTAGCTCCATTTTCTTTCTAGGTTAATTTATTTGAAAAGTTACAGAAGTTTATGAAAACAAGATCCTCTTCTTTGCAGTCCTACTGGAGCTTTGGCTCAGCCGGTTGAAGACCGAGATGTTGGAATTGGACGACCTGTTGAGAGGGGCCGTGGTAGTTGTGAGCCGATCGAAGGCCGACTTCTTTAGAGTCTCCCGTGACGGCATTGGAGCGTTGAAACTCATTGGCGGGAGTATGGTCCCGAATAATAGTCCAGTGGTGGCCTGAGTCACCTCTTCCACTGTCATGGTGAAGATGGAGGCCGCTTGGGGCCCATAAGTCACTCCTCCAGACGGGACGTAGTGGGAGTTGTTGTTACAATTGGTGCAGCTGGAAGCCATTGATCTTCTCTTTTTCTGCGTGGAGCAAGACACCAAATCTTAGTACCTCGAATCCAGGGGCAACCATATTAAACCGCGATTCGTTCACGAACACGACACACGAAGTGTGGAGTGGAAAGAGGAAAAGGTCCCACCGGGCGTGACAGATTCTGTTTACCGCCGAAAACAGAGACGAAACCGCGTAGGTCGTCTTGTCTGAATTTGGGGGCATATGCTATTTGGTTTTATCTGTCTACCTCTCTGAAAGTGCCAAGTTGATTTATGGTACCGTGTATCGATGGTTTAAATAGATACGGCCGTTGTAGCAGACTTCGTCAGATTCCCCCTCATTGACGAGGGGTTTTTGATTGTGGGGACGCTCTTCCTTGCAGGCGCAAGCCCCTGCAGTTAATTACGTTACCGCGTAGCGATAACCACTTTCTCCTGCTCCAGATGTTCACTTCGTGTCCTGTGTATTTGTTTTATTTTCGGTTGGTCATGGATTGTATGCGGAGACTAATTTATGTTGTCGCCCGTAGAGCGGTGATTAGTCCAAATCCGTATTTTCTTAGATTTGGGTTTGGTTTAATCTAAGGATCGTTAATCTCGTTTGAGATTAAGATCAAATTAAATGTTTGTTAAGAATACGTCAGTCTAATTTTAGATTAAGATATACTTAACAAGGTTTTAGGATCATTTAGATCCAACGAAAGAGTATTTGGACTCTATCGTCTTAGTTTAGGGACATTGCGATCCATTGGGTTTAAGGACATCATAGTCCATGTTTAAAGACATCATAGTCTGTGGGGTTTACAGACATCATAGTCTGTTGTTTAAAGGCATCATAGTCTGTAAAGTTTTGGTTTGACAGTTAGGGGATGCGCAAAAAATTATTGGTTATTGGGACCCTTGTTTCCCCCAATCAGAGTAAAGCTCTGTTCAAATTTTAAAATTTTAAATGAAGCGGTGCTTCATAAAAGCGCCAGCGCTAAAGAGTCAAAGACTCTGATGCAGCGCTCATGTGCAAAGCACGGGAGCGCTAGCGCAAGCAGCGCTCGCGCTAGTAGCGCCAGCGCTAGTAGCGCCAGCGCTAAGAGTCAAAGACTCTGATGCAGTGCTCACATGCAAAGCACGAGAGCGTTAGCGCTAAGTGCGCTAGCACCCAGAGTCAAAGACTCTGATGCAGCGCTCACGTGCAAAGCACGAGAGCGCTAGCGTTGGAACTAAATATTCCCCACCCTTGAATCAAAGATCCAACAAACATGACTAAAAAAATCATCAAACCACCTCTAAAAATTAGTGCACCGTTGGATCAAAGATCCAATAGTGATTAAAAATCACCAAAATACAGAATAAGCCCTGTATGGGAAAAGATTTTTCCAATCTTGTTAAAAAACAAGAAGATTGCCTTCTGTAAAACAGAAGCCCTAGGATCAAAAATCCAACGGTGGGAAACATTCCTAAATCAATTAGAGGAAAGATTTCCTTAACTGATTCAACAAATCAGCCTCTCCTATATAAAGGACCCAAGACTTCAAGTCTTAGAGAGAGGAACCCCTACAAACTTTGAGAAATTCCAGAGAGAAGAGCAAGCTCTCGGAAGAAGAAGAATTTCTTCAAGGTAAATAAAATAGAGAGATCAAAGTATCTCATCAAGAGAAGAAGAACCTATTTCTTTTTCTGGATCATAGATCTATAAGACCGAGATCTTTCACAAAAAAGATTATAGCATCTCATCATAAAAAGTGAGGGGGAAGAACTTAATTCTCTTCAGATCATAGATCTATAAATAAAAACGAAGTCTTTCATAAAAATAGAAGAGATTGTAAAATATTTTATTAAAATAAGAACTTAGTTCTTAGATCTATGAGACAAAGTCTTCTATGAACGAGAATTTAATTCTCAGAGCGCAGAACTGATCAAAGTTGCTTAAAGAGAGCCTTAGTGCTCCAATTAGAAGCGCTTCAGTGCTCCAAGTCTGGCGCACAGCGCCGCAGAGCCCTAGCGCTCCAATTTAAAGAAGCGCTTTAGCGCTCCAAGTTTGGCGTACAGCGCCACAGCACTCTTAGCGCTCCAATTTAAAGAAGCGCCTTAGCGTTTCAAGTCTGGCACTCAGCGCTCCAAGTGCTATTTTAAAGGAAGCGCCCAGCACTCCAAGGTTGGCGCTCAGCGCCAAGCGCACCATGTGCTCCTCACGTGCGCGCTATTTTATAAAGAGCGCTCTGCACTCATTGACTGGCGCTCAGCGCCAAGCGCGCCACGTGCTCCTCACGTGTGCACTATCTCACAGGAAGCGCCTTAGCACTCTAAATCTGGTGCTCAGCGCCAAGCGTGCCACGTGCTCCTCACGTGCGTGCTGAGAGAATATAAATTGTTCTTTAAATAAAGCCCCAGAGCCATAATGAGTGCTCAACACTCAATAAAAGACAAAAATGTTGTCAGAACCCAAACCAATGCTCAACATTGTTAAATGAAAAAGTACCGAGCCTAATTAAATATTCAACATTTTAACTGAATGGGCCAAGCCCAAGTTAGCAACAGATCCCTAATTGAGCTCATATGCTCATAAATCTTTGATCTTAGTCCCAAACTTGACTACGGATCTCCCAACCAACATTGGTTCAAGGGTACATCTCTTCGTACATCTGATATATGTCGTTGTAATTCTTCAACGTCTTCAGAGAGACGGAGAGTCCCAATAACCAATAACTTTTGGTGCATCCCCAAACAGTTGAATCAAAACCATACAGACTATGATGTCTTTAAACTGGACTATGATGCGCTTAAACTTTATGGACTGTGGGGTCCTTAAACTCACGGACTATGATGTCCTTAAACTTTACGGACTGTGGGGTCCTTAAACTCATGAACTATGATGTCCTTAAACTTTATGGACTGTGGGGTATTTAAACTCATAGACTATGATGTCTTTAAACTTTAAAGACTATGACGTCTTTAAACTATCATGGACTATGATGTCCTTAAACTTTTGGACCGCAACGTCTCTAAACTAAAACAATAGAGCCCAAATGCTCTCTTGTTGGATCTAAATGATCCTGTTGAGTAGATCTTAGTATAAAATTGGACTAACATATCCTCAACAACGTTTAAGTTGATCTTAATCTCAAATGAGAATAACTATCCTTAAACCCAACTGATTTGTACGGATTTTAGTGCTTACGCTATTTGTTATCAAAGAATTAACCGCAATCAAGAACAGTGTCGCTTGGTAGCTAGCCGGTTGAATATGGGTCGGTCCACCGGGATTTTGTATATTTTCTAGTTGTTCTAACGAGTCAATTCCAATTGTGGTAGGTTTGATTATCGATAAAAACTAAAGTTGAGTTTGATTAGGATTAAAACCTCGCTAGGGTTAGGTTTAGATTGGTTTGGAAAATCAATTATTCTCACCGCTTTCTATGCCCTAATTAAGAACTTTTAGGTGTTAAGATAATAGTTAACAAAGGGGATTAGCACGATCGAAAAGGAACTAGGTTTCTTCCTCTAGGTCCTTATCCGTCCTTTCTTAACTCTTACCCTAACCTCCATGGAAATCATACACAACCGGTCTTTAACTATGGTATCACCGCTACCTCATGGGATAGGGTGTCGTAGTGAGCGGTGTGTGTATGTATGCATAGAGTCTTACTTAAAATGTTGAATGGGCAAGAAAGGGGTGAGAGATTTTCATCTCTCAAACCTTCCCCAAACCTAACCCTAACAAGTGAGGAATTACTCACTTATTACGGAATTGATAAAAGAGTTCATTTTTATGATTTTAATTTAACAACTACGGCAGATAAAAAAATTTATAACCACGGCAGAGAAATAAAATTGCTAGATAAATAACTAGGGCACAAAAGAAATTAAACTAAGGCAATGTAAAGAAAAACTTACTTTTTTATTTGATGCACTCTTTGAACATTTACAGGAATAAAAATTTTAAACTAAGAATTAAAAAGAGGTATGCTCCAAAAAGAGCTGTAGGGTTCCTATTTATAGAGAATAGAAACCCTAGGGTTTACATCTGATCCATGTCTAAATTTACAAAACTGCCCTGAGAAGCCTGGTCAACGCACCGCCACCCACCGTCAAAATGCACCGACACGTGCTCAGCACGGCCGCGGATCCGCGGCCATGTGGTGGGGTCTTTGGTTGAAATCTTCTGTTCAGTTTTAAGTTGCATTTTCCTTCTACTTTCCTCACTTGGTTCTTCAGAATGTCTTCTAGTTTCTTTCAGATTTCCACAGTGCAGAATGTTGTGGACTTTTACCGTTCGCTTCGTGTTGAAGTCTTGAATCTTGTTCTGCCTTCGTGCCTTGTGCAATTGAACTATTCATTGATCTCCACTTGTTCCTTAAACTGTAGGCGGTATCATAAAGATTCTTATTTTTGTTGGTCGTAATCTCACTTTTGTAGCGTCTTTTCACCATTTACACTGTATTATTCCGAGAACCTGTAATCTGCAACTATTCAACAGACATGGATCAAAAGCACCTATTTATTTATAAAAGGATTAAGAATGGGAAATATAATAATGCAAAATTATGAGATGAACAAATACCCCCAAACTTATCTTTTGCTCGTCCCGAGCAAAACTAGTTTTATTCTTGAAAAACCCTAACCTCACTTTCGCTGGGAAACGCGATTGCACTGAGCTCGTGCAACAAGCCGTTAAACCTCTAGGTGTCCCTAGTAGGAGGAGTGTTGTCTCCTGAGGGTTTTCAGCGGATACTACCCACAAAATCCTATCAATTTGGCCTATTGACTTTTATTCTTCAATTCGGTTTTCTAGAAAGAAATTCTATTATCTTCAACTCAGAAATTATCAACCCATATTTTTCACGCTTCCTTATCATTTAACTTAAGATTGTATATGTTTTGTAAATTTACTTAGCTTTTAGCATCTTTTGAATTTTTCTTCTAAGGTTCCATCTCAACTTAGGAATTTTTATCATCTCTACTAAAGATATAAATCCTATTTTTCATTCCTATCTCTCATCCAAACCCCAATCATATACCCCTACGTGTGTGTATGTATCACCCTTACACTTGGAAATTCAATTCAAGCTCTTATACTCTTGTCCATTGTCCAAAGTACTTTTAGTTGGTGAATTTTTATATGAAATTGCTCACACATCCTTCATGCGACCGTTAATATTTCTTGAGGTACTAACGACCGATTACAAAATGTGTTTGCGCATTAAGGCATAATTCCTCGTCTTGTAATACCTAAGGCTTTAGCAGTGACTCCCAAACCAGTTGGTCTAAGGCACTAGGTGATAAAGCACTCTCGCTATATTTTTTTTTTACGCATCCTTAAGTAATTACAAAATCAGTGTTCATTTTTTTATATCTCTTTATTCACACTTATAATTTTATTTTCCTTCATACTAAGGATTTTAGACAAGAGCATTTCAAGGTCTTCTCTACTATTTCAAGTTTCAAGATTCGTGTTTGTGCAAGTTGTAGAGTATATATTTTCAGAATTTAGACTTAAACATAGGGATTATTTTTCAGACTTACACTTTAATAAAAATTTCAATACTCTTCTTTTATTTTGACTTAGCCCAAGTGAACTCAAAATTTGCCTATTTCTAAGTAAATTACAAAGACATATATTTTCTACCGTTAAATTTTAAGAAAGGTTATTTTTAGGGTTTTTAATTTACTAAGTCTAGGATCTAGTTTTTCCTAGCTAGTTAACCGTCTTGTCGAACTTAAGTCAATTATGGCCAAAATTGAATTTTTCAATTTTTAAAATTTTTCAATTTTTATGGGTTTTAAAATAAGTATGCAAATGCAAAAATATACATATGAATGCGAAGGAAGAAAGCTTACCGAGCACACCCCCAAATTTAAACTTGACAGTGCCCTCACTGTCATGCCACACCAAGAGGGTCAAAAATTGTCGGCACTCATCCTTTTTTTATTTTTATTTTATTAAAACTGGAAATTTACAAAAATATCCAAAAAAAATAAAATATTTTCAAATTTTTATTTTTTATGTTATTTTCAAAAGCCAAATTATACCTCCCCCTAAACTTGAGTTAAATAATGTTAAGCTTTTAAAGAGGGGGTTCAAAGTTATTGGTCAAAACCAAGCTTTGCAAAGACCAAAAGTCAACACCAACCATTTGAAGAATTTATCAATGTAAAGTATAGGTCGGTGGAAAAACATGTTATATAGAGCCAAGAAGAAGTGAGGAAGAGATAAGTGGTGTGGACAGGGTTTGCGTGAACGTGAATGTGAGGAGATAAGAGGTGGTGATAAATAAAAACGAGAATGTGAATGATCAGAAATGAGTGGAATATTGGCATTCTCGTATTTTATGAGAAGAAAAGGTGGTGGTTCAACTTCTATAGGTGGAGGTTGATTAACCACAAAATCCTTGAGGTTTCTCTGTGGATTCCTTACTGGCTTGGCATCATCCATCATATGTATATGATGTTCAACCATGAGGGGACTAATCCCCTTGATGTCCGCCATAGTCCAGCCAAAAACTTACCGATTATTTTGTAAGACCATTAAAAGGGCTTTCTCTTGCTCGAGGGCTAGAGAGTCCGAGATGATAACATGAAAGGTCTCATTCTCACCTAAGTAAGCATATGTAAGGTGAGACGGCAATAGCTTAAGTTCGAGTTTTGGAGGCGAAACAATTGAAGCTAAAATTGGTGAAACTGTCTCAAACTTGAAGGATTCCAACAATGGTTCGAAGTGAGTGTAAGCAACCGAGTCGGATGGTTCAACTAACTCATCCAAAAATTCAAAGGACTTAAACTCGGGTGGTGAGTCTTCAAAATCGTCCGAAAAAGTGAAACACTCGTAATCGTTATCGGTTGTGAAAACTGTGTCGGATTCAAGGAGGAACGCACTATTGGCGTCAAAACTGCTGTGATCGAACAGAAATTTTTCGAGCTCACAGTCCTCCTGCGTGATCTCTTGGATCGAGCAAACATCAAGTATACTAGCATTAGGCTCGGAGGGCAGACTTCCTATCTTGTAAATGTTGAACACACTTAACATTTTCCCGAAGGATAGAGTCATAGAGCCGTTACGACAGTTGATTACAGCATTGGAAGTGGCCAAAAATGGTCGACCGAGGATCACCGGAATTTGGTTCCGTGGGTTAGCCACAGGCTGTGTGTCCATAACAATGAAATCAACGGGGAATATGAAGTCCCCTACCTTAATCAACACATCCTCTAACTCACCCCTAGGATGGGTGATGGATCGATCGGCTATTTGGAGAGTACAATGAGTGGGTTTCAACTCTCCAATGCCTAATTGCTCATAAACGGAATAGGGAAGCAAGTTAACATTGGAACCAAGATCTAAAAGTGCGCGATTTATGTTCTTATCCCCAATTGTTATTGAAATTGTAGGACAGCCAGGGTCCTTTCGTTTTTGGGGCAAAGGTAAAGGTTCGGTAATAGCATTGCTCGCGGCACCAGTTATGAATACTTTCTTGGGTACCTGAGACTTTCTCTTCTTGGTGCATAAATCCTTCAAGATTTTAGCGTAAGAAGGGACTTGTTGGATTGCATCCAAGAGAGGAATATTAAAGTTAACTTGCTTAAATAACTCCACAATCTTCTCCATTTGTGGAGTTGCTTTATTGGATCTCAACCTATTTGGAAATGGAACATTTTGAAAATTCGTTGAGTCCAATATTTGTGGAGTAGATTGTGGAGTTGGAACGGATCCCAGTGTTGGTGTTATCGTGGAGTGAGATGTGGGTCCGTTCGAATTAGAAGAAGTAGAGCCTTGTGAAGAATGAAGAACATGCTCTGACGAAGAGGAAGAAAATGATGAAGAAGAAGAAGAAGCGGCGGCCGAGGTTTCATCACTAATGCCCACATTATTGTGCAACACTCTTCCAGATCTCAACGTGGTCACATCATTTACATTATGATTTGTTGTTCATAAGCAACATGTGCGTTGTGTGTGTGACCGGGATTTGGCAATGGTTAAGATAGAAGCTATCCCTTTTCTCGCTCGCTTAACGCAGCATTCAGTTTTGCAATTTGGGCCTCAATTGATTTGATGCTCTGATCATGTGAAGCACTGTTTTGCACCAAAGAATGAATGGAAGACTCTAACCTTGCTGAGGATTGTGTAGATTGTTTTAAAAACGCATCCAAACTTTGTTCTAGCTAGAAAACCTTATCGTTATTCGGCTGAACAAAATTGTTTTGAGGATAAGAGTTGTTGGGTACAAAATTGTTCATTTGGTTTGGGAAAGGTTGGGTTGGAAAGGTTGCTGATATTGAGTTTGTTGAGGGGCTTGTTGTTGTGGAGGATGCCTTTGAAAGTTGTTATTGCCTTAGAATTGTTGTTGATTTTGATTCCAAGCAAAATTTGGGTGGCTCCTCCAACCAGGATTATAAGTCGAAGAGTATGGATCATTTCTTTGTCTTTGCTGAAAGGCAGCATTGACTTGATCTTGTCCTTGAACAGGTGGGTTGTAAGGGCACTCTTCAGTAAGATGGGACGGATCCGAACAACAAGCGCAAACAGTGCGTGGGGGTAAAGCTGGGGCAGGAGAAGGCGATGAGAATTTGCTCTCAATTGCTTCTTGCTTTTTCGTGAGTGGAGCCATTTTGGCTTTCATTGCAATTAATATATCAAGTTGATGTATGCCTGCCCTAGATTGACCTGATGAAGTAGATGAGGTGGTCTTAGTGCTTTCCTACTGAAGTGTTTGTTCAGCAAGATCGTCGAGAAATTTCCAAGCTTCCTCGCTTGATTTTGTAAGAAAGTGACCTTGACAAATAGTTTCCAACAACTGCTTAGTTGCTGGGTTCAGTCCTTCGTATAAAGTTTGGCAAAGTTGCCAATTCTTGATACCGTGGTGAGGGCACTGAACAAGGAGGTCCTTAAATCTTTCAAAACACTTCCAAAAAGGTTCGGAAGGAAGCTGGGAAAATTGAATAATTTCGTTGCGAATTCTCGCGGTCTTGTGGTGTGGGTAAAACTTTTTTAGAAAAGCCTTAACAAACTCTTCCCAATTTTTTATGGAATGTGATGCTGTGCTATATAACCATTTTTCAGTTAAGTCACATAAAGTGAATGGAATGACACGTAGCCTTATAGCATCATCAGAAAGTTGTGTGGTCTTCATCATTGCGCAAACATTCTGGAATTTGTTAATGAAGATGTAAGCATCTTCGGATTCCAGCCCGTGAAATTTGCGCAACATATTGATGAAGTGGGGTTTAATCTCAAAGTTATCCCCATTAGCTGGTGGAAGTGAAAGACAAGTGGGTAAAGCGGTGCGGATAGGATAGAAAAGATCCTGGAGTGCGATTCGTTGGGGCGCTTCGACAGGAAGGTGTGGTGGGTTATTCGCACCTAGTGGAGGTGGAATCAGTCCCGCAGGTAAGGGGTTGTTAGGATTGAATCCCGACATCTCCTTAGAATATGAAGAATATGAAGATGAAGGTAAAGAAGTGGAGGGAATTTCGACTTCGGAGTCGAAAGCGTCGTTAGTCGGCACTAACGAGACACGGACTAAACGGGCGCTAGTGTCCCTAGTCCAACTGGACATACGCTGAAGAGGTGTAGTGTAGTCAAAAGGTGAAAACAGAAGGTGGGGGTAAGAAAACGTCAATGAGAGGAAAATGGGTGCAAGTGGGGTGCAATTGATTTCAAGCGACAAGTGACAAATTTTTGTAAAAATTTTCAGTTTTGTGTTTTTTTTATAAGGAGTTTTTGCAAAAGATTTTTATAAGAAACTTAGACACACGTTCAAGCAATCACAATATGCACAATCAAGCCTAGATCTAGGGTCTCCTAGGTCAACTAGACTGCTCCTAACTGTTCCAAAGGGCAAGTTGTGAGATCATCAAATCGCCTCTTCACCGCCAATTGTGGACAGGTAAGCACAAGTAAAGAAATGAGGGATCCGCTCACGAATCACCGTGAGACGGGCCTTTTAAAATTACCTTTCCCCACTTGTCTAGCCTAGGCACCACAAAGGGTGGTTTAGATAAACGATCGATGCCTACAACTATTCCTTTGTCCTATTGAGCGCGACAGTCCTTATAGGCCGAGTCTAATCTTTTTTAATTAACTCGATGGTTAATGCAAAATGCTTTTTGTGATTTTCGGGGTCCTAGGAAGGGTAATGAAATCCCCACCCAATCTGGATTGGTGTTAAAGCCCTTTAAAAGTCAGTTTAAGAATGCAAAGCAGTAAAACACACAAAACACTTGCCAAAATTGTTTCTTTTATTGCGGCGCAAAGAATCCTGCACAAGATCAAGTTATTGGAGAAGGGGAGAGAAGTTTTTGCGCAAAGAATCCTGCAGGAAAATTTTTCAGAGGAGATCAGGGGGTTACAGAGAAGAAAAGAAAGCTTACAGAGGGGTTTTGGCTTGCTGACGTCAGCAATCCGCGGCGGATCCGCGGTCAAAAGGAGGCTTCTGCGGCGGTTTCGCGGTTGATTTGGCGGTTCAGATCAAAAAAAATTTCTGTTTCTCTGTTGTGGTTCTTCTCTGTTTGTTCAGATCTGCTGTTTGCTGTTTTGCTCACTGGATTTTTCCAGATCTGAATCTGCTCGTCTCTTCGATCCTGCACAATTCAAACGAAAACCCTTAAAAAAATAACAAGATGATAAATTTTTTATATTTTTATATTTTTCAGTTTTTTCTATGATTTTTCAATTTTTAACTAACCCGAAATTACAAAAAGAAAATAACTACGCCATCCCCGGCAATGGCGCCATTTGATTTGTACGGATTTTAGTGCTTATGCTATTTGTTATCAAAGAATTAACCGCAATCAAGAACGGTATCGTTTGGTAGCTAGCCGGTTGAATACGGGTCGGTCCACAGGGATTTTGTGTATTTTCTAGTTGTTCTAATGAGTCAATTCCAATTGTGGTAGGTTTGATTATCAATAAAAATTAAAGTTGAGTTTGATTAGGATTAAAACCTTGCTAGGGCTAGGTTTAGGTTGGTTTGGAAAATCAATTATTCTCACCGCTTTCTATGCCCTAATTAAGAAGTTTTAGGTGTTAAGGTAATAGTTAACAAAGGGGATTAGCACGATCGGAAAGAAACTAGGTTTCTTCCTCTAAGTCCTTGTCCGTCCTTTCTTAACTCTTACCCTAACCTCCATGGAAATCATACACAACCGGTCTTTAAATATGGTATCACCGCTACCTCGTGGGATAGGGTGCCGTAGTGAGCGGTGTGTGTATGTATGCATAGAGTCTTACTTAAAATGTTGAATGGGCAAGAAAGGGGTGAGAGATTTTCATTTCTCAAAACTTCCCCAAACCTAACCCTAACAAGTGAGGAACTACTCACTCATTAGGGAATTGATAAAAGAGTTCATTTTTATGAATTTAATTTAACAACTATGGCAGATAAAAAAATTTATAACTACGGCAGAGAAATAAAATTGCTAGATAAATAACTAGGGCAGAAAAGAAATTAAACTAAGGTAAGGTAAAGAAAAACTTACTTTTTTATTTGATGCACTCTTTGAACATTTACAGGAATAAAAATTTTAAACTAAGAATTAAAAAGAGGCATGCTCCAAAAAAAGCTGTATGGTTCCTATTTATAGAGAATAGAAACCCTAGGGTTTACATCTGATCCATATCTAAATTTACAAAACTATCCTGAGAAGCCTGGTCAACGCACCGCCACCCACCGTCAAAATGCACCGACACGTGCTCAGCACGGCCGCGGATCCGCGGCCATAAGTCATGTTTGGCCGCGGATCCGCGGCCATGTGGTGGGGTCTTTGGTTGAAATCTTCTGTTCAGCTTCAAGTTGCATTTTCCTTCTAGTTTCCTCACTTGGTTCTTCAGAATGTCTTCTAATTTCTTCCAGATTTCCACAGTGCAGAATGTTGTGGACTTTTACCGTTCTCTTCGTGTTGAAGTCTTGAATCTTGTGCTGCCTTCGTGCCTTGTGCAATTGAACTATTCATTGATCTTCACTTGTTCCTTAAACTGTAGGCGGCATCATAAAGATTCTTCTATTTATTGGTCGTAGTCTCACTTTTGTAGCGTCTTTTCACCATTTACATTATATTATTCCGAGAACCTGTAACCTGCAACTATTCAACAGACATGGATCAAAAGCACCTATTTATTTGTAAAATGATTAAGAATGGAGAATATAATAATGCAAAATTATGAGATGAACACCAACCTAAACCTAAATTTAAGAAAATACGGATTTGGACTAATCCACGCCCTACAGGCGACAACATATATTAGTCTCCGTATACAATCCACGTCCAAGCAAAAATAAAACAAACACACACGACATGAAGTGACCATCTGGAGAAAGAGAAAGTGATTACCGCGATGCGGTAGCGTAATTAACTGCAGGGGCTTGCGCCTGCAGGGAAGAGCGTCCTTACAATCAAAAACCTCTCAAACGAGGGGGAATTTGACGAAGTCTGTTACAACGGCCGTATCCGTCTAAACCTCCGATACACGGTGCCATAAATCAACTTGGCATTTTCGGAGAGGTGGACGGATAAAACCAAATAGCTTCTGCCCCCAAATTCAGGCAAGGCGACCTACGCGGTTTCTTCTCTGTATTCGGCTGAGAACAGATTCTGGCACGCCCGGTGGGACCTTTTCCTCTTTCCACTCCACACTTCGTGTGTCGTGTTTGCGAACGAATCGCGGTTTATTATGGTTGCCTCTGGATTCGAGGTACTAAGCTTTGGTGCCCTGCTCCGTGCAGAAGAGAAAATGGCTTCAACTGCACCAACTGCAACAGCAACTCCTACTCCGTCATCGCTGGAGGAGAGACCTATGGACCCCAAGCGGCCTCTATCTTCGCCATGCCATTGGAACAGGTGACTCAGGCCACCACGGGACCATTCTTCTGGACCATGCACCCACCAATGAGCTTCAACGTCCCACTGCCATTGCAAGAAGCTCCGAAGAAATCGGTCTTTCATCGGCTTACAACTACCGCGGCCGCTCTCAACGGGTCGCCCAAATCCAACGCCTTAGTCTTTAACAGACTGGGCCAAAGTTCCAATGAGCCCGTGAAGAAGCTCGCATTACCTGAAGGGGCTACCAAGAAACGGATAGCCATCCCTGCTCTAGTAAATGAAGTCATCAAAGAGACTTCTCCTGCTAAGGGGTCGGCCTTCACAAGACTGGCCATTCCAACTCCCGCTCCAGGCGAAGTCACCAAGGTTGCTTCCCCTGCTCGAAAGTCTGCTTTCGACAGGTTGGCCATCTCCACTCAACGGACGTCGGTTTTCAATAGGCTGGCACCAACGGCAACCCTTCATCAGGATAGGGGCATGAGGGAGCCACCCCCGTAACTGAGCCAATACCATCTACAAGACATGCTCGACGTCGCCACTGGCGTCGAGTAAGGAAAGCTGGGGGCAGTTCCCCTTCTGAATTGACTCCACCAGCTCCGATAGTTGAAGTCGATGTTGTTGTTCCAACTGGGAACAACTTTGAACCACTCAGGAAGGTCCACAAGAATTCTCCTACCGCTGTATTGAAAAGATCTCCTCCACCTGTGGAGAATGTTACAAAGTCGAAGCCGGAGTAGCCCCCTCAGCAGCTGTCTTCCAAAATCCACAAGGTCTAGCAGAGAGTCCAGGATTTTGTGATCAATAAGGACTATTCCCGCCAACAGAAGAAGATGAAGACTCAACAGAAAGAGGACCATCCCTCTGCCATGCCACACAAAGTATTGTCTGCTCAGGTGCCTACTGCAACGGCCCCCTCAACTCCAATCATCCATAAAAAGAGGAGGACGGGGAAGATCCCTATGCCTACGACGAATCTCAAGGGCACTGAACCCAGACGCCCCAAGTCTGGGGGCATGGTGATGCACACTATTTATATGGCTTCTGGAAAAGAGGAAAGCCGTGCTTCTACGGGTCACCGAACACTCACCCGATCTGTGACAAAAGCCCAGGAGCAACAGTAAAAGCTCCAGGAAATGCTAGAGAAGATGGCCGCGCTCACTGGGCCAAAAGAAAGCCCTGAAATATCGTCGGAGCAGCGTCAAGAACAGGAAACTGATGCCGAATTCCTCCGAAGAATACTCGAGAGGAAAGACAAAGAGACAGCGGAACAAGCGGCCAATATAAAACAAATGGCGCTCCTGTTCCAAGATATGGTCAGGATGATGATACAACAAGATCCTCCAGCTGAAGACCCTCCAATAATCCTTGAAGACGACAGAGGGGAGACATCAAACCCTCTTCCGGCTCTATCAGCAGCTAAAGAAGAGTCCATTTCCAAAGACGCCCTCAATGATTATATAGCTCAATAGATACGAGCTCATCAGGCGAGCGAAGCGACCGGCCAAATTGTTTAGACTGGACGACCCTATCCAGGTTGGTATGACCGAATAAAGTACCTGCCGGGATATATGATCCCTAAATTCCATGTATATAAGGGGACGGGGAATCCACACCAGCACGTTGCTCAATTAAGAGCCTTGTGCGGTAATACTGGGGATGACGACAAGCTGCTGCTTCACTAATTTGTTGGCAGCTTGTCGGAGACTGCATTCGAGTGGTATTCCGAACTCCCGAATGACTCTGTCAAGACATTTGCAGAAATGGAACTACTTTTTACACAGAGATTCGCAAGCGCTATCGAGCGCACCCCGATCACCACACTAATTAACGCCATGGTGAAGCTAGACGAAACATGGGTTCAGTACGCGATACGGTGGCAGAACCTATGGTCGAAGTGCGAACAACGCATAGAGGAAGCTCCTGCAGTGGGCATGTTTGTAGGAACCCTCGATCCGCAGGCGACCATATCTCAATTCATGATGTTCTTCAAGCCAACTACTTTCCAGGTCTTGATTGACAAGCTGACCCAAATGGATCAGATGGGCCACAGGCCTTCCTCTTCGAAGTCGAAGCCGCGGAGTGAAAAGGGGAAAGAGAAAACGACCTTCATCGCCAATGCTCAGCAACAGCCGACTGTTCCAAAACCAGCTGATCGCCAAAGCGATAGACAGCGATTCCTCAATGAAAAATTAAGACGTCCTTACTCGTTTCCACGGGAGAAAACAAAGAGATTGTTTGAACTGGCGATATGCAACAGGCTCATCAATTTGCCGGATCTGAGACGTCCATTACAGCCCGGTGATGACAACAATACCAATTATTGCCCCTATCACCGAGTAGTAGGCCATCCAATCGAAGATTGCTTCGTCTTCAAAGGCTGGATTGAGAACCAATACCAACAGGGTAAATTCACGCTGGCCGAGAATTGGAAAGTAAGCCCTCCTCAGCCGCACGCTCTTAAAAAGATGGACACGCCAGGGGAATCGTGCTCTTTTATAGAAGAAGCTCCATGGGAGGTCACGCTTTCAGCCAAAACGAAAAGAATGCTGAAGGATCTCCAAACATACCCGGCGATCAGATGGAAAAGTCCGCTGGAACCCGAGGTCATTGAGGGAATGCTGAAACCACGCCCGACGCCAAGGATTGGTAGCGATGGCCAAAACGCCCAGGTCCAGCCGTCAAAATCTTCGGAAAAAAAAGAAGATGGCCAAAAAGCCCGTGAAGCCAAATGCAGATTGACACGCTGGAAGAATATAATCAGAAGACGCGAACCTCAGTCACACTCCAAGAATTTCTCAACAACATTTATGAGAGCAGAGAAAACGACAACGACGACGGAGACGACTAGTCAGAAGAATTCAAGGATTATGTCGCAAGTTGTCACATGATCTCTCATTCGCCTGTAAATGATGAAGAAGCTCACATAGAGGAGCTTGGGGCAGGAGCGGTGCCAAAATCCTTCGAACCGTCTGACGAGATGATCGACATGCTGCTGAACGAAGCCCGTCAAAATAGCAAGAATGATCAAGAACGCGAAATGGCCATATTCGAAAGGGCCAGGAATCGACGTCAATTTGAAGAACTCGCGGTAGGGATGGGTCACAAAACACTCCCACCAGATCAAAGCATATCCGCTGCAGAAAAAAGCAAACTTACCACGAGGAAACGGTTCGCTAAAGCCTTGTCCATAGGAATGAAGTTGCCACCTTTCAAAGGGAATACTCCCGACGGTATACACCTTGACGAAGCGAATGCACACCTAATTATTGCTTATACCACCAGAGGATTGCACACCCTACTGAAGAGTGCATGGCCTTTAAAACATGGTGGCAAGGATATGTCGCTCACAAGCAAAACTTTAAGAAGATAAAGCGTGAAGCTCGTCGACAGTGAAAAAATGCGACAGACGAACGTGGAAGAACTACCAGCAACTGCCACATGGTCGAATCCGGGGGATCACAAGTTCTCATCTTCGAAAGTGACCCTGACGAAGAAATAGCCCTCAGCCCTTTCTTCAAGGAATCCACCTCCGAGACAGAAGAAAAGATGACCTGCGAGAATATTCAGCTGTGTAATCGCACGTTGCCTGAAAAGAATCTCGGACCCATGAACAAGGGATCGAACAAAAAAGATAAAGGGAAGGAAAAGGTCCCTGAGGATATCGCCCTCGATGATCGAGTCGTCGAAGAGCTTCCAGCCAAGGACCCACCTAAGAAGAGCAGAGTGGATTACAATGTCCTGGCCCATCTGAGGAAGATACCCTCCCAATTAAGCATTTTGGATGCCCTTCTCTTGTCTAAAGAGGCACGAGATTCTCTAATCAAGGCATTACAAGACCCCGGACAGTTTCAAGCCTTCCTTACCAAAGAAAAGATGAAGGACGAGCTGGAAGAAGTTCACACGGCCAACATTACCTTCAGCGATGAAGACCCCCTCCTCGGGACGTGCGAGCATAACCGCCCCTATATGTCATCGGGTACTGCCACGACATTAATATAGGGAAGATTCTAGTTGACAACGGGTCCTCTGTCAACCTCCTAAATGTCAGAGTGCTAAAAGAAATTTGCATGAGCGTTCAACACCTCGCTCGGGATAAAATCACCATCTCCGGGTTTGACTCCCAGTCATCACGGACGCTCGGGTCTGTGATACTGACGTTATGCTTTGGGCTGCTCGTCACTGACATCAAGTTTCACGTCATTGACGCCAAGACATGTTACAACGCTTTGCTCGACAGGCCTTGGTTTCACGAGTACAACATCATCCCTTCTATACAATATCAGTGTATGAAGTATTTCAAGGATGGTCTTGAATATACTGTAACAGGGGAGCTGAATCCATTCTCCATGAATGAAGATGCAAAATACTTCTTACCAGACTTCGAAAACACGGAAAGATTCCATAAACCGGAGAATAAGCAAAAAGCTATCACCACCATTCCGGTCTTCGGGAGCGATACCGAGGAGGAAGAAGAGATAGTCTATTCGGGACCGCCCCAATGCAACAAGCCTAGACCGTCTACCCCTATGTTGGACTTCGGCAGCGACTCTAAAGATGAGATCAATGCAGTATTTTCTGTTCGGCCATCAATACAAGCTTTCGCTGGCGATGAACGGAGTTTGCAAATCGCCATGGTTCCGCAAGAGCATTACAAAGAGCTCGACGCATTTGATACCTATAGTTTGCAAGAACTGCAGACGTTCTACGTCCCTCTCAGGCGAAAAGATGAAAATGTGATCCTATTTTATCGATCCACGGAAGCCAAAGTAGAGAAAGAAATCTGGCATGGTGCTGATTCTACACTTGACAGGCTCCATTCGATCCGTTTGCCCAGATACTACACGGAAGGATTAAAAAGGCTGTTAAGGCGCCAAGGCGTACCCTTCAGATAGACTGCTCAACAAGCTCAGTTCTACAATAGGATCTGGAACATCCCTGGAACTCAGCGAAAATTTCCCAACACGAGAATGGAAACGATTGGGCTTGGATATGTTCAATCCAAGAAACAAGAGCGATTCCATAGCTGCTACATTATACATGACTTCGATGAAGAAGGAGATGCTCTGTTAAAAGATGCTGCAGTTGAACCAAAACGAGATCCCGTAGTAAAAATGCCAAGTCCGTCATTTGAAGAACATATGGAAAAGCTAATAAGAGAGGCGAGTCAAAAGGTCCGGGATGACTATGGCCGCGAAATGGCCATCTACGAGAAAGCCAGGATGCAACGCCTCCTTCAGCGGGCTGTGGAGAATGACGATGCTCTTCATCGCCAGCCCGTCATACAGAAGACCCGACGCGGAGGTAAAAACAAACTAAAGAACGGAAAAAACGTTCGACAGCAGCAAAGCGGGTCCAAAAAGCCACGCGATCGAGGATTGAGCAGCCGGGATCCGTCTCTTATAAAGAAGATGTGTCGAGCATATTCTTTTCCCCAAGACAAGACAAGGAAGATATTCGATCTTGTCATGAAATATCAAATGATTACGCTCCCGGAGTCCAAACACCCCGAACAAGCAGACGAAGTTCATCACCCGGATTATTGCTCCTATCACCAAGCGATAGGACATCCTCTCGAAGATTGCTTCACATTCAAAAACTGGGTAGAAGACCAATATCAACTCGGCAGGTTCGCTCTATCTGACAATTGTTAGGTGGCCCCACTGCAAAAGCATGTACCGAAAGCCACGTATACAACGAGAGTAGAGCCAGATCAACATCGGTCTTGGAAACAATCTTATACCTGTCATGTGATAACACTGTCAGAAGAAGGAGTGCCCGAGAACATGGATGACCTGTCCTGGTGCTTCGAAAATGAGGGTGAAGAAGAATTGATCTTGGAATTTCCACCGGCGCCAAAAGAATTGGAGGATGGAATACATACCGCTGCGGACAACCTAAGAAAAATCGACTTGGGGACGGCAAATGACCCGAGGCCTACGTTCGTCAGTGAGCTGCTGTTCGAAGAACAGGTAGCTACGCTAAGAGACGTGCTTATGCAGTATAAAGACTGCTTCGCATGGAACTACTCCATGATGCCTGGGCTAGATCCAGGGATAGCTGTGCATAAATTGGCGATATCTCCGAACGTCAAGCCAGTCAAGCAAACACCAAGAAAAATGTGGCTCGAACTTGAAATGAGCATCAACGCCGAAGTTAAGAAGCTGATCGACTCCGGCTTCATTCAAGAAGTTCAATACCCTGACTGGATCGCCAATATCGTCCCAGTGATGAAGAAGAATGGGACGGTGCGCATCTGCGTAGATTATCGGGACCTCAACAAAGCTTGACCGAAAGATGACTTTCCCGTACCGGTTACCGAGCTGATGATAGATAACACGTCCACTCATGAACTCTTCTCCTTCATGGACGGCTCATCGGGGTACAATCAAATAAAGATGAATCCCGAAGACCAGAAGCATACCGCTTTTCGGGCTCCTCTGGGCATATTCTGCTACAAAGTAATGCCTTTCGGCCTGAAGAACGCCGGCGCTACCTATCAGAGGGCCATGACAAAGATTTTCGATGACCTCACACATGAAATCGTTGAATGCTATATTGACGACCTCGTGGTAAAAAGCAAATCACACGAGGAGCATTGGGAGCATCTGAAGGTAGTATTCTAACGTCTTCGGAAATACAACCTAAAGATGAACCCTCTCAAATGCGCGTTCGGAGTTTCCTCGGGAAAATTTCTAGGGTTCATCATACGACATCGAGGCATCGAAATATATCCATCGAAGATCAAGGCGATTATGGAAATACCTTCACCAAGAACTCTCAAGCAACCGCGATCTCTCCAAGGAAAGCTCGCATATATCCGACGATTCATAGCCAATCTCTCCGGCAAGTGCCGCCCCTACAGTCATCTAATAAAGAAGGGGACTCCTTTCGTCTGGGATCGCAATTGTCAAAACGCACTGGATGAAATCAAGCAATACATGCAGAATCCGCTAGTACTGACCGCTCCGGTCAAGAGAAAGCCTCTCATCCTGTACACAACAACCCTTGAAGGTTCTTTAGGCACGCTATGGGTATAGGAGAATGACCAAGGAAAGGAGAGAGCCCTCTACTATTTGAGTCGAATTCTCCTGGGGACAGAAAACAAATACTCCCCCATTGAAAAACACTGTCTGGCGTTAATCTTCACGATAACTAAGCTCCGACATTATGCTTTGGCGCATGAGGTCCACTTAATATTAAAAGTGGATCCTCTCAAATATTTGATGTCAAGAGCCATACTAACAGGACGGCTCGCTAAATGGGCCCTCCTCTTGATGGAGTTCTCGATAACATACCGACCTCTCAAGGCAGTGAAGGGCCCGGCCATTGCCGACTTCCTCGCTGAGCATCCGATACCTGCCGATTCACCCCTAAATTGCGAATTGCCAGACGAGCACGCATTTGACACGATCGACAGGGAGAAAGGAGAGAGTGACGCCCGATGGGAACTTTGCTTCGATGGGGCATCTTTCATGAAGAAGCGACAACACAACACCCTATAATTAAATCTGGGGTAGGCCTTATCATCGTGACTCCACAAGGAGAGATAATACGCTTTGCCTTTTCCTTAACAGAGCCGAGGACAAACAATGAAGCCGAATATGAAGCTTTGATAGCAGGTCTAGAGATCACCATCGACATGGGAATCGAAAACCTCCTCATATACGGAGACTCCCAGTTGGTCGTTAGTCAAGTAAACGGCGACTATCAAATGTGCAAACCGGAGTTGGTAAAGTACGGTGAGAGAGTGTAGCAACTGCTGACCCAAATCCCCTCCTACATGCTGGAGAGCATATCGCGCACAAAAAATAGCAATGCTGATGCACTAGCCAAGCTCGCTAAAGAATTGGCTGATGAAAATCTCGATGACGTAAGGATCATTGTGCAAAGCCGTCGGGTTTTTGCACCGGCAGAAATATCTCCGGAGTCGTCCAAAAAAAAGGGAGAGACCAAGCAAATGGCCCTACAAATAAAAGACCAGGAAAATGCTAAGGATTGGAGAGAAATCTTTATAGACTACTTCAAATCCTATCGAACACCTGAAGATGCGTCCTCGAGACATCAGCTCATGAAAAGAACTCTGTCTTTCGCCTTCGTCAATGATACTCTGTATAAGAGATCGTTCGACTCCCTGTGGCTAAGATGTCTGGGACCGGAAGAAGCAAGGGGAGTTGTCCAAGAAACTCATGACGGACTCTGCGGTTCTCATCAAGCCGGGCCAAAGATGAAGCCGAAAATCAAAAGAATGGGCTACTATTGGCCCACCATGTTTCAGGACCGCCTTGAATACACGAAGCAATGCCATTCATGCCAGATTCAAGGAGACTTCATCCACCAGCATCCAAACCCGCTACACCCAACGGTGGCGAGCTGGCCATTCAAAATGTGGGGAACCGACATAATTGGGCCCATCGAACTAACATCATTTAGAGGACATCGGTTTATATTGGCGACAACCGATTACTTCTCTAAGTGGGCAGAAGCAGTACCGCTAAGAGAAATGAAGACAGAGAATATCCTCTATTTCTTCAAGACACACGTCATCTATCGATTCGGCACTCCGCGACGGATTATCTCCGATAATGGGCCACCCTACAGAAGTCACAAAATCAGCCGCTTCGTACAGCAGTATAATATAGACTGGAAATACTCTTCGGTCTATAATCTCCGAGCTAATGGTCCAGCTGAGGCTTTCAACAAGACCTTAACGAAGATCATAAAGAAGATGGTGTCTCAAAATAAGAAGGACTGGCACGAAAGACTGCATGAAGCTCTCTGGGCGTATCGGACCACGTTCAAAACGGATACGAATACAACGCCGTATGCATTGGTATTCGGCATAGAAGCAGTATTCCCCTTTGAGATAGAGCTACCCTCTTTACGAGTAGCGGTTCATTACGAGCTAACAGACGAAGAGAACGCTCATCTTCGGCTAGAGGAGCTCGACGCCCTTGACGAAACCCGTCTCATGGCGCAACAAAACTTGGAGGCTTACAAAACAAAGGTGACACGCTTATACGAGAGATTGACTAGGCCGAGAACATTCCGCCAAGGCGAGCTCGTGCTAGTGGTTAAGAGACATATGATCCCAATCATGCCAAACAGGGGAAGTTCAAGCAGAATTATGAGGGGCCGTACATCATAGATGAGGTCTATCAAGGTGGGGCTTACTTTCTCATGAATATGCATGGCGAAAGGCCCTTCCGGCCAATAAACGGCCGGTTCCTGAAAAAATACTACGTTTGATAGATAACGACACCCATGTCTGCTCGCTATCTTCCCAAACCAAAGCTCTGTAAGCGGTATCCAGCGAAGCCGTTGTCTCCACAAAGGACCGAAACGTCCCTAAACTAATAGTGGACCAAAACGTCCCTAAACTAATAGTGGACCGTAATGTCCTAAAACTAGCTATGGACCGAAATGTCATAAAACTAACTACTGACCGAAACGTCTTTAAACTACTGCAAAGCCGCAGCATCCTTGGGCCGACGCGTTAAAAAAATGGTACGTCCATAAACAAAATGGGCATGGATGAAAACCCAAAAGGGCTCCGTGAATTAAAACAACAGAGCTACTGGCGAGTTTTTGAAAACTCAAAAGGGCGCAGACTCGTAAAAAAAAGACGGTATGTCCACAAGCAAAATGGGCATGGATGAAAACCCGAAAGGGCTCCGTGAGTAAAAACAGCAGGGCTACCGGCGAGTTTGTGAAAATCCAAAAGGGCGCAATCTCGTTAAAAGACACTTGCAAGGTCCTCTCGACCTTGTAAGGATAAAACTACCTGCGTGAGATCCTTACGACTCAAAAAGAAGCAACACACTTAGGGATCCCCACGATTCCTAAGAAGAAATACACTTACGAGATCCTCACGACTCGTAAGGAGAACCCTCTTATGAGACCCTCACGGCTCATAAGATTCAAAAACCTTAAGCTACAGGGATCTGAACATGTTCTTAAGCTATCACCTTTCCCAGACTGCCCTACAAGCGGTTTAATACTGACCCTTTATACAATCCACGGGCGCAAATAATCATTTCCTTTCCGAGTCCCACCAACGACAAGGAATGCCCTCATTTGATGAACAAACACTTGTAAGTCCTCTCGACTTATAAGGAGAAAACACTCTTGTAAAATCCTTACGACTTATAAGAGAACACACACTTAAGAATCCTCACGATTCCTAAAGAGAAAATGCACCTACGAGATCCTCACGACTCATAGGGAGAAACACCTTTATGAGACCCTTACGGCTCATGAAGTCAAAGGCCTTAGTCGACAGGATTCTAATCCTGTTTGCTAAGCCATCTTTGTTTAAATCGACAAAGGCAAATGATAATTCGCTCCTGGCAATGTCCCAGTTGTAGCGATGCTGATGCCTATATCGGTATCAAATTCAAAGTCTTTTCACGGTAAATGATTATTCGCTCCTGGTAATATTCCAGTCGCAGCGATACTGATGCAAGATTGGTGTCAGACCATGAGTTCCATACTCGAGAAAAATGCATATGAAATAGGCGAAATGATTGGGCAACTCGCAATAAAATCAGCGAGTAAATTATATGCATACAAAAATAGCCGAAATGATTGGGCACCACGAAAATAGCCGAAATGACTGGGCAATCGCGGCTTCACGATATAAAAGGCTGAAATGATAGAGTATCGCGGAAAGAAATAAAAAAAATGAAAGAATGAAACTTTTGCCCTATAGGCGAGTCCATACTGACCCCTGTATACAATCCATAGGTATAAACAAAAAGGGAACCACATGTCCCTACCAGATCTTGTCAAAAGGAAAAGTCAGATCTCAACAGCAACATCTGCATCCCAGAAGACCAACAACGGCGTTCCTCCTCATGCCAGCAGAGCACGGACGCGACACCACCAATCGGAGCCACGGCGATGTCCCCAGTTCCAAGACTCTATGGTTCACGGACAACTTAGAGTCAGCCCCGACACCGCAGAAAATGGAGCACGTACGGAAATACGTCATCCAATGACCCCGTTGCGGAAATACGTCAGCACATGACCCCGTCGCGGAAATACGTCATCCAATGACCCCATCGCAGAAATACGTCATCCAATGACCCCGTCGCGGAAATACGTCAGCATATGACCCCGTTGCGGAAATACGTCAGCACATGACCCCGTCGCGGAAATACGTCTTCCAATGACCCCGTCGCGGAAATATGTCAGCACATGACCCCGTCGCGGAAATACGTCTTCCAATGACCTCATCGCGGAAATACGTCATCCAATGACCCTGTTGTAGAAATACGTCAGCACATGACCTCGTCGCGGAAATACGTTATCCCATGACCCCATCGCGGAAATACGTCATCCAATGACCCCGTCGCGGAAATACGTCAGCACATGACCCTGTTGCGGAAATACGTCAGCACATGACCCCGTTGCGGAAATACGTCATTCAATGACCCCGTCGCGGAAATACGTCATCCAATGACCCCGTAGCGGAAATACATCAGCACATAACCCCATCTCGGAAATACGTCAGCCAATGACCCCGTCTCGGAAATACGTCAGCACATGACCCCGTCTCAGAAATACGTCATCTAATGACCCCATCTCGGAAATACATCAGCACATGACCCTGTCGCGGAAATACATCATCCCATGATCCCGTCGCGGAAATACGTCATCCAATGACCCCATCGCGGAAATACGTCATCCAATGACCCCCTTGCGAAAATACGTCAGCACATGACCCCGTTGTGGAAATACGTCAGCACATGACCTCGTCGCGGAAATACGTCATCCAATGACCCCGTCGCGGAAATACGTCAGCACATGACCCCGTCGCGGAAATACGTCATCCAATGACCCCGTCCCGGAAATACGTCATCCAATGACCCTATAGCGGAAATACTCCAGCACATGATCCCGTCTCGGAAATACGTCAGCCAATGACCTCGTCTCGGAAATACGTCAGCAAATGACCCCGTCGCGGAAATTCGTCAGCACATGACCCCGTCTCGGAAATACGTCATCCAATGACCCTGTCTCGGAAATACGTCAGCAAATGACCCCGTCTCGAAAATACGTCATCCAATTACCCCGTCTCGGAAATACGTCCAAATGACCTCGTCTCGGAAACACGTCAGCAAATGACCCCGTCGCGGAAACACGTCAGCAAATGACCCCATCACCGAAACACGTCATCTAATGACCCCGTCACCGAAACATGTCATCCAATGACCCCTTCGCGGAAATACGTCAGTCAAATGACCTTCTCATCGGAGCAGTGCTTCGACTCGGAAAAAGGCCAACTCATCGACCACTTACAAGTCCTCTCGACTTGTAAGGGAGAGAATTTTCTTGTGAGATCCTTACGACTCTCAAGAGAAAGCACACTTAGGAATCCTCACGATTCCTAAGGTGAAAATACACCTACAGGATCCTCTCGACTCGTAGGGAGAAAAGTCTTTATGAGACCCCCACGGCTCATAAAATTGAAAAGTCTTAGGCGACATATCTGAATCTTTTTTCTAAGCCCGCTACCTTAAAAAGCGTTCAAGATGCATGGTTCTTGTCTACATACCACATTGGCCAAAATCACATGCCAACAATATGGGAGAGAAAAGAAAGCGATAGTCGGAGATAAAAAATGTGTCCTTTATTCACGAATTCAATTGAATACGAGATACATCATATAAAATAAAATGAATACATGTTATTCATAAATTACAATCGATACAAAGACGACTATTGAGAAGGAGGCGATTTTAGCAAATCAGCAAGCCGTTTGCGCACTCCTCTCAGCTCCTTTTCATGAGCAGACGCCGCGGTCAGCTTAGCTTCGACTCGGGCCCGTTGCTGCAAACAGGATGAAACCTTTTCATCGATTTCCCGCTGAGCTGCCTCACGACTCTGCGCATCCCTCTCAATGAGATCGAGCTTCTGCCTTAGCGTTAGCCCATCAGAAATACATCGTAGGAGGCCCTCAAAGATAGCTTTCAGCTGTGCAGCATTCGCGTCAACTTGGGCACGCAACTGGACGGATTCGCCTGAAGCCTCCTCACGTTCCTTCCGCCTTAAGGTCGCCTCTTGTTCGAAATGGCGGAGGAAGGGAACGCTCTGCTCAACCCATGCAGCCCGCTGGGAGTTCAAAACCAACACTTCCGAAGCAGGATGCCTGAGCTCAATCTCATACAGGCAGGTCTCAATCTTTCTGCAGTAATTAACCCAAAACTCGACGACGCCTTCGTCATGGAAGTTCACGAGCGTCGCCAGCATAGGATTAACCTCAACAGCAAAATCTGCAGCGAATATGAGGGCTTCAGCATCAAGATCCTCAATGAATTCACTTAACATGTGCAGGCTAGTTGCATCGCCTCTAGAGGATGGATGTCTGGAAAAGGGCCCTGTAGGCATTAAGATTCGAGACTCGAAGGGAGCTGGAGTCGGAGCGATCGCTGCAAAACAAATCATAATCAGATGTTAGCTCAAGAAATAAAGAAAATACACGAATAATGGAGTCTACTATACCGGCTGCGACAGGGGGCAGAGCTGAGAGTACTGGTGGTGCGACAATTCGCTCGTCCCCTCCTTCAATTTGTAGTGTTGTAATCAATCCAAAATTAACAACGGCCTGGTCATCCATCAAGGAAAAAAGGACGTCGGTTAAAAACTATACTCACCGGCACCAGTGGACAAAGTAACTTCCGACTGGAAGGAGAAATGCAAGTTCAGCACCTTATATAGATGATCAAAGAGAACTCCTGTAAGGTTGCGATGATACATGGTCAGTACAAGAAAGACGGCGGTCATAGTTCAATTAAATAGGATCGTAAATCTATACCTTCTAGCATCTTGGAGGACATAGGAGAAGGCGAGGGAGCAGACGTCATGGCAGCGACCGCAAGTGTTTCAGATGACACGATCTAAATGTTCGCTACACCTATAAATAAAATACCGTCAGAAAAAGCTGAAAAGGATTGTGAAATAGAAAATAAACAGCGACCCGAAACCCACCTGATGGATCATCAGCCAGAATTGCAACGGAAGCATGACTCGGCGTTGCAGTTTCTTCGCTCTCCTTCAGTGGAATGGTTTCAGCGCCAGTGGCTTGATCTCCTGATTCTACAAGAGCCGTCGTGACACTCGTAATGCCAGGCAATGGCGGGGAACCGCAGAGGGAAAGAGCGGCGGTTTGGACAGTCCCGAACTCCCGAGAAAGAGTAGTCGCTTCATGCTCGGTGGTTTCCATCATCTCACCTACCGCCTCATCGCCAGGACTTGGCCCTGCAGGATATGATATATAAGAATTTGAAGATCAAATTCTAATAAAAAGACCCAGTATTACGTTACCTTGGGGCGGCTTTTCAATTGCCTCCTGAGCCGCGCGCACAACCTGTCTGTGAGTGGTGGACAAGGCAGCTGAAGCATCCTCTGAAGAAATGGCGATAGATGGGACAGTACTTGAGCCCGCACCCACAGCCAAGCTGGCATCACGCTCCCTCGCCGCACGCTTTCGATGCTTCTTGTCGGCCTTGGCAGTGAGAAAAGACCTCTTCAAGACCTCCGTCAAAGTGACATCATCGTCCAAGCCAGGAGCTACCTCTGGAGCCGTTACGGCGTCTATTATCGGCTGCTTAAGCGAAGACTCTTTCGGCGATACTGGGGGAGCTGGGACTTCAACAGCCGGCTCTGGAAGCGTCGCCGTGCCACCCTGCGGGATTGACACTGCACTCAGGATATCCTGGGTCGAGGTAGTCCCTGCAATAAGATGAAAAAGAAGGGTCAAACTACCCATGAAGAAAAGGGAATGAAGGCACAGTGAGCCGAAGTATACCGAGGCCCATGGAAGGGCGGAGCCTCTCTTCCTCTTCAAAAGTCTTGAGGGAAGCTGCGAGAGCCTCTTCGGCAGAAATACCCGTTGAAGAAGGAAGCGTCAGTCAAAGCATAATAATTAAAATAGCCATGGAAAGATATGACCGAAGGATACCTGATTGTGCGATGGTGATTAGTGCTGCTTCATCGTGAGCTAGTTACTTTGAAACCGCGATGGCAGCCTCTAGATCGGTATCATCCGGCGCCATAAATAAACCCTCGTTGGTCCTGTACTCACTTATGCCCTCGCAGTAAGGAGCATGAGGCTCCTGGCCGAATACAACGTCTGCAAAAAGTATTGACTTCTTTTTCTTCTGTGAGTGAGTGCCGGCGGCCGATAACATGAGCTTGCGCTTGGCAAGCAACTTCGGGCAGCGAGTCCCGATCTCCGCACCCACACCAGACTCAGGAGATGCCACAGCTACCGCTTCTACAGGCACGCGGGGTACGGGCAACTCGGGCATAACATGTGGTATCACAGCCGCAGCAGCTTCTCTCAAGGGAGGACGGACGACGGTCCGTCTCTTTAAAGGAACGGCTGGATTACCAGCGGGGGCGGTGCCTTTGCGATCAAGCAATAATAGCTTTTCTTCCCTAATAACGGCGCCCATCGAATGTTGATACCATGCCACATATGCGTTCAAGATTCGCGGAATGCAACTCGGCTCACTAATAAAGAAATTGGAGCCGGTATTCAACTGCATAAAATGGTGTAATGCGTTACGAATATCTTCTTCTATGGCAGTAGGCTCAGCTAAGAAGGCTTCGAGCGGGACACCTTGATTATAGCTTGATTGCTGGGCGAAACAGTGTGGGTTGTACCTCATGAACAAGGCCGAATCATTCTGCTTAAATACGAGAAAGCTCGGTCTGATGGAGTATAAATGAAGAATCTCCCGAGCTTTCAAGGTAGAGGCCCCATCTTTAAAAGTATCGCGCAGAGGCTGCACCGTTTTTGCAGATTCTTTGCCGATGGTTAAAACCTTATCGACAAAGGTCATGCCATCTCCAACCATACGCGGACGAAGGAGCACACCCCTAGCCTCCCGCTGTGACGGATTTACAACGGACGCGTCAACTAGACGCTTAATCCGAGGGAAGTTGTAACTATCATAGAAACGAGGTCGTTTATGGACACCAAAAGCGCAAAGTACGTGCAGCTTGATCCATGACATACAATAATGCAGTGAGAAAGTGACGGGCTGTACCCCTGGCTGAGTGGTGTTTCCCCCAATCAAAGAAAAGCTCTGTTTGAATTTCAAAATTCAAAAATTGAAGCAACGCTTCAGATCTCTTGCGCTGCGCCCTGAGCGCCACGTGTCAAAAGCAGACACGCCAGCGCCCGGAGCGCTGCGCCCTAGGCAGCGCACCCCCAATCAGAGCAAAGCTCTGTTTCAAAATTCAAATTCAAAAATTGAAGCAACGCTTCAGATCCCTTGCGCTCTGCGTTGCGCGCCACGTGTCAAACACAGGCGCGCTAGCACAGTTGCGCTGCGCTCTGCGTTGCGCGCCACGTGTCAAACGTAGGCACGCTAGCGCAGTTGCGCTGCGCTCTACGCTGCGCGCCACGTGTCAAACGCAGGTGCGCTAGCACCAATTGCGCCAGCGCTGGAATTTAAAGAATTCCCCACCGTTAGATCAAAGATCTAATAATAATAATAAATTATTAATTAATCAGAATTAAAATTCTGTTCTAGAAAGATCTTTCCAATCTTATTAAAATAAGAAGATTATCTTCTGTAAAACAGAAGCACTAGGATCAAAAGATCCAACGGAGGGGAAATATCTCCAAATCAATTAGAGACAAAGATCTCTTCAACTAACTTAACAAATCAATTGGCCCTATATAAAGACCCCAAGACCTCAAGCCTGAGAGAGAGAGAACCCTCTGCAAACTTTAAGAAAAAACTCAAAGAGAAAGAAAGGCAAGCCTTTGAAGAAATAAGATCATTTTCTTCATCTTTAAAGGTAAAGAATTCTTGGAAGAACAAAGATGAAATCATCTCATTAAAAAAGAAGAACCTCTTCTAAAATGATCAAAGATCTAAGAACAAGATCAAGATCTTCAATAAAAAAGAAAAAGATAAAAAAGATCTAATTATAAAAGATTAAAAAGAAGTACTTTACTTCATTAACATATCATTTGATCTATAAAGGCACAGCCTTTTGATGAGAATAAGAACCTTGGTTCTTGAATCTTGAGGCAATGCCTCTTTTGAAGAACAAAAAACTTGTTCTTTGATCTTAAATTGATCAAAATGTGTCCTGCGCTATTGGACAGTGCATTGCACTCTTGAATTGCGCCTTTGCGCTCCTTGGACTGGCGCACTGTGCCAGAACGCGCCACGTATCAACCACAAAACAGTTTGCGCTTTGCGCTTCTAAATATAGCGCACTGCGCTCTTGGAATGGCGCACTGCACCAGAACGCGCCACGTGTCACTCACTGGCGTGGCGCACTTAAAAAAAGCGCAGTGCGCTAAAAGACTTGCGCTTAGCGCTGAGCGTGACACGTGTCACCTTTACATGCGCTAGCGCAATGCACTCTTTGATTGGCGCAAAGCGCCTGACAAGCCACGTGGCGCACTATCAGACCACTATTTTGCTCCTGATAAATGCTATGCATTATTAAAAGGGCAGAGCCTAAGTAAAGGCCTAATAGGCAGAACGTAAATAAAAATGTTAAACATTTTTAACTGGACTTAGCCCAATTCTGGCCATAAGTCCTCAATTTAAATTGAACTGAACCCAACTGCTCTTCCAATCAATTTACACCCGGTTTGAGGATACATCTCTTTACTCCTCTGGCATTCGTCGTTGTAATCCTTCAACGTCGTCAGAGAGGTGACGGGTCCCGACGACCGCAACACTGCTACGGACTGTGGGGTCCTTAAACTCATAGACTATGACGTCCTTAATCTCGACCGTGATGTCTTAAAACTAATATCGGACTGTGAGGTCCCTAAACTCATGGACTATGACGTCCTTAACCTCGACCGTGCTGTCTTAAAACTAATACCGGACTATGATGTCCTTACACTCATGGACTATGATGTCCTTAACCTTGACCGTAATGTCTTAAAACTAACATTGGATCGCAATGTCCTTAAACTACTTATCGACCGCAATGTCATTAAACTAAACAACAGAGCCCAATTGCTCTTTTGTTGGATCTAAACGATCTCGTTAAGTTGATCTTAGTCTAGAATTAGACTAACGTGTCCTTAACAAACGTTTAAGTTGATCTTAGCCTCAAATAAGGCTAACGTATCCTTAAACACAACCCCCAAAACGGATTTGGATTAGAAAGATACGGATTTGGACTAGTCCACGCCCTACGGGCGACAACATAACTTAGCCTCCGTATACAATCCACGGGCAACCAAACACAAAACAAACACCCACGACACGAAGTGACCATATGGAGAAGGAGAAAGTTGTTACCGCGATGCGGTAGCATAATTAACTGCAGGGGCTTGCACCTGTAGGGAAGAGCATCCCACAATAAAAAAAAACCCTCAAATGAGGGGGAATCTGACGAAGTCTGCTACATCGGCCGCATCCGTTTACACCTTCGATATATGGTGCCATAAATCAACTTGGCATTTTCGGAGAGGTGGAAAGATAGTGCCAATTAGCATCTGCCCCCAGATTCAGGCAAGACGTCCAGTCTTCCCGGCTTCCGGCGGTAAACAAGTGGTATCCGCCGCTAAGCTGAGACCATGGTACAAGTATTCCAACCCAGCAATTCCGATAGCCACTTGTATTCCCGCAACCATACGATGGGCTGGGTAAAAGACTGATGGCCTCATATAACGAGGGTGCATGGGAAACATGAACCAGTTCAGCCATAAGCCAATGAACCCCAACATAGACATCTCTTCATCGACGTCCAGAGCAGCAAGCTCCGCAAAGGGAACAACAGGAGCAGCTAGAATAATGAAATTTTTTAAATCCGCCTCCGCCGTCAGTTGGTTATCCAAACCAAAACCAAACGGGTCATCAAGCTTGGAGAACAACGCAGCTTGCTTCGATAAGGCTTCCGGAAGAAGAAAGCGAGCGATGAAGTCTGTGTAGCTAACTCCATGCCCTCCGGACTCCAGAAATAGACTTTCGTATATATTCAACACCTTGATCAAGCTCAGGAATTGGTGTTGAATGGCATTCTCCGGGGTTAGACCCATTACCACTGATTTGGTGGCAAAGATGTACTCGCCCGGAGGAAGCAACTCCTCGTAGTGTTCTCCCCTAACGGGTAAGCCAGAGATTTCTGCAAACTCCTCCAAAGATACTGAGACTTCTCGATCCGACAAAAGGAAGGTGTGGGTCAGAATATTCCATTACTCCAGAAAAGCCTTGACCCACTATGCAGGAGGCGCGGAATATTGAAAGAGAGAAGCGTAAATCACGGGATACAACCCGAGTTTCAGCATCTGCGATTTCTTGGCCTACAAAATGTAGCGGGCCCACTGTAAATACCTAGATGGATAGCGAGGAGTTAGGCCTATCATGTACGGCTGTGCCCTGACATATACGTCGCCCCAGAGTATCCAAAGCCGGCGGCGGCTGTATGGGTATTGCAGCCATAGAAGGCTGAAGGAGACCCTCTGAGGTCCAGTTGACCTCCTCCACGACATAGTTCACCGGGGGTGCATCAGCATAAGGGATCGCTGAAATAGGATCCGAAGGTGCCGCGCAAGAAAAGTTTCGTCGGCCCCTGATAATTTGACTGTACCATCTGCCCCATAAATGAAGATTCTTTTGCTCCGTGTCGTGATCTTTGATCAACGCAAAGACTTCCCTGTCCACAGGCGCTTCAGGGAATCCGCTTTCCGAACAGACGGATGGGAAAGAAATGTCGAAAGACATAGTACCTGCACGAAAAAGAACAAAAAAATTAGCCGTCAATACAACAGTTTAAGTTATGTCACTTGGTACTCTAAATTCGTACCGCACTGCAATGCAGTGGAAAGGGACCAAGGGGGACCCACACAATCTAGATGATGGTTCATCATTAATAAAACAATCTCATCATTTGATAAGACAGTCATTAAACGAGGAAATCCTAAAAGGATTCTCATTTAATGAGCGCCCCTTGGGCCAAGGAGTAAATATCCCTTGAGTGCAGTGCTCTACAACAGATATGACATCTGTCATAATTAATCATGAAGGGAAAAAAATTCCCCCCCAAAATTTCTAAAAAACAATGCTCTGTGAAGAAGATGGAATAATCCATCGAAAACCCTAAAAGCAAGGCTTTCTACAGAAGTAAAAACTTCAGGATCTTTAAGATCTGCAAAACGAACTCTGAGGGTTCTTAAAAGAACTCTAAAAAGGGTTTCTTTTTCTGATCCATGATTTAGAGAGAGCAAAGCTCTGTTCTTAATTAACGGGTTAAGAAACCCTAAAAGTCTTTAAAAGATCTATGATCTAAGTAGAGCAAAGCTCTGTTAATGGGTTCAAATCTTACAAAAAATTAGACAGAGTTCTGTCTCTAAGAGAGTTCTTAAAACAAAGAGCTATACTCTGAAAGAGAATTAATTCTCAGAAAAACAAGAAAGAAGATGAACAGAGGTCATACCAAGGGCCAAAGGCCCTATTTATAGACACTGAGAGCTGTTTCAACTTCTAAGTTGATCTAATGGCGCAGAACTGCACTCACGTGTAAGCCATGTAAGCGCAACGGTGGGGGAGCATTTGTTTCCCCCAATCAGAGCAAAGCTCTGTTCAAATTTTGAAATTTGAAATGAAGCTGTGCTTTATAAAAGCGCCAGCGCCAGCGCTAAAGAGTCAAAGACTCTGATGCAGCACTCACGTGCAAAGCACAAGAGCGCGAGCGCAAGCAGCGCCAACGCTAAGAGTCAAAGACTCTGATGCAGCGCTCACGTGCAAAGCACGGGAGCGCTAGCGCTAAGTGCGCTAGCACCCAGAGTCAAAGACTCTGATGCAGTGCTCACGTGCAAAGCATGAGAGCGCTAGCGCTGGAACTAAATGTTCCCCACCCTTGGATCAAAGATCCAACAAAGATGACTAAAAAAATCATCAAACCACCTCTAAAAATTAGTGCACCGTTGGATCAAAGATCCAATGGTGATTAAAAATCAACAAGATACAGAATAAGCTCTGTATGGGAAAAGATTTTCCCAATCTTGTTAAAAAATAAGAAGACTGCCTTCTGTAAAACAGAATCCCTAGGATCAAAGATCCAACAGTGGGAAACATTCCCAAATCAATCAGAGGAAATATTTCCTTAACTGATTCAACAAATCAGCATCCCCTATATAAAGGACCCAAGACTTCAAGTCTTAGAGGGAGGAACCCCCCCCCCAAACTTTGAGAAATTTCAGAGAGAAGAGCAAGCTCTCGGAAGAAGAAGAATTTCTTCAAGGTAAATAAAATAGAGAGATCAAAGTATCTCATCAAGAGAAGAAGAACCTATTTCTTTTTCTAGATCATAGATCTATAAGACCGAGATCTTTCACAAAAGAGATCATAGTATCTCATCATAAAAAGTGAAGGGGAAGAACTTAATTCTCTTCAGATCATAGATCTATAAAATAAAGACGAAATCTTTCACAAAAACAGAAGAGATTGTAAAATCTTTTATTAAATAAGAACTTGGTTCTTAGATCTATGAGACAAAGTCTTCTGTGAACGAGAATTTAATTCTCAGAGCGCAGAACTGATCAAAGTTGCCTAAAGAGAGCCTTAGTGCTCCAATTAGAAGCGCTTCAGCACTCCAAGTCTGGCGCACAGTGCTGCAGAGCCCTAGCGCTCCAATTTAAAGAAGCGCTTTAGCGCTCCAAGTTTGGCGCACAGTGCCGCAGCGCTCTTAGCGCTCCAATTTAAAGAAGCGTCTCAGCGCTTCAAGTCTGGCGCTCAGCGCCCAGCACTCCAAGGTTGGCACTCAGCGCCAAGCGCACCACGTGCTCCTCACGTGTGCGCTATTTTATAAAGAGCGCTCCGCACTCATTGACTGGCGCTCAGCGCCAAGCGTGCCACGTGCTCCTCATATGTGCGCTATCTCACAGGAAGCGCCTTAGCGCTCTAAATATGGCGTTCAGTGCCAAGCGCGCCACGTGCTACTCATGTGTGCGCTGAGAGAACATAAATTGTTCTTTAAATAAAACTCCGGAGCCATAATGAGTGCTCAGCACTCAATAAAAGACAAAAATGTTGTCAGAACCCAAACCAATGCTCAGTATTGTTAAATGAAAAAGGACCGAGCCTAATTAAATATTCAACATTTTAACTGAATGGGTCGAGCCCAAGTTGGCCACAGATCCCTAATTGAGCTCATATGCTCATAAATCTTTGATCTTAGTCCCAAACTTGACTACAGATCTCCCAACCAATATTAGTTCAAGGGTACATCTCTTCATACCTCTGATATATGTCGTTGTAATTCTTCAACGTCTTTAGAGAGACGGAGGGTCCCAATAACCAATAACTTTTGGTGCATCCCCAAACGGTTGAATCAAAACCACACAGACTATGATGTTAAACTGGACTATGATGTCTTTAAACTTTACGGACTGTGGTGTCCTTAAACTCATGGACTATGATATCCTTAAACTTTACGGACTGTGGGGTCCTTAAACTCATGGACTATGATGTCCTTAAACTTTATGGACTATGGGGTCCTTAAACTCATAGACTATGATGTCTTTAAACTTTACAGACTATGACGTCTTTAAATTGTCATGGACTATGATGTCCTTAAACTTTTGGACCGCAACGTCCCTAAACTAAAATAATAGAGCCCAAATACTCTCTTGTTGGATCTAAATGATCCTGTTGAGTAGAGCTTAGTCTAAAATTGGACTAACGTATCCTCAACAATGTTTAAGTTTGATCTTAATCTCAAATGAGAATAACGATCCTTAAACCCAACCCAAACCTAAATCTAAGAAAATGCAGATTTGGACTAATCCACTCCCTACGGGCAACAACATATATTAGTCTCTGTACACAATCCATGGGCAACCAAAAATAAAACAAACACACACGACATGAAGTGACCATCTTGAGAAGGAGAAAGTGGTTACCACGATGCGGTAGCATAATTAACTGCAGGGGTTTGCGCCTGCAGGGAAGAGCGTCCCCATAATCAAAATCCCCTCAAATGAGGGGGAATCTGGCGAAGTCTGCTACAACGGCCGCATCCGTCTAAACCTCCGATACACGGTGCCATAAATCAACTTGACATTTTCGGAGAGGTGGACGGATAAAACCAAATATTATCTGCCCCCAAATTCAGGCAAGACGACCTACGCGGTTTCGTCTCTGTATTCGGCAGAGAACAACCCTCCATCTCTCTGAAGACGTTGAAGAATTACAACGACATGTATCAGAGGTATGAAGAGATGTACCCTTAAACCAATGAATGTTCATCAAAGATTTGATAATCTTGTTTGGGACTAAGTCCAATTTGGAAGAAGACCTATGGGCTCGGTCGATTTTGAGGTTTGACCAACCTTGGGCTCGACCCACTTGATTATTTACTTGGGCTTGGTCCCTTTTCTGCATCAGCAATGCTGAGCATTGAAATGGGTTCTGAAACCCTTTATTCTTTTTTGTTTTGTTTGTATTCTTTTATATGGAGTGTTAAACACGTGATAACGCTCACGTGAGGAACATGTAGAGCGCTTGGCGCTGAGCGCCAGGTAATGAATACTAAGTACTTTTATTAAGTAGTGCCCATGTGAGGAGCACATGGAACGCTCGGCACTGAGCGCTAGACTTTGAGTGCTAAGCACTTTTTATTAAGTAGCACTCACGTGAAGAGCTCGTGGAGCGCTTGGCGCTGAGTGCCAGGCAATGAGTGCATAGCACTTTTCATTAAGTAGCGCTCACATGAGGAGCACGTGGAGCGCTTGGCGCTGAGTGCCAAACTTGGAGTACTAAGCGCTTCTTATAAGATAGCGCCCACGTGAGGAGCACGTGGAGCGCTCGGCGCTCAGCGCCAAGCACTGTTCTTGGCAGTTCTGATCAAGTCCTTTACCGATTCGTGCTTCCAGATTGATAAGATCGACTGAAAATCAGTCTCAAGCTTTGTCTTCACCTTCAGTGGAGGGACGGTATGTTGGAAGAGTTCCAAACTAGATACAATGGCAAACTAGATGATAAAGGCTGAATACATCGCTGCCAACGATGCTTCCAAAATGGCTGTCTGGATATTTCTTGTTCATGAGATGAACATGGTTTCTACCATTGAGCATCCAATAACTATTATTGTGACAACGATGGAGTTGTGGCTTTGGCCTAGAAACCCCAGTCCAATCAGCGATCCAGACATATTCTGAGACAGTATGATTAGGGAGATGGTTGATCTCTAAGGGATCGAGGTAAGGAGAGTTGACGTGAAGGACAACACGGCAGATCCACTCACAAAGGCCTTTCCCAAGAGAGACTTTTATTGGACGTTTGGTATGAGACTACAACAACTGGCCTTAGTACAAGTGGGAGATTGTTAGTTGTATGTATGCCCTAGAGGACATTATTGTACATGTGATGTATATTATAGTGGATGCTTGGACATGTATATGGAGGACTTTCTTGCTCGACATGATAGTATACTCTTTATCTTAACATGTACACTAATTGTCTTTCAGTTACATGTTGATAAAGCCCTTAGGATGTATACTTGACTACCAGAATTATGATGCAGATCATACTAGTGGGGCCAGGGTAGTATATAAGTACATCCTTCTGTTGGGGTCAAAATTTGCACCCCAGTTGACCGGGTCAAAGTCAAGGTCAACCCCAAGTAAGCGGGCCCAAGCCCAAGTGAGTGGGCCTATGCCCAAGTCGAGCACTGCGGCCGGCCTCCCCATTCCAAAATAAAAATCATGTAACAAATAATTTTGATGTATTTTTTTATGTATGAATGTAAGCAAAATGGGCATAAAACCAAATTTTTGTAAAGCCCATGGCTTATGTGCAAAAAGAAATAGCACATGAGACACTTTTTCATTTCTCTCAAAAAGGTTAGGGTTTTTATGCCTCCTTCTCCTTTCTCAAGGTTCTAAACCTTCTTCTTTTTTGAATTAAATCAAGAGTTTTACTCTTCATTTTCCAAAACTAAATAGTTTTTCACCACAAACCCACAAAGGGGAATTCAGATCTTCCATTAGATCTCAAAAAGAAGAGATTTTTAAAATTTCATACTTCTTGTTCTTCAAGATCCGGCCAACAGAGGAGGAAGAAGGAGACCCGCTTCCAAGAACCCCATTTTGGGGAAGATCCAGGGCTCAAGGGAGAAGCCCTTTCCATTAGCTCCAAAATATCTTAGGAGTTCAACTCCTCAAAAATATATATACATATATATAAAAAATAATAATATTTCCTTTCTGGAGCACAGCTCCCAGTGCAGGGACCAAGTCTTTTCTGCTGCTGACGCCTAGCGCTCGCGTGCCAGGCATGTAGGGCGCTGGCGCTCTGGCGCCCGGTGCCCGCATGCCAGGAACGTGGGGCGTTGGCGCTCTGGCGCCCGGCGCCCTCATGCCAGGCACGTGGTGCGCCGGCGCACAGCGCACGCGTGCCCGCCCGCATGCCAGGCAAGTGGTGCGCCGGCGCTTTGGCGCACAACGCCCGTGTGGTTGGCACGTGGGGCGTAGGCGCCTTCTCCCACGCATCCTTTGGATGCCCTTTCCCTTTATACACACACACACACACACATGCTCCACCACACTGTTCCCATTAGAAAAAATTTCTAACGGGGCGCTGCCCCGCACCCCGCAAAGGGGCAGCTAGCCCTCTTGACCCCCAGCGCGCTATCTGGGTAGCGGGACCCCCGTAAAATCTCTGTGGGGCCCCCGATATATCCAAAACCCCTTCAAAACACAACACTGCACGTTGAGTTTGTATGGCCTGTTTGACCCGTCAATCGGAGGTTCGCTCGCTTAAAAAGCGAGGGGTAATTAATGGCAGCTTAGTCCGCGGCTGACGGAGATTCGGATCCCCACAATGAATAAACCCCAACCTACCCTAGGCAGGGGAATCTGTAATGCGCCTGATAAGCGCGCGCGTATTCTCATCTCAATGGGATGACGAAAAACACCCTACAGATTCTGGCACGCCCAGTGGGACAAATCTCTCCTCCCATATTTCGGGTTAAGCATTCATGCGAACTCAATGAATATACATATCTATATTTATACTAAAATAATGTTCTTTCATGCAGGTTTTCAAGAAATCACTTCTCAACAATGTCTCCAAAGATGAACTCAGCTCCTATCTCATACACGATGAAGATGGATGCAGGACGGTCCTCCCGGCAAGTCTCGGACGACAGTGGGAAGAACCGCTGCTATAATTTGGGTCTATTCTGTTTGTCTCGGCTAATGCCATCCCTGCACCTCAAGCTCCGGTAACCAACAAACCGGTCTCGAAAGGCAAAAGGCCAAATGTGTTGATCTCGATGGCGCCCCAACCTAAACGCGAGTCGGTGTTCAAACGGCTCTCCATGGCCCCAGCTGGAGACAAAGATGTCAGAACAAAAGAAGTTGCCAGACGTCGTGGGCAAGCTCAGGCAATACCTTCGACGGACACGCGGGCGGATGTCTTCTCATGCCTCCCTATCACTCAGCCTATGGCGGCTTCCCGAAGAGCAGAAGCCTGCCAAACGCTCAAGGCAGAGAAGCTGAAGCAGAAGCGGCTCAGATACAGAGCCAACAAAAGGGCTAGGGCTCTGGCCATGTTAAAATTTATGAATTTCCAAAGCCCGAACCGCTCCGCGAAACCAGCTGCCAGTGATGAAAGGATGGCTGAATGTGTTATCCACACCGTCTACATGGTGGGCACGCGTCCCAGCGACAACCTTCGCAGTAAAAGCAAGGATGGGGCCACCACATCTCAAATCCAATCTGGTGTGAATATGGCTGCCACATTCCAAAACCGGCCTCCTCTAGAAGGTAATGAAGACCCTTCCAGTGAGGCTGATAAGCAGAGAGAGCCCTCGGTTCATGAGGAGTCGGGCTCAGAAAGCGAAGAGGAGCTCAGATGCAAAGACAAGGAGATGGCCAAGCTTTACTCAAAAATTGACGAATTGACAAAAGTCGTCTTACAACTCACGGCCCAACTTGCCTCTCAGCCGCCCAATCAGGCTCAGAGCTTTGCTCATGAACCGGGAAACAGTGTCCCGAGACAGCCGATGCCTATTCCCTGAAATCCAAAAGTGGACGGACCGCATGAAATCAGTCGCATCCTATCTCGGGGAATGTCTTGGCTACCGATGACAGTAGCCCGCTAACTCAAGATCAAATCATGGATTTGGTTGCCAACAAAGTCAAAACATTGGTAGCAGAAGCCGAAGCGCAAAAAGATGTTAGCAGTAGCGGGAGACCATATCCTGCTCAGTATGATCTGGTAGAATTTCCCAGCGGCCATGTCATCCCTAAATTCGTAAGATTTGATAGGACGGGAAATGCGAATCAGCACATCGCCCACTTTAAAGCCTCATGCAGGAATACTGGGGGCAATGATGCTCTTCTCCTCCGCCAGTTCGTTAATAGGTTGACTGATGTTGCTTTCGACTGGTACGCGAGCATACCGGATGGCTCCGTCACAACATTCGTCCAAATGGAGTCTCTGTTTCGGCATAAGTTCATGAGCGCCAGCGATAAGATCACCATTGCCGATCTCTAAGGACCAAGCCAAAGAACAACGAAAGCAGCACGGATTTTATAACCCGATGGCGCAATCTCTCAGTCAAATGTGAACCGCCGATAGAGCAGGACCAATCTGTCAGTCTCCTCGTCGGAAATCTCAACAATTGGATGGCCCCGTTTCTATGCATCGCGGGTCTCAAAACATTCCAAGAGATGACCAGGAAAGTTCAGATGTTGGAAAGCTCAAAGCAGGAGTCCTCCTCGGATTCCCAAAATAACAATAGGTCCTGGAGAAACCGAAAGGCCGATAATCGCAAAGGCGGAAATTCCGACGATTCTGAATCTTTCAATGCCTCGGCTAACCGAAATAAGCAAGGGTTGAGCGGGCCTAATGTCAACCAGCCTCAGAAGCCATTGTTCAAAGAGGGAGGAGAATCTCCACTGAAAGAGAAGCTGGATAAGGTCTATTCCTTCAGAAGGGACAAAATCCGTAAAATATTCAAAGACGCCCTGAGGAACGGTCTACAACTGCCAGAGTCAAGAAGACCGCAGGAAGCGAATATGACCGACGACCCCAAATACTTCCCCTATCACAGAGTGATAGGTCATGCTATTGAGGACTGCTTCGTCTTCAAAGATTGGGTCGAAAAGCAATATAAGGCAGGAGAGATAGAACTGTCCAAAGGCGTGTTAACAAACAGTCAAGCCGCAACCGCCGATTTCATACAAACGGAGACCGAAGTTCTTCGTGAAACCGATTCTCTCAGACATCTGCCTTTCTCTGAAAACAATCGACCACCATGTCATTAAACTGGGAATAATCGACCTCTAAGTCGTTAAACTGGGGATGTAAAAATGTGTAAATAAAACAAAAAATATAAAAAAAATAATATAAAAAAGCCGAAATGATGGGGCAACTCGCAATAAAAATCAGCAAGTAAAATTAAAAATAAAGCCGAAATGATGGGGCAACCGTGAATAAATGCCGAAATGATAAGGCAAATCGCGACCTTCGCGATAAGAAAAGCTGAAATGATAGAGCAATCGCGGTAAAAAAAATGGCGAATGATGAGTCGCTCCTGGTACCATATTCGAGTGCAGCGATGCAGACGCTAACCAAAATTTCAAATCTCCGAATGTCCCAACGGTGAATGATGAGTCGCTCCTGGTACCGTATTCCAGTGCAGCGAGGCAGACGCCAACAAAGTCCTGAGATGTTTCCGGCCCTACGGTCTGGATCATACATCCTGCAAAATCGTATACAATCGACGGGCGTAAAACGATTCCAATCCCTCCCAAATCCTACTGGCGAGACCACATTCAATGTCCTACCGGCGGTGAAGATTCAAAAAAAATTATGTCCACAAGCAAAATGGGCACGGATGAAAACCCGAAAGGGCTCCGTGAGTAAAAACAGTAGGACTGCCAGCGAGTTTGTGAAAACACGAAAGGGCACAAACTCGTGAAAAAGAGATGAAATACACTCTCAAAGTCCTCTCGACTTTGTGAGGAGAAAATTCCCGCGTGAGATCCTTACGACTCACAAAGGAGTAACATACTTAGGAGTCCCCACGACTCCTAAGGAGAAAATACACCTATGGGATCCTTACGACTCGTAGGGAGAAAATGCTTTTATGGGATCCTTACGGCTCATAAAATTGAAAAGTCTTAGGTGATAGGGACCTACAACCTGTCTCCTAAGCCATCGCTTCCTAATAAGCAAACGCAAATGATGATTCGCTCCTGGTACCATATTCCAATGTAGCGATGCTGATGCCGAACAAAAACCAAAATCCCCAAATCCACTCATGGCAAATGATGACTCGCTTCTGGTACCATATTCCAGTGTAGCGATTGCCAATGCCAGCCCAAATCAAATCAAACCCAACAACCCCTGCGTCGAAATCATGCTTCGTCTCAGAGTGTACCCCGCGTCGAAATCAAGCTTCGCCTCGGTGTATCTACCGTCCTTGTCGGAGTTATGCTTCGGCTCGGAATCAACCAGCGACCTCCCCGTCGGAATTAAGCACTGCCTCAGAATCAAGTCAACCAGCAAGCTCTGCGTTGGAATCGTGCTTCGTATCAGAGTGTACCCCGTGTCGAAATCATACTTCGCTTCGGTGTATCTGCCTTCCCTGTCGGAATTATGCTTCTCCTGGGAATCAACCTCTGCATCGAAATTATGCTTCGGTCAGAATGTCTGCTGCTCGTCGGAATTATGCTCCGGCCCTTTGGAATCATGCTCCGCTCATCGAAATTATGCTCTGACCCCTGGAATCATGCTCCGCTCTTCAGAATGATGCTCCGATCCTCGGAATTATGCTCCGATCCCCGAAATTATGCTTCTCCTAGGAATCAACCTCTGCATCGAAATTATGTTATGCTTCGGTCAGAATGTCTGCCGCTCTTCGGAATTATGCTCCAACCCCAGGAATCATGCTCCGCTCTTCGGAATTATGCTCCGACCTCTGGAATCATGCTCCGCTCTTCGGAATGATGCTTCGATCCTCAGAATTATGCTCCGATCCCCGAAGTTATGCTCATCGGAATGATGCCCCGATCCCTGGAATCATGCTCCGCTCTTCGGAATGAGGCTCGGATCCCTGGAATCATGCTCTGCTCTTAGGAATGATGCTCCGATCCCTGGAATCATGCTCCGCTCTTCAGAATGATGCTCCGATCCCTGGAATCATGCTCCGCTCTTCGAAATCATGCTCCGATCCCCTGGGATCATGCTCCGCTCATCGGAATCATGGTCCGATCCCTGGAATCATGCTCTGCTCTTCGGAATGATGCTCTGATCCTCGGAATTATGCTCCGATCCCTGAAGTTATGCTCATTGGAATCATGCTCCGATCCCTGGAATTATGCTCCGCAAATCGGAATTATGCTCCGACTCTTCGGAATGATACTCCGGTCCTGGAATTATGCTCCGATCCCCGGGAATCATGCTCCTCGAGGGATGCTCCGCCCCCAGAATAATGTTCCACCTCGAAGTCTAGCTTCAAGATCCATCAATTTCATGCACACAACTCATATGCGCAGTGTGCATTTATTGATGGGGGGCACTTTGTTGGGGTCAAAATTTGCACCCCAGTTGACCGGGTCAAAGTCAAGGTTAACCCCAAGTAAGCGGACCCAAGCCTAAGCGAGTGGGCCCATGCCCAAGTCGAGCACCGCGGCCGGCCTCCCCATGCCAAAATAAAAATCATGTAACAAATAATCTTGATGTAATTTTTTGTGCATGAATGTAAGCAAAATGGGCATAAAGCCAAATTTTTGTAAAGCCCATGGTTTATATGCAAAAAGAAATAGCACACGAGACATGGGATGGGCAAAATACCATTTTGTAAAGCCCAAGGGGCTATGTGTAAATGTGTAAGCCCATAAGAAGCAACATGATGAAAATATATAAGGCACTTTTTCATTCCTCTCAAAAGATTAAGGTTTTTGTGCCTTCTTCTCCTTCCTCAAGGTTCTAAACCTTCTTCTTTTTTTGAATTAAATCAAGAGTTTTACTTTTCCTTTTTCAAAACTAAATAGTTTTTCATCACAAAACCCACAAAGGGGAACTTAGATCTTCCATTAGATCTCAAAAAGGAAAGATTTTTAAAATTTCATACTTCTTGTTTTTCAAGATCCGGCCAACAGAGGAGGAAAAAGGAGACCCGCTTCCAAGAACCCCATTTTGGGGAAGATCCAAGGCTCAAGGGAGAAGCCCCTTCCATCAGCTCCAAAATATCTTAGGAGTTCAACTCCTCAAAAATATATATACATATATATACAAAATAATAAATATTTCTTTTCTGGAGCACAGCTCCCAGTGCAGGGACCAAGTCCCTTCTGCTGCTGACGCCGAGCGCTCGCGTGCTAGGCACGTGGGGCACTGGCGCCCAGCGCCCGCGTGCCAGGCACGTGGGGCGCTGGCGCTCTGGCGCACAGCGCCCGCGTGCCAGGCACGTGGGGCGCTGGCGCTCTGGCGCACAGCGCCGCGTGGCAGGCACTTGGTGCGCTGGCGTCTAGTGCAATGCGCTGGATCTCTGGCGCACAGCGCCCGCGTGCCTGGCACGTGGGGCGCTGGCGCTTTCTCCCACGCATCCTTTAAATGCCCTTTCCATTTATACACACACACACACACACACATGCTCCACCACACTGTTCCCGTTAGAAAAAATTTCTAACGGGGCGCTGCCCCGTACCCCGCAAGGGGGCTGCTAGCCCCCTTGACCCCCAGCCCGCTATCCGGGTAGCGAGACCCCCGTAAAAACTCTGTGGGGCCCCCGATATATCCAAAACCCCTTTAAAACACAACACTGCACGTTGAGTTCGCATGGCCTGTTTGACCCGTCAATCGAAGGTTCTCTCGCTCCAAAGGCGAGGGGTAATTAACGGCAGCTTAGCCCGCGGTTGCGGGAGATTCGGATCCCCACAATCAATAAACCCCAGCCTACCCTAAGCAGGGGGAATCTGTAATGCGCCTGACAAGTGCGCGCGTATTCCCATCTCAATGGGGTGACGAAAAACACCCTACACCTTCAATTGTTCCTAGTCGTTGGAGTATCGAGATGGGGCATCGATATTCCAGAGTAGACTAGCGTATACGTTTCTTGACCCATATGATGGGCGATGGATGATCCCACATCCATTGGTGTTTGACATCAAAGATTGTATACGGGTGCTCAGTGGAGACTGGGTACACTGAACATGACTCACCGAGAACTCCTAGATGGTATTATACTTCACGTCAGATAGCAGTTCTCTGATGACACTGGTACAGATTAGTCTGTAGACCCGAGATCGTCATAGAGTCTTGTGTGATTCCCACTATGCTTTGATTTCCACCTTACCATGTTCAAGAGAACGTGCAAAACGATGGTTTTTGGGTACAGTCCCGAGTCATATGGAGGCAATGAGCGATAGGAGGGTATTTCGTCTCTCCCGGTATTGGGGGTTGATGTTGCGCTGTGCTCGATTGGCCATAACAGGAAATCCCTGACCAGGGTTGCTGAGATTTACTGGTAAGTGTTATCAGTAGTTTTTCGAACCATTATGGGTCACATATCGGCATGACTTATCAAGCTATTGGGGTCTGACGTTTACCACCCCCAGGCTGGATATGCGACATATCAGACGAAAAGACCGGACTGTACGGTAGTGTTACTTATTGGATTCATAGAAGTATGAGCATACTTGCTTGTTGATCTTCTGATCGCTCAATACCCGGGTAGCCGTTAGGTCCAGCTAGTACCGCTGACGGTTTATGGGTGACTGATATGATCATCATCTACTGCCGGCGTATTGACGAGTTTTTAGAGTCCTACACAGAGGTTTCCTGGCTCAGGAGAAACGAAGTAGAAGCACATATGTGATATGTGCGGGACCGAGATTAATATGTGATACCGTATTCTAATCTCACGATATGTGATATCGGTCGGTTATATGTGATATAGCCGGGTTATCGAATCAAGTGTTGATTCGATAAGTTGATACAAATGATATTAGTCGGTTATATGTGATATAGCCAGATTATTAAATCAAGTGTTGATTTAATAATTTAATGTATGATTATATATTTGATATATTAATTTTACATTAACTAATATTAGCTCACTTAAGCATTCATTTATCTCACTTATACATTTAATATATATGTGATATATATTAATGTATTGTTTTTTTTTATCATGCTTGATGATACATTGTACATGGGTGTATGAGACTCATACCATACTTTAGATAATTAGGGTTTTATTTATTCAAGATAAATACAAAATTAGGTGGAAATCAGTCATGGTTGATGCTTAGTTGAAGCTTGTAGAAACTATTGACTTAGTCCACTAATTTTGTTTTACATTAGATAGTTATTAACCCAACCATTATCTTTAGACATGGTTAAGTATTTACATTAGAGAATAAATGATATTATCTCACCCATGGTTGCTTGGAGACTCTCATTCATTCTACACTTCATATTCTTCTTCATCTCAAGAAAGCTCTCTAGGTTTTCAAGAGGTGAAGAAAATTAGTGAGAAAAATAATTCTAAAGTGAGCATAAATCCTACTTCATCGACCTACACTAAATTAGCCATTTAGTTTAGGTTGTTTGCTTCACTAATTTCCAATTAGTGAAGCGGTAGCTTGAGTTAGAGATTTCTCGACGTAAATCATCTTCGGGCTCGAAGACTTCAAGCAAGCTTATTCCTTTCACCTTGTGAACCCTTACTAGAGTCCAGGAGATCACTACTTGGAGCGAAGAGGCTACTACACGGAGCTTTAGAAGTGAAGGACCGGTCTACAATGGTTGTATTCCTCATTCACTTAGTGTAATGTTTGATTACATGCTTGCTTACTCCTAATCCTCTAGTTAGATCCTTGGGTTGGGTTACTTAGCTCACTAGAATTTTTAAAATTGCATACTTGATGCCCTTGAAAACATAGTGAGGATGCTAAGAAACCCAGCAATATATGATGATTAATCCATACCCTTGACTCGAGGATGCCGTACGATGGACTATACCGTACGTGATACTATGATGCTGGATCGCCAACTGATGGATGTATCGACTCAGAAACGTTATAGTCTTCCAATCACTTTCGACTCGAAAATATTTTAGTCCTCTAATCACTTAAGTAGATATTAGAATATATAATTAGAGCCATACCTACTTACAAAAACTAACGAATCGTTATGCATTTTCAAAAGACAATCCTGAGGGACGCTACGGATTTTCAAATGGTATATTTTCTCAAGAACACCGTAGCCCCCTATTTTTCTAAAAACAACGATTCATGCTATTTTAAATACTATAACTGTATGGCCCGAATGCAGTTATATATATTTTATATTGTTACTTTTACTGTTTACTTTTCTGCTATGCTCGTATTATTCTCTTTTGCATTTTACATACATGTTTTTTTCATTATCTTATATGACATCGTCTGCTAGGACACATGCACCATTACCGATAACGCGCATGTTGCACGTACACATACTCGCCGGCTCACACACTCATCATCGGTAATTGCCAAACCACGTACACATTAGAAAATCGTTACTTCATCATATAACCTAATAACTTATAGCTTATTAGTATTGCTTAGTGCTTATTACCTCACATGCTAGTTTAGGTATTGTTTTTCTTACTTAGTTAGATACCACATTTACATATACATTCTGGTTATGCATTGTAGATTGGCTCTGTGCCGGTATTCATTATTTCATTATTGGCTCATGTTTATGAGATTTCGGTTTTCATGAGATTTCTGGATTTGGGAAACCGCATGTGAATTTTGAAAACTTATAATCATTTTAAAAGAAAATTGTGGTTTTCCTTGATATGATATGTGGCGTCTAACATGAGTTTTCTCGGTTCTGAGATATATGTATACCCGATTCGAGGAGAGAGAAGGCACCGTATGCGGGTACATGGTGGACCCGATACGGTATCCCGGGATAAGAAGATCTTATAGAAAGACGTTGAGCCCGGCAGGGGAGCACCACCGACCGGTGATAGTTTGGCTCGGCGAATATCCGGAGGATACCGACCGGAGTCGTGTGATCCGATTGATTTGAGGGCTGATCCGATGAGACGGCGTCCGAAATATGAGGATTTATGTGTCGTTGCTGGACACGGTTTTATGATGTTTTCGAGTGTCGATACTGGGCACTCAGGTTCTTATGTTGATTTGGTGTGTCGTTGATGGCCACACGTTGGATGATACACCTATGCACATATATATGATACTAATGACATGGTACCACAATATGACACGGACACGATTATATTAGCATTACACTTATGTTAACATTATCACCCTTGTTACCACTCGATGTTATTATTATTATTATTTTACTGTATGACCTAGGAGATCGTCATACATTCGATTTCTACCCGGTGATATTTTCTACTCATGAGTTGGCAACTCACCCCCGTTATGCCACAGTTTTCTTATAGGTTTGACCACATAGATTCAGTAGCGGATTGCTGGCACACAGTTTCCTTCTGAGTGATTTGCTTTGGTAGGTGGGGTACACTTGCATCGTGACCACCATTTGTACTTGTATATTTATTCAGTTAAAAGCTCAATCAACCAGACTTTGTGTATTTAGTAGACTTAGAAAACCACAAATTGTATATTCTTTCGGACCAAGAGCCATAGATGTGTATTTATTCCTTATTTCTGTTTTCTTTGATTATGTTTTGGTTTTCTTTCTTTTTTGTGTTTGATCTTCGCCTTAGGGCGTCATATATATATATATATATATATATATATATATATATATATATATATATATATATATATATATATATATATATATATATATATATATTGTGTGGTTGTGATTCCGCCAATTGGCGAAGAGCTAGCTCCCGTTTGGGAATGCCTATTATTATTGCTATATATTGGTTTTGGTTCAAAATTTACAAAGGAGTTGCTGCTGCCCAAATTTCAAATGACGATAATGTTTTCAATTATAGTATGTAGTCCACTTTTATTTTCATATATCATTGCTTGTGCATTTAAAGAAGAAACTTGATTTCATTATACTTTTATTTCAAAACTTCACCTCTACTATTTTCCTAAAAAGGTTTAGATTTCTAGGCTTTTGGCTTACTTAGATTAGGTGGGGTCCTGTAGACTTCACGTGATTCAAGTGCCAGTCACGTGCCTTTTCTGGATCATGACAAATTCTCTAGTTCGATTCTTGTTAGTATACTTAGATCTCTAATTTTTTAAAATTGCATACTTGATGCACATTAAAACGTAGTAGAGGTGCTAAAAAATACTTTCATATACAATATTAATGGTATTTTAAAGTTTGCTTTATTCTTTTTTTATTCTTTTGGGTTGCGAGTGATTCGAATAATAGCAGTGGTTATCCAACCCGACCTGCATGTGTGAAATCCAGTATGGTACTAGATTATATCTGATATTTATCAGTAAATTAAATCTATGTAAATTTAGTGTGTGTGTGTGTGTAAATCATCATATATCTTTTAATAGCCACAAGATAAGGATAAGTTATGTTGTGCTAACTGCCACATCTTAGATTGCTTTTATCTATCTCGTTTAAATTTCAAGATATCGCTTAACCAAATATTTATTAAATCTTTATATATTTATTCAGTATCTTTTTTTAAATCTTATTAGGGGCATATGAATTTAAAATTCTATTCTTGCATTATGGCTTAATATTTTACGTATATGTATTATTCTTTAAAATATATTTTTGACAAGTTTCCGGTGAATTTTGGTTAGAGTTTGATATTATCTGTACACTATTAGTTAGAATTATAATATATATATATATATATATATATATAACTTATCTTATACTAAACTGTATATATAAATATATACATATAATAATTTTTTTCTTAAAAAAACCCAACTCTCTCTATCTCTCTCTTCCTTTCGTTCTCTCTCTCTTTCTCTTCTCTCGCCCTCGCCTCCCTCGAGAACCCCGAGCCTTAACCCACGCCGACAACACTACCTCCGACCTCGCCTTCCCCTCGTCGTCGTCACCTTCCTCCCTTACCCATCACCCACACCTCTTCACCGACAACCCATCACCATCCTAGCCAACTCGATCACCTATCCCTCACCTCATCCTTTGCCGGCGCACCCCTCAGCCTTCTAGCCACCGTCGGTCACTCACCACGAATCTTGCATGCAACCCGTAGCCACCAAACCAGGAAACTCTCAACTCCTAACCCTCACCACCGGCGCCTCTCATCACCATCACCAATCTTAACTGATCATCCTAAACCCTCTCGCCCTCACCTTCTTTGAACACCACCATCGCCAACCTAACCTCACCTTTCTCCATCGCTCTCAACCTAGAACCCAAGCCCCATCGTCACCATCGACACACCTTCTCCCTCCTCTTCTTCTTTCTTTATTTTTCCAGGGCACCTCTCTACTCCGCTGTCACCACCTCGATCTCTCGCCGTCGTTAATCCAAAACATCGAGCCTCTACAGTTCCAAAGCTACTCAAACGCAGTTACTTCTTCATCGTTGCGCGAGTTTAAGCTGAGACTTGCTTGGAAGTACGTCGTGTCTGCGAACGTCGTTGTCGTGTGGGTATCTGTATTCACCGTTATACTCTTTTACCGATCTAGGCAAGTTTTCTAACTTGCAACATGCTATTTTATATACCAAACCATATGTATACACATATTTGTAATTTCCAACTATTATCAATTTACAATTCTATAGTAATAATCCGTATTTAGTAACAATAGCAAGTTTATCTTACTACATGCTAGTCATTATAGTTTCAATATAATTTCATTATCTTTTATCTAGACTAATTATATTAGGTATAATATGATTACATATAAGTATAGTATGGCAAAATAATATCGATATACAGTTAATCCATATTACTAATATTAGCTTGTGTATAGTCACAATTGTTGAGGTCGTGAAAATTTATTTATTTGAACTGCTTTAGTGGATACAGTTTAGTTAGCAGATACAGTTTAGTTTAAAATAAATAAACCAGCGCAAAATACTATTATAAATATGTTATATCTGTAACAAGTAATACTGAATATATCAATTTCAGTATAGCTAGATAACCATGATGAATATTAATACTTTTATGGTAATTGGTTGCACAATTAGATATCTATCCTGTTTAATATACCATACCTGATATATGCACGATACGTTATCTTGCCGTTACTGTACCTGTTACTTGGATTATTTACCAATGCTGACAATTCCGACTTATTGTCTTGATGGACGTGACTTGTTGTCTAAATAGACATAACCTGTACCTGTTTCTATATTGGCATTAGGTAGATATCATTAATACCCGACTTGAACACGAAACCTTGGGGAAAAGGGGAAATCAATAATGAAACTAGACTTGTCACTCAACAGTTCACTACTTTCCAGAGACTGATCGGTCGATACGAGCTTTGGGCCCCGGAATGATGACGCTGACATCATTTGTCTATACATGATATTGTTTTTACTGCCTAGCGGCATGTCTCGGATTCAGCCGTAAGAGTCATGGCTGTGGTCCCGGGCTCGCACATGATACTATTGAGTTACATCGAAAATTCCATTAATTGGTTTCAAATACCATTACAATAGGTAAGCTAAAAACACAGACTTTAAGATACACGTGAGATACCTATAGCCTGCTGATATATCACATGTGTGTGTTTGTTTATAATTATACTTTACTTTGCACATAACACCTTATAGTACATTGCTCAGTTTATTATTATAATATTTATGACGCACTGACGTCTGGGTTTTGCATGGCCCAGTTCTTTTAATCTTGTCGCAAGAAGATCAATAATATTTTGGCAAGATAACTGAGCAGTGAGGAGCTTTGCCGATTAGTTCAGAAATATTTAGTTTATTTTATTTTCAAGTCATGGTTTTAATATTGTGTGCCCATAAGGGATGTGGTTAGGATATTATTTACTTATTGGATCTTTATTCATTTCCGCTACTTTCTCGTTATTATTTTATTGTGGCGGTTGGACATGTGTTAGTTAGATTTTTATTTAATGTTCTTGATATTTGATTGACAACAGTAATGTGACTATGAAAGGATTTTTTTCCTCGCCATAGGTAGCATGGTTAGTTTGTCACGTACCGTATTTAAGTATCTTGGGAAGCGGGGCGTGACAACCGTAGAGATTACCTTACCCGGCATAAGTAAAAATTAGTTTTGAAACAAGCCTGTTTCAGTTAACTTTGCAAAAGTATCAAGTCACTAACAGTCCTATATATCAAATTAGGTTGTACAAATCAGATTATGGTATCAATGAGGTTAACAAAAAATGGTCTGCATCAAGAAAACATTACCTTTCAAATAGATTTCATGTTCCTTCCGATGCTGGATAGAGAGTGAGAGGCAAGACACAAAACAAACTATCTAGTAGATCTCTTGCTATAAATAAACCAAACAACCATTCCAGTGTCTCTCCATCCATCTACTCATTTTTCACATCCAAAAGATGGATAGAGCTGAGACACAAGGCACATCACTCGCCGATACTCGATGGCATACTTTCACCTCAATTTCAATTTTGAAAAGTATTTTATCGAACGTTGATGAGTGTTGTACATTGTGTCTCACTCTCTATCCATCTTTTGGATATTAAAAATGAGTGGATAAAGGAAGAGAGACTGGGATAATTATTTGGTTTATTTGTCGCAAGAGATCTATTAACTAGATGTGCATAATAAGCCGGGGGCATTGCAAATGTGGATCAAATCGATAAATTAGCTCAATTTTGCTAATTACACTAAAATACCCTAAACTATTGCTATTTATTCGCTAACGTATCTTTAAATTTTTCCTAACCCACCGAAACTAATAAAATATTGAGAAACCGAATCCGAAACCAAGTTCTCGAACCTTGACTGAAACAGGAGATGAAGGTTTAGGGTTGGGGTTAAGGTCAGTTTGACATGAATTCAATATAGAGGAGAATGATGATGAATTAAGATTGTTGGGGTAAAAATTTACACCCCGGTTGACCAAGTCAAAATCAAAGTCAACCCCAAGCCAGGTGGGCCCAAGCCCAGGTCAAGCGGGCCCATGCCCGAGTCGAGCCCGCGGCCAGCCTCCCCGTGCCAACAACAAAATCATGTAATAAATAATTTTTATGTAATTGTTTATGCATGAATGTAAACAAAATGGGCATAAAGCCAATATTTTGTAAGCCCATGGCTTATGTGCAAAAAGAAATGACACATGAGCCATGGGATGGCTAAAATGCCATTTTGTGAAGCCCAAGGGGCTATATGTAAATATGTAAGCCTATAAAAGGCAACATGATGATGAATAAAAAAAAGACTTTTCATTCTCTCAAAAAAACTAGGGTTTGTATCTCTTTCCCTTTTCTGAAGGTCTCAAACCTTCTTCTTTCTTCTGAATTAAATCAAGAGTTTTACTCTTACTTTTCCAAAACAAAATAGTTTTTCACCACGAAACCCACAAAAGGGAACTTGGATCTGTCATCATATCTCAAAAAGGAGAGATTTTGAGATCTCACATCTCTTGATCTTCAAGATCCAGCTAACGGAGGAGGAGGAAGAAGAACCTCTTTCACTAAACCCAAAAACACACTTAGGAGTCCAACTCCTCTCTGATTTCTCTTCTGAGAAATTGTTTTGGATAAAAGCCTCTTTTTCTCGCTGGCGCTCAAGCGCAGAGCACCCGCATGCCGACACGTGGCGCGCTTGCACTCAAGCGCCCTGCGCTCAAGCGCAAAGCGCCCACGTGCCGACACGTGGCGCGCTTGCGCTCAAGCGCCCTGCGCTCGAGCGCAAGTCGCCCCAGTGCCGACACGTGGCGCTCTTGCGCTCAAGCGCAAGCGCTCAGGCGCAAGTCGCCCCCGTGCTGACACGTGGTGCGCTTGCGCTCGAGCGTCAGGCGCTGAAGCGCAAAGCGCCCACGTGCCGACACGTGGCGCGCTTGCGCTCAAGCGCAGAGCGCCCACGTGCCGACACGTGGCACTCTAGCGTCTGAGCGCACAGCACCTAGGCGTACAGTGCCCAAGGTGCTGCCCCCACGCATCCTTTGGATGCCTTCCCCCCTTTTTTTCTTATATATATACGTGTATATATATATATATATATACATATGTATACATATGTGCATACACACATACTCCACGACACTGTCCCTGTTAGAAAAAAAATTCTAACAGAACGCTGTCCCGCACCCCGCAAGGGGGCTGCTAGCCCCCTTGACCCCCAGCCAGCTATCCGGGTAGCGGGACCCCCGTAAAAAACTCTGCGTGGCTCCCGATATATCCAAAACCCCCTTTCAAAACACAACACACGCACACTGCACATTGAGTTCGCATGACCAGTTTAACCCGTCAATCGGAGGTTTCCTCGCCCCAAAGGCGAGGGGTAATTAACGGCAGCTTAGTCCGCGGCTGCCGGAGATTCGGATCCCCACAATCAATAAACCCCGGCCTACCCTAGGCAGGGGGAATTTGTAGTGCGCCTGACAAGCGCGCGCGTATTCCCATCTCAATGGGGTGACGAAAAACACCCTACAAAGATTTGACCTTATTTGATATGAAAGATTATCATCACGCACGCACACACATACACACACAAATTTTACTTGTTTATGCTAAAATACCCTTAACAATTGTTGCAATTTCACTAAAATACCCTTAACTATTGTTGCTTTTCACAAAACTGCCTAGAAAAATTAGGTAAATTACCCGAACCTTAACCCTAATCCTAACACTTGCCCCTAATCCGACCCTAGCCCTCAACCCTAACCCCAACCCAAACCCTACTTACCAACAACAACATCAACACCAGCAGCAGCAGCAGCAGCAGCAGAAGCATAGTCAAAATGAGAGAGAGAGAGAGAGAGTGTGTGTGTCTGTGTGTGTGTGTGTGTGAAAGAGAGAGTGACTTACGAGGGGAAGGGAGGATGTCGACGGCAAATACGATGAAGGAGAGGTTGCCAGTGGTGGCTGCTGCGCAAAGGAGAGTGAGTGAGTGAGAGAACTTACAAGGAGGGGTCGCCGGCCGTCGTTGGAGGAGCGATCGTCAGCAGAGGAGCGGTAGGATGCGATCGAAGGGGCGACAGTGAAGGGGACGGCGAGGAGCGATGGCGAAGGGGTGGTCGATGACGAGAGAGGAGGGGGTCGACGACGGGAGAGGAAGGAGGCGGCTGTGATTTGAGGAGGGGGTCGCCGAGAAGGAAGGGGTGGCGTCGAATTGGAGGAGGTAGTCACTGGCGATTGGAGGAGGTCGGTGATCAGAGGAGGATGGGGGCGGAGATCGGAGGAGGAGAATCTAGGGTTTTTTGGATGGGAAATGAGGGGAGAGAAGCAATAGAGCCTCTTTCTATTTGTTGGGTTATTCCGTCGGCATAGCCGATGAAATAAACTAATCAAATTATTAAGTTTTCGTGGGTTTGGGGTCTTTTTCGTAAGTTACTAGGTTTATTCCATCGGGTATTAGCCGACAGAATAAATCAGCCGACGGAATAAATGAGCTGACAAAATAAACCTATATTTCTTGTAGTGCAAGTTACATGCAAATTATTAGAAGTTAGAGGCGACTAATTAGAACTTACAGGCAAATGGTTAGAAGTTAAATACAAGTGCATAGAAGTCACATGCAACTAATTAAAAGTTACATGCAACTGCTTATAAATTACAGGCAACTTATCAGAAGTTACTGACAAATGCTTACAAGTTATCGGCAGCTAATTAAAAGTTACATGCAAATGGTTTGAAATTATTTGGATGTAGAAATCCAAGAGGTGAAACCAATTAATTGCTGCCAATTTACTATTAATAGCATATAGCTGTAAAGATATTTACCTAAAACTGGATGGTTACTTACTTACAATGAAGTTTAAGTTAAAAATAGAATAAAGATAAAACTAAATTTTTTACAGTAAACTCCATTTTTGAACACTGCAGAAGTGCCACAGCTTTTCCTGGTATTCATCATTTCTCTCTTTTACCATAGCACAAAATACAATTTCATATATCATTTGTCTACTAACAATTCAGTAATTTATTTCAGTTCTTTATCCTATTTTTGTTTCTTCTCATACACCATATTTCTCTCACTTAATTCAATAGCTATTAAATTTTATTTAAGATAAATGAAACCATTCACACCCCTTCATACATTATCTAAAGATTAAGCTCTCCCCATGATCCATTTTCATGATTCAAATCCATTTGCAACAACACAACAAAAACCAACATAACATTATAATTGACAAGAAAATATCATCAAATATTTCTGAGCTCTGAACTCTGAACTCAAACAAATGATCCAAAATAAAAAGTTACAGGCTACTGTTTAGAAATTACATGCAACTGGTTAAAACTTATAGGCAACAGCTTACAAGTTACATTCGAACCATGTTGTCACATTCGAGATGATCAAGATCGAACCATTCCTATTGGATTCACTCACAAAACACATTAATATCCAAGTTTAGGCCATCTTTAATGAGCAAGAGAGTAAATGAAGATTTAGTTTGTTAGGCAGCAAATGAAAGTGGAATAAATGAGAAAAGATAATGGATGATGGAGAAAATGAATGGAATAATTCTTGTTCTATTGGCAACATAGTTTTTTTTTAGGGGGAAAGTGGTGAATTTGGAGTGAAAATGGCTTGGGTAGAGCACTTAATGTTCAATCTTTTAAGGAAAAATCAACAAAACACAATTAGGCATATAAGTTATAGGCAATTGTTTATAAGTTATCGACAACTCAACTGTTGATTTTTTCAGACAAACTGGCAACTGTCTTATTTTATTTGAGCACATGGATCACAAACGGTAGTTTTGGGATATACCAAAATACCCAAATTTTTGATTATTTCAGGAAAAAAAAATGGTGGGCCGGGTTTTTACATGTTGGAAAGGTATTGGGAGTTTCTCACCCCGATTTTTGAAGGGCCGGGGTTTTTCAATAATTTACCAAAAAAATTCACATATATAAGCTATCTCATGTTATTCTTAGAGAGAGAGAGAGAGAGATGTGAGCTTTTCTTCTTGACATTTTTGTGGTGATTGAATTTGAGGGCTTTCCTTTTTCATTTTCCCCTGAATTTTCCTTTTGATTTGTTATGTGAATCCAAGGGACACTCTGAGAGCGAAAGAGAAGAGAATTAAAGGTCAAAATTGCATCTTTATATGATCTTTGATTGCTTCCAAAATCCTCACCTCTAATAAATTTGCCATTTTGATGTGTTTCTTTACTTTTTGGCAGTGATTTTTATGATGGGTTTTAAATTTTTTCACTGTAATTGATAATTACTGCCTCAGTTTTGATGGGTTCATAAAAAAGTTGCAATCTTTTTCACCAAGTGCATGGAGTTGTCACATGGGGTTATTTTCTTTTCTATCCTTTATCCCATTTCAGGCCTTTATCTTGTAAATTTCTCAATGTCTTGATGTGGGTTTTTAGCAAATTGATAAGATTCCGTCTGCAGCTGTTCTCATTTATTTTTTGGTTTCCTTATTCTATAAATTTGTAGATGCTCTCTGTCTCTGATTTCACTGCTTCCATTCTCCTAACTCTAAAGATGCTGTCTTTGTGCTTTGCAGGAAATTTTTGAGGCCATCTCTTTCTCTCTCTTAAAATCTCAACACCAGATCTCAAAGATAACAACACTGAAGGGAAAAGCATTAAGTATAAGCAAGTGGGTGTTAAAATCTATTTTGATTCCAGAGTCTGTGGGCTTTTGTTGAGAGCTGAGGAAACTAAGGACCCATTCCATTTGAGCGCATCTTTAGCTCTCTTGTCCCTTCTAAATTTTAGAGACACCAGTTTCTTCTTCTGCTACTTGAAAAAGTTGTTCCCTTTTCATCTCTCTCCCCTTCATAGCTTGTTCATTTTGGTGATTGGGGTTCTGAAATTTGTTCCAAGAATGAAGTATATGAAGCTTGGATCAAAGCCTGACTCTTTTCAGACTGATGGCAATAACATCAGGTGAATTTTTATTTTTCATGATTAGTTTCTTAACTTAGGAGTTTTCATGATTTTAGAAAAGTATGAATATTTGAAGAGTGTATGCTAAGTGTTAATCCTCAAATTTAGCCGTATATGGGATTTTATCATCATTTTTATTATTTCTATTTGATTGCATTGAATTTGTGCTTCTCATCATAATAACAGGGTTGCAATAATTTAGTGATTGTTAGGTGTCATTTGGTCCCAGCCTTCCTTGTACAATGCATCTGGAATTAATTTTAAGGCCAAAAAATTGAGCAAGATCTGCTTTTCATTCATTTTTCATACAATTATCAAAGCTAATAGTGGGTCCTTTGCTGGGCTTTCCACATGTGACATGTGCCAACATATAAATAATTTTACCTTTCCATTTCTTTAGGAAAAAATATTTTTATTTCTAGTAATTTTATTGTTCTTGTTCTATGTTTGGCTAATTGGTGATTAGATGTTGTAATGAGTGAGCCATGTCGTTTATCTTTAAATTGCACTATGGTTTCCACTTTATGTGAAGTTTATTGTCTATTAGTTGGGAGAACATGTGTAACATGGCTATGCTTTTGATTTTTGATCTTTCATTTTTTTAAAAAAAAATTCTTTTCTTCTTTACAACCTATGAGAATATTTTTTGAGAATAGAGTGTGACTTGCCTATTATGATATCATTGTTTGCACAATGTAAAAAGAAAAATAAACATTGAAATTGAAATTGAATTCTTCTTCTGATAGGAAATTTTCTTATGAAAGCTTATGCAATGACACTAAAATATTCTAATTAATTCTCACTAGAATTTGTGCACATGCGTTGCACGTGTTAATTAAACAATTAATTATTTTTTGGAAGAAGAGAGAGATGTGAAGGGTTATATATATATATATATATGTATATATATATATATATATATATATATAGAGAGAGAGAGAGAGAGAGAGAGAGAGAGAGAGAGAGATGTGGAGGGTTCTAGATATCTTCTATATATTTTTGGGGAGAGATGACATGGAGAGCTCTAGATAAACAATTAAAATTATTTGAGGGGGGAAGAGAGAGAGGGGGGAAGAGATGGGAGGATTTTTCTCCTTTTTCCTTTTTTTTAAGAAAAAAGGAGAATGGTGGACCTCTAACCAAAGTGTATTTGTATTATATATAGAAGAAGATGTATTTGCATTATATATAGTAGATGAAATGAGAAGGATATCCAAATTTTAAGCTCATAAAATTGCATCTAATTGATAGTTTTGACCGATCCCGATCCAAACAAATTAGTTATGTTTCAAAATGCACATGTTTGGTAAGTACATCCTCGTCGTTGATAGAAAAGCTTTTTCCTCTGAAACTCTATTGATGCTAATACATTTAAAATATTGAATGTTATCACATAGGTAGGAAATCCATTGTCACAATGGAGTTCTCTTTTCTGCATGCTGTCGCTATTTATTAAAATTTGATATATCTGCTGAGTTATTTTGAATTATATCAGGACCGATATATCAACTTCAGTGTGTGAACAATTTACCTCTGCAGGTTTGTAGCAACTGAATTGGCGACTGACATCACCGTTAATGTTGGAGACGTGAAGTTTTATCTCCACAAGGTAGTGACGCTGCGTAGTTTTATCGTGCATAGTTCTTTCGTGAACCTCTAATAAAAAAATCACTTGATAAATTCTGTAGTTTCCTCTTCTGTCTAAGAGCGCTCGCTTGCAAAAACTAGTAGCAGCCATCAACGAAGAAACCACCGACGAAATCGACATCCCCGGTATCCCAGGCGGCCCAGCAACCTTCGAAATATGCGCCAAGTTCTGCTACGGCATGATCGTCACCCTCAACGCCTACAACGTGGTCCCCGCTCGCTGCGCAGCGGAATATCTTGAGATGCATGAGTCTATCGAGAAAGGAAATCTTATCTACAAAATCGAAGTTTTCCTCAACTCTAGTATTTTCCGAAGTTGGAAAGATTCTATAATCGTGCTTCAGACCACAAAATCTCTCATAACTTGGTGTGAAGACCTTAAAATAATTAGTCATTGTATTGACTCGATTGCTTTGAAGGCATCGATTGATCCGAATGAGGTCGAATGGTCTTATACTTACAATAGAAAGAAGCTTGCTTTGGAAAATGGTATCGATTCACAATGGAACGGGGTGAAGAAACTAGTGTCGGTGCCTAAAGATTGGTGGGTAGAGGATTTGTGTGAATTAGATATGGATTCGTACAAGCGAGTCATCATGGGTATTAAAACTCAAAGAAGATCGAGTCCGAAAGTTATCGGTGAGGCTTTGAAGGCTTACACTTATAGAAGAATCCCGGGTTTTAGCAAAGGTGTTATAAACCAAGGAGATGTTATGAGAAATCGGGCGCTTTTGGAGAATATAATTTGGTTGCTGCCAACGGAAAAAGGTTGTGTATCATGTAGTTTCTTGCTTAAGCTATTGAAAGCTGCGAGATTGGTCGAATCTGGTGAAAATTATAAAAAAGATTTGATCAAGAGAATAGGAAGGCAGTTGAACGAAGCATCCGTTTCCGATCTTTTGATTTCTAGCCCGGAAGGGGACGATACAATTTATGATGTCGATACAGTCATTGGTATAGTTGAGGAGTTTGTGATGCAAGATCAAGGAGATGGTCAAAAAAGCATAGAGAATTCCGAAGAGTTCGAGGAAGTTCGGAGTTCAGTTTTTGTATTGGCGAGTGCAAAGATGGCAGTAGCTAATTTGGTTGATGGGTACCTCGCCGAAGTTTCGAAAGACCTCAATTTGTCACTTTCAAAGTTTATTGAACTTGCTGAGATGGTATCGGGTTCTTCGAGGCCTGTGCATGATGGCCTCTATTGGGCTATCGACACATATCTTAAGGTAAATTCTTGGCTTCCTTTTCTCTTCTAATTCCATTGATTCATTAACACCGACGCACGCGAACACGCACCCACATTAGCATCCACACCAACACAGAATACTAATACGAGCTACTCAATCAGGAGCACCCAGATATAACAAAAACCGAGAAAAAGCAGATATGCAACCTAATGGACTGCAAGAAGCTAACCCCTGATGCCTCAATGCACGCCGTCCAAAACGAGTGCCTCCCTCTCCGCCTCGTTGTCCAAATCCTCTACTTCGAGCAGCTCCGAGCCTCAGCTGCGGCTCCCACCGCCACGTGCGCAGCAGCCGACCCTGACCCCCCAGGCTCCGGGAGCTCCAGGTCAGCGGCCACGACCAACACCGAGGACGACTGGGACATGAATAGCGGAGACATCAACTCCCTCAAGTCTATGAATTTGGTCGGTAGAGTTAACGAGCGAAGCAGTGTTCGTATCGACAATGGTAACAAAGTGGGGAACGGTAATAACGGGAAAGTGAAGGGCTTGCTGCCGAAGAAATTGTTGAGTAAGTTGTTTTCAAACAAGGGGCATAGCGGCGAGAATAGCAGCTCGGACACATCAGAGAGCCCAGTGGGGTCAACGATCAATGTCGAGGAGTCGAAGTCTACCCCTTCGAGACACACTAGGCATTCCGTCTCGTAAATTTTAATTTGGAAATGTAGTAATGTTTTGTAATGGGGTTGTTTTTTTTCTTTTGTTTTCTTTTTTTTGCATGAATGAATGAGAGAATTCAAGATAGGGAAGGTGAAATACATGGTTAGGGTTTGGTTAGAAAAAGGGGTCAACTTTTGATGTGGATTGGGTGTTGGTTTTGTAACAGGATTTCTCTCATTCTTTAAGGAAGTTTTTCTCTCGGGCAAAAATTTGACTGTTTTGTATTCCTCGTCACTGACATCATAGCATGGTACGATGAGCTTGGTTGTTCTTAGTTGGTAGCCTGGCAAATGAAACGAGCTAACCATGATTCGTCTCGCAGCGACACGAATTTTATATGCCTTGTTGACGTGGACGAGTTGACTCGCCTCGTCTAGACGAGTTAGACGAGACGGGGGTTCACAAAATCCTCGATGCTTCCTTGCTCGAGTTTGTCTCGTCTAACTTGTCTTTCGTCTTGCCTCGTCAACTCGCGACTTGGCACGTCTTGACTCGCCGGCTCGCCTCAGCTTGTCGCCGTCTAGCCTCGAAACCCACATCCAACGGTCGGCAACAGTTGGATACTTCATTTCTTCTCTGATTCCATGAGACGGTTCATGACCATTCTTGAGCCGACTCGACCCTTTCTTTGAGACGGCTCAGTCCATTTAAGCCGGCTCATGATATGCCTGAAAAGTTGTATTCTTCTCAGTTTTTTTAAGACGACTCACGGTCCTTTTGAGACGGTTCAAAATATGTTGTGTGGCAAATGAAACAAGCCGCCTCGCCTCGCCTCGCCTCGAAACCTCCATCCAATGGTCGATATTCGCCTCACCTCGTCTCGAAAACCCCATCCTACGGTCACCTACGCTAGATTCTAGGTGATTTGACTTACCTTGCTTCGCCTCGTAACTGCTACAATTTTTTAAAAAATTCCAAAACCATATAAATATAATCCCATCCCTATTTCTTCTCATTTCAAAACTCTCTCCCAAATTACCATCTCCGACTCGGAGTTTTCAACGCTCTAACCGACTCAATCTACTCTACTGCTATTCTGGAATTCTGCTCTCTTTCTTGTTTCTTAATTTTATTTTATTAGCTCTCTTTTTGCAGTTAAATTGGTATTGTGGGTATTGTAATATTTAGTATTTAATTTTTTTTAATTAGTTAAAAAATTATGTTGAGGGTTCATCCGATACATATCAGACCCAAATTCCTAATCCCGAATTAGAAACACAAGCAGAAAAATCCATACCTACATCTAGAGAACCTAAAATACGTACGCTCAGTAGTAATATTTGGGACCACTATACAATTAAAAAAAAGAGAGGTGTCAGATACGCAATATGCAAATATTGTGCCACCGAATATAAACGTAAGGAAGGTACCGGCATCAGTATTTTACATAAACATTTAAAAAAAACTTAGATAGCACGGCCGGTTCCTCCTCCATACAATAACAAATTAATTTATCCGGTGAAGGTCTTTTTCATTATAATCATGATTTGAATGTTGATAAAATGACAAAAATTGTTATAACGGATGAACATGTTTTCTGGATTCGAAGAAAGCCAAGCTTTTCAACGGTACGTTCAAAAGGCGTTACAACCGGGATACAAAAGGATTTTGAGAAGTACGCTTAAAAGTCGTTGTTTTAGCTTCTAGAACGAAAGTAAACAGATATTAATTGCTGCTCTTACCTTTTTAGATACTAGTATTTCATTAACTTCCAATATTTGGACTGATAAAAGGGAACTTCTTTGGATTTGTGTTACTGCACATTAGATAGATTCTACCAAGTATTTGAAAAAAAAAATTATTGCTTTTAGACAATATCAATTCCTGCATAGTCCTTTTAATATAATTTCTGAAATTAGATCTATTTTAGAAGAATATCATTGTGTAAATAATTTTTTTTATTTCTTTCGATAATACTACCAACAATAATTCTGCTGTTAATAAACTTATTAGGCTGCGCAAACCAATTTGCAGTGGTCGTTTTTTCACATTCGTTGTGCATGTTATGTATTTAATTTTGTTGTATATGATGCATATCAAGTATATTCTTCAAATATTCAAACAATTAAAAATACATTTAAGTTTATTAAAAGTTCTGGAAAAAAAATCTGAATATAAAGGTAAATGTCAGGCTGCAAGATTAAAACCGTCTCTTAGAAAAGATATTTCCACTAGGTGGAATAGTAAATATGACATGCTTTGTATTGCATCAAACACTAATGGAATTATTAGCAACATGTAGAATGAGCAAATGCCTGTAGAAAACCACTTAACAGATGATCATTGGGCAGTTGCAGAACATTTTAAAGATTTTCCTATGACTTTTAAAATAGCGACCAAACATTTTTCTGCTATTTATTACCCCACTTCTCATATTATTGTCTCTGAATTGTATAATATAGCTCAATATTTTGCTACTCATTGTAATAATGAGATACTTCAGCCCGTTATACTTTCTATGCTAGCTAAGATTTCTAAATATTACGTTGAAATTCCAATTGTTTACTTATTATGTTCGGTAATGAACCCTACAATTAAATTAGAAAGTTTGGAAACTATTTTAAACGGGTTCCATGAATACATGGGGCATAGTATAGATATTGATGCTTATATTAATACCGTTAAAAATACTTTAAATGAAGTGTTTGAATTGTATATTGCACGATCTTCTGCTAGTAGAAATACTAGACACCGGCTACAACCAGTACACATACTTCGATTCCAGTCTTTGCACTTATTCAACAGTCGAAAAAGACACGAGACCCAGTGGCCTCATCATCGTCATATTTAAATGAATTTATATTTACAAACTGAGTTAGACGTAGATTATACTATAGATGAGATTGATGTTTTAGCCTGGTGGAAAGCCACAGGCATTTGTATTCGGTGCTTTCTACTATGGCACGTGATTTACTAACTATTTGAGTGTCCACAGTAGCGTCGAAAAGTGCTTTTGTACAGGTGGCGGGATATTAAGCGAGAAGAGATGTAGTTTGGCATACGACACCATGGAGTGCATGATTTGTTTACAAGATTGGGAAGTATCAGCTATCAGGAAACAGAATGCAATCAGTTTGAACTCGAATTATCTACCTGAGGAGGTTACAGGATAGGATGAGACCAACACCGAAAGAGGAACCACAACCGACGACAAGGAGTAGTGAGTAGGAACTGTAATAGTATTAAAATAATCACGTAGACATGATTCCCTCACATCGAGCTCAATATTTGGGAGGAATACATAGGTTGTCCGAGTGGGTTTGGTCTTTAATGCAAAAAACACAAATTGTATTATTTAATTGTAATTTGATTTATTTTTTATAATGATTCTGTTAAATTTTCGTTCAAGATAATCTCTTTTAATAGATGGGGAAGAATTTCATAAAATAGTAAAGAGTGTTGCGGTTAAAATTTACATCCCATGGCCAAAATTTAAAAAAAAAAAGTCAAAAGGTTAAGATCAACACCTAAGTAAGCGGGCCTGAGCCCAAGTCAAGTTGGCCTGAGCCCAAGCAAGCAGGACCAAGGCCAAGCCAAGTAAGCCTGAGCCCAAGTTAAACCCAATCCATCTCTAAAAACCCCCTTATGGCAAGATCCAAGGCTTAGAAAAGAGAAAAGTGACCCCTTTTCATTATTCAAGATCCAAACTAAAAAAATTGAAGATTCAAGAGCACATTTTTGGATAAAATAGGAGAAGGCTGGGAAGACTCCATCAAAGGAAACGCCTCAGGGATTTTCCCTTGGCGAAATCCCAAGGATCTCAAGCTTCACATCCAGGAGATCAAGCTCCATAATGGCGCATGCATCAAACCTATGTATGCACAAGCACCAATCCACTTTTTGCGACAATACCAACCAAAACCACGTGCATAGCATGTGGCGCGGCGTCAATCCTACGTGTGCTTGCGCCACACCAGGAGCGCATGCTCCATCAAACCACGTGCAAAGCGCGTGGCGTAGCACCACTCTTGTGTGCGCATGCACCCACACTAGGAGCGCATGCTCCACTGTACCACGTGCAAGGCACGTGGCGCAGCGACACTCTTGTGTTTGCTTGCACCCACAATAGGAGCACATGCTTCATTGTACCACGTGCAAAGCATGTGGCGCAGTACCAATTGCATGTGCATTAGTACCCACTCTAGAAGCGCTAGCTCCAAAAAAAACACATGCAAAGCACATGGCGCAGCGCCAATCGTATGTGCGCTTTGTCCAAAACATCAGGAGCGCCAATATGCGGGGCCCTCGATATGCCCAAAGCACCCTCTAATTGTTTTCAAAACACAACTGAAAAATTAGTTCGGATGACCTTTTCGACCCTTTAATCAGAGGTTACACCGCCTCAAAACTAGGGGTAATTAATGGAGGTTTTGTCCACGGCTGCCGGAGATTAAAATCTCCACAATCAATAAACCCCTGTTTATCTTAAACAGGGGAAATCTATACAACGCCTGACAAGCGAGCGCAATTTTATCTCAATAGGGTGACAAAAAATACTCTACAAAGAGATCATGTCAAAGTGCTGAGGCTCGATATCGGTGACTCTCCAGATGTTGACACATTGCAGATGACGTGTCCCAGAACCTACAAGAAAGGATCAAGAACTTCAGTTGGGATCACACCTCGGGCCTCCGGCCCGAGGAGTCTCCCGACCTTCGGTGGCCTCCCAGACCATCCCCCGGCTCACCTCCGAGCTATCACAGAACCAAGATGCTCGTCCTCTTGCTCGTGCCCGAGCCTCCCGCCGAGCTCATCTTCCTCGGTCTCACCGACCGACCCGTAGCGCTGATCACAGGCGCCTCCGCCGCGGCTCTGTGAATCTCGCCACGCGCGAGATATCCGCCGCCCATGATCCCGCGTTCCACGCCATCACGATCCCCCATTAACGAGCCTGTCTCGTCATTAATGCAGAATCCCTCTTATCACGCGGGAGTGACGACCGAAATGTAACGGCCGGCGTGAATCTCGCGCCCGCCTGCCCATTGCTGCCGCTATATAAACCCCTCTTTCAGACGGTTGAGTTAAGCCATTTTTACTCCAATAGGACGTTACTCTGCCAAAATACCCCATCTAACTTGATCGTCGGAGGGTCCTCGGTGGCATAACCACCCCGGGACTTCTTTGCAGGTAGCTCGGCCACAACCACTCAAAACCTATTGAGATCCACACACTCCAGTAGGCAACCCTCCAACTCAATCTAAGTGGTCCATCAGCGCTCGCAGCAGATCAACGGAAGATAACATTTGAAGGAGATCCAGAGATCCATCAGTTGGCACAGTCTGTGGGAAACTAGTTCCACTCAACCAAAAGTTCATCTTCCGATCTCGACTACATGGCAAGCGTTCACCGCGACAATCCAAGCACCAGCTTTCTGTTAGTTGTATGTATGCCCTAGAGGCCAGTATTGTACAGATGATGTATATTATATTGGATGCTTGGACATATATATAGAGGACTTTCTTGCTCGATATGATAGTATGCTATCTGGTTGCTCTTTACTTTAACATGTATACATGTCTCTTTATACTGTCTTATAGTTACATGTTGGTAAAGCCCTTAGGATGTGTACTTGACTACCTGGACTATGATGCGGATCATACTAGTGAGGACATGGTAGTCCATAAGTACATCCTTCAAGGCCCCTAGTCGTGGGTGTATCGAGACGGGGCATCGATATACCAGAGTAGACTAGCGTATACGCTTCTCGACCCATGAGATGGGCGATGGATGATCCCATATCCATTGGTGTTTGACATCAGAGATCGTATACGGGTGCTCAGTGAAGACTGGGTACACTGGACGGACTCGCCGAGAACTCCCAGATGGTATTATACCTCACGTCAGATGGCAGTTCTCTGGTGACACTTGTGCAGGTTAGTCTGTAGACCCGAGATCGTCATAGAGTCTTGTGTGATTCCCATTGTGCTTTGATTTCCACCTTACCACGTCCATGAGGGCGTGCAAAACGGTGGTTTTTGGGTACAGTCCCGAGTCGCATGGAGGCAATGAGCGATAGGAGGGGTTTCGTCTCTCCCGGTATTGGGGGTTGATGTTGCGCTGTGCTCGATTGGCCGTAACAGGGAAGTCCCTGGCCAGGGCTGATTAGAGATTTACTGGTAAGTGTTACCAGTAGTTTCTCGACTCGTTATGAGCCTCACATCGGCATGACTATCAGTTATTGGGGTCTGACGTTAACCACCCCTAGACTTGATATGCGACATATCAGACGAGGAGACCGGACTGTACGGGAAGTGTTGCTGGCAGGCTTTCACAGGAGTTGGAGCGGGCTTGCTTGCTGATCTTCTGATCGCTCAATACCCGGGTAGCCGTTACGTCCAGCTAGTACCGCTGACGGCTTGTGGGTGCGTGATGTGATCATCACCTACTGCCGGCGTATTGACGAGTCTTTAGAGTCCTACACAGAGGTTTTACTGGCTCAGGCAAAACGAAATAGGAGCATGTATGAGATATGTGCGAGACCGAGAATAAATACGTGTATGTGATACCGTATTCTATTCTCGCGACTTTATGTATCGGTCGGTCATATATGATATGACCGGGTTATCGAATCAAGTGTTGATTCGATAAGTCAATACGATGGATGTTAGCCGGTTATATGAGATATGACCGGATTATTAAGTCAAGTGTTGATTTAATAATTAAGTGTATAATTGTATATTAGATATACTAATTTACATTTGCTAACACTTATTCACTTTAGGGTTTTTCTCACATGTGAACACTTGTATATATATATATGTGTGTGTGTGTGTGTGTGTGTGTGTGTGTGTGTGATATATATATATATATTAAAGTGTTTTCTTTTGTATCATGGTTGATGATACACTAGACTTGGATGTATGAGACTTACACCATGCTACATATTATGTTGGGTTTTTATATTTTATGTAATTACAAAATCAAGTGGAGGATTAGATCAATGCATGAAGCTTGTGGAAGCTTGTGGTTGCATTGACTAAGTCCACTTGAGTTTGTTTTTACCATAGATGTTTCTTAACCCAACCATAAGTGTTAGCTATGGTTATGGCTCTACAAGAGTTAGTATATGATACTCACTCACCATGGTTAGATTTCTCACTTAATCATTATCCTCATTTCTTTTCTTTTGTTCATCATCTTCTTCTTCATTGAGCAAGAGAAAAGCAAGGTAGGGTTTGATCCAAAGTGAGAATCCTTGTGAGAAACAAAATTCTAAAGAGAACCCACTTCCTATTTCTCCATGCTCTACTAGACTAGCCCTTTAGTATAAGGTGTTTGCTTCACTAATTCTCAAGTTAGTGAAGTAGGAGCTTGAGTCAGAATTCCCTCGACGTAGATCATCTTCAGCCTCGGAGACTTCAAGCAAGGTCGCATCCTTCGCGTCGTGAAGCCATGCAAGAGCCCGGGAGAACCTTGATCGCAGCGAAGGGACTTCAACAAGGAGCATATGAAGTGGAGGACCGATCTACAAAGGTTGTATATCGCGTTCCCTTTAGTGTAAAGTTGTTTACTTGCCATCAGTATCGCCTAAACTCTAGTTAACGATCTTGCTTAGGGTTGTGCGGTACATAAAAATTTAATTTTGGCATGGTCGATACCTTGTAGAGCCTTGTTAGTGTGCCTAGTAACCCTACGGTATCAGAGCCTAGTTAGAGCATTAGACGATGCGTTAACGAAGTTAAAACTCCGAACGAACCCGAATACGACAAAACGACCACCTCTCTGGACAATTTTTAAAATCTGGGATTTTTGTGAATTAAAAATATCTAAAAAAATCAGCAGGGTTTTATAAGAATTATTGTGCAAAACGAGGACATGAATCGTACAGTTGACCGCGGTTCCGCGGCAAATCCCTGCTTGTGCCGCGGAACCACGGCGGTATGGTGACCGTTGGATCCTCTGTTTGCACAGTAATTCTATATTCTGTGATTCTTATTTTCTGGGTATTTTTAATTTGACTCAAGTGTTGAGTATTCAGGGGTTCATTTTGTAATCGTCGATTCGATCGGAGAATTTAATTTTGTTTTGTTATTCCGGATAATTTAGAAAGTATTAAAATGTTCGAACGGATATCCTTAACTCAATTTTTCCCGGCACGAAAAACATTCAAGTGTTGAATTTTTCTCGGGTTCAAATATTTCGGAAAAACGTGCATGTGATGCGATGGACCCTCTAGAAGACAACAAACCTTAACTCGATTATATGACCGTCTTGAACTGCTCTTTGAACCTTAGGGTTTGGGGCAGTACGGCGTGCCACATGTGAGGCGTTGGCTTGACCCTTCTACGGCTGGACCGTTGCTACTGTGACGCATTCTGGAATTTTTGAACTCCGCTCAAGTGTTGAGCTATTTAGGAAATCTTGGGTATTTGATTATTCGATCGGAAAGTTTAATACTGTCTACTTATCTGAAATGTGATACAATATGTGGAATTCATACAGTTAGGCATGAAATGCGAAATATGTGATATTTTGGATTTACGATGTCTAAAGAGATTGTGGATTCCAAATGTTGTAGTTTTACACTTTCTTTTCTGTGACCGTAAGTGTAATATGTGATATCGCCGGTTTCGTTGCTATATGTCAACGACAATTGGGATGCGCATATTTACTTACGTTGATGACATGTGATGTTCTGTGTTGCTGGACATGTTATATTGGATCGCCGCCTTCTGAATAGCGGGGGTTTTATGTGAGATGAGAGTTTTTATTTTCATTCATGTAAAATAAATTGTGTGTAATATTCTTTTATTGGGGCACTTCCGGGATGAGGTTGCTGTCACCATTTTTATATTATTTACTTTTTCGCACTAGGATAGACCCAAGGATGGGAGCACAAGTAACCGGGTTCTAGGGTCCAGTGGGAGACCAACTCGAGAAGTCGAGTCCGGGTCTCCTAACCCTAGAATTGGTAGGGTTGCTTGCCGCTCTCGTAGGGGTCTAGGGGTGTGGGTTTGGCTATTCGTCGCGACCATGGAATCCGTGTTTTATAGAGGCTCAAAATAAAACACGGACGTCCTAGTATATCCAATGTTTCATATGTTTCTTCTGCTGCGATATCTGTGATGTGATTATTTGATGTTCTGTGATAAATACTGTATATAGTATATATGATATATTATATAGGCGTTACTTATGTTTTACACCCGCGCTAGCCCTGCCCTGCTCTGCCGTTAGTTACCTAACCTAACGGTGTACGAGGGGACATCGAGGCGAATGCGGATGGCATAAGTGTATGTCGTATTTATCTGTGATGTTTAGGTGACTTAAATGATGGGACTTCATTAATGCGATTAATGAAAGAAAAGAAACCTAAAAGATGTTGTAGAATCAAATTTTCAAATAAAAGGGTAGCTACAGTTTTGCTTTGCATAGCGGTATATATGATATACCCTGCACCTTATTCGATGAGGAAAGAGCCGAGATCCCTTCACCGGGAGTGACCTCTTTAGCAAAACTGGCAGATGCTACAACACTCGGTTTGCTTTTGACTGCTTTTGGAGTTTTTGCTTTGCATAGTGATGTATATGATATATCCTGCACCTTATTCCATAAGGAAAGAGCCGAGATCCCTTCACCGGGAGTGGCCTCTTTAGCAAAACTAATAAAAGCCTCAAAATCACTCCATTTCAAAATTCACTCGATTCTACAACGATATCAAGTTCATTACGCAATAGGTTTTCAGAAAAACCTGTCGTAGCCCTCCGTCATTTCAGATAAGTCCTATTTAGTATTTGTGCTACGTTTGTTGACCTCCGTCAAGGCGTAGTGTGCGGTAGCTAACTAGTATTTATCTGTTTATGCATATGATGTAGATTGGATTAGGGTAGTCGTACGACCTTGTTGACCTCCGTCAAGGGTCGTGCGGGTGGGTTTGATTCAATCAAGAAATGACGGGTTGAACTTGACTTGCACCCTATGGTTTGTTGACCTCCGTCAAGGTCATGGGATGCTTGGGGCAAAATTTTATCGGGAATTTCAAGTGTTGAGATTTGCAATGAGATTGCATGCCTTCTATGAGATAGTTGGATCCCGATACCCACTGCGAGTAATTGTTACTCCTGGGAGAGTTTTACACAGGACAATTAGCCGATCAAGTAGGTGTCTAGAAAGGTGTCAACGGGGTTACGCCTCTGGGAAAACGAGGTTTACTTTAATTAGGTCCGTGCGAAAGCACGGGGAACCTCCCTCAAAGTACCGACACTGGCCTGGCTGAAAGATTGGCGAAGTTGTAGGGTGTAATTAATCTCGGCTAGTCTTTCCTTTTAGGGTTTGAAGGAAGATTTGATAAAAACAGTGGGAGCCATCCTGATTAGATAAGATAATAACCAATCTGATCTTGTAAGAGTATACGCTAAAGTATTTTTCTTCTCTCTTCTCCAGGTAGCGACCATATCATGCCTTAATAAAGATAATAATATGGATGTATTGACCGAACCCGCATGTTATACTGTGCTGGGGAACGTTGGTTCCGTTCTTTCTTATAATAGTTATAAGACTGATCAGGATATAGGGGAATACCAGGATTCCCATACCACCCGAATGAAGAAAGTACATGTTGATGCATTTTCTTCGGATGTGTTCCTTACAGAGAACTGTTTCTCCATTTGCTCTACGTCCTGGGTATTGGATACCGGGTCAGGATCCCATATATGTAATCAGTTACATGGGCTTAGGAAAGGTAGAGAACTTGGAGAAGGTGATAAAGACATAAGGGTTGGAAATGGTGCAATTGTTGCAGCTAAAACCGTCGGGGAATATCACCTTGTATTGCCAAATGGTAATACATTGATTCTGAACGAATGTTATTTCATGCCGAACCTGATATGCAACATTATATCGGTTTCTTTGTTGAGTAAAGAGGGATATAATTTTGTATTACAGGATAATGTTATGAACATTTTCCTTAACCAAAAGTTGGTTGGATCAGGCACGTTGTGCAATGGCATTTATGTTCTAAATCAATCAACAGTTCTGAGCATAACAAACACACACAAGAGAAAGAGTTCAGAAATGAACGAATCCTTCTTGTGGCATTGTAGATTGGGTCACATCAATGCGACACGACTAGCTAAGTTGCATAAGGATGGATATTTAAATCCGTTTGAATTTTCATCTTATGACACTTGTAAGTCATGTCTCAAAGGCAAGATGACCAAAACTCCGTTTACGGGACACGGAGAGAGTTACTGAACTCTTAGGACTGATACATAGTGATGTATGCGGTCCCATATCTACACATGCCAGGGATGGTTCTTCGTACTTCATTACATTCACTGACGATCTCTCTAGATTCGGATATGTGTTCCTGATGAAACACAAATCAGAAGCTTTTGATAAATTTAGAGAATATAAACAAGAAGTCGAGAACCAAACCGGGAAAAGTATTAAAATCCTTCGATCTGATCGAGTAGGTGAATACTTGAGCAATGAATTCCTGGACTTCCTAAAAGAGAATGAGATTCTCTCTCAGCTAACTCCTCCATATACACCACAACACAACGGTGTATCGGAACGGAGAAACCGCACCCTATTAGATATGGTGCGCTCTATGCTGAGTATAGCTGAGTTACCTATTTCCTTCTGGGGATATGCACTGGAGACAGTAGCATACCTACTAAATAGGGTTCCTACCAAATCTGTGCCTACCACCCCATATGAGATATGGGAGGGGAAGAGACCATATCTTAATTTTATAAAGATATGGGGTTGCCCGGCTTATGTCAAAAGACAAAAACCGGACAAACTCGAGGCAAGGTCTGTTTTGTGTAAGTTTGTTGGATATCCCAAGCATTCGCGAGGGTATATCTTCTACCACGGTGAGGAACAAAGGGTGTTTTTTGCTCAACACGCCACCTTTTTAGAAAAGGAATTTCTTGCTAAAGAGATTAGTGGCTCTGAGGTAGAACTGGAAGAGGTTCCAGCAACACAAACCATAACAGAAGACTTGGTAGAACCAGAGGATTCGGTAGTTCCCGATGAACCCCAGCCACTCCGCCGATCTAGTAGGGTTCCTTACCCACCTGAGAGATACTACGGTTTTCTCATTGATGGTGGGAGCGAGGATTGCATCATGGTTGATGAAGACCTAACTAGCTTCGAGCAGGCCATCACGAGTGGAGACTCAGTGAAATGGCTGGATTCAATGCGGTCCGAGATGGAATCCATGTACACCAACAAAGTATGGACTTTGGAAGTTGCTCCTGAAGGGGTAAAACCCATTAGGAGCAAGTGGATCTTCAAGAAAAAACTTGGTGTAGATGGGAAAGTGGAGACTTTCAAAGCTAGACTTGTTGCAAAAGGTTTTCGTCAAAGACCAGGTGTGGATTATGACGAAACCTTTTCTCCAGTGGCCATGCTTAAATTCATCCGAATCATGCTTGCCATCGCTGCATATCATGACTACGAAATCTGGCAAATGGATGTTAAGATCGCCTTTCTAAACGGTGATTTAGAAGAGTGCGTGTACATGACTCAGCCAGAGGGCTTCGTAGATAGTGGGAGCAGCGGGAAGGTGTGCAAGCTGCTTAAATACATTTATGGATTGAAGCAAGCATCGCGGAGTTGGAACATCTGCTTTGACGTCGTTATCAAAGAGTTTGATTTCGTCAAAAACGTAGATGAACCTTGTATCTACAAGAAGGTGGCAGAGAGTAAGGTTGTCTTCCTCGTATTGTACGTGGATGACATACTCTTGATAGGAAATGACATTCCTATGCTGCAATCGGTGAAGCTCTTCTTATCACAAAGATTCTCAATGAAAGATCTTGGTGATGCCTCCTGCATATTGGGAATTATGATTTATAGAGATAGATCTAAACGGATATTGGGATTGTCCCAATCCAGGTACATTGACACCATACTAAAGAGGTTTAGTATGGAAGAGTCCAAATGTGGGTTTTTACCCACGATCTCAGGGCTCACTCTCTCCAAAGAGATGTCTCCCAAGACTGATTTGGAGAGAGCTCGCATGCAAGGGATACCCTATGCTTCTGCAGTAGGCTCTATCATGTACGCGATGCTATGTACCAGACCCGATATAGCATACTCACTAAGTGTAGTGAGTAGGTATCAAGCTGATCCTGGAGAGAGTCACTGGACAGCTGTGAAGAGCATTCTCAAGTACTTACGAAGGACTAAAGAGATGCTCTTGGTGTATGGTAACGGAGAACTCCAAGTGGAGTCCTTTACCGATTCGAGCTTCCAGAGTGATAAGGACGACTCTAAGTCGCAGTCGGGTTTTGTCTTTACCCTTTACGGAGGGGCGGTTAGCTGGAAGAGTTCCAAGCAGGAAACCGTGGCAGACTCGACGATGGAGGCTGAATACATCGCTGCCAACGATGCTGCCAAAGAGGCTTTCTGGATCAAGAAGTTCATTACTGAACTTGGAGTGGTTCCATCCATTGAGCATCCAATACCTTTGTATTGCGATAACAATGGAGCGGTGGCTTTGGCCAAGGAACCCAGGTCCTATCAGCGATCCAGGCATATTCTGAGGCGGTATCACCTGATCCGGGAGATAGTTGATCGCCGGGAGATCGAGGTCAGGAGGGTTGACACGAAGAACAACACTGCGGATCCACTCACGAAGGCCATTCCCCAGATACAGTTTGAGAGACTCTTCGGGATGCTCGGTATGCGATACTATAGCACCTGGCCCTAGTGCAAGTGGGAGATTGTTAGTTGTATGTATGCCCTAGAGGCCAGTATTGTACAGATGATGTATATTATATTGGATGCTTGGACATATATAGAGAGGACTTTCTTGCTCGATATGATAGTATGCTATCTGGTTGATCTTTACTTTAACATGTATACATGTCTCTTTATACTGTCTTATAGTTACATGTAGGTAAAGCCCTTAGGATGTGTACTTGACTACCTGGACTATGATGCGGATCATACTAGTAGGGACATGGTAGTCTATAAGTACATCCTTCAAGGTCCCTAGTCGTGGGTGTATCGAGACAGGGCATCGATATACCAGAGTAGACTAGCGTATACGCTTCTCGACCCATGAGATGGGCGATGGATGATCCCATATCTATGCCCTGTCTCGATACACCCACGACTAGGGACCTCAGAGATCGTATACGGGTGCTCAGTGGAGACTGGGTACACTGGACGGACTCGCCGAGAACTCCCAGATGGTATTATACCTCACGTCAGATGGCAGTTCTCTGGTGACACTTGTGCAGGTTAGTCTGTAGACCTGAGATCGTCATAGAGTCTTGTGTGATTCCCACTGTGCTTTGATTTCCACCTTACCACGTCCATGAGGGCGTGCAAAACGGTGGTTTTTGGGTACATTCCCGAGTCGCATGGAGGCAATGAGCGATAGGAGGGGTTTCGTCTCTCCCGGTATTGGGGGTTGATGTTGCGCTATGCTCGATTAGCCGTAACAGGGAAGTCCCTGGCCAGGGCTGATTAGAGATTTACTAGTAAGTGTTACCAGTAGTTTCTCGACTCGTTATGAGCCTCACATCGGCACGACTTATCGGTTATTGAGGTCTGACGTTAACCACCCCTAGACTTGATATGCGACATATCAGACGAGGAGACCGGACTGTACGGGAAGTGTTGCTGGCAGGCTTTCACAGGAGTTGGAGCGGGCTTGCTTGCTGATCTTCTGATCGCTCAATACCCGGGTAGCCGTTACGTCCAGCTAGTACCGCTGACGGCTTGTGGGTGCGTGATGTGATCATCACCTACTGCCGGCGTATTGACGAGTCTTTAGAGTCCTACACAGAGGTTTTACTGGCTCAGGCGAAACGAAATAGGAGCACGTATGAGATATGTGCGAGACCGAGAATAAATGCGTGTATGTGATACCGTATTCTATTCTCGCGATTTTATGTATCGGTCGGTCATATATGATATGACCGGGTTATCGAATCAAGTGTTGATTCGATAAGTCGATACGATGGATGTTAGCCGGTTATATGAAATATGACCGGATTATTAAGTCAAGTGTTGATTTAATAATTAAGTGTATAATTGTATATTAGATATACTAATTTACATTTGCTAACTCTTATTCACTTTAGGGTTTTTCTCACATGTGAACACTTGTATATATATATATATGTGATATATATATTAAAGTGTTTTCTTTTGTATCATGGTTGATGATACACTAGACTTGGATGTATGAGACTTACACCATGCTACATATTATGTTGGGTTTTTATATTTTATGTAATTACAAAATCAAGTGGAGGATTAGATCAATGCATGAAGCTTGTGGAAGCTTATGGATGCATTGACTAAGTCCACTTGAGTTTGTTTTTACCATAGATATTTCTTAACCCATCCATAAGTGTTAGCTATGGTTATGGCTCTACAAGAGTTAGTATATGATACTCACTCACCATGGTTAGATTTCTCACTTAATCATTATCCTTATTTCTTTTCTTTTGTTCATCATCTTCTTCTTCATTGAGCAAGAGAAAAGCAAGCTAGGGTTTGATCCAAAGTGAGAATCCTTGTGAGAAACAAAATTCTAAAGAGAACCCACTTCCTATTTCTCCATCCTCCACTAGACTAGCCCTTTAGTATAGGGTGTTTGCTTCACTAATTCTCAAGTTAGTGAAGTAGGAGCTTGAGTCGGAATTCCCTCGACGTAGATCATCTTCGGCCTCGGAGATTTCAAGCAAGGTCGCATCCTTCGCGTCGTGAAGCCATGCAAGAGCCCGGGAGAACCTTGATCGCAGCGAAGGGAATTCAACAAGGAGCATATGAAGTGGAGGACCGATCTACAAAGGTTGTATATCGCGTTCCCTTTAGTGTAAAGTTGTTTACTTGCCATTAGTATCGCCTAAACTCTAATTAACGATCTTGCTTAGGGTTGTGCGGCACATAAAAATTTAATTTTGGCATGGTCGATGCCTTGTAGAGCCTTGTTACTGTGCCTAGTAACCCTACACTTTTGCCCTCCCCACAGTGGAGACGAGGCAGATTCCCCTCCTCTACCGAATGCCATTCACACCCTATCCGCTCGGATAGATCGACTCACGTCCGTCATGGATGCGCTCGTCCGTGTCCAAGCAGTCGGGCAAGCTCCCCAGGTCGTCGCTCCCCCTCGGCAGGATCAGGACCCCTACAGAGGGAGACAAGTCTCTGCCCGCATTGGCACGACTGATCACCGCCTCGCTGTCTACGGCGGCCGCGGATCCTCCGGGCCGACATATTCAATGACCCGGTGGGCGCCACACAGTTTAACTCCAAGGTCCTAAGCCAGAGCGCCTCGCCCCGAGCCCCATTGCGCCCCTATCCCTCCCGAGGAGGTGTCGGTCAGCTCACCTGCGCCTAGGCATGACAGGCACCCCCTCCCTCGACAGGGTCGCGCGCACGGGACTCGCCACGGCAGATCGAAAACGACCTCGCCAGGAAACCTGAAGAATGTCATCGAACGAAATCGGGGCCGTGACCAGGCAGAGGTCTCCGGCAGCAGAGGCTAAAAATCAGAGTATGACGACTCATCGGGATACCACGGTTGTCTCGACGCCCTCGAAAAGAAGATCGAAGGTATGCATCGGGAAGGTCTTCATTTGAGCTACAGGGCTAAATACGTCGCCGACTCACTCACGAAGCCCTTCACCGAAGAGCTACTCGCCGTCCATGTTGTTAGTGTTTATGCCCTAGAAGGCCATTACTGTATCATACTAGTTTGTATATTACTTAATGAAAGCTTGGGATATTCACATGTATATAACAGTCTTGCTAAACATGGTAGTATGCTACTTGGTTTTTCTATCTTAATATGTGAGTATACGTATTGATAGAGCTCTTAGGATCTTGCTTGACTACCAGCGTTGTGATGGCAGTCACACTAGTGGGGGCTGGGTAGTCTACAAGCACATCCTTATTCAGGTCCCTAGTCATTGGATTATCGAGACAGAGCATCGATACTCCGGAGTAGACTAGTGTGTACGCTTCTCATCCCAGTTGGGGAAATGGTCTATCCCACAGCCGTCAGTACGTCGTACTGGAGATAGTATACATGTGCTCGTTAGGTTACGGGTACACCGGACAGGACTCACAGGGAACTGTTGGTTGGTTTTTATACCAGTCGTCAGTGGACAGTTCCCAGGTGACATGAGTACAGCATAGTCCGTAGACTTGACACTGCTACTTCGCCTCGAGTGTGTCCCACTGTTCTTAGATTGCTACCCTACCACGGCTCAAAGGAGTCGTGCAAACAGGTAGTAGTTGGGTGCAGTCCCGAGCACTTGGAGGCAGTGGCGGTTAGACAGGATTCGTCTCTCCCGGTATTGGGAGTTGATATCGCGCTGTGTCAGAGAGCCATTACGCAAAGTCCCTGGCCAGGGCAAGCGAGATTTGCTGGTAGGTTCCAATAGTTTCTCAGGGTGTAATGGGCTTCCCTCTGACACGACTTATACCACTATTAGGGGATTGACGCTTGCCGCCCCCTAGGCCAGATATGCGATAGTCTTGGACGAACGGACCGGACTGTATGGAGATTGTCACATCAGACTCAGTAGGAGTCCGTATGGGTTTCCTCATCGGCCTTCTTATCGACATCTACCTGGGGACCGTTACGTACAGCTAGTGCCGCTTGCGGTCTGTGGTTAAACCCACTGCCAGCGTAGTAGTCGAGTCTCTAGAGTCCCACACAGAGAGTTTCCCTACTCCAGGCGAAACGATATAGAGGTCGTATGGTTTTACGACAAGGGTTCGGACGCATACGTGTGTTTACGCACGTACGATTTTCGGACAGTTTTTACCAGTCGGTTTTGGTTTAAGCCAGTTACTGGTATCCGGTTATTGGATTTATACAGTCTAAAGTTTTTCCGTATTTTTGCGGAAAGGAGGGGCGTTCTCGTAATTGCGCGAGAAGCTTCTAGAAGGTGGTGACTAAGGAGGTTTAGGTGGCATATACAATGAATGTGATTAGTGAGTCATATGGATGATTCATCCATGTCATTAATGCATGATAAATGCTTAATGACTCATGGAGTGAATCATCACTAGGTATTATCAAGCATGGTTGTTAAATTCATTTATATTCTTTTCTTGATAAAAAGAAATGCTTGATATATATTATCATAACTCACTATTCTCATTTCATAATTATTCTCATCTTCTCTCTCCTCAAGCTCTCCCTCTTCAAACCCTAATTCTCCCCTCTCATGTGTTGAGTACAAGGATTAGCAAGACTAATTAAACCATAACCTTTACTCTATATCACCTAGCTTCTTTGATTAGCACTTAAAGAAGGTTAGTTGCCTCAAGTTTAGAGGCTAAGCTTGGAGTAAAGCTCTCGGGTGGATCGTCTACTACTTCGAGAAGGCCGAGGAGGAGGTGGAGTTCGCAAAGACGAAAGACACGATTCGTAAGGTATAATCCCTAAACATAGTAGTATAGAACTTCTATGTTTCATGTTAGTTATCGTTTAGCTTCGATTCATGCGGTTAGTCGATGTTTAAGTAAAGAACAAGATCGTTTTTTAAATTTCCGCCTCCCCGCAAGTCGTGGGGTGTTGCACATCGACTTACAGTGGTATCAGAGCCTCGCTAAACAATAAATAACTTGCAAATTTGTATGAATTTCAAACGGAAAAAACGAAACCGGAAAAGCCCGAAATCACAAGTTTCTGTCGATTTTTAAATGAAGTCCAAAATTTTTTCAGGGAGGTTCAGAAAGCTTAAAATGACAGTAGAAGAACACCCAAGAAATTTGGGCCCCTGAATCGTCTAAAGAGCCGCGGAACCGCGGCGGATCCCACCGATTCGCCGCGCTTCCGCCGCCGAGTTGGCGATTCAGGAACCCAAATTTACTGTGTTGGTTCTATGGGATATTTGGTATTTTCTGGAATTTTTTATTTTTGCTCAGGTTTCAGATTTACAGAGAAGTATTGGAGCAAAATTAAAAGTGTTTAATCGATCGAAATTATACAGTATTTGCTTGTTGGATTAAATCTGTGTTTGTATAATGTGTTCGTAAACCTCCCCTAACTGCTAGTATGTCGGTTGGCAGGGGGTTGCACATTTCTGTAATGGATTTTATCTGTTTGTGCATATGAACTGTGTTGGACTGTTGTGATGTATAGCCGGGGTTATGTGATGGGTTATTATTTAATTCATTTGATGTAAATGTAATTTGTTGTAATATTATTTTGCGGGGCACATCCAGGTTGCGGTTGTAGCCACCGTTGTATTATTTCATTTTACTGTTTTTGCTCCTAGGACAGACCCAAGGTGGGGTGCACAAACTGCCGGGCGGGTAGTTTGCCGCACCCGTAGGGGTCTTGGGTGGGGTAATGGCTATTCATCACAACTGTGTAATCCGTCTTTTGTTGCAGGCTCAAAACAAACACGGATTGCTTGCAAATCCAATTAAGTTCATCTGTGATCTGGAATGAATATCATTGCGTAAGACGAATGTAAAATATCTATATATATGATAGCTATTTTAGACGTCACTTATGTTTTACACCCGCGCTAGCCCAGTCCCCGCTCTGTCGTTAGTTAAGTAACCTAACGAGTAATGACGGGACCCAGTGGCGAATGCGGATGGCATAAGAGGACGTCATATTTTCGTTGTTCTCTGCAATGATAGGTTAATGATGGGACGCATTATCTATAATGCAAAGAAAATAAACCATAGTTTTAATCGTTGGAACAATTTAAAAGAAACCACTCGGTTAATTTTAAAAACAGATATTTTTAAATGCGGAGCTTTAACCACTCCTTTTAAAAGCTATCAGGTTCCTTCGGTTATATCAAGTTCACTACGTTCACGGTTTCGCCAAAACCATTCGTAGCCCTCCGTCATTTCATCTGGGTATTCAGTAGTATTCAAGCTATGTATTTTGACCAACGCCAAGGCATAGTGTTTGGTAGCTACTGGATATTCATTTGTTGCATAAGATAGATGAGTTAGTTTGGGACAGTCGTATGATCATTTTGGCCAACGTCAAGGATATGTACGGATGGGTTCAAATTAACAAGATAATGATGGGTAGAACTTGACATGTGACTTATGATATTTTGACCAACGCCAAGGTCATAAGAGCATGGGGCAAAAATATATATCGGGAATTTCTAAAGAAACTGAAATTTGCAAAGAGTTGCATACCATTTGGAGTTTGATGAATGTTGGTAGGATTCCTTCAACATTATCATACGATGATATTTGGATCCCGATCCTACTGTGAGTATATGCTACTTATCAGGATATTCGTCACTTAACGATCAATGCTATAAACCTAGTAGGTGTCCAGAAACGTGTCAGCGGGGTTACGCCCCCAGAGAAAAGAGGTTATTTAATTAAGGAACTTCACGAAAGCGTTGGAAAACCTCCCTCGAAGTACCGACACCAGCCTGGCTGAACGGTTAAGCAAGTATTGTACAGTGAGAATAGTCCTGGCTAATTCTTCTTTTATGGTTTGAGGAAGGATTCGAGAAACAGTGGGAGCCATCCAGTTTAGATAAACTAAAAACCACTCTAAACTTGCAAGAGCATCATGCTAAAGAGTTTTCTTCTCTCTCTCCTAATTGCAGCGACCCTGAAAATGACTGGACTTAAGTTACTTTTAGAGAAAAATATTCTGACAGGGCCAAACTATAAAAATTGGCTGCGGAATGTCAAAATGGCTTTGACCTATGACAAATTGGGGTACGTCCTCATCGCGATGGCACCTGCTGTCCCTGGTCCCAAATCCAGTAATGCGGATAAGGAAATCCGCAAAACCTGGGATTTCGATTGCGCGAAAGCCAAGTGCATCGTGCTTGCCTCGATGAACAATGAACATCAGAGGAGGCACGAGGATATGGAACTTGATGCCATATTTCTCCATACAAAGGAACTTTATGGAGAGCAATCTCGTATAGCAAGATACGAGACCTCTAAGAACTTGTTTCGAGCGAGATTGGCTGTCGGGTCATCGGTAGGAGAACATGTCCTAAAGATGATCGGCTATATAGAAGAGCTCGCAGACCTTGGGACGACTTTGGATAATGAGCTCTATACAGACCTTATTCTCCAGTCCCTTCCTTCCACCTACGCCCAGTTTATCCTGAACTTCAACATTCAAAAAAAAGAAGTTGAACTTCCGGAACTCCTGAACATGTTAAGGAGTGCAGAGGGCACCTTGCAGAAGGCAAGGAAAACACCCGCTATGTTTGTTGGCGGTATATCTTCTTCCGGGTCCAAGGCTAGGGCCAAAGGAAGGAAGAAGAAGGCCACACCCAGACCTAGAGGAGGTGTAAGTAAGGTGGGAGGGAAGGGAAAGAAAAAGTTTGCGGTACCGGTAGTTGGCCAGGATGAGTGCTTCCATTGTCACAGGAAAGGGCACTGGAAGAAGGATTGCAAGGCGTGGAACGCCAAGAACCAGGAACCGAAGCAAGCTGTGGCTTCGACTTCAGGTGTGTTTGTAATTGAGAATTGTCTGTCGATCAACTCTACTTCCTGGGTATTGGATACCGGATCAGGATCTCATATTTGCAATTCATTGCAGGCACTGAGAAACCGTAGAGTGCTGAAGGAAGGTGATATGACCCTAAAGGTTGCTAACGGAGCTAGCGTGGGAGCTGCGTCCGTCGGGGATTATCACCTAGGATTGACGAGTGGACACATTTTTGTTTTACATAACTGTTTTTTTGTACCAAGCTTAACGTGTAATATCATATCAGTTTCCTTGTTATCAAATAAAGGTTATGATTTCACGTTTGTAAGAGATGTTGTTAACATCCACCTTAATCATGGTTTGATTGGGTCCGGTACACTAAATAACGGTATATATGTTTTAAACCAACTCCAAATTTTCAATGTCCAGAACACACTAAAAAGAAAGTCTCCAGATTTAAATAAAGCTTTCTTATGGCATTGTAGACTGGGTCACATCAATGAGAGAAGGTTGACTAAGTTGCATAGAGAAGGATATTTGGACTCGTTCGAATATCAAACTTATGACACTTGTCAATCTTGTCTCAAAGGAAAGATGACAAAGACTCCATTTACTGGACAAGGAGTAAGAGCGAGCGAGCTCTTGTGACTCATACACAGCGATGTATGTGGTCCAATGTCTACACATGCAAGAGGTGGTTTTTCCTATTTCATTACTTTCACGGATGATTACTCAAGATACGGATTCATTTATCTGATGAAACATAAATCCGAGGCTTTTGAGAAATTCCAAGAGTATAAAAATGAAGTAGAAAACCAAACCGGCAAAAGTATCAAGACACTAAGATCTGATCGAGGTGGTGAATACTTGAGTGTCGAGTTCCTAGGTTACCTAAAAGAGAAAGGAATTCTCTCTCAGCTTACTCCTCCATACACTCCACAGCATAACGGTGTATCGGAGAGACAGAATCGAACCCTATTGGATATGGTACGATCCATGATGAGTAATGCCGAGTTACCGCGATCTTTCTGGGGTTATGCGCTAGAATCAGCGGCATATCTTTTGAACATGGTACCTACCAAGACTGTGCCTACCACGCCATATCAGATGTGGAGTGGGAAGAAACCCTATCTTCAGTATCTGAAAATATGGGGATGTCCAGCTTTTGTTAAAAAGAAGCATGTGGACAAGCTCGAGGCACGATCAGTAAAGTGTAAGTTTGAGGGATATCCAAAGAACTCCAAGGGGTATCTATTCTATTACGCAGAGGAACAAAAGGTGTTTGTTTCTCGTAATGCCCATTTTCTAGAATATCAGTTTTTAGAAAAGGAAATAAGTGGGAGCGAAATAGAACTGGAAGAAATTCCAGAACCACAAACTGCTACTGAAAGTTTGGTAGAACCGGAAGTTCAAGAAGAACAGGACATTCCCGCACCCCTCCGCAGGAGTAGTAGGCCGTCTCATCTGCCTGAGAGATACTACGGTTTTCTCATAGATGGGGATAGAGAGGATTGCATCATAGATGATGATGAACCTACTGACTTCCAACAGGCCATCCAGAGCGGTGACTCGGTACGATGGCTAGATGCAATGTGGACCGAAATGGAGTCCATGTACACCAATAAAGTATGGACTTTGGACTTTGCTCCAGATGGGGTAAAACCCATAGGATGCAAATGGATCTTCAAGAAAAAGATTGGTGTAGATGGACAGGTGGAAACCTATAAGGCTAGACTTGTTGCAAAGGGTTTTCGTCAAAGACCTAGTTTGGACTATGACGAAACTTTTTCTCCAGTGGCTATGCTCAAATCCATTCGGGTCCTTCTTGCTATTGCTGCCTTCCATGATTATGAAATCTGGCAGATGGACGTAAAGACGGCTTTTCTGAATGAAAATTTAGAAGAGTGCGTCTATATGGATCAGCCAGAGGGTTTCAATCAGAGTGGGAGCAGCGGGAAAGTATGCAGGCTGCTTAAGTCCATTTATGGACTAAAGCAGGCATCGCGGAGTTGGAACATCTGTTTTGATGAGACAGTCAAAGAATATGACTTTATCAAAAATCCAGATGAACCGTGCATATATAGTAAAGTTGTAGCCAGAAGTGCCGTATTCCTCGTCTTGTACGTGGATGACATTCTATTAATAGAAAATGACATTCCTATGCTACAATCTGTCAAAGGATTCTTGTCACACAGGTTCTCCATGAAAGACCTGGGTGATGCCTCTTACATTCTGGGGATCCGGATCTATCGTGATAGATCCAAGAGGATGTTAGGACTTTCACAGTCCAGGTATATCAACACTGTACTGAAAAGATTCAGTATGGAGGATTCTAAGTGCGGTAATTTACCGGCTTGTCACGGAATCACCCTCTCCAATGAGATGTCTCCCAAGACTGATTTGGAAAGGGAACGCATGTCTATTATACCCTACGCTTCTGCGGTAGGCTCTATAATGTATGCGATGTTGTGCACCAGACCAGATGTAGCTTACGCACTGAGCGTGGTAAGCCGGTATCAGTCAGACCCAGGAGAAAAACACTGGATAGCAGTAAAGAACATTCTCAAGTACCTGAGAAGGACTAAGGAGATGTTCTTGGTTTATGGCGGAAAAGACCTCAGGTTGGAGGCCTTTGCTGATTCCGGCTTCCAGAGTGATAAGGACGATTCCAAGTCCATGTCGGGTTATGTCTTTACCCTCAATGGAGGGGCGGTGTGCTGGAAGAGCTCCAAGCAGGACACCGTTGCTGACTCGACGATGGAAGCGGAGTATATAGCTGCTTGCGATGCCGCAAAAGAAGCAGTCTGGATGAAGAAGTTCCTAACAGAACTTCAGGTGGTTCCTACCATAGTTGATCCAATACCTCTGTATTGCGACAACAACGGAGCTATAGCTTTAGCGAAGGAACCAAGGTCCCATCAGAAGTCCAGACACATCTTAAGGCGGTATCACCTGATCAGGGAGATCATTGATCGTCAGGAGATCGAGGTTCGGAGAGTTGCTTCTGAAGAGAACATTGCTGATCCATTCACGAAGGCCCTGCCTCAGATTCAGTTCGAGAGGCTACTCAAGATCATCGGTCTTCGATATGCCAGTACATGGCCCTAGTGCAAGTGGGAGATTGTTAGTGTTTATGCCCTAGAAGGCCATTACTGTATCATACTAGTTTGTATATTACTTAATGGAAGCTTGGGATATTCACATGTATATAACAGTCTTGCTAAAAATGGTAGTATGCTACTTGGTTTTTCTATCTTAATATGTGAGTATACGTATTGATAGAGCTCTTAGGATCTTGCTTGACTACCAGCGTTGTGATGGCAGTCACACTAGTGGGGGCTGGGTAGTCTACAAGCACATCCTTATTCAGGTCCCTAGTCGTTGGATTATCGAGACAGAGCATCGATACTCCGGAGTAGACTAGTGTGTACGCTTCTCATCCCAGTTGGGGAAATGGTCTGTCCCACAGCCGTCAGTACGTCGTACTGGAGATAGTATACAGGTGCTCGTTAGGTTACGGGTACACCGGACAGGACTCACAGGGAACTGTTGGTTGGTTTTTATACCAGTCGTCAGTGGACAGTTCCCAGGTGATATGAGTACAGCATAGTCCGCAGACTTGACACTGCTACTTCGCCTCGAGTGTGTCCCACTGTTCTTAGATTGCTACCCTACCACGGCTCAAAGGAGTCGTGCAAACAGGTAGCAGTTGGGTGCAGTCCCGAGCACTTGGAGGCAGTGGCGGTTAGACAGGATTCGTCTCTCCCGGTATTGGGAGTTGATATCGCGCTGTGTCAGAGAGCCATTACGCAAAGTCCCTGGCCAGGGCAAGCGAGATTTGCTGGTAGGTTCCAGTAGTTTCTCAGGGTGTAATGGGCTTCCCTCCGACATGACTTATACCGCTATTAGGGGACTGACGCTTGCCGCCCCCTAGGCCTGATATACGATAGTCTTAGACGAACGGACCGGACTGTATGGAGATTGTCACATCAGACTCAGTAGGAGTTCGGATGGGTTTCCTCATCGGCCTTCTTATCGGCATCTACCTGGGGACCGTTACGTACAGCTAGTGCCGCTTGCGGTCTGTGGTTAAACCCACTGCCAGCATAGTAGTCGAGTCTCTAGAGTCCCACACAGAGAGTTTCCCTACTCCAGGCGAAACGATATAGAGGTCGTATGGTTTTACGACAAGGGTTCGGACGCATACGTGTGTTTACGCACGTACGATTTTCGGACAGTTTTTACCAGTCGGCTTTGGTTTAAGCCAGTTACTGGTATCCGGTTATTGGATTTATACAGTCTAAAGTTTTTCCGTATTTTTGCGGAAAGGAGGGGCGTTCTCGTAATTGCGCGAGAAGCTTCTAGAAGGTGGTGACTAAGGAGGTTTAGGTGGCATATACAATGAATGTGATTAGTGAGTCATATGGATGATTCATCCATGTCATTAATGCATGATAAATGCTTAATGACTCATGGAGTGAATCATCACTAGATATTATCAAGCATGGTTGTTAAATTCATTTATATTCTTTTCTTGATAAAAAGAAATGCTTGATATATATTATCATAACTCACTATTCTCATTTCATAATTATTCTCATCTTCTCTCTCCTCAAGCTCTCCCTCTTCAAACCCTAATCCTTCCCTCTCATGTGTTGAGTACAAGGATTAGCAAGACTAATTAAACCATAACCCTTACTCTATATCACCTAGCTTCTTTGATTAGCACTTAAAGAAGGTTAGTTGCCTCAAGTTTAGAGGCTAAGCTTGGAGTAAAGCTCTCGGGTGGATCGTCTACTACTTCGAGAAGGCCGAGGAGGAGGTGGAGTTCGCAAAGACGAAGGACACGATTCGTAAGGTATAATCCCTAAACATAGTAGTATAGAACTTCTATGTTTCATGTTAGTTATCGTTTAGCTTCGATTCATGCGGTTAGTCGATGTTTAAGCAAAGAACAAGATCGTTTTTTAAATTTCCGCCTCCCCGCAAGTCGTGGGGTGTTGCACATCGACTTACACATGTCTCCTCCCGGAACAAGCCCCTGAAGGTCTCATTATTCGACGGGAAGTCCGACCCGAAAGACCATTTGGACGCGTTCAAAGCCGGGATGAGTTTCCAGGACTGTTCCGATGCCGCTCAATGCCGTGCTTTCCCCGCCACTCTCATCCGCTCTGGACGAGATTGGTTCCGAGGACTCACGCCATGCTCAATCTCAACCTTCGATGAGCTGGCCACTCAATTCCTCGGCCACTTCGTCGGGAAAAAACGGCAGAAGCGGACCGTCGACCATCTCTTCAAAGAAACCTTCAATGGGCACGTCACCCGCTTCTACAACGCCTTCCTCGAAGTCCCAGAACACCAGGACGAGACGGTCATTATGGCGCTTAGGTCGGGTCTTAGGCACAAAGAGTGGTTATAATTCTTTGCATTATCGCAACCTAAGACCATGGCCGAGGTAAAGGCCTGGACCGAACGTAAGATCCAGCTTGAATCCGAGGTGAACGCCAATCTGCCCCGGACGGAACAAGCTGATCATAAGAAAAGGGGTCAGGAAGAGAAAAAGAGGCTTGAGCGGTCAAACCCCTACTCCTCGAAGTTTCAGGAGTACACCCCGCTCAACATCTCCCAGACGATACTGCTAGAGGAGGCTAAGGGCGAGAGGTTCTTCAAACTCCCCCCAGTCTCGAACAGGGCGGCAAAGTGCACCCGGGGCCCCTACTGTGGCTTCCATAGGTCGTAGGGCCACTCCACGGAGAACTGCAAGCAGCTCGGAGACTACATCGAGGAGCTAATCTGCTCGGGGCACCTGGAAACGTACTTGCGGGACAAGAGGCAAGCTGATTGTGAGCAAGAAAACGTCCCCCTCCCGGTGAATTAACAATCGGCCAAATCATGGTCATGTCAGCGGAGGGTACGGCGAATACCTACGAGGCTCAGCACCCCTCACCGATCGAGGGGGCTGACAGCCACCCAAGGAAGAAGGACAGGGCAGCCGAGCCGATCGTTATTAACGACGGGAACCTCCACGGTATATCCCTTCCCCACATCAACCCGCTGGTGATCACAGCTCGGGTCCACCGCTACGAGGTGCAGAGGATACCGGTCGACTCTGGAAGCCCGGTAGACATTCTATTTTATGACTACTTTCTGCGTATGGGACTCACCCCGTCGGACCTAAGGCCGACCACCCACGTCCTGTCAGGATTCACCAACCACTCCATCTCGGTGGAAGGGGTAATCACTCTCCAATTTAACATCGGGGAGCCCGGCCGTACACGCACCGTGCCTGTGGAATTCATCGTAGCGAGAATCCCATCGGCCTACAACATCCTCCTCAGCCGCGCTACATTGAACTCTCTCAGGGCCCGGATATCGACCTTCCACCTGGTGATGAAATTCCCGCTCGACCAAGGTGGGATAGGTCGGGCCTACGGAGACCAACGGACTGCAAAGGTTTGCTTCACCGCAACATCTTTGTCTGAGCGGCCAAACAACGATGTTGAGGGCAAGAGTGACATCAGGGGTTCTCTGGACACTCGAGACTAGCAAAAAGAGGTCCGAGGGACCCCGGTGGAGCCACTAACAGAGGTCCCCCTCGTATAATGGGACGACGAATGAACCGTTCAGATCAGATCGCTTCTGACGGGGACTCAGCGAGACGACCTGGTTCATTTCCTCAGAAACAACTCTGACGTGTTCGCCTGGGCACCTGCTAACATGCCTGGGATCGACCCCAAAATCATATCTCACAAGCTCAGAGTAGATCCTACGGCCCGATCCGTCAGGCAGAAAAAGTGAAGCCTCGCCCCGATCAAACAGAAGGCAATCAAGGACAAGGTAGACAGGCTCCTCGCCGCCAACTTCATTCGGAATGTGCCATACTCCGAATGGTTGGCAAACATGGTCATGGTCAAAAAGTCAAGCAGGAAGTGGCGCATATGCATCGACTTCACCGACCTCAACAAGGCCTGCCCGAAAGACAACTATCCCCTTCCTCGGATAGATCAGCTCATCTACAGCTCGGCAGGCCATGAGCTACTTAGCTTCATGGATGCTTTTTTCGGCTACAATCAGATCCGTATGAATCCGGCAGACGAGGATCTCACCGCATTCACAATGGATCGGGGGGTATACTGCTACAAGGTGATTCCTTTCGGCCTCAAAAACGCCGGAGCTACGTACCAACGCTTGGTCAATCGCATGTTCAAACCGCAGATCGGAAGGAACATGGAAGTTTATGACGACGACATGCTCATCAAGCCGGTCTCATCGGTCGACCACGCCAAGGATCTGGGCGAGGCCTTTGACGTCCTCCGCAAGTTCAAAATGAAGCTGAACCCCGCCAAGTGCGCATTTGGGGTCACCGGCGGAAAATTCCTCGATTTCATGGTCACCCACCGTGGAATCAAAGCTAACCCGGAGAAAATCAACACCATATTTAACATGGCCGCGCCCAAGACTAACGTCAAAATCATGCGGCTGACAGGGCGGGTAGCCGCTCTAAGTCGTTTCATGTCGAGGTCCGGGGAGAAGTGACTCCCGTTCTTCAAGGCTCTAAGGAAGATTCTAAGGTTTGAGTGGTCGGAGGAGTGCCAGATCGCCTTTGACCAATTAAAGAGGAACCTTGCGAATCCCCCGCTGCTCACCCGACCGGTCGAAGGGGACGAGTTATCGCTAAACCTAGCGGTATCCGACCAAGCTGCAGACTCAGTACTCGTCCGAGAGGTCGACGAGGTCCAGAAGCCGGTATACTACGTGAGCCACGTCTTCAAGGACGCGGAAACAAGGTACCTAGCCATAGAGAATATCATCTTGGCACTCATCGTGGCTTCAAGAAAACCGCGACACTATTTCCAGGTGCACACCGTCCTTGTCCTTACCCAGTGGACTTTGGGAGCTATCCTCGCCTCCCCCGAGTCCTCTGGCCGCCTAGAGAAATGGAGGTGGGAGTTGTCCCAGTTCGACATAAAATACCGTCCGAGGTAGGCCATCAAAGCACAAGCCCTGGTCGATTTTATCGTCGAGTGCACCATCCTCAGCAAAGAGCCGGAGTCAACGCCGGGCCCCGCAGCTCAACCCTTGGTCGATAGGGAACCCGACTCAGTCTCTGATTGGATCCTTTACGTCGACGGGTTCTCGACCGAGGAAGGCTGTGGTGTCGGCCTCATCATTCAGGGCCCGAACGAGACAGAAATGGAGTATTCTCTGAAGCTCGGGTTTAAGGCCTCAAATAACGCGGCGGAATACGAGGTCTTGCTGGCCGGACTGCGCCTAGCCTCCGGACTGGGGCTGAAAACGATTCGGATCCACAGCGACTCCGCCCTAGTCGCTGGCCAAGTGACCGGCCGATTCGAGGCACGGGAGCCTCTCATGGTGAAGTATCTAGCCGAGGTAAGAAGATTGCGGAAGGACTTCGACGAAGTCTAGGTGGAGCAGTGTAAGTCGACGTTGCTCACCCCGGTTCTTACGGGGAGGCGGAAACGGTGAAAAACAATTTTTTGGCGCAAAGGCAACATGGACTAAAAGCCGGATCTTTGCTAAACTAGAAACTAGCAAACTACTAGAGGCGTTAACTACTATGCCGTAGAAATTATACCTCACGAAACCGGTCCTTCGGTTCTTCTCTTCGTTGTCCGGCTCATCCATCCACGCTCCGAGGGTCGATCCGAATCTTGGTCACCTCCGCGGTCTTCTTGAGTCGAAGACGATCCACCCGAGAGATGTACACCGAGCTCCACCTCGAGCCGAGGCAACTAGGGCAACAAGATCGCTAGTCTTGAAGTCCTAGGTTATGTAAAAGAGGTTGATGGAAGTGTTTTTCTTTGTGGATTCTTTTTCTCTCAACACATGAGATCAAAAGAATTTATCAAGAGGAGGAAGATGAAGGATAACTAGCAACCATGAGAGCTCATTTTCTTTTCTTCTCACAAGAGAGAGAATGAGAAAAAAATAATGAAATTATCAACCAAAGAAAAAAGGGCACCATGGTTGCAATAATACTAAACATCATCATTACAAATCCTATCATGATAAAGTTGATGGCTACATAGACATGACCATTTTCATAATTCAAAAAGAAAAAGAAAACCAAAGAAGAGTGTAGACCTCTCATGAAAGTCAATGTCAACTTTGGTCAACGGGTCAACAAAGTCAAGAGTGGTCAAGGTGGTCAAATGGTCAAAGCAATTAGCCATCACAAAATTATCACTAAAAGGATTAGTAAATAATGTCTCCGGCTCATAATGGTTTTGACCGAACGAATTGCCAAAACCCTAATGAGCCTGCCACATAACGGTTTTGGCCGAACCAACTGCCAAAACCCTAATAAGGCACCTCCTCCTTCATCGCTCCTCAAAACTGTGCATACACACCCGCATCCGCATTCCGTAGAATGCGAATGCACAGAAGACAAAACAAATCCATCCGTGCAATACTAGGATCCGGCTTAAACCAAAGCCCACTAGTATTGCCTTCCCGAACAGCATACGCACACAAGTGCACGTAAGTGATCGCAGCCCTGCCGTAAAACCATACGGCCTCTACACGTTTCGCTCAGTGCAGGGAAACTTTCTGTGTGGGACTCTAAAGACTCGACACTACGCTGGCAGTGGGTTTAACCATAGACCACAAGAGGCACTAGCTGTACGTAACGGTCCCCAGGTAGATGTCGATAAGAAGGCCGATGAGGTAAACCCATCCGAACTCCTACTGAGCCTGTATGTGACAATCTCCGATCAGTCCGGTCTGTTCGTCTGATACATCGCATGGCGGGCCTAGGGGGTGGTGAACGTCAGTCCCCTAATAGCGGTACAAGTCGTGTCGGAGTGTAGCCCAGAACACCCTGAGATAACACTGGAAACCTACCAGTATATCTCGCTTGCCCTGGCCAGGGACTACTCGTGTAATGGCTCTCCTAGACACAGCGCGATGTCAACCCCCAATACCGGGAGAGACGAATCCTGTCTAACCGTCACTGCCTCCAAGTGCTTCGGGACTGCACCCAACTACTACCTGCTTGCACGACTCCTTTGAGCCGTGGTAGGGTAGTAATCAAAGAACAGTGGGAACACACTCGAGGCGAAGTGACAGTGTCAAGTCAACGGACTAAGCTGTACTCATGTCACCTGGGAACTGATAACTGACGATAGGTATAATACCAACCAACAGTTCTTGAAGAGTCCTGTCCAGTGTACTCATAACCTAACGAGCACCCGCATACTATCTCCAGTACGACGTACTGATGGCTGTGGGACAGACCACCTCCCGTGCTGGGATGAGAAGCGTATACGCTAGTCTACTCCGGAGTATTGATGCCCCGTCTCGATAGTCCTACGACTAGGGACCTGTATAAGGATGTGCTTGTAGATTACCCAGCCCCCACTAGTGTGACTGCCATCACAACACTGGTAATCAATCAAAGATCCTAAGAGCTCTACTAATATGTATAAGCGATATGCTAAAAGAAACACATGTACATATTGAAGTAGAAACAAACCAAGTAGCATACTACCATTTTGAGCAAGATTGTCTATACAACTGTGAATATCCCAAGATTCCATTAAGTAATATACAAGCTAGTATGATACAGTAATGGCCTCTAGGGCATATACACTAACAATCTTCCACTTGCACTAGGGCCATGTACTGGCGTATCGAAGACCTATCATCTCGATCAGCCGCTCGAACTGAGTCTGGGGTATGGTCTTCGTGAATGGATCAGCAGTGTTATCTTCCGTATTTACTCTCTTCACCTCGATCTCCCGGCGATCTACGATCTCCCTGATCAGGTGGTACCGCCTCAAAATGTGCATGGACTTCTGATGGGACCTGGGTTCCTTCGCTAAAGCTATAGCGCCGTTGTTATCACAATACAGCGGTATTGGATCAACACTGGTAGGAACCACCTGAAGCTCCGTGAGGAACTTCTTCATCCAGACAGCTTCGTTTGCGGCATCGCAAGCAGCTATGTACTCCGCTTCCATAGTTGAGTCAGCAACGGTTTCCTGCTTGGAGCTCTTCCAGCAAACCGCCCCTCCATTGAGGGTAAAGACATAACCCGACATGGACTTGGAGTCATCCTTGTCACTCTGGAAGCTGGAGTCAGCAAAGGCCTCGATCTGGAGGTCTTTTCCGCCATACACCAAGAACATCTCCTTAGTCCTTCTCAGGTACTTGAGAATGTTCTTTACTGCTATCCAGTGTTTCTCCCCTGGGTTCGACTGATACCGGCTTACAACGCTTAATGCGTATGCTACATCTGGTCTGGTGCATAACATCGCATACATTACAGAGCCTACCTCAGATGCGTAGGGTATAGATGACATGCGAGCCCTTTCCAAATCAGTCTTGGGAGACATCTCTTTGGAGAGGGTGATTCCGTGACAAGCCGGTAGATTACCACGCTTGGAATCTTCCATACCAAATCGTTTTAGTATGGTGTCTATGTACCTCGACTGTGAAAGTCCTAACATCCTCTTAGATCTATCACGATAGATCTGGATCCCCAGAATGTAGTTGGCATCGCCCGGGTCCTTCATGGAGAACCTCTGTGACAAGAATCCTTTGACTGACTGTAGCATAGGAATATCATTTTCTATTAGGAGAATGTCATCCACGTACAAGACGAGGAATACCACAGTTCTCCCTACAATCTTACTGTAAATGCATGGTTCATCTGGGTTTTTGATAAAGTCGAATTCCTTGACAGTATCATCAAAGCAGATGTTCCAACTCCGCGATGCCTGCTTCAGTCCATAGATGGACTTGAGCAACTTGCACACTTTACCGCTGCTCCCACTCTGAATGAATCCCTCCGGCTGATCCATAAAGACGCACTCTTCCAAATTTCCATTTAGGAAAGCCGTCTTTACGTCCATCTGCCAGATCTCATAATCATGGAAGGCAGCAATGGCAAGGAGGATCCGAATGGATTTCAGCATAGCCACTGGAGAAAAGGTCTCGTCATAGTCCAAACCAGGTCTTTGACGAAAACCCTTTTCTACAAGTCTAGCTTTATAGGTTTCAACCTGCCCATCTACACCAATCTTCTTTCTGAAGATCCATTTGCAGCCTACGGGTTTTACCCCTTCTGGAGCAAATTCCAAAGTCCAAACTTTGTTAGTGTACATGGACTCCATCTCGGTCCGCATTGCATCCAGCCATTTTACCGAGTCACCGCTCTGAATAGCTTGCTGGAAGCTAGTAGGCTCACCATAGTCAATGGTGCAATCCTTTCTATCCCCGTCTATGAGAAAACCATAGTATCTCTCGGGCGGATGAGACTGCCTACTACTCCTGCGGAGTGGCGCTGGGATGTCCGGTTCTCCTGAACCTTCTGGTTCTTCCAAGCTTTCAGTAATAGCTTGTGGTTCTGGAATTTCTTCCAGTTCTACTATGCTCCCACTTTCACCTTTCTCTAAAAACTGATGTTCCAGAAAGTGGGCATGACGAGAAACAAAAACCTTTTGTTCCTTTGCGTAATAGAAAATATACCCCCTGGAGTTCTTTGGGTATCCCACAAACTTACATAGTACTGAGCGTGCCTCGAGCTTGTCCACATGCTGCTTTTTTACAAAAGCTGGACATCCCCATATCTTCAGATATTGAAGATGGGGTTTCTTCCCATACCACATCTGATATGGTGTGGTAGGCACAGTCTTGGAGGGAACCTTGTTCAAGAGATATGCAGCTGATTCTAGTGCATAACCCCAGAAGGATCGCGGCAACTCAGCCTTACTCATCATGGAACGAACCATATCCAATAGGGTTCGATTCCTCCTTTCCGATACACCGTTGTGTTGTGGTGTGTATGGAGGAGTAAGCTGAGAGAGAATTCCATTCTCTTTTAAGTAGCCCAGAAACTCGGCACTCAAGTATTCACCACCTCGATCAGATCTCAGTGTCTTGATACTTTTGCCTGTTTGTTTTTCAACTTCATTCTTGTATTCCCGAAATTTCTCGAAGGCATCGGATTTGTGCTTCATCAAGAAGACATGCCCATACCTAGAGAAATCATCTGTGAAAGTAATGAAGTATGAATAACCACTTCGCGCATGTGTAGACATTGGACCACACACATCACTGTGTATGAGTCCCAAGAGCTCACTTGCTCTTTCTCCGTGTCCAGTGAATGGAGTCTTTGTCATCTTTCCCATGAGACAAGATTCACAAGTGGCATAAGACTGGTACTCGAACGGATCCAAGTATCCTTCTTTATGTAACTTTGTCAACCGTGTCTCATTAATATGACCCAGTCTATAATGCCATAAGAGAGCCTGATTCAATTCCGGAGACTTTCTTTTAAGTGTGTTCTGGACACTGAAGATCTGAGCTTGATTCAATACGTATATCCCGTTTTGTAATGTACCTGACCCAATCAGAACTTGATTTAGGTGGATGTTGACTACATCGCTTACAAAAGTAAAATCATATCCTTCCTTAGAAAGTAAGGATACAGATATGATATTACAAGTCGCACCTGGTACATAAAAACAGTCACGCAGAATCAATATCTGCCCAGTTGTCAGTCCTAGATGATATTCCCCTACGGATTCAGCATACATGCTCATTCCGTTAGCAACCCTGAGAGTCATATCACCTTTCCTGATAACCCTACGGTTTCTCAGAGCCTGTAACGAATTACAGATATGAGATCCTGATCCGGTATCCAATACCCAGGAAGTAGGGTTAACTGACATACAGTTCTCTATTACAAACACACCCGAAGCCGAAGCCACAACATGCTTCGAATTCTGGCTACTGGCTATACAAGCCCTGCAATCCTTCTGCCAATGTTCATTCTTGTAACAATAGGAACATCCCTCTTTTACTACATCCAGTCCCGAAACTTTTGCCCTTCCCTTTCTTTCTACTTCCCTGGTTTCCTTCAGGTAGTAGGTAGAGACTGTTGAACTAAGTCAGCGTCTGACCCGTTTTTCAACGTGGTCTTCAGGTCCGTGAGCTCAAAAGAGCTGGTCTCTGTAAGGACGTTGCCCCTTACAGATGACCCGATAGCCAACCTCGCTGGATGCAATTCGTTCGAGGTCTCATATCTAGCGATACGAGATTGCTCTCCATATAAATCTTTGTTATGGAGGAAGATAGAAACTAAGTCCATCTTCTCGTGCTGCCTCTGGTATGCACCATCAACTGAGGCTAACACGAGGCACTTGGCTTTCGCACAGTCTTTTTCCGATGTCTTGCGGATATAAATATCCGTGACAGGGGAAACTGGACCTGAGACGGCAGGGGTTGGATCAGTCAAGAGGTGTCCCAGCTTGTCATGGGCAATGGACATCTGGACAGACCTTTGCCAGTCAAAACAGTTAGATTCAGTCATTTTATTATCTAGATGTAACCTATGTCTGGTCACTGGGTCACTGCAATTAAGTGAGAGAGAAGAAAACACTTTAACATGATGCTCTTGCAAGTTTAGATTGGTTTTTAATTTATCTAAACAGGATGGCTCCCACTGTCTCTCGAATCCCTCCTCAAACCATAAAGGAAGAATTAGTCGGGATCTATCTCACCGTACAATACTTGCTTAACCGTTCAGCCAGGCTGGTGTCGGTACTTCGAGGGAGGTTTTCCAACGCTTTCGCGAAGTTCGTTAATTAAGTAACCTCTTTTCCATGTGGGCGTAGCCCTGCTAACACCTTTCTAGACACCTACTTGGTTTATAGCATTGATCGTTAAGTGAGAAAGTTCTGGAGGAGTAGCATATACTCACAGTAGGATCGGGATCCAAATATCATCGCGTGACAAAACTGAAGGAATCCTACCAGAATCATCACACTCCAAATGGTATGCAGCACTGGCAAGTTTCAGTTCTTTTGAAACTCCCGATGTGGATTTTTGCCCCATGCTCTTTTGACCTTGACGAAGGCCAACATATCATAAGTCACATGTCAAGTTCTACCCGTCATTGTCCAGGTTAATTTGAACCCACCCGCACATACCCTTGACGAAGGCCAAAATAGTAGTACGACTGTCCCAAACCAACGCATCTATCTATGCTACAGATAAATATTCAGCAGCTACCAATCACTATGCCTTGGCGAAGGTCAAAATACATAGCTTGAATACTACTGACTATTTAACTGAAATGACGGAGGGCTACGAATGGTTTTGGCGAAACCGTGAACGTAGTGAACTTGATATAATCGAAGGAACCTGATAGTTTTTAAAAGGAGTGGTTCAAGCTCCGTGTTTAAAAGCTGGCTTTTGAAAAGAACCGTGTGGTTTTGAAAGTGTTCCAACGACTTTTACTTGGTTTCTTTTCTTGCATTAATTCCAATGCGTCCCATCATTTAATCCTACCATTGCAGAAAACAATGAAAATATGACGTACGCTTATGCCATCCGCATTCGCCACGGGGTCCCGTCATCACCCGTTAGGTTACTTAATTAACGACAGAGCGGGGGCTGGACTAGCGCGGATGCAAAACATAAGCAACGCCTAAATAGATATCATATAGATATATATAAACATTCGTCACATGCAATGATAGCTATTCCAGATCACAGATGAATACAATGGATATACTATGAATCCGCAATTCGTACGAGCCTGTAACGAAGAACGTATTACACGGTCGCGATGAATAGCCAAAACCCCACCCTAGACCCCTACGGGTGCGGCAAACTACCCGCCAAGTACCCGAAGCGAAGCAACCTCCCTCAACACCGTGAGTAGGCCACTCGGCACTTCGAGATACCCAGTAGTTTGTGCACCCCACCCTGGGTCTATCCTAGGAGCAAAAACAGTAAAAAGAAATTATACAATGACGGCTACAACCCCGACCCGGTTGTGCGGCCAAACAAATAATATTACATCAATTTACATATTACAAGAATTGAAAGAATAAGAAAACTCTTATCTCACAACCCTCGGCTATTCATCCGCGACAATCCAACGAATTCATATACATAAACCATCCACATTACAGATCACAGATACATATAACCCCCACTTATCAACGTATAACGATTAGCAGACGTTCAATACATATATCACATCACAGATAATATCCATTAGCTAAAGTCTACGGAATATCGATCAAAATACGGATTTGTAACCACCCCAAAAATCAATTTGTTCTCTGTAAAATCTGGGTAGAAACAACATGTACTAAAAATCCCAAAACAGCCAACTAAGCACACTGCACCAAACTCAGTCCACGGCCGAGTCAACTCGGCCGCGGATCCGCGGCAAGAAGCATGTTCTTGCCGCGGAACCGCGGCGCGTTGACCGGTTCAGTGGACCGTTTTTGGTCTGTGTCTATAGAAAACCCTGAGCCAATTTTCATATATGTTAAATTACTTTTAGAACAGTATAAAAAATCGGCAGAAAGTTAAATTTTCCGGACTTGTTTTGCGAATTTTTTCCGATCGATATTCTAAATACTTTGCTAACTTGCTAGTTTATGTTTAGCTAGGCCCTGATACCACTGTAAGTCCACGTTGCTCACCCCGGTTCTTACGGGGAGGCGGAAACGGCGAAAAACAATTTTTTGGCGCAAAGGCAAAATGGACTAAAAGACGGATCTTTGCTAAACTAGAAACTGGCAAACTACTAGAGGCGTTAACTACTATGCCGTAGAAATTATACCTCACGAAACCGGTCCTTCGGGTCTTCTTTCCGCTGTCCGGCTCATCCATCCACGCTCCGAGGGTCGATCCGGATCTTGGTCACCTCCGCGGCCTTCTTGAGTCGAAGACGATCCACCCGAGAGATGTACACCGAGCTCCACCTCGAGCCGAGGCAACTAGGACAACAAGATCGCTAGTCTTGAAGTCCTAGGTTATGTAGAAGAGGTTGATGGAAGTGTTTGTCTTTGTGGATTCTTTTTCTCTCAACACATGAGATCAAAAGAATTTATCAAGAGGAGGAAGATGAAGGAGAACTAGCAACCATGAGAGCTCATTTTCTTTTCTTCTCACAAGAGAGAGAATGAGAAAAGAATAATGAAATTATCAACCAAAGAAAAAAGGGCACCATAGTTGCAATAATACTAAACATCATCATTACAAATCCTATCATGATAAAGTTGATGGCTACATTGACATGACCATTTTCATAATCCAAAAAGAAAAAGAAAACCAAAGAAGAGTGTAGACCTCTCATGATGGTCAATGTCAACTTTGGTCAACGGGTCAATAAAGTCAAGAGTGGTCAAGGTGGTCAAATGGTCAAAGCAATTAGCCATCACAAAATTATCACTAAAAGGATTAGTAAATAATGTCTCCGGCTCATAATGGTTTTGACCGAACGAATTGCCAAACCCCTAATGAGTCTGCCACATAACGGTTTTGGCCGAACCAACTGCCAAAACCCTAATGAAGCACCTCCTCCTTCATCGCTCCTCAAAACTGTGCAAACACACCCGCATCCGCATTCTGTAGAATGCGAATGCACAGAAGACAAAACAAATCCATCCGTGCAATACTAGGATCCGGCTTAAACCAAAGCCCACTAGTATTGCCTGCCCGAACAGCATACGCACACAAGTGCACGTAAGTGATCGCAGCCCTGCCGTAAAACCATAAGGCCTCTACACGTTTCGCTCAGTGCAGGGAAACTTTCTGTGTGGGACTCTAAAGACTCGACACTACGCTGGCAGTGGGTTTAACTACAGACCGCAAGCGGCACTAGCTGTACGTAACGGTCCCCAGGTAGATGTCGATAAGAAGGCCGATGAGGTAAACCCATCCGAACTCCTACTGAGCCTGTATGTGACAATCTCCGATCAGTCCGGTCTGTTCGTATGATACATCGCATGGCAGGCCTAGGGGGTGGTGAACGTCAGTCTCCTAATATCGGTACAAGTCGTGTCGGAGTGTAGCCCAGAACACCCTGAGATAACACTGGAAACCTACCAGTATATCTCGCTTGCCCTGGCCAGGGATTACTCGTGTAATGGCTCTCCTAGACACAGCGCGATGTCAACCCCCAATACCAGGAGAGACGAATCATGTCTAACCGTCACTGACTCCAAGTGCTTCGGGACTGCACCCAACTACTACCTGTTTGCACGACTCCTTTGAGCCGTGGTAGGGTATTAATCAAAGAACAGTGGGAACACACTCGAGGCGAAGAGCCAACGGACTAAGCTGTACTCATGTCACCTGGGAACTGATAACTGACGATAGGTATAATACCAACCAACAGTTCCCGACGAGTCCTGTCTAGTGTACTCGTAACCTAACGAGAACCCGCATACTATCTCCAGTACGACGTACTGATGGCTGTGGGACAGACCACCTCCCGTGCTGGGATGAGAAGCGTATACGCTAGTCTAGTCTGGAGTATCGATGCCCCGTCTCGATAGTCCTATGACTAGGGACCTGTATAAGGATGTGCTTGTAGATTACTCAGCCCCCACTAGTGTGACTGCCATCACAACGCTGATAATTAAGCAAAGATCCTAAGGGCTCTACTAATATGTATAAGCGATATGCTAAAAGAAACACATGCACATATTGAAGTAGAAACAAACCAAGTAGCATACTACCATTTTGAGCAAGATTGTCTATACAACTGTGAATATCCCAAGCTTCCATTAAGTAATATACAAGCTAGTATGATACAGTAATGGCCTCTAGGGCATATACACTAACAAGCAGATCCCCAGACAGCTCAACGCCTAAGCCGACGCTTTGAGTAAGCTGGCTTAATCCTATTCGGCCAACAACAAGATGAGCATCCTCTTCGAGGTCTTGCTAAGGCCCAGCGTGGAAGACGGGGCAACAATACTTCAAGTGTATACAGCCCGAGAAGAAGACCGGGACTGGAGAAAGCCCCTCGTAGAATTCCTGAGGGAAGGTACGCTCCCCGAAGATCGGGGAGAAGCCCACCGTCTTCGAGCCAAAGCTCGCCATTTCGTCTGGAGCAATGGGAACCTCTACAAGAAGTCCATCACTCAGCCCCTGCTGCGATGCATCGACCCCTACGAAGCCGACTACGTCCTCCGTGAGATCCACGAAGGGGTCGGCGGCGCGCACCAAGGGGCCCGCACCTTAATCCAGAAGGCATTGCTCCAAGGGTACTACTAGCCGACCATTCATTAGGACGCCCAGAAGCTGGTCAAGATATGCAAGATCTGCCAACTCCATGGAAGCATACCTCGCTTTCCCGCTACCGAGCTAACCGCCCTAACCTTCCCGTGGCCGTTTGCCTAGTAGGGAATGGACATGATAGAGAAGTTCCCTATCGGTACGGGCGGGCATAAGTATGTCCTTGTCGCGGTGGACTACTTCACGAAGTGGATCGAGGCCATTCCCATCAGGAAACCGGACGCCACCGTGACTATTAAGTTCCTGCAGAACAACGTGATACTCCGGTTCAGCATCCTGACGTGCATCATCACTGACCACAGAACAAATTTCGAAAACGAAAGAGTTAAGGAATTTTGCAGTGAATATCATATCCTCATGAAATTTGCCGCAGTCGCACATCCCCAATGCAATGGGCAGGTCGAAGTCGCTAATCGGGACGTCCTCCGAGGTCTTCGGACATGCCTAGAAGGACGCTAAGGCAGTTGGGTCGAGGAATTACCCCGTGTCCTATAGGCCCTGTGCACGTCGAAGAAAACCCCCACCGGGGAAACCCCTTTCAGCCTCTGCTATGGAACCGAGGCAATGGTCCCAGCGGAGACCGGGCTTCCCAGTCACCGGGTCGAGCATTTCGATGACGAAGCGAACACCTCAGCCCTACGAACTAACCTGGACATCTTGTTAGAGAAACGAGACCGGGCTCAGATTAGAGCTGCTGCCTATCAACAGCAAACCGCCCGCTACTACAACGCACAGGTCAAGCGTCGCTTCTTCAAGACCGGAGATTTAGTCCTAAGGCGGAACGAGTTCGTCGACCAAGGCAGGATGCAAAAGTTTTTCCCAAAATGGGATGGTCCTTTCCTCATCTCCGAGGTCCTACCCGGCGGAGCCTACCGCTTGCAAGACGCGGATGGGCGCAAGTTTCCATGGCCTTATAACGCTGAGAAAATATCTACGAGTGTGCATTTTTTCTTTCACAAAGACAATGTAAACCTTTCTAAAGTTCTTTCTATTTAAAAAACAAGAAGGACACGACAGAGCATTGCAGAAAGAAGAATTTTTTTCATTCAAAAAGGTATTATAGGCTCCTCAGCCGTACATTGAAAAAAGAAAGAAAAAAGAAAAGAAAAATTACAGCAGCGGGGGAAGGGGTGCAGGAAACATTGCTCGTGGTTCTCCGAGGATATTTCCGCTAGCCGAGCCCTCGCCTCCTCGGACCTCTGCCTATGATGCCGTCCGCGAACGTCGGCATGATGCCTCAGTTGGTAGTACTCGAGGACGAGTTCCACCGAGCGATCCCACCGACCCGTCGAGATCAGACCGAAGCGGCACAAAGACCTCAGCTTACCAACCGCCTCGTCCTTCAGCTGCTTGGACAAGGGGTTGTGCAACCCCGGCGATGCCCTCCAGATGGAGTACATCAACAGCTGAAGTATGGGTGAGTGCCGGGGAAGTAGTCGGCCGAAATGATCCTCAATGCGGCCTATCACTAACTGCACCGTATTCTCGGTGCAATACTGGTCGTATAGGTACACGTCCTCGAAATTTATGATCTCGGGGATGCTGAAAGAAAAAGTGTCCATTCTTACGTTTTGGGGATGGAGAAAGGAGTGCTCAACAAGCCCTCCGTTTTATAGCCGCACAGCGCCCTCAAGAGCCCAACAGTCGCTCGTTCCTTCTAATGCTGTGCCGCCACGCGGCGGATATCCCGCTTCTTTTGGCAAACCGAAATCGGAACGACGCGGCTCTTACGCTTCGCCTTCCCCCACGCGTTCGTGAAACGTGTTGCCCGCGGCGGTCGCTCTTCCCAACGCCCACGCCACGAACTAGGGAGGGTCGGACAAAACCTCACAAGGCCGAGCAGCTACCCTGCTCGGTCCATCCTAAGCATGCCTCTCTATACACTCCCACGCTAAGGATCAAAGCCCTCACCAAGAGGCAACCGGGCAGTTACCCTGCTCGGTTATCCCTAGCTGGTAGTTCCCTACCCACCGACGCCAGGGATCAAAGCCCTCACCAAGAGGCCACCGGGCAGTAACCCTACTCGGTCCATCCTTAGCAGGCCTCTCTAAGCCCTCCCGCGCTAAGGATCAAAGCCCTTACCAAGAGGCAACCGGGAAGTAACCCTGCTCGATCCATCCTTAGCAGGCCTCTCTAAGCCCTCCCGCCCTGAGGATCAAAGCCTCACCAAGAGCCAACCGGGCAGTAACTCTGCTCGGTCCATCCTTAGCAGACCTTCTAATGCCCTCCCGCGCTAAGGATCAAAGCCCTCACCAAGAGGCAACCGGACAGTAACCCTGCTCGGTCCATTCTTGGCTGGTAATTTCTTACCCACCGATGCCAAGGATCAAAGCCCTCACCAAGAGGCAACCGGGCAGCAACCCTTCCCGGTCCATCCTTGGCTGGTAATTTCTTACCCACCGACGCCAAGGATCAAAACCCTCGCTAAGAGGCCACCGGGAAGTAACCCTGCTCGGTCCATCCTTAGCAGGCCTCCCAATGCCCTCCCGCGCTAAGGATCAAAGCCCTCACCAAGAGGCAACTGGGCAGTAATCCTGCTCGGTCTATCCTTGGCTGGTAATTTCTTACCCATGACGCCAAGGATCAAAGCCCTCACCAAGAAGCAACCGGGCAGTAACCTTGCTCGGTCCATACTTAGCTGGTAATTTCTTACCCACGACGCCAAGGATCAAAGCCTTCATCCAGAGGCCACCGAGCAGCTACCCCGCTCGGTCCATCCTTCGCTGGCAATTTCTTACCCACGACGCCAAGGATCAAAGCCCTCACCAAGAAGCCACCGGGCAGCTACCCTGCTCGGTCTATCCACGTCTAAGCGATTTCTAGCTCGACTTCGGGTCCATGGAGATACCGACCCTTCACCGGTCTTTGCACCATAGGCAAATGGTCGACTTCAACTCTCAACTCGACATGCAATCGCTAGACGAAAAACCAACCTGACATGAAAGCAGTACTGCGCATATAAAAATGTTTACCACAAAAAAAATAACACTACAAAATGGATTTTTATTCATAAAAATCAGAAGTCTTTACATAGGTATTATGGGCTCCCCAGCCTTACAAAAACACCTGGAAGCTTGCAAAATTTTAGCACAAAAAGAAAAGGAGACGAGGAAGCTCAGACCTCAGGGCTGGGGAGAACCTCGATGAGCCGCGCGTCCACTGCGACCACCGGGGCGGCATTTTCAGGGTCGGCACCCACGGCGGGAACCTCGGTGCCGGTAGCCGGGGCGACCGACTTATCACCCACGCTCCCACCGGGAGCCTCTTCCCCCGCATCGTTTCCAGGGACGTTCCCCTGCACGTCATCCTCGCGAGGGTACTCCCCCCGGAGCTTTCCGTCAGGGAACTCCGGCATATGGGCCTTGACAGCGTCGAAGGCATCGTGCCAAATAACGCCGGCAGCTCTAGCAAGGTCGACATAGAACTGGTCCGACTTCTTGTAGCTCTCCACCGCCTTCGACGCCCGAAGCTCGGCACGCCTCGTCCCCTCCTTCGCTGCCTCATTCTCCCTTCGGAGGGTGTTCGTCGTCTTCTTCAAGATGGCGACGAGCACCTGGGAGTCTTCCAACTAGGCCTCGGCGGCTCGGGCGTCCTCTCGGCACCTGGCGACCTCCCGATTCCTGGCCGCCACCCGGTCTTCAAGGGTAGCGATCCTCTCCATCGCTGTCTCCAGCTCCAGCCTTGAGCTCTCCTCCCGCGAGGAGAACTCGCTCGCGGCCCGCATCGCCGGGGCTATCTCCTCGTCCTCCATGTTGACGACGAAGGCGACATGCTGGAGGACCTGAAGAAAAGAAAGAGGGTTAAAAAGGAAAGGGGATGCACCCGATCACGCGAAAAAAATTGCTGAATGAAGAACCAAGTGGGGTGCGAACACTAACCTGCATGGCATCTTAGCTATGGCCGCCATTTGGGCTCTGAGGGTCTCCCAAGGGATTCTGCCCCCGGCCGACCTCTCCATCTCCGAGAGCAGACTGTCGGCGATGGAAAGCCCCGAGGTCACCTCGAAGCGAAGCTTTCCAACGTCCACGAGGATCGGAGAAGCCGGGGAGTGGGGCGCCGTCCTATCAAACCTCTTGAGGATCGACGCGGGGGAACCAGTCCCGCCTCCCACCTCGAGAGCCCGGGGATCTTGTTCCCGAGCACGCTTTTGGCTCGGCACATGACTGGAATCGGGGGCCCGGGGTGCGCTTGGGCGCCTGGATGGAGCGGCCGCCGGTGGAGCCGGAGCCGACGACGGGCGAGAAGAGCCGGCGCCTCCGGCCTTCTTCCCCTTCTTTGCGTCAACCACTGCCACCCAAAACTTGCTTAGGTCCATGAGTCCTGCATAAGACAAAAATATAAGGAGTCGGCAATACCAGGAAAAATGAAAGAATGCACAAGTCTAAACAGGTCTCCTTAAAGCTCCTAACTTACCCGTAAAATAGGCGGGGCTGAGCCCGGCCCAACTGAGGGCCCGCTCAGACAGCAGCACATCAGCCCAGGGGAGAGGCTCCCACTTCAACACCGCCACCGCGTCGGGATCATTCGACCTACTCACCCGCAGACAGTTGGCCCTTTTCCACTGGGTGGGCACAAGCCAATCCTCACCCTCGGACGACGCAATAAAGAAAAACTTCTTATTCCATTCGTGAATGGAAGAAGGTACTATGACGATCCCCGATTCGGCAGCGTCCCCCCGTTGTTTTCTAAAAGAGAGGTATACCCAGCTCGGCTCACCCCTATGAGCCTCAGGGTGGTTTTTGTAGCAAAGAGAAGAAACGAGAAGGCTCAGGTTGAATGGAATCGCACTCAATCTCAACCGGACCAGGAACCCAAGGAGGATCCTCCAAGAGTTCGGCACTAGCTGGCCCGGGGCTAATCCAAAATGATTCAACGCCGCACTCACCTCGGGGGAAAAGGGCAAACGCATCCCGGCCCAAAAGGCTTCCAGGTATAAGACAATCTTCTTACCCTGTACCTGGTCTGTCCTCTCCTCCTCCTCGACCAGACGAAGCGAATAGCCGGGAGGAATAAGGAAACGAGTCCGGATATTGACGAGCTCCTCCGCATGCCTCAGCGTGGATCGCACACCAAGAACACTCGCGACCTGCTCTCTGGGGACCGCCTCCGTCGCACGACCCCGGGGAGCATTACTAACCCTAACTCCCCGGGAGGACTCCGACTCGGAGGAGGAAGAGGAAGAAGCAGAAGAGGAAGCTTCAGAAGACTCCCTAGACTCTACCCGGACTACATCTACAGACTTCTCGAAAGAAGACATCTAACCTGATCAAATGGAGGCGTCCTCGGGAGATCAAACGCAAGGAATCCGACCTGGGGAGAAGAGCGTCGAGCTAACACGACTAGGGACGAGGAAATTATTAAGAGGTATAAGCCATGATGAGAATCCCACCTCTATTTATAGCTACCGGCGTACGCATCCTACGGCTCCGATAGCCTCCCGCCAAAACAACGTTTCGCAACCAACGGCCGACAACGTTCCACCTGTTGCGCTCACATTGGGCGTGTCCCTTTGAGCGTGGGAACGCTTGCGGCACGTTTCGCCAGCCAACCAGTGCCAGACACGTGGGCTGTCGCTTCGACGAACGTAAACACGATCCAGCACTTCCCCTTTAAATGTGAGATCTCTCCCCTGATCCGCTGACGTCATCAAGAAAATACTACTCTTTGCCCGGCAATGCGTGCCGATGATATCTTCGAGTAAGATCTCACCCCGGGTGATCGGTCAGACCACTTTCGACCCTACCCAGGAACGGGTCGAGACGAGAGTGGGGGGTTAATGATGAGGCTCGATATCGGTGAATCTCCAGATGCTGACACGTTGCAGATGACATGTCCCAGAAACTACAAGAAAGGATCAAGAACTTCAGTTAGGATCACACCTCGGGCCTCTGGCCCAAGAAGTCTCCCGACCTTCAGTGGCCTCCCAGACCACCCCCCGGCTTGCCTCCGAGCTATCACAGAACCAAGATGCTCGGCCCCCCGCTCGTGCCGAGCTCATCTTCTTCGGTCTCACCGACCGACTCGCAGCGCTGATCACAGGCGCATCCGCGAATCTCGCCACACGCGAGATATCCACCGCCCATGATCCCGCGTTCCACGCCATCACGATCTCCTATTAACGAGCCTGTCTCGTCATTAATGCGGGATCCCGCCTATCACGCGGGCGTGACGCCAGGGGCATAACGGCCGGCGTGAATCTCGCGCCCGCCTGCCCATTGCTGCCGCTATATAAACCCCTCTCTCAGACGGTTGAGGTAAGACATATTTACTCCAATAGGCCGTTACTTTGCCAAAATACCCCGTCTAATTTGATCGTCGGAGGGTTCTCGGTGGCACAACCACCCCGGGACTTCTTTGCAGATAGCTCGGCCACAACCACTCAAAACCCATTGAGATCCACACGCTCCGGAAGGCAACCCTCCAACTCAATCTCAGTCGTCCATCAGCGCTCGCAGCAGATCAACGGAAAATAACATCTAAAGGAGATCCAGAGATCCAGCACAAAGGTATTTCGAAAATTCGCAAGTGTCTTATTTTGAGCCGGCTCAAAGAAACAGAGAAGAACCAAACTTTTAAGGCATATTTTAAGCCGGCTTAGAAAGACTGAGCCGTCTTAAGAAAGGGTTTGAGGCGTCTCAAGAAAGGATTTTTAAAAAAAATACCAGAGTCAGACGAGTCGACTCATCTGGCTTGAGCGAGTCGTCTCGGCTCGCCTCGCGATTCACTTAGGCGAGAGGGGCAGGGTCAGGCTCCGCTACTATTGAACACGCCTCGCTCGAGGCGAGCTGAACTCGTCTCGACTAAGCGAGTCAGGCGAATCGTCCCAGCCCGCTTGATTTGCCAAGCCTATTAGTTGGTTTTCTTGCGCGTGCGTGGATATATGGTACGGTTAGTATCCATCCTATATACCTACAACCCTAAACTCTAGAGAGGTCAGGATCAGATAGGATATTGTAAGGGAAACGAATCTACGAGGTAAAGAGTGTGGAATCCACCTAAGAATTGAGAGAAATCTGAAGAGAAAGTAATTTTATTCTTCATTACAAGAAAAACATGCATGTTGCTTACAACTTATTAATGAGGAGCGATCTACTTAAAGAAGGATCCTAACAAGGCATGAAATAAAATCCTACTGATGCAGGCCTTATTAATGCATGAATTAGTCAGCAATCCGAGTAATTAAAGGAATCTAAATTAATTTACCTATGATAGTAATTAAGCATCTCATAATACCAAATGTTTAATAGTACAAGAACCAAAACCACCAGATAAAGAAAGAATCAGACGTCAAACGTCTGAGAACTTTGAGTCAGACGTTTGCGCTCAATCTAGAGAGTTGCTAGACGTCTGATCCTTTCAGTGCAATTTGAGAGAGTGTACCCAGACGTCTAAACCATAGGGTCAGATGTCTGGGTATCTTTCCGAGAGAAACCTGTTGAGATATTCTTGGAGATTTGATTGTAACAAAATAGATTTGATTTGATTGTATAGGCTTAGAGATTTGATTGATTGTAATAAACACATAACATATGATAAGAATAAGATAGAATATAAAAGGGAGAGCCAAACTAGAGAGAAACATCTCTCTGGGCCTTCTTCTTCTCAATCTTATACTCTCTATTTACTGTTTTATTAATGTTATTGGTACAAATCTTTTTTTTGGTGATTGTTTGCGTTCTCATTGCTCGGTGAAATCTTCTGCTGATGCGTCGGGCCATATGGCGTTAATGATCAATCTTCTGCTGACTATCTACACATGCAAAAAATCTAGCAACTTTGGAATGAAGTCCTTCATATCTCTTGAAATTGGAAGAGATGATTTAGACATTGGTATTGAGATGGATGCGTGTGTGTGTGAGAGACAGGCCGACCAATTATCGTGTTAGAAATAAAAGAGACTATTAATTGACGACATAATCTAAAAAATCGGATACAGAGGTTTCTACATTTTTAAAATTTAAAATCTTATCAAGATTCTTGAAAAATTGGGAACCTAAGTCTTTTGGAGTGAGTGTTTTATATATAGCGTGCAAAGCAAACTATTATTGTAGAAATTATATGCTTCTTTAGTGAATGGAAGTGCATTTATGGATGCAGCAGGTTTGGGAATCGAACCAAACCAACAACGTCTCAATTTGGAAAGTTGAGTTTAGTGGTTTGGGCTATTTGGGCTTACTGGGCTTAGCTAGAAATCTCCCTGTTAATATGAATGACTTGCATTTGGGCTTTAATGATAAGTTGTTCTAGTGCTAATGCTTTGGGCTTTTGGGTTTTAACGTTTTTGGGAAACAAGTCGAAAATTTGATTTGTGTATGAATTTTTGGGTTTTTATATGTAACAACATTTTCGCCTCATCTCTAGATCTGCAGGTAAAGTCTTCAACAGAAAGCCCAAATCAAGTCACATACAAGAAAAATCTTTATACCCTGGCTCTAATTTTCACACATACTGAAGTTTGAGTTTGACCCTCATGATGTATTAATGGATTCCTCTAGCAATTGCCAAAATATTTCTTATTAAACAAACACTTTAGCCATATCTAACCATACCAAAAGAGTAATGCTCCAATGATAAAATTTTCTTTTCAATGACAAAACGATTCGATTTTTGTAAAAATATGGCTGTACAAGTATTACAAATGGAAACCAGATTGTTTAAATCCATGTCTCCATCAACCTTTTATTGACCTAGCTGTATGGATGATGATACGGTGATAGTACGATGATGGTGATGACATGGTGATGAGACATGCCATGCTCTAAGATGATGCGTCGTGTGTGCATGATGTATCGTGTGAAGTTAACAATATGTTTTCCTCATGTTGAACAGCTGCATGGTTTGTTGTTGAACAAAAGATCAAAGGTTTGAAATTCGCTTTATGGAGAACTTTTACGGGGAGGCCTTTTATAAGGTTGTCTTCCCATTTTGCCCCTCTTCAAAGAGACCCGACGCATGAGTCAAAAGAGGCCATGCTTGAAATAGAAAGCGAGTCATAGCTATGAGATGGGTGTGTAGTCTTTTGAGGATGATCCAATATGTGGTCAACAGGTCAAGGACATGGTTTCAACAGGTACATTGCTTTTGGACTCATTCCACTTTGGAGATGCTCCATGTTTTTTGCACAAAGATTTTCTTATTGCATATCTACCGTTACAATATCGATCAATGACCAGTATCGGCATATACCTATAATCAGACTCGTATATCCAGTATACCAATAATTAAAAAAAAATCCCATAAAATAAACATACCAGAACTAAAAATATATTTTAACCAATCAAAATACCTAATCCTAATCAAATGATTATAAATATGATTAAAGAATATATAATTGTTGACTTGTGTGTGATATACCATCAATAAACAAACAAGTCTACTTCAAAAAAATATCGAATTGCAATTTAATGTCATCCTTTTGAAAAAAAAATTAAATATCAATTTAGCATGTCACAGAACGAAACGCAAGATTTAGAGAAAATATAATGTCTAAAGCATATTTAGAAACATTGAAATTAAAACGTGCTCTTGTCTTTTAAACTTAATACATATTCAAATGGATGGAAATTTAACATACCGACCAAAGTTTCTCTTACGATCTTAAACCCGTTTGCATCTTGCATCTTGCATCTATCTTGATAAATGGCACCTACATGATTGTATCTTGATTGTGTCTGTAGACCAAAACAAGAAACAAAGAGATTTGGTGTGCAATTAATAAAATCAAGGGACTAGTAGGAAACTAAGAGGAATGGAGATGGCAGTGTTGGTCTTTAAATTGTTGGCACAAAAATGATGCCCATGATTTTATTCCAACCACTGTTTCCAATGAGCCTTAATTTTGTTGGTCAAATGCCCTAAAATTTACACCAGTGTGAGGGCGACTCAACACAAGTGTATCAAGTATACAATATCTTTGTCCCTCACGCACACCAAGATCTCTCAATCTCTTTGTTCATCCTCTCTTTGTCAAGTCACAAGTACAGTGCTAACTGTACTCCTTTTTGTCCCTTGCTCATCAATTGGTCTTTTCATACAAGGGACAAACCTTTATTTTGGTCCATGGTTATTTATTGTGTGATATTATCATATATTATGGGCCATTGCCAAAGATGTGACAAAGTTTGATCGAAGTTTTTCATCAAGAAAATTATGAGTCAAGAGTCTATATCATAACATTAATAGTCTTGAAAGTACCATGGAAAAAAAATCTTTAAAAAATCATTGTTTAGTTGGCTTAGATAAAAAAATCTTTAAAAAATCATTGTTTACTTGGTTTAGGCTCGTATTATTACGTGAACTCAAACAAAGTTGAGTGTGTTTTCATTTTAACAGAGCAAGAGCAGCAGTGTTGTATTTTATCTTGTAGGAGATACAGTTTTGAGGAGGACGATGTGAGTTGACATGGATCAATCTCAAGGCAAAACTTGGCTAATGGAGTAATTTTTGTATTTCATATTATGTTTAGTATATGTACGGTGAAAGATAAACTAAGTGGGAGGAAGAAAAAAGAGAGACAATGATCTAGAATGTGAATTTCAGATATGCGTAGATTTAAATTGTAAACGTGTATAGAAGGGGACAAACCGTAATCCTATTAGTCAGGTTTGTCATCCAGATCAGAGGAAAAATCTATTAAAGTCCGAATCAACTTGGCTACCTAATTGTGGTGCACAAGCTGGAGCCGGATGGATCGACTGCCATCCAAAGTCCAATAAATTGAATTGGTATCTTTTTTATTATGCTATGGTCGCAAGTTCAATGTTTTCAACATCCATCTTAAAACCTTTTCTTTTCTTTTCTTTTCCTTCAGAGGATGAGGAGTATTGATCACTAGCTTACCTATTGATATGATTTACGTGGATTAATAACATTGGTCCTTGTAATATTTTACATAAAAGAAAAGGATCATGAGAAAGACAAATATAGTTTTTAATTATAATAACAGACAGCAGTTATTGTGTTCATATTCTCTAATCATTATGAACCTTCAAGGGGTAATATGTTGTCTTATTTTAAAGCTAATTAAGCATTGGTCTTGCATCAAAAATTAAGAAAAAAATCAAGCATTGGTCCAAAACCATCACCAAGTGGTTCTTGAACTAATGTCGTTGGTCCTACAAAATGCAGTTCTCTGTGATGTGGCAAAGAGACCACATCTTCTCCAAAATAACCTTTTTTAATACCAAAAAAAAAATTAGAATTAAAAATAAAAACAAAACAAAATAAAAGAACCAAAAATAAGGAGTGGGTCCCAGTAGAATGACTTCTTGCATGTGGATGGTGACAATTTGATGCACTAATCATGAGGACATATTACATTCATCATCAACATGCCTCTAAACCGGGCTGGTTGGATCAGAAGAGCATGTTTCAGATCCATTTACTTTTGGGTTTTTTTTTTTGAAATAGGTTAGTTTGATTTTAAAATTATAAAAATAGCATAGTTTGTTTTATATTTATAATAATAGGATGGTTTGTGGGCCCTCCATAATTTAATTTTTTTTATAATAGATAGCGGGCCCGCCCTCTCCTTTAGAAAGGAGAGGGCGGGTTCTGAGAACCCGCTCTCTTAGAACCCACCCTCCCCTATAATAGGTAGAGGGCGGATTCTAGGAACCCGCCCTCTAAACTGGGGAGGGGGATGGGCTCCACCAAACCGCCATATTATCACAAATTAAAATCAAACTACCCTATTTTTATAATTTTAAATTCAAACCATCCTATTTCAAAAAAAAAACCCTTTACTTTTAATACATACCCATCCGTAGATTTATCCTGATGATCTACATGATATGGATCAAGTCCAAACATATTGCCAACCAAGTCAGAAATGTTTAGCAATCTTGATTTATCCAACTTTTATAATTTCAAATGTTAAATATAGTATATTTAGTTTATTATATTCGATTATATTCGACTGCATATTTTCTGCTTCTATTCCTTTCTTAGGAGTTTTCTATTTCGGTGTCTCCCAACTTGTATAAATAGGACCTGTATACACTCATTTTATCATCAAGGAAAACTATTCTTTTCCACCAATTAACTGTTCTAACATGGTATTAGAGCGGGTTAAATATTTTTTCAAAAACAAAATTTTCCTCTCTTTTCCCCTAGGGCCGGCTCCTAGGACCAACGCCTCCTCTCACCGGCTCCCTCCTCTGACCAGTGACCCCTTTCCCTATCTTCACCGGTGAACCCTCTCCCTCTCTCCCTCGGCTCTGTCTCTCCCTGCGACTCCCTCCGCTGCCCGATCCCCGATCGCGACCATCTCCCCGTTCCCCCTCGGTGACCTTCTCCCCCCTCCCCGCGCTCCCCTCCAGGTGGCGTTCCTCTCCTCCCGGCGGTGTTCCTCTCCTCCCGGCTCGTACTCGGCTACCGTGCCCTCCTCCTTCGGTCGCTTCTCTCGCACCTCGCCACCAGCTCCCATGCGACAATCCTTGTCCGACTCCTCCCCTCGGTCTGTGCCCTAGATCGAACCTCCTTCCAATCCCTAGCCACCTGCGGTTGTTCGCCTCCTAAAGTTCAAGTTCTGAGCCTCTTCTCTATTTCAAGTCATGAACAAACAAGGGTTATACACATTTCCATCGTTAGATGTTCAACTCACCGGTCCCACAAACTATACTGTATGGGCCTTCACCTTGCAGTATAATCTTCGCGCTTTTGCACTTTGGAGGTATGTCGATGGATCCACAAAGTGCCCTACCACAATAGTTCAAACTCTCAGATCATTCTCGTCCTCCGTATCTGATGGGGAGTCTAATCTGACTAGTAATCAATAGATTCATATTGACCAACAAATTATGGCCTATATCTTACGCTCAGTTGCAATTCTCGTTCTTTTTTCCATTGGACGCTTAACTACATCTCGCGATCAGTGGCTAGACCTTAGTCGCATGTATGCTCAAACTGGCGCTGCCCGTGAATACCAGCTGAATCAGGCCCTTCAGGATGCTCATCAAGATGATCGCCCTATTCAGGAGTTTCACACCCTCCTATCTGGGTATTGGGAAGAGTTGCAAACCATGGAGGAAGTCATCCCTGCTAACTAAGTTGGCCTAATACTCAGTTTTCAAAAACGTGATATGCAATATCTTTATCACTTTGTCATGCGCCTCCGTCCTGAGTTTGAAGGTCTGCGTGGTCACATTCTGCATCGAAGTCCTCTTCCAAAACTTACGGATGCTGTTGCTGAATTCATGGCTGAATAGACGTGTCTTCAGATTATTAAATCCTCACAGGTCGTGCCTTCACCCACTACATCCTCCACCACTGCTCTAGCCATGCAGCATCGCTCTTCGGTATTCCGTGGCCCTCCCAACAACACTTCTGAGCAACCCCTCTTTTGCAGCTATTGTAAAAAGAAAGGCCACCTCATTCATAACTGTTCGATTCAGTCACCAAAGCCTCAGCCTTACCAACGCTGTGTACCTTCGATTGCTGTTACTGCCAGTTACTTAGCTGAACCACCACCGCCGCCGCCTGCTCTACTTCCAACACCTCCACCACAGAGCTCTCTCACTTCGGCACAGCTTCCAAAGATCGTCACTTACGTTGCTCTGAATCTTGGACACAATGGTGCCTCCTTTAGTTCTGACTTTACTGTCCTGTCTGCCTCCTCTGGTTCTACTCCTTGGATTTTTGACTCAGTTGCTTCTCATTATATGACTTTCGATTCCACTATCCTTACTAACTGTAAGCCTGTTTCTTCCCCTTTCATTCATACTGCAAATGGCATGCCACTTGCAATAACTCATTATGGTGATATCACCCCAGCTTCTTACACCTCTGGTTGTTTGACTTTAACCTCTATATTGCTTATTCCCAAACTAACCATGAATTTGTTGTCTGTCACTCAACTTTCTAATGCTGGTTATACAGTCGTTTTCTCATCTACCTCTTATATTGTGTAGGATTTCAGCATCGGTCAGAAGATTGGGATAGGTCGTAGAGTGAATGAGCTATATCAATTGGAGCATCTTCATATCCCCCTTCCATTGCCAACTTTGGATTTTACACCTCCGATATTTTGTATGGACGGTTAGGTCATCTTTCTGGTCCTCGACTGAAAGTTTTATTCGACTCTGTTTTACTAGGTTCTTTTCCTTTTGTTTCTAGTTCAAATTGTAGTACTTATTGCTTTGCTAAACAAGTTGCTTTACCCTTTTCATCAAGTAATAATGTGTCATCTGAACCTTTTGAACTAATTCATTCTGATATTTGAGGACCTGCACCGTCTACTTTTTTGTCTGGTTATAAATACTATGTCTGCTTCATTGATGACTATTCACGCTATATATGAGTTTATCTTATGTGTGGTAGGTCTAATCTTATTCACATTTACTCAGAATTTACTAATATGATTCATACTCAATTTCACAAACGAATAAAAGTGTTCAGATTTGATAATGCCCTCGAATATGTTTCCTCCTCAATGCAAACCATTTAAAAAACCCATGGCACTATCCCTCAGCAATCTTATCCTCACACACATGAACATAATGGTGTTGCTGAATGCAAGCACCGTCACATCCTTGAAACCACTCATGCTCTACTTCTTTCATCGTCTTTTCCTACCTCTTTTTGGGCAGAAGCACTTATGACTGCCACACTACTCATAAACATCACTCCATCCTCCGTTCTACAAGACATATCTCCATATTCTCGTCGACACTCCGCCCCTTTCAACTATTCGCTATTACATATGTTTGGTTATGTCTGTTTTATTCTTCTCTCACCACATGAACGAAACAAACTCTCTCTCCAGTCAATCAAATGTGTCATTCTAAGGTATAGCTCTACTCACAAAGGCTACCGCTGCAATGATCCCACCACAAAACACCTCCGTATAGCATGACTTGTTACCTTTTTCGAGAATGTATCCTACTTCCCCACCTCTTCACAACCAGATTTCTCTTTTCTTGATTTACCTCCTCACTCACCCATCTCACCATCTATCCCCACATCTTCCTATACGCCTACATTTCCTTCCCCTTCTATTTCCTCTGAGTTGCTACCCCAATCCTACTTCTATCACCATTACGTCTTCCACAGATGCTCCTACAGTCGATGTTCCTTCTACGGCTACCCAGTCTTCTCCAGTGCATTCTCCTCCTCCTCATTGCAATCCTACGCGAGATCGGCGACCACCTTCTCACTATAGTTTTACTATGACTAACTCTTATTCTTCTTAATTTGTATCTTTTCTTGCTGCTATTCACTCTTTATAGGAACCAAAGTTTTACTCTGAGGCAGTAAAAATACTAGAATGGTAACAGGCTATGCAGGCCGAGCCGAATAATGTAGTGGTAGCCGTAGTAGTGCTAGAGGCTTTTCATCGCACTAATATTTGAGATCATACCACTCCCATCCGGGGTCAAACCTTTCAGTTGCAAATAGATTTACAAAATCAAAATTAAGTCTGATGGCACTATTGAACGTTACAAAGTTCGGCTCGTGGCTCGTGGTTTCTCCCAAGAATATGGAATCGATTATGAAGAAACTTTTGCTCCAGATGCAAAAATAACTTCTGTTCGCACTCTTATTGCTACTGCTGCTTGCAACTGGCCTTTATATCAGATGGACGTTAAGAATGCATTTCTTAACAGCGATCTTTCTCAAGTAGTTTACATGCAATCTCCACCTAGTATATCCGCTCTGCTGAATCATGTGTGCTGTCTTCGTCGTGCCATTTATGGTCTCAAACAAGCTCCCAGAGCTTGGTTTGAATTCTTTCGACAGACTCTTCTTACAGCCGGCTTTACTGAAAGTCTTGTTTATTATGCCATGTTCAATCGCTCCTCCTCCAGAGGTCACGTCATTCAACTGCTCGGCGTTGACGATAAGATCATCACAAGCAACGATTCCTCTACCATCATTTTCTAAAAACACCACCTTAAAAAACAGTTTGAGATGAAAGACCTCGAATTTCTTCGTTACTTCTTGGGGATTGAGGTTGCTTCCTCCTCACAGGGCTATTTCCTTTCTCAATAGAAGTATATTTCAGATATTCTTTAGCGCTCAGCTCTCACAGACTCCACTGTTTCACAGTCATCTCCGACTTCAACACTTATGGAGCTGAATTTGAAACTTCGTCTAAGTGATAGCGATCCTTTGCCACAACCGACTTGTTACTGGGAATTAGCAGGTGCACTGATATACCTCTCTATCACCTGTCCGAATATCGCTTATGCAATCTATATTCTAAGCCAGTTTGTCAGTGCCCATATATCTACACATTATGCTGCTCTACTGCATGTTTTACGCTATCTCCGTGGAACAATCACTCGGTCCCTTCTATTCCCCCCGGGTTCATCCTTATCTCTCTGTGCTTACTCCGATGCTGGTTGGGCAGATGATCCCGACACCCTCTGCTCCACTACTGGATATTGTATCTTCTTTGGCTCTTCACTTATATCTTGACAAAGTAAGCATCAAGACGCCGTCTCCTGTTCCCGCACTGAAGCTAAATATCGCGCTATGGATGACACTATAGCCGAGCTCAAATGGCTATGAAGTCTGCTCTAGAACATAGGCGTCGCTACACCTCCCAACATTCCCTTATACCGTGATAACCAAAGTGCAATTCATATTGCAGCTAATTCAGTCTTTCATGAGCACACAAAATATATTGAAGTGGACTGTCATCTCGTTCGTCAGGAATTTCAAAAATATCGGTTTTCCCTTCTTTATGTTTCTTCCAAAGAACAAGTGGCTGATTTCTTCACCAAGGATCACGCACAATCTCGGTTTCAGTTTTTCTTATCCAAACTTTCGGTATTTGACCCACTGTGAGTTTGAAGGGGGTGTTAAATATAGTATATTTAGCTGATTATATTCGATAACATTTGATTGTATATTTTCTGCTTTTATTCGTTTCTTAGGAGTTTTTTTATTTGAACATCTCTCAACTTTCCCAACTTGTATAAATAGGACATGTATACACTCATTTTATTATCAAGAAAAACTATTATTTTCAACCAATTGCCTGTTCTAACATCAAGAAAATAGAAACAAACTAAGGAATACACTCCGTCTCTAATTACTCTGATACGATATATAAAGGATAGAGAAATATTTGGAAAATCGGAAATTGAGTAGTATCGGACGAATAGACAAAGACAAACGGGTCTAAATCATGAAGATCCACCTCTGACCTAATTATATAATTTTTAATTTTAATTGCAAGTTGTGGGTTACATGAAGATATAATGAAATAAGCTATGACGAGTGCCAAAAAGGATTATCTATTTATTGCCTATACTAATCGATCACTAACATCTATTCTCTAATGATTGTCAATTATCAAATTACGCCTCTACTATTTAGAATGATTTCATAAATAAATATTCCCTTACCTCCCCCGCTAAAATACAACAATTAATAAGTTCAAATGGACCAAATTAAAGATCTACATATGAGATTATAAATTGTTAGAAATCATAGGATATGACTGAGGAAAAATATTTTTAATGATTGATCAAAATACAATATATAATATGTCTATCTTTTTATAGCCCACAAGATAAAACCCAAATACGTAATATACGTAAACCCCAATACAAAAAGATAAATACAAAATAATATAAAACACATGCATATCTTAACAACTCTTTAAACTCACAGTGGATCATAAACCGAAAGTTTGGACAAGAAATCCAAAAGTTGGATACGTGTTTGAGGTTTCGTGAAGAGACCGACCATGTGATCTGCGGAATGGATTTAGATAAAGATCTTCCATCTACTTGATGAAGCTTCAGATGAAGCTCTATCGGCGTGGTTGTAAAAGTACTGCCAGTAATTGTAGAATCGTCAACCGTGGCTCTTACAAGAAAATTAGAAATGTACTCCTTGTCAGCAATTGGTGTTACGGTCGCAATACTTGCGGATCACGGCGGAAACATATAACAAAAATTCACAAAACATGGCACTAATTGCAAACCCAAAATTCATTCAAATACAAGCATTGAAAATAATTCAAGAGAGCAAACTACAAGAGTTAGAGGGTTACAACCTTTATAGCGTGTCCACTCTCTAGTCGAAGACCCATACTAAGCTCCTTGAAGCTTCGGATCGAGCTTGGTGGCCGACCGCCTTGCCGAAGATGATCCATGGTGAAAGAATCCAGTCCAAGCTCCCGCTTCATTTGAGAACACTTCTCCGATGAAGCAACTAGCTCTAGCATGATGCAAGTATGCAAAAGGTCGTAGATGATGTGAGGATCCTCTCTCATTTTTTCTTTTCTTTTTCTTTTCCTCCCTTTGGAAAAACAAGAGGAGGAAGAAGAATAAGAAGAAAAAGATGAAGAACTCTTACTCTTGTCTTTTTCTCTTTTAATTATATGAAGAGGTCTCTCTATCATTCTCTTTCCTTTTAAATGTCATGTGGAGAGAGCGGTGGACCCCTTCTCATCACATGCATCCCATTTGTCTTCAAAGACAAGGTATATGTATCTAATACATAAATACATACATTATGTAACACTCGAATTCATTTATACCAATTTCAGTTTCCGTTTTTACCTATCCATGGTCTTTTTTGATTTAGCGTGTTTGGGTGCGAATGGTATTTTGCATGTTACTTTGCATTCGATCCGACCCGCTTGCTTGAATCTGGTTAACTTTTAGTTATAGATTACCCTGATTTGTTGCATGGACTAGTGCATCTCATAATTTAGTATATACTGGTATTTTATCTAGTATTGCATTTGTTGCATATAAAAATTTAAATCATGTAAAATAAATTAAAATTGCATTTCATGGCCTGCCTGATACCCCTAACCCTGTGGTAGCGTTCTTGCATCGTGTTCTCATCCCGTTCAGTGTAACGGACGTATTTGGATGGCTATGTGCACGTACGTGCGTTCGTTCTTGGGGGTATGCTTTTCTATTACCCAATCCTTCATTTTTAGTTTTGGAACCTACAAATAATTTTCATATTTCAAATTCAAAATTTTGGACCCGACCTGGACGCAATTCTGAAATATTTTGTATTCCGCCAAATCCTATATATTTTTTTAAATTCTCTATTCAGTTTTAAAATATATTATCAGCCTAAGAAAATATTTTGGTTGGAAATCTTTTACTTTCTTTTTCCTCAGCCAGCAATATTAAATATCTTTTATATTTTTCCCTAATCTAATTTTTCATCCCCACGAGCCAATCGCAGCCTCCCTTTCTTTGTGACGTCCCCACCACTGAATTTCCCTCTCTCTTTCTCGACGAATCAGAGCCTCCCTTTTAAACCCCGGGCCCCACATCTCCCTCTCTCTTTCCCTTTCTCTTTCTTTCCCCCTCTCTCTACTTTCTCTCTCCTATCGCACTTTCTCTCTCTGCTCGCAACTACTGTGCACTCCTCGATTCTCGTCACCGCTCTCACGATTTGGTTACCTCCCTTCTGCGTCTTCTTCTTCTTCTTCTTCTTCTGTTTGAAACGCTGCAGCCTCGCCACGAGAACCCTGACTCCCTCATCTCCTTAAGCCCCAGATCGAGCCTCGTCATCTTCTCTCCTCCTCCTCGCCATATTCTTCTTCTTTTTCTTCCTCCGAAGCCTCTCTCCCCTGCACACACCCATAGAGCACCCTACAACCCAACGTCTCCGATCATCGCCGACGACCCCAGCATCGCACCCACCACCATCACCATCTCGTCTCCTTCCCCTCCTCTACATCAGCACCTCATCAAAACTCTTCACGTACCCTGCAGTAAACCCCAGAAACAAACCCTATCACATCTTGTAACTTGCACCCTCGCCGGCACCACACCGCCAGTGACCCCGTCACCACCACCTCGTCTCCCTGACTCCTGCGCACAACCCAGTAAGCCATCCCTCCTTCTCCTTCTTTTCCTCTTCTCTTCTCTTTCTTTATCTTTTCTAGAATTCATGTTCACTGTTTCTTTAGATCGCCGGATTCCGGTCGGGCTGTCGACGATCTCGACGACCCAGCGAGGACATCTGACCCGTGTGATCCCACTGTTCGTTGTTTGGACTCATTTCGTGTACCGTGCGCGCGTCGCAACTTTTCCCGCCGACGCGAGACGTCCAGTTTACCGTATCGCGATCCGTCGAGGCAAGTGAAACTTGTTACATGCTATTCATACTATTCTTATACTTATTTATCTAATTTCATATTAAAACAATCGATAGAATCTAAAGTTAAGAATTTCAAGTTAACAGTGCGATGTTTTGTTTACATTTAGCTTCAAACTTGAAACTTACCCGTTGCATTTACTTTACCAAACCCAATAACCACATTTATATGTTTAATCACATTTTAACTATTAACATGGCCTATGGCGCTCTTTCTATAGTTTTACTCTATCGGACACCCGTGTGCATTTTAACCTGTTTAGTTGTGATGGCATCCATCGACATATTATATATATATCACTGCATCCCTAAATTACTTGATACTTATTAACATCCATAATTGTCATACTGTATGCTTGTAATATTGAAACTATCTCTTAAACTCAAACTGATAACCGTACATCTAATAATTTAACCTGTACCTATTTGCATGACATATTACATGTGCCAGTTATTGTTCTGATAGTACCCATGCTTGTTTATTTATAACCATGATTATTCTAGTTGATTATGAGCCCTCACATGATATCGTGTATACCCTGACATGACTTGCTACACATATTACCTGACCCAACATGGTACCGTACGACTCTCGATATGACATGACACTTATGTACACTACCTGGCTTGACCTGACATGCCATGGCTTTACCTGTTACCTGATCTTGCGTATAATGCCAACAAACCTGTCTTGTAGTTTTCACGGACCGTCCCTGTTGTCTATCCAGACAAACCTGTACTTGCTTGATCATGTGTTGGCATTAGTGCTAGATTATTTAATACCTGACTTGAACATACATAATTTGGGGGCGTGGGGAAATCAAGAATGTAGTCGAACGTAACTCAAAGGGCCATCCTTTTGTTTGCCGTTTTTCCGGGCGTTACGGAATACCCATTATTTGCCGTTTTTCCGGGCGTTACAGAATACCTATTGTTTGCCGTCTTTCAGGGCGTTACGGAATAACCACCGACGAGTTACGATGAGGAGTACATTACTTGGTTTCGAAGATTTTAATATAGATAACCCGTAGCACAATTTAGATACCTCTGCACGTCACTTATACTGACACATTCACTGTTATATATTCTCATTATGTTCTTGCCCATACTCATACCTGCATGCTTTATTACCCCTGTTAATATTATTGCTTGATATTATGACGCGCTGACGTCTGGGTTTTGCATGGCCCAGATTCCTTACCTTTGCTGCAGTCCGAGCAGGAGTACTTCAGTCAGCAGGCTGAGCAGTGAGGACTCGTTAGTAGTTAGTTCTTTTACTTTTCAGTATTTTTATTCCTGATGTGAGCCCGCAGTATGGGACATACATTCCAGTTATTCTTGTATTGGATCTCTTGCTTCCGCATTATTTATTCTTGACTCAGTTTATTTGGCTTATGGACATGTGCTAGATAGTTTTATTTTTGTTCTTGATATCTCTACAGCCGTAATGTGACTGTGGATGGATACTTCCTACCCATTGGTTGCATGATTGGCTATGTCACGTGCCCATCTTAGCGTACTCTGGGAAGCGGGGCGTGACATGGTTCTTTTGGTATCAGAGCCATAGGTGAATCGGGTTGATTCTTTTGTAGTTGGGTATTGGACTCAATACATGTATCAGAATACTCGTGATTAGGAAACATGTCCTGCCACCTTGCCGTTTTACCATTCTTGAATCTTAATCTCCTCATGATATACTTTTACGGTATGCAAACTTCCTTTGCATATCGACTCGAAACCTGATTCCTTGTTTATCTCTAGAATTTAGGCGACTTGGGTGGAGTTATGTACTTGTAGCTATGATACCGCGACATAGTTACAATGAGGTACTCTATTTAAGTAACTCGGAGTTCTAGCCTTGATCTATATTTTGAAACCGTTATCATGCTAATCCTTGGGTGTTTTGATTTCAGGAATATGGCAGACAAGAATCTGAAGACGTACCAAAAGCGTGTTGACGAAACCGCCATGCTTGTAGTAATACGTGGGATGTTGGAAAACCAAAAGCGACAGACCGAGCTGATTCAGCAGCAAGCTGAATCTTTTCAGGAAGGTTTGTGGACCGTTCAGCAGTCCATGAGCAATGTTGTGGCCAGACCAGTGGATCGTGTGGGTACCGTGGCGGATTTCAGGAGACTGGGTCCGTCTGTCTTCACGGCCTGGAGGAGCCATTGCCAGCGGAACAGTGGCTGGTTGATACGGAGAATTTACTTGTTGCGGCACAGATCCCAGAGGATAAGAAGGTGGATGTGGTACGCATCCAGTTGGTAGATTACGCCCGTGAATGGTGGCTTGTGGAGGAGACCCGCTTGTCCAAGCCGATCAGTTGGGCGGATTTCTCGAAGAGTTTCTTGGAGAAGTTCTTCCCGCGGACTGCACGGGAGAAAATGGAGGAAAAATTCGTCAGCTTGAAGCAGAACGGCGCACCAGTAGATGTGCATGCAGCTGAGTGGACGCGGCTCAGTAGATTCGCTGGACCTTTGGTTGCCAGCAATGTTGATAGGGCAAGAAGGTTCATGCGCAGTTTGGATGTGGACATCCAGAGGCAGATTGTCTCCCTGGGTTTGACCACTTTCTCACAAGTACTTACAGCAGCCCGAGAGCAACAGAGTCTATCTATGAAGACCAGGGGTACATCGCAGCCAGTAGTTACAGCACGGAAGCCGGCATTTGCACCGAATCGAGCACATGGACGCAAAGGTATTCCGGTGGACAGGCGTGGCGTTGTACCAATGAAGAAGCCAGTTTTTCCCGAGCAAAAGGGAAGGGTGTTGTGCGATTACTGCCAACGACCGGGTCACTATCGAAGAGATTGTCGTAAGAGGCTTGGACTGTGTCTTATTTGCGGATCAGCTGATCACACCGTTGATACATGTCCATCGAAGCTACGGTTGAAGGAAGATACTCAGAAGCCACCGCAGAGACGGTTTCAGGAGCAGAAGCTGATAACTTAGAGACCCAATCAAGCTCGAGCCTTTATCCTGACGGCTGAAGAGGCTAAAGCTCCAGAGGAAGCCGTTTTAGGTACCCTACTTGTTCATGGTTTTCTCGCATTAGCGTTTTTCAATTCTAGTGCGTCCCATTGATTCATGTCGTCCAAGTTTATTACTATACACTTGAAGACTTGCATGACCCTGTTTAGTTTTTGGGACATACACACTGGGAATGGGAAAATCTTAACGAATAGTGGGTGTAAGGATTGTTCTGTTGTTGTTGGCGGACGAGAGTTATTTGCAGATTTCTTGGTGATTGTTACCGGCAGTTATGAAGTCGTCTTGGGAATGGATTTTTCGGCCCTTTCCACGCTCACATCGAATGTAGAGCAAAGGAAGCGAATTTCTAGATTCCCGGACACCCAGAGGTTGTCTGGAAGAAGCGGTTCATCGGGCCAGCCGAGTTTAGGGCTAGGCCGACAACTAGTGTTCTTTCATCGATGAAGATTGTTAAATATGAAGTGCCTGCTGTAGTTTGAGAGTTCATGGACGTGTTTGAGGACATCTCGGGTTTACCTCTAAAACGAGATGTGGAGTTAGCGATCGATCACGTTCCTGGTACAACGCCAATCTCAAAGGCATACTATCCAGTGGTACCAATGGAGTTGGAAGAAGTTAAGAAGCAGGTTGCCGAATTACTTGAGAAGGATTGGATTCGAAGCAGTAACTCGCCTTGGGGAGCTCCAGTTCTTCTAGCAAAGAAGAAAGATGGCACAAGGAGGATGTGCATCGATTGTCGAGAATTAGACCGGGTGACTATTAAGAACAAGTACCCGATCCCTCGCATTGGTAAATTGTTCGAGCAGCTTGGTGGCGCGTGGATATTCTCAAAGCTGGATTTGCGGTCCGGATATCATCAGGTCCGAGTTAAACCAGAGGATATTTGCAAGACGGTGTTCCGAACTCGGTATGGACATTACGAGTATTAGTGATGCCCTTCGGAGTAACAGATGCACCGGCGATATTTATGGACTTGATGAACCGAATCTTTTCACCATTCTTGGACCAATATATGGTGGTATTTACTGATAATATTCTGGTCTACTCCAAGAGAAGTGAAGAGTATGCAGAATATTTGGTGGTCGCACTGCGGACAGTGAGGCAAGAAAGATTGTATGCAAAGATGAGCAAGTGCTAGTTTTGGCTTGAAGAAGTGAAATTTTGGGGCATATTGTAGATGGAGACGAAATCTCCGTTTATCCAAGAAAGATTGCAGCAGTTCAAGATTGGCCGATTCCGAAATATGTTGTAGAGATCAGAAGTCTTCTTGGACTTGCCGGGTTTTACAGATATTTGTGAAAAACTCATGAAGGAGGAGCACAGTTCAGCATGTTCCGTACATCCAGGAGGCACGAAGATGTACCGAGGTTTACGACAGTATTTTTAATGGGAAGGCATGAAATGGGAGATTGCCCGCTGTGTGGCAGAGTGCTTGGTGTGTCATCAAGTTAAGGCTGAACACCAAAGGGTTACTGGTTTATTGCAACCACTTCCGATTCCTTAGTGGAAGTGAGAACATATAACCATGGATTTCGTGACGGCTTTACCGCGGAGTCCAAAGGGCAACAATGCAGTTTGGGTGATTGTAGATTGATTGACCAAGGCAGCTCATTTCATAACTTTTCGAGTTGGTCAATCAACATGAACTTTGGCAGGACGATACATGCAGGAGATTGTAAGATTGCATGGAGTATCGGCAAGTATCGTGTCCGACCGTGACACTCGGTTCTTATCGCACTTTTGGAGGAGTTTACAGGAAATTTTGGGGACTCGATTAAAGTTTAGCACAGCTTATCATCCTTATACAGATGGCCAGTCGGAGAGAATGATCCAAACTCTTGAAGTTATGTTGAGAGCTTACACGTTGGACTTCAAGGGTTCATGGGAGGATCATCTACATTTGGTGGAGTTTTCTCACAACAACAGTTTGCAGGCGACAATTCAAATGGCTCCACTCGAAGCTTTATATAGTCGCAGGAATCGTTCACCTGTTTGTTGGGACGATGTCGGTGAACGAAGTTTTTTGGGACCAGATTTGGTAGTGCAGACAGTTGAGAAAGTTAACGCTATCAAGAATCATATGAAAGCAGCACAAGACAGACATAAGAGTTGGGCAGATACGTCGAGGACACCTCTAGAGTTCGCCGTGGGGGATTTGGTATTCTTGAAGATATCACCGACTAGAGGGGTGAATCGTTTCAGAAGTCGAGGAAAGCTCAGCCCTCGATTCGTCGGACCTTTTGAGTTTTGGAGCCTGTTGGTGAGGCAGCATATCGATTGGCGTTACCGCAATCCTTGGCGAAAGTCATGACGTGTTTCACGTATCTCAACTCCGTAAGTATGTTCGAGATGAAACGCATGTGTTGAATCATTCAGAGCTGACTGTACGAGAAGACTTGACTTTTGAGAAGCGACCAATTGCGATTGTGGATTGAAGGAAAAAGGGTTCTTAAGAATGAGGTTATCCCACTTGTACTTATTCCTTGGGGTGATCGCTCACATGAGAGTCAACTTGGGAACGAGAAGATGAAGTCCGACAGAAGTTTTCCCATCTATTCCTGTAGATTCTTGATTGTTTATCCTTTCTTGTTCTTGGAATTTCGAGGACGAAATTCTTTTGTAGTTGGGTATAATGTAACACCCGAGTTCATTTATACCAATTTCAGTTTCCGTTTTTACCTATCCATGGTCTTTCTTGATTTAGCGTGTTTGGGCGCGAATGGTATTTTGCATGTTACTTTGCATTCGACCCGACCCGTTTGCTTGAATCTGGTTAACTTTTAGTTATAGATTACCTTGACTTGTTGCATGGACTAGTGCATCTCATAATTTAGTATATACTGGTATTTTATCTAGTATTGCATTTGTTGCATATAAAAATTTAAGTCATGTAAAATAAATTAAAATTGCATTTCATGGCCTGCCTGATACCCTTAACCCTGTGGTAGTGTTCTTGCATCGTGTTCTCATCCCGTTCAGTGTAACGGACGTGTTTGGATGGCTATGTGTACGTACGTGTGTTCTTGGGGGTATGCTTTACTATTTCCTAATCCTTCATTTTTAGTTTTGGAACTTACAAATAATTTTCATATTTCAAATTCAAAATTTTGGACCCGACCTGGGCGCAATTCTGAAATATTTTGTATTCCGCCAAATCATATATATTTTTTAAATTCTCTATTCAGTTTTAAAATATATTATCAGCCTAAGAAAATATTTTGGTTGGAAATCTTTTACTTTCTTTTTCCTCAGCCAGCAATATTAAAAATCTTTTATATTTTTCCCTAATCTAATTTTTCATCCCCATGAGCCAATCGCAGCCTCCCTTTCTTTGTGACGGCCCCACCACTGAATTTCCCTCTCTCTCTTTCTCGACGAATCAGAACCTCCCTTTTAAACCCCGGGCCCCACATCTCCCTCTCTCTCTCTTTCCCTTTCTCTTTCTTTCCCCCTCTCTCTACTTTCTCTCTCCTATCGCACTTTCTCTCTCCGCTCGCAACTACTGTGCACTCCTCGATTCTCGTCACCGCTCTCACGATTTGGTCACCTCCCTTCTGCGTCTTCTTCTTCTTCTTCTTCTGTTTGAAACGCTGCAGCCTCGCCACGAGAACCCTAACTCCCTCATCTCCTCAAGCCCCAGATCGAGCCTCGTCATCTTCTCTCCTCCTCCTCTCCATATTCATCTTCTCTTTCTTCCTCCGAAGCCTCTCTCCCCTGCACACACCCACAGAGCACCCTACAACCCAACGTCTCCGATCATCGCCGACGACCCCAGCATCGCACCCACCACCATCACCATCACGTCTCCTTCCCCTCCTCTACATCAGCACCTCATCAAAACCCTTCACGTACCCTGCAGTAAACCTAAGAAACAAACCCTAGCACATCTTGTAACTTGCACCATCGTCGGCACCACACCGCCGGTGACCTCGTCACCACCACCTCGTCCCCCTCACTCTTGCGCACAACCCAGTAAGCCATCCCTCCTTCTCCTTCTCCTTCTTTTCCTCTTCTCTTCTTTTTCTTTATCTTTTCTAGAATTCATGTTCACTGTTTCTTTAGATCACCGGATTCCGGTCGGGCTGTCGACGATCTCGACGACCCAGCGAGGACATCTGACCAGTGTGATCCCACTGTTCGTTGTTTGGACTCATTCCGTGTACCGTGCGCGCGTCGCAACTTTTCCCGCCGACGCGAGACGTCCAGTTTACCGTATCGCGATCCGTCGAGGCAAGTGAAACTTGCTACATGCTATTCATACTATTCTTATACTTATTTATCTAATTTCATATTAAAACAATCGATAGAATCTAAAGTTAAGAATTTCAAGTTAACAGTGCGATGTTTTGTTTACATTTAGCTTCAAACTTGAAACCTACCCGTTGCATTTACTTTACCAAACCCAATAACCACATTTATATGTTTAATCACATTTTAACTATTGACATGGCCTATGGCGCTCTTTCTATAGTTTTACTCTATCGGACACCCGTGTGCATTTTAACCTGTTTAGTTGTGATGGCATCCATCGACATATTATATATATATCATTGCATCCCTAAATTACTTGATACTTATTAACATCCATAATTGTCATACTGTATGCTTGTAATGTTGAAACTATCTCTTAAATTCAAACTGATAACCGTACATCTAATAATTTAACCTGTACCTATTTGCATGACATATTACATGTGCCAGTTATTGTTCTGATAGTACCCATGCTTGTTTATTTATAACCATGATTATTCTAGTTGATTATGAGCCCTCACATGATATCGTATATACCCTGACATGACTTGCTACACATATTATCTGACCCGACATGGTACCGTACGACTCTCGATATGACATGACACTTATGTACACTACCCGGCTTGACCTGACGTGCCATGGCTTTACCTGTTACCTGATCTCACGTCTAATGCCAACAAACCTGTCCTGTAGTTTTCACGGACCATCCCTGTTGTCTATCCAGACAAACCTGTACTTGCCTGATCATGTGTTGGCATTAGTGCTAGATTATTTAATACCTGACTTGAACATACATAATTTGGGGGTGTGGGAAAATCAAGAATGTAGCCGAACGTAACTCAAAGGGCCATCCTTTTGTTTGCCGTTTTTCCGGACGTTACGGAATACCAATTGTTTGCCGTTTTTCTAGGCGTTACGGAATACCCATTGTTTTCCGTCTTTCCGGGCGTTACGGAATAACCACCGACGAGTTACGATGAGGAGTACATTACTTGGTTTCGAAGACTTTAGTATAGATAACCCGTAGCACAGTTTAGATACCTCTGCACGTCACTTATACCGACACATTCATTATTATATATTCTCATTATGTTCTTGCCCATACTCATACTTGCATGCTTTATTACCCCTGTTAATATTATTGCTTGATATTATGACGCGCTGACGTCTGGGTTTTGCATGGCCCAGATTCCATACCTTTGCTGCAGTCCGAGCAGGAGTACTTCAGTCAGCAGGTTGAGCAGTGAGGACTCGTTAGTAGTTAGTTCTTTTACTTTTCAGTATTTTTATTCCTGATGTGAGCCCGCAGTATGGGACATACATTCCAGTTATTCTTGTATTGGATCTCTTGCTTCCGCATTATTTATTCTTGACTCAGTTTATTTGGTTTATGGACATGTGCTAGATAGTTTTATTTTTGTTCTTGATATCTCTATAGCCGTAATGTGACTGTGGATGGATACTTCCTACCCACAGGTTGCATGGTTGGCTATGTCACGTGCCCATCTTAGCGTACTCTGGGAAGCGGGGCGTGGCACATTATCATATACATGTTTAAGAATGTGTGTGAGTGAGAGATGGTATATGTATCTATATACATATACATATATTATGTATCCATATACACAATATATATAATTAATGAGAGAATGTATATGTATCAAATACATACACATGTTATGTATCATATACATAATATTATATAATTATAAAGAGAGAGAATATACGTATCATATACATATCTATATTATGTATCCCCTACATAATAATATATTAGCATCGCATATTAATGAGAGAGTGTGTGTATCATATACACAATACTAGCTACCATATCACATATATGGATATTAAGTCAACACTAAACTTAATATTCCGTCTAAAAAATAAACCGGCTAGTATTATCAATCGTCTGACCGCTGACTGCTTCCATGTTTTTCGGGACTAAACTCAACTAAAACCTATTTGCACGGCTCTTTAAAACCGTGGTAGCACAGTTTCAAAGTATAATAGGAATACACACAAGACACTATGGTGATCTCAGGTCAAAAGACTACCATATACTATCGTCACCCGAGAACTGCTATCTAACAATAGGTATAATATTGTCACGACCTGGAATGGCATGTGGCCGGCACTTGAATCACGTAAAATCTATAGGATCCCACCATAACCCAAGTAAGCCAAAAATCAGGAATCTAAACCATTTTAGAAAATATTGGAGGTGTAGTTTTGAAAAAAGGTTTGTACATTGAAATCAAGTTTGTTTTTAAAGTATAAAAAAAGTTGATTTAAAACTTGTTCGTTGTTTAAAAATCGGACAGCAACTCCTTTGTAAGTAAAACAAGCACAGTAACACACACACACACACACACACACACGCACACACACATAAAGCATCCCCAAACGGGAGATAGCTCTCGCCGCGGAGACACAATCCATGCAAATATATATACGACGCCCAAGATAAAGAATCACAATAGAAAACAAAAGATATGTAAATAAACAACTCAAGTCGACTTTAAACGAGTCCAACACCCAAAAATAATACATATCTAAGTCCTGTCTTTAAATCATGGATAATACAAATATATAAGTGGTTGATGGAGTTTTTAACTAAATTAAAGGATAATAATACATGTACAAGAGGCGGTTACGATACAATCATGTTACCTACCTAAGAAATCACCCGAAGTAAAAGATGTGTCGGCAAGCCGCTACGATCCGAGCGGTTGATCCTGCAAGAAACTAAGGCGCAACGGGGGTGAGTTGCCAACTCACGAGTAAAAAGATATCACAAGATAGAAATCAAATACATAACGATCTATCTAAGTTATAAGATATAGTACTATCATCCTCTATACTAACATATATACTGTATATGTAATATAAGCGCATCTAAATAGATCGCGATATCATCTCATATAAAGCATACATCCAAGTAAGCATAAAAAATAGCCGAAAATGTATGCATGTAAATCGTTTCAAAATAGCCGTATGATATGTATATCACGGCACAAGTAACAGACGTTGATTTATAAAGCAATATATATAATTTTTGTTTAAATTACACGTCACATCTTTTGAAAAAGATTTAAGAAGGGTTTTCTTTTTAAAGATTCTTGTATCGTCATAAACATGTGGAAAATAAGGAGGCTATAGCTCCTTTAAAAACCTCACTAATATACATCGATAAAAAAATAGTGTTTAGTTATTGTTTCTAAGACCAATCCTGTTCGGCTACAATATACCTTAAACCATCCCAATCTGTGCATGTCATCCATATTGATCCCTCACGTATATCATAACATATCAAATAATGTAAGTGTACGGTAGCTCCCCGGCCGTCTTTCCGAGGCCAAAATGCGGAAACAAATTTTTTTCTAAACTAGAAACTGGCGCTATCGTATGCTTAAAACCCGGATCGAACCATTAACCTATAACTAGCTATCTTGAGAAGGGATAGAAAGGCTATACCGATCGATCCGTGTCCTTCGGTCTTTGGCCACCATCCCAAGCTCCTCGCGGCATCTCCGGTCTCGATCTCCTCGTCGGAAAGGGAACCACATCATCGATTCCTTTTACGGGATCCCTCTTCATCCGAAGCAACTCGGGCACGAAGTGTGCTAGCCGACGTGTCCAAGGTGATGTAGAGGATGTTTGTGATCACTTTGTCTCTTGCATCCATGAGATGGATGGAGGTTGAAGGTGTTGCCATTGATGGAGATTATGAGCTAGAGAAGAAAGAGGAAGAAGAATAAGTTTTTCTCTTTCTTTTCTTTTTGTGGTGGAATGATCATGAGAGCAAGCATGAGAGAATACAAGAGCTCTCCCACAACCTTATGGCTGCCCTTTCTCTTTCTTCCTCTCATATCAACTCACAAATCAATCTCAAATGTGACACATGCACAATAAAAGAGACCATGAGTCACTAGGTTGCATGTGCCACATTTAATGCATCAAATGATGAATTCTAGCTCATAATTTCCACCATCCAAACATTAATCCAAATGTTTGGTCCAACATAAAAGATCCTGCAACATCTAAAGTAAACTCGTAACGGATCACAAGGATACCCCTCACCTGTATATACATACCCGCATCCGCATTCTGATTGAATGCGAATGCGATGAGACTAAAGTAATCCAACAAATCTAATACTAGGATCCGGCTTAAACCAAAGCCCATTAGTATGATCCGCCCGATCATGATCCGTGCACTACTGCACGTATATGATCGGACCCTGCCATATATCATATGGCCTCTACAACATTTCGCCCGAAACTTGAAAACTGTCTGTGGGGGACTCTAAAGACTCGTCAATACTCTGGCTGTGGATTTAACCACTAGCACGTCAGAGGTACTAGCTGTACGTAACGGGCTACCAGGTATTGACCAAAAGGGAGGTCGATGAGCGAACTCATCCTGACACCTTATTGAGCCTGTCAGTGACAATATCCGTACAGTCCGGTCCGTTCGTCTATGAGCATTGCATGGCGGGGCTAGGGGGTTGGCAAAAGTCAGACCCCCAAAAGCGGTACAAGTCGTGTCGGAGTGTAGCCTAGAACACCCTGAGATACTACTGGAATACCTACCAGTAAATCTCCTGCCTTGGCCAAGGACTTCGTGTAATGGCTCTCCTAGACACAGCGCGATCTCACCCCTAATATCGGGAGAGACGAAACCCCTGCCGATCAGCTCACTGTCTCCATGTGGCTCGGGACTGTACCCAACTAAAACCTGTTTGCACGACTCCTTTGAGCTGTGGTAGGGTAGTAATCAAAATACAGTGGGAACCCACACGAGACAAATGACGATCTCAGGTCGATGAACTAACCTGTACACATGTCACCAGGGAACTGCTATCTGACGTCAGGTATAATACCAACTAGCATGTTCCCGGCGAGTCCTGTCCGGTGTACTCATAACCCAATGAGCACCTGTATACATCTTAGGTGAACCAACTGACACCAATGGCTTATGAGACCGGCCACCGCCCCTCGTCGGGGTCTCGACTGTATACACTAGTCTACTAATGGAGTATCGATGCCCAGTCTCGAAACTCCAACGACTTGGGACCACTTTAAGGATGTGCTTATGGACTACCCAACTCTCACGTATATGATCGCCATCATACTGCTGGCAGTCAAGCAAGAATCCTAAGGGCTCTATCAATGTGTAATAGTGACCTGTAAGGTCACCTAAAGCAGTACACGATGATAAAGACAACCATGGTAGCATACTATTCTTTATCAACGTGTAATAGTGAACTACAATGTCATCTAAAGCATATACACGATGATAAAGACAAACCAGATAGTATACAAACCTCTCGAGTAAGACTGTCCTACCGGTATAGGTCCTCCCTCAATCATTGCAATCACGTGCCTGCGATCCAATAATTGAACCTGAGGGCACTATATCCAACAATCTCCCACTTGCACTCAAGGCTAATTATTGCGATGTCGTATACTCACAGCCCGTGTGATACCGAACACCCAACTCCTCTACTAATCAGTCTCACAAAGCCCGTTTGCAAAATTATTGCGTTCGAGGAATAGCCTCAGTGAGTGGATCCGCCCTGATGTTTCTTTCTATGTCTCTCTTTATCTCAAGTTCGCGGAGAAATCCATCTCCCGAAATGAGCAATACTTGTCTTAGAATATGTCTGGATATCTGATGGGACCTAGCTCATAAATGAACTCCAAATCCAAAATTCTTAGACTGTATCGTCAACTGAATTTAATCAGTATCCTGCGTCATGCCTCCCTCAGTATCCGCTTGGACCTCCTGTCCAAACAACTGCCCCTCGTCAGAGGGAAAACTATAACTCTGACAGCCACTCTGTCATCTAGGTCACCTTGGAAGCCTGGAATGACAACGGTCTCCCGAAGGAGAATGCCGTTATCATATCCCTAGAACATCCACTTATGTTCTAAAACTGCTTCCAAATGTTTCTCCAGGATAGGATTAATATCAATTTATTGCAGCTCGTGCAAAAAACAACATCTGGTGTGGTACTTGACATCTCATGATCAACTTAGTTGCCTAAGCAAGTGATCTGCCAATCATGTACATCCCTTTTCCCTTTAGTCTGTAAGACACCTTTAGAGAGGGTGACTTCATCACCTGCAGGTATACTACCGTACCAGGAGTCGTCCATTCTAAAATACCTGTAGAATGCTGTTTAAGCACCCAGATTGGGACACTACCTAAATCTAGATCTAAAACCATAGATCTAGTAACCAGAATGAATGATATTATATCCAAGCCCTATATGGAGAAACCACTGTGTTACAACCATAGTATAACCGATTGTAGTATAGGAACATCACTTCCTACTTTGTGTATGTCATCCAAATACCAGGACATTACACCCTACTACCTTCTTAACAGATCCATCCCCTATTTTGATGAAGTCAAACCCATGACCGTCACATCAAAAATAGATGATCTATCTCCGCTATTTCTGCTTAAGTCTATAAATAGACATAAGCCACTTGTCCACTATGCTTCCGCTGCTCCCATTGGCTACAACAACCCACTGGCAAAATCATATACACGTGCACTTCTAAAACCAGTTCAGAACGACGCTATACTCATTCTCCTGCCGGGCCTCATAGCCTGGAACAACAGTAGTGTCAAGTCTGGGTAAACAAGAACCTCCCTGTCACTGTCTTTAAGCATACCGAAGTACCTCTCGAGTGGCTGAGGTTACCCACTGTTCCCCTAATCTGAGCAAGGCTCATTTGAATTTTGAAAATTCAAATTTTTTGAAGCAACGCTTCAAATTCCGTGCGTTGCGCAGTGCGCAAGCGGTCCACAGTGCGACACGTGTCTGCGCAGTTGCGCAAGCGCACCGCTGCACGACACGTGTCTACGCAGTTGCGCAAGCACTGTTGCGCAAATGCACTGTTGCGCAAATGCACCGCTGCGCGACACGTGTCTGCGCAGTTGCGCAAACACTGTTGCGCAAGCGCAACGCTGCGCGACACGTGTCTGAGCAGTTGCGCAACCACTGTTGCGCAAGTGCACAGCTGCGCGACACGTGTCTGCGCAGTTGCGCAAGCACTGTTGCGCAAGTCTTCCACTGCGCGACACGTGTCATTCATTGGGGAGTTGCGCAGAAACAGAATGAAAATTTAATGAATCTTTTCTGTTCTTTCCAAAACCAGAAGATTTTCTTCTGCCTTTGGATCAAAGATCCAATGGTGGGAAAATTCCCAAAATTATTCAGAAAAGATCTTGTTAACAAATTCAACAAATTTGTGAGCACTATAAATAGGACCCCAGACCTCATTCCAGAGCATCAAGGGGAAGAATCAACTTCTGGCATAAAAAAAATAAAGAAGAAAAAGAACTCTTGAAGATTAATCAAGAACATAAAAAAGGTAAAAACTTCTTTTGAAGAAGAGAAAAATCTCTGAAGAACAGAGGATTAAAAAAGTGAATAATTCAATAAATAAATAGTGCCTTGCACTTGTTGTGAACCCTTGGTTCTGTAAAATCAGGGAAAACAAGAAGAAAAACTTGTTTTCCTTTGATCCAAATTTAGATCAAAAGTGCTATGCACTTTTGTTCTTAAATCTTAAAAAAATTCTTGGGGTTCTGCACAAATGCAACTCATTATTTAAAAGGGCCTGGCCCAAATCAAATTACACAATAATAAAGGGGCAGGGCCCTGTTTAAAAAATTCTTGGGGTTCTACACAAATGCAACTCATTATTTAAAAGGGCCTGGCCCAAATCAAATTACAAAATAATAAAGGGGCAGGGCCCTGTTTGGAAAATTCTTGAGGTTCTGCACAAACGCAACCCATTATTTAAAAGGGCCTGGCCCAAATCAAATTGCAAAATAATAAAGGGGCAGAGCCCTGTTTGGATCGATTTTCTAATCGGGCAAAGCCCAAAATAAATAAAAAAATTGGACTTAACCCAATCCTGGCTGTAAGTCCTTAAATGAAATTAATTGAGCACAGTGGCTCTCCTAAACCAATTCACGACCGGTTCGAGGGTACATCTCCGAACTCCTTCGACATCCCTCGTTGTAATTACTCAACGACGTCAAAGAGGTGACGGGTCCCAACGACCACACATCCAAATGGACCGAAACGTCCCTAAACTAATATCGGACCGAAACGTCCCTAAACTAATATCGGACCGAAACGTCCCTAAACTGGAATATGGACCACTACGTCCTTAAACTGGCGACGGACTGAAACGTCCCTAAACTAATAATGGACCACCACGTCCCTAAAACTGGTGATGGACCGCCACGTCCTTAAACTAGCGCAATCGAGCCCGAACGCTCTTTTGCCGGATCTAAACGGTCCCGTCTAAGTTGACCTTAGCCCCAAATACGGTTAATGTGTCCTTAGATCTTTAAATAAACAATAAAACTCCGAATCAATTTTGGTGCAAGGGTACATCTCTGAACTCTTCTGACGCCTGTCGTTGTAATCCCTCAACGACGTCAGAGAGGTGACGAGTCCCGACGGCCAGATAATTAAATCAATCACTACGTCAGGTCGATCTTAGTCTAAAACATGACTAACGTATCCTTGACGAACGTTTAACTTGGGCTTAGCCGCAACGCGACTAATGCATCCTTAAACCAAAAAACACCAAACCCAAATCTAAGTAAATGCGGATTTGGACTAATCCACGCCCTACGGGCGACGGCATTACTCAGTCTCCGTATACAATCCACGGGCAATCACAAACAAAAACAAATGCACACGACACGAAGTGAAATTCTGGAGAAGGAGAAAGTTGTTACCGCGACGCGGTAGCGTAATTAACTGCAGGGGCTTGCATCTGCAGAGAAGAGCGTCCCCACAATCAAAAACCCCTCACCCTGAGGGGGAATCTGACGAAGTCTGCTACATCGGCCGCATCCGTCTAAACCTCCGATACAAGGTGCCATAAATCAACTTGGCATCTTCGGAGAGGTGGACGGATCAAACCAAATAGCATCTGCCCCGAACCTCGGGCCACGGACGCGAAGTCCGGGCCGCCGTTCGGAGGGGAACAGATTCTGGCACGCCCGGTGGGACCTTTTCCTCTTTCCACTCCACACTTCGTGTGTCGTCTTCGCGAACCAATCGCGGTTTGTTAAATGGTTGCCTTTGGATTTCAAGTTGCTAAGATTTGGTCTTTTACCTGGCGCAGAATTCAAGATTCAATGGCCACCAACTGCACCAACTGCTCGAAATGCCACTGCAACGGACGCTCCACCTCACCAAGAGGTGTAACATATGGGCCCCAAGCGGCTTCCTTCCTGACTCTGCCGGTAGACCAGGTGACCCAAGCCACCACCGGCTTGTTCTTCGGGACCATGGTCCCACCTACAAGCTTCTCTATGCCGACACCTGTACCGGAAGTGAACAAGAAGTCGGTGTTCGACCGGCTCACTGCTACCACGACCCCTATCAACGGGTCGCCTGCTACTGAACCAACAGCCTCCGTTTTCACCAGGCTAGGTCAGAACTATAAGGTGGCTGTCCCAAAGAGGGCAACGGCCGCTGTTTTGGAAGTCGTTAAAGCGGCTTCTCCCATCAGAGAGTCGGTCTTCACAAGATTGACGGTTCCTACTCCTCCCCCAGCTGGTCAGAAGGCATCAGTCTTCGATAGGCTGACATCAGCAGTTACCCCACACTCAAACAGGGGGCAGCAAGAAACCATCTCGATTTCCGAGCCAGTCCCAACGGCTCGTCGTGCGCGACGTCGCCATTGGCAGCGAGTAAGGAAAGCAGGGGGCAACTCCCCCTCAGGGCTAACCTCACCTGCTCCAGTGGTGGAGGTCAATGCTGCTGTTCCAACTGGGAACAGCTTTGAATTGCTGAGGAAGGTGAGAAAGAACTCTCCGATTGCTACATTGAAAAGATCTCCTCCGCCTATGGAAAAAGCCCCGGAGACAAAGCAGGAACAGCCCCCTCAGCGGCTGTCGTCAAAGATTTATAAAGTTTGGCGGAGGGTTCAAGACTCCGTGATTGACTCAGACCACTTCCGTCGCCAGAAAAGGGCAAAGGTGGAAAAGGACAAAAACAGCCCCATTAAACAGCAGGGGGCAACAAATGCTAGGATGCCCACTTCAACGGCTCCTTCAACCTCAATGGTCCACAAAAGGAAAAGGCCGGAGAAAGCTCCCGTGACGCTGACAAAGTTTAAAAGCGGTGAACCTAAACGCCCCAAGTCAGGTGGCATAACGGTTCACACGGTCTATATGGCTTCTGGAAAGGAAGAAAGTCGTACTTCTACGGGTCACCGACCGCTCACCCGATCCGTGACGAAAGCCCAGGAGCAGCAGCAAAAACTCCAGGAGATGATGACTACAATGGCTGCACTCACGGAGCCAAAGGAGAACCCTGGGACGTCCTTAGGCGAACGCCAAGAGGAAGAGACCGACGCCGAGTTCCTCCGCCGAGTACTGGAAAAGAGAGACAAAGAGGCTGCTGAACAAGCAGCCAATATACAACGTATGGGCCTCCTCTTCCAGGACATGATAGAGATGATGATACAACCAGAGCCCCCGACTGAAGAACCCCCGATCGTCCTTGGGGATGATAGGGGAGAAACATCAAACCCTCAGCCCGTTCTATCAACGGCTAAAGAGGACACAATCTCTAAAACTGATCTGGACGAATATATAGCCCAACAAATAAAGGTTCATCACGCGGCCGAAGCAGCCGGCCACGTCGTAAAAACGGGGCGACCGTATCCGGGCTGGTATGACCAAATCAAGTACCCGCCGGGCTACACAATTCCCAAGTTTCATGTCTACAAAGGGACCGGCAATCCCCATCAACATGTTGCCCAGTTCAGGGCGCTTTGCGGTAACACCGGCGGCGACGACAAGCTTTTGCTCCGCCAGTTCGTTGGAAGCCTATCAGATACGGCCTTCGAATGGTATTCTGAGCTCCCCAATGACTCTATTAAAACTTTCGCGGAGATGGAGCTGCTCTTCACCCAACGTTTTGCAAGTGCCAGCGAGCGTACCCCGATGACGGCGCTGATTAACGCCAGGGTAAAACCCGGCGAGACATGGGTTCAGTACGCTATACGGTGGCGTAATCTATGGTCTAAGTGTGAACAGCGCATAGAAGAAACCCCTGCGGTGGGAATGTTTGTTGGAACCCTTGATCCACAAGCAACCATCTCGCAATTTATGATGTTTTTCAAGCCGACTACCTTCCAGGCTTTGATTGATAAGCTAGCGCAGATGGATCAGATGGGCCATAAACCTCCTCTTCCAAGGCCGGACTCCCGAAATGATAAAGGAAAGGGAAAAGCGATCATAGTCGCTAATGCCCAACAACAACCGAACGACTCGAAACCGGTTGCTCGTCCAAACAATACGCGCCCATACGTACCCCTTGAGGACAGGATGGGACGTGCTTACTCCTTCCCCCGTGATAAAACGAGGAGGCTATTCGAGCTGGCATTGCGCAACAGGCTCATAAATCTGCCAGATCCAAAACGCCCGTCGCAACCAAGTGACGTCAACGAGCCTAATTACTGCCCTTATCATCGAGTGCTAGGACATCCGATCGAAGACTGTTACGTTTTCAAAAATTGGCTTGAAAACCAGTACCGCCAGGGCAAATTTGCGCTATCCGACAAATGGAAGGTGAATCCCCCGCAGCCCCACACCACTAAAGGGACGAATGCACCGGGGGCAACATGTTCCGTCATTGAGGAAGCTCCTTGGGAGGTTGTATTATCGGCCAAAACGAGGAGAATGCTAAATGATCTTCAGACCTGTCCAGCGGTCAAGTGGAAGAACCCCTTGGAACCGCAGGTTATAGAGGGGATGTTGAAGCCACGTCCGACTCCGAAGACCGATGGTGGTAGTTCAAGCGTTCATAACCAGCCGTCAAAATCTTCGAAAAAGAAGAAGAAAAAATCTAAGAAGCCCGTGAAGCCTGGCGACAAGCGCACGGACTTACAAAAGCAAATCGACGCACTAGATGAATACAACCAAAAGGCGCGGACTCCCATTACGCTCCAAGATTTCCTTGATCACGTCTTTCAAAAAGAAGATGAGGAGGAAAGTTCATCAGATGAATCCGAGGAATATGTGGCGAGCTGTCATATGATCTCCCACTCGACCTCGAACGATGAAGGGACTTCTGGCACCAAAACGCCGGGGGCAAATACTGAGTCAAGGGTTCCGGAATTATCAATCGAAATGATTGACGCGTTTCTTAGTGAAGCTCGATTGAAAAGCAAAGCTGATCGAGAGCGCGAGACGGCCGTATTCGAAAAGGCCAAGCGCCAGAGATTTGAGAGAAGAGCTGAGATGATCCCGCTGGAACAAAATGCCTTCACCGCTGACAAAAGCCAATTCAAGATAAAAAAGAAGTTTGCTAAGGCCATATCGATGGGCATGAAGCTACCACCCTCTGAAGAAAAAGTTACTGGCGTGGTAGAAATGCACCCCTCTTATTGCTTATATCATCAGAAGGTCTCGCATTCCACCCAAGATTGCAAAGCTTTCAATGGATGGTAGCAAGGATACGTCGCTAATCAACAACGCTTTAAACGGGAAAAGCGTAAGATTCGTCGGGAGCAAAGAAGCACAACCAAAGAGCTTGAAAGAACTGCCGGCAACTGTCACATGGTTAACACTACCGGGTCGCAAGTGCCTACATTTGGGAGCGATTCCGATGAAGAGCTAGAACTTGCCCCTCTCTTTAAAGAGTCAACTTCGGGAAAAGAAGAGGAGCCAGTGGTTTGCGAAAATATCCGGCTGCGGAATCGAACACTGCCTGAAAAGAACCTCGGACCCTCGAATAGAAAAGATAAAGGGAAAGAAAAGGTCTCTGAAGACATCGTTTTAGATGACCAAGTTCTGGAAGAGCTAAACGCCAAAAACCCGCCGAAGAGAAGTAAGGTGGATTACAACGTTCTGGCACATCTGAGGAAACTGCCCTCTCAGCTCAGCGTCCTTGATGCCTTGTTACTATCAAAGGAAGCCAGAGACTCTTTGATTAAGGCGCTACAAGATCCGGACCAGTTCCAAGCCTTCTTAGCCGAAGAAAAGATGAAAGACGAATTAGAAGAAGTGCACACAGCCGACGTTGCTTTTGGTGATGAAGACCTTCTCCTCGGGACGTGTGAACACAATCGCCCCCTTTATGTCTCAGGATATTGCCATGACATAAAGATAGGTAAAATCTTGGTCGATAACGGATCGTCTGTTAATTTACTCAATGTGCGAGTGTTAAAGGAGATTTGCATGAGCGTTCAACACCTCGCCCGGGACAAGATCACTATCTCCGGTTTCGACTCCCAATCCTTAAAGATTCTCGGATCTGTGATATTGATGCTGCGCTACGGGTTGCTCGTCACAGACATCAAATTCCATGTTATAGACGCCAAGACGTGCTACAACGCTCTGCTCGGCCGACCATGGCTACACGAGTACAATATCCTCCCTTCTACACAGCATCAGTGCATGAAGTATTCTAGGGATGGCCTCGAGTACACAGTGGCGGGAGAGTTGAATCCGTTTTCCGTAAACGAAGTTCGCAAGTATGAAGATGCCAAATACTTCTTGCCGAATTTCGAAGACACGGAAAGGTGTCACAAACCGGAGAACAAAACTAACGCCACCATCCCTGTCTTCGGCAGTGACACTGAGGAGGAGGAGGATATAATTTATTCAGGTCCATCCCAATCCACCAGGCCAGGACCATCCGTTCCTTCATTGATCTTCGGTAGTGATTCAGAGGATGAAGTTCATGCTGTATTCCCTGCTCGGCCTTCGATACGGGTTTCCGCTGATGAAGAGCGAAGTCTGCAGATAACCATGGTGCCGCTTGAACATTACAAAGAACTGGATGCACTCGACACCAACAGCATAGAAGAATTGCAGACATTCTATATCCCTCCCGGACGAAAAGGCGAGAAGGCAATCCTATTCTACCGTTCTGAAGAAAACAAGGTGGAAAAAGAAATTTGGCATGGCGCGGATCCCACGCTCGACAGGCTTCAGCCTATCCGTCTTCCCAGATATTATACCGAAGGTTTGAAGAAACTGCTGAAACGCCAGGGGATGTCCTTCACACAGACCATTAGAAAAGCCAAATTCTATGACAAGGTCTGGAATATTCCCGGGACTCAATGCAAACTGCCTAACGGGAGAGTAGAAACAAAAGGGCTTGGGTACATCCGGTCAAAGAAACGGGAGCTAGTAAACAGCTGTTATGTTATGTATGACTTCGACGAAGAGGCGGACGCTCAATGGGAGGACGCTAATCCTGAGCCAGCAAAAGTTCCTGATACAAAACCGCCCAGTCCATCATTTGAAGACCAGATGAGCAAACTTATAAGGGATGCGAGTCAAAAAGCCCGAGACGATCACGATCGTGAAATAACAATCTATGAAAAAGCCAAGACACAGCGCCTCCTTCAACAGGCGGTGAAGGAAGAAAATGCCGCTCCTTGTCAACCTGCTACAAAAAAGGTTCGACACGAAAACAAAAACAAGTCGAAAGGCAAGAGAGGCACTCAACAGACACAAAGCAGAGCTAAGAAGCCACGTATCCGAGAGTCGAGCGTTATTGACCTAGCCCTCAGGAAGAAAATGGGTCGAGCATACTCATTTCCTCGGAACAAAACGAGGAAGATATTCGATCTCTCTCTAAAACATCAAATGCTTACGTTGCCAGAGTCTAAGCATCCTGAGCACGCAGGCGAGGTGTTCAACCCAAATTATTGCTTTTACCATCGAGTAATGGGACACCCTCTTGAAGATTGCTTCACCTTCAAGAATTGGGTTGAAGATCAGTATCAGCTAGGCAAATTCACGTTTTCTGACAACTGGAGGGTAGCACCACCACAGAAGCACGAGCCCGAGGCCGCGAGAGAAGAACCAACTCCGCATTGGGATTGGCAGAAAATTCACACCTGCCATGTGATAACAATATTAAAAGAAGGGTCCGAAGACATGAACAGCCTTCCTTGGTGCTTCGAAAACAGCAGCGACGAGATAATCTCAGAATTCCCACCAGCGCCAAAAGAGCTGGAAGATGGAATCCATACCACTGCAGATAACCTCAAGAAAATTGAGTTGGGAACGGCAAACGATCCACGACCGACATTCATCAGCGAGTTACTATCTGAAGAAAGGGTAGCTGCGTTAAAGGACGTGCTTCTACAGCATAGAGATTGCTTCGCGTGGAACTATTCCGAAATGCCGGGACTAGATCCAGAAATTGCCGTACACAAATTGGCGATATCCCCGAACATCAAGCCAGTCAAACAGGCACCGAGAAGAATGCGGCTCGAGCTTGAAATGAGCATTAATACCGAAGTCAAAAAGTTAATCGACTCTGGCTTCATCCAGGAAGTTCAATACCCTGAATGGATCGCCAACATTGTCCCGGTGATGAAGAAAAATGGGACAGTGCGCATATGCGTGGACTTCCGGGATCTCAATAAAGCCTGCCCGAAGGACGACTTCCCAGTGCCAGTCACCGAACTGATGATAGACAATACGTCCACTCATGAGGTTTTCTCCTTCATGGACGGCTCATCGGGGTATAATCAAATAAAAATGCATCCTGATGATCAGAAGCATACAGCCTTCAGGACTCCTCTTGGTATATTTTGTTATAAAGTGATGCCCTTCGGTTTGAAGAACCGGTGCTACTTATCAGAGGGCCATGACAAAGATCTTCGACGACCTTATACACGAAATCGTTGAATGCTATATCGACGATCTCGTGGTTAAAAGCAAGTCATATGAGGAACATCTCGAGCATCTGAAGACTGTATTTCAACGCCTTCGGCAATACAACTTGAAGATGAATCCTCTTAAATGTGCGTTCGGGGTTTCCTCGGGCAAATTCCTGGGATTCGTTGTCCGACACCGAGGTATTGAAATAGATCCGTCAAAGATTAAAGCGATCATGGAAATGCCTCCGCCGAGGACTCTCAAACAGCTGCGGTCTCTCCAAGGGAAACTCGCATACATACGGCGATTTATAGCCAACCTTTCAGGAAAGTGCCGTCCTTATAGTCACCCGATGAAGAAGGGAACCCCATTCGTTTGGGATCAAAAATGCCAAGGCGCACTGGATGAGATCAAGCAATACCTGCAGAACCCGCCGGTGTTGGCTGCTCCGGTTAAGGGGAAACCTCTTATTCTTTATACAACCGCCCTCGAAGGTTCCTTAGGAGCATTATGGGCACAAGAGAACGATCAAGGGAAAGAAAGAGCACTCTACTATTTAAGTCGAGTTCTGCTGGGGGCAGAAAGCAACTACTCTCCTATTGAAAAACACTGCCTGGCGTTGATCTTCGCAATAACAAAGCTTAGGCACTATGCGTTGGCGCACGAGGTCCGTCTGATTTCAAAAGTGGACCCTTTCAAATATCTAATGTCAAAAGCCATATTGACAGGACGACTCGCTAAATGGGCCCTGCTCTTGATGGAATTTTCGATAACATATCAACCTCTCAGGGCAGTAAAAGGCCAGGCCATCGCCGACTTCCTGGCTGAGCATCCCATACCTGCCGATTCTCCTTTAAATTGCGATTTGCCAGATAGACATGCGTTTGACGCAATCGACAGTGGTGGTACCCGTTGGGAGCTCTATTTCGATGGAGCATCTTCTATGAAAAAGCACAAACAAAGTATGCCAACGATCAAATCGGGGGTAGGACTCATCTTTGTGACTCCACAAGGAGGAATAATGCGCTTCGCCTTCTCCTTAACAGAGCCGAGGACGAATAATGAAGCTGAATATGAAGCTTTGATTGCAGGCCTCGAGATCGCCATTGATATGGGAATTGAAAGCCTCCTCATATATAGGGACTCCCAACTGGTCGTTAGCCAAGTGAACGGCGATTACCAAACGTGCAAGCCGGAATTGGTGAAATACGGTGAAAAAGTGCAGCAACTGCTAACCCAGATTCCCTCCTACACGTTGGAAAGTATACCGCGTGCGGAAAACAGCAAAGCAGACGCACTGGCCAAACTTGCTAAAGAATTGGCCGACGAGAACCTCGATGACGTTAGAATCGTGGTACAAAGCCGTCGAGTGCTCGCCCCAGCAGAAATACCTCCAGAATCATATAAAGAAAATGGAGCAACTGAGCAGGAGACCCTACAAATAAAAGATCATGAGAAGACCGAAGACTGGAGAGAAGTCTTCATAGATTACTTCAAGTTCCACCGAATACCTGAAGAAGCGTCCATAAGACATCAGCTTGTGAAACGAGCTCTGTCTTTCGCCTTCGTCAACGATACTCTATACAAGAGGTCATTCGATTCTCTGTGGCTAAGATGTTTAGGACCTGACGAAGCGAAAAGGGTTGTCCAAGAAGTTCACGACGGACTCTGCGGTTCTCACCAAGCAGGCCCTATGATGAAGTTGAAGATAAAACGGATGGGCTACTACTGGCCCACGATGATGCAAGATTGCCTGGAATACGCGAGGCAATGTCATTCATGCCAAATTCATGGGGACTTCATCCATCAGCATCCCAATCCACTGCACCCAACAGTGGCTAGTTGGCCATTCGAAATGTGGGGAACTGACATAGTCGGCCCCATCGAACCAGCATCGTCAAAGGGACATCGTTTCATCTTGGCAACGACTGATTACTTCTCCAAATGGGCAGAGGCGGTACCGTTGAAGGAAGTAAAGACGGAGAACATCCTCCATTTCTTCAAAACGCATGTCATATACCGGTTTGGAACCCCAAGAAGGATCATCTCTGATAATGGGCCAGCCTACCGAAGTCATAAAATTAGCCGCTTCGCACAGCAGCACAATATAGACTGGAGATATTCCTCAGTTTAGAATCCGCGAGCTAACGGTCTAGCTGAGGCCTTCAACAAGACCTTGACGAAGATCATGAAGAAAACAGTGTCACGAAACAAGAGAGATTGGCATGAAAGACTGCAAGAAGCTCTTTGGGCATATCGAACTACATTTAAAACGGCCACAAACACAACGCCATACGCGTTGGTATTTGGGATGGAAGCAGTACTCCCTCTCGAGATAGAATTACCCTCTCTACGAGTCGCAGTCCACTACGAGCTGACAGACGAAGAAAATGCTCACCTTCGGTTTGAAGAGCTTGACGCCCTTGATGAAACCCGGCTCGTAGCACAGCAAAATCTGGAAGCTTATAAAGCAAAGATGACGCGCTCATACGAAAGATTGAGCCGTCCGAGGGCATTCCACCAAGGCGAACTCGTGCTAGTGGTCAAAAGGCCCATGATCCCCAATCGCGCCAAGCGGGGAAAGTTTGAGCCAAACTATGAAGGCCCGTACATCATTGATAAGGTCTACCAGGGTGGGGCCTATCTACTCATGGACATGTACGGTGAAAGGCCTTTCAGGCCGATAAACGGTCGCTTCCTAAAGAAATATTACGTTTAATGAGCCACAGCCTAGGTCAATGGTAGATGACGACGACTATGTCCACTCGCTATCTTCCTAAGCTAGAACTTTATAAGCAGTAGCTGGCCTACTCCATGGTGGACCGAAATGTCCTTAAACTAATATCAGACCGAAACGTCTTTAAACTAACACCGCAGCATCCTTAGGCTGACGAGATAAAAAAAACATATAAAAATAAAATAAAATAAACGGTATGTCCATAAGCAAAAAGGGCACGGATGAAAACCCGAAAGGGCTCCGTGAGTAAGAACAGCAGGGCTGCCGGCGAATGTTCGTGAAAACCCGAAAGGGCGCGACCTCGTAAAAAAAAAGAGAAAGAAAAAGAAAATAAAAGAAAAACGGTATGTCCATAAGCAAAATGGGCACGGATGAAAACCCGAAAGGGCTCCGTGGGTAAAAACAGCAGGACTACCGGCGAATGTTTGTGAAAACCCGAAAGGGCACAACTTCGTTAGAGAACCCTTATGGAGTCCTCTCGACCTTGTAAGGAGAAACCACCTGCGTGAGATCCTTACGACTCACAAAGGAGCAACACACTTAGGAATCCCCACGACTCCTAAGGAGAAAATACACTTGCGAGATCCTCACGACTCGTAGGGAGAACTCTCTTATGGGACCCTCACGGCCCATAGGATTTGAAAGTCTTAAGTCACAGAGACCTAAACCTGTGCTTAAGCAAACCCCCACAAACTTCCGATATTGCCCTACAAGTGGTTCGATGTTGACCCTTGTATACAATCCACGGGCGCGAATAAACATTTCCCTAACTAAGTCCCATCTGAAACTAGGGATATGTTTGCATGGTAAACAACCCTTGTAAATCCTCTCGATTTATGAGGAGGAAACCCTCCTGTAGGATCCTTACGACTTACAGAGGAACAAAACACTTAGGAACCCTCACGATTCCTAAGGAGAAAATACACCTACAAGATCCCCATGACTTGTAGGGAGAAATACCTTCACGAGACCCTTACGGCTCATGAAGTCAAAAGTCTTAGCCGACAGGACCCTAACCCTGGTCGCTAAGCCTCCTTTGTTCGACAACGACAGAGGCAAATGATGATTCGCTCCTGGTAATATCCCAGTGATAGCGGTGCTGATGCCGAAATCGGTGTCCAATTTCAGGTTTACGGCGAAAGCCAGTAGGCCGCTCATGCATACGAAATAGCCGAAATGATTGGGCAACTCGTAATAAAAAGCAACGAGTAAAAATAAAATAAATATCCGAAATGATTGGGCACCGCGAAAAATAGCCGAAATGATTGGGCAATCGCGACCTTCGCGATATAAAAGCTGAAATGATAGAGCATCGCGGAAATAAAATAAGATAAAAAGAAGAAATGATAAAACTTCGGCCCTACAGTTAAGATCACATCGATCCCTGTATACAATCCAAGGGCGCAAACAAAGAAGGAACCATACTTCCCCAGCGGATTCCGTCAAACGACGAAGCCAAACCTCAACGGTTCATTTCAACCGAAGAAGCCAGTGACTTCAACAAAAAAAAATTCCTCGACTCACGGATACAAACACTCCTTGACGAGAGCCTTCTGATCCGCGTCGACTCGCAGAGCCACCAGCGCCTCCGTGGGAACCATCGACTCGTTTTAAACCCCAAGGACACAAATAATCCTTGGCGCTTGGGAAACAAATAATCCCAGCAAATTTCTCGACTCACGGATACAAACACTCCTTGACGAGAGCCTCCTGATCCGCGTCGACTCGCAGCGCCACCAGTGCCTCCGTGGGAACCCTCGACTCGTTTCAAACCCCAAGGACACAAATAATCCTTGGCGCTTGGGAAACAAATAATCCCAGCAAATTCCTCGACTCACGGATACAAACACTCCTTGACGAGAGCCTCCTGATCAGCGTCGACTCGCAGAGCCACCAGCGCCTCCGTGGGAACCCTCGACTCGTTTCAAACCCCAAGGACACAAATAATCCTTGGCGCTTGGGAAACAAATAATCCCAGCAAATTCCTCGACTCACGGATACAAACACTCCTTGACGAGAGCCTCCTGATCCGCGTCGACTCGCAGAGCCACCAGCGCCTCCGTGGGAACCCTTGACTCGTTTCAAACCCCAAGGACACAAATAATCCTTGGCGCTTGGGAAACAAATAATCCCAGCAAATTCCTCGACTCACGGATACAAACGCTCCTTGATGAGAGCCTCCTGATCCGCGTCGACTCGCAGAGCTACCAGCGCCTCCGTGGGAACCATCGATTCGTTTCAAACCCCAAGGACACAAATAATCCTTGGCGCTCGGGAAACAAATAATCCCTAGCAAAATTCTCAACTCACGGATACAAACACTCCGTGACGAGAGCTTCTTTGACTCACATCTTGGGCAGTAAGGATTCAAAAACTTGCTTCCTGAACAATGGGACCCTGCAAGTCAATCCTAAATGGTCTCTTGCATACTATTCACGGGTCTCACTCTCTGAAGTCGATTCTCGACAAAGAGGGAAACAACCGCTTACGAGCCCTCTCGACTCGTAAGAGGGCAATGAGACCCTGCGAGTTAATCCTAAATGGTCTCTTGCATACTATTCACGGGTCTCACTCTCTGAAGTCGATTCTCGACGAAGGGGGAAACAACCGTTTACGAGCCCTCTCGACTCGTAAGAGGGAGAAATTCTCTTATAGGATCATTTCGACTTATGAGAGAAAACCACACTTGGGAATCCTCACGATTCCTAAGGAGAAAACCTACTTACGAGATCCTCTCGATCCGTAGGGAGAAAAGTCTCTATGAGACCCTCACGGCTCATAGAATTGAAAAGTCCTAGGCAGCAGATCTGAACCTGCAACCTAAGCCATCGCTACCTCTCGGAGAAGTTAAGTTGCCCGCCGATCAAGTTCATCGAAAACACCATTACAAAAAGGAAAAAAGCAAAGAAATAGTACCAGACATTGCAAGAAAGAATATGTTTTTATTCATAAATTCAATCAAAATACAAGGCGGATCGTATAGAGAATAAAAAAAAATGCGTATATGCTATATACAAATCATAAGTGTGTGAACGATACAAAATATTCAGGGAGAAGGAAGCTTCTTAAACAACTCTATCAATTGCTCGTGTACTTCCTTCCACGCCTTCTCATGATCAACTACCACTGCCAGTTCAGCTTCTACTTGAGCCCGCTGCTGCGTGAAGGATGCGAGCTCTTCCCCAACAACCTGCTGAGCTGCTTCTTGGCCTCGGGCATCACGCTCAGCGGCATCAAGCTTCCGCTTCAGCGCTAGCCCACTAGATATACGCTTGAGAAGACCTTCAAAGACGACTTTCACTTCAGCAGCATTCGTCCTAACTTCAGCACGAAGGCAAGCGGTCGCGTTTGAAGATTCCCGATGCGCCTTTAGCCGTAAAGCTGCCTCCTGCTCCAAATGGCGGAGATAAGAAACACTTTGCTCAAGCCAAGCTGTCCGTTGGGCGCTCGCGGCTAAAACCTCGGGAGAAGGGCGCGTCGACTCCAACCGATGCAGGCGAGCCTCGATCTCTCTGCAGTGGTTAACCCACGATTCGACGACGCCTTCGTTATGAAAAGTTACGAGCGCCGCCAACATTGGGTTAACATCCACAGCGAAATCTACGGCAGAGGGGAGGGCATCCATGTTGAGCTCTTCGATGTACCCGCTCAGCATACCCAGGCTCATCACAGCACCCTTTGAAGATGGGCGTCTCAAGAAAGGACCCGCCGGTGAGAGAACGCGAGACTCAAAAGGGATCAGAGCTGGAACAATAGCTGCAAAATGAAACATGGTCAAACAATGATTCGAAAAGTCGGTGAAAGATCATATAAAAAGGGGAAAGGAATATGCTGTACCAGTCGCAACGGATGGCAAAGCCGGAGGCATCGGTGGCAGCGCAGGCCTGGTGTCCCCTCCTTCGATTCGAGGCACTGCAATCAGGAAGAGGAAAAGTCAGATACGATCCTATATTCCCTCGAAAGAGATCAAGACAGCACTTACCGGTACCACTGGAGGGAGAAGCGAGCTCGGATGGGAAGGAGAAGTGTGGGAGCAGCACTTGGTATAGATGATCGAGGAACACTCCTGAAAAGAGCATAGTAGTAGAACGTTAGTACATAAGCTACACGTTAAAAGATCAATGCATAAGCCGTAAATTCATACCTTCCGACACCCGCGATGGCACAAGGGAAGGCTGAGGAGCGATCACCGCCAAAACAGTAGTTGACGGTGTGCCTTCAGGCAATGGAGCATCGGCACTAGCCGCACCTGCATTTGAAACAAAGACAAACTGGTTAAAAGAGATTGTGAGGTATATATAAACGAAGAATATTGGTCATTCAAAATTTACCCGACAAGCTGCCAGCAGAAACCGAGGCAATCCCTTCCTCCACTGACGGAAGGCCACCGCCTGTAGCTTCATCACCCGACTCGAGGGGAACCGTTGTTATGCTCGCAAGCTCTACAGGCGGCGGGGGACCATAGGCAGGGAGGGCTATGATAGGAACATTGCCAGATTCCTGAGAAGGAGCGCCTAGCCCTTCTTCAGGAATCATGGCCGCCTCACCCGCTGCTCCCTCAGGATCGGCGGTCGCAGCTGCCTCGTCCATCGGCGCCGCGAGGTCCCTAGCCTCAAGCACCTCGCCCTCTACCGCCTTCGGCTCGGTTGAGACAATCATCTCATCTGCCGCCACTTCAGGTGCGACATCAATGACCCTCTCCGCGGCAGGTCCCTCAATCTCGGCTCCAGGCCCCATGACCCCGACAACGTTGCTCACTGTCGGTTCGAGTTCAGCAAGTATCTCTTCCTCCGCTCCCCTGGGTTCGACGGTCGTCTCCGCCTCCCCCTCTGTTGGACTTGACCCTGCGAGATGGGATACGTATGAGCCAATGGCTTTACAATTCGTACAACAAGGTTCTGAAAGGAGTACTACCTGAAGCAGATTTATCATTGGCGCTCCGAACCGCGCGCGCCACTTGCCGACGAGCAGTAGACAGGGCAACAGGGGGCTCTTCGGAGGGAGTACTAGCGCGAGGAATGGTGCTAGGGCCCGCTCCCGTGGCCAAAGCAGCTTTCCGCGCCTTTGCTTCACGTCTCAACCGCTTCCGCTCCTCTCGGGCCGTTGAGACGGATGCCATCAGAGCTTCCTTGAGTGAAGCATCCTCATCCGTATAGAGGGATGCCTCCAGATTTTTCAGAGCATCCCTCGTCGTTGCGTCAAGCCGAGGCTCTTGCGGCAGCTTCGACGGAGCCGGGGCTTCGGTGACGGGCTCGGAAAGGATCCTGGCGCCGATTAATACAACCCCTGTAAAGAAACAAGAGAAGGTCAGGTTGACTATCATGAAAAGACAACAAACTTTCCATATAAAAGAGAAAGGGATAAAACATACCGACGCTTGCTAGGGCACGCTTCTCCTCCTCCTCTTGGAAGGTTTTCAGGGAAGCAACGATAGCCTCTTCAGTAGAGACACCTGTTAAAAATGGAGCAAATGTTAGTTAAATGTAATAATACAAAGTGCAATGAAATGACAAATAAAGAGTCTGATGATTACCGGACTCAGCGAGTTTACTTAGCATCGCTTCGAGCCTCGCCGATCGCTCCGAAGCTACAATGGCGGCAGCCAAATTGGTGTCCGCAGGGTCCACCACAAAGCCCTCATTGCTGCCGTACTCGCATATGACCTCGGCAGGAGAAGCCGCAGGCTTTGAGCTGAGGATCGCATCGAGGGATAGGGCGGACTTCTTCTTCTTCTGTCCGCCAGATTTAGATCCACTCGGACCAGCTTTGCGCTTGGCAGTCACTTTCGGGCGGCGAGTCCCGATATCCGCTCCTGCCCCCGACTCTGGCGATACCACTTTGACCGTCTTTGTCGGAACACGGGGCGCCGTTGGTGCATCCACCGTAGTAGACAGTAGCAATCCACGCGGAGGGGCCAACACGCGTGGTCGGTCAGCTCCGGCATCTTTTATCGGGAGGGTGACTTGGGTCCTTGGCTGCAAGGGAGCCTTACGATCACCGCCAGGAGGCGCACCCCTACGGTCGACCAGCATGCGTTTCTCCATTAAAATGATTGGGCCCATAGCGTGCGCATACCAGGACACATATGAATTAAGCATCTTAGGCACACAGCTGGGTTCACTAATGAAGAAATAGGAACCCGTGTTAAGCCGTATAAAGTGATGCATCGCATTCTTTACCCCCACTGGGCCAACCACGGGCGTTTCCAAGAAGGCTTCCATCGGGATCCCCTGGTTGTAGCTTGATTGCTGGGCGAATCGATGCGGATTATACCTCATAAACAAAGCCGTCTCATTCTGCCGAAACACCAGGTAGCCCGGCCGAATGGAGTAGAGATGGAGGATTTCCCGAGCCTTCAGTACAGAAGCCCCGCCCTTAAACTCGTCACGTAGGGGCACCACCGACTTAGTAGTCTCCGAGCCTATGGTGATAACCTTATCCACGAAAGAAGTCGTCGCTCCGACCAAATGTGGGCGCAGGAGGAGTCCCCTAGAATCCCGCGGGGATGCAAACACAATTGAAGCCCCGACTAACCGTATGACTCTTGGGAGTCTGTACTTCTCGAAGAATGGAGGAGTCTTGTGGGCGCTAAACACCCCTCGCACGTGCATCTCCATCCAAGAAACAAAGTAATGCATCGGGAAGTTAGCAGGCTATGCCCCAGGATCATTGGCGTCCGCCGCTACGCTGAGTCCATGGTAAAGGTAAGCTAACCCAGCAATCCCTACCGACAACTGCAGACCGACCACCATCCGATGCGCCGGGTAAAAGACAGAGGGTCGCATGAAGCGTGGGTGCATAGGGAGCGCAAAGTTGCATAACCACAAGCCCAAGAACCCAATAAAGAAGGTTTCCTCATCCATGCCGGCGACGGCGATTTCCGAGAAAGCGACGATGGCAGCATTGGGGAGATAGAAATCCCTCTGGTTATTCTCCGATACGGGTCGGCGATCCAAACCGAAACCAAAGGGGTCGTCAAGCTGAGCGAACTTCTCGCTCTGCTCTGATAAGAACTCCGGGCGGATAAAGCGAGCCATGAAAGCTGCGAAACTGACACCCTTGTCTCCCGATTCCAAATGGAGTTCCTCGTAGATCTCCAACACCTTCACCAAACCTGGATGCTGATGCTGAATGGCATTCTCCGGGGTTAAATCAAATACCAGCTGCTTGGTGGCAAAGACGTACTCGTCAGGAGGAAGCAACTCCTCGTAGTGCTCCCCCCTCATTGGCAGACCTGAAATTTCGGCAAGTTCCTCCAAAGAGATAGATACTTCCTTATCCGCCATCAGGAAGGTATGGGTGGGGATATTCCATTGTTCGACGAAGGCCTTTATCCACCACGTTGGAGGAGAGGGGTACTCGAAGAGCGAGACGAAGATGGCCGAGTATAGACCAATCTTCGTCAGGTGGGTCCTCTTCGCCGATAGAATGTACCGGGCCCACTGCAAATATCCGGCGGGGGGTCGTGGGATCATTCCAATGTTATAAGCCTGTCCCCAAGGGCGTGCTTCTCCCTGACAGATTCGCCTCCCCAGAATATCTATCGCCGGCGGCGGCTGCACGGGGATGGCGCCGATTGCAGGCTGAAGGAGGTCATCAGAATTCCAATTCTTAACCTCCACGGCATACTTCACCGGGGGTTCGTCCGCATAAGGAATCGTGACAATGGGCTCAGAGGGCACGGCGGAACTAAAACTGCGACGGCCTTGGATGATCTGGCTATACCACCTTCCCCACAGATGGAGCTTTTTGCACTCAGGATCGTGATCTTTAATAAGAGTGAACACCACCCGATCCACTGGCGCATGGGGGAACCCTCCTTCCGAGCGAACGAAGGGAAAAGACAAGTCGTCAGACATGTTTTCTGTGGAAAGACAAAAAATATACATCATTAGTGGCCTAACGCTTGGCATTATAAAAAATAAGTAATAATAAAAATCTTGTTCCACACTGTGATGCAGTGGGTAGGGGACCAAAGGGGGACCCACAAAATCTGGATGATATGCATCAGTTAATAAGACAATCCCATCATTAGATGGGACTGTCAATTCATAAAAAGTTCCCAATAGGAAACACCCATTGGTGGGGAAATCCCTAGAGACAAAGAGAAGATCTCCTCTTTTAGAGCAAAGCTCTGTCACAGAGTGACATTTGTCAAACTCTGGTCTCAGGGGAACAAGATTCCTTAAAAGAGCATGGCTCTGTGGTAATAACCAAAAATCCATCAACACTTAGAAGAATTGAAGTTTTTTTAAAAAATCCTGAAAAATCCATCAAAAAGTTTTTCAGTTCATCCAAGAGCAAAGCTCTGTTCATGGGTCAAAACCCATGAACAGGACCTCTGTAAATCTTGAGAGCAAGGCTCTGGTGAAAAAGCCCCAATGGGGTTTTCTTTAGATCAAAGATCCCAAGAGCAAGGCTCTGTTGAAGAAACCCCAAAGGGGTTTTCTTTAGATCCAAAATCTACAAGAGCAAGGCTCTGTCAATTAAGTTTAATTTGAATTAACCTGACTTTTTACCTAGAAATTCTAAGTTCTGAACTTGAAAGTTCTTGAGAGAAATCAAGAGCAAGGCTCTGAAAATTTTTAAGCAAGAGCAAGGCTCTGATTCTTTAAGATGGTAAGAAAAAAATTACCAAAGACCAAGGGTCTTATTTATAGGCGCCTGCGCCCCTTCAACTGACCCCCCTGATCCAACGGCTAGGATCTGGCTACCGTTGCGCTTACGTCGCGCCACGTAAGCACAACGGTGGGGGGGCATTTGTTCCCCTAATCTGAGCAAGGCTCATTTGAATTTTGAAAATTCAAATTTTTTGAAGCAACGCTTCAAATTCCGTGCGTTGCGCAGTGTGCAAGCGGTCCACAGTGCGACACGTGTCTGCGCAGTTGCGCAAGCGCACCGCTGCGCGACACGTGTCTGCGCAGTTGCGCAAGCACTGTTGCGCAAATGCACCGCTGCGCGACACGTGTCTGCGCAGTTGCGCAAACACTGTTGCGCAAGAGCACCGCTGCGCGACACGTGTCTGCGCAGTTGCGCAACCACTGTTGCGCAAGTGTGCAGCTGCGCGACACGTGTCTGCGCAGTTGCGCAAGCACTGTTGCGCAAGTCTTCCACTGCGTGACACGTGTCATTCATTGGGGAGTTGCGCAGAAACAGAATGAAAATTTAATGAATCTTTTCTGTTCTTTCCAAAACCAGAAGATTTTCTTCTGCCTTTGGATCAAAGATCCAATGGTGGGAAAATTCCCAAAATTATTCAGAAAAGATCTTTTTTAACAAATTCAACAAATTTGTGAGCACTATAAATAGGACCCCAGACCTCATTCCAGAGCATCAAGGGGAAGAATCAACTTCTGGCATAAAAAAAATAAAGAAGAAAAAGAACTCTTGAAGATTAATCAAGAACATAAAAAAGGTAAAAACTTCTTTTGAAGAAGAGAAAAATCTCTGAAGAACAGAGGATTAAAAAAGTGAATAATTCAATAAATAAATAGTGCCTTGCACTTGTTGTGAACCCTTGGTTCTGTAAAATCAGGGAAAACAAGAAGAAAAACTTGTTTTCCTTTGATCCAAATTTAGATCAAAAGTGCTATGCACTTTTGTTCTTAAATCTTAAAAAAATTCTTGGGGTTCTGCACAAATGCAACTCATTATTTAAAAGGGCCTGGCCCAAATCAAATTACAAAATAATAAAGGGGCAGGGCCCTGTTTAAAAAATTCTTGGGGTTCTGCACAAATGCAACTCATTATTTAAAAGGGCCTGGCCCAAATCAAATTACAAAATAATAAAGGGGCAGGGCCCTGTTTGGAAAATTCTTGAGGTTCTGCACAAACGCAACCCATTATTTAAAAGGGCCTGGCCCAAATCAAATTGCAAAATAATAAAGGGGCAGAGCCCTGTTTGGATCGATTTTCTAATCGGGCAAAGCCCAAAATAAATAAAAAAATTGGACTTAACCCAATCCTGGCTGTAAGTCCTTAAATGAAATTGATTGAGCACAGTGGCTCTCCTAAACCAATTCACGACCGGTTCGAGGGTACATCTCCGAACTCCTTCGACATCCCTCGTTGTAATTACTCAACGACGTCAAAGAGGTGACGGGTCCCAACGACCACACATCCAAATGGACCGAAACGTCCCTAAAATAATATTGGACCGAAACGTCCCTAAACTAATATTGACCGAAACGTCCCTAAACTAATATCGGACCGAAACGTCCCTAAACTAATATCAGACCACCACGTCCCTAAACTGGAATATGGACCACTACGTCCTTAAACTGGCGACGGACCGAAACGTCCCTAAACTAATAATGGACCACCACGTCCCTAAAACTGGTGATGGACCGCCACGTCCTTAAACTAGCGCAATCGAGCCCGAACGCTCTTTTGCCGGATCTAAACGGTCCCGTCTAAGTTGACCTTAGCCCCAAATACGGTTAATGTGTCCTTAGATCTTTAAATAAACAATAAAACTCCGAATCAACTTTGGTGCAAGGGTACATCTCTGAACTCTTCTGACGCCTGTCGTTGTAATCCCTCAACGACGTCAGAGAGGTGACGAGTCCCGACGGCCAGATAATTAAATCAATCACTACGTCAGGTCGATCTTAGTCTAAAATAGGACTAACGTATCCTTGACGAACGTTTAAGTTGGTCTTAGCCGCAACGCGACTAATGCATCCTTAAACCAAAAAACACCAAACCCAAATCTAAGTAAATGCGGATTTGGACTAATCCACGCCCTACGGGCGACGGCATTACTCAGTCTCCGTATACAATCCACGGGCAATCACAAACAAAAACAAACACACACGACACGAAGTGAAATTCTGGAGAAGGAGAAAGTTGTTACCGCGACGCGGTAGCGTAATTAACTGCAGGGGCTTGCGCCTGTAGGGAAGAGCGTCCCCACAATCAAAAACCCCTCACCCTGAGGGGGAATCTAACGAAGTCTGCTACATCGGCCGCATCCGTCTAAACCTCCGATACAAGGTGCCATAAATCAACTTGGCATCTTCGGAGAGGTGGACGGATCAAACCAAATAGCATCTGCCCCGAACCTCGGGCCACGGACGCGAAGTCCGGGCCGCCGTTCGGAGGGGAACACCCACCATATCTGCGGAGTGGCCAATGGAATGTCAAACAAGATTGAATCTTTAGGTTCTTATCAATTTTTCAGTAATCGCTTGCGGTTCTGGAATCACTTCCAGTTCTACCATACTCCCACTACTGTTTTCTGAAAAAATCTATTTTTATTAAAACCGTGGTGAGTCAAGAACAATATCACTATTGATCTTCCAGATGGTAGAAAGTCAACCCTCGTCATAGCCCGGGTCAACCCACAAACAGCCATTACAGAAACGTGCCTTGAGTTATCCAGAGTCTGGTTTTAAGCATAAGCCGGACAACTCCCCGTACCTTAACATCATTAAGATATGAACCGTTCTATATCCAATATAGAAACAGAGGCACTGATTTAATTTGAACCAGATTCAAGTCATCCAGCTGTCTCCAGTGCATGTCAACTAAATGGAAGGAGGCCGATCAACGTTACTCAACTTAGGAATGCATCCAGATATGAGTAAGCTGAAAGAGAAACAAGTTTCTCAAAACCATTACTATCAACTGAATACCATACATAAGTATCTACATCTTCGATCACCTTGAAGAATCCCGATACTTGTAACATCTGGTTCTCTACTTTACTCTTATACGTATAACTTCTCAAAACTTGGACCTTGTGTTTCTACGAAACACATGTCTAGGAACTAGAGAAGTCACAAGTAAAAAGAATATAGTACGATGACCAACCCCTCTGTCCTAATGGACACTGGACAACATACAATACTCTGTATAAGTCCCCTGAGTCGAATAACTCAAACCCTGTGCGTCGTAGGTTGAAAACTGTACTATGGTTATGAAGAATTACACCGCTGTCTAATGCTCCTTACCTAACCATCAACTGATATAGGTAAATGTCACCGACATAATTTCAAAAAGTTATATCTCACTTTATGAAAATAAACGTACAGATATATCAATTCGAAATTGGTGCATAACGACGGATATTCAAAACCAAATATTTGCCGTCCGGCAAACAGCCTAGGCGATTTCCTCAAATATCACCAATTACAACGAATCCCGATATAATGAGGATGATCACCCAATTCCCAATAACTTACTCCCACTCAGTATCTATAAAACCATACAGATGTGAGAATCAAACCTGGTAAATACATACCCTGGAGCAAGGGCTAATTGGGAAATCAGTTTTCTTTTAATAATACACAGTGAAACTGAAACATATAAATGTTTCGAAGGGGTATCCGGGTATTCCTAGTAATGCCTCTTCCATTATTTCTTTGCCATCTCTCCAAATCCCTTTATATGTCTTTAGCCATTAGCTTCTGTACACCCCTTTAGGCTAAATGGTTTTGTTCCTTCCCTACCGTTCGGCACCAGCCTATGGTTTGGAATAAGACTATCTAATAAGCATAATGGGTGTACTCTTCTAATCCTAGGAGCACTCGCAACCCGAGAGAAGGTAAAGATAAAAGACAACTGAATAAATTTTATTCTTATTTCTCCTGAACCAGAATCCATCACCGAACTGGAACAAGTTCCTTCGAGTTCGTATATAACCATACGATGGAATATCCAATAACTGTGGATCTTCGTAGTAATACGGAGTGTTCTGTAGAAATACAAAGGTGAAGTAGGAGTGGCGATGAAATACTTGGTTTTGTCGTGAATAGCAGTCGCAATTTACTTTGCCCTCTTACTAATCCCTTTATTTGTCTTTACTTAATACCTTATGTACACTTTTTAGGCTAAATGGTTTTCTTCATTCCCTACCGTTCGGCACCTGCCTATGGTTTGGAAGAAGACTATCCAATAAGCGTAATAGGTGTACTGTCCTAATCCAAGGAGCACTCGCAACCTGAGAGAAGGTAAAAGGAAAAGACAACTGAATAATCCTATTCATTTTCTCCAGAACCGGAAACCATCTTCGAATCCGGAACAAGTTCCTTCGAGTTCGTATATAACCATACGATGGTTTTATCCAATAGAAGTGGATGTTCGTAGTAATACGGGGTGTTCTGGAGAAAAGGGTAAAAGTAGGAGTGGCAATGGGGTATGCAATTCAGACAATCCAAAAGCTAGTGTTTTAAGAAGGTTCGGTTAATCTTGGTCACTAAGTCATAGTCAAGGGTCGGGCTATGGTTGCTGCCAAAGAGAGAGTGAAAAGAAACACTCTGCGTGCACTCTAACCTGGATTAGAATGGTCATCACTTTATCCAATCAGGAAACCTCCCACTGTATTCTCAAATTCTCCTCCAAACCTGAAAGAAGAATTAGTCGGGATCACCCGAAGAGTAAACCAACTCATCAGTGGGAATCAGGATCCAACTATCATCGCATGATAACTTGATGGAATCCACTCAAGTCACCACACTCCAGAAGGTATGCGCATGCCTGGCAAGTTTCAGTTTCTTTAGAAACTCCCGATGTGATTTTTACCCCATGCTCTATGACCTTGACGAAGATCAACAAATCATAAGTCACATGTCAAGTTCTACCCGTCATTGTCCAGGTTAATTTGAACCCACCCGTACAAGCCCTTGACGAAGGTCAACAAGGCTATACGACTGTCCCAAACCAACGCATCTATCTATGCAGCAGAAAGGTAACAAGCAACTACCATTCACTATGCCTTGACGAAAGTCAACAAACATAGCATGAATACTAAGTGCTACCCGTCTGAAATGACGGAGGGCTACGAATGTTTTTTGGCGAAAAACCTTTAACGTAATGAACTTGAAATCGTTGAAGGAACCAGATAGCTTTTTATAAAAATATAGTGGCGAAAACCTTTGCTAAAGAGATCACTCCCGGTGAAGCGATCTCGGCTCTTTCCCCGTAGAATGAGGTGCAGGATATTCCAACTGAATACTACGATGCAAAGCAAAAAGTAATATAGTGAAGTTATTACCCTGACGCAAACTTCTGTCTAAGGGATCACTCCCGGTGAAGGGATCTCGGCCCTTGCCTCGTCGACTGAGGTGCTGGATATTCATAACCGAATACCACTGTGCAAAACAAAAGAAAACGTCCTTGCAATAACAGCATTTTGAAAAATGTTCCAACAACATCAGAATAGGTTTGTTTAGCTTGCATTGATCCGAATCAATGCAGTCCCATCAATTGATCACACCAATAAAGAACGAAAATACGATGTACGTATATGCCATCCGCATTCGCCACTGGGTCCCGTCATCACCCGTTAGGTTACTTAACTAACGACAGAGCGGGGACTGGACTAGCGCGGAGGCAAAATATAGTATATATATAGCAATATATAATAATCGCTCAAGGCGTGATAAAATGCAACATCACAGAATTGTAATAAGTATCACAGAACAATACAGATAATCTGGGATCCCCGGGTTTCATAGAGTCGCTACTGAAACCCTACGTTCCCCTGGTCATGTGGATAGCCCGTGCAATGAAAACCTAAACCCCTATGGGTGCGGCAAGTTACCCGCCAAAACCTGAAGAGAGGCAGCCCCCTTCAACAAAGTGAATGGACCACCCAGCAGTTCACGGAATCCGGTAACTTGGGCACCCCTCCTTGGGTCAACCTATACCCCCTACGAGTGCGGCGAATAGCCCGCCAATTCTAGAGTAAAGCCCCCTCCATCTCAAAGCCATGAGATGCGGGCCCGTTTCCCTCTAGAACCCGGCTATCCGTGCACCCCACCGCGGGGTAATCCTAGTACAGAAAGTAAAATATACAACGGGTACATCGACCTCAGCCCGGTCGTACCCCAAAAGAATAATATACAAACAGGCAGTGACGACAGTCCACATGTCGGACGCTCGCCCCGCAATATCAAATATACAAATACAACCAAACTGTACTACCATTGCATCCAGGCTATCCACCACGACAAATCTACAACATCATAGCACAACATAGAACATCAACGTGAATGCCACGTTCGCAAATCCGTCTAAAAGGGCTATAGCAATTAGACAAGATTTACCGATCAAATGACATTCACGGTCGCAGATATAATGTAAATACTGTGAACTAACATGTTTAAAATTTTCGATCGACAAAATTTCCTGAAGTGGGCCCCAAGCATAATACCCAGTACTCAAACAAATCTGGGCTCAAAATAAAATTACCAGAAACCCCTTTTCCAAGTTAGAGACCACCTGAAGAAATTTGGTGAGATGAAGCCTCATAATAGCGGCGGAACCGCGGCCAAAAGGAGGGTAAGGCCGCGGTTCCGCGGCTTTACTGTTGGATCGTGCTACCAAATTTCTACAGTGCTCCTAAAAAACCCTGCCTAATTTTCTGACATACCCAAAAAAAATTTTAGACACAAAATAAATTCGACAAAAACTTGATGACTTGGAATCGCGGTTTCGGAATTTCGTCCGATTGAAGTTCTAAACACGCTAGAGCAAGCTAGTAAAGGTTAATGGCGTGGCTATGATACCATGTAAGTATACGGTTGTGCCCCGGCCGTCTTTCCGAGGCCAAAATACGGAAACAAATTTTTTTCTAAACTAGAAACCGGCGCTATCGTATGCTTAAAACCCGGTTCGAACCATTAACCTACAACTAGCTATCTTGAGAAGGGATAGAAAGGCTATACCGATCGATCCGTGTCCTTCAGTCTTTGGCCACCATCCCAAGCTCCTCGCGGCATCTCCGGTCTCGATCTCCTCGTCGGAAATGACACCACATCATCGATTCCTTTTATGGGCTCCCGCTTCATCCGAAACAACTCGGGCACGAAGTGTGCTAGCCGACGTGTCCAAGGTGATGTAGAGGATGTTTGTGATCACTTTGTCTCTTGCATCCATGAGATGGATGGAGGTTGAAGGTGTTGCCATTGATGGAGATTATGAGCTAGAGAAGAAAGAGGAAGAAGAAGAAGTTTTTCTCTTTCTTTTCTTTTTGTGATGGAATGATCATGAGAGCAAGCATGAGAGAATACAAGAGCTCTCTCACAACCTCATGGCTGCCCTTTCTCTTTCTTCCTCTCATATCAACTCACAAATCAATCTCAAATGTGACACATGCACAATAAAAGAGACCATGAGTCACTAGGTTGCATGTGCCACATTTAATGCATCAAATGATGAATTCTAGCTCATAATTTCCACCATCCAAACATTAATCCAAATGTTTGGTCCAACAAAAAAGATCCTGCAACATCTAAAGTAAACTCGTAACGGATCACAAGGATACCCCTCACCTGTATATACATACCTGCATCCGCATTCCGACTGAATGCAAATGCGACGAGACTAAAGTAATCCAACAAATCTAATACTAGGATCCGGCTTAAACCAAAGCCCACTACTATGATCCGCCCGATCATGATCCGTGCACTACTGCACGTATATGATTGGACCCTGCCATATATCATACGGCTTCTACAACATTTCGCCCGAAACTTGAAAACTGTCTGTGCGGGACTCTAAAGACACGTCAATACTCTGGCTGTGGATTTAGCCACTAGCACGTCAGAGGTATTATCTGTACGTAACGGGCTATCAGGTATTGACCAAAATGTAGGTCGATGAGCGAACTCATCCTGACACCCTACTGAGCCTGTCAGTGACAATATCCGTACAGTCCGGTCCGTTCGTCTATGAGCATCGCATGGCGGGCCTAGGGGGTGGCAAAAGTCAGACCCCCAAAAGCGGTACAAGTCGTGTCGGAGTGTAGCCCAGAACACCCTGAGATACTACTGGAATACCTACCAGTAAATCTCCTGCCTTGGCCAAGGACTTCGTGTAATGGCTCTCCTAGACACAGCGCGATCTCACCCCCAATACCGGGAGAGACGAAACCCCTGCCGATCCGCTCACTGCCTCCATGTGGCTCGGGACTGTACCCAACTAAAACCTATTTGCATGACTCCTTTGAGCCGTGGTAGGGTAGTAATCAAAGTACAGTTGGAACTCACACGAGACAAATGACGATCTCATGTCGATGAACTAACCTGTACACATGTCACTAGGGAACTGCTATCTGACGTTAGGTATAATACCAACTAGCATGTTCCCGGCGAGTCCTGTTCGATGTACTCATAACCCAATGAGCACCTGTATACATCTTAGGTGAACCAACTGACACCAATGGCTTGTGAGACCGGCCACCGCCCCTTGTCTGGGTCTCGACTGTGTACGCTAGTCTACCAATGGAGTATCGATGCCCAGTATCGAAACTCCCACGACTAAGGACCACTTTAAGGATGTGCTTATGGACTACCCAACTCTTACGTATATGATCGTCATCATACTACTGGCAGTCAAGCAAGAATCCTAAGGGCTCTATCAATGTGTAATAGTGACCTGTAAGGTCACCTAAAGCAGTACACGATGATAAAGACAAACCATGGTAGCATACTATTCTTTATCAACGTGTAATAGTGAACTACAATGTCACCTAAAGCATATACACGATGATAAAGACAAACCAGATAGTATACAAACCTATCGAGTAAGATTGTCCTACCGGTATAGGTCCTCCCTCAATCATTGCAATCACGTGCCTGCGATCCAATAATTGACCCTGAGGGCACTATATCCAACAAATAAATGCATCATAATCAGATCGTGCAAATAGAAACACATCACCAATAAAATTATCAGAAAACCGTGTCAATCATCGATACGTAAATCTCAGGTGTTTTCTTGGGCACTGTCCCTTAGATTAGTACTCATCTCAATCTCAACATAATACACCGGTCAGTATTCTCCGGATATCCGTTGTATCCAATACTATTACCGGTATCGTATCACCTCGCTAGCTTACCTTCTTTCCATACAGTATCTTGCCCCTGGATACCAAACCGGATCCACCATGTATCCTCAATCGGCTATCTCCTGCATCGATATCGAATATCACAACCATAAATACAGAAGTCATGGTGGATGTCTAAATCATCATATCAATAAAAAAACCGCGCTTTTGCAAACACAAGCAACTTTTAAAATCATATCGCGGTATCTCGAAATCCATGGAAAACATTAAGTCCATAAGGACAAAATCCATAATCATCTTTCCCACAATTGGCAACAATCATATACGAATATTCATGGTAATTGTATTCATATATCAATATCAATATCATCAAGTGTCATGCATACAAACATGGATAACTAGAACATAAATAAGCATGACAGTTTCTACCGTGACATGGAAATACTAATGATGTGTAGTTCAATATACGTAGCTGGGATTGTACAACATAAAAATCAGTAGTAGATATGCGAGTGTTCTATCAAGTGTATTCATACGAGAATAGCTCTCGATTTCCTATTGGAAATATCAATATCATAATCGTCAACAATGTATCATGCATCATCCTTCAGTTGACAATTAATTATGCAGATATATCAATCGATCACATTCATATAATAACATCGATATAATTAGAATATGGTAATTCTACAGTATAATGGCAGTACCAATGATGTGTTTGTGTAGCATGCGAGTCTGTGATCGTGCAACATGGCAATCATTGGTAATTGTACAGTGTTATATAAAGTGTGTTCATACAAGCGTGGTATCGTTAACTAAATATACGAAGCATCGATAAGCGAATACTATAAGCATAGCGTAACTTAACAAAATAAACGAAATGCGAGTGTATAACAAGTATAATAAACGTAGCGTGAACAAGTATTATATATATATATATATACATATACAAACACGATTATACAGTTTAAAATAGAACGAAATGTTGTTTGGAAAGGAGGAGGCTGTAATATTTTTAATATAGATATTCATTTGATATAAGTAGCATATCCTCGGCATTAGTGTTTATAATTGGAAGCGAATCGTTAGTTTTACAAATAGTATAATCAAGCATCATCATAATATCCCAATTAGGATTAAATATCAAAACTCCATGAGTCAAATAATCATAAGCCGCATTCGGCAATCTATCCTCATCACATAGAGTATGAAATCTCCATCGTACAGTGTTAACAATCATCCAACAATATTAATATGGACATCTAGTTGCGTACGACACATACAATATATATATATATATATATATATAGCTTACGAGTTATGAACTATATACTAACTACATAATCTACAAACTATAGATTAATTTATATAAGTATCCGGGTTACGTATATACACTTTCTATACTAAGTTTTCCGTAGAATTAGTTCAGGGGTGCTATACGCCATCCACCCGATTTTCCCTGTAAATATAAATCTACTCACCGAAGCGCGCTTCGCTCTAATAGAAGCCGATCACCTTCTTGCCCTTCCTCGCCGTTTTGGAAGTCCCCGCAATGGTCTCTATAACTAAAGTAGTCATATATATACAAGGAAACATCACTAAAACCAATACAAACCTAAGCAAATGAAATACGGAGAAAATAATCAAAACTATCAAAAATATTGAATGGCAGATGTCTGCTGCACTCAGGAGCAGATGTCTGGCTAAGGGGTTATTATTACCCATAGAGCAAAACAGACGTCTGAAGAACAAATCTCAAAAAATCATAATCAAAAGCAAACGTCTGGTGACTTGAGCATCAGACGCCTGAAGATCAACAATCAAAGATTCACAGATCATTGATAGACGTCTGAAACCTTGGGGGCCAGACGTCTGAAAAAGGAAAACATGAAAGACATATACGAGACAGACGCCTAAAGCTCAAATGAGTAGACGTCTGAAGCAGGATTTTACTGATACGAATTTTGATAACACTTGAAAATTTCCAAAACTTTTAAAATCCATTCTTTTACACTAAAATACCCTCTACTTCCCCAAATAGGGTGTAATCACCAAGTATACCATACTAATACTAACCACCACTAATGGATCACTTCAAAAACTAATTACAAAGAATTCAACCCATAAAAAATACCATTTTTAATATAGAAACTATATTTTCCCATATCCAAACACTTTAAAATTTCAAGAACTTGGAGAAAAGATGGATCTTTACCTATTGGAGTGGGAAAAAGTGAAGATCCAAGCTCCAGGGATGTCCACTTGAAGATCTTTGAAGTTGTGATGGCCTCACTCGAAGTCTTGATGGGTTTAGTTGCAAAACTTGGTTTCAACAATGAATTTTAATGAAGAAATCTTGCGTTTTGGTAGAGGAGTTTGGTTTGAGAGTTAGGATATTTTGTGATGATGGAAGAGATATTTGTGAGTGATGAGAGAGAATGGGATGGGAATTATGAGAGGATGAGAGAGGGTGTGTGTATGGGTGAGAGGGTATGGGCTCTCTCTCTATCATGTAAGTCCACGTTACCTCTCCCGGTTCTTTCGGGCTTGCGGAAATGGTGAAAAACGATTTTTAAGACTTGGGTAACATGGACTACAAAAACGGATCTTGGCTAAACTACACACTAGCAACCTAATAAGAGATTTATCTACTCGGTTAGGGGTTATACCTCACTTGAACTCCTTCTTCTTGAACTCTTTGTAGTGGTTGGATGGTGCTATTCACGTCGCTTTCTTCCGACAAAGATGGATCCACCTGAGGGTTCAACCTTTGGCTCCTTTCTTGAACTTTGAGAGAACTAAGGTCTTTGGCTTGCTAGACCTTCAACCCTAGAATGAGTAGAGAGTGGTTTAGAGTATTTTATCTCAAGGAGAGGTTTCTCAATACATGAGAATGGATCTCCTTAAACTAGAGGAGGAGGAAGAAGAAGAGAGGAGAGAGAATCAATATGATAGAATGAAATGGTTTTTTACAACCATAACAATATCTAGTGAATTATCAAATTAATAAAATTAATCTAAATGAAAAGTTGATGGAAAGTTTGATAAGACTATTATCATTTCACATTAAATGGTTTTGCTAGAATCAAAGAGCATCTTTGATGTGTAATGATGATAGTCAATGTTTCAACCATGGTCAACAAGTCAACCTTGGTCAATAAGTCAACAAACCCAACCATGACACAATTTCATTTAATCAATATTATTAATTGATATATCACAAATTCATTAGGGTTTGGAAAAAGACGACTGTCAACTGTGCATACACACCCGTTTCGAAACCCTAATGAAATTCCTCTTCCTCCGCCTCAATCAACTGTGCATACACACCCGCATTCTTGTTCCGAGGAACATGAATACTATGAGATAAAACTAACCCCAAAACATATACTAGGATCTGGCTCAAACCAGAGCCCGCTAGTAATATCCGTCCAGACGCCAAACGTGCACAAGTGCGCGGATGAGAACGAACCCTGTCGCAAAACCATGCGACCTCTACTCTGTTTTGCCCAAAGGCGAATAGCCCTCTGTGTGGGACTCTAAAGACTCGACACTACGCTGGCAGTGGGTTTAACCACAGACCGCAAGCGGCACTAGCTGTGCATAACGGTCCCCAGGTAGATGCCGATAAGAAGACGGACGAGGTGAAACCCATCTGAACTCCTACTGAGTCTGAATGTGACAATCTCCATACAGTCCGGTCTGTTCATTTGATACATCGCATGGCGGGCCTAGGGGGCGGTAAACGCCAGTCCCCTAAAAGTGGTACAAGTCGTGTCGGAGTGAAGCCCAGAACACCCTGAGATAACACTGGAAACCTACCAGTATATCTCGCTTGCCCTGGCCAGGGACTACTCGTGTAATGGCTCTCCTAGACACAGCGCGATGTCAACCCCCAATACCGGGAGAGACGAATCCTGTCTAATCGTCACTGCCTCCAAGTGCTTCGGGACTGCACCCAACTACTACCTGTTTGCACGACTCCTTTGAGCCGTGGTAGGGTAGTAATCTAAGTACAGTGGAAACACACTCGAGGCGAAGTGACAGTGTCAAGTCAGCGGACTAAGCTGTACTCATGTTACCTGGGAACTGATAACTGACGATATGTATAGTACCAACCAACAGTTCCCGACGAGTCCTGTCCAGTGTACTCATAACCCAACGAGCACCCGCATACTATCTCCAGTACGACGTACTGATGGCTGTGGGACAGACCACCTCCCACACTGGGATGAGAAGCGCATACGCTAGTCTACTCCGGAGTATCGATGCCCCCTCTCGATAGTCCTGCGACTAGGGACCTGCATAAGGATGTGCTTATAGATTACCCAGCCCCCACTAGTATGACTTGTTAGTTATATGTATGCCCTAGAGCCTATTACTGTACATACGATGTATATTGTAATGGATGCTTGGATATATATAGGGAGGACTTTCTTGCTCGACATGATAGTATGCTATCTGGTTGTACTTTATCTTAACATGTACTCTGATTGTCTCTATATTACATGTTGATAAAGCCCTTAGGATGTGTACTCGACTACTGGGACTATGATGAGATCATACTAGTGGGGCCACGGTAGTCGACGAGTACATCCTATAACTGTTCCTAGTCGAGGGTATATCGAGACAGGGCATCGATGCACCAGAGTAGACTAGCGTATACGCATCTTGACCCATATGATGGGCGATGGATGATCCCATATCCATCGGTGTTTGACATCAAGGATGGTGTACGGGTGCTCAGTGGAGACTGGGTACACTGGACGGACTCGCCGAGAACTCTCAGATGGTATTATACCTCACGTCAGATGGCAGTTCTCCGGTGACACTGGTACAGAGTAGTCTGTTGACCCGAGATCGTCATAGAGTCTTGTGTGATTCCCACTGTGCTTTGATTTCCATCATACCACGTCCAAGAGGGCGTGCAAAAAGGTGGCTTTTGGGTACAGTCCCGAATCACATGGAGGCAATGAGCGATAGGAGGGAATTCGTCTCTCCCGGTATAGGGAGTTGATGTTGTGCTGTGTTCGATTGGCTATAACCGGAAATCCCTGGCCAGGGTTGCTGAGATTTACTGGTAAGTGTTATCAGTAGTTTCTCGAACTGTTATAGACCTCATATCGACACGACTTGTCGAGCTACTGGTGTCTGACGTTTACCACCCCTAGGCGAGATATGCGACATATCAGACGACGAGACCGGACTGTACGGGAGTGTTACTGTTTGGATTCACAGGAGAATGTACAGGCTTGCTTGTTGATCTTCTGAGCGCTCAATACCTGGGTAGCTGTTATGTTTAGCTGACCGCTTGCAGCTTGTGGGTGTTTGATATGATCATCACCTACTGCCGGCGTATTGACGATTCTTTAGAGTCCTACATAGAGGTTTCTTGACTCAGGCAAAACAGAGTAGGAGCACATATGTGATATGTGCGGGACCGAGGATATTACGATATGAGATACCGTATTGTATTCTCGCGATATTTGATATCAGCCGGATCATCGGATCAAGTGTTGATTCGATGAATCGGTACGGATAAATATTAGTTGGTTATATGCGATATAGCCGGATTGTCGGATCAAGTGTTGATTCGATAATTTAATGTATAATAATATATATGATATATTAAATTACATTAACTAATATTAGCTCACTAAAAGATTCTTTTTCTCACTCGGGTAATGCATTGATATATATGCGATATATGTTAAATGTATTATTTTATTTTGTTACGATAAATATTATATATGTGATATATAATATTGTAACATGATATGATAACTAATGCAACATGTTTTGTGGAGTTTAAACATGATTAGGGTTTGGATTAGGGTTAACACTTCTAGTTGATTTTAGAAGCTTTTCTTTTGTCATGATAAAGATATTTGTGTAGATTTTTATCTATGACTCATACTTAACCCAACTCAAACCCTAGCCCCTGGTTAATTATCTACAATGGTTAAGTCAACCATGGTTGCATTATTTATCATATTAATCCTTTCATTATTCATCACAAATGAAAAGGGATCACTATTCTTCTTTTCCTTGAGTTCTTCATGCAAAGCTTTCTTGTTTTGATATTTGTGATGAAAATATGTGAGAAAAAGATAAATAAAGAGAGCAAAAATGCTACTTCATCATCCTCATCTTCCCTTGCCCTTTAGATGAGAGTGTTCACTCAATTTTAGTGAGTGTTAGCTTGTGTTAATGAAACTTCAAAGTAGATCATCTTTGTATCGAAGATCGGAAGCAAGACTGCATCTTTCTCTTCGTAGAACCTCTCGAGAGTCCGGAACCCGATGATCGCAGCGAAGGGACCACAACACGGAGCTTATGAAGTGAAGGACCGGATCTACAAAGGTTGTAATCCCTCTCACTTAGTGTTAAACTGTTTAGCATGCTAGTTTTCGCCTAATCTCTAGTTTAAAGATCCGTATTCGGGTTGTTCGGCACGGCTAAAATTTTAATCGGGCATGGTTGATGCCTCGTAGACCCTTGTGCACGTGCCTTGCAACCCTACAGTGGTATCAGAGACAAGCTAGAGGTTTAGGCGAAGTCTAGACGAAGTTTAAAGTCCGATCGAACGCCGAAACCCCGACACGGAACCCTCTCTGTACATTTTTCAAAAATGTGGTTTTTTCTGAATTAAAAATTCTCAGAAAATTAAGCAGGAAAAACTAAGAATTACTGTGAAGTACGGACCTCTAACTCGAAAATTTGACCACGGAACCGCGGCGAAACCATGGGTTTTGCGGCGGTTCCGCGGGCAAAATTTGGACTTAGTCCCTGAAATTTCATGTAATTATTTTTATGCCCTTTCTTGTTAGTTTTTTCTGGGAATATTTTAATTCCACTCAAGTGTTGATTTTTCAAGGGTTGTATTGGGGAATCGTTGATTCGATCGGATAATTTAACTTTGTTTAGTTTGTCCGGATAATTTTTAGAAACTGTTAAAAAGTTTGAACAGATATCAATAACTCACTTTTTCCCCTGTCGGAAATTTTTTCAAAAGTTGGATTTTTTCTCGAGTTTAAGAATGTTCTAAGTCATGCAAGTAACGCGGTGGACCCTCTAGAAGACAACAAAGCTTAACTCGATTATGTGACCGTCTTGAACTGCCTTTTGAACCTTAGGGTTTGGGGCAGTACGGCGTGCCACATGTGAGGCGTTTGCTTGACCCTTCTACGGCTGGACCATTGGTACTGTGGCATGTGATGGATGTTTTTAAACTGATTTCAAGTGTTGAGATATAATGGGGAAATCTTGGGTGTTTGATTATTCGATCGGAAAGTTTAACATTGTCTATTTATCTGGAATGTGATACAATATTTGGAATCCACAGAAAGTTATGAGATAACTGATTTGAATATTATAAACATAGCAGTTTAGTCTCACGAGATCGGTTGCCACGGAATTTTGATGTGATCAAAAGTCCGTCGCAATCACGTAGCGTACGCGGATACTCGCTGGGTAAACTTAATAGACAGCTACACCCCATAGCCCCGATCAAGTGACTGTAGGAGAACCCCGTCGCCAAAAGCATCCGTACGGGTGCTCGCGGCAGCGGTGTTCCGCCTTAGTGCACTTCGTCGACGGCATTTGGGGGTGCGGCCGTCTACTAAAGTTTGCGACGAGCATTCGATCAGGTTGTCGGGAATCTTGTTGAATTGTCCGACTTGATATTGAAAAGAGTTTTCGATAATGAGACTAAAATGCGGGGTTTATAATTGTTAGGCATGCGATGCCTAAGGAATTCTTTTGGTTAGGCATGTGATGCCTAAGAATGTTGCGGATTCTAACTGTTGTAGTTTTACACTTTCTTTTCTGTGACCGTAAGCGTAGTATATGGTGTATCACCGGCTTCGTTGCTATACATCAACGACAATCGGGATACGCATACTTGCTTACGTTGATGATATGAGATATTATGTGTTGCTGTGATATGTTATATTGGATCGTCGTGTTTGAATAGCCGGGGGTTTTATGTGAGATGAGAGTTTTTTCTTTTTCATTCATGTAAAATTCATTTGTATGTAATATTCTTTTATTGGGGCACTTCCAGGTTGCGGAAGATGTCACCGTTGATGTATATTATTTACTTTTCCGCATTAGGTAGACCCAAGGCGGGGAGCACAAGTAACCGGGTTCTAGGGTCCAGTAGGAGACCATCTCGAGGAGTCGAGACCGGGTCTCCTAACCTTAGAATCGGCAGTGTTGCTTGCCGCTCTCGCAGGGGTCTAGGGATGTGGGTTTGGCTATTCATCGCGACCGTGGAATCCGTGTTTTATACAGGCTCGTACTAAAACACGGACGTCCTAGTATATCCAATATTTCATATATGCTCTTCTGCTGCAATGTTCTGTGATGAGATCATATTACTGCCTGAGACGAATGTTTATACTATATATATGAGATATATGTTATATTGCAGATTTCGTTTCAAAGAGAGATGCTTGCGAAGCATAATTAAAATGGGACTTCATTAATGAGATTAATGAAATAAAAGAAACCTAAGATGTTGTAGAAACTTGTTTAAATTAAAAAATGGTAGCTCTAGTTCTTGCTTTGCATCGCGGTGTTCCTTGTAGAACATCCTGCACCTTATTCGATAAGGAAAGGACCGAGATCTCTTCACCGGGAGTGACTCCTTTAGCAATAACTGGCAGATGCTACAAACTCGGTTTGTCTTTTGATTGCTTCTATAGTTCTTGCTTTGCATAGTGATATTTGTGAAATATCCTGCACCTTATTCGATGAGGAAAGGGCCGACGATCCCTTCACCGGGAGTGACCCCTTTAGCAAAACTAGAAAAGCCTAAAAAACACTCCATTTAAAATTCACTCGATTCTACAACGATATCAAGTTCATTATGCAAAAGGTTTTCTTAAAAACCTGTCGTAGCCCTCTGTCATTTCAGATAAGTACTTCTTAGTATTCGTGCTGCGTTTGTTGACCTTAGCTAAGGCGTAGTGTGCGGTAGCTAATTAGTGCTTATCTGTATAAGCATATGATGCGATTGAGTTAGGGTAGTCGTGCGACTTTGTTGACCTTAGCCAAGGGTCGTGCGGGTGGGTTTAATTCAATCGGGAAATGACGGGTTGAACTTGGCTAGCACTTATGATTTGTTGACCTTAGCCAAGGTCATAAGTTGCCAGGGGCAAAATTATCGGGAATTTCAAGTGTTGAAATTTGCAATGAGATTGCATACCTTCTATGAGATAGTTGGATCCCAATACCCGCTGCGAGTAAGAGTTACTCCTGGGAGAGTTTTACACATTACAATTAGTCGATCAAGTAGGTGTCTAGAAAGGTGTTAACGGGGTTACGCCTCTGGGAAAACGAGGTTTACTTAATTAGGTTCGTGCGAAAGCACGGGGGACCTCCCTCAAAGTACCGACACTGGCCTGGCTGAAAGATTGGCGAACTTGTAGCATGTAATTAATCCCGGCTAGTCTTTCCTTTTAGGGTTTAAAGGAAGATTTGATTAAAACAGTGGGAGACATCCTGATTAGATATATTAGATATCCAATCTAATCTTGCAAGAGCATACGCTGAGTGTTTTCTTCTCTCTCTCTCCAGGTAGCGACCATATCACGCCTTAATTAAGATAATAAAACGGATATATTGACCGAACCCGCTTGTTATACTGAGCTGGGGAACGTTGGTCCCGCTCCAACTTATAATTGTTATAAGACAGAGCAGGAAATTAGGAAATACCAGATTTCCCGTGCCGCCCAAATGAAGAAAGTGCATGTTGATGCACCATCTTCGGGTGTGTTCATTACAGAGAACTGTTTCTCAGTATCCTTTACGTCCTGGGTATGAGATACCGGATCAGGATCCCGCATATGTAATCTGTTACATGGGCTACAGATAGGTAGAGAACTGAGAACGGGTGATAAGTTTCATGAGACAGAAAACGGTACAAGTGTTGCAGCCAAGTCTGTTGGTCACTATCACCCTGTATTATCAGAATACATTGATTCTGAACGAATGTTATTAGATACCGAACCTGATATACAAAATCATATCAGTCTCTTTATTAGTAAAGAAAGGATATAATTTTGTATTGTTGGATAATGTTTTGAACATTTCCTATATCAAGAGTTGATCGGTTCAGGCACGTTATCTAAAAGCATTGTCGTTCTAAATCAAACTACAATTCTTAGTATATAGAACACACATAAGAGGAAGAGTTCAGAAATGAACGAATCCTTCTTGAGGCATTGTAGACTATGTCATATCAATGCGACCCGACTAGCTGAAGTTCCATATAGATGCATATTTAAATTAGTTTGAATTTACATCTTGTGAAACTTGCCGGTCATGTCACAGAGATAAGATGACCACAGCTCTGTTTATTGGAAACAGAGAAAGAGTTAGTGAACTCTTGGGGTTAATACATGCTGATGTATGAAAGTCTCCTGTCTACACATGCCAAGACCGGTTCTTTGTACTTCATTACATTCTCTGATGATCTCTCAAGATTCAGATATATGTTCCTGCTGAAACACAAGTCCGAACCTTTTGAGATATTCACAGAATATAAGTTAGAAGTAGAGAACCAAAATACGGGTATAAGTATTATGTCCTTTGATAAGATCAAGGAGGAGAATACTTGAGCACGGAATTCCTGAACTATTCTAAAGGAGAATGAGATTCTCTCTCAGCATTACTCCTTCGTATACACCACAGCACGTCGGTGTATCGGGGCGGAGCAATCACACCCTATATGATATGGTGTGCTCTATGATGAGTACTGCTGAGTTTCCTATTTCCTTTAGGGAGTTATGCACTTGAGAAGCTGCATACTGATCGCACGCTTTTGGCGTGTCGGATGTTCAAAGTTCTAAAGTATAACCGCGATCAGGACGGTGTCGCCATGCAGCTAGCCGGTTGAGCACGGGTCGATCCACAGGGAGACGGTTGTATTTCCGTTCTTGTCTTAGACGAGTCAATAAAGAATTTGTATGAGTTTGTTCAATCTAACCTATGTGTATTATTTGCAAGTATAAAGTTGTTAGGAAATTATACGAAAGTGTAAGCTAAAGATATCCGTACTCAAAACCTTTGAGCCGAGTCTTGGCCGATTGAAGCTAGAGTAATTGGCAACAACGTGGATTAGGGGATTTAAGCGCGGTATTCGTGGAATCCGGCTTATTTACCCTTGTCCTTCCGTTCTTGTCTCTTGCTTTCGCCTCCGGCCAAACCGAACGCAACCGGTCGCGGTTAGGAATCACCGTTACCTTGTTAGGGTAGGGTGTCTAACGGAGCGCTTGCGTATCGTTTGGGCGGAGTTCAATGGAAAATACGGGAAAAGGAAATGAGCAAAGAAACGTTAACTTATAATATCGTATTTCTTCTTAACAATAATAATTACAACCATTCACAAAACAAACCAAAAAGAGCAAATGAAAAGAACAAAGAAAAGAAAAGATTACAAGCAAGTAATTAAAGTGCATGGTAATAAATTGCAAGTAATTAAAGACAAGAATGAAAAATGCAAGAAAGTAATTACAAGAACCATAGAACTCAAAACAAGTATGGGATCAATAGCCAACCCTTAAACTTGCAAGCTCAATCAAGAGGTTGCAAGATCTAGAGAAGGGTAAAGAACTCATGTGAAATGAAGCACTAAAGAGAGAACAAAATGATACAACCCCTTGAGACCAATGACCAAAGCTTAAACTTGCAAGCTCACTTAAGAGGTTGCAAGATCAAGTTAAGGTAGAGAGCTCAAGGGGGAAGCTAAGCAAAAAGAGTGATACAAAAACCCTCATCTTTATTCACATCCACTCAATGCTCTCACTACATTTCCATGGAGGAAGAATGAAGAAGAAGAAGAAGAAGAAGAAGAACTAAAACTACACTAAAGTGGCTAAAAGAATGGACACCTTGGTTTGGCTTAGTTCTGGGGTATTTATAGGAGGAGAAATAGAAACCTAGGGCAAGAATCTGGTATAATATGAAAGTACCAAACTACCCCTAGAAAATGACAGAGAGAGGAGACTAGATGGCCGCGGAACCGCGGCCTAGACCCTCTATTGGCCGCGGTTCCGCGGCCACTTGGTGGAGTTGGGTGATCGTATTTTGTGTGATTGCCTGTTATTCTGTCCTGTGTTGTTCTACATATACCAAACTGCAATTTGCTTCCACAGTTGCTTCAGATCTGCACAGTCCAATCATAGCTTAACTTTTGATTGATTTGACCTTTCTCCCTCAAGCTCCGCGCACCCATTGATTCTTGTGCTGCCCCCCTCGTGCTCTGTGCTTGTCCGAGACACGAATGACCACTGTCATATGTCTTGTCTCTGGCACTGGACGGATACGGATGACCGGAAGCCGGCTTTTATCTGCTGTCAACAGATGTTTTGTATTTTGGCGCAGCATTGGAGATTTTGTATCAATTGCGTTATTTTGGACTAGAAAACTGTGGCCTGTAAATATGTAGCAAACATGGATTAAAAACACCTACCTATAAACAACCGAGCATAAAAATGGGCGGTATAAAATGCAGTATTCTGTTATGAACAAATACCCCCAAACTTAACTTTTGCTCGTCCCGAGCAAAACCAATTATTCACAAAAATAAAATCCTAACCGCACTTTCGCAGGGAACGCGATTGCACTGAGCATGTGCAACAAGCCGTTAAACCTCTAGGTGTCCCTAGTAGGAGGAGTGTTGTCTCCTGAGGGTTTTCAGCGGATACTACCCTCAAAATCCTGTCAAGCTAGTGTCATAAGTTAACATTGATTCTACTCCTACAGTTCAGTATTTACGTTAGAAATTCTATCATCCTAAGTTAGAAATATCCAACCCTTATTTTTCACACCTCCTATCTATTTAACCTTAGGTCCTATACATTCCAAAAAAGTTTAGAAAGATGTTGGTTCTCCTGAGTTTTCCTTCTACAGTGCGGCCTCAAATCAGGGATTTTTATCAACTTTACAGAAAACACAAGTCTTATTCTTTATTTCTATCTTTTATTCAAACATCGATTGTATACCCCTATGTGTGTGTATATTTGCACCCCTACACTCAAGAATTCAATTCAAGTTATAATACCCTTGCCCTAATACCTAATACTACTTCTTTTCATTAAGGATGGACGGATTTGCTCACACACCTTTCATGCGACTATTAATGCTTCTTGAGGCACTAACGGCCGATTACTGAATGTGTGAACATTAAAGCGTAAATAGTAGTTTTCAGGTCTTGACTTTATTCTATTTTTTTCTTTTTCTTTTTCTTTTTTCTTTTTTCAAGACCGGATATATTTTTCAATATGCTCTTTTGGTATTTAGCTTTCAATACCGTTTTTTCTTTCATACTAGGCTTTCAGGCAAGAGTATTTCTAGGTATCCTCTACTATCCTAAGTTTCAAGGTGCGCGTATGTGCAGTTTGTAGGGTATATACTTTCTAAATTTGAACTCTAGAAAAGAAACTATTTTTCAGACTTATCCTTCAGTAGAGAATCAATACTTTCCCTTCATCTTGACTTAACTAAAGAACTGAACTCAAGATTACCTATTTCTCAAAAAAAACTGTAAGGACATATACTTACCAAGTTTAAACAGAATGAGGGTTATTTTTAAGGTTTTCAAATCCTAAGCCTAGAATTTAGTTATTTCTATCATATCAACTAAACTTTCGGAATAAAAATCTAAGTTACCCTATTAGCTAACTTGACGACAAAGTTTTTATATTTTTTGGAAATTTTTTCGATTTTTATAGGTTTTTAAATAAGGTATGCAAATGCAAAATATACAAATGAATGCGAAGGAAGAAAGCTTACCGAGCACACCCCCAAACTTAAACTTGACAGTGCCCTCACTGTCAGGCTATACCAAGAGGGTCAAAATTGCCGGCGCTCCCTAAAAACAAATTATATACAACAAAGAAAACAAAAAATATATACAAAAAAGGAGTCCCCCCCAAACTTAAGTGAAACAGTGTTTCCACTGTTAAGTGATGAAGTTCAGGATTAGGGGGGAAAGAGCAGTGTCAAGCTATACAAGGCCTTACACAGGCCAAAAGTTAACACTAACCATTCAAAGATCTTATCGTGATAAAGCAGTGGCTGGTGAAAGAAGGCGTAGAGAAAAGAGATGGAGAATACGCGAGACCACATGCGGAGAGAAGCGGGATACGGTCTCGGTATATGAGAGGAAGAAGAATGGCGGAAGGGAAAAAGAAGTGGAATACGAACTTGAGGGTGAATATGGAGTGAATAGATTAGCACAATTTGGGATGACCGATGTGTGAAAAGCGATTGTGCTAATATATTAACCCGTCGAGAAATGGGATCAAATCCCTCAAGATTCGTGAGAAACCATGGGTACGCCGAACTAGGTAAACCAGACACAGGAAGTGAAAATGATACGGGTTCTTGCACGGTCGGAATGATGGAAAGGATGGAGGGAAGTGGTTGAGGAAGGGTATCGGTTAAGGGTTCTGGAGGGTGTGCACAGTCAGTGAAAGAAATAGGATGAATTGGAAAATCCAACTCATCATCTAGAACTGTTTCATCCTAAAAAATATCCTCAAAATTCTCCTCAAAGTTAAGCTCATCCATGCATATTTCATCAAAGTCCAGACGCATATGGGTTTCGGGAAAAACATTTAATGACTCGGGATGATGAATTGGAGAGAAAAACTCAGTCAAATCTACGGGTTCATCATCCAAAATAGTCCCAGCGTCAATATCCTTAATCAAGTGAAAGTCAATTTTCTCAGACACCTCATCAAAAGCATGGATTTCAATCAATTTTGGTTCTAAGATGGATGTGTATAGGTCAAAAGGTTTGGGATTGGTTTCACTTGGCAAGGTCCCTTCACAATCTGGCAAATCAAACACTACAAAGTCGCACAACTCATTAATCATTCTATCTTCAATTGGTGAATCGTTGGGAACACTAGATAGATATTCAAAACTGGAGTTGTGGGATTCAAGTTGAAACGGGTAGGCTTGATTCGGAAGGGGGTACATCTCACTCTCTCCACTCAAATTCTCAGCCTGTCCTGCCGCCTCATCATACATTGGAAAATTAGGAGCTAGTTGGAAACTAGCTACCGAGTCAGTAGGTTGTATGAGAGCGGCCATGGACGCATTCAAATCCATCATCTGTTGGCTTGACGCTACCCTAAAGTCTTCCAATGACTGTTCCAGACTAGACATGGGTTGTGAAGGGGATTCAGTAAAAGATTCAAAGTTGTTTGGATACTGAAAACTCCCAAAAGGCTGTTCTGAAGCAATGTCTAGGGAAGGTGCAAAAGTAGGGTAGGATTGGTAGGAATTGAATGGCTGGACAGGAGCAGGATCAACATTTGGATAAGAAGGTGAATGGAATTGTTGATCCCAAGAATTTTAAGTGGTGAAAGGAGTGAAAGATCGGCTACGGGATTGTTCAATACGTTCAGCGATGGACAAAGGACGACTTGCAAAAGGGGTATCAACATAAGCGGGTGCGGGAGGTTGAAAAGGTTGATACAAAGTGGAATGAGGAGTGCAAGTGTTTGTCCTAGACGCTGCTATGCGATCTTTCAATGAAACTTTGGGCATGGAGGGGTCGTTTGATGTTTGGCCAAAGCAAGAACCGTAAGAAGTAATGTCTAGTTGTGGGTACCAAAGTTCGGCAAGAGTTTTTCGAGGTGGGGTACCCATGATATGAAGAGAGAGAAAGAAAGGTAGAGAAAAGGAGGGGAAAAAGAATGTTATATATATATATATATTTTAAAGTTTATATATTAACAGAAGAATGAAATATACACACAAAAAGAATATCGACAAAAACAATCACGACACAAAAATACCACACACCTAATCGTTCTAGGGTACACCTAGGTCAACTAGACCTGCTCCAGAACTTGATTGTCGAAGTAAAACTGTGTCGAGAAACGGGCTCAAGATACACTGATCACGAGGCCAGGTAAGTGCAGAGATAAGGGGAGGTTTTCCAACGCTTTCGCGAAGTTCCTTAATTAAATAACCCTTTCTCTTTTGGCGGTTTCGCCGTTAACACTTTCCTAGACACCCCGTAAACAATATACCGTTAAGCGAGATTCTAAACACAGTTAACTTCTCCTAGTGAGCGCGAAGTCCTTAAGGCTTAAAGTCTAATTTCTTTTAAAATTTGTGCGGGTAAACGTTATGCTCAAGTTCGTGATTTGTGGGCCACGGAAAAGGTGATGAAATCCTTTACCGTATGTTGTGGGGTTCGCTTGCCCTTAAGTCCGTATTAATGTATGCAATGCGCAATTCAATAAAAATTCTATAAAGAATCAAACAATCGTTTTTTTTATTTTAAGCACGGCACTGCAAAAAATACGGGTTAGTCAATTTTTAGCGTTTGCTAGCGAACTTGCAAAGAATCCTGCAAAGAATAGTATATTGGATGCGTCGGATTTGAGAAGAAGGTGTCAGTAAAGTACGTACCGTTAAGTTCTTGGGTTAGGAAACCCCCGTTGAATCAAATCCGGTAAGCTTGGAAAGTTCTCTTGCGCGGGTCAAACTACCCGGATCTTTGGCACTATACTTCGTAATCACCTTAACTTTGAACATACACTTTGCTCCCACAATCGCAGTTTGCAAATCCGCAAAAATCTGCACTCTTGCCCACAAAAATGATCAAAAATAACAAAAAGATTTTTTTTTAAATATATACAAAAAGAATATTAACCCGAATAACAAGTAAGAAAATACGCTACCGTCTTCCCGGCAACGGCGCCATTTGATCGCACGCTTTTGGCGTGTCGGATGTTCAAAGTTCTAAAGTATAACCGCGATCAGGACGGTGTCGCTATGCAGCTAGCCGGTTGAGCACGGGTCGATCCACAGGGAGACGGTTGTATTTCCATTCTTGTCTTAGATGAGTCAATAAAGAATTTGTATGAGTTTGTTCAATCTAACCTATGTGTATTATTTGCAAGTATAAAGTTGTTAAGAAATTATACGAAAGTGTAAGCTAAAGATATCCGTACTCAAAACCTTTGAGCCGAGTCTTGACCGATTGAAGCTAGAGCAATTGGCAACAACGTGGATTAGGGGATTTAAGCGCGGTATTCGTGGAATCTGGCTTATTTACCCTTGTCCTTCCGTTCTTGTCTCTTGCTTTCGCCTCCGGCCAAACCGAACGCAACCGGTCGCGGTTAGGAATCACCGTTACCTTGTTAGGGTAGGGTGCCTAACGGAGCGCTTACGTATCGTTTGGGCGGAGTTCAATGGAAAATACGGGAAAAGGAAATGAGCAAAGAAACGTTAACTTATAATATCGTATTTCTTCTTAACAATAATAATTACAACCATTCACAAAACAAACCAAAAAGAGCAAAAGAAAAGAACAAAGAAAAGAAAAGATTACAAGCAAGTAATTAAAGTGCATGGTAATAAATTGCAAGTAATTAAAGACAAGAATGAAAAATGCAAGAAAGCAATTACAAGAACCATAGAACTCAAAACAAGTATGGGATCAATAGCCAACCCTTAAACTTGCAAGCTCAATCAAGAGGTTGCAAGATCAAGAGAAGGGTAAAGAACTCATGTGAAATGAAGCACTAAAGAGAGAACAAAATGATACAACCCCTTGAGACCAATGACCAAAGCTTAAACTTGCAAGCTCACTTAAGAGGTTGCAAGATCAAATTAAGGTAGAGAGCTCAAGGGGGAAGCTAAGCAAAAAGAGTGATACAAAAACCCTCATCTTTATTCACATCCACTCAATGCTCTCACTATATTTCCATGGAGGAAGAATGAAGAAGAAGGAGAAGAACTAAAACTACACTAAAGTGGCTAAAAGAATGGACACCTTGGTTTGGCTTAGTTCTGGGGTATTTATAGGAGGAGAAATAGAAACCTAGGGCAAGAATCTGGCATAATATGAAAGTACCAAACTACCCCCAGAAAATGACAGAGAGAGGAGACTAGATGGCCGCGGAACCGCGGCCTAGACACCCTATTGGCCGCGGTTCCGCGGCCACTTGGTGGAGTTGGGTGATCGTATTTTGTGTGATTTCCTGTTATTCTGTCCTGTGTTGTTCTACATATACCAAACTGCAATTTGCTTCCACAGTTGCTTCAGATCTGCACAGTCCAATCATAGCTTAACTTTTGATTGATTTGACCTTTCTCCTTCAAGCTCCGCGCACCCATTGATTCTTGTGCTGCCCCCCTCGTGCTCTGTGCTTTTCCGAGACACGAATGACCACTGTCATATATCTTGTCTCTGGCACTGGACGGATACGGATGACCGGAAGCCGGCTTTTATCTGCTGTCAACAGATGTTTTGTATTTTGGCGTAGCATTGGAGATTTTGTATCAATTGCGTTATTTTGGACTAGAAAACTGTGGCCTGTAAATATGTAGCAAACATGGATTAAAAGCACCTACCTATAAACAACCGAGCGTAAGAATGGGCGGTATAAAATGCAGTATTCTGTTATGAACACATACCTATTGAATAGGGTTCAAATCAAATCAGTTGCCTACCACTTCATATGTGATATGGAAAGGGAAGATCCCATATCTTAAGTTTGTTAAGATTTGGGGTTGTTCGGCCTATGTCTAAAAGCAAAATCCGGACAAGCTCGAGGCAAGGTCTGTTATGTAGAACTGGAAATGTTCTAGCTATACAAACTGCAGCTGATGATTTGGTAGAACTAAAGGATTCAATAGTTTCCAACGAACCTCAGCCTCTTCGCCGATCTAGTAGGGTTCCTCACCCACCTGAGAGATACTTCGGTTTCTCTATGACAGTGGGAGCGAGGATTGCATCATGAGATGATGACCCAACTTGTTTCGAGCTGGCCATCAGGAGTGGGACTCTGTAAGAATGGCTGGATGCTTATCGATCTGAGATGGAATTCTTATACACCAACAAAGTATGGACTTTGGTTGCTTTATCTGAAGGGTTAAATCCCCATCAGGAGTGAGTATATCTTGAGAAGATTACTTGGTGTACATGGAAAAGTTGAGACTTTCAAAGCTATGCTTAAGTCCATCCAGATGCTACTTGCCACGGCTACATACCATGACTACGATATCTGGTGGTTGGGTGTCATGACAGCTTTTCTAAATGATATTTTAGAAAATAGCGTCTATAAGTACACAGCCAGAGGGCTTCGTAGACAGTGGGAGCAGCGGAAACGTGTGCAAGATGTTTTATGTGATAAAACAGGCATCGCGGAGTTGGAACATCTGTTTTGATGTGGTAGTCAAAGAGTTTGACTTCATCAAAATGGTAGATGAACCTTGTATATACAAAAAGGTAGTAGAGAGTATGGTGGTGATCCTCGTAGAGTACGTGGATGACATACTCTTGATAGGGAAGGAGTTTCCTATGCTACGCTCGGTCAATCTCCGCTTATCACAAGGATTCTCCATATAAGATCAAAGTGATACCTCCTAAATCCTGGGTTTTTGGATCTATGAGATAGATCTAATTGGATGTTAGGATACTCACTAGTTGTAGTGAGATGGTATCACTCGATCCTGGGGAGAATCACTGGAAAGGTTCCAGGGTGATAAGAACGACTGAATGTCAGTCGCAGGCATTGTCTATACCCTCAGTGGAGGGACGGTATGTTGGAAGAGTTCCAAGCTAGATACCGTGACTTACTAGATGATTAGAGGCAAGATACATCGTTACCAAGGATGCTACCAAAGAGGCAGTCTGGATATATAAGTTCATAAGATGAACTTCGTTCCTACCATTGTGTGACAATGGAGTTGTGGCTTTAGCCAAGGAACTACCGTCCCATCAGAAATCCAGATATAATTCTTAGGAAGTATCACATGATCATGGAGATGGTTGATCTCTAGGGAGATCGAGGTTAGGAGAGTAGACACAGAGGACAACAGCGCGGATCCACTCACAAAGGCCTTTTTCCCAGTAGAGATTTTATGGGATGGTTGAGTATGAGATACTTCAACCGCAGCTAATTGTTGGGTATGTGATGCCACAACAGATGGCCCTAGTGCAAGTGGGAGATTGTTAGTTATATGTATGCCCTAGAGGCCATTACTGTACATACGATGTATATTGTAATGGATGCTTGGATATATATAGGGAGGACTTTCTTGCTCGACATGATAGTATGCTATCTGGTTGTACTTTATCTTAACATGTACTCTGATTGTCTCTATATTACATGTTGATAAAGCCCTTAGGATGTGTACTCGACTACTGGGACTATGATGAGATCATACTAGTGGGGCCACGGTAGTCGACGAGTACATCCTATAACTGTTCCTAGTCGAGGGTATATCGAGACATGGCATCGATGCACCATAGTAGACTAGCGTATACGCATCTTGACCCATATGATGGGCGATGGATGATCCCATATCCATCGGTGTTTGACATCAAGGATGGTGTACGGGTGCTCAGTAGAGACTGGGTACACTGGACGGACTCGCCGAGAACTCCAAGATGGTATTATACCTCACGTCAGATGGCAGTTCTCCGGTGACACTGGTACAGAGTAGTCTGTTGACCCGAGATCGTCATAGAGTCTTGTGTGATTCCCACTGTGCTTTGATTTCCATCATACCACGTCCAAGAGGGCGTGCAAAAAGGTGGCTTTTGGGTACAGTCCCGAATCATATGGAGCCAATGAGCGATAGGAGGGGATTCGTCTCTCCCGGTATAGGGAGTTGATGTTGTGCTGTGTTCGATTGGCTATAACCGGAAATCCCTGGCCAGGGTTGCTGAGATTTACTGGTAAGTGTTATCAGTAGTTTCTCGAACTATTATAGACCTCATATCGACACGACTTATCGAGCTACTGGGTCTGACGTTTACCACCCCTAGACGAGATATGCGACATATCAGACGACGAGACCAGACTGTACGGGAGTGTTACTATTTGGATTCACAGGAGAATGTGCAGGCTTTCTTGTTGATCTTCTGAGCGCTCAATACCTGGGTAGCTGTTACATTTAGCTGACCGCTTGCAGCTTGTGGGTGTTTGATATGATCATCACCTACTGCCGGCGTATTGACGATTCTTTAGAGTCCTACACAGGGGTTTCTTGACTCAGGCAAAACGGAGTAGGAGCACATATGTGATATGTGCGGGACCGAGGATATTACGATATGAGATACCGTATTGTATTCTCGCGATATTTGATATCAGCCGGATCATCGGATCAAGTGTTGATTCGATGAATCGGTACGGATAAATATTAGTCGGTTATATGCGATATAGCCGGATTGTCGGATCAAGTGTTGATTCGATAATTTAATGTATAATAATATATATGATATATTAAATTACATTAACTAATATTAGCTCACTAAAAGATTCTTTTTCTCACCCGGGTAATGCATTGATATATATGCGATATATGTTAAATGTATTATTTTATTTTGTTACGATAAATATTATATATGTGATATTTAATATTGTAACATGATATGATAACTAATGCAACATGTTTTGTGGAGTTTAAACTTGATTAGGGTTTGGATTAGGGTTAACACTTCTAGTTGATTCTAGAAGCTTTTCTTTTGTCATGATAAAGATATTTGTGTAGATTTTTATCTATGACTCATACTTAACCCAACCCAAACCCTAGCCCTTGGTTAATTCTCTACAATGGTTAAGTCAACCATGGTTGCATTATTTATCATATTAATTCTTTCATTATTTATCACAAATGAAAAGGGATCACTATTCTTCTTTTTCCTTGAGTTCTTCATGCAAAGCTTTCTTGTTTTGATATTTGTGATGAAAGTATGTGAGAAAAAGATAAATAAAGAGAGCAAAAATGCTACTTCATCATCCTCATCTTCCCTTGCCCTTTAGATGAGAGTGTTCACTCAATTTTAGTGAGTGTTAGCTTGTGTTAATGAAACTTCAAAGTAGATCATCTTTGTATCGAAGATCGGAAGCAAGACTGCATCTTTCTCTTCGTGGAACCTCTCGAGAGTCCGAAACCCGATGATCGCAGTGAAGGGACCACAACACAGAGCTTATGAAGTGAAGGACCGGATCTACAAAGGTTGTAATCTCTCTCACTTAGTGTTAAACTGTTTAGCATGTTAGTTTTCGCCTAATCTCTAGTTTAAAGAACCGTATTCGGGTTGTTCGGCACGGCTAAAATTTTAATCGGGCATGGTTGATTTTTCGTAGACCCTTGTGTGCGTGCCTAGCAACCCTACATGACTGCCATCACAACGCTGGTAATCAAGCAAAGATCCTAAGGGCTCCACTAATGTGTATAAGTGATATACTAAAATAAACACATGTACACATTGAAGCAGAAACAAACCAAGTAGCATACTACTATATTGAGCAAGATTGTCTATACAACTGTGAATATCCCAAGCTTCCATTATGTAATATACAGACTAGTATGATACAATAATGGCCTCTAGGGCATATACACTAACAATCTCCCACTTGCACTAAGGCCATGTACTGGCGTATCGAAGACCTATCATCTCGATCAGCCGCTCGAACTGAGTCTGGGGTAAGTCCTTTGTGAATGGATCTGCAGTGTTATCTTCTGAAGCAACCCTCCGAACCTCGATCTCCTTGCGATCCACGATCTCCCTGATCAGGTGATACCGTCTCAAGATGTGTCTGGATTTCTGATGGGACCTGGGTTCCTTTGCTAAAGCTATAGCCCCGTTGTTGTCGCAATACAGAGGTATTGGGTCAACAATGGACGGAACCACCTGAAATTCTTTCAAGAACTTCCTTATCCAGACGGCTTCTTTGCGGCATCAGATGCAGCGATATATTCTGCTTCCATAGTCGAGTCAGCAACGGTTTCCTGTTTGGAACTCTTCCAATACACCGCCCCTCCGTTGAGGGTAAAGTCAAAGCCCGACATGGACTTGGAATCATCCTTGTCACTCTGGAAGCTGGAGTCAGCAAAGGCCTCAATCTGGAGGTCTTTTCCGCCATACACTAAGAACACCTCCTTAGTCCTTCTTAGGTACTTGAGAATGTTCTTTACCGCTATCCAGTGTTTCTCCCCAGGGTTTGACTGATACCTGCTTACCACACTCAGTGCATAAGCCACATCTGGTCTGGTACACAACATCGCATACATTATAGAGCCTACCGCAGAAGCGTAGGGTATAATAGACATGCGATCCCTTTCCAAATCTGTCTTGGGAGACATCTCTTTGGAGAGGGTGATCCCGTGACAAGCCGGTAGATTACCGCGCTTGGAATCTTCCATACTGAATTTTTTCAGTATGGTGTCGATGTACCTGGACTATGAAAGTCCCAGTATCCTCTTGGATCTGTCACGATAGATCCGGATCCCCAGAATGTATGAGGCATCACCCAGGTCTTTCATGGAGAACCTGTGTGATAAGAACCCCTTGACAGATTGTAGCATAGGAATGTCATTTCCTATTAAGAGAATGTCATCCACGTATAAAACGAGGAATACTACAGTTCTCGCTACAAATCTACTATAGATGCATGGTTCATCTGGATTTTTGATAAAGCCAAATTCCTTGACCGTCTCATCAAAACAGATGTTCCAACTCCGCGATGCCTGCTTTAGTCCATAGATGGAATTAAGCAACTTGCACACCTTTCCGCTGCTCCCACTCTAAATGAAACCCTCTGGCTAGTCCATATAGACATACTCCTCTAAATTTCCATTTAGAAAAGCGGTCTTTACGCCCATTTGCCAAATCTCATAATCGTGGAAGGCGGCAATGGCAAGAAGGATCCGAATGGATTTCAGTATAGCTACTGGAGAAAAGGTCTCGTCATAGTCCAAACCAGGTCTTTGACGAAAACCCTTTGCAACTAGTCTAGCTTTATAGGTCTCAACCTGTCCATCTACACCAATCTTCCTTTTGAAGATCCACTTGCATCCTACAGGTTTCACCCCATTTGGAGCAACGTCCAACGTCCATACTTTGTTGGTGTACATGGACTCCATTTCGGTCCGCATTGCATCCAGCCATTTTACCGAGTCAACGCTCTGAATGGCTTGCTGGAAGCTAGTCGGCTCATCATAATCAATGATGCAATCCTCTCTATCCCCGTCTATGAGAAAACCGTAGTATCTCTCGGGCGGATGAGACTGCCTACTACTCCTGCGGAGCGGCGTAGGAATGCCATTTTCTTTTGAACTCTCTGGTTCCACTAAGCTTTCGGTAATAGTCCGTGGTTCTGGAATTTCTTCCAGTTCTATTGTACTCCCACTTATCTGATTTTCCAAAAATTCAGTTTCCAAGAAGTGGGCATGACGAGAAACATAGATCTTTTGTTCCTCTTCGCAATAGAAAAAATATCCCTTGGAGTTCTTTGGATATCCCACAAACTTGCACTGTACTGAGCGTGCCTCGAGCTTGTCCGCATGCTGCTTTTTGACAAAAGCTGGACATCCCCATGTCTTAATGTGATTAAGATAGGGTCTCTTCCCACACCACATCTGATATGGTGTAGTAGGCACAGTCTTAGTTGGAACTCGGTTCAAAAGGTATGCAGCTGATTCTAGTGCATATCCCCAGAATGATCGCGGTAACTCAGCGTTACTCATCATGGAACATACCATATCCAATAGCGTTCGGTTCCGTCTCGCCGATACACCGTTATGTTGCGGAGTGTATGGAGGAGTAAGCTGAGAGAGAATTCCATTCTCTTTTAAATAGTCCAGGAACTCGGCACTCAAGTATTCACCACCTCGATCCGATCTTAGAATCTTGATACTTTTGCCGGTTTGTTTTTCTACTTCATTCTTATATTCCTGGAATTTTCTAAAGGTTTCGGACTTATGTTTCATTAAGAAGACATAACCGTACCTTGAAAAGTCATTCGTAAAAGTAATGAAGTAAGAATAACCGCTTTGTGCATGTGTAGACATTGGACCGCACACGTCGATGTGTACGAGTCCCAAGAGCTCGCTCGCTCTTACTCCGTGTCCAGTGAACGGAATCTTTGTTATCTTTCCTTTGAGACAGGATTGACAAGTGGCATATGATTGATATTCAAACGGATTCAAATATCCTTCTATATGTAACTTCGTCAACCTTCTCTCATTGATGTGACCTAGTCTATAATGCCATAAGAAAGTCTGATTTATTTCCGGAGACATTCTTTTGTGTGTATTCTGGACATTGAAAATCTGTGGTTGGTTTAATACGTATATTCCATTGCTTAATGTACCTGACCCAATCATAACTTGATTAAGGTGAATGTTTACAACATTACTTACAAACGCAAATTCATAACCTTCTTTAGAAGTCAAAGATACAGAAATGATATTACAAGTTGCGTTGGGTGCAAAATAGCAATTACGCAAAACCAAAACGTGTCCATCTGACAACCCCAGGTGATAGTCCCCCACGGCCTTAGCATCCATGCTAGCCCCGTTTGCAACTTTGAGGGTCATGTCACCTGCCTTCAAAACCCTACGATTTCTCAACGCCTGCAAAGAATTACAGATATGAGATCCTGATCCGGTATCCAATACCCAGGAAGTAGAGTTTATAGATAGATAGTTTGCAATAACATACACACCTGAAGCTGAAGCCGCAACATGCTTCAGTTTCTGTGTTCTGGCTTTCCAAGCCCTGCAATCTTTCTTCCAGTGTCCACTCTTGTGACAGTAAAAGCATTCTTCTTTATCCACAAGTTTTTCCGCTACCTTTGTTGCTTTCGCCTTTCCCTTCGTATCCACTTTACTAACACCGCCCCTTGGTTTGGCGGGGGATTTCTTCTTCTTTCCCTTGACTTTCGCCCTGGACTTAGAAGAGGAAGATCCTCCTACAAATAAAGTGGATGTTTCCCTACCTTTCTGTAGGGTGCCCTCTGCACTCCTCAGCATGTTGAGGAGTTCTGAAAGTTCAACTTCTTTTTATTGTAAGTTGAAATTCAGGATGAACTGGGCGTAAGTGGAAGGAAGGGACTGAAGAATCAAGTCCGTATAGAGCTCATTCTCCAACGTGGTCCCAAGGTCCGCGAGCTCCTCAATGAAGCCAATCATCTTAAGCACGTGTTCCGCTACCGATGATTCGACGGCCAATCTTGCCGAAAACAACTTCTTCGACACTTCGTATCTTGCGATACGAGATTGCTCTTCATACAGTTCTTTTGTATGGAGAAATATGGATTCGAGGTCCATATTCTCATGCCTCCTCTGATGTTCGTTGTCCATAGAGGCAAGCACAAGGCATTTGGCCTTCGTGCTATCTATCTCCCAAGTCTTACGGATTTCCTTATCCGCGACGCTGGAGGTGGGACCTAGGACGGGGGGAGCTTTGGTGGTAAGGAGATACCCCAACTTGTCGTAAGTGATTGCCATCTTGACATTCCTGAGCCAATCTTTGTAGTTTGGCCCTGTCAGTATGTTTTTATCTAGTAGTAACTTAAGTCCAGTCATGATGAATGGTCGCTGCAATTAGGAGAGAGAGAAGAAACACTTTAGCACGATGCTCTTGCAAGTTTAGAGTGGTTTTTAATTTTTCTAAACAGGATGGCTCCCACTGTCTCTCGAATCCCTCCTCAAACCAAAAAGGAAGAATTAGTCGGGATCAATTTCACCGCACAATACTTGCTTAACCGTTCGGCCAGGCTGGTGTCGGTACTTCGAGAGAGGTTTTCCAACGCTTTCGCGAAGTTCCTTAATTTAAGAACCTCTTTTCCCTGGGGGCGTAGCCCCGTTAACACCTTTCTAGACACCTACTAGGTTTATAGCATTGATCGTTTAGTGAGAAATTTCCCGAGGAGTAGCATATACTCACAGTAGGATCGGGATCCAAATATTATTGCGTGGCAAAACTTAAGGAATCCTACCAGAATCATCACACTCCAAATGGTATGCAGCGCTAGCAAGTTTCAGTTCTTTTGAAACTCCCGATGTGGATTTTTGCGCCATGCTCTTATGACCTTGACTTTGGCCAACAAATCATAAGTCACATGTCAAGTTCTACCCGTCATTCTCCAGGTTAATTTGAACCCACCCGCACCTACCCTTGACTTTGGCCAACAAGGCAGTACGACTGTCCCAAACCAACACATCTATCTATGCTGCACATGAATGCCCAATAGCTACCAATCACTATGCCTTGACTTTGGCCAACAAACATAGCTTAAATACTATTGACCATCCATGTGAAACGACGGAGGGCTACGAATGGTTTTGGCGAAACCGTGAACGTAGTGAACTTGATATAATCGATGGAATGGGATAACTTTTAAAAGGAGTGGTTTAAGCTCCGCGTTTAAAAGTTATTTTGAAAAGAAACCGAGTGGTTTTGAAAGTGTTCCAACGACTTTTACTTGGTTTATTTTTCTTGCATTAGTTATTTTAATGCGTCCCATCATTTAATCCTACCATTGCAGAAAACAACCAAAATATGACGTATGATTATGCCATTCGCATTCGCCACGGGGCCCCGTCATCACCCGTTAGGTTACTTAACTAACGACAGAGCGGGGACTGGGCTAGCGCGGCTGCAAAACATAAGCAACGTCTAAATAATATCATACACAGATATATTGCAATGATAGCCATTTCAGATCACAGATGAATACATTGGATATACTAGGAATCCGCAATTTGTACGAGCCTGTAACAAAAAGCGGATTACACGGTCGCGATGAATAGCCAAAACCCCACCCTAGACCCCTACGGGTGCGGCAAACTACCCGCCAAATATCCGAAGTGGAGCAACCTCCCTCAACGACGTGAGTAGGCCACTCGGCACTTCGAGATACCCGGTAGTTTGTGCACCCCACCTTGGGTCTATCCTAGGAGCAAAAACAGTAAAAAGAAATTATACAATGACGGCTACAACCCCGACCCGGTTGTGCGGCCAAAAATAATATTACATCAATTTACATATTACAAGAATTGAAAGATAAACAAAAACTCTCATCTCACAATTCCCCCCGGCTATTCATCCCCGACAATCCAACAAATTCATATACACAAACCATCAACATCACAGATCACAGATATGTATAACCCCCACTAATCGACGTATAGCGATTAGTAGACGTTCAATACATATAAAACATTACAGATATAACCATTAGCCAAAGTCTACAGAAAATCGACAAAAATACGGATTTGTAGCCACCCCAAAAACAAACTTGTTCTCTGGAAAATCTGGGCAGAAACAAACCATCCCAAAAATCCCAAAACACCCCTAGAAACAAACTGCAGGAGAAACGATCCACGGCCGAGTCAAGTCGGCCGCGGATCCGCGGCAGAAGCAAGCTTCTACCGCGGAACCGCGGCGACTTGGTCGGCTCGTGCCATCGTTTTTCTTGCCTGTTTATAGAAAAGCCTGAGCCGATTTTTAAGACATGATTTTTTAATTTTTGAGCAGAAAAAAAATTGGCAGCAACTAGGGTTTTCCGGGGTGTTTTGCGGGTTTTTCGTTCGGTCGATATTCTAAATACTTTGCTAACATGCTAGGGTGTGATTAGTTAGGATCTGATACCACTGTAAGTCCACGTTATCTCTCCCGGTTCTTTCGGGCTTGCGGAAATGGTGAAAAACGATTTTTAAGACTTGGGTAACATGGACTACAAAAACGGATCTTGGCTAAACTACACACTAGCAACCTAACAAGAGATTTATCTACTCAGTTAGGGGTTATGCCTCACTTGAACTCCTTCTTCTTGAACTCTTTGTAGTGGTTGGATGGTGCTATCCTCGTCGCCTTCTTCCGTCAAAGATGGATCCACCTGAGGGTTAAACCTTGGGCTCCTTTCTCGAACTTTGAGAGAACTAAGGTCTTTGGCTTGCTAGACCTTCAACCCTAGAATGAGTATAGAGTGGTTTAAAGTATTTTATCTCAAGGAGAGGTTTCTCAACACATGAGAATGGATCTCCTTGAACTAGAGGAGGAGGAAGAAGAAGAGAGGAGAGAGAATCAATATGATAGAATGAAATGGTTTTTTACAACCATAACAATATCTTGTAAATTATCAAATTAATAAAATTAATCTAAATGAAAAGTTGATGGAAAGTTTGATAAGACTATTATCATTTCACATTAAATGGTTTTGCTAGAATCAAAGAGCATCTTTGATGTGTAATGATGATAGTCAATGGTTCAACCATGGTCAACAAGTCAACCTTGGTCAATAAGTCAACAAACCCAACCATGACACAATTTCATTTAATCAATATTATTAATTGATATATCACAAATTCATTAGGGTTTGGAAAAAGACGACTGTCAACCGTGCATACACACCCGTTTCGAAACCCTAATGAAATTCCTCTTCCTCCACCTCAATCAACTGTGCATACACACCCACATTCTTGTTCCGAGGAACATGAATACTATGAGATAAAACTAACCCCAAAACATATACTAGGATCTGGCTCAAACCAGAGCCCGCTAGTAATATCCGTCCGGACGCCAAACGTGCACAAGTGCGCGGATGAGAACGAACCCTGTCGCAAAACCATGCGACCTCTACTCTGTTTTGCCCAAAGGCGAATAGCCCTCTGTGTGGGACTCTAAAGACTCGACACTACGCTGGCAGTGGGTTTAACCACAGACCGCAAGCGGCACTAGCTGTGCGTAACGGTCCCCAGGTAGATGCCGATAAGAAGACGGACGAGGTGAAACCCATCTGAACTCCTACTGAGTCTGAATGTGACAATCTCCATACAGTCCGGTCTGTTCGTCTGATACATCGCATGGCGGGCCTAGGGGGCGGTAAACGCCAGTCCCCTAAAAGCGGTACAAGTCGTGTCGGAGTGAAGCCCAGAACACCCTCAGATAACACTGGAAACCTACCAGTATATCTCGCTTGCCCTGGCCAGGGACTACTCGTGTAATGGCTCTCCTAGACACAGCGCGATGTCAACCTCCAATACCGGGAAAGACGAATCCTGTCTAACCGTCACTGCCTCCAAGTGCTTCGGGACTGCACCCAACTACTACCTGTTTGCACGACTCCTTTGAGCCGTGGTAGGGTAGTAATCTAAGTACAGTGGGAACACACTCGAGGCGAAGTGACAGTGTCAAGTCAGCGAACTAAGCTGTACTCATGTCACCTGGGAACTGATAACTGACGATAGGTATAATACCAACCAACAGTTCCCGACGAGTCCTGTCCAGTGTACTCGTAACCCAACGAGCACCCGCATACTATCTCCAGTACGACGTACTGATGGCTGTGGGACAGACCACCTCCCACACTGGGATGAGAAGCGCATACGCTAGTCTACTCCGGAGTATTGATGCCCTCTCTCGATAATCCTGCGACTAGGGACCTGCATAAGGATGTGCTTATAGATTACCCATCCCCCACTAGTGTGACTGCCATCACTACGCTGGTAATCAAGCAAAGATCCTAAGGGCTCTACTAATGTGTATAAGTGATATACTAAAATAAACACATGTACACATTGAAGCAGAAACAAACCAAGTAGCATACTACTATATTGAGCAAGATTGTCTATACAACTGTGAATATCCCAAGCTTCCATTAAGTAATATACAGACTAGTATGATACAGTAATGGCCTCTAGGGCATATACACTAACATATCATAATAATACAAATAACACAAAAACACCATATCATTTTCAAAATACAAAATATTTATCATTTTCAAAATATCTCACATTTTCAAATTTCCAAAAATAAATATACATACGGATATCAATCCGAAAAACCCAAATCCATACTCGGCATTATTTCCGTAAAACTCATAATATCTATATTTAAATTATAAAATAATATTTATAATTTTCAAAATGTTACAATATCCCCCATTTAAAAAAATTCGGTTTTCGAATTTAAATTTAACCCCCAAATATTTAAAACATTTCGTCCAATCAAATCAAATCAAATCAAATTAACGGAGCTCCAAAGTCCCACTCGAGCAAGAACTACCAGAGCACAACGCGTGCGCATAAAAACAAAAGTGTGAAACTCAAATAACTGAAAATCTAGTAAAGCTAAGTGAATTACACAAGCAACGATGCAAAGTGCAAAATCAATCGTTTAAATCAAATACACGATCATAGCCATAACCGTAGTGCAATATCTATAGCACACGACTAAGCACAAACATAATCAAAGCTAATATATATATAACCATAACCGTAGTGCAATATCTATAGCACACAACGAAGCACAAACATAATCCAAGCTAATATATATATATATATATATATATATATATATATATATATATATATATATATATATATATATATATATCATCAAGTGCAATGCACGGAAACGAAATCAACCTCAACAGTTTTGCACAAAAACCAAACCACGTGCAACATGTGTGCACGAAATCAACATCAAGTGCATCGGGGTGCACGAAATCAACATCATGTGTATCGGGGTGCACGAAATCAATATCAAGTGCAAGAAAATAAAATCAAGTGCATCGATTGTGCACGAAAATAAATATCACGTGCAATGGGGTGCATGGAAACATCTAATGCAACGGGGTGCACAAAAATCAATATCAAGTGCAACTGGGTGCACGGAAACATCTAGTGTAACGGGGTGCACAAAAATCAATATCATGTGCAACGGGGTGCATAAAAACATCTAGTGCATCGAAGTGCACGTAACCAAATCAGTCGAGTGCATCAAGGGTGCGTAAAAATGCCAAGTGCAACTGATGTGCACAAAACATCAATCAGGGGCAACTGCTATGCATGAAAACAACATGTGTATCTAATGTGCACGAAAACATCAATCATCAAAATACAAAAGTCAAAACAACCGACATCGAAGTATTCTTTCTTCAATGTTAGAAGTGTGATAGCCGGATCACAAAAATACCAATCAAATCAAATGACATTGAGCATACCTCCTTTAACGTTGGTAGGTGCCAAAGCACCCAAAGTTGGTAGAGCAAGAAATCTCACTTGCATTCTGCCCACGGTCTGGCATCCTCTACTTCTGGGTCCTTGTCTTTTTGGTACAGTACCACCAAATCTACGGCCTCTCGATGCAGCCGCCAGGTGAGAAGTAGCGACGGAAGCAATCCCGTCCTGATGTCTCACGGTACAACTTCTGGCGAAATGACCTGGCTTCCCACATTTGTAACATGCACACGGCAGCTTTCGGACCTCTGGATACGAGCTATACATCTGGCCCTGGGTCCGATCTCTATCACTACTGTATCTTGGAAAGAACTCACTATGGCATCTACCTACTGTTGGGTTTCCTAGCGCTCTGGCCGTCTACCGCAGCCGTTACGGAACAAAGAACTTTGATTTTTAAAAATCCGGCGCTAGTAAACACATTCTAGAATCTAACCATACACCGAAACTAGCTGGCTAAAGTGATCTAGCTACTGTGATAAGGAATTATACCTATAGACTCGTGTCCTTCGGGTCTTTACTCTTCTTCTTAAGCTCCTTAGGTGATCTTGATCAAATTTGATGGCCGGTCTTCTCGGTCCTAGTTGATCCACCTAAAGGTCCTTGATCCAAGCTCCTACCTTTAAAAGAAGTAAATTAAGAAAACTAGTTTGCTAAACTAGTTTCTTAAATGATGTTGTAATTTTTAGTGGTAAATTTCTATCTCAAATCCTTTGGCTCTCAACACATGAGATGGTTAAAGATTTGGAATGAAGATGAACTCAAGAAGAAGAGAGTAAGAGAGCTCTCAAAGATGAGAGAGCTCTCAAAGATGAGAGTGAAAATCAAGTCAAGAATGAGCATGAAAATGGCTAAGGTTTTTCTTTTATGAAGTATCTTTGCATTAAAAAACCAACCATACTTCAATAATATTTGCAATAAATAGCCAAGCCATGCCTCCTATTTCCACCTCTTTTTCTATTTTCAACAAAATAGAAAAAATACAAGATGAGGTGTCATCTTCTAGAAGGTATTTTGTATAAATACAAAATACTTTTTACCGTATATACATACCCGCATTCGTATCAAAATACGAATACCTAAGAGATAGAATAATACCACTAAAATAATACCAGTATTAAATCAATATCCGATTTAATGAACCGGCTTAATCCTAAGCCCGCCAGTATTATCAACCGTCCGATCGAAAATCTGGATAACACTAGAATATACATATCGAAATATGTACACGTATATTATTAAATCAATACCTGATTTAATAATACGGCTTAATCCTAAACCGTCCAATATTATTATTCGATTGGAACCCCGTTCGACCGAAAACCTAGATGACACTAGAATATACACATTGAAATGTGTATATGTAAATTATCAAATCAATACCCGATTTAATAATCCGGCTTAATCCTAAGCCGGCTAGTATTATCATTCGATCGAAACCCACATATAAACATACGTCCACTATATCGTTTCACCTGAATCAAAGAAACCCTCTGTGTGGGACTCTAAAGTCTCGACAGTACGCTAGCAGTAAGTTTAATCACAAGCACGTCAGCGGTACTAGCTATATGTAACGGCTACCCAGGCACCTGTCGAAAAGAAGGCCGACGAGCAAGCTCATCCGGACCCCTACTGAGCCTATCCGTGACAATCTTCGTACAGTCCGGTCACTTCGTCTAAGAGTATCGCATATCGGGTCTAGGGGGTGGTAAATGTCAGACCCCTACTGACCCGATAAGTCGTGTCGATTTGGCTCAGGACCAATCCGAGAAACTACTAATCTAACCATCAGTAGTTCTCAACTGCTTTGGCCAAGGTTTTATGGTTCTAGTCAACCGGATACAGTGCGATATTGACTCTGAATAGCGGGAGAGACGAATCCCTAACAATCATTCATTGCCTCCATGTGGCTCGGGACTGTACCCAACCAAAATCTATTTGCATGACTCAGTAGAGCCGTGGTAGGGTAGTGGTCAAAGCACAGTTGGAACTCACACGAGACAAATGATGATCTCAGGTCCTAAGACTAACCTGTACTCATGTCACCTGAGAACCGCTATCCGACGATAGGTATAATACCATCTAGAGGTTCTCGGCGAGTCTGTCCAGTGTACTCATCCCCAGCGAGCACCTGTATACAATCTTAGGTGATCACACCAATGGCTGTGGGACCAACCACCGGCCCTCATCAGGGTCTAGAAACGTATACACAAGTCTACTCTGGAGTATCGATACCTGGTCTCGATACTCCTATGACTTGAGACCTTAAGGTCTCCATTACCATATACCAAAGTCGGTAAAGGACTCGACCTTAAGGTCTCCATTACCATATACCAAGAACATCTCCTTAGTCCTTCTCAGATATTGAGAATGTTCTTCATAGCTGTCCAATGATTCTTACCCGGGTTTGACTGATACTGGCTCACCACGCTAACCATGTATGCTACATCTGGTCTGGTACACAGCTTCATATACATTATAGATCTTACAGCCGAATCGTAGGGTATAGTGCTCATGCGAACCCTCTTTTCATCAGTCTTGGGAGACATCTCTTTGGAGAGGGTGATCCCATGCAATGCGGGTATATTACCGTACTTGGAATCTTCCATACTGAATATTTTTAGTATGGTATCTATGTACCTGGACTGTGAAAGTCCCAACAATCTCTTGGATCTATCTCTGTAGATCTTAATCTCCAGAATGTAGGAGGCATCACCCTGGTTTTTCATGGAGAACTTTTGTGACAAGAACAGCTTGACCGATTGCAGCATAGGAATGATATTTTCTATCAAGAGAATGTCATCTACGTACAGGATGAGGAATACAACAGTTCTCCCTACAATATTTGTTTTTGATGAAGTCAAATTCCTTGACTGTCTCATTAAAACAGATGTTCCAGCTCTGTGACGCCTGCTTTAATCTATCTATGGATTTAAGAAACGTGCACACCTTCCCGCTACTCCCACTGTCTATGAATCCCTCTGGATGATCCATATAAACGTACTCTTCTAAGCTTCCATTTAGAAAAGTCGTTTTAACGTTCATCTTCCAGATATTATAGTCATGGTAGGCAGCAATAGCAAGTAGAATCCAAATGGATTTCAGCATAGCCACTTGAGAAAAGGTTTCGTCATAATCCACTCCTGGTCTTTGACGAAAACCTTCAGCAATAAGTCTAGCTTTATAGGTTTCCACCTGTCCTTCCGCACCAATCTTCTTTTGAAGATCCACTTGCATCCAACGGGTTTTACCCTAGGAGGAGCAACATCCAAAGTCCAAACTTTGTTGGTGTACATGGACTCCATTTTGGATTGCATAGCATCGAGGCATTTTACAGAGTCCCTACTGTTAATATCCTGCTTGAAACTATTAGGATCATCTTCTTCCAAGATGCAACCCTCTCGATCCCCATATATGAGAAAACCGTAGTATCTCTCGGGCGGACGAGAGATCCTACTAGATCTGCAGAGTAGATGAGGTTCATCCGGGATTATTGGATCTTCTGGTTCTACCAAATCTTTAGTTGTAGTTTGTCCTTCTAGAATTTTTTCCAGTTCTACCGTGCTCCCACTAATTTCTTTTGAAAGAAATTGCCATTCTAAAAAGGCGGTGTGGCGAGCAACAAACACCTTCTGTTCCTCGGTGTGGTAGAACGGATATCTTGTCGAATGTTTTGGATATCCCACAAAATTATATAAAACTGAATGTGCGTGAAGTTTATCCAGATTTTGTACTTTAACATAGGCCGGATAACTCCATATCTTAATACGTTTAAGATAAGGTTTTTTTCCACTCTATATTTCATATGGAGTCTTAGGCACAGACTTGGATGGAACATCTTTCAATAGGTATGCCGCTGTCTGTAGTGCATAACCATAGAATGAAAGAGGTAACTCAACATTACTCATCGTTGAGCGAACCATATCCAATAGGGCACGATTCCTCCGCTCCAATACACCGCTATGCTGTGGTGGATACAGAGGAGTAAGCTAAGAGAGAATATCATTCTCTTTTAGGTATTCTAGAAATTCCGTGCTTAAGTACTTACCTCCTCTATCAGATATGAGGATCTTGATACTTTTGCCAGTTTGGTTCTCTACTTCGTTCTTATTTTCTTTGAATTTTTCAAAAGCTTCAGATTTGTGTTTCAAAAGATACACATATCTGAACTTAGAGAGATCATCAGTGAATGTAATGAAGTACGAGAACCCACCCCTTGCATGTATAGATATCGGACCATATACATCACTGTGTATGAGTCCCAAGAGCTTTGTAGCTCTTTCTCCGTGTCCGGTGAACGGAGATTTGGTCATCTTTCTTTTGAGACAAGACTGACAAGTTTCGTAAGATGAAAATTCGAACGTATTCAAATATCCATTCTTATGCAACTTACTTAGTCTTTTCTCACCGATATGACCAAGTCTAAAATGCCACAAGTAGGTTTCGTTCGTATCTCAACTTTTCCTCTTGCGTGTGCTTTGTATGTTGAAGACTGTGTTTTGATTTAGAACGTAGATACCATTACACAGTGTACCTTCTGCAACCAATACCTGATTAAAGTAAATGTTCTTGATATTTCTATTTAGAACAAAGTTATATCCATCTTTATCAAGTAAAGATACTGATATGACGTTGCAAAGCATGGAAGGTATATAGTAATAATTGTTCAAAATCATAGTATTGCCGCTTGGCAATACTAGGTGATATTCACCGACGGCAGCAACATCAACCCGTGCTCCATCCCCACTCTGAGGGACATATTACCCAGTCCAACCATTCTACTTTTTCTCAATCCTTATAATAAATTACATATGTGAGATCCTGATCCGGTATCTAGTACCCAGGAGGTAGGGTTGACCGAAAAATAGTTTTCAACAACAAATACACCCGAAGAAGACTCATTAAAATGCTTCTCCTTCAATAGGATTATCTGGAATTCCTTACAGTACTCCTTCCCTTATTCATACTCATGACAGTTGTCACAAGTTAGAGCCGAACCGATGTTCCCCAGTCCTATGTAACAAGCTGGTTCGGTCAGGTCAAATATTTTATTATCTTGATTAGGACGTGAAATGGTTGTTACCTGGAGAGAGAGGGAAAAGAAACACTCAGCGTACGCTCTTGCAAGATCAGATTGGTTATTAGTTTATCTAATCAGGATGGCTCCCACCATTTCCACAAATTTTCCTTCAAACCTTTAAAAAGAAAACTAGTCGGGATCATTCGCACCTCACAAGTTCGCTAAATGTTCATCCAGGTGAGTGTTGGTACTCTGAGGGAGGTTCCTCATTCTCTCGCATGGACCTAATTAAAATAAACCTCATTTCCGCAGAGACGTAGCCCCGTTAACACTTTTATCTACACCTAATAGGTTAGTTAATTGTGAAGTGAAAAATATCTCTCAAGAGTAATCCTACTCATCAGTAGGATCGGGATCCAACGATCATCGCGTGATAACCTAGATAGAAGCCACTCTAGTTACCACACTCCAGAAAGTATGCAACACTAGTAAGTTTCCTGTATATTTAAAACTCCCGATGCGGTTTTTGCCCCTAGAACCCAAGTGTAACATTTCAGAAAATATAAAATATTATTTTTGGAATTTAATATTAAAATAATATATTTCCCGAAAACTGTCCGATTTGCGAAATTGGGGTTTTCGAAAAAGGGTATAAATATATACCAATATTTGTGAAATAATTGGAAATTAAAATGATTTATTCATTTAAAAATATATTTAAAGGATTTGGCATTTTTAAAATTTATTATACGCAGTTTCGATAAAAAACCGATTAGTGCACAGCTAATCGCGTTTAAGCCAAATCCGCGTTTCTACAGTTTTCCATGGCTAGTGCATCATGTCATGTTCCATTTAGTTACATGTTGTTGTATTTGTGTTGTTTTATGGGTATTATGTGATTTGGTTTTGAAATTTAAAAGAGAAAAGATAAAGGAATGACAAAAGGGTAATTTAGTGAAAAGGGTATGATTGGAGAGAGAGAGAGTGTGTGTATGAATAAGTGAGAAAGAGAGGGGGGGGGGGTGCTGCCCAACTTTATTCTCCCATCATTTTTCTTCTCCCTCTTCATCTTCCTCAACCCCACTTCCCTCCACCTTCAAGCCCTAGATCCATCTCCAAAGAATCCCCATAACCCTACACTCCCTTCACAAAACTTAATCCCCATATCTTCCTCTACACTTTAAACCAAGCAAAGTGGGATTTTGACGACATTGGGAAGTTAGTGCTGCCTAGAGTAGACTAAATGAGGTATAACTCTTCCCTTTAGATTAGTTTTGTGAGATATCATGTTTTGAATGTCGTTTTGTGATGTCGTTAACCTGCTGTGACCCCGAGCGTTCACTGTAAAAACAAACAGTGTGATAATGTTGTACTCGAGACCCTGAGTGTTCACCTAGGACCCTAATCCTTTCCCATCGGTTATGGCCAACGACTATAGGGCCAAATCCGGCGACGTCGGATAGGTAGGAGAGTTAGGGCTTGGATTTTGTAGGGTAGTTACCTGAAGGTGTTTAAGGGTGTTTGGTCCTACTAAATTTTTCTGTAGTAAAAATAGGTGAAATCTGGGAACAGTTAGGAGTGTTTACATGACCATGGTGACACGATTCATGACCTGAGCCATAGATGTGAACCCGATGCACGAACTTAGGATTTGTTCCGTATCGATTTTGTGACTTTTAGTGTGCCTACAGTGAATCTGGAGCAACCCAGGGAAATTTTGAGAGTGGAAAACAATACCAGAGACCAATTTTAGACCAAAGGAGACCACCATGACAAAACGAGACCCAACTGAGCATGGGGGGCCAGGCTCGCCGGAATTTCTAGGGATGGGGCCGACCACTTGGTTGTCTGGGGTGTTGGGGTTGGTCCAGTTGCTCAAATACACAATGTACATCACCCTATACTTGTTTGTTTGGCTTTATTTGAACTGAGTCAAAATCTGGGAGCTTTTTAGAGTGATTTTGGTTATGTTTTCTGTATTTTGAAATGCTAATTCTTGTTATTTGGATTTGTATTTGGTTGTGGGATGTTCGTACATCAACAACAAGGGTTATTTGGTTGATTTTGTTCGTACATCAACAACAAGGCATCAACAACAGCAAGGCGCGTGCCGTTTTGGATTTTAGAACTTGATTTTGATAGCATTGCGATATGTGTTGTTATTGTAGGTACTTTCGCATGGATTCCGAGGCGACGGAGCGTGGCGTCAACGACTTCGGCAAGCTAAGACCAAGGTGAGTGGATCTATATCCACGGGAGAAGTCGGGCGGATGGCGTATAGCACCCCCGCAAGGTTTTGATGGAAACTGATTTATAGAATATGGTTAAGGGAACCTAAATTAGGAAACTAGGGTTAGAATTAAAGGGTAGTTAGTGAAACCTTTTTAGAAGCTAAATGAAAGTTAGATGGGATATGATACGGCTAATATGAAATGACGGGAATTGAGGATGATATTTAACGATATTGCCGTTTAGGGTACTATAGGACTAGATAGTCGACGTAGATGTTTCATCCGAACCATACATATTTCTAAAAACTGAAGAATCGTATGCATCTTTTAAACAGTTACTGTTTCCCCCAATCAGAGCAAGGCTCTGTTTGAATTTCAAAAATTCAAAATCTTGAAGCAACGCTTCAGATCCTTTGCGCTGAGCGTAAGGCGCCATGTGTCTGGCGTAGACGCATCAGCGCAGTGCCCGAGGCAGCGCAACCAATCAGAGCAAAGCTCTGTTTAAAACAAAAAAGTAAAGGAAGCAACGTTTCAGTTGTGCAAGCGCTGCTCTGCGCGACACGTGTCGGCGCAGTCGCGTAAACACAATTGCGCAAGCACAGTTGCGCAAGCGCTGCACTGCACGACACGTGTCTGCGCAGTTGCGCAAGCACAGCTGCGCAAGCGCTGCGCTGCGCTGCGCGACACGTGTCAAGCACTGGGGAGTTGCGCAAAACAGAATGGAGATTTAAAGAAATCTTTCTGTTCTTATTAAAACAAGAAGATTTTCTTCTGTAAAACAGAAGCCCTTGGATCAAAGATCCAACGGTGGGGAAAATTCCCCAAATCACTCAGAGAGAGATCTCTTTAACAAATTTAACTAATTTATGAGCATTATAAAAAGGACCCCAAGCCTCAATTCAGAGGCATCAATATCTTTCTAAAAAAAAAAGAGAAGAGAATTCTCGAGAACTCCTCAAGAACAACAGAAGGTAAAAACCTTTGAGAGAAGAGAAAATTCTCTTATGAACAGATCAGTGATCTAAAAACAAGATCATTGATCTTTAAAAACATAACTAAATAAAGGGATAAATTAAAATAGTGCTTTGCACTTTTTCATGAACCTTTGGTTCTTTAAGATAAGAAAAAAAAAACTTATCTTTTTCTTTGATCTAAATTAGATCAAAAAATCTAACAGTGCTTTGCACTTCTGTTCATTGAATCTAAAAGATTCCTAAATCATAGTGCCTTGCACTTGCAATACTGCACTGTTGCGCTCTTGGATTGGCGCAAGCCACCAGAGAGCGCCACGTGTCAGCATCTGAACCAATTGCGCTATGCGCTTTTGAAATAGAGCTTTGCTCTCTGTGATTGGCGCAACTCACCAGAGGGCACCACGTATCAGCAGCGCAAGTGCAGCGCACTAGCGCAGCGCACTGCGCTTGCATGACACGTATCGTCGTCACAAGCGCTTGCGCTCTCTGATTGGCGCAAAGCGCCTGATAAATGCAATGCATTTCCTAAAAGGGCCAGGCCCAAATAAAAAAGACCAAGCAGGCCAAAATAAATTGCAAAGCAATAAAAGGGCAGAGCCCAAATAAAATTGATGCTCTGCATCATTTATAAAGGGCAGAGCCCAAAACAAATTGATGCTCTGCATCCTTTCTGGGCAAAGCCCAAATAAAAATAAGAAGAAATGCGATGCAAAAGCAAATAAAATGTTGAACATTTTCAACTGGACTTAGCCCAATTTTGGCCGTAAGTTTTTAAATTAAATTGACTGGGCAAGATTGCCCTCTTAAATCAATTTACTACCGGTTCGAGGGTACATCTCCGAACTCCTCTGACACCTGTCGTTGTAATCCTTCAACGACGTCAGAGAGGTGACGGTTCCCAACGACCACACGTATATGGACTGCGGGGTCCTTAAACTCGTGGACCGAAATGTCCTTAAACTAATGTTGGACCGAAACGTCCTTAAACTAATGTCGGACCGAAACGTCCTTAAACTAATGATAGACCACCACGTCCCTAAACTGGCGATAGACCCCCACGTCCCTAAACTGGAACATGGACCAAAACGTCCCTAAACTAATATTGGACCGAAACGTCCTTAAACTAATATTAGACCACCACGTTCCTAAACTGGCGGTGGACCACCACGTCCCTAAACTGGAACAATAGAGCATCCAAATGCTCTTTTTCGGATCTAAACGGTCCCGTTTAAGTCGATCTTAGCCCCAAACATGGCTAACGTATCCTTAAGCATTTAAATGAACGATAAAACTTCAAATCGACTTTGGTTCAAGGGTACATCTCTGAACTCCTCCGACACCTGTCGTTGTAATCCTTTAACAACGTCAGAGAGGTGACGAGTCCTGATGGCCATATATCACTACGTTAAGTCGATCTTAGTCCCAAACAAGACTAATGTATCCTTAACGAACGTTTAAGTCGATCTTAGCCTAAACATGGCTAACGTATCCTTAAACTAAAACACCAAACCCAAATCTAAGTAAATACGGATTTGGACTAATCCACGTCCTACGGGAGACGGCATTACTCAGTCTCCGTATACAATCCACGGGCAACCACAAACAAAATAAACACACACGACACGAAGTGAAATTCTGAAGAAATAGAAAGTTGTTACCGCGATGCAGTAGCGTAATTAACTGCAGGGGCTTGCGCCTGCAGGGAAGAGCGTCCCCACAATCAAAAACCTCTCAAGCGAGGGGGAATCTGATGAAATCTGCTACATCGGCCGCATCCGCCTAAACCTCCGATACACGGTGCCATAAATCAACTTGGCATCTTCGGAGAGGTGGACGGATAAAACCAAATAGCATCTGCCCCGAATCTCAGCGTCAGGACATCGCGGTCCTGTACGCCGCCTTTCGGAGGCGAACAGATTCTGGCACGCCCGGTGGGACCTTTTTCTCTTTCCACTCCACACTTCGTATGTCGTCTTCGAGAACCAATCGCGGTTTGTTAATGGTTGCCTTCGGATTTCAAGTTACTAAGATTTGGTCTCTTGCCTGGCGCAGAACTCAAGATTCAATGGCCTCTAACTGCACCAACTGCTCGAAGTGCCCCTGCAATGGACGCTCCACCTCCCCCGAAGATGTAGCATATGGGCCCCAAGCGGCTTCCTTCCTCACTCTGCCAGTAGACCAGGTGACCCAAGCCACCACTTGCCTATTCTTCGGGACCATGATCCCACCTACAAGCTTCTCTATGCCGATACCTGCAACGGAGGTGAACAAGAAGTCGGTCTTCGACCGACTCACTGCTACGACGGCCCCTGTCAACGGGTCGCCCGCTACCAAACCGACAGCCTCTGTTTTCACCAGGCTAAATCAGAACTCTAAACTGGCTGTCCCAAGGAAAGCAATAACTACTGCTCCAGAAGTCGTCAAGGCGGCTTCCCCTGTCAAAGAGTCAGTCTTTTCAAGACTGACGATTCCTGCTCCTGCCCCTGCTCGAGGATCCGTCTTCGACAGGTTGAATATCACCCCTCAAAAGACAACCTCAGTCTTTAAGAGGTTAACACCGGTGACTCCTCATTCAGACAGGGGGAAAAAAAAAGATGTCTCAATCTCCGAGCCAGTCCCAATGGCTCGTCGTGCTCGACGTCGCCATTGGCGACGAGTGAGAAAGGCAGGGGGCAACTCTCCCTCAGGGCTAACTCCACCGGCTCCAGTGGTGGAAGTCAACGCTGCTGTTCTAACTGGGAACAGCTTTGAACCGCCGAGGAGGGTACGGAAGAATTCTCCAACCGCTACACTGAAAAGATCTCCTCCGCCCGCGGAGAGAGTTCCGGAAACAAAACAAGAACAGCCCCCTCAACGGCTGTCTTCAAAAATTTATAAAGTTTGGCGGAGGGTTCAAGACTCCGTGATTGATCCAGGTCACTCTCGTCGCCAGAAAAAGGCGAAGGTGGAAAAAAACAAGGACCGTCCCATTAAACTGCAGGGGACAACAGCTCCTAGGGTGCCCCCTTCAACGGTTCCTACAACCTCAACGGCCCACAAAAGAAGGAGGCCAGAGAAAACTCCCGCGTCAGCGGCAAAAGTTAAAAATGGTGAACCTAAACGCCCCAAGTCAGGGGGCATAACAGTTCATACGGCTTACATGGCATCGGGAAAAGAAGACAGCCGTGCATCCACGGGTCATAGACCGCTTACACGGTCAGTGACCAAGGCTCAGGAGCAGCAACAGAAGCTCCAGGAGATGATGAACGCTATGGCCGCACTTACAGGGCCAAAAGAGAACCCTGAAACGTCCTCAGATGAGCGCCAAGAGGAAGAAACCGACGCCGAATTCCTTCGTCGGATATTGGAGAAGAAGGACAAAGAGGGTGCTGAACAAGCAGCCAACATACAACGTATGGGCCTCCTCTTCAAGGACATGATAGGGATGATGATACAACAAGAGCCCCCGGCTGAAGAGCCCCCGATCGTCCTTGGAGACGATAGGGGATAGACATCAAATCCTCCACCAGCTCTATCGACAGCTAAAGATGATACAATCTCCAAAGCTGATTTGGATGAGTACATCGCCCAGCAAATACGGGTTCATCATGCGACCGAAGCGGCCGGTCAGGTCGTAAAAACGGGGCGGCCATATCCAAGTTGGTTCGATCAAATCAAGTACCCACCCGGTTACACAATTCCCAAGTTCCATGTCTACAAAGGAACGAGCAATCCTCATCAGCATGTTGCCCAGTTCAGGGCACTCTGCGGCAACACCGGCGGTGATGACAAGCTTTTGCTTCGCCAGTTTGTTGGAAGTTTATCAGATACGGCGTTCGAGTGGTACTCTGAGCTCCCGAACGACTCTATCAAAATCTTCGCGGAGATGGAGCTGTTGTTTACTCAGCGTTTTGCAAGCGCCAGTGAACGCACCTCGATGACGGCACTAATTAACGCCAGGGTAAAACCAGGCTAGACATGGGTTCAATACGCTATATGATGGCGGAACTTGTGGTCGATGTGCGAACAACGCATTGAAGAAGCTCCCACGGTGGGTATGTTTGTGGGAACCCTTGATCCACAAGAGACCATCTCGCAATTTATGATGTTTTTCAAGCCAACTACCTTCCAGGCCTTGATTGACAAATTAGCGCAAATGGATCAAATGGGCCATAAACCCCCTCTTCCAAGGCCGGACTCCCGAAATGACAAAGGGAAGGGAAAAGCGATCGTCGTCGCTAATGCTCAACAACAACCGAGCGACTCGAAGCCGGTTGCTCGTCAAAATAATATGCGCCCGTATGTACCCCTTGAGGATAGGATGGGACGTCCTTATTCCTTTCCCCGCGATAAAACGAGGAGGTTCTTCGAGCTAGACTCATAAATCTGCCGGATCCAAAACGTCCGTTGCAACCAAGTGACGTCAACGAGCCCAACTACTGTCCTTATCATCGAGTACTAGGCCATCTGATCGAAGATTGCTACGTTTTCAAGAATTGGCTTGAAAACCAGTACCGACAGGGCAAGTTCGCGTTATCTGACAAATGGAAGGTGAATCCCCCGCAGCCCCACATCTCTAAGGGGACGAATACACCGGGGGCAACATGCTCCGTCATTGAAGAAGCTCCTTGGGATGTTGTATTATCAGCCAAGACAAAGAGGATGCTAAACAATCTTCAGGCATGTCTAGCGATTAAGTGGAAGAACCCGTTTGAACCGCAGGTCATTGAAGGGATGTTGAAGCCACGTCCAACTCCAAAGACCGATGGTGGTGGCTCAAGCACTCGCAACCAGCCGTCAAAATCTTCGAAAAAGAAGAAGAAGAAATCTAAGAAGCCCGTGAAGCCTGGCGACAAGCGCACGGACTTACAAAAGCAAATTGACACGCTGGAAGAATACAACCCGAAGGCACGGACCCCCATTACACTCCAAGAGTTCCTCAATCATGTTTTTCAAGAGGAATATGAGGGAGAAAGTTCATCTGATGAATCTGAAGAATGCGTGGCGAACTGTCATGTGATTTCCCATTCGTTCATGGACGATGAGGAAACTCCTTGTACCGAAGCGCTGGGGGCAGATATTGAACCAAAATTTCCGAAGCTATCAGATGAAATGATTGACGTGTTCCTTAACGAAGCTCGACTGAAAAGTAAAGCTGATCGAGAACGCGAGACGACTATATTTGAAAGGGCCAAGCACCAGCGACTTGATGAAAGAGCTGAGATGATCCCGCTGGAGCAAAACACCTCCGCTACCGACAAAAGCCAATTCAAGATAAGGAAAAAGTTTGCTAAGGCCATATCAATGGGCATGAAGCTACCATCCTCCGAAGGAAAAATTACTGGTGAAGCGGAAATGCATCCCTCTTATTGCTTATATCATCGGAAGATTTCTCACCCCACTGAAGAGTGCAAAGCTTTCGATAGATGGTGGCAAGGATATGTTGCTCATCGACAACGCTTTAAGCGGGGGAAGCGCAAAACTCGTCGAGAGCAAGGAAATACGACCGAAGGGATTAAAAGAACTACCGGCAATTGTCGCATGGTTAACACTGGCGGGTCACAAGTGCCTACATTCGGGAGCGATTCTGATGAAGAGCTAGAACTTGCCCCTCTCTTTAAAGAATCCACTTCGGGAAAAGAAGAAGAGCCGAAGGTCTGCGAAAATATCCGGCTGCGGAATCGGACGCTGCCTGAAAAGAATCTCGGACCCTCAAACAGAAAAGATAAAGGGAAAGAAAAGGTCTCTGAAGATATCGTCTTAGATGACCAAGTTCTGGAAGAGCTAAACGCCAACAACCCGCCGAAGAAGAATAAGGTGGATTACAACGTCTTAGCACATCTGAGAAAGCTGCCCTCACAACTCAGCATTTTTGACGCCCTTTTGCTATCAAAAGAGGCGAGAGATTCGTTGATTAAGGCGCTCCAAGACCTAGAACAATTCCAAGCATGCCTGGCCGAGGAAAAGATGAAGGATGAATTGGAGGAAGTGCACACGGCCGATGTTACTTTTGGCGATGAAGACCTTCTACTTGGGACGTGCGAACACAATCGCCCTCTTTATGTCTCGGGATACTGCCATGATATAAAGATAGGCAAAATCTTGATCGATAACGGGTCCTCCGTTAATCTCCTCAACGTGCGGGTGTTAAAAGAAATCTGCATGAGCGTCCAGCACCTTGCTCGTGACAAGATCACTATCTCCGGGTTTGACTCCCAGTCATCAAGAACTCTTGGGTCTGTGATACTGACGTTACGCTTCGGGCTACTCGTCATGGACATTAAGTTCCACGTCATAGACGCCAAGACATGCTGCAACGCTTTGCTCGGCCGGCCATGGTTTCACGAGTACAACATCATCCCTTCTACACAACATCAGTGTATGAAGTATTTTAAGGATGGTTTCGAGTATACCGTGACGGGAGAACTGAACCCGTTCTCTATGAACGAGGTCCGCAAATATGAAGATACCAAATATTTCTTACCGGATTTCGAAGATACGGAGAAGTGTCACAAACCGGAGAATAAAGCTAACGCTACCATCCCTGTCTTCGGCAGTGATACTAAGGAGTAAGAGGAGATAGTTTATTCGGGTCTGCACCAGCACAACAAGCCGGGACCATCGGCTCCTACATTGATCTTTGGCAGCGACTCGGAAGATGAAGTCCATGCTGTATTCTCTGCTCGACCTTCAATACAAACGTCCGCTGACGAAGAGCAAAGTCTACAAGTCGCCATAGTGCCGCTTAAACACCATAAAGAACTGGATGCACTTAATATCTACAGTGTAGAAGAGTTGCGGACATTCTATATCCTTCCCGGGCGAGAAAGCGAGAAAGCAATTCTGTTCTACCGCTCTGAAGAAACCAAGGTAGAAAAAGAAATCTGGCATGGCGCGGATCCTACGCTCGACAGGCTTCAGCCTATCCGTCTTCCCAGATATTATACAGAGGGTTTGAAAAAGCTGCTGAAACGCCAGGGGATATCCTTCAAGCAGACCGTTCGGAAAGCCAAGTTCTATGACAAAGTCTGGAACGTTCCCGGGACTCAACGCAAACTGCCTAATGGGAAAATGGAGACAATCGGACTTAGATACATCCGGTCAAAGAAGCGAGAGCTACTAAACAGCTGTTACGTCATGTATGACTTCGATGAGGAAGCGGATGCTCAATGGGAGGACGCTAATCTTGAGACAATGAAAATTCCAGACGCAAAAGTGCCCAGTCCGTCGTTCGAAGAGCAAATGGATAAGCTTATAAGGGAAGCGGGTCAAAAATTCCGGGACGATCATAACCGCGAAATGGTCATCTACGAGAAAGCCAGAACGTAACGCCTCCTCCAACAGGCCGTGAAAGATGAAAAGGCCGCTCCATGTCAACCTGTTATAAAGAAGGCTCGGCGCAAAAGCAGAAATAAGTTCAAAGGCCAAAAAGATGCTCAACAGCAACAAAGCAGGGCTAAGAAGCCACGCAAACGGGAGTCGAGTGTTATTAATCTATCCCTTATGAAGAAAATGGGTCGAGCATACTCTTTTCCTCGGGACAAGACGAAGAAGATACTTGATCTTGCTCTAAAACATCAAATGCTTACACTGCCGGAGTCTAAACATCCCGAACGAGCGGGGAAGTCTCTCACCTAAACTATTGCTCTTACCATCGAGTAATAGGGCACCCTCTCGAGGACTGCTTCACCTTCAAGAATTGGGTCGAAGATCAATATCATCTTGGCAAGTTCGCTCTGTCCGACAACTGGAGGGTAGCACCGCCACAAAAGCACGAACCCAAGGCCACGAAAGAAGAACCAGTTCCGCATTGGGATTGGAAGCGAATCCGTACTTGTCACATGATAACGATATCAAGAGAAGAACCCGAGAACATGGATGACCTTCCCTGGTGCTTCGAAAACAGCAACGATGAGGTGATCTCAGAATTCCCACCAGCGCCAAAAGAGCTGGAAGATGGAATCCATACCACTGCAGATAATCTCAAGAAAATTGAGTTGGGGACGGCAAATGACCCGCGACCGACATTCATCAGCGAGCTGCTATCTGAAGAAAGGGTGGCTGCGTTAAAGGATGTGCTTCTACAGCATAAAGATTGCTTCGCATGGAACTATTCCGAAATGCCGGGACTAGATCCAGAAATTGCTGTGCACAGATTGGCGATATCTCCGGACGTCAAGCCAGTCAAATAGGCGCCGAGAAGAATGCGGCTCGTGCTTGAAATGAGTATCAATGCTGAAGTCAAAACGCTGATCGACTCTGGCTTCATCCAGGAGGTTCAATATCCGGAGTGGATCACCAACATCGTCTCGGTGATGAAGAAAAATGGGACTATGCGCATATGCGTAGACTTCCGGGATCTTAATAAAGCTTGCCCGAAGGATGATTTCCCGGTGCTAGTCACCGAACTGATGATAGACAACACGTCCACTCATGAGGTTTTCTCCTTCATGGACGGCTCGTCAGGATATAATCAGATAAAAATGCATCCAGAAGACCAGAAGCACACAGCCTTCAGGACTCCTTTGGGAATATTTTGTTACAAGGTGATGCCCTTTGGTCTAAAGAACGCCGGTGCCACCTACCAAAGGGCCATGACGAAGATCTTCGATGACCTTATACACGAAATCGTCGAATGCTATATCGACGATCTCGTGGTTAAAAGCAAATCATACGAGGAACATCTCGAGCATTTGAAGACTGTATTTCAATGCCTTCGACAATATAACTTGAAAATGAACCCGCTCAAGTGTGCATTCGGAGTTTCCTCAGGAAAATTCCTGGGATTCATCGTTCGACACCGAGGTATTGAAATAGATCCGTCAAAGATCAAAGCGATCATGGAAATGCCTCCGCCGAGAACTCTCAAACAGTTGCGATCTCTCCAAGGGAAGCTCGCGTATATACGGCGATTTAAAGCCAACCTTTCAGGAAAGTGTCGTCCTTACAGCCACCTGATGAAGAAGGGAACCCCGTTCGTCTGGGACCAAAAATGCCAAAGCGCACTAGACGAGATCAAGCAATACCTGTAGAACCCACCGGTGTTGGCTGCTCCGTTCAAGGAAAACCCCTCATTCTTTATACAACCGCCCTCGAAGGTTCCTTAGGCGCATTATGGGCACAAGAGAACGATCAAGGGAAAGAAAGAGCACTCTACTACTTAAGTCGAGTTCTGCTGGGGGCAGAAAGCAACTACTCCCCCATTGAGAAACACTGCCTGGCGTTGATCTTTGCGATAACAAAGCTCAGGCACTATGCGTTGGCGCATGAAGCCCATCTTATTTCAAAGGTGGACCCCCTTAAATACTTGATGTCAAAGGCCATACTGACGGGACGACTCGCTAAATGGGCCCTGCTCTTGATGGAGTTCTCGATAATATATCAACCTTTCAAGGCAGTGAAAGGCCAGGCCATCGCCGACTTCCTTGCTGAGCACCTGATACCTGCCGATTCTCCTATGAATTGTGATTTGCCAGACGAACATGCGTTTGACGCAATCGACGGTGGTGATATCCAATATGAACTTTATTTCAATGGAGCATCTTCCATGAAAAGGCGCAAACAAAGTACCCCTATAATTAAATCGGGGGTAGGACTCATCTTTATAACTCCACAAGGAGGGATAATGCGCTACGCGTTCTCCCTGACGGAGCCGAGGACAAACAATGGAGTAAGAAGCTCTGATAGCAGGCCTCGAAATCTCCATTGACATGGGAATTGAAGACCTCCTCATATACGGGGATTCTCAACTGGTCGTTAGTCAAGTAAATGGCGACTACCAAACGTGCAAACCGGAGTTGGTGAAATACGGTGAAAAGATGCAACAACTATTGACCCAAATTCCCTCCTATACTTTGGAGAACATACCGCGCGCGGAAAATAGCAAGGCAGGCGCGTTGGCCAAACTTGCTAAAGAACTGGCTGACGAGAACCTCGATGTCGTTAGAATCGTGGTACAAAGCCGTCGAGTGCTTGCCCCAGCAGAAATATCTCCGGAATCATTCGAAGAAAAAGGAGCGAACGAGTAGACAACCCTGCAAGTAAAAGATTGGGAAAATACCGAGGATTGGAAAGAAATCTTCATAGATTACTTCAAGTCCCACCGAATGCTTGAAGAAGCGTCCACAAGACATCGGCTCATGAAACGAGCCCTGTCTTTCGCCTTCGTCAACGATACTCTGTACAAGAGGTCATTTGATTCTTTGTGGATGAGATGCTTAGGACCCGACGAAGCGAAAAGGGTCGTCCAGGAAGTTCACGACGGACTCTGTGGTTCTCACTAAGCAGGCCCAAAGATGAAGTTGAAGATCAAACGGATGGGCTACTACTGGCCCACGATGATCCAGAACTGCCTCGAATATGCGAAGCAATGCCACTCATGCCAAATTCATGGGGACTTCATCCACCAGCATCCAAATCCACTACACCCAACGGTGGCTAGCTGGCCATTCGAAATGTGGGGGACTGATATAGTCGGCCCCATCGAACCAGCATCGTCTAGAGGACATCGTTTCATCCTAGCAACAACGGACTACTTCTCTAAATGGGCAGAAGCGATACCGTTAAGAGAGGTGAAGACGGAAAATATCCTCCACTTCTTCAAGACGCACGTCATATATCGGTTTGGAACTCCGCGATGGATCATCTCCGATAACGGGCCAGCTTATAGAAGCCACAAGATCTGTTGCTTTGCGCAACAGCATAATATAGACTGGAGATATTCTTCAGTTTACAATCCGTGAGCTAATGGTCTAGCTGAAGCCTTCAACAAGACCTTGACAAAGATCATAAAAAAACCGGTGTCCCGAAATAAGAAAGACTGGCACGAAAAACTGCAAGAAGCTCTTTGGGCATATCGAACTACGTTCAAGACGGCCACGAACACAACGCCGTACGCGTTGGTGTTCAGTACAGAAGCAGTACTCCCCCTCGAGATAGAGTTACCCTCTCTACGAGTGGCAGTTCACTACGAGCTGACGGACGAAGAAAATGCTCACCTTCGGCTTGAGGAGCTTGACGCCCTTGATGAAACCCGGCTCATAGCACAGCAAAACCTGGAAGCTTATAAAGCAAAGATGACGTGCTCATATGAAAGATTGACCCGGCCGAGGAGGCCGAGGACATTCCGCCAAGGCGAACTTGTGTTAGTGGTCAAAAGGCCTATGATCCCCAATCGCGCCAAGCGAGGAAAATTCGAGCCAAACTATGAAGGCCCATACATCATAGATAAGGTCTACCAGGTTGGGGCCTATCCACTCATGGACATGCACGGTGAAAGGCCTTTCAGGCCAATAAACGGTCGCTTTCTAAAGAAATACTATGCTTAATGAGCCACAGCCTAGGTCAATGGTAGATGACGACGACTATGTCCGCTCGCTATCTTTCTAAGCTCAAACTCTATCAGCAGTATCCAGCCTTCTCAAAGACGGACCGAAACGTCCTTAAACTAATAGCAGACCGAAACGTCTTTAAACTAATACCGCAGCATTCTTAGGCTGACGAGATGAATAAAAAAATATAAATAAAGAAAAAAATATAATAAATAAAAACAGTATGTCCATAAGCAAAAAGGGCACGGATGAAAACCCGAAAGGGCTCCGTGAATAAAAACAGCAGGGCTACCGGCGAGTGTTCGTGAAAACCCGAAAGGGCGCGACCTCGTTAAAAAAAAAAGAGAAAAAGAATAGAAAAAGACGGTATGTTCATAAGCAAAAAGGGCACGGATGAAAACCCGAAATGGCTCCGTGAGTAAAAACAGCAGGGCTACCGGCGAGTATTCGTGAAAACCCGAAAGGGCGCGACCTCGTAAAAAAGAAGAAAATAATAAAAGAGAATAATAAAAAAAAACGGTACGTCCATGAGCAAAATGGGCATGGATGATAACCCGAAAGGGCTCCGTGAGTAAAAACAGCAGGGCTACCGGCGAGTGTTTGTGAAAACCCGAAAGGGCGCAACCTCGTTAAAAGACACTTATAGGGTCCTCTCGACCTTGAAAGAAGAAACCACCCGCGTGAGATCCTTACGGCTCACAAGGGAGCAACACACTTAGGGATCCTCACGATTCCTAGGGAGAAAATACACTCGCGAGATCCCCACGACTCGTGAGGAGAACTCTCTTATGGGACCCTCACAGCTTATAAGATTTGAAAGTCTTAAGTTACAGAGACCTAAACCTGTGCTTAAGCAAACCCCCACAAACTTCCAATATTGCCCTACAAGTGGCTCAATACTGACCCTTGTATACAATCCACGGGCGCGAATAAACATTTCTCTAATCAAGTCTCATCCGAGACTGAGGATATGTTCGCATGATGAACAACCTTTATAAGTCCTCTCGACTTACAAGGAGAAAACCCTCTTGTAGGATCCTTACGACTTACAGAGGAACATACACTTAGGAATCCTCACGATTCTTAAGGAGAAAATGCACCTACAAGATCCTCACGACTTGTAGGAAGAAATACCTTTGTGAGACCCTTGCGGCTCATGAATTCAAAAGCCTTAGTCGACAGGACCTTAACCCTGGTCGCTAAGCCACCTTTGTTCGACATCGACAGAGGCAGATGATGATTCGCTCCTGGCAATATCCCAGTTGTAGCGGTGCTGATGCCGAAATCGGCGTCTGATTCCAGGTTTACGGCGAAAAACCAGTAGGCCGCACATGCATACGAAATAGCCGAAATGACGGGGCAGCTTGCAATAAAAAGCAGCAAGTAAAAATGTATGCATGCAAAATAGCCGAAATGATGGGGCAGGTTGCAATAAAAAGCAGCAAGTAAAAATGTATGCATGCAAAATAGCCGAAATGATTGGGCAACTTGCAATAAAAAGCAGCAAGTAAAAATGTATGCATGCAAAATAGCCGAAATGATTGGGCAACTCGCAATAAAAAGCAGCGAGTGAAAATAAAATAAATAGCCGAAATGATTGGGCACCGCGAAAAATAGCCGAAATGATTGGGCAATCGCGACCTTCGCGATATAAAAGCTGAAATGATAGAGCATCGCGGAAATAAAACAAAAAAAAAATGAAAATGATGATAAAACTTTGGCCCTACAGTTAAGATCATATCGATCCCTGTATATAATCCAAAGGCGTAAACAAAGAGGGAACCATACTTTCCCAACAGGCTTCGCCACAAGACGAAGCCAAATCTCGACGGTTCAGTCCAACTCCGAAGAAACCATTATCTTCAGCAAATTCCTCGACTCACGGATACAAACACTCCTTGACGAGAGCCTCCTGATCCGCGTCGACTCGCAGAGCCACCAGTGCCTCCGTGGGAAATTCTCGACTCGTTTCAAACCCCAAGGAAACAAATAATCCTTGGCGCTTGGGAAACAAATAATCCCTAGCAAATTCCTCGACTCACGGATACAAACACTCCTTGATGAGAGCCTCCTGATCCGCGTCGACTCGTAGAGCCACCAGTGCCTCCGTGGGAAATTCTCGACTCGTTTCAAACCCCAAGGAAACAAATAATCCTTGGCGCTTGGGAAACAAATAATCCCTAGCAAATTCCTCGACTCACGGATACAAACACTCCTTGAAGAGAGCCTCCTGATCCGCGTCGACTCGCAGAGCCACCGGTGCCTCCGTGGGAAATTCTCGACTCATTTCAAACCCCAAGGAAACAAATAATCCTTGGCGCTTGGGAAACAAATAATCCCTAGCAAATTCCTCGACTCACGGATACAAACACTCCTTGACGAGAGCCTCCTGATCCGCGTCGACTCGCAGAGCCACCAGTGCATCCGTGGGAAATTCTCGACTCGTTTCAAACCCCAAGGAAACAAATAATCCTTGGCGCTTGGGAAACAAATAATCCCTAGCAAATTCCTCGACTCACGGATACAAACACTCCTTGACGAGAGCCTCCTGATCCGCGTCGACTCGCAGAGCCACCAGTGCCTCCGTGGGAAATTCTCGACTCGTTTCAAACCCCAAGGAAACAAATAATCCTTGGCGCTTGGGAAACAAATAATCCCTAGCAAATTCCTCGACTCACGGATACAAACACTCCTTGATGAGAGCCTCCTGATTCTCGTCGGCTCGCAGAGAAACCAGTGTCTCCGCGGGAAATTCCCGATTCGTCTCAACTTGCAAATGAAGCCTCAGGCAGCAGGGACTAAAAAACTTGCTTCCTGAACAATGGGACCCTGCAAGTCAATCCAAAATGGTCTCTTGCATACTATTCACGGGTCTTACTCTCCAAGGTCGAGTTTCGACAAGGAGAGAAACAACCGCTTACGAGTCCTCTCGACTCGTAAGAGGGAAAATTCTCTTATAGGATCCTTATGACTTATAAGAGAAAACCATACTTAGGAATCCTCACGATTCCTAAGGAGAAAAACCCACCTACGAGATCCTCTCGATCCGTAGGGAGAAAAGTCTCTATGAGACCCTCACGGCTCATAGAGTTGAAAAGTCTTAGGCAACAGATCTGAACCTGCGGCGTAAGCCATCGCTATTTTCTAAGAAAGTCAAGATGCGTGCTCTATTATCCGTCAACCATGATTATTAAAACAGCCTGCTAACAATAAAAGAAAGAGGAAAATGACAGAAAGAGCATCCGATTTACGTTTGATCAAGCGTTTGAGACGCACTCATTTATGCATGGGCAGAAGATTTGGGACGAGAAATAGACAAGCTAAAATAAAAAAGGGGTTTCCATTCATATTGCTAAAAATTCTTACAATCATAAGAGCAATGAATAAGAGACATTATTCAAATTATTACAACGGTATAACCTCAGATCCGGGGCACGGATTGAGGAATTCAAAAGTAAGGCCATCCAGAGTTCTTCTGGCCTTTCTAATTATTCTTATGCGCAGCCTCTCGCGCTCCTCTGTATCGAGATCCTCGGCAAGCCCTCCCGGTCTTCGATAAGCAACAACTATCATCGTCTGCTGGAAGATTTGATGTAGGATGTCAATGAGGCTGTCCCGCCGTTTCTTCGAGATCAGCCTCGTCAGGTACACTGAATGCACCTTGTCTTCGGCATCATCCAGCGCATTGAGCGGTAGGGCCTCGTAAAGACCCGGAAGTGCTCTCCATATTGCTCCCAGCACGACTTTCAAAAGAGCCGAACGACAAGGTAGCAGCCAACCACCGCTTGCGTTCAGACGGCCTATGACCTCTGCACATTGGGTGTCTGTAAACTCTTGGTTTTGTTGACGGCCCTGTGCACGAATATCCTCGTAGGTAATGAACTCGTGCAGACTGTATAGATGCACCGTCATAATGCCTGAAGGAAGCAACATTGGAAGATTAGCAATGAGGAAAAGGTATAGGGAGTTAAAACTCCTCGAGAGCAATGCTCTATAGACAGGAGTAACACCTGTCAAAAAACCAGTTATGAGGAGAATTTAAGGAAAATTCCCTAAGAACATTGAGAGCTTTGCTCTGAGAAAAAATGATATAATAATAATAATAGTATCAAATGCCATGATGAACTTTTAAGAGTTCTTCTATATGATTTGGAAGGAGCAAAGCCCCACTAATTAAGAAAATCCAAGGGGAACCTTTTGGAGAGCAGAGCTCTATTAATGGAACCCTAATAGGGTTCCCTTTAGTTCTTTTTAGACCCCTTTAGAGCAAAGCTCTGCTAAGTGAAACCCTAAATGGGTCTTCTTTAGATCAGGGATCTATTGAGAGCAAGGCTCTTAAAGCTGATTTAATTTAATCAAAATTAATATTTTTACCTAAAATTCTATAAAGTTTGAACTTTTAAAAGTGTTTAAGCAAGAGAGCAAGGCTCTGAGTTCTGAAAGTTAAAATCTGAAAGATGATAAGCATCTGTGGGGGACCAAAGGTCCTATTTATAGGCATCTAGTGCCTCCTCAACTTCCAAAAGCTGCCTCGATGGTTGGGATTCTGCCACCGTTGCGCTCACGTTCGGGGCTACGTAAGCGCAACGGTGGGGGGGGGGCATTTGTTTCCCCCAATCAGGGCAAGGCTCTGTTTGAATTTCAAATATTCAAAATCTTGAAGCAACGCTTCAGATGCTCTGCGCTGAGCGCAAGGCGCCACGTGTCTGGCGCAGACGCATCTGCGCAGCGCCCGAGGCAGCGCAACCAATCAGAGGAAAGCTCTGTTTAAAACAAAAAAGTAAAGGAAGCAACGTTTCAGTTGCGCAAGCGCTGCACTGCGCGACACGTGTCGGCGCAGTTGCGCAAACACAACTGCGCAAGCACAGTTGCGCAAGCGCTGCACTGCACGACATGTGTCTGCGCAGTTGCGCAAGCACAGCTGCGCAAGCGCTGCGCTGCGCGACACGTGTCAAGCGCTGGGGAGTTGCGCAAAACAGAATGGAGATTTAAAGAAATCTTTCTGTTCTTGTTAAAACAAGAAGATTTTCTTCTGTTAAACAGAAGCCCTTGGATCAAAGATCCAACGGTGGGAAAAATTCCCCAAATCACTCAGAGAGAGATCTCTTTAACAAATTTAACTAATTTATGAGCACTATAAAAAGGACCCCAAGCCTCAATTCAGAGGCATCAACATCTTTCTATAAAAAAAGAGAAAAGAATTCTCGAGAACTCTTCAAGAACAACAGAAGGTAAAAACCTTTGAGAGAAGAGAAAATTCTCTTATGAACAGATCAGTGATCTAAAAACAAGATCATTGATCTTTAAAAGCATAATTAAATAAAGGGATAAATTAAAATAGTGCTTTGCACTTTTTCATGAACCTTTGGTTCTTTAAGATAAGAAAAAAAAACTTATCTTTTTCTTTGATCTAAATTAGATCAAAAAACCTAACAGTGCTTTGCACTTCTGTTCATTGAATCTAAAAGATTCCTAAATCATAGTGCCTTGCACTTGCAATACTGCACTGTTGCGCTCTTGGATTGGCGCAAGCCACCAGAGAGCGCCACGTGTCAGCATCTGAACCAATTGCGCTATGCGCTTTTGAAATAGAGCTTTGCTCTCTGTGATTGGCGCAACTCACCAGAGGGCGCCACGTGTCAGCAGCGCAAGTGCAGCGCACTAGCGCAGCGCACTGCGCTTGCATGACACGTGTCGTCGTCACAATCGCTTGCGCTCTCTGATTGGCGCAAAGCGCCTGATAAATGCAATGCATTTCCTAAAAGGGCCAGGCCTAAATAAAAAAGACCAAGCAGGCCAAAATAAATTGCAAAGCAATAAAAGGGCAGAGCCCAAATAAAATTGATGCTCTGCATCATTTATAAAGGGCAGAGCCCAAAACAAATTGATGCTCTGCATACTTTCTGGGCAAAGCCCAAATAAAAATAAGAAGAAATGCGATGCAAAAGCAAATAAAATGTTGAACATTTTCAACTGGACTTAGCCCAATTTTGGCCGTAAGTTCTTAAATTAAATTGACTGAGCAAGATTGCTCTCTTAAATCAATTTACTACCGGTTCGAGGGTACATCTCCGAACTCCTCTGACACCTGTCGTTGTAATCCTTCAACGACGTCAGAGAGGTGACGGGTCCCAACGACCACACGTATATGGACTGCGGGGTCCTTAAACTCATGGACCGAAACGTCCTTAAACTAATGTTGGACCGAAAGGTCCTTAATCTAATGTCGGACAGAAACGTCCTTAAACTAATGATAGACCACCACGTCCCTAAACTGGCGATAGACCCCCATGTCCCTAAACTGGAACATGGACCGAAACGTCCCTAAACTAATATTGGACCGAAACGTCCCTAAACTAATATTGGACCGAAACGTCCTTAAACTAATATTAGACCACCACGTCCCTAAACTGGCGGTGGACCACCACGTCCCTAAACTGGAACAATAGAGCATCCAAATGCACTTTTTCGGATCTAAACGGTCCCGTTTAAGTCGATCTTAGCCCCAAACACGGCTAACGTATCCTTAAGCATTTAAATGAACGATAAAACTTCAAATCGACTTTGGTTCAAGGGTACATCTCTGAACTCCTCCGACACCTGTCGTTGTAATCCTTCAACGACGTCAGAGAGGTGACGAGTCCTGATGGCCATATATCACTACGTTAAGTCGATCTTAGTCCCAAACAAGACTAATGTATCCTTAACGAACGTTTAAGTCGATCTTAGCCTAAACATGGCTAACGTATCCTTAAACTAAAACACCAAACCCAAATCTAAGTAAATACGGATTTGAACTAATCCACGTCCTACGGGCGACGGCATTACTCAGTCTCCGTATACAATCCACGGGCAACCACAAACAAAATAAACACACACGACACGAAGTGAAATTCCGGAGAAGGAGAAAGTTGTTACCGCGATGCGGTAGCGTAATTAACTGCAGGGGCTTGCGCCTGCAGGGAAGAGCGTCCCCACAATCAAAAACACCTCAAGCGAGGGGGAATCTGATGAAATCTGCTACATCGGCCGCATCCGCCTAAACCTCCGATACACGGTGCCATAAATCAACTTGGCATCTTCGGAGAGGTGGACGGATAAAACCAAATAGCATCTGCCCCGAATCTCAGCGTCAGGACATCGCGGTCCTGTGCGCCGCCTTTCGGAGGGGAACAGTTACCTTGAGGGACGTTACGGATTTTCAAATTACATCTTTTCCTTAAAACATCGTAACCCTATTTTCAAAACTACGATTCGCTCCTTCTAAAATCTGCTTGTATGGTTTGGGTGTGTATGTTTGATTAGATACTTATATTTAGTAGAGATAGAATGTTTATGTAAACTCGACTTGATGTGAGACATAAATGCGATGAAAGAATATAAGACGGATATGATGATATGATGAATTGATGGTATGATGGTATACGGTTGCGAGTCGAGTGAGATGAATTATACCCTGTCGGTCCCCTGGTATGAGATTATTGCGGATGCGATCTGGGACATATGTATATAGAGATATTTATATATGTTGTGAATCGTGAGTGATAGTCGTACGAGACGTTAGGTCCGTACCCTCCTCGTCTTATAGGATGATAGGATCCCTGATAGCTTAATGCCGCCGTACGATGATTTTCCATACGGGATGAGTTTGACTTGAGGTTTGATCCATACCCTTGACTAGAGGTTGCCATACGATGGATTATACCGTACGTGGTGCTGTGAGGCATGATGCCGATTGATAGATTCACCGACTCAGACATATGATAGTTACGTATACCTTATAGCTTTTAGCTGATGATTTACCTTATGCTGCATTCATGATATTATTATGGTATTGCATATACCTGTGTTAGTACACTTACACCATTATCAATGATGCGTATGTTACACGTACACAGATTTGCCGGCTCACACACTTCATCATCGATAATTGCCACGTCACTATACAGTAGGATTGCTGCATCATGATATGACTCTTTGCATAATTTACTTGCTATAGTTACTTATGCACTTTTTTACGACGTTGCATTTGACTTTGGAGATATTGGGAACCGCAAGACATATTTTCAAAACTGGAATTATTTAAAGGAGCGGTTTTCCCTTAATATGATATATCACTGTTCCATGCTGCATGATATACGGATATGCTTACATTTCATCATATGTCGCATACATCATGCTTTATGATTTTACGCATTGAGATATGCCGTTTTCAAGAGATTTCTAGATTTGAGAAACGTGGTCATTTTAAAAGAAAGTATGTATTGTTTTAAAAACCCTGTTTCTTTTGATATGGTATTTCAGTGCGTCCACTATGTGTTTTCTCGGTTCTGAGAGTGGCATGTGAAACCCGATTCGAGGAGCGGTAGGCACCGTCTGCGGGTATATGGTGGACCCGGTGAGGTACCCCGGGGCAAGAAGACTCGTATATATTATACGGTGAGCCTGGCAGGGGAGCACTACCTACCGGTGATAGTATTTGGACTCAGCGGTTATCCGGAGGATACCGATCGGAGTAGCGAGATGGATATGAGGGCCGACCAGGGTGTGCGACGCCTGAGGGCCGATCTGAGGATGCGGTGCCTGAGATATATAAGGATTTACGTGTCGATGCTGGACACGGTTTTCATGATATTTCGAGTGTCGATGCTGGACACTCAGGTTCCATGATTTTGAGGTGTCGCGAGGGACACATGTTGATTTATATCCTCATATTTTCATGCATATGATTTTATGATATTTACATGCATGATGTTGCGTCAGTGGTTGACGCGTGGACTAGATCCACATACATACATTGATTTTACTGTTGGATGTTATACACATGCTTATAGACATTGACTACCTTGTTGGCACACATACAGACCCGGTCACCCTAAATATCATAGTATTAACTTTATGATATAGTTGATCTAGGAGCCTTTGTTTATTCGATTTCTGTCTGTTGATATTTTTCTACTCACAAGTTGGAAACTCACCCCCGTTGTGCCACAGTTCTTGCAGGTTGACCGCTTGGATCAGTAGCGGCTTTGTTGGCACACGGTTGCATTCGGGTGTTTTGCATTGGTAGGTGGGGCTCTTGTATCATACCTACTCTTGTATTTATATTTCATATCGTATCTAGTTAACTCCATCAATCGAAATTTGTAAATTGTGTAAGTAATGAGACTTAGTGGGATTGTGGTTGCGAGACTTAGAGCGAGAGGTTTTCTGCTATTTGTGGTTTTGATGCCTTGCTTATTATTCATCTTTTGTGGTGAACTTCGCTGTTGGGCGTCATATACTTATATATATATATACTGTCTTGCGTGGTTTTGATCCGCCGTTTGGCAAAGAGCTAGCTCCCGCTTGGGGTTGCCATTATTATTATTATATATTGGTGGTTTTGGATCAAAAAAAATTACAAAGGAGGTGCTGCCAAATTTTCAAAAAAAAGACGAAACATGTTTTTTTAAACTTGCATAATCCACTTGCATTTTCATGTTCCTTTTCTATGCATTAAGAAAACTTGATTTCATTATACCTTTATTTCAAAACTTCACCTCCTTTATTTTCTTAAAAAGGTTTAGATTTCTGGGTTTTAGCTTACTTGAATTACGTTACGCCTTTATACGTTGCGTGATTTAAGTGCTGGTAACGAGCTAATATTTTGGGTCGTGACAAAGTTGGTATCAGAGCGTTAGGTTTAACCTTTGTTCGAGTCTATGTTTGACTATGCGGAGTCTAGGGCGGGTATGTATTTTGGAACCTAGTCTTGACCTTACGAAACATAGACTTGAACGGGGGGGGGGGGGTACTAGACCCGAACTTTCGTTTCATAGGCTGACCCTGATTGATGGAGTATGTAGCTTGAGTAGAGTGACGTACCGTACGTATGTTCCGCGGTATATTTACGATACGATACTCCACTTAAGAAACCTTTGGATGTGCGTATTTTGGAGATATGTGATTCTCTTCGTATCTTTGATTTTACTTGTTCCATGATCATACTCTCATTGATGCTGTTCCTTCTTATGATCATCTATCCATTCCGGATCTGTCGTTTCCTTTCATGCCGTTGGTCTGCTTTTTTCGATACTCGATTGAGGTTCATGTCACCATGTTTGAGCGCAGATTGAGCTGCTGCTAGTGTTTCATTCTGGGCGAGCTCGTCTGGTACGAGAGCCGACCATTGTGTTTTCTGGTGACATGGTAACGTCTCGATGTAGTGTTATGTTGTGACTTCTTGTGGAGGCGGGTGCTTGGTTTTACACCGGATGATCGGGCCATCGATAGAGCTGCCAGTTGCGAGAGGACTGTCGATATACAACATACCTCAGAGATATTGATGTCGCCTACTGTGCAGACAGATGATCCAGCTGTTGCTGAGATTGATGGAATGTCGCTTCCAGAGCTTACGAGCTGAGATCGCCGGAGCTTCCAGGCAGAAATGCGACAGATGATAGCTAGCCTATTCTGAGTTGAGAGACGAAGGTGATTCATCAGATTGATGCGCCGACGCAGGCCCGGTTCAGTTGAAGATTTTCAGTATGGAGAGTCTTACTCAGATCTAGATCAGACCGATCCAGAGATGGCCGCTGATGTATCGCCTTTCCTGGAGGATTGAGGCATTGTTTAGCCTGCGGACGGAGGGTATTCACATGTTGTATATGCGAAGTTAAAAAGGTTCGAACGAGTGTCAGGAAACGATTTTTCCCAAGTTTAAAGTGTTCGGAGGAACATGCAATTAATTCTGTGGACCCTCTAGAAGAATGAAACCCTAACTCGACATGATGACCATGGAACCGCTTTGAACCTTAGGGTTTGTAGCAGTTTAGCGGTGCCATCAGTGAGGCTTGGGTTTGCTCTTTCTACGGCTGGTCCAGAGGTGCTGTGGTATGTACCAGATATTTTTAGACTGCGCTCAGGTGTTGAGCCTTCGGGAAATTTTGGGACCTCGATGACTCGATCGAAAAGTTTAACGCCGTCCGGATACCATGTGATAGGAGACCAATAAGCTGACCAGCTTCGGATAGAGGACCTCACCCAGATGCGTTGTTAGTTGATCGAGAGCGGGCGAGTATAAAGTATTTCTCCGATGGTTGGGGCTAGTTCCCAAGGACGTGTTCGGCCAGATATCTTCTAGAGAGTGATGAAGATGCCGAGTTCGTGACTTCGAGTCCGTGTGAGAGACTCCGGATTGATCGTGGCCGAGGACAGTTGCAGCGCACAGATAGCATAACGTAACGTCAAGATGGACGATGATAAAGGCGAGTGGAGCCAGAGGTTCATGCGGGATGCTGACGGGCTGTTACTACTCCCCATCGAGATTAGAGATCTGATATGTATACAGAGGCGTTGGGATACGGCCTGTTCCCGAGGGAAGGTGTGCGGAACACACAGATGTACAGAAACGAGAAAAGATTATGCAAGAGTACCAGCCTCCGTACTGTTCGTCATAGGCGAGATCGGAAAAGACCTTGAGCATGATTCCTTCCGAGACACTGCTGCAATGAGATTTGCACCCAGGATCAGATGTGTCACGTGTATTCAGGGAGCCAGAGGCCGACGCCAGTGATGTACTGCCTTACGAGTGGTCGTGATGATTGACGGGAGATGACCAAAGAAGTGCCAGAACGGAATTGTCCCCGTTAGCAGACCTGACAGGGGCGATTAGCCGATGGATTGCAAGATTGGTAAATCTACGGAGAAGATAAGGATCCAGAGACATAAGACGCCAGACCACGAGCACGAGGCGAGCGGATATTCTTGTTCTTCCAGTTTTAGGCGCACCGATTCATTTTCGACATTGTAGGAGGTGTACCTCAATGTCCTTTGTTGCGATTTGCGTTTGTGATCTGAGTATCACGCTTATATCGCTTGGATTTGAGTTTTGATGATTGAGTTTCATGATATTGTTTTCGTGCACCATGGCTGCACCTACTGGGTATTTACATTTTGCGCATAGTTGTCGCACTTGATATATATTTTATACACCGTTGTGTTGATTTGCGATTTGTGCATACCTATTGCATTTGATGTCGATTTTGTACCCTCGTAGCATGTGTTTATGATTTCTTGGATTTCATACGGATGATTTGGTTTTTGCACTCGGTATAGCTTATATGTGCTTGTAGTGCATTGATACGTATTTTGTGCACCACAGTTGCACCTGACTTCGTTTTGATGTCATTTGAGATATTTATTATGATTTCATGCCTAGGGCATGCATATGATTTGATTTATGCTTTCGGCATAGTTTTCATGCACTTTTTAGTATTTTGATTTGCTTTTGTGCTCGCCGATGCACATGGTTGTGAGATTATATGCCACGGTATACCTGATTTGGATTTGGATTGAAAGGTGTTGTATACCGTCGATTTCGATTTTGATACTCGATATTTTTTTTGTGCACCTTGTGCACCTGATTGGATTCTTGCGCATATTTGACGCGCTTGGGGTGGACTTTTGCGCATGTTCGGCGCTTAATATTGGATTTCGTGATTTCTTGCATGTGAGATGCACATGATTTAGATTTTATTCGCACATGTTGGATGCACCCGATTTGGATTTTCGCTCGTGTTGGGCGCACGATATGAGACGCGATTTTGGTGCACACCAGATGCACTAAATCGGAATTCTTGTGCATATCAGATGCACCCGATATTGTTGTCGTGCACACCCGTTGCACTGGACAGATGCTTTCGTGCACACCCGTTGCACGTAGTTTTGGATTTTATGCACATTGTGGCACCTGTGCTTGTATTTGATTTCCGTGCGCACCAGACGCATGTGATTGTTGGATACGCCTTTTGAGGCTGATTTTGCTTTTTGAGCACTTTGTTTTCATGATAGGTACTATATATAGTATATAGCAGCCAAACAGGACTGATCTGAGGACAGTACCTGACTACTTTGCATGCATTAAAAGCTTACCAAGTGGTTTTCAAAGGAGCTATAGTCTCGCTATTTCCTACGTGTCCGTGAGCGACGCGAACGTTTATAAAGGAAAACCTTTTGGGATATTTTAAAAACGACGGAACGTATATTTAGCAAAATATATATGGACATATATTATTTCCTTACAAATGGACGTCCGTCACTTAGGCCGTGAGTTACGCATCACACAGCGATTTAGAAAATATTTTTTCATGAGTTTTATTTAGTTCTTGGAAGTTTTCCAAAGATGCGTACTATACACGTATTATAGTATTGGACTAGTGTATATTGGATTTCGGTAGTAGATTTCGAGATCTGTATCTCTATTGTAACTCCGAGGATATGCGTGCAAATCCGATGATTTGCGTGACGCTTGACGGAATTCGGTTTGAGTTTTGTACTCGTTTTCATGCGCTCTTGACGCGCTGTGTTATTTCTACGTTCTCCATGATTTCTGAGCCCCGTTGATTTGAGCTGATTATTGAAATGTTTTAGATTTTGGGGGTTTAAATTTAAAATTCGTGGACTGAATTTATTTAAGGGGGGAAGATTGTAACATTTTAGAAAATAAAAAATATTATTTTTGGAATTTAATATTAAAATAATATATTTCCCGAAAATTGCCCGATTTGCAAAATTGGGGTTTTTGAAAAAGGGTATAAATATATACCAATATTTGTGAAATAATTGGAAATTAAAATAATTTATTCATTTAAAAATATATTTAAAGGATTTGACATTTTTAAAATTTATTATACTCAGTTTCGATAAAAACCCGATTAGTGCACTGCTAATCGCGTTTAAGCCAAATCCGTGTTTCTACAGTTTTCCATGGCTAGTGCACCATGTCATGTTCCATTTAGTTACATGTTGTTGTATTTGTGTTATTTTATAGGCATTATGTGATTTGGTTTTGAACTTTAAAACAGAAAAGATAAAGGAATGGCAAAAGGGTAATTTAGTGAAAAGGGTATGATTGGTGAGAGAGAGAGAGAGAGTGTGAATAAGTGAGAAAGAGATAGGGGGTGCTGCTGCCCAACTTTATTCTCCCATCATTTTTCTTCTCCCTCTTCATCTTCCTCAACCCCACTTCCCTCCACCTTCAAGCCCTTGATCCATCTCCAAAGAATCCCCAAAACCCTACACTCCCTTCACAAAACTTAATCCCCATCTCTTCCTCTACACTTTGAACCAAGCAAAGTGGGATTTTGACGACATTGGGAAGTTAGTGCTGCCTAGAGTGGACTAAATGAGGTATAACTCTTCCATTTAGATTAGTTTTGTGAGATATCGTGTTTTTAATGTCGTTTTGTGATGTCGTTAACCTGCTGTGACCCCGAGCGTTCACTGTAAAAACAAACAGTGTGATAATGTTGTACTCGAGACCCTGAGTGTTCACCTAGGACCCTAATCCTTTCCCATCGGTTATGGCCAACGACTATAGGGCCAAATCCGGCGACGTCGGGTAGGTAGGAGAGTTAGGGCTTGGATTTTGTAGGGTAGTTACCTGAAGGTGTTTAAGGGTGTTTGGTCCTACTAAATTTTTCTGTAGTAAAAATAGGTGAAATCTGGGAACAGTTAGGAGTGTTTACATGACCATGATGACACGATTCATGACCTGAGCCATAGATGTGAACCCGATGCACGAACTTAGGATTTGTTCCGTATCGATTTTGTGACTTTTAGTGTGCCTACAGTGAATCTGGAGCAACCCAGGGAAATTTTGAGAGTGGAAAACAATACCAGAGACCAATTTTAGACCAAAGGAGACCACCATGACAAAACGAGACCCAACTGAGCATGGGGGGCCAGGCTCGCCGGAATTTCTAGGGATGGGGCCGGCCACTTGGTTGTTTGGGGTATTGGGGTTGGTCCAGTAGCTCAAATACACAATGTACATCACTCTATACTTGTTTGCTTGGCTTTATTTGACCTGAGTCAAAATCTGGGAGCTTTTTAGAGTGATTTTGGCTATGTTTTCCGTATTTTGAAATGCTAATTCTTGTTATTTGGATTTGTATTTGGTTGTGGGATGTTCGTACATCAACGACAAGGGTTATTTGGTTGATTTTGTATGCGTATGCTATAGGTTCTAACCTACGAGCAAGGCGCGTGCCGTTTTGGATTTTAGAACCTGATTTTGATAGCGTTGCGATATGTGTTGTTATTGTAGGTACCTTTGCGTAGATTCCGAGGCGACGGAGCGTGGCGTCAACGACTTCGGCAAGCTAAGACCAGGGTGAGTGGATCTATATCCACGGGGGAAGTCGGGTGGATGGCGTATAGCACCCCCGCAAGGTTTTGATGGAAACTGATTTATAGAATATGGTTAAGAGTACCTAGATTAGGAAACTAAGGTTAGAGTTAAAGGATAGCAGTGAAACCTTCTTAGAAGCTAAATGAAAGTTAGAAGGGATATGATACGGCTAATATGAAATGATGGGAATTGAGAATGATATTTGACGATATTACCGTTTAGGGTACTATAAGACTAGATAGTCGACGTAGATGTGTCATCTGAACCATACATATTTCTAAAAACCGAAGAATTGTATGCATCTTTTAAATAGTTACCTTGAGAGACGTTATGAATTTTCAAATGATATCTTTTCCTTAAAACACCGTAACCCCTATTTTCAAAACTACGATTTACTCCTTTTAAAATCTGCTTGTATGGTTCGGGTGTGTATATTAGATTAGATACTTATACTTAGTAGAGATAGAATGTTTATGTAAACTCGACTTGATGTGAGAAATAAATGCGATAAAAGAATATAAGACGGATATGATGATATGATGAATTGATGGTATGATGGTATACGGTTGCGAGTCGATTGAGATGAATTATACCCTGTCGGTCCCCTGATATGAGATTATTGCGGATGCGACCTGGGATATAGGTATATAGAGAAATTTATATATGTTGTGAATCGTAAGTGATAGCCGTACGGGACGTTAGGTCCGTACCCTCCTCGTCTTATAGGATGATAGGATCCGTGATAGCTTAATGCCGCCGTACGATGATTTTCCGTACGTGATGAGTTTGACTTGAGGTTTGATCCATACCCTTGACTAGAGGTTGCCGTACGATGGATTATACCGTACGTGGTGCTGTGAGGCTAGATGCCGATTGATAGATTCACTGACCCAAACATATGATAATTACGTATATCTTATAGCTTTTAGCTGATGATTTACCTTATGCCGCATTCATGATATTATTATGGCATTGCATATAACTGTGTTAGTACACTTACACCATTATCGATAATGCGTATGTTACACGTACACAGATTTGCCGGATCACACACTTCATCATCGATAATTGCCATGCCACTACACAGTAGGGTTGCTGCATCATGATATCACTCTTTGCATAATTTACTTGCTATAGTTACTTATGCACTTTTATACGATGTTGCATTTGACTTTGGAGATATTGGGAACCGCAAGACATATTTTCAAAACTGGAATTATTTAAAGGAAAGGTTTTCCCTTAATATGATATATCACTGTTCCATGTTGCATGATATACGGATATACTTACATTTCATCATATTTCGCATACATCATGCTTTATGATTTTACGCATTGAGATATGCTGTTTTCATGAGATTTCTGGATTTGAGAACCGTGGTCATTTTAAAATAAAGTATGTATTGTTTTAAAAACCCGGTTTCTCTTGATATGATATTTCAGTGCGTCCACCATGTGTTTTCTCGATTCTGAGAGTGGCATGTGAAACCCGATTCGAGGAGCGGTAGGCACCGTCTTCGGGTATATGGTGGACCCGGTGAGGTACCCCGGAGCAAGAAGACCCGTATATGTTAGACGGTGAGCCTGGCAGGGGTGCACTACCTACCGGTGATAGTATTTGGACTCGGCGGTTGTCCGGAGGATACCGACCGGAGTAGCGAGATGGATATGAGGGTCGACCACGATGTGCGGCGCCTGAGGGCCGATCTGAGGATGTGGCGCCTGAGATATATGAGGATTTACGTGTCGATACTGGACACGGTTTTCATGATGTTGAGTGTCGATGCTGGACACTTAAGTTCCATGATTTTGAGGTGTCGCGAGGGACACATGTTGATTTATATCCTCATATTTTTATGCATATGCTTTTATGATATTTACATGCATGATGTTGCATCAGTGGTTGACGCATGGACTAGATCCACATACATACATACATACATACATACATACATTGATTTTACCGTTGGATGTTATACACATGCTTATAGACATTGACTACCTTGTTGGCACACATACAGACCCGGTCACCCTAGATATCATAGTATTACCTTTATGATATAGTTGACCTAGGAGCCGTTGTTTATTCGATTTCTATCTGTTGATATTTTTCTACTCACGAGTTGGCTACTCACCCCCGTTGTGCCACAGTTCTTGCAGGTTGACCGCTTGGATCAGTAGCGGCTTCGCTGGCACACAGTTGCATTCGGATGTTTTGCATTGGTAGGTGGGACACTTTTATCGTACCCACTCTTGTATCTATATTTCATATTGTATCTAGTTAACTCTATCAATCGAAATTTGTAAATTGTGTAAGTAATGAGAATTAGTGGGATTGTGGTTGCGAGACTTAGAGCGAGGGGTTTTCTGCTACTTGTGGTTTTGATGTCTTGCTTATTCTTCATCTTTTATGGTGAACTTCTCCGTTGGGCGTCGTATACTTATATATATACTGCCTTGCATGGTTTTGATTTGCCGTTTGGCGAAGAGCTAGCTCCCGCTTGGGGATGCCATTATTCTTATTATATATTGGTGGTTTTGGATCAAAAAAAATTACAAAGGAGGTGCTGCCCAAATTTTCAAAAAAAAAGACGAAACATGTTTTTTTAAACTTGCATAATCTACTTGCATTTTCTTGTTCCTTTTCTATGAATTAAGAAAACTTGATTTCATTATACCTTTATTTCAAAACTTCACCTCATTTATTTTCTTAAAAAGGTTTAGATTTCTGAGTTTCAGCTTACTTGAATTACGTTACGCCTTTAGATGTTGCGTGATTTAAGTACTGGTCACGAGCTAATATTTCGGGTCGTGACAAAGTGACCTTGACTGAGCCAACATATCAAAGGGTCCTAGTCAAGTTTAACCCGTCATTATCTTGATTGCATTAAACCCACCCGTACGAGTCCTTGACTGAGCCAAAATGACCGTACGACTGTTCTAACCAATCATCTAATACTATGGAAAAGTACTACATAACTACCGAACACTACGTCTCGGCTGAGCACAACATACGTAGCATGAATACTAAGCAATATTAATCTGAAATGATGGAGGGCTACGGCTGGTTTTTGGCAAAAAAACTTTAACCTAATGAACCTGATATCATTGAAGGAACCGAGTAGTTTTGAAAAAGGAGTGGTTTATGCTTCGCTTTTGAAAACTTGTGGTTTTGAAGAAAACCGAGTATTCTATAATAACATAAACTTTTGCTCAAGAGGACACTCACCGTGAAGGGATTTAGGCTCTTACCTCCTTGAATGAGGTGCAGGATATTCCTAACCGAATACCACTATGCAAAGAAAAAGAGTATGACTATAGTTTTTCGAAATTTTTTCCAACGACATCTTTAGGTTTCTTTTCTTGCATTAATTAAAATTAACGCGGTCTTATCAATTAAATCCTATCACACCAGAAAATAATAAAAATACAATGTACGTATATGCCATCCGCATTTGCCACGGGGCCCCATCATGCACCGTTAGGTTACTTAATTACCGACATATATAAGCAAAACATATACAACATCTACTAGTGTGTGTGTGTGTGTATAACCATTCGTCTCAGGCATGATATTAGCAATATCACAGAACAACAATAAGCAATATGGAATAGCGGATAATCTTTGAGCCTTGGGTTTCATTTGAGCTGCAAATGAGACCCGACGTTCCCGGTCGTGTGGATAGCCCGTGCAATTAAAAACCTAAAACCCTACGAGCGCGGCAAGTTACCCGCCAAAACCGTAAGTGAGGCAATCCCAATCAACAAAGTGAATGGTCCGCCTAACACTTTACGGAATCCGGTAACTTGAGCAACCCCCCATGGGTCATCCTATACCCCCTACGAGTGCGGCGAACAGCCCGCAAATTCTAGAGTAAGGCTTCCTCCATCTCAACGCCATAAGATGCGGGCCTGTTGCCCTCTAGAACCCGGCTATTCGAGCACTCATCCATGGGGTAATCCTAATACAGAAAAGAAAAATATACATACAACGGTGACATCGACCTCAACTCGGTCGTTCGCCAATAAAAGAATATACAAACTGGCGGGAACAACAGTCTACACGTCGGACGCTCTCCCCGCAATAATGAACATACAAATAAATCTGAACTGTACAACTACCATTGCACTATAGGCTATCCACCACGACAATCCATCCATAACATCAGTGCAACACAGAATATCAACGCGAATATCGTGTTCGTAAACCCTTCTAATTGTACATATATCAATCAATCGGGTTATACCGCTCAATGTTATTCACGGTCTCAGAAACAAATACAGAAAAAATTAAGAATTTCGATCGATCAAAACTTTCCATATTTACCCCATGTACAAACCGATACACAAACAAATTTGGGCAAAAACCTAATGTACTAAAAATCACATTTCCATGAACTTGAACCCCTGAAAAAGTTTGGAGCACAGTAGCCACAATTAGGCCGTGGATCCGCGGCCAAATGACATATTTGGCCGCGGATTAGCGGTCCAATTTGGTGATCAAGTGATCAAATTTTTTTCATGAAAAGCCTGGACATAATTTTAATATGTCTGAAAATATTTTTTGAACAACTTTAAAATTCGAACAGCGAGTAAGGTTTTTGGAAATGCGATTCGGATAATTTTGTCGATCGAAGTTCTAAATTAGTGCAAATTAACTAGTTAAGGTTTATGGACGGCTCTGATACCATGTTGGGTTTCCTAGCGGCCTAGCTGTCTACCGTGGCCGTTGCGGAATGAAAAACTTTGATTTTTAAAAATCCGGCGCTAGTAAACACATCCTAGAATCTAACCATACACCGAAACTAGATAACTAAAGAGATCTAACTACTATGATAAGGAGTTATACTTAGAGACTCGTGTACTTCGGGTCTTTACTCCTCTTCTTAAGCTCCTTAGGTGATCTTGATCAAACTTGATGGTCGGTCTTCTCGGTCCTAGATGATCCACCTGAGGTCCTTGATCCAAGCTCCTACCTCTAAAAGAAGTAAACTAAGCAAACTAGTTTGCTAAACTAGTTTCTTACGTGATGTGATAAAGTTTAGTGGTAATTTTCTATCTCAAATATTTTGGCTCTCAACACATGAGATGGTTAAGGATTTGGAATGAAGATGAACTCAAGAAGAAGAGAGTGATAGAGCTATCAAAGATGAGATAGAAAAGTAAGTCAAGAATGAACATGAGAATGGCTAAGGTTTTTCTTTAATGAAGTATTTTCTTTTCATTAAAAAACCAACCTATCATGACCCAAAGTGCGGTCTGTGACCGGTACTTAACCATGTAACGTCTACAGGCGTAACGCGACTAAGTAAGCCGAAACCCAGAAATCAAAACCATTGAAAAAGTGAGTGAAAGGAAACATTAGTTTAAAATATTTAGAAAACCTTAAGTTGTTTAGTAAAATTCTTTAAAGTTCAAGTTATTATCTTAAAAATTTTGGCAGCATTTCCTTTGTAAAAACTAGCTCCGAAATCGGGTACAAGGCAATATATGAGTAAAATGATATACAATGAGAATAAAACATCCCAAACGGGAGCAATCACGCCCAACGGTGGAAACAACCACCACAATAATAATATGCGACGCCGTAGCGAAGAATAAGCAAATAAGTGAAAGCAAGTATCATGAAAGATAAACTGCATAAATAAAGTCGGCTCACAACGAGCTCGACACCAGAGTACAAATAATATATATCGTCCTCACAACGGGTCTCTAAGTCAATACATGAATAGTAGATGGAGAGTATTAGATACAATAGTGTATACAACTGGAAAATAGACAGATACCGCACAAAAACCCACCTATCGGCAAAGGGCTCACGCGCCAACTGCAGTGGTATTTGTATCAAAAGATGCAAGAAAGCAGCCTGCCACGACTACTCCGAGGGGCAACCTGCAAACACTGTGGCACAACTGGGGTGAGTTGCCAACTCGTGAATAGTAGATAACATCTAAATGTAATCGCGAGTATGCACGTACTGCGATACTCTAACATATGCAAGCAGATAAAATCTATATGATGAACTGGATGCGCAATAATCATGCCTAACAAGTGCAATTTAATAACATCAATATATGATGAGCAGGGTATGCAATAATCATGCAAAAGTACTCTATCAGGTACTATAGGTACAGGATGAGATGCAAAATACTGAATGGCGAGCATGGGATAAAATGACATCTACACGGAATGTCAACGTGGAAAATAACCGGTGTCCATCAATGCACCCAAATCCCAGTAAATCTCAGGCGCCGTCACCCTCATCGGCCCTCAAATCCTGTAAATCTCATAGAATCGTGAGTGCCCAACATCGGCACTCGAAATATCATAAAATAATTGTGTCCAGAATCGACACGCAAATCCTCAAGTATCGGGCTCCGTCAGTCAGGATCGGCCCACGGGCTCCGTCTGTGGAATCGGCCCTCGGCCCCGGCAGTACGGGTCGTCCCGTATACATCTATCGACTCTGGTCAGTATCCTCCGGATAACCGCCAGGTCCAACCAATCACCGGTAGGTAGTAGTCCCTCTGCCAGGCTCACCGTCTACTGCACAGCGATCCGTTCTCGCCATGGGGTACCATACCGGGTCCACCATGTACCCGCAATCGGCCTCGTCCAGCTCTTCGATTCGGGTTCATATGTCACACATTTCAGAACCGAGAAAACGCATAGTGGACGCACTAAAATATCATAATAAGAGAAACCGGGTTTTTAAAACAGTGCGTATTTTCTTAAAATAATACCCTGGTTCTCAAATCCAGAAATCACATAAATCCAAAATCAATGCGTAAATCCATGTAATGTGTCGTATGACACTAAGGGTAAAAAGGGAAAACCGCTCTTTTAAAAGAATCCAGTTTTGAAAATATCTCATGCGGTCCCTTAGTTTTTAAATCATTTCAATATCATCCATGTATGTAACATGCGTATGTTTATAGGTATGGATGTGCAAATGAATATATACGTGAATATGAGTGTAGCAATGTATATGTGCACAAGTAGGGATATATCAAATAATGTGTGCACTACTATGAATATACAGTATGCATGTGCGCAAGTATAGGTATATCAGAGTATGCGTGCACCAATATGAACATATCAATGTATGAGTCGTAGCAATCCTATAGTGCGAGTGTCATGGCAATCATTAACGGTGTGAGTGTGACATACAAATAGTGCTCGTGCAGTTTGAACCGTTAGTGACAGTGCAGCGTTATATACTACCATTTCTATATGCAACAGAAGAAGGTATGCTACAATAATGCATATAAATATCTACGACTAAAATATCCTATCACGCCCTGACGCTTAACGCCATACGAGCGATTTCCCCGTAGATGTTAAATCTACTCACCTGGTCGCGTGCTAAGTGTAGCCGACCGCCTGCTTCCCTTTCCTTGCGGCGTCCGACGTACCCGCCTGCGAACCTAGAATTTACACAATGAATCCAAATAAGCAAATATCTCACAAAAACGCGATATCGAAATCAAACGAGAAACTCGCGCGCGCGTCCAATACGCTAAAACGTGTGTATACGCGTCTAAAACTACCCCGACCCGTCGCGATACGCAGCAACCACAAAACCCACTCACGTATCATACGTGTCGTGCAAAAACGTATTGGAAAAACAAATTTACGCTCCAGATTTTCACTCAGGCACAAAAGCAAAAAGTTGCATATGCCAAAACACTAGAATATGCAGCAGACTACCCTAGGCAAAACCCCAGCACCCAAGTCCCCTACCTGGCCTCAATTTGCGGCCAGAACGATTAAACGGGCGGCCAAACAGTGGATATAGGGTTTTGTGCTTGGTGTGTGTAGTCTAGACCTAGTGTACATGCTCCAGTTTTCTCAATTTTTCTCTGAAGCAACCGGCTCAAAAGCAGATCACAGAAAGCTTAAAATTCACTTTAAAACGTTAAATTTTACACTAAACGAAACCCTATGGTATTTTATTGAAATCTGGGGTTAAACTAAGTTTAAGTGGCCCTAATAACACTTATTTAGGCTAGGCTAACCACCAAAAACATCACTTAGCCAAAAGTCCACACTAAACATCATTTCTAGCACTAAATCTCACATTTAACACTAATCGATGCCAATTCTACACATAAGTTTAGAAAAAAGGAATTGACCTCAAATTTTATACCTCACTCTCTGGTCTTAGTGTGTAGGAAGAAAAGGAAGAAGAAGAGGAGATGGTGTTGCACTGCTGCTGCTGCTGCAGCTGCTACTGCTTCTGTTGCTGTTGTTGCTTCATGTTGTTGTTGTTGTTGCTGCTTGCTGCTGTTGCTGAGACTGATGGTGCTGCTGCTGATGTTGTGAGTGTGTGTGTGTATGAGTGAGAGTGAGAGAAATGAGAACAAATGAGAGGCAAAACAAAAAGAAATGGGAGTTAAGGCTAGTCAACCCCCCTCTCTCTCTTCATTAAATGAAAGCATGGCTCAAGCCATGATGCCCTTCTCTCTCTCTCTCTCCTTCTCTCTCTCCAAGTCAACACCCCTACATAATTCATTTTCCATTAAAAAAAACCAATTACACTTAAGGAAAATGGTTTAACCCACCATGGTTGCTAATCATGGTCTAACCCCATTTTAACCCTAGTTTACATGCACACGTGTGTGCAAGCCTAGAAAAATTCTAATAAAATATTCATTAAATTTGATAAAATATTTGAAAATCAATTTGGTAAACTTTTTATTAAAAACCATACTTTAAAGTATAATTAGCCACTAATCACATCCTAAGGTGTTACAATCTTCCCCCCTTAAAGAAATTCGTCCCCGAATTTAAAAAATATAAAGCTACGCATACCTTCAAAGAGATGAGAGAATTTCTTCCGCATCTCGCCCTCGGCCTCCCAAGTGATCTCTTCACCATTCGGGCTGCGCCAAAGCACCTTCACAGATGGCAAGACCTTCGATCGAAGTTTCTTCACCTGCCGGTCCAATATTATGACTGGTTGCTAGGTGAACGAAAGATCGCGCTCGAGTTGAACGGTCTGATGCTGAATCATGTGAGAAGGGTCATGTAGGTATCTGTGAAGCACCAACTTGTGGAATACGGGGTGAACATCTGGGAAGTCGGGTGGAAGAGCCAAACGATATGCCACTGCGCCCACACGCTCGAGGATCTCGAAGGGACCTATGAATCTGGGGCTAAGCTTCCCCTTCCGTCTAAATCTCATCACTCCCTTCATAGAGAGACCCTCAGAAAAACGTGATCGCCAATTGCGAACTCTAATCCGCGGCGGCGTCTGTCCACATACGATTTCTGCCTGCTCTGAGCTGTCCTCATCCTATCTCGAATCAGATGTATCTTCTCGGTCGTCTCCTGTACGATCTATGGCCCCAAAACACTGCTCTCACTGAGCTCTGTCCAACAGACGGGCGATCTACATCTCCTCCTATACAAGGCCTCGAAGGGTGCCATCTGAATATTATCCTGGAAACTATTGTTATAGGAGAACTCCACCAAGGGTAAATGATGATCCCAGCTACCACCAAAGTCTAAAACGCATGCTCGGAGCATGTCCTCAAGTGTCTGAATAGTCCGCTCTGATTGGCCGTCGGTCTGCGGATGAAATGCTGTGCTGAAACTTAAGCGGGTGCCTAACGCCTCCTGAAGCCTCTGCCATAGTCGGCTGGTAAACTGGGTGCCTCGGTCGGACACGATACATGTCGGGACTCCATGTAGTCGTACTATCTCGTCGATGTATATCTGGGCATACTGAGCAAATCCGAAAGTCGTCTTCACCGGAAGGAAGTGAGCCGCTTTCGTCAAGCGATCCACGATCACCCAGATGGAGTCATACCCTCGCCTAGTCCTGGGTAGACCCACAATGAAGTCCATCGAAATCTGTTCCCATTTCCACTCCGGAATGGGTAACGGTTGTAGCTCTCCCGCTGGCCTCTGGTGCTCGACCTTGACTTGCTGACAAGTCAGGCATCTCGACACGAAGTCTGCGACGTCCTTCTTCTTCCGTCCCACCAGTAAACATCTCTCATATTATGATACATCTTGGTGGAACCCGGATGAACACTATACACCGATCGATGTGCCTCCTCAAGAATCTCACGCCGCAGTCCCTCAGCATCCGGTACACACAGTCTAGTCCCAAATCGCAGTATCCCCCGATCATCGATCACAAACTCAGAAAATCGGCCCTGCCCAATCTGTGCCATGATCTCTGAACAACGGTCATCACTGTACTGTGCCTTATGTATACGGTCAAGCAACTGTGGGCATGCACGAACATGCGCAAGCTGTCCCCCGATCGGCGTGAACTCGAACTGCACTCGGCTGTCGCATAAAATCTTCCAATCTGCCGACGACTGCCTCTGCACTGCACTCAAATAAGATAGACTACCCCCGGGCCTCCTACTCAAAGCATCCTCCACTACATTCGTCTTGCCCGGGTGATACAAGATGTCGCAATCGTAGTCTTTTACTAGTTCCATCCAACGACGCTGTCTAAAATTTAGGTCTCGCTGCTGAAATATATACTTTAAGCTCTTGTGATCAGTGAATATCTGGCACGACTTGCCGTATAGGTAATGTCGCTAGATCTTGAGTGCAAAGACCACTTCAGCCATCTCCAAATCGTGAGTGGGATAGTTCTGTTCATGTTTCTTCAACTACCGTGAAGCATACCCTAGACCCACTCGAGAAGCATCACAATAGACCACAAATCCGCCTGATCCCGAAGGCAATGATAACACCGGCGCCGTAGTCAAACAAGTCCGTAGCTGCTGAAAGCTATGCTCTCACTTGTTAAACACTAACTTGCTAATCTTAATCCCAGTGTTCAACACTATTTCCAGTTTAGGGACATGGTGGTCCATTGCCAGTTTAAGGACATGGAACAATAGAGCCCCCCCCCCCCAAACGCTCTTTTGTCGGATCTAAACGATCCCGTTTAAGTTGATCTTAGCCTCAAATATGGCTAACGTATCCTTAAACCTTCAAACAGGCTTTAGTCCCAAATTGGATTATAAATCCCCCAATCAACCTTGGTTCAAGAGTACATCTCTAAACTCCTCTGACACCTGTCGTTGTAATCCTTCAACGTCGTCAGAGAGGTGACGGGTCCCGACGACCATACATGCAATGGACCACTATGTCCCTAAACTGGAATAATAGAGCCAATTGCTCTTTTGTCGGATCTAAACGATCCCGTTAAGTTGATCTTAGTCCCAAACTGGACTAAGGTATCCTTAACAAACGTTTGAGTTGATCTTAGCCTCAAATATGGCTAACGTATCCTCAAACCAAAACCCCAAAGCTGAATCTAAGAAAACACTGATTTGGACTAATCCACGTCCTACGGGCGACGACATAAATCAGTCTCCGTATACAATCCACGGGCAACCACAAACAAAACAAACACCCACGACACGAAGTGAAATTATGGAGAAGGAGAAAGTTGTTACCGCGAAACGGTAGCGTAATTAACTGCAAGGGCTTGCGCCTGCAGGGAAGAGCGTCCCCACAATCAAAACCCCTCAAGCGAGGGGGAATCTGACGAAGTCTGCTACATCGGCCGCATCCTTCTAAACCTTCGGTACACGGTGCCATAAATCAACTTGGTATCTTCGGAGAGGTGGACGGATAAAACCAATTAGCATCTGCCCCGAATCACAGGCAAGACGTCCCATGTCTCGGCCGCCATTCGGAGGGGACCAGATTCTGGCACGCCCGGTGGAACTTGAACCCACAATCGCCTGAACCCACAGACGTAACGCGACTAAGTAAGCCGAAACCCAGAAATCAAAACCATTGAAAAAGTGAGTGAAAGGAAACATTAGTTTAAAACATTTAGAAATCCTTAAGTTGTTTAGTAAAATTCTTTAAAATTCAAGTTATTATCTTAAAAATTTTGGCAACATTTCCTTTGTAAAAACTAGCCCCGAAATCGGGTACAAGGCAATATATGAGTAAAATGATATACAATGAGAATAAAGCATCCCAAACGGGAGCCATCACGCCCAACGGCGGAAACAACCACCACAATAATAATATGCAACGCCGTAGCGAAGAATAAGCAAATAAGTGAAAGCAAGTATCATGAAAGATAAACTGCATAAATAAAGTCGGCACACAACGAGCTCGACACCAGAGTACAAATAATATACATCATCCTCACAACGGGTCTCTAAGTCAATACATGAATAGTAGATTGAGAGTAATAGATACAATAGTGTATACAATTGGAAAATAGACAGATACCGCACAAAAACCCACCTATAGGCAAAGGGCTCACGCGCCAACTTCAGTGGTATCTGTATCAAAAGATGCAAGAAAGCAGCCAGCCGTGACTACTCCGAGGGGCAACCTGCAAACACTGTGGCACAACGGGGGTGATTTGCCAACTCATGAATAGTAGATAACATATAAAGGTAATCGCGAGTATGCACATACTGCGATACTCTAACATATGCCAGCAGATAATATCTATATGATGAACTGGATGCGCAATAATCATGCCTAACAAGTGCAATTTAATAACATCAATATATGATGAGCAGGGTATGCAATAATCATGCAAAAGTACTCTATCAGGTACTATAGCTACAGGATGAGATGCAAAATACTGAATGCTGAGCATGAGATACAATAACATCTACACACAATGTCAACGTGGAAAATAACCGGTGTCCATCAATGCACCTAAATCCCAATAAATCTCAGGAACCGTCACCCTCATCGGCCCTCAAATCCTATAAATCTTATAGAATCGTGAGTGCCCAACATCGGCACTCGAAATATCATAAAATAATCGTTTCCAGTATCGACACGCAAATCCTCAAGTATCGGGCTCCGTCAGTCCGGATCGGCCCACGGGCTCCGTCTGCGGAATCGGCCCTCGGCCCCGGCAGTACGGGTCTTCCCGTATCCATCTATCTACTCTGGTCAGTATCCTCCGGATAACCGCCAGGTCCAACCAATCACCGGTAGGTAGTAGTCCCTCTGCCAGGCTCACCGTTTACTGCACAGCAATCCGTTCTCGCCCCGGGGTACCATACCGGGTCTACCATGTACCCGCAATCGGCCTCGTCCAGCTCCTCGATTCGGGTTCACATGTCACACGTCTCAGAACCGAGAAAACGTATGGTGGACGCACTGAAATATCATAACAAGAGAAACCGGGTTTTTAAAACAGTGCGTATTTTCGTAAAATCCATGCAATGTGTCGTATGATACTAAGGGTAAAAAGGGAAAACCGCTCTTTTAAAAGAATCCAGTTTTGAAAATATCTCATGCGGTCCCTTAGTTTTTAAATCATGTCAATATCATCCATGTATGTAACATCTGTATGTTTATAGGTATGGATGTGCAAATGGATATATACGCGAATATGAGTGTAGCAATGTATATGTGCACAAGTAGGGATATATCAAATAATGTGTGCACTACTATGAATATAGAGTATGCATGTGCGCAAGTATAGGTATATCAGGGTATGCGTGCACCAATATGAACATATCAATGTATGAGTCGTAGCAATCCTATAGTGCGAGTGTCATGGCAATCACTAACGGTGTGAGTGTGACATACAAATAGTGCTCGTGCAGTTTGAACCGTTAGTGACAGTGCAGTGTTATATACTACCATTTCTATATGCAACAGAAGAAGGTATGCTACAATAATGCATATAAATATCTACGACTAAAATATCCTATCACGCCCTGACACTTAACGCCATACGGGCGATTTCCCCGTAGAGGTTAAATCTACTCACTTGGTCGTGTGCTAAGTGTAGCCGACCACCTGCTTTCCTTTCCTTGCGGCGTCCGACGTACCCTCCTGCGAACCTAGAATTTACACAATGAATCCACATAAGCAAATATCTCACAAAAACGCGATATTGAAATCAAACGAGAAACTCGCGTCGCAAACTAAACGCGCGTGTCCGATACGCTAAAATGTGTGTATACGCGTCTAAAACTACCCCGACACGTCGCGATACGCAGCAACCACTGAACCCACTTACGTATCACACATGTCGCGCAAACTAAACGTATTGGAAAAAAGATATTACGCCCCAGATTTTCACTCAGCCACAAAAGTAAAAAGTTGCATATGCCAAAACACTAGAATATGCAGCAGACTACCCTAGCCAAAACCCCAGCACCCAAGTCCCCTACCCGGCTGCAATTTGCGGCCAGAATGATTAAACGGGCGGCCAAACAGTGTAAATAGGGTTTCGTGCTTGGTGTGTGTAGTCTAGACCTAGTGTATATGCTCAAGTTTTCTCAATTTTTCTCTAAAGCAACCGGGTCAAAAGCAGATCACAGAAAGCTTAAAATTCACTTTAAAACGTTAAATTTTACACTAAACGAAACCCTATGGTATTTTATTGAAATCTAGGGTTAAACTAAGTTTAAGTGGACCTAATAACACTTATTTAGGCTAGGCTAACCACCAAAAATATCACTTAGCCAAAAGTTCACACTAAACATCATTTCTAGCGCTAAATCTCACATTTAACACTAATCGATGCTAATTGTACACTTAAGTTTAGAAAAAAGGAATTGAGCTTAGATTTTATACCTCACTCTCCGGTCTTAGTGTGCAGGAAGAAGAGGAAGAGGAAGAGGAGGTGGTGTTGAACTGCTGCTGCTGCTGCGGGAATGGTGTTGCTGCTGCAGCTGCTACTGTTTCTGTTGCTGCTGCTGCTTCATGCTGTTGTTATTGTTGCTGCTGCTGCTGAGACTGCTGGTGCTGCTGCTGATGTTGTGAGTGTGTGTGTGTATGAGTGAGAGTGAGAGAAATGAGAACAAATGAGAGGCAAAACAAAAAGAAATGGGAGTTAAGGCTAGTCAACCCCCCTTTCTCTCTTCATTAAATGAAGGCATGGCTCAAGCCATGATGCCCTTCTCTCTCTCTCTCCTTCTCTCTCTCCAGGTCAACACCCCTACATAATTCATTTTCCATAAAAAAACCAAATACACTTAAGGAAAATGGTTTAACCCACCATGGTTGCTAATCATGGTCTAACCCCATTTAAACCCTAGTTTACATGCACATGTGTGTGCAAGCCTAGAAAAATTCTAATAAAATATTCATTAAATTTGATAAAATATTTGAAAATCAATTTGGTAAACTTTTTATTAAAAACCATACTTTAAAGTATAATTATCCACTAATCACATCCTAAGGTGTTACACAACCATACTTCAATAGTATTTGCAATAAATAGCCAATGGTTCATGTCATGCCTCCCCTTTCCACATCATTTTCTATTTTCAATAAAATAGAAAAAATACAAGATGAGGTGTCATCTTCTAGAAGGTATTTTGTATAAATACAAAATACTTTCAACCGTATATATATACCCGTATTCGTATCAAAATACAAATACCTAAGAGATAGAATAATACCACTAAAATAATACTAGTATTAAATCAATATTTGATTTAATGAATCGGCTTAATTCTAAGCCCGCTAGTATTATCAACCGTCCGATTGAAAATCTGGATAACACAAGAATATTCATATCGAAATATATACATGTATATTATTAAATCAATACCTGATTTAATAATTCGGCTTAATTCTAAGCCACCTAGTATTATCATTCGATCGGAACCCCGCTCGACCGAAAACCTAGATGACACTAGAATATACATATCGAAATGTGTATATGTAAATTATCAAATCAATACTTGATTTAATAATTCGGCTTAATCCTAAGCCGGCTAGTATTATCATTCGATCGAAACCCTGCACGTATAAACATACGACCACCATATCGTTTTGCCTGAATCAGAGAAACCCTCTGTGTGGAACTCTAAAGACTCGACAATACGCTGGCAGTGGGTTAAACCATAAGCACGTCAGTGGCACTAGCTGTACGTAACAGTTACCCAGGCACCTGTCGAAAAGAAGGCTGGCGAGTAAACTCATCCGGACCCCTACCGAGCTTATCTGTGACAATCTTCGCACAGTCCGGTCTCTTTGTCTAAGAGTATCGTATACCGGGTCAGGGGGTGGTAAACGTCAGACCCCTACTGATCCGATAAGTCGTGTCGATTTAGCTCAGGATCAATATGAGAAACTACTGATCTAACCATCAGTAGTTCTCAACTGCCTTAGCCAAGGTATTATGATTCTAGCCAACCGGACACAGTGCGATATCAACTCCCAATACCGGGAGAGATGAATCCCTGAAAATCACTCACTACCTCCATATGGCTCGGGACTGTACCCAATCAAAACCTGTTTGCATGACTCAGTAGAGCCGTGGTAGATTAGTGGTCAAAGCACAGTGGGAACTCACACGAGACAATTGATGATCTCAGGTCCTAAGACTAACCTGTACTCTTGTCACCTGAGAACCGCTATCTGACGATATGTATAATACCTTCTAGAGGTTCTTGGCGAGTCTGTCCAGTGTACTCACCCCCAGCAAGCACCTGTATACAATCTTAGGTGATCACACCAATGGTTGTAGGACTAACCACCGCTCCTCGTCGGAGTCTATAAACATATACACAAGTTTATTCTGGAGTATCGATGCCCGATCTTGATACTCCTATGACTTGAGACTTTTAAGGACGTACTTATGGATTACCCAACTCCCAAAAGTATGATCGCCATCATAACGCTGGTAGTTAAGCAAAATCCTACGGGCTTTATCAACATGTAACCGTCATATATTATATCGAGTATAACATATGCACATGTTATGATAAAGTCAAACTATAATAGTATACTACTATATCGAGTCTTTATCAATATGTGCAAACAATATTAAGCATCAATAGAAAGAAATGCACATATCAAGATAAAGACAACTCAAATAATATATACTATATACAACTGAGCAAGATTGTCCTGTACATACATATTTCTAGCATCCTATACAATACAGGCCCCTAGGGCATATGTATCCAACACCTATTTCATCTCTATCGAACTACCCGAAAACTGGGACATCAAAATGAACCAGCTTCGGTTCCGGAACAGCTGCAATCTCATTAAGGTGTTCCTCAATAAGTAAGGCCGGATCTAAAACCTTTGCGTATGTATCAAAATGCCGGGCACCAACGGAAAGGAACAACTGCACATTGAGACCTCTCATGAATCCCTTGATCCGCTTCTCTTCAGTATCGACAAAGTATGGAGCATATCATGATAGCTACGTGAACAACAAATCATACTCGGCTAAGGTCATATCCAGAGCCTTACAGAAAAATTCGAAACCACGGGCTCAGTCATCTCTAATGCTTTGCAGAATAAATTTGGCTAGGAAGACATTCGAGAACTCATTCTAAGTCATCAAAGGAAGACCTACTGCTCGGCCTCTTTCGATCGACTCACACCAGGTCTAAGAAAGACCCACCAAATGAAAACTAGCCAACTCCACTGATCTCACATCGAAGCATCTCAACAAATGAAATATCCCATCCATCCTATCCAGGAATGACTGAGGATCCTCTACCACATCCATACCTGTAAACACAGGTGGCTTCAGCTTCATGAACTATTGGAATGATACCTTGATAGTCCTACCAACAGCTGGAACGACCGTCTGAACCGTGGGCAGCACAACGAATTCTGGAGCAGGCTAAACGACATCAGGCCTATGAGTCCGACTGGCCTCAAGCTATAACCCGACTATTTGGTGCAGATCCTGAACACTCGTCTCAAAATGAGAAATCATATCAACAAAAGGATGATCAATCTGTTCCCGTGTCACCGAGATACCACCCTGGTCAGTCCTTATCTCAGACGAACCTGCTCCAACCTCGTCTCTAGCCGCAGTCCTCTCTGCTCGTATAGACATGGTGATGGGAACGAGCAAACAAGAATTGTTGAGGATAGATCAACTAGAACGAAATGGAATAAGGATCTCAAAATACATCCTAAAGTCACTTAAGCGGAGTATCGTATCGTAAATATGCCGCGAAATATACATACGGTACGCCATTCTACTTAGTACCTACTCCATCATACCGAGGTCAACCTATGAATGTTCGGGTCTAGTACTCCCAAAGTCAAGTCCAAGTTCCGTAAGGCTAAGTCCAAGTTCCGAAAATATACCGTAGACTCCATATAGTCAAACCAGACTCGAATAAAGGTTAAACCTAATGTTCTGATACCAACTTTGTCACGATCCGAAAATGGCACGTGACTAGTACTTGAATCACGTGAAGTCTATAGGACCCCATCTTAACCCAAGTAAGCCAAAAACCAGTAATCTAAACCATTTTAGAAAATATTTGAGGTGTAGTTTTGAAAAAGGGTTTATTCATTGAAATCAAGTTTATTTTTAAAGTATAAGAAAAGTTGATTTAAAATATGTTCATCGTTTAAAAATCGGATAACACCTTCTTTGTAAATTTAGAGTAAAATAAGCACAATAATATATATAAAAAGCATCTCCAAACGGGAGCTAGCTCACGTCCAATAGCAGAGACACAATCCTTGCAAATATATATACGACGCCCAATGTGAAGAATCACAGCAGAAAACAAAAGATATGTAAATAAACAACTCAAGTCAACTCTAGACGAGTCCAACACCCAAAAACAATACGTATATAAGTCTCGTCTTTAAGTCATGGATAATATAAATATATAAGTGGTTGATAAAGTTTTTAACTAGATCCAAAGATAATAATACATGTACAAGAGGCAGTTACGATACAACCATATAACCCACCTACCAAAAGAAATCACCCGAAGAAGAAGATGTGCCAGCAAGCCGCTACGATCCGAGCGGTCGATCCTGCAAGAAACTAAGGCACAACAGGGGTGAGTTGCCAATTCGTGAGTAAAAAGATATCACAAGGTAGAAATCGAATACATAACGATCTACCTAAGTTATAAGATATAGTAGTATCATACTCTGTACCAACATATATATACTGTATATGTAATATAAGCGCATCCTAATGGATCGTGATATCATCTTATATATAGCATGCATCCAAGTAAGTATATAAAGTAGCCGAAGATGTATGTATGTAAATCGTTTCAAAATAGCCGTATGATATGTATATCACGGCACAAGTAGTGCACGTTGATTTATAAAGCAATATATGCAATTTTTGTTTAAAGCACACGTCACGTATTTTGAAAATGATTTATGAAGGGTTTTCTTTTGAAAGATTCTTGTGTCATCATAGACACATGGAAAATAGGGGGCTATAGCTCCTTTGAAAACCTTACTAATATACATTGATAAAAGAAAATAGTATTTCAGGTACTGTCTCTAAAACTAGTCCTGTTCGGCTACAATATAGCTTACACCATCTCAATCTGTGCATGCCATCTATATTGATCCCGCACGTATATCATAACATATCAAATAAAGTGCATCATAATCAGATCGTGCAAATAGAAACACATCACCAATAAAATCAGCATAAAACCTTGTCAATCATCGACATGTAAACCTCAGGTGTTTCCTTGGGCACTGTCCTTTGGATCAGTTCTCATCTCAATATCATCATAATACACTGGTCGGTATCCTCCGGATATTTGCCGTGTCCAATACTATCACCAGTATCACGTCACCTCGCAAGCTCACTGTCTTTCCATAAAGTATCTTTCCCTTGGGTACCGAACCGGATCCACCATGTATCCTCAATCGGCTATCCCCCGCTTTAATGTTGAATATCACAATCATAAATATAAAAGTCATGGTGGATGTCCAAATCAGTATATCAATAGAAAACCACGCTTTTGCAAACACAAGAAAGCTATAAAATCATATTGCAGTTTCTCGAAATCCATGAAAAATATTAAGTCCATAAAGAAAAAATCCATAATCATCTTTACCACAATTGGCAACAATCATATATGAATATACATGGTAATGGCATTCGTATATCAATATCAATATTATTAAGTGTCATGCATACAAGCATGGATAACTAGAACACGAATAAGAATAGCAGTTTCTTTTATGTCATGGCAATACTAATGATGTGTAGCCCAGCATACACGTCTGTGATCGTGCAATATGGAAATCATTGGTAGATGTGTGAGTGTTCTATCAAGTGTATTCATACAAGAATAGCTCTCGATTTCCTATTGGAAACATCAATATCATAATCGTCAATAATGCATCACGCATCATCTTTCAGTTGACGATTAATTATACAGGTATAACAATCGATCACATTCATATAATAACATCGATATAATTAGAACACTACCAAGCATAGAAATTCTACAGTGTCATGGCAGTACCAATGATGTGTTTGTGTAGCATGCGAATCTGTGATCGTGCAATATGGCAATCATCGGTAATTGTGCAGTATTCCTTAAAGTGTGTTCATACAAGCATGGTATTGTAAAGTAAATATACGAAGCGTCTATAAGCGAATACTATAAACATAGCGTAACTTAACAAAATAAACGAAACACGAGCGTATAACAAGTATAATAAACGTAACGTGAACAAGCGTTATATATATACGATTATATAGTTTAAAATAGAACGAAACGTTGTTTGGAAAAGAGGAGGCTGTAATATTTTTAATGTAGATATTCATTTGAAATAAACCGCACATCCTCGGCATTAGTGTTCATAATTAGAAACATATCGTTAGTTTTACAATTAGTATAATCAAGTATCATCATAATATCCCAATCGGGATTAAATATCAAGACTCCACAAGTCAAATAATCATAAGCTGCATTCGGTAATCTATCCTCATCAAATCGAGTACGAAATCTCTGTCGTACGGTGTCAACAATCATCCAATAATATTAGTATGGACATCTAGTGGCACACGTTACATACAATAATCATATATATATATATATCCTACTAGTTATGAACTATATACTAACTACATAATCTACAAACTATAGACCAATTTATCTAAGTATCCGGGTTACGTATATACGCTTTCTATACTAAGTGTTCTCTAGAATTAGTTTGGGGGTGCTATACGCCATCGTTCAGTCGAAAATATTGCACATTTGATGGAACATTTTCCTTACTTTTGTTAAGTACTTAAAGGTGTTTATCGTAAATATGGAACATATATGGGTTTATCTGCAATATACTCTTTACCATATGTTTATACACTATACTTAACATTATGAAGGAATATATATGCATATAATATTTATATATTTTGATAATTTAAATATGCATATCATATCAAATATTCTTAATCAATCTTCTTAAAATATTGTATCATATATAAAATGATTATGATAATATCTCAAATATAACAAATATTACTAATACTATGAATTAAGATATTGTGCAAATTTAGCTCAGGTCTGAAGATCGAGATATCCGAGATGTCAGGAATAAAATCTGTCGATAAAATTGAATCAAATCGTAAAATCGTAAATAGTAGAGACTCAGAAAAGATTTAAAGAAACCAGATATCACAACAATCTCCACGTGTCAACATGAGCCAGCACCAGAATATCCAAAGAATGATTCCATTAGGAACCCGCCCAACCGTGGCCAATAACGCCTAAATGCAGCGGATCCACGACCTTATTATGGCTGTAGGATCTAAGATTTTCTCAGTGTGATCTTAACAACAAATCACCATATTAGGCAACTAGGGTTTCTACCTTTACTACTATTTAAAGGACCTAGAGTTATACTTGGAAACCATCTCACCTTTTACCACCAAGCAAATCACTGACAAGATCAAGAGATCGAAGACGGTCCCACGAATCGACGTGATTAAGCGACGTGATCATCGACTAAACATCTACTTCCTACGAGATAAAGATCAAGAGCAATACGAGAGTTTTTTGTATTCTAAATTTCAAAGGAGTTGTACATGTTTAGCTTGATTAATAAAGGTAGATCTTTATTTTAGTTCTTTGCATTTTACATTCTGCATTTACATTATGATCTCCTTCTTCATCTTCTCTTCTATCTCAACCATGTATGAGTAATTCCTCACTTGATAGGGTTCGTAGAATTAGGGTACATCAATGGATGATAAAATTTCTTAACTTATTTTACATATTTTAGAGTTTATATGTTTTAGCAAAGTAATTGTTAACATCCTAATCGGGCACGCTATCAATTTATTGATAGTCTCAACCGCAATTTGAGATTAGATTAACAATTGTTTTGGTAAAAGCTAGACATGAATAGAGATCAATGAAAAGATAAAGATTAAGAGTTGGAACTCTATTCCCTCCAAAAACCCTAATCTTCATTCATCACTATCTAGTTTTAAATCTATTAAAAGATAAAAAGAGTTATCTTTAATTAATCATCTATTACTATTAAATTCCATGAATCCTACAAGCCTCTTCTTTTTAAAATCTACATCCGTATATCATAGATCTAGAACAAACCATTCATATCTCAATCAACTCCTCTAAAGAAAGTAAAAGGTTCGACGTTTCCCTGAGTACGACCCGTACTCATCTCGGCTAGATACGAGCGACACCGTTATTGATTGCAGTTACTTACAAAACACTTTTCCAAATATAGAATCAATCAATGAAATGGCGCCGTTACCGGGGATCGGCTGTAATATTTTTTCTTGCTATTCGTGTTGAATTTTTATAAAATCCAGAAAACATATTATAAAAGAGAACCAAAACCGCAACTTGCATATTTAACGATTATGTAACATTTCAGGAAATATAAAATATTATTTTTGGAATATAATATTAAAATAATATATTTCGTGAAAACTACCTGATTTGCAAATTTGGGATTTTCGTAAAATGGTATAAATATATACCAATAATTATGATATAATTGGAGATTAAAATGATTTATTCATTTAAAAATATATTTATTGCATTTGGCATTTTTATAATTAATTATATGCAGTTTAAATAAAAACTGATTAGTGCACTACTAATCGCGATTATGCCAAATCCGTGTTTCTACATTTTTTTCCATGGTTAGTGTACCATGACATGTTGCATTTGGCTGCATGTTGTTTCATTGGTATTTGTTGATATTTGGCTTTTAGAGAAAAGAAAAAGAGAAAAGGGAAAAAAAGAGAGAATCATTGAAGAGAGAGAGTGTGTGACATGGCATGTGATGATTGAGAGAGGGGGGGGCTGCCTCATTTCCCCTCCCCTTTGTTTTCTTCTTCTCCTTCTTCAACTCGTCCTCCACCTCCTCTACTCCCATGGATCATCTCTAAAACCTTACAAAAACCCTACACCCTCTTCATTAAAAATGATCCCCACCTCTTCCTAAACCCCTTGGACCTTTCAAATTTGGATTTTGAAGACTTTAGGCATCAGGGTTTTTCTTGAGTTGCCAAATGAGGTAATATTCCTTTCCTTTAGTTAAGTTATGGTGTTTAGTATATTCTAGTTTAGTTTAGAATTTGATTTAAGTGTGGATTTGTGAACTTAGAAATTCCAAGTTAGGGTTTAGTGGGAAACTTGATTTGTAATTGGTAAATTGAAGTGTTGTGAGAGTTTGTAAGACCTTAATGATGTTTTTTTCTGGCCTAGACTTAAGATTAGAACAAAAACACGAACTTAGAACTTTCCGACATCGGTTAATTGACAGTTTGTGAGGGTATATGGGAATCTGGGAAGACCCGAGACTATTATAAAATAAGTTCCCTTGACAGTGAGACGTGCAGGCAACCATGTATCTACCTTTGAGACCCTATTTCCATATCCTGGCCGCAAATAAACTCCTCCAGGCCACAAATTGCGTCATGGTAGATTTGGGTGATGCTTGTTCCATAGATTCCTTATCTGATATTTAGAGCAACCCTATATGCGAAATTCCCTAGTTTGGCCTAGGGTGAAATCTGGGAGTGGTTTTCCTAGGTTGCTGTTTTCGTGTTTTGCGATTCTGAAACTTGGGTTTTGGTATTTGATATTGTATTTGGTCGTTGGATGTTTTTACGTCAACGACGAGAGTTATTTGGTTGTTTTTGCATGCGTAGGCTATAGGATCTAACCTATGAGTGCACCGTGTGCCGTATTGGTTTTCCGGACTTGATTTTAATAGCATTTGCGATTGTGTATTGATTGTAGGTACCTTCGCATGGATTCCGAGACAACGAAGCACATCGACTAAGGCTAAAAAAGGAGTTCCGCATGTGAGTAGATTTATATCTACGGGGGAAGTCGGGTGGATGGCGTATAGCACCCCCACAAATTTTGATGGAAACCGATATACATAATATGATTAAGGAAACCTATATTAGAAAACTATGGATATGGTAAAAATGATAGTTAGAGATGATATGAATGATTGAATATATATATCGAGATATGAGATGAAAGCTATAGGGATATGACTCTTTGACATGATATGATAGAAATGATATCTCAAATTGATATATAAGGATATGAAAAGTGAGTGTGAATCACTATATATAAATAGGTAGTGCACGAGAATAAGTATGAGATTTAGAGTAGCATGACATGAGATTTATAAGATAGAATGTATATGTAAGATGACTTGATGTGAGGTATTAATGTGATGAAAACAGTATACGATGTGATATGATTGCTTGGTGTGATATGTCGTTATATGGATGCGAGTCGATATGAGATAGTTGATATCCTTATCGGTTCCACGATATGAGATTGATATGGATGTGGCCTGAGATATAGGTATATAGATGTATATAATGTTGTGAATCATGAGTGATATGTCGTATGAGACATTAGGTCCGTACCCTCATTGTCATATAGGTTGATAGGATCCTTAATGGTTTAATATCGCCGTACGATGATTTACCATACGTGATGAGTTTTATCTGATGATTGATCCATACCCTTGACTAGAGGAAGTCGTACGATGTATTGTACCGTACGTGCTGTTGTGAGGCTGGATACCGATTGATAGATTCACCGACTCGATTATGTTATAGATACGTATACCTTATAGCATTGAGTTTACGGTTTACTTGCTGCTACGTTCGTGATACTCTCATCTTATTATATATGTACCTGTGCTAGTACACCTGCACAATTATTGATGATGCGTATGTTACACTTACACAGATTTGCCGGCTCACAAACTTTCATCATCAATAATTGCTATGTCACTTACACAGTAGAATTGCCACATCATTATTCTATATTGCATGATATACTTACTATGCTCACATCATTATGATATATCGCATGATATACTGATATGCTCACATCACTGTTCCATATTGTATGATATGCGAATATGCTTACATTTCTGTTATATGTTGCATACATCATGCTTTATGATTATATGCATTGAGATGCCGTTTTCATGAGATTCTGGATTTGAGAACCGTGGTTATATTTCAAAGGAAATCATGTATAGTTTTAAAAATGCGGTTTCTCTTGATATGATATTTCGAGATGTCCACCATATGTTTTCTCAGTTCTGAGATTGGCATATGAAACCCGATTCGAGGAGCGGGAGGCACTGTCTGCGGGTACATGGTGGACCCGGTATGGTACCCCGGGGCAAGAAAGGATTTTCGTGATGTAGATGATGAGCCTGGCAGAGGTACTACTACCTACCGGTGATAGTATTTTGACTCGGCTGTTATCCGGAGGATACCAACTGGAGTCGAGAGATGATGCAGGCCGATCCGGACTGACGGAGCCCGAGATATATGAGGATTTACGTGTCGATATTGGACACGGGTTTCATGATGTTTCGAGTGTCAGTGTTGGACACTCAGGTTCCATCATTTTGATGTGTTGTTGATGGACATACGTTGATTGATATCCTCGTATTTACATGCATATGCTTTCATGATATTTATATGCATGATGTTGTTGTGTCATTGATGGACACGTAGATGTTATCCATATGCAGATGGGCATTGATTATATTGTTGGCACATATGCAGATATAGTCACTCTAGATATCATCGTATTACTTTTATGATATAGTTGACCTAGGAAATCTTTGTTTTATTCGATTTCTACCTGATGATGTTTTCTACTCACGAGTTGGCAACTCACCCCCGTTGTACCACAGTTCTTGCAGGTTGACCGCATGGATCAGTAGGGGCATCGCTGGCACACAGCTGCATTCGGGTGTTTTGCTTTGGTAGGTGGTACAAGGTGGATCGTACCACTCTTGTATTTATTATTCTTGTTGTATCTAGTTAACTCCATCAATAAGAAACTAGTATTTGTATAATTAGTTAGACCTAAACAAACTTATGGTTGCGAGACTTAGAGCGAGGGTTTATGTCGCTACTTATGGTTTGATGTCTTGCTTTACATTTCCTTTTGTGTTGATCTTCGCCGTTGAGCGTCGTATACATATATTTCTGTCTTGTGCGGTTGTGATTCCGCCGATTGGCGAAGAGCTAGCTCCCGCTTGGGGATAACTTTTATATTATCATGTATATGTGGTTTTGGAAAAAAATATACAAGAGAGGTGCTGCCCAAATTTTTTAAAGACGAAACATGTTTTTCAACTAGTAAAATCCACTTGCATTTTCATGATTTCACTATCTATGCATTTAAGAAAACGTTTGATTTCATCGTACTTTTATTTCAAAATTCCACCTCCTTATTTTATTTTAAAAGGTTTAGATTTCTGGGCTTCGGCTTACTTGAATTATGTTACGCCTGTAGACGTGGCGTGATTTAAGTGCCGGTCATGAGCTAATATTTTCGGGTCGTGACAAAGTTGGTATCGGAGCGCTAGGTTTAACCTTGGTTCGAGTCTAGGTTTGACTATGTGGAGTCTGGGGCATAATCTACTTCGGAACCTAGGTTTGACCTTACGGAACTTAGACTTGAACAGGGGGGTATTAGACCCGAACTTTCGTTACATAGGCTGACCCTGATTGATGGAGTAGATAACTCAAGTAGAGTGACGTACCGTGCGTATATTCCACGGCATACTTACGATACGATACTCCACTTAAGTGACCTTAGGATATACACATCTTGAGACTTGTGATTTTCTTCGTTTCCTTGATCATACATCCATTTGAGATCCTTGATTCTATTTGTTTCCAATGATCATATTCTCATTGATTCTGTTTCTCCTTATGATCATGTATCCATTTTGGGATCTGTTGATTCTTTTCATCCCTTTGACCTATCTTCATCGATATATACTTGAGGTTCCTGTCAGCATGGTTCGAGCGCAGGTTGAGCTGCTGCTAGTAAAGCGGTCTGGGCGAGCTCGTCATGGACGAGAATTGACCATCATGTTTTCTGGTGATATAGGAACGTATCGATTTAGTGTTTGTGTGTGACCTCTTGTTGAGGCGAGTGTTCGGTTTTGCACCAGATGATCGGGCCATTGTTAGAGTCTGCCTGTTGTGAGAGGACTGTTGATGTACAGCCTACCTCAGAGATTGTGATGTCGTCTACCTTGAAGACAGATGGCCCAGCTGTTGCTGAGATTGACGGGATGTCACTTCCAAAGCTTATGAGCTGAGATCGATGGCGCTTGCAGGAAGAGATGCGACGGTAGATAGCTAGTCTATCCTGAGTTGAGTTGAGTGACTGAGATGATTCGCCTGATTGATGCGCCGACGCAGGCCCAGTTGAGTTGAAGATTTCCAGCATGGAGAATCTTATTCAGATCTAGAGTAGATCGATCCAGAGATGACGTTGTTCGTTGGATGATCCGATAGGAGATCATGTTAGTTATATGTATGCCCTAGAGGCCATTACTATACATATGATGTATATTGTAATGGATACTGGACATATATAGGGATGAATTTTCTTACTCGACATGATAGTATGCTATCTGGTTGCTATTTATCTTAACATGTACACTTATTGTCTCTTTATTACTTGTTGATAAAGCCCTTATGATTTGTACTTTACTACCAGGATTATGATGCAGATCATACTAGTACGGACATGGTAGTCACTAAGTACATCCTTCAAATGTTCCTAGTCGTGAGTGTATCGAGACAAGGCATCGATATACCAGAGTAGACTAGCGTATAGTTTCTCGACCCATGTAGATGTGCGATGGATGATCCCATATCCATTGGTGTTTGACATCAGAGATAGTATACGTGTGCTCAGTGGAGACTGGGTCCACTGGACGGACTCGCCGAGAACTCCTAGATGGTATTATACCTCACGTTAGATGGAAGTTCTCTGGTGACACTGGTACAGGTTAGTCTTCAGACCCGAGATCGTCATAGAGACTTGTGTGATTCCCACCGTGCTTTGATTTCCACCTTACCACGTTCAAGAGAACATGCAAAACGGTGGATTTTGGGTACAGTCCCGAATCACATGGAGGCAATGAGTGATAAGAGGAGTTTCGTCTCTCTCGGTATTGGGGGTTGATGTTGCACTGTGCTCGATTGGCTATAACAGAAAGTCCCTAGCCAGGGCTGCTTCAGAGATATACTGGTAAGTGTTATCAATAGTTTCTCGACTCGTTATGAGCCTCACATCGGCATGACCTATCGAGTTACTGGGGTCTGACGTTTACCACCCCTAGATGAGATATGCGACATATCAGACGAAAAGACCGGACTGTACGGTAGTGTTACTGATTGGATCGCAGGAGTATGAGCAGGCTTGTTTGTTGATCTTCTGATCACTCAATACCCGGGTGGCCGTTACGTTTAGCAGACCGCTTGCGGCTTGTGGGTGTTTGATACGATCATCACCTACTACCGGCGTATTGACGAGCCTTTAGAGTCCTACACAGGGGTTTCCTAGCTCAAGCGAAATGGAGTAGGAGCAAATATGTGATATGTGTGGGACCGAGATTGATACGTTATGAGATACCATATTCTATTCTCGCGATTTGTGACATTGGTCGGTTATAAGCGATATAGCCGAGCTATCGGATCAAGTGTTGATTCGATAAGTTGTTACATATGATATTAGTCGGTTATAACATGTGTTGAGCTCTTGGGGAATTGTGGGACTTTGATGAATCAATCGAAAAGTTTAACGTCGTCCGGGTATCATTTGATGGGATAAAATACTTGGAATCCACAAATGTAGTTATGAGATAACTAGTTTGAATTTTATAAATCTAGCAGTTTAGTCTCATTTGATCGGTTGCCACGGGATTTTGATGTTGAACAAAAGTCCGTCATAATCATGTAGCGTACGCGGATACTCGCCCCGACCAAGTGATTGTAGGAGAACCTCGTCGCCAAAAGAATCCGTTCGGGTGCTCGCGGCAGCGGTGTTCCGCCTTAGTACTCTTCGTCGACGGCATCGGAGGGTGCGGCCGTCTGCTAAAGTTTCCGACGAGCATTCGATCAAGTTGTCGGGAATCTTGTTGAATTATCCGACAGGTTATTGGAAAGTGTTTTCAATATCGAGACTAAAATGTGGGGTTTATAATTGTTAGGCATGCGATGTCTAAGGAATTCATTTGGTTAGGCATGAAATCCAATATATGTGATACATTGAGTTTATGATGTCTAAGGTGGTTGCGGATTCCAATTGTTGTAGTTTTTCACTTTCTTTTATGCGACCGTAAGTGTAATTTATGGTGTATCGCCGGTTTCGGTGCTATATGTCACCGACAACTGGGATACACATATTTAATTACGTTGATGACATGTGATGTTTGATGGATATAGTGCCCTCAGAGTCAATTATTGGATCACAGGCACGTGATTGCAATGATTGAGGGGGGACATATCCCGGTAGGACAGTTTTACTCAAGATGAAAGTATGCTATCTGGTTTATCTTTATCATCGTGTACTGCTTTAGGTGACATTTCAGGTCACTATTGCACGTTGATAGAGCCCCTAGGATTCTTGCTTGACTACCAGCAGTATGAGGGCGATCATATACGTGGGAGCTGGGGTCTATAAGCACATCCTTAAAAGGTCCCTAGTCGTGGGAGTTTCGAGACAGGGCATCGATACTCCAGAGTAGACTAGTGTATACAGTCGAGACCCTGACGAGGGGCGGTGGCCGGTCTCTCAAGCCACTGGTGTCAGTTGGTTCACCTAAGATGTATATAGGTGCTCATTAGGTTATGAGTACACCGGACAGGACTCGCCGGGAACATGCTAGTTGGTCTTATACCTGACGTCAGATAGCAGTTCCCTGGTGACATGTGTATAGGTTAGTTCATCGACCTGAGATCGTCATTTGTCTCGTATGAGTTCCCACTGTGCTTTGATTACTACCCTACCATGCTCAAAGGAGACGTGCAAACAGGTTTTAGTTGGGTCCAGTCCCGAGCCACATGGAGGCAGTGAGCGGATCTGCAGGGGTTCGTCTCCGCGCTGTGTCTAGGAGAGCCATTACACGAAGTCCTTAGCCAAGGCAGGAGATTTACTGGTAGGTATTCCAGTAGTATCTCACGGTGTTCTGGGCTGCACTCCGACACGACTTGTACCGCTTTTGGGGGTCTGACTTTTACCAATCCCCTAGGCCCGCCATGAGATGCTCATAGACGAACGGACCGGACTGTACGGATATTGTCACTGACAGGCTCTGTAGGGTGTCAGGATGAGTTCGCTCATCGATGTTCCTTTTGGTCAATAGCTGGTAGCCCGTCACGTATGGCTAATACCTCTGACGTGCTAGTGGTTAAATCCACAACCAAAGTATTGACGAGTCTTTAGAGTCCCCCACAGCACAGTTACTCAGGTTTTGGGCGAAACGCTGTAGAGGCCGTATGGAGATATGGCCGGGTTCGATCAGATACGCGCGGTATTGCATGCATCATGATCGGACGGATAATACTAGCGGGCTTTGGTTTAAGCCGAATCCTAGTATTGTACAGTGTAGATTTTGTCTCTTTGCATTTGTATTCAGTGGGAATACAAATGCGGGCATGTATATGTAGTCGCGGGGTTTTCCTGTAATTTATTACGGGATCAGTTTTCTGAAGTTACCAGTTTGTATTCCGTTCCGGCCAGTTTTCCTTTGTTCCTTCCCGGCCGGACTTTTCCGATGGAGGGGGTTATTTGCAGTTGTGCAAATAAGTTTTTATGGAGGGTGTTGTTTGCTTTTGGGGCTTCATGATGGCATCTTTTCTTTTCATGCATCATTACATTCATTAATGAGAAGAGATTGATTTGTTTATGGATGTGAGGCTTGCTTTTTGGGGTGTGGTCACCATTCTACTTTTCCTACACTCACCTCTCTTCTTGTTGATTCCATGACACTCCCATTTTGAGTGACGGGCCGGCCACACATAGAGGAGAGAATGAGAGAGTTGTTTTTCTTGTGGTGGGATTTATTCATCTCATTCTTCATGCTTGCAAGATGATACACCTTCCTCCTCTCCAAAGTTCTTTCTCTTCTCCATCATCTTTATGGCAACTTCATAACCCCAAAGAGACAAGCTACTACACTTAGTCTACAACATCTTTTGGACGCGTCGGCTCGCCAACTTCGCGCCCGAGTTGCCTCTATCCAGAGGTGGAAGCCCGTAAAAGAACCCGGCGATGTGGTGCCCGTTCCGATGAGGAAGCGACGACCGGAGATTCCGCGAGGAGATCGGAGTGGAGGCGAAGACCGAAGGACACAGATCGCTTGGTATACTTCTCTACCCATCTTTTAGTTAGCTAGGACTAGATTAATGGCACGATCCGGGTTTATAGTGCGCGGTGGTGCCGGTTTTAAAAGTTAAAGTAAATCATCGCTTCCGCATTCCGGCGTCGGATTAACGGCCGGGGCGCCGCCGTGCACTTACAGTGGTATCAGAGCCAGGCCATTAATCTAGTCTAGCTTGCTCTAGTGTGTTTAGAACTCGATCGAACAAAATTCCCAAAAGCCGTATTTTTCTTGCATCAGGTTTCTGTCGAAATTTTTTTAGCTCCAAAAATTTTTCAGGTTGTTGCAGAAATATGTGCAGGGTGTTCTAAGACTTCTGGAAAAATTTGGTGGCATGATTCGACTTTTCCACCGCGGAACCGCGGCCAAACACATGCATTTTCCGTGGTTCCGCGGCCATAATGACCACTTGTTGCACCAATTTTTTCCAGTGGGTCCTAGTCTGTGAAATGGGGTTTTTGGAACATTCCTCTTCGGCCCAGATTTTCTGTGAGTGCTACAGTAGTGCTTGGGGCCCACTTCGGTAAATTTGTTCGATCGAAAAGTTTAAATATGTTAGTTCACAGTATTTACATTATATCCGCGACCGTGAATGTCATTTGATCGGTAAATCCTGTCTAACTGCTATAGCCCTTTTAGACGGATTTGCGAACGTGACATTCACGTTGATGTTCTGTGTTGTGCTGTGATGTTGCGGATTCGTCGTGGGGATAGCCTGGATGCAATGTTAGTACAGTTTTGTTTTATATGTACATTTGATATTGCGGGGCGAGCGTCCGACATGTGGACTGCCGTCACTGCCTGTTTGTATATTATTCTTTTGGGGCACGACCAGGTTGAGGTCGATGTACCCGTTGTATGTATATTTTACTTTCTGTACTAGGATTACCCCAAGGTGGGGTACAAGGATAGCCGGGTTATAGAGGGCAACAAGCCCGCATCTCATGGCATTGAGACGGAGGGGGCTTTACTCTAGAATTGGAGGGCTATTCGCCGCACTCGTAGGGGGTACAGGTTGACCCAGGAGGGGTGCCCAAGTTACCGGATTCCGTGAAGTGCTGGGTGGTCCATTCACGTTGCTGAAGGGGGCTGCCTCACTTCAGGTTTTGGCGGGTAACTTGCCGCGCCCGTAGGGGTCTAAGATTTCATTGCACAGGCTATCCACATGACCAGGGGAACGTCGGGTTTCAGTAGCGGCTCTGTGAAACCCGGGGATCCCAGATGTCTGTATTGTTCTGTGATGCTTATCACATTTATGTGATGTTGCATGTTATCACACCTTGAGCGAAATATTATATATTGATATATATACTAGTAGATGTTGTATATGTTTTGCATCCGCGCTAGTCCAGTTCCCGCTCTGTCGTTAGTTAAGTAACCTAACGGGTAATGACGGGACCCAGTGGCGAATGCGGTTGGCATATACGTACATCATTATTTTCGTTCTTTATTGGTGTGATCAATTGATGGGACTGCATTGATTTGGATCAATGCAAGTTAAACAAACCTATTTTGATGTTGTTGGAACACTTTTCAAAAAGCTGTTACTGCAAGGACGTTCTCTTTTGTTTTGCATCGTGGTATTCAGTTGGAATATCCTGCTCCTCAGTCGACGAGGCAAGGGCCGATATCCCTTCACCGGGAGTGACCCCTTGGACAGAAGTTTGCGTCAGGGTAATAACTTCACTATAGCCGATTACTTTTGCTTTGCATCATGGTATTCAGTTGGAATATCCTGCACCTCATTCTACGGGGAAAGAGCCGAGATCCCTTCACCGGGAGTGACCTCTTTAGCAAAGATTTTCGTCACTATATTTTCATAAAGCTATCCGGTTCCTTCAACGATATCAAGTTCATTATGTTAAAGGTTTTCGCCAGAAACCATTCGTAGCCCTCCATCATTTCGGTTAAATATTCGGTAGTATTCAAGCTATGTATTTTGACCTCACGCCAAGGCATAGTGATTGGTAGCTGCCGGAAATTTATCTGTAGCATAGATAGATGCGTTGGTTTGGGACAGTCGTACTATTATTTTGGCCTACGTGAAGAGTATGTACGGGTGGGTTCAAATTAACCTGGATAATGATGGGCAGAACTTGACATGCGACTTATGATATTTTGACCTCACGCCAAGGTCATAAGAGCATGGGGCAAAAATCACATCGGGAATTTCTAAAGAAACTGAAACTTGCCAGATATGCGCATACCTTCTGGAGTGTGATGACGTGAGCGGATTCCGTCACGTTATCATGCGATGATAGTTGGATCCCGTTTTCCACTGATGAGTTGGTTTACTCGGGTGATCCCTACTAATTCTTCTTTTAGGTTTGGAGGAGAATTTGACGGTACAGTGGGAGGTTTCCAGATTAGATAAATTGGTAACCAATCTGATCTAGGTTAGAGTGTACGCTGAGTGTTTCTTTTCTCTCTCTCTTTGGCAGCGACCATTGACCCGACCCTAAGACTATGACTCAGAGACCAAAATTAACCGAACCTTCTTTAACACTGGCTTTTGGATTGTCAGAGTTGCTAACCTCATTGCCACTCCTACTTTTACCCTTTTCTCCAGGACACCCCGTATTACTACGAACGTCCACTTCCATTGTACAAAACCATCGTATGGTTATATACGAACTCGAAGGGATTTATTCGAGGATGGTTTCCGGTCCTGGAGAAAACGAATAGGACTATTCAGTTGTTTTTTCCTTTTACCTTCTCTCAGGTTGTGAGTACTCCTTGGTTTAGGAGATAGTACACCTATTACGCAAATTGGATAGTCTTCTTCCAAACCTTAGGCTGGTGCCGAACGGTAGGGAATGAAGAAAACCAATTAGCCTAACGATGGTGTACGGAAGGTATTAAGCAAACACATATCAAGGGATTAGTAAGAGGGCAAAGTAAATTGCGACTGCTATTCACGACCAAACCAAGTATTTCTTCGCCAATCCTAAATCACCTTTGTATTTCTCCAGGACACTCCGTATCACTACGAAGATCCACAGCTTATTGGATACTCCATCGTATGGTTATATACGAACTCGAAAGGAACTTGTTCCAGTTCGGGGATGGATTCTGGTTCAGGAGAAATAGGAATAGGGTTTATTCGGTTGTCTTTTATCTTCACCTTCTCTCGCATTGCGAGTGCTCCTAGGATTAGGAAAGTACACCCATTATGCTTATTGGATAGTCTTCTTCCAAACCATAGGCTGGTGCCGAACGGTAGGGATGGAAGAAAACCATTTGGCCTAAAGGGGTGTACAGAAGGTAACGACTAAAGACATATAAAGAGATTTGGAAAGATGGCAAAGAATTACACGGTTACAGTTGTGAATCTGGATAATGGAAGAGGCATTACTAAGAATACCGGGATACCCCATCGAAACATTTCAATGTTTCAGTTTCACTGTGTACTATTAAAGGAAAACTGATTTCCCGATTATATACTTACTCCAGGGTATGTATTTACCAGGTATGATTCTCACATCTGTATGGTTTTACAGATGATGAGTGGGAGTAAGTTATTGGGAATTAGGTGATCATCCTCATTATATCGGGATTCGTTGTAATCGGTGATATTTGAGGAAGTCACCTGGGTTGTTTGCCGGACGGCAAGTATTTGGTTTTGAATATCCGATGTTATGCACCAATTTCAAATCGATATATCTGTACGTCTATTTTTATAGAGTGAGATATACCTTTTTGAAATCATGTCTATGACATTTACCTATATCAGTGGATGGTTAGGTAAGGAGCATTGAACAGCGGTGTAATTCTTCTTAATCATAAGTACAGTTTTCCACTTGCGATACACAGGGAATGAGTCATTAGACTCAAGGGACTCATACAGAGTATTGTATGTTGTCCAGCGTTCAAGAGGACAGAAGAGTTGGTTCTCGTACTATATTCGGTTTACTTATGACTTCTCTAGTTTTTAGACAGGTGTTTCGTAGAAACACAGGGTCCAACTTTTGAGAAGTTATAGGTATATGAATAAAGTAGAGAACCAAGCATTGCAAGTATCGGGATTCTTCAAAGTGATCGAAGATGTAGATACTTGTGTATGGTGTTCAGTTGATAGTAATGATTAAGAGAACTAGCTTCTCTTTCGGGTTACTCATAATTGGAAGCATTCCTAAGTTGAGTAACGCTGATAGGCCTCCTTCCATCTAGTTGACATGCACTGGAAACAACTGCATGATTTGAATCTGGTTCAATTAAATCAGTGCCTCTGGTTCTATATTGGATATAGTGCAGTTCATATCTTAACATTGTTAAGGTATGGGGAGTTGTCCGGCTTATGATTAAAACCAGACTCTGGATAACTCAAGGCACGTTTCTGTAATGGCTGTTTGTGGGTTGACCCAGGCTATGACGAGGGTTGATTTTCTACCATCTGGAAGATCAATAGTGATATTGTTCTTGACTCGCCACAGTTTTAACAAAAATGGATTTTTTCAGAAAACAATAGTGGGAGTATGGTAGAACTGGAAGTGATTCCAGAACCGCAAACGATTACTGATTTATGTTCAATCTGTTTTGACATTCCATTGGCCACTCCGCAGATAAGGTGTGTAACCTCAGGCACCCGAGAGGTACTTCGGTATGCTCAAGGACGGTGGCAGGGGTGTTCTTATTTACCCAGACTTTCCATTGCTGTTGTTCTAGGCCGCGAGACCCGGCAGGAGGATGAGTATAGCGTCGCTCTAAACTAGCTTTAGAAGTGTACTTGTATATGACTCTGCCAGAGGGTTGTCGTAGTCAGGAGGAGCAGCGGAAGCATGGTGGACAAGTGGCTTATGTCTATTTATAGACTAAAGCAGATATAGCGGAGATAGATCATCTATTTCTGATGTGACAGTCATAGGTTTGACTTCATCAGAATTAGGGATGGATCTGTTAAGAAGGTAGTAGGGTGTAATGTCCAGGTATTTGGATGACATACACAGAGTAGGAAGTGATATTCCTATACTACGATCGGTTATACTTTGGTTGTCACACAGTGTTTTCTCCACATAGGAATTGGATATTATATCAGACATTCTGGTTACTAGATCTATGGTTTTAGATCTAGATTTTGGTGGTTTCCCAATCTGGGTGCTTTGACAACATTCTAAGAGTATTTAGAATGGACGACTCCAGGCACGGTAGTGTACCTACAGGTGATGGAGTCACCCTCTCTAAAGGTGTCTTACAGACTAAAGGGGAGAGGGATGTGCATGATTGGCAGATCACTTGCTTAGGCAATTGAGTCAATCATGAGATGTCAAGTACCACACCGGATGTTGTTTTTGCACGAGATGCAGTAAGTTGATATTAATCCAATCCTGGAGAAACGATCGGAAGCAGTTTTGGAACATAAGTTGATGTTCTAGGGAAATGATAACGGCAGCCTCCTTTGGGAGACAGTTATCATTCCAGGCTTCCAAGGTAACCTAGACGGCAGAATGACTGTCAGAGTTATAGTTTTCCTTTTGACGAGGGGCAGTATTTTGGACAGGTGGTCCAGGTGGATACCGAGGGAAGGATGGCGCAGGATACTGATTAAGTTCAGTTGACGATACAGTCTAAGAAGTTTGGATTTGGAGTTCATTTATGAGCTAGGTCCCATCAGACATCCAGACATATTCTAAGACAGGTATTGCTCATTTCGGGAGATGGGTTTCTCCGCGAACTTGAGATAAAGAGAGACATAGAAAGAAACATCACAGCGGATCCACTCACTGAGGCTATTCCTCGAACGCAATAGTTTTACAAACGAGCTTTGTGAGACTGACTAGTAGAGGAGTTGGGTGTTCGGTATCACACGAGCTGTGAGTATGCAACATCGCAATAATTAGCCTTGAGTGCAAGTGGGAGATTGTTGGAGATAGTGCCCTCAGAGTAAATTATTGGATCACAGGCACGTGATTGCAATGATTGAGGGAGGACATATCCCGGTAGGACAGTCTTACTCAAGATGATAGTATGCTATCTGGTTTATCTTTATCATCGTGTACTGCTTTAGGTGACCTTTCAGGTCACTATTGCACGTTGATAGAGCCTCTAGGATTCTTGCTTGACTACCAGCAGTATGAGGGCGATCATATACGTGGGAGCTGGGGTCTATAAGCACATCCTTAAAAGGTCCCTAGTCGTGGGAGTTTCGAGACAGTGCATCGATACTTCAGAGTAGACTAGTGTATACAGTCGAGACCCCGACGAGGGGCGGTCGCCGGTCTCACAAGCCACTGGTGTCAGTCGGTTCACCTAAGATGTATATAGGTGCTCATTGGGTTATGAGTACACCGGACAGGACTCGCCGGGAACATGCTAGTTGGTCTTATACCTGACGTCAGATAGCAGTTCCCTGGTGACATGTGTACAGGTTAGTTCATCGACCTGATATCGTCATTTGTCTCGTGTGAGTTCCCACCGTGCTTTGATTACTACCCTACCATGCTCAAAGGAGTCGTGCAAACAGGTTGTAGTTGGGTACAGTCCCGAGCCACATGGAGGCAGTGAGCGGATCTGCAGGGGTTCGTCTCCGCGCTATGTCTAGGAGAGCCATTACACGAAGTCCTTGGCCAAGGCAGGAGATTTACTGGTAGGTATTCCAGTAGTATCTCAGGGTGTTCTGGGCTGCACTCCGACATGACTTGTACCGCTTTTGGGGGTCTGACTTTTACCAATCCCCTAGGCCCGCCATGCGATGCTCATAGACGAACGGACCGGACTGTACGGATATTGTCACTGACAGGCTCTGTAGGGTGTCAGGATGAGTTCGCTCATCGACGTCCCTTTTGGTCAATAGCTGGTAGCCCGTCACGTATAGCTAATACCTCTGACGTGCTAGTGGTTAAATCCATAACCAAAGTATTGACGAGTCTTTAGAGTCCCCCACAGCACAGTTACTCAGGTTTCGGGCGAAATGCTGTAGAGGCCGTAAGGAGAAATGGCCGGGTTCGATCAGATACGCACGGTATTGCACGCATCATGATCGGACGGATAATACTAGCGGGCTTTGGTTTAAGCCGGATCCTAGTATTGTACAGTGTAGATTTTGTCTCTTTGCATTTGTATTCAGTGGGAATACAAATGCGGGCATGTATATGCAGTCGCGGGGTTTTCCTGTAATTTATTACGGGATCAGTTTTCTGATGTTGCCAGTTTGTATTCCGTTCCGGCCAGTTTTCCTTTGTTCCTTCCCGGCCGGACTTTTCCGATGGAGGGGGTTATTTGCAGTTGTGCAAATAAGTTTTTGTGGAGGGTGTTGTTTGCTTTTGTGGCTTCATGATGGCATCTTTTCTTTTCATGCATCATTACATTCATTAATGAGAAGAGATTGATTTGTTTATGGATGTGAGGTTTGCTTTTGGGGGTGTGGTCACCATTCTACTTTTCCTACACTCACCTCCCTTCTTGTTGATTCCATGACACTCCCATTTTGAGAGAGGGGCCGGCCACACATAGAGGAGAGAATGAGAGAGTTGTTTTTCTTGTGGTGGGATTTATTCATCTCATTTTTCATGCTTGCAAGATGATACACCTTCCTCCTCTCCAAAGTTCTTTCTCTTCTCCATCATCTTTATGGCAACTTCATAACCCCAAAGTGACAAGCTACTACACTTAGTCTACAGCATCTCTTGGACGCATCGGCTCACCAACTTCGCGCCCGAGTTGCCTCGGTCCAGAGGTGGAAGCCCGTAAAAGAACCCGGCGATGTGGTGCCCGTTCCGATGAGGAAGCGACGACCGGAGATTCCGCGAGGAGATCGGAGTGGAGGCGAAGACCGAAGGACACGGATCGCTTGGTATACTTCTCTACCCATCTTTTAGTTAGCTAGGACTAGATTAATGGCACGATTCGGGTTTATAGTGCGCGGTGGTGCCGATTTTAAAAGTTAAAGTAAATCATCGCTTCCGCATTCCGGCGTCGGATTGACGGCCGGGGCGCCGCCGTGCACTTATAATGTTATGTGTTTCTGTGATATGTTATATTGGATCGTCGTGTTCTGAATAGCCGGGGATTTTTATGTGTGATGAGAGTTTTTCATTTTCATTCATGTAAAAGCTTGTATGTAATATTCTTTTATTGGGGCACTTCCGGGTTGAGGATCATGTCACCATTGATGTATATTATTTACTTTTCCGCATTAGGATAGACCCAAGGCGGGGAGCACATTTAACCGGGTTCTAGAGTCCAGTAGGAGACCATCTCGAGGAGTCGAGACTGTGTCTCCTAACTCTAGAATTGGGAGGGTTGCCTGCCGCTCTCGTAGGGGTCTAGGGATATGGGTTTGGCTATTCATCGCGACCGTGGAATCCGTGTTTTATATTGGCTTAATTTAAAACACGGAAATACTAGTATATCCAATATTTCATATGTTATCTTCTGCTGCTCTGTGATGTGATCACTGTGATATGTTCAGACGAATGCCTATATTTTATATATGAGATATAAATAATATTGCTGCTTTCGTTTCTTATGTAATGCTTGGGAAGCATAATTTTTTATGGTATTTCATTAATGAGATTAATGAAAGAAAGAAAACGAAACCTAAAGATGTTGTAGAAACTTGTTTTAAAAACTGGTAGCTCTAGTTCTTTCTTTGCATAGCGGTATTCCTTGTAGAATATCCAGCACTTTATTCGATAAGGAAAGAGCCGAGATCCTTTCACCGGGAGTGACCTCTTTATCGAAACTAGCAGATGCTACAATCCACTCGGTTTGTATTTTGATTGCTTCTATAGTTTTTTCTTTGCATAGTGCTATTTGTGAAATATCCTGCACCTTGTTCGATAAGGAAAGAACCGAGATCCCTTTACCGGGAGTGACCTCTTTAGCAAAACTAGTAAAAGCCGCAAAAACACTCCTTTTAAAATTCACTCGATTCTACAACGATATCAAGTTCATTACGCAAAGTGTTTTCGTAAAAACCTGTCGTATCCCTCCGTCATTTCAGATAAGTACCACTTAGAATTCGTTCTACGTTTGTTGGCTTTCGTCAAGGAGTAGTTTGCGGTAGCTAACTAGTTCTTATCTGTTAAAGTATGAGATGCGATTGGATTAGGGTAGTCGTACGACTTTGTTGGCTTTCGTCAAGGGTCGCGCGGGTGGGTTTAATTCAATCATGAAATGTACGGGTTGAGCTTGACTAGCGGACTATGGTTTGTTGGCTTTCGTCAAGATCATATGACGCTAGGGGTAAAACATTATCGGGAATTTTAGGTGTTGAAATTTGCAATGAGATTGCATACCTTCTATGAGATAGTTGGATCCCGATACCCACTGCAAGTAAGAGTTACTCCTGGGAGAGTTTTACACATTACAATTAGCCGATCAAGTAGGTGTCTAGAAAGGTGTTAATAGGATTTTGCCCATGGGAAAACGAGGTTTATTTTAATTAGGTCCATGCAAAAGCACGGAGAACCTCCCTCAAAGTACCGACACTGGCCTGGCAGAAAGATTGGCGAACTTGTAGGGTGTAATTAATCCCGACTAGTCTTTCCTTTTAGGGTTTGAAGGAAGATTTGACTAAAACAGTGGGAGCCATTCTGATTAGATAAAATAATAACCAATCTAATCTTGCAAGAGCATACGCTGAGTGTTTTCTTCTCTCTCTCTCCAGGTAGCGACCATGTCACGCCTTAATCAAGATAATAATATGGATGTATTGACCGAACCCGCTTGTTATACTGAGCTGAGGAACGTTAGTCCCGCTCCAACTTATAATTGTTATAAGATCGAGCAGGAAATATAGGAATACTAGGATTCCCGTGCCGCCCAAACGAAGAAAGTGCATGCTGATGCATCTTCTTTGGGTATGTTCATTACCGAGAACCGTTTCTCAGTATCCTCTGCGTCCTGGGTATGAGATACCGGATCAGGATCCCGTATATGTAATCTGTTACATAGGTTATAGATAGGTAGAGAACTGAGAATGGGTTATAAGTTTCAAGAGTTGGAAACGGTGCAAGTGTTGCAGCCAAGTTTGTTGGCAGTTATCACCTTGTATTACCAAATACATTGATTTTGAACGAATGTTATTAGATACCGAACCTGATATACAACATCATATCAGTCTCTTTATTTAGTAAAGAAGGATATAATTTTGTATTGATGGATAATATTTTGAACATTTCCAATATCAAGAGTTGATCGGATCAGGCACGTTATCTAATGGCATATACGTCCTAAATCAAACTACAGTTCTTAACGTACAGAACATACATAAGAGGAAGAGTTCAGAAATGAATGAATCCTTCTTAAGAAATTGTAGACTAGGTCATATCAATGCAACACAACTAGCTAAGTTAAATTTAGATGTATATTTAAATCAGTTTGAATATATATCTTGTGAAACTTGCCAGTCATGTCACAAAGATAAGATGACCATAGCTCCGTTTATTGGAAACATAGAAAGAGTTAGTGAACTCTTGGGATTGATACATGATGATGTATGTAAGTCCCATGTCTATACATGTCAGGACCGGTTCTTTGTACTTCATTACATTCACTGATGATCTCTCAAGATTTGGATATATGTTCTGTTGAAACAAATGTCTGAAACTTTTGACAAATTCAAAGAATATAAGTTAGAAGTAGAGAACCAAAACGGGTATAAGTATTATGTCCTTTGATGCGATCAGGGAGGAGAATACTTAAGCACGGAATTCCTGGACTATTCTAAAGGAGAATGAGATTCTCTCAGCATTATTCATTTGTATACACTATAGCACAACGGTGTATCGGGGCGGAGCAATCGCACCCTATGTGATATGGTGCGCTCTATGATGAGTACTACCGAGTTGCCTATTTCTTTTTGGGTGTTATGCACTTGAGAAGCTGCATACCTATTGAATAGGGTTCCAACCAAATCGGGTGTCTACCACACAGTATTAGATATGGAATGGGAAGAGCCCATGTCTTAAGCAAGTTAAGATTTGGGGTTGTCCGGCCTATGTCAAAAGCAAAATCCGGACAAGCTCGAGGCAAGATCAGTTTTGTGGAAGTTTGTTGGATATCCCAAGCATTCGCAAGGGGATATCTTCTACCACACTGAGGAACAAAAGGTGTTTTATTTCTCGGCATGCCACCTTTTTAGAAAAGGAATTTATTTTGGAAAGAAATTAGTGGCATGAGGTAGAACTGGAAGGAGTTCCAGCTATACAAACTACAGTTGACGATTTGGTAGAACCGGAGTATTCAATAGTTCCCAACGAATCTCAGCCTCTCCGCCGATTTGGAAGGGTTCCTCATCCGCCTGAGAGATACTTCGGTTTTCTCAATGACAATGGGAGCGAGGATTGCATCATGAGATGATGACCCAACTAGTTTCGAGCAGGCCATCAAGAGTGGGGACCCTGTAAGAATGGCTGGATGCTAAGCGATCTGAGATGGAATTCATATACACCAACAATGTATGGACTTTGGATACTTTATCTAAAGGGTTAAATCCCCATCAGGAGCAAGTATATCTTGAGAAGATTACTTGGTGTAGATGGAAAAGTTGAGACTTTCAAAGCTAGACTTGTTGTAAAAGGTTCTCGTCATCGATCAAGTGTGGTTTATGATGAAACCCTTTCTCCAGAAGCTATGCTTAAGTCCATCCGAATCCTACTTGTCATTGCTAGATACCATGACTACGATATCTGGCGGTTGGGTGTCATGACTGCTTTTCTAAATAGTGATTTAGAAGAGAGCGTCTATAAGTACACGACAAGAGGGCTTCGTAGATAGTGGGAGCAGCGGAAACGTATGCAAGTTGCTTTACAGGTTAAAGAAGGCATCGCGGAGTTGGAATATCTGTTTTGATGTGGTAGTCAAAGAGTTTGACTTCATCAAAAGTGTAGATGTACCTTGTATATAAAAAAAAGGTAGTAGAGAGTATTGTGGTCTTCCTCATATTGTACGTGGATGACATACTCTTGATAGGGAAGGTTTTTCCTATGGTACACTCGGTCAATCTCCTCTTATCATAAGGATTCTCCATATAGGATCGAGGTGATACCTCCTAAATCCTGGGTTTTGGATCTATGTGATAGATCTAAGTGGATGTTAGGATTCTCACTAGGTGTAGTGAGATGGTATCGATCGATCCTGGGGAGAATCACTGGATAGCTTCCAGGGTGGTAAGATCGACTGAATGTCAGTCACAAGCATTGTCCTTATCCTCAGTGAAGGGATGGTATGTTGGAAGAGTTCCAAGCTAGATACCGTGGCAAACTAGATGATAAAGGCTTGATACATCGCTACCAAGGATACTACCAAAGAGGCAGTCTAGGTGTATATAAGTTCATGAGATGAACTTCGTTCCTACCATTGTGTGACAATGGAGTTGTGGCTTTGGCCTAGGAACCCCCGTCCATCAGTGATCCAGACATATTCTAAGGAAGTATCACCTGATCATGGAGATGGTTGATCCTCAGCGAGATCGAGTTTAGGAGAGTAGACACAAAGGAAAACACGGCGCATCCACTCACAAAGGCTTTTTCCCAAAGAGACTTTTTATGGGATGGTTGTGTATGAGATACTACAATCACTGCTGATTGTTGGGTATTGGATACTACAACAGATGGCCCTAGTGCAAGTGGAAGATTGTTAGTTATAAGTATGCCCTAGAAGCCATTACTATACATATGATGTATATTGTAGATGATGCTTGGACATATATAGGGATGGCTTTATTGATCGACATGATAGTATGCTATCCGGTTGCTCTTTATCTTAACATGTACACTTATTGTCTCTCTATTACATGTTGATAAAGGCCTTAGGATTTGTACTTGACTACCAGGATTATGATGCAGATCATACTATTGGGACATGGTAGTCGCTGAGTACATCCTTCAAATGTTCCTAGTCATGGGTGTATCGAGACAGGGCATCGATATACCAGAGTAGATTAGCATATAACTTCTGTCACGTCCCGCTTCCCGGTATACGGCGAAGGGGACACGACTGGTCCGTTACGTATATACTCAGAAATACATACGCTAGGCGTATCTAAGCAATATAAAAGTAAATACACAAGAGACAAGATATAATAAAAACAGAAACTTTTATTTATTAACATTCTTTTGTACAATGCATGAAAAGGAAATACAACTGAAATAAAAATGATGCCTAAACAATGGCATACCATGAAATGAAAAGTACTGAATGGAAAATGTACAATGAAACTAGAGCTCTGGTTCTTCAGCAAACTGATCCAAGTCTTCTGCAGATGACTCAATTTCTGCCGGGTCCAAACCAGCTGACGACATTCAAAGAAGAAAGAAATAGAATGTCGTCAGCGAACAGGTTGCTCGGTAAGTCCCAAAGATAAGAGGAAAGTATAATAGACATAATAAGAATGTATCTTTTAAAGTTGTATTATCTTGTTGTAATGTTGCATTAATGCTGTTGTTTGTAGCTTGGTACAGAAGAATGCCAGTATATACGAGAGGAGTCTCTATATGCCAGAGACTAGAGGCACGTATAGTACAAGGAACCGTTTATGCCACGGTACAACAGCAACTGGATTCATATTAGGTGGAATAAGTCTTACAGTCTCGTGCCACTTTTAACACCTTCCATACCAATCTACTCCTTAAACCCCATAGTGTTTTGATTGTATTGTTTGTCTTATAAATTATATTGATTGTATAATTGATTGACTGACAGAAACCATGATATCAGTAAACGGACGTAACCGTAGAATCATGTAAATGGAATAACTGGAGAACCATGTAAATGGAATGTATATCCATGGTTCGGTTCAATCAAGTTGTATAGATTGATAATTGGATACGTGGATTAATGTTACATTGTAATATTGAAGATTGTAGAATTATGGACCGTAGACTGTTGCTCATGTTCAAGTCGGATTATACTGAGACTCGAACCGAGTCAGACAATTAGCAAGGTAAATTGAAGTCCTGATCGTTTTTATTAATTTGTCTACCTTAGATAGGCAAGCACCCACTTCTCCGGTTCTCTGGGGCTCATGAGATTGGTTCTGCTTAAACCTATATTTTCTAGGGTCCTTAGGGTAATTTATAGAACTTGAGGGGGTTTTATGTAAAAATACTTTATATACTTTTCAAAACGCACCCCAAGTATTTATTATTCGTCTCTAGAGTTGTAATGAATGTGGATTTTATATTGTGATATTTCTAGTGAAAATATCCTAGTTTCATAAATAAAGGTATTTATTTGTAATATTGATTTATGTGGAATTTATGGTATTTAGTGTAAAATTGATTCTTGTGATTTTTAGAAAAAGGTGGAATATTTATATTATAACAAAATAGGTATTTTAATGATAAATATACATATATTTATACAAAAATAATTTTAATAAATATTTTATATTTTAAAAATCTCATTTTCTTAAGATGTCGTATTTTAAATATTTCAAGACCGAATGCTCCTTCCGGAAGTCTGAATCTCGCACTACTAAGCCCGAGGATGTGCGATAATCCACACCATCCCGAACGGGTTCCCCAAAATGGATTGTAACGGCGCTTTGTAAAGATTGTAAAATACGAAATCCTTTAGAAAACAGTTTTATGAAGTAAATGGTATTTATTTGTAAAGATGTCAATTTTCCATATTCTATGTTTGAGGGTCTCCTAAGTCAACTAGACTATTCCTAACTGGTCCAAACGACAAGTTGTGAGACGCCTCAAATCGCCTCTTCACTGCCAATTGTGTCCAGGTAAGTACAAGTGAAGAAAGGAGAGATCCGCTCACTAATCACCGTGAGACGGGCCTTTTAAAGTTACCTTTCTCACTTGCCTAGCCTAGACACCACAAAGTCAGGTTTAGATAATCGACTGATGTCCACAACTTATCGTATTTTTCCTAATAAGTGGTATTTATGTATCAAAGCTATATCTTTTATAAATGGTTTTATTTAGTATAGGGTATTTAAGTGAAAATGTTCATTTTCCTGTATTCTAAGTTTTCGATGGTATCGTGTTAGGTTGTTTTTAAGTGTGTGAGGAGGTAGGTCGTTACCTCGTGATCTACTTTAAATGTATAGCAAGTTTGATGGAGTTAAATGAAGGATTGAAACAATGTGGTATTTAAGTGAAAAATACGATAAATTGAGATAGCTATCTTTTCATGTGATGAAACTTGATCAAATTGTTTGATTAGTGTTTAATAGTCAACATGAGGAACTTTAAGTATGATTGTATTGGTGAGAAATTGAATTTTATATAAAACCTAATCGGAAATCGGATTTGTTCCGATTACGTCGGGTTTTGTAATTTCGTATTTTTAGAATAGGAAAGAGAGATGAAAAGGAACTTACGGGTTTTAGATTACATAATAGAGTGAGAGGGAACTAGAGGGATCGCCGATGTGTTGCTTAGTCGCCGGTAGTTCCTAAAACGATTGCCGGAAGTTCCGCCGGGAATTCGTCGGAGCTTCGCCTCAAGCTTGTTTTCAAAGTACACAAGTTTTCTTAGAATTTTGAGAGAGTGAGCTCAGAATTTTGGGGTGAGAGGGTAGAGGGTGTATTTATAGGATAGGCTAGAGTTAGGGTAGATGAAGGGTTTTTAAATAAAAAATGTAAAAATGTAGGAAATTCATTAAAAATTGTAGTAAATGGGGTATATTTTACTCTCTGGAATCGATCCAATAAATTAGAGTGTGTAGGGGGTTTCAGAAGCTGAAAAGACAACTTTTCGGTTGACAACTCGCCGGAATCGGCAACTCCGGCCGGCTGCGGCGGGCCGAGTCGACCGGTCCGCCGGCCGAGTTGGCCGATCTGGGCCGAGTTCGATGGTCGGGAGGTTGGGGGTCTAGTGAGGTAGGCACTGGTGCTTTTATTTTTTCAGGTTCTGTTCAAGTTTTGGAAGTTATTGTGTGTGGACTGTTGGGCTTCCAAAGAATTTAAAACAAAATAATATTAAAAAATAATGCGGGGCATGGGATTTGAACTCTGGTGGCTTGGTTTAGCAGTGCAAGGTATTACCAATGAGCTACAAGCTCCTTCTTGTAATTATTGTGTGAAATAAATACTTAAAGTGGTAACAGCAACATTAAATACCCTAAGTATATTTCAAATTTAAATCAAATTTATGTACACTAAAAATGGAGTTGTTACAGTCTACCCTCCTTACAAATAAATTCGTCCTCGAATTTTATAAATTTTATTTGAGGACTAGTTTACAAAGAGGTGAGGATATCTTGCACACATTTCATCTTCCCTTTCCCAAGTGGATTCTCCTGGAGTATCTTTTCTCCACATTACTCGGACCAAGTTAACTTCCTTGTTCCGAAGTGTCTTCGCTTTCCTATCCAGGATCTCCACAGGCTGTTGCTCACAAGACAAGTTGGGCTGTATAGTGAGCTCGAAATGATCAAGAACATGGCTGAGGTCACTGACATACCTTCTGAGTTGGGATATGTGGAACACATTATGCACTCCTTCCAATGAAGGTGGAAGTGCTAAGCAGTATGCCACTTCACCGACTCGTTCGAGTATGTCGAACGATCTAATGTATCTCGGACTTAATTTACCTCGTCTTCCAAATCGGATCACTCCGCGGTTCGGAGATATCTTCAAGAATACATGATCTCCTGGCTGGAACTCCAAGTGTCATCTCTTTGCATCAGCCCAGTGCTTCTTTCGTTCTTGGGCTATGCGCATCCTTTCCTTGATAGTACGAACAACATCAACGGTCGCTACTATCATCTCTGGTCCAAGAAGGTCCCTATCTCCGATGTCGTCCCAACTTAATGGCGATCGACACTTCCTTCCATACAATGCTGCAAAAGGTGCCATTCCTATGCTTGCTTGATAGCTGTTGTTGTATGCGAACTCCACAAGATGCAGGTGATCTTCCCACGATCGTTTGAAGTCTAACATACACGCTCTGAGCATATCCTCCAAGATCTGAATAGTTCGCTCAGACTGACCATCTGTTTGTGGATGATAAGCCGTGCTGAAGTTCAGACTTGTTCCCAAGCTTGCTTGCAGACTCTGCCAAAATTGCGATCGGAACCTGGTGTCATGATCGGAGACAATGCAGACCGGTACTCCATGAAGTCTCACAATTTCCTGTATGAGTTTATGGGTATCAGAGATAGTACATTATGAAGAATTTAAATCTTAAATAGATTATTACCTCCATGTACTTTTTTCTAGTGCCTTAGTTGATTGGCCAACTTGAAATGGGATGAAGTGAGCCGACTTTGTGAGTCGATCCAAAATGACCCATATGGCATCGTTACCCTTTGTGCTGCGAGGAAAAGCAGTCAAAAATTCTATCGTGATGTGTTGCCACTTCCATTCTGGGATCGGTAACGGTTGTGTTGGGTTATACTCACGCCCGAGCCTCCAAACGAGGCGGTTTGCGGAACAAAATTTTTTCTAGGGTTTTTAAAGGGGCACAAAGATAACTCGAAACCCGCATCTTTCCATAAAACTAACTAGCTACACTAAGAGAGCTATCTACTATGATAGAAACCTCACCAAATGAACTAAGTCCTTCGGTCTTTTTTCTTCATCCTTAGCTCCTTGCAAGCGCCATGAACATGCTTGAACTACAAATCCGGCTCCATCGGTCCATCGGGATCGAGCTTGCTCTTCGACCTCCTTTTGTCGTAGATGATCCACCCGGGGAGTATGATCCATGGTTCTAGCTCTTTGTAATATGTCAAAAGAGCAACTAGAGAACTTAGGATGCTAGTCCAAATAATCTAGGATGTAGTTTATATGTCTAAGTGTTCTATCTCTTTCTAGCCTCTTCACTTGTATCTCAACACATGAGAAATGTAGTGAAGAGGAAGAAGACGAAGGTGGAGGAGAAAGCTAGAGGAGGGAGGAGATGAGAGCTCAAGAGAGAAAAATGAATCAAGCATGAAAGAGAAAATACACACAATGGTTTTGTATATCAATTCTTTCATTAAACAATTAGCAACCATGCTTCAATAGTAAACCCAAAATGAATTATAAATTCATTTGACTACTACTGAAGCATGGTCACCTCTTTTCCTCCCATACTCTAACTTTACACCTCATTTCCATTTATGAAATAAATGGAAAATGCATAATGAGGTGGCCACCTTCTAGAAGGAAATCTGTAGTAAATACGGATTTCAGTCTACTGTACATATATACCGGCAATCAGATAAAAATCCGAACGCCCAAAGAGATAGAATAACACGAGAACGTAATACTATAATATACATATCGAAATACATATATGTAAATTATTAAATCAATACCTGATTTAATAATCCGGCTCAAACCCTAACCGACTAGTATTACCAACTGTCCGATCGAAAGTCCGAGTACAAAGTACATCAATCGATCGAACCCTGCACGTATCCAATACGGCAACTACACGATTTCGCCTGAATCAGGGAAACCCTCTGTGTGGGACTCTAATGACTCGACAGTACTCTGGTAGTAGGTTTAACCATAAGCACGTCAGCGCCACTAGCTGTACGTAACGGCTACCCAGGTACCTGTCGAAAAGGAAGGCCGACGAGCAAGCTTGTCCGAACTCCTACTGAGCCTATCCGTGACAATATCCGCACAGTCCGGTCTCTTCGTCAAAGAGTATCGCATACCGGGTCTAGGGGAATGGTCAACGTCAGACCCTAATAACCTGATAAGTCGTGCCGATGTGGCTTAGGACCAATCCAAGAAACTACCGATCAACCTATCAGTAAATTCCATCTGCCTTGGCCAAGGTCTTATGGGCTTGACCAATCGAATCACAGTGCGATATCAACTCCCTATACCGGGAGAGATGAATCCCCGACAATCGCTCAATGCCTCCATGTGGCTCGGGACTGAACCCAACCAAAACCTGTTTGCATGACTCAGTAGAGCCGTGGTAGGGTAGTGATTAAAGTTCAGTGGGAACTCACATGAGACAAATGCCGATCTCGGGTCGAAGGACTAACCTGTACACATGTTACCTGAGAACTTCCATCTGACGATAGGTATAGTACCACATGGAAGTTCTCGGCGAGTCCGTCCAGTGTACTCACCCCAGTGAGCACCTGTATACGATCTTGGGTACATCAAACCAATGGCTGCGGGACCAACCATCCCCCGACGGGGGTAGAAACATATACTCTAGTATACTCTGGAGTATCAATGCCCAGTCTTGATACTCACGCGACTAGGGACCATTTAAGGATGTGCTTATAGACTACCCTGCTCCCACAAGTATGATCGCCATCACAACGTAGGTAGTCAAGCAAGATCCTAGGGGCTTTATCTACATGTAACCGCAATATGTAATAACGAGTATGACATATTCCATGTTAAGATAAAGACAAACCACAATAGTATACTATCGTATCGAGTCTTTATCAATATGTGCAAACCAGATATAATAACAATACAAATAAATACACATATCCCGATAAAGACAAGTCAAATAATATACTATAAAACTGAGCAAGATTGTTCTGCACATACATATCCCTAGTATCCATATATATACATATACAATACTGCCTCTAGGGCATATGCATCCAGCAATCTCCCACTTGCACTAAAGGCCAGTGATTGGCGTACCGAATACCCAACGTCTGCTCTAAGGCCAGCTGCTGGCGTACCGCATACCCAACATCCCAAAAAGTCGCTCGAACTGTGCTTGAGGGAGGGCCTTTGTAAATGATCTGCCGTATTGTCCTTCGTATCCACTCTCCAGACCTCGATCTCCTGGCGATCTATGATCTCCCTGATCAGGTGATACCGCCTTAAGATGTGCCTGGATTTCTGATGGGACCGTGGTTCCTTTGCTAAAGCTATAGCCCCATTGTTGTCACAATACACTGTTATTGGATCAACAATGGACGGAACCACCTGAAGTTCGTCTATGAACTTCTTTATCCAGACCGCCTCTTTTGCGGCATCGCTTGCAGCAATGTATTCAGCCTCTATCGTCGAGTCTGCGACGTTATCCTGTTTAGAACTCTTCCAACATACCGCCCCTCCGTTGAGGGTAAACACAAAACTCGAGACAAACTTTCTTTCATCCTTGTCACTCTGGAAGCTTGAGTCGGTAAAGGACTCGACCCTGAGGTCTCCATTACCGTAAATCAGGAACATCTCTTTAGTCCTTCTCAGGTACTTGAGAATGTTCTTTACTGCTGTCCAGTGGTCCTCACCTGGGTCTGACTGATACCGGCTCACCACGCTCAGCGCGTAAGCTACATCTGGTCTTGTACATAGCATCGCATACATTATAGATCCTACAGCCGAAGCGTAGGGTATAGTGCTCATGCGAACCCTCTCCTCGTCTGTCTTGGGAGACATCTCCTTGGAGAGGGTGATTCCGTGCAATGCGGGTATGTTACCGCGCTTGGAATCTTCCATACTAAATCTCTTTAGTACGGTCTCTATGTACCTGGACTGTGAAAGTCCCTGTAGTCTCTTGGATCTATCTCTGAAGATCTTGATCCCCAGAATGTACGAGGCATCACCTAGGTCTTTCATAGAGAACCTATGTGATAAGAATAGCTTGACTGATTGTAGCATAGGAATGTCATTTCCTATCAAAAGAATGTCGTCTACGTACAAGACTAGGAATACGACAGTTCGTCCTACAATCTTCTTATAAATACATGGCTTATCTTCGTTTTTGATGAAGTCAAAGTCCTTGATTGTCTCATCAAAACAGATGTTCCAGCTCCGCGATGCTTGCTTCAATCCATAAATGGATTTGAGCAACTTGCACACTTTTCCGCTGCTCCCACTGTTTATAAAACCTTCCAGCTGATCCATATAAACGCACTCTTCTAAACTTCCGTTTAGAAAAGCCGTTTTTACGTCCATCTGCCAGATCTCGTAGTCATGGAAGGCAGCAATGTCAAGAAGGATCCTAATGGATTTGAGCATAGCCACTGGAGAAAAAGTATTGTCATAGTCCACTCCTGGTCTTTGACGAAAATCTTTTGCAACGAGTCTAGCCTTATAGGTTTCCACCTGCCCATCTACACCAAGTTTCTTCTTGTAGATCCATTTGCATCCAACGGGTTTTACCCCCGGTGGAGCAACTTCCACGGTCCACACTTTATTGGTGTACATGGACTCCATTTCAGATTGCATAGCATCCAGCTACTTATCAGAGTTCCTACTAATAATGGCCTGCCGGAAACTAGTAGGATCATCTTCTTCCAAGATGCAATCCTCTCGATCCCCATCTATGAGAAAACCGTAGTATCTCTCGGACGGATGAGAAATCCTACTAGATCTGCGGAGTGTCTGAGGTTCGTCAGGTTTAACTAAATCTAGCGGTTCCACCAAATCTTCAGCTATAGTTTGTGTCTCTGGAATTTCATCCAGTTCTACCGTGCTGCCAGTAATATTTTTAACAAGAAATTATTTTTCCAAAAATGTTGCATTCCTGGAAACAGTAATCTTCTGTTCCTCTGCATGGTAGAATGGATACCCATTAGAATCTTTTGGGTATCCTACAAACTTACACAAAACTGACCGTGCCTCAAGTTTGTCTGGGTTCTGCTTTTTGACATAAGCCGGGAAACCCCAAATCTTAACACGTTTAAGATACAAACTCTTACCACTCCATATTTCGTACGGAGTTTTAGGCACGGATTTGGATGGAACTTGATTCAAAAGATGTGCTGCTGTTTGTGTAAGTCTACGCTAGCGTCCCGGCCGTCTACAGACGCCAAATGCGGAATAAAAACTTTTTATCTGGCGCTATCGTATACATTAACCCGGATCTGCCATTATTGCGAAACTAACAAACTGTAAAGAGTGTAGAAAGGTTATACCGAACGATCCGAGTCCTTCGTTCTTTAACCATCCCACGCTCCGTTGCGGCTGCTCCGATCTCGTCGATCTCCGATCTCCTCGTCGAGGTGGCACCACGTCGACGATTCTTTAAACGGGCTCCCGCCTCTGACTTGAGGCAACTCGATCGTCAAGTTTGCTAAAAGAGACGACCAAGAATGATGTAGAGAATGAGTAGGTGACTTTGTCTCACTTCGTCCAAATCCGTGGACGATCGGTTAATGAAGTTGCCGAGGGAATCGGGTGATGGAATGAAATGAGGCAATGAAATTTCCATGCACCCTTAACCATAGTCTTTTCTCATAAGAATGAAATTAATCTCTCTCTTTCTTCTCAAGGGGGCCGGCCACTATTTAAGGAGGTGGAGGGTGAGTGTAGGAGAGAGGGGAGAGTAACCTTAAGCAAAACATCTTTAACAAAAATCTATCATGCAAACAAAAGGAATTAATGGTAAAGGGTGACTCATAAAACACATCATCAAAAAACCATTAATGCACTAATGAGTCATGAAGCCTAGTCATCATCTAGAAGCTCCTAGAACCTTCCACACACTCATGACTCACCTCAGAGAAGAAAAGATAAATCCGCATTTAACCGAATGTTAAATACGGCTGATAGAAAACTGGAAACTGGCAACTTCCAAAAGTGATCCTGAAACGACTTTCAGGATAACCCCGTATCTGTATAAATATACCCGCATTTGTATTACGACGGAATACAAATGCAACTGAGACAAAGAAATTATACCTACTCAATATAATACTCGGATCCGGCTTAAACCAAAGCCGACCAGTATCATCTGCCCGAAAAATAACACGTGCGTAAACGCACGTGCATTTTCCGAACCCTGCCATAAAACCATACGGCCTCTACAACGTTTCGCCCGAACTTGGGAAACTGTCTGTGGGGGACTCTAATGACTCGTCAGTACCCTGGAAGTGGGTTTAACCACAAACCGTCAGCGGCACTAGCAATGCGTAACGGCTGCCCATGGACTGACCTCAAGGGAGGCTGATGAGCGAACTCATCCAGAAACCCTACTGAGCCTAACAGTGACAATGTATATACAGTCCGGTCCGTTCGTCTATGAGTATTACATATCTGCCTAGGGGGCTAGAAATGTCAGACCCCCAATAGCAGTATAAGTCGTGTCGGAGTGTAGCCTAATAACACCCTGAGATACTACTGGAGTACCTACCAGTAAATCTCCTGCCACGGCCGTGGGCTTTGTGTAATGGCTCTCCTAGACACAGCACGATCTCGCCCCCAATACCGGGAGAGACGAATCCCCTGCCGATCCGCTCACGTGCCTCCATATGGCTCGGGACTGTACCCAAAAACTACCTGTTTGCACGACTCCTTTGAGCCGTGGTAGGGTAGAAATCAAAGCACAGTGGGAACTCACACGAGACAAATGACGACCTCAGGTCGATGAACTAACCTGTACACATGTCACCAGGGAACTGCTATCTGACGATAGATATAGTACTAACTAGCAGATTCCCGGCGAGTCCTGTCCGGTGTACTCATAACCCAATGAGCACCTGTATACATCTTAGGTGATCCAACTGACACCAGTGGCTTGTGAGACCGGCCACCGCCCCTCATCGGGGTCTCGACTGTACATACTAGTCTACTCCGGAGTATCGATGCCCTGTCTTGAAACTCCCACGACTAGGGACCACAATTTAGGATATGCATATAAACCACCTAACTCTCACGTATATGATCGCCATCATATTGTTGGTGGTAAAGCAAGATCCTAAGGGCTCTATCAAAGTGTAACATGTAATCAGTCACCTGAACATGTACACGACTGATAAAGGCAAACCAGATAGCATACTATCATCTTGAGTAAGACTGTCCTACCGGTATAGGTCCTCCGCAATCATTGCAATCACGTACCTGCGATCCAATAATTGACTATGAGGGCACTATCTCCAACAATCTCCCACTTGCACTCAAGGCTAATTATTGCAATGTCGACTACTCACAGGCCGTGTGAAACCGAACATCCAACTCCTCTACTAATCAGTTTCACAAAGCCCGTTTGTAAAACTATTGTGTTCGAGAAATAGCCTCAGTGAGTGGATCCGCCTAGAAGTTTCTTTCTATATCTCTCTAAATCTCAAGTTCGCGGAGAAAGTCATCTCCCGAATTGAGTAATACCTGTCTTAGAATATGTCTGGATATCTGATGGGACCTAGTTCATAAATGAACTCCAAATCCAAACTTCTTAGACTGTATCGATCACTGAACCTAATCAGTATCCGGCACCATGCCTCCCACAGTATTCTCTTGGACCACCTGTCCATAATACTGTCCCTCGTCAGAGGGAAAACTATAACTCTGACAATCACTCTGTCATCCATGTCACCTTTGAAGCTTGGAATGATAATCGTCTCCCGAAGGAGGCTGCCGTCATCAAATCCGTAGAACATGCACTTATGTTCAAAAACTGCTTCCTTATGTTTCTCCAGGATTGGATTAATATAAACTCATCGCATCTAGTGCAAAAACAACATCTGGTGTGGTACTTGACATCTCACGATTGACTCAACTGCCTAAGCAAGTGATCTATTAATCATGCACATCCCTCTCCCCTTTAGTCTATACGACACCTTTAGAGAGGGTGACTCCATCACCTGCAGGTACACCACCATGCTAGGAGTCATCTATTCTAAAAACCATTAGAATACTGTCAAAGTACCTACATTGGGAAACTATCCAAATCCAGATCTAAAACCATAGATCTAGAAACCAGAATGTCAAATATTATATCCATATCCTGTCTGGAGAAACAACTGTATGACGACCACAGTACAACCGATCGTAGTATAGGAATTTTACTTCCTACTCTGTGTATGTCATCAAATACCATGACATCACACCCTACTACCTTCTTAACAGATCCATCCCTTATTCTGATTGAAGTCAAACCTATGACTGTCACATCAAAAAATAGATGATCTATCTCCGCTATAACTGCTCTAGTCTATAAATAGACATAAGCTACTTGCCCACCATGCTTCCGTTGCTCCCACTGACTACGACAACCCTCGTACCGGGTCTCATAACCTGGAACAACAGTAGTGTCAAGTCTGGGTAGATAAGAACCTCCCTGTCACCGTCCTTGAGGCTACCGGAGTACCTCTCGGGTGTCTGAGGTTACCCACCAAATCTGCGGAGTGGCTATTGGAATGTCAAACCTGATTGAATATATAGGCCCTATTAAATTTTGCGTAATCGTTCGCGGTTCTGGAATCACTTCCAGTTCTACCATACTCCCACTACTGTTTTCTGAAAAAGATCCATTTTACTAAAACTGTGGCGAGTCAAGAACAATATCACTATTGATCTTCCAAATGGTAGAATATCAACCCTCGTCATAGCCAGGGTCAACCCACAAACAGCCATTACAGAACCGTGCCCTGAGTTATCCAGAGTCTAGTTTTAAGCATAAGCTGGACAACTCCCGGTACCTTAACATCTTTTAAGGTACGATCTATTCTATATCCAATACAGAAACTTTGGCACTTATTTAATTGGAACCAAGATTCAAATTATGCAGCTGTCTCCAGTGCATATCATCTTAATGGAAAGAGGCTAATCAGCATTACTCGACTTAGGAAACCATCCAATTATGAGTAACCTGAAAGAGAAACACGTTTCTCAAAACCATCACTTTCATCTGAATACCAATCACAAGAATCTACATCTTCGATCTCTTTGAAGAATCCCGATACTTGTGACACCTGGTTCTCTACTTTATTCTTATACCCACAACTTCTCAAAACTTAGACCTTGTATTTCTACGAAACACTCGTCTAAATACAAGAGAAGTTATAAGTAAATAGAACATAGTACGAGGACCTACCCCTTTGTCCTGATGGACACTGGACAACATACAATAGTCTGTATAAGTCCGCTGAGTTGAACAACTCAAAACCTGTGCGTTGTAGGTGGAAAACTGTATCCTGGCGATTTCCTCAAATATCACCAATTACAACGAATTCCGATATAATGAGGATAATCACCTGATTTCCAATAACTTACTCCCACTCATCATCTGTAAAACCATACAGATATGAGAATGAAACCTGGTAAATACATACCCTTGGAGTAAGTATTTAATCGGGAAAACAGTTTTTCCTTTAACAATGCACTGAAACATGAAAATGTTTCGTAGGGGTATCCTGGTATTCATAGCAATGCCTCTTCCATAATCCAATTCATGACTTCAACCGTATATTTTATTGCCATCTCTCTAAATCCCTTTATTTGTCTTTAGTCGTTACCTTCTGTACACCATTGTTAGGCTAAATGGTTTTCTTCTTTCCCTACCGTTCGGCACCAGCCTATCGTTTGGAAGAAGACTATCCAGTAAGCATAATAGGTGTACCCTCCTAAACCAAGGAGTACTCGTATCTGTTCCCCTCCGAAGGACGGCCGAGACATGGAATGTCTCGCCTGAAATTCGGGGCAGATACTAATTGGTGCTATCCGTCCACCTCTCCGAAGATGCCAAGTCGATCCATGGCGCCATGTATCGGAGGTCTAGACGGATGCGTCCGATGTAGCAGACTTCGTCAGATTCCCCCTCGTTCGAGGGGTTTTTGATTGTGGGGACGCTCTTCCCTGCAGGCGCAAGCCCCTGCAGTTAATTACGCTACCGCTTTGCGGTAACAACTTTCTCTTTCTCCAGATGGTCACTTCGTGTCGTGTGTTCTTGTTTTATGTTTCATTGCCCGTGGATCGTTTACGGAGACTGAGTTATGTTGTCGCCCGTAGGGCATGGACTGGTCCAAATCCGCATTATCTTAAATTTGGGTTTGGGGGTTTGGTTTGAGGATACGTCAGCCATACTTGAGGCTAAGATCGACTCAAACGTTTGTTAAGGACACGTTAGTCTAACTTTGTGACTAAGATCAACTCAACGGGATCGTTTAGATCCGACAAAGGAGTGTTTGAAGCTCCATTGTTCCAATCATCGTCTATGTGGCCGTCAGGACCCGTCACCTCTCTGACGACGTTGAGGGATTTCAACGACGGATGTCAGAGGAGTTCAGAGATGTACCCTCGAGCCAGAGTTAATTAGGGGGGATTCGCAGTCCAGTCTGCTTGAAGGTTTAAGGACGCGTTAGCCATTTTTGAGGCTAAGATCAACTTAAACAGGACCGTTTAGATCCGACGAAAGAGCATATGGAGGCTCTATGGTTCTAGTTTAAGGATATTGCGGTCCATGGGTAGTTTAAGGACATTGCGGTCCGTGGGTAGTTTAAGGACATTGCGGTCCGTGGGTAGTTTAAGGACATTGCGGTCCATCGGTAGTTTAAGGACATTGCGGTCCATCGGTAGTTTTAAGACATCTCGGTCAATCGGTAGTTTTAAGACATCTCGGTCAAGGTTAAGGACGTCATAGTCCATGGGTTTAAGGACTCCACAGTCCGGTATGTGCTCTGGATGCTTCACACGGGTTCACTGCCGTGCTAGGCGAGGACCAGGCTCCGCTCTGGATGCTTCACACGGGTTCACTGCCGTGCTCTGCGAGGACCAGGATCCGCTCTGGGCGTTTTCCGCGGGGTCAAAGAGTGACGTTATCCACGTTCCACGTAACCAGGAATTTTGTATTATGCATGGGTTTAAGGACCCCACAGTCCATATCATGAATGGTCTTCGGGACCCGTCACCTCTTTGAAGGCATTGAGGGATTACAATGCCAAGTATCAAAGGAGTGAAGAGATGTACCCTAGAACCGGGATGGATTAAATAGTCCTTGGCCCAATTTGGGTCAAGACTGATCAATTATGTTATGAGCCTACCGGCCCAGTTAATCACAAATTGAGGACTTATGGCCAGCTTGGGCTAAGTCCAGTCAGGTCTGGAATATTGACTCTTTGTTGGTCCATTGAGGGAGAATGTTTGCCTCTATCCCTTTAGCCAATTGGGCCAAAGCCTAGTGTTAAACACTTCAGAGCAATCAGTGTTGAACACTGGGAATAAGGTTGTCGAGTTAGTGTTCAACACTAAGAGATAATTGGTGTTAAACACCAGCAATAAGGCTTTTTCAAATTAGTGTTAAACACTAAAACGGATCAGTGTTGAATCCTGCCAATAAGGCTTTTTAATCAGCATTGAATGCTAAGGCCCGACAGTGTTTTAACACTGGGCTTGAGAGTTTTAATTTTAGTGTTAAACACTAAGGCAAGAAGGGTCACGTGGCAGCACGTGAGGGCGCCCTCCCTTCATTTGTTCCGCTGAAATTATCTTTTCCTTCATAGCGTCACGTGCCGTCACGTGATGGGCATTCAAATGCCTTTGTGTTAAGGCTTCTGCTGAGGGTCACGTGGGGTGCTGCCTCAAAGGGGCTTTCTGTAGGGGTTTTGGGGGGTCACGTGGTAGCACGTGACCCTGCCTCTATGTAGTTTTCTTTAGAGGATCCGTTGATTTTTCTTTTCAGGAATTAAATTCCTCTGGCTTTAATTTTCAAAGGAATTAAATTCCTACTTCCCTTTCGATCCTTGAACATTCTGTAGGAATTAAATTCCTCGTTTATGTGAAGAATTGAATAGGGTTAAACCCTAATAAAAAAAACTTTTTAAGGAATCAAACTTCCGTTTCCCGTCAGATTATGATTAAAGGACTTAAATTCCCATTGTTTCAACAGAACTAAATTCTTAATTAGGGTTAAACCCTGCTCCTTTTTATTTTGAAGGAATTAAATTCCCATAACACAGGGTCGAGCCCTACTTTTATCTTAGAGGAATTAAATTCCTATAGTTCTGTGAGAATTAAATTCTCATGCTCGCATTCTTTCTCTATGTTTTGGATCTGCATGGCAGGATCTCAACCCATTGAGAATTAAATTCTCAACCTTAAGGGGAGATGTGCACTTTGCAGATCCTCTATCAAAGAGAGAAGAAATTTGCTCTTCTGTTTTATATATTAGAGTTAAACTCTATAGAGAATTAAATTCTCTTTTCTTTCAAAAGGCTTCCCCTTTCTTACCTAGGGTTTTTGCAGAAGATCCGAGTCTTTTCAAAGTATCAAAGCTCTCCTCCTTTTTTCTTTTCTCTTCTCTGCGCATGTATATTTTTTTTGTGTCTCTTGGTTCCTATTTATAGGAGAAGCAGCTGAATCAGTTAGTTTTGTGACGAATCTTCATTGAGAGATTTGATTTGCGTCCTTCACTCGTTTTGGACCTTTGGATTATTAGGTGAATTTTATTCACCGTTGGATTTCAAATCCAGAGATTCTCCCTTGTTATTTTGGTTAGATTTAAGGGGGAAATCTTTCCAAACCCGAGATTTTCCATAAATAAATGACCTCCGAATCTTTAATTTGATTGGATGCATATAGTTGCGTTCCTTTGGAAAGATTTGCATTTCTCTCAGAATTTAATTCTGTTGACAAAAAGGGCTTTGAAAGCCGGTCACGTGTGACCACGTGACCCATGGTCACGTGTGAGCACGTGACCCCCTTCGGAATGAGCCTTTTCCTTTCTTCTGATTGTTGCTTAAGCGTCACGTGCCATCACGTGACTCTTGGTCACGTGTGAGCACGTGACCCTTGTTTGAACTCTCTTTCCTTGGTTCGTCTGGACAACGAGTCTACTGTCTTGAACGTCACGTGCCAACACGTGACCCTGGTCACGTGGAAGCACGTGACCTCTTCTGAATCCTTTTTCTTGACTTGATCAGAGAACTTGTGTGTCTTCGACGCTTGCATTTAAATGTCACGTGTCGCCACGTGACCCTGGTCACGTGGGAGCACGTGACTCTTTCTGAAGCCCATTTTCTTCAGCGTAGTCAGGAGACTGAACTCGACTTGATGATGCTTTTTAGGTGTCACGTGCCAACACGTGACCGCTAGTCACGTGTAAGCACGTGACTCTCCTCTGAAGCTTTTCCCAGAAGCTTTCCTGACTTTAAATCAGGAAACAAATGCCCCCACAGCGTTGTTCTCACGTGTCTGCACGTGAGTGCAACGCTGTCACCTCTTGTGACCGTTGGATTCCTCTAGGGATCTGGGGAGACGAAGCGTTTCTATCATCTTCTATAAATACCTTCGTCCCTTCATAAGAGCCTTCACTTTGTTCGTCTTCTTCTCCTGAGACCTTCTTCTTTGAGAATTTAATTCTCGTTTTCCAGAGCTTAGTTCTCTGTCTTGAAACAGTCTGCAGAGTTTAACTCTGTTCGAAAAGGATCCTTTTTCCTCAGGTAATGGTAATCGAAGCACCTTTGTTTTGACAAAACTTTCTAGATTTAAAATCCAGATCGAGGGTTTCACAAAGAACTCATTTTTCTTCAAGTAATTTAACCGAAATATGAGACCACTTGACTTCCCGCAGTAGATCACTTAGGGTTCAGATGATCCCTTAGGGAGATGATGATGGCGGTTCAAACCCATGGAATTTAATTCCATTCAAAATGTTTCTGGGAATTTAATTCCCTTTTTCCTGATAAGGAATATAATTCTTATGAAGAACTCAGTTTCTTCACCCAGAGGCTCCTTGGGGTCTCTTGGCCTGAGGCTGTTCTTCTGGTAATTAATGAAATGGCGGTTTTGTAATGATTTTCGTGACTTTTATTTCAGGTATCATGGACGCCCATCTGTATCGTCTTGACGAAATCATTTCATACGGGAATATTCGTGCACTGGGCCGCAGTCAGAACCAGGAATTCACTGATGCTCAGTGCGCCGAGATCATGGGCCGCTTCGACGAGTATAATCACAGGCTACTCCCCCGTCGCTCTTCTCTTCTGAGGCTGATCGTGCTGGCGATCCGGGAGGCGCTTCCCCTCTTTTGCGCCGGCATACCGCTCGGGGACTTAGACATTGCCGAGGATAAGGTGCATTCGGTGTACCTTATGGGCTTGATCTCAAAGAGGAGGCGGGATGATCTCATTGATCTCCTTCATCAGCTTTTTCAACAATCAGCCATATTGGGCGCCTACCGGAGGGTAGAGGACATCCGCGGGGATCCCGATGCTTGTGACCGTGAGAGAAAGCATACTCGAGAGGTTCGAAATGCTTGGAAGGTCTTGGATAAAGTTAATTTCAATTTTCTCAATCCATGCCCCGCGTCTGAAGCCTTACCATTGTAAAAGTTTTTCTTTTATTTTGTATCGCCTTCTTGAAGTCTGGATGATAAGCTTTATTATGCCTCTGTGTGTTTGCATATTTTTTCTGAAATCTTATTATTCTGTTACTATTGTCGCTCGTGTTTTAATATGCAGGGTACCACTCCATATTCTTTCTTTTAAAATGCACAGTAGGTTTGGGTCTCACGTGTTCTACACGTGAGATTTTCTGATGGGATTGTTTACAAAATTTTCCATGCCGCCTTTTTAGCGTGCATTATCAGATGCATAAAAGGAGCCTTGTAAATAGTTATTTCTCCTTGATTTTCGATGCCTTTCCTTTTTGGGCCTTGGAAACATCTTTCGCATGCAAGATTTTCCGCGCATAGCACTTAATATTCTTGAGGCCATAGCCTATTTTCTCTTCACAGAGAAATTCATTTCCATATCGACGTGATTTAATTTGAGGAGTATCTGAGCGCTATGGCCTGCAACCGCCCACACGCTCGTCGACAGCCATGGGAAGTGCCTATCGAGGAGATGATCCCCCGCTTTGCCGCTCGGTTGGTGGATCCCCTCCTTACCGACAACGAATGCGACTCAGCCGTGCATGAACTCTCGATCCGTAGGGGGTCTCCTCTCCCGATGGGTTCTCTCTGGCTCCGGATGATTCTCGCGGCTGTGCTTGCCGACATCCCTCCTCACCCAGCAGAGATGACCCTGGCGATGCTTGATGCGGCGGAAGAGAAGCTCGAGGGCTTTCATGAAGCTTGCCTGATTACTCAGGCTTTGAAGGATTGCTCAATTCATATGCTGGGCCAGATCAAGGCCCGGCGAGCTATTATGTCTGCTTTCGCGGATGAACACGGCGCCAATCGGTGGGGAGCGACTCCTCGTGAGAACCGTCGCTTCGATGTGCTGGAGAGAGCAGAGAGAGAGATGGAGAATTTTGTCCTTTGTTTCGTTAACCCCTGTGCCGTTGATCCCACGTTTGGTGACCTTTTTTGTTAGCGTAGAGCATTTTTAAATTAGTCTCTCCTTTTTTACGCCTTATGCAGAACTTCGACGTAGGCTTGGTACTAGTATGTATGTTTCTGCTTGCATAAATAAACTTTGGATTCTTCTCATGAGAACTTTCTTTAATTGCAAATGCTATCATCACTTTCCTGCACATCAGACCTTTTTTGGGCATTATGAATGTTCATGCAATTGCGAACGCTATTATTATTTTTTGAATACTCATATGATTGCGAACGCATGCTCGAAATGTGTCGGAAATCTTTCTTGTTGCCTTTCGCGTCAGGTGATATGAGCGCGTTTTAGATCGATTATTCCCGTCGGCTGAAAGCCCATTTATACGGTCTTGTAAATGTCGTGTTTGCAAGGCCACGGTCACGAAAGCGAGCTTACGCGTTCACGTAGTGAACATATCGTTATGCGAGAAAAAGGCTCGGCCGTAAATTTTCGGAGAGGGAGTTAGCTTCCAAGTTGCTGAGCGAGCTTCGCGCTACCCTTATCACCAAGGTCAACAAAGCGTATGAACTCTGGCGGGTGTTTCAGGAGTCCATCAAGGAGGTGATGGCTTTTGATAAAGCTGCTACGTTTCCTCGGGAGAGGGTTGAGGCTCACAAGGCCACTGAAAAAAAAGAGCTTGAAGCCCGGCTTGCTTTATATCAGGCCCAGCAAGCTCAGGCGGAGGCTCGTCTTCTGGAGATCCTGCGTCATGAAGCCGTGGCTCAACAACAGAATGACGAGCTGGTGAAATTACTACACCGGCCACCGGCTTAAGGACTGTATCTTTTCTCCCCTTTTTGTACCTACTCATTGATAAGAGTATCTTCATTTTTGTTTCTTGAATTGTACCTTGTACCCTTTTTGGTTTATGAATAAAAGATACATTTTTCTTTTCAATGGTGTGTCCCCTTTTTGTTTAATGCATTCTGCGGATATTCTATCTTGATCTCCTTGCAGGACAGCGATGGTTCAGGATTCAGGGTTAAGATATGCTTCCTAAGACTTCTGCATTTTACGAGCCACGAGGGTCTCATAAAGAGTTTTTTCTCCCAGCCGTGAGGACTTGTAAGTGCCGGATGCGGTTACCCTTGTCCGTGTTCTACGGAGTCAGGGGTTCCTCTAGATATTGTAGTTTAAAGACGTCGCGGTCAAGGTTAAGGACCTCATAGTCCGTGGATTTAAGGACTCCACAGTCCGATGTTAGTTTTAAGACATCACGGTCAAGGTTAAGGACCTCATAGTCCGTGGATTTAGGGACTCCACAGTCCGACGTTTGGTTGCAGGGACCCGTCACCTCTTTGAAGACGTTGAGGAATTACAACGCCAGGCATCAAAGGAGTGAAGAGATGTACCCTTAAACCGAGGCAAAGATCTGTAAGGAATAGGGGTGGTTGATCGTTAGTTTTAAGACATCGCGGTCGAGGTTAAGGACGTCATAGTCCGTGGATTTTAAGGACTCCATAGTCCGGTGTTTGCTCTGGATGCTTCACACGGGTTCACTGCCGTGCTTGGCGAGGACCAGGCTCCGCTCTGGGCGTTTTCCGTGGGGTCAAAGAGTGACGTTATCCACGTTCCACGTAACCAGGAATTCTGCACTAGATGCTTCACACGGGTTCACTGCCGCGTTAGGCGAGGACTAGGCTCCGCTCTGGATGCTTCGCACGGGTTCACTGCCATGCTCTGCGAGGACCAGGATCCGCTCTGGACGTTTTCCACGGGGTCAAAGAGTGACGTTATCCGCTTTCCACGTAACCAGGAAGTTTGCACTAGATGCTTCACACGGGTTCACTGCCGCGTTAGGCGAGGACTAGGCTCCGCTCTGGATGCTTCACATGGGTTCACTGCCATGCTCTGCGAGGACCAGGATCCGCTCTGGACGTTTTCCACGGGGTCAAAGAGTGACGTTATCCGCTTTCCACGTAACCAGGAAGTTTGCACTAGATGCTTCACACGGGTTCACTGCCGCATTAGGCGAGGACTAGGCTCCGCTCTGGATGCTTCACATGGGTTCACTGCCATGCTCTGCGAGGACCAGGATCCGCTCTGGACGTTTTCCACGGGGTCAAAGAGTGACGTTATCCGCTTTCCACGTAACCAGGAAGTTTGCACTAGATGCTTCACACGGGTTCACTGCCGCGTTAAGCGAGGACTAGGCTCCGCTCTGGATGCTTCACATGGGTTCACTGCCATGCTCTGTGAGGACCAGGATCCGCTCTGGACGTTTTCAACGGGGTCAAAGAGTGACGTTATCCGCTTTCCACGTAACCAGGAAGTTTGCACTAGATGCTTCACACGGGTTCGCTGCCGCGTTAGGCGAGGACTAGGCTCCGCTCTGGATGCTTCACATGGGTTCACTGCCATGCTCTGCGAGGACCAGGATCCGCTCTGGACGTTTTCCACGGGGTCAAAGAGTGACGTTATCCGCTTTCCACGTAACCAGGAAGTTTGCTGATTGTATCCACATTTCACGGGATGGGGGTTGACTCTTGGCGATATGTGTCGCCGAGCCATGGAACTTGGGGTTGCCGCTGTTCCGTTTCGCTTGATGTTGTGTCATCGAGACAATGAAGCTAGGAATTTGGCCTTCGCTTCATTTGCTGGCATCGCGTCTGCTGTATCAAGACGAATGCCATGGTGGTGATCACTAAGTTATCTGTGAACCGCCGAGATTTTGCTTGCTTCTTTTTTTTGCAAGTTGTCCCATCATTTCGGCTATTTTGTCATGCATGTGTGGCTTGCTAGTTTTTTCGCGGCACGCTCGGATTTTTTTTGGATACCGGTTTCGGCATCAGCACCGCTACAACTGGAATGTTTACCAGGAGCGAATCATCATTTGCCTCTGTCGACGTTTGAACAAAGGTGGCTTAGCAAACAGGGTTAGGGGTCCTGTCGACCAAGGCTTTGACTTCATGAGCCGTAAGGGTCTCACAAAGGTGTTTCTCCCTACAAGTCGTGAAGATCTTGCAGGTGTGTTTTCTCCTTAAGGATCGTGGGGATTCTTAAGTGCATGTTCTCTTGTAAGTCGTAAGGATCTTACAAAGAGGATTTTCCCCTTATAAGTCGAGAGGACTTACATGGGTCGTTCACCGTATGGATGTATCCCCAGTCACGGGTGGGACTTTGTTAGGGAAATGTTTATTCGCGCCCGTGGATTGTATACAAGGGTCAGTACGAGCCGCTTGTAGGGCAGTATCGAGGGTTGTGGAGGATTTGCTTAAGAACAGGTTTAGGTTTCTGTAACTTAAGACTTTCAAGTCTCATGAGCCGTGAGGGTCCCATAAGAGAGTTATCCTTACGAGTCGTGAGGATCTCGTAAGTGTATTTTCTCCTTAGGAATCGTGAGGATCCCTAAGTGTGCTGCTCCTTTGTGAGTCGTAAGGATCTCACGCAGGTGATTTCTCCTTACAAGGTCGAGAGGACCCTATAAGTGTCTTTGAACGAGGTTGCGCCTTTTCGGGTTTTCACAAACACTCGCCGGTAGTCCTGCTGTTTTTACTCACGGAGCCCTTTCGGGTTTTCATCCGTGCCCATTTTGCTTTATGGACATACCGTTTTTTTTTTTTGTCATCTTGCCAGCCTAAGGATGCTGCGGCAGTAGTTTAGGGACGTTTCGATCCGTCGTTAGTTTAAGGACGTTTCGGTCCGTCGATAGTTTAAGGACGTTTCGGTCCGTCGTTAGTTTGAGGACATTTCGGTCCACCGTTAGTTTAAAGACGTTTCGGTCTGTTGATAGTTTAAGGACGTTTCGGTCCGTTCATAGTTTAAAGACGTTTCGGTCCTTTGTTAGTTTAAGGACGTTTCGGTCCGTCGCTATGGGAGGGCCAGCTACTGCTTGTGAAGTCTGAGCCTAGGAAGATAGCGAGCGGACATAGTTGTCGTCATCTATCGTTGACCCAGGCTGTGGCTCCCTAAGCGTAGTATTTTTTTAAGAAGCGGCCATTTATTGGCCTAAAAGGCCTTTCACCATGCATGTCCACGAGTAGATAGGCTCCACCCTGGTAAACCTGGTCTATGATGTACGGGCCTTCATAGTTTGGCTCGAATTTTCCCCGCTTGGCACGATTGGGGATCATAGGTCTTTTGACTACCAGCACGAGTTCGCCTTGGCGGAATGCCCTTGGCCTGGTCAATCTTTCGTACGAGCGCGTCATCTTTGCTTTGTAGGCTTCTAGATGTTGTTGCGCTATGAGTCGGGTTTCGTCGAGGGCATCAAGCTCCTCAAGTCGAAGGTGAGCATTTTCTTCGTCGGTCAGTTCGTGGTGGACTGCCACTCGTAGAGAGGGTAACTCTATTTCGAGGGGGAGTACTGCTTCCGTCCCAAATACCAACGCGTATGGCGTTGTGTTTGTGGCCGTCTTGAATGTAGTTCGACAAGCCCAAAGGGCTTCTTGCAGCCTCTCGTGCCAGTCTCTCTTATTCCGGGAAACGGTCTTTTTTATGATCTTTGTCAGGGTCTTATTGAAGGCCTCGGCCAGACCGTTGGCTCGTGGGTTGTAAACTGAAGAATACCTCCAGTCTATATTATGCTGCTGCGCGAAGCGGCTAATCTTATGGCTTCTGTAGGCTGGCCCGTTATCGGAGATAATCCGCCGTGGGGTTCCAAACCGATAGATGACGTGCGTCTTGAAGAAATGGAGGATATTCTCCGTCTTCACTTCCCTCAATGGTACTGCCTCTGCCCATTTGGAGAAGTAATCAGTTGTCGCCAGGATAAAACGATGTCCCCGAGATGATGCCGGCTCAATGGGGCCGACTATGTCAGTTCCCCACATTTCGAATGGCCAGCTGGCCACCGTTGGGTGTAGCGGATTCGGATGTTGGTGGATAAAGTCTCCATGAATCTGGCACGAGTGGCATTGCTTCGCATACTCGAGGCAGTCCTGGATCATCGTGGGCCAGTAGTAGCCCATCCGTTTAATCTTTAACTTCATCTTCGGGCCTGCTTGATGAGAACCGCAAAGTCCGTCATGAACTTCCTGAACGACTTTTTCTGCTTCGTCAGGTCCTAAGCATCTCAGCCATAGAGAATCAAGCGATCTCTTGTATAGGGTATCGTTGACGAAAGCGAAAGATAGAGCTCGTTTCATGAGCTGATGTCTTGAGGACGCTTTTTCGGGCATTCGGCGGGACTTAAAGTAGTCTACGAAGATTTCCCTCCAGTCCTCGGCCTTCTCATGGTCCTTTATTTGTAGGGTTGTCTGCTCAGTTGCTCCCTCTTTATATAGTTCCGGAGGTATTTCTGCGGGGGTGAGCACCCGACGGCTTTGCACCATGATTCTGACGTCATCGAGGTTCTCGTCAGCCAGTTCTTTAGCGAGTTTGGCCAACGCGTCCGCTTTACTGTTTTCCGCGCACGGTATATTTTCCAAAGTATAGGAGGGGATCTGGGTCAACAGTTGTTGCACCTTTTCGCCGTACTTCACCAGCTCCGGTTTGCACGTTTGGTAGTCACCATTAACTTGGCTAACGACCAGCTGAGAATCCCCATATATGAGGAGGTCTTCAATTCCCATGTCGATGGCAAGTTCGAGGCCTGCTATCAGGGCTTCGTATTCGGCTTCATTGTTTGTCCTCGGCTCTGTTAAGGAGAAGGCGAAGCGCATTATCCCTCTTTGTGGAGTCGCAAAGATGAGGCCTATCCCTGACTTGATCATTGGGATACCTTGTTTCTGTTTCTTTACGGAGGACGCCCCATCGAAATAGAGTTCCCATTGGGTGCTTCCGCCGCTAATCGCATCGAATGCATGCTCGTCCGGCAAATCACAATTCAGAGGAGAATCGGCCGGTATAGGGTGCTCAGCGAGGAAGTCAGCAATGGCCTGGCCTTTCACTGCCTTGAGAGGTTGATATGTTATCGAGAACTCCATCAAGAGCAGGGCCCATTTAGCGAGTCGTCCCGTCAATATGGCTTTTGACATCAAGTATTTAAGGGGGTCCACCTTTGAGATGAGGCAGACTTCGTGTGCCAACGCATAGTGGCTGAGCTTTGTTATCGCGAAGATCAACGCCAAGCAATGTTTTTCAATGGGGGAGTAATTGCTTTCTGCCCCGAGTAGGACTCGACTTAAGTAGTAAAGTGCTCTCTCTTTCCCCTGATCGTTCTCTTGCGCCCATAGTGCGCCCAAGGAACCTTCGAGGGCGGTTGTATAAAGAATGAGGGGTTTTCCCTTGACCGGCGCGGCCAATACCGGCGGGTTCTGCAGGTACTGCTTGATCTCGTCTAGCACACCTTGGCATTTTGGTCCCAGACGAATGGGGTTCCCTTCTTCATCAGGTGACTGTAGGGGCGGCATTTGCCTGAAAGATTTGCGATAAATCGCCGGATGTATGCGAGCTTCCCTTGGAGAGACCGCAACTGTTTGAGGGTTCTTGGCGGAGGCATTTCCATGATCGCTTTAATCTTTGACGGATCTATCTCAATACCTCGATGTCGGATGACGAATCCCAGGAATTTTCCCGAGGAGACTCCAAACGCGCATTTGAGGGGATTCATCTTCAAATTATATTGCCGAAGGCGTTGAAATACAGTCTCCAGATGCTTTAAATGATCATCGTATGACATGCTTTTTACTACGAGGTCATCGATATAGCACTCGACGATGTCATGTATGAGGTCATCGAAAATTTTTGTCATGGCCCTCTGATAGGTAGCGCCAGCGTTTTTTAGACCAAAGGGCATAACCCTGTAGCAAAATACACCCAAAGGGGTCCGGAAAGCGGTGTGCTTCTGGTCTTCGGGATGCATTTTTATCTGATTGTATCCTGAAGAGCCGTCCATAAAGGAGAAGATCTTGTGAGTGGACGTGTTATCTATCATTAGCTCGGTCACCGGCACCGGGAAATCATCCTTTGGACAGGCTTTGTTGAGATCCCTGAAATCCACGCATATACGTACCGTCCCATTCTTCTTCATTACCGGGACGATATTGGCGATCCAGTCGGGATATTGGACTTCTTGGATAAACCCAGAATCGATCAGCTTCTTGACTTCGGCGTTGATGCTCATCTCGAGCTCGAGTCGCATCCTCCTTGGCGCCTGCTTGACTGGCTTGATATCTGGGGATATTGCTAATTTATGCACGGCAACCTCCGGATCTAATCCTGGCATCTCAGAGTAGTTCCATGCGAAGCAGTCTTTATGCCGTAGAAGCACGTTCTTTAACGCGGCCACCTTTTCTTCAGAGAGTAGCTCGCTGACAAATGTCGGTCGCGGGTCATCTGTCGATCCCAATTCAATCTTCCTGAGGTTATCCGCCGTAGTATGTATACCATCTTCCAGTTCTTTCGGAGCTGGCGGAAATTCTGAGATCACCTGGTCGTCGCTGTTATCAAAGCACTGGGGAAAGTCATCCATGTTCTCGTGCTCTTCTTTTAATATCGTAATCGTATAACAAGTGCGAATCCGCTCCCAGGACTGAGGTGGATCCGGTTCTACTCTTGCGGCCTTGGGTTTATGCTTTTGTGGCGGCGTTACCCTCCAGCTGTTGGATAAAGCGAATCTGCCCCGTTGGTACTGGTCCTCGACCCAGTTCTTGAAGGTGAAGCAGTCTTCGGTAGGATGTCCTATGGCTCGGTGATAAGAGCAATAGCTCAAACGAGAAGCCTTGTTAGCTTGCTCAGGGTGTCTAGACTCTGGAAGCGCGATCATTTGATGTTTTAAAGCGAGCTTGAGTAACTTCTCCGTCTTGTCTCGGGGGAAGGAATACGCTCGACTCATCTTCTCTATGAGAGACGAATCCGAGCCGCGCAGTACCTGTAACCCTCTAATCCTGCGTCGTTGTTGTCGGCTCCTCTTCCCACTTCTTAATTTATTTCCGTCTCCGCACCGGGCCTTTCGTATGACGGGTTGACAAAGATGAGCGTCTTTGTCTTTTGGAGCCTGTTGAAATAGACGTTGCGTCCTGGCCTTCTCGTAGATGGCCATTTCGCGGTTGTGGTTTTCCTGAGCTTTCGGACCCATTTTCCTGATAGGCTTGTCCGTTCGTTCTTCAAACGACGGACTCGGCGTTTCGATCGCGGTGTGTAATTTTGACGAGGGGTTGGCATCTCCTGACAGGGCGTCTTCCTCTTCATCAAAGGTGTATATGGCGTAGTTACTGTGGACCCGTTCTCGTTTTCCGGTTCTCGCGTATCCAAGCCCGAGTGTCTCCATTTTCCCGTTGGGCAATTTGCGTTGGGTTCCAGGGACATCCCAAATCTTGTTGTAGAACCGAGCCTGTCGAACAGTTTGTTTTAAGGGTACTCGTTGGCGCTTCAATAGCTTCTTTAATCCATCTGTATAGTATCTGGGCAGACGGATGGGTTGGAGTCTGTCGCATGCAGCATCTGCGCCATGCCAGATCTCTTTCTCTACTTTCGACTCTGAGGATCGATAGAATAGGATCATCTTCTCACCCTTTCGCCTGAGGGGGGACGCAAAACGTTTGCAGCTCTTGCACACTGTGAGCTTGAAGCGTGTCGAGGTCCTTGTAGTGTTCTCGCGGTACCATGGTGATTTGCAAGTTATGGTCATCGCCAGGAGGTGCTTGTATTGAAAGCCGATTGGAGAATACGGCATTGACCTCATCTTCCGAATCACTTCCGAAGACCAGTATGGGGATGGGCGTCCTCCGGTTGTTGCGTTGAGCTGGCCCCGTATAAACTATCTCTTCTTCTTCTTCGGTATCGCTTCCGAAAACAGGGATGGTGGCGGCGGCCTTGTTCTCCGAGTCGTGACACCTTTCTGTATCTTCAAAGTCTGGCAAAAAGTATTTCGCATCCTCGTATTTGCGGACTTCGTTCACGGAAAATGGGTTCAGCTCACCCGTTACAGTATACTCGAAACCATCTTTAAAGTACTTCATACACTGATGTTGTGTAGAAGGGACGATGTTGTACTCGTGTAACCAAGGACGGCCGAGCAAGGCATTGTAACAGGTCTTGGCGTCAATGACATGGAATTTGATGTCTGTGACGAGAAGCCCGAAGCGTAACGTTAGTATCACAGATCCAAGAGTCCGTGAAGATTGTGAATCGAAACCGGAGATAGTAATTTTGTCCCGAGCGAGATGCTGCACACTCATGCAGATTTCCTTCAACACCCGAACATTAAGGAGATTAACGGAGGATCCGTTATCCACCAGGATCTTGCCTATCTTGATGTCATGGCAGTACCCAGAGACATATAGGGAACGGTTATGGTCGCACGTCCCGAGAAGGAGGTCTTCATCACCGAAAGTGACGTCGGCCGTATGTACTTCTTCCAGTTCGTCCTTCATCTTTTCAGTGGCGAGAAAGGCCTGGAATTGCTCAGGTTCTTGTAATGCCTTAATTAGTGAGTCCCGGGCTTCTTTTGATAATAGGAGGGCGTCGAGAATGCTAAGCTGAGAAGGTAGCTTCCTTAGATGCGCGAGGATGTTATAGTCCACTTTACTCCTCCTAGGAGGGTCTTTGGCAGTCAGTTCTTTCGCGACTTGGTCATCCAAAGTGATATCTTCAGTGACCTTTTCCTTTCCCTTATCTTTTCTGTTCGTAGGCCCGAGATTCTTTTCCGGGAGCGTGCGACTGCGCAGCTGAGTGTTTCCGCAGGCTTCTGATTCCTCATCTTTCCTTAGCGCGGATTCTTCAAAGAGAGGGCCCAGAGTCACTTCTTCGTCAGAGTCGCTCCCAAAGGTGAGGACTTGCGATCCCTCGGCATGAGCCATATAACAGTTGCCAGTAATTCTGTTGGGCCCGTCAACGGCGCTTCTTTGCTCCCGACGGCTCTTGCGTTTCATGCGTTTGAAATGTTGCCGACGAGCAACATATCCTTGCCACCATATCTTAAAGGCGTCGCACTCCTCTGTGGGGTGTGAGACTTTCCGATGATATGCGCAGTAATCGGGGTGCTTCTCCGCCCCATTGTGTGTGTTTCCTTCCGAGGGTGGTAGCCTCATTCCCACTGACATGGCTTTGGCGAACCTTTTCCTCGTCTTGAATATCTTCCTGTCCATCTCGGATGCCTTTCGCTCTGGCAGGGGTAGTTCAACTCCTTCGTTCAGTTGCCCGCATTTGGTTCCTCCCGATGCTGCCATCTCACGCTCCTGGTCTGCTTTACTTTTTAGACGAATCTCGTCTAGGAAGGCATTGATCATATCAGTTGTCAGCGTCGCACGCTTTGGTTCGGGCTCTGCCTCCGGCTTCTTAGTGTCAGGAGCTGTCTCGTCATCGGTAAGCGAGTGGGAGATTACGTTACAGCTTGCCACGTACTCTTCGGATTCATCCAATGAGCTCTCTTCGTATTGAAAGATGTGATCGAGGAATTCTCGGAGTGTGACAGGGGTTCGCGCCTTCTGATTATATTCTTCCAGCGCGTCGATTTGCTTCTGCAATTTCGTGCGCTCATCTCCAAGCCTCGCGGGCTTCTTGGATTTCTTCTTCTTTTTCTTCGAAGCTTTTGACGGCTGGGTGTGAGTGTTTGGGCCCTTATCAGCAGTCTTCGTAGTTGCGCAGGGCTTCATTGCTCCTTCGATAATTCGAGGTTCAAGAGGGTCCTTCCATTCGATTGCAGGGCACGCGTGAAGGTCTCTCAGCATCCTTTTGGTCTTCGTTGATAGCACGACCTCCCATGGAACTTCTTCGATAAAGGAGCAGGTCGCCCCCGATGTGTCCGCCTTTTTAGGAGTATGTGGTTGTGGCGGGTTCACCTTCCACTTTTCGGACAGTACAAACTTCCCCTGGAGGTATTGATCTTCGATCCATCCTTTGAAGACGAAGCAATCTTCAATCGGATGGCTTACCGTCTGATGGTAAGGGCAATAGTTGGGGTTGTTCACCTCGGTGGGTTGTGGCGGTCGCCTTGGATTCGGGAGGTTAATAAGCCTGTTGCGTATTGCCAGCTCAAATAACCGTCTCGTCTTGTCTCGTGGGAACGAGTAGGGACGCTTCATCTTTTCATTATAATACCGGCGTCTTTCTTCCAGTTGATCTGCCGATTTCGGGGCGTCAGGTTGCTGTTGGGCATTCGCGACAAAGGTTGCTCTTCCTTTACCCTTATCATTCCGAGGTTCCGACTTCGGGGGAGGTGGCCTATGACCCATCTGGTCCATCTGAGCCAACTTGTCGATTAAAGCCTGGAAGGTGGTTGGCTTAAAAAACATCATAAACTGGGAGATGGTTGCGTGGGGGTCTAAGGTTCCCACGAACATACCCACTGCGGGTGCTTCCTCAATGCGTTGTTCGCATCTCGACCACAAATTCCGCCAGCGTATGGCGTACTGGACCCAGGTTTCGCCCTGTTTTACCCTGGCGTTAATAAGTGCAGTTATTGGAGTGCGTTCGCTGGCACTTGCAAATCGCTGAGTGAACAACAGCTCCATTTCAGCGAACGTTTTGATGGAATCGTTCGGGAGTTCTGAATACCATTCGAACGCTGTTTCTGATAAGCTGCCAACGAACTGACGGAGTAACAGTTTATCGTCACCGCCGGTGTTACCGCAGAGGGCCCGGAACTGGGCGACGTGTTGATGAGGATTGCCAGTCCCCTTATACACATGGAATTTCGGTATCGTATAGCCTTGCGGGTACTTGATTTGATCGTACCAGCTTGGATACGGCCGCCCTGTTTTCACGACTTGACCAGCTGCCTCAGTCGCATGATGGACCCGGATTTGCTGGGCTATGTAGTCGGCTAAGTCAGCCTTAGAGATCGTCTCTTCCTTGGCCGTTGAGAGGGCTGGTGGTGGATTTGACGTTTCTCCTCGGTCATCTTCCAGAACGATTGGGGGATCTTCAATGGGTGGGTCCTGTTGGATCATCATTCCTATCATATCTTGGAAGAGAAGGCCCATGCGCTGTATATTAGCCGCTTGTTCAGCAGCCTCTTTGTCCTTTTTCTCCAATGTCCGGCGAAGGAACTCAGCGTCGGTTTCCTCCTCTCGGCGTGCGTCTGAGGATGTTTCCGGGCTTTATTTTGGCCCAGTAAGTGCAGCCATAGCACTCATCATTTCCTGCAACTTTTGTTGTTGTTCTTAGGCTCTCGTCACGGATCGGGTCAGCGGTCGGTGGCCCGTAGAGGTGCGGCTCTCCTCCTTTCCAGAGACCATGTAAACAGTGTGCACCACCGTGCCCCCAGACTTAGGGTGTCTGGGCTCATTGCTTTTAGCCATCGTTGCATGTTGAGGGACCTTCTCTGGCTCCCTCCTTTTATGAGCCATGGAGGTTGAGGGGGCCATCGAGGTGGGCGTCCAGACAGCCTTTTGGGGTTTCGCCTGGTGACCAGCCTTCGGTTGGATTTTCAGCTTTTTATGCTGGCGGGAGAAGTTTGGATCGATGATTGAGTCTCGGGCCTGCCGCCAAACCTTATAGATTTTGGAAGACAGCCGTTGAGGAGATCGGGGCTGTTCTGATTCTATTTCCACAACCTTTTCTGCGGAGGGAGGAGACCTCTTCAGCACTGCAGTAGAGGAGTTCCTTCGCCCCTTATTTAGCATTTCGAAGCTGTTCCCAGTTGGAACAGCAGCATTAACTTCTGCCACCGGGGCTGGTGGAGTCAATCCGGAGGGGGAGTTGCCCCCGGCTTTCCTTATTCGGCGCCAATGACGACGCCGAGCACGTCGAGCAGATGGCGTAGAGTCAGATATAAAAATGGTTTCGTCTTGCCCCCTGTGTGGGTGGGGGGTCGTTGTTGGTGTTAGCCTGTCAAAGGCCGATGTCCTTTGTGCAACGGGAGCGGGAGCTGAAGCCGTTAATCTGGTAAAGACCGACTTTTTGGCCGGGGAATCCGCCTTGGCGATTTCGGAGGCAGGAGCGGCCGTTTCCTTAGAAGCAGCCTTCTCTGAGATTGTAGGCCCCATGATGAGTTTGCAAGATTTCTGGCCCAATCTAGAGAAGACCGAAGCGTCGACGTTGGGCGACTTGCTGAGAGGAGCCGCGGCAGGGGCAAGACGATCAAAGACCGACTTCCTGAGAGTTTCCTTTGTCAGCACCGGCGCCACGAAGCTTGATGGGGGGAGCATAGTCCCAAAGAACAATCCGGTAGTGGCCTGGGTCACTTGGTCCACCGGCATTGTGAACAACGAAGCAGCTTGTGGTCCATAGGCTATACCTCCTGGCGAGGTAGAGCGTTGGTCGCAATTGCAGTTTGAGCAGTTGGAGGATTTCGCGGAAGTAGCAGCCATCGATCCTTTGTTTTCTGCAATAGGCAAGGCGCCAATTCTTAGTATCTTGAAACCCAAGGGCAACTGTTAGCGAACCGCGATTGGTTCGCGAATCACGACACACGAAGTGTGGAGTGGAAAGAGGAAAAGGTCCCACCGGGCGTGCCAGAATCTGTTCCCCTCCGAAGGACGGCCGAGACATGGAATGTCTCGCCTGAAATTCGGGGCAGATGCTAATTGGTGCTATCCGTCCACCTCTCCGAAGATGCCAAGTCGATCCATGGCGCCATGTATCGGAGGTCTAGACGGATGCGTCCGATGTAGCAGACTTCGTCAGATTCCCCCTCGTTCGAGGGGTTTTTGATTGTGGGGACGCTCTTCCCTGCAGGCGCAAGCCCCTGCAGTTAATTACGCTACCGCTTTGCGGTAACAACTTTCTCTTTCTCCAGATGGTCACTTCGTGTCGTGTGTTCTTGTTTTATGTTTCATTGTCCGTGGATCGTTTACGGAGACTGAGTTATGTTGTCGCCCGTAGGGCATGGACTGGTCCAAATCCGCATTATCTTAAATTTGGGTTTGGGGGTTTGGTTTGAGGATACGTCAGCCATACTTGAGGCTAAGATCGACTCAAACGTTTGTTAAGGACACGTTAGTCTAACTTTGTGACTAAGATCAACTCAACGGGATCGTTTAGATCCGACAAAGGAGTGTTTGAAGCTCCATTGTTCCAATCATCGTCTATGTGGCCGTCAGGACCCGTCACCTCTCTGACGACGTTGAGGGATTTCAACGACGGATGTCAGAGGAGTTCAGAGATGTACCCTCGAGCCAGAGTTAATTAGGGGGGATTCGCAGTCCAGTCTGCTTGAAGGTTTAAGGACGCGTTAGCCATTTTTGAGGCTAAGATCAACTTAAACAGGACCGTTTAGATCCGACGAAAGAGCATATGGAGGCTCTATGGTTCTAGTTTAAGGACATTGCGGTCCATGGGTAGTTTAAGGACATTGCGGTCCGTGGGTAGTTTAAGGACATTGCGGTCCATCGGTAGTTTAAGGACATTGCGGTCCATCGGTAGTTTTAAGACATCTCGGTCAATCGGTAGTTTTAAGACATCTCGGTCAAGGTTAAGGACGTCATAGTCCATGGGTTTAAGGACTCCACAGTCCGGTATGTGCTCTGGATGCTTCACACGGGTTCACTGCCGTGCTAGGCGAGGACCAGGCTCCGCTCTGGATGCTTCACACGGGTTCACTGCCGTGCTCTGCGAGGACCAGGATCCGCTCTGGACGTTTTCCGCGGGGTCAAAGAGTGACGTTATCCACGTTCCACGTAACCAAGAATTTTGTATTATGCATGGGTTTAAGGACCCCACAGTCCATATCATGAATGGTCTTCGGGACCCGTCACCTCTTTGAAGGCATTGAGGGATTACAATGCCAAGTATCAAAGGAGTGAAGAGATGTACCCTAGAACCGGGATGGATTAAATAGTCCTTGGCCCAATTTGGGTCAAGACTGATCAATTATGTTATGAGCCTACCGGCCCAGTTAATCACAAATTGAGGACTTATGGCCAGCTTGGGCTAAGTCCAGTCAGGTCTGGAATATTGACTCTTTGTTGGTCCATTGAGGGAGAATGTTTGCCTCTATCCCTTTAGCCAATTGGGCCAAAGCCTAGTGTTAAACACTTCAGAGCAATCAGTGTTGAACACTGGGAATAAGGTTGTCGAGTTAGTGTTCCACACTAAGAGATAATTGGTGTTAAACACCAGCAATAAGGCTTTTTCAAATTAGTGTTAAACACTAAAACGGATCAGTGTTGAATCCTGCCAATAAGGCTTTTTAATCAGCATTGAATGCTAAGGCCCGACAGTGTTTTAACACTGGGCTTGAGAGTTTTAATTTTAGTGTTAAACACTAAGGCAAGAAGGGTCACGTGGCAGCACGTGAGGGCGCCCTCCCTTCATTTGTTCCGCTGAAATTATCTTTTCCTTCATAGCGTCACGTGCCGTCACGTGATGAGCATTCAAATGCCTTTGTGTTAAGGCTTCTGCTGAGGGTCACGTGGGTCACGTGGGGTGCTGCCTCAAAGGGGCTTTCTGTAGGGGTTTTGGGGGGTCACGTCGTAGCACGTGACCCTGCCTCTATGTAGTTTTCTTTAGAGGATCCGTTGATTTTTCTTTTCAGGAATTAAATTCCTCTGGCTTTAATTTTCAAAGGAATTAAATTCCTACTTCCCTTTCGATCCTTGAACCTTCTGTAGGAATTAAATTCCTCGTTTATGTGAAGAATTGAATAGGGTTAAACCCTAATAAAAAAAACTTTTTAAGGAATCAAACTTCCGTTTCCCGTCAGATTATGATTAAAGGACTTAAATTCCCATTGTTTCAACAGAACTAAATTCTTAATTAGGGTTAAACCCTGCTCCTTTTTATTTTGAAGGAATTAAATTCCCATAACACAGGGTCGAGCCCTACTTTTATCTTAGAGGAATTAAATTCCTATAGTTCTGTGAGAATTAAATTCTCATGCTCGCATTCTTTCTCTATGTTTTGGATCTGCATGGCAGGATCTCAACCCATTGAGAATTAAATTCTCAACCTTAAGGGGAGATGCGCACTTTGCAGATCCTCTATCAAAGAGAGAAGAAATTTGCTCTTCTGTTTTATATATTAGAGTTAAACTCTATAGAGAATTAAATTCTCTTTTCTTTCAAAAGGCTTCCCCTTTCTTACCTAGGGTTTTTGCAGAAGATCCGAGTCTTTTCAAAGTATCAAAGCTCTCCTCCTTTTTTCTTTTCTCTTCTCTGCGCATGTATATTTTTTTTGTGTCTCTTGGTTCCTATTTATAGGAGAAGCAGCTGAATCAGTTAGTTTTGTGACGAATCTTCATTGAGAGATTTGATTTGCGTCCTTCACTCGTTTTGGACCTTTGGATTATTAGGTGAATTTTATTCACCGTTGGATTTCAAATCCAGAGATTCTCCCTTGTTATTTTGGTTAGATTTAAGGGGGAAATCTTTCCAAACCCGAGATTTTCCATAAATAAATGACCTCCGAATCTTTAATTTGATTGGATGCATATAGTTGCGTTCCTTTGGAAAGATTTGCATTTCTCTCAGAATTTAATTCTGTTGATAAAAAGGGCTTTGAAAGCCGGTCACGTGTGACCACGTGACCCATGGTCACGTGTGAGCACGTGACCCCCTTCGGAATGAGCCTTTTCCTTTCTTCTGATTGTTGCTTAAGCGTCACGTGCCATCACGTGACTCTTGGTCACGTGTGAGCACGTGACCCTTGTTTGAACTCTCTTTCCTTGGTTCGTCTGGACAACGAGTCTACTGTCTTGAACGTCACGTGCCAACACGTGACCCTGGTCACGTGGAAGCACGTGACCTTTTCTGAATCCTTTTTCTTGACTTGATCAGAGAACTTGTGTGTCTTCGACGCTTGCATTTAAATGTCACGTGTCGCCACGTGACCCTGGTCACGTGGGAGCACGTGACTCTTTCTGAAGCCCATTTTCTTCAGCGTAGTCAGGAGACTGAACTCGACTTGATGATGCTTTTTAGGTGTCACGTGCCAACACGTGACCGCTAGTCACGTGTAAGCACGTGACTCTCCTCTGAAGCTTTTCCCAGAAGCTTTCCTGACTTTAAATCAGGAAACAGTATCTTGAGAGAAGGTGATGATAAAAGACAACTGAACAATACCTTATTCCTTTAAAGGTGAAATAGGAGTGGCGATGAAGTCCGCGGTTTTGGTCGTTAATGATAACAGTCGCAATTTACTTTGCCCTCTTTCTAATCCCTTTATTTTGTCTTTACATATTACCTTCTGCACACCCTACTTAGGCTAATTGGTTTTCTTCATTCCCTACCTTTCGGCACCAGCCTATGGTTTGGAATAAGACTATCCAATAAGCGTAATAGGTGTACTCTCCTAAACCAAGGAGCTCTCGCAACCTGAGAGAAGGTGATAATAAAAGACAACTGAATAAACTAATTCTATTTCTCCTGAACCTGGATCCATCCTCGAAGAAGTCCCTCCGAGTTCGTATATAACCATACGATGGATCTATCCAATGGAAGTGGATATCCGTAGTAACACGGGTGTTCTGAGAAATTCAAAGGGTAAAAGAAGGAGTGGCAATGACTTATGCAACTCAGACAATCCAAAAGCCAGTATTATAAGAAGGTTCGGTCAACTTGGTCACTGAGTCATAGTCTAGGGTTGGTCAAATGTCGCTGCCAAAGAGAGAGAGAAAAGAACCACTCTGCGTGCACTCTAACCTAGATCAGAATGGTCATCACTTTATCTAATCCGGAAACCTCCCACTGTCCTGTCAAATTCTCCTCCAAACCAAAAAGAAGAATCAATCGGGATCGCCCGAAGAGTAAACCAACTCATCAGTGGGAATCGGGGTCCAACTCTCATCGCATAATAACGTGATGGAATGCATCCACGTTACTCATACTCCAGAAGGTATGCGCATACTTGGCAAGTTTCAGTTTCTTTAGAAACTCCTGATATGATTTTTGCCCCATGCTCTTATAACCTTGGCTTTGGTCAAAATGTCATAAGTCACATGCCAAGTTCTACCCGTCACTATCTTGTCAATTTGAACCCACCCGCACATGCCCCTGACTTTGGCCAATCGGCAGAACGACTGTCCCAAACTAACTCATCTATCTATGCAACAATTGAATACCCAGCAGCTACCAAACACTATGCCTTAACTTTGGCTAAAATACATAGCTTGAATACTACTGAATACTCAAAAAAAGTGACGGAGGGCTACGGCTGGTTTTTGGCGAAAAACCTTTAACGTAGTGAACTTGATATCGCTGAAGGAACCTGATAGCTTTTTAAAATATAGTGGTGAAAACCTTTTGCTAAAGAGGTCACTCCCGGTAAAGGGATCTCGGCTCTTTCCTCATGGAATGAGGTGCAGGATATTCCACTGAATACCGCTATGCAAAGCAACTTGTAATCGACTATAGTGAAGTTATTACGCTGACGCAAACTTCTGCCCAAGGGGTCAGTCCCGGTGAAGGGATATCGGCCCTTGCCCCGTCGAATGAGGTGCAGGATATTCCACTGAATACCGCTATGCATAACAAAAGAAAACGTCTTTGCAATAACACTATTTAAATTTGTTCCAACAACTGTAAACAGGTTTGTTATCCTTTGCATTGATCAGAATCAACGCAGTCCCATCAATTAATCATACCAGAAAAGAACGAAAATAAAATGTACGTATATGCCATCCGCATTCGTCACTGGGTCCCGTCATCACTCGTTAGGTTACTTAACTAACGACAGAGCGGGGACTGGACTAGCGCGGGTATAAAACATATACAACATCTAATAGTATATAAACCAATATACAATAATCGCTCCAGGAGTGATAATATGCAACATTACAGAAAAGTAATAAGCATTACAAAACAATACAGATAATCTGGGATCCCCGGGTTTCACAGAGCCGCTGCTGAAACCCGACGTTCCCCTGTCGTGTGGATAGCCTGTGCAATGAAACCTAGACCCCTACGGGTGCGGTAAGTTACCCGCCAAATCCTGAAGCGAGGCATCCCCCTACAGCATAGTGAATGGACCACCCGGCACTTCACGGAATCCGGTAATCTTGGGCACCCCTCCTTGGGTCAACCTGTACCCCCTACGAGTGCGGCGAATGGTTTGCCAATTCTAGAGTGGGACCCCTCTGCCTCTCAAAGCCATGAGATGCGGACCCGTTGCCCCTCAGAACCCGGCTATCCGTGCACTCCTTCGCGGGGTAAAACCTAGTACAGTAATGAAAAATAGTACAATAGGTACATCGACCGCAACCTGGTCGTGCCCCAAAAGAATATTATACAACAGGCAGTGACGGCAGTCCACATGTTGGACGCTCGCCCCGCAATATCAAATATACAAATAAACTCAAACAGTACTACCATTGCACACTGCTATCCACCACGACAAATCCGCAACAACACAGAACATCAACGCGAATGTCACGTTCGCAAACCCGTCTAAAAGAACTATAGCAATCAGACGCGGTTTACCGAACAAATGACATTCCCGGTCGGAGATATAATGTAAGCACTGTAAACTAACGTGTTTAAATTTCGATCGACAAAATATCACAAAGTGGGCCCCACGCAAATCTGCTGAACAGTAATAAAATCTGGGCCCAAAAGATATATACCAAAAACCCCAATTTCCAACATAGAATGCACTGTAGAAAATTGGCCAAGTGATGTCACATTCCTGCGGCGGATCCGCGGCCAAACCCATGCTTGGGCCGCGGATCCGCGGCGGAACAGTCGAATCACTTGGTCGAATTTCTCCAGTATTCCTAAAAAACCCTGCTTGATTTTCTGGTATGGTCAAAATGACATTTGGACCAGTTTGAAAATTAACAGAAACTGTCAAATTGAAAAATTGCGATTTTTGATTTCCGGTTCGATCGATGTTTTAAACGCGCTAGCACAAGTTAGTATAGCAAAATGGTGAGGCTCTGATACCACTGTAAGTCTACGCTAGCGCCCCGGCCGTCTACAGACGCCAAATGCGGAATAAAAACTTTTTATCTGGCGCTATCGTATACTTTAACCCGGATCTGCCATTATTGCTAAACTAACAAACTGTAAAGAGTGTAGAAAGGTTATACCGAACGATCCGAGTCCTTCGTTCTTTAACCATCATCCCACGCTCCGTTGCGGCTGCTCCGATTTCGTCGATCTCCGATCTCCTCGTCGAGGTGGCACCACGTCGACGATTCTTTAAACGGGCTCCCGCCTCTGACTTGAGGCAACTCGATCGTCAAGTTTGCTAAAAGAGACGACCAAGAATGATGTAGAGAATGAGTAGGTGATTTTGTCTCACTTCGTCCAAATCCGTGGACGATCGGTTAATGAAGTTGCCGAGGGAATCGGGTGATGGAATGAAATGAGGCAATGAAATTTCCATGCACCCTTAACCATAGTCTTTTCTCACAAGAATGAAATTAATCTCTCTCTTTCTTCTCAAGGGGGCCGGCCACTATTTAAGGAGGTGGAGGGTGAGTGTAGGAGAGAGGGGAGAGTAACCTTAAGCAAAACATCTTTAACAAAAATCTATCATGCAAACAAAAGGAATTAATGGTAAAGGGTGACTCATAAAACACATCATCAAAAAACCATTAATGCACTAATGAGTCATGAAGCCTAGTCATCATCTAGAAGCTCCTAGAACCTTCCACACACTCATGACTCACCTCAGAGAAAAAAGATAAATTCGCATTTAACCGAATGTTAAATACGGCTGATAGAAAACTGGAAACTGGCAACTTCCAAAAGTGATCCTGAAACGACTTTCAGGATAGCCCCGTATCTGTATAAATATACCCGCATTTGTATTACGACCGAATACAAATGCAACTGAGACAAAGAAATTATACCTACTCAATATAATACTCGGATCCGGCTTAAACCAAAGCCGACCAGTATCATCTGCCCGAAAAATAACACGTGCGTAAACGCACGTGCATTTTCCGAACCCTGCCATAAAACCATACGGCCTCTACAACGTTTCGTCCGAACTTGGGAAACTGTCTGTGGGGGACTCTAATGACTCGTCAGTACCCTGGCAGTGGGTTTAACCACAAACCGTCAGCGGCACTAGCAATGCGTAACGGCTGCCCATGGACTGACCTCAAGGGAGGCTGATGAGCGAACTCATCCAGAAACCCTACTGAGCCTAACAGTGACAATGTATATACAGTCCAGTCTGTTCGTCTATGAGTATCGCTTATCTGCTTAGGGGCTAGAAACGTCAGACCCCCAATAGCAGTATAAGTCGTGTCGGAGTGTAGCCCAATAACACCCTGAGATACTACTGGAATACCTACCAGTAAATCTCCTGCCACGGCCGTGGGCTTTGTGTAATGGCTCTCCTAGACACAGCACGATCTCGCCCCCAATACCGGGAGAGACGAATCCCCTGCTGATCCGCTCACGTGCCTCCATATGGCTCGGGACTGTACCCAAAAACTACCTGTTTGCACGACTCCTTTGAGCCGTGGTAGGGTAGAAATCAAAGCACAGTGGGAACTCACACGAGACAAATGACGACCTCAGGTCGATGAACTAACCTGTACACATGTCACCAGGGAACTGCTATCTAACGATAGATATAGTACTAACTAGCAGATTCCCAGCGAGTCCTGTCCGGTGTACTCATAACCCAATGAGCACCTGTATACATCTTAGGTGATCCAACTGACACCAGTGGCTTGTGAGACCGGCCACCGCCCCTCGTCGGGGTCTCGACTGTACACACTAGTCTACTCCGGAGTATCGATGCCCTGTCTCGAAACTCCCATGACTAAGGACCACAATTAAGGATATGCATATAAACCACCCAACTCTCACGTATATGATCGCCATCATATTGTTGGTGGTAAAGCAAGATCCTAAGGGCTCTATCAAAGTGTAACATGTAATCAGTCACCTGAACATGTACACGACTGATAAAGGCAAACCAGATAGCATACTATCATCTTGAGTAAGACTGTCCTACCGGTATAGGTCCTCCGCAATCATTGCAATCACGTACCTGCGATCCAATAATTGACTATGAGGGCACTATCTCCAACAGTTTGAAGTGCATATCCCCAGAATGAAAGAAGTATCTCAGCACTACTCATCATGGAGTGAACCATATCCAATAGGGTACGATTCCTCCGCTCCGATACATCGTTGTTCTGTGGTGTATACGGAGGAGTAAGTTGAGAGAGAATTCCATTCTCTTTTAAGTAATCTAGGAATTCCGTGCTTAAGTACTCCCCTCCTCTATCAGATCGGAGGATCTTGATACTTTTGCCAGTCTGGTTCTCTACTTCGTTTCTGAATTCTTCAAATTTCTCAAAAGTTTCAGATTTTTGTTTCAAAAGATACACATATCTCAACCTAAAGAGATCGTTGGTGAATGTGATGAAGTATGAGAACCCACCCCTTGCATGTATAGATATTGGACCACATACATCACTGTGTATGAGCCCCAAGAGCTCTGTTGCTCTTTCTCCATGTCCGGTGAACGGAGATTTGGTCATCTTTCCTTTGAGAAAAGATTGACAAGTTTCATAAGATGAAAACTCGAACGTATTCAAAAATCCATCTTTATGCAACTTACTCAGTCTTTTCTCTCCGATATGACCAAGTCTACAATGCCACAAGTAGGATTCGTTCATATCTGAACTTTTCCTCTTGCGTGTGTTTTGCATATTGAGAACTGTGTTTTGATTAAGAACGTAGATACCATTACACAGTGTACCTTCTGTAACCAGTACCTTATCAAGGTAAATGTTCATGATATTTCTATCAAGAACAAAGTTATATCCATCTTTATCATGCAAATAAACTGATATGATGTTGCAAACCATGGAAGGTACATAGTAGCAATTGTTCAAAATCATAGTGCTGCCATTTGGCAACACTAGGTGATATTCACCGACGGCTGCAGCATTAACTTGTGCTCCGTTCCCTACTCTGAGGGACATATCACCAGGTCCAACTATCCTACTTTTTCTTAGTCCCTGCAATAAATTACAGATATGAGATCCTGATCCGGTATCTAGTACCCAGGAGGTAGGACTGACCGAAAAACAGTTCTCAATAACTAGAACACCTGAAGAAGATGCAACAATATGTTTTTTCTTCGATGGGGTTATCAAGGAATTCAAACTTTCCTCTTTCCATTGCTCATACTCATGACAAGTTAGAGCCGAACCGACGTTCCCTAGCCCCGAATAAGAATTCGGATCGGTCAAGCGATACATTTTATTATCTTGATTAGGGCGTGAAATGGTTGCTACCTGGAGAGAAAGAGGGAAAACACTCAGCGTGCGCTCTTGCAAGATTAGATTGGTTTATTAATTTATCTAATCAGGATGGCTCCCACCGTTTCCTCGAATTCTTCTTCAAACCCTAAAAGAAGAACTAGTCAGGATTAATCGCACGTCACAATACTTGCTTAACCTTTCAGCCAGGCCGGTGTTGGTACTTCGAGGGAGGTTTTCCAATGCTTTCGCGAAGTTCCTTAATTACATAACCTCTTTTCCCTGGAGGCGTAGCCCAGCTAACACCTTTCTAGACACCTACTTGGTTTATAGCATTGATTGTTAAGTGTGATAATCTCCCGAGAGTAATCCTACTCATCAGTGGGATTGGGATCCAACTATCATTATGTGATGCACTAGATGGAATCCACTCTAGTCACCATACTCCAGAAGGTATGCTAAAATCTGCAAGTTTCCTGTATGTTTGAAACTCCCGATGTGGTTTTTTCCCTAAGACCCAAGTGACCTTGACAAAGTCAACAAATCAAAGAGTCCTAGTCAAGTTCAACCCGTCATTATCTTGATTGCATTAAACCCACATGCATAACCCTTGACACAGTCAACAAGGTTATACGACTGTCCTAACTAATCGCATTGTATGCCACAAATAAGCAATACTCAGCTACAATTCACTGCGCCTTGACACAGTCAACAAACGCAACACGAATACTAAGTATAACTTATAAGAAATGACGGAGGGCTTTAGCTGGGTTTTTGGCGAAAAAACCCGTTAACGTAATGAACTTGATATCATTGAAGGAACCTGAGTAGTTTTGTAAATATATAGAGGAGAAAACCTTTGCTAAAGATAGCACTCCCTGTGAAGGGATGTTACGCCCCGCTTCCCAGAGTATGCTAAGATAGGCACGTGACATACCCAACCATGCTACCTGTGGATAGGAAAAATCCCTCCACGGTCACATTACTGCTGTAGAGATATTAAGAACAGGAAAGTAAACTAAACCATCTAGTATATGTCCATGAGCCAGAGTAAATGAGTCAAAAAAATGATAATATGCGGAAGCAAAAGATACAATGAATGAAACACCTGGAAGGAAAATATGCATACCAACAGGATCTTCACCGCTCGGTCTAATAGCGGCAATACTCCTGATCAGTCTGCAACAAAGGTAGAGGATCTGGGACATACAAAACCAAGACGTCAGCGCGTCATAACATCAAGCAATAATATAAACAGGAGTAGCAATACATGCAAGTATGAGCATAAATGGTAAACAAGCATAACAGTGATATAAGTAAGGACAGTGGGGTAATGTGCCGTGAGTTATCTAAACTGGTCTATTGGATTAACCACTCTCAAGTCTTTGAAATCAAGTTGATGAATCATCGATGTAACTCAATAGTATCCCGTGCGTGCCCGGGACCACGGTCAAGATTCTCGGGTTGAATCCGAGACGTGCTGCTAGGTAGTAAAATGGTAGAATGTAAAGATGAGTGATGTCAGCATCATCACCGTGGGGATGTCCTAGCCCCTAAGACTGATCAGAACAGGTATAGAACTGTCGAGTTACAAGTCAGGTTTCGTCATTGATTTCCCTATACCCCCAAGTCAAAAGTGTTCAAGTCAGGTATTAAGTGATCTAAAGTTAATGCCATCACAGGATCAGGCAGGTACAGGTTTGTCTGGATAGACAACAGGAACGGTCCGTAAGGACAACATGTCAGGTTCGTTGGCATTAGACACAAGATCAGGTAACAGGTAAAGCCATGGTACATCAGGTCTAGTCAAATAATGTATATAGGTGTCAAGTCATGTTAAGAGTTGTACGGTACCATGTCGGGTCAAGTAATAGGTGTAGCAAGTCATGTCAGGGTGTACAAGATATCATGTGGGTGCTCATAATCAAACTAGCATAAGAATGATTATAAATAAACAAGCATGGGTACTATCAGAACAATAAACATGTAATATAATATGCAAATAGGTACAGATTAAATAATATCGATGCACGGTTATCATTTTGCGTTTAAGGGATAGTTTCAACATTACTTAACTACAGTATAACAAATATGGATGTTAAAATCATGTTAATATGTACTAAATAATCTAAAGATGCAATTGAATATAAATCAGGTTAGATGTATGCAAACGGTCGTCAGACAGGGTATAAAAATATAAAAGGGGTACTGTGGGCTATGAAGATAATTGTTATATGATTTAAATATGAATGTGGGTACTATGTATAATAGAACTAAATTCAACCTGGTATATTTCGAGCTATGAATCTAAAATGATATAACGGGAAGTCGAAATGTTAAAATTGAAATTATGGTCTTAAATGTAAACTACAGGTTTAACGTGCACTCAAATAGGTATAAAGTAATTTAAATAGCATATATAGTATTTTAAATAGCATGTAGCAAGTTTCACTTGCCTCGGGAACGAAACAGTAATGCAGACATGAAGCACAACACTGCTTGATGCACGATCACGGCTAGACTTTGGCTCGATTAAAAGTTTTGCTCGGCTAGATAATTGCTTGAAAGGACGATCGCGACAACGATGGATACAACACGGGGGCGAGATGATTCGTCCACTGACGGTGATAGGGACTGGGACGCCACGGCGGCTCACTGCACAATGAATATGGAGCGACGTTCGACGAAGTCGACTGGGGTTACACTCACGGTTGCGGCGAAGAGGTTGCAGTTAATGGTGATGACGATGGCAATGGTGTTGCTTTGCTCGGGTTGTTGATGGGAGATGGAAAAGAAGGTGACGACTGTGATCGAGATGGGTTGGTATTCGAAGGAAGAAAATAGAGGCGATGATGATATGTTCGCTGGAGTCGGCTCGGTGGTTGGGTGTCTTGAGGTGGAGATGGCTGGAGTTGAGGGTCGAGGGCTGGAGCTCGAAGGAGATGGGTTCCGTTTCGGTGGGGTTTGGAGCCGGGTTAAGGTGTTGGCGAAGGTGGGTTGGGTTCGGTCGAGGTTAAAGATGGGGTCTCGGGGAGGTGGAGATGATGGAGGCGAGGATGATGGCTGCTGTCGACGTTGAGGTGTTGGGTTCTGGGTTGTTGGCGACAGGAAGACGACTGCGGCTAGGAGGAGGCAACGAAGACAAGGAGCTGGGGTTGGGGTTTGGTAGGTGAGGAGAAGGAGGACAGGGATGAGAGGTGAGGAAGGCGAGGTCGACGATGATGGGGGTCGGCGGCGGCGCGCAAGGCAGTGGAGTGGCAGGGGACGTGGGCTTCTCGCAAGGAAGACGAAAGGAGGGCCTAGGGATTAGGGTTTTTTAATATTAAAAGGTAATATATATATATATATATATATATATATATATATATATATATATATATATATATATATATATATATATAAGAGAGAGAGAGATAAAGATAGATAGATGGGACAGCGAGAGGAGAGACAGAGAGGGATTCTGAGAGGGAGAGGGAGGCGAGAGAGAGATCGAGATAAGAGAGGGAGAGAGGGAGAGAGATAGAGAGAAGAAAGAGATCGAGAGGAGTAAGAGAGAGGGGAGGAGAGATACTTTTGTATCGTAGCGGGGAAGAGAGAGAGAGGTGCAGCAGTTAGAATAAGTTCTAAAATATTTTAAAAAATATTTTTAGTTTAAGAAATATATATATAAACGTATATATATAGATATTAAAGATTTAACTATAACGAATATAATATTAAAATACTAGTCCGTTTGAGATTTTAGCAAATACAAATCTACTCCAAAACAAGCCCGGGTCGGGTCTAAAAATTCAGATTAAAATATGAAAAAATATATGCGACTTCCAAATTTCAAAATGAATGCTCAGTCAAAGAAAATGCATACCCCCAAGAACGGATGCACGTACGTGCGTGTAGCCATCCAAACACGTCTGTTTCACTGAACGGGACGAGAACAAGATGCACGGACGTTACCACGGGGTTAGGGTATCATGCAGGCTATGAAATGTATTTTAATAAATATTTTCTGTGACTTAAAAGTTATATGATAAAACATGCGATGTCAGATGAAATGCCAATATGCAGTTTATACTAGATACACGTGTCAATGCAACGAGTCAGGGTAACCTATAAATATAAATCAAACAAGTTCAAGCAAGCGGGTCGGGTCGAATGCAATGTAAAATGCAACTACCATTCGTACCCAAACACGATAAATCAAGAATAGACCATGGATAAGTAAATAAGGAAACTGGAATTGGTATAAATGAACTCGGGTGTTACATTATACCCAACTACAAAAGAATTTCGTATTCGAAATTCCAAGAACAAGATAGGATAAATAAACAGGATATTTCAAGAATAGATATGGAAACTTCTGCCGGATTTTATCTTCTCGTTTCCCAAGTTGGTTCTCCATGCGAGCGATTACTCAAAGAAACAAGTACAAGAGGGATAACCTTATTCTTAAGGACCTTTTCCCTTCGATCCACAATCGACATCAGTCGTTCCTCAGAGGCTAAATCTTCTCGTACAGTCGGCTCTAAATGATTCAGCACGTGTGCTTCCTCTCGAACATACTTACGGAGTTGAGATACATGAGACACGTCATGAACATTCTCCAACGATTGCGGTGATGCCAAACGATACGCCACTTCTCCAACATGCTCCAAAATCTCGAAAGGTCAAACAAATCGAGAGCTAAACTTTCCCCGACTTCCGAAACGAATCATCCCTCTAGTCGGTGATTCCTTCAAGAATACCAAAACACCAACGGCGAACTCTAGAGGTCTTCTCAACGTATCGGCCCAACACTTCTGCCGATCTTGTGCTACCTTCATATAATTCCGGATAACATTAACTTTCTCCACGGTTTGCACGATCAAATCCAGTCACAACAATCTTCGTTCTCCAATATCATCCCAACAAATATGTAAGCGACACTTGCGACCATACAATACTTCGAATGGAGCCATCTGAATAGTCGCCTGAAAGCTGTTGTTGTACGAAAACTCCACCAAGTGTAGATGATCCTCCCACGAACCCTTGAAGTCCAACATGCAAGCTCTCAACATATCTTCAAGAGTTTGGATTGTTCTCTCCGACTGGCCATCTGTTCGAGGATGATAAGCTGTGCTAAACATCAATCAAGTCCCTAAACTTTCCTGTAAGATCCTCCAAAATGTGATAAAAAACGGTTGTCACGGTCGGTCACGATGCTCACCGGTACTCCGTGCAATCTTACTATCTCCTGTATGCACCGTTCATCCAAAACTTCTGTTGATTGATCATCTCGAAAAGAGATGAAATGATATTCCTTGGTCAATCCGTCAACAATCACCCAAACTGCATTGTTTCCCTTTGGACTCCGTGGTAAAACCGTCACGAAATTCATGGTTATATGTTCCCACTTCCACTGAGGGATCGGAAGTGGTTGCAATAAACCAGTAACCCTTTGATGTTCAGCCTTAGCTTGCTGACACCCAAGCACTTTGCTACAAGGCGGGCAATCTCCCTTTTCATGCCATCCCACCAGAAAAGCTGTCGTAGATCACGGTACATCTTCATGCCTCCTAGATGTACGGAATACGCAGAAATGTGTGCCTCCTTCATAACTTCTTCGTGAATATCTCCTTTTAGTACACACAAACGGCTACCATATCGCAACGAACCATCTTCATGAATTAACAAGTACGTTCGAAGTCCAGCTTCAACCTGTTTCAAAACCTTTGCAATCTTGGGTCCTTCGACTGCGCTGCTTTAATACTCTCGATCAATGACGACTGTACTTGCAGCTGCATCAACTGTAAGAATGCGATAGCACGATCTCTAACTCGAATCTCCGAAAGTCTTCCATAAGCTCTTTCTGTGAAGTCAATAACCGAATTTCTGGCAACCGACTAAGCGCATTCGGCACTACATTAACTTTCCCCGGATGGTACTTGAGATCAAGATCATAGTCGGCCATTAGCTCTACCCATCTACGCTGCCTCATGTTAAGCTCTTTTTGTGTGAACACATACTTTAGGCTTTTGTGATCGGTGAATACTTCGACCTTTTTGCCCAGTAAGTAGTGTCTCCAAATCTTCAAAGCGAAAATCTCTGCTGCAAGCTCCAAGTCATGAGTTGGATAATTCTTCTCATGGGTCTTCAACTACCTCGATGCATAAGCTATAGCTTTCCCTTGCTGCATCAAAACACATCCCAAACCTTTCCCGGATGCGTCGCTGTGAATCACCAATCCTCCGGAACCGTCTGGTACGGTCAATATAGGAGCGGTTATCAATCTTTGCTTCAACACCTCAAAAGATGACGCACAACTATCCGTCCATACGAACGGTAGCTCCTTCCGTGTAAGCTTGGTCAAAGGTTCAGCCAAACGAGCAAAATTCTCCACGAACCTTCTGCAATATCCGGCAAGTCCAAGAAAACTTATGATCTCCGCTACACTTCTCGGAATCGGCCAATCTTGAACTGTTACATCCTCTCAGGGTCAACGGCGATTCCATCTCCGGATACAACATGCCCCAAAACTTCACTTCTTCAAGCTAAAACTCGTACTTGCTCATCTTTGCATACAATCTTTTTTGCCTCAATGTATGCAGTGTGATCTTTAAGTGATTCGCATGCTCTTCAAGGATCCTCGAGTTGACCAGAATATCATCGATGAACACCACTATAAACTGGTCCAAGAACGGTGAAAAGATTCAGTTCATCAAGTCCAAAAATATCGCCGGTGCATTCGTGACTCCGAATGGCATTACTAAATACTCGTAATGTCCATACCGAGTTCGGAATGCAGTCTTGCAAATATCTTCTGATTTAACCCGGACCTGATGATATCCGGATCACAAATCCAGCTTCGAGAATACCCTCACGCTACTAAGTTGCTTGAATAATTCGCCAATGCGAGTGATCGGGTACTTGTTCTTAATAGTCACCCGGTTTAATTCTCGATAATCGATGCAATCCTCCTTGTTCCATCTTTCTTCTTTACAAGAAGAACTGGAGCTCCCCAAGGTGAATTGATGTTGCGAATCCAATCTCAAGTAATTCGGTAACCTGCTTCTTGACTTCTTCCAACTCCACTGGTGCCATCAGATAGTACGCCTTTGAGAATTGGCGCTGCACCAGGAACAAGATCGATTGTGAACTCCACATCTCGTTTTGACGGTAAACCCAAGATGTCCTCGAAGACGTCCATGAACTCTCAAACTACAACTGGAGCTTCCTCCTTATCAACTTCCACCGAAGAAAGAACACTGTTTGTCGGCCTAGCCCTAAACTTGACTGGCCCGACAGAACTGCTTTCTCCAGCAAAAACAAACTCCGGATGTCCGGGAATCTGGAAAATCACTTTCTTTGCCCTACAATAAATGTGAGCGTGGAAAGCGAGACTATCAATTTCCAAGAAAACTTCATAACTGCCGGTATCGGTCACCAAGAAATCTGCAAAACATAAACTGTTAAGCAATGAAACGGAGAGAACCAAGGTAATAGAACGCCCATGAAACAAGGAAATGAAACAAGACCAGGACTCAAGTTACTTAAATAGAGTACCACATTGTAACCATGCTGCAGTTCATAGTTACAATCACATAACTTCGTTCAAGTCGCCCAAATCCTAGTATCAGAATCAAAGGAATAGGACGGAAGAAACAATAAGGAACCAAAAGGATTCAAGCCGAGATGCAAAGTGGTTTGCATATCGTCAAGGAAAAAGATCAAGAGAAAGATATGATTCAAGAATCACGATAACAATATGGCAGGACATGTTCCTAATTACGGATTTTCCGATTCGTGTATTGGGTCCAATACCCAACTACAAAAGAATCAAACCCGATTAACCTAAATCCTATGTCTCTGATACCAAAAGAACCATGTCACACCCCACTTCCCAGAGTACGCTAAGATAGGCACGTGACATAGCCAACCATGCTACCTGTGGATGGGAAAAATCCCTCCACGGTCACATTACTGCTGTAGAGATATTAAGAACATGAAAGTAAACTAAACCATCTAGTATATGTCCATGAGCCAGAGTAAATGAGTCAAAAAAATGATAATATGCGGAAGCAAAAGATACAATGAATGAAACACCTGGAAGGTAAATATGCATACCAACAGGATCTTCACCGCTCGGTCTAATAGCGGCAATACTCCTGATCAGTCTGCAACAAAGGTAGAGGATCTGGGACATGCAAAACCCAGACGTCAGCGCGTCATAACATCAAGCAATAATATAAACAGGAGTAGCAATACATGCAAGTATGAGCATAAATGGTAAACAAGCATAACAGTGATATAAGTAAGGACAGTGGGGTAATGTGTCGTGAGTTATCTAAACTGGTCTATTGGGTTAACCACTCTCAAGTCTTTGAAATCAAGTTGATGAATCATCGATGTAACTCAATAGTATCCCGTGCGTGCCCGGGACCACGGTCAAGATTCTCGGGATGAATCCGAGACGTGCTGCTAGGCAGTAAAATGGTAGAATGTAAAGATGAGTGATGTCAGCATCATCACCCTGGGGCTGTCCTAGCCCCTACTGATCAGAACAGGTATAGAACTGTCGAGTTACAAGTCAGGTTTCATCATTGATTTCCCCATACCCCCAGTCAAAAGTATTCAAGTCAGGTATTAAGTGATCTAAAGTTAATGCCTACACAGGATCAGGCAGGTACAGGTTTGTCTGGATAGACAACATGAACGGTCTGTAAGGACAACAGGTCGGGTTCGTTGGCATTAGACACAAGATCAGGTAACAGGTAAAGCCATGGTACATCAGGTCAAGTCAAATAATGTATATAGGTGTTAAGTCATGTCAAGAGTTGTACGGTACCATGTTGGGTCATGTAATAGGTGTAGCAAGTCATGTCAGGGTGTACAAGATATCATGTGGGTGCTCATAATCAAACTAACATAAGCATGATTATAAATAAACAAGCATGGGTACTATCAGAACAATAAACATGTAATATAATATGCAAATAGGTACAGATTAAATTATATCGATGCACAGTTATCATTTTGTGTTTAAGGGATAGTTTCAACATTACTTAACTACAGCATAACAAATATGGATGTTAAAATCATGTTAATATGTAATGAAGAATCTAAAGATGCAATTGAATATAAATCAGGTTAGATGTATACAAACGGTCGTCCGACAGGGTATAAAAATATAAAAGGGGTACTGTGGGCTCTGCAGATAATTGTTATATGATTTAAATATGAATATGGGTACTATGTATAATAGAACTAAATGCAACCTGGTATGTTTCGAGCTATGAATCTAAAATGATATAACGGGACGTCGAAATGTTAAAATGAAAATTATGGTATTAAATGTAAACTACAGGTTTAACGTGCACTCAAATAGGTATAAAGTAATTTAAATAGCATATATAGTAATTTAAATAGCATGTAGCAAGTTTCACTTGCCTCGGGAACGAAACAGTAATGCAGACATGAAGCACAACACTGCTTGATGCACGATCACGACTAGACTTTGGCTCGATTAAAAGTTGTAGATAATTGCTCGAAACGACGATCGCGACAACGATGGATACAACACGGAGGCGAGATGATTCGTCCACTGACGGCGATAGGGACTGGGACGCCACGGCGGCTCACTGCACAATGAAGATGGAGCGGCGCTCAACGAAGTCGATTGGAGTTACACTCACGGTTGCGGCGAAGAGGTTGCAGTTAATGGTGATGACGATGGCGATGGTGTTGCTTTGCTCGGGTTGTTGATGGGAGACGGAGAAGAAGGTGACGACTGTGATCGAGATGGGTTGGTATTCGAAGGAAGAAAATAGAGGCGATGATGATATGTTCACTGGAGTCGGCTCGGTGGTTGGGTGTCTTGAGGTGGAGATGGCTGGAGTTGAGGGTCGAGGGCTGGAGCTCGAAGGAGATGGGTTCCGTTTCGGTGGGGTTTGAAGCCGGGTTGAGGTGCTGGCGAAGGTGGGCTTGGGTTCGGTCGAGGTTGAAGATGGTGTCTCGGGGAGGTGGAGATGATGGAGGCGAGAATGATGGCTGCTGTTGATGACGAGGTGTTGGGTTCTGGGTTGTTGGCGACAGGAAGACGACTGCGGCTAAGAGGAGGCGACGAAGACAAGGCGCTGGGGTCGGGGTTTGGTAGGTGAGGAGAAGGAGGGGAGGGATGAGAGGTGAGGAAGGCAAGGTCGACGATGATGGGGGTCGTCGGCGGCGCGCGAGGCAGTGGTGTGGCAGGGGACATGGGCTTCTCGCGAGGAAGACGAAAGGAGGGCCTGGGTATCAGGGTTTTTAAATATTAAAAGGTAATATATATATATATATATATATATATATATATATATATATATATATATATATATATAAGATGAGATAGCGAGAGGAGAGAGAGAGTGATTTTGAGGGAGAAAGGGAGGAGAGAGAGAGATCGAGATGAGAGAGAGAGGGGGGGAGAGATAGAGAGATGAGAGAGAGAGGGGAGGAGAGATACTTTTGTATCGTAGCGGGGAAGAGAGAGAGAGAGAGAGAGGTGCAACAGTTAGAATATGATCTAAAATATTTTAAAAGATATTTTTAGTTTAAGAAATATATATATATAAACGTATATATATAAATATTAAAGATTTAACTATAACGAATATAATATTAAATTACTTGTCCGTTTGAGATTTTAGCAAATACAAATCTACTCCAAAACAAGCCCGGGTCGGGTCTAAAAATTCAGATTAAAATATGAAAAAATATATGCGACTTCCAAATTTCAAAATGAATGCTCAGTCAAAGAAAATGCATACCCCCAAGAACGGATGCACGTACGTGCGCGTAGCCATCCAAACACGTCTGTTTCACTGAACGGGATGAGAACAAGATGCGCGGACGCTACCACGGGGTTAGGGGTATCATGCAGGCTATGAAATGTATTTTAATAAATATTTTCTGTGACTTAAAAGTTATATGATTAAACATGCGATGTCAGATGAAATGCCAATATGCAGTTTATACTAGATGCACGTGTCAATGCAACTAGTCTGGGTAACCTATAAATATAAATCAAACAAGTTCAAGCAAGCGGGTCGGGTCGAATGCAATGTAAAATGCAACTACCGTTCGTACCCAAACACGATAAATCAAGAATAGACCAGGGATAAGTAAATACGGAAACTGGAATTGGTATAAATGAACTCGGGTGTTACAAGGGATCTCGGCTCTTTCCTCGTCGAATGAGGTGCAGGATATTCCAAACTGAATTCCACGACGCAAAGCAAAAATAATCGACTATATTGAAGTTATTACCCTGACGCAAACTTTTCCTCAAGGGGTCACTCCCGGTGAAGGGATCTCGGCCCTTGCCTCGTCGAATGAGGTGCTGGATATTCCAAACTGAATACCATTGTGTAAAGCAAAAGAGAATGTCTGTAATGTCAATTTTTAAATTTTGGTTCCAACAACATCTTTTTGGTTTTTTTTATCTTGCATTAATTAAAATTAATGCGGCCCCATCAAATTTGTAACCTATCACACCAGAAAAGAACGAAAATACGATGTACGTATATGCCATCCGCATTCACCACGGGGCCCCGTCATCACCCGTTAGGTTACTTAACTTACGACAGAGCGGGGGCTGGACTAGCGTGGGTGCAAAAGATATACAACATCTACTAGTATATATAACATTCGTCCCAGGCATGATAATAAACAACATCACAGATAATATTACAGAATGGTGGATAGTCTTGGAGCCCCGGGTTTCATTTGAGCCGCAAATAAAACCCGACGTTCTCTGTCGTGTGGATAGCCTGTGCAATGAAAACCTGTATCCCCTATGAGTGCGGCGAATAGCCCGCCAGTTCTAGAACGAAGCCCCCTCCGTCTCAGCGCCATGAGATGCGGCCTTGTTTCCTTCTAGAACCCGGCTATCCGTGCACTCCGCCGTGGGGTAATCCTAGTACAGAATATTAAAAAAAACAACCGGTGACATCGACCTCAGTCCGGTCGTGCCCCAAAATAATATACAAACGGCAAAGACGGCAGTCCACATGCCGGACGCTCGCCCTGCAATAACAAATGTACAAATGAATTATAAACTGTATTTCTAACATTGCACCACTTGCTATCCACCACGACAATCCAACCACAATCACAGCATAAGCACACAACATCAACGCGAATGTCACGTTCGCAAAACCTGTCTAAAAGAACATATAGCAATCAGACGAGTTTTACCGATCGAGTGACATTCCCGGTCGCAGATAAAAGTGAATGTACTGATAACAAAATACGTGTTTGTTGGGGTAAAAATTTACACCCCCGTTGACCGAGTCAAAGTCAAGGTCAACCCCAAGCCACGTGGGCCCAAGCCCAGGTCAAGCGGGCCCATGCCCAAGTCGAGCCCGCGGCCAGCCTCCTCCATGCCAAAATATAGATCATGTAATAAATAATTTTTATGTAATTTTTTATGCATGAATGTATGCAAACTGGGCATAAAACCAAATTTTTGTAAAGCCCATGGATTATGTGCAAAAAGAAATGACACATGAGCCATGGGATAGGCAAAATGCCATTTTGTGAAGCTCAAGGGGCTATATGTAAATATGTAAGCCTATAAAAGGCAACATGATGATGAATAAAAAAACACTTTCATTCTCTCAAAAAAAATTACCTAGGGTTTGTATTTCTTTCCCTTTTCTGAAGGTCTCAAACCATTTTCTTTCTTTTGAATTAAATCAAGAGTTTTACTCTTCCTTTTCAAAAAAAGATAGTTTTTCACCACCAAACCCACAAAGGGGAACTTGGAAGGGGAACTTGGATCTGTCTTTAGATCCCAAAAAGGAGAGATTTTGAGATCTCACATCTCTTGATCTTCAAGATCCAGCTAACAGAGGAGGAAGAAGAAGAACCCCTTTCATTAACCCTAAAAACACACTTAAGAGTCCAACTCCACTCTGATTTCTCTTCCGAGAATCTTTTTAGGCTAAAAGCCTCTTTTCTGCGCCTGCGTTCAAGCGCGGAGCGTCCACGTGCCGAAACGCAGCGTGCTTGCGCTCAAGCGCCCACGTGCCGAAATGCGGCGTGCTTGCGCTCAAGCGCCCACGTGCCGACACGCGGCGCGCTTGCACAATAGCACCCTGCGCTCGAGCGCAAAGCGCCCACGTGCCGACACATAGCGCGCTTGCGCTCCAGCGCAAGCGCTCCAGCGCAAGCGCTCGAGCGCAAGTCGCCCCAGAGTCGACACGTGGTGCGCTTGCGCTCAAGCGCAAGCGCTCGAGCGAAAGTCTCCCCAGTGCCAACACGTATCGCGCTTGCGCTCAAGCGTACAGCGCTCTGGCGCAAGTCGTCCCCGTGCCGACACGTGGCGCACTTGCGCTCAGGCGCCTAGCGCTCTAGCGCAAGTCGCCCCCGTGCCGACACGACTTGCGCTAGAGCATCAGGCGCTGAAGCGCAAAGCGCCCACGTGCTGACACGTGGCGCGCTTGCGCTACAGCGCCCTGCGCTCAAGCGCAGAGCGCCCACGTGCCGACACGTGGCACGCTAGCGCCTGAGCGCACAACACCTGGGCGCACAACACCTGGGCGCACAGCGCCAAAGGTGTTGGCCCCACGCATCCTTTTGATGCCTTTTCCCCCTCTTTCTTATATATATATATATATATATACATACATATGCATACATATGTGCACACACACATACACCACGACACTGTCCCCCGTAAAAACTCTACAGGGCCGCCGATATATCCAAAACCCCTTGAAAAAACAACACTGCATATTGAGTTCGCATGACCAGTTTAACCCGTCAATCGGAGGTTCCCTCGCTCCAAAGGCGAGGGGTAATTAACGGCAGCTTAGTCCGCGGCTGCCGGAGATTCGGATCCCCATAATCATTAAACCCCAGCCTACCTTAGGCAGGGGAATCTATAATGCGCCTGACAAGCGCGCGCGTATTCCCATTTCAATAGGGTGACGAAAAACACCCTACAGTGTTTTAAAATTACGATCGACTAAACTTTCCAAGTGGGCCCCAAGTATTAAACCAACACTGTAACAAATCTGGGCCCAAAAAATAATTATCCAGAAACCACAATCCCAACAATTTAGAGGCCCAGAAGAAATTTGTGGCCCAGAGGCCCATATGCTGCCGCGGAACCGCGGCCAAGTGTGGCTTTATGCGGTGGTTCCGCGGTGGAAGTATGGGTTCAGGGGCCCAAATTTCTTGTGGGTTCTTAATAAAGCCTGCATGATTTTCTGAGAACAAAAAATTGATTTTTCGAGCACTTTTAAAATCGACAGAAAACCCATGTGAGAAAATGCGGTTTTTGAAAAATCTAGTCGATCGTTATTCTAAACACGTTTAAACAAGCTAGTATAGGTTTTATGGGATGGCTCTGATACCATGTTGGGTTATACTCACGCCTGAGCCTCCTAACGAGGTGGTTTGCGGAACAAAATTTTTTCTGGGGTTTTAAAAGGGGCGCAAAGATAACTCGAAACCCGGATCTTTCCATAAAACTAACTAGCTACACTAAGAGAGCTATCCACTATGATAGAAATTTCACCAAATGAACCAAGTCCTTCGGTCTTCTTTCTTCATCCTTAGCTCCTGCAAGCGCCATGAACATGCTGGAACTCCAAATTCGGCTCCATCGGTCCATCGGGATCGAGCTTGTTCTCCGGCCTCCTTTTGTCGTAGATGATCCACCCGGGGAGTATGATCCATGGCTCTAGCTCTTTGTAATATGTCAAAAGAGCAACTAGAGAACTTGGGATGCTAGTCCAAGTAATCTAGGATGTAGTTTAGATGTCTAAGTGTTCTATCTCTTTCTAGCTTCTTCACTTGTATCTCAACACATGAGAAATGTAGTGAAGAGGAAGAAGATGAAGGTGGAGGAGAAAGCTAGAGGAGGGAGGAGATAAGAACTCAAGAGAGAAAAATGAATCAAGCATGAAAGAGAAATACACACAATGGTTTTGTATATCAATTCTTTCATTAAACAATTAGCAACCATGCTTCAATAGTAAACCCAAAATGAATTATAAATTCATTTGACTACTATTGAAGTATGGTTACCTCTTTTCCTCCCATAATCTAACTTTACACCTCATTTCCATTTATGAAATAAATAGAAAATACATAATGAGGTGGTCACCTTCTAGAAGGAAATCTGTAGTAAATACGGATTTCAGTTTACTGTACATATATACCGGCAATCAGATAAAAATCCGAATGCCCAAAGAGATAGAATAACACGAAGAACGTAATACTAGAATATACATATCGAAATACATATATGTAAATTATTAAATCAATACCTTATTTAATAATCCGGCTCAAACCCTAGCCGGCTAGTATTACCAACTGTCCGATCGAAAGTCCGAGTACAAAGTACATCAATCGATCGAACCCTGCACGTATCCAATACGGCAACTACACCATTTCGCCTGAATCAGGGAAATCCTCTGTGTGGGACTCTAAAGACTCGACAGTACTCTGGTAGTAGGTTTAACCACAAGCACGTCAGCGGCACTAGCTGTACGTAACGGCTACCCAGGTACCTGTCGAAAAGGAAGGCCGACGAGCAAGCTTGTCCGAACTCCTACCGAGCCTATCCGTGACAATATCCGCACAGTCCGGTCACTTCGTCAAAGAGTATCGCATACCGGGTCTAGGGGAATGGTAAACGTCAGACCCTAATAACCTGATAAGTCATGCCGATGTGGCTCAGGACCAATCCAGGAAACTACCGATCAACCTATCAGTAAATTCCATCTGCCTTGGCCAAGGTCTTATGGTCTTGACCAATCGAATCACAGTGCGATATCAACTCCCTATACCGGGAGAGATGAATCCCCGACAATCGCTCACTGCCTCCATGTGGCTCGGAACTGACCCCAACCAAAACCTGTTTGCATGACACAGTAGAGCTGTGGTAGGGTAGTGATCAAAGTTCAGTGGGAACTCACACGAGACAAATGCCGATCTCGGGTCTAAGGACTAACCTGTACACATGTTACCTGAGAACTTCCATCTGACGATAGGTATAGTACCACATGGAAGTTCTCGGCGAGTCCGTCCAGTGTACTCACCCCAGTGATCACCTGTATACGATCTTGGGTACATCAAACCAATGGCCGCGGGACCAACTATCCCCCGACGGGGGTAGAAATATATACTCTATTCTACTCTAGAGTATCAATGCCCAGTCTCGATACTCACGCGACTAGGGACCATTTAAGGATGTGCTTATAGACTACTCTGCTCCCACAAGTATGATCGCTATCACAACGCAGGTAGTCAAGCAAGATCCTAGGGGCTTTATCTACATGTAACCGCAATATGTAATAACGAGTATGACATATGCCATGTTAAGATAAAAACAAACCACAATAGTATACTATCGTATCGAGTCTTTATTAATATGTGCAAACCAGATATAATAACAATACAAATAAATACACATATCCCGATAAAGGCAAGTCAAATAATATACAATAAAACTGAGCAAGATTGTTCTGCACATACATATCCCTAGTATCCATATATATACATATACAATACTGGCCTCTAGGGCATATACATCCAACAGGTTGAAGTAGTCCAGCTGTCCTGTGATGTTCAGCCTTTACTTGTTGACACGCCAAGCATTTTGCGACGCTTCTGGCTATTTCACGCTTCATTCCATGCCACTAATAATTCTGACGTAAATCTTTGTACATTTTGGTACCTCTAGGGTGTACTGAATAGGGAGAGCTGTGAGCTTCTTTCATTAACTCTTCCCGAACAGGACCTTTTGGTACACACAATCTGCTGCTGTATCTCAAAGATCCGTCTTCATGGATGATGAAGTCTGTTCTGAGTCCATTCTCCACTTGTTCTCTGATCTTTTGCAACTTAGCATCACTTGCTTGAGCTGCTTTGATCTGATTGACAATGGTTGATTGAACTTGTAAATTCATCAAACTTGAAGTATTACCTGGCATGACTAATTTAATCTCCATCTGATGCAAGTCTTGTTGAAGCTTCCACTGAGCGGTGAGATTCATCGATAATGGTTGACGACTAAGAGCATCAGGTACCACATTCACCTTCCCTGGGTGATATTGTAAGTTGATGTCAAAGTCCGTCATGAGTTCTAACCATCTTCTCTGCCGCATATTCAACTCCTTCTGGGTAAACACGTACTTCATACTTTTATGATCTGTGTAGATGTTCACTCGTTCACCAAGTAGATAATGGCGCTAAATCTTGAGAGCAAAAATGACGGCTGCCAACTCCAGATCATGTGTCGGAAATTACGCTCATGAGACTTCAGTTGTCTTGAAGCATAAGCCACAACCTTACCGTGCTGATGTAGAACACATCCTAATCTCTTACCGGATGCATCACAATGTACTTCGAATCCTCCAGATTGATCCGGTATTACGAGAATAGGTGCTGATGTTAACCTTGACTTGAGTTCTACGAAAGCTTGTTCGCATGCTTTTGACCACACAAATTCTTCATCTTTACGTGTGAGCTTGGTCAGGGGTGTTGCTATCTTCGAAAATCCTTCAATGAACATTCTGTAATATCCAGCCAAATCCAAGAAACTTCGAATGTCCTTCACTGACTTTGGTGTAGGCCATTCGCTAACTGCTGCAACTTTCGCTGGATCTACAGAGATTCCTTCTCCTGATACGATATGTACAAGAAAACCAACTTTCTTTAGCCAGAACTCGCACTTGCTGTACTTGGCATAGAGCTTATGTTGTCGAAGAGTTTCCAGGACAATTCTTCGGTGCTCCGCATGTTTTTTCTGACTCTTAGAATACACCAGGATGTCGTCGATGAAGATGACAACAAACCTGTCTAGGTACTCCCGGAAAACTTGATTCATTAGGTTCATGAATATTGCTGGTGCATTGGTCACTCCAAATGGCATCACTAGAAATTCGTAATGTCCATAGCGAGTTCTAAAAGCTGTCTTGTGAATATCAGCTTCCTTGACCTTCACCTGATGATAACCTGAACGAAGATCCAATTTAGAGAACACACAAGATCCACTTAGCTGATCGAATAAATCATCAATGCGCGGGAGTGGATACTTGTTCTTTATAGTGACTTCGTTCAAGGCTCTATAATCGATGCACATTCTGTATGAACCTTCCTTGTTCTTCACAAATAGTACAGGTGCTCCCCAACTTGAAGTGCTGGGACGAATCCATCCTTTCACCAATAATTCGTCCAACTGTGTTCGGACTTCCTTCAAACCTTCCGGACTTAATCTATAAGGTGTTTTGATCACCGGTTGTGCTCCTGGTACTAAATCAATACTGAATTCAAGAGCTCGATCGGGAGGCAAACCTGATATATCGTCAGGAAATACATCGTCGAACTCTCGAACTACCTCTGGTCTTGATTCTTCTTCCGCTTGAGCTACTGCAACTACTGCTTCTCTTGGCTTCGCTTTGTAGGTACCTGGCTCCAGGGTACGGTCTTCGCTTTTGAAATAGAAGACCGGATGGTCTGTAATCTCGAATACTACCCTCCTTTGACGACAGTTGATGGTAGCATAAAAAGTTCCAAGCCAATCCATTCCTAGAACCACATCAAAGTTCGGTATGTCCAGTACTTTGAAGTCAGCATAAAACTCTCTGCTGCAGACGATGACTGGACACAAGCTGTATCCCATGGTTTCCTTTAGAACACCATTTCCTGAACTGACATTCCAGCAGGATACAAGCGGTGAGACTGGAATCGCATGGGTTCGGACGAACCGTTGCGACATAAAGCGGTGCGATGCTCCAGTATCAAACAGTGCTAGTGCAGGTAGTGAGGCTGCTAAGATTGTACCTAAGCTATGTGGGATATGTTTTAGGTATAGGGAAAAGTATGTAAATAAGTAGCAAGATTGAAAAGAAAGGTTTGAGAAGAAAAGTTTACCAGTGATGACTTGGCCAGTGGCCTCAGCTTCTTCCACTAACATAGTGAAAGCCAGGCGCCTTGGTACATTCCACCTGGCCTGAGGAGCATTCATCGGTACGTTCCTTTGAGCTTGATGGAACCGACGAGGAGGTGGTGCAGCTTGTGGTCCTCTGGGTGGTGGAGGTAGTGCAAGTCTTGGAGCAGGGGCTTGGATGGCTGGGCGCTATGGGTAATTGTTTGCTGCCTTGGGTGTAGCAATTGGATTTTGTTTGTGAGGATAAGACCCAATACCATGAGCAGCTGAGTCGCAGATCAAGCAAAGGTTGTTCGCACGCCGGCAATCTTTCGCCAGATGCCCATTTCTCTTGCAGTAGTTACAAAAGGCTGGGCCGGGCCTGTTGATTGGTGCTCCTAGACGTCTTGGCACAAAAGGTGGTCCGGACGAGGCTCCACCTGCCATCTAGTTGGCAGGGCGCTTAACTCCTGCAGACTGAGGTATGCCCCTTGCTTTTATCAGTTCCTCATAACTGCGGGCAGCTTTCAGAGCATCCTCATAAGTCAGAAATTTCCCTGTGGCTAGTGCAGCCTGAATTTCTGTGTCCAAACCTTGTTGAATGCGATGGGCTCTGATATCATCCATCGGTATCAAGTGTGTCGCGAACCTGTTTAAGGATTGTGTTAGCTGTGTAGTATGTGATATTTAAAATTTGAAATACTGTGACATATCTTACCGACTTAGCATGGTGAATTCAGCGTCATACTCATCAACTGACTTGTCCCACATCGAACCTTGTTGTAGATGAATGAACTGCTGTTCCATGGAAAACCTGGCAGTCACAGGGAAGTACTTCGCGTCGAACTTCTCGCGAAAAGTCTTCCATTCAATAGGCTGTACATGACGGCTTTCTTCCGTCTTCCACCAGTTGCGAGCATTGTCCATGAGTTGCAGTTTCGCCACACGGACCCAAGCTATGTCTGGCACTTGTGCTGCCGCCAGATCATCCTCTATGCTTTGTGCCCATTCCTCAGCTTCAAGAGGGCTTCCCTTTATGGAGAACTGGTTGGGATGTAAAGACCTAAATTGCTTTACATCAGGTGCGTCAGTCTCGGGACGGTTCATGAGTTGTTGTTGTCCCTCAAAGAGGCTGCGGATCGCCTCGAGTAGAACCGTTTGCTCGGTGGGTGGTACAGGAACAACAGGTGTGAGAGGTAGTGGTGGAGATGTGTTGTTGACGTTGGTGCTGGTGTTGTTCGGGGAATTCATAACCTTGAAGAAAAATTTGGGTTAGGACAGATTCAAAGTATATGATTCAAAGAATAAGAAATGATGGGATTCAAGGAACATGATTGAAAAGAATGTTTTAGTTGCTAGTTCTTGTGTTATATTGCTTAGGTTGTTCGTGCAGAACAGAACTGCATAGTATGGTTCTATACAGCTCTGACCTACATGGGCCACCAACAAAACCTGTCACGCCCCGCTTCCCGGTATACAGCGAAGGGGATGCGACTGGTCCGCTACGTATATACTTAGAAGTACATACGCTAAGCGTATCTAAGCAATATAAAAGTAAATACACAAGAGACAAGATATAATAAAAACATCAACTTTTATTTATTAACATTCTTTTGTACAATGCATGAAAAGGAAATACAACTGAAATAAAAACGAAGCCTAAACAATAGCATAACAAGAAATGAAAAGTATTGAATGGAAAATGTACAATGAAACTAAAGCTCTGGTTCTTCAGCAAACTGATCCAAGTCTTCTGCAGATGGCTCGATCTCTGCCGGGTCCAAACCACCTGACGAAATTCAAAGAAGAAATAAATAGAATGTCATCAGGGAACAGGTCGCTCGGTAAGTCCCAAAGATAAGAGGAAAGTATAATAGACAGAATAAGAAGGTATCTTTTAAAGTTGTATTATCTTGTTGTAATGTTGCATTAACGCTGTTGTTTGTAGCTTGGTACAGAAGAATGTCAGTGTATACGAGAGGAGTCTCTATATGCCAGAGACTAGATGCACGTATAGTACAAGGAACCGTTTATGCCACGGTACAACAGCAACTGGATTCATGTTAGGTGTATTAAGTTTTACAGTCTCGTGCCACTTTTAACACCTTCCATATCAATCTACCCCTTAAACCTCGTATTTTTTTGATTGTATTGTTTGTCTTGTAAATTATATTGATTGTATAGTTGAATGACTAACAGAAACCATGATATCAGTAAACGGACATAACCGTTGAATCATGTAAATGGAATAAATGGAGAACCATATAAATGGAATGTATATCCATGGTCCGGTTCAGTCAAGTTGTATAGATTGATAATTGGATTTGTGGATTCATGTTGCATTGTAATATTGAAGAATGTAGAATTGTGGATTGTAGACTGTTGCTCATGTTCAAGTCGGATTATACTGAGACTCGAACCAAGTCAGACAATTAGCAAGGTAAATTGAAGTCCTGATCGTTTTTATTAATTTGTCTACCTTAGATAGGCAAGCATCCACTTCTCCGGTTCCGTGGGGCTCAAGAGATTGGTTCTGCTTAAACCTATGTTTACTAGGGTCCTTAGGATAATTTATAGAACTTGATGGGGTTTTATGTAAAAATACTTTATATACTTTTCAAAACGCAACCCAAGTATTTATTATTCGTCTTTAGAGTTGTATGAATGTGGATTTTATATTGTGATATTTCTAGTGAAAATATCCTAGTTTCATAAATAAAGGTATTTATTTGTAATATTGATTTATATGGAATTTATGGTATTTAGTGTAAAATTGATTCTTGTGATTTTTAGAAAAAGGTGGAATATTTATATCATAACAAAATAGGTATTTTAATGATAAATATACTATATTTATACAAAAATAATTTTAATAAATATTTTATATTCTAAAAATCTTATTTTCTTAAGATGTCGTATTTTAAATCTTTCGAGACCGAATGCTCCTTGCGGAGGTTTGAATCTCGCACTACTAAGCCTGAGGATGTACGATACTTCGTACCATCCCGAACGGGTTCCCCAAAATGGGTTGTAGCGGCGCTTTGCAAAGATTGTAAAATACTAAATCCTTTAGAAAACGGTTTTATGAAGTAAATGGTATTTATTTGTAAAGATGTCAATTTTCCGTATTCTATGTTTTAGGATCTCCTAATTCAACTAGACTATTCCTAACTGGTCCAAACGACAAGTTGTGAGATGCCTCAAATCTCCTCTTCACTGCCAATTGTGGCCAAGTAAGTACAAGTGAAGAAAGGAGGGATCCGCTCACGAATCACCGTGAGACGGGCCTTTTAAAGTTACCTTTCTCACTTGCCTAGTCTAGACACTATAAAGTCAGGTTTAGATAAACGACTGATGTCCACAACTTATCGTATTTTTCCTAATAAGTGGTATTTATGTATCAACGCTAAATCCTTTATAAATGGTTTTATTTAGTATTGGGTATTTAAGTGAAAATGTTCGTTTTCCCGTATTCTAAGTTTTCGATGGTATCGTGTTAGGTTGTTTGTATGTGTGTGAGGAGGTAGGTCGTTACATCGTGATCTATTTTAAATGTATAGCAAGTTTGATGGAGTTAAATGAAGGATTAAAACAATGTGGTAAATAAGTGAAAAATACGATAAATTGAGATAGCTATAATTTCATGTGATGAAACTTGATCAAATTGTTTGATTAGTGTTTAATAGTCAACATGAGGAAATTTAAGTATGATTGTATTAGTGAGAAATGTAATTTTATAGAAAAGCTAATCGGAAATCGGATTTGTTCTGATTCCGTCGGGTTTTGTAATTTCGTATTTTTAGAATAGGAAAGAGAGATAAAAAAGGGACCTACGGGTCTTAGATTACACAATAAAGTGAGAGGGAACTAGAGGGATCGCCGATGTGTTGCGTCGTCGCCGGTAGTTCCTAAAACGATCGCCGGAAGTTCCGCCGGGAATTCGTCGGAGCTTCGCCTCGAACTTGTTTTCAAAGTACACAAGTTTTCTTAGAATTTTGAGAGAGCGCGCTCAGAATTTTGGGGTGAGAGGGTAGAGGGTAGGGGGTGTATTTATAGGGTAGGCTAGTGTTAGGGTAGATGCAGGGATTTTAAATAAAAAAATGTAAAATGTAGGAAATTCATTAAAAATTGTAGTAAATAGGGTATATTTAACTCTCTGGAACCGATCCAATAAATTAGAGTGTGCAGGGGGTTTCAGAGGCTGAAAAGACAAAACTTTTCAGTTGACAACTCGCCGGAATCGGCAACTTCGGCCGGCGGCGGCGAGCCGAGTCTGCCGGTCCGCCGGCCGAGTTGGCCGATCCGGGCCAAGTTCGATGGTCGCGAGGTGGGGGGTCTTGTGAGGTAGACGCTGGTGGTTTTAGTTTTTCAGGTTCAGTTCATGTTTTGGTAGTTATTATGTGTGGACTGTTGGGCTTCCAAAGAATTTAAAACAAAATAATATTAAAAAATAATGTAGGGCATGGGATTTGAACTCTGGTGGCTTGATTCAGCAGTGCAAGGTATTACCAATGAGCTACAAGCTCCTTCTTGTAATTATTGTGTGAAATAAATACTTAAAGTGGTAACAGCAACATTAATACCCTAAGTATACTTCAAATTTAAATCAAATTTTTGTACACTAAAAATGGAGTTGTTACAGCTTCTCAACCCATGTAGATGGGCGATGGATGATCCCATATCCATTGGTGTTTGACATCAGAGATAGTATACGGGTACTCAGTGGAGACTGGGTACACTGGATGGACTTGCCGAGAACTCCCAGATGGTATTATACCTCACGTCAGATGGCAGTTCTCTGGTGACACCGGTACAGGTTAGTCTGTAGACCCGAGATCGTCATAGAGTCTTGTGTGATTCCCACTGTGCTTTGATTTCCACCTTACCACATTCAAGAGAACGTGCAAAATTGTGGCTTTTAGGTACAATCCCGAATCACATGGAGGTAATGAGCGATAGGAGGAGTTTCGTCTCTCCCGGTATTGGGGGTTGATGTTGCGCTGTGCTCGATTGGCTATAACATGATGTTTTTGGCCAGGGCTGCTTCAGAGATATACCGGTAAATGTTATCAGTAGTTTATCAACCCATTATGAGCCTCACATCGGCATGACTTATCGAGTTACTGGGGTCTGACGTTCACCACCCCTAGAAGAGATATGCGACATATCAGACAAAGAGACCGGACTATACGATAGCGTTACTGATTGGATTCGCTGGAGTATGAGCATTCTTGTTTGTTGATCTTCTGATCACTCAATACCCGGGTGGCCGTTACGTTTAGCAGACTGCTTGCGGCTTATGGGTATTTGATATGATCATCACCTACTGCCGGCGTATTGACGAGTCTTTAGAGTCCTACACAGAGGTTTCCTGGCTCAAGCGAAATGGAGTAGGAGCACAAATGTGATATGTGTGGGACCGAGATTAATAAGATATGTGATACCATATTCTATTCTCGCGATATGTGACATCGATTGGTTATATGTGATATAGCTGAGTTATCGAATCAAGTATTGATTCGATAAGTTGATACACATGGTATTAGTCGATTATATGTTATATAGTCGGATTATTAAGTCAAGTGTTGATTTGATAATTTTATGTATAATTATATATTTGATATATTAACATACATTAACTAATATATGCTCACTTATGATTTGTTTTCTCACTTGATTTGTGCACATTGTATATATGTGATATACGCAAGTGTACATTATTTTATGTCATGCTTGATGATACATGCAACTTGGGTGTGTATATGACTTACACCATGCTAAGTATAATGAAGGGTTTTTATTTATTTTGATAAATCAAAATGGTGGCATTTTTTGTCATGGCAAGAAGCTTGGATTTGCATTGACTCAGTCCACATCTTTTGTTTTGCCTAAGATATTTATAAACCCAACCATTATTCTAGCCATGGTTAAGTCTCTACAAAGATTAATATATGATATTAACTCACCATGGTTTACTTTCTCCACTTTATATTTTTTCATGAGAGATATTTCTTCTTCTTCTTCTTCCAAAAGCTTTCTAGCTTCAATGGAGATGAGAGAAAAAGAGTGAGAAAATTATTTCTAAAATGAGTAAAATTCCTACTTCATCATCCTCTACTACTTGCCATTTAGTATACGGTGTTTGCTTCACTAATTCTACAATTAGTGAAGGGGTAGCTTGAGTTAGTGTCTCCTCGACGTAGATCATCTTCGGCCTCGAAGACTTCGAAGAAAGCTTGTTCTATTCTTCTTGTGGAGCTTTTCTAGAGCCCGGAGTTCACTACTTGCATCGATGGACTACTACACGGAGCTAATGAAGTGAAGGACCGGTCTACAAAGGTTGTATTCCTTGTTCATTTTAGTTGCAAAGTTTGCATTTCATTTTGTCGGATTTTTTAGTAACAATTCTAGGGGTAGCTAGAACGGCAAATTTTTGAAATTGGCATGGATGATGCCTCCCGAAATCTTGCTGCCGTGCTAGACAACCCTGCAGATCAGTAAGTTGACTAGTTTCGGATAGAGGACCCCACCTAGATGCGTTGTGGGTTGATCGAGAACAGACGAATATGGAGTATTCCTCCGTTGATTGGGACGAGTTCCCGAGGGCGTGTTCCGCTAGATATCTTCTACGGAGTCATGAAGATACCGAGTTCGTAATTTTGAGTCCGTGGGAGAGACTCCGGATTGACTGTAGCTGAGAACAATTACACTACGGAGATAGAATGACGTGACGTCGAAGTGGAGACGATAATAAAGACGAGTGGGACAAGAGGTTCGTGTGAGATGCTGACAAGCTGTTGTTACTCTCCGTTGAGATTATAGATCTGATATGTATACAGAAGCGTTAGGATGTGGCCAGTTCCCGAGGAAATGTTGTGCTAGAATGCAGATGTCCAGAAGACGAGAAAAGATTATGTAAGAGTACCAGCCTCCGTATTGTTCGGCATAGGCGAGATTGGAAGAGACCTTGACCAGGTTCCTTCCAGAACACTGCTGCGATAAGATTTGCACCGAGGATCAGTTGTGTCATACGTATTCAGAGGGCCAGAGGCCGGCTCCAGTGACGTGTTGCTTTATGAGTAGTCATGCAAATTGGCCGAGAGATGACCAGAGGAGTGTCAGAGCGGAATCGTTTCCGTTAGTACACCTGACCGGGCCGAAGAGCCGATAGATTGAGAGATTGGTAATCCATAAAGAAATGAGGACCTAGAGACAGAGGACGCCAAACCGTGAGCAGGAGTCAAGCGGATGTTCTTGCTCTGCCAGTGTTGGGCGCACCAACATTTTTCGATATTGTAGAAGGTGTACCTTAATGTCATTTGTTGCGATTTGCATTTGTGATCCGAGCATCACGCTTATACCACTTGGATTTGAGTTTTGATGATTGAGTTTCGTGATATTGTTTTTGTGCACCATGGCTGCACCTACTGGGCTGTTACATTTTGTGCATGGTTAATGCACTTGATATATCTTTATACACCGTTGTGTTGGTTTATGATTTGTGCATATTGATTGCACTTGATATCGGTTTTTTGCCTTGACTGCACGTGTTTATGATTTCATGGATTTCATACGGTTGATTTGATTTGTGCATTTGGTATGCACTCGATTTGATTTTTGCACTCGGTATAGCTCATATATGCTTGCAGTGCGTTGATACGTGTTTTGTGCACGCAGTTGCACCCGTTTATGATTTTATACACCATGGTACACTCGGTATTGGTTTCATATGCATTTGAGTTATTGAAGAGATTTCGTGCATTGGCTGCACCGGATTGGTATTTCGTGCACTTGATGCACTCGATTAGTATTTCGTGCATTTGTTGCACTAGATTGGCATTTCATGCATTTGTTACACCAGATGGGTATTTCGTGCATTGGTTGCACTAGATTTATACTCCATACCTTGGTTGCACCCAATTTATGTCTTGAGCATTTATTTTACCAGATTTATGTTTTTGTGCGCGTTTGCCCTTGATGTTCAATTTCGTGCATTCTACTGCACTAGATGTTTTACACGAACCTGATGCGTTTGGGTTTGATTTTTGCGCATATTAGGCGCTTGGTATTGGATTTCGTGCGCATCGGATGCACTTGAGTGAGATTTTATTCGTGCATGTTGGATGCACTTGATTGAGATTTTATTCGTGCATGTTGGATGCACTTGATTTAGATTTCATTCGTGCATGACGGATGCACTTGATTTAGATTTTCGCGCATGATATGAGATGTGATTTTGTGCACACCGGATGCACTCTATTGGGATTTTCATTCGTGCATGTTAGTTGCACTGGATTGAGATTTTCGTGCACTATCGATGCACTAGATGTTGTTGTCGTGCACACCCGTTGCACTGGACAGATACTTTCGTGCACAACCGTTGCACTTAGTTTGGTTTTGTGCACATTCGTAGTGCTTGTATTTGGATTTGATTTCCATGCGCACCAGATGCATGTGATTATCGGATACGCCTTTTGAGGCTGATTTTGCTCTTGAGCACTTTGTTTTCATGATGGGCACTATACTATATAGTGGCCGGACATGACTGATCTGAGGATAATACATGAGTACTTTGCATGCATTAAAAGTTTAATAAAAGGTTTTCAAAAAGGATCTATAATCTCGCTATTTCTTATGTATCCGTGAGCGACATGAATGTTTACAAAGGAAAACCTTTTGGGATATTTTAAAAGGGCGGAACGTATATTTTAGCAAAACCTATATGAACAAATATTTATTATCTTACAAATGAACGTCCGTCACTTGTGCCGTGAGTTATGCATCACATGGAAATTCATAAAAGATTTTGCATGTGTTTTATTCCGTTTTAAGAGATTTTTCCAAGGATGCGTACTATACACGTATTATAGTATTTGACTAGTGCATATTGGATTTCAGTAGTGGATTTCGAGATTTTTATCCCAATCGTAACTTCGATGATTTGCGCGCAAATCCGATGATTTGCGTGATGTTTGACGGAGTTCGATTTTGAGTTTCAAACTCGTTTTTAGACGCACACGATGCGCTGCAGTATTTATATATCTTCCGTAATTTCGGAGCCCCGTTGATTTGAGCTGATTATCGAAATGTTTTAGCATTTGGGGGTTTAAATTTAAATTCGGGGACCGAATTTATTTAAGGGGGGAAGATTGTAATATTTCAGAAAATATAAAATATTATTTTTGGAATATAATATTAAAATAATATATTTCACGAAAACTACCTGATTTGCGAATTTGGGGTTTTCGTAAAATGGTATAAATATATACCAATAATTGTGAAATAATTGGAGATTAAAATGATTTATTCATTTAAAAATATATTTATTGGATTTGGCATTTTTATAATTAATTATATGCAGTTTAAATAAAAAATTGATTAATGCACAACTAATCGCGATTAGGCCAAATCTGTGTTTCTACATTTTTCCATGGTTCGTGCACCATGACATGTTGCATTTGACAGCATGTTGTTTCATTGGTATTTGTTGATATTTGGGTTTTAGAGAAAAGAAAAAGAGAAAAGGGAAGAAAGAGAGAATTATTGAAGAGAGAGAGAGTGTGTGACATGGTATGTGATGATTGAGAGAGAGTGACATAAGAGAGAGAGAGAGAGAGAGAGAGAGAGGGCTGCCTCATTCCCCCCTTTTGTTTTCTCCTTCTCCTTCTTTAACTCCTCCTCCACCTCCTCTACCCCCATAGATCATCTCCAAAACCCTGCCAAAATCCTACACCCTCTTCATTAAAAATGATCCCCACCTCATCCTAAACCTATTGGACCTTTCAAATTTGGATTTTGAAGACTTTGGGCATCTAGGATTTTTCTTGAGTTGCTAAATGAGGTAATATTCCTTTTCCTTTAGTTAAGTTATAGTGTTTTGTGTATTCTAGTTTAGTTTAGAATTTGATTTAAGTGTGGATTTGTTAACTTAGAAATTCCAAGTTAGGGTTCAGTGAGAAACTTGATTTGTAATTTGTAAATTGAAGTGTTGTGAGAGTTTGTAAGACCTTAATGATGATTTTACTGGCCTAGACATAAGATTAGAATCAAAACACGAACTTAGGACTTTCCGACATCGGTTAATTGACAATTTGTGAGGGTATATGGGAATCTGGGATGACCTGAGACTATTATAAAATAAGTTCTCTTGACAGTGAGACGTGCAAGCAACCATGTATCTACCCCTGAGACCCGAGCCCCTATTTCCATATCATGGCCGCAAATAAACTCCTCCAGGCCGCAAATTGCGGCCTGATCATGGTAGATTTAGGTGATGTTTGGTCCCTGGATTCCTTATCTGATATCTAGAGCAACCTTATATGCAAAATTCCCTTGTTTGGCCTAGGGTGAAATCTGGGAGTGGTTTTCCTAAGTTGTTGTTTTCGTGTTTTGCGATTCTGAAACTTGGGTTTTGGTATTTGATATTGTATTTGGTCGTTGGATGTTTTTACGTCAACGATGTGGGTTGTTTGGTTGTTTTTCCATGCGTAAGCTATAGGTTCTATCCTATGATCGCACCGTGTGCCGTATTGGTTTTCCGGACTCGATTTTAATAGCATTCACGATTGTGTATTGATTGTAGGTAACTTCGCGTGGATTCCGAGACGACGAAGCACATCGACTACGGCTGAACAAGGAGTTCCGCATGTGAGTAGATTTATATCTACGGGGGAAGTCGGGTGGATGGTGTATAGCACCCCCGTAAATTTTGATGGAAACCGATATATAGAATATGGTTAAGGAAACCTATATTAAAAAACTATGGATATGGTTAAAATGATAGTTAGAGATGATATGAATGATTGAATATATATATCGAGATATGAGATGAAAGCTATAGGGATATGACTCTTTGACATGATATGATAGAAATGATATCTCGAATTGATATATAAGGATATGAAAAGCGAGTGTGTATCATGATATATAAATATAGGTAATGCACAAGAATAAGTATGAGATTTAGAGTAGCATGACATGAGATTTATAAGATAGAATGTATATGTAAGATGACTTAATGTGAGATATTAATGTGATGAAATCAGTATACGATGTGATATGATTGCTTGGTGTGATATGTCATTATATGGATGCGAGTCGATATGAGATAGTTGATACCCTTGTCGGTCCCACGATATGAGATTGATATGGATGTGGCCTGAGATAAAGGTATATAGATGTATATAATGTTGTGAATCATGAGTGATATGCCGTATGATACGTTAGGTCCGTACCCTCATTGTTATATAGGTTGATAGGATCCCTAATGGTTTCATGATGCCGTACGATGATTTACCGTACGTGATGAGTTTTATCTGATGATTAATCCATACCCTTCACTAGAGGATGTCGTACGATGTATTGTACCATACGTGCTATTGTGAAGCTGGATGCCGATTGATAGATTCACCGACTCGATTATGTTATAGATACGTATACCTTATAGCATTGAGTTTACGGTTTACTTGCTGCTACGTTCGTGATACTCTCATCTTATTATATATGTACCTGTGCTAGTACACCTGCACCATTATCGATGATACGTATGTTACACTTACACAGATTTGCTGGCTCACACACTTTGATCAGCGATGATTGCTATGTAACATATTTAGTAGAATTGCCACATCATTATTCTATGTTGCATGATATACTTGCTATGCTCACATAATTATGATATGTCGCATGATATACTGATATGCTCACATCACTGTTTCATGTTGCATGATATGCGGATATGCTTACATTTATGTTATATGTTGCATACATCATGCTTTACGATTAAATGCATTGAGATGCTGTTTTCATGTGATTCTGGATTTGAGAACCGTTGTTATATTTCAAAGGAAATCATGTATTGTTTTAAAAATCCGGTTTCTCTTGATATGATATTTCGAGATGTCCACCATATGTTTTCTCGGTTCTGAGATTGGCATATGAAACCCGATTCGAGGAGCGGGAGGCACCGTCTCCGGGTACATAGTGGACCCGGTATGGTACCCCGAGGCAAGAAAGGATTTTCATGGTGTAGACGATGAGCCTGGCAGAGGGACTACTACCTACCGGTGATAGTATTTGGACTCGGCGGTTATCCGGAGGATACCGACCGGAGTCGAGAGATGATGCGGGCCGATTCGGGCTGACGGAGCCCGTGGGCCGATCCGGCCTGACGGAGCCCGTGGGCCGATCCGGACAGACGTAGCCCGAGATATATGAGCATTTACGTGTCGATGTTGGACACGGGTTTCATGATGTTTCGAGTGTCGGTGTTGGACACTCAGGTTCCATGATTTTGATGTGTCATTGATAGATACACGTTTATTGATATCCTCGTATTTACATGCATATGCTTTAATGATATTTATATGCACGATGTTTTTATGTCATTGATGGATACGTAGATGTTATCCACATGCAAATAGGCATTGATTATATTGTTGGCACATATGCAGATACGGTCACCCTAGATTTCATAGTATTACATTTATGATATAGCTGACCTAGGAAATCATTGTTTTATTCGATTTCTACCTGATGATGTTTTCTACTCACGAGTTGGCAACTCACCCCCGTTGTGCCACAGTTCTTGCAGGTTGACCGCATGGATCAGTATGGGCATCGCTCGCACATAGCTGCATTCGGGTGTTTTGCTTTGGTAGGTGGTACATGTTGGATCGTACCACTCTTGTATTTATTATTCCTGTTGTATCTAGTTAACTCCATCAATCAGAAACTGGTATTTGTATAATTAGTAAGACCTAGACAGACTTGTGGTTGCGAGAATTAGAGCGAGAGTTTATGCGTTCACTTGCCTATCCGGTCGCACATTCATAATCGCGTTCGGACTCATTCGCTACTTGTGGTTTGTTGTCTTGCTTTACATTTCCTTTTGTGTTGATCTTCGCCGTTGGGTGTCGTATACATATATTTCTATCTTGCGTGGTTATGATTCCGCCGATTGGCGAAGAGCTAGCTTCCGTTTGAGGATGACTTTTATATTATCATATATATATGTGGTTTTGGATCAAAATATACAAGGAAGGTGCTGCCCAAATTTTTAAAAGACGAAACATGTTTTTCAACTAGTAAAATCCACTTGCATTTTCATGATTTCACTATCTATGCATTTAAGAAATCATTTGATTTCATCGTACCTTTATTTCAAAACTCCACCTCCTTATTTTATTTTAAAAGGTATAGATTTCTGGGCTTCGGCTTACTTGAATTACGTTACGCCTGTAGACGTGGCGTGATTTAAGTGCCGGTCATGAGCTAATATTTTTGGGTCGTGACAGATTATTGTGCGAATTTTGCAAGGGTATCTAGAGTCACTGGAACGAGAAATTAGAGATTCAGAAATTTTCATCAAAGTCCAGAGAAGAATTGGAGGCTACTGAAGAAAAATAAGCAAACAAACTCTTTAACATGTGGCGGAACCGCGGCAATAGTAAGGACTTGACTGCGGAACCGCGGCTCTGTCGAGTTGGGCCCCTAAAATCTTCTGGTAATATCCACATATTATTCTCTCTCCTCTAAAATCCAATATTTTGATATTTTCTGCAGAATTCTTTGCAAAATATTGCCGCTAAAAAAAATAAATCTTTTTTACATGTTTTGATATTGGTTTGTCTGTGCATATTTTAACCGGAATTTAAGTGGCAATAATCCAAATTCAGATTAGGTGGGGATTTCATCACCCTTCCTAGGCCCCACAAATTGTAAAACAAGCATCCGCATAACCCTATATTAATTAGAAAAATATCTAGACCAAGACTCTAAGGACCGTCGTGCTCAATTATGACAGAGGAGGGTCATGGGTAATCTATCGCTTATTCGCATCTCTCTTGTGGTGTTTAGGCAAATGTGACTAAGGAAAGTGGTTACTTAATTAGGCCCGCTATTTTCGGTGATTCGTATAGCTGATATCTCCCACTTACCTGGCCACAAGAGCGATAAAGAGGTGGTAGAGGATTGATCCAGCGGCTTATGCTTGGGATGTCAAAGAGCGGTCTAGTGCTTGACCTAGGTGACCTTAGTTTTAGGGTTGATTGTGTATTTTGTGATTTGTTGAGTCAAGCCTCATGTCCAACAATTTTTCAAAAAAACATTTCAAAATCGTTCTCACATACGCTGCCACGTGCGCTAAACCCGCTTAGTGCATGATCTGCTGGACACGGGATTTTACTACCCGTCTTGTCTGCGTTTCTGCTATCGACTCCGACATCGGTACTTCTTCATCTTCTTTTTCCCCTCCACCCACCACATCGACCGAGATTGACGGTTCTCCATCAGATTTTACCAACACACCCCTGCCACCACCCATAGATGCATAGAATCCACCGTGTATCTCTCTTCAAGAAAGATGCTACCCGATACGTGGTCCCCTTCCTACTTGTCTGTCTATTCCACTAGCCGATGGGGATAATTTCGAAATTAAACCCCACTTCATCAACCTGTTGCCTAAATTTTATGGGCTTGAATCTGAAGACGCATACGTTATTATCATCAAATTCGAAAAACGTATGCGCAATGATGGGAACTACACAATTTTCTGTGGATGCTATGAGATTACATCTTCTCCCTTTTACCTTGTGCGATCTAGCAGAAAAATGGCTTTATAATACTGCCGCACACTCTATTGCCAAATGGGGTGAATTCGTTATTGCATTCCTTAAGAAATTTTATCCAAATCATAAGACCGTCCGTGTTCGAAGCGAGATTAACTAGTTTACCCAACTTCCCAAAGAACCATTTTGGAAATGCTTTGAACGGTTTAAAGATCTTCTTGTCCAATGCCCTCATCATAGAATCAATGGATGAGATCTTTTCCGAATTATATATGAGGGTGTTAATCCAGCGACAAAACATATGCTTGAAACCATTTGTCAATGCCATTTCATGTCTAAAGATGATGGTGAAGCTTGGCAATTTCTGGAAGATCTCGCCGAACAAACTTTGTAGTGGGAAAGCGTTAGACCAATATCGTCTAGGGGAGGTATCCATCAGCTTGATGTTTCCATCGCAGTAAAAGCCAAAATGGCCGCGATACAAAGGAAACTCGAAGCTATAGAAACCAAAGTCTTTTCAGCCTCCCTAAACCAAGTTACACTTCCCAAAATTGTGTGTGGTTGCTGTTACGACCCATTACATTTGACGGAAGAATGTCCTTTGAATCCTTTGTTTCAAGGTCAAGAACAAACTAATGCTTCTTTTCAGCAACGACCTAGAAACAATCCTTTTTCTTCCACATACAATCACAGATGGAGGAATCATCCTAATTTTGCTTGGAACCAAAATCAAACTCAAAATCAAAATCCATTCCTAAGCCAAAATAACTATCAAAGGTCTCCTCCACAACAACAGCAACCACTATAACATAGTCAGCACCTCTTTCAACCGCAATCATTTCAAAACCCGGCCAACAATTTTGATCCATATTTTGATCCTTATAATATTTCAACGGCCGGTACCGATAAAACCTCTATGCTCGAACGTAACTTAGAAAAGTTCATTAAACTGTAACATTTCAGAAATATAAAATATTATTTTTGGAAATTAATATTAAAATAATATATTTCGCGAAAACTATTCGATTTGCGAATTTGGGGTTTTCGTAAAATGGTATAAATATATACCAATATTTGGGAAATAATTGGAGATTAAAATAATTTATTTATTTAAAAATATATTTATCGGATTTGGGCATTTTTATAATATGCAAGTTTAAATTAAACTCGATTAGTGCACTACTAATCACGATTATGCCAAATCCGTAATTTTAATTAGTCATGACTAGTGCACCATTACATGTTATATTTTTGTTGCATGATTGTTTCATTTGTGCTGTTTTATTTGTATTTGTGATTTTAATTGAGAGAAAGAAAAAAAAAGAAAAGGAAAAAGAAAAGATGACATGGGAGAATAGAATAATAAACATGGGCATGAGAGAGAGGGGGAGAGAGAGAGAGAGTAGCATGGCTCCTACACTTGACTTTTCCCTTCACTCTTTTCCTTCATCACTTCATTTCTTCATCTTACCATTTCCTCACCATCTTCCTCCACCTCCTCTACCTCCATGGATCACCTCAAAAATCTTACCAAAACCACATACTCCCTTCATTGAAAATGATCCCCACCTCTTCCTAAATCCTATGGACCTTTGAAGTTTGGATTTTGGAGACTTTGGGAATCTAGGTTTTTTCTTGAGTTGCCAAATGAGGTAATATGCCTTTCCTTTAGTTAAGTTATTATGTTTAATATATCCTAGTTATAGTTTAGAGTTAAACAAGTGTGGATTGTGATCTTAGAATTTTCCAAGTTGATGTTTAGTAGAAGAATTGACTTGTGAAGTGATATTTGAAGTGTAGTAAGAGTTTACAAGACTTTAGTGGTGTTTTTACTGGCCCAGACTTGAGACTAGAGCCAATACACGGACTTAGAATTTCCCGACGTCGGATTTGTGACAGATTCTGATGGTAGATGGGAATCTGGGATGACTCGAGACTACCATAAAATAATCATGTTCATTTGATTCTACAACGATATCAAGTTCATTACGCAAAAAGTTTTCTTAAAAACCTGTCGTAACCCTCCGTCATTTTAGGAAGTAGAGTACTTAGTATCCGTGCTGCGTTTGTTAACCATAGCTAAGTGATGTCTTCCTACACAGCATATGATGCGATTAATTAGGACAGTCATATGACTTTATTGACCATAGTTAAGGGTCATGTGGATGGGTCTAATTAATCACGAAATAACGGGTAGAACATGACTAGTTCTTATGATTTGTTGACCATAGTTAAGGTCATAAGTCACTAGGGGTAAAACCATTATCGGGAATTTCAAGTGTTGAAATTTGCAATGAGATTACATACCTTCTATGAGATAGTTGGATCCCGATACCCACTGCGAGTAAAAGTTTCTCCTGGGAGAGTCTTACACATTACATTAGCCAATCAAATAGGTGTCTAGAAAGGTGTTAACGGGTTACGCCCCTGCGAAAACGAGGTTTATTTTAATTAGGTCCGTACGAAAGCATGGGGAACCTCCCTCAAAATACCGACACTGGCCTGGCCGAAAGATTGACGAACTTGTAGGGTGTAATTAATCCTGGCTAGTCTTCCCTTTTAGGGTTTGAAAGAAGATTTGATAAAAATAGTGGGAGCTATTCTGATTAGATAAAATAATAACCAATCTAATCTTGCAAGAGCGCACGCAGTCTGTTTTCTTCTCTCTCTCTCTCCTTGTAGAGACCATGTCATGCCTTAATCAAGATAATAATATGGATGCATTGACCGAATCTGTTTATTATACCGTGCTAGGGAACGTTGGTTCTGCTCTATCTTATAATTGTTATAAGTCCGAGCAGGAAATAGGGGAATATCCGGATTCTCATACCACCCAATCAAAGAAAGTGGATGTTGATGCAACTTCTTCGGGTGTGTTCATTACTGAGAACTGTTTTTCAGTATCCTCTATGTTCTAGGTATGTGATACCGGATCAGGATATCGCATATATAATATGTTACATGGGCTACAGAAAGGTAGAGAACTGGGATTGGGTGATATGCCTCTAAGTGTTAGAGAATGGTGCAAGTGTTGCAGCCAAATCAGTTGGCAAAATATCACCTTGTATTAATACATTGATTCTGAACGAATGTTATTACATACCGAACCTGATATACAACATTACATCGATTTCTTTATTATATTAAAGAAGGATATAATTCTGTATTGAAGGATAATGTTGTGAACATTTTCCTGAATCAAGAGTTGATTCGATCAAGCACGTTATATAATAGCATATACGTTCTAAATCAAACCACAGTTCAAAGTATCTAGAACAAACATAAGAGGAGTAGTTCAGAAATGAACGAATCCTTCTTGTGGCATTGTAGACTAGGTCATACCAATGCGACACGACCAGCTAAGTTACATAAGGATGAATATGAGAATCTGTTCGAATTTTTCATCTTATGCTACTTGCCAGTCTTGTCTCAAAGGTAAAATGACCTATATTCCATTTACTGGAAACAAAGAAAGAGTTACTGAATCTAGGGACGAATACATGATTATGTATACGGTCCTATGTCTATAAATGCCAAGGTTGGTTCTTCATACTTCATTATATTCACTGATCTTCTCTCAGGATTCGGACATATGTTCCTGTTGAAACACAAGTCTTAAACTTTTGAGAAATTCAAGGAATATAAGCTTGAAGTTGAAGAACCAGACGGATAAAAGTATTAAGTCCTTCGATGTGATCGGAGAAGGGAATACTTGTTCATGGAGTTCCTGGAGTTTCTAAATAGAGAATGTGGTTCTCTCTCAGCTTACTCCTTCGTATACACCACATCACAACGGTGTATCGGGGCGAAAGTATCGCACCCTATGAGATATGGCCTGTTTCCTTTTGGTGTTATGCACTTGAGAAGTTGCACACCTATTGAATTGGGTTCCAATCAAATCAGTGCCTACCACTACATATGAGATATGGAATGGGAAGAGATCATGTCTTAAACGAGTTAAGATATGGGGTTGTTCGGCCTATGTTGAAAGGCAGAATTCGGACAAGCTCGAGGCAAGGTCAGTATGGATAGCCTTTTTTGTGAAAAGAGCTATTACGGAAATACCTCGGATAGTACCGCAATCTGTTCTACGTACAATAATGTGTTGAACTACTTCAACAAGTCTACGCGTGAGGTATCCAGCATCTGATGTTCGTTACAGCAGTATCCACGACTCCTTTTCGAGCTCCGTAGCAGGAAATTATATATTCTGTCAAATATAAGCTATTCCGATGACTAGAAAGGCTCGAAAGTTTTTCTATAATATAGATTTTTTACACTTCTTCGAGTACCAAGGTTCATAAAAATGAAGTCAAAATAAAAATTGTTTTTGTTTGAAGCGATATTCTGGATTCCCAAAAAGAGAATCATTTCTTTCAATACTCACTCGTTGTTAGTTAACAATTCCAATGATTGGATCATATGCTTAATTCTAATAGGAAATAAAATAGGAAAATGATTATTCATCGAATGACTATTCATCTATTATATTTTCATGAAATCGGGGACATGAAGACTCTATGAAAAAATGGTGGTTCAATTCGATGTTGTCTAAGGGGAAGTCCCTCTTTTTTCCGATCCGGTTCCTCCACCACCGTGAACCCAGCCTTTTTTTCATGCTTTTCCCGGAGATCTGGAGAAAGCAGCAATCAATAGGATTTCCCTAATCCTCCCTTCCCGAAAGGAAGAACGTGAAAATCTTTTTCCTTTCCGCAGGGACCAGGAGATTGGATCTAGCCATAAGAAGAATACTTGGTATAAATAACTCACATTTTAGTCTTTGACCCCCTCAGTCACTACGAGCGCCCCCAATCAGTGCAATGGAATATTTTTCGTTTTGTTCTAGAATTTGGAAGATATCCATTTTGTTTGAGCAGAAACAAAAAAAATAGATAAATCAAAAATGTTCTGCACCACATTTTTTACTTGGTCCAAGAGAATTCTCTTGGAGCTCTTCTTCACAAATAAATTGACTAAGTCCAAATTCTGGAAAGATGAATAAACAGATCCATATAAAAAGGATGCTATAGTTCCTTGATACTGGGTAATTAATGGAATCTTCGGTTTGGAATAAAAAAGATTTCTATTGGTGCGATCTAATCCATTATCGGGAATCAATCCTAAACCTGCCGTATTGTACCTTTTTCGGTATATGAAATAGTAGACTTGACTAAGTCAGATCTTGACCCGGTATCGAATATTGGTAATAATATCAGCAAAAGAATAAAAATTCTCGTAGAATCGACCTAAAGAATACCGGTCATTGTTAGGATATCCCAAACATTTATGAGGGAATATCTTCTACCACTCTGAGGAGCAAAAAGTGTTTTGTTTCTCAGCATGCCATCTTTTCAGAAAAGAAATTTCTTCTGAAGAAATTTATGGTCATGAGGTAGAACTGGAAGGAGTTCCAGCTAGACAAACTAACAACTGATGATTTGGTGAAACCAAAGGATTCAGTAGTCTCCAAGGAACCTCAGCCTCTCCATGAATATGGTAGGGTTCCTCATTCACTTGAGAGATACTACGGTCTTCTCGGTGACAGTGGGAGCGAGGAATGCATCGTGGTAGATGATGACCCAACTAGGTTCAGACATGCCATCACAAGTATGAAATGGCTAGATGCTATGCGATCAAAGATGGAATCCATGTACACCAACAAAGTATGACTTTGCATGTTGCACCTGAAGGGGTAAAACCCATTGGGAGCAAATGGATCTTGAGAAGATTCTTGGTGTAGATGGAAAGTTGATACTTTCAAAGCTATGCTTAAGTCCATCAGGATCAATGCATGCATCACGGAGTTGGAACATCTGTTTTGATGTGGCAGTCAAAGAGTTTGACTTCATCAAAATAGTAGATGAACCTTGTATATACAAGAAGGTGTAGAGAGTAAGGTTGTCTTCCACGTATTGTACGTGATAACATTCTCTTGATTGGAAATGGTTTCCTATGCTACACTCGGTCAAGCTCCTCTTATCACGAGGTTTCTCAATATAAGATCTGGATGATACCTACTATATCTTATGGATTATGATCTATGGTGATAGATCTATGTGGATGTTGGGAGTGTCCCAAATCCAGGTACATTTACACCATACTAAAGGGGTTTAGTATGGATGATTCTAAGCGTGGTGGTTCTCCCACTTACTCAGGAATCACTCTTTCTAAAAACATGTCTTCCAAGATTGATTAGAGAGAGCTCGCGTGCAAGGGATACCCTATGCTTCGGCAGTAGGCTCTATCATGTATGTGATGTTATGTATCAGACCAGATGTAGATGACTCACTAGTTGTAGTGACCAGGAATCAATCGGATCTTGGGAAAATCATAGGAAAGCTGTGGAGGACATTTTTAAGTACTTGAGAAGCACTAAAAAAATGTTCTTGGTTCGAGCTACCAGAGCGATAAGGTCGACTGGAAGTCAGTCACAAGCATTATCTTTACCCTCAGTGGAGGGACGGTATGATTGGAAGAGTTCCAACTAGATACCGTGGCATACTAGACGATAAAGGCTGAATACATCGCTACCAATGATACTGCCAAAGTGGTTGTCTTGGCATTACTTGTTCATGAGATGAATATGGTTCCTACCATTGAGCGTCCAATAACTGTTATTGTGACTACAATAGAGTTGCGGCTTTGGCCTAGGAACACCTGTCCTATCAACGATCCAGACATATTCTGAGGCTAGTATCACCTGATCAGGAAGATGGTTGATCTCCAACGGATCAAGGTCAGGAGAGTTGACACAAGGATAACATGGCATATCCACTCACCAAGGCCTGCTTCCCCAAATACTATTTGAGAGATTTTGGGATGGTTGAGTATGGGATACTATAACCACTGCTATATTGTTGGGTATTGGATACTACAACAGATGGCCTTAGTACAAGTGGGAGATTGTTAGTTATATGTATGCCCTAGAAGCTATTACTGTACATGGGATGTATATTATAGTGGATGCTTGGACATATATAGGGAGGACTTTCTTGCTCGACATGATAGTATGCTATCTTGCTGCACTTTATCTTAACATGTTGACTTGTATAAATGATGCTGTCTTGCTCTCACATGTTAATAAATCCCTTAGGATGTGTACTTATCTACCAGGACTATGATGGAAATCATACTAGTGGGGCCAAGGGTAGTCCACAAGTATACCCTATAACTGTTTCTAGTCGTGGGAGTATCGAGACAGGGTATCGATACTCCAGAGTAGACTAGCGTATGCGCATCTTGACCCATATGATGGGCGATGGATGATCCCACATCCATTGGTGTTTGACATCAAAGATGGTATACGGGTGCTCATTGGAGACTAGGTACAATGAACGGACTCGCCGAGAACACCTTAATGGTATTATACTTATCTTCAGATAACAGTTCTCTGATGACACCGGTATAGGTTAGTTTGTCAACCCGAGATCGTTATAGGGTCTTGTGTGATTCCTGCTGTGCTTTGATTTCCACCATACCACGGTTAAGAGATCATGCAAAAAGGTGTTTTTTGGGTACAGTCCCGAGTCACATGGAGGCAATGAGCGATAGGAGGGGATTCGTCTCTCCCGGTATTGGGAGTTGATGTTGCGCTATGCTCGATTGGCCATAACATGAAATCCCTAGACAGGGTTGCTGAGATTTACTGGTAAGTGTTATCAGTAGTTTCTTGAACCGTTATGGACCTTGCATCGGCATGACTTATCAGGCTATTAGGGTCTGACGTTATACCACCCCCAGGCTGTTGATATGCGACGTATCTGACGAAGAGACCGGACTGTACCGTAGTGTTACTGATTGGATTCGTAGGAGTACGAGTATGCTTGCTTGTTGATCTTCTGATCGCTCAATACCTGGTTGGCCGTTACGTTTAGCAGACCGCTTGCGGCTTGTGGGTGTTTGATATGATCATCACCTATTGCCGGAGTATTGACGAGTCTTTAGAGTCCTACACAGAGATTTCCTGGTTCATGAAAAATGGAGTAAGAGCACATATGTGATATGTGCGGGACCGAGATTAATGCGCGTATATGATACCGTATTCTATTCTCGCGATATGTGATATCTGTCGGTTATATGTGATATAGCCGGTTATCAGATCAAGTGTTGATTCGATAGATTGTTATATTTGATATTAGCTGGTTGTATGTGATGTAGCCGGATTATTAAATCAAGTGTTGATTTAATAATTTAATGTATAATTATATATGTGATATATTAACTTACATTAACTAATATTTACTCACTTAAACATTTCTTTTTCTCACTTGTGTGTGTGTGTGTGTGTGTGTGATATATTAATGTACAACTATTGTGTCATGCTTGATGCCACATGCAACATGGGTGTATGAGACTTACACCATGCTTATAATAATGTGTAGGTTTTTATTTATCTTATTAATTCATAAATTAGGGTTAATTAGTCACATGGTTGAAGCTTGTAGAAGCTTGTGGAACCATTTACTAAGTCCACTCATTTTATTTTACTTGAAGATATTTATTAACCCAACCATTATTTTTAACCCATGGTTTATTTTCTACATGAGTTAGTGTATGACACTAACTCATCCATGGTTGTTATTCTCATCTCATGAGTTCATTCTCTCATTCTTCACTTGAGCTTCTTCTTTCTTATGAGAAAGCTCAATAACTTTTCTCAAGGTGAGAAAATATTGTGAGAAAATTAAATCTAAAGTGAGCCCACTTTCTACTTCATCATCCTCTACTATTAGCTATTTAGTTTAGGGTGTTTGCTTTACTAATCTACCATTAGTGAAGAGGTGGCATGAGCTTGAGTCTCCTCGACGTAGATCATCTTCGGTCTCGAAGACATCGAGCAAGGTTGTTCATTCCTTTATGTGAAACCTTACTAGAGTTCGGGAGTTCACTACTTGGAGCGAAGGGACTACTACACGGAGCTTTAGAAGTGAAGGACCGGTCTACAATGGTTGTATTCCTCATTCACTTAGTTTGCAAAGTTGTTTGCATGTTGCTTTGTTTAAATATCTAGTTAAGATTCTTGGTTAGGGTTGTTTAGAACGACAAATTTTTGAAAACGGCATGGAAGATACTTCCCGAAACCTTGCTGCTGTGCTACAGAACCCTACAGTGGTATCAGAGCCAAGCTAATGATTTAAACGATGTTTGTTAGATTATGAAACCGAAACTGCTCCGAAACTTGAAACACGAAATCCAGTTTCTGTCGAATTTAAAAAGGCCTCTAAAATTTTTTTAAACAACTACAGAATGTTGTATGGGATATAACATGAACACTGTGAAAATTTGAGGCAATTCTACCTTAACATGGCCGGCCACATGCCCTCTAAAACCGGTGTGCTCGGTTTTTCCAAGGAGTTTTGGGTTCAAATTTTCATGGTGTTCCAGTCTCTGGGTTTTGGTGTTTCAAATGTTGTTTGTTTTTGCTAAATTTTCATGTAATGTTAACTTTATGCAAAGGCAACTCGGAGTGTTTCGTATTCGTAATTCTAACATGTATTCGGGTTATTTCGACGATATTAAAAAGTTTGAACGGATATCAATAACCCATTTTTTTCCCGCTGGAAATTTTCCAAGTGTTGGATTTTTTCCGAGTTTAAAATTTTCAGAAAATCATGCAAGCGATTCTGTGGACCCTATAAAAGAATGATACCCAAAATTGACTTTTTAGATTGCGGAACCGCGGTCATACCCTAGGGTTTGCCGCAGTTCCGTGGCGACCTGAGTGAGGCATGGGTCGGCCCTTCTACAGATGGTTCATAGGAGCTGTGGCAGTTTCCGGGAACTTTTTGAACTCCGCTAAAGTGTTGAGCTTGTTGGGAATTTGGGTGCTTGCTTATTCATTCGAAAATTTTAACTTCGTCTAGCTATCTGTGATTGTGATACATTATTTGGAATCCACATAATTAGTTATGAGATAACTAGTTTGAATTTTATAAATCTAGCAATTTAGTCTCATTTGATCGGTTGCCACGGGATGTTGATGTGATCAAAAGTCTGTCGCAATTACGTAGTGTACGCGGATACTCACCGGGTAACCTTACTAGATAGCTACACCCCATAGCCCCAACCAAGTGACAGTAGGAGGAACCCGTCGTCAAAAGCATCCGTTCGGGTGCTCGCGACTGCAGTGTTCCGCCTTAGTGCACTTTGTCGACGACATCGAGGGTGCGGCCGTCTACTAAAGTTTCCGACGAGCATTCGATCAGATTATCGGGAATCTTGTTGAATTACCCAACAGGTTATTGAAAAGTGTTTTCAATATCGAGACTAAATGCGGGGTTTATAATTGTTAGGCATGTGATGTCTAAGGAATTCATTTGGTTAGACATGAAATCCAAAGTATGTGATACATTGGGTTTATGATGTCTAAGGTGGTTGCGGATTTTAATTGTTGTAGTTTTTCACTTTCTTTTCTGCGACCGTAAGTGTAATATGTAGTGTATCGCTGGTTTCGTTGCTATACGTCAACGGCAATTGGGATACGCATATTTACTTACGTTGATAACATGTGATGTTATGTGTTGCTGTGATATGTTAAATTGGATCGTCGTGTTCTGAATAACCGGTTTTTTTTTATGTGAGATGATAGTTTTTCTTTTTCATTCATGTAAAAGCTTGTATGTAATATTCTTTTATTGAGGCACTTCCGGGTTGAGGATGATGTCACCATTGATGTACATTATTTACTTTTCCGCATTAGGATAGACCCCAGGAGGAGAGCACAAGTAACCGGGTTCTGGGGTCCAGTGGGAGACAATCTCGAGGAGTCGAGACTGGGTCTCCCAACTCTAGAATTGGTAGGGTTGCTTGCCGCTCTCGTAGGGGTCTAGGGATGTGGGTTTGGCTATTCATCGTGACCGTGGAATCCGTGTTTTATATTGGCTTAAATTAAAACACGGAATTCTTAGTGTATCCAATATTTCATATGTGATTCTTCTGCTGCTGATATTTTGTGATGTGATCACTTGATATATTCTGAGACGAATGCTTATATTTTATATATATGATATATAATAAATATTGATGCTTTCGTTTCTTCTGTGATGCTTAGGAAGCATAATTTGATGGGACTTCATTAATGAGATTAATGAAATAAAAGACACCTAAAGATGTTGTAGAAACTTATTTTAAAAAATGGTAGCTCTAGTTCTTGCTTTGCATAGCGATATTCATTTTAGAATATCCAGTACATTATTCGATAAGGAAAGAGTCGAGATCCCTTCACCGAAAGTGACCTCTTTAGCGAAACCAGCAAATGCTACAACACACTCGGTTTGTATTTTGATTGCTTCTATAGTTTTTGCTTTGTATAGTGGTAATTGTGAAATATTCCGCACCTTATTGGATAAGGAAAGAGCCGAGATCCCTTCACCGGGAGTGACCTCTTTAATAAAACTAGTAAAAGCCTAAAAAACACTCCTTTTAAAATTCACTCGATTCTACAACGATATCAAGTTCATTACGCAAAAGGTTTTCTTAAAAAACTTGTCGTAACCCTTCGTCATTTTAGGAAGTAGAGTAATTAGTATTCGTGCTGCGTTTGTTGACCATAGTTAAGGCGTAGTGTGTGTTAGCTAAGTGATGTTTTCCCACACAGCATGTTATGCGATTAATTAGGACAGTCATATGACTTTGTTGACCATAGTTAAGGGTCATGTGGGTGGGTCTAATTAATCACGAAATGACGGGTAGAACTTGACTAGTGCTTATGATTTGTTGACCATAGTTAAGCTTATAACTCACTAGGGGTAAAACCATTATCGGGAATTTCAAGTGTTGAAATTTGCAATGAGATTGCATACCTTCTATGAGATAGTTAGATCCCGATACCTACTGCGAGTAAGAGTTACTCATGCAAGAGTTTTACACATTACAATTAGCCAATCAAGTTGGTGTCTAGAAAGGTGTTAATAGGGTTACGCCCCTGGGGAAACGAGCTTTATTTTAATTAGGTCCGCGCGAAAGCACGGGGAACCTCCCTTAAAGTACCGACACTGGCCTGGCCGAAAGATTGGCGAACTTATAGGGTGTACTTAATCCCGGCTAGTCTTACTTTTTAGGGTTTGAAAGAAGATTTGATAAAAATAGTGGGAGCCATCCTGATTAGATAAAATAATAACCAATCTAATCTTGCAAGAGTGCACGTAGAGTGTTTTCTTCTCTCTCTCTCCTGGCAGCGACCATGTCACGCCTTAATCAAGATAATAATATGGATCCATTGACCGAACCTGTTTATTATACTGTGCTAGGGAACGTTGGTTCCGCTCTATTTTATAATTGTTATAAGTCCGAGCAGGAAATAGGGGAATATCCGGATTCCCATGCCACCCAATCGAAGAAAGTGCATGTTGATGCATTTTCTTCGGGTGTGTTCATTACCAAGAACTATTTTTCAGTATCCTCTATGTTCTGGGTATGTGATACCGGATGAGGATCCGCATATGTAATATGTTAAATGGGCTACAGAAAGGTAGAGAACTGGGATTGGGTGATATGTCTCTAAGTGTTAGAGAATAGTGCAAGTGTTGCAGCCAAATCAGTTGGCAAAATATCACCTTGTATTAATACATTGATTCTAAACGAATGTTATTACTTACCGAACCTGATATACATCATTACATCGGTTTCTTTATTAAGTTAAAGAAGGATATAATTCTATATTGAAGGATAATGTTGTGAATATTTTCCTGAATCAATAGTTGATTCGATCAGGCACGTTATATAATAGCATATACGTTCTAAATCAAATCACAGTTCAAAGTATCTAGAACACAAACAAGAGGAGTAGTTCAGAAATGAACGAATCCTTCTTGTGGTATTGTAGACTAGGTCATACCAATGCAACACGACCAACTAAGTTACATAAGGATGAATATGAGAATCTGTTCGAATTTTTCATCTTATGCTACTTGCCAGTCTTGTCTCAAAGGTAAAATGACCTATACTCCGTTTACTGGAAATAGAGAAAGAGTTACTAAACCCTAGGGATGGATACATGATGATGTATACGGTCCTATCTCTATAAATGCCAAGGTTGGTTCTTCATACTTCATTATATTCACTGATCTTCTCTCAGGATTCGGACATATGTTCCTGTTAAAACACAAGTCTGAAACTATTGAGAAATTCATGGAATATAAGCTTGAAGTTGAAGAACCAGACGGGTAGAAGTATCAAGTCCTTCGATGTGATCGGAGAAGAGAATACTTGCGCATAGTGTTCCTGGAGTTTCTAAAAGGAGAATGTGATTCTGTCTCTGCTTACTCCTTCGTATACACCATAGCACAACGGTGTATCGGGACGGAGGTATCGAAGCCTATGAGATATGGTGTGCTCTATGATGAGTATTGCTGAGTTACCTGTTTCCTTTTGGTGTTATGCACTTGAGAAGCTGCATACCTATTGAATGGGGTTCCAACCAAATCAGTGCCTACCACTGCATATGAGATATGGAATGGGAAGAGAACATTTCTTAAATGAGTTAAGATATGGGATTGTTGAAAGGCAAAATCCAGACTATGTTGAAAGGCAGAATCCGGACAAGCTCGAGGCAAGGTCAGTTCTGTAAGTTTGTTAGGATATCGCAAACATTTGTGAGGGAATATCTTCTATCACTCTGAAGAGCAAAAGGTGTTTTGTTTCCCAGACCTTTTTAGAAAAGGAATTTCTTATGAAAAAATTTATGGTCATGAGGTAGAACTGGAAGGAGTTCCAACTAGACAAACTAACACCTGATGATTTGGTGAAACCAACGGATTCAGTAGTCTCCAACAAACTTCAGCTTCTCTGCGAATCTAGTAGGGTTCCTTATCCATTTTAGAGATACTACGGTCTTCTCGGTGATAGTGGGAATGAGGAATGCATCATGGTAGATGATGGTCCAACTAGGTTCAGGCAGGCCATCACAAGTGGGATTCTGTGAAATGGCTGGATGCTATGCGATCAAAGATGGAACCATGTACACCTATGTTGCACCTGAAGTGGTAAATCCCATTGGGAGCAAATGGATCTTGAGAAGATTCTTGGTGTAGATGGAAAAGTTGAGACTTTCAAAGCTATGCTTAAGTCCATCAGGATCAATGCACAAATCGTGGAGTTGGAACATCTGTTTTGATGTGGCAGTCAAAGAGTTTGACTTCATCAAAATGGTAGATGAACCTTGTATATACAAGAAGGTTGTAGAGAGTAAGACTGTCTTCCACGTATTGTACGTAGATAACATACTCTTGATAGGAAATGATTTCCTATGCTACACTCGGTCAAGTTCCTCTTATCACTAGGTTTCTCAATATAAGATCTGGATGATACCTACTACATCTTATGGATTATGATCTATGGTGATAGATCTAAGTGGATGTTGGGAGTGTCCCAAATCCACGTACATTAACACCATACTAAAGGGGTTTAGTATGGAGGATTCTAAGCGTGGTGGTTCGCCCACTTACTCAGGAATCATTCTCTCCAAAAAGATGTCTTTCAAGACTGACTTGAGAGAGCCCGCGTGCAAGGGATACCCTATGCTTCGGCAGTAGGCCCTATCATGCATGCGATGTTATGTACCAGACCAGATGTAGATGTCTCACTAGTTGTAGTGATAAGGAATCAATCAGATCTTGGGAGAATCACTGAAAAGCTGTGGAGGACATTCTTAAGTACTTCAGAAGCAATAAAAGAATATTGTTGGTTTGAGCTACCAGAGTGATAAGGTCGACTGGAAGTCGGTCATAGGCATTGTCTTTACTCTCAGTGGAGGGACGGTATGATTGGAAGAGTTCCAAGCTAGATACCGTGGCATACTAGACGATAAAGGCCGAATACATCGCTACCAACGATACTGCCAAAGTGGTTATCTGGGCATTACTTGTTCATGAGATGAACAAGGTTCCTACCATTGAGCGTATAATAACTGTTATTGTGACTAAAATAGAGTTGTGGTTTTGGCCTAGGAACACCGGTCCCATCAATGATCCAGACATATTCTGAGGCTAGTATTACCTGATCAGTGAGATGGTTGATCTCCAACGGATCAAAGTCAAGAGAGTTGACACGAAAGATAACACGGCGGATCCACTCACCAAGGCCTGATTCCCCAAATACTATTTGAGAGATTTTGGGATGGTTGAGTATGGGATACTACAACCACTGCTATATTGTTGGGTATTGAATACTACAACGGATGGCCTTAGTGCAAGTGGGAGATTGTTAGTTATATGCATGCCCTAGAGGCCATTGCTGCACATGTGATGTATATTGTAGTGGATGCTTGGACATATATAGGGAGGACTTTCTTGCTCAATATGATAGTATGCTATCTGGTTGCACTTTATCTTAACATGTTGACTTGTATAAGCGATGCTATCTTGCTCTCACATGTTAATAAAACCCTTAGGATGTGTACTTGACTACCAGGACTATGATGGAGATCATACTAGTGGGGCCAAGGGTAGTCCACAAGTACACCCTATAATTGTTCCTAGTCGTTGGAGTATCGAGACATGGCATCGATACTCCAGAGTAGACTAGCGTATGCGCATCTTGATCCATATGATGGGCGATGGATGATCTCACATCCATTGGTGTTTGACATCAAAGATGGTAAACAGGTGCTCAGTGGAGACTGGGTACACTGAACAAACTCGCCGAGAACTCTTAGATGGTATTATACCTATCTTCAGATAGCAGTTCAATGGTGACACTGGTACAGGTTAGTTTGTCGACCCGAGATCGTCATAGAGTCTTGTGTGATTCCCACTGTGCTTTGATTTTCACCATACTACGGTCAAGAGATCGTGCAAAAAGGTGGTTTTTGGGTACAATCCCGAGTCACATGGAGGTAATGAGCGATAGGTGGGGATTCGTCTCTCCCGGTATTGGGAGTTGATGTTGCGCTATGCTCGATTGGCCATAACATGAAATCCATGCCCAAGATTGCTGAGATTTACTGGTAAGTATTATCAGTAGTTTCTCGAACTGTTATGGACCTTGCATCGGCATGACTTATCAGGCTATTGGGGTCTGACGTTATACCACTCCTAGGCTGTTGATATGCGACGTATCTGACGAAGAGACCGGACTGTACGGTAGTGTTACTGATTGGATTCGCAGGAGTACGAGCAGGCTTGCTTGTTGATCTTCTGATCGCTCAATACCTGGGCAGCCGTTACGTTTAGCAGACCGCTTGCGGCTTTTGGGTGTTTGATATGATCATCACCTACTGCTGGCGTATTGACGAATCTTTAGAGTCCTACACAGAGGTTTCCTGGGTTCATGCAAAACGGAGTAGGAGCACATATGTGATATGTGTGGGACCGAGATTAATGCGCGTATATGATATCGCATTCTATTCTCGCGATATGTGATATCTGTCGGTTATATGTGATATAGCCGGGTTATCGGTTCAAGTGTTGATTCGATAGATTGTTACATTTGATATTAGCCGGTTGTATGTGATATAGCCGGATTATTAAATCAAGTATTGATTTAATAATTTAATGTATAATTATATACGTGATATTTTAACTTACATTAACTAATATTTGCTCACTTAAACATTTCTTTTTCTCACTTGTGTGCATATATATATATATATATATGTGTGTGTGTGTGTGTGTGTGTGTGTGTGTGTGTGTGTGTGTGATATATATTAATGTATAACTATTGTTTCATGCTTGATACCACATGAAAAATGGGTGTATGAGACTTACACCATGCTTATAATAATGTGTAGGTTTTTATTTATCTTGGCAATTCATAAATTAGTGGTAATTAGTCACATGGTTGAAGCTTGTAGAAACTTGTGGAACCATTGACCAAGTCCACTCATTTTATTTTACTTGAAGATATTTATTAACCCAACCATTATTGTTAACCCATGGTTTATTCTCTACATGAGTTAGTGTATGACACTAACTCACCCATGGTTGCTATTCTCACCTTATGAGTTCATTCTTTCATTCTTCACTTGAGCTTCTTCTTCCTTATGAGAAAGCTCACTAGCTTTTCTCAAGGTGGGAAAATATTGTGAGAAAATTAAATCTAAAGTGAGCTCACTTCCTACTTCATCATCCACTACTATTAGCCATTTTGTTTAGGGTGTTTTCATCACTAATCTACCATTAGTGAAGAGGTAGAATGAGCTTGAGTCTTCTCGACATAGATCATCTTCGGTCTCGAAGACATCGAGCAAGGTTGTTCATTCCTTCATGTGAACCCTTACTAGAGTTCGGGAGTTCACTATTTGGAGCGAAGAACTACTACACGGAGCTTTAGAAGTGAAGGACCGGTCTATAAAGGTTGTATTCCTCATTCACTTAGTTTGCAAAGTTTTTTGCATGTTGTTTTGTTTAAATATCTAGTTAGGATTCTTGGTTAGGATTCTTGGTTAGGGTTGTTTAGAACGACAAATTTTTGAAAACGACATGGGCGATGCCTCCCGAATCCTTGCTGCCGCGCTACAGAACCCTACAAAAATATGATAAATATATATAAGATTACTTGATGTGAGATGTTGATGTGATGAAAAGAGAGTATGATGAGATAAGATGTCTTGGCTTAATATGTCGATATACGGATGATAGGCGATATGAGGATATAGATACTGTTGCCAAGACATGATATGAGATTGATACGGATATGGCTTGATATATATATATATATATATATATATATATATATATATATATATATATATATGAGGACAATGAGTGATATACCGTACGAGACGTTAGATCCGTACCCTCATTATTACATAGGTTGATAGAATTCCTAATTGTTTAATGCCACCGTATGATGGATTACCGTACGCGATGAGTTTTACCTGATGATTGATCCATACCTTGACTCGAGGATGCCGTACGATGGATTATACCGTACGTGATGCTGTGAGGCTGGACTGCCGATTGATAGATTCATCGACTTGGATATGTTATAGATATTGTTAATCACTGTCTGTACTACTTAGTTTAGCCCTTACGTAGATGTTAGGTTAGATACGCATACCGTATAATAGTGCACTTATGATTTACCTTATGCTACGTTTACGACATTCTCATTCCATTACGTACCTGTGCTTCCATTATTTGTTATGATATCATAGGCTAGTACACCTGCACAATTATCGATGATGCGTAAGTTACACTTACACAGATTTGCCGGATCACACACAATCATCATCGGTAATTGCTATGTCGTTTACACAGTCAAATTGTTATATCATGCTATTACTCTTAATTGTTTAGCATTATCACATGACTCGTTTGCATGACATACTGATATGCTCACATCACTATTCTATGTTGCATTATATACTGATATGCTCACATTTCTGTTCTATGTTTGTATACGTCATGCTTTACGATTATACGCATTGAGATGCTGTTTTTATGAAATTCTGGATTTTTAGAACCATGGTTATATTTCAAAGGATATTGCTTTAAAAACCCAGTTTCTCTTGATATGATATTTCGAGACGTCCACCATGAGTTTTCTCGGTTATGAGCTATGTGATACCTGATTCAAGGAGCTGGATGAACCGTTTGCGGGTTCATGGTGGACCCGGTATGGTACCCCAGGACAAGAAAGGTATGTTGTGCAGTAGACGTTGAGCCTGGCAGAGGGACTAGTACCAACCGGTGATAGTTTGGACCTGGCGGTTATCCGGAGGATACCGACCGGAGTCGTGAGATGGATATAGGCCGATCCGGACTGACGGAGCCGATGGGCCGATCCGGACTGACGGAGCCCGAGATATGAGGATTTACGTGTCGATGATGGACACGGGTTTCATGATGCTTCGAGTGTAGGTGTTGGGCACTCATGTTCCATGATTTTGATGTGTCGTTGATGGACACACGTTCGTTGTTATCCTCATATATACATGCTTATGCTTTCATGATGTTTCGAGTGTCGATGTTGGACACTCAGGTTCTATGATGTTGATTGTGTCATTGATGGACACGTGGATGATATTCTTATGCATACAGGTATATGATTCAGATGTTTATTGTATATGTCATTAGCGTTGATTATATTGTTGACATATATGTAGGCATGGTCACCTTAGATATCATAGTATTACCTTCATGATATAGTACGACCTAGGAAGCGTTGTTTTATTCGATTTCTACCTGCTGATGTTTTCTACTCACGAGTTGGCAACTCATCCCCGTTGTGCCACAGTTCTTGCAGGTTTGACCGCTCGGGATCAGTAGTGGTATCGCTGGCACACAGCTTGTATTCGGGTGTTTTGCTATGGTAGGTGGGACACATTGGATGATGCCCATTCTTGTATTTATTATTTCCTATTGTATCTAGATAAACTCCATCAATCAGAAAACTAGTATTTGTATATTTAGTAAGGCTTAGAAAGATTTGTGTTTACGAGACTTAGAGCGATGGGGTATATGTTCGCTATTGGTGGATTTGATGTCTTGCTTTATTCATATTATTCTTTCTGGGTTGATATTCGCCATTGGGCGTCGTATACATTGCTTGCGTGGTTGTGATTCCGCCATTTGGCAAAGAGCTAGCTCCCTCTTGGAGATGGCTTTTATTATTGTCATGTACATGTGGTTTCGGTTCAAAATATACAAGGGAGGTGCTGCCCAAATTTTAAAGACGAACAATGTTCTCAACTTTAGTACATTCAACTTGAGTTTCCTTATATCATTAGTTATGCATTTATAGATAAACTTTATTTCTTTATACCTTTATTTCAAAACCGCACCCCCACTATTTTCCATAAAAAGGTTTAGATTTTCTGGGCTTCGGCTTATTTGAATTACGTTACGCCTTTGGACGTTGCGTGATTAAGGTGACGGTCGTGACAATTAAACAATCTATTCAAACGACGACTAATTTAACATCTTCTATCCAAATATTAGTGCAATACACTTCTTCCCACAGTGAAAGCATAAAATCTATAGAAGCACAACTTGCACAGCTAAATGTCGTGATGAGCGAGAGAGAGAAAGGGAAACTTCCATCTCAACTTCTACCAAATCCCGGCCACTCACAAAGTCATAATGTGTATGTCGTAACCACTTTGAGATCGGGAAGAGTGCTGAATAACCAAGTGGGTGAACATGTTGATATTGATGATACCCCGGATTCTACTTCTCATCCTCCTTCGTCTAATCCAACAACTTCTTCCGAGCCTATTCTTCGTTTTCCACTAGGCTCGAACCTTCAGCCCACTTTCTCGAGTCAACCTTAAACGATCCCAACTCCAATTCTGGGACATATTCCATCTCCACAAACTTCTCCACAAATGTTGGACCAAACCCTTATTGATAATGCTCATTTTCGACACAGATTAAGGGCCAACAGACCAAGTCCTCAAATGGAGAAAATTGTGGAAATTTTTAAGCAAGTTAACATAAATATTCCTCTCCTAGATGCTATCCAACAAGTTTCGTTCCATGCGAAAATTCTAAAGGACTTGTGCACTAGGAAAAGAAAAATTCAAATGCCTTAAAATGTTTTCCTAGAGAGTAATGTGAGCACTGCTTTTACCCAACAAATACCCAAGAAATGAAAGGACCCCGGGAGTTCTACAATATCTATTGCTATTGGGGGTAAAAATATCAATCGTGCTCTACTCGATTTAGGTGCTAGTGTTAACTTGCTTCCGTATTCTGTCTATGAGCAATTAAGCATCGGAGAGTTAAACCGGCGCACTGCACTCTTCAGATGGCCGATTGATCTATCACCCAACCTAGGGGGTGAGCTAGAGGACGTGTTAATCAAAGTCGGGGAATTTATATTCCCTGTGGACTTCATAATTATTGATACACAGCCTGTAGGAAACCCCCGAAACAAAATCCCGGTGATTCTAGGTCGACCTTTTCTAGTGACTTCCAACGCAATAATCAATTGTCGAAACGGTTCTATGACCCTATCTTTCAGGAAGATGTCAATTGAGCTTAACATTTACAAGTTGGGAAGTGAACCCTCCGAACCCTATGCTCATGTACGTTATGTCGGAATGATAGATTCTGACAGCAACGAACTTGAAGTGCTTCACGATACTTATCTCGACTCCATTAATGTGTTGTTGTTTGATCCTGCTATTTATTATACTCATGAGAACCCTTCTATCGACAAGTCCACACCCAAGTCCGAACCCTTTGACTTATCGAATAAGTTAGTCGAGCTGTCCGGGTCAACATCTAATGCTAATTATGAACCTTTTATGGATTCCGAGAATCATACCTTTTTTTCGATGAGATTATCATTCGGAATATCGATGAAAACTTTGAAGACATCTTCGCCGAAGAACTCACATTCTTAGAAGACATGGGAGTTGTAATGAATCAACCCCAACCCAAAGAAGTTGAACCGCCACCCTTTCTACTTATCAAGAACGAGAATGCGAGTTATCCATCATCATTGTTTCGTCTCTACAAACCGAGACGTAAACCCGTTCTATTATGCTTCTTATCTTCTCCCTACTTCTTCTCCTCTATAGGTGACATGATATTCCACCAACCATTGCGTTACATCGATAAAATATTCGAATGGTTGGTGTTGATTTTTGGTCTTTGTAAAACTTTGCATTAACCAATAACTTTACCCCCTTATGATTTTAAATGTTTAATACTATTTTACTCAAGTTTAGGGGGGGAATATTTTGGCTCTTGAAAGAAAAGTTTTACAAAATTATGAGCCAAAAATAAGTTTGGGGGAGGTTTTCACTGTCATTAATTCATGTCCCCATTACAAACTTTTCCTTCCAAGTCTACAGGTTTTTTAAGTTTAACAGATGACATTAGTGAGGACACTGCTGCAAATAGGTTTGGGGAAGATTTGTGCTTATTCACGCATCATTTTTCTGCATCATACTAAATAAAAGCACAAAATTTTTTTGATAATAAAAGATGAGAAAGTGAACAATTACATATGAAAGATAGGAAAAGTTTAAGAAAAGCAAAAAAATTAGATATTTTATAACGAAGCTAGTAATAGGTAGTCATGAGCTGTTGTCCTAAGGGTTAGTAAGGTGAAGGAAATCACTAATCTGAGGATAGAATTAAGTATGAAAAATAGCCCATATTCTTGAGTCCAAACGTTTGAACGTTGATACTCTACTATACACACTTGTACACGTCTTGAAACTTGGGATAATATAGGATATCCTGAAATGTTCTTGTCTAAAAGTCTTAGTATAAAGATCAATAAAAAAAAAGTGAAACATAAAAAATAAAATGGTGAAGAAAAATGAACACTGGTTTTGTAATTGCTTAAGGCAGCATAAAAAAAATATAGCGAGGGTACTTTATCACCTAGTGCCTTAGACCAACTCGTTTGAGAGCCACTGCTAAGCCTTAGGTGTTACAAGACGAGAAAATTGCTAATTACGCCTCAATAAGTGAGCATATTTGGTAATCGGTCGGTTAGTACCTCATGAAGTATTAACGGTCGCATGAAGAATGTGTGAGCAATTCCATCTAAAATATTCACCGAATAAAAAGTACTATGGAAGATGGACAAGAGTATGATAGCTTGAATTGAATTCTCTGAGTGTAGAGATGTCTTTTACACATTCGTAAGGATATATGATCGATATTTGGAAGAAAGATAGGGAGGAAGACTAAAAGTGATGTTTTATTGAAGGGTGATGTGATTTCTGACATCTTTTTACGACCATTAAGATAGGGCTCATGGAAACTGAAAAGTTAGTGGTTTTTGAAACTCTTGTTTTCAATTTATTTCTTTTATAGTTCTTATCTTTGTATGTAACTTTCATCTTCTTTCTTTTATTATGGAATTTTGTATGTGTAATCTGTTGAAAACCCTCAGGAGACAACACTCCTCCTACTAGGGACATCTAGAGATTTAAAGATTTGTTGCACGTGCTAAGTGCAATCGTATTGTCTACGAAAGTGTGCTAGGTTTTTCTTTTCCTTTTTTCTCCCTCTCTTGAATAACTAGTTTGCTCAGGACGATCAAAGTTAAATTTGAGGGTATTTGGTGAGTTGAAAATATTGCACATTTGATGGAACATTTTCCTTACTTTTGTTAAGTACTTAAAGATGTTTATCGTAAATATGGAACATATATGGGTTTATCTGCAAAATACTCTTTACTATATGTTTATACACTATATTTAACATTATAAAGGAAAATATATGCATATAATATTTATATATTTTGATAATTTAAATATGCATATCATATCAAATATTCCTAATCAATATTTTTAAAATATTGTATCATATATAAAATGATTAGGATAATATCTCAAATATAAAAAATATTACTAATACTATGTATTGAGATATTGTGCATATTTATCTCAGGTCTGGAGATCGAGATATCCGAGATGTTAGGAATAAAATCTGCCGATAAAATTGAATCAAATCGTAAAATCATAAATGGCAGAGACTCAGAGAAGATTTAAAAAAACCATACATCACAACAATCTCCACGTGTCAACATGAGGCAGCACCAGAATATCCAAATCATGATTCCACTAGGAAGCCCAACCGCGACCAATACCCCATAAATGCAGCGGATCCGCGGCCTTATTATGGCCGTAAGATCTGAGATTTTCTCAGTGTGATCTTAACCACAAATCACCATATTAGACAATTAGGGTTTCTTCCTCTACTACTATTTAAAGGACTTAGAGTTATACTTGGAAATCATCTCAACTTTTACCACCAAGTAAATCACCGACAAGATTAAGAGATCCAAGACAGTCCACGAATCGACGTGATTAAGCGACGTGATTATCGGCTGAACATCTATTTCTTACGAGATAAAGATCGAGGGCAGCACAAGAGTTCTTTGTATTCTAAATTTCAAAGGAGTTGTACATGTTAAGCTTCATTAATAATGGTAGATCTTTAGTTTAGTTCTTTGCATTTTACATTCTGCATTTACATTATGATCTCCTTCTTCATCTTCTCTTCTATCTCAACCATACGTGAGTAATTCCTCGCTTGATAGGGTTCGTAGAATTAGGGTAGATCAATGGATGATAAAATCTCTTAACTTTTTTTTACATCTTTTAGAGTTTATAAACTTTAGCAAAGTAATTGTTAACATCCTAATCGGGCGCACTATCAATTTATCGATAATCTCTACCGCGATTTGAGATTAGATTAATAATTGTTTTGGTAAATGCTAGATATGAATAGAGGTCAATGAAAAGATAAGGGTTAAGAGTGGGAACCCTATTCCCTCTAAAAACCTTAATCTTCATTCATCACTACCGATCTAGTTTTAAATCTATTAAAAGATAAAAGGAATCATATTTAATTAATCATCCATTACTACTAAATTCTATGAACCCTACAAGCCCTTTCTTTATAAAATCAACATCCGTATATCATAGATCTAGAATAAACCATTCATATTTCAATCAACTCGCCTAAAACAAGTAAAAGGTTCGACGTTTCCTTGAGGACGACCTGTACTCATCTCGACTAGCTATGAACGACACCGTTATTGATTGCGGTTACTTACAAAACACTTTTACAAATATAGAATCAATCAACCAGCCATCCATCCATTCCCCATTAGATATAAATCTACTCACTGAAGTGTGCCTCGCTCTAGTTGAAGACGACGACCTTCTTGCCCTTCCTCGCCGTCTTGGAAGTCTCCGCAGTGGTCCCTATTGTAAGTTCCTAGTTCCCTCGCCACGGAGGCCACTAATATGGAAGCGAAAAACAAAAAATTTACAAGAGGGAAACTTGAAACTAATCCCTAGACATCGATCCAAACACGAAAACTAGCAAACTAGCATACAATGGTTAGGGAATACAATCTTTAACGCGTGTCCACCCAATCGTGGAAGACCCCTCCAAAATCCTTGTATGCCGTCTGGAACAAGATTGAATGGCGACCGCGCTTGCCGAAGATGATCCACCCGAGAGAACCGATCCAAATTTCGGTTTCACCTAGTGAAGCAACCGATGCTCTAAGATCTCTACGATTAGAGAGTGGGGGTGCAGGAATTTTCCACTATCTTTTTGTTTCTATTTTGAAACTCAAAAGAACATCTAAGATGAAGGAGGAGGAGGTGAAGAAGAAGAAGTAGCCATGGCAAAAAAAAATGTCTAAGTCTTTTTGTGTAGGAAAAAGGAATCAAGGTAGAAAAGAATAATGGGTACTAATTTTCCAACCATACTAGAATAGTAAAACCAAATGATTTTATGAATATAAAATCAAAGCCATGCTTCTCTACCATGCTTCGTTACACATCATCCTCTACCTCATTTTTGATTTTCTTTTAAAAGGGAAAATCAACAAATGAGGTGTCCATTTTCTAGAACAAATTCTGTATAAATACGAAATACAATCCGGTATATGTATCGAAATACAAATACGTGTATTCATTTAAAAATACGAATAGACAAGAGAGAGAAAATGAATATTGTACAATAATAATATAATACATATATTAATATATTAATATATATATATATAAATTATTAAATCAAAATCTGATTTAATAATCCGGCTTAATCTTAAGCCGCTAGTATTATCAACCGTCCGATTAAAGTCCATGTAGCCTGTACATGTATTTAATCGGACCCCTTGGATGTACCAACATACGTCATCTATATCATATCATCTGAACCGAGAAAATTCTCTGTGTAGGACTTAAAGACTCGACAATATGCTGGCAGTGATTTACTAGATAAATCCAAAAACCATAAGCATGTCAACAGCACTAGCTGTACATAATGGCTACCCAGATATATGTCGAAAGGGAGGCCGACAATAAAATCCGTCCGTACCCTACTAAGCCTAAATGTGACAATTTTCGTACAGTCTGGTCTTTTCCTCTAAGAGTATCACATACCGGGTCTAGGGGTGGATAATGTCAGACCCCTAATAACTCGATAAGTCATGTCAGAGTCAAGCTCATCACCAACCGAGAAACTACTGAACTCATATCATTAAATCTCATCCACCGTGGCCACTAATTTAGGGTGATAACCAACCGAACACAGCGCGACATCAACTCCTAATACCAGAAGAGACGAATCCTCGACATTCGCTCACTACATCTATATGGCTCGGAACTGTACTCAACTAAAACCTGTTTGCATGACTCTTTTAAGCCGTGGTAGGGTAGTAATCAAAGTACAGTTGGAATTCACACGTGACAAAAGATGACCTCAGGTCAAAAGACTAATCCGTACTCATACCACAAGAGAACTTCCATCTGATGATAGATATAATACTATGTAGAAGTTCTTAGCGAGTCTGTCCAATGTACTCACCTCCAGTGAGCACCTGTATACTATCTTAGGTGACACAACACCAATGGCTTGTGAGACCATCCACCGCCCCTCGTCGGGGACTCGAAACGTATACACTAGTCTACTCCGAAATATCGATGCTCAGTCTCAATACTCCTACGACTAGGGACATTTAAGGATGTGCTTATGGACTACCCAGCTTTCACGTATATGATCGCCATCATAATGCTGGTAGTCAAGTAAGAATCCTACGAGCTTCATCATTATGTATTAGCAACATGTAATAACAAGTAAAACGTATACATATTTGTCACGCCCCGCTTCCCAGAGTGCGCAAACTACGGTACGTGACAAAACTAACCATGCTACCTGTGGTTAGGAAACATCTCTCCACCGTCACATTATGAATGTCTATAGGATATCAAGAACAGTAAAATATAATATCTATCCAGTACATGTTCATTTGCCACAATAAAAGAGTCAAGAAAATGTATAAGCAGAAATGAACAATATCCAATAAACAACATCTGAAAATACGTCCTAATATGGGCTCACATCAAGAAATAAAGATGCGGAAAAATAACTAAACTAAGCATCTCTAAATAAAATTTATTCAATTCCCCACTGCTCGGCTTGATGGCTAAAATACTCCTGTTCAGCCTGCGATAAAGATAGAGGAACCGGTCCATATAAAACCCAGACGTCAGTGCGTTATAATATCAAAATATTAATAATAACCAGGATTTAACGAGATAGGTAAACATGAATATAAATCAACAACATAAATATAAACAGTGAGGTATGTGTGTATATGTGATGTGTAACCTAAAACCGGGCTTCTGGGTTATCTATACTAAGACTCTTTGAAATCAATTAATGTAATCCTCATTGTAACCCATCAGTCTATGCCCCGTTCATTCCCTACGAGACCACGGTAACAGGATTATTCCGTAACGTCTGGAAAAACGGCAAACAAGATTATTCCGTAACGCCCGGATAAACGGCAAATAGGATTATTCCGTAACGCCCGGAAAAACGGAAAACATGTAATAATAATCTTTTGAGTTACGTTTCGGTTACAATTTTGATTTCCCTTTTACCCCCAGGTTTGTGTTCAAGTCAGGTATTGCTAATGTAGATCTAATGCCAACACAAGATCAAGCAAGTACCGGTTTTTGTCTATGCAAACAACAGGTAACGTCCGTCAGGACAACATGTCAGGATTGTTGGCATTAATAATTAGATCCAAGTAATAAGTCAAGTAGTGTGTCGTGAACATATCATGTGATGCATATGTATCAAATAGATAACAAATGTAATACTGTAACGAATATCTGAACACGATAAGCACGACGAATATCAGGATTCATATGTGTCTATCTGTAATAACCTGTATATGAATCTATGACTACATGTGATGTAACTAGATAGCATGTTACACTAATATAGAGGTAATATGTTATAATGATGTTCCGGCATACAACTAGATATGCAATTGTTAGTACGAATACGAACGGATATCGAAAAACAGTAAATATATAAGATTGGATGCATAATATAACACATGTATTATTTTTATTCATATAAATAGATATATTATAACATAGCATGTTGCAAGATAAACTTGCCTTATCGGATCTCACAATGGGGTACGTACGTCACGTTCGACGTCGGATAAATGTTGTGATGTAACCACACGCGTACAGGACTGGACTTGGCTACTCCAAAACGTGACCATGCTAGATGACAATGATGACTGGGTTTCCCGGATCGTCGGCGACGTGCATGACTCTGGCGACGGCCGAGAACCAATCAAGAAAGAGAAAATGAAAGAAAAGAAAAGAAGAAAGAAGAGAAGAAGGAGAATGGGGCTGGGTGTCTGCTCTGGATTCAGAGGACAGAGGAGACGACGAAGACGATGGCTGCCATCGACGACGAAGCTTTCCGGAGATGGGCAGAAGGGTTTCTTGGGTTGTTGGGGCCGGTTGCTGGGAAGTTGTGGTCGGGGATTGTGGTGTATAGTTTCGGGAGTTGAAGAAGGAGGTGTGGAGATAGAGGGGTGACAACGAAGAGGTCTTCGGTGATCGGCGGTGAGGTCTCCAGTGATGGGTTCTTGGGTTCCCGCAGTTTCGGGGCCGGGGTTGCATGGAGTTTGGGTTGTGGGTTCTTGGGGAGAAGGGTGAGAGGAGGTGAAGAAGGTGGTCGAGGTCGGGGTGGTGAGATGATCGACGGCATGGTGAGGGTTAGAGGCGTGATGTCGGGGTTTTCTTGGGTTTGCAGGGATGGTGGTTGCTGGGTGTCGGGGAGATGGACGAGAGAGAAGAGGAGAGGATAGGAGGTGAAGTTGATGAGGGTGGTGAGGTAGGGTCGATGAGGAGGTCGGCGGCGAGGTCTGAGGACATGGGCTAGGGCTAGGGCTCGGACGTAGGTTTCGTGAGGAAGAAAGATGGAAAAATTTGAGAGAGAGAGAGGTGTAGATATAATATTAGGTTTATAAAATTATATTATATATATAGGGGAGAGAGAGATGTGAGGATATATTATTTAGTTATAAAATATATTTATATATATTAATATAATATAAACTGTTAAGGTTTTTAAGAATATTAAAATATATATTATTGGATTATGGTTTTTAAGAATATTATAATATATATTGTAGGATTATGCAGCTAATACAAATATACTCCAAAAAATACCCGGATCACATCTAAAAATCTAGTTTTAAAATGCGGATAATATACATATCAGTTAAAATTATAATGCGTTGTCCGGTTAGATAAAAATGCATACCCCAAGAATGGATATACGTAAAATCACGAAGCGATCCAAACGAGTCTGTTTTATTAAACTGAACATGAACAAGATGTATGGATGCAAACACAAGATATGGGGTATGATACATGCCATGCTAGATACTTAAAAATTATTATCTTGTTATAATTTGTATTATTTATAGATAGGCATATACTAAATATATTATAGAACATAGATGTGCATGGATCCTCTGTACTAGTAATTATATGACGTAATCTAGAATCAAGATGGGTTTCAAGCATGCGGGTCGGGTCGGAACTATCCACAGATACCAAATGCACCATCCTCACTCAAAAGTAATAACAATCAAGAAACTGTCGCAAGATTAGAAAATACCCAAATAAAATATGGTATAAATGAACTAGGGTGTTACACCATCAATGATAAAGACAAACCAGATAACATACTATCATCTCGAGTGAGAATGTTCTAGCTGTATAGGTCCTCCCTCAATTATCATAATCGCGTACCTGCAATTACAATAATTGGCTTGAGGAAACTATATCCAACAATCTCCCACTTGCACTTAAGGCTAATTATTGCAGTATCGCATACCCACATCCCGTGTGATATCGAATACCCAATTTCTCTACTAATGAGTTTCGCAAACCTCATTTGAGAAACATTCGTGTTCGAGAAATAGCCTCAGTGAGTGGATCCGCTACAATGTTCCAACTTCCTCTCTTTAAATCTTAAATTCGCGGAGACGAACAATCTCCCAAACTGAGCGATACCCTGCCACAAGAATTTTTCTGGATATTTGATGGGACCAAGTTCATAAATGAACAAGTTTATCCAACAAACTTCTTGGACTGTATCCTCTGTTGAGTCATAACCAGCGTCCTGCACCCTACCTACCACAGTATCCCTATTGGAACCCTACCCAATATACTGCTCCTCAGAAGAGGGTAAACTCAAAACTCTGGCAGCATCCCTGTCATCCAAGTTACCTTGGAAGCCTAAACTGATAACCACCTCCACGAGGAGGCTGCCGTTGTCATATACCAAGAACATGTTATTATGTTCATAATTGCTTATGTTTGTTTCTCTAGGATTCGATTAATATCTGTTTACTACAGCAAGTGTATAAGTAACATCTGGTTTTGTACAAGACATTGCATGATTGACTCAATTGCCTAAACAAATGATATGTCATTCATGCCAGTCCCTCTCTTTATCAGTCTAAAAGACATCTCTTTAAAGAGGGTGACTCCATCACCTGTGGGCACACCACTACGCCAAGAGTCGTCCATTCTAAAATACTTTTAGGATGTTGTCTAAGTACCCAAATTGGGACACTTCCCAAATTTAGATCTAAAACCATAGATCTAGTCACCAAGAATATCTGATATATTATCCATATCCTATGTGAAGAAAACACCATATGAAAACCAAATTTTGACCGATTGTAGTATAGGAATATCACTTTCTATCTGGAGTATGTCTTCCAAATCTCAGGACGGTACTCCTTACACCCTTCTTACTAGGTTCATCAGTTGTTTTGATGAAGTCAATCACCTTGACCGTCACATCAAAACAGATGATCTGTCTCCGCTATGCATGCTTTAGTCTACGAATATACATAAGTAACTTGCACACCTTCCGCTGCTACCACTGACTACGATAACCCTATGGCAGAGTCATATACACGTGCACTTCCAAATTCATATTTGGAAAGACGTTATAGTCATCTACCTGCCAGATATCACAGTCATGAATAGCAACAGTGGCAAGTAATATCCGTATGGACTTTAGCGTAGAGACTGAAGTAAAAATCTCATCACAATCCACAACGGGTATTTGATGAGAATATTTATAACAAGTTTAGCCTTATTAGCTTAATACCTTTTCACCTGCATAGATCTCGAAAGATCTACTTGCTTCTAATGGGTTTTACCCCTTAGGGAGCACCCAGTAAAGTCTAAAATTCATAATTTGCTGAAGTGCGTGGAGTCCAACTTGGATATAAAGCATCTGGTCACTTGGAAGTTACCACTTTCGATGACCTACAGATAACTAGTAGGGCCACCTTAATCATGATGCTGACCTCCTTATCACCGTCTATGAGAAAACCGAAGTATCTCTCAGGTGGCTGATGCCACCTGCTAAAATCTACGGAGTGGCTAATAGTTTGTCAAGTCCAATTGAATTATTAGGTTCTACTAAATTTTCGGTAACCATTTATGGTTCTGAAATCATTTCCAGCTCTACCATACTCGCACTAGTTTCTTTTACAAAAGGATTCATTTTATAAAAAGGTGGCGAGTCAAGAAAAATATAACTATTGATGTTAAAAATGGTAGAAATAAAACCCTAGCGAATGCTTGAGGTAATCCACAAATAGCCATTACTGAAGCGTTCCTTGAGTTTGTTCGGATTCTGCTTTTAAACAGAAATCGGATAACTCCTTATCTTGACAACTTTAAGATATGTAATCAATCTATGTCTATATAGAATCAAAAGCACTAATTTAGATGGAACCTGATTCAAATATCATGCAGCTGTTTCTAGTGCATATCACCTAAATGGAAAAAAATCCAATACAACATTACTCATCAAGGAGAGAACCCATGGATGAGTAACCTGAGAGAGAATTAAGTTCTCAATATTACTAAGATGGAATACCTAGCATAAGTATCTACATCTTCGACCACTTCAATGAATCCTGATACTTTCAACGTATGGTTATCTACTTTATTCTTATACCTATAAACTTCTCAAAATTTTTGGACCTTGCATTATAACGAATGCGTGTCTTAAACTAGAGAACTTATAGGAAAATATGAATAAAGTAAGTGTATTAACATCTTATCCCGGAGGACACTGGAAAACATATATTACCATGTATAAGTCGCAAGAGTATACCAACTTAAATTCCGTGTTGTAAGTTGAAAACTGTATTTTAGTTAAGAATGTCTTATACTGTTATTCAATGCACCTTATCTTATTCTCAATTGATAAAGGTAAATGTTTGGAACACAATTTTCAAAATTTATATCTCAATTTATAAAATAAATATACAAATATATTATTTTAAAAATTGGTGTATAATAACGATTATTCGAAACCAAATATTTGTCGTTACGCAAAACCAGGAGATTTAATCCAATATCACCAATTACAACGAATTCCGATATTGATGATCAAATCGTCCATTTCCTAATATTCTATTCTTACTCAGCATCTGTAACGTCGCACAGATATGAGATCCAAAACCGGTAAATACATATCCTGGAGTCAGAATTAATTAGGAAAACAGTTCTCATTTACAAGTACATAGAAATTCTGAAATATAAATGTTTCAAGGGTAGCTGGGTATTCCTAGTAATGCTTTTTTCATTATCCTGATTCATGATAGTAGTCACAATTTCTTTTGCCCTCACTTCGAACCCTTTATACGTCTCTATATCTTACCTTCTGTATACCATACTTAGGCTAATTGGTTTTCTTTTTTCTCTACCTTTTGGCACCAGCCTAAGATTTGGAAGAAGACCATCCAATAAGAGTAATAGGTGTACTCTCCTAATACAAGGAACTCTCACAACCTGAGAGAAGGTAAAGGGAAGAGACAACCTAATAATGCAATCTTAATTCTCCTGAATAAGTGGCCATCCTTGACTAAAATAATTTTTTCGAGTTCGTATGCAACTATACGATGGCCATTTTCAAGCAATATGGATCATCGTAGTGATACAGAGTGTTCTAGAGAAATACAAAAGGAAAGTAGGAGTAGCAAGGATATTTGCGATTTTGTCATGAATCATGATAATCTAAATCCAAAGTGTGTAAGAATTTTCGATTAACTTGGTTCATGAGTTTAAGTTAAGGTAAGTCATAGGTCGCTGTAACCACACAGAGAGAGAGAGAGAGAGAGAGAGAATAAACACTCAACGCGCACTCTATCAAGATTAGATTGGTTATCACTTTATCTAATCAGGATGACTCCCACTGTTTCCTCGAATTCTCCTTCAAATCCTAAAAGGAGGACTAGTCGGGATCATATACACCTTACAAGTTCGCTAACCATTCAGCCAGATCAGTGTTGGTACTCCGAGAGAAGTCTTTCATGCTTTCGCACGGAACCGATTAAATAACCACGTTTCCGCAAAGGCGTAAACTCGTTAACACTTTCTAGACACCTAATAGGTTAGCTAATTGTAAAGTGAAAATCTTCTGAGGAGTAATACCTACTCATCAATAGGAATCGGGACCCAACTATCATCGTATGATAATATTGACGAAAGCCGACCAAAATTACCACACTCCAGAAGGTATGCGCAAACTTGGCAAGTTCCCCTTATATTTGAAACTCCCATTATGGTTTTTGCCCTAAGTGCTTATGAACTTGATGAAGGTCAAAATATCATAAGTCGCAAGTCAAGTTTAACCGGTCATTGTCCTGATTAATCTAGACCCATTCATACAAGCCCTTGACGAAAGTCAAAACAGCTGTACGCCTGTCCTAAACTAATGTATCTATCTATGCAATAGACAAGTATCCTCTAGCTACCAAACACTATGCCTTGGCGAAAGTCAAAACACATAGCATGAATACTAGTTGATACTTATGTGAAATGACGGAGCACTGCGACTGGTTTTGGCGAAAAACCTTTAACGTAGTGAACTCTATATTGTTGAAGGAACTCAAGTGGCTTTGAAATAGAGTGGTTTAGGCTCCGCATTTTAAAACTAGTAACATAAATTTTTGCTTAAGAGCTAACTCCTCGTGAAGGGATCAAAAGCTCTTTACTTATAGAATGAGGTGCAAGATATTCCTAACCGAATACTTCTATACAAAGCAAAATAATATGACAATTATTTTGAAGAAAACCGAGTAGTTTTAAAAATTGGTTCCGATTACATCAAATAGGTTTGTTTTCCCTGCATTAAAAATATAGTATAGTCCCATCAAATATAGTTTCTAAGCCACACCATAAAAAACCAAAATCACATGCTTTTATATGCCATCCGCATTCACCACGGGTCCCAGGCCTTCACCGTAAGGTTACTTAACTTACGGCAGGACGGGGATAAGACTAGCGCGGATGCAAAACATATAGTAGCATCTACGAAATATATATATATCAATATCGCAGACAGATAATATTATCACATGAAGATAATAGTCATCATAGGCATGTGAACAACAATATGGAATGGCTGATAAACTAGGAGCCTCGCGTTTCATTTGAGCCGCAAATAAGACACGACATTCTTCGGTCGTGTGGATAGCCCGTACAAAGTCGATCTTAGACCCTTACGAGTGCAGCAAGCCACCTGCCAATTCTAAAAACTCGGTAACACGCCCTTAATAAAATAAGTCGATCACCCGTTGCTTTCTAGAATCCGATAACTTGCGCACCCCTCCGTAGGTCGAATCCTATAACCCCTACAAGTGCGGCGAGCAACCCGCTAATTCTAGATCGAGTCGGCCTGGGCTCAACTCCATGAGATGGCCACCTGCTGCACTCTAGAACCCGGCTACTCGAGCACTTCTTCTGGATTGATCCTAGTACAAAAATGAAATATATACAATGCTGACATCGACTGCATCCTGGTCGAGCGCCAAAAAAAAAATATACATAATACAAAAACGACAGCCACAAGTTGGAGCTCTTCTTGAAAAAATGAATACAACAATGTAAATCAAAACTGTACAACCAAACACACGAGGGTATCCGACACGACAATCCGACTAAACCATAAACAAGATATATATCCACAGAAACAAGTAACAGAAGTAAGTGTGCAATTCCGTCGAATTAAGCATATAGCAATTAGATGACATTCAACAACACGTATGCAAAGATACGAAAACCATGACCATAGAATTCATCACAAGCGAAGCTCATACTCAAAATTCCAAACGACGAAAATCAAGTGCACTCCGATGTCCGAAAATCCATCTTTTTGCCTATCATATGCCCTCCAAGAACTCCCCGGGATACCCCTGATCCCTACCACCGGTCTTGGTTCGAACCAAGACCTCGTGTGGATTGGATACAACGCAAAACAACGGATTTTGGACCGAAAATAAAACAAAAATAGCCACAGTTTTTAGCTTAAAAAACAACAACAATTTTTCGAAAAACGACTTTGAAAATGGTTCCCAAGACTCTATGGGTCACCCTCAATACCCAATGGGTCACCCCTAATACCCTTAATTCTCTCTATTTTGAAGCTCAAAAGAGCATCTAAGATGAAGGAGGAGAAGGTGAACAAGAAGTAGCCATGGTAAGAAAAATGGCTGAGTCTTTTTGTGTAGAAAAAAAGAATCAAGGTAGAAAAGAATAATGGCTACTAATTTTCCAACCATAATAGAATTGTAAAACCAAAGCCATGTTTCTCTACCATACTTCTTTACACCCCATTCTCCACCTCATTTTTGATTTTCTTTTAAAGGAAAAATCAACAAATGAGGTGTCTATCTTTTAAAACAAATTCCGTATTAATATGAAATACAACTTGGTATATATATCAAAATATAATATATATATATATACACACACACAAACACACGAATAGCCAAGAGAGAGAAAATGAATAGTGAACAATAATACTAGAATACACACACACACACACACACGAATAGCCAAGAGAGAGAAAATGAATAGTGAACAATAATACTAGAATACATACACACACACACACGAATAGCCAAGAGAGAGAAAATGAATAGTGAACAATAATACTAGAATACATACATACATACATACATATATACACACACATATATATATATATATATTAAAACAAAATCTGATTTAATAATCCGGTTTAATGCTAAACCGTTAGTATTATCAACTGTCCGATTAAAGTCCGTGTAGCCTGTACACGTATTTAATCGACACCTTGGATGTACCAAAATATGTCATCTACATCATATCGCCTGAATGGGGAAAACCCTCTGTGTGGGACTCTAAAGACTCGACAATACGTTGGCAGTGATTTACTCTATAAATTCAAAAACCACAAGCACGTCAGCGGCACTAGCTGTACGTAACGGCTATCCAGGCATATGCTGAAAGGGAGGCCGACAAACAAATCCGTCCGTACCCTACTGAGCCTGAATGTGACAATCTCCATACAGTCTGGTCTCTTCGTTTTAGATTATCACATACCGTGTTTCGGGGTGAATAACGTCAGACCCCTAATAACCAGATAAGTCGTGTCGGAGTCAAGCTCATCACCAACCGAGAAACTACTGAAGTCATATCAGTAAATCTCATCCACCGTGACCACAGATTTAGGATGATAGCCAACTGAACACAGCGCGGCATCGAATCCTAATATTAGGAGAGATGAATCCCTGACAATCGCTCACTACTTCCATGTGGCTCGGGACTGTACCCAACTAAAATCTGTTTGCATGACTCCTTTAAGATGTGGTAGGATAGTAATCAAAGTACAATAGGAACTTACACGAGACAAATGATGATCTCATGTCAAAAGTCTAATCTGTACTCATGCCACAAGAGAACTTTCATTTGACGATAAATATAATACCATGTAGAAGTTCTCGGCGAGTCCGTCCAATATACTCACCTCCAATGAGCACCTGTATACTATCTTAAGTCACATAACACCAATAGCTTGTGAGATCGTCCACCTCCCGTCGTCGGGGTTTCGAAATGTATATACTATTCTACTCCGGAATATCGATGCTCAGTCTCGATACTCCCACGACTAAGGACATTTAAGGATGTTCTTATGGACTACCCAGCTCTCACGTATATGATTGCTATAATAATACTGGTAGTCAAACAAGAATCCTACGGGCTTCATTATTATGTATTACAGACACGTAACAACAAGTAAAACGTGTACATATCAATGATAAATACAAACCAGATAGCATACTATCATCTCGAGTAAGATTGTTCTACCTGTATAGGTCCTCCCTCAATTATCATAATCGTGTGTCTGCAATTACAATAATTTCCTTGAGGACACTATATCCAACAATAAACCAAAGTAGTTATAAATATGTAAGGAAACTCCATTAAAATCAGTACAAACCCAAAAAAATGAAATACAAATAAAACAATCAAAAATACTGAAGGGCGTACGTTTGCTGCTCTCAGGAGCAGACGTCTGGCTAAGGGATTACTGTTACCTAAAAAGCATAACAAACGTCTGAAGAAGAGATCCCAGACGTCTGAAGAACAAATCTTAAGAAATCAGACGTCTGAAGATCAACAATAAAAAATTCACAGATTATCAACAGACGACTGCAGCATTGGGGGTCAGACGTCTGAAGAAGGAAAAACATGAAAAAGATATCGAGGCATACGTTTGAAGAAGGATTTTACTCATACGAATTTTGCTAACACTTCAAAATTTCCAAAACCTTTAAAATTCATTCTTTTACACTAAAATACTCTCTACTTCCCAAAATAGGGTGTAATCATCAAGTATACCATACTAATACTCACCACCACTAGTGGATCATTTCAAAAACCAACCACAAAGAATTCAACCCATAAAAATACCATTTTAAATATTGAAACTATATTTTTCTATATCCAAACACTTTAAAACTTCAAGAACTTATAGAAAAGAGGGATCTTTACCTATTGGAGTGGGAAAAATTGAAGATCCAAGCTCTGGGGATGTCTACTTGAAGATCTTTAAAGTTGTGATGGCTTCACTCGAAGTCTTGATGGGTTTAGTTGCAAAAGTTGGCTTCATGAATTTTAATGAAGAAATCTTGGGTTTTGGTGGAGGAGTTTGGGTTTTGAAGTTAGGATATTTTGTGAGGATAGAGGAGATATTTGTGAGTGAGGAGAGAGAATGAGATGAGAATTATGAGAGGATGAGAGAGGGTGTGGATATGGGTGAGAGGGTATGAGCTCTCTCTCTACCATAATAATCCAAATAACACAAAAAATACCATATCATTTCCCAAATACAAAATACTTATCATTTTCAAAATATCTAATATTTTCCAATTCCAAAAATTAAATATACATACAGATATCAATCCGAAAAATCCAAATCCATGCTCGGCATTATTTCCGTAAAACTCATAATACCTATATTTAATTATAAAATAATATTTATAATTTTCAAAATGTTATAAATACCATTTAGGGGTTCTCGACGATTACGTTCAGTGTACTCATTCTCCAACGGACACCTGTATAAAATCTCGGTGTCAAACACGAATAGCTATGGTACCGGCTATTTCCCTAGTCAGGATCAAGAAACGTATACATTAGTCTACTCTGGAGTACCGATACCCTGTCTCGATACTCCCACGACTAGAAACTTTTAAGGATGTGTTTATGAACTACTAAGGCCCCACTAGTATGATCACCATCATAATCTTGATAGTCAAGCAATGATCCTAAAGGTTTTATCAACATGTATTAGCGACACGGTGGATAGCCGAGAGTTTGGATAATATCTTGAAACCAAATATGCAACTTGTAAAATGTCGGAGAAGAATAACCGATCTAAACCATCGAGCATGGCGGACTAATACCCTTTGGTCTCTTTCACGGACTGCAAGGTGGACCGAATAATCTGCAGTCTCTTTCGCTTGAAATGCTTAGAGGAAGAAGATCATGCTGTCAGAATACGTTATAAAAAATAGCTGGTTGGACTTGATATGATTTTGAGCCAAGATCAAAAAGAGGTTCCACAAAAGAATAAAAATGATCAAAAAATCAAGAAGAAGAATAAGGAGAATACAAGATAACCACAAGGAATTGAGCGAAGATCAAGAAAAGGGCCTTACCAAGAAGACAAGAAATTAAGAAAAAAGATCAAGAAAAAGTTATTTCAAGATCTAGGGATCAAGATGAAGTAAGATCAAAGGGAAAAAAGGCCAAGAAGAAGAAGGATAAAAATAAAATCACAAGAAGAAGAAGAATAGTTAATATAGAAAAAAAGAAAACACAAGTGGAACAAACGGTATCGTTCATACTGCAATAGAAGTACTAAAAGAGAAGGTAAATGAAAAGAAGGAGAGAACATTGCCCACATCGAGGTAGAAGAAGAAAAATGAAGAGATGATATCACTAACAAAATAAAAAAAAATAGAAGAACAAAATGAAACGATTGCCGACGTTATAGCTGCAGAAGAGAAAGACGAAGAAAAGGAAGATGACACAATCTATAGAGAAGTAAAGAAGAACCATCAAAAGGAGAAGTTGATCGTAATCATAAAGAAGTAGAGGCAGATGAAGAAGTAGAAAAAGGACTAAGAGATAGTGTCATCAATATAGAAGTAGAAGCATTGGAGAAAAGAGAAGAAGAAAATCGAAAAGATGGTATCACACATATAGAAGTAGATGTACTACAAGAAGAAGAAGAAGAAGAAAAAGTAGATGGTATTGCCTATACAGGAAAAGAAGTAGCGAAAGATATAAAAGACGACGATATTAGCGAATATGATATTACCTCGAAGTTTTTTTTCGTTTTCTTAAATTGGGAGAAGGTGACTTCGACAAGACAGATGGTGAAAGTGGTGAATTCGACGGTGATCTTGAGATCGATGATGAAGTTGAGAGCTTCGACGTGATCGGTGGTGGAAAAGGTGATTTCAACGGTTATCTTGAGATCAGTGATGAAGGTGAGGGTTTCGACAAAATCGGGAAGAAGGTGACTTCGAAGGAGAAAAAATATCTTGATGTTATTGAGAGGATCTAGAAATTGCCGATTGAGAGCACTTCAACGGTGGAGAGATATGGCAATCGAGGAGACGAGAAGATTAGGAAACGAAGTGGTGGAGACGATCAATCAACGATGACGGTAGCAATCAATGGTAGAGATACCATGTTAGAAACCATTTAATTTGAAAGGGGAAAATATTATTAATGATTGATCAAAATACAGTGTACAATATGCCTCTCTATATATAGAGCACAAGATGAAAGCCTAATACGTAATATACTTTATACATGTAAATCCAAATTCAAAAAGATAAATACAAAATAATATAAAAGATATACATATCTTTAACATAAATAATGAGATTGTAAATAATGGTTAGTTCCAAAATTATTCAACTTCATCTCCTCTTCATTATATAAACTTCATGAGAAGTCCGATTGAACCATTTTGCAGAGATCAAGTCCGGATGCTTCAGCTTATCATTTAGAATTAGGTGCAAATTTTCTTCAATGGATAAGTTTTCAATTGTTGAATCAAGTCATTCTATTTCATTTTTTATTGGCCGGAATTTAGACAAGTTTGTCAACATCTGAAAACCCACAACTTTATAAAGTACGAAAAACGAAAATTTAAAATGCCAAATATAATGATGTGAGTGCAAAAGGGACAATGGTAGGAAATCTTCAAATCCACAACTTTATAAAGCAAGAAAAACGAAAATCTAAAATGCCCAAATATAATGATGTGAGTGCAAAGGGGACAATGGTAGAAACCCTTCATTATTTTTTCAAAGTTTTATTGAATTTTTATGTTATTTTATAATTTTGTTTTTCTCCCCTATAAACTTCGGTGCATTTCCAAAACCTTCATGGCTTCATCAAGGGTCGACACGCATGTGTTTAGAACTTGAACCTGTTAGGAAAAATATTTTGTACTGTCATGTCAGGAAAAGGGAGCAAAAGGACATAGAATTGGAGACAATATTATAGAAGATTGCACCTATTCTTGACCTAATATTGATGGAGAAATTAATCAACATATTCTACTAATGAAGCTTCAACTAATTAGTAATCATAATTACAATAATTGTTGCTATACAATGATCATTGAAGAGCTAATTAACAATGAAAAAAGAATGATGGTGGTATATATGTTCATAAAAAGCATAGATAGACCATATTAAGATGATAAAGATGATCGCCACAATCCATCAACACCGTGGTTAAGAAATGCTTGATGAAGATTTAGATCTCATGAACTACATTAATTGGGTTAAGATTTGGGGACCATTTAAGGGTCTCTTGGGGTCACTAATGACGTTTAAGGTAATGGACTCAATGGGAATAGGTTATAATTAAGCCTAAGATTAAATTAAAGTTCATGGAAATTTAGCGGCAGTGAACGCGTGAAATAAATTGTAGAAGCTATTTTTTTTTAATTCATCTGTATTTTTTTTAATGATGTATCGAGAATTGTTTATCTCGATCCACAAGTTCTGTATCTTGAAAATATTTTGTTTTTTCAATTTATTTTATTGAGTAGGGCATCTTGCTCTGTTTTTCCCCTCAAAAAATGGTGCATTATTGATGTTAGGTTGGCAATAGAGTATTTAAAAAATTAAAATCGAAATCTTTTTTTTATAAAGTTAATATAGGAAATATCATGAATTTTTCAAATATTGCAACTTTTACATGAATGGTGTATGAATGGTATACGTGTACTACTAAGATTAGCATAACTACATCGAAAATCAAAACCAATTCTAGAATCAGAACACGGAGTTTAACAAACCACCAGCTGTCAATTGTAGCTTATCTCGGAAACCAATACAGGATCCCAGTGAATGCACATATAATATCCTTGAACATAGAGGGAACAAGCGACAACAAGACAATTGTCTAGATTTAGTCATGGTTCAATGCTCTGCCAACCAGCGCAAGACACGGCTCGACCAAATTTTGTCGATCCGCGGCCGTCTCCACATGCCGAAAAACTAAAGAAAGCATGATAAGCCAAAAAAATAAACCATGAACCTAACTTCTTGCTTCTTGAAAGAGGCAACAAATAGCGTAGACAGCAAAGGGAATGAACCACTAGGCCAACATGTTTCCAGTTATTTCTGGCTTATGTCTTGTTAGAACATGATGCTTCACATATAAAATTAAGTTAATTAAGCATGAGGACTGTAGAGAATGAGAGGAGATTGATGAAAAGCCCTTGAGCATTTAGAAGAGAGTGGTGGTGTGGCTCGAGACTTGAACTTTAATTTTACTTTTTTCCTTTGATTGATCTTGCTTGTCTTTGCATTTTAGAAAATGAACACAGGTGTGTCATGAGTTGGGTGTTTGTATGAGATAAAGAGAGAGATTTGTTTATGATTATTGTTGTTGTTTTTGGCATCGAGACATTCAATAATTTGACTGTGATATTTTAATTTTAAGTACCTAAATCTGCTCAAAGGAAATCTGCTCAAAGGAGGAAATCTTAGGTGTTCTATGTAATTTGTATTTTAGTGATCAAAGCATGTGAGCTTATGCATACTTTCCATTCCCATTTGCATAAAAAAGGGTGCCTAATTGTAGGTCATAATAATAACCGCTGGGTACATTTTCTTAAATCAACCTCAAATTTTCAGAGTTTTCTGCACAAAGTTGTTCATCATTTTTAGGATCTCTAAGGATCGAACATTTAAAATAGATAGGGGTATTTTAAAATTTGACCATAAAATTCCGGGGTTTGAGATTTCCTATAGGCGCAATAAACTATAATTAATTACACCCTATTGTAGGCCTGACAAATGAGGCGAGTTGATGGCGACTCGTCTTGTCTCGCTTCGCAAAGAAGCGAATTTTATTCGCCTCGTTGCTGCAGCAGGCTAGTCGGCGGGTCGACTCGACTCGTCGGAACGAGTCGACTCGTCTCGTCGGAGCGAGTTGGGGGAAGCGGGCCGGTTCCCAATTTTTTCGATGTTGCCTCGCACCAGTTCATCTCGCCTAACGCCTCGCCTCGCCACCGACTCGTCTCGCCTCGCCAGCAACTCGATGTCAATGTTGTTGGATATAGTGCCTTCAAGACAAATATTGTAATTGCTGTTAGGCGATTATGATAATTGAACGAGAACTTATACAGATAGAATAATCTTACTCGAGATGATACTCGAGGTGATAGTATGCTATTTGGTTTATCTTTATCATTTATATGTATAGGTTTAACTTACTATTACGTGTCGCTAATGCATAGTGATAAAGCGCGTAAAATCGTTGCTTAACTACCAGCATTATGATGGCGATCATATTGTGAGAGCTGGGTAGTCCATAAGCATATCCTTAAATGTCCCTAATCGTGAGATTATCGAGACCGAGAATCAATATTCCAGAATAGACTAGTGTATACGTTTCTAGACTCTGACGAGAGGTAGCGGCCGGTCTCACAGCCATTGGTGTGTGGCATCTAAGATTGTATACATGTGCTTACTGGAAGTGAGTACACCGGACGGACTCGCCGATAACTCCTAATTTATATTATACCTATTTTCAGATAGTAGTTCTCTAGTGACATGAGTACATGGTAGTCTTTAGACCTAAGATTTTCATTTGTCTCGTGTGAGTTTCCACAGTATTCAGATTACTACCTACCATGGTTCAAATGAGTCGCGCAAACAGGTTTTAGTTGGGTACAGTCCCAACCAAATGGAGGCAGTGAACGATTGGAAGGGATTCGTCTCTCCCGGTATTGGAAGTTGATGTCGCGCTGTGTTCGGTTGTCCATCACCATAAGTCTTTGGGCAGGGTGGATGAGATTTACTGATAGGAGATCAGCAAGTTCTCGGTTAGTAATAGGCTTTGTTGGATATATGTATGCCCTAGAGGCCATTATCTGATAGTGGATGTGTGTGTGTGTGTGTGTAATTTGGTGATTTTCTTGCTCGATATGATAGTATGCTATCTGGTTACTCTTTATCTGGACATGTTCACTTGATCATGCTTTTATTCATTTGGTACATGTTGATAAAGCCCTGAGGATATTTGCTTGACTACTGTGATTATGATACAGAGCATACTAGTGGGACGTGTGTAGTTTATAAGCATATCCTGAAATGTCCCTATTCGTGGGTGTATCGAGACGGGGCATCGATATTCTAGAGTAGACTAGCGTATACGATTTTTGACCCATGTGATGGGCGATGGATGATCCCATATCCATTGGAGTTTGACACCAAGATTGTATACGGGTGCTCAATAGGGACTGGGTACACTGGACGGACTCGCCGAGAACTCCTATGTGGTATTATATCTATCGTTGGATAACAGTTCTCAGGTGACACTAGTACAGATTAGTCTGTAGACCCGAGATCGTCATAGAGTCTTGTGTGTTCTCCCACTGTGCTTTGATTTCCACCTTACCACGGCTCTACTGAGTCGTGCAAACATGTGGCTTTTGGGTACAGTCCCGAGACACATGGAGGCAATGAGCGATAAGAAGGGTTTCGTCTCTCCCGGTATTGGGGGTTGATTTTGCGTTGTGCTCGATTGGCTATATCAGCAAGTCCCTGGCCAGGGCTGATGAGATTTATTGATAAGTGTTATCAGTAGTTTCTCGATCTGTTATAGGCCATACATCGGCATGACTTATTGAGTTATTGGGGTAGACGATACCATCCCTAGACTCGATATGCAGCATATCTAACGTAGAGACCGTATTGTATGGTAAGCTTTGCCGGTTGGCTCGACAGGAGTTTTGACAGGTTCGCTCGTTTTTCTTCTGCTCGCTCAATACCCGGGTGGCCGTTACGTTTAGCTGACCGCTTACGGCTTGTGGGTGTTTGATGTGATCATCACCTATTGCCGGCATATTGACGAGTCTTATAGTCCCACAAAGGGGTTACCTAGCTCAGGCGAAACGATGTGGGGGTGCATATGGTGATATGCGTGGGTGCTTGATTGAATGCGTGTATATGATACCGCATTTTTATCTGGCAGTTTCTATTGGTCGGGTCGTATGAGATATGACCGGTTTATTAAGTCAATTGTTGATTTAATATTAATGACCATTAGCCTTTTTACTTAAAGCCTATTTCTTTATGATGCATGCATGAGTGTATGTATATATTGATATGGATGCACACATAGAAGCATACATGTGTCATGGTTGATGATACATTGGTAGTGGCAATACAAGACTCACATGGTTACATATATTTATATATTTTGTTTATTTGAGAAAAGCAAAATGGGAACAAAATCATGGTTGACTAGTCAACTCTTTTCTCTTGTGTAGACCAAAGTCAATACCATGGTTTTGTTGCCTATGGTTCTGTAGCCCATGGTTTTTGCTTAACCTCAAGTCACAAAATATCTAGATATTTTGTAACCATAGTTTAGCATGAGGATTGTTATTCTCATTTTGGATTATATCTCATTTCTTTTTTACTTGAGTCAAGTTAAGCTCCGATTTCCTTCTTCCTCTCTCTCCTCAAAGCTCTCTAGGTTTTGAAAAGAAAGAGAAAGAATTAAAAAGAAAAGGCTTTTGATTGAGATTAAAACCCACATCACCATTCTACTTTAGTCTAGCCCACTAGTGTAGAGTATTTGCTTCATCTTCATCCTTGATAAAGTGGAACTTGGAGCTTGAGCAAAGGAACTCCGGATGGATCGTCGTGGACAACGAAGGATTCTAGCGGACCGGTTCAAACTCTTATTGATCCAAGGAGTCACAAAGGGGAGATCTATAAAGGTTGTATTTCTCATCTCTTAGTGTTAGACTCTCTTTTAGTATGTCATACTATGTCTTTGCTACCCTAATTTCTAGTTTGATCCTTGGTAGGTTTAGTTAGCACCCCAAAAATTTTAATTGTAGCATGCTTGATGCAACCCAAACTATGATGAGGTGCTAGGAAAACCCTACAATGGTATCAGAGTCAGCTAGATCATTAGGTGTAGTCTAGACGAAGTTAAAAGTTCGAAACGAACTCTGAATAACCATTGTTACCCGCTCTCTGGAAATTTTCAAAAAGTTTGGATTTTTTCGTGTTAAAAATTCTTAGAAAATCATGCAGGTTATTTTATGGACCTACCTAAAGAACGAGTCCATAACTCGCTTTAGTGATCACGGAACCGCGGCCAAAACATTGTTTTGGCGGCGGTTCTGCGGCGCCACTATGGAGGCAAGGGACGACCCTTTAGCTGCTGGTCCATAGATACTGGGGTATGTCTCTGAGTATTTTTAACACTGTTCAAGTGTTGAACTCTCTGGGAATTTTGGGAATTCGATGATTCGATCGAATTATTTAACGCCATCTAGTTTTCTGTGATTATGTTACAATATTTAGAATCCACAATAATCAGATTTGTGAAAACTGATTAATATTTTATAGATCTAGCAATTTAGTCTCAATTCATCGGTTGCCACGAAATTTTGATATGGATCAAAAGTCCGTCGCAATCACATTACGTGCGCGGATACTCGCCCGATAACATTAATAGATTGCCACACCTCATAGCCCCGACCAAGTGACTGTATGAGAACCCCGTTGCCAAAAGCATCCGTCCGGGTGCTTGCGGCCGCGGTCTTCCTCCCAAGTACACTTCGTCGGCGGTATCGGGGGTATGGCCGTCTACTAAAGTTTCCGATGAGGATTCGACTAGGATGTCGGGAATCTTGTTGAATTGCCTGACTTGATATTGAAAAGTTTTTTCGATATCGAGACTAAAATGTGGGGATAATTGTTAGGCATATGATGTCTATGGTTGTTGCGAATTCCAATTATTACAGCTTTTTCACTCTCTTTTTTTGCGATTGTAAGTGTAGTATGTGGTGTATCGCCAGTTTCGTTGCTATATGTCAACGGCAATTGGGATACGCATACTTGCTTACGTTGATGACATGTGATGTTATGTGTTGCTGTGAGATGATGTATAGGATCGTCGTGATTGAATGGCCGGGGGTTTTATGTGAGATGAGAGTTTTCTTTTTCATTCATGTAAAATTCATTGTATATAATATTCTTTTATTAGGGCACATTCGGATTGAGAATGATGTTACCTTTGATGTATATTATTTACTTTTCTGCATTAGGATAGACCCAAGGTAAGGAGCACAAGTGACCGGGTTCTAGAGTTCAGTGGGAGGCTATCTCGAGGAGTCGAGACCGGGTCTCCTAACTCTAGAATTGGTAGGGTCACTTGCCGCTCTCGTAGGGGTCTAGGGTATGGGATTGGCTATTCATCACGACCGTGGAATCCGTATTTTCTATCGTTGGCTAAATACAAAATACGGAACTCTTAGTATATCCTATATTTTCATATATGTGTTTCTGTTGTTAATATTCTGTGATGAGATCACTTTATATGATGAGATGAATGGTATTATTATATATATGATATATAATAAGCGTTGCTTATGTTTTACATCCGCGCTAGTCCTGCTCCGTTATACCGTTAGTTAAGTAACTTAACGGTGTATAACGGGACACTGTGGCGAATGCGAAAGGCATAAGCGTACGTTCTATTTTCGTTTCTGTTCTGTGATAGGTTAAGGACTTAAATGATGGGACTACATTAATGTGATCAATGTAAAGCAAAATAAACCTAAAAGGATGTTGTAGAATCGAATTTGAAACCCACTCGGCTTTTTACGAAAAAGCCACATTTCAAAATTGCGGAGCTTAAGCCACTCCTTTTGAAAACCATTTGATTCTACGACGATATCAAGTTCAAAACGTTAAAGGTTTTCTTAAAAACCATCCGCAACCCTCCGTCATTTTAGGAAGTAGAGTACTTAGTATTCGTGCTACGTTTGTTGACTATAGTTAAGGCGTAGTGTACGGTAGCTAAGTGATGTCTTCCTACACAACATATGATGCGATTACTTGTGACAATTATATGACTTTGTTGACCATAGTTAAGGGTCATATAACTGGGTCTAATTAATCGAGAAATGACGGGTAGAACTTGACTAGTGCTTATGATTTGTTGACCCTAGTTAAGGTCATGAGTACTAGGAGTAAAAATCATATCGAGAGTTTCAAGAGTTGAAATTTGCAATGAGATTGCATACCTTCCATATGATGGTTGGCTTCCGATCCCACTGTGAGAAAGAGTTGCACCTAGGAGAGTTTTGCACTTGACAATTAGCTGACCTATTAGGTGTCTAGAAAAGTGTCTACGGGGCTACGCCTCTGGGAAAACAAGGTTTATTTTAATTAGGTCCGTACGAAAGCACGGGGAACCTCCCTCAAAATACCGACACTGGCATGGCTGAACGGTTAGCGAAGTTGTAGAATGTAATAAATCTTAGCTAGTTTTCTTTTTAAGGTTTGAAGGAAAATTTGATAAAAACAGTGGGAGACATCGATTAGATAAGATAATAACCAATCTGATCTTTGCAAGAGCTTTCGCTGAGTGTATTCTTTTCTCTCTTTTAATGGCAGATACCAATGACAGGACTTAAACTTCTACTAGAGAAAATTAAACTGAATGGGACTAATTATAAAGACTAGACGAAGAACATTAACATTGCCCTAACTTATGATATGGTATCATATGTTCTCACAGCCCCAGCCCCACCCATCCCGGGCCCTAAATCTTCAGTTGGGGATAGGGAAATCCGCAAGATATGGGATACTGACTGTGCCACGGCCAAATGCCTCGTGCTTGCATCGATGGATAACACATATCAAAAGCAGCATGAGCAGATGGATGTTCAATCCGTCTTTCTCTATACAAAAGAGTTGTATGGAGAGCAATCTCGGACCCTGAGATATGAAGCATCTCGAAAGCTGTTTCAGATGCGAATGGCTCCTGGAACACCAGTAGATGACCACGTCTTGAAGATGATAGCTCTTATTGAAGAGCTTGAGGACCTCGGATGGACAATGGAGAACGAACAATATATAGATATTGTTTTACAGTCTCTCTCCCCCTGCCTTTGCTCAATTTGTAGTAAATTTCAACATGCACAACATGGAGAAGTCATTGCCTGAATTTTTTAATATGTTGAGAAGTGCATAGAGCACACTCAAAGCAGTGAAGACTCCCCCTTTGATTGCTGGGCCATCTTCCTCCTCTCGCCCAAAGGCCAAGGCCAAGGGAAAGATGAAGAAGAAACCCACTAAACCTAGAGGTGGAGTTAAAAAGGCTAAGGGGAAATACAAGTCCACGGCTGGGGAATCAGGAAAAGGGGAATGTTATTACTACCACAAAGCAGGACACTGGAAGCGCAACTGTGCTGAGTACCTGGATCTCAAGAAGAAGAAGCATGGTGATGCTTCCGCTTCAGGTGTGTTTGTGACAGAAAATTATTTTTCTATAAACTCTGCTTCCTGGGTATTAGATACCGGTTCAGGTTCTCACATATGCAATTCCATGCAGGGTCTGAGAAATAGCTGAGTTTTGAAGATAGGTGACCATACTCTCAGGGTTGGAAATGGTTCCAATGTACATGCGGTTTCAGTAGGAGAGTATCACCTAGGGTTGCCATCAGGATGTATATTGGTTTTGAACCCATGTTATTATGTACCTAGTATGCTTTGTAATATAATATCTGTTTCGTTGTTGGACAATGAAGGATATAATTTTGTATTGCAGAATAATGTTATGAATATTAACCTGAATTAAATATTGGTTGGGTATGATACACTTAATAACGGGATATACGACCTAAATCAGCACACAGTTTTCAGCATACAAAACGCTAGTAAAAGAAAATTTTCAGAAATAAATGAAGTTTTTCTTTGGCACTGTAGACTTGGTCATATTAACGAAACAAGACTAAACAAGCTATATAAAGATGGATATTTAAATCCTTTTGAATATAAATCTTATGCGACTTATCAGTCTTGTATCAAGGGTAAAATGACCAAAACTCCGTTTACAGGACACGGAGAAAGAGCTACTGAGCTCTTAGGCCTCATACATAGTGATGTATGTGGGCCAATGTCTACACAAGCTAGAGGCGGTTTTTCTTACTTCATAACTTTTATTGATGATTTCTAAAGATTCGGTCATTTGTATTTAATAAAGCATAAGTCTGAAGCTTTCGAGAAATTCACTGAGTACAAACTTAAAGTAGAAAAACAAACCGGATTGAGCATCAAGATATTTCGATCGGATCGAGGTGGAGAGTACCTCAGTATAGAGTTTTCAGACTTTCTAAAAGAGAATGGGATTCTCTCTCAGCTCACTCCTCCCTACACACCACATCACAACGGTGTGTTAGAACGTTGGAATCGGACCCTATTAGTTATGGTACGTTCCATGATGAGTGATACTGAGTTACCTGTCTCATTTTGGGTGCATGGATTGGAGACTGCAACATTTCTATTGAACAGGGTTCCAACCAAAACCGTGTCTACCACACCATATAAGATATGGCATGGGAAGAGACCATCTCTTAAACGAGTTAAGATTTGGGATTGCCCGGCCTATGTCAAAAAGAAGAATCCGGAAAAACTCGAGACACGGTCAGTCATGTGTAACTTTGTGGGATATCCAGAGAATTCTTATGGATATCTTTTCTACCATAAGGAGGAACAAAAGGTGTTTGTTTCTCAGTATGCCACATTTTTAGAAAAAGATTTTTTTTACAAATGATACAGATGGTAATGTGGTAGACCTAGAAGTGGTTCTAGAGACACAAGTTACAAATGACGACTTGGTTGAGCCTGATGTTGCAACAGAGACTAATGAACCTAAGCCACTCTGTAGATTTAGTAGGACTTCTCGCCCACCGGAGAGGTACTACGGTTTCCTCATTGATGGCGATAGAGAAGATTGCATCATGAAGGATGATGATCCTCCTAGTTTTCAGCAAGCTATCACGAGTGGTGACTCAGTGAAGTGGCCGGATGCCATGAGATCCGAAATGGAGTCTATGTACACCAACAAGGTATGAACTTTGGACGTTGTACCCCCTGGGGTAAAACCCGTAGGGTGCAAATGGATCTTTAAAAGAAAGATTGGTGTAGATGGACAGGTGGTGACCTATAAGGCAAGACTTGTGGCGAAAGGATTTCGTCAAAGACCGGGTCTGGACTATGACAAAACTTTTTCTCCCGTAGCCATGCTTAAATCCATTAGGATCCTACTAGCTAGTGCTGCTCACTACGACTATGAAATCTGGCAGATGGACGCTAAAACTGCTTTTCTAAATGGTGATTTAGAAGAATGCGTTTATATGGATCAGCCAGAGGGCTTCGTTGATAGTGGGAGCAGCGGGAAAGAATGTAGATTGCTTAAATCTATTTATGGATTAAAGAAGGTATCACGGAGTTGGAACATCTATTTTGATGATGTTATCAAAGAGTTTGATTTCATCAAAAATCCAGATGAACCTTGTATTTATAAGAAGACTGCAGGGAGAACTATTGCATTCCTCGTATTGTACGTGGATGACATTCTTCTGATAGGAAATGATGTTCCTATGCTACAGTCGGTCAAATCATTCTTATCACAAAGGTTCTCCATGAAGGACCTGGGTGATGCCACGTACATATTGGGCATTCAGATCCATAGGGATAGATCCAAAAGGTTATTGGGATTGTCCCAAACCAGGTACATCAACATCATCCTAAAGAGGTTTAGTATGGAAGACTCTAAGAGGGGTGTCTTATCCGCTTTCCATGGAGTCACTCTCTCCAAAGACTTTTTCCCAAAGACTGATGAAGAGAGAGCTCGCATGAGCATTATTCCCTATGCTTCAGCCGTAGGATCTATAATGTATGCGATGTTGTGTACACGCCCTGATATAGCTTATGCACTAGGTATAGTAAGCAGGTATTAGTCCAACCTAGGGGAGATTCACTGGACAACTGTGAAGAACATTCTTAAGTACTTACGATGGACTAAAGAATTGTTCTTGGTGTATGGTAATGGAGATCTCCAAATGGAGGCCTTTATCGATTCGAGCTTCCAGAGTGATAAGGACGACAACAAATCTATCTCTGGGTTTGTATTTACCCTCAATGGAGGGGCGGTGTGTTGGAAGAGTTCCAAACAGGATACCATTGTGGACTCTACGATGGAAGCTGAGTACATTGCTGCAAATGATGCCGCCAAGGAAGCAGTCTGGATGAGGAAGTTCGTCTTGGAGTTAGGAGTAGTTCCAACCATTATTGATCCAATACCATTGTATTGTGACAATAATGAGGCTATGGCGTTAGCCAAGGAGCCCAGGTCCTATCAGCGATCCAGATACATCCTGAGGCAATTTCATCTGATCCGGGAGATAGTAGATCGCCGCGAGATTGAGATTCGGAGAGTAGATACAAAGAATAACATTAGGGATCCACTCACCAAGGTCCTCCCTAAGCCACAGCATGAGGGACTTTTTGAGATGTTGGGTATGAGATACGCCAATAATTGACCTTAGTGCAAATGGGAGATTGTTGGATATATATAAGCCCTAGAGGCCATTATTTGATAGTGGATGTATTTTTACATGTATGTATATATATATATATATATATATATATATATATATATATATATATATATATTCAGGGGACTTTCTTGCTCGACATGATAGTATGCTATCTGGTTACTCTTTATCTGGACATGTTCACTTGATCATGCTTTTATTCATTTGGTACATGTTGATAAAGCCCTGAGGATATTTTCTTGACTACTATGATTATGATGCAGATCATACTAGTGGGACGTGTGTAGTTTATAAGCATATCCTGAAATGTCCCTAGTCGTAGGTGTATCGAGATGGGGCATCGATATTCCAGAGTAGACTAGCATATACGATTCTAGACCCATGTGATGGGCGATGGATGATCCTATATCCATTGGTGTTTGACACCAAGATTGTATACGGGTGCTCAGTGGGGACTGGGTACACTGGACGGACTCGCCGAGAACTCTTATATGGTATTATATCTATCATCGGATAGCAGTTCTCAGGTGATACTGGTACAGGTTAGTCTGTAGACCCGAGATCGGCATAGAGTTTTGTGTGTTCTCCCACTGTGCTTTGATTTCCACCCTACCATGACTCTACTGAGTCGTGCAAACAGGTGGCTTTTGGGTACAGTCCCGAGACACATGGAGGCAATGAGAGATAGGAGGGGTTTCGTCTCTCCCGGTATTGGGGGTTGATGTTTCGATGTGCTCGATTGGCTATATCAGCAAGTCCCTGGTCAGGGCTGATGAGATTTATTGATAAGTGTTATCAGTAGTTTCTCGATCTGTTATAGGCCATACATCGACATGACTTATTGAGTTATTAGGGTTGACGATGCCATCCCTAGACTCGATATGCAGCATATCTGACGAAGAGACCGGGATGTACGGTAAGTGTTGCTGGTTGGCTCGACAGGAGTTTTGACAGATTCTCTTCATTTTCTTCTGCTCGCTCAATACCCGGGTGGCCGTTATATTTAGCTGACCGCTTGCGGCTTATGGGTGTTTGATGTGATCATCACCTACTGCCGGCGTATTGACGAGTCTTAGAGTCCTACAAAGGGGTTACCTAGCTCAGGCGAAACGATGTGGGGTGCATATGGTGATATGCACGGGTGCTTGATTGAATGCGTGTATATGACACCGCATTATAATCTGGCAGTTTCTATTGGTCGGGTCGTATGAGATATGACCGGTTTATTAAATCAATTGTTGATTTAATATTAATGACCATTAGCCTTTTTACTTAAAGCCTATTTCTTTATGATGCATGCATGAGTGTATGTATATGTTGATATGGATGCACACATGCAAGCATACATGTGTCATGGTTGATGATACATTGGTGGTGGCAATACAAGACTCACATGGTTACATATATTTATATATTTTGTTTATTTGAGAAAAGCAAAATGGGAACAAAATCATGGTTGACTAGTCAACTCTTTTCTCTTGTGTTGACCAAAGTGAATACCATGGTTTTTTTGCCCATGGTTTTATAGCCCATGGTTTTTGCTTAATCTCAAGTCACAAAATATCTAGATATTTTGTAACCATAGTTTAGCATGAGGATTATTATTCTCATATTGGATTATGTCTCATATCTTTTTGACTTGAGTCAAGTTAAGCTCACATCTCCTTCTCTCTCTCTCTCCTCAAAGCTCTCTAGGTTTTGAAAAGAAAGAGAAAGAATTAAAAAGAAAAGGCTTTTGAGTGGGATTAAAACCCACATCACCGTTCTTCTTTAGTTTAGCCCACTAGTGTGGAGTGTTTTCTTCATCTTCGTCCTTGATAAAGTAGAGCTTGGAGCTTGAGCAAAGGAATTCCGGGTGGATCATCGTGGAAAACGAAGGATTCAAGCGGACCGGTTCAAACTCTTATTGATCCAAGGATTCACAAAGGGGAGATCTACAAATGTTGGATTTCTCATCTCTTAGTGTTAGACTCTCTTTTAGTATGTGATACTATGTCTTTGCTATCCTAATTTCTAGTTTGATAGCACCCCAAAAATTTTAATTGTAGCATGCTTGATGCAACCTAAACTATGATCAGGTGCTAGGAAAACTCTACAGGCTTGACACCAGCACGACTTATCGGTTTATTAGCTGTTTGATGTTTTCCACCCCCTAGACCAGGTATGCGACACTCTAAGACGAAGAGACCGGACTGTATAGAGATTGTCAGTTATAGGGTTAGTAGGGTATGGACGAACTTGATTGTCGACCTCCCTTTCAATATATACCTGGATAGCCATTACGTACAGCTGGTATCGCTGACGTGCTTGTGCTTATGAATTTTATCTACTAACTCACTGCCAGCGTATTGTGGAGTCTTTAGTGTCCCATACGGAGGGTTTTCCAGGTTCATGCGATATGATGTAGAGGTCGTATGTTGATACGTGCAGGGGTCCGATTAAATAAGTGTACTGGCTACACGGACTTTACTCGGACATTTGATAATACTAGCCAGCTGATTGTTAGAGATTTAGCATGCTTATGCGCTTTCGAAAGATGAATCGAAAATATTTATAACCGCAATCAAGAACGGCGTCGCTTGGTAGCTAGCCGGTGAGTACGGGTCGGTCCACAGGGATTTTATGTATTCTCTAATCGTTCTAACGAGTTAATTCCAAACGGTGTGAATGGATTTATTAAATCTAAAAACTAAAGTTTATCTAAATCTTGCTAGGGTTAGGTTTAGGTTAAGTTTGGAAAGTCAATATTCCTCACCGCTTTCTATGCCCATATTAAGATCTATTAGGTGTTATGGTAATTATTAATAAAGTGGATAAGTACCATCGGGAAGAAACGGTGTTTCTTCCTCTAGGTTCTTGTCCTTCCTTTCTTTATCTTTACCCTAACCTCCATGGAAGACACGCTCAACCGGTCCTTTATACTACGGTATCACAGCTACTTCGTGGGATAGGATGCTGTAGGGAGCGGTGTGTGCATGTATGCATGGAGTCCTATAAAAACGTGTGATGGGCAAGAAAGGGGTCAGGGATCTTCATCTCTCAAGCCTTCCCCAAATCTAACCCTAACAAGCGAGGAGACTACTCACTCATTAGGGAATTGGAAAACATTTCTAAATTAATTAACTAGGGCATAGAATTAAATCTAAACTAGGGCAAGAGTAGAAAATTATACTAGGGCAGATAATAAAATTAACCAGGGCAAGAATTGAAAACTTACTCTAATTTGATGCTTTCTTCATTTATTGCAGAAATTTACAGATCTGAATTTTAGATATAAAATGAGGCACAAGAAGAAGCATGACCTAATAAAAGATTTAAGGTTCCTATTTATAGAGGATAGAAACCCTAGGGTTACAATCGACTCGCACATCTGCTATTACAAAAATACCCCCTAAGAAAAAGACCTAGTCAATGCTCGCAGCCGCCACGGAATTTTTCTATCAATACGGGCTCTTCATAGCCACGGTTCCGCGGCCAAAGCCCACGTTTTGCCACGGTTCCACGGCCGTATATGGGCCTTGTGGGCTTATTTTCTTTGGGTTGATTCCTGTTGCATTTTTCTTGGTTTTTCTTCAGTTGTTTTCTCAGATTGGCTTGTGGTTCTCTTCCAGATCTCCACAGTGAATAAAGTCGTGGACTTTTACCGCTTGCTTTGTGTCGAAATCTTGAACCTTGCGCCGCCTTGTACTTTGTGAACTGATCTTCGTGTAGGCTTGATCAAGTTTCTTCTATTTATCGGACATAGTCTCACTTTTGCATCGTCTTTTGTCTTTTTCATTGTTTTTATTCCAAGAACCTGTAACCTGTAACTAAGTAGCTGACATGGGTCAAAATCACCTGTTTATTTATAAACTGAATAAGAATGGGAAATAAAATAATGCAAAATTATGGTATGAACAAATACCCCCAAACTTATCTGTTGCTCGTCCTCGAGCAAACCTAGTTTTTATTCTCAACAAAATCCTAACCTCACTTTCGCAGGGAAACGCGATTGCACTGAGCTCATGCAAGAAGCCGTTAAACCTCTAGGTGTCCCTAGTAGGAGGAGTGTTGTCTCCTGAGGGTTTTCAGTGGATACTACCCACAAAATCCAATCAATTAGGACCATTGACTTTTTTTTCTCCAATTAGGTTTTCTAGCAAGGAAGTCTATTATCTTCGTCTTAGAAATTATCCACCCGTATTTTTGACGCTTCCTTATTGTTTAACTTAAGATTATATATGTTCTGTAGACTTACTTAACTTTCGGCATCTTTTAAGTTTTCCTTCTAGGGTTCTATCTCAACTTAGGAATTTTTATCATCTCTATTAAAGATATAAGTTCTATTCTTCATTCATATCTCTTATCTAAACCCCAATCATATACCCCTACGTGTGTGTATATATCACCCATACACTTGGAAATTCAAATTAAGCTATCATACTCTTGTCCGTTGTCCAAAGCACTTCTTAATTTGTGAATTTTTAGATGAAATTTGCTCACACATCCTTCATGCGACCGTTAATACTTCTTGAGGTACCAACAACCGATTACAAGATGTGTTTGCAGATTAAAGAGTAATTCCTAGTCTTGTAATCCCTAAGGCTTTTAGCAGTGACTCCCAAATCAGTTGGTCTAAGGCACTAGGTGATGATGCACCCTTGCTAAATATTTTTTCTATTAATGCAGCCTTAAGTAATTACAAAATCCAGTGTTCATTTTTTTATCTCTTTATTCACACTTGTATTATTTTTATTTTATTTTATTCATACTAAGGACTTTAGACAAGAGCATTTCAAGGTCTCTTCTACTATTCCATGTTTCAAGGTTCGTGTTTGTGCAATTTGTAGGGTATATATTTTCAGAATTTAAACTTAAGCATAGGAATTATTTTTCAAACTTATATTTTAATAAAGATATCAATACTTTTCCCTTGTTTTAACTTAGCCCAAGAAGTCAACTTTAAATTTGCCTATTTCTAAATAAACTACAAACACATATACTTTCTACCGTTAAATTTTAAGAAAGGTTATTTTTAGGGTTTTTAATTTACTAAGTCTAAGATCTAGTTGTTCCTAACTAGTTAACCTATTTGTCAAACTCAAGTCAATTATGGTCAAAATTGAATACTTTAATTTTTATAATTTTTAATTTTTTTAAAAATAAGTATGCAAATGCAAAAATATACATATGAATGCGAAGGAAGAAGGCTTACCGAGCATACCCCCAAACTTAAACTTGACAGTGTCCTCACTGTCAGGCTACACCAAGAGGGTCAAAATGTCGGCACTCCCCTGTTTATTTATTTATAATTTTTTTTAAATTTTTTTATTGTTAAAAGAAAAGAAAACAAAAAAAAAAACAAAATATATATACAAAAAGCTCTCCCCCGAACTTAAGTGAAACAGTGTTTCCACTGTTTTAAGCGTGAAATTTAGAGTTAGGGAGTAGAAAAATCAAACTATATAAGGCCTTACACAGGCCAAAAGTTAGCACCAACCATTCAAAAATTCTATCGTGATAATGGTAGGGTTGGTGGAAGAATGGAGTGTAGAGAAAGGCGTTGAGAAACAAACGAGACCGTATGGGAAGAAGGGTGGAATATGGTCTCGGTGGAGGAGAAGAATGGCGGAAAAGAGAAAGAAGTGTAGTACGAACTTGAGGGTGTAAATCGAGTGAATAAATTAGCGCAATTTGTGATGACCGATGAGTTAAAAGTGATTGTGCTAATCTATCAACCCGTCGAGAAATGGGGTTAAATCCATCAAGATTCGCAAGAAAACATGGGTATGTTGAACTTGGTAAACCATCCATTGAAAATAGAAACGTGACGGATTCTTGCGTGGTCGAAACGATAGGAAGGACGAAAGGGAGTGATTTAGGGATAGTCTTATTCTCACCTAAGTAAGCTGTCTCGAACTTGAAGGATTCCATCAATGGTTCGAAATGACTGTAAGCAACCGAGTCTGATGGTTCAACTAACTCATCTGAAAACTCAAAGGACTCAAACTTGGGCGGTGAGTCTTTAAAATCTTTCAAAAAAGTGAAACACTCGTAATCGTTATCGGCTGTGAGAACTGTGTCAGATTCAAAGAGGTACGCACTAGTGGCATCCAAACTGCTGTGATCGAATAGAAATTTTTCAAGCTCACAGTCCTCCTGCGTGATCTTTTGCGTGGTCGGAACGATTGGAAGGATGAGGGGGGGGGGGTTGATTTAGGAAGTATAACAGTTAAAGGTTCAGGAAAATGAATTGGAAAATCCGACTCGTCAAACAAAAATGTTTCATTCTCAATACTATCCTCAATACTCTCCTCAATACTATCCTCATAATTCTCCTCAAAAGTTATCCCATCCATGCAATTATCATCAAAATCAAGACACATATGAAGTTCGGAAGAAACATTTAATGACTCGGGATGATGAATTAGAGATAAAATTTCAGTTAAATTTATGGGTTCATCATCCAAAATATTCCCGGCGTCAATATTCTCAATCAAGTGAAAATCAATATTCTCAGACACCTCATCAAAAGCATGGATATTTATCAATTCAGGTTCTAGAGTGGAGGTGTAGATATCAAAAAGATTGGTGATGGTTTCACTCGGAAGGGACCCTTCACAATCAGGTAAATCAAACACTACAAAGTCGCACAACTCATTAGACGTTTTATCTTCAACTGGTGAATCATTTGGTACACTTGATGGATATTCAAAACCGGAGTTGTGGGATTCAATTGGTGATGGGTAGGTTTGATTTGGAAAGGTGTAGAACTTACTCTCACCACTCAAATTCTCACTCTGTCCAACCGCCACATTATACATTGGAATTTTTGGAGCTAGTTGGAAACTAGCTACCGGGTCACTAGGTTGCATAAGGGCGGCCACGGACGCATCCACATTCCTCATCATTTGATTTGTCGCTACCATATATGCTTCTAACGACTGTTCCAAACTAGACATGGGTTGTGAAGGGGTTTCAGTAAAAGATTCAAAGTTTTAGAAACTCCCAAATGGCTGTGTAGAAACAATGTCTAGGGAAGGTGCGAAAGTTGGGTAGGACTGGTAGGAATTGAATGGTCGGACAGGAGTATAATCAACATTTGGATAAAAAGGTGAATGGACTTGTTGATCCAAAGAACTGGAAGTGTTGAAAGGAGTGAAAGATCGGTTACGAGATTGTTCAATGTGTTCAGCGATAGACATGGGTTTCGGAGTTACAACAGGATTCGAAAAAGGGGTATCAACATAAGAAGGTGGCGAAGATTGAAATGGTTGATACAGAGTGGATTGTGGAGTCGAACTGTTTCTCCTAGACGCTTCTATTCTATCTTTCAACGAAGTTTTGGGCATGGAGGGGTTGTCCGTAATTCGACCAAAACACTTCGCGTAAGAAGCAAAGTTTGGTTCAGGATACCAAAGTTCGGCAAGTGTTTTATGAGGTGGGGTACCCATGATGTAGGAAAGAGAAGAAAAAGAATCTGGGTGGAAGTGAGGTGCACGGATTTCTTAGCGACAAGTTGCAAGTTTTTTTTCCTTTTTTCCTTTTTGTGTTTTTTATGGAGCTTTCTGCAAAAAAAGATTTTCGATAAAAGGCTTTGACACAAATGCAATCAACCACAAATGCATAATCAGGCCTAGATCTAGGGTCACCTAGGTCAGCTAGACAGCTCCTAACTGTTCCAAAGGGCTAGAAATAGGACCTCAAATCGCCTCTTCACCGCCAATTGCGACCATGTAAGTGCCAGGTGAGTGGGGGGCTCTCCACTACAAGTAGTGGCCCTAATTAAGTAACCACTCGCCTTAGACACACTTGCCTAGACACCACAAAGTCAGGTTAGGATCAACGGCCGATGCCTACAACTAGTCCTCTGTCCTATTGAGTGCGAAGTCCTTAGGGCTGAGTCTAGTATTTTTTTAATTAAAAATGGTCAATGCAATATGCCTTATGTGATTTCTGGGGTCTTGGGAAGGGTGATGAAATCCCCACCCAATCTGTATTGGTTTCAAGCCCCTTAAAGTCCGATTAAAAATATGCAAAACAGTAAACAACCACTTGCAATCAAATTTTTTTTAAGCGCGGCGCAAAGAATCCTGGACAAGATCAATTATTGGAAGGGTGAGAGATTTTTTAGCGCAAAGAATCCTGCAGGAAAATTTTTCAGAGGAGATATTAGGGTTTCAGAGAAGAAGAGGAAACTTACAGTGGTTTTTTTTTGTTGCAGATGGTGACGTCACCTTCTTGCCACGGTTCCGCCGGCAATACTGCTTCCCGCCGCGGTTCCGCGGCCCCTTTTTTTTGACGTCACTTCTTGTCGCGGTTCCGCCGCCGAAACACACCTTTGACCGCGGTTCCGCGGTTGACTTATTGACTCGGTCCTCCAAATTTTTTCTGTTGTTCTGTTATGGAAATCCTCTGTTGTTTAGATCTTCAGTTTTCTGTTTCGCTTTCTGGATTTTTCAGATCCGAACTCGATTGTAGATCTTGCAAAATTCAAACAAAAATACTCTTCACAAAATAACAAGATGATAAATTTTTATATTTTTTTTTCCAATTTTTATGATTTTTCAAATTTTTTTTATTAACCCGAAATTACAAAAAGGAAATAACACGCCATCCCCGGCAACGACGCCATTTGATTGTTTGAGATTTAGCATGCTTATGCGCTTTCGAAAGATGAATCAAAAATATTTATAACCGCAATCAAGAACGACGTCGCTTGGTAGCTAGCCGGTGAGTACGGGTCAGTCCACAGGGATTTTATGTATTCTCTAATCGTTCTAACGAGTTAATTCCAAACGGTGTGAATGGATTGATTAAATCTAAAAACTAAAGTTTATCTAAATCTTGCTAGGGTTAGGTTTAGGTTAAGTTAGGAAAGTCAATATTCCTCACCGCTTTCTATGCCCATATTAAGATCTATTAGGTGTTATGGTAATTATTAATAAAGTGGATTAGTACCATCGGAAAGAAACGGTGTTTCTTCCTCTAGGTTCTTGTCCTTCCTTTCTTAATCCTTACCCTAATCTCCATGGAAGACATGCTCAACCGGTCCTTTATACTACGGTATTACAGCTACCTCATGGGATAGGGTGCCATAGGGAGCGGTGTGTGCATGTATGCATGGAGTCCTATAAAAACGTGTGATGGGCAAGAAAGGGGTGAGAGATCTTCATCTCTTAAGCCTTTCCCAAATCTAACCTTAACAAGTGAGGGGACTACCCACTCATTAGGGAATTGAAAAACATTTCTAAATTAATTAACTAGGGCAGAGTATTAAATCTAAACTAGGGAAAGAATAGAAAATTATACTAGGGCAGATAATAAAATTAACTAGGGCAAGAATTCAAAACTTACTCTAATTTGATGCTCTCTTCATTCATTGCAAAAATTTACAGATCTGAATTTTAAATATAAAATGAGGCACAAGAAGAGGCATGACCTAATACAAGATTTAGGGTTCCTATTTATAGAGAATAGAAACCCTAGGGTTATAATCGACTCGCACATCTGCTATTACAAAAATACCCCCTAAGAAAAAGACCTAGTCAACGCTCGCAGCCGTCTCGGAATTTTTCTATCAATACGGGCTCTTCATGGGCGCGGTTCCGCGGCCAAAGCCCACGTTTGGCCGTGGTTCCGCGGCCGTTTATGGGCCTTATGGGCTTATTTTCTTTGGGCCAATTCCTGTTGCATTTTTCTTGGTTTTTCTTCAGTTGTTTTCTCAGATTGGCTTCTGGTTCTCTTCCAGATCTCCACAGTGAATAAAGTCGTGGACTTTTACCGCTTGCGCCGCCTTGTACTTTGCGAACTGATCTTCGTGTAGGCTTGATCAAGATTCTTCTATTTATCGGTCGTAGTCTCACTTTTGCATCGTCTTTTGTCTTTTTCGCTGTTTTTATTCCAAGAACCTGTAACCTGTAACTAAGTAGCAGACATGGGTCAAAAGCACCTGTTTATTTGTAAACTGAATAAGAATGGGGAATAAAATAATGCAAAATTATGGTATGAACACCAGCTTGGGATCGGTTTCCCTCTAGTTGATCATCATCAGTAAGGGCGATCGTCTTTCAAGCTCGTTTTCGGCGGCTTACGGAGCTTGGAGGGCTCTTCCACGATTAGGTGGACACGCTACGAAGGTTGTAATCTCACATCCTAGTAGCTTAGTTTTTTTGTTTAGTTTGCTAGTTTAGTGTTTGGAATCGATTTCTAGGTTGTGGCTTCAAGTGCTCGTACCAAAATTTTCATTTTTTATTCCGCCTTTATTTTTCACTTCTACTGCGCGAGCGCTAGGGAACCAGCGGTGGTATCAGAGGTACTAGGAGTCATGCCGACCCATGGGGGGTTCTCACTATGATGACAGTAGTGGTGAAACATAGGCTCTTACCTCCAGGGTGCCCTGTGCGGTTATATGGTCCGACGGATTGTAGTCCGTCGCAAGGGGATTATATAAAAAGTAGCTGCTGAGAGACCTATGGGCATTACGGCGACTTTCCGCTGCGCTGACGGACCAATCATATGGTATCAGAGAAAACCCAAACACTAGAACTAGCTATATACATTGCATTAGTTTCGAAACCGAAATTCGACCGTTTTTAGTTTCTAAAATCAAGCTTTTGTTCGTTTTTTAAATCCATCTCTAAAATTTTTTTGACGTATAGAACAGACTTCAAATATTATGAAATTAACATTGGAGAAACATGAGACCAAAACTCTTTGTTCTGACTGACTGGGTCGGCCAGACTGCAGAGTTTTTTTCCCCTGCTTCTTGCACTGGCTTGATCATTTGGAAACTTAGTTTATGAGATACCTATTTTTGCCCAAGATTTCAGTTTATGATATCTTAGTTTTTGGGCTACATGGAAACATTTCGGTCGAAATTATATCATTGTTTATTATCCGTTTTTTGTATATGCGTTGGAAACGTTTTCTAATTGCTATATGTTCAATTAGACGGAGTTGCACATATGTTTCTTGTGTTGTTGGTGTATATATCACTGCGATGGTTTAGCTGGATTGTCGTGTTGGATAACCTCTCATGTGATATTGTATGTACAGTTTCGGTTTTATGTATATTCATTTGTTTGGAACGAGCGGCCGACTTGTGGTCGTCGTTGCCGTTTGATGTATATTCTTTTATTGGGACATGTCCAAGATGCGGGTGTTGTTTCCATTGTATATTCTTTTATTACATGTACTAGGATGAACCCACGGAGAAGTGCTCGAGTCACCAAGTTCTAGAGTGCGGTGGGTGGCCATATCATGGAGTTGAGACCGGGCCGTCTCGCTCTAAAATTGGTGTGTTGCTCACAGCTTTTGTAGGGGTTCTAGGATAGACCTAAGAAGGAGTGTTCAAGTTATCGGATTCTAAAAAGCGCCGGATGATCCACTCATGACTTGGAGACCGGGTTGCCCCGTTTCTAGGATTGGCGAGTGACCTGCCGCGCTCGTAGGGGTCACTTGGTTTTTTGTTATATAGGTTATCCACACGACTGGGGACCGTCGCATTTCATTTGCGGCTCAAATGAAACATGGGTCTCCTACTTTATCCACTATTCTATATTGTTTGCTGCATACCTGTAATGTTATTACTTACCTGCGATGATATATATATATTAGATATTTCTATATGTTTTGCATCCGCGCTAGCCCTGCCTCCACCCTGCCGTAAGTTAAATAACCTTACAGTGAAGACTCGAGAACCCATGGCAAATGTGGATAGTATATAAAAGCATACTATTTTGGTTATTTCTATGCGACTAAGAACTTAAATGATGGAACTGTATTATATGTTTAATGCAAAAAAATAAACCCAAAATGATGTTGTAGGAACCAACTTTTTCAAAAGAAATTATGGCCATATTATTTTGCTTTGTATAGAGGTATTCGGTTAGGAATATCCTACATCTCATTTGTTGAAGAAAGAGCCTTGATCCCTTTACAAAGAGTTCACTCTTAATCAAAAGCTTATGTTACTATAACCACTTGGTTTTCTTCAAACCCACTCGTTTTAAAGACGGAGCCTAAACCACTCCTTTTCAAAACCATTAGGTTCTTTCAAAAATATCAAGTTTATTATGTTAAAGGTTTTTCGCAAAAACCAGTCGTAGCCCTCCGTCATTTCAGATGAGCACTACTCAGTTTTTGTGCTACGTTTGTTGAATATAGTTAAGGCGTAGTGTACGGTAGCTAAGTGATGTTTTTCTGCTGCATGGCAATACGATTGGTTAGGACAGTCGTGTAACCATATTGAGTGTGTCAAGGGTAATGTGGGTGGGTTTAAAGCAATCACGAAATGACGGGTTGGACTTGACTAGCGACTTATGATATGTTGACCGTGTCAAGGTCATAAGCCGTTAGGGGTAAAAACCATATCGAAAGTTTCAAATATATGGAAAAATTTCCAAGCATGCGCATACCTTCTGGAATGTGATGTCTTTGGTTGGCTTTCATCAACGTTATCATACAATGATAGTTGGGACCTGATTCCTACTAATAAGTAAGTATTGCTCCCGGGAGATTTTTACTTCACAACTAGCTAACCCATTAGGTGTCGAGAAACGTGTTAACGGCGTTATGCCTCTGCAGAAACGAGGTTATTAAATTAGATCCGTGTGAAAGCACGGGGAGCCTCCCTCGGAATATCAACACCGGTCTGGCTGAACGGTTAGCGAACTTGTGAGGTGTACATGATCCTGACTAGTTCTCCTTTTAGGGTTTGAAGATGAATTCGAGGAAATAGTGGGAACCATCCTGATTAGATAAATTAATAATCAAATCTAATCTTGATAGATTGCACGCTGAGTGTTTCTTTTCTTTCTCTGGCAGCGTCCATGACTTACCTTAAACTAAAACTCATCAACCAAGCTAACCGAACCTTTTTACAAACTTTGGTTTTGGATTGTAATTGTGCATAACAAAGTCGAATATATTCCTGCAACTCCTAATTTTCCTTTGCCTTCTTCAGGACACTCTGTATCATTAAGAAGATCCATATTGCTTGGAAAGGCTATCTCAAATAGTTACATACGAACTTGAAGAAATTGTTTCAGTCCGAGAATGGCCATCGGTTCTGGAGAAATTGAATTGTATAATTATGTTGTCTCTTACCTTTACTTTCTCTCAAGTTGAGATCTCCATGTGTAAGGAGAGTACACATGTTTTGCTTGTTGGATAGCCTTCTTCCAAAGCTTAGGATAGTGTCGAAAGATAGGGAATGAAGAAATCTAACTAGTCTAAGTGTGGTGTACAGAAGGTTAGATGTAGAGACATATAAAGGGGTAGAAGTGAGGGTAAAGGAAATTGCAACTATTGTCATGAACCTGTGCATTGAAAGAGGCATTATTAGGAATACCCGACCACCCCTTGAAACATTTTTAATGTTTCCTTTTTTCTGTATTGTTGCAATTGAAAACTGTCTCCCAGTTAATTCCGACTCCTGAGTATATGTATAACGGATTAGAATCCCACATCTGTAGAATGTTACAAATGCTGAGAAGGAGTAGAATATTGGGAAATGAGTGATTTGATCCTTAATCTCGGAATTCGTAGCAATAGGTGATATTGGATTAAATCACCTGGTTTTGCCTAATGGCACATATTTGGTTTTGAATAACCGTTGTTATACACCAATTTTTAAAACCGATATATCTGTCTCTTTATTTTGCAAAGAGAGATATAAATTTTTAAAATATGTTCTGGATATTTACCTTTATCAGTTGAGTTGAGGATAAGATATTGTGCATTGAATAATGGTATAGAAGTTTTTAACCAAAATACAGTTCTCAACTTACAACACACGGAGTTTGAGTTAGTAAACTCTTATGACTTTTACATGATAATATATGTTTTTAGGTGTCCTTTAGGACAAGAAATGGTACTCTTACTTCATTCCGTTTTGCCTATGATTTCTCTGATGTTTAGACATACATTCGTTGAAATGTAGAGTCTAAAGATTTTGAGAAATTTATAAAGTATAAGAATAAAGTAGAGCATCAAACGTTGGAAGTATCAATCTTCTTCGAAATGATCGAAGATATAGATACTTAAACTACGTATTCCGTTGCAGTAATATTAAGAATTTAATTCTCTTTTAGATTACTCATCTGTGAGTTCGCTTTTTGATGAGTAATGTTGTATGGACTTTTTCCATTTAGGTGATATGCACTGGAAACGGCCGCATGCCAATTGAATATGATTCCATTTAAATTAGTGCCTTTGATTTTATATGGACATAGAAGGTGTTCCTGACAAAAATTTCCGCGCAAAAGAGCCCAAGGTATCAAATGGCAACAATACACTTAAGAAAATATAAACCAGTATTTTCCGGGCTGTATTTTACCAAACTACCGAATTAGAATCAGGTAAATTCTGATGGAATTGAAACCATCTCGAAAAGTCCTTCGATTTGATATATTACAGGCCTCATAACTCTTCCAGATTCAAAAGTTATAAGCAAACGTGCTACACACGTATGGTCTAAATATTGCTCTACCATACGGGGGATACATTTTTAGTCCCACATCAGGAAAAAGAGAGATCTCTTCTCTACCACTCCCCCATAAATAAGAGTGGACGCTTCTCAGAAAAAAGAGAATTCAATTCTCAAAGGAACATATTTCTCCATGGGAGGTTTGTTCTCTAAGCTAAGGCCTTAGTTGCCCTAATAATGCGCATATGCGCAAACGCTATGTGTGCTACGTGAGATGCACATGCTCCCGTCACATGTGCACCACGTGTGCCCGCCACGTGCGCACCCAGTGCAACGCACGTGCGCTCTCCAAGTGTGCTCATGCCGTGCGAAACACGTGCGATGCACGTGCGACTAACACGTGCGATGCATGTGCACGAACGCAAAAAAACCTTTTTCAGCAGCTAGGAGTTTAAGCTCCAACATGTTCTTCCTCCTGATGAATGAGAAATGGTTCAAAGGGTATATCTCTCCACACTTTTGATATATGGTGCTGTAATCTCTCAACGTCGTGGGAGAGGTGGTGGGTCCCAATGACCAATGATCTCTCTTTCCAAATAAAAGAGGAGACCCCCATAAGTTTCAGTAAAAATACATAAGGCTCTCAAAAGGTTCCACAAAAAAACAACAGAGAATTTAATTCTCAAAAGGTCCCAATGACGATCTTTTTTTGGGCTCGATCCCTTTTGTTCAACAATGCTGAGCATTGATAGCGGCTTTGATGCTCACCCTTTCTTTGTTTATTATATATTGAGTGTTAAACACTTTTTATGGGACTGGGATCCATTTACAGAGTGCTTTATGTTAAACAGCGCCCACGTAAGAAGCACGTGGGGCGCTCGGCACCAACCATTGAGTGCAGAGCACTCTTTACTTTATCAGCGCCCACGTGAGGGGCATGTGGAGCGCTTGGCGCCAACCCTTGAGTGCTAAACACTCCTTATCTTATTATCGCCCATGTGAGCGGCACATGGAGCGCTTGGTGCTGGGCGGCAACCACTGAATGGTAAGCACTCCTTATTTTATTAGCGCTCACGTGAGGGGCACGAGGAGCGCTTGGCGCTGGGCGCCAATCACTGTGTGCAGAGCACTCTTTATTTTAGCAGCGCCCACGTGAGTGGCACGTGGGGCGCTTGACGCTTTTTCCTTCTTTGTGCATTTTTCTGAAGAGTTCAATTCTTTGTTCTCTCCTGGATCTTCAATCCCCGAGAACAAATTCATCCCTACGAGAATTAAATTCTCATTTGTGGGAGACTTGTCTCATGGATCTCAGATCCAGGGAATAAACTATGTTTTTTTTATAAGGGTTAAACCTTTAGGTATGCAGATGAGATACTATGATCTCTATTTACATTGAAAAAATTTCTTCTTCTTTCTTCTCTCTTCAGGCTCTTTTTGAACTTAAAGTTTATGGGGGGTTCTTCTGTACAAGACTTGAAGTCTTGGGTCCTTTATATAGGGGGCTGATTTGTTGATTCAGTTAAGGAAATCTCTCATTGAGAGATTTCTTAATTGATTTGGGGAATTTATCCACCGTCGGATCTCTGATCCAAGGACTTCTGTTTTACAGAAGACTTCTTTCTTGTTTTTAACAAGATTGGGAAAATGTTTTCCCGTACAGAACTTATTCTGTATCTTGGTGATTTTTAATCACTATTGGATCTTTGATCCAAAGGTGCTCTGATTTACAGAGCACAATCTTTCTTGTTTAGAAAGATTTAAGGAGTATTTCCTCAATCAGAATTTAATTCTGTGCTATGATGATTTATCATCTCCGTTGGATCTTTGATCTAAGGGTGGAGAACTTTTAGTTCTATCGCTGGCGCTCTCGTGCTTTGCACGCGTGAGGCGCTGCCTCAGAGTTTTTAACTCTTAGCACTGGCACTCTCGTGCCTTGCACGTGAGGCACTGCCTCAGTTCAAATTTTGAACAAAGCCTTGCTCTCTTATTGGGGGGAAACAAATGCCCCCCCCACCGTTGCGCTCACGTGGCTCACACGTGAGTGCAGCGGTGGCAACCTTTCCACCGTTGGATCATCTTGGAAGCTGGATCATCTTCCAGCGCCTATAAGTAGGGCCTTTGGCCCTTGAGATGACTCCAGTTAATCTTCTTGTTTTCTTTTTTCTAAGAATTTAATTCTCCCTTCATAGCTTAGATCTCTGCCCAAGGAAATTCCTTTTAGAGTTAGAACTCTGCCCAAATTTGGTAAGGATCATAGTCGAACCCCTTAAACAGAGCTTTTCTCTTATCAGATCATAGATCTAAAAAAATGGAATTTTAAGGTTACCTAACCCATTAATTAGAACACTGTTCATCTCTATGAAGAACTCTTAGAGTTCGTTTTGTAGATCTTAATGATCTTGGAGATTTTACTCTGCAAAAAAGTTTGCTTTCTAGGGTTCTGATGGATTACTCCATCGTTTTCACAGAGCACGGCTCTTAGAAATTTTGGGGAATTTTTATTCCTCTTATAATTAAAATTGACAGATGTAATTTCTGTTTGTAGAGCACTGCTCTCGAGAGAGTTTAACTGCTTGGCCCAATGAGTTTCTCATTAAATAAGAATATTTTTAGGATTTCTTCCTTAATAATTGACCGTCTCATCAATGATGAGCCATCACTTTGATTTTGTGGGTCCCCCTCGGCCCCCTTTCCCTGCATTGCAGGGTGGTACAAATTTAAAGTACCGGATGCCAGAATTTTGTAATGTAGAATTGACATCTAACCCTTATTTCTTTTTGAGCAGGTACTATATCTTTTGACTCTTCTTTCCCATTTGTTCGTCCAGAGAGTGCATACGCTGACGCGCCCATGGATCGGAAAGTTTTTGCATTGATTAAAGATCACGACCCCGAGCAGAAATCTCTTCACTTATAGGGGTTGTGGTATAACCAAATTATTCAGGGTTGGCGCAGTTTCTCTTATGCGGTGCCTTCAGAGCCAATTTCTGCCATTCATTATGCCGACTCGTCCCAGTTGAATTATGCTGTGGAGAAGGTTAACTGGATTACGGATGGACGCCTCCAGCCTTCTATGGGCTCGATACCTGTACAGCCGCCGATGGCTTTAGATATTCTGGGGGGGCGCATATGTCAAGACGAGTTGCGCCCTTGGGGACAGGCGTACATGATAGGCTTGACTCCTCGCCATTCAGCCGGATACTTGCAGTAGGCTTGATACATCTTGTCGGCCAAAAAGTCGCTGCTGCTGAAGCTCGGGTTGTACTCTGCTATCTACGCGTCGCTTTTCCAGTATCCCGCGCCTCACGTATGGTGGGTTAAGGCTTTCTTGGAACAGTGGAATATCTCGACTCACACCTTTCTTTTATCAGACCGGGAGGTTTCTATTTCCTTGGAGGAATTTGCAGAAATTTTGGGCCTATCCGTCAGAGAGGAACATTATGAAGAAATACTTCCCCCTGACGAATACATCTTCACCACCAAATCAGTGGTGATGGGTCTTACTCTGGAAAATGCTATTCAACATCAATTCCCGAGTTTAATCAAGGTGTTGAACATTTACGAGAGTCTGTTTCTCGAGTCCGGAGGGCACGGAGTCGGCTTCACGGATTTCATCGCCCGCTTTCTACGCCCGGAAGCCTTGTCAAAACAAACCACGAAATTCTCCAAGCTTGACGATCCTTTTGGTTTTGGCTTGGAGAGTCAGCCAACAGTGGAAGCAGATCAAAGGAATTTCTTCCTTCCAGATACCCCAGTCGTCCCCTTTTCAGAGCTCGCAATTTCAGACATCGACAAAGAGGCGTCCTTTCTGGGGTTTCTCGGCCTATGGTTAAGCTGGTTTGTGCTCCCAATGCACCCTTGCTACATGAGGCCATCCGTCTTCTATTCGGCTCAGCGAATGGTTGTCGGGACTTAAGTGACCGTCGGGATCGCTGGGCTGGCTCACCTGTATCATGACCTCAGCATAGCGGCAGACACCACTCAGCCGGGGTACAACCCGTAAATCTCCTGCTACACTATTTCACATCGTGGATCGGGCTGCATGTGCTCGACGCTTTTGGAGTCCATAAATGGCTCCATTTCTACGACAATTATAATTTCCATCGGGTTATGTTCTTAGTTGACGCTTCTGCTTTAGATCCGTCACAGCGAGAGGCTCGGGGTCTGGTCCATCGCCCGCATGTGGTCGGGGATCGCATGACCTTGTCGATAAGGTCTTAACTATCGGCAAGGTATCCACTAAAACGGTGCACCCGCTGCGCTATACCTTCAAAGACGGGTCTCCTACATTGAAGGCTCGGGAGATTCTGCATTTGTATTCAATTAGGCCGGGCTTTTTAGTGTTCAGGTAGAGCGACTTGGTGCTGTTCATGAGGTAAAACCCGCACCGTTTCGCTCAACAGTCGAGCTACGATCAGGGTGTCCCGCTAGAGGCCTTTTTAGCTGAGCCGGTTGCTACAGAAGAGGGTATCCGCAGCGCGCTGCGTTATTTCATGCGGCTAAACACTTGGTCTAACTTTTTTATCAGTGAGCCGAGCTGCGTTCCGAAAGCCTCGAACTCATACGTGGCAAGGTACCAGCATGCGACGGGTGCTGTTATTAGGGAAGAAAAGCGGTTACTGCTCGATAGCAAGGGTGCAGCCCCTGCTGGTAATCCAGCTGTCCCTTTAAAGTGATGGATCATTGTTCGTCCTTCCTTAAGAGAAGCTGCTTCGGTTGAGGTCCCGCACGCTTTTCCTGAGAATCCCTTACCCCGTGTTCCTGTAGAAACGGTAGCTGCAGTGTCCCCGGATTCTGGAGTGGATATAGAAATCGGGACTCGTCGCCCAAAAATGCCCATCAAGCGCAAACTCATGTCATCGGCTGCCGGCGTTCGCTCACAGAAAAAGAAGAAGTCGTTCTTTTCTGCTGACGTTGTACTCGGCCAGGAGCCCCAAGCTCCTTACAGCGAAGGCTTGTGTGAGTATGGCACTAACGATGGCTTGTTCGACACGCCTGTGACCGACACCGATCTACAGGCTGCCCTTGTGGCCTCCGAGTGACTGGCGCATGAAGAAGCGATGCTGATCACCATCGCGAAGTCAAATATACTTCAGTTGTATTTTTCTGTGTACATTCCTTCCTTATTATTATGCTTTTACTAATGCCCTTTTTTCAACAGGTATTTCTTCCGAAGTGGCACTCGCGGCTTCCATCAAGACGTTCGAAGAGGAATAGATGCTCCGCGCTTCTTTGGGTCTTGGTATAATTCAGCTCATTGTGCCTTCATTCCCCCATTTTTTTATTCGTGTTCTGACCCTCTTCCTTATTTTTTTGCAGGGACTAACTTGACTCAGGCTATTCCGAGTGCGGTACCGATCCCGAGCGGTGGTGCAGCGATACTTCCATAGCCAGCTATTGTGGCCCTGGCTCCCCTAAAATTACCGCAAGAGGCGTCGCTAAAGCAGTCGATGATAGACGTCGTAACGGCTTCGAAGGCAGAGCTTGGTTCGGACGACGACGTCCCTTTGTCAGAGGTCTTGAGGAGATCATCTCTCACTGCTCAGACCGAAAAGAAGCATAGGAAACGTGTGGTGAGGGAACGTGATGCCAGTTTGGCCGTGGGTGAAGGCTCAAGCAGCATCCCCCTTATTGATACTCTTTCGGCGGATGTTCCCCCTGCGTTGTCTAACGTAGATAGACAGGTTGCACGCGTAGCTCGGGAAGAAACCGAAAAGCTGCTTCAAGCTAACGTAACATTGAGTTTTTTTTATTAGAACTAGATCTTCGAATTTTGACATATGCATTTTCTGCAGGGCCAAGTCTTGGCCATGGGATGACGGGTGAAAGTCTGACGGTTACCATGCCCGAAATTGCTACCCTTTCTTTAGGATCTGGGACCGTCCAGACCGCTGCTCTTTCCCCATGTGGCTCCCTGGTATCGGCGAGCGTTGCCAGCGTCATGACGGCCCTTTTCGAATTCGGGGATAAAGCCATGGGTGCAGAAACTATTCCACTGAAGGAAAGTGAAGAAGCCGCTACGCCTGGTGATGCTTCCATCGTGGTTTTGGTTGATGACCCATCAGGTAGATCTTGGGTCACCATTATCTTTTTATTTCTCAATCCCGTTCAGCCCCCCTCTGATGATATTTTGTTTGTTTTGAGTGTAGGTGCAGTGAACGCTGAGATTGTGCCATTTGAAGCACCTCCGGTCGCGTCATGACGGCTGTTGTTCCCTCGCCTTCTCCTATATCCTCTGAAATGTAGGAAGGTATATTTTTGTGATTTATCGGTTTCACTGTGGGTAATATCCTCCTTGTATTGACTGTGTATTGTCACAACTTTGCAGGAGTCCTTTTTGACGATCTATATCAGGTGCTGAACCCGCATTTCTCCTTCAAGTCGGAGATTGCCCTACCTGCTGGTGTCAGTGAGTATAGTCTTTAACCAGCGCTCCTCCTTTTCTTTTACACGTAAATGTATTGTTTTTAATTTTTCTTCATGTTGATCATAGTGTCGCGGGTCGAAGGAGGAGGCGAAAGAATAGCCGTGGCTCCGACACTCCCCCTCCTGCCGCCTGTCACAACTGGTATACTAGACTTTATCGACCATGTGATTTCTTTATTTCGCAAGTCAGCATTTAACCGTAATTCATTTTGCAGCAATCGCACTGGCTCCATCTCCCTTTGAGTCTCGCATTCCCACGACCGTAGGGCCTTTTGGTAAACACACATCTTCGCGGGATGCTGCAAACAGCCGACGAATGTTGAGCGAATTCGTCGAGGATCTTGACGCCGAGGCTTTCACATCCGCATCAGATTTTGCTATTGAGGTCAATCTAATGCTAGCTATGCTTGTGAACTTCCATGACGAAGATATCGTCGGGTCTTAGGTTAATTACTGCAGACAGATCGAGGCTTGCCTGCACGAAATTGAGCTCAAGCATCTCGCTCCTGAGGTTCTGGCTTTGAACTCCCAGCGGGCTGCATGGATTGAGCAGAGTGTTCCTTTCCTTCACGCTTTGGAACAAGACGTGACCCTGAGACGGAAGGAACATGAAGCGGCTTCCAGCGAGTCTGTCCAATTGCGTGCCCAGGTCGAAGCGAATGCTGCGCAGCTGAAAGCAATTTTTGAAGACCTCCAACAATGTATTTTTGACGGGCTGGTGCTGAGGCAGAAGCTTGACTTAACCGAGCGAGTTACACAGAGTTGCGATGCCGCTCAGCAGGAAATCGATGAGAAGCTTTCATCCTATTTGCAACAACGGGCTCGAATTGAAACGGAATTGGCCGCGGTGGCTGACCATGAAAAGGAGTTGAGAGGAGTGCACGAGCGGCCTGCTGACTTACTGAAGATGCATCCTTCTCAGTAGCCGTCTTTGTATATACTGAAAATTTGTAATCTATGAATAACATGAATTCATCATTTTTATTCTTTTATATGATGTATCTTTTACTCAATTGAATTCATGAATAAAAGACACATTTTTTTATCTCCTACCATCGCTTTCTTTTCTCTGCTGTGTCGTTGGCATGTTACTTTAGCAAATGTGTCCCACAGATGGTATATAATAGTCCATCTTGACCTCCTTGCAGGGTAGCGATAGCTTAGAAAACAGATTCAGATCTGCCGTCTAAGACTTTTTCAACTTTATGAGCCGTGAGGGTCTCATAAAGACTTTTCTCCCTGCGAGTCGAGAGGATCTTGTAGTTGCAATTTCTCCTTAGGGGTCGTGAGGACTCCTAAGTGCGTTTTCTCTTGAGAGTCATAAGGATCTCACAAGAGAGTTTTCTTTTTATGGGTTGAGAGGTTCGTGGGTTGACTTGTTTCCGAGTCGGAGCATTGTTCTGACGGGGAGGTCATTGGCTGACTTGTTTCCGAGACGGAGCGTTGTTCCGGCAGGTAGGTCATTGGCTGACTTGTTTCCGAGACGGAACATTGCTCCGGTGGGGAGGTCATTGGCTGACTTGTTTCCGAGATGTAGCGTTGTTCCGGCGAGGAGGTCATTGGCTGACTTGTTTTCGAAACGGAGTGTTGTTCCGGCGGGGAGGTCATTGGCTGACTTGTTTCCGAGAAGGAGCGCTGTTCCGGCGGGGAGGTCATTGGCTGACTTGTTTCCCAAACGGAGCGTTGTTCCGGCGGGGAGGTCATTGGCTGACTTTGTTTCCGAGGCGGAGCGTTATTCCGGCGGGGTGGTCATTGGCTGACTTGTTTCCTAGATGGGGCGTTGTTCCGGCGGGGAGGTCATTGGCTGACTTGTTTTCGAGACGGAGCGTTGTTCCGGTAGGGAGGTCATTAGCTGACTTGTTTCTGAAACGGAGTGTTGTTCCGGTGGGGAGGTCATTGGCTGACTTGTTTCCGAGATGGAGCGTTGTTCCGGCGGGGAGGTCATTGGCTGACTTGTTTCCGAGATAGAGTGTTGTTTCGGCAGGGAGGCCATTGGCTGACTTGTTTCCGAGATGGAGCGTTGTTCCGGTGGGGAGGTCATTGGCTGACTTGTTTTCGCTTTCTGCGGTGTCGGGGTTGACTTGCTCCGCTTTCTGCGGTGTCGATAAGGAACGCCGTGTTGGTCTTCTGGAATGCAGATGTTGCCGTCGAGATCTGACTCTCCCTTTGAAAGAGTCTGTTGGGAAATGTCATTTCCTTTTCGTTTATGCCCATGGATTGTATGCAGGGGTTAGTATGGACTCGCCTTTAGGGCAAAAGTTTCATTCTTTCATTTTTTTTATTTCTTTCCACGATGCTCTATTATTTCAGCTCTTTATATCGCGAACGTCGTGATTGCCCAATCATTTTGGCTATTTTTCTTTTTACTCGCTGCTTTTTATTGCGAGTTGCCCGATCATTTCGGCTGTATATATATATATATATATATATATATATTTGTGTTTCTGGCTTGTTGATTTTGTTGCGAGTATAGACCTGAGATTTGATACCAATCTTGGCATCAGAATCGCTGCGACTGGAATATTGCCAGGAGCGAATCATCACTTGCTGTGAAAGGACTTGGAATTTGTTACCGATTTAGGCATCAGCATCGCTACAACTGGGATATTGCCTGGAGCGAATCATCATTTGCCTTTGTCGGCTTGAACAAAGATGGCTTAGTAAATAGGGTTAGGATCCTGTCGACTAAGGCTTTTGACTTCATGAACCGTAAGGGTCTCATAAAGGTATTTCTCCCTACGAGTCGTGAGGATCTCGTAGGTGCGTTTTCTCCTTAGGAATCGTGAGGATTCTTAAGTGCATGTTCTCTTATAAGTCGTAAGGATCTTACAAGAGTGTTTTCTCCTTATAAGTCGAGAGGACATACAAGTGTCGTTCACCACATGAGGACATTTCGCGCCATTGGTGGAACTTGGTGGGGGAGACGTTTATTTGTGCCCATGGATTATATACAAGGGTCAATATTGAACCGTTTGTAGGGCAGCCTGAGGGATGTGATGGCTTAAGAACAGGTTTAGATTCCTATAGCTTAAGGCTTTTGAATCCTATGAGCCGTGAGGGTCTCATAAGGGAATTCTCCTTACGAGTCGTGAGGATCTCGTAAGTGTAATTTCTCCTTAGGAATCATGAGGATTCCTAAGTGTTTTGCTCCCTTGTGAGTCGTAAGGATCTCACGCGGGTATTTTCTCCTTACGAGGTCGAGAGGACCTTGCAAGTGCACAGGAAATTTTTTACGAGTCTGCGCCCTTTCGGTTTTCACAAACTCGCCGGTAGCCCTGCTGTTTTTACTCACGGAGCCCTTTCGGGTTTTCATCCGTGCGCACTTATGGACATACCGTTTTTTCCTGCCGTGTTAGCCTAAGGATGCTGCGGTTCATAGTAGTTTAAGGGCGTTTCAGTCCGTAGCTAGTTTCAGAACATCGCGGTCCATTGTTAGTTTAGGGACGTTTCGGTCCGTTGTTAGTTTCAGGACATTGCAGTCCATTGTTAGTTTAGGTACGTTTCGGTCCGCAGCTAGTTTAAGGATATTACGGGCTATAGTTAGTTTAGGGACGTTTCGGTCCGCAGCTAGTTTAAGGACATTACGATCCATAGAGGTGAGATTTCACTAGATATTACTTATAGATTTTGGACTCAAAAAGATAGCGAGCGGATATAGGCGTCGTCATCTATCATTGACATGGGCCGTGACTTGTCAGGCGTAGTATTTTTTTAGGAATCGACCGTTTATTGTCCAGAAGGGTCTTTCGCCATGCATATCCATGAGCAAGTAAGCCCCACCTTGGTAGACCTTGTCTATGATGTATGAGCCCTCATAGTTTGGCTTGAATTTCCCCCGTTTGGCATGATTGGGGATCATAGGTCTTTTGATAACTAGCACGAGTTCATCTTGGCGGAATGTTTTCGGCCTAGTTAATCTTTCGTATGAGCGCGTCATCATTTGCTTTGTAAGCCTCCAAGTTTTGCTGCGCCATGAGATGAGTTTCCTCGACGGCTTCGAGCTCATCAAGCCAATGATGAGCATTCTTTTCATCTGTTAGCTCGTAATGAACCGCCACTCGTAGAAAGGGTAGCTCTATCTCGAGGGGGAGTACCGCTTCTGTGCCGAATACCAATGCGAATGTCATTGTATTTGTGGCCATTTTGAACGTGGTCCGATAAACCCAGAGAGTTTCATGTAGTCTCTCGTGCCAGTCCTTTTTATTTTTGGATACCGTCTTGTTTAGGAACTTTGTCAAGGTTTTGTTGAAAGCCTCAGCTAGACAGTTAGCTCGGGGTTATAGACTGAAGAGTATCTCGAGTATATATTATGTTGTTGTGCAAAGTGGCTGATTCTATGACTTCCGTAGGCCGGCCCGTTATCGGAGATAATCCGTCGTGGAGTGCTGAACCGATAGATGACGTGTGTCTTGAAGAAGTGGAGGATATTCTCCGTCTTCACTTCTCTTAGCGGTATGGCTTCTGCCCACTTAGAGAAGTAATTACTTTTCGCTAATATGAACCGATGTCCTCTGGATGACGCTGGTTCGATGGGCCCAATTATGTTGGTTCCCCACATTTCGAACGGCCAGCTAACCACTGTTGGGTGTAGCGGGTTTGGATGCTGGTAGATGAAGTCTCCATGAATTTGGAAGGAGTGGCATTGCTTCGCGTGTTCGAGGCAGTCCTGAATCATCGTGGGCCAATAGTAGCCCATCTTTTTGATCTTCAGCTTCATCTTCGGCCCGGCATGATGAGAACCGCAGAGGCCGTCATGAGTTTCTTGGATGACTCTCCTTTCTTCTTTCGGCCCCAGGCATCTCAGCCATAGAGAGTCTAACGATCTTTTATATAGAGTATCATTGATGAAGGCGAAAGACAGAGCTTGTTTCATGAGCTGATGTCTTGAGGATGCATCTTCAGGTGTTCGACGGGATTTGAAGTAGTCTCTAAAGACTTCTCTCCAATCCTTAGCTCTTTCTTGGTCTTCTATTTGTAGGGCTGTTTGCATGGTCGCTTCATTTTCTTCAGACGACTCCAGAGACATTTCTGCTGGTGCAAGAACCCGACGGCTTTGTACAATGATCCTCACGTCATCGAGGTTTTCGTCAGCCAGTTTTTTAGCGAGTTTAGCAAATGCGTCCTCTTTGATATTTTCTGTACGCGGTATGCTTTCCAGGGTGTAAGAGGAAATTTGAGTTAGTAACTGTTGCACTCTTTTGCCATACTTTACTAACTCTGGTTTGCACGTTTGATAGTCACCGTTTACTTGGCTAATGACCAGTTGGGAGTCTCCGTATATGAGGAGGTTTTCGATTCCCATGTCGACAGCGATCTCAAGACCTGCTATCAAAGCCTCATATTCTGCTTCATTGTTTGTCCTCGGCTCTGTTAGGGAAAAGGCAAAGCGCATTATCCCTCCTTGCGGAGTCACGAAGATAAGGCCTACCCCAGATTTTATTATAGGGGTGTTGTGTTGTCGCTTCTTCATGGAAGATACTCCATCGAAATTGAGTTCCCATCGGGTATCACTCCCTCCTTTATTACCGTTGATCGTGTCAAACGCGTGCTTGTTCATAACAGAATACTGCATTTTATACCGCCCATTCTTATGCTCGTGTGTTTATAGGTAGGTGCTTTTAATCCGTGTTTGTTACATATTTACAGAGTACAGGTTTCCAGTACAAATATTGCAAATCAAGACAAAATCTCCACAGTTACGCCAAATACAGAACATTTGTTGACAGCAGATAAAAGCCGGGTTCCGGTCATCCATATCCGTCCAGTGCCGAGTACCAGTTCCAGAGACAAGACATATGACAATGGTCATTCGTGTGTGGGACAAGCACAGAGCACGAGGAGGGCTGCACAAGAATCAATGGGTGCGCGGAGCTCGAGAGAGATAGAAGTCAAAAGTGAAGAAAAGAATGCAATCTTGGACAAAGAAATCTGCAGATATTCTGGAAGACTTTTGTGCAGTTTAAAGATTTCAAACACAAGGAAATGCCAAACCAGGGATCCCCACAAAACCACACAGCCTAACTCCACTAATGGGCCGCGGAACCGCGGCCAATAGGGAGTCTATGCCGCGGTTCCGCGGCCGTATAAGGTCCTCACTCTGTCGTTTTTGGGGGGCTTTTTTGTAACTTCCCATAAGTCCAGATTATTGCCCTAGGTTTCCCATTCCTATCCTATAAATACCCCAGTTCTGATCAAACCAAGGGTGTCCATTCTTTTAGCCACTTTAGTGTAGTTTTAGTTCTTCTTCTTCTTCTTTTTCTTCATTCTTCCTCCATGGAAATGTAGTGAGAGCATTGAGTGGATGTGAATAAAGATGAGGGTTTTTGTATCATTCTTTTTGCTTAGCTTCCCCCTTGAGCTCTCTACCTTAACTTGATCTTGCAACCTCTTAAGTGAGCTTGCAAGTTTAAGCTTTGGTCATTGGTCTCAAGGGGTTGTATCATTTTGTTCTCTCTTTAGTGCTTCATTTCACATGAGTTCTTTACCCTTCTCTTGATCTTGCAACCTCTTGATTGAGCTTGCAAGTTTAAGGGTTGGCTATTGATCCCATGCTTGTTTTGAGTTCTATGGTTCTTGTAATTACTTTCTTGCATTTTTCATTCTTGTCTTTAATTACTTGCAATTTATTACCATGCACTTTAATTACTTGCTTGTAATATTTTCTTTTCTTTGTTCTTTTTGTTCTCTCTTTTTGGTTCTTTTTATGAATGAATGTAATTACCGTTGTTAAGAATAAATACGGTATTGAAAGTTAATATCTCCTTGCTCATTTTCTTTTCCCGTTATTTTCCATTGAACTCCGCCCAAACGATACGCAAGCGCTCCGTTAGGCACCCTACCCTACCAAGGTAACGGTGATTCCTAACCGCGACCGGTTGCGTTCGGTTTGGCCAGAGGCGAAAGCAAGAGACAAGAACGGAAGGACAAGGGTAAATAAGCCGGATTCCACGAATACCGCGCTTAAATCCCCTAATCCACATTGTTGCCGATTGCTCTAGCATCAATTGGTTAAGACTCGGCTCAAAGGTTTTGAGTACGGATTTCCTTAGCTTACACTTTCGTATCTTTTCTTAACAACTTTATACTTACAAATAATACACATAGGTTAGAATCGAACAAACATATACACATTCTTTATTGACTCGTCTAAAACAAGAACGGAAATACAACCATCTCCTTGTGGATCGACCCGTGCTCAACCGGCTAGCTGCATAGCGACACCGTCCTGATCACGGTTATACTTTAGAACTTTGAACATCCGACACGCCAAAAGCGTGCGATCAAATGGCGCCGTTGCCGGGGAGACGGTAGCGTATTTTCTTTCTTGTTATTCGGGTTAATATTCTTTTTGTATATATTTATAAAAAAAAATCTTTTTGTTATTTTTGATCATTTTTGTGGGCAAGAGTGCAGATTTTTGCGGATTTGCAAACTGCGATTGTGGGAGCAAAGTGTATGTTCAAAGTTAAGGTGATTACGAAGTATAGTGCCAAAGATCCGGGTAGTTTGACCCGCGCAAGAGAACTTTCCAAGCTTACCGGATTTGATTCAACGGGGGTTTCCTAACCCAAGAACTTAACGGTACGTACTTTACTGACACCTTCTTCTCAAATCCGAAGCATCCAATATACTATTCTTTGCAGGATTCTTTGCAAGTTCGCTAGCAAACGCTAAAAATTGACTAACCCGTATTTTTTGCAGTGCCGTGCTTAAATAAAAAAAAAACGATTGTTTGATTCTTTATAGAATTTTTATTGAATTGCGCATTGCATACATTAATACGGACTTAAGGGCAAGCGAACCCCACAACATACGGTAAAGGAATTCATCACCTTTTCCGTGGCCCACAAATCACGAACTTGAGCATAACGTTTACCCGCACAAATTTTAAAAGAAATTAGACTTTAAGCCTTAAGGACTTCGCGCTCACTAGGAGAAGTTAACTGTGTTTAGAATCTCGCTTAACGGTATATTGTTTACGGGGTGTCTAGGAAAGTGTTAACGGCGAAACCGCCAAAAGAGAAAGGGTTATTTAATTAAGGAACTTCGCGAAAGCGTAGGAAAACCTCCCCTTATCTCTGCACTTACCTGGCCTCGTGATCAGTGTATCTTGAGCCCGTTTCTCGACACAGTTTTACTTCGACAATCAAGTTCTGGAGCAGGTCTAGTTGACCTAGGTGTACCCTATAGAACGATTAGGTGTGTGGTATTTTTGTGTCGTGATTGTTTTTGTCCATATTCTTTTTGTGTGTATATTTCATTCTTCTGTTAATATATAAACTTTTAAAATATATATATACTATATATATAACATTCTTTTTCCCTCCTTTTCTCTACCTTTCTTTCTCTCTCTTCATATCATGGGTACCCCACCTCGAAAAACTCTTGCCGAACTTTGGTACCCACAACTAGACATTACTTCTTACGGTTCTTGCTTTGGCCGAACATTAAACGACCCCTCCATGCCCAAAGTTTCATTGAAAGATCGCATCAGCAGCGTCTAGGACAAACACTTGCACTCCTCATTCCACTTTGTATCAACCTTTTCAACCTCCAGCACCCGCTTATGTTGATACCCCCTTTTGCAAGCCGTCCTTTGTCCATCGCTGAACGTATTGAACAATCCCGTAGCCGATCTTTTCACTCCTTTCACCACTTAAAATTCTTGGGATCAACAATTCCATTCACCTTCTTATCCAAATGTTGATCCTGCTCCTGTCCAGCCATTCAATTCCTACCAATCCTACCCTACTTTTGCACCTTCCCTAGACATTGCTTCAGAACAGCCTTTATGGGAGTTTTCAGTATCCCAAACAACTTTGAATCTTTTACTGAATCCCCTTCACAACCCATGTCTAGTCTGGAACAGTCATTGGAAGACTTTAGGGTAGCGTCAAGCCAACAGATGATGGATTTGAATGCGTCCATCGGCCGCTCTCATACAACCTACTGACTCGGTAGCTAGTTTCCAACTAGCTCCTAATTTTCCAATGTATGATGAGGCGGCAGGACAGGCTGAGAATTTGAGTGGAGAGAGTGAGATGTACCCCCTTCCGAATCAAGCCTACCCGTTTCAACTGAATCCCACAACTCCAGTTTTGAATATCTATCTAGTGTTCCCAACGATTCACCAATTGAAGATAGAATGATTAATGAGTTGTGCGACTTTGTAGTGTTTGATTTGCCAGATTGTGAAGGGACCTTGCCAAGTGAAACCAATCCCAAACCTTTTGACCTATACACATCCATCTTAGAACCAAAATTGATTGAAATCCATGCTTTTGATGAGGTGTCTGAGAAAATTGACTTTCACTTGATTAAGGATATTGACGCTGGGACTATTTTGGATGATGAACCCGTAGATTTGACTGAGTTTTTCTCTCCAATTCATCATCCCGAGTCATTAAATGTTTTTCCCGAACCCCATATGCGTCCGGACTTTGATGAAATATGCATGGATGAGCTTAACTTTGAGGAGAATTTTGAAGATATTTTTGAGAATGAAACAGTTCTAGATGACGGGTTGGATTTTCCAATTCATCCTGTTCCTTTCACTGACTGTGCACACCCTCCAGAACCCTTAACCGATACCCTTCCTCAACCACTTCCCTCCATCCTTTCCATCGTTTCGACCTTGCAAGAACTCGTATAATTTTCACTTCCTGTGTCTGGTTTACCAAGTTCGGTTTACCCATGGTTTCTTACGAATCTTGAGGGATTTGACCCAATCTCTCGACGGGTTAATAGATTAGCACAATCGCTTTTTACACATCGCTCATCACAAATTGTGCTAATCTATTCACTCCATTTCCTCCCTCAAGTTCGTATTCCACTTCTTTCTCCCTTCCGCCATTCTTCTTCTCATATACCGAGACCGTATCCCGCTTCTTCCTCCATACGGTCTTACGTAGTCTCCATTTCTTACCTCTCCGCCTTCTTTCACCAACCCGCATATTACAGAGATAGAATTTTTGAATGGTTGGTGTTAACTTTTGGCCTGTGTAAGGCCTTGTATAGCTTGATACTGTTCTTTCCCCCCTAATCCTGAACTTCATCATTTAACAGTGGAAACACTGTTTCACTTAAGTTTGGGGGGGACTCCTTTTTTGTATATATTTTTGTTTTCCTTTTTTGTTTTTTATATAATTTGTTTTTAGGGAGAGCGCCGACAATTTTGACCCTCTTGGTATAGCCTGACAGTGAGGGCACTGTCAAGTTTAAGTTTGGGGGTGTGCTCGGTAAGCTTTCTTCCTTCGCATTCATTTGTATATTTTGCATTTGCATACCTTATTTTAAAACCCATAAAAATCGAAAAAATTTCCAAAAAATATAAAAACTTTGTCGTCAAGTTAGCTAATAGGGTAACTTAGATCTTTATTCCGAAAGTTTAGTTGATATGATAGAAATAACTAAATTCTAGGCTTAGAATTTGAAAACCCTAAAAATAACCCTCATTCTGTTTAAACTTGGTGGTTATACGTCCTTACAGTTTTTTTTGAGATATAGCCAGTCTTGAGTTCAGTTCTTGAGTTAAGTCAAGATGAAGGGAAAGTATTGAAGCTCTACTGAAGGTTAAGTCTGAAAAATAGTTTCTTTTCTTGAGTTCAAATTTAGAAAGTATATACTCTACAAACTGCACTTACACGCACCTTGAAACTTGGGATAGTAGAGGATACCTAGAAATACTCTTTCCTGAAAGCCTAGTATGAAAGAAAAAACGGTATTTAAAGCTAAACACCAAAAGTGCATGTTGAAAAATATATCCGGTCTTGAAAAAGAAAAAAGAAAAAGAAAAAGAAAAAATAGAATAAAGTTAAGACCTGGAAACTTCTATTTACGCTTTAAAGTTCACACATTCAGTAATCGGTCGTTAGTGCCTCAAGAAACATTAATATCGCATGAAAGGTGTGTGAGCAAATCCGTCCATCCTTAATGAAAAGATGTAGTATTAGGTATTAGGGCAAGCGTATTATAGCTTGAATTGAATTCTTGAGTGTAGGGGTGCAAATACACACACACGTAGGGGTATACAATCGATGTTTGGATAAGAGATAGAAATAAAGAATAAGACTTGTGTTTTCTGTAAAGTTGATAAAAATCCCTGATTTGAGGCCGCACTTTAGAAGAAAAACTCAGGAGAACCAACATCTTTCTAAACTTTTTTGGAACGTATAGGAGCTAAGGTTAAATAGATAGGAGGTGTGAAAAATAAGGGTTGGATATTTCTAACTTAGGATGATAGAATTTCTAATGTAAATACTAAACTGTAGGAGTAGAATCATTGTTAACTTATGACACTAATTTGACGGGATTTTGTGGGTGTAATCCGCTGAAAACCCTCAGGAGACAAGACTCCTCCTACTAGGGACACCTAGAGGTTTAACGGCTTGTTGCACGCGCTCAGTGCAATCGCGTTCCCTGCGAAAGTGCGGTTAGGATTTTATTTTTGTGAATAATTGGTTTTGCTCGGGACGAGCAAAAGTTAAGTTTGGGGGTATTTGTTCATAACAGAATACTGCATTTTATACCGCCTATTCTTATGCTCGTGTGTTTATAAGTAGGTGCTTTTAATCCGTGTTTGTTACATATTTACAGAGTACAGGTTTCCAGTACAAATATTGCAAATCAAGACAAAATCTCCACAGTTACGCCAAATACAGAACATTTGTTGACAGCAGATAAAAGCCGGGTTCCGGTCATCCATATCCGTCCAGTGCCGAGTACCAGTTCCAGAGACAAGACATATGACAATGGTCATTCGTGTCTGGGACAAGCACAGAGCACGAGGGGGCTGCACAAGAATCAATGGGTGCGCGGAGCTCGAGAGAGATAGAAGTCAAAAGTGAAGAAAAGAATGCAATCTTGGACAAAGAAATCTGCAGATATTCTGGAAGACTTTTATGCAGTTTAAAGATTTCAAACACAAGGAAAAGCCAAACCAGGGATCCCCACAAAACCACACAGCCCAACTCCACTAATGGGCCACGGAACCGCGGCCAATAGGGGGTCTAGGCCGCGGTTCCGCGGCCGTATAGGGTCCTCACTCTGTCGTTTTTGGGGGGCTTTTTTGTAACTTCCCATAGGTCCAGATTATTGCCCTAGGTTTCTCATTCCTATCCTATAAATACCCCAGTTCTGATCAAACCAAGGGTGTCCATTCTTTTAGCCACTTTAGTGTAGTTTTAGTTCTTCTTCTTCTTCTTCATTCTTCCGCCATGGAAATGTAGTAAGAGCATTGAGTGGATGTGAATAAAGATGAGGTTTTTGTATCATTCTTTTTGCTTAGCTTCCCCCTTGAGCTCTCTACCTTAACTTGATCTTGCAACCTCTTAAGTGAGCTTGCAAGTTTAAGCTTTGGTCATTGGTCTCAAAGGGTTGTATCATTTTGTTCTCTCTTTAGTGCTTCATTTCACCTGAGTTCTTTACCCTTCTCTTGATCTTGCAACCTCTTGATTGAGCTTGCAAGTTTAAGGGTTGGCTATTGATCCCATGCTTGTTTTGAGTTCTATGGTTCTTGTAATTACTTTCTTGCATTTTTCATTCTTGTCTTTAATTACTTGCAATTTATTACCATGCACTTTAATTACTTGCTTGTAATATTTTCTTTTCTTTGTTCTTTTTGTTCTCTCTTTTTGGTTCTTTTTATGAATGAATGTAATTACCGTTGTTAAGAATAAATACGGTATTGTAAGTTAATATCTCCTTGCTCATTTCCTTTTCCCGTTATTTTCCATTGAACTCCGCCCAAACGATACGCAAGCGCTCCGTTAGGCACCCTACCCTACCAAGGTAACGGTGATTCCTAACCGCGACCGGTTGCGTTCGGTTTGACCGGAGGCGAAAGCAAGAGACAAGAACGGAAGGACAAGGGTAAATAAGCCGGATTCCACGAATACCGCGCTTAAATCCCCTAATCCACATTGTTGCCGATTGCTCTAGCATCAATTGGTTAAGACTCGGCTCAAAGGTTTTGAGTACGGATTTCCTTAGCTTACACTTTCGTATCTTTTCTTAACAACTTTATACTTACAAATAATACACAAAAGTTAGAATCGAACAAACATATACACATTTTTTATTGACTCGTCTAAAACAAGAACGGAAATACAACCATCTCCCTGTGGATCGACCCGTGCTCAACCGGCTAGCTGCATAGCGACACCGTCCTGATCGCGGTTATACTTTAGAACTTTGAACATCCGACACGCCAAAAGCGTGCGATCAGTGCTCGTCTGGCAGTTCACAATTTAAAGGTGAGTTGCCAGGTATCGGATGTTCAGCGAAGAAGTCGGAGATGGCTTGGCCTTTCACTGCCTTGAGGGGTCGATAGGTTATCGAAAACTCCATCAAAATGAGGGCCCATTTTGCGAGTCATCCTGTTAGTATGGCTCTTGACATCAAATATTTGAGAGAGTCCACTTTTGATATGAGATAGACCTCATGCGCCAAAGCATAATGCCGAAACTTCGTTATCGTGAAGATTAACGCCAAGTAGTGTTTTTCGATAGAAGAGTAGTTGTTTTCTTCCCCAAGGAGAACTCAACTCAAATCCTAGAGGGCTCTCTCCTTCCCTTGGTCGTCCTCCTGTGCCCATAGCGCGCCTAAAGAACCTTCAAGGGCTATTGTGTACAGGATGAGGGGCTTTCCCTTGACTGGAGCGGTCAGTACCGGCGGATTCTGCAGGTATAGCTTGATTTCGTCCAGTACATTCTGGCATTTACGATCCCAAACGAATGGGGTTCCCTTCTTCATCAAGTGACTGTAGGGACGACATTTTCCGAAGAGGTTGGCTATGAATCGTCGGATATACGCGAGCTTCCCTTGTAGAGACCGCAATTGTTTTAAAGTTCTTGCAATGGGCATTTCCATAATCGCCTTGATCTTCGATGGATCTATTTCGATGCCCGGGTGTCGTATAATGAACCTTAGAAATTTTCCTGAGGAGACCCCGAATGCGCATTTCAAAGGGTTCATCTTCAGATTATACTTCCGAAGATGCTGGAATACTATTTTCAAATGCTCCCAGTGTTCCTCATATGATTTTCTTTTCACCACGAGGTCGTCGATGTAACATTTGACAATCTTGTGTACGAGGTCATCGAAGATCTTTGTCATGGTCCTCTGGTAGGTGGTGCCAGCGTTCTTCAAACCGAATGGCATCACTTTGTAGCAGAATATGTCTACTGGAGTCCGGAAAGCAGTGTGCTTTTGGTCTTCAGAATGCATCTTTATTTGATTGTACCCCGATGATCCGTCCATTAAGGAGAAGACTTCGTGAGTGGACGTATTATCTATCATCAACTCGGTAACTGATTGATGTGAAAAAGTGTTTGTAGAATAACCGCAATCAATAACGGTGTCGCGCGTAGCTAGACTGAGATGAGTACGGGTCGTCCTTAGGGAAACGTGGAACCTTTTACTCTTACTTTAGATGTGTTGAAAAAGAGAAGAGGAAATAAGAATTTTGTGAAAAGTTTCTAGATCTACGTTAAGCAAGAATGCAAAAATATAGATCTAGATTATTTTAGAGATGTAGACAATATAATAAGAGGGCTTGTAGGGTTCGTTAGGATTTAGTAGTCATGGACGACTAATTAAAAGTTACCCTTTTTATCCATTAATAGATTTATAACTAGAACGACGGTGATGCGTGTAGATTAGGGTTTCTGGAGGAAAAATGAATCCCACTCTTAACCCTTATCTCGACACGGAACTCAGTTCATATCTAGCCTTTACCAAAACAATCATTAATCTAATCTCTAATCGCGGTCGGAACTAACAAAGAATTGTTAGCGCGCCCGATTAGGATGTTAATAATTCTTTTGATAAAGTTCATAAACTTTATAGGACTTAAAAAGGGTTTAGAGATGCTCATCGTCCATTAGCCTACCCTAATCCTACGAACCCTAACAAGCGGAGAATTACTCGCGCATGTTGGGAGAAGAAGATGAAAAGACAGAGAGGGAAAACATAATGTAAAATGCAAAAGAATAAAATAAAACAACTACCTTTATTAATCAACTTGAACAATCTACACTTTATTCCTTAGAAAATGATTACAAAACTAGTTGCTTCTCGATCTCTTCCAAGGAGGTGGATGAACCGTTGATGATCAGCCTGGATGCGTGAGCCGTCTTAGACTTCGTGATCTCTTCGGCTTGATAAATTTTCCAAGAGGCTCTCGGTGCCTTTTTATAGTGCTAAAGCCAGAATACAAGCTTCTAAAATATGATTTAAGCAGAAAAGATTTTCCCTAAAAATCCTCAACTCCCAACGCTTCTTAACCGCGGCGGATCCGCGGCATAAAGTGGTTAATGCCGCGGATCCGTGGCCTTATCGTCTCCGCCGTTGATCAATTTTCAGGAGCTGTCTCTATGTGACATTTGGCGATCCTTGGTACCTTTAGAATTTGGAAATCTTTTCATGGTTCCTTCCACACTTGGTCTCCAAGTTTTGCTTCTTAATTAGGCAAGTCTTCTTCAACAACTTGATTTGCTTGATTCTAGTCTTTGAAAAATTCTACACACTTGGAAATCTTTTGCACAACAACTCAAATAATATTTAGTAGACTTTGTTCTACTAGGATTTGGTCAATGAAATTATTTGCATACATTTTCCTACCAAATGCTAATTAAAATATATTAACACATGGAAAATAATGTTTTTACACATAAACCCTCATATGTATGATATATTATAATAAAGTCCTTTTTTAATATGAAAATGGTAGGAAAAATGTAATACAAATGTGCAGTTTTATCAACTGAACAGTAACCGGTACGGGAAAATTATCCTTCGGACAGGCTTTGTTGAGGTCCCGAAAGTCCACGAAGATGCACACTGTCCCATTTTTCTTCATCACTGGGACAATGTTGGCAATCCAGTCGGGGTATTGAACTTCTTAGATGAAGCCGAAGTCGATTAGCTTCTTGACTTCGGTGTTGATACTCATTTTAAGTTTGAGCCGCATTCTTCTTGGTGCTTGTTTGACTGGCTTGACGTCCGGAGATATTGCCAATTTATGCACAGCTATTTCTGGATCTAGCCCCGGCATCTCGGAATAGTTCCATGCGAAGCAGTCTTTATACTGCATGAGCACGTCTTTTAGCGTAGCCACCTATTCTTTAGACAGCAGCTCGTTGACGAACGTAGGCCGCGGGTCGTTTGCCGTCCCCAAGTCAATTTTCCTTAGGTTATCCGCAGTAGTGTGTATTCCATCTTCCAACTCTTTGGACGCCGGTGGAAATTCTGAGATCATATCGTCTTCGTCCTCATTTTTGAAGCACCAGGAGAGCTCGTCCATATTCTCGCGCTCTCCTTCTTCCGACAGCGTTATCACGTGACATGTACGAGATTGTTTCCAAGACCGGTGTTGATCTGGTTCCACTCTTGCTATATACGTTGCTTTTGGTACATGCTTTTGTAGTGGGGCTACCCTCCAACTGTTGGATAGAGCGAATCTACCGAGTTGATATTGGTCTTCGACCTAGTTTTTGAAGGTGAAGCAGTCTTTAAGAGAATGTCCCATCGCTCGGTGATAGGAGCAATAATCCGGCTAATGAACCTCGTTTGCGTGATCGGGGTGCCGAGACTCCGAGACTGTCACCATCTGATGTTTTATGGCAAGGTCAAAGATTCTCCTTGTCATGTCTTAAGGGAAAGAATATGCTCGACCCATCTTTTTCATAAGAGACGGATTCCGGCTGACCTTTTCTCGATCACGTGGCCTTTTGGATCCGTTTTGCCGCTGTTGAACGTTTTTTCCGTTTTTAACTTGTTTTTGCTTCCGTGTCGGGCCTTTTTCTTATCTTGGGAATGCATGGCGGGCTGACGGTGAAGGGCATTGTCATTCTTTGTAACCTGCTGAAGGAAGCGTTGCGTCTTGGTTTTCTCGTAAATGGCCATTTCGTGGCTGTGGTCGTTCCGAACCTTTTGAATCACTTCCCTTATTAGCTTGTCCATTTGTTCTTCAAACGACGGACTCGGCATTTTTATGGCGGGAACTCGTTTTGGTTTAACGTCAGTATCTTTTAAAAGAGCATCCCCTTCTTCATCGAGGTCATTTATGACCTGGCAGCCATGGAATTGCTTCCTTTTTTTGGACAGGACATATCTAAGCTCAATTGTTTCCATTTTTCCGTTAGGCAGTTTTCGCTGAGTTCTGGAGACGTTCCAAATCCTATTGTAGAACTGAGCTTGTCGAGAAGTTTGTTTGAAAGATATGCCTTGGCATCTTAATAACCTTTTCAATCCCTCTGCGTAGTATCTGGGCAGATGGATTGATTGGAGCCTGTCGAGCGCAAAATCAGCACCATGCCAGACTTCTCTTTCGACTTTAGTCTCCGTGGATCGATAGAATAGGATCGCCTTTTCACCTCTCCGCCTGGGAGGGACGTAGAATGTTTGCATCTCTTGCACACTATATGTCTCAAGCGCATCAAGCTCTCTGTAGTGCTGCCGCAGAACTATGCTGATTTGCAAACTCTGATTATCTCTAACGAGGGCCTACACTGATGGACGGACCGAGAACACTGCGTTGACTTCGTTTTCAGAGTCATTGCCAAAGACCAGTATAGGAGTAGATGGTCCCGGCCTATTGCATTAGGGCGGCCTCGAATAAACTATCTCTTCTTCCTCTTCGGTATGCTCCCGAAGACTGGAATAGTGGTGATAGCTTTTTGATTATTCTCCGATTTATGGCATATTTCTGTGTCTTCAAAGTCTGGTAGGAAATTATTTGCATCTTATACTTTCGGACTTCATTTACGGCGAATGGGTTTAGTTCCCCCATCACGGTATACTCGAGACCATCTTTAAAATACTTCATACACTGATGTTGTGCAGAAGGGATGATGTTGTACTCGTGTAACCAAGGCCTACCGAGCAATGTATTGTAGCAGGTCCTGACGTCAATGACATAAAATTTGATGCCAGTGACGAGCAGCCCGAAGCGTAACGTCAGTATTATAGACTCGAGTGTCCGTGATGACTGGGAGTCGAATCCGGAGATGGTGATTTTATCTCGAGCGAGATGCTGAACGCTCATGCAAATTCTTTTAGCACCCTCACATTTAGGAGGTTGATAGAGTACCAGTTGTCAACTATGATTTTCCCTATCTTGATGTCATGGCAGTACCTGGTGACATATAGGGGACGGTTGTGCTCGCACGTTCCGAGGAGGAGATCTTCATCGCCGAAAGTGATGTTAGCTGTGTGCACTTCTTCCAGCTCGTCCTTCATCTTTTCTTCAGCAAGGAAAGCTTGAAACTGCTTGGGCTCTTGTAATGCCCTGATCAGAGAATCTCGTGCCTCTTTAGACAACGGAAGGGCATCCAAAACGCTTAGCTATGCGGGTATCTTCTTCAGATGTGCCAGGACATTGTAATCCACTTTGTTTTTCTTGGGCGGGTCCTTGGATGCCAGCTCTTCGACGACTCGATCATCGAGGGCGATATCCTTAGGGACTTTTTCCTTCCCCTTATCTTTTTTGTTCAATCCCGTATTTGCAGGTCTGAGATTCTTTTCGGGCAACGTACGGTTGCGCAGCTGAATATTTTTACAGTTCTTCATCTCTTCCTCTTTTCCTGAGGTGGATTCTTTGAAGAGAGGGCCTAGGGCTATTTCTTCGTCAGAATTGCTTCCGAAGGTGAGAACTTGAGATCTCTTGGTATCAACCATGTGACAGTTTCTGGCAGCTCTTTTATGCTCATCTGTCATATTTTTCTGGTCCCGACGAGTTTTGCGCTTTATCCGCTTGAAATGTTGTCGGTGAGCTTATCCCTGCCACCATTTCTTGAAGGAGTTGCATTCTTTAGTGGGATGTGTAACCTTCCGATGGTACAAGCAGTAGCTCGGACGAACGTCCGCTTCATCAAGGTGAATACCGCCAGGAGTATCTCCTCTGAAAGGTGGTAGCTTCATTCCCATTGACAGGGCTTTAGCGAACCGTTTACTTGTCTTAAGCTTGTTTTTGTCTGCCGCGGGCGCGCTTTGATCTGTTTGGAGTGCTTTGTGACATATCCCTACTACGACTTGTTTAACTTGATGCCGATGCCAGGCCCTTTCGAATATGTCCATTTCACGCTCTTAATCAGCTCTGCGCTTCTGTCGGGCTTCGTTCAGCAACATGTCAATCATCTCGTCTGAAGGGTCCAAGGATTTTGGCACCGATCCTGCCCCCAACTCCTCTATATTATCTTCTGATGCTGAGTGGGCTTCTTCGTCGTCTATTGGTGAATGAGAGATCATGTGACAACTTGCCACATAATCCTCGGGTTCTTCTGACATGTCATTTCCGTCGTCATTGTCATTATCTCCGCTTTCAAGGATATGGTTGAGAAACACTTAGAGTGTGATCGGGGTTTGCGCCTTCTGGTTATATTCTTCCAGTGCGTCAATATGCTTTTGCAGGTCCGTACGCTTGTCATCAGGCTGTGCGGGCTTCTTGGTCTTCTTCTTTTTCTTTGAAGACTTTGACGGCTGGGCCTGGGTATTTTTCCCATTGCTACCAACTCTCGTTTTTGGGCGCGGTTTCAGCATTCCCTCAATGATCTCTGGCTCTAGCGGGCTTTTCCATCTGATTGCCGGACATGCTTGAAGATCCTTGAGCATTCTCTTACTCTTGTCTGAAAGAACAACTCCCGTGGAGCTTCCTCTATAAATGAGCATGATGCCCCCGGCGAGTCCACCTTTTTAGGAGCGTACGGTTGTGGTGGGTTTACCCTCTAGTTTTCAGACAGTGAGAATTTTCCTTGTTGGTGCTGGTCCTCAATCCATTTTTGAAGATGAAGCAATCTTCGATTGGGTGGCCCACTATTCGGTGGTAGGGGTAGTAATTGGGATTGTTGACATTGCCCGGTTGCAGTAGGCGTCTCGGATCTGGTAGAGTGATAAGCCTGTTGTGCACCGTCAGTTCGAACAGTCTTCTCGTTTTATCCCGAGGGAATGAGTAAGGACGTCTCAGCTTTTCTCCGAGTGATTGTTGTTTATCGTTTTGGCGAGCAGCTAGTTTTGGATCACTCGGCTGTTGCTGAGCATTGGCGACGAAGGTCGCTTTCCCTTTGCCCTTTTCATTTCGAAGCTCCGTCTTCGAGGAGGATGGTCTATGGCTCATCTGGTCCATTTGGGCCAACTTATCGATCAAGGCCTGGAAAGTGGTCAGCTTGAAGAACATCATAAATTGGGATATAGTTGCCTGCGGATCCAGGGTCCCTACGAACATGCCCACAGCAGGAGCTTCTTCTATGCGTTGTTCGTATTTAGACCATAGGTTCCGCCAGCGAATTGTGTACTAAACCCATGTCTCTCCTGGCTTCACCCTGGTATTGATCAATGTCGTGATCGGGGTGCGTTCGCTGGCGCTTTCGAAATGCTGGGTGAATAGTAACTCCATTTCCGTGAATGTTTTGATGAAGTTATTTGGAAGCTCCGAGTACTATTCGAATGCCGTCTCCGCTAAGCTGCCGACGAACTGGCGAAGTAGCAATTTGTCGTCACCTCCAGCATTTCTGTAGAGAGCCCTGAATTGAGCAACGTGCTGATGGGGGTTGCCTGTCCCCTTTTATACGTGAAATTTAGGGATCGTATATCCTGGTGGGTACTTAAATTGATCATACCAGCCTAGATAGGGTTGTCCAGTTCTGACGACTTGGCCGGCAGCTTCGCTTGCCTGATGAGCTCGGATTTGTTGAGCTATGTTGTCATTGAGTGCAACTTTCGAGATCGTCTCCTCCCTGGCTGTTGATAGTGCCGGAAGAGGGTTTGATGTCTCCCCTCTATCGTCTTCCTTGATTATTTGGGAATCTTAGGCTGGAGGGTCCGGCTGGATCATCATGCCCACCATATCTTGGAACAGAAGCGCCATTTGTTTTATGTTAGCCGCTTGTTCCGCGACTTCTTTATCTTTCTTTTCGAGCATTTTTCGGAGGAACTCGGCATCGGTTTCCTGTTCCTGGCGTTGCTCCAACGACGCTTCCAGGTTTTCTTTCTGCCTGGTAAGTGCGGTTATCTTTGTCAGCATCTCCTGGAGTTTCTGTTGTTGCTCTTGAGCCTTTGTTACGGACCGCGTAACTGGTCGATGACCCCCATAAGCACGGCTTTCCTCTTTTCCGAAAGCCATGCAGATGGTGTGCACTATCATGGCCCCAGACTTGGGGCGTTTGGGTTCAGTGCCTTTGAGATTTTTCATAGGCATGGGGATCTTCTCTGCCCTTCTCTTTTTATGCACGGTCGAGGTTTAGGGGGCTGTCACAGACGATACTTTCCGTGGTACGATGGCGGGTTGATTTTCCTCTTGCCGGACCTTCATTTTCTTCGATCAGCGAGAGTAGTCTTTGTTGATTACAGAGTCTTGGACTCTTCGCCAGACCCTGTGGATTTTAGAGGGCGACCGCTGAGGGGGCTGCTCCGGCTTCGCCTTTTTGATGTTTTCAGCAGGCGGCGGAGACCTTTTTAGTACGGAAATTGGAGAGTTCTTGCGCACCCACTTGAGCAGCTCAAAGTTGTTCTCAGTTGGAACAGCAGTATCAACTTCCACCATTGGAGCAGGTGGGGTAAGTCCAGAAGGGGAACTGCCCCCAACTCTCCTCACTCGGCGCCAGTGACGACGTCGACCATGTCGTGCGGCCGGGATCACCTCTATCGTCGGAGTAGCTTCGTCGTGCCCCCTGCTTTAAGGAGAGGTTGTTATTGGCGCCAACCTGTCAAAGACTGACATCCACTGGGAAGGAATGGTCAACTTGTCGAAGGCCGACTTTCGAGTAGAGGAAGTAGTTTGGACGACTTCACCTGCAGTAGGAGTTGGGGTAACCTTTTCCGGTATTGCGAGCTTCTTCACGGGCCCATTTGAGCTTAGGCTCAGCCTGTCGAAAACTGAAGCAGTAGAGTTGGACGACCCGTTGAAAGGGGCCGCGGTAGTTGCAAGCCGATCGAAGATCGACTTCTTTAGAGCTTCCTGTGACGGCACTGGAGCGTTGAAGCTTATTGGTGGGAGCATGGTCCCAAAGAACAATCCAGTGGTGGCCTGTGTCACCTGTTCCACCGGCATTGCGAAGATGGAGGCCGCTTGAGGCCCGTAAGTTACTCCTCCAGACGGGACGGAGCGGGAGTTATTGTTGCAGTTGGTGTAGCTGGAAGCCATTGATCTTCTTTTCTATGCACGGGAGCAAGACACCAAATCTTAGTACCTCGAATCCACAGGCAACCATAGCAGACCACGATTTTTTCGTGAAACATGACACATGAAGTGTGGAGTGGAAAAAGGAAAAGGTCCCACCGGGTGTCCCAGAATCTGTTTACCGCCGGAAACCGGGAAGATAAACGTCTTGCCTGAATTTGGGGGCAGATGCTATTTGGTTTTATCTGTCTACCTCTCCGAAGATGCTAAGTTAATTTATGGCACCAAGTATCGAAGGTTTAAACAGATGCGGCCGTTGTAGCAGATTTTGTCAGATTCCCCCTCGTTGTGATGGGTTTTTTTTATTGTGGGGATGCGCTTCCCTACAGGCGCAAGCCCCTGCAGTTAATTATGTTACCGCGTAGCGATAACCACTTTCTCCTGCTCCAGAAAGTCACTTCGTGTCGTGTGTGTTTGTTTTATTTTTGGTTGCCCGTGGATTGTATACGGAGACTAATTTGTGTTGTCGCCGTAGGGCGGGGATTAGTCCAAATCCGTATTTTCTTAGATTTGGGTTTGGTTTGATTTAAGGATCGTTAACCTCGTTTGAGATCAAGATCAACTTAAATGTTTGTTAAGGATACGTTAATCTGATATTGGACTAAGATTTACTTAACGGTGGTTCAGGATCACTTTTATTCCAACGAAAGAGCATTTGGGTTCTATCGTTTTAGTTTAGGGACATTACGGGTTTAAGGACATCATAGTCCATGTTTAAGGACATCATAGTCCATAGAGTTTTGGGTTTAAGGACATCATAGTCCATGAAGTTTAGTTTAGGGACGTTGCAGTCCGTTAGGTTTAAAGACATCATAGTCCATCATTAGTTTAAGAATATTGCGGTCCATTGGGTTTTCATTGGGTTTAAGGACATCATAGTCCATAACGATTAGTTTAAGGACATTATGGTCCATAGTTAGTTTAAGGACATTACGGTCTATATAGATTAGTTTAAGGACATCGCGGTACATAGTTAGTTTAAGGACATTACAGTCCATGTATATTAGTTTAAGGACATTGCAGTCCATAGTTAGTTTAAGGACATTACGGTCCATGTAGATTGTTGGTTGTCCGGACCCGCCACCTCTTTGAAGACGTTGAAGAATTACGACGTCATATATCAGAGGTGTGGAGAGATGTACCTTTGAACCAATGTCAGTTGAGAGATCTGTAGTTGGTTTTAGGACTAAGATTAAATTTAGAAAAATTGTGAGCCCATGGGCTTGGTTGATCTGAATTAGGGGCTTTTGGTCAGCTTAGACTCAGCCCACTCAATTTTTGAATAAAGTGTTAAACACTTGTTTTGGGCTCGGTCCCTTTTGTTCAGCAATGCTGAGCATTGATAGGGGCTTTGATGCTCACCCTTTCTTTATTTTTTTTATATTGAGTGTTAAACACTCTTTATGACACTGAGCTCCATTTACAAAGCGCTTTATGTTAAACAGCGCCTACGTAAGAAGCACGTGGGGTGCTCGGTCCTAGGCGCCAACCATTGAGTGCAGAGCACTCTTTACTTTATCAGCGCCCACATGAGGGGCACGTGGAGCGCTTGGCGCTGGGCGAAACCCTTGAGTGCTAAGCACTCCTTATCTTATTAGCGCCATCATGAGGGGCACGTGGAGCGCTTAGCCCTGGGCGCCAACCACTGAGTGCTTAGCACTCCTTGTTTTATTAGCACCCACGTAAGGGGCACGTGGAGTGCTTGGCTCTGGGCACCAATCATTGAATGCAGAGCACTCTTTATTTTAGCAACGCCCACGTGAGTGGCACGTGGAGCACTCGACACTTTTTCCCTCTTTGTGCATTTTTCTGAAGAGTTCAATTCTTTGTTCTCCCCTGGATCTTCAATCCCCGAGAACAAATTCATCCCTACGAGAATTAAATTCTCATTTGTGGGAGACTTGTCTCATGGATCTCAGATCCAGGAAAAGAATTTTGTTCTTTTATAAGGGTTAAACCCTTAGGTATGCAGATGAGATACTATGATCTTTATTTACCTTGAAGAAAGTTCTTCTTCTTTCTTCTCTTTTCAGGCTCTTTTTGCTTGCTCTTCTTTTTGAACTTAAAGTTTATGGGGGGGTTGCTCTGTACAAGACTTGAAGTCTTGGGTCCTTTATATAGGGAAGGCTGATTTGTTGATTCAGTTAAGGAAATCTCTCATTGAAAGATTTCTTAATTTATTTGGGGAATTTATCCACCGTCGGATCTTTGATCTAAGGACTTCTGTTTATCAGAAGACATCTTTCTTGTTTTTAACAAGATTGGAAAAATATTTTCCCGTACAGAACTTATTCTGTATCTTAGTGATTTTTAATCACTATTGGATCTTTGATCCAACGGTGCTTTGATTTACAGAGCACAATCTTTCTTGTTTAGAATGATTTGAGGAGTATTTCCTCCATCAGAATTTAATTCTGTGCTCTGATGATTTATCATCTCCGTTGGATCTTTGATTCAAGTGTGGAGAACTTTTAGTTCTGGCACTGGAACTCTCGTACTTTGCACGTGAGGCGCTGCCTATGAGTTTTTAATTCTTGGCGCTGGCGCTCTCGTTCCTTGCACGTGAAACGCTGCCTCAGTTCAAATTTTGAATAGAGCCTTGCTCTCTTATTGGGGGGAAACACCAGGTTTAGATCTAAAAGTAGCGGTATATAAACCGGCCATATCGCCGGCATAAAGCAAATCAAACAGGCGCCATGAAGGATACATCTCGATCTTAAGATGAGTATCAATACTGAAGTCAAGAAACTAATCGATTCTGGCTTCATCCAAGAGGTTCAAAATCCAGACTGGATCACTAATATCGTTCCGGTGATAACGAAAAATGGGACGTTTCGCATCTGCGTGGACTTTCGGGACCTTAACAAAGCGTGCCCGAAAGATGACTTCCCAATGCCCGTTACCGAGCTTATGATCGATAACACATCCACTCACGATATCTTCTCCTTCATGGATGGATCTTCAGGATACAATCAAATAAAAATGGATTCTGAAGACCAATAGCACACCGCGTTCCGAACTCCGTTGGGCATATTCTGCTATAAGGTGATGCCATTCGGTTTGAAGAATGCTGGCGCTACCTACCAGATGGCCATGACAAAGATCTTCGATGACCTCATACATAAGATTGTCGAATGCTACTTTGATGACCTTGTGGTGAAGAGAAAATCTCATGAGTAATATTAGGAACATTTAAAAATAGTATTCCAACGTCTTCGGAAGTATAATCTGAAGATGAACCCTCTAAAATGCTAGTTTGGAGTTTTCTCAGGCAAATTCCTGGGACTCGTCATATGTCACCGAGGCATCGAAATCGATCTCTCAAAAATCAAGGTGATAATGGAAATACCTTCGCCAAGAAATCTCAAACAACCGCGGTCTCTCTAAGGAAAGCTCGTGTATATCCGGCAGTTCATAGCCAACCTCTCCAGAAAATGTCGTCCCTACATTCATCTGATGAAGAAGGAGACCCCGTTCGTTTGGGTTGAGAAATGCTAAAACGCACTAGACAAAATCATGCAATACCTGCAAAATCCGCCGTTATTGGCCGCTCCGGTAAAGGAAAAACCCCTTATCCTAAATACATCGACCCTTGAGGGTTTTATAGGCGCATTGTGGGCATAAGAGAACGATCAAGGAAATGAGAGAGCTCTGTACTATTTAAGTTGAGTTCTCCTCGGGGTAAAAAGCAACTATTCCCCCATCGAAAAGCATTGTCTGGCGTTGATCTTTGCAATAACGAAGTTCAGACGTTACGTCTTGGCACATGAAGTCCAACTCATATCGAAGGTGGATCCTCTTAAATATCTTCAAAGGCCATACTGACAGGAAGGATTGCCAAATAGGCCTTCCTCCTGATGGAGTTCTCGATAACGTTTCGATCAAAACGGTGAAAGGACATGTCATCGCCGATTTTCTCGCGGAGCATCCGATAATAACCGACTCTCCTCTAAATTGTGAGTTGCCAGACGAACACGTGTTTGGCGCAATCGAAGAAGAGTAAGAAGAAAATTATTCTTAATGGGAACTCTACTTCGATGGAGCATCTTCCATGAAGAGGAGAAAGAAAGACATCCCCATAATCAAAACTGAGGTGGGCCTTATCTTCATGACCCCACAAAGAGGGATATTGCGTTATGCCCTGTCCTTAATGGAGCTAAGAACTAACAACGAAGCTGAATATGAAGTTTTAATAGTTGGTCTTGAGATTGCTATCGATATGGGAATCAATGACCTCCTTATATATGGAGACTTCCAGCTGATCGTTAGTCAAGTAAATGGCGATTATCAAACGTGCAAGTTAGAGCTAATAAGGCATGGCGAAAAGGTGCAACAACCACCGATACAAATCTCTTCCTATACCCTGGATAGTATACCGCGAGCGGAAAACAACAAAGCGGACGCGTTGGCCAAATTGGCCGATGAAGACCTCGATGACGTAAGGATCATTGTGCAAAACAGCAGGGTCCTCGCGCCAATAGATATATCTTCGGAAGACCTGATAGAGCTATCCGAAATAAAAAAAATGACCGAACAAGTAGCTCTTCAAATAGAGAATGAAGAAAAGGTGAAGGAATGGAGGGAAGTCTTCATAGACTACTTCAAGTCCCAACGAACGCCCGAAAATACGTCGTCTAGACATCAACTAATGAAATGAGCTTTGTCTTTCGCCTTCGTCAATGATACCATATATAAGAGATCATTCGACCTCCTATGGATAAGGTGCGTAAGGCCGAAGGAAGCAAAGAAAGTCGTCCATGAAATACACGATGGACGTTGCGACTCCTATCAGGCGGGTCCGAAGATGAAACTGAAGATAAAAATAATGGGTTACTATTTGGCCCACGATGATTCAGGACCGCATCGAATATCCGAAGTAGTGTCGCTCATGCCAAATTCACGGGGACTTCATACATCAGCACCCAAATCCGCTGCACCCGACAGTGGCCAGCTGGCCGTTCGAAATGCGAGAAACCGATATAATTGGCCCCATCGAACTAGCATCATCTAAAGGACATCATTTTGTATTGGTAACAACCGATTAATTCTCTAAGTGGGCAAAATTAGTACCACTAAGGAAGATGAAGACGGAGAATATCGTCCACTTCTTCCAAACCCATGTCATCTATCGGTTCGGTACTCCGCGACGGATTTTCTCAGATAATGGACCAGCTTACAGAAGGCATAAAATCATCCATTTCGCACAGCAATATAAAATAGATTAGAGATACTCTTCGGTCTATAATCCTTGGGCCAATGGTCTAGCTTAACCCTTCAACAAGACCCTGGCCAAGATTATGAAAAAGACAGTGTCCAAAAACAAAAAAGAATGGCACGAAAGGTTGCACAAAACTCTCTCGGCATACCGAATAACATTCAAGACGGCTACGAATACAAAACCATACGCACTGGTCTTTGGCGTGGAAGCAGTACTCCAACTGGAAATAGAACTCTCTTCTCTACGAGTAGCGGTTCAATATGAGCAGACAGATGAAGAAAATGCTCATCTTAGGCTCGAGAATCTCGACGCCCTCTACAAAACCTGTCTTATAGCACAGTAAAATCTGGAGGCTTATAGGGCAAGGATAATTCGGTCAAATGAAAGACTGATCATGCCAAGAACATTCCGCCAAGGCAAACTCGTGTTGGTTGTTAAAAGACCGATGATCCCCAATCATGCAAAACGGGAGAAGTTCAAGCCGAACTATGAAGGCCCGTACTTCATAGACAAATTCTACCAAGGTGGAGTCTACCTGCTCATGAATATGCATGGCGAAAGGCTATTTCGTCCAATAAACAGTCGGTTCCTCAAAAAATACTACGCTTGAAAAGTTATGACTTAGGTGAATTATAGATGACAACGCTTGTGTCTGCCCGCTATCTTCCTGAGTCAGAACTTTGAAAGTAGTACCAAAAGAAGTTTATCCCAAAACATGGGAATAATGGACCGAAATGTCCTTAAACTAATAATTTACCAAATTGTTAATAATGGACCAAAATGTCCCTAAACTAACATTCGTCCCTAAAATGGGAATGTTGGACCGAAAGGTCCTTAAACTAAAAACTCGCCCAAAATACGGCGATAATGGACCGTCGTGTCCTTAAACTAACACGTTTAGCCCTACGGTAGATCCCTATATTGGCCACTGTATACAATCCATAGGCATAAACAATTCATAGCTCTCCCACGTCTTACATGACGCGGACTAGCTAAGTGTGCGTTACCTTACGGGCAGGAAAAAAACCCAGCGATCTAGTGAAAACTCGAAAATGCGCGAACTCGTTTAAAAAAATGGTATGTTCACAAGAGAAATGGGCATGGATGAAAACCCGAAAGGGGCCGTGAGTAAAAACAGAAGGACTACCAGCGAGATCGTCAAAACCTGAAAAGGGCGCAAACTCGTTAAAAAAATGGTATGTTCACAAGCGAAATAGACACGGATGAAAACCCAAAAGAGCGTCGTGTGTGAAAACAACAGGATTACCGGCGAGCTAGTGAAAAGCCGAAAGGGCGCGAACTCGTTTAAAAAAATGCACTTGCAAAGTCCTCATGACTTTGTAAGGAGAAAACATCCGCGTGAGATCCTTATGACTCACAAAAGAACAACACACTTAGGAATCCATACGATTCCTAATGAGAAAATGCACGGACGAGATCTTCATGACTCATAAGGAGAATATACTTTCTATAAGACCCTCACGGCTTATAGAATTCAAAAGCTTTAGGTTACAGGGATCCAAACCTGTTCTTAAGGCACCAAAACCTGATGGAATTTTTTTCGCCCTACAAGTGGTCCAATATCGACCCTTGTATATAATCCACGGGCATAAATAAATATATTCCCCACCAAGTTTCTCCAATGGCGAGAAATATCCCCATATGGTGAACGACACTTGTAAGTCCTCTCGACTTACAAAGAGAAAGTACTCTTGAAAGATCCTTACGACTATAAAAGGAAACACATTTAGGAATCCCCATGACTCCTAAGGAGAAAACATACCTATGAGATCCTCACGACTCATAGGGAGAAATACCTTTATCATAAAGTCAAAAAGTCTTAGTCGACAGGATCCTAACCGTGCTTGCTAAGCCTCCTTTGTTCAAATCAACAAAGGAAAATGATGATTCGCTCCTAGTAATATTCTATTTGTAACGATGCTGATGCCAAGATTGATATCAGATTCCAAATTCCTAACTCGCAAAAAATAAATCAGTGAGCAAGGAAAAATATGCATATAAAAATAGCCGAAATGATGGCGCAACTCGCAATAAAAAATATACATGAAAAAATATATGCCTATAACATAGCCGAAATGACTGAGCACCGCGAAAAATAGGCGAAATGATTGAGAAATTGCGACTTTCGCGATATAAAAACTGAAAAGATAGAGAATTGCAGAAATAAATAAAAACATACATAATAAAATAATAAAAAATTCTGCACAACAAGTAGTTCCATACCGACGCTTGTATACAATCCATGAGCACAAATGGCACAAATGAAAGAAAGGGGAACCATATTTTCCAACCATACTTCGTCAAAAGAAGAACCGAGTCTTAATGACACATTTACAGCCTAGAAACAAATTCGACATCTCTCTTACTCCAGCGGAGTACAGACGTGGTGTCGATAAGGCTCTAAGAAGCCAATACAAAATGGAGTAATGATAACATCCTAGCTCTAGCTAGACGTTCTTTCTGAGTGCAGACGGGATGTCAACAACGATGCAAGGGTTAAATAAAAGTGGAGCATTGGTATATTCCTAGCTCCACATCGTGACGGCGATATCTACAGCCTAGAGATCAACTCGACGTTCTTCTCATTCCAGCAAGGTGCAGACACGACGTCAACAACGACCCAAGGGTCAAAAAAGTGGAATGAAGGCATTTTCCTAACTCCAAGTCTTGATGACAATATATGCGGCTAAAGATCGATTCGACGTCCCTCTTACTCTAGCAGAGTGCAGACACGGTGTCAACAAAGCTCTAAGGAGCCAAATCAAGGCAGAGCAATGGCAAAATCTTAGCTCCAGCTCGATGTTCTTTCTCAGTGCAGACGTGACTTCAACAAAGGATCCAGGGGTCAAATTGTAAGTCGATGTGCAACACCCCACGAGTTGCGGGGAGGCGGAAATATGAAAAACGATCTTGTTTTTGAAGCATACATCGACTAACCGAAGATCTTTGCTAAACGATAATTAACAACTACCATAGAAGTTCTTAGCTACTATGTAAAGAGATTATACCTAGTGATACGTGTCCTTCGTCTTTACGATCTCTACGTTCTCCTCGGCCTCCTCCAAGTGATAGATGATCCACCCGAGAACCCTAATCCAAGCTTCACCTCAAAACTTGAGGTAACTAAGTTTCTCTAGTTGCTAATCAAAAGAACTTAGATCATATACAGTTAGGTTATGGAATGTTTAGTCTTTTCTAATCCTTGTTCTTAACTCATGAGTGGTAGGATTAGAGCTTGAAGAAAGAGTGAGCTTGAGGAGAGAGAAGGTGAACTAGAATAATGAAAATGAAATTGTTTCTCACTTAATATATGAAGCATAATGAATAAATCAATAAATGAATAATAAGAGATTATTCATCATGCTACATAAATGTATTATGAGTGATTCACTATGTGAGTCATTAAGCATTTAATAATGCATTAATGACATAATGAATCACACATTATGAGTCACGATATCATTTAATGACAATGCCACCTTAACCCCTCAAGTCACCATGCTTCTAGAAGCTTCCCGGAAATTACGAGAACGCCCCTCCCATCCGTGAAAACACGGAAAAACCTTAGACTGTATAAATCCAATAACCTGATACTAGAATCTGGCTTAAACCCAAGCCGTCTTGTAAAAACTGTCCGAATGTCGTACGCGCATTTAAACACGTATTCGTCCGAACCCTTGTCGTAAAACCGTACGACCTCTATATTGTTTCGCCTGGAGTTGGGAAAACTCTGTGTGGGACTCTAAAGACTCGACTACTTCGCTGGCAGTGGTTTTAACCACTGACCGCAAGCGGCACTAGCTGTACGTAACGGTCCCCAGGTAGATGTCGATAAGAAGGCCGATGATGATACCCATCCGAACTCCTACTGAGCCTGTCCGTGACAATATCCGTGCAGTCCGGTCTGTTCATCTAAGAGTATCGCATGCATGGTCTAGGGAGGTGGTAAACGTCAGACCCCTAATAACCGTACAAGTCATGTCGGCATGACCCAATTACCATCCGAGAATTTACTGATCAGTCTATCAGTAATTCTCAATCAGCCCTGGCCAGGGACTTATGGTAATGACCAACCGATCAACGTGCGATATCAACTCCCTATACCGGGAGAGACGAATCCCTAACAGTCACTCACTGCCTCCACGTGGCTCGGGACTGTACCTAACTAAAACCTGTTTGCACGACTCCTTTGAACCGTGATAGGGTAGTAATCAAAGCACAGTAGGAACTCACACGAGACAAATGACGACTTTAAGTCAACGGACTATCTGCACACATGTCACCTGAGAACTGCTATCTGACGTTAAGTATAAATACCATCCAGTCTATTCTCGGCGAGTCATGTCCGGTGTACTCACACCCAGTGAGCATATGTATACAATCTTAGGTGCACTCCACCAATGGCTGCGGGACCAATCCATCGCCCCTCCTCAGGGTCTAGATATGTAGACACCAGTCTGCTCCGGAGTATCGATGCCCAGTCTCGATACTCCTGCGGCCAGGGACATTTAAGGATGTGCCTATTGACTATCCAGCTCCCACTAGTATGACTGCCATCACAATACCGGTAGTCAGGAAAACACTCTATGGGCTTTATCAACATGTATATATATATATATGAATACTACGCAAAATATATCATATGTTAAGATAAAGACAAACCAAATATCGTACTATCATATTAAGCAAGACTGTCATGTACATACATATCCCTAGCATCCTATACAATGAAGGCCTCTAGGGCATATATATCCAACAATCTCCCACTTGCACTAAGGCCTATAATTGGCGCAATGAGTACCCACTGTCTGTACTAGATCCAGTTGTTGGCGTACCGCATGCCCAACATCTCAAACAGCCTCTCGAACTGGACTTGAGGGATGGCCTTGGTGAATGGATCTGCCGTGTTGTCTTTTGTGTCCACTCTCCGTACCTCGATCTCCCAGCGATCTACGATCTCCCTGATCAGGTGAAAACGCCTTAAAATATGCCTGGATTTCTGATGGGGCCTCAGTTCTTTCGCTAATGCTACAGCCCCATTGTTATCAGAATACAAAAGTATTGGATTAGCAATGGACGGAACCACCTGAAGTTTAGAGATGAACTTTCTCATCCAGACAGCCTCTTTTGCGGCTTCACTAGCAGCTATATACTCAGCCTCCATAGTTGAGTCTGCGACGGTATCCTGTTTGGAACTCTTCCAGCATACCGCCCCTCCATTGAGGGTAAACACAAAACCCGAAATGGATTTAGAATCATCTTTGTCACTTTGGAAGCCAGAGTTGGTAAAAGCCTCTACCTGGAGGTCCCCATTACCATAAATCAAGAACATCTCCTTAGTCCTTCTCAGGTACTTAAGAATTTTCTTTACCGCTATCCAATGCTTCTCACCTCGGTCAGACAGATACCTGCTTACCACACCAAGTGCGTAAGCTACATCTGGTCTTGTACATAACATCGCATACATTATAGATCTTACTGCCGAAGCATAGGGTATAATGCCCATGCGAGCCCTCTCTTCATCAGTCTTTGGAGACATCTTTTTTGAGAGGGTGATCCCGTGACAAGCGGACATATTACCGCGCTTGGAATCTTTCATACTAAATCTCTTTAGTATAGTGTCAATATACCTGAACTGTGAAAGTCCCAACATTCTATTAGATCTATCACGATAGATCTTAATGCCCAAAATGTAGGTTGCATCACCCAAGTCTTTCATGGAGAATTTCTGTGACAAGAAGAGATTTACTAATTGTAGCATAGGGACATCATTCCCTATCAGTAGTATGTCGTCGACGTACAAAACGAGGAAGACTACTGCTCCTTCTACAATCTTCCTATAAATACATGGTTCATCTACATTTTTGATAAAGTCAAATTTTTTGACTGTCTCATCAATGCAGATGTTCCAACTTCGCGATACTTGCTTTAATCCATAAATGGATTTAAGCAACCTGCACACTCTTCCGCTGCTCCCACTGTCTAAGAAACCTTCTGGTTGATCCATGTAAACACTCTCTTCTAAATGTCCATTGAGAAAAGCTATTTTTACATCCATTTGCCAGATTTCATAGTCATGGAAGGCAGCAATGGTAAGCAGGATCCGAATGGATTTAAGCATAGCTACAGGTGAAAAGGTTTCATCATAGTCCAATCCTGGTCTTTGACGAAATCCTTTTGCAACGAGTCTAGCTTTGTAGGTTTCCACTTGTCCAAGTGCACCAATCTTCTTTTTGAAGATCCATTTGCATCCAACTGGTTTCACCCCAGGAGGAGCAACTTCTAAAGTCCATACTTTATTGGTGTACATGGATTCCATTTTGGATCTCATAGCATCCAACCACTTTACCGAGTCAATACTCGTGACAGTCTACTGAAAACTAGTAGGCTCATCATCATCGATGATGCAATCCTCTCGATCCCCATCTAGAAGAAAACCATAGTATCTCTCAGGAGGATGAGAAAGTCTACTAGATCTGCGGAGTGGCGTTCGTTCGTCATGATCTATTGAAATCTGAGGTTCTTCTCAGTCCTCGATAGCAGTTTGAGGTTCTGGATTTTCTTCCAGCTCTACCGCGCTCCCACTAATTTCTTTTGCAAGAAATTCGCTTTCTAAGAAGACAATGTGGCGAGCGACAAACACCTTTTGTTCTTCAGAGTGGTAGACCATGTACCCCCTTGAATGTTTTGGGTATCCTACAAATTTGCACAAAACTGATCGTGCCTCGAGCTTGTCCGGTCTATGCTTTTTAACATATGCCGGACACCCCCATATCTTGATATACTTGAGATATGGTCTCTTCCCGCTCCACATTTCATATGGAGTGGTAGGCACAGACTTAGTTGGAACTCTATTCAATAAGTATGCTGCTGATTCTAGAGCAAATCCCCAGAAGGAAAGTGGCAACTCAGCACTACTCATCATTGAACACACCATATCTAATAGCGTGTGATTCCTCCTTTCTGATACACCATTATGTTGAGGTGTATAAGGCGGAGTAAGCTGAGAGAGAATTCCATTCTCTTTTAAGCATTCACGGAAACTGGTACTTAAGTATTCTCCACATCGATCAGATCGAAATGTCTTGATGCTTTTACCAGTTTGTTTCTTTACTTCATTTTTATACTCCTTAAACTTCTCAAAGGCCTCGGATTTTTGTTTCATTAAGAACACATGTCCATTCCTAGAGAAGTCATCAGTAAAAGTGATGAAGTAGGAGTGACCGCTTCGCGTATGTGTAGACATTGGACCACATACATCACTGTGTACAAGTCCCAAGAGTTCTGTGGCTCTTGCTCCGTGTCCGGTGAACGGAGATTAGGTCATTTTTCCTTTGATACATGATTGACAAGTTGCATATGATGGATATTCAAACGGATCTAGACATCCATCTTTATGTAACTTAGTCAACCTTGTTTCGTTTATATGACCAAGTCTACAATGCCATAGGAAGGCTTGTTTTGAATCTGGGGCCTTTCTTTTAAGTGTGTTTTGAATATTGAAAATTCGAGGTTGATTAAGTATGTATATGCCGTTTTGCAGTGTGCCATACCCAATCAGTTCTTGATTTAGGAGAATGTTCATGACATTTCTTTCAAGCGCAAAATTATATCCTTCATTAGATAACAAAGATACTGATATAATATTACATAACATACCGGGAATACAAAAACAGCTGTAGAACACCAAAATGTGCCCACTAGTCAACCCTAGGTGATATTCCTCTATTGCAATAGCATCTATATGCATTCCATTGTCCATCCGCAGAGTCATATCACCTGTCCCCAGTACTCTACTATTTCTCAGATCCTGCAATGAATTACAGATGTGAGAACCAGAACCGGTATCAAGTACCAATGATGTAGAGTTTACTGAAAGACAATTTTCGATTACGAACACACCTGAAGCAGAAGCAACAGCTTGCTTCTTGTCCTTGGCTTTGAAGGCTATACAGTCTTACTTCCAGTGCCCTTGCTTGTGACAATAAAAGCATTCATTTATATCTGCTTTCACCCTTCCTGCCTTGTTCGTTTCCTACACCTACTTGACCCCACCCTTCGGTCTGGTGGCTTTCATCTTCTTCTTCCCTTTAGCTTTCGCTTTAGATTTAGAAAAGGATGATTGGCCAACATACAGAACGGGGGTCTTCTCCTTTTTCAAGGAGGCCTCTGCTACCCTCAACATGTTGAGGAGCTTTGGAAGACCAGCTTCCATTTCGTGCATGTTGAAGTTAAGCACGAACTGAGAGAAGGTGTGGGGAAAGGACTGCAAAATCAAGTCGATATACAAATCATTCTCTAGCACGCACCCAGGTTTGCGAGTTCCTCAATGAGGCTGATCATTATGAGGACGTGCTCTCCTACAGGCGATCCTGGAGCTAACCTCATCTGGAAGAGTTTCCTTGAGGTCTCGTACCTCGCGATACGGGAGTGCTCTCCATATAATTCCTTGACATGGAGAAAGATGGATGTAATATCCATACTCTCGTGTTGTTTCTGGAGTTCATTGTTCATGGACGCCAGCACGATACACTTAGCTCGCTCACTGTCTAGATCCCAAGTTTTGCGAACTTCCTTGTCCACAACTGAGGAATCTGGTCCTGGGATAAGGGGAGGAACAGCGGTGGTAACATATGCTACTTTGTCATAAGTCAGTGCAATGTTGACGTTCCTTAGCCAATCTTTATAGTTCTGCCCGGTCAGTATATTTTTTTCAAGTAATAGTTTTAGTCCTGTCATGGTAGCTGCTAGAGAGAGAGAGAAAAGAAAACACTCAGCATATGCTTCTTGCAAGTTTAGATTGGTTATTGGTCTATCTAAACAGGATGGCTCCCACCGTTCCCTCAAATCCTTCTTCAAAACCTAAAAGAAGAACTAGTCAGGATTTAATCACACGTCACAATACTTGCTTAACCTTTCAGCCAGGCCGGTGTTGGTACTTCGAGGGAGGTTTTCCAACGCTTTCGCGGAGTTCCTTAATTAAATAACCTATTTTTCCTGGAGGCGTAGCCCCTCTAACACCTTTCTGGACACCTACTTGGTTTATAGCATTGATTGTTAAGTGAGAATGTTTCCCGAGAGTAATCCTACTCATCAGTGGGATCGGGATCCAACTATCATTGCATGATGTACTAGATGGAAGCCACTCTAGTCACCACACTCCAGAAGTTATGCTAAATCTGCAAGTTTCCTTTATGTTTGAAACTCCCGATGTGAATTTTTACCCCAAGCTCTTATGACCTTGACGTAGGCCAACAAATCATAAGACGCAAGTCAGGTTCTACCCGTCGTTGTCCTAATTAATTTAGGTACATCGTACATGCCCTTGACGAAAGCCAACAAGGCTGTACGTTTGTCCTATACTAATGCATCTATCTTTGCAACAAATAAGCAAACACACTGCTACCATCCACTATGCCTTGACGTAGGCCAACAAGCATAGTATGAATACGATGTGTTGTCTATTTGAAACGACGGAGGGTTCGGCTGGTTTTTGAAAAAAACCCGTTAACGTAATGAACTTGATATGATCGAAGGAACCATGATAGCCTTTATAAAAAGGAGTGGTTTAAGCTCCGCATTTAAAATTTGCTTTTTGAAGAAAACCGAGTGGTTTTGAAATTGTTCCAACGATTCAGTTTAGGTTTTATTTTTCTTTGCATTAAAAATAATGCGTCCCATCTTTAACCTATCATTACAGATAACAACGAAAATAGAACGTTCTCTTATGCCATCCGCATTTGCCACGGGGTCCCGTCATCACCCGTTTGGTTACTTAACAAACGGCAGAGCGGGGGCTGGGCTAGCGCGGGTGTAAAACATAAGTGACGTCTAAATAGCTATCATATATAGATATTGTACTTTCGTCATACACAATAATAGGCATTCCAGATCACAGATAAACTTTATTAGATATGCAAGCAATCCGCGTTTCTTTTGAGCCTGTAAGAAAAGACGGATTACATAGTTGTGATGAATAGCCATTACCCCACCCCAGACCCATACGGGTACGGCAAACTACCCGCCAAGTACCCGAAGTGAAGCGATCTCCCTCAACAACGTGAGTAGTCCACTAAGCAATTCGAAATACCCGGTAGTTTGTGCACCCCACCTTGGGTCTATCCTAAGAGCAAAAACAGTAAAAAGAAATAATACAACGGTGGCTACAACCGCAACCTGGATGTGCCCCGCAAAATAATATTACAACTTATTACAATTACATCGAATGAATTAATACAATAACCCATCACAAAACCCCAGCTAATCATCACAACAATCGAATACAGTTCATAATCACAAACAGTTAAAACATTACAGATATGTGCAACCCCCTGTCAACCGACATACTAGCAGTTAGGGGAGGTTTACGAACACATAATACAGTTCACAAATATAATCAAACAAGCAAACATCGTATAATTTCGATCGATCAAACCCATTAGATTCTGCTCCAAGACTTCTCTATAGACCTGAGACCTGAGCAAAAAATAAACATTCCAGAAAAGACAAAACATTCACAGAAGAATTACTGGGGAGATTTGGGGTGAATCGGTCTCAACTCGGCCACGGATCCGCGGCGGATAGGTGGTTTTGGCCGTGGTTCCGCGGTGTGTTGGCCGATTCATGCACCCTAATTTCTTCAGTGTTCTTAGGTTTCCTTGTAGGTTATTCTGGAGGTCCCTGAAAAATTTTTGGACCTCATTTAAAAATCGACAGAAACTATGTGAATACGATATCTTTTCCGGTTCGTTTTGCGTTCGAAATTCATACGACTTTGCAAGTGAGTTAATTATTGTTTAGTGAGGCTCTGATACCACTGTAAGTCAATGTGCAACACCCCACGAGTTGCGGGGAGGCGGAAATATGAAAAACGATCTTGTTCTTGAAGCATACATCGACTAACCGAAGATCTTTGCTAAACGATAATTAACAACTACCATAGAAGTTCTTAGCTACTATGTAAAGAGATTATACCTAGAGATACGTGTCCTTCGTCTTTACGATCTCTACGTCCTCCTCGGCCTCCTCCAAGTGATAGATGATCCACCCGAGAACCCTAATCCAAGCTTCACCTCAAAACTTGAGGTAACTAAGTTTCTCTAGTTGCTAATCAAAGGAACTTAGATCATATAGAGTTAGGTTATGGAATGTTTAGTCTTTTCTAATCCTTGTTCTCAACTCAAGAGTGGTAGGATTAGAGCTTGAAAAAAGAGTGAGCTTGAGAAGAGAGAAGGTGAACTAGAATAATGAAAATGAAATTGTTTCTCACTTAATATATGAAGCATAATGAATAAATCAATAAATGAATAATAAGAGATTATTCATCATGCTACATAAATGTATTATGAGTGATTCACTATGTGAGTCATTAAGCATTTAATAATGCATTAACGACATAATGAATCACACATTATGAGTCACAATATCATTTTATGACATTGCCACCTTAACCCCTCAAGTCACCATGCTTCTAGAAGCTTCCCGGAAATTATGAGAACGCCCCTCCTATCCGTGAAAACACGGAAAAACTTTAGACTGTATAAATCCAATAACCTGATACTAGAATCTGTCTTAAACCAAAGCCGTCTAGTAAAAACTGTCCGAATGTCGTAGGTGCGTTTAAACACGTATTCATCCGAACCCTTGTCGTAAAACCGTACGACCTCTATATTGTTTCGCCTGGAGTTGGGAAAACTCTGTGTGGGACTCTAAAGACTCGACTACTACGCTGGCAGTGGTTTTAACCACAGATCGCAAGCGACACTAGCTGTACGTAACGGTCCCCGGGTAAATGCCGCTAAGAAGGCCGATGAGGATACCCATCCGAACTCCTACTGAGCCTGTCCGTGACAATATTCGTGCTGTCCGGTCTGTTCGTCGAAGAGTATCGCATGCATGGTCTAGGGAGGTTGTAAACGTCAGACCCCTAATTACCGTACAAGTCGTGTCGGCATGGCTCAATTACCATTAGAGAATCTACTGATCAGTCTATCAGTAATTCTCAATCAGCCCTGGCCAGGGACTTATGGTAATGACCAACCGATCACCGTGGGATATCAACTCCCTATACCGGGAGAGACGAATCCCTAACAGTCACTCACTGCCTCCACGTGGCTCGGGACTGTGCCTAACTAAAACCTGTTTGCACGACTCCTTTGAACCGTGGTAGGGTAGTAATCAAAGCACAGTGGGAACTCACACGAGACAAATGACGACTTTAAGTCAACGGACTATCTGCACACATGTCACCTGAGAACTGCTATCTGACGTTAGGTATAAATACCATCCAGTCTGTTCTCGGCGAGTCATGTCCGGTGTACTCACACCCAGTGAGCATCTGTATACAATCTTAGGTGCACTCCACCAATGGCTGCGGGACCAATCCATGGCCCCTCCTCAGGGTCTAGATATGTATACACCAGCCTACTCCGGAGCATCGATGCCCAGTCTCGATCCTCCTGCGACCAGGGACATCTAAGGATGTGCCTATTGACTATCCAGCTCCCACTAGTATGACTGCCATTACAATACCGGTAGTCAGGCAAACACCCTATGGGCTTTATCAACATGTATATATATATATATGAATACTACGCAAAATATATCATATGTTAAGATAAAGACAAACCAAATAGCGTACTATCATATTAAGCAAAACTGTCATGTACATACATATCCCTAGCATTCTATACAATGAAGGCCTCTAGGGCATATATATCCAACAATCTCCCACTTGCACTAAGGCCTATAATTGGCGCAATGAGTACCCACTGTCTGTACTAGATCCAGTTGTTGGCGTACCGCATGCCCAACATCTCAAACAGCCTCTCGAACTGGACTTGAGGGATGGCCTTGGTGAATGGATCTGCCGTGTTGTCTTTTCTGTCCACTCTCCGTACCTCGATCTCCCGACGATCTACGATCTCCCTGATCAGGTGGAAACGCCTTAAAATATGCCTGAATTTCTGATGGGACCTTGGTTCTTTCGCTAATGCTACAGCCCCATTGTTATCACAATACAAAAGTATTGGATTGGCAATGGATGGAACCACCTGAAGTTCATAGATGAACTTCCTCATCCAGACAGCCTCTTTTGCGGCTTCACTAGCAGCTATATACTCAGCCTCCATAGTTGAGTCTGCGACGGTATCCTGTTTGGAACTCTTCCAGCATACCGCCCCTCCATTGAGTGTAAACACAAAACCCGAAATGGATTTAGAATCATCTTTGTCACTTTGGAAGCCGGAGTCGGTAAAAGCCTCTAACTGGAGGTCCCCATTACCGTAAATCAAGAACATCTCCTTAGTCCTTCTCAGGTACTTAAGAATTTTCTTTAGCGCTATCCAATACTTCTCACCTCGATCAGACTGATACCTGCTTACCACACCAAGTGCGTAAGCTACATCTGGTCTTGTACATAACATCGCATACATTATAGATCTTACTGCCGAAGCATAGGGTATAATGCCCATGCGAGCCCTCTCTTCATCAATCTTTGGAGACATCTCTTTTGAGAGGGTGATCCCGTGACAAGCGGACATATTACCGCGCTTGGAATCTTCCATACTAAATCTCTTTAGTATAGTGTCAATATACCTGAACTGTGAAAATCCCAACATTCTATTAGATCTATCACGATAGATCTTAATGCCCAAAATGTAGGTTGCATCACCCAAGTCTTTCATGGAGAATTTCTGTGACAAGAAGAGCTTTACTGATTGTAGCATAGGGACATCATTCCCTATCAGTAGTATGTCGTCGACGTACAAAACGAGGAAGACTACTGCTCCTTCTAAAATCTTCCTATAAATACATGGTTCATCTACATTTTTGATAAAGTCTAATTCTTTGACTGTCTCATTAAAGAAGATGTTCCAACTTCGCGATGCTTGCTTTAATCCATAAATGGATTTAAGCAACCTGCACATTCTTCCGCTGCTCCCGCTGTCTAAGAAACCTTCTGGTTGATCCATGTAAACACTCTCTTCTAAATGTCCATTGAGAAAAGCTGTTTTTACATCCATTTGCCAGATTTCATAGTCATGGAAGGCAGCAATGGCAAGCAGGATCCGTATGGATTTAAGCATAGCTACAGGTGAAAAGGTTTCATCATAGTCCAATCCTGGTCTTTGACGAAATCCTTTTGCAACGAGTCTAGCTTTGTATGTTTCCACTTGTCCAAGTGCACCAATCTTCTTTTTGAAGATCCATTTGCATCCAACTAGTTTCACCCCAGGAGGAGAAACTTCTAAAGTCCATACTTTATTGGTGTACATAGATTCCATTTCGGATCTCATAGCATCCAGCCACTTCACCGAGTCAATACTCATGATAGTCTGCTGAAAATTAATAGGCTCATCATCATCGCTGATGCAATCCTCTCGATCCCCATCTAGAAGAAAACCATAGTATCTCTCAGGAGGATGAGAAAGCCTACTAGATCTGCGGAGTGGCGCTGGTTCGTCATGTTCTATTGAAATCTGAGGTTCTTCTCAGTCCTCGATAGCAGTTTGAGGTTCTGGATTTTCTTCCAGCTCTACCGCGCTCCCACTAATTTCTTTTGCAAGAAATTCGCTTTCTAAGAAGACAATGTGGCGAGCGACAAACACCTTTTGTTCTTCAGTGTGGTAGACCATGTACCCCCTGAATGTTTTGGGTATCCTATAAATTTGCACAAAACCGATCGTGCCTCGAGCTTGTCCGGTCTATGCTTTTTAACATATGCCGGACACCCCCATATCTTGATATACTTGAGATATGGTCTCTTCCCGCTCCACATTTCATATGGAGTGGTAGGCACAGACTTAGTTGGAACTCTATTCAATAAATATGCTGCTGATTCTAGAGCAAATCCCCAGAAGGAAAGTGGCAACTCAGCACTACTCATCATTGAACACACCATATCTAATAGCGTGTGATTCCTCCTTTCTGATACACCATTATGCTGAGGTGTATAAGGCGGAGTAAGCTGAGAGAGAATTCCATTCTCTTTTAAGCATTCAAGGAAACTGGTACTTAAGTATTCTCCACCTCGATCAGATCGAAATGTCTTGATGCTTTTACCAGTTTGTTTCTCTACTTCATTTTTATACTCCTTAAACTTCTCAAAGGCCTCGGATTTTTGTTTCATTAAGAACACATGTCCATTCCTAGAGAAGTCATTAGTAAAAGCGATGAAGTAGGAGTGACCTCTTCACGCATGTGTAGACATTGGACCACATACATCACTGTGTACAAGTCCCAAGAGTTCTGTGGCTCTTGCTCCGTGTCCGGTGAACGGAGATTTGGTCATTTTTCCTTTGATACATGATTGACAAGTTGCATATGATGAATATTCAAACGGATCTAGATATCCATCTTTATGTAACTTAGTCAACCTTGTTTCGTTTATATGACCAAGTCTACAATGCCATAGGAAGGCTTGTTTTGAATCTGGAGTCTTTCTTTTAAGTGTGTTTTGAATATTGAAAATTCGAGGTTGATTAAGTATGTATATGCCGTTTTCCTGTTAGGTCTACGTTACCTCTCCCGGTACTTTCGGGGTTGCGGAAACGGTAAAACAAATTTTTTTTCTGAACATGGTAACATGGACCGTAAAAGTCGGATCTTTGCTAAACAATACGCTAGCATCCTAACTAGAGATTTGTCTACTCGGTTAGGGGTTATACCTCAACTTGAACTCCTTCTCTTCTTGTTGTTCTTCTCCTTGCTTGCTCCGTTGCTTAATCCGGACTTTGGTCACCTCCGCGGCCTCCTTGAGTCGAAGACGATCCACCCGAGAGATGTACACCGAGCTCCACCTCGAGCTGAGGCAACTAGGGCAAAGAGATTGCTAGTCTAGAAGCCCTAGGATATGTAGAAGTGATCAATGGATGGTTTTGTCTTTGTGGGATCTTTATCTCTCAACACATGAGATCAAAAGATGAATCAAGAGGAGGAAGAAGAAGGAGGAGCAAAAACCATGGTTCATTTCTTTTCTTCTCACTTGAAAAAACAAGAGAGGGAATGAGAAAGAAATTATGATACAAAGAAAAGTAACCATGGTTCCAATAATGTAAAAACAACATCATTACAAATCCCATCAAGATAAAGTTTGATGGCTACATTGAAATGACCATTATCATAATCCAAAAGAAAAAGAAAAAGAAAAGAAGAGTGTAGATCCCTCTTGAAAGTCAATGGTCAACACGGTCAACCGGTCAACAAAGTCAAGAGAGGTCAACGGGGTCAAATGGTCAATGCAATTAGCCATCATAAAATTATCACTAAAAGGATTAGTAAATGATATCCACGGCTCATAATGGTTTTGACCAAACGAACTGTCAAAACCCTAATGAGTCCGCCTCAAAATGGTTTTGACCGAATCAACTGTCAAAAACCCTAATGAGCCTGCCACATAACGGTTTTGGCCGAACCAACTGCCAAAACCCTGATGAGGCACCTCCTCCTTCATCGCTCCGGAAAACTGTGCATACACACCTGTATATGCATTCCGTAGAATGCGGATGCACAGAATAGAAAACAAATCCATCCGTGCAATACTAGGATCTGGCTTAAACCAAAGCCCACTAGTACTGCCTGCCCGAACACCATACGCACACAAGTGTACGTAAGTGATCGCAGCCCTGCCGTAAAACCATACGGCCTCTACACGTTTCGCTCAGTGCAGGGAAACTCTCTGTGTGGGACTCTAAAGACTCGACACTACGCTGACAGTGGGTTTAACCACAGACCGCAAGTGGCACTATCTGTACGTAACGGTCCCCAGGTAGATGTCGACAAGAAGGCCGATGAGGTAAACCCATCCGAACTCCTACTGAGCCTGTATGTGACAATCTCCGTACAGTTCGGTCTGTTCGTCTGATACATCGCATGGCGGGCCTAGGGGGCGGTAAACGTCAGTCCCCTAATAGCGGTACAAGTCGTGTCGGAGTGAAGCCCAGAACACCCTGAGATAACACTGGAAACCTACCAGTATATCTCGCTTGCCCTGGCCAGGGACTACTCGTGTAATGGCTCTCCTAGACACAGCGCGATGTCAACTCCCAATACCGGGAGAGACGAATCCTGTCTAACCGTCACTGCCTCCAAGTGCTTCGGGACTGCTCCCAACTACTACCTGTTTGCACGACTCAGTAGAGCCGTGGTAGGGTAGTAATCAAAGAACAGTGGGAACACACTTGAGGCGAAGTGACAGTGTCAAGTCAGCAGACTAAGCTGTACTCATGTCACCTGGGAACTGATAACTGACGATAGGTATAATACCAACCATCAGTTCCCGACGAGTCCTGTCCAGTGTACTCGTAACCTAACGAGCACCCGCATACTATCTCAAGTACGACGTACTGACGGCTGTGGGACAGACCGTCTCCCGTGCTGGGATGAGAAGCGCATACGCTAGTCTACTCCGGAGTATCGATGCCCTATCTCGATACTCCCACGACTAGGGACGTGTATAAGGATGTGCTTGTAGATTACCCAGCCCCCACGAGTGTGATCGCCATCACAACGCCGGTAATCAAGCAAAGATCCTAAGGGCTCTACTAATGCGTATAGGTGATATAATAAATAAACACACATGTACACATTAAAGCAGAGACAAACCAAGTAGCATACTACTATATTGAGCAAGATTGTCTGTACAACTGTGAATATCCCAAGCTTCCATCAAGTAATATACATACTAGTGTGATACAGTAATGGCCTCTAGGGCATATACACTAACAATCTCCCACTTGCACTAAGGCCATGTACTGGCGTATCGAAGACCTATCATCTCGATCAGCCGCTCCAACTGAGTCTGGGGTAAGGCCTTCGTGAATGGGTCCGCTGTGTTGTCCTTTGTGTCCACTCTCCGCACCTCGATCTCCTGGCGATCAATGATCTCCCTGATCAGGTGATATCGCCTTAAGATGTGCCTGGATTTCTGATGGGACCTTGGTTCCTTCGCTAAAGCTATAGCCCCATTGTTATCGCAATACAAAGGTATTGGGTCAACAATGGATGGAACCACCTGAAGTTCACTAATGAACTTCTTCATCCAGACCGCCTCTTTTGCGGCATCGCTGGCAGCAATGTATTCAGCCTCCATCGTCGAGTCTGCGACGGTATCCTGTTTGGAACTCCTCCAACGCCCCTCCGTTGAGGGTAAACACAAAACCCGAGACAGACTTGCTGTCATCTTTGTCACTCTGGAAGCTTGAATCGGTAAAGGACTCGACCCTGAGGTCTCCATTACCGTAAACCAGGAACATCTCCTTTGTCCTTCTCAGTTACTTGAGAATGTTCTTCACTACTGTCCAGTGGTCCTCCCCTGGGTCTGACTGATACCGGCTTACCGCGCTCAGCGCGTAAGCTACATCTGGTCTTGTACATAGCATCGCATACATTATAGATCCTACCGCCGAAGCGTAGGGTATAGTGCTCATGCGAACCCTCTCCTCGTCAGTCTTAGGAGACATCTTCTTGGAGAGGGTAATTCCGTGCAATGCGAGTATGTTACCGCGCTTGGAATCCTCCATACTAAATCTCTTTAGTACGGTCTCTATGTACCTGGACTGCGAAAGTCCCAGTAGTCTCTTGGATCTATCTCTATAGATCTTGATCCCCAGAATGTACGAGGCATCACCCAGGTCCTTCATGGAGAACCTTTGTGACAAAAATAGCTTGACCGATTGTAGCATAGGAATATCATTTCCTATCAAAAGAATGTCGTCCACGTACAAGACTAGGAATACGACAGTTCGTCCTACAATCTTCTTATAGACACAGGGTTCATCTTCGTTCTTGATGAAATCAAATTCCTTGATTACCTCATCAAAACAGATGTTCCAGCTCCGCGATGCCTGCTTTAATCCATAAATGGATTTAAGCAACTTGCACACCTTCCCGCTGCTCCCACTGTCTACGAAACCTTCTGGTTGATCCATGTAAACGCACTCTTCCAAACAACCGTTTAGGAAAGCCGTTTTAACATCCATCTGCCAGATTTCATAGTCATGGAAGGCAGCAATGGCAAGTAGGATCCGAATGGATTTGAGCATAGCCACCGGAGAAAAAGTTTCGTCATAGTCCAAACCAGGTCTTTGACGAAATCCTTTTGCAACGAGTCTAGCCTTATAGGTTTCCACCTGCCCATCTACACCAATTTTCCTTTTGTAGATCCATTTGCATCCAACGGGTTTTACCCCAGGTGGAGCAATATCCAAGGTCCACACCTTATTGGCGTACATGGACTCCATTTCGGATTGCATTGCTTCCTGCCACTTATCAGAATCCCTACTGATAATGGCCTGCCTGAAACTGGTAGGGTCATCTTCTTCCAAGATGCAATCCTCTCGATCCCCGTCTATGAGAAAACCGTAGTATCTCTCGGGCGGATGAGAAATCCTACCAGATCTGCGGAGTGGCTGAGGTTCGTCGGTTGTAACTGAATCTAGCGGTTCCACCAAGTCTTTTGTTAAAGCTTGTGTTTATGGAATTTCATCCAGTTCTACCATGCTGCCACTAATGTTTTTAACAAGAAATTCTTTTTCTAAAAATGTGGCATTTCTTGAAACAATTATCTTCTGTTCCTCTGCATGGTAGAATAGATACCCACTTGAATCTTTTGGGTATCCCACAAACTTACACAAAACGGCCCGTGCCTCAAGTTTGTCTGGGTTCTGCTTTTTGACATAAGCTGGGCAACCCCAAATCTTAATACGTTTACGATACAAACTCTTACCATTCCATATTTCATACGGAGTCTTAGGCACGGATTTGGATGGAACTTGATTCAATAGATGTGCTGCAGTTTGAAGTGCATATCCCCAGAATGAAAGAGGTAACTCAGCACTATTCATCATGGATCGAACCATATCCAATAGGGTACGATTCCTCCGCTCCGAAACACCGTTGTGCTGTGGTGTATAAGGAGGAGTAAGCTGAGAGAGAATACCATTCTCTTTTAAGTAATCTAGGAATTCTGTGCTTAAGTACTCCCCTCCCCTGTCAGACCGGAGGATCTTGATACTTTTGCCTGTCTGGTTCTCTACTTCGTTTCTAAATTCCTTGAATTTCTCAAAAGCTTCAGATTTGTGTTTCATCAGATACACATATCCGAACCTAGAGAGATCGTCAGTGAATGTGATGAAGTACGAGAACCCACCCCTTGCATGTATAGACATCGGACCGCATACATCACTATGTAGGAGTCCTAAGAGCTCGGTTGCTCTTTCTCCATGTCCGGTAAACAGAGATTTGGTCATCTTCCCTTTGAGACAAGACTGACAAGTTTCATAAGATGAAAACTCGAACGCATTCAAGAGTCCATCTTTATGCAACTTACTCAGTCTTTTCTCTCCGATATGACCAAGTCTACAATGCCACAAGTAGGATTCATTCGTATCTGAATTCTTCCTCTTGCGTGTGTTTTGTATATTGAGAACTGTATTCTGATTTAGAACGTAGATACCATTACACAGTGTACCCTCTGCAACCAGTACCTTATGAAGGTAAATGTTCATGATATTTCTATCAAGAACAAAGTTATATCCATCTTTATCGAGTAAAGAAACTGATATGATGTTGCAAACCATGGAGGGTACATAGTAGCAATCGTTCAAAATCATAGTTTTGCCATTTGGCAATACTAGGTGATATTCACCGACGGCTGCCGCATTAACTTGTGCTCCGTTCGCTACTCTGAGCGACATATCACCCGGTGCAACTTTCCTACTTTTTCTCAGTCCCTGCAATAAATTACAGATATGAGATCCTGATCCGGTATCAAGTACCCAGGAGGTAGGGCTGACCGTAAAACAGTTCTCAATTACAAGAACACCTGAAGTAGATGCAAAACCATGCTTCTTCTTCAACTGGGTATCCTGGGAATCCATACAATCCCCTTACCCTTGCTCATATTTATGACTGTTGTCACAAGTTAGAGCTGAACCAACGTTCCCCAGCCCCGAATAAGAATTCGGATCGGTCAAGCGATACATTTTATTATCTTGATTAGGGCGTGAAAAGGTTGCTACCTGGAGAGAGAGAAAAGAAACACTCAGCGTGCGATCTTGCAAGATTAGATTGGTTTATTAGTTTATCTAACCAGGATGTCTCCCACTGTTTCCTCAAATTCTTTCTTAAAACCTTTTAAAAGAAGAACTAGCCGGGATTTAATTCACGTCACAATACTTGCTTAACCTTTCAGCCAGGCTAGTGTCGGTACTTCGAGGGAGGTTTTCCAACGCTTTCGCGAAGTTCCTTAATTTAAGAACCTCATTTCCCTGGGGGCGTAGCCCCGCTAACACCTTTCTAGACACCTACTAGGTTTATAGCATTGATCGTTAAGTGAAATAATCTCCCGAGAGTAATCCAACTCATCAGTGGGATCGGGATCCAACTGTCATTGTGTGATAACCTAGATGGAATCCACTCTAGTCACCACACTCCATAAGGTATGCTAAATCTGCAAGTTTCAGTACTTTTGAAACCCCCGATGTGGTTTTTGCCCCTAGGACCCAGGTGATCTGGACACAGTCAACAAATCAAAGAGTCCTAGTCAAGTTCATCCCGTCGTTATCTTGATTGCATTAAACCCACCTGCATAACCCTTGACACAGTCATCAAGGTTACACAAATGTCCTAACCAATCACATTGTATCCAACAAATAAGCAACACTTAGCTACCGTTCACTGCGCCTTGACACAGGCAACAAACGCAGCACGAATACTAAGTATAACTTATAAGAAACGACGGAGGGCTACGGCTGGGTTTTTGGCGAAAAACCCGTTAACGTAATGAACTTGATATCGTTGAAGGAACGTGATACAGTTTTTGAAAAATATAGTGGCGAAAACTTTTGCTAAAGAGGTCACTCCCTGTGAAGGGATCTCGGCTCTTTCCTCGTCGAATGAGGTGCAGGATATTCCAAATTGAATACCTCGATGCAAAGCAAGAATAATCGACTATAGTGAAATTATTGCCCTGACACAAACTTTTGTCCAAGGGGTCACTCCCGATGAAAGGATCTCGGCCCTTGCCTCGTCGACTGAGGTGCTGGGCATTCATAACCGAATACCTCGATTCAAAACAAAAGTGAACGTCCTTGCAATAACAGCCTTTGGAAAATTGTTCCAACAACGTCTTTTAGGTTTATTTTCTTGCATTAGTTCTTTTAATGCGTCCCATCATTTAAATCCTACCATTGCAGAAAACAACCAAAATATGACGTACGCTTATGCCATTCGCATTCGCCACGGGGCCCCGTCATCACCCGTTAGGTTACTTAACTAACGACAGAGCAGGGGCTGGGCTAGCGCGGCTGTAAAACATAAGCAACGCCTAAATAGTTATTATATATAGATATATTGCAATGATAGCCAATTTAGATCACAGATGAACACTTTGGATATACTAGGAACCCGCGATTCGTTCGAGCCTGCAATGAAAAGCGGATTACACAGTCGCGATGAATAGCCAAAACCCCACCCAAGACCCCTACGGGTAAGGCAAACTACCCGCCAAGTACCCAAAGCGAAGCAACCTCCCTTAACGCCGTGAGTAGGCCACTCGGCACTTCGAGATACCCGGTAGTTTGTGCACCCCCTCCATGGGTCTATCCTAGGAGCAAAAACAGTAAAAAGAATTATACAATGACGGCTACAACCCCGACCCGGTTGTGCGGCCAAAAAAATAATATTACATCAATTTACAATTTATTACATGAATGAAAAAAAAAGAAACTCTCATCTCACATCCACCCCGGCTATTCATCCGCGACAATCCAACGAGTTCATATACACAAACCATCAACAACACAGATCACAGATATGTATAACCCCCACTAATCAACGTATAGCGATTAGTAGACGTTCAATACACATATAACATTACAGATATAACCATTAATCAAAGTCTACAAAACATCGACCAAAAATACGGATTTTTGAGCCCCAAAAACAAATTTTTCTTTCTGGAAAATCTGGGCAAAAAATTCATATTGTAAAAATCCCAAAATACCCATCTAAGAAAACTGCAAGAAAGAGATCCCCAAACGGAGCCAAACTGGCCGCGGTTCCGCGGCATAAGCAAGCTTATGCCGCGGAACCGCGGCGGTTTAGTCGAGTTGGGTGATCAAATTTTTACAGTTTTCTAACAAAAGCCTGAGCCGATTTTTAGTGCACGATTTATTACTTTTTGAACAGAAAAAAAAATCGGCAGAAACATTAAATTTTCGGGGTGTTTTGCGGTTTTTCGTCCGGTCGAAATTCTAAATACTTTGCTAACATGCTAGGGTGTGTTTAGTTAGGCTCTGATACCACTGTTAGGTCCACGTTACCTCTCCCGGTACTTTCGGGGTTGCGGAAATGGTAAAACAAATTTTTTTTCTGAACATGGTAACATGGACCGTAAGAGCCGGATCTTTGCTAAACAATACGCTAGCATCCTAACTGGAGATTTGCCTACTCGGTTAGGGGTTATACCTCAACTTGAACTCCTTCTCTTCTTGTTGTTCTTCTCCTTGCTTGCTCCGTGGCTTGATCCGGACTTTGGTCACCTCCGCGGCCTCCTTGAGTCGAAGACGATCCACCCGAGAGATGTACACCGAGCTCCACCTCGAGCTGAGGCAACTAGGGCAAAGAGATTGCTAGTCTAGAAGCCCTAGGATATGTAGAAGTGATCAATGGATGGTTTTGTCTTTGTGGGATCTTTATCTCTCAACACATGAGATCAAAAGATGAATCAAGAGGAGGAAGAAGAAGGAGGAGCAACAACCATGGTTCATTTCTTTTCTTCTCACTTGAAAAAACAAGAGAGAGAATGAGAAAGAAATTATGATACAAAGAAAAGTAACCATTGTTCCAATAATGTAAAAACAACATCATTACTAATCCCATCAAGATAAAGTTTGATGGCTACATTGAAATGACCATTATCATAATCCAAAAGAAAAAGAAAAAGAAAAAGAAAAGAAGAGTGTAGATCCCTCTTGAAATTCAATGGTCAACACGGTCAACCGGTCAACAAAGTCAAGAGAGGTCAACGGGGTCAAATGGTCAATGCAATTAGCCATCATAAAATTATCACTAAAAGGATTAGTAAATGATATCCGCGGCTCATAATGGTTTTGACCAAACGAACTGTCAAAACCCTAATGAGTCCGCCTCAAAATGGTTTTGACCGAATCAACTGTCAAAAACTCTAATGAGCCTGCCACATAACGGTTTTGGCCGAACCAACTGCCAAAACCCTGATGAGGCACCTCCTCCTTCATCGCTCCAGAAAACTGTGCATACACACCTGCATCTGCATTCTGTAGAATGCGGATGCACAGAAGACAAAACAAATCTATCCGTGCAATACTAGGATCCGGCTTAAACCAAAGCCCACTAGTACTGCCTGCCCGAACACCATACGCACACAAGTGTACGTAAGTGATCGCAGCCCTGCCGTAAAACCATACGGCCTCTACACGTTTCGCTCAGTGCAGGGAAACTCTCTGTGCGGGACTCTAAAGACTCGACACTACGCTAGCAGTGGGTTTAACCACAGACCGCAAGCGGCACTAGCTGTACGTAACGGTCCCCAGGTAGATGTCGACAAGAAGGCCGATGAGGTAAACCCATCCGAACTCCTACTGAGCCTGTATGTGACAATCTCCGTACAGTCCGGTCTGTTCGTCTGATACATCACATGGCGGGCCTAGGGGGGCGGTAAACGACAGTCCCCTAATAGCGGTACAAGTCGTGTCGGAGTGAAGCCCAGAACACCCTGAGATAACACTGGAAACCTACCAGTATATCTCGCTTGCCCTGGCCAGGGACTACTCGTGTAATGGCTTTCCTAGACACAGCGCGATGTCAACCCCCAATACTGGGAGAGACGAATCCTGTCTAACCGTCACTGCCTCCAAGTGCTTCGGGACTGCTCCCAACTACTACCTGTTTGCACGACTCAGTAGAGCCGTGGTAGGGTAGTAATCAAAGAACAGTGGGAACACACTTGAGGCGAAGTGACAGTGTCAAGTCAGCAGACTAAGCTGTACTCATGTTACCTGGGAACTGATAACTGACGATAGGTATAATACCAACCATCGGTTCCCGACGAGTCCTGTCCAGTGTACTCGTAACCTAAAGTGCACCCACATACTATCTCAAGTACAACGTACTGACGGCTGTGGGACAGACCGTCTCCCGTGCTGGGATGAGAAGCGCATACGCTAGTCTACTCCGGAGTATCGATGCCCTATCTCGATACTCCCATGACTAGGGACGTGTATAAGGATGTGCTTGTAGATTACCCAGCCCCCACGAGTGTGATCGCCATCACAACGCCGGTAATCAAGCAAAGATCCTAAGGGCTCTACTAATGCGTATAGGTGATATAATAAATAAACACACATGTACACATTAATGCAGAGACAAACCAAGTAGCATACTACTATATTGAGCAAGATTGTCTGTACAACTGTGAATATCCCAAGCTTCCATCAAGTAATATACATACTAGTATGATACAGTAATGGCCTCAAGGGCATATACACTAACATTTCCAGTGTGCCATACCCAATCAGTTCTTGATTTAGGAGAATGTTCATGACATTTCTTTCAAGCGCAAAATTATATCCTTCATTAGATAACAAAGATACTGATATAATATTACATAACATACCGGGAATACAAAAACAGCTGTACAACACCAAAATGTGCCCACTAGTCAACCCTAGGTGATATTCCCCTATTGCAATAGCATCTACATGCATTCCATTGCCCATCCGGAGAGTCATATCACCTGTCCCCAGTACTCTACTATTTCTCAGATCCTGCAATGAATTACAGATGTGAGAACCAGAACCGGTATCAAGTACCCATGATGTAGAGTTTACTGAAAGACAATTTTCGATTACGAACACACCTGAAGCAGAAGCAACAGCTTGCTTCTTGTCCTTGGCTTTGAAGGCTATACAGTCCTTCTTCCAGTGCCCTTGCTTGTGACAATAAAAGTATTCATTTATATCCGCTTTCACCCTTCCTTCCTTGTTCGTTCCCTACACCTTCTTGACCCCACCCTTCGGTTTGGTGGCTTTCATCTTCTTCTTCCCTTTAACTTTCGCTTTAGATTTAGAAGAGGATGATTGGCCAACATACAGAATGGGGGTCTTCTCCTTTTTCAAGGAGGCCTCTGCTACCCTCAACATGTTGAGGAGCTTTGGAAGATCAGCTTCCATTTCGTGCATGTTGAAGTTAAGCACGAACTGAGAGAAGGTGTGGGAAAAAGACTGCAAAATCAAGTCTATATACAAATCATTCTCTAGCACGCATCCCAGGTTTGCGAGTTCCTCAATGAGGCTGATCATTTTGAGGACGTGCTCTCCTACAGGCGATTCTGGAGCTAACCTCATCTGGAAGAGTTTCCTTGAGGTCTCGTACCTCGCGATACGGGAGTGCTCTCCATATAATTCCTTGACATGGAGAAAGATGGATGTAATATCCATACTCTCGTGCTGTTTCTGGAGTTCATTGTTCATGGACGCCAGCACGATACACTTAGCTCGCTCACAGTCTAGATCCCAAGTTTTGCGAACTTCCTTGTCCACAACTGAGGAATCTGGTCCTGGGATAAGGGGAGGAACAACGGTGGTAACATATTCTACTTTGTCATAAGTCAGTGCAATGTTGACGTTCCTTAGCCAATCTTTATAGTTCTGCCCGGTCAGTATATTTTTTTCAAGTAATAGTTTTAGTCCTGTCATGGTAGCTGCTGGAGAGAGAGAAAAGAAAACACTCAGCATATGCTTCTTGCAAGTTTAGATTGGTTATTGGTTTATCTAAACAGGATGGCTCCCACCGTTCCCTCAAATCCTTCTTCAAAACCTAAAAGAAGAACTAGTCAGGATTTAATCACACGTCACAATACTTGCTTAACCTTTCAGCCAGGCCGGTGTTGGTACTTCGAGGGAGGTTTTCCAACGCTTTCGCGAAGTTCCTTAATTAAATAACCTATTTTTCCTGGAGGCGTAGCCCCTCTAACACCTTTCTGGACACCTACTTGGTTTATAGCATTGATTGTTAAGTGAGAATATTTTCCGAGAGTAATCCTACTCATCAGTGGGATCGGGATCCAACTATCATTGCATGAGTACTAGATGGAAGTTACTCTAGTCTCCACACTCCAGAAGGTATGATAAATCTGCAAGTTTCCTTTATGTTTGAAACTCCCGATGTGAATTTCTACCCCAAGCTCTTATGACCTTGACGTAGGCCAACAAATCATAAGACGCAAGTCAAGTTCTACCCGTCGTTGTCCTGATTAATTTAGGTACATCGTACATGCCCTTGACGTAAGCCAACAAGGCTGTACGTCTGTCCTATACTAATGCATCTATCTTTGCAACAAATAAGCAAACACACTGCTACCATCCACTATGCCTTGACGTAGGCCAACAAGCATAGCATGAATATGATGTGTTGTCTATTTGAAACGACGGAGGGTTACGGCTGGTTTTTGACAAAAAACCGTAAACGTAATGAACTTGATATGATCGAAGGAAACATGATAGCCTTTATAAAAAGGAGTGGTTTAAGCTCCGCATTTAAAATTTGCTTTTTGAAGAAAACCGAGTGGTTTTGAAATTGTTCCAACGATTCAGTTTAGGTTTTATTTTTCTTTGCATTAAAAATAATGCGTCCCATCTTTAACCTATCATTACAGATAACAATGAAAATACAACTTTCTCTTATGCCATCCGCATTCGCCACGGAGTCCCGTCATCACCAGTTAGGTTACTTAACTAATGGCAGAGCAGGGGATGGGCTAGCGCGGGTGTAAAACATAAGTGACGTCTAAATAGCTATCATATATAGATATTGTACATTCGTCATACGCAATAATAGGCATTCCATATCACAGATAAACTTTATTGAATATGCAAGCAATCCGCGTTTCTTTTGAGCCTGTAAGAAAAGACGGATTACATAGTTGTGATGAATAGCCATTACCCCACCCCAGACCCCTACGGGTACGGCAAACTACCCTCCAAGTACCCGAAGTGAAGCGGTCTCCCTCAACAACGTGAGTAGTCCACTAAGCACTTCGAAATACCCGGTAGTTTGTGCACCCCACCTTGGGTCTATCCTAAGAGCAAAAACAGTAAAAAGAAATAATACAATGGTGGCTACAACCGCAACCTGGATGTTCCCCGCAAAATAATATTACAACTTATTACAATTACATCGAATGAATTAATAAAATAACCCATCACAAACCCCCGGCTAATCATCACAACAATCCAATACAGTTCATAATCACAAACAGTTAAAACATTACAGATATGTGCAACCCCCTGCCAACCGACATACTAGCAGTTAAGGGAGGTTTACGAACACATAAAACAGTTCACAAATATAATCAAACAAGCAAACATCGTATAATTTCGATCGATCAAACCCATTAGATTCTGCTCCAAGACTTCTCTATAAACCTGAGACCTGAGCAAAAAATAAACATTCCAGAAAAGACAAAACATTCACAGAAGAATTACTGGGGAGATTTGGGGTGAATCGGTCTCAACTCGGCCGCGGATCCGCGGCGAATAGGTGGTTTCGGCCGCGGTTCCGCGGTGTGTTGGCCGATTCATGCACCCAAATTTCTTAAGTGTTCTTAGGTTTCCTTATAGGTTATTCTGGAGGTCCCTGAAAAATTTTTGGACCTCATTTTAAAATCGACAGAAACTATGTGAATACGATATCTTTTCCGGTTCGTTTTGCGTTCGAAATTCATATGACTTTGCAAGTGAGTTAATTATTGTTTAGTGAGGCTCTGATACCACTGTAAGTCAATGTGCAACACCCCACGAGTTGCGGGGAGGCGGAAATATGAAAAACGATCTTGTTCTTGAAGCATACATCGACTAACCGAAGATCTTTGCTAAACGATAATTAACAACTACCATAGAAGTTCTTAGCTACTATGTAAAGAGATTATACCTATTGATACGTTTCGTCTTTATGATCTCTACGTCCTCCTCGGCCTCCTCTAAGTGATAGATGATCCACCCGAGAACCCTAATCCAAGCTTTACCTCAAAACTTGAGGTAACTAAGTTTCTCTAGTTGCTAATCAAAGGAACTTAAATCATATATAGTTAGGTTCTGGAATGTTTAGTCTTTTCTAATCCTTGTTCTCAACTCAAGAGTGGTAGGATTAGAGCTTGAAGAAAGAGTGAGCTTGAGGAGAGAGAAGGTGAACTAGAATAATGAAAATGAAATTGTTTCTCACTTAATATATGAAGCATAATGAATAAATCAATAAATGAATAATAAGAGATTATTCATCATGCTACATAAATGTATTATGAGTGATTCACTATGTGAGTCATTAAGCATTTAATAATGCATTAATGACATAATGAATCACACATTATGAGTCACAATATCATTTAATGACAATGCCACCTTAACCCCTCAAGTCACCATGCTTCTAGAAGCTTCCCGGAAATTACGAGAACGCCCCTCCCATCCGTGAAAACACGGAAAAACTTTAGACTGTATAAATCCAATAACCTGATACTAGAATCTGGCTTAAACCAAAGCCGTCTAGTAAAAACTTTCTGAATGTCGTACGTGCGTTTAAACACGTATTCATCCGAACCCTTGTCGTAAAACCGTACGACCTTTATATTATTTCGCCTGGAGTTGGGAAAACTCTATGTGGGACTCTAAAGACTCGACTAGTACGCTGGCAGTAGTTTTAACCACAGACCGCAAGCGACACTAGCTGTACGTAACGGTCCCCAGGTAGATGTCGATAAGAAGGCCGATGAGGATACCCATCCGAACTCCTACTGAGCCTGTCCGTGACAATATCCGTGCAGTCCGGTCTGTTCGTCTAAGAGTATCGCATACATGGTCTAGGGAGGTGGTAAACGTCAGAATCCTAATAACCGTACAAGTCGTGTCGGCATGGCTCAATTACCATCCGAGAATCTACTGATCAGTCTATCAGTAATTCTCAATCAGCCCTGGCCAGGGACTTATGGTAATGACCAACCGATCACCGTGCGATATCAACTCCCTATACCGGGAGAGACGAATCCCTAACAGTCACTCACTGCCTCCACGTGGCTCGGGACTGTGCCCAACTAAAACCTGTTTGCACGACTCCTTTGAACCGTGGTAGGGTAGTAATCAAAGCATAGTGGGAACTCACACGAGACAAATGACGACTTTAAGTCAACGAACTATCTACACACATGTCACCTGAGAACTGCTATCTGATGTTAGGTATAAATACCATCCAGTCAGTTCTCGGCGAGTCCTGTCCGATGTACTCACACCCAGTGAGCATCTGTATACAATCTTAGGTGCACTCCACCAATGGCTGCGGGACCAATCCATCTCCCCTCCTCAGGGTCTAGATATGTATACACCAGTCTACTCCGGAGTATCGATGCCCAGTCTCGATACTCCTGCGACCAGGGACATCTAAGGATGTGCCTATTGACTATCCAGCTCCCATTAGTATGACTGCCATCACAATGCCGGTTGTCAGGCAAACACCCTATGGGCTTTATCAACATGTATACTACGCAAAATATATCATATGTTAAGATAAAGACAAACCAAATAGCGTACTATCATATTAAGCAAGACTGTCGTGTACATACATATCCCTAGCATCCTATACAATGAAGGCCTCTGGGGCATATATATCCAATAATCTCCCACTTGCACTAAGGCCTATAATTGGCGCAATGAGTACCCACTGTCTGTACTAGATCCAGTTGTTGGCGTACCGCATGCCCAACATCTTAAACAGCGTTTCGAACTGGACTTGAGGGATAGCCTTGGTGAATGGATCTGCCGTGTTGTCTTTTGTGTCCACTCTCCGTACCTCGATCTCCCGACGATCTATGATCTCCCTGATCAGGTGAAAATGGGTTATCTATATTTCACGTTAGGATTCATCTGGAGATCCTCTCGACTTGTCTCGAATCATAGGGAAAAAAAATCTTTATAAGACCCTCCAAACTTATCAAGGTGAAAAGCCTTAGGCGACGGGGATATCAACCTATTTCCTAAGCACCGTTGCCCTACAAGTAGTTCAATATCGACTCTTGTATATTATCCACGGGCCACATTCTCCAAAGTTGCATCCAATGAGAAGAAAAAACCACCTACGACTACTCCCGACTCATAAGGAGAAAATACTCTTGTGGGATCCTTACGACTCTTAAGAGAAAACACACTTAGGAGTCCTTACGACTTCTAAAGGGAAAATACACCTATGAGATCCTCTTGACTCGTAGGGAGAAATATCATTATGAGACCCTCACGACTTATAAAGTTGAAAAGCCTGAGGCGACGGATCTAAACCTGTTTCCTAAGCCATCGCTGCCCTACAAGAAGGTCAAGATTGACTCTCGTATACTATCCACGGGCCACATTCGTCAAAATTGCATGCCAATAAAGTGAAGAAGCCACTTACGGGTTCTCACGACACGTAAAGAAAAAAATACCAGAGTGAGATCCTTACGAATCATGGAGGCGATGGACACTTAGAAATCCTCTCAATTTCTAAGTAAAATATAGACCTATGAGATCCTCATGACTCATATGGAAAAAAAACCATCTCGAGACCCTACGGCTCATGAAGAGGAAAAAGTCTTAGACGACAGGGATGCTAAACCTGTCTATTAAACCATCAATTGTATGGAGATGTATAACTTTGCATTACTTAACCCACGTACATACCTATGTGGACAATGTAGTGGGAGGTATTTGTTCCCGCCAAAAATTTCCGTGCAAAAGAGCCCAAGGCATCAAACGGCAGCAATACGCTTAAGAAAATGTAAACCGGTATTTTCCAGGCTTTATTTTGCCAAACTTCTGAATTAGAATTTAGTAAATTCTGATGGCATCAAAAGCGTCTCGAAAAGTCATTCCATTTGATATATTACAAGTCTCGTAACTCTTCCGAAATCAAAAGTTATGAGCAAATGTTCTATGCACGTATGGTCTAAGTAATGCTCTACTATATGTGGGATACATTTTTAGTCCCACATCGGGAAAAAGAGAGATCACTTCTCTACCACTCCCCTATAAATAAAAGGGGATACCTCTTAGAAAAAAGTGAATTCAATCCTCAAAGGAGCTTAGTTCTCTATAGGAGCTTAGTTCTCCAAGCTAGGGCCTTAGCTGCCCCCCATAATGCGTATATGCGCAAGCGTCATGTGCGCCACATGGGACGTACGTGCACCCTCCACGTGCGCACTACGTGCAACACACGTGCGCTCGCCAAGTGCGCCCACGCCGTGTGAAACACTTGCGACACACGTGCGCCCAACACGAGCGACGCAGTGTGCGAACGCAAAGAAACCTTTTTCAGCAGCTAAAAGTTTAAGCTCTAACCTGGTCTTCCTCTTGATGAATGAGACATGATTTAAAAGGTATATCCCTCCGCACCTTCGATATATGGCGTTGTAATCACTCAGCGTCGTCGGAGAGATGGTGGGTCCCAACGACCAATGATCTCTCTTACCAAATAAAAGAGGAGACCCCCATAAGCTTCTGTAAAAAAACAGAAGGCTCTCAAAAGGTTCCATAAAAAAACCGAGAATTTAATTCTCAAAAGAAGAAAAAGATCTTCCTCCTCCCAAACCCTAGGTAAAGAAAAAGTATAGATCAAAGCATCTCCTTTACCTATCATATCATATCTAAGGATTTAACCCTTCTCAAGAACTTAGTTCTTTTTCTGGATCTGAGATGTATAAGATAAGTCTCGCACAAGTTGAGAATTTAATTCTAATCGGGAAGATATTATTCTTGAGAATTGAAGATTCAGGGAAGAACAATGTCGAAAAGAACATGAAGAAGATGGAGTCTATAATACTCCATGAACTTAGTTTTCTCATAAATCAAGAACTTAGTTCTTAAAGAACCTGATCCCATATCCTCAAAATAGTGATCTTGGTGATCGTTAACGGTCAAAATACCATTAACAGAGGTTTAACCTCTTTGAAAACATCAACAGAGAATAAACCTCTAAGAAGACAACATCTCACATGAAGCACATGTGAGCGCCAAAATTCAACGCCTCATGTGAAACAGACGTGAGCACTCAAAATAAGCTAAAAGCTCAGCGCCTCACATGAAACACACGTGAGCGACTTAAGCTGAGCGCCTCATATGCAATATACATGAGCGCCCAAAGCTGAGCGCCTCACGTGAAATGCATGTGAGCACCAGAAAAGACTAGTGCTTAGCACTATTTCAGCGCCTCATGTGAAACACATGTGAGCGCTATATATCTGAGTGCTTAGTACTGCTGGGTAGTATAAAAACCCAATCTTAGCCCAAATTGGCTAAGTCTGTGAAGCTTAAGCTTCTTTGTTGATCTTAGTCCCTTATACGACTAGTGATCTCTCATCGATGATATCCAAAATGATATTCATCTCATATTTTCTAAGTTAATCTTAGTCTCTATAAGACTAATGATTCTTAGGTCTACCATAATCTTTTCTTTCAAATATGGGATTTGGTTTAAGGGTACATCTCTTCACACCTCTGATATACGTCGTTGTAATTCCTCAACGTTTTCAGAGAGGTGGCTAGTCCCGACAACCAACCACAAGTCCTTATCCCAACTTGATGAAAGATATGAATCTTCATCAAGACAGAGAATGATACATCCCACATTTGCGTACTTCTATATTGATATGCACATATCATATTGACACGGATCCCATATAGATGCAAGTCTCATATTGAACCTCAGCTATATATATATACATATATGTATATCTTTGAAGGAAACATAAATGCCTTCAAATTGGATCGCACCCCAAATTGGGCGCATCCCATGTCACCATCGTTCACATCGTCACGTAACAAATGCACGTGCGCGCAAAATGAATGATGGACCGAAATGTCCTTAAACTAAAATCCGTCCCAAACATGAGAATGTTGGACCGAAATGTCCTTAAACTAATATTCGCCCCAAACACGGTGATAATGGACCGCGACATCCTTAAACTAATATGTTTAGCCCTGCGAACAATCTCCATATTGACTATCGTACACTATCTATGGGCTATTCATATATGATTTAATGATCAGTTGAGCCCATATGCTTACTGTTCATAAGTCGATCTTAGTCTCAAATATGACTAACGATTCTTAGATCAAACCTAAGTTTTCCGTGAATGGATGGACTTCAAAAATGAGAGAAATGCGTCCTAAGTTCATTTCCGTTGGCAAACCAAGCTACCAACGCGGACCCTGTCAAGTAAATGCTTGACCAAAAACACCTAAGTTGATCTTAGTCTCAAATAAGACTAACGACTCTTAGATAAAGCCCAGATTTCATATGAACGGATGGACCTCACAAATATGAGAAATGCGTCCTAAGTTCATTACTATTGGAAAACCAAGCTACCAACGTGGACCCCGTCAAGCAAATACTTGACCCAAATCTAAAATGTACGAATTTGGACTAATCCGCGCATTACGGGAGAAAACATAAACTAGTCTCCATATACAATCTACGGGCAACCAAAATAAACAAAATAACACACGACACGAAGTGAACTACTGGAGCAGAAGAAAGTGGTTGTCGCAACGCGATAACGTAATTAACTCTAGGGGCTTGCGCCTGCAGGGAAGAGCATCCCTACAATCAAAAACCCTCTCACAAACAAGAGGGAATCTGATAAATTCTGCTACATCGGTCGCATCTATCCAATCCTCTGATATACGATGCCATAAATCAACTTGATATCTTCGGAGAGGTGGATGGATATGTCCAAATAGCGTCTGCCCTAAAATTCAGGCAAGACGTTCAATCCCAGTTCGTCTCTATTTTCTGCGGTAAACAGAAGGGTACCATATCTTGATGTTGTTAAGATATGGAGTTATTTAGTTTCTGTTTTAAAGCACAATTGGAACAAACTCAAGGCACGTTCCAGTAATAGTAGTTTATGGATTATCCTAAGTATTAGCAAGGGTTTAACTTCTACCATTTTCAAGATCAATAGTTGTATAGTTCTTGACTCACCACCTTTTTTAGAAATGGAATTGTTTTTGCAAAAGAAATTAATGGAAGTATGGTAGAGCTGGTGTTAGATGTAGGTGCCCCTAGAAGAAATTAGTTGTAATTGTAACCTATATATATATATATATATATATATAGAACTTTCTCGTTCGTAATAATAGTAAACTATTTGGTTTTTCTTTATTGGTATATCTTTTATTTATAGTGCTCTATTTATTATCGATTACTAATAAAGTCCATAGAATAATACTAGACTATAGGATTGTGATGTAGATCATAATAGTGATACCTGACTAGTCGATAAGTATATTCTTAAATGTTTCTAGCCATAAGAGTATCGAGACAGGACATCAATACTCTGGAAGACTAGTGTATACTATACTTACTCGTTGAAGAGTAATGACTGTTCTCATAGTCATTTGGTGTGGTGACACCATGGTATCGTATGCAGGTGCTTAAAGATGATAAGTACACCGAACGACTCACTTTGAATTTCCAGTTGGTAATTGTCAGATGAAAATTCAAATAGTGACAACCGGTACGACTTATTCTCCAGACCTGAAACTCACCATAGTACCTTGCGTGTGCTCGAGATTACTTTTGTTACTACCCAACCACAGATCCATTGATACTGTGTATAATGGTAGTAGTTGGATATGATCGAATAAATGCGAATGTTGTAATGAGTGAACATGGAATTCGTTTCTTCGATATAAGGAGAACAATGTTCTGCAGTGTGTGATTTATCAGTGAGCTAAAATATCTGGCCAAAGTACTAGAGATCAAATGATAAGTGGCTATCAGTTTGATCTCAGAGTTACGTGATAATATCAACACAATAGTTATTTGAACTATTAGGGTTTGACAGTACTACCAAACTCTAGACCAAATAAGGAACACAAGTAAACGAAAAGGCCAGACCATATGATAGTTGCCACTGATAGGTATTAATTTGCTTGGATATTATTTTCTTATTCCAATCCAGTCATCAACAGTTTACCTAGGTAGTCTAAATACGTAACTATCGTCCCTAAAGACTTGTGGATTTTACTGTTCACATAATAGTTCGAATTAATTATCCACTGCTGAGTAGATGTCGAAGCTTCGGAGTCACACATAGGTGAACTCTTACTTGCCAAACATGGATGTATAAACTAAAAAAGAGATAGTGTATGTTTGATACACAAAAGAATTTAATTAAATAAGTATATTTGATATACTATTGATATTTAATTATGTAAGGGTAAAATCGTCAAATAAGATTTGGCGTACAACTCAAGATAATATATGATATTAAATGAGTAAATAATACATGACTATATATATATGTATTAATTATATTATGAATATATATATATATATATATATATATATATATATAAGTTAACAATTATAAATATATATGTTGATATATATAAGTGTTAATGTGCATTCAATGTATATGAAATATTATATATGACATGTACATATGTAGTGTATATGTATGAGCAAAAAATTACAAGAGCCCAACATGTATTAAGATATAATTAATTAGTTTGTTTAAGTTGTTAAATGAATTAATTAGTTATGAGGATTTAAATTAGAAAAACTATATGTCTATATATAGCCTTCTAATGTGTAGAAAACTCTAACCCTAATTCCCCCCACCATTTGATAGTGTCGGCCCCCTTTCATCTCTTCGCCTAAATTATTTTGGGAGAAATAAAATTAAAATTGTTATAATTTATTTTCTTTAGTGCTTCTCTTTAATTAATTAGCTTAGCTAATTAATTAATTAGAGTTCATAGATCTTGAAGATTTATGTGAAGGCAAGTAAAGAGATCATCAAGGTGTAATCAAGTCGTTTTGATTAGAGTAGGAATCGTTAGCACAGTGAACGAAACACAAATCCGATTTTGTGCATTTAAATCAATTAAGTGTTAATTGATTTCATTATTAATTAACGTGGTTTATAAACCCTAATTGGGGTTGATGTAAATAAAATTATTTTACCTTCCGTTGTGTTTACACCAATTTATCTAACATCTAGAAGTGATTCCAGAACCACAAACGGTTACTGAAAAATTAATAGAAACTAAGGATTCAATTGGACCCGACAAAGCTTAGCCATTTCGCAGATTTTAGTAGGTGGCCTCAGCCACCCGATAGATATTTCGGTTTCCTCATAGACGGTGAAAGGGAGGTCGGCATCATGGTGATGATGACTCTACTAGTTATCATCCGGCCATGGGAAGTTGTGACTTCCGGCTGATGGTCGGATGCATTATATCCAAGTTGGACTCCACACACTCTAGCAAATTATAGAATTTTGACTTTTCTGGATGCGCTCCTAAAGGGGTAAAACCCATTAGGAGCATGCAGATCTTTTGAGATCAGTGCAGATGGAAAAGTAGTAACCTAATAAGGCTAAACTTGTAGCAAAAGGTTTTCATTAAATACCCACTGTGGATTGTGATGAAACTTTTTCTTTAGTGTCTGTGCTGAAGTCCATATGGATATAACTTGCCATTGCTGTTTTTCTATGACTATGAGATCTGGTAGGTGGATGACTATAACGTCTTTCTAAATGGGAATTTATAAGTGTATGTGTATATGACTCTACCAGAGAGTTGTCATAGTCAGTGGAAGCAGCGGAAGGTGTGCAGTTGCTTATGCCTATTTATAGACTAAAGCAGGCATAACAGAGACATATCATCTATTTTGATACGATAGTCATAGTGTTTAACTTCATCGAAATGACAGATGAACCTGGTAAGAAGGATGTAGGGAGCATTGTCATAGATGATATACTTCTGATAGGAAGTGATGTTGCTATACTACAATCAGTCAAACTTTGGTTGTCACAGATGTTTCTCCTAATAGGATTTGGATAATGTATCAAGGATTCTAGTGACTAGATTTATGGTATTAGATCTAGATTTGAGAAGTTTCCTAATTCGGGTACTTGGACACCATTCTAAAGGGGTTTAGAATGGATGACTCCTAGCGTGGCGGTCTACCCGTATGTGATAAGTCACCCTCTCTAAAAAGATATCTTCTAGACTGATGAGGTGAGAGAATCGCATGAATGGAATTTCAATTGCTTTGGCAATTAGGGCAATCATGCGATGTCATGTACTAGACCAGATGTATTGCATCCGACCATCAGTTAGAAGTCTTTGCTTCTTATGGCCTGATGATAACTAGTATAAACAAAAGGAAGCAATGAAGAACATATCAGAATGTTCTTGGTGTATGCTAATGGTAGCCTCCTAAAGAAGGCGGTTACCAATTCTACCTTCCAAGTTGACCTGGATGACATAGTGGCTATCAGAGTTATAAGTTTACCCTCTTCTAAAGGGCAGTATGTTGGAAAGGGTTCCAAGTGGGATACTGAGGTTGACATGGCGCTGGATGCTAATTATAATCAGTGGAGGATACAACCCAAGATGTTTATTGGATAAACTTGTTCATTTATGAACGTGTTCCCATCATGTATCCAGAAAAATTCTATGACAGGTATCGCTCATTTCGGGAGATAGTTGATCTCCGTGAAGTTGAGATATAGAGAGATGAAGTTAGAAATATTATAGTGGATCCACTCACTGAGTTTGTTTCTCAAATATGGTTTGCGAAACTGATTAGTAGAAAAGTTGGGTACTCGATAACACACGAGCTGTGGCTATGCGATACCACAATAATTGGCCTTAAGTGCAAGTGGAAGATTGTTGGATATAGTGCCCTCAAGGCAACTATTGTAATTGCAGGTAGACGATTTTGATAATTGAAGGAGGACCTATACAGGTAGAACAATCTTACTCGAGATGATAGTATGCTATCTGTCTTATATTTATCATTTATGTGTATATGTTTTACTTGTTATTATGTGTTGCTAATACATAATGATAAAGCCCGTAGGATCCTTACTTGACTACCAGCATTATGATGATGATCATATTATGAGAGATGGGTAGTCCATAAGCACATCCTTAAATGTCGCTATTCACCGAAGTATCGAGACCGAGTATCGATATTCCAGAATAGACTAGTGTATACGTTTCTAGACCCCGACGAGGGGAGGTGGCTGGTTTCATAGCCATTGGTGTGTGGCACCTAAGACTGTATACAGGTGCTCACTAAAGGTGAGTACAACGGACGAACTCACCGAGAACTCCTAGTGGGTATTATACTTGTCATCAGATAGAAGTTCTCTGTGACATGAGTACAGTATAATCTTTAGACCTGAGATCGTAATTTGGCTTGTGTGAGTTTCCACTGTACTTAGATTACTACCCTACCACGGCTCAAACGAGTCGCGCAAATAGGTTTTATTTTGGTACAGTCCCGAACCACATGGAGGCAGTGAGCAATCAGAAGGGATTCTTCTCTCCCGGTATATAGAGTTGATGTTGCGCCGTGTTCGGTTGGCGATCACAATATGTACCTGGCCAGGGCAGATGAGATTTACTGATATGAGATCAGTGGTTTCTTGATTAGTAATGAGATTGACACCGGCACGATTTATCGAGTTATTAGGGGTCTGACGTTTACCATCACCTAGACCAGGTATGCGACACTCTCAGACCGTACGGAGATTGTCACTTACAGACTTAGTAGGGTATGGAAGGACTTAATTGCCGACCTCCCTTTTGATATATACCTAGATAGCTGCTACGTACAGCTAGTGCCGTTGACGTGCTTGTGGTTATATATTTTATCCAGTAAGCCACTGCTGATGTATTGCCGATTCTTTAGAGTCCCATACAGAGGGTTTTCCCGGTTCAGGCGATATGATGTAGAGGTCGTATGTTGATACGTGCAGAGGTCCGATTAAATACGTATACTTGCTACACTGACTTTAATCGGATATTTGATAATACTAGACGGCTTAGGATTAAGCTGGATTATTAAATCAAGTATTGATTTAATAATTTACATACACACACATTCTAGTATTATGTTCATTATTCATTTTCTCTCTCTTGAATATTTATATTTTTATACGGATATGCGTATATGTATTTCGATACATATATCATGGTCGTATTTATATTTGTACAAATACTTCTAGAAGGGGACACCTCATTACTTGGTCTTCCATTTATGGAAAAGAAAGAATGAGGTGGAAGGAGAGCATGGTTTAGAGGGATGGGCTCATTTTTTAAATGGGAATTGGTTTCATATTTGATGATGGTTGGAAAAATATCACTCTCACTTGATTCATTCATATATGCTTACTCTCTTTCCTCTCCTTCTTCTTGCTCATGTGTTGTGCTCTCATTCTTGAGATGGAAAATTGAGAGATTATGAAAGTGATAAATCTCTACGCCCCTCACACTCTATCCCTGGCAAGTTTAGATGGTGAATTGCTTCCTCAAAGTTCATTTTGGAGTGGAGCTGAAGCTTGGATCGGTTTTCCTCAGGTGGATTATCTTCGGAAAGGGTGATCGTCTCTCAAGTTCATTCTCGACGGCCTACGGAGCTTAGAGGGGTCTTCCATGATTGGATGGACACACTACAAAGGTTATAATCTTGCATCCCAGTAGCTTATTTTTCTTGTTTATTTTGCTAGTTTAGAGTTTGGAATCGATTTCTACGTTACGGTTTCTAGTGCTCGTATGAAAATTTTCGTTTTGTATTCCGCCTTCGTTTTTTGCTTCCGCTGCACGAGCACCATAGACCCAGTAACTGTTCATATCAATAAAAGGCGGCTATGACGGTGGAAGGTAGAGACTTCGAGCATGCGACGACGGCGGTGGTGATGATGCGGCGATGGCGAGGCTTAGAGACGGTGGAGATGATGGCGGCGGTAGAAAAATTGGAGGCGGTGGAGATGGTGGTGAGGCTTGAATTCTTGTATGTAGTGGAAGGCGGCGGCGGCGGTTGCGAGGCTTGGAGGTGGGGGAGGATGGTGGCGGTAGCGGCGACACTAACCGATCTGGTTTTTTTTTAGAAGAAGGTGAGATAGCTCTAGGTTTTTATTTAGGGTAAAGTGGTATATGAAAGGTTTTACTTTTATTATAAATATAAAACCCTACAGTTTTACTTGCTCAACTGTATTAATCAGTCAAGCAAGCCCCCCAAATCACGAATTATTAGTCGCCTAAGATGGCCTGGCTCGACCGAATATTTCAGTGGACCACGCAAGTAATTTCTTGTAGTGGCCATAGGTATAGAGTTATATCAGATAGCCGTGGTGGTTCGATTGCAATGATATCATGATGGATGCCAAGTATAGGACCACCGATGAATTATTGCATTTCTATGATTATACCACCTGAAGTGTACTACAATGTTAAGTTGAGAAAGGAATATTTGGTTTAACGCACAATTTTTCTTTCTTGAATTATCCTTCAAAATATTTATGATGATTGGAATTTATTTTTCTATTAATTAAAATCATGCAGACACTCTTAGCATATGCTAAATGTAATTTTGGTAATATATTTAGCAGTTATCTATCAAGGTACTTAGATACATGAATTCCACTTATGTCGAGTTTTAAAGTGCAAATCGATACTAATCAAAGTAAAAATCGAAAACTAAACATCAAAGAATATCGAAGTTGTAAACCTAATTTGCTCAAAAACCTTGGTTTTGAAATCAAAACCTAAACTCGAAAACACTAGCTGCTTATCCCCTTCGGAAAAAATTGATTCTCTCCTCAACAGTCAGAACATACTAAATAGAAGAAATATAGCATTATAACTATAACAAACTAAGCACATATTCCTAAAACATATATTTGAAACTATAACCGTTTCAAACAAAATAATATAGTTTAACTCCAGTTCGTCTCGCCTCGCCAGCAGGATATTATGCGAGAAGAGATGCAGTTTGGCGTACGACACCATGGAGTGCATGATTTGTGTTAGTTAATTATGCTAGGATCACTACAATAGTGGACCACGGTGGGATGAATAACAATGATTTTCAAGCTAGTACAATTAACCAATTCCCTTAAATCATTTGAAAACTAAACATTGCAAACTACAAGAGAGCAAATAGAAGCGAGTTAGGGTTTTAGAGGGCTAGCTACCTTTGTAGAGTTTCTAACCAATCCTAGAAGACCCTATCACGACCTTGTGAGCTCCGAAATAAGTTTGCAAGTCGATCTTCTCGCCGAAAATGATCCACTTTGAAGAAATCGTCACACAAGCTCAACTCCACCAAAGACAACTCCAAAGTGAAGCAACCCGCTCTCACTTTTGCTAGAAATGAGTAGAAAGAAGTTGTAGATAAAACCCACTCTTTTTTCTTTCTCTCATTTCTTTTGCCAATCAGGCACATCGCGACATCAACTTCCTATACCAAGAGAGGCGGAGCCCTTCAATTGCTCACTGCTTCTTTTTATGATTATTTCGATAACTAGCATATATGTACCTCTAGAAAATTTGTTATATGATTATTTCATATGGAATTTTGGTTACACAAAAAGGCAAATGATATGAATATTGATTTGAAGTGATATTAGGGTGATTATGTGACATCTTGACCTATCAAGGATGATAAAAACATTTAAAAGAAAAGGCCTTTAATGTAACTCCATTCTGTCGGTTTGATTTTACAATACGATTTGAGATGAAAAGAAATAGAGAGAGAAATGACTTACTGGTTGCGTAGCGTTAAAAAGAGGGTAAGGAAGAGAGAGGGGATTGTTTACCGCCGAAAGACCAGACTGATACGTTGGGACGTCTATCAGGATTTGGGTAGACACTATTTTGACATATCCATCCATTTCTCCGAAGATAGCAAGTTGATTTATGGCACCATATATCGGAGGTTTGGATAGATGTATCCGTTGTAGCAGATTCCGTCTCGTTTGTGAGGGTTTTTTTGATTGTGGGGACGCTCTTCTTTGCAGGCGCAAAGCTCCTGCAGTTGATTACGTTATCGCGTTGCGATAACCACTTTTTCCTTCTCCAGGTGTTTACTTCATGCCATGTGTTATTTTGTTTGTTTAGGCTGCCCGTGGATTGTATACGTAGACTAGTTTATGTTATCGCCCGTAGGGCGCGGATTAGTCCAAATCCGTATATTTTAGATTTGGGTTTTGAAATTAGATTATATATTCTTTTAGTTCAAAAATATTTTATTTTATTTAAGGACCGTTAATCCAGTTTGAGATTAAGATCAACTTAAATATATGAGCATTTATGCCCAATTTATTTTAACTAAGGATACGTTAGTTCTATTTGAGACTAAGATCAACTTAGTAACTTTTAAGGATCATCAAATTTTAGTTGAGATCCAACAACATAGCATTTGGGCCCAGCTGTAAGAAACTTCAGAGTGACTTTTAGCCAATTTGGGCTTGGTCTGCTCAGTTTTTTTTATTTAAAAGTGCTAAGCACTTATTTATGTTTCGTTTGCTCAGCACTTTTCCTTTTATACAGAAGTGCTAAGCACTTGTTTGGGGAACTGACGCTCACATGTGTATCATGCGCAGCACTCAGTCATGGGCGCTGCCCAAACAGTGTTGAACACTTTAGTCATTTTAAATGAATCTGGAGTACTAAGCATTTGGTATAGAGCTCACATGAGGCGCTTAGATATGGACGCTGCCCAATCAGTGCTAAGCACTTAGTCATTTTGACTGAATCTGGAGTGCTAAGCACTTTTGTATGGCGCTCACGTGAGGATCACATGAGATGCTGCCTCATTTGTTTTATTGGGTGCTCACATGTGTTTCACGTGAGGCGTTGGGACCTGGGCGCTGACCAATCAGTGCTAAGCACTTAGTCATGTTTGTTGGGGTAAAAATTTACACCCCTGTTGACCGAGTCAAAGTCAAGGTCAACCCCCAAACTAGGTGGGCCCAAGCCCAGGTCAAGCAGGCCCATACCCATGTCGAGCCCGCGGCCAGCCTCCCCATGCCAACAACAAAATCATGTAATAAATAATTTTTATGTAATTGTTTATGCATGAATGTAAACAAAATGGGCATAAAGCCAATATTTTGTAAGCCCATGGCTTATGTGCAAAAATGAAATGGCACATGAGCCATGGGATGGCTAAAATACCATTTTTGTAAAGCCCAAGGGGCTATATGTAAATATGTAAGCCGATAAAAGGCAACATGATGAATAAAAAATGGACTTTTCATTCTCTCCACAAAAAATTTTAGATCCGAGATCTTTTGTGCCTCCTGCTCCTTCTCCAAGGTTCTAAACCTTCTCATTTCTTTTGAATTAAAACAAGAGTTTTACTCTTTCTCTTCAAAAACTAAGTAGTTTTCCACCACAAAACCCATAAAGGGGAGCTCAGATCTCCCATCAGATCTCAAAAAGGAGAGATTTTGAGATCTCAAATCTCTTGATCTTCAAGATCCGGCCAAACAACAGGAGGAAGAAGAAGAACCCCTTTCATCAGCTTCAAAACATCCTAGGAGTTTAACTCCATATATACATATATAATAAATATTTCCTTTTTGAAGTATAGCTTCTGGTTCTAGGCAAAAGCCCTCCTTTCCGCGCTCCAGCGCGCAGCGCTCGTGCGCAAAGCGACCACATGCCGACACGTGGCGCGCGCGCTTGCGCACCAGCGCGATGCGTAAAGCGCCCACGTGCCGACACGTGGCGCGCACACTTGCGCACCAGCACGCTTGCGCTCCAGCGCGCAGCGTTCATGCGCAAAGCGCCCACGGCCGACACGTGGCGCGCGCGCTTGCGCTCCAGCGCGCAGCGCTCATGCGCAAAGCGCCCACGTGCCGACACGTGGCGCGCGCGCTTGCGCGCAGCGCTCATGCGCAAAGCGCCCACGTGCCGACACATGGCGCGCGCGCTTGCGCTCCTGCGCGCAGCGCTCATGCGCAAAGCGCCCACGTGCCGACACGTGGCGCGCTTGCGCCTGAGCGCACGGCACCAAAGCGCACGGCGCCCAAGGTGCTGCCCCACGCATCCTTTGGATGCCTTTTCCCCTTTATTTATGTATATATGTATATACATACATTTGTATACAGATGTACACATACACATACTCCGCAACATTCTCCCCCTCCAAAAAATTTTCGGGCCGGGACGCTGCCCCGAACCCCGCAAGGGGGCTGCTAGCCCCCTTGACCCCCAACCCGCTATCCGGGTAGCGGGACCCCCGTAAAAACTCTGCGTGGCTCCCGATATATTCAAGCCCCCCTTTCAAAACACAACACACGTACACTGCACATTGAGTTCGCATGACCATTTTAACCCGTTAATCGGAGGTTCCCTCACCCCAAAGGTGGGGGGTAATTAACGGCAGCTTAGTCCGCGGCTGCCGGAAATTCGGATCCCCACAATCAATAAACCCCCGCCTACCCTAGGCAGGGGGAATCTGTAGTACGCCTGACAAGCGCGCGCGTATTCCCATCTCAATGGGGTGACGAAAAACACCCTACAATGTTGACTGATTTTATAGTGTTTCTGCACTTTTACTCAGCGCTCACGTGTATTTCACGTGAGGCATCGGGCCTTCTATTTTGAGCGCCCACATGGGAAGCACGTGAGGCGCTGAGTCCTTTATTTTGGGAATCTTTTGGGCACTCATGTGTTTTTCACCTGAGGCACCAAGTCCTTTTCTTTATAGAGATTGAATCTCTGTTAACGGTATTTTGGACATTAATGATCACAAAGATCTTTGTTTTTGAATATCTGGGGTCTTTTTCTCTTTTTTATTGGAGAACTAAGTTTCTTTTTATATTAAGTTCTTTTATGTAGGATTAAACCCTTCTTGTAGAGGAATTAAATTCCTAGAACCATAAGTTCTCTTCTCTTTTTTTTAATCTAGTTCTTTCCCCTAGATTTTGAGTTTGAAGAACAAGATCTCCCCGATGAGATTTAAATTCTTAACTTGTGAGGAGATTTTCTTTGCAAATCTTAACCATAGAAAGAACTATGTTCTTTTATGAAGGACTGAACCCTTATTTTCTTTATGCCGGGCAAAAGAGATACATTTTATCTCTATTTTTTCTTTACTTAGGATTTGAAAGAACAAGTAGAACTTCGTTGAAAGAGAATTGAATTCTCAGCTGCTGCTTCTATCATTTTTCTTGCAGAAGCTTATGGGGGGATCATCCCTCTTTTTTTTAAGTCTCCCATTTTTTATATAGGAGAGTCAAATTTGTTGACTAGTTTGAGAAAATCTCTCATTTGAAAAATACCAATTGATTTAATTGGCCTCAAAATTGTTCAGGAGATTTTATTTACCGTTGGATATTTGATCCAGTGGATTTCTGTTTTTACAGATTTCTTGTTTTTAATAAGATTAAGGAAATGTTTTTCTATATACAGAATTTAATTCTGTCAAATGGTGATTTTTAATCACCGTTGGATTTTAATCCAAGGATGCTCTATTTAACAGAGCACAATTTTTCTTTGTTTAGAAAGATTGGGGAAATATATTCTCAATATAGAATTTAATTCTATCATTCGATCTTTGATCCAACCGAGAATATCTTTCTCTCGTAGAAAGATTAGAAAGATATTTTCTCCTAATAGAATTTAATTCTATCATTTGATGATTTATCATCACTATTGGATTTTTGATCCAACGGCTCTGTTTAACAGAGAATATCTCAGGTTTTAGGGAAATAATTTCCTTGTAGAATATAATTCTACCTACTCTTAATTTAGGCGCTGGCGATCACGTGTTATGCACGTGGATGTCACTTAAGAATTAAATTCTTAAATATATCAGACGCTCCTGCGCTTTGCACATTGGCGTTCACGTGAGCCTCACGTGCGGCGCTACTATAGGATTTGATCCTATAAGAGGTTGGCACTTGCGCCCACGTGAGGAGCACGTGAGGCGCTGCCTTATTGGATTTAACAGTGCTCGGCTCTTATTATTGTGTTTAATTATTAGGGGAACAAATGTTCCCCACCGTTGTTCTCACATGGCTTACACGTGAGTGCAACGGTGTCACTTTTACCACCGTTGGATCATCTAGGAAGTTGAACCGTTCCCCCCCCCCACGTCTTATAAATGGGGCCTTTAGCACTTGAGATAACTGTGGTCTCATCATCTTCTTTCTTGAGCTTTACTTTTCATTTGAGAATTTAATTCTCGTTCCAACGCTTAGATCACTGTCTTCAAGAACTTCTTTGAACAGAGTAGTCTCTGCCAAATTTCTTGGTGAGGACTATGAACAAAGCTTAGCTCTTAACCCCTTTTGAGGATATATTTTTTATATTTGGATTTTAAATCCATTTCAGATTCAACAGAGCTTAGCTCTCTCTCTTTTTGAATCGATCTCTTAGGGATCTTGAAAAAAAACCTTTTTTTATATAGATCGTGGATCTTAATGTCCATATCCAAGACTTGAGTCAATGAACATTCTCGAGAATCTTTGATTCTTCTCTTTAGGGTTTTACCATGCTGCCAATCATAACATTTTTCTGGAACTTGATTCCATCAATTAACCCCTGAGTTTTTCTAACATGGTGATCTCTGGGATTTAATACCACTATTTGGGGGAATTTAATTCCATTTTTTCAGTGCTTAGCTCTGATTGGAATCTTAAGAACTTTGGGAATTTTATTCCCTTTACTGTTCTTGGATGTTCTTCCCTTTTTAGAATTTTTGGGGTTTTAATCCTTTTTTTTTACAGATTTGAATCTGTTGTTTGTTTTAAAGAACCCGCCTTTCGGAAAATATTGGGAGTTTTTAACTCCACTGTTTATTTAATAAGCACTATTTATTTAATGAGAATCCTTTTGGATTCTCACAATGGGCACATGTCTCATCATTGATGAGCCACCATTTTGATTCTGTGATGCTAGCATTATTTTTATTGTTAACTTTCCACTGGGTTTCTTTTCAGGTATCATAGCTGGTTATCCATACGATATCGAGGAAATTGTCTCCTATGAAGACATCCTCATACAAGGTCGCTTTCAAGGACAGGAGTACACTGATCCCCAATGCGATGAGGTGATGCGTCGCTTTGATAATTACAACGGTCGATTGCTTCCTCGCCGTTCTCCCCTTTTGAAGATTATCGTTGGATCGATCTGGGAAGCATTTCCTGAGCTTGATGAGGCTATGCCTCTTGAGGCACTTGATGACGTTGAAGACAATGCGCATTTAGTATATCTGATCGGCCTGATCTCGAAAAAGCGGATAGATGATCTCATCGTTGTTTTGTATCGCGTCTTCCAACATAAAGTGATACTATCCGTGTACCAAAGGATGGAAGAGATCAGTAGTGATCCCGAAGCTTATCTTCGGGAGAGGACGCATAAAAAGATGTTTAAGAGGCTAGGAGCGCTTTACTCAAACTTGCCTTTAAGTTTGAGAATTCATATCCGGAATTTAGCGTTTTGCCATTGTAGACATTTTGATGATGTTTGTTTGTTTATTTTTTTTGTTATCATCCTTATTACCAATGTATAAATTTCTTTGAAGCATGAATGACAAAGCCTTTTATTACGCCAACACTCACATGTGCTTCACGTGAGGTGCTGTTATATATAAAAAAAAAAACTAGTGCTGGCGCTCACGCGTTATGCACGTGAGGCGCTGTTATATGATTTAATCATAAAAAAATAGCTCCGACGCTCACGTGTCATGCACGTGAGGTGCTTCTATAGGATTTAATCCTAAAAAAACTAGCGCCGGCGCTCACGTGTCATGCACGTGAGGCGCTGCTATAGGATACGAGGGAATCGTTTCACCTTCCTGCTTTTCTTTTCATGAGTCAACTCTTTCTTTTCCAATCTCTATTTTTTGTTAGAGCTTGGAAATAGTTCCACCATGCACAACATTTTCTGTGTCTAGACATAAATGTTTCTCTTTATAATCTGAAGCAATGTTCTTCTTCTTTATAAGGAAAGAACCATTTTTAACCGAACAAAAGTCATGGCTTGCAATCATCCACATGCTTGTAGGCAACCATAGGAGGTGCCTATCGAGGGAATTGTCCGTCATTTTTCTGCAGTTTGATGAATCCCGTTCTCACGGATGACCAAAGCGACACGGTGATGCACGAGCTCCTGTTTCGTAGAAGATCTTCTCTTCCCATCGGTTCTATTTGGCAATGGATGATTTTCCTATCCTTGCTTGCTGACATTCTCCCTTATCCAGCGGAAATGACTCTAGCGATACTCAACGCAGCGGACGACAAGATCGAGTGCTTTCATGAGGCACATTTGATTACCCAGCCTCTGAGGGATTGCTTTGTTCAGTTGCTAAGTCAGATGCGGGCTCAGCGGGCCATCATGTCTGCTTTTGCCTATGGGCATGGCACTGACCGATAGGGAGTGACTCCTTGTGAAGATCGCCGCTTCGATATGGTTGAGAATGCTGAGAGGACTTTAGAAAACTTTATTTATAGTTTTGTACACCCTTGTATTTTTGATCCCGTATTTGGTGATCTCTTTCCTGTAAAATAAAATGTTTATTTAAATGCATTCCTTTTAACGTTGACTATCGAGTTCTTCATATCTAACACATATTCTTCCTATGATTGTATTGTTTAAAAATACGGGCAACCTGCATGTGCGCACGTGCATTTTACCTGTAGGGATTTTTGCTAAGTGAAAACGTCACTGATGTGCATGTGTCAGGCACTAACCTTCCACATGCGTATATGTAACATTTTAAAAATAAATAAATAAATAAAAATCCTTTAGGTGAATTTTCTGATAATCGGTAAAATAAACCGTATTTTCCGTAAAACTCAACTACAATTATTTTTCAATATATATTTAAATATGCCTATTTTAACTATATAATTGCTAGTATTTGGTATTTATTTAGTCACTTATAAATTATTAGTTTACCTAAATATTTTTCCTTAAGTAATTATTTTTAATATTAATATAAGCTTTTAATTATAAATTAAATTGGTGCAAATTACAAATTGCAATGGATTAATTTGAAAAATGTGAACCATGACATATTAGAATTAAGATTTTTGCATCCTCTTCTCTTCTTGATTTGTCTTCAAATTTTTGAAAATTCTAGGGTTTTTTTAGATAAGAAAATAAATTAAAATATATAATTAGTGAAATGACTTAAAAGAGATGATTTAATTAAAGAGGTTTCTACACCATTCTACACTCTTTTCTCTGTCTCTTTTCCTCCCTAGGTTTGGCCGAACCCTCATTCTTTGCTGCCCAAAATTTTCCCCATTTCACTTTGCATCAAAAATCTCCAAAAAATCATCAAAAATCCAAAATAAAATATCATAAATTCCTAATTTATCCAATACCCACTATTCTTTGTTCATCTAGCATGGATCTTGAAGCAAAGTTAGCATCTTTGGGAGGCTTGGGTGCATGTTTGATCTCATGTTTAGTGAGGTATAATCCTAACCTAGTGTTAATTATAGGTTAATTACTTAAATTGAATGGATTTCGGTGTTTAATTAGGGTTCTACTTGCTAAATTAAAAATTCAAGAAAGGGTTTGTGATCAAGCTAGGGTTATCATAAATTGGTCAGGGTTTTAATATGTAGCTTAACACATAAAGACATGTAAAATCTAATCTAGATTGTTAAGTTACTAATTGTTACAACTAATTTATCCAAATTGCTTAATTGTTGCAAACTAGGTTTTTGTAAATATATATGTATGTGAGATAAAATTCTAGTGAGGGTTTTTATCATTAGATTATGGTTTTGGTGAGTAGATTAACATGTTAATGGAATGCAAAACCTAATCTAGTTACTTGTTTGCTAATTTTTACCTTAAAATTTTGATAATTATGCTATTTTGCAAACTAGGTTTTTGGAAATTGATAAAATAATTGACATTAAAATCTAATTAGGGATTTTATGACATTATTAATATTTTAAATTGTAATTTAATACTTTAGTTCATGCAAAACCAAGCTTAGTTGTTGAATTGTGAATTTTTTCTTTAAAAATTGTTAAAATTTGATATTTTTGCAAACTAGAATTTTTGATTTAATACAAATTGATGAGATTAAATTATGGTGATGGTTTGTATGACTTAGTTATGATATTTAGTGAATATTATGGCTATTAGTTTTGTTAAAACATCAAGTTTCGAATTAAAATGATAATTAAGTGCTTTCTAGGTTTTCGGAAATAAATCGATTTGATTTATTTTGGGGTTTTGATGAGTTGCAATCGATTTCATATTATAATTAGTGATTTGTGAAACCACGATTGGTGTTTGGGTTTTCCTCGATCAATCGGTGTTTGTACGCCGATGTCGAGAATTATTTGGTTATTTTGCATGAGCGGGTCATAGGTTTTAACCTATGCACGTTTCGTGCGTCATTTTGGTTTTGTCCGCGATTTCGGTTTACGATATTATATATGTTTGCGTATAGGTACCCCTCACGTAGACTTCGGACGACGACGAAGAGGATGGCGCCATCGACTTCGGCAGACAAGGACCAGGTGAATAGATGTATATCTACGGGGGAAGTCGGGTGGATCGCGTATAGCACCCCGTAAACGTAGAATAATGATATTATGTACTATTATTAGGAAGTCGGACGTGACCTTAGATTCTTGACAAGTAGGGTACTATTGAAGACTTTAAGTTGGATTACACTGATTTAGGAAGACTTAACCAGATGATGATTGCATTGGAGGGAATTCATAGGTTTCATGTAGACACACACACACACGCACACACATAAACTTGACTTGGTATATCTGTGTGTGTGTGTGTGTGTGTGTATAGGAATGTGTGTAGGTGTATATATATATATATATATATATATATATAATATACATGTGATACGAAGATGTTATATGATACTTGGGGATGAGTAGATATGATCGGGCATGATGCCGTAAGATATTTGATATTATAGCAGATCGTTGGGCAATGAGAAAATATATACCTATACAATGAAATCTGTGATGACATTGGCATGTATGAGACTTAAATCAGTAACCATCATGATATTGTTTGACGATGATAATATGTGAATGACGATATATATAGATATGATAGTCGACAATTGATCGAGATGTGATATGAGATATGGTATGATATTTATAACGGATCGTTTGGGCGATGTGCGTTCATATATGATGATTGGTGTTGATGACATCAGAATATACGAGACTTTAGAATACTACCTAGATTGTGATATTAATTGATGATGATACCCAAATGAATGACCTATATATGATAGCTGACCCGTACCTCAATTTGGGATGCCGAACGATGGATTTTACCGTACAAAGTATATATGTGATGATTGATCCGCACTCTTGACTTGAGGAAGTCGTACTTTGTACGTGACGCTAATGAGGCTGGATCACCGACTGCTAGAGATATCGACTCAGATTTTAGGTAGACTCATCTTACCTATCGACTAGCTTCTTTAGTTCAGTCCCTTAGTTGGTTAGATAGATACTGGTTAAGGCTCGTGTCATACCTATTTTTCAAAACTAACGAATCGTGTGCATTTTTAAAGACAGCCTGAGTGATACTACGGGTTTTTCAAAGGACACATCTTTTCTATAAAACCCCGTAGTCCCTACTTTTCTGAAAACCACGATTCGTGCTATTTCAAATGCCAAACTGTATGACTCGTAGTTGGATAATGTATATTCTTCAGTGTTATGGTTACTTCATCATTTTTCGTATGTTCATGTTGCTCTGATCGTATTTTATGCTTAAGCACGTGTTTTCTTTTATATTTATGAACCCTGCTTGTTAGGACACCAGCACCATTACCGATGATGCGCATGTTTCACATACACTTGCTTGCTGGTTCACACACATCATCATCGGTAAATGCCATGTCACGTACATTTTAGAACATATTATCTCATTGATATAATCAGCTAAATGCTAGCTACTGCATAATAATTGCGTGATTGCTCTCATGTGTTAATATAGAGATTACATTCTTTACATAGATACTTCATGCATTCATGTATTGATTCATGTACTATTCTGGGGCTTTATGCCGATATCCACTATTTACTTACTCTGGATTCTTGGATTTCGGATTTCTATGAGATTTCTGGATTTTGGAGAAAATCGCAAGAATTTTATAAAACTTTTATCATTATTTAAAAATAGAAATTTGCGTTTTTCTCATGATATGATGTGTGTGGCGTCCACCATGAGTTTTCTCGGTTCTTGAGCTATATATATACCCGATTCGAGGAGGGGGATGTACCGTCTGCGGGTACATGGTGGACCCGGTGCGGTACTTAGGGGTAAGAAGATCGCAGATGATGGCGTTGAGCCCGGCAGGGGAGCACTACCAACCGGTTATTGTTGTTGTTTTTGGACGCGGCGGATATCCAGAGGACACCGACCGTAGTCGTGAGATTGGATGGTAGGGGCCGAACTGCCGGAGCCTGAGATACAGAGATATTGAGATTTGAGATACAGAGATATTGAGATTTGAGATACAGAGATATGAGATATTGAGATATACCTATTTTGTGTCGATGCTTGACACGGATTTCTGTTGATTTCACTGATGAGGTTTCAGTCTTATTATACAAGATTCATTGATGTTTTTCTTATATCAGATTATTCAGATTTCATGGTTGATTTTCTCATTCATGATGCATTCATACATGAGATATATGATTTATTACTATTTAGTGACACAGACACGCGCACCGAGTATTGCACTTATGCATAGATTGTTACCCTATCACTACTAGATGTCTAGTGTTATATATGTATATTATTATGACCTAGGAGATCGTCGTGCATGCGATTTCTACTCGCAGATGTCTTCTACTCACGAGTTGGCAACTCACCTCCGTTGTTCCAAATTTTCTTTCAGGTTCAGATGTACAGGTTTCCTTGGCGGCTTGCTGGCACACCATTTCTTTCAGGGTGATTGCTTGGTAGGTTGGTTCAATTGTACCGGGAACGCCGTTGTACTTTTATTATTTCATTTGTATCTAGTAAGCTCCATCAACCAGACTTGTAATATTTGATAGATTTAGAAAACCAGTTGTTTTCCTTTTGACCTTAGAGTCGCGCTTGCATTATTATGGTTTTCTGGTGGATTTTTGTTTTCCTTTGAGTTTTGTTCCTCGCCCTTCGGCGTTGTATATTATTTTGCTTGTGTGGTTGTTTCCGCCATTTGGCGTAGAGCTAGCTCCCACTTGGGGATGCCTTTTTATTGATTGTATATATTATTCTTGTTTGTACCCGTTTGAGGCCAGTTTTTACAAAGGAGACTCTGCCGAAATTTTTGCGAAAATTTGATGTTGCTTTTAAACATATTTTTCTTCACCTTTTCTTTTAAATGGTTTAGATTCTGGATTTCGGCTTGCTTAGATTACGTTACGCCTTCAGATGCTTCGTAATTTAAGTGTCGGTCACATTCCGTACCTCCGGGTCATTACAAAGTTGGTATCAGAGCGCTAGGTTTAACCTTTGTCCGAGTCTAGGTTGACCTTGGTTGATGGAGTAAGTGACTTAGGTAGAGTGGCGTACCGTGTGTATGATCCGCGACATACTTACGATACGCTACTCTGCTTAAGAAGCCTTAGGATGTACATTTCTTTGCACCGTATTCTATTCGTTCCTTTGATCTATCTTCGTTGATATCGGATGGTGGTTTCTGTTACCACGGTCTCACAGGCAGAGAGAGCTGCAGCTCGAATGCGATGACCATTAGGGTATCGTCTATTCTTGAGGATTGAAGCATTATTTAGCGTGCGGATGAAGGGTATTCACATGTCGTCCAGACGAAGTTAAAAGGTTCGAACGAATGTCAGAAACCCATTTTCCCAAGTTTAAAGTATTCAGAAGAACATGCAGGTATTTCTATGGACCCTCTAGAAGAATAAAACCCTAACTCGACATAATGACCATGAGAACGCTGGTGAACCTTAGGGTTTACGGCAGTTCCGCGGTACCATTAGTGAGGCTTGGGTTTGCCCTTCTACGGCTGGTTCGCAGACGCTGGGGCATGTGCTGGATATTTTTAAACTATACTCGAGTGTTGAGCTCTCGGGGGATTTTGGGATTTTGATAAATCGATCGAAAAGTTTAACGTAGTCCGGATATCATGTGATGGGATACATTACTCGTGAGACTCTAGATATGAGTATATCCGTTTGTAGCACAGTTCATACAGCTACGAAGAGACGAGTTCGAATCAGTCAACACCAGAGGGAAGAGGAGCACATCAACGTCAGTGTTACGATTTATGATTGCTGATTCGAATATCACATTTCCGTTGTTTGGATTCTGGTATTTTGATGATTTCTTTTTATGATTGGTATTTCCTATGTGTACATTCATTACACTCTATTCGTGTTTCATATATCAGTTGTATTGATGTTGTTTTGTGCAGACCCAGTGCATTCGATTTGGTTTTATAAATTTTGAGATATTGATTTGTTTTCGTGCATATGGGTTGCACATAATTTTGACGTATGCTTCGGCATAGTTTTCATACACTTTTCGTACTGTGATTTCGATTTTGATATTCGGTATATGTTTTCGTGCACCATGTGCACTTGATTGAGATTCTTGCGCACATTTGGCGCACTTGATGCGATTTTGTGCACACCAGATGCACTAAATCAGGATTTGTGTAGATTAGATGCACCTGATATTGTTGTCGTGCACGCTCATTGCACTTGACAGATGTTTTTGATCCACACCCATTGCACTCAGTTTTATTTCTGTGCATATTTGTGGCTTTTGTATTTTGTTTCGATTTAAGTGCGCACCGGACGCACATGATATTTTTTTATGCTGTAATTGGGATTGATTTCATTTTGACCAGTAAGTTTTTATAATAATTACTATTTGGTTTAGTAACCAGGCGGGACGTGTATGTTAAATAAAATATATATATTTATAGCTATTTTAAAAAAAAATAAACGTCCGCTGCTTGTGTCATGATTCACGCATCGCACGTTGATTTGGGAAAAAGTTTTGCATGTATTTTTTTTATATGATTGGACGGTTTTATAACGATGCGTATCATATATATGTTTAAGTTTTGAGTATATCATGTTGAGTTTATATTGGACTTTGACATTGTATTTTCACCATAACTCCGATGATTGTGTTATGCTTGATGGAGTTTTGATTTTGAGTTATGTACTTGTTTTTCATGCGCATGCATTGCGCTAAGATGTGTTTTATGTATTGATGATTTCGGAGCCCCGACGATTTGAGTGTTTTGCTAAATGTTTTAGTATTTGGGGGGAGTTTTAATTTAAATTCGGGGACCGAATTTTTTTAACGGAGGAAGATTGTAACGTTTCAAAAATAAATAAATAAATAAAAATCCTTTAGGTGAATTTTCCGATAATCGGTAAAATAAACCGTATTTTCCGTAAAACTCAACTACAATTATTTTTCAATATAGATTTAAATATGCCTATTTTAACTAAATAATTGCTAGTATTTGGTATTTATTTAGTCACTTATAAATTATTAGTTTATCTAAATATTTTTCCTTAAGTAATTATTTTTAATATTAATAAATGCTTTTAATTATACATTAATTGGTGCAAATTATAAATTGCAATGGGTTAATTTGACAAATGTGAACCATGAAATATTAGAATTAAGATTTTTGCATCCTCTTCTCTTCTTGATTTGTCTTCAAATTCTAGAGAATTCTAGGTTTTTTTAGATAAGAAAATAAATTAAAATATATAATTAGTGAAATGACTTAAAGGAGATGATTAATTAAAGAGGTTTCTACACCATTCTACACACTTTTCTTTCTCTCTCTTTTCCTCCCTAGGTTTGGCCGAACCCTCATTCTTGGCTGCCCAAAATTTTCCCCATTTCACTTTGCATCAAAAATCTCCAAAAATTCATCAAAAATCCAAAATAAAACATCATAAATTCCTAATTTATCCTATACCCACTATTCTTTGTTCATTTAGCATGGATCTTGGAGCAAAGTTAGCATCTTTGGGAGGCTTGGATGCATGTTTGATCTCATATTTAGTGAGGTATAATCCTAATCCTAGTGTTAATTATAGGTTAATTACTTAAATTGAATGGATTTCGGTGTTTAATTAAGGTTCTAGTTTCTAAATTAAAAATTCAAGAAAGGGTTTGTGATCAAGCTAGGGTTTTCATAAATTGTTTATGGTTTTAATATGTAGCTTAACACATAAAGACATGTAAAGTCTAATCTAGATTGTTAAGTTACTAATTGTTACAACTAATTTGTCTAAATTGCTTAATTGTTGCAAACTAGGTTTTGTAAAATATATATGTATGTGAGATAAAATTCTAGTGAGGGTTTTTATCATTAGATTATGGTTTTAGTGAGTAGATTAACATGTTAATGGAATACAAAATCTAATCTAGTTAATAGTTTGCTAATTTTTACCTTAAAATTTTGATAATTATGCTATTTTGCAAACTAGGGTTTTGGAAATTGATAAAATAATTGAGATTAAAATATAATTAGGGTTTTATGACATTATTAACATTTTAAATTGTAGTTTAATACTTTAGTTCATGAAAAACCAAGTTTAGTTGTTGAATTGTGAATTTTTCTTTAAAAAGTGTTAAAATTTGATATTTTTGTAAACTAGAATTTTGGATTTAATACAAATTGATGAGATTAAATTATGGTGATGGTTTGTATGACTTAGTTATGATATTTAGTGAATATTATGGCCATTAGTTTTATTAAAACATCAAGTTTCGAATTAAAACGATAATTAAGTGCTTTCTCGGTTTTCGGAAATAAATCGATTTGATTTATTTTGCGGTTTTGATGAGTTGCAATCTATTTCATATTATAATTAGTGATTTGTGAAACAACGATTGGTGTTTGGGTTTTTCTCGATCAATCGGCATTTGTACGCCGATGTCGAGGGTTATCTGGTTATTTTGCATGAGCGGGTCATAGGTTTTAACTTATGCGCGTTTCGTGCGCCGTTTTGGTTTTGTCCGCGATTTCGATTTACGATATTATATATGTTTGCGTATAGGTACCCTCACATGGACTTTAGATGATGAAGAAGAGGTTGGCAGTATCGACTTCAGAAGATAAGGACCAAGTGAGTAGATGTATATCTACGGGGGAAGTCGGGTAATGGCGTATAGCACCCCCGCAAACGTAGAATAAGAATATTATGTACTATTATTAGGAAGTCGGACGTGACCTTAGATTCTTGACAAGTAGGGTACTATTGAAGACTTTAAGTTGGATTAGACTGATTTAGGAAGACTTAACCAGAGGATGATTGCCTTGGAGGGAATTCATAGGTTTCATATAGACACACACACACACACATAAACTTGACTTGTTGTATATGTGTGTGTGTGTGTGTGTGTATAGGAATGTGTGTAAGTATGTGTGTGTGTGTGTGTGTGTGTGTGTGTGTGTATACATACATATAATACGAGGATGTTATATGATACTTGGGGATGAGTCGATATGATCGGGCATGATGCCGTGAGATATTTGATATTATATAGGATCGTTGGGCAATGAGAAAATATATACCAATACGATGAAATCTGTGATGACATTGGCATGTATGATACTTAAATCAGTAACCAGATCATGATATTGTTTGACGATGATACTATGTGATGATGATATATATAGATATGATAGTCGACAATTGATTGAGATCTGATATGAGATATGGTATGATATTTATAACGGATCGTTTGGGCGATGTGCGTTCATATATGATGATTTGTGTTGATGATATTGGAATATACGAGACTTTAGAATATTACCTAGATTGTGATATTGATTGATGATGATACCCAAATGAATGACCTATATATGATAGCTGACCCGTACCTCGATTTTGGGATGCCGTACGATGGATTTTACCGTATGAAGTATATATGTGATGATTGATCCACACTCTTGACTTGAAGAAGTCGTACTTTGTACGTGACGCTAATGAGGCTGGATCGCCGACTGCTAGAGATATCGACTCAGATTTTAGGTAGACTCATCTTACCTATCGACTAGCTTCTTTAGTTCAGTCCCTTAGTTGGTTAGATAGATACTGGTTAAGGCTCGTGTCATACCTATTTTTCAAAACTAACGATTCGTGTGCATTTTTAAAGACAGCCTGAGTGATACTACGGGTTTTTCAAAGGACACATCGTTTCTATAAAACCCTGTAGCCCCTACTTTTCTTTAAACCACGATTCGTGCTATTTCAAACGCCAAACTGTATGACTCGTAGTTGGATAATGTATATTCTTCAGTGTTATGGTTACTTCATCATTCTTCGTATGTTCATGTTGCTCTCATCGCAATTTATGCTTATGCACGTGTTTTCTTTTATATTTATGAACCCTGCTTGTTAGGACACCAGCACCATTACCGATGAAGCGCATGTTTCACATACACTTGTTTGTCGGCTCCCACACATCATCATCGGTAATTTCCATGTCACGTACACTTTAGAATATATTATCTCATTGATATAATCAGCTAAATGCTAGTTACTGCATAATAATTGCGTGATTGCTCTCATGTGTTAACTTAGAGATTGCATTCTTTACATAGATACTTCATGCATTCATGTATTGATTCATGTACTATTCTGGGGCTTTATGCCGATATCTACTATTTACTTACTCCGGATTCTTGGATTTCGGATTTCCATAAGATTTCTGGATTTTGGGGAAAACCGTAAGAATTTTATAAAACTTTTATCATTATTTAAAAATAGAAATTTACGGTTTTCTCGTGATATGATGTGTGTGGCGTCCACCATGAGTTTTCTCGGTTCTTGAGCTATATATATACCCAATTCGAGAAGGGGGATGCATCGTCTGCGGGTACATGGTAGACCCGGTGCGGTACCCCGGAGCAAGAAGATCGCAGATGATGGCGTTGAGCCCGGTAGGGGAGCACTACCGACCGGTTATTGTTGTTGTTTTTGGACGCGGCAGATATCTGGAGGATACCGACCGTAATCGTGAGATTGGATGATAGGGGCCGATCCGGACTGCCGGAGCCCGAGATACAGAGATATTGAGATTTGAGATACAGAGATATGAGATATTGAGATATACCTATTTTGTGTTGATGCTTGACACGGATTTCTGTTGATTTCACTTATGAGGTTTCAGTCTTATTATACAAGATTCGTTGATGTTTTTCTTATATTAGATTATTCAGATTTCATGGTTGATTTTCTCATTCATGATGCATTCATACATCAGATATATGATTTATTACTGTTTAGTGATACTGACACGCGCACTGAGTATTGCACTTATGCATAGATTGTTACCCTACCACCACTAGATATCTAGTGTTATATATGTATATTATTATGACCTAGGAGATCGTCGTGCATGCGATTTTTACTCGCAGATGTCTTCTACTCACAAGTTGGCAACTCACCCCTGTTGTGCCAACTTTTATCATTATTTAGGGCCAGTTTTTATAAAGGAGACTGCCGGAATTTTTGCTAAAATTTGATGTTGCTTTTAAACATGTTTTTCTACACTGCTTCTTTTAAATGGTTTATATTCTAGGTTTCGGCTTACTTAGATTACTTTACGCCTTTAGACGTTTTGTAATTTAAGTACTGGTCACGTTCCGTACCTTCGGGTCGTGACAGTATATAAATCGGTATACTTTCAATGCTATTTCCATCAAACTATGCATGTATTTGTAAGTGAGCACTTAAATGGGTGTAAACAAATGCTCCCCCTACTACCTTGCTCATGGAGGTATATGTGTGAGTGAAGTATTGTAGAGTAATGCATAGCATACGGCTGGTGATTAGTTGAAAATATTGCACATTTGAATGATTATTTCCCCCACTATTAGTAAGTGCTTAAAGGTGTTTTTTGTAAATATAGAACATATGTGGGTTTATCTATAAAATATTTATTACCATATGTTTCTACATTATATTTAACATAATGAGGGAAAATACATGCATATAATATTTATATAAAATATTAGTAATTAAAATATGCATATCATATCAAATAATTCTAATCAATATTCTTAAAATATAATATCATATAAAATGGTTAGGATAATATCTCAAAAATACCAAATATTACTAACACTATGATTTGAGATATTGTGCAGATATTAGCTCAGGTATGGAATCAAGGAGATCCGAGATGTTGGAATCAAATCTGCCGAAATATTAGCAAATCACAAGATCTAGCAACGACAGAGACTCAGAATAAGATTTGAGGAATATAGACATCTAAATGATCTCCACATGTCAACACCAGAGACCATAAGAAATCCTAAGCCATGATTCTTTTAAACCGCCACGGTTTAGCGGCCAAACACCTATATTCGCGGTGGATCCGCGACCCTTTTATGGCCGTAGGATTTGAGATTTGGTATGTGAGATCGTATCATCATATCCTAACATCTGGAAACTAGGGTTCATAGTCTCTGTGACTATTTAAAGGACCGAGAGATTCACTTGAAAAATAATCAACCGAAGAGATCAAGAGGTCTAAGATGATCTACACATCCGAGTTGATCATCAGCTGTTCATCTACTTCCAACAAGATAGAGCTCGAGAGCAAAAACTAGGGTTCTTGTACTCTACTTTAAAAGGATTTGTACATGATATAGTTTATTAATAAATGTCGAGTTTTTATTAGTCTTTTCACAATTAATTTCTGCACTTACTTTCTGTATCTTACATTATGATCTCATTCTTCATCCTTTCTTCTCCAACCATGCGTGAGTAATTCTTAGATTGCTAGGGTTCATAGGCTAGGGTAGATCAATGGATGATAAAATATTTTAACTTCTTTTATAAATTTTAAAATATATAAATTTTGGCAAAATAAATGTTAACATCCTTATCGGGTGCGCTACCAATTTATTGATAGTCTCGACTAAGATTCGAGATTAGATTAAAACTTGTTTTGTTAGGGGCTAGACATGAATAGGGATCAATGTAAGGACAATGGTTAGGAGTGGGGAAATCCTAGTTTCTTCCAAAAAACCCTAATCTACATTCATCACTATCGATCTAGTTTTAAACTATTAAAAAATAAAACGAGTTATTTTTAATTAGTCATCCATTACTAATAAATCATATGAACCCTAAAAGCCTCTTCTTTATAAAATCAATATCCGTATTAAAATAGATATACAACAAATCAAACCATCTTTCTTCCATCAACTAGTCTAAAGTAAGAAAAAGGTTCATGTTTCCCTGCGGACGACCCGTACTCATCGCGGCTAGCTACTACCGACACCGTCCTGATTACGGTTACTTTATTTACACGAACACTTTTTTTAAACAGATCAATCAAATGGCATCGTTGCAGGGAAGACGGTCACAATTTTTTTCTTACTATTCGGGTTGAATTCTTCTAAAACCCAGCGAATATTAAATAAAAGAGAACCAAAACCGCATATTATATATTTAACGATTAGTGTACGAATTTTGCAAGGGAATCTGGAGTCACTGGAGTGAGAGAATAGAGATTCAGAGACTTTCAATGAGGACTAGAAGAGAATTAGATGGCACTAAAGAAAATCAGCAAACGAACGCACCATAGGGCGGCGGAACCGTGGCATAAACAAGCTTTTTGCAGCGGAACCGCGGCGGCTTGGTGAAGTTGCGTCGCCAAACTTCTTTGGTATCTTTCTATGATCTTCCTCTCTTCTCTAAGATCCAATAATATGATTTTTCTGCAGGATTTTTTGCAAAAAACGCCGCTAAAAAAATATTTTTGCGTGTTTTGATATTGGTTTGTTTTTTCATATCTTAACCGGACATTAAGGTGCAATAACCCAAATACAGATTAGGTGGGGATTTCATCACCTTTCCTCGGCCCCACAAATCACAAAACAAGTATATTTTCACCCTCCATTAATTAAAAAATATCTAGACCAAGTCTTTAAGGACCGTCGCGCTCAATTAGAAAAGAGGAGGGTCGTGGGTAATCTATCACTTATCCACATCTCTCTTGTGGTGTCTAGATAAGTGTGACTAAAGAAAGTTGTTACTTAATTAGGCCCGCTATTTTCGGTGATTCATATAGCGGATACCTCCCACTTATCTGGAACTTACCTAGCCACAAGAGTAATAAAGAGATGGTAGAGAATTGATTCCGCGACTTGTCATTTGGAAGTCTAGGAACGGTCTAGTGCTTGACCTAGGTGACCTTAGTTCTAGGGTTGATTGTGCATTTTGTGATTTGTTGAGTCAAGCCTTAAGTCCAACTTTTTTCAAAACAAACCTTCTTAATATCGTTCTCACACATGCTAACACGTGCACTGAACCCGCTTAGTGCATGATCGACTGGGCACGGGATTCTAGTGCCCGTTTTGTCCACATCTTTGCTATCGACTCTAAAATCGGTACTTCATCATCTTCTATTTCCCCTCCACCCAACACATCTCCCGAAATGGATGGATCTCCAACAGGATTTTACGATAGCACCCTGCCACCACCCGTAGGTGTGCAGAATCCACCGCGCATCTCTTTTTAAGAAAGATGCTACCCTGTGCGGGGAACCCTTCCTACTTGTTTGTCTCTTCCACCGGCCAATGGGGATAATTTTGAAATTAAACCCCACTTCATCAACTTGTTGCCCAAATTTCACGGGCTTGAATCCGAAGACGCATACGTTTTTATCACCAAATTCAAAAACGTATGCGCAATGATGGGCACAACCCAACTTTCAGGGGATTCTATGCGATTACGTCTTCTCCCTTTTACCTTGTGCGACCTAGTAGAAAACGGCTTTATAGCACTGCTGCACATTCTATCGCCAAATGGGACGAATTCGTTATAGCATTCCTTAAGAAATTTTATCCCAATCACAAAACCGCCCGTGTTCGAAGCGAGATTAACCAGTTTACCTAACTTCCTAATGAACCATTCTGGAAATGTTTTGAGCGGTTTAAGGATCTTCTTCTACAATGCCCCCATCACGGAATTGATAGATGGCAACACTGCCGAATTATATATGAAGGTGTAAATCCTGCCACAAAACAGATGCTTGAAACCATTTGTCAATGTCATTTCATGTCTAAAGACGATGGTGAAGCTTGAAAATTCCTGGAAGATCTCGCCGAACAAACCTTATAGTGGAAAATCATTAGACCAACTTCATCTAGGGCAGGTATTCATCAGCTCGATGTTTTCATCCTAGTGAAAGCCGAAATGGCCGCGATGGAAAAGAAACTCGATGCTATGGAAAAAAAATTCTCATCAGCCTCCCTAAACCAAGTTACGCTCCAAAAAACCGTGTGTGGTTGCTGTTCTGACCCATCACACTTAACGGAAGAATGTCCTTTGAATTCTTCGTTTCAAATTCAAGAACAAACTAATGCTGCTTTTCAACAATGACATAGAAACGATCCTTATTCTTCTACATACAATCAGGGATGGAGAAATCATCCTAATTTTTCTTGGAACCAAAATCAAAACCAGTTCCCAAGCAGCTATCAAAGGCCTCCCCCCACAACAGTAGCCACCACAACAAAATTAATACCCCTTTCAACCGCAATCTTTCCAAAACCCGGCCAACAATTTTGATCCTTATAATAATATTTCAACGGCCGGTACCGATAAAATCTCTGCGTTCGAACGTAACTTAGAAACGTTTATTAAACAATCCACGCAAACGATGGATAATTTAATATTTTCTATCCAAACATTAGTGCAACACACTACTTCCCATAGTGAAAGTATAAAATCAATGAAGCACAACTTGCATAGTTAAATGCCGCGATGAGCGAGAGAGAGAAGGGGAAACTTGCAACTCAATCTCTACCAAATCCCGGCCACTCACAAAGCGTGAATATCATCCTTCAAAATCATAATGTGAGTGCCGTAAACACGTTGAGATCGGGAAGAGTGCTGAACAACAATGTTGGTAAACAAGTTGTTGATGATGAATCAGATGAAACCCCGGCTACTACTTCTAATCCTACTTCTTCTAGTCCACCTTCTTCTTCCAAGCATATTCTCTGTTTCCCAGTAGGCTCGAACCCTCATCCCACTTCCTTGAAGGAATTACCATCTACAACTATCCCAAATCCAATTTTGGGATCCATTCCATCCCCAAAAACTTCTCCTTAAAAGTTGGACCCAACTTTTATTGATAAAGCCCCTTTTCCACATAGGTTGAGGGCCAACAAACCAAGTCCCTAAATGGAGAAGATTGTGGACATTTTTAAGTAAGTAAACATAAATATAACTCTCCTAGATGCTATCAAATAAGTTCCGTCCTATGCAAAAAATTTAAAGGACTTGTGCACTAGGAAGAGGAAAACTCAAGTATCTAAAAAGGTTTTCTTAGCGAATAATATGAGCAATTCTCATACCCAATTGGTGCCCATGAAACGTAAGGACCCCGGTTCTCCTACAATATCTATAACTATTGGGGGTAAAAATATCAATCATGATCTACTTGATTTAGGTGCTGTGTTAACTTGCTTCCATATTCTATTTATGAGCAATTAGGGATAAGAGAGTTGAAAACTACGCATTGCACTCTCCAGATGTCCGATCGATCTATCACCCAACCTCATGGTGAGCTAGATGATGTATTAATCAAAGTAATGTAATTTATATTCCCTGTGGACTTTATAGTTATTGAAACACAACCTGTAGCAAACCCACAGAACCAAATTCCGGTGATTCTATATCGACCTTGTTTACCGCCGAAAATGGGGAAGACAGACGTATTGCCTGAATTTGGGGGCAGATGGTATTTGGGTTTATCCATCCACCTTTCTGAAGACGCCAAGTTGATTTATGGCACCGTATATCGGAGGTTTGGACGGATGCGGCCATTGTAGCAGACTTCGTCAGATTCCCCCTCATTTGCGAGGCTTTTTTATTGTGGGGACGCTCTTCCCTACAGGCGCAAGCCCCTGCAGTTAATTACGTTACCGTGTAGCGATAATCACTTTCTCCTGCTCCAGAAGGTCACTTCGTGTCGTGTTTGTTTGTTTTATTTTTGGTTGCCCGTGGATTGTATATGGAGACTAATTTATGTTGTCGTCCGTAGGGTGTGGATTAGTCCAAATCTGTATATTCTTAGATTTGGGTTTGGGTTGATTTAAGGATCATTAATCTCGTTTGAGATTAAGATCAACTTAAATGTTTGTTGAGTATACGTTAGTCTAATTTTAAACTAAGATCTACTCAACAGGGTTTTGGGATCATTCAGACCCAACAAAAGAGCATTTGGGCTCTATTGTTTTAGTTTAAGGATGTTACGGTTCGTTGTTAGTTTAAGGATGTTTCGGTCCATGGCTAGTTTAAGGACGTTGCGGTCCATGGCTAGTTTAAGGACGTTGCGGTCCGTTGGGATGAGCTCATCGGTTTGGGAGTGCACCAAAAGGTTGTTGGTTATCGGGACCCTCCACCTCTCTGAAGACGTTGAAGAATTACAATGACATGTATTAGAGGTGTGGAGAGATATACCCTTGTAAAAAATTCCAGATTAAGGGGGGAGATCATGGTGGACCATATAAGAATCATTAGCCATTTTTGGGAGACTAAGATTGACTTAGGAGATATGAGATAGACATCGTTCTGGTCATCATCCATTGAGGAAGAATTAGTTTGGAAATCATGAGCATAGAGACTGTCTATTTGGAGATCCAAAATATTTTAATCTCAGGAAGACTTAGTCAATTTGGAGCTAAAGTTGGCTTCTTATAGTGTTAAACACTAATATATGGTCTGTGCTTACGTGCTCTCATGTGAGTCTCTAAAGCAGTGTTAAACACTGAAATTTAGGATGCTCACGTGTGGCACGTGGGCACCTGAAAGTTGGTGTTGTGCACTTGGGTTCAAATCCCCGTCTATAGATACAAGTGTTAAACACTTATGTTTTGTGGCCATCACGTGTGGACACTTGAGGAGCCCCGGAGTTGGACACAGCTTCTTTGGGGTTATTCCCTCATCCTTTATGAGTGCTAAGCACTTAGCTCATATAATGCTCACGTGCGAACATGTGAGGCGCTCAAAATGTGAGCGCTGTCTTTGGAATTTTCCCCTTTTCAATGTAAGTGTTAGGCAACTGTTTAGGGGTCACATGGGAACACGTGAGGCACCCCAAAATGAGAACTGTCTTTGGATTTATTCTCTTTCTCATGTAATTGCTAGGCAACTGTTTGGGGGTCACGTGGGAACACATGAGGCGCCCCAAAATGAGAACTGTCTTTGGATTTATTCCCTTTCTCATGTAATTGCTGAGCGCTCGTTTTAAGGGGTCACGTAGGAACACGTGATTTGATCTCAGTCTTTCCTTTTTTTTCCTCAGTGGTGCTCATGTAGGAACACGCGACTAGTCTTTTTTTTATATGCATAGAGATTTTGATCTGATTTTTAAGAATTTCAGGTTCCTTGTTTTATAAGAATTAAATTCTTTTACACGGTTAAACCCTAGTTTTATCAGAGGAATTAAATTCCTATATCCTTTTGGAAGAATTAAATTCTTTGAACTTAGTTCTTTCCCCTAAGTTTTGAATCGGCATAACAGAATCTCCCCGATGAGAATTAAATTCTCAACTTGTGGGGAGATCTGCTTCTGCAGAACTCAACCAGAGGAAGAACTAAGTTCTTTGAGAAGAGTTAAACTCTTAGTTTGAGAATTAAATTGTTTGTACTTTCTTCTTATCTACGATTTTTGTTTAAGAATGAGCTTTTCTTCCTCTAGAGAATTGAAATCTCTTTTTCTCTTTTTCTTCTCAAAGCTTATGGGTGGTTCTCCTCTGTACAAGACTTGAAGTCTTAGGTTCTTTATATAGTAGAAGCAAGTTTTTTGATTTAGTGAAAGAAATCTCTCATTGAGAGATCTTAATTGATTTGTGGATTTTATCCACCGTTGGATCTTTGATCCAAGAACTTCTACTTTACAGAAGATATTTTTCTTGTTTTTAACAAGATTAGGGAAATATTTTCCCATACAGAATTTTTTCTGTAGATAGGTGATTTTTAATCATCATTGGATTTTTAATCCAATGGTATTATGTTTTACAGAGTGTAATCTTTTTGTTTAGAAAGATTGAAGGAAATATTTTCCTAATAGGGTTTTTATTATTTAGAATTTAATTCTATCAGCTCAGAAGGCGTTTAGCACCACTCACATATAGCACGTGACCCTTACCGAGTTAAACTTGTTTGCTTATACGCAACAGCCTAATAGGGCATCACGTGCTAACATGTGATCTTTTCTTTCCTGCTATTTGCTTTAATATGGCGCCTATATACTTTGTATATAGATGTTCACGTGCTTGCACGTGTGGCTCGATTTCAGCCTGTCAATTGTTTAAGTGCAGCGCCTATAATCTTTGTATCTAGGCGCTCACGTGTGAGCACGTGATGCTCTACTAGTGGGAAATTTTCCCATCACTTTTTCTCTCTTTCTTTTCTTTTCCAATACTTAGAAATAGTTCCACCACGCACAACATTTTCTGTGCCTAGACTTAAATGTCTCCCTTCATAATCTGAAGCAATGCTTCTCTTCTCTTTCACTTTCAGAGAATTATTTTAACAGAGAAGAGCTATGGCTTGTAATAGTCCATATGCTCGCTGGCAGCCATGGGAGGTGCCTATTGAGGAAATTGTTTCTCGTTTTGCTGCCCTCTTGGTGAACCATGTTCTTGCGAATGACCAATGCGATTCGGTGCTGCACGAGCTCTTGACTCGTAGAGGATCTCCTCTCCCCATCAGCTCCATTTGGCTCCGGATGGTCTTCTTGTCCGTGCTCGATGATATTCCTCCTCATCCAGCGGAGATGACTCCGGCGATACTCGACGCAGCGGAGGAAAATATCAACTGCTTTAATGAGGCACTTTTGATTACCACGACTCTGAGAAATCGCTCTGTTCAGCTGCTAAGCCAGATTCGGGCTCAGCAGGCCATCATGTTTTTCTTTGCTGATGGGCATAGTGCTGACTGATGGGGAGCGCCTCTTCATGAAGATCACCACTTTGCCATGGTGGAGAAGGCAGAGAGGGAGTTAGAGAATTTTATCCATAGTTTTGTGAATCCTTGTACTTTCGATCCCATGTATGGTGATCTATTTCCTATAGAAAAATGTTCAATTAAATGCTTTCTTTTTGTCATTGACCACCAAGTGCTCCCTTTCTAACACCTGTTCTTCCTCTTATGTGTGTATGTGCGTATATGAATGAGCCCAATTTCACATATATCTGTAAACGAAACTTAAACCGGTGTAAATAGGAACAAATATCTCTTGGCCGAAGATTTTGGCGGGAACAAATGCCCCCCACTACTTTGCCTACGTAAGTATGTATGTGGGTGAAATAGTGCAGAGTTATGCGTGGCCATGGTATTGAGGGCTTAGGAGACAAGTTTAGGGTCCTTGTAGCCTAAGATTTTTTTCGTATTCATGAGCTGTAAGTGTCTCAAGAAGGTTTTTTCTCCCTACAAGTCGAGAGGATCTCATAGGTGCATATTCTCCGTTGAAATCATGAGGATTTCTAATTGTTCATTGCCTTCATGAGTCGTAAGGATCTCACTCGGGTATTTTTCCTTACAAATCGTAAGGACCCATAAGTAGCTTCTTTATTTCATTGGCGAATATGGCTTTGGCAAATGTGGCCCGTAGTTAGTCCATCTTGACCTCCTTGTAGAGCAGCGATGGCATAGGAAATAGGTTTGGATCTGCCGCATAAGACTTTTCAACTTTATGAGCCATGAGGGTCTCATAAAGACTTTTCTCCCTACGAGTCGAGAGGATCGCGTAGGTGTATTTTCTCCTTAGGAGTCGTGAGGATTCCTAAGTGTGTTTTCTCTTGAGTGTCGTAAGGATCTTACAAGAGAATTTTTCCCTTTACAAGTCGAGAGGACTCGTAAGTGGCTTTTTCCCTCCTTGTCGATATTCGACTTTAGAGAGTGTGGCCCGTGGATAGTATGTAATAGTCCATCTTGGACCTACTTGCAGGACCTCAGTGCTTAGGAAACAGGTTTAGATCCTCGCTGCCTAAGGCTTTTCACCTTCATGAAGATTTCTTGAAGATGTTTTTCCCTACGAGTCGAGACGAGTCGAGAAGTTCTCGCAGGAACATTGTTTTCCCTACGAGTCGAGATGAATCCATAAGTTCTCGCAAGAATGTCCTAATGTCACAGTTAACCTCTGCTGATAGAAGTCCGTTAGGGTCTGTGGTACTAGAGTTTTTGTCTGTCGTACCGTCGCGTTAGCCGATGTATTCCCCGATATGCAATCTTGCTATTCGAGTAGCCCCATAACTGTCTTGTCTTTGATACCTTCGGGGTCTGGACAAGACGTCTTCAAGTAATCTCCCAGGTCATATTACCGTCGGAAGAGCAAGCGTTTGGGATTTTCCATACCGCTTTTTACTTGAGCTTAGGCTCAATTTGGGAGCCCCGATGAGTCATGATAACTCCGTGCAGGTGTAGGATGATCTCCGATAGTATTTCAGGTTTTATTTGAGTTTTCGTTAAGACCTGAAGCTAGGAATCTTCCTTTGCTTCGTTTGTTGACATTGTGTCTGCTATATTGCGACGAATGTCGAGATTGTCTCTAGGTTTCCTGTGAACCGTCGAGAGTCGGAACTAGGGACATTGCCATTGCTATATTGTTTTGACCCTGGGGTCGGTTTTTGATGTTTCGTCTGCATCCTACTGGAGTGAGAAGGAACGCCGCTGTGATCTCTAGGCTGTAGATATTGCCGTCGAGACCCTGGAGCTTGGGATCTTCCTTTGCTTCGTTAGTTGACATTGTATCTGCTATATTGCGATGAATGTCGAGGTTGTCTATAAACTGTCGAGTCTTGGAACTAGGGATTTTTCCATGGCTCTATTGTTTTGGCCCTGGGGTAGGTTGTTGACGTTTCCTCTGCGTCCTATTGGAGTGGAGAAGGAACGCCGGGGTGATCTCTAGGCTGTGTGTGAACCGTCGAGATTTGGAACTACGAACATTGCCATGGAACCGTTGTTTCGACCCTGGGGTCGGTTGTTGACGTTGCGTCTGCATCCTGTTGGAGTGGAGAAGGAACGTCGTTGTTGATCTCTTGGCTGTAGATGCTGCCATCTAGACCTAGCTCTCTTTCTGATGGAGCCTGGTGTGAAAATGTGATTCCCTTTTCGTTTGTGTCTATAGATTGTATACATGGATCGATGTGGACTAACCTGTAAGGCAGAATTTTCATTTCATTTTATTTCTTTCCGCGATGCTCTATTATTTCAGGTTTTTATATCGCAAAAGTCGCGATTGCCCAATCATTTCGACTCTTTTTTTTTTTTACTCGCTGCTTTTTATTGCGAGCTGCCCAAACATTTCAGCTATTTCGTATGCATTTTTGCTCGCTGATTTTGTTACAAGTATGGAACTCAAGATCTAATACCAATCTTAGCATCTGTATCACTGCGACTGGAATATTGCCAGTAGCGAATCATCATTTGCCGTGAAAGGACTTGAAATTTGATACCAATTTAGGCATCAGTATCGCTACAACTGGGATATTGCCAGGAGCGAATCATCATTTGTCTTTGTCGGTTTGAACAAAGGTGGATTAGCAAACAGTGTTAGGATCCTGTTGACTAAGGTTTTTGACTTTATGAGCCGTAAGGGTGTCATAAATGTATTTCTCCCTACGAGTCGTGAGAATCTCATAGGTGTTTTTTTCTCCTTATGAATCGTGGGGATCCCTAAGTGTGTTGCTCCTTTGTGAGTCATAAAGATCTCACGCAGGTGTTTTCTCCTTATAAGTCGAGAGGAATTACAAGTGTCATTCACCATATGAGAACACTCCTTGTCATTGGTAGGACTTGGTGAGGAAACGTTTATTTATGCCCGTGGATTGTATAAAAGGGTCACTATTGGACCGCTAGTAGGGCAACTTGGGGAATGTGATGGCTTAAGAACATGTTCAGATCCCTGTATCTTAAGGTTTTTGAATCCAATAAGCCATCAGGGTCTCATAAGGGGGAATTCTCCCTACGGGTCGTGAGGATCTCGTAAGTGTAATTTCTGCTTAGGAATAATGGGGATCCCTAAGTGTGTTGTTGTCACGACTCGAAATATTAGTTCGTGACCGGCACTTAAATCACGCGACGTCTAAAGGCGTAACGTAACACAAGTAAGCCGAAACCCAGAAATCTAATCCTTTTAAAGAAAATAAAAGAGGTGAAGTTTTGAAAATAAGGTATGATGAAATCAAACGTTTTCTTATGTGTATAAATAATGAATATGAAAATGCAAGTGGATTTTATTAGTTGAAAATATGTTTTGTCTTTTAAAAATTTGGGCAGCACCTCCTTTGTATATTTTGATCCAAAACCACAAATACATGATAATATAAAAGGTATCCCCAAACGGGAGCTAGCTCTTCGCCAATCGGCAGATTCACAACTACGCAAACACAATATAAGTATACGACGCCCAATGGCAATGATCAACACCAAAAAGATAATGTAAAGCAAGACATCAAACCCACTAAGTGAACGTAAACCCTCGCTCTAAGTCTCGCAACTATAAGTCTAGCTTAGTCTTACTATTTACACAAATACTAATTTTGATTGATAGAGTTGACTAGATACAATATGAATAATAAATACAATAGTGGTACGATCCAACATGTACCACCTACCAAACCAAGTCACCCGAATGCAATCTGTGTCCCAACGATACCGCTACCGATCCATGCGGTCAACTTGCAAGAACTGTGGCACAACGGGGGTGAGTTTCCAACTCGTGAGTAGAAAACATCATCAGGTAAAAATCGAATAAACAACGACTTCCTAAGTCAATTGTATCATAAAGGTAATACTATAGTATCTAGGGTGACCGTATCTGTATATGTGCCAACAATGTAATCAATGCCTATAAGCATGTGGATAACATCTACATGTCTATCAACGGAAGCATATGCATGTACACAAGGAATTACATCTACATATGGATAACATCATAAAAGCATATGCATGTAAATATGAGGATATCAACCAACGTGTGTCCATCAACGACACATCACAATCATGGAACCTGAGTGTCCAGCATCGACACTCGAAACATCATGAAACCCATGTCCAGTATCGACACGTAAATCCTCATATATCTCAGGCGCCGCATCCTCAGATCGGCCCTCAGGCGCCGCACGCTCTGGTCGGCCCTCATATCACTCCCATTACTCCGGTCGGTATCCTCCGGATAACCGCCGAGTCCAAATACTATCACCGGTAGGTTGTGGTCTCTCTGCCAGGCTCATCGTCTACACCACGAAAACCATATCTTGCCCTGGTGTACTATACCAGGTCTACCATATACCCGCAGACGGTGCCTCCCTCTCCTTGAATCGGGTTTCACATGCCAATCTCAGAACCGAGAAAACACATGGTGGATATCTCAAAATATCATATCAAGAGAAACCGGGTTTTTAAAACAACACAAAATTTCCTTTGAAATTTGACCACGGTTCTCAAATCCAGAAATCTCATGAAAATAGCATATCTCAATGCGTATAATCATAAAGCATGATGTATGCGACATGATAGAAATGTAAGCATATTCGTATATCATGCAACATGGAACAGTGATGTGACAATATCAGTATATCATGCGACATATCGTAATGTTGTGAACATAGCAAGTAAATCATGCAAATAGTCATATCATGATGCAGCAATTCTACTGTGTAGTGACATAGCAATTATCGAAGATGAAGTGTGTGGGCTGGCCAATCTGTGTAAGTGTAACATACGCATCATCGATAATGGTGTATGTGTACTAGCACAGGTATACGTAATGCAATGAGAATAACATGGACGTAGCATAAATTAAATCGTGGGTGCAAAGCTATAAGCGAACATATCTAATCTAACATCTACACACAAACCATACGATCAGTTTTTTGTAAAAGATGCGAACCGTAGTTTTGAAAGTAGGGGCTACGGTGTTTTAAAGAAAAGACACCATTTGAAAATACGTAACTTCCCTCAAGGTATTTATTTAAGAGATGCATACGATTATTCAGTTTGGAAATATGTATGGTTCGGATGACACATTTACGTCGGCTACCCAGTCTTATAGTATCCGATACGGCAATATCATCGAACATCATCCTCAAATCACGAGCACGGATCATCGATCCGGTAACTCACATCGCGCACGATAATCCTTCGTATGGTGACATTTAACAAAAATAGGGATCTATCGACCTATAAGACAATGAGGGTACGGATCTCAAGTCTCGTACGGCACATCACTCATTATTCTTATAGCCTGCTATTTTGCATAAATGTCATATCTTATTGTATATAACGTTCTCATAACATGCCACTATAAATCTTATATCAATCTTATCCGCTCGTATCATCTTATCTTATGATATTGATATCTCAAATCTCGTCATCACGTATTAATCATATCATATCACTTCTAACTATCCTTTTAACCATATCCCTGTTCCCCTCCGAATGGCGGCCAAGACATGGACTGTCTTGCCTGAGATTCGGGGCAGATGCTATTTGGTTTTATCCGTCCACCTCTCCGAAGATGCCAAGTTGATTTATGGCACCGTGTATCGGAGGTTTAGACGGATGCGACTGATGTAGCAGACTTCGTCAGATTCCCTCTCGCTTGAGGGGTTTTTGATTGTGGGGACGCTTTTCCCTGCAGGCGCAAGCCCCTGCAGTTAATTACGCTACCGCATCGCGGTAACAACTTTCTCCTTCTTTAGCTGGTCACTTCGTATCGTGGGTGTTTGTTTTGTGCTTGGTTGCCCGTGGATTGTATACGGAGACTGAGTAATGCCGTCGCCCGTAGGACGTGGATTAGTCCAAATCCGTATTTACTTAGATTTGGGTTTGGTTTTTTTAGTTTAAGGTTACGTTAGCCACTTTGAGGCTAAGATCAACTTAAACGTTCGTCAAGGATACATTAGTCTGATTTGAGACTAAGATCAACTTAACGTAGTGATCCATTTAATATATGGCCGTCGGGACTCATCACCTCTCTGACGTCGTTGAAGGATTACAACGATAGGTGTCAGAGGGTTCAAAGATGTACCCTTGAACCAAAGTCGATTTAGAGTTTTATAGTCCATTTGAATGTTTAAGGATACGTTAGCCGTGTTTGGGGCTAAGATCAACTTAAACAGGACCGTTTAGATCCGGTAAGAGAGCATTTGGAGGCTCTATTGTTCCAGTTTAGGGACGTAGTGGTCCATGTTTCAGTTTAGGGACATGATGGTCCGTATTCCAGTTTAGGGACATGGTGGTCCGTTGGTAGTTTAAGGACGCATAAGTCTACGAGTTTAAGGACCCCGCAGTCCGTGTTGATGTGTGGTTGTCGGGACCCGTCACCTCTTTGACATCGTTGAAGGATTACAACGATAAGTGTCAGAGGAGTTCGGAGATGTACCCTCGAACCGGATATAAATTGATTTAGGGAGCAGCCGTGCTTAGTCAATTTAATTTGAGGACTTATGGCCATGATTGGGCTAAGTCCAGTTGAAAAATATTCAACGCTTTTATTTATTTTTGGTCTATTAGACCTGTGCTAGGGCTTTTCCCACATTTAAATAATGCGTTGCATTACTTTTTATTTTGTTTGGGCTCTGCCCAGAAAGATGCAGAGCATCAATTTGTTTTGGGCTCTGCCCATTTATAAATGATGCAGAGCATCAATTTTATTTGGGCTCTGCCCTTTTATTGCTTTGCAATTTATTTTGGCCTGCTAGGTCTTTTTGATTTGGGCCTGGCCTTTTAAAAGAGATGTATTGCATTTGTCAGGCGCTTTGCGCCAATCAAAGAGCGCAAGTGCTTATGGTGATGACACGTGTCGTGTAACCGCAGTGCGCTGCGCCAGTGCGCTGCGCTGCTGCGCTGCTGACACGTGGCGCGCTCTGATGCGTTACGCCAGTTTCAGAGAGCAAGGCTCTATTTCAAAGCGCATAGCGCAAATGGTTCAGATGTTGACACGTGGCACTCTCAGGTGGCTTGCGCCAAAACAAGAGCGCAACAGCGCAGTTCTGCAAGTGCAAGGCACTATTAACTTGAGAATCTTTTAGATTCAGAACCAATGGTTCATAAAAGAAGTGCAAAGCACTGTTTGTTTTCTTGATCTAATTTAGATCAAAGAAAACAAGTTCTCCTTGTTTTTCTTGTTTTAAAGAACCAGTGGTTCATGAGAAGTGCAAAGCACTGTTTATTATGTAAAGATCATTGATCTTGTTCTTCGATCAATAATCTATTAGAAGAAATTTCTTCTATTTTATGAAGGTTTTTTACCTTTTTCTTAAAACTTTTTTAGAGTTCTCTCTGTTTGAAGCTCTTGATTTCTCAAAAAATGTTCTCCCCTCTTGAATTGAGGTCTAGGGTCCTTTTTATAGTGCCCATAAATTAGTTAAAGTTTGTTAAAGAGATCATTCTCTGAGTGATTTGGGAAATTTTCCCCACCGTTGGATCCTTGATCCAAGGGCTTCTGTTTTACAGAAGAAAATCTTCTTGTTTTAACAAGAACAGAAATATCTTATTAGAATTTTAATTCTGTTTGGCGCAAATGCTCCAGAGCGTGACACGTGTCGCGCAGCGCACCTGCGCTAGCGCAGCTGCGCTGACACGTGTCGCGCAGCGCACAGCGCAGCGCAACTGCGCTAGCGCAGCTGCGCTGCCACGTGGCGTGCAGCGCAGAGCGCAGGCCAGCTGAAGCGTTTCTTCTTTTATTAAAGTTTGAATTTTAAACAGAGTCTTGCTCTGATTGGGTGCGCTGCCTTGGGCGCTGGGCTCCCTGCGCCAACGAGTCTGATTTTGACACGTGGCACTCTGCGCGCAGCGCAGGGGATCTAAAGCGTTGCTTCATTTATTTTAACTTTAATTTTCAAGACAGAGCTTTTCTCTAATTGGAGGAAAACAGAACCATTGCTTCTTTTCCCACCTTGGGATTTGAACAGAGCTTTGCTCTGATTGGGGTAAACAATCCCTAGTTTCCTTATATAGGTTTCCTTAACCATATCCTATATATCGGTTTCCATCAAAATTTGCGGGGGTGATATACGCCATCCACCCGACTTCCCCCGTAGATATAGATCTACTCACCTTGATCCTTGCTTGCTGAAATCGATGACGCCATGCTCCATCATCTCGGAATCCACACGAAAGTACCTACAATAAATATACAATCGCAATCGCTATTAACATCAAGTCCGAAAAACAAATACGGCACACGGTGCGCTCATAGGTTAGAACGTATAGCCTACGCATGCAAAACAATCAAACAACCCTGGTTGTTGACGTATAAATGCCCAACAACCAAATACAAATCCAAAAATCAAAACCAAGCATTCTAAAATACGGAAAACATATCCAAAAACACCCCAATGTGCTCTTAGATTTTGGTTCAGGTCAATTGGAACAAAACTAGCAAGTATAGGGTGTTGTATATGGAGTATGTGAGCTACTGGACCAACCTAGACACCAACCACCACAATTTAACCGGCCACATCACCTAAAAATCTGGCCAGCTCGGCCAATACTGCTTGAAATGGGTTCGTACTTGTAGGGTGGTCTCCTAGTGTCTTAATTAAGTTAATGGAGTTGCTAATTTTTCTCAGATACGTCTCAGGTAATCCCAGATTCCCTGTAGGCACACCAAACTTCACAAAACCGACACAGGTAGATTCCTAAGTCCGTATTCTCTTTTTTTGGGCATACAATCAACACTAAAGTCTGTAGACAGCCACTACACTTCATCTTTCCACACAAACACCCAAACCCTTCTCTTGAAATTTCTAAACATCACATACCCTATCCAAATCATATTCTAAACTAAACTAGAATACAAGACAGCTCAAACTAAACTAAATGGAAGAAGATATACCTCATTTGGGCAACTGAAGAAAAACCCTAGGTTCTCAAAGTCTCTAAAATCTAACTTTGAAAGGTCCAATGTGTTGAGGATGAAGAGGGGATCATTTTTAATGAAGGGGGTATATGGTTTTGATGGAGATTTGGAGATGAATCTTGGGGGTGAAGGTGGAGGGAGATGAGGAGGAAGAAGATAAAGAAAATAATGGGGAGGAAATAATGGGCAGCCCCTCTCTTTCTCTTTCTTATTCTCACCCTCTCTCAACTCCTTTCTCACGCACTCTCTCTATCCAACTCTTTTACCCTTATCTCTTTTTCTTTTCTTTTTAAAACCAAACCACATAATAACCCAAAAACAACACAAGAAAACAACATGTAACCAAAATGTAACAGGAAATGGTGCGCTAACCATGGAAAACTGTAGAAATACGGATTTGGCTTAATCGCGATTAGTAGTGCACTAATCGGGTTTAATTTTAAACTTGCATATAATAAATTATAAAAATGTCAAATCAAATAAATATATTTTTAAATGAATAAATCATTTCAATCTCCAATTATTTCATAATTATTGGTATATATTTATACCATTTTACGAAAACCCCAAATTCGCAAATCAGGTAATTTTCGCGAATTATATTATTTTATTATAAAATTCCAAAAATAATATTTTATATTTCCTGAAATGTTACAATCTACCCCCCTTAAATAAATTCGGTCCCCGAATTTAAATTTAAACCCCCAAATACTATAACATTTCAATAATCAGTTCAAATCATGGGGCTCCGAATTCACGGAAGATACAGAAATAACACAGCGTATCGCGTGCGCCTGCAAATGAATATGGAACTCAAAATCAAACTCCGTCAAGCGTCATGCAAATCGTCGGATTTGCACGCATATCATCGGAGTTACAATAGAGATACAGATCTCGAAATCCACTATTAAAATCCAATATGCACTAGTCAAATACTATGATACATATATAGTACGCATCTTTGAAAAATCTCCAAAAAATGAATAAAACACATGCAAAATCTTTTCTGAATCGCCGCGTGATGCTTAACTCACGGCACAAGTGACGGACGCTCATTTGTAAAGTAATAAATATACGATCATATATGTTTTGCTCAAATATACGTCTCGCCGTTTTGAAATATCCCAAAAAGTTTTCTTTTGCAAACGTTCATATCGCTCACAGACACGTAGGAAATAGAGGGATTGTAGCTCCTTTTTGAAAATCTCTTGTTAAACTTTTAATGCATGCAAAGTACTCAGGTACTGTCCTCAGATCAGTCATGTTCGGCTACTATATAATATAGTGCCCATCATGTAAAACAAATCGCTCAAGAGCAAAATCAGCCTCGAATGGCGTATCCAACAATCACGTGTTTCCGGTGCGCACGGAAATCAAATCTAAATATAGGTGCCACGATATGCACAAAAGCAAAACTAAGTGCAACGGGTGTGCATGAAAGCATCTGTCCAGTGCAACGGGTGTGCACGACAACAACATCAAGTGCAGCTAGAGTGCACGGAAATCTCAGCCCAGTACAACTAACCTGCATGAATGAAAATCCCAATCGAGAGTGCACAAAATGATATCTCATATCATGCGTCCAACATGCGTGAAAATCCAAGTCAAGTACATCCGTCATGCACAATTGAAATCTAAATCAAGTGCATCCGACATGCATGAATAAAAGTCTAAATCAAGGGCATCCAACATGCACGAGCAAAATCTCACTCAAGTGCATCCGATGCACACAAAATCCAATATCAAGCGCCTAATATGCGCAAAATCCAATATCAAGCGTCTAATATGCGCAAAAATCCAATATCAAGCGCCTAATATGCGCAAAAATCTAATATCAAGCGCCGAATATGCGCAAAAAACCAATATCAAGCGCCTAATAAGCGCAAAAATCCAACCCAAGTATGTCGGGTCCGTAAAAGCATTTAGTGCAGTAGCATGCACGAAAATGAAAATCAAGTGCAAATGTGCACAAAAACATAAATCTGGTGAACAAATGCTCAAAGACATAAATCGGGTGCAACAAATGTACGGAATATAAATCTGGTGTGACAAATGCACGAAATGAAAATCTAGTGCAACAAATGCACGAAATACGAATCTGGTGCAACAAATGCACAAAAAAACAAATCCAGTGCATCCAGTGCACAAAATTAAAATACAGTGCATCCAGTACGCGAAATACAAATACAGTGCATCCAGTGCACGAAATACAAATACAGTGCAACAAATGCATGTCGCAAAAACCTAGTGCAACAATTGCACAAAATACAAATCGGGTGCAACAAATGCACGGAAACGCATTAATAACTCAAATGCGTATAAAAACAACATCGAGTGTACCAAGGTGTATAAAATCATAAATATGTGCAACTGCATGCACAAAACACGTATCAATGCACTTCAAGCACATGTGAGCTATACCGAGTGCAAAAATCAAATCGAGTGCATACTACATGCACAAAATCAAATCAACGGTTTGAAATCCACGAAATCATGAACACGTTCAGCCAAGGCACAAAACTGATCTCAAGTGCAAGAAATACGCATAAATCATAAACTAACACCACGGTGTATAAAATATATATCAAGTGCAATAACTATGCAAAAAAATGTAAATACCCAGTAGGTGCAGCTATGGTGCACGAAAACGATACCATGAAACTCAATTATCAAAACTCAAATCCATGCAATATAAGCGTGATACTTAGATCACAAACGCAAATCGCAACAAATGACATTGAGGTACACCTCCTACAATGTCGACAAATATCGGTACGCCCAAAACTGGCAGAGCAAGATCATTTACTTGCCTCCTGCTCACGGTCTGGCGTCTTCTGTTTCTAGGTCCTCATTTTCTCTGTGGATTACCAATCTCGCAATTCATCGGCTCGTCGGCCCGGTCAGGTGTACTAACGGAACGATTCTGCTCTGACACTCATCTGGTCATCTCTCGGCCAATTGGTATGACCATTCGTAATGCAGCACATCACTGGCGTCGATCTATGGCCCTCTGAATACACGTAACATAACTGATCCTCGATGCAAATCTTATTGCAGCAGTGTCCTGGAAGGAACCGCTCAAGGTCTCTTCCGATCTCGCCTACACCGAACTATATGGAGGCTGGTACTCTTGTATAATCTTCTTTCGCTTTCTGGACATCTGCGTTCTCAGCACAACATTTCCTCGGGAATTGGTCGCATCCCAATGCCTATGTATACATGTCAGATCTCTAATCTCAACGGGGAGTAGCAACAACTTGTTAACATCTCGCATGAACCTCTTCCTCCACTCGTCTTTATTATCGTCCACTTCGACGTCACGTCATGCTATCTGCGTACGGTAATTGTCCTCGGCTACAGTCCATCCGTAATCTCTCACACGGACTTGAAATTACAGCTCGGTATCTACATCACTCTGTAGAAACTATCTAGCTGAACACGTTCTTGGGAACTCGTCCCAACCATCGGAGGAATACTTAATAATCGTCCGTTCTCGATCAACTCACAACGCATCTGGGTGAGGTCCTCTATCTAAAACTGGTCAACTTACTGATCTCCTATCGGATTATCCAACGAACGACATCATCTATGGATCGATCTACTCTAGATCTGAGTAAGACTCTCCACACTGGAAATTTTCAACTCAATGGAGCCTGCGTCGGCGCATCAAATCAGATGAATCACCTTTGTCTCTTAACTCAAGATAGACTGGATATCTTCTGTCGCATCTCTTCCTGAAAGCTCCAACGATCTCAGCTCGTAAACTCTAGAAGCGACATCCCATCAATCTCAGCAACAGCTGGGTCATCTGTCTGCAAGGTAGACGGCATCATAATTTCTAAGGTAAGCTGTACATCAACAGTCCTCTCACAACTGGCAGTCTCTAACAATGACCCGATCATCCGGTGCAAAACCGAACACTCGCCTCAACAAGAGGTCACAATAAAAATACAATATCGAGACGTTCTCATTCCACTAGAAAACACGATGGTCAGTCCTCGTCCATGACGAGCTCGCCCTGACCGCATCACTAGCAGCAGCTCAAACTGTGCTCAAACCATAGTGACAGGAACCTCAAGTATGTATCTTTGAAAACAGATCAAAGGAATGAAAGGAATCAACAGATCCAGAATCGATACATGATCATAAGGAGGAACAAAATCAATGAGAGTATGATCATGGAAACGAATAGAATCAGGAATCTCAAATGGATATATGATCAAGGGAACGAATGGAATCACAGATCTCAAAATATGTACATCCTAAGGTTTCTTAAGTGGAGTATCGTATCGTAAATATACCGCGGAACATACGTATGGTATGTCACTCTACTCAAGCTCCCTAGTCCATCAATCGGGGCCAACCTAAGAAACAAAAATTTAGGTCTAATACCCCCTCAGTTCAAGTCTAAGTTCCGTAAGGTCAAGCCTAGGTTCCGAAATATATATACTCCATAGACTCCGCATAGTCAAATATAGACTCGAACCATGGTTAAACCTAGTGCTCTGATACCAATTTGTCATGACCCGAAATAATAGCTCATGACCGATACTTAAATCACGCGACGTCTAAAGGCGTAACGTAACTCAAGTAAGCCGAAACCCAGAAATCTAAACTTTTTTAAGAAAATAAAAGAGGTGAAATTTTGAAAATATGGTATGATGAAATCAAACATTTTCTTAAGTGTATAAATAATGGAATACGAAAATGCAAGTGGATTTTATTAGTTGAAAAACATGTTTTGTCTTTTAAAAATTTGGGCAGCACCTCCTTTGTATATTTTGATCCAAAACCATAAATACATAATAATATAAAAGGCATCCTCAAGAGGGAGCTAGCACTTCGCCAATCGGCGGATTCACAACCACGCAAGACAGAATATAAGTATACGACGCCCAATGGCGAAAATCAACACCAAAAAGATAATGTAAAGCAAGACATCAAACCCACCAAGCGAACGTAAACCCTCGCTCTAAGTATCGTAACTACAAGTCTTGCTAAGTCTTACTATTTATACAAATACTAATTTTGATTGATGGAGTTGAGTATATACAATATGAATAATAAATACAATAGTGGTACGATCCAACATGTACCACCTACCAAAGCAAGCCACCCGAATGCAATCTGTGTGCCAATGATGCCGCTACCGATCCATAAGGTCAACCTGCAAGAACTGTGGCACAACGGGGGTGAGTTGCCAACTCGTTAGTATAAAACATCATCAGGTAGAAATCGAATAAACAACGACTTCCTAGGTCAACTATATCATAAAGATAGTACTATGGTATCTAGGGTGACCGTATCTGTATATGTGTCAATAATGTAATCAATGCTGATAAGCATGTGGATAACATCTACGTGTCTATCAACGGAAGCATATGCATGTACACAAGGAATAACATTTACATGTCGATAACATCATAAAAGCATATGCATGTAAATAAGAAGACATCAACTAACGTGTGTCCATCAACGACACATCACAATCATGGAACCTGAGTATCCAGCATCGACACTCGAAACATCATGAAACCCATGTCCAGCATGTTAGTGTATATGCCCTAGAGGCCATTACTGTATCATACTAGTTTGTATATTACTTAATGGAAGCTTGGGATATTCACAGTTGTATATACAATCTTGCTCGAAATGGTAGTATGCTACTTGGTTTGTCTCTGCTTTAATATGTGCATGTGTTTCTTTTAGCATATTGCTGATATACATATTAGTAGAGCCCTTAGGATCTTTGCTTGATTACCGGCGTTGTGATGGCGCTCACACTAGTGGGAGCTGGGTGATCTATAAGCAAATCCTTATACAGGTCCCTAGTCGTTGGACTATCGAGACAGGGCATCGATACTCCGGAGTAGACTAGCGTATGCGCTTCTCATCCCAGTGTTGGAGACGGTCTGTCCCACAGCCGTTAGTATGTCGTACTAAGGATAGTATGCGGGTGCTCGTTAGGTTACGAGTACAATGGACATGACTCGTCGGGAACTGTTGGTTGGTATTATACCTTTCGTCAGTTATCAGTTCCCAGGTGACATGAGTACAGCTTAGTCCGTTGACTTGACACTGTCACTTCGCCTCGAGTGTGTTCCCACTGCACTTTGATTACTACCCTACCACGGCTCAAAAGAGTCGTGCAAACAGGTAGTTTTTGGGTGCAGTCCCGAAGCACTTGGAGGCAGTGACGGTTAGACAGGATTCGTCTCTCCCGGTATTGGGGGTTGACATCGCGCTGTGTCCAGGAGAGCCATTACACGAGTAGTCCCTGGCCAGGGCAAGCGAGATATACTGGTAGGTTTCCAGTGTTATCTCAGGGTGTTCTGGGCTACACTCCGACACGACTTGTACCGCTATTAGGGGACTGACGTTCACCGCCCCCCTAGGCCCGCCATGCGATGTATCAGACGAACAGACCGGACTGTACGGAGACTGTCACATACAGGCTCAGTAGGAGTTCAGATGGGGTTCACCTCGTCAGTCTTCTTATCGACATCTACCTGGGGACCGTTACGTACAGCTAGTGCCGCTTGCGGTCTGTGGTTAAACCCACTGCCAGCGTAGTGTCGAGTCTTTAGAGTCCTACACAGAGAGCTATTCGCCTTTAGGCAAAATGAGTAGAGGTCGCATGGTTTTGCGACAGGGTTCGTTCACATCCGCGCACTTGTGCACGTTTGCTGTCCGGACAGTTTATACTAGCGGGCTTTGGTTTAAGCCGGATCCTAGTATATGATTTGGGATTGGTTTTTCTCATTGTATTCGTGTTCCTCGGATCACGAATGCGGGTGCGTATGCACAGTTGTTTGAGACAGAGGGAGAGGACCTTGATTAGGGTTAATGGCTATTGCATTTTATTAACCCTAATGCTTATGTGTGTATTATAGTTAATTGATAATTAGTTTAATAATTGTGCATGGTTATGGTTGTTGACCATTTGACCTCCTTGACTTGTTGACCTAGGTTGACACTTTGACCATCATCATTTCTTTTGGAAGATGCTTTTTGATCCTTGTAAATTGAAATGATAATGGTCATGTCATGATTAACCATGACAATTATCTTACTAATTATCTAATTAAAATAATACATATATATTTGTGAGAATGGTTTATTCTATTCTCATTCTATCATTTCATTTCTCTCTCTTGTTCTTCCTCTCTCTCAAGCTCTCCCCTCTCATGTGTTGAGAAACACTTGAGCTTGAGAAAAACCCTCTCTTGATCATCTCTACTCTCATCTAGGGTTGAAGGACTAGCACTTCTTGAACCCTAGTTACTTCTAGCTTGGAGTTGAAGCCAAAGGTTAAGGCTTTCGGGTGGATCTTTCTTTGACGGGAGAAGACGACAAGGTGACCTCCTTCCACTCCAAGGAGCAAGGAGAGAAGGACATAAAGCCCAAGGTATAACCTTTTTAGCACTTAGCTAGTTTCTAGTTAGCTTTAGCAAGTTTTTGTTTAGCAAAGATTCTTTAAAGTCTAGTCCATGTTGCCTAAGCTCATAAAAATCCGATTTTTATTCCGTTTTCCGCCTCCCCGCAAGCACCGGGGGTGGGCAACGTGGACTTACAGTGGTATCAGAGCCTAACTAAACATAAACTAGCTAAGTAGTGAAGTGTATCGAAGTTCGAAACGTAAAAATCGAAAAACCAAGTTTTCGAAACCCTAAGTTTCTGTTAAAAAAATTTCTGGTCAAAACAAAATTTGTTATACTCCAAAAATCATCTCAGGGTTTTCTTAAGAAACACAGCAAACCCGGTCCAGTGAGTCGTCTAAACCACCGCGGTTCAGCGGCAATAGCAAGCTATTGCCGCGGAACCGCCGCCGTTTTGACTCTTCTCTGAGTCGAGTTTGGTGCAGTTTTCTTATGGCTTGGTTTTGGGATTTTTGAGATGGTTTATATGTGCCCAGATTTTCCAGAATAGAAATTTATTTTTGGGGGCCTATAAATCCGTATTTTTTTCGAACTTCAATACACTTTGACTATAAGGGTTATATCTGTGATGTTTGCATGTATTGAACGTCGGCTAATCGCTATATGTCGATTAGTCGGGGTTATACATATCTGTGATCTGTGATTGATACTGGTTTGTGTATATGAATGGGTTGGATTGTCGCGGGTGAATAGCCGGGGTGGATGTGAGATGAGTGTTGCTTTTCTTTCATTCATTGTAATATGTAAATTGATGTAATATTATTATTTGTTTGGCCGCACAACCGGGTCGGGGTTGTAGCCGTCATTGTATAATTCTTTTTACTGTTTTTGCTCCTAGGATAGACCCATGGAGGGGTGCACAAACTACCGGGTATCTCGAAGTGCCGAGTGGCCTACTCACGGAGTTGAGGGAGGTTGCTTCGCTTCGGGTACTTGGCGGGTAGTTTGCCGCACCCGTAGGGGTCTTGGGTAGGGTATTGGCTATTCACCGCGACCGTGTAATCCGCTTTTCGTTGCAGGCTCGAACGGATTGCGGATTCCTAGTATATCCAATGTATTCATCTGTGATCTGTAATGTCTATCATTGCTATATATTTATATATAATAACTATTTAGGCGTTGCTTATGTTTTACAGCCGCGCTAGCCTAGCCCCCGCTCTGTCGTTAGTTAAGTAACCTAACGGGTGATGACGGGGCCCCGTGGCGAATGCGAATGGCATAAGCGTACGTCATATTTTGGTTGTTTTCTGCAATGGTAGGATTAAATGATGGGACGCATTAAAAGAACTAATGCAAGAAAATAAACCAAGTAAAAGTCGATTGGAACACTTTGAAAACCACTCGGTTCTTTTCAAAACTAAACTTTTAAACGCGGAGCTTGAACCACTTCTTTTAAAAGCTATCTCGTTCCATCGATTAGATCAAGTTCACTAAGTTCACGGTTTCGCCAAAACCATTCGTAGCCCTCCGTCATTCCACATGAATGGTCAAAAAGTATTCAAGCTATGTATTTTGGCCAAAGTCAAGGCATAGTGATTGGTAGCTATTGGGTATTCATGTGCAGCATAGATAGATGCGTTGGTTTGGGACAGTCGTGCTGCCATTTTGGCCAAAGTCAAGGGTAGGTACGGGTGGGTCCAAATTAACCAGGAGAATGACGGGTAGAACTTGACATGTGACTTATGATATTTTGGCCAAAGTCAAGGTCATAAGAGCATGGGGCAAAAATCCATATCGGGAGTTTCATAAGTACTGAAACTTGCTAGCGTTGCATACCATTTGGAGTGTGATGATTCTGGTAGGATTCCTTCGGTTTTATCACGCGATGATATTTGGATCCCGATCCTACTGTGAGTATATGCTACTCCTCGGGAAAACTCTCACTTAACGATCAATGCTATAAACTTAGTAGGTGTCTAGAAAGGTGTTAGCGGGGCTACGCCCACCGGGAAAAGAGGTTACTTAATTAAGGAACTTCGCGAAAGCGTTGGAAAACCTCCCTCGAAGTACCGACACTGGCCTGGCTGAACGGTTAAGCAAGTATTGTACGGTGAGAGTGATCCTGACTAATCCTTTCTTTACGGTTTGAGAAGGGATTCGAGAGACAGTGGGAGCCATCCAGTTTAGACAAATTAAAAACCACTCTAAACTTGCAAGAGCATCATGCTAAAGTGTTTCTTTTCTCTCTCCTAATTGCAGCGACCATTCAACATGACCGGACTTAAGTTATTACTAGATAAAAACATATTGACAGGGCCAAACTACAAAGATTGGCTCAGGAATGTCAAGATGGCAATTACTTACGACAAGTTGGGGTATGTCCTTACCACCAAAGCTCCCCCTGTCTCAGGTCCCAAAACCAGTGTCGTAGATAGGGAAATCTACAAGACCTGGGAAATAGATTGCGCGAAGGCCAGATGCCTCGTACTAGCCTCGATGGACAATGAACATCAGAGGAGGCACGAGAATATGGACCTAGAGTCCATATTTCTTCATACAAAAGAACTGTATGGAGAGCAGTCTCGTATCGCAAGAAACGAAGTGTCGAAGAAGTTGTTTTCGGCAAGGTTGGCCGTCGGATCATCGGTAGCGGAACACGTTCTTAAGATGATTGGCTACATAGAAGAGCTCGCGGACCTTGGGACCACGTTGGAGAATGAACTCTATACTGATTTGATTCTCCAGTCCCTTCCTTCCACTTACGCCCAGTTTATTCTTAACTTCAACATGCAAGGAAAGATGGTTGAACTTTCCGAACTTCTGAACATGTTGAGGAGTGCTGAGGGCACCCTACAGAAAGGTAGGGAGACATCCACTTTGTTTGTAGGAGGATCTTCCTCTTCTAGATCCAGGGCGAAAGCCAAGGGTAAGAAGAAGAAAGCCCCCGCCAAACCAAGAGGCGGTGTCGGTAAAGTGGATACGAAGGGAAAAGGAAAAGCAACAAAGATAGCGAGAAAGCTGGTGGGGAAGGAAGAATGCTTCTATTGTCACAAAAGTGGTCACTGGAAACAGGATTGCAAGGCTTGGAAAGCCAGAACACAGGATTTGAAGCGAGTTGCAGCTTCAGCTTCAGGTGTGTATGTTATTGAAAACTGTTTATCAATAAACTCTACTTCCTGGGTATTGGATACCGGATCCGGATCTCATATCTGTAATTCTTTGCAGGCGTTGAGAAAGCGTAGAGTTTTGAAGGCAGGTGACATGACTCTCAGAGTTGCAAACGGTGCTAGCATGGATGCTGAGTCCGTGGGGGACTATCACCTGGGATTGTCGGATGGACATTTTTTGGTTTTGCGTAGTTGTTATTATGTACCAAATGCAACCTGTAATATCATTTATGTATCTTTATTATCTAAAGAAGGTTATGAATTTGCATTTGTAAGCAATGTAGTGAACATTCACCTTAATCAAGCTTTGATTGGGTCAGGTAAATTGAACAACGGTATATACGTATTAAACCAACCACAGATTTTCAATGTCCAAAATACACACAAAAGAAAGTCTCCAGAAATAAATAAAACTTTCTTATGGTATTGTAGACTGGGTCACATCAATGAGAGAAGGTTGACCAAGTTACACACAGAAGGATATTTGGATCTGTTCGAATATCAATCGTATGCAACTTGTCAATCCTGTCTCAAAGGAAAGATGACAAAGACTCCGTTTACTAGACACGGAGAAAGAGCGAGCGAGCTCTTGGGACTCGTACACAGCGACGTGTGCGGTCCAATGTCTACACATGCACGAAGCGGTTATTCTTACTTCATTACTTTTACGGATGACTTTTCAAGGTACGGTTATGTCTTCTTAATGAAACATAAATCCGAGGCTTTTGAAAAATTCCAGGAATATAAGAATGAAGTATAAAAACAAACAGGCAAAAGTATCAAGACACTAAGATCTGATCGCGGTGGTGAATACTTGAGTGCCGAGTTCCTGGGTTACTTAAAAGAGAATGGAATTCTCTCTCAGCTTACTCCTCCATACACTCCGCAACATAATGGTGTATCGGAGAGACGGAACCGAACCCTATTGGATATGGTACGGTCCATGATGAGTAACGCTGAGTTGCCGCGATCGTTCTGGAATCAGTTGCATACCTTTTGAACCGAGTTCCAACTAAGATTGTGCCTACTACACCATATCAGATGTGGTGTGGGAAGAGACCCCATCTTAATCACATTAAGACATGGGGATGTCCACCTTTTGTAAAAAAGCAGCATGCGGACAAGCTCGAGGCACGCTCAGTACAGTGCAAGTTTGTGGGATATCCAAAGAACTCCAAGGGATATTACTTCTATTGCGAAGAGGAACAAAAAGTCCTTGTTTATCGCCATGCCCACTTTCTAGAACACCAGTTCATAGAAAAAGAATTAAGTGGGAGCGCAATAGAACTGGAAGAAATTCCAGAACCACGAGCTATTACTGAAAGCTTGGTTGAACCAGAGGGTTCGAAAGATCAGGACATTCCCACGCCACTCCGCAGGAGTAGTAGGCAGTCTCATCCGCCCGAGAGATACTACGGTTTTCTCATTGACGGGGATAGAGAGGATTGCATCATAGATTGTGATGAGCCTACTAGCTTCCAGCAAGCCATTAAGAGCATCGACTCGGTAAAATGGATGGATGCAATGCGGACCGAAATGGAGTCCATGTACACCAGCAAAGTATGGACGTTGGACATTGCTCCAGATGGGGTAAAACCCGTAGGATGCAAGTGGATCTTCAAAAGGAAGATTGGTGTAGATGGACAGGTTGAGACCTATAAAGCTAGACTGGTAGCAAAGGGTTTTCGTCAAAGACCTGGTTTGGACTATGACGAAACCTTTTCTCCAGTAGCTATGCTGAAATCCATTCGGATCCTTCTTGCCATTGCTGCCTTCCACGATTATGAGATTTGGCAGATGGACGTAAAGACAGCTTTTCTAAATGGATATTTAGAGGAGTGTGTCTATATGGATCAGCCAGAGGGTTTCATTCAGAGTGGGAGCAGCGGAAAGGTGTGCAAGTTGCTTAAGTCCATTTATGGACTAAAGCAGGCATCGCGGAGTTGGAACATCTGTTTTGATGAGACGGTCAAGGAATTTGGCTTTATCAAAAATCCAGATGAACCATGCATCTATTGTAGATTTGTAGCGAGAACTGTAGTATTCCTCGTTTTATACGTGGATGACATTCTCTTAATAGGAAATGACATTCCTATGCTACAATCTGTCAAGAGGTTCTTGTCACACAGGTTCTCCATGAAAGACCTGGGTGATGCCTCATACATTCTGGGTATCCGGATCTACCGTGACAGATCCAAGAGGATATTAGGACTTTCACAGTCCAGGTACATCGACGCCATACTGAAGAGATTCAGTATGGAAGATTCCAAGCGCGGTAATCTACCGGCTTGTCACGGGATCACCCTCTCCAAAGAGATGTCTCCCAAGACTGAATTGGAGAGGGATCGCATGTCTATTATACCCTACGCTTCTGCGGTAGGCTCTATAATGTATGCGATGTTGTGTACCAGACCGGATGTGGCTTATGCACTGAGTGTGGTAAGCAGGTATCAGTCAAACCCTAGGGAGAAACATTGGATAGCAGTAAAGAACATTCTCAAATACCTGAGAAGGACTAAGGAGATGTTCTTGGTGTATGGCGGAAAAGACCTGCAGATTGAGGCCTTTGCTGACTCCAGCTTCCAGAGTGACAAGGATTATTCCAAGTCCATGTCGGGTTTTGTCTTCACCCTCAATGGAGAGGCGGTGTGTTGGAAGAGTTCCAAACAGGAAACCGTTGCTGACTCGACTATGGAAGCGGAATACATCGCTGCATCTGATGCCGCAAAAGAAGCTGTCTGGATGAGGAAGTTCTTAAGAGAACTTCAGGTGGTTCCGTCCATTGTTGACCCAATACCTCTGTATTGCGACAACAACGGGGCTATAGCTTTAGCGAAGGAACCCAGGTCCCATCAGAAATCCAGACACATCTTGAGGCGGTATCACCTGATCAGGGAGATCGTGGATCGCCAGGAGATCGAGGTCCGGAGAGTTGCATCAGAGGATAACACAGCAGATCCATTCACCAAGGCCTTGCCCCAGACTCAGTTCGAGCGGCTGATCGAGATGATAGGTCTTCGATACGCCAGTACATGGCCTTAGTGCAAGTGGGAGATTGTTAGTGTATATGCCCTAGAGGCCATTACTGTATCATAATAGTTTGTATATTACTTAATGGAAGCTTGGGATATTCACAGTTGTATATACAATCTTGCTCGAAATGGTAGTATGCTACTTGGTTTGTCTCTGCTTTAATATGTGCATGTGTTTCTTTTAGCATATTGCTGATATACATATTAGTAGAGCCCTTAGGATCTTTGCTTGATTACCGGCGTTGTGATGGCGCTCACACTCGTGGGAGCTGGGTGATCTATAAGCACATCCTTATACAGGTCCCTAGTCGTTGGACTATCGAGACAGGGCATCGATACTCCGGAGTAGACTAGCGTATGCGCTTCTCATCCCAGTGTGGGAGACGGTCTGTCCCACAGCCGTTAGTACGTCGTACTTGGGAAAGTATGCGGGTGCTCGTTAGGTTACGAGTACACTGGACAGGACTCGTCGGGAACTGTTGGTTGGTATTATACCTTTCGTCAGTTATCAGTTCCCAGGTGACATGAGTATAGCTTAGTCCGTTGACTTGACACTGTCACTTCGCCTCGAGTGTGTTCCCACTGCACTTTGATTACTACCCTACCACGGCTCAAAGGAGTCGTGCAAACAGGTAGTTTTTGGGTGCAGTCCCGAAGCACTTGGAGGCAGTGACGGTTAGACAGGATTCGTCTCTCCCGGTATTGGGGGTTGTCATCGCGCTGTGTCCAGGAGAGCCATTACACGAGTAGTCCTTGGCCAGGGCAAGCGAGATATACTGGTAGGTTTCCAGTGTTATCTCAGGGTGTTCTGGGCTACACTCCGACACAACTTGTACCGCTATTAGGGGACTGACGTTCACCGCCCCCTAAGTCCGCCATGCGATGTATCAGACGAACAGACCGGACTGTACGGAGACTGTCACATACAGGCTCAGTAGGAGTTCAGATGGGGTTCACCTCGTCAGTCTTCTTATCGACATCTACCTGGGGACCGTTACGTACAGCTAGTGCCGCTCGCGGTCTGTGGTTAAACCCACTGCCAGCGTAGTGTCGAGTCTTTAGAGTCCCACACAGAGAGCTATTCGCCTTTAGGCAAAATGTGTAGAGGTCGCATGGTTTTGCGACAGGGTTCGTTCACAACCGCGCACTTGTGCACGTTTGCTGTCCGGACAATATATACTAGCGGGCTTTGGTTTAAGCCGGATCCTAGTATATGATTTAGGATTGGTTTTTCTCATTGTATTCGTGTTCCTCGGATCACGAATGCGGGTGCGTATGCACAGTTGTTTGAGACAGAGGGAGAGGACCTTGATTAGGGTTAATGGCTATTGTCATTTTATTAACCCTAATGCTTATGTGTGTATTATAGTTAATTGATAATTAGTTTAATAATTGTGTATGGTTATGGTTGTTGACCATTTGACCTCCTTGACTTGTTGACCTAGGTTGACACTTTGACCATCATCATTTCTTTTGGAAGATGCTTTTTGATCCTTGCAAATTGAAATGATAATGGTCATGTCATGATTAACCATGACAATTATCTTACTAATTATCTAATTAAAATAATACACATATATTTGTGAGAATGGTTTATTCTATTCTCATTCTATCATTTCATTTCTCTCTCTTGTTCTTCCTCTCCCTCAAGCTCTCCCCTCTCATGTGTTGAGAAACACTTGAGCTTGAGAAAAACCCTCTCTTGATCATCTCTACTCTCATCTAGGGTTGAAGGACTAGCACTTCTTGAACCTTGTTACTTCTAGCTTGGAGTTGAAGCCAAAGGTTGAGGCTTTCGGATGGATCTTTCTTTGACGGGAGAAGACGACAAGGTGACCTCCTTCCACTACTCCAAGGAGCAAGGAGAGAAGGACATAAAGCCCAAGGTATAACCTTTCTAGCACTTAGCTAGTTTCTAGTTAGCTTTAGCAAGTTTTTGTTTAGCAAAGATCCTTTAAAGTCTAGTCCATGTTGCCTAAGCTCATAAAAATACGATTTTTATTCCGTTTTCCGCCTCCCCGCAAGCACTGGGGGTGGGCAACGTGGACTTACACAGCATCGACACGTAAATCCTCATATATCTCAGGCGCCGCATCTTCAGATCGGCCCTCAGGCACCGCACGCTCTGGTCGGCCCTCATATCCATCTTACTACTCCGGTCGGTATCCTCTGGATAACCGCCGAGTCTAAATACTATCACCGGTAGGTAGTGGTCCCTCTGCCAGGCTTATTGTCTACACCACGAAAACCATACCTTGCCCTGGGGTACCATACCGGGTCCACCATGTACCCGCCGACGGTGCCTCCCGCTCCTCGAATCGGGTTTCACATGCCAATCTCAGAACCGAGAAAACACATGGTGGATGTCTCAAAATATCATATCAAGAGAAACCGGGTTTTTACAACAACACATAATTTCCTTTGAAATTTGACCACGGTTCTCAAATCCAGAAATCTTAAGAAAACAATATATCTCAATGCATATAATCATAAAGCATGATGTATGCGCATATGACAGAAATGTAAGCTTATCCGTATATCATGCAACATGGAACAGTAATGTGATAATATCAATATATCATGCGACATCGTAATGATGTGAACATAGCAAGTAAATTATGCAAGGAGTCATATCATGATAAAGTGTGTGAGCCGGTCAATCTGTGTAAATGTAACATACACATCATCGATAATGGTGTAGGTGTACTAGCACAGGTATACGTAATGCAATGAGAATAACATGGACGTAGCATAAAGTAAATCGTGGGCGCAACGCTATAAGCGAACGTATCTAATCTAATATCTACACACGAACCATATGATCATTTTTTTTAAAAGATGCGAACCGTAGTTTTGAAAGTAAGGGCTACGGTGTTTTTAAGGAAAAGACACCATTTGAAAATCCATAACGTCCTCAAAATATCTATTTAAGAGATGCATACGATTCTTCAGTTTGGAAATATGTATGGTTCGGATGACATTTACGTTGGCTATCCAGTCTTATAGTATCCGATACGACAATATCATCGAACATCATCCTCAAATCACGAGCGCGGATCATCCATCCGGTTACTCACATCGTGCACGGTAATCCTTCGTACGGTGACATTTAATGAAAATAGGGATCTATCGACCTATACGACAATGAGGGTACGGATCTCAAGTCTTGTACGGCACATCACTCTTTATTCTCATAGCCTGTTATTTTGTATAAATGTCATATTTTATTGTATATAACGTTCTCATAATATGCCACTATAAATCTTATATCAATCGTATCCGCTCGTATCATCTTATCTCATCATATTGATATCTCAAATCTCGTCATCACGTATTAATCATATCATATCACTTCTAACTATCCCTTTAACCATATCCTTAGTTTCCTAATATAGGATTCCTTAACCATAACCTATATATTGGTTTCCATCAAAATTTGTGGGGGCGCTATACGCCATCTACCCGACTTCCCCCATAGATATAGATCTACACACCTTGATCCTTGCTTGCCGAAGTCGATGATGCCATGCTCCGTCGTCTCGGAGTCCACGCGAAAGTACCTATAATAAATACACAATCGCAATCGCTATTAATATCAAGTCCAGAAAACCAATACGGCACATAGTGCGCTCATAGGTTAGAACCTATGGCCTACGCATACAAAACAATCAAACAACCCTGGTTGTTGACGTACAAACGCCCAACAACCAAATCGAAATCCAAACATCAAAACCAAGGATTCCAAAATATGGAAAACATATCCAAAAACACCCCAATGTGCTCCTAGATTTTGGTTCAGGTCAATTGGAACAAAACTAGCAAGTATATGGTGTTGTATATGGAGTATGTGAGTTACTGGACCAACCTAGACACCAACCACCACACTTTGGCCGGCCACATCACCGAAAAATCCGGCCAGCTCGGCCAATGCTGCTTGGAATGGGTTCGTACTTGCTGGGTGGTCTCATAGTGTCTTAATTAAGTTAATGAAGTTGCTAGTTTTTGTCAGAAACGTCCCAGGTCATCCCAGATTCCCTGTAGGCACACCAAACTTCACAAAACCGACACAGGTAGATTCCTAAGACCGTATTCTCTATTTTTAGGCATACAATCAACACTAAAGTCTGTAGACAGCCACTACACATCATCATTCCACACAAACACCCAAACTCTTCTCTTGAAATTTCTAAACATCACATAGCCTAACCAAATCATATTCTAAACTAAACTAGAATACAAGAATTCTCAAACTAAACTAAATGGAAGAAGATATACCGTATTTTGGCAACTCAAGAAAACCCTAGCTTCACAAAGTCTCCAAAATCCAACTTTGAAAGGTCCAATGTGTTGAGGATGAAGAGGGGATCATTTTTAATGAAGGGAGTATAGGGTTTCGATGGAGATTTGGAGATGAATCTTGGGGGTGAAGGTGGGGGGATATGAGGAGGAAGACAATGAAGAAAATAACGGGGAGGAAATAATGGGCAGCCCCCCCTCTCTCTTTCTTATTCTCACCATCTCTCAACTCATTTCTCACTCTCTCTCTCTCTTCATTCATTCTCTCTTTTACCCTTATCTCATTTTCTTTTCTTTTTAAAACCAAACCACATAATACCCCAAAAACAACAAAAGAAAACATGTAACCAAAATGCAATAGGACATGGTGCACTAACCATGGAAAACTGTAGAAACACGGATTTGGCTTAATCGCGATTAATAGTGCACTAATCGGGTTTAATTTTAAACTTGCATATAATAAATTATAAAAATGCCAAATCCGATAAATATATTTTTAAATGAATAAATCATTTCAATCTCTAATTATTTCACAATTATTGGTATATATTTTTACAATTTTACGAAAACCCCATATTCGCAAATCGGGTAGTTTTCGCGAATTATATTATTTTAATATTAAATTCCAAAAATAATATTTTATATTTCCTGAAATATTACAGTTGCTCCCTTATGAGTCGTAAGAATCTCACGCAGGTGTTTTCTCCTCACAAGGTCGAGAGGACCTTGCAGGCGTCTCTATTTTAACGAGATTGCGCCCTTTCGAGTTTTCACAAGCTCGCCGGTAGCCCTGTTGTTTTTACTCACGGCGCCCTTTCGGGTTATCTTTCATGCCCATTATGCTTTTGGACGTACCGTTTTTTTACATCACGAGATTGCGCTTTTCAGGTTTTCACAAGCTCGCCGGCAGCCCTGTTGTTTTTACTCACGGTTCCCTTTCGGGTTTTTATCCGTGCCTCTTTCGGTTGTGGACGTACTGTTTTTTTACCCTTTTGTTTGGTAATGGCACTTAGTGGGGACTTCGCTACCGGGGCAGCTGTGCAGCCAGCAGGACTTGAGTTGCAATCCTCGCCGCTGGGACTTATGGACTTGAATTCCACTGCCGCCGTGTTTGAGGCAACATATTTAGTTTAAGGACATTACGACCTATTGTTAGTTTAGGGACATTTCGGTCCATGGCGAAGTTTTGCCGAATACTACTTATAGAGTTTGGACTCAGGAAGACAGTGAGCGGACACGAGCGTCATCATCTATCATTAACCTGAGTCGCGACTTGTCAAGCGTAGTATTTCTTAAGGAACCGGCCGTTTATTGGCCGGAAGGGTCTTTCGCCATGCATATCCATGAGCAAATAGGCCCTACCTTGGTAGATCTTGTCTATGATATACGGACCCTCATAGTTTGGCTCGAATTTCCCCTACATTGCACGATTGGGGATCTTAGGTCTTTTGACGACTAACACGAGTTCTCCTTGGCGGATTGTTCTCGGCCTAGCTTTGCTCTTTTGAAAGGCTTCATTTAGCAACCTGTCAATTGGGTCTTCTGGCAGCTCCGGGGATTTTGGCGATGGTCCACCCCCTAGTTCCTCTGCGATGCTTTCCGACAATGAGAGAGTTTCTTCATTATTTAACGACGAATGAGAAACCATGTGGTAACTTGCAACATAATCTTTGGTTTCTCCGACGAGCTATTTCCCCCATCATCGTCACTATCTCCGTTCTCAAGTATATGGTTGAGAAACTTTTCGAGGGTGACTGGGGTCCGCGCTTTCTGGTTGTACTCTTCCAGCGCATCGATGTATCTTTGCAGGTCTGTGCGCTTGTCATCAGGCTGTGTGTGCTTCTTGGTCATCTTCTTTGCTTTTAAAGACTTCGAAGGCTTGGCCTGGAGGTCTTGCGCATCGTTACCAGTTTTGGTGTTGGGCATGGTTTAAGTATCCCCTCAATGATCTTGGGCTCCAGCGGGCTTTTTCATTTGATCGCCGGACATGCTTGAAGATCCTTCAACATTCTTATGGTTTTAGCCGAAAGGACAACTTCCTACGGATCTTCTCCCACAAACGACCATGATGCCCCCGACGTATCCACCTTTTAAGGAGCGTGCCTCTGTGGCGGGTTCACCCTATAGTTCTCGGACAGCGCGAATTTCCCCTGGCGGTACTAGTCCTCGACCCAGTTCTTGAAGATGTAGCAATCCTCAATGGGATGGCTCACCATTCGGTGATAGAAGCAGTAGTTAGGGTTGTCGACGTCACCGGGATGCAGTGGACGTCTTAGATCCGGCAGTGTGATGAGTTTATTATACACTGCCAGTTTGAACAATTTCCTCATTTTATCACGGGGGAACGAGTAAGCACGTCCTAACTTCTTTTCGAGGGATTGGCGCGGGCACGCGTTGTTTTGGCGAGCAACCAGTTTCGGATCACTCGGTTGTTGCTGAGTGTTGGCAATGAAGGCCGCATTCCCTTTACCCTTTGCATTCCGAGGGTCCATTTTTGAAAAGGGAGGCCCATGGCCCATAAGGTCTATTTGGGCCAGGTTGTCGATCAAAGCCTGGAAGGTGGTCGGCTTAAAGAATGTCATGAACTGGGATACAGTCGCCTGAGGATCTAGGGTCCCTATGAACATACGCATGGCAGGAGATTTTTCTATGAGATGTTCGCATGTTTACCATAGATTCCTCCATCGAATTGCGTATTGAACCTAGGTTTCTCCTGGCTTCAACCTGGTGTTGATTAATGCCGTGATCGGGGTGCGCTCGCTTGCGCTGGCGAACCGCTGTGAGAATAGCAACTTCATTTCTATGAATGTTTTGACAGAATCATTTGGGAGCTCTGAGTAGCTTTCAAATTCTATCTCCGCCAAGCTGCCGAAGAATTGGAGAAGCAGCAGTTTGTCGTCGCCTTCAGTATTGCCGAATAGAGCTCTGAACTGAGCGACGTGCTGATGGGGATTGCCTATCCTTTCATTCATGTGGAATTTAGGGATCGTATACCCTGGCTGGTACTTGATTTGATCGTACCAGCATGGATAAGGTCGCCCAGTTCTGACGACTTGGTCGGCCGCCTCGCTTTCTTGATGAGCTCGTATTTGTTGAGCTATTTATTCGTCAAGGGCAGCCTTTGTTAGGTTACGGCAATGCCCCGACCATCATCCGTGACCAAATGCGGAAATTTTTTTTATAAAACTTGGCGCTACCATAACCAATTACCCGGATCTACCTATAAGCCTTAGATAACAAAACATGCAAACGAGTTAGAATGGTTATACCGAATAGATCCGTGTCCTTCGGTCTTCAACCATGATCCCAAGCTCCTAGGGGCTTTCTTGATCAAGCTTGATCTCCGGTCTCCCACCATCGAAGACGATCCACCCGAAAGTCTATGCAATAAGCTCCAATCTCATATCCGAGGCAACTAGGGCACCTAGATCGCTCTAGATACTGTTGATGAAGTAGAGAGTGATGATGAAGTAGAGAGTGATGAAGTATTAATGTGTCTCAAGACTCCCAAGGATTCTCAACTCATGAGAGATTTGGGTGGAGTTAGAGGAACACGAAAATGCTATGAGAATGAGGTGTTGAGAGCAACTCAAGAGAGAGAAAAAGAAATGAATAATGGCTTGTATTTTTGTTCGTTGTGTGAGTGTGATAAAAAATGATGGAGCCATCACATAAATGCCCATGTTTCCAAAATATCTTAGTCAATAAAAAAATATATCAAGTCAACATAATCTCAAAACAAACAAAAACCTTAAGTATGCTAGAATAGTAACCATGAGTCACTAATTAGCCATGCCACAAAAATGCAATAAACACCTCTTCCTACACCTCAATAACCTTTTAATCCAAAAAGGTCTAAACCATGATGAGGTGTAATCTTCTAAAAGTAATCTTATAATAAATTACAAGAATACCCCTCAACAGTATATACATACCCGCATCCGTATTCTAAAGAATACGAATACAAAGAGACAAAAATAATCCAACAAATATAATACTAGGATCCGGCTTAAACCAAAACCCATTAGTATTATCCGTCCGAACATCATGAGCGCACAAGTACACGTATGTGATCGAACCCTGTCGTAAAACCATACGGCCTCTACATCGTTTCGCCCGAAGCAGGGAGACCCTCTGTGTGGGACTTTAAAGACTAGTCAATACGCTGGCAGTGGATTTAACCACAAGCATGTCAGCGGCACTAGCTGTAAGTAACGGCTACCCAGGTATTGAGCAAAAGGGAGGCTGACGAGCAAACTCATCCTGAAACCCCTACTGAGCCTGACAGTGACAATATTCGTACATTCCGATTCGTTCGTCTATGAGTATCGCATATCGAGTCTAGGGGGTTGGATAAAGTCAGACCCCTAATAACGTGACATTTATTGTCGGTACGAAGCCCATCATCACCTGAGAAACTACCGATCCTAGATCAGTAATTTTCGACTTGGCCAAGGATTTCTGGTGATGGTCACCCGTGCACAACCGTGACATCAACCCCCAATACCGGGAGAGACGAATCCCCCGACGGTCCGCTCAATACCTCCATGTGGCTCGGGACTGTACCCAACTAAAACCTGTTTGCATGACTCCTTTGAGCCGTGGTAGGATAGTAATCAAAACACAGTAGGAACTCACACGAGAAAAATGACGATCTCAGGTCGATGGACTAACCTGTACACATGTCACTACGGAACTGCTATCTGACAATAGGTATATTACCAACTAGCATGTTCTCGGCGAGTCCGTTCGATGTACTCATAACCCAATGAGCACATGTATACATCTTAGGTGAACAAACTAACACCAATGGCTTGGGAGACTGGCTATCTCCCCTCGTCCGGGTCACGATCAGTATACACTAGTCTACTCTGGAGTATCGATGCCTAGTCTCGAAACTCGCTTGACTAGGGACATTTAAGGATGTGCTTATAGACCTCCCAACTCCTATGTATATGATCTCCATCATACTGCTGGTAGTCAAGCAAGAATCATATGGGCTCTATCAACATGTAATAGTGATCTGTAATGCCACCTAATGCTGTACATGATGATAAAGACAAACCAGATAGCATACTATCATATCGAGTAAGACTGTTCTACTAGTATAGGTCCTCCCTCAATCATCATAATCACTGCCTGCGACTATGATAATTGCCTTGAGGGCACTATAGCCAACAATCTCCCACTTGCGCTTAAGGCTAATTATTGTGATATCACATACTCACAGTTCGTGTGATACCGAACACCCAACTCCTCTACTAATCAGTTTCACCAAGCTCGTTTGTGAAACTATTGCGTTCAAGAAATAGCCTCAGTGAGTGAATCCGCTTCAATGTTTCTTTCTGTATCTCTCTATATCTCAACTTCGCGGAGAAAGCTATCTCCCGAAATGAGCAATACCTGTCTTAGAATATGTTTGAATATTTGATGGGACCCAGTTCATAAATGAACTCCAAATCTAGCAAACTTGTTAGACTGTATTGTCTACTGAATTAAATCAGTATCCTGCACTATGCCTTCCTCAGTATCTGCTTGGACCACCTATCCAAACTACTGCCCCTCAAAAGAGGGAAAACTAAAACTCTGATGGTCGCTCTGTCATCCAGGTTACCATGGAAGCCTGGAATGATAGCCATCTCCCGAAGGAGGCTGCTGTTACCATATCCCAAGAACATCCACTTATGTTCATAAACTGCTTCCCAAAGTTTCTGCAGGATTGGATAAATATAAACGTATTGCAGCTCATGCAAAAACAATATCTGGTATGGTACTTGACATCTCATGATTGACTCAATTGCCTAAGCAAGTGATATGCCAATCATGCACATCCCTCTCCCCTTTAGTCTGTAAGTCACCTTTAGAGAGGGTGACTCCATCACCTACAAGCACACCACCATGCTAGGAGTCATTCATTCTAAAACACCTTTAGAATAGTGTCAAAGTACCCAGATTGGGAAACTACCTAACTCTAGATCTAAAACCATAGATCTAGTTACCAGACTGCCTGATATATTATCCATATCTAATGTGGAGAAACCACTTTGTGATAACCACAGTATAACCGATCGTAGTATAGGAATTTCACTTCCTATAAAGTGCATGTCATCCAAATACCAGGACATCACACCTTACTATCTTCTTAACAGATCCAACTCCTATTCTGATGAAGTCAAAGCCTATGACTGTCACATCAAAAATAGATGATCTATCTTCGCTATACCTACTTTAGTCTATGAATAGATATAAGCTACTTGTCCACTATGCTTCCTCTGCTCCCACTGACTACAACAACCCTATGGCAGAGTTATAAACATGTGCATTTCTAAAGCTAGTTTAGAAAGACGCTATACTCATCCTCCTGCCTGGTCTCATAGTCTAGAACAGCAGCAATGGCAAGTCTGGGTAAACAAGAACCTCTCTGTCACCGTCTTTGAGGATACCGAAGTACCTCTCGGGCGCCTGAGATTACCTGCCATATTTGCAGAGTGGCTAATGGATTGTCAAACCCAATCGAATCTTTAAGTTCTATTAAATTTTCAGTAATCGTTTGTGGTTCTGGAATCACTTCCAGTTATATCATACTCCCAGTACTGTTTTCTGAAAATGTTCATTTTGCTAAAACTGTGGTGAGTCAAGAACAATATCACTATTGATCTTCCAGATGGTAGAAAGTTATCCCTCGTCATAACCCGGGATAACCCACAAACTGCCATTACAGAAACGTGCCTTGAGTATGTCCACAGTTTGGTTTTAAGCATAAGCCGGACAACTCTATATACCTTAACATCGTTAAGATATGAACCATTCTATATACAATATAAAAATAGAGGTACTAATTTAATTGGAACCAGATTCAAATCATGCAGCCGTCTCCAGTGTATGTCAACTAAATGGAGAGAGGTCGATCAGCATTACTCAACCAGGAGTGCATCCAGATATTAGTAACCTGAAAGAGAAGTAAGTTCCCAAAACCATTACTATCAAGTGAATACGAAACACAAGTATCTACATCTTCGATCACCTTGAAGAATCACGATACTTGCAACACATGATTCTTTACTTTATTCTTGTACCTATAACTTCTCATAACTTGGACCTTGTATTTCTACAAAATACTTGTTTAAAAACTAAAGAAGTCACAAGTAAACAGAATATAGTACGAGTACCAACCCCTTTATCCTAATGAACATTGGAAAACATACAATATTTTGTATAAGTCCCCTGAGTTCAATAACTCAAACCCTGTACGTCGTAGGTTGAAAACTGTACTATGATTAAAAAGAATTACACCATTGTTGAATGCTCCTTACCCAATCACCAACTGATATAGGTAAATGTCATAGACATAATTTCAAAAAGTTATATCTCACTTTGTAAAATAAATGTATAGATATATCAGTTTGAAACTGGTGCATAACGACGGATATTCAAAACCAAATATTTGCCATCGGCAAAAAACCCAGGTGATTTTCTCAAATTCACCAATTACAACGAATTCCGATATAATGAGGATATAATCACCTAATTCCCAATATCTTACCCCCACTCATTATCTGTAATACCATACAGATGTGAGAATCAAACCTGGTAAATGCATATCCTGGAGTAAGAATCTAATTGGGAAATCAGTTTTCAATTAACAACTCACAGTGAAACTGAAACATGAAAATGTTTCGAAGGGGTATCCGGGTATTCCTAGTAATACCTCTTCCACTAACCAGATTCATGACTGTAACCGTATATTTCCTTACCATCTCCAACCCCATTATTTGTCTTTACTTATTACCTTTTGCACACCGTATTTAGGCTAAATGGTTTTCTACCTTCCCTACCTTTTGGCACCAGCCTAAGGTTTGGAAGAAGACTATCCAATAATCGTAATAGGTGTACCCTCCTAATCCTAGGAGCTCTCGCAACCTGAGAGAATGTAAAGGGAAAAGACAACTGAATAATCCTTATTTTATTTCTCCTGAACCAGAATCCATTCTTGAACTAGAACAAGTTCCTTCGAGTTCGTATGTAACTATACGATAGATTGTCCAATAAATATGGATCTTCGTAGTGATACGAGGTGTTCTGGAGAAATGCAAAGGTGAAGTAGGAGCGGCGATGATATACGCGGTTTGGTCGTGAATGATAGCAGTCGTAATTTACTTTGCCTTATTTCTAATGCCTTTATTTGTCATTACTTATTACCTTTTGTACACCTCGCTTAGGCTAATTGGTTTTCTTCCTTCCCTACGTTTCGGCACCTGTTTATGGTTTGGAAGAAGACTATCCAATAAGCGCAATAGGTGTACCCTCTCCTAATCCTAGGAGCCCTCACAACTTGAGAGAAGGTAAAAGGAAAAGACAAACGAATAGTCCTATTCAATTTCTCTAGAACTGGAAACCATTCTCAAATCTGAAATAAGTTTCTTCGAGTTCGTATGTAACTATACGATGGTCATATCCAATAAATGTGGATCTTCATAATGATACGGAATGTAAGCAAAGGGTAAAACTAGGAGTGGCAATGAAGTATACAACTTTGACAATCTAAAAGCCAGTGTGTTTTAATAAGGTTCGGTTAACTTGGTTTATGAGTTCTAGTCTAGGGTCGGGCCATGGTCACTGCCCCAGAGAGAGAGAGAGAGAAAAGAAACGTTCAGCGTGCACTCTAACCTAGATCAGAATGGTTAATCACTTTATCTAATCATGATGTTTACCACTGTATCCTCAAATTCTCCTCCAAACCCAAAAGAAGAATTAGTCGGATCATCTAAAATCACCCGAGGAGTAAACCAACTCATCAGTAGGAATCGGGTTCCAACTATCATCACATAATAACCTGATGAAATCCACTCAAGTTATCACACTCCAGAAGGTATGCGCATGCCTGTTAAGTTTTCTGTATGTTTGAAACTCCCGATATGATTTCTGCCCCATGCTCTTATGACCTTGACAAAGGCTAGCATATCATAAGTCACATGTCAAGTTCTACCCGTCATTGTCCAGGTTAATTCGAACCCATCCGTACATACCCTTAACGAAGGCCAACTTAGTAGTACGACTGTCCCAAACCAACGCATCTATCTATGCAACAGAAAAGTAATAAATAGCTACCATACACTATGCCTTGACGAAGGCTAACATACATAGCATGAATACTAAGTGCCACCCATCTGAAATGACGGAGGGCTACGAATGGTTTTTGGCAAAAAACCTTTAACGTAAAGAACTTGATATCGTTGAAGGAACCAGATAGCTTTACAAATATATAGTGGCGAAAACCTTTGCTAAAGAGGTCACTCACCGTGAAGGGATCTCGGCTCTTTCCTCATCGAATGAGGTGCAGGATATTCCCAACTGAATACCTTGTTGAAAAGTAAAAAAGTAATCGACTATAGTGAAGTTATTACCCTGACGCAAACTTCTGTCTAAGAGGTCACTCCTGGTGAAGGGATCTCGGCTCTTGCTTCGTCGAATGAGGTGCTGGATATTCATAACCGAATACCACTATGCAAAACAAAAGAAAACATCCTTGTAATAATAGCTTTTGAAAATTATTCCAACAACATCATATTTAGATTTTTTTTATCTTGCATTGATCAGAATCAACGCAGTCTCATCAATTAATCACACCAGAAAAGAATGAAAATATGATGTACGTATATGCCATCCGCATTCACCACTGGGTCCCGTCATCATCCGTTAGGTTATTTAACTAACGATAGATCGAGGGCTGGACTAGCGCGGGTGCAAAACATATACAACATCTACTAGTATATATATATAAATATATATAACAATCGTTCCAAGCATGATATAAAGCAACATCACATAATCTCAGCCAATAACACAGAGTGGTGGATAATCCTGGAGCCTCAGGTTTCACTTGAGCCGCAAATGAGACCCGACGTTCCATGTCATGTGGATAGCCTGTGCAATAAAAACCTAGAACCCTACGAGAACGGCAAGTTACCCTCCAATCCTAGAAGCATGGCAACCCCAATCAACAAAATGAATGGGCCACCCAGCACTTCACTGAATTCGGTAACTTAGGCACCCCTCCGTGGGTCAACCTATACCCCCTACGAGTGCGGCGAATAGCCCACCAATTCTAGAGTAAGGTCTCCACCGTCTCAATGCCATGAGATGCAGACTCATTACCCTATAGAACCTGGCTAACCGTGCACTCCTTCTTGTGGTAATCTTAGTACAGAAAAGAAAATAATATGTATAAGGGTGATATCGATCTCAACCTGGTCGTGCCCTAAAAAAATAATATACAAGCAGGCAGTGACGACAGTCCACATATCGGACGCTCTCTCTACGATATCAAATGTAAAAATAAAACTAAACTGTACTAACATTGCACCCAAGCTATCCACTACGACGATTCAGCCACAACACAGCACAACACAGAACATCAACGTGAATGTCACGTTCGCAAACTCGTCTAAAAGAACATATAGCAATTAGTCGAGTTTTACCTCTCTAATAACATTCATGGTCACAGATAGTAATGTATGTAATGAAAACTATGACATTAGAATTCCGCACGCAATTAGCAAACTAAGCCAATTTCCATGAAAAACAGTGAGTTAATGTTCCAAAAGCCGACCGTTTAAAGCCAATTCGGAAGTCCGAATCAAAACGATACGTGCTCGAACCTTCGCGAGGAGTTAGAGCATGAAATTAACCTTGAGTCGGGGGGGCCTAGAGGGGGAACCCACCGACCGAACCACAAGGTGGCCAGGGGGTGAGGCAGACCCGAAACTGCCCAAGGTGGGGCAGTTTCGGGTCCCCACTGCCAAGACCACCTTGTGGTGGTCTTGGGGAGTGGGCCCAGCCATTCAGTCCCCCCTGTGGATTCCCTGGGGTGCCCATGCACCACCCCACGGCTTCTTAGTTTAAACCGTGAGCCCGCAGGGTGTGCAAACTTCTCAAACTTTCAGTTTTCGGAATTGTTTTTGTCGGCAGTTTTTGTACAACAAAAACGGCGGATTTCTAATGTCGCAAAGAGTTAACTAAGGCTTATGGAGTGGCTCTGATACCATGTTGGGTTACGGAACCGCCCCGTCCATCAATCCATGACTAAATGCGGATCAAAAATTTATAAAACTTTGCGCTACCACAACCAATTACCCGGATCTACCCATAAGCCATTGATAACAAAACATGCAAAGGAGTTAGAATGGTTATACTGAATAGATCCGTGTCCTTCGGTCTACAACCATCATCCTAAGCTCCTAAGGGCTTCCTTGATCAAGCTTGATCTCCGGTCTCCCTCCATCGAAGATGATCCACCCGAGAGTCTATGCAACAAGCTCCAACCTCATATCCGAGGTAACTAGGGCATCTAGATCACTACTCTAGATACCGTAGATGAAGTAGAGAGTGATGAAGGATTAATTTGTCTTAAGACACCCAAGGATTCTCAACTCATGAGAGGGTTTGGGTGGAGCTAGAGGAAGAAGAAGATGCCATGAGAATGGGGTATTGAGAGAAACTCAAGAGAGAGAAAAAGAAATGAATAATGGCTTGTATTTTTGTTTGTTGTGTGAGTGTGATAAGAAATAATTGAGCCATCACATAAATGTCCATGTCTCCAAAATATCTTAGTCAACAAAAAATATCTCAAGTCAATATAATCCCACAACAAACAAAAATCCTAAGCATGCTAGGATAGTAACCATGGGTCACTAATTAGCCATGCCATAAAAATGCAATAAACACCTCATCCTACACCTCAATAACCTTTTAATTCAAAAAGGTCGAAACCATGATAAGGTGTAATATTCTAAAAGTAATCTTGTAAAAAATTACAAGAATAACCCTCAACCGTATATACATACCCGCATCCGTATTTCGAAGAATACGAATACAAAGAGACGAAAATAATCCAACAAATATAATACTAGGATCCGGCTTAAACCTAAGCCCACTAGTATTATCCGTCCGAACATCATGCGTGACAAGTACACGTATGTGATTGAACCCTGCTGTAAAACCATACGGCCTCTACATCGTTTCGCCCAAAGCAGGGAGACCCTCTGTGTGGGACTCTAAAGACTCGTCAATACGCTGACAGTGGGATTAACTACAAGCACGTCAGCGGCACTAGCTGTACGTAACGGCTACCCAGGTATTAAGTGAAAGGAAGGCCGACGAGCAAACTCATCCTGAATCCCCTATTGAGCCTGACAGTGACAATATCCGTACAGCCCGATCCGTTCGTCTATGAGTATCACATATCGATTCTAGAGGGGTTGATAAAGTCAGACCCCTAATAATGCGACATTTAGTGTCGGTATGAAGCCCATCACCACCTGAGAAACTACCGATCCTAGATCAGTAATTCTCGACTATCTTTACCAAAGATTTCTAGTGATGGCCACCCGTGCACAACCGTGACATCAACCCCCAATACCGGGAGATACGAATCCCCCGACGATCCGCTCACTGCCTCCATGTGGCACGGGACTATACCCAACTAATACCTATTTGCACAACTCCTTTGAGCCGTGGTAGGGTAGTAATCATAGAACAGTGGGAACTCACATGAAACAAATGACGTTCTCAGGTCGATAGACTAATTTGTACACATGTCACCATGGAACTGCTATCTGACAGTAGGTATAATACCAACTAGCATGTTCCCGTCGAGTCCTTCCGGTGTACTCATAACCCAATGAGCACCTGTATACATCTTAGGTGAACAAACTAACACCAATGACTTGTGAGAGCGGCCATCGCCCCTCGTTGGTTCTCGTTCAGTATACACTAGTATACTCTGGAGTATCAATACCCAGTCTCGAAACTCCCTCGACTAGGGACTTTTAAGGATGTGCTTATAGACCACCCAGCTCCCACGTATATGATCGCCATCATACTTCTGGTAGTTAAGCAAGAATCTTATGGGGTCTATCAACATGTAATAGTGATCTGTAATGCCACCTAATGCAGTACATGATGATAAAGGCAAACCAGATAGCATACTATCATCTCGAGTAAGATTGTTCTACTGGTATAAGTCCTCCCTCAATCATCATAATCACCTGCCTGCGACTATGATAATTACCTTGAGAACACTATAGGAAACATCCTTGGAGATCGTTTCTTCCTTGGCTGCCGAGAAAGCCGGTGGAGGATTTGACGTTTCACCTATATCATCTTTGATAATTATCGGAAGGTCTTCGGCTGCAGGATCCGGCTGGATCATCATCCCGACCATGTCTTGGAAAACGAGCGCCATCTGCTTCATATTAGCGGCCTGTTCCGCGGCCTCTTTATCCTTCTTTCTAGCACCCTCTGCAGGAACTCGGTGTCGGTCTCCTAATCTTGGCATTGTTCGGACGATGCTTCTGGGCTTTCTTTCTGCCCAGTAAGTGCGGCCATCTTTGTCAACATCTCCTGGAGCTTTTGTTGTTGCTCCTGAGCTTTGGTCACAGACCGCGTGAGTGGTCGATGACCCGTGGAAGTACGGCTTTCCTCTTTCCCGGAAGCCATGTACACCGTGTGTACTATCATGCCCCCAGACTTGGGGCGTTTGGGTTCATTGCCTTTGAAATCAACTGCAGGCATGAGGATCTTCTCTGGCCTTCTCCTCTTGTGGGGGGTCAAAGTTGAGGGGGCCTTTGCAGCAGGCACCCATGCAGATGATACCTTCCGTGTTACGACGGAGGGATGGTCCTGCTCTTGCTGAGCCTTCATTTTCTTCAGCCGGCGAGAGTAGTCTTTGTTAATTACAGAATCTTGGACTCTCCGCCTGACAATGTGGATTTTGGAGGACAGCCGTTGAGGAGGCTGTTCCGGTTTTGCCTGCGTTATGTTTTCAACAGACGGTGGAGACTTCTTTAATACAGCAGTTAGAGAGTTCTTGCGCACCCTCCTGAGCAGCTTGAAGCTGTTCCCAGTTGGAACAACATCGTTAATTTCCAACATTGGAGCTGGTGGGGCAAGTCCAGAGGGGGAAATGCCCCCAGCTTTCCTTACTCGGTGCCAGTGGCGACGTCGAGCATGTTGTGCAGAAGGAACCAACTTTGTCATGGGAGCGGCTTCATCATGCTTCCCGCTTTGATGAAGGGCTGCCGTTGGTGTCAGCCCGTTAAAGACTGACGTCCGTTGAGAGGGGACAGTCAATCTTGCGAAGGCTGACCTTTTGATAGGGGAATCAGTCTTGATGATTTCGTCGGAAGCAGGAGTTGGAACAGACAATCTTGCAAAGACCGATCTTTTAGCAGGAGAATCTCCTCTGACGACTCCACCTACCGGAATTAGAATGGCTATCCGCTTCGGGATAACCCCTTTAGGTATTGCGAGCCTCTTTGCAGGCCCACTGGAGCTTTGGCTCAGTCTGTTAAAGACTGAGGTAGAAGACTTGGATTACCCGTTGAGAGGGGCCGTGGTGGCTGTAAGTCGATCGAAGACCGACTTCTTCGGAGCTTCCTGTGATGGCACCGGGGCGCTGAAGCTTGTGGGCGGGATCATGGTCCCAAAGAACAGTCCAGTGGTGTCCTGAGTCACTTGTTCCATTGGCATTACAAAGATGGAGGCCGCTTGGGGCCCATAAGTCACTCCTCTGGCGGGGACGGAATGGGAGTTGTCGTTGCAGTTGGTGCAGCTGGAAGCCATTGATGTTTTCTTCTGCACAGGAGCAAGACGCCAAATCATAGTACCTTGAATCCAGGGGCAACCATATTAAACCGCGATTTGTTCGCGAACACGACACACGAAGTTTGGAGTGGAAAGAGGAAATGGTCCCACCGGGTGTGCCAGAATCTGTTTACCACCGAAAACGGGGAAGAAAAACGTCTTTCCTGAATTTAGGGGCAGATGCTATTTGACTTTATCCGTCCACCTCTCCGAAGACACCAAGTTGATTTATGGTACCGTACATCGGAGGTTTGGACGGATGCGGCCATTGTAGCAGACTTCGTCAGATTCCCCCTCGTTTGCGTGATGTTTTTATTGTAGGGACGCTCTTCTCTGCAGGTGCAAGCCCATGCAGTTAATTATGTTACCGCGTAGCGATAACCACTTTCTCCTGCTCCAGAAGATTACTTCGTGTCGTGTTGGTTTGTTTTATTTTTGGTTGCCCGTGGATTTTTTACGGAGACTAGTTTATGTTGTCGCCCGTAGGGCGTGGATTAGTCCAAATCTGTATATTCTTAGATTTGGGTTTGGGTTGATTTAAGGATCGTTAATCTTGTTTGAGATTAAGATCAACTTAAATGTTTGTTGAGGATACGTTAGTCTAATTTTAAACTAAGATCTACTCAACAGGGTTTTGGGATCATTCAGACCCAAAAAGAGCATTTGGGCTCCATTGTTTTAATTTAAGGACGTTACGGTCCGTTGTTAGTTTAAGGACGTTTCGGTTCATGGCTAGTTTAAGGACGTTGCGGTCTGTAGCTAGTTTAAGAATGTTGTGGTATGTTAGGATGAGCTCATCGGTTTGGGAGTGCCCCCAAGAGTTGTTGGTTATCGGGACCGTCCACCTCTCTAAAGACATTGAAGAATTATAACGACATGTATCGGAGGTGGGGAGAGATGTACTCTTGAACCAAATTCCAGATAGAGGGGAGAGATCATGGTGGACCATATAAGAATCATTCGTCATTTTTGGGAGGCTAAGATTGATTTAGGAGATATGTGATGGATATCGTTCTGGTCATCATCCAATGAGGAAGCATTAGTTTTGGAAATCATGAGCATAGAGACTCTGTCTATTTAGAGATCCAAAATATTTTAATCTCAGGAAGACTTAGCCAATTTGGGGCTGAAGTTGGATTCTTATAATGTTAAACACTAATATATACTCGGTGCTCACGTGCTCTCACGTGAGTCTCTAAAGTAGTGTTAAACACTGAAATTTAGGACGCTCATGTGTGGTACGTGAGGCACCTGAAAGTTGGTGTTGTGCCCTTGGATTCAAATCCCCATCTATATATACAAGTGTTAAACACTTAAGTCTTATGGCCATCACGTGTGGACACGTGAGGTGCCCCAGAGTTGGGCACTGCTTCTTTGGGTTTTCCCCCTCTCCCTTTATAAGTGCTAAGCACTTAGCTCATATAATGCTCACGTGCGAACACGTGAGGTGCTCAAAATATGAGCGCCGTCCTTGGAATTTTCCCCTTTTCTATGTAAGTTTTAGGAAACTGTTTGGGGGTCACATGGGAACACGTGAGGCTCCCTAAAATGAGAACTGTCTTTGGATTTATTCCCTTTTTCATGTACTTGCTAGGCAACTGTTTAGAGGTCACGTGGGAACACGTGAGGCACCCCAAAATGAGAACTGTCTTTGGGTTTATTCCCTTTCTCATGTAATTGCTAGGCAACTGTTTGGGGGTCACGTAGGAACACGTGAGGCACCCCAAAATGAGAACTGACTTTGGATTTATTCCCTTTCTCATGTAATTTCTGAGCGCTCGTTTTAAGGGGTCACGTGGGAACTCATGATTTGATCTCAGTCTTTCCTTTTTATTCCTCAGAGGTACTCACATGGGAACACGTGACCGGTCTTTTCTTTTGTATGCATAGAGATTTTGATCTGAGTTTTAAGAATTTCAGGTCCCTTGTTTTATAAGAATTAAATTCTTTTACAAGGTTAAACCCTAGTTTTATCAGAGAAATTAAATTACTTTATCCTTTTGGAAGAATTAAATTCTTTGGACCTAGTTCTTTCCCCTAAGTTTTGAATCGGCATAACATATTCTCACCGATGAAAATTAAATTCTCAACTTGTGGGGAGATTTGCTTCTGCAGACCTCAACCAGAGGAAGAACTAAGTTCTTCGAGAAGAGTTAAACTCTTAATTTGAGAATTAAATTCTCTGTACTTTCTTCTTACCTAGGATTTTTTTTAAGAAAGGATTTTCTTCCTCTAGAGAATTGAATTCTCTTTTTCTTTTTTCTTAAAGCTTATGGGGTGGTCTCCTCTGTACAAGACTTGAATACTTTATATAGTAGAAGCAAGTTTGTTAATTTAGTTAAAGAAATCTCTCATTGAGAGATCTAAATTGATTTGGGGATTTTATCCACCGTTGGTTTTTGATCCATGAACTTCTGTTTTATAGAAAATATTTTTCTTGTTTTTAACAAGATTAGGGATATATTTTCCAATACATAATTTTTTCTGTAGATAGGTGATTTTTAATCACCATTGGATTTTTAATCCAACGGTACTCTGTTTTACAGAGAGTAATCTTTCTTATTTTGAAAGATTTAAGGAAATATTTTCCAAATAGGGTTTTGATCCCTTTATTTAGAATTTAATTCTTTCTGCTCAGAAGGTGTTTAGGACCACTCACGTGTAGCACATGACACCTACTGAGTTAAACTTGTTTGCTTATTCGCAACAGCCTAATAGGGCATCACGTGCTAACACGTGATCTTCTCTGGCCTGCTATTTGTTTTAATATGGCGCCTATATACTCTGTATATAGATGCTCACATGCTTGCACGTGAGGTTCTATTTCAGCCTGTCAATTATTTAAGCGTAGCGCCTATAATCTTTGTATCTAGTCGCACATGTATGAGCACATGATGCTCTACTAGTGGGAAATTTTTCCATCGCTTTTTCTCTCTTTCGTTTCTTTTCCAATGCTTGGAAATAGTTCCATCATGCACAACATTTTCTGTGCCTAAACTTAAATGTCTCCCTTCATAATCTGAAGCAATGCTTCTCTTCTCTTTCACTTTCAGAGAATTGTTTTAACAGAGAAGAGCTATGGCATGTAATCGTCCACATGCTCGCCGGCAGCGATGGGAGGTGCCTATTAAGGAAATTGTTCCTCATTGCTGCCCGCTTGGTGAACACTGTTCTTACGGATGGCCAATGCGATTCGGTGCTGCACGAGCTTTTGACTTGTAGAGGACTCTTCTCCCCATCGGCTCTATTTGGTTCCGGATGGTCTTCTTGTCCGTGCTCGATGATATTCCTCCTCATCCAGCGGAGATGACTCCGGCGATACTCGACTCAGTGGAGGACAAGATCGAGTACTTTTATGAGGCACTTTTGATTACCATGGCTCTGAGGGATCGCTCTGTTCAGCTGCTAAGCCAGATACGGGCTCAGCGGGCCAACATGTCTGGCTTCGCTGATGGGCACGGTGCTGACCGATGGGGAGCGACTCTTCGTGAAGATCACCGCTTTGCCATGGTGGAGAAGGCAGAGAGGGATTTAGAGAATTTTATCAATAGTTTCGTGAATCCCTGTACTTTCGATTCTATGTATGGTGATCTATTTCCTGCAGAATAAAATGTTCATTTAAATGCTTTCTTTTTGTCATTGACCACCAAGTGCTCCCTTCTAACTCCTATTCTTCCTCTGATGTGTGTATGTGCGTATATGAATGAGCCCGATTTCACACTTATCTGTAAACGAAACTTAAACCGGTGTAAACAGGAACACTGCTGCTAATAGGTTTGGTGGAGGTTTGTGCTTATACTAAATAAAAGCATAAATTTTTTTTATGATTGTAACGTTTTAGAAATCGTTATGCGTATTTTTCCGTTTTAGGGTAAAATAGTCGTTGTTTCCCGTAATAACCCAGAGGTGATAAAATTTCAGTACACACTTCACTGCACCTAATTTAACTAGAATAGTGCTAGTTTGCGGGCTTTGGGGGTCAATTGAAAATTTTGGTTCACTTAGATTTTTTTCCTATTAAAATATTATTTTAAGTTGTTAATTATGAACATAATTAGTGGTAATTAAATTTTTGGTTTGGGTTAATTACTTCTAAATTGAATATTGTAAGTCGACGTTAGACACCCCATGAATTGCGGGGAGGCGGAATAGGTAAAACAATCATTTTGTTTAAAAGAAACATCGACTAACTTACGGATCTTTGCCAAACCTTAACTAACAATATCATAGGAGGGATTAGCTACTATGAAAGAAGATTATACCTAATGAACCAAGTCCTTCTTCTTCTCGATGACCACCTTCTCGTCGGCCTTCTCTTTGTAATAGAAGATCCACCCGAGAGCTACTACTCCAAGCTTGACCTCTAACTTGAATTAACTAGGTTACTCAAAGTGCTAATCAAAGCAACCTAGGGAATATAGAGTAGGATTAGGGATTAATAAGTCTTGCTAACTCTTGATCTCAACACATGAGAGGTTAGGGTTAGGGTTTGAAGAGAGAGAGCTTGAAGAGAGAGAAGGTGAGAGTGAGAATGATATGAATTCTTTCTCATTTACAATATATGATGAAGCATAAAGAATATCAAATAAATCAATTAAATGAAATTAACAACCATGCTTCATTTAATATATGCAATGAATCATCAAGTGAGTCATTAAGCAATAAATGCTTCATTAGCTCACTTGAATGATTCATCTAATGAGTCACTAATCTATTAATGTAAATGCCACCTTAGCATTCCAAGTCATCATCCTTCTAGAAGCTTCTCGACAATTTACGAGAATGCCCCTCCTATCCGTGAAAACACGGAAAAACTTTAAACTGTATAAATCTAATAATCCGATACTAGAATCTGGCTTAAACCAAAGTCTGCTAGTAAAAACTGTCCGAACATCGTACGTGCATAAATGCACGTACATGTCCGAACCCTGTAGTAAAACTATACGACCTCTATATCGTTTCGCCCGGAGCAGGGAAACTCTCTGTGTGGGACTCTAAAGACTAGACTACTACGCTGGCAGTGGGTTTAACCACAGAGTGCAAGCGGCATTGGCTGTACGTAATGGTCCCTAGGGAGATGTCGATAAGAAGGCTGATGAGGAAACCCATCCGAACTCCTACTGAGCCTGATGTGACAATCTCCGTATAGTCCGGTTTGTTCGTCTAGGACTATCGCATATCGGGCCTAGGGAGGCGGCAAGTGTCAGTCCCATAAAAGCTGTATAAGTCGTGTCAGAGAAAAGCCTATTACACCTTGAGAAACTACTGGAAAACCTACCAGTAAATCTCGCTTGCCCTGGCCAGAGACTTTACGTAATGGCTCTCCAGACACAGCGCGATATTAACTCCCAATACCGGGAGAGACGAATCCTGTCTAACTGCCACTACCTCCAAGTGCTTCGGGACTGCACCCAACTGCTACATGTTTGCACGACTCCTTTGAGCTGTGGTAGGGTAGCAATCTAAGAACAGTGGGAACACACTCGAGGCGAAGCTGCAGTGTCAAGTCTGCGGACTATGCTGTACTCATGTCACCTGGGAACTGTTAACTGACGATGGGTATAATACCAACCAACAGTTCCCTACGAGTCCTGTCTGGTGTACCCGTAACCCAACGAGAACCTGTATACTATCTCCAGTACGACGTACTGATGGCTGTGGGATAGACCATCTCCCCAACTGGGATGAGAAGTGTACACACTAGTCTACTCCGGATTATCGATGCCCTGTCTCGATAATCCTACGATTAAGGACCTGAAAAAGGATGTGCTAGTAGACTACCCAGTCCCCACTAGTGTGACTGCCATCACAACGCTGGTAGTCAAGCAAGATCCTAAGGGCTCTATCAATACATATACACATATTAAGATAGATATAAACCAAGTAGCATACTACCATGTTTAGCATGACTGTTAATATAACTGTGAATATCCCAAGCTTCCATTAAGTAATATACAAACCGGTATGATACAATAATGGCCCCTAGGGCATATACACTAACAATCTCCCACTTGCACTAGGGCCATGTACTGACATATCGAAGACCGATCATCTCGAGTTGCCTCTCGAACTGAATCTGAGGTAAGGCCTTTGTGAATAGATCAGCAGTGTTCTCCTCTGTAGCAACTCTCCGGACCTCGATCTGGCGGCGATCTATGATCTCCCTGATCAGGTGATACCGCCTTAAGATGTGTCTGGACTTATGATGGGACCTGGGTTCCTTTGCTAAAGCTATAGCTCCGTTGTTGTCGCAATACAGCGGTATTGGATCAACAATGGTAGGAACCACATGAAGTTCTTTTAGGAACTTCTTCATCCAGACCGCTTCTTTTGCGGCATCGCAAGCAGCAATATACTCCGCTTTCATCGTCGAGTCAGCAACGATGTCCTGTTTGGAACTCTTCTAGCACACCGCCCCTCCATTGAGGGTAAAGGCATAACCTGACATGGACATGGAGTCATCCTTATCACTCTGGAAGCTGGAATCAGCAAAGGCATCGATCTGGAGGTCTTTTCCACTATAAACCAAGAACATCCCCTTAGTTCTTCTTAGGTACTTGAGAATGTTCTTTACTGCTATCCAGTGCTTCTCCCCTGGGTTTGACTGATACCGGCTTACCACGCTCAATGCGTAAGCTACATATGGTCTGGTGCACAACATCGCATACATTATAGAGCCTACCGCAGAAGTGTAGGGTATAACTGACATGCGTTCCTTTTCCAAATCAGTCTTGGAAGACATCTCTTTGGATAGGGTGATTCCGTGACAAGCCGGTAAATTACCACGCTTAGAATCTTCCATACTGAATCTTTTCAGTACAGTGTTGATATACCTGGACTGCGAAAGTCCCAACATCCTCTTGGATCTATCACGATAGATCCGGATCCCCAGAATGTAAGAGGCATCACCCAGGTCTTTCATGGAGAACCTGTGTGACAAGAATCCTTTGACAGATTGTAGCATAGGAATGTCATTTCCTATCAATAGAATGGCATCCATGTACATGACGAGGAATACGACAGTTCGTGCTACAATTTTACTATATATACATGGTTCATCAGGATTTTTGATAAAGTCATATTCTTTGACCATTTCATCAAAACAGATGTTCCAGCTCCGCAATGCCTGCTTTAGTCCATAAATGGACTTAAGCAACTTGCATACTCTCTCGCTGCTCCCACTCTGATTGAAGCCTTCTGGCTGATCCATATAGACGCACTCTTCTAAATTACCATTTAGAAAAGCCGTTTTTACGTCCATCTGCCAGATCTCATAATCGTGGAAGGCGGCAATAGCAAGAAAGACCCGAATGGATTTGAGCATAGCCACTGGAGAAAAAATTTCGTCATAGTCCAAACCAGGTCTTTGACGAAAACCCTTTGCAACAAGTCTAGCCTTATAGGTTTCCACCTGTCTATCTACACCAATCTTTTTCTTGAAGATCCATTTGCATCCTATGGGTTTTACCCCCATCTGGAGCAAAGTCCAAAGTCCATATTTTGTTGGTGTACATGGACTCCATTTCGGTCCGCATTGCATCTAGCCATCGTACCGAGTCGCCGCTCTGGATGGCCTTCTGGAAGTTAGTAGGTTCATCATCATCAATGATGCAATCCTCTCTATCTCCATCTATGAGAAAACCGTAGTATCTTTCAGGCGGATGAGACGGCCTATTACTCCTGAGGAGGGGTGCGGGAATGTCCTGTTCTTCTTGAACTACCGGTTCTACCAAACTTTCTGTAGTAGTTTGTGGTTCTGGAATTTCTTCCAGTTCTATTTCGCTCCCACTTGTTTCCTTTTCTAAAACCTGTTGTTCTAGAAAATAGGCATGACGAGAAAAAAAACCTTTTGTTCCTCTGCGTAATAAAAGTAATACTCCTTGGAGTTCTTTGGATATCCCACAAACTTACACTGCACTGATCATGCCTCGAGTTTGCCCGCATGCTGCTTTTTAACAAAAGCTGGACATCCCCATATCTTTATATGCTGAAGATAGGGTTTCTTCCCACTCCACATCTGATATGGCGTGGTATGCACAGTCTTGGTAGGAGCCCTGTTCAAAAGATATGCCCTGATTCTAGCGCATAACCCTAGAAAGATCGTGGTAACTCAGCATTACTCATCATGGAATGTACCATATCCAATAGGGTTCGATTCCGTCTCTCCGATACACCGTTATGCTGTGGAGTGTATGGAAGAGTAAGTTGAGAGAGAATTCCTTTCTCTTTTAGGTAACCTAGGAACTCGGCACTTAAGTATTCACCACCTCGATCAGATCTCAGTGTCTTGATACTTTTGCCGGTTTGGTTTTCTATTTCATTCTTATACTCTTGGAATTTCTCAAAAGCCTCGGATTTATGTTTCATCAAGAAAATGAATCCGTACCTAGAGTAATCATCCGTAAAAGTAATGAAATAGGAAAAACCACCTCCTGCATGTGTAGACATTGGACCACATATATCGCTGTGTATGAGTCCAAAGAGCTCACTCGCTCTTACTCCATGTCCAGTGAATGGAGTCTTTGTCATCTTTCCTTTGAGACATGATTGAAAAGTGGCATAAGATTGATATTCGAACGAATCAAAATATCCTTCTCTATGTATCTTAGTTAACCTTGTCTCATTGATGTGACCTAGTCTTCAATGACATAAAAAAAGCCTTATTTAAATCTGGAGACTTTCTTTTTAGTGTGTTCTGGACATTGAAAATATGTAATTGGTTTAAGACATATATACCGTTATCCAGTGTACCGGACCCAATCAAACCATGATTAAGGTGGATGTTAACAACATCGCTTACAAACGTGAAATCATAACATTCTTTTGATAACAACGAAACCGATATGATATTACACGTTAAACTGGGTACACAAAAACAGTTATGCAAAACCAAAATATGTCCACTCGTCAATCCAAGGTGATAATCCCATACGGATACAGCACCCACGCTAGCTCCGTTAGCATCCTGGAGGGTCATATCACCAACCTTCAGCTCTCTACAGTCTCTCAGTGCCTGCAATGAATTGCATATATGAGATCCTAATCCGGTATCCAATATCCAGGAAGTAGAGTTGATTGACAGACATTTTTCAAATACAAACATACCTGAAGTCGAAGCCACAGCTTGCTTCGGTTCCTGGTTCTTGGCATTCCAAGCTTTGCAATCCTTTTTCCAGTGCCCTTTCCCATGACAGTGGAAGCACTCGTCCTTTGCCACTACTGGCACCGCAATCTTTTTCTTTCCCTTCACTCCCACCTTACTAACACCTCCTCTAGGTTTGGTGGCGGCCTTATTCTTCCTTCCTTTGGCCCTAGCCTTGGACCCGGAAGAAGAAGCACCGCGAACAAACATAGCGGGTGTTTCCCTTGCCTTCTAAAGGTGCCCTCTGCACTCCTCAACATGTTAAGGAGTTCTGAAAGTTCAACTTCTTTTCTTTGAATGTTGAAATTCAGAATAAATTGGGCGTAGGTGGAAGGAAGGGACTGGAGAATCAAGTCTGTATAGAGCTCGTTCTCCAAAGTCGTCTCGAGGTCTGCGAGCTCCTCTATATAGCTAATCATCTTTAGGACATGTTCTCCTACAGATGATCCGACGGCCAACCTCGCCTGAAACAAGTTCTTTGAGGTCTCGTATCTTGCATTACGAGATTGCTCTCCATAAAGTTCCTTTGTATGGAGAAATATGGCATCAAGATCCATCTCCTCCTGCCTCCTCTGATGTTCATTATTCATCGAGGCAAGCACGATGCACTTGGCCCTCACGCAATCTAACTCCCAGGTCTTGCGGATTTCCTTATCCGCATTACTGGATTTAGGACCAGGGACAGCAGGTGCCTTAGCAGTAAGGACATACCCCAATTTGTCATAGGTCAAAACCATCTTGACATTCCGCAGCCAATCTTTATAGTTTGGCCATGTCAATATTTTTTTTTCTAGTAGTAACTTTAGTCCTGTCATGTTCTGGGTCGCTGCAATTAGGAGAGAGAGAGAAAACACTTTATCATGATGCTCTTGCAAGTTTAGAGTGGTTTTTAGTTTATCTAAACTGGATGGCTCCCACTGTTTCTCGAATCCCTCCTCAAACCAAAAAGGAAGAACTAGCCATGACTATTCTCACCGTACAATACTTGCTTAACCGTTCAGCCATGCCGGTGTCGGTACTTCGAGGGAGGTTTTCCAACGCTTTCGCGAAGTTCCTTAATTAAATAACATCTTTTCTCTGGGGGCGTAACCCCGCCGACACCTTTCTCAGCACCTACTTGGTTTATAGCATTGATCGTTAAGTGACGAATCTCCTGATGAGTAGCATATACTCACAGTAAGATCGGGATCCAAATATCATCGTATGATAATGCTGAAGGAATCCTACCAACATTCATCAAACTCCAAATGGTATGCATCTCTTTGCAAATTTCAGTTTCTTTAGAAATTCCCGATATAAATTTTTGCCCCATGCTCTTATGACCTTGGCTTTGGTCAAAATGTCATAAGTCACATGTCAAGTTCTACCCATCATTATCTTGTTAATTTGAACCCATCCGTACATACCCCTGATTTTGGTCAAATGATAATACGACTGCCCTAAACTAACTCATCTATCTATGCAACAAATGAATACCCAGCAGCTACCAAACACTATGCCTTGACTTTGGCCAAAATACATAGCTTGAATACTACTGAATACCCAAATGAAATGACGGAGGGCTACGAATGGTTTTGGCGAAACTGTGAACGTAGTGAACTTGATATGACCGAAGGAACCTGATAGCTTTTAAAAGGAGTGGTTAAAGCTCCGCAATTAAAAAATATCCTCTCTTTTAAAATAACCGAGTGGTTTCTTTTAAACTGTTCCAACGATTCAACTTTGGTTTATTTTCTTTGCATTAATATAATGCGTCCCATCAATTAACCTATCATTGCAGAAAACAACGAAAATACAATGTCCGCTTATGCCATCCGCATTCGCCACTAGGTCCCGTCATCACCCGTTAGGTTGCTTAATTAACGACAGAGCGGGGGCTGGGCTAGCGCGGGTGTAAAACATAAGTGACGTCTACATAGCTATCATATATAGATATTGTACATTCGTCTGACACAATAATAGGCATTCCAGATCACAGATGAACATATTGGATATTCTACGAATCCGCATTCTTTTGAGCCTTTAAAGAAAGACGGATTACACAGTTGTGATGAATAGCCATTACCCCACCCTAGACACCTACGGGTACGGCAAACTACCCGCCAAGTACCCGAAGTGAAGTGGTCTCCCTCAACAACGTGAGTAGGACACTAAACATTTCAAAGTACCCGGTAGTTTGTGCACCCCACCTTGGGTCTATCCTAGGAGCAAAAATCAGTAAATGAAATAATACAACGATAGCTACAACCGCAACCTGGATATGCCCCGCAAAAGAATATTACATCATATTACAATTTACATCGAATGAATGAATATAAAAACCCATCTCAAACCCCGGCTAATCATCACAACGATCCAATCAAGTTCATAAACACAAACAGTAAAATCATTACAGAAATGTGCAACCCCCTGCCAACCGACATACTAGCAGTTAGGAGAGGTTTACGAACACATTATACAAATCAGAGATATAATCTAATTAGCCAAACATCATAGAATTTCGATCGAACAAACACAATTGATTCTACTCCAAAAAACATCTCTGTGCATGTGAGACTTGAGCAAAAACAAAACATTTCAGAAAGAACAAAATTAACACAGAAGACTTACTGGGGAATTTTGGGGTGAATCGGCTTCAACTCGGCCGCGGATCCGCGGCGGATCGCTGGAATCGGCCGCGGTACCGCGGCTGTTTGACCGATTCAGGAACCCAAATTTCTCCAGTATTCTTATAATCCCCTGCTTGTAATTTTAAGGGTCCCTGAAAAAATTTTAGACCCCGTTTTAAAATCGAAAGAAACTTGGTCAATTTGATGTTTTTTCCGGTTCGTTTCGCGATCGAATTTCTAACGACTTTGCTAACAAGTTAGTTATGGTTTAGCGAGGCTCTGATACCACTGTAAGTCGACGTTAGACACCCCACGAATTGCGGGGAGGCAGAATAGGTAAAACAATCATTTTGTTTAAAAGAAACATCGACTAACTTACGGATCTTTGCCAAAGCTTAACTAACAACATCATAGGAGGGATTAGCTACTATGAAAGAAGATTATACCTAATGAACCAAGTCCTTCTTCTTCTCGATGACCACCTCCTCGTCGGCCTCCTCTTTGTAATAGAAGATCCACCCGAGAGCTACTACTCTAAGCTTGACCTCTAATTTGAGATAAATAGGTTACTCAAAGTGCTAATCAAAGCAACTTAGGGAATATAGAGTAGGATTAGGGATTAATAAGTCTTGCTAACCCTTGATCTCAACACATGAGAGGTTAGGGTTAGGGTTTGAAGAGAGAGAGAGCTTGAGGAGAGAGAAGGTGAGAGTGAGAATGATATGAATTCTTTCTCATTTATAATATATGATGAAGCATAAAGAATATCAAATAAATCAATTAAATGATATTAACAACCATGCTTCATTTAATATATGCAATGAATCATCAAGTGCGTCATTAAGCAATAAATGCTTCATTAACTCACTTGAATGATTCATCTAATGAGTCACTAATCCATTAATGCAAATGCCACCTTAGCCCTCCAAGTCATCATCCTTCTAGAAGCTTCTCGAAAATTTACGAGAACGTCCCTCCTATCCGTGAAAACACGGAAAAACTTTAGACCCTATAAATCCAATAATCCGATACTAGAATTTGGCTTAAACCAAAGCCTGCTAGTAAAAACTGTCCGAACATCGTATGTGCATAAATGCACGTACATGTCCGAACCCTGTCGTAAAACCATACGACCTCTATATCGTTTCGCCTGGAGCAGGGAAACTCTCTGTGTGGGACTCTAAAGACTTGACTACTACGCTGGCAGTGGGTTTAACCACAGACCGCAATCGACATTAGCTGTACATAATGGTCCCCAGGTAGATGTCGATAAGAAGGCCGATGAGGAAACCCATCCGAACCCCTACTAAGCCTGATGTGACAATCTCCGTACAGTCCGGTCTGTTCGTCTAGGACTATCGCATATCGGGCCTAGGGGGCGGCAAGCGTCAGTCCCCTAAAAGCGGTATAAGTCGTGTCGGAGCGAAGCCCATTACACCTTGAGAAACTAATGGAAAACCTACCAGTAAATCTCGCTTGCCCTGGCCAAGGACTTTGCGTAATGGCTCTCCAGACACAGCGCGATATCAACTCCCAATACCGGGAGAGACGAATCATGTCTAATTGCCACTGCCTCCAAGTGCTTCGGGACTGCACCCAACTGCTACCTGTTTGCATGACTCCTTTGAGCCGTGGTAGGGTAGCAATCTAAGAACAGTGGGAACACACTCGAGACGAAGTAGCAGTGTCAAGTCTGTGGACTATGCTGTACTCATGTCAGCTGGGAACTGTTAACAGACGATGGGTATAATACCAACCAACAATTCCCTGCGAGTCATGTCCGGTGTACCCATAACCCAACGAGCACATGCATACTATCTCCAGTACGACGTACTGATGGCTGTGGGACAGACCATCTCCCCAACTGGGATGAGAAGCGCACACACTTGTTTACTCCGGAGTATCGATGCCCTGTCTCGATAATCCTACAACTAGAGACCTGAAAAAGGATGTGCTTGTAGACTACCCAGCCCCCACTAGTGTGACTACCATCACAGCGCTGGTAGTCAAGCAAGATCCTAAGGGCTCTATCAATACATATACATATTAAGATAGATATAAACCAAGTACCATACTACCATGTTTAGCAAGACTGTTAATATAACTGTGAATATCCTAAGCTTCTATTAAGTAATATACAAACCGGTATGATACAATAATGGCCCCTAGGGCATATACACTAACAAATATATGCTAATCTAATCACTAGATTAGGCTTAATCCATCCATGCAAAATATCTAGATATTTGCGAATTAAAAAGGAATTTTTAAAAGAAAAGAAGGAGTTGGCTTTGGATATTTATTGAATTTATGAGAATTTAATGGTGTTTTTAGCTAGAAATTTCCACTCATTTCACAAAAAACCCCTCACTTAAGGTCTTGGCCGAGCCCCCCTTATGCTGCCCACTCTTTTTCCTTGCTCATTTTCATCTTCCTCAAGCTCAAGTAAATCACTAAAAATCCACAAATAATCCACAAACTCATAAACAAATTGCTACCCATCATTCTTCATCAATAAACTAGCATAGATCTTCAAGAAAGACATCATTTTGGAGGCTAAAATAATGAGTTTAGTTGCTAATTTGTGTTCTTGAGGAGGTATAAATTCTAACCCTAATCTTTATTTGTTGTGTTAAAATCATTAAGCTAGCTATTTAAATGTTTAATATAGCTTTAATTGCATGTTTAGATGATTCATGATAATTTTTGTGAAGATCAAGTTAGGATTTAAGTTGATGATATGGTTATTGATAAGTATAGATTTGGAACACTTAACCTAGTGGATGAAAGTTGTTGTTAAGTTCCAAATTTGTCTAATTAAGATTTTTAGCAAACTAAGTTTTAACAAAACATATTTGTGTGAGATTAAAATTGTGGTAATGGTTTGGATGACTTAGTTTACCTACTTTACGATGTTAGTGATCGCTAGAATTGTGTTAACTTTTAGACTTGAGCTAAAATGTGATAAAGTTGCTTACTAGGTTTCGGTAAAAGTTGGACGTAGGTTCTAGTGGGCGTTGCGATATTATGTATATTATCTTCCTCGCGATATATTGTATTGTGAATGCGCGATCAGTACGATCGGGATCTAGGCTAGGTGGTTGCGTAGTTTAGTGATCCTAGCTAGGGTTTTGCCGACATCGTGCGCGTTTTGTGCACTAGGTGCACAATGTATTTTTCTGGGCGTTATCCTTACGTTTCGTTATCTTTGTGTCGGCATAGGATATTTAGCCTTATGTGACGTGTTTGTGGAATTTTAGGATCGCAAGCGGGGACTTCGGATGCTGCGAAGAAAGGGAAGCAGGTGGTCGGATTTTCGTAGCTCGAGATCATCTGTGAGTATATTTAACATCTATGGGGAAATCGCCCGTATGGCGTTAAGCGTCAGAGCTAGATATGATATGATATTAGCCGCATGTTTATATGCACATATAGAGATGGTGCATGAATTTCATTGTATATAGTTACTTGTTGTGCCTGAACCTGTATCCATTGTACACTGCACTATTATTGATAGTCCGTGTTGCACGAGCGCCAATATTATGCTACACCCACATTGTCGGTAATTGCCATGATACGCACAATACATGTATTCATATGATATATCTTGCATTTGGTTAGCGACATAGAGGCATTTATTCTTGTGCGATGGCACATATGAAATATAGCATGCCTGTACACCTACATGCTTACATATATGCCTTACTATACCTCCGTGCTCACACATATACCTTTCTATAGTTATATGTTCAGCTTTATATGATATATATCGGTGGTACGGGACGCTGTTATATATATATGGGATTCGGATACTTGGGAACCGGGATACTTGGGAACCGCATGATATATTTAATGACTTGATGCATTTAAATAGCGTCTTTTCCCGTAATATGCTCGTATTGTTGTTCTAGGTGCATATGTTATATTACATGGATTTCCGCATTTGAGATATGTTTTCATGCTATTTGGGGGATTTCAAGTGTCGATGTTGGGCACTTATATTCCGAGGGATATATGGATATTGGAAACCGATACGTGGAACACAAGTGTCGAGGTTGGGCACTTGGGTTTCGAGGAACGTATGGATATCAGAGAACCGATACATGGATCACAAGTGTCGATATTAGGCACTTAGGATTCGAGGAACGTATGGATACGAGTATTTTATGTGTCGAGGCTGGGCACTAGTTTTCATGATATTTTTGGGTGTCGATGTTTGATACTCAGGTTCCATGAGATTTACAGGGCCGCTCTGAGGGCCGATATGATGGTCGATCTGAGTATTTTGGGATTTGGCGTGTTGTTGATTTACACCAGGTTTTTCCATGCTGATGATTTATGCATGAGATTATTAATTTTCCTGCACTCAGTATTTAGTTGATATGCATTTGATTCATGTATATATAGTACCTTGGTGGTGTACCCTGATCATGATAGTTGCATATTCATATTGTCATACTTTGCTACCAGCTTACATATGATTGGTTATTGCTATTAGTGCATACTTGCGATTACAGTATGATGTTATTTACTATTCACGAGTTGTCAACTCACCCCCGTTGTGCCATAGTGTTTTGCAGGACTTACCCTCAGAGTAGTCGCGGCAGGGCGCCTTATTATCTCTACTCTTGCGGATATCGCTATGGTTGGCTGTGAGGCCTTTGCTTTTAGGTGGGTTCGCGGTTATCCGTTTATGTACATTGTATATGTTTTTGTTGGATCTAGTATTCTCCATCTACCACTTCATGTATTTGACTTAGAGACGAGTTGTGAGGATTCGATGTTGTATGTATTTTGGTGACTTTTGGGTGCCGTGCTCGTAGGAGCCGGTTTTGTTATAAAGTTTTACCTCCTTATGCTGTTTTCATTTATATTTCTTCTCTTCGGCGTCGTATATATGCTTGTGGTTGTTGTCTCCGCCGTTGGGCGTGATTTGCTCCCGTTTGGGATGCTTTATTTATAATCTATGTTGTATCCGTTTTCAGGGCTAGTTTTTACAAAGGGGGTGCTGCAGAAATTTTCAAGAAAGTAAACTAAAGTTAAAGATTTTACTTGAGGTTTTTCTGAATGTTTTAACTATGTTTTTCTTCGCTTATCCAGTTTTGGGTGGTTTAGATTTCTGGGTTTCGGCTTAAGTTGCGTATGCCTGTTGACGTTACGTAGTTTAAGTGCCGGTTACGTGCTTAAATTTTGGGTCGTGACAATGATGAAAGTTAGAAAGTGAAAAATACAAATGAAAGGATGGAAAAATTTAAGAAAAGGAAGAAAATTAAATGTTTTATTACGAAACTAGCAATAGGTAGTCATGAGCTGTTGTCCCAAGGGTTAGTAAGATGAAGAAAATCACTAATCTAAGGTTAGAATTGAGTCTGAAAAATAGTCTCTATTCTTGAGTCCAAACATCTGAACGTCGATACCCTACTATATGCACTCGCACACATCTTGTAACTTGGGTCAGTAGAGGATATCTTGAAATGCTCTTTTCTTAAAGCCTTAGTATGAAGATCAATGGAAAAAAAAGTGAAACATAAAAAAAATAAAATGGTGAAGAAAAATGAACACCGGTTTTTTAATTAGTTAAGGGAGCATAAAAAATATAGCGAGGATGCTTTATTACCTAGTGCCTTAGACCAACTGGTTTGGGAGTCACTGCTAAGTCTTAGGTGTTGCAGGATAAGGAAATTGCTAATTACGCCTAAATGAGTGAGCACATTTGGTAATCATTCGATTAGCACCTCAAGAAGTATTAACGATCGCATGAAAAATGTGTGAGCAATTCCATCTAAAATATTCATCAACTAAAAAGTACTAAGGAAGATGGACAAGGGTATGATAGCTTAAATTGAACTCTCTAAGTATAGGGATATCTTTTACACACACGTAGGGGTATATGATCGCTGTTTGGAAGTAAGGCAGGGAGGAAGACTAAAGGTGATGTTTTATTAAGGGATGATGTGATTGCTGACATCTGTTCACGACCCTTAAGATAGGGCTCATGTCAACTGAAAAGCTAGTGTAGTTTGAAACTCTTATTTTCAAGTTTTTTTTATATGTTCTTTATCTTTGTATGTAACTTTCATCATCTTTCTTTTATTATGGGATTTTGTGGGTGTAATCCGCTGAAAACCCTCAGGAGACAACACTCTTCCTACTAAGGACACCTAGAGATTTAAAGGCTTGTTATTCGCGCTCAGTGCAATCTTGTTGCTTATGAAAGTGTGGTAGGTTTTTCTTTTTCTTCTTCTTCTCTTTAAAAACTAGTTTACTCGGGACGACCAAAGTTAAGTTTGGGGTATTCGATTAGTTGAAAATATTGCACATTTGAATGATTATTTCCCCCACTATTGTTAAGTGCTTAAAGGTGTTTACTGTAAATATAGAACATATGGGGGTTTATTTGTAAAATATTTATTATCATATATTTCTACATTATATTTAAAGGGAAAATGCATGCATATAATATTTATATAAAATATTAGTAATTAAAATATGCATATCATATCAAATAATTCTAATCAATATTCTTAAAATATAATATCATATAAAATGGTTAGAATAATATCTCAAAAATACCAAATATTAATAACACTACGATTTGAGATATTCTGCAGATATTAGCTCAGATCTGGAATCAAGGAGATCCAAGATGTCGGAATCAAATTTGCCGAAATATTAGCAAATCATAAGATCTAGTAACGGCAGAGACTCAGAATAAGATTTGAAGAGTATAGACATCTAAGTGATCTCCACATGTTAACACCAGAGACCACAAGAAATCCTAAGCCTTGATTCCACTAAACCGCCGCGGTTTAGCGGCCAAACAACTATATTCGCGATGGATCCGCGGCCTTTTTATGGCCATAGAATTTGAGATTTGGTGTGTGAGATCGTATCAGCATATCCTAACATCTGGCAGCTAAGGTTCCTAGTCTCTATGACTATTTAAAGGACAGAGAGCTTCATATGAAAAATAATCAACCGAAGAGACCAAGAGGTCCAAGATGATCCATGCATCCAAGTTGATCATCAGTTGTTCATCTACTTCCAACAAGATAGAAATCGAGAGCAAAAACTAGGGTTCTTGTATTTTACTTTAAAAGGATTTGTGTATGAAATAGTTGATTAATAAAGGTAGATTTTTTATTAGTTTTTTCGCAATTAATTTCTGCACTTACTTTCTGCATCTTACATTATGATCTCATTCTTTATCCTTTCTTCTCCAACCATTCGTGAGTAATTCCTAACTTGCTAGGGTTCGTAGACTAGGGTAGATCAATGGATGATAAATATTTTAACTTCATTTATACATTTTAAAATTTATAAACTTTAGCAAAATAAATGTTATCATCCTTATCGGGCGCGCTACCAATTTATTGCTGGTCTCGACCACGATTCGAGATTAGATTAACACTTGTTTTGTTAGGGACTAGACATGAATAGAGATCATTGCAAGGACAAGGGTTAGGAGTGGCGAAACCCTAGTTTCTTCGAAAAGAACCCTAATCTACATTCATCACTATCGATATAGTTTTAAACTGTTAAAAGATAAAATGAGTCATTTTAATTAGTCATCAATTACTACTAAGTTATATGAACCCTATAAGCCTTTTTCTTTATAAAATCTACATCCGTATTAAAATAGATCTAAAACTAATCAACCCATCCTTCTTCCATCAACTAGTCTAATGTAAGAAAAAGGTTCACGTTTTCTTGCGGATGACACGTACTCATCGCGGCTTGCTACTAGTGATACCGTCCTGATTGCAGTTATTTTATTTACATGAACACTCTTTTTAAACAGATCAATCAGCTGATTTTGGGCTAGCATAGCGTACACAATTTTTTAGAATTTCGATATGAGAAGATAGCAAGCGGACATAAGCGTCGTCATCTATCGTTGACCCAGATCTCAATGAATTGCACCTATCCGTTTCTTGATGTCTTGATCTGGCGCGGAGTAGTTTATGTACTCATTTTGGAGTTTATAGTTTATTCACTCATTTCAGTGTCTCTTGTTTATTCATTCATTTCGGAGTTTATAGTTTATTCACTCATTCCGGAGTTTCTAGTTTATGTACTCATTTCGGAGTGTTTTAGTTTAACTCTCTTGTGTTTACAGACAAACTTGTCCTAACGTTGTATGAAGATAACCCTCAATTTTTAATGAAAGGGGTCCGTTAGGTGTATGGTACTAGGATTTTAGTCCGTGGTACAGTCGCGTTGGCTGATATATTTCTTGATATGCAGTATTTAATCCGCTGTTTGAGTAGCCCCGCGACTGTCGTGTCTCTGATCGTCTCTGAGGCTGGACAAGACGTCTTCAAGTAATCTTCTTAGGTTGGAGTATTTATATTACCGCCAGAAGAACAAGCGTTAGGTATTTGACATGGCGCTTTTTACTTGAGGTTAGGCTCATTTTGGAGCCCCGATAAGTCATAACCGCACCCTTCTGGGGTGGGATGATCTCCAATTGTCTTTAGGCTTTGTATGTACTGCCGTCAAGACCCGAAATTAAGAATATGATGTCACTTCGTTTTTGTTTTGACGATGTCGCGCCAATTCTTTGCTAAAGTAGGGTAGACATCTATATGACCTTTATGCTGTATGTATTGCAATTGAAGTCGGGTGCTAGGAATATACCATTGCTCCAATTTCATTTGATAATTCCAACCACACCCTGCTGAAATGAGGGGGGAATGCCGGGATAGTCTCTAGGTTGTATATGTACCGTCAAGACTTGGAGCTAGGATTATCCTATTACTCCATTTTTGCTTTGACCCTTGGGTCTTTTTTTTATGATGACGTTGCGTCTACATCCTGCCGGAATGAAAAGGTATGCCGGGATATTCTCTACATTGTATATGGACCGTTAAGATTTGGAGCTAGGATTTTTCTATTACTCCATTTTTGCTTTGACCCTTGGGTCTTTTTTTTTTGAAGATGACGTTACATCTGCATCCTGCTGGAATGAGAAGGAACGCCGGAATAATCTCTAAGTTGTATAGGTACCGTCAAGACTCAATTCTCCTTTTCACGAAGCGTGGTGGGGAAATATGGTTCATTTTCTTTCATTTGTGCCCATGCATCGTATATAAGAGTCAATATGGACCTACTTGCAGGGCAGAAAAGTTTCATTTTCATTTTTTATTTCTTTCCGCGATGATCTATCTTTTCAGCTTTTATGTCAAGAAAGTCGCGATTACCCAATCATTTCGGTTATTTATCGAGGTGCCTAATCATTTCGGCTGTTTTTGTTTTTACTCGCTAATTTTTATTGTGATTTGCCCTACCATTTTGGCTTTTTTTGAGTTGGGGATTTGAAATCCGATACCAATTTTGGTATCAGCATATCTATCACTGGAATATTGCCAGGAGTGAATCATCATTTGCCGTGAGAGGACTTGAAATTTGATACCTATTTAGGCATCAGCATCGCTACAACTGGGATATTATCAGGAGCGAATCATCATTTACTTTGAGAGGACTTGAAATTTGATACCTATTTAGGTATCAGCATCGCTACAACTAGGATATTGTCAGGAGCGAATCATCATTTACCATGAGAGGACTTGAAATTTGATACCTATTTAGCCATCAACATCGCTATAACTGGGATATTTTCAGGAGCGAATCATCATTTTCCATTAGAGGACTTGAAATTTGATACCGATTTAGGCATAAACATCGCTACAACTGGGCATATTGCCAGGAGCGAATGATAATTTGCCAGGAGCGAATGATAATTTGCCATGAGAGGACTTGAAATTTGATACCTATTTAGGTATCAACATCACTACAACTGGAATATTGCCAGGAGCGAATCATCATTTTCCTTTGTTAGTTCGGACAAAGGTGACTTAGCAAACAAGGTTAGGATCCTTTCGACTATGGATTTCTGGCTTTATGAGCCGTAAGGGTCTCATAAAGGTATTTCTTCCTACGAGTCAAGAGGATCTTGTAGGTGTATTTTCTCCTTAGGAGTCGTGAGGATTCCTATGTGTGTTTTTCTCTTATAAGTCGTAATGATCTTACAAGAGTATTTTCTCCTTATACATTGAGAGGACTTGCAAGTGTCGCTCACCATATGGGGCATTTCTCGTCATTGGTGGAACTTGGTGGGAGAATATTTATTTATGCCCGTTGATTGTATACAAGGGTCAATATTGCACCGCCTGTAGGGTAAGAAAGTTTTTTAGGATTTTGATGGCTTAATAATGGGTTTAGGTCCCTGTAACTTAACGCTTTTGAATCCAATGAGCCGTGAAGGTTTCATAGGGGGCATTCTTCTTACTAGTTGTGAGGATCTCGCAAGTGTATTTTCTCCTTAGAAATCATATGGATTCCCATATGTGTTACCCTTTTGCGAGTCGTGAGGATCTTACGCAGGTGCTTTCTCCTTACAAAGTCGTGAGGACTTTGTAAGTGACATTTTTTAATGAGTTCGCACCCTCTCGGGTTTTCACTGGCTTGCTTGCAGTCCTGCTGTTTTTTCTCACGACACCCTTTCGGGTTTTCATCTGTGCCCATTTCGCTTGTGGATTTTTCTTGGGGCAGAGCCCAAGTCCCAGCGCCTCACGTGAAATACATGTGACGCCCAACAAAACATATGAGGCAGCGCCTCACGTTCTCCTTACGTGAGCGCCATACAAAAGTGCTTAGCACTCCAGATTCAGTCAAAATAACTAAGTGTTTAGCACTGATTGGGCAGCGCCTATATCTCAGCGCCTCACATGAGCGCCATGCCGCCGAAAGACCGGACTGATACGTTAGGACGTCTAGCTTGAATTTGGGGCATATGCTATTTGGACATATCCATCCACCTCTCCAAAGATACCAAGTTGATTTTTGGCACCATATATCGGTGGGTTGGATAGATACGACCGTTGTAGTAGACTTTATCAGATCCCCCTTGTTTGTCAGGGGTTTTTGATTATGGGGACGCTTTTCCCTACATGCGCAAGCCCCAGCAATTAATTACATTATCACGTTGCGATAACCACTTTCTCTTTCTCCAGTAGTTCACTTTGTGTCGTGCGTTATTTTGTTTGTTTAGGTTGCCCGTGGATTATATATGGAGACTAATTTATGTCGTTACCCGTAAGGCGCGGATTAGTCCAAATCCGTATATTTTAGATTTGGATTTTGAACTTAGCTTATATATTCTTTTAGTTCAAAAATATTTTATTTTATTTAAGGACCATTAATCTAGTTTGAGATTAAGATCAACTTAAATATATGAGCATTTGGGCTCAATTTATTTTAATTAAAGATGCGTTAGTTTTATTTGAGACTAAGATAAGCTTAGCAACATTTAAGGATCATCAGATTTTAGTTAAGACCAAACAACAGAGCATTTAGGCTCAGCTGCAAGAAACTTCAAAGAGGCTTTTAGCCAATTTGGGCTTGGTCTTCTCAGTCTTTTTTTATTTAAAAGTGCTAAGCACTTATTTATGGTTCTGTTTTCTCGGCCGTTTTCCTTTTATACAGAAGTGCTAAGCACTTTTTTTAGGCTCTAACGCTCATATGTGTATCATGTGAAGCACTCAGTCATAGGCGCTGCCCAATCAGTGCTAAGCACTTAGTCATTTTAACTGAATATGGATTGCTAAGCACTTTTGTATGGCGCTCACGTGAGGAGTATGTGAGGCGCTGAGATATGGGCGCTGTCCAATCAGCGCTAAGCACTTAGTCATTTTGACCGAATCTGGAGTGCCAAGCACTTTTGTATGGCGCTCATATGAGGAGCACGTGAGGCACTGCCTCATTTGTTTTATTGGGTGCTCACGTGTGTTTTACGTGAGGCGCTGGGACCTGGGCAATGACCAATCAATGATAAGCACTTAGTCATTTTGACTGACTTTATAATGTTTCTGCACTTTTACTCAGTGCTCACGTGTATTTCACATGAGGCGCTGGGCCTTCTATTTTGAGCGCCCACGTGGGAAGCACGTGAGGTGCTGAGTCTTTTATTTGGGGTGTCTACGTGGAAAGCATATGAGGCACTGAGTCCTTTGTTTTGGGAATCTTTTGGGCGCTCACGTGTTTTTCACGTGAGGTGCCAAATCCTTTTCTTTTTAGAGATCGAATCTCTGTTAACGACATTTTGGCCATTAATGATCACCAAGATCTTTATTTTTGAAGATCTGGGATCTTTTTCTTTTTTTCTCTTGGAGAACTAAGTTTCTTTTTATATTAAGTTCTTTTATGTAGGGTTAAACCTTGCTTGTAGAGGAGTTAAATTTCTAGAACCATAAGTTCTCTTCTCTTTTTTTCTTTTAATCTAGTTCTTTCCTCTAGATTTTGAGTTTGAAGAACAAAATCTTCCTGATGGGAATTAAATTCTCAACTTGTGAGGAGATTTGCATTACAAATCTCAGACCAGAGGAAGATCTAAGTTCTCTTATGAAGGGTTGAACCCTTATTTTCTTTATTATAGGTAAAAGAGATACATTTTATCTCTACTATTTCTTTATCTAGGATTTGAAAGAACAAGTAGATCTTCTTCGAAAGAGAATTGAATTTTCAGTTGCAGCTTCTATTTTTTTGTTTACAGAAGTTTATGGGGGGATCCTCCCTCTTTTTTTAAGTCTCCCACCCTTTATATAGCAGGGTCAAATTTGTTGACTTGTTTGAGAAAATCTTTCATTTGAAAGATACCAATTGATTTAATTGGACTCAAAATTATTCGGGAGATTTTATCCACCGTTGTATTTTTGATCTAGGGGATTTCTGTTTTTACATAATATATTTTCTTGTTTTTTACAAGATTAAGAAAATATTTTCCTATATACAGAATTTAATTATGTCAAATGGTGATTTTTAATCACCATTAGATTTTAATCCAAGGGTGCTCTGTTTAACAGAGCATAATCATTCTTTGTTTAGAAAGATTGGGGAAATATATTCCAAAAATAGAATTTAATTTTATCATTGGATTTTTGATCCAACTGAGAATATCTTTCTCACTTTAGATAGATTAGGGAGATATTTTCTCCTAATAGAATTTAATTCTATCATTTGATGATTTATCATCACAATTGGATTTTTGATCCAACGGCTTTATTTAATAGAGAATATCCTAGGTTTTAGAGAAATAATTTTCAAGTAAAATTTAATTCTACCTGCTCCGAATTTGGGCGCTGGCGTTCACGTGTTATGCACGTGGACGTCACTTAAGATTTAAATTTTTATATATAACATGCGCTCCTGTGCTTTGCACATTGGCACTCACGTGAACTTCACGTGCGGCGCCACTATAGGATTTGATCTTATAAGAGGTCGGAGATGGTGCTTACGTGGGGAGCACGTGAAGCGCTGTCTTATTGGATTTAACAGAGCTTAGCTCTTATTATTGTATTTAATTATTAGGGGAACAGGGGTCTCCTTGGCGTCGCGGTAGCGTCGAGAAAGCTCCAGTCATCGAGATTTGATCGCTACTCCTCTTGGCTTGCTTAACTCCATTTTGCACTTAGAGAATTTTGAGAATTTTGATAGTAATTTTAAGAATGGGAGAGAGCTAGGGAAGTGATGTATTTATAGTGAAGAATTGAGTGTATGAGATTTAAAAAATTTGATTTAAAAAGAATTAAAATGGTATTAATGAGGTTTTGAATGGTCTCTTGTTGAATGGGGAGTCAAAAGGATGCGTGAGCGAAGTACGGAGGCAATCGGGGCCATCACAATCGCTGGTAGCGGCTTTATGATGAAAACGGGCGCTCGGATCTTAGCAATTTGCCTTGAGATCATGCCAGGTGTTTTAATTAGTGTTACCTCCTCATTTAGCCCGTTTGATTTTTCTGAAACTTTTTGATTCTCCATGTATTGCACGTGCAACTCTTGGATTTCCGAAAAGTTAAACAGAAAAATACTAAAAATAAATAGGACTGATGGGAATCGAACACACAGGTTATGTCACAGCAGTATAGAGACTTTACCAGTGAGCTACAAGTTTCTTCTTGATTTTATTAAACAAAAATAACTTATAACTCCTAATCAGGATGAAATACCCTTTTTATACAATTGAATAAATTATATTTGTACAGGGATTTTAGAGTCATTACATTCTACCCTCCTTATATAAAAATTTCGTCATCGAAATTTACATAAAGGTTAATTTTTAAAAAGGTAAGGGTATCTTGCACGCATATTGACTTCTCGCTCCCATGTCGATTCTCCTAGCGAAACCTTCCACCATATCACTCAGACCAAGTTCACTTCATTGTTCCGCAATGTCTTCACCTTTCGATCCAAGATCTCGACTTGCTGCTGCTCGCAAGTCAGATCGGTCTGTACTGTGAGCTCTGAGTGATCAAGTATATGGCTGGGGTCATTCACATATCGTCGTAGATGGGATATAAAGAATACGTTGTGCACTCCTTCCAATGAGGGTGGTAGTGCCAAACGGTATGCCACTTCTCCAACTCTTTCGAGTATGTCGAACGGTTCGATGTATCTTAGACTGAGTTTACCCCTCTTGCCAAAACGTATCACTCCTCTGTTCGGAGAGATCTTCAGGAGCCCATGCTCTCCGGGTTGAAACCCCAGGTGTCGACGCTTTGCATTTTCCTTGTGCTTCTGTCAGTCCTGGGCTATGCGCATCTTTTCCCTGATCGTGCGAACTACATCCATAGTTTCCATGCTCATCTCTGGTCCAAAGAGTTCACGATCTCCAACGTCATCCCAACTCAACAGGGAACGACACTTTCGTCTGTTGAGTGCTACGAATGGTGCCATCCCAATACTTGCCTGGTAGCTATTGTTATATGAAAACTCCACAAGGTGTAGGTGATCTTCCCTCGAACTTCCGAAGTCTAGCATACAGGCTCTCAACATATCTTCTAGAATCTGAATTGTTCGCTCGGACTGTCTATCTATTTTGGGATGATACGCCGTGCTGAAATTCAGACTCATTCCTAGGCTAGCTTGCTGACTCTGCCAAACTTGGAATCGGAATCTAGTATCACGATCGGAGACGATGCAGACATGTATCCCACGTAATCTTACTATCTCCTGCATGAGTTTATGGGTATTAAGACAAGTATGGTACATCTTGAAGGTATAAATCTTACTTCAGATTTCTACCCACCTCTATGTACTTCCTTGCCAACGTCTTAGTTGACTGGCCAACTCTGAATGGGATGAAGTGATTCGACTTGGTGAGTCGATCCACAATAACACAAATTGCGCCGTTGCTCTTTGTGCTGTGAAAAAGAGCTGTCACGAAGTCCATGGTAATTTTTTGCCATTTCTATTCTAGAATTGGTAACGGCTGAAGTAGACCAGCAGTTCTAAGATGTTCAGCCTTCACTTGCTGACATACTGAACGTTTTGTTATGCTCCTTGCTACTTCACGCTTCATTCCATGCTACCAGTAGTGTTGTCGTAGATCCTTATACATCTTCGTGCCGCCGGGTGTACCAAATACGGAGAGCTGTGAGTTTCTTTCATCAACTTTTCTCGAATAGGGCAGACTAGCACGCATAAACGACTCCCATACCGTAAGGATCCATCTTCGTGAATGATGAAGTTGCTTCGAAGACCACTTGTTCTCGAATCTTTTGTAGCTTGGCATCATTTTCTTGAGCTGCCTTGATCTAATTGACAAAAGTGGACTAGACTTGTAAGTTCATTAATGATGAAGCGTTACTTGACATAGCTACTTCAATCTCCAATCCATGCAGTTTTTGCTATAGTATCCACTGAGCGGTGAAGTTCATTGCTAATGGATGGCGACTAAGTGCATCAGGAACTACATTCACCTTTCCAGGATGATACTGTAAGTTGATGTCAAAGTCCACCATGAGTTCTAGCTATCTTCTCTACCGCATGTTGAGTTCTTTCTGAGGAAATGCATACTTCAGACTTTTGTGATCGGTGTATATATCCGCTCGTTCTCCTAAAAGGTAGTGACGCCAAATCTTAAGTGCGAAGACCATGGCAACCAATTCCAGACCATGTGTTGGATAGTTGCGTTCATGAGCTTTTAATTGCCTTGATGTAAAAGCCACAACTTTTCCATGCTGATGTAGAACACATTCTAGTCCTTTACCGGACGCATCACAATGCACATCGAATCCGCTATATTTATCCGGTATTACAAGAATATGTGCAGAGGTTAATCTCGACTTGAGTTCTACAAAAGATTTCTCACATGCTTCTGACTACACGAATGCTTCGTCTTTTGTAACGATTCTGAAATCCTTGTACAAAAATTTCTTATTTATTGTATAGAAAAGGGTATTTCAGCCTGTATAGGAGTCACAAGTTATTTTTGTTCAATAAAACCAAAAAAGCAAGTTGTAGCTCACTGGTAAAGCCTCTACACTACTGTGGCACTCTACACTACTGTGGCATAGCCTGTGTGTTCGAATCCCATCAGACCCAATTATTTTTAATTTTTTGGAAGCCTAAGAGTTGCACGTGCAATTCACGGAGAAATGAAATGTTTCAGAAAAATTAAACAGGCGCAAAGAGGAGTAAACACCAAACTAGACACGTGGCACGAATCTTGAGGCAGTTGGGCCAGATTCGACCGCCCGTTTTGCCTATATGGTCGGCGTCGACGGTTGAGATGAGTCCAAATGACTCCGTGCTTTGCACACACACCCCTTCGACTCCCCTTAACTCCCCTACAATGTTTAATTTTCCTGCAATTAAACAGTGACTATTAAATTCATCATTTAACACCATTTTAATTCTTTTAATCCAAATTTTTAATTCCCAAACCCTAAATTCTTCACTATAAATACCACTACATGTCCTAGCTCTCCTCAATTCTGAAAATTCCTATCAAAATTATCCCAAAAGTTCTAAGTGCAAGTGGTGTTAAGATGAGTTAGTAACTAAGCTCTTTTCAACAAACATCGAAGACGTTTTCGGAGCTTCCGTGACGTCACGGAACCCCCTTCTCTTCTTTAACCCCTTCCTAACGACATACAACGAGTAAGTCCCACTTCTCTATTTTCTTTTCATCTTAAATCATCTAAAAACATATCAGTAAAGTGGAGTTAGAGCCGATATAGCTTTTTTTTCAAACCTTTTCATCCACTCTATAAGAAAAATAGGTCAAACTAATATCCTAAAACCACTCATAACATTATATATATCAATTAGCTTGAAGTTTAACAAATTTTGTTATGTGCAACAATCATATAACATACATTCATTAAAATACCATGAACTTTAGTATAACCATTCTCAATAACTAGTTTATCTACCTTTAGGAAAACTTTCACGGGGTAACGACCTACCCCACACGCACACTATGGTTTCATAGCATAGTATTCTAAACTTATGGCTAATCTTGTTGAATATAGCGCCCGCAAGTCAATTATTGTAAACGCAGGCACACGATTGTGATGATTGAGGGAGGACCTATATGGGTAGAACAATCTTACTCAAAATGATAGTATGACATCTGGTTTGTCTTTATCAATATGTACATGCATTATGTGGTATTACAGATCACAATTACATTTTGATAGAGCCCATAGGATTCTTGCTTGACTACCAGCATTATGAAGGCGATCATATACGCGGGAGCTGGGTGGTCTATAAGCACATCCTTAAATGTCCCTAGTCGAGGGAGTTTCGAGACCGGGCATCGATACTCCGGAGTAGACCAGCGTATACTTTTTGAGACCCCGAAGAGGGGCGGTGGCCGGTCTCACAAGCCATTGGTGTCAGTTAGTCACCTAAGATAGTATACAGGTGATCATTGGGTTACGAGTTACACTGGACGGACTCGCCGGGAACATGCTAGATGGTATCATACCTATTGTTAGATAGAAGTTCTCAGGTGACATGAGTACAGGTTAGTCTGTCGACCTGAGATTGTCATTTGTCTCATGTGAGTTCCCTCTGTGCTTTGATTACTACCCTACCACGGCTCAAAGGAGTCGTGCAAACATGTTTTAGTTGGCTACAGTCCCGAGCCACATGGAGGAAGTGAGCGGATCGTTAGTGATTCGTTTCTCCCAGTATTGGTGGTTGATGTTACGCTGTGCACAGCTGCCCATCACTAGAAATCCTTGGCCAAGATAGACAAGAATTACTGATTTGGATCAGTAGTTTCTCAGTGGGTGATGGGCTTCACACCGACACGAAATATCGCGTTATTAGGGATCTGACTTTATCCACCCCTAGACCCGATATGCGTACTCTTAGATGAACAGACCGGACTGTACGGAGATTGTCACAGACATGCTCGGTAGGTGTTCGAATTAGTTTGCTCGTCGGTCTTCATTTCGCTCAATAACTGGATAGCCGTTACGTACAACTAGTGCCGCTGACGTGCTTGTGGTTATACCCACAACCATCGTATTTACGAGTCTTTAGAGCCCTACACAGAGAGTTTCCTTGGTTCAGGCGAAATGTTGTAGTAGCCGTATTTTGATACGTGCAGCGTTCCGATCGAATGATTGAACTAGTTACCCGGACTTTCGATCGGACGGTTGATAATACTAGCCGGCTCGGGATTGAGCCGGATTATTAAATCAGGTATTGATTTAATAATTTATGTATATGTATTTCAATATGTATATTCTAATATTATGTTCTTTGTGTTATTTTGTCTCTTTGGATATTTGTATTTTGGTACGAATACAAGTATGCATATACAATGGAGTGTAATCCGTATTTATACGGAAAACATTCTAGAAAGTGGAAACCTCATTTTGGATTATCCATTTATTTATTTAAATGGAAATGAGGTGTAAAAGTGATGAAGAGAAAATGGTGAGAACCATACTTGAATAGTGTTGGCAAATGAATTATTAATTCATTTGAGCTAACTATTCAAGTATGGTTGCTATATTATATTTGGAAAATTGTTTTACAAAACCTTTCTTCATATTTTCTCTAAAAAAAATGATGGATGGTCATTTAAAAACACTCTCACCATTTTGCTTGCTCTGTTCACTACCTTTCTTGAGCTTCTCTTTCTCCTTTTTCATCTTCTACCCTACCATCTCATGTGTTGAGAATCAAGGGTAGAAGAGAGATATATACACGCTTAGAACCATTCACTGCATCCCTAGGCACTCTAGATTAGCAACCTAGAGTCCCTTGTTGCTTCACTAGATTCTTAGTATGCAGCTAGAGCCATGAGCTACATTTCTCGGGTGGATCATCTTCGACGGAGGAAGACCGGCGGCCAAGCTCAATCGAGGACACATGAAGGAGCCAAAGAAGAAGGTAGAAGACTTCATGACACGAATCATTCGGTATAACACTTCTATGTTTTGTAGCTAGTTTTAGGTTTATGGTTTCGATTCTAGGACGGGTTTTTAGCGCCAATTTTTTAAACACCATTTTTGTTCCACACCGGCCACGGTAGATGGCCAGGGCACTAGCAAACCCCAATATGGCATCAGAGCCACCCTACAAACCTTTACTAGCTAGTTTACACAAGGTTAAAATATCGATCGACCAAATTTTCTGAATCACAATTCTATTTTGATATGCTTGATGTCGTTTTTTTGAAAATTGTTCAAAAAATTATTCAGAATGTCTTAAAAATACGTGCAGGCATTTTTAGAGCACCTCAAGAAATTTGGGCACGTGATCCAACTATATGGCTGCGAAACCGCCGTGGAATCGCCGCAAAACATGCCTATTGGCTGCGGTTCTGCGGTCGATGTGTGGCCATTGTACGCCAAATTTCTTCTGGCACTCTATTATGTGGAAATATGATTTTTGGAATGTATGTTTTTGGCCCAGATTTATTTGAGTGCTGGTTTGCATTTGGGGCCAATGTGGAAAAGTTTTAGTCGATCGAAATTTTGAATACGTGTTTATCACTGCATATGTTAATATCTTCGATCGTGAATATCATTGAGTGGTATAACCTGACTAGTTGCTATATGTTCAACTAGACGGGTTTGCAAACATAATATTCACATTGATGTTCTGTATTATTCTGATATTGTGGTTGGATTGTCGTGTTGGATAGCTTATGGTGCAATGGTAGTAATACAGTTCAGATTCAATTGTATATTTAGTATTGTGAGGTGAGCGTCTGACATGTGGACCGCCGTCTCTGCCAGATTGTATATTCTTTTCTTGGGGCACGACTGGGTTGAGGTCGATGTCGCCATTGTATATATACTTTTCTTTTCTGTAGTAAGATTACCCTACGGTGGAGTGCTGGAGTAGCCGGGTTCTAGAGGGCAACGGGCCTGCATCTCATGGCGTTGAGACGGAGGGGGCCTCACTCTAGAATTGGCGGGCTATTCTCCGCACTCGTAAGGGGTATAGGATGACCCATGTTCATATCAGATTTTTGCATTTTCATACCGTCCAATTTTTATCACATTGCATATCGGTAGGTACTCTTGAGCCGTGTTTGCTAGTCAATTGAAGGATACAGGTTCTTGGCTCTAAACGGTGAAATTCATGGAAAAACACGACAAAACCCAGGTTCCTGCCAACCACAGATAAAACACGGATCTCCGCTCTTTATCCGTCTGTTGCCACACACCAGTTTAAGAGACAAAATGGCAAATCAATGTCATTTTCATGCACAAGGCTCAATGGCAACACAAGATCCAAGAAATATACGCGGAGCTCGAGAAAATCATGACAAAAGATCCATGTCCAATCACCTTTTGATCCACTAGAATTCTTGAAGAAATGTGGAAAGATTATCAGAAAAAACATGTACCAGACAAAAGGGGACAGCAGACCAGGGCAGCACACAAAAGCCGACAGCCCAACTCCCCTATAGGGCGGCGGAACCGCGGCCAATAGGGGGTATAGGCCGCGGTTCCGCGGCCGTATGGTGGCATCAGCCGACCAATTTTCAGGCGCAGATTGGTATTTTCATACTTGTTCTGATTGTTGCCCTAGATTTCCTTTTCCCTGCCTATAAATAGCCTAGAACCTTGTGAAGCCAAGGGTGCATAATCTTGTATTTTTCTAGGTTTAGAATACTTGTTCTTCTTCCTCTTCTCATCTCTTCTCCATTGAAAAACTTGTAGTGAGCTTTTGTGAGTGAAGAATGATGAATAAAGAAGTCCCTTTTGTTATTATAGCTTGTCTTGTTCTTTAGTTAAATTATTATTTCTTGTAATTTTCATTTGTTAACTTAGTTGTTGTTATTTCTTGTTGTTTCTTTCTTTTCTCTTTTCCTTTATCCTTAAACAACCATGACGCTTACGCTTGATCCTTGCCAAGGTGAGGTCGCAAATAGCTAGTTGTTATCTTCTAATCTCCTTCTTTCTATCTTCCTCTTTTGTTTTGTTTTCTTTTCGTTATGATGTGTGAGTAGTTTCCATACTTGTTAGGGTAGGATAAGGGAAGTTTGAGAGAAGGAAATCTCTCTCACTCTTTCTTTGCCCAACATCTTAAATCGACTCCCGTTAATTGAACCACAATCCGCTCCCTACGACACCCTATCCTACATGATAGCGGTGATTCCGTAGTGAGACCGGTTGTGGTTGAATTAACCGGAGGTTATGGCTAAGAGCCAAGAACGGACGGAAAAGCACCAAAAGGAAGAACTTAAGCGTTGGAAAGCCTAGCTTATACTCGCAAGTTCTTTCCTAGTCGTGCTAATCCCCGTTGTTGCCGATTACCGTAACACCGATATTAAGAGTGGCAACGAAAGAAGTGAGCGACTCCTAACTCAAACTAACATAATCCTAACCCTAACAAGCTCTCTTTACATATCATTTTAACACGTAGTTAATCACAAACAAATCTGGACTTTCGGACTTAACTCGTTAAAACACATAGACAAAGATTCCCATCTCCCTGCGGATGACCCGTACTCAACCGGCTAGCTACAAGCGAAACCGTTTTGATTGCGGTAATTAACTAAACTTGAACATGCAGAATCTCTATCAATCAAATGGCGCCGTTGCCGGGGAGACGGTAGTTTATTTCTTTGTGTAATTTCGGGTTAACTTGTGAATATAAATATAACCGAAAAACAAAACAAAAAAATATACTTTGTAAAAAAAAAATCATTTTGTTATTTTTGATTAGTTTTTGTGCAAGTGTGCAGGATAATACGGAGTTCAAGTTCAGTGCCAAAGACGTGGGAAGATAGACCCATATTTCGTGGCTACACCGCGACGGATCAAAACGAAGCAAACAGTCTACTGTAAAAATCTGGAGCAGATACAGTAAGCAAATTAAAATTCAAAGGCTCCAGAAGAGAAGAGGACATCCCATACAACAACACCAAGAAATCCAGAGGCCCAAGTCCACTACATTGCCGCGGAACCGCGGTATAAGCAAGCTTAGGCCGTGGAACCGCGGCCATTTGAAGTCTTCAGGGTTCCAAAATTTTTTGGTGAGTCTCTCTTCTCTCTTCCACTCCTCTGGACTCCAATAAACTTTGTTTTCTGCAGCATTCTTTGCACAAACTCTCTTCCCCCTTTCCAATAAACTGTTCTTGTGCAGGATTCTTTGCGCCGCGCTCTAAATAAAAATTGTTTGCAGTTGATTTGTTATCGCTTTGCATTCATTAATACGGACTTAAGGGGCTTGAAACCAATTCAGATTGGGTGGGGATTTCATCACCCTTCCCAGGACCCCAGAAATCACAAAAAGCATATGCATTGACCATTGTTAAATTAAAAAATACTAGACTCAGCCCTAAGGACTTCGCGCTCAATAGGACAGAGGACTAGTTACAGGCATCGGCCGTTTATCCTATCTGACTTTTGCGGTGCCTAGGCAAGTGTGACGAAGGCAAGCGGTTATTTAATTAAGGAACTTCGCGAAAGCGTTGGACAACCTCCCAATTACCTGGCACTTATCTGGCCGCATTTGACGGAGAAGAGGCGGTTTGAGGTCCTATTTCTAGCCCTCTGGAACAATTATGAGTTGTCTAGCAGACCTAGGTGACCCTAGATCTAGGTGAAATTGTGCATATCTTATTTGTGATTGCTTAAAGCCGTAAGTCCGTACATATTTCTGTAAAGCTCTTTCTAAAAAAAAAAAGAAAAAAATCAAAAACTTTTATAAAATCTTGCCCTTTGTCGCCAAATCCATTTTTCACCCACCACCCATCGTATTTCTCCATTGACGTTTTCTTACCCTTACCTTCTCCGCTTTGACTATACTAAACTCGTTTAGTGTATGTCTGCTTGGACTCAGGACACTAGCGCCCGCCTAGTCCGCGTTACGTTAGTCGCCACCGACTACGCGATCGACTCAGACGTCGAAACTCCGTCCACGCCTCTTTCACCCCTTCCTTTGCCGGCCAACTCCGACGTTGACCGAAATTCTGTTCATAAATCTTCACCTTCACCATCACCAACCTCTTCTTTCGCGATGTCAGGATTTAATCCGAACATCTCTTTGACTACCCCTGGATTGGCTCCACCTCCTACGGAGACCAATAACCCACCACCACCGCCTGTTGTAGCGCCGCAGTGAATCGCGCTCCAGGATCGTTTCTATCCCACCCGTTCTGCACTTCCCACCTGCCTTTCTCTTCCACCGGCCAATGGGGACAACTTTGAAATTAAGCCCCACTTCATCAACATGCTTCCGCGATTTCATGGGCTTGAATCTGAAGATGCCTATATCTTCATCAATAAATTTCAAAACGTTTGTGCCATGATGAAAACCACCCAACTGTCGGACGATGCTATACGTCTACGGGTCATTCCGTTCACTTTATGCGATCTTGCTGAAAAATGGCTGTATAGCACCGCTTCCCACTCCATAACCAGTTGGGACGAGTTTGTTAAAGCGTTTCTAAAAAAATTCTACCCGAATCATAAAACCGCAAGGATCCGCAATGAAATCAACCAATTCTCTCAGCTTCCTTCTGAACCCTTCTGGAAGTGCTTTGACCGGTACAAAGACCTTCTTGTTCAGTGTCCTCACCACGGTATAGAGAAATGGCAACTTTGCCAAACCTTATATGAGGGCCTGAACCCAGCAACGAAGCAGTTGTTGGAAACCATCTGTCAGGGCCACTTCCTATCGAAATCTGACGAGGAAGCGTGGCAATTCTTTGACGACCTTGCGGAGCAAACGCTACAATGGGAGAGCACCAGACCGACTTCTTCTTCTTCTTCTACCTCCACTTCTACCGGTCAGTCTAGGGTAGGAATTCACCAACTCGATGTCTCTATTGCGATGAAAGCTGAAATGGCTGCAATAACAAGAAAGCTTGAAGCGATAGAGAGCAAATTTTCTGCTCCTGCCCCTGTTCTCCCCCTTCGTACCATCTACGCTTGTTGTTCCGATCCTTCTCACTTAACCGAAGAGTGTCCTTACAATCCACCATCGCAAGGACAGGATCAGGTTAATGCTGCATTTCAGCAAAGACCGAGAAATGATCCATACTCTTCCACCTACAATCCCGGTTGGAGGAACCACCCCAATTTCGCCTGGAATCAGAATCAGAATCAATTCCAAGGAAACAATTTCCAAAGGGCCCCTCCACCGCAACAACAAGCGCAACAACAAACTCAACAGCAGTTTCAGCAATCCTTCCAACCCCAACCTTTCCAAAATCAGACGAACAACTTTGCACCCAACAATTCTTTTCTACCAAACAACTTTGTTCCGTCAAACAACGATAAGGTTTCCTCGCTCGAACGAAGTTTGGAGGCGTTCGTTAAACAATCGACACAATCCACCGCCAACATCCAGTCTTCCATTCAGTCTTTAGTGCAACACACTGCCGCTCACGGGCAAAGCATCAAGACCATCGAGGCCCAGATTGCACAACTGAATGCGACCTTAAGCGAGCGAGAGAAGGGGAAGCTCCCGTCCCAGCCACTCCTAAATCCCGGTCACCCACATAATGTACATGTTTCTCTTGAACAACAGAACCATAATGTGAGTGCCGTGACCACATTGAGATCGGGAAGGATGCTGCATAACAACATTGGCACACGGATCAACGATGACACCCCAGCCGCTTCTACTTCTTCTTCTTCTTCTCCTGCCTCTTCGTCTTCTGAGCCTATTCTCCATTCTTCAAAAGGCTCTCCTTCTTCTTCTTCTCCTTCTGCTCTAGACGGACCCACTTCTCACTCCACGAAAACACCTGTTCTGGGATCCGTTCCAACTCCACAATCTCCTCCACAAGCATTAGACTCAACCAATTTTAAAAACGTCCTATTTCCAAACCGGTTGAGGTCTAATAAACAAAATCCTCAAATGGAGAAGATTCTGGAGTTATTTAAGCAGGTTAACATTAACATTTCTCTTTTAGATGTTGTCCAACAAGTCCCGTCCTACGCGAAAATCTTAAAGGACTTGTGCACGAAAAAGTGGAAGTCTCAGGTACCCAAGAAAGTTTTCTTGGCTAGTGCTGTGAGTGATGCTCTTACCCAATCTTTACCACAAAAACGGAAGGACCCTGGCTGTCCTACAATTTCAATTACCATTGGGGATAAGAATATGAACCGCGCACTATTAGATCTTGGTGCCAGTGTTAACCTGCTTCCGTACTCAGTATACGAGCAATTAGGCGTAGAAGAGCTGAATCCCACACACTGCACTCTCCAAATGGCCGACCGATCGATCACCCATCCTACGGGTGAGCTAGAGGATGTGTTAATAAAAGTCGGGGACTTCATATTCCCTGTTGACTTCATTGTATTAGACACACAGCCTGTAGCTAACCCCCGGAATCAAATTCCGGTGATACTCGGTCGCCCATTCCTTGCAACCTCAAATGCTGTTATCAATTGTCGCAATGGTTCGATGAACCTCTCTTTTGGAAACATGACGATTGAACTCAACATTTTTAGGTTGAGGAATCAGCCCGCTGAACCTAATGCTCATATACTGGACGTCTGCTCGATCCAGGAGATCACCCCAGAAGAATGTGAATTCGAGGAGTTTCTGTTTGATCACGATAATCTTGACGCCACTAGTGCGTTCCTCCTCGAACCTGCTGCTGTTTCTGCGCCCGACAACGACTTTGAGTGTTTCACGTTCTCGAACGATCTTAGCCGCTCACAACCCGAGTTTCAATCCTTCGAATTTCCGGATGAGTTACCTGAACCATCCAACTCGGTCGCTTACACTCGTTTTGAACCTTTGCTGGAGTCCTTTGAGTTCGAGACCTCTGCACCAATCTTGCCTTCAATCGTTTCACCTCCAACGCTCGAACTCAAGCCTTTGCCGTCTCACCTTAAGTACGCTTACTTAGGTGAGAACGAGACCCTCCCTGTCATCATTTCGGCTTCTCTAGCTCCCGAGCAAGAAAAAGCCCTTCTCGCGGTCTTGCACAGCAACATGCAAGCTTTTAGCTGGTCCATGGCGGACATCAAGGGGATTAGTCCCCTGATCGTTGAGCATCACATTCATCTGATGGATGATGCCAAACCAGCCCGGGATCCACAAAGACGGCTCAATCCAGTCATGAAAGAGGCTGTGAAGAAGGAGATCATAAAATGTCTAGATAGTGGTATCATTTACCCTATCTCTGATAGCCAATGGGTTAGCCCCATTCACGTTGTCCCCAAGAAATCAGGTATAACGGTCATAACCAACGAGGCAAACGAGTTAATCCCTACTCGCACCCAAACTGGGTGGGGAGTATGCATTGATTACAGAAAAATCAACGCCGCAACACGGAAGGACCACTTTCCGCTACCTTTCATTGACCAAATGCTTGAACGATTGGCCGGACATGAGTACTACTTCTTTCTTGATGGCTACTCCGGCTATAATCAGATTCCCATCGCCGAAAAAGACCAGGACAAGACCACATTCACTTGTCCTTTCGGCACGTTTGCATATCGTCGCATGCCATTTGGGTTATGCAATGCGCCCGCTACCTTCCAGCGGTGTATGATGGGAATCTTCTCAGACATGGTGGAAAAATTTCTGGAGATCTTCATGGATGATTTCTCTATCTTCGGCGATTCCTTCAACGAGTGTTTGCTGCATCTTGACGCTGTCCTTACCCGATGTAAGGACAAGAATCTCACTTTGAATTGGGAGAAGTGCCACTTCATGGTGCGCGAAGGTATTGTCTTAGGACATATTGATCGCACGCTTTTGGCGTGTCGGATGTTCAAAGAATTACAGTTTACCGCGATCAGGACGGTGTTGCTTTGCAGCTAGCCGGTTGAGCACGGGTCGGTCCACAGGGAGATGGTGGTATTTTACCTTCTTGTATTAGACGAGTCAATAAAGAATCTGTATGTTTGTTTGATCTAACCTATGTGTTTATTTGCAAGTATAAAGTTGTTAAGAAGAAAATACGAGATTGTAAGCTAAGAAATCCGTACTCAAAACCTTTGAGCCGAGTCTTGACCAATTGAAGCTAGAGCAATCGGCAACAACGTGGATTAGGGGATTTAAGCGCGGTATTCGTGGAATCCGGCTTATTTGCCCTTGTCCTTCCGTTCTTGTCTCTTGCTTTCGCCTCCGGCCAAACCGAACGCAACCGGTCACGGTTAGGAATCACCGTTACCTTGTCAGGGTAGGGTGCCTAACGGAGCGCTTGCGTAACGTTTGGGCGGAGTTCAATGGAAAATAACGGGAAAAGGAAATGAGCAAGGAAGTGTTAACTTACAATATCATATGGATTCTTAACAACGACGATAATTACAACATTCACAAAATGAACAACAAAGAGCAAAAGAAAAGAACAAAAAAAAGAAAGGATTACAAGAATGTAAGTGCATGGAATTTAAGTGCAAGTAATTAAAGACAAGGTAATAAAAAGCAAGTAATAAAAAGCGATAAAAAGAATAAGAAACTAGGACTCAAGACAAGCATGTGATCAATAGCCAACCCTTAAACTTGCAAGCTCAATCAAGAGGTTGCAAGATCAAGGGAAGGGTAGAGAACGCATGTGAAATGAAGTGCTAATTCTATGAAAGAATACGACCCTTGAGATCAATAACTAACCCTTAACCATTCAAGCTCAATGAAGAGGTTGAATGATCAAGAGAAAGCAAGAATCTCAAGGGGAAGAAGAAACAAAAGAGAATGATACAAAACCCTCATCTTCATTGATCTCCCACTCAAAAAGCTCTCACTACAATTTTCATGGAAAAAGAATGAAGAAGAAGAAGAAAAACTATACAAAAGACTACAAAAGAGGAACAAAAGAAAATGACCCTTAGCTTTGCTCAGATCTGGAGTATTTATAGGAGGTGAACTGAAAACCTAGGGCAACAAACTACCTCAACATGAAATCCCAAAACTACCCTCAAAAGACGACAGAGAGCGGCGCCTGTATGGCCGCGGAAGCGCGGCCAATACCCCCTATTGGCCGCGCATCCACGGCAGTAAAGGGGAGTTGGGCTCTGGGCTTTTGTGAGATTCCCTGTTTTTCTGTACCCTTCAGTGTGGTATGGTTCTTTTTACAGAAACTCTTCACAATATTTCCAGAATTTCAGCACAACAAAAAGGTGATGTGATGTGGATCTTTTGCCATGATTTCCTCGAGCTCCGCGTAAATTTCTCGGATCTTGTGACCTAGAGCTTTGTGCATGACATGACAATCGATTTGCCATTTTTTCCCTTAAACTGGTATGTGGTAACACACGGATAGAGAGCGGAGACCGTGTTTTATCAGTTGTTGGCAGTAATCCGGAATTTGCCGTACTTTTCCATGATATTCACTGTTCAGAGCCGAGAACCTGTATTCTGCAAATATGTAGCAAACACTGATCAAAAGCACCTACCTATAAACACACGAGCGTAAGAATGGGCGGTATGAAATGCAGTATTCTGGTATGAACAAATACCCCCAAACTTAACTTTTGCTCGTCCCGAGCAAAACCAATTATTCACAAAAATAAAATGATAACCGCACTTTCGCAGGGAACGCGATTGCACTGAGCACGTGCAACAAGCCGTTAAACCTCTAGGTGTCCCTAGTAGGAGGAGTGTTGTCTCCTGAGGGTTTTCAGCGGATTACACCCACAAAATCCCGTCAAGCTAGTGTCATAAGTTAACATTGATTTTACTCCTACAGTTTAGTATTTACGTTAGAAACTCTATCGTCCTAAGTTAGAAATATTCAACCCTAATGCTTCACACCTCCTATCTATTTAACTTTAGATCATATACGTTCCAAAAAAGTTTCAAAAGATATTGGTTCTCCTGAGTTTTCCTTCTTAGTGCGGCCTCAAATTAGGGATTTTTTTATCACCTTTACAGAAAACACAAGTCTTATTCTTCATCTCTATCTTTTATCCAAACATCGATTATATACCCCTACGTGTGTGTATATTTGCACCCCTACACTTAAGAATTCAATTCAAGCTATAATACCCTTTCCCTAATACCTAATACTACTTCTTTTCATTAAGGATGGACGGATTTGCTCACACACCTTTCATGCGACTATTAATGCTTCTTGAGGCACTAACGACCGATTACTGAATGTGTGAGCTTTAAAGCGTAAATAGCAGTTTCCAGGTCTTGACTTTATTCTATTTTTTTTTCTTTTTCTTTTTCTTTTTCAAGACCGGATATATTTTTCAATATGCTCTTTTGGTGTTTAGCTTCAAATACCGTTTTTTCTTTCATACTAGGCTTTCAGGCAAGAGTATTTCTAGGTATCCTCTACTATCCCAAGTTTCAAGGTGCGTGTAAGTGCAGTTTGTAGGGTATATACTTTCTAAATTTGAACTCAAGAAAAGAAACTATTTTTCAGACTTATCCTTCAGTAGAGCATCAATACTTTCCCTTCATCTTGACTTAACTAAAGAACTGAACTCAAGATTACCTATTTCTAAAAAAAACTGCAAGGACGTATACTTACCAAGTTTAAACAGAATGAGGGTTATTTTTAGGGTTTTCAATTCCTAAGCCTAAAATTTAGTTATTTCTATCATATCAACTAATCTTTCGGAATAAAGATCTAAGTTACCCTATTAGCTAACTTGACGACAAAGGTTTTATATTTTTGGAAAATTTTCGATTTTTTGTGGGTTTTTAATAAGGTATGCAAATGCAAAATATACAAATGAATGCGAAGGAGGAAAACTTACCGAGCACACCCCCAAACTTAAACTTGACAGTGCCCTCACTGTCAGGCTATACCAAGAGGGTCAAAATTGTCGGCGCTCCCCCTAAAAACAAATTATATACAAAAAAAAAAGAAAACAAAAAAATATATACAAAAAAAGAGTCCCCCCCAAACTTAAGTAAAACAGTGTTTCCACTGTTAAGCGTTGGAATTCAGGATTATGGGGGAAAGAGAACAGTATCAAGCTATACAAGGCCTTACACAGGCCAAAAGTTAGTACCAACCATTCAAAGATTTTATCTCTATAATGTGCTGGTTGGTGAAAGAAGGCGTAAAGAAAAGAGATGGAGAATACGCGAGACAGTATGAAGATAGAAGTGGTATACGGTCTCGGTATATGAGAGGAAGAAGAATGGCGGAAGGAAAAAAGAAGTGGAATACGAACTTGAGGGTGGAAATGGAGTAAATAGATTAGCACAATTTGTGATGAGCGATGTGTAAAAAGCGATTGTGCTAATATATTTACCCGTCGAGAAATGGGGTCAAATCCCTCAAGATTCGTGAGAAACCATGGGTACGCCGAACTTGGTAGACCAGACATACGAAATGAAAGTGAGACTGGTTCTTGCAAGGTCGGAACGATGGAAAGGGTGGGGGGAAGTGGATGAGGAAGGGTATCGGTTAAAGGTTCAGGAGGGTGTACACAGTCAGTGGAAGGAACAGGATGAATTGGAAAAACCGACTCATCAAGCAAAACTGGTTCATCCTCAAAACTATCCTCAATATTCTCCTCAATATTTAGCACATCCATGCATTTTTCTTCAAAATCAAGACGCATATAGGGTTCGGGAAAAACATTTAATGACTCGGGATGATGATTTGAAGAGAAAAAATCAGCCAAATCTATAGGTTCATCATCCAAAATATTCCCAGCGTCAATATCCTTAATCAAGTGAAAGTCAATTTTCTCAGACACCTCATCAAAAGCATGGATATTAATCGATTCTGGTTCTAAGATGGAGGTGTAGAGGTCAAAAGGATTAGGTGTGGTTTCACCTGGCAAGGTCCCTTCACAATCTGGCAAATCAAACACTACAAAGTCGCACAACTCATTAAACATTCTATCTTCAACTGATAATTCATTTGGGACACTTGATAGACTTTCAACATAGGAGTTGGGGGATTCAATTTGAGACGGGTAGGTTTGATTTGGAAGGGTATACAGCTCACTTTCTCCACTCAAATTCTCAGCCTGTCCTACCGCCTCATCATACATTGGAAAATTAGGAGCTAGCTGGAAACTAGCTACCTGGTCAGTAGGTTGTATGAGAGCGGACATGGACGCATTCAAATCCATCATCTGTTGGCTTGACGCCACCCTAAAGTCTTCCAACGACTGTTCCAGACTAGACATGGGTTGTGAAGGGGTTTCAGTAAAAGATTCAAAGTTGTTTGGATACTGAAAACTCCCAAATGGCGGTTCTGAAGTAATGTCTAGGGAAGGTGCAAAAGTAGGGTAGGATTGGTAGAAATTGAATGGCTGGACAGGAGCAGGATCAACATTTGGATAGGAAGGTGAATGGAATTGTTGATCAAAAGAATTTGTAGTGGTGAAAGGAGTGAAAGATCGGCTACGAGATTGTTCAATTCGTTCAGCAAGAGACATTGGTCTCGGGGTTACAACTGGACTTTCAAAAGGGGTATCAACACAAGAAGGGGTGAATGTTTGAAACGGTTGATACGAAGTGGATTGCGGGGTCCAGTTGTTCGTCATAGACGCTTCTATCCGATCTTTCAAAGAAATTTTGGGCATGGAGGGGTCGTTTGAAGTTCGACCAAAACAAGAACCGTATGAAGTAATGTCTGGTTGTGAGTACCAAAGTTCGGCAAGAGTTTTGCGAGGTGGAGTACCCATGATATGAAGAGAGAAAGAGAGAAAGGCAGAGAAAAGGAGGGGAAAAAGAATGTGATAATTTTTTTTTTAGTTATATATTAACAAAAGAATGAAGTATACACACAAAAAGAATATTGACAAAAACAATCACGACACGAAAATACCACACACCTAATCGTTCTAGGGTTAATCTAGGTCAACTAGACCTGCTCCAGAACTTGATTGTCGAAGTAAAACTGTGTCGAGAAACAGGCTCAAGATACACTGATCACGAGGCCAGGTAAGTGCAGAGATAAGGGGAGGTTTTCCAACGCTTTCGCGAAGTTCCTTAATTAAATAACCCTTTCTCTTTTGGCGGTTTCGCCGTTAACACTTTCCTAGACACCCCGTAAACAATATACCGTTAAGCAAGGTTCTAAACACAGTTAACTTCTCCTAGTGAGCGCGAAGTCCTTAAGGCTTAAAGTCTAGTTTCTTTTAAATTTTGTGCGGGTAAACGTTATGCGCAAGTTCGTGATTTGTGGGCCACGGAAAAGGTAATGAAATCCTTTACCGTATGTTGTGGGGTTCGCTTGCCCTTAAGTCCGTATTAATGTATGCAATGCGCAATTCAATAAAAATTCTATAAAGAATCAAACAATCGTTTTTTAGTTTAAGCGCGGCACTGCAACAAATACGGGTTAGTCAATTTTTAGTGTTTGCTAGCGAACTTGCAAAGAATCCTGCAAAGAATAGTGTATTGGAAGCGTCGGATTTGAGAAGAAGGTGTTAGTAAAGTACGTACCGTTAAGTTTTGGGTTAGGAAACCCCCGTTGAATCAAATCCGGTAAGCTTGAAAGGTTCGCTTGCGCGGGTCAAACTACCAGGATTTTTGGCACTGTACTTCGTAATCACCTTTGCTTTGAATGTACACTTTGCTCCCCACAATTGCAGTTTGCAAATACGCAAAAATCTGCACACTTGCCCACAAAAATGATCAAAAATAACAAAAAGTTTTTTTTTTATATATACAAAAAGAATATTAACCCGAATAACAAGAAAGAAAATACGCTACCGTCTCCCCGGCAACGGCGCCATTTGATCGCACGCTTTTGGCGTGTCGGATGTTCAAAGAATTACAGTTTACCGCGATCAGGACGGTGTCGCTTTGCAGCGAGCCGGTTGAGCACGGGTAGGTCCACAGGGAGATGGTGGTATTTTACCTTCTTGTCTTAGACGAGTCAATAAAGAATCTGTATGTTTGTTTGATCTAACCTATGTGTTTATTTGCAAGTATAAAGTTGTTAAGAAGAAAATACGAGATTGTAAGCTAAGAAATCCGTACTCAAAACCTTTGAGCCGAGTCTTGACCAATTGAAGCTAGAGCAATCGGCAACAACGTGGATTAGGGGATTTAAGCGCGGTATTCGTGGAATCCGGCTTATTTACCCTTGTCCTTCCGTTCTTGTCTCTTGCTTTCGCCTCCGGCCAAACCGAACGCAACCGGTCGCGGTTAGGAATCACCGTTACCTTGTCAGGGTAGGGTGCCTAACGGAGCGCTTGCGTAACGTTTGGGCGGAGTTCAATGGAAAATAACGGGAAAAGGAAATGAGCAAGGAAGTGTTAACTTACAATATCATATGGATTCTTAACAACGACGATAATTACAACATTCACAAAATGAACAACAAAGAGCAAAAGAAAAGAACAAAGAAAAGAAAAGATTACAAGAATGTAAGTGCATGGAATTTAAGTGCAAGTAATTAAAGACAAGGTAATAAAAATCAAGTAATAAAAAGCGATAAAAAGAACAAGAAACTAGGACTCAAGACAAGCATGTGATCAATAGCCAACCCTTAAACTTGCAAGCTCAATCAAGAGGTTGCAAGATCAAGGGAAGGGTAGAGAACGCATGTGAAATGAAGTGCTAATTCCATGAAAGAATACGACCCTTGAGATCAATAACTAACCCTTAACCATTCAAGCTCAATGAAGAGGTTGAATGATCAAGAGAAAGCAAGAATCTCAAGGGGAAGAAGAAACAAAAGAGAATGATACAAAACCCTCATCTTCATTGATCTCCCACTCAAAAAGCTCTCACTACAATTTTCATGGAAAAAGAATGAAGAAGAAGAAGAAAAACTATACAAAAGACTACAAAAGAGGAACAAAAGAAAATGACCCTTAGCTTTGCTCAGATCTGGAGTATTTATAGGAGGTGAACTGAAAACCTAGGGCAACAAACTACCTCAACATGAAATCCCAAAACTACCCTCAAAAGACGACAGAGAGCGGCGCCTGTATGGCCGCGGAAGCGTGGCCAATACCCCCTATTGGCCGCGCATCCGCAGCAGTAAAGGGGAGTTGGTCTCTGGGCTTTTGTGAGATTCCTTGTTTTTCTGTACCCTTCAGTGTGGTATTGTTCTTTTTACAGAAACTCTTCACAATATTTCCAGAATTTCAGCACAACAAAAAGGCGATGTGATGTGGATCTTTTGCCATGATTTCCTCGAGCTCCGCTTAGATTTCTCGGATCTTGTGTTGACCTAGAACTTTGTGCATGACATGACAATCGATTTGCCATTTTGTCCCTTAAACTGGTATGTGGTAACACACGGATAGAGAGCAGAGACCGTGTTTTATCAGTTGTTGGCAGTAATCCGGAATTTGCCGTACTTTTCCATGATATTCACTGTTCAGAGCCGAGAACCTGTATTCTGCAAATATGTAGCAAACACTGATCAAAAGCACCTACCTATAAACACACGAGCATAAGAATGGGCGGTATGAAATGCAGTATTCTGGTATGAACACATATCATCTCGCAAAATGGCATAGAGGTTGACAAAGCAAAGATTGAGGTCATTTCCAATCTTCCTCCTTCCCGATGCGTCAGAGATATCCGAGCCTTCCTTGGCCATGCCGGTTTCTATAGACGGTTCATTAAGGACTTTAGCAAGATTGCTAGGCCCTTAACTCTTTTGCTGGCCAAGGACACGCCATTCGACTTCAACTCGAGCTGTGTGACATTCGAGTCATTGAAACGCTCACTCACTTCCGCTCCCGTTCTTTCTTCACCTGACTGGACGCACCCATTTGAGATTATGTGCGATGCATCCGACTTTGCCATTGGTGCTGTCCTTGGACAACACATCAACAAGATGCCGCACGTAATCTATTATGCGAGCCGAACATTGAACGACGCCCAACTCAATTATACAACAACTGAGAAGAAATTCTTGGCTGTTGTATTTGCTTTAGAAAAGTTCAGGCCCTACCTCATCGACTCTCCAGTCATTGTCTACACAGACCATTCTGCTCTGCGCCATCTTTTTGCAAAGAAAGATGAAAAATCTCGGTTAATACGTTGGATCCTCTTGCTTCAAGAGTTTGACCTTGTCATTAAGGACAAACGAGGATGTGAAAACGTAGTTGCCGACCATCTTTCACGACTTCCTTCTTCGCCTTCGCTTCCAATTCCGATCAATGACGTTTTCCCGGATGAACAGCTCTAAACAGTATCTTGCGAACCCTGGTTCGCAGATATTGTGAACTATTTGGCCACAGGATTACTACCGACAGAATGGTCAAGTCAGGACAGACTTCGTTTCTTTTCCCAAGTAAAACACTTTTACTGGGACGAACCCTATCTGTTCAAGTACTGTCCCGACCAGATTATTCGTCGGTGTGTCCCTGACGAGGAATTCAAGAGTGTGCTGTCGTTTTGCCACGATCAAGCATGTGGCGGGCATTTTGGCCCCAGAAAGACAGCCGAGAAGATCTTGCAATGTGGTTTCTACTGGCCACAACTTTTCAAAGACGCTCATGACTATTGCAAGACTTGCTCCCGGTGCCAACACTTGGGCCGGATATCCCGGAGGAACGAGATGCCGCTCTAACCGATCTTGGTTGTGGAGATTTTCGATGTTTGGGGGATAGATTTCATGGGGCCGTTTCCCAGCTCTTTTGGGAACTTGTACATTCTTCTCGCTGTTGATTACGTCTCTAAATGGGTCGAGGCTATGCCCAGCCGGACTAACGACAACAAGGTTGTCTTTAGGTTTCTTAAAGAAAACATTTTCTCCCGTTTTGGGCACCCCCGAGCGATCATTAGCGACAATGGAAGTCATTTCTGCAACAAAACTTTTGAGGCCTTGATGCGGAAATACTCCATTAATCATAAGCTATCCACGCCCTACCACCCCCAAACCTGCGGGCAGGCCGAAGTTTCAAATCGGCAAATCAAGCAGATACTGGAGAAGACAGTTTCCAAGAACCGTAAGGATTGGTCGCTGAAACTCAATGATGCCCTTTGGGCATTTCGAACCGCTTATAAGACCGACCTTGGTATGTCTCCCTATCGGATTGTGTACGGAAAAGCCTGCCACCTACCTGTCGAAATAGAGCATCGCGAATTTTGGGCGATAAAGGAGCGGAATCTGTCTCTTGAAGATGTGGGCAGCCATTAGAAGCTGCACGAGCTTAGGGATGAGGCTTACGACAACGCGGTTGTCGTTAAGAACCGAACGAAGGTGTTTCACGATAAACACCTTTTGCGCAAAACCTTCGTACCTGGTCAGCAGGTACTGCTTTATGACACCCGACTACACTTCCATCCAGGAAAGCTCAGATCTCGCTGGAAAGGGTCGTATTTTGTGTGGAATGTGTATCCGCAGGGCGCTGTGGATTTGGAGAATCCAAAGGACGGTTCATTTTTCAAAGTGAACGGACACCGACTAAAACCGTACCTTAGCGCCGAACCAACAGAGGAGCTCCTGGTCTTACATGAGCCGGTGTACCCTGCATAATCTTCCTCTGCCTACCACCAAACTTCGGTTATCCAGCCAAGAACAATGGACACAGTTCCAAATAAGTTTGGGGGTATGTATAAAGCCTTTTGTATATATTTGTGGATATTCTTTTCCATTCTTTTTCTTTATCTTTTTTTTAAAAACAAAAACAAAAAAAAATTGTGTATCGCTAACCGACAATTTTGACCCTTCAAATGATCTCTTCATGCAATGACAATAAGGACACTGTCCAGTTTAAGTTTGGGGGTACGCTCGGTATGCATTTCTTACCTTCGCATTCATATGTATATTTTGCATCTGCATATTTAAATCCATAAAATCCATAAAAATCTGAAAATTTTCTAAAAATATAAAAACTTTTCTGTCAAGTTAGCTAGTGGGAGGACTCTGATTCAACATTTCGACGGTTTTGTTTGATAAAATAAGAATAACTAAATCTTATGTTTAGATTTTGAAAACCTGAAAAATAACTCTCCTTTGAAGTTAACTATAGCTGATATACGTCTTTACATCACACTACACGTGTCGTGAGTTTTGGAAATTAGATGACAAGTCTTTTATGTTTAAAAACTTTTAAATAGATAAATGATTTTCTGAGGATCAAATAGGTTTGTTCTGAAATAAGTAATATCAAGAATAGTTTATGAAGTAAGTGAATATGAAGGAATGTTATTGATGCCTTAATTGGAACTACGTATGAAAAATAACCCATCTAAAACTTGATTGGAATGATTACACACCGAACCCACTAAACACGTCTTTTATCCAAAAAAAATAATTGAACTGCCAGTTATATCTCTGTTCGTATTAAATCATCATGATTTTCACGCCAAACTGTCTTTTGTTTTTGGACCTAGGTAACTTGAGTAATTAAGTCCGCTGGGGTGTTTCTACACCTAATGCCCTAAAACCAACTGGTTTGGGTGCATTGGCCCAAAGCTCGCTAAGAAGCCTAGAAAGTCCAGATTAAAACAAAGTGAAGCAAGTGTTCTCTCCGAGTTAAAATTCCTAACGGTTCTTTGTGTGAGAATAATCTTGATAAAAGACAGGCTTTTATAACAATTTTAGCGGAGATATGAATGTTTTATTCTATGATAAAGACTATTGCACGTTCACAGAGGTGTGTATGAAATGAAAACAAGAAAAAAGTGGAGTGAAAAATAAGACCTAGTTTCCTGTTAAGGAAGATAGAAATTCTAAAGTTGAAACTTTACTGGAAAACTAAACTTGAAAAATGCTTAACTCTTTATAAAACTTATGTGATCCTTTTAAAATTGTTATCTGGGCTTTATTGTGTGACATGATGACTTTAATCGATCCTTTTGGAACTTAGCGACACTATTTGCACTACACGTAAAGACATATAAAATCTGTAGTTAAATAAAAAACGAGGTGTGAAAAATAAAGGTTCGATAGTCTAGACTTAGGATCATAGAATTGTTATTTTCTGAAACAAAACTTTAGGGGTTTGAATCTTCGTTATTTTACAAAACTAGCTTGACCGGATTTTGTGGGTAGTATCCGTTGAAAACCCTCAGGAGACAACACTCCTCCTACTAGGGACGCCTAGAGGTTTAACGGCTTGTTGCACATGCTCAGTGCAAACGCGTTCCCTGCGAAAGTGAGGTTAGGAAATTTTTTTTGAATAAATTGGCTTTGCTCGGGACGAGCAAATGATAAGTTTGGGGGTATTTGTTCATATCAAATTTTTGCATTTTCATACCGCCCAATTTTTATCACATTGCATATCGGTAGGTACTCTTGAGCCGTGTTTGCTAGTCAATTGCAGGATACAGGTTCTCGGCTCTAAACGGTGAAATTCATGGAAAAACACGACAAAACCTGGGTTCCTGCCAACCACAGATAAAACACGGATCTCCTCTCTTTATCCGTCTGTTTCCACACACCAGTTTAAGAGACAAAATAGCAAATCAATGTCATTTTCATGCACAAGGTTCAATGGCAACACAAGATCCAAGAAATCTACGCGGAGCTCAAGAAAATCATGACAAAAGATCCATGTCCAATCACCTTTTGATCCACTAGAATTCTGGAAGAAATGTGGAAAGATTATCAGAAAAAATATGTACCAGACAAAAGGGGGCAGCAGACCAGGGCGGCACACAAAAGCCGACAGCCCAACTCCCCTATAGGGCGGCGGAACCGCGGCCAATAGGGGGTATAGGTCGCGGTTCCGCCGCCGTATGGTGGCATCAGCCGACCAATTTTCAGGGGCAGATTGGTATTTTCATACTTGTTCTGATTGTTGCCCTAGATTTCCTTTTCCCTGCCTATAAATAGCCCAGAACCTTGTGAAGCCAAGGGTGCATAATCTTGTATTTTTCTAGGTTTAGAATACTTGTTCTTCTTCCTCTTCTCATCTCTTCTCCATTGAAAAACTTGTAGTGAGCTTTTGTGAGTGAAGAATGATGAATAAAGAAGTCCCTTTTGTTATTATATCTTGTCTTGTTCTTTAGTTAAATTATTATTGCTTGTAATTTTCATTTGTTAACTTAGTTGTTGTTATTTCTTGTTGTTTCTTTCTTTTCTCTTTTCCTTTATCCTTAAACAACCATGACGCTTACGCTTGATCCTTGCCAAGGTGAGGTCGCAAATAGCTAGTTGTTATCTTCTAATCTCCTTCTTTCTATCTTCCTCTTTTGTTTTGTTTTCTTTTCGTTATGATGTGTGATTAGTTTCCATACTTGTTAGGGTAGGATAAGGGAAGTTTGAGAGAAGGAAATCTCTCTCACTCTTTCCATGCCCAACATCTTAAATCGACTCCCGTTAATTGAACCACAATCCGCTCCCTACGGCACCCTATCCTACATGATAGCGGTGATTCCGTAGTGAGACCGGTTGTGGTTGAATTAACCGGAGGTTATGGCTAAGAGCCAAGAACGGACGGACAAGCACCAAAAGGAAGAACTTAAGCGTTGGAAAGCCTAGCTTATACTCGCAAGTTCCTTCCTAGTCGTGCTAATCCCCGTTGTTGCCGATTACCGTAACACCGATATTAAGAGTGGCAACGAAAGAAGTGAGCGACTCCTAACTCAAACTAACCTAATCCTAACCCTAACAAGCTCTCTTTACATATCATTTTAACACTTAGTTAATCACAAACAAATCTGAACTTTCGGACTTAACTCGTTAAAACACATAGAAAAAGATTCCCATCTCCCTGCGGACGACCCGTACTCAACCGGCTAGCTACAAGCGAAACCGTTTTGATTGCGGTAATTAACTAAACTTGAACACGCAGAATCTCTATCAATCAACCCACGGTGGAGTGCTCAAGTTATCGGATTCCGTGAAGTGCTGGGTGGCCCATTCACTTTATTGATTGGGGTTGCCTTACTTCTGGGATTGGAGGGTAACTTTCCACACTCGTAGTCTTCTTGGTTATACATTGCACATGCTATCCACACAACCGGGGAATGTCGGGTTTTATTTGCGGCTAAATGGAAACCCGGGGCTCCTAGATTATCCGTTATTCTGTGTTGCTTATCGCTTCTCTGTGATGTTGCTTATATCATGCCTGGGACGAATGTAATATATATATATATATGTAGTTATATATATTAGTAGATGTTGTATATGTTTTGCATCCGTGCTAGTCCAGCCCCCGCTCTGCCGTTAATTAAGTAACCTAACGGTGCATGACGGGGCCCCGTGGCGAATGCGGATGGCATATATGTACATTGTATTTTCGTTCTTTTCTCGTGTGATATGGATTAATTGATGAGACTGGGTTAATTTTTATTAATACAAGGAAAAATAAACCTAATTGATGTTGTTGGAACCAATTTTTGAAAACTGACATTACAGAAATTTCCTTTTACTTTGCACAGCGGTATTCAGTTATGAATATCCAGCACCTCATTTTGACGAGGCAAGAGCCGAGATCCCTTTTTGAGGAGTGACCTCTTGGGCAAAAGTTTGCGTCATTGTAATAACTTCACTATAGTTGATTCTTTTACTTTGGATCGTGGTATTCAGTTAGGAATATCCTGCACCTTATTCGATGAGGAAAGAGCAGAGATCCCTTCACAGGGAGTGACCTCTTTAGAAAAAGTTTACGCCACTATATATTTGTAAAACCACTCGGTTCCTTCAACGATATCAAGTTCATTACCTTAAAGTTTTTCGCTAAAAACCAGCCATAGCCCTTCGTCATTTCCTACGAGTAGTAATTAGTATTCGTGCTGCGTTTGTTGACTGTCTCAAGACGTAGTGTGCGGTAACTAAGTGGTACTTGTTTATAGCATGTGATGCGATTGGTTAGGACAATCGTGCGACCTTATTAACTGTGTCAAGGGCTCGTGTGGGTAGGTTTAATGCAATCAAGATAATGACGGGTTAAACTTGACTAGGACTTTTTGATTTGTTGACTGTGTCAAGGTCACTAGGGTCTTAGGGCTAAAAACCACATCGGGAGTTTCAAATATACATGAAACTTTCCAAGCATGCACATACCTTCTGGAGTGTGGTGACTTGAGTGGTTTCCATCAAGTTATCATGCGATGATAGTTGGATCCCGATTCCCACTGATGAGTAGGTGTTACTCCTCGGGTGATTTTTAGATGATCCTGACTAATTCTCCTTTTAGGGTTTGAAGGAGAATTCGAGAAAATAGTGGAAGCCATCTTGATTAGATAAAATGATTAACCAATCTAATCTAGATTAGAGTGCAAGCTGAGTGTTTCTTTTCACACTCTCTTTGGCAGCAACTATAAGCCGACCCTAAACTAAAACTCATGAACCAAGTTAACTGAACCTTCTTAAAGCACTTTGGCATTTTGATTGTTATTAAGTCGCATATATCCATGCCACTCCTACTTTCCTTTTGCATTTCTCCAGAACACTCCGTATCACTACGAAAATCCATATTGCTTGATGTTCATACTATAATATTGCATTATTGTATTCCCCATTTTATTCATTTTATAAATAAACAGGTACTTTTGACGCACGTTTGTTGCATATTACAGGATACAGGCTCTTGGAGCGAAGACAGTGAGAAAAGACAAAAGATGATACAAAAGAGAGACTTTTGACCCACAAGTAGAAGAATTCTAGTCAAGCCTAGACGAAGAACAATTCACAATTGTATAAGGCAATGCAGTCCGAAATGTCAAAGTGAACGGTCAAAAGATCATTACAAGTTTTCACTGAAGATTTGGAGAAGATCCAGAAGTCAAATGGAGAAAAGAAGTATAAAAGTAGAAAGCCCAAGAAGTATAGAAGAAAACCCAAAAGTTTCATGACCTAACTCCCTACTTTGGCCGCGGAACCGCGGCCAAACCTAGGCTGGCGGCGCGGTTCCGCGGCCATTTGTTGCCCGTGTCGGTGCAAACTTCGGGTGTCGGTGCGTCGGTGCGAGAGTTGGGATTTTTCGTGGGCATATCTGTAATTGCACATGTGCGAATCCCGTAAACCTAAATTTCCCTGTTTACTTATAAATAGTAATCAAAAGATTGTAAAAAGGATGCCTCTTTTCAATAAAGAAAATTCAGAATTCTTTGGAAGATTAAGAGCATCATTTATTGTAAGTTTCTTTTAATTTTTCTGCCTTCGTTTAAAATTATTTTCTTGCCTTAGATAAATCCTTTCATTGCCCTAGTTTAATCTAGTGTAGTCTTCCTTTAATCTGCAGTGGATAATTAATTCTTTAGATCAAAAACAAAACACATTAATCATAATAAAAATGCTGTTTTTAGAAGATCTCCTAATGAGCGAGTAATTTCCTCGCTTGTTAGGGTTAGGAATAAGGGAGGGATTGAGAGATGAATATCTCTCATCACCTTCAATGCCAATAAATTTTCATAAGTAGAACTTCATGCACGCATGCATGATCCGCGCTCCCTACGGCACCCTACCCACGAGGTAACGGTGAAACCGTAGTATAAAGGACCGGATATGCATGACGTCCATGAAGGTTATAGCAATTAGTAGGAAATGAAGGACAAGGATCAAGAGGAAGAAACTTCGTTTCTTCCCAATCATCCTAATCCCCTTTACTAATAATTGTTATGACTTCTAAAAAGTTTTAATCGAAGGCATTGAAAGAGGTGTTAATATCAATCTTATCAACCCTACTTTAGACCTAACCCTAACAAGTTCTTTAACCATCGTACAACTTAGTTTTTAAAATCAATCAACAAAACCAAACAACCAATGGAATCAACTCGTAAAAACACGTAAGAAAATTACACATCCCTGTGGATCGACCCGTATTCACCGACTAGCTGCAAAGCGACGCCGTTTCTGATTACGGTAAAATATTTTTGGTGATCGTTAAAACTACGACCACTTAATCAAATGGCGCCGTTGCCGGGGATGGCGTAAAAGTTCTTTTGTGTAATTTCGGGTTGATATAAATTTTAAAAATCATAAAAATCTGAAAATATAAAAAGTAAAAAAAAATTATCAATTTTTATCTGTTTGAATCTTGCAGGAACAGCGAAGAATCGCGGATCTGGAAATTTACAGAGGGCAAAACAGAAGTTGGTACATAAGAACAGAGAGGAATTGCAAGTACAGAACAGTAGAATTTTTACTGAGCCCTGATCCCTCTACCCAACCGCGGAACCGAGGCCGTTGTGCGCCCCAAGCCGCGGAACCGCGGCGCTTTAGCCACTTCAGGTCCTCAATTTTAGTTGGTTTGTTTTCTTTTCCCCCCCTCTGCCAACCTCAATATATCTTTTGTGAAATTTTCTGCAGGAATTCTTTGCGCTAAAAATTCTTTCTCCCCCTTCTAAAAACTCTGCAGGTTTCTTTGCGCCGCGCTAAAAAAATTGATTGCAAGTGAATTTAATGTTTTGCATAATTTGACCGGACTTTAAGGGGCTAATTGACCAAACTCAGATTGGGTGGGGATTTCATCACCCTTCCCAGGACCCCAGAAAACACTTAAAGTATTTGCATTGACCACAATTAATTAAAAAAATACTAGACTCAGCCCTAACGACATCGAGCACAATAGGAAAAGGACTAGTATAGGCATCGACCGTTTATCCTAACCTGAGTTTGCGGTCTCTAGGCAAGTGTGTCTAGGCTAGTAGTTATTAATTAGGCCCACTATTGTGGTTCCTTCTCACTTACCAAGCACTTACCTGACCGCAATTGGCGGTGAAGAGGTAGTTTGAGGTCCTATTTCTAGCCCTAGTTAGAAGCTGTCTAGCTGACCTAGGTGACCCTAGATCTAGGCCCGATTGTGCATGTGTGGTTGATACATTTGTGTCACAAGTCTCTTTTCAAAAAAAAATCTCTTTGCAAACATTCTCACATAAAAAAAAAGAAAAGAAAAATCTTTTCAAAACTTGCAACTTGTCGCTAAAAGAAAACTTGCAACTCACTTACACTACTTCCCTTCATTGACGTTATCTTACCTCCACATTCTGTCTTTTATTTTTTTTCTGACTACACTACCCCTTTAGTGTATGTCACTTTGGACTAGGGATACTAACGCCCGATTAGTCCGTGTTTCGTTGGTACCGACCGACGAACCCTTCGACATCGAAGTCGAAATTCCGTCCACTTCCTTACCACCTCCTTCACATTCTTTTTCCGAAAGCATGTCGGGATTCAACCCCAACGATACCTTACCGATGGGAATGATTCCACCTCCGTTAGGTGCGAATAACCCGAATCAACCGCCTGTTGAAGCGCCCGCACGAGTTGCGCTCTAAGATATCTTCTACCCTGTCCGCACTTCTTTACCCACCTGTCTTTCACCCCCACCGGCAAATGGGGACAATTTTGAAATAAAACCACATTTCATCAATATGCTGCCAAAATTTCATGGTTTGGAATCTGAAGATGCTTATATATTTATCAATAAATTCCAAAATGTGTGCACTATGATGAAAATGACCCAATTAAGTGATGACGCTATAAGGCCAATGGTCATTCCTTTTACCCTATGTGACCTAGCTGAGAAGTGGTTATACAGCACCGCATCACATTCCATTAGAAATTGGGACGAGTTTGTGAAAGCTTTTCTTAAAAAGTTCTATCCTCATCACAAAACTGCTAGAATCCGTAATGAGATTATACAATTTTCACAGCTTCCTTCCGAACCATTTTGGAAGTGCTTCGAGAGATTTAAAGACCTGCTCGTTCAATGCCCTCATCATAGGATCGAAAGTTGGCAACTTTGCCAAACATTATACGAGGGATTGAACTCGGCAACGAAGCAGTTGCTAGAAACCATATGTCAAGGTCATTTTCTCTCCAAGTCTAGTGACGATGCTTGGCAGTTTCTTGAGGATCTTAGTGAGCAAACAATTCAGTGGGAGAGCTCCAAGACCACATCATCTTCTTCTAGTGGTCAATCTAGGGCAGGCATACATCAAGTAGAGATGTCGATTGCTATGAAGGCCGAGATGGCCGCTCTTACGAAAAAGCTAGAAGCGATTGAGACCAAAATCTCATCGCCTTCTCCTGCCCCTGTTATGCCTCCACGAACTGTGTGTGCTTGTTGTTCGGCCCCATCACACTTAACCGAAGAGTGTCCTTATAATGCATCTACTCAAGGACATGATCAAGTCAATGCTGCATTTCAGCAACGACAAAGAAACGATCCGTACTCTTCGACATACAATCCGGGGTGGAGGAGTCACCCAAATTTCGCTTGGAACCAAAATCAACTGTTTCGCCCAATCAGAGCAAAGCTCTGTTTGAATTCAAAATTCAAATTTTTGAAGCAAAGCTTCAAGTCCCGCGCACAGCGCCCAAGAAAGCGCACCCAATCAGAGCAATGCTCTGTTTAGAGGAAGCAACGCTTCGGCTGCGCTGCGCCCTGCGCTGCGTGACACGTGTCAGCGCAGATGCGCTAGCGCAGTTGCGCTGCGCCCTGCGCTGCGCGACACGTGTCAGCGCAGATGCGCTAGCGCAAGCGCAGATGCGCTAGCGCAGTTGCGCTGCGCTCTGCACTGCGCGACACGCGTCATGCGCTGGGGCATCTGCGCCAAACAGAATTAAGATTTTTATGAAATCTTTTCTGTTCTTTCCAGAACTATAAGACTTTCTTCGGCCTTTGGATCAAAGATCCAACGGTGGGAAAACTCCCAAAAATCATTCAGGAAAGATCCCGTTAACAAATTCAACAGATTTGTGGTCACTATAAATAGGACCCTAAGCCTCAATTCAAAGAAAGGAAGAATTTTCTCGAAAAATCAAAAACTCTAACCAGAGAAAACTCTGAGAAGATTTCAAAAAAAAAAAAAAGGGTAAGGAACCTCCATGAGGTAGAAAAGAGGCTTTCTAATAGATCATCGATCTAAAAATAAGATCAATGATCTTTATAAAAAAAAAATGAAACAGTGCTTTGCACTCCTTATGAACCTTCGGTTCTGTAAAAACAATAAAAATAATAAGATAACAAAAGAATAGTGCTTTGCACTTTTAAGAACCTCTGGTTCTTCAAATAAAGAAAAAACTTCTTTTTTCTTTGATCTAATTTAGACAAAGAAATTAAACAGTGCTTTGCACTTCCCTTCTCGAATCTAAAAGATTCTTAGTGCTTTGCACTTCCAAGTTGCGCCGTTGCGCTCTTAAGAGAGCGCCACGTGTCGGCCATAAAACCACTTGCGCTAAGCGCTCTTAAGATAGAGCTTTGCTCTCTGAAATTAGCGCAACTCGCTGAGAGCGCGCCACGTGTCAGCAGCGCAATTGCGTAGCGCAACAGCGCAACGCGCTGCGCTAGTGCGCTTGCACTCATCAAAGCACGACACGTGTCGTCACCGTATGGACTTGCGCTCATTACTTAGCGCAAAGCGCAAATGCATTCAAAAGGGCCAAGCCCAATTAAGAGAAGGCCTAACAGGCTCAACAAAGCGCAAATGCATTATTTTAAGGGGCAGAGCCCAAATCAAAACAGATGCTTTGCATCATTTATAAATGGGCAGAGCCTAAACAGAATTTTCAGAATGCTGTGCATTTTATCAGGGGCAGAGCCCAAATCAAACAAATGCATTGCATCATTCATAATTGGGAATTGCATTACTTAACAAAAATGTTGAACATTTCAACTGGACTTAGCCCAATTTTGGCCACAAGTCCTTAAATTAAATTGACTGAGCAAAATCGCTCTTCTAAATTAATTTACATCCGGTTCGAGGGTACATCTCCGAACTCCTTTGACATCTGTCGTTGTAATCCCTCAACGACGTCAGAGAGGTGACGGGTCCCAACGACCACACATCGATATGGACTGCGGGGTCCTTAAACTCGTGGACCGAAACGTCCTTAAGCTAATATCGGACCGGAACGTCCCTAAACTAACATCGGACCGAAACGTCCCTAAACTAACATCGGACCGAAACGTCCCTAAACTAATATTGGACCGAAACGTCCTTAAACTAATATCGGACCGAAACGTCCCTAAACTAACATCGGACCGAAACGTCCCTAAACTAATATTGGACCGAAACGTCCTTAAACTAATATCGGACCGGAACGTCCCTAAACTAAAATCGGACCGAAACGTCCCTAAACTAATATTGGACCGAAACGTCCTTAAACTAATATTGGACGGAAACGTCCTTAAACTAATATCGGACCGGAACGTCCCTAAACTAACATCGGACCGAAACGTCCCTAAACTAATATTGGACCGAAACGTCCTTAAACTAATATCGGACCAGAACGTCTCTAAACTAACACCGGACCGAAATGTCCCTAAACTAATATCGGACCGAGACGTCCTTAAAACTAATATCGGACCGAAACGTCCCTAAGCTAATATCGGACCGAAACGTCCCTAAACTAATAATGGACCACTACGTCCCTAAACTGGCGACGGACCACCACGTCCCTAAACTGGAATATGGACCGCTACGTCTTTAAACTGGCGACGGACCGAAACGTCCCTAAACTAATAATGGACCCCCACGTCCCTAAAACTGGCGATGGACCGCCATGTCCCTAAACTGGTACAATAGGGCCCAAATGCTCCCTTGTTGGATCTAAACGGTCCCGCCTAAGTTGATCTTAACCCCAAATACGGTTAACGTGTCCTTAGACATTTAAATAAACGATAAAACTCCAAATTAACTTTGGTTCAAGGGTACATCTCTGAACTCCTCAGACGCCTGTCGTTGTAATCTCTCAACGACGTCAGAGAGGTGACGAGTCCCAACGGCCGGATAATTAAATCAATCATGATATTAAGTTGATCTTAGTCTAAAACAAGACTAACGTATCCTTAACGAACGTTTAAGTCGATCTTAGTCGCAACGCGACTAATGTATCCTTAAACTAAAAACACCAAACCCAAATCTAAGTAAATACGGATTTGGACTAATCCACGTCCTACGGGTGACGGCATTACTCAGTCTCCGTATACAATCCACGGGCAACCACAAACAAAACAAACACACACGACACGAAGTGAAATTCTGGAGAAGGAGAAAGTTGTTACCGCGATGCGGTAGCGTAATTAACTGCAGGGGCTTGCGCCTGCAGGGAAGAGCGTCCCCACAATCAAAAACCCCTCACCCTGAGGGGGAATCTGACGAAGTCTGCTACATCGGCCGCATCCGTCTAAACCTCCGATACACGGTGCCATAAATCAACTTGGCATCTTCGGAGAGATAGACGGATAAAACCAAATAGCATCTGCCCCGAACCTCAGGCACAGACGTCCTAACGTCTCGGCCGCCGTTCGGAGGGGAACAGATTCTGGCACGCCCGGTGGGACCTCTTCCTCTTTCCACTCCACACTTCGTGTGTCGTCTTCGCGAACCAATCGCGGTTTGTTAAATGATTGCCTTCGGATTTCAAGTTGCTAAGATTTGGTCTTTTGTTTGGTGCAGAACTCAAGCATTCAATGGCCACCAACTGCACCAACTGCTCGAAGTGCAACTGCAACGGACGCTCCACTTCACCTAGAGATGTAGCATATGGGCCCCAGGCGGCTTCCTTCCTGACACTGCCGGTAGGCCTGTTGACTCAGGCCACCACCGGCTTGTTCTTCGGGACCATGGTCCCACCTACAAGCTTCTCGGCACCGATACCCACACTGGAAGCGAACAAGAAGTCGGTGTTCGACCGGCTCACTGCTACTCCGACCCCTGTCAGCGGGTCGCCTGCTACTGGACCAACAGCCTCCGTTTTCACCAGGCTGGGTCAGAACTATAAAGTGGCTGTCCCAAAGAGGGCAACGGCCGCTGCTTTGGAAGTCGTTAAAGCGACTTCTCCTATCAGAGAGTCAGTCTTCACGAGATTGATGGTTCCTACTCCTCCTCCAGCTGGTCAGAAGGCATCAGTCTTCGATAGGCTGACATCAACAGTTACCCCACGCTCAAACAGGGGGCAACAAGAAACCACCTCAATCTCCGAGCCAATCCCGGCGGCTCGTCGCGCGCGACGTCGCCATTGGCAGAGAGTAAGGAAAGCAGGGGGCAACTCCCCCTCAGGGCTAACCCCACCTGCTCCAGTGGTGGAAGTCGATGCTGCTGTTCCAACTGGGAACAGCTTTGAAATGCTGAGGAGGGTGAGAAAGAACTCCCCGGTAGCTACGTTGAAAAGGTCTCCTCCACCCAGGGAAAAAGCTCCGGAGATGAAACAGGAACAGCCCCCTCAACGGCTGTCAGCGAAAGTTTATAAAGTTTGGCGGAGGGTTCAAGACTCCGTGATTGACTCAAACCACTTCCGTCGCCAGAACAGGGCAAGGGTGGAAAAAGACAAAAACTGCCCCGCTCAACGACAGGGGGCAACAAATGCTAGGATGCCCGCTTCAACGACTCCTTCAACCTCAAAGGCCCATAAAAGGAAGAGGCCAGAAAAAGCTCCCATAACGCTGGCAAAGTCTAAGAGCGGTGAACCTAAACGCCCCAAGTCAGGGGGCATCACAGTTCATACGGTCTATATGGCTTCGGGGAAAGAAGAAAGCCGTACTTCTACGGGTCACCGACCGCTTACCCGGTCAGTGACCAAGTCTCAGGAGCAGCAACAAAAACTCCAGGAGATGATGACTACCATGGCTGCACTCACGGGGCCAAAAGAGAATCCTGAGACATCCTTAGATGAACGTCAAGAGGAGGAGACTGATGCCGAGTTCCTTCGCCGAATGCTCGAAAAGAGAGACCAGGAAGCTGCTGAACAAGCAGCCAATATACAGCGCATGGGCCTTCTCTTCCAGGATATGATAGGGATGATGATACAACCAGAATCCCCGACTGAAGAACCCCCGATCGTCCTTGGGGATGATAGGGGAGAAACATCAAACCCTCAGCCCGTTCTATCGACGGCTAAAGAAGACACAATCTCTAAAACAGATCTGGACGAATATATAGCCCAGCAGATAAAAGTTCATCACGCGGCCGAGGCAGCCGGCCACGTTGTAAAAACAGGGCGGCCATACCCGGGCTGGTATGACCAAATTAAGTACCCGCCAGGTTACACAATTCCAAAGTTTCATGTCTATAAGGGGACCGGCAATCCCCATCAACATGTTGCCCAATTCAGGGCGCTTTGTGGTAACACTGGAGGCGACGACAAGCTCTTGCTGCGCCAGTTTGTGGGAAGTTTATCAGATACGGCTTTCGAGTGGTATTCCGAGCTCCCCAACGATTCCGTTAAAACCTTCGCAGAGATGGAGCTGCTCTTCACCCAACGCTTTGCAAGCGCCAGCGAACGTACTCCGATGACGGCGCTGATTAACGCCAGGGTAAAGCCCGGCGAGACGTGGGTCCAGTACGCTATACGGTGGCGTAATTTATGGTCTAAATGTGAACAGCGTATTGAAGAAGCCCCCGCGGTGGGAATGTTTGTTGGAACCCTTGATCCACAAGCGACCATTTCGCAGTTTATGATGTTCTTCAAGCCGACTTCTTTCCAGGCTTTGATCGACAAATTGGCGCAGATGGACCAGATGGGCCATAAACCCCCTCTCCCGAAGCCCGAATCTCGAAACGACAAAGGAAAGGGAAAAGCGATCATCGTCGCTAATGCCCAACAGCAACCGAACGACTCGAAGCCGGTTGCTCGTCCAAATAATACACGCCCATACGTACCCCTTGAGGACAGGATGGAACGTGCTTACTCCTTCCCCCGTGATAAAACAAGGAGGTTATTTGAGCTGGCATTGCGCAATAGGCTTATAAATCTGCCGGATCCAAAACGTCCGTCACAACCAAGTGACGTTAACGAGCCTAATTATTGCCCTTACCATCGAGTGCTAGGACATCCAATCGAAGACTGTTACGTGTTCAAAAATTGGCTCGAAAACCAGTACCGTCAGGGCAAGTTTGCGCTATCCGACAAATGGAAGGTGAATCCTCCGCAACCCCACACCTATAAGGGAACGAATACGCCAGGGGCAACATGCTCCGTCATTGAAGAAGCTCCCTGGGAGGTTGTATTATCAGCCAAAACGAGGAGAATGCTAAATGATCTTCAGACCTGTCCAGCGGTCAAGTGGAAGAACCCCTTGGAGCCACAGGTTATTGAGGGGATGTTGAAACCACGTCCGACTCCGAAGACCGACGGCGGTAGTTCAAGCGTTCATAATCAGCCGTCAAAATCTTCGAAAAAGAAGAAGAAGAAATCTAAGAAGCCCGCGAAGCCTAGCGACGAGCGGACGGACTTACAGAAGCAGATCGACGCGCTGGATGAGTATAACCAAAAGGCGCGGACTCCCATTACGCTCCAAGATTTCCTTGATCACATCTTTCAAAAAGAAGATGAGGAAGAAACTTCATCGGATGAATCCGACGGATATGTGGCAAGCTGTCATATGATCTCTCACTCGACCTCGAACGATGAAGGGACTTCTGGCACCAAAACGCCGGGGGCAAATACTGAGTCAATGGTTCCGGAATTATCAATAGAAATGATTGACGTGTTTCTTAGTGAAGCTCGATTGAAAAGTAAAGCTGATCAAGAACGCGAGACGGCGATATTCGAAACGGCCAAACGCCAGCGACTTGAGGGAGGAGCTGAGATGATCCCACTGGAGCAAAATGCCTCCACCACTGACAAAAGCCAATTTAAGATAAAAAAGAAGTTCGCTAAGGCCATATCGATGGGCATGAAGCTACCACTCTCAGAAGAAAAAGTTACTAGCGTGGCAGAGATGCATCCCTCTTATTGCTTATATCATCAGAAGGTCTCACATTCTACCCAAGAGTGCAAAGCGTTCGATAAATGGTGGCAAGGATACGTCGCTAATCAACAACGCTTTAAACGGGAAAAGCGCAAGGTTCGTCGAGAGCAAAGAAACACGACCAAAGTGCTTGAAAGAACTGCCGGCAACTGTCACATGGTTAACACTACCAGGTCACAAGTGCCCACATTTGGGAGCGACTCTGATGAGGAACTAGAGATTGCCCCTCTTTTTAAAGAGTCAACTTCGGGAAAAGAAGAAGAACCGAAGTCTTGCGAAAATATACAGCTGCGGAATCGGACACTGCCTGAAAAGAACCTCGGACCCTCGAATAGAAAAGATAAAGGGAAAGAGAAGGTCTCTGAAGACATCACTTTGGATGACCAAGTCGCGGAAGAGTTAACCGCCAAAAATCCGCCAAAGAGGAGTAAGGTGGATTACAATGTCCTAGCGCATCTGAGGAAGCTACCCTCACAACTCAGCATCCTCGATGCCTTGTTACTATCAAAGGAGGCGAGAGACTCTTTGATTAAGGCGCTACAAGATCCGGACCAGTTCCAAGCCTTCTTAGCCGAAGAAAAGATGAAAGACGAATTGGAAGAAGTGCACACAGCCGACGTTGCTTTTGGTGATGAGGACCTTCTTCTCGGGACGTGTGAACACAATCGCCCTCTTTATGTCTCAGGATACTGCCATGACATAAAGATAGGTAAAATCTTGGTCGATAACGGATCGTCCGTCAATTTACTCAACGTACGAGTGTTAAAGGAGATTTGCATGAGTGTCCAACACCTTGCCCGGGACAAGATCACTATCTCCGGTTTCGACTCTCAATCTTCAAAGACTCTTGGATCTGTGATATTGACGCTACGCTTCGGGTTGCTCGTCACAGACATCAAATTCCATGTTATAGATGCCAAGACGTGCTATAATGCTCTGCTTGGCTGACCATGGCTACACGAGTACAATATCATCCCTTCTACACAGCATCAGTGTATGAAATATTCCAGGGATGGCCTCGAGTACACTGTGGCCGGAGAGTTGAATCCGTTTTCCGTGAACGAAGTTCGCAAGTATGAGGATGCCAAATACTTCTTGCCGAGCTTCGAAGACACGGAAAGGTGTCACAAACCGGAGAACAAAACTAATGCCACCATCCCTGTCTTCGGCAGTGATACCGAGGAGGAGGATATAATTTATTCAGGTCCATCCCAATCTACCAGGCCAGGACCATCCGTTCCTTCGTTGATCTTCGGTAGTGATTCAGAGGATGAAGTTCATGCTGTATTCCCTGCTCGGCCTTCGATACGGATCTCCGCTGATGAAGAGCGAAGTCTGCAGATAACCATGGTGCCGCTTGAACATTACAAAGAACTGGATGCACTCGACACCAACAGCGTAGAAGAATTGCAGACATTCTATATCCCTCCCGGACGAAGGGGTGAGAAGGCAATCTTATTCTACCGTTCTGAAGAGAACAAAGTGGAAAAAGAAGTTTGGCATGGCGCGGATCCCACGCTTGACAGGATTCAGCCTATCCGTCTTCCCCGGTATTATACCGAAGGTTTGAAGAAACTGCTAAAACGCCAGGGGATGTCCTTCACACAGACCGTTAGAAAAGCCAAATTCTATGACAAGGTCTGGAACATTCCCGGGACCCAATGCAAACTGCCTAACGGGAAAGTAGAAACCAAAGGGCTTGGGTACATCCGGCCAAAGAAGCGAGAGTTAGTAAACAGCTGTTATGCCATGTATGACTTCGATGAAGAGGCGGACGCTCAATGGGAGGACGCTAATCCTGAACCAGCAAAAGTTCCGGATACAAAACCGCCCAGTCCATCGTCCGAAGACCAGATGAGCAAACTTATAAGGGATGCGAGTCAAAAAGCCCGAGATGATCACGATCGTGAAATGGCAATCTATGAGAAAGCTAAGACACAGCGCCTCCTCCAACAGGCAGTAAAGAACGAAGATGCCGCTCCTTGTCAACCTGCTACAAAAAAGGTTCGACGCGAGAACAAAAACAAGTCGAAAGGCAAGAGAGGCGCTCGACAACTACAAAGCAGAGCTAAGAAGCCGCGCATCCGAGAATCGAGCGTTATTGACTTAGCCCTCGGGAAGAAAATGGGTCGAGCATACTCTTTTCCTCGGAACAAAACAAGGAAAATATTCGATCTCGCTCTAAAACATCAAATGCTTACGTTGCCAGAGTCTAAACACCCTGAACAAGCAGGCGAAGTCTCCAACCCAAAGTATTGCTTTTACCATCGAGTAGTAGGGCATCCGCTTGAAGATTGCTTCACCTTTAAGAATTGGGTTGAGGACCAATATCAGCTTGGCAAATTCGCGTTGTCTGACAGTTGGAGGGTAGCGCCGCCGCAAAAGCACGAACCCGAAAACACAAGAATAAAACCAACTCCGCATTGGGATTGGCAGAAAATTCGCACCTGCCATGTGATAACAATATTGAAAGAAGAGTCCGAGGACATGAACAACCTCCCTTGGTGTTTTGAAAGCGGCAGCGATGAGGTAATCTCAGAATTTCCCCCAGCTCCGAAAGAACTGGAAGATGGAATCCATACCACTGCAGATAACCTCAAGAAAATTGAGTTGGGGGCGGAAAATGACCCGCGACCGACATTCATCAGCGAACTGCTATCTGGAGAAAGGGTGGCTGCGTTAAAGGATGTGCTTCTACAGCACAAAGATTGTTTCGCGTGGAACTATTCCGAAATGCCGGGACTAGATCCAGAAATCGCTGTGCACAAATTGGCGATATCCCCGGACATCAAGCCAGTCAAACAAGCGCCGAGAAGAATGCGACTCGAGCTTGAGATGAGCATCAACGCCGAAGTCAAAAAGCTGATAGACTCTGGCTTCATCCAGGAAGTCCAATACCCTGAATGGATCGCCAACATCGTCCCAGTGATGAAGAAAAATGGGACAGTGCGCATATGCGTAGACTTTCGGGATCTCAATAAAGCCTGCCCAAAAGATGATTTCCCAGTGCCAGTCACCGAACTGATGATAGACAACACATCCACTCATGAGGTTTTCTCCTTCATGGACGGCTCATCGGGGTATAATCAAATAAAAATGCACCCTGAAGATCAGAAGCACACGGCCTTCAGAACTCCGCTTGGTATATTTTGTTATAAAGTGATGCCTTTCGGTTTGAAGAACGCCGGTGCTACTTATCAGAGGGCCATGACGAAGATCTTCGACGACCTTATACACGAAATCGTCGAATGCTATATCGACGATCTCGTGGTCAAGAGCAAATCATACGAGGAACATCTCGAGCATCTGAAGACTGTATTTCAACGCCTTCTGCAATACAACTTGAAGATGAATCCTCTTAAATGTGCGTTCGGGGTTTCCTCGGGCAAATTCCTGGGATTCGTCGTTCGACACCGAGGTATTGAAATAGATCCGTCAAAGATCAAAGCGATCATGGAAATGCCTCCGCCGAGGACTCTCAAACAGCTGCGGTCTCTCCAAGGGAAACTCGCGTATATACGGCGATTTATAGCCAACCTTTCAGGAAAGTGCCGTCCTTACAGCCACCTGATGAAGAAGGGAACCCCATTCGTTTGGGACCAAAAATGCCAAGGCGCACTGGATGAGATTAAGCAATACCTGCAGAACCCTCCGGTGTTGGCTGCTCCAGTTAAGGGGAAGCCTCTTATTCTTTATACAACCGCCCTCGAAGGTTCTTTAGGCGCATTATGGGCACAAGAGAACGATCAAGGGAAAGAAAGAGCACTTTACTACTTAAGTCGAGTCCTGCTGGGGGCCGAAAGCAACTACTCTCCCATTGAAAAACACTGCCTGGCGTTGATTTTCGCAATAACAAAGCTTAGGCACTACGCGTTGGCGCACGAGGTCCGTCTGATTTCAAAAGTGGACCCTCTTAAATATCTAATGTCAAAAGCCATATTGACAGGACGACTCGCTAAATGGGCCCTGCTCTTGATGGAATTCTCGATAACGTATCAACCTCTCAAGGCAGTGAAAGGCCAGGCCATCGCCGACTTCCTCGCTGAGCATCCGATACCCGCCGATTCTCCTCTGAATTGCGATCTTCCAGACGAACATGCGTTCGATGCGATCGACGGCGATAATATCCGATGGGAGCTTTATTTCGATGGAGCATCTTCCATGAAGAAACGCAAACAAAGTACCCCTGTAATTAAATCAGGGGTAGGACTCATCTTCGTAACTCCACAAGGAGGGATAATGCGCTACGCGTTCTCCCTAACGGAGCCGAGAACAAACAATGAAGCCGAATACGAAGCTCTGATAGCAGGCCTCGAGATCGCCATTGACATGGGAATTGAAGATCTCCTCATATACGGTGATTCCCAACTGGTCGTTAGTCAAGTAAACGGCGATTACCAAACATGCAAACCGGAATTGGTAAAATACGGTGAAAAAGTGCAACAACTGCTAACCCAAATTCCCTCATATACTTTGGAGAGCATACCGCGCGCGGAAAACAGCAAAGCGGACGCACTGGCCAAACTTGCTAAAGAATTGGCTGACGAGAACCTCGATGACGTTAGAATCGTGATACAAAGCCGTCGAGTGCTCGCCCCAACAGAAATATCTCCGAAATCGTCTGAAGAAAAAGGAACGAAAGAGGAGACAACCCTGCAAATAAAAGACAGGGAAAATACCGAGGACTGGAGAGAAGTCTTCATAGATTACTTCAAGTTCCACCGAATACCTGAAGAGGCGTCCACGCGACATCAGCTCACGAAACGAGCTCTGTCTTTCGCCTTCGTCAATGATACTCTATACAAGAGGTCATTTGACTCTCTATGGTTGAGATGCTTAGGACCTGACGAAGCGAGAAGGGTCGTCCAAGAAGTTCACGACGGACTCTGCGGTTCCCACCAAGCAGGCCCTAAGATGAAGTTGAAGATAAAGCGGATGGGCTACTACTGGCCCACGATGATGCAGGATTGCCTGGAATACGCGAGGCAATGTCATCCATGCCAAATTCATGGGGACTTCATCCATCAGCATCCCAATCCACTACATCCGACAATGGCTAGTTGGCCATTCGAAATGTGGGGAACTGACATAGTCGGTCCCATCGAACCAGCATCGTCAAAGGGACATCGTTTCATCTTGGCGACGACTGATTACTTCTCCAAATGGGCAGAGGCAGTACCATTGAGGGAAGTGAAGACGGAGAACATCCTCCATTTCTTCAAAACGCATGTCATCTACCGGTTTGGAACCCCGAGAAGAATCATCTCTGATAATGGGCCAGCCTATCGAAGTCATAAAATTAGCCGTTTCGCACAGCAGCACAATATAGACTGGAGATATTCCTCAGTTTATAACCCGCGAGCTAACGGTCTAGCTGAAGCCTTCAACAAGACTTTGACGAAGATCATAAAGAAAACAGTGTCACGAAATAAGAGAGATTGGCACGAAAGATTGCAAGAGGCTCTTTGGGCGTATCGGACTACGTTTAAAACGGCCACAAACACAACGCCATACGCATTGGTATTTGGGACGGAAGCAGTACTCCCTCTCGAGATAGAATTGCCCTCTCTACGAATGGCAGTCCATTACGAGCTGACAGACGAAGAAAATGCTCACCTTCGGTTTGAAGAGCTTGACGCCCTTGATGAAATCCGGCTTCTAGCACAACAAAATCTGGAAGCCTATAAAGCAAAGATGATGCGCTCATATGAAAGATTGAGCCGCCCGAGGACATTCCACCAAGGCGAACTCGTGCTAGTGGTCAAAAGGCCCATGATCCCCAATCGCGCCAAGCGGGGAAAGTTTGAGCCAAACTATGAAGGACCGTATATCATTGATAAGGTCTACCAAGGTGGGGCCTATCTACTTATGGACATGCACGGTGAAAGGCCTTTCAGGCCAATAAACGGACGCTTCCTAAAGAAATACTACGCTTAATGAGCCACAACCTAGGTCAATGGTAGATGACGACGACTATGTCCGCTCGCTATCTTCCTAAGCTCAGGCTTTATAAGTAGTAGCCAACCCTCTCAATAGCGGACCGAAATGTCCTTAAACTAATATCAGACCGAAACGTCTTTAAACTAATACTGCAGCATCCTTGGGCTGACAAGATGAATAAAAAAAAATAATAATAATAATATAAAAAAAAAACGGTAAGTCCATAAGCAAAATGGGCACGGATGAAAACCCGAAAGGGCTCCGTGAGTAAAAACAGCAGGACTACCGGCGAATGTTTGTGAAAACCCGAAAGGGCGCACCTTCGTTAAAGAACCCTTATGGAGTCCTCTCGACCCTGTAAGGAGAAACCACCCGCGTGAGATCCTTACGACTTACAAGGGAACAACACACTTAGGAATCTCCACGATTCCTAAGGAGAAAATACGCTTGCGAGATCCTCACGACTCGTAAGGAGAACTCTCTTATGGGACCCTCACGGCTCATAGGATTTGAAAGTCTTAAGTCACAGAGACCTAAACCTGGGCTTAAGCAAACCCCCACAAACTTCCAATATTGCCCTACAAGTGGCTCAATACTGACCCTTGTATACAATCCACGGACGCGAATAAACATTTCCCTAACCAAGGTCCATCCATGACTGGGAATACGTTCGTATGGTAAACAACCCTTATAAATCCTCTCGATTTATGAGGAGAAAATCTTCCTGTAGGATCCTTACGACTTACAGGAGAACGAAACACTTAGAAACCCTCACGGTTCCTAAGGAGAAAATACACTTACAAGATCCCCATGACTTGTAGGGAGAAATACCTTCACGAGACCCTTACGGCTCGTGAAGTCAAAAGCCTTAGCCAACGGGATCCTAACCCCGGTCGCTGAGCCTCCTTTGTTCAACAACGATAGAGGCAAATGATGATTCGCTCCTGGTAATATCCCAGTTGCAGCGGTGCTGATGCCGAAATCGGTGTTCAATTTCAGGTTGACGGCGAAAGCCAGTAGACCACTCATGCATACGAAATAGCCGAAATTATAGGGCAACTTGCAATAAAAAGCAGCAAGTAAAATGTATGCATGCAAAATAGCCGAAATGATTGGGCGACTCGTAATATAAAGCAACGAGTAAAAGTAAAAAAAAAATATAGCCAAAATGATTGGGCACCGCGAAAATAGCCGAAATGTTTGGGCAATCGCGACCTTCGCGATATAAAAACTGAAATGATAGAGCATCGCGGAAATAAAATAAAACAAAAAAAATATATAAGAAATGATAAAACTTCGGCCCTACAGTTAAGATCATATCGATCCCTGTGTACAATCCAAGGGCGTGAACAAAGAAGAAACCATACCTCCCCAGCGGATTCCGTCGAACGACGACACCAAACCTCAACAGTTCATTTCAACCGAAGAAGCCAGTGGCTTCAACGACAAATTTCTCAACTCACGGATACAAACACTCCTTGACGAGAGCCTCCTGATCCGCGTCGACCCGCAGAGCCACCAGTGCCTCCGTAGGAACCCTCGACTCGGTTCAAACCCCAAGGACACAAATAATCCTTGGCGCTTGGGAAACAAATAATCCCGGCAAATTCCTCGACTCACGGATACAAACACTCCTTGACGAGAGCCTTCCGATCCGCGTCGACCCGCAGAGCCACCAGTGCCTCCGTAGGGACCCTCGACTCGTTTCAAACCCCAAGGACACAAATAATCCTTGGCGCTTGGGAAACAAATAATCCCGGCAAATTCCTCGACTCACGGATACAAACACTCCTTGACGAGAGCCTTCCGATCCGCGTCGACCCGCAGAGCCACCAGTGCCTCCGTAGGGACCCTCGACTCGTTTCAAACCCCAAGGACACAAATAATCCTTGGCGCTCGGGAAACAAATAATCCCGGCAAATTCCTCGACTCACGGATACAAACACTCCTTGACGAGAGCCTTCCGATCCGCGTCGACCCGCAGAGCCACCAGTGCCTCCGTAGGGACCCTCGACTCGTTTCAAACCCCAAGGACACAAATAATCCTTGGCGCTCGGGAAACAAATAATCCCGGCAAATTTCTCAACTCACGGATACAAACACTCCTTGACGAGAGCCTTCCGATCCGCGTCGACCCGCAGAGCCACCAGTGCCTCCGTAGGAACCCTCGACTCGTTTCAAACCCCAAGGACACAAATAATCCTTGGCGCTCGGGAAACAAATAATCCCAGCAAATTCCTCAACTCACGGATACAAACACTCCATGACGAGAGCTTCTTTAACTCACATCTCGGGCAGTAAGAATTCAAAAACTTGCTTCCTGAACAATGGGATCCTGCAAGTCAATCCTAAATGGTCTCTTGCATACTATCCACGGGTCTCACTCTCTGAAATCGATTCTCGACAAAGAGGGAAACAACCGCTTACGAGCCCTCTCGACTCGTAAGAGGGAGAAATTCTCTTATAAGATCCTGCCGACTTATGAGAGGAAACCACACTTGGGAATCCTCACGATTCTTAAGGAGAAAATCCACCTGCGAGATCCTCTCGATCCGTAGGGAGAAAAGCCTCTATGAGACCCTCACGGCTTATAGGGTTGAAAAGTCTTAGGCAACAGATCTGAACCTGCGGCCTAAGCCATCGCTATTTCTTAAGAAGGTCGGGATGCTCGTCCCAATCGTCTGTAAATTATGGTTATTAAGGTGGCGTACCGATTATAAAAAGAAAGAAAAAGCGAAGAAGTGACACAAGACATTACAAAAAGGTGTATCTCTTATTCATAAACTTGATCAAATACAGGATACATTATGTCAAAGGATAAAAAAAAAAAAACATATACATATACATTCTTTTATCTATAAGTATGACTGACACAAAAATGGATAGCTACTGAGGAAGAAGTGCCTTTAGTAAATTCACAAGCTGTTCTCGCACTCCCTTCAGCACTTTCTCTCGGGTGACAGCCGCGGCCACCTCCGCCTCCACCTGAGCCCGTTGTTGCAAGGAAGATGAAAGTTGCTCCTCTACCGCCTTCTGGGCTGCTTCCTGGCTGGCTGAAGCTCGCTCGACAACGTGAAGGTTATGCCTCAATGATAATCCTTCGGAGAGACATTGCAGGAGGCCCTCAAAGATAACCTTCAGCCGTGCAGCGTTGGCCTCCACCCGAGCATGAAGTTGAGCAGACCTACTCGAAACATCATCGCGCTCTTTGCTCCTTGAAATAACCTCTTGTTCGAGATGGCGGAAGTAAGAAGCGCTCTGCTCGATCCACGCAGTCCTTTGAGTATTGGCAGCCACAGTCTCAGGAGTGGGACGCAACGATTCCAATTGGAATAGGCAACCCTCGATCTCCTTACAATGGTTAACCCAGGATGCAATGGTGCTCTCATTATGGAAGTTCACGAGTACTGCTAGCATCGGGTTAACCACCAGAGCGAAGTCCGCGGCAGATGTAGGAGCTTCAACATCGAGTTCTTCGACATAATCACTTAACATGCGCAGACTATTTGCAGCGCCCTTTGAAGACAGACTCCTCAGGTAAGGACCCGCCGGCATTGTGATGCGAGGTTCGAAGGACGCTGAAGCCAGAGCGGCAGCTGAAAGAGACGGGATGCAATCAGATAACAGTACAGAAAATAGAGAGAGGAAAGTTACCAATACGATGGTCTTTGTACCAGTTAAGACAGGTGGCAAGGTCGGAAGGGCTGGTGGTACAGCTGAGCTTTTATCCCCTTCTTCAATCTGTAGCACTGCAGTTGAGATGAGAAAAAGAGTTTAGAGACAATTCCATCAATAAAAAAAAGGGGGAAAGAGAAAGAGGAAAAATGCTGACAGAAATTATACTTACCGACGCCACCAGGGGAAGAAGCAAGCTCAGATGGGAAGGAGAAATATGGGAGCAACATCTGATGAACGTGATCAAAAAGCGCTCCTGAGAACACAACAGGATGACTTTAGTACGCGAATTAAATATCTAGAAAACAAGATTAATAAAGTGTAAGCATATACCTTCCAACATCTTCGAGGGTATGAGAGAAGGTTGAGAGGTGACCACCGCCAAAGCGGTCATCGAAGGCGTTCCCTCGAGCGGTGGGGCATCGGCACTAGCTGCACCTGCATCACGAAAAGGCGGACTTGTCAGAAATGGTTGTAAAGTAAAGAAAAGCAGCCATTTAAGGTTTACCTGAGGAGCTCCCGGCTGAAATGGAGGCGACTCCCTCCTCTATCGACATGAGACCACCACCTGTAGCCTCATCGCCCGACTCGATGGGGACCGTTGTCGTGCTCGCGAGACCTGGAGACGGTGGAGGGCCATAGAGGGGGAGGGCAATAACTGGAGTATTGCCAGATTCCAGAGAAGGAGCGTTTGGTTCGTCCTCGGGAATCATGGCCGCCTCACCCACTACTTTCTCAGGTTCAATAATGGCGGTCGTATCGTCCGCCATCGCCAGGGGATCGCCGACCTTGAGCGCTTCACTCGCCACCACCCTGGACTCAGCTATAATGATCATATCATCTGCCCCCGCTTCAGGTTCGGCATCAATGACCTTCTCAGTGGTAGGCCCCTCGACCTCCACTCCAGACTCCGTGGCCTCAACAATATTACCTACTGTCGGCTCGAGTTCGGCAGGCGTCGCCTCCTCCGTTCTCCTCGGGTCAACGGCTTCCGCCTCTCCCTCGATCAGACTTGGCCCTGTAAAGATAAGAGATATAAGGACCAATGACGTTAAAATTCTTATAACAAAAACTCTGAGAGAAATGTTACCTGAAGCGGATTTGCCGTTTGCACTTCGAACTGCTCGCGCCACCTCTCTACGGGCGGTAGATAGGGTGACAGGGGCCTCTTCGGAGGGAGTATCAGCGCGAGGGGCGGCGCTGGGTCCCGCTCCCATGGCCAGGGCAGCCCTGCGTGCCTTCGCTTCACGCCTCAACCGCTTCCTCTCCTCCCGAGCGGTTATGAGGGACCTCTGTGACGCCTCCCTCAAAGCATCATCATCTTCATTCAGGGAAGCCTCCAAAGCCTTTAAGGCATCTCTCATCGGCTTTTCAAGACGAGCCCCCTGCAATGTCCCAGGGGGAACAGGAACATCGGCCGCTGGCAGAACATCGGCGTCGCTAGGAGGAAGCGGCATTTAGGTCCCTACAATTAAATGGAAAGGTTAAATCGACCATAACGCAAGAAAAATGAAAAAAATTCGATGAAGTCGAAACTTACTAAGGCCGACAGACGCCCTGGCACGTTCCTCCTCATGAAAGGTCTTCAGAGAAGCGGCAATGGCTTCTTCATCAGTAACGCCTGTTAGAGGAAAAGAGAGAAAAGCGTTAGCCAAAAATAATGAAATAAGGAAGAAAATACGTTACAGTAAAGAAAGAGTGACTAGTAGCTACCTGATTGCACAAGCTTGGCCAGCCACGCATCACGCTTCACCAGCCATGCCGAAGCTCTGAGAGCAGCTTCCAAATCTGTATCGTCCGGCGGCGGCATCACTAATCCTGCGTTAGTCCCATATTCAAGCAGACCCTCGGAATAAGTAGCGTGGGGTTCCTGGCCGAACGCAACGTCCGCGGCGAAGAGCGATTTCTTTTTCTTTTTCCCTCCAGCCCTGGGCTCACGGGGAAGCGACTTACGCTTGGCAGCCGCTTTGGGACGACGGGTCCCGATGTCCGCGCCCGCGCCAGACTCCGGCGAGGATACAACCACTGTTTCCACCTGAACGCGGGGTGCAGGAGATGCATCCGCGATATCGGGGAGCGGTAATTCATGCGGAGGACTTTGCGCGCATGACGGTCTACTTCCAGCATCTTTTAAAGGAGCGACTATTGGAGTCCTCGGCACCAGAGGAGCGCTGCGATCACTACCTGGAGGTGCACCCTTACGGTCGATCAGCAACCGCCTTTCCTCTTTTATGACCGCTCCCGTCGAATGACTATACCATTCGGTGTATACCCTAAGGAGACGGGGAGCACAAGACGGCTCACTGATAAAGAAGTAAGAGCCCGTGTTTAGACGCATGAAATGATGCAGCGCCCTCTCTATCCCTTCTTCGTTCGCGGTAGGCTCCGATAAAAAGGCCTCCAGCGGTACCCCTTGGTTATAACTCAACTGCTGAGCGAAACGATGCGGGTTGTATCTCATGAAGATAGCTCCCCCGTCTTGCCTAAACACCAAAAAGACCGGTCTGATAGAATATAAGTGAAGGGTCTCCCGGGCCGTTAAAATCGAAGCGCCGTCCTTGAAAGTGTCTTGCAATGGCCGCACTGCAGTAGCGGACGTTTTTCCAATGGTCAGCACCTTGTCAATAAAAGACACACCGGCTCCAACGGTGTGGGAACGAAGAAGTAAACTCCTGGCATCTCGCGGCGATGGATTTACGATTGATGCGCCAATCAACTGTAAAAGGCGAGGAAAGATGCACCTTTCGTAGAATGAGGGCCTTTTGTGCATGCCAAAAACACCTGCTGTATGTAATTCGAGCCACGACATGAAGTAGTGCATTGGGAAAACCACATGCAACGCCCCAGGCTCATTAGCATCTGCCGCTCGGCTAAGGCCATGATATAAATGTGCCAAGCCGGCGATCCCGACGGCCACCTTTACCCCGATAACCATCCGGTGGGCCGGGTAAAAAACGGAGGGCCGCATGCGATGAGAATGCATCGGAAGTGCAAACCAACTCAGCCAAAGCCCAAGAAATCCCAAAAAGAAGGCCTCCTCGTCCATCTCGGGGGCTGCAACTTCCGCAAAAGACATGGTTGAAGAGTTGGGAAGAAAAAAGTCCTTCTAATCTATGTCTCTCGCTGGCAGGTTATCCAAACCTAAGCCGAAAGGATCCTCAAGGTAAGCAAACTTGGCAGTCTTCGCCGAAAGGACGTTTGGATGAAGGAACCGAGCAATAAAATCCTCAAAATTAACTCCACGGCTCCCATGCTCAACGAAAAGATTCTCATAGATGTTCAACACCTTAATCAGACTTGGAAACTGATGTTGAACAGCGTTCTCTGGCGTGAGCTCCCTTACCCTCGGCTTAGCCCCATAGATGTACTCGTCCGGCGGGAGCAATTCCTCATAATGTTCCCCCATAGCCGGTAGGCCAGACACCTCCGTAAATTCTTCCAGCGAAATGGACACTTCCCGATCCATGGTGAGGAAAGTATGAGTAGGAATGTTCCACTGCTCCAAGAAGGCCTTGAACCACCAAGTAGGAAGCGTAGGATACTGGAAGAGAGAGACGTAGACTGCGGTGTATAGTCCCAGCCTTATCAACTGCGACTTCCTCGTCGACAGGATATACCGGGCCCATGGCAGATAGCCGACCGGGTGGCGGGGGATCAGACCAAGGTTATATGATTGCCCCCAAGGTCTCGCCTCGCCCTGACAGATACGGCGCCCTAGGATGTCCAAAACCATCGGACGCTGGACCGGGATAGCATCTATGGCCGGATGAAGAAAACCCTTCGATGTCCAATCTGTCATCTCCGCGGCATACTGCACCGGGGGTGGGCTGGCGTAGTGAATCGCCGTTATGGGCTCTGATGGCGCCGCACATGTAAAGCTGCGCCGACCCATAATAATTTGATTGTACCACGACCCCCAAAGGTGGAGACTCTTATACTCCGGGTCGTGCGCCTTGATCATGGCCAGAACCTCGCGATCCAAAGGCGCCTCTGGAAATCCCTCCTCTGAACGGACTAACGGGAATGAAGTGTCTTCAGACATGATCGCTGCAAAAAGAACAATCTAGCCGTTAGTGTTGTAATCCCAACGTTTGGCGTCTAAAAAATGCATTAATTAAATTAAATTAAAATTAACTAATTACACCACGCAGCAGTGCAGTGAGTAGGGGACCAAAGGGACCCACAAAATCTGGATGACAATACGTCAGTTAATAAAACAACCTCATCATTGGGTGAGATTGTCAGTTGGTCCCCAGGGGAACATTCCCATTAATAAAAAAGGGGAAGAATCCCTAGGGACAAGGAGAAAATCTCCTCTTTCAGAGCAAAGCCCTGACACAGAGTGACACTTGTCAAACTCTGGAAAATAAGTTTCCTTAAAAGAGCATAGCTCTATGGTAATAATGGAAAAGTCCATCAGAAAATGTTTACACCTAAAAGAATTAAGAAATTTGGAATCCTGAGAAACCCATGAAAAACTCATAAAAAAGAATTTTCTCATTTTTCAGATCTAAAAGAATCTACAGATGATTCAAAGAGCAAAGCTCTGTTCATGGATTAGAACCCATGAACAAGATCTCTGCAGATCTATAAGTTTTTGAGAGCAAAGCTCTGTTTATGAAACCCCAATGGGGATCTCTTTAAGATCAAAAAGATCTGTAAGAGCAAAGCTCTTTGGTTAAGGTTAATTTAAATTAATTAATGTTACCTAAAGTTTCTAACTTCAGAAATGAGCAAAGCTCTGAAACTCTCAAGCAAGAGCAAAGCTCTGGAAATTAAAATTCTGAAGATGGTAAAAATTTTCTGAGGGTCAAACACCCTATTTATAAGGCGCTTGCGCCTCTTCGGATTCCCCTTTGATCCAACGGTCTAGAAGGTGGCCACCGTTGCACTCACGTGTGCGCCACGTGAGCGCAACGGTGGGGGGCATTTGTTTCGCCCAATCAGAGCAAAGCTCTGTTTGAATTCAAAATTCAAATTTTTGAAGCAAAGCTTCAAGTCCCGCGTGCAGCGCCCAAGAAAGCGCACCCAATCAGAGCAAAGCTCTGTTTAGAGGAAGCAACGCTTCGGCTGCGCTGCGCCCTGCGCTGCGTGACACGTGTCAGCGCAGATGCGCTAGCGCAGTTGCGCTGCGCTCTGCGCTGCGCGACACGCGTCAGCGCAGATGCGCTAGCGCAGTTGCGCTGCGCTCTGCGCTGCGCGACACGCGTCAGCGCAGATGCGCTAGCGCACTTACGCTGTGTTCTGCGCTGCGCGACACGTGTCATGCGCTGGGGTATCTGCGCCAAACAGAATTAAGATTTTTATGAAATCTTTTCTGTTCTTTCCAGAACTATAAGACTTTCTTCGGCCTTTGGATCAAAGATCCAATGGTGGGAAAACTCCCAAAAATCATTCAGGAAAGATCCCGTTAACAAATTCAACAGATTTATGGTCACTATAAATAGGACCCTAAGCCTCAATTCAAAGAAAGGAAGAATTTTCTCGAAAAATCAAAAACTCTAACCAGAGAAAACTCTGAGAAGATTTCAAAAAAAAAAAGGGTAAGGAACCTCCATGAGGTAGAAAAGAGGCTTTCTAATAGATCATCGATCTAAAAATAAGATCAATGATCTTTATAAAAAAAATGAAACAGTGCTTTGCACTCCTTATGAACCTTCGGTTCTGTAAAAACAATAAAAATAATAAGATAACAAAAGAATAGTGCTTTGCACTTTTAAGAACCTCTGGTTCTTCAAATAAAGAAAAAACTTCTTTTTTCTTTGATCTAATTTAGACAAAGAAATTAAACAGTGCTTTGCACTTCCCTTCTCGAATCTAAAAGATTCTTAGTGCTTTGCACTTCCAAGTTGCGCCGTTGCGCTCTTAAGAGAGCGCCACGTGTCGGCCATAAAACCACTTGCGCTAAGCGCTCTTAAGATAGAGCTTTGCTCTCTGGAATTAGCGCAACTCGCTGAGAGCGCGCCACGTGTCAGCAGCGCAATTGCGTAGCGCAACAGCGCAACGCGCTGCGCTAGTGCGTAGCGCAACAGCGCGTAGTGCGCTTGCACTCATCAAAGCACGACACGTGTCGTCACCGTATGGACTTGCGCTCATTACTTAGCGCAAAGCGCAAATGCATTGAAAAGGGCAAAGCCCAATTAAGAGAAGGCCTAACAGGCTCAACAAAGCGCAAATGCATTATTTTAAGGGGCAGAGCCCAAATCAAAACAGATGCTTTGCATCATTTATAAATGAGCAGAGCCTAAACAGAATTTTCAGAATGCTGTGCATTTTATCAGGGGCAGAGCCCAAATCAAACAAATGCATTGCATCATTCATAAATGAGCAGAACTCAGAATAAATTGATGCTCTGTAGAATTGCATTACTTAACAAAAATGTTGAACATTTCAACTGGACTTAGCCCAATTTTGGCCATAAGTCCTTAAATTAAATTGACTGAGCAAAATCGCTCTTCTAAATTAATTTACATCCGGTTCGAGGGTACATCTCCGAACTCCTTTGACATCTGTCGTTGTAATCCCTCAACGACGTCAGAGAGGTGACGGGTCCCAACGACCACACATCGATATGGACTGCGGGGTCCTTAAACTCGTGGACCGAAACGTCCTTAAACTAATATCGGACCGGAACGTCCCTAAACTAACATCGGACCGAAACGTCCCTAAACTAATATTGGACCGAAACGTCCTTAAACTAATATTGGACCGAAACGTCCTTAAACTAATATCGGACCGGAACGTCCCTAAACTAACATCGGACCGAAACGTCCCTAAACTAATATCGGACCGGAACGTCCCTAAACTAACATCGGACCGAAACGTCCTTAAACTAATATTGGACCGAAACGTCCTTAAACTAATATCGGACCGGAACGTCCCTAAACTAACATCGGACCGAAACGTCCCTAAACTAATATTGGACCGAAACGTCCTTAAACTAATATCGGACCGGAACGTCTCTAAACTAACACAGGACCGAAACGTCCCTAAACTAATATCGGACCGAGACGTCCTTAAAACTAATATCGGACCGAAACGTCCCTAAGCTAATATCGGACCGAAACGTCCCTAAACTAATAATGGACCACTACGTCCCTAAACTGGCGACGGACCACCACGTCCCTAAACTGGAATATGGACCGCTACGTCTTTAAACTGGCGACGGACCGAAACGTCCCTAAACTAATAATGGACCCCCACGTCCCTAAAACTGGCGATGGACCGCCATGTCCCTAAACTGGTACAATAGGGCCCAAATGCTCCCTTGTTGGATCTAAACGGTCCCGCCTAAGTTGATCTTAACCCCAAATACGGTTAACGTGTCCTTAGACATTTAAATAAACGATAAAACTCCAAATTAACTTTGGTTCAAGGGTACATCTCTGAACTCCTCAGATGCCTGTCGTTGTAATCTCTCAACGACGTCAGAGAGGTGACGAGTCCCAACGGCCGGATAATTAAATCAATCATGATGTTAAGTTGATCTTAGTCTAAAACAAGACTAACGTATCCTTAACGAACGTTTAAGTCGATCTTAGTCGCAACGCGACTAATGTATCCTTAAACTAAAAAAACCAAACCCAAATCTAAGTAAATACGGATTTGGACTAATCCACGTCCTACGGGCGACGACATTACTCAGTCTCCGTATACAATCCACGGGCAACCACAAACAAAACAAACACACACGACACGAAGTGAAATTCTGGAGAAGGAGAAAGTTGTTACCGCGATGCGGTAGCGTAATTAACTGCAGGGGCTTGCGCCTGCAGGGAAGAGCGTCCCCACAATCAAAAACCCCTCACCCTGAGGGGGAATCTGACGAAGTCTGCTACATCGGCCGCATCCGTCTAAACCTCCGATACACGGTGCCATAAATCAACTTGGAATCTTCGGAGAGATAGACGGATAAAACCAAATAGCATCTGCCCCGAACCTCAGGCACAGACGTCCTAACGTCTCGGCCGCCGTTCGGAGGGGAACATCAACAATTCTAAGAAAATAACAATTATCAAGGGCCTTCTCCACAACAACAATAAGCACCCCCACAAACTCAATTTCAACGACCTTTCCAACAGCAACCTTACCCTAATCAAGTGAACAATTTTGTGCCTAATAATTCTTACGCGCCAAACAATTTTGTTCAACCTAACAATGACAAGGTTAGCTCGCTCGAAAGAAGTCTAGATGCGTTCCTAAAGCAATCTACACAGTCTACAGCAAGACTAGAGACTTCTATTCAATCCTTGGTGCAAAACAGTGCCTCACACGATCAAAGCATCAAATCTATTGAGGCACAAATTGCACAACTCAATGCAGCATTGAGCGAGCGAGAGAAAGGAAAACTCCCATCTCAACCACTGCCCAATCCCGGTCATGCACATGCTGCACATCAACAGCAAACTCATAACGTAAACGCTGTGACCACGTTGAGATCGGGGAAAATGTTGCAAAACAATGTGGGCATTCACAAAGACACCCCTGCCGGTGGTTCTTCTTCACCTTCTTCTTCTTCGTTAGAGCCTGTTCTCCATCATTCACAAGGCTCTACTCGTTCTAGCTCGAACGGACCCACTTCTCACAATAGGAACACATCTACACGGGGTTCCGTTCCAACTCAACAATCTGATCCACAAAAAATGGACTCAACAACATTTCAAAATGCTCCTTTTCCAAACCGGTTAAGATCCAATAAACCAACTCCACAAAAGGAGAAGATTGTCGAGTTGTTCAAACAGGTAAGTATAAATATCCCTCTTTTGGATGCGATCCAACAAGTTCCTTCATATGCAAAAATATTAAAGGACTTATGCACTAAAAAGAGGAAGTTACAAGTACCAAAGAAAATTTTTGTGGCTAGTGCTATTAGCGATGCTCTTGTCAATTCTTTACCCCAAAAGCAAAAGGACCCCGGTTGTCCTACTATTTCAATAACAATTGGGGACAAGAACATCAATAAAGCACTACTAGATCTTGGTGCTAGTGTCAATTTGCTACCTTATTCTGTGTACGAGCAATTAGGCATTGGAGAGCTTAAGCCCACTCGTTGTACTCTCCAAATGGCTGATCGATCAATCACCCATCCTAGGGGTGAGCTGGAGGATGTGTTGATCAAAGTTGGGGACTTCATATTCCCTGTTGATTTTAATGTCATGGATACACAACCTGTTGCTAACCCAAGAAACCAAATTCCTGTGATTCTCGGTCGACCATTTTTGGCCACTTCCAATGCCGTAATAAATTGTCGCAATGGCTCCATGACTCTACCCTTCGGGAAAACGTCTAGCGAGTTCAATATTTACAAGTCAGGAAGTCTGCCCCCCGTGCCTAATACTTGTACACGAGAAGTTTGCTCTATTCACGAAATCACGCAGGAGGACTGCGAGTTTGAAAGTTTCTTGTTTGATGAGAACAGTTTTGACGCTACTAGTGCGTCCCTCCTTAAGCCTACCACAGTCGAAACAACCGATATTGATTATGAAAGTTTCACTTTTTCGGATGATGATGACTCACAGCTCGAATATGAGTCTTTTGATTTTTTGGATGAGTTAGTTGAACCGTCCGAATCGGTTGTTTGCAGTGATTTCGAACCTCTGTTGGAGTCCTTTGAGTTCGAGGTAGATTCCGCAATGATTCTTTCGCATCCGAAACTCGAACTCAGGTCCTTGCCGCCTCACCTTAAATATGCTTACATAGGTGAGAATGAGACATTTCCCATTATAATATCAGCCTCTCTAGCCTTCGAGCAGGAGAACGCTATTTTAAAGGTCTTATAAGATAGGCGGCAAGTTTTCGGTTGGACTATGGCGGACATCGAAGGGATTAGTTCCCTCATAATTGAATATCATATGCAATTGATGGATGATGCCAAGTCAATAAAGGACCGACAAAAACATTTTGGGGATATTGTGGTGAGTCAACTTCCTCCTTTAGAAGTTGAAACACCCCCATCTCTTTTAATAAGCTATGAGAATGCCAATATTCCACTGACTGCTAATCATTCTCATTCTCATTTTGATTCATCACCACATCATATCTATTCACTTCCACACTTTCACTACCATCACTCCTATCTTCCCCAATTCTTGTTGGATCGGTACAACATGTTCTTCCACCAACCGACACTCTTTACAGATAAATTTTTCGACTGGTTGATGTTGATGTTTGGTCTGTGCAAAGTCTGGCAGTAATGTCTAACATTGTATCACTGAAGTTTGGGGGGGCCTTTCTGTATATATATTTTTGTTTTTCTTTTAACAATAAAAAAAAATTTAAAAAAAATATAAATAAATAAACAAGGGAGTGCCGACATTTTCACTCTATTGGCGCAGCATGACAGTGAGGACACTGTCAAGTTCAAGTTTGGGGGTATGCTCGGTACGTCTTCTTCCTTCGCATTCATTTGTACATATTTTTGCATTTGCATATTTATTTGAAAACCCATAAAAATTGAAAAATTTATAAAAATTAGTGTATTCAATTTTGGCCATATTTAACTTGAGTTTGACAAATAGGTTAACTAGCTACGAACAACTAGATCTTAGACTTGGTAAATTAAAAACCCTAAAAATAACCTTCTTTAAAGATTAACGGTAGAAAGTATATGTCTTTGTTGTTTATTTAGAAATAGGCAAATTTTGAGTTAACTTTTTGGGCTAAGTTGAAATAAAGGAAAAATATTGATATTCTTATTAGAGTATAAGTTGAAAAATAATTCCTGTCTTAAGTATGGATTCTAAAAATATATACCCTACAAAATTGCACAATCACACACCTTAAAGCTTGGAATAGTAGAGGAGACCTTGAAATGATCTTGTCTAAAAGTCTTTAGTACGAAGAAAATGAAAAATACAAAAGTGAATAAAAAAAAATGAACACTGGTTTTGTGATTACTTAAGGCTAAAAATAGAAAAATATATAGCGAGGGTGCTTCATCACCTAGTGCCTTAAACTAACTGGTTTGGAAGTCACTGCTAAAGCCTTGGGTGTTGCAAAACTAGGACGTACGCTTTAAAACGCTAACGCATTTAGTAATCGGTCATTGGTACCTCAAGAAGTATTAACGTTCGCATGAAGGATGTGTAAGCGAAATTCACCAATTAATAAGTACTTAGGACAACGGACAAGGGTATGATTGCTTGATTTGAATTTCCAAGTGTAGGGGTGATCTATACAAACACGTGGGGATTTGTGATTAGAGTTTAGATAAGAGAAAGGAATGAAGAATAAAACATATATCTTTAGTAGAGTTGATAGAAAAATTCCTAAGTGGAGATGGAACCCTAAGAGGAAAACCTAAGAAATGCCGAAAGCTGAGTGATTCTATAGAACATATATAATCTTAAGTTAAATAATGAGGAAGTGTGAAGAATATGGGTGGATAGTTTATGAGTCAATGATAATAGAATTCTGTGTTAGAAAACCTAATTGGAGAATTACTGTCAAAAAAGCCAAATTGATAGGATTTTGTGGGTGTAATCCGCTGAAAACCCTCAGTAGACAACACTCCTCCTACTAGGGACACCTAGAGGTTTAACGGCTTGTTGCACGAGCTCAGTGCAATCGCGTTTCCCTGCGTAAGTGCGGTTAGGTTTTATCGAGAATAAAATAATAAGTTTGCTTGAGAACGAGCAAAAGATAAGTTTGGGGGTATTTGTTCATACTATAATATTGCATTATTGTATTCGCCATTTTATTCGTTTTATAAATAAACAGGTACCTTTGATGCACGTTTGTTGCATATTACAGGATACAGGCTCTTGGAGCGAAGACAGTGAGAAAAGAAAAAAGATGATACAAAAGAGAGACTTTTGACCCACAAGTAGAAGAATTCTAGTCAAGCCTAGACGAAGAACAATTCACAATTGTATAAGGCAATGCAGTCCGAAATGTCAAAGTGAACGGTCAAAAGATCATTACAAGTTTTCACTGAAGATCTGGAGAAGATCCAGAAGTCAAATGGAGAAAAGAAGTATAAAAGTAGAAAGCCCAAGAAGCATAGAAGAAAACCCAAAAGTTTCATGACCTAACTCCCTACTTTGGCCGCGGAACCGCGGCCAAACCTAGGCTGGCGGCGCGGTTCCGCGGCCATTTGTTGCCCGTGTCGGTGCGTCGGTGCGAGAGTTGGGATTTTTCATGGGCATATCTGTAATTGCACATGTGCGAATGCCATAACCCTAAATTTCCCTGTTTACTTATAAATTGTAATCAAAAGATTGTAAAAAGGATGCCTCTTTTCAATAAAGAAAATTCAGAATTCTTTGGAAGATTAAGAGCATCATTTATTGTAAGTTTCTTTTAATTTTTCTGCCTTGGTTTAAAATTATTTTCTTGCCATAGATAAATCCTTTCATTGCCCTAGTTTAATCTAGTGTAGTCTTCCTTTAATCTGCAGTAGATAATTAATTCTTTAGATCAAAAACAAAACACATTAATCATAATAAAAATGCTATTTTTAGAAGATCCCCTAATGAGCGAGTAATTTCCTCGCTTGTTAGGGTTAGGAACAAGGGAGGGATTGAGAGATGAATAACTCTCATCACCTTCAATGCCAATAAATTTTCATAAGTAGAACTTCATGCACGCATGCATGATCCGCTCCCTACGGCACCCTACCCATGAGGTAACGGTGAAACCGTAGTATAAAGGACCGGACATGCATGACGTCCATGAAGGTCATAGCAATTAGTAGGAAAGGAAGGACAAGGATCAAGAGGAAGAAACTTCGTTTCTTCCCAATCATCCTAATCTCTTTTACTAATAATTGTTATGACTTCTAAAAAGTTTTAATCGAAGGCATTGAAAGAGGTGTTAATATCAATCTTATCAACCCTACTTTAGACCTAACCCTAACAAGTTCATTAACGATCGTACAACTTAGTTTTTAAAATCAATCAACTAAACCAAACAACCATTGGAATCAACTCGTAAAAACACGTAGGAAAATTACACATCCCTGTGGATCGACCCGTATTCACCGGCTAGCTGCAAAGCGACGCCGTTTCTGATTACGGTAAAATATTTTTGGTGATCGTTAAAACCTACCACACTCAATCACTTGGGTATGCCATCGTATAGTCGCATACGAACTCGATGAAACTTGTTTCAGTTTGAGGATGGTTTTCGTTTCTTGAGAAAATGAATAAGATTATTCGGTTGTCTTTTCTTTTTCCCTTCTCGGGTTGCGAGAGCTCCTAGTATTAGGAGAGTACACCTATTACGCTTATTGGATAGTCTTCTTCCAAACCATAGGCAGGTGCCGAAAGGTAGGGAAGGAAGAAAACTGGCCTAAGTGTGGTGTACAGAAGGTAATAAGTAAAGACATATAAAGGGATTAGAGCGCGAGCAATGGAAATTGCGACTACTATCATTCATGACGAAGCCACATATATCTCTGCCGCCCCTACTTTCCCTTTTGCATTTCTCCAGAAAACTCCGTATCACTACGAAAATCCATATTGATTGGGTATGTCATCATATAGTTACATACGAACTCGAAGGAACTTGTTTCAGTTCGAGGATGAATTCCAGTTCTGGAGAAATTGAACAGGATTATTTGGTTGTCTTTTTTTTCCCTTCACTCAGGTTGCGAGAGCTCCTAGTATTAGGAGAGTAAACTTGTTACGCTTATTGTATAGTCTTCTTCCAATTCTTAGGCAGGTGCCGAAAGATAGGGACGGAAGAAAACCAATTAGCGAAAGTATGGTGTACAGAAGGTAATAAGTAAAGACATATAAAGGGATTGGAATTAGGGAAAGGAAATTGTAACGCTTTGAAAATTCGTTTAGGTTAATTTCAAGTTAATTAGTAATGATGCGTGTTTTTCATAAAAACCCGAAAATCTTATTTTCCTTTTAAACTAGTTCTAATTGTGATGAGAAGTGTTTATATATATATATATATATATATATATATATATATTTGGGGTTTATTAATTATAATTTTGGTTGTGTCCACCTTAATTAAATTTTTATTTCCTTAATTGCTTTCTTAAGCTAGGTTAGTGTACACATGCACACTTATCCTTTTGTAACCTAGGCAAGTGTAACATGTTGACCATTTTCTTTTCTTGCTTGGTTTATTATTTTTTCCCCATAAATAGATTTTTTAAAACCCTTTTTAATTTTAAAATGGAAGAAGGGGATGGGAGGTATGGTGGTTAGGTGAAGGGATTGACTTTTTTGACCATTCTCTCTCTTTTCCTTCTCCCTCTCATTTCCTGGAAAAAACTGCAGAGAAGCAGCAGCAACATCAACATTTCATCATCTTTCTCTTTTCATTTTGCTTCTCTTTTGATTCCTACACAAAACCCTACACAAAAACCCATTTTTACTTCACAAAAACCTTGGTTTAATGGCTTTTTGTGGAAGTTTTGTGGCAAGTCTGTGCTTGTGAGGAAAAGAGCTGAACTTTTGGTTTCCCTAAAGTCTTTGGAAGGTATTAATCTCACACTTAACACCCTAGATCATAACTTGTAGTTTTGATAGCTAAAAACCGTAATTTTAGTGCTTTTTGTGATATTGAAGGGGAAATGGTGAAGTTTATGTTAAATTGGTATTTTTATGACTTGATTAGCTTAGTTATGTGCTTATAGTGTTGTTTCAAGCTAGAGTTTGTTTCAGGTTTCACTAAAATACCTGAATGTATCGTTTTAGTGTCAAAATGGCCATTTTAACTAGAATTTGGGCTCTGTTGAATCTGCTTGTACCCCGTTGGCTTCAGAATAAAATTGTAATTACTGGAGCATGCACAATAGGTATAAAGTACACACACGATGCCCGGGAGCCCAACTCCCTACCCTGGCCACCGGAATATTCATTCTGGCCGCAATTTGCGGCCAGATGGGGGACCTGGGTGTTGGGGTCTTTTCTGTAGGTGTCTGCTTCTATTTGAAGTTTTGTGGTATATGCAATTTTGTTTAATTCCTTGTGTAGAAAAATCTGGAGCCAATTACCCTATTTCTCATATTTTTAAACATTGGCGACACGTGTGATACGTGTGTGGGTTTGGGGGTTTCTGTGTATCGCGACGTGTCGGGGTAGCTTCAGGCACGTAATCACACGTTTTAGCGTATCGCGCACACGTACGCTTGGTTCGCGACGCGGGTTTCTAGTTTGGCTTCAATGTCGCATTTTTTGTAGATTTGAGCTTATGTATGATATTTTTGTGAAATTCTAGGTTCGCAGGCGAGTACGACGGACGCCGCGAAGAAGGGGAAACAAGTCGTCTGCTACACTTAGCGCGAGACTACGGTGAGTAGATTTAACATCTACGAGGAAATTGCCCGCATGGCGTTATGCGTCAGGGCTGATAGGACCTTGTAGCAGCATATTGCATTTACATACATTGATTGTTCATCGATAATGTTTGTTGCATACCGCATTCCCTGCTATATGTATATGAACTTAGAATTGGTAAAAACACCGCACTGTTACTAACGGTTCATGTTGCACGAGCACTAATCTGCATGTTACACCCACACCATTAGTAACTACCATGACACCCACACGGTAGAATTGCCATGATCATTATACTGTAGTTCATCTCACATATGATCATGATACTTATGCACGAACTCATTTACATAGTCATACTTGTGCACATACTCATTTACATATTCATACTTATGCACGTACTCATTTACATACTTATGCCTATTCAAACTGTACCTACCTGGATAAGCTGATTTTGTTCGAAACTGGGAGCCACATGATGCCTTTTGAAAAACTGAAACTATTTTAAAGTGCGGTTTCTCCCTTTTACTTAAAGTATGACTTGATGCACATATCACATCGTATTGCCTTGCACATTGGTTTTGGATTTCATGTGATTTCTGGTTTTGAGGACCGTGGAGTTGTTTAAGAAAATATGCACTATTTGAAAACCCGGTTCCTCTTGATATGATATTTTGGTGCGTCCACCACGCGTTTTCTCGGCTCTGAGACGCGTGCTTGAAACCCGATTCGAGGAGTTGGATGATCCGTTTCCGGGTTCATGGTGGACCCGGTATGGTTCCCCGGGGCGAGAAATGTTTTTCGTGGAGTAGACGATGAGCCTGGCAGGGTGGCGAGTACCTACCGGTGATTGGTTGGACCTGGCGGTTATCCGGAGGATACTGACCAGAGTCGATAGATAGATACGGGATGACTCGTACTGCCGGGGCCGAGGGCCGATACCGCAGACGGAGCCCGTGGCCTGATCCGGACTGACGGAGCCCGATATATGAGGATTTGCGTGTCGATGCTGGACACGATTATTTCATAATATTTTGAGTGCCGATGTTGGGCACTCGTGATTCTCAGAGATTTACAGGATTTGAAGGCCGATGAGAGTGCCGGCGCCTGAGTTTATTGGGATCTGGGTGCATTGATGGGCACCGATAATATTTTCCACGTTGACATTCTGTGTAGATGTTATATTTCCCATGCTCAGCATTCATTATTATGCATCTCATCCTTTAGTCATAATACCTGATAGAGCACTTTCATGATTATTGCACATACTGCTTATCGCATATAGATATTATCTGTTGGCATATGATAGAATAGCGCAGTACGTGCATGCTCGCGATTACCTTTATATGTTATCTTCTATTCACGAGTTGGCAACTCACCCCCGTTGTGCCACAGTGTTTGCATGTTGCCCCTCAGAGTAGTCGCGGCAGGCTGCCTTTTGCATCTTTTTGGCTACAGATACCACTACAGTTGGTGCGTGAGCTGTTTGCTGTTAGGTGGGTTGTGGTATCTGGTTATTTACATTGTACACACTTTTGTATCTAGTACTCTCCATCTACATTTATGTATTGACTTAGAGACCAGTGTGAGGACGATGATGTATATTATTTGTATTCTGGTGTCGAGCTCGTGTGAGCCGACATTACTTCATTCTGTGATGTTTTTCACTTATTGCTCATTTCTTCGCTTCGGCGTCGTATATTACTCTTGTGGTGTTTGTTTCCGCCGTTGGGTGTGATTGCTCCCGTTGGGATGCCTTATTTCATTGTATATCATTTTTACTCTTATTTTGTCTTGTACCCAGATTCGGGGTTACTTTTACAAAGGAAATGCTGCCAAAATTTTTAAGATAATAACTTAAACTTTAAAGAAAGTTATTAAACTACTTAAGGTTTTCCAAATGTTTTTAAACAAATGTTTTCAACACTCACTATTTTTAATGGTTTTGATTTATGGGTTTCGGCTTACTTAGTCGCGTTACGCCTGTTGACGTTACGTGGTTAAGTTCCGGTCACGAGTCGAACTTCGGGTCGAGACAAAGTTGGTATCAAAGCGTAGGTTTATCCTTTCGGAGTGTAGGATGACCCTGGTATGATGGAGTAGGTAGCTGAAGCAGAGTGGCGTAGCGTGTGTATGTTCCGCGGCATACTCACGACACGGTACTCCTCCTAAGCGACCTTAGGACTTATTAATTTAATTCCTTCTTGAGTTTATACATTCTTGCGATTCGATTTCCATATCCTTATCGAATCCTATTTTCTTTTCAGCCATTATGTCGCCAAAGACTACGAGGGCGCAGAGAGCGGCCGCGAGGGCCGAGATTCGAGCTGACTCGTCCGAGACGAGGACTGATCCGGGTAGTACACCGGTTGTACCCGAGCAGGTTGTTCCTCCTACGACAGATCAGATCTCCATGCTAGGGGCTGGTATGCAGGAGATGCGCCAGACAGTGGGATCCAGTATGCAGGAGATGCGTCAGATGATGGGATCACTAGTTGATACACTTCGAGCGCAGCGACCAGAGGTAGTTTCACCCGTTGCAGGGACCGTGATGGTACCCACAGTATAGGCAGTTGCCCCTGCAGCTACAGAGGTCATCTCAGTATCGCTATCAGAGTTTATGAGGCTGAAGCCTCCGGTCTTCACTAGCAGATGCAGCCGAGGACCCACAGTCTTTCATTGATAGGATGGCCCGGATATGCCGTTCCCTCAGATGCGCAGATGCGAGTTGGGTAGAGTTCGCGAGCTTTCGCCTGGAAGGTCTTGCGCAGAAATGGTGCGAATCGGTCGAGAAGGGCAGAGCAGCAGGTCTTCCTCCTATGACCTGGACAGAGTTTGTAACGATATTCCTTGCCCGCTTTCTTCCATAGAGTGTCAGAGATGCTAGAGCGCGCAGGTTCGAGTCCTTACGTCAGATTCCGGAGATGACAGTGGCAGAGTACGACGTTCTGTTCATGGAGCTATCAGTTTATGCCCCATACCTAGTTGCTACTGAGGAGATGCGAGTCAAGAGATTTGTTCGAGGCTTGCTTACGCCACTGTTCCTCGCGATCAGCGCACAGCATTGCAAGACTCAAGCAGCAGCTGTAGATGCAGCCTTATTAGTCGAGGAGCGCCTTGCTGAGACTTTGGTAGTTCCAGAGCCAAAGAGAGTTCATACTAGTATATCAGCACGTAGACAGACATTTAGACGCCGCGACAGGTTTCTTTCAGGTACGAGGAGTGGCAGAGATTTAGGACGAGGCCAGATGTCTAGTTCGTATCCTCGTGAGAGTCAGCAGTCGTCACAGGGATGTTTTAGGTGTGGCAGTCTACTTCACCTCGTTAGAGATTGTCCTGAGATACACCGGAGGGTGGCAGCAGTACCGCATGTCACATTACCACCTTCACCACCCCATAGGGCGTTGCCTGTTGTACCTACTGTTGCTCCACGTCAGACTCATGCTCAAAGAGGTCGTGGGCGTGGAGGATTTGCTCATAGAGGACGAGGTGATCGAGGTAGAGGACAGCCAGCTGCCGGCAGGGGACAGTCAGTTGCAGGTGGAGGACAGGCACGGGTTTTTGCTTTGACGCATCAGGACGCGCAGGCGTCCAACGAGGTGGTCTCAGGTATCCTTCGAGTATGTTCTGTTGATGCACACGTGTTGTTTGATCCCGGATCCACGCACTCGTACGTTTCCACATATTTTGTGCCGAGTTTGGGTAGAGAGTCCGGTTTGTTTGATCAGCCGCTTGTTGTGACCACTCCTATGGGAGAGTCGTCTGTTGCTAGGCACGTGTTCCAATCCTGTACCGTCCGTATTGGCGAGAGAGAGAGCTGCTTATCGACTTGATCCTTCTTGAGATGTTGGATTCGATGTTCTTTTGGGCATGGATTGGTTAGCCACGTGCTATGCGTCTGTGGACTGCCGCGAGAAGACAGTTAGATTTTGTTTTCCCAGCGAGTCGGTTTTTGTTGTGCTGGGGGACCGTGGTGCCGCCCCTCACAGTTTGATTTCTTCTTTTCGCGCTGGACAGCTTTTGAGGAAGGGATGTCAGGGATTTCTCGCCTATGTTTGCGATACTAGAGCTACAGAGGTTCTGTTGGATCAGGTTCCGGTTGTTAGCGAGTTCCCTGATGTGTTCCCTGATGAGCTTCCTAGGCTACCGCTTGAGCGTGATATTTCTTTCTGTATTGATTCGATTCCCGGCACGGGGCCTATTTCTTTACCGCCTTATCGGATGGCCCCGGCGGAACCTAGAGAGTTGAAGGGTCAGTTGCAAGATTTGCTGAATAAGGGACTTATTCGACCTAGTGTTTCTCCTTGGGGTGCTCCGGTCCTGTTTGTCAAGAAGAAGGACGGCAGTTTGCGTTTGTGTATCGACTACCGCCAGTTGAACAGGGTTACAGTACAGAACATGTATCCTTTTCCACGCATCGATGATTTGTTCGACCAGCTTCAGGGGGCAGGGTACTTTTCGAGGATCGATTTACGATCAGGCTACCATCAGCTGCGGGTTCGACAGGAGGACATTCCGAGGACAGCCTTCCGCACACGCTACGGCCATTATGAGTTTTTAGTGATGTCGTTCGGACTCACTAATGCGCCAACAACATTCATGGACTTGATGAACCGTATTTTCCGGCCGTATCTTGACTTGTTGATCATCGTATTCATTGATGATATCTTGGTGTATTCCCGGAATAGAGAGGAGCACGAGTAGCACCTGCGGATTACAATGCAGACCTTGAGGGAGCACCAGCTTTTCGCCAAATTCTCCAAGTGTGCTTTCTGGCTGGACAGCGTAGACTTCTTGGGTCACGTGATTACACGAGATGGTATATGTGTAGACCCGAGGAAGATTGAGGCCGTTCAGCGTTGGCCCAGACCCACATCAGTTACGGAGATTCGCAGCGTTTTAGGGTTGGCCGGTTACTACAGGCGATTCGTGCAGGACTTTTCCCGTATTGCTACACCTTTGACCTGGTTGACCCGGAAGGGAGTTCCTTTCGATTGGACGGAGGAGTGTGAGCATAGTTTTCAGCAGCTACGGGCTCGACTGACTACGGCGCCGGTGTTATCATTGCCTTCAGGATCAGGTGGATTTGTGGTCTATTGTGATGCTTCTCGTGTAGGGCTCAGGTGCGTATTGATGCAGCATGATAGGGTGATCGCGTATGCTTCACGGCAATTGAAGAAACATGAACAGAACTACCTCACTCATGATTTAGAGATGGCTGCAGTGGTCTTTGCAATCAAGATCTGGCGACATTACCTATACGGCGAGTCGTGCCAGATATTCACCGATCATAAGAGCTTAAAATATATATTTCAGCAGCGGGACCTGAATCTTAGACAGCGCCGATGGATGGAGCTAGTAAAGGACTACGATTGTGAGATCTTGTATCACCCGGGCAAAGCGAATGTAGTAGCGGATGCTTTGAGCAGGAGGCCCGGGGGTAGTCTATCTTGTTTGAGCGCAGTGCAGAGGCAGTCGTCGGCAGATTGACAGATTTTATGCGACAGCCGAGTGCAGTTCGAGTTTACGCCGATCGGGGGACAGCTTGCGCATGTTCGTGCACGCCCACAATTGCTTGACCATATATATGAGGCATAGTACAGTGATGACCGTTGTTCAGAGATCATGGCACAGATTAGACAAGGAAGATTTTCTGAGTTCGTGATCGATGATCAGGTTATACTGCGATTTGGGACTAGACTGTGCGTACCAGATGCTGAGGGACTGTGGCGTGAGATTCTTGAGGAGGCACATCGATCGGTGTACAGTGTTCATCCAGGTTCCATCAAGATGTACCATGATATGAGAGATGTTTACTGGTTGGACGGAATGAAGAGGGACATTGCAGATTTCGTGTCGAGATGCCTGACTTGTCAGCAAGTCAAGGACGAGCACCAGAGGCCCGCGGGAGAGCTACAGCCATTACCCATTCCGGAGTGGAAATGGGAGCAGATTTCTATGGACTTCATTGTGGGTCTATCCAGGACTAGTCGAGGGTATGACTCTATCTGGGTTATCGTGGATCGTTTGACGAAAGCGGCTCACTTCCTTCCGGTGAAGACGACTTTCAGTTTTGCTCAGTATGCCCAGATATACATCGACGAGATTGTACGACTGCATGGAGTCCCGACATGTATCGTGTCCGACAGAGGCACCCAGTTTACCAGCCGACTATGGCAGAGGCTTCAGGAGGCTTTGAGCACCAGCTTGAGTTTCATCACAGCATTTCATCCGTAGACCGAAGGACAGTCAGAGCGGACTATTTAGACTCTCGAGGACATGCTCAGAGCATGCGTATTAGACTTCGGAGGTAGCTAGGATCATCATTTACCCTTAGTAGAGTTCTCCTACAACAACAGCTACCAGGAGACCATTCAGATGGCACCATTTGAGGCTCTTTATGGGAGGAGATGCAGATCGCCCGTCTGTTGGACAGAGCTCAGCGAGAGCGGTATCTTAGGGCCGCAGATTATTGAGGAGACGACCGCGAAGATCCATTTGATTCGCGATAGGATGAGAGCAGCCCAGAGTAGGCAGAGATCTTATGCGGACCGTCGTCGGCGCAGACTTGAGTTTTCTGTTGGTGATCATGTTTTCTTGAGGGTCTCCCCAATGAAAGGTGAAATGAGATTTGGGAAGAAGGGAAAGCTTAGTCCCAGGTACGTGGGCCCCTTCGAGATCCTCGAGCGTGTTGGTGCAGTTTCTTATCGGTTAGCCCTTCCGCCCAGTTTTCCAGATGTGCACCCCGTATTTCACGTTTCGATGCTCCGCAAGTATCTTCATGATCCTTCGCATGCGATTCAGCACCCGACGATCTAGCTTGAGCATGAATTTTCCTATGCAGAGCAGCCGGTGGTCATCTTGGATCGACAAGTGAAGAAATTGAGATCGAAGGATATACCGTCTGTTAAGGTACTTTGGCGTGGACCGAGCAGCGAGGAGGTCACTTAGGAGACCGAGAGCGAGATGAGGAAGAAATATCCCCATCTCTTTGAAGGTATGTGTAGCTAGATTTTTAAATTCGGGGACCGAATTTCTTTAAGGGGGGTAGATTGTAACGCTTTGAAAATTCGTTTAGGTTGATTTCACGTTAATTAGTAATGATGCGTATTTTTCATAAAAACCCGAAAATCTTATTTTCCTTTTAAACTAGTGCTAATTGTGATGAGAAGTGTTTATATATATATATATATATTTGGGGTTTATTAATTATAATTTTTCTTGTGTCCACCTTAATTAAATTTTTATTTCCTTAATTGCTTTCTTAAGCTAGGTTAGTGTACACATGCACACTGATCCTTTTGTAACCTAGGCAAGTGTAACATGTGGACCATTTTCTTTTCTTGCATGGTTTATTATTTTTCCCCCATAAATCAATTTTTTAAAACCCTTTTTAATTTTAAAATGGAAGAAGGGAGTGGGAGGTATGGTGGTTAGGTGAAGGGATTGACTTTTTTGACCATTCTCTCTCTTTTTCTTCTCCCTCTCATTTCCTGGAAAAAACTGCAGAGAGGCAGCAGCAACATCAACATTTCATCATCTTTCTCTTTTCATTTTGCTTCTCTTTTGATTCCTACACAAAAACCCATTTTTACTTCACAAAAACCTTGGTTTAATGGCTTTTTGGGAGAGTTTTGTGGCAAGTCTGTGCTTGTGAGGAAAAGAGCCGAACTTTTGGTTTCCCTAAGGTCTTTGGAAGGTATTAATCTCACACTTAACACCCTAGATCATAACTTGTAGTTTTGATAGCTAAAAACCGTATTTTTAGTGCTTTTTGTGATATTGAAGGGGAAATGGTGAACTTTATGTTAAATTGGTATTTTTATGACTTGATTAGGTTAGTTATGTGCTTATAGTGTTGTTTCAAGCTAGAGTTTGTTTCAGGTTTCACTAAAATACCTGAATGTATCGTTTTAGTGTCAAAATGGCCATTTTAACTAGAATTTGGGCTCTGTTGAATCTGCTTGTACCCCGTTGGCTTCAGAATAAAATTGTAATTACTGGAGCATGCACAATAGGTATAGAGTACACACACCAAGCCCGGGAGCCCAACTCCCTACCCTGGCCGCCGGAATATTCATTCTGGTCGCAATTTGCATCCAGATGGGGGACCTGGGTGCTGGGGTCTTTTCTGTAGGTGTCTGCTGCTATTTGAAGTTTTGTGGTATATGCAATTTTGTTTAATTCCTTGTGTAGAAAAATTTGGAGCCAATTACCCTATTTCTCATATTTTTAAACTTTGGCGACACGTGTGATACGTGTGTGGGTTTGGGGGTTTCTGCGTATCGCGACGTGTCGGGGTAGCTTCAGGCGCGTAATCATACGTTTTAGCGTATCGCGCACACGTACGCTTGGTTCGCGACGCGGGTTTCTAGTTTGGCTTCAATGTCGCGTTTTTTTGTTGATTTGAGCTTATGTGTGATATTTTTGTGAAATTCTAGATTCGCAGGCGAGTACGACGGACGCCGCGAAGAAGGGGAAACAAGTCGTCGACTACACTTAGCGCGAGACTACGGTGAGTAGATTTAACATCTACGGGGAAATCGCACGCATGGCGTTATGCGTCAAGGCTGATAGGACCTTGTAGCAGCATATTGCATTTACATACATTGATTGTTCATGGATACTGTTTGTTGCATACAACATTCCCTGCTATATGTATATGAACTTAGAATTGGTAAAAACACCGCACTGTTACTAACGGTTCATGTTGCACGAGCACTAATCTGCATGTTACACCCATACGGTTAGTAACTGCCATGACACTCACACTGCAGAGTTGCCATGATCATTATACTGTGGTTCATCTCACATATGATTCAATATGATTATGATACTTGTGCGCGTACTCATTTACATAGTCATACTTATGCACGTACTCATTTACAAATTCATACTTGTGCACGTACTCATTTACATACTTATGCATATTCAAACTGTACCTACCTGGATAAGCTGATTTTGGTAGAAACTGGGAGCCGCATGATGCCTTTTGAAAAACGGAAACTATTTTAAAGAGCGGTTTCTTCCTTTTACTTAAAGTATGACTTGATGCACATATCACATCGCATTAACTTGCACATTGGTTTTGGATTTCATGTGATTTCTAGTTTTGAGGACCGTGGAGTTGTTTAAGAAAATATGCACTATTTGAAAACCCGGTTCCTCTTGATATTATATTTTGGTGCATCCACCATGTGTTTTCTCGGCTCTGAGACGTGTGCTTGAAACCCGATTCGAGGAGTTGGATGGTCCGTTTGCGGGTTCGTGGTGGACCCGGTATGGTTCGCCGGGGCGAGAAATGTTTTTCGTGGAGTAAACGATGAGCCTGGCAGGGCGGCGAGTACCTACCGGTGATTGGTTAGACCTGGCGGTTATCCGGAGGATACTGACCAGAGTCGATAGATGGATACGGGACGACTCGTACTGCCGGGGCCGAGGGCCGATACCGCAGATGGAGCCCGTGGGCTGATCCGGACTGACGGAGCCCGATATATGAGGATTTGCGTGTCGATACTGGACACGATTATTTCATGATATTTTGAGTGCCGATGTTGGGCACTCGTGATTCTCAGAGATTTACAGGATTTGAGGGCCGATGAGAGTGCCGGCGCCTGATTTTATTGGGATATGGGTGCATTGATGGGCACCGATAATATTTTCCACGTTGACGTTCCGTGTAGATATTATATTTCCCATGCTCAGCATTCATTATTTTGCATCTCATCCTGTAGTCATATTACCTGATAGAGCACTTGCATGATTATTGCACATACTGCTTATCGCATATAGATATTATCTGCTGGCATATGATTGAGTAGCGCAGTACGTGCAAGCTCGCGATTACCTTTATATGTTATCTTCTATTCACAAGTTGGCAACTCACCCCGGTTGTGCCACAGTGTTTGCAGGTTGCCCCTCAGAGTAGTCGCGGCAGGCTGCCTTTTGCATCTTTTGGCTACAGATACCACTACAGTTGGTGCGTGAGCTGTTTTCTGTTAGGTGGGTTGTGGTATCTGGTTATTTACATTGTACACACTTTTTTATCTAGTACTCTCCATCTAAATTTATGTATTGACTTAGAGACCAGTGTGAGGACGATGATGTATATTATTTGTATTCTGGTGTCGAGCTCGTGTGAGCCGACTTTATTTATGCAGTTTATCATTCTGTGATGTTTTTCACTTATTGCTCATTTCTTCGCTTCGGCGTCGTATATTACTCTTGTGGTGTTTGTTTCCGCCGTTGGGCGTGATTGCTCCCGTTGGGATGCCTTATTTAATTGTATATCATTTTTACTCATATTTTGTCTTGTACCCGGATTCGGGGTTAGTTTTATAAAGGAAATGCTGCAAAATTTTTAAGATAATAACTTAAACTTTAAAGAATGTTATTAAACTACTTAAGGTTTTCCAAATCTTTTCAACCCTAACTATTTTTAATGGTTTTGATTTCTGGGTTTTGGCTTAGTTAGTCGCGTTACGCCTGTAGACGTTACGTGGTTAAGTGTCGGTCACGAGTCGAACTTCGGGTCATGACAGAAATATACGGTTACTTTCATGAATCTGGATAGTGGAAGAGGCATTACTAGGAATACCCGGCCACTCTTTCGAAACATTTTCATGTTTCAGTTTTACTGTGCGGTGTTAATTGAAAACTTTTTTCCCAATTAGATTCTGACTCCAAGGTATGTATTTACCAGATTTAATTCTCACATCTGTGTGTCACTACATATGCTGAGTGGGAGTAGAATATTGTGAATTGGGTGATTAGATCCCTAATATATCAGAATTCTTTATAATTGGTGATATTTGAGGAAATCACCTGGGTTTTGCCTAACGGCAAATATTTGGTTTTGAATATCCATTGTTATGAACCAATGTCAAACTGATATATCTGTACGTTTATTTTATAAAGTGAGATATAAATTTTTGAAATTATGTCTGTGACATTTACCTATATCAATAATACGGTATAATTCTTCTTAACCATAGCACAGTTTTCAAACTACGATGCACAGGGTTTGAGTTATTAAACTTAATGGATTTATATAGAGTATTGTATGTTGTCTGATGTCCATTGGTTATCCCGGGTTTTGACGAGGGTTAACTTTCTACCATTTGAAGGATCAATAGTTATATTGTTCTTGATTCGCCACCCGTTTTAGTAAAATGAATTCTTTTTAGAAAACACACGTGGGAGTATGGTAGAACTGGAAGTGATTCCAGGACCATAAACGATTACTGAAAATTTAGTAGAACCTAAATATTCAATTGGATTCGTCAATCTATTAGCCACTCCGCAGATTTGGTGGGTAACCTCAGCCACCCGAGAGGCACTTCAGTTTCCTCAAAGACGGTGACAGGGAGGTTTTTGATTACCCAAACTTTCCATTATTGTTGTCCTAGACTATAAGATCTGGCAGGTGGATGAGTATAACGTCGTTCTAAATTAGCTTTAGAAGTGTATGTGTATAAGACTCAGCCAAAGGGTTGTTGTAGTCAGTAGGAGCAGCGGTAGCATGGTGGGCAAGTAGCTTATGTCTATTTATAGACTAAAGCAAGTGTAGCGGGGATAGATCATCTATTTTTAATGTGACAGTCATAAATTTTGAATTCATCAGAATAACAGATGGACCTGGAAAGAAGGTAGTAAGGAATGATGTCCTGGTATTTGGATGACATGCTCTTGATAGGAAGTGATCTTCCTATACTACGATCGGTTATACTGTGGTTGTCACAAGGTGTTTTCTTCACATAGGATCTGGACAAAATATCAGGGATTCTGGACACTAGATCTATGGTTTTAGATCTAGATTTAGGAAGTGTCCCAATTTGGGTACTTTGACACTATTCTAAAGTGTTTTAGAATGGATGACTCCTGGCGTGGTGGTGTACCCGCAGGTGATGGAGTTGATTGTTAGGATACGTGCGTGTCAAGTTCTAGTTTAAATACCGCAATCAAGACGGTTTCGCTTGTAGCTAGCCGGTTGAGTACGGGTCGTCCGCAGGGAGATGGGAGTCTTTTTCAAAGTGTGTTAACGAGTTAAGTCCTGTTTTCAGATTTTGTTGGATTATCTAAGTGTTGAGTTGATATTTAAAGAGAGCTTGTTAGGGTTAGGATTAGGTTAGTTTGAGTTAGGAGTCTCCACATCTTTCGTTGCCCCTCTTAATATCGGTGTTACGGTAATCGGCAACAACGGGGATTAGCACGACTAGGAAGGAACTTGCGAGTATAAGCTAGGCTTTCCAACGCATAGTCCTTCCTTTTGGTGCTTGTCCGTCCGTTCTTGGCTCTTATCCATAACCTCCGGTTAATTCAACCACAACCGGTCTCACTACGGAATCACCGCTATCATGTAGGATAGGGTACCGTGAGGAGCGGATTGTGGTTCAATTAACGGGAGTCGATTTAAGTTGTTGGGCAAGGAAAGAGTGAGAGAGATTTCCTTCTCTCAAACTTCCCTTATCCTACCCTAACAAGTATAAAACTACTCACACTTCATGATAAGGAAAAACAAAACACAACAAAAGAGGGAGATAGAAAGAAGGAGATTAGAAGAATACGACTAACTATTTGCGACCTCACCTTGGCGAGGATCGAGCGTAAGTATCATTGTCGTATGAATGATAAAGAAAAAGAGAGAAGAAAGAAACAACAAGAAAATAACAACAACTACTTAACGAAGTAAAATTACAACAAGCATAAAGATAAGGAGACAAGCATGATAATAAAATGGTCTTCTTTATTCATCACTCTTCACTCAAAAGCTCACTACAAGTTTAATGGAGAAGAGGTGAGAAGAGGAAGAAGAAAAACACTAAACCTAGGCAAAAATGAAAATACAAGAATGGACCCTTTCCTTCACAAAGTTCTGGGCTATTTATAGGCCAAAAAATGAAAACCTAGGGCAACCACCAGAACCCACATGCAAAGACAAAAATACCCCTGGAAAAGTTTTTCCTGCGGCGCCAGAATGGCCGCGGAACCGCGGCCTAGACCCCCCTTTGGCCGCGGTTCCGCGGCCTTGTTGTGGAGTTGGGCTTTGGGCTTTTTGGTGGTGGCCTGGTCTGGTGTGTACTTCATTCTGGTATATGTATTTTCTCAAATTGTTTTCACGATTTTTCCAGAATTTCTGTTGATCAAAAGGTGGATCTTTTGTCAAGATTTGGAATGATTGCCTCGAGCTCCGCGTAGATCTCTTGGATCTTGTGCTACCATTGAGCCTTGTGCCTGAAAACGACATTGATTTGACATTTTGTCTTCCTAAACCGGTATCTGGCAGCATACGGATGAAGAGCGGAGACCGTGTTTTATCTGTGGTTGGCAGGAACCCGGATTTTGTCGTGTTTTCCATGAATTTCCCCGTTTTAGAACCGAGAACCTGTATCCTGCAATTGACTAGAAAACACGGCTCAAGAGTATCTACCGATATGCAATGTGATAAAAATTGGGCGGTATGAAAATGCAAAAATCTGATATGAACAAATACCCCCAAACTTATCATTTGCTCGTCCCGAGCAATTCCAATTTATTCACAAAAATTTCCTAACCTCACTTTCGCAGGGAACGCGATTGCACTGAGCATGTGCAACAAGCCGTTAAACCTCTAGGTGTCCCTAGTAGGAGGAGTGTTGTCTCCTGAGGGTTTTCAGCGGATACTTCCCACAAAATCCGGTCAAGTTGGTTTCGTAAAATAACTAAGATTCAAACCCTAAAGTTTTGTTTAAGAAAATAACAATTCTATAATCCTAAGTCTAGACTATCGAACCTTTATTTTTCACACCTCGCTTCTTATTTAACAACAGATTTTATATGTCTTTACGTGTAGTGTAAATAGTGTCGTTAAGTTCCAGAAAGGTCGAATAAAGTCATCATGTCGCACAATAAAGCCCAGATAACAATTTTAAAAGGATCACATAAGTTTTATAAAGAGTTAAGCATTTTTCAAGTTTCGTTTTCCAGTAAGGTTTCAACTTCAGAATTTCTATCTTCCTTAACAGGAAACTAAGTCGTATTTTTCACTCCACCTTTTTCTTGTTTTCATTTCATACACACCTCTGTGAACGTGCAATAGTCTTTATCAAAGAGTAAAGCCTGTCTTTTATCAAGATTATTCTCACACAAAGAACCGTTAAGAATTTTAACTCGGAGAGAACACTTGCTTGACTTTGTTTTAAACTGGACTTTCTCGGCTTCTTAGCGAGCTTTTGGCCAATGCACCCAAACCAGTTGATTTTAGGGCATTAGGTGTAGAAACACCCCAGCGGACTTAATTACTCAAGTTACCTAGGTCCAAAAACAAAAGACAGTTTGGCGTGAAAATCAGCTGATTTAATACGAACGGAGATATAACCGGCAGTTCCATTATTTTTTTGGATAAAAGACGTGTTTAGTGGGTTTGGTGTGTAATCATTCCAATCAAGTTCCAGATGGGTTATTTTTCAGACTTAGTTCCAATTACGGCATCAATAACATTCCTTCATATTCGCTTTACTTCATAAACTATTCTTGACATTACTTATTTCAGAACAAACCTATTTGATCCTCAGAAAATCATTTATCTGTTTAAAAGTTTAAACATGAAAGACTTGTCATCTAATTCCCAAAATCTTACGACACGTGTAGTGTGATGTAAAGATGTATATCAGCTATAGTTAACTTCAAAGGAGAGTTATCTTTTAGGTTTTCAAAATCCAAACATAAGATTTAGTTATTCCTATTTTTTTTAAACAAAAACCGTCGAATGTTGAATCAGAGTTCTTCCACAAGCTAACTTGACAAAAAAGTTTTTATATATATATATATATTTTTTTTTTAGAAAATTTTCAAATTTTTATGGATTTTATGGATATTAATATGCAGATGCAAAATATACATATGAATGCGAAGGTAAGAAATGCATACCGAGCGTACCCCCAAACTTAAACTGGACAGTGTCCTCACTGTCGTAGCATGAAGAGAGCAGTTGGAAGGTTCAAAATTGTCGGTTAGTGATACACAATTTTTATTTGTTTTTGTTTTTTAAAAAAAGAAAAAGAATATACACAAATATATACAAAATGGTTTGTACATACCCCCAAACTTATTTGGAACAGTGTCCGCTGTTCTTGGCTGGATAACCGAAGTTTGGAGGTAGGCAGAGGAAGATCATTCAGGGTAAACCGGCTCCTGTAAGAACAGGAGCTCCTCTGTTGATTCGGCGCTAAGGTACGGTTTGCATCGGTGTCCATTTACCTTGAAAAGTGAACCGTCCTTTGGATTTTCCAAATCCACAGCGCCCTGCGGATACACATTCCGCACAAAATACGGCCCTTTCCAGCGAGATCTGAGCTTTCCAGGATGGAAGTGAAGTCGGGTGTCGTAAAGCAGTACCTGCTGACCAGGTACGAAGGTTTTGCGCAAAAGGTGTTTATCGTGAAATACATTCGTTCGATTCTTAACGACAACCGCGTTATCGTAAGCCTCATCCCTAAGCTCGCTCAGTTCGTTCAACTGCAGCTTCCGATGGCTGCCCGCGTCCTCGATAGACAGATTCAGCTCCTTTATCGTCCAAAATGCGCGATGCTCGATTTCGACAGGTAGGTGGCAGGCTTTTCCGTATACAAGCCGATAGGAAGACATGCCAAGGTCGGTCTTATAAGCGGTTCTAAATGCCCAAAGGGCATCAGTGAGTTTCAGAGACCAATCCTTACGGTTCTTGGAAACCGTCTTCTCCAGTATCTGCTTGATTTGCCGATTTGAAACTTCGGCCTGCCCGCAGGTTTGGGGGTGGTAGGGCGTAGAAAGCTTATGATTAATGGAGTATTTCCGCATCAAGGCTTCAAAAGTTTTATTGCAGAAATGACTTCCATTGTCGCTAATGATCGCTCGGGGGTGCCCAAACCGTGAGAAAATGTTTTCTTTAAGGAACCTAACGACAACCTTGTTGTCGTTAGTTCGGCTGGGCACAGCCTCGACCCATTTAGAGACGTAATCAACAGCTAGAAGGATGTACAAGTTCCCAAAAGAGCTGGGAAACGGCCCCATGAAGTCTATCCCCCAAACATCGAAAATCTCCACAACCAAGATCGGTTGGAGCGGCATCTCGTTCCTCCGGGATATCCGGCCCATGTGTTGGCACCGGGAGCAAGTCTTGCAATAGTCATGAGCGTCTTTGAAAAGTTGTGGCCAGTAGAAACCACATTGCAAGATCTTCTCAGCTGTCTTTCTGGGCCCAAAATGCCCGCCACACGCTTGATCGTGGCAAAATGACAGCACACTCTTGAATTCCTCATCAGGGACACACCGACGAATAATCTGGTCGGGACAGTACTTGAACAAGTAGGGTTCGTCCCAGTAAAAGTGTTTTACTTGGGATAAAAAGCGAAGTCTGTCCTGACTTGACCTTTCGGTCGGTAGTAATCCCGTGGCCAAATAGTTCACAATATCTGCGAACCAGGGTTTGCACGATACTGTCAAGAGCTGTTCATCCGGGAAAACGTCGTTAATTGGAATTGGAAGTGAAGGCGAAGAAGGAAGTCGTGAGAGATGGTCGGCAACTACGTTTTCACATCCTCGTTTGTCCTTAATGACAACGTCAAACTCTTGAAGCAAGAGGATCCAACGTATTAACCGAGATTTTGCATCTTTCTTCGCAAAAAGATGGCGCAGAGCTGAATGGTCCGTGTAGACAATGACTGGAGAGCCGATGAGGTAGGGCCTGAACTTTTCTAGAGCAAATACAACAGCTAAGAATTCCTTCTCAGTTGTTGGATAATTGAGTTGGGCGTCGTTCAGGGTTCGGCTTGCGTAATAGATTACGTGCGGCATCTTGTTGATGTGTTGTCCAAGGACAGCACCAATGGCAAAGTCGGATGCATCGCACATAATCTCGAATGGGTGCGTCCAGTCAGGTGAGGAAAGAACGGGAGCAGAAGTGAGTGAGCGTTTCAGTGACTCGAATGCAGTCACACAGCTCGAGTTGAAGTCGAAAGTTGTATCCTTGGCCAGCAAAAGAGTCAAGGGCCTAGCAATCTTGCTAAAGTCCTTGATGAACCGTCTATAGAAACCGGCATGGCCAAAGAAGGCTCGGATATCTCTGACGCATCGGGGAGGAGGCAGATTGGAAATGACCTCAATCTTTGCTTTGTCAACCTCTATGCCATTTTGCGAGATGATATGTCCTAAGACAATACCTTCGCGCACCATGATGTGGCATTTCTCCCAGTTCAAAGTGAGATTCTTGTCCTTACATCGGGTAAGGACAGCGTCAAGATGCAGCAAACACTCGTCAAAGGAGTCGCCGAAGATGGAGAAGTCATCCATGAAAATCTCCAGAAATTTTTCCACCATGTCTGAGAAAATTCCCATCATACACCGCTGGAAGGTAGTGGGCGCATTGCATAAACCAAAGGGCATGCATCGATATGCAAACATGCCGAAAGAACAAGTGAAAGTGGTCTTGTCCTGGTCTTTTTCGGCGATGGGAATTTGATTATAGCCAGAGTAGCCATCAAGAAAACAATAGTACTCATGTCCGGCCAATCGTTCCAGCATCTGGTCAATGAAAGGTAGCGGAAAGTGGTCTTTCCGCGTCGCGGCGTTGAGTTTTCTGTAATCAATGCAAACTCGCCACCCAGTTTGGGTGCGAGTAGGGATCAACTCGTTCGCCTCGTTAGTGATGACCGTGATGCCCGACTTTTTGGGGACAACATGAATGGGGCTAACCCACTGGCTATCAGAGATAGGGTAAATGATACCACTATCTAGACATTTGACGATCTCCTTCTTCACAGCCTCCTTCATGACTGGATTAAGACGTCTTTGTGGATCCCGGGCTGGTTTGGCATCATCCATTAGATGAATGTGATGCTCAACGATTAGGGGACTAATCCCCTTGATGTCCGCCATGGACCAGCCAAAAGCTTGCCTGTTGCTGTGCAAGACCGCGAGAAGGGCTTTCTCTTGCTCGGGAGCTAGAGAAGCCGAGATGATGACAGGGAGGGTCTCGTTCTCACCTAAGTAAGCATACTTAAGGTGAGACGGCAATGGCTTGAGTTCGAGCGTTGGAGGTGAAATGATGGAAGGCAAGACTGGTGCAAAGGTCTCGAACTCAAAGGACTCCAGCAAAGGTTCAAAACGAGTGTAGGCAACCGAGTCGGATGGTTCATGTAACTCATCCGGAAATTCGAAGGATTCAAACTCGGGTTGTGCGCGGCTAAGATCGTTCGTGAACGTGAAACACTCGTAGTCGTTGTCGGGCGCAGAAACAGCAGCAGGTTCGAAGAGAAACGCACTAGTGGCGTCAAGATTATCGTGATCAAACAGAAACTCCTCGAATTCACACTCTTCTGGTGTGATCTCCTGGATCGAGCAGACGTCCAGTATATGAGCATTAGGTTCGGCGGGCTGATTCCCCAACCTAAAAATGTTGAGTTCAATCGTCATGTTTCCGAAAGAGAGGTTCATCGAACCATTGCGACAATTGATCATAGCATTTGAGGTTGCGAGAAATGGGCGACCGAGTATCAGCGGAATTTGATTCCGGGGGTTAGCTACAGGCTGTGTATCTAAGATAATGAAGTCAACGGGGAATATGAAGTCCCCGACTTTGATTAACACATCCTCTAGCTCACCCCTAGGATGGATGATCGATCGGTCGGCCATTTGGAGAGTGCAGTGTGTGGGTTTCAACTCTCCGACGCCTAATTGCTCGTATACTGAATACGGAAGCAGGTTAACACTGGCACCAAGATCTAATAGTGCGCGGTTGATGTTCTTATCCCCAATGGTAATTGAAATCGTAGGACAGCCAGGGTCCTTCCGTTTTTGTGGTAAAGATTGGGTAAGGGCATCACTCACAGCACTAGCCAAGAAAACTTTCTTGGGTACCTGAGACTTCCTCTTTTTCGTGCACAAGTCCTTTAAGATTTTCGCGTAGGACGGGACTTGTTGGACAGCATCTAAAAGAGGAATGTTAATGTTAACCTGCTTGAATAACTCCAGAATCTTCTCCATTTGAGGATTTTGTTTGTTAGACCTCAACCGGTTTGGAAATGGAACATTTTGAAAATTGGTTGAGTATAATGCTGGAGGAGGAGATTTTGGAGTTGGAACGGATCCCAGAATAGGTGTTTTCGTGGAGTGAGAAGTGGGTCCGTTCAGAGCAGAAGAAGAGGAAGGAGAGCCTGTTGAAGAACGGAGAATAGGCTCGGAAGACGAAGAAGAAGAAGAAGCGGCGGCCGGGGTGTCATTGATTCGTTTGCCAGTATTGTTTTGCAGCGTCCTTCCCGATCTCAGTGTGGTCACGGCACTCACATTATGGTTCTGTTGTTCAAGAGCAACATGTGCATTATATGGGTGACCGGGATTTGGAAGTGGCTGGGACGGGAGCTTCCCCTTCTCTCGCTCGCTTAAGGCCGCGTTCAGCTGTGCAATCTGGGCCTCGATGCTCTTGATGCTTTGCCCGTGTGCGGCAGTGTGTTGCACTAAAGATTGAATCGAAGACTGGATGTTGGCGGTGGATTGAGTCGATTGTTTAACAAACGACTCCAGACTTCATTCGAGCGAGGAAACCTTATCGTTGTTCGACGGAACAAAGTTGTTTGGTGGAAAAGAATTGTTGGGTGCAAATTTGTTCGTCTGATTTTGGAAAGGTTGGGGTTGGAAGGGCTGCTGATACTGAGTTTGTTGTTGCGCTTGTTGTTGCGGCGGAGGGGCCCTTTGGAAATTGTTGCCCTGGAATTGATTCTGATTCTGATTCCAGGCGAAATTGGGGTGGTTCCTCCAACCGGGATTGTAGGTGGAAGAGTATGGATCATTCCTCGGTCTTTGCTGGAATGCATTAACCTGATCCTGTCCTTGCGATAGTGGATTGTAAGGACACTCTTCGGTCAAGTGAGAAGGATCGGAACAACAAGCGCAGATGGTACGAAGGGGGAGAACAGGGACAGGAGTAGGAGAAGAAAATTTGCTCTCTATTGCTTCAAGCTTTTTTGTTATTGCAGCCATTTCAGCTCTCATCGCAATAGAGACATCAAGCTGGTGAATTCCTACCCTAGACTGACCGGTAGAAGTGGAGGTAGAAGAAGAAGAAGTCGGTCTGGTGCTCTCCCACTGTAGCGTTTGCTCCGCAAGGTCGTCAAAGAACTGCCACGCTTCCTCGTCAGATTTCGATAGGAAGTGGCCCTGACAGATGGTTTCCAGCAACTGCTTCGTTGCTGGGTTCAGTCCCTCGTATAAGGTTTGGCAGAGCTGCCATTTCTCTATACCGTGGTGAGGACACTGAACAAGAAGGTCTTTGTATCGGTCAAAGCACTTCCGGAAGGGTTCAGAAGGAAGCTGGGAGAATTGGTTGATGTCATTTCGAATCCTTGCGGTCTTATGATTCGGATAGAATTTTTTCAGAAACGCTTTAACAAACTCGTCCCAGCTGGTGATTGAGTGGGAAGCGGTGCTATACAGCCATTTTTCAGCGAGATCGCATAAAGTGAACGGAATGACCCGTAGACGTATAGCATCGTCCGACAGCTGGGTAGTTTTCATCATGGCACAGACATTTTGAAATTTATTGATGAAGATATAGGCATCTTCAGATTCAAGCCCATGAAAACGTGGAAGCATGTTGATGAAATGGGGCTTAATTTCAAAGTTGTCCCCATTGGCCGGAGGAAGAGAAAGGCAGGTGGGAAGTGTAGAACGGGTGGGGTAGAAACGATCCTGGAGCGCGATTCGCTGCGGCGCTACAACAGGCGGAGGTGGTGAAATATTGGTCTCCGTAGGAGATGGAGCCAATCCAGCGGTGGTCAAAGAGATGTTCGGATTAAATCCCGACATCGCGGAAGAGGAGGTTGGTGAAGGTGAAGGTGAAGGTGAAGATGTATGAACAGAATTCCGGTCAACGTCGGAGTTGGCCGGCAAAGGAAGGGGTGAAAGAGGAGTGGACGGAGTATCGACTTCGGAGTCGATCGCGTAGTCGGTCGTGACTAACGTAACGCGGACTAGACGGGCGCTAGTGTCCCGAGTCCAAGCGGACATACACTAAACGAGTTTAGTATAGTCAAAGCGGAGAAGGTGAGGGTAAGAAAACGTCAATGGAGAAAGGCGATGGGTGGTGGGTGAAAATGGATTTGGCGACAAAAAGGCAAGTTTTTATAAAAGTTTTTGATTTTTTTTTCTTTTTTTTAGAAAGAGATTTACAGAAATATGTACGGAAATACGGCTTAAGCAATCACAAACAAGATATGCACAATCACACCTAGATCTAGGGTAACCTAGGTCTAGTTGCTCCTGAACTTGATTGTCGAAGTTAAACAGTGTCGAGAAACACGCTTAAAAATACACTGATCACGAGGCCAGATAAGTGCAGAGATAAGGGGAGGTTGTCCAACGCTTTCGCGAAGTTCCTTAATTAAATAACCCTTTCTCTTTCGGCGGTTGCGCCTTTAACACTTTCCTAGACACCCCGTAAACAATATACGGTTAAGCGAGGTTCTAAACACGGTTTATCTTCTCCTAATGAGCGCGAAGTCCTTAGGGCTGAAGTCTAGTATTTTTTTTTAATTTACAATGGACAATGCATATGCTTTAGTGATTTTTGGGGTCCTGGGAAGGGTGATGAAATCCCCACCCAATCTGGATTGGTTTCAAGCCCCTTAAGTCCGTATTAAAGAATGCAAAACAGTAACAAATCAACTGCAAACAATTTTTATTTTGCGGCGCAAAGAATCCTGCACAAGAACAGTTTATTGGAAGGAGGAGAAGAATTTGCGCAAAGAAGGCTGCAGGAAACACAGTTTATTGGAATTCAGAGGAGTGGGAGAGAGGAGAGGAACACTTACAGAGAAGATGGCACACTGACCCCACCAAGTGGCCGCGGAACCGCGGCCTAAGCTTGCTTATGCCGCGTTTCTGCGGCAGTACTGGGGATTTGGGGCTCTGGAAAAATTGGGTGACCTTCTGTGGCTGTTCTCTTCTTGTCTGGATCTACTGAATCTTTAGTTGCTCACTGTACCTGCTCCAGATCTTGATAGTAGACCGTTTGTTCCGTTTCGATCCGTCGCGGTGTAGCCGCGAAATGTGGGTCTATCTTCCCACGTCTTTGGCACTGTACTTGAACTCCGTATTTTCAACGTCCTTGGCGTCGATCTTGAACTTCGTATTTTCCTGCTCACTTGCACAAAAACTAATCAAGAATAACAAGATGGTTTTTTTACAATGTATATATTTTTTTTTGTTTTTTTTATACTTACAAATTAACCCGAAATTACACAAAGAAATAAACTACCGTCTCCCCGGCAACGGCGCCATTTGATTGTTAGGATACGTGCGTGTCAAGTTCTAGTTTAAATACCGCAATCAAGACGGTTTCGCTTGTAGCTAGCCGGTTGAGTACGGGTCGTCCGCAGGGAGATGGGAGTCTTTTTCAAAGTGTTTTAACGAGTTAAGTCCTGTTTTCAGATTTTGTTGGATTATTTAAGTGTTGAGTTGATATTTAAAGAGAGCTTGTTAGGGTTAGGATTAGGTTAGTTTGAGTTACGAGTCTCCACATCTTTCGTTGCCCCTCTTAATATCGGTGTTACGGTAATCGGCAACAACGGGGATTAGCACGACTAGGAAGGAACTTGCGAGTATAAGCTTGGCTTTCCAACGCATAGTCCTTCCTTTTGGTGCTTGTCCGTCCGTTCTTGGCTCTTATCCATAACCTCCGGTTAATTCAACCACAACCGGTCTCACTACGGAATCACCGCTATCATGTAGGATAGGGTGCCGTGAGGAGCGGATTGTGGTTCAATTAACGAGAGTCGATTTAAGTTGTTGGGAAAGGAAAGAGTGAGAGAGATTTCCTTCTTTCAAACTTCCCTTATCCTACCCTAACAAGTATAAAACTACTCACACTTCATGATAAGGAAAAACAAAACACAACAAAAGAGGGAGATAAAAAGAAGGAGATTAGAAGAATACGACTAACTATTTGCGACCTCACCTTGGCGAGGATCGAGCGTAAGTATCATTGTCGTATGAATGATAAAGAAAAAGAGAGAAGAAAGAAACAACAAGAAAATAACAACAACTACTTAACGAATTAAAATTACAACAAGCATAAAGATAAGGAGACAAGCATGATAATAAAATGGTCTTCTTTATTCATCACTCTTCACTCAAAAGCTCACTACAAGTTTAATGGAGAAGAGGTGAGAAGAGGAAGAAGAAAAACACTAAACCTAGGCAAAAATGAAAATACAAGAATGGACCATTTCCTTCACAAAGTTCTGGGCTATTTATAGGCCAAAAAATGAAAACCTAGGGCAACCACCAGAACCCACATGCAAAGACAAAAATACCCCTGGAAAAGTTTTTCCTGCGGCGCCAGAATGGCCGCGGAACCGCGGCCTAGACCCCCCTTTGGCCGCGGTTCCGCGGCCTTGTTGTGGAGTTGGGCTTTGGGCTTTTTGGTGGTGGCCTGGTCTGGTGTGTACTTCATTCTGGTATATGTATTTTCTCAAATTGTTTTCACGATTTTTCCAGAATTTCTGTTGATCAAAAGGTGGATCTTTTGTCAAGATTTGGAATGATTGCCTCGAGCTCCGCGTAGATCTCTTGGATCTTGTGCTACCATTGAGCCTTGTGCCTGAAAACGACATTGATTTGACATTTTGTCTTCCTAAACTGGTATCTGGCAGCATACGGATGAAGAGCGGAGACCGTGTTTTATCTGTGGTTGGCAGGAACCCGAATTTTGTTGTGTTTTCCATGAATTTCCCCGTTTTAGAACCGAGAACCTGTATCCTGCAATTGACTAGCAAACACGGCTCAAGAGTATCTACCGATATGCAATGTGATAAAAATTGGGCGGTATGAAAATGCAAAAATCTGATATGAACAGGAGTCACCCTCTCTAAAGAGATGTCTTCTAGACTGATAAGGAGAAGGATTTGCATGATTTGCATATCACTTGCTCAGACAATTGAGTTAATCATGAAATGTCAAGTACCACACGAGATATTGCTTTTGCATTGGCTGCAATAAGCATATATATATATATATATATATATATATATATATATATATATATATATATATATATTAATCTAATCCTGGAGAAACGTTGGAAAGATGTTATGAACATAAGTGGATGTTCTTGGTATATGGTAACGGCCGCCTCCTTCAGGAGGTGGTTATCATTTTAGGTTTCCAAGGTGACCTGGATGACAGAGTGACTGTCAGAGCTATAGTTTTCTCTCTTTTTTTGAGGGGCAGTATGTTGAACAGGTGGTCCAAGTGGATACTGAGGAAGGCATGGCGCAAGATACTGATTAAATTCAGTAGAAGATATGGTCTAAGAAGTTCGTTGGATTTGGAGTTCATTTGTGAACTGGGTCCCATCAGATATCCAGACAAATTCTAAGACAGGTATCGCTCATTTCGAGAGATAGTCTTTCTCTGCGAAGTTGAGATATAGAGAGATAAAGATAGGAACACTGGAGTGGATCCACTCACTGAGGCTATTTCTCGAACGCAATAGTTTCGCAAAAGGGCTTTGCGAGACTGATTAGTAGAGAAGTTGGGTGTTCGGTATCACACGGGCTGTGAGTATGCGGCATCGCAATAATTAGCCTTAACTGCAAGTGGGAGATTGTTGGATATAGTGCCCGCAAGTCAATTATTGTAATTGCAGGCAAGCGATTGTGATGATTGAGAGAGGACCTATACGGGTAGAACAGCCTTACTCAAAATGATAGTATGCTATCTGGTTTGTCTTTATGATCATGTACATGCATTATGTGGTATTACAGATCACTATTATATGTTGATAGAGCCTATAGGATTCTTGCTTGACTACTAGCATTATGATGGCCATCATATACATGGGAGATGGGTGGTCTATAAGCACATCCTTAAATGTCCCTAGTCGAGAGAGTATCGAGACTGGGCATCGATACTCCGGAATAGACTAGTGTATTCTTTTCGAGACCCCGAAGAGGGGCGGTGGCCGGTCTCACAAGCCATTGGTGCCGGTTAGTCATCTAAGATAGTATACAGGTGCTCATTGGGTTATGAGTTACACTAGACGGGCTCGCCGGAAACATGCAAGATGGTATTATACCTATTGATCAGTCGAAAATATTGCATTTTTAACACGGCAATTTCCCCATCATTTGCACTCATCTAGAAGTGTTCGGCATTCATATTGCACATATTAGCAAATCAGTCGTAAAATACCAGATTGCATGTGTTAGACTTTTAAACCGTCACTTTAAGGGAAATTGACTGTATTTTATGGCATCGCATCATTCCTATATTGCGCAACTTGTGTTTCGAAGTCTGTGCAGGAAATTCCAGAGGAACAGAGCCAAAATGAGAAAAGAGCTGATCAAAATTACACCAACTCCAAGATTTGAGATCTGGTAGTGATACAGAAAGACAAATAAAATTCAACATATCACAAAAAGGCCCACACATCAACCCAAAGATATTCCAGAGAGCCCAAGCCCTCAGGCCTCAATAGCGCCGCGGATCCGCGGTGGGAGCCTGCTTGCGCCGCGGATCCGCCGCAGCCTTACCACGTCAGCTCCCCATCTTCAGTGCAAAATTCTTCTCTCAGGGCCCACATTCATTTCATATACTTCAAATTCCAGAATTCTCTAAAGTCTTCTACCAGATCAGCAAAGATGATTAATTAAGCTAATCTTGATTAAGCTCCTAACAAACTATTTCTAGAAGCTCCCTCCTAACTAACTACTTCTAGAAGCCTCTCCCTCTAACTAACTTTTGGAGGGAAATTCAAAATTCAAATCCTAGATCCAGGGTTTTGAGAAGTCTATAAATAGGAGCCTAGATCTAGGGTTAGTGGTTGTTCAATCTTTAGCTAATCAATCTTTGGTTGCTAATCTTCATCTTCCTCAATTCTTCCACCCACAAGTTTAGTGACAAAACTTGTGCCAAACCCTAACCCTAATCCAAACCTCAAATTCAAAATCCTTTGAGTTCTAGCGAGCAAGTCTTCAACCAACCTTTAGAAGCGAAGCCGGACTTCAACGGAGCACGAGATCCAAGCCGATCCACGACTCAAGGAGCCGATGCAACGCAAGATTCGATGATCAAAGTTCCATCCTCTTGTAGTTCTTGAGAGTTGTAACTAATTGTTGAAATGAATAAAGGTGAAGATTCTTTAAACTTGCTTTTATTTCAATTCGAGCATTATGATTCTTATTCAATTCTTGAATGTATTCTTCGTGATGATGCTTGAGTAAAACTCCGCTCGTGGAGGAATCAAAACGATTGTAGAACGATGATGTTGACGAATCTTTAACGTTTTCTTAAGTCTTATAACAATTGTAAATTCTTGAAAGTCGATTGATCGATGATCTAGATCGATGCGAATGCGTTCTTGATTCCTTTCGCACGATCTAGAGATCAACGATTGATCATTTGATTTTCTAGAAACTATCTAGTGAATGTGATTCATCGAATGGACAAAGGATAGGATGGGAAACCCTAATTCTTCGCAAGATCCTTGATCCTCGATGAATCTACATCGATTTAGCATCAACTTGTTAATGGATAAGAAATCGTATTCTTGAATCTTCTTCACATCTACGATCTAATCGATTCCTACGAGCTTTACTTCAAATCTTGAAACTTAATTCGATTGGAATTCTATCTTTCTTGATTCTTGATTTGAATTAGTTGATTCTTGAAATTCATCGATAAAAATCTTGAATCATTTTTGCTTTACTTTTAAATTTTCAATTCAAACAAAACAAAATACGAACGAATCGCACAATCCCTGTGGATGATCCGCACTTACTAACGCGCTACAAACTGACACCGTTATTGATTGCGGTCAAATAATTCTTTGATTGTGATTTCTATTCATTTTCTAAACCGACACACAAAGAAACGATCAATCAAATGGCACCGTTGCCGAGGATCGCACGCTAATTCGTTCTATATTGAAATTTGAATTGAAAGATTTATTCCATTATACTTTTGTGATCAAAATTAGCACAAACACTAATACGAGTTGTTATGATTTGTTGCGAGGAATCTGGAATCATTAGAGCTGTGGAAAATTTTTTCTGAAAAATCCAGAGAGCTCTTGAGGTGAACAGGAACAGTACCAAAACTTTCAGTGCAGTGATCCCTTCACAGGACCGCGATTCCGCGGCAACAGCGAGCTCCCGCCGCGATTCCGCCGTGTGGTGACATCATCACTCACCCAAATTTGCTCTGTGAGTCTCTAATTTTCTTATCTTCTCCCAAATCTGCTCCAATTAACATTTTGTGCAGGTTTCTTTGCAAAAATCACAGCGCCGCGCAAAAAGAAAAATTAAATTGTGCGTGTTTTGATTTGTGGTTGTTGCATAATTAATACGGACATTAAGGGGAAAAGACCAAATACAGATTAGGTGGGGAGTTCATTACCCTTCCTAAGCCCCAAAAATCGCAAAATTTGCATCCGCATTTACCCTCATTAACTAAAAGAAATCTAGAGATGACTCTAAGGACCATCGCGCTCACTTAGGACAAGAGAAGGTCGTGGGTACTTCATTGCTTATCCGTGTTTCTTTTGTGGTGTCTAAGGCAAGTGTGTCGAAGGCTACTGGTTACTTAATTAGGCCCACTACTTACGTAGTGGAGAACCTCCCACTTACCTGGCACTTACCTGGCCACAGGAGAGACAAAGAGACAGTGGAGGATTTATCCTGTGACTTGTCTTTTGGCAGTTAGGAGCGGTCTAGAGATTTGACCTAGGTGACCCCTAGATTTTAGGGTTTTGCTTGTTGCATTTGTTGTGATCGCATCATATTTTCAAAAAAATCCGTATCATTTTTCAAAACAAACACCAATCACATTCATTCATTCCCCTAATTATAAATTCACGCTGCCACTTGTACTAACCCTTTTTAGTGCAAGATAGGCTGGACATGGGATTCTAGTCCCCGTTAAGTCCGCGTTTCCCCGATCGACCCAAAAGTCGGTATTTCTACATTTACCCTTTCTTTTACCCATCACCACACCCACATCGATGGATCCGTCTCCATCGAACTTCTTTACCACTACTTTGCCGCCATCCGTTGGTGCGCAGAATCCACCCCGCATCTCTCTCCAAGAGAGGTGCTATCCTACACGAGGTCCCCTTTCCACCTGTCTTTCCATTCCACCAGCCAACAGGGAAAATTTTGAAATTAAACCCCAATACATCAACCTTCTACCAAAATTTCACGGTCTCGAGACTGAAGACGCATATGCCTTTATCACCTAATTTGAAAATGTATGCGCAATGATGGGTACCTCACAGCTTTCTATGGATGCTATGCGTTTACGTCTTCTCCCATTCACCTTGTGCGATATAGCCGAGAAGTGACTGTATAACACTACCGCACATTCCATCTCAAACTGGGAAGAATTCGTCAAAGCATTCCTTAAGAAATTCTACCCACATCATAAAACAGCTCGAGTCCGTAGCGAAATAAATCAATTCACCCAGCTTCCAAATGAACCATTTTTAAAATGTCTTGAACGCTTCAAGGATCTGTTAGTCCAATGTCCACATCACAGAATCCCTAGATGGGAACTGTGCCGAATCATTTATGAGGGCATTAATCCTAACACAAGACAGACCCTTGAATCCATGTGTCAATGCAACTTCATAACCAAAGATGATGGGGAAGCCTGGAAATTCCTAGAAGATTTCGCTGAAAAATCTTTACAGTGGGAGGGTGTGAGTAAATCGTCTAGGGATAGCAATGATATTTCCATAGGAGTTAGAGCTGACAATTCAGCTCTACACAAGAAACTCGAGACTATGGAAAACAAATTTTTAGCCGCCGCCCTAAATCAAATGTCACTCTCCAAAACTGTATGTGGATGTTGTTCTGATCCTTCTCATTTGACGGAAGAATGTCCACGAAATTCTCCGTTTAAAGGTCATGAGCATATCAATTCTGCTTTCCAACAAAGACCTAGGAACGATCCATTTTCTTCCACATATAATCAGGGTTGGAGGAATCACCCTAACTTTGCTTGGAACCAATCACAATCTCAAAACACGGTTCCAACCCAACACAATTTCCAAAGGGTCCCTCCACCACTACAGCAACCACCACAATTGAGTCAACACCCCTTCCAAGCACAAAACTTCCAATATCCGGTCAACACACCTGCACTGTCTAGTCCTTTACAGTTGACCGGGACTAATGAATCCTTTTCATTTGCACAATACATGAATTTGGTCTTAACAAATATCATGCAAGTTTCGGCTGAAATGAAGTCTTCTGTCGATAAAATTGAGAAAAACTCTGCGTCCCAAAGCGAGAGTATTAAAGCGATGGAAGAAGAAATTGCACGATTAAAAGCCGAAATGAGTGCAAGAGAGAAAGGGAAACTTCCAGCTCAACCCTTACCCAATCCTGGCTATTCACATCATGTGAATGCAATCACGTTGAGATCTGGAAGAGTGCTTGACAATCACGTTGGGGAAGATATTGATGACACTGAAAAATCTATCAATGATACCCCGGATGAGACCTTTCCTTCCACTTCTACTTCTAATTCTGACCCCAGTTCTTCTACCCCACCACCTTCTTGCGAGCCTATTCTTCGTTTCCCACAAGGCTCCCCACCTCAGCCCATCTCTTCTAGTTCTCCACAGACGATCCCCACTTCTATTCTGGGATCAGGTCCACCCACACGATCTTCTCCAATGTTGGACCCCGACCTTATTGCCCAAGCTCCTTACCCAAATCGGTTAAGGGGAAACACACTGAGTCCACAGATGGAGAAGATCACTGAAATGTTTAAACAGGTTAACATCAACATCCCTCTTCTAGATGCTATCCAACAAGTCCCCGCGTATGCGAAAGTTCTTAAAGACTTGTGCACGAGAAAAAGGAAGAAACAAGTGCCCAAGAAGATATTCATAGCAAAGACTGTAGACACGGCTTTCCTCCAGCAATTACCGAGGAAACGTAAGGATCCTGGATATCTTACTATTTCCATTTCTATTGGGGAAAAACACATCAACCGTGCTCTACTAGACCTTGGCGCAAGTGTTAACCTGCTTCCTTTCTCTGTCTATGAGCAGTTAGGGATAGGAGAGTTGAAACCAGCCCATTGCACTCTCCAGATGGCTGACCGATCAATCACCAAACCTAGGGATGAACTGGAGGATGTGTTAATAAAAAATGGGGAATTTGTATTCCCTGTGGACTTTATTGTAATTGATACACAGCCTGTAGCGAACCCACGGAATCAAATTCCGGTGATTTTAGGTCGCCCCTTTTTGGCCACTTCCAATGCTATCATCAACTGTAGAAATGGTTCTATGACCCTATCTTTCGGGAATAGGTCAATAGAGCTGAACATTTAGAAGTTGGGAAGTGTGCCCTCTGAACCTACTGCTCATGTCTGTTCTGTCGAATTAATGGATGTCGACAGCAGCGAATTTGATGATTCTCATGATACCGATCTTGACTCTTTTCATACGTTATTGTTTGACCTAACTATGTATCATACACATACAGACTCTTCTACCGAGATGTCCGGGTCAACAACTAACACCGATTATGAACTGGTTTTAGAGTCTGAAGATCACCCCGCACTTTGTGACGACATTATTCATCTGGGTATTGATGGAACTTTTGAGGAGATCTTCGCTGATGAACTCGCATTTTTAGCAAACACGGGTTTTGAGATGAATCCACATCAAAACAATGAAATTGAACCTCCACCCCTTCTTCTGAACTATAAAAGGAATGCGAGTAATCCATCACATACACTGCATCGTCTCTCCAAAATGAGACGCACCCACATTCTATTCCACCACTTACCCTTTCCCCACTTCTTCTTCCACCAACCAGAGCACTGCATTGATAAATTTTTTGAATGGTTGGTGTTAACCTTCGGTCTTTGCAAAGCTTGGCATTGACCAATGATTTTTGACCCCCTCATGTGATTTTCAAAGATTAATATTGTATAACTCAAGTTTGGGGGGGCATTTTTTCTGGCTCTTGAAAAGAAAATTTTTACAAAATGATGAGCCGAGAATAAGTTTGGGAGAGGTTCTTCACTTAAATATTTTGCCCCCACTAATAAATTTCCTCTCAAGCTTACAAGTTTTTCGAGATTTAGCAGATGGCAACAGTGAGGACACTGTTGAAAACAAGTTTGGGGAAGGTTTGTGCTTATTTTCGCATCATTTGCATCATACTTTGCATAAGCACAAAACATTTTGAAAACGCTACAAAAATTTAAAAATTTTCGAAAAAATAAAAACATTTTTGTACATAAATAAGATAATAAAAGATTAGATAGTGAAAAATTACATCCATGAGATTAGAAAAATTTAAGAAAACCAAGAAAATTAGAAGTTTTCTTATACGAACTAGCAATAAGTAGTTATGAGCCGTTGTCCCAAGGGTTAGTAAGATGAAGGACGTCACTAATCTGAGGATAAAAATAAGTCTGAAAAATAATTTCTATTCTTAAAGCCAAACATTTTGAACGTTGATACCCTGCTATTCGCACTTACACACGTCTTAAAGCCAGGGATAGTAGAGGATACCTTGAAATGCTCTTGTCTAAAAGCCGATGTATGAAGGAAATTAAAAAAAAATGAATAAAATATAAAAATGGTGAGAAAAATGAACACTGGTTTTGTTATCGCCAAGACAGCAATAAAAAAATATAGCGAGGGTACCTCTTCACCTAGTGCCCTAAGGCCAACTGGTCTGGGAGTCACTGCTAAGCCTTAGGTGGTGCAAAACGAGGAAAATACGTTAAGTAAGCAAGCACATGAGTAATCGGTCGGTTGGTATCTCAAGAAGTATTAACGGTCGCATGAATGTGTGTGAGCAATCTCATCTAAATATTCATTAATTAAAAAGTACCGAGGCTGATGGGCAAGAGTATGATAGCTTGAATTGAATTCTCCGGGTGTAGGGATGTCTTTACACACATGCAGGATTATATGATCGATGTTTGGAAGAAAGATAGGAATGAAGAATAAGACAATGTTTTATTGAGGGAGGATATGATTTCTGACATCTTTTCATGACTATTAAGATAGGGCTCATGACAACCGAAAAGCTAGCTTAGTTGGAAACCCTAATTTTCAAGGCTTTTCTTTTACAATTCTTGTCTTTAAATGTACATTTCATGATCTTCCTTTTATTATTGGATTTTGTGGGTGCAATCCGCTGAAAACCCTCAGGAGACAATACTCCTCCTACTAGGGACACCTAGAGGTTTAAAGGCTTGTTGCATGTGCTCAGTGCAATCGTGTTGCCTACGAAAGTGTGCTAATTAGTTTTTCTCTTTCTTTATTTTCTCCTTCTTTTTAATAAAAATTTCGCTCGAGACGATCGAAAATAAGTTTGGGAGAATTTGATCAGTCGAAAATATTGCATTTTTAATACGACAATTTCCCCATCATTTGCACTCATCTAGAAGTGTTCAGCATTCATATTGCATATATTAGCAAATCAGTCGTAAAATACCAGATTGCATATGTTAGACTTTTAAACCGTCACTTTAAGGGAAATTCTTGAATGTATTCTTCGTGATGATGCTAGAGTAAAACTCCTCTCGTGGAGGAATCAAAACGATTGTAGAATGATGATGTTGACGAATCTTTAACGTTTTCTTAAGTCTTATAACAATTGTAAATTCTTGAAAATCGATTGATCGATGATCTAGATCGATGCGAATGCGTTCTTGATTCCTTTCGCACGATCTAGAGATCAACGATTGATCATTTGATTTTCTTGAAGCTATCTAGTGAATGTGATTCATCGAATGGACAAAGGATAGGATGAGGAACCCTATTTCTTCGCAAGATCCTTGATCCTCGATGAATCTACATCGATTTAGCATCAACTTGTTAATGGATAAGAAATCGTATTCTAGAATCTTCTTCACATCTACGATCTAATCGATTCCTACGAGCTTTACTTCAAATCTTGAAACTTAATTCGATTGGAATTCTATCTTTCTTGATTCTTGATGTTTATCGCTTTCTTGATTCTTGATTTGAATTAGTTGATTCTTGAAATTCATCGATAAAAATCTTGAATCATTTTTTCTTTACTTTTAAATTTTCAATTCAAACAAAACAAAATACGAACGAATCGCACAATCCCTGTGGACGACCGTACTTACTAACGTGCTACAAACCGACACCGTTATTGATTGCGGTCACATAATTCTTTGATTGTGATTTCTATTCATTTTCTAAACCGACACACAAAGAAACGATCAATCACCTATTGTCAGAGAGCATTTCTTAGGTGACATGAGTACAGATTAGTCTGTCAACCTGAGATCGCCATTTTTATCCTGTGAAGTCCCATTGTGCTTTGATTACTATCCTACTACGGCTAAAAGGAGTAATGCAAACAGGTTTTAGTTGGGTACAGTCCCGAGTTATATGGAGACAGTGAGCGGATCGTCTGGGATTCGTCTCTCCCGTTATTGAGGGTTGATGTCGTGATGTGCATGGGTGACCATCACCAAAAATCCTTAGCGAAGGTAGACGAGAATTACTGATTTGGATCAGTAGTTTCTCAGTTGATGATAGGCTTCACACCGACATGAAATATCGCGTTATTAGGGGTCTGACTTTATCCAACCCCATAAACCCAATATTTAATACTCTAATACGAACAGACCGGATTGTACGGAGATTGTCACAAACAAGCTCAATAGGGGTTCGGATGAGTTTGCTCGTCTGCCTTTTTTCGCTCAATACCTGTGTAGCCGTTACGTACAGCTAGTGCCGTTGACATGCTTGTGGTTAAACCCACTGCCAGCGTATTGATGATTCTTTAGAGTCCCAAACAAAGGGTTTTCCTGGTTCAGGCGAAATGATGTAGTAGACGTATTTTGATATGTGCAGGGTTCCGATCGAATGATTATACTATTTACCCGGACTTTCGATCGGACGATTAATAATACCAGCCAGCTTGGGATTGAGCCGGATTATTAAATCAGGTATTGATTTAATAATTTACGTATATGTATTTCGATATGTATATTCTAGTATTATGTTCTTTGTGTTATTCTATCTCTTTGGGTATTCGTATTTTGGTACGAATACAGGTATGTATATATAGTTGAGTATAATCCGTATTTATACAGATACATTCTAGAAGGTGAACACCTCATTTTGGATTATCCATTTATTTATTTAAATGGAAATGAGGTGTAAAGGTGATGAAGAGAAAATGGTGAGAACCATGTTTGAATAGTATTGACAAATGAATTATTAATTCATTTGTGCAAACTATTCAAGTATGGTTGCTATATTATATTTGGATAATGGTTTTACAAAACCTTGCTTCATATTTTCTCTCAAGAAAAAAGATGGATGATCATTTGAAAACACTCTCACCATTTTGCTTGCTCTCTTAATTACCTTTCTTGAGCTCCTCCTCCTTCTTCTTCATCTTCTATCCTACCATCTCATGTGTTGAGAATCAAGAGTAGAAGAGAGATACATACACACTTAGAACCATTCACTATATCCCTAGGCACTCTAGATTAGCAACCTAGAGTCCCTACTTGCATCGGTAGATTCTTAGTGTGGAGTTAGAGCCATGAGCTAAATCTCTCGGGTGGATCATCTTCGACAGAGGAAGACCGGCGGCCAAGCTCAATTAAGGACACCTCAAGGAGCCAAAGAAGTTGGTAGAAGACCACACATGACATGAATCTTTCGGTATAAAACTTCTATCTTTTGTAGCTAGTTTTAGGTTTATGGTTTCGATTCTTGGACGGGTTTTTAGCGCCAATTTTTTAAATATCTTTTTTGTTCCGCATCGGCAATGGTAGATGGCCAGGGCGCTAGCAAACCCCGAAAAATCTAAAGAATAAGTTTTATATTAAAATACCACACATTTTCAAAACGGGTTTCTTTTAATCAGTATTTTTAAATTATTGGCAATTACGCCTTTACAACCCTCGTTAGGGAACCCGCTATTGGATGGTGCAGATTATCGCACATCCCTAGGATAGTAGAGTGAGATGCGGAACTCCTCATAGAGTATTCGGTCTGAAAAAAAATAAAAATACGGTTTTTAAGAAATATGACTTTTCTAAACAAAACTAAATTTTGGAAAAATTATATAAAACTATGAATCCGTATTTTCAATAAAAACATATTATGAAACTATATATTTTTTTAAAATGAAAGATTAAATTTTAATAAAATATCATCAAGTTATCAAAAGAGCAAGTTTTCAATAAAATACCATAAACTTTTAAGAAGGCTAAGTTTCGTCACCATAATACCATTTAATTAAAAAAAACATGTTCATGAAAACTCTAAATATTATCAATCACCCTCGAGGTTATTTTTTAAAACTATATTAAAGTATTTTTCATAAAAACCCCTCGAGATATGCAAACAATATTTAAGGATTCTAGAATAATATAGGCTTAAGCGGTATCATTCTCTTGAGCCTTAGGGAGCCGGAGAAAGTGAGTACTTACCTATTCAGGTTAGACAACTTAACAGAGTTATCAAATGTCAATTGTTTTGAAAAAATACACAAATCCCTCCGTCCATATGCAGCAGCTGCAGATCATATGCAGTTGTTGCTGATTACTCCCGAACTTAAGATATTGCAAGAACTAACTCCTTTCATAAGATCCTAACTTCAACCTGAATCCAAATTCAAATCAGAATCCAGAATCAAACACAAACTTGAATGCTTGATCATGAACCTGAACACTCTAATTCAAATATCAAATTCAAACTTGTATACTTGACTCGACTTGACCGAAAAATGGTTATAACTTGACATGAACTTGACATGAATATCTGAATACATGATGGCATCTTGAACATGAACCTGTACATTTTATATCCATGGATTCGGCCAAGACTTATAATCTTAAAACTATACAATACAATACGCGGGGATAAAAGAGTAGATTGGTACCGAACGTATATCGTGGTACGAAAGGTCACTTTAAAAAACACCTACATGAATTCACGTGCCGTTGTTCCGTCGGTTATGATGGGGCCTTGTACTACATGTTACTATAGTCCACAGGGTAAGATGGACTCCTCTTATATACATGAATAATTTCTTTATCAAACTACAAATAACAACGTTAGAATAACTATTTTATACCTGTGAATGATCACATACAACTTTACATGTTCTCTGTTCATTTTACATTATATACTATCTTCTCTTGCTTCTTTTGGGACTTACCGAGCGCTAGTTCGCTGACGACATTCCTTTCTGTATCTTTCTTTAGAATGTTCTTTAGGAGGACTGGATTCTGAGGAGATAGAGCCGAGCCTGGAGGACATGGACCAGTTTGCTGCTCAGCCAGTCTACTAGCCCCTTTCCAGCCTGCACTTAATTTCAGTATGCCATTATGTTGGCATTTTTTTCTTTATTATTGTATCTTCTATTTTCAGACAGTTGTATGTAAAGTTGAATATAAATAAAGTTGTTGTTTCATTTTATTACCCTTGTTATTCTTGCTCATTGTTATATTGCTTAATTAAGCTTAACGTATTTTCATAGTAAATACGTTGCGTGCTTGCCACGTCACCGTTTCCGTCTATTGGGAAGCGGGGTAAGACAGGTTTTGTTGGTGTCCCATGCAGGTCAATTCTGCAAGAAGTCTTAAGCAATATATCACAAGAATTATAAGAATCAACAACTATACATTTCTTACATTTCAAATTTCTTGAATCTACCTAACCTTTCCTTTTCTATCAAGGTGATGGACTCTCCCAACAACACCAGCACCAATGTCAATGACAACACACCACCATTTACCTTACCACCTCCCCTTACCGTTGCTGCTACAATCAATAAATAGACGGTTCATTTAGAAGCCATCAAAAGTCTTCTTGAGGGTCAGCAGTAGCAGACTGCTATCCTTATGAACCGTCCCGAAGCCGAAGCACCTGGAGTGAAGCAATTTCGTGCGTTGCATCTAAGAAACTTTTCTGTGAAAATGAGTCCTCTTGAAGCTGAGGAATGGGCCCAGAGCATCGAGGACGACCTTGCCGCAGTACAGGTACCAGACATAGCTTGGGTTCATATGGCCAAGCTCCAGCTCACCAACAATGCAAGAGTCTGGTGGAAAGCCGAGGAAAGCCGTCTTACACAACAAATAGAGTGGAAGAAATTCCACAATCTGTTCGATGCGAAGTTCTTCTTCGAGACTGTCCGTTTTAAGATGGAGCAATAGTTCATCCACTTGCAACAGGGTTCTATGTGGGTAAAATCGGTAGATGAATATGATGTCGAGTTCATCATAGCAGGCAAAGAATTCGTATCAATATTTTTTTCAGTGAAACACATCACTATCCTGACATCAACATCTTATCAGGTTCGCAGCACACTTGATCCCGACTGATGAGATTCAGGCTAGATGATTCCAACAGAGCTTAGACCTGGAAATTCAGGCGGCATTAACCACAAGCGACTTTCCTACTCATGAACTCGAACTGAAGGCAGCACATTGTTATGCAGCTGTGGTCAGGAAGAAGGGTAAGCCTCAAGCAGCCGAAAGCAAATGCCCTGCTACCCAAATGACAGGAAGAGCCTCTTCTAGGCCGACTTTTGCACCCAAGAGGCCAGGAGGATCGTTTAACCGGTCCATTCCAAATTTCTGTTTCTGCTGCAAAAGAACTGGACACATGGTGAAGGATTGCAGGCATGAAAATGCCATGTGTTTGATTTTTGGCACATCTACTCACGATATAGGAGCTTGTCAATATCGTATTAACACGCACCAACACCTAGACCCGCAATTACAGCCCCGCAGAGGCCAGCCATTCCGGCACATGCATCCCGCCTAGCTTTTCCTGCACCAGCACCATGTGGATCACCTACACAACCTCAGCATCAATTCCATCAGGCACAGAGAAACGTGTCTCAAGGGCAGAGGAACGTCCTTCCGGCAAGGAGGAATCTATCGAGACGATAGGCTTTTACATTGACGGTCGAGGAGGCCGAAGCCATATGACAAGTCATCACCATAAAATTCTCCCATCTTTTCAATCGTTCAATTCTTCTGCATCGTTATACTTTCCCTATATCTAAACACAACCTCACACAACTTAGGTACTATACTAGTAGACACCCTTCCTGCACTCGCACTTTTCGACACTGGAGCTTCATACTGTTTCATGTCACAATGATTCGTGAGAATGCACGCGATTCCCGTGAAGCCACTCATTTCAAGCTAGAATGTCAGTTCCGAGAATGGAGTCTTGAAGGAAACTTTGGGATATGATCAGTACCCAGTTGTAGTTTGCGGTCGAGAATTCTATGCAAATTTCAAAGTTCTAGATATACCAAATTTTGATGTTGTGTTGGGAATTGATTGGCTGGGAGTATTTTATGCTACCATTGACTGCCATCAAAGGAGAGTAGTATTTGAGATATCAAATCATCCAGTCTTCTATTTCAAAAGTAGATACAGAACCTTGGAGCCAGGAAGCTACCGTGGTAAACCAAAGAATGCAGAAGTATTCTCCCTACCTGCTGAAGAAGAAAAACCTGAGATAGTTTGATAGCTCGTAGATGTGTTTCCTGAAGACATATCAGCTTTGCCTCCCGATCGAGCTCTTGAATTTAGTATTGATTTACAACCTGGTACACAACCTGTAATCAAAGCTCCATACCAATTAAGTTCAGAGGGATTGAAGGAGATCCGTATTCAGTTGGACAAACTACTGAAGAAAGGTTGGATCCGACCCAGTACTTCAAATTGGGGATCTCCGGTGTTACTTGTGAAGAAGAAAGAAGGCTCCTATCGGATGTGCGTGCATTTTCGAGCTCTGAACGAGGTGAAAATTAAGAACATGTATCCACTACCTTGCATCGAAGACCTTTTCGATCAATTAAGTGGGTCTTGTGTCTTTTCAAAATTAGATCTTCGTTCGGATTATAATCAGGTAAAGGTCAAAGAGTCCAACATTTCGAAGACGACGTTTAGAACTCGTTATGGCCATTATGAATATCTCGTAATACCATTTGGAGTGACCAATGCACTTGCCATCTTTATGAACCTGATGAACCATGTTTTCCGAGAGTACTTAGACAGGTTTGTTGTTATCTTCATCGACGACATACTGTGGTATTCAAGGAATCAGAAAGAGCATGCCGAGCACTTATGTATTGTCCTGAAGACATTATGACAACATCAGCTCTACGCCAAGTACAGCAAGTGTGAATTTTGGCTAGATCAAGTCAGATTTCTCGGATATATCATTTCAGGCGAAGGAATCTTGGTGGACCTAGCTAAGGTGTCAGCTGTCAGCGAGTGTCCGACAATAAAAATGGTGAAAGATATAAGAAGTTTCTTGGGCTTAGCAGGATACTACCGAAAATTCGTTGAAGGGTTGTCAGAGATCGTAGCACCTGTGACCAAACTCACATGTAAAGACTAAGCATTCGTGTGGTCAGAAGCATGTGAGAAGGCTTTTATAGAACTCAAGACGAGATTAACCTCCGCTCCTATCCTAATAATACCGAATCAATCTGGCGGATTCGATATCCATTGTGATGTGTCTGGTAAAGGATTAGGATGCGTTCTACACCAGCATGGAAAGGTTGTGGCTTTTTCATTAAGACAACTAAAGGTTCATGAGCGCAACTATCCAACACATAATCTGAAATTGGCAGCCGTCATCTTCGCACTCAAGATTTGGCGCCTATCTTTTGGGAGATCGAGTAGATATATACGCTGACCACAAAAGTCTTAAGTATGTATTTACTCAGAAAGAACTCAATATACGGCAGAGAAGATGGCTAGAACTCATAGCGGAATTCGACATCAACCTACAGTATCATCCTAGGAAGGTGAATGTAGTTCCTGATGCACTTAGTCGCCAGCCATTAGCAATGAACCTCACCACTCAATGGAAACTACAACAAGAACTGCATGGATTGGAGATCAAAGTAGTTATGCCAGGTAACGCTTCATCTTTGATGAACTTACAAGTCCAGTCCACTCTTATAAATCAGATCAAAGCAGCTCAAGCAAATGATGCCAAGCTACAAAAGATCCGAGAACAAGTAGAAAGTGGACTACGAACTAACTTCATCATCCACGAAAATGGATCCTTACGATATGAAAGCCTTTTATGTGTACCAGTCGGCTCTGTTCGAGAAGAGCTAATGAAAGAAGCTCACAACTCTCCTTATTCTGTACACCCCGGTGGTACAAAGAAGTACAAAGATCTACGGCAACACTACTAATGACATGGAATGAGGCGTGAAGTAGCAAAGAGCGTAGCCAAGTGTTTGGTGTGTCCGCAAGTGAAGACTGAATATCACAGAACTACTGATTTACTTCAACCATTACCAATTTCAGAATGGAAATGGCAGCATATTACCATGTACATCATGACTGCTCTCCCTTGCAGCATGAAGGGTAACGACGCATTTTGGGTTATTATGGATCGACTCACTAAGTCGGCTCACTTTATTCCATTTTGAGTTAGCCAGTTAACTGAGACATTATCAAGGAAGTACATGGAGGTGAGTAAAAATCTAAAGTAATATTTATATCTTCAAGATGTACCATACTTGATACCCATAAACTCATGCAAGAGATCATGAGATTACATAGAGCACCTGTTTGCATTGTCTCCTATCGTGATATAAGGTTCCGATTATAATTTTGTCAGAGTCTGCAAGCTAGCCTGGTAATGAGTCTGAATTTCAGTACGGCGTATCATCCACAAACAGATGGACAATCCGAGTGAACAATTCAGATATTAGAAGATATGCTGAGATCATGTATGTTAGACTTCGGAGGTTCGTGGAAGATCACCTACACCTTATAGAGTTTTCATACAACAACAGCTACCAGGCAAGTATTGGGATGGCACCACTCGCGCCACTCTACGGATGGAAGTGTCGTTTCCCTCTGAGCTGGGTTGACGTTGGAGATCGTGAACTCCTTTGTCTAGAGATGATCGTGGTAACTGTAGATGTGGTTCGCACGATCAACGAAAAGAAGCGCATAGCCAAGGACTGACAAAAGCATTGGGCAGACGCAAAGCGTCGACATCTAGAGTTTTAACCCGGAGAAGATTATTCTTAAAGATCTCTCCAGACAGAAGAGTGATACATTTTCGCAAGAGTAATATATTTTCGCAAGATATATAGGACCGTTCTACATCCTTGAACGAGTTGGAGAAGTGGCATACCGTCTAGCACTACCACTCTCATTTGAAGGAGTGCACAATGTGTTCCATATATCCCAGCTACGACGATATGTGAGCGACCTGATTGAAACGATTTCGGATTGTGTAGTTGGAAAAATGTGTAGAAATCATAACCAAAAATTATTTGACCGCAATCAACTACGGTGTCGGATATAGATCGTTAGTGAGTGCGGATCATCCACAGGGATTGTGCGATTCGTTTGTATGTTTGATTTGTTTGAATTGAAAAGTTAATAGAAAAGAAAAGAAAACATGATTCAAGATTTTTATCGATGAGTTTCAAGTGTCACTATTCTAATCAAGAATCAAGAAAATGATAAAAATCGAGAATCGAGTTTCGATAGAATTCCAATCACTTTAGGGTTTCAAGATTTGAAGTAAAGCTCGTAGGAATCGATTAAATTGTAGATCTGATGAAGATTCAAGATTACGATTTCTTATCTAGTAACAAATTGATGCTAAATCGATGTCGAATTCATCGAGGATCAAGGATCTTGCGAGGAATTAGGGTTCCTCATCCTATCCTTTGTCCTTTCGATGAATAACATTCACTAGATAGCTTCTTGAAAGTCGAATGATCAATTGTCGATCTCTAGATCGTGCGAAAGGAATCAAGAACACATTCGCATCGATCTAGATCATCAATCAATCGATTTTCAAGAATTTACAATTGTTTTAAGACTTAAGGAAACGTTTAACAATTCATCAACATCATCATTTTCCAATTGTTTCGATTCCTCCACGAGCGGAGTTTTATTCAAGCATCATCACAAAGTACATATTCAAGAATCGAAATGAATCATAATGCTTGAATTAAAAAATAAGCAAGTTAAAGAATCTTTACCTTTATTACATCAACAAGTAGTTACAACTCTCAAGATTTACAAGAGGTAGGAACTTCGCTCGTCGAATCTTGCATCGCTCGGCTTCTTGAGTCTTGGATCGCTTCGATCTCGTGCTCCGTTGAATACCGGCTTTGCTTCTAAAGGATGCTTGAAGACTTGCTTTGCTTGAACTCCATGGATCTTGAATTGGGTATTTCTAGATTGGATTAGGGTTAGGGTTTGGAGGTGGCAAGAATGTGGGTATATGAATAACTAGGGTTTCTAATCAACAACTAATTATCAACCCACAAATGATTGATTTACAATATATGATTGTATCTACGATTCTTGAGTATTTTTCCACGAGTCCTTAGGGGTCTATTTATAGGTTTTCCAAACCCTAGGTCTAGGTTTTTGAATTTGCAATTCCCTCCAAAAGTTTGTTGTAAGTTAGTTAGGAGCTTAGCTTAGACTTTAAGCTAGGAATGTTTAGCTTAGAAACCCTAAGTTTGCTGAACTGGCAGAAGCTTCAGGAGTATTCTGGAACTTGCAATGGCTTGAAGAGCTTTTGGAAGTGAGGTAGGAGTTTTGAAGCAGTTTTGGGGTGGTGACGTTGACAAGCCGCCGCGGAACCGCGGAGCAAGGCGGCTCCGGCCGCAGTTCCGCGGCCACTTGGCTGCCTTAGGGCTTCAAGCTTCTTCTGTTGCTCTACTTTGTCTTTTGATGTATTTACTGCTATGTTGAATCTCTGAATTCTTTTTAGATCAATACCAGATTCCAAATCCATGAGTTGGCGTCTTTTTAACAGTCTTCGTTTGTAAATTTGACCGATCTTCTGTAATGTCCTGCACAGACTTTGAAACACAAGTTGCGATATATAGGAATGATGCCATGCTATGAAATGCAGTCAATTTTTCTTATAGTGCCGGTTTTAAAGTCTAACACATGTAATCTGATATTTTACAACTGTTTCGCTAATATGTGTTATATGAATGTCGAACACTTCTATATGAATGCAAATGATAGGGAAATTGCCGGTTTAAAGATGCAGTATTTTCGACTGATCAAATTCCCCAAAATTATTTTCGATCGTCTCGAGCGAACTTTTTATTAAAAAGAAGGAGAAAATAAAGAAAGAGAAAAACTAACTAGCACACTTTCGTTGGAAACACGATTGCACTGAGCACGTGCAACAAGCCTTTAAACCTCTAGGTGTCCCTAGTAGGAGGAGTGTTGTCTCCTGAGGGTTTTCAGCGGATTGCACCCACAAAATCCAATAATAAAAGGAAGATCATGAATATTACATTTAAAGAAAAGAATTGTAAAAGAAAAGCTTAGAAAATTATGGTTTCCAACTAAGCTACCTTTTCGGTTGTCATGAGCCCTATCTTAATGGTCATGAAAAGATGTCGGAAATCACGTCCTCCCTCAATAAAACATCGTCTTATTCTTCATTCCTATCTTTCTTCCAAACATCGATCATATAACCCTGCGTGTGTGTAAAGACATCCCTACACCCGGAGAATTCAATTCAAGCTATCATACTCTTGCCCATCAGCCTCAGTACTTTTTAATTAATGAATATTTAGATGAGGTTGCTCATACACTTTCATGCGACCGTTAATACTTCTTGAGATACCAACCGACCGATTATTCCTGTGCTTGCTTACTTGGTGTATTTTCCTCGTCTTGCACCACCTAAGTCTTAGCAGTGACTCCCAGACCAGTTGGCCTTAGGGCACTAGGTGAAGAGGCACCGTCGCTATATTTTTTTATTGCTGCCTTGGCGATAACAAAACTAGTGTTCATTTTTCTCACCACTTTATATTTTCTTCATTATTTTATTTCCTTCATACTTTTGGCTTTAAGACGAGCATTTCAAAGTATCCTCTACTATCCCAGGCTTTAAGACGTGTGTAAGTGCGAATAGCAGGGTATCAACGCTCAAAATGTTTGGCTTACAGAATAGAAACTATTTTTCAGACTTTTTTATCCTCAGATTAGTGACGTCTTTCATCTTACTAACCCTTGGGACAACGGCTCATAACTACTTATTACTAGTTCGTATAAGAAAACTTCTAATTTTCTTGGTTTTCTTAAATTTTTCTAATCTCATGGATGTAATTTTTCACTATCTAAACTTTTATTATCTTATTTATGTACAAAAAATGTTAAATATTAAAATATTTTTATATTTTGAAAATTTTAAATTTTTATGGATTTTGAATTTTTTTAAATTTTTATAAGTTTTTCTTTTAAAAGAAATGTTTTGTGCTTATGCAAATGATATGCAAATGATGCAAAAAATAAGCCCAAACCTCCCCCAAACTTGTTTTCAACAGTGTCCTCACTGTTGCCAACAGCTATATCTACAAAATCTGTAAGTCTGGGAGGAATTATTAGTCGGGGCAAAAAATAAAAGTGAAGAACTTCCCCCAAACTTACTCTTTTCACTCACCTTCATTTAAAAGATGATGCACTGATATGCAGGACATGAAGGTGAGACGGAGGAATTTTAATCCAAATAAAATGGCTCCTGTAAGAACAGGAGCTCCTCCGTGGGGTCAGTGGAAAAATACGGCTTTAGTCTATGTCCATTCACTTTGAAAAATGTGCCGTTTTTAACATTTTCTACTTCTACTGCCCCGTGCGGGTATACAGACCGCACAACAAAAGGTCCCTTCCACCGAGATCGGAGTTTACCCGTGTGAAGGTGTAAACGTGAATCATTAAGAAGGACTTGTTGACCAGGTGAAAATGTTTTCCTTAAAATGTTTTTATCATGAAAAACCTTAGTCCTATTCTTTATGATTACAACGTTATCATAAGCTTCATCGCGGAGTTCGCTTAGCTCATTTATTTGCAGCTTCCGAAAGTTGCAGGCTTGGTTTAGGTCAAAGTTTATTTCCTTAATAGCCCACAATGCTTTATGCTCAATCTCGACGGGTAAGTGACATGCCTTCCCAAACACTATCCTATATGGAGACATCCCTAGGTCGGTTTTAAATGCAGTTCGGAATGCCCAAAGAGCATCTGTCAGTTTGGTCGACCGGTCTTTTCTATTCTTAGCAATAGTCTTCTCCAAGATTAGTTTGATCTGTCTGTTTGAGATCTCAGCTTGCCCGCTCGTTTGGGGATGATAGGGTGTAGAAATTCGGTGGTTGATTGAGTATTTCCGCATCAGAGTCTCGAAAGACCTGTTGCAGAAATGTGTCCCATTATCGCTAATAATAGCGCGTGGGTGTCCAAATCGCGAAAAGATATTCTCTTTCAAGAACTTAATGACAACTTTCCTGTCATTAGTGCGACATGGAATGGCTTCACCCAACTTTGAGACATAATCAACCGCCAGCAGTATATGCAAATTCCCAAAGGAGGTTATCCCAAAGGAGGTTAGAAAGGGACCCATAAAATCAATGCCCCAAACATCGAATATTTCAACAACCAGAATGGGTTGCTGAGGTATTTCATTTCTCCGGGAGATTCTACCCTTGTACTGACATTGTATACAGGTTTTGCAATGCTCAAATGCGTCCTTGAACAAGGTCGGCCAATAAAAACCACATTGCAAAACCTTTTCCGCCGTCTTTTTAGGACCGAAGTGACCCCTACAGGACTGATCATGACAAAAAGAAAGAACACTCTTGAACTCTTCTTTCGGGACACACTGGCGAATGATCTGATCAGGACAAAACTTAAACAAATATGGATCGTCCCAGTAAAAGTGTTTTACTTGGGATAGAAAACGGTATTTGTCCTGTTTTGACCAATCGCTGGGTATAAGTCCCGTGACAAGATAGTTCACTATATCCCTGAACCATGGTTCATTGGATACGCTCAAGAGTTGTTCGTCAGGAAACGAATCATTGATCGGCAGGGTCACAGGGGAAGAAGAGATGCGTGAAAGATGGTCGGCTACTACTTTTTCACATCCTTTCTTATTTTTGATAACAAGATCAAATTCTTGTAACAGAAGGATCCAACGTATTAGTCGACCTTTTGCATCTTTCTTCGCCAGAAGATGTTTTAAGGCGGAATGGTCAGTATACACAACTATAGGTGAGCCAATTAAGCAAGGCCTGAATTTTTCTAATGCAAATACAACCGTCAAAAGTTCTTTTTCGGTGGTTGTATAATTGATTTGTGCATCATTCAGGGTCTTACTTGCATAGTATATCACGTGTGGCATCTTTTCGATGTGCTGTCCTAAGACTGCACCTACTGCAAAATCGGATGCGTCACACATGAGCTCAAAGGGGTAGTCCCAATTTGGAGACGATAGAACGGGGGCTGAAGTGAGTGAGTGTTTAAGTGAGTCAAAAACTGTCTCACAGTCCGAGTCAAAGTGGAAGGTCGTATCCTTGGCCAGGAGAAGAGTTAAAGGTCTAGCAATTTTGCTAAAGTCCCTAATGAATCTCCTATAAAAGCCCGCATGGCCAAGGAAAGATCGAATATCTTTGACGCTTTTGGGATGAGGGAGCTTTTGAATGACATCTATCTTAGCTCTGTCAACCTCAATGCCTTTCTGTGAAATGACATGTCCAAGTACAATTCCTTCTTGGACCATGAAATGGCATTTTTCCCAGTTCAAAGTTAAGTTCTTCTCCTTGTAACGAGTAAGAACAGCGTCAAGATTCGCTAGGCAATCAGAAAAAGAGTCTCCAAAAATCGAGAAATCGTCCATAAAGATCTCCAGAAAATTCTCTACCATATCAGAGAATATCCCCATCATACACCGCTGAAAGGTATCGGGAGCATTGTATAACCCAAAGGGCATGCGACTGTAAGCAAAGGTACCAAACGGACAGGTAAAAGTGGTTTATCTTGATCCTTTTTGGCGATGGGGACCTAATTATAGCCTGAGTATCCGTCCATAAAACAATAATACTCTCGTCCTGCTAAGCGTTCCAGCACTTGATCAATGAAAGGTAGAGGAAAGTGGTCTTTCCTCGTGGCAGCATTGAGTTTTCTATAATCAATACATACACGCCACCCAGTTTGGGCGCGTGTCTGAATCAACTCATTTGCCTCATTGGTTATAACAGTGATGCCGGATTTCTTAGGGACGACATGTATAGGACTCACCCATTGGCTATCGGAGATGGGGTATATAATACCATTATCTAGGCATTTGACGATCTCTTTCATCACTGCTTCCTTCATGACGGGATTCAACCGTCTCTGTGGTTCTCGGGTTGGTCTGGCATCATCCATCACATGTATATGATGTTCTACTATCAAGGGACTAATCCCTTTGATGTCCGCCATAGTCCAACCAAACGCCTCTTTGTTAGATCTCAATACCGATAAAAGTGCATTCTCTTGCTCTAATGCTAGAGAAGCGGATATTATAACCGATAAAGACTCCTTCTCACCTAAATAAGCATATTTCAGATGAGAAGGTAAAATTTTGATATCTAATTCGGGCGGAGAAATGATAGAAGGTGGGATCATAGAGTGATTTTTGGATTTACAAAGAAGCTTAGAGCCTGTGAAAGATACGGACTCGGGTGGAGAAAAGTCAGGAGTGTAGGACTCAAGTGTAGGAAAAGTGTCCTCACTAAGATCTTGTGTAAAGTCAAACAGAGATGTGGTAATGTCGTTGAGATCAGTAAAGCATAGTTCCTCAGCTCCGCAACTATCGGGAGCGATCTCGTGGACAGAGCACACATCTAGAATATGAGCAGAGGGTTCTAATGGCTGACTTCCAACTTTGTAGATGTTTAGTTCAATGGTCATATTTCCAAATGATAAGTTTATTGAACCATTTCTATAGTTAATAACAGCTTTGGAAGTGGCAAGGAAAGGACGACCCAGAATCACCGGAATTTGGCCCCAGGGGTTTGCTACAGGCTGTGTGTCAAGTACAATGAAGTCTACAGGGAATACAAATTCCCCGACTTTTATCAACACATCCTCTAGTTCACCCCTTGGTTTGGTGATTGAACGGTCTACCATTTGGAGAGTGCAGTGAGCAGGTTTCAGCTCTCCAATCCCTAATTGCTCATATACAGAATATGGAAGTAGGTTAACACTTGCGCCAAGGTCTAAAAGAGCACGATTTATGTTTTTCCCCCAATAGAAATCGATATTGTAGGACATCCTGGGTCCTTTCGTTTCTTTGGTAGCTGGGGAATAAAAGCAGTGCTAATATTATTAGACATAAAGATCTTCTTCGGCACTTGAGTCTTCTTCTTCCTAGCGCACAAGTCCTTAAGAATTTTCGCATAAGCGGGGACTTTTTGAATCGCATCTAGGAGAGGGATGTTGATGTTAACCGGTTTGAACATTTCCATAATTTTCTCCATATGAGGACTCGTTCTGTTACCCCTTAACCGATTCGGGTAAGGAGCTTTCGCAATAAGCGCCGGGTCCATCATAGGAGAAGAAAGACGGGGTAGACGAGATCCCAAAAGAGGAATGAGAACCGTCTGTGGAGAACTAGAAGGGCTATATTGAGGTGTCGAGCCTAGTGGGAAATGGAGAATAGGCTCACGAAAAAATGGTGGGGTAGAAGAACAAGGATCAGAAGTAGAAGTGTGTGTGTGAGGAAAGGTCTCAGCCGGGATGTTATTGATAGGATTTTCAATATCATCAATTCCTTCCCTGACATGATTGTTCAGCACTCTTCCCGATCTCAACGTTGTGACGGCATTTACATTGTAATGCCCAGGATTCGGTAGGGGTTGAGACGGAAGTTTCCCTTTTTCTCTCGCACTCATCTCGGCTTTAAGTCATGCAATTTCAGCTTCCATCGATCTGATACTCTCAGCTTGGGACGCTAAGTTTTTCTTTATCCCACTGACGAAAGTTCTAACCTCAGCCGAAACCTCTATGAAATTTGACAAAAGTGATTTCATGGTTTGAGTGAATTGAGAGAGTTCGTCAGAACCGGTCAACATCATAGGATTAGACTGTGTAGGAGTGTTGACCTGGTTGTGGAAATTTTGTGACTGGTAGGGATGTTGAGTGAGTTGAAGTGGTTGCTGTTGTGGTGGAAGAGCCCTTTGAAAATTATTTTGGTTTGGAACCGTGTTTTGAGATTGTTGTTGGTTCCAAGCAAAATTCGGGTGATTCCTCCAACCCTGATTGTACGTGGAAGAATATGGATCGTTTCTAGGTCTTTGAAATGCGGCATTTGTATGCTCGTGACCTTGAAACGCAGAGTTTAATGGACATTCTTCCGTTAAATGAGACGGATTAGAACAACAGCCACATACAGTTTTGGGGAGCGACATTGGGTTTAGGGAGGCTGCAGAAAATTTGTGTTCCATAGCGTCGAGCTTCTTTTGCATTGCTGCCATCTCAGCTCGAACACCTATAGACATATCTATTTGGTGCACGCCACCCCTATTCAATGATTGGGTTCCACTCTCCCACTGTAGTGATTTTTCAGCGAACTCTTCTAAAAATTTCCAAGCTTCCCCATCATCCTTGGTCATAAAGGTACCTTGACACATGTTCTCAAGGTTCTGTTTGGTGTTTGGGTTAATGCCCTTATAAATGATTCGGCAAAGATCCCATCTCGGGATGCCGTGATGAGGACATTGAACCAATAGATCCTTGAAACGTTCAAAGCATTTAGAGAATGGTTCAGTAGGGATCTGGGTAAATTGATTCAGTTCGCTACGGATTCGAGCTGTTTTTTGCATTGGGTAAAATTTCTTAAGGAATGCCGCGACGAATTCTTCCCAATTAGTAATAGAGTGTGCGGTAGTGTTATATAGCCACTTCTCGGCTATATCGCACAAAGTAAATGTAAGAAGTCGTAGACGCATAGCATCTACTGAAAGTTGTGACGTATCCATCATTGTGCATACGTTTTCAAATTTGGTAATGAAAACGTAAGCGTCCTCAGTCTCGAGTCCGTGGAATTTGGGTAAAAGGTTGATGTATTGGGGTTTAATTTCAAAATTATCCCCGTTGGCTGGTGGAATGGATAAGCAGGTCGAAAGAGGACCTCGCAGTGGATAGCACCTCTCTTGATGAGAGATGCGGGGTGGATTCTGCGCACCAACGGACGGCGGCAGATTAGTGTTAAAGAAATTCGATGGAGGTGGATCCATCGATGTGGGTGTAGTGGTGGGTAAAGAAGAAGTAAATGGAGAAATACCGACTTCGGAGTCGATAAAGGGTACGCGGACTAAACGGGCACTAGAATCCCGTGTCCAGCCTATCTTGTACTAAAAAGTGTTAGTACAAGTGGCAGCGTGAATTTATAATTAGGGGTAATGAATGAATGCGGTGTTTGTTTTGAAAATTGGACGGATTTTTGAAAAAAAAATGATGCAATACAACAAATGCAACACACAAAACCCTAATTCTAGGGGTTGCCTAAGTCAAATCTCTAGACCGCTCCTAACTGCCAGAAGACAAGACGCAGGATAAATCCTCCACTGCCTCTTTGTCTCTCCTGTGGCCAGGTAAGTTCCAGGTAAGTCGGAGGTTCTCCACTACGTAAGTAGTGGGCCTAATTAAGTAACCACTAGCCTTCGACACACTTGCCTTAGACACCACAAGAGAAACGCGGATAAGCAATGAATTACCCACGGCCTTCTTCTATCCTAAGTGAGCGCGACGGTCCTTAGAGTCATCTCTAGATCTTTTTTAGTTAATTGAGGTAAATGCGGATGCAATTTTGCGATTTTCGGGGCTTAGGAAGGGTAATGAACTCCCCACCTAATCTGGATTTGGTCTTTGCCCCTTAATATCCGTATTAATTATGCAAACAACCACTAAAATCAAAACAAGCACAATTTAATTTTGCTTTTTGCGCGGCGCTGCAATTTTTGCAAAGAAGCCTGCACAAAATGTTATTTGGAGCAGATTTGAGAAGGAGATAAGAAAGATAGAGGTTACCTGCCAAAAATTATACACAGATCTCCTTGAGAAGTCGCGGTTCCGCCGCAATAGCTCCCTTACACCGCGGATGCGCGGTGGGATGAATAGTTCACTGCACAAAATTTACACAGAGAGTTTCTGTGTAGCCCCTGAGTCCTCTGGAATTCTCCAAAAAAAATTTCCAATTTCACAGCAAGCTCCAGATCTCCTTGCAATAAACCACAATAAATCGTTTAGTGTTTTGTGTGAATTTTGATTACAAAATTACAATGGAATAAATCTTTCAATTCAAATTTCAATATAAAACGAATTAGCGCGCGATCCTCGGCAGCGGCGCCATTTGATTGAAACGATTTCGGATTGTGTAGTTGGAAAAATGTGTAGAAATCACAACCAAAAATTATTTGACCGCAATCAACTATGGGGTCGGATGTAGATCGTTAGCGAGTGCGGATCGTCCACAGGGATTGTGTGATTCGTTTGCATGTTTGAATTGAAAAGTTAATAGAAAAGAAAAGAAAACATGATTCAAGATTTTTATCGATGAGTTTCAAGTGTCACTATTCTAATCAAGAATCAAGAAAATGATAAAAAATCGAGAATCGAGTTTCGATAGAATTCCAATCACTTTAGGGTTTCAAGATTTGAAGTAAACCTCGTAGGAATCGATTAAATTGTAGATGTGATGAAGATTCAAGATTACGATTTCTTATCTAGTAACAAATTGATGCTAAATCGATGTCGAATTCATCGAGGATCAAGGATCTTGCGAGGAATTAGGGTTCCTCATCCTATCCTTTGTCCTTTCGATGAATAACATTCACTAGATAGCTTCTTGAAAGTCGAATGATCAATTGTCGATCTCTAGATCGTGCGAAAGGAATCAAGAACACATTCGCATCGATCTAGATCATCGATCAATCGATTTTCAAGAATTTACAATTGTTTTAAGACTTAAGGAAACGTTTAACAATTCATCAACATCATCATTTTCCAATTGTTTCGATTCCTCCACGAGCGGAGTTTTATTCAAGCATCATCATAAAGTACATATTCAATAATCGAAATGAATCATAATGCTTGAATTAAAAAATAAGCAAGTTAAAGAATCTTCACCTTTATTACATCAACAAGTAGTTACAACTCTCAAGATTTACAAGAGGTAGGAACTTCGCTCGTCGAATCTTGCATCGCTCGGCTTTTTGGGTCTTGGATCGCTTCGATCTCGTGCTCCGTTGAATACCGGCTTTGCTTCTAAAGGATGCTTGAAGACTTGCTTTGCTTGAACTCCATGGATCTTGAATTTGGGTATTTCTAGATTGGATTAGGGTTAGGGTTTGGAGGTGGCAAGAATGTGGGTAGATGAAGAACTAGGGTTTCTAATCAACAAATAATTATCAACCCACAAATGATTGATTTACAATATATGATTGTATCTAAGATTCTTGAGATATTTTTCCATGAGTCCTTAGGTGTCTATTTATAGGTTTTCCAAACCCTAGGTCTAGGTTTTTGAATTTGCAATTCCCTCCAAAAGTTTGTTGTAAGTTAGTTAGGAGCTTAGCTTAGACTTTAAGCTAGGAATATTTAGCTTAGAAACCCTAAGTTTGCTGAACTGGCAGAAGCTTCAGGAGTATTCTGGAACTTGCAATGGCTTGAAGAGCTTTTAGAAGTGAGGTAAGAGTTTTGAAGCAGTTTTAGGGTGGTGACGTGGACAAGCCGCCGCGGAACCGCGGCGCATGGCGGCTCCGGCCGCGGTTCCGCGGCCACTTGGCTGCCTTAGGGCTTCAAGCTTCTTCCGTTGCTCTACTATGTCTTTTGATGTATTTACTGCTATGTTGAATCTCTGAATTCTTTTTAGATCAATACCGGATTCCAAATCCATGAGTTGGCGTCTTTTTTAACAGTCTTCATTTGTAAATTTTACCGATCTTCTTTAATGTCCTGCACAGACTTTGAAACACAAGTTGCGATATATAGGAATGATGCCATGCTATGAAATGCAGTCAATTTCCCTTATAGTGCCGGTTTTAAAGTCTAACACATGTAATCTAATATTTTACAACTGTTTCACTAATATGTATTATATGAATGCTGAACACTTCTATATGAATGCAAATGATAGGGAAATTGCCGGTTTAAAGATGCAGTATTTTCGACTGATCACGACCCCAGCCATATACTTGATCACTCAGAGTTCACGGTACAGGTTGACCTAACTTGCGAGCAACAACCAGTTGAGATCCTGGACCGAAAATTGAAGACATTACGGAACAAGGAGGTAAACTTGGTCCGAGTGATGTAGAGAAAGGATTCGCTAGGAGAACCAACTTAGGAGCGAGAAGACGATATGCGTACAAGATACTCTCAGCTATTTGAAGATTAGTCCTTTATGTAAATTTCGATAATGAAATTTTTATAAAGAGGGTGAATGTAATGTCTCTGAAATCCCTGTACAAAAATTTCTTGTCTATTGTTTCGAAAAGGATATTTCATCCTCTATAGGAGTTATAAGTTATTTTTGTTCAATAAAAGCAAGAAGCAACTTGTAGCTTACTGGTAAAGCCTCTACACTGCTGTAACATAGCATGTGTGTTCGAATCCTATCAGACCCAATTATTTTTAAGATTTTTCCTTTTAATTTTTTGGAAGACCAAGAGTTGCACGTGCAATTCAGGGACAAACAAAAAGTTTTAGAAAAATTAAACAGGCGTAAAGAGGAGTAAACACCAAACTAGACACGATGCATGAATCTCGAAACAATTGGGCCAGATCCGACCGCCCGTTTTGCCTGTATGGCCGACACCGATGGTTGAGATGAGTACAAACGACTCTGTGCTTTGTACACACTCCTCTTCGACTCCCCTCAACTCCCCTGCACTGTTTGATTTCGCTGTAATTAAACAGTGACCTTTAAATTCATCATTTAACACCATTTTAATTCTTTTAATCCAAATTTTTAATTCCCAAACCCTAAATTCTTCACTATAAATACCACCCTCAGCTCTAGCTCCCATCTATTATGAAAATTCCTATCAAAATTATCCCAAAAGTTCTATGTGCAAGTGGAGTTAGCAACCAAGCTCTTTTCGACGAAGATCGAAGAGGTTTCAGGAGCTTCCGTGATGCCACGGAACCCCTCTCTCTTTTTTAACCCTTTCCTAACGACACACAATGAGTAAGTCCCTCTACTCTCTTTTCCTTTCATCTTAAATTTTGTTCTAAAAAAATATTGGTAAAATGGAGTTAGAGCCAATATTGCTTTCTTTTCATACCTTTTCATCCACTCTATAAGCAAAATTAGTCAAACTAATATCCTAACACCTCTCATGACATTATGTATATCATTTATCTTGAAATTTAACAAAAAATTTCATGTGAAACAATCATATAACAAACATTTCACTAAAATACCATGAACTTTAGTATAACCTTTCTCGATAACTAGTTTATCTACCTTTAGGAAAACTTTCACGAGGTAAAGACTAAGCCCATACACATACTATGGTTTCATAGCACGGTATTATAAACATATGGACAATCTAAAGAATAAGTTTTACATTAAAATACCACACCTTTTCAAAACGGGTTTCTTTTAATCGGTATTTTTAAATCCTTCGCAATTACGCCTCTACAACCCTCGTTAGGGAACCCGCTATTGGATGGTAAGGATTATCACACTTCTTTCGGATAGTAGAGCGAGATGCAGAACTCTTCACGAAGTATTCGGTCTCGAAAGGAAACAAAAATACGGTTTTTAAGAAATACGAATTTTCTAGACAAAACTAAATTCTGGAAAAATTATATAAAACTATGAATCCGTATTTTCAATAAAAACATATTATGAAACTATATAATTTTTTAAAATGAAAGATTAAAATTTTTATAAAATACCATCAAGTTATCAAAAGTGCTAGTTTTCAATAAAATACCATAAACTTTTAAAAAGGCTACGTTTAATCACCAAAATACCATTTAATTAAAAAAAACATGTTCATGAAAACCCTAAATATTATCAATCACCCTCGAGAGTATTTTTTAAAACTATATTAAAGTAATTTTCATAAAACCCACTTGAGATATGCAAACTATATTTAAGGACTCTAAAATAATATAAGCTTAAGAGGTATCATTTTTCTTGAGCTTCGAGGAGCCGGAGAAAGTGAGTGCTTGCCTATTCAAGTTAGACAACTTAACGGAGTTATCAAATGAAAATTGTCTTGAAAAAAGATATAAATCATGTCGTCCATGTGCAGCAGTTGCCGATTACTCCCGAACTTAGGATATTGCAAGAACTAAGTCCTTTCATAAGATCCTAACTTCAACCTGAATCCAAACTCAAACCAGAATCCAAAATCAAACACAAACTTGAATACTTGATCATGGACCTGAACACATGAATTCAAATATCAAATTCAAACTTGTATACTTGACTTGACTTGACCGAATCATGGTTATAACTTGACATGAACTTGACATGAATACCTGAATACATGATTACATCTTGAACATGAACATGTACATTTTATATGCATGGATTCGGCCAAGACCTATAATCTCAAAACTATACAATACAATACGCGAGAATAAAGGGGTAGATTGGTACGAAACGTATATCGTGCTACGAGAGGTCACTTTAAAAGACACCTATATGAATTCATATGCCGTTGTTCCGTGGGTTATGACGAGGCCTTGTACTACATGTTACCATAGTCCACGGGGTAAGATGGTCTCCTCTCGTAAACATGAATACTTTCTTTATCAAATTACAAATAACTACGTTAGAATAACTATCTTATACCTGTGAATGACCACATACAACTTTATCTGTTCTCTGTTCATTTCACATTATATACTATCTTCTCTTGCTTCTTTTGGGACTTACCGAGCACTGGTTTGCTGAAGACATTTCTTTCTGTATCTTTCTTTGGAATGTTTGTCAGGAAGACCCAATTCTGAGGAGATAGAGCCGAGCCCGAAGGACTTGGACCAGTTTGCTGCTCAGCCAGTCTACTAGCTCCTTTCCAGTCTGCACTTACTTTCAGTATGTCATTGTTTAGGCATTTATTTTCTTTATTATTGTATCTTTTATTTTCAAACAGTTGTTTGTAAAGTTGAATGTAAATAATGTTGATGTTTCATTTTATTACTTTTGTTATTCTTGCTCATTGTTATATTGCTTAATTACGCTTAACGTATTTTCATACTAAATATGTTGTGGGCTTACCACGTCATCGTTTCCGTCTACTGGTAAGCCGGGCGTGACATCTTTACATGTGAGCTTGGTCAGGGGCGCTGCGATCTTTGAAAATTCTTCGATGAAGCTTCTGTAGTATCTTGCTAAGCCCAAAAAACTTCTTATATCTTTCGTCGTCCTTGGTGTCGGCCACTCGCTGACAGCTGACACCTTAGCTGAATCTACAGAGATTCCTTCTCCTGAAACGATGTGTTTAAGAAATACGAATTTATCTAGCCAAAATTCATACTTGCTGTACTTGGCGTAGAGCTGATGTTGTCGTAATTTCTCCAGGACAATACGTAAGTGCTCGGCGTGATCTTACCAATTCTTTGAATACCCCAGGATGTCGCCGATGAAGATAACAACAAACCTATCTAAGAACTCGTCTTCAGGTTCATAAAGATGGCAGGTATATTGGTCACTCCAAATGGCATTACGAGATATTTATAATGTCCATAACGAGTCCTAAACACCATCTTTGGAATGTCAGACTTCTTGACCTTCACCTAATGATAACCCGAATGAAGTTCTAACTTTGAAAAGACACAAGATCCACTTAAATGATCGAAAAGGTCATCGATGCGTGGTGGTGGATATTTGTTCTAAATCGTTAATTCATTCAGAGCTCGATAATCCATGCACATCCGGTAGGTACCTTCCTTCTTCTTCACTAGCAACACTGGTGATCCCCAATTTGAAGTGCTGGGTTTGATCCAACTTGTTTGAGGAGTTCGTCTGGATCTGCTTCAATCCCTCCAGACTTAGTCTGTATGGAGCTTTGATTACAGGTTGTGCGCCGGGTTGCAAATAAATATTTAATTCAAGAGCTCGATCGAGAGGCAAATCTGATATATCTTCATGGAAAACATCCTCAAACTCTTGAACTAGCTCTGGCTTCGATCCTTCTATTTGTAAAGCTGCAATCTCTGTCTTCTTTGGTTTTGATCTGTAGATGCTAGGCTCCAAGGTCCATTCTCCGCTTTTGAAATAGAACACTAGGTGATCTGGTATTTCAAACACTACTCTCTTTTGGTGATAGTCGATAGTAGCGAAGAAAGTTCCCAGCCAGTCCATTTCCAAGACTACGTTGAAATTCAGTATGTCCAGCATCTTGAAGTCTGCATAGAATTCTCGACTGCAGATGACTACTGGACACATATCATATCCCAAGGTTGCTTTTAGAACGATGTTCCCTGAACTGACATTCCAGCTGGATGCGAGCGGCTTAACTAGGATCGCATAAGTTCTTACGAACTGTTGTGACATGAAGCAATGCGATGCCCTAGTGTCGAAAAGCGTGAGTGCAGGTAGGGTGGCTACTAAGATTCTACCTAAGTCGTGAAGGATACCTTTAGGTATAACAAATATTGATAACTAGGATATGAAATAACTTGAAAGGGAATAGGGAAGAGATTTACCAGTAATAACCTGACCCGTAGCTTCGGCCACATCGACTGACATAGTGAACGCTTGGTGTCGTGGCACCTTCCTCTGTGCTTGGTTAAACACTCGGCGTTGAGGTTTAGCGGTCTGGATGCGGGGAGCTTGTGCTGGTAAAGCTAACCGGGTAGGAGGAGCTTCGATCGCCGGTCTAGCGGGAGGGTTATTAGTCCCTCGGTTCTGGGGGCATGCTTCGATAGCATGAGTAGAGGACCCACAAATCAAGCACAAGTTGTTCGCCCTACAACAGTTCTTCACTAGATACCATATTCATTTGCAGTAGCTGCAAAATTCTGTCCTGTTGTTGGCGACCGAACTTCCTGGCCTCCAAAATGGTCCGTTGAAAGCTGTCCTGGAAGAGGCCCCTCATGCGATCTGGTGCAAAGAGCGTTTTACACCGGCCGACTGCGACTTTCCTTTCTTCTTCACAACTGCCTGATAGTGCCGGGTTGCCTTCAAAGCGAGCTCATGGGTTGAGAAATCCCATGTAGTGAGTGCAACTTGAATTTCAGGGTCCAACCCCTGCTGGAATCGTCGTGCCTAGATCCCAGCAGTGGGAATAAGGTGTGCAGCGAACCTTTTATGACCTTTTGTTAGCAGTGTAGTAAGTGAGATAGGAAAATTGAACTTAAGACTATATCTTACCTGCCGAGCATGGTAAATTTAGAATCATATTCATCCACAGACTTGACCCACACGAGCGTTGCAGTTGGTGAATGAATTGTTGCTCCATGTCAAAGAGGGCAGTCTCCGGAAAGTACTTGGTATCGAAGAGGTCTCGGAATGTTCTACATTTTATTGGTTGTGTGAGACGTCTCTCCTTATCTTTCCACCATACTCTAGCATTATCGGTCAGTTTCAACTTAGAAACTCTTACCCAAGCTATATCTAGCACTTGAGCCGCTGCCAGATCATCCTCTATCGCCTGAGCCCATTCTTTTACTTCAATCGGGCTCTCTTTACCCGAGATTTTCTTTGGGTGTAAGGCCTAGAACTTCTTTACTCCAGGTGCTTCGGTTTGGGAGCGGTTCATAAGGATAGCAGTCTGGTGCTACTGACCCTCCAATATGATTTTGATAGCTTCAAGCAGTACCATCTGCTCATTGATGTGAGCTGAAACGGTAGGTGGTAGTGGTAGTATAGGCGGTGGAGTATTGCCGTTGACGTTGGTGCTGGTATTGTTCGGAGAGTCCATCACCCTGATATAAAAGATAGGTTAGGATAGATTCAAGGAATTTGAAATGCAAGGAATATAAATATTTGGTGAATCCATTAATTCTTGTGGTATATTGTTTACGACTTCATGCAGAACTGACCTGCATGGGCCACCAACAAAACCTACACGCCCCGCTTCCCAGTAGACGGAAACGATGTGGAAAGCCCGCGACATATTTATTTAGAGAAGCTCATTCCCTAAATAAATATACCAAGCTTATTGAAACAATAATACACAATGCAAGAATAAATGGAGAATCTAAAATTTTCAACAAAAAATTTTATTTACGTTCAACTTGAAATATTTATAGGTAGATAAGTTTCAACTAGCAAGTAAATACAATAAAAAATGCCTAAATATATGGCATACATAAGCTGAAAGAAAATGAAAGTTAAGCTAATCCCGAGTAGCTATCTGGTTGTAATCTTCATCTGTAGCCTCCACTTCCTTCGTCTCGACCGTATCTGACGAACATTCCAAGAAAACAAAGGTAGGTAAAATGCCCGCCAACGAACTAGCGCTCAGTAAGTCCCATAGGGTAAGAGTGAAAATTGAAAAGTATATAATAACCATGAAATAATATAAATGACGGGTAAGAGTGTGAAGATCTGAATATGGGTATATGTATCTATAAGTCTCTATATGGTCATTATATGAACGTTAAGTTCCAAGTGTGAATGTCAACGCAGCCGTAGAAGTATTCACGAGTTAAAGAGTGGGGCCCCAGGATCAAGGAAACACGTGTCCATTTCATATATTAGCATCGGGACCCCAAGCTATGGAAGAGTCAATCAGACTGAGATTCGAATAAATGAAAAAAATAGGTTAATACGGGACTCTTGAAGCTCCGTTGGATTCACACATGAAACTATCCCAAACACCCCGAGTATAATAAATTTCATAACCGTAAGATATCCTTAGTTAATATGATTGGTTGATTATAACATGTCTTCATCGAAACCATAGATTGCAAAAGTTGAAGAATGAAGTCGAGTAGAATACAAGTCATGTCAATTGCAATCTTGGGTCGAGTCAAGTTAGTCGAGTAGATTGAGTTCGAGTTTAGGTTCGAATTGGATTAGAGTTCGAGTTTGGGTTCGAGTTCGAGTTTAGATTCAAGTTTGGATTCGAGTTATAGATATTTTTTATGAATGGATTTATCTTTTGAAGATCTTAAGTTTGGGAGAAATCAGACAACTGCTGCACATGGACGGCAGGATTTGTGTCTTTTTCCATGACAATTGCCATTGATAATTCTGTTAATTTGCAGTGTTGTCTGACCTGAATAGGCAAGCACTCACTTTCTCTGGCTCCGTGGGGCTCAACAGAAATGATACCGCTTAAATCTATATTAATCTAGAGTCCTTAAATATTTATTATTTTTGTTTATATTTTATTTATATTGTTTGCATTTCTCGAGGGGTTTTATGAAAACTATATTAATATTTTTTAAAAATAAATCTTGAGGGTGACTTATAATATTTAGAGTTTTTATGAAGATATATTTTGGTGTTAGTGGTATCTTAGTGATAAAACCTAGTTTTTAAAAGTTTATGGTATTTTTATGAAAACTACTACTTTTGGAAACTTGGTGGTATTTTTATTTAAATTTTAATCTTTCCTTTTAAAAGCATAGTTTCATAATTTGTTTGTATTGAAAATACGGTTTCATAACTTTTATATAATTTTCCAAAGTTTAATTTTTTTTTAAAAAGTCGTATTTCATTTAAATCGTATTTTCATTTCTTTCGAGACTGAATTCTCTGTGAGGAGCTCCGCATCTCGCTCTACTATTCCCAGGATGTGCGATAATCCATACCATCCATTAGCGGGTCCCCTAACGAGAGTTGTAGAGACGCGGTTGCAAAAGGTAGTAAAAATATCGATAAAAACGTATTTTTATGAAGTGATGGTATTTATTTGAAAAATGTATTCTTTTAAATTAACCATATATCTAAACATCGTGCTATGAATAAAAGTGTGTGTATGGGGTTGTTCGTTACCACATGAATTTTCTAGAGGTACATATATGCTACTTATCGAAATAACGGTTATACTAAAGTTCATGGTATTTTTCTGAAAAAATTTGTTATATGATTATTTCACATGGAATTTTGGTTACACAAAAAAGGCAAATGATGTGAATTTTGATTTAAAGTGATGTTAGGGTGATTATGTGACATCTTGACCTATCAAGGATGATAAAAACACTTAAAATAAAAGACTTTTAATGTTAACTCCATTTTATCGGCATGATTTTAGAATACGATTTGAGATGAAAAGAAATAGAGAATGAAAGGGCTTATTGGTTGCGTGGCATTAACAATAGGGTAAGGAAGAGAGAGGGGGTCTCCTTGGCGTCACGGTATCGTCGAAAAAGCTCCGGTCGTCAAGATTTGATTACTACTTCTCTTGGCTTGTCTAACTCCACTTTGCACTTAGAGAATTTTGATAGTAATTTTAAGAATGGAGGAGAGCTAGGGAAGGGGTGTATTTATTATGAAGAACTGAGTGTATGGAAATTAAAAAAATTTATTTAAAAAGAATTAAAATGGTGTTAATGAGGATTTGAATGGTTTCTGGTGGAATATAGAGTAATCAAACAATAAAAGGGGGTAGTGGGGAGTCAAAGGGACACGCGAGAGAAGCACCGAGGCAATCGGGGCCATCATGACCGCTGGTAGCGGCTATATGATGAAAACGGTAGGTCGAATCTTGGCGATTTGTCTCGACAATCGTGCGAGGTGTTTTAATCAGTGTTAACTTCTCGTTTATCCCGTTTGATTTTTCTGAAACTTTTCTATTCTCCATGTATTGGACGTGTAACTCTTGGGCTTCTGAAAAGTTAAAAATAAAAATATTAAAAATAAATGGGACTGATGGGAATCGAACATACAGGCTATGTCACAGCAGTGTAGAGGCTTTACCAGTGAGCTACAAGTTGCTTCTTACTTTTATTAAACAAAGTTAACTTATAACTCCTAATCAGACTGAAATACCCTTTCTATACATTTGAATAAATTACATTTGTACATGGATTTCACAGTCGTTATATTCATGAATAAAAGATATATACATTTTTTTATTTGCATTTGTCTATTTTCTGATTGCCCTGAAATGGTTTGGCTTAATTTATTTACTCGTTCTGGAGCGTTCATGTCATCTTACCCATAAGTAAAGATAAACTCAGCCTAACATCAAATATACATAACCCCTACCAATATAAGAGCCCGTTAGGTTTGTGGCGCTGGATTCAGTCCATCGCACTGTTATGTCAGCCGATTTCTTCTCTATCCATGTCCACTTAGGTCGTTGGCTCGAGTAGCCACGTACTTCCTGTATCACCCAACCTTAGCGCTGCAGAATATAACGTCTCAACTAATCTTTCTAGGCCGGTATGTCCATATTGCCGTCAGATGATTCAGCGTTAGGTGCTACCGTGGCGTTTTACCTTCCTTTCTTTGAAGAATTCCAGAGAAGTCAGAACCGCATCCGTCCGAGGTGGGATAACATCCAATGGTCTTTAGGCTTTGCATGTATTGCCATCAAGACCCGAAACTAGGAATTTTCCATCACTTCGCTTCATTTTGACCCGTGGTCCTTGAGGACGCCGCAATCGTATTTTACTGGAATGAATCAAAAGTCCATGCAGTCTTTATGCTATATAAGTGCTATCAAGACTCATTTATTCATTTAATGGAGCATGGGGAAACACATCTCTCCTTTTCATTCTTTTATGTCCATGAACTTTCTACAGAAGTCGAGATTCGAACTACCTACAGGGCAGAAAAAAATTTATTTTATCATTTATTTTTAAACTTTTATTCTTCGTGATGCTCTATCATTTCAGCTTCTCTTATCGTAAAAGTCATAATTGCCCAATCATTTCGGTTATTTATTCGCGGTGTCCAATCATTTCGGTTATTTTATTTCATTTACTAACTGATTTTTATTGCGAGTTGCCCCATCATTTCGGTTTTTTTGGTGTCTGATACCTGCATTGGCATCAGTATCATTACAACTGAATTATTGTCAGGAGCAACTCATCATTTGTCGTTGCCTATTAGGACAAATGTGGCTTAGAAGACAGGTTTAGATCCCTGCCAACTAAGGCTTTTTGACTTTATGAGTTATAAGGATCTCATAAAGGTATTTCTCCATACAAGTTGAAAGGATCTCATAGGTGTATTTTCTTCTTAGGAATCATAATTATCCCTAAGCGGTATTTTCTCTTGCAAGACATAAGGATCTTACAAGAGTATTTTCTCTTTGCAAGTTGAGAAAACTTACATGTGTCGTTCACCATGTTAGGAATATCACTTAGCTCTGGTGAAACTTGGTTGGGAACACATTCATTTACGCCCGTGGATTGTATACGAGAGTCAATATTGAACTATACTAGTAGGGCATAAATGTCATGGGGGTATGATGGCTTAAGAAACAGGCTTGGATCCTTGTAACTTAAGGCTTTTGAATTCTATAAGCCATGAGGGTCTTATAGGGATATTTCTCCTTACAAGTCAAGAGGATCTCATAAGTGTATCTTCTCCTTAAGAACCATATGGATTCCTAAGTTTGTTTCTCTTTTGTGGGTCATAAGGATCCCATGCAGGTATTTTCTCCTTGCAAATTCAAGAGGACTTTACAAGTGCGTCTTTTCTTTCAACAAGTTTGTGCCCTTTCGGGTTTTCATAAGCTCGTCAGTAGTCCTGCTATTTTTACTCACGGCGTCTTTTCGGGATTTCATCCATGCCCATTTTGCTTGTGGACATACAACTTTTTTTGAACTCATGAACATAGTTTTGCAGCGGGTGCTTCAACATCATTTACCATTGGGACTTAGGAGAAATATGGAGCATCTATGCCCATGGATTGTCTACGGTGATCAATATAGAGATCAGCTATAGGGCATAACATCTTTTGGAGGAACGCATCATTAGTGGGGCTACATAGCCTGTAGGACTTTAGGTGTAGCTGAAAGTGTTTGTTAGCACCGCCACTGGGTTTTACAAGCATCAAGCATGCCATTTTTGAAATTTTTAGGGTGCAAATCGACACTAACCTAGAATCTAAACTAGATGATTAGGGTTTTAGCCTGATATAAAGAAAAATATACTAAGATAAAGAGGCTACAACCTTTGTAGACCGTGTCCTCTTCTCAAGTTCCGTGTAGTAGTCCACGTGATTCAACAAGGCTTCACTTGAAGTTGGATTGAGCATCCTTTGCGATCTTCGTGTCGAAGATGATCCATCCGAAACTCCGTTAATCCAAGCTACCTTTTCACTAAACTCTATAGTGAAGTAGACACACTACACTTAATTTCTAATCAAGTGTAGGATGGTGAAGCAGGGATTTTGTTTGCTCACTAGGGTTCTCACAAGCTCAAGGTTTCACAACTCATGTGAGGGATTGAGCTTTGAGGAGGAGGTGAAGAAAATGGAGAGAGCTAGAGAGCAAGGAGCTCAAGTGAAGAAGAATGAACAAGTGTTCAAGCATCAAGTGAAAAATGAAGTGAAGAAAATAACTGAAGCATCCATTTTAAAACTATAATCAAATGGAACTATGCTTCAATAGTGAGTCAAGATCAATATAATAACCATCAAAGCCAAGCTTCACCATTCCACAAAAGTCTCCCTATTTTCCACCTCTTATTTTCTATTTTCGAAAAATAGAAAATCCATGCCATGCTTCATAATATATATATATATATATTAATATATATATTATGAAGAATAATTAGTGAGAAATAATATTAGTTAATATATAATTTTATCAAATATAAATATATATCATATTATTAAATCAACACTTGATTTAATAATCCGGTTATATCACATATAACCGACTAATATCCTTTATCTGTATATCACATTATCAAATCAACACTTGATCCAATAATCCGGTTATATCATATATAACCTAACTGATATCAAATAACCGTCAAATTAGAATACGGTATCACATACTCGTATTTAATCAGGCCCCCGCACATATCAGCATATGTGCCCTACTTCGTTTCGCTTGAACTAGGAAACTTTTGTGTGGGACTCTAAAGACACATCAATACGCCAACAGTAGGTAATGATCACATCAGTTATACACAAGCCATCAGAGGTACTAGCTGAACGTAACGGCTACCCAGATATTGAGCGATTAGAAGATCAACAAGCAAGCTTTTCCAAACTCCAATGAAGCCTATAGATAACACTTACCGTACACTCCGGTCTCTTCGTCTGATATGTCGCATATCGAGTCTGGGGGTGGAATCGTCAGACCCTGATAACTTGATAAGTCATGTCGATGTGTGGCCTATAACGGTACGAGAAACTACTGATAACTCTTACCAGTAATCTCATCATCATACCTGACCAGGGACTTTCTCTTATAGCCAATCGAGCATAGCGCAACATCAACTCCCTATACCGGAAGAGGCGAAACCCCTCCTATCGCCCATTGCCTCCATGTGACTCGGAACTATACCTAAAATCCACCTGTTTGCATGGCTCCTTTGAGCTGTGGTAGGGAGGAAATCAAAGCACAGTAGGAAACACACAAGACTCTATGACGATCTCGGGTTTACAGACTAACATGTACCAGTGTCACCAGAGAACTGCTATCTGACGATAGGTATAGTACCATCTAGGAGTTCTCGGCGTGTCCTGTTCGTTGTAACCATTCTCTAATGAGCATCTGTGTACAATCTTTGATGTCAAATACCAATGGATATGGGATCAACCATCGCCCCTAGAGGGTCAAGAAATGTACACACTAGTCTACTCTGGAATATCGATGCCATGTCTTAATACTCCCTCGACTAGGAACTGTTAAGGGATATTCTTGTAGACTACAAAAGTCCCAGTAGTATGATCTGCATTATTGTCCTGGTAGTCAAGCAAACATCCTAAGGGCTTTATCAACATGTATCAGAGAGGCAGTATAATAATACAAGTGTACATATTATGATAAAGAGCAACCAGATAGCATACTATCATGTCGAGCAAGAAAGTCCTCTATATATATGTCTAAGCATCCACTATAATATATATCAATGTACAATAATGGCCTCTAGGCCATACATATCCCTTACAACCTCCTACTTACACTAAGGCTAGTTGTTCTAGTATCTCATACCTAACATCCCAAATAATCTCTCGAATCGGGTCTAGGGGAGGGTTTTTGAGTGTGAATCCGCCGTGTTATCCTTCGTGTCTACTCTCCTGATCTCGATTTCCCGGCGATCAACTATCTTCTGGATTAGGTGATACCACCTAAGAATATGTCTGGATCATTGATGGGACTGGGGTTCCTTGGCTAAAGCTACAGCTCCATTGTTATCACAATACACAGGTATTGGATACTCAATGGTTGAAACCACACCAGTTTTAGTAATGAACTTTTTTTATCCAAACAGCCTCATTGGCAGCATCAAAGGCAGCGATGTATTCAGCCTCCATCATCGAGTCTGCTACGGTATCTTGCTTGGAACTCTTCCAACATATCGCCCCTCCATTGAGGGTGAAGTCAAAACCCTAGACTGACTTACTATCATCCTTATCACTCGGGAAGCTCGAATCGGTAAAGGACTCCACCTGGAGTTCACCATTACCATATACCAAGAACATCTCTTTAATCCTTCTCAAGTACTTAAGAATGTTCTTCACAGCTGTCCAGTGTTTCTCTCCTCGATCTGATTGATACCTACTCACTGCACCTAGTGAGTAAGCTACATCTGGTCTTGTACATAACATCGAATACATGATTCACCCGACCGCAGAAGCATTGGGTATCCCTTGCATGCGAGTCCTCTCCAAATCAGTCTTAGGAGACATCTCTTTGGAGAGAGTAATTTATGAACAAGCGGGTAAATTACCACGCTTAGAATCTTCCATACTAAACCTCTTTAGTATGGTGTCTATGTACCTAGATTGGGACAATCCCAACATCCGTTTAGGTCTATCTCTATAGATCATTATCCTTAAGATGTAGGAGGCATCACCTAGATCTTTCATGGAGAACTTATGTGATAAGAAGAGCTTGACCGAGTGTAGCATAAGAACATCGTTTCCTATCAAGAGTATATCATCCACGTACAATACGGGGAAGACATCCTTCCTCTCTACAATCTTCTTGTATATACAAGGTTCAATTTGATGAAGTCAAACTCTTTGACAGCTTCATCGAAACAGATGATCCAACTCCGCGATGCCTGCTTTAATCCGTAAATTGATTTGATCAGCTTGCACACAATTCCGCTGCTCCTACTGTCTACGAAGCCCTATGGCTGTGTCTTGTACACGCTCTCTTCTAAATAACCATTTAGAAAAGCGATCTTGACGTCCATCTGCCAGATTTCATAGTCATGGTATACAACAATGGAAAGTAGGATCCTGATGGACTTAAGCATGGAAACGGGAGAAAAGATCTCTTTATAATCGACACCAGGTCATTGACGAAAACCTTTTGCTACAAGTCTAGCTTTGAAAGTCTCAACTTTTCCATCTACACCAATTTTCTTCGTAAAGATCCACTTGCTCCCGATGGGTTTTTACCCCTTCAGGAGCAACTTCCAAAGTCCATACTTTGTTGGTGTACATGGATTGCATCTCAGATCGCATAGCATCCAGACATTTCATAGAATCCCCACTTGTGATGGCATGCTTGAAACTAGTTGGGTCATCATCTTCCCTGATGCAATCCTCGCTCCCACCGTCTATGAGAAAACCGTAGTATCACTTGCGTGGATGAGGAACCCTACTAGATCTGCAGAGTGGCTGGGGTTTGTTGGGGACTATCGAATCCTCTAGTTCCACCAAATTGTCAGTTACAGTTTGTGCAGCTGGAACTTCTTCCAGTTCTACCTCATTATTACTAATTTCTTTTACAAGAAATTCCTTTTTCTGAAAAAGTGGCATGTTGAGCAACAAACACCTTTTGTTCCTCACAATGGTAGAAAATATATCCATGTGAATTTTTAGGATATCCCACAAACTTGCAAAGAACTGATCTTGCCTCAAGCTTGTCCGGATTTTGCTTTTTGACATAGGCCGGACAACCCCATATCTTAACTCGTTTAAGATATGGTCTCTTTCCACTCTATACTCATATGGTGTTTTAGGCACAGATTTTGATGGAACTTGATTCAATAGGTATGCAACTGTCTCAAGTGCATAACCCCAAGATGAAATAGGTAACTCAGCAATACTCATCATAGAGCGCACCATATCTAATAAGGTGCGATTCTTCTGCTCCAATACTCCGTTGTGCTGTGGTGTATATGGAGGAGTAAGCTGAAAGAGAATGCCATTCTCTTCTAAATAGTCACGAAATTCCATGCTCAAGTATTCTCCTCCCCGATCAGATCAAAGGATTTTAATACTTTTACCCATTTGGTCATCCATTTCGCACTTATATTCCTTGAATTTCTCAAAAGATTCAAATTTTTGTTTCATCAGGAATACATGTCCGTATCTTGACAGATCGTCGGTGAATGTACTAAAGTACGAGGAACCATTCCTGACATGCGTAGACATAGGACCGCATACATCACTATGTATCAGTCCCAAGAGTTCAGTGGCTCTTTCTCCGTGTCCAAAAAATGGAGTCTTGGTCATCTTGCCTTTGAGACATGACTGACAAGTTTCATAAGATGTAAATTCAAACTGATTCAAAAATCCATTTTTATCAAACTTAGCTAGTCGTGTCGCATTGATATGACCTAGTCTACAATGCCACAAGAAGGCTTCGTTCATTTATGAACTTTTTCTCTTGTGTGTGTTCTGTATATTTAGAACTGTAGTTTGATTCTGAACGTATATACCGTTACACAACGTACCAAACCCAATCAATACTTGATTTAGGAAAATATTCATAACATTATCCTCCAGTACAAAATTATATCCTTCTTTTATGTAATAAAGAAAGTGATATAATATTGCACATCATCTTCGATATGTAATAACAGTCGTTTAGAATCATTGTATTACCACTTGGTAATACAAGGTGATATTCGCCAATTTCTTTAGCTGCAACAATTGCACCATTCCCTACTGTTAGAGACTTATCACCTTTTTCCAGTTCTCTACCTCTCTTTAGCCTATATAACAAATTACATATGTGGTATCCTGATCCGGTATCCAATACCCAGGATGTAGAACATACTGAGAAACAGTTCTCGATACCAAACACACCCGAAGAAGGTGCATCATCATGCTCTTTCCTCGCTCGGGTGGCGTGGGAATCCTGATATTTTACTATTCCTTGCTCGGACTTATAACAATCATAAGATAGAGTGGAACCGATGTTCCTCAGCACGGTATAATAAGCGGTTCGGTTAATACATCCATATTATTATCTTGATTAAGGCGTGCCATTGGTCTCTACCTGGAGAGAGAGAAGAAAACACTTTAGCGTGCATTCTTGCAAGATTAGATTGGTTATTATCTTATTTAATCAGGATAGCTCCCACTGTTTTTATCAAATTTTTCTTCAAACCCTAAAAGGTAAGATTAGCCGGGATTAATTACACCCTACAAGTTCGCCAATCGTTCGGCCAGGTTGGTATTGGTACTCCGAGAGAGTCTTCCCATGCATTCGCATGAAACTAATTAAATAATCTCGTTCCGCAGGGGCATAACCCCGTTAACACATTTCTTAGACACCTACTTGATCAACTAATTATAAAGTGCAAAACTCTCCCAGAAGTAACTCTTCGCTGTGGGTATCAGGATCCAACTATAATATAGAAGGTATGCAATCTCATTGCAAATTTCAACACTTGAAATTCCCAATATCTGTTTTTACCCCAAGCGATTTATGACCTTGACAAGGTCAACAAACCATAAATCGTAATTCAAGTTCAACCCGTTCATTTCGTGATTGAATTAAACCTACCCGCATGACCCTTGACAAGGTCAACAAGGCTGTATGACTACCTTAATCCAATCGCATCATATGCGACAGATAATCACTAATCAGCTACTGCACATTACGCCTTGACAAGGTCAACAAATGCAGCATGAATACTAAATAACACTTATCTGAAATGACGGAGGGCTATGACTGGTTTTGAAGAAAACCTTTAACGTAATGAACTTGATATCGTTGTAGAATCTAGTGATTTGAAAAGTAATGCTTTTTGTAGCTTATGCTAGTTTCGCTAAAGAGTTTACTCCCGATGAAGTGATCTTGGCTCTTTCCTCATCGAATGAGGTGCTGGATATTCATCAAGGAATACCACTATGCAAAGCAAGAACTAGAGAAACTATAAAAACAAAACCGAGTGGGTTGTAGTATTTGCTAGTTTTTCTAAAGAGGTCACTCCCGGTGAAGGGATCTCGGCTCTTTCCTCACCGAATGAGCTACTGGATATTCATCATGGAATACCACTATGCAAAGCAAGAACTACAACTACCTTTTTAAAAACTTTTTATTCTACAGTATCTTTAGGTTTTTTTTTTCTTTTCATTAATTTCATTAATGAAGTCCCATCATTTATGTTTCCCTAAACATCATAGAAAAAGAAACAAAAATAGAACGTACGCTTATACCATCCGCATTCGCCACGGGGCCCCGTCATGCACCATTAGGTTACTTAACTAACGGCAGAGCGGGGGCTGGACTAGCGTGGGTGCAAAATATAAGCAATGTTTATTATATATATCATATATATATATAGCATTCGTCTCATACAGTTATATGATCACATCACAGAACCAAGCAACATAAGTCAAAAAATGAAATATTGGATATACTAGGAGGTTCATGTTTTAAATTAAGCCAATAATCAAAAACATGGATTTCACGGTCATAATGAATAGCCAAACCTGCATCCCTAGACCTCTACACGAGAGGCAAGCATTCCCGCCAATTCTAGAGTTAGAAGACCCGGTCACGACTCCTCGAAACGGTCTCCCACTGGACTCTAAAACTCGGTTACTTGTGCTCCCAGTCTTGGGTCTATCCTAATGCGGAAAAATAAATAATATACATCAATGGTGACATCATCCTCAACCTGGAAGTGTCCCAATAAAAGAATATTACATACAATTTTTATATGAATGAAAATAGAAAAACTCTCATCTCATATAAAAAAAACCCCGGCTATTCAATCACGACGATCCAATATAACATATCATAGCAACACATAACATCACATGTCATCAACGTAAGTAAATATGCATATCCCGAATGTCGTTGACATATAGCAACGAGATTTGGGATACCCCACATATTACACTTACGGTCGCAGAAAAGAAATGAAGAACTACAATGATTAGAATCCGCGTTTACTTAGACATCATAAACCCGGAATATCTCATATTCTGAATTTCATGCCTAACCTATAAACCTTGCATTTTACTCTCAATTCGAAAACACTTTTCAATAACGGGTAATTCAACAAGATTCCTGACTACCCGATCGAATACTCTTCAAGAAATTTAGTAGATGGCCGCACCCCCGATGCCGTCGATCAAGTGCACTTAGGCGGAACACCATCGCCGTGAGCACCCGAGTAGACGCTTTTAGCAACGGGGCTCTCCTAAAGTCACTTGGTCGGGGCTATGGGGCGTGGCTACCTAGTAAAGTTATCTGGCGAGTATTCGCGTACGATACACGATTGCGACGGAGTTTCGATCCGAATCGAAACTTCGTGGCAATTGATCAATAGAGACTAACATGCCAGATTTACAAACAAACTAGTTTTCACAAAACTAATTTAATGTGGATTCCAACTACTGTATCACATATCAAAGTTAAACCCGGAACGATGTAAAAATTACGAATACGAAACACTCCATATTATCCCCAATAGAAAGTTATCATCACATGTAAACTGGGCTAATCAAACATGACGTGAAACCCAAAAACCAGCCTACAGAACACCATACAAATTCGAGCCCAAACCAAGACATGGGGACCAGCCAAGCCGGCCATTTTGGCTATCTCGCCGGGTCAACTTTGGATTTTTGGTCTCGAAATTCTCTGTTGTTCTAGTTACATCACATGTATGCTTCTGCACTTGTTTAAAAAAATTTCAGAGACTGTTTTAAAATCGACAGAAACTATGGTTTTCGAGTTACAGTTTCGGAGTTGTTTCGGTTTCGTAATTCAACTAACATCGTATAATCTTCTAGCTTGGCTCTGATACCATGAAAGTGTTTGTTAGCACCACCACTGGGCTGTACTAGCATCAAGCATTCCATTTTTGAAATTTTTGGGGTGCCAACATAGAATCTAAACTAGATGATTAGGGTTTTAGCTTGATATAAAGAAAACTATACTAAGAGAAAGAGGCTACAACCTTTGTAGACTGTGTCCTTCTCTTCTCAATCTCCGTGTAGTAGTCCACATGACTCCACTAGGCTCTACTTGAAGTTGGATCGAGCTTCCTTTGCGATCTTCATGACGAAGATGATCCACCCGAAGCTCCGCTAATCCAAGCTACCTTTTCACTAAACTTTTTAGTGAAGTAAACGCACTACACTTAATTGCTAATCAAGTGTAGGATGGTGAATAAGGGTTTTGTTTGCTCACTAGGGTTCTCACAAGCTCAAGGTTTCACAACTTATGTGAAGGATTGAGCTTGGAGGAGGAGGTGAAGAAAATGGAGAGAGCTAGAGAGAAAGGAGCTCAAGTGAAGAAGAATGAACAAGTGTTCAAGCATCAAGTGAAAAATGAAGTGAAGAATGGCTTATAAATAATTGAAGTATCCATTTTAAAACTATAATCAAATGGAACCATGCTTCAATCGTAAGTCAAGAACAATATAGTAATCATCAAAGCCATGCTTCACCATTCCACAAAAGTCTCCCCATTTTCCACCTCTTATTTTCTATTTTCCAAAAATAGAAAATCCATGCCATATATATCTATATATCATATATATATATATATATATATATATATATATATTATGAAGAATAATTAGTGAGAAATAATATTAGTTAATATATAATTATATCAAATATAAATATATATCATATTATTAAATCTACACTTGATTTAATAATCCGGTTATATCACATATAACCGACTAATATCATTTATCTGTATATTGTATTATCAAATCAACACTTGATCTAATAATCCGGTTATATCACATATAACCTAACTGATATCAAATAACCGCTAGATTAGAATACGGTATCACATACTCGTATTTAATCAGGCCCCCACATATATCAGCATATATGCCCTACTTCGTTTCACTTGAACTAGGAAACTTCTGTGTGGGTTCCAAAGACTCGTCAATACGCTAGCAGTAGGTAATGATCACATCAGGTACCCACAAGTCGTCATCGGTTCTAGCTGGACGTAACGACTACCCATGTATTGAGCGATTAGAAGATCAACAAGCAAGCTTGTCCACACTCCCATGAAGCCTATAGGTAACACTTATCATACTGTCCAGTCTATTCGTCTGATATGTCGCATATCGAGTCTGGGGGTGGAATCGTTAGACCCCAATAACTTGATAAGTCATGTCGATGTATGGCCTATAACGGTACGAGAAACTACTGATAACTCTTACCAGTAAATCTCATCATCAGCCCCGGCCAGGGACTTCCTGTTATAGCTAATCGAGCATAGCGCAACATCAACTGCCTATACCGGGAGAGACGAACCCCTCATATCGCTCATTGCCTCCATGCGACTCAGGACTGTACCCAAAATCCACTTGATTGCACGACTCCTTTGAGCTGTGGTAGGGAGGAAATCAAAGCACAGTGGAAACCACACAAGACTCTATGACGATCTTGGGTCTACAGACTAACCTGTACCAGTGTCACCAGAGAACTGCTATCTGACGATAGGTATAGTACTATCTAGGAGTTCTCGGCGAGTCCTGTTCGGTGTACCCAATCTCTAATGAGCACCTGTGTATAATCTTTGATGTCAAACAACAATGGATATGAGATCAACCATTACCCCCTACATGGTAAAGAAACACACACACTAGTCTACTCTGGAATATCGATGCCCTGTCTCGATACTCCCTCGACTAGGAACTGTTAAAGGATGTGCTTGTAGACTACACAAGCCCCAGTAGTATGATCTACATCATAGTCCTGGTAGTCAAGCAAACATCCTAAGGGCTTTATCAGCATGTATTAGAGAGACACTATAATATACAAGTGTACATGTTAAGATAAAGAGCAACCAGATAGCATACCACCATGTCGAACAAGAAAATCCTATATATATATGTCCAAGCATCCACTATAATATACATCAATGTACAATAATGGCCTCTAGGGCATACATATCCCTAACAGTAGCCTTACAGGTAGGACTTGAGTTTGCAATCTTCGCCGGTGGGACTTCAGATGCAACATGGATCTCACAGAGTCTGTAGGGAAACATGATGGTTTAGATTCTTCGCGGTCCATCATCTAGTGCTTGGAGGTGCAATCTTTGCTATGGGTAGCCCATAGATAGTATACGGTAGTCAATATAAAGACCATCCGCAGGGCAATATATTGGTTTAAGGACATTTCGGTCCAACATTCCAGTTTAGGGACATAGTGGTCCGTCATCATAATAATGGGGGTACATATCATCCGGTAGGAATGGTGAGCGGACATAGGAATGGCCATCTATCATTGACCCAAGTCACGACTCTTCAAGCATAATACTTCTTGAGAAACCGGCCGTTTATTGGCCGAAACGGTCTTTCTCCATGCATATCCATGAGTAGGTAAGCTCCACCTTGGTAGACCTTATCTATGACATACGGGCCTTCATAATTTGGCTCGAAATTCACACGTTTCGCGCTGTTAGAGGTTATCGGCCTTTTGACAACCAGTGCGAGTTCATCTTGGCGGAATGTCCTCGGTCGGGTTAGCCTTTCATATGATTGCATCATCCTTGTCGTGTAAACTTCCAGATTTTGCTGTGCTATATGGAAGGTCTCGTCGGGAGCAACGAGTTCTTCAAGATGGAGATGGGTATTCTCTTCTTCTCTAAGTTCACATTGAACAGCCATCTGCAGTAAGAGGAGTTCTATCTCTAGAGTGGGCACTTCTTCGGCACCAAACACTAGCGTATAACGTGTTGTCTTTGTGGATGTCTTAAACGTCGTTCGGTATGCCCAAAGAGCTTCATTTAGCCTTTCATGCTATTCCTTTTTAATCTTGGACACCATCTTCTTTATAAGATTGGTTAGCGTCTTGTTGAAAGTTTCAGCTAAACCGTTAGCTCGGGGATTATAGATGAAGGAATATCTCCAATCTATCTTGTGTTGCTGAGCGAAGCGACTTATCTTATGGCTTCTATATGCCGATCCGTTGTCTGAGACTATTTTCCATAGAACTCTGAACCGGTATATGACATGGGTTTTGAATAAATAGAGGATATTCTCTGTCTTTACTTCTCTTAGTGGTATCGCCTCTTCCCATTTGGAGAAGTAATCGGTCACCGCCAAGATGAAACTATATCCTCAGGATGACATCGGCTCGATGGGGCTAATTATACCGGTCCCCCACATTTCGAATGGCCAACTGGCTACAGTCGGATGCATTGGGTTAGGGTGCCCATGTATCTTGCATGAGTGGCATCGCCTTGCATAGTCGATGCAGTCTTGGATCATCGCGGGCCTGTAGTAACCTATCCTCTTGATCTTCAGCTTCATCTTTGGACCGGCTTGATGGGATCCATAGGGTCTGTCGTGAATTTCTTGAACGACCTTCTTCGCTTCCTTTAGTCCTAAGCATTTTAGCCATATATGATTGAATGACCTTTTATATAAAGTTCCATCGATCGGGGAAAACGTTGAAGCTCATTTTATGAGATGATGCCTTTGTGACGCATCTTCTTGCATCAGTTGAGATATGAAGTAGTCTATATATACTTCTCAATAGTCATCGTCCTATTCTTCGACTTCCTCCGCTTGAAATACATCTTCATTTACGGCTTCGGTTGGAGGCTCTGAAGATATCTTCGCTGGGGACAAGATCTTGCGACTTTGGACGATGATCCTTGGCTAATGCATTTGATTTGTTGTTTTTCGCTTTCGGCACATTTTCCAATGTATATAAATGAAGTTGCGTCAGCAGTTATTGTACCTTCTCGCTATACTTCATCAGTTCTGGTTTGCAAGTTTTGTAGTCTCCATTGACTTGCATAACGATCGACTGAGAGTCCTCATATATGTAGAGATTCTCGATACACCATATCAATCGCGATCTTAAGACCAGCTATAAGCACTCCATACTCGGCTTCATTGTTGGTCCTAGGCTTCGTCAACGAAATGGCATAGTGGGTTATTCTGCCTTGAGGGATCACGAAAATAAGGCTTATCCCAGCTCTGATTATCGGGATACACTTTTTCCATGTTTTTATTGAGGAAGCTCCATCGAAGTATAATTCCCAATGAGGTTTCTCTGTTTCCTCTTTCTCTTCGACCATGTTGAATGCATATTCATCAAGCAGCTCATAATTTAGTGGAGAGTTGGCAGAGATCGGGTGTTCTGCGAGGAAATAGGCGATAGCCTATCCTTTTACCACTTTGAGAGTGTGATATATGATCGTGAACTCTATCAACAACAGGGCCCACTGGGCAAGCCTTCCCGCCAGTATAGTTTTCTTCATAAGATATTTGAGAGGGTCCACCTTTGAATTAGGGTGCACTTCTGGGGCCAAGACGCAGTGTCTGAGCTTCGTTATTACGAAGATCAGCGCCAGGCAGTTCTTTTTGAGAGGGGAGTAGTTGCTTTCTACTCCTAGCAGGATTCGAATTAGATATTACAAGGCCCTTTCCTTTCCTTAGCCATTCTCCTATGCTCATAGCGCGTCTATAGAACCATTGATCAGTCGAAAATAATGTATTTTTAATACGTCAATTTCCTTATCTTTTGCATTCATCTAAAGGTGTTCGGTATTCATATTGCACATATTAGCAAAACACCTGTGAAATACTGAATTACCTGTACTGTATACTAAAACCGGCATTTTGAGGGAAATTGACTGTTTATCATGGCATCGCATCATCCTTGCATTGCGCAACATTTGTTTCGAAGTCTGTGCAGGAAATTTCAGGAGAAAGGCCAAAATTGTCATAGTGCTGATCAAATTTTACACCATCTCAAAGACTTGAGAGCTGGCAATAATCTAGAAGGAACTCTGAAATTAAATATATTAGAAAAATACCAAGTTGTCATCAGAAGGCCACAGTAGAAGACTGAAGCCCTAAGGCTCCAATTGGGCCGCGGATCCGCGGCCGGAGCCGGCTTGCGCCGCGGATCCACGGTTGATGTGACACATCACCACTTCAGCTTTACTTTAGAACTCCTCTCTTGATTCCTACAACTCATTCCAGCCACTGAATTTCCATAGAACTCCAGAAAGTTCTTCAGTACAGAAAGGGCTCCTTGTGCAAGCTTCTTAAGCAAGCTTCCCCTTAACTACCTTAAAGCCTAGAACCTTCTCCCTAACCTCCTAGCTTAAGGTGGAAGCTACACCCTAACTAACTAGTTCTAGAGGCTTCTACCTAACTAACTAGCTTACAAGGGAAGCTAACCTAATCCTAGCTTCTTAAGGAAGCTAATCATTCTTAAGCCTATAAAAGGGACCCTAGGCTTCACTTTCAAAGGTTGTTCATTAATCTTCATCTCCCCTAAATTCATTACCCGCAAGTTGAGTGACACGACTTGTGCCTCAAAACCCTAACCCTAATTCCAATCCGAGATCATGATCTTTGAGTTCAATCAATGCAAGAAGCCTTCAAAGCCTTTAGAAGCGAAGCCGGACTTCATCGGAGCATGTGATCCAAGCCGATTCGCGACTCAAGGAGCCGATGCGACGCTAGATTCGACGATCTCGTTCCCTTCTCAATTTCTTGTAGTCTTTGAGCAAAGTGTAACAAATTTTTTATATAATAAAGGTGACAATTCTTTTATCTTGCTTATCTTTTAATTCAAGCATTATGATTCAATCTAGATTCTTGAATGTTTGCTTTGTGCTAATGTTTGAGTAAAACTCCGCTCGTAAAGAAGTCGAGACGATCAATAGAATGATGATGATTTAGATCCTTTTACAATTCTTAAATCCTATAACGTTTGTAAATTCTTGTGAATCGAATGATCGATGACCTAGTTTTGAGGCGATGCTTTCTTGATTGTGTTCGCTCGAAATTAGAGATCAACGATCGATCATTCGATTTACTAGAAGCTAGTTTGTGAATGGGATTCATCGAAAGGACAAAGGATAAGATGAGAAAACCCTAGCTTCTTCGCAAGATCCTTAACCTCGATAAATCGTCATCGATCTAGTATCAATTCGTTAATGGATAAGAATATGAAATCATTAGATCTCATCACATCTATAGATCCGATCTACTCCTACGAGCCACACTTTGAATCTTGAGTGTTGGTTTGGAAATCATCACAAATTCTCAATTCTTGATTTTATCATTTCTTGATTTAGACTAGATTTTCCTAATTCTTGAACTTCAATTTACAAATCATGAATTGTTTGTTTTCTTTTCTTTAAAGTTTCAACTCATCTAATTCGAAATAAGAATGATTACACTTTCCCTGTGGACGATCCGCACTTACTAACGCGCTACAATCGACACCGTTATTGATTGCGGTCAAATAATTTTTGGTTGTGATTTCTATACAATTTTCCAACTACACAATCCGAAATCGTTTCAATCAACCATCAAGGGCAGTTATATATAGGATAAGGGGCTTTCCTTTTATCGAAGTGTCCAATACTGGTGGATTCTGTAAATAGTGCTTGATTTCCCCATCGCTTTATGACATTTTGGTCCCATATAAAGGGAGTCCCTTTCTTCATCAGATGGTTGTATGGAGGGCACTTCCCAGAGAGGTCAGCGATAAGCTGTCGGATATAGGCGAGCTTTCCTTATAGAGATTGCAGCTGCTTGAGATTTCTTGGCGGGAACATTTCCGTAATTTCCCTAATTTTAAAGTGGGAGATCTCGATCTCTCGGTAGCGGATTATAAAATCCAGGAACATGCCGGAAAAATCCGAATGCACATTTCAACGGGTTCATTTTCAGGTTATACTTTCGAAGGGGCTTGAAGAATATCCTTAAGTGTTCCCATTGTTGTTCGTGAGACATGCTCTTGACCATAAGATCATCTATATAACATTCGACTATCTCGTGAATAAGGTCGTCGAAGATCTTGGTCATTGTTTAACATAAAAATTCATCAAATAACAGTAAACATGCATTTAATATTTATTTTAATCTACTGGGAAACGATCACCAAACATGGGATTGGGACTACAGAGGTTAATAAAAAATTAAAAAAAAATCTCTTCCTTCTGTGCCTTTTCTACCATGTCGTAGCGACGGTTCTCACAAAGAGTCTCTCCCCACCTATCAGGGTCATGCTCGTCGGCAAAGGAAGACATCACAGCCTGTCAAATCCGTATTTGACTCAACATGTGAATCGCGCGGTCCTTGAGAGGATTCGTGATCAAGCATGCCTCATGAATGCAGTCGATTTTATCCTCCGCTGCGTCAAGCATCGTTAAAGTCATCTCCGCCAGATGAGAGAGAATGTCGTCAAAGATGGCCAAGAAGATCATTCAGAGCTAATTAGAGCTGGCGGGAAGAGGAGATCCCCTACGAGTCATGAGCTCGTGCATCACCACGTCGCACTGGGCATCCGTAAGAGCGGGATTTGCTAGTCGTGCAGCGAAGCGAGAAATAATCTCCCCGATGGGTACCTTCCATGGCCGTCGAGGAGTATGAGGGTGATTGCAAGTCATGGTTCTTTCTCTATGAAAATAGTTCTTCCTCTGTGAATGTGAAGGAGAGGATAGGCGCTTATTCAAATTATAAAGAGGTCTTGGCATAAAAAATATTGCATGTAATTAAAGCTGGAACAATTCCCAAGCTCTAACCAAAAGAAAGTTTTGGAAAATAAGAAAATGGCTCAGAAAATCATAGGGGGATTTTTCCTACCAATAAAATTACTCAGTTGGACCTAAATCCAAGTGCCAGAATACCTTTGGCGCTCCTCCACATGCTGCATACCAGTAGAATTGGTATTGCGGACTTAAGTCTAAGCGCAAAATTACCCTTGGCGTTCCTCCACATGCAACTCATGTGAACATGCACCAAGAAGCTTTGGCGCTGATAATATTTGAAGCTCTCGCTTCATATAGATTATGTTATATTTGGATGTTAACTTCCCATATCTTTTCTAAAATAGAAATATATAACAACAAAAGTTTAAGGTTCGAAAATTTTTCTTATAACAGAAAGATATCATCGTTAATTGACAAAATCGACTAGCTTACGCTATTTTGAGAAAATATTTTCTCTATCTTCCTAAAACTAGAAAGATCAAAATCGATAACAAGAAATTAATTTCATAAAACAATATTGGTTAAAATTAACCCATTGATCTAAAATCTAAAGATGATTATAATATCACCGATCAAATCGAAAGATAGAATAAAATTCTTCGTTCGGAAAATATTATCCCAATCTTGTTAAATTACTAGAAAATATTTTCTGTTAAACTCAAGTCACTAAATCAAAGATCTAATGGTGGATATAATTCCTAAAATGATCTTTGAGATCAATTGAGATCTCTCAACAAGAGATTCTCTCGAACTAATTAATATATTCCCTCTCCTATATAAAGGAATCGAGACTTCATGTCTCAAGGAATATCCTTTGGAAAAGCTCTTGCAATATACAAGACCCCTCCATAAACTTCATAGATGATCCTATAAGCTTTTATCAGGAACTTAAGTTCTCTGCTAAGAAGTTTTTTTTCTTCCTCTCTCCAATAGCCAAGACAAGGTAAAGAAGGGAGAAAGATATCTCCTTTAGAATAAAAGCTTAAGCTTCGCTTGAGAAAGAAGGTTAACCTTCATTGATAGAACTTAAGTTCTTTTCTCAAATTTTATAATCTCTAAATCAAGATCATTCCTTGTTCATACGAAACTTAAGTTTCATAAAGGAATTGTTTTGATCTTAAGATCTAGGGTTTAGGAAAAGGATCGAACTTTCCTCATAAAATATGGTGCACAGATGATAAACAAAGAACAAAAGATCAATTCTTTGTAAAATATATGATCCCAGATTTTTAATAGTAATGATCTTGGTGATCGTTAATGGTGATATAACCATTAACAGAAACTTAAACTTCATGAAACTTATGTTGGATATAGTGCCCTCAAGGCAATTATTGTAATTGCAGATAGGAGATTATGATAATTGAGAGAGGACCTATACATGTAGAACAGTCTTACTCGAAATGAAAGTATGCATCTAGTTTGTCTTTATTATTGATGTGTATACAATTTACTCGTTTTGTATGTCGCTAATACATAATGATAAAGCCCATAGGATTCTTGCTTGACTACCAGAATTATGATAGCGATCATATACGTGAGAGCTGGGTAGTGCATAAGGACATCCTTAAATGTCCCTAATCGTGGGAGTATCGAGACTGGGCATCGTTATTCTGGAGTAGACTATTGTATACGTTTCAAGACCCTAACGAGGGGCAGTGGGCAGTCTCACAATCCATTGGTGTTGTGTCACCTAAGATAGTATGCATGTGCTCACTAGAGGTGAGTAAACAAGACGGACTCGCCGAGAACTTCTATATGGTATTATATCTATCGTCAGATGGTAGTTCTTTAGTGGCATGGGTACAGATTAGTCTTTTAAGATCTTCATTTGTCTCTTGTGAGTTCCCAATGTACTTAGATTACTACCCTACCACAGCTCAAGAGGATTCATGCAAACATGTTTTAGTTCGGTATAGTCCCGATCCAGAAGGAGGCGGTGAGTGATTGTCGGGGATTCGTCTCTCCTGGTATTAGGATTCGATATCACGCTGTGTTTGGTTGGCCATTTCTCTAAATCTATGATCATGGTGGAGGAGATTTACTGATAAGTGTTCAGTAGTTTCTCGATTGGTGATGAGCTTGACTCCGACACGACTTATCGGGTAATTAGGGGTCTGACGTTATCCACCCCTAGACCCGGTGTGCGATACTCTAAGACGAAGAGACCAGACTGTACGGAGATTGTCACATTCAGGCTCAATAGGGTACAGACGGACTTTATTTTCGACCTCCCTTTCGGTATATACCTGGGTAGCCGTTACGTATAGCTAGTGCCGCTGACGTGCATGTAGTTATGGATTTATCTAGTAACTCACTGACAACATATTGTCGAATCCTTAGAGTCCCACACAGAGGGTTTTTTCGTTTCAGGCGATATGAAGTAGATGACGTATGTTGGTATATACAGGGTCCCGACTAAATATGTGTACAGGCTATACGGACTTTAATCGAACGGTTGATAATACTAGCCGGCTTAGGATTAAGCCGGAGTATTAAATCAAGTTTTGATTTAATATTATATATATATATATATATATATATATTTAATATATATATTCTAGTATTATTTTTCACTATTTATTTTTTCTCTCTTAGCAATTCGTATTTTTATACGGATACGGGTATATGTATTTCGATACATATACCGGAAAGTATTCCGTATTTATATGGCAATGCTTCTAGAAAGACACCTCATTTGTTGATTTTCTTTTTAGGAAAATTAAAAATGAGGTGGAGGGTGAGGTGACTTTTGAGCATGGATGAGGACATGTAGAGAGGAATATGCTTCATTTGTTTATTGAAAAATTATATGATATTTTATGGTTGTAAATTATATAAAGCCATTATCTTTTCATTCATGCTAGACTTAGCATTTTTTTGTTATGGCTACCTCTTCTTATTCCTCTTCCTCCTCCTCCTTCTTCATTACTTTCTTGAGCTTTAGGTTTTGAGAGAAAGTCATACTGGAAAATTTCTACATCCCTCTCCAATCCTAGCGAGCATGGAGCATCGGTTGCTTCACTAGGAGAAGCAGAAGCTTGGATCGGTTCTCTCGGACGGTTCATCTTCGGCAAGGGTGGTCACCTTTTAAGCTTGTTCCCGACGGCCTATGAGGGGCTTGGAGGGGTTTTCCACGATTAGGTGGATACGCATGAAAGGTTGTAATCCCTAAACCATTGCATGCTTTTATTCAAGTTTAGTGTTTTGAACGATCGCTGGGGATTGTTTTCTATTGCCTTCTTATAAATTTTTGTTTTTCAGTTCCGCATCAGCTGCGGTTACCACGACAAGGGCACCAAGAACAAACAATGGTATCAGAGTCAACCTAAACACTAGAATTAGTGTAGAAAATGTTTTGGTTTCGAAACCGAAATTTTTCCGTATCTAATTCCAATTATTCAAGTTTCTGTTGGGATTTTCAAAATCTTTAAAACAAAATATAAACAACTACAGAAGTCTCTTCTTGATGTGAAAATAACCCAGATAAAAAACAAGTCCAATCCAACTTGAAAAACCGCCAGAAATCAACATTTTCCTGTTTTGGTCGTTTTTTTTATCTTGTATTGGCTCCATTTTTCTTCAGTCGCTTGGATATGTGGAATTAGGAATTTTAGACTTGTTTGATTTTGCCCAGATTTTTATTTTTTTATGTTTCTCAATTTGGGCAATCACGGAAAAGCTTTCGATCGAAACTTTAGCATTGTTTATTGATCCATAATTTGTATGTGTGTTGTTCAATATCATCTAATTTTTCTATATGTTCGATTAGACGGGGTTGCACACTTGCTTCACTTGCTTGTGTTACTTGTTTTTGTGTTATATATATATATATATATATATATATATATATATATATATATATATATTTGTGATGGTTTAGCCAGATTGTCGTATTGGATAACCCCTTGTGCGTTTGGTTGTACAATTTTGATATATTTTGTTGTATTCATTTGTTTGGGACAAACTCCAACTTGTGACCGCCGTTTCCGTAATATGTATGTTCATTTATTGGGGCACGACCAGGATGTGGTCGATGTCACCACCGTATATTTTTCTTTTCTATACTATGATTAACCCAGGAGAAGTGCTCGAGTAACCGGGTTCTAAAGTGCAGCAGGTGGCCATCTCATTGAGTTGAGACCGGGTCGCCTCACTCTAGAATTGGAGGGCAGCTCGTCTGACTTGTAAGGGTTATAGGATCGATGTTGTACGGGGTATCCATATGACCGGAGAACGTCGCGTTTTATTTGCGGCTCCTAGTTTATCTGCTCTTCCATATTGTTGTTCTGCATGTTTGTGATGTTATTTCATGCATGTGATATATATATATATATATATATATATATATATATATATATAATAGATACTTCTATATATTTTGCATCCGTATTAGCCCTGTCCCCGTCCTGTCATAAGTTAAGTAATCTTACGGTGAAGACCGGGACTCCGTGAAGAATGTGGATGGCATATAAAAGCATAGTATTTTGGTTGTTTCTGATGTGGCTTAGAAACTTGTATTGATGGGACTACATTATATCTTTAATGTAAGGAAAACAAACCTATTTGATGTTGGCAAAACAAATTTCTAAAATTACTTGGTTTTCTTCAAAACCATAATCATATTATTTAACTTTGCGTAAAGGTATTCAGTTAGAAATATCATGCACCTCATTTTATGAGAAAAGAGCCTTGATCCCTTCATGGGGAGTTTGCTCTTAAGCATTTGTTGCTAGTTTTAAAAAGTGGAGCCTAAACCACTCCTTTTTAAAGCCACTCGAGTTCCTTCAACGATATCAAGTTCATTACGTTAAAGATTTTTCACCAAAAACCAGTTGTAACCCCTCATCATTTCCTACGAGTATGGCTTAGTATTCGTGCTGCTTTTGTTGACTCCGTCAAGGAGTCGTGTGCAATAGCTAAGTAGTGCTTGTTTGCAGCAAGTAAAGCGATTGGTTAGGACAGTCGTACGGCCTTGTTGACTCCGTCAAGAGCTTGTGCGGATGGGTTTAATACAATCAAGAAAATGATGGGTTGAACTTGAATGTGACCTTTTGATTTGTTGACTCCGTCAAAGTCACTAGGGTCATAGGGGCAAAAACCATATCGGGGGTTTCAAATATAAGGGAAACTTTCCAAATTTACGCATACCTTCTGAAGTGTGGTAATTTTCATCGGCTTCCATCAAAGTTATCATACAATGATAATTGGTCCCGATTTCCACTTATGAGTAGGCATTACTCTTCGAGTGATTTTCACCTCACAATTAGCTAACCTATTAAGTATGTAGAAAGTGTTAAAGAGGTTATGCCTCTACAGAAAAAGGGTTATTAAATTGGGTCTGTGCGAAAGCACGGGGGACCTCCCTCAGAGTACTAACATTGACCTGGATGAACAGTTAGCAAACTTGTAAGGTGTACATGATCTCGACTTGTTCTCCTTTTAGGGTTTGAAGGAGAATACAGTGGGAGCCATCCTGATTAGATAAAGTGATAACCAATCTAATCTTGATAGAGTGCACGCTGAGTGATTCTTTTCTCTCTCTCTCTGATTACAGCGACCCATGACTTACTTTAAACTAAAACTTAGTAACCAAGTTGACAAAACCTTCTTACAATCTTGCTTTTGGATTGTCGTGATTAACGACAAAGTCGCATATATTCCTGATACTCCTACTTTCCCTTTGAATTTCTTCAGAATACTCCGTATCAGTACGATGATCCATATTTCTTGGAAAGGTCATCATATAGTTTCATACGACCTCAAAGAAATTTTCAGTCGAGGATGGTGACTGGTTATAGAGAAATTGAATTGTATTATTCGGTTGTCTCTTCCCTTTACTTTCTTTCTGGTTGTGAGAGCTCCTTATATTAGGATAGCATACCTATTACGCTTATTGGATAGTCCTCTTCCAAATCTTAGGCTGGTGTCGAAAGGTAGGGAAAGAAGAAAACCAATTAGCCTAAGTGTAGTAAACAGAAGGTAAGATGTAGAAACATATAAAGGGGTTGAAGTGAAGGCAAAGGAAATTGCAACAAGTGTCATGAATCTGGATATTGGAGAAGGCATTAATAGGAATACCCGGCTACCCCTTGAAAAATTTTCATGTTTCAGATTTTCTGTGTACTTGTAAATGAGAACTGTTTTCCCAATTAATTTTGACTCCAGGGTATGTATTTACCGGATTTGGATCTCACATCTGTAGTATATTATAGATGCTAAGTAGGAGTAGAATATTGGGAAATGGAAGATTTGATCCACAATTTTGGAATTTGTTGAAATTGGTGATATTGGATTAAATCGTCTGGTTTTGTCTAACGACAAATATTTGGTTTTGAATAACTTTTGTCATGCACTAATTTTTAAATTACATAGCTGTATCTTTATTTTATAAAATGAGATATAAATTTTGAAAATTATTTTATAAACATTTACCTTTATTAGTTAAGGATAAGGTAAGATACATTGAATAACAGTGTAAGATATTCTTGACCAAAATATAGTTTTCAACTTATAACACACGGAATTTGAGTTGGTATACTCTTGAGATTTATACATGGTAATGTATGTTGTCATGTGTCCTTCAAACAAGGTGTTGGTACTCTTACTCCATTCAAATTACCTATGAGTTCTCTGGTTTTAGACACACATTCATTGAAATGCAAGGTCCAAAGATTTTGAGAAGTTTTCTGGTTTTAGACACGCATTCGTTGAAATGCAAGGTCCAACGATTTTGAAATGGGGATGTCCCAGCTTCAAAAGAACAAATGGGGCAGGTTATTCTGGCCCAGAAGATATGCAGAGGGAAAGTCCATAAATCCTTTATGGTTGATGAAACTCTAACTTTAAGACAATCTCGATGTCAATACTTGCGCTGATTGAGTGAGGCTGGCGAAGGGCAGTTCGCTATCCGGGCTAGCCCCGCCAGCCCCAATGGTGCAGGCTGCTGTTTCATTCGGGAACAGTTTTGAAGTGTTGAACATGGTGAAGTGCAGCTCTCCAAGTCTCATATTGAAGAAGACTCCACCCCCACCGAGAGGAGTGACAAGACAAGATTGGTTTGATCGGCAAAAAGACTTTTCTCGAAAATTCATAAGGTCTGGAAGGAGGTGCAGGGATTAATGATCGATAGAGATTATTCTCCTCGACCAAAGAAGCTGAAGAGCCCTCATATACGCTCTTCCTGTCAACCGAAGGAGGCTCCTACTATGATGGTTCCTCTAAAACTAGCCTCTCACAAAAGAGATAGGTCTGAGAAGATGTAAAGGGCCGAGACATATCCTAAGGGCCCGCATTCTGAACGTTATAAAACTGGAGGATTGGTAGTTCACAACATTTATATGGTGAACTCTAAGGACGAGAGAAAGACTTCCGTCTCCCACAGACCAATCATACGGTCTGTAACCAAAGTGTTAGGCTGGGTGCGCACCATGCATGCGCGCAGTAGAAGCGGAACTGAACGGAAAACAAATATTCCGTAGGAGCATGATCGACCGTACGCCAAAAATCGTCAAAGTACTGGTTTTTAGCATAAATGTAAATACAATAGGGAAGAGTAGAGAGCTGTTACAACGTTTGTAGCGTGTCCGGCTGATCCCGAAAGACCCTGTCTAAACTTCATGAGCTCCTGAATGTGTCTGAACGTCGACTGCCGCACCGTAGATGATCCACGTTGAAAGTGGGCTGCCTGAGCTCCAACTCCGTCACCGGGTGGAGAGACTTCCTCTAGAGGCTTGCTGGGCGTGGAGGAAGGCAATGCGAATTCTGGATACTCTCTCTTTTTCACACTCTCTCACCATTGATACTAGTGCCATTAACCTAGAGAGCTCAAGCTTTTCTTTTTGTGTGGAAGAAGATAGAATACCATGGCTTGTAAAAAATTGAATTTTCTTTCTAATTTTTCAACCGTGTCATAATAAACATGACACATACACCCTCCCACTCTCTCTCATGTGTGTGTCAATACATAAGAGAGTGGGTGGGCCCCGCCATTAATTAAGAATAATAAATAAATAATAATATATATGCATTAATATATATATATATAAAGATATATATACATATTTACATACATACATAAATGTATATTTATTTATACATAAATTAGAATGGTGGGAATTAATATATATATATATATATAATAAGTATTAGTACATATATCCTATACACGTACACATCAAGTATCACATACACGAAATGCCATCAATATCTTCTCAGTATCATGTACTATAGAGAGTTTGTATCATATACACTATACTAGAAACTGCATCATAAATACGGTTATCAAGTCAACACTTGACTTGATATTCTGGCTTTTAAACCGGCTAGTATAACAGTCGTCCGATTTAACACGTATATCCAATAAACATGTTTTATCGAACTCATGCACGTATCCTCATACGTACGTCACATCGCATTTTGCCCGGGCAGGGAATTTCGTTGTGTGACTCTGAAGACCTGTCAATACGCTGGCGGTAGGTTATATATGATCATATCCGATAGAATCTGAAACACTTTCAGATTCAACCCCCTTTCGGGTTATCCCACAAGCTCGTCAGTGGTACTAGTTGTACGTAACGGCTACCCAAGTATGAGCAAGATAAAGGCAGGCCGACGAGCGAACTCATCCGGACCCAACAAAGTCTATAAGTGATGGTTACCATACAGTATGGTCTCTTCGTCAAGGAGTACCACATACCGGGTCTGGGGAGTGGAATCTGTTAGACACTCAATAACAAGATAATTCATGCTGAAAGATGACTCATAACCAAGGAGATACAACTGGTAACACTTGGATAATATGGGCATCCAACCATAAGTCAGAAGTCACTACTTCCTATGTCCAGCTAATAATTAGTAAGGTCATCATCACATAATGCAAGTATCCTCGTCTCCGTCTACGAGAAAACCGAAGGATCTCTCAGGTGGCTAAGGTCACCTACTAAATCTGTGAAGTAGCTATGGTCTGTCAGGGTTAATTGAATCTTCAGGTTCTACTAAACTTTCAGTAACCATTTGGGGTTTTGGAATCACTTCCAGTTCTGCCATACTCCTACTAATTTCTTTTACAAGAAATTCCTTAACCAAGGAGGTGACGAGTCAAGAACAAAACATTTTTGAACTTGAAAATGGTAGAAGTTATCCCTCACGAAATCTTGGGATAACCCATAAACTGTTATTTCCGAAACGTGCCTCGAGTTTATCCGGAAGATGGTATTAAACACAAACCGGATAACCCCATATCTTAACAACTTTAAGATGAACACTATTCTATATCACATATAGAAAAGTGACACTTGTTTAGGTGGAACAAGTATCAATTGATATGCATCTATTTCTAATGCATCCCAAAATTGAAGAAGGCAACTCAACATTACTCATCTTGGAGCGCACCCGTGGATGAGCAATCTGAAAGAGAATCACATTCTCATTACAGAATACCTAGTACCAACCCCATGTCTATATGGACATTGGACGACATACATCAATATGTATAAGTCCCTAGAGTTTACTAACTCATTTTCCATATGCTGTTAATTGAAAACATTCTTTTGGTTAAAAGAAACCAAAAGCTTGCTGTTCAGGCAAAACTTGAGGATTTTCCTCAATAGCAACAATTGCTTCGAAAACTGACATTGAGGAAAAAGGCATCTATTCTCAATTCAACACTTGACTTGATATTCTGGCTTTTAAACCGGCTAGTATAACAGTCGTCCGATTTAACACGTATATCCAATAAACATGTTTTATCGAACTCATGCACGTATCCTCATACGTACGTCACATCGCATTTTGCCCGGGCAGGGAATTTCGTTGCGGGACTCTGAAGACCTGTCAATACGCTGGCGGTAGGTTATATATGATCATATCCGATAGAATCTGAAACACTTTCAGATTCAACCCCCTTTCGGGTTATCCCACAAGCTCGTCAGTGGTACTAGTTGTACGTAACGGCTACCCAAGTATGAGCAAGATAAAGGCAGGCCGACGAGCGAACTCATCCGGACCCAACAAAGTCTATAAGTGATGGTTACCATACAGTATGGTCTATTCGTCAAGGAGTACCACATACCGGGTCTGGGGAGTGGAATCTGTTAGACCCTCAATAACAAGATAATTCATGCTGAAAGATGACTCATAACCAAGGAGATACAACTGGTAACACTTGGATAATATAGGCATCCAAACATCAGTCAGAAGTCACTACTTCCTATGTCCAGCTGATAATTAGTAAGGTCATCATCACATAATGCAAGTCTCCTCGTCTCCGTCTACGAGAAAACCGAAGGATCTCTCGGGTGGCTAAGGTCACCTACTAAATCTGTGAAGTAGCTATGGTCTGTCAGGGTTAATTGAATCTTCAGGTTCTACTAAACTTTCAGTAACCATTTGGGGTTTTGGAATCACTTCCAGTTCTGCCATACTCCTACTAATTTCTTTTGCAAGAAATTCCTTAACCAAGGAGGTGACGAGTCAAGAACAAAACATTTTTGAACTTGAAAATGGTAGAAGTTATCCCTCACGAAATCTTGGGATAACCCATAAACTGTTATTTCCGAAACGTGCCTCGAGTTTATCCGGAAGATGGTATTAAACACAAACCGGATAACCCCATATCTTAACAACTTTAAGATGAACACTATTCTATATCACATATAGAAAAGTGACACTTGTTTAGGTGGAACAAGTATCAATTGATATGCATCTATTTCTAATGCATCCCAAAATTGAAGAAGGCAACTCAACATTACTCATCTTGAAGCGCACCCGTGGATGAGCAATCTGAAAGAGAATCACATTCTCATTACAGAATACCTAGTACCAACCCCATGTCTATATGGACATTGGACGACATACATCAATATGTATAAGTCCCTAGAGTTTACTAACTCATTTTCCATATGCTGTTAATTGAAAACATTCTTTTGGTTAAAAGAAACCAAAAGCTTGCTGTTCAGGCAAAACTTGAGAATTTTCCTCAATAGCAACAATTGCTTCGAAAACTGACATTGAGGAAAAAGGCATCTATTCTCAATTCAACACTTGACTTGATATTCTGGCTTTTAAACCGGCTAGTATAACAGTCGTCCGATTTAACACGTATATCCAATAAACATGTTTTATCGAACTCATGCACGTATCCTCATACGTACGTCACATCGCATTTTGCCCGGGCAGGGAATTTCGTTGCGGGACTCTGAAGACCTGTCAATACGCTGGCGGTAGGTTATATATGATCATATCCGATAGAATCTGAAACACTTTCAGATTCAACCCCCTTTCGGGTTATCCCACAAGCTCGTCAGTGGTACTAATTGTACGTAACGGCTACCCAAGTATGAGCAAGATAAAGGCAGGCCGACGAGCGAACTCATCCGGACCCAACAAAGTCTATAAGTGATGGTTACCATACAGTATGGTCTCTTCGTCAAGGAGTACCACATACCGGGTCTGGGGAGTGGAATCTGTTAGACCCTCAATAACAAGATAATTCATGCTGAAAGATGACTCATAACCAAGGAGATACAACTGGTAACACTTGGATAATATAGGCATCCAACCATCAGTCAGAAGCCACTACTTCCTATGTCCAGCTGATAATTAGTAAGGTCATCATCACATAATGCAAGTCTCCTCGTCTCCGTCTACGAGAAAACCGAAGGATCTCTCGGGTAGCTAAGGTCACCTACTAAATCTGTGAAGTAGCTATGGTCTGTCAGGGTTAATTGAATCTTCAGGTTCTACTAAACTTTCAGTAACCATTTGGGGTTTTGGAATCACTTCCAGTTCTGCCATACTCCTACTAATTTCTTTTGCAAGAAATTCCTTAACCAAGGAGGTGACGAGTCAAGAACAAAACATTTTTGAACTTGAAAATGGTAGAAGTTATCCCTCACGAAATCTTGGGATAACCCATAAACTGTTATTTCCGAAACGTGCCTCGAGTTTATCCGGAAGATGGTATTAAACACAAACCGGATAACCCCATATCTTAACAACTTTAAGATGAACACTATTCTATATCACATATAGAAAAGTGACACTTGTTTAGGTGGAACAAGTATCAATTGATATGCATCTATTTCTAATGCATCCCAAAATTGAAGAAGGCAACACAACCTTACTCATCTTGGAGCGCACCCGTGGATGAGCAATCTGAAAGAGAATCACATTCTCATTACAGAATACCTAGTACCAACCCCATGTCTATATGGACATTGGACGACATACATCAATATGTATAAGTCCTTAGAGTTTACTAACTCATTTTCCATATGCTGTTAATTGAAAACATTCTTTTGGTTAAAAGAAACCAAAAGCTTGCTGTTCAGGCAAAACTTGAGGATTTTCCTCAATAGAAACAATTGCTTCGAAAACTGACATTGAGGAAAAAGGCATCTATTCTCAATTCTCTGCTCCTTCTCAGCATCTGTAACGCCCTACAGATGTGGGATTCTAATTTGTTATCTATATACCCAGGAGTTAGAGTTTATTGAGAAATAGTTTCTCAAATCACAAACGCACGGGAAATCCGAAACATCAAAAATGTTTCATTGGGGTTAGTCGGGTATTCTCAGTATTTCCTTTTTCATTTCCTAGCTTCATGACAGTAGTCGCAATTTCCATTTTTCACTTAAACCCCTTTTGATATCTCTCCATCTTACCTTTCTGTATACTAAACTTATGCTAGTTGGTTTTCTCATTTCCATTCCTTCAGCACCAGCATCGGGATTGGAAGAAGACTAACCAATAAGCATAATTGGTATACACTCCTTATATATAAGGAGCTCTCGAGCTTGAAATAAGATAGGAGGGATAGACAAACGAACAATTCATCAAATACAGAACCAGTGGCCATCCTCAGACTGAAACAGTTTCATCGAGTTCATATTTAACTATACGATGGCCTTCCAAACAATATGGATCTCTATACCGAATACAGAGGGTTCTGGAGTTAGCAGAAGGGGAAGTACGATATATGAGGACATATGTGACTATGTCGTGGATTAGGGCAATCCAGACATTCCAAAGCCGTCGATGGTTAAAGGTTGGTCAATATGGTTAATGAGTCTTAGTTTAAGGTGAGTCTAGGGTCTCTGCCAGAGAGAGAGAAAAGAAACACTCAGTGTGCACTCTTACCTAAATTAGATTGGTATATTTATCTAATCAGGATGGCTCTCACTGTTATGTCAAATTCTCCTTCAAACCCTAAAAGGAGAACTACCCGGGATTTCAGATAGAAAATCTCCCGGGAGTAACTATTACTCACAGTAAGAATCGGGACCCAAACTAGCATGGCATGGTAACCTTGACGAAGGTCAATAAGTCGCCCCACTCTATAGAAGGTATGCAATCTTATTGCAAGTATCAATAATTGAAACTCCCGATATCAGTTTTTACCCCTAACAACTTATGACCTTAATGAAGGTCAACAAATCATAAGCCGCTAGTCAAGTTCTACCTGTTATTTCATGATTAATTTAGACCCACCCGCACAAGCCCTTGACGAAGGTCAACAAGACTATGCAACTGTCCTAGCTAATCGCATCACATGCTAGCAGAAAGACATCACTTAGCTACCGTACATTACGCCATGACGAAGGTCAACAAACGTAGCACGAATACTAAGTACTCTACTTCCTAAAATGACTGAGGGCTACGGCTGGTTTTGAAGAAAACCATCAACGTAATGAACTTGATCTCATCGTATGAACCGAGTGGTTTTGAAAGTTTATAGTCGTGTAGACCTTTGCTTAAGAGTGAACTCCCCGTGAAGGGATCTAGAATTTTTTCCCCATCAAATGAGATGCGGGGTATTCATAATCAAATACCCCAACGCAAAGAAAATAATACGGCTATAAAAACAATATTAGTGACACAAAATTTTACCCAAGAGAGAACTCCTAGTGATAGGATCAAGGCTCTTTTCTCATCGAATGAGGTGCAGGACATTCCTAACGTAATGCCACAATGCAAAGCAAAAGAATCGACAAAAATTTCCCCATTATAAAAAATTAGTTCCTACAATGTATAAGTGTATTTTACTTTGTATAAATGCAATTAATACAATCCCATCATTTAGATAATCTCATTATCTAGCATTATCCTTCTCACACAAACATTACAGAAAAGTATGAAAAGGAAAAAATATAATGCACATATACGCCATCAGCATTCGCCATGGGCCCCCGTCATGCACCGTTTTGTTACTTAACTAACGACAGAGTGGGGGCAGGGCTAGCGCAGATGCAAAACATATATAACATTAATACACACACACACACTGTATCACATATATAAATATATCATCACATTACAGCATGAGGAAAAACAATGTTATAGAATTTGAATGGCCGGATCACCTAGGAATCTCGTGTTTCGTTTGACCCACAAATGAAGCATGAAATACCTCGGTCACGTGAATAGCCCATGCATAGCCAAAAGCTGACCTCTACGATTGCGGCAAGTCATCCGCTAACCCGAGAAGCGAGGTAACCCGACATCATCACCATGATAGGGCCACTCTGTACTTTCTTGAATCCGATGACTTGAGCACCCCACCATGGGTCTATCCTAACCCCCTACAAGCGCGGAAAGCAGCCCGCCAATCCTAGAATCGAGTAACCCAGTCTCAACTCCTTGAGATGGCCACCCGCTGCAATCTAGATACCGCCTGCCAGTGCGCTTCTCCGTGGGGTAAACCTAATACCTGTATTAATACAACGGTAACATTGATCGCAACCTGGTCAAGTCCCGACAAATAATAATACAATAAGAGGAAATGACGGCCAAATGTCGACCACTCGTCCGGAATAAAAGAATATACATTTTGGCTACAACAATAATGAAATGAAATAGATAACATCGCAACATTCAATGACGCACAGGGCTATTCAATTCGCGACGATCCAGTCCAAACAAAATAATCTTAACATAGAACTTCACAGACTCATAAATACATATCAATAAGTTTTTATCATCGTGTTAACTGAATTAAATACTTTAACATTATCAATACAGAAACGCTACGATGGTACAGTTTTGATTGATAACGTTCCAAAACAATACGAAATCAAATCTCAATACTAGGAAAAACAAATAATACCATAAATCTTATTTCTACAAGTTTAAGCCCCCAGAGAAAACTGGGAGCATTTTGAAAAAAATCGCCCGCTAGAAAACCGCTACCAGCGATCCATTTTCAAACCCCACCCAAATTTCTCCCACTTCATGTTCACATCAAAAATGACATTCTACAATACTTTATAAAATTTAAAAACGATTTTAAAAGTTCGAACAAAGAAGGGGTTTTAACTTGGAAATCGGAATCGGAAAATTTTCGATCAAAACTAAAATACTGCCTAAGCTAGTCCTAGTGCTTGGTTGGCTCTGATACCACTATTAGGCCGGACGCACTCCATGCGTGCATGAAGCAGAAGAAGGACTGAACGGAAAACAAAAATTCCATAGGAGCACGATCGACCGTACGCCAAAAATCGTCCAAGCATTAGTTTTTAGCATAAATGTAAATACAACGGGGAAGAGTAAAGAGCCAGTAAAACCTTTGCAGCGTGTCGGACTGATCCCGGAAGACCCCGTATAATTTTCGTGAGCTCCCGAACGCGTCTAAACGCCGACCTCCTCACCGTAGATGATCCGTATTGAAAGCGGGCTGACCGAGCTCCAACTCCGTCACCGGTCGGAGAGACTTCCTCCAGAGGCTTGCTGGGCGTGGAGGAAGGCGATGTGAATTCTGGATACTCTCTCTTTTTTACACTCCCTCACCATGGGTACTAGTGCCATTAACCTAGAGAGCTCAAGTTTTCTTTTTGTGAGGAGGAAGAAAATAAAATATCATGGCTTATGAAAAATTGAATTGTCTTTCTAATTTTTCAACCATGTCATGATAAACATGACACATACACCCTCCCACTCTCTCTCCCCCTCATGTGTGTGTCAATACACAAGAGAGAGGGTGGGCCCCACCATTAATTAAGAATAATAAAAAAATAATATATATATACATTAATATATATACATATATTAAATAAGTATTAGTACATGTATCCTATACACATACACATCATGTATCACATACACGAAATGCCATCAATATCTTCTCAGTGTCATATACTGTTGAGAATGTGTGTATCATATACACTATACTAAAAACCGCATCATAAATACGGTTATCAAGTCAACACTTAACTTGATATTCTGGCTTTTAAACCGGCTTGTATAACAGTCGTCCGATTTAACACGTATATCAAATATACATGATTTATTGAACTCGTGCACATATCCCCATACATACATCACATCGCGTTTTGCCCGGGCAGGCACTTTCATTGCGTGACTCAAAAGACCTGTCAATACGCTAGTAGTAGGTTATATAGAATCGTATCCGATTGAATCCGACACACTTTCAGATTCAACACCCTTTCGGGTTAACCCATAAGCTCGTCAGTGGCACTAACTGTACGTAATGGCTACCCAGGTATGAGCAAGATAAAGGCAGGTCGACGAGCGAACTCATCCGGACCCAACAAAGTCTATAAGTGACAGTCACCGTACAGTCCGGTCTCTTCGTCAATGAGTATCATATACCGGGTCAAGGGAGTGGAATCTATCAGACCCCCAATAACCCGATAAGTCATGCTGACAGAGGACTCATAACCAAGGAGATACAACTGGTAACACTTACCAGTGTATATCTATTGTTGTGGCTACGGACTTCTGGCTAAAGTCGTGTCCTGCATAGTGCGCTATCGACTCCCAATACCGAGAGTCTCCCAATACCGGGAGTGAGGAATTCCCTCGACTGCTCACTGCCACCATGTGCTTATGGACTGCATCCAATTAAAAACTATTTGCATGTCTCATTAGAGCCATGGTAGGGTAGTAATCTAAGTAACATTGGAAACACACACAAGACACTATGGCGATTTCAGGTCTAGGGACTGCCCTGTTTTTATGTCACTAGAGAACTGATATATGACATTGGTATTATACCATCTAGGAGTTCTCGGCAAGTCCGTCCAGTGTAACTCATCCAATGAGCACCTGTATTCAATCATCAGTGTCAAACACCAATGGGTAGGGAATCAGCCATCGCCCCGCACAGGGTCATGAAACGTATACACTAGTCTAAACTGGAGTACCGATGCCCAATCTCGATACTCCTACAACTAGGGACATTTAAGGATGAGCTTATAAACTACCACGCCACACTAGCATGATCCGTATCATAATCCTGGTAGTCAAGCAAACATCCAATGAGCTTTATCTCATGTTTTAGCAATATGCGATACCTAGTAACACGTATACATATGACAGATAAAGACTAACCAGATAGCATATTATCATCTCGAGTAAGATTTTTCTCTGTATAGGTCCTCATGAATTCAGTATTTGCATTCCTACAATTATGATAATTGCCTTGAGGGCACCTATATCCAACATAAAGATCTCCTAAAGCTGCAGGAGTTGATATTTTAAGTGGTTGAAATAATGAGTCCTCCGTCGCGTGCGAACCAGGATAGCTCTTTTAGGGAAAGAGCAGATCAGGAGTCTGATACAGACTACCTGAAGCGGATGCTCTAGAAGAAAGACAAGAAAGCTGCAGAAATAGAAACCCAAATGGACAAGATGGCCCATTTGTTCCAAAGTACGCTCGGGATGATGGCTCACCTCAAACACCAGCAGATGAACCGCTGGTAGCCGTCGTCGAATACAAAGGAGATACCTCCAGTCCCCTTCAAGCCTCATCAAGGGCGAAGGAAGAAGTCATATCCAAATCATAGCTGGATGAATACATCGCACAGCAATTCAAGGCTCACCTAGCCAGTGAAGCCGCCGGCAAGTTGATAAAGAATGGCCGACCCTACTCGGCGTGCTACGATCAGATCCAGTACCCACCAGGATACACAATTTCGACGTTCCCCATATAGAAAGGAACCGGAAATCTGAAGCAGCATATCATCCAGTTTAGATCCTAATGCGACAATACTGGGAGTAATGACATATTGCTCCTCTGGCAGTTCATTAGCCGTCTAGCGAACATAGCATTTGAATGGTACTCGGAGATCCTTAACGACTGGATCAAAACCTTTGACGATATGGAGCTCTTCTTTTGCCGGAGATTCGTTAGTGCGAGCGAGCGCACTACCGTGATAGCCTTGGTTAACGAGAGGCCCCGATAAAAAGAGACTTGGGTCCAATCCACTGTAAGATGAAGAAAAATTTGGTGCAAATGTGAACAAAGGAACGCTAAGGCTCCGGCTATAAGCATGTTCATAAGCACCCTCGAAAAGAATACATAAGCGTTCCCATATCTGTCCCTTCTCAGCTCAACGAATTTTCAAGAGCTCATCGATAAGTTGGCTCACCTGGATACCATGTATCAAGGTCCATCCTCTTCTAATGGATATTCATAGAACTTCAAGGGCATAGGTAAGTAAGCTTTTGTCGCTAACACGTAACAGCGTCCGAACGGTCCTAAAACGCCTGGTCGTCAAAATGACAACCGCACGGGACCTACTCTTGAAGAATGAATGGGACGGGAATATTACTTCCCTTGTGATAAAACATGGAAGTTATTTAACCTCGCGATGAAGAGCGGCTTTCTGTCTTTGCCTGAGTCACGACAATCGGCTCAAGCCAATGACGTCAACATCCCGACTTATTGCCTATATCATCAGATAGTAAGTCATCCGATTGGGGATTGTTACATGTTCAAAAACTGGATCGAGGACCAGTATAAACATGGAAAGTTCATACTCTCCGATAAATAGAAGGTGAACCCTCCTCAGAAACATATCTCCGAAGGGGCCAATATGCAGGGGGCATTCTGCTCGGTCGTTGAAGAGACCCATTGGATGTGATATTGCCTTCCAAAACAAAAAGAATGTTGAATAATCTCCAAGCATTCCCCACGATTAGGTGGAACGGTCCGCTTGAACTCGAGATCATACCAGGGATATTGAAGCCGCGCCCCACTCCGAAGGCTGCTGATAAAGAGGAAGTCCCGAAGTCAAGAAGTCTTCCTAGAAGAATGTAACGACTCTGAAATCACTGTACATGAATTCTTGGTAGTATACAGAAAAATGTATTTCAGCCTGTGTAAGAGTTAAAAGTTATTTTTGTTTAATAAAAGCAAGAAACAACTTGTACCTTATAGGTAAAGGCTCTACACTGCTGTGACATAGCCTTTGCATTTGAATCCCATCAGACCTAATTATTTTTTAGATTTTTCGGAAGCCCAAGAGTTGCACGTGCAATTCATAGAGAAACGAAAAGTTTCAAAAAAATTAAACATGCGCAAATTGGAGTAAACACCTAACTTGACACGTGGCACAAATCTTGAGACAGACCACTCAGATCCGACTGCCCATTTCCTTGATTTGGCCGGTGTAGACAGTTGGGATAGATTCAAATCCCTCCGTGCTTTGCACACTTGTCCGTTCGACTCCCCTCAACTCCCCTGCACTGTTTGATTTTCCTGTAATCAAACAGAGACTCTTCAATTCACTATTTGACACCCTTTAAATCCTTTTAATCTACATTTTTACTTCGCAAACCCTAATTCTTCACTATAAATACCACCCCATGCCCTAGCTCCTCTCCATTCTGAAAATTTCGACCAAAATCATCCCAAAAGTTCCTAAGTGCAAGTGGAGTCAAGTGGAGTTAGCAACCAAGCTTTTTCCATCGAAGATCGAAACCATTTCTGGAGCTTCCGCGATGCCATAGGAATCCCCCTCTTTTCTTTAACCTCTTTCTGACACTACACATCGAGTATGTCTCTCTTCTCTCTTCTTTTTTCATCTCAAAACAATCTTCTAAACACATATCGGTAAAGTGGAGTTAACTCCGATATGTTTGATGTTTACCTTTGTACTCCCCTTCCTAAAGCAAAATAGGACAAAATAACTTTCTCGCACTATTTGTAACTTTGCTTACAATCTTTTAGCTTTGAGTTTAACAAAAACTTTCATGTGAAACTATCATATAACAAACTTTTTATTAAAATACCACGAATTTTAGTATAACTCGTTTTTGATAATTGTTAAATACCTTTAGGAAAAACTTCATGGGGTAACGACAAACCCCACACGCACACTATAGTTCTATAGCACGGTACTCTAAACATACGACTAATTTAAAGAATAACTTTTTCATTAAAATACCCCACCTTTTCAAAACGGGTTTCTTTTAATCGGTATTTTGAAATCCTTGGCAATTACGCCTCTACAACTCTCGTTAGGGGACCCGCTAATGGCTGGTGCGGATTATCGCACATTCTTGGGATAGTAGAGCGAAATGCAGAACTCCTCACGGAGTTTTCGGTCTCGAAAGAAAATAAAAATACGGTTTTTAAGAAATACGAGTTTTCTAAACAAAACTAAATTTTGGAGAAAAAATTATATAAATCTATATTCCGTATTTTCAATAAAAAAATCATAAAACTATATTTTTGTTAAAGATTAATTTTTCTTAATAAAATACAATTAAGTTACCAAAAGAGCTAGTTTTCAATAAAATACCAAAAACATTTTAAAAGGCTAAGTTTCATCAAAAAACTACCATAACATCTAAAATATATGTTCATGAAAACTCTAATTATTACAAATCACCCTCAAGATTTATTTGAAATAATTATATCTAAGCATTTTTCATAAAATCCCCTCGAGATATACAAACAATATTTTACGGAATCTAGATTAGTACAGGCTTAAGCGGTACCATTTCTCTTGGGTCTCGGGGAGCCGGAGAAAGTGAGTGCTTGTCTATTCAGGTTAGACAACTTAACGGAGTTATCAATGGCAATTATCTTAGAAAAAGACACAAATCCTGCGGTCCATATGCAGCAGTTGCTGATTACTCCCGAACTTAAGATGTTGCAAGAACAAAGTCATTTTCATAAGATTCTAACTGCAACATGAATCCAAAATCAAACCAGAATTCAAAATCAAACTTGAACTTGAATACTTGATCATGAATCCGAACACTCGAATTCAAATATCAAATTCAAACTTTCTTCATTGACTCGACTTGATCAAACCATGGTTATAACTTGATATGAATACTTGAACACATGATTACATCTTGAACATGAACCTGTACATTTTTTATATCCATGGATTCGGCTAAGACCTATAATCTTAATCAATATAATACAACACGCAGGTATAGAGGGGTAGATTGGTATGAAACGTATATCGTGGCACGAAAGGACACTTAAAAGATACCTACATGAATTCACATGCCGTTGTCCCGTGGGTTATGACGGGGCCTTGTACTACATGTTACCATAGTCCAAGGGGTAAGATGGACTCCTCTCGTATACATGAATACATTCTTTATCAAACTAAAAACAACCACGTTAGAATAACTATCATATACTTGTGAATAATCATATATCACTTTATATGTCCTATGTTCATTTGATTTCTATTCTCATTACATACTATCTTCTCTTACATCTTTTGGAACTTACCGAGCGCTAGTTCGCTGACGACATTCCTTTTTGTTTTTTTCTTTGGAATGCTCGTAAGGAGGACCGGACTCTGAAGACGTAGAGCCGAGCCAGGAGGACTTGGACCAGTTTGCAGCTCAGCCTGACTACTAGTTCTTCCTGCACTTACTTTCAGTATGCCATTGTTTAGGAATTTTCTTTTATTATTGTATCTTTTACTTTTAGATAGTTGTATGTAAATAAAGTTGCTGTTTCATTTTATTACTCTTGTCATTCTTGTTCATTATTATATTGCTTAATTATGCTTAACGTATTTGTTACATAGTAAATACGTTGCGGGTTTGCCACGTCACTGTTCAAATATGCTGCCTAAGGCTTTTCAACTTTGTGAGCCGTGAGGGTCTTATAAATACTTTTCTCCCTACGAGTTGAGAGGATCTCGCAGGTGTATTTTCTCCTTAGGAATCGTGAGGATTCCTAAGTGCGTTTTCTCTTCAGAGTCGTAAGGATCTCACAAGAGAATTTTCTCCTTACAAGTCGAGAGGACTCATAAGTGATTGTTTCCTTTCTTGTTGGAGAGTGTGGCATGTAGAAAATCTACCTTGACCTTTTTGCGAGGCAATGATAGCTTGGGAGATAGGGTTAGGATCTGTCACCTAAGACTTTTCAACTTTATGACCCGTGAGGGTCTCATAAAGAATTTTCGCCCTACAGGTCGAGAGGATCCCGTAGGTGTGTTTTCTCTTTAGGAATCCTGAGGATTCTTAAGTGCGTTTTCTCTTGAGAGTCGTAAGGATCCCATAAGAAAATTTTCTCCTAACAAGTCGAGAGGACTTGTAAGTGGTTGATGAGTTGACTTGCTCCCGAATCAAAGAATTGCTTTGATGAGGAAGTCGAGGGTTGACGTTATCCGCATTTCACGGAGTCAGGGGTTGACCTTATCCGCATTTCACGGGGTCAGGGGGTTGACTTTATCCGCATTTCACGGAGTCAGGGGGTTGACCTTATCTGCATTTCACGGGGTCAGGGGGTTGACCTTATCCGCATTTCACGGGGTCAGGGGGTTGACCTTATCCGCATTTCACGGGATCAGGGGGTTGACCTTATCCGCATTTCACGGGATCAGGGGTTGACCTTATCCGCATTTCACGGGGTCAGGGGGTTAACTTTATCCGCATTTCAAGGAGTCAGGAGTTGACTTTATCCGCATTTCACGGGGTCAGGGGGTTGACCTTGTCCGCATTTCACGGGGTCAGGGGTTGCTCTGGACGTTTCCCACGGGGTCAAGATTAACATTAGCCGTGTTCCACGGGACCAGGATTTGCTCTGGGCGTTTCCCACGGGGTTAAGATTGACATTAGCCGTGTTCCACGGGACCAGGATTTGCTCTGGATGTTTCCCACAGGGTCAGGATTGACATTAGCTGTGTTCCACGGGACCAGGATTTGCTCTGGGCGCTTCCCACGGTGTCAGGATTGATATTAGCCGTGTTCCACGGGACCAGGATTTGCTCTGGGTGCTTCCGACGGGTCAGGATTGATATTAGCCGTGTTCCACGGGACCAGGATTTGCTCTGGACGTTTCCCACGGGGTCAGGATTAACATTAGCCGTGTTCCACGGGACCAGGATTTGCACTGGGCACTTCCCACGGGGTCAGGATTGACATTAGCCGTGTTCCACGGGACCAGGATTTGCTCTGGGCGCTTCCCACGGGGTTAGGATTGACATTAGCCGTATTCCACGGGACCAGGATTTTCTCTGGACACTTCCCACGGGGTTAGGATTGACATTAACCGTATTCCACGGGACCAGGAGCTGCTCTCTCGGTTGTCTGTGAATCGTCGAGGCTTGGCTTTCTTTCGGATGGAGCCTGAGGGAAGGTATGGTTCCCTCCTTGTTTGTGCCCCTAGATTGTATACAGGGATCGATGTGATCTTACCTGTAGGGCAGAAAGTTTCATTTTATATATTTTTCTTTCCGCGATGCTCTACCATTTCAGCTTTTATATCGCGAAAGTCGCGATTGCCCAATCATTTCGGCTATTTGTTTTATTTACTCGCTGCTTTTTATTGCGAGTTGCCCAACCATTTCGGCTATTTCGTATGCATACATTTTTACTTGCTGACTTTGTTGCAAGTTGCCCCATCATTTTGGCTATTTCATATGCATTTGTAGCTCGCTGACTTTTCGTTGCAAGTTTGGGATTTGATACCGATTTAGGCATCAGCATCGCTACAACTGGGATATTGCTATGAGCGAATCATTGTTTGCCTTTGTCAGTTCGAACAATGGTGGCTTAGCAATCAGGGTTAGGATCCTGTCGACTAAGGCATTTAACTTCATGAGCCATAAGGGTCTCATGAAGGTATTTCTCCCTACGAGTCGAGAGGATCTCGTAGGTGCATTTTCTCCTTAGGAATCGTGAGGATTCCTAAGTGTGTGTTCTCTTATAAGTCGTAAGGATCTTACAAGAGTGTTTTCTCCTTATAAGTCGAGAGGACTTACATGGGTCGTTCACTACGTTAGCATATCCCTAGTCGCTGGTGGGACTTTGTTAGGGCAATATTTATTCGTGCTCATGGATTGCATACAAGGGTCAATATTGAACCTCTTGTAGGACAGCATTGGAGGTAGTGATAGCTTAAGAACAGGTTCAGATCCCTGTAGTTTAAGGCCTTTGAATTCTATGAGTCGTGAGGGTCTCATAGGGGAATTCTCCTTATGAGTCATGAGGATCTCGTAAGTGTGTTTCCTTCTTAGGAATTGTGGGGATCCCTAAGTGTGTTGCTCCATTGTGAGTCGTAAGGATCTCACGCAGGTGGTTTCTCCTTGCAGGGTCAAGAGGACCTTGCAAGTGTCTTTTAACGAGATCGCGCCCTTTCGGGTTTTCACAAAACTCGCCGGTAGCCCTGCTGTTTTTACTCACGGAGCCCTTTCGGGTTTTCATCCGTACCCATTTCTCTTATGGACGAACCGTTTTTTTTGTGTCAGCCTTGGGATGCTGCGGTCAATAGTAGTTTATATACGTCTTGGTCAACAGCCGGTTTTAGGACATAGTGGTCCATCGTTAGTTTAGGGACGTTTCGGTCCGTGGCCGGTTACTACTTATAGAGTTCGGGCTTAAGAAGATAGCGAGCGGACATAGGAATAGTCATCTAACGTTGACCTAGGCCGTAACTCGTCAGGCGTAGTATTTTTTCAGGAATCGACCATTTATTGGCCGGAAAGGTCTTTCACCATGCATGTCATAGTTCGGCTCAAATTTTCCCCGGTAAACTTTGTCTATGATATACGGGCTTTCATAGTTCGGCTCAAATTTTCCCCGTTTGGTACGATTGGGGATCATAGGTCTCTTGACCACTAGCATGAGTTCGCCTTGGCGGAATGTCCTCGGCCTAGTCAATCTTTCGTATGAGCGCGTCATTTTTGCTTTATAATCCTCCAGGTTTTGTTGCTCCATAAGTCGTGTTTCATCAAGGGCGTTAAGCTCCTCAAGCCGAAGGTGAGCATTTTCTTCGTCTGTTAGTTCGTAGTGAACCGCCACTCGTAGAGAGGGTAACTCTATCTTGAGGGGGAGTACCGCTTCTTTGCCGAATACCAATGCATACGGCGTTGTGTTTGTGGTGTTTTGAACGTAGTTCGATACGCCCAGAGAGCTTCATGTAGTCTCTCGTGCCAGTCCTTCTTATTTCGAGACATCGTCTTTTTCACGATCTTCGTCAAGGTCTTGTTGAAAGCCTAAGCTAGACCGTTAGCTCGGGGATTATAGACTGAAGAGTATCTCCATTCTATGTTATGCTGTTGTGCGAAGCGGATGATTTTGTGGCTTCTGTAGGCTGGCCCGTTATCAGAGATAATCCGTCGCGGAATGCCGAACTGGTAAATGACGTGTGTCTTGAAGAAATGGAGGATATTCTCCGTCTTCACCTCTCTTAGCAGTATTGCTTCCGCCCACTTGGAGAAGTAATCAGTTTTCGCCAAAATGAATCGATGTCCTCTGGATGATGCCGGTTCAATTGGCCCGATTATGTCGGTTCCCCACATTTTGAACGACCAGCTAGTCACCGTTGGGTGTAGCGGATTTGGATGCTGATGGATAAAGTCTCCATGAATCCGGCACGAGTGGCACTGCTTCGCGTATTCGAGACAGTCTTGGATAATTGTGGGCCAATAATAGCCCATCCTTTTGATCTTCAGCTTCATCTTTGGCCCGGCTTGTTGAGAACCGCAGAGTCCATCGTGAGTTTCTTGGAAGACACTCCTTGCCTCTTCAGGTCCCAGGCATCTTAGCCATAGAGAATCAAATGACCTCTTATGCAGAGTATCATTGATGAAGGAAAAAGATAGAGCTCGTTTCATGAGCTGATGTCTTGACGATGCATCTTCAGGTATTCGACGGGATTTGTAGTAATCTATAAAGACTTCCCTCCAATCCTTAGCCTTTTTTTGGTCTTTTATTTGTAGGGTCATTTTCTCGTCAACTCCCTTTTCTTTGGAGGATTCCGGGGATATTCCTATCGGTGCAAGAACCCGGTGGCTTTGCACAATGATCCTCACATCATCGAGGTTTTCGTCGTCCAATTCATTAGCGAGTTTGGCTAATACATCTGCTTTGCTATTTTCCGCGCGCGGTATGCTTTCCAGTGTGTAGGCAGGGATTTGAGTTAGCAATTGTTGCACTCTCCCGCAGTACTTTGCCAATTATGGTTTGCACGTCTGATAATCGACGTTCACTTGGCTAACGACCAATTGTGAATCTCCGTATATGAGGAGGTTTTCAATTCCCATGTCGACAGCGATCTCGAGACCTTCTATCAAAGCTTCATACTCGGCTTCATTGTTTGTCCTCAGGTCTGTCAAGGCAAAGGCAAAGCGCATTATCCCTCCTTGTGGTGTCACGATGATAAGGCCCACCCCTGATTTGATTATGGGGGTGCTTTGTTTGCTCTTCTTCATGGAAGATGCTCCATCAAAGTAGAGTTCCCACTGGGTATCATTCTCTCTTCTCTCCCCGTCGATCGTATCAAACGCGTGCTCGTCGGGCAATTCGCAGTTCAAAGGAGAATCGGCAGGTATCGGATGCTCAGCAAGGAAGTCAGCGATGGCTTGGCCTTTCACTGCCTTAAGGGGTCGGTATGTCACCGAGAATTCCATTAAGAGTAGGGCCCACTTAACGAGCCGTCCTGTTAATATGGCCTTTGACATCAAGTATTTGAGAGGATCCACCTTTGATATGAGATGGACCTCATGTGCCAACGCATAGTGTCTGATCTTCATTATCGCGAAGATCAACGCCCGGCAGTGTTTTTCAATGGGGGAGTAATTGTTTTATTTCCCTAGAAGAAATCAACTCAAATGGTAGAGGGCTCTCCTTCCCTTAGTCATTTTCTTGTTCCGATAATGCGTCTAGAGAACCCTCAAGGGCGGTTGTTACAGAATGAGGGGCTTTCCCTTGACTGGAGCGGTCAGCACCGGAGGATTCTGTAGGTATTGCTTGATTTCGTCCAGTGCGCTTTGGCATTTGTGATCCCAGACGAAAGGGGTTCCCTTCTTCATCAGGTGACTGTAGGGGCGGCACTTGCCAGAAAGATTGGCTATAAATCGTCGGATATAAGCGAGCTTTTCTTGGAGAGACCGCAGCTGTTTGAGATTTCTTGGCGGGGGCATTTCCATAATCGCTTTGATCTTCGACGGGTCTATCTCGATGCCTCGATGTTGTACGATGAATCCTATGAATTTTCCCGAAGAGACTCGGAACGCGCATTTCAGAGGGTTCATCTTCAAGTTGTATTTCCGAAGACGTTGGAACACTATTTTTAGATGCTCCTAATGCTCTTCGCGCGATTTTCTTTTCACCACAAGATCGTCAATATAGCATTCGACGATTTCATGTATGAGGTCATCGAAAATCTTCGTCATGGCCCTCTGATAGGTGGCGCCTGCGTTCTTTAGCCCGAAAGGCATCACTTTGTAGCAGAATATGCCCAAAGGGGTCCGGAAAGCGGTATGCTTCTGATCCTCGGGATGCATCTTTATCTGATTGTATCCTGATGAGCCGTCCATAAATGAGAAAACTTCATGAGTGGACGTATTATCTATCATCAACTCGGTGACCGGTACTGGAAAGTCGTCCTTCGGGCAAGCTTTGTTGAGATCCCGGAAGTCTACGCAGATACGCACCGTCCCATTTTTGTTCATCACTGGGACAATGTTGGCAATCCAATCAGGGTACTGAACTTCTTGGATAAAGCTGGAGTCGATTAGCTTCTTGACCTCAGCGTTGATGCTCATCTCAAGTTCGAGCCACATCCTTCTCGGCGCTTGTTTGACTGGCCTGATGTCCAGAGATATCGCCAATCTGTGCACGGCTATTTCTGGATCTAGTCCCGGAATCTCGAAATAATTCCATGCGAAGCAATCTTTATATTGTATGAGCACGTCTTTTAGCATAGCCACTCTTTCTTCAGACAACAGCTCACCGATGAATGTCGGTCATGGGTCACTTTCTGTCCCCAAGTCGATTTTATTAAGGTTATCTGCAGTAGTAAGTATCCCATCTTCCAGCTCTTTTGGCACTGGTGGAAACTCGGAGACCACCTCGTCATCATTGTTTTCGAAGCACCAGGCGAGATCAGCCATATCTTCGCATACTCCTTCTCCTGACATCGTTATCACGTGACAGGTTCGAGATCGCTTCCAAGACCGATGTTGATCCGGCTCTACTCTCGCTACATATGTGACTTTCGGCTTATGCTGTTGTGGCGGGTTAACCCTCCAACTGCTGGATAGAGCGAACCTGCCTTGCTGATACTGGTCTTCTACCCAGTCTTTTAATGTTAAGCAGTTTTCGAGAGGATGTCCTATCGCTCGGTTATAGGAGCAATAGTCCGGGTGAGAGACCTCGCCTGCTTGGTCGGGGTGCTTGGACTCCGGGAGGGTAATCATTTGATGTCTTATGACAAGATCGAGTATCTTCCTTGTCTTGTCTTGGGAAAAAGAATACGCTTGACCCATCTTCTTTATAAGAGATGAGTCCTGGTTGCTCGATTCTCGATCACGTGGCTTCTTGGACCCGCTTTGTCTCTGTCGAACGCTTTTCTATTCTTGGTCTTATTTCTGCCTCTGCGTCGAGTCTTTTGTATGACGGGCTGGCAACGAAGGGCATCGTCACTTTCTGTAGTCTGCTGAAGGAGGCGCTGCGTTCTACCTTTCTCGTAGATGGCCATTTCACGATTATGGTCGTCTCGAACCTTTTGACCCACTTCCCTTATAAGCTTGTCCGTTTGTTCTTCGAATGACGGACTTGGCATTTTCATGGCGGGAGCTCGTTTTGGTTCAGGGTTAGTATCTTCCTACAGAGCATCTCCTTCTTCATCAAAGTCATGTATGACGTAGCAGCCGCGTAATCGCTCACGTTTCTTGGATTGAACATATCCAAGCCCGATCATTTCCATTCTCCCGTTGGGCAACTTTCGCTGAGTTCCGGGGACGTTCCAGATCCTATTGTAGAACTGAGCTTGTCGAGCATTTTGTTTGAAGGGTACGCCTTGGCGGCTCAATAGCCTTTTTAATACTTCTATGTAGTATCTGGGCAGACGGATGGGTTGGAGCCTGTCAAGTGCAGAATCGGCACCATGCCAAACGTCTTTCTCCACTTTGGTTTTCATGGATTGATAAAAGAGGATCACCTTTTCATCTCTTCGCCTGGGAGGGACGTAGAATGTCTGCAGTTCCTGCACACTATAGGTATCAAGTGCGTTGAGCTCTTTGTAGTGCTCTCACGGAACTATGGCGATTTGCAAACTTCGATCATCGTTAACGAAGGCTTGTATTGACGGCCGAACAGAAAATACGGCATTGACCTCATCTTCCGAGTCGCTGCCGAAGATCAACATAGGGGTGGACGGTCTTGGCTTGTTGCATTGGGGCGGCCCTGAATAGACTATCTTTTCTTCCTCCTCGGTATCACTCCCGAAGACCTGAATGGTAGTGATAGTTTTTTGCTTTTCCTTCGGTTTGTGACAACTTTTCATGTCTTTGAAATATGGTAAGAAGTATTTTGCATCTTCGTACTTTCGGACTTCATTCATGGAGAATGGGTTCAATTCCCCTGTCACGGTATATTCGAGACCATCCTTGAAATACTTCATATACTGATGTTGTGTAGAAGGGATGATGTTGTACTCATGTAACCAAGACCGACCGAGCAAAGCATTGTAGCATGTCTTGGCGTCAATGACGTGAAATTTAATGTCTGTGACGAGCAGCCCAAAGCGTAACGTCAGAACACAGATCCAAGCGTCCGCGATGACTGGGAGTCGAAACCGGAGATGGTGATTTTATCACGAGTGAGGTGTTGAACGCTCATGCAGATTTCCTTCAACACTCTTACATTAAGGAGGTTGACGAAGGACCCATTGTCAACCAGGATTTTGCATATTTTAATATCATGACAGTTTCCGGAGACATAAAGGGGACGATTATGCTCTCATGTCCCGAGAAGGAGACCTTCATCGCCGAAGGTGATATCGGCTGTGTGAACTTCTTCCAACTCATCCTTCATCTTTTCTTCGGCGAGGAAATCATGGAATTGTTCGGGCTCTTGTAGTGCCTTGATCAAAGAACCTATCGCCTCTTTGGATAGTAGAAGGGCGTCGAGAATACTTAGCTGTGAGTGTATCTTCCTCAGGTGTACCAGAACGTCGTAATCCACCTTATTTTTCTTGGGCAGATCCTTGGCTGTCAGCTCTTCGACAGTTTGGTCATCGAGGGTGATATCCTCAGGGATCTTTTCTTTCCCCTTATCCTTTTTGTTCGACCTCTTGTTTATGGGTCCGAGATTCTTTTCAGGTAGCATGCGACTGCGCAGCTGAATGTTCTCCCAGCTCTTTGGTTCTTCCTCTTTTCCTGAGGTGGATTCTTTGAAGAGAGAGAAAAGAGCCATTTCTCCTTCAAAATCACTCCCGAAGGTGAGAATTTGCGATCCCCTGCTATCAATCATGTGGCAGTTGCCGGCAGCTCTTCCTCGTTCGTCTGTCGCACTTTTCCACTGTCGAAAAGCTTCACGCTTCATCCTATTGAAGTGATGCCTGTGAGCGACATACCCTTACCACCAATTTTTAAAGGCGTTGCATTCTTCAGTAGGGTGCGCAATCTTTCGATGATATAAGAAGTAATTAGGATGCACATCCTCTTCATCAAGGTGTATTTCATCAGAAGTGTTTCCTTCGGAGGGTGGCAGCTTCATTCCCATCGATATAGCTTTAGCGAACCTTTTCTTCGTTTTAAGCCTGCTCTTGTCTGTCATGGGCATGCCTCGGTCTGGTTGGGATGTTTTAACCTTTTCGTCCAGTCGTCGGCGTTTGGCTTTTTCACATATATCCATTTCGCGCTCTCGATCAGCTTTGCTTTTCAGAAGAGCTTCGTTCAGGAATGCATCAATCATTTCGTCTGATGATCCTAGAAGTTTCGGCTCAGGATCTGCACTCAGTTTCTCTGCGTCAGGAGCTTCTTCACCGTCAATCGACAAGTGAGAGATCACATGGCAGCTTGCCACATAATTCTCAGGTTCATTCGACGAGTCTTCTTCATTATCATCCTCTTCGTCCTCAAGGACGTGGCTGAGAAATTCTTGGAGTGTGACTGGGGTCCGCGCCTTCTAGTTATATTCTTCCAGCGCGTCCATATGTTTTTGCAGGTCCGTGCGCTTGTCATCAGGCTTCACGGGCTTTTTGGTCTTTTTCTTCTTCTTCGAAGACTTTGACGGCTGGGCATGGGCGCTTTGACTATCACCACCAATTTTTGGAGTTGGGCGCGGCTTCAGCATTCCCTCGATGACTTCGGGTTCCAGCGGACTTTTCCATTTGATTGCCGGGCATGTTTGGAGATCATTCAGCATTCTTTTTGTTTTGGCTTAAAGAGCGACCTCCCATGGAGCTTCTTTGACAAAAGAGCCCGATGCCCCTGGTGTGTCCCCCTTTTAAGAGCATGCGGTTGAGGCGGGCTTACTTTCCAATTCTCGGACAGTGCGAATTTGCCCTGTTGGTATTGGTCTTCAATCCAACCTTTAAAGACGAAGCAATCTTCAATTGAATGGCCTATCGCTTGGTGATAGGGGCAATAATTGGGATTATTAGCCTCGCCGGGTTGCAATGGACATTTTGCATTCAGCAAATTAATAAGCCTGTTGTGAACCGCTAGTTCAAACAATCTCCTCGTTTTATCCCGGGGAAACGAATAAGGGCGCTTCATTTTCTCATTAAAGAATCGCCGTTTCTCGCCTTGGCGATCAGTTAGTTTCGGACCGCTGGGCTGCTGTTGAGCATTTGCGACGAAGGTCGCTTTCCCTTTCTCCTTTTCATTCCGAGATTCCAGCTTCGAAGGAGATGGTCTATGACCCATCTGGTCCATTTGGGCCAGTTTGTCAATCAAGGCCTGGAAAGTGGTCGGCTTGAAGAACATCATGAATTCTGAAATGGTCGCTTGAGGGTCAAGAGTACCCACGAACATACCTACCGCAGGCACTTCTTCAATGCGCTGCTCGCACTTCGACCATAGATTCCGCCACCATATCGAACCCATGTTTCTCCAGGCTTCACCCTGGCATTGATCAATGCCGTGATTGGGGAGTGTTCGCTAGCGCTTGCGAAACACTGGGTGAATAGCAACTCCATCTCTGCAAATGTCTTGACAGAGTCATTTGGGAGTTCGGAATACCACTCGAATGCTGTGTCCGACAAGCTGCCAACGAATTGGCGAAGCAGTAGCTTATCGTCACCTCCGGTGTTACCGCACAAGGCTCTGAATTGAGCGACGTGCTGATGCGGATTTCCCGTCCCTTTATATACATGGAATTTGGGGATCATGTATCCCGGTGGGTACTTTATTTGGTCGTACCAACCCGGATAGGGTCGTCCAGTTTTAACAATTTGCCCAGCCGCTTCATTTTCCTGATGAACCCGTATCTGCTGAGCGATGTAATCATCCAGGGCGGCTTTTGAGATGGTCTCTTCCTTGGCTTCTGACAGAACCGGTAGAGGGTTTGATGTTTCTCCTCTATCATCTTCAATTATTACTGGAGGGTCTTCGGCTGGAGGGTCCGGCTGGATCATCATGCCCACAATATCTTGGAATATAAGGGCCATTTTTTTATATTGGCCGTTTGTTCCGCGGCCTCTTTGTCCTTCTTCTCAAGCATTCTCCGAAGGAATTCAGCATCAGTTTCCTGCTCACGGCGCTGCTCCGAGGATGTCTCCGGGCTTGCTTTTGGTCCCATAAGTGCGGCCATAGCTGTTAGCATTTCTTGAAGCTTTTTTTGTTGTTGCTCCTGAGCCTTAGTCACTGATCGCGTAAGCGGTCGATGACTTGTGGAGATACGGCTATCCTCTTTTCCGGATGCCATATAGATGGTGTGCACCACCATGCCCCCAGACTTGGTGAATTTAAATTCAGTGTTCTTGCGATTCGTCGCAGGCACCGGGATTTTCTCCAGCTTTCTCCTATTATGAGCGGTCGAAGTTGAGGGGTGCCATTGCAGTGGGCACCCAAGTAGCTGTCGCTTTCTATGGTTTGACAGAGTGGTCCTCTTCTTGCCGAACCTTCATCTTTTTCTGCCGGCGGGGACAGTCTTGATCTACCACGGAGTCCTGAACCTGTCGCCAAACTTTATAAATTTTAGAAGACAGCCGCTGAGGGGGCTGCTCCAGCTTCGCCTTTAGGGCATTCTCCATAGGTGGAGGAGACCATTTCAGCACAGCAGTCGGAGAGTTCTTGCGGACCCTCCTGAGTGGTTCAAAACTGTTCCCAGTTAGAACAGCAGCATCAATTTCCACCGTTAGAGCCGGCGGAATCAATCCATAAAGGGAATTGCCCCCAGCTTTCCTCACTCGGCGCCAGTGGCGATGTCGAGCATGTCGTGTGGCTGGGATCACCTCCGCTGTTGGATCAGCTTTTCCATACTCCCTGTTTTGATGAGAGTCTGCTGTTGGCGCGAGCCTGTCAAAGACAGATGCTCGCTGAGAGGGAATGGCCAATCTTGAAAAGGCCGATTTTTGTGCAGGGGAAACGTCTTTGGTTACTTCATCTGGAGTGGGAGCTGAAACGGCCAGTCTTGTGAAGACCGACCCCTTAGCCGGAGAAACCTCCTTGGTGACTTCAGGAGTAGGAATGACTATTTTCTTCGGGATAACCCCTTCCGATATCGCGGGCTCCTTTATATGTCCATTGGAGCTTTGGCCCAGTCTGCTGAAAACTGAAGCGCTTGGTTTGGACGACCCGTTAAGAGAGGCCGTGGTAGTGGTAAGCCGATCAATGACCGACTTCTTCTGAGCTTCTTGCAATGGTACAGGGGTATTGAAGCTCCTCGGTGGGAGCATGGTCCCGAAGAATAGCCCAGTGGTGGCCTGAGTTCCAAAGGCATTATGAAAAGGGAGGCCGCTTGGGGCCCGTAGGTTACTCCTCCAGATGAGGCGATACGGAAGTTGCAGTTGCAGTTGGAGCAGTTAGAGGCCATTGATGTTCTTTTTTCTGCACGGGAGAAAAACCAAATCTTAGTACCTCGAACCCAAGGGCAACCATATCAAACCGCGATTCGTTCGCGAAACACGACACACGAAGTGTGGAGTGGAAAGAGGAAAAGGTCCCACCGGACATGCCAGAATCTGTTCTCCTCCAAATACAGAGACGGAACCGCGTAGGTTCATCTTGCCTGAATTTGGGGTCAGATGCTAATTGGTGCTATCCGTCCACCTCTCCGAAGTTACCAATTTGATTTATGACACCATGTATCGAAGGTTTTGACGGATGCGGCTGATGTAGCAGACTTTGTCAGATTCCCCCTTGTTGAGGGGTTTTTGATTGTTGGGATGCTCTTCCCTGCAGGCGTAAGCCCCTGCAGTTTATTAAGCTACCGCATCGAGGTAACCACTTTCTCCTTCTCCAGATGGTCACTTCGTGTCGTGGGTGTTTGTTTTGTTTTTGGTTGCCCGTAGATTGTATACGGACACTAATTTATGTTGTCGCCCGTAGGGCGTGGATTAGTCCAAATCCGTATTTTCTTAGATTTGGGTTTGGGGTTGGGTTTAAGGAAACGTTTGTCTCATTTGAGACTAAGATCAACTTAAACCTTTGTTAAGGATACATTAGTCTAATTTTAGACTAAGATCAACTTAACGGGATCGTTTAGATCCAACAAAAGAGCATTTGAACTCTACTGTTTAGTTTAGGGACATTGCGGTCGATAATTAGTTTAAGGACATTACGGTCCAAGGTTAAGGACATCATAGTCCATGATTTAAGGACCCCACAGTCCAAGGTTGAGGACATCATAGTCCATGGGTTTAAGGACCCACCATAGTCCAGTTTAAAGACATCATAGTCTATAGAATGTATGGTCCGTCACCCTCCGAAGACGTTGAAGGATCACAACGACAAATATCAGAGGAGTAAAGAGATGTACCCTTGAACCAATTTTGGTTGGGAGATCTATAGTCCAATTGGGACTAAGATCTGTGATTTATGAGCAAATGGGCTCAGTTAATTTGAATGAAGGGTTTATGGCCAACTTGGGCTCGGCCCAAAAATGTTAAACATCTGACAATGATGTGGATTGATTTGAATTCTGACAATATTTTTGTCTTTTATTAAATGCTGAGCATTCATCATAGCTCTAGGACTTTATTTTAAAGAACAGTTTATGTTCTATCAGTGCAAACGTGAGAAACACATGGCGCGCTTGGCGCTAGCACCATTCAATGAGCGCAGTGCGCTATATTTGGAGCGCTAAGGCTCTACAGCGCTTTGCGTTAAATGTGGAGCGCTGAAGCGCTTCTGTCAATTAGCGCAGACGTGAGGAGAACGTGGTGCTAGCGCCAATCAATGAGCACAGTGTGCTACTTTAAATTTGGAGCGTTAAGGCTCTGCAGCGCTTTGCACTAGATGTGGAGCGTTGAGGCGTTTTTAAATTAGGAGAGCTAAGGCTCTTCTTTTATGCAACTTAGATCAGTTTGCGCCCCGAGAATTAAATTCTCAATCTTATAAGAGACTTTGTCTCATGGTTCTAAGAACAAATTTCTTATATTTCATAGAAGATATTTCAATCTCTTATTTTGGTGAAAGGCTTTACCTTTATGAATCTGTGATCCTAAGAGAATTGAATTATTCTCCCCCCTTTTTATAATGAGATGTTCATGATCTCTGAGTGACAATTTGTCTTGTAGATCTATAATCTGTAAGAAGAATTATGTTCTTCTTCTTACTTTTTATGATGAGATTTTTTGATCTCTTTGTGAAAGACATTGGTCTTATAAATCTATGATCTTAAAGATAGAAGTGAATTCTTCTTTTGATATGAGATGATTTCATCTATCTGTTTATTTTTACATTGAAGAAAATCTTCTTCCTCTACCGACAGCTTGGCTCTTCTTTCTGAGATTTCTCAAAGTTTTTTTTTGGGGGGGGGGGGTTCCTCTATTTGTTTTTTCTATATCCGAGACTTGAAGTCTTGGGGCATTTATATAGGGCGAGCTGATTTGTTCAATTGGTTAAGGAGATATTTTCTCCAATTGGTTTGGGGATTTTCCATCGTTGGATCTTTGATACAAGGGTTTCTGATTTACAGAAGGCAATCTTCTTATTTTTAATAAGATTGGAAAATCTTTTCCATACAGAATTTATTCCGCATTTTGGTAATTTTTAATCACCTTTGGATCATTGATCCAACGGTGCTCTGATTTACAGAGCACAATCTTCTTGTCTGGAAAGATTTTAAGGAATCTTTTCTTAACAGAATTTTATTCTGGTTAATTGATGATTTAGCATCTTTATTAGATCTTTGATCTGACGGTAGGGAGCTTCTAGTTCCCGCGCTAGTGCACCCTTGCTTTGCACGTGGTGCCCTGCTTAGAGTGCAGCGCACTTAGCGCTAGCGCACACGTGCTTTGCACGTGGTGCGTTGCTTAGAGTGCAGCGCTCCTATCGCTAGCGCACATGTGCTTTGCACATGGTGCGCATGCTTAGAATGCAGCTCACCTATCGCTAGCGCACACGTGCTTTGCACGTGGTGCGCTGCTTAGAATGCGACGCTCTTAGCGCTAGCGGACACGTGCTTTGCACGTGGTGCGCTATTTAGGGCACAGCGCACTTGGTGTTGCTATGAAGCGTTGCTTCATTTCAAAATTTGAATTTTGAACAGAGCTTTGCTCTAATTGGGGGAGTCACCTATTACTCTTGAGAAGTTTATCAAACACATTCTCAAAATAATAAAGAGGATGAGGTCGATGACTGATCAGTCATATTTATTGTATATTTTCACTATCATTTCTCATACTCTTATTCATTAATAAATGGTGTTATTTATAATTTGGGAAGATATATGGATTTATGTGTGAAAAGATATTGCCATATTTTCTTAATTTATAAGTAATATAATTTGGAGTATTATGCGGCATATCTTATTCAAATAAATATCCATTTGATTTTTAATCTTTATGTAAAATAATTTCAACCATATCTTTTTAAATAATAATATATATGTTTCTTAAACATTATGTAATTTAATTGTGAGCGCAAAATTGGTTGGAATATTTTTCCAAATGAGCTAAATTCTACTAATAATTTGATTTGATATATTGTGCATGTTTAATGGTAGTAAATCAGTTCAAGACTGCAAATAGGATTCAAAAGATCAAATCAAATCATATTCAACAAATCAAGCTGCTAAGTTTTGGAGCAAACTAGAGATCCATACAACTGCAGAGATACGAGAATATTTGTAAGAAATTATCATCTAAGAAATCTCCAAAAATCAAGATAAGAAAGAAGAAAAAACCCGGAGAATCAATTTCAAAAGATTTAATGGAAATCTATTAGAATTAGGATTGAAGATTGATCGGGAAAAAATGTATTCTCTTGTATCTTTTATTACTTGATCTCCAAATTTCCTAGCCCTAAATAAAGAGATGTAATTTTAGGGATAGAGGTATCTCTCTCATGGCACAAATTGAGGGTTGATCATTTAAGTTTTTAGTTTTCGTTTTTGTAATGGAGTTAATTTTTAATAAAAGGTAGTTTCTCTTTTAATTTTGTCTCTTTACTTTCCGCATTACTTTCCGCATTTATTTTATGCATTACTTTCTTCATTTATTTTCCACAGTTTTCGTTTTGGTTTTCTTATTCTTCTAACTTTTTTCTTTTATTTCGTTTTTCCAAATGAGCGAGTAAATTCTTGCTTGTTAAGCTTTGTAGGAGAGGGTGGTATAATGGATGGAAAAATCCCTTATCTTCTTCTTATATTTTAATTTTTATAAACTTTAACAAATGGGGTCTTAACCCTCTTATTCGGGCGTGCTACCAATTCATGAAAGTCACGATCTCGATTTGAGATTCGTTAACACTTTCTTTGTTTAGAGCTTGAGATCAATAGGGATAGAATGGAAGGATAAGGGTCAGTGGAGGGAATCCCTACCTCCTAGTACCTTAATCCACATTCATAACTATTTCTCTAGTATTAAATAATAGAGGAAAAGATTTATTTTTAAACCTCCATCAATTAATTACTTAATCCGAAGACCCTAATAAGCCCTTTTCTAAATTCTTCTCTTTAAATCTCTTTTAGTTTTAAAACTAAACAAAAATCCAACTTTTTCTTATCAACTCGTCTAAAACAAGATTAGTAATTCACAATCTCCTTGTGGATGATTCGTACCCACTATCAGCTAGCTATTTTCAACACCGTTATTAATTACGGTATTTAGGATACTTTAAAACTCAATTTTTCATATCAATGAAATGGCGCCATTGCCGAATAGATGGTAGTATTATTTTTCTTGTTATTCGGACTGATTTCTTTTTATTTTTTTTTTAAAAAAATTCAAAAATAAAATAAAAACCGCATCTTATTTCTTTTGACGGCTTGTTAAGTATATAGAATTCATGAGCATCTAGAGTGAGCCAACAGAGAACTTGAATACTGGAAACAGAAGGAAAAAGAAGATGGAGAACAGTGGCAAAGTTGTAGAAAGATTGGCCCATCCTTGACCGTGAATCCGCGGCCATCTATCTTGTTCAACCGCGATTCCGTGGCCTTACCAAGAGGTCACGTGCTAAATTTTTCTGGTAAGGTTCTTTTCTTCATAACACTCCCTTTGTAGCTGCAATAAAATGTATTTCTTTGCAGATTTCTTTGCAAACACCGCCGGTAGAAAAAATCTTTTTGCGTGTTTACATTTTTGGATTGTTTTTGTTTTGCATCAAATAATATCGACTTAAGGGGAAAGAAGCCCAAATCAAGATTAGGTAGGGAGTTCATTACCCTTCCTAAGCCCCAAAAATAATAAACAAGTATAAGCATCACCCTACATTAATTTAAAAGGATCTAGACAAAGCCTTGAGGACATTCGCGCTTAATTAGGATAAGAGAGGGTCGTGGGTATCTATTGCTTATCCACATTTTTCTTGTGGTGTATAAAGTGAGTGTGACTAAGAAAAGTGTTTTACTTAATTAGGTCCGCTATTTCGGTGATTCGTATTGTGGATACCTCCCACTTATCTGGCACTTACCTGGCTGCAAGATTGATAAAAATGTGATAGAGGATTTACCCTACGTCTTTTCCTTTGGAAGTCTAGGAGTGGTCTACTAATTTGACTTAGGTGGCCCTAATTCTAGGTATTGTTTGTCCACGTTTGTGATTGGTTGAGTCGAGTCCCACTTTCCGTCTATTTGTCTAAACAAAAAAATTTCAAAAATCCAAAAAAAACTTACCATTTCACCCTTTTTACTTTTCGTTTCAAATTCTTTTCACTTCTCTTATGATGGGTAAACGAAACCGACCAACTCTTAACGAAATTTGCTGCACACAACCCGATATTTCTTTTTATCGTTATTGCTTTAGTAGAACTTCTGACCCTACCATTTCTTTGAGAGATAGGATAGAAGGCTCTAGAAATAACAGTTGGACACCACACTCAAATTCCTGTCAACCATATCAAAGTTCAACATCTTCTTATATTGATACTCCTCTTAAGGCTAGTGAGGCAACTATTAAATGCATGTCCATTGCTGAGCATATTGCGAAAGCCCGTAGCCTAAGTTTCACACATTTCACTACTCCAAAACCCTTAGGAAAACAATTACAATCATTTCCCATAACCATTAATGAGCAAATTGCAAAAGCCAGTTGCCAACAATTCAACCAATTTCAATCTTATTCATATCAAAACGTTGATCTTAATCCTATTTATGAAAATTAGATACAACCATCTAACTCTTATCAACATTACCAAACTTTCACACCCTCTCATGTTGATACTTCTCTTGATACTAATGTGGAAATTCATAAACCGATTTCTATTGCGGAACACATCGAACTCGTCCGTAGCCAACAATTAAACCCATTCCAACGATACTCAACTTTTGCACCTTATTCCGACAGTGCTTCTTAACATGAATTAGGAAGTTCCACGGTTCAAAAAAAATCCTTCATTGAAACTTCTTCACAAACTATGTCTAGTCTCGAAATAGACTTGGAATTGAGTAGTGAGAAAAAACCAAGGATCCCTCCTAGTCAAACCAAAACCAATTGTTTTGATCTCAACACCTTCCATTCTGAAATCCAACCGAATGTATTTGATGAGCAAGCGCTTAGTAATCTAATTGATGAGGTGCCTAAGTATAACATGTTAGACTTTCCTAATCATGTGTGTGAAAGAGAGCCTTACACCATTCCAAATCAAACCTATTCTTATCCGACTAATCTTGACATTTCTGGTCTTTCACTCCCATCAAGTGAACTTAGTGATCCATTGATTAAGTATAATATAATTGATGATTTTTAAAGGAATTTTTGTTTGATTTAACGGACGGTGCCAGTGAGATCAGTGTTGATCATATTTTTTAGGATAAACCCGGTTGGATGAGTTGGATTCCCCGACTCAACATGTCCCTTCCGTTGAATGTGAACATCTTCCTGTACCTTTAATCGATCATATTCTTACCACTAACCTGTCCGATATAAAAAAAGATATTCAGCCTTCATCTCCCATATCTGGATCAAAAATGCTCGTCATATAAGTTTGCTTACCTATTTTTTTACACACTTTCTTTTGTTCTTCTTCTCCTCTTCTTTCACTTCCATCGAGATTTGATGAGCCAGAATCCGATATCTCTAGTTCTATGATTCTTGACGTACAATAGTCTGAGTTAGATTCTTTTAAGAACAAGGTAGGCGAGTTTTTCAAGTCTCCTACCTCCACAATCTTGAAGAATCGAGTGTTTTGAATCCTGGTGCGCAACACATTGACCTTGAAACTTTCAACCTTTCTAGTGAATCTGACTATTCCACTTATTTGGATATAGATTTCTTTCTTTCCGATGAGATCATCATTAGGGATATTGATAACATTTTCGAAGATATTTTCGCCGAAGAACCCGCGTTTCTTGAAGAAATGGATGTTGTGCTGAATCAAGACCCACTAAAAATTCGTACACCTATATTTGAGGCCGATGAAGTTGAACCGCAACCCATTCTTCTTATCACATATGAGAATTCGACTATTCTACCCACTCCTTATCTTTCACATTCTCGTTTCCATTCACACGCAATTTTTCGTTTCCACCGTCCGAGACGTGAAAAATTTAGTTTACACCTCCTATCTTCCCTCCATATCATCTCCTATCATTACTCTCATTTCCATTCCTTCCACTCGAGATATGTTACCACTTTCATTCATATATAGTCTCGAGTATTCTTCACTTATATTCTCTACACGTGATTTCACCAACCGGTGTATCATCATGATAAAATATTTGAATGGTTGGTTTTAAATTTTTGTAAAGCCTTGTGTAGGCCGATAATTTCCTCTCCCTTCTTACTTTAAATTTCAATGCTTAATAGTGGAAACAATGTTTTACTTAAGTTTGGGGGGAGGAAATTTTTTTTAGTATAGTTCTTTTGAAAAAAAAAATGTGCACAGTTGTGTGCCAAGAACAAGTTTGGAAGTGGAGTGTATCGTTGACTAACTCCTGTCCCTTATTTTTTTCACCACCCTCTCAATATTTTCATCCAAGTTTTCAGGTTTTTGAGCTGATACGACGGCAGCAGTAAGGACACTGCTGCAAACATGTTTGGGGGGAAGGTTTGTATATGTCCATGCATCATATGTAAATTGTGCACTGTATTAAAAAAAACTCTTTTAGTTTTTAGGTCTTTTCATCTTTCTTTCTTTTACATTTTATTATAAATTAATGTGGTTTCTTTCTTTTTCATTTTTTTGGATTTCTTTTGAATAAAAAAATTAGAAGATTTTGAAAATGAAAACTAGAAAGTGAAAAATGTATATGAAAGGGAGGAAGCGATTTAAGAAAAGCAAGAAAATTGGATGTTTTAGTACGAAGCTAATAATATGTGATATAAGTTGTTATCCCAAGGATTAGTAAGATGAAGGAGTTACTAGTCTACGGATAGAAATAAGTTTGAAAGATAATCCTTATTATTGAGTCTAGACTTCTGAACGTTGATACCTTACTATACGCACACGCACACATCTTAAGCTTGGGATAGTAGAGAAGACCTTGAAATACTCTTTTCTGGAATGCCTTAGTATGAAAGACAAAATATAAACATCATCAAAAGATAAATGACACGAAAAAGAAAAAAACTATAACGACTCTAAAATCTTGTACGGAAATTTTACTTTTAATATACAAGAAATGAGTTTTACTGCTTGAGTTTGAGTTATAAGTTACTTTTGTTAAATAATAGCAAGAAGCAACTTGTAGCTCACTGGTAAATCCCTGCACTGCTGTGACGTAGCCCCTGTGTTCGATTCCCATCAGACACATTTTTTTTTTTGAATTTTTCATTTTAATTTTTGGAAGCCGAAAAATTTGCACGTTCAATACACAGGGAAATGAAGAGTTCAGAACAAACAGGCACAAAATGGGGTAAACTTTGAACAATACTTGTGGCACAAATCTAGAAACCCTAAACCCTAAATCGACTGGCCAAATGCCCATTAAGGCCGGCACTGACGGTTGATCTGAGCCCAAAGAGCCCCGGGCTTTGCACATACAGCCATTCACCTACCCCCAACTCCCTGCACTGTTCGATTTCCCTGCAATGAAACAGAAACCCTTCATTTCACAATTAAACCAAATTTTAATGTTTTTTAATCCACATTTTTAATTCCAAAACCGTAATTCTCCAGTATAAATACCACCCCACATTTAGGCTCAGCACCATTCTGAAAATTCTAGCCAAAACTCTTAAAAAATTTCTAAGTACAAGTGGAGTAAAGAGGAGTTAGCAAGCGATCAACTTCCGTCGAAAATAGAAGTAATATCCAAAGCTCCTATGACGCCACGACGGCACCCTTCTCTTATTCTACCTCTTCTTAACATAATTAAATAGTAAGTCCCTCCAAAACTTCCATTCTCTTCATTGAAAATTCTTTTTAATCAAAATCGGTAAAAGTGGAGTTATACCGATATCATCATTTATCAAAGCCATAACTCCAATTCCTTTTATATTTTGGTCAAAAAAACTTTACCTCTTCCCTTGTAATTTTAATATCAACATTTAGAATCAAGATTTAACCTAGAATCTCTTCTAAAACAACCATATTTGATTTTTTCATTAAAATACCTTGAACTTTATAAACACTACTTTTAGTACTTGTTAAAACAATACCTTTAGGAAAACTTCATAGGGTAACGACCTACCCCATACGCACACTTGGATCCATAGCACGATGTCTCTTTTATATGGATATTTGTTACAAAGATAATATTACGATAAAATACCACATAACTTTAAAAAAACAGATTTCTTTTAAATCGAAATTTCATATCCTTTACGAATACGCATCAACAACCCTCTTTAGAGGATCCGCTAACGAATGGTGTGGATTGTCACACATCCTTGGGCTAGTAGAACGAGATGCAGACCTCCTCACGGAGCATTCGGTCTCGAAAGGATTTAAATACGGGTTTTTAAGAAATACAAATTTTCTAAATAAAATAAAATTATTTTTTAAAATTAAAATTATAAATCAATATTTTCAAAATAAAATAAATCTATATTTTTAAAAATTGAAAAGATTAACAAATGACAATAAAATACCATCAAGACACCAAAAAGGCAAGTTTTTCATTAAAATACCATGAACTTTCCAAACTAAGTAATTATCACTAAAATACCCCAAATACTTAATATCTATGCTCATGACAATCGCAAATAATACTAGTCACCCTCGATCTTTTATTTTTAAACTATAATAAAACATTTTTCATAAAACCCCATTGAGTTATACAAAAACAATATTTAAGGACTTTAGTAAATATAGGTTTAAGCGGGATCAATTCTCTTGAGCCCAGGGAGCCGAAGAAAGTGAGTGATTGCCTATTTAAGATAGAAAACTTAACGGATTATCAAAGGCAATTGTCTTGGAAAAAGACACAAATCCTGCCATTCATGTGCAGCAGTTACCGATGACTCCTGAACCCAATTCAAGAGCTAAATCTGTTTACAAGCGTCTGACTCAGTCTGAGTTCAATTCAAACCTGAATCCAATTCAAACCTGAATCCAACCTCAAACAGAACTTGTATACTTGAACATGAACAAGAATACTCGAATCCAAACATCAATATCAAACATGTATGACTTGACTTGACTTGACCGAACCATGGTTATGACTTGACTTGACTACTTGAATACTTGACTACATCCTGAACATGAATACTTGAACACTTTGTATCCATGATTTCGTCAAAGTATGATAATTATAATCTATACTAAACAATTCGCTGAGATAAAGGGGTAAATTGGTACGGAACATATATCGTGGAGGTTACTTAAAAGACACCAACATGAATTCTCATGCCGTTTTCCCGTGGGTTATAACGGGCCTTATACTACATGTTACCATAGTCTACGTGGTAAGATGGACTCCTCTCGTATACATGAATACCTTCTGTACAAGCTACAAACAACCACGTTATAATAACTATCGTATACTGGAAATCAATCATACACAACTTATCTGTTCATTTCACATTACTTGTATATTCTCTTTCTTCTTTTGGGACTTACCGAGCGTTAGTTCTCTAACGACATTCTTGTCTATTTCTTTCTTTGAAATATTCGTCAAGAGGACCGGACTCTCAGGAGATCGAGCCTAGCCAGGAGGACTTGGACCAGCTTGCGGCCCAGACAGACCTCTAGTTCCTTGTACTTACATTCATTTTGTATGCCATTATTTAGGCACTACTTTATATCATTGTATCTTTTCTTTTCAAACATTTGTATGTAAAGATGAATCTAAATGAAGTTGTTATTTTATATCACTTGCTATTCTTGTACATTTTTATATATTGCTTAATTACGCTGAATGTATTTATTTCTTAGTAAATACGTTGCGGCCTGCCACACCGCCATTTCCATCTACTGGGAAGCGGGGCGTGACAGGTTTTGTTGGCGGCCCATACATGTCAGTTCTGCATGAAGTCTTAAGCAATATATTACAAGAATTATAAGGATCGGTAAATATACATTCATTACATTTCAAATTTCTTGAATCTATCCTAACCATTCCTTTTCTATCAAGGTCATAGATTCACCGAATAACACCAGCACGAATGTCAATGGAAACACCCCACAGTTTACTCTACCACCACCACCTACTGTTGCAGCTCCCATCAACGAGCAAACGGTACTATTTGACGCTATCAAAAGTGTAACAACCCTAAACTTTCTGTACGGATTTTTTTCAAAATACAGAAATGGATACCTAAGCCTGAGCACGAGTTATAAGTTTGTTTTGCTTTTGAACAGCAAGAAGGAGCTTGGAGGTCATTGGTAAGACCTTGCACTGCTGAGACATAGCACCCGAGTTCAAATCCCATCATCCACATTACCTTTTTAATTAATTTTCTTTTAATCTTTTAGAAGCCCAAGGGTTTACACGTGCACTAAACGTAAACTGAAGAGACACAGAAAATTTAAACATGTGCACTGAAGAAAACCAAGCGATAGAGACAGGTGGCACCCAAACCCTACCCCCTCCACCGGAATTGACCCGGCGAAATGCCATTTTTGGCCGGTACCTCCGGTCATATCCGTCGGTGAAGCCTCCAAACTTTAACCCTTGCAACCCCTTGCCTACCTCACTCCCCTAGGCTGTTTGTCTACTCTGCACATTTCCACAGAACATTAAAACACTCTTTAAATCCATTTTTAATACAAATTTTAATTCACCTATTCAATACGCCAAACCCTATTTTTTCCTATAAATACCACACCCCAATTCATACATCCTCACTCAGAAATCCCAGCCAAAACTCTCAAGAATTCCCAAGTCACTTTAGTGTACAAGTGGAGTTAGAAAAATGGTGAAGTTTTGGCGACGATCCAAGAATATTCCGGCGACGAAACGACGCCCCGAAGCATTCCGTAGCTTCCTCTCCCTCTTCTCTTGATCCCAAGCTTGTAATTCCCCTCTCCCTCTCTTTTCTTCTACTTTAAAAACATTCATTTCTAAAACCCGACGGAAGCGGAGTTAATCCGACTTCCGATTCGGTTTTTCTTCAAAACGTTTATTTTCTTAATCAATAAAATTCCATACTCCCACATATTATTTAACAAATATAAACAAATCTATAAAACAAGTTTCATCTCAAAATATTCTTTATTGCAATATTTATCATAGTTTTACAGTAAAATACCACAAACGTCATTCCCGACATAAAACAACATAATACCTGTTTTACCTGTAGATAGTTCACGAGGTAATGACCTACCTCATCACAACACACATCTCTAACATTGCATGATGGAAATTTAGGAACATAGTTATGGGATAAAACGCCTTTGCAAATAAATACCTTTAACTTATAAAACCATTTCTATAAAATGATGTATTAAACAATTCCTTGCAATTTCGCCTCTATAACCCACATTGGGGAACCCATTCGGGATGGTGCGGATTATTGCACATCTTTAGGCCTAGTAGAGCGAGATGCAGACCTCCAAAAGGAGCATTCGATCTCGATGGGATTTTAATGCATTTTTCTTTAGAAAATGAGATTTCTACAAAAATAAATAAAATTTATTTTCAATAAATATATATATATATATATATATATATATATATATATATGTATGTATATATATAACTATTATCAAAATATCTATTTTAATTATATTATATAAATATTCCAAGTTTTCTAAATCAAAGGAATCACCATTACCTGAAAATACCATCCAAATACAAAACAATTCTAATATTTTAATAAAATACCATATACTACGAAAACTAGGTTCTACTCACTAGAAATTTCACTTTTACAAAATATACCTCTATGAAAACCCTAAAGACGATAATTAAATGCTTGAGGTGTATTTTGAAAATTATATTAAACTATTTTTATATGGAAACCCTCTCAAGTTATACTAAATTACAATAAGGGCCCTAGTAAACATAGGTTTAAGCGGGACCAGTCTCTTGAGCCTCAGGGAACCGAAGATATGGGTGCTTGCCTATTTAAGGTAGAAAATCTAATAAACGGTGTTATCAACACGGTAATTGTCTTGGAAAAAAACACAAATCCTGCCGTCCATGTGAAGCAGTTACCGATAACATCAAAACTAATTGAGGATTTCAAGTTCTTTTTAAATTGTTTGACTCAGACTGAGTCTCAATCTAATCAAACTGACTTGAATGTGATTCAAGTATAAAACCACAATTCAACATGAATCCGTCTATTCAATCTACATCAATCTATATTGACTGAACCAAACTATGGATATACTCCATCTACATGTACATCCATTATATCCATTCTATTTACTGATATCATAGTTTCAAAAAGTCATCCACATAAAACTTACAATAAAATACAATCAATACAATCAATACAATAATACACTACGGGGTTTATAAGGGGTAGACTGGTATGGAATATGTTAAAGGTGGCACGAGGTGGTCACTTAAGACATAATTACATCCTTGCCGTTGTTCCGTGATATTTTCGACGGAGCCTTATACTACAGGTTACCAAAGTCTACGGTGTAAGTTGGACTCCTCTCGTATACACTGGCATATTCTGTACCAAGCTACAAACAACTGTGTTAACATAACAATCAAACATTATGATAGATATATTCTCTTTCTGTCTATTGTACTTCTCTCTTTCTTTGGGACTTACCAAGCGATTGTTCGCTGACGACATTCTTATTTCTCTTCTTCTTTGGAATGTTGTCAGGTGGATCGGACGCACTAGAGCTTGAGACCAGACAGGAGCATTTGGAGCAGTACACTGAAGATCCGGAGCATTAGACTTTACTTGTACATATTTTCATTTCAGTTCTTGCCACTACTACAAAGAAGGGTTGCCCCTACGGATTTATCCGTAGGGGCAACCTACTGCCCCTACGGATATATACGTAGGGGCGAAAAAATACCCCGTAGGTGCAAAGGCCGCAGGTGCAAGTTGAGGCCCTGAACTTGCCCCTACGGTTAAATTTTTGCCACACGGATATATGTGTAGGTCCAGTTGCCCCTACGGATTAAGCCGTAGGGTATAAGATTTTATATTATTTACGGTTTATTTTAATAAATTACATGGCCCTACGGATATACCCGTAGGGGCATGTACTACCCCCTACGGATATATTCGTAGGTACTTTTCCGTAGGGGCACAAATTCAGGATTCCTGATATTTTGCCCCTACGGATAACGCCGTAGGGGAGAGTCAGTGGCCCCTACGGATATATCCGTAGGGGCATTCCCAACCCCCTGGCACTGACATCTGGGGGAAATATCAGTTACTGCTGATATTTAGCCCCTACGGATATATCCGTAGGGGTAAAATGTGTGTCTACGGATTAATCCGTAGGTAGATATTGTCTGTAATTTTTTTTTAAAAATGGGCTGCTTGATTTTTTCCCGTCCTGTGCACAATAATATATACATCAATCAAATTATATATTGCAGTATTCATAATCACATCTCACGCATATATATAATATACAAAAGAAACACAAAAACTTAATATGATATAAATACAAACCAATATCAATATCGTTTCAAAATGTAGTACAATGTGTATGATATAAATAAATACATGTTTCAAAAAAAAGAACCAAAAATCTACCCTAGCTCGGTCCAGCTCCACCTCTGAATAACGATAAAATAACGCGCGCCTGCTCCTCGGTCAATAAACTCTGCAATTCGTCGCGAGCGGGAGTCTGAGTGGGCGGTGGAGCTACAGGAGCTGTCGGCGGAACCGCAGCCGATGTAGTGGCTTGCGGAGCCGCAGCCAAAGGAGATGCGTGTGGAGGCTCGGCCGATCTACCCTGTCGCGTCTGGATATAACGTGTGTAAGAAGCGTGTAAGAACTGTTTATTATTCGAATTCGTATCATTATTAAGTTATTTCGAAACCCTATTTGGATATCTAGTTTGGAAAAGCGTTGTTTATTTCAATTACATATGTATGTATGATTAATCAAACTTAAGTCTAAAACCAAATAAGCTCAAGCTACGTACTAATTATGGATATGTTGATATGTATATAATATGAAATGATATTTTACTATAAAGTAGTATACATACCAGCATCTCCTTCAACTCCTGAACGCTGGCCCTCAAGCTATCCAGTTCATGATGGACATGCCGGTCACTGGAGACGGAGGAAGTAACCGCCGGGGTGGAGTCCAACCTCATATGGGCACTGCTAGGGCCCAATCCCCGGCCTCTCCCAACCTCCGTGGTGCCCTCCGTGTGCGGCGTCCAGAACTGGGGTCAGCAGCCTCGGATCGTTCTGTCCGGTAAAATCGTTCCCCAGGCCTGGGCCTGCTCAACCACCCGCTCCTACACCCACATTCGAATTCTTATCATTATCGAGTTATTTCAAAACCCCATTTGGATATCTAGTTTGGAAAACTGTAGTTTATTTTAATTAGATATGTACATGTATGATTAATAAAACATAAGTCTACAACCAAATAAGCTTAGGCTGTGTACTGATATTGGATATGTTGATATCTATAATATGACATTATATTTTACTATTAAGTAGTATACATACCAGCATCTCATTCAACTCCTGAACGGTGGCCTTCAAGCTCTCCTGTTCCTGCTGGATACGTCGCTCACTGGAGACGGAGGAAGTAACCACCGGGGTGGAGTCCAACCTCATATGGGCCCTGCTAGAGCCCAGTCCTCGGCCTCTCTCCCAACCTCCGTGGTTCCGTCCGTGTGCGGCGTCCAGGACTGGGGTCAGCAGCCTCGAATGTTGCCTTCCCCCTAGCAACTGTCAGAACATTATATTTAGCACATACTGGTCTATAAAATTGACAAGAAACACCAAAATCAACAAATTCAAAGCCTTACCTACAGAGATAGAAGATGTGCTCCTCTGGTATCTGCATGTATCAAAATTTGAATAATATTAATTAATTTCAGTACATACATACTAACAAGGTAAACTCGCATATAGCGCTGCTTACACATATGACAGGGAGTGAACAAGCTCTTGTAGATCATCAGGCGCAAATCTAATCTCATCAAGCAGCCCATGATAATGAGTTGGACGACTAAGAGCAAAAGGAATGTGTGTATATTTATGATATAGCATTCTAAATCAATATACATACCCTATATAATATATAAACATACCTGGAGGAACGGGAGTGGCCTCTGTCCCTGATATGGACGCATCACCAACAACTACACAATCAAACATTGACAATATAAGTAATTTTGACATAAACAGGCATGGATATCTATAATATTACATTCAAAATGGATATTAGAGAGCGCACCTGCAGTGAGAAGTGGTAAAAGTATCACCCAACTAGGGTGTAATTTACAGAATCAGTTGAGACTCTTAGGGATCACGGATAATGATGATGAGCAATGCTATGGACTCCATTTCTTCAGGATCCTTTTACCTGATTTCTCTATCTACCTGGTGTTCTCTCTCTCTCTCTCTCTGTGTGTGTGTGTGTGTGTGTGTGATATATTAGGTTAGAAAAATACATAAGCATATGTATAATAGCTTAAATTTAGTCCTCATGATATGATTGCATCAACTAAGAAAATATCTACCCAAGGTGTTTAAAAGTTTTAATTACTTTATACGAATAATACTTTCCATGTTCTGAAATATTTGTCCATGATGCCTGACGCATTCGCACGCGCACCACGTGTATAGAAATAAATATCTCTGGATTGCCATCGCAACTATGAAGTTTCGATGTATCGGTATGCTATACATCTGTATTTTAGCTTTCTTTCTTATGCTTGTCTTTTAATGATTCGCAGCCGGTTCCGAATAAATTTACCAAGCAGATTAGTAAGATGGTCAATAGAAGAGAAAATGCTAACCTAGTGAGCCACAATGGATAATTTGTCATTATTAATCCATCTTCCTGAAAACGGTTTATATGGAGCAAGTATATTTCATGGTACTTGAGAAAAATATATGTTGAAGTCAAAAGCTATCAAGATTTAAATGCTCGCTTATAGTCTTCCAAGATATTTTATATTCCAAGGCAAGGTGACAATAAGTGCATGCTTTTGCATGATTTGGTATGTAGATTCAAGGTTATGCATGGCTACGACCCTTTCTTATGGTTTCTTATCATAATTTTCTGCACACTTATAGTTTATAGATGCAGTTAGATCATATCTCTATAAGGGAAAACTTAAAATAACAACCTTTATACTAAAAAAATTATGTATGCCATTACTTAGTAGTTTATGGTTTTAAGACGCAAAAGCCATTTGAGAAATACATTTCCTACCCACTATTAATCCATATTCTCAATATAGTCATTGAATTTGCACGCGCACATAATAAGAAGGAGAAGACAGTAATGTGGCAGAAGGAGAAGACAATAATGTGACGGAAGAAGAAAAAAATGACATTCCTCGTTCTCTGTTTCAGCATCAATCTTCTGATATGAACTAATGATGGCTTTCACATAGGCTTTTCCCTTTAGAGACTTCTTAGTGTCTAATGGAAAGCATACATCAGATTTGTGCAGGTCGGGTTCTTCTATGACTTTTAAGAGTCTCAACTGATTCTGTAAATTACACCCTAGTTGGGTGATACTTTAACCACTTCTCACTGCAGGTGCGCTCTCTAATATCCATTTTGAATATCGATAATATTACATTCAAAATGGATATTAGAGAGCGCACCTGCAGTGAGAAGTGGTAAAAGTACCACCCAACTAGAGTATAATTTACAGAATCAATTGAGACTCTTGAAAGTCATAGAAGAACCCGACCTGCACAAATCTGATGTATGCTTTCCATTGGACACTAATAAGTCTCTAAAGGGAAAAGCCTATGTGAAAGCCATCATTAGTTCATATCAGAAGATTGATGCTGAAACAGAGAACGAGGAATGTCATTTTTTTCTTCTTCTGCCACATTACTGTCTTCTCCTTCTTCTTCTGCCACATTATTGTCTTCTCCTTCTTATTATGTGCGCGTGCAAATTCAATGACTATATTGAGAATATGGATTAATAGTGGGTTGGAAAAGTATTTCTCAAATGGCTTTTGCGTCTAAAAACCATAAACTACTAAGTAATGGCATACATAATTTTTTAGTATAAAGGTTGTTATTTTAAGTCCGCGTGCAAATTCAATGAAAGTTAGATTTGAGGATACCCATGTATGAGTTGTATTCTATATATGTGTGTTTCGATTTATGATTTCGCTTAAGTGTAGGGTTGTTTTTACTTAAAGAAGTATCACCATCTACTATATATAAAAAAATATAGCAAACTAGGATTGGTATTCAAATCCCAGTCCAGATTGGTATTCAAAATTTATTTAATTAGTTTGTGATCCACATCATTTGATTCGTTGCTTGAGGCATCAATGTAGGCACAAATATCGGCGACGTGGAACTCGACGAGGAAGAACGAGGGCGGTGGTGGGCCAAGAACGGAAGGCGGTGGCGGGCTGAGAACGGAGGGCGCGCGGTGGCGACGAAGAGAAAATTGGAGACGCGGGAACGAGAGAAAATTTTGGGAACGAGAGGGAAAGATATCGAGGCGTAGGGCATTTCTGTGCCTTTTTTAATTAAATTCCCATTTAGATGCCCCTACGGACATAACCGTAGGTTATTGGTTTGCGGCTCCGTAGGGCCAAACAACAAATTAAGATTTAATATTTTTAAATTAAAATGTCGGGCACCGTAGGGATAAAGTGGCGCTTTTAGTTTCATATATGAGTATCGATGGGAATATGAAGGTTTCATATTATCATCGAGTATCATATATTGGTTTTAACCTGAATATCTCGAGTCGCTCTCTAATTATGCGTTTGTTGTGCATTCGTGTTGTATGTGTAACATGATTTTAAACCATTGAGATCAAGATTGATAGAACTGATCATCCTACATTGCAATAGCATTCATCAACCAAAAACTATTATTGCAATGGTATTCATCTATAACAATCAACAATTAAAACTACAAATATAGGATACTGATATCATAAAGCGTTATACGCAACATTGATAGAACTGATAAATAAAAAAACGAAACACAAACCGTATCAAGATTTAACAACTTTGATTATGTCATATACACGGGCCGATATTTTCATATTAGCCAATAGGCAAAAATAGATTGCGGTCTGGATATGGCATATTGGCAGATGTTACCTATATGCATAAATCTTATGTCTAATGACCATAAGATTGTCGGAGACAGTTTTGATGTTTTGTGGGTTTGGTTTTATACTTGGGACAATCCAATGTTGACACACACACATAAATAACAAATTAAAGTAAACTAACTAAGAGGCATGTTTGAGTTTTATACTGGGATCACAAATAGCATGATGGATGCAAACAGGTTGCTTGAATACTTGCAGACAATCCAATGTTGCCTCGCCATTTCTATAAATTTTAAACTCCCTGAAAAATTATCATCACTCAGGATTACTTTAGGGCCAGTTTGGCTGCTTCTTGCTTGTGATTCAACATTCAGCTTTTTGTTGATTTGGAACTCAGAGAGTGTTGCAAAACAAATCCAAAACTAAATAAACCTCAAACTAGCTACAGAGAAGGCAAACAGCAAACCCCATGAAGTTTGGCTTTCAAGGGTTTTCCCACTAAAATACACTTAGATGCAGCACTTTAAGGAAGCTTGCAGCAATATAAAAACTTTTAGGTAGTTTAGTGAAAAACTGCAGTGCTTCAAGATTGTTTAAGTTTTATGTGTGCTTAAGCTGTCATACAGAAATTATCGTTGCAAAAATGTTTGCAACCCTAGCTTTTCCTGCAACGATACTGGAATACGAGCCTCAGATATGCCAGCTTAGGAATCAAAATAAGAAAGAGATTTGGGGTTATCCTAAGTCCAAAGTCAAACGGGCTCTAGAAATATATAAACCCAAAAAAATGACTGCATAAAGATCTCATAAAGATGAAAAGGATGTTATGCAAGCTCTGAACAAATCTTGAACGGAACTTTCACAAGAATTTACAATACCCGACCAGAATCCAATCCTGAGTTTGATGAAGCTTCAGGCCTTCAGCTTCCCCATAGAAAATAGTTAGGGCAAACCCTTTGCAAAACCATAGCTTTCATGCAGAGATGACGCTCAGAACATGCTAGCTTCCAAACACATTGAATAATACATAATCTCCCATACTCTCTCTCTCTCAATCAGACAGTTTATATTTGGATTTGAATTTAGGAAAAGAAATAAGATGGCTACAAACCAGCTTGCCTCGCCAATCTCATAACTATAAAGCTCATAAAAGTGGAAGCTTGAGGGCAAGCCATCATCGCCTCCATTCAATTGAAGCCAAATCATCCACAAAAAATAGAAATAAATATAATAATTGATCGATAGGAAAAATTGCAAGAAACCTATTCAGATTTTTGCATGAAAAAATAAGAGATGTAAAATAAGTAAAAGATTACCAAATGAAATTATCCCATCACTTGAACCCCCTCTCAAGACATTTTAGCAAAAATTCCCCCAGTAATTTTCCTCGGTTTAACCGTTTTATATCATAGAAGAAAGATAAATTTCAAATGTATATACATGCATACACACACACACATCATATACACAGTTTTTGAATGTTGCCAGAATTTCAACGGTAATTCTAGATTTTTCCAAACTCTGAAGGCTTCACAAAAATTTTAAATACAGATAATAATATGATTGAAGAGATCAATCACCAATTTTTTAATGAGGATCAACTGAAACCCCAAACAGAGCAAGCAAATTACAAAGATCCCAAAAATTTGATGAGAGCATAAAGAATTTAACATCATGATAACAATATAACCAAAATGGCTGAAAGATCTACGATGTCAGACTCGAGTTCTGATACGAAACGGGGCAACCCCAACCCCAACCATAATTCTAACACTAACCCTAACCCCAACCCCAGCCCCAACCCCAGCCTAACCCCAACCTTAACCCCAACCCCAACCCCAACCCCAACCGCAACCCCCTGCCGAACCCCAACCCCAACCGCAACCCCTTGCCGAACCCCAACCCCAACCGCAACCCCAACCCCAGCCCCAGCCCCAGCCCCAACCGCAACCCTAACCCCAACCCTAACGCTACCCCCAACGGATGCCTCATCGGTACCCAAACCATAAACCCTAGCCCTAAAATAATCAAAAATTTGTTTAATTTAAGATTTCCTAACCTGTGCAGTGGAGGCGTCGACGATCCATTGGAGGCGGCGACGAAAGGAGGCGACGACGAAAACGGAGATGAGGATGAACCAGGCGGTGGCGACGGAGAATTGGCCTGCGCTGGCGATGACGATAACGGCGATGAAACACAGGCGATCGGCGGGAACAAGGGTTTGGGGATTTTGGGTTCGCGCGCGATATTGGGAAAATAATTTTTAGGTAATGAGCGTAGGGATCGATCCGTGCCTTTTTAATTAAATCTCTATTTAGTTTCCCCTACGGATAAATCCGTAGGTTCTTGGTTTGCGGCTCCGTAGGGGCAAACAACAATTTACGATTTAATATTTTTTAAATTAATATGTAAGGACCGTAGAAGCAACCTTAAGGCCCTACGGACTAATCCGTAGGGCAAAACTAAATCTGCCCCTACGGATTTCGTTATCCGTAGGGGCAACCCCCTATTTTACTAGCGTGCTATTGTTTAGGCATTGCTTTCCATCTATGTATTTACATTTCCAGTTGTACCTGTAAAAGAATGTTAATAAATAAAAGTTGTTGTTGATTTACATTCCTGTGTACATTTACTTTATATTGCTTAGATACGCTTAGCATGTTTACTTCTGAGTAAATACGTAGCGGACCTCACCACGTAACTTCCCCGTATATTGGGAAGCGGGGCATGACAGGTTTTGTTGGTGGCCCATGTAGGTCGGTGCTGCATGGAACCCTACCATGCAGGTCAGCTCTGTGTGGACATGCAGGTCAGTTCTTTATGGACATGCGGGTTAATTCTGCATGAAGTCCTAAGCAATATAACACAAGAACCAGCAACTAAAAACATTCTTTACATATTCATTGAATCTTCCAATTTCATATATTTTGAATCTGTCCTACGCCAATTTTTTCTTTCAAGGTTATGGATTCCTAAGACAACACCAGCACCAATATCAACAACACTCCACCACCTATACCGCTTACACCTACCGTCGATGCTCCGATCAATGAGCAAACGGTACTGCTTGAGGCAATCCGGTGTCTCCTGGAAGGACAGCAGCAGCAGACTGCCATATTAATGAACCGACTAGAAGCTGAAGTACCTGGGGTAAAATAGTTTCGGGCTTTGCACCCAAGCAATTTTCGGGAAAAGAGAGCCCTCTAGAAGTTAAGGAGTGGGCTCAAAGCATTGAAGATGATCTGGCAGCGGCATATGTGCTAGAGGTCGCTTGGGTTTGAGTTGTGAAGCTGCAGCTCACTGACAATGCCCGAGTCTGGTAGAAGGCGGAAGAAAACTGTCTCACCCTACCGATCGAATGGAAGACCTTTCACGATATGTTCGACGCAAAGTACTTCCCTGAGACTGCCAGATTAGACATGGAACATCAGTTCATCCACTTACAACAGGGTTCGATGTAGACCAAATCCGTGGATGAGTATGATGCTGAGTTTACCATGCTCAGTCGGTAAGATATGTCTCAATATTTCGATTTTCAAATACCCCATACTACACAGCTAACAAAATACCTTATCAGATTCGCAGCACACTTGATACCGACTACTGAGATCCAGTCAAGACGATTTTAGCAAGGGTTAGATCCAGAAATCCAAGCTGCCTTAGCTATAGGGGATTTCCCAACCCATGATTTGTCTTTGAAGGCTGCCCGGAGATACAAGGCAGTGGTGAAGAGAAATGGCCGACCTCAATCTGCCGGAGTGAAGCACCCTGCCAACCAGATGGCAGGAGGTGCCTCTTCAAGGCCAACTGTGGACACTAGGAGACCGGAAGAAACCAATAACCAGCCGAGTCCAGATTCTTGCTTCTATTGCTAGAGGGATGGACACTTGTGGAAGGACTGTAGGCGCGTAAAAGGCCTGTGCTTAGTTTGCGGCGCATCCAATCACGGAATTGGAACCTGTCCCTATAGACACAACTCAGCTCACCCACCCACCAACTATCCACAGCGGCCAGCTATCTAGGCTCCTGCACCTCGTCTTTCACTTCCAGCTCCACCTCCACGTGGACCTCCTGCGCAACCTAATCGCCAATTCCATTAGGCACTGAGGAACATGTCTCGAGGGCAGAGGAACATGCCCAAAGGAAAGAGGAATGTGCTTCCAGCTAGGAGGAATGTACCCCGGCGTCACGCGTTCACATTACCAGCCGAAGAAGCCGAGACTGTAGACCAAGGTAACCCTGTCAATTCCCTCACCTATTTTTCTTCAATCCTACCAAAACTTTTGCATTCTTCCGTTCTTCTAAATATTTTTCATACACTATCAATAGTTCCATCACTAAATTGCTTTGAATCTGTTACACTTTCCTTTTACAAATTTCGAGGACGAAATTTTTATAAGGAGGGTAGAATATAACAACCCTAAAATTTCTGTACGATTTTTTTTCAAAATACAGAAAGGGATACCTAAGCCTGAGTACGAGTTATAAGTTTGTTTTGCTTTTGAACAGCAAGAAGGAGCTTGTAGCTCATTGGTAAGACCTTACACTGCTGAGACATAGCACCAGATTTCAAATCCCACTAGCCACATTATCATTTTAATTAATTTTCTTTTAATCTTTTAGAATCCCAAGGGTTTACACGTGCACTACACGTAAACTGAAGAGACACAGAAAATTTAAACATGTGCACTGAAGAAAAACCAAGCGACAAAGACACGTGGCACCCAAACCCTACCCCCTACCCCTTCCGCCGGAATTGACACATTGAATTTCCACGTGGCACCCAAAAGCCAGAAGGATTGTGGCACATCCACTCACGCCATAAAAGCATGTCCATATCGCTTCAACACAACTCCAGCCCCCAAACCCGCAATCACCATCCCGTAGTGGTCAGTCATTCAGGCTCCTGCACCCCGACTGGCCCTACCTGCACCACCTCCGCGTGGACCTCCTGCATAGCCTCAACGTCAGTTCCATCAGGCACAGAGAAACGTGCCCCAAGGAAAAAGGAATATGCCTCCAGCAGAGAGGAATGTACCACGACGTCAGGCTTCCACAATGACAGTCGAGGAGGCTAAAGCCACATGCCAAGTCATCATTGGTACTATACTAGTAGCCTCCCTACCTGCTCTAGACTTTTCGACACTGGAGCATCATATTGCTTTATGTCACAACAGTTCGTCCGAACTCATGCGATTCCGGTTAAATCGCTTGTATCCAGCTGAAATGTCAGTTCAGGGAACGGCGTTCTAAAAACAACTTTGGAATACGATCAGTGTCCAGTGGTCGTCTGCAGTAGAGAATTTTATGCGGACTTCAAGGTGCTGGACATACCGAACTTTGACGTAGTTTTGGGAATGGATTGGCTGGGAACTTTCTTCGCTACCATTGACTGCCGCCAAAGGAGGGTAGTGTTCGAAATACCAGATCATCCAGTGTTCTATTTCAAGAGTAGAGACCGTACCTTGGAACCCAGCGTCTATAAGGAAAAACCAAGGAAGGGAGTGGTTGCAGCATTGCAAGCGAAAGAATCGAAGCCAGAGGTAGTTCGAGAGTTTGAGAATATATTCCCTGAAGATATATCAGGTTTGCCTCCCGATCGAGCTCTTGAATTCCGCGTTGATTTACTACCTGTTGCGCAACCGGAAATCAAAGCTCCGTACCGGCTAGTCTAGAAGGATTGAAGGAGATCTGCATTCAGTTGGACGAACTCCCGAAGAAAGGTTGGATTCATCCCAGTACTTCAAGCTGGGGATCTCCGTTATTACTATTGAAGAAGAAAGAAGGTTCATACAGGATGTGTGTGGATTACCGAGCTCTGAATGAAGAGACGATCAAGAACAAGTATCCACTACCGCACATCGATGATCTGTTCGATCAGCTAAGTGGGTCTTTTGTACTTTTGAAGCAAGATCTTCGTTCGGGTTATCATCAGGTAAAGGTCAAAGAGTCCGATATTCCAAAGACGGCATTCAAGACTCGATATGGTCATTATGAGTATCTCGTAATGCCATTTGGAGTGACCAATACACCTGCTATATTCATGAATCTGATTAACCAAGATTTTCGAGAGTACTTAGACAGGCTCGTTGTTATTTTCATCGACGACATCCTGGTGTATTCAAAGAATTGGAGAGAACCCGCCAAGCACTTACGGATTGTCCTGGAGAAATTGCGACAACATCAGCTCTAAGCCAAGTACAGTAAGTGTGAATTTTGGCTAGAGCAAGTCAGATTTCTCGGGCATATTGTTTCAGGAGAAGGAATCTCAGTAGATCTAGCTAAGGTATCAGCTGTCAGCGAGTGGCCGACACCAAAGACAGTGAAAGATGTACGAAGTTTCTTAGGATTAGCAAGATACTACCGACGATTCATTGAAGGCTTTTCGAAGATTGCAGCACCCCTGACCAAGCTCACACGTAAAGATGAAGCATTCGTGTGGTCAGAAGTATGTGAGAACGCTTTTATAAAACTCAAGTCAAGATTAACTTCTGCTCCTATTCTCGTAATACCGGATCAATCTGGAGGATTTGTTGTGCATTGCGATGCATCCGGTAAGGGATTAGGATGTGTTCTACACCAACATGGGAAAGTTGTAGCTTTTGCATCAAGACAGCTAAAGGTTCATGAACGCAACTATCCAACACATGATTTGAAGTTGGCAACTGTTATCTTCACACTTACGATTTGGCGCCACTATCTTCTAGGAGAACGAGTGGATATATACACTGACCACAAGAGTCTGAAGTATGTATTTACTCAGAAGGAATTAAACATGCGGTAGAGAAGATGGTTAGAGCTCATGGCGGACTTCGACATCAACCTACAGTATCATCCTAGAAAGGTGAATGTAGTTCCTGATGCACTTAGCCGCGAGCCATTAGCAATGAATCTCACTGCTCAGTGGAAACTACAGCAGGAGTTGCATGGATTGGAGATTGAAGTAGTTATGCCGGGTAACAATTCGTTTTTGATGAACTTACAAGTCCAGTCCACTAATGTCAATCAAATCAAGGCAGCTCAAGCAAATGATGCCAAGCAGCAAAAGGTCCGAGAACAGGTAGAAAGTGGACTTCGAACTGAATTCATCATTCACGAAGATAGATCTTTGAGATATGAAAGTCGATTGTGTGTGCCACACGGCCCAGTTCGAGAAGAGTAGATGAAAGAAGCTGATTGGTCTAAAATATTGCATTTTTGAATGAATATTTTCCTTGCTATTGTTAAATACTAAAAGGTGTTTATTGTAAATATAGAACATATGAGGGTTTAATTATAAAAGATTATTATCATATGTTTCTACATTATAATTAACATAATGAGGGAAAATATATGCATATAATATTCAAATGAAATCTTTGTAATTAAAATATGCATATCATAATAAATATTTGTAATCAATATTCTTAAGATATTATATCATTTAAATGATTAGGATAATATCTCAAAAATACCAAATGCTACTAAGACTATGACATGAGCTATTGTGCAGATATTAGCTCAGCTCTAGAATCCAAGTAAGAGATCTGAGTCAAATCGGGATATCGAAACCGAATCTGCCAAACTTTAGAAGCAAATCGAGAGATCTAGCAACGGCAGAGACTCAGAGAATTATTTTCAGAATCTAGACATCAAAAGGATCTCCACATAGTAACACAAGAGACCAGAAGAAATCCGAAATCCTGATTCCACCAAGTTACGGCGGAAAGGCGGCCAAAGTGGGGTATTTGCGGTGGATCCATGACTCTTTGATGGCCGTATGATGTGATATTTTGTGGCAGCATATATTCTCATATGGTATTAAGGGTTTCTAGTTTTAAATACAATATAAGGGACCGAGAGCTCTACATTCAAAAATAATTATCGAAGAGATCAAGAGATCCAAGAGATCCTCCCATCTGAGTGATCATTATCTATTTATCTACCTCCAACAAGAGAGAGATCCAGAGAAAACTAGGGTTCTTATATTCTACTTTCTAAAAAGAATTGTAAAGCAATGGTTGATTAATAAAGGTAGTTTTTAGTTTATTTATTTTTGCATTTATTTTCCGCATTTAATTTCTGCACTCACTTTTCTGCATCTTCATTATACTTTCATTCTTCAACCTTTGTTCTAACTTAACCATGAGCGAGTAATTCCTAACTTGCTAGAGTTTGTTAGATAGTGTAGGATAATGGATGAAAAGATCTCTTAAACTTCTTTTATACATTTTAAAGTTTATAAACTTTAGCAAAATAAATGTTAGGCTTCTTATCGGACGCGCTATCAATTTATTGATAGGCTCGACCACAATTTGAGATTGGTTTAACACTTTTTTTGTTAAGGGCTAGACATGAATAGAAATCAATGAAAGGACAAGGGTTAATTGTGGGGAAACCCTAGTTTCTTCCAAAAAAAACCTAATCTACATTCATCACTAATGATCTGGTGTTAAAATATTAAAAGATAAAAGAGTCATTTTTAATTATTCATCCATTACTACTAAGTCCTATGAACCCTATGAGTCATTTCATTATAAATTTTATATATGTTTTAAAATATAATGATAAACAATCATCCATCTTTCATCAACTCATCTAAAGCAAGAAAATGGTTCACGTTTCCCTGCGGATGACCCGTACTTATCGCGGCTAGCTACTAGCGACACCGTTTTGATTGCGGTTATTTACAAAAACACTTTCTTTACTTACGATCAATCAAATGGCGCCGTTGCCGGGGTAACGGTCGTAAAAAAATTTCTTGTAATTCGGGTTGATTTCTTATAAAATCCAGCAAACATAAAATTAACAAAACCGCATCTTGCGCTTTTAGCGATTATTGTGCAAGCTTTGCAAGAGAATCTGAAGTAACTGGAGTAAGGAAATAGAGATTCAGGGATTTCAACTTGAACCAGAGGAGTATAGGAGGGTGTTCATACCAGAATATTGCATTATTATATTCCCCATTCTTACTCTTTTTATAAATAAACAGGTGCTTTTGATGCATGTCTGCTACATGTTACAGGTTACAGGTTCTTGGACAGAAAATAGTGCAAACAATGTAAAGACGATGAAAATGTGGACTTTAACCAACAAACTGAGAATCTTGATCAAGCCTACATAAGGAACAATTCACAAAGCAAGATTCAAGACATCGACTCAAAGCGAACGGTTAAAAATCCATTGCAAATTGTTCACTGAAGATCTGGTACCAACCTAGAAGCCCATATGGAAAAAGATATATAGAAATAAGAAGCCCAAGCCAACAGAAATCAGCCCAGGAAAATTCATGGCCCAACTCCATCTTTTGGCCGCGGAACCGCGGCCAAAGCAGGCCTCGGGCCGCGGTTCCGCGGCGGTCCTGGGCGATCAGATGAAATAATTTTTACCAAAATGTGGCGGCGGCTTTAACTAGTCAACTTAGGGCTATTTTTGTAATTGTAGACATGCGGATCAAAATGTAACCTAGGGTTTCTATTTCCTATAAATAGAACTCTAAAGATTGTAATTTCTTATGCCTCCCTTCATTAATAAATTTTAGAATTCTTTATGGAGAGCATCGGTGTTTCTTTTCAATTCATGAATTCAGATCTGACAACCCTGCGTTGATGATTGGAGAGATGCATCTGTAAGTAGATTTAATTCCTTGCCCTAGTTTAGATTTCAATTCTTGCCCTAGGTAATTTTTATTCTCTGCCCTAGATAAATGTATTTTAATTCCCTAATGAGTGAGTAGTCTCCTCGCTTGTTAGGGTTAGATCTGGGGAAGGTTTGAGAGACGAAGATCTCTCATCCCCTTTTTTGCCCGTCATATATTTTCATAGAACTCCATGCATTCATTCTTATTCCGCTCCCTACGGCACTCTACCCACGAGGTAGTGGTGATACCGTAGTCTAAAGGCCCGGATTTTAAGGTTTTCCATGGAGGTTAGGGTAAAGATTAAGAAAGGAAGGACAAGGATCTAGAGGAAGAACAATCTTTCCAATCATCCTAATCCCTTTTATTAATATTTACCATAACACCTAATTAGATCTTCATATGGGTATAGAAAGCGGTGAGATTTATTGACCTTCCAAACTTAACCTAGACCTAACCCAAGCACGATTTAGATATAGATTAATTCAGTTTTTAGATTCAATAAGCAAGCCGAACACCCTTCGGAATTAACTCATTAGCGCGACTAGGAGATTCACAACATCCCTGTGGACCGACCTGTACTCACCGGCTAGCTTCATGCGACGCCGTTCTTAATTGCGGTTTAGATACAGTTTTTGACACGAATCAAATGGCGCCGTTGCCAGGGATGGCGTAAAATTTCCTTTTTGTAATTTCGGGTTAATCAAAATTAAAAACAATCAAAAAATCTGAAAAATAAAAAAAAATATAAAAATATATCATCTGTTATTTTTGGAAAGGGTACTTTGTTGTTTGAATTTTGCAGGATTTGCACACATATTCGGATCTGGAAATCTACAAAAGGCGAATCAGAAAAGGATACATCAAAACAGAGAGGGATTGCAAGTACAGAACAGCAGAAATTTTTTGGAGCCCTGAAGCCTCCATCCCACCGCTAAACCGCGGCCTAAGCGCGCTCCCACCGCCCTTCCACGGCCCTCTTGCATCATCATCGCGCAATTTTTGCACGGTTTGTTTCCTATTGCTTCCTTTTGCAAATCCCCATATATCTTCTGTCAAATCTTCTACAGGATTCTTTGCACTAAAAATCTTCTTCCCCCTTCCAATAATTGATTCTTTGCAGGATTCTTTGCGCCGCAAATAAAATAAAAATCTTTGATTGCAAGTGATTTACTGTTTTGCATATTTTTAAAACCGACTTTAAGGGGCTTTTGACCAATTCAGATTGGGTGGGGATTTCATCACCCTTCCCAGGACCCCAGAAATCACATAAGGCATATGCATGGACCATCTATTAATTAAAAAATACTAGACTCAGCCCTAAGGACTTCGAGTTCAATAGGACAGAGGACTAGTTATAGGCATCAGCCGTTTATCCTAACCTGACTTTGCGGTGTCTAGGTAAGTGTGTAAAGGCAAGTGGTTACTTAATTAGGACCGCTACTTATAGCGGGGAGCCTCCCACTTACCTGGCACTTACCTGGACGCAATTGGCGGTGAAGAGACGGTTTGAGGTCCTATTTCTAGCCCTTTGGAACAGTTAGGAGCTGTCTAGCTGACCTAGGTGACCCTAGAGTTAGGCCTGATTATGCATTTTTGGTTGATCGAAAGTGTGTCTTAGCCCTTTATCAAAAATCATTTTTGCAAAACAAATAAAAAAAAATAAGAGGAATTTTTTTTTATAAAAACAACTTGCAAATTTTTGCCGCAAATAAATCCTTGCACCCCAACCTACCTTCTTCATCTTCTCTTTCTTCTATCATGGGTACCCCACATCACAAATCTATTGCAGAACTTTGGTATCCCGAACCTAACTTTGCGTCATACGTCAATTGTTTCGGTCGATTTAAAGAAGATCCCTCCGTGCCCAAAATTTCTTTGAAAGATCAAATAGAAGCGTCTAGGAGAAACAGTTTGACTTTGCAACCCACTTTGTGTCAACCAAGTCAACCTTTACCACTTTCATATGTTGATACCACTTTTTCAAGTCCTGCTGTCACTCCTAAACCGATGTCCATTGCTGAGCACATTGCTCAATCTCGTAGCCGATCTTTCACCCATCTCCCCTCATCTAGTTCTAGGAATCAACAAGTCCATCCATCTTTTTATCCACATGTTGATCCTAATCCTGTCCAACCATCCACTTCCTACCAGTCCTACCCGACTTTCCCACCTTCACTAGACCCTGTTTCTACACAGCCTTTTGGGAATTTCACGTATCCAAACAATTTCGAATCTTTTGCCGAAACCTCCTTACCACCCAAGTCTAGTTTGGAAGAGTCGTTGGAGGCTTATATCTTAGCAACAAACAAAATGGTTAGGAATGTGGAAGCGTCCATAGCCGCCCTTATGCACCCTGCTGAACCGGTAGCTAGTTTCCAACTAGCTCCAAATTTTCCAATGTATGAGGAGGCGGTTGGACAGAGAGAGAATGTGAGAGGATTTTCAAATCAAACCTACTGATACCCAATTGAATCCAACAACTCCAATTTTCAAACATGTGTCCAAAATGATGAGTTGTGCGACTTTGTAGTGCTTGATTTGCCAAATTGTGAGAAACCCCTTTCGAGTGAAACCGCACCTAATCCATTTGACCTTTACATCTCCAATCTAGAACCTGAATTGATAAATATCCATGCTTTTGATGAGGTGTCAGAAAAAATTGATTTTCACTTGATTGAGGATATAGACGCCGGGAATATTTTGGATGATGAACCCATTGATTTGATTGAAATTTTATGTCCAACTCATCATCCCGAGTCATTAATTGTTTCTCCCGAACTTCATGTGCGTCTTGATTATGATGATAATGGCATGGATGAGACAAATATTGAGGAGAATTACGAGGATAGTATTGAGGAGAGTTTTGAGGATCATATTGAGGTTGAACCATTTTTGTTTGAAGTGTCTGATTTTCTAATCCATCCTCTTGAACCTTTAACTAAATCACCCTCCCTCCTTTCCATCATTCCGACCACGCCTAATATCACGCTTGAAGACTGCGAGCTTGAAAATTTTTCCTTTGAATCTAACACAGTTCTCACAGACGATAACACGTACGAGTGTTTCACTTTTTCGGACGATGTTGATGACTCACCGCCCGAGTTTGAGTCATTTACATTTTCAGATGAGTTAGTTGAACCATCAGACTTGGTTGCTTACAGTTGTTTCGAACCATTGATGGAATCCTTCAAGTTCGCGACAGATTACTTAAGTGAGAATAACACTATCCCTAATTCACTCCCTTTCGTCCTTCCTATCGTTCCGACCGTACAAGAGACCGTTACGCTTTCATCTCCAACACCAAGTTCGGGGTACCCATGCTTTCTTGCGAATCTTGAGGGATTTGACCCCATTTCTCGACGAGTTGATAGGTTAGCACAATCGCTTTTAACACATCGGTCATCACATATTGTGCTAATTTATTCACTCGATTTACACCCTCAAGATCGTACTCTACTTCTTTCTCTTTTCCGCCATTCTTCTCCCCCACCGAGACCGTATCCTGTTTCTACCTCCACACGGTCTCGTGTGTTTCTTATTTCTCTTCTTTCTACTCCATTCTTTCACCAACTCGACCATTACCACGATAAGATTTTTGAATGGTTGGTGTTAACCTTTGGCTTGTGTAAGGCCAAGCTTAAGTTTGGGGGGAATCTTGTTGTATATATGTATATTTTTTTGTTTTCTTTTTCTATAAAAAATAAAAAAAATAAATTTTTTTTTCAAAACAATAAAATAAAAAAATTATAAATAAATAAATAGGGGTGTGCCGACATTTTGACCCTCTTGGTGTAGCATGACAGTGAGGACACTGTTAAGTTTAAGTTTGGGGGTATGCTCAGTACGTCTTCTTCCTTCGTATTCATTTGTATATTTTTGCATTTGCATATTTATTTGAAAACCCATAAAAATTTAAAAATTTTGAAAAATTATAAAAATTAATGTATTCAATTTTGGCTTATTTGACTTGAGTTTGACAAATAGGTTAACTAGCTAGGAACAACTAGATCTTAGACTTAGTAAATTAAAAACCCTAAAAATAACCTTCCTTAAAGTTTAACGGTAGAAATTATATGTCTTTGTAGTTTATTTAGAAATAGGCAAATTTTGAGTTCAGTTCTTGGGCTAAGTTGAAACAAAGGAAAAGTATTGATGTTCTTATTAGAGTATAAGTTTGAAAAATAATTCCTAGCTTAAGTCTAGATTCTGAAAATGTATACCCTACAATTTGCACAATCACGCACCTTGAAACTTGGAATAGTAGAAGAGACCTTGAAATGCTCTTGTTTAAAGGCCTTAGTACAATGAAAATTAAAAAAATATATAAGTGTGAATAAAGAATAAAAAAAATGGACACTGGTTTTTGTGATTACTTAAGGCTGCAAAAATAGAAAAATATTTAGCGAGGGTGCTTCATCACCTAGTGCCTTAGACCAACTGGTCTGGGAGTCACTGCTAAAGCTTTGGGTGTTGCAAGACTAGGAAGTACGCTTTAAAGTGCTAATGCATCTTGTAATCGATTGTTGGTACCTCAAGAAGTATTAACGATCGCATGAAGGATGTGTAAGAAAAATTCAATTAAAAATTCACCAATTAATAAGTACTTTGGACAACGGACAAGGGCATGATTGCTTGATTTGAATTTCCAAGTGTAGGGGTGATTCATACACACACGTAGGGGTATGTGATTGGAGTTTAGATGAGATAAAGGAGTGAAGAATAGAACTTGTATCTTTAGTAAGGGTTGATAGAAATTCCTAAGTGGAGATGGAACCCTAGAAGGAAAACTTAAGAAATGCTAAAAGCTAAGTAGGTCTGCAGAACATATATAATCTTAAGCTAAATGACGAGGAAGTGTGAAGAATATAGGTGGATAATTTACGGGTCGACGATAATAGAATTCATTGTTAGAAAACTTAATTGGAGAACAAAAGTCAATGGGCCTAATTGATAGGATTTTGTGGGTAGTATCCGCTGAAAACCCTCAGGAGACAACACTTCTCCTACTAGGGACACCTAGAGGTTTAACGGCTTGTTGCACGAGCTCAGTGCGATCGTGTTTCCCTGCGAAAGTGTGGTTAGGATTTTAGTGAATAAAAATAAGTTTGCTCGAGGACGAGCAAAATATTTGTTCACATCATAATATCGTATTATTATATTCCCCATTCTTATTCTTTTTATAAATAAACAGGTACTTTTGACGCATGTCTGCTATATGTTATAGGTTACAGGTTCTTGGACAGAAAACAGTGCAAACGATGTAAAGACGATGAAAATATGGACTTTAACCAACAAACAGAGGACTCTTGATCAAGCCTACATCAAAGATAAAATTCATAAAGTACAAGGCAACGCAATGTCCAAGATTACAAAGCGAACGGTTAAAAAGTCATTGCAAATTGTTCACTGGAGATCTGGAACCAACCTAGAAGCCCAAATGGAAAAGGTCATATAGAAACAGGAATAAAAAGTCAACAGGAAGAACAACAGAAATTTTCAGAATTCAAGCAACTACTTTGGCCGCGGAACCGCGGCCAAAGCATGCATTTGGCCGCGGAACCGCGGCCTGGTAGAGCCCGTGTCGGAGTGAAGTTTTTTGGTTCTGCGCATATTGTTGGCTAGGTCTTTTCTTAGGGGTACTTTTGTAATTGCAGACGTGCGAGTCATTGTAACCCTAGGGTTTCCTATCTTCTATAAATAGGGACTCTAATTCATTGTAAACCTTATGCCTCCTTTTAATAATAAATTCAGAATTCTTTATGGAGAGCATCGGTGCCTCTTTTCAATTCGTGAATTCAGATCTGACAACCCTGCGTTGATGATTGGAGAGATGCATCTGTAAGTAGATTAAATTCCTTGCTCTAGTTTAGATTTCAATTCTTTGCACTAGGTAGATTTAATTCATTGCCGTAGATAATTGTTTAGAGTTAGCTTTGGGGAAGGCTTTTGAGAGATGAGATCTCTCATCCCTTTCTTACCCATATTATATTTTCAATAGGACTTCATGCAAACACACACACACCGCGCCCTACGGCACCCTATCCCTCGAGGTAGCAGTGATACCGTAGTATAAAGGCCCGGTTGCGCGCGTTTTCCATGGAGGTTAGGGTAAGGATCTCTAAAGGAAGGACAAGAACATAGAGGAAGGAACACCTTCCCGAATGGATCTAATCCCCTTTATTGATAATTACCATAACTCCTCATAGATCTTCATTCGGGTATAGAAAGCGTTGAGATTTACTTGCATTTCCAAACCATCCCTAAACCTAACCCTAGCAAGACTAGATCTAGATAATCGTAGTATAGAATAATTAGGTTTTTAGATTTAATAATTAATCCGAACACCCTTCGGAATTAACTCGTTAGCGCGATTAGGAGGTTTACAACATCCCTGTGGACCGACCCGTACTCAACGGCTAGCTTCATGCGACATCGTTCTTGATTACGGTAATAGATAGTTTTTGACACACGAATCAAATGGCGCCGTTGCCGGGGATGGCGTAGAACTTTCCTTTTCGCAATTTCGGGTTAATCTTAATTAAAAAATCATAAAAATCTGAAAAATCACAAAAATATAAAAATATATATAATCTGTTATTTTTGGAAGGGATACTTTGTCGTTTAAATTTTGCAGGATATACAAATTCGGATCTGGAAATTTCCAGAAAGCAAAACAGGAAATAAAACATCGGAACAAAAGCGATTTTAAATAACAGAATAGTGAAATTTTTCTGGAGAACCAAATCCATCATCATGCCGCGTTTCCGCGGCCAAAACCTGCCTTAGGCCGCGGAAACGCGGCCGTCTTGTCGAGTTGTCGCACGAAATAAATTCTGGGGACCCGAGCCAGCTTCTTCACCGCGGAACCGCCGCGGTAGGCCCTCTTTGACCGCGGAAACGCGCCTTTCTGGAGTCCTCTCTGCACGAAATTTGCACTGTAAGTTTTCTGTCGCTCTCCTCTGCAAAAATTTCAATATATTTTCTAAAAAATGCCTGCAGGATTTTGTGCACTTTAAAAATATATTCCCTTCCAAATAACGATCTTGTGCAGGATTTTTGGGCCCCGCTTGAAATAAAATTGATTGCAAGTAATATTTTGCTGTTGCATATCTTTTCTCTAAAATCTTTTTGCAACAATTTTTTCCAAATAAAGAGAAAAAGAATAAAAAAAAAAGGACAAATCTTTTATAGAAACTTGCAAAATTTTTTAGCCGCAAATAAATCCTTGCACCACCCAACCTTCCTTCTTGTCACCTTTCTTCTTCTAACATGGGTACCCCACGTCATAAATCATTATCCGTACTTTGGTATCCCGAACCTAATTTTGCGTCGTATGTCAATTTTTTCGGTCAATTTAAAGACGATCCTTCCTTGCCTAAAATATCTTTGAAAGATCAAATAGAGGCGTCTAGGAGAAACAGTTTGACTTTTCAACCCACTTTGTGTCAACCAAGTCAACCCCTACCACATCCATATGTTGATACCTCATTTTCAAGTCCTTCTGTCACTTCTAAACCGATATCCATTGCTGAGCATAGTGCTCAATCTCGCAGTCGATCTTTCACCCCTCTCCACTCATCTAGTTTTAGTGATCCGCACGACTATTCACCTTTTTATCCATATGTTGACCCTACCCCAGTCCAATCACCCACTTCCTACCAGTCCTACCCGACCTTACCACCTTCACTAGACATTGATTCTACACAGCCTGTTGGGAGTTTTACCGAAACCCCCTCACCACCTAAGTCTAGTTTGGAAGAGTCGTTGGAAGCCTATATTGCAGCCACAAACAAAATGACTAGGAATGTGGAAGCGTCCGTGGCCACCCTTATGCAACCTAGTGAATCGGTAGCTAGTTTCCCACTAGTTTCAAATTTTTCAATGTATAAGGAGGCGGTTGGACAGATTGAGAATGAGAGAGGATTTCCAAATCAAACCTACCCTTACCCAATTGAAGCCCACAACTCCAGTTTTCCATCGAATGTCCTAAATGAGTTACCAGTTGAAAATAAAAACGAGTTGTGCGATTTTGCAGTGTTTGATTTGCCAAATTGTGCAGAACCCCTTTCGAGTGAAACCACACTTAATCCTTTCAATCTTTACACCTCCACTCTAGAACACAAATTGATAAATATCCATGCTTTGGATGAGGTGCCTAAAGAAATTGATTTTCACTTGATTGAGGATATAGACGCCGGGAATATTTCGGATGATGAACCTGTCGATTTAATTGAAATTTTATGTTCAAGTCATCATCCTGAGTTATTAAATGTTTCTCTCGAACTTCATATGCGTCTCGACTTTGATGATAATGGCATGGATGAGATAAATGTTGAGGAAAATTATAAGGATAGTATTGAGGAGAGTTTTGAGGATCATATTGAGGTTGAACCATTTTTGTTTGATGTGTCTGATTTTCCAATTCATCCTCCTGAACCTTTAACTGTTATATCGCCCTCCCTCCTTCCCATCATTCCGACAACGCTTGAAGACTGTGAGTTTGAAAAATTTTCCTTTGAATCTGACACTGTTCTCACAGATGATAACACTTACGAGTGTTTCACTTTTTCGGACGATGTTGAGACTCATCGCCCGAGTTTGAGTCTTTTACATTTTCAGATGGGATTGTTGAACCGTCAGACTCGGATGATTACAGTAGTTTCGAACCATTGATGGAATCTTTTAAGTTCGAGACAGTTTACTACGGTGAGAATGAGACTATCCCTAATTCACTTCCTTTCGTCTTTCCTATTGTTCCGACCGTACAAGTGACCGTTACGCTTTCATCTCCTATACCAAGTTCGGCGTACCCATGTTTTCTTGCGAATCTTGAGGGATTTGACCCAATTTCACGACGAGTTGATAGATTAGAACAATCAGTTTTCACACTTCGGTCATTGCATATTGCGCTAATTTATGCACTCGATTTACACCCTCAAGATCGCGCGACCCTTCTTTCTCCTTTCCGCCATTCTTCTCCCCCACCGAGACCATATTCTACCATTCTTCTTTCCACATGGTCTCGCGTGCTTCTTATTTATTTCTTCTACACCCCATTATTGCACCAACTATACCATTACCACGATAAGATCTTTGAATGGTTGGTGTTAACCTTTGACTTGTGTAAGGCCAAGCTTAAGTTTGGGGGGAACCTTGTTGTATATATATACATATATTTTTTTGTTTTCTTTTTCTATAAAATTTTTTTTTCAAAACATTAAAAAAATATTTAAAAAAAGTTATAAATAAATAAACAGGGGAGTGCCGGTATTTTGACCCTCTTGGTTCATCATGACAGTGAGGACACTGTCAAGTTCAAGTTTGGGGGCATGCTCGGTACGTCTTCTTCCTTCGCATTCATTTATGCATATTTTTGCATTTGCATATTTATTTGAAAACCCATAAAAATTGAAACTTAAAAAAATTAAAAAATTAATGTATTCAATTTTGGCTAATTGACTTGAGTTTGACAAATAGGTCAACTAGCTAGGAACAACTAGATCTTAGACTTAGTAAATTAAAAATCCTAAAAATAACCTTCCTTAGAGTTTAGCGGTAGAAAGTATATGCCTTGTAGTTTATTTAGAAATAAGCAAATTTTGGGTTCACTTCTTGGGCTAAGTCGAAAGAAGGGAAGAGTATTGATGTTCTTATTAGAGTATAAGTTTGAAAAATAGTTCCTAACTTAAACCTAGATTTTGAAAACATATACCCTACAAAATGCACAATCACGCACCTTGAAACTTAGAATAGTAGAAGAGACCTTGAAATGCTCTTGTCTAAAGTCCTTAGTACAATGAAAATGAAAAAAATATATATGTGTGTGAATGAAGAATAAAAAAAATGGACACTGGTTTTTGTGATTACTTAAGACTGGAAAAATAGAAAAATATTTAGCGAGGGTGCTTCATCACCTAGTGCCTTAGACCAACTGGTTTGGGAGTCACTGCTAAAAGCCTTGGGTGTTGCAAGACTAGGAATTACGCTTAAATGTGCAAACACATTTTGTAATCGGTCGTTGGTACCTCAAGAAGTATTAACGGTCGCATGAAGGATGTGTAAGAAAAATTCAATTAAAAATTCACCAACTAATTAGTGCTTTGGACAACGGACGAGAGTATGATTGCTTGATTTGAATTTCCAAGTGTAGGGGTGATCTATACACACACGTAGGGATATGTGATTGGAGTTTAGAGGAGAGAAATGAATGAAGAATAGAACTTGTATCTTTAGTAGAGTTGATAGAAATTCCTGAGTGGAGATGAAACCCTAGAAGGAAAACTTAGGAAATGCCGAAAGCTAAGTAGATCTACAGAACATATATAATCTTAAGTTAGATGATGAGGAAGTGTGAAGAATGTGGGTGGATAATTTACAAGTAGAAGATAATAGAATTATTTGTTAGAAAACCTAATTGGAGAATTAAAGTCGAAAAGCCGAATTGATAGGATTTTGTGGGTGTAATCCACTGAAAACCCTCAGGAGACAACACTCCTCCTACTAGGGACACCTAGAGGTTTAACGGCTTGTTGCACGAGCTCAGTGCAATCGCGTTTCCCTGCGAAAGTGCGGTTAGGATTTTAGTGAATAAAAATAAGTTTGCTCGAGGACGAGCAAAAGATAAGTTTGGGGGAATTTGTTCACACCAGAATATTGCATTATTATATTCCCCATTCTTACACTTTTTATAAATAAACAGGTGCTTTTGACGCATGTCTGCTACATGTTACAGGTTACAGATTCTTGGACAGAAAAAAGTGCAAACGATGTAAAGACGATGAAAATGTGGACTTTAACCAACAAACAGAGAATCTTGATCAAGCCTACATAAGGAACAATTCACAAAGCAAGATTCAAGATATCGACTCAAAGCGAACGGTTAAAAATCCATTGCAAATTGTTCACTGAAGATCTGGTACCAACCTAGAAGCCTATATGGAAAAAGATATATAGAAATAAGAAGCCCAAGCCAACAGAAATCAGCCCAGGAAAATTCATGGCCCAACTCCATCTTTTGGCCGCGGAACCGCGGCCAAACCAGGCCTCGGGCCGCGGTTCCGCTGCGGTCCTGGGCGATCAGATGAAATAATTTTTACCAAAATGTGGCGGCGGCTTTAACTAGTCAACTTAGGGCTATTTTTGTAATTGTAGACATGCGGATCAAAATGTAACCTAGGGTTTCTATTTCCTATAAATAGAACTCTAAAGATTGTAATTTCTTATGCCTCCCTTCATTAATAAATTTTAGAATTCTTTATGGAGAGCATCGGTGTTTCTTTTCAATTCATGAATTCAGATCTGACAACCCTGCGTTGATGATTGGAGAGATGCATCTATAAGTAGATTTAATTCCTTGCCCTAGTTTAGATTTCAATTCTTGCCCTAGGTAATTTTTATTCTCTGCCCTAGATAAATGTATTTTAATTCCCTAATGAGTGAGTAGTCTCCTCGCTTGTTAGGGTTAGATCTGGGGAAGGTTTGAGAGACGAAGATCTCCCATCTCCTTTCTTGCCCGTCATATATTTTCATAGAACTCCATGCATACCTTCTTATTCCGCTCCCTACGACACTTTACCCACGAGGTAGCGGTGATACCATAGTCTAAAGGCCCGGATTTTAATGTTTTCCATGGAGGTTAGGGTAAAGATTAAGAAAGGAAGGACAAGGATCTAGAGGAAGAACAATCTTCCCAATCATCCTAATCCCTTTTATTAATATTTACCATAACACCTAATTAGATCTTCATATGGGTATAGAAAGCGATGAGATTTATTGACTTTCCAAACTTAATCTAGACCTAACCCTAGTAAGATTTAGATATAGATTAATTCAGTTTTTAGATTTAATAACCAAGCCGAACACCCTTCGGAATTAACTCGTTAGCGCGACTAGGAGATTCACAACATCCCTGTGGACCGACCCGTACTCACCGGCTAGCTTCATGCGACGCCGTTCTTGATTGCGGTTTAGATATAGTTTTTGAGAAGAATCAGAGGGCCCTGAAAAAAACTAGCAGAAGATCCCCCAAGGTGGCGGCGGAACCGCGGCACATTGGTAAAGTTGGGCCCTAAACTTCTGTGGTAATTCGCTACTATCTTTCTCTCTTCTCTAAAGCTCCAATAAATTGATTTTATCTACAGGATTCTTTGCAAACATCGCCACTAAAAATCTTTTTGCGTGTTTTAGATTTTGGTTTTTTTTGCATGTCTAAAACGGACATTAAGGGGCAATAAATCCAAACTCAGATTAGATGGGGATTTCATCACCCTTCCTAAGCCCCACAAATCACAAAGGTGCATACGCATAATCCTTCATTAAGAAAAAATATCTAGACCAAGCCAAAAGGACTGTCGCGTTCAATTAGGACAAAAGAAGGTCGTGGATAATCTATTGCTTATCCGCATTTTTCTTGTAGTGTCTAAAGCAAGTGTGACTAAGGAAAGTGGTTATTTAATTAACCCCGCTATTTCGGTGATTCGTATAAAGGATACCTCCAACTTACTTGGAACTTACCTGGCCACAAGATTGATAAGGAGATAGTAGAGAATTGATTCATCGACTTGTCCTTTGGAAGTCTAGGAGCGGTCTAGTGACTTGACTTAGGAGATCCTAGTTCTTGGGATTGATTATGCATTTTTTGATTTGCCTCAAGTCCCTCTTTCAATGCAAAACAATTTCCAAAATCCAAAAAGAGCTTAAAACATTACCATTTCACCCTATTTTCTTTTCACTTTTTTATAATGGGTAACCCAAACAGACAAACTCTTGCCGAGTTTTGCAATCCAGAATCGGATATTTCTTGTTTTCGTAATTTCTTTGGTACAAAATTCGACTCTACCATATCTTTAAGAGATAGGATAGAGCACACGGAAAAGAACAGTTGGATACCTAACTCAAGTTCCTATCAACCGCATCAAAATTCAACATCTTCTTATGTTGATAATCTGTTTAAGGCGAGTGAGGGAACTTCTAAATACATATCCATCGCTGAGCATATTGCGAAGGCTGATAACCAAAGTTTCAATCCTTTCACTAATCCAAAACCATTAGGACAACATACACCATCATTTCCATATGAAAATATTGATACTCGTTTTAAGACGAATATGACATCTTTTACACTCATGATCATTAGTGAACAAATAGCAATTGCCAGTCGCCAACTAACCAACCAATCTCAATATTCTTCATATCATAATATTGATCCTAATCCTATTTATGAAACTTGGGTACACCCATCTAATTCGTATCCACAGTACCAAATTTTCACACGCTCTCATATTGACACTTCTCTTGAGGCTAATGGGAAAAATCATAAACGCATTTCGATTATGGAACACATTGAACCTGCCCGTGGCCAACAATTAAAGTCATCTCTTCTTAATATTACTCTTCAGGCTAATGCCACAAATCATAAACGCATGTCAATTGCGGATCACAATGAAATCACCCGTAGCCAACAATTAGACACATTCCAACCATACTCAACTTCCTCACCTTATCTAGATAGTGTTTCGGAAATTCAATTAGGAAGTTCTATGGTTCAAAGAGAATCCTACATTGGAACTTCTTCACAAATCATGTCTAGTCCCGAAGTAAAGTTGGAATTGAGCAGTGAAAAAGAACAAAAGATCCATCAAAGTCAAACCAAAATCAATTATTTTGATCTCGACACCTTCCATCTTGAACCCTAACTGAATTTCACACTCACTATTGTAAAAGTCAAACATATTATTCTCGGTCACCTCATCACTTAGACTATGAGCTTTACACTATTTCAAATTAAACCGATCCTTATTCGACTACACTTGATATTTCAAAACTTCCAACCCTATCACGTGAACCAAGTGATTTATCGATTGAGGATAGTATAATTGATGCATTTTTAAATACCTATTCGTTTGATTTGACCGAAAGTGTTAGTGAGAGCGGTGATGAGAATATCGTTGAAAAAGAACCCGTTATGTTGGATGAGTTGGATTCTCCTCCTCATCATGTCCCATCTATTAAAAGTGAACATCTTCTTATACATTTAACCGATCATATTCTTACCACCGACCTATCCGATATGCAAAATGATATTCGGCCTTCATTTCCCGCATCTGGTTCAACAACGCTCGACACACAAGTTTAATTACCTATTTCATCACCCACTTTCTTTAGTTCTTCTAATCTTCTTTCAACTCCAACGAGTTTTGATGAATTACACTCTCTTATTTCGAGTTCTATGATTCTTGAAAGACCACTTGATTTAGTCTTTTTTGAAAATAAGATAAATGAGTTTTTCAAGGCTCCTACCTCCATAATTTATGACAAATCAAGTGTGTTGAATTCTAGCGCGAAAAATATTAAACTTAAAACTTTCAGTCGTCCAAGAGAATATGCTTATTCCACAGATTCTTTTCTTTCCGATGAGATCATCATCGATGAATGTATCGAAAATATTTTCGCTGAAGAACCAGCGTTTCTTAAAGACTCGGATATTATGATGAATCAACCTCCATTGGAAATTTGTGTGCCTCCATTTGAGGCCATAGAAGTTGAACCACCACCCCTTCTTCTTGTTCCATACGAGAATGCGACTATCCCACCCATTCCTAATCATTCACATTCTCGTTTTCGTTCATACTCACTTTTTCGTCTCTACCAACCGAGACATAAATCCGATCGATTACGCCTCTTATCTCCCTAATTCTTTATGTCTATCTGTGACATGATCTTCTACCAACCATGGTGTAACATTGATAAAATATTCAAATGGTTGGTGTTAATATTTGGTCTTTGTAAAGCTTTGCTTAGACCAATAAATTTTTCCCCCTCTTATAATTTTAAATGCTTAATACTGTTTCACTCAAATTTGGGTGGGGGAGAAAATTATTATGGCTCTTGAAAGAAATTTTTTTAAATAATTGTGAGCCAAAAATAAGTTTGGGGGAGGATTTCACTGTCATTAATTCTTATCCCCTTTACTAATCATTAATAACTTTTTCCTCTCAAGTCTACAGGTTTTACGATTAAAAGATGAAAATAGTGAGGACACTGCTGCAAATAGGTTTGGGGGATGTTTGTGCTTATTCACGCACCATTTTGCATTATACTAAATAAATGCACAATTTTTTTTTGATAATAAAAGTTAGGAAGTGAAAAAAATACCTATAAAAGATGGGAAGAGATTAAAGAAAAGCAAGAAAATTAGATGTTTTAAAACAAAGCTAGTAATAGGTAGTCATGAGCTGTTGTCCCAAGGGTTAGTAACATGAAATGAATCACTAATCTGAGGATAGAAATAAGCCAGAAAAATAGTCTCTATTCTTGAGTCCAAACTTCTGGACATTGATACCCTACTATACACATTTGCACACATCTTGAAACTTGGGATATTAGAGGATAACTTAAAATGCTCTTGTCTAAAAGCCTTAGTATGAAGGAAATATATATATATATATATATATATATATATATATATATATATATATATATATATAAACAAAAATAAAAATGACACAGAAAAAAATGATGAAGAAAAATGAACACTGGTTTTGTAATTATTTAAGGTAGCATAAAAAAATATAACGAGAGTGCCTTATCACCTAGTGCCTTAGACTAACTGGTTTGGGAGTCACTGCTAAGTCTTAAGTGTTGCAAGACTTGGATATTGCTAATCACGCCTAAAAGAGTGAGCACATTTGGTAATCGGTTGGTTAGTATCTCAAGAAATATTAACGGTCGCATGAAGAATGTATGAGACATTCATCGACTAAAAAGTACTAAGGAAGATGGACAAGAGTATGATAGTTTGAATTGAATTTTCTAAGTGTAGGGATGTCTTTTATACACAGGTAGGGATATATGATCGATGTTTGGAAGAAAGGTGGGGAGGAAGACTAAAGACGATATTTTATTAAGAGATGATGTGATTTCTGATATCTTTTCATGACTATTAAGATAGGGCTCATGGCAACTATAAAGCAAGCGTAGTTTGAAACTCTTATTTTTAAGTTCTTTCTTTTATAAGTTCCTTATCTTTGTATGTAACATTCATATTCTTTCTTTTTATTATGAGCTTTTGTTGGTGTAATCCGCTGAAAACCCTTAGGAGACAGCACTCTTCCTACTCGGGACACCTAATAGTTTAAAGGCTTATTATACGTGCTCAATGCAATCGTTTTGCTTACGAAAGTGTGCTAGTTAGTTTTTTCTCTTCCTTTTTCTCTTTAATAACTAGTTTGCTCGGGACGATCAAAGTTAAGTTTGGGGGTATTTGAACAGTCTAAGATATTGCACTTTTGATTGAATATTTTCCCTACTATTGTTAAGTACTAAAAGGTGTTTATTGTAAATATAGAACATATGTGGGTTTATTTGTAAAGTTTTATTATCATATGTTTCTACATTATAATTAACATAATGAGGGAAAATATATGCTTATAATATTTAAAAGAAATCTTTGTAATTAAAATATACATATCATATCAAATATTTCTAATCAATACTCTTAAGATATTATAACATTTAAATGGTTAGGATAATATCTCAAAATTACCAAATGCTACTAGCATTATCACTTGAGATATTGTGCAAATATTTGCTCAGGTCTTGAATCCATGTAAGAGATCCGAGTCAAATCGGGATATTGAAACCGAATCTGCCAAAATTTAGAAGCAAATCGAAAGATCTAGAAACGGAAGAGACTCAGAACATTATTTTCAGAATTTAGACATCAAAAGGATCTCCACATGGCAACACAAGAGGTTAGAAGAAATTCCAAATCCTGATTCAACCAAGTTGCGGCGTAAGGGCGGCCAAAGTGGGGTGTTTGCGGCGGATCCACGGCTCTTTGATGGCCGTAGGATGTGATATTTTGTGGTTTGGATCATAACAGCATATATTCTCAGATGGAATTTAGGGTTTCTGGTTTTAAATACTATATAAGGGACCGAGAGCTGTACATTCAAAAATCATTACCGAAGAAATCAAGAGATCCACATATACGAGTGATCATCATCTATTCATCTACCTCCAACAAGAGAGAGATTTAGAGAAAACTAGGGTTTTTGTATTCTACTTTCTAAGGAGAATTGTAAATTCAATAGTTGATTAATAAATGTAGTTTTTAGTTTAATTCTTTCTGCATTTATTTTCCGCATTTAATTTCTGCACTTACTTTTCTGCATCTTCATATGCTTTCATTCTTCAACCTTTATTCTAACTTAACCATGAGCGAGTAATTCCTAACTTGCTAGGGTTCGTAGGATAGGGTAGGATAATGGAAGAAAAGATCGCTTAAACTTATTTTATACATTTTAAAGTTTATAAACTTTAGCAAAATAAATGTTAACCTCCTTATCGGGGGCGCTATCAATTTATTGATAGGCTCGACCACGATTTGAGATTGGTTAAACACTTGTTTTGTTAAGGGCTAAACATGAATAAAGATCAATGAAAGGACAAGAGTTAATAGTGTGAAAACCCTAGTTTCTTACAAAAAACTCTAATATACATTCATCACTATTGATCTAGTTTTAAACTATTAAGAGATAAATGAGTCATTTTTAATTATTCATCCATTACTACTAAGTCCTATGAACCCTACGAGCCTTTTCATTATAAATCTTATATCTGTTTTAAAATATAACGATAAACAATCACACATCTTTCATCAATTCGTCTAAAGCAAGAAAATAGTTCACGTTTCCCTGCAGACGACCCGTACTCATCACAGCTAGCTACTAGCGACATCGTTTTGATTGCGGTTATTTACAAAAACACTTTCTTCACTTACGATCAATCAAATGGCGCCGTTGCAGGAGAAACAGTCGTAATTTTTTCTTGTTATTCGGGTTGATTTCTTATAAAATCCAGCAAATATAAAATTAACAAAACCGCATCTTGCGCTTTTAACGATTATTGTGCGTGATTTGCAAGGGAATTAGGAGTAACTGGAACAAGGAAATAGAGATTCAGGAATTTCAACTTGAACCAGTGGAGTATAGGAGGGCCCTGAAGAAAAACTAGCGGAAGATCCCCTATGGCGGCGGCGGAACCACGGCAGTTTGGTGGGTTTGGCGGCGGAACCGCGGCACATTGGTGGAGTTGTGCCCCTAACTTCTGTAGTAATTAACAACTATATTTCTCTTTCCTCTAAAACTCTAATAAATTGATTTTACCTATAGGATTCTTTGCAAACATCGCCAATAAAAATCTTTTTGCGTGTTTTAGATTTTGGTTTGTTTTGCATATCTAAAACGGACATTAAGGGACAATAAACCCAAATTCAGATTAGGTAGGGATTTCATCGCCCTTCCTAAGCCCCACAAATCACAAACGTACATACGCTTAACCATACATTAAGAAAAAATATCTAGACCAAGCCCTAAGAACTGTCGCGCTCAATTAGGGAAAAGGAAGGTCATGGGTAATCTATTGCTTATGCGCGTTTTTCTTGTGGTGTCTAAGACAACTGTGAATAAGGAAAGTGGTTACTTAATTAGGCCCGCTATTTCGGTGATTTGTATAGCGGATACCTCCCACTTATCTGGCATTTTCCCAGCCATAAGATTGATAAGGAGGTAGTAGTGGATTGATCCTGCGACTTTTCCTTTGGAAGTCTAGGAGCGATCTAGTGACTTAATCTAGGAGACCCTAGTTCTAGGAATTGATTGTGCATTTTTTGATTTTCCTCAAGTCCCTCTTTCAAAGCACAACAATTTCCAAAATCCAAAAATAGCTTAAAACATTACCATTTCACCCTCTTTTCTTTTCACTTTTTTATAATGGGTAACCCAAACAGACGAACTCTTGCCGAGCTTTTCTATCCAGAACCAGATATTTCTTGTTTTCGTAATTGCTTCAGTATAAAAACCGACTCTACCATGTCTTCAATAGATAGGACTGAGCACGCGGAAAAGAACAGTTGGATACCTCACTCAAGGTTCTATCAACCGCATCAAAATTCAACATCTTCTTATGTTGATACTCCGTTTAAGGCGAGTGGGAGAACTTCTAAACGCATGTCCATTGCTGAGCCTATTACGAAGGCTGATAGCCAAAGTTTCAATCCTTTCATTAATCCAAAACAATTAAGACAATAAACACCATCATTTCCATATGAAAATATTGATACTCGTTTTGAGGAGAATATGACATCTTTTACACCTATGACCATTGCTGAACAAATAGCAATTGCCAGTTGCCAACTAACCAACCAATCTCAATATTCTTCATATCACAATTTTGATTCTAATCCTGTTTATGAAACTTGGGTACACCCTTCTAATTCTTATCCACAGTACCAAACTTTCACACGTTCTCATGTTGACACTTCTCTTTAGGCTAATGGGACAAGTCATAAACGCATGTCAATTACGGAATACATTGAACTTGCCCGTAGCCAACAATTAAAGGTATCTCTTCTCAACATTTCTCTTCAGGCTAATGCGGCAAATCATAAACGCATGTCAATTGCGGAACACATTGAACTCACTCGTAGCAAACAATTAGATACACTCCAATCATACTCATCTTTCTCACCTTATCTAGACAGTGCTTCTGAAAATCAGTTAGGAAGTTCCACGGTTCAAAGAGAATCCTTCATTATAACTTCTTCACAAACCATGTCTAGTCGTGAAGTAGAGTTGGAATTGAGCAGTGAAAAAGAACAAGAGATCCATCAAAGTCAAACCAAAACCAATTCTTTTGATCTCGACACCTTCCATCCTGAACCCCAACCGAATATATTCAATGTTCAACCGCTTCATAGTCTAAGTAATGAGGTGACCGAGAATAATATGTTTGACTTTTCTAATAGTGAGTGTGAAAGAGAGATTTACAACATTTCAAATCAAACCGATCCTTATTCGACTACATTTGATATTTCAAACCTTCCAACCCTATCACGTGAACCAAGTGATTTATCGATCGAGGATAGTATAATTGATGCATTTTTAACAACCTATTCATTTGATTTGAACGAAAGTGTTAGTGAGATCGCTGATGAGAATATCGTTGAAGATGAACCTGTTATGTTGGATGAGTTGGATTCTTCTACCCATCATGTCCCTTCTATTGAAAGTGAACATCTTCCTATACATTTAATCGATTATATTCTTACCACCGATCTATCCGATATACAAAGCGATATTTGGCCATCATTTCCCACATCTGGTTCAACAACGCTCAATACACAAGTTTGTTTATCCATTTCATCACTCACTTTCTTTGGTTCTTCTAATTTTCTTTCAACTTCACCGAGTTTTGATGAATCACACTCCGATATTTCGAGTTCTATGATTCTTGAAAGACCACTTGATTTAGACTCTTTTGAAAATAACGTAGATGAGCTTTTCGAGGCTCCTACCTCTATAATTTATGACAAATCATGTGTGTTGAATTCTGGCGCGAAAAAGATTAACCTTGAAACTTTCAGTCCTCCTAGAGAGTATGCTTTTTCCATTGATTCTTTTCTTTTCGATGGGATCATCATCGACGAAAGTTTCAAAAATATTTTTGCCGAAGAACTTGCGTTTCGTAAAGACTTGGATGTTGTGATGAATCAACCTCCATTGGAAATTTGTACGCCTCCATTTGAGGCCGGAGAAGTTGAACCACCACCCCTTCTTCTTATCCTATACGAGAATGTGACTATTCCACCTATTCCTAATCATTCATATTCTCGTTTTTGTTCATACTCACTTTTTCGTCTCTACCAACCGACACATAAATCCGATCGATTACGCATCTTATCTCTACACTTCTTCATGTCTATCTGTGACATGATCTTCTACCAACTATGGAGTAACATTGATAAAATATTCGACTGGTTGGTGTTAAGTTTTGGTCTTTGTAAAGTTTTGCAAAGACCAATAGCTTACCCCCCTCTTATAATTTTAAATGTTTAATACTGTTTCACTCAAGTTTTTTTTTGGGGGGGGGGGGAGGAGAAAATTATTTTGGCTTTTGAAAGAAAAAAAAATTTCACAATTGTGAGCCAAAAATAAATTTGGGGGGGGGGGGGGGATTTCACTGTTATTAATTCTTGTCCTCTTTACTAATCATTGAAAACTTTTTCCTCCCAAGTCAACAGGTTTTGCGATTAAAAGATGACCTCAGAGAGGACACAGCTACAAATAGGTTTGGGGGAGGTTTGTGCTTATTCACGTGTCATTTTGCATTATACTAAATAAATGGACAAAAAAATTGATAATAAAAGTTAGAAAGTTAAAAAAAATACCTATGAAAGATAGGAAGAGATTCAAGAAAAGCAAAAAAATTCGATGTTTTAAAACAAAGATAGCAATAGGTGTTATCCCAAAGGTTGGTAAGATAAAATGAATCACTAATCTGAGAATAGAAATAAGTCTGAAAAATAGTCTCTATTCTTGAGTCCAAACTTTTGAACGTTGATACGCTACTATACGCACTTGCACACATCTTAAAAGTCTTAGTATGAAGAATATATATATATATATATATATATATATATATATATATATATATATATATAAACGAAAATAAAAAAAAGTCACAGAAAAAAATGATGAAGAAAATGAACACTGGTTTTTTAATTACTTAAGGCAGCATAAAAAAATAGCAATGGTGCCTTATCACCTAGTGCCTTAGACCAACTGGTTTAGGAGTCACTGCTAAGACTTAGGTGTTGCAAGACTAGAATATTGCTAATTACGTCTAAACGAGTGAGCACTTTTGGTAATCGGTTGGTTAGTACCTCAAGAACTATTCACAGTCACATTACGAGTGTGTGAGCAATTCCATCTGAAACATTCATCGACTAAAAAGTACTAAGAAAGATGGATAAGAGTATGATAGCTTGAATTTAATTTTATAAGTGTAGGGATGTCTTTAATACATACGTAGGGATATATGATCGATGTTTGGAGGAAAGGTAGGGATGAAGACTAAAGACGGTGTTATATTGATAGATGATGTGATTTCTGACATCTTTTCACGACTATTACGATAGGGCTCATGGAAACTATAAAGAAAGCGTAGTTTGAAACTCTTATTTTCAAGTTATTTCTTTTAAAAGTTCCTTATCTTTGTATGTAACTTTAATCTTCTTTCTTTTTATTATGGAATTTTGTGGGTATAGTCCGCTAAAAACCATTAGGAGACAACACACCTTCTATTAGGGACACCTAGAGGTTTAAAGGCTTGTTGCACGTACCCAGTGCAATCGTTTTGCTTACGAAAGTGTGCTTGTTAGTTTTCTCTCTATATTTTTCTCTTTAATAACTAGTTTGCACGAGACGATCAATGTTAAGTTTTGCGGTATTTGATTAGTATAAAATATTGCACTTTTGAATGAATATTTTCCCTATTATTGTTAAGTACTAAAAGATGGTTATTGTAAATATAGAATATATGAGGGTTTATTTGTAAAAGTTTATTATCATATGTTTCTACATTATAATTAACATAATGAGGGAAAATATATGCAGATAATATTTAAATGAAATCTTTGTAATTAAAATAGGCATATCATATCAAATATTTCTAATCAATATTCTTAAGATATTATATCATTTAAATGGTTATGATATTATCTGAAAAATACCAAATGCTACTAACATTATGACTTGAGATATTGTGCTGATATTAGCTCAGGTCTGGAATCCAAGTAAGAGATCCGAGTCAAATCGGGATATCGAAACCGAAACTGTCAAATTTAGAAGCAAATCGAGAGATCTAGCAACGACAGAGACTCAGAGAATTATGTCCAGAATCTAGACATCAAAAGGATCTTCACATGGAAACATAAGAGATCAGAAGAAATCCCAAATCCTGATTCCACTAGGTTGCAGCGAAAGGGCGACCAAAATGGGGTATTTTCGGCGGATCCATGGCTCTTTGATGGCCGTAGGATGTGATATTTTTGTGGTTTGGATCGTAACAACACATATTCTCAGATGGAATTTTGGGTTTCTGGTTTTAAATACTATATAAGGGACCAAGAGCTGTACATTCAAAAATCATCACCGAAGAGATTAAGAGATCCTAGAGATCCATGCATCCGAGTGATCATCATCTATTCATCTACCTCCAACAAGAGAGAGATCTAGAGCAAACTAGGGTTCTTGTATTCTACTTTCTAAGGAGAATTGTAAATGCAATAGTTGATTAATAAAGGTAATTTTAGTTTATTTCTTTTTGCATTTATTTTCCGCATTTAATTTCTGCACTTAGTTTTCTGCATCTTCATTATGCTTTCATTCTTCAACCTTTCTTCTAACTTAACCATGAGCGAGTAATTCCTAGCTTGCTAGGGTTCGTAGGATAGGGTAGGATAATGGATGAAAAGATCTCTTAAACTCTTTTATACATTTTAAAGTTTATAAATGTTAGCAAAATAAATGTTAACCTTCTTATCGGACGCGCTATCAATTTATAGATAGGCTCGACCACGATTTAAGATTGGTTTAACACTTGTTTTGTTAAGGGCTAGACATGAATAGAGATAAATAAAAGAACAAGAATTAATAGTAAGGAAACCCTAGTTTCTTCCAAAAAATCCTAATCTACATTCATCACTATCGAGCTAGTTTTAAACTATTAAAAAATAAAAGAGTCATTTTTAATTATTCATCTATTACTACTAAGCCCTATGAACCCTACGAGCCTTTTAAATATAAATCTTATATCAGTTTTAAAATTTAATGAAAAACAATCACCCATCTTTCATCAACTCGTCTAAAGAAAGAAAAGAGTTCACGTTTCCCTGCGGACGACCCGTACTCATCATGGCAAGCTACCAGCGACACCGTTTTGATTGCGGTTATTTACAAAAACACGTTCTTCACTTACGATCAATCAGAAGCTCAGAGCTCTCCATACTCAGTATGCCCCGGTGGTACAAATATGTACAAGGATTTACGGAAACACTACTAGTGGTATGGAATGAAGTGCGAAGTAGCTAGAAGTGTAGCCAAGTGTTTGTTGTGTCAGCAAGTGAAAGCTGAACATCACAGAACTGCTGGTCTATTTCAGCCGTTAACAATCCTAGAATGGAAATGGTAGCAGATTACCATGAACTTCATGACTTCCCTTTCTCGCAGCACGAAAGGAAACGACGCGGTATGGGTTATTGTGGATCGACTCATCAAGTCGGCTCACTTTATTCCATTTCGAGTTGGTCAATCAACCGAGATGTTCGAAAAGAAGTACATGGAGATAAGGATAAATCTAAAGTAAGATTTAAACCTTTAAGATGTATTATTTTTTATTCCCATGAACTCAAGCAGGAGATCGTGAGATTACATGGAGTGCCTGTTTGTATCGTCTCCAATCGTGATACAAGATTTCAATCACAATTTTGGCAGAGTCTGCAAGCTAGCCTGGGAACGAGTCTGAACTTCACCATGGCTTATCATCCACAAATGGATGGACAGTCCGAGCGAACACTTCATATTCTGGAGGACATGCTAAGAGCTTGTATGTTAGATTTCGGAGGTTCGTGGGAAGATCACCAACACCTTGTGGAGTTTTCATACAACAAGAACTATCAAGCAAGTATTGGAATGTCACCATTCGCAGCACTCTACAGGAGGAAGTGTCGTTCACCACTAAGTTGGGATGACGTCCGAGATCGTGAACTCCTTGCACCAGAGATGATCATGGCAACTGTGGACGTAATTCGCACGATCAGGGAAAGAATGCGCATAGCCCAAGATCGACAGAAGCCTTTGGCAGATGCAAAGCGGCGACATCTGGAGTTCTAAACCGGAGACCATGTTTTCTTATAGATCTCTCCAAACAGAGGAGCGATCCTCTTTGGCAAGAGGGGTAATCTAATTCCAAGATATATAGGACCGTTCGACAAATTCGAACAAGTTGGAGAAGTGGCATACCTTCTACCATTACCGCCCTCATTGCAAGGAGTGCACAACATGTTCAACATATCCTAGCTACAATGATATGTGAGCGGCCTCAGTCACATACTTGATCACTTTGAGCTCACAGTACAAACTGACTTAACTTGCGAGCAACAACCCGTTGAGATCCTGAACCGAAAGGTGAAAACACTACGGAACAAGGAAGTAAACTTGGTCTGAGTGATATGGAGAAAGGATTCGCCTGGAGAATCAACATGAAAATGAGAAGAAAACACACGTGCAAGATACCCTTACCTCTTTGAAAATTAGTCCATATGTAATTTAAATTCTGAGGACGAAATTTTTGTAAGGAGGGTAGAATGTAACGACTCTAAAATCTTGTACGAAAATTTTACTATTAATATAGAAGAAATGAGTTTTACTACTTAAGTTTGAGTTATAAGTTACTTTTGTTAAATAAAATCAAGAAGCAACTTGTAGCTCACAGGTAAAGTATTGCACTGCTGTGACGTAGCCCCTGTATTCGATTCCCATCAGACACATTATTTTTTATGAATTTTTCTTTTTATTTTTGGAAGCCCAAAAGATTGCACGTGTAATATACAGGGAAACGAAAAGTTCTAAAAAATCAAAAAGGCACAAAATGGAGTAAACTCTGAACAATACACGCGGCACAAATCTAGAGACCCAAAACCCTAAATCGACCGGTACTGACGGTTTATCGGAGCCCAAAGAGCCCCGGTCTTTGCACACACAACATTTCACCTACCCCGACTCCTCTGCACTTTTTTATTTCTCTGCAATCATATAGAGACCCTTCATTTCACAATTAAAGCAAATTTTAGTGCTTTAAATCCACATTTTTAATTTCAAAACCCTAATTCTCTACTATAAATACCACCCTACAGTTTGGCTCAGCACCATTCTGAAAATTCTAGCCAAAAATCTCAAAAATTTCTTAAGTACAAATGGAGTAAAGAGGAGTTAGCAAGTGATCAACTTCTGACGAAGTTTGAAGCAATATCCGGAGCTCCCACAATGCTACGACGACACCCTTCTCTTCTTCTACCTCTTCTTAACATAATCAAACATAAAGTCCCTCTCAAAGTTCCCTTCTCTTCATTGAAAATTCTTTTTAATCAAAATTGGTAAAAGTGGAGTTATACCGATATCATCTTTTATAAAAGCCATAACTCCAATTCCTTTTATATTTTGGTCAAACAAACTTTACCTCTTCGCTTGTAATTTTAATATCAACATTTAGAATCAAGATTTAACTTAGAATCTCATGTAAAACAACTATATTTGAATTTTTTCATTAAAATACCTTGAACTTTATAAACACTACTTTTAGTATTTGTTAAAACAATATCTTTAGAAAAACTTCAGGGGGTAACGACCTACCCCCCACGCACACTTAGATCCATAGTACGATGTCTCTTTTGTATGGATATTTGTTACAAAGATAATATTACGATAAAATACCACATAACTTTAAAAAACGGATTTCTTTTAAATCGATATTTCATAACCTTTGTGAATACGCATCTATAACTCTCTTTAGGGGACTCGCTAATGGATGGTGCGGATTATCGCACATATTTGGGCTAGTAGAACAAGATGCAGACCTCCTCACGGAGCATTCGGTCTCAAAAGGATTTAAATACGGTTTTTTAAGAAATACGAATTTTCTAAATAAAATAAAATTATTTTTTAAAATTAAAATTATATAAAATTATAAATCAATATTTTCAAAATATAATAAATCTATATTTTTCAAAATTGAAAAGATTAACAAATGACAATAAAATACTATCAAGATACCAAAAAGTCAAGTTTTTCATTAAAATGCCATGAACTTTCCAAGCTATGTAATTATCACTAAAATACCCCAAATACTTAAAATTCATGCCCATGAAAACCGTAAATAATACTAATCACCCTCGAGGTTTTATTTTTAAACTATAATAAAATATTTTTCATAAAACCCCCTCGAGTTATACAAAAACAATATTTGAGGATTTTAGTAAATATAGGTTTAAGCGGGATCAATTCTCTTGAGCCCCAGAGAGCCGGAGAAAGTGAGTGCTTGCCAATTTAAGGTAGAAAACTTTACGGATTTATCAATGGTAATTGTCATGGATAAAGACACAAATCCTGCCATCCAAGTGCAGCAGTTACCGATGACACCCTAACCCAATTCAAGAGCTAAATCTGTTTACAAGCGTCTGACTCAGTATGAGTCTAACTCAAGCCCGAATCCAATTCAAATCTGAATCCAATTCAAACCTGAATTCAATTTAAACCTGAATCCAACCTCAAACAGAACTTGAATACTTGAACATGAACATGAATACTCGAATCCAAACATCAATATCAAACATGTATGACTTGATTTGACCGAACCATGGTTATGACTTGACTTGACTACTTGAATACTTTACTACAACTTGAACATGAATATTTGAACACTTTGTATCCATGGTTTCGGCAAGCCTGATAATTATAATCTATACAAAACAATACGCGGGGATAAAGGGGTAGATTGGTACAGAACATATATCGTGGCACAAGATGTAACTTAAAAAACACCTACATGAATTCTTGTGCCGTTGTCCCATGGGTTATAATGGGGCCTTGTACTACATGTTACCATAGTCCATGGGGTAAGATGGACTCCTCTCGTATACATGAATACATAAAAAAACGATTTATGCAGGCTTCGCAACACCGACTAAAACTCCAGGATCGATACTAAACCCTAACTAGCTAAACTACCATGAGGTTTATCTACTATGAAGAAAGTTATACCTCTTAGTATGAAGTCTTTCGGGTCTTCTTGTTCTCTTCCTCCTCGTCTTAAGCTCCTCGAAGTGTACGGAATCGCGCTTGCTAGGTCAGCCTCCTCGAGTCAAAGACGATCCACCCGAGAGTCTATAGTTCGAGCTCCAACCTCAATACCGAGGTAGCTAGGATACCTAGTTCGCTAATTTAAGTAGCTTAGAGGATGTAGAGAGTGATGATGGATTGATTTGTCTCAAAATACCTTAGATTTCTCAACATATGAGACTTTTAGTGTTGAGCAAGAAGAAGAGAGCTTGGAGGAGAGAGAGTGTTTAAGATAATCATGATATGAAGATGGATAAGTCTTGTGATGAATGAAGCATACAATAATTCACAAATGGAAATATCAAGCATGCTTCAATAGACACTAGATGAGTCACCCCAAGTACCCATGCTTCATTTAATGAAAATCCACACCCCATACCTCCACCTTATTAACCATTTAATCTAAATGGTTTTACAAGAAATGAGGTGTTTTCTTCTAGAAGAACTCTTGAGTAAATTACAAGAATACCCCTCACCGTATATACATACCCATATCCGTATTCCGAAAAATACGAATACAAAGAGACGAAAATAATCCAAGAATATAATACTAGGATCTGGCTTAAACCAAAGCCCACTAGTATTATCCGCCCGAATCATGATCCGTGCATAAGTACACGTATATGATCGAACCCTACCGTAAAACCATACAGCCTCTACATATTTTCGCCCAAAGCAGGGAAACCCTCTATGTCGGACTTTAAAGACTCGACAGTACGCTGACAACGAGTTTAACCATAAGCACGTCAGCAGTACTAGCTGCACGTAATAGCTACCAAGGTATATGTCGATAAGAAGGCCCATGAGCAAACTCATCCGAACTCCTACTGAGCCTATCTATGATAATCTCCGTACATTCTGGTCTGTTCGTCTAAGAGTATCGCATATCGGGCTTAGGGGCGGTAACCGTCAGACCCCTAATAACGCAATAAGTCTTGCCGGAGTAGATCCCAAAATACCCTGAGAAACTACTGGAGTACCTACCAGTAAATCTCGCTTTTCCTGGCCATGAACTTTATATAATGGCTTTCCGAACACAGCGTGATATCAACCCACAATACCTGGAGAGACGAATCCTATCTAACTGCTACTGCCTCCAAGTGCTTCGGGATTGCACCCAACTACTACATGTTCTCACGACTCCTTTGATCCGTGGTAGGGTAGTGATCTAAGAACAGTGGGAACAAACTCAAAGCAAAGTAGCGATGTCAAGTCAACGGACTAAGCTGTACTCATGTCACCTGGAAACTGCTACCTGACGATAGGTATAGTACCAACCAGCAGTTCTCCACGAGTCCTGTCCCGTGTTCTCATAACCTAATGAGCACCTGCATACTATCTCCAGTACGACGTACTAATGGCTGTAGGACAGACCATCTCCCATGCTGGGATGAGAATCATATACACTAGTCTACTCTGAAGTATTGATGCCACGTCTCGATAATCCTACGACTAGGGACCTGTATAAGGATGTGCTTATAGACTACCCAGCCCCTACCAGTATGACTGCCATCACAATGCTAGTAGTCAAGCAAAGATCATAAGGACTCTACCAATATGTATAAGCGATATGCTAAAAGAAACACATGCGCATATTGAGGTAGAATCAAACCAAGTAGCATACTACCATATTGAGCAAGACTGTTAATATATCTGTGTATATCCCAAGCTTCCAAAATGTAATATACAAACTAGTATGATACAATAATGGCCTCTAAGACATATATCACTAACAATCTCTCACTTGCACTAAGGCCATGTATAGGCATATCGCAGACCTATCTTCTCGAATAGCCTCTTGAACTGTGTCTGAGGGATGACTATTGTGAGTAGATCTGGAATATTGTTCTCCGTATCTACTCTCCGCACCTCGATCTCCCGGCGATCAACGATCTCCCTGATTAGGTGGTACCGCCTCAAGATGTGTTTTGACTTCTGATGGGACCTGAGTTCCTTCGTTAAAGCTATAGCCCCGTTGTTGTCACAATACAGCGGTATTGGATCAATAATGGATGGAACCACCTGAAGTTCTGTTAAGAATCTTCTCATCTAGACTGCTTCTTTCGCGGCGTTATATGCAGCGATATACTCCGCTTCCATCGTTGAGTCAGCAACGGTGTCCTGCTTGGAGCTCTTCAAACAGACCGTCCCTCTATTGAGGGTAAAGACATAACCCGACATGGACTTAGAGTCATCCTTGTCACTCTGGAAGCTGGAGTCAGCAAAGGTCTCGATCTGGAGGACTTTTCCGCCGTACACCAAGAAAATCTCCTTAGTCCTTCTCAGGTACTTGAGAATGTTCTTTACTGAAATCCAGTGCTTCTTTCCTGAGTTTGACTGATACCTGCTTACAACGCTCAGAGCGTAAGCTACATCTGGTCGGGTACACAACATCACATATATTATAGAGCCTACCGCAGAAGCGCATGGTATAATAGACATGCGATCCCTTTCCAAATCAGTCTTGGGAGACAACTCTTTGGAAAAGGGTGATTCCATGACAAGCCGGTAAATTACCTCGCTTTGAATCTTCCATACTGAATCTTCTCAGTATGGTGTCGATGTACCTTGACTATGAAAGTCTCAACATCCGTTCAGATCTATCACGATAGATTTGGATCCCCAGAATGTAGGAGGCATCACCCAGGTCCTTCATGGAGAACCTTTGTGACAAGAATGCTTTGACTGATTGTAGCATAGGAATACCATTTCCTATCAAGAGAATATCATTCACGTACAAGATGAGGAATACCACAGTTCTCCCTACAATCTTACTATAAATGCATGGTTCATCTGGATTTTTGATAAAATCGGATTCTTTGATCGTCTCATCAAAACAGATGTTCCAACTCCGTGATCCTTACTTTAGTCCATAAATGGACTTAAGCAACTTGCATACTTTTCCGCTACTCCCACTCTGAATGGAACCCTCCAACTGATCCATATAGACACACTCTTCCAAATTTCCATTCAGAAAAGCGGTCTTTATGTCCATCTGCCAAATTTCATAATCGTGGAAGGCAGCAATGGCAAGAAGGATCCGAATGGATTTGGGTATAGCCACTGGAGAAAAGGTTTCATCATAGACCAAACCAGGACTTTGGTGAAAAACTTTTGCAACAAGTCTAGCCATTTTACCGAGTCTCTGCTCTGAATGGCTTGCTGCAAGCTAGTTGGCCCATCATCGTCGATGATGCAATCCTCTCTATCTCTGTCTATGAGAAAACCGTAGTATCTCTCGGGCTGATGAGACTGCCTACTAGTCCTGCGGAATGGCACGGGGATGTTATATTCTTTCGAAACTTCTGGTTCCACCATGCTTTCAGTAATAGCTTGTGGTTTTGGAATTTATTCCAGTTCTATTGCGCTCCCACTAATCTCATTTTCTAAAAATTGATTTTCCAAAAAGTGGGCATGACGAGAAACAAAAACCTTTTTTTCCTCTGCGTAATAGAAAAGATACACCCTGGAGTTCTTTAGGTATCCCACAAACTTACACAGTACTGAGCGTGTCTTAAGCTTGTCTGCATGCTATTTTTTTTTTACAAAAGCTGGACTTCCCCATATCTTCAAATACTGAAGATAGGGTTTCTTCCAACTCCACATCTGATATGGTGTGGTAGGCATAGTCTTGGTCGGAACCTTGCTCAAAAGATATGCAGCTGATTCTATTGCATAACCGTAGAAGGATTGCGACAACTCAGCATTACTCATCATGGAACGTACCATATCCAATAGGGTTCTGTTCCGTCTATCCGATACACCGTTGTGTTGAGGCGTGTATGGAGGAGTAAGCTGTGAGAGAATTCCATTCTCTTTTAAGTAACACAGGAACTCGGCACTTAAGTGTTCACCATCTCGATCAGATCTAAGTGTCTTGATACTTTTGCCTATTTATTTTTCCACTTCATTCTTATATTCCTGGAATTTCTTAAAGGCCTCAGATTTTTGTTTTATCAAGAATACATGTCTATACCTAAAGAAATCATCCATAAAAGTAATGAAATAGGAATAACCACTTCTTGCATGTGTAGATATTGGACCACAAATGTTGCTGTGTATGAGTCCTAAGAGCTCACTTGCTCTTACCCTGTGTCCAGTGAACAGAGTCTTTGTCATATTTCCTTTGAGACATGATTGACAAGTTGCATAGGATTGATATTCGAACGGATCCAAATATCCCTCTTTATGTAAATTCGTCAACCGTGTTTCATTGATGTGACACGGTCTACAGTGCTATAAGAAAGCTTGATTGAATTCTGGAGACTTTCTTTTATGTGTGTTCTGGACGTTGAAATCTTGAGCTTGATTTAATACGTATATACCATTATCTAGTGTACCCGTCCCAATCAATGCTTGATTTAGGTGGATGTTTACAATATCGCTTACAAATGTAAAATCATAACCTTCTTTAGAAAGTAAAGATACAGAAATGAAATTACATGTCAAACTAGGTATACACAAACAGTTATGTAAAATCAAAATATTCCCACTTGTCAATCCTAGTTGATATTCCCCTACGGATACAGCGTCCATGCTCATTCCGTTAGCAACCCTGAGAGTCATATCACATACCTTAATAAATCTATGGTTTCTCAGAGCCTGTAATGAATTACAGATATGAGATCCTGATCCGGTATCTAGTACACAGGAAGTAGAGTTAATTGACAGACAGTTTTCAATCATAAACACACCCAAAGCCGAAGCCATAACGTGCTTCGAATCCTGGTTTCTGGCATTCCAAGCCTTGCAGTCCTTCAAATAATGGCCTATCCCGTGACAATAGAAACATTTCTCATTCCTTATTGTTAGCCCCGAAACTTTTGCCCTGCCCTTTCCCTCTACCTGACTGACATCGCCTTTCGGATTGGTGGAGGCCTTCTTCTTCTCTCTCTTGGCTTTCTCCTTGGATCTAGAAGAGGAAGATTCTCCAATGAGCAGAGCGGGTGTCTCTCTGGATTCCTACAGGGTGCCCTCTGAGCTCCTTAATATGTTGAGGAGTTCTGAAAGTGTAACTTGCTTCCCTTGAATGTTGAAATTCAAGATAAACTGGGTGTAGGTAGAAAGGAGGGACTGTAAAATCAAGTCAGTATATAACTCGATCTCCAACGTGGACCCCAGGTCTGTGAGCTCCTTAATGTAGCTGATCATCTTAAGGACGTGGTCCCCTACAGATGACCCGATAGACAACCTCGGTTGAATTAATTCCTTCGAGATCTCATATCTTGCGATAAAAGATTTCTCTCCATATAAATCTTTGGTATGGAGGAAGATGGAAGCAAGGCCCATTTTCTTGTGCTGCCTCTGGTGTTCACTATCCATTGAGGAAAACACGAGGCACTTGGCTCTCGCACTGTCTTTTACCCATGTCTGACGGGTCTCAACATCCGCGACGGTGGAATTTGGACTTGGGACGGCGAGGGATTTAGTAGTAAGAAAGTAGCCCAGCATGTCATAGGTAATGTCCATGTGGACATTCCTTAGCCAATCATAATAGTATGGCCCAGCCAATTTATTATCTAATAGTTACCTAAACCCGGTCATTTTCGTCGCTGCAGTCATGAGAGAGAGGGGAGGAGGAAACACTTAGCATGATGCTCTTGTAAGTTTAGATTGGTTATTACTTTATCTAAACAGGATGAGTCTCACTATATCTCGAATTCTTCCTCAAACCATAAAAGAAGAATTAGTCAGGATTAATCTCACTCTTACAATACTTGCTTAACCTTTCGCCCATACTGGTGTTGGTATTTCGAGGGAGGTTTTCTAACACTTTCGCGAAGTTCCTTGATTACATAATCTCTTTTCCCTAGAGGCGTAGCCCCGCTAACATCGTTCTAAAAACCTACTTGGTTTATGTCATTAAATGTTTTAGTAAAAAAATCTCCCGAGGAGTAGCGGATACTCACAGTAGGATCGGGATCCAAATATCATCGTGTGACAATCTTGAAAGTATCCTACCAAAGTTATCACTCCAAATGGTATGCAACACTAGCAAGTTTCTATTTCCTTAGAAACTCCCGATGTGGATTTTTGTCCTAATCTCTTATGGCCTTGACGAAGGCCAACATATCATAAGTCGCAAGTCAAGTTCTACCCGTCATTGTCCAGGTTAATTTGAACCCACCCGTACATACCTTTGATGAATGCCAAAATAGTAGTACGACTGTCCCAAACCAACACATCTGTCTATGCTACAGATGAATACCCAGCAGCTACCAATCACCATGCCTTGGCGATGGTCAAAATACATAGCTTGTATACTAATGAATACCCGTCTGAAAGGATGGAGGGCAACGAATAGTTTTGGCAAAACCGTGAATGTAATGAACTTGATATAATCGAAGGAACCATGATAGCTTTTAAAGGAGTGGTTTAGGCTCCGCATGTAAAAGTTGCATTTTGAAAAAACCGAGTGGTTTTTGAAACTGTTCCAACGATTCAGTTTTAGTTTGTTTTCTTTTCATTAATCAATTAATGCAGTCCGACCATTTACACCTATCATTATAGAAAGAAATGAAAATACATCGTACGCTTATGCCATCCGCATTCGCCACGAGGTCCCGTCATACACCGTTAGGTTACTTAACTAACAGCAGAGCATGGGCTGGACTAGCACGGGTGCAAAACATAAGCAACGTATATTATATAGCATATATATAAATATCCATTCGTCTCACACAATAATAGGCATTCTAGGTCATAGATGAACATATTGGATATACTAGGAATTTCACGTTTCGTTTAAGCCCATAACGGAAGAAGGATTCCACAGTCGTGATGAATATCCAAACCCCACCCTAGACCCCTACAGGTGCGGCAAACTACCCGCCAAATTCCCGAAGTGAAGCAACCTCCCTCAATAAAATGAGTAGGTCACTCGGCACTTCAAGAACCCAGTAGATTGTGCGCACCACCTTGGGTCTATCCTAGAAGAAAAAACAATAAAAGAAATAATACAACAGTAGCTATAACCTCAACCCAGATGTACTCCACAAAATAATATTACATCACTTTACAAATTTACATCGAATGAAAGAAAGAAAACTCTATTCTAACATCCCCCGTCTATTCATCCACAACGATCCAATATTCCATATACACAAACCAATACCACAGATATGTACAATCCCAACTAATCGACGTATAGCAATTAGCAGAAGTTTATGAACACATATATCCAAATACAGAAAACCCGATAGCCAAGAACTTTAGAATTTCGATCGAAACATATTTTTCGTGTCTACCCCATATACAAACCAGTACACAAACAGTACTGGATAGAAACCAAATATACCAGAAATCAAACCACCATAAATAAGAACCACAGAAGAAAACAGAGTCAACTCGGCCCGACTCGGCTGCGGAACCGCTGCGAAACACACCGTTTCGCCGCGCTTCCGCGGTCGTCTTGGCGAGTTACTGGCTCGTTTTTCTTGTGTGATCTTAGAATTCCTAGCTTGTAATTTTAAGGCCTCTGAAATAATTTTAGACCAGATTTTAAAAACGACAGCAAACTAAGGTTTTGATATTATGTTTTCGAGTTTTTCCGACGATCGAAGTTCTAACTACTTGCTAACTAGATAGTAAAGGTTTACTAGACTTTAGTAACACTGTAAGTCGATGTCGCGCACACCCGCGGGTTCGCGGGGAAGCGGAATATGCAAAAAATGATTTTTGCGAGCTTTGCAATACCGACTAAAACTCCAAGATCGATACTAAACCCTAACTAGCTAAATACAATAAGGTTTAACTACTATGAAGAAAGTTATACCTCCTAGTATCAAGTACTTCGGGTCATCTTGTTCTCCTCCTCTTCATCTTAAGCTCCTAGAAGTGTACGGATCGCACTTGCTAGGTCGGCCTCCTCGAGTCAAAAACGATCTACCCGAGAGTCTATAGTTCGAGGTCCAACCTCAATACCGAGGTAACTAGGGTACCTAGTTCGCTAATCTAAGTAGCCTAAAGAATATAGAGAGTGATGATGGATTGATTTGTCTCAAAATACCCTAGGTTTCTCAACACATGAAACTTTTAGGGTTTGAGGAAGAAGACAAGAGCTTGGAGGAGGGAGAGTGTTTAAGATAATCAAGATATGAAGATGGATAAGTCTTGTGATGAATGAAGCATACAATAATTCACAAATGAAAATATCAAGCATGATTCAATAATCACTAGATGAGTCACCCCAAGTAGCCATGCTTCATTTAATGAAAAACCACTCCCCATACCTCCACCTCATTAACCATTTAATCTAAATGGTTATACAAGAAATGAGGTGTCTTCTTCTAAAAGCACTCTTGAGTAAATTACAAGAATACACCTCACCGTATATACATACCCGTATCCGTATTCAGAAAAATACGAATACAATGAGACGAAAATAATCCAAGAATATAATACTCGGATCTGGCTTAAACAAAGCCCACTAGTATTATCCGCCCGAATCATGATCCGTGCACAAGTACTCGTATATGATCGAACCCTGCCGTAAAACCATACGGCCTCTACATCGTTTCACCCAAAGCAGGAAAAACCTCTGTGCGGGACTCTAAAGACTCGACAGTACGCTGGGAGTGGGTTTAACCACAATCACGTCAGCGGTACTAGCTGCACATAACGGCTACCCAGGTATCTATCGATAAGAAGGTCGATGAGCAAACTCATCCGAACTCCTACAGAGCCTATCTATGACAATATCCGTACAGTCTGATCTGTTCGTCTAAGAGTATCGTATATTGGGCCTAGGGGTGGTAACCGTCAGACCCCTAATAGCGCAATAAGTCCTGCCGGAGTATAGCCCAAAACACCCTGAGAAACTACTGGAGTACCTACCAGTAAATCTCGCCTGCCGTGGACAAGGACTTTGTATAATGGCTTTCCAAACACAGCGCGATATCAACCCCCAATACCGGGAGAGAAGAATCCAATCTAACCGCTATTGCCTCCAAGTGCTTCAGTACTGCACTCAACTACTACCTGTTTGCATGACTCATTTGAGCTGTGGTAGGGTAGTGATCTAAGAACAGTAGGAACACACTCAATGCGAAGTAGCGATGTCAAGTTAACGGACTAAGCTATACTCATGTCGCCTGGGAACTGCTACCTGACGATAGGTATAGTACTAACCAGCAGTTCCCTACAAGTCCTGTCCATTGTACTCATAACCTAATGAGCACATGCATACTCTCTCTAGTAAGACGTACTAATGGCTGTAGGACAGACTATCTCCCCTGCTGGGATGAGAAGAGTATACACTAATCTATTCTGGAGTATCGATACCCCATCTCGATAATCCTATGACTAGGGACCTGCATAAGCATGTGCTTATAGACTACCCAGCCTCCATTAGTGTGACCGCCATCACAATGCTGGTAGTCAAGCAAAGATCCTAAGGGCTCTACCAATATGTATAAGCGATATGCTAAAAGAAACACATGCATATATTGAGGTACAATAAAACTAAGTAGCATACTACCATATTGAGCAAAACTGTTAATATATCTGTGTATATCCTAAGCTTCCAAAATGTAATATACAAACTAGTATGATACAATAATGGCCTCTAGGGCATATATCACTAACACGTATATCGTGACACGAGAGGTCACTTAAAAGAAATCTATATGAATTCTCATGTCGTTGTCCCATGGGTTATGACGGGGCCTTATACTACATGTTACTATAGTCCACGGGGTAAGATGGACTTCTCTCGTATACATGAATACCTTCTGTATCAAGCTACAAACAACCATGTTATAATAACTATCATATACCGAAAATCAATCGTACACAACTTACCTGTTCATTTCACATTACTTATATATTCTCTTTCTTCTTTTGGGACTTACCGAGAGTTGTTCGCTGACGACATTCCTGTCTATATCTTTCTTTGGAATGTTCGTCAGGAGGACCGGACTCACAGGGGATCGAGCCTAACCAGGAGGACTTGGACCAACTTTAGGCACAGACAGACTTCTTCTTCCTTGTAGTTACTTTCATTTTGTATGCCATTGTTTAGGCACTGCTTTATATCATTGTATCTTTTCTTTTCAAAAATTTGTATGTAAAGATGAATGTAAATAAAGTTGTTTTTTTATATCACTTGTCATTCTTGTACATTTTTATATATTTCTTAATAACGCTTAACGTATTTATTTTTTAGTAAATACGTTGCGACCTGTTACGTCACCGTTTCTATCTGCTGGGAAGCGGGGTGTGACAAAAACCATAAAAAATGAACACTGGTTTTGTAATTACTTAGGGCAGCATAAAAAAATACAGTAAGGGTACTTTATCACCTAGTGCCTTAGACCAGCTGGTTTGGGGATCACTACTGAGCCCGAGGTGTTGAAAGATTAAGGATATTGCTAATTATGCCTTAATAAGTGATTACATTCGGTAATTGGTTGGTTTATGACTCAAGTAGCATTAACGGTCGCATAAAAAATTTATGACCAAATCCATCCAAACATTCACGGACTAAAAAATATTAGGGTGCTAAAGGCAAGGGTATTATAGCTTGAATTGAATTCTCTGAGTGTACGAATGACTTTACACACACTTAGGGGTATAGGATCGATATTTTGAGGATAGGTAAGGTGGAAGACTAGGAAGATATTTTATTGAGAGAGGATGTGATCTCCGGCGTTGATCAAGGCTATTAAGATAGGGTTCATGAAAACTGAAAAACTATTGTAGTTCAATACTCTTATGTTTCAAGTTTTTTCTTATATATTTTCCTTTCTTTGTATGTAATTTTCGCTTTCTTATTTTTATTTCCTTTATTTTCTTCAATTTTGGAATTTTGTGGGTAGTATTCACTGAAAACCCTAACGAGACATCACTCATCTTACTAGGGACACCTAGAGATTTAAAAGCTTGTAGCACATGCTAAGTGCAATCGTAATGCCTACAAAAGTGAGCTATGTTTTCTTTTCATTAAAATAAAACAATTTGCTCGAGACGACTAAAAGATAATTTTGGGCGTATGTTTACCGCAGAAAACGGAGACAAACCGGGTTAGAACATCTTACCTGAATTTGGGGGCAGATGCTATTTGTAACATATCCATCCACCTCTTCGAAAATGCCAAGTTGATTTATGACACCGTATATCGGAGGTTTGAACAAATGCGACCGATGTAGCGTAACTAATCAGATTCCCCCTCTTTGAGGGGTTTTTGATTATAGGAATGTTCTTCCCTGCAGGCGCAAGCTCCTGCAGTTAATTATGCTATCGTATTGCAATAACAACTTTCACCTGCTCCAGGCAGATCACTTCGCGTCGTGTAATATTGTTTATTTTAGAGTTGCCTGTGGATTGTATACGGAGACTAATTTATGTTATCGCTCGTAGGGCGCATATTACTCCAAATCCGTACATATAAAAACTTGGGTTTGAACTTAGGTCATATGTTCCATCAGTTCAGGGGACATTTTATTTTATTTAAGGACCATTAGTCATGTATCAGACTAAGATCAACTCAAATGTAGTGAGCATTTGGGCTCTATAAATTTATAATCAAAGAAGTTTTAACTTCTGGGAACCTAACCCCTTTTGGGCCAAATGATGGGCTTTTATGTTATCCAGTAGTGCTAAACACTCAGATATGTATGTCGCTTACGTGTACATCACGTGAGGTGCTTACACTCAAATGCTCACGTGCATGGCACGTGAGGCGCTGTCTGCAGCATCTAGGCGCCCACGCAGATATCATGTGAGGCGATGTCTTCATGACTTTTAAGTACTCACGGGCGTATCACGTGAGGCGCTTAATCTCAGGCGCTCACGTGGACATCACGTGAGATGCTAAGTCCTAATTTTTTTGGACGCTCACGTGAGTGTCATGTGAGGCACTGTCTACAGTATCTGGGTGCTCATACGAATATCACTTGAGGCGTTGTCTTCATGACTTTTGAGAACATACGTGTGTATACGTGAGGCGCTCAATCTCAGCCACTCACGTGAGACGCTGGGTCTTAATTTTTTTGAGCGCACACGTGAAACGTGAGGTGTTGAGTCCATAGAGATTTAATTTATGTTCATGTCTTTTAAAAAAGATAAACTTCTATTAATGGTATTATGTCCATTAACGATCACCAAGATCACTATTTTGAAGATCTGGGATTAGGTTTCATTACGAACTAAGTTCTTATCATTTTTGGGAACTAAGTTTCTTGAGTATGGACTACATCTTTTTATGTTCTTTCATCCATGCAACTTTTCAACCTTGTTCTCTTCTGAATCTTTGATTCTCAAGAACAAGATCTTCCCTATGAGAATTAAATTCTCTTTTTTGGGGGATCTGTCTTGTGGATCTCAGATCCAGAAGAAGAACTTAGTTTTTATGAAAGGTTAAACACTTAAATATAACATGATGGGTAAAGTGGAAATATTTTTATCTCTGTGTTTTCCTTACCTAGTATTTGAGAGGGGGGATATCTTCTTCTTCGAAAAGAATTAAATTCTATGTTGCCGAAATTTAGGGGTAGGTTTTCTGTATATCTAGAAGTTTATGTGGGGTCTTGTCTTTTTTAGATTCAATCTCATGGGTCCTTTATATAGGGTATGAGAAACTGTCGATTAGTTGAGATGATTTCTCATTTAAGATATATTGAATTGATTTCCTAATCAAGTGGTGATTTTAAATCACAGCGGGATCTTAGATCCAAGGCTTTCTGTATAACAGAATATATTTTCCTTGTTCTTAATAAAATTGAAGGAAATATTTTCCATGTATAGAATTTAATTCTATCTTTTGATTGGAACGGTGATTTCTAATCACCATTGGATTTTTAATCTAAGGGTTCTCAGTTTAACAGAACAAATCTTTCTCATTTTAGATTGATTAGGGAAATATTTTCCCATATAAAATTCAATTCTATCTAAAGTGACAGTCACGTGTATTGCATGAGAGGCGTTGCCATATATATGGCCTATAGCGCTCATGTGCCTTGCAAGCGGGCGGTGCCATATTATATGGCCTTAATGTTCATGTGCCTTATACATGGGCGCTACCATATTATATGGTCTATAGCGCTCACGAGCCTTGCACGTGAGACACTGCCATATTATATGGTTTAAAGTGCTCACATTCCTTACATAGGGGCACTGCAATATTATATAGCTGTAGCATTCACGTGCTTTGCATATGAACGCTCATGTGTTAAATACGTGAGACGGTTTCGTTTCATCTTCTCATGATTTTCTGAGTCACCTTATTCTTTTCCAACACTTTCTTTTGGTCAGAGCTTAGGAATCATTCAAACTTACACCACGTGCAATATTTTTTATGCCGGGACTTGAATGCTCTTCTTTATAATTTGAAGAAATGTTCATCTTCTCCTTCACTTTCATAGAGAAAGAACCATTTTCATAGAGAAAAAACCATGGCTTGCAATCGCCCACATGCTCCTCGAAAACTATGGGAAGTGCTCATTAGGGAGATTATTTCTCGTTTCGTTGCACGTCTAGCGAATCTCGTTCTTATGGATGCTCAGTGTGACACGGTAATGCACGAGCTCATGACTTGTAGGGGATCTCCTCTTCCTGCCAGCTTTATTTGGCTTCGCACAATCCTTTTCGCCGTTCTCGACGATATTCTTCCTCACATGGCGGAGATGACTTTGGCGATGCTCGATGCAGCGGACGACAAAGTTGACTGCTTTCAGGAGACCGATCTGATAATGAAGCCTTTAAGGGATCGCTCTATCCACCTGCTGAGTCAGATACGGGCTCGGCGGGCTGTCATGTCTTCTTTTGCTGACGAGCACGGCGCTGATCAGTGGGAAGCGACTTTTCATGAGAATCGTCATTTTGACATGGTAGAGAGGATTGAGAGGGAGTCAGGAAACTTTGTATGTTGTTTTACTAATTCTTGTAATTTAGATCTCTTGTTTCGGGATCTTTTCCCCGTGGAATGAAATATTTATTTTAAATACATATTTTCATTGTCGCCTAATGAATGTTTCATATCCAACAACTGTCCTTTCATTGATTGCTTGTTTAGACATATGTCTATCACGCATGTGCGCATGTGCTTTACACGTGCACATCACATTTAAGAATTTATGCCAAGTGCGAGTGTTGAGGATCCTTCTATTAAGTGCGTACATATGTAAGTGCACGTGCCTTTGAATTTATTCTTCCATCAAGTGCGCACATATATAAGTACACACTTAAAAAAGTGCGAACAGGGTATTTGATCATTCATATTTATTGCATATTTTTACTATCATTTCTCCTACTCTTATTCATTAATAAATGATGTTATTTATAATTTTAGAATATATGTGTGTTTATGGGTAAAAATATATTGTCATATGTTCCTTAACATATAAGTAATATAATCGAGAGTATTATGTTGCATATCTTATTCAAATAAATATCCATTTAATTCTTAATCTTTAAGTAAAATAATTACAACCATATCTTTTTAAATAATTATTTATATGTTTCTTAAATAGTAAGTAATTTAATTGTGAGCAAAATTGGTTGGAATATTTTTCCCAAATGAAATAAATACTACAAATAATTTGATTTGAGATATTGTGCAGGTTTAATGGTAGCAAATCAGTTCAAGACTGTAAATAGAATTCAAGACATGAAATCAAATCATATTCAACAAATCAAGCTACTAAATTTAGGAGCAAATTGGAGATCTATGCAACTGCAGAGATACGAGAATATTTGCAAAAAGTTATCATCTAAGAAATCTCCAAAAATCAAGACAAGAAAGCAGAAAAAACCTAGAGAATCAATTTCAAAAGATTTAGTGGATATCTATTAGAATTGGGTTTGAAGATTGATTGGAAAAAAACCGTATTCTCTTGTATAGTTTATTACTTGATCTCCAAATTTCCTACCCATATATAAAGAGATGTAATTCTAAGGGTGGAGGTATCTCTCTCATGGCACAAATTAAGGGTTGATCATTTAGAGTTTTAGTTTTCGTTTTTGTAATGGAGTTAATTTTTAATAAAAAGTAGTTTCTCTTTTAATTTTGTTTCTTTACTTTCCGCATTTATTTTCCGCATTACATCCTGCATTTATTTTCCGCACTTTTCTTTTTGTTTTTCCTTTTGGTTTTCTTATTCTTCTAACTTTCCTCTTTTACTTCGTTTTTCCCAATGAGCGAGTAAATTCTCGCTTGTTATAGTTTGTAGGAGAGGATAGTATAATGGATAGAAAAATCTCTTATCTTCTTCTTATATTTTAATTTTTATAAAGTTTAACAAAAAGAGACTTAACCCTTTTATTCGGGCATACTACCAATTCATGAATGTTGCGATCTCGATTTGAGATTCGTTAACACTTACTTTGTTGAGGGCATGAGATCAATAGGGATAAATGGAAGGACAAGGGTCAGTAGGGGAATCCCTACCTCCAAGTACCCTAATCCACATTCATCGCTATTTCTCTAATATTAAATAATTAAAAGATAAAAAGAATTATTTTTAAAACTCAATCTTTTAACTACTTAATCCGAAGACCCTAATAAACCCATTTCTAAATTCTTCTCTTTAAATCCCTTTTAGTTATAAAACCAAACAAAAATCCAACCTTTTCTTATCAACTCGTTTAAAACAAGATTAGTAATTCATCATCTCCCTGTGGACGACTCGTACACACTATCGGCTAGCTATTTGCAACACCAATATTTATTGCCGTATTTAGGACACTTTAAAACTCAAAATTTCAAATTAATCAATGACTCATAGGAAGAAACGGAGGACCATATGAAAAGCTGCCGCATGGTCTCTCACTCCTCCATCAATGAAGATGAGGCTCCACCTGCATCTGAGAGCGACTCTGACGAGCAGAGGGCAGAATCAGTACCTGAAGCCCTAAGTTCGCCACAACAAGACCCAGTTGAGAAAATCCTAAGGGAAGCCTTCCAAAGAAGCCGGGAAAATCAAAGGCGTGAGCTGACTATCTATGAGAAATCTTGATAGAAACGTCTGAGAAGGGAAGCCGCAGAAGAGGCGAGTTATGTAACTCGCCAACCGAAGTAGAATATGCAACAGAAGAAGAAGACACTGCTGAAGAAGGGCACGGCCGTGAAATATTTCGCTATGGCCTTATCCAAAGGGATGAAGCTGCCTCCCTTAAAGATGTATAGTCCGAGGGTCGTGGACTTCGAAGGTGGAGAAGAGCATCTAAAATATTGTCGCTACCATCGGAGGGTCTGCCATCCCATCGACGAATGTACGGCGTTTGGGAGGTGGTGGAGAAAATTTGTTCTCCACAACAGGCATTTGAAAGCAAAGAAACGGATGGCCACAGACTCACCCGCCCCAAAGATGATTGTTTCGAGGCCAATAGCCAAGCAAGGACGATCACAAAGAGTTGTCATATGATCAAGAATAAAACTTCGGAAGGAGGAAGTTTGGTAGTGTCGACTTTTGGAAGTGACTCAAAAGATGAACCTCCCATCGACCTCCCCTATGTAAGCTTCTCGCCAGGAGATGAGGAAAAGGCAGAAGACTATGGCAATATCCACCTATGGAATTGCACACTCCTCAAGAAGAATCTTGGGCCTGCAAATAATGTCTTGAAGAATCAAGATAAGGATAAAAGGAAAATGCCAAAAGTGATCACCCTCAATGAAGATGTTGCCAAAGAACTCGCCGCCAAGGAACTCCCCAAGAATAATAAGGTGGACTACAATGTGTTAGCCTATCTGAAGAAATTATCCTCGCATTTGAGCATATATGATGCTTTTCTCTTGTCAAAAGAACTGCAGGAGTCTTAAATTAAGGCCCTTGAAGAAACGAACCGTTTCCAAGCACACTTTGCAGAGGAAGCGATGAAGGATAAAATGGCGGAGGTATGCACGGCCGTCATTTCCTTCAGTGAGGAAGATCTCCTCCTAGGGATGTTCAAACATAATCAACCACTCTACATTGCCGGGTACTGCGATGATCATAGGATAAATAAAATCCTTGTCGACAATAGTTCCTTGGTCAACCTTCTTAATGTTAAGGTGCTTAAGCAGTTGTCCATGGATGTGCGATATCTCGACCGAGAGAAAATCACTATCTCCGGATTCGACTCCCAGTCTTTAAGAACGTTAGAGTCCATAGTGTTGACACTCCGCTTTGGACAACTTGTCACTGACGTTAAATTTCACGTCATTGAAGGCAAGACATACTATAAAGCTTTACCGGGTAAACCTTGGCTACACCAGTATAGCGTCATCCCAACATCAGTATATGAAATATTTTAAGGATGGCCAGGAGCACACTATCACAGATAAAATCAACCCATTTTTGGTAAACGAAGTACGGAAATATGAAGATGCGAAGTACTTCTCAATGGAGTATAAAGACACAGAGAAGTGTGGCAAGCCCAAGGACAATCCAGCTCAAGTGGCGATCATCTCTGTCTTTCAAAGCGATTCCGAGAAAGAAATAGTACTCATGGGTCTGCCTCTAAAGGAAGTCGATAAACCGAACTCGTCAGCCTCTATCCCGATCTTCGGTAGTGATTCAAAGAAAGAAGCTAATACGATTTTCTCCATAGATCCATAGGTAAAGGTCCCTGATGAATCCAATTGAGCCCTACATAGCACAATGGCTCCACTGCATCACTACAAAGAGCTCGATGCACTTAGCACCTACAATGTGAAAGGGTTAATAATCTTCCACGTGCCTACCAGACGTAAAGGAGAAAATGTGATTCTCTTTTATAAGTCAAACGAAACTAAGGTGGAGAAAGAAATCTGGCACGGACTCGAGCTGAACCTCGATAGGTTGCAACTGATCCGCATGCCGAGATATTATACAATGAGCTTGAAGGAACTCCTTCATCAGTAAGGAGTACTATTCGAACAGACCGCCTGTCAGGCCTAATATTTCAAGAAAATCTGGGAAGTACCAGAGAGCTTCTAACTAGCGTCTCATGGGAAGTTCGATACCACTAGTCTGGGCTATGTCTGGAAAAAAAAAAAGAAGCGACCTCATACCTGCTACGCCTCATGCAAAAGGGAAGATGCATGGATTGCAAACAACTCAGCCAAGGAAGGTCAATAAACCTCGCAAGGGGCTTTGACCGTGAACTGCCGCTCGAGTCGCAGATGGCCCTATATATGCAATTATCCTTAGGAAGGCAATATAATGAAACTCCGCAAAACATTGCGACTCTGCGAACAGAGGACCCTACTGTGAAGCTAATGAGAGAAGCTTATCAAATGGGTCAGTCAGCTCTACGTGAAATAGCTAGAAGCTCGCACCTAAGCAGGCAAATATAGGAGCGACGAGTCATGATCCTCATCCTCGACAGCAGTGCATACCTTATTTTAAGAATAAAGGAGTTCAAGATGTCCAACTTAAAGATAGGACGGACGACCATGCCCAAGCTGCAAGGGCGCTCGACCATACCGCTTACGAAAAGGATGGGACGAGAATATTCCTTTCTCCAGGACAAGGCGAGGAAAATATTTAATATCTCCATGAAGCACCAGATACTAACACTGCCTAATGGCAAGTGGCCTCATGAAACTAATATTTCGGATCATCCTGACTGCTGTCTCTACCATCGGGTCATTGGTCACCCGATTGAAGATTTCTTCATCTTCAAGAATTGGGCGGAAGACCAATATAGGCAAGGCAAGTTCACACTGAGTGACAGCTGGAAAGTGGAACCTCCACAAAAGCATGAGCCACTACAAAAGAACCCCGCTAAGTCAGAGCGTAACCCGCCCAAGATGCGGAAGCCCATCCATACTTGCTACATGATAAGACTCCTCAATCAAGAAGGGGACAAAGATGCGCTTCAGTCCTTCGATTGCTTCACGAGTAAAGAAGAGGAAATTTCGGAGTTGCCACTGGCACCAAAGGAGATGGAAGACGGGATCCATACCACCACTGATGAATTGAAGAAGATAAACCTGAGAGCCGAAGAAGATCCTCGACCCACGTTCGTCAGCGAGCTGCTTTCAGATGAGCAAATAGCTAGTATGAAAGTAGTACTCATGGAGTACAAAGACTTCTTCGCGTAGAATTACTCCGAGATGCCAGGTCTCGATCCAGTAGTAACAGTTCACAAATTGGCCATATCGCCGGAAATAAAACCGGTCAAGCAAGCGCCGAGAAGGATGCGTCATGAACCCTAGATGAGTATCAACGCTTAAGTTAAGAAGCTCATAATCTCCGTGTTACGTCCCACTTCCCAAAATACCAAAATTTCAGGACGTAACAAAGACAACCATACTACCTATGGTAAGGAAGCATTCTTCCATAGTCGCATTATGGCTTTCAATTAGTAATCAAGAACTATAAACTACTAAATCTATCTATCACATGTCCAATAGCCACAAACGATAATAGGAAATAGTAACGGAAGCAATAAATATCCGAAGAATAACTAACCATCATTTAGAACTATATCAGTGAGATGGTCCTTTCTGATCGGCGATCCTGTTGAAATACCCATGATTCTCATGTGCTAAAGTCAAGTATCTGGGCCATGCAAAACCCGGACGTTAGTGCGTTATAAATATCACGATAATAATAATAAACTGAACGGTGTGCTATACAAGATGTCACATTCAAAATAAGGTATGAGTATAAACAAACAATCAGAGGTGTTATAACAGCAGACTATAAGTATGTCACGTGTATCCTAAATTCTGTGTTTCTAGGTTAACTAACCTATAGGTATTTGAACCAATGAATGTATTCCATCATGTAACTCGAAAGAATATATCCCGTTACCCCGGAACCACGGATCAAGATGTATGAATCAAGAATGATTCTGTTCTGTTACCCTCCGGAACTACGTATCAAGTAGTAAGAATTACAAATGGTTCTTTTTAGTTACCCCTCGGAACCACGGATCAAGTAATATCCTTTTAAGTTACACTTCAGTTAAACTTTTGATTTCCCTATTTTCTTAGGTTCGTTTTCCAAGTCAGGTAGGTATGAATAAAATATCTAACTAATGCCAACACAAGAGTAGGCAAATACAGGTTATGTCTATCGAGACAACATGTCATGTCCATCAAGACAACAAGCCAGGATTGTTGGCATTGGTAAGTATCACGGACAAGTGGCTTCTAGCATGATAACGGTATGATAATGAGATAGAAATAGCGGTAACAATAAAGATATAACAAGTTCAACATGAGCTCATGAAACAATCAATACACTAGCATGATTAGAATTATCATAGGTATGGGTGAATAAGCAGTATACTGGTATTATCGGGGATAGTGTAAAACACATCAATAATAATAATAATAAAGAGTTGCATCTTAGTTGAATTATTTCGTCTTATCTTGCTTTAACTAGAACAGTGTATGCTACTTTCTAGGAAAGATTTAGTTGTAATTTCAATTTACGATAGTTTGTGGGGAAAAACGGGTTATATCTATATAATAATTAACATTAAAGAAACCATAAACTAAGTTAAGATTCTAGATGTAAATAGCCTAAAATCCCTACAATTTACGTTCAAGAATTCATATGAAACTAACTACACACTTAAACGTCAATATATGTGAACTGTAATTTTATTATTTAAACTATCTTAACATGATTACTACTGTTCCCTGAATTATATGTATTCATAATAATAAATTTGTTATTTACGGTAACCGTAATGTATAATATGTTTAAGATTTCATATATATACCATATAAGTACTAATGTGTACACAATACAACAGGTATAGTAAATATATAAAAATATTACGACGACGTAATCGTCGTTGTAGCTAGCATGTAAAAGAAAGTACCGAATACTTGTATCGGAGACGAACACGGTCACGGAAACGAAGAAGATACGAATGCAACCCGAATACGCGAAATGCCGCAAGATCTAGGCTTGAGCTCGGCTAGGGTTTTTGAATTGGGTTGTTGCTCTGTTGATTGGTTACCGATGGAGAAGATGAAGATGACGATGATGTTGAAGGTGAGGGCGATGGCGTGAGGATGACGATGAGTGTTGGGTTCTCGGTAGAAGATGGGGATGTTCGGTGAGGGGTACTGCTCGGCGTAAGTGGGTGCTCGGGATTTGAGGTGTAAAGAAGATGGGTCGGTGATAGATGGGTTCACCGGAGAGCACGAGTGCGAGGAAGAGGAGAAGAAGTGGTCAGTGCTAAAATCTCGACCTCGAGTTTTGGGTCGAAGGTTGCAGAGGGGATGGCCATAAAGATGGTGATGGTCGAGGGTGAGGGCGAACGCTGGAGGTGAAGTCTAGGTCGAGGGCGCTTGGGTTGGCAGAGGTGGTGAGATCAGAGAAGAAGGTCGGAGATGGAAAGTGGAAGATGAAGATAGAAATGATCGTGATGAAGAGAAGGTGCTGGTCGGAGTTCATTGTGCCGGTGAGGTCTTAGGATCTTAAGCGGTTGATGGGAGTTGCTCGGTGAAGAAGGATGATGACGAGGGCGATGGATTAGGAGGAGTTGGGGAGGGATCTCGGTGTGGGTGTTCTGGGTTGATGGTGATATCGGTGAAGGGATATTTCGGCAATGGTTGATGCAGACGGTGGCGATGGCAAGGGGTGGAAGATCTTGCATCGATGGTGTCTCGGTACCGAGGGGAGTTGGAGGCTTAGGGTCGAGGGAAAGAGGTCGGAGATCTTAAGGGAGGAGACAAGTGTGTGTTGTGGAGGCCTCGACTCAAGGGAGGTGGCTTCTTTGGGTTCTGGCGAGGTGAAGGTGGCAGGAAGCGCTCAGGTGTTGATGGTAGGGAAGGTGACAATGATGATGGAGAGTGAGGTGATGACGTGGTGATGTTTTATGAGATGGAGGTGAGATCAGGACTGGGTCGACGGAGAGGACGAGGGTGAAGGAGTCGAGGGTTGGGATAAAGGTGGTCGGAGCTGGGGTTCAAGCGTGAAAGGTTGGGGCGTAGGTGTTGTCTGCGATGAGGAGAGATGAAGAGAGATGCGAGGGGAGAGAGAGAGAGAGAGAGAGAGAGAGAGAGAGAGAGTTTTTAAATGATAAAATTTAAATATAAATTGTTTATATATTTTATGTATATGTATATGTATATGTGTGTGTGTGTGTGTGTATATAGTGTATATGCAACTACTAATCTATTAAAAGATACTACAAATCTCCGATCCGCCTCTACTAAATCTCACGGAAAATATATAAAATATCCCTAACGTATGGCTACCAGATGATATATGCATATAATTCAAATAATATATATATCTGTTATTTTATATTACTAAGGATTTAGTTTACGGATAAATATTTAAATACAAAAATAATCTTGCACCATAACGGGTTCACGCATGCGGTTCGGGTCGGATAAACACATCTACCATTCAAACCAATCACTACCCAAATAATAGATAAAAAAATTTAAAATACTGATTAATATCATACGATCGTGCTAGGGTGTTACATTATACCCAACTACAAAAGAATTTTGTCATCAAAATTCATGAAACAGGAAAAGATAAGAATAATGAAGATACGGATCTAAAGAAAGAGGTGTGGAAAATTTTGTTGAACTTCGTATTCACGTTCCCAAGTAGATTCTCCATGCGAACGATTTCCCCACGAAACAAGCACTAAAGGAATCACTCTATTCTTGAGAACATTTTCTCGTCGATCCACAATAGCCATCTGTTGCTCCACATAAGTCAAATCCTCCCTTACTGTCAATTCTGAGTGGTCTAGTACATGCGTCTCATCTCGAACATACTTACGAAGTTGGGATACATGAAACACATCATGAACACCAACCAAGGATGGTGGTAAAGCCAATCGATAAGCTGCTTCTCTAATAAACTCAATGATATCGAAAGGCCCCACGAATCGAGAATTATGCTTGCCTCGATGACCAAACCGAATTACTCCCCTAGTCGATGTTATCTTCAAGAACATAAGATCACCAACAGCAAACTCTAAAGGTTTTCTTCCGGTATCAGCCTAACTATTCTATCGCTCTTATGCCATCTTCATCTAATCACGAATCAAGTTAACTTTCTCTACAGTTTGCACAATCTGTTCCAGTCCCAACAATCTTCTTTCTCCAATATCTTCCTAACATAACGGTGAGCGATACTTACGACCATACAATGCTTCAAATGGAGACATCTGTATAGTCGCCTGAAAACCATTATTGTATGAGGCCTCCACTAAATGCAAATGATCCTCCTACGAACCCTTGAAATCTAACTTGCAAGCTCTCAACATATCTTCAAAAGTTTGGATTGTTCTCTTAGATTGTCTATCTGTTTGAGGATGATAGGTCATACTAAACTTCAAGCGAGTCCCAAACTTTCTTGTAGACTCCTCAAATAATTTGATAGGAACTGGGTGTCATGATCAGAAATAATACTCACTGGTTTTTCATGCAATCTCACAATCTCCTGCATGTGTAGTTGGGTTTCGGTTCCCACCCCGTGGAAACCGCGGCCGAGGCGGAAGTGAAAACACAAATTTTAGCGAATGCCAAACATCCATAAAACACAAGATTCTATTCATAGAACTAAACTAGCTAACTTAAAGTGTAATGGTTGAAAAATACAACTTTTGTCGCGTATCCACCTAATTGTGGAAGACCCCTCCAAGCTCGTAGCCGCCGGGATCGCGCTTGAGAATTGACCACCCTTGCCAAAAATGATCCACCTGAGGGAATCCGGAGGAGGCTTTAACCGACGATCCAAACTAGCTAGGTTTGGATAGTCGGCGATGTAGGAATACTTCACTAAACTTTTCTCTCTAAATCTATGCTAAAAAATGAGAGTAAGAAGGAGAAGGAAAAGAGGAAGCATGAAGCATGAACTCAAGTGAGGGATGAAAAACCATCAATTGTTGAAAATGAGGATGGCTTGCTCTTTTTTAACCATGCATCAATAGTGCACCCAAATGAATTTAACATTTTAAAAGAATCAAGCCATACCACACTACATGCATGCACCATGCTTCATAACTCTCCGCTTTCCACCTCATTTCTATTTAATTTTCTAAAGAGAAAATCAAATATGAGGTTTCCTTCTGCTAGAAGTATTCCCGTATAAATATGGAATACTTCACCCGGTATATGTATCGCTACACATACACGTATCCGTATAAAAATACGGATGGCACCAAAGAGAGAAAATAAAATGTGAACAATAATACTAAAATAAATGTATCAAAATACATATATAAATTATTAAATCAAATCCTGATTTAATAATTCGGCTTAATCCTAAGCCGGCTAGCATTATCAACCATTCGATTAAAATCCGTGTATCTCGTACACGTATTTAATCGGACCCCTACATGTACCAACGTACGGCTCCTACATCTTTCATCTGAATTGGGAAAACCCTCTATGTGGGATCTAAAAACTCGACAATACGCTGGCAGTAGGTTTAAAAAAAAGCACGTCAGCGGTACTAGCAGTATGTAATGGATACCCAGGTACTTATCGAAAGGGGGGTCGATAATCAAGTGTTTCCTTACCCTACTGAGCCAGAATGTGTCAATCTGCATACATTCCGGCCTCTTTGTCAGAAAGTATCGCACATCGGGTTTATGGGTGAATAACGTCAGACCCCTACTAACCCGATAAGTTGTGTCTGAGTCAAGCTCATTACCAACAGAGATACTACTGATCAACTATCAGTAAATCTCATCCACCATGGCCTCGAATTTCTGGTGATAGCCAACTGAACACGGCGTGACGTCGACTCCTAATACCAGGAGAGATGAATCCTTGACAGTCGATTACTGCCTCTATATGGCTCGGGACTGTTCCCAACTAAAACCTGTATGCACGACTCCTTTGAGCCATGATAGGGTAGTAATTAAAGGACAGTAGGAACTCACACGAGACAAATGACGACATTAGGTCAAAGGACTAACATGTACTCATGCCACCTGAGAACTTCCATCTGACGATTGATATAATACCATCTAGAAGTTCTCGGTGAGTCCATCTAGTGTACTCACCTCCAGCGAGCACCTGTATACTATCTAGGTGACACAACACCAATGGCTTATGAGACCGGCCACCGCCCCTCGTCGGGGTCTAGAAGCGTATACACTAGTCTACTCTGGAATATTGATCCCCGGTCTCGATACTCTCATGACTAGGGACATTCAAGGATGTGCTTATGGACAACCCAGCTCCTATATATATGATCGCCATCACAATGCTGGTCGTCAAACAACAATCTTACGGGCTTCATCAATGATGAAGATAAACCGGATAGCATACCATCATATCGAATAAGACTGTTGTACCTGTATAGGTACTCCCTCAATTATCATAATCGCCTACTTGCAATCATAATAATTGCCTTGAGGGCACTATATCCAACAATCTCCTACTTGCACTTAAGGCCATTTATTGCGGTATCGCATACCCACAGCTCGTGTGCTACCGAATACCCAACTTCTCTACTAATCAGTTTCGCAAACCATATTTGTGAAACTTAATTTGTTCGAGAAATAGCCTCAGTGAGTGGATTTGCTACAATGTTCCAACTTCATCTCTCTATATCTCAACTTTGCGGAGATTAACAATCTTCTAAAATGAGCGATACTCCGCTTCAAGAATTTTTATGGATACCTGAGGGACCAAGTTCATTAATGAAAAACTCCATCCAACAAACTTCTTGGGTTGTATTCTCTGTTATGTTATAACCGGCATCCTGAACCATAATTACCTCAGTATAACTACTGGAACACTATCCAATACACTGATCCTTAGAAGAGGCTAAACTCAAGACTCTGACAGCATCTCTGTTATCCAGGTCATCTTGGAAGCCTGAACTGATAACTGCCTCCCATAGGAGGCTGCCGTTATCCTATACCAAGAACATCCTCTTATGTTCATGATAGTTTCCTTTTGTTTCTCGAGGATTGGATTAATATATGCTTGTTGCTGTAGGGTTATCTTAGCACCTTAGCAAGGTTTTGGCAAGCATCAAACATGCTATATTAAAATTTTTGGGGTGCTAAACAAACCAACCAAGTAATCGAACTAGAGAATTAGGGTTAACATTGCATGAAAACAACTTTACATCTAAGAGAGAGATTACAACCTTTGTAGTCCGTTCCTTCACTTCATAAGCTCCGAGTAGTAGTCCCTTCACCGCGATCCATGAACTCCCGGACTCTAGAGAGGTTCCACAAGTCGAATGATCCATGCTTGCTTGAAGACTTCGAAATCCAAGATGATCTACTTAGAGGAAACACGAACTCAAGCTATGACTTCACTAATTATGAATTAGTGAAGCTAACATACTAATCTATATGGCTAGTATAGAAGAGGATGATGAAGTAGGAATTTTGCTCACTTTATTATTTAATTTCTCACTATTTTCTTCTTGATCTCAAAAGCTAGAAAGCAAAATGAGAATGAGGAAGAAGAAGAAAGAATGAATGATATTGAGGTTAGAAATGCAACCATGGGTCAAGTATATCATCCTTAACCATTGTAGAGATTTAACCATGGCTATGTGTCATGGTTGGGTTAGAAATATTTAGGGCAAAACAAAAAGGGTAGACTTGGTCAATGGTAATCTACAAGCTTCATGAAGCTTCATCCATGACTCATTTACACAATTTGAATTACTTAGATATTTAAACCCAAAAATTACATATAGCATGGTATAATTCTCATACATATATGTTGCATGTATAACCTAGCATGCTACAATATTATATATCACATATATAATATATATGTAACAAAAGAAAACAATACAATAAACATATATCACATATATATTAAATGCATCACAAGTGAGAATAATAAATATATAAGTGAGCACATAATATATACATACATATATATATTATATTATATTATATTGTATTATATTTAATCGAATCAACACTCGATCAGATAACCCGGCTATATCATATATAACAGGCCGATATCACATATCGCGAGAATCGAATACGGTATCACATATACGTATCAATCTCGATCCCTCACATATCGCATACGTTCTCCTACTCTTTCTCGCCTGAGCTAGGAAACCTCTATTAAGACTCTAAAGACTCGTCAATACGCCGACAGTAAGTGATGATCATATCAACACCCACAAGCTGCAAGGGGTCAGCTAAACGTAACAGCCACCCGGGTATTGAGCGACCAGAAGATCAACAAGCAAGCCTGTACATACACCTGCGAATCCAATCAGTAATACTACCGTACAGTACGGTCTCTTCGTCTGATATGTTGCATATCCAGTCTAGGAGTGGTAAACGTCAGACCCCAGTAACCGATAAGTCGTGTCGATGTGAGGCTCATAACGGGCCGAGAAACTACTGATAACTCTTACCAGTAAATCGCCATATCAGCCCTGGCCAGGGACTTCCAGTTATAGCCAATCGAACACAGCACAACATTAACTCCCTATACCGGGAGAGACGAAACCCCTCCTATAGCTCATTGCCTCCATGTGATTCGGGACTGTACCCAAAAGCTACCGTTTTGCACGCCCTCTTGGACGTGGTAAGGTGGAAATCAAAGCACATTAGGAATCACACAAGACTCTATGACGATCTCGGGTCTACAGACTAACCTGTACCAGTGTCACCGGAGAACAGCTATCTAACGATAGGTATAATACCATCCAGGAGTTCTCGACGTTCAGTGTACCCAGTCTCCACTGAGCACCCGTACACTATCTTTGATATCAAACACCAATGGATATGGGATCATCCATCGCCCATCATATGGGTCAAGATGCGTATACGCTAGTCTACTCTGGCGTATCGATGCCCTGTCTCGATACACCCTCGACTAGGAACAGTTATAGGATGTACTTGTTGACTACCCTGGCCCCATTAGTATGATCTCATCATAATCCTAGTAGTCGAGTACATATCTTAAGGGCTTTATCAACATGAGAGAGCAAGACAGTAAACTAATACAAGTCAACATGTTAAGACAAAGTGAAACCAGATAGCATACTATCATATCGAGCACGAAAGTCCTCTCTATATATATCCAAGCATCCATTATAATATACATCATATGTACAACAATGGCCTCTAGGGCATATACATAACTAACAGTTGCAACTAGTGAAAAAGCAATATCTGGTGGTGTACATGACATTGCATGATTGACTCAATTTCTTAAGCAAATAATATGTCATTCATGCCAATCCCTCTCTTCATCAGTCCAAAAGACATCCTTTTTAGAGAAGGTGACTCCATCACCTGCGGGTACACCACCACACCAGGATTCTTCCATTCTAAAATACTTTTAGAATGATGTCCAAGTACCTGATTTGGAAACTTCCTAAATCTAGATCTAAAGCCATAGATCTAGTCACCAGAACTCCTGATATACTATCCATATCCAACGTGGAGAAAACACTGTGTGACAATTAAATTTTGACCGATTGTAGTACAGGAACATCTCTTCCTATCTGGAGTATGTCATCCAAATCTCAGGACAGTACTCCCTACATTCTTCTTACTAGGTCCATTTTTTGTTTTGATGAAGTCAATCACCTTGACTATCACATCAAAACAGATGATCCATCTCCGCTATCCATGCTTCAGTCTACGAATAGACATAAGCAACTTCCACACCTTCCACTGCTCCCACTGACTACAATAACCCTTTGGCAAAGTCATATACACGTGCACTTCCAAAATACCATTTGGAAAGACGTTATAGTTACCCACCTACCAGACATCATAACCATGAACTGCATCAGCGCCAAATCATATCCATATGGACATCAGCGTAAACATTGAATGAAAAGTCACATCAGAATCCACAACGGTTATTTGAAGAAAACTCTATACATATGGTCTAGCCTTATTAAGTAAGTACCTTTCCACCTGCACAGATCTTGAAAGATCTACTTGCTCCTGATGGGTTTTACTCCTTCAGGAGCACCCAACACAGTCCAAAATCCATGACTTGTGAAGTGCATGGAGTCCATTTTGGATATGAAATACCTGGTCACCTGGAAGTTACCACTTCCTATGACCTGCTAATAACAAGGAGGGGGATAACAGTGCCAAGTCATATCCGTACGGACTTCAGTATAGATACTGAAATAAAAGTCTCAACACAATCCACAAAGGGTATTTGATGAAAACTCTTTATATCAAGTCTAGCCTTATTAGGTTAGAACCTTTCCACCTGCACAGATCTCAAAAGATCTACTTGCTCTTAATGGGTTTTACCCCTTTCATGAGCACCCAGCAAAATCCAAAATTCATAATTTGCTGAAGTGCGTGGAGCCCATCTTGGATATGAAGCATCTGGTCACCTAGAAATTACCACTTCCTATAACCTACTGAAAACTAGGAGGACCATCATCACCATGATGCTGACCTCCCTGTCACCGTCTGTGAGAAAACCGAAATATCTCTCAGGTGTCTGAGCTCACCTACTAAAATCTGTGCAGTGGCTAACGGTTTGTCAAGTCTAATTGAATTCATAGGTTCTATTAAATTTTCGGTAATCGTTTATGGTTCTGGAATCACTTCCATTTCTACAATAATCCCACTAGTTTCTTTTGCAAAAAAAAAGATTCCTTTTATAAAAAGGTGGCGAGTCAAGAAAAATGTAACTATTGATCTTAAAAATGGTAGAAACAAAATCTTAGCGAATGCTTGGGATAATCCACAAACTGCCATTACCAAAGCGTGCCTCGAGTTTGTCCGAATTCTGCTTTTAAATAGAAAACGGATAACTCTATATCTTAACAACCTCAATATTTGTAACCATTCTATATCCATATAGAATCAATGCACTAATTTAGATAGAACTAGATTCAAAAGTCATGCAGCTATTTCCAGTGCATATTACCTAATGGAAAAGGGCCAATACAGTTATCATGGAGCGCATCCACGGATGAGTAAACTGTGACAGAATCAAGTTCTTGATAGTACTATGATGGAATACCTATAATAAGTATCTATATCTTCGATCACCTCAAAGAATCCCGATACTTCCAACGTATGGTTCTCTACTTTATTCTTATACCTACAAACTTCTCAAAATCTTTGAATCTTGCATTACTACGAATGCATGTCTAAAAGAAGAGAACTTATAGGTAAATATGAATGAAATAAGAGTACCAACCCCTTGTCCTGAAGGACACTGGACAACATACAATTTTATATATAAGTCCCAAGAGTATACCAACTCAAATTCTGTGTTTTGTAAATTGAAAACGACATCTTGGTTAAGAATGTCTTACACCGTTATTCAAGGCACCTTACCTTATCATCAACTGATAAAGGTAAATGTTTACAACACAATTTTCAAAATACATATCTCACTTTATAAAATAAAGGTACAGATATTTCATTTTAAAATTTGGTGTTACCTTACCTTATCATCAACTTATAAGGTAAATGTTTACAACATAATTTTCCAAATGTATATCTCACTTTATAAATTAAAGGTACAGATATTTCATTTTAAAATTTGGTGCATAACAACGGTTATTCGAAACCAAATATTTGTCGTTAAACAAAGCCAAGCGATTTAATCCAATACCACCAATTACAACGAATTCCTATATAGAGGATCAAATTGCCTATTTCCCAAAATTCTACTCCTACTCATCATCTCTAATATCGTACAGATGTGAGATCCAAATCTAGTAAATACATACCCTGGAGTCAGAATTAATTAGGAAAACAGTTCTCTTTTATATATACAAAGAAAAACTGAAACATGAAAATGTTTCATAGTGGATGGTTTGGTATTCCCAGTAATGCATTTTCCATTATCCAGATCATGACAGTAGTCGCAATTTCCTTTGCCCTCACTTCAATCCCTTTATATGTCCCTACATCTTACCTTCTGTACACCATTCTTAGGCTAATTGGGTTTTCTTCCTTCCCTACCTTTCGGCACAAGCCTGAGGTTTGTAAGAAGACTATCCAATAGGTATAACAGGTGTACTCCCATAATACAAGGAGCTCTCGCAACCTGAGAGAAGGTAAAAGGAAGAGACAACCGAATAATCCTATTCAATTTCTTCAGAACCTGTGGCCATTTTCGACTGAAGTAATTTTTTCGAGTTCGTAAGTAACTATACGATGGTCATTCTAACCAATATGGATCATCGTAGTGATACGACGTCTTATGAAGAAATGCAAAAGGTAGAGTAGGAATGGCAGGGATATATGCGACTTTATCGCGAATCAAGATAAGCCAACACCAAAGGGTGTAAAATGGTTCGGTTAACTTGGTTCATGAGTTTTTAGGGTAAGTCATGAGTCGTTGTACCAGAGAGAGAGAGAGAGAGAGAAAAACACTCAGCCTGCACTCTATTAAGATCAGATTGGTTATCACTTTATCTGATCAGGATAGTTCCCACTCTTTCCTCAAATTCTCCTTCAAACCATAAAAGAAGAATTAGTCAGGATCATTTACACTTTACAAGTTCACAAACCGTTCAGCTAGGCCAGTGTTGGTACTCCAAGGGAGGACCCCCGTGCTTTCGCACGGACCCAATTAATAACCCCATTTCCGCAGAGGCATAACCTCGTTAACTCCTTCTAGACACCTAATAGATTAGCTAATTGCGACGTGAAGAAATCTCCCGAGGAGTAATACATATTCATCGGTGGGAATCGGGATCCAACTGTCATCATGTGATAACCTGACGGGATCCACTCAAGTCACCACACTCCAGAAAGTATGCGCCTGTCGGAAAGTTTCCCGTATATTTGAAACAACCGATATATTTTTTGCCCCTAGGACCCAGCGACCTTGACGAATATTCAGCAAATCAAGGTTCATAGTCAAGTTCAACCCGTCATTATCTTGATTGCGTTAAACCCATCCACATGACCCTTGACGAATGATCAACAAAGTCGTACGACTGTCCTAACCAATCCACATATCCTTGCGACAGAAAAATATTACAGAGCCACCGCACACTATGCCTTGGCGAATAGCAACGACAAACATAGCATGAATACTAAGTAATACTAATCTGAAATGACGCAGGGCTATGGCTGGTTTTTGGTGATAAACCTTTAACATAATAAACTTGATATCGTTGAAGGAACTTGAGTGGCTTTGAAATAGAGTGTTGTAAGCTCCGCATTTTAAAATTAGTAACATAAACTTTTTCTTAAGAGAGAACTCCCAATGAAGGGATCAAGGCTCTTCCCTCATAGAATGAGGTGCGAGATATTCCTAACCGAATACCTCTATGCAAAGCAAAAGAATGTGACTTTGAGTTTTGAAAAAAACCGAGTAGTTTTAAAATTGATTCCGACAACATAATTTAGGTTTATTTCCATTGCATTATTCAGATAATGCATTCCCATCAGTTTAAGTTTCCAAGCCACAAAAGAAACAACCAAAATAACATGGTTTTTATATGCCATCCGCATTCACCACGGGGTCCCGTCATGCACCGTAAGGTTACTTAACTAACGGCAGAGCGGAGGATAGACTAGCGTGGATGCAAAACAGATAGAGACATCTACTAAATATATATAATATATATATCAACATCGCAGGAAGATAATAATCATCACATGCAGATAAAAATCATCATAAGAATGTGAACAAAAATATGGAATAGTGGATAATTTAGGAGCCCCGCGTTTCATTTGAGCCATAAATGAGACGCGACGTTCCCCGGTCATGTGGATAGCCAGTGCAATGAAGATCCTAGACCCCTACGAGTACGGTAAGTTACACGCCAATCCCCGAAGTGAGGCAACCCCAATCAACAAAGTGAATATGCCACCAAGCACTTCACGGAATCCAGTAACATGAGCACCCCTCCGTGGGTCAACCTATATCCCCTATGAGTGCGGCGAATAGCCCGCCAATTTTAGAATAAATCCCCCCGGTCTCAACGCCATGAGATGCGGGCCTGTTGCCCTCTAGAACTCGGCTATTCGAGCACTCCTCCATGGGGTAATCCTAGTACAGAAAAGAAAAAATATATACAACAGTGACACCGACCTCAACCCGGTTGTGCCCCAATAAAAGAATATACAAACTGGCAGAAACGGCAGTCCAAATGTCGGACGCTCGCCCCGCAATAATCAATTTACAAATGAATCTGAACTGTACATCTAACATTGCACACAAGGCTATCCATCACGACAATCCATCCATAACATCATTGCAACACAGAAATTCAACGTGAATATCATGTTCGTAAACCCTTCTGATTATACATATAGCAACCAATCGGATTGTACCGCTTAATGATATTCATGGTCGCAGAAACAAACATATGCACTGATAAACATGAATTCAAAATTTCGATCGATTAAAACTTTCCGCATTGGCCCCAAGTACAACCCAGTACACAAACAAATCTGGGCTAAAACCAAACATCCCAAAAATCATATTTCCATATTATAGAGCATCTGAAGAAAATTGGGGCACAACGGCCCCAAGATGACCGTGGAACCGCTGCCAAATGCCACGATAGGCGGCGATTCCGCGGCCAAAACTTGGGCTTTTGTGCTCCAATTTCTTCATGGCCTCTATAATTGCCTGCATATAATTTTAAAGCAACTAGAATGATTTTTTGAACAACTTTAAAATTCGAACAACAAGCATGTAATCGGAAATGCGATTCGGAAAATTTCGTCGATCGAGACTTTAAACTTGTGCAAACTAGCTAGTTAAGGTTTATGGAGTGGCTCTGATACCATGTAGGGTTTCGGTGCCCGAGCCGCGGATACCGCGGTCAAGGCGGAAGTGAAAACAAAATTTTTAGTGAACAACCATAAAACCAAAGATTCGATCCATAGACCTAAACTTGCTAACTAAAAGTGCAATGATTGAGAAAATACAACCTTTATCATGTATCCACCCAATTGTGTAAGACCCCTCCAAGCTCGTAGCCGCCGAGATCGCGTTTGAGAATTGACCACCCTTGCCGAAGACGATCCACCCGAAGGAATCCGGAGGAAGCTCTAACCGATGATCCAAACTTGCTAGGTTTGGATGGTCGGTGATGTAGTGATACTTCATTAAATTTTTCTCTCTAAATTTATGCTAAAAAATGAGAGTAAGAAGAAGAAGGAGAAGGAAAAGAGAAAGCATGAAGCATGAACTCAAGTGAGGAATGAAAAACCATCAAGTGTTGAAAATGAGGATGGCTTGCCCTTTTTCAACCATGCCTCAATAGTGCACCCAAATGAATTTATCATTTTAAAAGAATCAAACAATACCTCACTACATGCATGCCCCATGCTTCATAACTCTCCACTTTCCACCTCAAATCTATTTAATTTTCTAAAAAGAAAATCGAATATGAGGTGTCCTTCTTCTAGAAGTAATCCCGTATAAATACGGAATACTTCGGCCGGTATATGTATCGCTACACATATGCGTATCCGTATAAAAATACGGATAGCACCAAAAAGAGAAAATAAATTATGAACAATAATACTAAAATACATGTATCAAAATACATATATAAATTATTAAATCAAATCCTGATTTAATAATCCGGTTTAATCCTAAGCCGGATAGTATTATCAACTGTCCAATTAAAGTCTGTGTATCCCGTACACGTATTTAATCGGACCCCTGCATGTACCAACGTAGGGCTCCTACAACTATCGCCTGAACTGGGGAAACTCTCTGTGTGGGACTCTAAACACTCGTCAATAAGCTGGCAGTAGGTTTAAACACAAGCACGTCAGCGGCACTAGCAGTACGTAATGGTTACCCAGGTACTTGTCGAAAGGGGGGTTGACAATCAAGTGCGTCCTTACCCTACTGAGCCTGAATGTGACAATCTCCATACAGTCCGGTCTTTTCGACAAAGAGTATCGCATATCGGATCTAAGGGGTGGATAACGTCAACTTCCTATTAACCCGATAAGTCGTGTCTGAGTCAAGCTCATCACCAATAGAGATACTACTAATCAACTATCAGTAAATCTCATCCACAGCGACCACGGATTTCTGGTGATAGCCAACTGAACACAGCGCGACATCGACTCCTAATACCAGGAAAGAAGAAGTCCTGAAAGTCGACCACTGCCTCCATGTGGCTCGGGACTGTACCCAAGTAAAACCTGTTTGCATGACTCCTTTAAGCCGCGGTAGGGTAGTAATCAAAGTACAGTAGGAAATCACACGAGAAAAATGACGACTTCAGGTCAAAGGACTAAGTTGTACTCAAGCCACCTGAGAACTTCCATCTGACGATAGATATAATACCATATAGAAGTTCTCAGCGAGTCCGTCCAGTGTACTCACCTCCGGTGATCACCTGTATACTATCTTAGGTGACATAACACCAATGGCTTGTGAGACCGGCCATCGCCCCTCATCGGGATCTAGAAGCGTATACACTAGTCTACTCCGAAATATCGATGCCCGATCTCGATACTCCCACGACTAGGGACATTCAAGGATGTGCTTATGGACAACCCAGCTCACATATATATAATCACTATCACAATGCTGGTCGTCAAGCAACAATCCTATGGGCTTCATCAATGATGAAGATAAACAAGATAGCATACTATCATCTCGAGTAAGACTGTATAGCTGTATAGATCCTCCCTCAATTATCATAATCGCCTGCTTGTAATTATAATAATTCCCTGTTCTCCGCCGAAAGACCGGGAAAAACTGACGTCTTTCCTGAATTTGGGGGCAGATGCTATTTGGGTTTTATCCGTCCACCTCTCCGAAGATGCCAAGTTGATTTATAGCACCATTTATCGGATGTTTAGACAGATGCGGCCGTTGTAGCAGACTTCATCAGATTCCCCCTCATTTGAGGGGTTTTTGATTGTGGGGACGCTCTTCCGTGTAGGCGCAAGCCCCCGCAGTTAATTAAGCTACCGCATCGCGGTAACAACTTTCTCCTTCTCCAGATGGTCACTTCGTGTCGTGTGTGTTTGTTTTATTTCTGGTTGTCCGTGGATTGTATACGGAGACTGATTTGTGTTGTCGCCCGTAGGGCATGGATTAGACCAAATCCGTATTATCTTAGATTTGGCTTTGGGTTGGGTTTAAGGATCGTTAATTTCATTTGAGACTAAAATCAACTTAAACGTTTGTTCAGGATACGTTAGTCTAATTTTAGATTAAGATCTACTTAACAGGATCATTTAGATCCAACAAAAGAGCATTTGGGCTCTATTGTTTTAGTTTAGGGACTTTGCGCACCGGTTTAAAGACATCATAGTCTTTAAAGTTTAAAAACATCATAGTCTATGAGTTTAAGGACCTTGCAGTACATAAGTTTAAGAACATCTTAGTCCATTTTAAAGACATCAAAGTCTATGAGTTTAAGGACCTCACAGTCCATAAATTTTGAGGACATCTTAGTCTATGAGTTTAAGGACCCCATAGTCCATAAAGTTTAAGGACATCTTAGTCCAGTTTAAAGACGTCATAGTCTGTCTGGTTTTGGTTCAACCGTTTGAGGACGCACCAAAAGCTATCGGTTATTGGGACCCTCCAGCTCTCTGAAGACGTTGAAGAATTACAACGACATGTATCAAAGGTATGAAGAGATGTACCCTTGAGCCAGTGTTGGTTGGAAGGCTCTGGGAATCACTTTGAATGCCATATGGGATGATCAATTTTAGAAGACAAGAGTATAGTTGGGGTTCAGTTGGAAGGGGTCTTGCCTCTGGAAGACTTAGCTAATTTGGGCTAAGATTAGCTCGAATATAGTGTTAAACACTAGAGTAAATTCGGCGCTCACGTGCTCCCACGTGAGGCGCTTAAAGTAGTGTTAAACACTAAAACTGAAGCGCTCACGTGGGGTCACGTGAGGCGCTTGAACATTGGGCCTTGCTTCTTTTATTTTTCTCTCAGAATATGCATATAAGTGTTAAACACTTAACCTTTATGACCATCACGTGTGGGCACGCGATGGGTATCCATGCGTTGGATATTAAAAGTATTTGTCAGGGGTCACGTGGGAGCACGTGATACACCCTAAAAGAGAAATTGTCTTGGCTTTACTCCCCTTTTTTAGGAGCCTTTTAAGGATCACGTGAGGACACGTGATATACCCTAAAAGAGAAACTGTCTTTATTGTTTTCTCTTTTCCCTTTTAAATAAGTGTTAAACACTTTGGAAAATCTCTTTTTCTGGTTTAAAGAAAGGGGGTCACGTGTTACCACGTGATCATCAATATGCATATAATTCTGAGTTTCAAGTCCCCTACTAACTTCTCTTCTCTTCTTTTCTTACAGGAATTTAATTCCTCGGAAATTTGCATGGCAGAATCCCCCAATGAGAATTAACTTTTCAATTTTTATGGGGAGATCTGCTTCTGCAAATTTATCACCATGAGTAAGAACTAAGTTCTTATATTAGGGGTTAAACCCTATCTTTGTTGGAGGAATTAAATTCCTATATTTTTTTGTGAGAGAATAGAATTCTCTGAACTTAGGTCTTCCCTTAAGTTTTAGATCTGCATGGCAGAATCTCCCCGATGAGAATTAAACTCTCAACTTATAGGGAGATCTGCTTCTGCAGATCTTCAACCAGAGGAAGAACTGAGTTCTTATTTAGAAGAGTTAAATTCTTGGTTTGAGAATTAAATTCTCTTTTGTTTTGTGGGAGCTTATAGAATGAACTCCTTCCTTCTCTTACCCAGAGTTTTTTTCTCTGAAGAGATCTTCTTTTCTTTCTGGAGAATTAAATTCTCTTCTTTTTTTCTCTTCTGTCTTCTTTCTCTGTTGTTGTATCCTTCCTTTTCTTTTCTCTTCTTGGCTCCTATTTATAGGAGAAAGAAAAGAATCAGTTTGTTCAGCCGATCTCCCATTGAGAGATTTTGATTGATTTTATAACCAACATGATCTTTTAGATCACTCGGTGAATTTTATTTACTATTGGATTTTTAATCCAAAAGATATTTTATTTGTCATTCCTGGAAAATTTAGGAAAATATTTCTTTGTACAAAATCTTTCTAAAAATTGGTAATTTTTAATCACCATTGGATTTTTAATCCAACGGTGCTCCCTTTTACAGAGTGCGATCTTTTTTATCTGGAATGATTTAGGGAAATATTTTTCCAATTTGGGTTTCGATTCCTTTTAATTAGAATTTAATTCTATTAGTTCAGAGAGTTTAAGAGCCTATCACGTGTTGGCACGTGACCTCACTGATTAAGCAATTAATTAGAATTTAATTCTATTGGTTCAGAGAGTTTAGGAGTCCATCACGTGTTGGTACGTGACCCCACTGATTAATCATTTAATTAGAATTTAATTCTATTAGTTCAGAGGGCTCAGAAACCCATCACGTGTGGGCACGAGCTCGAACAGTGAGGGATTTCCGAGTCGGGGATCACGAACGTCTCCTGTTGCTAGTGACCCGACTGATTAAACATTTCCAATTGTTTATTTTATTTAGCGCATATAGGCTTTTCCTGTAAAAGGTCACGTGTCTGCACGTGAGACCCAGTCACGTTTGGGCACGTGATGACCCCTTTGGGGGTTTTCCTTGCTGCTTTATTTGTATATTATTCAGTTCCTATAAGGCAACAAATGCTTTTAATTCCTTTTAATTAGAATTTAATTCTATTAATTCAGTGGGTTTAAAAGCCCATCACGTGTGGGCACGTCACTTTAACAATTAGGCATTCAGGCGTAGATAGAATCTACCCATAAAAAAGGTCATGTGTTTGCACGTGAGACATGGTCATTGTTCATACCAGAATATTGCATTTCAATACCGCTCATTCATTATACATTTTTTGTATATATCGGTACTATTAACCAGTGTCTGCTCAGTATTACAGATTAGAGGTATCCGTGACAAAATACTGGAAATTAGCTTTAAATCATGGATATATCATTTGTGAGCCGACACTGCAACCAGAACCGCAAACCGACCAATACTTCATAAGTTTCTTTTTGCAACATTCATGTGTACACACTTTTTAAACAAATGGTTCAACACATACAAGTGTGTACAACTAGCTTGTTGGTTCATGAACCTAGTGAAGAGGGCTACCCATGACATGATGACTTGGTGCAAGTTGGCATGAGTATGATGTGCATTTAATGCAAAAAGAGTTGATGTGATTTGAAGCTACAAGTTCCCTCCAAAACCCTGAGTGCATCAAAAGCCAAAACAGAGAAAATAAACAACACCAGAGTGATACTAGAGACAACAGAAGACCTGTTAGTTATATGTATGCCCTAGAGGCCATTACTGTACATAGGATGAATAATGTAGTGGATGCTGGGACATATATAAGTAGGACTTTCTTGCTCGACATGATAGTACGCTATCTGGTTGCTCTTTATCTTAACATGTATACTTTCAGTCTCTCTGTTACATGTTGATAAAGCCCTTAGGATGTGAATTCGACTTCCAGGACTATGATGTAGATCATACTAGTGGGGCCTGGGTAGTCCATGAGTACATCCTTCAATGTTCCTAGTCGTGGGAATAACGAGACGGGGCATCGATATTCTAGAGTAGACTAGCGTATATCTTCTCGACCCATGTGATGGGCGATGGATGATCCCATATCCATTGGTGTTTGACATCAGAGATGGTATGCGGGTGCTCAGTGATGACTGGGTATACTGAACGGACTCGCCGAGAACTCCCAGATGGTATTATATCTCACGTCAGATGGCAGTTCTCTGGTGACACTGGTACAGCTTAGTCTGTTGACCCGAGATCGTCATAGAGTCTTGTGTGTCTCCCACTGTGCTTTGATTTCCACCCTACCACGGCTCTACTGAGTCGTGCAAACAGGTGGTTTTTGGGTACAGTCCCGATTCACATTGAGGCAATGAGCGATAGGAGGGGATTCGTCTCTCCCGGTATTGTGGGTTGATGTTGCGCTATGCTCGACTGGCCATAACTGAAAATCCCTGGCCAGGGTTGCAGTGATATACTGGTAAGAGTTATCCGTAGTTTCACGCTTGTTGTGGACCTTACATCGGCATGACTTATCAAGCTACTGGGGTCTGACGTTTACCACCCCTAGGCGAGATATGCGACATATCAGACGAACAGACCGGACTGTACGGTAAGTGTTGCTGGTTGGATTCACAGGAGTGTGAGCGGGCTTGCTCGTTGATCTTCTAATCGCTCAATACCCGGGTGGCCGTTACGTTTAGCAGACCGCTTGCGGCTTGTGGGTGTTTGATATGATCATCACCTGCTGCCGGTGTATTGACGAGTCTTTAGAGTCGTACACAGAGATTTCCTGGCTCAAGCGAAACGAAATAGGAGAGCATATGAGATATGTGCAGGACCGAGAATAATACCATTATGTGATACTGTATTCTATTCTCGCGATTTGTATCTTCGGCGGGTTATATGTGATATAGCCGGGTTAACGAATCATGTGTTGATTCGATACATTGATACACTTGATATTAGTCGGTTATATGCAGTATGACCGGATCATTAAATCAAGTGTTGATTTAATGATTTAATGTATAATTATATATTTGATATATTTCTTTACATTAACTAGTATTGGTTCACTTAAGATGATTTTCTCACTTGATGTGCACATTGTATATATGATATAGTTTTGTGCACTAGTTTGTATCATGTTTGATGATACATGCAAACTTGGGTTTGTGTATGCTTTAAACCATCTTTAAGTTAATGGTTAGGTTTTAATTTATTTATTTATTTTCTTTATTTCCTTTTGGCAAGAAATAATATGGTGGCTTTCTTTGGATTTTTTCTTGAAGCTTCATGAAGCTTTGATAAGTCTAACCATTTTGTTTTTTGCCTTAACCTAACCATTAAACCTAAACCCTAGTTTATTCTCTACATGTGTTAGCCTCACCCATAGTTGCATTATGATAACCATCACTTCATTTTCTTTTTGGAAATAATTCATAATTCATTTTTCTTTCTTCTTCTTCATCTTTTTCAAGAGGTGAAAAAAGCTTACTAGAAAATTACAAGTGATGAATCCAAGTGAGAAATCCAAATCCAAAGTGAACCCACCTCCTATTTCTTCATCCTCTACCACTTGCCATGTAGTAGAGTGTGTTATCTTCACAAGTTCTATGACCAAGTGATGATGGAGCTTGATCTTGAGTTGTCTCGACGTAGATCATCTTCGGCATCGAAGTCGACGATCTAACCCGATCATTTCTCCGACGAAACCATCGCCAGAGTCCGGGATCCGATGATCGCAGCGGAGGGACGTCAACACGGAACTAGAGAGGTAGAGGACCGGATCTACAAAGGTTGTAGTCACTTTCACTTTATAGCAAAGTAGTTTGCTTGCATGTTTCGCCTTACCTCTAGTTAACGATCTAGCATTAGGGTTTCTCGACACATGGAAATTTTTGAATTAGACATGTTTGATCAGTTGTAGAACCTCATTGGTGTGCCTAGGAACCCTACAGTGGTATCAGAGCCTAGCTAGAGCCTTAGGCGATGAGTATACGAAGTTAGAAACCCGATCGAACCCGAAACCCTAATCCAAAACCCTTCTCTGTACAATTTTTCAAAACTGGGATTTTTGTAAATTAAAAATATGCAGAAAAATAAGCAGGGTTTTCTAAGAGTTACTGTGCAGCACGTGACCCCAACTCGTCCAAAGCGCCGCGGAACCGCGGCCGTACCCTAGGTCATGCGGCGGTTCCGCGGCCATAAAATGTCTTCTTGGTTCACTGTCTGCACAGTAATGTCCCTTAGTGATTCCTCTGTTTTCTGGGTAATTTTAATTTATACTCAAGAGTTGAGTTTTCTGGGTTGTATTGGGAGTTCGTCGATTCGATCGGATTGTCTAATTTTGTCTATGTGTTTTTCCGGATAATTTAGACTATGTTAAAAAGTTCGACCGGATATAAATACCCACTTTTTCCCCTGTCGCGAAATTTCCAATTGTTGGATATTTCTGTAGTTTAATGACGTTCTAAGTAGTGCAAGTAACGCGATGGTCCCGCTAGAAGACAACAAAGCTTAACTCGATTATGTGACCGTCTTGAACTGCCCTTTGAACCTTAGGATTTGGGGTAATACGGCGTGCCACATGTGAGGCATTGGCTTGACCCTTCTACGGCTGGACCATTGGTACTGAGGCATGAAGTGAATGTTTTAAACTTATTTCATATGTTGAGCTGTTTCGTGAAAACTTGGGTGTTTGATTGTTCGATCGGAAAGTTTAACATTTTCTATTTATCTGGAATGTGATACAATATTTGGAATCCACAAGTAGTTATAAGATAACTGATTCGGATGTTATAAACATAGCAGTTTAGCCTCACTTGATCGGTTGCCACGGAATTTTGATGTGATCAAAAGTCCGTCGCAATCACATAGCTTACGCGGATACTCGCCGGGTAAACTTAATAGACAGCTACACCCCATAGCCCCGACCAAGTGACTGTAGGAGAACCCCGTCGCCGAAAGCATCCGTTCGGGTGCTCGCGGCAGCGGTGTTCCGCCTTAGTGCACTTCGTCGACGGTATCGGGCATGCGGCCGTCTACTAATGTTTGCGACGAGCATTCGATCAAAATGTCGAGAATCTTGTTGAATTGCCCGATTTGATATTGAAAAGAGTTTTCGATAATGAGACTAAAATGCGGGGTTTATAATTGTTAGGCATGCGATGTCTAAGGGATTCATTTGGTTAGGCATGCGACGTCTAAAGAATTTGCGGAATCCAACTGTTGTAGTTTTACACTTTCTTTTCTGCGACCGTAAGTGTAATATATGATATCGCCGGTTTTGTTGCTATATGTCAACGACAATTGGGATGCGCATATTTACTTACGTTGTTGACATGTGATGTTATGTGTTGCTGGATATGTTATATTGGATCGTCGTGTTTGAATAGCCGGGGGGTTTTTATGTGAGATGAGTGTTTTTCATTTTCATTCATGTAAAAACTTGTATGTAATATTCTTTTATTGGAGAACTTCCAGGTTGCGGAAGATGTCACCATTGATGTATATTATTTACTTTTTCGCACTAGGATAGACCCAAGGAGGAGGGCACAAGTAACCGGGTTCTGGAGTCCAGTGGGAGACCAACTCGAGGAGTCGAGTCCGGGTCTCATAACTCTAGAATTGGTAGGGTTGCTTGCCGCTCTCGTAGGGGTCTAGGGGTGTGGGATTGGCTATTCATCACGACCGTGGAATCCGTGTTTTATACTGGCTCGTATTAAAAACACGGACATCCTAGTATATCCAATATTTCATATGATATTTTCTGCTGCGTTATCTGTGATGTGATCATATGATGTGTTCAGATAGATATTATATATAGTATATATGATATATTATATAGACATTGCTTATGTTTTTCACCCGCGCTAGCCCTGCCTCGCTCTGCCGTTAGTTACCTAACCTAACGGTGCAGACGGGACATCGAGGCGAATGCGGATGACATAAGCGTACGTTATATTTATCTGTGATGTTTAGGTGGACGTAAATAATGGGATATTCATTAATGAGATTAATGAAAGAAAATAAAACTAAAAGATGTTGTGGAATCGAATTTCAAAATAAAAACAGGTAGCTACAGTTCTTGCTTTGCATCGCGGTGTTCCTTGTAGAACATCCTGCACCTTATTCGATAAGGAAAGGACCGAGATCCCTTCACCGGGAGTGACTCCTTTAGCAATAACTGGCAGATGCTACAACCCTCGGTTTGTATTTTGATTGCTTCTATAGTTTTTGCTTTGCACGGCGGTATATATGATACATCCTGCACCTTATTCGATGAGGAAAGGGTCGACGATCCCTTCACCGGGAGTGACCCCTTTAGCAAAACTAGAAAAGCCTCAAAAACACTCCATTTAAAAACCATTTGGTTCCACAACGAGATCAAGTTCAAAGCGTTAAAGGTTTTCTTAAAAACCATCCGCAACCCTCCGTCATTTTAGGAAGTAGAGTACTTAGTATTCGTGCTGTGTTTATTGACCATAGTCAAGGCACAGTGTATGGTAGCTAAGTGATGTCTTCCTACACCGCATATGATGCGATTAATTAAGACAGTCATGTGGCTTTGTTGACCTTAGCCAAGGGTCATGTGGGTGGGTCTAATTAATCATGAAATGACGGGTAGAACTTAACTAGTGCTTATGATTTGTTGACCTTAGCCAAGGTCATAGGTGCTAGGGGTAAAAACCATTATCGGGAGTTTCAAGTTTTGAAATTTGCAATGAGATTGCATACCTTCTATATGATAGTTGGATCCCGATACCCACTGTGAGTAATTGTTACTCCTGGAAGAGTTTTGCACTTTAAAATTAGCCGATCAAGTAGGTATCTAGAAAGATGTCAACGGGGTTACGCCCCTGGGAAAACGAGGTTTATTTTAATTAGGTCTGTGCGAAAGCACGGGGAACCTCCCTCAAACTACTGACACTGGCCTGGCTGAAAGATTGGCGAACTTGTAGAATGTAATTAATCCCGGCTAGTCTTTCCTTTTAAGGTTTGAAGAAAGATTTGATAAAAACAGTGGGAGCCATCCTGATTAGATAAAATAAATAACCAATCTAATCTTGCAAGAGCGCACGCAGAGTGTTTTCTTCTCTCTCTCTCCAGGTAGCGACCATATCACGCCTTAATCAAGATAATAATATGGATGAATTCACCGAACCCGCTTGTTATACTGAGCTGGGGAACGTTGGTCCCGCTCCAACTTATAATTGTTATAAGACAGAGCAGGAAATAGGGGAATACCAGGATTCCCCTGCCGCCCAAACGAAGAAAGTGCATGAGATGCATCTCCTTCGGGTGTGTTCATTATAAAGAACTGTTTTTCAGTATCCTCTGCGTCATGGGTATTTGATACCGGATTAGGATCCCAGATAAGGAATCTGTTACATAGGGCTACAAAAATGTAGAGAGCTGAGAACGGGTGATAAGTTTCATGAGACAGAAAACGGGGCAAGTGTTGCAGCCAAGTCTGTTGGTCACTGTCACCCTGTATTACCAGTACATTGATTCTGAACAAATGCTGTTAGATACCGAACCTGATATACAAAATCATATCAGTCTCTTTATTAGTAAAGAATGATAAAATTTTGTATTGTTGGATAATGTTTTGAACATTTCCTATTTCAAAAGTTGATCGGTTCAGGCACGTTATCTAAAAGCATTGACGTTCTAAATCAAACTACAATTCCTAGTATACAGAACACACACAAGAGGAAGAGTTCAGAAATGAACGAATCCTTCTTGAGGCATTGTAGACTAGATCATATCAATGCGACCCAACTAGCTGAAGTTACATTTTAGATGCATATTTAAATCAGTTTGAATTTACATCTTGTGAAACTTGCCAGTCATGTCACAAAAATAAGATGACCATAACTCTGTTTATTGGAAACAGAGAAAGAGTTAGTAAACTCTTGGGTCTGATACATGATGATGTATATAAGGTCCCTTGTCTACACATGCCAGGACCGGTTCTTTGTACTTCCTTACATTCACTGAGGATCTCTTAAGATTCGGACACATGTTCCTGCTGAAACACATGTCTGAAGCTTTTGAGATATTTACAGAATATAAGTTAGAAGTAGAGAACCAAATTACGGGTATAAGTATTTTGTCCTTTGATAAGATCAAGGAGGAGAATACTTGTGCATAGAATTCCTGGACTATTCTAAAGGAGAATGAGATTCTCTCTCAGTATTACTCCTCTGAATATACCACAGCACAACGGTGTATCAGGGCGGAGCAATAGCACCCTATATGATATGGTGTGCTCTATGATGAGTATTACTGAGTTACCTGTTTCTTTTAGGGGGTTGTGCACTTGAGAAGCTGCATACCTATTGAATTAGGTTTGAATCAAATCAGTGCCTACCACTCCATATAGGATATGGTATGGGAAGAGCCTATCTCTTAAGTAAGTTAAGATTTAGGATTGTCCGGCCTATGTCGAAAGCAAAATCCGGACAAGATCGAGGCAAGGTCGGTTCTATAGAACTGGAAAAGTTCCAGCTATACAAACTACAACTAATGATTTGACAGAACCAGAGGATTCAATAGTCCCCGATGAACCTCAGCCTCTCCGCCGGTCTGGTAGGGTTCCTCATCCGCCAGAGAGATACTTCGGTTTCTCGATGACAGTGGGAGCGAGGATTGCATCATGAGATGATGACCTAACTAGTTTCGAGCTGGCCATCGAGAGTAGGGACTCTGTAAGAATGGATGGATGCTTAGCGATCTGAGATGGAATCCATATACACCAACAAAGTATGGACTTTGGTTGCTATATCTGAAGGGTTAAATCCACATCAGGAGCAAGTATATCTTGAGAAGATTACTTAGTGTAGATGGAAAAGTTGATACTTTCAAAGCTAGACTTGTTAAAGGTTTTCGTCATCGACCAGGCGTGGATAATGATGAAACCTTTTCCAGTAGCTATGCTTAAGTCCATCCGGATCCTACTTGCCATTGCTACATACCATGACTACGATATCTGGTGGTTGGGTACCATGACTACTTTTCTAAATAATGATTTAGAAGAGAACGTCTATCAGAACACAGCCAGAGGGCTTCGTAAACAGTGGGAGCAGCGGAAACATGTGCAAGTTGCTTTACAAAATAAAGCAGGCATCGCGGAGTTGGAACGTCTGTTTTCATATGATAGTCAAAGAGTTTGACTTCATCAAAATGGTAGATGAACCTTGTATATACAAGAAGGTGGTAGAGAGTATGGTGGTGATCCTCGTAGAGTACGTGGATGACATACTCTTGATAGGGAAAGAGTTTCCTATGCTACACTCGGTCAATCTCCGCTTATCACAAAGATTCTCCAATAGGATAAAGATGATACCTCCTAAATCCTGTGATTTGGATCTATGAGATAGATGTAAATGGATATTAGGGTTCTCACTAGGTTTAGTAAGATGGTATCAATAGATCCTAGGGAGAATCACTGGAAAGGTTCCAGGGTGATAAGGACGAATGAATGTCAGTCGCAGGCATTGTCTTTACCCTCAGTGGAGGGACGGTATGTTGGAAGAGTTCCAAGCTAGATACCGTGGAAAACTAGACGATAAAGGCTGGTAACATCGCTATTAAAGATACTACTAAAGAGAAAGTTTGGGTGTATATTGGTTCATGAGATGAACTAGGTTCCTACCATTGTATGACAATGGAAGTATGGCTTTGGCCCAGGAACCCTGGTCCCATCAGTGACCCAGACATATTCTGAGGCAGCATTACCAGATCATGGAGATAGTTGATCTCCAGAGTGATCGAGGTTAGGAGAGTGGACTCAGAGGACAACACGGCGGATCCACTCACAAAGGCTTTTTCCCAGAGAGAGACTTTTATGGGATGGTTGAGTATTAGATACTGCAACCACTGCTACAGATGGCCCTAGTGCAAGTGGGAGATTGTTAGTTATATGTATGCCCTAGAGGCCATTACTGTACATAGGATGTATATTGTAGTGGATGCTGGGACATATATAGGTAGTACTTTCTTGCTCGACATGATAGTACGCTATCTGGTTGCTCTTTATCTTAACATGTATACTTTCAGTCTCTCTGTTACATGTTGATAAAGCCCTTAGGATGTGTACTCGACTTCCAGGACACTGATGTAGATCATACTAGTGGGGCCTGGGTAATCCATGAGTACATCCTTCAATGTTCCTAGTCATGGGAATATCGAGACGGGGCATCGATATTCCAGAGTAGACAAGCGTATATCTTCTCGACCCATGTGATGGGCGATGGATGATCCCATATCTATTGGTGTTTGACATCAGAGATGGTAGACGGGTGCTCAGTGATGACTGGGTACACTGAACGGACTCGACGAGAACTCTCAGATGGTATTATACCTCACGTCAGATGGCAGTTCTCTGGTGACACTGGTACAGCTTAGTCTGTTGACCCGAGATCGTCATAGAGTCTTGTGTCTCCTACTGTGCTTTGATTTCCATCCTACCATGGCTCTACTGAGTCATGCAAACAAGTGGTTTTTGGGTACAGTCCTGATTCACATGGAGGCAATGAGCGATAGGAGGGGATTCGTCTCTCCCGGTATTGGAGGTTGATGTTGCGCTATGCTCGACTGGCCATAACTGTAAATCCCTGGCCAGGGTTGCAGTGATATACTGGTAAGAGTTATCAGTAGTTTCACTCTTTTTGTGGACCTTACATCGGCATGACTTATCATGCTACTGGGGTCTAACTTTTACCACCCCTAGGCGAGATATGCGACATATCAGATGAACAGACCGGACTGTACGGTAAGTGTTGATGGTTGGATTCACATATGTGTGAGCGGGATTTCTCGTTGATCTTCTGATCGCTCAATACCCGGGTGGCCGTTACGTTTAGCAGACCGCTTGCGACTTGTGGGTGTTTGATATAATCATCACCTGCTGCCGGCGTATTGACGAGTCTTTAGAGTCCTACACAGAGGTTTCCTGGTTCAAGCGAAACGAAATAGGAGCGCATATGAGATATGTGCGGGACCGAGAATAATACCAGTATGTGATACTGTATTCTATTCTCGCGATTTGTATCATCGGCAGGTTATATGTGATATAACCGGGTTACCGAATCAAGTGTTGATTCGATACATTGATACACTTGATATTAGTCGGTTATATGCAGTATGACCGGATCATTAAATCAAGTGTTGATTTAATGATTTAATGTATAATTATATATTTGATATATTACTTTACATTAACTAGTATTGGTTCACTTAAGATGATTTTCTCACTTGATGTGCACATTGTATATATGATATAGTTTTGTGCACTAGTTTGTATCATGTTTGATGATACATGCAAACTTGGGTGTGTGTATGCTTTAAACCATTTTTAGGTTAATGGTTAGGTTTTAATTTATTTATTTATTTTCTTTATTTCCTTTTGGCAAGAAATAATATGGTGGCATTCTTTGGATTTTTTTCTTGAAGCTTCATGAAGCTTTGATATGTCTAACCATTTTGTCTTTTGCCTTAACCTAACCATTAAACCTAAACCCTAGTTTATTCTCTACATGTGTTAGCCTCATCCATGGTTGCATTATGATAACCATCACTTCATTTTCTTTTTGGAAATAATTCATAATTCATTTTTCTTTCTTCTTCTTCATCTTCTTCAAGAGATGAAGAAAGCTTACTAGAAAATTACAAGTGATGAATCCAAGTGAGAAATCCAAATCCAAAGTGAACCCATCTCCTATTTCTTCATCCTCTACCACTTGCCATGTAGTAGAGTGTGTTATCTTCACAAGTTCTATGACCAAGTGAAGATGGAGCTTGATCTTGAGTTGCCTCGACGTAGATCATCTTCGGCATCGAAGTCGATGACCTAGCCCGATCATTTCTCCAACGAAACCATCGCCAGAGTCCGGGATCTGATGATCACAGCGGAGGGACGTCAACACGGAGCTAGAGAGATGGAGGACCGGATCTACAAAGGTTGTAGTCACTTTCACTTTATAGCAAAGTAGTTTTCTTGCATGTTTCGCCTTACCTCTAGTTAACGATCTAGCATTAGGGTTTCTCGGCACATGGAAATTTTTGAATTGGACATGTTTAATCAGTTGTAGAACCTCATTGGTGTGCCTAGGAACCCTACAAGACCACACTCCAAATACAAGCCTAGGGGCTCGGATTTTGGCCGAGCACATGTTCACCAAAACAAAGGTCGCCGGCCCCCCTGCCTCCAATGTGACTCAAACTTCTGTGGGCCCTACCTTGCTGCCTTGTCATCATTTTGTTATTGTTTATTTATTCATCTTTTGAGCTTATAAATACATAAGAGAGGGCAAAGGAGTGGGATACTTTTTTTTAGCCTTGTTTTAGAATTCTTGTAATTTGTAAGCTTGCCTTCCTTTATAATTCTTGAGCTCTTACCCCTTTGCCTTGACCTTGCAACTGTAGGGCTGGCCTAGCACCTCGTCAAGAGTTCGGTAGCATCACACATGCCATAATCAAAAATTTAGAGGTGTTAAGTTAACCCGACAAGAATCGAAACTAGAAGTTTTAGGGATTATACAACTAAACATCACATGCAATTGTAAAACTATCACTAAGAGGAAAGATTACAACCTTTGTAGATCTCCCTCGGTGACTCCTTGGCACTATGAGAGTTTGGAACGGATCGATGGTAGCCTTCCTTGTCCACGATGATCCACCCGAAGTCCCTTTGCCCAAAGCTCCTTACCTTACTTGTTTCGCAAACAAAGTAGAGTAAACACCCTACACAAATCGGCTAGAGGTGTGTAGTATGATGATGTGGTTTATGTTCTTCAATTGAAATCCTTTCTTTTGTCAATCTTCACTCAAGAGAGAAATCTAGAGAGGAAGAAGAAGATAATGGTGGCTTGAGCTTTCTATCATATCACATATGATAACTTGTATTCTTCACACCCTTGCACTCAATTTTTTTTCCTTATTGTGTGCATCTTGTTTCATATCACATATGAAGCTATTTATAGTGTTAATAAAGGAATAATCACCATTATTCCATTACCACCATAATTATGAGTGGAAATTCTTTTCCTAAAGAATTAAGCATGGGTGGAAATTCTTTTCATTAAGTTAATTAAAGCTTACCCACTAAAGAATAAAGGAGAATTAGTGGATATTCTTTATATTAACTTAAAATGATAAATACAAATTAAAAGCTTCAATATAAGTCTTATATTGCCATCATTCTTGTATCATCAACCATGATACTATGTATGCATGTATGTGTCCATGCACATCATCATGTGCATACATGCATGCATACAAAAGGATTTACTTAAAGGATTAATCTAAATGTAATTAGTTAAATCAACACTTGATTTTACCAAACAGGTCATATCTCATACGATCGGACAAATAGAAAATGCCCGATTAATATACGTTATCACATAACCGTATTTAATCGGGTCCCGCGCATATCTCATATGCACACCACATCGTTTTGCCTGAGCCAGGAAACTTCATTGTGGGACTCTAAGACTCGTCAATACGCCAGCAGTAGATGATGATCATATCAAACATCCACAAGCCGCAAGAGGTCAGCTAAACATAACGGCCACCCGGGTATTGAAACGATCAGAAGAAAACCAGCGAAGCTGTAAAAACTCCCGTCGAGCCAACTGGCAACACTTTCCGTACAGTCCGGTCTCTTCGTCAGATATGCTGCATATCGAGTCTAGGGATGGTATCGTCGACCGCAGTAACTCAATAAGTCATGCTGGTGTATGGCTCATAACAGATCGAGAAACTACTGATAACTCTTATCAGTAAATCTCAGCAGCCCTGGCCAGGGACTTCATGTTATAGTCAATCGAGCATAGCACAACATCAACCCCCAATACCGGGAGAGACGAAACCCCTCCTATCGCTCATTGCCTCCATGCGCCTCGGGACTGTACCCAAAGACCACCTGTTTACACGACTCAGTAGAGCCATGGTAGGGTGGAGATCAAAGTATAGTGGGAGGACACACAAGACTCTATGACGATCTCGGGTCTACAGACTAACCTGTACCAGTGTTCCTGAGAACTGCTATCCGACGATAGATATAATACCACATAGGAGTTCTCTGTGAGTCCGTTCAGTGTACCCAGTCTCCACTGAGCACCCGCATACAATCTTTGGTGTCTCCTCACCAGATGGATATGAGATCATCCATCGTCCATCATATGGGACAAGAATAGTATACGCTAGTCTACTCTGGAATATCGATGCCCTGTCTCGATACACCCTCGACTAGGAACAGTTCAAGGATATGCTTATAGACTACATGTGCCCCACTAGTATGATCCGCATCATAATCACAGTAGTCAAGCATATATCCTTTGGGCTTTATCAACATGTGTAAATGATTAAATCTACATGTACAGATAAAGTAAACCAGATAGCGTACTATCATTTTGAGCAAGAAATTCATCTATCTCCATAGATAATATGTCCAAGTTTCCACTATCCATATAATGGCCTTTAGGGCATACAAATTACTAACAATCTCCCACTTGCTCTAAGGCCAGTTATTGGCGTATCTCATACCCAACATTTCAAACAGTCGCTCATGCTGCGGCTGTGGAAGTGCCTTGGTGAATGGATCCGCTGTGTTATCCTTTGTATATACTCTTCGAATCTCGATCTCCTGGCGATCCACTATCTCCCGGATCAGATGATATCTCCTTAGGATGTGTCTAGATTTCTGATGGGACCTTGGTTCTTTAGCTAATGCTATAGCTCCATTATTATCGCAATATAATGGTATTGGATCAACAATGGTTGGAACTACTCCTAGTTCCGCAATGAACTTCTTCATCCAGACGGCTTCCTTAGCAGCATCACTTGCAGCAATATACTCAGCTTCCATCGTGGAGTCTGCAACGGTGTCCTGTTTGGAACTCTTCCAACTAACCGCTCCTCCATTTAGGGTAAATACAAACCCTGAGATTGATTTACTGTCATCCTTGTCACTTTGGAAGCTTGAATCGGTAAAGGCCTCCATCTGGAGATCGCCATTACCATACACCAAGAACAATTCTTTAGTCCTTCGCAAGTACTTAAGAATGTTCTTCACTGCTATCCAATGTTTCTCCCCTGGGTTGGATTGATACCTGCTTACTACAGCCAGTGCATAAGCTACATCAGGGCGAGTACACAACATCGCATACATTATAGATCCCACGGCTGAAGCGTAGGGTATAACGCTCATGCGAGCTCTCTCTTCATCAGTCTTCGGACAGAAGTCCTTAGAGAGAGTGATTCCATGACTAGCAGGCAAGGCACCACGCTTGGAATCTTCCATACTAAACCTCTTTAGAATGGTGTCTATGTACTTTGATTGGGACAGTCCCAATAACCTCTTGGATCTATCTCTATAGATCCTAATGCCCAAAATGCGCGAGGCATCACCCAGGTCCTTCATGGAGAACCTTCGTGATAAGAATAGTTTGACCAATTGTAGCATAGGAACATCATTTCCTATCAGGAGAATGTCATCTACGTACAATACGAGGAATGTGACAGTACTCCCTACAATCTTCTTATAAATACATGGTTCATCTTCATTTCTGACAAAATCAAACTCTTTGATTGTATCATCAAAGCAGATGTTCCAGCTCCTTGAGGCCTGCTTTAATCCATAGATGGATTTAAGCAATCTACATGCTTTCCCGTTGCTCCCACTATCAATGAAGCCCTCTGGATGATCCATAAAAACGCATTCTTCTAAATCACCATTTAGAAATGCAGTTTTCACGTCCATCTGCCATATTTCATAATCATAGTGAGCAGCAATAGCAAGTAGGATCCTAATGGATTTAAGCATTGCTACCGGAGAGAAAGTTTCATCATAGTCCAAGCCTGGTCTTTGACGAAAACCTTTCGCTACAAGCCTTGCTTTATAGGTCTCCACCTGTCCATCTACACCAATCTTTCTCTTAAAGATCCATTTGCACCCAACGGGTTTTATCCCAGGAGGCGCAACGTCCAAAGTCCATACTTTGTTGGTGTACATTGACTCCATTTCAGATCTCATTGCTTCCAGCCATTTCACTGAGTCACCACTCGTGATAGCTTGCTGAAAACTAGTAGGGTCATCATCATCCATGATGCAATCTTCTCTATCACCATCTATGAGAAACCCATAGTATCTCTCTGGTAGGTGAGAAGTTCTACTAGACCTCCTGAGCGGCTGAGGTTCTTGAAGTTCTACTGCAACATCAGTTTCAACCAATTCCTCCTGAGCAATTTGTGTCTCTAGAACCTCTTCTAGTTCTACCACATTGCCATTAGTACTTTCCGTAAAGAACTCATTTTCCAAAAATGTGGCATGCTGAGCAACAAACACCTTTTGTTCCTCTTTGTGGTAGAATAGATATCCATACGAATGTTTTGGATACCCCACAAATTTACACATGACCGATCGTGTCTCGAGTTTGTCTGGATTCTGCTTTTTAACAAAAGCCGGACAACCCCAAATCCTAAACCTTTTAAGAGATGGTCTCTTTCCATTCCACATCTCATATGGAGTGGGAGACACGGTCTTGGTTGGCACCCTGTTCAATAGATACATTGCTGTCTCCAATGCATGTCCCCAAAAGGAAAGCGGTAACTCAGCATCACACATCATGGATCGTACCATATCCAATAGGGTACGATTCCTCCGTTCTGACACACCATTGTACTGCGGCGTGTAAGGAGGAGTGAGCTGAGAGAGAATCCCATTCTCTTTTAAGAAGTCTAGAAACTCTGTACTTAAATACTCTCCACCTCGATCCGATCGAAGTTTCTTGATGCTCAAGCCTGTTTTCTTCTCTACTTCAAGTTTATACTCCTTGAATTTCTCAAAAGCTTCAGATTTGTGCTTTATTAAAAACACGTATCCGAATCTTGAGAAATCATCAGTAAAAGTGATGAAGTATGAAAAACCACCTCTTGCAAGTGTAGACATTGGTCCGCATACATCACTATGTATGAGGCTTAAGAGTTCACCAGCTCTCTCTCCGTGTCCACTAAACGGAGTTTTGGTCATTTTACCTTTGATACAAGACTGGTAAGTCGCATAAGATTTATATTCAAACGGATTTAAATATCCATCTTTGTGTAGCTTGTTTAGTCTTGTTTCGTTAATATGACCAAGTCTACAATGCCAAAGAAAAGCTTCATTTATATCTGAAAACTTTCTTTTACTAGTATGTTGTATATTGAAAACTGTGTGTTGGTTCAGGATGTAAATACCGTTATTTAATGTACCAAACCCAATCAACTCTTGATTCAGGTTAATGTTCATAACATTATTTTGCAACATAAAATGATATCCTTCATTGTCCAACAAAGAAACGGATATTATATTACATAACATACTTGGTACAAAATAACACGGGTTCAAAACCAAAATATTTCCTGAAGGCAACCCTAGATGATACTCTCCCACGGATACAGCATGTATATTGGAACCATTTCCAACCCGCAGAGTATGATCTCCAACTTTTAAAACTCTACTATTTCTCAATCCCTGCATACAATTGCAGATGTGAGAACCAGAACCGGTATCCAATACCCAGGATGCAGAGTTTAAAGAAAAACAGTTTTCAGTTACAAACACACCTGAAGTGGAAGCATCAGCATGCTTCTTCTTCTTGAGATCAGCAAGATATTCAGCACAGTTACGTTTCCAATGTCCTGACTTTTTACAGTAAAAACATTCTCCTTTTCCACTTCCCATAGCCCCCACTTTGTCTTTCCCCTTCGCCTTTCTAACTCCACCTTTCTGTTTGATGGACTTCTTCTTTTTCTTTCCCTTGGCCTTAGCTTTTGGGAATGAAGAGGAAGATGGCCCAGCAACCAGAGCGGGAGTCCTTGCCGTTTTCAATGTGTTCTCTGCACTTCTCAACATATTGAGAAGTTCAGGCAATGATTTCTCCAAACCATTCATATTGAAATTTACTATGAACGGAGCAAAGGCAGGGGGGAGAGACTGAAGAACAATATCCGTATATTGCTCATTATCCATAGTCCATCCCAGTCCCTCAAGTTCTTCAATAAGACCAATCATTTTCAAAACATGGTCTCCAACTGATGCACCAGCGGCCATTCGCATCTGAAACAGCTTTCTAGATGCCTCGTATCTCAAAGTACGAGTTTGCTCTTCATACAACTCCTTTGTGTGAAGAAAGATGGATTGCACATCCATATTCTCGTGTTGCTTCTGATGGATATTGTCCATAGAAGCAAGCGCGAGGCACTTGGCCGTGTTGCAGTCAATTTCCCAAGTTTTCCGGATCTCCCTATCCGCGACAGATGATTCAGGTCCTGGGACGGGTGGGGCTTCAGTATTGAGAACATATGATACCTTATCATATGAGAGTGCAATGTTCAAGTTCCTCAACCATTCTTTATAATTTGGTCCTGTAAGTTTATTTTTCTCAAGTAGAAGCTTAAGTCCTGACATCTGTAACTGCCATTCGGAGAGAGAAAAGGATACACTTAGCGAATTGCTCTTTCAAAGAATTAGATTGGTTATTATTTTATCTAATCAATGTCTCCCACTGCTTTTATCAAATTTTCTTTCAAAACCTGAAAAGAAAACTAGCCAGGAATAAAATTTTCCTAGAAGTAACATTTACTTACAGTGAGATCGAGATCCAACTATCATATAGATGGTATGCAATCTCATTGCAAATTTCAACTCTTGAAATTCCCGATATGGTTTTTACCCCTAGTCACTTATGACCTTGGCTATGGTCAACATATCATAAGTACTAGTCAAATTCTACCCGTCATTTCGTGATTAACTAGACCCACCCATATGACCTTTGACTATGATCAACATAATCACATGAATGTCCTAACCAATCGCATCATATGCTTTGTAGGAAGACATCACTTAGCTACCGTACACTACGCCTTGACTATAATCAACATACGCAGCACGAATACTAAGTACTCTACTTCCTAAAATGACGGAGGGTTGCGGATGGTTTTTAAGAAAACCTTTAACGCTTTGAACTTGATCTCGTTGTAGAATCAAAACGGTTAAGAAAAGGAGTGGCTTAAGCTCCGCATCTTCTTGAATCTTGCATTTTTCATAAAAAGCCGAGTTTGTTTCAGATCTGATTCTACAACATCATTAGATTTCTTTTCTTTACATTAATCTCATTAATGTGATCCCATCATCTAAGTTCCTAAGCCATCACAGAATAGAACGTATACTTATACCATCCGCATTCGCCACAGTGTCCCGTTATGCACCGTTAGGTTACTTAACAAACGGCATAGCGGGGCGGGACTAGCGCGGGTGTAAAATATAAGCAACGTTTATTATATATCATATATATAATAATAATAATCCATTCATCTCAGATACTAAGTAATCACATTACAGAATATCAACAGCAGAAGCATATAAAAGGATATCTAGGATGTCCGTATTTTGTATCGAGCCAACAATAGAAAATACGGATTCCACGGTCGTGATGAATAGCCAAGCCCACACCCTTAGACCCCTACGAGAGCGGCAAGTGATCCTGCCAATTCTAGAGTTTAGGAGACCCGGTCTCGACTCCTCGAGATGGCCTCCCACTGAACCCTAGAACCCGATCACTTGTGCTCCCCTCCATGGGTCTATCCTAATGCGGAAAAGTAAATAATATACAATTGATTTTACATGAATGAAAAATAAAACTCTCATCTCACAAAAACCCCCGGCTATTCAGTCACGACAATCCTGCTCATCATATCTCAGCAACACATAATATCTCATATCATCAACGTAAGTAAGTATGCGTATCCCGATTGTCGTTGACGTATAGCAACGAAAACGGCGATACACCACATACTACACTTACGGTCACAGAAAATAAAATGAAAAACTACAACATTTGGAATCCACAATCACCTTAGACATCATAAATTCGAAATATCACATACTTCGTATTTCATGCCTAACTATATGAATTCCACATATTGTATCACATTTCAGATAAATAGACAATGTTAAACTTTTCGATCGAATATACAAACACCCTAGATTTCCCAAACTGCACAACACTTGAGCCGAGTTTAAAAGTTTCTAGAACATGCCACAGCACCTTATGGACCAACCGTAGAAGGGCCAAACCAACGCCTCACATGTGGCAACGCTAAACTACCACAAACCCTAAGGTTCAGTGATAGTTTTGACGGTCACATAATCGAGTTATGGTTATGTTCTTCTAGAGTGTCCACAAATACGCTTGCATGTTTTTCGAAGATTTTGAACTAGGGAAAAATCCAACATTTGGATTTTTTCCAATACGGGAAAAAAAACTGTGTTTCTAATATTCGTTCAAACATTTCAACACGTTCTAAAATCTGAAAATCTGAACGAAGTTAAACCTTTTCCAATCGAATCACCAAAACCAATATTTCTCCAGAACACTCAACACTTGAGTGAGTTTTAAACATTTCAGAGGCATCTTTAGAATTTATCAGGTCCTGTGCATAAAATTTTTTTTACTGATCTTCTAGTACGGCCGCGGATGAGCGGCCAAAGCCATGCTTTGGCCGCCCATCCGCGGCTCTTTGGACTGTTCATAAAAATTTTTTTTACAGAAACTCTTAAAAATGCCTGCTGATTTTTTTTAAGACCTTCAAATTTGGAAAAATCCAATATTTTAAAAAATTTCCAGAGAGCTGTCAAAATTGGTGTTTCGTGGTTCGATCGGACTTTTAATTTCGCCTGCGCATCGCCTAAAGCTCTAGCTTGGCTCTGATACCACTGTAGGGCTGGCCTAGCACCTCGTCAAGAGTTCGGTAGCATCACACATGCCATAATCAAAAATTTAGAGGTGTTAAGTTAACCCGACAAGAATCGAAACTAGAAGTTTTAGGGATTATACAACTAAACATCACATGCAATTGTAAAACTATCACTAAGAGGAAAGATTACAACCTTTGTAGATCTCCCTCGGTGACTCCTTGGCACTATGAGAGTTTGGAACGGATCGATGGTAGCCTTCCTTGTCCACGATGATCCACCCGAAGTCCTTTTGCCCAAAGCTCCTTACCTTACTTGTTTCGCAAACAAAGTAGAGTAAACACCCTACACAAATCGGCTAGAGGTGTGTAGTATGATGATGTGGTTTATGTTCTTCAATTGAAATCCTTTCTTTTGTCAATCTTCACTCAAGAGAGAAATCTAGAGAGGAAGAAGAAGATAATGGTGGCTTGAGCTTTCTATCATATCACAGATGATAACTTGTATTCTTCACACCCTTGCACTCAATTTTTTTTCCTTATTGTGTGCATCTTGTTTCATATCACATATGAAGCTATTTATAATGTTAATAAAGGAATAATCACCATTATTCCATTACCACCATAATTATGAGTGGAAATTCTTTTCCTAAAGAATTAAGCATGGGTGGAAATTCTTTTCATTAAGTTAATTAAAGCTTATCCACTAAAGAATAAAGGAGAATTATTGGATATTCTTTATATTAACTTAAAATGATAAATACAAATTAAAAGCTTCAATATAAGTCTTATATTGCCATCATTCTTGTATCATCAACCATGATACTATGTATGCATGTATGTGTCCATGCACATCATCATGTGCATACATGCATGCATACAAAAGGATTTACTTAAAGGATTAATCTAAATGTAATTAGTTAAATCAACACTTGATTTTACCAAACCGGTCATATCTCATACGATCGGACAAATAGAAAATGCCCGATTAATATATGTTATCACATAACCGTATTTAATCGGGTCCCGCGCATATCTCATATGCACACCACATCGTTTTGCCTGAGCCAGGAAACTTCATTGTGGGACTCTAAGACTCGTCAATACGCCAGCAGTAGATGATGATCATATCAAACATCCACAAGCCGCAAGAGGTCAGCTAAACATAACGGCCACCCGGGTATTGACACGATCAGAAGAAAACCAGCGAAGCTGTAAAAACTCCCGTCGAGCCAACTGGCAACACTTTCCGTACAGTCCGGTCTCTTCGTCAGATATGCTGCATATCGAGTTTAGGGATGGTATCGTCGACCCCAGTAACTCAATAAGTCATGCTGGTGTATGGCTCATAACAGATCGAGAAACTACTGATAACTCTTATCAGTAAATCTTAGCAGCCCTGGCCAGGGACTTCATGTTATAGCCAATCGAGCATAGCACAACATCAACCCCCAATACCGGGAGAGACGAAACCCCTCCTATCGCTCATTGCCTCCATGCGCCTCGGGACTGTACCCAAAGACCACCTGTTTGCACGACTCAGTAGAGCCGTGGTAGGGTGGAGATCAAAGTATAGTGGGAGGACACACAAGACTCTATGACGATCTCGGGTCTACAGACTAACCTGTACCAGTGTTCTTGAGAACTGCTATCCGACGATAGATATAATACCACATAGGAGTTCTCTGTGAGTCCGTTCAGTGTACCCAGTCTCCACTGAGCACCCGCATACAATCTTTGGTGTCTCCTCACCAGATGGATATGGGATCATCCATCGCCCATCATATGGGACAAGAATAGTATACGCTAGTCTACTCTGGAATATCGATGCCCTGTCTCGATACACCCTCGACTAGGAACAGTTCAAGGATATGCTTATAGACTACATGTGCCCCACTAGTATGATCTGCATCATAATCACAGTAGTCAAGCATATATCCTTTGGGCTTTATCAACATGTGTAAATGATTAAATCTACATGTACAGATAAAGTAAACCAGATAGCGTACTATCATTTTGAGCAAGAAATTCATCTATCTCCATAGATAATATGTCCAAGTTTCCACTATCCATATAATGGCCTTTAGGGCATACAAATTACTAACAGCAACTTCTTCATTAAACTTGCAAGCTTAAGGTTTAGGTTCTTGACTTCAAGATTAGTGTAACTTGTTTGTGATTCAATATTATGTTCTCATTATTTTATTACCATGTCTTGTTCTATGTTTACATATTTGAACTTGTGAAATTCTCGCTTTACTTTGATCTTGCAATCTCTTAAGTGAGCTTGCAACCTTAAAGTTTTGTGTTTGGATTTCACACTTCAACGGGCTTACGAACACTTGGAGATATTTGCACTTGGATTCATTGGTTCTCTATTTTTCATTCTTTTCTCGTATTTTTCATTATGTTCCTCACTCTTTTCCCTTTTTCTTATTTTTACTTTGTAAATATGTGTGAGTAGTCGCTGTACTTGTTAAGGGTGGAATATGGTAAGATTGTATTTGAAGATGTTATTTGCTAAAAACCTTAAAAACACTAAACTTTGCAATTGAAACTCCGTGCAAATCACTTGCAATTCCGCTCCGCTAGGCATCCTATCCTACCACGATAGTGATGATTCCTAAATCGTGACCGGATTGCTAGTGGTTTGCCGAAGACTAGAATCAAGAGATAACAACGGAAGGACAAGGGACAAGGAAGACGGATTTAGCGAAATGCCGCAAATACCTTATTTCAAGTTCCCTAATCCACATTGTTACATAGTGCTTTGGTGTCAATACCAAAGTTGGGTCTATAAGGATTCGACAAACTTCAACTTCATTCAAGCTAACCTATTACTACCCTTAACAAGTCCTATTATTATAATACATTTCCTTGTTTTGACATTTAGTTTAATCAACAAATCAAAATACGTTGTTAACTCGTCAATATAAGCCTAAAAACTTACCATCTTCCTGCGGACGACCCGTACTCATCACGGCTCGCTACACGCGACACCATTTTGATTGCGGTAATTTCTAAACTCTTTCTAAAATACGACACGGCAAAAACGTAACAATCAAATGGCGCCGTTGCTGGGGAGACGGTAACGCTTTTATACTTGTAATCTCGGATTAATTTGTGCATATTTTGTATAAAAAATTAACTTTCTAACACATTCAAACGAATAAAACCATTCTTTTTCAAAACCAACACAATTACAAAAATATTCTTTTTTCTTCTCTGGATTTGTAATCTGCTAACACTCTGAGGTTTAAAAAAAATCAAGTTATAAAAATAGAATAACATTACTTCACTGAGGAAACACACAAAATTTTAGCCCATTCCCATACAAAAAAACCGGCGACACACCCAGAAAATCCGATCTCGCCGGCCTGGTGGGGACATTTCCACTTTTGGTTTTTTGTGTGGCTTTCAATGTTCTAATTTCATCCCATTTTCATTGTTGATTTTCTTAATTATTTGTGTTCAGAATTTTGTCTATCCATATCACTTTTTGGCTCAAATATCCGTATTTTTCCGACATTTGCAGATTTGCCGGATTGTGAGCAGCGATCGTGCGGAATAAGGGGCAATTTTAAGTACCAAAAGAGTGAACAATTTGTGCCAAAGATCCGGGTAGTTGGACCCGTGCAAGCGAACCATTCGACCAGTCGGAGGCAATATCGGCACGAGTTTCCTTAAGCTCGACACTTTTGGTACATATTTCTCTAAACACTTCCTCTTCTCAAACCCGACGCTCAAATATCCTTGTCTTTGTAGGATTCTTAGCAACATCGCTGCAAAAAAAAGCCAAAGAAAAGAATAACCGTATTCGTTGCAACGCCACATTTAAAGTAAAAAACGAATTGATTGTTTGAAAACAAAAACTTTGTTGATTTGCGCATTGCATCATTTAATACGGACTTAAGGGGCTCTAACACCAATCCAGATTGGATAGGGATTTCATCACCCTTCCTAAGACCCCGGAAATCACTAATTGCATAAGTGTCACCTCAAGCTTAATAAAAAAATATCTAGACTCAGCCTACTAAGGACTTGTCGCGCTCAATAGGACAAAGGAATATCGTGGGCATTCAGTCGTTTATCTAAACATGACTTTTGTGGTGTCTAGGCTAGACAAGTGAGGAGGTAATTTTAAAAGGCCCGTCTCACGGTGATTCGTGAGCGGAACCCTCCTTACCTCACTTGTGCTTACCTGGCCAGAACTGGCTATGAAGAGGCGATTTGAGGGTTATCTCACAGTTTGTCATTTTGGAACAGTTAGGAGCAGGTCTAGTAGACTTAGAGGAACCTAGTCTAGGTGTTGATTATTCATTTGTGACTGTGCATCTGTGATTGTGTTTGTTGAAATGCCATGTCATTTTCCCATTCTTTTGAAACAAACACAAATCTGCCATTTTTACCACAATCACCCAATTTTTCTCCACTTTCGTTTTCTAACCCTCACATTCTACGCTTTGACTACACTAAACTCGTTTAGTGTATGTCCGCTTGGACTAGGGACCCCAGTGCCCGTTTACTCCGCATTTCGTTAGTCCCTACGGACTACGCGATCGACTCCAACGTTGAAACTCCCTCCACCCCTTTATCACTCTTACCTTTGCCGGCCAACTCCGACGTTGACCAGGATTCTGTTCATACATCTTCACCTTCACCTTCACCAAATTCTTCTTCTGAGATGTCAGGATTTCCTCCTAACATCTCTTTACCTCCCCCGGGACCGATTCCACCTTATCTGGGTGCGAATAACCCGCAACCACCTCCTGTTTTAGCGCCACAACGAATCGCGCTTCAGGACCGTTTCTATCCTACCCGCTATGCACTTCCTACATGTCTTTCACTTCCGCCGGCCAATAGCGATGATTTCAAAATTAAGCCCCACTTCATCAACATGTTGCCCAAATTTCACGGGCTGGAATCCTAAGATGCCTATATCTTCATCAACAAATTCCAAAACGTCTATGCAATGATGAAGACAAACTAACTGTCCGACGATGCTATACGGCTATGAGTTATTCCTTTCACTCTGTGTGACCTTGCTGAGAAGTGGCTGTATAGCACCGCATCGCATTCTATAACCAGTTGGGAAGAGTTTGTAAAAGCGTTTCTGAAACCCAAATCACAAAACCGCGAGAATCTAAAACGAAATCAACCAATTCTCCCAGCTTCCTACAGAACCTTTTTGGAAGTGCTTTGACCGATACAAGGACCTTCTAGGTCAGTGCCCTCATCACGGTATTGAGAGATGGCAACTTTGCCAAACCTTATATGAAGGCCTGAACCCAGCAACGAAGCAGTTGTTGGAAACCATTTGTCAAGGCCACTTCCTATCCAAATCTGACGAGGAACCTTGGCAGCTCTTCGACGATCTTGCGGAACAGACGCTTCAGTAGGAGAGCACCAGACCGATTACCGCTTCTTCTTCTTCCACTTCTCCCGGTCAGTCTAGGGCAGGCATTCATCAACTCGATATCTCAATTGCAATGAAGGCCGAGATGGCAGCTATCACACGGAAACTGGAAGCAATTGAGAGAAAATTCTCGTCTCCTTCTCCTGCCCCTACTCCTCCTCCTCGTACCATTTGTGCTTATTGTTCTGATCCATCCCATTTGACCGACAAGTGTCTGTACGACCCACCTTCTCAAGGACTGGATCAGGTCAATGCTGCATTTCAGCAAAGACCAAGAAATGATCCATACACTTCCACATACAATCCCGGTTGGAGGAACCGCCCCAATTTCGCCTGGAATCAGAACTAGCATCAACTCCAAGGCCACAACAACTTCCAGAGGCCTCCTCCTCCTTAATAACAAGCCCAACAACAAACTCAACATCAATATCAGCAGCCCATCCAACCCCAACCTTTTCAAAATCGGACGAACAACTTTGCACCCAACAATTTTTTTCCTCAAAACAACTTTGTTCCGTAAAACAACGATAAGGTTTTCTCGCTAGAACGGAGTCTGGAGGCATTTGTAAAGCAATCGACTCAATCCACAGCCAACATCCAGTCTTCCATTCAGTCTTTGGTGCAACACACTGCCGCCCATGGGCAAAGCATCAAAACCATCGAAGCCCAGATAGCATAGCTGAATGCGGCCTTAAGCGAGCGAGAGAAGGGGAAGCTTCCATCTCAACCACTCCTAAATCCTGGTCACCCACATAATGTACATGTTTCTCTTGAACAACAGAACCATAATGTGAGTGTCGTGACTACATTGTGATCTGGAAGGATGCTGCACAATAACATTGGGACACGGATAGATGATGACATCCCGGCCGCTTCTTCTTTCTTCTTCTTCTTCTTCTTCTTCTTCTTCTTCTTCTTCTTCGTCGTCGTCTTCTGAGCCTATTCTCCCTTCTTCAAAAGGCTCTTCTTCTTCTTCTGCTCTGAACGGACCCACTTCTCACTCAATGAAAACTCCAGCTCTGGGATCCGTTCCAACTCCACAATCTTCTCTACAAGCATTGGACTCAACCAATTTTAAAAACATTCCATTTCCAAACCGGTTGAGGTCCAATAAACAAAATCCACAAATAGAGAAGATTCTGGAGTGGTTTAAGTAGGATAACATCAACATTCCCCTTTTAGGTGTTGTCTAACAAGTCCTTTCCTACGCAAAAATCTTGAAGGATTTGTGCCCGAAAAAGAGAAAATCTCAGGTACCTAAGAAAGTTTTCTTAGCTAGTGCTGTGAGTGATGCTCTTACCCAAGCTTTACCTCAAAAACGGAAGGACCCTGGTTGTCCTACAATTTCAATTACCATTGGGGATAAGAACATCAAACGCGCACTTTTGGATCTTGGTGCCAGTGTTAACCTACTTCCGTACTCTGTATATGAGCAACTAGGTGTAGAAGAGCTGAAACCCACACACTGTACTCTCCAAATGGCCGATCAATCTATCACCCACCCTAAGGGTGAGCTAGAGGATGTGTTAATAAATGTTGGGGACTTCATATTCCCCATTGACTTCATTGTCTTAGACACACAATCTGTAGCTAACCCCCGGAATCAAATTCCAGTGATACTCGGTCGTCCATTCCTTGCAACCTCTAATACTATGATCAATTGTCGAATTGGTTCGATGAACCTATATTTTGGAAATATGACAATTGAACTCAACATTTTCAGGTTGGGGAATCAGCCCTCTGAACCTAATGCTCATATACTAGACGTTTGTTCGATCCAGGAGATCACCTCAGAGGACTGTGAATTCGAGGAGTTTTTGTTCGATCACAGCAATCTTGACGCCACTAGTGCGTTCGTCTTCGAATCTGCTGCTGCTTCTGCTCCCGACTGTGATTACGAGTGTTTCACTTTCTCAAACGATCTTGTCCAGTCACCACCCGAGTTTGAATCCTTTGAATTTCCGGATGAGTTAGCTGAACCATCTGATTAGTCGAAAATATTGCATATTTTAGCCGGCAATTTCCTCATCATTTGCATTCATATAGAAGTGTTCGGCATTCATATTTTACATATTAGCAAAACTGTCGCAAAATATCAGATTGCATGTATTAGACTCTAAAACCAACACTATAAAGGAAATTGACCGCATTTCATGGCATCGCATCATCCCTACATTTGCGCAACACTTGTTTTGAGATCTGTGTAGGAAAATCCAAAAGAAAGGCCAAAATTCACATGGTACCGATCAAACATTACGCCAACTCAATGATTTCAGTTCTGGAATCAATCCAAAAGGCAAAACGAAAATCAACATATCAAAGAAAGGTCCAAATGTCAACCAAAGACCACAGAAGAATCCCCAAGCTCCAAGCCTCCAACATGGCCGCGGAACAGCGGCCGGAGCCTGCTTGCGCCGCGGTTCTGCGGCCGTTTTGCCATGTCATCCACTCAATTTTGCTGCACAACTCCTAACTCAGCTCCTACACTTCAGAAAGACACTCCAAGTTCCAGAAGACCCCAGAGACTTCTGCCAGATCAGCAAACCCTTGTTCCTACACTAAACTAAGCCTTGTATTCTAGAAACTTCTTCTTAAACCCTAGCTTAAACCCTAAGCTAAGCCTAACAAACTCTTTCTAGAAGTCTTTCAACAAACTTTTGGAGGGAACTCAAAGGCTTAGGGTTTGGGTGCTCTATAAATAAGACCCTAGGCTCACTTGTAAAGGATATAATTCATGAGCTTGGAAAAATCAATCCATTAGTTCATTTGAGAGCCATTCTATCTCTTTCTTCATCTTCTTCTTCCACAAGTCTAGTGAAAGGACTTGTGTGAAACCCTAACCCTAATTCCAATCAAAAGACAAGATCCCGAGTACCCATCAAGCAAGAAGCCTTGCAACTTTTAGGAGCCGAGCCGGTCTTCAACAGAGCAAGTGGTCCAAGCCGATCCGCGACTCACGGAGCCGAGCGAAGCCAAGTCGACAATTTAATTCTTCCTCTTATAGTTCTTGAGCGACTGTAATCAAATTGTTGATATAAATAAAAGGTGATATTCTTTTATCTTGTTTTCTTTAAATTCTTGCATCATGAATCAATCTAAATTTCTAGTTATAATTCTTGTTGTGATGTTTGAGTAATACTCCGCTCGTCGAGGAGTGGAGACGATCAATAGAATGATGATGTAATATATCTTAAATCTATTCTTGAATCCTACGAGTTTTGTAAACCCTAGCAAGATCAAGAATCGACGACCCAACTCGTTGCGATGATTTCTTGATTGATATCGCTCGAGATTGGGGAATTACGATCGTTTCTTGAAATTGCTAGAGGCTAGAATGTGAATGATAATCAACGAAAGAACAAGGGTTAAACGATGAAACCCTAGTTTCATCAAGAAAGCCCTAACTCTCGTCGACCATCATCGATCTAGTATCAATCCTTCGAAGGACAAGAACACGAAATCTTGAGATTACATCACGTCTATAGATCCGATCGATTCCTACGAGCCTCATTTAGATTCTTGACATTTTGGTTGGAAATATTATCGAAACCCAATTCTTGATTGTTTATCGGTTTCTTGATTCTTGATTAAACTCGTGACACCTGAATCAATTGATAAATTCTTGAATCATGTTTTCTTTTCTTTTCGATTAACTTTTCGATTCAAACAAATCAAATATAAAAACGAATCGCACAATCCATGTGGACGATCCGCACTCGCTTACGATCTACAACTGACACCCTAGTTGATTGCGGTCAAATATAATTTTTTGATTGTGAACTTTATTCAATTTTCTAATTACCGACACAAAGAGACTCTTATCGATTTGATTTACTTACTCAGTCTCGCATTTTACGATCAATCAAATAGCGCCGAAACCGGGGACTATTTGAATCGATACTTTACATTTACACATCAAGAAAAAAAAAATTATTTCAATCACCATCCAACTCGGTCGCTTACACTCATTTTGAACCTCTGCTGGAATCCTTTGAGTTCGAGACCTTTACACAATTCTTGCCGTCAATCGTTTCACCGCCAACGCTCGAACTCAAGCCATTGCCGTCTCACCTTAAGTACGCTTACTTTGGTGAGAACGAGACCATCCCTGTTATCATCCCGGCTTCTCTAGCTCTAGAGCAAGAGAAAGCCCTTCTTACGGTCTTGCACAGCAATCGGCAAGCTTTTGGCTGGTCAATAGCGGACATCAAGGGGATTAGTCCCCTGATTGTTGAACATCATATTCATATGATGAATGATGCCAAACTAGCCAGGGATCCACAAAGGCGACTCAACCCAGTCATGAAGGAGGCTGTAAAAAAGGAGATCGTAAAGTGTCTGGATAGTGGTATCATTTACCCTATCTCTGATAGCCAGTGGGTTAGCCTCATTCATGTTGTCCCCAAGAAGTCTGGCATAATGGTCATAATCAATGAGGCGAATGAGTTAATCCCTACTCGCACTCAGACTGGGTGGCGAGTATGCATCGATTATAGAAAACTCAACGCCGCAACGCGGAAAGATCACTTTCCGCTACCTTTCATTGACCAAATGCTTGAAAGATTAGCAGGACATGAGTACTACTGCTTTCTGGATGGCTACTCCGGCTATAATCAGATTCCCATCGCCGAAAAAGACCAGGACAAGACCACATTCACCTGTCCTTTCTGCACGTTTGCATACCGTTGTATGCCCTTTTGGGTATGCAATGCGCCCGCTACCTTCCAGCGGTGTATGATGGGAATCTTCTCAGACATGGTGGAAAAATTCTTGGAGATCTTCATGAATGATTTCTCCATTTTCGGCGATTCCTTTGATGAGTGTTTGCTGCATCTTGACGCTGTCCTTACCTAGTGTAAGGATAAGAACCTCACTTTAAACTGGGAGAAGTGCCACTTCATGGTACGCGAAGGTATTGTCCTAGGACATATCATTTTGCAAAGTGACATTGAGGTAGATAAAGCAAAGATTGAATTCATTTCCAATCTCCCTCCTCCCAAAAGCATCAAAGACATCCGAGCCTTCCTTGGCCATGCCGGTTTCTATAGACGGTTCATCAAGGACTTTAGAAAGATTGCTAGGCCCTTGACTCTTTTGCTGGACAAGGACACGGCATTTCACTTCAACTCGAGCTGTGTGACTGCGTTCGAGTCATTAAAAAAAAATCACTCACTTCTGCTCCCGTCCTTTCCTCTCCTGACTGGACGTATCCATTTGAGATTATGTGCGATGCATCTGAATTTGCCATCGGTGCGGTCTTTGGACAGCACATTGATAAGATGCCGCATGTAATCTATTATGCTGGCCGAACCCTGAACGATGCCCAACATAACTACACAACAACCGAGAAGGAATTCTTGGCTGTTGTGTTCGCTTTAGAAAAGTTCAAGCCTTACTTGATCGGCTCTCCAGTCATCGTCTACATGGACCATTCAGCTCTTCACCATCTTTTAGCAAAGAAGGACGTAAAATCTTGGCTAATACGTTGGATCCTCTTACTTCAAGAGTTTGACCATGTCATTAAGGACAAAAGAGGAAGTGAAAACGTAGTCGCTGACTATCTTTCACGACTCCCTTCTTCGCCAATGCTTCAACTTCCGATCAACGGCGTTTTTTCGGATGAACAGCTCTTGGCAGCATCTTGCGAACCCTGGTTCGCAGATATTGTAAACTATTTGGCCACAAGATTAATACCGACTGAATGGTCAAGTCAGGACAGATTTCGATTCTTATCCCAAGTAAAACAATTTTACTGGGACGAACCCTATCTGTTCAAGTACTGTCCCGACCAGATTATTCGTCGGTCTGTCCCTGACAATTAATTCAAGAGTGTGCTGTCGTTTTGCCATGATCAAGCATGTGGCGGGCACTTTGGCCCCTGAAAGACAGCCGAGAAGATCTTGCAGTGTGGTTTCTATTGGCCACAACTGTTCAAAGACGCTCATGACTACTGCAAGACTTTCTCCTAGTGCCAACACTTGGGCCGGATATCCAGGAGAAATGAGATGCCTCTCCAACCAATCTTGGTTGTGGAGATTTTCGATGTTTGGGGGATTGATTTTATGGGGCCGTTTCCCAGCTCTTTTGGGAACTTGTACATTCTTCTCACTGTTGATTACGTCTCTAAGTGGGTCGAGGCTGTGCCCAGCCGGACTAATGACAACAAGGTTGTCGTTAGATTTCTTAAGGAAAACATCTTTTTCCCGGTTTGGGCACTCCCGCGCGATTATTAGTGACAATGAAACTCATTTCTGTAGTAGGACTTTCGAGGCCTTGATGCGGAAGTATTCCATTAATCATAAGTTATCAACGCCTTACCACCCCCAAACATGTGGGCAACCTACGGTTTCAAATCGACAAATCAAGCAGATATTAAAGAAGACGGTTTCCAAGAACCGTAAGGATTGGTCTTTAAAACTCACTGATGCCCTTTGGGCATTTCGAACTGCTTATAAGACCAATCTTGGCATGTCTCCCTATCGGCTTGTTTACGGAAAGGCTTGCCACCTTCCAGTGGAAATAGAACATTGCGCATTTTGGGCGATAAAGGAGCTGAATCTATCTCTCGAAGATGCAGGCAGCCATCGAAAGCTACAGTTAAACGAATTGAGCGAGCTTCGGGATGAGACTTACGAAAACACGGTTGTCGTTAAGAACCGAACGAAGGTGTTGCATGATAAATACCTTTTGCGCAAAACTTTCGCACCTTGTCAACAGGTACTGCTTTACGACACCGGGTTACATTTCCATCCAGGTAAGCTCAGATCTCGCTGGAAAAGGCCATTTTTTGTGCGGAATGTGTACCCGCATGGCGCTGTGGATTTGGAAAATCCAAAGGACGGTTCGTTTTTCAAAGTAAACGGAAACAGAATGAAACCGTACCTTAGCGCTAAACTAACAGAGGAGTTCCTGGTCTTACAGGAGCCGGTTTACCCAGCATAATCTTCCTCTGCCTACCACCAAACTTCGGTTATCCAGCAAAAAACAGTGGACACTGTTTCAAATAAATTTGGGGTATGTATATACTGCTTTTTGTGTATATATGTGGATATTCTTGTCCGGTGCATATCCATTTTTGATGAGCAATCTTGTCTGGTGATGCTCAGTTCTCATTTTGTTACCATAAAACCAAAAAAAAATTATGTATATCTAACCGAAAATTTTGACCCTTCAATAATTTTTAATGCAATGACAGTGATGGCACTGTCCAGTTTAAGTTTTGGGGTACGCTCGGTACGCATTTCTAACCTTCGCATTCATGTGTATATTTTGCATCTGCATACTTATTAAAACACATAAAAATCAGAAAATTTTCTAAAAACATAAAAACTTTGTTGTCAAGTAAGCTAGTGGGAGAACATAGATTCAATATTTCGACGGTTTTGTTTAATTAGATAGGAACAACTAGATCCTATTTTTAGATTTTGAAAACCTGAAAGATAACTCTCTTTTGATGTTAACTATAGCTAATATACGTCTTTACATCACACTACACGTATCGTGAGTTTTGAAAATTAGATGACAGGTCTTTTATGTCTAAAAACTTTTAAATTGATAAACTATTTTCTGAGGATCAAATAGGTTTGTTCTGAAATAAGTAATATCAAGACGAGTTTATTAAGAAAGGTGGATATGAAAGGATATTATTGATGCCTTAATAAGAACTAATTCTGAAGAATAACCCATCTGAAACTTGATTGGAGTGATTACACACCTAAACCACTAAACACGTCTTTTATCCAAAAATATTTTAACAACCGGTTATATCTCCGTTCATATTAAATCGTTATGATTTTCACGCCAAAATTGGTCTTTTGTTTTAGGGCCTAGGTAACTTGAGCAATTAAGTCCGCCGGGGTGTCTTTACACCTAATGCCCTAAAACCGACAGGTTTGGGTGCATTGGCCCAAAACTCGCTAAGAATCTTAGAAAGTCCAGATTAAAACAAAGTCAAGCAAGTGTTCTCCCCGAGTTAAAATTCCTAACGGTTCTTTGTGTGAGAATAATCTTGACAAAAGACAGGTTTTTATAAAAATATTTCTAGCGGAGGTATGAAGGTTTTATTCTATGATAAAGACTATTGCACGTTCATAGAGGTGTGTATGAAACGAAAACAAGACGAATGTGGAGTGAAAAATAAGACCTAGTTTCCTGTTAAGGAAGATAGAAATTCTGAATTTGAAACCTAACTGGAAAACAAAACTTGAGATGTACTTAACTCTTTATAAAACTTGTGTGATCATTTTTAAATCTTTATGTGGGCTTTATTGTGTGACATGTCGACTTTAATCGACCTTTTTAAAACTTAACGACACTATTAGCACTGTACGTAAAGACATATAGAATCTTTAGTTAAATAAGAAGCGAGGTGTGAAAAATAAAGGTTCGATTGTTCTAACTTTAGGATAATAGAATTGCTAGCTTTAAAACAAAACCTTAGGGTTAGAATCATAGTTATTTCGCAAAACTAGCTTGACGGGATTTTGTCGGTGAAATCCGCTGAAAACCCTCAGGAGACAACACTCCTCCTACTAGGGACACCTAAAGGTTTAACGGCTTGTTGCACGAGCTCAGTGCAATCGCGTTCCCTGCGAAAGTGAGGTCAGGATTCTTTTCTTTTTGTTTTGCTCGGGATGAACAAAAGATAAGTTTGGGGGTATTTGTTCATACCAGAATATTGTATTTTAATACCGCTCATTCATTATCCATTTTTTGTATATATCGGTACTATTAACCAGTATCTGCTCGGTATTACAGATTACAGGTATCCGTGACAAAATACTGGAAATACGCTTAAAATCATGGATATATCATTTGTGAGCCGACACTGCAACCAGAACCGCAAACCGACCAATACTTCATAAGTTTCTTTTTGCAACATTCATGTGTACACACTTTTTAAACAAATGGTCCAACACATACAAGTGTATACAACTAGCTTGTAGGTTCATGAACCTAGTGAAGAGGGCTGCCCATGACATGATGACTTGGTGCAAGTTGGCATGAGTGTGATGTGCATTTAATGCAAAAAGAGTTGATGTGATTTGAAGCTACAAGTTCCCTCCAAAACCCAGAGTGCATCAAAAGCCAAAACAGAGAAAATAAACAACACCAAAGTGATATTAGAGACAACAGAAGACCACACTCCAAATACGAGCCTAGGGGCTCGGATTTTGGCCGAGCACATGCTCACCAAAACCGAGGTCGTTGGCCCCCTTGCCTACAATGTGACTCAAACTTCTGTAAGCCCCTCCTTGCTGCCTTGTCATCATTTTGTTATTGTTTGTTTATTCATCTTTTGAGCCTATAAATACAGAACAGAAGGCAAAGGAGTGCGATACTTTTTGTTTAGCCTTGTTTTAGAATTCTTGTAATTTGTAAGCTTGCTTTCCTTTGTAATTCTTAAGCTCTTACCCCTTTGCCTTGACCTTGCAACTTCTTCATTGAACTTGCAAGCTTAATGTTTAGGTTCTTGACTTCAAAATTAATGTAACTTGTTTGTGATTCAAAAAAAAGTTCTCATTATTTTATTACCATATTTTGTTCTCTGTTTACATATTTGAACTTGTGAAATTCTCGCTTTACTTTGATTTTACAACCTCTTAAGTGAGCTTGCAACCTTAAAGTTTTGTGTTTAGATTTCACACTTCACCGGGCTTACGAACACTTAGAGATATTCGCATTTGGATTCATTGGTTCTCTCTTTTTCTTTCTTTTCTCGTATTTTTCATTATGTTCCTCACTCTTTTCCCTTTTTCTTATTTTTACTTTGTAAATATGTGTAAGTAGTCGCTGTACTTGTTAAGGGTGGAATATGGTTAGATTGTATTTGAAGATGTTATTTGCTAAAAACCTTTAAAACCTTAAACTTTGCAATTGAAAATCCGTGCAAATCACTCGCAATTCCGCTCCGCTAGGCATCCTATCCTACCACGATAGCAATGATTCCTAAATCGTGACTGGATTGCCAGTGGTTTGCCAGAGGCTAGAATCAAGAGATAACAACGGATGGAAAAGAGACAAGGAGGACGGATTTAGCGAAATGCTGCAAATACCGTATTTCAAGTTCCCTAATTCGTGTTATTACCTTTTGCTTTAGTGTCAATACTGATTAGTCGAAAATATTGTATATTTTAGCCGGCAATTTCCTCATCATTTGCACTCATTTAGAAGTGTACGGCATTCATATTTTACATATTAGCAAAACTGTCGCAAAATATCAGATTGGATGTATTAGACTCTTAAACCGACACTATAAAGGAAATTGACTGCATTGCATGGCATCGCATCTTCGCTTTATTGCGCAACACTTGTTTTGAGATCTGTGCAGGAAAATCCAGAAGAAAGGCCAAAATGTACATGGTACCGATCAAAATTACGCCAACTCAAAAGATGCAGATCTGGTAGCAATACAGAGGGAATTATAATATTCAAGATATCCTAAAAAGCTCCACAAGTCAGCCCAAATCATCACCAGGAAGCCCAAGGCCCAAGCCCCACACACAGCCGCGGATCCGCGGCAGGAGCCTGCTTGCACCGCGGATCCGCGGTGGGTCCAAGGATTCAGCTTCCCAAATTTGAGTTAAAACTCCTACATCAGTGGCTACAGTTCAGAATTGTACTCCAAGTTCCAGAAGATTCCAGATATTTCTGCCAGATCAGCAAACTAGGGTTTTCTAAGCTTAATTAATCCTAGCTTAAACCCTAAGCTAGCTCCTAAGAAACTCTTTCTAGAAACTCCTCAACAAACTTTTGGAGGGAATTGTAATTTCAAACCTAGACCTAGGGTTTGGGAAGTCTATAAATAGAAGCCTAAACCTAGGGTAAGAAGAATCCCGAATCTAGCATAAAACTAGACCCATTCTATCTCTTTCTTCATCTTCTTCCACAAGTCTAGTGATAAGACTTGTGTGAAACCCTAACCCTAATTCCAACTCCAAAAGCCAAGATCCCGAGTACCCATCAAGCAAGAAGCCTTGCAACCTTTTATGAGCCGAGCCGATCTTCAACAGAGCAAGTGGTCCAAACGATCCGCGACTCATGGAGCCGAGCGACGCCAAATCGACAATTTAGTTCTTCCTCTTATAGTTCTTGAGCGATTGTAATCAAATTGTTGATATAAATAAAAGGTGATTTTCTTTTATCTTGTTTTCATTAAATTCTTGCATCATGATTCAATCTAAATTTCTAGTTGTAATTCTTGTTGTGATGCTTGAGTAATACTCAGCTCGTCGAGGAGTCGAGACGATCAATAGAATGATGATGTAATATATCTGAAAACGATTCTTGATTCCTACAAGTTTTGTAAACCCTAGCAAGTTCAAGAATCGACAACCCATTTCGTTACGATGCTTTCTTGAATGATATCGCTCGAAATTGGGGAGTTACGATCGTTTCTTGAAATTGCTAGAGGCTAGAATATGAATGATATCGACAAAAGAACAAGGGATAAGATGAAACCCTAGTTTCACGAGAAAGCCCTAACTCTCGTCGATCAACATCGATCTAGTATCAATCCTTCGAAGGACAAGAACACGAAATCTTTAGATTACATCACGTCTATCGATCCGATCGATTCCTACGAGCATCATTTAGATTCTTGACATTTTGGTTGGAAATATTATCGAAACCCAATTCTTGATTGTTTATCAGTTTCTTGATTCTTGATTAAACTCGTGACACCTGAATCAATTGATAAATTCTTGAATCATGTTTTCTTTTCTTTTCTATTAACTTTTCAATTCAAACAAATTAAATACAGAAACGAATCGCACAATCCCTGTGGACGATCCGCACTCGCTTACGATCTACAATCGACACCGTAATTGATTGCGGTCAAATATAATTCTTTGATTGTGATTCTATTCATTTTCTAATTACCGACACAAAGAAACTCATTCGCTTTGTTCGATTTACACAAACAAGAATTTTAGATCAATCAAATGGCGCCGTTGCCGGGGATCGCGCGCTAATTCGTTTCATATTATAGTTTGAATTGAAAGAATTATTTCATTGTTATTTTGAGATCAAAATTCGTGCAAACCCTAAACAATTTGTTGTGTTTCATTGCAAGGAGATCTGGAGCTTGCTGGAAATTGATAAAAAATTTTGGAAAATTCCAGAGAGCTGGAGTTATCAACAGGAAGCTCCTGAAGAAGTTTGGTTCAGTGATCCTACATTTTGACCGCGGAAGGGCGGCATAAGAGAGGATCTGCGGCGGAACCGCAGCCTCTTAGAGGGTTCTCTGAAAAAGTTTTGCTTCAGGTAAATTCTTATCTTCTCCTTTCTCCTCTTTTTAGCTCCAACTAATACTTTGCTGCAGGATTCTTTGCAAAGAATAGCAGCTCGCAAATTGCAAAGTTAAATTTGTGCGTGATTTTTGTTTCTTGGTTGTTTTGCATTATAAATACGGATATTAAGGGGCACGGCCAAATCCAAATTAGGTGGGGATTTCATTACCCTTCCTAGGCCCCGAAAACCACCAAACTTGAATCCGCATTGACCCACATTAACTAAAAGAAATCTAGAGATGACTCTAAGGACTATCGCGCTCAATTAGGACAGAAGAAGGCCGTGGGTAATTCATTGCTTATCCGCGTTTTCTTGTGGTGCCTAAGGCGAGTGTGTCTAAGGCTAGTGGTTATTAATTAGGCCCACTACTTACGTAGTGGAGTACCTTCCTACTTACCTGGCACTTATCCGGCCACAGGGGAACAAAGAGGCAGTGGAGGATTCTATCCTGCGACTTGACTTTTGGCAGTTAGGAGCGGTCTAGAGCCGGACCTAGGTGACCACTAGATTCTAGGGTTTGTGTGCTGCATTTGTTGTGTCGCATCATTTTTTCAAAAATCCGTCCCTTTTTCAATAGCAAACACCGCATTCATTCATTTACCCCTAATTATAAGCCAACGCTGCCACTTGTACTAACCCTTTTTAGTACAAGATAGGCTGGACACGGGATTCTAGTGCCCGTTTAGTCCGCGTACCCTTTATCAACTCCGAAATCGATATTTCTCCATTTACCTTTCCTTTACCCACTACCACACACACACCGATGGATCCAACTCCATCAAACTTCTTTAACCCTAATCTGCCGCCGTCCGTTGGTGCGCAGAATCCATCCCGCATCTCTCTCCAGGAGAGATGCTACCCTATTCGAGGTCCTCTTTCGACCTGCTTATCCACACCACTAGCCAATGGGGATAACTTTGAGATTAAACCCCAGTATATCAATCTATTACCCAAATTCCACGGACTCGAGACTGAGGACGCTTACGTTTTCATTACCAAATTTGAAAACGTATGCGCAATGATGGGTACGTCACAACTTTCAGTGGATGCTATGCGTCTACGACTTCTTCCATTTACCTTGTGCGATATAGCCGAGAAGTGGCTATATAACACTACCGCACACTCTATTATGAATTGGGAAGAATTCGTCGCTGCATTCCTTAAGAAATTTTACCCAATACAAAAGACAGCTCGAATCCGTAGCGAACTGAATCAATTTGCCCAGCTCCATGCTGAACCATTCTCTAAATGCTTTGAACGTTTCAAGGATCTATTGGTTCAATGTCCTCATCACGGCATCCCATGATGGGAGCTTTACCGAATCATATATGAGGGCAGTAACCCTAACACTAAACAGAGCCTTGAAAACATGTGTCAAGGTACCTTCATGACCAAGGATGATGGGGAAGCTTGGCGATATTTAGAAGAGTTTGCTGAAAAGTCTTTACAGTGGGAAAGTCCATCATTTAGGAGTGGCAATAACCAATCAGATGTTTCCATAGGAGTTAGAGCTGACATTTCAGCTATACACAAGAAACTCGAGACTATGGAAAACAAATTTTTAGCCGCCTCCCTTAATCAAATGTCACTTTCCAAAACTGTATGTAGCTGCTGTTCTGATCCGTCTCACTTGACGGAAGAATGTCCGTTTCAAGGTCGTGAGCATACCAATGCCGCATTTCAAAGACCGAGAAATGATCCTTTTTCTTCCACATATAATCAGGGTTGGAGGAATCACCCTAATTTTGCTTGGAACCAATCACAATCACAAAACACGGTTCCAAACCAAAACAATTTTCAAAGGGTCCCTCCACCACAACAGCAACCACAATTTCAATTAAGTCAGCACCCCTTTCAAGCACATAATTTTCAAAATCAGGTCAACACACCTGCACTATATAGTCCTTTACAGTTGACCGGAACTGATGAACCCTCTTCTTTTGCACAATAGATGAATTTGGTCTTAACAAATATCATGCAAGTTTTGGCTGAAATGAAGTCTTCTGTCGATAAAATTGAGAAAAACTCTGCGTCCCAAAACGAGAGTATTAAATCGATGGAAGAAGAAATTGCACGATTAAAAGCCGAAATGAGTGCAAGAGAGAAAGGGAAACTTCCAGCTCAACCCTTACCCAATCCTGGTTATTCACATCATGTGAATGCAATCACCACGTTGAGATCTGGAAGAGTGCTTGACAATCATGTTGGGGAAGAGTTTGATGATACTGATAAATCAATCAATAACACCCCGGCTGAGACCTTTCCACACACACACACTTCTAGTTCTGATCCCAGTTCTTCTACCCCACCCCCCTCTTCCGAGCCTATTCGTCATTTCCCAAAAGGCTCGCCACTACAGCCCACCTCTTTTACCCCTCCACGGACGATCCCCACTTCTATTCTGGGATCGGTTCCACACACACTTCCTTCTCCTATGATGGACCCAACGCTTATTGCTAAAGCACCTTATCCCAATCGGTTAAGGGCTAACACACCAAGTCCACATATGGAGAAGATCACTGAGATGTTTAAACAGGTTAACATCAATATCCCTCTTCTAGATGCTATCCAACAAGTCCCTGCATATGCGAAAGTTCTTAAAGACTTTTGCACTAGAAAGAGGAAGAAACAAATGCCCAAGAAGATATTCATGGCAAAGACAGTAGACACGGCTTTCCCCCAGCAATTACCAAGGAAACGTAAGGATCCTGGATATCCTACTATTTCCATCTCTATTGGGGAGAAGCACATTAACCGTGCTCTACTAGATCTTGGGGCAAGTGTTAACCTGCTTCCTTTCTCAGTTTATGAACAGTTAGGGATCGGAGAGTTGAAACCATCTCCTTGCACTCTCCAGATGGCTGACCGATCAATCACCAGACCTAGGGGTGAACTAGAGGATGTGTTAATAAAAATCGGGGAATTTATATTTCCTGTAGACTTTATTGTAATTGATACACAGCCTGTGGCGATCTCACAGAATCAAATCCCGGTGATTTTAGGTCGCCCCTTTTTGGCCACTTCCAATACTATCATCAATTGTCGTAACGTTTCTATGACCCTATCTTTCGGGAAGAGGACAATTGAGATGAACATTTACAAGTTAGGAAGTGTACCCTCCGAACCTACTGCTCAGGTTTGTTCTGTCGACTTAATGGATGTCGACAGCAGCGAATTTGATGACCCTCATAATACCGATCTTGACTCTTTTCATACGTTGTTGTTTGACCCAACTATGTATCATACACATACGGACTCTTCCACCGAGATGTCCGGGTCAACAACTAACACTGATTATGAACTGCTTTTAGAGTCTGAAGATCACCCCGCACTTTGTGATGACATTATTCTTCGGGGTATTGATGAAACTTTTGAGGAGATCTTTGCTGATGAACTCGCATTTTTGAATGACACGGGTGTTGAGATGAATCATCTCCCAATCAATGAAATTGAACCTCCACCCCTTCTTTTGACTTGTAAAAAGAATGCGAGTAATCCATCACATTCACTGCATCGTCTCTCCAAAATGAGACGCACACACACTCTCTTCCACCACTTAACCTTTCCCCACTTCTTCTTCCACCAACCCGAGCACTGCATTGATAAAATTTTTGAATGGTTGGTGTTAACCTTCGGTCTTTGCAAAGCTTGGCATCGACCAATGATTTTTTGACCCCCACTTGTGATTTTAAAATTTAACATTGCATAACTCAAGTTTGGGGGGGTATATTTTCTGGCTCTTGAAAAGAAATTTTTTACGAAATGATGAGCCAAAAATAAGTTTGGGGGAAGTTCTTCACTTAAATATTTTGCCCCCACTAATAAATTCCTCCCAAGTTTACAGGTTTTTTGAGATTTAGCAGATGGCAACAGTGAGGACACTGTTGAAAACAAGTTTGGGGGAGGTTTGTGCTTATTTTCGCATCATTTGCATCATACTTTGCATAAGCACAAAACATTTAAAAAACTTATAAAAATTTAAAAATTTTCAAAACAAAATAAAAATATTTTTGTACATAAATAAGATAATAAAAGTTTAGATAGTGAACATTTACATCCATGAGATTAGAAAAATTTAAGAAAACCAAGAAAATTAGAAGTTTTCTTATACGAACTAGTAATAAGTAGTTATGAGCCGTTGTCCCAAGGGTTAGTAAGATGAAAGACGTCACTAATCTGAGGATAAAAATAAGTCTGAAAAATAGTTTCTATTCTGGAAGCCAAACATTTTGAACGTTGCTACCCTGCTATTCGCACTTACACACATCTTAAAGCCTGGGATAGTAGAGGATACCTTGAAATACTCTTGTCTTAAAGCCAAAAGTATGAAGGAAATAAAAAAAATGAATAAAATATAAAGTGGTGAGAAAAATGGACACTGGTTTTGTTATCACCGAGGGCAATAAAAAAATATATAGCGAGGGTGCTTCTTCACCTAGTGCCCTAAGGCCAACTGGTCTGGGAGTCACTGCTATGCCTGAGGTGGTGCAAGACGAGGAAAATACACCAAGTAAGCAAGCACAAGAGTAATCGGTCGGTTAGTACCTCAAGAAGTATTAACGGTCGCATGAAAGTGTGTGAGCAATCTCGTCTAAATATTCATTAATTAAAAAGTACTGAGGCTGATGGGCAAGAGTATGATAGCTTGAATTGAATTCTCCGGGTGTAGGGATGTCTTTACACACACGCAGGGTTATATGATCGACGTTTGGATGAAAGATAGGAATGAAGAATAAGACGATGTTTTATTGGGGGAGGACGTGATGTCCGACATCTTTTCATGACCATTAAGATAGGGCTCATGACAACCGAAAAGCTAGCTTAGTTGGAAACCCTAATTTTCAAGGCTTTTCTTTCACAATTCTTTTCTTTAAATGTAATATTCATGATCTTTCTTTTATTATTAGATTTTGTGGGTGCAATCCGCTGAAAACCCTCAGGAGACAACACTCCTCCTACTAGGGACACCTAGAGGTTTAAAGGCTTGTTGCACGTGCTCAGTGCAATCGTATTGCCTATGAAAGTGTGCTAGTTAGTTTTTCTCTTTCTTTATTTTCTCCTTCTCTTTTTAATAAAAGTTAGCTCGAGACGATCGAAATTAAGTTTGGGGGAATTTGATTAGTCGAAAATATTGTATATTTTAGCTGGCAATTTTCTCATCATTTGCACTCATTTAGAAGTGTACGGCATTCATATTTTACATATTAGCAAAACTGTCGCAAAATATCAGATTGCATGTATTAGACTCTTAAACCGACACTATAAAGGAAATTGACTGCATTTCATGGCATCGCATCTTCGCTATATTGCGCAACACTTGTTTTGAGATCTGTGCAGGAAAATCCAGAAGAAAGGCCAAAATGTACATGGTACCGATCAAAATTACGCCAACTCAAAAGATGCAGATCTGGTAGCAATACAGAGGGAATTATAATATTCAAGATATCCTAAAAAGCTCCACAAGTCAGCCCAAATCATCACCAGGAAGCCCAAGGCCCAAGCCCCACACACAGCCGCGGATCCGCGGCAGGAGCCTGCTTGCGCCGCGGATCCGTGGTGGGTCCAAGGATTCAGCCTCCCAAATTTGAGTTAAAACTCCTACATCAGTGGCTACAGTTCAGAATTGTACTCCAAGTTCCAGAAGATTCCAGATATTTCTGCCAGATCAGCAAACTAGGGTTTTCTAAGCTTAATTAATCCTAGCTTAAACCCTAAGCTAGCTCCTAACAAACTCTTTCTAGAAATTCCTCAACAAACTTTTGGAGAGAATTGTAATTTCAAACCGAGACCTAGGGTTTGGAAAGTCTATAAATAGAAGCCTAAACCTAGGGTAAGAAGAATCCCGAATCTAGCATAAAACTAGACCTATTCTATCTCTTTCTTCATCTTCTTCTTCCACAAGTCTAGTGACAAGACTTGTGTGAAACCCTAACCCTAATTCCAACTCCAAAAGCCAAGATCCCGAGTACCCATCAAGCAAGAAGCCTTGCAACCTTTTATGAGCCGAGCCGATCTTCAACAGAGCAAGTGGTCCAAACGATCCGCGACTCATGTAGCCGAGCGACGCCAAATCGACAATTTAGTTCTTCCTCTTGTAGTTCTTGAGCGATTGTAATCAAATTGTTGATATAAATAAAAGGTGATTTTCTTTTATCTTGTTTTCTTTAAATTCTTGCATCATGATTCAATCTAAATTTCTAGTTGTAATTCTTGTTGTGATGCTTGAGTAGTACTCCGCTCGTCGAGGAGTCGAGACGATCAATAGAATGATGATGTAATATATCGGAAAACGATTCTTGATTCCTACAAGTTTTGTAAACCCTAGCAAGTTCAAGAATCAACAACCCATTTCGTTACGATGCTTTCTTGAATGATATCGCTCGAAATTGGGGAGTTACGATCGTTTCTTGAAATTGCTAGAGGCTAGAATGTGAATGATATCGACAAAAGAACAAGGGATAAGATGAAACCCTAGTTTCACGAGAAAGCCCTAACTCTCGTCGATCATCATCGATCTAGTATCAATCCTTCGAAGGACAAGAACACGAAATCTTTAGATTACATCACGTCTATCGATCCGATCGATTCCTACGAGCCTCATTTAGATTCTTGACATTTTGGTTGGAAATATTATCGAAACCCAATTCTTGATTGTTTATCAGTTTCTTGATTCTTGATTAAACTCGTGACACCTGAATCAATTGATAAATTCTTGAATCATGTTTTCTTTTCTTTTCTATTAACTATTCAATTCAAACAAATTAAATACAGAAACGAATCGCACAATCCCTGTAGACGATCCGCACTCACTTACGATCTACAATCGACACTGTAATTGATTGCGGTCAAATATAATTCTTTGATTGTGATTCTATTCATTTTCTAATTACCGACACAAAGAAACTCATTCGCTTTGTTCGATTTACACAAACAAGAATTTTAGATCAATCAAATACCAAAGTTGGGTCTATAAGGATTCGGCAAACTTCACCTTCATTCAAGCTAACCTATTACTACCCTTAACAAGTCCTTTTATTATACATTTCCTTGTTGCGGCATTTAGTTTAATCAAAAAATCAAAATACGTTGTTAACTCTTCAATATAAGTCTAAAAACTTACCATCTCCCTGCGGACGACCCGTACTCATCGCGGCTCACTACACGCGACACCGTTTTGATTGCGGTAATTTCTAAACTCTTTCTAAAATAGGACACAACGCAATAATCAGTCTTGTGTGAGCACGTGATGCCTGCTTTTTAAGGATTCTCCCCCTTTTTTGTAAGGGAACAAGTAGCCCTTGGCCGAAAATTTTGGCGGGAACAAATGCCCCCACTACTTTGCCCACATAGGCATGTACGTGGGTGAAGTAGTGCAGAGTTATACATGGCCATATAATTGAGGGCTTAGGAGACAAGTTTAGGGTCCTTGTAGACTAAGACTTTTTCATCTTCATGAGCCGTAAGGTTCTCCAGAAGGTTTTTTCTCCCTACAAGTCGAGAGGATCTCATAGGTGTAAATTCTCCCTAGAAATCGTGAGGATCTCTAAGTGTTCATCGCCTCCGCGAGTTGTAAGGATCTCACTCGGGTAGTTTTCCTTACGAATCGTGAGGACCCATAAGTAGCTTCTTTATTTCATTGGCGAATGTGGCCTTGGCAAATGTGGCCAGCAGATGGTCCATCTTGACTTCCTTGTAGAGAAACAATGGCTTAGGAAACAGGTTCGGATCTGCCGCTTAAGACTTTCCAACTTTATGAGCCGTGAGCATCTCATACAGACTTTTCTCCTTACGAGTCGTGAGGATCTCGTAGGTGTATTTTCTTCTTAGGAATCGTGAGGATTCCTAAGTGTGTTTTCTCTTGAGAGTCGTAAGGATCTCACAAGAGAATTTTCTCCCTTACAAGTCGAGAGGACTCGTAAGTGTTTGTTTCCCCTTGTCGATATTCGACTTGGGAGAGTGTGGCCTGTGGATAGTCCATCTTGACCTCCTTGCGTAGCTGTGATGGCTTAGGAAACAGGGTCAGATCCGCCGCCTAACACTTTTCAACTTTATGAGCCGTGAGGGTCTCATAAAGACTTTTCTCCCTACGAGTCGAGAGGATCCCATAGGTGTATTTTCCCTCTAGGAGTCGTGAGAACTCCTAACTGTGTGTTTTCTCTTGAGATTCGTAAAGATCTCACAAGAGAATTTTTCCGCTTACAAGTCGCGAAGACTCGTAGGTGGTTGTTTCCATCCTTGTCGAGATTTGACTTTGGAGAGTGTGGCCCGTGAATAGTATGCAATAGTCCATCTTGGACCGACTTGCAGGGCCTCAGTGCATAGGAAACAGGTCCTTATCCCCGTTGCCTAAGGCTTTTCCTACGAGTCGAGACGAATCGAGAAGTTCTCACAAGGACATTAATTTCCTTACGAGTCGAAACGAATCGAGAAGTTCTCGCAAGGATGTCCTAACTCACAGTTAACCTCTACTCTTTACGACAGAGGTCCGTTAGGGTATGTGGTACTAGGATTTTGTCCGTCGTACTGTCGCGTTGGCTGGCGTACTCGTCGATATGCAATCTTGCTGTTCGAGAAGCCCCACGACTATCGTGTCTCTGATCCCTTCGGGGGATGGACAAGACGTCTTCAAGCAATCTTCTAGGTAGTATTAACGTCGAAAGAGCATGCGTTTGGGATATTCCATGTCGCTTTTTACTTGAGGTTAGGCTCAGTTTGGGAGCCCCGATAAGTCATAACCACTCCGTGCTGGTGTGGGATGATCTCTGATAGTCTTTCAGGTTTTATTTGAGTTACCGTCAAGACCAAGAATCTAGGGATTTTCCTTTGCTTCGTTTTGCTGACGTTGCGTCTGCTGTAACGAGACGAATGTCGAGGTGGTTTGTAGGTTGTCTGTGAACCGTCGAGATTTGGAACTATAGACTTTGTCGTGGCTCCGGTTTACTGACGTTGCTTCTGCTGTAACAAGAAGAATGTCGAGGTGGTTTCTAGGTTGTCTGTAAACCGTCGAGATTTGGAACTAGGGACTTTGTCGTGGCTCCGCTTTGCTGACGTTGTATCTGCTGTAACGAGATGAATGTCGAGGTGGACTCTAGGTTGTCCGTGAACCGTCCAAATTTGGAACTAGGGACTGTTGGAGATAGTGCCCTCAGAGTCAATTATTGGATCATAGGCACGTGATTGCAATGATTGAGGGAGGACCTATACCGGTAGGACAGTCTTACTCAAGATGATAGTATGCTATCTGGTTTATCTTTATTATCGTGTACTGCTTTAGGCAACCTTACAGGTCGCTATTGCACGCTGATAGAGCCCTTAGGATTCATGCTCGACGACCAGCAGTATGATGGCGATCATATACGTGGGAGCTGGGGTCTATAAGCACATCCTTAAAAGGTCCCTAGTCGTAGGAGTTTCGAGACTGGGTATCGATACTCCATTAGTAGACTAGTGTATACAGTCGAGACCCCGACGAGGGGCGGTGGCCGGTCTCACAAGCCACTGGTGTCAATTGGTTCACCTAAGATGTATACATGTGCCCATTGGGTTATTTGTACATCGGACAGGACTCGCCGGGAACATGCCAGTTGGTATTATACCTGACGTCAGATAGCAGTTCCTGGTGACATGTGTACAGGTTAGTTCATCGACGTGAGATCGTCATTTTTCTCGTGTGAGTTCCCACTGTGATTTGATTACTACCCTACCACGGCTCAAAGGAGTCATGCAAACAGGTTTTGGTTGGGTACAGTCCCGAGCCACATGGAGGCAGTGAGCGGATCTACGGGGGTTCGTCTCTCCCGGTATTGGGGGTGAGGTCGCGCTGTGTCTAGGAGAGCCATTACACAAAGCCCTCCGCCGAGGCAGGAGATTTACTGGTAGGTATTCCAGTAGTATCTCAGGGTGTTCTGGGCTTCACTCCGACACGACATGTACCGCTTTTGGGGGTCTGACTTTTACCAACCCCCTAGGCCCGCCATGCGATACACATAGACGAACGGACCGGACTGTATGGATATTGTCACTGATAGGCTCAGTAGGGTGTCAGGATGAGTTCGCTCGTCGACGTCCCTTTTGTTCAATAGCTGGTAGCCCGTTACGTATGGCTAATACCTCTGACGTGCTAGTGGTTAAATCCGCAGCCATAGTATTGACGAGTCTTTAGAGTCCCCCACACACAGTTACTCAAGTTTCGGGCGAAACGCTGAAGAGGCCGTATGGAGATATGGCAGGGTTCGATCAGATACGTGCGGTATTGCACGGATCGTGATCGGACGGATTTTACTAGCGGGCTTTGGTTTAAGCCGGATCCTAGTATTAGACAGTGTAGTTTTGTCTCTTTGCATTTGTATTCAGTGGGAATACAAATGCGGGTATGTATATACAGTCGCGGGGTTTTCCTGTAATTTATTACGGGATCAGTTTTCTAAAGTTGCCAGTTTGCATTCTGTTTCGGCCAGTTTTCCTTTATTCTTTCCCGGCCGGACTTTTCCGATGGAGGGGGTTATTTGCAGTTATGCAAATTATCTTTTGAGGAGGGTTTCTTTGTGAAATGGTGGCATCATGATGGTTCTTGCATGATGAGATTCTTTTTCCATCACTTGCTTACATTAATTGAGATTAGAATGGACTAGAAATTGATGTGAGGCTTACTTTTGGATGTGGTCACCTCTCTTGATTCCTACACTCACCTCCCTTCTTGGTTTTGGTATTTTTTCCCCTCCACCATTTCACATAAGGGGCCGGCCACTTTGAGGAGAGAAAAAAAAAGTTCATTTTTGATATGGGAAATTATTCATGTGTCATATTCTCTACTTGCCAAAAACTCTACATCTCCAAAGTTCATTATTCTTATTCCTCCATCAAAGGCAACTTCAACAACCCCATTGAGACAAAGATTCTACACTACACCTACAGTATCCTTGGACGCGTCGGCTTGCCAACTTCGCGCTGCCTCGGTCCAGAGGTGGGAGCCCGTAAAAGATATCGGCTACGTGGTGCCCTTTCCGACGAGGATGTGACGAACAGAGAATCCGCGGGAGATCGGGACGACGACGAGAAGACCGAAGGACACGGATCGCTCGGTATAGCTCTCTACCCCATTCTCTTGATAGCTAGGATTAGGTTAATGGTTACGATCCGGGTTATTAGGATGCGGTAGTGCCGGTTTAAAGTCAAGAAAATTTTTGTTTCCGCATTTTGGCTGAGGAAAGACGGCCGGGGCGCTACCGTAATCCTACATAGTATCAGAGCCATGCCATTAACCTTGTCTAGCTTGCTCTAACGTGTTTACAAGTTCGATCGAACGGATTTTCCAAAAACCATATTTCCAAGTCGTACTTTCTGTCGAATTTTTTAGTGCTCTAAAAATTATTTGGTACATTGGAAAATTACATGCAGGGTTTTTTATGAATTCTGTGAAAATTTGGTACGCAGATGTTACTGTAGCACGGCGGTTTAGCGGCCAAAACCACATTTTGGACGCGGAACCGGCGCCGTTTTGTGGCCAAACCATACCAAATTTCTAAAGTGGTCTACTGACAAGAAAATAGGGTTTCTGGTATATTCTTTTTGGGCCCAGATGTTTTTGAGTGCTGCAGTAGTGTTTGTGGCCCACTTCGGTAAATTTGATCGATCGAAAATTTTAAACATGTTGGTTCACAGTATTTACATTATATCTGCGACCGTGAATATCATTTGATCGGTAAATCCTGTCTAACTACTATAGCCCTTTTAGACGGATTTGCGAACGTGACATTCACGTTGATGTTCTGTGTTGTGCTGTGATGTTGCGGATTGGTCGTGGGGATAGCCTGGATGCAATGTTAGTACAGTTTTGTTTCATATGTACATTTGCTATTGCGGGACGAGCGTCAGACATGTGGACTGCCGTTACTGCCTGTTTTATATTATTTTTTTTGGGGCACGACCGGGTCGAGGTCGATGTACCCGTTGTATGTATATTTTACTTTCTGTACTAGGGTTACCCCGCGGAGGGGTGCACGGATAACCGGGTTCTAGAGGGCAACGGGCCCGCATCTCATGGCGTTGAGACAGAGGGGGCTTTACTCTAGAATTGGCGGGCTGTTCGCCGCACTCGTAGGGAGTACAGGTTGACCCAGGAGGGATGCCCAAGTTACCGGATTCCGTGAAGTACTGGATGGTCCATTCACGTTGCTGAAGGGGGCTGCCTCGCTTCAGGTTTTGGCGGGTAACTTTCCGCGCCCGTAGGGGTCTAGGATTTCATTGCATAGGCTATCCACACGACCAGGGGAACGTCGGGTTTCCGTAGCGGCTCTATGAAACCCGGGGATCCCAGATATCTGTATTGTTCTGTGATGCTGGTTACATTTCTGTGATGTTGCATTTTATCACGCCTTGAGCGAATATTATATATTGATATATATACTAGTAGATGTTGTATATGTTTTGCATCCGCACTAGTCCAGTCCCCGCTCTGTCGTTAGTTAAGTAACCTAACGGATGATAACGGGACCCAGTGGCGAATGCGAATGACATATACGTACATCATTATTTTCGTTCTTTATTGTTGTGATCAATTGATGGGACTGCGTTGATTCAGATCAATGCAAGTTAAACAAACTCATTTTGATGTTGTTGGAACATTTTTCAAAAAGCTGTTATTGCAAGGACGTTCTCATTTGTTTTGCACAGTGGTATTCGGTTATGAATATCCAGCACCTCAGTCGACGAGGCAAGGGCCGAGATCCCTTCACCGGGAGTGACCCCTTGGACAGAAGTTTGCGTCAGGGCAATAACTTCACTATAGTCGATTACTTTTGCTTTGCTTCGTGGTATTCAGTTGGAATATCCTGCACCTCATTCTATGGGGAAAGAGCCGAGATCCCTTCACCGGGAGTGACCTCTTTAGCAAAGGGTTTTCGCCACTATATTTTTATAAAAAACTATGCAGTTCTTTCAACGATATCAAGTTCATTACGTTAAAGGTTTTTCGCCAAAAACCAGCCGTAGCCCTCCGTCATTTCCTACAGGTATTATTTAGTATTCGTGCTGCGTTTGTTGACCTAGTCAAGACGTAGTGTTCGGTAGCTAAGTGGTACTTGTTTGTTGCATAAGTGGGATTGGTTAGGACAGTCGTGCGGCCTTGTTGACCTAGTCAAGGGCTCGTACGGGTGGGTTTAATGCAATCCAGAATAATGATGGGTTGAACTTGACTAGCGGTTTATGGTTTGTTGACCTAGTCATGGTCATAAACCGCTTGGGGTAAAAATCACATCGAGAGTTTCTAAAGAAACCGAAACTTGCCTGGAATGCGCATACCTTCTGGAGTGTGATAACGTGAGTGGATTCCGTCACGTTATCATGCGATGATAGTTGGATCCCGATTCCCACTGATGAGTTGGGTTACTCCTCGGGTGATCCCGACTAATTCTTCTTTCAGGTTTGGAGAAGAATTTGACAGTACAGTGGGAGGTTTCCTGATTAGATAAAGTGATAACCATTCTGATCTAGGTTAGAGTGCACGCTCAGTGTTTCTTTTCTCTCTCTCTTTGGCAGCGACCATTGACCCGACCCTAGACTATGACTCAGTTACCAAGATGACCGAACCTTCTTAAACACTGGCTTTTGGATTGTCAGAGTTGCATACCTCATTGCCACTCCTACTTTTACCCTTTTCTCCAGGACACCCCGTATTACTACGAACGTCCACTTCCATTGGATAAAACCATCGTATGGTTATATACGAACTCGAAGGAATTTATTCGAGGATGGTTTCCGGTTCTGGAGAAAACGAATAGGAATATTCAGTTGTCTTTTCCTTTTACCTTCTCTCAGGTTGCGAGTACTCCTTGGTTTAGGAGATAGTACACCTATTACGCAAATTGGATAGTCTTCTTCCAAACCTTAGGCTGGTAACGAACGGTGGGGAATTAAGAAAACCAATTAGCATAACGATGGTGTACAGAAGGTATTAAGTAAAGACATATCAAGGGATTAGTAGGAGGGCAAAGTAAATTGCGACTGCTATTCACGACCAAACCAAGTATTTCTTCGCCAATCCTACATCACCTTTGTATTTCTCCAGGACACTCCGTATCACTACGAAGATCCACAGTTATTTGGATACTCCATCGTATGGTTATATACGAACTCGAAAGGAACTTGTTCCAGTTCGGGGATGGATTCTGGTTCAGGAGAAATAGGAATAAGGATTATTCAGGTGTCTTTTATCTTTACCTTCTCTCGTGTTGCGAGTGCTCCTACGATTAGGACAGTACACCCATTATGCTTATTGGATAGTCTTCTTCCAAACCAGAGGCTGGTGTCGAACAGTAGGGAAGGAAGAAAACCATTTGGCCTAAAGGGGTGTGCAGAAGGTAACGACTAAATACATATAAAGGGATTTGGAGAGGTGGAAAAGAAATATACGATTACAGTTGTGAATCTTGATAATGGAAGAGGCATTACTAGGAATACCCGGATACCCCTACGAAACATTTCAATATTTCAGTTTCACTGTGTACTGTTAAAAAAAACTGATTTCCCAATTAGCACTTGCTCCAAGGTATGTATTTACCAAGTATGATTCACATCTGTATGGTTTTACAGATGTTGAGTGGGAGTAAGTCATTGGGAATTAGGTGATCATCCTCATTATATCGGAATTCGTTGCAATTGGTGACATTTGAGAAAATCGCCTGGGTTGTTTGCCGGACGGCAAATATTTGGTTTTGAATATCCGTTGTTATGCACCAATTTCAAATTGATATATATGTACGTCTATTTTTGTAGAGTGAGATATACCTTCTTGAAATTATGTCCGTGACATTTACCTATATCAGTGGATGGTTAGGTAAGGAGCATTAAACAGCGGTGTAATTCTTCTTAACCATAAGTACAGTTTTCAACCTACGACACACAGCGATTGAGTTATTGGACTCAGGGGACTTATACAGAGTATTGTATGTTGTTCAGTGTCCATTAGGACAGAGGGGTTGGTCCTCATACTATATTCGGTTTACTTATGACTTCTTTAGTTTTTAGACAGGTGTTTTGTAGAAACACAGGGTCCAAGTTTTGAGAAGTTATAGGTATAAGAATAAAGTAGAGAACCAGGTATTGCAAGTATCGGGATTCTTCAAGGTGATCGAGGATGTAGATACTTGTGTATGGCATTCAGTTGATAGTAATGATTAAGAGAACTTGCTTCTCTTTCAGGTTACTCATAATTGGAAGTATTCCTAAGTTGAATAACGCTGATCGGCCTCCTTCCATTTATTTGACATGCACTGAAGATAGCTGCATGATTTGAATCTGGTTCAATTAAATCAGCGCCTCTGTTTCTATATTGGATATAGAACAGTTCATATCTTGACATTGTTAAGGTACGGGGAGTTGTCCGGCTTATGCATAAAACCAGACTCTGGATAACTCAAGGCACGTTTATGTAATGGCTGTTTATTGGTTGACCCGGGCTATGACGAGGGTTGACTTTCTACCATCTGGAAGATCAATAGTGATATTGCTCTTGACTCGCCACAGTTTTAATAAAAATGGATTTTTCAGAAAACAGTAGTGGGAGTATGGTAGAACTGGAAGTGATTCCAGAACCGTAAACGATTACTTAAAATTTGATAAGAACCTAAAGATTCAATCTGATTTGACACTCCATTAGCCACTCCGCAGATATGGTGGGTAACCTCAGGCACTCGAGAGGTACTACGGTAGCCTCAAGGACGGTGACATGGAGGTTCTTGTTTACCCAGACTTTCCATTGCTGTTATTCCAGACTGTGAGACCCGACAGGAGGATGAGTATAGCGTCGTTCTAAACTAGCTTTAGAAGTGTATGTATATATGACTCTGCCAGAGGGTTGTCGTAGTCATTGGGAGCAGTGGAAGCATAGTGGACAAGTGGCTTATGTCTATTTATAGACTAAAGCATATATAGCGGAGATAGATCATCTATTTCTGATGTGACAGTCATAGGTTTGACTTCATCAGAATAGGGGATGGATCTGTTAAGAAGGTAGTAGGGTGTTATGTCCTGGTATTTGGATGACATACACAGAGTAGAAGTGAAATTCCTATACTACGGTCGGTTATACTTTGGTTGTCACACAGTGGTTTCTCCACATAGGATTTTAATCCAGTCCTGGAGAAACATTTGGAAGCAATTTTAGAACATAAAGTGGATGTTCTAGGGATATGATAACAACAGCCTCTTTCCGGAGACGGTTATCATTCCAGGCTTCCAAGGTGACTTGGATGACAGAGTGGCTATCAGAGTTATAGTTTTCCCTCTGACGAGGGGCAGTATTTTGGACAGGTGGTCCAAGCGGATACTGAGGGAGGCATGACGCAGTATACTGATTAAGTTCAGTTGACGATACAGTCTAAGAAGTTTGGATTTGAAGTTCATTTATGAACTAGGTCCCATTAGATATCCAGACATATTCTAAGACAGGTATTGCTCATTTCGGGAGATGGTTTTCTCCGCGAACTTAAGATAAAGAGAGACATAGAAAGAAACATCAAGGCGGATCTACTCACTGAGGCTATTCCTCGAACGCAATAGTTTCGCAAACGAGCTTTCTGAGACTGACTATTAGAGGAGTTGGGTGTTCGGTATCTGTGAGTATGCAACATCGCAATAATTAGCTTTGAGTGCAAGTGGAAGATTGTTGGAGATAGTGCCCTCAGAGTCAATTATTGGATCACAGGCACAAGATTGCAATGATTGAGGGAGGACCTATACCGGTAGGACAGTCTTACTCAAGATGATAGTATGCTATCTGGTTTATCTTTATCATCGTGTACTGCTTTAGGCGACCTTACAGGTCGCTATTGCACGCTGATAGAGCCCTTAGGATTCTTGCTCGACGACCAGCAGTATGATGGCAATCATATACGTGGGAGCTGGGGTCTATAAGCACATCCTTAAAAGATCCCTAGTCGTGGGAGTTTCGAGACTGGGCATCGATACTCCATTAGTAGACTAGTGTATACAGTCGAGACCCCGACGAGGGGCGGTGGCCGGTCTCACAAGCCACGGGTGTCAGTTGGTTCACCTAAGATGTATACAGGTGTGTTCAGTTGATATATCTGCACATTTGTATTACATTTTTCCTACCATTTTCATATTAAAAAAGGACTTTATTATAATATATTATACATATGAGGGTTTACGTGTAAAAACACCATTTTCCATGTGTTAATATATTTTAATTAGTATTTGGTAGGAAAATGTATGCAAATAAATCTATTGACCAAATCCTAGTAGAACTAAGTCTACTAAATATTATTTGAGATTATTGTGCAGAATTTTCCAAGTTGTTATGCAGAATTTATCAAACAAATCAAGTTGTTGAAGAAAACTTGCCAAATTAAAAAGCAAAACTTGGAGACCACGTCTGGGAGCAACCGAGAAAAGATTTCTGAATTCTGAAGGTGCCTAGGATTGCCACATGTCACAATCACAAAGCCCAAGAAAAATGATCAAGAGATCCCCACCATTGGCCGCGGAACCGCGGCCAAACCCCCCTGTTGGCCGCAGATCTGCGGCAATCTAGAGAGATCATTTGCTAAGATTTTGTGGCTTAAATCTCTGCTATATTTTACCAACTTTTGAAGCAAAAGATTGTGGCTTTGGACTATAAAAGGGCACCGAGAGCCTCTTGGAAAAGTTATCAAGCCGAAGAGATCACGAAGTCCCAGACGGCTCACGCATCCAGGCAGATCATCAACGGTTCATCTACCTCCTTGGAAGAGATCGAGAAGCAACTAGATTTGTAATCATTTTCTAAGGATTCAAGTGTAATGAATTTTGTTGATTAATAAAGGTAGCTTTCTTTTTCTTATTCTATTTCTTTGTAGTTTAATTACGCAATTTCTTTCCATCTCTTTTTCTCCCAACATGCGTGAGTAATTCTCCGCTTGTTAGGGTTCGTAGGATTAGGGTAGGCTAATGGACGATGAACATCCCTAAACCCTTTTTAAGTCCTATAAAGTTTATGAACTTTATCAAAAGAATCATTAACATCCTAATCGGGCGCGCTAACAATTCTTTGTTAGTTCCGACCGCGATTAGTGATTAGATTAATGATTGTTTTGGTAAAGGCTAGATTTGAACGGAGTTCCGTGTCGAGATAAGGGTTAAGAGTGGGATTCTTTTTCCCTCCAGAAACCCTAATCTACACGCATCACCGTCGTTCTAGTTTTAAATCTATCAAAGGATAAAAAGGGTAACTTTTAATTAATCATCCATAACCACTAAATCCTAACGAACCCTACAAGCCCTTTTATTATATTTACTACATCCCTAAAATAACCTAGATCTATATTTTTGCATTCTTGCTTAACGTAGATCTAGAAACTTTTCACAAAACTCTTTATTCCTCCTCTCTTTCTCAACACATCTAAAGTAAAAGTAAAAGGTTCCACGTTTCCCAGAGGACGACCCGTACTCATCTCGGTCTAGCTACACGTGACACTGTTCTGATTGCGGTATAACTACAAACACACTTTTTCGTAACAATCAAATGGCGCCGTTGCCGGGGAAACGTGCGTAATTTTTTATTTTTACTATTTGTGTTGAATTCTTAGACGAGTCATATCATTATTAAAACAAAACTGCAAATTGTATATTTAACGATTATTGTGTGAATTTTTGCGAGGAAATCTGGAGTCACGGACTTGAGGAAATAGGAGATCTAGGGTTGACACTTCTCTGGTAAGATTCTAACTCCCTTCTCTCTCCTCTAAAATCCAATAAAATCTATTTTCTGCAGGATTCTTTGCAAAATATCGCCGCTCAAAAATCTTTTTGCAAAGTTTTGTTTTTCGATTTGTTTTTGCATATTTTAATACGGATCTTTACGGGGCAAGGACCAAATAAAGATTAGGTGGGGATTTCATCACCCTTCCTAAGTCCCACAAATCACAAACCAAGCATATAGATCAACCCTTCATTAATTTAAAAAATATCTAGACTCTCTAAGGACTGTCGCGCTCAATAAGAAAATAGGAAGGTCGTGGGTAATCTATCGTTTATCCGCATTATTTTTGTAGTGCCTAGGCATGTGTGTCGAAGGCTAGTGGTTTTTAATTAGGCCCACGACGTGGTTCCTTCCTACTTACCTGGCACTTACCTGGCTACAAGCGTAGTACGGAGGCGGTAGAGGATTGATCCTGCGGCTTGTCCTTTGGAAGTCTAGGAGTAGTCTAGAGACTGGACCTAGGTAACCATAGTTCTAGGGTTGTGCATTTTTGTGTGATTTGTCTAAATCCATCATTTTTCAAAACAAACCAATTACTTTCTCTCCTTTTTACCCCTTCCCCCTTCTTCTCTTCTTATAATGGGTGACCTAAACAGAAGAACACTTGCCGAGCTTTGCTGTCCACAACCAGATATCTCTTGTTTTCATAATCCCTTCGGTATACCGTCCGGCTCTTCTATGTCCTTAAGAAATCATATAAAACAAGCAGGAAGAAACAGTTGGCCACCTCAGTCTAGGTCTTATCAACCGTATCCTAATCCTACACCTGTTTCAGTTCATACCCAGAGTGAGGAAGCCCCTAGACGAATGTCCATTGCTGAGCACATAGCTAGGTCTAGAGGCCAAAGTTTCAACCCGGACCAATATCAACCATCACCACCACTGTCCGAAGAAGAGTTTGATATGCGGTTTGTGCCATATAAGATGTCTGTTGAAAATAGCCAACCAACCAACCCATATCAATATTCTTCTTATCATAATATTGATCCTACTCCTACCCAAGTTCCGCAACCATTCTATTCCTATCAATCCAATCCGACTTTTCCACCTACTCTAGACAATTCTTCTAATCAGTCATTTGGGAGTTTTAATTATCCACAGGAATTTCAATCTTATACTGAAACCCCTTATCAACCCAAGACTAGTCTGGAGCAAATATTAGAAAAATTTATGGAAATGTCGAACCAAATTATGAAGGATTTGGGTAGTAAGACAGAACTGTACACCCTTCCTAATCAAACCTTCCCATTCCAAACTGAAATCGACAACTCCAGTTTCATAGATTCATCAAGTACAATGTCTGATAAGTTGTGTGACTTTGTAGTGTTTGATTTACCCAACTGTGAAGGATCCAATTCAAGTGAAACCATACCCAACCCTTGTGATCTATACACCTCCACTCTTGAACCAAAATTGATTGAAAACCATACTTTTGATGAGGTGTTTGAGAATTTTAACCTTCACTTGAATGAGGTGATTGACGTTGGGGATATATTGATTGATGAACCCGAAATTTTGGATGATTTTGTCCCACCAATTCATCAAATCCTTTCACTTCCGTATAGTCATCATCTTGAGCCTTTAATTCTTCCCGGATCCCAAATATATCTTGAAGTTGATGATAATGGTATACCCGAAGATCAGAACGAAATACAGCCTCCATCTTCCACATCTGGTACAGCAACACTCGACACACCAATTTGTTTACCCATTTCACCTTCTACTTTCTCCGGTTCTTCTTCTGTTCCTATAGTTTCAGTGGGTTTTGATAAATCACAATCCGTTAATTCAAGCTCAATAATACCAGAAATTCAACTTGATTTGGATATTTTTGAAAATGAGGTAGATGAGTTTTTCGAGTCCTCTACCTCAATAATTTTTTATGAATCAAGTAGGATAAATTCTGGCACAAAATTCTTTCACAGCAAAATGTTCAATCACACCATTGATAAAAGTTTTGAAGAACTTTTTGCTGACGAACTTGAATTTTTAAACAATACGGATTTTGTGATTAATCAATCTCCACCTATAGAGGTTGAACCGTCACCATTCCTTCTTCCTAATCATTCACATTCATCCTCATTCTTTCCTTTCTCTAATTTCAAACCCTTTCCAGACCACCTCTTATCCCTTCCCCACTTTTTCTTGACTCGATACAACACATTCTTCCACCAACCTATACGATATACTGATAAAATCTTTGAATGGTTGGTGTTAACTTTTGGTCTTTGTAAAGTCTTACTTTGACCAAATGACTCACCCCCTCTTAAATTGCTTCGTATTATCTAACTCATGTTTGAGGGGAGTATATTTTTGGCTCTTGATCAAAACTTTTGTCCTCAAATTTGTGAGCCAAAAATAAGTTTGGGGGAGGATTTTCACTTTCATATATTCTTGCCCCCATTAATAATTTCCTCCCAAGTCTACAGGTTTTTGAGCTTAGCAGATAGCAACAGTGAAGACACTGCTGTAAACAGGTTTGGGGGAGGTTTGTGCTTATTTACACATCAATTTGCATCATATTTTGCATAAGCACAACATTTTCAAAAATTTTAAAAAAAAATCTTTTATAACAAAAGAGTAGAAAGTGAAAAATTACATCCAAAAGATAGGAATAGTTTAAGAAAACCAATAAAATTAGAAGTTTTCTTAAACGAACTAGTAATAAGTAGTTATGAGCTGTTGTCCCAAGAGTTAGTAAGATGAAGGAAGTCACTAATCTGAGGATAAAAATAAGTCTGAAAAATAGTTTCTATTCTGAAAGCCGAACATTTGAATGTTGATACCCTACTATATGCACTTACACACGTCTTGAAACTCGGGATAGTAGAGGATACCTTGAAATGCTTTTGTCTAAAAGCCAAAGTATGAAGGAAATGAAAAAAAAATGAAGAAAATATAAAAATGGTGAAAAGAAAAAAAATGAACACTGGTTTTGTTATCGCCAAGGCAGCAATAAAAAAATATAGCGAGGATACCTCTTCACCTAGTGCCCTAAGGCCAACTGGTCTGGGAGTCACTGCTAAGCCTTAGGTGGTGCAAGACGAGGAAAATATTATCACCTAATCAGCAAGCACATAAGTAATCGGTCTGTTAGTACCTCAAGAAGTATTAACGGTCGCATGAAAATGTGTGAGCAAATCTTAATATTTATTAAATTAAAAAGTACTAAGGCAGATGGACAAGAGTATGATAGCTTGAATTGAATTCTCCGAGTGTAGGGATGTTCTTTACACACACGTGGGGTTATATGATCAATGTTTGGATGAAAGGTAGGAATGAAGAATAAAGACGATGTTTTATTGAGGGATGATGTGATTTCTAACATTTTTTCATGACTATTAAGATAGGGCTCATGACAACTGAAAAGCTAGTATAGTTGGAAACTCTTCTTTTCAAGGCCTTTCTTTTATGGTTCTTATCTTTATATGTAAATTTCACCATCTTTCTTTTGTTATTGGATTTTGTGGGTGTAATCCGCTGAAAACCCTCAGGAGACAACACTCCTCCTACTAGGGACACCTAGAGGTTTAACGGCTTGTTGCACGTGCTCAGTGCAATCGTGTCTGCCTATGAAAGTGTGCTTAGTTTTCTCCTTTCTTTTTCTCCTCTTAAATAAACTAGTTTGCTCGGGACGATCAAAGATAAGTTTGGGGGTATTTGTTCAGTTGATAAATCTGCACATTTGTATTACATTTTTCCTACCATTTTCATATTAAAAAAGGACTCTATTATAATATATTATACATATGAGAGTTTAACTGTAAAAACACCATTTTCCATGTGTTAATATATTTTAATTAGTATTTGGTAGGAAAATGTATGCAAATAAATCTATTGACCAAATCCTAGTAGAACTAAGTCTACTAAATATTATTTGAGATTATTGTGCAGAATTTTCCAAGTTGTTATGCAGAATATATCAAACAAATCAAGTTGTTGAAGAAAACTTGCCAAATTAAGAAGCAAAACTTGGAGACCAATTCTGGGAGCAACCGAGAAAAGATTTCTGAATTCTGAAGGTGCCTAGGATTGCCACATGTCACAATCACAAAGCCCAAGAAAAATGATCAAGAGATCCCCACCATTGGCCGCGGAACCGCGGCCAAACCCCCCTGTTGGCCGCGGATCCGCGGCAATCTAGAAAGATCATTTGCTAAGATTTTGTGGCTTAAATCTCTGCTATATTTTACCAACTTTTGAAGCAAAAGATTGTGGCTTTGGACTATAAAAGGGCACCGAGAGCCTCTTGGAAAAGTTATCAAGCCGAAGAGATCACGAAGTCCCAGACGGCTCACGCATCCAGGCAGATCATCAACGGTTCATCTACCTCCTTGGAAGAGATCGAGAAGCAACTAGATTTGTAATCATTTTCTAAGGATTCAAGTGTAATGAATTTTGTTGATTAATAAAGGTAGCTTTCTTTTTCTTATTCTATTTCTTCGTAGTTTAATTATGCAATTTCTTTCCATCTCTTTTTCTCCCAACATGCATGAGTAATTCTCCGCTTGTTAGGGTTCGTAGGATTAGGGTTGGCTAATGGACGATGAACATCCCTAAACCCTTTTTAAGTCCTATAAAGTTTATGAACTTTATCAAAAGAATCATTAACATCCTAATCGGGCGCGCTAACAATTCTTTGTTAGTTCCGACCGCGATTAGAGATTAGATTAATGATTGTTTTGGTAAAGGCTAGATTTGAACGGAGTTCCGTGTCGAGATAAGGGTTAAGAGTGGGATTCCTTTTCCCTCCAGAAACCCTAATCTACACGCATCACCGTCGTTCTAGTTTTAAATCTATCAAAGGATAAAAAGGGTAACTTTTAATTAATCATCCATAACTACTAAATCCTAACGAACCCTACAAGCCCTATTATTATATTTACTACATCCCTAAAATAATCTAGATCTATATTTTTGCATTCTTGCTTAACGTAGATCTAGAAACATTTCACAAAACTCTTTATTTCTCCTCTCTTTCTCAACACATCTAAAGTAAAAGTAAAAGGTTCCACGTTTCCCAGAGGACGACCCGTACTCATCTCGGTCTAGCTACACGCGACACCGTTCTGATTGCGGTATAACTACAAACACACTTTTTCGTAACAATCAAGGTGCTTTTTGGGTTATGAGTACACCGGACAGGACTCGCCGGGAATATGCTAGTTGGTATTATACCCGACGTCAGATAGCAGTTCCCTGGTGACATGTGTACAGGTTAGTTCATCGACCAGAGATCGTCATTTGTCTCATGTGAGTTCCCACTGTGCTTTGATTACTACCCTACCACGGCTGAAAGGAGTCGTGCAAACAGGTTTTAGTTGGGTACAGTCCCGTGCCACATGGAGGCAGTAAGCGGATCTGCAGGGGTTCGTCTCTCCCGGTATTGGGGGTGAGGTCGCGCTGTGTTTAGGAGAGCCATTACAAAAAGCCCTCGGCCGAGGCAGGAGATTTACTGGTAGGTATTCCAGTAGTATCTCAGGGTGTTCTGGGCTTCACTCCGACACGACTTGTACTGCTTTTGGGGGTCTGACTTTTACCAACCCCCTAGGCCCGCCATGTGATACTCAAAGACGAACGGACCGGTATGGATATTGTCACTGATAGGCTCAGTAGGGTGTCAGGATGAGTTCGCTCATCGACGTCCCTTTTGGTCAATAGCTGGTAGCCCGTTACGTATGGCTAATACCTCTGACGTGCTAGTGGTTAAATCCACAGCCATAGTATTGACGAATCTTTAGAGTCCCCCACACACAGTTACTCAAGTTTCGGGCGAAACGCTGTAGAGGCCGTATGGAGATATAGCAGGGTTCGATCAGATACGTACGGTATTGCACGGATCGTGATCGGACGGATTTTACTAGCGGGCTTTGGTTTAAACCGGATCCTAGTATTAGACAGTGTAGTTTTGTCTCTTTTCATTTGTATTCAGTGGGAATACAAATGCGGGTATGTATATACAGTCGCGGGGTTTTCCTGTAATTTATTACGGGATCAGTTTTCTGAAGTTGCCAGTTTGAATTCCGTTTCGGCCAGTTTTCCTTTGTTCCTTCCCGGCCGGACTTTTTCGATGGAGGGGGTTATTTGCAGTTGTGCAAATTATCTTTTGTGGAGGGTTTCTTTGTGAAATGGTGGCATCATGATGGTTCTTGCATGATGAGATTCTTTTTCCATCACTTGCTTGCATTAATTGAGATTAGAATGGATTAGAAGTTGATGTGAGGCTTACTTTTGAATGTGGTCACCTCTCTTGATTCCTACACTCACCTCCCTTCTTGGTTTTGGTATTTTTTTCCCTCCGCCATTTCACATAAGGGGCCGGCCACATTGAGGAAAGAAAAAAAAAGTTCATTTTTGATGTGGGAAATTATTCATGTGTCATATCCTCTACTTGCCAAAAACTCTAGATCTCCAAAGTTCATTATTCTTATTCCTCCATCAAAGGAAACTTCAACAACCCCATTGAGACAAAGATTCTACACTACACCTACAGTACCCTTGGACGCATTCGGCTTGCCAACTTCGCGCTGCCTCGGTCCAGAGGCGGGAGCCCGTAAAAGATATCGGCTACGTGGTGCCCTTTCCGACGAGGAGGTGACGAACGGAGAATCCGCGGGAGATCGGGACGACGACGAGAAGACCGAAGGACACGGATCGCTCGGTATAGCTCTCTACCCCATTCTCTTGATAGCTAGGATTAAGTTAATGGTTACGATCCGTGTTATTAGGATGCAGTAGTGCCGGTTTAAAGTCAAGAAAATTTTTGTTTCTGCATTTTGGCAGAGGAAAGACGGCCGGGGCGCTACCGTAATCCTACAGGGACTTTGTCGTGGCTCCGCTTTACTGATGTTGCGTCTGCTGTAACGAGACAAATGTCGAGGTGGTCTCTAGGTTATCTGTGAACTGTTAAGATTTGGAACTAGGGACTTTTCCATGGCTCCTCTTTGCTGACATTGTGTCTGCTGTAACGAGACGAATGTCGAGGTGGTCTCTAGGTTGTCTGTGAACCATCGAGATTTGGAACTAGGGACTTTTCTGTGGCTCCGCTTTGCTGACGTTGAGTCTGCTGTAACGAGACGAATGTCGAGGTGGTCTCTAGGTAGTCTGTGAACTGTTAAGATTTAGAACTAGGGACTTTGCCATGGCTTCGCTTTGCTGACGTTGCGTCTGCTGTAATGAGACGAATGTCGAGGTGGTCTCTAGGTTGTCTGTGAAACGTCGAGATTTGGAACTAGGGACTTTGCTGTGGCTCCGCTTTGCTGACGTTGCGTCTACTGTAACAAGACGAATGTCGAGGTAGTCTCTAGGTTCTCTGTGAACCGTCGAGATTTGGAACTAGAGACTTTGCCGTGGCTCCGCTTTGCTGACGTTGCATCTGCTGTAACGAGATGAATGTCGAGGTGGTCTCTAGGTTGTCTGTGAACCATCAAGATTTGGAACTAGAGACTTTGCCGTGGCTCCGCTTTGCGGGCGTTGCGTCTGCTGTAACGAGACGAATGTCGAGGTGGTCTCTAGGTTGTCTGTGAACCGTCGAGATTTGGAACTAGGGACTTTGCCGTGGCTCCGCTTTGCTGACGTTGTGTCTGCTGTAACGATGAATGTCGAGGTGGTCTCTAGGTTATCTGTGAACCGTCGAGATTTGAAACTAGGGAATTTGCCGTGGCTCCGCTTTGCTGATATTGCGTCTGCTGTAACGAGACGAATGTCGAGGTGGTCTCTAGGTTGTCTGTGAACCGTCGAGATTTGGAACTAGGGACTTTGCTGTGGCTCCGCTTTGCTGACGTTGCGTCTTCTGTAATGAGATGAATGTCGAGGTGGTCTCTAAGTTTCCTGTGAACCGTCGAGATTTGGAACTAGGGGCTTTGTCGTGGCTCCGCTTTTCTGACGTTGCGTCTGCTGTAACAAGACGAATGTCGAGGTGGTCTCTAGGTTGTCTATGAACCGTCGAGATTTGGAACTAGGGACTTTGCCGTGGCTCCGCTTTGCTGACGTTGCGTCTCCTGTAACGAGATGAATATCGAGGTGGTCTCTAGGTTGTTTGTCAACCGTCAAGATTTAGAACTAGGGACTTTGTCGTGGCTCTGCATTGCTAACGTTGCGTCTGCTGTAACGAGACGAATGTCGAGGTGGTCTCAAGGTTGCCTGTGAACCATCGAGATTTGGAACTAGGGACTTTGTCGTGGCTCCGCTTTGCTGACGTTGCGTCTGCTGTAACGAGACGAATGTTGAGGTGGTCTCTAGTTTGTCTGTGAACCATCGAGATTTGGAACTATGGACTTTGCCGTGGCTCCGCTTTGCCTGTGAACCGTCGAGATTTGGAAGGAAAGCCATTGTTGATCTCTAGGTTGCAGATGTTGCCATCGAGACTTGGCTCTCTTTTTTATGGAGCCCGGTGTGATGATATGGTTCCTTCTTTGTTTATGCCCCTGGATTGTATACAGGGATCGATGCGATTTCATCTGTCGGGTAAAAGTTTCATTTTATATGTATTATTTTTTTTCTTTCCGCTATGCTTTATCATTTTAGCTTTTTGTATCGCGAAAGTCGCGATTGCCCCATCATTTCGGCTATTTTTCACGGTGCCCAATCATTTCGGCTATTTTTCTTTTTACTCGCTGTTTTTTATTGCGAGTTGCCCAATCATTTAAGCTATTTTGTATGCATATATTTTACTTGCTGATTTTATTCCAAGTTTCCCCATCATTTCGGCTATTTCATATGCATTTATGGCTCGCTGACTTTTGCCGCGAGTATGAGACTTGGGATGTGATACCGATTTAGGCATCAGCATCGCTACAATTGAGATATTGTTAGGAGTGAATCATCATTTGCCTTTTTGGTTCGAACAAAGGTGGCTTAGCAATCAGGGTTAGGATCCTGTCGACTAAGGCTTTTAACTTCATGAGCCGTAAGGGTCTCGTAAAGGTGTTTCTCTTTACGAGTCGTAAGGATCTCGTAAGTGCGTTTTCTCCTTAAAAATCATGAGAATCCTTAAGTGTATGTTCTCTTATAAGTCGTAAGGATCTTACAAGAGTGTTTTCTCCTTATAAGTTGAGAGGACTTACAAGGGTCGTTCACCGTGTAAGCATATCCCTAGTCGCTGGTGGGAATTTGTTAGGGAAATGTTTATTCGTGCCCTTGGATTGTATACAAGGGTCAATATTGAAATGCTTGTAGGGCAAAATCGGAGTGTCTGACAGTTTAAGAACAAGTTCAGATCCCTGTAGCTTAAGCCTTTTGAATCCTATGAGCCGTGAGGGTTCCAAAAGGGAATTCTCCTTACGAGTCATGAGGATCTCGTAAGTGTGTTTTCTCCTTAAGAATCGTGGGGATTCCTAAGTGTGTTTCTCCCTTGTGAATCGTAAGGATCTCGTACAGGTATTTTCTCCTTATAGGGTCGAGAGAACCTTGCAAGTATCTTTTAACGAGATTGCGCCCTTTCGGGTTTTCACAAACTTGCCGGTAGCCCTGCTGTTTTTACTCACAGAGCCCTTTTGGGTTTTCTTCTGTGCCCATCTCGCTTATGGACATACCGTTTTTTTTGCGTCAACCTTAGCATGCTACGGTCTGTAGTAGTTTATAGACGTCTCGGTCAAGCGTAGTATTTCTTCAAGAAACGGTCGCCTGAAGGATCTTTCGCCATGCATGTCCATGAGCAAGTAGGCCCCACCCTAGTAGACATTGTCTATGATGTACGGGCCTTCATAGTTCGGGTCGAATTTCCCCTATTTGGCATGATTGCGGATCATAGGTCTCTTGGCCACTAGTACGAGCTCGCCTTGGCGAAATGTTCTCGGCCTAGTCAATCTCTCGTATGAGCGCGTCATCTTTGCTTTGTAAGATTCTAAGTTTTGCTGCGCCATGAGCCGAGTTTCGTCAAGGGCGTTGAGTTCCTCAAGCAGAAGATGAGCATTCTCTTCGTCCGTTAGCTCGTATCGAACAGCCACTCGTAAGGAGGGTAGCTCTATCTCCAAGGGGTGTACTGCTTCAGCGCCGAATAACAATGCATACGGCGTTGTGTTTGTGGCCGTTTTGAACGTGGTTCGATACGCCCAAAGAGCTTCACGCAGTCTCTCGTGCCAGTCCTTCCTATTTCGAGACACCGTCTTCTTTATGATCTTCGTCAAGGTCTTGTTGAAAGCCTCAGCTAGAACATTTGCTCTAGGATTATCGACCGAAGAGTTTCTCCAGTCTATATTATGCTGTTGTCCGAAGCGGCTGATTTTATGGCTTCTATAGGCCAGCCCGTTATCGGAGATAATCCGTCGCGGAGTGCCGAACCGATAGATGACGTGTGTCTTGAAGAAATATAGGATATTCTCCGTCTTCACTTCTCTTAGTAGTACTTCTTCTGCCCGCTTGGAGAAATATTCAGTTGTCGCCAGTATGAACCGATGGCCTCTGGACGATGCTGGTTCAATGGGCCCGATTATGTCAGTTCCCCACATTTCGAACGGCCAGCTAGCCACCGTTGGATGTAGCGGATTTGGATGCTGGTGGATAAAGTACCCGTGAATCTGGCATGAGTGGCACTGCTTCGCGTATTCGAGGCAGTCAAGGATCATTGTGGGCCAATTGTAGCCCATCCTTTTGATCTTCAGTTTCATCTTCGGCCCGGCTTGGTGAGAACCGCAAAGTCAGTCGTGAGTTTCTTGGACGACTCTCCTTACATCTTCAGGTCCCAGGCATCTTACCCATAGAGAATCAAATTATCTCTTATATAGAGTGTCATTGACGAAGGCGAAGGATAGAGCTCGTTTCATGAGCCGATGTCTTGAGGACGCATCTTCAGGTGTTCGACGGGATTTGAAGTAGTCTATAAAGACTTCTTTCCAATCCTTAGCCTTTTCCTGGTCTTTTATTTGTACGGCCGTTTGCTCGGTCGCTCCTTTTTTTCGGACGACTCCGGAGATATTTCTGCCAGTGCAAGAACTCGACGGCTTTGCACAACGATCCTTACGTCATCGAGGTTATCGTCGGCCAGTTCTTTAGCGAGCTTGGCTAATGCATCCGCCTTGCTGTTTTCCGTGCGCGGTATGCTTTCCAGAGCGCCGGAAGGGATTCGAGTCAGCAGTTGTTGCACTCTCTCTCCGTACTTCACCAACTCTGGTTTGCACGTTTGATAATCGTCGTTTACTTGGCTAACGACCAGCTGGGAGTCTCCATATATGAGGAGGTTTTTGATCCCCATGTCGACAGAGATCTCAAGTCCTGCTATCAAAGCTTCATATTCGGATTCATTATTTGTCCTCGGCTCTGTTGGGGAAAAGGCAAAGCACATTATCCCTCCTTGTGGAGTCACGAAGATGAGGCCTACCCCAGACTTGATTATGGGGGAGTTATGCTTTCGCTTCTTCATGGAAGATGCCCCGTCAAAGTAGAGTTCCCACCGGGTGTTACTCTCTCCTTTCTCCCTGTAGATTGTGTCAAATGCGTGCTTGTCTGGCAATTCGCAATTTAGGGGTGAATCGGCATGTATAGGATGCTCGGCGAAGAAGTCGATGATGGCCTGCCTTTCACTGCCTTGAGAGGTCGATAAGTTATCGAGAATTCCATTAAGAGTAGGGCCCATTTAGCGAGCCGCCCTGTTAGTGTGGCTCTTGCCATCAAATATTTGAGAGGATCCACCTTTGATATGAGATTGACTTCATGCGCCTACGCATAGTGCCTGAGCTTCGTTATCGCGAAGATCAACGCCAGTCAGTGTTTCTCAATGGGGAGTAATTTTTTTCTGCCCCCAGGAGCACTCGACTCAAATAGTAGAGGGCTTTCTTCTTCCCTTAGTCGTTTTCTTGTGCCCATAGCGCGCCTAAGGAACCCTCAAGGGCGGTTGTGCACAGAATGAGGAGCTTTCCTTTGACCGGAGCAGTCATTACAGGCGGATTCTGCAGGTATTGCTTGATTTCATCCAGTGCGCTTTGTCATTTCCGATCCTAAAGGAACGGGGTTCCCTTCTTCATCAAGTGACTGTAGGGACGGCATTTGCCGAAAAGATTAGCTATGAACCGCCGAATATACGCGAGCTTTCCTTGGAGAGACCGTAGTTGCTCGAGAGTTCTTGGCGGGGGCGTTTCCATGATCGCCTTGATCTTCGACGGGTCTATTTCGATGCCTCAATGTCGTACGATGAATCCTAGGAATTTGCCCGAGGAAACTCCGAACACGCATTTCAGAGGGTTCATCTTCAAGTTATATTTCCGAAGACGTTGGAACACTATTTTTAGATCCTCCAATGCTTCTCGTGCGATTTGCTTTTCACCACAACGTCGTCGACATAGCATTCGACGATTTCATGTATGAGGTCATCGAAAATCTTCGTCATTTCCCTCTGATAGGTAGCGCCGGCGTTCTTCAGACCGAAAGGCATCACTTTGTAGCAGAATATGCCTAGCGAGGTCCGGAAAGAGATATGCTTTCGGTCTTCGGGGTGCATCTTTATTTTCTTGTACTCTGATGAGCCGTCCATGAAGAAGAAAACTTCATGAGTGGACGTGTTGTCTATCATCAGCTCGGTAACCGGTACGGGGAAGTCATCCTTTAGACATGCTTTGTTGAGGTCCCGAAAGTCTACAGAGATGCGCACCATCCCATTTTTCATCATCACTGGGACGATGTTGGCAATCCAGTCAGGGTACTGAACCTCTTGGACGAAGCCGGAGTCGATTAGCTTCTTGACCTTGGCATTGATGCTCATTTCAAGTTTGAGCCGCATTCTTCTCGGCGCTTGTTTAACTGGCTTGATGTCTGGAGATATCGCCAATTTATGCACAGCTATCTCTGGATCTAGCCCCGGCATCTCGGAATAGTTTCATGTGAAACAGTCTTTATATTACACGAGCTTGTCTCTTAGCGTAGTTACCTATTCTTGGACAACAGTTCACTGACGAACGTAGGCCTCGGATCATTTACCATCCCTAAGTCGATTTTCCTTAGGTTGTCGGCAGTAGTATGTATTCCATCTTCCAGCTCCTTCAGCGCCGGTGGAAACTCTGAGATCACTTCGTCGTCATCATTTTCGAAGCACCATGGGATGTCATTCATATTCTCGGGCACTCTTTCTTCTGACATCGTTATCACGTGACAGGTACGAGATCGCTTCCAAGACCGATGTTGATCCGGCTCTACACTCGCTGCATATGTGGCTTTCGGTTCATGCTTCTGGGGCAGGGTTACCCTCCAACTGCTGGATAAATTGAACCTGCCTTGCTGATACTGGTCTTCTATCCAGTCTTTGAATGTAAAGCAGTCTTCGAGAGAATGTCCTATCGCTCGGTGATAGGAGCAATAATCTGGGTGATGAACCTCACTTGCTTGTTCGGGGTGCTTGTACTTCGGGAGGGTAATCATCTGATGTTTAATGACAAGACTGAATATCTTTCTTGTCTTTTCTTGGGGAAAAGAATATGTTCGACCCATCTTCTTTATAAGAGACGGATCCCGGCTGCTCAATTTTCGACCGCGAGGCTTCTAGGACCCGCTTTGCTGCTGTCGAACATTTTTTCCATTCTTCAGTTTATTTTTGCCTCCGCGACGAGTCTACCGTAAGATGGGTTGGCGACGAAGGGCATCGTCATTTTTCTAGCCTGTTGAAAGAGGCGCTGCGTTCTGGCTTTTTCATAGATGGACATTTCGCGGCTATAGTCATCCCGGACCTTCTGACCCGCTTCCCTTATTAGCTTATCCATCTGTTCTTCGAATGAAGGACTTGGCACTTTCATGGCGAGACCTCATTTTGGTTCAGGGTTAGCGTCTTCTAACAGAGAATCTTCTTCTTCATCGAAATCATGTATAACGTAGAAGCCATGGAATCGCTCCCGTTTCTTGGATTGAACATATCCGAGCCCGATCGTTTCCATTCCCCCGTTGGGCAATTTTCGCTGAGTTCCGGGGACGTTCCAGATCCTGTTGTAGAACTGAGCTTGTCGAGCAGTCTGTTTGAAGGGTACGCCATGGCACTTCAACAACCTTTTTAATCCTTCCGTGTAGTATCTGGGCAGACGGATGGGCTGGAGTCTATCAAGTGCAGAATTGGCACCATGCCAGATTTCCTTCTCTACCTTGGTTTCCGAGGATTGATAAAAGAGGATTGTCTTTTCATCTCTTCGCCTGGGAGGGACGTAGAGCGTCTGCAGTTCTTGCATACCATAGGTACCAAGTGCGTCAAGCACTTTGTAGTGCTCTTGCGGTATCATGGCGATCTGCAAACTCTGATCATCTCCAATGAAGGCTTGCACTGATGGATGAGCCAAGAATACTGCGTTGACCCCGTCTTCAGAGTCACTGCCAAAGACCAGAATAGGGGTAGACGGTCCCGGTTTTTTGTATCGGGGAGGTCCCGAATAGACTATATCTTCTTCCTCCTCGATATTGCTCTCGAAGACCGGAATGGTGGTGATAACTTTTTGCTTATCCTCAGGTTTATGGCATCTTTCCATGTCTTCAAAGTCTTGTAAGAAGTACTTTGCATCTTCATACTTTCAGACTTGGTTTACGGAGAATGGATTCAGCTCCCCTGTCACAATGTATTCAAGCCCATCTTTGAAGTACTTCATACACTGATGCTGTGTAGAAGGGATAATGTTGTACTCGTGTAACCAAGGCCGGCCGAGCAAAGCGTTGTAGAAATTCTTGGCGTCAATGAAGTGGAACCTGATATCAGTGACGAGCAGCCCAAAGCGTAACATCAGGATCACAGACCCGAGCGTCCGTGATGACTGGGAGTCGAACCCGGAGATAGTGATTTTATCCCGAGCGAGGTGTTGAACGCTCATGCAGATTTCTTTTAGCACCCTCACATTTAGGAGATTGACAGAGAAACCATTATCAACTAGGATCTTCCCTATCTTAATATCATGGAAATACCCGGAGACATATAGGGGGAGGTTGTGCTCGCATGTTCCGATGAGGAGATCTTCATCGCCGGAAGTGATGTCAGCTGTGTGAATTTCTTCCAGTTCACCCTTCATGTTTTCTTCGGCGAGGAAAGCTTAAAACTGGTCAAGCTCTTGTAATGCCTTGATCAGAGAGTCTCTCACCTCTTTGGATAGCAGAAGGGCTTCGAGAATACTTAGCTGCGAGGATATCTTCATCAGGTGTGCCAGAACGTTGTAATCCATCTTGTTTTTTTGGGTGGGTCCTTGGCTGCCAGCTCATTGATGACTCGGTCATCGAGGGTGATATCCTCAGGAACCTTTTCTTTTCCCTTATCCTTTTTGTTCGATCCCTTGTTTGCGGGTCCGAGATTTTTTTCAGGTAGCGTGCGATTGCGCAGCTAAATGTTCTCGCAAGTCTTCATCTCTTCTGTTTCAGAGATGGATTCCTTGAAAAGAGGGCCGAGGGCTATTTCTTCATCAGAATCACTCCCGAACGTGACAACTTGTGATCCCCCGGAATTAACCATGTGACATTCACCGGCAGTTCTTTTATGCTCATCTATCGTACTTCTTGGTTCCCGACGAGTTTTGCGCTTCATCCGCTTGAAATGCTGCCGGTGAGTAACGTATCCCTGCCACCAATTTTTAAAGGCGTTTCATTCTTCAGTAGGGTGTGTGGTCCTCCGATGGTACAAGCTGTAGTTTGGATGTGGATCCTCTTCGTTAAGGTGTATCCTATCAGGAGTGTTTCCTTCGAAAGGTGGCAGCTTCATTCCTATCGCTTTGGCTTTAGAGTACCTTTTCCTTGTATTGAACCTGCTTTCGCTGGCGGCTGAAGTGCTCCTATCCAATTGGGATACTCTATGGCTTCTCAATACCGGAGCTTCTTCAACATGATGCCGACGCTTGGCCCTCTCGTATATGGTCGTTTCCCGCTTTCTGTCAACTTTGCTTTTCTGAAGAGCTTCGTTCAGTAGCTTATCAATCAATTCGACTGATGGCTCCAGGTATTTTGGTTCCGGTTCTGGATCTACCCCCAGTCTCTCTGTATCAGGAGCTTCTTCACCATTTATTGACGAGTGAGAGATCATATGGCAGCTTGCCACATAATATTCAACTTTGTCTAATGAGTCTTCTCCCTCATCTTCATCGCTATCTCTATATTCAAGGATGCGGTTGAGAAACTCTCAGAGTGTGACTGGGGTTCGTGCCTTTTGGTTATATTCCTCTAGCGCGTTAATATGTTTTTGCAGGTCCGTGCGCTTGTCACCATGCTTCACGGGTTTTTTGGTCTTCTTCTTCTTCTTCAAATACTTTGACGGCTGGGCCTGAGCGTTTTGATTATTGCTACCAGCTCTTGGCATTGGGTGCGGTTTCAGCATTCTTTCAATGACCTCAGGTTCTAGTGGACTTTTCCACCTGATCGCCGGGCATGTGTGAAGATCTTTCAGCATTCTTTTTGTCTTAAGCTGAAAGAGCGACCTCCCATGGAGCTTCTTCTATAAAAGAGCATGATGCCCCCGGTGTGTCCACCTTTTTAGGAGTGTTTGGTTGTGGCGGGCTTACTTTCCAAATCTCGGACAGCATGAATCTGCCATGCTGGTATTGGTCCTCAATCCAGCCTTTGAAACGAAGCAATCTTCGATTGGATGGCTTACTTCTCGGTGGTAGGGGCAGTAATTAGGATTGTTGGCATCGCCTGGCTGCAGCGGACGTCTTGGATCTGGCAGATTGATGAGTCTGTTGCGCACTGCCAGCTCGAACAACTCTTTGTTTTATCCCGGGGAAACGATTAAGGACGTCCCAGTCTCTCCTAGAGGGATTGGCGTGGAGGCACGTTGCTTTGGCGAACAACAGGTTTTGATTCGCTCAGCTGTTGTTGAGCATTGGCGACAAAGGTCCCTTTCCCATTGCCCTTTTCATTCCGCGGTTCTGTCTTTGAAAAGGAAGGCTTATGACCCATCTGGTCCATTTGGGCCAGCTTATCAATCAAGGTCTGAAAGGTAGTCGGCTTGAAAAACATCATGAACTGGGATATGGTCACCTGCGGATCGAGGGTTCCTACAAACATGCCCACTGCAGGAGACTCTTCTATGTGTTGTTCGTATTTCGACCATAGGTTCCGCCACCGTATCGTGTACTGAACCCATGTTTCGCCTGGCTTCACCCTGGCGTTAATTAGTGGGGTGATCGGAGTGCGCTCGCGAATCATTGTGTAAACAGTAGCTCCATTTCCGCAAATGTCTTAACGGAGTCATTTGGGAGCTCAGAGTACCATTCAAACGCTGTTTCCGACAAGCTGCCAACAAACTGGCGAAGCAGCAGTTTGTCGTCACCTCCAGTATTACCGTACAAGGCTCAGAATTGAGCAACGTGCTGGTGTGGATTCTCCGTCCCCTTATTTACATAGAATTTAGGGATCATATATCCCAGCGGGTACTTTATTTGGTCATACCAACCGCGATAGGGTCGTCCAGTCTTAACAATTTGCCATGCCGCTTCACTCGCCTGATGAGCTCGTATCAGCTAAGATATATAGTCATCCAGGACGGCTTTGGAGATGGTCTCTTCTTTGGCTGCTGAACAAGCAGGAAGAGGGTTTGACGTCTCCCCTCGGTCGTCTTCAAGGATAATCGGAGGGTCTTCAGCTGGAGGATCCGGCTGTAACATCATCCCGACCATGTCTTGGAATAAAAGCGCTATTCATTTTATATTGGCAGCTTGTTCCGCTGCATATTATTCCTCCTTCTCGTGGATTCTGCGGAGGAACTCAATATCGGTTTCTTGTTCATGACGTTGTTCTGACGACGTATCCGGGCTTTCTTTTGGCCCAGTGAGTGCGGCCATCTGTGTTAACATTTCCTGGAGCTTCTGATGTTGCTCCTGGGCCATTGTTACGGATCTGGTGAGTGGTCGATGACCCGTAGAGATACGGCTATTCTCTTTTCCGGAATTCTTATAAACAATGTGCACCACTATGCCCTCAGACTTACGGCGTTTAGGTTCAGCACCCTTTAGATTCGTCGCAGACTCGGGAATTTTCTCCGGCTTTCTCCTTTTGTGGGTGGTCGAAGTTGAGTGGACCGTTACAGCGGGCACCCAAATAGATGACATCTCCTGTGGTATAACAGGGTGGTCCTTCTCTTGCCGAACTTTCATCTTCTTCGGTTGGCGGGAGTAGTCTTGGTTGATCACCGAGTCTTGGACCTGTCGCCAAACTTTATGAATTTTAGAGGACAGCCGCTGAGGGGGATGCTCTGGCTTCACCCTTCTAGCGTTCTCCATAGGTGGAGGAGATCTTTTTAGCACGGCCTTCAGAGAGTTCTTGCGTACCCTCCTAAGTGGTTCAAAGCTATTCCCAATTAGAACAGCAGCATCAATTTCTACCGTCGGAGCTGGCGGAGTAAGTCCAAAAGGAGAGCTGCCCCCAGCCTTCCTTACTCGACGCCAGTGACGATGACGAGCATGCCGTGCTGACAGGACCGGCTCAGTTATGGCGGTGGCTTTGTCATGCCCCCTGTTCTGGCGGAGGGTTGCTGCCAGCGTTAGCCCCTTGAAAACTGACGTCCGTTGAGTGGGGATGACCAAGCTATTGAAAGCAGACTTTCGCGGAGGAGGAGTAGTTTTGATGACTTCACCTGGAACGGGAGCAGAAACGGTCAGTCTTGCAAAGACCGACTCCTTAGCAGGGGAAGTCGCTCTCATGACTTCAGGAACAGGAACGACTATCCGCTTTAGGATGGCCACTTCAGGTGTCGCGGGCTTTTTCACGGGCCAACTTGAGCTTTGGCCCAATCTGTTGAAAACTGAGGCACTGGACCTGGGCGACCCATTGAGAGGGGCCACGGTAGTTGTAAGCTGAACAAAGACCGACTTCTTCGGAGTTTCTTGCGACGGCAATGGGGCGTTAAAGCTCATTGATGGGAGCATGGTCCCAAAGAATAGCCCTGTGGTGGCTTGCGTCACCTGGTCCACCGGCATCGTAAAAAGGGAGGCCGCTTGAGGCCCGTAGGTCACTCCTCCGACGAGGACGGAGTGGGAGTTGTTGCAATTGTTGCAGTTTGTGCAGTTGGAAGCCATTTTCTCTGCACGGAGCAAGACACCAAATCTTAGTACCTCGAATCCAAGGGCAACCATAGCAAACCGTGATTCGTTCGCGAAACACGACACATGAAGTGTGGAGTGGAAAGAGGAAAAGTTCCCACCGGGCGTGCCAGAATCTGTTCTCCGCCGAAAGAACGGAAAAGACTGACGTCTTGCCTGAATTTGGGGGCAGATACTATTTAGGTTTTATCCGTCCACCTCTCCGAAGATGCCAACTTGATTCATGGCACCATGTATCGGAGGTTTAGAAAGATGCGGCCGTTGTAGTAGACTTCATCAGATTCCCCTTCATTTGAGGGGTTTTTGATTGTGGGGACGCTCTTCCCTACAGGCGTAAGCCCCTGCAATTAATTACGCTACCGCATCGCGGTAACAACTTTCCCCTTCTCCAGATGGTCACTTCATGTCATATGTGTTTGTTTTATTTTTGGTAGCCCGTGGATTGTATACGGAGACTAATTTGTGTTGTCGCCCGTAGGGCATGGATTAGTCCAAATCCGTATTTTCTTAGATTTGGGTTTGGGTTGGGTTTAAGGATCGTTAATCTCATTTGAGACTAAAATCAATTTAAACGTTTGTTAAGGATAAGTTAGTCTAATTTTAGACTAAGATCTACTTAACAGGATCATTTAGATCCAACAAAAGAGCATTTGGGCTCTATTGTTTTAGTTTAGGGACTTTGCGGTCCGGTTTAAAGACATCATAGTCTATAAAGTTTAAATACATCATAGTCTATGAGTTTAAGGACCTCACAGTCCATAAAGTTTAAGAACATCTTAGTCCAGTTTAAAAACATCATAGTCTATGAGTTTAAGGACCTCACAGTCCATAATGTTTGAAGACATCTTAGTCCATGAGTTTAAGGACCCCATAGTCCATAAAGTTTAAGGACATCTTAGTCCAGTTTAAAGACGTCATAGTCTGTCTGGTTTTGGTTCAACCGTTTGAGGACGCACCAAAAGTTATCGGTTATTGGGACCCTCCAGCTCTCTGAAGACGTTGAAGAATTACAACGACATGTATCAGAGGTATGAAGAGATGTACCCTTGAACCAGTGTTGGTTGGAAAGCTCTGGGAATCACTTTGAATGCCATATGGGATGATCAGTTTTGGAAGACAAGAGTATAGTTGGGGTTCATTTGAAGGGGGGTCTTGCCTCTGGAAGACTTAGCTAATTTGGGGTAAGACTGGCTCGAATATAGTGTTAAACACTAGAGTACATTCGGCGCTCACGTGCTCCCACGTGAGATGCATAAAGTAGAGTTAAACACTAAAACTGAAGTGCACACATGGGGTCACGTGAGACGCCTGAAGGTTAGGCCTTGCTTCTTTTATTTTACTCTCAGAATATGCATATAAGTAATAAACACTTGACCTTGTTGACCATCACGTGTGGGCACGTGATGGGTATCCATGTGTTGGATATTAAAAGTATTTTTCAGGGGTCACGTGGGAGCACGTGATACACCCTAAAAGAGAAACTGTATTGGCTTTACTCGCTTTTGTTTTGAGGAGCTTTTTAAGGGTCACATGGGAGCACGTGATACACCCTAAAAGAGAAACTGTCTTTATTGTTTTCACTTTTCCCTTTTAAATAAGTGTTAAACATTTTGGGGAATCTCTTTTTCTGGTTCAAAGAAAGGGGATCACGTGTTACCACGTGATCATCAATATACATATAATTCTGAGTTTCAAGTCCCTTACTAACTTCTCTTCTCTTCTTTTTTTATAGGAATTTAATTCCTCGGAAATTTGCATGGCAGAATCCCCCAATGAGAATTAACTTTTCAATTTTTATGGGGAGATCTGCTTCTGCAGATCTATCACCATGAGGAAGAACTAAGTTCTTATATTAGGGGTTAAACCCTCTTCTTGTTGGAGGAATTAAATTCTTATATGTTTTTGTGGGAGAATAGAATTCTCTGAACTTAGGTCTTCCCTTAGGTTTTAGATCTGCATGGCAAAATCTCCCCGATAAGAATTAAACTCTCAACTTATGGGGAGATCTGCTTCTGCAGATCTTCAACCAGAGGAAGAACTGAGTTCTTATTTAAAGGAGTTAAACTCTTGGTTTGAGAATTAAATTCTCTTTTGTTTTGTGGGAGCTTATAGAATGAACTCCTTCCTTCTCTTACCCAGAGTTTTTTCTCTTAAAAGATCTTCTTTTCTTTCTGGAGAATTAAATTCTCTTCTTTTTTTTCCTCTTCTGTCTTCTTTCTCTGTTGTTGTATCCTTCCTTTTCTCTTCTCTTCTTAGCTCCTATTTATAGGAAAAAGAAAATAATCAGTTTGTTCAGCCGATCTCTCATTAAGAGATTTTGATTGATTTTATAACCAACATGATCTTTTAGATCACTCGGTGAATTTTATTCACCATTGGATTTTTAATCCAAAAGATATTTTATTTGTTGTTCATGGCAAATTTTAGGAAAATATTTCCTTGTACAGAATCTTTCTATAAATTGGTGATTTTTAATCAACATTGGATTTTTAATCCAACGGTGCTCTCTTTTACAGAGTGCAATCTTTTTTGTTTGGAATGAGTTAGGGAAATATTTTTCCAATTTGGGTTTTCGATTCCTTTTAATTAGAATTTAATTCTATTAGTTCAGAGGGTTTAAGAGTCTATCACGTGTTGGCACGTGACCTCACCGATTAAGCAATTAATTAGAATTTAATTCTATTGGTTCAGATAGTTTAGGAGCCCATCACGTGTTGGCACGTGACCCCACTGATTAATCATTTAATTAGAATTTAATTCTATTAGTTCAGAGGGCTCAGAAACCCATCACGTGTTGGTATGTGACCCCACTGATTAAACATTTCCAATTTTTTATCTTATTCAGCGCATATAGGCTTTTCCTGTAAAAGGTCACGTGTCTGCACGTGAGACTCGGTCGCGTGTGGGCACGTGATGCCCCCTTTGGGGGTTTTCCTTGCTGCTTTATTTGTATTTTATTCAGTTTCCATGAGGGAACAAATGCTTTTAATTCCTTTTAATTTGAATTTAATTCTATTAATTCAGTGGGTTCAAGAGCCTATTACGTGCGGGCATGTGACTTTATCAATTATGCATTCAGACGTAGATAGAATCTGCCCATAAAAAGGTCACGTGTTTGCACCTGAGGCCTGGTCACGTATGAGCACGTGATGCCTTCTTTTTTAGGATTCTCCCCCTTTTTTGTAAGGGAACAAGTAGCTATTGGCCGAAAATTTTGGCGGGAACATTGCTTTAATGGCACTATATCCAACATGTACCTCTTTGATTAAGCCTCCGTCGACTAACCAACTCAAAATGGTATGAAATGAGCTTCCTTGGTCAGTCGATCCACAATCACCCAAACTATGTTATTATTATTTGGACTCCGTGGTAAGGTTGTCACGAAATCCATAGTTATATGTGCCTACTTCCATTGAGGAATCAAAAGTAGTTTCAACAAACCAGCTACCCTTTGATATTCAGTCTTGACTTGCTAACAAACCAAGTACCTTGACACGTAACGAGTAATCCCTCATTTCATGCCTTCCCACCAAAAGTGATGTCTCAAATCTCTGTACATCTTCATGCCTCCTGGATATACTGAATATGTGGAACTATAAGCCTCTTTCATGACTTCTTCACGAACTTCTCCATTAGGCACACACAAACCACTTCCATACCTTAATAAACCATCTTCATGAATCAATAAATCCGTTCGAAGTCCTGCCTCTATCTGTCCATGAATTTCTGAAATCTAGGATCGTGCAATTGCGCTGCCTTAATGCTATCAATCAACGATGACATTACTCGCAACTGCATCAACTGTCCCGAAGAATCTGGTAGTACGAGCTCCAACTCAAATCTTTGAAAATCCACTGTAATCTCCTTCTGTGAAGTCAACATCCGTATTGCTCGCAACCGACTTAAAGATTCCTGTACTATATTAATTTTCTTCGGATAGAACTTTAGATCAAGATCATAGTCAGCCATCAACTCCAACCCCATACGATACCTCATGTTGAGCTCTTTCTGTGTGAACACATAATTTAGGCTCATATGATCGGTAAATACCTCGACCTTCTCGCCTAATAAGTAGTGTCTCCAAATCTTTAGCGCAAAGATAACTGTTGCTAGTTCTAAGTCATGAATTGGATAGTTATTCTCATGAATCTTCAACTTCCTCGACGTATAAGCTACAAGCTTTCCATACTTCATCAAAACACATCCTAAGCCATTCCGAGATGCATCACTATGAATAACTAATCATCGAAACTATCTGGCACAATAGGAGCGGTTGTCAATATTTGCTTCAGCGCCTCAAAAGCTAACGCACACTTCTCGGACCAAACAAACAGTACCTCCTTTCGTGTTAGCTTGGTTAAGGGTTCTGCTGTCCGAGCGAAGTTCTCGACAAACCTTCTATAGTATCCAGCAAGCCCAAGAAAACTTCTAATCTCCCATATATTCTTTGGAGTTAGCCAATCATGAACAGATGCAATCTTTTCACGGTCAACTGCGATTCCATCTCCCGATACGACATGACCCAAGAACTTCACTTCATCGAGCCAAAGTAGCACTTTCTCAATTTAGCATAGAGCTTTTCTTGTATAAACGTCTGCAGTACGATCCTTAAGCGTTCTTTATTCTCTTCTTTGCTCCTTGAGTAGACCAGAATATCATCAATGACTACCACTACAAAATGATCTAGAAATTGTGAATGATCTGGTTCATTAAGTCCATAAATATCGTCGGTGCGTTAGTAACTCCAAATGACATAACTAAATACTCGTAATGCCCATATCGAGTTCGAAACACTGTCTTGCTAAAGTCTTCTGTTTTCACCCAAACTTGGTGATAAGCCGATCGCAAATCCAATCCTTCTCTAATAATTCAGAAACATGTCTCTTCACCTCTTCTAGTTCTACCGGTGCCTTCGGATAAAGCATTCAAAATTGGCGCTGCTCCAGGAATAAGATCAATCGCAAACTCAACAACTCGTTTTGGCGGTAAACCCGAGGCATTCTCGAACACATCCATAAAATCCCGAACTACTATCAACGCTCATCTGCAACTTGTTCACGAATTTCACCTTTCAGTACACACACAACAGTTCCCCTCATCATGCATTTACAAGTTTGTTCTAAAACTTGTGGGTTATCAGCTGATTGAAAGACATTTTACGTGTCGTTTTAAGTTTTAAAGTAACCACGATCAATACGGCATCACGTGTAGCCAGCCGAGATGAGTACGGGTCGTCCGCAGGGAGATGGTGCGTTTTATGTTCTTGTTCTCACGAGTTAAGCCAAAAGGTCCAAAAAGTTTATATCTAACCAAGAAGGATGCATTTTGAACTCTAGATGAGTATCAACGCTAAAGTTAAGAAACTCATAGACTCCATGTCAAGCCCCGCTTTCCAAAATACCAAAATTTCAGGATGTAACAAAGCCAACCATGCTGCCTACGGTAAGAAAGCATCCTTTCACAGTCGCATTACGGCTGTTAATCAGTAATCAAGAACTATAAACTACCAAATCTATCTATCACATGTCTAATAGCCACAAACAATAACAGGAAATAGTAACCGAAGCAATAAATATCCAAGGAATGACTAACCATCAATTAGAGCTATATTGGTGAGATAGTCCTCACTAATCGGCGATCCTATCGAAATACTCACGATTCTCATGTGCTAAAATTTGGTATCTGAGCCATACAAAACCCAGACGTCAGTACGTCATAAATATCATGATAATAATAATAAACTGAACAGTGTGCTATACAGGATGTCACATGCAAAATAAGATATGAGTATAAACAAACAATCATAGGTGTTATAACAGCAGGCTATAGGTATGTCACATGTATCCTAAAGTCTTTATTTCTAGGTTAACTATCTTACAGGTATTTGAAACCAATGAATGTATTCCTCCATGTAATTTTTCTAGGTTAACTATCCTACAAGTATTTGAAACCAATGAATGTATTTCTCTATGTAATTCAAAATTATATATTCCGTTACCCCCCAGGACTACGGATCAAGATGTATGAATCAAGAATGATTCTGTTCCGTTACCCCCCGGAACCACGGATCAAGTAGTAAAAATCAGGAATGATTATGTTCCGTTACCTCCTCGGAACCACAGATCAAGTAATATCCTTTTTAGTTACACTTCAGTTACACTTTTGATTTCCCTATTTCCCTAGGTTCGTTTTCCAAGTCAGGTATGAATATAATATCTACCTAATGCCAACACAAGAGCAGGAAAATTCAGGTTATATCTATCGAGACAACATGTCATGTCAATTAGGACAATAAGTCAGGATTGTTGGCATAGGTAAGTATCACGGGCAAGTGGGTTCTAGCACGATAATGAGATAGCAATAACGGTAACAATGATAGGTATGGGTGAATAAGCAGTATACTAGTATTATCGGGGATAGTGTAAAACACATCAATAATAATAATAATAAAGAGTTGTATCTTAATATAATTATTTTTTTCTCATTTAGCTTTAACTAGAACAGTGTATGTTACTTTTTATGAAAGATTTAGTTGTAATTTCAGTTTGTGATAGTTCGAAGAAAAATGGGTTATATCTGTACAATAATTAACATTATAGAAACCATAAACTAAGTTAAGATTCCATATGTAAATAACCTAAAATCACTACAATTTACGTTGAAGAAATCATATGAAACTAACTACACAATTAACCATCAATATATGTGAACTGTAATTTTATTATTTAAACTACCTTAACCTGATCGCTACTGTTCCCTGAACTATATGTATTCATAATAATCAATTTGTTATTTATAGTAACCGTAATGTATAATAAGTTTGAGATTTATATATGTACCATATAAGTACTAATGTGTCCACCGTACAAGAGATAGAGTAAATATATAAAAATATTACGACGACGTAATCGTCGTTATAGCTATCATGTAAAAGAAAGTATTGAATACTTTCCTCGGAGACAAACACGGTCAAGGAAAAGACGAAGATACGAATGCAACCCGAATACACGAAATGCCGCAAGATCTTGGCTTGAACTCGGCTAGGGTTTTTGAATTGGGTTGTTGCTCTGTTGATTGGTCACCGATGGAGACGACGAAGATGACGATGATGATGTAGGTGAAGGCGATGGCGTGAGGATGATGATGAGTGCTGGGTTCTCAGTAGAAGATGGGGATGTTCGGTGATGCGTACTACTCGGCATAAGTGGGTGCTCGGGATCTGAGGTGTATAGAAGATGGGTCGGCGAGAGATGGATTCTCCAGAGAACACGAGCATAAGGAAGAAGAAAATAAGTGGTCGGTGCTATAATCTCGACCTCAAGTTTTGGGTCGAAGGTTGTAGAGGGGATGGCCACGAGGATGGTGATGGTCGAGGGTAAGGGCGAATGTCGGTGGTGAAGTCGAGGTCAAGGGCGCATGGGTTGGCAGAGGTGGTGAGATCGAAGAATAAGGTCAGACATGGAGAGAGGAAGATGAAGATGGAAATGAAGTTGATGAAGAGAAGGTGCTGGCCAGAGTTGGTTGTGCCAATAAGGTCTTAGGATCTCAAGTGCTTGATAGGAGTTGCTCGGTGAAGAAGGATGATGACGAGGGCGATGGGTTAGGAGGAGTTGGCAAGGGATCTCGGAGTGGGTGTTTTGGGTTGATGGGGAGATCGGTGAAAGGATGTTCCGATAATGGTTGATGCAGACGGTGACGATGGCAAAGGGTGGAAGAGGCGGCAACGATGGTGTCTTGGTAGCAAGGGGAGATGGAGGCTTAGGGTTGAGGGAAAGAGGTTGGAGATCTTGAAGGAGGAGATAGGTGCATGTCGTGGAGGCCTCAAGTCGAAGGAGGTGGCTATTTAGGGTTCGGGCGAGGTGAAGGCGGCCGGAAGCGGTCCGGTGTTGGAGTTAGGGAAGGTGACAATGATGATGGAGAGTGAGGTGACAACGCGGTGATGTTGTAAGAGATAGAGGTGAGATCGGGACTGGGTCGATGGCGAGGACGAAAGAGAAGGAGTCGAGGGCTGGGATGAAGGTGGTCGGAGCTAGGGTTCAAGCGTGAAAGGTTGCAGCGTGGGTGTTGTCTGTGATGAGGAGAGAGGAAGAGAGATGCGAGGGAAAGAGAGAGAAAGAGAGAGAGAGATAGTTTTTAAGCAAGAAATTTTAAAAATAAATAGTTTAAATATTATATATATATAGTTTATATATAGTTTATTTGCAACTACTAATCTATTAAAAGATACTACAAATTTCTGATCCATCTCTATTAAATCTCACGGAAAATATATAAAATATCCCTAACGTGTGGCTACCAGAAAATATATGTATATAATTCAAATAATATATATGTTATTTTAGATTCTAAGGATTTAGTTTACGGATAAATATTTAAACACAAAAATAATCTAGCACCATAACGGGTTCACGCAACCGGGTCGGGTCGGATAAACACATCTACCATTCAAATCAATCAAAACCAAAATAATAGATAAACAAAATTTAAAATACCGATTAATATCATACGATCGTGCTAGGATGTTACACTCCGGCTTCATCCAGGAGGTCCAATACCCCGAATGGATTGCCAACATCGTCCCTGTGATGAAGACGAAGGGACCGTCCGGATCTGCGTGGACATCCGGGATCTCAATAAGGCATGCCCAAAGGATGACTTCCCTGTGCCTGTCATAGAGCTGATGATAGACAATATGTCTACTCACTAGGTCTTCTCTTTTATGGACGGATCTTCGGGATACAATCAGATCTAGATGGATCCTGAGGACCAGAAGCATACAGCCTTCCATACCCTGTTAGGCGTATTCTGTTATAAAGGCATGTCTTTCGGACTAAAGAATGCTGGAGCAACATATCAAAGAGCGATGACCAAAATATTAGATGACATGATACATGACATCGTCAAATGATACATTGACGATCACTTAGTCAAGAGCATATCGTATGAAGAGCTCTTAGAGCATCGAAGGATAGTTTTATAGCGCATCCGAAAATTCAACCTGAAGATGAATCCGTTGAAATGCACCTTCGGACTCTCCTCAAGAAAGTTTCTGGGTTTTATAATCCACCACAGAAGGATCGAAATCGACCCATCTAAGATCAGAGAAATTATATAATTTCCCCCTCTGAGGAATCTCAAACAACTGCGGTTTCTCCAAAGATGGCTCTCTTATATCCGACGGTTTATCGCCAACATCTCTGGGAAATGCCGTCCATACAGCCATCTGATGACGAAAGGTATCCCATTCATATGGGATCAGAAATGACAACAGGAACTGGAGAAGATCAAGCAATATTTGCAGAATCCACCAGTCTTGGTCGCTCCGGTTAAGGTAAAACCCCTTATCCTCTATACAACTGCCCTTGATGGTTCTCTTTGTGCACTTTGGGCACAGGAGAATGACCAAGAAAAGGGCCTTGTACTATCTAAATCGAGTCTTACTGGTAGCAGAATGCAACTACTCACCTATCGAGAAGCATTGCCAGGCACTGATCTTTGTAATAAACAAGGCTCAGGCACTATGCCTTTGCCCATGTAGGGCACCTTATATCAAAGGTGGGCCCTCGCAAATACGTTATGTTAAAAGCCATGTTGACTGGGAGGCTCGCCAAGTGGACCCATCTATTGATGGAGTTCATTATTGTTTATCGCCCCCTCAAAGCAATAAAAAGACAAGACATCGTCGACTTTCTCATGAAGCATCTGATTCAAACTGACTCTTTGTTGAATAGAGATCTGCCGGATGAATATACATTAAGCACAAGTGAAGAGGTAAATGAAATCAGAAGTTATCGATGGAAACTGTACTTCAACGGAGTATCTTCAATGAACGCCCGGAAGAGGAATACACCTATAGTCAAAGTCAGAGTAGGTCTTATCTTCGTGACTCCCCAAGGCAGAATAATCTTCTATGCTTTCTCATTGACAGAACCGAGAACCAACTATTCCTTTATAAAAAAAATGGGAGAAAAGAAAGAGGAAAAGAATTCTCACAGTTTGGGCCTCATGTGTTAAACACATGAGCGTTTATATGCAAAGCATGTAAGCGCCGATAATAAACAACCAGAATATGGCTAAATTGTCCTCACGTGTTAAACATGTGAGCGCTTATATGCAAAGCATATAAGCGCTGAGAATAAACAAGGCAAATCAGCCTCACGTGTTAAACACGTGAACGCTCATATGCAAAGCATATGAGCGCTAAATATAAGCAGATAAAATCTGCACTAGGGTCACGTGTTATACACGTGAGAACATACTTTTTATCTTCTCATAGAATTAAATTCTATATAGAGAGCCGTAAGATCAAAAGATCCAATGGTGATTAAAAATCATCGAATATAGAATTAAAATCTATTAGAGGAAAATATCTCCCTAATCTTTCAAAGTGAGAAAAATATTTTCTGATATCGGAAAATATTTCCCTATATCTTTCTAAACAGAGAATGATGAGCTCTGTTAAACAGAGAACCCTTGGATTAAAAATCCGATGGTAATTAAAAATCACCATTTGACATAATTAAATTATGTAAATGGGAAAATATATCCCCAATCCTGTTAAAAACAAGAATATATATTCTGTAATACATAAATTCTCTGGATCAAAGATCCAACGGTGGATAAAATCCCCCAAACTATATTCAAGGCCAATTAAAACAATTGGTATCTCTCAAATGAGAGATTTCTCAAACTAATTAGCAATTTTCATCTCCTATATAAAAGATAGGAGACTTCAAGTCACACATAGAGGATCGACATCATAAGCTTCTCTAAAAAAAACCAAGAATTTAATTCTCCAAAAAGAAAGGAAGATGATTCTCGCTCTCTCAAACCCTAAGTAAAGAAAAGCAAAGATAAACATATCTCCTTTGCCTAGTAAAAAACAAGAGTTTAACCCTTCACAAAAAAGAACTTAGTTCTTTCTCTGATCTGAAATCTGCAAAGCAGATCTTCCCACAAGTTGAGAATTTAATTTTCTTCGGGGAGATTCTATTCTTTAGACTTAGAATCTAGGGGAAAGAACTAGATTAAAAGAAAAGGAGAGAAAAAGAACATACGTTCTAAGAATTTAATTCCTATAAAAACAAGGGTTTAACCCCTACAAAAAAACTTAGTTCTTATTAAAAGAACATATTTCTTATTAAAAGAACAGAAGACCTTAGTCCTCCATTAAAATAATCTCTGATCTTCAAAACAGAGATCTTGGTGATCATTAAGGACCAAAACGCCATTAACAAGGATTAAATCTCTAAAAGAAAAGAGTTCAGCGCCTCACGATCTTCCCACGTGAGCTCCGAACAAAACAAATAGTTAGCGCCTCACGTGCTTCTCATGTGGGTGCTTAAAGCAGAATGCTCAGCACCTCACGTACTCCCCATATGGTGCCCTAAAAAAACTGCTCGGCGCCTCACGTGCTTCCAACGTGAACGCCCAAAAACAAATTTTTAACACCTCACGTGCTACTTACGTGAACGCCCAAAAACAAATATTTTTCACTTCACGTGCTTCCACATGAGCGCCCAAAACAAAATAACTAGCGCCTCATGTGCTTACCACGTGAGCGTTGTATAAAAGTGCTAAGCACTATAAATTTAGTCTAAATGACTAAGTGCCTAGCACTGATTGGACATCACCCATGTCTGAGCGCCTCACATGATACACACATGAGCGCCAGAGCCACAAATAAGTGTTTAGCACTTTTGAATAAAGGGAGAAAGCCAACGGCTGAGCAAACAGAGCCACAAACAAGTGCTTAGCACATCTGAATAAAAAAAACTGAGCAGACCAAGCCCAAATTGGCTAAGTCTCTGAAGTCACTTGCAGCTGAGCCCAAATGCTCTATTGTTGGATCTTAATAAGATTTAATGATCCTAAAAATGTTGCTAAGTTGATTTTAGTCTCAAATAAGACTAATGAATCCTTATTTAAAATAAATTGAGCCCAAATGCTCATATATTTAAGTCGATCTTAATATCAAACTAGATTAACGGTCCTTAAACAAAACAAAATATTTTTGAACTGATGGAATACATAGATCCTAAGCTCAAAACCCAACAAATATATGGATTTGGACTAATCCCGCTCTACGGGCAACAACATAAACTAGTCTCCATATACAATTCAAGGGCAACCTTAATAAATAAAATAACACACAACACAAAGTGAACTCCTCGAGCAGGAAAATATGGTTATCGTAACGCGATAACGTAATTAACTGCAGGGGATTGCACCTGCAGGGAAGAGCATTCCCACAAACAAAAACCCCTCAAAAATGAGGGGGGATCTGATAAAGCCTGCTACATCAGTCGCATCTATCCAAACCTCCGATATACGGTGCCATAAATCAACTTGGTATCTTCGGAGAGGTGGATGGACATGTCCAAATAGTATCTACCCCCAAATTCAGGCGAGAGGTTCAATCCCAGTTCGTCTCTATTTTTAGTAGTAAACAGATTCCGGCATGCCTGGTGGGACCTTTTTCTCTTTCCACTCCACTCTTCATGTGTCGTGTTTCGCGAACAAAATCACGGTTTGCTATATATTGGTTTCACCAGGATTCGAGTTACTAAAACTTGGTGTCTCGCTTCTGTGCAGAAAATCAACAGCGACTCCCACTCCGTCCCAGCTGGAGGAGTGACATATGGGCCTAACACGGCCTACATTTTCTCTATACCGGTAGGGCATGACACACAAGACACTACCGGACTCTTCTTTGGGATCATGCTCCTGCCTGTGAACTTTGGCGCATCAGCGCCACAAAGAGAAGTTCCCAGAAATTTGGTTTTTGATCGGCTGGAAACCATGACGGATTCTATCAGCAAGTCGTCAAACCCTGAAGCCTCAGTCTTCAACAAGTTGACGAAGAACTCAAGCAGGCCCATAAAGAAGTCTATGATACCAGAAGTAGCTACCCAAAAATGGATAGCTCTCCCTACTCTTGCTACGGGTGAGGCCGATAAAACTGTTTCTCCTCCAAGACGGTCGATTTTCGAAATAATGGCCAACTCCGTTCCAACTCCAACAAGAACGTCGGTCTTCAGCAGGCTGACACCACCTAAAACTCCTGAACAACACAGGGGGCAGGACGAAGATGCCTCCAAAACTGAGGCAATTCCCACACCAAAGCATGCTCGACGTTGCCACTGGCCCTGATCAGTCATATTTATTGCATATTTTTACGGTCATTTTTCCTATTATTATTCATTACTAAATGGTTTTATTTATAATTTAAGAACATATGTGGGTTTATTTGTAAAAACATTTTGTCATATGTTTCTTAAGTTATAATTAATATAATCGGGTGTAATATATGCATATCATATTTAAATAAAATATCCATATGAATATTAATTATGAAAATATCCATATCATATCAAATATTCTTAACCATTATTATTAAGATGTGCATATCATATCATATCATATTTATTAAGTAATTTAATTAAAAAGTGGTTGGAATATTATCTCAAATAAACAAAATGCTGCAAATGATTTGATTTGAGATATTGTGCAAATATTAAAATAATAAATCAGTTCAAGACTACAAATATAAGTAGGAGATCCATATCAAATCGAGTTAGCAAACCAAATCTGCCGAATTTAAGGAGCAAATTGAAGAATCTTGCAACTGCAAAGAGAAAGAAATATTTTCAAATTATATTCATCAGAAAAATCTCCTAAAATCGAGAAAAGATAGAGAGAAAAAATTTGGAGACGAGATCATACTAACAGGCGGCGGCTCAGTAGCCAAAGAGGTCTAAAAGCGGCGATTCCACGGTTCTATACTGGCCGTTGGATGTGAAATTTCAGGGGCATGATCGTCTTTTCATGTATTGAAGGATGAAGTCTAGGGTTTCAAGTTCCAGAGCCTATATAAAGGACCGAGAGAAATCTAGGGTTATCATCTATCATCAATCAATCTATGGATCTAGATCTATCGAGCAAACTAGGATTTTTAGTTCTTTTAGATTTTTTCAGCAATCAAATTCTGTAATGCAAAAGTTTCAATAAAAATTATTTTATTTTTTTTAATTTTGTCTAATTACTTTCCGCGTTTACTTTCTGCATTTATTTTCCGCACTTTTTTTTTCTTATGAGTTCCTTATTCTTCTACCTTTCGTCGTTTTTCTCAATGAACGAGTAAATTCTCGTTTGTTAGGATTTATAGGATAAGATAGTATAATGGATGAAAAAATCTCTTAAATTCTTTTTTTATTTTAATTTTTATAAACTTTAGCAAAGGGAGTCTTAACCCTCTTATTTAGGCATGCTACCATTTCATGATAGTTACGACCATAATTTGATATTCGTTAATACTTACTTTGTTGAGAGCTTGAGATAAATAGGGATCAATGGAAGGACAAGGGTTAGTAGAAGGAAATCATAATCCCTCCAAGAACCCTAATCCACATTCATCGCTATTTCTCTAGTATTAAATAATTAAAAGATAAAAAGAATTATTTTTAAAACTCCATCTTTTAACTACTCAATCCGAAAAACCCTACAAGCCCCTCTCTTATAAAATTTTCAAAACTCTTTAGTAGAAAATGATAAAAATCCACCTTTCTTTATTAACTCGTCTAAAATAAGAAAGATAGTTCATCATTTTCCTGTAGACGATCCGTACTCACCATCGGCTAGTTATTGCGACACCGTTATTGATTGCGATATTTAGGACACATAAAGACTCAATTTTTCACATCAATCAAATTGCATCGTTGCCAGGGAAAAGGTAATAATATTTTTCTTGTTATTCTGGTTGATTTCTAAAAAAAAGAAAGAAACCAGAAAAAATAAAAATACAAATAGAAATAAAAACCGCATCTTGTGTTTTTTAACGATTCTTATGCGAGTTTTGGAAGAAATCTGGAGCACTTGGTGCGAACAAACAGAGACTAAGAGACTGTCAAATAGGAGCAGAAGAGAATTGGAGTGTTGTGCTAAAATTTGGAGGGGAGATCTCATCAAATGGCAGTGGAACCATGGCCGTTTGGAGCATTTGGCAGCTGAACCGTGACCGAATTGGGGATTCAGGCCCCCAAATTTTTCTGGTTTTATTTTATCTTCCTCTGAAGCTCAAATAAACTATTTTTACCTGCATAATTCTTTGCAAACAGCGCCGCTAAAAAATCTTTGTGCGTGTTTTAGATTTTGGTTTGTTTTTCATATTTAAAACGAACATTAAGGGGCAAGAAATCCAAATTCAGATTAGATGGGGATTTCATCACCGTTCTTATGCCCCATAAATCATAAACGAGTATACTCATCAACCTACATTAATAAAAAATATCCAGACCAAGCCTCTGAGGGAAATCGCCCCCAATTAGGACAAAGGGAGGGTCATGGGTAATATATTGCTTATCCGTATTTTTCTTATGGTGTCTAAGGAAAGTGTGACTAAGGAAAGTGGTTTACTTAATTAGGCCCGCTATTTCGGTGATTCGTATAGTGGATACCTCTCACTTACCTGGCACTTACCTAGTTGCAAAATTTATAAGGAGATGATAGAGAATTTATCATACGTCTTTTCTTTTGGATGTCTAGGAGCGGTCTAGTGATTTGACCTTGGTGACCCTAGCTCCAAGGACTTTTTGTGCATTTTATGATTGGTCGAGTCAAGTCTTGCTTTCTTCATTCTTGTCAAGATAAAGAATTCTTTAAATCGTTCTCACACACTGTCACGTGAACTAAATCCGCTTAGTGCATGTTCTGCTGGACACAGGATTCTATGGCCCGTTTAGTCCGCGTTTTCGCTGTCGACTCCGAGGTCGATACTTCTTCACCTTCTTTTTCTCCTCCACCTACCACATCTCCCGAGATGGACGGACCTCCACCGGATTGTAATAACACCACGTTGCCACCACCTCTAGGCGCACAAACTCAAAATCAACCACGCATCGCTCTCCAAGACCGATGCTACCTTACACGTGGACCCCTTTCTACGTGTCTGTCTTTTCCACCAGCCAATGGGGATAACTTTGAAATTAAACCCCACTTCATCAACTTATTGCCTAAATTTCACGTGCTTGAATCTGAGGATGCCTACGTTTTTATAACCAAATTTTACAACGTATGTGCAATGATGAGCACCACCCAACATTCAGGGGATACTATGCGATTACGTATTCTCCCTTTTACTTTGTGCGATCTTGAAGAGAAATGGTTTTATAGCACCTCATCATATTCCATCACCAATAGGGATGAATTTATTATGGCATTCCAAAAAAAATCTTATCCTAATCATAAGACTGCCCGCATTAGGAGCGAGATCAACCAGTTTGCCCAACTTCCCAACAAACCCTTTTGGAAATGCTTTGAAAGGTTCAAAAATCTCCTTGTCCAATACCCTCATCACGGATTCGAAAAATGGCAACTGTGCCAAATTATGTATGAGAGTGTTAATCAAGCGACAAAATAAATATTAGAAACCATTTGTCAATGTCATTTCATGTCAAAATCCAACGAGGAGGAGAGAACAATACCTACAACATCATCTTCGTCTTCATCTAGGGAAAGTATCTATCAACTCGACGCTTCCATACCAATAAAAGCCGAAATGGCTGCGATGTAAAACAAACTCGAAGCTATTGAGAGCAAATTTTCTTCAACCTCACTAAACCAGGTTACTCTCCCCAAAACCGTGTAGTTGCTTTTTTGACTCGTCACATTTAACTGAAATTTTTTCTTTGAATCCTTCGTCTTAAGGTCAAGAACAAACTAATGTTGTTTTTTAGCAACGACCTAAAAACGATCCTTATACATCTATATATGACCCGGAATGGAGGAATCATCCTAATTTTGCTTGGAACCAAAACCAAACTCAAAACAAAAATCCAAATCAGTTACAATGTCAAAACAACTTCCAAAGGCTTCCTCTACAGCAACAACAACCACAACAACAAATTCAGCAGCCCTTTCAATCGCAACCATTCCAAATATGGCCAACAACTTTGCCCTTTATAACAATTCTTTGCAACCATAAAATAATGTTCCTCCTGCCGATACCGAAAAAATCTCTGCATTCGAAAGAAGTTTAGAAGCTTTTATTAAACATTCCACGCAAACGTCGGTTAGTTTATCTTCTTCTATCCAATCATTAGTATAACACATTGCTTCCCAAGGTGAAAGAATCAAATCTATCAAAGAAAAAATTGCACAGTTAAATCCAACGGTGAGTGAAAGAGAGAAAGGAAAACTTCTATCTCAAGCTCTACCAAATCCTGGCCACCCATAAAACGCTAACACGATTCTTAACCAACAAAATAATAATGTGGGTGCCGTAACCACGTTGTGATCAGAAAGAATTTTTAACAAACATGTTGGAGAACAAGTTGATGACTTCGATGACACCCCGGCTACTACTTCTACTTCTTCTTCTTCTTCTTCTAATCAAATATCTTCTTCCGAACCCATTCTCCGCTCTCCACTGGGCTCAAACTCTTTGTCCACTTCCTTGAATGGATTACCCTCTCAGGCTACCCCAACTCCAGTTTTGGGATCCATTCTATCTTTACAAACTTCTCTACAAGTATTTGACCCAACCCCTGTTAATAAAGCTCTTTTTCCAAACCGGCTGAGGCCCAACAAACCAAGTCCATAGATGGAGAAGGTTGTGAAAATGTTTTAGAAAGTTGACATTAATATTCCTCTCTTAGACGGTATCCAACAAATTCCATCCTATAAAAAAATTCTTAAGGACTTGTGTACTAAGAAAAAGAAAACTCAAGTATCTAAAAAGGTTTTCTTATCGAGTAATGTGAGTGATGCTCTTACCCAAAATTTGCCCAAGAAACATAAGGACTCCGGTTGTCCTATAATTTCTATAACTGTTAGGGGTTAAAATATCAACCGCGCTCTTCTCGATCTTGGTGCTAGTGTTAACTTTCTCCTTTATTCTGTTTATGAGCAATTAGGCATAGGAGAGTTGAAACCCATGCACTGCACTCTTTAGATGGCCAATCGATCTTCACCCACCCTAGAGGTGAGCTAGAGGACGTGTTGATCAAAGTCGAGGAATTTATATTCCCTATGAACTTTATAGTTTTAGATACACAGCATGTGACGAACCCACGGAACAAAATCCCGGTGATTCCTAGTCAACCATTACTCTCGATCTTAAATACGATAATCAATTTTTGTAACGGTTCCATGAACATATCCCTTGGGAAGATGACAATTGAACTTAACATTTTTAGAGTAGGAAGTCAACCCTCTGAACCTTCTGCTCATATAATTGATATATGTTCCGTCTACGAGATAGCTTCCGACAGTTGTGAATTTAAGGATTTTTTGTTCTGCAACAATGATCTTGACGCCACTAGTGCGTTATTGTTTGATCCAGCCACTTCTTACACGAATAGAGAATACGAAGGGTTCACTTTCCTTGATAATCTTAATTCACGGGACCCTTCTGTCGATAATTCAACCCCCGAGTTCGAATCCTTTGACTTTTTGAATGAGTTAGTTGAGCTATCTGAGTCAGTCTCTTACGCTAGCTATCACGCCCGCATCCTAGTGTACGGGGAGGGGACGCGACGATGCCCGCTACGTATTTACTCAGAAAGCGTATCTAAGCAATATAAAGTAAATGTACACAAAAAAATTGACAATAGATGTAATTGAACAACAACTTTTATTTATTAACAATTCTTTACAAGTACAACTGGAAATGTAAATACATGAATAGAAAGCAATGCCTAAACAATGGCATAACTGAAATGGAAATAGTATGTACAAGTATCTAAAGCTCTGGGTCAAATGCTAACTGCTCCAAGTCTTCGGTACTGGGCTCGATCTCCAGTGAGTCCGATCCACCTGACAACATTCCAAAGAAAGAAGAAAATGAATGTCATTAGCGAACAATCGCTCGGTAAGTCCCAAAGATGAGTAGAGATAGAATAGACAGAAAGAGAATATATATAGTAATGTTTTCTTATAATGTTAATGCAGTTGTTTGTAGCTTGGTACAGAATATGCCAGTGTATACGAGAGGAGTCACACTATTCCGGAGACTAAGGTATACAGAGCACAAGGAACCGTTTAGCCACGGTATAACGGCGATGGATATTCAGGTTAGGTGTATTATGGTTACAGTTTCGTGCCACTTCTAACACATTCCGTACCAATCTACCCCTTTAAAACCCAGCAATTTCTTTTGTATTGATTGTATTGTTTGGTTATATATATAGAATACTTGCCGAAACCATGATATCAGTAAATGGAATGGATATAAATGGATAGTCATGTAAATGGAGTATATCCATGATTCGGTTCAGTAAATATAGATTGATATAGATTGAATAGACGGATTCATGTTGAATTGTAGTTTATACTTGAATCATATTCAAGTCAGATTGATTAGATTGAGACTCAGTCTGAGTCAGAAACTTTGAAAAGAAATTGAAGTCCTGAATTAGTTTTGATGTTATCGGTAACTGCTGCACATGGATATCAGGATTTGTGTCTTTTTCTAAGACAATTACCGTATTGATAACACCGTTTGTTAGACTGTCTACCTTAGATAGGCAAGCACCCACATTCTCCGGCTCCCTGAGGCTCAAGAGAACTGGTCCCGCTTAAACCTATATTTACTATGGTCTTTATTGTAATTTAGTATAACTTGAGAGGTTTTATGTAAAAATAGTTTTGATATATTTTCAAAATACACCTCAAGTATTTAATTTTCGTCTTTAGGGTTTTCATAGATGTATCTTCATAAATGTGAAATTTCTAGTGAGTAGAAGCTAGTTTCCATTGTATATGGTAGTTTAATGAAATATTGGAATTGAATTGTATTGAAATGGTACTTTCATGTAATTGTGATTCCTTTGGTTTAGAAAACATCTAATATTTGTATAATATATTTAAAATAGATCTTTTGATAATATTCATATATATATATATATATATATATATATATATATATATATATATATATATATTTAATAAAAATAAATTTTATTTATTTTGTAGAAATCTCATTTTCTTAAAAATAGCATTTCGAGATCGAATGCTCATTGCGGAGGTCTACATCTCGCTCTACTAGGCCCGAGGATGTGCGATAACCCGCACCATCCCGATCAGGGTTCCTAAAATGGGTTTTAGAGGCGTATTTGCAAGTAATTGATTTCCACTCTTTCTAAAGATAACGGTTTTGTAATAGTTTATAGTATTTTATTGTAACTCGTAAAATTCCCACAAATATTGTCCAAAAGTAAATCATGCTAAGTCCAATATATGTGTTGTGATGAGGTAGGTCCTTACCTCGTGAGTTTTCTAAAAGTAATACGGTTAAAAGTGGATAACAATATCGTTTGTAAATATGATAGTATTTTACTGTAAAAGTGATATAAAAGTTGCATAAAGGATTCTTTTGAGATGAAACTTGTGCTAGTTGGTTTATTTATTTTTGTTAAACATTACATGAGAGTATAGTATTTTATTGTTTAAGGAAAGCGGAAATTTTAAGGAAAAACGAATCGGAAGTCGGATTAACTCCGATTCCAACAAGTTTTGAAAAATGAAAGTTTTAGAATAGTAGAAGAGGACGGGAGAGGGGACTTACTAGCTTATAAGGTAGAGAGGAGAATGAGGAAGAGTAAGGAAGTGTCGAGGTGTCGTTTTGTCGCCGGAATCTCCTCGAAACGTCGTCAGAAAGTTGCCTTTTGCTAACTCCACTTGCACTACTATATGGACTTGAGAATTTTTGAGAGTTTTGGCACTTGATTTCAGAATGAGGAGTGCCAAAGGGTAGGGTTGTATTTATAGGGTAGGATTAGGGTTTAGGGTATGAATTTGAGAATTAAAATGCATTTAATCAAGAAGTAATGCTCAATTTTAATTCTCTGGAAAATGTGCAGAGAAAATAAACTACATGAGAGAAGTGGGGTAGGCCAAGGGGTGCCAGGGAAAAGAAATGGGGACCATCCCCTGCGGACGGCCTGGCGGTGCCGGTCTTGGAGACAATCTCGTCGGTCATTTCCCGGTGGTTAGTGCATGGATCATCTCCACGTGTCCCCGTCGCCTCATATACCGCAGTGCACGTGTTTTTTTTATTCTGTAAATCATCATCTTATGTGTAGTGCACGTGTAAACCCTTGGGCCTCTAAAAGATTAAAAGAAAAATAAATAAAAAGATAATGCGGCTGGGGGGATTCGATCACCGGGGCTACGTCACAGCAGTGCAAGGCTTTACCAATGAGCTACAAGTGCTTTCTTGCTGTTCAAAAGCAAATCAAGTACTTATAGTGTATATAGGATTGCAAATATCCCAATTGTACATTAACTTTTAAATAAATTTCTGTACATTGAAATTGGAGTTGTTACACTAGTTATGAACCTATCATAGAGTCTGAGTATCGTTCCCTTACCTTACCTTCTATCGTCTCTCCGCCGACACTTGATCTCAAGCCACTGCCGTCTCATCTTAAGTATGCATATTTAGGTGAGAATGATTCTTTACCCATCATCATATCAGATTTTCCAGCCTTAGAGCAAGAGAGAGCTCTTTTATCTGTCTTGAAATCAAATCGGCAAGCATTCGGTTGGACAATGGCGGACATCACAGGGATTAGCCCCTTGATTATTGAACATCATATACATATGATGGATGATACCAAACCAGCCCATGATCCACAAAGACGGTTGAATCACGTCATGAAAGAGGTGGTGGAGAAGGAAATCGTCAAATTCTTAGATAATGGTATAATTTACCCAATATGTATAGTCAGTGGGTAAGTCCTATTCACGTTGTCCCTAAAAAGTCTGGTATCACGATCATAACTAATGAGTCAAATGAGCCGATTCCAACTCGCACCCAAACCGGGTGGCGAATATGTATTGATTATAGAAAACTCAATGTTGCGATGAGAAAAGATCACTTCCCTCTACCCTTCATTGACCAGACATTGGAACGCTTAGCTGGGCATGAGTTCTGCTATTTCTTGGACGGTTACTCAGGCTATAACCAGATTCCCATCGCCGATAAGGATCAAGATAAGACATCTTTTACTTATCATTTCAGCACTTTCTCTTATAGACACATGCTCTTTGGGTTATGCAATACTTCCGCTACATTTCAGTTATGTATGATGGGGATATTCTCTGACATGGTCGAGAATTTTTTAGAAATAATCATAGACGATTTCTCCATATTTGGGGATTCCTTTAAGGAATTCTTACATCATCTTAACGCTGTTCTTACTCTCTGTAAGGACAATAATCTAAGTTTGAATTAGGAAAAATATCATTTTATAGTTCAAAAAGGTCTTGTCTTTGGGCATATCATCTCACAAAATAGCATTGAGTTAGACAAAGCTAAAATGGATGTCTTTTCCAACCTTCTTTCTCCCAAATGCGTCAAAAATATATGATCCTTTCTTGGCCATGCCGGTTTTTATAGATGGTTCATCAAGGATTTTAGCAAGATTGCTAGATTCTTAACTCTTCTCTTGGCCAAGAATACAATTTTTCACTTCGACTCGGATTGCTTGGCTGCTTTTGAACCGCTTAAACGTTTCCTCACTACCGCCCCCGTTCTATCTTCTCCAGACTGAAATCACCCTTTTGAGCCTATGTGTGATGCATCCAAATTTGCTATTAGAGCAGTCTTAAGACAGCACATCGATAAGATGCCACATGTCATTTATTATGTGAGTAGGACTTTGAACAGTGCCCAAATGAACTATACAACCACCGAGAAAGAACTCTAGGCAGTTGTCTTTGCATTTGAAAAATTCAGGCCTTATCTAATTGGCTCACCGATCGTAGTTTACACCGATCATTCCTCCTTAAGATATCTTTTATCAAAGAAGGATGCTAAATCCAAGCTAACAAGTTGGATTCTCTTGTTGCAAGAATTTGACCGTGTCATAAGAGATAAAAGTGGATGTGAAAAAGTTGTAGCCGACCATCTTTCACGACTTCCTTCTTCACCAACGTCGACCTTACCAATAAACGACTCTTTTTTGGACGAACATCTCTTGACCTTCTCTTGCGAACCTTGGTTCACTGATATTGTGAATTATTTAACAACGGGACTTCTACCCAGCGAATGGCCAAATCAAGACAATCACAGATTTTTATCCTAGGTAAAACACTTTTACTTGGACGAACCTTATTTGTTCAAGTATTGTCCCGATAAGATCATTTGCCGGTGTGTCCTTAATAATGAGTTTAGGAGTGTATTGTCCTTATGCCATGATCAAGTATGTGGCGGTCACTTTGGCCCAAGAAAAACTGCGGAAATTTTTTTGCAATGTGGCTTTTATTGACCAATGTTATTCAAAGATGCACATGATTATTGCAAAACTTGTTCACGGTGTCAGCACATGGGTCGGATTTCACAGAAGAACGAGATACCGCTCCAACCAATCCTTGTTGTTGAGATATTTGATGTGTGGAGAATTGATTTCATGGGCCTGTTTCCCAACACTTTTGCAAACTTATACATTCTCTTAGCAGTTGATTATATCTCTAAATGGGTTGAAGCAATACCGAGTCATACTAATGACAACAAAATTGTTATTAAGTTCCTTAAAGAAAATATATTTTCTCGGTTCGGGAACCATCGTGCTATCATTAGCAACGTTAAGATGCATTTCTGCAATCGGTCTTTCGAGGCTTTGATGCGGAAATATTCAATCAACCACAAGCTTTCTACGCCCTATTATCCCAAAACGAGCGGGCAAGCTGAGGTCTCTGATCGACAGATCAAGCAAAATTTGGAGAAAACGGTTTCTAAGAACCGTAAAGATTAGTCCTCTAAACTGACTAATGCTCTTTGGGCATTTCGTACTGCATATAAGACCGATCTTGGTATGTCTCGTTATCAGCTGGTGTTTGGGAAGGCTTGTCACCTCCCTGTCGAGATCGAACATAGGGCGATGTGGGCAATTAAAGAGCTTAACTTCAATTTTGACCAAACGGGCAGCTATCGAAAGCTACAATTAAATGAGAAGAGTGAGCTTCGTGATGAAGCCTATGATAACGTAGTTATAGTAAAGAACCGGACAAAGGTATTCCACGACAAACACCTTGTGCAAAAAAACATTCACAACGGGACAACAAGTCCTGCTTTACGATACCCGTTTCCTTCTTCATCTGGGTAAGTTGAGGTCTCGTTGAATGGGACCTTTTGTGGTGCGGTATGTATACCCGCACGATGCAGTGGATGTAGAAAATGCTAAAGACGGTTCCATTTTGAAAGTAAATGGGAATAGATTAAATCCATACTTTTCCGCTGACCCATCGGAGGAGCTCATGTTTTTGCAGGAGCCGCTTTATCACGATTAACTTTCCTCCGTCTCTCTTTCATGCTTCGGTTTTCTAGCCATAAACAGTGGCAACACTGTTTCAACTCAGAATGGATGTATGTATATTCGTAGTTCCAAAAAAAATGTGTGTGCAAAGAACAAGTTTGTGGGAGGCTTTCCATTTGACTAACTATTGACCCTATCATTCTCCACCCAAGTCTACAAGTTTTTGCGCTCGAACAACAGTATCATTGAGGACACTACTGCAAACAGGTTTGGGGAGTAGCTTTTTATTTATTCACGTATCATTTTGCACTATAAAAAAAAGAGCACTATGAAAATAAATTTGAAAATAAATGTTAGAAAGTGAAAAATACATATGAAAGAAAGGAAAAGACTTAAGAAATACAAGAAAATTAGATGTTTTAGAACGAAGCTAGTAATACGTGGTCATGAGCTGTTGCCCCAAAAGTTAGTAAGATGAAGAAATTACTAGTCAACAGATAGAAATAAGTCTGAAAAATAATCCTTATTCTTGAGTCTAAACTTCTGAACATTGGTACGCTACTATACGCACTTGCACACATCTTGAAAGATGGGATAGTAGAGAATACCTTGAAATACTCTTGCCTGAAAATCCTAGTATGAAAAATAATCAACAAAATATAAATGACACATAAAATAAAATTTAAAAGAAAAATGAACACTGGTTTTGTAATTACTTAAGGCAGCATATAAAAAAATACAACGAGTGTGCCATATCAGCTAGTGCCTTAGACCAACTGGTTTGGAGGTCACTGATAAGCCTTATGTGTTGCAAGATTAAGATATTGCTAAGTATGCCTTAATAAGTGAGCATAGTCGATAATCGGTTGGTTAGTGCCTCAAGAAGTATTAACAGTCGCATGAAGAATGTATAAGAAAAATCCATCTAAAACACCACCGACTAAAACGTACTAAGAAATATGGACAAAGGGTATGATAGCTTGAATTGAATTCTCCGAGTGTAGGGCTGACTTTTACACACGTAGGGGTATATGATCGATATTTGGAAGAGATGTAGGGAGGAAGACTAAAGACGATATTTTATTGAGGGATGATGTGATTTCCGACATCTTTTCAAGACCATTAAGATAGGGCTCATGACAACTTAAAAGCTAGTGTAGTTCGAAACTCTTATTTTCAAGTTTTTTTCTTTTATATGTTCCTTATTTTTGCATGTAATTTTTTCCTTCTTTCCTTTAATTTCTAAATTTTAGGATTTTGTAGATGCAATCTGCTGAAAATCCTCAAGAGACAACACTCCTTCTACTAGGGACACCTAGAGATTTAACGGCTTGTTGCACGACCTAAGTGCAATTGTGTTGCCTACGAAAATGTGCTATGTTTTTTTTCTTTTTAAAATAAAACAATTTGCTCAGGACTATCAGAAGATAAATTTAGGGGTATTTGATCAGTCATATTTATTACACATTTTTACGGTCATTTTCTCTATTATTATTAATTATTAAATGGTGTTATTTATAATTTAGGAACATATGTGGGTTTATTTCTAAAAAAATTGTCATATGTTTTTTAAGTTATAATTAATATAATTGGGTGTCATATATGCATAACATATTTAAATAAAATATCCATGTGATTCTTAATTATGAAAACATGCATATCATACCAAATATTCTTAACTATTATTATTAAGATGTGCATATCATATCATATCATATCCATTAAGTAATTTAATTAAAAAGTGGCTGGAATATTATCTCAAATAAACCAAATGCTACTAATGATTAGATTTGAGATATTGTGGAGGTATTAAAATAATAAATCAGTTCAGGGCTACATATATAAGTAGGAGATGCACATCAAATCGAGTTAGCAAACCAAATCTGCCGAATTTTAGAAGCAAATTGAAGAATTTTGCAACTGCAGAGAAAATTATATTCATCGGAAAAATCTCCTAAAATCGTGAAAAGATAGCACAAAAAATCTGGAGAAGATCAATCTAATAGATGGCCGTTCGGTGGCCAAAGAGGGCTAAAGGCGGCGGTTCCGCGGTTTTATAGTGGTCGTTGGATGACGTCTAGGGTTTCAAGTTCCAGAGCCTACATAAAGGACCGGGAGCAATCTATGGTTATCATCTATCATCTATCTATCGATCTAGATCTATCAAGCAAACTAGGATTTTTAGTTCTTTTAGTTTTTTTCAGCAATCAAATTTTGTAATACAAAAGTTTCAATAAAAAGTAGTTTCTTTTTTTTAATTTTGTCTAATTACTTTCCGCATTTACATTCTGCATTTATTTTCCGAGCTTTTATTTTTGTTTTTCTTATGGGTTCCTTATTCTTCTACCTTTTGTCATTTTTTCCCAATGAGCGAGTAAATTCTCACTTGTTAGGATTTGCAGGATATGATAGTATAATGGATGAAAAAATCCCTTAACTTCTTTTTATGTTTTAATTTTTATAAACTTTAGCAAAGAGAGTCTTAACTCTCTTATTCGGGCATGCTACCAATTCATGATAGCTACGACCACGATTTAAGATTCGTTAATACTTACTTTGTTGAGGGCTTGAGATAAATAGGGATCAATAGAAGGAAAAAGGGTCAGTAGAGGGAAGCCTTAATCCCTCTAAGAACCATAATCCGCATTCATCGCTATTTCTCTAGTATTAAATAATTAAAAAATAAAAAGAATTATTTTTAAAAGCCTGTCTTTTAACTTCTCAATCCGAAAAACCTTACAAGCCCTTCTCTTATAAAATTTTAAAATCTCTTTAGTATAAAACGATAAAAATCCACCTTTCTATATTAACTCGTCTAAAATAAGAAAGATAGTTCACCATTTCCCTGTGGATGACCCGTACTCATTTTCGGCTAGCTATTGCGACAGCTTTATTGATTGCAGTAATTAGGACACATAAAGACTCAATTTTTCACATCAATCAGGCCCCGAGTGAGAGAAGCTGGATGCAACCCTCTCTCTGGGCTCACCCCACCAGCTTCTATGGTGGATATCAACGCTGTTGTTCCAACCAAGAACAGCTTTGCTCCACTCAGGAGAGTCTGCAAGAACTCCCCGACAGCGGTGCTAAAGAAATCACCTTAGCCAGTAGAAGCCCTTGTGCAGCAACAGCCAGAACAGCCTTGCCAACGTCCCTCTTTACAAATACATAAGGTCTAGCGAAAAGTCCAAGACTCTGTGCTAAACAAAAATTACTCTCGTCGACCTAAAAGATCTAAAGGCCGACAAGAAAAGACTGCTCCTCCACCATATAATAGGGGGCCGTTCCTAAATGGGTGCTTATCATAATGGCTCCTTCAGCTCCGACTTCTTATAAAAGAATGGGGCCGGAGAAAATATTACCACCCGCGGCAAATTCCAAAGACGATGGATCCAAACGCCCCACGTCTAGGGACATTACCGTACATACGGTCTACATGGCTAGCGGTAAAGAAGAAAGTCGCACTTCTGTGAGTCACCGACTGCAAACCGGTCGTTGACGAAGGCTAAGGAGCAGCAGCAAAAGCTCCAAGACATGCTGACCAAAATGGTAGCGCTCACTTAACAAAAAGAAAGTCCGAAAAAAGAAGTTGAACGGTGCCAAGTGCAAGAGACCGATACAGAGTTCTTACGAAGGGTGCTGGAAAGAAAAGATAAGGAAGCTGCAGAGCAAGCTGCTAATATCAAGCAGATGGCTCTTCTATTCTAAGACATGTTGGGAATGATGACCCAACCAGAACCCCAATCCAAAAATCCACCAATAGTTATCGAGGATGACAGAGGGGAAACATCAAATCATCCTACAGCCTTGTCAGCGGCCAAGGAAGAAACCATCTCCAAGATGGCCCTGGATAACTACATCGCTCAGCAAATAAGAGCTCACTGGGCCAGTGAAGCCGCCAGCCAACTCGTCAGAACCGGGCGACCATATCCTGCCTGGTATGACCAAATAAAGTACCCACCAGGATATACAATCTCTAAGTTCTATGTTTACAAAAGAACGGGCAATCCTCACCAGCATGTCACTCAATTTAGAGCACTATGCGGAAATACTGGGGGCAACGAGAAACTGTTGCTTCGCCAGTTTGTTGGAAGCTTGTCAGAGAAAGCTTTTGAGTGGTACTCGGAGCTCCCAAATGAATCGTTGAAAACCTTCACAGAAATGGAACTACTGTTCACGCAATTATTCACCAGCGTAAGTGAACGCACTCCGATCAGGGCACTGATCAATGCCAGAGTAAAATTGGGAGAAAGTTGGGTCCAATACGTGATCTGGTGGCGGAACTAGTGGTCTAAATGCGAACAGCGCATCGAAGAGTCTCCAGCTGTGGGTATGTTCATCGGGACCCTCGACCCTCGGTCGACTGTGTCCCAGTACATGACTTTCTTCAAACCCACGACCTTTCAATCGCTGATAGACAAGCTGGCCCAAATAGATCAGATGGGCCATAGCCCTTCCTTCTCAATTAAGGACCCTCGAAATAATAAGGGTACAGGGAAAGCGGCTTTTGTTGCCAACACGCAACAACAGCCGGGTGGCCCAAAACCGACTGCTCACCAAAACAACACGCGTCCACGCCCGTCCTTAGAAGAAAGGCTAGGACGTGCTTACTCATTTTCCCATGACAAGACGAGAAGACTGTTTGAACTAGCAATGCATAATAATCTCATCATATTGCTAGACCCACGGCGTCCTGCATAACCCGGCGACGTCAACAACACCAATTACTGCTCCTATCACAGAATATTGAACCACCCAATCGAAGATTGCTACATCTTCAAAAATTGGGTTGAAGACAAGTACCAGCAGAAGAAGTTCGCGCTGTCTGATAACTGGAGGGTAAACCCATCCCGAAAGTCCGCTCTTAAAAAAGTGGATGCGCAGGGTCACTACTACAATGATTCGTTGCCCCTGCGGATATAGGAATTCGTAGGGGAACTTTTTATTGCCCCTACGGATTAATCTGTAGAGCCATCGATTTTCCCCTGCGGTGCCCACCATAGGAGCATAAATAAATTTAAAAATATTAAAATGTAATCTTTTATTTGGCCCTACGATGCCACAAAAGAAAGCCCTACAGATTAATCCGTAGGGGCAACAAAGGGTTATTTATAAAAAAAATAAAGCTAAGTTATTTTCCACCGTCATCGAAATTTCTAACCAATTTCCCGATCGAGCACCCACGCATTGTCGCCACCACACCCATCGTTATCGACTTCCTCGTCACCACCACACTCTCGTCGTCGCCACCACATTCTCGCCGTGAGCACCTCTTGGAGCTCCATCCCCGGCCTCCTTCACCTCGTCGAGCTCTTTACCGCCGGCCGGTGACTACTAAGGTGAGTTAATTTCAATTTTAATTTATAATTATGATGTTTTTTGTGTTATTGTTGTTGATTTTAGGGTTAGGGTTATAGCAAAGGCCGGGTTAATTAGGGGTTAGTTTGGGTTTGGGTTTGGGTTTGGGTTAGGGTTAATTAGGTTCGGTTAGGGTTAGGGCTAAGGTTAGAGTTCGGTTGATGTTTAGGGTAAGGGTTAGGGTTAGGGTTAATTAGGTAGGGTTAGGTTTAGGGGTAGGGTTAATTTGGGTTAATTAGGTAAAATAGGGTTGGTGATGATTAGGGTTAGGGTTAATTAGATTAATTAGGGTTAATTTTGATTTGGGCTAGGGTTAATTTGGGTTAAGGTTTGGGTGATGATTAGGGTAAGGTTAATTTGGGTTAGGGTTTGGGCTAGGGTTAATTAGGTAAAATATAGTGTATTTGTGTTAGGGTGTTGATTACGGTTAATTTGGTTCAATTATCTAAATTTTGGGTTAATAAGGGATAATTTGAGTTAGGGTGATAATTAGGGTTAATTTTGATTAATTAGGTTAATTTAGTTTAATTAGCTTAATTTTGGGTTAATTAGGGATAATTTGAGTTAGGGTCATGATTAGGGTTAATTAGGTTAATTTGGCTTAATTAGGGTTAGGGTTTAGGATGCACTAGTTCCTTCAGTGGGATATTCGATGATAACGTAAACGTACAATTTTACCGTAAACGTAAGAAAACTTTATCCTAAACTAAAAACTTTGAACCCTTAAAAATGAAACGTAAACGTAAAACCTATTCAAGTTAAATGTTCAAGTTAAAACCAATATTTGATACTCGATGATAATATGAAACTTTTATATTTTCTGTCACACCCCGCTTCCCAGAATGCGCTAAGATCGGCGCGTGACAGAGCCAACCATGCTACCTGTGGCTAGGAAACATCCCTCCACAATCACATTACGGCTGCCTATAAGATATCAAGAACAGTAGAAATAAATAATCAATCTAGTACATGTCCATATGCCAGAATAAACGAGTCAAGAAATATAAATGGGCGGAAGCAATAAATCAAATAAACAATAACATCTGGAAAGTACGTCCCAAATACGGGCTCACATCAGGAAATGAAAGTACGGAAAGGAAAATAAACAAAGCTAAACACTAACATACTCCTCACTGTTCGGCCTGTCGGCTGAAATACTCCTGATCAGCCTGCGAAAGGGATAAATGATCTGGGCCATGCAAAACCCAGACGTCAATGCGTCATAATAGCAATAATAATAAGCAACCAGGATGTAACGAGATATACAGGCATGAATTATAAATAGTAATATGAATGTAATAAGTAAACACGGATATAGAACAGTGAAGTGTATCAGTATATGTGACGTGCTGTGATTAATCTAAACTGTGCTACTAGGTTATCTATTCTAAAGTTTGTTTGAAATAAATTAGTGTACTCCTCCATGTAACTCAAAGAATATGTCCCGTTATCCCCTGGGACCATGGATCAGGTAGTGGGAGTCACGAATGACTCTGTCCCGTTATCCCTCGGGACCACAGATCAAGTAAGAATCATGAATGATTCTAGCCCGTTATCCCCCGGGACCACGGATCAAGTAATACCCTTTTAAGCTACACTTCAGTTGCACTTTTGATTTCCCCATACCCCCAAGGTTATGTGTTCAAGTCAGGTATTGATAATCTGGAGCTAATGCCAACACAGGATCAAGCAGGCATAGCTTTGTCTATATAGACAACATGATACGTCCGTCAAGACAACATGTCAGGATTATCGGCATTAGAAACGGGATCAGGTAACAGGTCAAGTGGTGGTGTAACAGATCATGAAAGGTAGTGCATAGATATCAAACGGATGCTCATAATAAAACTATAGCAAGTATGGATGCATGATAAAAGTACGGATGCACAGTAAAACACGGACGCACAAATATCTATCAGAGATTACATCTACAACTCCATGACTACGTAGGATGCACGTTATCAAGCATGGGGTGTTAATATAATAGTAAAATGATATGGCATGCAACTAGATATGCAATAAATGATACGGATGCAAACGGATATCGGAAAAACGGTAAAACTATAACATGGATGCACAATACAATAAATTGCAATATTTTTATTAATATAGATGCAAGTATAATAATATAGATTGTATCAAGCTAATTTGCATGCAACCAGATATATAATTAATGATATGGATGCGTACGGCTATGCGAAAACAGTAAAACAGTAATATGGATGTACAATGCAGTAAACGTGTGATATTTTTATTCATATGGATGCAAAATATGTATCATAGCATGTAGCAAGATAAACTTGCCTGATCGGATCTCACGACGGGGTACGTACGCTGCGTCCGACGTCGAGTAAACGCCGCAAAGCACAAACGGCACACGGGACAGGTCCAGGCAAAGCAAGAAGGTGATCATGCTGGCTGGGAATGTCCACTGGGTCGGCCTGATCTTCGGCGACAGGCACGACTCCGGCGGCGATCACCGGAATCACGAACTAAGAAAAAGAGAAGAAGAAGAAGGAAGAAGAGCTGGGGTTTGGTGCTCTGGTGTTTGGCTTAGGGGTCAGAGAAAGGTGCGATGGGGTGATGTCAACGGTGGGCTATTGACGGTGAGGCCCACGGAAAAGAGCAGTGGCAACTAAGGTTTCGGGTGCAGGAAAGAAGAGGAGGTCGGGGTACAAGGAAGGTAAGGATGAGGTCGAGGAGAAAGAGAGGGGAGCAGGCGAGGGTGGTGACGAGGATGGTGGCGACGGCGACGAGGCGAGCGTAGGCGCGGACGTGGGTTCGAGAAAGGAGGCGGCAGAAAAAAGAAAATAACTAAGAAAGAAGGGAGGGGAGTGTGGTGAGAAGAGGGTGTGACGGGATTCTCGTGGGGGAAAAGAATATATACAGAGAAGAGAGAGAGAGACGTGGGATCAGTTAAAGAAAATCTTTTAAAGAAAATTTAAAATGAAATAAAATATACTAATATAATTTTTAACAGTTGAAAATCATAAGAATAAAATATTTATTGTAATTGAGATTTTTGGCTAATACAGAAATAGTCCAAACCACGCCCGGGTCGGGTCTAAAATTATGGTTTGAAAATACGGTTAATATACATGTCAACCAAAACAAAAATAGGATATCCAGGTAACGAAAATGCATACCTCCAAGAACGGATACACGTAGCGTGCATGTAGCTATCCAAACGAGTCTGTTTCACTGAACGGGACGAGAACACGATGTATGGATGCTACAACAGGGTTAGGGTATAGTACATGCCACGCAAGATACTTTTAAAATATTTTATTTGACTTTAATTGTTATACTAAAAAAATGCAGATGCCAGATATAATGTCAGTATGCAGTATAAACAATATTAAAAGTGCACGGATCCTCATAATTAGCAGGGATAAATCATAAACAGGAATCAAGACGGGTTTCCAGCAAGCGGGTCGGGTCGGATGCAAATACGGATACCAATTACACTATTCCCACCCAAAACACAATAAATCAAGAAAAAGCCATAAATAAAGAAATACCCAAAATAGAACTGGTATAAATGAATTAGGGTTTTACATTATACCCAACTACAAAAGAATTTCGTCCTCAAAATTCCCAAAACAAGAAAAACAAACAAACATGAAACTATGAGAAGAGGTGTAGAAACTTCTGTCGAATCTTGTCTTCTCGTTCCCAAGTCGATTCTCCATGAGAGCGATTCCCCCATGAAACAAGTATGAGCGGGATAACCTTGTTCTTGAGGACCTTTTCTATTCAATCAACAATCGACATATGTCGTTCTTCATAGGTCAAATCCTCCCTTACAGTCAGCTCCGAATGATCTAGCACGTGTGTTTCATCTCGAACGTATTTACGGAGTTGAGATACATGAAACAGGTCATGAACATTCGCCAAAAATGGTGGTAAAGCCAATCGATAAGCCACTTCTCCAACATGGTCAATAATCTCGAAAGGCCCTACGAATCGAGAACTAAGCTTACCTCGACTGCCAAAACGAATCACTCCTCTATTCGGTGATATCTTCAAGAATACAAGATTACCAATAGCGAACTCTAGAGATCTTCTCGATGTATCGGCCTAACTCTTCTGCCGATCTTGTGCTGCCTTCACGTGATTCCAGATAATATTAACCTTCTCCACGGTTTGCACGATCAAATCCGTTCCCAACAATCTTCGTTCTCCAATATCATCCCAATAAACAGGTAAGCGACATTTGCGACCATACAATGCTTCGAATGGAGCCATCTGAATAGTCGCCTGGAAGCTGTTATTCTACGAAAACTCCACCAAGTGTAGATGATCCTCCCATGAACCCTTGAAGTCTTACATGCAAGCTCTCAACATGTCTTCAAGAGTTTGGATCGTTCTCTCCGACTGGCCATCTGTCCGGGGATGATAAGCAGTGTTAATCTTCAATCGCGTCCCCAAATTTTCCTGTAAACTCCTCCGGAAGTGCGATAAGAATTGGGTATCACGATCGGAAACGATGCTCACAGGTACTCCATGCAATCTCACAATCTCTTGCATGTACCGCTCTACCAACGCTTCCGTCGACTGACCAACTCGAAACGGTATGAAATGAGCTGCCTTGGTCAGTCGATCAACAATCACCCAAATTGCATTGTTGTCCTTTGGACTCCGCGGTAAAGCTGTCATGAAATTCAATATTATATGTTCCCACTTCTACTGAGGAATCGGAAATGGTTGCAATAAACCAGCTACTCTTTGATGTTCAGCCTTAACTTGCTGACACACCAAGCACATCGCTACAAAGCGGGCAATCTCCCTTTTCATGCCTTCCAACCAGAAATGCTGTCTTAGATCACGGTACATCTTCATGCCTCTTGGATGTACGGAATATGCGGAACTGTGTGCCTCTTTCATAACTTCTTCAAGAATGCCTCCTTTCGGCACACACAAACAGCTACCATATCACAACGAACCATCTTTATGAATCAACAAGTCCGTTTGAAGTCCCGCTTCTACCAGTTCTCGAAACTTCTGCAATCTTGGATCGTGCGACTGCGCTTCCTTAATATTATTGATCAATGACGACTGTACTTGCAGTTGCATCAACTGTCCTGAAGAATGCGGTAACACGATCTCCAACTCAAATCTCCGAAAATCATCGATAAGCTCCCTCCGTGCAGTCAACATCCGAATTGCTGGCAACCGACTAAGCACATCTGACACTACATTACCTTTCCTCGGATGGTACTTAAGATCAAGATCATAGTTAGCCATCAGCTCCAACCATCTGCGTTGTCTCATGTTAAGCTCTTTCTGTGTGAACACGTACTTTAGGCTTTTGTGATCGATGAATACTTCGACCCTTTCACCCAATAAGTAGTGTATCCAAATCTTCAAAGCAAAAATCACTGCTGTAAGCTCCAAATCATGAGTTAGGTAATTCTTCTCATGGGTCTTCAACTGTCTCGATGCGTAGGCTATAACATTCCCATGCTGCATCAAAACACATCCCAAACCTTTCTCAGATGCGTCGCTGTGAATCACCAATCCTCCGGAACCGTCTGGTACGGTCAAAATAGGAGCGGTTATCAATCTTTGGTTCAACGCCTCAAAAACTGACGCACAACTATCCGTCCATACGAATGATACCTCCTTTCGCGTAAGCTTAGTCAAAGGCTCAGCTAAGCGAGCAAAATTCTCCACGAACCTTCTGTAATATCCGGCATGTCCAAGAAAACTTCTGATCTCCGCTACGTTCTTCGGAATCGGCCAGTCTTGAACTGCTGCAATCTTTTTGGGATCAACGGCGATTCTATCTCCGGAAACGAAATGCCCCAAAAACATCACTTCTTCAAGCCAAAACTCGCACTTGCTCATCTTTGCATATAATCTTTCATGCCTCAATGTCTGCAGTGCGGTCTTCAAGTGTTCTGCATGCTCTTCTAGGCTTCTTGAGTAGACCAGAATATCATCGATGAACACCACTATAAACTGGTCCAAGAACGGTGAAAAGATTCGGTTCATCAAGTCCATAAATATCGTCGGTGCATTCGTGACTCCGAATGGCATCACTAAATACTCGTAATGTCCATATCGAGTTCGGAACGTAGTCTTGCAAATATCCTCTGATTTAACTCGAACTTGATGATATCCGGATCTCAAATCCAGCTTCGAGAATACACTCGCGCCACTAAGTTGCTCGAATAATTCGCCAATGCGAGGGATCGGGTACTTGTTCTTAATAGTCACCCGGTTTAATTCTCGATAATCGATGCATATTCTCCTTATGCCATCTTTCTTCTTGACTAGAAGAACTGGAGCTTCCCAAAGTGAATTACTGCTGCGAATCCAACCCTTCTCTAGCAATTCGACAACCTGCTTCTTGACTTCTTCTAACTCCACTGGTGTCATCGGATAGTACGCTTTTGAGATTGGCGCTGCACCAGGAACAAGATCGATCGCGAACTCCACATCTCGTTTTGGCGATAAACCCGAGATGTCCTCAAACACGTCCATGAATTCCCGAACTACAGCTGGCACTTCCTCCTTACCAACTTCCATCCACCAAAGAACGGCGCCCGTCGGCCTAGCCCTAAACTCGACTGGCCCGATAGAACTGCTACCTCCAGCAAAAACAAACTCCGGATGTCCGAAAATCTAGAAAATCACTTTCTTTGACCTACAATCAATGTGAGCGTGGAAAGTGCTGATTGATGATAAATTTGGATGTCTAATATCGAATCAAATAGTAAAGAAATCACAACCAAAAATATTTGACCGCAATCAAACAACGGTGTCAGTTGAAGTTAATGAATGAGTGCGGATCGTCCTCAGGGATCTCGAGATTCGTTTTTACTTTTATTTGTTTGAAATGAAATGTTAAGCAACAATAAGAGAAAACACGATTCAATTGATTGATTTGTATTCGTGTGTCACTAATCTTTTCTAAAGATTCAAGAACTATAAACAACAAGAATCGGTTTCAATGGTATTTTCCAAACGACAATCAAGAATGATAAAGAGGCTCGTAGGAATCGATAGGATCTTTAGATGTGTTGTAGTCTACAATATTTCGTATTCTTGTCCTTCGAAGAATTGATGCTAGATCAATGGTTATCGACGAGAGTTAGGGTTTTCTTGATGAAATCAAAGTTTCATCTCTTAACCCTTGCTCTTTCGAGGATACCATTATATTCTAGCCTCTAGCAATTTCAAGCATCGATCGGATCACCCCAATCTCGAGCGATGTTGATCAAGAAAGCATCGAATCGAATTGGGTTGTCGATTCTTGAACTTGCTAGGGTTTACAATCTCGTGGGATTCAAGAATTGATTACAAATTTGCTACATCATCATACTAAAGATCTTTTCGACTCCTTAACGAGCGGAGTTTTACTCGCGCATCACCACATAGACAATGTTCAAGAACAGTAAAGATAACATGATGCGGAATTTAAAAGAAACAAGATAGAAGAAAATATCACCTTTTATTTCATCAACAATTTCAATACAATCTTTCAAGATCTACAAGAAGAAAGAAAATCGATCGTTGACTCGGCTTCGCTCGACTCCGTGGATCGTGGATCTACTTTTGATCTCTTGCCCGATGGAAGATCGGCTCGGCTCATAAAAGGATTGAAGGAATCTTGCTTGGCTTGCACTCAAGATCTTGAATTGTGGATGGATTTAGGGTTAGGGTTTCCTACAAGATTTCTCACTAATCTTGAGGAAGAAGAAGATGGAGAAAGAGAATGGCTAAACTAAAAATGGGTTGAATCTATCACTCTCCAAGATTGAATCAAGATTTTCCAAGATTTCCAAAAATGAGAAATGAGTGAGCCTAGGGTCTTATTTATAGACCTAGGTTTAGGTTTGAATTAGACTTTCCCTCCCAAAGTTTGTTGACAAGTTTGTTGGGCTTTAGCTTAGGGTTTAAGCAAGGGTTTAGGAAAGTTCTAGAAGTTTTAGGCTTGTTTAGGAGCTTGATGATCTGGTGGAAGTGTCTGGACTCTTCTGGACTTTTGTGTGTATTTTTGAGTAGTGGGAACTGAATCAGGAGTTTTGGTGAAACTCGAGGGGCTGACTCACTGGATCCGCCGCGCAACCGCCGCGTGAGGTGCCTTTAGGCCGCCCTTCCGCCGCGCATTGGTGGGCTTGGGCATTGGTCTTTCTGCTGTGGTCTGGTACTTCTGTATGGGTTATCCTTTGATATTTAGAATTGCAGTTGCCCTTCTATGTTGATACCAGATTTGCTTTTAATGAGTTTACGAGCAATTGTAATGGTCGAGCAATGTATTGATCGAGAAAGTATCTCTTTTCCTGCATAGACTTCAAAATAGGGGTTGCAAGATATAGAAAATATGCTATGTAATGCAATGCAGTTAATTTCCCTAGAATTTCCGGTTTAAAGGTCGAATACATGTAATTTGATATTTTGCGACCGATTAGCTAATATGTGAATTATGAATACCGTACTCTCCTATATGTATGCAGATGTTAAGGAAATTGCCTGCTAAAATATACAGTATTTTCGACTGATCAAATACCCCCAAACTTAATTTCGATCGTCTCGAGAGAATGTTTTATTAAAAAGAGAAGGAGAAAACAAAGAAAGAGAAAAACTAACTAGCACACTTTCGTAGGCAACACGATTGCACTGAGCACGTGCAACAAGCCTTTAAACCTCTAGGTGTCCCTAGTAGGAGGAGTGTTGTCTCCTGAGGGTTTTCAGCGGATTGCACCCACAAAATCCAAAAATAAAAGCAAGATCATGAATATTACATTTAAAGACAAGAATTGTAACAGAAAGACTTTGAAAATTAGGGTTTCCAACTAAGCTAGCTTTTCGGTTGTCATGAGCCCTATCTTAATGGTCATGAAAAAATGTCAGAAATCACGTCCTCCCTCAATAAAACATCGTCTTATTCTTCATTCCTATCTTTATTCCAAACATCGATCATATCACCCTGCGTGTGTGTAAAGACATCCCTACACCCGGAGAATTCAATTCAAGCTATCATACTCTTGCCCATCGACCTCAGTACTACTTGGCAAACGAGATTGCTTACACACTTTCATGCGACCGTTAATACTTCTTGAGGTACTAACCGACCGATTACTAATGTGCTTGCTAACTTGGTGTATTTTCCTAGTCTTGCACCACCTCAGGCATAGCAGTGACTCCCAGACCAGTTGACCTTGGGGCACTAGGTGAAGAAGCACCCTTTTGCTATATATTTTTCTTGCCCTTGGTGATAACAAAACCAGTATCCATTTTTCTCACCACTTTAAAACATATTTTTTTTTTTCATACTTTTGGTTTTAAGACAAGAGCATTTCAAGGTATCCTCTACTATCCCAGGCTTCAAGACGTGTGTAAGTGCGAATAGCAGGGTAGCAACGTTCAAAATGTTTGGCTTCCAGAATAGAAACTATTTTTCAGACTTATTTTTATCCTCAGATTAGTGACGTCCTTCATCTTACTAACCCTTGGGATAACGGCTCATAACTACTTATTACTAGTTCGTATAAGAAAACTTCTAATTTTCTTAGTTTTCTAAAATTTTTCCAATCTCATGGATGTAATTGTTCACTGTCTAAACTTTCATTATCTTATTTATATACAAAAAAGTGTAAATATTAAAATTATTTTTATATTTGAAAATTTTTAAATTTTCATGGGTTTTGAAAATTTTTCAATTTTTATAGATTTTTAAAAAGAAATGTTTTGTGCTTATGCAGATGATATGCAAATGATGCGAAAATAAGCACAAACCTCCCCCAAACTTGTTCTCAACAGTGTCCTCACTGTTGCCGACAGTTATACCTACAAAAATCTGTAAATCTGGGGAGAATTATTAGTGGGGGCAAAATATATAAGTGAAGACCCTCCCCCAAACTTATTTTTGGCTCAAAATTTTGTAAAAATTTCTTTTTAAGAGCCAGAAAAACATACCCCCCAAACTTGAGTTATGCAATGTTAATCTTTTAAAATCACAAGTGGGGGTCAAAAATCAGTGGTCGATGCCAAGCTTTACAAAGGCCGAAAGTTAACACCAACCATTCGAAAATTTTATCAATGCAGTGCTCGGGTTGGTGGAAGAAGAAATGGAGAAAAGGTAAGTGGTGGAAGAGAATGTGTGTGCGTCTCATATTGGAGAGACGAAGCAGTGTTTGTGATGGATTACTCGCATTCTTTTTACATTTCAGAAGAAGGGGTGGAGGTTCAATTTCATTGATTGGGAGATGATTCGTCTCAACACCCGTGTTATTTAAAAATGCGAGTTCATCAGCGAAGATCTCCTCAAAAGTTTCATCTATACCCCGAAGAATAATGTCATCACAATGTGCGGGGTGATCTTCAGACTCTAAAAGCAGTTCATAATCAGTGTTAGTTGTTGACCCGGACATCTCAGTGGAAGATTCCGTATGTGTATGATACATAATTGGGTCAAACAACAACGTATGAAAAGAGTCAAGATCGGTATCAGGAGGATCATCAACTTCGCTGCTGTCGACATCCATTAAGTCGACAGAACAGATCTGAGCAGTAGGTTCAGAGGGTACACTTCCTAACTTATAAATGTTCATCTCAATTGTCCTGTTCCCGAAGGATAAGGTCATAGAACCGTTACGACAATTGATGATAGCATTGGAAGTGGCCAAAAAGGGGCGACCTAAAATCACCGGAATTTGATTCCGTGAGTTCGCTACAGGCTGTGTATCAATTACAATAAAGTCTACAGGGAAAATAAATTCCCCGATTTTTATTAACACATCCTCTAGTTCACCCCTAGGTCTGGTGATTGATCGGTCAGCCATCTGTAAAGTGCATGGAGATGGTTTCAACTCTCCGATTCCTAACTGCTCATAAACTGAGAAAGGAAGCAGGTTAACACTTGCCCCAAGATCTAGTAGAGCACGGTTAATGTGTTTCTCCCCAATAGAGATGGAAATCGTAGGATATCCAGGATCCTTACGTTTCCTCGGTAATTGCTGGGGGAAAGCCGTTTCTACTGTTTTTGCTATGAATATCTTCTTGGGCATTTGTTTCTTCCTCTTTCTAGTGCAAAAATCTTTAAGAACTTTAGCATATGCAGGTACTTGTTGGATAGCATCTAGAAGAGGGATATTGATGTTAACCTGTTTAAACATCTCAGTGATCTTCTCCATCTGTGGACTTAGTGTGTTAGCCCTTAACCGATTCGGGTAAGGTGCTTTAGCAATTAGCGCTGGGTCCATGGGAGAAGGAAGTGTGTGTGGAACCGATCCCTGAATAGAAGTGGGAATCGTCCGAGGAGGGGTAAAAGAGGTGGGCTGTAATGGCGAGCCTTTTGGGAAATGGAGAATCGGCTCGGAAGAAAATGGTGGGGTAGAAGAACTGGGGTCAGAAGTGTGTGTGTGTGGAAAGGTCTCAGCCGGGGTGTTGATATGATTTTCAGTATCATCAACTTCTTCCCCAACATGATTGTCAAGCACTCTTCCAGATCTCAATGTGGTGATTGCATTCACATGATGTGAATAACCAGGATTGGGCAAGGATTGAGCTGGAAGTTTTCCTTTCTCTCTTGCACTCAGTTCGGCTTTTAATCGTGCAATTTCTTCTTCCATCGATTTAATACTCTCGTTTTGGGACGCAGAGTTTTTCTTCATGTCATCGACGGAAGATTTCACTTCAGCCGAAACTTGCATGATATTTGATAAGATCAAATTCATGTATTGTGCAAAAGAAGAGGATTCATCAGTTCCGGTCAACTGTAAAGGACTAGACAGTGCAGGTGTGTTGACCTGATTTTGAAAATTATGTGCTTGAAAGGGGTGCTGAGTGAGTTGAAGTTGTGGCTGCTGTTGTGGTGGAGGGACCCTTTGGAAATTGTTTTGGTTTGGAACCGTGTTTTGTGATTGTGATTGGTTCCAAGTAAAGTTAGGGTGATTCCTCCACCCCTGATTATATGTGGAAGAAAAAGGGTCGTTTCTAGGTCTTTGAAATGCGGCATTGGTATGCTCACGACCTTGAAACGGACATTCTTCCGTCAAATGAGACGGATCAGAACAGCACCCACAAACAGTTTTGGGGAGTGATACCGGGTTTAGGGAGGCTGCTGCAAATTTGTGTTCCATAGCGTCGAGCTTCTTTTGCATTGCTGCCATTTCTGCTCGAACACCTATGGACACATCTACTTGGTGTACGCCACCCCTATTCAATGGTTGGGTTCCACTCTCCCAAATTAGTGATTTTTCAGCGAATTCTTCTAAGTATCGCCAGGCTTCCCTATCGTCTTTAGTCATAAATGTACCCTGACACATATTCTCAAGGCTTTGTTTCGTGCTAGGGTTACTGCCCTCATAAATGATTCGGCAAAGCTCCCATCTCGGGATGCCGTGATGAGGACATTGAACCATTAGATCCTTGAAACGTTCAAAGTACTTTGAAAATGGTTCGGTAGGGAGCTGGGCAAATTGGTTTAATTCGCTACGGATTCGAGCCGTCTTCTGGACTGGGTAAAATTTCTTTAGGAATGCAGCGACGAATTCTTCCCAATTTGTGATGGAGTGTGCGGTGGTGTTATATAGCCACTTCTCGGCTATATCGCACAAGGTAAAAGGAAGAAGTCGTAGACGCATCGCATCCACAGAAAGTTGAGACGTACCCATCATAGCACATACGTTTTCAAATTTGGTAATGAAAACGTAAGCGTCCTCGGTCTCGAGTCCGTGATACTTAGGTAGAAGGTTGATATACTGGGGCTTGATTTCAAAATTATCCCCGTTGGCTGGTGGTGTGGATAAGCCGGTCAAAAGAGGACCTCTAAGTGGATAGCATCTTTCCTGAAGAGAAATGTGTGGAGGATTCTGCGCACCAACGGACGGTGGCAGATTGGGGTTAAAGAAGTTTGATGGATTCGGATCCATTGGTGTGGGTGTGGTAGTAGGTAAAGAAAAGGTAAATGGAGAATTATCGACTTCGGAGTCGATAAAAGGTACGCGGACTAAACGGGCACTAGAATCCCGTGTCCAGCCTATCTTGTACTAAAAAGGGTTAGCACAAGTGGCAGCGTTGGCTTATAATTAGGGGTAAAATGAATGCGGTGTTTGCTTTTGAAAAGGGACGGATTTTTGAAAAAATGATGCGACAACCAAATGCAGCACACAAACCCTAGAATCTAATGATCACCTAGGTCCGGCTCTAGACCGCTCCTAACTGCCAAAAGACAAGTCGCAGGATCAATCCTCCACTGCCTCTTTGTCCCCCTGTGGCCGGATAAGTGCCAGGTAAGTGGGAAGGAACCACCACTACAGTGGACCTAATTAAGAACCACTAGCCTTAGACACACTCGCCTTAGGCACCACAAGAAAACGTGGATAAGCAATGAATTACCCACGGCCCTCTCTTGTCCTAAATGAGCGCGACAGTCCTTATAGTCATCTCTAGATTTCTTTTAGTTAATGGGGGTAAATGTGGATGCAAGTTCGGTGGTTTTCGGGGCCTAGGAAGGGTAATGAAATCCCCACCTAATTTGGATTTGGCCGTGCCCCTTAAATTCCGTATTTAATATGCAAAACAACCAAGAAAAGCAAAATCACGCACAATTTTAATTTGCTTTTGCGGCGCAGCTATTGTTTGCAAAGAATCCTGCAGAAAGGATTAGTTGGAGCTAAAAAGGGCGAGGGGAGAGAGCAAGAAATCACCTGAAGAAAGATGGTACAGAGATCACCCAAGACTGCGGCTCTTCCGCCGCAATATGCATGTATCTGCCGCCCTTCCGCGGTCAAGTGTTGGAAACAGTGTACAATTTTTCTTCAGCTGCTTGCTGTTGCTATCTCCAGCTCTCTGGTATATCCCAAATAATTTTTCCACAGCACAGAATGCTCCAGATCACCTTGCAATCAATTCACAACACACGTATAAGAGTTTGTACGAATTTTGATTTCAAGAAATGAAACGTAATAATTCTTTCACTTCAAACTATAAAATGTAAACGAATTAGCGCGCGATCCCCGGCAACGGCGCCATTTTGATTGATGATAAATTTGGATGTCTAATATCGAATCAAATAGTAAAGAAATCACAACCAAAAATATTTGACCGCAATCAAACAACGGTGTCAGTTGAAGTTAATGAATGAGTGCGGATCGTCCTCAGGGATCTCGAGATTCGTTTTTACTTTTATTTGTTTGAAATGAAATGTTAAGCAACAATAAGAGAAAACACGATTCAATTGATTGATTTGTATTCGTGTGTCACTAATCTTTTCTAAAGATTCAAGAACTATAAACAACAAGAATCGGTTTCAATGGTATTTTCCAAACGACAATCAAGAATGATAAAGAGGCTCGTAGGAATCGATAGGATCTTTAGATGTGTTGTAGTCTACAATATTTCGTATTCTTGTCCTTCGAAAGATTGATACTAGATCGATGATCATCAACAAGAGTTAGGGTTTTCTCGTGAAACTAGGGTTTCATCTTATCCCTTGTTCTGTTGTTGATATCATTCACATTCTAGCCTCTAACAATTTCAAGAAACGATCGGATCACCCCAATCTTGAGCGATGTTGATCAAGAAAGCATCGCATCAAATTGGGTTGTCGATTCTTGAACTTGCTAGGGTTTACACACTCGTGGGATTCAAGAATTGATTATAAATTTGCTACATCATCATACTAAAGATCGTTTCGACTCCTTAACGAGCGGAGTTTTACTCACGCATCACCACATAGACAATATTTAAGAATAGTAAAGATAACATGATGCGGAATTTAAAAGAAACAAGATAGAAGAAAATATCACCTTTTATTTCATCAACAATTTCAATACAATCTTTCAAGATCTACAAGAAGAAAGAAAATCGATCGTTGACTCGGCTTCGCTCGACTCCGTGGATCGTGGATCTACTTTTGATCTCTTGCCCGATGGAAGATCGGCTCGGCTCATAAAAGGATTGAAGGAATCTTGCTTGGCTTGCACTCAAGATCTTGAATTGTGGATGGATTTAGGGTTAGGGTTTCCTACAAGATTTCTCACTAATCTTGAGGAAGAAGAAGATGGAGAAAGAGAATGGCTAAACTAAAAATGGGTTGAATCTATCACTCTCCAAGATTGAATCAAGATTTTCCAAGATTTCCAAAAATGAGAAATGAGTGAGCCTAGGGTCTTATTTATAGACCTAGGTTTAGGTTTGAATTAGACTTTCCCTCCCAAAGTTTGTTGACAAGTTTGTTGGGCTTTAGCTTAGGGTTTAAGCAAGGGTTTAGGAAAGTTCTAGAAGTTTTAGGCTTGTTTAGGAGCTTGATGATCTGGTGGAAGTGTCTGGACTCTTCTGGACTTTTGTGTGTATTTTTGAGTAGTGGGAACTGAATCAGGAGTTTTGGTGAAACTCGAGGGGCTGACTCACTGGATCCGCCGCGCAACCGCCGCGTGAGGTGCCTTTAGGCCGCCCTTCCGCCGCGCATTGGTGGGCTTGGGCATTGGTCTTTCTGCTGTGGTCTGGTACTTCTGTATGGGTTATCCTTTGATATTTAGAATTGCAGTTGCCCTTCTATGTTGATACCAGATTTGCTTTTAATGAGTTTACGAGCAATTGTAATGGTCGAGCAATGTATTGATCGAGCAAGTATCTCTTTTCCTGCATGGACTTCAAAATAGGGGTTGCAAGATATAGAAAATATGCTATGTAATGCAATGCAGTTAATTTCCCTAGAATTTCCGGTTTAAAGGTCGAATACATGTAATTTGATATTTTGCGACCGATTAGCTAATATGTGAATTATGAATACCGTACTCTCCTATATGTATGCAGATGTTAAGGAAATTGCCTGCTAAAATATACAGTATTTTCGACTGATCAAGTGCCGAGAAAGTCCATTCCCAAGACGACATCATAACTGCCGGTATCAATCACCAAGAAATCTGCAAATAACTCTCGTCCGCAGATAACAACCGAACAATCCTTGCACTCACTACTAGATATGATCTTCCCATTCCCAGTGTGTATGTCCCAACAGCAAGACAGGGCCGTGCAAGCAATCAAGTTTGCGGTAATAAACTTGGACGATATAAAACAATGGGATGCACCAGAATAGAATAATGCTAATGCGGAAAAATCATGAACAAGTAGTATGCCTGAAACAACTTCATCTGAAGCCTTGGCCTCTTCGGCCGTCAGAGTAAAGGTTCGAGCTTGATTAGGTCCCTGAGTTATCTGCTTCTGCCCCTGAATCTGCCTCTGCGGTGGCTTCTGAGCATCTTCCTTCAAACGTAGCTTCGACGGGCAAACACTGACAGTATGATCAGCTGATCCGCAAACTAAACGATATCCAAGCTTCCTTCGACAATCCTTCTGCAGGTGTCCAGGTAGATGGCAGAATTCACAAAACATCCTTCCCTTCTGCTCGGGTACGACGAGCTTCTTCATAGGCACCATGCCACGTCGGTTTACCGGAATACCTCTGCGTATAGGAAATCGGTTCGGCATAAACGCCGGCTTCTGTACTGCTACTGCCTGCTACTGTGCACCCCTTATCCTCACTGATAAGCTCTGCTGCTCTCTGGCTGCTCTAAGAACTTGCGAGAAAGTGGTCAACCCTAGAGATATAATGTTCCTCTGGATTTCCACGTCCAAACTGCGCATGAACCTTCGTGCCCTATCAGCATCGTTGGCAACCAAAGGTCCAGCTAATCGACTGAGCCGTGTCCACTCAGCCGCATGCTCATCCAAGGATCCACCATTCTGCTTCAAATTGATAAACTTTTCTTCCATTTCTTCCCGTGCAGTCTGCAAAAAGAACTTCTCCAAGAAACTCTGCAAGAAAGTTGCCCAACGGATCGGCTTAGACAAACGGGTCTATTCCACAAGCCACCACTCACGGGTATAGTCCGCCAATTGGATGCGTACAACATCCACTCTCTTGTCCTCCAGAATCTGTGCTGCAACGAGTAGATTCTCCATATCGACTAGCCACTGCTCCGCAGGCAATGGCTCTTCCAAACCAGTGAAAGTGGATGGACCAAGTCTCCTGAAATCCATCACGGTACCCACACGCTGTACTGGTTTAGTTGCAACAGTGTTTGCGGACTGCTGAACGGACCACAAACCTTCCTGAAAAGCTTCGGCTTGCCGCTGATTTATCTCAGTTTGCCGCTTCTGGTTCTCCAGCATCCCACGAATTACTCCAAGTAATGCGGCGTCATCAACACGCCTCTGGTACGACCACAGATTCCTGTCCGCCATGATCCTAAAACCAAGACACCGACGAGGATCAGCATGATAAACAAGATTTAAACTTGCGATAAAACATAAACTGGTATGCAATGAAACCAAAAGAAGCAAGGTAATATAATGACCATAAAACAAGGAATTGAATCAAGACTAGGACTCCAAATTACTTGAATAGAGTACCGCATTGTAACCATGTTGTAGTTCATAGTTACAATCATATAACTCCGTTCAAGTCGCCCAAATCTGAGTATCAGAATAGAGAGAAACAATAGGGAACCAGATGGTTTAATGTCGAGATGCAAAGTTGTTTGCATATCGTCAGGACAAGGGTCAAGAGAAAGATATGATTCAAGAATTACGATAACAATGTGGCAGGACATGTTCCTAATTACGGGTTTCCTGATTCGTGTATTGGGTCCAATACCCAACTATAAAAGAGTCAAACCCGATTAACCTAAATCATATGGCTCTGATACCAAACAAATCCTGTCATGCCCAGCTTCACAGAGTGCGCTAAGGTCGGCACGTGACAGAGCCAACCATGCTACCTGTGTCCACAGGCACATTATGGCTGTCTATAAGATATCAAGAACAGTAGAAATAAATAATCTATCTAGTACATGTCCATATACCAGAATAAATGATTCAATAAATATAAATGTGCGGAAGCTATAAATCTAATCAGCAATAACATCTGGAAAGTACGTCCCAAATACGGGCTCACATCAGGAAATGAAAGTATGGAAAGGAAAATAAACAAAGCTTAACACTAACATGCTCCTCACTGTTCGGCCTGTCGGCTGAAATACTCCTGATCAGCCTGCGAAAGAGATAAAGGATCCGGGCCATGCAAAACCCAGACGTCAGTGCGTCATAATAGCAATAATAATAAGCAACCATGGTGTAACGAGATATGCAGGCATGAATTATAAATATTAACATGAATGTAATAAGTAAACACGGATATAAAACAATGAAGTGTATCAGTATATGTGACGTGCAGTGATCAATCTAAACTGTGCTACTGGGTTATCTATTCTAAAGTTTGTTTGAAATCAATTAGTGTACTCCTCCATGTAACTCAAAGAATATGTCCCGTTATCCCCCGGGACCATTGATCAGATAGTGGGAGTCATGAATGACTCTGTCCCGTTATCCCCCGGGACCACGGATAAAGTAAGAATCACGAATGATTATGTCCCGTTATCCCCCGGAGCTACGGATCAAGTAATACCCTTTTAAGCTACACTTCAGTTACACTTTTTATTTCCCCATACCCCCAAGGTTATGTGTTCAAGTCAGGTATTGATAATCTGGAGCTAATGCCAACACAGGATCAAGCAGGTACAGGTATGACTATGTAGACAAAAAGATACGTCCGTCAGGACAACATGTCAGGATTGTCGGCATTAGAAACAGGATCAGGTAACAGGTCAAGTAGTAGTGTATCAGGTCATAACAGGTAGTGCACAGATATCAAACGGATGCTCATAATAAAACTGTAGCAAGTACGGATGCACGATAAAAGTACGGATGCACAGTAAAACACGGATGCACAAATATCTATCAGGGATTACATCTACAGCTCTATGACTACGTAGGATGTGCGTTATCAAGCATGGGTGCTAATATAACAGTAATATGAAATAATATGATATAGCATGCAACTAGATATGCAATAAATGATACGGATGCAAACGGATATCGGAAAAACGGTAAAACTGTAACATAGATGCACAATACAATAAATATGCAATATTTTTATTAATATAGATGCAAGTATAATAATATAGCATGTATCAAGCTAACTTGCATGCAACCAGATATATAATAAATGATATGGATGCGTACGGCTATTCGAAAATAGTAAAATAGTAATATGGATGTACAATGCAGTAAACGTGTGATATTTTTATTCATATGGATGCAAAATATGTATCATAGCATGTAGCAAGATAAACTTGCCTGATTGGATCTCACGACGGTGTGCGTACTCTGCGTCCGACGTCGGGTAAATGCCGCAAAGCACACACGGCATACGGTACAGGTCCAGGAAAAGCAAGAAGGTGACCACGCTGGCTGGGAACATCCACTTATTCTACCTGATTGTCGGCGACGGGCACAGCTCCGGCGGGGGTCACCGGAAACAAGAACCAAGAAAAAGAGAAGAAGAATAAGTAGAAGAAGAAGAAGGAAGAAGAGGTTGGGTTTGGTGCTCTGGTGTTTGGCTCAGGGGTCAGAGAAAGGTGCAACGGGGTGACGTCGACGGTGGGCCGTTGACGGCGAGGCCCCGGCAAAGAGCAGTGGCAATCAGGGTTTCGGGTGCAGGAAAGAAAAGGAGGTCGGGGCTACAGGGAAGGTAAGAATGAGGTCGAGGAGAAGGAGAGGGGAGCAGGCGAGGGTGGTGACGAGGATGGTGGCGACGACGACGAGGCGAGCGTGGGCGCGGGTGTGGGTTCAACAGAGGAGGCGGCGGGAAAAAGAAAATAAAAAAGAAAGAAGGTAGGTGAGTGTAGTGAGAAGAGGGGGTGACGGGATTCTCGTAGGGGAAAATAATATATAGAGAGTAGATGGAGAGAGACGTGGGATCAGTTAAAGAAAATCTTTTAAAGAAAATTTTAAATGAAATAAAATATACTAATATAATTTTTAACAGATGAAAATCTAAGGAATAAAATATTTATTGTAATTGAAATTTTTGGCTAATACAAAAATAGTCCATAACACGCCCGGGTCGGGTCTAAAATTATGGTTTGAAAATACGGTTAATATACGTGTCGACCAAAACCAAAATAGGATATCCGGAAAACAAAAATGCATACCCCCAAGAACAGATACACGTAGCGTGCACGTAGCTTTCCAAACGAGTCTGTTTCACTGAACGGGACGAGAACACGATGTACGGATGCTACAACAGGGTTGGGGGTATGGTACTGGCCATGCAAGATACTTTTAAAATATTTTATTTGACTTTATTTGTTATACTAAAAAAATGCAGATGCCAGATATAATGTCAGTATGCAATATAAACAATATTAAAAGTGCACGGATCCTCATAACTAGTAGGGATAAATCATAAACAGGAATCAAGACGGGTTTCCAGCAAGCGGGTCGTTTCGGATGCAAATACGGATACCAATTACACTATTCGCACCCAAAACACAATAAATCAAGAAAAATCCATAAATAAAGAAATACCCAAAATAGAACTGGTATAAATGAACTAGGGTGTTACATCCTCATCGATACTCATATGTCAAAATCAAAGCGCAACTTAATCCCCGTCTATCGGTTAACATACGTTCGATGTTCGTCGTGACATAAAACTATATGAAGGTTGTTAAATATCGGACGGTATATTTCGGTACTAACAACCGTCATGTAGTCTATGTGACGAGAAAACTCAATCGTATGATAACCGATAGATTTGTCCAGTGTGGACAAGTTAGGAATGTATTAAACAAACACCTGCATTCTCTTGTGTTTTCATTCGTTTGGAGTTATTTCGTCGATACTTTTCCACTGGTTCTCCATGTACAATGATAGATTAGATATTCATTTCAACGTTGTTTCACAGTATTGAAATGATTATCTATTCTATTACAGTGTTCTCGGAGAACAGCGGGGAGGTGCAGTCGAAATTTACTCGAAACGAATGATAGCACAAGCGAATGGGTGTCTACTCTATACATTCCTAATGTTATATAAGTCTTACCCTTGACAGCCGAAACATACGCATACAACACGAATACACAACAAACGCACACACAAAGCACATACACACTAACAACCCTATATCTAAGCGAAATCATAAATTGAAACACACATACACAGAATACAACTCATAATTGGGTATCTTCAAATCTAACTTTGTTAATCGATAATTTATTCTTTTCAATGACAAACTTGCCTTTGTGGATTTTCTTCTTTGTCAGTAACCATCTCGTTCTTAGATTTCTCAATATAGTCACCATAACCTACAATTTATATGTTTTACATTCTAACATGGCCCATGAATACATCAGAGTTAAGGACTGGATGTACGTGAATTGGCAACAATGCATGCAATCTAAGTTCGTCGCAGGAGTTTCTGCTTTCATTGAATTTGCATGCATACATAATAAGATCGTGTTAGAGAAGATTCTTTGTCCGTGCGATAGATGTAGGAATAAGTTCTGGCAGAAGGTAGAAATCATAGAGCTTTACATCGTTAAACATGGTTTTACTAGACTATATACAACTTGGGTATATCACGGGGAAGGACAAGAAGAAGATGGTAATGCGGCAGAAGAAGAAGTAGAAGACGATAACTTCTTTCCAGGAGAAGAAATGGAGGATATGGTTGAGGCTGCCCTAGGTGATAGTATTCCTACCAAAGATGACATTTCTTCCAGTCAAGAACCGCGTGCGGATAAGTATGAAAAGTTCATGAATGAAGCTAAAAGACAAATTTATGAGAATGTAAAGAATTCCACACTATCATGGTTCGTCCAAATTTTCCAGATTAAGTGCCTAAATGGATATGGCAACAGCTCATTCACTATGCTTCTGAAGTTCCTGAAAAATTTTATGACCCCGGGAAATAACGTGCCCGACAGATGATACAAAGCCCAGAAGATGATGTCAGATTTAGGTCTGAAGTGTGAGAAGATTCATGTATATCCCAAAGATTGTGTGTTGTACCGAAAAGAAAATTCAGATTTGAAAGAGTGTCTAACATGCGGAAAAGCCGGGTACAAGCCGAAAGAATCTGAAAAGAAGCCTGATATACCTGTCGATATAGCACGATACTTTATCATAACACAGAGGCTGCAGAGGCTATTTAGGTGCAAAAAAACTGTCGAGGCAATGATTTGGCATCATCGTGCTACTCCAAGCGAAAATAGAAAAATGATCCATCCAAGAGATTCACCGACATGAAAGGATTTCGACAGGAGTCATGAAATATTCAGTAGTGATTCTCGCAATGTCAGGCTCGGACTCGCTAGTGATGATTTCTGCCTATTTAACTATATGGCTGGAAGCCACAGCATATGGCCCGTCGTAATGATAGTTTATAATCTGTCGCTTTGGTTGGCTATGGATCGATCATACTTTATGATGCCTTTTCTTATTGACGGACCAAACTCACCGGAAAACAATATCGACGTCTATCTCCGACCTCTGATCGATGAGTTAAAATATTTATTCATTAATGTTGTAGAGACTTACGATGCAAACACAGATACAACCTTCACAATGCGTGCGGTTTTAATGTGGACAATTAATGACTTTCCTGCGTAAGGAATACTATCAGGTTGGTCCATATATGCTCACAAAGCTTGCCCTTATTGCCATCAATATACAACATTGAAATGGTTGAATTTTAGCAGGAATGTTTGTTATTGCGGTCATCGGCGTTTCCTGCCACTGGACCATCCCTACAGATTAGACGCTTCTCACTTTAATGGTCATCAGGAGGTTCTTTGGCCTCCAGTATTAATGTCCGGAGAGGACGCGACTTCTCAGTGGGATGGTTACAATAATATCACCTTCTGGATAGATCCGGCAAAACAGGTCAAACCACCCTACTGGAACAAGTTAAGCATTTTCTACGAGCTTCCGTACAGGTCAACAAATTTAATGCATCATTGTCTGGACGTCATGCACATAGAGAAAGGAGTATCTGAACACATACTCAACTTGCTTCTTTGTAAATACGGAAAATCGAATGACAACCTCCATGCTCGGATGGATCTTCATGACTGGGAAATTAGAAGTGAATTGCATCCTAAATCGATAGTGGGTAAATCAGGAAATTTTGTACTTCCTGATGACGCGTATCATATGTCACAACCGGAGAAGAAAAGGTTCCTGCAGGTGTTGCATGATTTGAAAGTTCCCACAGGTTTCTCAGGATTATTTAGCAAGAAGATAAAAATTGTGAAAGGAAAGATCGATGGGCTGAAAAGTCATGATCACCATATTATTATGAAGCACCTTCTCCCATTAGCCCTCAGGACTTCCCTTTCCGAATCGGTTGGTCTAGTAATCAATTACCTTTGTTGCTTTTTTAGACAATTGTGCGTTAAAACCTTGAATGTTGTGACACTGTAGAATCTAGAAAATTCTATTTCATTGATACTTTGTAAGCTTGAGCAGATTTTCCACCGTCATTCTTCAATATCATAATACACCTGACAGTTTATCTTGCAACCAAGGCTATGTTTGCCGGACAGGTACAATATCGATGGATGTATTCTATCGAAAGGTACGTGGAATTTTTTGTTTCACGCATTTTGTAAAATTATTATTGTACTATATGCCCGTATTTATTTATTTAACATATTTTTCTTTAGGTACCTCTATACTCTAAAAAAGTATATACGCAATAGAAATCGACCAGAGGGTTCTATCATGCAAGGTTATCTTCTAGATAAAATAACAACATTTTGTTCCCGCTATCTGGACGAGAACATTGAGACGAAGCTTAACCGGCCTCGGAGAATTCAAGACGGGCCATATGGTAAAGCTGATTATAAGAGAGTAGACACTATATTTATCATCAAGATATATCAGTATATCCTCCTCAATAGCGAATGTCTTGAAGAAATTAGAGAGTAAGTTTTTTTTGGATTAATTGTTATATTTGTGTTTGTGTATGTATGAAATGATATAATGTTAATGTCCTCATTTATCGTTGAGGACAGAATTCATATTGATGAGGTACATGATGGGCATCCTGATTGGAATGATGAACGAATGGAAAAATATCATCAGGATAATTTTTGTGATTGAATTGCAGATCATGTAAGTTGTTCGAATAACATGTTATTGCTACCAGTCTTAATCTAAATTTATACCGTTATGTATTTTCCGTAAAATTTGTTTTGGCAGATCCACGATCCAAACTTGTTTGCTTCATTAGGGAAAGATTCAAGGTGTTTAGCTCAGTTTCCTAGCATGGAGGTTGCATATTATAAAGGATTCGGTTTCCTTGGATACAAATTTAAAGTTAAGGACATAGAAACATCTTTAACTACTCAGAATAGCGGGATTGCGACGGTAGGATCAGATAGTGTGATTTATTATGGATACTTAAATTGCATACTTAGCATCCAATATCCCGGACGATCAGAATCGTTTTATATATTTCAGTGTACTTGGTAACCGATATGGATAAGTGGATAAACAATCTCGGGACTTGGAAAGATGAATATGGATTGACTAGTGTGAACACACTTCGATTTTACGGTGAGAACGATCCATTTATCTTTCCGAAATAAGCGTTCCAAGTATACTACTCAAAGTGCTTAAAGCATCCGGGATGGAGTGTCTTAATCCGTTAGAAACCCATGGATGTTTACGATGTTCCAGAATTCAAGGATTGTATGGAGGACAGCAATGAGGATGAAGAAGAGAGAAGACTTAGAGGGCTTTGACCATCGGTTTCAAAAGACAGGTTTTCTTCGGCTGATCGTGAAGTTACGTGAATTAGAAATGATATCGATGATGAAATACTAGTAGATATGTCTAATGCGTCCACGAAACGAAAAAGGTTATCAGTAATGTTATATTATTAATTCACATTTTTACGATCTATACATATATTGCATGCATATGTAATGATTGTACTCTTATCCAGGTTTGATGACGACGTCTGGAGTAGCGAGGGGCAGCAGGAGCACTAGCCGCGGCAGAGGCAGAGCAGTTCTGCTGCCCAGAGAGCTGCGCAGGGAGATTCAGAGGGCTGGTCTTGCACCCTGATCGGTATCCCCTTCGGATGACTCCTTCCATGTGGACTTTGCCACACCTCCAGGTATATTGCACGCATATTTATTTTGAATGTAATATTATAGATATACACGCATATTTATTTCAAAATTATTTAAATAGTCAATGTTTAATTGTCTAGCTGTTGGTGGTGCGTCCACATCAGAGGCAGAGGCCACTACCGCACCTGCAGGTATGTTTATATATCCTATAATGCATGCATGTTGATTTTGAATGTTATATCATAAATATACACACATTCGTTTTGCTCTTACTTAGATAATAATTTTTTGATTATCTAGCTATAGGTGGTGCCTCCACATCTTATGTGTGCGTATGTCAGTGTGCACGCGCGCATACACAGACACACACATACACATAAGCATATACACACAAACACACATACACACACACACATAAACACACACATACACAAGCATACACACACAGACACACACATACAAATAATGCCAAATCTAAGTTGATCATCATTCTCTTTTACATTGAACTCTTATTAAATCCCATTCTAACCCAAACCCAAAATCCAAAATCTTAAACTTGATTAAGAAAACCCTTAACATTAAAAAAATTTATTCTAAACTAAAAATTTCAAAACCTTGAAATTGAAACGTAAAACTAATTCAAATTAAATCTTAAACAAAACGTATGATACTCGATAATATGAAATTTTTTAAGGATCGGTGCTAGGGTCCCAACAATTACGAATGTTATGTCATAAATATATACACATTCTTTTTGCTCTTACTTAGATAATCATTTTTTGATTGTCTAGCTATAGGTGGTGCCTCCACATCTCGGGCAGAGGCTACCACCGCACCTGCAGGTATGTTTATATATCCTATATTCCATACATATTGATTTAGAATGTTATATTATTGATATACACATTCTTTCTGCAATTACTTATATAACTTATTTTTAATTTTCTAATTATAGGTGGTGCATCCACATCTGGCTCAGAGGCCACTCCCGCCACTTCCGTACCCTCCACAAAGTCTGCAGGTTAGTATGAATAAATATAAAATATTTATTCATTTTATATATCCTTTAGGAATAAACATTAACTTCATGTAATTTTATCGTCAATGTTTGTTTTCTAGTTAGAGAGAAAGCGTCCACATCCGGGTTACCGGAGGAACTATCGTCTCGCTCGGGCTGCTGCCCGGGCCCAAGCTCGTGCTGCTGTCGCCGGAGGTATATATCGCACTTCAATTTTCGTTAATCCTTGATTTCTTAATACCATTTTGTCTTAATATTGCTTGTCTTGATATTTCTTGTAGATACAGGGCAGCCCCATCCCGAGAGGGGGACTCGAGGGCTGAATCAGTCCTACAGACCGATGCCCGATAGAGCTAGGGGGAGGCACCTTTACCCCCGATTATCGCTAAACTAGCGATTATGCCGAGAGGTTCGGCCGGTATATGGGGGATGAGAGCCACATCCAAAACAAGTATCCACTTCACGTTGAGTGGGGCGATCAGCACCGGCGCTCATTTGCCTTCTTCTGGGATCAAGCTTGGGTATTAATATATATTTTCATTTGACTTATCCAATATATTTATTATTATTCAACACCTGCAATTTAAATACATTATTTTTTTGTATTTGCAGTCAGATTACGACTTTCAGCCTGTACCCGTGTTCATATCAGAAAATTGCATTCTAATACCGTCCATTCATTATCTATTTGTTGTATTTATCGGTACTATTAACCAGTGTCTGCTCAGTAATATAGATTACAGGTATCCGTGATAAAATACTGGAAATACATTTAAAAGCATGGATATATCAATTGAGAGCCGGCACTGCAACCAGAACCGCAATCCGACCGATACTTCAGGAGTCCCTTTTTGCAACAAGTTTGTGTACACATTTTTCTATCTAAATGGTCCAACACAACAAATGTGTACACAAGACTTTTAGGCACATGTGGATATGCATTCAAGGCAAATTATTATATGCATTCAAGGCTAAACATCATGTGTTGATTTTTTCCTTCCAAAACTGAAATCAAATCAAAGTCAATTAAACAAATCAGCATGGGCCATAATGGGACAGCCATGAATCAAGCCACATGTGGGAATGGAGTAATGAGCATTTAATGCTGAAGATCATGTGTTGAATTGTATTCAAAAATTCCCTCCAATAATAAGTGCAAAATAAAATCAAATGGACAAATCAACAAAACCATAATGGGGGCAGCCATGATTTAGGCACATGTGGGAATGAAATTATGAGCATTTAATGCTGAAAATTTGGTGTTGATTTAGAAATTCGAATTTCCCTCCAAGCATTGGGTGCAAATCAAGTCAAAACAGAGAAAACAAACTGGACCAAAATGATGCGGGGGACCTAACAAGTCAACACACTAAGTACGAGACCGTTCCAACATGATGTGTCCGTCCACATCACATTATAGACCGGCCTGGCCGGCCCCACAGGCTCCAGTGGGCCCTAGCTCCTCACAGTAACTTCTTTGCTGCCACGTAGCCCTAATTTTATTGTTTATTTTCTTTTCTTTTCTGCCTATAAAAGCAGGCAGTGGGCAAAGGTTCAAGGGTCATTCTTTAGTCATTCTTTAATCATTCTTTAGTCTTGGATTGTCATTCTTTGTCCAAGTTTTCTATTCTCTCTTCTTGTAAATAGATTAGTCCCCTTAAAGTCTTAACATTCTCTTGATCCTTCAACCTCTTCATTGAGCTTGAAGGTTTAAGGGTTGGTTATTGATCTCAAAGGGTTGTATCATTCTTGAAGTTTAATAAAGTGTTCTTTTGTGCTTCCTTCACCATGAGTTCTTTGCCCTCTTTTGATCTTGCAACCTCTTTATTGAGCTTGCAAGTTTAAGTTTGGGTTATTGAACCCATGTCTTGCAATATGTTCTTTGGTTCCTAATCTTTTACTTACTTGCATTTTATTCTTGCACTTTTAATTCTCGCACTTAAATTCCATTCACTTTAATTACTTGCTTGTAATCTTTTCTTCTCTTTGTTCTTCTCTTTTTGGTTTGTTTTGTGAATGTTGTGAATATTGTTGTTAGGAAAAGAGAAAGATTTTGTAAGTTAGCATTTCGTTCCTCATTTCCTTTTCCCGTCTTTTCCATTTGAAACTCCGTCCAAACCCTACCCAAGCGCTCCGTTAGGCACCCTACCCTACCAAGGTAAAGGAGATTCCTAACCGTGACCGGTTGCATTCGGTTTGGCCGGAGGCGAAAGCAAGAGACAAGAACGGACGAACAAGGGTCAATAAGCCGGATTCCATGAATACCGTGCTTAAATACCTTAATCCACGTTGTTGCCGATTGCTCTAGCTTCAATGGTTGAGTTCGGCTCAAAGTACTTGAATATGGAATCCATTAACTTACAATATCCTATCGTTTCCTAACAAGCCTTATACTTGAATATAACACATTGGTTAGATAACGAACAAATCCGCCACGTTGTTAACTCGTTAAAACAAGCCATCTCCCTGTGGATCGACCCGTGCTCATCGCGGCTAGCTGCAAAGCGACATCGTCCTGATCGCGGTTAAACTTTAGAACTTTTAAATATCCGACACGCTTTTGGCGTGCGATCATCCCGACCATGAGCACTCTGAGAGAGTGCTCAATCTTCACGCTCTGGTCCTAGGCCTGATGAAGAACAAGCAATCAAAGGTATGATACAATAGGAACGAGCTGAAGATCGACTGCTATTTGGTATGGCTGGCGACCCCGGAGGCAGAGAGAGTGGCTCCCATATAGACTCCGGCCTTTGCGAGAGTCGCCGTAGCTACATGGCCTCTCTTATGCCAATATTACGACTCTCAGCGCAAACAAGTTTGTAATTTAAATGTAATTCGTTGTTTAGTATATAATTTATTTTTTTGTGTTGCTTAATTAGAAAACTAAATCTGAATGTGTTGTGCAGAAATAGGCTGATCAAAATAAAGAGAATAGGAAGTCGGCGAAGAGGGGTCACCCCACTTATACAGGTGGCTCGAGGAACATTACCGTGACATAGAGGCATCGGTAAATTACAATAGATCTATTTCTATGTAATGTAATATTAAGAGTTATTTTATAATAAATGTAAATTTTTGTCGAATTGCAAAGAGCTCAGGGTGGTACACCAAGCGTGTTGGCCGTGTATCTTGCCGTCCACGCCACCTCGAAAGATCCCTCTACGGAAGAGCTTCGATTCCCCAACATCGCTACCCAGGAGTTTTACGTAAGTGTTAATATTTATTCTAATTCGAATGAAATTTTTGTTTTGGCAAGTTCAAATTTAAATGATATACTTATATTTTAATGGTTAATGTGGGTGTAGGAGCGGATGGTAGAGCAGGAAGAGGCATCGGGGATCGATTTTAGTAGACAGACCGATCCGATGCTACTGACCCTAGTCCTATACGCCGCACACACAGGGAACCACGGAGGTTGGGAGAGAAGCCGGGGACTCGGTCCTAGTAGGGCCTATATGAGATTGGTCTCCACTCCAGCGGTTACTTCCCCTAACCCCCGTGAGCGACGTCTGGAGCATGATGTTGCCGCCTTGAAGACCACCATCGAGGAGTTGAAGAAGATGTTGGTACATATATTACTTAATAATAAAATATATCACATTATAGATAATAACATATGCAATATTAGTAGCCTGAGCTTATTTGGTTGTAAACTTAGCTTTGATTAATCATACTTACATAAAAATATCTAATTAAAATAAACTACGGTTTTCCAAACTAGATTCCTAAACGAGACCTAAGTCCCTAAGTATTCGTAGATTGGGGTTTCGCAATAATCTGATAATGATACGAATTCAACTAAAAACTAATACACCGTTCTTACTCGTTTATTACACACAAAATTTAACAAATGCGATAGGCTACTTCAGCTGCGGCTCCACATGCATCTCCTTCGGCTGTGGCACCGTAAGCTACAACCTCGGCTGCAGTTGCGCAGACCACTCCTGCAATTCCATGGCCCACTCAGACTCCCTTACAGTCTGCTACTTCATTAGTCGAGTTTTTGATGACTCGGGGCTGCACCGAAGAGCAGATACGCCAGATTAGAGCGTTTATCAGAGGTGGAGGAGATGGACCGAGCTAGGGTAGCTTTTTTATATTTTTGAGGATGTATGTACTTATCTGATACATATTGTATATATTTTGGATGATATTGGTGGTTGTTTGCTTGTTCGCGATGATTTAGATTGATATCGTATTCTGTTTGTTTATTTCTTTTTAATATTATGCATGAGATGTTGATTATGAATATTTCTGTATTTGGTTATATGATGTATATATTATTGTGCAAAGGGCGGGAAAAAACTGTAACAACTCCAATTTCAATGTACAGAAATTGTTTAAAAGTTACTGTACAATTGGGGTATTTGCAAATCCTGTGTATACTATAAATATTTGTTTTAATTTAGAACGGCAAGAAAGCACTTGTAGCTCATTGGTGAATCCCTTGCACTGCTGTGGCATGGCACCTGAGTTCAAATTCTAACAGCCACAATAAATTTTATTAATTTTTCTTTTAATTTTTTAGAAGCCCAAATGTTTACACGTGCACTACACGTAAAATAAAAAGTCACAAATAAAACAAACACGTGCACTGGGTTTTACCAAGCGACAGGGACACGTGGCCAAGAAACTAACCCCATCCGCTGGTAAATAGCTGGCAAAAATCAAGTTTTGGCCGGTACTGCCGGTTTGGACCGTCGGTAATGCCTTGAATTTTTCCCCTGCACCTCTTCGCCTACCCCTCTAACCCCACATTGTTTATTTTCTCTGCATTCATCCAAAGAACAATAAAACCCCATTTAATCCAAATTTTAATGCAAATTTCAATGCAATCTTCAACCCTCTAAAATCTAATTTTCCCTATAAATACCACACCATATTCCATCCCTCCTCACTCAGAAATTCCCTATCAAAACTCTCCAAAATTCTCAAGTTCCGTTAGTGTGCAAGTGGAATTAGCGAAGGGCGAAGTTCCGACGACGTTCCAAGAAGTTTCCGGCGATGAAACGACGCTCTGAAGCCTTCCTTAGTTTCCTCTCTCCCTTCTCTTGTCCAAAAGCTAGTAAGTCCTCTCTCCCCTCTCTTCTCCTATTATAAAAAGTTCTATTTTTAAAACCCGACGGAAGCGGAGTTAATCCATCTCCCGATTCGGTTTTTCTATAAAACGCTTCTTTTCTTAATCAATAAAATTCCATACTATCACATAATATTTAACAAACATTAACAAACACTTTAAAACAAGCTTCATCTCAACATATTCATTTATGCAATTTTTATTGTATTTTTTTACGGTAAAATACCACATACTTCATTTCCGATATAAAACAACATAAAACTTGTATTACTTTTAGATAAACCACGAGGTAATGACCTAACTCGTCACAAAACACTTCTTTGACATAGTACGATGAAGTTTTGGGAATATATTCATGGGATAACACGACTCTACAAATAAATACCATCAGCTTACAAAACCATTTCTTTAAAAAGATGTATTAAACAATTCCTTGCAATTGTGCCTCTACAACCCATTTTGGAGACATCGATAAGGATGGTATGGATTATCACACATCCTTGGGTCTAGTAGAGTGAGATAAGGACCTCCGAAAGGAGCATTCGATCTCGATGGAATTTTTATGCATTTTTCTTTAGAAAATGAGATTTCTACAAGAATAAATAAAATTTATTTTTATTAAATATATAAATATTATCAAAATATCTATTTTAATTATATTATGTAAATATTCCAAGTTTTTCAAATCAAAAGAACATGAAAATACCATCCAAATACAAAACAATACCGATATTTCAATAACATACCATATATTATGATAATTAGGTTCTACTCACTAGAAATTTCCCTTTTATAAAATATACATCTCTGAAAACCCTAAAGACGATAATTAAATGCTTGAGGTGTATTTTGAAAATTATATCAAACTATTTTTACATAAAACCCCCTCAAGTTATACTAAATTACAATAAGGACCCTAGTAAATATAGGTTTAAGCGGGACCAGTTCTCTTGAGCCTCAGGGAGCCGGAGAATATGGGTGCTTGCCTATTTAAGGTAGACAATCTAAATAACGGTGTTATCAACACGATAATTGTCTTGGAAAAAGACACAAATCCTGCCGTTCATGTGCAGCAGTTACCGATAACATCAAAACTAATTCAGGATTTCAAGTTCTTTTCAAAATGTCTGACTCAGACTGAGTCTCAATCTAATCAATCTCACTTGAATATGTTTCAAGTATAAACTACAAATCAACATGAATCCGTCTATTCAATCTATATCAATCTGTATTGACCGAACCGAACCATGGATATACTCTGTCTACATGACTCTCTATTTATATCCATTCTGTTTACTGATATCATAGTTTCAGCAAGTCATCCATCTACTTAACAAACAATACAATCAATTCAAAGACATCTCGGGGTTTATAAGGGGTAGATTGGTACGGAAGGGGTTAGAAATGGCATGAGACTGTAACCATAATACACCTAACCTGAATATCCATTGCCGTTGTACCATAGCTGAACGGTTCCTTATGCTCCGTATACCTTAGTCTCCGGAATAGTGGGACTCCTCTCGTATACACTGGTATTTTCTATACCAAGATACAAACAACAACGTTAACAATATAATCAAGCATTATAAGATATATTCTTTTTCTGTCTATTCTATTTTTACTTACCTTTAGGACTTACCGAGCGATTGTTCGCTGACGACATTCATTTTCTTCTTTCTTTGGAATGTTGTCAGGTGTTTCGGACGCTTTAGAGACAAAGCCAAGCACTGAGGATTTGCAGCAGTTTGCTTTTGACCCGTAGCTTTAGACACTTGTACATATTTATTTTATTTCAGTTATGCCATTGTTTAGGTATCGCTTTCTACTCATGTATTTATATTTCAGTTGTACGTGTAAAAGAATGTTTAATAAATAAAGTTGTTGTTCATTTACATTCCTATCTCTTGTGTATTTTACTTTATATTGCTTAGATACGCTTAGCGTGTTTAATTCTGAGTAAATACATAGCGGCCTCGTCGCGTCCTCTTACCGTACACCGGGAAGCAGGGCATGACAAAAATAGGAAGCCCTTTTTTATAAATAAAACCTGATATTTTATCCCTACGGATTAATCCGTAGGGCCATCTGTTGCACCTACAGATTAATCTGTAAGTGCAATGTTTGCCCGTACACAGTTATCCGTAGGGACAAAATATCAGGATGCTTGATATTTTGTCCCTATGGACTCGGTAACAGGGGTAAAACTTGCCCATACGAATTAATCTATATGGGCAATTATTTGAACCTACGGATAAATCCGTATGGGCATTTATCCGGCCCTACGGATAAATCCTTATGGGTAAGTATTTTATTTTATAAACCAATAAATTAAATAAAGGTTATGTCCCTGCAGAGTAATCCGTAGGGATAAATGTCCCTACGGAGTAAGGCGTAGAGGCAATTATTACTCCGTAGGGGCATGTTCAGGACGAAGACTTGCAACTGCGGCCTTTGGACCTACGGAGGAATTTTATGTCCCAACGGATATTTCCGTAGGGACGGTGGTTTTCCTCTACGGCTAAATCCGTAAGGGCAACCCATTATTGTAGTAGTGGGGGAATCATGCTCATTCGTAGAAGAAACTCTATGGGAAGTAGTCCTTTCAGTGAAAACTAAATGAATGCTGAAAGATCTACAAGTATGTCTGGCAATCAAGTGGAAGAGCCCGCTTGAACCTGAAATTATTGAGGAGATGCTAAAACCACGTCCCGCACCGAAATTTTTTGCCAAAGGGAAAATCTCCCAAGCCAAGCCTTCAAAGCCTTCTAAGAAGAAGAAGAAGACCAAGAAAGTTGTGCAGCCTTCTGAGTATGACGATGAGTGCACAGATCTACAAAAGTACATAGACGCTCTCGAAGAATATAACCAGAAGGCACGGACACCGGTCACGCTCAAAGAATTCCTCAAGCATATTCTTGAGGACGGAGACAGTGACAATGATGAGGGAAATGACTCATCAGAAGAAGCGGAAGACTATGTAGCAAGTTGCCACATAATCTCCTATTCATCGTTATATGATGAAGGAGCTCCCTCGGCGTCAGAAAACGACGTAGAGGAACTGGGGAAAAGCACAGGAAGAGAAGAATTGCGAAAACATTAAGCTGCATAACCGTACGCAGCCTGAAAAAAACCTCGGACCTGCAAACAATGATTCGAACAAAAAAATAAAGGGAAAGGGAAAATTCCTGAAGAAATCACTTTCGATGAAGAAGTGGTAAAAGAGCTCTCCGCAAGGGACCCGCCTAAGAAAAATAAGGTGGATTACAACATCCTAGCACATCTGAGAAAAATACCCTCGCAGCTAAGCATATTGGATGCTCTTCTCCTGTCCAAAGAGGTATGAGATTCCCTGATCAAGGTATTGCAAGAGCCCGGTCAGTTCTAAGTTTTCCTCACGGAAGAGAAGATGAAAAATAAACTGGCTGAGGTCCACATGGCAGATATTACATTCAGAGATGAAGATCTACTCCTCCATACGTGTGAACATAATCGTCTGTTATGCGTCACCGGATACTACCACGACATTAAGATAGGGAAAATCCTTGTCAACAACGGATCTTCCGTTAATCTTCTCAACGTGAGAGTGCTGAAAGAAATTTAAATGAATGTTCAGCACCTTGCCTACGAAAAAATTACTATAACCGGGTTCAACCCACAGTCGTCACGGACGGTTGGGTCCGTAATACTGACCCTGCGCTTCGGGATGCTCTTCACCGACATCAAATTGCATGTTACTGACACCAAGACTTGCTCTAACGCATTACTCGGCAGGGCTTGGTTACACGAGTACAACATCAGTATATGAAGTATTTCAAGGATGGCTCGGAGTACAACGTCCGCTCTTCGTAAACGAAGTCCGAAAATACGAGGACGCAAAGTACTTTCTTCGAGACTTTGAAGATACTGAAAGATGCCATAGGCCGAAGAGTAAAAAAAATATGCGGCCACTATCCCGATTTTTGGGAGCGATACTAAGGAAGACGAAGAAATAGTCTTCTCGGGGAAACCCCAGAAAGAAAACAATAAGCCCAGACAACCTACTCCTATTATGGTCTTTGGCAGCGACTCCGAGGACGAGGCCAATGCAGTGTTCTCCGTCCGCCCGTCGATGCAGACTTTTGCCGAAGCAGATCAGACTCTACAAATCATAATGCCTCCGCCTCGACACTACAAAGAACTTGATGTGCTTGATACATACAGCGTACAAGAGCAGCGAACTTTCTACATACCTCCTAGATGAAGAGGTGAAAAGGCTATCCTCTTCAACAAATCTACGGAGACCAAAGTAAAAAAAAAAAGTTTGATATGGTGCTGATTTTGCACTCAACAGGCTTCAACCCATCTGTCTACCAAGATATTACGCGGAGGGATTGAAAGAGCTATTAAGACGCCAAGGCATATCTCTCGAACAAACCGTTCGACAAGTCTAATTCTACAAAAAAAATTGAGATATTCCCTGGACTCAGCGATGGAAGCCCAACGAGAAGATGAAGATAACAGGGCTCGAATATGTTCAGTCCAAGAAACGGGAGTAATTTTACAGTTGCCACGTCATAAATAGCTTGAGGGAAGAGGAAAACGCTCTTCTAGATAGTCGTGGCGTCAAATTGGAGTAATATCCCGCTTTGAAAATGTCAATTCCATCGCTTAAAGAACAAATTAACAAGCTAATAAAAGAATCTTGCCAAGCGAGCCGGGACAACTACATCCACGAAATAGCCATTTATGACAAGGCCAAGACGTAGTGTCTCAGTCAGCAATCTACGGAGGAAGCAAACCGTAACGCTCTTCATCCCCCAGCCTGCTATGCATTCTCGCAGAAGTGGAAAATCCCTAAGTAGAGGTAAAAATAGGGCAAAGATCGCAAAAAACGTTCGATGACAACAAATCGTGTCCAAGACGTCGTTTAATCAAGAAAAAATTGATTGGAGCCTGTCCTTTATAAAGAAGATGGATCGGGAATACTCATTCCCTCAAGACAAGATAATGAAAATATTCAACCTTGTCATGAAGTACCAAATGATGATACTTCCGGAGTCTCAGCACCCTGAACAAATAAACGAGGTCTATCATCCGAATTATTGCTCCTATCACCGAGCAATAGGTCACCCCTTGAAGACCGCTTCACCTTCAAGGACTAGGCAGATGACAGTATCGATAAGGCAGGTTCGCTTTATCCGAACGCGAAAACACGAGCTAAAAAGGACCTACACCATCAGGTTAAGACCAGCTTAACCGCAAGGGAAGCGTACTCATACCTGCCATATGATAACACTCAAAAGAGGAAGGGCACGAGAGTATGAGTGACCTCTTCGGGTGCTTCGCAAATGAAGACGAGGACGAGGTGATCTCAGAGTTTCCACCAGCACTGCAAGAGCTGGAAGATGGGATACACACCATGGAGGGAAACCTAAGAAAATTGACTTAGGGACAGAAAATGATCCGAGGCCGACGTTTGTCAGTAAGCTGCTATCTGAAAAACAAATGGCCACACTGAAAGACGTGCATATTCAATACAAAGACTACTTCTCGTGGAACTACTCGAAATGCTGGGTCTAGATCCAAAAGTAGCAATACATAAACTGGCCATACCTCCAGACATAAAGCTAGCCAAACAGGCACCAAGAAAGATCCGGCTCGAACTTGAGATGAGTATCAACGCTGAAGTAAAGAAACTAATCGACTCCGGCTTCATCCAAGAGCTTCAATATCCCGATGGGATCGCTAATATCATTCCGGTGATGAAGAAAAATAGGGCGGTTCGCATCTGCGTGGACTTTCGGGACCTTAACAAAGCATGCCCGAAGGATGACTTCCCAGTGCACATTTCCGAGCTTATGATCGATAACACGTCCACTCACGAAGTCTTCTCCTTCATGGATGGATCCTCAGGATACAATCAAATAAAGATGAATCCTGAAGACCAAAAGCACACCACCTTCCAGACCTCGTTGGGTGTATTCTGCTATAAGGTGATGCCCTTAGGTTTAAAGAAGCCAGCAGTACCTACCAAAAGGCCATGACAAAGAACTTCGATGACCTCATACACGAGATTGTCGAATGCTACATCGACGAACTTGTGGTGAAGAGCAAATCTCATGGGGAACATTGGGAACATTTAAAAATTGTGTTTCAACGTCTTCGGAAGTATAATCTGAAGATGAACCCTGTAAAATGCACGTTTGGAGTTTCCTCAGGCAAATTCCTAGGATTCAACATACGTCACCGAGGTATCGAAATCGATCCCTCAAAGATCAAGGCAATTATGGAAATGCCCAAGCCAAGAACCCTCAAACAGCTGCGGTTTCTCCCAGAAAGCTCACGTATATCCGACAGTTCATAGCCAGCCTCTCTGGAAATTGTCATTCCTACAGCCATCTGATGAAGAAGGGGACCCCGTTCGTCTGGAATCAGAAGTGCCAAAACGCACTAGATGAAATCAAGCAATACCTGCAAAATCCGCCGGTATTGGACGCTCCGGTTAAGGGAAAACCCATTATTCTAGATACAATGGCCTTTGAGGGTTCTCTAGGCTCATTGTGGGCATATGAGAACGATCAAGAAAAGGAGAGAGGTCTATATTATTTAAGTCGAGTTCTCCTGGTGGCAGAAAGAAACTATTCCCCCATCGAAAAGTATTGCCTAGCACTGATCTTCGCAATAATGAAGCACAGACATTACACCTTGGCACATGAGGTCCACTTCATATAGAAAGTGGATCCTCTCAAATATCTAATGTCAAAGGCCATACTGACAGGAAGGCTTTCCAAATGGGCCCTTCTCCCGAAGGAGTTCTCGATAACATTTCGACCCCTCAAAGCGGTGAAAGGACAGGCCATCGCCGCCTTTCTCACGGAGCATCCGATACCAGCCGACTCTCCCCTAAATTTTGAGTTGCTAGAAAATCATGCGTTCAACGCAATCGAAGAAGAGAAAGAAGAAATGATTCCCAATAGGAACTCTACTTCGATGGAGCATTTTCCATTAAAAGGCAAAAGTAAAACACCCCCATAATCAAACCTGGGTGGGCCTTATCTTCATGACCCCCGCAAGGAGGGATATTGCGTTACGCCCTCTCCTTAATGGTGCCAAGGACTAACAACGAAGCTGAATAAGAAACTTTAATAGTCAGTCTTGAGATCGCTATCGATATAGGAATCAAAGACCTCCTTATATATGGATACTCCCAGCTGATCGTTGGCCAAGTAAACGGCGATTATCAAATATGCAAGCCAGAGCTGATATGGTATGGAGAAAAAGTGCAGCAACTGCTGACACAAGTCTCTTCCTATACCATGAAAAGTATACCACGAACAGAAAACTGCAAAGTGGATGCGTTGGCCAAATTGGCTAAGGAATTGGCCGATGAAGACCTCGATGATGTAAGGATCATTGTGCAAAGCCGCAGGGTCCTCGCGCCAACAGATACATCTTCGAAAAACCTGATAAAATCATCCGAAGGAAAATAAACAACCGAACAAGTACCCCTTCAAATAGAGGACGAAGAAAAGGTCAAGGACTGGAAGGAAGCCTTCATAAACTACTTCATGTCCCAACGACTGCCTGAAAATGCGTCGCCTAAATATCAGCTCATGAAACGAGATTTGTCTTTCATCTTCGTCAATCATGCCTTATATAAGAGATCATTCGACCTCCTATGGCTAAGGGATCTAGGGCCGAAGGAAGCAAAGAAAGTCGTCCAAGAAATACACGATGGACTTTGCGGCGCCCATCAGGCGGGTCCAAATATGAAACTGAAGATAAAAAGAATGGGTTACTATTGGCCCACGATGATTCAGGATTGCCTCGAATATAAGAAGCAGTGTCACTCGTGCCAAATTCACGGGGCCTTCATACATCAACACCCAAATCTGCTGCACCTGACAGTGGTCAGCTGGCCGTTCGAAATGCGGGGAACCGATATAATTGGCCCGGTCGAACCGGTATCATCTAAAGGACATCGGTTTATATTGGCAACGGCCGATTACTTCTCTAAGTGGGAAGCAGCAATACCACTAAGGGAGATGAAGACGGAGAATATCCTCCACTTCTTCAAAATCCATATCATCTATCGGTTCGGCACTCCACGACGGATTATCTCGAATAATGGACCAGCTTACAAATGCCATAAAATCAGCCATTTCGCATAGCAGTATAAATTAGATTTAAGATACTCTTTAGTCTATTATCCTTGGGCCAATGATCTAACTGATGCCTTAAATAAGACCCTGACCAAGATTATAAAAAATGCAGTGTCCAGAAACAAAAAACACTGGCACGAAAGGCTGCACGATGCTCTCTGGGTGTTTCAAACAACATTCAAGACGGCAACGAATACAACACCATACACACTGGTGTTCGGCACAGAAGCAGTACTCCCACTGGAAATTGAACTCCCTTCTCTACGAGTAGCAGTTCGATACGAGCTGACAGATGAAGTAAATGCTCACCTTAGGCTCGAGGAGCTCAATGCCCTCGACGAAACCCGCCTTATATCGCAGCAAAATTTGGAAGCTTATAAGGCAAGGATGATTTAGTCATATGAAAGAATGACCAGGTCGAGAACATTCCGCCAAGGCAAACTCGTGCTGGTTGTAAAAAGACCGATGATCCCTAATCATGCAAAACGAGGAAAGTTCGAGCCGAACTATGAAGTCCCATACATCATGGAAAATGTCTACCAAGGTGGAGCCTACCAACTCATGGATATGCATGACAAAAGGCCATTTCGGCCAATAAACGACTGATTCCTCAAAAAGTACTACGCTTGAAAAGTCATGATTTAGGTCAATGATAGATGATGACGCTTGTGTTCACTCGCTATCTTCCTGAGTCAGAACTTTGAAAGTAGTACCAAAAGATGTTCACCCCAAAACATGGGAATGTTGAACAGAAATGTCCCTAAACTAATAATGGACTAAAATGTCCTTAAACTAACATTCGTCCCCAAAATAAGAATATTGGACCAAAAAGTCCTTAAACTAAAAACTCGCCCAAAATACGGCGATAATGGACCGTCGTGTCCTTAAACTAACTTGTTTATCCCTACGATAGATCCCTATATTGACCACCGTATACAATCCACGGGTATAAACAATTCATAGCTCTCCTGCGTCTTACATGACGCGGACTAGCTAAGGCTGTATTACCTTACGGGCTGAATAAAAAAAACGGCGAGCTCATGAAAACCCAAAAGGGCGCAAGCTCGTTAAAAAATATGGTATGTCCACAAGCGAAATAGGCATGGATGAACCCCGAAAAAGCGCCATGAATAAAAACAGCAGGACAACCGGGGGGCTAGTGAAAACCTGAAATGGCGCGAACTCATTTTAAAAAATGAAAAAGTAAAAAAATAAAATAAAATAAAAATGCACTTGCAAAGTCCTCATGATTTTGTAAGGAGAAAACACCCGCGTGTGATCCTTACGACTCACAAAGGAACAACACACTTAGGAATCTATACGATTCCTAAGGAGAAAATGCACTTGCAAAGTCTTCACGACTTTGTAAAGAGAAAAAACCCGGGTGAGATCGTTACGACTCACAACGGAACTACACACTTAGGAATCCATACGATTCCTAAGGAGAAAATGCACTTACGAGATCCTCACGACCGTAAGGAGAATATATCTTCTATACGACTCTCACAGCTTATAGAATTCAAAAGCCTTAGGTTACAAGGATCTAAACCTGTTCTTAAGCAACCAAAACCTGATGGAATTTTTCTGCCCTACAAGTGGTCCAATATCGACTCTTGTATACAATCCATGGGCATAAATAAATATATTCTTTACAAAGTCTCTCCAATGGCGAGAAATATCCCCTATGGTGAACGACACTTGTAAGTCCTCTCGACCTACAAGGAGAAAATACTCTTGTAAGATCCTTACGACTTACAAGACAGAACACACTCAAAAATCCCTACGATTCCTAAGGAGAAAACACACCTATGAGATCCTCACGACTCAAAGAGAGAAAATACCTTTATGAAACCCTTACAGCTCATAAAGTCAAAAAGCCTTAGTCGACAGAATCCTAACTCTGTTTGCTAAGCCACATTTGATCAAACCGATAAAGGCAAATGATGAGTCGCTCCTAGCAATATTCTAGTTTTAGCAATGCTGATGCCCAGATTGGAATCAGATTCCAAATCCTCAACTCGCAATAAAAGCAGCAAGTAAAAAAATAGCCAAAATGATTGGGCACCATGAAAAATAGCCAAAATGATTGGGAGGTCGTCATTTTCGTGACATAAAAGCTGAAAAATAAAGCATCGCGGAAACAAATAAAAAATATATAATATAATAAAAAAATTCTGCTCTACAAGTAGGTCCATATTGACCCTTGTATACGATCCATGGACACAAATGAAAGAAAGGGATCATAATTTCCCACCACGCTTCTTGAAGGCATGACTACAGCCTAGAGACTATTTTGACGTCCTTCTTACTCCAGAAAAATATAGACGTGGCGTCAACAAAAACCCAAGGGTCAAATAAAAGTGGAGTGATGACAAAATCCTAGCTCCAGATTTCGATGGCAACATCTACAGCCTAGAGATCATCTCGACATTCCTTCTTATTCTGACAGGGTGCAGACGCGACATCAACAAAAGACCCAACGGTCAAATAAAAGAGTGATGGCAAAATCCTAGCTTCAGATCTCGATGGCAATACACACAGCATAGAGCTCATTTGGATGTCTACCTAACGCAAAGAATCGATACGACATCATCAAAGAAAGAACGAAAGGATGGCATATTCCTACCTTCGGGTCTTGACAGCAATACATACAAAGCCTAAAGACCATTTGGGATCATACTACCCCATAAGGGTGCCGTTATGACTCATCGGGGCTTCAAATTAAACATAACCGCAAGTAAAAAGCGCAACGACAAATACTTGACGCTTGCTCTTCCAACGGAAAAATAAATGCTCCAACCTAAGAAGATTACTTGAAGACATCTTGTCCAGCCTCAGAAGAGATCTGTAACATCCGAGCCCAATGCTACTGGTTTCTGTTGTCGTATGTTGGCGTATGATATTTATTTCGTTGATCCTACTTAACTGTTGTGACTTATTGTAAAACTTTACCCCGACAATTCATTTCTGCATATAACAATTTAAGGCATCTAAAATAAAATTAAAAATATTCGTCATAGCCTGCTTGACACCCCTAACCCCGTTGTAGCATCCGTGCATCGTGTTCTCGTCCCGGTCAGTGAAACGAGCGAGTTTGGACGGCTACGCGCGCGTACGTGTGTCCGTTTTGGGGGTATGCTTTTTGATTGTAAAACACTTCATTTTAAATTTTGGATCCCGCCTAAAATTTTCTTATTTCAATTTCAAATTTTTGGACCCGACCCGGGCGCAATTTGGAAATGTTTTACTTTGCGCCAAAATCCCAATTTCTAACATTTCTTTTAAACTGTCGAAAATATTTTTCTAACCTATAATATATTTTGATCACCTCTTAATATTTTTTTCCCTTTCATTTAAATCCTCCAAAATTTCCTTCCCAGCCAATCAAAACCTTCATATTCCCGTGGGCCCCACCTCCTCTCTCTACCTCTCTCCTCTCTCCCTCCCCGTCTCTCTCTCTCTCTCTTTCTCTCTCCCTCTATCTATCTCCCTCCTCTATATATATACTTTCCCCCTCCATTTCTTTCCTTCAGCAACCCAAACCTCGTCGCAACTCTAGCCGCGTACCCCCTCGCCGCCGTAGCCCAACGCCGACGCCATCACCACCGGACTTCTCGCCTTTTCGCCCTCGTCGCGGCCACTGCACCTCCTTCCTCCTCTCCCTTCCTTCCCGAGCGCCTGCACGAGGGAACTGCGCCCCCTGCATACGTCGGCGCCGCCAGAGGTCGCTGCCGACGACTCGTCTCCGTGCCCCTGGCCCTCGCGCACACCCCTCCGTGAGTGATGCTTCCCCTCCTCTTTTCCTTTCTTCTTCTCCTTTCTTCTTTTCCTTCTCTGTTAAGGTTTTCTTGATCTGCAGTTTTGGTCACTGTCGTCGTAGGCCACCGCCGGAGCTCCGTCGACGTGGTCGATCGTCACCACCCGTCCCACAGATCCTCATAAGCATTCCCTTCTCCATCCTCCTTCCCTTCTTCTTTGTTTCCTTTTCTTTTCTTGATTGCAATTCTTGACGTTCGCTATTTTTGGGTTCGCAGGAATCCGGCCGTGCCGGCGACGTGTCCCGACATTCCAGCATGGTACCCCGACCCGTGTGGCTTCACTTTTCTTCGTTTGGGTTCATTCCGTGAACCGTGCGCCCGTCGCGAGTTTTCCCCGCCGACGTTTAACGTTCCGTTTTCCCGATTCGCGACCCGTCGAGGCAAGTACCCTTGCTACATGCTAAACAATATTTACATACACATTAATGACACCCTAAACCTATAAACTTAACTTTGGTACGATCATTTCTCTTTTACATGTTCAATATTGTTATATATCATTTTATCTTCCAAATGTGAACCCTACTATTTGCAATTACTGTATTGAACCTAATAACCACAATTACATGTTTTAATTACACTTTCAATAATGACGTAGCCTATGGTACTTTATCTATCGTTTTACTTCATTCGGACACTCGTGTGCATTTAACCTGCATAAACTGTGATTTCATCCATGGAACTTATAGATATATCATTGCATCCATGAAGTCTTAAACTTGTTAACATGATTAAATGGCTATAATTGTCTTACTGCATTCTTATAATGTTGAAATCATCTCTGTGACACAACTGATAACTGTACTGCAAATTGAGTGAATCTGCCTATTGTTTAATTCGTTGCTTAAATTTATGCTGTTGATAACCATGCTTAATTATGAAACTGAGTATGAGCACACCCATGATATTGTTTACATCTTGACCTGACTTGCTACATACATAATGCTTTACCCGACATGGTACCGTATACTGCTTGACTTGACCTGATGTACCATGACCTGACCCGTTGCCCGATCTTGTGTCTAATGCCAACAAACCTGACATGTAGTCCTCATGGACCGTTCCTGTTGTCTATCCAGACAAACCTGTTTACCTGATCATGTGTTGGCATTAGTTTCTTGATTACGGGATACCTGACTTGACATACACTTATAACTTGGGGGTATGGGGAAATCAAAGGTGAAACCTGACTTGTAACTCAACAGTTCACTACTTGTTCTGATCAGTTTTAGGCTAGGCCAGCCTTGGAATGATGATGCTGACATCATTCATCTGTACACATTCCTATTTAGTGCCTAGCGGCATGTCTCGGTTTCAGCCCGAGAATCTGGGGCCATGGTCCCGGGTATGTACGGGATACTATTGAGTTATATCGATGATTCATCAATTTGGTTTCAAAGACTTTAGAACAGAAAACCTGATTTAGTGTACCCACGGCACACTACCCTGCACTGCTCTGATTTACATTATTGTTACCCTTGCTTTATTCATGTTTATATTCGCATTGCCTGTTACCTTGTTTATTATGTTATTACTTGATGACTTGACGCGCTGACGTCTGGGTTTTGCATGGCCCAGATTCTGTACCGCTGTCGCAGTCCGAGCAGAAGTACTTCAGCCGACAGGCTGAGCTGTGAGTGTCAGCAATAGTTAGTTTTTCTTCCTGCATTTATTTCCTGATGTGAGCCCGCATTATGGGACATACATTCCAGTTATTTTGTATTGGATCTTTCGCTTCCGCATGTTATTATTCTTGACTCGTGATTTATCTTGGATTATGGACATGTTTAGATAGTTTTATTTTGTTCTTGATATCTCTACAACCGTAATGTGACTGTGGATGGATACTTCCTACCCACAGGTAGCATGGTTGGCTATGTCACGTGCCCATTTTAGCGTACTTTGGGAAGCGGGGCGTGACATGGTTCTTTTGGTATCAGAGAAATAGGTTAGTCGGGTTGATTCTTTTGTTGTTGGATATTATACCCAATACACGAATCAGAATACTCGTGTTTAGGAAACATGTCCTGCCACCTTGCCGTTTTACCCTTCTTGAATCACATTCTTCCTGATTATATCTTTTACGATGTGCAAACTTCCTTTGCATATCAACTCGAAACCTGATTCCTTGTTATCTCTAGGACTTAGGCGACTTGGGTGGAGTTATGTAATTGTGACTATGATACCGCGGCATAGTTACAATGCGGCACTCTATTTAAGTAACTTGGAGTTCTAGCCTTGATCTATATTTTGCATCTATCATCATGCTAATGTTGGGTGTTTTGATTTCAGGAATATTGCCGGTAAGAATTTGAAGACGTACCAAAGACGTGTGGACGAAGCCGCCATGCTTGGAGTGATAAGAGGAATGCTGAAGAATCAAAAGAAACAGACCGAGCTGATCCAGCAACAAGCGGAATCGTTCCAGGAAGGTTTGCAGATTGTTCAGCAGTCTGTGAACAATGTTGGAGCTAAACCAGTTGACCGAGTAGGGACCGTAGCAGATTTTAGGCGTTTGGGTCCGTCTACATTTACTGGTTTGGAGGAGCCGTTGCCAGCAGAGCAGTGGCTAGTTGACACAGAGAACTTGCTTATTGCGGCACAGATTCCAGATGAGAAAAGAGTTGATGTGGTACGCATTCAGTTAGTGGACTACGCCCGAGAATGGTGGCTTGTGGAGGAGAACCGCTTGCCCAAGACGATCAAGTGGGCGGATTTTTCAAAGAGTTTCCTGGAGAAGTTCTTCCCACGGACCGCACGGGAGGAAATGGAAGAGAAATTCATCGGGCTAAAGCAGAATGGAGCACCCGTAGATGTGCATGCAGCAGAATGGACAAGACTCGGTAGATTCGCTGGACCTTTAGTTGCCAACGATGCAGACAGGGCACGGAGGTTCATGCGCAGCTTGGACGTGGACATCCAGAGGCAGATTGTCTTCCTGGGTTTGACCACTTTCTCACAAGTACTTGCGGCAGCCCGAGAGCAGCAAAGCTTATCTGGGATGAAGGGGAGTTTGCAGCAGACAGCAGTTGCGATAAGGAAGCCAGCATTTGTACCAAACCGAGCTCATGGTCGCAGAGGTATTCCAGTGGACCGTCGAGGTATAGCACCCATGAAGAAGCCTGTTGTCATCGATCGAAGAAAGAGCATGACTTGTAACTACTGCAATTTACCTGGCCACATGCAAAAGGATTATCGAAGGAGGCTGGGACTCTGTTTGGTTTGTGGAGCGGCAGATCACGCCGTTAGTGTTTGTCCGTCGAAGCTTCGTACGAGGGATGATTTTCAGAAGCCTCCGCAGAGACCGTTCCAGGGACAGAAACAGCTGACTCAAGGACCTAATCAGGCTCGAGCTTTTACCTTGACAGCTAAAGAAGTTAAGGCGTCAGGAGAAGTTGTTTCAGATACTCTACCCGTTCATGGTTTTCCTGCATTAGCGTTATTCGATTCTGGTGCGTCCCATTGTTTTATGTCATCCAAGTTTATAACTACACACTCGATTGACTACACGACCCTGTCTAGTTTCTGGGACATACACACTGGGAATGGGAAAATCATAGCTAGTAGGGAATGTAAAGATTGTACAGTTGTTGTGTGCGGACGGGAGCTTTTTGCAGATTTCTTGGTGATTGATACGGGCAGCTACGAAGTCGTTTTGGGAATGGATTTTCTTGGCACGTTCCACGCTCACATTGATTATAGGGCAAGGAAAGTAATTTTCCAGATTCCCAGACATCCCGAGTTTAGCTTCACTGGAGGAAGCAGTTCTGTCGGGCCAGTCGAGTTTAGGGCTAGGACGACAAACAATATTCTTGCAGCAATGGAAGTTGATAAAAGTGAAGAGCGGGATGTTGTTCGCGATTTTATGGACGTGTTTGAAGATATATCGGGTTTACCGCCGAAGCGAGACGTGGAGTTCGCAATTGACCTTATTCCTGGTGCAGCGCCAGTATCCAAAACGTATTATCCAATGGCACCAGTGGAGTTGGAAGAAGTCAAGAAACAGGTTGCTGAATTGCTCGAGAAGGGTTGGATTCGAAGCAGTAACTCGTCTTGGAGAGCTCCAGTTCTTCTAGTGAAGAAGAAAGATGGCACAAGAAGGATGTGCATCGACTATCGAGAATTAAACCGGGTGACTATTAAGAATAAGTACCCGATCCCTCGCATTGGCGAACTTTTCGAGCAGCTTAGTGGCGCGAGAGTATTCTCGAAGCTGGATTTGCGATCCGGATATCATCAGGTCCGAGTGAGAGCAGAAGATATTTGCAAGATGGCGTTCCGAACTCGGTATGGACATTACGAATACTTAGTGATGCCCTTCGGAGTAACGAATACGCAGGCAGTATTCATGGACTTGATGAACCAAATCTTTTCACCGTTCTTGGACCAGTTTATCATGGTTTTCATTGATGATATCCTGGTTTACTCGAAGAGTTTTGAAGAGCAAGCTGAGCATTTGAAGATCGCCCTGCAAACGTTGAGACAAGAGAAGTTATATGCGAAGATGAGTAAGTGCGAGTTTTGGCTGGAAGAAGTAAAGTTTTTGGGGCATGTTGTGTCTGGGGATGGAATTGCCGTCGATCCAGAAAAGATTGCAGCAGTTCGTGATTGGCCGATTCCAAAGAATATTGCGGAGATAAGAAGCTTTCTTAGACTCGCCGGGTATTACAGAAGATTTGTGGAGAACTTTGCTCGTCTGGCGGAGCCGTTAACCAAGCTTACGCGCAAGGAGGTACCTTTTGTATGGACGGACAAATGTGCATTAGCTTTCGAGAAGTTGAAGCAAAAATTGATAACCGCCCTATTCTGACCGTGCCAGACAATTCCGGAGGATTGGTGATTCACAGCGACGCATCTGGGAAAGGATTGGGATGTGTTTTGATGCAGCATGGGAAGGTTGTAGCGTACGCATCGAGACAGTTAAAGACCCATGAGAAGAATTACCCAACGCATGACTTGGAGCTTGCGGCTGTGATTTTCGCGTTGAAGATTTGGAGACACTATCTTTTGGGCGAAAGGGTCGAAGTTTTTACTGATCATAAGAGCTTGAAGTATGTGTTCACACAGAAGGAGCTTAATATGAGGCAACGTAGATGGTTGGAGCTGATGGCTGACTACAATCTTGATCTTAAATACCATCCGGGGAAGGTTAATGTCATGCCGGATGCGCTTAGTCGGTTACCAGCAATTCAGGTGTTAACCACGCAGAACGAGCTTGCTGAAGATTTTCGAAGATTTGACTTGGAGGTTGTGCTACCGCATTCTTCGGGACAGTTGACGCAGCTGCATGTACAGTCATCGTTGATCGAGAATATTAAAGCAGCGCAATCGCAGGATCTTAGACTGCAAAAGTTTCGAGGGCAGGTTGAAGCTGGACTACAAACAGATTTATTGATCCACGAAGATGGTTCGTTGAGGTAGGATAGCCGTTTGTGTGTGCCAAAAAGAGATATTCGTGAAGAGCTTATGAAAAAGGCACACAGTTCAGCTTATTCTGTACATCCAGGAGGCACAAAGATGTACCGAGATATTCGACAGTATTTCTGGTGGGAAGGCATGAAACGGGAGATTGCACTCTTTGTGGCGAAGTGCTTGGTGTGTCAGCAAGTTAAGGCTGAACATCAAAGGGTTGCTGGTTTATTGCAACCACTTTCGATTCCTCAGTGGAAGTGGGAACATATAACCATGGAATTCGTGACGGCTTTACCGCGGAGTCCAAAGGGCAACAATGTTGTATGGGTGATTGTTGATTGATTGACCAAGGCAGCTCACTTCATTCCTTTCCGAGTTGGTCAATCAACAGAGACTTTGGCAGAGCGGTACATGCAAGAGATTGTAAGATTGCATGGAGTACCGGTGAGCATCGTGTCCGATCGGGACACTCGGTTCTTATCACACTTCTGGAGAAGTTTACAGGAAAGTTTGGGGACTCGATTAAAGTTTAGCACAGCTTATCATCCTCAAACTGATGGTCAGTCGGAGAGAATAATCCAAACTCTTAAAGATATGTTGAGAGCATGCATGTTGGACTTCAAGGGTTCATTGGAGGATCATCTACATTTGGTAGAGTTTTCTTACAACAACAGTTTTCAGGCAACTATCCAGATGGCTCCATTTGAAGCTTTGTATGGTCGTAAATGTCGTTCACCTGTTTGTTAGGACGATATCGGTGAACGAAGATTGTTGGGACCAGATTTCATTGTGCAGACAGTTGAGAAGGTTAACACTATCAGAAATTATATGAAGGCAGCACAAGACTGACAGAAGAGTTAGGCAGACACGTCAAGAAGACCTCTAGAGTTCGCCGTGGGTGATTTGGTATTCTTGAAGATATCACCGACTAGAGGGGTGATTCATTTTGGAAGTCGATGAAAGCTTAGTCCTCGATTCGTTGGACCCTTTGAGATCTTGGAGCGTGTTGGTGAGGTAGCGTATCGTTTGGCGTTACCGCAGTCCTTGGCGAATGTGCACGATGTGTTTCACGTATCTCAACTCCGTAAGTATGTTCGTGATGAAACGCGTGTATTGGATCATTCGGAGTTAACAGTACGGGAAGACTTGACTTTTGAGGAGCGACCGATTGAAATCGTGGATCGAAGGGAAAAGGTTCTTAAGAACAAGGTAATCCCTCTTGTGCTTGTTTCTTGGGGTAATCGCTCGCATGGAGAGTCCACTTGGGAACGACAAGACGAAATCCGGCAGAAGTTTCCTCATCATTTCTTGTAGTTGTTTGTCGTCTATCTTTGTATTCTTGGAATTTCGAGAACGAAATTCTTTTTGTAGTTGGGTATAATGTAACACCCGAGCCCAATGCTACTGGTTTTTGTTGTCGTATGTTGGCGTATGATATTTATTTTGTTGATCCTACTTGACTGTTGTGACTTATTGTAAAACTTTACCCCGACAATTCATTTCTGCATATAACAATTTAAGGCATCTAAAACAAAATTAAAAATATTCGTCATAGCCAGCTTGACATCCCTAACCCCGTTGTAGCGTCCGTGCATCGTGTTCTCGTCCCGTTCAGTGAAGCGAGCGAGTTTGGACGGCTACGCGCGCGTACGTGTGTCCGTTTTGGGGGTATGCTTTTTGATTGTAAAACACTTCATTTTAAATTTTGGATCCCGCCTAAAATTTTCTTATTTCAATTTTAAATTTTTGGACACGACCCGGGCGCAATTTGGAAATGTTTTACTTTGCGCCAAAATCCCAATTTCTAACATTTCTTTTAAACTGTCGAAAATATTTTTCTAACCTATAATATATTTTGATCACCTCTTAATATTTTTTTCCGTTTCATTTAAATCCTCCAAAATTTCCATCCCAGCCAATCAAAACCTTCATATTCCCGTGGGCCCCACCTCCTCTCTCTACCTCTCTCCTCTCTCTCTCCCCCCGTCTCTCTCTCTCTCTCTCTCTCTCCCTCTATCTCCCTCTCTCCTATATATATATACATTCCCCCTCAATTTCTTTCCTTCAGCAACCCAAACCTCGTCGCAACCCTAGCCACGCACCCCCTCGCCGCCGTAGCCCAACGCCGACGCCATCACCACCGGACTTCTCGCCTCTTCGCCCTCGTCGCATCCACTGCACCTCCTTCCTCCTCTCCCCTCCTTCCCGAGCGCCTGCACGAGGGAACTGCGCCCCCTGCACACGTCGGCGCCGCCAGAGGTCACTGCCGACGACCCGTCTCCGTGCCCCTGGCCCTCGCGCACACCCCTCCGTGAGTGATGCTTCCCCTTCACTTTTCCTTTCTTCTTTTCCTTCTCTGTTAAGGTTTTCTTGATCTGCAGTTTTGGTCACTGTCGTCGTAGGTCACCGCCGGAGCTCCGTCGACGCGGTCGACCGTCACCACCCGTCCCACAGATCCTCGAGAGCATTCCCTTCTCCATCCTCCTTCCCTTCTACTTTGTTTCCTTTTCTTTTCTTGATTGCAATTCTTGACATTCGCTGTTTTTGGGTTCGCCGGAATCCGGCCGTGCCGGCGACGTGTCCCGACGTTCCAGCGTGGTACGCCGACCCGTGTGGCTTCACTGTTCATTGTTTGGGTTCATTCCGTGAACCGTGAGCCCGTCGCGAGTTTTCCCCGCCGACGTTTAACGTTACGTTTTCCCGATTCGCGACCCGTCGAGGCAAGTACCCCTTGCTACATGCTAAACAATATTTACATATACATTAATGACACCCTAAACCTATAAACTTAACTTTGGTACGATCATTTCTCTTTTACATGTTCTATATTGCTATATATCATTTTATCTTCCAAATGTGAACCCTACTATTTGCAATCACTGTATTGAACCTAATAACCACAATTACATGTTTTAATTACACTTTCAATAATGTCGTAGCCTATGGTACTTTATCTATCGTTTTACTTCATTCGGACACTCGTGTGCATTTAACTTGCATAAACTGTGATTTCATCCATGGAACTTATAGATATATCATTGCATCCATGAAGTCTTAAACTTGTTAACATGATTAAATGGCTATAATTGTCTTACTGCATTCTTATAATGTTGAAATCATCTCCGTGACACAACTGATAACTGTACTGCAAATTGAGTGAATCTGCCTATTGTTTAATTCGTTGCTTAAATTTATGCTGTTGATAACCATGCTTGATTATGAAACTAAGTATGAGCACGCCCATGATATTGTTTACATCTTGACCTGACTTGCTACATACATATTGCTTTACCCGACATGGTACCGTATACTGCTTGACTTGACCTGATGTACCATGACCTGACCCATTGCCCGATCTTGTGTCTAATGCCAACAAACCTGACATGTTGTCCTCATGGACCGTTCCTGTTGTATATCCAGACAAACCTGTTTACCTGATCCTGTGTTGGCATTAGTTTCTTGATTACGGGATACCTGACTTGACATACACTTATAACTTGGGGGTATGGGGAAATCAAAGGTGAAACCTGACTTGTAACTCAACAGTTCACTACTTGTTCTGATCAGTTTGAGGTAGGCCGGCCTTGGAATGATGATGCTGACATCATTCATCTTTACACATTCCTGTTTAGTGCCTAGCGGCATGTCTCGGTTTCAGCCCGAGAATCTGGGGCCGTGGTCCCGGGTATGTACGGGATACTATTGAGTTACATCGATGATTCATCAATTTGGTTTCAAAGACTTTAGAACAGAAAACCTGATTTAGTGTACCCACTGCACACTACCCTGCACTGCTCTGATTTACATTATTGTTACCCTTGCTTTATTCATGTTTATATTCGCATAGCCTGTTACCCTATTTATTATGTTATTGCTTGATGACTTGACGCGCTGACGTCTGGGTTTTGCATGGCCCAGATTCTGTACCGCTGTCGCAGTCCGAGCAGGAGTACTTCAGCCGACAGGCTGAGCTGTGAGTGTCAGCAGTAGTTAGTTTTTCTTCCTGCATTTATTTCCTGATGTGAGCCCGCATTATGGGACATACATTCCAGTTATTTTGTATTGGATCTTTCGCTTTCGCATGTTATTATTCTTGACTCGTGATTTATCTTGGATTATGGACATGTTTAGATAGTTTTATTTTGATCTTGATATCTCTACAACCGTAATGTGACTGTGGATGGATACTTCCTACCCACAGGTAGCATGGTTGGCTATGTCACGTGCCCATTTTAGCGTACTCTGGGAAGCGGGGCGTGACAAGATCAGAGACACAACAGTCGCGGGGCTACTCGAGAAACAACCTATGAGACTGCATATCGAGAAATACATCAGCCAACGCGATGGTACGATGGACATAAACCTAGTACCATAAACCTAACGGACCCTTATCATAAAAGAATGGGGGTTATCTACATTCAAAGTTAGGGAGAGTTCAACAACCTAGCTAGATCCGAATGAGAACATAAACTAGAAACTCCGAAATGAGTGAATAAACAATAAACTCCGAAACGAGTAAATAAACTAGTGCACGCCAGCTCAGGACAAATAAAAGGCAGAGAGGTGCAAGCATAAAAAATAGATATCTTTTATTCATAAATCAAAATGGGTGAAAGATACAATAAAAAAGAAGAGGAGGGAATACAACAAAAGGGAAAGATTAAGACGGTGGATGGTTCAACAACCTAGCTAGATCCTCGCTTTTCCGACGGACATTTGCCTCAAATTCCATCAACGCCACCAGCTGAGCTCCTGCCTGTTCTTTCTGTTGTTGATACAAAGAGAATCGACATTCAAGCTCCTTCTCGGAAGTTTTGTACGTCTCTATCATTTCTTTTGTAAAAGTGATGGCCCTGTCCAAAGCCACCACTTCCATGATAATTTCTTAGAGAACTCACCAAATCTCATAGGCCTGAATGGCTTTAGCTGCAAACTGGGCTTGAAGATCCCCTAAAGCCTTCGAGGCTAGCTCCCTCTCCGAAAATTTTTCATTGAGCCTTTTCACACAGGATTAGAGGTTGGCATCACACCTTTGAGTCCGTTCATTCAATCTAGCCTTCACATATAAGATGTCCGAAGGAAGGCGTCTACATTCAAGTTCATGAAGAGAAGTCTCCACCAGCCGACAGTACTCAACCCAAGTACGCACTAGCGCCTCATCATGATAGGTAGCAAGAACAGATAAGGAAGCATTAGCTTCAACAAAAAAATCCTCCGCAATGACTAAAGTGACGGTGCGGAGATCATCGATAAGAGCGGCTAATGAATGTAGACTCTACTTCGCCATCCTTTCAGACATATGTCTGGCGTAAGGACCCATGGGCCTGCAAATATTGGACTCAAACGGGTTCAGGGTTGGTAGAACTGTAAGTATACAGAAAAGGTTAGTCACATTTCCAAAGGGGATATAAGCAAAAAAATACCGGGACTAAGGTATCACTCACCCATGTCCACAGAATGTGAATCTGAAAGATCCCCGAGCCCGTCTAGAACCTCGACTTCTTCGTCAGCCTGCAAGACTATAGTTTAAAACAGGGGTACGTCGGTATCGCTCTAGAAAATATAATGCAAAAAGCAAAATAATACCAACCATTTCCGGAAGAGATGATGACACGGTGTGGAGGTATTGCGTGTAGGGCCGCCATATTAAGTAGGCGCGAGAAGGTTTCTTCTGGGGAACGATCCACAATGGAGGATGCTAACTCCCACAACTCTGGAAACACAAAAAAGGGGGTCAGGAATATTGGAAGATCATTAAGAAAAAAAGTAAAATACAAGATTACCTTCAATACTTTTTCCATCCTGGACCGAAGGGGCGACAGCGTCAAGAATATCATATACGTCCTCTAGTGCACCACTAGTGACATTTACAGAGTTTGTAGTTGATTTATGAACCTCCTGTTAGGTTTACACCAGCGCTTTGGCCATCTACCATGGCGATGCGGAACAAAAACTGGCATTTAAAATTTTTTGCGCAAACAAAACCCTCTCAAGGTCGAACCATAAACCTATACTAGCAAAAAGGAAGAGCTAAACTACTAGGTTTAGAAATGTTATACCGAATGAACCAAGTCCTTCGGTCTTCCATCAACTTCCTTAGCTCCTTGAGGCGTGCTTGAACAAGCTTGGCCGCCGGTCTTCCTCCGTCGAAGATGATCCACCCGAGGGATGTAGTCAAGGCTGTAGCTCCACATCGAAGAATTTAAGTGAAGCAACTAAGGATTCTAGGATGCTAGTCTAGAATGCCTAGGATGTAGTGATCTAAGTGTTTATTTATCCCATCTCACCTACTCTCATGATTCTCAACACATGAGATTGTTGAGAGGAGGTGGAAGATGAAGGTGGAGGAAACTCAAGAGAACCAAGAGGAGTGTGATGCTAATGGTGAGGAGAAGAGCGCTCAAGAAAATGAACCAACTCAAAACTAATGAAGCCATCCATGAGAGAGAAAATCTCATGGCTAGGATTTGTAAAACATTTTTCCAATTAAAATATACAACCCATACTTGAATAGTATGCACAAATGAATTAATAATACATTTGTGCACACTATGCAAGCACGGTCCTCACCATACTCCCATAAAGTCAATGCCACCTCATTTATCCATATTCGTACCGAAATATGAATACCCAAAGAGATAGAATAATACAAAGAACATAATACTAGAACATACATATCAAAATATATATATATGTTGTTGGGGTAAAAATTTACACCCCGGTTGACCAAGTCAAAATCAAAGTCAACCCCAAGACAGGTGGGCCCAAGCCCAGATCTAGTGGGCCCATGCCCGGGTCGAGCCAGAATATGAAGCGGCCGGCCTTCCCCCATGCCAAGATAAAATTTTTGTAATAAATAATTTTTTTGCATTTTTTTTTATTTTATTTTATTTTATGGATAAATGTAAGGAAATGGGCATAAAGCCAAATTTTTGTAAAGCCCATGGCTTATGTGCAAAAAGAAATGGCACATGAGCCATGGGATAGGCAAAATGCCATTTTGTGAAGCCCAAGGAGCTATGTGTAAAATGTATGGCCTATAAAGGCAAGGATAATGAAATATCCCAACAACTTTTTCTCTCTCTAAAAAAAGTTTCCAGATCTGAGACCCTTTCTTCTTCTTCAAGGTTCCAAAACCTCCTTCTTTCTCTTGAATTAAATCAAGAGTTTTAATCTTCTTTTTATAAAACAAATTAGTTTTTCACCACAAAACCCACAAAGGGGAACTTGGTTCTGTCATCAGATCTCAAAAAGGAGAGATTTTGAGATTTCACATCTCTTGATCTTCAAGATCCAGCAAGCAACAGGAGGAGGAAGAAGAACCCTTACATTAACCCCAAAACATATTCAGGAATCCAACTCCTCTCTGATTTCTCTTTTGAGAAATCCCTTTTTAGGCTAAAAGCCCTCTTTTCCTCACCAGCGCGCTAGCGCTCGAGCAATTTGCGCCCACGTGCCGACACGTGGCGCGCGCGCTTGCGCTGCGCAAGGCGTCCACGTGCCGACACGTGGCGCGCGCGCTCGCGCTGCGCAAGGCGCCCTCGTGCCGACACGTGGCGCGCGCGCTGGCGCTGCGCAAGGCGCGCTCGCGCCGCCACGTGGCGCGCGCGCGCGCTCGGGCTGCGCAAGGCGCCCTCATGCCGACACGTGGCGCGCGCGCTCGCGCTGCGCAAGGCGCCCTCGTGCCGACACGTGGCGCGCGCGCTCGAGCTGCGCAAGGCGCCCACGTGCCGACACGTGGCGCGCGCGCTCGCGCTGCGCAAGGCGCCCTCGTGCCGACACGTGGCGCGCGCGCTTGCGCTCGAGCGCCCAAGGTGCTGCCCCACGCATCCTTTGGATGTCTTTTCCCCCTCTTTTTTATGTACATACAAATATATAGACATATGTATACAAATTTACACATACACATACTCCGCAACACTCTCCCCTTTAAAAAAAAATTTCGGGCCGGGGCGCTGCCCCGAACCCCGCAAGGGGGCTGCTAGCCCCCTTGACCCCCAGCCCGCTATCCGGGTAGCGGGACCCCCGTAAAAACTCTGCGTGGCTCCCGATATATCCAAAACCCCCCTTTTCAAAACAGAACACACGCACACTGCACATTGAGTTCGCATGACCAGTTTAATCCGTCAATCGGAGGTTCCCTCGCTCCAAAGGCGAGGGGTAATTAACGGCAGCTTAGTCCGCGGCTGCCGGAGATTCGGATCCCCACGATCATTAAACCCCAGCCTACCTTAGGCAGGGGGAATCTGTAATGCGCCTGGTAAGCGTGCGCGTATTCCCATCTCAATGGGGTGACGAAAAACACCCTACAGATTCTGGCACGCCCGGTGGGACCAATCTCTCCTCCCATATTTCGGGTTAAACGTTCATGCGAACTCAATCAATATACATATCGATTTCTTATACTGAAATGATGTTTTTTTTCCGTGCAGCAATCAACCTTCGACGACAATATCTCCCCAGACGAATTCAACTTCCAATGCGACCCCGATTCCGTACGTGGTCAAGATCAACGCTCGTGTGGTTCTCCCCGCAAGCCTCAGTCGACAGTGGGAGGAACCACCCCGCCAGTTTGGTTCCGTCATCATCTACCCTGCCGGAAGCGCTCATCTGGCAGAAATCCCGGCGGAACAGGTGGTCAGGCCGGTCTCAAGGGGTAAGAGGCCGAATGTCGTGGTCGCCAAGGCACCACAACCGAAACTTAAGACGATGACTGAACGATTCTCTGGTGCTCCAGCGGGGTGCAAGAACTTCGGTACAAAGGGCAAAATCAAATGTTGCGGACGAGCTCAGGCGATGACTCCAACATATGCACAATCGAGCGTATCTCCGAGGCCTTCCATCGCCCGGTCTGCGGCGTCTTCCCAAAGAGCTGAAGTCTGCCGGGTGCTTAGAACAGAAAAGTTAAGGCAGAAGCGGCTCAGGTATCGAGCCAACAAAAGGGCCAAGGCTTCGGCCAAATGGAATCGTGTGAAGTTCCAAGAGCAGGGTTGCCCCGCGACGACGGCTGAGTCGAACGTAAGAATCAGCAATTCCTTCGAGCCTCTGAAGTGGGTTCAGAAAAACGCCATGACCTCCAGAATCAAGAAGACAGCGGTCCGAACAGTGCCACAAAGAGACGTGTCCCCGCCCCAACGGAAAAAGTATGACACTGTCTCATCAAGAGTCTATCAAGTACTCTGTGCCGCACGAAAGCAGCGGGGAAAACCCAGAAAAGATGCGCCAGCACCATTTAAGAACCTGGTTAGGCCAGCCGCCTTCAATCGACTACCAGCTACCGAAACAAGGGGGTCAAGACAGCGATCCGTGAAATCAGCTGCCAATGATAGAAAGACGTCCGGATATACCATCCATACGGTCTATATGGCGGGCGGGCGCCCTAGCGACAACCTTCGCAGCAAAAGCAAGGACGGGGCCACCACATCCCAAGCCCAATCTAGCCTGAATGTGGTTGCCGCCGCCCAAGAACAGCCGCCCCCGCTTGATGAAGAAAACCCTCTCGATGAAGATGATAGGCAGAAAGACCCCTCGATCCATGCAGAGTCAAGCTCGGACAGCGAGGACGAGCCGACTTGCCGCCCCAGGACTGCGGAGCAAGAGCTACTTCAAGAGCTTCGAAAACAACTCAGGAGCAAAGATAAAGAGATGGCCAAGCTCTATTCGAAGATTGACGACTTAACGAACGTGGTGATGCAGCTTACGGCTCAAATTGCTCGAGCGCCTCCCAATCAGACACAAACCGCTACTAATCAGCCGGGTGATGACAATCCGAGGCAGCCAATGCCTGTTCCTTTGGGACCAAGACTGGTCGAGCCGCATGAAAGCCGGCCGCATTCCGCTTCTGGGGACGCCTTGGCCCCAGATAGCACTATCCCGCTAACACAGGACCGGATAATGGATTTGGTCACCAGCAAGGTTAAAACATTGGTGGCCGAAGCTGAAGCTCAGAAAGAAATCGGCAGTAGTGGGCGGCCATATCCCGCGCAGTACGATCTGATTGAGTTCCCGAGCGGCTACATCATTCCTAAGTTCGGAAGATTTGATGGAACGGGGAATGCAAATCAGCACGTTGCCCACTTCAAAGCATCGTGCGGAAATACAGGGGGCAATGACGCGCTCCTTCTTCGTCAATTTGTCAACAGCCTGACCGGTGTCGCTTTCGACTGGTACGCGAGCATACCAGACGGGTCCGTCATTACCTTTGCCCAAATGGAGTCTCTGTTCCGGCAAAGATTCATGAGCGTCAGTGATAAAATCTCCATTGCCGACCTTGTGAGGACCAAGCCGGGGAAGAATGAAAGCAACACTGACTTTATCGTCCGATGGAGTAATCTCACGGTCAAGTACGAACCGTCGCTGGAGCAGGACCAGTCCGTCAGCCTTCTTATTGGGAACCTCAGCAATTGGATGGTCCCATTCTTGTGTACAGCGGGCCTCAAGACATTTCAGGAGCTAACCAAGAAAGTCCAAATGCTAGAACGCTCGAAGCAAGAGTCCCCGCCGGACTCTCAGAGAGACAAAACCTGGAAAAGCAAGCGGGACGACAACCGTAGAAGCAGGAGTTCCAGCAGTACTAATGTCTTCAATGCCTCCGACAATGAAGAAAAGCTAAGGGCGGGCGAATCCAAAACCAAACGGTCTCGAAAGCCATTGCTGGGAGGAGACGGGCCTTCCCTAGAGGAGAAAAAGAACAAGGTTTACTCTTTCAGAAGGGACAAGGTCCGTAAGATATTTAAAGATGCCTTGAACAACGGCCTACAATTGCCGGAGTCGAAAAGACCTCAAGAAGCAAAAATGACCGACAATCCTCTGTATTGCCCGTACCACCGAGTAGTGAGCCATGCGATCGAGGATTGCTATATCTTCAAGGACTGGGTCGAGAAGCAGTACAAGGCTGGAGAGATCGAGCTGTCCAAAAGCGTGTTGGTGAACAATCAAGTTGCAACCGCCAACTTTATACAGACGGAAGCTGAAGCCTTCTGGGAGCAGACAGCCGAACCCGTTGCCCTGAGAAATGAAATGGACTCATCGCGGCCTCCGTGGAGTACGCACATATCTAATAAGACGAAGAAGATGATAAAGCTACTTCGGAAAGAACCCAGGACGGAATGGGAAGGGCAGAAGAGGCCTACCAGTCCAGCTGCCAAGGCGGCTCCATCAGGCTCAAAATCCAAGAAGCTCAAGAAGAAGAAAAGTGCAGCTAGGCGCGAAAAAGAGTCTGCAGGGAGATCGACCATTCAAAAATATATCGATTCCCTCGAAGAATATGAACAAAAGGAAAGAACATTGATTCAATTGAAGGAGTTCTTCCCTGTACAAGCGGCTAAAATTCTGGAGGAGTTAGAAGAAGACTCCAATGAAGAGATCCCAGTAGTGACCTGCTACGCCATCCATCATGGCAGCGACTCCGAGGATGATCTCTGTTTTCCCGAAGAGGACGAGGAGATCACCACGAAGGCCAACCAAATCCAGCTCAGAAGCGGCAGGGCTCTACCGCAAAATCAGGGCAACGCCCCAGAAGGGAGGGAAAAACAAGTCGCTAATGAGGAAGATGGCAGAGAACCGGCCGATGAAAACATAAATCCTTCCTCGGCGGACTATAATGTCTTGGCACATCTCCGGAAGCTTCCGTCTCTCCTGAGCATCTACGACGCCTTGGTCCTATCTAAGGAGCTTAGAGATATTCTCATCCACGCTCTACAAAACCCCGAGCGGTATCAGGCTCACTTTACGGAAATTAATATGAAAGAAGCCCAGCACGCTTTGCATGCCGCCGTAGTCACATTTAAGGATGAAGACTTGCTACTGGGAACGGCTGAGCATAATCGGCCGCTTTACGTGACCGGGTACAGCGACGGAGATCGAATTAATCGCATATTGATTGATCCGGGGTCCTCAGTGAACATCATGAACTTGCGAACTCTGAAGAGTTTGTCAATGGACGTCCGACACCTGTCAAGGGAAAGGATTGTCATTCAAGGCTTCAACCAAAATTGCCAGCAAGTTCTGGGGTCTATAGCTTTGCCAATCAAATTTAGGGATCTGCAAACTGAAGCTAAGATATACGCGATCGACGCCGACACGTCTTATAAGATTCTCTTGGGGAGGCCGTGGCTCCACGATTACGGCATCATTCCGTCAACTCTCCATCAATGCATGAAGTATACTAAAAATGGCGAAGAAATACGCATTGACGGAGACATCCAGCCGTTCGGTGTGCATGAAGTACGATATGAAGATTCTCGGTACTTTACGAACCACCAAAATGCTAAGCCACAACTGACTGAGGATAGAACGGCCCCAAGACTCAAAAGAAAATCTGCGCCGGCTATCACTTTCAAAAGCAAAAATACCCAAGTGCGCCCGCATTTCGGCAGCGACACTGATGAGTCCGACGCTGGAAGCCCGTCCTTCCACAAAACTCGCCCTCATTTCGGCAGCGATACGGACGAATCTGTTACTGAAGGCCCATCTAGCAGCAAAGTCCGCCCTCATCTTGGCAGTGACACTGAAGAGTCAGAAGAAGAGGACCTGCCATGCAACAGCTGTGCAGATCGGCCCCCCATGCAGCAAGCGAAACTACGAGAGACCTTCGAAGTCGCTGAAGGGTCCCTGGCCATCACAAGGGTGCCGGAACGGATGTGCAAAGAGCTCGACGCATTGTCAGTCTCTACCGTGGACCAGCTGGAAACTTTCTACGTGCCCGGGAGGAAAAATGGACAGAAGGGCATCCTGTTTTACAGGTCAAACCCCGTTGTGCACCCGGACGATCTTTCTGTCGCGTGCCTTCCCTATGAGAGAGGCATAAGAGCCGTCCTCAATCCCAGATACTATGCGCCCGAGATGCGGCAATACTCTAAGAAGTGCGGATGCCGGTTATATCAAACGGAGTCCGAAGCAAAGTTTTACGAAGGGCTATGGTATCCGCCCCAGGTCCGAGCACTCATCGATGGACGAATTCCAGATAGACGGGGCATAGGCTACATTCAACCTGATTCCAAAGCGTGCTACATGATCCATGTTGGTGCGGCCAGCGAAAGATCAAATGATGACGACGAGATAGCCGAGCCAGAAAAAGCTCCTCAAGAGCTCGAAGATGGCGGACAAGCAACCTTTGACGAGCTAACCGAGATTGACTTAGGAACGCCCGATAATCCAAGGCCGACCTACATCAGCTCGCTCTTGTCAGAGGAAATGAAAGCGCAGATAATTGCCCTGCTGCATGAGTTCGTCGACTGCTTCGCGTGGACATACAAAGAAATGCCTGGCCTTTCCCCTGAAGTGGCCGTACATAAGTTAGCTATATCTCCTGATGCTAAGCCAGTCAAACAAGCTCCTCGAAGAATGAGAAGGGAACTAGAAGAAAAGGTCATCGAGGAAACTAAGAAACTCATCGATGTCGGCTTCATCAGGGAAGAGAAATATGCAGACTGGATCGCATGCATAGTCCCAGTGAAGAAGAAAAATGGGCAGATCCGAGTTTGTGTCGATTTCAGGGACCTCAATAAGGCATGTCCTAAAGACGACTTTCCGCTACCGGTCATGGAAATGATGGTCGATGACACCTCAAATTACGAACTGTTCACCTTTATGGACGGCTCGCCTGGATACAATCAGATCAAGATGTCGCCTGAGGATGAGAAGCGCACAGCATTTCGAACCCCGATCGGAATATATTGCTACAAGGTAATGCCATTCGGACTGAAGAACGCAGGTGCTACATATCAAAGGGCGATGACTAATATCTTTGATGACCTAATCCATAAAGTCGTCGAATGCTATGTTGATGATCTGGTCATCAAGATTAAAGCCAAGGCCGATCATATCCAAGATCTCAGGACCGTTCTCACCAGACTGAGGGAATACGATCTGAAGATGAATCCTCTGAAGTGCGCTTTTGGCGTGTCATCGGGAAAATTCCCGGGCTTCATAGTCCGACTTCGAGGGATCGAAGTTGACCCATCAAAGATAAAGGCCATCATGGAGATGCCCCCTCCGAAGAGTCTGGCGCAGCTAAGATCTTTTCAAGGCAAGCTTGCTTATATACGGAGGTTTATCTCAAATTTATCAGGGAGATGTAGGCCCTTCTCAAAGCTCATGAAGAAAGGAGCTCCTTTTATCTGGGATGCCGAATGTCAAGCAGCGTTCGAAAGCATTAAACAATACTTGTTGCACCCTCCAGTGCTGGCCGCTCCCATTCCAAATAAACCGCTGATTCTCTACACTGCCGCGCTGGACGAGTCACTCGGTGCGCTCCTTGCCCAGAATAACGAGGAAGGAAAAGAAAATGCCCTCTACTACCTCAGTCGAACTCTAGTGGGGCGGAACACAACTACTCCCCAATCGAAAAGCAATGCCTGGCTCTGATATTTGCTGTGAAGAAGCTGAGGCACTATCTGCTGGCTCATCGGGTTATGCTGATCTCCAAGGTCGACCCGCTCAAACACTTGATGACCAAAGCAAGCCTAGCCGGCAGAATGGCAAGATGGGCTGTCATGCTACTTGAGTTTGACATAGTTTACACTCCTCAGAAAGCAGTAAAAGGGCAAGGTCTTGCAGACTTTCTCGCTGCTCATCCCATACCAGAAGGATCGCCGCTAAATTGTGAGTTACCCGACGAACAAGTGCTGCACCTCGAGGAAGATGAGCCATGTTGGGAGCTCTACTTCGATGGAGCCTCGTCAATAAGGACCTCCAGTAAATCAAGCGTCCCGGAGATAAAAGCAGGGATAGGATTGGTGTTCATTACGCCATCAATGGGAACCCTACGGCGTTCTTTTTCTCTCACTGAGCCTCGGACAAATAATGAAGCTGAGTATGAAGCTCTGATAGCTGGTTTGGAGCTTGCCGTAGAAATGGGAATCCGTCAGCTACGAGTCTACGGTGACTCCCAGCTCGTCGTCAGCCAAGTAAGAGGCGACTATAAGATATACAAACCCGAGTTAGCTCGGTACAGAGGTCGAGTGGTGGAACTCATGAAACGGTTCACTCATATTGAACTAACGAGAGTCCCTAGAGCGTTGAACGGAAAGGCTGATGTACTCGCTCGCTTGGCCAAGGAGCTGGCTGATCCTGACATGGACGAAATTCTGATCACAGTCAGGAGCCGGCAAATTCTACCCCCAGTCTCTCTACGAGAAGAGGAAAGCGCGGAACAGAAGAGCAGTCCTGCGGAAGAAGCTTCGATCATCCAAGACGAGCCCGATTGGAGAGAACCCTTCATAGAGTACCTCCGATACGACAAGCTGCCCGAAGAAAAATCTGCGAGGATTCAGCTGAAGAAAAGAGCTCTCCGATACGTGTTTGTAAATGACACGTTATACCGCAGGTCATATGACCAACTCTGGCTCAGGTGTCTGTCATTAGCCGAAGCCCAAAAGGTCATGAAAGATGTCCACTCGGGCGTTTGCGGTGCTCACCAATCTGGCCCTAAGATGCGACTTCAAATCAAACGGCTTGGGTATTACTGGCGCACCATGATACGGGATTGCGGAGAGCATGCAAAGAAATGTTATATCTGCCAAATTCACGGTGATTTTATTCACAAGCATCCCAACCCATTGCATCCTACAGTGGCGTCGTGGCCCTTCGAAGTTTGGGGCACCGACATTGTTGGCCCAATTGATCCTCCGTCATCTAAAGGCCATCGGTTCATACTGGCCGCGACAGACTACTTCTCCAGGTGGGCTGAAGCTGTCCCGCTAAAAGAAGTCAAGACAAAGGATATTCTGACATTCTTCCAGCATAATATTCTATACCGCTTCGGTACACCAAGAAGAATCATTTCTGATAACGGGCCTTCTTTCAAGAGCTTCAATGTCTCAAGGTTCGCTACTCAGCACAAGATAGACTGGAGATATTCCTCCATCTATAATCCAAGAGCCAATGGGCTAGCCGAAGCCTTCAATAAGACTCTATGCAAGCTCCTGAGGAAAAATGCTTCAGCCAACAAGAGAGACTGGAATCTCAAGCTTCACGAGGCATTGTGGGCATATCGTACCACGCACCGTACTCCAACTTAGTCCACTCCATACTCATTGCTCTTCGGAGTGGAGGCGGTCCTCCCCCTCGAAGTCGAAGTTCCAAGCTTAAGAATGGCTGTTCAGCATGAGTTGACGGAAGAGGAAAACATGCTCCTTCGACTTGAAGAACTCGATGCCATCGAAGAAAAGAGGCTCGCGGTGCAGCAAAATCTGGAGCTATACCGAGCCCAAATGTCACGGGCCTATGACAAGATAACCCGTCTCCGCGCTTTCAAGAAAGGTGAATTGGTGCTGGTCCTCAAAAGACCGATTATCCCCAATCGACATGCCAAGGGAAAATTCGAGCCGAACTGGGAAGGACCATACGTCATCGAGAAAGTGTTCGACGGAGGATCCTACCAACTAATAAGTGCCGAGGGAGAAAGGCCCATGCCACCCATCAATGGCCGATATCTCAAGAAATACTACACATGAATGCTCCAAGTCGCAGGCGAATTGAGCACATCAGCCCTACGGTCTGGATCAGACATCTTGCAAAACCGTATACAATCCACGGACGTAAATGACCCCTATTTCTCCCAAATCCTGCCGGTGAGACTACCTTAAAGTCCCACCAGCGGCAAAAAAAAAGAAAGAAAAACAGGAAGAAAAAAAAGAAGAAGAAATAAACGGTATGTCCACAAGCAAAATGGGCACGGATGAAAACCCGAAAGGGCTCCGTGAGTAAAAACAGCAGGACTACCGGCGAGTCTGTGAAAACCCGAAAGGGCGCAAACTCGTGAAAAGAGATGAAACACACTCGCAAAGTCCTCTCGACCTTGTGAGGAGAAAACCCCTGCGTGAGATCCTTACGACTCACAAAGGAGCAGCACACTTAGGAATCCTCACGATTCCTAAGGAGAAAATACACCTGCGGGATCCTTATGACTCGTAGGGAGAAAATGCTTTTATAGGACCCTCACGGCCCATAAAATTGAAAAGCCTTAGGTGGTAGGGACCCAAGCCTATCTCCTAAGCCATCGTTCCCCAACGGGCAACGGCAAATGATGATTCGCTCCTGGCATTTCGCTTCAGTGTTAGCGGTGCTAATGCCGACCAAAAACCCAAATCCCAAGTCCTCCCGAGGCAAATGATGAGTTGCTCTTGGCATTATTCCAGTGCAGCAATGCTGATGCCAAACAAGATCCAAATTCCAAGTCCCCAAATGGCGAATGATGAGTCGCTCCTGGTACCATATTCCAGTGCAACGATGCAGACGCCAACCAAAATCCAATTTCTCAAAATTCTCCCAGCCCTACGGTTGGTCCCCAAGTTGACTACCGTATACAATCCACGGACTCAAATAATTCTCGTCATACCCATGCCCCACCACAATTACCAGTTACGCGGATGGTCTCCGCCTTCGGAATTATGCTCCATTGAGAAGACCCACTCATGTGTCCTCACGATACATGAGGAGAACAAACCTTTGTGGGATCCTTACGACTTATAAAGGAAAAACACACTTAGGAGTCCTCACGACTCTTAAGGAGAAAATACACCTGCGGGATCCTTACGACTCGTAGGGAGGAAATGCTTTTATGGGACCCTCACGGCCCATAAAATTGAAAAGCCTTAGGCGATAGGGATCTAAACCTGTCTCCTAAGCCATCGCTCCCCAATCCCCAAATGGCGAATGATGAGTCGCTCCTGGTACCATATTCCAGTGCAGCGATGCAGACGCCAACCAAATTCCAAATCCCATACCCCAACGGTGAATGATGAGTCGCTCCTGGTATCATATTCTAGTGCAGCGATGCAGACGCCGAAAAGTCCTGAAATTTTTCCGGCCCTACGGTCTGGATCATACATCCTGCAAAACCGTATACAATCCACGGTCGTAAAAAAATCCCAATTTCTCCCAAATCCTCTTGGGGCAAATGATGAGTTGCTCCTGGCATTATTCCAGTGCAGCAATACAGATGCCAAGCAAAAACCAAAATCCCAAAATCCTCTCCATGACAGATGATGATTCGCTCCTGGTACCATATTCCAGTATAGCGATGCCGATGTCAACCCAAATCAAAATCAACAAGTCAACTTCCACTCCGACACCGCAAGAAGCGGAGCAAGTCAAGTCTACCCCTGACATTGCAAGAAGCGGAGCAAGTCAAATCAAGCACCGACCGTCCACGTCGCAAAAAGGGCAGCACCGACCGTACAAGTCGCTAAAAGGGCAGAACCGACCGTCCACGTCGCAAAAAGGGCAGCACCGACCGTCCAAGTCGCTAAAAGGGCAGAACCGACCGTCCACGTCGCAAAAAGGGCAGCACCGACCGTCCACGTCGCAAAAAGAGCAGCACCGACCGTCCACGTCGCTAAAAGGGCAGCACCGACCGTCCACGTCGCTAAAAGGGCAGAACCGACCGTCCACGTCGCTAAAAGGGCAGCACCGACCGTCTACGTCGCTAAAAGGGAAGCATCGACCGTCCAAGTCACAAAAAGGGCAGAACCGACCGTCCACGTCGCTAAAAGGGCAGTACCGAACGTCCAAGTCGCAAAAAGGGCAGTATCGACCGTCCACGTCGCTAAAATGGCAGCATCGACCGTCCAAGTCGCTAAAATGGCAGCATCGACCGTCCAAGTCGCAAAAAGGGCAGCATCGACCGTCCAAGTCGCAAAAAGGGCAGCATTGACCGTCCATGTCGTAAAAAGGGCAGCGCAGGATTCCTACAAAGCGGGAACCGGATCACTCCGGACCAGGAAAACGTCTATCATGGACACTTCTTCTCGGAGACATGTCAAGCAACGACCGTCCATGTCGTAAAAAGGGCAGTGCCAGTTTCCCCAAAAAGCGGGAACCAAATCTGGTCGCCTCCAAGTAAAAGAAGATCCATCAATTTCATGCACACAACCCACATATGTATTGTGCATTTATTGATGGGGGGTAATTTGTTGGGGTAAAAATTTACACCCCGGTTGACCAAGTCAAAATCAAAGTCAACCCCAAGACAGGTGGGCCCAAGCCCAGATCCAGTGGGCCCAAGCCCGGGTCGAGCCAGAATATGAAGCGGCCGGCCTTCCCCCATGCCAAGATAAAATTTCTGTAATAAATAATTTTGTTGCATTTTATTTTATTTTATTTTATTTTATGGACAAATGTAAGGAAATGGGCATAAAGCCAAATTTTTATAAAGCCCATGGCTTATGTGCAAAAATAAATGGCACATGAGCCATGGGATAGGCAAAATGCCATTTTGTGAAGCCCAATGGGCTATGTGTAAAATATATGGCCTATAAAGGCAAGGATAATGAAATATCCCAACAACTTTTTCTCTCTCTAAAAAAAAGTTTCCAGATCTGAGACCCTTTCTTCTTCTTCAAGGTTCCAAAACCTCCTTCTTTCTCTTGAATTAAATCAAGAGTTTTAATCTTCTTTTTATAAAACAAATTAGTTTTTCACCACAAAACCCACAAAGGGGAACTTGGTTCTGTCATCAGATCTCAAAAAGGAGAGATTTTGAGATTTCACATCTCTTGATCTTCAAGATCCAGCAAGCAACAGGAGGAAGAAGAAGAACCCCTTTCATTAACCCCAAAACACATTCAGGAGTCCAACTCCTCTCTGATTCCTCTTTTGAGAAATCCCTTTTTAGGCTAAAAGCCCTCTTTTCCTCACCAGCGCGCTAGCGCTCGAGCAATTTGCGCCCACGTGCCGACACGTGGCGCGCGCGCTCGCGCTGCGCAAGGCGCCCACGTGCCGACACGTGGCGCGCGCGCTCGCGCTGCGCAAGGCGCCCTCGTGCCGACACGTGGCGCGCGCGCTCGCGCTGCGTAAGGCGCCCTCGTGCCGACACGTCGCGCGTGCGCTCGCGCTGCGCAAGGCGCCCTCGTGCCGACACGTCGCGCGCGCGCTTGCGCTCGAGCGCCCAAGGTGCAGCCCCACGCATCCTTTGGATGTCTTTTCCCCCTCTTTTTTTATGTACATACATATATATATACATATGTATACAAATTTACACATACACATACTCCGCAACACTCTCCCCTTTAAAAAAACTCTGCGTGGCTCCCGATATATCCAAAAACCCCCCTTTTCAAAACAGAACACACGCACACTGCACATTGAGTTCGCATGACCAGTTTAATCCGTCAATCGGAGGTTCCCTCGCTCCAAAGGCGAGGGGTAATTAACGGCAGCTTAGTCCGCGGCTGCCGGAGATTCGGATCCCCACGATCATTAAACCCCAGCCTACCTTAGGCAAGGGGAATCTGTAATGCGCCTGATAAGCGTGCGCGTATTCCCATCTCAATGGGGTGACGAAAAACACCCTACATATGTATGTAAATTATTAAATCAATACATGATTTAATAATCCGGCTCAAACCTGAGCCGGCTAGTGTCATCAACTATCCGATCGAAAGTCCGGGTACAAAGTACAATCGATCGATCAGAACCCTGCACGTATCCAATATGGCTACTACATCATTTAGCCAGAACCAAGAAAACCCTCTGTGTGGGACTCTAAAGACTCGTCAATATGCTGGCAGTGGGTTTAACCACAAGCTCGTCTGCGGCACTAGCTTTACGTAACGGCTACCCAAGTACTGAGCGAAAGGAAGGCCGATGAGCAAGCTCATCCGAACCCCTATTGATCTTGTCTGTGACAATCTCCGTACAATCCGGTCTGTTCGTCTAAGAGTATCGCATATCGTGTCTAGGGGGTGGATAAAGTCAGACCGCTAATAACGTGATATTTCGTGTCGGTATGAAGCCCTTCACCCACTGAGAAACTACTGATCCAAATCAGTAATTCTCGTCCGCCATTGCCACGGATTTCTGGTGATGGCTACCAATGCACAACACGACATCAACCCCCAATACCGAGAGAGACAAATCCCCGACGATCCTGTCACGCCCCGCTTCCCGGTGTACGGCGAAGGGGAGGCGACGAGGCCGCTACGTATTTACTCAGAAGCAAATACGCTAAGCGTCGCTAAGCAATATAAAAGAAAATATACACAAGAGATAAGGTATAATAAAAACAGCAAATTTATTTATTAACATTCTTTTGTATAATGCATGAAAATGAAATACAACTGAAATAAAAGCAATGCCTAAACAATGGCATGACAGGAAATTAAAGGTACTTTCTAGAGCTCAGGGTCTTTGCTGTACTGATCCAAGTCTTCTGCAGTTGGCTTGATCTCTGATGGTTCCAAATCACCTGACGACATTCAAAAAAGAAAGAAATAGAATGTCGTCAGCGAACAGATCGCTCGGTAAGTACCAAAGATAAGAGGAGAAATAGAATGGACAGAGAGTAAGAGAGAGAGAGAGAGTAGGTTTTACAGTGGTATTATATTGTTGTATTGTTGTATTTAATGTTAACGCTGTTGTTTGTAGCTTGGTACAGAAAGATGCCAGTGTATACGGGAGGAGTCTCACTTGCCCCGGAGACTAAGGTATCAGGAACTCAAGGAACCGTTGGGCCACGGTACAACAGCAACGGAATACAGGTTAGGTGTCTTAATCTTACCGTCTCGTGCCACTATTAACACCTTCCGTACCAATCTAACCCTTAAACCCCGTAGTGTTTTGATTGTAATGTTTGTCTTGTAAATTGTATTGATTGTATAATTGGTTGATTGACCGAAACCATGATATCAGTAAACGGATATAACCGTAGAATCATGTAAATGGAATAACTGGAGAACCATGTAAATGGAATGTATATCCATGGTTCGGTTCGGTCAAGTTGTATAGATTGATAATTGGATTCATGGATTCATATTGAATTGTAATATTGAAGATTGTAGATTGTACTTGAATTATATTCAAGTCAGATTATACTGAGACTCAAACTGAGTCAAACAATCAGCAAAGTAAATTGAAGTCCTGATTGTTTTTATTAATTTGTCTACCTAAGATAGTCAAACACCCACTTCTTCGGCTCCCTGAGGCTCAAGAGATTGGTCCCGCTTAAACCTATGTTTACTAGGGTCCTTAGGGTAATTTATAGATCTTGATGGGGTTTTATGTAAAAAATACTTTTATATACTTTTCAAAATATACCCCAAGCATTTATTATTCGTCTTTAGGGTTGTAATGAATGTGGATTTTATATTTTGATATTTCTAATGAAAATATCCTAAATTCAGAAATAAAGGTATTTATTTGTAATATTGATTTATATGGAATTCATGGTATTTTAGTGTAAAATTGATTCTTGTGATTTTTATAAAAAGGTGGAATATTTATATCATAACAAAATAGATATTTTAATGATAAATATACATATATTTATACAAAAATAATTTTAATATATTTTTTATATTCTAAAATCTCATTTTCTTAAGATGTATTTTAAATCTTTCGAGACCGAATGCTCCTTGCGGAGGTCTGAATCTCGCACTACTAAGCCTGAGGATGTGCGATAATCCACACCATCACGAACGGGTTCCCCAAAATGGGTTGTAGCGGCGCTTTGCAAAGATTGTATAAATACAAATCCTTTAAAATACGGTTTTATGAAGTAAATGGTATTTATTTATAAAGATGTCAATTTTCCGTATCTATGTTCTAGGGTCTCCTAAGTCAACTAGACTATTCCTAACTGGTCTAAAACGACAAGTTGTGAGATGCCTCAAATCGCCTCTTCACCGCCAATTGTGGTCAGGTATGTATAAGTGAAGAAAAGAGGGATCCGCTCACGAATCACCGTGAGACGAGCCTTTTAAACTTACCTTTCTCACTTGCCTAGCCTAGACACCACAAAGTCAGATTTAGATAAACGACTGATGTCCACAACTTATCCTATTTTCATAATAAGTGGTAGTTATTTAAAAAGTGTAACAATACTAAATCTTTTAGAAATGGCTTTCTTTAGTAAAGGGTATTTAAATGAAAATGTTTGTTTTTCCCGTATTCTAAGTTTTCGATGGTATCGTGTTAGGTTGTATATGAGTGTGTGAGGAGGTAGGTCGTTACCTCGTGCTCTACTTTATAGGTATAGCAAGTTTAATGGAGTTAAATGTAGAATTGAAACAATGTGGTATTTAAGTGAAAAATACGATAAATTGAAATAACCATCATTTCATGTGATGAAACTTGATCAATTTGGTTGATTAGTGTTTAATAGTCAACATGAGGAAGTTTAAGTATGATTGTATTAGTGAGAAGTGGAATTTTATAAGAAACCGAATCGGAAATCGGATTTGTTCCGATTCGGTCGGGTTTTGTAAAACCGTATTTTTTTGATAGAAGAGATAGGTAGGAATTGGGAATTACGGGTTTTAGATCACACAAGAGAGTGAGAGGGAAGTAGAGGAATCGCCGATGTCTTACGTCGTCGCCGGTAGTTCCTAAAACGATCGCCGAAAGTTTGCTGTAGATTTCGCCGGAGCTTCGCCTCGAGCTTGTTTTCAAAGTACACAAGTTTTCTTGGAATTTTGAGAGAGTAGGCTCAGAATTTTAGGGTAAGAGGGTAGAGGGTAGGGGTGGTATTTATAGGGTTAAGGTAGATGAAAGGTTAAAATGAAAAGTGTGATAAAATATATTTTAAATGTATTAAAGTGGAGTAATTGGGGTTTTAAAAGAGCTCTAGAAATGGTCTGAGGCTAAAATTTTGCAGGTGCATAGGGAATATGAAAAGACACAACTTTCCTGTTGGGACCATCGCCGGAATCGGCCGACTCGGCCGTGACTCGGTCTGAGGACGGAGTCGGACCGAGTCAAGGCCGATTTGGCCGATTCCCGGCCGAGTCAGGCGGCCGGGATCCTCCCGACGGTTCATCTACCCTCTGGAAATGTTACATTTTTTGGTGTGGTGGGGTTTTTATGAGATATGCACGTGTAAACCCTTGGTATTCTAAAGGTTTTTAAAAAAATTAATATTAAAAATAGTGTAGGGTATGGGATTTGAACTCTGGTGGCTTGGTTCAACAATGCAAGGTATTACCAATAAGCTACAAGCTCCTTCTTGTAATTATGGTGTGAAATAAATACTTAAAGTGGTAAAAGTAACATTAAATACTCCAAGTATACTTCAAATTTAAAGCAAATTTTTGTACACTAAAAATGGAGTTGTTACAGTCTACCCTCCTTTCAAAAATTTCGTCCTCGAAATTTACAACTTTTATTTGAGTACTAGTTTACAATGAGGTGAGGATATCTTGCACGCATTTCATCTTCCCTTTCCCAAGTGGACTCTCCTGGAGTGTCTTTCCTCCACATCACTCGGACCAAGTTAATTTCCTTGTTCCGAAGTATCTTCACTTTCCTGTCCAGAATCTCCACAGGCTGTTGCTCACAAGACAAGTCGGGCTGTATAGTGAGCTCGGAGTGATCAAGAACATGGCTGGGGTCACTCACATACCTTCTGAGTTAGGATATGTGGAACACATTATGCACTCCTTCCAATGAGGGTGGAAGCGCTAAGCGGTATGCCACTTCACCGACTCGTTCGAGTATGTCGAACGGTCCAATGTATCTCGGACTTAATTTACCTCGTCTTCCAAATCGGATCACTCCACAGTTCGGAGATATCTTCAAGAATACGTGATCTCCTGGCTGGAACTCCAAGTGTCGTCTCTTTGTATCAGCCCAGTGTCTCTTTCGATCTTGGGCTATGCGCATCCTTACCCTGATAGTACGAACAACATCAACAGTCGCTACTATCATCTCTGGTCCAAGAAGTTCCCTATCTCTGATGTCGTCCCAACTTAATAGCGATCGACACTTCTTTCCATACAATGCCGCAAAAGGTGCCATTGCTATGCTTGCTTGGTAGCTGTTGTTGTACGCGAACTCCACAAGATGCAGGTGATCTTCCCACGATCCTTTGAAGTCTAACATACACGCTCTGAGCATATCTTCCAAGATCTGAATAGTACGCTCAGACTAACCATCTATTTGTGGATGATAAGACGTGCTGATGTTCAGACTTATTCCCAAGCTTGCTTGCAGACTCTGATAAAATTGCGATCGGAACCTGGTGTCACGATCGGAGACAATGCAGACCGGTACTCCATGAAGTCTCACAATTTCCTGTATGAGTTCATGAGTATTAGAGATAGTACATTATGAAGGGTTTAAATCTTAAATAGATTATTACCTCCATGTACTTCTTTGCTGGTGCCTCAGTTGATTGGCCAACTTGAAATGGGATGAAGTGAGCCGACTTTGTGAGTCGATCCACAATGACCCATATAGCATCGTTACCCTTTGTGCTGCGAGGAAGAGCAGTCAAAAAATCCATCGTGATGTGTTGCCATTTCCATTCTGGGATTGGTAACGGTTGAAGTAGTCCAGCTGTCCTATGATGTTCAGCCTTTACTTGCTGACACACCAAGCATTTTGCGACGCTTCTGGCTACTTCACGCTTCATTCCATGCCACCAATAATTCTGACGTGGATCTTTGTACATTTTGGTACCTCCAGGGTGTACTGAATAGAGAGAGCTGTGAGCTTCTTTCATTAACTCTTCCCGAACAGGACCTTTTGGTACACACAATCTGCTGCCGTATCTCAAAGATCCGTCTTCATGGATGATGAAGTCTATTCTGAGTCCATTCTCCACTTGTTCTCTGTTCTTTTGCAACTTAGCATCACTTGCTTGAGCTGCTTTGATCTGATTGACAATGGTTGATTGAACTTGTAAATTCATTAAACTTGAAATATTACCTGGCATGACTACTTCAATCTCCATCCGATGCAAGTCTTGTTGAATCTTCCACTGAGCGGTGAGATTCATCGATAATGGTTGACAACTAAGAGCATCAGGTACCACATTCACCTTCCCTGGGTGATATTGTAAGCTGATGTCAAATTCCGCCATGAGTTCTAACCATCTTCTCTGCCGCATATTCAATTCCTTCTGAGTAAACACGTACTTCAGACTTTTATGATCTGTGTAGATGTTCACTCGTTCACCAAGTAGATAATGGCACCAAATCTTTAGAGCAAAGATGACGGCTGCCAACTACAGGTCATGCGTCGGATAATTGCGCTCATGAGTCTTCAGTTGTCTTGAAGCATAAGCCACAACCTTACCGTGCTGATGTAGAACACATCCTAATCACTTACCGGATGCATCACAATACACTTCGAATCCTCCAGATTGATCCGGTATTACGAGAATAGGTGCTGATGTCAACCTTGACTTGAGTTCTACGAAAGTTTGTTCGCGTGCTTCTGACCACACAATTTCTTCATCTTTACGTGTAAGCTTGGTCAGGGGTGCTGCTATCTTCGAAAATCCTTCAATGAACCTTCTGTAATATCCAGCTAAACCCAAGAAACTTCGAATGTCCTTCACTGACTTTGGTGTAGGCCATTCGCTGACTGCTGAAACCTTCGCTAGATCCACAGAGATTCCTTCTCCTGATACGATATGTCCAAGAAAAACAACTTGCTTTAGCCAAAACTCGCACTTGCTGTACTTGGCATAGAGCTGATGTTGTCGAAGAGTTTCCAGGACAATTCATAGGTGCTCTGCATGCTCTTTCCAACTCTTAGAATACACCAGGATGTCGTCGATGAAGATGACAACAAACCAGTGTAGGTACTCCCGGAAAACTTGATTCATTAGGTTCATGAATATTGCTGGTGCATTGGTCAGTCCAAATGGCATCACGAGAAATTCGTAATGTCCATAGCGAGTTCTGAAAGCTATTTTGTGAATATCAGTTTCCTTGACCTTCACTTGATGATAACCTGAACGAAGATCCAATTTAGGGAACACACAAGATCCACTTAGCTGATCGAATAAATCATCGATGCGCAGGAGTGGATACTTGTTCTTTATAGTGACTTCGTTCAAGGCTCTATAATCGATGCACATTCTGTATGAACCTTCCTTCTTCTTCACAAGTGGTACAGGTGCTCCCCAACTTGAAGTGCTGGGACGAATCCATCCTTTTGCCAATAATTCGTCCAACTGTGTTCGGACTTCCTTCAAACCTTCCGGACTTAATCTATAAGGTTCTTTGATCACTAATTGTGCTCCTGGTACTAAATCAATACTGAATTCAAGAGCTCGATCGGGAAGCAAACCTGATATATCGTCAGGAAATACATCTTCAAACTCTCGAACTACCTCTGGTCTTGATTCTTCCTCCGCTTGAGCTGCTGCAACTACTGCTTCTCTTGGCTTCGCTTTGTTGGTACTTGGCTCCAGGGTACGGTCTCCGCTTCTGAAATAGAAGACCGGATGGTCTGGAATCTCAAATACTACCCTCCTTTGACGACAGTCGATGGTAGCATAAAAAGTTCCAAGCCAATCCATTCCTAGAACCACATCGAAGTTCGGTATGTCCAGTACTTTGAAGTCGGCATAAAACTCTCTGCTGCAGAAGACGACTGGACACAAGCTGTATCCTATGGTTGCCTTTAGAACACCATTTCCTGAACTGACATTCCAGCTGGATACAAGCGGTGAGACTGGAATCGTATGGGTTAAGACGAACCGTTGCGACATAAAGCAGTGAGATGCTCCAGTATCAAACAGTGCTAGTGCAGGTAGTGAGGCTACTAAGATTGTACCTAAGGAATGTAGGATATGTTTTAGGTATAGGGAAAGTATGTAGATAAACAAGACTGAAAGAAAAAGTTTGAGAAGAAAAGTTTACCAGTGATGACTTGGCCAGTGGCCTCAGCTTCTTCCACGGTCATCGTGAAAGCCTGGCGCCCTTGTACATTCCTCTTGGCCTAAGGAGCATTTCTCAGAACGTTCTTTTGAGCTTGATGGAACTGATGAGGAGGTGGTGCAGCTTGTGGTCCTCTGGGTGGTGCAGGTAGTGCAAGTCTTAGAGCAGGTGCCTGAAGGGCTGGTCACTGGGGATAGGTAATTGCTGTCCTGGGTGCAGCAACTGGGTTTTGTCTTTGGGGAAAAGACCCAATATCATGAGTAGCTGAGCCGTAGACTAAGCAAAGACGGCTGGCTCGCCGGCAGTATTTCATCATATGTCCAGTTCTCTTGCAGTAGGTACAAAAAGCTCGGCTGCGACGATGGTTCAGTACTACGGGTCGCCTTGGCACAAAAGGTGGCCTGGACGAGGCTCCTCCTGCCATCTGGTTGGCAGGGCGCTTAACTCCTGCAGACTGAGGTCTGCCCCTTGCTTTTATCACTGCCTCATAACTGCGGGCAGCTTCCAGAGCATCCCCATGAGTTGGAAATTTTCCCTGTGGCTAGTGCAGCATGAATTTTCGTGTCCAAACGTTGTTGAAAACGACGGGCTCTGATATCATCCGTCGGTATCAAGTGTGCCGCGAATCTGTTTAAAGATTGTGTTAGTTGTTTAGTATGTGATATTTAAAAATTGAACTATTGTGACATATCTTACCGACTTAGCATGGTGAATTCAGCGTCATACTGATCTACTGACTTGTCCCATATCGAACCTTGTTGTAGATGAATGAACTGTTGTTCCATGGCAAATCTGGCAGTCACAGGGAAGTACTTCGTGTCAAACTTATCACGAAAAGTCTTCCATTCAATAGGCTGTACAAGACGGCTTTCTTCCGCCTTCCACCAGTTGCGAGCATTGTCCGTGAGCTGCAGTTTCGCCACACGGACCCAAGCTATGTCTGGCACTTGTGCTGCCGCCAGATCATCCTCTATGCTTTGTGTCCATTACTCAGCTTCAAGTGGGCTTCCCTTTCCGGAGAACTGCTTGGGATGTAAAGCCCTGAATTGCTTTACCCCAGGTGCGTCAGTCTCGGGACGGTTCAGGAGTTGTTGCTGTCCTTCAAGAAGGCTGCGGATCGCCTCAAGTAGCACTGTTTGCTCGGTGGGTGGCGCAGGAACAGCAGGTGTGAGAGGTAGTGGTGGAGGTGTGTTGTTGACATTGGTGCTGGTGTTGTTCGGAGAATCCATAACCTTGAAAAAAAATTTGGGTTAGGAGAGATTCAAGTACATGAAATGATAAGATTCTAGGAATATGAAATTGTAAGATTCAAAGAACATGAATTGTAAAGGATGTTTTAGTTGCTGGTTCTTGTGTTATATTGCTTAGGTTGTTCATGCATTACAGAACTGCATGATAGAGTTTCATAAGCTCTGACCTGCATGGGCCACCAACAAAACCTGTCACGCCCCGCTTCCCGGTGTACGGCGAAGGGGACGCGATGAGGCCGCTATGTATTTACTCAGAAGCAAATACGCTAAGCATAGCTAAGCAATATAAAAGAAAATATACACAAGAGACAAGATATAATAAAAACAGCAACTTTATTTATTAACATTCTTTTGCACAATGCATGAAAAGGAAATACAACTGAAATAAAAGCAATGCCTAAACAATGGCATGACAAGAAATTAAAGGTACTGAAAAGAAAATGTAAAATGTCTAGAGCTCAGGGTCTTCGCTGTACTGATCCAAGTCTTCTGCAGTTAGCTCGATCTCTGACGGTTCCAAATCACCTGACGACATTCAAAGAAGAAAGAAATAGAATGTCGTCAGTGAACAGATCGCCCGGTAAATCCCAAAGATAAGAGGAAAAATAGAATGGACAGAGAGTAAGAGAGAGAGAGAGAGAGTAGCTTTTACAGTTGTATTATATTGTTATATTGTTGTATTTAGTGTTAACGCTGTTGTTTGTAGCTTGGTACAGAAAGATGCCAGTGTATACGAGAGGAGTCTCACTTGCCCCGACGACTAAGGTATCAGGAACTCAAGGAACCGTTGGGCCACGGTACAACAGCAACGGAATACAGGTTAGGTGTCTTAATCTTACCGTCTCGTGCCACTTTTAACACCTTCCGTACCAATCTACCCCTTAAACCCCGTAGTGTTTTGATTGTATTGTTTGTCTTATAAATTGTATTGATTGTATAATTGGTTGACTGACCGAAGCCATGATATCAGTAAATGGATGTAACCATAGAATCATATAAATGGAATAAATGGAGAACCATGTAAATGGAATGTATATCCATGGTTCGGTTCAGTCAAGTTGTATAGATTGATAATTGGATTCATGGATTCATGTTGAATTGTAATATTGAAGATTGTAGATTGTACTTGAATCATATTCAAGTCAGATTATACTGAGACTCAAACTGAGTCAGACAATCAGTAAAGTAAATTGAAGTCCTGGTTGTTTTTATTAATTTTTCTACCTAAGATGGGCAAGCACCCACTTCTCCGGCTCCCTAAGATGCAAGAGATTGGTCCAGCTTAAACCTATGTTTACTAGGATCCATAGGGTAATTTATAGATCTTGAGGGGGTTTTATGTAAAAATACTTTTATATATTTTTCAAAATATACCCCAAGCATTTATTATTCGTATTTAGGGTTGTAATGAATGTTGATTTTATATTGTGATATTTCTAATAAAAATATCCTAAATTCAGAAATAAAGGTATTTATTTGTAATATTGATTTATATGGAATTCATGGTATTTTAGTGTAAAATTGATTCTTGTGATTTTTAGAAAAAGGTGGAATATTTATATCATAACAAAATAGGTATTTTAATGATAAATATACATATATTTATACAAAAATAATTTTAATATATTTGTTATATTCTAAAAATCTCATTTTCTTAAGATGTCGTATTTTAAAACTTTCGAGACCGAATGCTTCTTGCGGAGGTCTGAATCTCGCACTACTGAGCCCGAGGATGTGCGATAATCTACACCATCCCGAACGGGTTCCCCAAAATGGATTGTAGCGGCGCTTTGCAAAGATTGTATATATACAAATCCTTTAGAAAATGGTTTTATGAAGTAAATGGTATTTATTTATAAAGATGTCAATTTTCCGTATCTATGTTCTAGGGTCTCCTAACTATTCCAAAACGACAAGTTATGAGATGCCTCAAATCGCCTCTTCACCACCAATTGTGGCCAGGTAAGTATAAGTGAAGAAAAGAGGGATCCTCTCACAAATCACCGTGAGACGGGCCTTTTAAACTTACCTTTCTCACGTGCCTAGCCTAGACACCACAAAGTCAGGTTTAGGTAAAGGACTGATGTCCACAACTTATCCTATTTTCATAATAAGTGGTAGTTATTTAAAAAGTGTAACAATACTAAATCTTTTAGAAATGGCTTTATTTAGTAAAGGGTATTTAAATGAAAATGTTTGTTTTCCCCGTATTTTAAGTTTTCGATGGTATCGTGTTAGGTTGTATATGAGTGTGTGAGGAGGTAGGTCGTTACCTCGTGCTCTACTTTAAAGGTATAGCAAGTTTAATGGAGTTAAATGTAGAATTGAAACAATGTGGTATTTAAGTGAAAAATACGATAAATTGAAATAGCCATCATTTCATGTGTTGAAACTTGATCAATTTGGTTGATTAGTGTTTAATAGTCAACATGAGGAAGTTTAAGTATGATTGTATTAGTGAGAAGTGGAATTTTATAAGAAACCGAATCAGAAATCGGATTTGTTCCGATTCGGTCGGGTTTTGTAAAACCGTATTTTTTTGATAGAAGAGATAGGTAGGAATTGGAACTTACGGGTTTTAGATCACACAAGAGAGTGAGAGAGAAGTAGAAGAATCGCCGATGTGTTGCGTCATCGCCGGTAGTTCCTAAAACGATCGCCGGAAATTTGCCGTAGATTTCGCCGGTGCTTCACCTCGAGCTTGTTTTCAAAGTACACAAGTTTTCTTGGAATTTTGAGAGAGTGGGCTCAGAATTTTGGGGTGAGAGGGTAGAGGGTAGGGGTGGTATTTATAGGGTTAGGCTAGGGTTAGGGTAGATGATAGGTTAAAATGAAAAATGTGATAAAACGTATTAAAAATGTATTAAAAGTGGAGTAATTGGTGTTTTAAAAGAGCTCTGGAAATGGTCTGAGGCTAAAATTTTGCAGGTGCATAGGGAATATGAAAAGACATAACTTTCATGTTGGGACCGTCGCCGGAATCGGCCGACTCTGCCGTGACTCGGCCATGACTCGGTCTGAGGACTGAGTCAGACCGAGTCAAGGCCGCTTAGGCTGATTCCGGGCCGAGTCAGGCAGCCGGGATCCCCCCGACGGTTCATCTACCCTCTGGAATTGTTACATCTTTGGGTGTGATGGGGTTTTGTGAGATATGCACGTGTAAACCCTTGGTATTCTAAAGGTTTTTTAAAAAATCAATATTAAAAATAATGTAGGTTATGGGATTTGAACTCTGGTGGCTTGGTTCAGCAATGCAAGGTATTACCAATGAGCTACAAGCTCCTTCTTGTAATTATGGTGTGAAATAAATACTTAAAGTAGTAACAGTAACATTAAATACTCCAAGTATACTTCAAATTTAAAGCAAATTTTTGTACACTAAAAATGGAGTTGTTACAGATCCGCTCACTGCCTCCATGTGGCTCGGGACTGTATCCAACTAAAACCTGTTTGCACGACTCCTTTAAGCCGTGGTAGGGTAGTAATCAAAGCACAGTAGGAACTCACACGAGATAAATGACGATCTCAGGTCAACAGACTAACCTGTACTCATATCACCTGGGAACTGCTATCTGACAATAGGTATAATACCAACCAGCATGTTCCTGGTGAGTCCTTCTAATGTACTCATAACCCAATGAGCACATGTATACTATCTTAAACTAACTAACACCAATGGCTTGTGAGATCGGCCACCTCCCCTCGTTGGGGTCTCGATAAGTATACACTAGTCTACTCCAGAAAATCGATGCCCCGTCTCGATACTCCCACGACTAGGGACATTTAAGGATGTGCTTATAGACCACCCAACTCTCACGTATATGATCGCCATCATAATGCTGGAAGTCAAGAAAGAATCCTATGGGCTCTATCAATATGTAATAGTGATCTGTAATGCTACCTAATGTTGTACCTGATGATAAAGACAAACCAGATATCATACTATCATCTCGAGTAAGACTGTTCTCCCCGTATAGGTCATCCCTCAATCATCACAATCGCGTGCCTGCGATTCAATAATTGACTTGAGGGCACTATAGCAAACAATCTCCCACTTGCACTTAAGGCTAATTATTGTGGTGTCGCATACTCACAGCCCGTGTGATACCGAACATCCAACTTCTCTACTAATCAGTTTCGCAAAGCCCGTTTATGAAATTATTGCGTTCGAGAAATAACCTCAGTGAGTATATCTGATCCAATGTTTCTTTCTTTATCCCTCTATATATCAACTTCGCGGAGAAATACTATCTCCCGAAATGAGCGATACCTATCTTAGAATTTGTCTGGATATCTGATGGGGCCCAGTTCACAAATGAACTCCAAATCCAACAAACTTCTTAAACTGTATCATCCACTGAATTTAATCAGTATCCAGCGCCATACCTTCCACAGTATCCGCATGGACCACATGTCCAACATATTGCACCTCAAAAAGAGGGAAAACTATAACTCTGACAGCCAATCTTTTATCCAGGTCACCTTGGAAGCCTCAAATGATAACCGCCTTTCAAAAGAGGCTGCCGTTACCATATACCAAGAACATCCACTTATGTTCATAATTGCTTCCCAACGTTTCTCCAGGATTGGATTAATATATGCTTATTGCAGCCAGTGCAAAATCAATATCTGGTGTGGTACTTGACATTTCATAATTGACTCAATTGCCTAAGCAAAGAGATATGTCAATCATGCAAATCCCTCTCCTAATCAGTCTAGAAGACATCTCTTTAGAGAGGGTGACTCCATCACCTGTGGATACACCACCACGCTATGAGTCATCCATTCTAAAACACTTTAGAATAGTGTCAAAGTACCCAAATTGGGACACTTCCCAAATCTAGATCTAGTAACCAGAATCCCTGATATTTTATCCAGATCCTATGTGGAGAAATATCGTGTGACAACCACAGTATAACCGATCGTAGTATAGGAATATCACTTCCTATCAAGAGCATGTCATCCAAATACCAGGATATCACTCCCTACTACCTTCTTACCAGATCCATATGTTATCCTGACGATGTCAAACTCTATGACTGTCACATCAAAAATAGATTATCTATTTCCGCTATTCCTGCTTTAGTCTATAAATAGACAAAAGCAACTTGCCCACTATGCTTCTATTGCTCCCACTGACGACAGCAACCATCTGGCAGAGTCATATACACGTGCACTTCTAAAGCTAATTTAGAACGAAGTTATACTCATCCTCCTGCCAGATCTCATAGTCTAGAACAGCAGTAGTGGCAAGTTTGGGTAAACAAAAACCTCCATGTCACCATCTTTGAGGAGACCGAAGTACCTCTCGGGTGGCTGACGTTATCCACCAAATCTGCGGAGTGGCTAATGGATTGTTGAATTCAATTGAATCGTTAGGTTCTACTAGATTTTCAGTAATCATTTATGGTTCTGGAATCACTTCCAGTTCTACCATACTCCCACTAATGTTTTTTGAAAAGAATTCATTTTACTAAAACTGGTGGCAAGCCAAGAACAATATAATTATTGATATTCCAAAATGGTAGAAAGTTAACCCTCGTCAATGCCCGGGATAACCCACAAACTACCATTACTTAAATGTGCCTTGAGTTTCTCCAGATTTTGGTTATAAGCATAAGCCGGACAACTCCGTATACCTTAACATCGTTAAGATACGAATCCATTCTATATCTACTATAGAAACAAAGGAACTAATTTAATTGGAACCGGATTCAAAATACATGCAGCCGTTTCCAGTGCATATCAACAAAATGGAAGGATGCCAAGCAGTATTACTCATAAATGAATGCACCCACGTATTAGTAACCTGAAAGAGAAGCAAGTTCTCAAAAGTTTTACTTACGACGGAATACCTAGCACAAGTAACTATATCTTCGATCGCCTTGAAGAATCCTGATACTTTGCAACATATGGTTCTCTACTTAATTCTTATACTTATAACTTCTTAAAATATGGACATTGTATTTCAACGAAATATTTGTCTAAAACTAGAGAAGTCATGAGTAAATAGAATATAGTACGAGTACCAACCCCTCTTTCCTAATGGACATCGAACAACATACAATACTTTGTATAAGTCCTCTGAGTTTAATAACTCAAACCCTGTGCGTCGTAGGTTGAAAACTGTGCTTTGGTTAAGAAGAATTACACCGTTGTTGAATGCTCCTTACCTAACCATCAACTATATAGGTAAATTTCATAGACATAATTTCAAAAATTTATATCTCACTTTATAAAATAAACGTATAAATATATCGTTTGAAATTGGTGCATAACAATGGATATTCAAAACCAAATATTTGCAGCTAGGAAAAAAACCCAGGTGATTTCCTCAAATATCACCAATTACAAAGAATTCTGATATAATAAGGATATAATCACCCAATTCCTAATATCTTACTCCCACTCAGCATCCATAATGCCATACAGATGTGAGAATCAAATCTAGTAAATACATACCCTGGAATCAGAATCTAATTGGGAAAACAGTTTTCAATTAACATCGCACGGTAAAACTGAAACATGAAAAATGATTCGAAGGGGTAGCCGGGTATCCCAAGCAACGCCTCTTCCACTATCTAGATTCATGACAGTAACTGTATATTTTCTTGCCCTCACTCCAATCCCTTTATATGCCTTTACTCATTACCTTCTTTACACCTTATTTAACCTAAATGCTTTTCTTCCCTCCCTACCTTTCGGCACCTGCCTATGGTTTGGAAGAAAATTATCCAATAAGCGTAATAGGTATACTCTCCTAATACTAGGAGCTCTCGCAACCTGAGAGAAGGTAAAGAGAATAGACAACCGAATAATCGTATTCAATTTCTCCAGAACCGGAAACCATCCTCGAAAACAAGTTCATTCGAGTTCGTACGTAACTATACAATGGAATATCCAATAAATGTGGATCTTCGTAGTGATACAGAGTGTTCCGGAGAAATACAAAGGCGACGTGAATGATAGCAGTCGCAATTTCCTTTGCCCTCATTCTAATCCTTTTATTTGTCTTTACTTATTACCTTCTGTACACCACCATTACGCTAAATGGTTTTCTTCTTTCCCTGCCTTTCGGCACCAACCTAAGGTTTGGAAGAAGACTATCCAATAAGCGTAATAGGTGTACCCTCCTAATCTTAGAAGCTCTCGCAACCTGAGAGAATGTAAAAAGAAAAGACCACTGAATAATCATATTCAATTTCTCCAGAACCAGAAACTATCCTCGAACTGAAACATGTTCTTTCGAGTTCGTATGTAACTATATGATAGCATATCCAATAATTGTGGACCTTCGCAGTGATACAAAGTGTTCCGGAGAAATGCAAAGGAAAAGTAGGAGCAGCAATGAGTTATGTGACTCTGACAATCCAAAAACCAAAGTGTTTTAAGAAGGTTCGGTGTCACGCCCCGGTTTCCGGTGCAGGATATGGAGACGCGACAGGTCACGCGACGTATTTACTCAGAAGTAAACACACTAAGCGTATCTAAGCAATATAAAGTAAAATATATACAAGAGACATGAATATAAATGAATGGCAACTTTTATTTATTTAACAATTCTTTACAAGTACAGCTGGAAATGTAAATAGAGGAATACAAAGCAATGCCTAAACAATGGCATAACTGAAATGAAAAGTATATACAAGTGCCTACAGCTCTGGGTCGATGGCAAACTACTCCAAGTACTCAGTACTGGGCTCGATCTCTAGTGAGTCGGATCCACCTGACAATAATCCAAAGAAAGAAGAAAAATAATGTCGGCAGCGAACAATCGCTCGGTATGTCCCAAAGAAAGAGAAGAGTAGAATGGACAGAAAAGAGAATATAACTATATAATGTTATCTTTTATTCTGCTATCGCAGTTGTTTGTAGCTTGGTACAGAATATGCCAGTGCATACGAGAGGAGTCTCACTATTCCGGAGACTAAGGTATACGGAGCACAAGGAACTGTTAAGCCACGGTACAACAGCAATGGATATTCAAGTTAGGTGTATTAAAGTGACCGTCTCGTGCCACTTCTAACACATTCCGTACCATTCTACCCCATTAAAATCCCGTAATGTTTTTTGTATTGATTGCATTGTTTTTTATAGATATATTACTTGCCGAAACCATGATATCATGTAAACAGAATGGATATAAATGGATAGTCATGTAATCAGAGTATATCCATGGTTCGGTTCAGTCGAGTCCTGTTGAAATAGATGGAATTCTGGTATAAACAGATTCATGTTGTATTGTAGTTATACTTGAATTGGATTCAAGTCAGATTGATTTCATATTAGATGGAGACTTTGTCTGAGTCAGACAATTTGAAAAGAAAGTGAAGTCCTGAATTAGTTTTGATATTATCGGTAACTGCTGCACATGGACGGCAGGATTTGTGTTTTTTCCCAAGACAATTACCGTGTTAATAAAACCGTTGTTAGGTTGTCTACCTTAGATAGGCAATCACCCATATTTTCCGGCTCTCTTAGGCTCAAGGGAACTGGTCCCGCTTAAACCTATGTTTACTAGGGTTCTTATTGTAAATTAATATAACTTGAGGAAGTTTTATGTAAAATAGTTTTGATATATTTTCAAAATACAACTCAAGTATTTATTTATTATCTTTAGGGTTTTCATAATTGTATTTTTTTATAAAGTGAAATATTTTAGTGGATATAATCTGAATTTTATTGTATATGGTATTTTAGTGAAATCTTGGAATGGTATTGAATTGTAAATATAGTTTCATGAAATTAGTGATTCCTTTGATTTAGAAAAACATGGAATATATATATAATATATTTAAAGTAGATTTTGATAATATTTATATATATCTAATATTTATAAAAATAGAATTTATTTATTAAATAGAATTCACAATTTTCTTTAAAATTGCATTAAAATTCCATCGAGATCGAATGCTCCTTTTGGAGGTCTGCATATCATTCTACTTGGCCCGAGAATATACGATAACCCGCACCATCCGGATCGGAGTTCCCCAAAATGGGTTGTAGAAGCACAATTGCACGGAATTAAATAACACACTTTTTAAAGAAAACGGTTTTTGAATATTCATAGTATTTAAATGTAAACTCGTATTTTCCCACAAACTAAAGTCCAAAGAGTTATCATGCTATGTCAAAAATGTGTGTTGTGATGAGGTAGATCATTAGCTCGTGAGTTTTCTAAAGGTAATACAAGGGAATATGTCGAAAGTAAAGTATATGGTATTTAACCGTAAATTTGCGATAAAGTTGCATAATAGATTCTTTTGAGATGAAACTTATTCTAATATATTTGTTTATGTTTGTTGATCATTATGAGAGAATATGGTATTTTATTGTGTAAGAAAAATGGAGTTTTTAAAGAAAAACGAATCGGAAGTCGGAATAACTCCTCTTCCGACGAGTTTTTAAAATAGATTGTTTTAGAATAGAGATGGAGAAGGGGAGTGGGGACTTACTGATTATAAAACAAGAGGAGGGAGAGAGAGAGATAGGAAGCTATTGGAACCGTCGGGGAGTCGTTTTATCGCCGAAATCTTTCTGAAACGTCGTCGGAACCTTGCCATTTGCTAACTCCACTTGCACAACTTGGGGCTTGGAAATTTTTAGAGAGTTTTTGTAATGGAATTCTGAATGAGGATGGGTGAAATGGAGTGTGGTATTTATAGGAAAAATTAGGGTTTAGGGTAATGAATTTATGAATTAAAATGTGCATTAAAAATGAATTAAAAAGAAGAATTATCACTCTCTGGATGTTTTCAGAGTAAACAAACAACATAGGGGTAGTGGGGTAGGTGAAGGGGTGCTAGGGTTAGAGTTTGGAGAGTATTGGGTAAGGGGGCCCAGAGGTGTCAGTCTTGGAATGAATCTCACCGGCGCAAGTCCGGTGGTGGATGGTGGGATCTTGGCCGTGTGTCCCTGTCGCTTGGTATAACTCAGTGCACGTGTTTGATTACTTTGTGAATTTTCATTTTACGTATAGCGCACGTGTAAACCTTTGGTCTTCTAAAAGATTGAAAGAAAAATCAATTAAAAATATATGTGGCTTGAGAGATTCGAACACATGGGCTACGTCACAGCAGTGCAGGGCTAAACCAATATGCTACAAGTGCTTTCTTGCTGTTCAAAAGCAAATCAAATTTATAACTTGTGCTCAGTCTTGGGAACTCCTCTCTGTATTTTGAAAAAATTCTGTACAGAAAGTTTAGGGTTGTTACATTATACCCTCCTTATAAAAATTTTGTCCTCGAAATTTATAGAAGGAAAGTGTAACAAATAAAAGAAAAGTTTGGTGATAGAACCATTGATAGTGCATAAAAATATTTGGAAGAAAGAAAAAATGTAAAAGTTTTGGTAAGATTGAAAAATATGTGAGGGAATTACCAAGGTTACCTTGGTCTACAGTCTCGGCTTCTACGGCCGCTAAAGTGAAAGTCTGACGCCATGATACATTCCTCCTATCTGGTGGCATATTCCGCTGTCCTTGAGACATGTTCCTCAGTGCCTGATGGAATTAGCGATTAAGCTGTGCAAGAGGTCTGCGTGGAGGTGGAGCTGGAAAAGCAAGACGAGGTGCAGGAGCCTGGATAGCTGGCCGCTGCGGATAAGTGTTGTGAGTTATAACTGTGTTGTGCCCATAAGGACATATTCCAATTCTATGATTGGATGGGCCACAAACTAAGCATAGGCCTTTTGCGCGCCTATAGTCCTTCCACATGTGTCCATCCCTCTTGCAGTAAAAGCAAAAATCTGGACTTGACCGGTTATCTATTTCTTCTGGTCTCCTGGGTTCAAAGGTGGCCTTGAAGAGTGTCCTCTTGCCATCTGAGTGGCAGGGCGTTTCACTCCGGCAGATTGAGGTCTGCCCTTCTTCTTCACTACTGCCTTTTATCGACGGGAAGCTTTCAAAGCTAGGTCATGGGTTGGGAAATCCCCTGTAGCTAAGGCAGCTTGTATTTCCAGGTCTAATCCTTGCTAAAATCGTCTGGACCTGATCTCAGCAGTCGGTATGAGGTGTGTCGCGAACCTGTTGCAGTCTTTTGTTAGCTGTGTAGTATGTGATATTAGAAAATCGAATATTGAGACATATATTACCTACTGAGTATGGTAAACTCAGCATCATACTCATCCACAGACTTGGTCTACATCGAACCCTGTTGTAGATGGATTAATTGCTGCTCCATGTCAAATCGGGCAGTCTATGGAAAGTACTTCGCATCGAATATGTCGCGAAAGGTTTTCCATTCGATCAGCTGGTCAAGACGACTTTCTTCCTCCTTCCACCAAACTCGGGCGTTGTCAGTGAATTGCAGCTTCGTAACTCGTACCCAAGCGATATCTGGCACTTGTGCTGCTGCCAGATCATCCTCAATACTCTGAGCCCATTCTTCAGCTTCTAAAGGGCTCTCTTCCCCCAAAAATTGCTTTGGGTGCAATGCCCGAAATTGCTTTACTCCGGTCACTTCCGCTTGTGGACGGTTTAGTAATATAGCAGTCTACTACTGCTGTCCTTTCCGGAGGCTTCGGATTGCCTCAAGCAATACTGTTTGCTCGTTGAACGGTGCAGCAACAGTAGACACAAGTGGTAGAGGCAGTAGTGTGTTGTTGAAGTTGGTACTTGTATTGTTTGGAGAATCCATAACCTTGAAAAAAAATAGGTTCACAGTATATAAAATTGTAAGATTGAAGGAATATGAGATGTAAAGAATGTTTTTAGTTGTTGATTCTTGTGTTATATTACTTAGGACTTCATGCAGAATTTACCTGCATGTACATGCAGAACTGAACTACATGGGCCACCAACAAAACCTGTCACGCCCCGCTTCCCGGTGCACGGTAAGGAGACGCGACGGGTCACGTGACGTATTTACTCAGAAGTAAACACGCTAAGCGTATCTAAGCAATATAAAGTAAAATGTACACAAGCGACATGAATATAAATGAACATCAACTTTATTTATTTAACAATTCTTTACAAGTACAACTGGAAATGTAAATACAGGAATAGAAAGCAATGCCTAAACAATGGCATAACTGAAATGAAAAGTATATACAAGTGCCTACAGCTCTAGGTCGATGGCAAACTGCTCCAAGTCCTCAGTACTGGGCTCAATCTCTAGTGAGTCGGATCCACCTAACAACATTCCAAAGAAAGAAGAAAAGGAATGTCGTCAGCGAACAATCGCTCGGTAAGTCCGAAAGAAAGAGAGAAGTAGAATAGACATAAAAGAGAATATAACTATATAATGTTATTTTTTATTCTGTTATCACAGTTGTTTGTAGCTTGGTACAGAATATGCCAGTGTATACGAGAGGAGTCTCACTATTCCAGAGACTAAGGTATACGGAGCACAAGGAACCGTTAAGCCACGGTACAACATCAATGGATATTCAGGTTAGGTGTATTAAAGTGACCGTCTCATGCCACTTCTAACGCATTCCGTACCAGTCTACCCCTTTAAAACCCCGTAATGTCTTTTGTATTGATTGTATTGTTTTGTTTTATAGATAGATGACATGCCGAAACCATGATATCATGTAAACAGAATGGATATAAATGGATAGTCATGTAATCAGGGTATATCCATGGTTCGGTTCGATCGAGTCCTGTTGATATAGATGGAATTATAGAATAAACGGATTCATGTTATATTATAGTTATACTTGAATTGGATTCAAGTCATATTGATTTCATATTAGATGGAGACTCTGTCTGATTCAGACACTTTGAAAAGAAATTGAAGTCCTGAATTAGTTTTGATATTATCAGTAACTGCTGCACATGGACGGCAGGATTTGTGCCTTTTCCCAAGGCAATTACCGTGTTGATAACACCGTTGTTAGGTTGTCTAACTTAGATAGGCAAGCACCCATATTCTCCGGCTCCCTGAGACTCAAGAGAATTGGTCCCGCTTAAACCTATATTTACTAGCGTCCTTATTGTAAATTAATATAACTTGAAGGGGTTTTATGAAAAATTGTTTTGATATATTTTAAAAATACACCTCAAGTATTTATTTATCGTCCTCAGGGTTTTCATAATGTAATTTTTTATAAAGTGAAATATTCTAGTGGATATAGCCTGGATTTCATTGTATATGGTATTTTAGTGAAATCTTGGAATGGTATTGAATTGTAAAGGTAGTTTCAAGAAATTGGTGATTCTTTTGATTTAGAAAAACATGGAATATATATATATAATCTATTTAAAGTAGATATTTTGATAATATTTGTATATATCTAATATTTATAAAAATAGAATTTATTTATTAAATAGAAATCACAATTTTCTTAAAAATTGCATTAAAAATTCCATCGAGATCGAATGCTCCTTGCGGAGGTTTGCATCTCGTTCTACTAGGCCTAAGGATATGCGATAACCCGCACCATCCAGATCGGGGTTCCCCAAAATGGGTTGTAGAGGCGCAATTACACGGAATTAAATAACACACTTTTTAAAGAAAACGGTTTTTGAATGTCCATGGTATTTAAATGTAAACTCGTATTTTCCGACAAACTAATGTCCAAAGAGTTATCTTGCTATGTCATAAATGTGTTGTGATGAGGTAGGTCATTACTTCATGAGTTTTCTAAAGGTAATACAAGGGAATATGTTGAAATGTGTCGAAAGTAAAGTATATGGTATTTAACCGTAAAAATATGATAAAAGTTGCTTAATATTTTATTTTGAGATAAAACTTATTCTAATGTGTTTTTTATATGTTTTTTTATCATTATGAGGGAATATGGTATTTTATTGTTTAAGAAAATTGGAGTATTTAAAGAAAAACGAATCGGAAGTCGGAATAACTCCGCTTCCAATGAGTTTTGAAAATATATTGTTTTAGAATAGAGATGGAGGAGGGGAGTGGGGACATACTGATTTTAAAACAATAGGAGAGAGATAGGAAGCTAATGGAACCGTCGGGGAGTCATTTCGTCGCCGGAATCTCCCGAAACGTCGTCGGAACCTTGCCCTTTGCTAACTCCACCTACACAACTTGGGACTGGGAAATTTTTAGAGAGTTTTTGTAATGGAATTCTGAATGAAGAGGGATGAAATATAGTGTGGTATTTATAGAGAAAATTAAGGTTTAGGGTAATGAATTTGAGAATTAAAATATGCATTAAAAATTAATTAAAGGGAGGAATTATCACTCTCGGGATGCTTTCAGAGTAAACAAACAACATGGGGGTAGTGGGGTAGGCGAAGGGGTGCTAGGATTAAAGTTTGGAGAGTATTAGGTATGGGGAGCCCGGCGGTGCCGGTCTTGGAATGAATATCGCCGGCCCAAGTCCGGTGGTGGGATCTTGGCCACGTGTCCCTGTCGCTTGGTATATCTCAGTGCACGTATTTGATTACTTTGTGACTTTTCATATTACGTGTTGTGCATGTGTAAACCTTTGGGCTTCTAAAAGATTAAAAGAAAAATTAATTAAAAATATATGTGGCTGGGGGGATTCGAACATAGGGTCTACGTCACAGCAGTGCAAGGCTTAACCAATGAGCTACATGTGCTTTCTTGGTGATCAAAAGAAAATCAAATTTATAACTTGTGCTCAGGCTTGAGTACTCCTCTCTGTACTTTGAAAAAATTCTATACAGAAAGTTTAAGATTGTTACATTCGGTTATATTGGTTCATGAGTTTTAGTTTAGGTCGGGTCATAGTCGCTGCCAAAGAGAGAGAGAAAAGAAACATTCAGTGTGCACTTTAACCTAGATTAGATTGGTTAATCAATTTTTTTATTCAGGATGTCTCCTACCGTTTTCTTGAATTCTCCTTCAAATCCTAAAAGGTGAATTAGTCGGGATCATCTAAAATCACTCGAGAAGTAACACTTACTCATCAGTGGGAATCAGGATCTAACTATCATCGCATGATAACTTGATGGAACCCACTCAGGTCACCACACTCTAGAAGGTATGCGCATGCCTGGCAAGTTTCCGGTATGTTTGAAACTCCCGATGTGGTTTTTACCCTAAGCAGTTTATAATCTTGACAAAGGCCAACAAATTATAAACCACTAGTAAAGTTTAACCCATCATTATCCAGGATTAATTTAGACCCACCCGAACAAACCCTTGACAAAGGCCAACAAGGTTATACGATTGTCCTAGATAATCATAACACTATGCAACAGACAAGCAATATCTCGCTACTGTACACTACGCCTTGACAAAGGCCAACAAACGCAGCACGAATACTAGGTACTACTCATCCGAAATGACGGAGGAATACGGCTGGTTTTTGGCGAAAAACCTTTAACATAATGAACTTGATATCGTTGAAGGAACTCGAGTGGTTTTACAAATATATAGTGGCGATAACTTTTGCTAAAGAGGTCATAACCTGTGAAGGGATCTCGGCTCTTTCTTCATCGAATGAGGTGCAGGATATTCCAAACTGAATACCATGATGCAAAGCAAAAGAATCGACTATAGTCAAGTTATTATGATGACGCAAACTTTTTCCTAAGAGGTCACTCCCGATGAAGTGATCTCGGCTCTTGCCTCTTCGAATTAGGTGCTGGATATTCTAAACCGAATACCACTGTGCAAAGCAAAAGGAAACATCCTGTAATAAGAATTTTCGAAAATTTGGTTCCAACAACATCATTTGGGTTTATCTTTCCTTGCATTGATCAGAATCAACGCATTCCCATTAATTAATCCATATCACACAACAGAAAAGGAACGAAAATAAAATGTACGTATATGCCATCCGCATTCGCCACTGGGCCCCGTCATCACCCGTTAGGTTACTTAACTAATGACAGAGCAGGGACTGGACTAGTGCGGATGCAAAACATATACAACATCTACTATTATATATAAATATATATATAATTCATCCCAGGTGTTGAATATGTATGCCCTAAAGGCCTGTATTGTATAGGATGTTAGGGATATATATGTACAGAAACAATCTTGCTCAATATGATAGTACGCTATTTGGTTTATCTTCATCTTAACATGTGATGTGTTGTATTTTATATCCTGTATATATGTTGATGAAACCCATAGGATGTAGCTTTGACTACCAGGATTATGATGTAGATCATACTAGTGGGGCATGTGTAGTCTACAAGCACATCCTTTAATAGTTCCTAGTCTAGAGAGTATCGAGACAGGGCATCGATATTCAAGAGTAGACTAGTGTGTACGTTTCTTGACCCTGGGGGGTTGATCCCACAACCATTGGTATTTGACATCAAAGATTGTACAGAGGTACTCATTGGAGAATGTGTACACCGAAAAGGACTCGCCAAGAACTCCTAAACAGTATATATACCTATCGTCAGATAGCAGTTCTCTGGTGACACTTGTAAAGGTTAGTCTGTAGACCCGAGATCGTCATAGTGTCTTGTGTGGTTCCCACTGTGCTTTGATTTCCTCCCTACCATGGCTCTATTTAGTTGTGTAAATAAGTGGATTTTGGGTACAGTCCCGAATCACATAGAGGCGGTGAGCGATAGGAAGGGTTTCGTCTCTCCCGGTATAGGGAGTTGATGTCGCGCTATGCTTGATTAGCTATAACAGCAAATCCCTGGCCAGAGTTGTTGAGATTTACTGATAAGAGTTATCAGTAGTTTCTCGAACCGTTATGAGCCATACATCGGCATGACTTATCAAGTTACTGGGGTCTGACGTTTACCACCCCTAGAATTCATATGCGACATATCATATGAAGAGACCGGACTGTACGATAAGTGTTTCTTATAGGCTCGTTGGGGTTAGGATGAGTTCACTCGTCGGCCACCTTTTCGGCAGGTACCTGGGTAGTAGTTATGCACAGCAAGTACCGCTGACAGGCTTATGGTTAAACCCACTGCCAGCGTGCTTTCAAGTCTTTAGAGTCCCACACAGAGGGTTCCCTGGTTCAGGAAAAAGATATAGAGGCTGTAAGTTGTTACGGCAGGGTTTCGATCATGTTCGTGTGCTTGCTACAAGAATGATGATCGAAAGGATAATACTGGTAGGCTTTGGTTTAAGCTGGATACCAGTATTATATTATTGGATTATTAATATCTCATTGTATTCGTATTTTTCAGAATACGAATACGAGTATATTTATACGGTACACGGTGAGGGGCATTCTCTTTCAACCTATACCCCCTACGAGTGCGGCGAATAGCCCGCCAATTCTAGACTAAGGCCCCTCCATCTCAACGCCATGAGATGCGGGCCCGTTGCCCTCTAGAACCCGGCTATTCATGCACTCCACCACGGGGTGATCCTAGTACAGAAAATAAATATATATACAATGGCGACATCGACCTCAACCCAGTCGTGCCCCAATAAAAGAATATACAAACTAGCAGAGACGGATGTCCACATGTCGGACGCTCGTCCCGCAATACTGAATATAAAAATAAATCTGAACTGTACTACTACCATTGCACTACAGGCTATCCACAACGACAATCCAACCACAATATCAGCACAACACAGAACATCAACGTGAATATTATGATCGCAAACCCATCTAGTTGAACATATAGCAACTAGTCAGGTTGTACCGCTCAATAATATTCACGGTCGCAGATATAAACAAATGTACTGATAATCACACACTTAAAATTTCGATCGACTAAAACTTTCCCAAATTGGCCCCAAATGTAAACCAGCATTCAAACAAATTTGGGTCAAAACTAAACATCCCAAAAATCAAATTTCCATGTCAAAGAGTGCCTGAAGAAATTTCGACCAAAACGCTCACAAATCCACCGCGGAACCGCGGCAAATGAGAAAGTAATGCCGTGGTGGGGTCACGTGACCAAATTTCTTCAAGTGCCCTAAAATTGCCTGCATGTATTTTTAAGATACACAGAAAGAATTTTTTGAACACTTTTCAAAATCGACAGCAAGCATGTGAAAATGGAATTTTGATTCAGAAAAATTGGTCGATCGATATTCTAAGCTTGTGCAAACTAGCTAGTATTGGTTTATGGGTGTCTCTAATACCATGTTAGTTTTTTGCCTGCGCCCTGGCCATCTACCGTGGCCGATACGGAACAAAAACTGGCGTTTAAATTTTTTTGGCGCAAAAAAAAAACCTCTTAAGATCGAACCATAAACCTATACGAGCAAAAACAAAGAGCTAAACTACTAGGTTTAGAAATGTTATACCTAATGAACCAAGTCTTCCTCCGTCGAAGCTTGGCTCCTTGAGGCATGCTTGAACAAGCTTGGCCGCCAGTCTTCCTCCGTCGAAGATGATCCACCCGAGGGATGTAGTCATGGCTCTAGCTCCACATCGAGGAATGCAAGTGAAGCAACTAGGGATTCTAGGATGCTAGTCTATAATGCCTAAGATGTAGTGATCTAAGAGTTTATCTATCTCATCTCACCTTCTCTTATGATTCTCAACATATGAGAGGATTGAGAGGGGGTGAAAGATAAAGGTGGAGGAAACTCAAGAGAACCAAGAGGAGAATGATGCTAATGGTGAGAAGAAGAGAGCTCAAGAAAATAAACCATCTCAAAAATAATGAAGCCATCCATGAGAGAGAAAATCTCGGGGCTAGGTTTTGTAAAACATTTTTCCAATTAAAATATACAACCAATACTTGAATAGTATGCACAAATGAATTAATAATTCATTTGTGCACACTATGCAAGCATGGTCCTCACCATACTCCCATCAAGTTAATGTCACCTCATTTGTCCATTTATAATAAATGGCCAAACCCTAAAATGAGGTGTTCACCTTCTAGAATGTTTTTTGGAAAAAATACGGATTACATTATACTGTATATACATACCTGTATTCGTACCGAAACACGAATACCCGAAGAGATAGAATAACATAAAGAACATAATACTAGAATATACATATCGAAATATATATATATATATATATATATATATATGTATTTATGTAAATTATTAAATCAATACCTGATTTAATAATCCGGCTCAAACCCGATATGGCTAGTATCATCAACTGTCCGATCGAAAGTCCGGATACAAAGTACAATCGATCGATCGGAACCCTGCGTGTATCCAATACGGATAGTACATCATTTTGCCAGAACCAGGAAAACCCTCTGTGTGGAACTCTAAATACTCGTCAATACGCTGGCAGTGGGTTTAATCACGAGCATGTCAGCGGCACTAGTTGTACGTACGGCTACCCATGTATTGAGCGAAAGGAAGGCCGAAGAGCAAGCTCACCTGAACCCTTACTAAGCCTGTCCGTGACAATATCCAGACAGTCCTGTCTGTTCGTATAAGAGTATCGCATATCGGGTCTAGGAGGTGGATAAAGTCAGACCCCTAATAACGCGGTACGTGTCGGTAAGAAGCCCATCACCCACTGAGAAACTACTGATCCAAATCAGTAATTCTCGTCTACCGTGACCATGGATTTCTGGTGATGTCCACCCGTGCACAATGCGACATCAACCCCCAATACCAGGAGAGACGAATCCCCGACGATCCGCTCATTGCTTCCATGTGGCTCGGGACTGTACCCAACTAAAACCTGTTTGCACGACTCCTTTGAAACATGGTAGGGTAGTAATCAAAGCACAGTAGGAACTCACACAAGACAAATGACGATCTCAGGTCAACGGACTAACCTGTAATCATTTCACCTGGGAACTGCTATCTGACAATAGGTATAATACCAACTAGCATGTTCCCGGCGAATCCGCCCAGTGTCCTCATAACCCAATGAGCACATGTATACTATCTTAAGTGACTAACTGACACTTATGGCTTGTGAGATCGGCCACCGCCCCTTGTCGGGGTCTCGATAAGTATACACTAGCCTACTCTGGAATATCGATGCCCCGTCTCGATACTCCAACGACTAGAGACATTTAAGGATGTGCTTATAGACCACCCAGCTCCCACGTATATGATCGCCATCATAATGCTGGTAGTCAAACAAGAATCCTATGGGCTCAATCAACATGTAATAGTGATTTGTAATGCCACCTAATGCTGTATATGATGATAAAGACAAACCAAATATCATACTATCATCTCGAGTAAGACGGTTCTCCCCGTATAGGTCCTCCCTAAATCATCACAATCGCGTGCCTGCGATGCAATAATTGACTTAAGGGCACTATAGCCAACACCTCCGCCGAAGGAATAAGAGCTATCATCGAGATCTCTAAAACGCACTCTGGGCTCGAAACTGCGCCCGCCACGGAAATCCCTACAAAAGGAAAATATGTAAAGACGAATGCAATATGAGAGCGATATAAACCATTTACTGAAAAGGATTTGAAAAAGTGCATACCGATACGCAAAGGAGCCTGAAGTATAGCTTTTTCGAGCCGCTGCTCTTTTCTTGTTGACCACGCTCGTTGGGCTTCAATTGAAGATAGAGCTTTGCCCGCTTTCAGAGCAGCCTCATCTTCAGAAGCGGCTGATATCAGTTGTTTAAAAGACCTTTCTTCTGCCAGTGTTAAAGGGACTGCCAGTGACACAGCAGGAGCCGAATGAACATCACGAAAATTGATGGGGGAAAGCTTCCTTCTTAGGGTGCACATTCTCGGTCTCATCCTATGACCGCTTGAGAGCCTCGGCCAACAGAGCAGCCTCCTCGGCAGACGTATCCGAAAAAAGGAGGCCATCACAAAATTCATGTGCAGGTATAGACTCATCATAAACAAGAGGCTCAGGCTTGAGCAAAGCGTCGATTAAACGCACAGCAGACTTCTTCTTCTTTTTGGGGCCTGAGCTACGACTTGCAGAAGAATGTTTCCTCCCCTTAAGCACCTTTGGACGGCGTTGCCCTATTTCATTTTCGGGATCTAACTCGGGTAACACCGCAGCTTGTGTAGTATTCGAAATCCCTTTGCCAAGTTTAGTACGAATGGGCATACCGGCAGTACGCGAAGTCGATACCGTTCGAGAAGCCTTCGGGATAAATACTGCGTCGCTGTCTCTCAGAGGGGGACGAACGACCGATCATGGCCGTAGTGGAGCGTTGACAGCTGGGGAAAGCACCGAAGCCTTGTGTTCGAAAAGCATCCGTCTCTCCTCCATTATGATCGGACTTGCCCTATGACGATACCAGCCCTTGAAAGGTCCCACAGGTCTCGGAATGTAATCAGACTTGGGGATCATGAAAAGAGAACCAGTGTTCAGACGCATAAAATGATGAATAGCATCGCGGGCATTCTCCAGCGAGGGAGCAGGCTCGACCAAAAAAGCCTCAAGGGGCACACCCTGGTTATAACCCAACTGTTGGGCAAAACGATGCAAATTATATCGCATGAAAAGAGTGGCATAGTTCAATCGAAACACCAAGCACCCTAGCCTAATTGAGTACAGGTGCATGACATCCTTGTATTTTAGAGATGGCGCTTCATTCTTCAAGTTAAATAGCTACCGGGTGGCCCCCGTTGACACAGAAAGAACCCGATCGTTGAAAACCATGCCACCTTCATTTGAATACGGGTTGAGCAGCACAAGCAAAGCCCCCAGAGGAGTCGGATCAGGAGCGGAAGCATCAACTAGTCTCATGATTCATGAGAAAGTATAAGACTCGTAGAAATCAAGCCGCCGGTGCACACTGAAAGCACCTAACACGTGCATCTCAATCCAAGATGTGAAGTAATGGAGAGAGAAGTTCACGGTGTCCACACCAGGATTCAAAGTGTTGGCCGCAGTACTCAAGCTATGATACAATTGTGATAACCCTGCAATGCCAACAGTTAGTCATGCTCCCTCGACTATGTAGTGTGTGGGATAGAATACGGAGGCTCTCATAAAACGTCAATGCATAGGCATCGCGAACCAGATAAGCCAAAGACTGATGAAACCTACAAAAAAATGTTTCCTCGTCTATTCCAGGAGTGGTAATCTTGTCAAAAGCCACGGTCGGCGTACTTGGAATATAAAATTGCGGCAAATCTTTTGCATTGGTCAGAAGTTTACCCAGGCAAAATCCGAAGGGATCTTCGACCTTGCAAATTTCGGAGCCTTCTTGGATAGAACATCGCCATAAAGAAAGAAGGAGATGAAATCTTCAAAACTGACCCCTTGCCCTTCTGATGCCACAAATAGGCTCTCATAAATGCTCAGCGCTTTGATCAGACTTGGATGTTTGTACTGAAAGGCATTCTCAGTTGTTAAGCCTTCTCGCATAGCTGGCACCGTGGCGAAAACATACTCGTCTGGGGGTAGCAACTCCTCATAATGTTCTCCCCTGATTAGCGGTCCAGAAATTTCTCGAAACTCCTCCAGCGAAATAGAAACTTCTCAATCCCCTAATAGAAACGTATGTGTGGGAAGATTCCAACGGTTTATAAAAGACTTAACCCACCAGACATAGGGAGCATGGTAGTAGAAAAACGACGTATACACCGTCAGGTATAGTCCAACTTTCTGCAACCATGAGTGTTGGGAGGAGAGAATATACCGAGCCCAAGGAAGGTAGCCCACTAGATGCTGCGAGGTGATGCCTATCTTATAGACTTCCCCCTAGAGTCGAGCTTCACCTTGGCGTATCCGGCGTCCCAAAATGTCGATATCCACCAAGGGTTGATTGGGTATCCCCATCGTCAATGGTTCAAGCCGACCCTCAGGAGTCCTGTTAGACACCTCCACTACGTAAGCAATACGCGGACGCTTTATGAATTGAATTGAGCGGATGGATTCTATTGGTACTCCACAAGTAAAGCTATGACGGCCTCTTATAATATGACCGTACACGATCCTCCATAAGAGAAGCCTCTTTTTTTCCTTGACATGTCTCCTAATCATAGTCATTGCTTCCTCATCTGATGGTGACTGTGGGAAAATGACTTCTGAACGAGTATAGGGGAAGTAAGGAAGTGTAGCCATTGTATCTAAAAAGGGACAAAAGAACCATCAGCAAAAGGATGTGAGTTCATTTGGTGGAATCACTAAGCCTAAAAAGCTAGTGGACCCCACAAAATTAAAGTTGCGGCTCATCAATAATGAAACCTGTACCCATTGTGAGAATCAAAAAGGATTTTCATTAAATGAATAGTTCTCATTAAATGAACAGTGGAGTTAAAGCTCCCAATATCCCCGAAAAACGAATTCTTTTTTTTTTAAAATAACAACAGATTCAAATCTGTGAAATGGGTATTAAAACGCTAAAAATCCTTTAAAAGGAGGAAAATATCCAAGAACATTAAAAGGAAGCTAAAGGGAATAAAAATCCCAAAGTTCCTAAGAATCAAACCATAGCTAAGCTTTGCAAAAGATGGAATCAAATTCCAGAAAACCACATTTGTCAAGATTGACAATAAGGTAAAACCCTAAGGAGAGAATCAACGATTCTCAAAGAATGTCTATTGACTCAAATTCTTGATATGGACATTTAGATCCACGATCTACATTAAAAAAGTTTTTTTTTAAAGATCTCTAAGAGATCGATTCAAGAAAAGAACCGATCTCTGTCAAATATGTTAGTGGATTTAAAATCCAAAATAAAAAAACGTCCAAAAGATGTTAGAAGTTAAGCTCTATTCGTAGTCCTTACCAAAAAATGTTTTGCAGAGTTTAACTCTTTTCAAAGGAATTTTTGTGGCAGAGATCTAAGCTCTGAAACGAGAATTAAATTCTCAAAAAAAGAAATACTCATGGAAGAAGATGAAAAAATATGAGTCATGTCAAGGGCCAAAGGCCCCATTTATAGTACATGATAGGATCGGTTCGACTCCCCCACTCCCCTAGGTGATCCAACGGTTGTAAAATTGACATCGTTGCACTTACGTGTAAGCCACGTGAGAGCAACGCTGGAAGGCATTTGTTCCCTTATAAAAAAGGGGAGAAAAGAAAGAAGAAAAGAATTCTCACAGTTTGGGCCTCACGTGTTAAACACTAAGCGCTTATATGCAAAGCATATAAGCGCTGAGAATAAACAACCAAAAGAGGGATAAAATAGCCTCACGTGTTAAACACGTGAGCGCTTATATGCAAAGTATATAAGCGTTGAGAAAAAATAAGGCAAACCAACCACACGTGTAAAACACGTGAGCGCTTATATGTATAAGCAGATTAAAACCTGCATTAAGGTCACGTGTTAAACACATGAAAATATACTTTTTAGCTTCTCATAGAATTAAATTCTATATAGAGAACCATCAGATCAAAAGATCCAATGGTGATTAAAAATCATCGATTATAGAATTAAATTCTATTAGGGGAAAATATCTTCCCAATCCTTCTAAATGAGAAAAATATTTTCTAAGATGGGAAAATATTTCCCTATATCTTTATAAACAGAGAAAGATGAGCTCTGTTAAACAGAGAACTCTTGAATTAAAAATCCGATCATCATTAAAAATCACCGTTTGACATAATTAAATTCTAAAGATGGGAAAATATATCCCCAATCCTGTTAAAAACAGGAATAAATATTCTGTAAAATAGAAACTCTCTAGATCAAAGATCCAACGGTGGATAAAATCCCCCAAACAATATTTGAGGCCAATTAAATCAATTGGTATCTCTCAAATTAGAGATTTTCTCAAACTAATTAACAATTTTCATCTCCTATATAAAGGATAGGAGACTTCAAGTCTCACATAGAGGATCGACCTCATAAGCTTCTCTAAAAAAACAGAGAATTTAATTCTCCAAAAAAAAGAAGAAGATTCTCGCTCTCTCAAACCCTAGGTAAAGAAAAGCAGAGATAAACATATCTCCTTTGCCTAGTAAAAAAAACAAGGGTTTAACCCTTCACAAAAAAAACTTAGTTCTTCCTCTGATCTGAAATCTATAAAGCAAATCTCCCCACGAGTTGAGAATTTAGTTCTCATCGGGGATATTTTGTTCTTTAGACTCAGAATCTAGGAGAAAGAACTAGATTAAATATAACGATTCTGAATTTACTGTATGGAATTGAGCTGTTTAATGTACAGAAAATGAGTTATACGGCCTGAGTTTGAGTTATAAATAAATTTTGTTAAATAACAGCAAGAAACAACTTGTATCTCACTGGTAAAGCCTTTGCATTGCTGTGATGTAGCCCCTGTGTTCGATCCCCATCTGACACATTATTTTATTCTATTCTTTTTAACTTTTTGGAAGCCCAAAAGTTTACACGTGCAATGCACATAAAATTGAAAAGTCAGAAAAATCAAACATGTGGAAAAGGGTTTAAATACTGAGTTGGACACGTTGCATGAATCCAGAGGAATGAAGCCCTAGATCGGCCGGCGGAAAGCCTATAATGGCTGGTACCAATGGTTCAACCGTGGCCAATGAGGCCCGGGCTTTGCACACTTAACTCTTTCCCTACCCCTAACTCCTCTGCACAGTTTGATTTCCGTGCAATAAAACAGAGACCCTTCATTTCACCATTTATCATCTTTTTAATGCATTTTAATTCACCATTTTAATTCTAAAACCCTAATTCTACACTATAAATACCACCCCACACTTTGGCTCAGCATCATTCTGAAATTTCAAGCCAAAACTCTCCAAAATTTTCTAAGTAAAAGTGGAGTAAAAAGGAAGTAGCAAGCAGTCAACTTCCGGCGAAGAATCGAAGTTATTCCAGAGCTCCCGCGACACCACGATGACAACAATCTCTTTTTCTGCCTCTTCTTAATATAACCAAGTAGTAAGTCCCTATCAATTTCTCTTCTTATTCTTTGAAATTTCATTTCAAAACATATATCAGTAAGTGGAGTTAATACAGATATCTTTTTAAAAACCCTAGAAAACTCCTTTTCTTTAATATTTTGTTCAATCTAACTTGTACACATCACTTGTAACCTTAAACCATAATATTTAAAATAAATTTTAACCTAGAATTTCATGCAAAATAATTAAAATTTAAAATTTTTATTTAAATACCATGAACTTTAAAATATCGCCTCTTTTAGTTTTTGTTACAAATATACTTTTAGGAAAACATCACGAGGTAACGACCTAACTCTCACATACACACTTGGTTTCATAGCACGATACTCTTTAAATATATTTTTCGTTGCGAAGACATTATTACAAGAAAATACCACTTACTATAAAAATAGGATTTCTTTTAAATTGTATTTTAAATTCCTTTGCGATTATACCTCTACAACTCTCTTTACGGGACCCGCTATTGGATAGTGCAGATTATCGCACATCCTTGGGCTAGTAGAGCGAGATGCAGACCTCCTCACAGAGCATTCGGTCTCGAAAGGTTTTAAATACGGTTTTTAAGAAAAATGCATTTTTCTAATTAAATAAAATTTAATTTTAATAATTATATAAAAATTACAAATCCATATATTTTCAAAATATAATAAACTTATTTTTTTAAATGAAAGATTTACAGGTTTCACTAAAATACCATCAAGATACCAACAAAAGACAAGTTTTACAATAAAATACCATGAACTTTCCAAACTAAGCAATTATCACTAGAATACCTCAAATCCTTAAAATTCATATCCATGAAAACCCTAAATAATATAAATAAATACTCGAGGTTTATTTTGAAATTTTATTAAAAAATATTTTTCATAAAACCCCCTCGAGTTATATAAAACAATATTTAAGGACTTTAGTAAATATAGGTTTAAGCGGGATCAATTCTCTTGAGTCCTAGGGAGCCGGAGAAAGTGAGTGCTTGCCTATTTAAGGCAGAAAACTTAACTGAGTTATAAATGGTAATTGTCTTGGAAAAAGACACTAATCCTGCCGTCCATGTGCAGCAGTTACCAATAACTCCCGAACCAAATTCAGGATCTAAATCAGTTACTAGTGTCTGACTCAGTCTAAGTCTAACTCAAACCTGAATCCAAACTCAAATCAGAGCCCAATTCAAATATGAATCCAAAGTCTAACATGAATACTTGAACATGAACCTGAATACCTGAATTCAAACATCAATACCAAACATGAATACTTGACTTGACCGAACCATGGTTATAACTTGACCTGACTACGTGAATAGATGATTACATTCTGAACATGACAACTTGAACAAACTATATCCATGGTTTTGGCAAGACTTGTAAATACTCTATACAATACATTATGCGGGGATAACGGGGTAGATTGGTACGGAACGTATTAACGTGGCACGAGATGGTGACTTAAAAGACACCTACATAAACTCTCATGTCGCTATCCCGTGGGTTTTGACGAGGCCTTGTACTGCATGTTACCATAGTCCATGGGATAAAATAGGCTCCTCTCGTATACACAAATACCTTATGTACCAAATTACAAAAACTACATTACAATAATAATCATATACCAATACAACTTTACAGTTTCATTTAACATTATTTGTTCTATTCCATTCCTTCTTTTGGGACATACCGAGTGCTAGTTCGCTAATGACATTCATGTCTTTTCTTTCTTTGGAATGTTCGTCAAGAAGACCAGACTCTCAGGAGATCGAGCCTAGCCAAGAGGACTTGGACCAGCTTACTGCCCAGCCGGACTTCTAGCTCTCCTTGTATTTACTTTCAGTTTGTATGCCACTGTTTAGGCATTAGTTATATCATTGTATCTTTTCATTTTCAAACAGCTGTATGTAAAGTGAATGTAAATAAAAGTTGTTGTTTATTATTTTATAGCACTTTTCATTCTTGTGCATTTTATATATATTGCTTAATTACACTTAACGTATTTATTCTTAGTAAATACGTTGCGGCCCGCCACGTCACCGTTTCCGTACACAGGGAATCGGGGCGTGACATTAAAAGAAAATGAAAGAAAAAGAATATACATTCTACGAATTTAATTTCTCTAAATATAGAGGTTTAACCCTACACAAAAGAACTTAGTTCTTATTAAAAGAACAGGAGAACTTAGTTCTCCAATAAAAACAATTCCAGATCTTCAAAACAGAGATCTTGGTGATCATTAAGGGCCAAAACGCCATTAACAGAAATTAAATCTATAAAAGAAAGGAGTTCAACGCCTCAAATTCTTCTCACGTGAGTGCCAAACAAAACAAATACTTAGCGCCTCACGTGCTTTTCATATGGGCTCTCAAAGCAGAACGCTCAACACCTCATGTGCTCCCCACGTGGGTGCCCTAAAAAAACTGCTCGATGCCTCACGTGCTTTCCATGTGAGCGCCCAAAAACAATTTTTTAGCGCCTCATGTGCTCACCACGTGGGCGCCTAAAAATAAATATTTAGCACCTCACGTGGTTCCTACGTGAGCGCCCAAAACAGAAGACTTAGCACCCTATGTACTTCCTGTGTGAGCGATGTATAAAAGTGATGAGCACTATAAATTTAGTCAAAATGACTAAGTGCCTAGCACTGATTGGGCAGCGTCCATATATGAGCGCCTCACATGATACATGCGTGAGTGCCAGAGCCACAAATAAGTGCTTAGCGCTTCTGAATAAAGGGAGAAAGCCTAAGGTTGAGCAAACAGAGCCATAAACAAGTGCTTAGCTCTTCTGAATTCAAAAGACTGAGTAGACCAAGCCCAAATTGGCTAAGTCTCTGAAGTCACTTGCAGCTGAGCCCAAATGCTCTGTTGTTGGATCTTAATAAGATTTAATGATCCTGAAAATGTTGTTAAGTTGATTTTAGTCTCAAATAAGACTAACGTATCTTTAGTTAAAATAAATTGAGCCCAAATGCTCGTATATTTAAGTCGATCTTAATTTCAAACTATATTAACGGCCCTTAAAAAAACAAAATATTTTTGAACTAATGGAATACATACATCCAAAGTTCAAAACCCAACAAATATACGGATTTGGACTAATCCGCGCCCTACGGGCGATGACATAAACTAGTCTCCATATATAATCCGCGGGCAACCTTAACAAATAAAATAACACACGACACGAAGTGAACTACTGGAGGAGGAGAAAGTGGTTATCGTAACGCGATAACGTAATTAACTGCATGGTCTTGCACCTGCAGGGAAGAGCGTCCCCACAATCAAAAAACCCTCAAAAATGAAAGGGGATCTAATAAAGTCTACTGCATCGGTTGCGTCTATCCAAACCTCCGATATACGGTGCCATAAATCAACTTGGTACGTTTGGAGAGGTGGATAGATATACCCAAATAGCATCTTCCCCTAAATTCAGGCGAGACGTTCAATCCAAGTTTGTCTCTATTTTCGGCAGTAAACACCAACAATGAAGCTGAATATGGAACTCTCAATACCAGTCTCGAAATTGTAATCGACATGTGCATCAAAGATCTCATAATATATGGAGACTCACAGTTAGTCGCCAATAAAGTGAACGGCGTCTACAAGACTGCAAACCGAAGCTAATAAGGTATAATGAAAGGGTACAACAACTACTAATGCAGATTCCCTTTTGTGTACTGGAAAGCGTATTGCGAGCAGAAAACAGCAAAGCAGAAGAAAAACTTGCTAAATATGGCAGATGAAAATCTTGACGAGGTAAGGATCAATGTCCAGAGCTGTGAGATACTATCGCCAGCCGAGTTCCCTTTAGAATCTCCAGTGGAAAAGCCCGAAGGAGAAGAAAAGATCTTTAGAGAGAAGGTTCTCCAGACCAACGAAGAAGAAGATGGAGACTGGAGGCAGGTCTTTATAGACTACTTCAAGTCATAGCGAATTCCTGAAGATGCATCATCTAGACATTAGCTCATGAAACGAGCTCTGTCGTTCGCCCTGACCAACGGAACTTTATACAAAAGGTCCTTCGATCATATATGGCTGAGGTGCCTAGGTCCACAGGAAGCCAAAAAGTTCGTCCAGGCGATCCGCGATGTTCTTTGTGGATCTCATCAAGCGGTTCCTAAAATGAAATTGAAGATCAAGAGGGTGGGTTACTATTGGCCTACGATAATCCAAGATTGCATCGAATATGCGAAGCGATGTCATTTATGCCAAATAAATGGGGAATTTATACATCAGAACCCCAATCCGCTGCATCCGAACGTAGCCAGTTGGCCATTCAAGAAGTGGGGAACAGATATCATCGGTCTAATTGAGTCGGCGTCATCAAGAGGACATCGATTCATCTTGGCGACAACTAACTACTTCTCTAAATAGGCGGAGACGATCCCACTGAGAAACGTAAAAATGGAGAATATTCTCCATTTCTTCAAAACATATATGATATACCGGTTCAGAGTTCCACGGTGCATAATTTCGGAAAACTGACCAGTTTACAGACGCCATAAAATAAGTCGTTTCGCTAAGCAACACATAATAGACTGGAGATATTCTTCCGTTTATAACTCTCGAGCCAACGGTATAGCTGAAGCCTTCAACAAGATGTTGAAAAAGCTTATAAAGAAGATGGTTTCCAATAATAAAAAGGACTGGTACTAAAGGCTGCATGAAACTCTTTGGGCATATCGAACAACGTTCAAGACAGCCATAAAGACAACACCTTATGCCTTGGTGTTTGGGGTTGAAGCAGTGCTCCCATTGGAGATAGAACTTCCCTCGTTAAGGATGGCAGTTCACCATGAGCTTACGAATGAGGATAATGCTCAACTCCGACTTGAAGAACTCGACGCACTTGACAAGACCCGTCTCGCGACACAACAAAGCTTGGAAGCCTATCGAGCGAGAATGACTCAAGTATATGAAAGAATAACCAGGACGAAGACATTTTTCCAAGGCGAACTCATGTTGGTCGTAAGAACCAGAATCCCTAACCACGCAAAGCGTGGGAAGTTCAAGCCGAACTATGACTGTCTGTATGTTATAGAGGAAGTCTACCAAGATGGAGCTTACCAACTCGTAGATATGCACAAAAAAAGAATATATCGACCAATAAATGGTCGATTCCTCAAGAAGCATTACGCTTGAAGGGTTACGGCTTGGGTCAATGATAAATGATGACGTCTGTGTCCGCTCCTTGTCTTCCTAAGTCGGAACTTTGGAAGCCAAGCACTTCACCCCAAGCACGGGAATGGTGGACCGAAATGTCCTTAAACTAGCCTTTACGTCCCATACATGATAATGTTGGACCGAAATGTCCCTAAACTATCATCTCGTCCCGAACATAGCAATGTTGGACCGAGATATCCTTAAACTAATACGTCACGCCATACATGATAATGTCAGACCAAAATGTCCCTAAACTAATATATCATCACATCAAACATAATAATGGTGGGCCGAAATGTCCCTAAACCAGTTCGTGGACCGAGATGTCCCTAAACTAATATATTCCCCAATACATGATAATGTGGGACCGGAATGTCTCTAAACTATCATTTCTTCCCGAACACTGGAATATTAGACCACGATGTCCCTAAACTAATAGGCTTCTTGAGATCGAAATTGCAACTTAAGTCCCACTGGAAAGGCTACACCTAAAGTCCCACCGGCTATGAATCTCCACCGATGATGCTGTCCGCGAAAAAAATGGTATGTCTATAAGCAAAATGTGCACGGATGAAAACCCGAAAGGGCGTCTTGAGTAAAAACAGCAAGACTGCTGACGGGCTTGTGAAAACCCGAAAGGGCGCAAACTCGTGAAATATAATACACATGCAAAGTCCTCTCAACTTACAAGAAGAACACCTAAGTGAGATCCTTACGACATACAAAGGTGAACACACTTGAAAATCCCCACGATTTCTAAGGAAAATATACACTTACAAGATCCTTTCGAATCGTAAGGAGAAAATACCCTTCTATGAGACCTCCAGGGCTTATAGAATTTAAAAGTCTTAGGTTACAGACCAGATCCTATACCCAATACATCATATACCCCTCTAAAATAGCCCTATAGGTAGTTCAATCTCAACTTTTGTATACAATCCATTGGCACAAATAAATATAAACACACCAAGTTCTACATGGTGGACTACACTTGTAAGCCCTCTCGAGTTACAAGAAGAAAAATACTCTTGAATGATCATTACAAATTACAAGATTCACTTAGGAATCCTCACGATTCTTAGGAAGAAAATACACCTATGAGATCCTCTCGACTCATAGGGAGAAGATAACATTACGAGTCCATCGCGGATCGTAAACATTGGAAGCCTTAGTTGATGGAATCCTAACCCCGTCTTTTAAGCCACCTTTGCCTGACTAGGCAACGTCATATGATGAGTCACTCCTAGCACCGTTCCAGTTGTAGTGATGTTGATGCTAAAATTGGAATCTGACTCAAAATATATATATACATACATATGAAATAGCCGAAATGATGGGGCACCGCGAAAAAAATAGCCGAAATGATGAAGCAATCTTAACTTCGCAATATGAATAGCTGAAATGATATAGCATTGCAGAAAAATAAAAAAATTGATGAATGATAAAATAAAAAAATTTATGCCCTACAGATGGATCGAATCTCGACTTCCGTAGGCAGTTCAACGACGTCCTTCTCGTTCCAGTAGGGTGCAGATGCGACGTCATCAAGGACCTAAAGGTCCAAATAAAGTGAGGTAACGGCATATTCCTAGCCTCAGAGCTTGAGTGCAACATCTACAGACTAAAGATCATTTCGACTTTCCTTCTCATTCCAGCAGGATGTAGACGCAACATCGACAAGGACCAAAGGGTCAAATGGAAGCTAAATGATGGCATATTCCTAGCTTCAGGTCTCGATGGCAATACATGTGAAGCTTATATACCATTGGATGTCAACCCATCTCGGACGGATGCGGCTCTGACTCCATGGGACCCTTCAAATAAGAGAGTCTGACCTCAAGGTGAAGTGCCATAGTGCGCCTAACGCTGAACCATCTGATGGAAGTACAGACATACCGGTCTAGGAAGGTTACTTAAGACGTTGTATCCTGCAGCGGTAGGGTTGGGTGATATAGCAAATACATGGCTGCTCAAAATTAACGGCCCGAGTGGGCATGAATCGAGAAGATATCTGTTGACGTAACGGTGCGATAGACTTAACCAAGCACCATAAAATTAACGGACGCCTATATCTATAGGGTTATGCATGTTTGACGTTAGGATGAGTTTATCCACATGCCGAAGAGAAGGATAGACTGAATGCTTCGGAACGAGTAAATAAACTAAAGCCTTAGGCGACAGATCTAAACTTGTTCCCTAAGCCTTCGATGCCTTACAAGGAGGTCAATACTGACCCTTGTATACTATCCATAGGCCACATTTGTCAGAGTTGCTTGCCAATGAAATGAAGAAACCTCTTATGGGTCCTCTCGACTCTTAGGAAGAAATATCTTTATTAGACCCTCACCGCTCACAAAGTTGAAAAGGCTTAGGCGATATATCTAAACCTGTTTCCTAGGCCATCGCTGTCCTGCGGACTGTTAATACTAACTAATGTATACTATCTATGGGCCACCTACGATGAATCGGTAGATGAAGACACCATACAAAGGAGAAAGGTTTATATCACGAGCTTCAAGACGTAGAATTACGACGCTTATGTCCGCTCACTGCCTTCTCAAATTGAGTTTCTAAAAGCTATGAAAGCAGTCGGGTACTTTTCGCTACTTAACCCACGTACATACCAGCGTGGGCAAAGTAGTAGGGGAATTTGTTTAACATAAAAATTCATCAAATAACAGTAAACATGCATTTAATATTTATTTCAATCTAAAGGGAAAAAATCACCAAACATGGGATCGGGATTACATGGGTTAATAAAATAGTATACAAAGTTCTCTAACTCCCTCTCGGCCCTTTCTACCATGCCATAGCGGTGGTTCTCACAAAGAGTCCCGCCTCACCTACCAGCGCCGTACTCGTCAACAAAGGAAGACATCACAGCCCGTCGAGCCCGTATTTGACTCAGCATGTGAATCGATCGATCCCTGAGAAGCTTCGTGATCAAGCATGCCTCGTGAACGCAGTCAATTTTATTCTTTGCTGTGTGAAGCATCACTAAAGTCATCTCTGCCGGATGAGGGGGAATGTCGTCAAGGATGGCCTTGAAGAACATTCGGAGCGAAATAGAGCCGGCGGAAAGAGAAGATCCCCTACGAGCCGTGAGCTCGTACATCACCGCGTCACACTGAGCATCCATAAGAATGGGATTCGCTACACATGCGGCAAAGAGGAATAATCTCCCCGATGGGCACCTCCTCTGGATGTCGAGGAGCATGCGGACGATTACAAGCCATGGTTCTTTCTCTATGAAAAGGATTCTTCCTCTATGAAAGTGAAGGAGAGGATAGGGGCTTCTTCAAATTATAAAAAGGTCTTGGCACAAAAAATGTTGCACGTAATTAAAGTTGGAACAATTCCTAAGCTCTAACCAAAAGAAAGTGTTGGAAAAGAGGAGGATGGCTCAAAAAATCATAGGGGGATTTGTTCCCACCGATAAAATTAGTCAGTTGGACTTAAGTCTAAGTGCTATAATACCCTTGGCGCTCCCCCACATGCTGCATAACAATAGAATTGGTCATGCGGACTTAAGTCCAAGCGCCAGAATACCCTTAACGCTCCTCCTTGTGCAACTCACGTGGACATACGCCAAGAAACTTTGGCGCTAATAATATTTGAAGGTCTCGCTTCATATAACTTATTCTATATTTAGAAGTTAACTTTCCATATCTTTTCTAAAACAGAAAGATATATCAATAGGAGCTTAAGCTTCGAAAATCGTTCTTATACCAGAAAGTTATCATCGTTAATTGACAAAATCGAATAGTTTAAGCTATTATAAGAAAATATTTTCTCTATCTTCCTAAAACTAAAAAGATCAAAATCGATAACAAGAAATTAATTTCATAAAATAATATTGGTTAATATTAACCATTTGATCTAAAATCTAAAGGAGATTATAATATCGCCGATCAAACCGAAAGATAGAATAAAATTCTTTGTTAGAAAAATATTTTCCTAATCTTATTAAACTAACAGAAAATATTTTCTGTTAAACAGAAGTCACTAGATCAAAGATCCAACGGTGGATATAATTTCTCGGATGATATTTGAGATCAATTAGATCAATCAAGATCTTTCAATTAGATATTCTCTCGAACTAATTGATATCTTCCCTCTCCTATATAAAGAACTCGAGACTTCAAGTCTCAAGGAAGATCCCCTGGATAAGCTCTTACAATATACAAGACCCCCCCAAATTTTATAGACGATCCTATAAGCTTTTATCAGGAACATAAGTTCTCTGCCAAGAAATTTTTTTCTTCCTCTCTCTAATAGCCGAGATAAGGTAAATAAGGGAGAAAGATATCTCCTTTAGAATAGAAGCTTAAGCTTCGCTTGAGAAAGAAAGTTAACCTTCATTGATAGAACTTAAGTTCTTTTCTATGATCCTATGATCTCTAAACCAAGATCATTCTTTTTTCATACGAAACTTAAATTTCATTAAAAAATCATTTTAATCTTAAAAGCTAGGGTTTGGGAAAAGGATCCAACCTTTCTCATAAAATATGGCGCATAGATGATGAACAAAGAACAAAAGATCAATTCTTTGTAAAATATATGATCCTGGATCTTTAATAGTAATGATCTTGGTGATCGTTAATGGTGATATAACCATTAACAGAAACTTAAGTTTCAAAAGATATAAAGATTAGGATTAATCTCTGGAAGAAAGCGCCTATGGGCATACGCCAAAGGCAGATGCGCCAATGGGCATGCGCCATGTAGTGAGCGCCTGGTGTTTAATTATTAATCCTGTGGGCATGCGCCAAAGGCAGATGCCCCAATGAGCATGCGCCATGTGTCAAGCAACAGAGGCACAAGCGCCAGCGGCATATGCAATAAAAGAACTTAAGTTCTAAGCACCAGTGATCTTAATATACAATCCATGGGTCCGTGGAAAAGCGTCACGTGGAAAGCGCCACCGATAAAAGTGCCAGAGGCCATATACTTACGCCAAAGTCTCTATATAAAGACTTCTAGTCAAATTGACTAAGTCTACCTTCGAAGCTTAAGCTTCTGGACTCAGTGCCTATCCCTGTTCGGTTATATAAAGCCCAAAATAGAATTTAGCCTGGTACTTAGCATTGTTTGGTAATTCTGAGCCCGACATTTATTCTAAAATTAGACTAACCCTTTGAAACTTCAAAATTTATCTGATCATACATATTTTAAGCTGGCCTTAATTTAAGACTAGACTAAAGGCCCTTAAACATATTTTAAGTCGATCTTAATCTAAGAATAGATTAACGATCCTTCAACCCCTTGAACTTATGGACCTCATTTATATGAGATTTTATGTCCTAAGTTCATTCAAAATATGTTTTATAAGTTAGGACTAATCCGCGTCCTACAGGCGACGACAATATTAGTCTCCGTATACAATCTAAGGGCAACCCCATAAAAAATATATATATAACACGATATGAAGTGACCTACCGAAGAAGGTGAATGTTATTATCGCTTTGCGATAATGTAATTAACTGCATAGACATGCGCCTACAGGGAAGAGCGTCCCCACAATCAAAAAACCCTCATCATTGAGGGGGAATCTGATAAGTTAAATAGAACGGTTGCGTTTATCCAAAGCTCCGATATACGAAGCCATAAATAAACTTGGTATCTTCGGAGAGATGGATGGATATGTTCCATATAGCATCTGCCTCCAAATTTAGGCTAGACGTCCTCCAACATCTCAGTCCTGGTCTTCGGCAGTAAACAGTCATCGCTCTTTGATATATTGCCCCAGCATTTTTCAGTCCAAATGGCATCACTTTATAATAGAAGACGCCTAGCAGGGTACGGAAATTCGTGTGCTTTTGGTCTTCGAGATCCATTTTTATCTGATTGTACCCTAAAGATCCATTTATGAATGAGAAGACTTTGTGTGTAGACGTATTATCTATCATTAATTTCATAACTGGCATCGGGAAGTCATCTTTCGGGCACGTCTTATTGAGGTCCCAAAAGTCCACGCAGATGCTAACAGACCCGTTCTTCTTCATCATGGGGACGCTGTTGGCAATCTAGTCTAGGTATTGTACTTGATGGATGAAGCCGGAGTCGATTAACTTCCTGACTTCGGCGTTGACGCTCATCTCGAGTTTGAGCCGCATCCTTCTTGGTGCTTGTTCAATTGGCTTTATCTCCGACATTATGGCCAGCGTATGCACTGCTGTTTCTGGATCAAGACCGACAGCTAGTCTCGGTATTGTACTTGATGGATGAATCCGGAGTCGATTAACTTCTTGACTTCGGCGTTGACGCTCATCTCGAGTTTGAGCCGCATCCTTCTTGGTGCTTGTTCGAATGGCTTTATCTCCGGCATTATGGCCAGCTTATGCACTGCTATTTCTGGATCAAGACCCGGCATCTCGGAGTAGTTCCAGGTGAAGCAGTCTCTGAATTTCATGAGCACTTATTTTAAAGAGGCTACCTATTCTTCAGACAGAAGCTCATCGACAAATGTTGGTCTCGAATCATCCTCCGTTCCCAAATCTATCTTTTTTAATTCATCGGCAGTAGTATGGATTCCATCTTTCAGCTCCTTAAGTGCTGACGGTAGTTCTGTAATCTCCTCGTCTTCATTAGCAAGGTAATCGAAAAGACAGGAATTTCTTCATTTTCATCAAAAAGTCTTACCATATGGCAAACGTGGGTGAGCTTCCGATTCTTTGGCCAGCCATGCTCCAATTTGGTCAAGTAGTTTCGCATTGGTACATTCTTTTGTGGAGGATCTACTGTCTAGCCGTCACTTAGTGTTAACTTGTCTTGTATGTATTTCTCTTCTACCCAATTCTTGAAGACGAAGCAATCTTCGATCGAATGGCCGATAATCCGATGGTAAAGACGGTGATCTAGATGATCGAAGACATTCACTTGATGGGGCCACTTAAGACTCGGGCAGCATTAGCATTTAGTGCTTCATGATGATGGTGAATATCTTCCTTGTCTTGTCACGAAGAAAAGAGTAACTCCATCCTATCTTTTGTATAAGGGATGAGCTTGGACGGCATTTTTCTCGTTGACAGATTGTCCCGAGATCGTCTTGTCTTGGTTTAGGGTTGGACGTAGATGTTGTCTTAGTCTCGTTGTCGCTGCTTCGAACCTCCTCTCTTGCAAAGGAAGACAGAGGTAGATGTTGTGAATTCGGGCTATCGTAACTCCTTACTCTATTATATTGCTCGGTTGTGGGCAACTGCATGACCTTTTCATATAGGTCCATTATACCTTCTTCAAGCTCATCAACTTCTTGAACCGCTTCTTTCATCAGCGTCTCAATCGGCTCTTCTAATGGTTGGGTTGAAGCACTTAGCGGGGTATCTCACTCTTGCTCGGTCGTGTCATCGACCAGCCAAATGTCTTCTCTTTCGCTTAAGGTATTGCAGCTATGAGTTTGCTCCCTCTTCTTGGGTTGTATATATCCTAAGCCAGTAGTATCTATCTTTCTATTCAGCTTGCTTGGCGAGTCCCTAGCACTTCCCAAATCCTCTTGTAATATTGAGCCTGATGGATAGTCTGTTCGAATGGTATTACCTGATTCTTCAAGAACTCCCTTACTCCTCTCATGAAGTATCTCGGCATTGGGAAGGGCTGCAACCTATCGAGATTCGGATCAAGTCCATGCCAGATCTCTTTCTCCACTTTGGTGTCTTCTGATTTGTAGAAGAGAATCGCCTTCTCATCTCTATATCTGAGAGGTGCATCAAAAGTGACCAACTCCTGCACGCTGTAGGTGTTGAGTGCATTGAGTTCTTTGTAGTGGCAAGATGGAACCATCGCAATATGTAGAGCTTGGTCTTCTTCATCGGGAGACTTCACCTATGGGTGGGTAGAAAACACTGCATAAGATCTCCTTCAGAGTCACTGCCGAAGACTAGAATGGGGGTTGACAAGCTATGTTTATTGTTTTCCCTTAGAGGTGACCCATGAACACTATATCTTCTTCTTCAGAATCGCTTCTAAAGATTGGGATGGTGGACGATTGTACTTGTTTGTTTTTCGACTTACCGCACCTCTCTTCGAAGTCCGATAGGATGTACTTGGCATCTTCATATTTCCTTACTTCATTCACAAAGAAGTGGTTGTACTCTTATATGATGGTGTGCTCTTAGCCATCCTTAAAATACTTCATACACTGATGTTGTGTAGAAGGGATGATACCATGCTCGTGTAGCCAAAGTCTACCGAGTAAAAACTCAATAACACGTTCTGCCTTCAATGACATGGAACTTTACGTCCGTGACAAGCTGTCCAAAGAGCAAAGTCAATACTATAGACCCCAGCGTTTTTAAAGACTGCGATTCGAATTTAAAGATGGTGATCTTTTCACGGACGAGATATTGAATATCCATAGATAGTTGCTTAAGCACCTTTACATTCAAAAGGTTAACCGAAGAGCCGTTATCGATGAAGATATTATTTATCCTCTTATCATCGCAGTATCCAGCTACGTAGAGCGGTCGATTATGCTCGAACGTTCCTAAGAGAAGATCTTCTTCAATGAAGGTAATATCGGCCGTGAATACTTCTGCCAGTTTATCCTTCATTGCTTTCTCGACAAAGAAAGCTTGGAATTGATCGGGTTCTTCAAGGGCTTAGATTAAAACTCTTGCAGTTCTTTCAACAGGAGTAGAGTACCGTATATACTCAAATGAGAAGGTACCTTCTTTAGATGGGCTAACATATTGTAGTCCATCTTACTCTTTTTGGGCGGATCTTTGCCGGTGAGATCTTTGGTCGCCTCTTCATCTAGAACAACCTCTTCAGGCATCTTCCCTTTACCCTTATCTTGATTCTTCGGATCTTGCTTGAAGATCCAAGGTTTTTCTCGGGAAAGGTGCAGTTCCGCTGACGTATATTGCTGCAGTCTTTTGCCTTCTCTTCTTCTCCTGATGAGGAGCTTGCATAAGGGAAGTTGACGGGGATTTCATCTTCCGAGTCACTTCCACAAGTTAGCACTATTGAACCCCCTTCTTTTGAAGACTGAGCGGGCGAGCCTTGGCCTTCTGCTTCCCCCTTTTTGAATTCCTTTAGTGGGAGACATACTTTCTCCACCATTTCCCGAACAATTTACATTCGTCGATGGGGTGACAGAATCTACGGTGGAAGAAATAATATTTTGGGTGCTCCTCTCCACCTTCGAAGTCTACAACCCCTCGGGTATATTTCATCATGGACGGCGGTTTCATCCCTTTCGATAAGGCCTTAGCGAAGTGCTGCTCAGTCTTGACTTTGTTTTTTCTGTTCGGCAATATATTTTATTTCGGTTGGGGAGCTGCATAACACCCCTCCTCCGCAGCTTGCCTGTTTAGACATTGTTGCTTAGCCTTCTCATATATGGCCAGTTCACGCCTTTGATTTTCCGTGATTCTTTGAAAGGCTTCTCATAAGAGCTTCTTAATCGGGTCTTCTTGTGGCGAACTTGGAGTTTCTGGCATTGATTCCGCCCTCTATTTCGTATGAGTCACTTTCGGACGCAGCTGACGCATCTTCGTCATATATGGAGGTGTAAGAGACCATGCGGTAACTTTCCACACGTTCTTCTATTTCCTCATCTTCTCCCTCTGAGTCGGCATCTTCATCCTCCTTGCTTTTCTCAAGGATATGCTGAAGAAATTCCTTAAGAGTGACTGGTGAACGTGCCTTCTGGATATATTCCACTAGCGTATCTATATACTTTTGTATCCCCGTACGGCTGTCTACATGCTCGGCAGTGTGCACGGGCTTTATTTTTCTTCACTTTATTTTTCTACTTCTTAGACTACTTGACATTGGATCTTTTCCCTTTATCGGCAATCTTCAGAGTGGGATGCGGCTTCAGCATCCCTTCTATGATCTCAAGTTCAAGCGGGCTTCTCCATCTGATTATTGGACATGCTTGGAAATCCATTAACATCTTCTTTGTTTTGGAGGAAAGCCTCACTTCCCAGGGGGTTTCCTCCATGAAAGAACAGGATGCCACCTGCGTATTAGCCCCTTTAGGAGTTTGCTTTTGGGGCGGATTCACCTTACAGTTATCTGATTGCATGAATTTACCCTGTTTATATTGGTCCTCAACAAAGTTCTTGAAGACTTAACAATCTTCGATCAGATGGCTTACCACTCGATGGTAAGGGCAATAATTGGGATTGTTGACCTCATTAGCTTAGGCTGGTCTCCGTGGCTCAATCAACGACAGCATGCCATTTTTCGTAGCGAGCTCGATCAACTTCTTTGTCTTATCGCGAGGGAACGATTATTCATGTCCCATCCTTTTCTCAAGAGTCGGCCCCGTACGATTATTTTTTTGGCGAGCAAACACTTTAGGGCTGCCTGCTGCTGTTGTGAATTGGCGACAAACGTTGCCTTGCCTTTCCCTTTATAATTTCATGAGTCTCCGCCCGAAAAGAAAGACCTTGAACCATCGAATCCAGTTGAGCAGTTTATCAATAAGCTCCTGAAAGGTAGTAGGCTTGAAGAAGGTAATTAACGGATACACTTATGAGTGCCGATCGATGGTTTCCATGAACATCCCGATGGCCGGAGCTTCGCCGATGCGCAACTCACACTTAGACCACAGGTTTCGCCATCGGATAGCATATTGAACCCATGTCTCATTCGGCTTGATTTTTTCATTGCCCAGTACTATCATGGTGATGTGTTCACTCGCACTGGAGAATCTTTGGCAAAAGAGCATCTCCATTTCATCAAACGTCTTAACAAAATCGTTAGGAAGCTCTGAATACTACTCGAAAACAATGCCCGATAGACTGCTAACGAATTGGCGAAGAAGCAATACATCATCTCCTCCGGTGTTGCCGCACCTGGATATAAACTGGGTGATATGTTGACGAGGATTGCCAGTCCTCTTGTATACTTGGAATGTCGGAATAGTATATCCCGGGGGGTATTGCCTCTGGTCTTACCAAGCTGGGTACAGTAGACCGGTCTTGACCAGCTTGACTGCCATTTTGCTGGCTTGAAGGGCTTTAAATTGCAAGGCGATATATTCATCCAGCTTTGCTTTAGAGATCATCTCCTCACTCGTCGCTGATGGGGTTTGTAGTGGATTCAACGCATATCCCTTGTCATTGATAATAACTATCGGTGGCTCATCTGCCTGTGGTTTCGGTTAAGCTATCATCCTGACCATGCTTTGGAATAGAAGGGTCATCTAGTCAATCCTAACATTCATTTCTGCATCTTTCTCATCCTTATTTTCAATGACGCGCTTTAGTTAATCGATATCAAACTCCTGTCCCGTTCTTTCTTCGAGAGCGCTTTCAGGGTTTGAATTGGGAAGTGAAATCATGAGTTCCGCCGCTTGAGCTATTATATCTTGTAGTTTCTGTTGATCCTTCATTATAGACCGAGTGATTGGTCTATGAGAAACAAAGGCTCGACTATCATCCTTGGAGTTCATCATATATTCTATATGAACTACCATGCCCAAGACCTGGAGCATTTGGAGTGTAGGCCTTAGAATTTTCCTCTGGCACCAATACTTTATATGGCCTCTCTTTTTTGTGAGAAGCCTCTTTGGAAGGAACCATCATAGCAGGAATCTTCTGAGAATGAGCCTCCTTATATTTGGGAGGGGATCTATCGTCATCTTGTCGACCTTTGAGCTTCTTCAGTTAGTGAGATTAGCTGTTATCAATGACAGAGTTTTGGACTTCTTTCCAAACTCTGTGGATGGTTGAGGAAAGTCGTTTGACTGGTATCGCATTCGGCTCATCATGCATTTCTATAGGAAGTGGCGATATTGTCAGTATAAAGATGGGAGAATTATGCTTAACCGCCTTCAAAGGTTCAAATTTGTTCCCAGTTAGAACAGCAGCTCGGATTATCGGAGAAGGTAGAGTCATCCCAGATGGGTAGCTGCCCCCGGCCTGCCTCACTCATCGCAAATATCAACGTCGGGTACCTCAAGTAACAGGGGCCAGTGCTTCTTCATTTATGGGAGCTTCATGGATCTTCCTCATGTGCTCTTTCAGACTGTCTTTCCCCCTGCATTTATATAAAGTTTCGACAGGTGACAGTCGCTTGACCACTGACTGCCTGGGAATAGGAGTATCGACAGCTTGAGGTGTCAGCCTATGGAAGACAGACTGTTTGGGTGGAGTATAATCCTTCGGGGCCCCGGTCATATCAGGAGCTGTGAATGCCAGCAATTCGAAAACTAACTTCTTTGGGATCGTGGACTTTTTAGAAGAACCCGCAGAGTTGGACTTCAGTCTCTGGAAGACCGAACCTTCATATTGAGCAGGCTTATCACCAAAGACGGCTGCGGTAGTTGTCAGCATATCAAAGACTGATTTCTTCGGCGTCTCCTCCTTTGGCGGTAGGATGCCAAGGAAGGGAGGTGGAAGTATCGTTCCAAAGAAGAACCAATCGAGTTTTTATGCCACCTGGGCCATCGGAATGCAGAGTACAGGGGCCATGACCTGCCCTGACCAAGTCACTCTAGCTGGAACGGTGTTGGAGCTAGCATTGGGGTTGGAGTTGCTGGGTGAGACCATTGATCTGCATAGGAGTGAAACACCAGGTTTAGTGACTTAAACATCTAAGGGCAATATAAACATACCGTGATTGGTTTGCGAAACACGACATATAAAGTGTGGAGTAGAAAGAGAAAAAGAAAAGGTCCCACCAGGCATGCCAGAACCTGTTTACCGCCGGAAATCGAACCGAGGCACGGGGAGCGCGTCCAGGTCTGAATCTGGGGGAAGATGTTATATGGAACATATTCGTCCACCTCTCCGAATATACCAAGTTGATTTATGGTATCGTATATCGGAGGTTTGGATGGATGCAACCGTTGTAGCAGCCTTATCAGATTCTCCCTCTCATATAAAGGGTTTTTTATTAGGGGGATGCTTTTTCCTTTAGGCACAAGCCCCAGCAGTTAATTACGTTATCACTGCGTGATAACAACTTTCACCTTCTCCAGATATATTAGTTCGTATTGTGTTATATTTATTGTTTATTAGGGGTTGCCCTTGGATTATATATGGGGACTAATATGCCATCGCCCGTAGAGCGCGGATTAGTCTAAATTCGTAAATCTCATATTTGGGTTGAGCCTATGTCATATGTTCCACCAGTTCAAGATATATGACTAAGGACCATTAGTCATATATAGGACTAATATCACCTTCGGAAATATATTTAAGGGTCGTTAATCTTATTTTAGATCAATGCCAACTTAAAATATATGAACATGTGGGCTCAAGAAATATCATGGAAGTTTAAACTACTTAGTCAATTTGGAGGCTATAGAACATATGTATTAGCGCCGTGAAATTCTGGTGCATGCCATGTGCCACACAGACAAAGCTGCATGGGTCTGTGACATATTGAACCATTGGTGCATAAGGGTTGTGGCGCACGCCACGTATACAATGGGTATTGGCGCATGGATATGAACCTATTTTGTCTCTGGCACGTTAAATATTAATGCTCATGGATTGTTGCGCAGCCACGTAGCGGGTCTCTGGCGTGTATGCCTATATTGGCGCATATTTTTTTTTGGAACATATCTTCGTTGACGCATGGCCTCTATTGGCGCATAGCCTTTACATTGGCGCATCTCTATATAGCGCATTCCGTTTGGCGCATATGACTATGGCGCATGGTCGCTTAGGATTTTTCATAAAGGTTAATCTTTGTTCCTTTTGAAACTTAAATTTCATGAAGCTTAAACTTCTATTAATGGCTATTTTGGCCATCAACGACATCAGGATCGCAACTTTTATGATCTGGAGTCTTCCTTTCTTTCTATATATAGATCATATGATCTGTTCTTTAGAAATATAAATTTCCTTGTCCATCATCATTACATTTTTATGTAGGGGTTCGGTTCTTCTCTCAAATCTTAGATCTTAAGATCAAAGAAATCCCTCTGATGAAAACTTAAGTTTTCTCGAGGCGAAGTTTGATCTAGAGATCCTAAGATCATCGAAAAGTACTTAAGTTCTAAATATGAAGATTAACCTTTTTATGGATGAGGCTAAGCTTATTATATCATGGAGATCATTCTCCTTTTCTCACCTTAATTGATGTGATGAGGAAGAAGACGAGAGTTGTGATTACAGACAACTTAAGTTTCTGATCAAGCTAATGGAGTCAATTTCGTATCTGGAATTTGACCTCAAAGGTCCTTTATATAGTATATAGATATTGTTGGGCAAGTAGAGACAATCTCTCTTTGAAATTTCTCTAATTGATCTTAAGATCAAGTCCGGATGCTTAGGCATCGTTGGATTTTAGATCTAAGGGTAATCTATTGATATGATTAATATTTATCTTATGTAAATAAGATATTAAATTGTGTCTTTTGTTTTAAAAGTAAATATGAAAAGAGCTAATATTAGTCTGGGTGATTATGCACTATTGGATTATAGATCCGAGAGTCTTTATTAACAAGGTTTATATTTTTTCTTTGTTTAGAAAAATACAAAAGATTTTATCTCTTTTTAACAACATTATCTTCATGTTTTAGAAAGATAGAGAATATCTTAAATAGATTAAGCTATGTATTTAAATCTTTTATTTGGAAATTTTCTGGTTAACCAGATTCATTTTTTCTATATGAGAAAGGTTGGAAAAATATTTTTCCAAATATAATTTAAACTATCAAAGAAGTGAGAGCCTCAAAGATTGGCGAGCGCCAAGAATTATTAGTGCATGCTTTTTAGCAGCGCCTATCTTTCTAACGCATGGACTTAAGTCCCATGGGTTACATTAATTATTATTATTATTTTGGAAGGAACACCTCCATGTGCTTTGGGACTATACCCAACTAAAACCTGTTTGCACGGTTCTTTAAAACCGTGGTAGGGTAGTAATCAAAGTACTGTGGGAACACACACAAGTCACTATAAAGATCTTAGGTCTATATACTACCACGTACTCATGTCATCAGAGAACTGTAATTGGACATTAGGTATAATACCATTTTGGAGTTCTCGGCGAATCCGTTCAGTGTACTCATTCTCCAATGAGCACATGTATATAATCTTTGGTGGCAAACACAAATGGCTGTGGGACCAACCATCATCCCGGTCGGGGTCAAAAAATGTATACACTAGTCTACTCTGGAGTATTGATGCCCAATCTTAATACGCCCATGACTAGAAACATTTAAGGATTTGCTTATGGACTACTCAGACCCCACTAGTATGATCCCTATCATAATCCTGGAAATCAAGTAAAGATCCTACGGGCTTTATCAACATGTATTAGTGATACGTAATAGCAAGTAAAACATAACACATGAATGATAAAAAGAAACCAGATAGCATACTATCATATTAAGTAATATTGTTCTGTATGTATAGGTCCAAGTACAATAATAATTGCGTATAAGGCACCTATATCTAACAATTTGCTCGCAAGATTGAGAAGCAGCAACTGTCAGGTAATAAAATGCAATCTGTTTGGACTCCGATTATCTACCAGCGGAGCTTATAAAATCAGGGGAGTCCAATACCGAAGGAGGACCACAACCACTGGCAACAGCTGGTGAATAGGAACTGTAATAGTAGAAATTGAACTGCGTAGACCTGATTCCCTCTCATTAAGTTCAATATTTGAGAGGAATACATAGGCCACCCGAGTGAGTTCGGTCTCTAATTTAAAAAAATAAATTGTAACATAATCGTTGGATTCAAACTCTTTAAATTTTCTATCTGATTTTAAAATTCCTCCTACTGCAAATGTCTGGCATAGACGTCTGCTTAAGAAACTTTCGAAATACAAACGTCTGCTGAAGGAATTTTCTATTTTGTAAATCTCTGATTTTATTGCAGAGACATCTCAGCAGATGCTTCCATAAGAATTTTTTTAGCTACAAACGTCTGGTCCTAGACGTCTGCAGTTCAAAAAAAGAGTAAAAAAAGGATTCAGGCGAGTCGACTCGCCTGACTCGCTCACCTTGCCTCGCAATTCGCCTAAGCGAGACGGCGAGGCTAGCAAGGTCGGCGATGGCTACTGTTGAACTCGCATCGTCGGCTAAGCAAGATGGGTTTAACTCGCCTCATTAATGAAGCGAGTCGATTCGATTCGCGAAGCGAGTTGGGTCGATTCGCGAAGCGAGTCGGGCCGGCTTGTTTCATTTGCCAGGCTTACCCTATTGTCTCAGGAAGGAGCTAGACGAGATACCATATGCCACGATCCGGAAAAGGCACATGACCGGCACTTGAATCACGTAAAGTATATAGGACCCTACCGTAACCCATGTAAAACAAAAATCCAGAATCTAAACCTTTTTAAAGAAATAGTGGAGGTGAAGTTTTAAAAAGGGTTATTAAATGAAGTCCGGTTCCTTTTTAAAGTATAAATAAGTTTGTTTGAAATGCATATGTCGTTTAAAAATCGGGCAGCACCTCCTTTGTAAATTTTGAATAAAACCACATACAAAACATAATATATAATAAGCATCCCCAATGGGAGCTAGCTTCAACGCCCAAACGGCGGAGCAACAACACAGTTAATATACAACGCCCAAGAAGAAAAATAGAATGCGAAACATGAACAAATACAATATAAAGACGAATCCAAACGAGTGTGACACCCCAAATCACATAAACATCTAAGTCTCGCCTCTAAGTCCATAAATATAAAGTTTTAGTCGATGGAGTTGTTAACTAGATCCAAAATAATATACATATACAAGGGGCGGTTAAGATCAAACATGTAACTCACCTATCAAAGCAATCATTGAAGTAAGAAGTGTGCCGGAAAGCCGCTACTGATCCGAGCGGTTAAGCCTGCAAGAAACTAGGGTACAACAGGGGTGAGTTGCCAACTAATTGAATAAAAATAGATCGCAAGGTAAAAATCAAAATGCATAACGATCTACCTAAGTCATAATATACAAAATGGCACAATCTGCGATAAAACACACACACACACACACTACATAAATAATATAAGCGCATCCCAATGGACCGCGTAAACATGGAAATATATCATATATATATATATATATATATATATATATATATATATATATAGCATGCATCCATGGATAAGCCAATAAAGTAGCCGAAAGATGTATTTAAAATCCTTTCAAAATAAACGTATGATACGTATATCATAGAACAAGTAGCAGACGTAGGTTTATAAAGCATTATATGAGTCTTATTTAAAATATACGTCTCGCTTTTTAGAATGAATTTTAAGAAAGGTTTCGTTTGAAAGATTAGTGTGTCTTCATAGACACGTTGAAAATAGTGAGACTATAGCTCATTTGGAAACCTCTTTAATGTATATCGATATATGAAAATAGTATTTAGGTGTCTCATGGATTAGTCCTATTCGGCTACTATACAACATAATCTATATCAACGCATCATGACGAATCGTCCAACATCAACATATGAGTGTCCAGTATCGACACTCCAAATCTCATGAGTGTCCATCGTCGACACACGAAATTATCATCCACCGAGTGTCCATCACCGACACTTGAAATCATCATAAATCTCGTGTCTATCATCGACACGTAAAATCCAGATATTGTAGGCACCGTCTCATCAGACCGGTCCTCTATCGATATCGAATAGCCTCGGTCGGTGTCTCCCGGATATCCGCCGCGCTCCAATGTCACTTCCGGTATCGATCATCCTCGCTAGGCTTCCTATACCTCCCTACGGTTTTCCTATCCCTCGGAGCATACCGGGTCTACCATATATCCGTAATCGGTTAACCCCTATCTCGAGTCAGATATCTCATCACGGAAACCAGAAAACTCATGGTGGATGTCTAATCATCATATCATAAGAAAACCACACTTTTGAAAACATAACCAGCTTGTAAAAAGATACCAGCGGTTTCTCAAATTCATGGAAAACAACAAATTCCGAAGAACATGTATATAATTCGTCTTTGCCACAATTGGAAACCATCATATACGAATATCCATAGCAATAGTATTCGTATATCAAAATCAAAAAATATCATACATAAATCATCTTTGCCGCATTGGCAACAATCTTATATGAATATCCATAACGATCGTATTCATATATCAAAATCATGATAGGTATCATCACATCTATCATGGATATCTAGAACACAAGTAAGCATGGCAGTTTCTCATATGTCATGGCGATACTAATGATGTGTAGTGTAGCATATGCGTCTGTGCTTGTGTCACTTGTCAATTATTAGTAATTGTGCAAGTGTTCTATCAAGGGTGTTCGAACATCGCAATCACAATCATCAACAATGCGTCATGCATCTACGTTAATTGATTATTAATCATACGGATATTTCAATCATCGTATTCATAAAATAACATCAGTGCTATCAAGTGTGGCAATTCTACATTGTCGTAGCAGTACCAATGAGGTGTAGTGTAATATGTGCGTCTATGATTTGTGCAACATAGTTGTAATATTTTGGAAAATTATAAATATTAATTTATAATTTTAAATATGAATATAATGAGTTTACAAAAATGATCTCGCATATGAATTTTGGTATCGGATTGATATCCGCAAAAATGTAATTATTTTGGTAAAAATGAAGAAAATGTGTGATATCATAAAAATGATATTTTAATTGTTTAACATGACATGAGATTTTATTATAATATAATGGTATTTAAGTATTATACTAAGTGTTTTATTTCTTTTAAAATCAAGAAATTAGACTTTTGTAACATGGAGGTATTTTTAAAAAGGTTTGTTTTATTTTTGTAAGGGTGGGTATATGTTTAGCTAGTTAGTTTACCCTCACAACAAACACACCCACACACTCACTCTCCTCCCTCCACCTCCTCTTATACCTTTACACCTCCTACTTACTCTACACCTTTTTAACACTCTACGAACAAATGCTTATGATATCTCAATTCTCAAACTGAACAAAAAGATCATTCTCCTTCAACCTCATCTCAAAGTTTAACCCTTCACTCAAAAGCCATGAATCCTTCATCCAACTTGGGCATACCATCAAATAGAGCCTTAACCACTTCAAAAACCTCAAGCCATGCACTTCTAGAGCTGTAATTCCCTTTTGCACCATCCCTATAGATATATCTCACCTCTTTTGCAAGTTACTTTTTATTACATATCTGTTTTTAGTAGGCAATATCATAAACTAGAACTTTTATAATATTTGTGAGTGTAAATTTGAATATGGAACTATTAGGTTAATCCACTAAAAAAACTAATAATATGAGGATATGGTGAGACCACTAGGAGACCACACTTAAAGCCCGAGCTCCTAACTCTACAGTAAACCCGACGGTGTTCCTCAATTGACCATCGCCGTCGGTTTTCCTTTTGAATTGGGTTTTGGGTTTTTGTCAGTAGCTTTATTTGGTTATCAGTAGCTTTATTTGTTTATAATATAAGCTACTGTATTGTTTGATTTGTCCCAGATTTCATGTAGAGAAATCTGGGAGTGTTCTAGTATTGTTTATCAATGTTTCCAATATTTTTGAATACGGTTTTTCGTATTTTTGTACCGCACTGAAATATTGATGTTCGTACGTTAACGTCAGAGGTATTTGGTCATTTTTAGAGTAAGCTATAGGTTCTAACCTATGGATTCTTAGCTCCTTATTTTGGTTTTGATATGATATTTACGCCGATGCGTTATAACTACGATTGTAGATGTAATCGCCGAGGTTTCCGAGACGGCAAGGACGGAAAAAGCAACCGTGGATTTCGACGAGCTCGACGGGTTGGTGAGTAAATTTATATCTACGGGGGAAGTCGGTGGATGGCGTATAGCACCCTCGTAACCATTTAACTAGGATAGTTATGCTATCTAGTTAGATTTTTATGATATGTTAGATAACTTAGCTAAGTGTATTGATATTAGTTCGCATCTAGTAGGTAATACATGTGGTTATATTTGATATACGGTTATGATGACATACGCACTTGACGATAGATCCGTACGATATGGATATAATATTGGATGAACATGGTACGTGGGATCATACCGTAGTTGTGATGAGGATGGAGAGTGTGCCGAATACGGCCAAATGTCATTTGGACTTATGGAGTTATGAGTATCCCTACTTGGGACATTACGTTTGATTGAGCTATACTCATTTAAAAACCAACAATTCGTTTTCCCTTTTAAATGATAAATTACAAGGATGCGATGCTATTTTTCCAAAACGATAATCTATTTTAACTTAATCCAGCTTCTTTATTTCAAAATAACGTTCCGTTCCATTTTCAAAGATAATGGTATAGCTCATAGGAATTAGTTACATTAATAATTACGCGATACGCTTAGATTTTCTTTATATATTCGCGATACGCTTACCGATTGTATACGTCATCTTTTATACGAACACACTGATAGAACAATGCACAACTACCAATGAGTACTATGTTGCATGAGCACAGATACATATGTTACACTACACCTCATTGGTACTGCCATGCCACTGTAGGACCTCTATACCACGCGATGTGTATGTAAATGCCGATATGAGGCATATGAATTCCCTATATCCGAAAAATTGGATTGTAATTATATACTAAAGATATGGATAGAATTACTTTCTGTTTTAACACTTATAGAACACTTGCACAAATACTACTGATTTCCGTGCTGCACGAGCACAGACGCGTATATTACACTACATATCATTAGTATTGCCATGATACAATAGAACTGTTACGTTTGTTTGCACGCCTGACTATACTTACGTACGGTGCCTTTATTTACCTGCTGAGTTATTGCGAATACCAGTATCATGTGTATTCGTATTTTATTCTTATGAGTTTTTATGATATTTTTACTTTCTATAATATATATCAGTGGTATGGCACGCTTATATATATATATATATATATATATATATATATATAATCAGAGTGATATATGCAATTATTCTTCTTCTTTACTTGATATTTCTGGATACGATGAGTTGACGTCCACCATGAGTTTTATGTTTTATGATTTGATTTATTCCGAACCGAGTGGGGGTTATACGGTTATGGACGTGCTACATATCCGGACTGAGTGGGGGGATATATAGTCCGATACATGGTGGATCCGGTCGAGACCGAGGGACAGGAGGGCCGCGCTAGAGGCGAGGAGCCTAGCTAGGACACTCGATATCGGAGATAGATATGAGAGCGGTAAATATCCAGGGGATATTGACCAGGGCTAGGGATATCGAGTGTCGACCGATCTGTTGAGACGGTGTCGACGATATCTGGATTTACGTATCGGTGATAGACACTAGAGATTTGATGATTTAGGGTGTTGATACTGGATACCCATATATTGATGTTTTATGATCATTCGAGATATATCGTTATAGTTTATGCGTTATTGTAGCCGACCAGGACTGATCCGGGGGACCGTACCTGAATACTATTTTACCGATTGATGTATATAAAAAGGGTTCTAAAAGAGCTATAGTCTCATTATTTTGACATGTTTAGAATGACACAAGGATCTTTAGAACTGTAAACCTCTTAAAACTCTTTACTAAACAGCGAGACATATATCTTAAATAAAATACATATAATACTTCATACTATTACGTCTGCTTTTATACCGTGACATACATATCCCGCGGCTATTTTAAAAAGGGGTTTTACATACATATTTCCGGCTACCTTATAGGCTTATACCTGGATACAGGTCATATACATATGAGATGATATATTTTGGGTTTACGTGATGGATATTATTGCATTTGTTGTACTTATGCATTATATATATATATATATATATATATATATATATATATATATATTAGTACCGGATATGATAGTACTATACTTATGACCTAGGATATCGTTGTGCATTTCGATTTCTACCTTGTGATATACTTTTATTCACTGAGTTGGCAACTCACCCCCGTTATGCCCCACTTTCTTGCAGGATATACCGCTCGGATCATCAGCGGCTTGCGGCACACACTTATTTTCGGTGATTTCTTTGGTAGGTAGGCTACTGTTGTATCGTACCCACACTTGTATAATAGAGCCTCATTTGATCAAAACTGAAGAGTAATGGGATAAGAAATATGTGCGAAGTCTCAATGCACGGTTGTTTTTCTCCGTCGATATTGGATATTCGATGCGTATGCAGAGGCGTGTACGACCACAATTTCAGAGGAAAGTCTTGATGAGATTGCAGTTGTTCCGAAACGGAAGTGGGTTCATTAAGGAGTGCTAGTTCTGGGCAGATTGGATAGATGAGATCGGCAGGAGCCATGACGGGTTTTTTCCTGGATTCTATAATGATTAAGATTGGACCCAGGGTCAGTTGCTTGGCGCGCACACAGAGGTTAGAGATCGTCGTCGTCGACATGTTGCATTGCGAGAGACAGGACTACTTGGCAAGGGAGTGTCTTGAAAAGTATCAGCATGGGACTGTTTGCGTCGCTGCTCTTCACCAGACGATTGTATAAAGAGGCCGTGGTGTTAGTGATCTGCAGAAAGAACAAAAATTCAGAAGCAGAGAACTCTAGACCGTAGGTAGAAGGCAAGTGGTAATCCTTACTCTGCCAGTTCCGGGTGTATAGACACCTTTCAAGAGGGTGTACTTCGACGTCATTTGTTTTTTATTTGCATTTTGATGATCCGAATATTACGTTTTCGACGTTGAAGAAAGGACAACTCGACATCCTTTATTTTGACTTATATGTTTTGTGGATTTGAGGGTCACACAAATGATTTGTGCACACTAGGTGCACTTGTTTGAGATTCTCGTATACATCAGTTTCACTTGATTGGTGTTTTGTGCACACCAGGTGCACTAGTTTGAGATTTTCGTGCACAGTGACTACACTCGATTGGCGTGTTGTGCACACCAGTTGCATATTTTGATGATTTGTGCACCCTAATGCACTTGATATTGATTTTGTGCACCCTAATGCACTTGATATTGATTTTGTGCACCCTGATGCACTTGTGGTTGATTTTTTACACCCTGATGCACTTGATGTTGATTTTGTGCACCCCGATGCACTTGATGTTGATTTTGTGCACCCCCGATACACTTGAGATTTATTTCGTACATACCGATATACTTGATGTTGATCCTGTGCAGTCTAGATGCACTTGATATTGGCTCCATGCACATTCGATACAGTGGATATTATTTTCGTGCACACCTGTTGCATATGGCACTGTTTTTGTTTTCATGCACACCCGTGGCATGTGGTTTGAATTTTTGTGCAACCCGTTAGGGTTGATTTCGTTTTCATGCATTGCACTTGATAAGATATATTATAGATTTGATTTTTATATTTTCGAATGGTCGTGTGCTACAGATATTGCACTACGACTATAGCAACGACCGTGTACTTGATATACAGAATTGTTTTCGTATTTGGAATTTTGCATCATAATAGGTGTAATTCTCAAAGCAACCGCTAAGATTACAGTTATGTTAGTTTTATATTTTTTTCACGCGCACGGTTGCGTTATTTTACGTCTTAGCTCGTGTAGGACTTCGGAGTTCCGTTAATTGGAGCGGACTATATGTTTTAAAATTTGGACCCCGGCAATTTGATTTGAATTGATTTGATTTGACTGAGAAAAATGTTTTAAGATGGGGTTAAATTTAAATTCGGGGACTGAATTTCTTTAAGAAGGGGATATTGTAACATTTTGGAAAATTATAAATATTAATTTATAATTTTAAATATGAATATAATGAGTTTACAAAAATGATATCGCATATGAATTTTGGTATCGGATTGATATTCGCAAAAATGTAATTATTTTGGTAAAAATGAAGAAAATGTATGATATCATAAAAATGATATTTTAATTGTTTAACTTAACATGATATTTTATTATAAGATAATGGTATTTAAGTATTATACTAAGTGTTTTATTTCTTTTAAAATCAAGAATTTAGATTTTTGTAACATGGAGGTATTTTTAAAAAGGTTTATTTTATTTTTATGAGGGTGGGTATATGTTTAGCTAGTAAGTTAACCCTCACAACCAACACACCCACACACTCACTCTCCTCCCTTCACCTCCTCCTTATAGCTTTACACCTCCTACTTACTCTACACATTTTCTACACTCTACCAACAAATGCTTATGATATCTCAATTCTCAAACAGAACAAAAAGATCATTCTCCTTCAAGCTCATCTCAAAGTTTAACCCTTCACTCAAAACCCATGAATCTTTCATCCAACTTGTGCATACCATCAAATAGAGCCTCAACCACTTCAAAAAATCTCAAGCCATGCACTTCTTGAGCTAGAATTCCCTTGTGTATCATCCCTATAGGTATATCTCACCTCCTTTGCAAATTCCTTTTTGTTACATATCTGTTTTAGTGGGCAATATCAGAAACTAGAACTTTAATGATATTTGTAAGTGTAAACTTGAATCTGGAACTATTAGGTTAATCCACAAGAAAAACTAATAATATGAGGATATGAAGAGACCGCTAGGAGACCACACTTAAAGCCCGAGCCCCTACTCTGTAGAAAAACCGTCGATTTTCCTCAATTGACCGTCACCGTCGGTTTTCCTTTTGAATTGTGTTTTGGGTTTTTGTCAGCAGCTTTATTTGGTTATAATATAAGCTACTGTATTGTTTGATTTGTCCCAGATTTCATATAGAGAAGTCGGGGAGTGTTCTAGTATTGTTTATCAACATTTCCAATATTTTTTAATACAGTTTTTCGTATTTCTGTACCGCGACTGAAATATTGACATTCGTACGTTAATGTCATAGGTATTTGGTCGTTTTTGGAGTATGTAAGCTATAGGTTCTATCCTATGGATGCTTAGCTCCTTATTTTGGATTTGATATGATATTTACGCATATGCGTTATAACTATGATTATAGGTCCGATCGCGGAGGTTTCCGAGATGGCAAGAACTGACAAAGTAATCGTGGATTTCAATGAGCTCGACAAGTTGGTGAGTAGATTTATATCTACGAGAAAAGTCGGTTGGATGGCGTATAGCACCCCCGCAACCATTTAACTAGGATAGTTATGCTATCCAATTAGATTTTTATGATATGTTAGATAACTTAGCTAAATGTATTGATGTTAGTTTGCATCTAGTAGGTTATACATGTGGTTATATTTGATATAAAGTTATGATGACATATGATTGGTTGTGTATTTTTGGAGAAAAAAGAAAAGTAAAGAAGTTTTGTTTAGAAGTTTTAGTAAAGTAATCGCAATCAACACGGCGTCGCGTGTAGCTTACCTGTGGTGAATACAGGTCGTCTTTTGGGATTCGTGAAATTTTATAGTTCTTGCTTTAGACGGGTTGAAAGAAATAGAAAAAAGAAAATCAAGAAGATAGTTTCTAGATCTAAATGAAGAAAATCGAGAAAATGTTTTCAAGATTTAATTGAATTATCAAGAAAATGGTTTCAAGATCTAATTGAATTATCATGAAAATTTATGTAAAGAAGGCTTGCAGGATTCTTTAGGATTTAGTAGCCATGGATGACTAATAAAGATTACTCATCTTATCTATTGATAGATTTAAAACTAGATTGATGGCGATGAATGAGCATTAGGGTTCTTTGGAAGAAACTAGGGTTTCTCCTCTATTGACCCTTGTCCTTTCATTGATCTCCATTCATGTCTAGCCCTTAGCAAAAAGATCATCAATCTCATCTCAAATCGTGGTCGAGATTATCAAAAAATTGATATCACGCCCGATAAGGATGTTGAAGATTCTTTTGTTAAAGTTTATAACTTCATAAGACTTAAAAAGAGTATAGAATTTTCTCACCCATTGATCTACCTTAATCCTACGAATCCTATCAAACGGAGAATTACACGCACATCATTAAAATAAAAGAAAGAATAGAGAAAGAATTCATAATGCGGAAATTAAAAGTAAGCGAATTGATAAAACTGATGATCTGTGTTTATTACTCAACTTCACAATACATTTCTCCAAGTTTAGATTACAAGAGGAAGAAGAATTTGCTCTCGATCTTTGCCTCGAAAAAGTAAATGTTCCGTCGATCTCCACGTCGCTTGATCACCTCGAGTCTCGGACCTTTCTTGGATCGCTTGCTCGTTGACGGTGATTGGCTTCGTTTAAAGGAGACTTGCTTGATTGATCGCTTGATTGATTTCTTGATGGATTTCTTGATCTTGGATCTCAAGATCGAAGATTCTTGATTTTAGATCTTAGATCCCCTTTTGATATTGGATTTGATATTGGATTTTTAGGATGATGATTTGATGTTGTTCATGGCTCTTTTTGCCTTTTGAATTGGATGAAATTGGATCCCCCAAATGATGTAGCCCTCGGTCCTTTTTATAGCCCCAAAACCAGTTAACAGAAATCCCCAAAAATCTAAGTTTGTTACGAAGAAGATTCCAGAAAACTCTCGAACCCTAATCCCTTGAATCGGCTGTGGATCCGCGGTGACTCGGCCTGATTCGGCCATGGTTCCGCGGCGTATTGGTGAGATCGTAGCTTCGAACTTCTGGAGTCTTCTCCTGTTGGTATTTGGGTATTTCATTGATGTCTGAAACCTTCTTATCTTTTCTGAGTCTCTTCTAGTATTTGATTCTTCGACTTTCTTTACTTTATCAGTAGATTCTTGATTCCTGATATCTGACCTGGGCTAATCTTGCAGAATATCTTCTATGAACAATGTGAGTTATATTTGAGATACAATTTATTATACGTAAAATATTAAACATATAATTTCCTTCATAATGTTGATTATAATATATAAACACATAATAAATGATATTTTGTAGATGAACTTCTAATATGTGTTATATTTATACCAAACACCTTTAGATGATTAAGAAAAGTAAGAAAATTGTCATGTTAAAAGTGCACTATTTTCGACTGAACAAATACCCCCAAATTTGACTTTGATCGTCCTGAGCAAACTATTTATTAAAGGGAAGGAGAAAGGAAAATAGAAAGAAAAAAGAAAAAACTAACTAGCACAATTTCGTAGGCAACACGATTGCACTGAGCACATGCAACAAGTCGTTATACCTCTTGGTGTCCCTAGTAGGAGGAGTGTTGTGTCCTGAGCGTTTTCAATGGATTACACCCATAAAATCCTATAATAAAAGAAAGATGGTGAAAGTTACATGTAAAGATAAGATCTATAAAAGAAAGATCTTGAAAATAAGAGTTTCCAACTACACTAGCTTTTCGGTTGCCATGAGCCCTATCTTAATGGTCAAGAAAAAATGTTAGAAATCACATCATCCCTCAATAAAATATCGCATTTAGTCTCCCTCCCTACCTTTCTTCCAAACACCGATCATATACCCCTACGTGTGTGTAGAAGGCATCCCTACACTCGGAGAATTCAATTCAAGCTATCATACTCTTATCCATCTACTTCAGTACTTTTAGTCGGTGAATATTTTGGATGGAATTGCTCACACATTCTTCATGCGACCGTTAAAACTTCTTGAGGTACTAACTGACCGATTACTACATGTGCTCACTTATTAGGCGTAAATAGAAATTTCCTCGTCTTGCAACACTTAAGGCTTGGCAGTGGCTCCCAAACCAGTTGGTCTAAGGCACTAGGTGATAAAGCACCCTCGCTATATTTTTTTATGCTGCCTCGGTGATTACAAAACTAGTGTTCATTTTTCTTCACCATTTTATACTTTATGCTTCATTTATATTTTCTTCGTACTTTGGCTTTTAGACAAGAGCATTACAAGGTATCCTCTACTATCCTGATTGTCAAGACATGTGTAAGTGCGTATGGTAGGGTATCAACATTCAAATGTTTGGCCTTAAGAATAAGGACTATTTTTCAGACTTATTTTTATCCTTAGATTAGTGACTTCCTTCATCTTACTAACCCTTGGGACAACGGCTCATAACTACTTATTACTAGTTTCGTTTAAGAAAACATCTAATTTTCTTGTTTTTCTCAAACTCTTCCAATCTTTTAAATGTAATTTTTCACTTTCTAATCTTTCATTATCAAAGAAAAAATTTAAAAAATTTGTGCTTATGCAAAGTGTAATGCAAAGTAATGCGTAAATAAGCACATACCTCCCCCAAACCTGTTTACAGCTGTGTCCTCACTATTGTCATCTTTTAAATCTCAAAAACCTGTAAACTTAGGAGGAAAAGTTATTAATGGGGATAAAAATAAATGAACATGAAAAATCTCCCCCAGACTTATTTTTGATCATACAGATATTCAGTTAAGTCCTTTTTCACTCACCTTCATTCTTAGGATGAGACAATATTATCAAGATATGGAGGTAAGGCGGAGGAAATTTATTTATGATAAAGCGGCTTCTGTAAAAACAGGAGCTCCTCCGTGGGGTCAGTGGAAAAATACGGTTTTAACCTATGCCCATTCACTTTAAAATATAACCGTTTTTAATATTTTCAAATTTAGCTGCCATGTGCGGGTATACATACCGCACCACAAATGGTTATTTCCAATGAGATCTTAGCTTACCCGCATAAAGATGGAGACGGGAATCGTAAAGAAGGACTTGTTGTCCCGTGGTAAAAGTTTTTCTAAAAATATTTTTATCGTGAAACACTTTAGTCCAGTTCTTTACTATAACCGCATTATCGTAAGCTTCATCGCAGAGTTCGCTTAGCTCATTTAATTGCAGTTTCCGAAAAGTGCAGGCTTGATTGAAATCGAAGTTAAGCTCTTTAAGAGCCCACATTGCTTTATGTTCGATCTCTATAGGAAGGTGGCAAGCATTTCCAAATACTAAGAGGTAAGGAGATATACCAAGATCAGTCTTATAAATGGTACGAAATGCCCAAAGAGCATCCGTCAATTTGGTTGACCAATCTTTATGGTTTTTAGAAACCGTTTCTCCAAAATTTGTTTTATCTGCCTATTGGAAATCTCATCTTGCTCGCTCATTTGGGGATGATAGGGCGTAGAAAATTTATGGTTGATGAATATTTCCGCATCAAAGCCTCGAAAGACCGATTACTGAAATACATCCCGTTGTTGTTAATTATAGCGCGAGAGTGTCCGAATCGCGAAAAGATATTTTCTCTAAGGAACTTAATAACAACCTTGTTATCATTAGTGCGACACGGTATCGCTTCCACACATTTCGAGACGCAATCAACCGCTAACAAGATATATAAATTCCCAAAAGAGTTGGGAAAATGGCCCATAAAATCGATACCCCAAACATCAAAAATTTCCACAACCAAGATAGGTTGGAGTGGCATCTCGTTCTTTCGAGAAATCTGACCCGTATGTTGACACTGTGGACAAGTTTTGCAATGATCATATGCATCTTTAAATAACGTAGGCCAATAAAAAAACATTGCAAAACTTTCTCCGCCGTTTTACGTGGACCAAAGTGACCGCCACATGCCTAATCATGACAGAAAGACGATACACTCTTGAATTCATCATTAGGGACACATCTGCGAATGATTTGGTCGGGACAATACTTAAACAAATAAGGTTCATCCCAGTAAAAGTGTTTTACTCGGGATAGAAATCGATGATTGTCTTGTTTAGACCATTCGCTAGGAATAAATCACATTGCTAGATAATTCACAATATCCACGAACCAAGATTCACAGGATACGGTCAAGAGCTGTTCGTCATGGAAGGAATCGTTTATTGGCAAGGTCACTGTAGGTGAGGAAGAGATGCATGAAAGATGGTCGGCTACTACGTTTTCACATCCACTCTTATCTCATATAACAAGATCAAATTCTTGTAATAACAGGATCCAACGTATTAACCTGGCCTTAGCATCATTCTTCGATAAAAGATGTTTTAGGGCGGAGTGATCGGTGTAAACCACTATCGGTGAGCCAATCAACTAAGGCCTGAATTTTCTAGTGCAAATACAACTGCCAAGAGTTTCTTTCTCGGTAGTAGTATAATTAATTTGGGCATCATTCAAGGTCTTACTTGCATAATAAATTGCATGTGGCATCTTATCAATGTGTTGTCCTAAGACTGCACCAATAGCAAAATCTGATGCATCACACATTGGCTCGGACGGGTGGTTCCAATCAGGAGATGATAGAACGGGGGCTGTAGTGAGGGAGCTTTTAAGTGAGTGAAAAGAAGCCTCACAATGCGAATCGAAGTGAAATGTTGTATCCTTGGCAAATAGAAGAGTTAAAGGTCTAGCAATTTTGCTAAAATCCTTAATGAATTTCCTATAAAATCCTGCATGACCAAGGAAGGATCGTATATCTTTGACGCATTTGGGATGAGGAAGGTTATGGATGACATCTATTTTAGCTTTGTCTACCTCAATGCCTTTTCGTGAAATGACATGTCCCAAGCACGTTACCTTCTAGGACCATGAAATGGCATTTTTCCCAATCCAAAGTTAAGTTCTTATCCTTACAGCGGGTAAGAACCGTGTCAAGATGACGTAGGCAATTCTCAAAGGAGTCCCCAAATATAGAGAAATCGTCCATAAATATCTCCAGAAAATTCTCGACTATGTCTAAGAATATCCCCATCATACACCGCTGAAATGTAATTGGGAGCGTTCCATAACCCAAAGAGCATGTGTCTATAAGCAAATGTACCAAAAGAACAAGTAAATGTTGTTTTATCTTGATCTTTTTTCGGTGATGGGGGACCTGGTTATAGACAGAGTATCCGTCCAAGAAACAATAATATTCATGTCCAGTTAATCGTTCCAACAATTTGGTCAATGAAAGGTAGAGGAAAGTGATCTTTCCTCGTTGCGGTATTGAGTTTCCTATAATCAATACATACATGCCACCCAGTTTGGATACGTGTTTTGGATCAACTCATTAGCCTTATTAGTTATGACCGTGATGCCAGACTTTTTAGGGACTACATGAATAGGACTTACCCATTGGCTATCAGATATTGGGTAAATTATACAACTATCTAGACACTTGACGATTTCTATCTTTACCGCTTCCTTCATGATGGGATTTAAACCGTCTTTTTGGGTCTCGGTTGGTTTGGTTTCATCCATCAAATGTATATGATGTTCAACAATCAAAGGACTAATCCCTTTGATGTCTGCCATTGTCCAAACCAAAATGCTTACCGATTTGATATCAAGAACATCAAAAGAGCGTTCTCTTGCACTAACGCTAGAGAAGCGGATATGATCATGGGAAAAGATTCATTCTCACCTAAATATGCATATTTAAGATGAGAAGGTAGCAGTTTGAAATCTAATATCGGTGGAGAGGCAATAGAAGGTGCGGTAAGGGAATGATACTCAGACTCCCTAAGAAGTTCATAACTTGCGTAGGATATTGACTCGGAAAGTGCTACTGACTTTTACGATGAGTCAAAAAGGTTCGAACTCGATGGTGGACTCGTCAAAGGTGTCCTCAACTATAATAATTTGCTAGATCAAACAATGATGTACTAATGTCGTCGAGATCATTTTAGCAAAATTCCTCAACATTGCTGCTGTCGAGAGCTATCTCGTTGACAGAACAGACATCAATTAGATGAGCAGAAGGTTCGGATGGTTGACGTCCTAACTTGTAAATATTAAGCTCAATTGTCATCTTTCCGAAGGATAAGTTCATAGAACCGTTACGACAATTAATGACTGCATTGGAAGTGGCTAAGAAGGGTCGACTGAGAATCACGGGAATTTTGTTTCGTGGGTTTCGCTACAGGCTATGTATCTAGAACAATAAAGTCCACAGGGAATATAAATTCCCCGACTTTTATCAACACATCCTCTAGATCACCCCTAAGTTCGGTAATAGATTGATTGGCCATCTAAAGAGTGCAGTGTGACGGTATTAACTCTCTGATACCTAACTTCTTATAGACAGAGTAAGGAAGCAAGTTAACATTAGCGCCAAGATCGAGTAGAGCACGATTGATATTTTTACCCCCAATAAAAATAGATATTGTAGGACAGCCGAGGTCCTTACGTTTCTTAGGTAATTGCTGGGTAAAAGCAATACTTACATTACTCGTCATGAATACTTTTTTTTAGAACTTGACTTTTTCTCTTTCCTAGTGCACAAGTCCTTAAGTATTTTCGCATAAGCCGGAACTTATTGTATAGTATCTAGGAGAGGGATATTTATGTTAACCTGTTTAAACTTTTCCATAATCTTCTCCATTTGTGTACTTGGTTTGTTTCCCCTTAACCTATTTGAATATGGAACTGTATCAATAAGAGGTTGGGTCTAATATTGAAGAAGATCGAGGGGGTGGAACGAATCCCAGAATGTTAGGTTGACTCGAGGAGGTGGAGGGAGGGTTCGAGTCTTGTGGAAAACAGAGAATAGGCTCGGAAGAAGATGGTAGATTAGACGAAATAGGGTTAGAAGTGGAAGCCGGGGTATCATTGATTGATTCCTCATTATCAACATGTTCACCGACTTGGTTTTTCAACACTCTTCCCGATCTCAACGTGGTAATGGTATTCACATTATGATGTTGTGAGGATATGGAAGTTTCCCTTCTCTCGAGCACTCATCGCGGCATTTAATTTTGCAATTTGTGTTTCTATTGATTTTATACTCTCACCGTGGAGGCGGAGTCCTTCGTTAATGTATCGATAGAAGACTTTATATCAGCCGACATTTGTATGGAATGTTTCATAAACAAATCTAAGGTTCGTTAGAGTGCAGAAGAGTTTTCGGTACTGGCTGTTTGGAAAGAATTATTATAAGGTGCAGAATTGTTGGCTGGTGTTTGAAAAGTCTGTGGTTGAAAGGGGTGCTGATTCTGTGGTGGTTGTTGTTGCTGTGGAGGAACCTTTAGATAGTTATTTTGGTTTGGAACCATATTTTTATTTTGAGTTTGGTGTTAGTTCCAAGCAAAATTAGGGTGATTCCTCCAACCCTGATTATATGTGGAAGAATAAGGATCATTTCTAGGTCGCCGCTGAAAAGCAGTATTAGTGTATTCTTGACCTTAAATCGGAGAATTCAAAGGACATTCTTTCGTCGGATGTGATGGATCGGAACAGCATCCACACACGGTTTTAGAAAGTATCACCTGATTTAAGGAGGCTAATAAAAATTTGTTTTTCATAGCTTCGAGTTTCTTTTGCATCACTGCCATTTCGGATTTTACTGCGATGAAAACATCGAGCTGATGGATACCTCCTCTAGATGATAGTGGTCTAACGCTTTCCCATTGCAAAGTATGTTCAGCAAGATCATCCAGAAATTTCCAGGCTCCACCATCATTTTTGGACATGAAATTGCATTGACACATGGTTTCAAGCATCTGCTTTGTCGCTGGAGTAATGCTCTCATATATAATTCGGCAAAGATCACATCTATGGATTCCATGATGAGGACATTGGACAAGCAGATCCTTAAACCGTTCAGAGCATTTCCAAAATGGTTCATTTGGAAGCTGGGTAAACTGGTTGATTTCGCTTCGAACACGGACGGTCTTATGATTGAGATAAAATTTCTTAAAGAATGGTATAATGAATTCATCCCAATTGAAAATAAAGTGTGCAGTTGTGTTATAAAGTCATCTTTCGGCTAAATTGCACAAAGTAAACGGGAGAAGACGTAAACGCATAGCATCCACAGAAAGTTGTGAAGAGCCCATCATAGCACATACATTTTCGAATTTGGTGATAAAAACGTATGCGTCTTCAGACTCAAGCTCGTGAATTTAGGCAAAAAATTGATAAAGTGGGGTTTGATTTCAAAATTATCCCCATTGGATGGTGGGAGAGAAAGACAAGTAGAAAGGGGACTACGTATAGGGTAGTATCTCTCTTGGAGAGAGATGCGCGGTGGATTCTGCGCACCTGCGGGTGGTGACAGAGTGTTGTTATTAAAATTTGATGGAGAACCGTCCATCTCGGTCGATGTTGTGGGTGGGAAGGAAAAAGAAGATGAAGAAGTACCGACTTTGGAGTCGATAGAAGAAGCGCGGATAAGACGAGCACTAGAATCCCGTGTCCAGCCGAGCATGCACTAAATGGGTTTAGCGCAAGTGGCAGCATTTATGAGAATTACGTAAAAAGAAAGGTTTGTTTTTGAAAAAGTCGGACTTAGATAAATCACAAAAATGCACAATCAACCCTAGACCTAGGTCACGTCACTAGACCGCTCTTAGACTTCCAGAGGATAAATCGCAGGATCAATCCTCTACTACCTCTTTATCCCTCTTGTAGCCAGGTAAGTGGGATGTATCCGCTATACGAATCACCGAAATAGTGAGCCTAATTAAGTAACCACTTTTCTTAGACACACTTGCCTAGACACCACAAAAGAAATACGGATAAGCAGTAGATTACCCACGACCCTCCTCTGTCCTTAATGAGCGCGACAGTCCTTAGAGTCTTGGTCTAGATATTTTTTAATTAATGAAGGGTGATGCGGATGCTAGATTTTTTATTTATGGGCCTTAGGAATGGTAATGAAATCCCCACCTAATCTGAATTTGGTCTTTGCCCCTTAATTTTCCATATTACAATATGCAAAAACAACCCAAAAACAAAACACGCAACAAGAATTTTTTAAGCGACGAATTTTTGCAAAGAATCCTGCATAAAAATTGTTATTGGACTTTGCAGAGAAGAGAGAAGAAGATAGAAAATATACCGGCGAGACTTGAAGCCCTAAGTCACCCAATCCACCGCGGTTCCGCCGCGAGAATGGCCTTCTTGCCGCGGTTCCGCCGCCAACTTGATGGTTCTTGAAATTCTTTTTTCTACAGTTGCTTCTCTTGCTCCTATGGTCTTGATGAATGCTTCTGAATTTTTATCTCTCTGCTACAATGATTCCAGATCCCCTTGCAAAAATTCACACACTAATCTAAATTCACACACTAATCTTTAAGCACAAGATGCGTTCTCGATTTATATTTTGATGGAATAATAATATTTCAACCCAAATAGCAAGAAAGAAAAAATTACGCACGGATCCCCGGCAAAGGCGCCATTTAATTGGTTGTGTATTTTTGGAGAAAGAAGAAAAGAAAAGAAGTTTTGTTTAGAAGTTTTAGTAAAGTAACCGCAATTAACACGGTGTCGTGGGTAGCTTGGCTGTGGCAAATACAGGTCGTCCTCTGAGATTCGTGAAATTTTATAGTTCTTGCTTTAGATGGGTTGAAAGAAATAGAAAAGAGAAAATCAAGAAGATAGTTTCAAGATCTAAATGAAGAAAATAAAGAAAATGGTTTCAAGATTTAATTGAATTATGAAAAAAATGGTTTCAAGATCTAATTGAATTATCAAGAAAATTTATATGAAGAAGGCTTGTAAGATTCTTTAGGATTTAGTAGCCATGGATGACTAATAAAGATTACTCCTCTTATCTATTGATAGATTTAAAACTAGATTAATGGCGATGAATGAGAATTAGGGTTCTTTGGAAGAAACTAAGGTTTCTCCTCTATTGACCCTTGTCCTTTCATTGATCTCCATTCATGTCTAGCCCTTAGCAAAAAGATCGTCAATCTCATCTCAAATCGTGGTCGAGATTATCAAGAAATTGATATCACACCCGATAAGGATGTTAATGATTCTTTTGTTAAAATTTATAAAGTTCATAAGACTTAAAACGAGTATAGAATTTTCTCACCCATTGATCTACCTTAATCCTATGAATCCTATCAAACGGAGAATTACTCGCACATCATGAAAATAAAAGAAAGAATAGAGAAAGAATTCATAATGCGGAAATTAAAAGTAAGGGAATTGATAAAACTGATGATCTACCTTTATTACTTAACTTCACAATACATTTCTTCAAGTTTAGATTACAAGAGAAAGAAGAATTTGCTCTCGATCTCTGCCTCGAAGAACTAAATATTCTGTCGATCTCCACGTCACTTGATCACCTCGAGTCTTGGACCTTTCTTGGATCGCTTGCTCGTTGACGGTGATTGGCTTCATATAAAGAAGACTTGCTTGATTGATCGCTGGATTGATTTCTCGATGGATTTCTTGATCTTGGATCTCAAGATTGAAGATTCTTGATCATAGATCTTAGATCCCCTTTTGATATTGGATTTGACCTTGGATTTTTAGGATGATGATTTGATGTTGTTCTTGGCTCTTTTTTCCTTTTGAATTGGATGAAATTGGATCCCCCAAATTATGTAGCCCTCGGTCATTTTTATAGCCCCAAAGCCAGTAACAGAAACCCCCAACAAACTAAGTTTGTTACGAAGGATATTCCAGAAAACTCTCGAACCCTAATCCCTTGAATCGGCCTGGGATCCACGACGACTCGGCCTGACTCGGCCGTGGTTCTGCGGCGTATTGGTGAGATCGTAGCTTCGAACTTCTCGAGTCTTCTCCTGTTGGTATTTGGGTATTTCTTTGATGTCTGGAACCTTCTAATCTCTTCTGAGTCTCTACCAGTATTTGATTCTTCGACTTTCTTTACTTTATCGGTAAATTCTTGATTCCTGATATCTGACCTGAGCTAATCTTGCAGAATATCTTCAATGAACAATGTTAGTTATATTTGAGATACAGTATATTATGCGTAAAATATTAAACATACAATTTCCTTCATAATGTTGATTATAATATATAAACACATGGTAAATGATATTTTGCAGATAAACTTATAATATGTGTTATTGTTCGATATGTATGCCCTAGAGGCCATTATTGTATATGTATACATATGGATGCTTGGACATATATATGTACATGACAGTCTTGCTTGATATGATAGTATACTATTTGGTTTGACTTTATCTTAACATGTGTATGTTTTCCTTGCTATTACATATCTTTTATACATGTTGATAAAGCCTGTAGGATCAATGCTACACTACCTGTGTTGTGATGGCGATCATACTTGTGGAAGCTGGGTAGTCGGTACGCACATCCTTAAATGGTCCCTAGTCGTGGGAGTATCGAGACTGGCCATCGATATTCCGGAGTAGGCTAGTGTATATGTTTCTAGACCCCGACGAGGGGCGATGGTTTGGTCCTGCAACCATTGGTCTTTAGATCTAAGATCGTCTGCAGGTGCTCAGTGGTGGTGAGTACACCGGACGGACTCATCGAGGACTTCCAGATGGTATTATATCTATCGTCATATGGAAGTTCTCAGGTGACATGAGTACAAGGTAGTCTTTAGACCTGAGATCGTCATTTGTCTATTGTGAGTTCCCACTATGCTTTGATCACTACCCTATCGCGGCTCTACTGAGTCGTGCAAATAGGTTTTAGTTGGGTACAGTCCCGAGCCACATGGAGGCAGTGAGCAATTGTCGGGGATTCGTCTCTCCCAGTATTGGGAGTCGATATCGCACTGTGTTTGATTGGTCAGGACCATAAGACCTTGTCCAAGACAGTTGGGATTTACTGATATGCTGATCGGTAGTTTCCAAGATTGGTCCTGAGCCGCATCAGCACGAATTACCAGGTTATCAGGGTTACCACCTCCTAGATTCGGTATGCGATACTCTCAGACAAAGAGACCGGACTGTACGGAGATTGTCACAGATAGGCTCAGTAAGGATCCGGATGAGTTTGCCCGTCGGCCTTCCTTTTCGACAGGTACCCGGCTAGCCGTTACATACAGCTAGTGCCACTGACGTGCTTGTGGTTATGGATTTATCCAGTAACTCACGGTCGGCGTACTGTCGATTCTTTAGAGTCCCACACAGAGGGTTTCCCTGGTTCAGGCGAAATGATGTAGTAGCCGTATTGGATACGTACAGGGTCTCGATCGATTGATGTACTTTGTACTCGGATTTTCGATCCGACGGTCAATAATACTAGCTGGCTCGGGTTTGAGCCGGATTATTAAATCAGGTATTGATTTAATAGTTTACATATATGTATTTCAATATGTATATTCTAGTATTACGTTCTTCGTGTTATTCTATCTCTTTGGGCATTCGTGTTTTATCCGAATGCAGGTATATATATACAGCAGACTGTAATCCATATTTTATTACGGATTACCTTCTAGAAGGTGGCCACCTCATTATGCTTTTTCTATTTATTTGATAAATGGAAAATGAGGTGTAAAGTGTGAGGTATGGGAGGAATGGTGATAACCATGCTTCAGTATTTAACAAATGAATTTTTAATTCATTTGTGGTTATTATTGAAGTATGGTTGTTGATTGTTTATTCAAGAAATTCATACACAAAACATTTGTGTTGATTTTCTCTCTCATTGATGCTTCATTATTTTCTTTAGCTCCCATTTTGCTTCACTCTCCTCCCTCCTCTTAAGTTTCCGCCACCTTCATCATCTTCCTCTTCACTACCCTTCTCATGAGTTGAGATACAAGTGAAGAGGTAAGAAAGAGATAGCAAAACACTTAGATCATCACACTATATCCTAAACTACTTGGTTTAGCAACCCAAGTTCTCTAGTTGCTCCACTTTACATATAGTATGGATCTAGAGCCATGGATCATATCTCTCGGGTGGATCATCTATGATAAAGGAAGGCCAGAGAACAAGCTCGATCCCGGAGGACCGATGGAGCCGGAAATGGAGATCAAGCATGTTCAAGGTGGCCACTAGGAGCACATGATGAGGAAAGAATACCGAAGGACTTGGATCGTTTGGTGAGACTTCTTTCATAGTAGATAGCACTACTTTAGTTTTGCTAGTTAGGTTTATGGCAAGATTCAGGTTAAAAGTTATTCTAGTATCATGTTCTAATTGTTAGAGAAATTTTTGTTCCGCATTTGGTCATGGTAGTTGGCCGAGGCACTGGCGTAACCTTTCAGTTATATTTATAACAAATATCTTTAGATGATTAAGAAAAGTAAGGAAATTGTCATGTTAAAAGTGCACTATTTTCGACTGATAACATACGTACGTGACGATAGATCCGTACGATATGGATATGATATTGGAAGGACATGGTACGGGGGATCATACCGTACTTGTGATGAGGATGGAGAGTGTGCCGAATACGTCCAAATGTCATTTGGACTCATGGAGTCATAAGTATCCATACTTGGGACATTACGTTTGATTGAGCTATACTCTTTTAAAACCGACGATTTGTTTTCCCTTTTAAATGATAAATGACAAGGATGCGATGCTATTTTTCCAAAACAAATATCTATTTTAACTTAATACAGCTTCCTTATTTCAAAATAACGTTTCGTTCCATTTTCAAAGATAATGGTATAGCTCATTGCAATTAGTTACGTTAATAATTACGCGATACGCTTAGATTTTCTTTATATGTTCGCGATACGCTTACCAATTGTATACGTCATCTTTTATATGAACACAATGATAGAATACTACACAACTACCAATGAGTACTATGTTGCACAAGCACAGACGCGTATGTTATACTACACCTCATTGGTATGCTATGCCACTGTAGGCCTGCTATACCACGCGATGTGTATGTAAATGCCGATACGAGGCATATGAATTCCCTATATCCGGAAAATTGGATTTTAATTATATGCTACGGATATGGGTAGAATTACTTTCTGCTTTAACACTTATAGAACACTTGCACAAATACTAATGATTGCCATGCTGCACGAGCACAGACGCGTATGCTACACTACACATCATTAGTATTACCATGACACAGTAGAACTGTTACGTTTGTTTGCACGCCTGACTATACTTACGTACAGTGCCTTTACCTGCTGAGTTATTGCGAATACCAGTACCATGGGTATTCCTATTTGATTCTTATAAGTTTTTATGATGTTTTTACTTTCGATGATATATATCAGTGGTATGGGACGCTGCTCTCTCTCTCTCTCTCTCTCTCTCTCTCTATATATATATATATATATATATATATATATATATATATCACCAAAGTTATATATGCAATTATTCTTCTTCTTTACTTGATATTTCTGGATACGATGAGTTGATGTCCACCATGAGTTTTATGTTTTCTGATTTGATTTATTCCGAACCGAGTGGGGGGTTATACGGTTACGGACATACTACATATCCGGACTAAGTGGGGGGATATATAGTTCGATACATGGTGGACCCGATCGAGACCAAGGGGCAGGAAGGCCGCGATAGAGGCGAGGAGCCTAGCGAGGACACTCGATACCGGAGATAGATATGAGCACGGCGGATATCCAGGGGATACTAACCGGGGGTAGGGATATCGAGGGGCGTCCAATCTGTTGAGACAGTGTCGACGATATCTGGATTTGCATGTCGGTGATGGACACTAAAGATTTGATGATTTAGGGTGTCGATGCTGGACACCCATATATCGATATTTTTCAACCATTCGAGGTATACCGTTATAGTTTATGCGTTCTTGTAGCCGACCAGGACTGATCCGGGGGACAGTACCTGAATACCATTTTACCGATTGATGCATATAAAAAGGGTTCTAAATGAGCTATAGTCTCATTATTTTGACATGTCTAGAATGACACAAGGATGTTTAAAACTGTAAACCTCTTAAAACTCTTTACTAAACAGCGAGACGTATATCATAAATAAAATACATATAACGCTTCATACTATTACATCTGCTTTTATGCCGTGACATATGTATCCCGCGACTATTTTTAAAAGAGGTTTTACATATTATTTTCGGCTACCTTATAGGCTTTTACCTGGATACAGGTCATATACATATGAGATGATATATTTTCGGTTTGCGTGATGGATATTATTGAATTTATTGTACTTATGCATATTATATATATATATATATATATTAGTACAGAATATGATAGTACTATACTTATAACCTAGGATGTCATTGTGCATTTCGATTTCTACCTTGTGATATACTTTTATTCACTGAGTTAACAACTCACCCCCGTTGTGCCCCAGTTTCTTGCAGGATATACCGTTCGGATCATCGGCGGCTTGCGGAACACACTTCTTTTCGGTGATTTCTTTGGTAGGTGGGCTACTGCTGTATCATACCCACACTTGTATATATATGTTCTTTTGTATCTAGTAAAATTCCATCAACCCAAAACTTGTAGAATTATGGACTTAGAAGCGAGAATTAGAGATATGTATTTTTGGGCGTCACACTCATTGGAGTCGACCTTTTTATTATTGTTGTTTATTGTTTCTCTTTTCTTTTCTTCGCCATTAGGCGTCGTATTTTATCTGCGTGGTTGCTCCACCATTTGGACGTGGAAGCTAGCTCCCGTTAGGTTGTGTTTTTTTATTAGTTTGCTTGTATCGGTTTTTATTCAAAATTTACAAAGGAGGTGCTGCCGATTTTTTAAAACATCATAGATGCTTTTCAAACATACTTATTTAGACTTAAATGAATATTTTCAATTGATTTCATCTAATGACTATTTTAAACTTCACCTCCAATATTTTCGTAAAAAGGTTTAGATTCCAGGTTTTCGGCTTACTTGGACCGCGTCGACGTCTTTAGATATTACGTGATTTAAGTGCCGGTTACATGCCACTTTCGGGCCGTGACAAAGTTGGTATCATAGCGTTTGGTTTAACCTTTTTTTGAGTCTAGGTTTGACTATATGGAGTCTAGGCATACACTTTCGTTACCTACACTTGACCTTACGGAACTTAGACTTGACTTTGGGGGTCTTATACCCGAACTTTCGTTACCTAGGTTGAACTTGGTTGATGAAGTAGGTACTAAATAGAGTGACGTACCGTACATATGTTCCACGACATATTTATGATATGATACTCCGCCTAAGTTATCTTAGGATATATATCATGAGATCTTTTCTTCTATTCGCTCAGTTGATCTATCCTTATCGATACATGTTGGTTATTTCGGTCACAATGTCTACGCAAGCCGAGAGGGCTGCAGTTAAAGACACGGTCAGGGCATACTTGTCTGGGACAAGGACTAACCGGGGTGATATTCCGGAGACATAGGATCATATTGTTTATCCTTATATGATCGGATTTCTAATTTTGAAGCAAGTTTTCTTTCGTATCCCAACCATAGGGTCGAGTCATTGCTGGAGACCAGCCGGACTTGGAGGCATGATGTTTACCCTACTCCGAAGATCGTTGTGTTGCGTACTGTTCAGACAGTTGTACCAACCGTTGCTGAGATTATCGAGGTATTGCTTCCAGAGTTCATGAAACTAAAAGTCTCCGGTGTTTACGAGTATAGATGGGCTAGAGAATTTTTAGTCATTCAGGAGTGTGATGGCTAGGGTATTTAATTCAGGGCGATGCTCGGATATGAGATCGGTGAAGTTGACTAGATTCTTTTGATGGGGCTTGCTCAGACATGATATGAGTCGCTCGTGAGAGACCATGTAGTGAGTTTTCCTCCGACGAATTGGGACGAGTTCTCAAAGATGGGCTTATCTAGATTCTTCCACAGAGTGTCAGAGGTGCCGGGTTCGTATTTTCGAGTTTTATGTAAGACTCCAATCTTGTTCATAGCCGAGTATGACTTGCAATTCGCGTAACTATCGCGATGTGCTCCTCATTTGATCAATACTGAAGAGTAATGGAATAAGAGATATGTGCAAAGTCTCAATGCACAGTTGTTCTTCTCTGTCAATATTGGAGATTCGATGCGTATGCAGAGGCGTGTACGACCACAATTTCAGAGGAAAGTCTTGATGAGATTGCAGTTGTTCCGAAATGGAGTGGAATCATTAAGGAGTGCTAGTTCCGGGCAGATTGGATTGATGAGATCGGCAGGAGCTATGACATGTTCTTTCCAGAATTCTATAATGATTAAGATTAGACCCAGGGTCAGTTGCTTGGTGCGCACGCAAAGGTTAGAGATCGGCGTCGTCGACATGTTGCATTGCAAGAGACTAGACTACTTGGTAAGGAAGTGTCTTGAGAAGTATCAGCATGGGAATAGTTGCATCACTGCTCCTCACCAGATGATTGTATAAAGAGATCGTGGTGTTAGTGATCAGTAGAAAGAACAAGAATTCAGAGGCAGAGAACTCTAGACCATAAGCAGAAGGCAAGTGGTAATCCTTACTCTGCCAGTTCCGGGTGTATAGACACCTTTCGACATTGAAGAGGGTGTACTTCGATATCATTTGTTTTTTATTTGCATTTTGATGATCCGAATATTACATTTTCGACGTTGAAGAAAGGATAACTCGACATCCTTTATTTGGACTCATGTGTTTTGAGGATTTGAGGGTCACACAAATGATTTGTGCACACTAGGTGCACTTGTTTGAGATTCCCGTACACATCAGTTGCACTTGATTGGTGTTTTGTGCACACCAGGTGCACTTGTTTGAGATTTCCGTGCACAGTGACTGCACTCAATTGGCGTGTTGTGCACACCAGTTGCACATTTTGATGATTTGCGCATCCCGATGCACTTGATGTTAATTTTGTGCACCACAGTCACTTGAGGTTGATTTTTTGTACCCCGATGCACTTGATGTTGATTTTGTGCACCCCTGATACACCTGATGTTGATTTTGTGCACCCCGATGCACTTAATGTTGATTTTGTGCACCCCGATACACTTGAGATTTATTTTGTGCATCCTGATGCACTTGATTTTGATCTTGTGCACTCTAGATACACTTGATATTGGCTCCATGCACATTCGATGCAGTGGATATTGTTTTCGTGCACATCTATTGCACTTGGCACTGTTTTTGTTTTCATACACACCCGTGGCATGTGGTTTGAATTTTTGTGCAACCCGTTAGGGTTGATTTCGTTTTCGTGCATTGCACTTGATAAGATATATTATAGATTTGATTTCTATATTTTCGAGTGGTCGTGTGCTACAGATATTGCACTACGACTATGGTAATGACTGTGTACTTGATATACAGAATGGTTTTCGTATTTGTAATTTTGCATCATAACTGGTGTAATTCTCATAGAAACCACTAGGGTTACAGTTATGTGAATTTTATATTTTTTTGAGTTTTCACACGCACGGTTGCATTATTTTACATCTTAGCTCATGTAGGACTTCAGAGTTCCATTAATTGGAGCGGACTATATGTTTTAAAATTTGGACCCGGGCAATTTGATTTGAATTAATTTGATTTGGCTGAGAAAAATGTTTTAAGATGGGTGTTAAATTTAAATTCGGGGACCGAATTTAAATTTAACCAAGGGATATTGTAACATTTTAGAAAATTATAAATATTAATTTATAATTTTAAATATGAATATAATGAGTTTACAAAAATGATATCGGATATGAATTTTGGTATCGGATTGATATCCGCAAAAATGTAGTTATTTTGGTAAAAAAGAAGAAAATGTGTGATGTCATAAAAATGATATTTTAATTGTTTAACATGACATGAGATTTTATTATAAGATAATGGTATTAAAGTATTATACTAAGTGTTTTATTTCTTTTAAAATCAAGAATTTAGATTTTCGTAACATGGAGGTATTTTTAAAAAGGTTTTTTATTTTTATGAGGGTGGGTATATATTTAGCTAGTTAGTTAACCCTCACAACCAACACACCCACACACTCACTCTCCTCCCTTCACCTCCTCCTTATACATTTACACCTCCTACTTACTCTACACATTTTCTACACTCTACCAACAAATGCTTATGATATCTCAATTCTCAAACTGAACAAAAAGATCATTCTCCTTCAATCTCATCTCAAAGTTTAACCTTCACTCAAAAACCATGAAACTTTCATCCAACTTGTGCATACCATCAAATAAAGCCTCAACCACTTCAAGAAACCATAAGCCATGCACTTCTTGAGCTGGAATTCCCTTATGCATCATCCCTATAGGTATATCTCACCTCTTTTGCAAATTCCTTTTTGTTACATATCTATTTTTAGTGGGCAATATCAGAAACTAGAACTTTAATAATATTTGTGAGTGTAAACTTGAATTTGGAACTATTAGGTTGATCCACTAGAAAAACTAATAATATGAGGATATGGTGAGACCACTTGGATACCACACTTAAATCCCGAGCCCCTAACTCTATAGAAAAATCGGCGGTTTTCCTCAATTGACCATCGCCGCCGGTTTTCCTTTTGAATTGTGTTTTGGGTTTTTGTCAGCGGCTTTATTTGTTTATAATATAAGTTGTTGTATTGTTTGATTTGTCCCAGATTTCATATAGAGAAATCTGGGTGTGTTCCAATATTGTTTATCAATGTTTCCGATATTTTTTAATACAATTTTTCGTATTTCTGTACCGCGATTGAAATATTGACGTTTGTACGTAGTTAGAGGTATTTGGTCGTTTTTAGAGTAGGTAAGCTATAAGTTCTAACCTATGGGTGCTTAGCTCCTTATTTTGGTTTTGATATGATATTTACATCAATGCGTTATAACTACGATTGCAGGTGTGATCGCGGAGGTTTCCAAGACAATAAAGATGGACAAAGCAATCATGGATTTCGACGAGCTCGACAAGTTGGTTTGTAAATTTATATCTACGGGGGAAATCGGGTGGATGGCGTATAGCACCCCCGCAACCATTTAACTAGGATAGTTATGCTATCTAGTTAGATTTTTATGATATGTTAGATAACTTAGCTAAGTGGATTAATGTTAGTTCGTATCTAGTAGGTTATACATATGGTTATATTTGATATACGGTTATGATGACATACGTACGTGACGATAGATCCATATGATATGGATATGATATTGGATGGAAATGTTATGAGGGATCATATCGTACTTGTGATAATTATGCTATCTAGTTAAATTTTTATGATATGTTAGATAACTTAGCTAAGTGTATTGATATTAGTTCATATCTAGTAGGTTATACATGTGGTTATATTTTATATACGGTTATGATGACATACGTACGTGACGATATATCCGTAGGATATGGATCCGATATTGGATGGACATATTACGAGGGATCATAACGTACTTTTGATGAAGATGGAGAGTGTGCTGAATACAGCCAAATGTCATTTGGACTCATAGAGTCATGAGTATCCCTACTTAGGACATTACGTTTGATTGAGCTATACTATTTTAAAAACCGAAGATTCGTTTTCCCTTTTAAATGATAAATGATAAGGATGCGATGCTATTTTTCCAAAACGAATATCTATTTTAACTTAATGCAGCTTCCTTATTTCAAAATAACGTTTCGTTCCATTTTCAAAGATAATGGTATAGCTCATAGCAATTAGTTACGTTAATAATTACGCGATACGCTTAGATTTTCTTTATATGTTCGCGATACGCTTACCAATCGTATACGTCATCTTTTATACGATCACACTGATAGAACACTGCAAAACTACCAATGAGTACTATATTGCAAGAGCACGGACATATTGTAAGTCTACGGTAGCGCCCCGGCCGTCTACAGACGCCAAATGCGGAACAAAAACTTTTTAACTGGCACTATCGTATACTTTAACCCGGATCTGCCATTATTGCTAAACTAACAAACAGTAAAGAGTGTAGAAAGGTTATACCGAACGATCCGAGTCCTTCGTTCTTCAACCATCATCCCACGCTCCGTTGCAGCTGCTCCGATCTCGTCGATCTCCGATCTGCTCGTCCAGGTGGCACCACGTCACTGATTCTTTAAACGGGCTCCCACCTCTGACTCGAGGCAACTCGGTCGTCAAGTTTGCTAAAAGAGACGACCAAGATTGATGTAGAGAATGAGTAGATGACTTTGTCTTACTTCGTCCAAATCCGTGGACGATTGGTTAATGAAGTTGCCACTCGGATCGGGTGATGGAATGAAATGAGCTGTGAAATTCCATACACCCCAAAATCTATCATAATCTTTTTACCAAATGAAAACATCAAGTGAGAGTGTGTGAGAGAGGGGGAAGGGGCCGGCCACTATATAGGAGTGGGGGGTGAGTGTAGGAGAGGGGGAGGTAATCACAAGAGAAAAGATCAAGGGAAAATATCCTAAGCAAGAACAAATTGCATTAATGAAATGGATGACACATCTAAACCTAGTCATCAATTCATTAAATACAAAGATGAGTCACCCGCTACCTCATCACCCTAGTCACCATTTCTAGAACCTTCTAGAAGCATGACTCACCCTCATCCAAGAAAGATAAATCCGTCTTTAACCGAATGCTAAAAGACGGCTGATAGAAAACTGGCAACTTCCAAAAGTGATCCTGAAACGACTTTCAGGATAACCCCGTAACTGTATAAATATACCCGCATTTGTATTACGACCGAATACCAATGCAACTGAGACAAAGATATTATATCTACTCAATACAATACTCGGATCCGGCTTAAACCAAAGCCGACCAGTATCATCTGTCCGAAAACTGACACGTGCGTAAACGCACGTGCATTTTCCGAACCCTGCCATAAAACCATACGGCCTCTACAACGTTTCGCCCGAACTTGGGAAACTGTCTATGGGGAACTCTAATGACTCGTCAGTATCCTGGCAGTGGGTTTTAACCACAAACCGTCAGCGGCACTAGCTATGCGTAACGGCTGCCCATGGACTGACCTCAAGGGAGGCCGATGAGAGAACTCATCCGGAAACCCTACTGAGCCTGATAGTGACAATGTATATACAGTCCGGTCCGTTCCTCTTTGAGTATCGCATATCTGCCTAGGGGGCTAGTAACGTCAGACCCCCAATAGCAGTATAAGTCGTGTCGGAGTGTAGCCCAATAACACCCTGAGATACTACTGGAGTACCTACCAGTAAATCTCCTGCCACGGCCGTGGGCTCTGTGTAATGGCTCTCCTAGACACAGCACAATCTCGCCCCCAATACCGGGAGAAACAAATCCCCGCCGATCCGCTCACGTGCCTCCATATGGCTCAGGACTGTACCCAAAAACTACCTGTTTGCACGACTCCTTTGAGCCGTGGTAGGGTAGAAATCAAAGCACAGTGGGAACTCACACGAGACAAATGACGACCTCAGGTCGATGAACTAACCTGTACACATGTCACCTGGGAACTGCTATCTGACGATATGTATAATACCAACTAGCAGATTCCCGGCGAGTCTTGTCCGGTGTACTCATAACCTAATGAGCACCTGTATACATCTTAGGTGATCCAACTGACACCAGTGGCTTGTGAGACCGGCCACCGTCCCTCGTCGGGGTCTCGACTGTATACACTAGTCTACTCCGGAGTATCGATGCCCTGTCTCGAAACTCCCACGACTAGGGACCACAATTAAGGATATGCTTATAAACCACCCAACTCTCACGTATATGATCGCCATCATACTGTTGGTAGTAAAGCAAGATCCTAAGGGCTCTATCAAAGTGTAACATGTAATCAGTCACCTGAACATATACACGACTGATAAAGGCAAACCATATAGCATACTATCATCTCGAGTAAGACTGTCCTACCGGTATAGGTCCTCCGCAATCATTTGCAATCACGTACCTGCGATCCAATAATTGACTCTGAGGGCACTATCTCCAACAATCTCCCACTTGCACTTAAGGCTAATTATTGTGATGTCGACTACTCACAGCCCGTGTGAAACCGAACATCCAACTCCCCTACTAATCAGTTTCACAAAGCCCGTTTGTAAAACTATTGTGTTCGAGAAATAGCCTCAGTGAGTGGATCCGCCTAGATGTTTCTTTCTATATCTCTCTTAATCTCAAGTTCGCGGAGAAAGCCATCTCCCGAATCGAGTAATACCTGCCTTAGAATATGTCTGGATTTCTGATGGGACCTAGTTCATAAATGAACTCCAAATCCAAACTTCTTAGACTGTATCGATCACTGAACCTAATCAGTATCGGGCACCATGCCTCCCACAGTATCCTCTTGGACCACCTGTCCATAAAACCGTCCCTCGTCAGAGGAAAAACTATAACTCTGACAATCACTCTATCAACCATGTCACTTTTGAAGCTTGGAATGATAACCGTCTCCCGAAGGAGGCTGCCGTCATCAAATCCGTAGAACATGTACTTATGTTCCAAAACTGCTTCCTTATGTTTCTCCAGGATTGGATTAATACAAACTTATTGCATCTGGTGCAAAAACAACATCTGGTGTGGTACTTGACATCTCATGATTGACTCAATTGCCTAAGCAAGTGATCTGCCAATCATGCACATCCCTCTCCCCTTCTGTCTGTAAGACATCTTTAGAGAGGGTGACTCCATCACCTGCAGGTACACCACCATGCTAGGAGTCATCTATTCTAAAAACCATTAGAATACTGTCAAAGTACCCACATTGGGAAACTACCCAAATCCAGATCTAAAACCATAGATCCAAAAACCAAAATGTCAAATATTATATCCATATCCTGTCTGGAGAAACAACTGTGTGACGACCACAGTACAACCGATCGTAGTATAGGAATTTTACTTCCTACTCTGTGTATGTCATCCAGATACCATGACATCACACCCTACTACCTTCTTAACAGATCCATCCCCTATTCTGATGAAGTCAAACCTATGACTGTCACATCAAAATTTAGATGATCTATCTCCGCTATAACTGCTCAAGTCTATAAATAGACATAAGCTACTTGCCCACTATGCTTTTGCTGATCCCACTGACTACGACAACCCTCCTACCGGGTCTCATAGCCTGGAACAACAGTAGTGTCAAGTCTGGGTAGATAAGAACCTCCCTGTCACCGTCCTTGAGGCTACCGGAGTACCTCTCGGGTGTCTGAGGTTACCCACCATATCTACGGAGTGGCTAATGGAATGTCTAACCTGATTGAATATATAGGTCCTATTAAATTTTCCGTAATCGTTTGCGGTTCTGGAATCACTTCCAGTTCTACCATACTCCCACTACTGTTTTCTGAAAAAGATCCATTTTACTAAAACTGTGGCGAGTCAAGAACAATATCACTATTGATCTTCCAAATAGTAGAATATCAACCCTCGTCATAGCCAGGTCAACCCACAAACAGCCATTACAGAAACGTGCCCTGAGTTATCCAGAGTCTGGTTTTAAGCATAAACTGGACAACTCCCCGTACCTTAACATCTTTTAAGGTACGAACTATTCTATATCCAATATAGAAACTTTGGCACTTATTTAATTGGAACCAGATTCAAATCATGCAACTGTCTTCAGTGCATATCAACTTAATGGAAAGAGGCTAATCAGCATTACTCAACTTAGGAATCCATCCAATTATGAGTAACCTGAAAGAGAAACAAGTTTCTCAAAAACCATTACTATCATCTGAATACCAATCACAAGAATCTACATCTTCGATCTCTTTGAAGAATCCCGATACTTGTGATACCTGGTTCTCTACTTTATTCTTATACCCACAACTTCTCAAAACTTAGACCTTGTATTTCTACGAAACACTTGTCTAAAAACTAGAGAAGTTATAAGTAAACAGAACATAGTACGAGGACCTACCCCTTTGTCCTGATGGACACTGGACAACATACAATACTCTGTATAAGTCCGCTGAGTTGAACAACTCAAAATCTGTGCGTCGTAGGTTGAAAACTGTACCCTGGCGATTTCCTCAAAAATCACCAATTACAACGAATTCCGATATAATGAGAATGATCACCTAATTCCCAACAACTTACTCCCACTCATCATCTGAAAAACCATACAGATATGATAATGAAACCTGGTAAATACATACCCTGGAGTAAGTATCCAATCGGGAAAACAGTTTTCCTTTAACAATGCACTGAAACATGAAAATGTTTCTTAGGGGTATCTTGGTATTCCTAGTAATGCCTCTTCCATAATCCAATTCAAGACTGTAACCGTATAATTCTTTTGCCATCTCTCCAAATCCCTTTATTTGTCTTTATTCATTACCTTATGTACACCATCGTTAGGCTAAATGGTTTTCTTCCTTCCCTACCGTTTGGCACCAGCCTATGGTTTGGAAGAAGATTATCCAGTAAGCATAATAGGTGTACCTTCCTAAACCAAGGAGTACTCATATCTTTGAGAGAAGGTGATGATAAAAGACAACTGAATAATACCTTATTCTTTTAAAGGTGAAATAGGAGTGGCGATGAAGTACGCGGTTTGGTCGTGAATGATAATAGTCGCAACTTACTTTGCCCTCTTTCCAATCCCTTTATTTTGTCTTTACATATTACCTTCTGCACACCCTACTTAGGCTAATTGGTTTTCTTCATTCCCTACCTTTCGGCACCTGCCTATGGTTTGGAATAAGACTATCCAATAAGCGTAATAGGTGTACTCTCCTAAACCAAGGAGCCCTCGCAACCTGAGAGAAGGTGATAATAAAAGACAACTGAATAAACCAATTCTATTTCTCCTGAACCTTGATCCATCCTCGAAGAAGTCCCTTCGAGTTCTTATATAACCATACGATGGATCTATCCAATGGAAGTGGATGTCCGTAGTAATACGGGTGTTCTGAGAAATTCAAAGGGTAAAAGAAGGAGTGGCAATGACTTATGCAACTCAGACAATCCAAAAGCCAGTATTTTAAGAAGATTCGGTCAACTTGGTCACTGAGTCATAGTCTAGGGTCGGTCAAAGGTCGCTGCCAAAGAGAGAGAGAAAAGAAACACTCTGCGTGCACTCTAACCTAGATTAGAATGGTTATCACTTTATCTAATCCGGAAACCTCCCACTGTCCTGTCAAATTCTCCTCCAAACCTGAAAGAAGAATCAATCGGGATCACCCGAAGAGTAAACCAACTCATCAGTGGGAATCGGGATCCAACTTTCATCGCATGATAACGTGATGGAATGCATCCACGTTACTTATACTCCAGAAGGTATGCGCATACTTGGCAAGTTTCAGTTTCTTTAGAAACTCCCGATATGATTTTTGCCCCATGCTCTTATAACCTTGGCATTAGGTCAAAATGTCATAAGTCACATGCCAAGTTCTACCCGTCACTATCTTGTTAATTTGAACCCACCCGCATATGCCCTTGGCGTTAGGTCAAAATGGCAGAACGGCTGTCCCAAACCAACTCATCTATCTATGCAACAATTGAATACCCAGCAACTACCAAACACTATGCCTTGGCGTTAGGTCAAAATACATAGCTTGAATACTACTGAATACTCAAAAGAAGTGACGGAGGGCTACGGCTGGTTTTTGGCGAAAAACCTTTAACGTAACGAACTTGATATCGCTGAAGGAACCTGATAGCTTTTAAAATATAGTGGCGAAAACCTTTTGCTAAAGAGGTCACTCCCGGTAAAGGGATCTCGGCTCTTTCCTCGTGGAATGAGGTGCAGGATATTCCACTGAATACCGCGATGCAAAGCAACTTGTAATCGACTATAGTGTAGTTATTACCCTGACGCAAACTTCTGCCCAAGGGGTCAGTCCCGGTGAAGGGATATCGGCCCTTGCCCCGTCGAATGAGGTGCAGGATATTCCACTGAATACCGCTATGCAAAACAAAAGGAAACGTCTTTGCAATAACACCTTTTAAATTTGTTCCAACAACTGTAAACAGGTTTGTTTTACTTTGCATTGATCAGAATCAACGCAGTCCCATCAATCGATCACACCAGAAAAGAACAAAAATAAAATGTACGTATATGCCATCCGCATTCGTCACTGGGTCCCGTCATCACCCGTTAGGTTACTTAATTAACGACAGAGCGGGGACTGGACTAGCGCGGGTGTAAAACATATACAACATCTAATAGTATATAAACCAATATACAATAATCGCTCCAAGCGTGATAATATGCAACATTACAGAAAAGTAATAAGCATCACAGAACAATACAGATAATCTGGGATCCCCGGGTTTCACAGAGCCGCTGCTGAAACCCGACGTTCCCCTGTCGTGTGGATAGCCTGTGCAATAAAACCTAGACCCCTACGGGTGCGGCAAGTTACCCGCCAAAACCTGAAGCGAGGCAGCCCCCTACAGCAAAGTGAATGGACCATCCTGCACTTCACGGAATCCGGTAATCTTGGGCACCCCTCCTTGGGTTAACCTGTACCCCCTACGAGTGCGGCGAATAGTCTGCCAATTCTAGAGTGGGGCCCCTCTACCTCTCAAAGCCATGAGATGCGGACCCGTTGCCCCTCAGAACCCGGCTATACGTGCACTCCGTCGCGGGGTAAAACCTAGTACATAAATGGAAAAATAGTACAACAGGTACATCGACCGCAACCTGGTCGTGCCCCAAAAGAATATTATATAACAGGCAGTGACGGCAGTCCACATGTTGGACGCTCGCCCGCAATATCAAATGTACAAATAAACTCAAACTGCACTACCATTGCACACTGCTATCCACCACGACAAATCCGCAACATCACAGCACAATACAGAACATCAACGCGAATGTCACGTTCGCAAACCCGTCTAAAAGAACTATAGCAATCAGATGCGATTTACCGATCAAATGACATTCCCGGTCGGAGATATAATGTAAGCACTGTAAACTAACATGTTTAAATTTTGATCGACTAAATATCACGAAGTGGGCCCCACGAACAACTGGTGAACAGTAACAAAATCTGGGCCCAAAAGATATATACCAAAAAACCCAAATTCCAACAGAGAAGACACAGTGCAAATTTGGTGCACTGATTCAATAGAACGGCCGCGGATGCGCGGCCAAACCATGGGTTTGGCCGCGATTCCGCGGCAGTTTGGTGGAATCACGTGCTCAAATTTGGTCGGTGTTCTTCTAAAACCCTGCACAACTTTCTGTGATATGTAGAATAATTTTAGGACATCATTTAAAATCTACAGAAACTGTGAACTTGGAAAATGTAGTTTTTGATTTCCGGTTCGATCGATATTTTAAACGCGTTAGCACAAGTTAGTAAAGCAAAATGGTGAGGCTTTGATACCACTGTAAGTCTACGGTAGCGCCCCGGCCGTCTACAGACGCCAAATGCGGAACAAAAACTTTTTAACTGGCGCTATCGTATACTTTAACCCGGATCTGCCATTATTGCTAAACTAACAAACAGTAAAGAGTGTAGAAAGGTTATACCGAACGATCCGAGTCCTTCGTTCTTCAACCATCATCCCACGCTCCGTTGCGGCTGCTCCGATCTCGTCGATCTCCGATCTGCTCGTCCAGGTGGCACCACGTCACTGATTCTTTAAACGGGCTCCCGCCTCTGACTCGAGGCAACTCGGTCGTCAAGTTTTCTAAAAGAGACGACCAAGATTGATGTAGAGAATGAGTAGATGACTTTGTCTCACTTCGTCCAAATCCGTAGACGATCGGTTAATGAAGTTGCCACTCGGATCGGGTGATGGAATGAAATGAGCTGTGAAATTCCATACACCCCAAAATCTATCATAATCTTTTTACCAAATGAAAACATCAAGTGAGAGTGTGTGAGAGAGGGGGAAGGGGGCCGGCCACTATATAGGAGTGGGGGGTGAGTGTAGGAGAGGGGGAGGTAACCACAAGAGAAAAGATCAAGGGAAAATATCCTAACCAAGAACAAAATGCATTAATGAAATGGATGACACATCTAAACCTAGTCATCAATTCATTAAATGCAAAGATGAGTCACCCGCCACCTCATCACCCTAGTCACCATTTCTAGAACCTTCTAGAAGCATGACTCACCCTCATCCAAGAAAAGATAAATCCGTCTTTAACCGAATGTTAAAAGACGGCTGATAGAAAACTGAAAACTGGAAACTTCCAAAAGTGATCCTGAAACGACTTTCAGGATAACCCCGTAACTGTATAAATATACCCGCATTTGTATTACGACCGAATACCAATGCAACTGAGACAAAGATTATATCTACTCACTACAATACTCGGATCCGGCTTAAACCAAAGCCGACCAGTATCATCTGTCCGAAAACTGACACGTGCATAAACGCACGTGCATTTTCCGAACCCTGCCATAAAACCATACGGCCTCTACAACGTTTCGCCCGAACTTGGAAAACTGTCTGTGGGGAACTCTAATGACTCGTCAGTACCCTGGCAGTGGGTTTTAACCACAAACCGTCAGCGGCACTAGCTATGCGTAACGGCTACCCATGGACTGACCTCAAGGGAGGCCGATGAGCGAACTCATCCGGAAACCCTACTGAGCCTGACAGTGACAATGTATATACAATCCGGTCCGTTCGTCTATGAGTATCGCATATCTGCCTAGGGGGCTAGTAACGTCAGACCCCCAATAGCAGTATAAGTCGTGTCGGAGTGTAGCCCAATAACACCCTGAGATACTACTGGAGTACCAGTAAATCTCCTGCCACGGCCATGGGCTTTGTGTAATAGCTCTCCTAGACACAGCACGATCTCGGCCCCAATACCGAGAGAGACGAATCCCCTGCTGACCCACTCACGTGCCTCCATATGGCTCGGGACTGTACCTAAAAACTACCTGTTTGCACGACTCCTTTGAGCCGTGGTAGGGTAGAAATCAAAGCACAGTGGGAACTCACACGAGACAAATGACGACCTCAGGTCAATGAACTAACCTGTACACATGTCACCTGGGAACTGCTATCTGACGATATGTATAATACCAACTAGCATATTCCCGGCGAGTCATGTCCGGTGTACTCATAACTTAATGAGCACCTGTATACATCTTAGGTGATCCAACTGACACCAGTGGCTTGTGAGACCGGCCACCGCCCCTCGTCGGGGTCTCGACTGTATACACTAGTCTATTCCGGAGTATCGATGCCCTGTCTCGAAACTCTCACGACTGGGGACCACAATTAAGGATATGCTTATAAACCACCCAACTCTCACGTATATGATCGCCATCATACTGTTGGTAGTAAAGCAAGATCCTAAGGGCTCTATCAAAGTGTAACAAGTAATCAGTCACCTGAACATATACACGGCTGATAAAGGCAAACCAGATAGCATACTATCATCTCGAGTAAGACTGTCCTACCGGTATAGGTCCTCCGCAATCATTTGCAATCATGTACCTGCGATCCAATAATTGACTCTGAGGGCACTATCTCCAACAAAAATATGTTACACTACATATCATTGGTACTACCATGCCACTGTAGAACTGCTATACCATGTAATGTGTATGTAAATGCCAATACGAGGCGTATGAATTCCCTATATCCGGAAAATTGGATTGTAATTATATACTACGGATATGGGTAGAATTACTTTCTGCTTTAACACTTATAGAACACTTGCACAAATACTAATGATTGCCATGCTGCACGAGCACAGACGCGTATGCTACACTACACATCATTAGTATTGCCATGACACTGTAGAACTGTTATGTTTGTTTGCATGCCTGACTATACTTACGTACGGTGCCTTTATTTATCTGCTGAATTATTGCGAATACCAGCATCATAGGTATTCGTATTTGATTCTTATGAGTTTTTATGATGTTTTTACTTTCGATGATATATATCAGTGGTATGGGACGCTGCTATATATATATATATATATATATATATATATATATATATATATATATATATATCATCAGAGTGATATATGCAATTATTCTTCTTCTTTACTTGATATTTTTGGATACGATGAGTTGACGTCCACCATGAATTTTATGTTTTCTGATTTGATTTATTCCGAACCGAGTGGGGGCTATATGGTTACGGACGTGCTACATTTCCGGACTGAGTGGGGGGAACATACAATCGGATACATGGTGGGCCCGGTCGAAACCGAGGGGCAGGAAGGCCGCGATAGAGGCGGGGAACCTAGCGAGAACGCTCGATACCAGAGATAGATATGAGCACGGCGGATATCCAGGGGATACTAACCGGGGCTAGGGATATCGAGGGGCGGCCGATCTGTTGAGACGATATCGACGATATCTGGATTTGCATGTCGGTGATGGACACTAAAGATTTGATGATTTAGGGTGTCGATGCTGGACACCCATATATCGATATTTTTCAATCATTCGAGATATACCGTTATAGTTTATGCGTTATTGTAGCCGACCAGGACTGATCCGGGGGACAGTACCTGAATACCATTTTACCGATTGATGCATATAAAAAGGGTTCTAAATGAGCTATAGTCTCATTATTTTGACATGTATAGAATGACACAAGAATGTTTAAAACTGTAAACCTCTTAAAACTCTTTACTAAACAGCGAGACGTATATCATAAATAAAATACATATAACACTTCATACTATTACGTCTTCTTTTATGCCGTGACATACGTATCCCGCGGGTATTTTAAAAAGAGGTTTTACATACATATTTTTGGCTACCTTATAGGCTTATACCTAGATACAGGTCATATACATATGAGATGATATATTTTGGGTTTACGATGGATATTATTGCATTTATTGTACTTATGCATTTTATATATATATATATATATATTAGTACAGGATATGATAATACTATACTTATGACCTAAGATATTGTTGTGCATTTCGATTCTACTTTGTGATATACTTTTATTCACTGAGTTGGCAACTCATCCCCGTTGTGCCCCAGTTTCTTGCAGGATATACCGCTCGGATCATCAGCGGCTTGCGGCACATACTTATTTTTGGTGATTGCTTTTGTAGGTGGGCTACTGTTGTATCGTACCCACATTTGTATATATGTGTTCTTTTGTATCTAGTAAAACTCCATCAACCAAAAACTTGTAAAATTGTAGACTTAGAAGCGAGACTTAGAGTTATGTATTTGTGGGTGTCGCACTCATTAGAGTCGACCTTTTTATTCTTGTTGTTTATTATTTCTCTTTTCTTTTCTTCGCCATTGGGCGTCGTATTTTATCTGCGTGGTTGCTCCGTCGTTTAGGCGTGGAAGATAGCTCCCGTTGGGATACTTTTTTTTATTGGTATGCTTGTATCGGGATTTATTCAAAATTTACAATGGAGGTGCTGCTGATTTTTTAAAACATTATAGATGCTTTTCAAACATACGTATTTAGACTTAAATGAATATTTTCAACTGATTTCATCTAATGACTATTTTAAACTTCACCTCCAATATTTTGGTAAAAAAGTTTAGATTCCGGGTTTTCGGCTTACCTGGACCGCGTCAACATCTTTAGATGTCACATAATTTAAGTGTTGGTCTCATCCCACTTTCGGGTCGTGACAATAGCAATTATTGGTAGTTATGCAGTATTCTATGATTGTATTCATACGAGAATAGCAACGCAAGTAGCATATATAATAGATAATCGAATCGCGAGCGTATAAAGAGAAACATAATCGTAACGTGAACAATCGTTAAACATAACTGACTATTATGAGTTATACCGTTATAGTTTAAAATAGAACGAAACGTTAGTTTGCAAATAAAGAAGTTGCAGTATATTTAAAATAAATACCCGTTTAAAATTAGCAGCACATCCTTTACATTTATCATTTAAAAGCGGAAAACAAATCGTTGGTTTTTGAAAGAGTATAGATCAAGCAATCGCAATGTCCTAATCAGGATAAATGCTTGACTCCGCGAGTCTAAATGAATTTCGGCCGTATTCGGCAAACTACTCTCATCATAACAAGTACGGAATCATCCCTCGTACAATATCCATCAAATATACAATCAATATTGTATGGATCTATAATCGCGTACGCATATAACAATAATCGTATATACATATACATCCACACATACATATAGCCTACTAGATACACACTATATACTAACTTAGTTATAAATTAAGTTTTCTAACATAACACTGTAGCCTAGGTATATAGTATAAGTATTCTAGTTAATTGGTTGCGGGGGTACTATACATCATCCATTCGACTTCCTCCGTAGATATAAATCTACTCACCGATGTCTCGAGCTAGTCAAAATCTAAGATCGCCTCGCCCGTTCTCGCCGTCTCGGAAGTCCCCGCGATCGTACCTACAATCGAAACCATGACACAACTGCATAAATATCCAAATCGAAAATGACACAACGAGCGAAGCGCACATAGATTAGAACTTATGGACAACGTAAACTAAATATGACAAAATACCCCGACGTCGACGTATGAATGTCGAACGATCATGTCAAGATATAGAAATCCCAAAAACCAAGTTTAATAATCGGAAAATATCGTTAAAAACTATCCAAAGTGCTACCAGATTTTGATACAGGGAATATGAAATAACAAGGGGTATACCAGGGGCTAAGATATCAAGTATATAGATTACAGACAAATACCCAAACCATAATTCAAAATAAAGGCCGCAATTTGCGGCTAAAAGGGTTTTATAGGCGGCCAGAAAAAAGAGTTAGGGGCTCGAGCTTCGTAGGTGGTCTGAGGGAGTCCTCAGAAGTTTAAAATAATGTTTTTTTATTTTTCAAAGAACCCTACTTGCTCCAGATTCAATTTGAATATCAAAAATTTCATGAAATTCATGTTTTTAAAACACACTATCACTTCAAAACATAATCCCCAAGTATCAAAATACCACGATTTCCCTCTAACAAGTAGTGATTAACAACTAACCCCTACTAAACTCACTACAACAACAAAAACTTGAACAAAAATGGGATTTTTACTTCTTGTGGCGAAGGGAAGAGGGATCAAGTTCAAGGGATGACTTGGTGAGGATTTTTAAAGAGGAATAGGCCTAGCATGGTGTCTTGAATAATCTATGTGAAGAAATCATCAAGATCCATAGAGATTTGGTAAAGAGAGGCTAGGATTTGAGTGAGAGTTAAGGGAGTTAGAGATATTTACATGAAGTTATTTGTGTAGAAAGGAAATGAGAGAGGAGAGAGAAGTCTAGCCATAATATGTTGAGATATTTAGGTGTGATGGGTGAGGATTTATCATAAGTATCATATCCCCCCCCCCCCTCCTCTCTACAAATAAACCAAGTACAAATCATCAAAATCCCAAGTTATTTTTTCAAAACAAAATACTTACCATTTTTAAAATATCTCTCATTTTCAATTTCCCCGAAATAACACGATATTATTTTCATAAACTCATAATATCTAGATTTAAATTATAAAATAATATTTGTACTTTTCAAAATGTTACACCGTACTGAATTGCTTAAAATCACATTGTTTAAGTAGGTATCACTGTATGCATATAAGACAGTTGCAAGAGATGAGTAGAAATCATGATATTTTATTCATTTCATTCACATCATATACATTTGAATGTAAATTATATCAAGCTTACAAAAAAATACAAAATGTACATAAAAAGCTCAAATTCTGTATTTAGGGGGTATTTTAGTGTCATATTGACATGTACGAATGGGCACTACCCAACGTGAGGGCCACATCATGCCAAAGTGATAAAAATAGGACCACTTTATATAGGGTCTCCATATATCAAAAAAACATAACATGTTTTATGCATAGAGTGCAAAAAAAAAGGACCTCCTAACGTCGGGAAGGAGGTCCCGACAGGTGGAGGGGGGGTCCTGACAGGTGGAGAAAGCCCATTTTAGGACTTCCAATGGCACATCTTGGCCAAAATGGGAAAGTTCTTTTTACACGACTTTCAAAAACGAAAGTTTTGTAACAACTTTAAACTTTCTGTACATAATTTTTTTTTCAAAAATACAGAAAAGGGTATCTAAGCCTGAGCACAAGTTTTAAATTTAAATTACTTTAGAACAGCAAGAAAGCACTTGTAGCTCATTGGTAAAGTCTTGCACTGCTGTGTCATAGCCCCTGTGTTCGAATCCACCCAGCCACATAATATGTTTATTGATTTTTCTTCTAAACTTTTAAAAACCCAAAAGTTTGCACGTGCACTACACGTAAAATGAAAAGTCACACAGAAAACAAATATGTGCAAAATATTATTCATGCATACCCTGTATGTGTCCAAAATCCAAGACCCCACCAAGCCAAGATGGTCGGCGAGATTTTCTTAGGGGGCTGGCACCGCCGGTCCCAACCGTAGAAAATGCTACAAAACTCTGCCCTAGCACCCCTTGGACTGCCCCCATTAACCTTAGTCTGTTTGTTTTCTCTGCAATTATCTAGAGAATTAAGAATCACCATTAAATCAAAATTTTAATGCATTTTTTAATTCTCAATTCATTACCCTAAACTCTAATTTCTCCTATAAATACAAACACCACACCCTAGCCTCCTCATTCAGAAATCCATTACCAAAACTCTCTAAAATTTCTAATCCAATAAGTTGTACAGGTGGAGTTAGCTCAAGGCAAAGTCGGCGACACCACGACTCCACGAGACCCTCAACTTGTTCATAGACCTCTACTCTTTCTTTGCATCCAGTAAGTCCACTCTTCCCTCTACTCTCTCTATTAAAAAGAATTTTATTTTCAAAACTCGTCGGAAGCGGAGTTAATCTGACTTCCGATTCTCATTACTTTAAAAACTCAATTTTTATTAAACAACAAATTAACCATTTTACTATATATTGTTTAGTAACCATTAAACAACAATTGGACAAATTTTCAATTTAAAATATTGTGTTAAACAAATTCTATTTCACTTTTACAGTAAAATACACTTAAGTTTGCATACGACATTACCTTCTAGTTTTGCTCATATTACCTTTAGAAAACTTACGAGGTAATGACCTACCTCATCACAACACTCATTCTCGATATAGCGCGATGGCTTTTGTAACTTGTGGGATAAAATACGAAATTACATTTAAATACCATAAACTTTCAAAAATCGTTTTTTTTTAAAAGTGTATTATTTAATTCCTTACAAATGAGCCTCTACAACCCATTTTGGGGAATCCCGATCGGGATGGTGTGGGTTATCGTACATTCTCTGGCCTAATAGCGCGAGATGCAGACCTCCTCACGGAGCATCCGATCTCGATGGAATTTTTAAGAAAAATGTGATTTCTATTTAATAAATAAGTTCTATTTTTATAAATATATATATATATAATCAAAATATCTACTTTAAATATAAAATATATATATTCCATATTTTCTAAATGAAAGGAATCACAAATTCCATGAAACTACCAATACAAATCAATACAATTACAATATTACACTATAATACCATATACTATTCAACTTAGGTTTATATCCATTAGAATATTTCATTTTATAAAAATTACAACTATGAAAACCCTAAAGACGATAATTAAATACTTGGGATGTATTTTGAAAATATATCAAAACTATTTTTCATAAAACCCCATCAAGTTATATTAATTTACAATAAGAACCCTAGTAAACATAGGTTAAAGCGGGACCAGTTCTCTTGAGCCTCAGAGAGCCGAAGAATATGGGTGCTTGCCTATCTAAGGTACATAACCTAAAAAGTATTATCAATACGGTAATTGTCTTGGAAAAATACACAAATCCTGCCGTCCATGTGCAGCAGTTACCGATAACATCAAAACTAATTCAGGACTTCAATTCTATTTAAGTGTCCGGCTCAGGCAGAGTCTCAGTCTAATCTTAAATCAATCAATCTATCCTTGAATATGATTCAAGTAAAAATCCTATTCAACATAAATCCAAGAATATGATTTAAGTATAACTCATATTCAATATGAATCCATTTATACCATAATGCAATCAATATCAACATGACTCGACTAAACCGAACCATGGATATTCCCTGATTACATGACCATCCATTTATATCCATTCCGTTTATATGATATCATGGTTTCGGCAAGTTGTATATCTATTAAACAAAACAATACAAATCAATATAAAATACATTACGGGGGTTTAAAGGGGTAGACTGGCACAGAATGTGTTAAAAGTGGCACGAGATGGTCATTAAAAGACGTAATTATACACTCATTGCCGTTGTTCCGTGGTTTATCGACGGAGCCTTGTACTACGGGTTACCATAGTCCACGGTGTAAGTTGGACTCCTCTCGTATACACTGGCATATTCTGTACCAAGCTACAATCAACTGCGTTAACATAACAAACTCACAATACACCAGTTATATTCTCATTCATCTGTCTATTCTATTTCTATTTTTCTTTGGGACTTACCGAGCGATTGTTTGCTGACGACATTCCTATTTCTCTTCTTTCTTTGGAACGTTGTCAAGAGGACCCGAGGAGTTCGAGACCAGCCAGGAGCACTTGGAGCAGACCACTGAGCAGCTTGACCTTTAGGCTTTACTTGTACTTACTTTTCTTTCAATTCATATCATTGTTTAGGAATTGCTTTCATCATTATATTTACTTGTCAGTTGTATTGTAAAGAAATGTTTAATAAATAAAATTTGATGTTCATGTATATCTCTTATCATTTTTTCTTGTATACTTTATTATATTACTTAGTTACGTTTAGCGTGTTTACTTCTGAGTAAATATGTAACGGGCCCGTCGCGTCTCCTTACCCGTACACTGGGAAGCAGGGCGTGACAAGTTCATTATGTTGAAATTTCTGCACCATATAAAAATAATATATTTTATCATTTTTAATAATTTTTGTGCAATTACATGATCATATGTATTATGTTCAAAAGACAGAACTTGGATTTAAACCATGTTCTATATAAAGAATACAATGTTTTAACACTGTATTCTATTTATGAAGTAATGATTTGCATATCTCATAAGTATGAGAAGTATTTTGCATAATGATTTGCATATCTCATAAGTATGAGAAGTATTTTGCATATATATATATATATATATATATATATATATATATTGAGAGTCATGAAGATTCCCTTTGAAACCATGTTTTGTTCTTAAGGAAAAAAAGATTATTAACCCTATTTCAAGTATGTAAGAGAAATAGGATGATCCATTTCGCTTGTATGCTAAACTTGAAATGACTCATATTCTATGTTCAGTTCAAATTTGTCAAGAACATACATTTTTATGTTCTGAAAGTCATCTTCTTCTTCATTAAAAAAATGAAGAACTCATGGTCACACCCATCAAGCTCTCTTCCTTGTGGATGAAAACTTGAAGAAGTTTTCATGAATTTTTTGTTGATCCTTAATCACAGAGAGACGAAAAAGGGGATAGACCAAAAGAGAATATGAGAATGAAAGAGGAATAGAGATTCCATTCCTAAATGCCCCGACTTTTTCTTCTCCTTCTCCTTCTTCTTCTGAGCTCGGGAAAACTTAACCATTTTCTCACCAAGTCAATAAAAAGAATTCGATCATCCCCTCGATTTCATAAGTATATATACTTCTCTGAGGAGTGGGAGTGGTCATAGCACCGCTCCCCACGTCTTAGGGTGAGTGGGCATAAATAACTCCCACTCCTCTTGAAAATAGACGTCGCTGTCTATTTTGAGGGGGTCCTGATACCGCTTGGTTAAGTGGGTCGGGACCTTCCAAAATAAAGCCTCCCGATATCGGGAGGGGGCTCCCGATATCAGGAGCCCCAAAAAACAATCATTTTTGAATTGTCTAAGGGGGGGCCTACCCAATATATGGGGTTCACTTGCATAAAACAAGAATTTCACTTGTTTGTGATGCTATATGTATCAACTTTGGGTTTGAATTGATCAAATTCATCTGACCCCATTTCTTTAATTAAATACTATATAAGTATTTAATAAATACTTATATAAGTATTTTTATTTTGGAAGTTAATTTTTTAACTGCAACAAACGCCGTTAATGAGGTTTAAAAAATGTCATGGACTCCCCTAAACTAGCATTGCTGTTTTTGGAGAGGGTACAATGCTAGTTTTGTTTTTAGATCAATTTTTAGACACAATACTAAATTAAAATCATAATATTAATCTTTATATTATTGAACATATGAGCAAGAAAATAGATTTTATATCAATACATAATGCTTGTCCATCCTAATTTCTTATCTTCTCCGCACAACGGAAGTCTTAGGAGGTTTGTAACATACGAGTCTCTTACAATATGTGCTTTTTTTATGGAGTCAAAAGCCACAAAATGTGAGTAATATTTATGTTTATATCCCTTGGTTAATTGTCTTAGCGTTACCATTTTAACTTAAAGATAACATGCAATCCATCTAGCGAGGATTGCATCAATTTAAATAACCATAAGTGTGATGTAAGCTAACAAATAACAAAGGGGGTATGGACTAAATAAAACCAAACATCCTTGATATAAAATACTAATACACACGCGCACATAAATACGCACACGCATAAATAGAAAATTTTAACTTCCTTAACTGGTTTAAAACACGACTTGGCGGAATAAACCTCAGAATGACCTTGCACATGGATTAGATAGCTCCAATCAGTTTTTTGACAAAAAATTCCTTAGGGAGAGTTAATGGCATCTAGAGACCTTGAGAGATTGACGGTGCTTTATAAAATTTGCCCAGATCTTAATGGTGTCACAGGCGACCACAGACCCATTAACCGCGTCCAATAAGAACAAAACAGTGCCACAACCTCTAGGGACTGGATCACGCAGCTGCAGCCATGAGTATACGGCAAATCCGGCCCTATTAAAGTCTTCATATAATCCATTTTTTATTAGTTTTAAGTTCTAATCATACTAAAAGCATGTCTGATAAGTCAGCTGATCGTACATGAAGTGACTTGTGATGGCTTGATAACCCAATTTAAAGTAACAAAACCTTATTAGATTTGACCTTTACCTGTAAATGTAATGGGACTTTGATTAGACCTATGTGCTTTGAAAATTGTCATCGCTTGAACCATAATTGGACCCATTTGAACCCATCACTTTCTAACTTTGGTGAGATGCAACAAAAGTTCGATTGATTTTGATTAAATTGAGTGTTACATCTAAACAAACGGGGACTCAACTCATATATGTGAGCTAGTGATTAAGCCAATTAGTAAGCAAAGACCATGGAATTATGCTAAAATTCTCCACTAAGTGCATGAGCCTATGATTATGAATACGACTATATACTTTATGCTTATATAAATTAAAAATGTTAGGTATGTGCATGTCAATTTTGAATTGGACAAGGGCACCACCAATTTTAATCTCTATTGTTTATTCTGATATCATCATCAATTATTTCAAAATATGTGTCGAAGTCTAAATTTTTCAATTGATTGTTCTTCTATTATAAAACTTCCAATGTTGTGTAAGCAAATTATTTAATAGCTAATACTGTGTTTATGGAGTGATATTATCAGAAAGCGTTTAAAATCCTAGTTCGGTTTCAAACATTCAATACAAATAGAGATGGCAACCAGACAAACCGAGTCATCTGCAAACGGATCGGTGCGGATAGCGGGTAAAATGGGCACGGTAGAAAATGCCTAAAGTTAAACTGGTGACAAATTCCGTGCTCATCATTCAACCCGTTACGGCAAACGGTTCTGCGGATAACGTATGCATAAACAATCGCGTCATCCATGTGTTGTATAACTTGAGAGTATTTTGTTATGACAAAGGTTTTGCAAATGACCATTCTTCAAAAAAATCTTAATATTCTTATAAATATATTCCTAATGAGAAATTTTTACTGACTTGACTAGGGTGGGAAAAGTCTTTGATTCTTTTCAACACGTGCCAAGTAAAATCCATGAACTCACGGTCATGACGACTGGGTGATGGGCTGGATAAGACTCACGAATCCACGGGTCGAGTCAATCCGATGATATTGTAAACGGGTGGGCCACCGGCCAAATACATATAATATTTTAACGGATGGTAAAATTTTAGTCCATAACCTATAAGCAGACCAGCGGGTCAAACGGATCATAAATCATTATTGACACCTCCAAGCATAGTCACATAATTCACGAATTATTTGCCGAGTCGTGAATAATTCGCGAATTTTTAATCAGCCGTCTTAATCGCCGAATTAATCGGCCGGCCGAATAATTCGCGAATTATTCCCGAATTATGTGACAAAACAGCGAATAATTCAAAAAACGGCAAATAATTCACAAAATCAAAACCTAGCGTTTCATATATTAATTTCTTGCTCGAAATCCTTCCCGGACACTTACCGAATCTTTCCCGAATACCTGCCGATTTTTTCCGAATAGTTCTCCGATTCCAAATTTTCGACGTCGCCGAATTATATCCGAACGACCAATTCGTGACTATGCCCTCCAAGTACAAACAGGACAATTTTTTTTTATAAAAATCCTTAAGCATCAAGATGTTGTGATGTTTTTATGGCTAGGCCTCTTGTTAAATCAAAATTGCCACATAATCATTCACCTACAATTTCTCTCCACGTAGACGCACATGCAAAAGTCATTGTAATTATGATTTGTAAACGAGCCATTTGCATCGACCTAAATTAACATGCAAAATTTCCATTCAAAATACATAAAATAAACCACCACTACCCCACTAAAAAAACATAGGCATAGCCGTCATAACTGACTCCTATATGATGGGATCTTATAAAATCAAAATAAATAAAAATAAACCAAAAATTCAAAATGATTGCAAAGTTAAATTAAAAGCTGAAACGTCATTTTAAGCCGTAATTATTAAAATTAGTTAGTAGCTTAGACCCACTCTCTATTCTCCATAGCGCAGTATAGCACATGCAACTTATTATCCTACGCCATGTAGGCGCATTATTATGGTTACAGTTGCCCATAGTATGCAATCCTAACCGTAGACCCCTGCAGGCCTTATCCTGCTCTTGCGGCTAATCATAGCATTCAAAAAGATTTGATACGCCGTTAACCGCTGTCCTTGTCCCCGCCACGTGGCGCTCTTTTAGCTGCCTGCGGGGCCGCCACGTCGCCGTACACGATGATTGACGGCACGAGGTTACTAATTACTGATGATCATGTACGTGGGCCCCACTTAAACGTTTGTGAATAATTATTGTCATGCAAAACCACTTCAAAAAGGAAGTCTCTTCGTTTTCAATTTGATTTTGTCCTCTTTTCTATAGTGTCGGTCAATTTATTCACTGATCCATAGATGGAAATAACTCATCATAAACAATAAATAGAGAAAACGGTATGGTATGGAAACGGATAAAACCAAAATATATAAGATAACACCATGAACATAGTGTAATCGCGGGTAAACAAAAATTAAGATACTTACATAATGCTCGTTAACTATTGATGATGCTTGATATCGGTGACTCTCCAGATGCTGATACGTTGCAGATGACGTGTCCCAGAACCTACAAGAAATGATCAAGAACTTCAGTTGGGATCACACCTCCGGCCCGAGGATTATCCCGACCTTCGGTGGCCTTCCAGACCACCCCCGGCTCACTTCCGAGCTATCACAGAACCAAGATGTCTCGGCCTCCTGCTCGTTCCCGAGTCTCCCGCCGAGCTTATCTTCCTCGGTCTCACCGACCGACCTACAGCACCGATCACAGGCGCCTCCGCTACGGCTCTGCGAATCTCGCCAGGCGCGAGATATCCGCCGCCCATGATCTCGCGTTCCACGCCATCACGATCCCCCATTAACGAGCATGTCTCGTCATTAATGCGGGTTTCCGCCTATCACGCGGGCGTGACGCCAGGGGCGTAACGGCCGGTGTGAATCTCGCACCCGCCTGTCCATTGTTGCCGCTATATAAACCCCTCTCTCAGACGATTTAGGTAAGCCAATTTTACTCTAATAGACCATTACTCTGCCAAAATACCCCGTCTAACTTGATCGTCGGGGGGTCCTCGGTGGCACAACCATCCCGGGACTTATTTACAGGTAGCTCGGCCTCAACCACACCAAACCCATTGAGATCCACACGCTTCAGGTGTCAACCCTCCAACTCAATCTCTGCGCTCGCAGCAGATCAACGAAAGATAACATCTGAAGCAGATCCTGAGATCCATCAATTGGCGCCGTATGTGGGAATCTAGTTCCACTCAACCAAAAGTTCATCTTCCGATTTCGACTTCATCGCGAGCGGTCACCGCGACGATCCAAGCATCATCCGTTGCCCTCCCCGCAGCGGAGACGAAGGAGAATCCCCTCCTCCCCCGAACACCATTCACGCCCTATCCACACAGATAGATTGAATCACGTCCGTCGTGGATGCACTCATCCGTGTCCAAACGGCCGGGCAAGCACCCCAGGTCGTCGCTCCCCCACCTCGGGACTGGGACCCCCACAGAGGGAGAGAAGATTCCGCCTGCATTGGCATGACCGATCAACGCCTTGCTGTCTTCGGCAGCCGCAGGTCCCCTGGACCGACATATTCAATGACCCGGTGGGCGCCCCACAGCCTAACTCCGAGGTCTTGCGCTAGAGCGCCTCGCCCCGAGCCCCATCACGCCCTTGTCCCTCCCGAGGAGGTGTCGGTCAGCTCTCCTGGGCCTAAGCATGACCGGAACCCCCTCCCTCGACGGGGTCGCGTGCACGGGACTCGTCTCGTCAGCTCGAAGACAACCTCGCCAGAGGACCTGAGGAACCTCATCGAACGGATTAGGGGTCGTGGCCAGGCAGAGGTCTCCGGCAGCAGAGGCCAAAAATCAGAATGCACTGAATCATCGAGAGACCACGGCCGACTCGACGCCCTCAAAAAGAAGATCGAAGGTATGCATCGAGAAAGTCGTCATTCAAGCGACGGGGGTAAATATGCCGCCGACCATGTCTCCTTCACCGAAGAGCTATTCGCCGTCCATGTCTCCTCCCAGAACAAGCCTCCGAAGGTCTCACTCTTCGACGGGAAGTCCGAACCGAAGGACCATTTGGACGCATTCACAGCCGGGATGAGTTTTCAGGACTGTTCCGACGCCGCCCAATGCCGCGCTTTCCCAACCACTCTCATCCTCTACGGACGAGACTGGTTCCGAGGACTCGTGCCACGCTCGATATCAACCTTCAATGAGCCGGCCACCCAATTCCTCGGCCACTTCGTCGGGAAGAGACGGCAGAAGCGGACCGTCGACCATCCCTTCACAATAAAGAGCGGGGACAAGGAAACCTTCAAAGGGTACGTCACCCGCTTCTACAACGCCCTCCTCGAGGTCCCGGAACACAAGGACGAGACGGTCATTACGGCCTTCAGGTCGGGTCTTAGGCACAAGAAGTGGCTACGCTCCTTTGCATTAGCGCAACCTAAGACCATGGCCGAAGTAAAAGCCTGGACCGAACGTGAGATCCAACTTGAATCCGAGGTGAACGCCAATCTACCCCGGACAGAACAAACTGATCACAAGAAAAGGGCCCGCGAAGAGAAAAAGAAAAATTGAGCGGCCGAAGCCCTACTCCCCGAAGTTTCAGGAATACACTCCGCTCAACGCCTCCCAGACGGTACTGCTGGAGGAGGCTAAGAGCGAGAGGTTCTTCAAACTCCCCCAAGTCTCGAACAGGATGGCAAAGCGCACCCGGGGCCCCTACTGCGGCTTCCACAGGTCGCACGGCCACTCCACGGAGAACTGCAAGCAGCTCCGAGACTACATCGAGGAGATAATCCGCTCGGGGCATCTGGCAACATACTTGCGGGACAAGCGGCAAGCTGACCGTGAGCAAGAACAACGTCCCCCTCCCGGCTGTTCCCCTCCGAAAGACGGCGCACAGGACCGCGAGGTCCTGACGCTGAGATTCTGGGCAGATGTTATTTGATTTTATCTGTCTACCTCTCCGAAGATGCCAAGTTGACTTATGACACCGTGTATCGGAGGTTTAGACGGATGCGGCCGATATAGCAGACTTCGTCAGATTCCCCCTCGTTTGAGAGGTTTTTGATTGTGGGGACGCTCTTCACTGCAGGCGCAAGCCCCTGCAGTTAATTACGCTACCGCATCGCGGTAACCACTTTCTCCTTCTCCAGAATTTCACTTCGTGTCGTGTGTGTTTGTTTTGTTTGTGGTTGGCCATGGATTGTATATGGAGACTGAGTAATGCCGTAGCCCGTAGGACGTGGATTAGTCCAAATTCGTATTTACTTAGATTTGGGTTTGGTGTTTTAAGTTTAATGATACATTAGCTGTGTTGAGGCTAAGATCAACTTAAACGTCCGTTAAGGATACGTTAGTCCTGTTTGAGACTAAGATCAACTTAACGTGGTGATCCATTTAATATATGGCCATTGGGACCCGTTACCTCTCTGACGTCGTTGAAGGATTACAATGATAGGTGTCAGAGGGGTTCAGAGATGTACCCTTGAACCAAAGTTGATTTAGAGTTTTATAGTCCATTTGAATGTTTAAGGATGCGTTAGCCGTGCTTGGGGCTAAGATCAACTTAAACGGGATCGTTTAGATCCGGTAAAAAAGCATTTGGAGGCTCTATTGTTCCAGTTTAGGAACGTGGTGGTCCATGTTCCAGTTTAGGGACGTGGTGGTCTATGTTCCAGTTTAGGGACGTGGTGGTCCATCGCCAGTTTACGGACGTAGTGGTCCATCGTCAGTTTAGGGACGTGGTGATCTATGTTCCAGTTTAGGGACATGGTAGTCCATTATTAGTTTAAGGACGTTTCGGTCTAACATTAGTTTAAGGACGTTTCGGTCCGATATTCCCATTTTGGGGTAAATATTAGTTTAAGGACGTTTCGGTCCGACATTAGTTTAAGGACGTCTCGGTCCAACATTAGTTTAAGGACGTTTCGGTCCAATATTACCATTTTGGGGTAAATATTAGTTTAAGGACGTTTCGGTCCGATATTAGTTTAAGGACGTCTCGGTCCGATATTAGTTTAAGGACGTCTCGGTCCACGAGTTTAAGGACCCCGCAGTCCATATACGTATGTGGTCGTCGGGACCCGTCGCCTCTCTGGCGTCGTTGAAGGATTACAACGACAGGTGTCAGAGGAGTTCGGAGATGTACCCTCGAACCGGAGGTAAATTGATTTAAGAGGGCAATCTTGCTCAGTCAATTTAATTTAAGGACTTACGGCCAAGATTGGGCTAAGTCCAGTTGAAAATGCTCAACATTTTATTCGCTTTTGGCCTATTAGGCCTGTGCTAGCGCTTTGCCCCTTTTTAAATAATGCACTGCATTATTTTTGTTTTATTTGGGCTCTGCCCATTTATAAGTGATGCAGAGCATCTATTTTGTTTGGGCTCTGCCCTTTTTATTGCACTGCAATTTAATTAGGCCTACCAGGTCTTTTTGATTTGAGCCTGGCCCTTTAAGAAATGCATTGCATTTGTCAGGCGCTTTGCGCCAATCAGAGAGCGCAAGCGCTTGTAGTGTTGACACGTGTCACGCAAGCGCAGTGCGCTGCGCTAATGCGCTGCGCCTGCGCTGCTGACACGTGGCGCGCTCTGGTGGCTTGCGCCAATCCAGGAGCGCAACAGCGCAGTTTGCAAGTGCAAGGCACTATGATTTGAGAATCTTTTAGATTCAAGAACCAATGGTTCATAAAAGAAGTGCAAAGCACTATTCGTTTTCTTGATCTAATTTAGATCAAAGAAGAAACAAGTTTTTTCTTATTTCAAGAACCAAAGATTCATAAAAAGTGCAAAGCACTATTCATTATTTTGTTTTTCTTGTTTTTAAAGAACCAGTGGTTCATAAGATGTGCAAAGCACTGTTTATTTTGTGAAGATCATTGATCTTGTTCTTAGATCAATGATCTATTAGAAGACATTTCTTCTATTTTATGAAGGTTTTTTACCTTTTTCTTGAAACTTTTTCAGACTTCTCTCTGTTTGAAGCTCTTGATTTCTCAAAAAATGTTGATCCCTTTTGAATTGAGGTCTAGGGTCCTTTTTATAGTACCTATAAATTAGTTAAATTTGTTAAAGAGATCTTTCTCTGAGTGATTTGGGGAATTTTCCCCACCGTTGGATCTTTGATCCAAGGGCTTCTGTTTTACAGAAGAAAATCTTCTTGTTTTAACAAGAACATAAAGATTTCTTTGAAATCTTAATTCTGTTTGGCGCAAACGCCCCAGCGCATGACACGTGTCGCGCAGCCCAGTGCTTGCGCAACTGCGCAGACACGTGTCGCGCAGCGCAATGCTTGCGCGGCTGTGCCTGCGCAGCTGTGCTTGACACGCGTCGTGCAGCGCAGCGCTTGCGCGGCTGTGCCTGCGCAACTGCGCAGACACGTGTCGCGCAGCGCAGCGCCTGCGCAGCTGAAGCGTTGCTTCGTTTACTTTTATTTTTAAAGAGCCTTGCTCTGATTGGGCGCGCTGCCTCGGGCGTTGCGCTGATGTATCAGCACCTGACACGTGGCGCGTTGCGCGCAGCGCAAAGAATCTGAAGCGTTGCTTCATTTATTAAAATTTAGATTTTCAAAGTAGAGCTTTGCTCTGATTGGGGGAAAGATGAAGCGTTGTTTCATCTCCCACCTTGGAATTTGAACAGAGCTTTGCTCTGATTGGGGTAAACAAATGCCCCCCACCGTTGCGCTCACGTGGCGCACACGTGAGTGCAGCGGTGGCAAGCTCCTGACCGTTGGATCAAGGGGTGAGCTGAAGGGGCGCAAGCGCCTTATAAATAGGACCTCTGGCCCTTAGAAAATCTTCACCATTTCAAGATTTTGATTTTTATAGAGCTTTGCTCTCACTCAAGAACTTCAGAGCTTTGCTCATTTCTAAAGTTAGAAACTCTAGGTAAAAAATTAATCTAAATGAAATTAAATTAATTCAAACCAATCTTAAACCAAAGAGCTTTACTCTCACAGATCTTTTGATCTAAAGAGATCCCCATTGGGGTTTCATAAACAGAGCTTTGCTCTCAAAAACTTATAGATCTACAGAGATCTTGTTCATGGGTTCTAACCCATGAACAGAGCTTTGCTCTTGAATCAAATGTAGATCTTTTAGATCTGAAAAATGAAGAATTTTTTCATAAGTTTTCATGGATTTTTCAAGATTCCAAAAATTTTAATTTTAAACTTCTTTTCAAAATTTTCTTTTTGATGGAATATTACAGAGCTAAGCTCCTTTTAAGGAATTTTATCCCTTTGAGACCAGAATTTGACAAGTGTTATTCTGTGACAGAGTTTTGCTCTGAAAGAGGAGATTTTCTCATTGTCTCTAGAGATTCTCCATTGATGAGAATATTCTCATGGGGATCTTTTCTTTAACTGACAGTCTTACCCAATGATGGGGCTATCTTATTAAATGAGGCACTTTCATCCAGATTTTGTGGGTCCCCATTTGGTCTCCCACCTACTGCACTGCAGTGTAGCGTAATTAATTTTAATTTAATTAATTTTTAAATTCAGCTAATTGGAAAAAAAAATTTTAAACGCCAAGCGTTGGAATTGCAGCACTAATGACTATTTCTTGTTCTTTTGCAGTGACCATATCTGTCGATACCTCGTTCCCGTTCATCCGCTCGGAGGAAGGGTTTCCTGAAGCGCCCTTGGACCGTGACGTTTTGGCTATGATTAGGGACTATGACCCGGAATATAAGAGTCTCCACCTTTGGGGGTCGTGGTATAACCAGATTATCATGGATCGACGGAGCTTCACGTGCGCCGTACCGTCAGAACCCATTACGGCGATTCACTATGCTACCCCACCCTCGGTGCAGTATGCCATGGAGATGGTTTATTGGACCTCGAAAGGCTTTCTTCATCCCGCCATAGATGCGATTCCGGTTCAGCGTCCTATGATTTTGGATATCCTAGGACGCCGTATCTGTCAGGGCGAGGCGCGACCTTGGGGGCAATCATATAACATTGGTCTGATCCCCCGCCACCCGATCGGTTATCTGCCGTGGGCCCGGTACATCCTGTCGACGAAGAAGTCGCAGTTGATAAAGTTAGGATTGTACACCGCAGTGTACGTCTCTCTGTTCCAATATCCCACGCTCCCCACCTGGTGGTTCAAGGCCTTCCTGGAGCAGTGGAACATTCCCACCCACACTTTCCTCGCCATGGATCGGGAAGTGTCAATCTCTTTGGAAGAGTTTACGGAGGTATCCGGTTTACCGGTTATAGGGGAACACTATGAGGAGTTGCTCCTAACAGACGAGTACGTCTTTGGTGCTAGCCGGTGGTAAGGGGGCTCACACCGGAGAATGCTGTTCAACACCAATTCCCAAGCTTGATTAAAGTGTTGAACATCTATGAGTCTCTTTTCATCGAACATGGGAGTCGCGGAGTTAGCTTTGAGGATTTCATCGCCCGGTTCCTTCGCTTAAGCGTCCTCTCATCAGACGCTGCCAAGTTTGCTACCCTGGATGACCCTTTCGGTCTAGGTTTAGATAACCTGCCGGCGAAGGAGATAGACCAAAAGGGTTTTTTCCTTTCGGACTTCCCGACTATGTCTTTTGCAGAAATTGCGGCCCCCGGGATGGACGAGGAGGCCTTTTTCTTAGGATTTCTCGGGTTGTGGCTGAGTTAGTTTGCGATCCCAATGCACTCTCACCGTATGCGGCCCTCTGTCTTTTACCCAGCCCACTGGATGGCCATCGGGGTAAAGGTGGCTGTGGGGATCGCCGGCTTGGCACACTTATATCATGGCCTCAGTCGAGCAGCGGATGCTAATGAGCCCGGGGTACTGCACGTGGTCTTCCCGATGCACTACTTTGTATCGTGGCTCGAGCTACACATGGCGGGTGTCTTCGGCATGCATAAAAGGCCCTCGTTCTTTGACAAGTGCGGTTTTCCTCGCATTATACAGCTGATCGACGCATCAATTGTAACCCTATCACCACGGAACGCCAGGGGTTTACTCCTTCGCCCTCACACCGTTGGAGCCGGGATGTCCTTTGTCGATAAGGTATTGACCATTGGAAAGACGACTGCTACTGCGATGCGGCCATTACAAGATATCTTTAAGGATGGAGCCTCAATTTTGACGGCCCGGGAGACCCTTCACTTATATTCCATTAGACCGGGCTTCCTAGTTTTTAGGCAGAACGGTGTGACAATTTTTATGAGGTACAACCCGCATCGTTTTGCCCACCAACTGGGCTACGATCAAGGGGTCCCCTTGGAAGCCTTCTTGCTGGAACCCGCTGCCACTGAAGAAGGGATGGAGAACGCGCTGCATCATTTCATGCGCCTGAATACAGGATCTCATTTTTTTATCAGTGCGCCGGCTTGCGCTCCACGACTCCTCAATGTGTACAAAGACTGGTACAATCATGCAACAGGAGCCGTTATAAAGGAGGAAAGGCGATTGCTGGTCGACTGTAAGGGTGCGCCTCCAGGCAGTGACCGCAACGCTCCTTTGTTTCCGAGGACTCTAGTAGTTGCCCCTCTAAAAGAGGTTAGAACCGGGCCATCGCGTGCGCAAAGTCCTCCGCACGGATTGCCGCTTCCTGATATTACAGATGCAGCCCCAGCGCCCTGTGCTTCAGTGGAGACAGTGGTTGTAGCTTCGCCGGAGTCTGGCGTGGGTGCAGACATCGGGACCCGCTGTCCCAAGGTGGCTGCTAAACGGAAGTCAATCCCACATGCACCTAAGGTCGGAGGGCAGAAGAAAAAGAATTCTCTCTTTGCTGCAGACGTCGTGTTCGGTCAGGAACCCCACGCTCCCTATGCCGAGGGCCTGAGTGAATACGGGACTAACGAGGGATTAGTCATGCCACCACCGGATGATACGGACTTAGAGGCCGCTCTCGAAACTTCAGCGTGGTTGGCAAGGCGTGACGTATGGCTAGCTAAGCTTGCGGATTCAGGTAATCACTAGTCGCATTTTCTATCGCATCATATCTTTATTATTGCCTTTGACTAATATTTTTCCTTCTTTTCTTCCAACAGGCATCACCACTGAGGAAGCCATCGCCGCTTCCCTGAAAACTTTCCAAGAGGAAGAACGTCTTAGAGCGTCCATGGGCCTTAGTAAGTTTCAATTCATCAAGTTTTCATTTCTCTTGTGTTATGGTCGATCTAACCTCTCCCTTTTTATCACAGGAACCTCAATGTCGCTCCTGCCAAGTGATGCAGACGTTCTACCAGCTGCCGATGTTCCTGCTTCCTCAGGGTTACTGCAGGAGGTTCGTCTTGAAGAGCCGATGAGAGACGCCTTAAAGGCTCTGGAGGCATCTTTAAATGAGGACGACGACGCTTTGCTGAAAGAAGCGTCAAAGAGGTCCGTCGTGACAGCCCGGGAGGAACGGAAGCGGTCGAGGCGCGAAGCAAAGGCACGCAGGGCTGCCTTGGCTACAGGAGCGGGCCCCAGCACCGTCCCTCGTGCTGATACTCCATCCGAAGAGGCCCCTGTCTCCCTATCCACTGCTCGTAGACAAGTGGCACGCGCAGTTCGGAGCGCAAACGGTAAATCCACTTCAGGTAATATTTCTCTCAGAGTTTTTGTTGTAAGAATTTTAATGCCATCGGTTCTTATATATTTTATCTTGCAGGGCCAAGTCCGACCGAGGGGGAGGCAGAGACCGTTGAACCTAAGGAAATAGAGGAGGCGGCACCTGCCGAACCCAAGCCGACGGTGGGCAACGTCGCTAAGGCTTCGGAGCCTGAGGTGGAGGTTGAGGGGCCTGCAGCCGAGAAGGTCATTGATGCCGAACCTGAAGTGGCGGCAAATGAAATGATCGTTATAACTGAGCCCAAGGTAGTGGCGGACGAGGCGCTTGAGGCCGGCGACCTTGTAGTGACGGCGGATGAGCTGATAGAGATCACGGAGCCCGAGGAAGTAGCGGGTGAGATGGGCACGACTCTTGGGGAAGAGTCAGCCGCTCTCTCTCAAGAGTCCGGCAATGCTCCGATCATTGCCCTCCCCGTCTACGATCTTCCGCCGTCTCCTGGCCGCGTGTGCACGGCGACGGTCCCCATCGAGTCGGGTGATGAGGCCACGGGTGGTGGCTTCATGTCAATAGAGGAGGGAGTCACCTCCGTTTCAGCCGGCAGCTCATCAGGTAAATCCCAAGTTGCTGTCTTTCTTTACCTTACAATCCTTTCTGACAAGTTCACCTTTTTTCGTAACGCAGGTGCAGCCAGCGCCGATGCCCCACTGCTCGAGGGAGCGCCTTCAACGACTGCTTTGGCGGTGGTCACCTCTCAACCCTCTCTCATACCGTCGAACATGTTGGAAGGTATGGATTTGCAATTTATTAGTCTTATCTTCCAGACGTATAATTTGTGTACTAAAGTCGCATTGTTATGTTTTTTCAGGAGTGGTCTTTGATCATCTATATCAAGTGTTGCTACCACACTTCTCCTTCCCATCTGAACTCACTTCTCCCTCTGGCGGTGCTGGTGAGTATAGTCCCGACTGATACCTTTCTTTTTCTGTGATAGAATTATTTCTAACTCTCTCTTGTCCTGACTGCAGTGTTACAAATCGAAGGGGGAGAAGAAAGATCGGTCGCGCCACCGGCCCTTCCGGCCTTGCCACCTGCTTCAACCGGTATAGTAAACTATCTTATCAATGACTTTTTCCATATCTATTGAATCATTATTTAATCGCATTTTGTCTTTTCAGCTGTCGTTCTGGTCTTGGCGCCTTTTGAGTCTCATATTACAATGCCGGCCGGCCCTCCCCAGAGACGTCCGTCCTCAAAAGGTGCGGCGAATAGTCTGCGCATGTTGAGCGACTACATCGAGGAATTCGACGTCGAGACTCCTACGTCTGCTGCGGACTTCGCTACGATGGTTAACCCGATGTTGGTGATATTTGCCAACTTCCATGACGAGGGCATCGTCGCCTCTTGGGTTAATCACTGTCAGGAGATTGAGGCTCGCCTTCATCAGCTGGAGTCGATGCGTCTCTCCTCCGAGACTTTAGCCGCGAGCAATGAAAGAGCAGCATGGATCAAGGAAAGCGCTTCTTACATCCGCCACTTAGAACAAGAAGCGGCTTTAAAGCTACGGGAATGCCAAGAGACCTCGAGCGAGACGGCTCGTCTGCGTGCTGAGGTTGAGGCGAATGCTGCCTAAGTAAAGGCTATCTTTGAGGGTCTCCTAGAGCGCATCTCCTATGGGCTAAACTTGAAGCGAAAGCTTGATGTAGCCGAGCGTGATACCCCAGGCCGCGAAGCTGCTCATCAGGCCGTCAGAGATCAGCTTGCATCTGTCTTGCAGCAACGGGCCCAAGTGGAGGCAGAGCTGGCAGTGGTGGCCGATCAGGAGAAAGTGGGGAAGGAAGTGCGCGAACAATTGCTAGAGCTATGCAAGACGCTTCCTTCTCAGTAACTCTCCTTGTATCTAGATACTTGTAGAATTTTTCTTTTTCTTTTTCTTTTTTTTTTAATATGTAGCCATTCTTCAATACTCTGTACGCTTCATGTTGTACTTGATTACATTCAATAAAGATACACATTTTTCTTCGCAATGTCTTGTACTATCTCTTTGCTTTTTCATTTTTTACTATCAGCATGCTGTCACAATTAGCATATAATAGAGTAAGCATCTTGATTTCTTCACGGGATAGCGATGGCTTAGGCTGCAGGTTCAGATCTGCCGCCTAAGACTTTTCAACTCTATGAGCCGTGAGGGTCTCATAGAGACTTTTCTCCCTACGGATCGAGAGGATCTCATAGGTGGATTTTCTCCTTAGGAGTCGTGAGGATTCCCAAGTGTGTCTTCTCTTATAAGTCGTAGGGATCCTATAAGAGAATTTTTCCCTCTTACGAGTCGAGAGGACTCGTAAGCGGTTGTTTCCCTCCTTGTCGAAACTCGACTTCCGAGAGTGAGACCCGTGGATAGTATGCAAGAGACCATTTTAGATCGACTTGCAGGGTCCCATTGTTCAGGAAGCAAGTTTTTTAGTCCCTGCTGCCTGAGGCTTCATCTTGCAAGTTGAGACGAATAGAGAATTTTTTTTCGCAGAGACACTGGTTGCCCTGCGAGTCGACGCGGATCAGGAGGCTCTCGTTAAGGATTGTTTGTTTCCTTGAGTTGAGGTATTTGCTAAGGATTATTTGTTTCCCTAGCGCCAAGGATTATTTGTTTCCTTGGTGTTGAAACGGATCGAGAATTTCCAACAGAGGCACTGGTTACTCTGCGAGTCGACGCGGATCAGGAGGCTCTTGTCAAGGATTGTTTGTTTCCCTGAGTCGAGGTATTTGCTAAGGATCATTTGTTTCCCTAGCGCCAAGGATTATTTGTTTCCCTGGTGTTGAGACGGGTCGAGAATTTCCCACGGAGGCACTGGTTGCTCTGCGAGTCGACGCGGATCAGAAGGCTCTTGTCAAGGATTGTTTGTTTCCCTGAGTCGAGGTATTTGCTAAGGATTATTTGTTTCCCTAGCGCCAAGGATTATTTGTTTCCCTGGTGTTGAAACGGGTCGAGAATTTCCCATGGAGGCACTGGTTGCTCTGCGAGTTGACGCGGATCAGGAGGCTCTCGTCAAGGATTGTTTGTTTCGCTGAGTTGAGGTATTTGCTAAGGATTATTTGTTTCCCTAACGTTGAAACGGGTCGAGAATTTCCCACGGAGGCACTGGTTGCTCTGCGAGTCGACGCGAATCAGGAGACTCTTGTCAAGGATTGTTTGTTTCCCTGAGTTGAAGTATTTGCCGAAGACGCTGGTTTCTTCGGAGTTGGGATGAACCATCGAGATTTGGCTTCGTTTTCTGGCGGAGCCTGTTGGGAAAGTATGGTTCCCTCTTTGTTTACGCCCTTGGATTGTGTACAGGGATCGATGTGATCTCATCTGTAGGGCCAAAGTTTTATCATCATTTTTTTTTATTTCCGCAATGATCTATCATTTCAGCTTTTATATCGCGAAGGTCGCGATTGCCCAATCATTTCGGCTATTTTTCGCGGTGCCCAATCGTTTCGGCTATTTATTTTATTTTTACTCGCTTCTTTTTATTGCGAGTTGCCCAATCATTTTGGCTGTTTTGCATGCATACATTTTACTTGCTGTTTTTTATTGCAAGTTGCCCCATCATTTCGGCTATTTCGTATGCATGTGCGGCCTACTAGCTTTCCGCCGTAAACCTGGAATTAGACACCGATTTCGGCATCAGCACCGCTACAACTGGGATATTGCCAGGAGCGAATCATCATTTACCTCCGTCGATGTCGAACAAAGGTGGCTTAGGAGGCTCTCGTCAAGAATTTCCCATGGAGGCACTGGTTGCTCTGCGAGTTGACGCGGATCAGGAGGCTCTCGTCAAGGATTGTTTGTTTCCCTGAGTTGAGGTATTTGCTAAGGATTATTTGTTTCCCTAACGTTGAAACGGGTCGAGAATTTCCCACGGAGGCACTGGTTGCTCTGCGAGTCGACGCGAATCAGGAGACTCTTGTCAAGGATTGTTTGTTTCCCTGAGTTGAAGTATTTGCCGAAGACGCTGGTTTCTTCGGAGTTGGGATGAACCATCGAGATTTGGCTTCGTTTTCTGGCGGAGCCTGTTGGGAAAGTATGGTTCCCTCTTTGTTTACGCCCTTGGATTGTGTACAGGGATCGATGTGATCTCATCTGTAGGGCCAAAGTTTTATCATCATTTTTTTTATTTCCGCAATGATCTATCATTTCAGCTTTTATATCGCGAAGGTCGCGATTGCCCAATCATTTCGGCTATTTTTCGCGGTGCCCAATCGTTTCGGCTATTTATTTTATTTTTACTCGCTTCTTTTTATTGCGAGTTGCCCAATCATTTCGGCTGTTTTGCATGCATACATTTTACTTGCTATTTTTTATTGCAAGTTGCCCCATCATTTCGGCTATTTCGTATGCATGTGCGGCCTACTAGCTTTCCGCCGTAAACCTGGAATTAGACACCGATTTCGGCATCAGCACCGCTACAACTGGGATATTCCCAGGAGCGAATCATCATTTACCTCCGTCGATGTCGAACAAAGGTGGCTTAGCGAACAGGGTTAAGGCGCTGTCGACTAAGGCTTTTAACTTCATGAGCTGTAAGGGTCTCACAAAGGTATTTCTCCCTACAAGTCGTGAGGATCTTGTAGGTGTATTTTCTCCTTAGGAATCGTGAGGATTCCTAAGTGCATGTTCCTCTGTAAGTCGTAAGGATCCTACAGGAGGGTTTTCTCCTTAGGAATCATGAGGATTCCTAAGTGCATGTTCCTCTGTAAGTCGTAAGGATCCTACAGGAGGGTTTCCTCCTTGTAAATCGAGAGGATTTACGAGGGTCGTTCACCATACGAACATATCCCCAATCACGGATGAAACTTGGTTAGGGGAATGTTTATTCGCGCCCGTGGATTGTATACAAGAGTCAGTATTGAGCCACTTGTAGGGAAATATTGGAAGTTGTGGGGGTTGCTTAAGCACAGGTTCAGGTCTCTGTAACTTAAGACTTCCAACTCTTATGAGCCGTGAGGGTCCCATAAGAGACTTCTCCTTACGAGTCGTGAGGATCTCGCAAGTGTATTTTCTCTTTAGGAATCGTGGGGACCCCTAAGTGTGTTGCTCCCTTGTGAGTCGTAAGGATCTCACGCGGGTGGTTTCTCCTTACACGGTCGAGAGGACCGTGTAAGTGTCTTTTAACGAGGTTGCGCCCTTTCGGGTTTTCACAAACACTCGCCGGCAGTCCTGCTGTTTTTACTCACGGAGCCCTTTCGGGTTTTTATCCGTGCCCATTTTGCTTATGGACATACCGTTTTTATTTTATATATTTTATTTATTTATTTTCTTCTTCTCCTTTTTTTTTACAAGGTCGCGCCCTTTCGGGTGTTCACGAACACTCGCCAGTAGTCCTGCTGTTTTTACTCACGGCGCCCTTTCGGGTTTTCATCCGTGCCCTTTTTTGCTTATGGACATACCGTTTTTATTCATTTATATATATATTTTTTATATATTTTTTTTATTTTGTCAGCCTACGGATGCTGCGGTATTAGTTTTAAGGACGTTTCGGTCCGTCATTAGTTTAAGGACGTTTCGGTCCGCCATTAATTTAAGGACGTTTCGGTCCGCCATTAGTTTAAGGACGTTTCGGTCCGTCATGAAGAAGGCTGGATACAACTTATAAAGTTTGAGCTTAGGAAGATAGCGAGCGGACATAGCCGTCGTCATCTATCATTGACCTAGGCAGTAACTCGCTAAGCGTAGTATTTCTTTAGGAATCGGCCATTTATTGGCCGGTAAGGCCTTTCACCGTGCATATCCATAAGTAGATAGGCTCCACCTTGGTAGACCTTGTCTATGATGTACGGGCCTTCATAGTTCGGCTCAAATTTTCCTCGCTTGGCTCGATTGGGGATCATAGGTCTTTTGACTGCTAGCACGAGTTCGCCTTGGCGGAATGTCCTCGGCCGGGTCAATCTTTCATATGAGCGCGTCATTTTTGCTTTATAGGCCTCCAAATTTTGTTGCGCAATGAGCCGGGTCTCATTAAGGGCATCGAGCTCCTCAAGCAGAAGGTGAGCATTTTCTTCATCTGTTAGCTCGTAGTGGACTGCCACTCGTAGAGAGGGTAACTCTATCTCGAGGGGGAGTACTGCTTCTGTACCGAATACCAACGCGTATGGCGTTGTGTTTGTGGCTGTCTTGAACGTAGTTCGATACGCCCAAAGAGCTTCTTGCAGCTTCTCGTGCCAGTCCTTCTTATTTCGGGACACCGTTTTCTTCATGATCTTTGTCAAGGTTTTTTTGAAGGCTTCAGCTAGACCATTAGCTCACGGATTATAAACCGAGGAATATCTCCAGTCTATATTGTGTTGCTGCGCGAAGGGACTGATCTTGTGGCTTCTATAAGCTGGCCCGTTATCGGAGATGATCCGTCGCGGAGTTCCAAACCAATATAGGACGTGCGTCTTGAAGAAATGGAGGATATTCTCCGTCTTAACTTCCCTCGGCGGTACTGTCTCTGCCCATTTGGAGAAGTAGTCAGTCGTCGCCAGGATGAAACGATGTCCTCTGGACGATGCTGGTTCGATAGGGCCGACTATATCAGTTCCCCACATTTCGAACGGCCAGCTAGCCACCGTTGGATGTAGTGGATTTGGATGCTGGTGGATGAAGTCCCCATCAATTTGGCACGAGTGGCATTGCTTCGCATATTCGAGGCAGTCCTGGATCATCGTGGGCCAGTAGTAGTCCATCCGTTTGATCTTCAACTTCATCTTTGGGCCCGCTTGGTGAGAACCGCAGAGTCCGTCATGAACTTCCTGGACGACTCTTTTCGCTTCGTCAGGTCCCAGGCATCTCAACCACAAAGAATCAAACGACCTCTTGTACAGGGTATCATTGACGAAGGCGAAAGACAGAGCTCGTTTCATAAGCTGATGTCTTGAGGACGCATCTTCGGGCATTCGGCGGTATTTGAAGTAGTCTATAAAGACTTCTCTCCAATCCTCGGTATTTTCCCGATCTTTTATTTGCAGGGTCGTCTGCTAAGTCGCTCTCTTCTCTTCGGGTGATTACGGAGATATTTCTGCTGGGGCAAGCACCCGACGACTTTGTACCATGATTCTTACGTTATCGAGGTTCTCATCGGCCAGTTCCTTGGCGAGCTTGGCCAACGCATCCGCTTTGCTGTTTTCCGCACGCGGTATGTTTTCCAAAGTGTAGGAAGGAATTTGGGTCAACAATTGTTGCACTTTTTCGCCGTACTTCACCAATTCTGGTTTGCATGTTTGGTAGTCGCCGTTTACTTGACTAACGACCAGTTGGGAATCTCCATATATGAGGAGGTTTTCAATTCCCATGTCGATGGCGATCTCGAGGCCTGCTATCAAAGCTTCATATTCGGCTTCATTATTCGTCCTCGGTTCTATTAAGGAGAAAGCGAAGCGCATTATCCCTCGTTGTGGAGTCACGAAGATGAGGCCTACCCCTGATTTGATTATAGGGGCGTTTTGTCTGCGCTTCTTCAGGGAAGATGCCCAATCGAAATAAAGCTCCCATCGAGTATCACCGCCGTCGATCGTATCAAACGCATGTTCGTCTGGAAGATCACAATTTAAAGGAGAATCGGCGGGTATCGGATGCTCAGCGAGGAAGTCGGCGATGGCCTGGCCTTTCATTGCCTTAAGAGGTTGATACGTTATCGAGAACTCCATCAAGAGCAGGGCCCATTTAGCGAGTCGTCCCGTCAATATGGCCTTCGACATCAAATATTTAAGGGGGTCCACCTTTGAAATGAGACGGACCTCATGCGCCAACGCATAGTGTCTAAGCTTTGTTATCGCAAAGATCAACGCCAGGCAATGTTTTTCAATAGGGGAGTAGTTGCTTTCTGCCCCCAGCAGAACTCGACTTAAGTAGTAGAGTGCTCTTTCTTTCCCTTGATCGTTCTCTTGTGCCCATAATGCGCCTAAAGAACCTTCGAGGGCGGTTGTATAAAGAATGAGTGGCTTTCCCTTAATCGGAGCAGCCAACACTGGCGGGTTTTGCAGGTACTGCTTGATTTCGTCTAGTGCACCTTGGCATTCTTGATCCCAGACGAATGGAGTTCCCTTCTTCATCAGGTGGCTGTAAGGACGGCACTTTCCTGAAAGGTTGGCTATAAATCGCCGTATATATGCGAGCTTCCCTTGGAGAGACCGCAGCTGTTTGAGAGTCCTTGGCGGAGGCATTTCCATGATCGCCTTGATTTTTGACGGATCTATTTCGATACCACGGTGTCGGACGATGAATCCCAGGAATTTTCCCGAAGAAACTCCGAATGCGCATTTGAGGGAATTCATCTACAGATTGTATTGCCGAAGGCGTTGAAATACGGTCTTCATATGCTCTAAGTGCTCTTCGTATGACATGCTCTTTACTACAAGATCGTCGATATAGCATTCGACGATTTCATGTATAAGATCATCGAAGATCTTTGTCATGGCCCTCTGATAGGTGGCACCGGCATTCTTCAAACCAAAAGGCATAATTTTGTAGCAGAATATACCCAAAGGAGTCCGGAAAGCGGTGTGCTTCTGGTCTTCGGGATGCATCTTTATCTGATTGTATCCGGATGAACCGTCCATGAAAGAGAAAACCTCGTGAGTAGACGTATTGTCTATCATCAGTTCGGTGACTGGCACTGGGAAATCGTCCTTCGGACAGGCTTTATTGAGATCCCGGAAGTCCACGCATATGCGCACTGTCCCATTTTTCTTCATCACCGGGATGATGTTGGCGATCCATTCAGGGTATTGAACTTCCTGGATGAAGCCAGAGTCGATCAGCTTCTTGACCTCGGCATTGATACTCATCTCAAGCTCGAGCCGCATTCTTCTCGGCGCCTGTTTGACTGGCTTGACGTCTGGAGATATCGCCAATCTATGCACAGCAATTTCTGGATCTAGTCCCGGCATTTCGGAATAGTTTCATGTGAAGCAATCTCTATGCTGTAGAAGCACGTCCTTTAACGCAGCCACCCTTTCTTCAGATAGCAGCTCGCTGATGAATGTCGGTCGCGGGTCATTCGCCGTTCCCAACTCAATTTTCTTAAGGTTATCTGCAGTGGTATGGATTCCATCTTCCAGCTCTTTTGGCGCTGGTGGGAATTCTGAGATCACCTCATCATTGCTGTTTTCGAAGCACCAGGGAAGGTCATCCATGTTCTCGGGCTCTTCTTTTGACATTGTTATCACGTGACAAGTACGAATTCGCTTCCAATCCCAATGTGGAACTGGTTCTTCTTCCATGGCCTTGGGTTCGTGCTTCTGTGGCGGCGCTACCCTCCAGTTGTCGGACAGAGTGAACTTGCCAAGTTGATACTGATCTTCAATCCAATTCTTGAAGGTGAAGCAGTCCTCGAGAGGGTGCCCTATCACTCAGTGATAAAAGCAATAGTCCGGGTGTGAGACCCCGCCCGCTTGTTCGGGGTGTTTAGACTCCGGCAGTGTAAGCATCTGATGTTTTAGAGCGAGGTCAAGTATCTTCTTCGTCTTGTCCCGAGGAAACGAGTACGCTCGACCCATTTTCTTCATAAGGGATAGATCAATAATGCTCGACTCCCGTTTGCGTGGCTTCTTAGCCCTGCTTTGTTGCTGTTGAGCGCCTTTTTGACCTTTCGACTTATTTCTGCTTTTGCGTCGACCCTTCTTTATAACAGGTTGACAAGGAGAGGCATTTTCATCTTTCACGGCCTGTTGGAGAAGGCGTTGCGTTTTGGCTTTCTCGTAGATGACCATTTCACGGTTATGATCGTCCCGGACTTTTTGACCCGCTTCCTTTATAAGCTTGTCCATTTGTTCTTCGAACGACGGACTGGGCACTTTTGCATCTGGGAGTTTCACCGTCTCAGGATTAGCGTCCTCCTATTGAGCATCCGCTTCTTCATCGAAGTCATACATGACATAGCAGCTGTTTAGTAGCTCCCGTTTCTTTGACCGGATGTATCCAAGCCCTTTTGTTTCCATTTTCCCATTAGGCAATTTGCGTTGAGTCCCGGGAACGTTCCAGACCTTTTCATAGAACTTGGCTTTTCGAACGGTCTGCTTGAAGAATATCCCCTGGAGTTTCAGCAGCTTTTTCAAACCTTCCGTATAATATCTGGGAAGACGGATAGGCTGAAACCTGTCGAGCGTAGGATCCGCGCCATGCCAGATTTCTTTCTCCACTTTGGTTTCTTCAGAGCGGTAGAATAGAATTGCTTTTTCGCTTTCTCGCCTGGGAGGGATATAGAACGTTCGCAGCTCTTCTACACTGTAGATATTGAGTGCATCCAGTTCTTTACGGTGTTTAAGCGGCACCATGGCCACTTGTAGACTTTGCTCTTCGTCAGCGGACGTTTGTATTGAAGGTCGAGCAAAGAATACAGCATGGATATCATCTTCCGAGTCGCTACCAAAGATCAACGTAGGTGCGGACGGTCCTGGCTTGTTGTGTTGGGGCGGACCCGAATACACTATCTCCTCTTCCTCCTCGGTATCACTCCCGAAAACAGGGATGGTGGCGTTAGCTTTGTTGTCCGGCTTGTGACACCTTTCCGTGTCTTCGAAATCCGGTAAGAAGTATTTGGCATCTTCATATTTGCAAACTTCGTTCACGGAAAACGGATTCAGTTCTCCCGCCACGGTATACCTCGAGACCATCCTTAGCATACTTCATACACTGATGTTGTGTAGAAGGGATGACGTTGTATTCGTGTAACCATGGTCGGCCGAGCAAAGCATTGTAGCATGTCTTGGCGTCTATGACGTGGAACTTAATGTCCGTGACGATTAGCCCAAAGCGTAGCGTCAGTATTACAGACCCAAGAGTTCTTGATGACTGGGAGTCGAACCCGGAGATGGTGATCTTATCCCGAGCAAGGTGCTGGACACTCATGCAGATTTCTTTTAACACCCGCACATTGAGGAGATTAACGGAGGATCCATTGTCGATCAGGATTTTGCCTATCTTTATATCGTGGCAGAATCCTGAGACATAAAGGGGGCGATTGTGTTCGCACGTCCCAAGGAGAAGGTCTTCGTCACCAAAAGCGACATCGGCAGTGTGCACTTCCTCCAATTCATCCTTCATCTTTTTCTCGGCCAGGAAAGCTTGGAATTGTTCTGGATCTTGTAATGCCTTGATTAACGAATCTCTCGCCTCCTTCGATAGCAAAAGGGCGTCAAGAATGCTGAGCTGCGATGGTAGTTTCCTCAGATGCGCTAGAACGTTGTAATCCACCTTATTTTTCTTTGGCGGGTCCTTGGCGCTTAGCTCCTCCCCCGCTTGGTCATCTAAGACGATATCTTCAGAGACCTTTTCTTTCCCTTTATCTTTTCTGTTTGAGGGTCCGAGATTCTTTTCGGGCAGCGTCCGATTCCGCAGCAGAATATTTTCGCAAACCTTCGGCTCTTCTTCTTTTCCCGAAATAGACTCTTTAAAGAGAGGGGCAAGTTCCATCTCCTCATCAGAATCGCTCCCAAATGTAGGCACTTGTGACCTGCCAGTGTTAACCATGCAACAATCGCCAGTAGTTCTTTTAAGCCCTTCTGTCGTATTTCTTCGCTCCCGACGAGTTTTGCGCTTTTCCCGCATAAAGTGTTGTCGATGAGCAACGTATCCTTGCCACCATCTATCGAAAGCTTTGCACTCTTGAGTGGGGTGCGAAACCTTCTGATGATATAAGCAATAGGAGGGGTGCATTTCTATTTCACCAGTAATTTTTTCTTCGGAGGATGGTAGCTTCATGCCCATTGATATGGTCTTAGCAAACCTTTTCCTCATCTTGAATTGGCTTTTGTCGACGGTGGAGGCATTTTGCTCCAGCGGGATCGTCTCAGCTCTTTCATCAAGTCGCTGGCGTTTGGTCCTTTCAAATATGACCGCCTCGCGTTCTCGATCAGCTTTACTTTTCAACCGAGCTTCATTAAGGAATGCGTCAATTACTTCATCTGATGGCCCCGGAATTTTTGATTCGGTATCTGCCCCCAGCGTTTCAGTACAAGAAGTCTCCTCATCGTTCATGAACGAATGGGAAATCACATGACAGCTCGCCACGCATTCTTCAGATTCATCAGATGAGCTTTCTCCGTCATCTTCCTCTTGAAAGACATGATCGAGGAACTCTTGGAGTGTAATGGGAGTCTGTGCCTTCTGGTTGTATTCCTCCAGCGCGTCAATTTGTTTTTGCAAGTCCGTGCGCTTGTCGCCAGGCTTCACGGGCTTCTTTGATTTCTTTTTCTTCTTCTTCGAAGATTTTGACGGCTGGTTGCGAGTGCTTGAGCCACCATCATCGGTCTTTGGAGTTGGACGTGGCTTCAACATCTCTTCAATGACCTGCGGTTCCAACGGGTTCTTCCACCTAATCGCTGGACATGTCTGAAGATCGTTTAGCATTCTCTTTGTCTTGGCTGATAATACAACCTCCCAAGGAGCTTCTTCAACGACAGAGCATGTTGCCCCCGGCGTATTCGCCCCCTTAGAGGTGTGGGGCTGCAGGGGATTCACCTTCCATTTGTCAGATAACGCGAATTTGCCCTGTCGGTACTGGTTTTCAAGCCAATTTTTGAAAACATAGCAATCTTCGATCGGATGGCTCAGTACTCGATGATAAGGACAGTAGTTAGGCTCATTGACATCACTTGGTTGCAACGGACGTTTTGGATCCGGCAGATTTATGAGTCGGTTGCGCAACGCCAGCTCGAATAACCTTCTCGTTTTATCACGGGGAAAAGAGTAAGAACGTCCTAGCCTCTCCTCAAGGGCTACGTACGGACGCATATTATTTTGCAACCGGCTTCGAGTCGCTCGGTTGTTGTTGAGCATTAGCGAAAACGATCGCCTTTCCCTTCCCTTTGTCATTTCGGGAGTCCGGCTTTGGAAAAGGGGGTTTATGGCCCATCTGATCCATTTGCGCTAGCTTGTCAATCAAGGCCTGGAAGGTAGTCGGCTTGAAAAACATCATAAATTGCGAGATGGTTGCTTGCGGATCAAGGGTTCCCACAAACATACCCACCGCGGGAGCTTCTTCAATGCTCTATTCGCACTTCGACCATAAGTTCCGCCATCGTATAGCATATTGAACCCATGTCTCGCCTGGTTTTACCCTGGCGTTAATCAGTGTCGTCATCGGGGTGCGTTCACTGGCGCTTGCAAAACGCTGAGTAAACAACAGCTCCATCTCCGCGAAGGTTTTGATAGAGTCGTTCGGGAGCTCAGAGTACCACTCGAACGCCGTATCTGCTAAACTTCCAACAAACTGGCGAAGCAAAAGCTTGTCATCGTCGCCGGTGTTGCCGCAGAGTGCCCTGAACTGGGCAACATGCTGGTGAGGATTGCCCGTCCCCTTGTAGACATGGAACTTGGGAATTGTGTAACCTGGTGGGTACTTGATTTAATCGTACCAACTTGGATATGGCCGCCCTGTTTTTACTACCTGGCCGGCTGCTTCAGCCGCATGATGAACCCGTATTTGTTGGGCTATGTACTCGTCCAAATCAGCTTTGGAGATTGTATCCTCCTTAGCCGTCGACAGAGCTGGCGGAGGATTTGATGTCTCTCCCCTATCGTCTCCAAGGACGATCGGGGGATCTTCGGCCGAAGGATCTTGTTGTATTATCATCCCTACCATGTCTTGGAACAGGAGGCCCACATGCTGTATGTTGGCTGCTTGTTCAGCAGCCTCTTTGTCCTTCTTCTCCAATATTCGACGAAGGAATTCGGCGTCGGTCTCTTCCTCTTGGCGTTCATCCGAGGATGTTTCGGAATTTTCTTTTGGCCCAGTAAGTGCGACCATAGCGTTCATCATCTCTTGGAGCTTCTGTTGCTGCTCCTGCGCCTTGGTCACTGATCGAGTAAGCGGTCGATGACCCGTAGATATGCGACTGTCCTCTTTACCAGACGCCACATAGACGTTATGAACTACAATGCCCCCTGACTTAGGGCGTTTGGGTTCACCACCTCTGACATTTGTCGCCGGCGCGGGGGTTTTCTCCGGCCTCCTTCTTTTGTGGGCCGTTGAAGTTGAAGGGGCCGTTGCAGTGGGCACCCTAGCGATCGTTGTCCCCTGCTGTTTAATAGGACGGTCTTTTTCTTTTTGCACCTTCGTCTTCCTTCGTTGATGAGAGTGATCTGGGTCAATGATGGAGTCTTGAACCCTTCGCCAAACCTTGTATATATGTGCGGACAGCCGTTGAGGGGGCTATTCTTTCTTTGTTTCCGGAACTTTATCCGCGGGCGGAGGAGATCTTTTCAATGTAGCGGTTGGAGAATTCTTACGTACCCTCCTCAGCAGTTCAAAGCTGTTCCCAGTTGGAACAGCAGCGTTGACTTCTACCACTGGAGCCGGTGGAGTTAGCCCTGATGGGGAGTTGCCCCCTGCCTTCCTCACTCGTTGCCAATGGCGACGTCGAGCATGACGAGCCATTGGGACTGGCTCGGAGATTGATACAGCTTCTTTTTGCCCCCTGTCTGAATGAGGCGCCGCTGGTGTTAAACTCTTAAAGACTGAGGTTGTCTTTTGAGGGGTGATATTCAACCTGTCGAAGACGGATCCTCGAGCAAGGGCAGGAGCAGGGATCGTCAGTCTTGAAAAGACTGACTCTTTAACAGGGGAAGCCGTCTTGACGACTTCTGGAGCAGCAGTTATTGCCTTCCTCGGGACAGCCAATTTAGAGTTCTGATCCATCCTGGCGAAAACAGAGGCTGTTGGTTTGGTAGTTGGCGACCCGCTGACAGGGGCCGTCGTAGCAGTGAGCCGGTCGAAGACCAACTTCTTGTTCACTTCCGGTGCAGGTATTGGCATAGAGAAGCTTGTAGGCGGGATCATGGTCCCGAAAAACAGGCCGGTGGTGGCCTCGGTCACCTGGTCTACCTGCAGAGCGAGGAAGGAAGCCGCTTGGGGCCCATATGCTACACCTCCGGGGGAGGTGGAGCGTCCATTGCAGTGGCACTTTGAGCAGTTTGTGCAGTTAGAGGCCATTGATGCTTGAGTTCTGCGCCAGGCAAAAGACCAAATCTTAGTAACTTGAAATCCAAAGGCAACCATTTAACAAACCGCGATTGGTTCGCGAAGACGACACACGAAGTGTGGAGTGGAAAGAGGAAAAGGTCCCACCGGGCGTGCCAGAATCTGTTCCCCTCAGAAAGACGGCGCACAGGACTGCGAGGTCCTGACGCTGAGATTCGGGGCTGTAACAACCCTAATTTTCCTATACACTTTTCTATTCAAATTTTTTTAAAAAAATCATTAAAAGAGTATTTAAACCTGAGCACAATATATATATAAGTAACTATTTTGTTTTTAAATAACTCCAATTTTTGTATACATAAATTTGATTTAAATTTGAAGTATACTTAGAGTATTTAATGTTGTCGATATCACTTTAAGTATCTATTTTCCTACAATAATTACAAGAAGGAGCTTGTAGCTTATTGGTAATACCTTGCACTGCTGAACCAAGCCACCAGAGTTCGAATCCCATGCCCCACATTATTTTTAGTTTATTTTTCTTTTAAAATTCTTGGAAGCCCAACAGTCCACAGGCCATAACTCCCAAAAGTTGAACTGAACCCTAAAAAGTGAGTATAACAGAGCCTACATCAGGCGAACCCACGCCCGACGACACCCGGACTCGGCCGGGATCGGCCGGACGGACTCGGCCGAACGGCCGAGTCGCCAACACGAAAATTCTGGCTTTTCGTCTTCTATAAACCCCTGTTAACTCCAATTTATTTGATCGGTTCACAAATGTTAAATACAATCAATTTAATACAAATTTTAATGCTTTTTATTTAATTTTTATAAAATTTTTTTAAATAAAGAAAACCTTTCACCTACCCTACCTACCCTATAAATAGACCCCTACCCTCTACTCTCTCATCCCAAAACCTTAGATTTACTCTCTTGAAATTTCCACATGAAAAGTGTGTTTTGAAACCGAGTTCACGACGAAGCGCCGACGGATTTCCGGCGACGTTCTTTGAAGCAACCGGCGACGAAACAACATCTCGGCCATTTCCCTTGTTCCTCTATAATCTTTAGAAGAGTTTGAAACCTGTAAGTCCCGTTCTTCTCTCTTTTCTACTTCTCAAAATACGACTTTATGAAACCCGACGGAAAACGGAACAAACCGATTTCCGATTCGGTTTTTCTACAAAATTTCACTTGTCACCAATTCCATAACACCTAAACATATTCATGATGACTATTAATCACATAAAAATCAATTTGGACAAAGTTTCTCACATGAAATGATAATTTTCTTGTAATATCGTATTCTTTTCACAATAATACCATAATATTTATTTTTCTTCTTCTAATCAATTCCATCATTCCTAAACATGTTCATCTTGATCACTAAACTTGTAAAAATTAATTTGAATGAGTTTTCACACATGAAATGATAACTTTTGCAAATACCGTATTCTTTCACCTAAATACCCTCATATTTAATTTATCATATTTAACCCCTAAACTTCACTATACCTTAAAATAAGTCACGAGGTAATGACCTACCTCCATACACACGCAAATACAACCCTAAAATGATATCATCAAAACTAAGAATACGATAAAACGAAATTTTCATTAAATACCATAATCTTCATAAAACCATTCTTAAAAGGTTTTAGATTGTTACACTTTTAAGTAAATACTTCTTACTAGGAAAATACGATAAGTTGTGGACATCGATCGTTTATCTAAACTGACTTTGTGGTGTCTAGGCTAGGCAAGTGAGCTTGGGTAACTTTAAAAGGCCCGCCTCACGATTCGTGAGCGGATCTCTCCCTCCTCACTTGTACTTACCTAGCCATAATTGGCGGTGAAGAGGCGATTTGAGGCTTCTAACGACTTGTCGTTTAGACCATTTAGAAATAGGCTAGTTGGCTTAGGAAACCCTAGAATCTAAAATACGGAAAACTACACTTTGCGAATAAATACCTTTTATTTTATAAAACCGTTTTCTAAAGGGTTAGTATTTTACAATCTTTGCAAAGCGCCGCTATAACCCACCTTTGGGGAACTCGTTAGGGATTGTACGGTTTATCATGCACCCTCGGGCTTAGTAGTGCGAGATTCAGACCTCCGCAAGGAGCATTCGGTCTCGAAAGGTTTAAAATACGACATCTTAAGAAAATGAGATTTTTGGAAAATAAAATATTTATATAAAATTATTCTTGTATTAACATATGTATATTTATCATTTAAACACCTATTTTATTATAAGATAAAGTTTCCACCTTTTTCTAAAAATTACAAGATTAAAAGTTATATTAAAATACCATGAATTTCAAATAAATCAATATTATAAATTAATACTTTTATTAGGATATATTCACTAGAATAACACAAATAAAATTTACACTCATTATAACTATAAAGATGAATAATAAATACTTGAGGTGTATCTTGAAAACTATACAAAAGTATTTTTATATAAAACCCCTCAAGTTTTTATAAATTACAATAAGGACCCTAACAATTATAGAACTTCAAATTACCTTTCTTTTAGTCTGACTCGGGTTAGAGTCTGACTATTTCTGACTTGAATATGATTCAAGTCAATCTATATTCTTAATATTCCAACTCAATATAAACACATGAATCCCTGAATCCAGTTAACAACCTATTCAACCTGACTGAATCAAACCATGGATATACATCCATTATTCCGTTATTCCAATTACATGATACAATCTGTTTACTGATATCATGGCTTTGGTCAGTCATCTAACTTACATAAAACAATATAACAATACTGTTAAAACACTACAGGGTTTAAAGGGGTAGATTGGTACGGAAGGTGTTAAAGGTGGCACGAGGTGGTCAGATTAAGACACCTAACCTATATTCCGTTACTGTTGTACCGTGGCTTAACGGTTCCTTGTACTTTCCGTTTGCCCTGGTCTCTAGCATATAGAGACCCCCCTCGTATACACTGGCATCCTTCTGTACCAAGCTACAAACAACAGCGTTGACATAACAATACAACAATAGTTTACACTTTAAAATGTATCTTCTTATTCTGTCTTCTCTACTTCCCTCTTACCTTTGGGACTTACCGAGCGATCTGTTCGCTGACGACATTCTGTTTCTCTCTTCTTTGAATGTCGTCAGGTGACTTGGACCCGGCAGAAGTTGAGTCATCACAAGAAGACTTGGAGCAGTTTACTCAAGACCCTGCAGTATAATTTCATTGTACACTTTTCTTTCCAGTACTTTACATTTCCTGTTATGCCACTGTTTAGGCATCTTTATTTCAGTTGTACTTCCTTTTTATGTATTGTACAAAGAATGTTAATAAATAAAAGTTGCTGTTCTTTTTATACTCTTGTCTCTTGTGTATTTATTCCTATATTGCTTAGCTACACTTAGCGTATGTACTTCTGAGTACAAACGTAGCGGACCTCGCCGCGTCCCCTTCGCCGTACATTGGGAAGCGGGGCGTGACAGATTTTGTTGGTGGCCCATGCAGGTTAGAGCTGTATGAATCCCTGTCATGCAGTTCTGGTCTGCGTGAACAACTTAAGCAATATAACACAAGAACCAGCAACTAAAACATTCTTTACAATTATGTTCCTTGAATCCCATCATTTCATATTCTTTGAATCATATACCTTGAATCTGTTCTAACCCAAAATTCCCTCATCTCTTTTACAATTTTACCAAAACCTTCGCATCCTTTCATTCCTTCACACATTCTTCACATTTCTAAAACCCTTGCACCACCTTGTTATTTTTCGCATATTGTTAGTACACCAGCACCAAACTTTCCTTGGATTGTTACACTTTCCTTTTAAAAATTTCGAGGACGAAATTTTTATAAGGAGAGTAGAATGTAACAACCATAATTTTCCTATACACTTTTCTATTCAATTTTTTTTAAATCTTTAAAAGAGTATTTAAACCTGAGCACAATATATATATATAAGTAACTATTTTGTTTTTAAATAACTCCAATTTTTGTATACATAAATTTGATTTAAATTTGAAGTATATTTGGAGTATTTAATGTTGCTGATATCACTTTAAGTATCTATTTTCCTACAATAATTACAAGAAGGAGCTTGTAGCTCATTGGTAATATCTTGCACTGCTGAACCAAGCCACCAGAGTTCGAATCCCATGCCCCACATTATTTTTAGTTTATCTTTCTTTTAAAATTCTTGGAAGCCCAACAGTCCACAGGCCATAACTCCCAAAAGTTGAACTGAACCCTAAAAAGTGAGTATACCAGAGCCTACATCAGGCGAACCCACGCCCGACGACACCCGGACTCGGCCGGTCGGACTCGGCCGAACGGCCGAGTCGCCAACACGAAAATTCTGGCTTTTCGTCTTCTATAACCCCCTGTTAACTCCAATTTATTTGATCGGTTCTCAAATGTTAAATACAATCAATTTAATACAAATTTTAATGCTTTTTATTTAATTTTTTTTAAATAAAGAAAACCTTTCACCTACCCTACCCTAGCTACCCTATAAATAGACCCCTACCCTCTACCCTCTCATCCCAAAACCTTAGATTTACTCTCTTGAAATTTCCACAAGAAAAGTGTGTTTTGAAACCGAGTTCACGGCGAAGCGCCGACGGATTTCCGGCGACGTTCTTTGAAGCAACCGGCGACGAAACAACATCTCGGCCATTTCCCTTGTTCCTCTATACTCTTTAGAAGAGTTTGAAACCCGTAAGTCCCGTTCTTCTCTCTTTTCTACATCTCAAAATACGACTTTATGAAACCCGACGGAAAACGGAACAAACCGATTTCCGATTCGGTTTTTCTACAAAATTTCACTTGTCACCAATTCCATAACACCTAAACATATTCATGATGACTATTAATCACATAAAAATCAATTTGGATAAAGTTTCTCACATGAAATGATAACTTTCTTGTAATATCGTATTCTTTTCACAATAATACCATAATGTTTATTTTTCTTCTTCTAATCAGTTCCATCATTCCTAAACATGTTCATCTTGATCACTAAACTTATAAAAATCAATTTGAATGAGTTTTCACACATGAAATGATAACTTTTGCAAATACCGTATTCTTTCACCTAAATACCCTCATGTTTAATTTATCATATTTAACCCCTAAACTTCACTATACCTTAAAATAAGTCACGAGGTAATGACCTACCTCTACACACATGCAAATACAACCCTAAAATGATATCATCAAAACTTAGAATACGATAAAACGAAATTTTCTTTAAAATACCATAATCTTCATAAAACCATTCTTAAAAGGTTTTAGATTGTTACACTTTTAAGTAAATACTTCTTACTAGGAAAATACGATAAGTTGTGGACATCGATCGTTTATCTAAACTGACTTTGTGGTGTCTAGGCTAGGCAAGTGAGCTTGGGTAACTTTAAAAGGCCCGCCTCACGATTCGTTAGCGGATCCCTCCCTCCTCACTTGTACTTACCTGGCCACAATTGGCGGTGAAGAGGCGATTTGAGGCTTCTAACGACTTGTCGTTTAGACCATTTAGAAATAGGCTAGTTGGCTTAGGAAACCCTAGAATCTAAAATAAGGAAAACTACATTTTGCGAATAAATACCTTTTATTTTATAAAACCGTTTTCTAAAGGGTTAGTATTTTACAAGCTTTGCAAAGCGCCGCTACAACCCACCTTTGGGGAACTCGTTAGGGATTGTACGGTTTATCGTGCACCCTCAGGCTTAGTAGTGTGAGATTCAGACCTCCGCAAGGAGCATTCGGTCTCGAAAGGTTTAAAATACGACATCTTAAGAAAATGAGATTTTTGGAAAATAAAATATTTATATAAAATTATTCTTGTATTAACATATGTATATTTATCATTTAAACACCTATTTTATTATAAGATAAAGTTTCCACCTTTTTCTAAAAATTACAAGATTAAAAGTTATATTAAAATACCATGAATTTCAAATAAATCAATATTATAAATTAATACTTTTATTAGGATATATTCACTAGAATAACACAAATAAAATTTACACTCATTATAACTATAAAGACGAATGATAAATACTTGAGGTGTATCTTGAAAACTATACAAAAGTATTTTTACATAAAACCCCTCAAGTTTTTATAAATTACAATAAGGACCCTAACAATTATAGAACTTCAAATTACCTTTCTTTTAGTCTGACTCGGGTTAGAGTCTGACTATTTCTGACTGAATATGATTCAAGTCAATCTATATTCTTAATATTCCAACTTAATATAAACACATGAATCCCTGAATCCAGTTAACAACCTATTCAACCTGACTGAATCAAACCATGGATATACATCCATTATTCCGTTATTCCAATTACATGATACAATCCGTTTACTGATATCATGGCTTTGGTCAGTCATCCAACTTACAAAAAACAATACAACAATACTGTTAAAACACTACAGGGTTTAAAGGGGTAGATTGGTACGGAAGGTATTAAAGGTGGCACGAGGTGGTCAGATTAAGACACCTAACCTATATTCCGTTGCTGTTGTACCGTGGCTTAACGGTTCCTTGTACTTTCCATTTGCCCTGGTCTCTAGCATATAGAGACCCCCCTCGTATACACTGGCATCCTTCTGTACCAAGCTACAAACAACAGCGTTGACATAACATTACAACAATAGTTTACACTTTAAAATGTATCTTCTTATTCTGTATTCTCTACTTCCCTCTTACCTTTGGGACTTACCGAACGATCTGTTCGCTGACGACATTCTGTTTCTCTCTTCTTTGAATGTCTTCAGGTGACTTGGACCCGGCAGAAGTTGAGCCATCACAAGAAGACTTGGAGCAGTTTACTCAAGACCCTGCAGTATAATTTCATTGTACACTTTTCTTTCCAATACTTTACATTTCCTGTTATGCCACTATTTAGGCATCTTTATTTCAGTTGTACTTCCTTTTCATGTATTGTACAAAGAATGTTAATAAATAAAAGTTGCTGTTCTTTTTATACTCTTGTCTCTTGTGTATTTATTCCTATATTGCTTAGCTACACTTAGCGTATATACTTCTGAGTACATACGTAGCGGACCTCGCCGCGTCCCCTTCGCTGTACATTGGGAAGCGGGGCGTGACAGGGGCAGATGCTATTTGGTTTTATCCGTCTACCTCTCCGAAGACGCCAAGTTGATTTATGGCACCGTGTATCGGAGGTTTAGACGGATGCGGCTGATGTAGCAGACTTCGTCAGATTCCCCCTCGTTTGAGGGGTTTTTGATTGTGGGGACGCTCTTCCCTACAGGCGCAAGCCCCTGCAGTTAATTACGCTACCGCATCGCGGTAACCACTTTCTCCTTCTCCAGAATTTCACTTCGTGTCGTGTATGTTTGTTTTGTTTGTGGTTAGCCGTGGATTGTATACGGAGACTGAGTAATGCCGTCGCCCGTAGGACGTGGATTAGTCCAAATCCGTATTTACTTAGATTTGGGTTTGGTGTTTTAAGTTTAAGGATACATTAGCCGTGTTGAGGCTAAGATCAACTTGAACGTCCGTTAAGGATACGTTAGTCCTGTTTGAGACTAAGATCAACTTAACGTGGTGATCCATTTAATATATGGTCGTTGGGACCCGTTACCTCTCTGACGTCGTTGAAGGATTACAACGATAGGTGTCAGAGGGGTTCAGAGATGTACCCTTGAACCAAAGTTGATTTAGAGTTTTATCGTCCATTTGAATGTTTAAGGATGCGTTAGCTGTGCTTGGGGCTAAGATCAACTTAAACGGGATCGTTTAGATCCGGCAAAAGAGCATTTGGAGGCTCTATTGTTCCAGTTTAGGGACGTGGTGGTCCATGTTCCAGTTTAGGGACGTGGTGGTCCATCGCCAGTTTAGGGACGTAGTGGTCCATCGTCAGTTTAGGGACGTGGTGGTCTATATTCCAGTTTAGGGACGTGGTGGTCCATTATTAGTTTAAGGACGTTTTGGTCTAACATTAGTTTAAGGACGTTTCGGTCCGATATTTCCATTTTGGGGTAAATATTAGTTTAAGGACGTTTCGGTCCAACATTAGTTTAAGGACGTTTCGGTCCGATATTAGTTTAAGGACGTCTCGGTCCGATATTAGTTTAAGGACGTCTCGGTCCAACATTAGTTTAAGGACGTTTCGGTCCAATATTCCCATTTTGGGGTAAATATTAGTTTAAGGACGTTTCGGTCCAACATTAGTTTAAGGACGTTTTGGTCCGATATTAGTTTAAGGATGTCTCGGTCCAACATTAGTTTAAGGACGTTTCGGTCCACGAGTTTAAGGACCCCGCAGTCCATATCCGTATGTGGTCGTCGGGACCCGTCGCCTCTCTGACGTCGTTGAAGGATTACAACGACAGGTGTCAGAGGAGTTCGGAGATTTACCCTCGAACCGGAGGTAAATTGATTTAAGTGGGCAATCTTGCTCCGTCAATTTAATTTGAGGACTTACGGCCAAAATTGGGCTAAGTCCAGTTGAAAATGTTCAACATTTTATTTGCTTTTGGCCTATTAGGCCTGTGCTAGGGCTTTGCTCCTTTTTAAGTAATGCACTGCATTTTTTTTTGTTTGGGCTCTGCCCATTTATAAGTGATGCAGAGCATTTATTTTGTTTGGGCTCTGCCCTTTTAATTGCACTGCAATTTAATTAGGCCTACCAGGTCTTTTCGATTTAGGCCTGGCCCTTTAAGAAATGCATTGCATTTGTCAGGCGCTTTGCGCCAATCAGAGAGAGCAAGCGCTTGTAGTGTTGACACGTGTCACGCAAGCGCAGTGCGCTGCGCTAATCGCTGCGCCTGCGCTGCTGACACGTGGCGCGCTCTGGTGGCTTGCGCCAATCCAGGAGCGCAACAACGCAGTTTGCAAGTGCAAGGCACTATGATTTGAGAATATTTTAGATTCAAGAACCAATGGTTCATAAAAGAAGTGCAAAGCACTATTCGTTTTCTTGATCTAATTTAGATCAAAGAAGAAACACGTTTTTTCTTATTTCAGGAACCAAAGGTTCATAAAAAGTGCAAAGCACTGTTTTTTATTTTGTTTTTCTTGTTTTTAAAGAACCAGTGGTTCATAAGAAGTGCAAAGCACTGTTTATTATGTGAAGATCATTGATCTTGTTTTTAGATCAATGATCTATTAGAAGACATTTCTTCTATTTTATGAAGGTTTTTTTACCTTTTTCTTGAAACATTTTCAGAGTTCTCTCTGTTTGAAGCTCTTGATTTCTCAAAAAATGTTGATCCCTTTTGAATTGAGGTCTAGGGTCCTTTTTATAGTGCCCACAAATTAGTTAAATTTGTTAAAGAGATCTTTCTCTGAGTGATTTGGGGAATTTTCCCCACCGTTGGATCTTTGATCCAAGGGCTTCTGTTTTACAGAAGAAAATCTTCTTGTTTTAACAAGAACAGAAAGATTTCTTTGAAATCTTAATTCTGTTTGGCGCAAACGCCCCAGCGCGTGACACGTGTCGCGCAGAGCAGCGCTTGCGCAGTTGTGCTTGCGCAACTGCGCAGACACGTGTCGCGCAGCGCAATGCTTGCGCGGCTGTGCCTGCGCACCTGCGCAGACACGCGTCGCGTAGCTCCGCAGACATGCGTCGTGCAGCGCAGCGCTTGTGCAGCTGTGCAGACACGTGTCGCGCAGCGCAGCGCTTGCGCAGCTGTGCCCGCGCAACTGCACAGACACGTGTCGCGCAGCACAGTGCTTGCGCACCTGAAGCGTTGCTTCCTTTACTTTTATTTTTAAAGAGCCTTGCTCTGATTGGGCGCGCTGTCTCGGGCGCTGCGCTGATGTATCAGCACCTGACACGTGGCGCGTTGCGCGCAGCGCAAAGAATCTGAAGCGTTGCTTCATTTATTAAAATTTAGATTTTCAAAGTAGAGCTTTGCTCTGATTGGGGTAAACACCGGCGAATTGACAATCGGCTAAATCATGGCCATATCAGCAGGGGGTACGACGAATACCGACGAGGCTCAGCACCCCTCACTGATCGAGGGGATTGACAGCCACCTGAGGAAGATGGCCAGGGCAGCCGAGCCGATCGTTTTTAACGACGAGGACCTCCACGGTATATCCCTACCCCACAATGAGCCGCTGGTGATCACAGCTCGGGTCCACCTCTACGAGGTGCATAAGATACTGGTCGACTCTGGAAACTCGGCAGACATTCTATTTTATGATTGCTTCCTGCGTATGGGACTTATCCCGTCGGACCTCAGGCCGACCACCCACGTCCTGTCAGGGTTCACTAACCACTCCATCCTGGCGGAAGGGATAATCACTCTTCAATTTAACATCAGGGAGGCCAACTGTACGTGCACCGTGCCTGTGGAATTCATCGTAGCGATAATCCCGGCGGCCTACAACATCTTCCTCGGCCGCCCTACACAGAACTCCGCCCAGATATTGACCTTCCACCTGGCGATGAAATTCCCACTCGACCAAAGTGGGATAGGTCGGGCCTATGGAGACCAACGAACAACAAAGGTTTGTTTCACTGCAACCTCTACGTCTGAGTGGCCAAACAATGATGTTGAGGGCGAGGGTGACATCAAGGGTTCTCTGGACACTCGAAACGAGCAAAAAGAGGTCTGAGGGACCCCGGTGGAGCTATTGACAGAGGTCCCCCTCGTAGAAGGGGACGACGAACGAACTGTTCAGATTGGGTCGCTTCTGACGGGGACTTAGCGAGACGACCCGGTTCACTTCCTCAGAAACAACTCTGACGTGTTCGCATGGGCACCTGCCGACATGCCGGGAATCGACCCCAAAATCATATCTCACAAGCTCGGGGTAAACCCTGCGGCCCGACCCGTCCGGCAGAAAAAGCGAAGCTTCTCCCCGATCAAACAAAAGGCGATCGAGGACGAGGTGGACATGCTCCTCGCCGCCAACTTCATTCAGAATGTGCCTTACTCCGAATGGTTGGCAAACATAGTCATGGTCAAAAAGTCAAGCGGGAAGTGACGCATGTGCGTCGACTTCATCGACCTCAACAAGGCATGCCCGAAAGACAACTATCCCCTCTCTCGGATAGATCAGCTCGTCGACAGCTCGACAGGCCACGAGCTACTTAGCTCCATGGATGCTTTTTCCGGCTACAAATAGATCCGTATGAATCCGGCAGACGAGGATCTCACCGCATTCACAACGGACCGAGGGTATACTGCTACAAGGTGATGCCTTTTGGCCTCAAAAATGCCGGAGCTACGTATCAACGCTTGGTCAATCGCATGTTTAAGCCGCAGATCGGCAGGAACATAGAAGTTTACGTCGACGACATGCTCGTCAAATCGATCTCATCGGACGAGCATGCCAAGGATCTGGGCGAGGCCTTCGACGTCCTCCGCAAATACAAGATGAAATTGAACCCTGCCAAGTGCACATTTGGGGTCACCGACGGGATGTTCCTCGATTTCATGGTCACCCACCGTGGGATCGAAGCTAACCCGGAGAAAATCAACGCCATCCTCAACATGGCCAAGTCCAAGACTAACATCGAAATCATGCGGCTGACAGGGCGGGTAGCCGCTCTGAGCCGTTTCATGTCGAGGTCTGGGGAGAAGTGCCTCCCGTTCTTCAAGGCTCTAAGGAAGATTCCAAGGTTCGAGTGGTCGGAGGAGTGCCAGACCTCCTTTGACCAATTAAAGAGACACCTGGCGACTCCACCGTTGCTCACCCGACCAGTTGAGGGGGATGAGCTATCGCTATATCTGGCGGTATCCGACCAAGCCGCGGGCTCAGTGCTCATCCGAGAGGTCGACGGAGTCTAAAAGCCCGTATACTATGTGAGCCACGTCTTCAAGGACGCAGAAACGAGGTACCCGGCCATAGAGAAGATTGTCTTGGCACTCATCGTGGCCTCGAGAAAACTACGACACTATTTCCAGGCACAAACCATCCTCGTTCTTACAGAGCGGCCTTTGGGAGCTATTGATTGAAAGAATTAAAGTTAACCGCAATCAAGACGGTGTCGCTTTGCAGCTAGCCGATTGAGCACGGGTCGATCCACAGGGAGACGGAGCGTTTTACGTTCTTGTCGTTATGAGTTAATGCGCGAGGGCGGAATTGTTCAAATCTAACCTATGTGTTATATGCAAGTTTAAAGCTTGTTAGGAAACAATAGGATAATGTAAGTTAATGGATTCCGTATTCAAGTACTTTGAGCCGAACTCAACCAATGAAGCTAGAGCAATCGGCAACAACGTGGATTAGGGTATTTAAGCACGGTATTCGTGGAATCCGGCTTATTGACCCTTGTCCGTCCGTTCTTGCCTCTTGCTTTCACCTCCGGCCAAACCGAACGCAACCGGTCGCGGTTAGGAATCACCGTTACCTTGGTAGGATAGGGTGCTGATTAGTCGAAAATATTGCAATTTTTAACACGTCAATTTCCCTACCATTTGCACTCATCTAGAGGTGTTCGGTATTAATATAGCACATATTAGCAAAATAGCCGTAAAATACCAAATTACTTGTGTTATATATTAAAACCGACATTTCTGAGGGAAATTGAGTGTTTATCATGGCATCGCGTCATCTTTGTATAGCGCAACACTTGTTTTGAGAATCTGTGCAGGAAATTCCAGGACAAAAGCCAAATCTGTGAAAAAATGCTGATAAAAATACGCCAACTCCAAGACTTGAGATCTGGCAATAAACTAGAGGGATTTATAAGATTTCACATATCAGAAATATATCAAGAAGTCAGCAGAAAGCCATATTGGAAAATTGAAGCACCATGACTCCTAAATGGCCGCGGATCCGCGGCCGGAGCAGGGCTTGCGCGGCGGATCCGCGGCCATGTAATGATTACGTCAGCAAGTCTTCACTACTTAATTCTTCTTTCACTTGGTACATTGCTTCAAGCCACTTCAAAGTCCAGATATCTCTAGAAGTTTCTGCCAGAACAGCAAGGCTTACACTTCAAGCTAATCATGTTCGAGCTTCCAAAGCAAGCTACTTAACAACCTAAGCATAGAAGCTTCTCCCTAACCTCCAAGCTTATGAAGGAAGCTAAAGCCTAACTAACTACCTCTAGAAGCTTCTACCTAACTACCTAGCTTACAAGGGAAGCTAAACTAAACCTAGCTTCTAAAGGAAGCCAAAGCCAGTGAAGGCTATAAAAAGGACCCTAAGGCTCCACTTCTAAGGTTGTTCAATAATTGGTTCTCCAATTCCCAACACAAGTTGAGTGACACAACTTGTAAACCCTAATCCCCAATTCAAAATCCAAAGCCAAAAATCAAGAACTCCGAGTACCAAATCAAGTATGAAGCCTTCGATCCTTTAGAAAGTGACGCCGGACTTCATCGGAGCAAGTGATCCAAGGAGATCCGCGACTCAAGGAGACGAGCGAAGCCGAAATCGACGATCAAGTTCTTTCCTCTTGTAGATCTTGAGAGAATTGTAACAAAATTGTTGATAAATAAAGGTGAAATTTCTATATCTTGCTTTCTTTACATTCTTGCATCATGATTTGATCTCAATTCTTGATTGTATGTCTTGTTATGATGTTTGAGTAAAACTCCGCTCGTGGAGGAATCGAGACGATCAATAGACGATGATATTACAAATCTTGAAACGATTCTTAATTCCTATAAGTTTTGTAAACTCTTGTAAATTGAAGAATCGGCAACCTAGTTTCAAGCGATGCTTTCTTGATAGTGTTCGCTCTTTATTAGGGATCCACGATCAATTCTTGAATTTACTAGAGGCTAGTTTTTGAATAAGATTCATCGAAAGGACAAAGGATGAGATGAAGAAACCCTAGTTTCTTCGAAAGATCCTTAAATCTTGATTAATCGTCATCGATCTAGTATCAAATCATTAATGGATAAGAAAACGTAATCAATAGATTTCATCATATCTATAGATTTGATCGATTCCTACGAGCCTCACTTCGATTCTTGATTATTGGATTGGATATCATCAAATCTTAATTCTTGATTTTTAAATGTTTTCTTGATTTTAGATTTAGATCTAGATAATTCTTGAACTTCAAATCTTTTAAATATTGAATTGAATTGTCTTTTCTCTTTTCTTTAATTTTCAATTCACCTAATTCGAATTACGAACAGATCTCACTTTCCCTATGGACGATCCGCACTCGCTAACGCACTACATCTGACACCGTTATTGATTGCGGTCAAAATATTTTTGGTTGTGATTTCTATACATTTTCTACATACACACCAGAAGAACAATCAATCAAATGGCGCCGTTGCCGGGGATGGTGCGCTAATTCGTTCGTTTTTGAAATTTGAGTTGAAAAGTTTATTTCATCATAATTTTGAGATCAAAATTCGCGCAAACACTAAACGATTCGTTGTAATTTGTTGCAAAGAAATCTGGAGTCTTCTGTGCAATTGGAAAAATATTTGGAATATTCCAGAGAGCTCAGGGAGTGAACAGAAGCTTGCTGTGAAATTTTTCTGCAGAGTTCTTGGTGAGCCACGGCGGATCCGCGGTTTTAGGAGGCTTTTGCGGCGGAACCGTGGCTACACTGTAGCTTCGCTGCACGAAAACTTCTCGGTGAATTCCTGACTTTCTTATCTCCTTCCTCAATCTGCTCCATTAAGAAATTTGCTGCAGGTTTCTTTGCAAATAATTCGCAGCGCCGCAAAAAGCAATAAAAATTGTGCGTGTTTTGATTTTTGGTTGTTTGCATATTAATACGGAATTTAAGGGGCACAGCCAAATCCAGATTAGGTGGGGAGTTCATTACCCTTCCTAAGCCCCGAAAATCACAAACTTGCATCCGCATTACCCTTATTAACTAAAAGAAATCTAGACATGACTCTAAGGACCGTCGCGCTCACTTAGGACAGAAGAAGGCCGTGGATAATCTATTGTTTATCCGCGTTTCTTCTGTGGTGTCTAAGGCAAGTGTGTCTAAGGCAAGTGGTTACTTAATTAGGCCCACTACTTACGTAGTGGAGAACCTCCCACTTACCTGGCCACATGAGAGATAAAGAGGCAGTGGAGGATTGATCCTGCGACTTGTCTTTTGGCAGTTAGGAGCGGTCTAGAGCTTTGACCTAGGTGACCACTAGACTTAGGGTTTTTCTTGTGCATTTATTTTGATTTGCATCATTTTTTCAAAAATCCGTATATTTTTCAAAACAAACACCAATCACATCATTTCCCCTAATTATATCAACGCTGCCACTTGTACTAAACCCTTTTAGTGCAAGATAGGCTGGACACGGGATTCTAGTGCTCGTTTAGTCCGCGTTCCCCCGATCAACCCCGAAGTCGGTATTTCTACATTTACTTCTTCTTTACCCACCACCACACCCACATCGATGGATCCTTCTCCATCGAACTTCTTTACCACTAATCTGCCGCCGTCCGTTGGTGCGCAGAATCCACCCCGCATCTCTCTCCAAGAGAGGTGCTTTCCTATGCGAGGTCCTCTTTCGACCTACTTATCCATTCCACCAGCCAACGGGGACAATTTTGAGATTAAACCCCAATACATCAACCTTCTACCCAAATACCACGGTCTCGAGTCTGAAGACGCATATGTCTTTATCACCAAATTTGAAAATGTATGCGCAATGATGGGTACCTCACAGCTTTCTGTGGATGCTATGCGTCTACGTCTTCTTCCATTTACCTTGTGCGATATAGCTGAGAAGTGGCTGTATAACACTACCGCACATTCCATTATGAATTGGGAAGAATTCGTTGCAGCATTCCTTAAGAAATTCTACCCTAATCACAAGACAGCTCGAGTCCGTAGCGAAATAAATCAATTCACCCAGCTTCCAAATGAACCATTTTCAAAATGTCTTGACCGCTTTAAGGATCTGTTGGTTCAATGTCCACATCATGGAATCCCTAGATGGGATCTGTGCCGAATCATATATGAGGGCATTAACCCTACCACTAAACAAATCCTTGAAGCCATGTGTCAAAGCAATTTTATGACCAAAGAAGATGGGGAAGCTTGGAAATACTTAGAAGATTTCGCTGAAAAATCTTTACAGTGGGAGAGTCAATCGTTTAGGGGTAGCAATAACAAATCGGATGTTTCCATAGGAGTTAGAGCTGACATTTCAGCTATACACAAGAAACTCGAGACTATGGAAAATAAATTTTTAGCTGCCGCCCTAAATCAAATGTCGCTCCCCAAAACTGTATGTGGATGCTGTTCTGATCCTTCTCATTTGACGGAAGAATGTCCATTGAATTCTCCGTTTCAAGGTCAAGAGCATTGATCAGTCGAAAATACTGCTTTTTTAACACGACAATTTCCTTATCAATTGCACTCATCTAGAGTGTTCGGTATTCATATTACACATATTAGCAAATCAGTCGTAAAATATCAGATTGCATGTGTTAGACTTTTAAACCAGCACTTTAAGGGATATTGACTGTATTTTATGGCATCGCATCATCCCTATATTGCGCAACACTTGTCTCGAGAAATTATGCAGGAAATTGCAGGAACAAAGCCAAACAGTGCTGATAAAATACGCCAACTCAAAGGCTGGAGATCTGGCAGAGATCAGGGACTCAATTGGAAAATCACCATATCACAAAAAAGCCCAAATATCAGCATCAGAAAAGCCCAGAATTTCCAAGCCCTAAGGCCTCCAAAGCGCCGCGGTTCCAAGGCGGGATCCTGCTTGCGCCGCGGAACCACGGCGTGATGACGTCATCAGCTCCTCAAATTTCCTCACATGCTCTAAAATAACGGCCCAAGCTTCCAGAACATTGTAGAAACTCCACGTGGCACATCTAGAAGGCTCGGCTTAACAAACTTCATCTAGAAGCTTCTCCTCTAACTAACTTTTGGAGGGAAATTCAAAATTCAAATTCTAGATCTAGGGTTTTGATGTCTATAAATAGGAGCCTAGATCTAAGGGTTGAGGTTGTTCATTAGTTCCTTAATCTTTAGTTGTTCAATTTCTTCTTCCTCACTCAACCATTAATCTCCATCTTTTTCCACAAGTCTAGTGACAAGACTTGTGCGAAAGCCTAACCCTAATTCCAATCAAAATTCAAGATCCCGAGTACCAAATCAAGTAAGAAGCCCTTCAACCTTTTAGGAGCGGAGCTGATCTTCAACAGAGAAAGTGGTCCAAGCCGATCCACGACTCACGGAGATGAGCGAAGCCAAATCGACGATCGAGTTCTTCCTCTTGTAGTTCTTGAGCGATTGTAATAAAATTGTTGATATAAATAAAAGGTGAAATTCTTTAATCTTGTTTTCTTTAAATTCTTGCATCATGATTCGATCTCAATTTGTAATTGTAGTTCTTGTTGAGATGTTTGAGTAAAACTCCGCTCGTAAAGGAGTTGAGACGATCAATAGAATGATGATATAACAAATCTTAAAACGATTCTTAAGTCCTACGAGTTTTGTAAACCCTGGCAAGTTCAAGAATCGATGGCCTAGTTTCGTTGCGATGCTTTCTTGATTGTTATCGCTCGAAATTAGGGATCTACGATCGTTTCTTGAATTTACTAGAGGCTAGAATGTGAATGATATCGACGAAGGAACAAGGGATAAATGATGAAACCCTAGTTTCACTAGAAATCCCTAATTCTCGTCGATCATCATCGATCTAGTATCAATTCATAGAAGGATAAGAATACGACATCGTGAGATTGCATCACATCTATAGATCCGATCGATTCCTACGAGCCTCATTTCGATTCTTGATATTTGGTTGGAAAAATCATCAAACTTTCAATTCTTGATTCTATCCTTTTCTTGTTATTAGATCTATATTTTCTAATTTTTGAACTTCAACTATAAATCATGAATTGTTTTGTTTTGTTTTCTTTAAAGTTTCGACTCATCTAACTCAAAAGACGAACTATTACACTTTCCCTGTAGACGATCCGCACTCGCTAACGATCTACATCCGACACCGTAGTTGATTGCGGTCAAATACTTTTTGATTGTGATTTCTTTACAATTTTCATACTACACAATCCGAAATCGTATTCAATCAAATGGCGCCGTTGCCGGGGATAGTGCGCTAATTTTTCGTATTTTGAAATTTGAGTTAAAAAGATTTATTCCATTATAATTTTTAGATCAAAATTCGCGCAAACACTAATACGAGTTGTTGTGATTTGTGCGAGAAAATCTGGAATCATTGGAGCAGTGGAATTTTTTTTCAGAAACTACCAGAGAGCTGAGGGAGTGAACTTAGACTTTCTGTGAAATTTTCAGTCAGTGAACAGTGAAAGTTGCCGCGTTTCCGCGGCATTAGGGAGCTAAAACCGCAGTTCCGCGGCTTGGTGTTTGTATCTCTGTTCCAAAATTGCAGGTATAATTCTACACTTTCTTATCTCTCTCAAAATCTGCTCCAATTAATATTTTGTGCAGGCTTCTTTGCAAAAATCGCAGCGCCGCGCAAAAACAAAAATTAAATTGTGCTTGTTTTGATCTTTGTGGTTGTTTGCATAATTAATACGGACATTAAGGGGCAAAGACCAAAACCAGATTAGGTGGGGAGTTCATTACCCTTCCTAAGCCCCAAAAATCACAAACTTGCATCCGCATTTACCCTCATTAATTAAAAAATATCTAGAGATGACTCTGAGGACCGTCGCGCTCACTTAAGACAAGAGAAGGCCGTGGGTAATTCATTGCTTATCCGCGTTTCTTTTGTGGTGTCTAAGGTAAGTGTGTCGAAGGCTAGTGGTTACTTAATTAGGCCCACTACTTACATAGTGGAGAACCTCCCACTTACCTGGCCATAGGAGAGACAAAGAGGCAGTGGACGATTTATCCTGCGACGTGTCTTTTGGCAGTTAGGAGCGGTCTAGAGTTTGACCTAGGTGACCACTAGATTCTAGGGTTTAGTGTGTTGCATTTGTTGTGTTGCATCATATTTTCAAAATCCGTATCATTTTCAAAACAAACACCGCATTCTTTCATCATTCCCCTAATTATAAGTCACGCTGCCACTTGTACTAACCCTTTTTAGTGCAAGATAGGCTGGACACGGGATTCTAGTGCCCGTTAAGTCCGCGTTTCCTTGATCGACCATAAAGTCGGTATTTCTACATTTACCTTTTCTTTACCCACCACCACACCCACTTCGATGGATCCGTCTCTATCGAATTTCTTTACCACTAATCTGCCGCCATCCGTTGGTGCACAGAATCCACCTCGCATCTCTCTCCAAGAGAGGTGCTATCCTACACGAGGTCCCCTTTCTACCTGTCTTTCCATTCCACCAGCCAACGGGGAAAATTTTCAAATAAAACCCCAATACATCAACCTTCTACCAAAATTTCACGGTCTCGAGTCTGAAGACGCATATGCCTTTATCACCAAATTTGAAAACGTATGCGCAATGATGGGTACCTCACAGCTTTCTATGGATGCTATGCGTCTACGTCTTCTCCCATTCACCTTATGCGATATAGCCGGGAAGTGGCTTTACAACACTACCGCACATTCCATTTCAAATTGGAAAGAATTCGTCAAAGCATTCCTTAAGAAATTCTACCCATACCAAATGACAGCTCGAGTCCGTAACGAAATCAATCAATTCACCCAGCTTCCAAATGAACCATTTTCAAAATGTCTTGAACGCTTCAAGGATCTGTTAGTCCATTGTCCACATCATGGCATCCCGAGATGGGAACTGTGCCGAATCATTTATGAGGGCATTAATCCTAACACAAGACAGATCCTTGAATCCATGTGTCAAGGCAACTTCATGACCAAAGATGATGGGGAAGTCTGGAACTTTCTAGAAGATTTCGCTGAAAAATCTTTACAGTGGGAGGGTGTGAGTCAATCGTCTAGGGATGGCAATGACATTTCCATAGGAATTAGAGCTGAAATTTCAGCTTTACACAAGAAATTCGACGCTATGGAAAACAAATTTTTAGCTGCCGCCCTAAATCAAATGTCACTCTCCGAAACTGTATGTAGCTGTTGTTCTGATCCTTCTCATTTGACGGAAGAATGTCCATTTCAAGGTCATGAGCATACCAATGCCGCATTTCAAAGACCTAGAAACGATCCATTTTCTTCCACATATAATCAGGGTTGGAGGAATCACCCAAATTTTGCTTGGAACCAATCACAATCTCAAAACACGGTTCCAACCCAAAACAATTTCCAAAGGGTCCCTCCACCACAACAGCACCCACAGCTTCAATTGAGTCATCACCCCTTCCAAGCACATAATTTTCAAAATACGGTCAACACACCCGCACCATCTAGTCCTTTGCAGTTGACCGGAACTGATGAATCCTCTTCATTCATAAACTTGCTTCTAACAAATCTCATGCAAGTATCGGCTGAAATAAAGACTTCTATCGATGATATAAAGAAAAACTCAGCGTCTCAAGCTGAGAGTATTAAATCGATGGAAGCAGAAATTGCACGATTAAAAGCCGAAATGAGTGCAAGAGAGAAAGGGAAACTTCCAGCTCAACCTTTACCCAATCCTGGCTATTCACATCATGTGGATGCAATCACATTGAGATCTGGAAGAGTGCTTGACACTCACATTGGGGAAGAGTTTGATGATACTGATAAATCAATCATTGATATCCCGGCTGAGACCTTTCCTTCCACTTCTACTTCCAATTCACCACCTTCTTCCGAGCCAATTCTTCGTTTCCCAAAAGGCTCGCCACTTCAGCCCACCTCTTCTACTCCTCCACAGACGATCCCCACTTCTATTCTGGGATCGGGTCCACACACACTTCCTTCTCCTATGATGGACCCAGCGCTTATTGCTAAGGCACCTTATCCTAATCGGTTAAGGGCTAACACATCAAGTCCACATATGGAGAAGATTATGGACATTTTAAAGCAAGTTAACATCAACATCCCTCTCCTAGATGCTATCCAACAAGTTCCGTCCTATGCGAAAACTCTTAAGAACTTGTGCACTAGGAAGAGGAAGACTCAAGTGCCCAAGAAGATATTCATGGCAAAGACTGTAGACACGGCTTTCCCCCAACAATTACCGAGGAAACGTAAGGATCCTGGATATCCTACTATTTCCATTTCTATTGGGGAAAAACACATTAACCGTGTTCTACTAGACCTTGGCGCTAGTGTTAACTTGCTTCCATACTCTGTTTATGAGCAACTAGGTATTGGAGAGTTGAAACCATCTTCTTGCACTCTCCAGATGGCTGACCGATCAATCACCAAACCTAGGGGTGAACTGAAGGATGTGTTAATAAAAATCGGGGAATTTATATTCCCTGTGGACTTTATTGTAATTGATATACAGCCTGTAGCGAACCCACGTAATCAAATTCCAGTGATTTTAGGTCGCCCTTTTTTGGCCACTTCCAATGCAATAATCAACTGTCGTAATGGTTCTATGACCCTATCCTTCGGGAATAGGTCAATAGAGCTGAACATTTACAAGTTGGGAAGTGTACCCTCCGAACCTACTGCTCAGGTCTGTTCTGTCGACTTAATGGATGTCGACAACAGCGAATTTGATGATCCTCCTGATACTGATCTTGACTCTTTTCACACGTTATTGTTTGACCCAACTATGTATCATACACATACAGACTCTTCCACCGAGATGTCTGGGTCAACAATTAACACTGATTATGAACTGTTTTTAGAGTCTGAAGATCACCCCGCACTTTGTGATGACATTATTCATCGGGGTATTCATGGAACTTTTGAGGAAATCTTCACTGATGAACTCGCATTTTTGAATGACACGGGTGTTGAGATGAATCATCTCCCAATCAATGAAATTGAACCTCCACCCCTTCTTTTGAACTGTAAAAAGAATGCGAGTAATCCATCACATTCACTGCATCGTCTGTTAGTTATGTATATGCCCTAGAGGCCATTGTTGTACATATGATGTATATTATGATGGATGCTTAGATATATACAGAGAGGACTTTCTTGCTCGTCATGATAGTATGCTATTTGGTTTCACTTTATCTTAACATGTTGACTTGTATTGGTTTACTGTTTTACTCTCACATGTTGATAAAGCCCTTAGGATCTGTACTCGACTACTGGGACTATGATGAGATCATACTAGTGGGGCCACGGTAGTCGATGAGTACATCCTATAACTGTTCCTAGTCGAGGGTATATCGAGACAGGGCATCGATACACCAGAGTAGACTAGCGTATACGCATCTTGACCCATATGATGGGCGATGGATGATCCCATATCCATCGGTGTTTGACATCAGAGATGGTGTACGGGTGCTCAGTGGAGACTGGGTACACTGGACGGACTCGCCGAGAACTCCCAGATGGTGATATACCACACGTCAGATGGCAGTTCTCCGGTGACACTGGTACAGGGTAGTCTGTAAACTCGAGATCGTCATGGAGTCTTGTGTGATTCCTACTGTGCTTTGATTTCCACCTTACCACGTCCAAGAGGGTGTGCAAAACGGTGGCTTTTGGGTACAGTCCCGAATCACATGGAGGCAATGAGCGATAGGAGGGGATTCGTCTCTCCCGGTATAGGGAGTTGATGTTGTGCTGTGTTCGATTGGCCATAACTGGAAGTCCCTGGCCAGGGCTGATATGGAGATTTACTGGTAAGTGTTACTAGTAGTTTCTCGACCCGTTATGAGCCACACATCGACACGACTTATCGGTTACTGGGGTCTGACGTATACCACCCCTAGACTTGATATGCGACATATCAGACGAACAGACCGGACTGTACGGGAGTGTTACTGGTTGGATTCACAGGAGAACGCACAGGCTAGCTTGTTGATCTTCTGATCGCTCAATACCTGGGTGGCTGTTACGTTTAGCTGACCGCTTGCAGCTTGTGGGTGTTTGATATGATCATCACCTGCTACCGGCGTATTGACGATTCTTTAGAGTCCTACACAGAGGTTTCTTGGTTCAGGCGAAACGGAGTAGTGGTACATATGTGATATGCGCAGGAACGAGAATAATGCGATATGGGATACCGTAATATATTCTCAGGATATTTAGATATGAACCGGGTCATCAGATCAAGTGTTGATTCGATAAATCGGTACATGATATATTAGTCGGTAGATATAGCCGGATCATCGATTCAAGTGTTGATTCGATGATTTAATGTATAATAATATATATGATATATTGTATTACATTATCTAATATTGGCTCGCTTAATTATTTCATTTTCTCAGTGGATGATACATTGATATATATGCGATATATGTTAATTGTATTATTTTCTTTTGTTGCAAATATATAATATATATGTGATATATATTATTGTGACATGTTATGATTAATTGTTAAACATGTTTAAGGATGATTAATTGAGATTAGGGTTTAATTTGGGTTAGATGTTTCATGCATCTTCTAGAAGCTTTCTTCTTTTGTCATTCTTAAGATATTTAGAATGACACATTCTTTTAACCTAACCAAACCCTAACCCTAGTTGTTTCTCTACTCATTCTTATCCTATCATCCTTGACCATGGTTTACAAATCAATCATATATTACTTTCTATTCATCACAAAAGGTTTTAATCTAAGGATTATATTTTCCATTATCATCTTCTTCCTTCTTGATAAGCTCTCTTGAAAATCCTAAAGTGATGATTAAAAATGAGAAAATGATTTAAAAAGAAAGCAAAATTACTACTCTCTCATCCTCATCTCATCTAGCCCATGGGATTAGTGTGTTCTTCTCTTTTGAGTGAGAAAGCTTGAGTCGTAGCAACTTCAAGGTAGATCATCGGAGATTTGGAATACTTCGAGCTAGCATGGATCGTTCGAGTCGTGGAGCCTCTCATGAGTCCGGGAGATCATGGATCGCGGCAAAGGGACTTCTACTCGGAGCTTGTGAAGTGAAGGAGCGGACTACAAAGGTTGTAATCCCTCACACTTAGATAAAAGTTATCATATTGCATGTTAAACCCTAATAATCTGGCAAAGATCCCGGCTTTGGGTTGTTCGGCACGTCTAAAATTTAATCCGGGCATGTTTGATGCCTTATGAACCTTCACAAGAGTGCCTAGGAACCCTACAGTGGTATCAGAGCCTAGCTAGAGCATTAGGCGATGTGTTTACGAAGTTAAAACTCCGATCGAACCCGAAACGACGCAAAAAGAGCCCTCTCTGGAAATTTTTTGAATTTTGGGATTTTTCTGAATTAAAAATATGTAAAAAAATCAGCAGGGAATTCTAAGAATTACCAAGAAGCCCGAGCCCCCAATTCGATCAAACGGCCGTGGAAGCGCGGCGCAAGCTTGCTTGCGCGGCGGTTCCGCGGCGGATTGGTCGATTGGCGACACGTGGCTTCCTGGTAATAACCGTAGGTACTTGTTGACTTTTCTGGGTATTTTTAATCTGTTTCAGGTGTTTAAAAATCTGGGGTTTATTTGGTAATAGTAGATTCGATCGGAATATTTAAGTTCGTATTTCTTTCCGGATATTTAGAAACTGTTAAACTATTTGAACGGATATCATTAACCGATTTTTTCCCGGCACGGCAAACTTTCAAGCGTTGAATTTTTATTGGGTTTAAATCTTTCGGAAAATTGTACAAGTTAAGCGGTGGACCCTCTAGAAGACAACAAACCTTAACTCGATTATGTGACCGTCTTGAACTGCCTTTTGAACCTTCGGGTTTGGGGCAGTACGGCGTGCCACATGTGAGGCGTTGGCTTGACCCTTCTACGGCTGGATCACCGGTACTGTGACATATTCTGGGATTATTTGAACTCCGCTCAAGAGTTGAGCACTTTGGGAAATTTTGGGTGTTTGATTATCTGTTCGGAAAGTTTAATACTGTCTATTTATCTGGAATGTGATACAATATGTGGAATTCATAGAGTTAGGCATGAAATGCGGAATATGTGATATTTCGGATTTACGATGTCTAAAGTGATTGTGGATTCCAAATATTATAGTTTTACACTTTCTTTTCTGTGACCGTAAGTGTAATATGTGATATCGCCGGTTTCGTTGCTATATGTCAACGACAATTGGGATGCGCATATTTACTTACGTTGATGATATGAGATATTATGTGTTGCTGTGATATGTTATATTGGATCGTCGCGATCAGAATAGCCGGGGGTTTTATGTGAGATGAGGGTTTTTATTTTCATTCATGTAAAATTCATTTGTAATGTAATATTCTTTTATTTGGGGCACTTCCAGGTTGCGGTTGATGTCACCAGTGTATATTATTTACTTTTCCGCATTAGGTAGACCCAAGGAGGGGAGCACAAGTAACCGGGTTCTAGGGTCCAGTGGGAGGCCATCTCGAGGAGTCGAGACCGGGTCTCCTAACCCTAGAATTGGCAGTGTTACTTGCCGCTCTCGTAGGGGTCTTGGGATGTGGGTTTGGCTATTCGTCGCGACCATGGAATCCGTGTTTTATACAGGCTCGTATTGAAAACACGGACGTCCTAGTATATCCAATATTTCATATATGTTCTTCCGCTGCAATGTTCTGTGATGAGATCATATTACTGCCCGAGACGAATGCTTATACTATATATATATGCTGATATATAAATATTACTGCTTTCGTTTCTTCTGTGATGCTTAGGAAGCATAAGCTGATGGGATTTTTTATTAATAAGATTAATAAAAAGAAAAGAAACCTAAAGATGTTGTAGAATCAAAACTTAATAAAAAGGGTAGCTACATTTTTGCTTTGCACAGTGATATATATGATATATCCTGCACCTTATTCGATGAGGAAAGGACCGAGATCCCTTCACCGGGAGTGACTCCTTTAGCAAAACTGGCAGATGCTACAAAACACGGTTTGTCTTTTGATTGCTTTTAGTGTTTTGCTTTGCACAGCGGTATATATGATATATCCTGCACCATATTCGATGAGGAAAGGGCCGACGATCCCTTCACCGGGAGTGACCCCTTTAGCGAAACTAAGAAAAGCCTCAAAAACACTCCTTTTCAAAAACCACTCGATTCTACGACGATATCAAGTTCATTACGCTCAGGGTTTTCTGAAAAACCTGCGTAGCCCTTCGTCATTTCAGATAAAGACTAGTTAGTATTCGTGCTACGTTTGTTGACCTCCGTCAAGGCGTAGTGTGCGGTAGCTGATTAGTATTTACCTGCTTATGCATATGATGCAGATTGGATTAGGGTAGTCGTACGGCCTTGTTGACCTCCGTCAAGGGTCGTGCGGGTGGATTTAATTCAATCAAGAAATGACAGGTTGAACTTGACTAGTAGCCTATGGTTTGTTGACCTCCGTCAAGGTCATAGGACACTAGGGGCAAAATATTATCGGGAATTTCAAGTGTTGAAATTTGCAATGAGATTGCATACCTCCTATGAGATAGTTGGATCCCGATACCCACTGCGAGTAAGAGTTACTCCTGGGAGAGTTTTACACAGCACAATTAGTCATTCAAGTAGGTGTCTAGAAAAGTGTTAACGGGGATACGCCTCTGGGAAAACGAGGTTTACTTTAATTAGGTCCGTGCGAAAGCACGGGGAACCTCCCTCAAAGTACCGACACTGATCTGGCTGAAAGATTGACGAAATTGTAGGGTGTAATTAATCCCGGCTAATCTTACCTTTTAGGGTTTTAAGGTAGATTTGATAAAAACAGTGGGAGACATCCTGATTAGATAAGATAATAACCAATCTAATCTTGCAAGAGCATACGCTAAAGTGTTTTCTTCTCTCTCTCTCCAGGTAGCGACCATGTCAGGCCATAATCAAGATAATAATATTGATGTATTGACTGAACCCGATTATTGTACTGAGCAAGGGAATGTTGGACCCGTTCTTTCTTATAAGAGTTATAAGACTGAACAGGAAACATGAGAATATCTGGATTCTCACACCGCCCAAAAGAACGTGCATGTTGATGCATCTTCTTCAGGTGTGTTAGTTATTGAGAACTGTTTCTCAGTTCACCCTACATCCTGGGTATTAGATACCGGATCAGGATCCCACATATGTAAACAGTTACATGGGCTACGTAAAGGTAGAGAACTGGGAAAAGGTGATCATTCCGTTCAAGTAGGGAACGGTGCAAGTATTGTAGCCAAAGCAGTTGGCGAATATCACCTTGTATTACCAAGTCGTAATACACTGATTCTAAATGAATGCTATTATATACCGAACATGATGTGCAACATTATATCAGTCTCTTTATTAAGTAAAGAAGGATATAATTTTGTAGTAAAGGATAATGTTATGAACATATTCCTAGATCAAAAGTTAATTGTATCAGGCTCGTTACATAATGGCATATTCATTCTAAATCAGAATACATTCCTGAATATACAAAACACACACAAGAGGAAAAGTTCAGATGTAAACGAATCCTACTTGTGGCATTGTAGACTTGGTCATACCAATGCGACACGACTAGCTAAGTTACATAAAAATGGTTATTTGAATCCGTTCGAATTATCATCTTATGATACTTGCCATTCATGTCTCAAAGGAAAAATGACCAAAGCTCCATTTAGTGGACACGGAGAAAGAGTTACCGAACTCTTAGGACTGGTACATAGTGATGTATGCGGTCCCATGTCTACGCATGCCAGGAACGGTTCTTCCTACTTCATTACATTCACTGACGATCTCTCTAGATACGGACATGTGTTTCTGATGAAACACAAGTCTGAAGCTTTTGAGAAATTCAGAGAATATAAGCACGAAGTAGAGAACCAAACGGGCAAAAGTATTAAGATTCTTCGATCTGATCGAGGAGGTGAATACTTAAGCGGTGAGTTTTTAGATTATCTAAAAGAGAATGGGATTCTCTCTCAGCTTACTCCTCCTTATACACCACAGCACAACGGTGTATCTGAGCGGAGGAATCGCACCCTATTAGATATGGTACGCTCTATGATGAGCGAGGCTGAGTTACCTATTTCCTTTTGGGGATATGCACTGGAGACAGCTGCATACATACTGAATAAAGTTCCTACCAAATCTGTGCCTACCACCCCATATGAGATATGGGAAGGGAAGAGACCATATCTTAATTTTGTTAAGATATGGGGTTGCCCGGCTTATGTCAAAAGACGAAACCCGGACAAACTCGAGGCAAGATCTGTTTTATGTAAGTTTATTGGATATCCCAAGCATTCGCGAGGGTATATTTTCTACCACAGTGAGGAACAAAGAGTGTTTGTTGCTCAACACGCCACCTTTTTAGAAAAGGAATTTCTAGCAAAAGAGATTAGTGGCTCTGAGGTAGAACTGGAAGAAGTTCCAGCAGAACAAACTACAACAGATGATTTAGTGGAACCAGAGGATTCAGTAGTACCCGACGAACCCCAGCCTCTCCGCCGATCTAGTAGGGTTTCTCGTCCACCTGAGAGATACTACGGTTTTCTCATTGATGGTGGAAGCGAGGATTGCATCATGGATGATGATGAACCGACTAGTTTCGAGCAGGCCATCACGAGTGGTGACTCTGTGAAATGGCTGGATGCTATGCGATCTGAGATGGAATCCATGTACACCAACAAAGTATGGACTTTGGAAAATGCTCCTGAAGGGGTAAAACCCATTGGGAGCAAGTGGATCTTTAAAAAGAAATTTGGTGTAGATGGAAAAGTTGAGACTTTCAAAGCTAGACTTGTAGCAAAAGGTTTTCGTCAAAGACCAGGTGTGGACTATGACGAAACCTTTTCTCCAGTGGCTATGCTTAAGTCTATCCGGATCTTACTTGCCATTGCTGCATACCATGACTACGAAATCTGGCAAATGGATGTTAAGACCGCCTTTCTAAACGGTGATTTAGAAGAGAGCGTGTACATGACTCAGCCAGAGGGCTTCGTAGATAGTGGGAGCAGAGGAAAGGTGTGCAAGCTGCTTAAATCCATTTATGGGTTAAAGCAAGCATCGCGGAGTTGGAACATCTATTTTGATGTTGTAGTCAAAGAGTTTGACTTCATCAAAAATATAGATGAACCTTGTATCTATAAGAAGGTAGCAGAGGGTAAGGTAGTCTTCCTCGTATTGTACGTGGATGACATACTCTTGATAGGAAATGATATTCCTATGCTGCAATCAGTCAAGCTCTTCTTATCACAGAGATTCTCAATGAAAGATCTAGGTGATGCCTCCTGCATATTGGGAATCATGATCTATAGAGATAGATCTAAACGGATACTGGGATTGTCCCAATCCAGGTACATTGACACCATACTAAAAAGGTTTAGTATGGAAGAATCCAAACGTGGGAATCAGCCCACGATCTCTGGACTCACTCTCTCCAAAGAGATGTCTCCCAAGACTGATTTGGAGAGAGCTCGCATGCAAGGGATACCCTATGCTTCGGCAGTAGGCTCTATCATGTATGCGATGCTATGTACCAGACCCGATGTAGCATACTCACTGAGTGTAGTGAGTCGGTATCAAGCAGATCCTGGAGAGAGTCATTGGACAGCAGTGAAGAACATTCTCAAGTACTTACGAAGGACTAAAGAGATGTTCTTGGTGTATGGTAACGGAGAACTCCAAGTGGAGTCCTTTACCGATTCCAGCTTCTAAAGTGATTAGGACGACTCTAAGTCGCATTCGGGTTTTGTCTTTACCCTCAATGGAGGGGCGGTATGTTGGAAGAGTTCCGAACAGGATACCGTTGCAGACTCAACGATGGAGGCTGAATACATCGCTGCCAACGATGCTGCCAAAGAGGCTGTCTGGATCAAGAAGTTCATTAGTGAACTTGGTGTGGTTCCATCCATTGAGCATCCAATACCTCTGTATTGCGATAACAATGGAGCTGTGGCTTTGGCCAAGGAACCCAGGTCCCATCAGAAGTCCAGACATATTCTGAGGCGGTATCACCTGATTAGGGAGATAGTTGATCGCCGGGAGATCGAGGTCAGGAGAGTAGATACGAAGGACAACACTGCGGATCCATTCACCAAGGCTATTCCCCAGATACAGTTTGAGAGATTATCCGGGATGCTAGGTATGAGATACTACAGCAGCTGGCCTTAGTGCAAGTGGGAGATTGTTAGTTATGTATATGCCCTAGAGGCCATTGTTGTACATATGATGTATATTATGATGGATGCTTAGATATATACAGAGAGGACTTTCTTGCTCGTCATGATAGTATGCTATTTGGTTTCACTTTATCTTAACATGTTGACTTGTATTGGTTTATTGTTTTACTCTCACATGTTGATAAAGCCCTTAGGATCTGTACTCGACTACTGGGACTATGATGAGATCATACTAGTGGGGCCACGGTAGTCGATGAGTACATCCTATAACTGTTCCTAGTCGAGGGTATATCGAGACAGGGCATCGATACACCAGAGTAGACTAGCGTATACGCATCTTGACCCATATGATGGGCGATGGATGATCCCATATCCATCGGTGTTTGACATCAGAGATGGTGTACGGGTGCTCAGTGGAGACTAGGTACACTGGACGGACTCGCCGAGAACTCCCAGATGGTGATATACCACACGTCAGATGGCAGTTCTCCGGTGACACTGGTACAGGGTAGTCTGTAGACTCGAGATCGTCATGGAGTCTTGTGTGATTCCCACAGTGCTTTGATTTCCACCTTACCACGTCCAAGAGGGTGTGCAAAACGGTGGCTTTTGGGTACAGTCCCGAATCACATGGAGGCAAGGAGAGATAGGAGGGGATTCGTCTCTCCCGGTATAGGGAGTTGATGTTGTGCTGTGTTCGATTGGCCATAACTGGAATTCCCTGGCCAGGGCTGATATGGAGATTTACTGGTAAGTGTTACTGGTAGTTTCTCGACCCGTTATGAGCCACACATCGACACGACTTATCGGTTACTGGGGTCTGACGTATACCACCCCTAGACTTGATATGCGACATATCAGACGAACAGACCGGACTGTACGGGAGTGTTACTGGTTGGATTCACAGGAGAACGCACAGGCTAGCTTGTTGATCTTCTGATCGCTCAATACCTGGGTGGCTGTTACATTTAGCTGACCGCTTGCAGCTTGTGGGTGTTTGATATGATCATCGCCTGCTACCGGCGTATTGACGATTCTTTAGAGTCCTACACAGAGGTTTCTTGGCTCAGGCGAAACGGAGTAGTGGCACATATGTGATATGCGCAGGAACGAGAATAATGCGATATGGGATACCGTATTATATTCTCAGGATATTTAGATATGAACCGGGTCATCGGATCAAGTGTTGATTCGATAAATCGGTACATGATATATTAGTCGGTAATATTCGATATAGCCGGATCATCGATTCAAGTGTTGATTCGATGATTTAATGTATAATAATATATATGATATATTGTATTACATTATCTAATATTGGCTCGCTTAATTATTTCATTTTCTCAGTGGATGATACATTGATATATATGCGATATATGTTAATTGTATTATTTTCTTTTGTTGCAAATATATAATATATATGTGATATATATTATTGTGACATGTTATGATTAATTGTTAAACATGTTTAAGGATGATTAATTGAGATTAGGGTTTAATTTGGGTTAGATGTTTCATGCATCTTCTAGAAGCTTTCTTCTTTTGTCATTCTTAAGATATTTAGAATGACACATTCTTTTAACCTAACCAAACCCTAACCCTAGTTGTTTCTCTACTCATTCTTATCCTATCATCCTTGACCATGGTTTACAAATCAATCATATATTACTTTCTATTCATCACAAAAGGTTTTAATCTAAGGATTATATTTTCCATTATCATCTTCTTCCTTCTTGATAAGCTCTCTTGAAAATCCTAAAGTGATGATTAAAAATGAGAAAATGATTTAAAAAGAAAGAAAAATTACTACTCTCTCATCCTCATCTCATCTAGCCCATGGGATTAGTGTGTTCTTCTCTTTTGAGTGAGAAAGCTTGAGTCGTAGCAACTTCAAGGTAGATCATCGGAGATTTGAAATACTTCGAGCTAGCATGGATCGTTCGAGTCGTGGAGCCTCTCATGAGTCCGGAAGATCGTGGATCGCGGCAAAGGGACTTCTACTCGGAGCTTGTGAAGTGAAGGAGCGGACTACAAAGGTTGTAATCCCTCACACTTAGATAAAAGTTATCATATTGCATGTTAAACCCTAATAATCTGGCAAAGATCCCGGCTTTGGGTTGTTCGACACGTCTAAAATTTAATCCGGGCATGTTTGATGCCTTATGAACCTTCACAAGAGTGCCTAGGAACCCTACATCATCTCTCCAAAACGAGACGCACACACATTCTATTCCACCACTTAACAATTCCCCACTTCTTCTTCCACCAACCAGAGCACTGCATTGATAAATTTTTTGAATGGTTGGTGTTAACCTTCGGTCTTTGCAATGCATGGCATCGACCAATGATTTTTAACCTCCTCTTGTGATTTTCAAAGATTAACATTGCTTAACTCAAATTTGGGGAGAGGCGTAATCTGGCTCTTGAAAAGAAATTTTTTACAAAATGATGAGCCAAAAATAAGTTTGGGGGAGGATTTTCACTTAAATATTTTGCCCCCACTAATAATTCCTCCCAAGCTTACAGGTTTTTTGAGATTTAGCAGATGGCAACAGTGAGGACACTGTTGAAAACAAGTTTGGGGGAGGTTTGTGCTTATTTTCGCATCATTTGCATATCACTTTGCATAAGCACAAAACAATTTTGAAAACCTATAAAAATATAAAAAATTTCAAAAAGATAAAAATATTTTTTGTACATAAATAAAATAATAAAAGATTAGATAGTGAAAAATTACATCCATGAGATTAGAAAAATTTAAGAAAACCAAGAAAATTAGAAGTTTTCTTATACGAACTAGTAATAAGTAGTTATGAGCCGTTGTCCCAAAGGTTAGTAAGATGAAGGAAGTCACTAATCTGAGGATAAAAATAAGTCTGAAAAATAGTTTCTATTCTGGAAGCCAAACATTTTGAACGTTGATACCCTGCTATTCGCACTTACACACGTCTTAAAGCCTGGGATAGTAGAGGATACCTTGAAATGCTCTTGTCTTAAAGCCAAAAGTATGAAGGAAATAAAAAAAAATGAAGAAAATATAAAGTGGTGAGAAAAATGGACACTGGTTTTGTTATCACCGAGGGCAATAAAAATATATAGCGAGGGTGCTTCTTCACCTAGTGCCCTAAGGCTAACTGGTCTGGGAGTCACTGCTATGCCTGAGGTGGTGCAAGACGAGGAAAATACACCAAATAAGCAAGCACATGAGTAATCGGTCGGTTAGTACCTCAAGAAGTATTAACGGTCGCATGAAAGTGTGTGAGCAATCTCATCTAAATATTCATTAATTAAAAAGTACTGAGGCTGATGGGCAAGAGTATGATAGCTTGAATTGAATTCTCCGGGTGTAGGGATGTCTTTTACACACACGCAGGGTGATATGATCGATGTTTGGAAGAAATATAGGAATGAAGAATAAGACGATGTTTTATTGAGGGAGGACGTGATTTCTAACATCTTTTCATGACAATTAAGATAGGGCTCATGACAACCGAAAAGCTAGATTAGTTGGAAACCCTAATTTTCAAGGCTTTTCTTTTACAATTCTTTTCTTTAAATGTAATATTCATGATCTTTCTTTTATTATTGGATTTTGTGTGTGCAATCCGCTGAAAACCTTCAGGAGACAACACTCCTCCTACTAGGGACACCTAGAGGTTTAAAGGCTTGTTGCACGTGCTCAGTGCAATCGTGTTGCCTACGAAAGTGTGCTAGTTAGTTTTTCTCTTTCTTTATTTTCTCCTTCTTTTTAATAAAACAGTTCGCTCGAGACGATCGAAAATAAGTTTGGGGGAATTTGATCAGTCGAAAATACTGCTTTTTTAACACGGCAATTTCCCTATCAATTGCACTCATCTAGAAGTGTTCGGTATACATATTACACATATTAGCAAATCAGTCGTAAAATATCAGATTGCATGTGTTAGAATTTTAAACCAGCACTTTAAGGGATATTGACTGTATTTTATGGCATCGCATCATCCCTATATTGCGCAACACTTGTCTCGAGAAATTGTGCAGGAAATTGCAGGAACAAAGCCAAACAGTGCTGATAAAATACGCCAACTCAAAGGCTGGAGATCTGGCAGAGATCAGGGACTCAATTGGAAAATCACCATATCACAAAAAGGCCCAAATATCAGCATCAGAAAAGCCCAGAATTTCCAAGCCCTAAGGCCTCCAAAGTGCTGCGGTTCCGCGGCGGGAGCCTGCTTGCGCCACGGAACCGCGGCGTGATGACGTCATCAGCTCCTCAAATTTCCTCACATGCTCTAAAATAACGGCCTAAGCTTTCAGAACATTGTAGAAACTCCACGTGGCACATCTAGAAGGCTGGGCTTAACAAACTTCATCTAGAAGCTTCTCCTCTAACTAACTTTTGGAGGGAAATTCAAAATTCAAATCCTAGATCTAGGGTTTTGATGTATATAAATACGAGCCTAGATCTAAGAGTTGAGGTTGTTCATTAGTTCCTTAATCTTTAGTTGTTCAATTTCTTCTTCCTCACTCAGCCATTAATCTCCATCTTCTTCCACAAGTCTAGTGACAAGACTTGTGCGAAAGCCTAACCCTAATTCCAATCAAAATTCAAGATCCCGAGTACCAAATCAAGCAAGAAGCCCTTCAACCTTTTAGGAGCGGAGCCGATCTTCAACAGAGCAAGTGGTCCAAGCCGATCCACGACTCACGGAGACGAGCGAAGCCAAATCGACGATCGAGTTCTTCCTCTTGTAGTTCTTGAGCGATTGCAATGAAATTGTTGATATAAATAAAAGGTGAAATTCTTTAATCTTGTTTTCTTTAAATTCTTGCATCATGATTCGATCTCAATTTGTAATTGTAGTTCTTGTTGTGATGTTTGAGTAAAACTCCGCTCGTAAAGGAGTCGAGACGATCAATAGAATGATGATGTAATAAATCTTAAAACGATTCTTAAGTCCTACGAGTTTTGTAAACCCTAGCAAGTTCAAGAATGACCTAGTTTCGTTGCGATACTTTCTTGATTGTTATCGCTCAAAATTAGGGATCTACGATCATTTCTTGAATTTACTAGAGGCTAGAATGTGAATGATATCGACGAAGGAACAAGGGATAAATGATGAAACCCTAGTTTCACTAGAAATCCCTAATTCTCGTCGATCATTATCGATCTAGTATCAATTCATAGAAGGATAAGAATACGACATCATGAGATTACATCACATCTATAGATCCGATCGATTCCTACGAGCCTCATTTCGATTCTTGATATTTGGTTGGAAAACTCATCAAACTCTCAATTCTTGATTCTATCTTTTTCTTGTTATTAGATCTATATTTTCTAATTCTTGAACTTCAACTATAAATCATGAATTGTTTTGTTTTCTTTTCTTTAAAGTTTCGACTCATCTAATTCAAAAGAAGAACTATTACACTTTCCTTGTGGACGATCCGCACTCGCTAACGATCTACATCCGACACCGTAGTTGATTGCGGTCAAATAATTTTTGGTTGTGATTTCTTTACAATTTTCATACTACACAATCCGAAATCGTATCCAATCAAGCATACCAATGCCGCGTTTCAAAGACCTAGAAACGATCCATATTCTTCCACATATAATCAGGGTTGGAGGAATCACCCTAATTTTGCTTGGAACCAATCACACAATCAAAACACGGTTCCAAACCGAAACAATTTCCAAAGGGCTCTTCCACCACAACAGCAACCATTTCACCTGACTCAGCACCCCTACCAATCACAAAACTTTTAAGATCCAGTCTGTAGGGTTGCTATGTACTGCCACAAGGGTCTGCGAGGCATCAACCATGCCCGATTAAAATTTTAGCCGTGCCGAACAACCCAAAACCGGATCTTTAAACTAGAGTTTAGGCGAAAACAAGCATGTTAAATATTTTAACACTAAGTGAGAGGTATTACAACCTTTGTAGATCCGGTCCTTCACTTCAATAGCTCCGTGTAGATGTCCCCTTCACTGCGATCGTGAACTCCGGACTCTAGAGAAGCTCCACAAGAAGAAAGAACGTGCTTGCTTCGATGACTTCGAGGCCGAAGATGATCTACGTCGGGGAGACACTAACTCAAGCGATTCCTTCACTAGGTCATGAACTTTGTGAAGAGAACACACTCTACTACATGGAAAGTGGTAGAGGATGAAGAAGTAGGAGGTGGGCTCACTTTAGAATTGATTTTCTCACACTTTTTCTCAAGGCACCATTAGAGCTAGCAATCTTTTCATGGAGCTTGATGAAGAAGATGAAGAAGTGAATAATTCATCCAAATGAAAACTTATCCCTTGAATTATTGCACCATGGTTGAGTTAAGCCCTCATGCTTAACTCATGTAGAGAATTAACCAAAGTATGAGGTTAAGGGTTAGGTTAACTAATATCCTAAGGAATGACAAAAGAGTTGACTTTGTCAATGCTGCATACAAGCTTCTACAAGCTTGATAACATTGACTAAAGTCTCCTCTCTTTTGTTATTCTTAAGGAAATAAGTAAACCCTAATTTAACCTAAACTTGATATAAGTCTCATACACCCATCTTGTATGTATCATCAAGCATGATACAAACATGTACACTTGCATATATCACATATAAACAATGTGCACAATCTAGTGAGAAAATCAATCTTAAGTGAACCAATACTAGTTAATGTAAAGTAATATATCAAATATATAATTATACATTAAATTATTAAATCAACTCTTGATTTAATAACCCGGCTATAACCGACTAATATCATGTGTAACAACTTATCGAATCAACACTTGATCCGATAACCCGGCTATATCGCATACAACCGATCAATGTCACGAATCGTGAGAATAGAATACGGTATCTCATATCGTATCAATCTCGGTCCCGCACATATCACATATGTGCTCCTACTCCGTTTCGCTTGAGCCAGGAAATCCTTGTGCAGGACTCTAAAGACTCGTCAATACGCCGGCAGTAGGTGATGATCATATCAAACACCCACAAGCCGCAAGCGGTCTGCTAAACGTAACGGCCACCTGGGTATTGAGCGATCAGAAGATCAACAAGCAAGACTGTACATTCTCCTGTGAATCCAATCAGAAACACTCCCGTACAGTCCGGTCTCGTCGTCTGATATGTCGCATATCTCTCCTAGGGGTGGTAAACGTCAGACCCCAGTAGCTTGATATGTCGTGTCGATACGAGGTCTATAACAGTTCGAGAAAACTACTGATAACACTTACCAGTAAATCTCAGCAACCCTGGCTAGGTATTTCCGGTTATAGCCAATCGAACACGGCACAACATCAACTCCCTATACCGGGAGAGACGAATCCCCTCCTATCGCTCATTGCCTCCATGTGATTCGGGACTGTACCCAAAAGCCACCTTTTTGTACGCTCTCTTGGACGTGGTATAATGGAAATCAAAGCACAGTGGGAATCACACAAGACTCTATGACGATCTCGGGTCTACAGACTAACCTGTACCAGTGTCACCAGAGAACTGCCATCTGACGTAAGGTATAATACCATCTGGGAGTTCTCGGCGAGTCCGTCCAGTGTACCCAGTCTCCACTGAGCACCCGTACACCATCCTTGATGTCAAACACCGATGGATATGGGATCATCCATCGCCCATCATATGGGTCAAGATGCGTATACGCTAGTCTACTCTGGTGTATCGATGCCCTGTCTCGATACACCCTCGACTAGGAACAGTTATAGGATGTACTCGTCGACTACCGTGGCCCTACTAGTATGACCTCATCATAGTCTTAGTAGTCGAGTACATATCCTAAGGGCTTTATCAACATGTAACATAGAGACAATCAGAGTACATGTTAAGATAAAGTACAACCAGATAGCATACTATCATGTCGAGCAAGAAAGTCCTCCCTATATATGTCCTAGCATCCACTACAATATACATCGTATGTACAGTAATGGCCTCTAGGGCATACATATAACTAACAATCTCCCACTTGCACTAGGGCCATCTGTTGTGGTATCACATACCCAACAATTAGCTGCGGTTGAAGTATCCCATACTCAACCATCCCATAAAAGTCTCTACTGGGAAAAAGGCCTTTGTGAGTGGATCCGCGCTGTTGTCCTCTGTGTCTACTCTCCTAACCTCGATCTCCCTGGAGATCAACCATCTCCATGATCAGGTGATACTGCCTAAGGGTTATATATGGATTTCTGATGGGACGGGGGTTCCTTGGCATAAGCCACAACTCCATTGTCACACAATGGTAGGAACGAAGTTCGTCTCATGAATCTATATATATCCAGACCGCCTCTTTGGTGGAATCTTTGGTAACGATGTATCTTGCCTTTAATCGTCTAGTAAGTCACGGTATCTAGCTTGGAACTCTTCCAACATACCGTCCCTCCACCGAGGGTAAAGACAATGCCTGCGACTAACATTCAGTCGTCCTTATCACCCTTGAACCTTTCCAGTGATTCTCCCCAGGATCGATTGATACCATCTCACTACAACTAGTGAGTATCCTAACATCCAATTAGATCTATCTCATAGATCCAAAAACCCAGGATTTAGGAGGTATCACTTTGATCCTATATGGAGAATCCTTGTGATAAGCGGAGATTGACCGAGCGTAGCATAGGAAACTCCTTCCCTATCAAGAGTATGTCATCCACATACTCTACGAGGATCGCCACCATACTCCCTACTACCTTTTTGTATATACAAGGTTCATCTACCATTTTGATGAAGTCAAACTCAATGACTACCACATCAAAACAGATATTCCAACTCCGCGATGCCTGTTTTATCACATAAAACATCTTGCACACGTTTTCGCTGCTCCCACTATTTACGAAGCCCTCTGGCTGTGTACTTATAGACGTTCTCTTCTAAAACATCATTTAGAAAAGCAGTCATGATACCCAACCACCAGATATCGTAGTCATGGTATGTAGCCGTGGCAAGTAGGATCTGGATGGACTTAAGCATAGCTTTGAAAGTCTCAACTTCTCCATGTACACCAAATAATCTTCTCAAGATATACTCGTTCCTGATGGGGATTTAACCCTTCAGATAAAGCAACCAAAGTCCATACTTTGTTAGTGTATAAGGATTCCATCTCAGATCGATAAGCATCCAGCCATTCTTACAGAGTCTTACTCCTGATGGCCTGCTCGAAACTAGTTGGGTCATCATCTCATGATGCAATCCTCGCTCCCACTGTCATAGAGAAACCGAAGTATCTCTCAGGTGGGTGAGGAACCGTACTAGATCGGCGGAGAGGCTGAGGTTCGTTGGTTACTATTGAATCCTTTGGTTCTACCAAATCATCAGCTGCAGTTTGTATAGCTGGAACCTTTCCAGTTCTACATAACAGACCTTGCCTCGAGCTTGTCCGGATTTTGCTTTTAAACATAGTCCGGACAACCCCAAATCTTAACAAACTTAAGATATGGGCTCTTCCTTTTCCATATCACATATGAAGTGGTAGGCAACTGATTTGATTTGAACCCTATTCAATAGGTGTGCAGCTTCTTAAGCGCATAACACCCAAAAGGAAATAGGAAACTCAGTAGTACTCATCATAGAGCACACCATATCACATAGGGTGCTATTGCTCCACCCCGATACACCGACGTGCTGTGGTGTATACGGAGGAGTAATGCTGAAAGAGAATCTCATTCTCCTTTAGAATAATCCAGGAATTCCGTGCTCAAGTATTCTCCTCCTTGATCTCATCAAAGGACATAATACTTATACCCGTATTTTGGTTCTCTACTTCTAACTTATATTCTGTGAATATCTCAAAAGGTTCGGACTTGTGTTTCAACAGGAACATATGTCTGAATCTTGAGAGATCATCAGAGAATGTAATGAAGTACAAAGAACCGGTCTTGGCATGTGTAGACAGGAGACTTTCATACATCAGCATGTATCAATCCCAAGAGTTCACCAACTCTTTCTCTGTTTCCAATAAACAGAGCTATATGGTCATCTTATCTTTGTCACATGACCAGCAAGTTTCACAAGATGTAAATTTAATCAGATTTAAATATGCATCTAAATGTAACTTAGCTAGTCGGGTCGCATTGATATGACCTAGTCTACAATGCCTCAAGAAGGATTCGTTCATTTCTGAACCCTTCCTCTCGTGTGTATTCTGTATACTAAGAACTGTAGTTTGATTTAGAACATCAATGCTTTTAGATAACGTGCCTGAACCGATCAACTCTTAATATAGGAAATGTTCAAAACATTATCCAACAATACAAAATTATATCCTTCTTTACTAATAAAGAGACTGATATGATGTTGTATATCAGGTTCGGTATCTAATAACATTTGTTTAGAATCAATGTATTCTGGTAATACAGGGTGATAGTGACCAACAGACTTGGCTGCAACACTTGCACCGTTTCTATCTCATGAAACTTATCACCCGTTCTCAGTTCTCTACCTATCTGTAGCCCATGTAACAGATTACATATGCGGGATCCTGATCCGGTATCTTATACCCAGGATGTAAAGGATACTGAGAAACAGTTCTATGTAATGAACACACCCGAAGATGATGCATCAGCATGCACTTTCTTCGTTTGGGCGGCATGGGAAATCTGGTATTCCCCAATTTCCTGCTCTGTCTTATAACAATTATAAGTTAGAGCAGGACCAACGTTCCCCAGCTCAGTATAACAAGAGGGTTCGGTTAATTCATCCATTTTATTATCTTGATTAAGGCGTGATATGGTCGCTACCTAGAGAGAGAGAAGAAAACACTCAGCGTATGCTCTTGCAAGATTAGATTGGTTATCTAATACATCTAATCAGGATGTCTCCCACTGTTTTAATCAAATCTTCCTTCAAACCCTAAAAGGAAAGACTAGCCGGGATTAATTACACGCTACAAGTTCGCCAATCTTTCAGCCAGGCCAGTGTCGGTACTTTGAGGGAGGTCCCCCGTGCTTTCGCACGAACCTAATTAAAGTAAACCTCGTTTTCCCAGAGGCGTAACCCCGTTAACACCTTTCTAGATACCTACTTGATCGGCTAATTGTAATTTGTAAAACTCTCCCAGGAGTAACTCTTACTCGCAGCGGGTATCAGGATCCAACTATCTCATAGAAGGTATGCAATCTCATTGCAAATTTCAACACTTGAAATTCCCAATAATATTTTGCCCCAAGCGATCTATGACCTTGACTGAGTCAACAAGCCATAGACCGCAAGTAAAGTTCAACCCGTCATTTCCCGATTGAATTAAACCCACCCGCACGACCCTTGACTGAGTCAACAAGGCCGCACGACTACCCTAATCCAATCGCATCATATGCTTTGCATATAAGCACTAATCAGCTACCGCACACTACGCCTTGACTGAGTCAACAAACGCAGCACGAATACTAAATACTACTTATCTGAAATGACGGAGGGCTACGACAGGTTTTTAAGAAAACCTTTTGCGCAATGAACTTTATATCGTTGTAGAATCGAGTGATTTTAAATGGAGTGTTTTTGAGGCTTTTCTGGTTTTGCTAAAGGGGTCACTCCCGGTGAAAGGATCGTCGGCCCTTTCCTCATCGAATAAGGTGCAGGGTATATCATATATACCACTATGCAAAGCAAGAACTATAGAAGCAATCAAAAGACAAACCGAGTTTGTAGCATCTGCTAGTTGCGCTAAAGAGGTCACTCCCGGTGAAGGGATCTTGGCTCTTTCCTTATCGAATAAGGTGCTGGATGTTCTACAAGGAATACCGCTATGCAAAGCAAGAACTAGAGCTACCAGTTTTTAAACAAGTTTCTACAACATCTTTAGGTTTCTTTTAGTTTCATTAATCTCATTAATGAAGTCCTATTTTAATATGCTTCACAAGCATCAGATTTGAAACGAAATCAACAATATATAATATATATCTCATATATATAATATAAACATTCGTCTCAGGCCGTAATATGATCTCATCATAGAACATTGCAGCAGAAGAACATATATGAAGTATTGGATATACTAGGATGTCCGTGTTTTTAATACGAGCCTGTATAAAACACGGATTCCACGGTCGCGATGAATAGCCAAACCCACATCCCTAGACCCTTACGAGAGCGGCAAGCAACACTGCCAATTCTAGGGTTAGGAGACCGGTCTTGACTCCTCGAGATGGTCTCCCACTGGACCCTAGAACCCGGTTACTTGTGCTCCCCTCCTTGGGTCTACCTAATGCGGAAAAGTAAATAATATACAATGGTGACATCATCCTCAGCCCGGAAGTGCCCCAATAAAAGAATATTACATACAAATGAATTTTACATGAATGAAAAAGAAAAAAACTCTCATCTCACATAAAAAAAACCCGGCTATTCAAAACGCGACGATCCAATATAACATATCACAGAAACACATAATATCTCATATCATCAACGTAAGCAAGTATGTGTATCCCGATTGTCGTTGATGTATAGCAACGAAGCCGGCGATACACCACATACTACGCTTACGGTCACTGAAAAGAAAGTGTAAAACTACAACAGTTGGAATCCGCAACCTCCTTAACATCGCATGCCTAACCAAATGAATCCTTTAGACATCTCATGCCTAACAATTACAAACCCCGCATTTTAGTCTCATTATCGAAAACTCTTTTCAATATCAAGTCGGGCAATTCAACAAGATTCTCGACATCCTGATCGAATGCTCGTCGCAAACTTTAGTAGACGGCCGCACCCCCGGATGCCGTCGATGAAGTGCACTAAGGTGGAACACCGTTGCCGCGAGCACCCGAACGGATGCTTTTGGCGACGGGGTTCTCCTACAGTCACTTGGTCGGGGCTATGGGGCGTGGCTGTCTGTTAAGTTTACCCGGCGAGTATCCGCGTACGCTACGTGATTGCGACAGACTTTTGATCACATCAAAATTCCATGGCAACCAGTCATCTGAGACTGAACTGCTAGTTTTATAACATTCAAATTAGTTATCTCATAACTACATGTGGATTCCAAATATTGTATCACATTTCAGATAAATAGATAATGTCAAACTTTCCGATCGAATAATCAAACACCCAAGATTTCCCCAATATATCTCAACACTTGAAATCAGTTTAAAAACATCCATCACATGCCACAGTACCAATGGTCCAGCCGTAGAAGGGTCAAGCCAACGCCTCACATGTGGCACGCCGTACTGCCCCAAACCCTAAGGTTTAGAGGCAGTTCAAGACGGTCACATAATCGAGTTAAGGTTTGTTGTCTTCTAGAGGGTCCACCGTGTTACTTGCACGACTTAGAATGTTCTTAAACTCGAGAAAAAAATCCAACTTTTGAAAATTTTTCCGACAGGGGAAAAAGTGAGTTATTGATATCCGTTCGAACTTTTTAACAGTTTCTAAAAATTATCCGGACAAAACTAAACAAAGTTAAATTATCTGATCGAATCAACGAGTCACCAATACAACCCTATAAAACTCAACACTTGAGTGGAATTAAAAAATTCCCATAAAAAAATGACAAGAAAAGACCTAAGAATAAATATATGAAATATGAGGGACTAAGTCCAAATTTTGGCCGCGGAACCGCCGCCAAACCCTTGGTTTGGCCGCGGTTCCGCGGTCAAGTGAGCAACTTAGTGGATCGTACTTCACAGTAATTCTTAGGTTTTCCTGCTTGTTTTTCTGAGCATTTTTAATTCATAAGAAATCACATTTTTAGAAAATGTACACAGAGGGGTATAAACCGGGTATTCGGAGTTCGATCGAACTTTAAACTTCGCCTAGACTTTGCCTAAAACTCTAGCTTGGCTCTGATACCACTGTAGGGTTGCTATGCACTGCCATAAGGGTCTACGAGGCATCAACCATGCCCGATTAAAATTTTAGCCGTGCCGAACAACCCAAAGCCGAATCTTTAAACTAGAGTTTAGGCGAAAACAAGCATGTTAAACATTTTAACACTAAGTGAGAGGGATTACAACCTTTGTAGATCCGGTCCTTCACTTCAATAGCTCCGTGTAGATGTCCCCTTCACTACGATCATGAACTCAAGCTCCACAAGAAGAACGAACGTGCTTGCTACGATGACTTCGAGGCCGAAGATGATCTACGTCGGGGAGACACTAATTCAAGCTATTCCTTCACTAGGTTATGAACATTGTGAAGATAACACACTCTACTACATGGCAACTGGTAGAGGATGAAGAAGTAGGAGGTGGTCTCACTTTAGAATTGATTTTCTCACACTTTTTCTCAAGGCACCATTAGAGCTAGCAAGATTTTCATGGAGCTTGATGAAGAAGAAGAAGTGAATAATTCATCCAAATGAAAACTTATCCTTTGAATTATTGCACCATGGTTGAGTTAAGCCCTCATGCTTAACTCATGTAGAGAATTAACCAAAGTATGAGGTTAAGGGTTAGGTTAACTAATATCCTAAGGAATGACAAAAGAGTTGACTTTGTCAATGTTGCATACAAGCTTCTACAAGCTTGATAACATTGACTAAAGTCTCCTCTCTTTTGTTATTCTTAAGGAAATAAGCAAACCCTAATTTAACCTAAACTTGATATAAGTCTCATACGCCCATCTTGTATGTATCATCAAGCATGATACAAACATGTACACTTGCATATATCATATATAAACAATGTGCACAATCTAATGAGAAAATCAATCTTAAGTGAACCAATACTAGTTAATGTAAAGTAATATATCAAATATATAATTATACATTAAATTATTAAATCAACTCTTGATTTAATAACCCGGCTATAACCGACTAATATCATGTGTAACAACTTATCGAATCAACACTTGATCCGATAACCCGGCTATATCGCATACAACCGATCAATGTCACGAATCGCGAGAATAGAATACGGTATCTCATATCGTATCAATCTCGGTCCCGCACATATCACATATGTGCTCCTACTCCATTTCGCTTGATCCAGGAAACCCCTGTGTAGGACTCTAAAGACTCGTCAATACGCCGGCAGTAGGTGATGATCATATCAAACACCCACAAGCCGCAAGCGGTCTGCTAAACGTAACGGCCACCCGGGTATTGAGCGATCAGAAGATCAACAAGCAAGCCTGTACATTCTCCTGTGAATCCAATCAGTAACACTCCCGTACAGTCCGGTCTCGTCGTCTGATATGTCGCATATCTCGCCTAGGGGTGGTAAACGTCAGACCCCAGTAGCTTGATATGTCGTGTCGATACGAGGTCTATAACAGTTCGAGAAAACTACTGATAACACTTACCAGTAAATCTCAGCAACCCTGGCCAGGGATTTCCGGTTATAGCCAATCGAACACAGCACAACATCAACTCCCTATACCGGGAGAGACGAATCCCCTCCTATCGCTCACTGCCTCCATGTGATTCGGTACAGTACCCAAAAGCCACCTTTTTGTACGCTCTCTTGGACGTGGTATGATGGAAATCAAAGCACAGTGGGAATCACACAAGACTCTATGACGATCTCGGGTCTACAGACTAACCTGTACCAGTGTCACCAGAGAACTGCCATCTGACGTAAGGTATAATACCATCTGGGAGTTCTCGGCGAGTCCGTCCAGTGTACCCAGTCTCTACTGAGCACCCGTACACCATCCTTGATGTCAAACACCGATGGATATGGGATCATCCATCGCCCATCATATGGGTCAAGATGCGTATACGCTAGTCTACTCTGGTGTATCGATGCCCTGTCTCGATACACCCTCGACTAGGAACAGTTATAGGATGTACTCGTCGACTACCGTGGCCCCACTAGTATGATCTCATCATAGTCCTAGTAGTCGAGTACATATCCTAAGGGCTTTATCAACATATAACATAGAGACAATCATAGTACATGTTAAGATAAAGTACAACCAAATAGCATACTATCATGTCGAGCAAGAAAGTCCTCCCTATATATGTCCTAGCATCTACTACAATATACATCGTATGTACAGTAATGGCCTCTAGGGCATACATATAACTAACACAGTCAACACACATGCACCATATAATCCTGCACAGTTGACTGGTACTGATCTCTCCGCTTCACTCGAACGGACTTTTGAAACGTACATGAAACGAATGTCGGCTGAAGTTAGGTCTTCCCTCGATAAATTTGAGAAAAACTTTGACCTCCAAGCTGAGAGTTTAAAATCGATGGAAGCAGAAATTGCACGACTAAAAGCCGAAATGAGTGCGAGAGAAAAAGGGAAACTTCCGTCTCAACCCCTACCGAATCCTGGGCACTACAATGTAAATGCCATCACAACGTTGAGATCAGGAAGAGTGCTGAATAATCATGTTGGGGAAGAGTTTGATGATACTGAAAAATCTATCAATAACACCCCGGCTGAGACCTTTCCTCACACACACACTTCTACTTCTGATCCTTGTTCTTCTACCCCACCGCCTTCTCACGAGCCTATTCTCCATTTCCCACAAGGCTCGTTACCTCAGCAATCCTCTTCTAGTCCACAGACGATCCCCACTTCTATTCTGGGATCACGTCTACACACACCACATTCTCCTATGATGGACCCAGCGCTTATTGCTAAAGCTCCTTATCCGAATCGGTTAAGGGGTAACAAATCGAGTCCACATATGGAGAAGATTATGGAAATATTCAAACAGGTTAAAATCAACATCCCTCTCCTAGATGCTATTCAACAAGTCCTCGCTTATGCGAAAATTCTTAAAAACTTGTGCACTAGGAAGAGGAAGACTCAAGTGCCAAAGAAGGTCTTCATGTCTAATAATGTTAGCACTGCTTTTATCCCACAGCTACCAAAGAAACGTAAGGACCCAGGATGTTCTACAATATCGATTTCTATTGGGGGTAAAAACATCAACCGTGCTTTTCTTGACCTTGGTGCAAGTGTTAACCTGCTTCCATACTCTGTTTATGAGCAGGTAGGGATTGGAGAGTTGAAACCAGCTCACTGCACTCTCCAAATGGCAGACCGTTCAATCACCAAACCTAGGGGTGAACTAGAGGATGTGTTGATAAAAGTCGGGGAATTTGTATTCCCTGTGGACTTCATTGTTCTCGATACACAACCTGTAGCAAACCCACGGAGTCAAATTCCGGTGATTTTGGGTCGACCATTCCTTGCCACTTCCAATGCTGTCATTAACTGTAGAAACAGTTCAATGAATCTATCATTTGGAAATATGACAATTGAACTGAACATTTACAAAATTGGAAGTCAGCCATCTGAACCATCTGCTCATATACTTAATGTGTGCTCTGTCCACGAGATTGCTCCCGAAAGTTGCGGAGTTGATGAACTTTGCTTTGAAGATCTCGATGACACTACCACATCAATATTTGATCTTGCACATCTTAGTGAGGACATATTTTCCACGCTTGAGTCCAACACTCCTGACTCATCACCATCCGAGTCTGTATCTTTCACAGGCTATGAGCTTCTTCGTGACTCCGAAAATCATTCGATGATCCCACCTTCTATTATTTCTCCGCCAGCATTAGATCTCAAACTTTTAACTTCTCATCTTAAATATGCATATTTAGGTGAGAATGAGTCTTTACCGGTTATCATATCCGCTTCTCTAGCATCAGAGCAAGAGAATGCACTTTTGACGGTATTGAGATCTAATAGGCAGGCGTTTGGTTGGACCATGGCGGACATCAAAGGGATTAGTTCCTTGATTGTAGAACATCATATACACTTGATGGATGATGCCAAACCAACTCAAGAACCACAGAGACGGTTGAACCCCGTCATGAAGGATGCGGTGAAGAAAGAGATCGTCAAATGCCTTGACAATGGTATTATTTACCCAATCTCCGATAGCCAATAGGTGAGTCCAATTCATGTCGTCCCTAAGAAATCTGGCATCACGGTTATCACCAATGAGGCAAATGAGTTAATTCAGACACGCGCCCAAACTGGGTGGCGTGTATGTATTGATTACAGAAAACTCAATGCCGCTACGAGGAAAGACCACTTTCCTCTACCTTTCATTGATCAGATGCTGGAACGCTTAGCTGGACGTGAGTATTATTGCTTTATGGATGGATACTCTGGCTATAATCAGGTCCCCATTACCAAAAAGGATCAAGATAAAACCACATTTACTTGTCCTTTTGGTACCTTTGCTTATAGACGCATGCCCTTTGGGTTATGCAATGCTCCCGCTACATTTCAGCGGTGTATGATGGGGATATTCTCGGACATGGTCGAGAATTTTTTAGAGATTTTCATGGACGATTTCTCGATTTTCGGAGACTCTTTTTCTGACTGCCTAACGAATCTTGACGCAGTTCTTACTCGTTGAAAAGAGAAGAACTTAACCTTGAATTGGGAAAAATGACATTTCATGGTCCAAGAGGGAATTGTGCTTGGACATGTTATTTTACGAAAAGGCATTGAGGTTGACAGAGCTAAGATAGATGTCATTCAAAACCTTCCTTATCCCAAAAGCGTCAAGGATATCCGATCATTTCTTGGCCATGCAGGCTTTTACAGGAGATTCATTAAGGATTTTAGCAAAATTACTAGACCTTTAACTCTTCTCTTGGCCAAGGATACGACCTTCCACTTTGACTCGGATTGTGAGGCAGCATTCGACTCACTCAAACACTCTCTCACTACAGCCCTCGTTCTATCGTCTCCAGATTGGGACCACCCTTTTGAGCTTATGTGTGATGCATCAGATTTTGCAGTTGGTGCAGTCTTAGGACAACACATTGAAAAGATGTCACATGTGATCTATTATGCAAGTAAGACCCTGAACGATGCTCAAATTAACTATACAACTACTGAAAAAGAACTTTTGGCGGTTGTATTTGCATTAGAAAAATTCAGGCCTTACTTGATTGGCTCACCAATTGTTGTGTACACTGACCACTCCGTCTTGAAATATCTTTTGGCGAAGAAGGATGCTAAAGGTAGACTAATACGTTGGATCCTTCTATTACAAGAATTTGATTTTGTTATTAAAGATAAGAAAGGATATGAAAACGTTGTAGCCGACCATCTTTCACGCATCTCTTCTTCACCTGTGACCCTGCCGATCAATGATTCTTTTCTGGACGAACAACTCTTGAACGTATCCGATGAACCTTGGTTCAGGGATATTGTGAACTATCTTGTCACGGGACTTATACCCAGCGATTGGTCAAAACAGGACAAACATCGTTTTCTATCCCAAGTAAAACACTTTTACTGGGATGAACCCTATCTGTTTAAGTATTGTCCTGACTAGATCATCCGCCGGTGTGTCCCGAATGAGGAATTCAAGAGTGTTCTATCTTTTAGTCATGATCAGGCATATGGGGGTCACTTCGGTCCTAAAAAGACGGCGGAGAAGGTTTTGCAATGCGGTTTTTATTGGCCGACCTTGTTCAAAGACGTATTTGATCATTGCAAAACCTGTACACAGTGTCAACACACGGGTAGGATTTCCCGGAGAAATGAGATGCCACAGCAACCCATCTTGGTGGTTGAAATTTTCGATGTTTGGGGCATTGACTTTATGGGTCCTTTTCCCAACTCCTTTGGGAATCTGTACATACTGCTTGCGGTTGATTACGTCTCAAAGTGGGTTGAAGCTATTCCTTGTCGTACTAATGACAAGATGGTTGTCATTAAGTTCTTAAAAGAAAACATCTTTTTGCGATTTGGACACCCACGCGCTATCATTAGCGATAACGGGACACATTTCTGCAACAGGTCTTTCGAGACTTTGATGCGGAAATATGCAATCAACCACAAACTTTCTACACCCTATCATCCCCAAACGAGCGGGCAGGCTGAGATTTCGAATAGACAGATCAAACAAATCCTGAAGAAAACTGTTGCGAAGAATAGAAAATATTGGTCGACCAAATTGACAGATGCTCTTTGGGCATTCCGAACTGCATATAAAACAGATCTAGGGATGTCTCCTTATAGGTTAGTGTTTGGGAAGGCTTGTCACTTGCCAGTCGAGATTGAGCACAAAGCAATATGGGCTATTAAAGAAATCAACTTTGACTTGAATCAAGCCTGCAACTTTCGGAAGCTGCAATTAAACGAGCTAAGCGAACTCCGCGATGAAGCTTATGATAACGCTGTAATCGTAAAGAATCAGACTAAGGTATTTCACGATAAAAACATTTTGAGGAAAATGTTTACACCTGGTCAACAAGTCCTTCTTTACGATTCACGACTACACCTTCACGCGGGTAAGCTACGATCTCGGTGGAAGGGACCTTTTATTGTGCGGTCTGTATACCCGCACGGGGCAGTTGAGGTAGAAAATGTTAAAAACGGTACATTTTTCAAAGTGAATGGACATAGATTAAAGCCGTCTTTTTCCACTGACCCCACGGAGGAGCTCCTGTTCTTACAGGAGCCATTTTATTGTGATTAAAATTCCTCTGTCTCACCTCTATGTCCTGTATATTACCGCATCATCTTTTGAATGGAGGTGAGTGAAAAGAATAAGTTTGGGGGAGGATCTTCACTTAAATATTTTGCCCCCATTAATAAATTTCCTCCCAAGCTTACATGTTTTTTGTAAGATAGCAGATGGCAACAGTGAGGACACTGTTGAAAACAAGTTTGGGGGAGGTTTGTGCTTATTTTCGCATCATTTGTATATCATTTTGCATAAGCACAAAACATTTTTTAAAACCTATAAAAATTTAAAAAATTTCAAAGAAAAAATAAAAATATTTTTGTACGTAAATAAGATAATAAAAGATCAGATAGTGAAAAATTACATCCAAAAGATTAGAAAAATTTAAGAAAACCAAGAAAATTAGAAGTTTTCTTAAACGAACTAGTAATAAGTAGTTATGAGCCGTTGTCCCAAGGGTTAGTAAGATGAAGGAAGTCACTAATCTGAGGATAAAAATAAGTCTGAAAAATAGTTCTTATTCTGGAAGCCAAACATTTTGAACGTTGATACCTTACTATTCGCACTTACACACGTCTTGAAACTCGGGATAGTAGAGGATACCTTGAAATGCTCTTGTCTAAAAGCCGATGTATGAAGGAAATAAAAAAAATGAATAAAATATAAAATGGTGAGAAAAATGAACACTGGTTTTGTTATCGCCAAGGCAGCAATAAAAAAATATAGCGAGGGTGCCTCTTCACCTAGTGCCTTAGACCAACTGGTCTGGGAGTCACTGCTAAGCTTTAGGTGGTGCAAGACGAGGAAAATACACCTAATAAGCAAGCACATGAGTAATCGGTCGGTTAGTACCTCAAGAAGTATTAACGATCGCATGAAAGTGTGTGAGCAAATTCATCTAAATATTCATCAAATTAAAAAGTACTGAGGCAGATGGACAAGAGTATGATAGCTTGAATTGAATTCTCCGGGTGTAGGGATGTCTATTACACACACGTAGGGTTATATGATCGATGTTTGGAAGAAAGATAGGAATGAAGAATAAAGACGATGTTTTATTGAGGGATGATGTGATTTCTGACATTTTTTCATGACTATTAAGATAGGGCTCATGACAACCGAAAAGCTAGCATAGTTGGAAACCCTAATTTTCAAAGTCTTTCTTTTAAAATTCTTATCTTTATATGTAACTTTCACGGTCTTCCTTTTATTATTGGATTTTGTGGGTGCAATCCGCTGAAAACCCTCAGGAGACGAAAACTCCTCCTACTAGGGACACCTAGAGGTTTAAAGGCTTGTTGCACATGCTCAGTGCAACCGTGTTGCCTACGAAAGTGTGCTAGTTAGTTTTTCTCTTTCTTTATTTTCTCCTTCTCTTTTTAATAAAAAAGTTCGCTCGAGACGACCGAAAATAAGTTTGGGGGAATTTGATTAGTCGAAAATATTACAATTTTTAACACGTCAATTTCCCTACCATTTGCACTCATTTAGAGGTGTTCGATATTAATATAGCACATATTAGCAAAACAGCCGTAAAATACCAAATTACTTGTGTTATATATTAAAACCGACATTTCTGAGGGAAATTGAGTGTTTATCATGGCATCGCATCATCTTTGTGTATCGCAACACTTGTTTCGAGAATCTGTGCAGGAAATTCCAGGACAAAAGCCAAATCTGTGAAAAAATGCTGATAAAAATACGCCAACTCCAAGACTTGAGATCTGGTAATGAACTAGAGGGAATTATAAGATTCCACATATCAGAAATATATCAAGAAGTCAGCAGAAAGCCACATTGGAAAATTGAAGCACCAAGACTCCTAAATGGCCGCGGATCCGCGGCTGGAGCAGGGCTTGCGCGGCGGATCCGCGGCCACGTAATGATTACGTCAGCAAGTCTTCACTACTTAATTCTTCTTTCACTTGGTACACTGCTTCAAGCCACTTCAAAGTCCAGAGATCTCTAGAAGTTTCTGCCAGTACAGCAAGGCTTACACTTCAAGCTAATCATATTCAAGCTTCCAAAGCAAGCTACTTAACAACCTAAGCCTAGAAGCTTCTCCCTAACCTCCAAGCTTATGAAGGAAGCTAAAGCCTAACTAACTACCTCTAGAAACTTCTACCTAACTACCTAGCTTACAAGGGAAGCTAAACCAAACCTAGCTTCTAAAGGAAACCAAAGCTAGAGAAGGTTATAAAAGGGACCCTAAGGCTTCACTTCTAAGGTTGTTCAATAATTGGTTCTCCAATTCCCAACACAAGTTGAGTGACACAACTTGTAAACCCTAATCCCCAATTCAAAATCCAAAGCCAAAAATCAAGAACTCCGAGTACCAAATCAAGAACTCCGAGTACCAAATCAAGAATGAAGCCTTCGATCCTTTAGAAAGCGACGCCGGTCAGAGCAAGTGATCCAAGGAGATCCGCGACTCAAGGAGACGAGCGAAGCCGAAATCGACGATCAAGTTCTTTCCTCTTATAGATCTTGAGAGAATTGTAACAAAATTGTTGATAAATAAAGGTGAAATTTCTATATCTTGCTTTCTTTATATTCATGCATCATGATTCGATCTCAATTCTTGATTGTGTGTCTTGTTATGATGTTTGAGTAAAACTCCGCTCGTGGAGGAATCGAGACGATCAATAGACGATGATGTTATAAATCTTGAAACGATTCTTAATTCCTATAAGTTTTGTAAACTCTTGTAAATTGAAGAACCGGCAACCTAGTTTCGAGTGATGCTTTCTTGATAGTGTTCGCTCTTAATCAGGGATCCACGATCAATTCTTGAATTTACTAGAGGCTAGTATTGAATGAGATTCATCGAAAGGACAAAGGATGAGATGAAGAAACCCTAGTTTCTTCGAAAGATCCTTAAATCTCGATTAATCGTCATCAATCTAGTATCAAATCATTAATGGATAAGAAAACGTAATCAATAGATTTCATCACATCTATAGATTTAATCGATTCCTACGAGCCTCACTTCGATTCTTGATTATTGGATTGGATATCATCAATTCTTAATTCTTGATTTTTAAATGTTTTCTTGATTTTAGATTTAGATCTAGCTAATTCTTGAACTTCAAATCTTTTAAATCTTGAATTGAATTGTCTTTTCTCTTTTCTTTAATTTTCAATTCACCTAATTCGAATTACGAACGGATCTCACTTTCCCTGTGGACAATCCGAACTCGCTAACGCGCTACTTCCGACACCGTTATTGATTGCGGTCAAAATATTTTTGGTTGTGATTTCTATACATTTTCTACATACACACCGGAAGATCATTCAATCAGGTGCCTAACAGAGCGCTTGCGTAACGTTTGAACGGAGTTTCAAATGGAAAATACGGGAAAAGGAAATGTGCAAAGAAAGCTTAACTTACAATATCTTTCTCTTTTCCTAACAACACATATTAACAACCATTCACAAAACAAACCAAAAAGAGCAAAAGAAAAGATAAACAAAGAGAAGAAAAGATTACAAGCAAGTAATTAAATGACATGGAATTTAAATCGCAAGATAGTAAAGCAAGGAATGTAAGTGCAAGTAATAAAAAGAAAGAAAGAAATAAGCAAGAAAGAAAGAACTAGGAACCATGGAACAAGTTACACACCATGGGTTTAATAACCCAAACTTAAACTTGCAAGCTTAATTAAAAGGTTGCAAGATCAAGAGAGAGCTAAGAACCCAAGGCAAAATGAAGCACAAAAGAGAGAACTTTATTGATTCCAAAATGATACAACCCTTGAGATCAAATACCAACCCTTAAACCTTCAAGCTCAATGAAGAGGTTAAAAGATCAAGAGAAGGCAAGGATCTCAAGGGGAAGCTAAGCTATTTACAAGAGAAAGAGAAAACAAAATGAAGTGTTGCAAAAAGAATGACAAAATTGGACTAAAGAATGACCCTTGACCCCTTGCCCACTTCCTGCTATATATAGGCACAACAGAAAAGAAAATAAACAATAAAATTAGGGCTACGTAGCAGTAAGGAGGGGCCCACAGAAAGATGGAGGCAGTTGGGGGAGACAGGGCCGGCGACCCCGGTTTTGAAGGACATGTGCTCGGGTCAAATCCGAGCACATGGGGTCGTGCTCCTGTGGTGTGCTGGGGTTGTCTCCAATATGACTTTGGTGCTGTTTGATTTCTTAAATTAGGCTTAGTCTGCACCCAGGTTTTGGAGGGAAATAAGAAGATACAAATCACATCACACCTTTATGCATTGAATGCACCATTAATGCACATCACCTCCATGCCACTTGCACCATGATTCATGGCTGCCCCATCACGGTCTATGCTATCAAAGAGCTAGTACACAACTTGTCATGTGTTGGACCAAAATGTGTGTACACTAGTTTATTTACAAAAACTCTTTGATTCTTGATCGGTTTGCAGTTCTGGTTGCAGTGTCAACTCACAAATGTAATATTCGTGATTCTGGATGTATTTCTAGTATTTTTTCACGGACACCTGTAATCTGTATTACTGAGCAAAACACCGGTTAATAGTACCGATATATACAAGAAATAGATAATGAATGAGCGGTATTAAAATGCAATATTCTGGTCAGAACAGCTATCCTCGCCTCCCCCGAGTCCTCGGGCCGCCTAGAGAAATGGAGATGGGAGTTGTCCCAGTTCGACATAAAATACCGCCCGAGGCAAGCTATCAAAGCACAAGCCCTGGTCGATTTTATGGTCGAGTGCACCATCCCCAGCAAAGAGCCGGAATCAACATCGGCCCCCGCAGCTCCACCCTCAGTCGGTGGGTAGCTCGACTCCGTCCTTGATTAGATCCTTTACGTCGACGGGTCATCGACCGAGGAAGGCTGTGGTGCCGGCCTCATCATTCGGGGCCCGAACTAGGCAGAAATGGAGTATTCTCTGAAGCTAAGGATTCAAAACCTCAAATAACGTAGCAGAATACGAGGCCTTGCTGGGCAGACTGTGGATGGCCTTCGGACTGGGGCTGAAAACGATCCGGGTCCGCAGCGACTCCGCCTTAGTCGTCGGCCTTCGAAGCACGGGAGCCACTGATGGTGAAGTACCTGGCCGAGGTAAGAAGATTGCGGAAAGACTTCGACGAAGTCCAGGTGGAGCAGATCCACAGACAGCTCAACGCCCAAGCCGACGCCTTGAGTAAGCTGGATTCATCTTATACGGTCAACTACAAGAGGAACATCCTCTTCGAGGTCTTGCCACGGCCCAGCGTGGAAGACGGGGCAACGATACTTCAAGTGTATACAGCTCGGGAAGAAGACCGGGACTGGAGAAGGCCCCTCGTGGAATTCCTGAGGGAAGGTACGCTCCTAGAAGATCGAAGAGAAGCCCACCGTTTCCGAGCCAAAGATCTCCATTTCGTCTGGAGCAATGGGAACCTCTACAAGAAGTTCTTCACTCAGCCCCTGCTCCGGTGTGTTAACCCTTATGAAGCCGACTACGTCCTCCGAGAGATCCACGAAGGGGTCGGCGGCGCGCACCAAGGGGCCCGCACCTTAATCCAGAAGGCATTGCTCCAGGGGTACTACGGGCCGACAATTCATCAGGACGCCCAGAAGCTCGTCAGGAGATGCAAGAGCTGCCAACTCTATGGTAGCATACCTCGCCTTCCTGCTACTGAGCTAACCGCCCTAACCTCCACATGGCCATTTGCCCAGTGGGGAATGGACATGATAGGCTAGTTTCCTACCGGTACAGGCGAGCACAAGTACGTCCTCATCGCAGTGGACTACTTCAAGAAGTGGATTGTGGCCATTCCCATCAGGAAACTGGACGCTACCATGACTATTAAGTTCCTGCAGAACAATGTGGTACTCCGATTCGGCATCCCGAGGTGTATCATCACCGACCATGGGACAAATTTTGAAAACGAAAGAGTTAAGGAATTCTGCAGCGAATATCGTATCCTTTTGAAGTTTTCCGCAGTCGCACACCCCCAATGCAACGGGCAGGCTGAGGTCGCTAATCGGGGCATCCTCCGAGGTCTTCGGACACGCCTAGAAGGGCGACAAGGCAGTTGGGTCGAGGAATTGCCCCGGTCCTTATGGGCCCTGCGCACGTCGAAGAAAATCCCCCACCGAGGAAACCCCTTTCAGCCTCTGCTACAGAACCGTGGCAATGGTCCCAGCGGAGATAGGGCTCACCAGTCATCGGGTCGAGCACTTCGACGATGAAGCAAACACCTCGGCACTCCGAACTAATATGGACATCTTGTTGGAGAAACGAGACCGGGCTCAGATCAGAGCTGCCACCTATCAACAGAAAACTGCCCGCTACTACAATGCGCGAGTCAAGCATCGCTTCTTCAAGACAGGAGATTTAGTCTTAAGGCGGAACGAGTTCGTAGATCAAGGCAAGCTGCATAAGTTTTCCCCAAAATGGGACGGTCCTTTCCTCGTCTCCGAGGTCCGGCCCGGCGGAGCCTACCGCTTACAAGACGCGGATGGTCACAAGTTTCCACGGCCTTACAACGCTGAGAAGCTCAAGCTGTATCTCTGAGAGTATCTATGTATATTTCTTCTTTCACAAAGACGATATAAACTTTTCTAAAGTTCTTTCTATTTAAATAATAAAAAGAGAACAATAGGGCATCAAAAAAAGAGAATTCTATTTATTCGAAGGTATTATAGGCTCCTCAGCCTTACAAAAGGAAAAATTTACAACAGAGGGGGAATGGGATCGAGGAAGTACTCTCGGTGATACTCAGAGTAGATTTCTGCTAGCCGGGCCCTAGCCTCTGCAGCCCGTTCCTGCCGATGCTGCGCACGAACCCGAGACGCCACGGAAACACCTGACGCTCGCCTTGGCTCATGATGTACCTCATTTTGAAGCACTCTAGAATAAGGGTCGAGGATCAATCGTGCCTGGCTTTCAAGATGAGGCCGAGCAGGAAGATCAAACGCACCTTGTCATGCGCCTCGTCCAGAATCTCCTCCGTGAAGGGATTGTCCAACCCCAGGGACCTCCTCCAAATCGCGTACATCAGCAACTGAAGCAAGGACGACCGCCAAGGGAGAAGCCGGCCGACATGAACCTCGAGGCGGTGAACCACTCTCCGGTACCCATCCTTAGCCAGGGATTGGTCATACAAGGAGACTTCGTCAAAGGTGATGATCTCTTCGATCGAATAAATGCGCCTAGTCATCTCAAAAGAAAACGATGCCGAAGGGGTTGCCATCTCCTTCTCTATTTATAACCCCAAACAGAATCCTTAAAGGCCCAGATTCGCGCGTGAATCCTGGGATCCGCCAAGATTAATCCAATACCGAGCCGCCACATGGAAAAAGTGACGCAGCTCCCCGAAGCGTTACGCCTCCCCCAAGCATTCCTGGCACGTTCCGCCTATGACGGTCGCCCCTCCCAATGTTGACGAAACAGGGAAGGTCGGGGTGAACCTCCGAATCCACCGAGCAGCCACCCTGTACGGTCCATCCTTAGCAGGCCACTACTTGAGTTCTTCAACGAAGCAATGCAAATTCTTCTAAGTTCTTTTTATTTAAACAACAAGAAGGACACGAAAGAGCATTGCAGAAAAGAAAATTTTTATTGATTCAAAAAGGTATTGTAGGCTCCTCAGCCGTACATTGAAAAAAGAAAAAAGAAAGAAAGAAAAATTACAGTAGCGGGGGGAGGGGGTGCAAGAAGCATTCCTTGTGATACTCCGAGGATATCGCCGCCAGCCGAGCCCTTGCCGCTTCGGACCTATGCCTCTGATGCTGCCCGCGAACCCTCGGGGCCACTGACGGGCCAGGAATCTCCCCGGGCGGGCACCCATCGGCTAGATGCCTCAATTGGTAACACTCGAGGACGAGTGCCACCGAGCGATCCCACCGACACTTCGAGATCAGGCCGAGACGACATAGCGACCTCAGCTTCCTAACCGTCTCGTCCTTCAGCTATTTGGACAAGGGGTTGTGCAACCCCGGCGATGCCCTCTAGATGGAGTACATAAGCAGCTAAAGAAAAGCGACCGCCGGGGGAGCAGGCGACCGATGTGATCCTCGACCCGCCAGATCACCGCCTGCCGCATCTCCTCGAAGCAGTTCTGGTCGTACAGGTACACGTCCTCGAAAGAGATGATATCAGGGATGGTGAAAGGGAAAGTGTCCATTCTTACGTTTTGGGGATGAAGAAAGGGGTGACCAACATGCCCTCCGTTTTATAGCCCCACAGCGCCCCAAGAGTCCAATAGTCGCTCGTTTCTTCCACAACTGTACCGCCACGTGGCGGACATCCCACCTTTCTCGGCGAAATCGGAACGACGCGGCTCTTACGCTTCGCCTCCCCCCCCCCCCCGCGCGTTCATAGCACGTGTCGACCGCGTTGGTCACTTTTCCCGATGTTCAAACACGGGGAAGGTCAAACAGAACCTCATGAATCAACCGAGCAGCTACCCTGCTAAGTCCATCCTTGGCCGGTAGTTCACTATCCACCGACGACAAAGATCAAAGCCCTCACCAAGAGGCCACCGAGCAGCTACCCTGCTCGGTCCATCCTTGGCTGGTAGTTCACTACCCACCGATGCCAAGGATCAAAGCCCTCACCAAGAGACCACCGGGCAGCAACCCTGCTTGGTACATCCTTGGCTGGTAATTTCTTACCCACCGACGCCAAGGATCAAAGCCCTCACCAAGAGGCTACCGAGCAGCAACCCAGCACGGTCAATCCTTAGCAGGCCTCCCAATGCCCTCCTGCACTAAGGATCAAAGCCCTCATCAAGAGGCTACTGAGCAGCAACCCTACTCGGTCCATCCTTGGCTGGTAATTTCTTATCCTCCAATGCCAAGGATTAAATCCCTCACCAAGTGGCCACCGAGCAGCTACCCTGCTCGGTCCATCCTTAGCAGGCCTCCCAATGCCCTCCCACGCTAAGGATCAAAGCCATCATCTAGAGGCCACCGGGCAGCAACCCTGCTCGGTCCATCCTTGGCCGGTAATTGACGCCAAGGATCAAAGCCCTCACAAAGAGGCCACCGAGCAGCTACCATGCTCGGTCCATCCTTAGCAGGCCTCCCAATGCCCTCCCGCGCTAAGGATCAAAGCCCTCACAAAGAGGCCACCGGGCAACAACCCTGCTCGGTCCATCCTTGGTTGGTAATTTCTTACCCACCAATGCCAAGGATCAAAGCCATCACCAAGAGGCTACCGAGCAGCAACCCTGCTCGGTCCATCCTTAGCAGGCCTCCCAATGTCCTCCCACGCTAAGGATCAAAGCCCTCATCAAGAGGCCACCGGGCAGCAACCCTGCTCGGTCTATCCTTGTCTAGTAATTTCTTACCTACCGAGGCCAAGGATCAAAGCCCTCACCAAGAGGCCACCGAGAAGCTACCCTGCTCGGTCCATCCTTAGCAGGCCTCCCAATGCCCTCCCGCGCTAAAGATCAAAGCCCTCATCAAGAGGCCACCGGGCAGCAATCCTGCTCGGTCCATCCTTGGCTGGTAATTTCTTACCCACCGACGCCAAGGATCAAAGCCCTCACCAAGAGGCCACCGAGCAGCTACCCTGCTCGGTCCATCCTTAGCAGGCCTCCCAATGCCCTCCCATGCTAAGGATCAAAGCCCTCACCAAGAGCCAACCGGGAAGCAACCTTGCTCGGTCCATCCTTGGCCGGTAATTTCTTACCCCACGACGCCAAGGATCAAAGCCCTCACCAAGAGGCCACAGAGCGGCTGCCCTGTTTGGTCCATCCCTGCCTGGTAATTTCTTACCCACCGACGCTAGGGATCAAAGCCCTCACCAAGAGGCCACTGACCAACTATCCTGCTCGGTCCATCCTTGGCTGGTAATTTCTTACCCCATAACGCCAAAAGTCAAAGCCCTCACCAAGAGGCCATCGAGCAGCTACCCTGCTCGGTCCATCCCTGGCTGGTAATTTTGTACCCACCGACACCAGGGATCAAAGCCCTCACCAAGAGGCCTCCGAGCAGCTACCCTTCTCGGTCCATCCATGTCTAAGCGATCTCCACCCCGACTTTGGGGCCATGGAGATATCGACCTTTCACCGGTCTCTGCACACTTGGCAAATGGTCTACTTCAACTCTCAACTCGACGTGCAATCGCTAGACGAAAAACCAACCTAACTTGAAAGCAGTACTGCGCAAATAAAAATGTTTACCACAAACAAAAGAACGCTGCAAAATGGATTTTCTATTCATAAAAATTAGAAGTCTTTACAGAGGTATTTTGGACTCCCCAGCCTTACAAAAACGCCTGGAGGCTTACAAATTTAAGCGCAAAGAAATTAAGGAGGCGGAGAAGTTCAGGCCTCGGGTCCGGGGAGAACGTCGATGAGCTTCGCCCCCACTACGACAACCGGGGTTGCGTCTTGAAGGTCGGTGTCCATCGCAGAAGCCTCGGCACCGGGAGCCAGGGGGATCGATTTCTCCCCAACGCTCTCACCTGGGGCTTCATTCCCTGCAGCGTTTCCAGCGGCATTCCCCTGTGCGTCATCTTCGAGAGGGTACTCATCCCGGAGCTTGCCGTCAAGGAACTCCGGCATCTGGGCCTTGACGACATCGAGGGCATCGTGCCGAACGACGACAGTGGCTCCAACGAGGTCGGCGTAGAACTGATCCGACTTCTTGTAGTTCTCCACCGCCTTCAACGTCCAAACCTTCGCCGCCTTGTTCTCCCTCCGGAAGGTGTTCGCCGTCTTCTTCAGGGTGGCGATGAGCTCCTTGGAATCTTCCAACTGTGACTCGGCGGCTTGGGCGGCCTGGCGGTACCTGGCGGTCTCCCGATTCACGGTCGCCACCCGGTCTTCAAGGGTAGCGACCCTCTCCATCACCGCCTCCAGCTCCAGCCTTGAGCTCTCCTCCCGCGAGGAGAGCTTGCCTGCGGCTTGCATCGCCGGGGCAATTTCCTCGTCCTCCATGTTGACGACGAGGGCGACGTGCTGAAGGACCTGAAGAAAAGAAAAAGGGTTAAAAAGGAAAGGGATGCACCCAATCACGCGAACAAAAATGCTGAATGAAGAACCAAGTAGGGTGCGAACACTAACCTGCACGGCCTCTTGAGCTATGGCCGCCATTTGGGCCCAGAGGGTCCCCCGAGGGATTCTGCCCCTGGCAGACCTTTCCATCTTTGAGAGCAGGCTGTCGGCGACAGAAAGCCCCGAGGGCACCTCAATGCGAATCTCTCCATCATCCACGAGGATCGGGGAAGCCGGGGAGCAGGACGCCATCCTATGAAACCTCTTGAGGAGCGACGTGGGAGAACTGGTCTCGCCTCCTACCTCGGGAGCCCGATGCTCTTGCTCCCGAGCACGCTTTCGGCTCGGTGCACGACTGGAATCGGGGGCCTAGGGCGCGCTTGGGCGCCTGGATGGAGCGGCCGTCGGTAGAGCCGGAGCCGACGACGGGCGAGAAGGACCGGCGCTTCCGGCCTTCTTCCCCTTCTTCGTGTCAACCAGGGCTGCCCGAAATTTGCCTAGGTCCATGGGTCCTGCATAAGACAAAAATACAAGGAGTCAGCAATACCAGGAAAAATGAAAGAATGCACAAGTCTAAACTGGTCACCTGAAAGCTCCTAACTTACCCGCGAACTGGGCGGGGTTGAGCCCGGCCCAACTGAGGGCCCGCTCAGATAACAGCACATCAGCCTGAGGGTGGGGCTCCCACTTTGACACCGCCACCACATCGTGATCATTCGACCGACTCACCCGCGGACAGCTGGCCCCTTGCCACTGGGTGGGCACAAGCCAATCCTCACTCTCGGGCGGCGCAACAAACAAAAACTTTTCTTCCATTCGTGAATGGAAGAAGGTACTACGACGATCCCTGACCCGGCAGCGTCCCCCTGTTGTTTTCTAAAAGAGATGTATACCCAGCTCAGCTCGCCCCTGCGAGCGCCAGGGTGGTTTTTGTAGCAAAGAGAAGAAACGAGAAGGCTTAGGCTGAAAGCGATCAGACTCAATTTAAATCGGACGAGGAACTCAAGGAGGATCCTCCAAGAGTTCGGCACTAACTGGCCCGGGGCTAACCCAAAACAATTCAACGCCGCACTCACCTCAGGGGAGAAGGGCAAACGCATCCCAGCCCAAAAGGCTTCGAGGTACAAGGCAATCTCCTTGCCCCGTAGCTGGTCTTCCCTCACCCCCTCCTCGGTCAAACAAACCGAATAGCCGGGAGGAATGAGGAAACGAGTCCGGATGTTGGAGAGCTCATCCGCATGCCTCAGCGTAGATGGCATGCTGTTTCCCCCAATCACAGCAAAGCTCTGTTCAAATTTCAAAATTTGAAATGAAGCAGCGCTTCATAAAAGCGCTAGTGCTAAGATTCAAAGACTCAGATGCAACGCTCACATGCAAAGCACGAGAGCGCTCGCGCTAAATGCGCCAGCGCTAAAACTCAAAGACTCTGATGGAGCGCTGACGTGCAAAGAACGAGAGCGCTCGCGCTAAGTGCACCAGCGCCAAGAGTCAAAGAATCTGATGCATCGTTCACGTGCAAAGCACGAGAGCACTAGCGCTAAGTGCACCAGCGCCAAGAGTCAAAAACTCTGATGTAGCGCTCACCTGCAAAGCACGAGAGCGCTAGCGCTATGTACGCCAGCACCAAGTGTCAAAGACTGATGCAGCGCTCACGTGCAAAGCACGAGAGCGCTAGCGCTAGAACTGAACATTCTCCACCCTTGGATTAAGGATCCAACGAAAATGATTAAATCATCAAATTACCAGAATAAAATTCTGTTAAGGAAATACTCCTCAAATCTTTCCAAACAAGAAAGATTGTGCTCTGTAAACCAGAGCACCGTTGGATCAAAAGATCCAATGGTGATTAAAAATCACCAAGATACAGAATAAGTTCTGTATAGGAAAATAATTTCCCAATCTTGTTAAAAATACGAAGATTGCCTTCTGTAAAACAGAAGCCCTTGTATCAGAGATCCAACGGTGGGAAACATCCCCAAATCAATTAGAGGAAAGATTTCCTTAACTGATTCAACAAATCAGCCTCCCCTATATAAAGGACCCAAGACTTCAATTCATAAGCGGAGGAACCCCCCCCCCCATAAACTTCAAATTCTCAGAAAAGAAAAAGAGAAGAGCAAGCTTTGAAAAGAAGAATTTCTTCAAGGTAAATAAAACAGAGAGATCAAAGCAACTCATCATAAAAGAAAAACTTGGTTCTTTTTCTAGATCATAGATCTACAAAGACAGAAGTCTTTCATAAGAGTAGAAGAGATTGGAGCATCTCATCATAAAAAGGAGGGAGGAGAACTTAGTTCTCTTTAGATCACAGATCTATAAGACAAAGGCAAAGTCTTTCACAAAAACAGAAGAGATCATAGTATCTCCTATTAAAATAAGAACTTAGTTCTTAGATCCACGAGACAAAGTCTCTTATAAACGTTAACTTAATTCTCAGAACACAGAATTAATCAAGAGAGCTTTACACTCATTGGCTAGCGCTCAGCACCAAGCGCACCACGTGCTCCTCACGTGTGTGCTATTTCATAAGAAGCGCATTAGTGATCCAAGTCTGGAGCCCAGCGCAAAGCGTGCCACGTGCTCCTCACGTGTGCGCTATTTCATAAGAAGCGCCTTAGCGCTCCAAATCTGGCGCCAAGCACGCCACGTGCTCCTCACGTGTGCGCTATTTCATAAGAAGCGCCTTAGCGCTCCAAGTCTGGCTCTTAGCGCCAAGCGCGCCACGTGCTCCTCACGTGGGCGCTATCTCAGAAGAAGCGCCTCAGCACTCTAAGTCTGGCGCTCAGCGCCAAGCGTGCCACATGCTCCTCACGTGGGCGTTGAAGGAACATAAACGGTCCTTTAAATAAAGCCCCAGAGCCATAATGAGTGCTCAACACTCAATAAAAGACAAAAAAAGTTTTCAGAACCCAAACCAATGCTCAACATTGTTAAATAAAAAAGGACTAAGCCTAATTAAATGTTCAACATTTTAACTGAGTGGGCCGAGCCCAACTTGGCCACAAACCCTTGATTCAGATTAATTGAGCCCATATGCTTATAAATCTTTTTAACTGATCTTAGTCCCAGACTTGACTACAGATCTCCCAAACAACATTGGTTCAAGGGTACATGTTTTCACACCTCTGATATGTATCGTTGTAATTCTTCAACATCTTCAGAGAGGTGGAGGGTCCCGAAAACCAGAAACCCAACAGACCGCAACGTCCTAAAACTAACAATGGACCGTAATGTCCTTAAACTAACTACGGACCGCAGCGTCCCTAAACTAAACTCTATGAACTATGAGGTCCTTAAACTCATAGATTATGATGTCCTTAAACTTATGGACCGCAACGTTCCTAAACTAAATCCCACAGACTATGATGTCTTTAAACTCCATGGACTATGATGTACTTAAACTTATGGACCGCAATATCCCTAAACTAAAACAATAGAGTCCAAATACTCATTTGTTGGATCAAAATGATCCCAAAACCCGGTTAAGTAGATCTTAGTCTAAAAATTAGACTAACGTATCCTTAACAACATTTAAGTTGATCTTGATCTTAATGAGATTAACGATCCTTAAACCCAAACCAAACCAAATCTAAGAAAATACGGATTTGGACTAATCCACGCCCTACGGGCAACAATATAAATTAGTCTCCGTATACAATCCACGGGCAACCAAAAACAAAACAAACACACACGACACGAAGTGACCATCTGGAGAAGGAGAAAGTGATTAACGCGATGCGGTAGCGTAATTAACTGCTGGGGCTTGCGCCTGCAGGGAAGAGCGTCCCCACAATCAAAAACCCCTCACAATGAGGGGGAATCTGACGACGTCTGCTACATCGACCGCATCCGTATAAACCTTCGATACATGGTGCCATAAATCAACTTGGCATCTTCGGAGAGGTGGATGGATAAATCCAACTAGCGTCTTCCCCCTAAAATTCAGGCCGGACGTCCCAACGTCCCAGTCGCGTCTTTCGGTGGCGAACAGATTCTGGCACGCCCGGTGGGACTTTGTTCCTCTTTCCACTCCACACTTTGTATGTTGTATTCGCGAACGAAGTGCGGTTTATTGTGGTTGCCCCTGGATTCAAGGTACTAAAATTTGGTGTTTTGCTCTGTGCAGAAAAAGAAGATCAATGGCTACTAACTGCTCCAGCCGCAACAATTGCAACAACTCCCGCTCTGTCCTCGCAGGAGGAGTGACTTATGGGCCTCAAGCGACCTCCATCTTCGCCATGCTACTGGAACAGGTGACTCAGGCCACCACGGGATTCTTCGGGACCATGCTCCCACCAAAGAGCTTCAATGCCCCAGTGCCGTCACAGGAAGCTCCAAAGAAGTCGGTCTTTGATCGGCTTACCACTACCACGGCCCCTTTCAACAGGTCGTCTAAGTCCAAGTCCTCGGTCTTTAACAGACTGGGCCAAAACTCCAATGGGCCCGTGAAGAAGCCTGCAATACCCGAAGGAGTTATCCCGAAGCGGATAGCCATCCTTGTTCCAGTAAATGAAGTCATCAGAAAGACTTCTCCTGCTAAGGGATCGGTCCTCGCTAGACTGTCCGCTCCAACTCCCGCTTCGGGAGAGATCACAAAGGCTGCTTTCTCTGCTCAAAAATCAGTCTTCAATAGGTTGGACGTTTCTTCTCAGTGGACATCAGTCTTCAAGAGGCTGACACCGGCAGCAACCCTCCACCAGTGCAGGGGGCATAATGAAGCCAATCCCATAGATGAACCAATACCGTCTGCAAGGCATGCTCGACGACGTCACTGGCACCGAATGAGGAAAGCTGGGGGCAGTTCCCCTTCCGGACTTACCCCACCAGCTCCAACGGTGGAAATTGACGCTGCTGTTCCAACTGGGAACAGGTTTGAACCACTTAGGAGGGTGCACAACTTTCCGACAGCTGTGCTAAAAAGATCTCCTCCACCTATACAGAATGTTACAAAGGTGAAGGCAGAGCAGCCCCTCAGCTGCTGTCCTCTAAAATTCACAAGGTCTGGCGACAAGTCCAGGACTCGGTGATCAACCAAGACTACTCCCGCCGACTTAAGAAGATGAAAATTCAGAAAGAGAAGGACCACCCTGTCGTACCATAGAAGGTGTCATCTACTTGGGTGACCGCTGCAGCGGCCCCTTCAACTTCGACCGCCCACAAAAGGAGAAGGCCGGAGAAAATCCCCGTGTCTACGACGAATCTCAAGGGCACTGAACCTAAACGCCCCAAGTCTGGGGGCATGGTGGTGCACACTATTTATATGGCATCCGGGAAAGATGATAGCCGTATCTTCAGGGGCCATCGACCACTCACTCTATCAATGACAAAGGCTCAAGAGCAACAACAGCAAAAACTCTAAGAGATGCTGACAACCATGGCCGCACTCACTGGGCCAAAAGCAAGCCTGGAGACATCATTGGATCAGCGTCAAGAGCAGGAAACTGATGCCGAATTCCTCCGAAGAATGCTCGAGAGGAAAGACAAAGAGGCCGCGAAACAAGCGGCCAACATAAAACAAATGGAGCTATTGTTCCAAGATATGGCGGGCATGGTGATCCAGCCGGACCTTCCAGCCGAAGAGCCTCCAGTAATAACTGAAGACGATAGAGGAGAGACATCAAACCCTCTTCTGGACTCTTCAACTGCAAAGGAGGAAACAATCTCGAAAGGCGCGCTCAATGATTATATAGATCAACAGATACGAGCTCATCAGGCGAGCGAGGCGGCCGGACAAATCGTCAAGACTGGACGACCCTATCCGGGTTGGTAAGATCAAATAAAATACCCGCCAGGATATATGATCCCTAAGTTCCACTTATACAAGGAGACAGGCAATCCCCATCAACATGTCGCTTAGTTCAGGGCTCTGTGTGGCAACACCGGAGGTGACGATAAGCTACTGCTTCATCAATTCGTTGGCAGCCTGTCGGAGACAGCATTCGAGTGGTATTCCGAGCTCCTGAATGACTCTGTCAAGACATTTGCAGAAATGGAGCTACTGTTTACACAAAGATTTGCAAGTGCTAACGAGCGCACCCCGATCACCGCACTAATTAACGCCAGGGTGAAGCCAGGCGAAACATGGGTTCAGTACGCGATACAGTGGCGGAACCTATGGTCGAAGTGGGAACAACGTATAGAAGAGACTCCTGCAGTAGGCATGTTCTTGGGTACCCTCGATCCGCAGGCGACCATATCCCAGTTCATGATGTTTTTCAAGTCGACTACCTTCCGGGCCTTGATTGACAAGTTGGCCCAAATGGATCAAATGGGCCATAGACCATCCGCCTCGAAAGTGGATCCTCAAAACGAAAAGGGGAAAGAGAAAGCGACCTTCATCGCCAATGCTCAGCAGCAGCCCAGTGGCCCAAAACCAGCTGATCGCCAAAACGATAGACAACGATTCTTCAACGAGAAGCTAAAACGCCCTTATTCGTTTCCCCGGGATAAAACGAGGAGACCGTTCGAACTGGCGGTGCATAACAGACTCATCAATCTTCCAGATCCAAGACGTCCGCTGTAGCCAGGCGACACCAACAATCCTAATTACTGCCCCTGCCACCGAGCAATAAGCCATCCAATCGAAGATTGCTTCGTCTTCAAGGCTGGATTGATGACCAATACCAACAGGGAAAATTTGCGTTGTCTGAGAATTGGAAGGTGAGCCCGCCACAACCACACGCTCTGAAAAAGATGTACACGCCGGAGGCATCATGCTCATTTATAGAGAAAGCTCTATGGGAAGTTGTTCTTTCGACAAAGACCAAAAGAATGCTGAAAGATCTCCAAGCATGTCCGGCGATTAAATGGAAGAGCCCGCTGGAGCCCGAAATTATTGAGGGGGTGCTGAAGCTGTGCCCAATTCTAAAATTTAGTGAAGGTGAACAAAACATTCAGGCCAAGCCTCCAAAGTCTTGAAAGAAAAAGAAGAAGGCCAAGATGCCCGTCCGACCCGAAGACGGCCGTACAGGTCTGCAGAAATACATCGATGCGCTGGAAGAATATAACCGGAAGGCACGGACCCCAATCATGTTGGTTGAATTCTTTAAGCATGTTCTTGAAGATGAAGCCGATGGCGTTGATGAAGGTGACAATTCTTCAGAAGAGCTCGAGGATCATGTGGCAAGCTGCCACATGATCTCTCACTAATCAATAAAAAGGCAAAGAAGCTTCTGATGCAGAGAAATTGGGGACAGATCCAGAACCGGAATCAAAATCAAAATCCCAGGAGCCATCAGACGAATTGATTAACAGACTGCTGAGCAATGCTCTTCAGAAAAGCAAATCTGACTGAGAGCGTGAAACGGCCATATATGAAAGGGCCAAACGTTGGCGTCACGTTGAAGAAGCTCCGGTATTGAGAAGTCATAGATCACCCTAACCGAATAGAACTGCGGCTGTCGCCAGCAAAATCAGGTTTAAGACAAGAAAGCAGTTCACTAAAGCCCTGCCGATGGGAATGAGGTTGCCATCTTTCAAAGAAGACAGTTCAGAAAATACGTTCCCCGATGAACTACATGCACATCCAAACTACGGTTTAAACCATCGGAGGATCACCCACCCTACCGAGGAATGCATGGCCTTTAAAAATTGGTGGCGGGGATACGTTGCTCGTCGACAGCATTTCAAGCGGATGAAGCGCAAAACTCGTCGAGAGCAGAGAAGCACAACAGATGAGCGCAGAAGAACTGCCGGCGACTGTCACATGGTTAATTTCGGGGTATTTCTAGTTCTCATCTTCGGGAGTGATTCTGATGAAGAAATAGCCCTCGGCCCTCTCTTCAAGGAATCCATTTCTGAAGCAGAAGAGACAAAGACATGCGAGAACATTCAGCTGTGCAATCGAATGTTACCCGAAAAGAATCTTGGACCCACAAATAAAGGATCGAACAAAAAAGATAAGGGGAAAGAAAAAGTCCCAGAAGATATCGCCCTTAATGACCGAGTCGTCAAAGAGCTGGCAGCCAAGAACCCGCCAAAGAAAAACAAGGTAGATTAAAACGTTCTGGCACACCTGAGGAAGATACCCTCATAGCTAAGCATTCTCGATGCCCTTCTGCTATCTAAATAGGCGAGAGATTCGTTGATCAAGGCACTATAAGAGCCCGAGCAGTTTCAAGTCTTCCTTACCGAAGAAAAGATGAAGGACGAGCTGAAAGAAGTGCACACAGCTGACATCAATTTTGGCGATGAAGATCTCCTCCTCGGAACATGCGAGCACAACCGTCCTTTGTATGTCACCAGATACTATCATGACATCATGACAGGGAAGATCTTAGTTGACAATGGGTCCTCTGTCAACCTCCTAAATGTGAGAGTGCTAAAAGAAATCTTCATGAGCGTTCAACACCTCGCGCGGGATAAAATCACTAGCTCCGGGTTTGACTCCCAGTCATCACGGACGCTCGGGTCTGTGATACTGACATTACGCGTTGGGCTGCTCGTCACTGACATCAAATTTCATGTCATTGACGCCAAGACCTGCTACAACGCTATGCTTGGCAGGTGATCGCACACTTTTGGCGTGTCGGGTTTTAAGGGTTCTAAAATTTAACCGCGATCAGGACGGTGTCGCTTTGCAGCTAGCCACGATAAGCATGGGTCGATCCACAAGGAGACGGATTATTTTTGGTTCTTGTCGTAACGAGTTAATGTGCGTGGGCGGAAAGTTCTTTATCTATCCTATGTGTTATATGCAAAGTTAAACTTGTTAGGAAACGATAGGATAATGTAAGTTAATGGATTCCTGTTCATACCAGAATACTGCATTTTATACCATCCATTCTTACGCTCGGTTGTTTATAGGTAGGTGCTTTTAATCCGTGTTTGTTACATATTTGCAGGATACAGGTTCTCGGTTCTAAAACGGTGAAATTCATGGAAAACACGACAAAATCCGGGTTCCTGCCAACCACAGATAAAACACGGTCTCCGCTCTTCATCCGTTTGTTGCCAGATATCAGTTTAAGAGACAAAATGTCAAATCAATGTCGTTTTCAGGCACAAGGCTCAATGGTAGCACAAGATCCAAGAGATCTACGCGGAGATCGAGGCAATCATTCCAAATCTTGACAAAAAGTCCACCTTTCCCTCAACAGAAATTCTGGAAAATTCGTGAAGAAATTATGAAAACATACAGATACCAGAATAATGTACACAGAAAACCAGGGACCCCGACCAAAGCTCACACCCCAACTCCCCTATACGGCCGCGTTTCCGCGGCCAATAGGGGGTATTGGCCGCGGAAACGCGGCCGTACAGTGGCTTCAGCAAGTCGTCTTTTGGGGGCTTTTTTGTAACTTCCCATGTATTCTGGTGGTTGCCCTAGATCTTCAACTCCCTGCCTATAAATACAGCAGAACTGAGCTCAACCAAGGGTGATTCTTTGCATTCTTTTGTTCTTCTTTCTTTTGTAGTTTTAGTTCTTTTTCTTCTTCTTCTTCATTCTTGTTCCATGAAAATTGTAGTGAGAGCTTTCTGAGTGGGAGATTAATGAAGATGAGGGTTTTGTATCATTCTATTTTGTTTCTTCTTCCCCTTGAGATTCTTGCTTTCCCTTGATCATTCAACCTCTTCATTGAGCTTGAATGGTTAAGGGTTAGTTATTGATCTCAAGGGTCGTATTTTCTCACGGGACTAGTTCTTCATTTCACATGCGTTCTCTACCCTTCCCTTGATCTTGCAACCTCTTGATTGAGCTTGTAAGTTTAAGAGTTGGCTATTGATCACATGCTTGTCTTGAGTTCTATGTTCTTGTAATTACTTTCTTGTTCTTTTTATTTGCTTATTTATTACTTGCTTATTATCTTGCTTTTCTTTCTTGCAATTTTATTCATGCACTTAATTACTTGTATCTTTTCTTTTCTTTGTTCTTTTCTTTTGTTCTCTTTTGTTCATTTTGTGAATGTTGTATTTATTGTTGTTGTTAAGAATCCATATGATATTGTAAGTTAACATTTCTTTACCAATTCCTTTTCCCGTTATTTTCCATTTGAACTTCGCCCAAACCATACGCAAGCACTCCGTTAGGCACCCTACCCTGACAAGGCAACGGTGATTCCTAACCGCGACCGGTTGCGTTCGGTTTGGCCGGAGGCGAAAGCAAGAGACAAGAACGGAAGGACAAGGGTAAATAAGCCGTATTCCACGAATACCGCGCTTAAATCCCCTAATCCACGTTGTTGCCGATTGCTCCAGCTTCAATTGGTCAAGACTCGGCTCAAAGGTTTTGAGTACGGATTTCTTTAGCTTAAAATTTCGTATCTTTTCTTAACAACTTTATACTTGCAAATAAACACATAGGTTAGATCAAACAAACATACAGATTCTTTATTGACTCGTCTAAAACAAGAACGGAAATACAACCATCTCCCTGTGGACCGACCCGTGCTCAACCGGCTAGCTGCATAGCGACACCGTCCTGATCGCGGTTACACTTTAATTCTTTGAACATCCGACACGCCAAAAGCGTGCGATCAAATGGCGCCGTTGCCGGGGAGACGGTAACGTATTTCTTTTCTTGTTATTCGGGTTAATATTCTTTTTGTATATATATAAAAAATATATATATATATATATAAAAAATAAAAATAAAAATCTTTTTGTTTTTTTTGATAATTCTTGTGGGCAAGTGTGCAGATTTTTGCGTATTTGCAAACTGCGATTGTGGGGAGCAAAGTGTGCATTCAAGGCAAAGGTGATTACGAAGTACAGTGCCAAAGATCCGGGTAGTTTGACCCGCGCAAGCGAACCTTTCAAGCTTACCGGATTTGATTCAACGGGGGTTTCCTAACCCAAAACTTAAACGGTACGTACATTACTAACACCTTCTTCTCAAATCCGACGCTTCCAATATACTATTCTTTGCAGGATTCTTTGCAAGTTCGCTAGCAAACGCTAAAAATTGACTAACTCGTATTTGTTGCAGCGCCGCGCTTAAACTAAAAAACGATTGTTTGATTCTTTATAAGAATTTTTTTGAATTGCGCATTGCATCAATGAATACGGACTTAAGGGCAAGCGAACCCCACAATATACGGTAAAGGATTTCATCACCTTTTCCGTGGCCCACAAATCACGAACTTGAGCATAACGATTACCCGCACAAATTTTAAAAGAAATTAGACTTTAAGCCTTAAGGACTTCGCGCTCACTAGGAGAAGTTAACTGTGTTTAGAACCTCGCTTAACGGTATATTATTTACGGGGTGTCTGGGAAAGTGTTAACGGCGAAACCGCCAAAAGAGAAAGGGTTATTTAATTAAGGAACTTCGCGAAAGCGTTGGAAAACCTCCCCTTATCTCTGCACTTACCTGGCCTCGTGATCAGTGTATCTTGAGCCCGTTTCTCGACACAGTTTTACTTCGACAATCAAGTTCTGGAGCAGGTCTAGTTGACCTAGGTGAACCCTAGAACGATTAGGTGTGTGGTATTTTTTGTGTCGTGATTGTTTTTGTCCATATTTTTTTTTGTATATTTAAAAAAAAGAAAAGAAAAAAAAACACATTCTTTTTCCTCTCCTTCTCTCTACCTTTCTTTCTTTCTCTATTCATATCATGGGTACTCCACCTCGCAAAACTCTTGCCGAACTTTGGTACCCACAACCAGACATAACTTCCTACGGTTCTTGTTTTGGTCGAACTTCGAACGACCCCTCTATGCTAAAAATTTCTTTGAAAGATCGGATAGACGCGTCTAGGACGAGCAACTGGACCCCGCAATCCACTTCGTATCAGCCGTTTCAAACATTCACACCTTCTTGCGTTGATACCCCTTTTGCAAATCCAGTTGTAACCCCGAGTCCAATGTCTATTGCTGAACATATTGCACAATCTCGTAGCCGATCTTTCACTCCTTTCACCACTACAAATTCTTGGGACCAACAAATCCATTCACCTTCTTATCCCAATGTTGATCCCACTCCTGTCCAGCCATTCAATTCCTACCAATCCTACCCTACTTTTGCACCTTCACTAGACATTGCTTCAGAACCGCCATTTGGGAGTTTTCAGTATCCAAACAACTTTGAATCTTTTACTGAAACTCCTTCACAACCTATGTCTAGTCTAGAACAATCGTTGGAAGATTTTAGGGTAGCGTCAAGCCAACAGATGATGGATTTGAATGCGTCCATGGCCGCCCTCATGCAACCTAGTGACCCGGTAGCTAGTTTTCAACTAGCTCCAACTTTTTCAATGTATGATGAGGCGGCAGGACAGGCTGTGAATTTGAGTAGAGAGAGTGAGATGTACCCCCTTCCAAATCAAACCTACCCGTCCCAAATTGAATCCCACAACTCCTGTTCTGAAAGTCTATCGAGTATCCCACATGATTTATCAATTGAAGATAGAATGATGAATGAGTTGTGCGGCTTCATAGTGTTTGATTTGCCCGATTGTGAAGGGTCCCTTCCAAGTGAAACCGTACCTAATCCTTTTGACCTCTACACCTATATCTTAGAACCAGAATCGATTAATATCCATGCTTTTGATGAGGTGTCAGAGAATTTTGATTTTCACTTGATTGAGGATATTGACGCTGGGGATATTTTGGATGATGAACCCGTAGATTTGGCTGAGTTTGTCTCTTCAAATCATTATCCTGAGTCATTAAATGTTTTTCCCGAACCCCATATGCGTCTGGACTTTGAAGAGAAGAGCATGGATGTACTAAATTTTGAGGAGAATATTGACGATGAACCAGTTTTGCTTGATGAGTCGGATTTTCCAATTCATCCTATTCCTTCCACTGACTGTGTACACCCTTCTGAACCTTTAACCGATACCCTTCCTCAACCACTTCCCTCCATCCTTTCCATAGTGCCGACCTTGTAAGAACCCGTCTCACTTTCATTTACTGTGTCTGGTTTACCAAGTTCGGCGTACCCATGGCTTCTTACGAATCTTGAGGGATTTGATCCAATTTCTCGCCATATTGATAGATTAGTACAATCCATATTTTCACATCGATCATTACAGGTTGTACTAATTTATTCAATCCATTTCCACCCTCAAGTTCGTATTCCATTTCTTTCTCCCTTCCACCATTCTTCTTCCAATAGACCGAGACCGTATTCCTTACGGTCTCGCGTAGTCTCCATTTCTTACCTCTCCGCTTTCTTTCACCAGCCACTGCTTTATCAAGATAAAATCTTTGAATGGTTGGTGCTCACTTTTGGCCTGTGTAAGGCCTTGTATAGCTTGATACTGTTCTCCTTCCCCCCTAATCCTGAACTTCAACGCTTAACAGTGGAAACACTGTTTTACTTAAGTTTGGGGGGAACACTTTTTTTTTGTACATATTTTTGTTTTCCTTTTTTTTTGTATATAATTTGTTGTAGGGAGCGCCGGCAATTTTGACCCTCTTGGTATAGCCTGATAGTGAGGGCACTGTCAAGTTTAAGTTTGGGGGTGTGCTCGGTAAGCTTTCTTCCTTCGCATTCATTTGTATATTTTGCATCTGCATATTAAATCCATAAAATCCATAAAAATCTGAAAATTTTCTAAAAACATAAAAAAATTTCTGTCAAGTTAGCTAGTGGGAGGACTCTGATTCAACATTTCGACGGTTTTGTTTGATAAAATAAGAATAACTAAATCTTATGTTTAGATTTTGAAAACCTGAAAAATAACTCTCCTTTGAAGTTAACTATAGCTGATATACGTCTTTACATCACACTACACGTGTCGTAAGATTTTGGGAATTAGATGACAAGTCTTTCATGTTTAAACTTTTAAACAGATAAATGATTTTCTGAGGATCAAATAGGTTTGTTCTGAAATAAGTAATATATCAAGAATAGTTTATGAAGTGAGTGAATATGAAGGAATGTTATTGATGCCTTAATTGGAACTAAGTCTGAAAAATAACCCATCTGAAACTTGATTGGAATGATTACACACCGAACCCACTAAAACACGTCTTTTATCCAAAAAAAATAATTGAACTACCGGTTATATCTCCGTTCGTATTGAATCATCATGATTTTCACGCCAAACTGTCTTTTGTTTTTGGACCTAGGTAACTTGAGTAATTAAGTCCGCTGGGGTGTTTCTACACCTAATGCCCTAAAACCAACTGGTTTGGGTGCATTGGCCCAAAGCTCGCTAAGAAGCCTAGAAAGTCCAGATAAAAACAAGGTCAAGCAAGTGTTCTCTCCGAGTTAAAATTCCTAACGGTTCTTTGTATGAGAATAATCTTGATAAAAGACAGGCTTTTATAAAAAAAATTTTAACGGAGATATGAAGGTTTTATTCTATGATAAAGACTATTGCACGTTCACAGAGGTGTGTATGAAATGAAAACAAGAAAAAGGTGGAGTGAAGAATAAGACCTAGTTTCCTATTAGGGAAGATAGAAATTCTGAAGTTGAAACCTTACTGGAAAACGAAACTTGAAAAATGCTTAACTCTTTATAAAACTTATGTGATCCTTTTAAAATTGTTATCTGGGCATTATTGTGCGACATGATGACTTTAATCGACCTTTCTGGAACTTAACGGCACTATTTGCACTACACGTAAAGACATATAAAACCTGTAGTTAAATAAGAAGCGAGGTGTGAAAACTAAAGGTTCGATAGTCTAGACTTAGGATTATAGAATTGTTATTTTCTGAAACAAAACCTTAGGGTTTGAATCTTAGTTATTTTATGACACTAGCTTGACGGGATTTTGTGGGTGTAATCCGCTGAAAACCCTCAGGAGACAACACTCCTCCTACTAGGGACACCTAGAGGTTTAACGGCTTGTTGCACGCGCTCAGTGCAATCGCGTTCCCTGCGAAAGTGCGGTTAGGATTTTATTTTTGTGAATAAATTGGTTTTGCTCGGGACGAGCAAAAGTTAAGTTTGGGGGTATTTGTTCATACCAGAATACTGCATTTTATACCACCCATTCTTACGCTCGGTTGTTTATAGGTAGGTGCTTTTAATCCGTGTTTGTTACATATTTGCAGGATACAGGTTCTCGGTTCTAAAACGGTGAAATTCATGAAAAACACGACAAAATCCGGGTTCCTGCCAACCACAGATAAAACACGGTCTCCGCTCTTCATCCGTTTGTTGCCAGATATCAGTTTAAGAGACAAAATGTCAATCAATATCGTTTTCAGGCACAAGGCTCAATGGTAGCACAAGATCCAAGAGATCTACGCGGAGCTCGAGGCAATCATTCCAAATCTTGACAAAAAGTCCACCTTTCCCTCAACAGAAATTCTGGAAAATTCGTGAAGAAATTATGAAAACATACAGATACCAGAATAATGTACACAGAAAACCAGGGACCCCGACCAAAGCTCACACCCCAACTCCCCTATACGGCCGCGTTTCCGCGGCCAATAGGGGGTATTGGCCGCGGAAACGCGGCCGTACAGTGGCTTCAGCAAGTCGTCTTTTGGGGGCTTTTTTGTAACTTCCCATGTATTCTGGTGGTTGCCCTAGATCTTCAACTCCCTGCCTATAAATACAGCAGAACTGAGCTCAACCAAGGGTGATTCTTTGCATTCTTTTGTTCTTCTTTCTTTTGTAGTTTTAGTTCTTTTTCTTCTTCTTCTTCATTCTTGTTCCATGAAAATTGTAGTGAGAGCTTTTTGAGTGGGAGATTAATGAAGATGAGGGTTTTGTATCATTCTATTTTGTTTCTTCTTCCCCTTGAGATTCTTGCTTTCCCTTGATCATTCAACCTCTTCATTGATCTTGAATGGTTAAGGGTTAGTTATTAATCTCAAGGGTCGTATTTTCTCACGGGACTAGTTCTTCATTTCACATGCGTTCTCTACCCTTCCCTTGATCTTGCAACCTCTTGATTGAGCTTGCAAATTTAAGGGTTGGCTATTGATCACATGCTTGTCTTGAGTTCTATGTTCTTGTAATTACTTTCTTGTTCTTTTTATTTGCTTATTTATTACTTGCTTATTATCTTGCTTTTCTTTCTTGCAATTTTATTCATGCACTTAATTACTTGTATCTTTTCTTTTCTTTGTTCTTTTCTTTTGTTCTCTTTTGTTCATTTTGTGAATGTTGTATTTATTGTTGTTGTTAAGAATCCATATGATATTGTAAGTTAACATTTCTTTACCAATTCCTTTTCCCGTTATTTTCCATTTGAACTTCGCCCAAACCATACGCAAGCGCTCCGTTAGGCACCCTACCCTGACAAGGTAACGGTGATTCCTAACCGCGACCGGTTGCGTTCGGTTTGGCCGGAGGCGAAAGCAAGAGACAAGAACGGAAGGACAAGGGTAAATAAGCCGTATTCCACGAATACCGCGCTTAAATCCCCTAATCCACGTTGTTGCCGATTGCTCCAGCTTCAATTGGTCAAGACTCGGCTCAAAGGTTTTGAGTACGGATTTCTTTAGCTTACAATTTCGTATCTTTTCTTAACAACTTTATACTTGCAAATAAACACATAGGTTAGATCAAACAAACATACAGATTCTTTATTGACTCGTCTAAAACAAGAACGGAAATACAACCATCTCCCTGTGGACCGACCCGTGCTCAACCGGCTAGCTGCATAGCGACACCGTCCTGATCGCGGTTACACTTTAATTCTTTGAACATCCGACACGCCAAAAGCGTGCGATCAATTCCGTATTCAAGTTCTTTGAGCCGAACTCAACCAATGAAACTAGAGCAATCGGCAACAACGTGGATTAGGGTGCTTAAGCACGGTATTCGTGGAATCCGGCTTATTGACCCTTGTCCTTCCGTTCTTGTCTCTTGCTTTCGCCTCCGGCCAAACCGAACGCAACCGGTCGCGGTTAGGAATCACCGTTACCTTGGTAGGGTAGGGTGCCTAACGGAGCGCTTGCGTAAGATTTGGGCGGAGTTTCAAATGGAAAAAGACGGGAAAAGGAAATAGGAAACGAAACCTTAGCTTACAATATCGGTCTCTATTCCTAACAACACATATTCACAAACATTACAATAACAAACCAAAAAGAGCAAAGAAAAGAACAAAGAAAAGAAAAGAAAACATTACATGTAAGTGCATGGAATTTAAAGTACAAGCAAGTAAAGGCAAGAATGAAAGTGCAAGTAAGTAAAGGGCATTAATTAAAAGAGCAAGAAAGTAAAATAGCAAGAATGAAAAGAGCAAGAATTTTAGGAACCCAAGTGGGAAAAATGAAAGTTCTATTATGTCTAAGATACAACCTTGAGATCAATACCCTAAACTTAAACTTGCAAGCTCACTAAAGAGATTGCAAGACCAAGAGAAGGGCATGCACTTAAGAGAAAGCTAAGCTATGTACAAGAGAACCAAAAAGAAAACAAGAACAAAAGTGTAAAGCTTGGAAAATGAATTACAATGTTGGACTCTTGACCCCTTGCCCACTGCCTATTATATATAGGCATAAAAAATGAATAAACAAACAATAACAAAATGATGTCAAGGCAGCAATGGAGGGCCAGTAGAAAGATGGGACCCAATAGGCACTGTAGGGCCGGCGAGCTCGGTTGGAACATGCATGTGCTCGGGTCAATTCCGAGGGATGGGGCTCGTGCTTGTAGTGTGGTCTTGTGTTATCCTCAGAAGTCCAATGGTGCAACTTGATTTCTCTAATCTAACCTGGTCTGCACTCTTGGATATAGAGGGAAACTTGAAGATACAAATCACACCACTACTTTATTCAATAAATGCACATCACACCATATGTGCCTACTTGCTCAAACCATCATGCCATGGCTGCTGATTGGTAGACTTTTTGCGTGCTAAGTTTGTTACCGCAATCAAGATGGTTTCGCTTGTTGCTAGCCGGTTGAGTACGGGTCGTCCGCAGGGAGATGGGAATCTTTTTCTATGTGTTTTAACGAGTTAAGTCCAATTTTCCATGGTTTGTTTTTAGATTACTTAAGTGCTAAAATGATATATATAGAGAGCTTGTTAGGGTTAGGATTAGGTTAGTTTGAGTTAGGAGTCGCTCACTTCTTTCGTTGCCACTCTTAATATCGGTGTTACGGTAATCGGCAACAACGGGGATTAACACGACTAGGAAGGAACTTGCGAGTATAAGCTAGACTTTCCAACGCATAAGTTCTTCCTTTTGGTGCTTGTCCGTCCGTTCTTGGCTCTTAGCCTTAACCTCCAGTTAATTCAACCACAACCGGTCTCACTACGGAATCACCGCTATCATGTAGGATAGGGTGCCGTAGGGAGCGGATTGTGGTTCAATTAACGGGAGTTCGATTTAAGATGTTGGGCAAGGAAAGAGTGAGAGAGATTTCCTTCTCTCAAATTTTCCTTATCCTACCCTAACAAGTATGGAAACTACTCACCCATTACAAGAAAATTGAAAATAAAATAAAGGAGGAAGATAGAAAGAAAGAGGTTAGAAGATTACAACTAGCTATTTGCGACCTCACCTTGGCAAGGATCAAGCGTAAGCATCATGGTTGTTTAAGGATAAAGGAAAATAGAACAAGAAAGAAACAAACACAAATAACAACAACTAAGTTAACAAATGAAAATTACAAGCAATAATAGTTAACAAAATAAAAAGACAAGCATGGTAAGAACAAGAACTCCTTTATTCATTATTCACTCACAAAAGCTCACTACAAGTTTTTTAATGGAGAAGAGATGAGAGGAGGAAGAAGAACAACAACATATAACCTAAAATCTAAATACAAGATTATGGACCCTTGGCTTTGACAAGTTCTGGACTATTTATAGGCAGGAAACTGGAAACCTAGGGCAAAAATCTGCCTCCTCATAAAAAGACCAACATACCCCTAAAAGCCCAACTGCTGCCGCCACCGTAAGGCGCGGTTCCGCGGCCTAATAGAGGAGTTGGCTCCTCGGATTCTGTGGGGCCCCCTGGTCAGCTCTTGTCTGTAGTTTGGCATATGTTTTTTCTGATAATCTTTCCAAATTTCTTCCAGAATTTTAGTGGATCAAAAGGTGATTGGATGTGGATCTTTTTGTCATGATTTCCTCGAGCTCCGCGTAGATTTCTTGGATCTTGTGTTTCCATTGAGCCTTATGCATGAAAATGACATTGATTTGCCATTTTGTCTCTTAAACTGGTGTGTGGCAACATACGGATAGAGAGCGGAGACCCGTGTTTTATCTGTGGTTGGCAATAATCCGGAATTTGTCGTGTTTTTCCATGAATTTCACCGTTTAGAGCCGAGAACCTGTATCCTGCAATTGACTAGCAAACACGGCTCAAGAGTACCTACCGATATGCAATGTGATAAAAATTGGGCGGTATAAAAATGCAAAAATCTGATATAAACAAATACCCCCAAACTTATCATTTGCTCGTCCCGAGCAAAGCCAATTTATTCACAAAAAATCCTAACCTCACTTTCGCATGGAACGCGATTGCACTGAGCATGTGCAACAAGCCGTTAAACCTCTAGGTATCCCTAGTAGGAGGAGTGTTGTCTCCTGAGGGTTTTCAGCGGATACTACCCACAAAATCCGGTCAAGCTAGTTTTTGCAAAATTACTATGATTCAAACCCCTAAAGTTTTGTTTCAGAAAATAACAATTCTATAATCCTAAATCTAGACTATCGAACCTTTATTTTTCACACCTCGCTTCTTATTTAACTTAAGATTTTATATGTCTTTACGTGCAGTGTAAATAGTGTCGTTAAGTTCCAGAAGGATCGATTAAAGTCATCATGTCACACAATAAAGCCCAGATAACAATTTTAAAAGGATCACATATATTTTATAAAGAGTTAAGTATTTTTCATGTTTCGTTTTCCAGTAAGGTTTCAACTTCAGAATTCCTATCTTCCTTAACAGGAAACTAGGTCTTATTTTTCACTCCACCTTTTTCTTGTTTTCATTTCATACACACCTCTGTGAACGTGCAATAGTCTTTATCATAGAATAAAACCTTCATATCTCCGCTAGAAATATTTTTTATAAAAACCTGTCTTTTGTCAAGATTATTCTCACATAAAGAACCGTTAGGAATTTTAACTCGGAGAGAACACTTACTTGACTTTGTTTTAATCTGGACTTTCTAGGCTTCTTAGCGAGCTTTGGGCCAATGCACCCAAACCAGTTGGTTTTAGGGCATTAGGTGTAGAAACACCCCAGCAGACTTAATTACTCAAGTTACCTAGGTCCAAAAACAAAAGACAGTTTGGCGTGAAAATCATGATGATTTAATACGAACGGAGATATAACCGGCAGTTCAATTATTTTTTTGGATAAAAGACGTGTTTAGTGGGTTCGGTGTGTACTCATTCCAATCAAGTTCCAGATGGGTTATTTTTCAGACTTAGTTCCAATTAAGGCATCAATAACATTCCTTCATATTCACTTCACTTCATAAACTATTCTTGGTATTACTTATTTCAGAACAAACCTATTTGATCCTCAGAAAATCATTTATCTATTTAAAAGTTTTTAGACATAAAAGACTTGTCATCTAATTTCCAAAACTCACGACACGTATAGTGTGATGTAAAGACGTATATCAGCTATAGTTAACTTCAAAGGAGAGTTATCTTCCAGGTTTTCAAAATCTAAACATAAGATTTAGTTATTCTTATTTTATCAAACAAAACCGTCGAAATGTTGAATCAGAGTCCTCCCACTAGCTAACTTGACAAAAAAGTTTTTATGTTTTTAGAAAATTTTCAGATTTTTATGGATTTTATGGATTTTAATATGCAGATGCAAAATATACATATGAATACGAAGGTTAGAAATGCGTACCGAGCGTACCCCCAAACTTAAACTGGACAGTGTCCTCAATGTCATCGCATGAAGAGATCATTTAAGGGGTCAAAATTGTCGGTTAGATATACACAATTTTTTTTAATGTTTTTAAAGAGTAAAGAAAAAGGAAAAGAATATCCACAAATAAATACAAAAAGGTATATACATACCCCCAAACTTATTTGGAACAGTGTCCACTGTACTTGGTTGGATAACCGAAGTTTGGTGGTAGGCAGAGGAAGATTATGCAGGGTAAACCGGCTCCTGTAAGACCAGGAGCTCCTCTGTTGGTTCGGCGCTAAGGTACGGTTTTAGCCGGTGTCCGTTCACTTTGAAAAATGAACTGTCCTTTGGAATCTCCAAATCGGTTGAGGACCAATACACATTCCGCACAAAATACGGCCCTTTCCAGCGAGATCTGAGCTTTCCTGGATGGAAGTGTAGCCGGGTGTCGTAAAGCAGTTCCTGCTGACCAGGTACGAAGGTTTTGCGCAAAAGGTGTTTATCGTGAAACACCTTTGTTCGGTTCTTAACGACAACCGCATTATCGTAAGCCTTATCCCTAAGCTCGCTCAATTCGTTCAATTGCAGCTTCCGATGGCTGCCCGCATCTTCGAGAGACAGATTCATTCTTTTATCGCCCAAAATGCGCGATGCTCTATTTGGACAGGTAGGTGGCAAGCCTTTCCGTACACAATCCGATAGGGAGACATGCCAAGATCGGTCTTATAAGCGGTTCGAAATGCCCAAAGGGCATCAGTGAGTTTCAGCGACCAATCTTTTCGGTTCTTGGAAACCGTCTTCTCCAGTATCTGCTTGATTTGCCGATTTGAAACTTCGGCCTGCCCACAGGTTTGGGGGTGGTAGGGCGTAGATAGCTTATGATTAATGGAAAATTTCCGCATCAAGGCCTCGAAAGTCTTATTGCAGAAATGAGTTCCATTGTCGCTAATGATCGCTCGGGGGTGCCCAAACCGGGAGAAAATGTTTTTTCTTTAAGAAACCTAACGACAACCTTGTTGTCGTTAGTCCGGCTAGGCACAACCTCGACCCACTTAGAGACGTAATCAACAGCGAGAAGGATGTACAGGTTCCCAAAAGAGCTGGGAAACGGCCCCATGAAATTTATCCCCCAAACGTCGAAAATCTCCACAACCAAGATTGGTTGGAGCGGCATCTCGTTCCTCCGGGATATCCGGCCCAAGTGTTGGCACCGGGAGAAAGTCTTGCAATAGTCATGAGCGTCTTTGAATAGTTGTGGCCAGTAGAAACCACATTGCAAGATCTTCTCAGCTGTCTTTCTGGGGCCAAAATGCCCGCCACATGCTTGATCGTGGCAAAATGACAGCACACTCTTGAATTCCTCATCAGGGACACACCGACGAATAATATGGTCGGGACAGTACTTGAACAGATAGGGTTCGTCCCAGTAAAAGTGTTTTACTTGGGATAAGAATCGAAGTCTTTCCTGACTTGACCATTCAATCGGTAGTAGCCCTGTGGCCAAATAGTTCACAATATCTGCGAACCAGGGTTCGCGAGATACTGTCAAGAGCTGTTCATCCTGGAAAACGTCGTTGATCGGAAGTTGAGGCGTCGGCGAAGAAGGAAGTCATGAGAGATGGTCGGCGACTACGTTTTCACATCCTCTTTTGTCCTTAATGACAAGGTCAAACTCTTGAAGCAAGAGGATCCAACGTATTAGCCGAGATTTTGCATCTTTCTTCGCAAAAAGATGGCGCAGAGCAGAATGGTCTGTGTAGACAATGACTGGAGAGCCGATGAGGTAGGGCCTGAACTTTTCTAAAGCAAATACAACAGCTAAGAATTCCTTCTCAGTTGTTGTATAATTAAGTTGGGCGTCATTCAGGGTTCGGCTAGCATAATAGATTACGTGCGGCATCTTGTTGATGTGTTGTCCAAGGACAGCACCAATGGCAAAGTCAGATGCATCACACATAATCTCAAATGGGTGGGTCCAGTCAGGTGAAGAAAGAACGGGAGCAGAAGTGAGTGAGCTTTTTAATGACTCGAACGCAGTCACACAGCTCGAGTTGAAGTCGAATGGCGTGTCCTTGGCCAGCAAAAGAGTCAAGGGCCTAGCAATCTTGCTAAAGTCCTTGATGAACCGTCTATAAAAACCGGCATGGCCAAGGAAGGCTCGGATGTCTCTGACGCATCTGGGAGGAGGGAGATTGGAAATGACCTCAATCTTCGCTTTGTCAACCTCTATGCCATTTTGCGAGATGATATGTCCTAAGACAATACCTTCGCGCACCATGAAGTGGCACTTCTCCCAATTCAAAGTGAGATTCTTGTCCTTACATCGGGTAAGGACAGCGTCAAGATGCAGCAAACACTCGTTGAAGGAATCGCCGAAGATGGAGAAATCGTCCATGAAGATCTCAAGAAATTTTTCCACCATGTCTGAAAAAATTCCCATCATCCACCGCTGGAAGGTAGCGGGCGCATTGTATTACCCAAAGGGCATGCGACGATATGCAAACGTGCCGAAAGGACAAGTGAATGTGGTCTTGTCCTGATCTTTTTCGGCGATGGAAATCTGATTATAGCCGGAGTAGCCATCAAGAAAGCAGTAGTACTCGTGTCCGGCCAATCGTTCAAGCATTTGGTCAATGAAAGGTAGCGGAAAGTGGTCCTTCCGCGTAGCGGCGTTGAGTTTTCTGTAATCGATGCAGACTCGCCACCCAGTTTGGGTGCGAGTAGGGATTAACTCATTCGCCTCGTTAGTTTTGACCGTTATGCCTGACTTCTTGGGGACAACGTGAATGGGGCTAACCCACTGGCTATCAGAGATAGGGTAAATGATACCACTATCCCGACACTTCACGATTTTCTTTTTCACAGCCTCCTTCATGACTGGGTTGAGTCGCCTTTGAGGATCTCTGGCTGGTTTGGCATCATCCATCAGATGAATGTGATTTTCAACGATCAGGGGACTAATCCCCTTGATGTCCGCCATGGACCAGCCAAAAGCTTGCCTATTGCTGTGCAAGACCGCAAGAAGGGATTTCTCTTGCTCTGGAGCTAGAGAAGCCGAGATGATAACAGTGTAGCGTCTTGAAAAGCCGTTTTGGTGTTTTCCTGAAAATCGGTGAAAATTCGGTATTTTTCCGAAATCCGTCTTTTTTGTTATTTTGCAGTTTAGGACTAGTTATACCTAAAATGGATAAGTAATTGCTTGTTTTTAGTAGCTAACGAGTTACTTATGAAATTTTGGTCATTTAAAAAATTTTCCCTATTTTTCAATTTTTTAATATTATTTTAAGCCGGTAAGAAAATACATTAAATTAGCGATAAATACAAATTTAAATGGGCTAAAATTAAGCTTTAAAATCATGTTAAATAAAATCTAGTTGTAACATAAATTTTTAGTATTTTATTTTGATTTTTAACTAATTTTTATTATAGAAAACGAAATTTATTGAATTTAAGCTTAAACTTGCAATTTTGGACTTGTAGGGGGTCTTTTTGCATAAATTTTTTTTTGTAAAGCCCCATTCACTCTTCCCTCACCCCTAGGCCGGCCCCACCTCAGCAGCAAGCCCACAAAAAATTTCCCCATCTCATTCGAACAAAATGATATGATAAGGGTTTTAATATATTAAATTGGGTATGGGTTTTGTTGGTTGACTTGGTCTTTTGACTTGGAAACTTTCTCTACACCTTTCCTCAACTCCCCCACACCTCTCCCCACTCCTCAACAGCTCAGAAATTCTGTACCAACAGCCCATGAAAATTCCCCAATTCTCATTCCCTTTTTGCTTCATTTTTATCACAAAAATCCATCAAAATCCAAAATTTCTTTCTCAAATTCAAAGCAAACCCTTTTCCCACCTCCTCTCAAACCTAAATTTGTTCAAATCTTGAAGAAAAGAGGTGTCTTGAGTGGTTAGAGCAACCAAGGGTTTAGGCTTGGGAGGTATAATTTCTAATCTATGGTTAATTGTTAGTTGTATTATGCTAAAATTGAACTTTGAAATGTTAAATTAGTGTTAATCCTAATCTGGTTTTTTTTTTCTAGTTAATGGTTTGAGTTTAACTAGGGTTTTAGAAACCATTATTTAGTTGATTAAATCTATTTTGTTATCTAGTTGTTTTGCTAACCTAATCTAAGAGGTTAACTTGCTAATTGGGCTATAAATTAGTGTTAAATTAAGGTTTTTCATGTATAGTTTGGATTAAGATTGCTAGTTATAAAATTCTAGAAAGGGTTTGTTTATGGAAAATGTGATTTGAAGCATTGTATGTGTTATAATTAAAATGATTGTGGTTAACTAGTTATGCGGTTGGATGTTTATGCTAGGTTGTAGTCTTTTTGTCGCAAATCGGCGATTTTTGCACCGATTTTTGGAATGTAAATGCTTACTAGTTTTTATTAAAATATTGTGATGAATTAATTGCGATGTCTTGATGACATTTTTAGCGTATCCTATGACATTTAGGATGCATGAGTGCGGATTTTTGAGTAATCGGGTTTTAGATTTGCCGGGCGACCAAATCGGCGATTTTTGCAGTTTTTGCGATTTTCGCGTGTGTTCCGTGCACCTTGTGCACGTTGTACCTAGCTAGTGAACGTTGGTATTTTTGTTAGGGAATTACGTCATTCTTGATTTGTAACCTTATGTTTGTATTGATGTTAATTCCACGTTCGGTCGCGGAGACGTCAGACGCGGCTCGAAAAGGGAAAGCGGTGATTGGACGCAGCTAGCCAGGGATTCCGGTGAGTAGATATAACATCTACGGGGGACTATCGTTGGATGGCGCAAGTTGCCCGATAGTTTTAGTAACTTAAAAGATTCTTAGTGATGTTAGTAATTAGGGGTGTAATACTTATATGATTATTTGCTGCACCCATGCCTTATATTGACATACATATGCGAACCCATTTTATAGGACACCTGCACCATTGCCAGGGTTTTTATATGCAGCAAGAGCACTATTCATGCTTACACACACGCCCTGGTAATTGCCATGCCACCATACTAGATAACCTATAATTTGAAACCTTTTACTAATTGATGCTTAAACCTGTGCTATTGCCTTTAATTCCTTAAAATGAAATCGTAGGATTGCTATTCATGTGCATGTACCTCATCATATTATTTGTTCATGCCTAGTCTATTAATCATACATCGTAGCTTAATTATTGATATCATATCCATTCATCACCATTGATATATGCACTTATGAGGATTTCTTGAGATTTTATGATATTTCTGGATTTCGGGGGAAAGCCGCAAAATTTCTAAACTTATTATGTTTTTAAAATATGTAATTGCGGTTTTCTAGTGATGTAAAGTGTCGTCCACCATGAGTTTGCTGTGGTTTTCGAGATCCGTGTCGAGGAGTGGAGGAATCGTCACGGGTACATGGTGGGCCCGGTATGGTACCCCGGGGCAAGATGAATGTGGTGTTGATGTTGAGCCTGGCAGGGGACGGATTACCTACCGGTGACTGTTTGGCACGGCGGATATCCAGAGGATACCGACCGTGGCCGCGAGATGATGAGATTTTGATATTGAGCTGGGTCAGCCGGATGGCTGAGGCCAGAGATACGATGACATGGATATATGAGATTTGTGATAGTTTTGAGGTGTCGTTGCTGGACACAGGTTCTTGTTGATTCTATTAGTATTGTGCTGGTATTTCAAAAGAGATTCTTAAAGGGAAAAACATGATTTCTTATACTTACACATTCAGATCACGAGTTGACTCGCATTGCATTCATACCTGCTAGTATATTCATATTGCATACATACTTGCCATTATGTCCTGCCTTACCTGTATTTAGATGCTAGGATGCTTGTGTGCATGCATACGATAGCCTGCGTAGATGTTATTTATTACTCACGAGTTGGCAACTCACCCCCGTTGTGCCATAGCCTTTTTCAGGTCCGCTCCGTCAGTGCACTAGCGGCGGGCGCACTTGCTTCTTTTGCCTGGACTCGAGGTTTTGCTCTTAGGTGGGTTATATTATTATTTTTGTACCACCTTGTATATTCTTTGTATCTAGAGTACTCCATCTACTGTATCTACCAGTATTGTTGTATATTGACCTAGACATGAGACTGTGAGGTTTGTGGACTTTTATGCTGTATTTTGGGGTCGAGCTCACTTGAGTCGACATGCTGTTTTTCTTATGCTTCATTATGATTATTTCGCATGTTGTTGCTTTACATTGCGTGGGATTTGTGACCGCCCTGTGGCGAAGAGCTAGCTCCCGCTTGGGGATGCCATATTTGTTGGATTCATTTATATTCTTGTTGTACCCATTTTGGGGGCCAGTATTTACAAAGGAGACTCTGCCGAAATTTTCGGAAAAATTGATATTGTTTTTAAAAAGGGTTTTATATGACTTATTTGATAAACTCGCTTTCAATTGATTGGGTTTTCTTCACTCTTCTGCTTTGTGGTTTTGGTTTTCTGGGCTTTGGCTTACTTATTTTACGGACGTCTTGAGACGATTCGTAAACTTAAGTGCCAGTCACGTTCCGTACCCTGCGGGTCGTGACAAACAGGGAGGGTCTCGTTCTTACCCAAGTAAGCGTACTTAAGGTGGGACGGCAAAGGCTTGAGTTCGAGCGTTGGAGGTGAAACGATTGAAGGCAAGATTGGTGAAAAGGTCTCGAACTTAAAAGATTCCAGCAAAGGTTCAAAACGAGTGTAAGCGACTGAGTTGGATGGTTCAGGTAACTCATCCGGAAATTCGAAGGATTCAAACTCGGGTTGTGAGCGGCTAAGATCGTTCGAGAACGTGAAACACTCGTAGTCGTTGTCGGGCGCAGAAACAGCAGCAGGTTCGAAGAGGAACGCACTAGTGGCGTTAAGGTTATCATGATCGAACAAAAACTCCTCGAATTCACACTCTTCAGGGGTGATCTCCTGGATTGAGCAAACGTCCAGTATATGAGCATTAGGTTCGGAGGGCTGATTCCCCAACCTAAAAATGTTGAGTTCAATTTTCATGTTTCCAAAAGAGAGGTTCATCGAACCATTGCGACAATTGATCACAGCATTTGAGGTTGCAAGGAATGGGCGACCGAGTATCACCGGAATTTGATTCCGGGGGTTAGCTACAGGCTGTGTGTCTAATACAATGAATTTAACGGGGAATATGAAGTCCCCGACTTTGATTAACACATCCTCTAGCTCACCCATAGGATGGGTGATCGATCGGTCGGCCATTTGGAGAGTACAGTGTGTGGGTTTCAGCTCTCCTAAGCCTAATTGCTCGTATACTGAGTACGGAAGCAGGTTAACACTGGCACCAAGATCTAATAGTGCGCGGTTGATGTTCTTATCCCTAATGGTAATAGAAATCGTAGGACAGCCAGGGTCCTTCCATTTTTATGGTAAAGATTGGGTAAGAGCATCACTCACAGCACTAGCCAAGAAAACTTTCTTGGGTACCTGAGACTTCCTCTTTTTTGTGCACAAGTCCTTTAAGATTTTCGCGTAGGACGGGACTTGTTGGACAGCATCTAAAAGAGGAATGTTAATGTTAACCTGCTTAAATAACTCCAGAATCTTCTCCATTTGTGGATTTTGTTTATTGGACCTCAACCGGTTTGGAAATGGAACGTTTTTAAAAGTGGTTGAGTCCAATTCTTGTGGAGGAGATTGTGGAGTTGGAACGGATCCCAGAGCTGGTGTTTTCATGGAGTGAGAAGTGGGTCCGTTCAGAGCAGAAGAAGAAGAAGAAGAGCCTTTTGAAGAATGAAGAATAGGCTCAGAAGACGAGGAAGGAGAAGAAGAAGAAGAAGAAGCGGCCGGGGTGTCATTATCCTCCATTGTTGTGCCGATGTTGTTGTGCAGCATCCTTCCTGATCTCAACGTAGTCACGGCACTCATATTATGGTTCTGTTGTTCAAGAACAACATGTACATTATGTGGGTGACCGGAATTTGGGAGTGGTTGAGATGGAAGCTTTCCCTTTTCTCGCTCGCTTAACGCCGCATTCAGCTGTGCAATCTGGGCTTCGATGGTCTTGATGCTTTGCACGTGCGCAGTAGTGTGTTGCACCAAAGACTGAATAGACGACTGGATGTTGGCGATGGATTGTTTAACGAACGCCTCCAGACTTCGTTCTAGCGAGGAAACCTTATCGTTGTTTGACGGAACAAAGTTGTTTGGTGGAAAAGAATTGTTGGGTGCAAAGTTGTTCTTCTGATTTTGAAAAGGTTGGGGTTGGAAGGGCTGCTGAAACTGTTGTTGAGTTTGTTGTTGCGCTTGTTGTTGCGGAGGAGGAGGCCTCTGGAAATTATTGCCTTGGAATTGATTCTGATTCTGATTCCAGGCGAAATTGGGGTGGTTCCTCCAACCGGGATTGTAGGTGGAAGAGTATGGATCATTCCTTGGTCTTTGCTGAAATGCAGCATTAACCTGATCCTGTCCTTGAGATGGTGGATTGTAAGGACACTCTTCGGTTAAGTGAGAAGGATAGGAACAACAAGCGCAAATGGTACGAAGGGGAAGAACAGGGGCGGGAGCAGGAGAAGAAAATTTGCTCTCTATCGCTTAAGTTTTCTCGTTATTGCAGCCATTTCAGCTTTCATCGCAATAGAGACATCAAGTTGGTGAATTCCTACCCTAGACTGACCGGTAGAAGTGGAGGTAGAAGAAGAAGTCGGTCTGGTGCTCTCCCATTGTAGCGTTTGCTCCGCAAGGTCGTCGAAGAATTGCCACGCTTCCTCGTCAGATTTCGATAGGAAGTGGCCCAGACAAATGGTTTCCAACAACTGCTTGGTTGCTGGGTTCAGGCCCTCGTATAGGGTTTGGAAAAGTTGTCATCTCTCGATACCATGATGAGGACACTGAACAAGAAGGTCTTTATACCGGTCAAAGCACTTCCAGAAGGGTTCAGAAGGAAGCTGAGAGAATTGGTTGATTTCGTTACGGATCCTTGCGGTTTTATGATTCGGATAAAATTTCTTGAGAAACGCTTTCACAAACTCGTCCCAACTGGTTATGGAGTGGGAAGCGGTGCTATACAGCCATTTTTCAGCGAGATCGCATAAAGTGAACGGAATGACCCGTAGCCGTATAGCATCGTCCGACAGCTGGGTGGTTTTCATCATGGCACAAACATTTTGGAACTTGTTGATGAAGATATAAGCATCTTCAGATTCAAGCCCATGAAATCGCGGAAGCATGTTAATGAAGTGGGGCTTAATTTCAAAGTTATCCCCATTGGCCGGTGGAAGAGAAAGACAGGTGGGAAATGCAGAACGGGTGGGATAGAAACGATCCTGGAGCGCGATTCGCTGCGGCGCTACAACAGACGGTGGTGGTGGGGTAGTTGCCTCCGTAGGAGGTGGAGTCAATGAGATGTTTGCGTTAAATCCTGATATCGCGGAAGAAGAGGTTGGTGATGGTGATGGTGAAGGTGAAGATGTATGAACAGAATTCCAGTCAACGTCGGAGTTGGCCGGCAAAGGTAAGGGTGAAAGAGGCGTGGACGGAGTTTCGACGTCTGAGTCGATCGCGTAGTCGGTAGCGACTAACGTAACGCGGACTAGGCGAGCGCTAGTATCCCGAGTCCAAGCGGACATACACTAAACGAGTTTAGTATAGTCAAAGCGGAGAAGGTGAGGGTAAGAAAACGTCAATAGAGAAATACGATGGGTGGTGGGTGAAAAAATGGATTCTGGCAACAAAGGGCAAGATTTGATAAAAGTGTTTGGTTTTGTGTTTTTTTGTTTTTAGAAAGATATTTACAGAAATATGTACGGACTTACGGCTTCAAGCAATCACAAACAAGATATGCACAATCACACCTAGATCTAGGGTCACCTAGGTCAGCTAGACAGCTCCTAACTGTTCCAAAGGGCTAGAAATAAGACCTCAAACCGCCTCTTCTCCAACAATTGCGGCCAGGTAAGTGCCAGGTAAGTGGGAGGCTCCCCACTACATAAGTAGTGGTCTTAATTAAGTAACCACTTGCCTTGGACACACTTGCCTAGACACCGCAAAAGTCAGGAAAGGATAAACGGCCGATGCCTATAACTAGTCCTCTGTCCTATTGAGCGCGAAGTCCTTAGGGCTGAGTCTAGTATTTTTTAATTAACAGTGGTCAATGCATATGCTTTTTGTGATTTCCGGGGTCCTGGGAAGGGTGATGAAATCCCCACCCAATCTGAATTGGTTTCAATCCCCTTAAAGTCCGTATTAATAAATGCAAAGCAATAACAAATCAACTGCAATCAATTTTTATTTTAGCGCGGCGCAAAGAATCCTGCACAAAAACAATTTATTGGAAGGGGGAAGAGAGTTTGCGCAAAGAATGCTGCAGAAAACACAGTTTAATGGAGTTCAGAGGAGTGGGGGAGAGAAGAGAAAGACTCACAGAAATTTGGAGATGCAGAGGGCACCAAGTGGCCGCGGTTCCGCGGCCTAAGCTTGCTTATGCCGCGGTTCCGTGGCAAAATGGTGGTGTTGGGATTTGAAATTCCTGTGGTATGCTAAGATGGTTGTCCTCTTCTTGTCTGTAGCTCCCGAATCTTTATTTGCTCACTGTATCTGCTCCAGATTTTTACAGTAGACCGTTGGTTCTTGTCTTGATCCGTCGCGGTGTAGCCGCGAGATATGGGTCTAACTTCCCACGTCTTTGGCATTGAACTCGAACTTCGTATTATCCTGCACACTTGCACAAAAAATAATCAAAAATAACAAGATGATTTTTTAAAATGTATATTTTTTTGTTTTGTTTTTCGGTTAGCTTTATATTCACAAATTAACCCGAAATTACACAAAGAAATAAACTACCGTCTCCCTGGCAACGGCGCCATTTGATTGGTAGACTTTTTGCGTGCTAAGTTTGTTACCGCAATCAAGACGGTTTCGCTTGTAGCTAGCCGGTTGAGTACGGGTCGTCCGCAGGGAGATGGGAATCTTTTTCTATGTGTTTTAACGAGTTAAGTCCAATTTTCCAGGGTGTGTTTTTAGATTACTTAAGTGCTAAAATGATATATATAGAGAGCTTGTTAGGGTTAGGATTATGTTAGTTTGAGTTAGGAGTCGCTCACTTCTTTCGTTGTCACTCTTAATATCGGTGTTACGGTAATCGGCAACAACGGGGATTAGCACGACTAGGAAGGAACTTGCGAGTATAAGCTAGGCTTTCCAACGCATAAGTTCTTCCTTTTGGTGCTTGTCCGTCCGTTTTTGGCTCTTAGCCTTAACCTCCGGTTAATTCAACCACAACCGGTCTCACTACGGAATCACCGCTATCATGTAGGATAGGGTGCCGTAGGGAGCGGATTGTGGTTCAATTAACGAGAGTTCGATTTAAGATGTTGGGCAAGGAAAGAGTGAGAGAGATTTCCTTCTCTCAAACTTTCCTTATCCTACCCTAACAAGTATGGAAACTACTCACCCATTACAAGAAAAATGAAAATAAAACAAAGGAGGAAGATAGAAAGAAAGAGGTTAGAAGATTACAACTAGCTATTTGCGACCTCACCTTGGCAAGGATCAAGCGTAAGCATCATGGTTGTTTAAGGATAAAGGAAAATAGAACAAGAAAGAAACAAACACAAATAACAACAACTAAGTTAACAAATGAAAATTACAAGCAATAATAGTTAACAAAATAAAAAGACAAGCATGGTAAGAACAAGAACTCCTTTATTCATTCTTCACTCACAAAAGCTCACTACAAGTTTTTTAATGGAGAAGAGATGAGAGGAGGAAGAAGAACAACAACATATAACCTAAAATCTAAATACAAGATTATGGACCCTTGGCTTTGACAAGTTCTGGACTATTTATAGGCAGGAAACTGGAAACCTAGGGCAAAAATCTGCCTCCTCATAAAAAGACCAACATACCCCTAAAAGCCCAACTGCTGCCGCCACCGTACGGCCGCGGTTCCGCGGCCTAATAGAAGAGTTGGCTCCTCGGATTCTATGGGGCCCCCTGGTCTGCTCTTGTCTGTAGTTTGGCATATGTTTTTTCTGATAATCTTTCCAAATTTCTTCAAGAATTTTAGTGGATCAAAAGGTAATTGGATGTGGATCTTTTTGTCATGATTTCCTCGAGCTCCGCGTAGATTTCTTGGATCTTGTGTTGCCATTGAGCCTTGTGTATGAAAATGACATTGATTTGCCATTTTGTCTCTTAAACTGGTGTGTGGCAACATACGGATAGAGAGCGGAGACCCGTGTTTTATCTGTGGTTGGCAATAATCCGGAATTTGTCGTGTTTTTCCATGAATTTCACCGTTTAGAGCCGAGAACCTGTATCCTGCAATTGACTAGCAAACACGGCTCAAGAGTACCTACCGATATGCAATGTGATAAAAATTGGGCGGTATAAAAATGCAAAAATCTAATATGAACAGCTGCCCTCCTAGGTCCTAGTGCAACTCCAAGAGTTAGTGTGTACACATGCTATGTGTTGGACCAAAATATTGTGCACACATTATTTGTTTGCAAAATAACTCTTAGATATTGGTCGGTTTGTGGTTCTGGTTGCAGTGGGGGCTCACAACTGTAATATCCGTGATTTTAAGTGTATTTCCAGTATTTTATCACGGATACCTGTAATCTGTAATACTGAGCAGACACTGGTTAATAGTACCGATAAATATAAAAAATAGATAATGAATGAGCGGTAATAAAATGCAGTTTTCTGATATGAACAAATACCCCCAAACTTATCTTTTGCTCATCCCGAGCAAAACAAAAATCCTAGTCTCACTTTCCTATGGAACGCGATTGCACTGAGCGCGTGCAACAAGCCGTTAAACCCCTAAGTGTCCCTAGTAGGAGGAGTGTTGTCTCTTGAGGGTTTTCAGCGGATACTACCCACAAAATCCCGTCAAGCTAGTTTCATAAGGTAACGTTGATTCTACTCCTACAGTTTAGTATCTACGTTAGAAACTCTATTATACTAAGTTAGAAATATCCAACCTTTATGTTTCACGCCTCTAATCTATTTAACCCTAGATCCTATACGTTCCAAAAAAGTTTAGAAAGATGTTGGTATCTTCTGAGTTTTCCTTCTAAAAGTGTGGTCTTAAATCAGGGATTTTTATTAACTTTACAGAAAACATAAGTCTTATTCTTTATTTCTATCTTTCATCCAAACATCGATTGTATACCCCTACGTGTGTGTAAATTATTCACCCCTACACTTAAGAATTCAATTCAAGCTATAGTACCCTTGCCCTTTATACCTAATACTACTTATTTTCATTAATAATGGTCGGTGCTGCTCACACATCTTTCATGCGACTATTAATGCCTCCTGAGGTACTAACGGCCGATTACTGAATGTGTGAGGTTAAAGCGTAAATAGCAGTTTCAAGGTCTTGACTTTATTTATTTTTTCTTTTTCTTTTTCTTTCTTTTTCTTTTTCAAGACCATATATATTTTTCAATATGCTCTTTTGGTGTTTAGCTTTAAATACCGTTTTTTCTTTCATACTAGGTTTTCAGGCAAGAGTATTTTTAGGTATCCTCTACTATCCTAAGTTTAAGGTGCATGTATGTGCAGTTTGTAGGGTATATACTTTTTAAATTTGGACTCATGAATAGAAACTATTTTTCAGACTTATCCTTCAGTAAAGCTTCAATACGTTCCCTTCATCTTGACTTAACTCAAGAACTGAACTCAAGATTACCTACTTCTGTAAAAAAAACTGTAAGGACGTATAATTACCAAGGTTTAAACAAAATGAGGGTTATTTTTAGGGTTTTCAATTTCTAAGCCTAGAATTTAGTTATTTCTTAACGTATCAACTAAACTTTCGGAATAAAATCTCAGTTACCCTATTAGCTAACTTGACGATAAAGTTTTTATATTTTTGGAAAAAAATTCGATTTTTGTGGGTTTTTAATAAGGTATGCAAATGCAGAATATACAAATGAACGTGAAGGTAGAAAGCTTACCGAGCACACCCCCAAACTTAAACTTGATAGTGCCTTCACTGTCAGGCTACACCAAGAGGGTCAAAATTGTCGGCGCCTCCCTAAAAACAAAGTATATACAAAATTAAAAACCAAAAATATGTACACCAAAAGGTTCCCCCCAAACATAAGTGAAACAGTGTTTCTACTGCTAAGCGTTGAAGTTCAGGGTTAGGGGGGAGAGAACAATATTATCTATACGAGGCCTTACACAGGCCAAAAGTTAACACCAACCATTAAAATTTTTTATCGCTATAATGGTGTGGTTGGTGAAAGAATACGGAGAGGAAAGAAATGGAAAATACGCGAGACCGCATGCGGAGAGAAGTGGGATACGGTCTCGGTATATAAGAAGAAGAATGGCGGAAGGGAAAAAGAAATGGAGTATGAACTTGAGGGTGAAAATGGAGTGAATAGATTCGCACAATTTGTAATGACCGATGTGTAAAAAGCGATTGTGTTAATCTATCAACCCGTCGAGAAATGGGGTCAAATTCTTCAAGATTCATGAGAAAATTTGGGTATGCCGAACTTGGCAAATCAGATATAGTAAATGAAAGTGATACGGTTTCTTGTAAGGTCGGAATGATGGAAATGATGGAGGGAAGTGATTGAGGAAGGGTATCAGGTAAAGGTTCAGGAGGGCGTACACAGTCAATGAAAAGGATATGATGAATTGGAAAATCCGACTTATCAAGCAAAACTCGTTCATCCTCAAAAATATACTCAAAGTTAAGCTCATCCATGCATTTATCTTCAATATCTAGACGTATATGGAGTTCGGGAAGAACAGTTAATGACTCGGGATAATGAATTGGAGAGAAAAACTTATCCAAAGCAGCGGGTTCATCATCCAAAATATCCCCAGTGTCAATATCCTCAATCAAGTGAAAATCAATATTCTCAGACACCTCATCAAAAGCATGGATTTCAATCGATTCTGGTTCTAAGATGGAGGTATAGAGGTCAAAAGGTTGGGAATTGGTTTCACTTGGAAGGGTCCCTTTAAAATCGGGTAAATCAAACACTACAAAGTCGCACAACTCATTAATTGTTCTATCTTCAATCGGTGAATCGTTTGGAACACTAGACAGACATTCAAAACTGGAGTTGTGGGATTCAATTTGCAATGGGTAGGTTTGATTTGGAAGGGGGTACAGCTCACACTCTCCACTCAAATTCTCATCCTGTCCTACCGCCTCATCATACATTGAAAAATGTGGAGCTAATTGGAAACTAGCTACATGGTCACTAGGTTGTATGAGGGCGGCCATGGACGCATTCAAATCTATCATCTGTTGGTATGACGCTACCCGAAAGTCTTCTAACGACTGTTCCAAACTAGACATGGGTTGTGAAGGGGTTTCAATAAAAGATTCAAACTCGTTTGGATACTGGAAACTCCCAAAAGGCTGTGGAGAAGCAATGTCTAGGGAAGGTGTAAAAGTTGGGTAGGACTGGTAGGAATTGAATGGCTGGACAGGTGTAGGATCAACATACGGATAAGAAGGTGAATAGAATTGTTAATCTAAAGAATTTGCAGTGGTGAAAGGAGTGAAAGATCGGTTACGAGATTGTTCAATACGTTCAGCAAGAGACATAGGCCTTGGAGTTACAACTGGACTCTCAAAAGGGGTATCAACGTAAGAAGGTGGTGAAGGTTGAAATGGTTGATATAAGGTGGATTGCAGAGTCCAATTGGTTGTCCTAGATGCGTCTATCCGATCTTTCAAAGAAATTTTTGGCATGGAAGGATCGTTCGACGTTCGGCCAAAGCAAGAACCGTAGGAAGTTATGTCTGGTTGTGGGTTCCAAAGTTCGGCAAGAGTTTTTCGAGGTGGGGTACCCATGATATGAAGAGAGGAAGAAGAATAAGAGAAAAGGAGGGGAAAAGAATGTGGGTTTTTTTTAATATTTTTTTAAAGTTAGTTATTAACAAAAGAATGAAATATAGAAAAAAGAACCTGGACAAAAACAATCACGACACAAAAATACCACACACCTAATCGGTCTAGGGTTCACCTAGGTCAACTAGACCTGCTCAAGAACTTGATTGTCGAAGTAAAACTGTGTCGAGAAACGGGCTCAAGATCTACTGATCACGATGCCAGGTAAGTGCAGAGATAAGGGGAGGTTTTCCGACGCTTTCGCGAAGGTCCTTAATTAAATAAACCTTTCTCTTTTGGCGGTTTCGCCGTTAACCCTTTCCTAGACACCTCGTGAACGATATACCGTTAAACGGTGTTCTAAACACAGTTAACTTCTCCTAGTGAGCGTGAAGTCCTTAAGGCTTAAAATCTAGTTTCTTTTAAAAATTTGTGTGGGTATACGTTATGCTCAATTCATGATTTGTAGGCCACGGAAAAGGTGATGAAATCCTTTACTGTATGTTGTGGGATTCGCTTGCCCTTAAGTCCGTATTAATGTATGCAATGCACAAATTAATCAAAAAATTATTTAAAGAATCAAACAATCTTTTTTCGTTTAAGCTGGGCACTGCAACAAAGACGGGTTATTCGATTTTTGGCGTTTGGAAGCGAACTTGCAAAGAATCCTGCAAAGATAGAAAATTGGATGCGTCGGATTTGAGAAGAAGGTGTTCGCTTAAAATGTTCGCTTGCGCGGGTCAAACAACCCTGATCTTTGGCACTATACTTCGTAATCACCTTAGCCTTGAATGTACACTTTGCTCCCCACGCTCGCCGTTCGCAAATCCGTAAAAATCTATAAATGTCGGAAAAACGGATATTAGTATGGAAAAGCGATACGAATGCCCAAATACCTGCACACTGAAAATTATAAAAAATAACAATAAAAATGGGACAAAAACAGAAAACTAGAGCACAGATGAAATTTTTGGAGCAAATGGGGATGCTTAGGCCGGCGTCGCCGGATTTGGTAGCTGTGTCGCTGGCCAAGTTGTGGCAGATGGGCTCCAAACTTCTTCTATGTTCACTGTGTTCCACCAGAGTCTCACTGGTATTGTTTGATTTTTTAGTTCAGATCCAGAGTGCTAGCAGGTATGAAATCCAGAGAGCAAAATTGTTAAGAAAGTTAGTTTTTTTTTTTGGTTTTGAAATTTTTTGAATTTTTAGTTTGTTTTGAAAAATAGGGTTAGATAGATATTAACAAGATTAACCCGAAATAACAAAAACAAAAATGTTACCGTTTCCCCGGCAACGACGCCATTTGATCGCACACTTTTGGCGTGTCGAGTTTTAAGAGTTCTAAAGTTTAACCGCGATCAGGACAGTGTCGCTTTGCAGCTAGCCGCGATGAGCACGGGTCGATCCACAAGGAGACGGAGCGTTTTTGGTTCTTGTCGTAACGAGTTAATGCGCGTGGGCGGAAAGTTCTTTATCTATCCTATGTGTTATATGCAAAGTTAAAATTGTTAGGAAACGATAAGATAATGTAAGTTAATGGATTCCGTATTCAAGTCATTTGAGCCGAACTCAACCAATGAAGCTAGAGCAATCGGCAACAACGTGGATTAGGGTGCTTAAGAACGGTATTCGTGGAATCCGGCTTATTGACCCTTGTTCTTCCGTTCTTGTCTCTTGCTTTCGACTCCGACCAAACCGAACGCAACCGGTCGCGGTTAGAATCACCATTACCTTGGTAGGGTAAGGTGCCTAACGGAGCGCTTACGAAGGTTTGGACGGAGTTTCAAATGGAAAAAGATGGGAAAAGGAAATGGGAAACAAAACCTTAACTTACAATATCAGTCTCTATTCCTAACAACACTGATTCACAAACATTACAATAACAAACCAAAAAGAGCAAAGAAAAGAACAAAGAAAAGAAAACAAAACATTACAAGTAAGTAAGTGCATGGAATTTAAAGTGCAAGTAATTAAAGGCAAGAATGAAAGTGCAAGTAAGTAAAGGGCATGAATTAAAAGAGCAAGAAAGTAAAATAGCAAGAATGAAAAGAGCAAGAATACTAGGAACCCAAATGTGCAAAATGAATGTTCTATTATGTCCAAGATACAACCTTGAGATCAATACCCTAAACTTAAACTTGCAAGCTCACTAAAGAGGTTGCAAGATAAAGAGAAGGGCATGAACTCAAGGGAAAGCTAAGCTATGTACAAGAGAACCAAAAAGAAAACAAGAACAAAAGTGTAAAGCTTGGAAAATGAATTACAATGTTGGACTCTTGACCCCTTGCCCACTCCCTGCTATATATAGGCACAAAAAATGAATAAACAAATAATAACAAAATGATGACAAGGCAACAATGGAGGGCCAGTAGAAAGATGGGACCCAATGGGCACTGTAGGGCCGGCGAGCTCGGTTGGAACAGGCATGTGCTCGGGTCAATTCTGAGGGATGGGGCTCGTGCTTGTAGTGTGGTCTTGTGTTGTCCTCAGAAGTCCAATGGTGCAACTTGATTTCTCTAATTCAACCTGGTCTGCACTCTTGGATATGGAGGGAAACTTGAAGATACAAATCACATCAGTACTTTATTCAATAAATGCACATCACACCATATGTGCCCACTTGCTCAGACCATCATGCCATGGCTGCCCCCTTGGTCCTAGTGCAACTCCAAGAGTTAGTATGTACACATGCTATGTGTTGGACCAAAATATTGTGCACACATTATTTGTTTGCAAAATAACTCTTGGATATTGGTCGGTTTGTGGTTCTTGTTACAGTGTCGGCTCACAACTGTAATATCCGTGATTTTAAGTGTATTTCCAGTATTTTGTCACGGATACCTGTAATCTGTAATACTGAGCAGACACTGGTTAATAGTACCGACAAATACAAAAAATAGATAATGAATGAGCGGTATTAAAATGCAGTTTTCTGATATGAACAGCAGGCCTTGGTTACACAAGTACAATATCATCCCTTCTACACAACATTAGTGTATGAAGTACTTCAAAGATGGTTCCTAGTATACCGTAACAGGAGAGCTGAACCCATTTTCCGTGAATGAAGTTCGAAAGTACGAAGACGCAAAGTATTTCCTACCAGACTTTGAAGACACGGAAAGATACAATAAACCAGAGAATAAGCAGAAAGCTATCACCACTATTCCGGTGTTCGGGAATGATACCGAAGAGGAGGAAGAGATAGTCTATTCGGGGCCGCTCTAATACAACAAGACCGGACCGTCTACCCCTATGTTGATCTTCGGCAGCGACTCTGAAAATGAAGTCAATGCAGTATTTTCTGTTCGGCCATCAATACAAGCCCTCACTGGCTATGAACGTAGTTTGCAAATCGCCATGGTTCCGCAAAAGATTTACAAAGAGCTCGACGCACTTGATACCTATAGTGTGCAAGAACTGCAGACGTTCTAAAGATGAAAAGGCGATCCTCTTTTATCGATCCGCGGAAACCAAGATGGAGAAAGAAATCTTGCATGGTGCTGATTCTACGCTTGACAGGCTCCAGCCAATCCATCTGCCCAGATACTTCACAGGAGGATTAAAAAGGCTGTTGAGACGCCAAGACGTACCCTTCAAACAGACTTCTCGACAAGCTCAGTTCTACGACAGGATCTGGAATGTCCCCGGAACTCAGCAAAAATTGCCCAACGGGAGAATGGAAACGATCGGGCTTTGGTATGTTCGATCCAAGAAATGAGAACGATTCTATGGTTTCTACGTTATACATGACTTCGATGAAGAAGGAGACGCTCTGTCAGAAGACGCCGCAATTGAACCAAAATGAGACATGGCCGTAAAATTGCCAAGTCCGTCGTTTGAAGAACAGATGAACAACCTAATAGGGGAAGCGGGTCAAAGGGTCCGGGATGACCACAACCGTGAAATGGCCATCTACGAGAAAGCCAAGACGCATCACCTCCTTCAGCAGGCTACGGAGAATAACGATGCCTTTCGTCTCCAACCCGTCATACAGAAGATCCGACGCGGAGGCAAAAACAAACTAAAGAACGGAAAAAACGTTCGACAGCGGAAAAGCGGGTCCAAGAAGCCACGCGATCGAGAATCGAGCAGCCGAGATCCGTTTCTCATAAAGAAGATGGGTCGAGCATATTCTTTTCCCCAAGACAAGACAAGGAATATATTTGATCTTGTCATGAAACATCAAATGATCATGCTCCCGGAATCTAAACACCTCGACCAAGCAAACGAGGTTCATCATCCGGATTATTGCTCCTATCACCGAGCGATAGGACACCCTCTCGAAAATTGCTTCATATTCAAAAACTGGGTAGAAGGCCAGTATCAGCAAGGCAGGTTCGCTCTATCCAGCAGTTGGAGGGTAACCCCACCATAGAAGCATGTGCTGAAAGCCACATATACAGCGAGAGTAGAAGCGGATCAACGTCAGTCTTGGAAACGATCTCGCACCTGTCACGTGATAACAATGTCGGAAGAGGGAGAGCACGGTAATGTGGATGACCTCTCCTGGTGCTTCGAAAATAGGGATGAAGATGAGTTGATCTCAGAATTTCCACCGGCGCCAAAAGAGCTGGAGGATGGGATACATACCACGGCGGATAATCTAAGGAAAATCGACTTGGGGACGGCAAACGACCCGCGACTAATGTTCGTTAGTGAGCTCCTATCTAAAGAACATGTGGCTTCGCTAAAAGACGTGCTCATGCAGTATAAAGATTGCTTTGCAGGAACTACTCCGAGATGCCGGGACTAGATCCAGAAATAGCCGTCCACAAATTGGCAATATCTCCGGATATTAAGCCAGTCAAACAAGCGCCGAGAAGAATGCGGCTCGAACTTGAAATGAGCATCAACACCGAGGTCAAGAAGTTAATTAACTCCGGCTTCATCCAAGAGGTTCAGTACCATGACTGGATTGCCAACATCGTCCCAGTGATGAAGAAAAATGGGACAGTGCGCATCTACGTAGACTTTCGGGACCTCAACAAAGCTTGCCCGAAGGATGATTTTCCCGTACCGGTTACCGAGCTGATGATAGACAACACGTCCACTCATGAAGTCTTCTCCTTCATGGACGGCTCATTAGGATACAATCAAATAAAGATGCATCCTAAAGATCAGAAGTATACCGCTTTCCGGACTCCTCTGGGCATATTCTGCTACAAAGTGATGCCTTTCGGTCTGAAGAACGCTGGCACCACTTATCAGAGGACCATGACGAATATTTTCGATGACCTCATACATGAAATCGTCGAATGATATATCGACGACCTCGAAGTGAAAAGTAAATCGTACGAGGAGCATTGGGAGCATCTGAAAATTGTATTTCAGCGCCTACAGAAATACAACTTGAAGATGAACCCTCTTAAATGCGCGTTCGGATTCTCCTCAGGTAAATTCCTAGGATTCATCGTACGAAACCGGGGTATTGAGATAGACCCATCAAAAATCAAGGCGATCATGGGAATGCCTCCGCCTAGAACTCTCAAGCAACTGCGATCTCTCCAAAGAAAGCTCGCATATATCCGACAGTTCATAGCTAATCTCTCCGGCAAGTGCCGCCTTTACAGTCATCTAATGAAGAAGGGGACCCCATTCGTCTGGGATCGCAAATGCCAAAGCGCACTAGACGAAATCAAGCAATACTTGCAGAATCCACCAGTACTGACCGCTCCGGTCAAGGGAAAACCCTTCATCCTGTACACAACCGCCCTTGAAGGTTCTTTAGGCGCGTTATGGGCACAAGAAAACGACCAAGGGAAGGAGAGAGCCCTCTACTATTTGAGTCGAGTTCTCCTGGGGGAAGAAAACAACTACTCCCCCATTGAAAAACACTGCCTGGCGTTAATCTTCGCGATAACGAAGCTCAGACACTATGCTTTGGCGCATGAGGTCCATCTCATATCAAAAGTGGATCCTCTCAAGTATTTGATGTCAAGAGCCATACTAATGGGACGGCTCGCTAAATGGGCCCTCCTCTTGATGGAGTTCTCGACATCTTATCTTCCCCTCAAGGCAGTGAAAGGCCAGGCCATCGCCGACTTCCTCGCTGAGCCCCCGATACCTGCCGATTCACCCATAAATTGCGAACTGCCAGACGAGCACACGTATGACACGATCGACGGGAGGAGAAAGAAGAATGACAACCGATGGGAACTCTACTTCGATGGGGCATCTTCCATGAAAAAGCGAAAGCATAGCTTCCCCATAATCAAATCTATGGTAGGCCTCATCTTCGTGACTCCATAAGGAGGGATAATGCGCTTTGTGTTTTCCTTAACAGAGACGAGGACGAACAATGAAGCCGAATATGAAGCTTTGATAGCAGGTCTTGAGATCGCTGTCGACATGGGAATCGAAAACCTCCTCATATACGGAGACTCCCAGCTGGTCGTTAGCCAAGTAAATGGCGACTATCAAACGTGCAAACCAGAGTTGGTGAAGTACGGAGAGAGAGTACAACAATTGCTGACTCAAATGCCTTCCTACGCCCTGGAAAGCATACCACGTACGGAAAATAGCAAAGCGGATGCGTTAGCCAAACTCGCTAAAGAACTGGCTGACGAAGACCTCGATGATGTAAGGATCATTGTGCAAAGCCGTCGGGTTCTTGCACCAGCGGAAATATCTCCGAAGTCTTCTGAAGAAAAGGAAGCGACCAAGCAAACAGCCCTACAAATAGAGGACCAAGAAAAGGCTAAGGATTGGAGAGATGTCTTTATAGACTACTTCAAATCCCGTCGAACACCTGAAGATACGTCCTCAAGGCATCAACTCATTAAACAAGCTCTGTCTTTCGCTTTCGTCAATGACACGCTGTATAAGAGATCGTTCGACTCTCTATGGCTGAGGTGCCTGGGACCGGAAGAAGCAAGGAGAGTCATGCAAGAAACTCACGACGAACTCTGCGGTTCTCATCAAACCGGGCTAAAGATGAAGCTGAAGATCAAAAGGATGGGCTACTATTGGCCCATGATGATTCAGGACTATCTTGAATATGCAAAGCAGTGCCACTTGTGCCAAATTCATGGAGACTTCATCCACCAGCATCTAAATCCGTTACACCCAACAGTGGCTAGCTGGCCGTTCGAAATGTGGGAACCGACATAATCGGGCCCATAGAACCAGCATCGTCCAAAGGATATCGGTTCATATTGGCAACAACTGATTACTTCTCCAAGTGGGCAGAAGCAGTACCGCTAAGAGAAGTGAGGACAGAGAATATACTCCATTTCTTCAAGACACATGGCATCTATCGGTTCGGTACTTCGCGACGAATTATCTCCGATAACGGGCCAGCCTATAGAAGTCACAAAATCAGCCGCTTCGTACAACAACATAATATAGACTGGAGATACTCTTCGGTCTACAATACCCGAGCTAACGGTCTAGCTGAGACTTTCAACAAAACCTTGACGAAGATTATAAAGAAGACGGTGCCCAGAAATAAGAAGGACTGGCACGAGAGACTGCATGAAGCTCTCTGGGCGTATCGGACCACGTTCAAAATGGCCACGAATACAACGCCGTATGCATTGGTATTCGGCACTGAAGCAGTACTCCCCTTGGAGATAGAGCTACCCTCCCTATGAGTGGCGGTTCATTATGAGCTAACAGACGAAGAGAATGCTCATCTTCAGCTTAAGGAGCTCGACGCCCTTGATGAAACCCGGCTCATGGCGCAGCAAAACTTAGAGGCTTACAAAGCAAAGATGACGCGCTCATACGAAAGATTGACTAGACCGAGGACATTTCGCCAAGGCGAACTCGTGCTAGTGGTTAAGAGACCTATGATCCCCAATCGTGCCAAACGGGGGAAGTTCGAGCCGAATTATGAGGGCCCGTACATCATAGACAAGGTCTACCAAGGTGGGGCTTACTTGCTCATGAATATGCATGGAGAAAGACCCTTCCGACCAATAAACGGCCGATTCCTTAAGAAGGACTACGCCTAATGAGTCGCGGACCAGGTTAATGATAGATGACGACGTCTATGTCCATTCGCTATCTTCTGAGTACAGACTCTAAAAATAGTATCCAACGATACCCCGTTCTAAACACGAAGAACTATGGACCGAAACGTCCCTAAACTAATAGCGGACCGAGATGTCTTAAAACTAACAAAGGTCCGAAATGTCCTAAAAATTAACTACTGACCGAAACTTCTTGAAACTACTACAAACCCGCAGCATCCTTGGGCTGATGCGTAAAAAAAATGGTACGTCCATAAGAAAAATGGGCACGGATGAAAACCCGAAAGGGCTCCATGAGTAAAAACAGCAGGGCTACGGGCGAGTTTGTGAAAACCCAAAAGGGCGCAGACTCGTGTAAAAAAAACGGTACGTCCATAAGCAAAATGGGCATGGATGAAAACCCGAAAGGGCTCCGTGACTAAAAACAGTAGGGCTACCGGCGGGTTTGTGAAAACCCGAAAGGGCACAATCTCGTTAAAAGACACTTGCAAGGTCCTCTCAACCTTGTAAGGAGAAAATACCTACGTGAGATCCTTACGACTCACAAGGGAGCGACACACTTAGGGATCCCCACGATTCCTGAGAAGAAATTACACTTACGAGATCCTCACGACTCGTAAAGAGAACCCTCTTATGAGACCCTCCCGGCTCATAAGATTCAAAAGCCTTAAGCTATATGGATCAGAACTTGTTCTTAAGCCATCACATTTCCCAGACTGCCCTATAAGCGGTTCAATACTGACCCCTGTATACAATCCACGGGCATAAATAATCATTTCCTTGCCGAGTCCCACCAACGACGAGAAATGCCCTCATTTGATGAACAAACACTTGTAGGCCCTCTTGATTTACAAGGAGAAAACACTCTTGCAATATCCTTACGACTTACAAGAGAACATACACTTAGGAATCCTCACGATTCCTAAGGAGAAAAGACACCTACGAGATCCTCATGACTCGTAAGGAGAAACACCTTTATGAGACCCTTACGGCTCATGAAGTCAAAAGCCTTAGTCGAAAGGATCTTAACCCTGTTTGCTTAGCCACGTTTGTTCGAACTGACAAAGGTAGATGATGATTCGCTCCTGGCAATATCCCAGTTGTAGCGATGCTGATACCTAAATCGGTATCAAATTCCAAGTCCTTTCATGGAAAATGATGATTCGCTCCTGGCAACATTCCAGTCGTAGCGATACTGATGCAAGATTGGTATCAGACCATGAGTTCCATACTCGAAAAAAAATGCATATGAAATAGCCGAAATGTTTAGGCAACTCGCAATAAAAATCAGCGAGTAAAATATATGCATACAAAAATAGCCGAAATGATTGGGCAACTCGCAATAAAAAACAGCGAGTAAAAAGAAAAAAACAGCTGAAATGATTGGGCACCGCGAAAAATAGCCGAAATGATTGGGCAATCACGACTTTCGCGATATAAAAAGCTGAAATGATAGAGCATCGCGGAAAGAAATAAAAAAGTGAAATGAAACTTTTTGCCCTGCAGGTAAGTCCATACTGACCCATGTATACAATCGATGGGCATAAACGAAAAGGGAACCATATGTCTCAACAAAGTCTATGAAAGGGAGAGTCAGGTCTCAGCGGCAATATCTACATCCCAGAAAACCAGCAACGACGTTCCTCCTCATGCCAGCAGAACACGGACGCGACACTACCAATTGGAGCCACGGCAAAGCCCCTAGTTCCATGACTCTGCGGTTCACAGACAACCTAGAGTCAACCCTGACACCGTAGAAAATGGAGAAAGTCGATCCTGACACCGTAGAAAATGAATAATGTCAACTCCTGACCTCCCTGTCGTCAAGCAACGCTTCAACAAGGATACATGTCAACCCCTGACCTCCTTGTCGTAAAGAAACACTTCGACAAGGATACATGTCAACCCCCTGAACTCCTTGTCGTAAAGCAATGCTTTGTCACGGATACATGTCAACCCCTGACCTCCCTGTCGTCAAGCAATGCTTCGACACGAATACATGTCAACCCCTGACCTCCCTGTCGTCAAGCAACGCTTCGACACGGATACATGTCAACCCCTGACCTCCCTGTCGTCAAGCAATGCTTCGACCCCGATACCTGTCAACCCCTGACCTCCCTGTCATCAAGCAACGCTTCGACACGGATACATGTCAACCCCTGACCTCCCTGTCGTCAAGCAACTCTTCGATACGGATACATATCAACCCCTGACCTCCCTGTCATCAAGAAATGCTTCGACACGGATACATGTCAACCCCTGACCTCCCTGTCGTCAAGAAACGCTTTGACACAGATGCATGTCAACCCCTGACCTCCCTGTCATCAAGCAACGCTTCGACACGGATACATGTCAACCCCTGACATCCCTGTCATAAAGCAACGCTTCGACAAGGATACATGTCAACCCCCTGACCTCCTTGTCGTAAAGCAACGCTTCGACACGGATACATGTCAACACCTGACCTCCCTGTCGTCAAGCAACGCTTCGACTCGGATACATGTAAACTCCTGACCTCCCTGTCGTCAAGCAACGCTTCGACACGGATACATGCCAACTCGACCTCCTTGTCGTCAAGCAACGCTTCGACACGGATACATGTCAACCCCTTACCTCCTAGTCGTAAAGCAACACTTCAACTCGGATACATGTCAACCCCTGACCTCCCTGTCGTAAAGCAACGCTTCGACTCGGATACATGTCAACCTCTGATCTCCCTGTCGTAAAGCAATGCTTCGACTCGGGAACTAGTCAACTCATCAACCACTTACGAGTCCTCTCGACTTGTAAGGGAGAAAATTCTCTTGCGATATCCTTACGACTCCCAAGAGAAAGCACACTTAGGAATCCTCACGATTCCTAAGGAGAAAATGCACCTACGAGATCCTCTCGACTCGTAGGGAAAAAATCCTTTATGAGACCCTCACGGCTCATAAAGTTGAAAAGTCTTAGGCAGCAGACCTGAACATGTTTCCTAAGCCATCGCTACTCTACAAAGAACTTAAGATGGACTGCTATCTACTATCTATATGCCACATTTGCTAAAATGGCATGCCAATGACAAAGCAAAGAAAAGAAGGCAAAAGTCGGAGATAAAAAAAATGTGTGTCCTTTATTCATGAATTCAATTGAATACAAGATACATCATAAAATAAAAATAATACATGTTATTCAAAGATTACCAATGTTTAATCGATACAAAAGCAGCTACTGAGAAGGAGGCATTTTTAGTAAATCATCCAGTTGCTCGCGCACTCCTCTCAACTCCTTCTCATTATCAGCCGTCGCGACCAGCTCCGCTTCGACTCGTACTCGTTGCTGCAAGCAGGATGAAAGTTTCTCATCGATTTCCCGCTGAACAGCTTCACGACTCTGCGTAACCCGCTCAAGGAAGTCAAGCTTCTTCCTTAGCGTCAGCCCGTCCTAAATGCATCGCAGTAGATTGCCAAAGATGGCTTTCAGTTGCACAGCATTCGCTTCAACCTGGGCGCGCAGCCGGGCAGATTCGCCTGAAGCCTCCTCGCGTTCCTTCCTCCTCAAGGTCGCCTCTTGTTCAAAATGGCGAAGAAAAGGAACACTCTGCTGGACCTATGCAGCCCGTTAAGAGTTCAGAGCTAACACTTGGGAGCTGGACGCTTAAGCTCAATTTCATGCAGGCAGGCCTCGATCTTCCTGCAATAATTAACCCAAGACTCAACGATGCCTTCGCAATGAAAGTTTATGAGCGTCTCCAGCATGGAATTAACCTCCGTGGAAAAATCTGCAGAAGATGCAAGGGCTTCAGCATCAAGATCCTCGACGAACTCGCTCAACATTAGTAGGCTCGTCGCAACGCCCCTAGAAGAGGGGCGTCTAGCAAAGGGCCCTGCCGGCATTAGGAGAAGAGACTCAAAATGAGCCAAAGTTGACGCGATTGCTGCAAAATAAACTATGGTTAAATGTCGACTCGAAAAATAAAAAATGCACGAGCGATGGAGTCTGCTATACCGGCTGCGGCAGGTGGCAAAGCTGGGAGTACCGGAGGCGCGGTTATTCTCTCGTCCCCTCCTCCAATCTATAACGTTGTAATCAATTCAAAGAAGAATCAGCAACATGTCTATTCATAAAAGAAAGAAATGGACACTAGCTGAAGGATATACTCACCGACACTAGCAGGTGAAGCGATCTCCGACTGGAAGGAGAAATGCGGGTTCAACACCTGATATAGGTGGTCAAAAAGGACTCCTGCATGGTGGTAACAACACAATGTCGGTGCAAAAAGTATATTACCCCCAATGAAACCGATAAGTCGCAAACATATACCTTCCAGCACTCCGGACAACACGGGAGAAGGCGACAGAACAACAGCCGTCACGGCAGTGACCAGAGGCGCTTCAGATGGCGCAATCTCCGCATTTACTGCACCTACACTCAAAACCAACAAAATGTCATAAGATGGGAATGAATGGGATTGAAAGACAGAAAGAAAACAGTGACCTTAGATCTACCTGATGGGTCGCCATCCAAAGTCGCGATAAGAGTATCACTAGGCGCAGCGGCTTCTTCGCTCTCCTTCACTGGAATAGTTTCTGCACCCGTGGCCTCGTCCCCTGATTCGACAAGGGCCGTCGTGACACTCGCAATGCCAGCCGATAGCAGAGAACCGCAAGGGGAAAGAGTTGCGGTTAAGGCAGTCCCAGACTCCCGAGAGAGAGTAGCCGCTTCGGGCTCTGTGGTCGCCATCTTCTCGCCTACCACTTCATCGCCAATACTTGGCCCTGCAAGATATGGTATATCAAAATTTATGGATCGAGTAAAAATGAAATGACCGGGCTTTACATCACCTTGCGAAAGATTCTGGGTTGCCTCCCGAGCTGTGCACACGACCTGTCTACGAGCAGTAGACAGGGCAACGGGAGCATCCTCTGGAGGAATGGCGACAGATGGGGTGGCGCTTGAACCTGCACCCACAGCCAAGCTGGCATCGTGTTCCCTCACCGCACGCTTTCTGTGCTTCTTGTCGGCCCTAGCAGTGAGAATTGATCTCCTCAAGACCTCCGTCAAAGGTATGACGTCGTGTGAACCGAGCTCGGTCTCCGGCGCCGCCACGACGTCCATCATCGGCTGCTTTAGCGTGACCCATTGTGGTGGCTTGAGGATAGCCGTAGCTACTGTAGACGGCTTTAACGGTGGCGCTGCATCACCACTTGAGATATCCAGAGTTGAGGTGGTCCCTGAAACAGAAGGGGAGAATGAATCAGAACGCGAGTAAAGAAAGAAATAGAGACATAGTGAGCAGAATTTTACCAAGACCCAAAGAAGCCCGAAGCCTCTCTTCCTCTTCAAAAGTTTTGAGAAAAGCCGCAAGAGCCTCTTCGGCGGAGATACCCGTTGAAGAAGAAAGCGTCAGTAAAGGCCTAATAATGGAGAAATGATAAAATATATATATACAACTAAGGAATACCTGACTTCGCAATAGTGATCAGGGCTGCTTCATCGCGAGCCAGTCGTTCGGAAGCGGCAATGGCAGCTTGAAGATCGGTATCATCCGCAGGCGCAATAAATAAACCCCCATTGGTCCCATATTCGCTCAAACCCTCGCTGTAAGGAGCATGAGGCTCCTGACCGAATGCGACATCAGCAGCAAACAACGACTTCTTCTTCTTCTGTAGGCAGACGCCGGCGGTCGGCAACAGAAGCTTGCGCTTGGCGGGCAATTTTAGACGACGAGTCCCAATCTCCGTACCCACGCCAGACTCAGGAAACGCTGCAACTACCGCTTTTACAGGCACACGGGGTAGGGGCATCTCAGGGATAACGCGTGGTACCACAGCCGCAACAGCTTCTCTCAAGGGAGGACGAACGATGGTCCGTCGCTTTAAGCGAATGGCTGGATTACCAGCGGGGGCAGCGCCTATGCAATCAAGCAATAATCGCTTTTCTTCCCTGATGACAGCACCCACTGCGTGCTGGTACCACGCCACGTATACGTTCAACACCTTCGGGACGCAGCTCGGCTCACCGATAAAGAAGTTAGACCCGATGTTGAACCTCATGAAATGGTGTAGCGCATTGCGGATACCTTCTTCTATGGCAATCGGCTCAGCTAGGAAGGCCTCAAGCAGGACAAACCGATTGTAGCTTGATTGTTGAGCGAAGCGATGCGGGTTGTATCTCATGAACAACGCCGAATCGTTCTGCCTAAACACTAAAAAGCCTGGCCTTATCGAATATAAATGAAGAATCTCACGAGCTTTCAAAGTAGAGGCCCCGTCTTTGAAGGTGTCCCGCAGCGGCTGCACCGTCTTAGCAGATTCCTTGCCGATAGTCATAACCTTGTCGACAAAGGTCATACCATCTCCGACCATACGTGGGCGAAGAATCAAACCCCGAGCCTCTCGCTGAGTCGGTTCCAAGACGGAAGCGTCAACCAGCCGCATAACCCGAGGAAAGTTATAACTTTCGTAGAAACGGGTCCGCTTGTGAGCTCTAAAAGCGCCAAGCACATGCAGCTCGAGCCATGAAGTGAAGTAATGCATTGGGAGGTTTATAGGTTGCACCCCTGGCTGAGTGGTGTCTGCCTCCAAGCTAAGGCTATGATATAAATAAGCCAACCCGGCAATCCCAACAGCAACCTGCGTCCCTTCAACCATTCGGTGAGCCAGGTAGAAAACGAACGTCCTCATGTAGCGAGGGTGCATGGGGAATGCGAACTAACTTAACTATAAACCAAGGAATCACAAAAAGAATGTCTCTTTGTCGATGTCTGGGGCGGCGAGTTCCGCAAAGGGGACATCCGCGACGTTCGGGAGGAAAATATTCTTTTGATCCGCTTCCGCTGTCGGCCAGCTATCCAAGCCAAAACCAAAAGCATTGTTGAGCTTGGAAAACTTCGCACCTTGTTTCGACAAGACTTCCGGGGGAAGAAAACGGGCGATGAAATACGTAAAGCTGACCCCGTGGCTTTCGAATTCAACAAATAGGCTCTCGTAAATATTTAGCACCTTGATGAAGCTTGGGAATCGGTGTTGAATAGCATTCTCCGGGGTCAGACCCATCACTACTGAGCGAGTGGTGAAAATATACTCGTCAGGGGGTAATATCTCCTCATGATGCTCCCCTCTGATAGGCAAGCCGGAGATCTCCGCGAACTCCTCTAAAGAGATTGAAACTTCCCGATCCAGTAGAAGGAAGGTGTGAGTTGGAACGTTCCATTGCTCCAAAAAGGCTTTGATCCACCATACAGGAGGCGTGGAATACTGCAAGAGAGAAGCATAAATAGCAGGGTATAGCCCAAGCTTCAGCAGCTGTGATTTCTTGACCGACAAGATGTATCGGGCCCACTGCAAATATCCGGCTGAGTGGCAGGGAGTCAAACCTATCATATACGGTTGCCCCCACGGGCGTGACTCACCTTGACATATACGCCGCCCAAAGATATCCAAAGCCATCGGGGGCTATACGAGTATCATGGCCATGGAAGGCTGAAGGCAACCCTCTGAAGTCCAATTGACCTCCTCTACAACGTAGTTTACTGGGGGTGGGTCGGCATAGTGAAAGGCGGAGATCACCTCCGAAAGTGCTGCACAAGAAAAGCTGCGTCGGCCCCTGATAATTTGATTGTACCACATTCCCCATAGATGAAGGTTCTTTTGCTCCGGGTCGTGATCTTTGATCAACGCGAAGACTTCCCTATCCACAGGTGCTTCAGGGAATCCGCTTTCCGAACGAACGAAGGGGAAAGAAGTGTCGAAAGACATAGTATGTGCGCGAAAAAGAACAGGAGTTAGCCGTTAATGCTACAGTTTAAAGTTTTGGGTACGGGTACTTTAAATTTGTACCGTACTACAATGCAGTGGAAGGGGACCGAAGGGGACCCACAAAATCTAGATGATGGCCCATCATTGGTGAGACAGTCTCATCATTGATGAGACAGTCTCATCATTGATGAGACAGTCATTCATCAAATAGAAAATCCTAAAAGGATTCTCATTTAATGAGGGGTCCCCTCGGGCCAAGGAGTTAATCTCCCTTGAGAGCAGCGCTCTACAACAGAGTGACATCTGTCAACTCTAATGATGAAGGGAATAAAAATTCCCTCCAAAAAATTCTGAAGAGCTATGCTCTGTGAAGATGAGGGAGTAACCCATCAGAAACCCTAAAAGCAAAGCTTTTAATGAATTAAAAATTCTGAGATCTTCAAGATCTATGAACAAACTCTAAGAGTTCTTCATGAAAGATTAACAAATCTATATGATCCAAAAACAGCAAAGCTCTGTTAATGGGTGAAACCCTAGATTATAAAGTAATCCCTTCAAAGATTTAACCTTTACCTAAAAATTTCGACAGGATTCTGTCTCTAAAAGAATTCTTAAGACAAAGAGGTGTGCTCTGAAGAGAATAAAATTCTCAGAAAAAAAAAAGAAATCAAGAAGATGAACAGAGGCCAAAGGCTCTATTTATAGGAAGGGGAAGCCGGTTCAACTTCTAAGATTGATCCAACGGAGGAAAAAATGCCACCGCTGTACTCACGTTTGAGCCGCGTGAGCGCAGCGGTGGGGGGGCATTTGTTTCCCCCATTCAGAGCAAAGCTCTGTTCAAATTTCGAAATTTGAAATGAAGCGGCACTTCATAAAAGTGCCAGCGCTAAGAGTAAAAGAGTCGGATACAGCGCTCATGTGCAAAGCAAGAGAGCGCTGGCGCTAAATGCGCCAGCGCTAAAAGTCAAAGACTCTGATGCAGCGCTCACGTGCAAAGCACAAGAGCACTAGCACTAAGTGCGCCAGCGCCAAGAGTCAAAGACTCTGATGCAGCATTCACGTACAAAGCACGAGAGCACTAGCGCTAAGTGCACCAGCGCTAAGAGTCAAAGACTCTAATGCAGCGCTCACGTGCAAAGTGTAAGTTCACGTTGCGACCCCCGGTGCTTACGGGGAGGCGGAAACGGTATAAAAAACAAATTTTTATCGCAAGAGGCAACATGGACTAAACAAGGTCGGGATCGTGTCTAAACTAAACTAGCAAACTTGCTAAAGAGATTTAGCTACTCGGATTAAGATGGTTATACCTAGCTTGTCTCGAAGTCCTTCTTCTTCAAGCTCCGATGGTGGTCCGATGGCTCCTTCTCGTCGTCTCCGTACGCCGAAGATAGATCCACTTGAAAGCTCCAACCTTTAGCTCCTTCTTCGTTCTTTGAAGAAACTAGTTCACTTGGTTTGCTAAACCTAGTGAACTAGAATGAGTAGAGAAGAAATAGAATGAGATTTTATCTATGGTTCTTGATTCTCAACTCATGAGACAAGAGAACCATAGATTAAAGAGAGGGAGCAAGAGCAAGAGGGTGAGAGCAAAGTGGAGAGCTCAAGAACAAGAGAGAGAATGAGCAAGAATGAATGAGGCTCTCTTTTGTCTCTCACCCTCTCATAATCCAAAGTAATCATAACTCATCATATCAAAAAAGTCTTATGTGTGATGGTTGAAGCAACCATAACCTTATCATGTCATGCACTCATTTTACTCAAATGAACAAGCAAGAAAAAGTCTTTGGCATGAAATGATAGCCATGGTTATCATGATGGTCAACTAGTCAAGCCTAGTCAACCGGTCAACAAAGTCAACAAGTCAACAAGTCAACAAAGTCAACAAAAGTCAACAACCAAGTCACCATAATACTTAATTAATATAATAGTTAATCACATATCATATTCTCATTAGGGTTGAGCAAAAAGTCAAAAAGTCAACGGTCAACTGTCAACAACCCTAATGAGAATCCGCTGCCTCTGCCTCCCTGTCAACTGTGCATACACACCCGCATCCGCGTTCCGAGGAACACGAATGCAAACTGGATAAATCCAATCCCATAAGGTACACTAGGATCTGGCTTAAACCAAAGCCCGCTAGTGTAAACTGTCCGGACACTGTACGTGCACAAGTGCACGGATGTGACCGAACCCTGTCGCAAAACCATGCGACCTGTCGCAATACCATGCGACCTCTACTCTTTTGCCTAAAGGCGAAAAGCTTTCTGTGTGGGACTCTAAAGACTCGACACTACGCTGGCAGTGGGTTTAACCACAGACCGCAAGCGGCACTAGCTGTGCGTAACGGTCCCCAGGTAATGCCGACAAGAAGACCGACGAGGCGAAACCCATCTGAACTCCTACTGAGCCTGAGTGTGACATTCTCCGTACAGTCCGGTCTGTTCGTCTGATACATCGCATGGCGGGCCTAGGGGGCGGTAAACGTCAGTCCCCCAATAGCGGTACAAGTCGTGCCGGAGCGAAGCCCAAAACACCCTGAGATAACACTGGAAACCTACCAGTATATCTCGTTTGCCCTGGCCAGGGACTACTCGTGTAATGGCTCTCCTAGACACAGCGCGATGTCAACCCCCAATACCGGGAGAGACGAATCCTGTCTAACCGTCACTGCCTCCAAGTGCTTCGGGACTGCACCCAACCACCACCTGTTTGCACGACTCCTTTGAGCCGTGGTAGGGTAGTGATCAAAGTACAGTGGGAACACACCCGAGGCGAAGTGACAGTGTCAAGTCAGCGGACTAAGCTGTACTCATGTCACCTGGGAACTGATAACTGACGATAGGTATAATACCAACTGGTCAGTTCCCAACGAGTCCTGTCCAGTGTACCCGTAACCTAACGGGCACCCGCATACTATCTCAAGTACGACGTACTGACGGCTGTGGGACAGACCGTCTCCCACACTGGGATGAGAAGCGCATGCGCTGGTCTACTCCGGAGTATCGATGCCCTGTCTCGATAGTCCTGCGACCAGGGACCTGCATAAGGATGTGCTTATAGATTACCCAGCCCCACTAGTGTGACGGCCATCACATCGCTGGTAATCAAGCAAAGATCCTAAGGGCTCCACTAATGTGTATAGGCGATATACAAAAATAAACACATGTACACATTGAAGTAGAAATAAACCAAGTAGCATACTACTATTTTGAGCAAGATTGTATATACAAGGTGAATATCCCAAGCTTCCATTAAGTAATATACATACTAGTATGATACAGTAATGGCCTCTAGGGCATATACACTAACACAAAGCACGAGAGCGCTGGCGCTAAGTACGCCAGCGCCAAGAGTCAAAGACTGATGCAGCACTCACGTGCAAAGCAAGAGAGCGCTAGCGCTAGAACTAAACGTTCTCCACCCTTGGATTAAAGATCCAACGAAAATGATTAAATCATCAAATTACCAGAATAAAATTCTATTAAGGAAATACTCCTCAAATCTTTCCAAACAAGAAAGATTGTGCTCTGTAAACCAGAGCACCGTTGGATCAAAAGATCCAATGGTGATTAAAAATCACCAAGATACAGAATAAGTTCTGTATGGGAAAATATTTTTCCAATCTTGTTAAAAACACGAAGATTGCCTTCTGTAAAACAGAAGCCCTTGGATCAGAGATCCAACGGTGGGAAACATCCTCAAATCAATTAGAGGAAAGATTTCCTTAACTGATTCAACAAATCAGCCTCCCCTATATAAAAGACCCAATACTTCAAGTCGTAAGAGGAGGAACCCCCCATAAACTTCAAATTCTTAGAAAAGAAAAAGAGAAGAGCAAGCTCTGAAAAGAAGAATTTCTTCAAGGTAAATAAAATGGAGAGATCAAAGCATCTCATCAAAAAAGAAGAACTTAGTTCTTTTTCTAGATCATAGATCTGCAAAGACAGAAGTCTTTTATAAGAGTAGAAGCGATTGGTGCATCTCATCATAAAAAGGAAAGAGGAGAACTTAGTTCTCTTTAGATCACGGATCTATAAGACAAAGGCAAAGTCATTCATAAAAACAGAATAGATCATAACATCTTCAATTAAAATCAGAACTTAGTTCTTAGATCCACGATACAAAGTCTCTTATAAACGAGAACTTAATTCTCAGAACACAGAATTAATCAAGAGCGCTTTATACTCATTGGCTAGCATTCAGCGCCAAGCGCACCATACGCTCCTCATGTGTGTGCTATTTCATAAGAAGCGCCTTAGCGATCCAAGTCTGGCGTCCAGCGCCAAGCGCACCACGTGCTCCTCACGTGTGTGCTATTTCATAAGAAGCGCCTTAGCGCTCCAAGTCTAGCGCCCAACGCCAAGCGCGCCACGTGCTCCTCACGTATGCGCTATTTTATAAGAAGCGCCTTAGCGCTCTAAGTCTGGCGCTCAGCGCCAAGCACGCCACGTGCTCCTCACATGGACGATATCTCAGAAGAAGCGCCTCAGCACTCTAAGTCTGGCGCTCGGCGCCAAGCGCGCTACGTGCTCCTCACGTGGGCCCTGAAGGAACATAAACGGTCCTTTAAATAAAGCCCCAGAGCTATAATGAGTGCTCAACACTCAATAAAAGACAAAAAAAGATTGTCAGAACACAAACCAATGCTCAGCATTGTTAAATAAAAAAGGACTGAGCCTAATTAAATGTTCAACATTTTAACTGAGTGGGCCGAGCCCAAGTTGGCCACAAACCCTTGATTCAGATTAATTGAGCCCATATGAGCTCATAAATCTTTTTAACTGATCTTAGTTCCAGACTTGACTACAGATCTCCCAACCAACATTGGTTCAAGGGTACATCTCTTCACACCTCTAATATGTGTCGTTGTAATTCTTCAACGTCTTCAGAGAGGTGGCGGGTCCCGACAACCAGAAAACCAACGGACCGCAACATCCTAAAACTAACAATAGACCGTAATGTCCTTAAACTAACTACGGACCGCAACGTCCCTAAACTAAACTCTATGTACTATGAGGTCCTTAAACTCATGGATTATGATGTCCTTAAACTTATGGACGGCAACGTCCCTAAACTAAACCCCACAGACTATGATGTCTTTAAACTCCATAGACTATGATATCCTTAAACTTATGGACCGCAATGTCCCTAAACTAAAACAATAGAATCCAAATGCTCTTTTGTTGGATCTAAATGATCCCAAAACCCGGTTAAGTAGATCTTAGTCTAAAAATAGACTAACGTATCCTTAACAACGTTTAAGTTGATCTTGATCTCAATGAGATTAATGATCCTTACACCCAAACCAAACCAAATCTAAGAAAATACGGATTTTGACTAATCCACGCCCTACGGGCAACAACATAAATTAGTCTCCGTATACAATCCACGGGCAACCAAAAACAAAACAAACACACATGACACGAAGTGGCCATATGGAGAAGGAGAAAGTGGTTACCTCGTTGCAGTAACGTAATTAACTGTAGGGGCTTGCGCCTATAGGGAAGAGCGTCCCCACAATCAAAACCCCCTCACAATGAGGGGGAATCTGACGAAGTCTGCTATATCGACCGCATCCGTCTAAACCTTCGATACATGATGCCATAAATCAACTTGGCATCTTTGGAGAGGTGGATGGATAAATCCAAATAGCGTCTGCCCCCCAAAATTCAGGTCGGACGTCCCAACGTCCAGGTCGCGTCTTTCGGCGGCGAACACAGGCCAAGAACACCCGTGACCTGCGCTCTGGGGACCGCCCTTGTCACATGACCCCGGGAAGCATTACTAACCCTAACTTCCTGGGAGGACTCCGACTCAGAGGAGGAAGAGGAAGAAGTAGAAGAGGACGCTTCAGAAGACTCCCTAGACTCTACCTGGACTACATCTATAGACTCCTCAGAATAAGACATCTAACCTGATCAAAGGGAGGTGTCCTCGGGAGATCAAACGCAAGGAATCCGACCTGAAGAGAAGAGCGCCGAGCTAACACGACTAGGGACAAGGAAATTATGAAGAGGTATGAGCCCTGATGGGGATCCCACCTCTATATATAGCTGCCGGCGTACGCATCCTACGGCTCCGATCGCCTCCCGTCAAACCACATTTCGCAACCAACAGCCGACAACGTTTCACCTATCGCACTCATATTGGGCACGTCCCATCAGGCCCGGGAATGCCTGCGGCACGTCTCGCCAGCTAACCAGCACCAGACACGTAGGTTGTCACTTCAACGAACGTACACACGATCCGGTGCTTCCTCTTTAATGCGAGATCTTTCCCCTGATCCGCTGACGTCATCAAGAAAACACCACTCTTTGCCCGGGAATGCGCGCCGACGATATCTTTGAGTGAGAGCTCACCCCGGGTGATCGGTCAGACCACTCTTGACCCGACCCAGGAACGGGTCGAGACGAGAGTGGGGGGCTAATTATGATACTCAATATCGGTGACTCTCCAGATGCTGACATGTTGCAGATGACGTGTCCTAGAACCTACAAGAAAGGATCAAGAACTTCAGTTGGGATCACACCTCGGGCCTCCGGCCCGAGGATTATATCGACCTTCGGTGGCCTTCCAGACCACCCCCCGGCTCGCCTCTGAGCTATCGCAGAACCAAGATGCCTAGGCCTCCCGCTCGTTCCCGTGCCTCCCGCCGAGCTTATCTTCCTCGGTCTCACCGACCGACCCACAGCACCAATCACAGGCGCCTCCGCCATGGCTCCACGAATCTCGCCAGGCGCGAGATATCCGCTGCCCATGATCCCGCGTTCCACGCCATCACGATACCCCATTAACGAGCATGTCTCGTCATTAATGCGGGATCCCGCCTATCACGCGGGCATGATGCCAGGGGCGTAACGGCCGGCGTGAATCTCGCGCCTGCCTACCCATTGCTGCCGCTATATAAACCCCTCTCTCAGACAATTCAGTTAAGCCAATTTTACTCCAATAGGCTGTTACTCTGCAAAAATACCCTGTCTAACTTGATCGTCGGAGGGTCCTCGGTGGTACAACCACCCCGGAACTTCTTTGCAGGTAGCTCGGCCTCAACCACACCAAACCCATTGAGATCCACACCCTTCAGGAGTCAACCCTCCAACTCAATCTCAGCCGTCCATCAGCGCTCGTAGCAGATCAACGAAAGATAGCATCTGAAGGAGATCCTGAGATCCATCAACTATAATTTTTCTGAAAAGTTCCCTCACAACTTACAAAATGTATTTCACATCCTCATTAATTATACACTGTTCAATTTTAAGTAATAAAGGAATACCAGAAAAGTCAACCAACAATAAAAAAAAATTTATAATAAAATAGAGTTTTATTAGACTGGTAAATCTCAAATAATTCCTTGATTAGAAACCGTAGTTTCATAAATTTAGCAAACCAAGCTCCAATATCCTAACTTTGTCGTGTTTTTCTACCATTTTGGAGTTGATACAACTCCAGTTATCTAACTGCAGTTATCTCAACTCCAATCTAATTAAAGTTTTGTAAACTCCATTTTTGGAGTTTATGGACTTCTACCTCTGATGGAGGCTGTTATCTCCTTCAGATGTTGTCTTCCGTCAATCATGTGATGGCGGTCTTGTTAGTTATGTATATGCCTTAGAGGCCATTATTGTACATATGATGTATATTATAGTGGATGCTTGGATATATATAGAGAGGACTTTCTTGCTCGACATAATAGTATGTTATTTGGTTTCACTTTGTCTTAATATATTGACTTGTATTAGTTTACTGTCTTGCTCTCACATGTTGATAAAGCTCTTAGGATATGTCCTTGACTACTGGGACTATGATGAGATCATACTAGTGGGGCCAGGGTAGTCAATGAGTACATCCTATAATTGTTCCTAGTCGAGGGTGTATCGAGACAGAGCATCGATACACCAGAGTAGACTAGCGTATACGCATCTTGACCCATATGATGGGCGATGATGATCCCATATCCATCGGAGTTTGACATCAAAGATGGTGTACGGGTGCTTAGTGGAGACTGGGTACACTGGACGGACTCGCCGAGAACTCCCAGATGGTATTATACCTCACGTCAGATAGTCGTTCTCTGGTGACACTGGTACAGGTTGGTCTGTAGACCCGAGATCATCATAGAGTCTTGTGTGATTCCCACTATGCTTTGATTTCCATCATACCACGTCCAAGAGGGCATGCAAAACGATGGATTTTGGGTACAGTCCCGAATCACATGGAGGCAATGAGCGATAGGAGGGGATTCGTCTCTCCCGGTATAGGGAGTTGATGTTGTGCTGTGTTCGATTGGCTATAACTGGAAGTTCCTGGCCAGGGCTGATATAGAGTACTGCTGGTAGGTGTTATCAGTAAGTTCTCGACCTGTTATGAGCCTCACATCGACACGACTTATCGGTTACTGGGGTCTGACGTTTACCACCCCTAAACTAGATATGCAACATATCAGACGAAGAGACCAGAATGTACGGTAGTGTTACCGATTGGATTCACAGGAGAATGTACAGGCTTGCTTGTTGATCTTCTGATCGCTCAACACCTGAGTGGCTGTTACGTTTAGCTGACCGCTTGCAGCTTGTGGGTGTTTGATATGATCATCACCTACTGCTGGCGTATTGACGATTCTTTAGAGTCCTACACAGAGGTTTCCTAGCTCAGGAAAAACGGAGTAAGGGCACATATGCGATATGTGCGGGACCGAGAATAATACGATATGAGATACCGTATTCTATTCTCGCGATATATGATATCGGCCGGGTATATGTGATACAGCCGGGTCATCGGATCAAGTGTTGATTCGATGAATCGGTACATGTTATATTAGTCGGTTATATGCTATATAGCCGGATTGTCGGATCAAGTATTGATTCGATAATTTAATGTATAATTATATATGTGATATATTACATTACATTAACTAATATAAGCTCGCTTTATTGATTCATTTTCTTACCGGGTAATACATTGATATATATGCGATATATGTTAATTGTATTATTTTCTTTTGTTACAAAAATATATTATATATGTGATATATAATATTGTAACAAGTTAGGGTTACAAATACAACATGATTTGTGGAGATTAAACAAGTTAGGGTTTGATTTGGGTTAGCTTTTTCATGAAGCTTCTAGAAGCTTTGTTTTGTTTTAAGCTTAGATATTTTCCTTTGATATTTTGTGTAGATATTATTTAACCCAACCCAAACCCTTAACTCTAGTTCATTCTCTACATGAGTTAAAGCCTTGATATTATTAACTCAAGGTTGTTTTGTAACCATAACAATAATTCATTATTCATCACAAAAGGTTTCATCTTCTTCTTCCTCCTTGAAAAGATTACTAGCTTTTGTGTTTGTGATGATTTAGTGTGAGAAATTGAAAATAAAAGAGAGATAAATTCCTACTTCATCATCCTCATCTATTCTAGCCACTTAGATTAGGGTGTTCACTTCACTAATAAGTTATTTAGTGAAGTGTAAGCTTGGGTTTAAGATTCTTCAAGGTAGATCATCTTCGAAAAGGAAGACTTCAAGAAAGCATGGATCATTCGGCTTGTGGAGCCTCTCTAGAGTCCGGAAGTTTATGGATCACGGCGAAGGGACTACTACTCGGAGCTTATGAAGCGAAGGAACGGACTACAAAGGTTGTAATCCCTTTCTCTTAGATGTAAAGATGTTTACATGCTTTGTTAACCCTAATTATCTAGCAAAATCCTCGCTTTAGGTTGTTCGACACTTGAAAATTTTAAATTCGTCATGGTTGATGCCTTATAGACCTTTGTGACAGTGCCTAGTAACATTACAGTGGTATCAGAGCCTAGCTAGAGCATTAGGCGACGTGTAGACGAAGTTAAAAGTCCGATCGAACCCCGAAACTTTGGACCCCCTCTCTGGAAATTTTTTTAAAAGATGGTTTTTTCCGTATTAAAAATACTCAGAAAATTAAGCAGGTGATTCTATGGATATCTGTGAAGTACAACACCCTAACTCCATCAAGTCGCCGCGGAACCGCAGCCAAACCAAGCAATTGGCGGCAGTTCCACGGCCGAACATGAGGAGTGAGGAATCGTACTTTAACAGTACATCCGTATGTGTTACTACTGCTTATGGGAATTTTTTATATTACTCAAGTGTTGAATTTTCTGGAGATCTAAAGAATTCGTTGATTCGATCGGAACGTTTAACATCGTTTAGTTTTTCGGTTAATTTAGAACGTGGTAAAAGGTTCGAACAGATATCAATAACTCATTTTTCGCAAGACGGAAAACTTTCAAGTGTTGGATTTTTCCTCTGTTTAAAACTTTCGGGAAATCATGCTAGCGAATCTGTGGACCCTCTAGAAGAATGTAACCTTAACTCGATTATGTGACCGTCAAAACTGCCACCGAACGCTTGGGTTTGTGGTAGTTTAGCATTGCCACATGTGAGGCGTTGGTTTGACCCTTGTACGGCTGGTTCATTGGGGCTGTGACATGTTCTGGGATTTTTAAACTCCGCTCAAGTTTTGAGCTATTTGGGAAATCTAAAATATTTAATTATTCGATCGGAAAGTTTAACATTTTCTATTTATCTGGAATGTGATACAATATGTGGAATTCATATAGTTAGGCATGAAATGCGAAGTATGTGATATTTCGGATTTAAGATGTCTAAAGTGATTGTGGATTCCAAATGTTGTAGTTTTACACTTTCTTTTCTGTGACCGTAAGTGTAGTATGTGGTGTATCGCCGGCTTCGTTGCTATACATCAACAACAATCGGGATACGCATACTTACTTACGTTGATGATATGAGATATTATGTGTTGCTGTGATATGTTATATTGGATCGTCGTGTTCTGAATAGCCGGGGGTTTTATGTGAGATAAGGGATTTTTTATTTTCATTCATGTAAATTTCATATGTATGTAATATTCTTTTATTGGGGCACTTCCGGGTTGAGGTTGATGTCACCATTGTATATTATTTACTTTTCCGCATTAGGATAGACCCAAGGAGGGGAGCACAAGTAACCGGGTTCTAGGGTCCAGTGGGAGGCCATCTCGAGGAATCGAGACCGGGTCTCTTAACCCTAGAATTGGCAGTGTTTCTTGCTGCTCTCGCAGGGGTCTAGGGATGTGGGTTTGGCTATTCATCGCGACCGTGGAATCCGTGTTTTATACAGGCTCGATATAAAACACGGACGTCCTAGTATATCCAAAATTTCATATGTTATCTTCTACTGCAATGTTCTGTGATGAGATCATATTACAGCATGAGACGAATGTTTATACAATATATATGATGATATATAAATATTACTGCTTTCGTTTCTTCTGTGATGCTTAGAAAGCATGAACTGATGGGATATATTAATGAGATTAATAAAAGAAAAGAAATCTAAAAGATGTTGTAGAATCAAATTTTCAAAAAGGGTAACTACAGTTTTTTGCTTTGCACAGCGGTATATATGATATACCCTGCACCTTATTTGATGAGGAAAGAGCCGAGATCCCTTCACCGGGAGTGACCTCTTTAGAAAAACTGGCAGATGCTACAAACTTGCGGTTTAGTTTTTGACAGCTTCTATAATTCTTGCTTTGCACCGCGGTATATATGATATACCCTGCACCTTATTCGATGAGGAAAGAGCCGAGATCCCTTCACAGGGAGTGACCTCTTTAGCGAAACTGGAAAAGCCTAAAAAACACTCCTTTTCAAAAATCAGTTGTTTCTACAACGATATCAAGTTCATTACACTCATGGTTTTCTGAAAAACCTGCGTAGCCCTCCGTCATTTCAGATAAGTACTACTTAGTATTCGTGCTACGTTTGTTGACTATGTTAAGGCGTAGTGTGCGGTAGCTAATTAGTGCATATCTGTTAAAATATGAGATGTGATTGGATTAGGGTAGTTGTACGACTTTGTTGACTATGTTAAGGGTCGTACAGGTGGGTTTAATTCAATCGGGAAATGACGGGTTGAACTTGGCTAGCAATTATGATTTGTTGACTATGTTAAGATCATAAGTTGCTAGGGGCAAAAGCATTATCGGGAATTTCAAGTATTGAAATTTGCAATGAGATTGCATACCTTCTATGAGATAGTTGGATCCCGATACCCACTGAGAGTAAGAGTTACTCCTGGGAGAATTTTACACAGGACAATTAGCCGATCAAGTAGGTGTCTAGAAAGGTTTACGGGGTTATGCCTCTAGAAAAAAAAGGTTTATTTTAATTAGGTCCGTACGAAAGCACGGGGAACCTCCCTCAAAGTACCAACACTGATATGGCTGAAAGATTGGCGAACTTGTAAGGTGTAATTAATCCCAGCTAGTCTTACCTTTTAGGGTTTGAAGGATGATTTGATAAAAATAGTGGGAGCCATCCTGATTAGATAAGATGATAACCAATCTAATCTTGCAAGAGCATACGCTAAAGTGTTTTCTTCTCTCTCTCTCTCCAGGTAGCGACCATGTCAGGCCTTAAACAAGATAATAATATGGATGTATTGACTGAACCAGCTTATTATACTGAGCAGGGGAACGTTGGTCCCGTTCTTTCTTATAAGTGTTATAAGACTGAGCAGGAAATAGGAGAATATCTGGATTCTCACACCGCCCAAACGAAGAACAAGCATGCTGATGCATCTTCTTCAGGTGTATTAGTTATTGAAAACTGTTTCTCAGTTCACTCTACGTCCTGGGTATTAGATACTGGATCGAGATCCCACATATGTAATTTTTTACGTGGGCTACGTAAAGGTAGAGAAGTGGGAATGGGTGTTCATTCCGTAAGAGTAGGGAATGGTGCAGATCTTGCAGCCAAAGCAGTTGGCGAATATCACCTTGTGTTACCAAATGGTAATACATTGGTTCTGAACGAGTGCTATTACATTCCGACCCTGATATGCAATATTATATCAGTTTCTTTATTGAATAAAGAAGGATATAATTTTGTAGTACAGGATAATATTATGAACATATTTCTGAATCAAAAGTTGATAGGATCAGGATCGTTAAATAACGGTATGTACGTTCTCAACCAAACTACGGTACTTAATGTACAAAACACACACAAAAGGAAGAGTTCAGAAATGAACGAATCCTTCTTGTGGCATTGTAGACTAGGTCATATCAATGCGACACGACTAGCTAAATTGCATAAGGATGGATATTTGAATCCGTTCGAATTTTTATCTTATGACACTTGACAGTCATGTCTCAAAGGCAAAATGACCAAAACTCCGTTTAGTGGACACGGAGAAAGAGTTACAGAACTCTTAGGGCTGATACATAGTGATGTATGTGGTCCCATGTCTACACATGCCAGGAACGGTTCATCCTACTTCATTATATTCACTGACGATCTCTCAAGATACGGACATGTGTTCCTGATGAAACACAAGTCTGAAGCTTTTAAGAAATTCAGGGAATATAAGCACAAAGTAGAGAACCAAACGGGCAAAAGTATTAAGATCCTTCGATCTGATCGAGGAGGAGAATACTTGAGCAATGAGTTCATAGACTATCTAAAAGAGAATGGGATTCTCTCTCAGCTTACTCCTCCTTATACACAACAGCACAACGGTGTATCGGAGCGGAGGAATCGCACCCTATTAGATATGGTGCGCTCTATGATGAGCACTGCTGAGTTACCTATTTCCTTTTGGGGTTATGCACTTGAGACAGCAGCATACCTATTGAATCAAGCTCCATCTAAATCTGTATCTACCACACCATATGAGATATGGACTGGGAAGAGACCGTATCTTAAACGAGTTAAGATATGGGGTTGTCCGGCCTATGTCAAAAGGCAAAATCTGAAAAAACTCGAGGCACGATTAGTTCTTTGCAAGTTTGTGGGATATCCTAAGAATTCACAAGGATATTTTTTTCTACCATGCTGAAGAACAAAAAGTGTTTGTTTCTCAATATGCCATCTTTTTAGAAAAGGAATTTCTTGTTAAAGAAATTAGTGGCGAAGAGGTAGAGCTGGAGGAGGTTCCAACACCACAAACTATAACTGAAGATTTAGTGGAACCAGATGATTCAGTAGTTCCAACGAACCTCGGCCTCTCTGCCGATCTAGTAAGGTTTCTCATCCACCTGAGAGATACTACGGTTTTCTCGTTGATGGTGGGAGCGGGGATTGCATCATGGAAGATGATGACCCGACTAGCTTCGAGCAGGCCATCACGAGTGGGGACTCTGTGAACTGGCTGGATGCAATGCGATCTGAGATGGAATCCATGTACACCAACAAAGTATGGACTTTGGAAGTTGCTTCTGAAGGGGTAAAACCCATTGGGAGCAAGTGGATCTTTAAGAAGAAACTTGGTGCAGATGGAAAAGTTGAGACTTTCAAAGCTAGACTTGTTGCAAAGGGTTTTCGTCAACGACCAGGTGTGGATTATGACGAAACCTTTTCTCCAGTGGCTATGCTTAAGTCCATCCGGATCCTACTTGCCATTGCTGCATACCATGACTACGAAATCTGGCAGATGGATGTTAAGACCGCCTTTCTAAATAGTGATTTAGAAGAGTGTGTGTACATGACTCAGCCAGAGGGCTTCGTAGATAGTGGGAGCAGCGGACAGGTGTGCAAGCTGCTTAAATCCATTTATGGGTTGAAGCAAGTATCGCGGAGTTGGAACATCTGCTTTGATGTTGTAGTCAAAGAGTTTGACTTCATCAAAAACGTGGATAAACCTTGTATTTACAAGAAGGTTGCAGAGAGTAAGGTTGTATTCCTCGTATTGTACGTGGATGACATACTCTTGATAGGAAATGATGTTCATATGCTGCACTCGGTCAAGCTCTTCTTATCACAAAGATTCTCAATGAAAGATCTTGGTGATGCCTTCTGCATATTGGGAATAATGATCTATAGAGATAGATCTAAACGGATACTGGGATTGTCCCAATCCAGGTACATAGACACCATACTAAAGAGGTTTAGTATGGAAGAATCCAAGCGTGGGAACTAACCCACGATATCTGGACTCACTCTCTCCAAAGAGATGTCTCCCAAGACTGATTTAGAGAGAGCTCGCATGCAAGGGATACCCTATGCTTCGGCAGTAGGCTCTATCATGTACGCGATGCTATGTACCAGACCCGATGTAGCATACTCACTAAGTGTAGTGAGTAGGTATCAAGCAGATCCTGGAGAGAGTCACTGGATAGCTGTGAAGAACATTCTTAAGTACTTGAGAAGAACTAAGGACATGTTTTGGTGTATGGTAATGGAGAACTCCAGGTGGAGTCCTTTACCGATTCGAGCTTCCAACGTGATAAGGACGACTCTAAGTCGCACTCGGGATTTGTCTTTACCCTCAATGGAGGGGCGGTGTGTTGGAAGAGTTTCAAACAGGAAACCGTTGCAGACTCGACGATGGAGGCTGAATACATCGCTGCCAACGATGCTGCCAAAGAGGCTGTCTGGATAAAGAAGTTCATCACTGAACTTGGTGTGGTTCCAACCATTGAGCATCCAATACCTTTGTATTGTGATAACAATGGAGTTGTGGCTTTGGCAAAGGAACCCAGGTCCCATCAGAAGTCCAGACACATTCTGAGGCGGTATCACCCGATCAGGGATATAACAAACACCTTTAAATGATTAGAAAAGTGAGGAAATTGTTATGTTAAAGATTGTAATAATTTCGACTGAACAATGATCTCGCGCCTACTCGCTCCATGCGACCACTATATAAACCCCTCTCTCAGATGACTCAGGTAACTCCAACTCATTCTAATACGCCGTTACCCTACACTAATTCCTTGGTACTAACTTGATCGTCGGAGGGTCCTACGGTGGTCACCCATCCCTGGACTTTCTTTGCAGATAGCTCGGCGTCAACACCAACCCATTGAGATCTACACGCTCGACAATTCCCAAACCAAATCTCAACTGTTAAAGACCACCATCACAGGATCAACGGAAGACAACATCTGAAGGAGATCATAGCCTCCTTAAGTTGGCACCGTCTGTGGAAAAGTTGCAGAAGCTTCTTGTTCACACCATAATATTACATTATTATATTCCCCATTCTTATTCTTTTTATAAATAAACAGGTACTTTTGAAGCATGTCTGCTACATGTTACAGGTTATAGGTTCTTGGACAGGAAACAGTGAAAACGAGGTAAAGACGATGAAAATATGGACTTTTGACCAACAAATGGGAGGATCTTAGTCAAGCCTACATCGAAAGACAGTTCACAATTAACAAGGCAACTCAAGGTCCAAATATACAAAGCGGGCGGTTAAAAATCCATTGCAAATTGTTCACTGGAGATCTGGAACCAACTTGGTAGCCCAATTGAGAAAAGAATTAAAGAATAACAGAGCCCAGAAAGCCCAAAGGAAGCACAGGAAAAATGAGGAAATGAACCCTCCAATGGGCCGCGGAACCGCGGCCCAAGCCTGCAATTGCCGCGGTTCCGCGGCCGTCTGGTGCCCGTACTCTGAGAGTTTTTTACGATAATTCTTGTGCGGTGCTGAAAAGATTTTCTAGGGCTATTTTTGTAATTGTAGACATGCGAATCAAAATGTAACCTAGGGTTTCTATTTCCTATAAATAGAACTCTAAAGATTGTAATTTCTTATGCCTCCTTTTAATAATAAATTCCAAAATTCTTTATGGAGAGCATCGGTGCCTCTCTTCAATTCAGAAATTCAGATCTGACAACCCTGCGTGGATGATTGGAGGGATGCATCTATAAAGTAAGTAGATTTATTTATTTTCTTGCCCTAGATAATTTCAATTCCTGCCTTAGATTAAATTTATTTTCTTGCCCTAGTATAGATTTTATTTATCTGCCCTAATTATAACTTTCAATTAATTGCCCTAGGTAGAATAATTAGGTTTTTAGTAATAATCAATCCGAACACCCTTCGGAATTAACTCGTTAGCGCGATTAGGAAATTCACAACATCCCTGTGGACCGACCCGTACTCACCGGCTAGCTTCATGCGACGCCGTTCTTGATTGCGGTTTAGAAATAGTTTTTGACATACGAATCAAATGGCGCCATTGCCGGGGATGGCATAGAAATTTCCTTTTCGCACTTTCGGGTTAATCAAAATTAAAAAATCATAAAAATCTAAAAAAATCCAAAAAACTATAAAAATATATCAATTGTTATTTTTTGGAAAGGGTACTTTGTTGTTTGAATTTTGCAGGATCTACGAACAAATTCGGATCTGGAAATCTATAGAGATCAAAACAGTAAATATCAAATCCGAACAAACAGAAGATCACAACAACCGAGGAACAGAAGAAATTTGGAGGACCGAGTCAAACAAGAAGAATCACGGTGATCTGGTTCAAAAAAAAACCGCCCGCGACCCAATTTCGGCCGCTGAACCGCCGCATTTTGGTCGAGTCAAAAAAAAAGGGGGGGCAGAAGCGCGGTATAAAAATAAAAAAAACCAGTTCTGCCACTGCAAATCTCTGTGAGTTTTCTCTCTCCTTCTCTGTAAATCTTGATATATCTTCTGTAAATTTGCCTGCAGGATTTCTTTGCGCTTCAAAAATATTCCCCCTTCCGAATAACAATCTTGTGCAGGATTCTTTACGCCGCATAAAATAAATATCTTTGATTGCAAGTGATTTATTGTTTTGCATATCTTTAAAACTGACTTTAAGGGGCTTTTGACCAAATCAGATTGGGTGGGGATTTCATCACCCTTCCCAGGACCCCAGAAATCACATAAGGCATTTGCATTGACCATATTTTAATTAAAAAATACTAGACTCAGCCCTAAGGACTTCGAGCTCAATAGGACAGAGGACTAGTTATAGGCATCAGCCGTTAATCCTAACCTGACTTTGCGGTGTCTAGGCAAGTGTGTCAAGGCAAGTGGTTACTTAATTAGGACCGCTACTTATAGCGGGGAGCCTCCCACTTACCTGGCCGCAATTGGCGGTGAAGAGGCGGTTTGAGGTCCTATCTCTAGCCCTTTGGAACAGTTAGGAGCTGTCTAGCTGACCTAGGTGACCCTAGAGTTAGGCCTGATTGTGCATTTTTGGTTGATCGAAAGTGTGTCTTAGCCCTTTATCAAAAATCATTTTTGCAAAACTAAGAGGAAAATTTTTATAAAAAAAAAACTTGCAAATTTTTGCCGCAAATAAATCCTTGCACCACCCAACCTTCTTTCTTTTCCCCTTTCTTCTAACATGGGTACCCCACATAATAAATCACTTGCCGAACTTTGGTATCCCGAACCTAATTTTGCGTCGTACGTCAATTTGTTCGGTCAATTTAAAGACAATCCTTCCTTGCCTAAAATATCTTTGAAAGATCAAATAGAGGCGTCTAGGAGAAATAGTTTGACTTTTCAACCCACTTTGTGTCAACCAAGTCAACCTTTACCATCTCCATATGTTGATACTACTTTTTCAAGTCCTGCTGTCTCTCCTAAGCCGATGTCCATTGCTGAGCACATTGCACAATCTCGCAGCCGATCTTTCACCCCTCTCCACACATCTAGTTCTAGGGATCCACAAGAATATTCACATTTTTATCCATATGTTGATCCTACCCCTGTCCAATCACCCACTTCCTACCAGTCATACCCGGCTTTCCCACCTTCACTAGACACTGTTTCTACACAGCCATTAGGGAGTTTCATATATCCAACCAATTTTGAATCTTTTACCGAAACCCCCTCACCACCGAAGTCTAGTTTGGAAGAGTCGTTGGAAGCTTATATTGCTGCAACAAACAAAATGACTAGGAATATGGAAGCATCCGTGGCCGCCCTTATGCAACCTAGTGAATCGGTAGCTAGTTTCCAACTAGCTTCAAATTTTTCAATGTATAAGGAGGCGGTTGGACAGAGTGAGAATGTGAGAAGATTTCCAAATCAAACCTACCCTTACCCAATTGAAGCCCACAACTCCGGTTTTCCATCGATTGCCATAAATAGTTCACCTGTTGAAAATAAAAATGAGTTGTGTGATTTTGTAGTGCTTGATTTGCCAAATTGTGAAGAACCCTTTTCGAGTGAAACCACACTTAATCCTTTCGATCTTTACACCTCCCATCTAGAACCTAAATCGATAAATATCCATGCTTTTGATGGGGTGTCTAAAGAAATTAATTTTCACTTGATTGAGGATATAGACGCCGGAAATATTTCGGATGATGAACCTGTTGATTTGATTGAAATTTTTTGTCCAATTCATCATCCCGAGTCATTAAATGTTTCTCCTGAACCTCATATGCGTCTGGATTTTGATGATAATGGCATGGAGGAGTTGAATTTTGAGGAGAATTATAAGGATAGTATTGAGGAGAGTTTTGAGGATCATATTGAGGTTGAACCATTTTTCTTTGATGTGTCGGATTTTCCAATTCATCCTCTTGAACGTTTAACTAAATCACCATCCCTCCTTTCCATCGTTCCGACCACGCTCGAAGACTATGAGCTTGAAAAATTTTCTTTTGAATCTGACACACTTCCCACAGACGATAACACTTACGAGTGTTTCACTTTTTCGAATGATATTGATGACTCACCGCCCGAGTTTGAGTCCTTTGCATTTTCAGATAATTTTGTTGAACCATCAGACTCGGATGATTACAGTAGTTTCGAACCATTAATGGAATCTTTCAAGTTCGAGACAGTTTACTACGGTGAGAATGATACTATCCTCAATTCACTTCCTTTCGTCAGTCCTATTGTTCCGACCGTACAAAAGACCGTTACGCTTTCATCTCCTATACCAAGTTCGTCGTACCCATGTTTTCTTGCGAATCTTGAGGGATTTGATCCCATTTCTCGACGAGTTGATAGGTTAGCGCAATCGTTTTTAACACATCGGTCATCACAAATTGCGCTAATTTATTCCCTCACTTTACACCCTCAAGATCGTACTCCATTTCTTTCTCCTTTCCGCCCTTCTTCTCCCCCACCGAGTCCGTATTCTACCATTCTTCTTTCCATTCGGTCTCGTGTGCTTCTCATTTCTTTCTTCTACACCCCGTTATTGCACCAACTATACCATTACCACGATAAGATTTTTGAATGGTTGGTGCTAACCTTTGGCTTGTGTAAGGCCAAACTTAAGTTTGGAGGGAACCTTGTTGTATATATGTATATATATTTTTGTTTTCTTTTTCTATAAAAAAATTCAAAATATTAAAAATATAAAAAAAAAACTATAAATAAATAAACAGGGGAGTGCCGGTATTTTGACCCTCTTGGTCTAGCATGACAGTGAGGACACTGTCAAGTTCAAGTTTGGGGGTATGCTCGGTACGTCTTCTTCCTTCGCATTCATTTGTACATATTTTTGCATTTGCATACTTATTTGAAAACCCTTAAAAATTGAAAAATTATTAAAATTATAAAAATTATTGTATTCAATTTTGGCTAATTGACTTGAGTTTGACAGATAGGTTAACTGGCTAGGAACAACTAGATCTTAGACTTAGTGAATTAAAAACCCTAAAAATAACATTCCTTATAGTTTAACGGTAGAAAGTATATGCCTTTGTAGCTTATTTAGAAATAAACAAATTTTGGGTTCACTTCTTGGGCTAAGTCGAAACAAGGAAAAAGTATTGATGCTTTTATTAGAGTATAAGTTTGAAAAATAGTTCCTAACTTAAGTCTAAATTCTGAAAATGTATACCATACAATTTGCACAATCACGCACCTTGAAACTTGGAATAGTAGAAGAGACCTTGAAATGCCTTTGTCTAAAGTCCTTAGTACGAAGAAAATAAAAAAAAATATACATAAGTGTGAATGAAGAATAAAAAAATGGACACTGGTTTTTGTGATTACTTAAGGCTGCAAAAATAGAAAAATATTTAGCGAGGGTGCTTCATCACCTAGTGCCTTAGACCAACTGGTTTGGGAGTCACTGCTAAATCCTTGGGTGTTGCAAGACTAGGAAGTACGCTTTAAAGTGCAAACGCATCTTGTAATCGGTTGTTGGTACCTCAAGAAGTATTAACAGTCGCATGAAGGATGTGTGAGCAAAATTCAATTAAATTCACCAACTAATTAGTACTTTGGACAACGGACAATGGTATGATTGCTTGATTTGAATTTCCAAGTGTAGGGGTGATTTATACACACACGTAGGGGTATGTGATTGGGATTTAGATAAGAGAAAGGAGTGAAGAATAGAACTTGTATCTTTAGTAAGGGTTGATAGAAATTCCTAAGTGGAGATGGAACCCTAGGAGGAAAACTTAGGAAATGCCGAAAGCTAAGTAGATCTGCAAAACATATATAATCTTAAGTTAAATGATGAGGAAGTATAAAGAATATGGGTGGATAATTTACGGGTCGAAAATAATAGAATTCCTTGTTAGAAAACATAATTGGAAAAAAAAAGTCGAAAAAGCCAAATTGATAGGATTTTGTGGGTAGTATCCGCTGAAAACCCTCAGGAGACAACACTCCTCCTACTAGGGACACCTAGAGGTTTAACGGCTTGTTGCACGAGCTCAGTGCAATCGCGTTTCCCAACGAAAGTGCGGTTAGGTTTTGTAGAGAATAAAAATAAGTTTGCTCGAGGACGAGCAAAAGATAAGTTTGGGGGTATTTGTTCACACCATAATATTGCATTATTATATTCCCCATTCTTATTCTTTTTATAAATAAACAGGTACTTTTGACGCATGTCTGCTACATGTTACAGGTTCTTGGACAGGAAACAGTGAAAACGAGGTAAAGACGATGAAAATATGGACTTTTGACCAACAAATGGGAGGATCTTAGTCAAGCCTACATCGAAAGACAGTTCACAATTAACAAGGCAACTCAAGGTCCAAAGATACAAAGCGGACGGTTAAAAATCCATTGCAAATTGTTCACTGGAGATCTGGAACCAACTTGGTAGCCCAATTGAGAAAAGAATTAAAGAATAACAGAGCCCAGAAAGCCCAAAGGAAGCACAGGAAAAATGAGGAAATGAACCCTCCAATGGGCCGTAGAACCGCGGCCCAAGCCTGCAATTGCCGCGGTTCCGCGGCCGTCTGGTGCCCGTACTTTGAGAGTTTTTTACGATAATTCTTGTGCGGTGCTGAAAAGATTTTCTAGGGCTATTTTTGTAATTGTAGACATGCGAATAAAAATGTAACCTAGGATTTCTATTTCTTATAAATAGAACTCTAAAGATTGTAATTTCTTATGCCTCCTTTTAATAATAAATTCCAAAATTCTTTATGGAGAGCATCAGTGCCTCTCTTCAATTCAGAAATTCAGATCTGACAACCCTGCGTGGATGATTGGAGGGATGCAGCCATAAAGTAAGTAGATTTATTTATTTTCTTGCCCTAGATAATTTCAATTCCTGCCTTAGATTAAATTTATTTTCTTGCCCTAGTATAGATTTTATTTATCTGCCCTAGTTATAACTTTCAATTAATTGCCCTAGGTAGAATAATTAGGTTTTTAGTAATAATCAATCCGAACACCCTTCGGAATTAACTCGTTAGCGTGATTAGGAAATTCACAACATCCCTGTAGACCGACCCGTACTCACCGGCTAGCTTTATGCGACGCCGTTCTGGATTGCGGTTTAGAAATAGTTTTTGACATACAAATCACTTCTCCACCCCTAAAGTTGATCTTCCTCCTTTGACCCGATGGCGAGCGACAACCGTGACAATCTAAATACGAGCCGCTATAACGGAGGCGGGAGCGGCTCGTCTCCCCCTCCTAACGCGATCATCGCTTTATCCGCTCGGATAGACAGGCTAAAATCACTGGTGGATGCCCTCGTCCGTGTTCAAGTGGCGGGCCCTACCCACCAGACTGCAGTCCTCCCTCCCAGGGATAACAACGTCCGCAGAAGGACGGATGGGAGCGCTCAAGCCCTCGATCTCATTCATGCTCATCTCAGCGTCACCGAGCGCCGGCGTGCCGACTTCAGCCACCGCGACCAACATGCGGCGATTAATTTCATGACCCACTGGGCACCGGACAGCTCCACGCCCCGATCCTAGGGAAGACTAGGCCGTCATTCCAAAGCCTGACGCGCGTTCTCCCCTTGAAGAGGTGTCGATCAGCTCGCCTGCTTCTAGGCATGACCGACGCCCCCACTCTTGCCGGGGTCGCGCGAACGGCGAATGTTGGGACTACTCGAGGAGGGCCTCGCCCGAAGATTTGAGAAATTTGATAGAGCGAAATTGAAGCCGCACCATCGTTCAGACCCGAAGCGGGGGTAGCCACTACTCCGACTATGCAGAATCCTCAGGGTACCATCATCGACTTGAAGCCCTCGAAAAGAAAATCGAAGGAATACGACGGGATGGCCATGCGTCCGACGAAAGGGCCAGGTACTCCACCGACTCACTAACAAAGTCCTTTACAGAAGAGCTGCTGGCCGAGCACGTCTCGTCCAGGAACAAGCCGCCAAAAGTAGCCCTCTTCGACGGGAAATCCGACCCGAAGGACCACTTGGACGCTTTTACGGAGAGCATGAGCTTCCAAGATAACTCGGACGTGGCTCAATGCCGAGCTTTCCCCACCACCCTAATCCGGGCTAGCCGGGACTGGTTCCAAGGACTTACGCCATGCTCCATCTCGACCTTCGACGACCTGGACACCCAATTCCTCGGTCAATTCGTCGGGAACCGATGACAGAAGAGGACGATCGACTACCTGTTCACTGTCAAAAGCGGAGACAAGGAATCCTTCAAAGGGCATATCACCCGCTTCTACAATGCCCTCCTAGAGGTCCCCGAGTACCGCGATGAAACAGTTATCACCGCACCGAGGTCGGGTCTTAGGCACAAAGAGTGGCTCCGCTCTTTTGCATTATCGCAACCTAAGCCCATGGCCGAAGTGAAAGCCTGGACCGAGCGAGAAATCCAACTCGAGTCCGAGGTGAACTCAACCCCCCCCCCCGGAGCCGACCAGGCGGACAGAAAGAAAAAGGATAGGAAGGAGAAAAAGAAAGTCGATCGTCCGAAGACTTACTCCCCGATGTTTCAGGAGTACACTCCTCTAAATATCTCTCAGACCGAGCTGCTAGAGGAAGCTAAAGGCAGGAGGTTCTTCAAGCTCCCGTCAGTCACCCAAAGAGCGGGCAAGCGTCTTCGCGGCCCATACTGCGCTTTACACAGGCCGCAGGGTCACCCGACTGAGAACTGCAAGCAACTCCGTGACTACATCGAGGAGTTGATCTGCTCTGGCCACTTGGTGAAGTACCTGCGGGACAAGCGGCATGCGGATCGGGAGAAAAAGGATCTAACCCCTCTCGGGGAATTAACGATCGGGCAAATCATGATCGTTACCTCGGACCCAGCTCGGGAAATTGGGGGAAACCACCGCCTCCTCCCAATCGAGGGTGTAAGCGATATACCACACAAGAGGTGCAGGAGAGACGAACCGATCATAAGACCTCCATGGAATATTGCTTCCTCACAATGAACCTCTCGTGATAACGGCCTGAGCCCACCGTTACGAGGTTCAGAGAATTTTGGTCGATTCAGGGAACTCGGCAGATATCCTGTTCCACGACTGTTTCCAGCGTATGGGGCTAGGACCATACGATCTTCGACCTACCTCCTATGTCCTTCCTGGGTTCACCAATCATTCCGTCCCTGCTGAGGGATTGGTCACCCTCCTCCTCAATATTGGGGAAGCGTGCAATACACAAACCATACCAGTAGACTTCATCGTCGCCAAGGTCCCTTCATCCTATAACATTCTCCTGGGACGTCCTACCTTAAATGCCCTCCGGGCTTAGATCTTGACTTATCACCTTGCGATCAAATTCTCTTTGGATCAAGAGGGGATAAGCCGGGCCTATGGGGACCAGCAAACCGCCAAGATTTTTCTCACTTCGATGACCCCCACCAGAGAGCAGGACAATGATTCCGAGGACACGCATGACTTCCAAGGGTCTTTAGATACACGCGATGACCTAAGAGAGGTTAGAAGTGCCCTGGTGGAAGCATTGACGGAAGTCCCCCTCTCATAAGGGGTCGATGGCCGCATAGTCCATATTGGGTCTCTCTTGATAGGGGATCACCGTGAAGACATGATCCGGTTCCTCCGAGATAACTTGGACAAATTCTCTTGGGCGCCGACGAACATGCCCAGAATTGACCCTAGAGTGATTTCCCACAAGCTCGGGGTCGACCCGAAAGCAAAGCCCATCCAACAAAAAAAGAGAAGCTTTGAGCCGGCGAAGTAAAAGGCGATAGAGGACGAGGTGGATCGACTGCTAGCCGCCAACTTCATCAGAAACCTGGACTAGTCAGAGTGGTTGGCGAACGTGGTCATAGTCAAGAAGGCAAACGGGAAATGGCGCATGTGTGTCAATTTCATAGATTTGAATAAGGTCTGCCCCAAAGACAACTATCCACTTTCTTGGATAGACCAGCTGGTAGACAGTTTGGTCAGCCATGAATTATTGAGCTTCATGGACGCTTTCTCCGGTTACAATCAGATCAGGATGAACCCAGCCGCCGAAAAACTTTCTGCTTCACCACAGATCGGGAGGTATACTGCTACAAAATGATGCCCTTCGGACTCAAGAATGCCGGGGCCACATATCAGTGCCTGGTCAATAAGCTGTTCAAATCTCAAATTGGCAGAAACATGGAAGTCTACGTCGACGACATGCTCGTAAAATTCATCTCGTCGGCTGGGCACACTAAATACCTCGGTGAGACATTCAACGTCCTGCGCAAGTACAAAATGAAGATGAATCCAGCTAAGTGCGTGTTTGGAGTCACTAGTGGGAAGTTCTTCGGGTTCATGGTAACCCACCGAGTAATCGAAGCAAACCCTGAAAAATCAGCGCCATCCTCAACATGGCAACGCCCAAGAGCATTGTCGACATCATACGACTTACGGGAAGGGTCGCTGCCCAGTGTCGCTGCCCTATGTCGCTTTATGTCCAGATCCGGGAAGAAGTGCCTCCCGTTTCTCAGGGCCCTAAGGAAAATCCCTAACTTCGAACAGTCTGAGGAGTGCCAGAACGCTTTCGAACAAGTCAAGGCGTATCTAGTGAACCCATCGCTACTCACCAGACCAGTCGAGGGTGATGAACTATTGCTATATCTGGCCATCTCCGACCAAGCTGCAGGCTTAGTGCCTGTCAGAGAATATGAGAGCATATAGAGGCCGGTGTATTACGTGAGCCATGTTTTCAAGGACGCAGAAACGAGATACCCGACCATAGAGAAAATAGTCTTGGCACTTTTCGTCGCCTCCAGGAAACTTCGGCACTATTTTCAAGCACACGCGATCCTCGTCCTCACCGAGCGGCCTTTAGGGTCGATTCTCGCCTCCACCGAGTCATCAGGATGTCTGGAGAAATGGAGGTGGGAACTGTCCTAATTCGATATCAAATACCACCCCCGATAAGCCATCAAAGCATAGGTCTTAGCGGATTTTGTTGTCAAATGCACCATCCCCACTAAAGAAGAAACGCCGACAAGGGACCCCGAACCACGTCCCTCGGTCGAGGAGGTGCCCGACCCCATCCCGGATTGGGTGCTCTATATGGACAGATCCTCTACCGAGGAGGGGAGCGGGGCTGGCCTGATCATCCATGGCCCGGATGAAGCGGAAATGGAATACTCCTTAAAGCTCAGGTTCAGAGCGTCAAACAATGCCGTAGAATATGAGGCCTTGTTGGTAGGACTACGAATTGCCTCCGGGGTAGAACTGAAGACCATCAGAGTTCGCAGCGACTCCGCACTGGTCGTCGGCCAAGTAATAGGACGTTTCGAAGCCCGGGAACCGCTCATGATAAAATACCTGGCCGAGGTAAAAAGGCTTCGGAAAAATTTCGACGAAGTCCAAGTGGAGCAGATCCCCAGGAACTTGAACACTCGGGCCGACGCTTTAAGAAAACTCGCTTCTTCCTATTCGACAACCCGTAAAAGAAATATTCTCTTCGAAGTCTTGCCACGACCCAGCATGGAAGAGGGAGAGGTGATGCTCCAGATCTACACAACCCAGGAAGAAGGCCAAGATTGGAGGAAGCCCCTCATGGAGTTCCTAAAAGATGGTGTGCTCCCCGAAGACCGAGAAGAAGCTCGCCGGCTACAGGCCAAAACACACCACTTCGTCTTGAGCAACGAAAACCTGTACGAGAAGTCATACACTCAGCCTCTGCTCCGATGCATCTACCCTCACGAGGCTGACTACGTTCTGCGAGAAATACATGAAGCGGTCGGGGGAGCGCATCAAGGAGCCCGCACCTTGGTCTAGAATACGCTGCTTCAAGGGTACTACTGGCCGAAATTACACCAGGACGCCGAGAAGCTAGTCAGAAGATGCAAGAACTACCAAATCTTCGGCAACATATCTCATCTTTCCGCCACCAAACTAACACCACTCAGCTCCCCTTGGCCGTTTGCACAATGGGGGATGGATATGATCGGTTAACTCCCCACCGGCACAAGCGGACATAGATACATCCTCGTCGCTGTGGACTACTTCACAAGATGGATAGAGGCCGTACCCATCATAAAACCGGCCGCCGCCTCTACGATAAAGTTCCTGCGGAAAAACATAATTTCTCGATTCAAAATCCCGAGGTGCATAGTTACCGACTATGGGACCAACTTCGAAAACGATAAAGTCAAAGAGTTTTGCAGTGACTACCACATACTGATGAAGTTTTCCACGGTTGCACATCCTCAATGCAACAGGCAGGCCGAGATAGCAAATCGAGGCGTCATCCGTAGTCTCAGAGCCCGTTTAGAAGGAAGGCAAGGCGGCTGGGTCGATGAACTGCCACGGGTGCTATGGGCATTACGAAGATCAAAGAAAACACCTACGGGAGAAACCCCATTCGGCCTCTACTACGGTACCGAGGCAATGGTCCCCGCGGAAATTGGACTGCCTAGTTACAGGGTAGAACATTTTGACGATGAATCCAACACCTTGGCGCTCCGAAGTAGCTTGGACATCTTATTGGAAAGACGGGATCGAGCGAAAATCAGAGCGGCCGCCTACCAGCAGAAAACCGCCCGCTACTACAATACCCGAGTTAAGCATCAAGCCTTCAAGATGGAAGACCTGGTCTTACGAAGAAACGAGTTTGTAGACCAAGAGAGACTGCATAAGTTCTCTCCGAAGTGGGACAGACCTTTCCTCATGACGGAAGCATTGCCCGGTGGAGCATACCGCCTGTAGGATGCCGGGGGTGCATAATTTTCCTCGGCCTTATAATGCCGAAAAGCTTAAATTGTATAAATAAACATGTATCGTCTTTCAAAATAATGTAATTGCTTTTTGCATTTAACTAAGTCTTCCGGGCTAGGTCCACTCGCAGAAAAGACTTTGTGTACCCCCGCAGGGTTCTAGCCCTTTGCTTCTTTTCTCGGTTCTAAGACTCCGAAGTTTTTTAAGAAAACATAATATATATCAAGGAGAGGAAAAGAGACGGTACACTGTAATCAAATACAAGCGATTTTATTTATTTAAGAGGTATTATGGGCTCCCCAACCTTACAATAATTACAACAAAGGAGTGCGAGAGTTTAGGAAACATTGTCGGTGATACACCGAAGAAAGCTCCTTCAGCCGATCCCAAGCAGCTTCGACCCGCTCCCTCCGACGGTACTCACGGGCCCTAGAAGTCACAGACTCCCCGGGATTCTCCTCCTCCGAGCAGGATGCGACGACCTATCTTTGATGAAAACTCTTAAGCAGAAGGTCCACCGAGCGGTCCCGCCTGCTCTCCGAGATCAGACCAAGCCCATGGACCGTATGCATTTTGTCGAACGCCTCGTCCATCAACTGTGGAGATAGCATGTTGTACAAACCTGGGGAAGTCCTCCATATCGCATAAACAGCACCTGAAGCAGAGGAGATCGCCGGGGAAGTAAGCGTCCGCGGTGGCCCTCCAAGCGGCTTATCACCGCCTCGTACGTCTCTTCGGAATGATCAAGGTTATAAAAATATACGTCATCATAAGAAACGATCTCTCTGATGGTGTACACGCAGCCGGTCATCTTCAGAAACACAAGGCTTGGAAGAAACCAATATGCCTTCAGTATTTATAGCCTCAACGAAAATCTTCCAACAGCCGAGATTTACTCGCGCAACGACGCAAATCACGGAATATCGCACTTACCCGATATGGTATTGCCACGTGTCACCCGCAACGGTCACTGTTCCCGCCCTTTACGGGTCAAGGGAGGTTGAACGACTCCCCAAGAAGACACTAGAGAGTTAACAAAGCCCTCCTCACGAGGCCACCGAGTAGTTTTCTGCTCGGTCCATCCGCAGTGGGTAGCTTCCTGTCCAACGACGCTGTGGATCTAAAAGCCCTCATCACGAGGCCACTGAGTAGTTTCCTACTCCGTCCCTTCGCAGTGGATAGCTTCCTGTCCAACAACGCTGTGGATCAAAAGCCCTCCTCACGAGGCCACCAAGTAGTTTCTTGTTCGGTCCATCCGCGGCGGGTAGCTTCCTACCCAATGACGCTGTGGATCTAAAAGCTCTTCTCACGAGGCCACCAAGTAGTTTCCTGCTCGGTCCATCTGCAGTGGGTAGCTTCCGGCCCAACCACACTGTGGATCAAAAGCCCTTTACACGAGGCCACCGTGTAGTTTCCTGCTCGGTCCATCCGCAGCGGGTAGCTTCCTACCCAACGATGTTGTGGATCTAAAAGCCCTCCTCACGAGTCCACCGAGTAGTTTCCTTCTCGGTCCATCCGCAGCGGGTAGCTTCCTGCCCAATAACGCTATGGATCCAAAGCCCTCCTTACGAGGCCTCCGTACAGTTTCCAGCTTGGCTCATCCATAAGGGGTAAATTCCTGCCCCACCAAGATGTGGATCTAAAGCACTCTTCACGAGGCCGCCGGATAGCTTCCTGCTCAGCCCATCCACTACGGGTAGCTTCCTGCCCAACAAACGCCGTGGATAAAAAGCCCTCACCACAAGGAGGCCGGGTAAAATTGAGTGACGCTAACCTTCCTATACTTGGCTATCAATCGGTTCATACTCGATGTACGATCGCCATCTCAACCTCGAGGAAAGGAAGGATACCGACTTTCCTACACTTGGCTACCGCGCCTACAAATACTTGCAGAAAGGGTGGATACCGGCCTTACACTAGCAAGATAAAGAGATTTACAAGCGAAAAATACTTTCAGAATAAAGATTCGAATAATGAAAAGTATATGATCTAAAATACTTGCAGATTGATACGATATCTAAGTGAAGAAAAATGTACACTTTATTCATGATCAAAATTATGTACAAAGATATTGTGGGCTCCTCAACCTTACAAAAATCCTTTAAAAAAAATAAGGAGAAGGGGGGATAGCTCAGGCCGCCCGCTCGGTCGGGATCTCTCCCTGCTCAACGCCATTGCCGGGGACCAAAACGGCAAGCTCAGGGTCGGCGCTTCCACCAACAGCCTCACCTCCTGCAGCCGGTTCGGTGCCTCACCCCAGCGGCGCTACCTCGGCGAGAGGGAACCTAGCGCGGAGCTCGCCGTCCGTGAACTCCGGCATTGATTCCTTGATGGAGTCGAGGGCTTTATGCCACCCGATGGCCACGGATTCGGCGAGATCAAGATAAAATTGATCGGATGCTTTATATTCTTCTACGACCTTCGCCGCCCGGCTCTCAACATGCTTCGCCGCCCGGCTCTCAACATGCTTCACCGCCCGGCTCTCAGCTAGCTGCGCCGCCTCCAAAGCCGTCCAAGTATCCTTCTTGAAGGCATCCCTTGACCTTTTCATGGAGTTATAAAGGCCATTCGTCTCCACCATCTTGGCTTAATTAACCCGGTTGGATTCGGTGAGAAGATGGTGGGACTCCTTTAGCTTAGAGATCGTCAGCCCCTCGGCGACCAATCTCGAGTCAAGAAAGGCCGCCTTCTCCTCCGCCTGCCAATTAGAGGCGAAGTTCCTCCTCCCGCGAGGAGGATTGGCCCGCCTTCTTCATAGCCGGGGCTACCTCCTTGGACTCCATGGCAACGAGGAGAGTGAAGTGATGAAGAACCCGGGGAAAACAACAAACATGTTAGAAAACTGAAACCGAGGAAATAGAACTTGAGGAATTTTTAAAGAAAGGCTAGATACCGACCTAAACGTCCTCTTGCGCTATTGCGGCCACATGGGACTTCATGGTTCCCCAGGGAATCTTCGTCCCGGATGTCGCCTCCTTGTCCGCCAGCAACTTGTCGGCCACGGATAATCCCGAAGGCAACTCAATGCAGAAATCGCCCTCCTGCACTGGAATCCCGGTAGGGGGCGGCCGAGAGACCTCCCGCTTCATTCTCTTAGGGGGCACCTCGGCGGGCTCCTTCTCCTCCTCCCTCGCTGTAACATTTCAAAAAAATAAAATATTATTTTTGGGAATTTTTATAATTAAATAATAAATTATTGAATATTTTAATAAGGCGGTATAATTAAATACCGATAAATTTGGAAAAAATTTAGAAAATTATAGAAATTATTCATATTGAGGGTGCCTTATTGGATTTATGCAAATTATGCAGCTTTACGATTCATTTGACACTAATTTATTGCTAATCGCGATTAAAAATCGCTAATCGGGTTTTAAGCGTGTTTTGTGCAAAACATGCACAAGTCTTTTTTTTTCATGAGTTACATTTTTTTTATCATGGCATTCTTCATGATTCTTGCATGGTTGTAAATTAGAGAGAATGAGAAAAAGAAAAGAAAAGAAAAAGGTTGAATAAAGAATGGAGGGATGGGCATGAGAGAGAATGAGAGGGTAAGGGGTCAAACCTTGGATCAACTCCCATTCCTACTTCATTTTCCTCACCATCTTCTCTCCTCTCTCACACCCTAGCTGCTGCTGCTGCCTTCTCTCCTACCTCCACTTCTTCACCTCAAAACATCTCAAAAACTTCACCAAAACATCTTCCCCACTTCACAAAAAAGTTGCACAAGCTCACAAGCAACACATTGGGCCAAGAAAGCTTACATTTTGGACACTTGGGGCAACTCAAGAAAATTCTTGAGTTGCCAAATGAGGTATTTTTCTGAACCATTAGCTTAGTTTTCCCATTGCTTTTACATCCATGTTAACTTTAAACCGGTATAGTGATGTTTATAAGGTAGGAAAGTTCTAGTTAGGGGTTTTGGAATTATTGAGTTGTGATGGGTAATTGAGCTCAGTAGAGGCCACACAATCCCCCTAGTGCTAGAATTCAGACATAAACTAGAGACTAGAGCCCCGGAATACGGATTTAGAAAATCCGATATCGGAAAATTTTGGATTCTGTGAGGGTTAAATGAAATCTGCTAACACCCGGAGCCTCTGAAAATTATTTTGCAAACACAGAGAGATGTGCAGGAACCTAGGAAGCTAACCCCAAGACCCCAGCCCCTGAATCCAATTCCAGGCCGGAAATAAAAGCTTTCTGGCCGCAAATTGCGGCCAGACCTGGGCCATTTGGTCTCGTTCTTGTTCTGTGGTCCCCTCATCAGTAAATAGACCCTTGGCATATGCAGAATTGAATAATTTAACCTAGGGTGAAATCTGGGACCATTTCCAATAGTTGCTTTTTTGATTCGGGGTTTTGTTTCTCGTAATTTGAATCCTGGATTCTCATATTTTTGTTTTACCTCGATCACTTGACGTTTGTACGATGATATCGAGGGTTGTTTGATGGTTTTGAAAGCGTAGTCCATAGGTTCTAACCTATAGGCCTTAGCGTGTCATTTTGGTTTTCCGATGTGATTTTAATACGCATTTGCAATACGTTAATGTGTAGGTACCCCGCGAATACTTCGGGATGACAAGCAAGCGTATGGCGACGTCGGCAACGGAAGGCGAAGAGCAAGGTGAGTAGATTATATCTACGGGGAAAGTCGGGTGGATAGTGTATAACACCCCTGCAGTTCGATGTTTAGTATACTATATATATACTATATATATATATATATATGTATGTATGTATGTATGTATGATAGCGTTAAGTGTGATATGGATATTCTAGATGTGATTAGGTGTACTATGGATAGATTAGGGTTTAGAAGTAAACTAGTATAGTTTCCTAGTTGCGAACCCTAGAATAGGTTTACACCCACACGCACACACATGCTTAATTGTTATACTTATACCTGGATGATGAGGATAGTGGATGATATTTGGAGATGAATCTATAAGATTGGGCATAGTGCCATGAGATCGGTGATATGAAGTGGTTCGTATTTGGGATACGACATGAGATTTTAGCGGGCCTTTGGACGTGTGTTTTACACACGCACTTATATTTATATAGATGGTATCAGTTAGAAATAGACTAGATCAGTACCCTAGATCATGAGATATGACGATAAGGATACCAGATAGTTGATGTGATGATTTTGATATTGACCCGTACCCAAATTTGGGATGTCGTACGATAATTTACCGTACGAGCTTTATTTGATGATAAGATCCGCACTCATGACTCGAGGATGTCATATGATATTGTATGTACGCGGTACCTTTGAGGCGGGATCACTGACTATTTTATATATATATATATATATATATATATATATATATATATATATATATCGACTCAGATTTAGGTGGTTTCCATACCCTCCCGACTAGCTTGTTAGTTAGATCTGTAGTTTCCTTAGTAGATGTTAAACTAGACCCGAGTCATACCTATTTCAAAACTAACGAATCGTGAGTATTTTAAAGACAGGAAAAGAGATTCTATGGATATTTTCAAAAGATGCATCTTTTCTTAAAAACACAGTAGCCCTTATTTTTCTAAAACACCACGATTCGTCTTATTTCAAATAGCAAAACTGTATGACATTTTTATATTGATGTAGATTCTTCACTGTTGCGTTGATTATTCGATTTCTGCCTATTCATGCTATTCGTATCGCATTGCATGTGTAAATGTGTTTATTGCTATAGTAGACCCATGTTGTTAGGACACCGGCACCATTATCGATGATGCGTACGTTCCACGTACACCTGCTTGCCGGCTCACACACTTCATCATCGATAATTTCCATATCACCGCACAGTAGGATTGTTGCATCAGGATATGACCCTTGCATGACATACTTACGTACACCCATACTTGCATACATACGTATTTGCACATACATAGATGATTCTGGCTTGATTTGGAGATTTGGGAACCGCAAGATATATTTTAAAAACTGGATTCATTTTAAAAGAGCAGTTTCTCTCGATATGTGCATACTATTATTCCATGTTGCATGATATACTGATATGCTTACATTTCCTTTATATGTCGCATACATCATGCTTATGATTATACGCATTGAGATATTTGTTTCTATGAGATTTCTAGATTTGGGAACCGTGGTTATTTCAAAAGAGAATATGTATTGTTTTAAAACCCCGGTTTCCCTTGATATGATATTTCAGTGCGTCCACCATGCGTTTTCTCGGTTCTGAGACGTGTGACATGTGAACCCGAATCGAGGAGCTGGATGAGGCCGATTGCGGGTACATGGTGGACCCGGTATGGTTCCCCGGGGCGAGAAATGTTTTTCGTGGAGCAGACGATGAGCCTGGCAGGGTGACGAGTACCTACCAGTGATAGTATTTGGGCCCGGCGGATATCCGTAGGATACCGACCGGAGTCGAGAGATGATATGGGCCGATCCGGACTGACGGAGCCCGATATATGAGGATTTACATGCCGATGGTAGGCACAGTTTTCATGATGTTTTCCGGTGTCGATGCTAGACACCCAGGTTCCATGATTTGATGTGTCATGAGGGACACATGTTGATTTATATCCTCATACTTCCATGCATATGCTTTATGATATTTACATGCATGATGCTTTATGTCATTGGGTGACACGTGGATGATATCCACTTACATATAGTTGACATTGATGACATTGATCACATAGTTGGATGATATCCACATACTCATAGATTTCATGATATAGTTGACACTGATTACATAGATCATACCTCATATTTATGATATGTTGCTACTTGAAGCACTAGCACGAGCACCTGATACTACACTTATGTATAGATGTTTACCTTTGCCACCTTTTCATGCTTCAGACTTATTCATTTGAGGTTTATATGTATGTACCTGATCGTATTGACCTAGGATTGTGTCATACATACGATTTTTGCTCTGCAATGTTTTCTATTCACGAGTTGGCAACTCACCCCCATTGTGCCACAGTTCTTGCAGGTTTTTGTCGTACAGGTTTCATTGCGGCTTTTCTGGCACACCGCTTCCTCTCTGGGTGATTGCTTTGGTAGGTGGGTTCACTCGCATCATGACCACCATTGTATTTATTTTATTCAGTTGTATCTATTAATTCCATCAACCAAACTTGTATATTGTTTCAGACTTAGAAAACCGGTTGTGTATTATTTCGGCCTTAGAGTCGCGCGTTGTAGTATTATGGTTTTCACGCTGATTTTGAGTTTCCTTTGAGTTTTGATTCTCGCCTTCGGCGTTGTATATTATATTGTTTGTGTGGTTGTGACCGTCGATTGACGAAGAGATAGCTCCCGCTTGGGATGCCTTTTATCATTGCATGTATTATTCATGTTGTACCCCGTTTGGGGCCAGTATTTACAAAGGAAACTCTGCCGAAATTTTCAGAAAAAAACATGAGATTTTTAAAATGCATATTCGGCTTATGTTATTTAAAAACCCTTGTTTTAAAACATGTTTCTTCACTTCTTTAAAACTAGTTTTCCTTTATTTATTATTTAAAATGGTTTTAAATTTCTGGGCTTTTGGCTTACTTGAATTAGATGAGGTCCTATAGACTTCATATGATTCAAAGGCCAGTCACGTGCTATTTCGGGTCATGACAAGTTGGTATCAGAGCGCTAGGTTAACTTTGGTTCGAGTCTAAGTTTGACTATGCGGAGCCTAGAGCGTCTATATATTACGGAACTTAGGCTTGACCTTACGGAACTTAGACTTAGTCGAGGGGGTATTATACCCGAACTTTCATCGCGTAGGTTGGCCCTTGGTTGACGGAGTAGGTTGCTTGAGTAGAGTGACGTACCGTCGTACTGTTCTGCGGCATACTTACGATACGCTACTCCACTTAAGAAACCTTAGGATGTACATTTCCTTGCACAGTATTATATTCATTCCTTTGATCTATCCTCATCGATGTTGATTATGATTTTGCTGCCATGATTATATGGGCAGAGAGAGAGCTACGGCTAGAGTTGTGGTCAGCACGAACTCGTCACAGACGAGGATTGACCAGGGCGTGTTTTCCAGGACATACGATTGCATATAGAGGCGTCGTCTTATTGTGTTTTGCGCCTTGAGCATTTGACCGCTTTTACGGGATTTCTTGGGACATGCAGATCGGCACCAGAGGATCGGGCTACTGCTAGAGGCCAGCCAGAATGTGATGACCGTCGATGCACCTATTAATTGATGATTGAGGCACTGTTCAGAGTGCGGACGAATGAGCCAGTGGTCGCTGCGAATGACGAGATATCGCCCAGATGTTGGAGCTACTTGATTGGTAGGATACGTGCGTGTTCAAGTTCTAGTTTAAATACCGCAATCAAGACGGTTTCGCTTGTAGCTAGCCGGTTGAGTACGGGTCGTCTGCAGGGAGATGGGAGTCTTTTTCAAAGTGTTTTAACGAGTTAAGTCCGGTTTTCAGATTTTGTTGGATTATCTAAGTGTTGAGTTGATATTAAAGAGAGCTTGTTAGGGTTAGGATTAGGTTAGTTTGAGTTAGGAGTCTCCACATCTTTCGTTGCCCCACTTAATATCGGTGTTACGGTAATCGGCAACAACGGGGATTAGCGACTCAGGAAGGAACTTGCGAGTATAAGCTAGGCTTTCCAATGCATAGTCCTTCCTTTTGGTGCTTGTCCGTCCGTTCTTGGCTCTTATCCATAACCTCCGGTTAATTCAACCACAACCGGTCTCACTACGGAATCACCGCTATCATGTAGGATAGGGTGCCGTAAGGAGCGGATTGTGGTTCAATTAACGGGAGTTGATTTAAGTTGTTGGGCAAGGAAAGAGTGAGAAAGATTTCCTTCTCTCAAACTTCCCTTATCCTACCCTAACAAGTATAGAACTACTCACACTTCATAATACGGAAAAATAAAACAAACAAAAGAGGAAGATAGAAAGAAGGAGACTAGAAGAATACGACTAACTATTTGCGACCTCACCTTGGCGAGGATCAAGCGTAAGTATCATTGTCGTATGTAAGGATAAAGAAAAAGAAAGAAGAAAGAAACAACAAGGAAATAACAACAACTACTTAACGAATTTAAAGTTACAACAATTATAACAAAAGTAAGACAAGCATGATAATAAATGGTTCTTCTTTATTCATCACTCTTCACTCAAAAGCTCACTACAAGTTTAATGGATAAGAGGTGAGAAGAGGAAGAAGAACACACTACAACTAGGCAAAAATGAAAATACAGAATGGACCTTTCCTCACAAAGTTCTGGGCTATTTATAGGCCAGAAAATGAACCCTAGGGCAACCACCAGAACCCACATGAAAATACAAAAATACCCCTGGAAAATATTTCCCTGCCGCCACTATACTGCGGCGGATCCGCGGCCTGGACCCCACTTTGGCCGCGGATCCGCGGTCTTATGATTGAATTGGGCCCCCCAATTTTCTGTGGTTTCCTGGTTGGCTGTGTACATTTTTATGGCATATGTATTTTCTCAATTTGGCTCCCCGATTTTTCCAGAATTTCTGTTGAGGGAAAGGTGGACTTTTGTCAAGATTTTGTCAGATTGCCTCGAGCTCCGCGTAGATCTCTTGGATTTTGTGCTACCATTGAGCCTTGTGCATGAAGGTGACATTGATTTGACCTTTTGTCTTCCTAAACTGGTATACGGATGAAGAGCGGAGACCGTGTTTTATCTGTGGTTGGCAGGAACCCGGACTTTTTTCGTGTTTTCCATGAATTTCACCGTTTTAGAACCGAGAACCTGTATCTGCAATTTACTAGCAAACACGGCTCAAGAGTATCTACGGATATGCAATGTGATAAAAATTGGGCGGTATGAAAATGCAAAAATCTGATATGAACAAATACCCCCAAACTTATCTATTGCTCGTCCCGAGCAAAGCCCATTTATTCACAAAAAAAATATTTCCTAACCTCACTTTCGCAGGGAACGCGATTGCACTGAGCATGTGCAACAAGCCGTTAAACCTCTAGGTGTCCCTAGTAGGAGGAGTGTTGTCTCCTGAGGGTTTTCAGCGGATACTACCCACAAAATCCGGTCAAGTTGGTTTTGTAAAAATACTAAGCTTCAAACCCTAAAGTTTTGTTTTAGAAAATAACAATTCTATAATCCTAAGTCTAGACCATCGAACCTTTATTTTTCACACTCGCTTCTTATTTAACTACAGATTTATATGTCTTTACGTGCAGTGCAAATAGTGTCGTTAAGTTCCCGAAAGGTCGAATAAAGTCATCATGTCGCACAATAAAGCCCAGATAACAATTTTAAAAGGATCACATAAGTTTTATAACGAGTTAAGCATGTTTTCAAGTTTCGTTTTCCAGTAAGGTTTCAACTTCAGAATTTCTATCTTCCTTAACAGGAAACTAAGTCGTATTTTTTACTCCACCTTTTTTTTTGTTTTCATTTCATACACACCTCTGTGAACGTGCAATAGTCTTTATCAAAGAGTAAAACCTTCATATCTCCGTTAAAATTTTTTATAAAAGCCTATTTTTTATCAAGATTATTCTCACACAAAGAACCGTTAGGAATTTTAACTCGGAGAGAACACTTGCTTGACTTTGTTTTAAACTGGACTTTCTAGGTTTCTTAGCGAGCTTTGGGCCAATGCACCCAAACCAGTTGGTTTTAGGGCATTAGGTGTAGAAACACCCCAGCGGACTTAATTACTCAAGTTACCTAGGTCCAAAAACAAAAGACAGTTTGACGTGAAAATCAGATGATTTAATACGAACGGAGATATAACCGGCAGTTCAAATATTTTTTTGGATAAAAGACGTGTCTAGTGGGTTTGGTGTGTAATCATTCCAATCAAGTTTTAGATGGGTTATTTTCAGACTTAGCTCCAATTACGGCATCAATAACATTCTTCATATTCGCTTTACTTCATAAACTATTCTTGACATTACTTATTTCAGAACAAACCTATTTGATCCTCAGAAAATCATTTATCTGTTTAAAAGTTTAAACATGAAAGACTTGTCATCTAATTCCCAAAATCTACGACACGTGTAGTGTGATGTAAAGACGTATATCAGCTATAGTTAACTTCAAAGGAGAGTTATCTTTCAGGTTTTCAAAATCCAAACATAAGATCTAGTTATCCTATTTTTTCAACAAAAAAACCGTCGAAATGTTGAATCAAAGTTCTTCCACAAGCTAACCTGACAAAAAAGTTTTTATATTTTTTAGAAAATTTCCGATTTTTATGGATTTTATGGATTTTTATGCAGATGCAAAATATACAAATGAATGCGAAGGTAAGAAATGCGTACCGAGCGTACCCCCAAACTTAAACTGGACAGTGTCCTCACTGTCGTTGCATGAATAGATCAGTTGAAGGGTCAAAATTGTCGGTTAGCAATATACAAATTTATTGTTGTGTTGTTTAAAGAAAGAAAAAGAATATACACAAATATAAACAAAATGGTTTGTACATACCCCCAAACTTATTTGGAACAGTGTCCACTGTTCTTGGCTGGATAACCGAAGTTTGGAGGTAGGCAGAGGAAGATCATTCAGGGTAAACCGGCTCCTGTAAGAACAGGAGCTCCTCTGTTGGTTCGGCGCTAAGGTACGGTTTGCATCGGTGTCCATTTACCTTGAAGAGTGAACCGTCCTTTGAAGAGTGAACCGTCCTTTGGATTTTCCAAATCCACAGCGCCCTGCGGATACACATTCCGCACAAAATACGGCCCTTTCCAGCGAGATCGGAGCTTTCCTGGATGAAAATGAAGTCGGGTGTCGTAAAGAAGTACCTGCTGACCAGGTACGAAGGTTTTGCGCAAAAGGTGTTTATCATGAAACACCTTCGTTCGATTCTTAACGACAACCGCGTTGTCGTAAGCCTCATCCCTAAGCTCGCTCAGTTCGTTCAGCTGCAGCTTCCGATGGCTGCCCGCATCCTCCAGAGATAGATTCAGCTCCTTTATCGCCCAAAATGCGCGATGCTCGATTTCGACAGGAAGGTGGCAGGCTTTTCCGTACACAAGCCGATAGGGAGACATGCCAAGGTCGGTCTTATAAGCGGTTCTAAATGCCCAAAGGGCATCAGTGAGTTTCAGAGACCAATCCTTACGGTTCTTGGAAACCGTCTTCTCCAGTATCTGCTTGATTTTCCGATTTGAAACTTCGGCCTGCCCGCAGGTTTGGGGGTGGTAGGGCGTAGAAAGCTTATGATTAATGGAGTATTTCCGCATCAAGGCCTCGAAAGTCCTATTGCAGAAATGGCTTCCATTGTCGCTAATGATCGCTCGGGGGTGCCCAAACCGTGAGAAAATGTTTTCTTTAAGGAACCTAACGACAACCTTGTTGTCGTTAGTTCGGCTGGGCACAGCCTCGACCCATTTAGAGACGTAATCAACAGCTAGAAGAATGTACAAGTTCCCAAAAGAGCTGGGAAACGGCCCCATGAAGTCTATCCCCCAAACATCGAAAATCTCTACAACCAAGATTGGTTGGAGCGGCATCTCGTTCCTCCGGGATATCCGGCTCAAGTGTTGGCACCGGGAGCAAGTCTTGCAATAGTCATTAGCGTCTTTGAAGAGTTGTGGCCAGTAAAAACCACATTGCAAGATCTTCTCAGCTGTCTTTCTGGGCCCAAAATGCCCGCCACACGCTTGATCATGGCAAAATGACAGCACACTCTTGAATTCCTCATCGGGGACACACCGACGAATAATCTGGTCGGGACAGTACTTGAACAAGTAGGGTTCGTCCCAGTAAAAGTGTTTTACTTGGGATAAGAAGCGAAGTCTGTCCTGACTCGACCATTCGGTCGGTAATAATCCCGTGGCCAAATAGTTCACAATATCTGCGAACCAGGGTTCGCACGATACTGTCAAGAGTTGTTCATCCGGAAAAACGTCGTTAATCGGAATTGGAAGCGAGGGCGAAGAAGGAAGTCGTGAGAGATGGTCGGCAACTACGTTTTCACATCCTCTTTTGTCCTTAATGACAAGGTCAAACTCTTGAAGCAAGAGGATCCAACGTATTAACCGAGATTTGGCATCTTTCTTCGCAAAAAGATGGCGCAGAGCTGAATGGTCCGTGTAGACAATGACTGGAGAGCCGATGAGGTAGGGCCTGAACTTTTCTAAAGCAAATACAACAGCTAAGAATTCCTTCTCAGTTGTTGTATAATTTAGTTGGGCGTCGTTCAGGGTCCGGCTCGCGTAATAGATTACGTGCGGCATCTTGTTGATGTGCTGTCCAAGGACAGCACCGATGGCAAAGTCGGATGCATCGCACATAATCTCGAATGGGTGCGTCCAGTCAGGGGAAGAAAGAACGGGAGCAGAAGTGAGTGAGCGTTTCAGTGACTCGAATGCAGTCACACAACTCGAGTTGAAGTCGAAAGGTGTTTCCTTGGCCAGCAAAAGCGTCAAGGGCCTAGCAATCTTGCTAAAGTCCTTGATAAACCGTCTATAAAAACCGGCATGGCCAAGGAAGGCTCGGATATCTCTGACGCATTGGGGAGGAGGCAGATTGGAAATGACCTCAATCTTTGCTTTGTCAACCTCTATGCCATTTTGCGAGATGATATGTCCTAAGACAATACCTTCGCGCACCATGAAGTGGCATTTCTCCCAGTTCAAAGTGAGATTCTTGTCCTTACATCGGGTAAGGACAGCGTCAAGATGCAGCAAACACTCGTCAAAGGAGTCGCCGAAGATGGAGAAGTCATCCATGAAAATCTCCAAAAAATTTTCCACCATGTCAGAGAAAATTCCCATCATACACCGCTGGAAGGTAGCGGGCGCATTGCATAACCCAAAGGGCATGCGTCGATATGCAAACGTGCCGAAAGGACAAGTGAAAGTGGTCTTGTCCTGGTCTTTTTCGGCGATGGGAATTTGATTATAGCCAGAGTAGCCATCAAGAAAACAATAGTACTCATGTCCGGCCAATCGTTCCAGCATCTGGTCAATGAAAGGTAGCGGAAAGTGGTCTTTCCGCGTTGCGGCGTTGAGTTTTCTGTAATCAATGCAAACTCGCCACCCGGTTTGGGTGCGAGTAGGGATTAACTCATTCGCCTCGTTGGTTATGACCGTGATGCCCGACTTCTTGGGGACAACATGAATGGGGCTAACCCACTGGCTATCAGAGATAGGGTAAATGATACCACTATCTAGACATTTGACGATCTCCTTCTTCACCGCCTCCTTCATGACTGGATTAAGACGTCTTTGTGGATCCCGGGCTGGTTTGGCATCATCCATCAGATGAATGTGATGCTCAACGATCAGGGGACTAATCCCCTTGATATCCGCCATGGACCAGCCAAAAGCTTGCCTGTTGCTGTGCAAGACCGTGAGAAAGGCTTTCTCTTGCTCTGGAGCTAGAGAAGCCGAAATGATGACAGGGAGGGTCTCGTTCTCACCTAAGTAAGCATACTTAAGGTGAGACGGCAACGGCTTGAGTTCGAGCGTTGGAGGTGAAATGATGGAAGGCAAGACCGGTGCAAAGGTCTCGAACTCAAAGGACTCCAGCAAAGGTTCAAAACGAGTGTAGGCAACCGAGTCGGATGGTTCAGGTAACTCATCCGGGAAGTCGAAAGATTCAAACTCGGGTTGTGCGCGGCTAAGATCGTTCGAGAATATGAAACACTCGTATTCGTTATCGGGCGCAGAAACAGCAGCAGATTCGAAGAGAAACGTACTAGTGGCGTCAAGATTATCGTGGTCAAACAGAAACTCCTCGAATTCACACTCTTCTGGTGTGATCTCCTGGATCGAGCAGACGTCCAGTATATGAGCATTAGGTTCGGCGGGCTGATTCCCCAACCTAAAAATGTTGAGTTCAATCGTCATATTTCCAAAAGAGAGGTTCATCGAACCGTTGCGACAATTGATCACAGCATTTGAGGTTGCAAGAAATGGGCGACCGAGTATCACCGGAATTTGATTCCGGGGGTTAGCTACAGGCTGTGTATCTAATACAATAAAGTCAACGGGGAATATGAAGTCCCCGACTTTTATTAACACATCCTCTAGCTCACCCCTAGGGTGGGTGATCGATCGGTCGGCCATTTGGAGAGTGCAGTGTGTGGGTTTCAACTCTCCGACGCCTAATTGCTCGTATACTGAATACAGAAGCAAGTTAACACTGGCACCAAGATCTAATAGTGCGCGGTTGATGTTCTTATCCCCAATGGTAATTGAAATCGTAGGACAGCTAGGGTCCTTCCGTTTTTGTGGTAAAGATTGGGTAAGGGCATCACTTACAGCACTAGCCAAGAAAACTTTCTTGGGTACCTGAGACTTCCTCTTTTTCGTGCACAAGTCCTTTAAGATTTTCGCGTAAGACGGGACTTGTTGGACAGCATCTAAAATAGGAATGTTAATGTTAACTTGCTTGAATAACTCCAGAATCTTCTCCATTTGAGGATTTTGTTTGTTAGACCTCAACCGGTTTGGAAATGGAACATTTTGAAAATTGGTTGAGTCTAATGCTGGAGGAGGAGATTTTGGAGTTGGAACGGATCCCAGAATAGGTGTTTTCGTGGAGTGAGAAGTGGGTCCGTTCAGAGCAGAAGAAGAGGAAGGGGAGCCTTGTGAAGAGCGGAGAATAGGCTCAGAAGACGAAGAAGAAGAAGAAGGAGAAGAAGAAGAAGCGGCGGCCGGGGTGTCATCGTTGATTCGCTTGCCAATGTTGTTTTGCAGCATCCTTCCCGATCTCAGCGTATTCACGGCACTCACATTATGGTTTTGTTGTTCAAGAGCAACATGTGCATTATGTGGGTGACCGGGATTTGGAAGTGGCTGGGACGGGAGCTTCCCCTTCTCTCGCTCGCTTAAGGCCGCGTTCAGCTGTGCAATCTGGGCCTCGATGGTCTTGATGCTCTGCCCGTGTGCGGCGGTGTGTTGCACTAAAGATTGGATCGAAGACTGGATGTTGGCGGTGGATTGAGTCGATTGTTTAACAAACGCCTCCAGACTTCGCTCGAGCGAGGAAACCTTATCAGTGTTTGACGGAACAAAGTTGTTATTTGGTGGAAAAGAATTGTTGGGTGCAAAGTTGTTCGTCTGGTTTTGGTAAGGTTGGGGTTGGAAGGGCTGCTGATACTGAGTTTGTTGTTGCGCTTGTTGTTGCGGCGGAGGGGCCCTTTGGAAGTTGTTGCCCTGGAATTGATTCTGATTCTGATTCCAGGCGAAATTGGGGTGGTTCCTCCAACCGGGATTGTAGGTGGAAGAGTATGGATCATTCCTCGGTCTTTGCTGGAAGGCAGCATTAACCTGATCCTGTCCTTGCGAGGGTGGATTGTAAGGACACTCTTCGGTCAAGTGAGAAGGATCGGAACAACAAGCGCAGATGGTACGAAGGGGGAGAACAGGGGCAGGAGCAGGAGCAGAAAATTTGCTCTCTATTGCTTCAAGCTTTCTTGTTATTGCAGCCATTTCAGCTTTCATCGCAATAGAGACATCGAGTTGGTGGATTCCTACCCTAGACTGACCGGTAGAAGTGGAGGTAGAAGAAGAAGAAGTCGGTCTGGTGCTCTCCCACTGTAGCGTTTGCTCTGCAAGATCGTCAAAGAACTGCCACGCTTCCTCGTCAGATTTCGATAGGAAGTGGCCCTGACAGATGGTTTCCAGCAACTGCTTCGTCGCTGGGTTCAGTCCCTCGTATAAGGTTTGGCAGAGCTGCCATTTCTCTATACCGTGGTGAGGACACTGAACAAGAAGGTCTTTGTACCGGTCAAAGCACTTCCAGAAGGGTTCAGAAGGAAGCTGGGAGAATTGGTTGATTTCATTTCGAATTCTTGCGGTCTTATGATTTGGATAGAATTTTTTCAGAAACGCTTTAACAAACTCGTCCCAGCTGGTGATTGAGTGGGAAGCGGTGCTATACAGCCATTTTTCAGCGAGATCGCATAAAGTGAACGGAATGACCCGTAGACGTATAGCATCGTCCGACAGCTGGGTGGTTTTCATCATGGCACAGACATTTTGAAATTTATTGATGAAGATATAGGCATCTTCAGTTTCAAGCCCATGAAAACGCGGAAGCATGTTGATGAAATGGGGCTTAATTTCAAAGTTGTCCCCATTGGCCGGAGGAAGAGAAAGGCAGGTGGGAAGTGCAGAACGGGTGGGGTAGAAACGATCCTGGAGCGCAATTCGCTGCGGCGCTACAACAGGCGGAGGTGGTGGAAGATTGGTCTCCGTAGGAGGTGGAGCCAATCCAGCGGTGGTCAAAGAGATGTTCGGATTAAATCCCGACATCGCGGAAGAAGAGGTTGGTGAAAGTGAAGGTGAAGGTGAAGATGTATGAACAGAATTCCGGTCAACGTCGGAGTTGGCCGGCAAAGGAAGGGGAGAAAGAGGAGTGGACGGAGTATCGACTTCGGAGTCGATCGCGTAGTCGGTCGTGACTAACGTAACGCGGACTAGATGGGCGCTAGTGTCCCGAGTCCAAGCGGACATACACTAAACGAGTTTAGTATAGTCAAAGCGGAGAAGGTGCGGGTAAGAAAACGTCAATGGAGAAAGGCGATGGGTGGTGGGTGAAAATGGATTTGGCGACAAAAGGGCAAGTTTTTATAAAAGTTTTTGATTTTTTTTTCTTTTTTAGAAAGAGATTTACAAAAGTATGTACGGAAATACGGCTTAAGCAATCACAAACAAGATATGCACAATCACACCTAGATCTACAGTCGCCTAGGTCTACTAGACCTGCTCCTGAACTTGATTTTCGAAGTTAAACAGTGTCGAGAAACAGGCTTAAAAATACACCGATCACGGGGCCAGGTAAGTGCAGAGATAAGGGGAGGTTGTCCAACGCTTTCGCGAAGTTCCTTAATTAAATAATCCTTTCTCTTTCGGCGGTTGCGCCTTTAACACTTTCCTAGACACCCCGTAAACAATGTACGGTTAAGCGAGGTTCTAAACACGGTTTATCTTCTCCTAATGAGCGCGAAGTCCTTAGGGCTGAAGTCTAGTATTTTTTAAATTTACAATGGACAATGCATATGCTTTAGTGATTTTTGGGGTCCTGGGAAGGGTGATGAAATCCCCACCCAATCTGGATTGGTTTCAAGCCCCTTAAGTCCGTATTAAAGAATGCAAAACGGTAACAAATCAACTGCAAACAATTTTTATTTGCGGCGCAAAGAATCCTGCACAAGAACAATTTATTGGAAGGGGGAGAAGAATTTGCGCAAAGAAGGCTGCAGAAAACACAATTTATTGGAGTTCAGAGGAGTGGGAGAGAGCAGAAGAACACTTACAGAGAAAATGGCAGAGTGACCCCACCACCTGGCCGCGGTTCCGCGGCAATAAGGCCCTAATGCCGCGGTTCCGCGGCGGAAATGAAGAGTTGACTCTTCATTTTTCTGCTGTGGGCTTCTTTGGATGTCCTATGCTTGTAATGATGTACTGATTTTTTACTTGCTCACTGTACCTGCTCCAGATTTCTACAGTAGACCGGATGCTTCGTTTTTGTCCGTCGCGGTGTAGCCGCGAAATGTGGGTCTATCTTCCCACGTCTTTGGCACTGTACTTGAACTCCGTATTTTCAACGTCCTTGGCGTCGATCTTGAACTTCGTATTTTCCTGCACACTTGCACAAAAACTAATCAAAAAAAAACAAGATGGTTTTGTTTACAATGTATATATTTTTTTTTTGTTTTTTCGGTTAGAGTTATACTTACAAATTAACCCGAAATTTCACAAAGAAACAAACTACCGTCTCCCCGGCAACGGCGCCATTTGATTGGTAGGATACGTGCGTGTTCAAGTTCTAGTTTAAATACCGCAATCAAGACGGTTTCGCTTGTAGCTAGCCGGTTGAGTACGGGTCATCCGCAGGGAGATGGGAGTCTTTTTCAAAGTGTTTTAACGAGTTAAGTCCGGTTTTCAGATTTTGTTGGATTATCTAAGTGTTGAGTTGATATTTAAAGAGAGCTTGTTAGGGTTAGGATTAGGTTAGTTTGAGTTAGGAGTCTCCACATCTTTCGTTGCCCCACTTAATATCGGTGTTACGGTAATCGGCAACAACGGGGATTAGCACGACTAGGAAGGAACTTGCGAGTATAAGCTAGGCTTTCCAACGCATAGTCCTTCCTTTTGGTGCTTGTCCGTCTGTTCTTGGCTCTTATCCATAACCTCCGGTTAATTCAACCACAACCGGTCTCACTACGGAATCACCGCTATCATGTAGGATAGGGTGCCGTAAGGAGCGGATTGTGGTTCAATTAACGGGAGTTGATTTAAGTTGTTGGGCAAGGAAAGAGTGAGAGAGATTTCCTTCTCTCAAACTTCCCTTATCCTACCCTAACAAGTATAGAACTACTCACATTTCATAATACGGAAAAATAAAACAAACAAAAGAGGAAGATAGAAAGAAGGAGACTAGAAGAATACGACTAACTATTTGCGACCTCACCTTGGCGAGGATCAAGCGTAAGTATCATTGTCGTATATAAGGATAAAGAAAAAGAAAGAAGAAAGAAACAACAAGGAAATAACAACAACTACTTAACGAATTTAAAGTTACAACAATTATAACAAAAGTAAGACAAGCATGATAATAAATGGTTCTTCTTTATTCATCACTCTTCACTCAAAAGCTCACTACAAGTTTAATGGAGAAGAGGTGAGAAGAGGAAGAAGAAACACACTACAACTAGGCAAAAATGAAAATACAAGAATGGACCCTTTCCTTCACAAAGTTCTGGGTTATTTATTGGCCAGAAAATGAAACCCTAGGGCAACCACCAGAACCCACATAAAAATACAAAAATACCCCTGGAAAATATTTCCCTGCCGCCACTATACTGCGGCGGATCCGCGGCCTGGACCCCACTTTGGCCGCGGATCCGCGGTCTTATGATTGAATTGGGCCCCCCAATTTTCTGTGGTTTCCTGGTTGGCTGTGTACATTTTTATGGCATATGTATTTTCTCAATTTGGCTCCCCGATTTTTCCAGAATTTCTGTTGAGGGAAAGGTGGACTTTTTGTCAAGATTTTGTCATGATTACCTCGAGCTCCGCGTAGATCTCTTGGATTTTGTGCTACCATTGAGCCTTGTGCATGAAGGTGACATTGATTTGACCTTTTGTCTTCCTAAACTGGTATACGGATGAAGAGCGGAGACCGTGTTTTATCTGTGGTTGGCAGGAACCCGGACTTTTTTCGTGTTTTCCATGAATTTCACCGTTTTAGAACCGAGAACCTGTATCCTGCAATTTACTAGCAAACACGGCTCAAGAGTATCTACGGATATGCAATGTGATAAAAATTGGGCGGTATGAAAATGCAAAAATCTGATATGAACACTACTGCAGCATGAGGATATACTTAGAGATATGATAGAAGGTCGCTAGTCACCCTAGGATGAATGACTAGGACATGTGGTTCGTTCGCTTACCCCGATGCGAGGTCATCAGATAGATTGATCCCAGCTAGAGACGACTTCAAGCAGGTATGTTGGGAGTCGATGGAGGCGATCGAATATCAGGAGCCTATTTTCCAAGTTTAAAGTATTTAGAAAGACATGCAAGCGATTCCATGGACCCTCTAGAAGAATGAAACCCTAACTCGACATAATGACCGTGTGAAAGCCTTTCAACCTTAGGGTTTGCGGCAGTTCCGCGGCGCCATTAGTGAGGCTTGGGTTTGCCCTTCTACGGCTGGTCCACCGAAGTTATGGTATGTACTCGATACTATTAAACTGTACCCAAGATGTTGAGCTCTTGGAGGATTATGAGGTTTTGACGAATCGATCGAATGGTTCGACTTCATTCGGATGCCATGTGGTCGGATGCATTTCTTAGGAGACTCCAGATACGAGTATTGCCGTTGGAGCGCAGTCCATGCAGCCACGAGAAGACGAGTCCGAATCAGTCGACATTGGAACAGAGTGGAGTAAAGAGTTCACACGAGATTTCGACGAGATGATGTTCCACTCCGTTGACATCAAAGATGCGATACACATGCTGATGCGTTGTATATGGATATACCTTCCAGAAGGAGTCGCGATGAGTATGCAGCCATTCCGGAACAAGAAATAGATTTAGTACAGGGTGGTAACTTCTGGGCAATTTGGCAGGAACGAGATTTGAGAGAGACTTCGACAGGACCTTTCTGGAATACTATACGATAAGACTTGGACCCAGGAGCGGTCATATTGCGCACACCCAGCAAGCCAGAGTTCGGCATCGTCGACGAGATAGTTGGCCAGAGATCTGTAGAGGATGTGCCAGAGCGGGACTGTTCCGTCGTCATTTCATATTGGGCCGTTGAGCCGAGGAGCTATATATCTAGCAATGCACAGTGAGAGATAAGAGCCTAAAAGCACCAGGCGCCAGACTACGAACAGGAGGCAAGTAGATATCTTGCTCTGCTAGCATTGGATGCACCGACACCTTCTCGACTTTGAAGGAGGAAATATCGGCGACGGTATTTATGATTTGTGATTTGGTGATTTGGTTATCACGTATCCGTCACCTTGGATTTCGTTATTTTGGGCGATCTATTTGCATGATTTAGTCTTGATGACGGAGTTTCATGATATTTGTTTTCGTGCACCATGGTTGCACCTACTGGGTATTTATATTTTGTGCATAGTTATTACGCTTGAAGTATTGATTGTGATTTCATGCCTATTTTATGTCTGTGATTTGATTTATGCTTCCAGCATAGTTTTCATGCACTTTTAGTGTTTTGATTTGATTTGTGCACGCTGATGCACATGGTTGTGAGATTATATACCGCGGTATACCTGATCTGGATTGAGCTGTATTGTATACCGTCGACTTTGATTCTGATATTGATGTTGATTTCGTGATTTCGTGCAAGATGGATGCACCGATTTGGATTTTCACGCATGTTGGGTGCATGTTATGAGATGCGATTTTGGTGCACACCAGATGCACTAAATCGAGATTCTTCGTGCATATCATATGCACCTGATTTTGCTGTCAGGCATACCCGTTGCCTTTGACAGGTGTTTCGTGCACACCCGTTGCACTTAGATGTGGTTTCTGTGCACATATATGGATTTTGATTTCCGTGCGCACCAGACCCACATAGCATTCATATGCACATTTTGAGATTGATTTCTTATGGTGCAGTACGTTTTTATGATATTTACTATTTGTTTTCGTACTGAGCGGGACTAGTCAGAGGACAGTACCTGGATATATTTTGCATGCATTGATAGTTATCGAAGGGATTTCCAAAAAGGGAGCTGTAGTCTCAGTTATTACCTACGTGTCTGATATGACACGAAACGTTTGAAATAAGGAAACCCTTCTAAATTGTTTCAAAACGGCGAGACGTACATATTAAACAAAAGATATATACATATATGGTTATTTTCTTACAATAGACGTCCGCCAATGTGCAGTGTTATGCGCATCGCACAGCGATTTAAAAAGGTTCGGCATGCATTTCCTTCAGCTATTTACATGTATAATTTTGATGTCAACATGTATAATTTTGATGTATATCATATTGATTTTGTTTTGGATTTGACCTTTGTGTCTTTACCATGACTCCGATGATTGCGGGATGCTTGACGGAGTTTTGTTTTTGAGTTATCTGCTCATTATTCATGCGCATGCATTGCGCTATGATGCGTTTTATGTATTGATGATTTCGGAGCCTCGACGACTTGGACTTTTTCTGAAATGTCTTGGTATTGTAAGGGTTTAAATTAAAATTCGGGGACCGAATTTCTTTAAGGGGGAAGATTGTAACATTTCAAAAAAATAAAATATTATTTTTGGGAATTTTTATAATTAAATAATAAATTATTGAATATTTTAATAAGGCGGTATAATTAAATACAGATAAATTTGGAAAAAATTTGGAAAATTATAGAAATTATTCATATTGAGGGTGCCTTATTGGATTTATGCAAATTATGAAGCTTTACGATTTATTTGACACTAATTTAGTGCTAATCGCGATTAAAAATCGCAAATCGGGTTTTAAGCGTGTTTTGTGCAAAACATGCACAAGTCTTTTTTTTTCATGAGTTACATTTTTTTTATCATGGCATTCTTCATGATTCTTGCATGGTTGTAAATTAGAGAGAATGAGAAAAAGAAAAGAAAAGAAAAAGGTTGAATAAAGAATGGAGGGATGGGCATGAGAGAGAATGAGAGGGTAAGGGGTTAAACCTTGGATCAACTCCCATTCCTACTTCATTTTCCTCACCATCTTCTCTCCTCTCCCACACCCTAGCTGCTGCTGCTGCTGTCCTCTCTCCTACCTCCACTTCTTCACCTCAAAACATCTCAAAAACTTCACCAAAACATCTTCCCCACTTCACAAAAAAGTTGCACAAGCTCACAAGCAACACATTGGACCAAGAAAGCTTACATTTTGGACACTTGGGGCAACTCAAGAAAATTCTTGAGTTGCCAAATGAGGTATTTTTCTGAACCATTAGCTTAGTTTTCCCATTGCTTTTACATCGATGTTAACTTTAAACCGGTATAGTGATGTTTAGTGAGGTAGGAAAGTTCTAGTTAGAGGTTTTGGAATTATTGAGTTGTGATGGGTAATTGAGCTTAGTAGAGGCCACACAAACCCCCTAGTGCTAGAATTCAGACCTAAACCAGATACTAGAGCCCCGGAATACGGATTTAGAAAAGCCAATATTGGAAAATTGTGGATTCTGTGAGGGTTAAATGAAATCTGCTAACACCCGGAGCCTCTCAAAATTATTTTGCAAACACAAAGAGATGTGCAGGCACCTAGGAAGCTAACCCCAAGAGCCAAGCCCCGGAATCCCATTCCAGGCCGCAAATAAAAGCTTTCTAGTCGCAAATTGCGGCCAGATCTGGGCCATTTGTTCTCGTTCTTGTTCTGTGGTCCCCTCATCAGTAAAATAGACCCTTGGCATATGCAGAATTGACCAATTTGACCTAGGGTGAAATCTGGGACCATTTCCAATAGTTGCTTTTTTGATTCAGGGTTTTGTTTCTCATATTTTGAATCCTGGATTCTCGTACTTATGTTTTACCTCGATCACATGACGTTTGTACGACGATATCGAGGGTTGTTTGATGGTTTTGAAAGCGTAGTCTATATGTTCTAACCTATAGTCCTTAGCGTGTCATTTTGGTTTTCCGATGTGATTTTAATACGCATTTGCGATACGTTAATGTGTAGGTACCCCACGAAGACTTCGGGATGACAAGCAAGCGTGTGGTGACATCGGCAACGGAAGGCGAAGAGCAAGGTGAGTAGATTATATCTACGGGGGAAGTCGGGTGGATAGCGTATAGCACCCCAGCAGTTCGATGTTTAGTATACTATATATATACTATATATATGTATGATAGCGTTAAGTGTGATATGGATATTATAGATGTGATTAGGTGTACTATGGATAGATTAGGGTTTAGAAGTAAACTAGTATAGTTTCCTAGTTGCGAACCCTAGAATAGGTTTACACCCACACGCACACACATGCTTAATTGTTATAATTATACCTGGATGATGAGGATAGCGGATGATATTTGGAGATGAGTCGATGAGATTGGGCATAGTGCCATGAGATCGGTGATATGATGTGGTTCGTATTTGGGATACAACATGAGATTTTAGGGTGCCTTTGGACGTGTGTATTACACACGCACTTATATTTATATAGATGGTATCGGTTAGTACTAGACTAGATCAATACCCCAGATCATGAGATATGACAATAAGGATACCAGATAGTTGATGTGATGATTGTGATATTGACCCGTACCTAAATTTAGGATGTCGTACGATGATTTACCGTACGAGCTTTATTTGATGATAAGATCCGCACTCATGACTCGAGGATGTCATATGATATTGTATCGTACACGGTACCTTTGAGGCGGGATCATCGACTATTATATATATATATATATATAAATCGACTCAGATTTAGGTGGTTTCCATACCCCTCCCGACTAGCTTGTTAGTTAGATCTGTAGTTTCCTTAGTAGATGTTAAACTAGACCCGAGTCATACCTATTTCAAAACTAACGAATCGTGAGTAATTTAAAGACAGGCAAAGGGATTCTATGGATATTTTCAAAAGATGCATCTTTTCTTAAAAACACCGTAGCCCTTATCTTTCTAAAACACCACGATTCGTCTTATTTCAAATGGCAAAACTGTATGACATTTTTATAATGATGTAGATTCTTCACTGTTGTGTTGATTATTCGATTTCCGCCTATTCATGCTATTTGTATCGCATTGCATGTGTAAATGTGTTTATTGCTATAGTAGATCCATGCTGTTAGGACACCGGCACCATTATCGATGATGCGTATGTTCCACGTACACCTACTTGCCGGCTCACACACTTCATCATCGATAATTGCCATGTCACCGTACAGTAGGATTGTTGCATCAGGATATGACCCTTGTATGACATACTTACGTACACCCATACTTGCATACATACGTATTTGCACATACATAGATGATTCTGGCTTGATTTGGAGATTTAGGAACCACAAGATATATTTTAAAAACTGGATTCATTTTAAAAGAGCGGTTTCCCTCGATATGTGCATACTATTATTCCATGTTGCATGATATACTGATATGCTTACATTTCCTTTATATGTCGCATACATCATGCTTATGATTATACGCATTGAGATATTTATTTTTATGAGATTTCTGGATTTGGAAACCGTAGTTATTTCAAAAGAGAATATGTATTATTTTAAAAACACGGTTTCCCTTGATATGATATTTCAGTGCGTCCACCATGCGTTTTCTCGGTTCTGAGACGTGTGACATGTGAACCCGAATCGAGGAGCTGGATGAGGCCGATTGCGAGTACATGGTGGACCCGGTATGGTTCCCCGGGGCGAGAAATGTTTTTTGTGGAGCAGAAGATGAGCCTGGCAGGGTGGCGAGTACCTACCGGTGATAGTATTTGGGCCCGGCAGATATCCGGAGGATACCGACCGGAGTCGAGAGATGATATGGGCCAATCCGGACTGACGGAGCCCGATATATGAGGATTTACGTGCCGATGGTAGGCACAGTTTTCATGATGTTTTCCGGTGTCGATGCTAGACACCCAGGTTCCATGATTTGATGTGTTACGAGGGACACATGTTGATTTATATCCTCATACTTCCATGCATATGCTTTATGATATTTACATGCATAATGCTTTATGTCATTGGGTGACACGTGGACGATATCCACTTACATATAGTTGACATTGATGACATTGATCACATAGTTGGATGATATCCACATACTCATAGATTTCATGATATAGTTGTCACTGATTACATTGATCATACCTCATATTTCTGATATGTTACTACCTGAAGCACTAGCACGAGCACCTGGTACTACACTTATGTATAGATGTTTACCTTTGCCATCTTTTCATGCTTCAGACTTATTCATTTGAGGTTTATATGTATGTATCTGATCGTATTGACCTAGGATTGTGTCATACATACGATTTCTGCTCTGCGATATTTTCTATTCACGAGTTGGCAACTCACCCCCGTTGTGCCACAGTTCTTGCAGGTTTTTGCCGTACAGGTTTCATTGCGGCTTTTCTGGCACACTGCTTCCTCTCTGGGTGATTGCTTTGGTAGGTGGGTTCACTCGCATCATGACCATCCTTGTATTTATTTTATTCAGTTGTATCTAATAATTCCATCAACCAAACTTGTATATTGTTTCAGACTTAGAAAACCGGTTGTGTATTATTTTGGCCTTAGAGTCGCACGTTGTAGTATTATGGTTTTCATGCTGATTTTAAGTTTCCTTTTGAGTTTTGATCCTCGCCCTTCGGCATTGTATATTATATTGTTTGCGTGGTTGTGACCGTCGATTGACGAAGAGATATCTCCCGCTTGGGGATGCCTTTTATCATTGCATGTATTATTCATGTTGTACCCCGTTTGGGGCCAGTATTTACAAAGGAAACTCTGCCGAAATTTTCAGAAAAGATATGAGATTTTTAAAATGCATATTCGGCTTATGTTATTTAAAAACCCTTGTTTTAAAACATGTTTTCTTCACTTCTTTAAAACTAGTTTTCCTTTATTTATTATTTAAAATGGTTTTAGATTTCTGGGCTTTTGGGTTACTTGAATTAGATGAGGTCCTATAGACTTCATATGATTCAAGGGCCAGTCACGTGCTATTTCGGGTCGTGACACTCGCCCGGGGCATCAGGTCTCGCACGTGCTTTTGACCTCCAACGACGCTCCTCCTGGACTCGAGGTGCTGTAGAAGGTTTGGCTGGAGGTGTTTGCCTCGGGGCCGAGCTCGGACCGAGGCGGGACGGCTTGCGCCCCTGGCCTTCTTTCCTTGGGCTTTGGCGGCCATGGCGGCTAGAATTTTTGATCGGTCTATGGGCTCTGCAAAAAAGAACACACAAACAAAAGGGGGTTAGCGACACTGAAATGGCAAAGGAAATTTAGCAATGTCTAAACAGATCGTCGAAAGCCCTAACTTACCCAGGAAACACGTAGGACTAAGCGCAGCCCAGCTCAGAAAGCAGGACGTCATCCTGCTGGATCGGTTCCCAATGGGACACCACCCTCGCTTCGAGGGAGGTCGACTACTTCGACCTCGGGCAGTCGGCCATGTGCCACTGTGTAGGCACATGCCAATCCTTACCCTCCGGAGGCCTGACGATTACATACTTCTCCTTTTATTCATGAATGGATGAAGGGACGACTACTACCCCCGACCTGGCCGTCCAACCCCTACGTTTTTTAAACGAAAAATACACCCAACTAGGCTCTTCCTTGCTGGTACCGGGGTGATTTTTATAACAAAGAAAAGACACAAGGAGGGTCAAACTGAAAGGGGTCTGATCAAGTTTTAACCGGTCCAGAAACCAGGGGAGAATTCTCTACGAGTTCGGCGCTAGCTGGCCTAGGGCTAGACGGAAGCAATGAAGCACCTCACAAACCATGGGTGAGAAGGGCAGACGCATTCATGCCCGGAATGCTTCCAGGTACAGAGCAATCTCCTTGCCCTGCACCTGGTCTGCTCACTCACCCTCTCTTGATAAACGGAATGAATAGCTAGAGGGGATATGGAATCGAGCCCGATGTCAGAAAGATCGTCCGGACTCTCCAAGATAGAGGGCTCTTTGCGAGTGTTCCCGATGCGCACCTTGGGAGTCCTGGTCACCGCCCGACGGCGAGTGACAACGGCGGCCCTGACTCTAGGGGCGAACCCGACACAGAAGATGAAGAAGAAGAAGAACCCTCTTGGCTATCTGAAGCCGAAAAGGAGGAAGATCCATTGGACTCGGTTCCAGCAACTGGAGCCTTATCGTCCGACTCTACCCTTACAACATCTACAGACTCCTCGGAGGAAGACATCTAACCTGATTCAAAGAAAGGGACTCACCGAAGAAAGATCAACAAAAGATTCGATCTAAATGGAGGTATGCCGGGCAATCTTCAACAACGAAGGGAATTGAAGCGAAGTGTTGGCCCTAGGATGGTCCCTTCCTATTTATACACCCCAAAGAGAACATCCTATGGCCCAGATCGATTCTCGCCAAAACAAAACGTCACGCCTAGCGGCAGTCGAAGCTCCACGTGGTGGTCGACCATTGGGGACGTCTCTTCGATCGTAGGAGTCAGAGACAGCCTGTCTCGCCCACCAACTGACGTCTGACACGTGGCCTGTACCCCAACAGACGAATCGACTGAAATGACGCCCCCTCTTTAAAGCGCAATCATTTCACTGATCCGCTGATGCCATCGGGAATATGCGTGAAAATTCAGGCGCACGACGAGACGACACGTGGTCCCAATGATCGAAATGACGCAACTGCCGGCTAAATCCATGGGGGGCAACTCTCTGCCCCTACGGATATATTCGTAGGGGCACAAAAATACACCGTAGGTGCAAAGGCCATAGGTGCAAGTCTTCGTCCTGAACATGCCCCTACGGATTAATAATTGCCCATATGGTTTACTTCATAGGGACATATGTCTCTACGGTGTAATCCATAAGGCCAAAATATTTATTTAAATAATTGGTTTATAAAATAAAATAGTTGCCCCTCCGGATAAATCCATAGGGGAGTTATTTGTAGGTCCAGATATAAGCCCCTATGGATTTCTTCGTAGTTCCATCTTTAGGCCCATGCGGAGTAATCCGTAGGGACAGACAAAAGCCCCTACGGATATATTCATAGGGGCAAGTGTAATGCCTGTTACTGAGTCCATAGGGGCAAAATATCAGGTATCCTGATATTTTGTCCCTACGGATAAATTTGTAGGGGAAAACTATAGACCTACGTATTAATCCGTAGGTGCAACATATATCCCTACAGATTAATCCGTAGGGACTAAATATCAGGGGTTTTTATAAAAAAAAGGCTTCATGTTTTTTCCTCGCCCTGTGCACAATAATATATACAGCATATAACTAAATACCGCAGTATTCATAATCAGCATTTCACGCATAATATATAAAAGAAATCAACAAACAAAATACAATATCAATCTAAATCATCGTGAACATGCAAACACCACCAATATCGTCCAAAATATATACAATATGTATCATATAAGTACATACATGCTTAAAATATAAAAAAACTACCCTAGCTCGGTCCAACTGCTCCACCTCTGATAATCGCCGTAATCTGGCACATCTGCTGCTCAATGCAGCCCTGAGTCGTTAAAAACTCGACCAATGAAGGAGCAGACTTTGGGGGAGTTTGAGCGGGCTGTAGATCTGCAGGAGTGGTCTGCGCAACCGCAACCGAGGTAGTGGCTTGCGGAGCCACAGCCGAAGAAGATGCATGTGGAGCCGCAGCCGAAGTACCCTGTCGCATCTGTTCATTTTTGTGTGTAATAAATGAATAAGAACTGTGTATTAGTCGAATTCGTATCATTATCAGGTTATTGTGAAACCCCAATCTAAGAATATTTAGGGACTTAGGCCTCGTTTGGATATCTAGTTTAGAAAAATGTAGTTTAGTTTAATTAGACAGTTCTATGTAAGTATGATTAATCAAAGCTAAGTTTACAACAAAATAAGCTCAGGCTACTAATATTAGATATGTTACTATCTATAATATGATATAATATTTTACTATTAAGTAGTATACATATCATCGTCTCCTTCAACTCCTGGACGGTGGTCTTCAAGGTGGCAACATCTTGCTCTAGACGTCGCTTACGGGGTGTAGGGGAAGTAACCGCCGAAGTAGAGTCTAACCTCATATGGGCCCTGCTAGGACCTAGTCCCCAGCCTCTTTCCCAACCTCCGTGGTGCCCTCCGTGTGCGACATCTAGGACTGGGGTCAGCAGTATCGGATCGTTTTGTCCAGTAAAATCGATCCCCGATGCCTCCGCCCGCTCCTACACCCACATTAACCATTAAAATATAAGTATATCATTTAAATTTGAACTTTTTAAAAAAAAATTTCAAACCTGTTAGAATAAATATTAACACTTACGTAATACTCCTGGGTAGCGGTGTCGGGGAATCGAAGCTCGCCCATGGTGGGATCTGTCGAGGTGCCGTGGACAACAAGATACGCGGTCAGCACGCTCGGTGTACCACCCTGCGCCAGGGTCTGAGCTCTCTGCAATTCGCAAAAAATTTACATATATTATAAAATAACTCTTAATATTACATTATATCACAGTAGATCTATTGTAATTTACCGATGCCTCCATGGCACGAGTAATATTCCTCGAGCCACCTGTATAAGTGGGACGACCCTTCTTTGCCGACTTCCTATTCTCTTTATTTTGATCAGCATGTTTCTGCACAACACATTCAGATTTAGTTTTCTAATTAAGCAACACAAAAAAATAAATTATATACTAAACAATGAATTACATTTAAAATACAAACCTGTTTGCGCTAAGAGTCGAAATATTAGCACAAGAGAGGCCATGTATCTACGTAGACTCTCGCAAAGGCCGGAGTATGTAGGAGAGCCGCTCTCTCTGCCTCGGGGGTCTCCATCCACAGGGAATAGCAGTCAATCTTCAGCTCGTTCCTATTGTATCAGACCTTTGATTGCATTTTCTTCACCAGGCCATGGTACAGAGCTTGAAGATCGAGCACTCTCTTAGGATGATCAGGGTCGGGTACAGACTGAAAGTCATAATCCAACTGTAAATACAAAAAAAAATGTTATTAAATTGCAAGTGTTAAATAATAATAAATATATTGGATAAGTCAAATGAAAATATATATTAATACCCGAGTCTGATCCCAAAAGAGGGCAAATGAGCGCCAGTGCAGGTCGCCCCACTCAACGTGAAATGGATACTTCTTCACGAGGCGGCTCTCATCCCCCATATACCGACCGAACCTCTCGGCATAATCGCCGGTATAGCGATAACCAGGAGTAAAGAAGAGGGGGAATGCTGCCTCCCCTTAGCTCTGTCGGGCCTCAGCCTGTGGGACTGATTCGGACTTCGAGTCCCCCTCTTGGGATGGGGATGCCCTGCATCTACAATAAATATCAAGACAATCAATATTAAGACAAAGTGGTATTAAGAAATCAAGGTTTAACAAAAATTAAAGTGTGATATATAGCTCTGGCGACAGAAGCACGAGCTTGGGCCCGGGCAACAGCACAAGCGGGACGATAGTTCCTCCGGGAAGGAACAGCCGGTGACCAGGACGTGGACGCATCCCCCCAACTAGAAAATAAACATTGATAAAATTACATGAAGTTCATGTTTATTTTTAAAGGATACGTAAAAGGAATAAATATTTTATATTTATTCATACTAACCTGCAAACTGAGCGGAGGGTATGGAAGTGGCGGGAGTGGCCCCTGCACCAGACGTGGACGCACCACCTATAATTAGACAATCAAACATTGACTATATAAGTAATTGCAAAAAGAATGTGTATATCAATAATATAACATTCTAAATCAACATGTATACACTATAGGATATATAAACATACCCGCAGGTGCGGTGGTGGCCTCTGCCCGAGATATGGAGGCACCACCTACTGCTAGACAATTAAAAATTGATTATCTAAGTATGTAAGAGCAAAAAGAATGTATGTATATTTATTATCTAGCATTCTAAATCATTATGCATGCACTATAGGATATATAAACGTACCTGGAGATGCGGGAGTGGCCTCTGTCCCTGATGTGGACGCATCACCAATAGCTAGACAATCAAAAATTGACTATATAAGTAATTTTGACATGAATATGCATGTATATATATAATATTACATTCAAAATGAATATGTGTGCAATATACCTGGAGGTGTGGCAAAGTCCACACGGAAGGAGGCATCCGAAGGGATCTCCGATCGGGGTGCAAGACTGGCCCTCTGAAGCTCCCTACGCAGCTCTCCGGGCGGCAGAACCGCTCTGCCTCCGCGGCTGGAGCTCCTGACGCCCCTCGCTGCTCCCGTCATCAAATCTAGATACAACGGTTCATGGACGCATTAGACAATCATTACATATGCATGCTATATATGTATAGATCGTAAAATGTAAAGTAATGATATAACATTACTGATAATCTTTTTCGTTTCATGGACGCATTAGACATACCTACTTGGATTTCATCATCGATATCATTTCTAACCCACATAACTTCATGATCAGCCGAAGACAACCCGTCTTTTGAAACAGACGGTCGGAGCACTCTAAGTCTTCTCTCTTCTTCATCCTCGTCGCTGTCCTCGAATTCTGGGACATCATAAACATCCCTGATTTTCCAATGGCATACGACACTCCATCCCGGATGCTTCAAACACAGTGAGTAGTATACTTGGAATGCTTGGTTCAGAAAGATAAACGAATCGTCCTGACCGTAAAATCGAAGTGTATTCACATTGGTCAATCCATATTCATCTTTTCAAGTCCCGAGATTGTTTCTCCACTTATCCGTATCGATTCGTGTATCGTACCAAGTACACTGAAATATATAAAATGGTTCTGATCGTCCGGGATATTGGATGCCAAGTATACAATTTAAGTATCCATAATAAATCACACCATCCGATCCTACCGTCGCAATCCCACTATTCCGAGTGGTTCTAGATGTTTCTATGTTCTTAACTTCGAATTTGTATCCAAGGACACCGAATTCTTTATAATATGCAACCTCCATACTAGGAAACTGAGCTAAACATCTTGAATCACTCTCTAATGATGCAGACAAGTTCGGATCGTGGATCTAACAAAACAAATTTTACGACAAATACATAACGATATAAGTTTAGATTAAAAATGGTAGCAATAACATGTTATTCGAATAACTTACATGATCTACAACCCAATCGCAAAAATTATCCTGATAATATTTTTCCAATCGTTCATCGTTCCTATCAGGATGCCCCTCACGTACCTCGTTAAAATGAATTATGTTCTCAACAATAAATTATGACATTAATATTATATCATTTCATACACACACAAACACAAATATAACAATTAATCCAAAAAAAACTTACTCTCTAATTTTTTTTCAAGACATGCGCTATTGAGGAGGATAAACCGATATATCTTGTTGATAAACATAGTGTCTACCCTCTTATAATCTGCTTTACCATATGGCATGTCCTGAATTCTTCGAGGTCGGTTAAGTTTCATCTCAATGTTCTCGTCCAGATAGCGAGAACAAAATGTGGTTGCTTCATCTAGAAGATAACCTTACATGATAGAACCCTCTGGTTGATTTCTATTGCGTATATACCTTTTTAGAGTGTAGAGGCACCTAAAGAAAAATATGTTAAATAAATAAATACGGGAATACAGGACAACAATAATTTTACAAATTGCGCGAAACAAAAAATTCTACGTACCTCTCGACGGGATACATCCATCGATATTGTGTCGGTCCGGCTAATTTAGCCTCAGTTGCAAGATGAACCATCGGGTGTATTATGATATCGAAGAATGACGGTGGGAAAATACGCTTAAACTTGCAAAGTATCAACGAAATAGAATTTTCTAGTTTCTCCAGCGTCACAACATCCAGTGTTTTAGCGCATAATTCTCTAAAAAGGCAACATAGGTCATTGATTATTAAACCAACTGATTTGGGAAGAGAAGTCATAAGGGCTAATAGGAGAAGGTGGTCCATAATAACATGGTGATCATGACTTTTTAGCCCATCGATCTTGCCTTTCACAATTTTTATCTTCTTGCTAAATGATCCTGAGAAACCTGTGGGAACTTTCAAATCATGCAACACCTGCAGGAATCTTTTCTTCTCCGGTTGTGACATATGATACGCAGCATTGGGAAGTACAAACTTTCCTGGTTTATTGGTTTAGGATGCAATTCACTTCTAATTTCCCAGTCCTGTAGATCCATCCGAGCATGGAGGTTGTCTTTTGATTTTCCATCTTTACAAAGAAGCAAGTTGAGTACGTGCTCGGATACTCCCTTCTCTATGTGCATGATGTCTAGACAATGATGCACTAAATTTGTTGACCAGTACGGAAGCTCGAAGAAAATGCTTAACTTGTTCCAGAATTGTGGTTTGACCTGTTTTGTCGGATCTATCCCGAAGGTCACATTATTGTAACCATCCCACTGAGCAGTCACGTCCTCTCTGGACAATGGGGAGTTCCAAGAAGCTCCTGATGACCATCAAAGTGAACAACGTCTAACCTGTAGGGATGGTCTAGAGGCAGAAAACGTCGATGGCCGCAATAACAAACCTTCCTGCTAAAATTCAAGAATTTCGATGTTGCATGTTGATGGAAATAAGGACATGCTTTGAGACTATGTACGGACCAACCTGATAGCATTCCATACGTAGGAAAGTCATTAATTATCCATATTAAAGTCGTACACAGTATGAAGGTTGTATTTGTGTTTGCATCGTAAGTATCTACACCATCAATGAATAAAGATTTTAACTCATCGATCAGAGGTCGGAGATAGACGTCGATATTGTTTCCCGGTGAGTTTGGTCCGTCGATAAGAAGAGACATCATAAAGTATGATTGATCCATCGCCAACCAAGACGACATATTATAAACTATCATTACAACGGGCCATGTGTTGTGGCTTCCAGCCATATAGTTGAATGGGTAGAAGCCATCACTAGCGAGTCTGAGCCTGACATTGCAAGGATCGCTACTGAATATTTCGTACCTACTATCGAAATCCTTCCATGCCGGTGAATCTCTTGGATGACTCATTTTTCCATCTTCGCTTGGAGGAGCACGGTGATGCCAAATCATTGCCTCGGCTGTTTTCTTGCGCCTGATTAGCCTCTGCAGTCTCTGTGTTATGAAAAAGTATCGTGCTATCTTAACAGGTATATCGGGCTTCTTATCAGAATCTTTCGGTTTATACCTGATCTCTCCGCATGTTGGACACTCTTTCAAATCTGAATTCTCTTTCCGGTACAACACGCAATTTTTAGGACATACTTGAATCTTCTCACACTTCAGACCCAAATCAGACATCATCTTCTGGGCTCTGTACCAGCTGTGGGGCACGTTATTTCCCGGGGGCATAGAATCTTTCAAGAACGAAAGAAGCATTGTGAATGACTTGTTGCTCCATCCATTTAGGCACTTAATTTGGAAAAGTTGGACGAACCATGAGAGGGTGGAATACTTTGCATTCTTATAAATTGGCTTTCTAGCATTATTCATGAACTTTTCATACTTATCCGCACGCAGTCCTTGACCGGAAGAAATATCATCTTCGGTACCAATAAATTCCCATATGTCCCTGTTATTTCTATTTAACTTAGTTCTTTTTCCCTAAGTTTTGAATCTGTAAAACAAAGTCTCCCTGATGAGAATTAAATTCTCAACTTGTGGGGAGATTTGCTTCTGCAAATATCAACCAGAGAAAGAACTAAGTTCTTATATGAAGGGTTAAGTTTACGGTAAAGTTGTGCGTTTACGTTATCATCGAGTATCCTACTGAAGGAACTAGTGCACCCTAAACCCTAGCCCTAATTAACCCAAATTATCCCTAATTAACCCAAAATTAAACCCTAATCATCACCCTAACTCAAATTATCCCTAATTAACCTAATTAACCCAAATTAACCTTAATCATCACCCTAACCCAAATAAACCCTAATCAACCCAAAATTAACCCAAATAAACCCTAATCAACACCCTAACACAAATATACTCTATTTTACCTAATTAACCCAAATTAACCCTAGCCCAAACCCTAACCCAAATCAACCTGACCCTAATCATCACCCAAAACCTACCCAAATTAACTTTAGCCCAAACCAAAATTAACCCTAATTAATCTAATGAACCCTAACCCTAACCCTAATCATCACCAACCCAATTTTACCTAATTAACCCTAACTAACCCTAACACTAACCCTACCTAATTAACCCTAATCCTAAACCGAACCCTAACCGCAAACTGAAAAATTAGCATCCCACCATCATGTTTTAACAAGTGACTGTGACTTCAAAATGGAAACTTCACAGTAAACAGAAATTGTTACAAGCTGAAACTTTCTCAAAGAACACCCAAAAGATTAACAGGCAAAACAGAATAATCCATGTCATAACCCTAACCCTAACCCTAACTGAACCGAACCCTAACCATAACCATAACCCTATTCTTAAACCGAACACTAACCATACACTGAACCCTAACCCTAACCCTAGCCCAAACCCTAGACCGAACCCTAACTCTAAGCCCAAGTAGCAAACCAATAATCAACAATAACAGAAATAAATACATAATTAGAAGTTAAAATATGAAATTTAATAACCTTAAGTCGGCGATGGAAGAGACCGGAGATGGTCGGTCGACGACGCAATCGGCGACGAGAGAGTTCCTAACGTCGACGAGGAAGTCGACAGTGATGTCGGGGACGACGAGGCACGCGCGGGAAGGCGGTGGCGATGAAGCGTGGGCGGTGGTGAAGAGAGGCGCACGCAGGAGAGTGAGAGCGAGGAATTTTTGGGAGTTTTCTGTGCTTTATTTTTTTATAAATAACCCATATATGCCCCTACGGGTTAAACCGTAGGGCCTTCTTTTGCGGCTCCTTAGGGCCAAATAACAAATTATGTTTTAATATTTTTAAATTAATTCATAGGGCACTGTAGGGGCAATCATGGGGACCTACGGATTAATCCGTAAGGGCAACATTTTATTGCCCCTATAGAAACTTTTATCCGTAGGGGCAACCCCTTATTGTAGTAGTGGACTAACGCCATGTCGTTCCCGGGCGATCCACATTATTATTTTCGGCACCAAACATAGCATAGGAAAAACCAAACATGCCACTCTCGACCCGACACATGAATAGGTCGGAACGAGAGTGGGGGGCTAATAATGATGCTCACAAGTGGTATTTCCTCAGATTACGACACGTAGTGGATGACGTGCCCTGAAGGCTACGGAGGTGGAATAAATGAGAGGCATTAGGGGCATTCCTCGGGACCTCATCTTCGAGGACGCATCCGACCTTTCAGGAGACCTCCATGAGTACTTTCCACCTTCATTTTGCAAACAGCCAATAGCTCGTCTTCGATCCATCTGACAGGCCGAGCTTCTTCGGCCTCCCTGCTCGTCTCCGAGCCATCTGACATGCCGAGCTTCCTCGGCCTCCCTGCTCGTCTCCGAGCAATCTGACAGCCCGAGCTTCTTCTGCTTCCCTGATCACCCGAGAGCGCGGAACACAAGCGCCCCCGCAATGGCTCCGCGTATCTCGCCAGGGCGAGATATCCACCTCCCCACGTTCTACGTCCCACGCCGGCGCGTCCCCTATTAATGGGCGTATCTCGCCATTAATGCGAGGATAATGCAGGGGCGTAACTGATGTCGATGATCTCGCGCCTTCTCGCTCTACGTGACCACAATATAAACCCCTCTCTCAGACAACTCAGGTAACTCCAACTCATTCCAATACTCAGTTACTCTGCACCTATTCATCGGTACTAACTTGATCGTCGGAGGGTCCTACGGTGGTCACCTACCTCGGGACATCCTTTGCAGATAGCTCGGCGTCAACACCAACCCATTGAGATCCACACGCTCGATAATTCCCAAACCAAATCTCAACCGTTAAAGACCTGTAAGGTTACTAGGAACTGTCACAAGGGTCTATAAGGCATCAACCATGCCGAATTTAAAATTTTCAAGTGCCGAACAACCTAAAGCGAGGATCTTTGCTAGATAATTAGGGTTAACAAAGCATGTAAACATCTTTACATCTAAGAGAAAGGGATTACAACCTTTGTAGTCCGTTCCTTCGCTTCATAAGCTCCGAGTAGTAGTCCCTTCTCCGTGATCCATGAACTTCCGGACTCTAGAGAGGCTCCACAAGCCGAATGATCCATGCTTGCTTGAAGTCTTCCTTTTCGAAGATGATCTACCTTGAAGAATCTTAAACCCAAGGTTACACTTCACTAAACAACTTATTAGTGAAGTGAACACCCTAATCTAAGTGGCTAGAATAGATGAGGATGATGAAGTAGGAATTTAGCTCTCTTTTATTTTCAATTTCTCACACTAAATCATCACAAACACAAAAGCTAATAAGCTTTTCAAGGAGGAAGAAGAAGATGAAACCTTTTGTGATGAATAATGAATTATTGTTATGGTTACAAAACAACCTTGAGTTAATAATATCAAGGCTTTAACTCATGTAGAGAATGAACTAGAGTTAAGGGTTTGGGTTGGGTTAAATAATATCTACACAAAATATCAAAGGAAAATATCTAAGCTTAAAACAAAATAAAGCTTCTAGAAGCTTCATGAAAAAGCTAACCCAAATCAAACCCTAACTTGTTTAATCTCCACAAATCATGTTGTATTTGTAACCCTAACTTGTTACAATATTATATATCACATATATAATATATTTTTGTAACAAAAGAAAATAATTCAATTAACATATATTGCATATATATCAATGTATTATCCGGTGAGAAAATGAATCAATAAAGCGAGCTTATATTAGTTAACGTAATGTAATATATCATATATATAATTATACATTAAATTATCGAATCAACACTTGATCCGACAATCTGGCTATATAGCATATAACCGATTAATATAACATATACCGATTCATCGAATCAACACTTGATCCGATGACCCGGCTATATCACATATACCCGGCCGATATTATATATCGCGAGAATAGAATACGGTATCTCATATCGTTTTATTCTCGGTCCCGCACATATCGCATATGTGCCCCTACTCCGTTTTGCCTGAGCTAGGAAACCTCTGTGTAGGACTCTAAAGAATCGTCAATACGCCGGCAGTAGGTGATGATCATATCAAACACCCACAAGCTGCAAGCGTTCAGCTAAACGTAACATCCATCCAGGTATTAAGCGATCAGAAGATCAACAAGCAAGCCTGTACATTCTCCTGTTAATCCAATCAGTAATACTACCGTACAGTCCGGTCTCTTCATCTGATATGTTGCATATCTAGTCTAGGGATGGTAAACGTCAGACCCCAGTAACCGATAAGTCGTGTCGATGTGAGGCTCATAACAAGTCTAGAACTTACTGATAACACTTACCAGTAGTACTCTATATCAGCCCTGGACAGGGACTTCCAGTTATAGCCAATCGAACACAGCACAACATCAACTCCTTATACCGGGAGAGATGAATCCCCTCCTATCGCTCATTGCCTCCATGTGATTCGGGACTATACCCAAAAGCCATCATTTTGCACGCCCTCTTGAACGTGGTATGATGGAAATCAAAGCACGGTGGGAATCACACAAGACTCTATGACGATCTCGGGTCTACAGACGAACCTGTACCAGTGTCACCAAAGAACTGCCATCTGACGTGAGGTATAATACCATCTGGGAGTTCTCGGCGAGTCCGTCCAGTGTACCCAGTCTCTACTGAGCACCCGTACACCATCTTTGATGTCAAACACCAATGGATATGGGAACATCCATCGCCCATCATATGGGTCAAGATGAGTATACGCTAGTCTACTCTGGTGTATCGATGCCTGTCTCGATACACCTTCGACTAGGAACAATTATAGGATGTACTCATTGACTACCCTGGCCCCACTAGTACGATCTCATCATAGTCCCAGTAGTCGAGTACATATCCTAAGGGCTTTATCAACATGTGAGAGCAAGACAGTAAACTAATACAAGTCAATATGTTAAGACAAAGTGAAACCAAATAGCATACTATTATGTCGAGCAAGAAAGTCCTCTCTATATATATCCAAGCATCCACTATAATATACATCATATGTACAATAATGGCCTCTAGGGCATATACATAACTAACAATCTCCCACTTGCACTAAGGTCAGCTGTTGTAGTATCTCATACCTAACATCCCGAAGATTCTCTCAAAATGTATATGGGGAATGTCCTTTGTGAATGGATCCGCAGTGTTGTCCTTCGTATCAACTCTCTTGACCTCGATCTCCCGGCGATCAACTATCAAATATAACACATATTATAAGTTTTTCTGGAAAATATCAATAACCATATGTTATACATTGTAATCAACACTTTTTAAGGAAAATTGTATGTTTATTATTTCACGCATTATATTGTATATCACCAACACTCTTCATTGAGATCTTATGCAAAAATCAGCTCAGGTCAGATATCGGAGTCAGAAATTCGCCGATTAAAATACAGGGAATCAAAAAATCAAATACTGGCAGAAATTCAGAAGGGATAAGAAGATTCCAGATATAAAATAAAGACCCAGAAACCAACACCAGAACACAGAAGAAATTTGAAGCATCGATCTCACCAATCGGCCGCGGAACCGCGGCCGAGTCAGCCTGAGTCGCTGTGGATATGCGGCCGATTCAGGGAGCCGGCGGTCAAAAATTCTCCCGAAGCTTCATCGCAACTTCCTAGCTTGCTGAAGACACTTCGTTGTAACAATCTTGTTCTGAAAACTTCTCTATAATGACCTAGCTTGTAGAGAAAGCTTGATAACTATCTAGCTTATTCTAGAAGCCTTCTTGTAACAACCTAGCTTATGAAGAAAGCTTGATTAGGGGCTATAAAAAGGGACCTAAGCCTACACTAAAAAGGTTGTTGAATTTGGTTCGACACTTTTGACCCAAAAACCAAACCAAATCAAGATCCAAAATCAAGAATCATGAGAAATTCATCAAGCAACTTCATTCAAGATCTTTTACGCGAAGCCGGTCGTCATCAACGAGCATATGATCCGCGATAGATCTAAGTCTTACGGTAATCGAGTTAAGAGAAGATCGACGGAGAAATTATCTCTTCAAGGGAGTGATCGAGAGCGAATTTTCTTATAATCTCGGATTGAAGAAGTTGTAATTTGACGTTGAATAATAAAGGTGATCATTATTCTTAGTCTTGCTTTCTTTAAATTTTCGTATTATGAAATCTCTATTTGTTGATTCTTCAATTTTCATAATGTGTGAATAAATCTCCGCTTGCTAAGGATTCGAAGGAATTTGGTAGATCAAATAGTGAAAGAATTCTATATTCATCTTAAATCTTATGGAGATTATAAACTTTAGCAAAAAGAATCATTAATGTCTAAATTGTGAGTGAGATCAATCTATTGAGAATTTCATCACAATTTGGGGATTAGATTGATGATCTTTCTTGTTAAAGGCTGGATAAGAAAGGCAATCAATGAAAGGACAAGGGGTAAAGAAGGAGAAACCTAGTTTCTTCAACAGATCCCTAATTCTCATTGTTAGCCATAGATCTAGTTTTAATTCTACCAATTGATAAGATGAATCATATTGAATAATCATCATTGGCTACTAATTCCATTCGAATCCTACAAGCCTTCTACAATTTTCTTGATAACTAAATCTTGAACATTATCTTGAATTCTCTTTCTTGAAAACGATTTCTTAAACTTCTTGAACATATGAATTCAACTCAATTTTGAACTACTTCTTGAATTTTCTTTATTATTTCTTTCGACTCAACTAAAGCAAGAATTTACTAGTTCCACAAATCCCAGAGGACGACCCGTACTCACTAACGCTCACCACACGCGATACCGTTATTGATTGCGGTTACTAAACTACAAAACCTATATCCTACTTTTCTTTGATCAATCAAATGGCGCCGTTGCCGGGGATGCGTGCGTAATTTGTTCGTTCTTGCTATTTGAGTTGAAATATTATTATTCCATCAAAATTTGAATCAAAATCGCATCGTGTGCTTAATGATTAGTGTGTGAATTTTGCAAGGAAATCTAGAATCGCTGTAGCAGGGAGAAAAATATTCAGATCATTTTATCGAGACCAGAGGAGCAATGGAAGCATCAGTACCAAAACTTATTCAAGGAACTGTTCACGAGACCGCGGAACTGCGGCGAAAAGCATGTATTGGTGGCGGAACTGCGGCAGTTTGGACGAGTTAGGGTTTCAGCTCTCTGTGGTATATTTCCTATCTTCTTCTCTCTCCTCTGATCTTGTCCATTAACAACTTTTCTGCAGGATTCTTTGCAAAAATTCGTCGCGCTTAAAAAAAAATCTTGTTGCGTGTTTTGATATTGGTAGTTTTGCATATTTCAATACGGAAATTAAGGGGCAAAAACCAAATTCAGATTAGGTGGGGATTTCATTACCCTTCTTATGCCCCAAAAATCACAAAACTAGCATCCACGTCACCCTTCATTAATAAAAAAATATGTAGAAAAGACTCTAAGGACAGTCGCGCTCAATTAGGACAGAGGAAGGTCATGGGTAATCTACTGCTTATCCGCGTTTCTTTTATGGTGTCTAAGGCAAGTGTGTCTAAGGCAAGTGGTTACTTAATTAGGCCTGCTACTTACGTAGCGGATACCTCCCACTTACCTGGCACTTACCTGGCCATGGGAGGGATAAAGAGCTAGTAGAGGATTTATCCTGCGATTTGTCTTCTTGAAGTCTAGGAGCGGTCTAGTGACTTGACCTAGGTGACCTTAGATCTAGGGTTGATTGTGCATTTTTTGTGTGATTTTTCTAAACCCGTCTTTTTCAAAAAAAAACCCATAAAACAAACCACTTTCTCTAATTATCACATACGCTGCCACTTGTGCTAAACCGTTTAGTGCATACTCGGCTGGACACGGGATTCTAGTGCCCGTCTTGTCCGCGTTTCTTCTATCGACTCCAAAGTCGGTATTTCTTCATCTTCTTTTTCCTCACCACACACCACATCCACCGAGATGGACGGTTCTCCATCAAATTTTAATAACTCCACTTTTCCACAACCCGCAGGTGCGTAGAATCTACCACGTATATCTCTCCAAGAGAGATGTTATTCTATACGTGGTCCTCTTTCTACTTGTCTTTCCATTCCACCAGCCAATGTGAATAATTTCGAAATCAAACCACACTATATCAATCTTTTGCCGAAATTTCACGGTTTAGAGTGTGAAGACGCATACGTTTTTATCACCAAATTCGAAAACGTATGTGCTATGATGGGCACTTCACAACTTTCTGTGGATACTATGCGTTTACATCTTCTCCCATTTACTTTGTGCGATTTAGCCGAAAAGTGGCTTTATAACACACCCGCACACTCTATTTCAAATTGGGATGAATTCGCTATAGCATTCCTTAAGAAATTTTATCCCAATCTTAAGACCGCCCGTGTTAAGAGTGAAATCAACCAGTTTTCCCAGCTTCCTAATGAACCATTTTGGAAATGTTTTGAACGTTTCAAGGATCTGCTTGTCCAATGTCCACATCACGGAATCCATAGTTGGGATCTGTGCCGAATTATATATGAGGGCATTAATCCAACGACAAAACAGATGCTTGAAACCATGTGTCAAGGAAATTTCATGTCTAAATACGATGGTGAAGCTTGGAAATTCTTGGAAAATTTCGCTGAAAACACTTTACAATGGGAAAGCGTCAGTCCATCATCTAGGGGTGGTATCCATCAACTTGATATTTCCATAGCTGTAAAAGCCGAAATGGCAACAATGCAAAAGAAACTTGAAGCTATGCAAAACAAATTTTTATTAGCCTCCCTAAACCAGGTGACGCTCCCTAAAACCGTGTGTGGATGTTGTTCAGATCCATCACATCTGACAGAAGAATGTCCTTTAAATTCTCCGTTTCAAGGTCAAGAACACACTACTACTGATTTTCAGCAAAGACCTAGAAACGATCCTTATTCTTCCACATATAATCAGGGTTGGAGGAATCACCCTAATTTTGCTTGGAAACAACACCAAACTCAAAATGCGGTTCCAAACCAAAATAACTTTCAAAGGGTCCCTCCACAGCAACAGCAACCACCACAAAATCAGCACCCCTTTCAACCACAAAATTTTCAAAATCCGGCCAACAATTCTGCACCGTATAATAATTCTTTCCAAATGGCCGGTACCGAAAACTCCTCCTCACTCGAGCGAACATTGGATTTGTTTATGAAACATTCCATGCAAATGTCAACTGATATAAGGTCTTCTATTGATACCATAAAGAAGGACTCCGCCTCCCACGGTGAGAGTATAAAAGCAATAGAAGCACAAATTGCACAATTAAATGCCACGATGAGTGCTAGAGAGAAAGGGAAACTTCCAGCTCAACCCCTACCGAATCCTGGCTACTCGCATCATAATGTGAGTGTTATTACCACGTTGAGATCTGGAAGAGTGCTAAACAACCATGTCGGTGAAGAGATTGATAATGAGGAATCAATCGATGATACCCCGGCTTCCACGTCCACTTCTTACCCTATTTCGTCTACTCCACCTTCTTGCGAGCCAATTCTCCGTTTTCCCCAAGGCTCGAACCCTCAGCCCATTTCTTCTAGTCCACCAATAACGATCCCCACTCCAATTCTGGGGCCCGTTCCACCCACACAATCTTCTTCAATGTTGGACCCAGCTCTTATTGCTAAAGCTCCTTATCCAAATCGGTTAAGGGGAAACAAACCAAGTCCACAAATGGAGAAGATTATGGAAATGTTTAAATACGTTAACATAAATATCCCTCTCCTAGATGCTATCCAACAAGTTCTGTCCTATGCGAAAATTCTAAAGGACTTGTGCACTAGGAAGAGGAAGACTCAAGTGCCGAAAAAAGTGTTCATGACGAGTAATGTTAGCACTGCTTTTACCCATCAGTTACCAAAGAAACGTAAGGACCCCGGCTGTCCTACAATCTCTATTTCTATTGGGGATAAAAATATTAACCGTGCTCTACTCGACCTTGGCGCAAGTGTTAACCTGCTTCCATACTCTGTCTACAAGCAGTTAGGTATTAGAGAGTTGAAACCTGCCCACTGCACTCTCCAGATAGCAGATCGATCTATCACCAAACCTAGGGGGAACTTGAGAATGTGTTGATAAAAGTCGGGGAATTTATATTCCCTGTGGACTTCATTTTTCTAGATACACAACCTGTAGCGAACCCACGGAACCAAATTCCGGTGATTCTTGGTCGACCCTTCTTAGCCACTTCCAATGCTGTAATCATATTCTTGATGTTTGTTCTGTCCACGAGGTAGCTCCCGAAAGCTGCAAGGTTGATGAACTTTGCTTTGATGATCTCGACGACATTAGTACATCATTGTTTGATCTTGCACAGTATCATAGTGATGACACTTTTGACGAGTCCACCCCTGATTTTGAACCTTTTGACACATCACAAAAGTCAGTAGCACTTTCCGAGTTAATATCCTACAAAGGTTATTAACTTCTTCAAGAATCCGAATGTCATTCCTTTACCCCATCTTCTATTGTCCCTCCGCCGACATTAGATCTCAAACTATTACCTTCTTATCTTAAATATGCATATTTAGGTGAGAATGAGTTTTTGCCCGTGATAATATCCGCTTCTCTAGCTTTAGAGCAAGAGGATGCTCTTTTGATGGTCTTGAGAATCGGCAAGCATTTGGTTAGACAATGGCAGACATCAAAGGGATTAGTCCCTTGATTGCAGAACATCATATACATTTGATGGATGAAGCCAAACCAACCCGAGAACCACAAAGACGGTTGAATCCCGTCATGAAGGATGCGGTAAAGAAAGAAATCGTCAAGTGCCTTAATAGTAGTATAATTTACCCAATCTCCGATAGCCAATGGGTAAGTCCTATTCATGTGGTCCCTAAAAAGACAAGAATCATGGTCATAACAAATGAGGCTAATGAGTTACTCCAAACACGCACCCAAACTGGGTGGCGTGTATGTATTGATTATAGAAAACTCAATGCCGCAACGAGAAAAGATCACTTTCCTCTACCTTTCATTGACCAGACATTAGAACGATTAGCTGGACATGAATATTATTGTTTCATGGACGGATACTCTGGCTATAACCATGTCCTTATTGCTGAAAAGGATCAAGATAAAAAAACATTTACTTGTCCTTTCGGTACCTTTGCTTATAGACGTATGCCCTTTGGGTTATGCAATGCTCCCGCTACATTTCAGCGGTGTATGATGGGGATATTCTCGGACATGGTCGAGAATTTTCTGGAGATTTTCATGGACGATTTCTCTATATTCGGGGACTCGCTTGAGGATTGCCTATGTCATCTTGACGCAGTTATTACCCGCTGTAAGGATAAGAACTTAACTTTGAATTGGGAAAAATGCCATTTCATGGTCCAAGAAGGTATCGTGCTTGGACATGTCATTTCACGAAAAGGCATTAAGGTAGACAGAGCTAGATGTCATCCATAACCTTGCTCATCCCAAATGCGTCAAAGATATACGATCTTTGCTTGGTCATGCAGGATTTTATAGGAGATTCATTAAGGATTTTAGCAAAATTGCTAGACCTTTAACTCTTCTCTTGGCCAAGAATACCACATTTCACTTTGATTCGGACTGTGAGGCTGCTTTCGAATCACTTAAAAGATCTCTCACTACAGCCCTCGTTCTATCATCTCCTGATTGGAACAACCCGTTTGAGCTTATGTGTGATGCATCAGATTTTGCTATTGGTGCAGTCTTAGGACAGCACATTGATAAGATGCCACATGCGATTTATTATGCAAGTAAGTCCTTGAATGATATCCAAATTAATTATACAACCATCGAGAAAGAACTCTTGGCAGTTGTATTTGCATTAGAAAATTCAAGCCTTACTTAATTGGCTCACCAATTGTGGTCTACACCGATCACTCCGCCCTAAAACATCTTTTATCTAAGAAGGATACTAAAGCTAGGTTAATACATTGGATCCTATTATTACAAGAATTTGATCTTGTCATACGAGATAAGAAAGGATGTAAAAACGTAGTAGCCGACCATCTTTCCCGCATCTCTTCTTCACCTACCGTGACTTTGCCAATAAACGACTCTTTTCCTGACGAACAGCTCTTGACAGTATCCTGCGAACCTTGGTTCGTGGATATTGTGAATTATCTAGCAACATGACTTATCCCCAACGAATGGTCTAAACAAGACAATCATCGATTTCTATCCCGAGTAAAACATTTTTACTGGGATGAACCTTATTTGTTTAAGTATTGTCCTGACTGAATCATTCGCAGATGTGTCCCCAATGATGAATTCAATAGTGTTTTGTCTTTCTGTCATGATCAGGCATGTGGTGGTCACTTTGGTCCACGAAAAACGGTGGAGAAAGTTTTACAATGTGGTTTTTACTGGCCTACATTATTCAAAAATGAATTTGATCATTGCAAAAACTTGTCCACGGTGTCAACAGAAGGTTTGGATTTTTCGAAGGAATAAGATGCCACTCCAACCTATTTTGGTTGTTGAAATTTTTGACCTTTGGGGTATTGATTTTATGGGTCCTTTTCCCAACTCTTTTGGGAATTTGTATATCTTGGTGGCGGTTGATTACGTCTCAAAATGGGTGGAAGTAAATTCATGTCGCACTAATGACAACAAGGATGTTATTAAATTCCTTAAAAGAATATCTTTTCGCGATTTTGGACACCCTCGTGCTATAATTAGCGACAACGGGACGCATTTCTGTAATCGTTCTTTCGAGATTTTGATGCGGAAATATTCAACCAACCATAGACTTTCGACACCCTATCATCCCCAAACAAGCGGGCAAGCTGAGATTTCCAATAAACAAATCAAACAAATTTTGGAGAAGACGGTTTCTAAAAACCGGAAAGATTGATCAACCAAATTGACGGACGCTCTTTGGGCATTTCGTACCGCTTATAAGACTGATTTAGGTATGTCTCCTTACCGTCTAGTGTTTGGAAATGCTTGCCACCTTCCTGTCGAGATCGAACATAAAGCAATGTGGGCCATTAAAGAACTTAACTTCGATTTAAATCTAGCCTGCAACTTTCGGAAGCTGCAATTAAATGAGTTAAGCGAACTCCACAATGAAGCTTACGATAATGCGGTGATAGTAAAGAATCGAACTAAGGTATTTCACGATAAAAACATTTTGAGAAAAACATTTACCCCGGGACAACAAGTCCTTCTTTACGATTCCCGTCTCCATCTTCATCCGGGTAACCTAAGATCTCGTTGGAAAGGACCATTTGTGGTGCGGTATGTATACCCGCACGGGGCAGTTGAAGTTGAAAATAGTAAAAACAGTTCAATTTTCAAAGTGAATGGGCATAGATTAAAACCGTATTTTTCCACTGACCCCACGGAGGAGCTCCTGTTTTTACAGGAGCAGATTTATTCTAACTAAATTTCCCCCGCCTCATCTCCATGTCTCGATAATATTGTCTCATCTTAAGAATAGAGGTGAGTACTAAAAAATAAGTTTGGGGGAAGATTTCACTTTCATTTATTCTCGTCCCCGTTAATAACTTATCCTCCCAAGTCTACAAGTTTTTGAGATTTAAATGACGACAACAGTGAGGACACTGCTGTAAACAGGTTTGGGGGAGGTTTGTGCTGATTTACGTATTACTTTGCATTACACTTTGCATAAACACAAAATTTTCAAAAAAAATCTTTTATAATAAAAGATTATAAAGTGAAAAATTACATTTAAAAAATTGGAAAAGTTTAAAAGTACCAAGAAAGTTAGATATTTTCTTAAACGAAACTAGTAATATGTAGTTATGAGCCGTTGTCCCAAGGGTTAGTAGGATGAAGGAAATCACTAATCTGAGGATAAAAATAAGTCTGAAAAATAGTTCCTATTCTGGAAGTCAAACATTGGAACATTGATACCCTACTATACGCACTTACACATGTCTTGAAATTCGGGATAGTAGAGGATACCTTGAAATGCTCTTGTCTAAAAACCAAAGTACGAAGAAAATAATAAATAAAGCATAAAAGTATAAAATGGTGAAGAAAAATGAACATTGGTTTTGTAATCACCAAGGCAGTATAAAAAAATATAGCGAGGGTGCTTCATCACCCAGTGCCTTAGACCAACTGGTTTGGGAGTCACTGCTAAGCCTTAGGTGTTGCAAAACGAGGAAATTGCTAATTACGCCTAATATGTGAGCACATTTAGTAATCGGTCGATTAGTATCTCAAGAAATATTAACGGTCGCATGAAAAATGTGTGAGCAATTCTATCTAAAATATTCACCGATTAAAAAGTACTGATGTAGATAGACAAGAGTATGATAGCTTGAATTGAATTCTCCGAGTGTAGGGATGTCTTTTACACACACGTAGGGGTATATGATCGGTGTTTGGAAGAAAGGTAGGGATGAAGAATAAAGGCGATGTTTTATTGAGGGATGATGTGATTTCTAACATCTTTTCATGACTATTAAGATAGGGCTCATGACAACCGAAAAGCTAGTGTAGTTGGAAACTCTGATTTTCAAGTCATTTATTTTATAATTCTTATCTTTATATGTAACTTTCACAGTCTTTCTTTTATTATAGGATTTTGTGGGTGCAATCCGCTAAAAACTGTCAAGAGATAACACTCCTCCTAATAAGAACACCTAGAGGTTTAAAGGCTTGTTGCACATGCTCAGTGCAATCGTATTGCCTACGAAAGTGTGCTAGTTAGTTTTTTCTTTTTCTTTTCTCCTTCTCCTGCTCACGACGATCAAAATCAAGTTTGGGGGAATTTGTTCAGTCGAAATTATTGCAATTTTTAACATAACAATTTCCTCACTTTTCTAATCATCTAAGAGTGTTTGTTATAAATATAATACATATTACAAGTTTGTCTGGAAAATATCAATTATCATGTGTTATACATTATAATCAACACTTTTTAAGGAAAATTGTATATTTATTATTTCACGCATAATATTGTATATCGCTAATACTCTTCATTGAGATCTTGTGCAAAAATCAGCTCAGGTCAGATATCGGAGTCAGAAATTCGCCGATTAAAATACAGGGAATTAAAGAATCAATTACTGGCAGAAATTCAGAAGGGATAAGAAGATTCCAGATATAAAATAAAGACCCAGAAACCAACACCAGAACACAGAACAAATTTGAAGCATCGATCTCACCAATCGGCCGCGGAACCGCGGCCGTGTCAGCCCGAGTCGCCGCGGATCCGCGGCCAATTCAGGGAGCCGGCGGTCAAAAATTCTCCCGAAGCTTCATCTCAACTTCCTAGCTTGCTGAAGGTGCTTCGTTGTAACAATCTTGTTCTGGAAACTTCTCTATAATGACCTAGCTTGTAGAGGAAGCTTTGTTCCCCTCCGAAAGACGGCGCGACAGGGACGTCTTGCCTGAGATTCAGGGCAGATGCTATTTGGTGCTATCCGTCCACCTCTCCGAAGATGCCAAGTTGATTTATGGCACCGTGTATCGAAGGTTTAAATGGATGCGGCCGATGTAGCAGACTTCGTCAGATTCCCCCTCGTTTGAGGGGTTTTTGATTGTGGGGACGCTCTTCCCTGCAGGCGCAAGCCCCTGCAGTTAATTGCGCTACCGCATCGCGGTAACAACTTTCTCCTTCTCCAGATGGTCACTTCGTGTCGTGGGTGTTTGTTTTGTGTTCGGTTGCCCGTGGATTGTATACGTTGACTAATTTGTGTTGTCGCCCGTAGGACGTGGATTAGTCCAAATCCGTATTTTGTTAGATTTGGGTTTGGGGTTTTGGTTTGAGGATACATTAGCCTTGTTTGAGGCTAAGATCAACTTAAAGTTAAGGACACGTTAGTCTAATTTGAGACTAAGATCGACTTAACGGGATCGTTTAGATCCAACAAGAGAGCATTTGGACTCTATTGTTTAGTTTAGAGACATTGCGGTCGATTGCCAGTTTAGGGACATGGTGGTCCAACATTCCCATTTTGAGGACGAATATTAGTTTAAGGACATTTCGGTCCAACATTTCCATTTTGAGGACGAATATTAGTTTAAGGACATTTCGGTCCATGAGTTGAAGGAACCCACAGTCCGTAGCAATGTATGGTTGTCGGGACCCTTCACCTCTCTGATGACGTTGAAAGATTACAATGACAAATATCAGAGGAGTTCAAAGATGTACCCTTGAACCGGGTGTAAATTGATTTGGAAGAGCAGTTGTGCTCAGTTCAATTCAAATTGAGGGCTTATGGCCAGAATTGGGCTAAGTCCATTTCAAAATGTTCAACATTTTATTCATGTTTTGCCTATTAGGCCTTTATTTGGGCTCTGCCCTTTTAAACAATACATAGCATTGGGCTCTGTAATGCATAGCATTTATATTGGACCTGTTAGGCCTTTACTTGGGCTCTGCCCTTTTAAATAATGCACAGTATTTGTTTTTCTGACAGTGCGCCACGTGGCATGTCAGGCGCTCGTCGCCAATTAAAGAGCACAAGGCATTGGCGTATGTGGAGGTGACACGTGTCACGCTCTATTGAGCGCAAGTCTGTTAGCGCGGTGCGCTGCGACAGTGCGCTGCGCCAGTGCGCTGCTGACACGTGGCGCGCTCTGGTGCAGTGCGCCAGTTCAAGAGCGCAGCGCTCTGCTTTTAGGAGCGCAAGGCACAGATTGACACGTGGCGCTCTCTGATGACTTGCGCCAGTACAAGGAGCGCAACAGCGCAAATTAAGAGTGTAGGGCACTGTCCAATAGTGCAGAGCGCATCTTGATCAAATTTAGATCAAAGAAAAGAATCTTTCTAGTTCTAAAGAGGTTCTACCTCAAGATTCAAGAACCAGTGGTTCATCAAAAGGCTGTGCCTTTATATAGATCAAAAGATCTAATAATGAAGTAGATTACTTCTTTATTATTTTTTTATGATTGGATCTTTATGACCTTTTTCTTTTTATTGAAAATCTTGATCTTGTTCTTAGATCTTTGATCTTTTTAGAAGAATTTCTTCTTTTTTATCAAATTCTTTACCTTGAAGAAGATGATCTTCTTTCTTCAAAGGCTTGCCTTTCAAATTTTTTCAGAGTTCTCCTCTTTTTCTATTTCTGTATATGTGTCTCTGAGACTTGGAGTCTAGGGGCCTTTATATAGGGCCAATTAGTTTGTTAGGTTAGTTACAGAGATCTTTCTCTGATTGATCTGGGGATATTTCCCCACCGTTGGATCTTTGATCCTAAGGCCTCTGTTTTACAGAAGTCAATCTTCTTATGTTAATAAGATTGAAAAGATCTTTCTAGAATTTTAATTCTGATTAATTAAATAATTTATTCTTTAAATTTTAGTGCCGGCGCGGTTGGCGCAAGCGCACCTGCGCTTGACACGTGTCGCGCAGTGCAGAGCGCAGCGCAACTGCGCTAGTGCACCTGCGCTGACACGTGTCGCGCAGCGCAGAGCGCAAGTTATCTGAAGCGTTGCTTCCTTTATTTTTTAAAATCTAAATTTTAAAACAGAGCCTTGCTCTGATTGGGGTGCGCTTCCTTGGGCGCAGCGCCCCTTGAGCTAGCGTGTCTGCTTTTGACATGTGGCGCTCTGCGCGCTGCGCAAGGGATCTGAAGCGTTGCTTCACCTTTTGAATTTGAAATTCAAACAGAGCTTTGCTCTGATTGGGGGAAACAAATGCCCCCCCCCCACCGCTGCGCTCACGTGGCGCACACGTGAGTGCAGCGGTGGCAACATCTGATCCATTGGATCGATTCAGGAATTGAAGAGGCGCTTGATCGCCTATAAATAGGACCCTTGGTCCTCAGCAGATGATTATCATCTTCAAGAATTTTATTTTCAGAGCCTTGCTTTTGTTTTCCAGAACTCCAAGAGTTAAACTCTAAAAAAAATTAGATAAAAATTAACTTAAATTAAATTAAATTAATTTTAATTAATAGAGCCTTGCTCTCATGGATCTTTTGATCCAAAGAAAACCCCTTTGGGGTTTCATAAACAGAGCTTTGCTCTCAAGAATTTGTTTCAGGGTTTCTTAACCCATGAACAGAGCCTTGCTCATTGACAAAATATAGATCTTTTGATCTTCTGATGATGAACTCTTAAGAGTTCTTCATGGATCTTTAAGATCCCAAACTTTAATTTTTAGAAATTAATTTTTCCTTTGATGGATTTTTCCATCATTATTACAGAGCTAAGCTCTTTTAAGGAATTTTATTCCCTTGTGACCAGAGTTTGACAAGTGTCACTCTGTGACAGAGCTTTGCTCTGAAAAGGGAGATTTTCTCCTTGTCTCAAGGGATTTCTCATTTAATGAGAATATTCTTTTTGAGGATCTCCTCATTAATTGACAGTCACATCCAATGATGAGGTTGTCTTATTAACTGATGCATTGTCATCTGGATTTTGTGGGTCCCCCTTTGGTCCCCTTTCCACTGCATTGCAGTGTGGTATAAATTTTAAAGTACCAAGCGTGGGAATTTTTAAAATTAACTTATGGTGCTGATAACTGAATTTCGCTTTTTCTTGCAGGCACCATGTCTGCTGATCTTTCATTCCCATTCTTCCGCTCAGAGGGAGGATTCCCTGAGGTGCCAGTGGACCGGGAGGTTCTCGCTCTCATTAATGATCACGACCCGGAGTATAAGAACCTTCATCTGTGGGACAGATGGTACAGTGAAATCATCAAGGGTCGCCGAAGCTTCTCTTGTGCGACGCCGTCAGAGCCAATCTCATCGATCCCGTATGCGGATGCACCCCCGGTGAACTATGCCGTGGAGGTCGTAAATTGGAATTCAGAGGATCTTCTTCAGCCTTCGATTGCTGCCATTCCCGTGCAGCCGCCGCCAGCTGTGGATACTCTGGGGCGACGCATATGCCAGGGTGAAGCGCGCCCTTGGGGACAACCTTACAACATTGGATTGACCCATCGACAATCGGCCGGGTATTTACAGTGGGCCAGATAGATCTTGTCAGCGAAGAAGACGCATTTGATGAAGATTGGCCTATACCCCGCAGTCTACGCTTCATTGTTCGAGTATCTCGTTCCTCCGACGTGGTGGGTTAAGGCATTCGTGGAACAATGGAACGTCCCCACCCATTACTTTCTTTTGACGGACAGGGAAGTCTCCATCCCCCTGGAAGAGTTTGCTGAGATTTCCGGTTTGCCGGTGAGGGGGAGCATTATGAAGAGCTACTTCCTCCTGATGAATATGTCTTCGCCACCAAGCCGCTGGTAATGGGCCTAACGCCGGAGAATGCTATTCAGCACCAGTTTCCGAGCCTGGTAAGGGTGCTGAATGTGTATGAAAGTCTCTATTTGGAATCGGGTGGCCGGGGAGTTAGTTTTGCAGACTTCATCGCCCGCTTTCTTTGTCCGGAGATTTTATCACAACGGGGCGAAAAATTCGCCAAGCTCGACGACCCCTTCGGCTTTGGCTTAGATCGTCGACTAGTGCTGGAGGACGACCAAAAGGGTTTTTACCTCCCCGATGCTGCAGTCATGCCCTTATCGGAAATGGCCGCCCCGGGTATTGACGAGGAGACCTTCTTTCTCGGGTTTCTGGGGTTATGGCTGTGCTGATCGTGCTCCCCATGCACCCGCGCTACATGAGGTCGTTCGTCTTCTACCCAGTGCATCGGATGGTGGCTGGTATACAGTTGTCAATTGGAATCGCCGGGTTGGCCCACCTGTACCATGGACTCAGCGTGGCGGCAGACGCAAATGAACCGGGGTGCAACCTGCCAATCTCCCGATGCACTATTTTACTTCATGGATGGAAATGCATGTGCTCGGGGTTTTTGGTATTCACAAGAGACCCTCGCTTTACGAGAAGTGCAGATTCCCAAGAGTTATGCGGTTGATTGGCGCTTCTATTGTGAATCCGTCTCCGTGGGAGGCTACGGGGTTGCTTCTTCGTCCGCGCATGGTCGGAGCGAGCATTTTTTTCACGGACAAGGTCATGACCATCAGCCCAGAGACTTCCAAGGCGGTGTTGGCATTGCGTGATGGTTTCAAGGACGGGGCCTCTATATTGAAAGCCCGGGAGATTCTTCACTTATACTCCATCCGGCCGGGCTTCCTGGTGTTCAGGCAGAATGACTTGGCGCTCTTCATGAGGTACAACCCCCATCGATTCGCCCAACAGCTAAGCTATAACCAGGGGGTCCCACTGGAGGTGTTTTTGGAAGAGCCTGCGGCCACCAGGGAGGGGATACGAAGTGCACTACATCATTTTATGCGGCTGAACACGGGCTCCCACTTCTTCATCACCGAGCCGACTTGCATTCCAAGGGCCCTCAATATATACGGGGCCTGGTACGCGCACGCGATGGGTGCCGTCATCCGGGAAGAGAAGCGGTTGTTAGTTGACCGCAAGGGTGTGCCCCGTGGCAGCGACCGCAAAGCTCCCCTGAGGCCAAGGATCCCTATCGTTCCTCCGCTGAGAGATGCTGGAGCTGAGCCACCGCGCGTGCTGAGCCCTCCATGCAGATTGCCTCGTGATACCATGGACGTGCCCCCAGCGTCCCGTGCTCTGGTAGAGACGTTGAATGTGGTTTCGCCGGAGTCCGGCGTGGGCTCGGACATAGGGACCCGTCTTCCCAAGGTGCCCACGAAGCATAAGTTGATTTTGGGTGCGACCGAGGTCCGGGCTCAGAAGAGGAAGAAGAAGTCGGTTCTTTCTCTTGATGCCGTACTCGGCTTAGAGCCTCAAGCCCCTCTTACCGAAGGCCTAAGTGAGTATGGAACCAACGAAGGTTTCGTCGTAGCGCCAGAAGACACCGACCTCGCGGCCGACATTGCAGCTTCTGAGCGATTGGTAAGGCTTGACGCGTGGTTGGCTAAACTCGCACAATCAGGTAATCACTAGTTGCATTCTTCGTCATTTTATCATACTTTTATCATTGTTTTTGACTAACGCTTTTCCTTTTAAACAGGCATTTCTACCGAAGAAGCCATCGCTGCTTTTATCAAAACTTTCCAGGAGGAGGAGAGGAAACACGCTCTATCGGGCGTTGGTATGTCTCGGCTCATTGGGTATTCATTCTCTTTTTTACGGCCAATCTAACCTTTTCTTTGTTTCTTTGCAGGGGCCGCGGGATCTACTTCGTAAGACAATGCGGGGACTCTCCCCGGGCCAGCTACCGAAGTCCCGGCCTCTTCAGGGCTGCCCCGAGAGACCCAATTCAAAAAGCCGATGATGGATGCCTTGAAGGCTCTGGAGGCAACTTTGAATGCGGACGACGACGCCTTGCTAAGGGATGCTTCAAAAAAGCCCGTCGTGATGGCCCGAGAGGAGAGGAAGCGCTTGAGGCGCGCAGCGAAGGAGCGTAGCGCTGCTTTTGCCGTGGGAGTGGGCTCAAGCGACGTTACTCCCGCTGCTACTCCTTCAGAGGAGCCCCCGGTCGCCTTGTCTACTGCTCATAGACGGGTGACGCGTGCAGCTCAGGAAGCCAACGGTCAATCCACCTCAGGTAATGTGCTTTTCGAGGCTTTGTTGTAACAGTTGTAAAACTATCGGTTCTTATACACCTTGTCCTGCAGGGCCGAGTCCAACTGAAGGAGCGGCGGAAACCGTCGAGCCTGAGGGGACGGTGGAGAAAGTAGCAGCTGATCCCGAGGCTACGTTAGGCGGTGCAGCCATAGTCGCCGGGCCTGAGCTAGTGGCTGACGAGACAGTCACCCCTACTATGCTCGAGAAGGTTGCTGATGTCGAGCCCGAGGGGGCGGCAGTTGAGACGGCTGCTACAACCGAGCCTGAGGCAGCAGCGGATGGAGCGGCTGCGACCGATGAACCCATGGCGGTGGTGGACGATAGGGTTGCGACCGCCGAGCCCGAGGTGGTAGTGGATGAGACGGGCATGATCGCTGAGCACGAGACGGACGCTCTTTCTCAAGAGTCGGGCGCCGTTCCGATCATCGCTCTCCCCACTTACGGCTCCTTGTCGTCTTCCGGCGTCGCGAGCATGACGATGGCTCCCGTAGAGTCTGGCGATGAGGCAACGGGAAGTGAACCCAAGCCAATGGAGGAGGGAGACGCCGCCGTTTCGGCTGGCGACTCATCAGGTAAATTTTGGGTTACCATCCTTTTTATTCTGCAATCCTTCCTGACAGGACTTATCTTATTTCTAACGCAGGTGCGGCTAGTGCTAATGCCTCTTTACTCGAGGGAGCGCCGTCAGTTACCACCCTGACGGTGGCCACCTCTCTACCCTCTCTCGTACCGTGGCAAATACTGGAAGGTATGGATTTGTGACTTATCAGTCTTATCTTGGCTGCATAATTTATATACTGATGTTGTATTATTGCGTCCTTCCAGGAGTGCTTTTTGATCACCTGTACCAGGTGCTGCACCCACACTTCTCCTTCCCGTCGGAGCTTGCTTCTTCCAGTGGCGTTGGTGAGTATAGTTTTCAATTAATGCCCTTTCTTTCTTCAATAATGGAATTATTTCTGATTCTTCCTTACCCTGATTGCAATGCTACAGATCGAAGGAGGAGATGAAAGATCAGTTGCGCCACCGGTCCTCCCAGCTTTGCCGCCTGCTGCAGCTGGTATAGTAAATTCCACTGTTCATGAATCTCTTGTATTTTTAGGTCTGTCATCTGATTATGATTTGTTTTGCAGCTATCGCTCTGGTTCCAGTTCCTTTCGAGTCCCGCATTATGATGCCGGCAGGCCCATTCTCCAGACGTCCATCCTCAAAGGGTGTTGCGATGAGTCTGAGTATGCTGAGCTGATGCTTCGAGGAGCTTGACGCAGAAGCTCCTGTATCTGCCGCAGATTTCGCTGCTGAGGTTAATCCGATACTGGAGACGCTTGTAAATTTCCACAATGAAGGCATCGTCGAGTCTTGGGTTAACCACTGCAGGGAGATCGAGGCCCGCTTGTATCAGCTGGAGCTTATGCGTCCTGCTCCCGAGATTTTGGCCACGAGCACTCAACGGGCGGCATGGATCGAGCAGAGTGCTTCTTTCTTCCGCCATCTTGAATAAGAAGCGGCTCTAAAGCGGAGGGAATGCAAAGAAACCTCAAGTGAGTCTGCTCGACTACGTGCTGAGGTTGACGCGAACGCTGCTCGGGTGAAAGCTATCTTCGAGGGCTTCCTGCAAAGTATTTCCGACGGGTTAATATTGAAGCAGAAGCTCGATATCGTTGAGCGTGATGCCCAAGGTTGTGAAGCAGCTCAGCGAGCTGTCGAAGAACAACTTTCATCCTACTTGCAGCAGCGGGCCCAGGTGGAAGCAGAGTTGGCCGCAGCAGCCGATCAGGAGAAGGCGCTGAAGGAAGTGCGAGAACAACTTGCGAATTTGTTAAGAACGCTCCCTTCTCAATGAAAATCTTGTATCATTTATAATTGTAAATAAAATGTATTTGTTTCTTTTATTCTTTAACACAATGTATCTTGTACTCAATCGAATTCATGAATAAAAGATATACATTCTTCATAATGTCTTGTGTCATTTCTCTGCTTTCTTCTTTCTTTCTGTGTTGTTTGCCATGCGATTTTAGCAAGTGCGATCCGTGGATAGTATATAACTGTCAATCTTATGCCTTTTGTAGAGTAGCGATGGCTTAGAAGACAGGGTTAGGATCTGTCACCTAAGACTTTTTCAACTTTATGAACCGTGAGGGTCTCATAAAGAATTTTCTCCCTATGGGCAGAGAGGATCCCGTAAGTGTATTTCCTCCTTAGGAATCGTGAGGATTCCTAAGTGTGTTGTCCCTTATAAGTCGTAAGGATCTTATAAGAGAATTTTCCCTTTTACGAGTTGAGAGGACCCGTAAGCGGTTGTTTCCCTCCTTGTCGAGATTCGACTTTGGAGAGTGTGACCCGTGAATAGTATGCAGGAGTCCATTTCGATCGACTTGCAGGGCCCCAGTGCTCAGGAGACAAGTTTTTCAACCCCCGCTGCCTAAGGCTTTACCTCACGAGTCGAGACGAATCGAGCTTTTCTCGCAAGGATATCCTAACGTCATAGTTAACCTCTGCTCTTTATGACAAAGGTCCGTTAGGGTTTGTGGTACTAGGGTTTTGTCCGTCGTACCGTCGTGTTGGCTGATGTATTCCTCGATAGGCAACCTTGCTGTTTGAGTAGCCTTGCGACTGTCATGTCTCTGATCCCTTCGGGGGCTGAACAAGACGTCTTCAAGCAATCCTCCTAGGTAATTTGACCGTCGAAGAGCAAGCGTTAGGAATTTTGCCATGCCGCTTTTTACTTGAGGTTAGGCCCATTTTGGAGAGCCCCGATGAGTCATAACCACTCCGCGCTGGCGTGGGATGATCTCCGATAGTCTTTCAGGTTTTATATGAGTTGCCGTCAAGACCCTGAAGCTAGGAATTTGGCCTTCACTTCGTTTGCTGGCACTGCGTCTTCTGTATCGAGACAAATGTCGCAGTTGTCTCTAGGTTGCTGGTGAACCGTCGAGGTTTGGAACTAGGGATTTGCCGTGGCTCCTTTTGGTGATGTTGCGTCTGCTGTATCAAGACGAATGCTGAGGTGGAGTTAGGATTTTACCATCACTCCGCTTTTGCTGACATTGCGTCTGCTGTAACGAGACGAATGTCGAGGTGGAGTTGGAATTTTGCCGTCACTCCGCTTTGTTTTGACGATGCGTCTGTATCGTGCTAGATTGCGAAGGAACGCCGTTGTTGACATTGCGTCTGCTGTATCGAGACGAACGTCGAGGTGGTGACCACTCCACGCTGGTGTGAGATGATCTCCGATGGTCTTTCAGGTTTTATATGAGTTGCCGTCAAGACCCTGAAGCTAGGAATTTGGCCTTCGCTTCGTTTTCTGGCATCGCGTCTGCTGTAACGAAACGAATGCTGAGGTGGAGCTGGGATTTTGCCGTCGCCCCGCTTTGTTTTGACCGTGAGGTCTTTTGTTGACGTTGTATCTGCATCCTGCTGGACTGCGGAGGAACACCGTCGTTGACATCTCGTCTGCTGTATCGAGACGAACGTCGAGGTGGTGACCACTCCGCGCTGGCATGGGGTGATCTCTGGTAGTCTTTCAGGTTTTATATGAGTTGCCGTCAAGACTCGGAAGCTAGGAATTTGGCCTTCGCTTCGTTTGCTATGGCGTGTCCGAATCCTGTTGGAGGAAGAACGCTGTAGTGATATATCGTCAAGTGTATCGAGACGAATGCCGCAGTTGTCTCTAGGTTGCAAGTGAACCGTCGAGATTGGCTTCGCTTTCTGATGGAGCCTGTTGGGAAGGTATGGTTCCTCTTTTGTTTGCGCCCCTGGATTGTGTACATGGATTGATGTAATAGCACCTGTAGGGCATAAATTTCATTTTTCTTTATTTCTTTCCGCGATGCTCTATCATTTCAGCTTTTATATCGCGAAGGTCGCGATTGCCCCATCATTTCGGCTATTTTTCGTGGTGCCCAATCATTTCGGCTATTTATTTTATTTTTACTCGCTGCTTTTTATTGCGAGTTGCCGAATCATTTCGGCTATTTGTTTTATTTTTACTCGCTGTTTTTTATTGCGAGTTGTCTAATCATTTCGGCTATTTTGCATGCATACATTTTTACTTGCTGATTTTGTTGCAAATCGCCCCATCATTTCGGCTATTTCGTATGCATGTGTGGCTCGCTAGCTTTTTACCGCTACCTTAGGATCAGACACCGATTTCGGCATCAGCACCGCTACAACTAGGATATTACCAGGAGCGAATCATCATTTGCCTCTGTCGGTATCAAACAAAGGTAGCTTAGTAAACAGGGTTAGGGTCCTGTTGACTAAGGCTTTTGACTTCATGAGCCGTAAGAGTCTCATAAAGGTATTTCTCCCTATAAATCGTGAGGATCTCATAGGTGCGTTTTCTCCTTAGGAATCGTGAGGACTCCTAAGTATATGTTCTCTTATAAGTCGTAAGGATCTTACAAGAGTGTTTTCTCCTTATAAGTAGAGAGGACTCACAAGGGTTGTTCACCGTGCGAACATATCCCTAGTCACGGATGGGACTTTGTTAGGAAATGTTTATTCGCACCCGTGGATTGTATACAAGGGTCGGTATTGAGCCACTTGTAGGGCAATATCGAAGGTTGTGGAGGTTGCTTAAGAACAGGTTCAGGTCTCTGTAACTTAACACTTTCAAATCTTATGAGCCGTGAGGGTCCCATAAGAGAGTTCTCCTTACGAGTCGTGAGGATCCCGTAAGTGTAATTTCTCCTTAGGAATCGTGAAGATTCCTAAGTGTATTGCTCCCTTGTGAGTCGTAAGGATCTCACGCAGGTGATTTCTCCTCACAAGGTCGAGAGGACCTTGCAAGTGTCTTTTAACGAGATTGCGCCCTTTCGGGTTTCACAAACACTCGCCGGTAGCCCTGCTGTTTTTACTCATGGAGCCCTTTCGGGTTTTCATCCGTGCCCATTTTGCTTATGGACATACCATTTTCTCTTCTTCTTTTTTTCTTTCTTTTATTTATTTAGTATCAGCTTTGGGATGCTGCAATCCATCATAGTTTATCGACATCTCGGTCAACAGCTAGCTTTAGGACGTAGTGGTCCGTCATTAGTTTAAGGATGTTTCGGTCCGTTGTTGAAGAAGGCCGGCTACTACTTATAGAGTTTGGGCTTAGGAAGATAGCGAGCGGACATAGTCGTCGTCATCTATCATTGACCTAGGCTGTGACTCATTAAGCGTGGTATTTATTTAGGAAGCGACCGTTTATTGGCCTGAAAGGCTTTTCACCGTGCATATCATGAGTAGATAGGCTCCACCCTGGTAGACCTTGTCTATGATGTACGGGCCTTCATAGTTCGGCTCGAATTTTCCCCGCTTGGCGCGATTGGGGATCATAGGTCTTTTGACCAGTAGCACGAGTTCGCCTTTGCGGAATGTCCTCGGCCTGGTCAATCTTTCATATGAGCGCATCATCTTTGCTTTATAAGCCTCCAGATTTTGTTCCGCTATGAGCCGGGTTTCATCAAGGGCATCAAGCTCCTCAAGCCGAAGGTGAGCATTTTCTTTGTCCGTCAGTTCATAGTGGACCGCCACTCGTAGAGAGGGTAATTCTATTTCGAGGGGAGTACTGCTTCTGTACCGAATACCAACGCGTACGGCGTTATGTTTGTGGCCGTCTTGAACGTAGTTCGATACGCTTAGAGAGCTTCTTGCAGTCTCTCGTGCCAGTCCTTCTTATTTCGGGACACCGTCTTCTTCACGATCTTCGTCAAGGTCTTGTTGAAAGCCTCCGCTAGACCATTAGCTCGGGAATTATAAACTGAGGAATATCTCCAGTCTATGTTGTGTTGTTGCGTGAAGCGGCTGATCTTATGGCTTCTGTAGGCTGGCCCGTTATCGGAGATGATCCGTCGTGAAGTTCCAAACCGATAAATGATGTGCATCTTGAAGAAATGGAGGATATTCTCCGTCTTCACTTCCCTCAACGGTACTGCTTCTGCCCATTTGGAGAAGTAGTCAGTCT